>OX031070.1:27068172-32068172 GCA_943736015.1 Tridacna crocea
GGGGAGCTATCATAGATGAATTCTATTGTGCCCCGGTTTTTACTTTTGATGTCATCTTTAAAATCCTAAAGTTTTGTTAACTTTTATTACAGATCTTCTTTTTGACAGACATGGTGTTTAATGCAACTTTATTTCGAAACACTATTATAAATCACGCAAAACCAAAACCAAAACATGAATACCTATTAAAAAAAAATGTCTGGAGAAAAGACAGAGGTGATTCATTAAAAATTTTAACAAGTGCCATCTGCAAGACAGAAAGGTGTGTTCGCAGAAAATGAGGTGTTAACTCCTTCACTCAATAAATAAATACACCTTTTCAAGGACAGCAAGTATTTTTCATAGCAAAATGAAGAAACATGTATAGTCGTAATTGAAAATAAAGTAGTGGACAGTGTAAATCAAGATCAGACTGCACGTTCTGTGCAGTCTGATCTTGATCTACACTGTCCACAAAAGGTCCTTGTGTCACCCACAGTAAGTAAAGAGGTCAAAGGACGACATTTTGGTTACAAGTCGGCTAGAGTTCAGACAGTAATATTGAAGTGTGTCGGCCGTGACATTTTGAATAACTAATTACTGTCCTTATATTGATAACGTTTCACAAGGTTTGACTTTTTATTATTCTAATTTACATGGCTTTTATCCTTTTGTATTCATGTTCAGGGTGACACAAGGTGCTTGCTAACGGCGAAGCTTGTGATCAGACCCCATAATTTTGTATCTCGCCTTAGTTTACAATAACGTGGATCTGGGTCCGTGCGTATTCACCAACCATTCTTAGAAACGTTCTTAGTCTTATTCTTCAAGATTTTAACAGTGTGAAAGTAGATCTAACAGAACTTCTGATAGGCTAAACCAAATGGCCTAGCTAATCATAAGTTCTGTTACTTTCACAGTCAGAATATCTTAAAAAATAAGACTATGAATGCTCTTGAGAATGGTTGGACCCTGGTCAGTTTTATTTACATTCAGATTATCAATTACATTTGTTTGACTCTTTAACCTCAGAGTGCCAAGAAATAACTATTGTTTAAATCATGTGCAACAAAATTTAAATTCTAACATGACACGTGAGTTCGACACTATAAACGAAGGCGTAATGAAAATATGTAATTCCATATAGACTGACGCCATTCTAAATAAAACCATTCTGCATAAAGTAAGTTATTCAATGGAATATAACCTGCATCCGCGTTTATAAATACTTAAAGAGGCCCTAACTTAAAGAGGCCCTAATACTCATTTTCAGCCAGTTTCAAGTAACTTATTTTGTCTTTATTTTATTGAAATATAGCCATTCTAATATCTTCATGCCAAATATTGCGCCTGACGGTTGCAAGATTGCTTAGATTATGGTCGATAGAAAATGCATTTCGCGGAGTTGCGGCCTTCAATGCAAACAGACTCGTCGTTTCCGGTTTTTGAATTAAAGATTTTCGATAACCGTTATACACTCGGGAAGATTCGTATGATCATGCATTCTGTAACGTGACTATATTTGACCTTGACCCTGCGTCTGATACGGTATATAAAGGAAAATGGATGCTTCTCTGTTGCAGCCTCGATTTTCAGACGGAGGTCTCGGCCTATATATGCATTTTTCACCGTATCCGACTCTCAGCGGAAACCAACGATAAATTTCCGTGACGCAACGTCATTGTTTACAGCTTCGATCATGACCAGCCAGTTTTCTTCTGACCAATGTTCGGTTTCTAATCCAAATCTCCCTGTTTCTTTTTTTTTTCAATTACACCACATATGTCAGTAATTTATCTATGTTTACACAAAGGATTGATTTCTGTATCATTCTAAATTGTTTGAAATTTAACAGCCTTTTTGCTCATTGGTTGTAGACGGGCATCTTTAAAATATTTTTTTTTCTTTTCATAAAGAGTTGGTCATGTTGGGATCGAAATAATCTTTCTGCCGTGGTATATCGTTCAATGAATAACCTAATAAGTTATGGGGCGCAATGAAAAACTCTCTCGTGGATTATTCATCGTGCCTCATAACTCACAACCGTGGTTTCTTGAACAGCTCTTTAAACAGTGTGCAAGTAAAGTAGGTGGCCCATGGCTATTCCATGTCTCCGCCCTCTGATATTTTATCAATGAAACTAACTTGACGTAAAAAAGTTGTCATTTTTCGCTACTCCATTATAAGGAGGCGGGAAAACTCAAGGATTTACCCATATTTACTGTTTTTTTTTTAAATAATAATTGACAACGATGAGACTTTTTAAACTATTACTAGCTCTAGTAAATAGGCCCATGGATCTATATAAATAAGCTTTTTTTTTATTCATATTTAAGGTTTGTTCAAAATTGGCCCATACTGCATTGGAAATGGGGTTGGGAGTGGATTGGGTATTATTCAGAGCAATGGAAGCGAGCAATGCTTGACGGTATATTCATTTTTATTTGTCATACGAAAGGGAGACAATATAATAGGAAAACTGCAGTTTTTTATGTTGTGTTTGAAGCCTATGTTTTTTTTTTTAAGTTTTGATTCTTTTTACATTTAATGACTGGACAGTGGTGTTTTGATGCGATTCGTATGAACTTATTTTCCTTCGATCAAGAGTTCGTCATAAAAAAGTTTGACTTAAAAAATCTTCCCTCTATCGTGGTTTATCATTCAATAAAACCACCACTGTGAGTTATGAGGCGTAATGAATAAAGCACTTGGTTACTGCCCCCATGGTTTATTGAACGATAAACCACGATAAATGAAAGATTATTTCTTCAAAAAATGTACACAGTTTACAAGAGGGAAAGACATTTACTTGAAAACCTCGCCTGTACTTCAAGGAAACAACCAACATAGAATATCGTGATCTTTCATCAAGTGTTCCATCCATCCATCAACCCTTTCCGATTTCCACATATGACACTAACATCACACTCTCTGAAACTTACAATGACATATCTTAAATTCCAATCACTATCTATCATTGTTCAGATAGATCGACGAGTTCGATCAGATTTGTAAACACTGTTATCTTTAATATGTCCAGTGAACGTGCCCTGTGAATTATATCCCTTAGGCTGCGAGGCTAAACTCACGGACCCTTGGCGGACTTCGTAGATCAAGATCAGACTGCACAGAACGTGCAGTTTGATCTTCGATCTACATTGTCCGATAAGGAGATATCGGACCCCTAAAGTATTTTTGAAATGGCAAAAGCTCGGTATTACCATTGGCTTGAAAGTTTTATTTAATATATTAAGTAGGATATGAGTTAACTCTTTACCACACAATCTCCACTTTCGACGACCCTCAGATAAATACTTTTTGAAAACATTGTGGGAAAAGGAGAAAATGCTGTAAACCAGCATTTTCTCCTTTTCCCACAATGTTTTCTAACCTGCTGGAAACAAATTTCAATTTTTAAGTTACATTTAATTTGTCGTCTGCAAGTGCTTTCAATTTGGACCAGTCCAAACTTTTGTCGTTTGGTGTAGGGTTAACCCAATACGCACTAAGACGACTTTGAAGGCATTCTTTTGAATTATATATAATCATCTTGAGTCACTGATGCAAGTAAAAACATTGTGCCAAAAGGAGTATTTTTTTTTTCTTATTTCAATTTTCAAGTCTTGGCTGAGAAGACGTCTGTAGCAGCCTTGCAACTCTTTAATCAGACGATAAAATATCTAGAGTCATTTATATAAAAAGCAAACGCAAACGACAAATCATATTCCGCTTAAATAAAAGAATAATTTATGTTTTTGAATAGGGAGAAAACATTGTGGAAGAAGAGAAAAATGCTGGACCATAAGATTTCTTTCTTTTTTCAACAATAATTTCTGACCTATTTGAACAAAACTGTCTTCTTAACATGGCTATAAATTCTGTTCAAGTCCTAAGTATTGTCACCAGATTAAGGGGTAAGTCGTTTTATCTTACTGCTTTCAATTTTTCAATTTTTGGGGTGTGAAGATGTTTGTAGTGACCTTTCAATCCTCAAAGAGACGACAAAAAGAAAGAAAACCCTTTCCATATATAGTGAAAGTATTGTATTGTGGGCCAGAGGCCTTATATTATAACTGAAATAAAGAAAGAAAGGTTCCAAGAAAGTATTTCAAGATGACAAAATAAATGTGGCCAAAGAAACGAGATCTTTTATCGAAAGGGGGTTATAGGGTGAATAAAGGAAGACTGCTTACCAGCCTTTACTCCTTTTCCCACAATGTTTTCTTCACTATCAAGGATAACTTTCATCATTTGGGCCACTTTTAATTTGTTGTCCTCTAATGCATTCTAGATCACAGGCTCTATATTCATCAATCATTCTCAAGAACATTTTAAGTATCATTCTTCAGGTTTTTGTCAGTGTGAAAGTAACAGAACTTCTGACAGGCTAAACCAAATGGTTAAGCAAATCAGAAGTTCTCTTACTTTCACAGTCAGGAAATCTTGAAGAATAAGACCAAGAACTTCCTTAGTCTCATTTTTCAAAATTTTGTCATTGTGAAAGTAACAAAACTTCTGATTGGCTAAACCAAACGGTTTAGCCAATCAGAAGTTCTGTTACTTTCACATTAAGGAAATTTTGAAGAATAAGAACAAGAACGTTCTTAGTATAGATGTACCCTCATACGCTCAGTTTTCAATTCTTGCGAGTGAAGATGTCTTAATGACGTATGGTATAAATGTTCACGCTCATCCATACATCTCACAGAGAGTGAAACTATCAGCGTTATTGTCTATTTTTCGCACAAATGGCAATAGTAACAGCGGACCGACGGTGCACTTTTACAAGTTGAACATTCTATGGATGGACCAGCCATGGTATTCTATGGGGAAGTTTTCGTCAAAACGATCGCTTATTTGTCGTGGAAAAAGGAATTTTTTTACGCAATGTCAGCCATCTAACGGGGAAAATGATACACCTGCTGACTTTTTCCTGACACTGGCAGGCCAGTTGTCATGCTATCCTTTCAGAATAAAGGTGATAGCATCAAAACTGGCCTGCCAGTCTAAGGATGATATGACTGGTAAAGAACTAGCTGGAAAAAAGTCGAGTTACACAGCAAACAATGACACAGACCGAAAATCGAAGCTGTTGAGGTATACCTATTTTTAGAAGTATAGCTATTTCCTTTTTGAAAAATACTGTGGGAAAAGGAGAAATTTCTTCTATTGAATAATTTTTCCCTTTTCCATTATATCCGCCGAGCTTTTATCCCATTTTTTCCACAGACATTTCTTTTTGTTGTATTTCTATGAGCTGTATGAACATAATCATGTATGCAAATTTATATAAAATAAAGGGTTTGATATGAATTTGAGGAATATAGGCTATGTTCTTTTTTTGAAGGAGTATAGGATCCAAAATTAATGTGGGAAAAGAAGAAATCGCTTTTAATGAGCATGAGCAATTTCTTCTTTCCTTCTATGTCTGCTGAGCTTCTATTATATAGTTTTCCTTGGAAAAAATTACCTTCATCCCTGTTTCCTGGGGAAAGAAGCACGGGTAGGTGCCAATTTTATTTTTTCTTATTGTCAAGATTTATAAGTACTACGATTGTGGAAATTTTAAAAAAAACCTGTCCGTTAGAAAGTATGTTTTTATTGAAGATTAACCCATAACCCGGTCAAATTATTTCCCTTTTTAACTCAATGGTCTATATATAAAATGCATATTGATACATTTACCATGCTTAGAACCAGGCTTTTATGTGTTTTTTTTTTGGCAAAACTGAATTATTTTTCTTTAAAGTGATGTATATTATAAATTCTTCTGGTAATTTTCCTGTTTAATTGACTATTAAAGGAAAGTATGTTAAATCCAGTATATGCTGAATTTCGGAACTGTATATACCTTTTTCAAAAGCGAATTTCTCAGAAAGAAGCACGGGGACCCCCTTTCTTTTTCATTGTAATCTACAAGAGACATGATGAACTTTGTATGTGCAAAGTTTAAAAAAAATCTGTCCGTTTGAAGAATTTGTCATAAACGTCCTTAAGTGACCTTTTTACTCATTGCCAGACGACAAAAAATTAAGACTAGACCATAATATTTGGAAAGCACTTGCAGACGACAAATTCCGTGATGTTCAAATGATGAACTTTTTCTTTGAAAAGGAAGCAGAAATTGTGGAAAAAGGAGAAAATGCTTGTGACTAGCATTTTCTCCTTTATGCACAATTTTATGTATAGTACTCTATTCCATGGTCCTCAAAATGTTAAAAAATGAAAAAATTTTACCGGACGACAAAATTCTAGACTGGTCTATATCGATGAGATTTGCCTCATCGTCGGAACCGAAGAAGATGTTGGTAACAATCTTAAATGCAACGATGAAAGAATTGTAAGAATTGTAAAACTTTGTTTCGACAAATCATGAATAAATGGCGTATACAAACGTCCAGAGGCCAGAGTATTGCTTTACCTGCTAGCTGGGTGGATGGATGGATGGTCGAATGGATGGATGGATGGTCGAATGGATGGGTGGATGGATGGATGGATGGGTGGATGGATGGTCGAATGGATGGGTGGATGGATGGAATAATGGATGGAATGATGGATGGATAGATGGATGGATGATGGATGGATGGGTGGATGGATGGATGGGGATGGATGGATAGGTGGATTGATGGATGGGAATGGATGGTCAAATGGATGGATGGATGGATTGAGGGGCGAATAGGTGGAGGGGGCGAGTAGATGGATGAATGGATGGATCGATGGACGGACGGACGGACGGAGGGGCGAGTGGACGGACGGAGCATAGCCGACCTATTTGGCCTATAAGATTTCGACTTCAGAAAAGAAAACGAAAATGGTTTTATAAGTTTTGCTTTCAAATTACTGATAACAATAAAATGTGTTTATCGATTGGAAAGACTTTTTTCTCTGTTAATCTCTGTGAGAAAAACTTTTAACCCTTTACCAAACAATCCCTGGTTTTTACGACCTTGGAGAAGAAGCCTTCTGAAAACATTGTGGGAAAAGGAGAAAATGCTGGTAACCAGCATTTTCTCCTTTTCCCACAATGTTTTCTACTCTTCCAAAGTCAAATTTCAATTTTTAAGTCGGGTTTATTTTGTCATCTGCAAATGCTTTCAATTTGGAAAAGTCTAGAATTTTGTTGTTTGGGAAAGGGTTAAACGGTGATTAAACGGTAGTTAGGCCCACACAGATCGTTCACATTATTAGCCCGTAAACTATGATATAAAATCTGCATTATCATGTCGAACAATTTACGGCTATATAACATTAACCCTGAGATAAAAACCTTTTGAAAACATTGTGGGAAAAGGAGAAAATGCTGTAAACAGCATTTTCTCCTTTTCCCACAATGTTTTCTACCCTGCTGGAAACAGCATTTTCTCCATTTCCCACAATGTTTTCTACCCTGCTGGAAACAAATTTCAATTTTTAAGTTACATTTAATTTGTCTTCTGCAAGTGCTTTCAATTTGGGCCAGTCCAGACTTTAGTCGTTTGTTAAAGGGTTAACCCTATACGCACTAAGACGACTTTGAAAGCATTCTTTTGAATTATATATACTGTAATCACCTTGAGTCACTGATACAATCTATCTTATTCCTTACCGAACAATCCCTCACTTTATCGACTCTGATAAAGAAGGCTTTTGATGACCATAGAGGCGAAGGAGATGCAAAATAATGCAGTGCCTAACACGTGTCAAAGAAATTCCGGAAAAGCATACACGATAGCAATGGTTGCTGTGTCACTGTTGAAAATAGTCTTTAATTTATATACTAGAACGAAAAAGAAACGTAGTGTAAACTTTCAAAGTAGTTTAGAGGTGTATAACTTGATTGAGAATTCTAAATTATGACTTTATGTTTACCACTGATCAGTTTGGAATATTTTGACGAAATTTCATTTCAGTGTGGTCAAAAGGAAATGAGAAAATAGCTTCTTATTGACAGTACCCCCTCCCCAGTGAAAAAACAGTGGTGACTGACTGCATACGGAGACTCAAAGCTTGTTCAATATCTCGTATGGTACCCTCTTTTTTTTTCGTCCTAGTATATATAAAAAAGAATCCTTTTCTACCATGCATGTTTTCCACGATTCGAAAGACAAATTTCTTTTTTTTTTATATCACGTTTATGTTGTCGTCTGAAAATTCTTTCAATATAGGCATGTCAGAAATTCTGTCTTTTGGTAAGGAGTCAAAAGGAATATTTAAGGACGCACGACATTTCTAGCCCTGATGCGCAACCACAGACACTAGGTTGCTGACAAGCTATACTCTCTATAAGCCAATGTATATATAAGACATCACCCGGATTCAGTTCTCAGTATTTTTTTTTTCATATTTCTTCAGTATCTCCCGCTAGATGACATTCTATAAATACTCATCTATCTAATTTGGGCATCCTGGGTACAGAACCGAACCACTTTCCTACGCAACAACCGTTACTTTAAATTTCAAACTAAAATGAACGTTTACTCAATAAAACGCTACCTTTTGCCATTCACTCAGCTATGATCAGCAGTTTAGAGAAATCTGGACCTAAAGCAGGTCTCATTTCTCCTAAAACGTATTGATAAAGGCTATTTTTCATTGCTACTTTATAGTGCCTAATACTACAGTTTCCCGAATAGCGGGGAGAGTGATGCGTCATATAAGACAGGTCGAATCTTCGAAGAATATGACATGCGCAAACAACGCATAGTATTTAGCTCGAATGGAGAAAATCGTTACTTTTACTGTTTAATGACAATTTATTATCAAGGTTGTACACAAAAGCGAATGCATGTATTATGTAAGGGTAAAAAAAAATCAAATTTTAGAAATCGAACAAGTTTTTCCCTCCTCACCATGAGACGGCAACTTTAATACTGCAGTAAATGAATTGAACGAACCTGATTGATCAATGAAATTTGAATATCCGCTTTTTGGAATAACGGCGTCTTGTTAAAACCAAATGTGAACAATCTGATTGGCCCCATTCGCAACTGGCGGGAAAAAAAAAATAGTTCCGATGCCGGGAATCGAACCCGGGCCGCCTGGGTGAAAACCAGGAATCCTAACCACTAGACCACATCGGAGCGAGTCTTAGTATGATATACTAGAGACTTTATTACTGACTTGCACAGGTAACCTGAAGTATACCAATAAGTATAGAAGTATACATGTATACACCTATATACATATAATCATAAGCGATATAGCTAAGGCAGATTATACATGGGAGGGCGAATCAGTGAGTGTACGGTAAGATCAAAACTAATTCTATCAGTCGAAAAGTCATTGCAACGGGATTTCTTGCAAGAAATCTAACTATTCGTACCTCAGGAGGCTACGTATTTCCCAAATAAAACACTATTGATTATTGATAATAATCAGAAAAAATCCTGCACGACTGACCCTCATTGATTGCTATTCTTTTTTTAATTTCTTGTTATTTATTTCGTTGATGCATTTTCTTCCTTTATTTTTGAAGTCAGAGAGGATTATAGAAATCTAACAGGCTATCTCTAATTGTCAGTGTATAGTAGACCTTTCACTAGGACTAAGTGTTGATCAATGAAGGATAACATTACAAAACTTTACCTTAACCCTTCACCTGATATGCCAATTTGAGGCTCTTCCATTTCAGCAGCAAATAAAGATATGATGTCAAAAATATGGACAAATGAGGATACAAATATCTGATTGAGTGGAAAACATTGTGGGAAAAGGAGAAATTGCTCGTTACGAGCAATTTCTCCTTTTCCCACAATGTTTTCAAAAGCTGTCTGTAGTTGATACGTCAAAATGAATATCTATGGAGTAAAGGGTTAACAAAAAGTTACAAGCTTTTTACACGTCAAACAAGGGAAAAGAAAGTAAAAACAAGAACGCGAATTTCGCCGGGAAAAAGTATCCCCAGTCAGACATGTGAAGTATGCATCAAAGATCAGACTGCACTCTTTAGTCTACATTGTCAACCAAAGTACAACGAGTCGCGGCTATCAGGTTAACCCTTTACCCCATAAGGCGCATTTCAATGGTATTTCTAATTGACCTTAAATAACAGCAAGGATGAAGTCGTTTTTTATGTGTATATGACACCTTTTGACAGCATAGAAAACATTGTGACAAAAGGTGAAATTGCTCGTCACGAGCAATTTCACCTTTTGTCACAATGTTTTCAAAAGGCTCCTACAACAAATGCGTCGAAATGAGTATCTATGGAGTAAAGGGTTAAATGTTGAAAGCCTAACAAATTAGTTACAAAATGCCAATTCTTAATTCTTCACCAAAACGACAAATGTTTTGACTTGTCCAACGTGAACGCATTCGCAGACGACAAAACAAATGTGAATCAAAAATTTGAAATTCCATTTGGGAAGGGTAGAAAATATTATGGGAAAAAGAAGAAATGCATTTTGTCTCCTTTTCCCACAATGTTTTCAAAAGCTTTCTTTTCAAGGGTTGTTAAAAGTCGAATACGATGTTTTCAGGTTTCTTTCTCAGGGTCGTGAAAAACAGGGATTGGTCATTACCAAACAATAATATTTCAGGCTTGTCCAAATCGAAATAAAATAAAAGTGACTGAAAATTTATATTTTGTTTTATGAAGGGTATAAAACATTGTGGGAAAAGGAGAAAATGCTGGTTACCAGCATTTTCTCCTTTTCCCACAATGTTTTCAAACAGTTTCTTTCTCGGGGTCGTGAAAACCAGGGATGGTTTGGAAACGAGTTAACTCTTTACCACCCGAGAAAATTTTAGACTGGTCCAAATTCAAAGCATTTGCAGACGACAAAATAAAGGTGACTAAAAATAGAAATTTGTTATGGGAAGGGCAGAAAACACTGTGGGAATAGGAGAAAATGCTGGTTATCTGCATTTTCTCCTTTTCCCACAATGTTTTCAAAAGGTTTCTTTCTCAGGGTCGTGAAAACCAGGGATGGTTTGGAAACGAGTTAAAGGATCGGAAATAGATCAATGTACTCATTTAACCACGTTAAACTGTGCAATTCCGTTTGTGCAACGGGTGTGATTGAACGCTTGACTGTCCGATAACAAAGGTCTTAATATGCATGCGCGGATCAGATATCTTTCTGGGGGGGGGGGGGGGGGGGAGGGGGGTTCCCACCGAAAACGCACTCGTCGTATTATATGACACTTTGGTTTCCGGATTTCAGTTGATGTAAGCCGTTTACAAGAAAAGTCAACGTTTCCAGTTCTAACCATGAGGAGGTCTCCACATTTAGAACTTTTCTTTTTAATTTATGACTGTATTTTACATAAATGCTGTGCAATATCAAACCAGTACTATTTCACGAATCCGATATCCACATTTTGCCAAAATTCCAGGGGGGGTCCGGACCCCCGGTCCCCGCCTCTGGATCCGCCCATGATATGCATGCTAACCCGAGTTCGAATACCATCCAAGAGAAGTTTAGTCTTTGGGCTGCTATGCACGACTCACTGACCTTTAGCGGACAGCGCAGAACAAGATCAGACTGCACAGAACGTGCAGTCTGATCTTGGATCTGCAATGTCCGATTAGGAGATAACTTACCTTCTAAGATATTTTTCAGTTAGCGATATTATGACTTTTACAATTGGCTTGGAAGTTTCATTTCTCTAATGTAGCAGGATATAGTTGAAAATCAAAGGACTGAAAGTACCGAAAAGCGGATTTGTTGAACTAGTTTAACTCGTTACCACATAATCCCAAATTTTGATGCCCTGGAAAAAAAAAAACTTTTGAAAATATTGTGGGAAAAGGAGAAAATGCTGGTAAACAGCTTTTTCTTTTCCCATAATGTTTTCAAAAGAATTCTAACTCAGGGTCATAAAAACCAGGGATTGTTTGGTAAAGGGCTAAACCAAAGTTCTGTTCACCCGGATCTCGATCAATAAAGTCCGCCAAAAAAAGCCTCTAAACTCTAAGGCAACCGAAAGGTATTTCATTACTTTTTTAACTAAATAAGCCGTGCTATGACAAAAGTGCGTTTGACTCATTACCAAACGACAAATTTATAGACTGGTCCAAATTGAAAGCATTTGCAGACGAGAAAATAAAATGGGACTGAACGATCGAAATTCGATTTGGGAAGGGTAGAAAAGCATTATGGAAAAGGAGAAAATGCTGGTTAACAGTATTTTCTCCTTTTCCCACAATGTTTTCAAAGGGCTTCTACCTCAGAGTCGTCAAAAGTCGTCATTTTGTGGTTAAGGGTTAAAATTAATGCAACTCCGTAATGTCTGCTACCAAGCAACGCATTACGTTTTTACCGTTCCATAAAATCCATTTTGTGTGACAACTGACTGAATCATGCGGTAGAACTGTCTTTGAGCATGCAGAATATTTACATATAGAAAAAACAAAAACCTATCCTAGCCTACACTAATAGCGCAGGCTGATATGAATTTATGCTGTTTGAGGATGAAGTAATTCCCCTTTTTACTGCCCATCACTAATCTCTTTAGCAAACGACATACCGGTAATTTTAGACTGGTCCAAATTGGAAGCACTTGCAAAAGACAAAATTAAGGTAACTCAAAAATTAAGATTTGTTTCGAAAAAGGTAGAAAACATTGGTTACCAGCATTTTCTCCTTTTCACACAATGTTTTCAGACGGCTTCTTTCTCCGGGTCGTGAAAACCCGTCAGGGATTGTTAGGTAACGGGTTA
Organism: Tridacna crocea; assembly: GCA_943736015.1. NCBI lineage: Eukaryota > Metazoa > Mollusca > Bivalvia > Cardiida > Cardiidae > Tridacna > Tridacna crocea. The sequence goes on from OX031070.1 coordinate 27,080,795, forward strand.
AATATATTTACTTAACCCTTTCAATGGTTTCGTTCTCGGAAATGTACAATCACAGGTTTGAAAATGCTGGTTACCAGCATTTTCTCCTTTTCCCACAATGTTTTCAGAAGGCTTTTATCTCAGGGTCCCGAAAGCCACGGATTGTTTGGTAAAGGATTAAATATATTTACCTAAGCCTTTCAGTATTTTCGTTCTGGGAAATGTAAATCACAGGTTTGAGATCCGGTATTGTAAAACAAACCATTCGATTTTCCTGTTATCTATGCCTTCCGTTGACGCTTCACCAGTACTAAGGTACGGCTCTTAAGAATCTGGCCTAAGTACACTTCCATGAGAATAAAACGAAAATGATGAAACAGTATGAAAATGATATCGCCCGATCCTTTAATGTATGTTTTGCCTAATCATACCTATTTTGAAAACGACTCTGTACTTTTAAAGACAAACGTAAATGGTAGGACGAAAAAGAAACGCAGGGTACCATACGAGATATTGAACAAGCTTTGACTCTCCATATTCGCTCAGTCACTACTTTTTTTCACTGAGGAGGGGGTACTGTCAATAAGAAGTCATTTTCTCATTTCCTTTTCGCCACACTGAAATGAAATTTTGTCAAAATATTCAAAACTGATCGGTGATAAACATAAATCATAATTAAGAATTCTCAATCAAGTTATACACCTCTAAACTACCTTGAAAGGTTACCCTGCGTTTCTTATGCAGTCAGGAGGGGGTACTGTTAATAAGAAGCCATTTTTCTCATTTCCTTTTGGCCACACTGAAATGAAATTTCGACAAAATATTCCGAAAACTGATCAGTGGTAAATATAAATTCATAATTTAGAATTTTCAATCAAGGTATACACCTCTAAACTACCTTGAAAGATTACCCTGCGTTTCTTTTTCGTCCTAGCTTCTATGACTTATCTCTCATTTCAACAAAGCTACTGGTTTTATGACTGCATGCGCTCCAGACACTTTGTAGCTGGTTAAAAGGTCGTTATGAAGGGTTTTACTATTTGCAGACTGATCTTGCCATAATATCAGATATAGGAAAACGATTTTACCGTTTTAGTCACCACCAATAAAAGCAACAGTGTGGAAAATGTGGTCTTCAAACAAATAAGTTCGATTTTCGATTTTCCTCTCCTTTTCCCCTCTCCTTTTAGGTTAGCTACGACAGATTTAACACAAACTGATTTTTTACAAGTATGCTTACAATAATTGGTTTAACCCTTTGCAACACAATGACGACTTTTGACGATATTTGCAAAGAAGCCTTTCGAAAACATTGTGGGAAAAGGAGAAAATGCTGGTTAACCAGCATTTTCTCCTTTTCCCACAATGTTTTCTACCCTATCAATAAACAGTTGCACCCGATTTGAGCCAAATTGAAATTTCTGTCAGCAAATTCTTTCAATTTGGACAGAGCTAAAATTTTCTTCTCTGGTATTTTAAAGCGTTAACTTATTACCAAATGACAAAAATTTGGACTGGTCAAAATTGGAAGTCTTTGCATACGACAGATTATATAGCCCTTATCGTTCTATATTAGTGACATGTCACTTTAGACCCGATGGTAAAAAGCCACACTTTGCTATCTCCGAGTTATATTTTTAGTAAATACATGTCCTTACTGGACAGTGTAGATCCAAGATCAGACTGCACATTTCTACGAAATACATAGAGGATATTTGTCTTTTTCGGTGAAAGATCGAAAATTATTTCATGGAGTGGACACCATTGGTAATATTTTCACGAGTGGCGCAGCCACGACTGAAAATATTACCGATTGTGTTCACGAGATGAAATAAATTTCGATCTTTCACCGAAAAAAACAAATATTCTATTTATTCCATGCTTTTATCCCTTTCTGGGAGGAGCTTTATCAAAATCCGGTACAGTTCTTTTCCGTTATTCCCCGTGGCGTACCCCTCCCGCATAGCAAAGCATTACAATATTACGTCAAGCGCGAAAAATGTAAGGCATATGACGTCATATTTCCCATCTGGTTGTGAGGCTCGCGCAATTTACGTAGGCAACAAGAACGTGAAAATCGGTATTTTCACTGGTGGTACCAGTGTAAGATCGAAAAATATTTTCACTGCTATTTCTCGATATCCTAACGGAGAGCATAAAATAAATTTCGATATTTCATGGGTACAACCATTGAAAATACCGGTTTTTATGTTCTAACTCTTCAATTGAAGGCGTAGTCAGTTGTCCCCGCGCACTAGTTACCTAGGTGAAATTTGCGTGTCTCACAACCAGATGGAAATATGACGTAATTTACTTTATATTTCTCGCGCTTGGAGTAATAGGGTCAGTAAGTCTCGTTTAGATGAAATGCACCTCCGGGATCACCGGTTGTCATATTGAGATATTTTCCACTATTTTGCTTATGCATGTACCGACATTCGTGACGCTACACCGATGTGTATATTCTTCAAATTCTCAAAAATGGGTCTGGAGAGGAAAAACTGGAGATGAAAGGTGTTGGTAAGGGTTAAAATAATGCTTAGCAATAATTTTGTGATTTAAATACAGACCGTGGAAATCAGCGAAAATCCGTAACCCAGTTTTCGTACATCGTTGCAATGGACATGTACTCGGTCGATTTCTAATCTAAAAAGGTCAAACTAACCTAGTTATGGCAATAAAATAATATTTTTTTAGCATTTCATTCTAGAAATGCACTCGGATCGCGTCTTCAGGGGCGTCTAGAAACATATTGCGGTGATATGTTTCGCACCAGTGCAGTTTCGCACCTAAGTCTCCTTTGCACCGTACTGAATGATGCCGATAATGACAGTTGGAATTATTCGGCCTCATTTTATTCATTGAATTGCCTCAGACAGCAATTCTTAACTGGTCGTGAATTATTGGCTTCAAAACCTATTTTTGCATCTTTTGTTGAATAATTTTCAGGTAAATTCATCATTTTTAGAAACTAGATGTATATAGGCTTAACCGGCCTTAAAAGAGCACGGAATAAATCAAAGACGCGTTTCATTCTATAAATAAGATCGTGAGAATAATGTTGAAATTGCCCTTGTCTGGACTGTCTTAGTAAAGCGATCAATGTAAATCAGAGATCAGACTGCAGACTTTGTACAGTCTAGTCATGATGTACATTGATCACAAAAGCAACTATAGTGGTCAAAGGCACTTTGAGGGCCATAACAAAGAATTGCAGACTATTTGAATACTCAGAATCAGTACTTGTGCTTGCTCATTTTGATGTAGCCTTTACAAGTGTAATGTTTCTAATGATGAAATATTCTGCAGAAAGTCTTTTTGAATAGGCCTACATTGCTTTATCCTGTTTTTTTTTTCTTCAGGAGGGCAGATAGGCCATGAAATCTTAAAAATCTCAATAACTGTACAAAACACCTGTACAGTGCCATATGAAACATCACCTTTTTTTGACTCAATGGAAATGCCATACCACTAAAGCACAAGATTAGTTCATGACAGTCCAAATGACAGCACATGCAACAACATGTAGATCTACCACAAGATATGATTTGCAGGGCATTTTCCTCTACTTAGAAGAGTAGGCATCTAGTTAGCTCTTTATCAAAAAAGCTTGTGTCAAAACAGCCAGGGGGAGGGAAACCAAGACAATAATTGTGAGAAAAAGAGAAAATATTGGAAACCATTTTTTTTGCAGTGTTTTGTACCCATTCAAAGACAAATTTCAACAGTTCAGCTGCATATCACATGCTAATCCTCTCAACCTGAACCAGTCGAAATTTTGTTCTGTGAGTTAACCCTTTACCAAACAATTTTGTTCCTAATTACCCTGAAGCAGAGGGCTTTTGAAAACATTGAGGGAAGAGGAGAAAAAAGCTGGTCATCAGCTTTTTATACATTTCTCACAATGTTTCCTTTCAGACATAAACCTAATCATTTAGGCTACAACTGTTCATCCTCCAAATATGCTTTCAAAATAGACATGATGAAAATTTTGTTAGATGGTAAAAGGTTAAAATGGTTGCATGTCTTCTTATACAGCCCTTGTTTAATTCCGCTTAGCAAGTGTTGCTGGACCAGAGATAGCCCAGTGATTTTATACCAGCAGATAAAGGGGTCAGTGGGCTATCTCCTGTAAATAACTGTTTGTGTCTTGCAGCAGACTAATTTTGAAAACATTTTGACCTAAGGACAAATTGGTCAAAATTTATAAGTAATATCTGCTTTTGACATGATTTAACGAATACTCAAGCTCTACTCCTTGATTAATTTTTTTCACATTCACAAGGATGCTTCTGAAGTTTCATGCTGCAAATATGTTTCAGAAGCAATTCTAATATATTTGATGACTTGCAAGTCTTTACCAAAAAATTCTGAGTTTTAACAACCCTGCAGAAAAATACTTTAGGAAACATTGTGTGAAAAGACAACTAACAATTTCTCCTTTCAACACAATGTTTTCTACCCTTTAATAGGTAAATTGTAAAATGTGAGTCAAAATCAATCAGTTGTCTGCAAATACTTTGAATTTGAAGAAGTCCAGAGTTTTATCAGTTGGTAAAAATTAAATAAGAAAAACATGAGAAGTCTTAAAAGTTTTGTAGATATTTATCTTTATTTCACTTGTAGTAACAAAACACTTTTGCATTATTCTCATGTTATTTGGGTCTCTTGATGAAGCAAATTTCTGCTTCAGAAAAAAATATTGTTAAAAAATGCAAAATTGTTTCTTAATTTGCCATTTCTCACAATGTTTTCAAAGGACTATTAATTTTGTGCAGCTAATAAGACTTGTATGTAACGAAATTTCTTTTTCCACACAATGTCAATGACTGAATTTTACTACATGTGTATTGCTTTCACTCTTCAAGGAGCATTAAGGATTTTGTTCTAAACATAAACAAGAATATTGCTTGTCCTTTATTTAACAAAGTCATGAAACCTAACTTTACTTTTAACACTAGATAAAATCTGAGGCAAATGGAGAAAAATAATTGAAAGAATGAGATGAAAACGTTGTGGCAAATAGATATTGCTGACTGTGAGCAACATATTTGATCACAATATTTTCAAAAGCAGTCTACTGCAATGCTGTTTTAACTTAGTGTCATTTCTCGGTTAGGATTTTAATACCCTTTTAACAACTATTGAGCAGTACTGGTAAATATTAACATGAACTTCTTTGCTGTGCAAAGATGGTAAACATAGAATATTAATACTATACAGCACTATTTTTCTTTAATTAAATGTTTAAATGACTGCATGTCCAATTATACATATATGAGAACACCATTGCATAACATGTGGTCCCTGTAAGATGCAGTTGTCTTGGAATCATGGTTCCTTTTTAGTGTCATTCTTCTAACAGGAGAAAGCTCTGAAAGTATATTAGGTAGAGATGTTTGTAAATACATGTATAGTATTTCTTAATACAAGATTTTAGCTCACTAGAGCAAAAATTGCTTAAATCTTTATCACAGGACAGATCCTAGACTTGTCCAACTGAAAACATTAGGAAACAACAATTTAAATGGGGCTGGAAGAATGGAATTTGCCTTTGAATGAGTAGAAAACATTGTGGAAAAGGGAGGAAATGATGGTTACCAGCATTTTCTCCTTTACCCACAATGTTATCAAAAGGCTTCTTCCTTGAAAGCACTAGGGTAAATGACTTGTACAAATCGAAAGCACTAGCAGACAAAAATGTAAGAGTGTCTAAAAAGTTTAAATTTATTTTTGGAACGGTTGATAATACCCTAAGAAAAGGAAGACATGCTAGTCTGGTTACCAGCATTTTCTCCTATTTCCACATTGTTTTCATAAACTGTTTTCTGTACAGAAAGGGTTAAACATTTTATTCATGTGCCAGTTAGTGCGATTGGTCATGGGTATCTTTCCAAAGTACTATGCACAACCGTAATATTCAGTGTGCATAGTGAAACAAGCATATTGCATTTTTCTTAAATGACCCTTGGCTTTTGAAGCACAATTAATCCTTTCCAACACAATCCTGATTTTTAAAGACCCGGAGGAAGCCTTATGAAAACATTGTAAGAAAAGGATTAAATGCTGGTAACCAGCATTTTTTTCCTTTTCCAATAATATTTTCTACCCTCTCAAATAAATTTCCATCATTTGAGTACTAGATCTTTATTCTATACGGCATTAATTGTCATCTGCAAATCCTTTTAATTTGGATCAGTCAAAGATTCTGTCTTGTGCTAAGAAGATAATTACATACCTTTCAGCAAAGTGTCGATCTAGATCAGACTGCAATGAACATGCAGTCTGATCTTGAATTTGAACTCTCTTATATTTGATATTTAAAGACATGATACTGGAGTGGCTGTCTTGAAAATACTTGAATATTACCCAAGGCTGAAATTAACAGCGGCTCAACGTAGATCTCGCTGCACGATCGCCCTCGGCAAATTGCGGATTACAAATAGATCTATAAATATCTGCTTTAAAACGTCTTGTGTCGTACTTTTGCTTTCATTTTATGCCTTCACACAGCTGTAGTTTTGTAAAAGAAACGTGATTCACCTTTTTTGATTTAACTCTGTCAAGAAAGCATGATTCTATTGAAAACGAAACCGAAAGTAGGTTGAACATCAACCTGTTTACCACTCTCTTGCACTCCGGATCATTACATTTACCTCTGTAGTGGGCTCAGAAAGTAGACCGTCATTACGTCATATTTTTGTCACATGACCATAACTCAAAATAGCTACACAAACGCCGGTGAAAGAAAGACCAATACCGATTGTTTCGTGTGCTGTTTAAACAGCATGGGACCAACCAGACTTAAACGATAGTTAATGAACACAAGAGGGACTTTCTGAAAAGCCTAAATATCTTTATAGGACGATAACTTGATTTTTAATCGTACAAACTTAGATCCAGCGGTGTGTCAAATCAGTTGTCATCATTGATGGGCGCATCTATTTTTGTTACAATCGGCGTAAGATTCTTAAAAGTGAAGAGGCTAAAAGAAAAATAGTTCCATTTAATACAGGCAAATTCATCAGTTTGAACGCACCTATAATGTACCCGGAATCATATTTCCTTTGTCTAACTTACAATTTTACATATGAAACAGTTAAACAGTAACAAAACATCTTTTCCTCGGTTTGACAAGATTCTTGTCAATTAGCCCATCGCAGAGATGTATGTGAGGTAACGAACGACAACTCTGCTCGGAGATTGCCTGTTTACCTGCGCTGAACACGATCTCTTCTTTACTGTGGCGTATTCATAGTCACATATCGTTCTCTGATCCACTACCGAAATTTTCAAATCGCTCGGACTTTTTAAATCTTACTTCATCATTCGTAATTGCTTCGTGTATCTCTCCACATACTGTGATGAAAAGGCGATAACTTTACGGTGGAAACCAGAAGTGATGAACTCTCGCGGTCACGTGACGAGACTTATGGACCCTATTGTAATGCGTTGCCTTGCGGAAGGGGTACGCCACGGGGAATAACCGAAAAGAACTGTACTGGATTTTGATTTTTGGGTCCCAGCTCTGATCAAGTTTCAGTCATAAGCGCGTGAAGCTTGGGAAACCGAACATAGTAAATGCCGGTGTAATGCAGAACTAGAGGCGCTTGAGCGCCTGTATCGCTCCACAGGCCTCATTTTTCTGTAACGGTGAAGAGAAGTTCATAACAGTTTCCATTCAATCCTGCATTTTAGCTACCAACTGAAGAGAAAAAGCTAAAAAAAAAGATTGCGAGAAAAGAAGAAAATAATGGTAACCAGCATGTTCTTAGTTTTCCACAATAATTTCTACCCTTTTTGATACAAGTTTTACTAATCTGAAGCCATATTATATTGTCTGCAACATCTTTCAATTATGAGCAGTTACAAAATTTTGTCATCTGGTTATAGTTAAAGAGGGTCTTGTCACAAACCATTTGGGTGGGGAAACATCAAAATATAGAAAACTAGGTCACCTGGATCAACACCCCTTCTGTCCACTTTGCACTTAGTCACCAGTATAGGTCAACAAACCTTTACTAGAACTAATAAAAGTGCAGGGGTTCTCTTGTTTTATATGAGAAGGACTATGGATTGTGTGAAGCAACCCTCTTTAACCCTTTACCAAACAACAAAATTTGGGATGTGACCAAATTGAAAGCATTTGCAAACGACAAATTAAACATTAATGAAATGAGGATTTCTCTCTTTGATAGAGTAGAAAACACTGAAGGAAAAGGAGAAAATGCTGATTACCAGAACATGCTGATTACCATTTTTTTAAAGGAATTCTATAAACCTCTACCTAAGGAACATTCCTGCAAAATAATAATGCTATCCAATAAGCGGTTGGGGAGGAGAAGATTTTTAAAGGTTTTTTACTTTGGTTGCCATGGCAACCAGAATTCTTCATGGAACACAATTATTTGAAGGAATTTGAAAGAGGACCACCTAAGGAACATTCCTGTGAAATTTGGTAAAAAAAAACAGTCAGTAGTTTCTGAGGAGAAGTTTTTTAAAGAAAAAGTTTACGGACGCACGCACGGACGAACGGACGGACTAACGGACAGACGGACGGACACAACGCCATGGCAATAGCTCGCTGGCCTTCGGCCAGTGGAGCTAAAAATGACCCTCCCCCTACAAAATGATCCATGGGTCATTTCTCTTCGTAGAGGAATGACCCACGGGTCATTATTCTACGTAAAGAAATGACCCCGAGCGGTCATTTCTCTACGTACAATAATGACCCGGTTCATTCCTCTACGTAGTGAAATGATTTCCGAGTTCATTTCTCTACTTAGAATAATGACCCGGGTCATTTTGTGGGGGAGGGTTATTTCTCTGCATTACACCGGACTTTGTACTATCATGCCGTTTGGCGGAAAATGACGTCATTGTTGCTGTGGCGTATAAGGATAAAGGTTAAAAGTATTGGTGTTTCGCCGTTTCAAACACCATTCTAATCACAGGTCTATCACAGTGATAGCTCATGTGCATCCAAGGTTTCACCAGAGCAAGGTTAGAGATCGGAAGGGTCTAGCAAATGGAAACTCCTACGAAAAATCCGGTACTTCGAATGAAGACTTAAATATCTGGATCCTTTGGCTCCCGAATCCTACTCGTGGGACCTTGATTTTAGTGTAGCACATTCGGTCTCTTTTCACAGTCTCATCATAATAAATCCCACTTAAATGCCTTTGCCACCTATATGTCAAAAATTGTGATAGTGGAAATTGTACTAGAGCGGTGTCCTGGTAAAAGGGCGCTTAGCTGATCTCTTTGATGCCTTATACATTACACAATTAAATATCTTATCATTGGATAATTACGGATTAATAAAGAATCCATTTAGTCTAACAAACACCTGAAAGCTGTGGTAAAATGGTCCTGGGACATGCAGAAAATGTACCAAATCAGAATGTTTTCTCACAGTTCAGCCTGCACCGACTGCTCATCTGAGCCTGCACATTTTGCAGCGGCATTATACCCCCTTTTCACAGAGTGTGGCTCTCACACATTAAGTAATTCAAACAATTACTTAAACAATATTTCGAAAAAAGGAAAGAATGACAACCATCGCCTAGAAGCACAACAATAACAACTACTACTACAGCTGTAATTAATCAAATCTTTGAACTCCTCTCACCTTAAACTTCAAAGCCCGTCTTTTTTTAAAAACTACTCCCTCTTGAACACATGTCACATAATTTCGTTATTTAGTTACAGAACTCGCGATATTTTCGCTATAATTACCAAAGATAATTATATATACACAAAGCTTCGTCTAAAATCATGTCTTAACACTTGAAATTTTAACAAAAATCTATATAATGTTTTTCCCAATGTATTCCCTTCCATGCTTATTTTCAGATCGTTCTACGGTAATTACTGTTCTACTTCATTAACACTTACGCTGCTTGGCGTGACACACTGACCTTTTGCGGACAGTGTAGATCAAGATCAGACTGCACAGAACGTACAGTCTGATCTTGATCTACACTGTCCGATAAGGAGATATCATTCTTTAAAACTTAACTCTGAAACAGAATTATTTTGGTTTTTCACTATCGAATTGAAAATTTTATTTTAGTTATTCCGTCGGATAAGGGTTTAACTCATTACCACACAATCCCTACTTTTGACACCCCTGAGAAAGAAGCCTTCAGAAAACATTGTGGGAAAAGGAGAAAATGCTGGTGACCAGCATTTTCTCCTTTTCCCACAATTTTTCTACCCTTCACAAAACAAATTTCAAATTTTTCAGTCACTTTATTTTGTCGTCTGTAAATGCTTTGAAATTGGACCAGTCTAATATATTGTCGTTTGGGAATGGATTAAGTTTGTGCAATTTAGATTTTGCGTATACTTTACGATTCGCTCTACTTTGTGTCTAGTACCGGTAGTTTCGTATTTAAACACATAGATTAAGTAAATAAGGGGTTGTCAGTTCGATTCTCCGCTCGGAATAACTCTTAGATAGTCGTTTCCACCGTATATTCATTCCCATTTTTCATATCATTGTTTTAAATCTGCGTATAGGCTACTAACGATAGAACCGAACGCCTTGAAAACAAAGACAAAGTCAGTACTGATAAGGGAAACAAAGGAAAGCATGGAAATGTCGAGGGGTAAGTGTAAGACTAATGTAAGTGCATATACAATGTTTATGCACTTACATTAGTCTTGCACTAACCCCTTGTTGAACTATGTCAAAGCATGTGACATTAGGGACAAATATACTTGTTTTTTTTTTTTCTTTTCACGGTGAATATTTATATCAATATCCTACGGATGTGTGAAAAAATGTGGAAGTAATAAAGACATGTAACCCGTTTCCAAATTATTCCGTGATTTTATGAATTGAATAGAGGCTTTTGTAAACACTGTGAAAGAAGAAAATGCTGGTATCAAATAACTTCTGGTTTTTTTCCAACAATGTTTTCTACCCTTTTACTGACAAAAACACAATAATTTAAGCCGTATTTGATAAATCGTCTGCAAATCCTTTTTATGTTGAAAAAGTCTAAAACTTTGGTGTCTGATAATGATTTATCCTTTACTAAACAATCCCAAATTTTAACAACCACATGGAAAAATGGTTTCAAATTATTATGGGAAAAGTAGAATATGCTAGTAACTAGAATTTTCTCCTCTTCCCACAACGTTTTCCAGGCTGTCAAAGACAATTTTAAAATTTCAACCAAAGTTACTTTGTCCTCTGTAAGTGATTTCAGTTTGGAGAAACGTAAAATTTCGTCGACTGGTAAAGGTTTGCATAGAGCGAAATAGACATTACTGAATAAGGATCAGATTTCACCCGTTATAATAGGTGACACTTCCAAATATGACAATTGAACTTGTAACTTTTTTTTCTTCTTTTCGAAATAACCCTTAACCAACTTTCTTCTAATTTATCGTGTCCAGGAATTAGAAGGCTTTTGTGAAAAAAAAAAAAAGCTTGCTACTCAGAACTTTGATTTATCACTAGTTAACACTCTTATCCAGCAATTCAAAGACAAATCTAAATACATCGTATTCAATCCGTGTTTAATTTGTCCTCTGGGGAAAAAAAGCCTTGAATATCGACGTGTTTACACTTTTTCATGTTATAATTTGTCAATCCTTAATCCTTATAGGGCTATATTTGCTATAAATGCCGGTGTAATGCAGAGAAATGACCCTCCCCTTCAAAATGACCCGAGGGTCATTTCTCTATGTAGAATAATGACCCGGGTCATTTCTTTACGTAGAGAAATGACTTCTGGGGTCATTTCGAGTGGCTGCGCACTCGTGTAAATATTACCGATGGTGTTCACTCGATGAAATGAATTTCGATCTTTCACCAAAGAAAAAATATTTTATTTATTTCATGCTTTTTAACCCTTTCTGGGAGGAGCTTTATCATTATCCAGTACAGTTCTTTTCCGTTATTCCCCGTGACGTATCCCTCCCGCATAGCAACGAATCACAATATTACGTCAAGCGCGAGAAATGTAAGGTAAATGACGTCATATTTCCATCTGCTTGTGAGGCACGCCATTTACCTTGGCAAGAAGAACATGGAAATCGTAACGTATATATACATACATATTGCGACGTAAGAAGCCTCGTTCCTCTTTATTCATCACCACTTTCATGGCGGTTCATTTTAAATCGATTCTATTTCAAAGCTTTCTGTGAATATTTTAAATCGAACGTTGGTTTGTGTTGGAATTTAAATTTAACAGCTTAGGTCATAACATGGCGGTCAATGAAGCACCCATGAGTTCCGAAAAGCATTTTTCTTCCGTGTCATTACAACTCGGGATTGTGATGTAAAAGATCGAAGGCATTTGACACTCATGAACGGAATTTTGTAATATTTCCCCTCAGAATTTCAAAGGTATTCTTCGTATAGTTAAATGCAGACACACAACCTGTAACATGACCTTGCACTTACCTCATTGAAAAGTTCCTCAGCAGGATAGTTCGAAAAATAATCCGCTAAAGTCCTTTAAGAAGCACACAAAGTGTACAACACCGAATCCAAATAATTTTAGAGCACATTTTTGTAATGTTTCTGTCTGAGTGCTTTCATTTGGTATTCTGCATAGAACAGGCTTATACTTTTTTCGGTTTCAGAATTCTGAAAACAGTAGGCTCTATTCTTCGAACATATGATAATAAGAATATTCTTTTCAGTTCGAAGAATTGCTAGAAAGGTTCTGTGCTTCGGAAAAATGCTCAGCAGATCTGCTGTTGCTGTTTTCATAGAAAAAAAAAAAACCATCATGTTTATATACACTCATATAGTTATTATAGTGTTTCACTTTTTTGCTCTTTGATCCATTACCACACAATCCCTATTTTTGACAACCCTGAGAAAGAAGCCTTAAGAAAACATTGTGGGAAAAGGACAGAATGCTAGTACACAGCATTTTCTCCATTTCCAACAATGTTTTCTACTCTTCACAGAAGCATTTCAAATTTTCAGTCACTTTTATTTTGTCGTCTGTAAATGCCTTCGATTTGGACAAGCCTAAAATATTGTCGTTTGGTAATAAGTTAAGCGAAAACTGGGACTTTTGCAGATGACATAGACAAAGACCTGAATTGTGTGGTATAAAAGGGTTAAATGCATTTATCTCCTTATTTATGTTGATCATCCGCACTTTATCAATATTGTCGTTATAATCATTATTATCAACACAGTGTATCATTAAAAAGTCCTTTCCTGCAGATTTGCATCGGTTATATGGAAGATGATCTCCAGAGAAAAATGTTCACTAAAGTATCACTTTCTTTAGATAATCCATAGACACTCTAAAATTTCAAACTAATTAAGGCCTGCATAAATCCCTCACATTTTCGAGTTATCGAACTTTTGCGGTTCACATCACCCATTTACTTTTATCCTTAACCCCCCCCCGCCAAAAAAAAAAAAAAAAAAATAGACCTGCTAATCTTGACAGCATTTGCAGACGATGACTCTTTTGAAAATGTGTCCTCACAGATGGGTTCGTAGAATACTTGTAGAAAAAAGAGAAAGGTTGATTACTAACATTTCAAATCTTCTTTTTCAATAATATTTTCAAAAAAAAAATGGGGTCTTAAAACCACGAAAAATTTCGATCAAGAGCCAATTACGATCGCAACATGCGTTTGAAAAACGAAGCACTAGTTTACTTTCAATTTCACTTCAACAATTTTGAACACAGAATAGATAATGAGCCCAGTCCTATTGATACATTCTATCCAAGTGAAGTTTAACTCACTACCAAACAACAATATTTTAGGCTTGTCAAAATCAAAAGCATTTGCAGACGACAAAATAAAAGTGACTGAAAATTTGAAATTTCTTTTGAGAAGGATAGAAAACATTGTGGGAAAAGGAGAAAATGTTGGTTACCAGCATTTTCTCCTTTTCCCACAATGTTTTCTAAAGGCTTCTTTCTCAGGGTCGTCAAAAGTAGAGATTGTGTGGTAATGGGTTAATATCCATAGTTCCATATCGAAAAAAAAAGATGGCTGTTATAACTCGACCTCTAAGGTTTGATAATCCATTAGAATTAATAAGAGAATTGTTGGCCAAAGAATTAATCCTTAAATAATTAATCCTTTAACTAATGTGTTGATCTTTGTAGTCCATTGGTCGCTGACTGGTTTTAGGATTTTATTCTTAAATCAATCGACAAGATTTTGGACGTGCAAGTCTTCAAATTCAACGGTCTCCAGACCGCTGGAGTGGGAAAAACGAGATCAGTCGGTCGAGATGGATTCACCTAGAGCTGGGGCGATATCATCGATGCATCGGTGCATCGTGATATTTTTGCTGGCGATAGTATATCGCGATACTTACTCATTGTATCGATACTTGGCGATACATTTACGTCGTGTGCACAGTGTGTGTGATCATGTTTAAGTGTACATGATTCGTGTATGAAATAGAAAAAAATACGCACAATTTGTCTCTGCTATACATACAAGAACATACAAACAACTCGCCATAGAAACAATGAAATTCATAAAACTTTGCAATTCGGGGATAATTTGCAGCGAAATGTTTAGTCACTCGCTCTTGCCTAGGGTTTTCCCGGTTTTAAATATAGATGCTAATTCGGAACACTTTAAGGTTATCATATTTTGTTCGTGCCCAAAAAGTTGCGGCTGTTTTGATCGGTTTGCCTCCTTAACATTTTTGTCACAAGGACTGTAAGATAAAATAAAGCATTCATTAACAAGGTCATTTGATTTACCGGACGAATATAAGCTGCAATTTGATTATTTGCTAGCGAAGGATAGCTCAGTTTGAAATGTCTTTGTTCTTTCTAAGTAACAAATGAATGAGCTGCGGATCGGCAACCGTCTTCCGAAGTTGACAATAGTGCGAGTTTTGACGCCGAGAAATTTGAAATGACGTCTTTGACGCTGAAAGTATCTGCCTAATTGTCAATCTGACGCATTAAGTTATGATCTAGAGCTTCATATAACCTAGCTTTCATGCATCCAGCAGAAATATGGGCTAAACACGATCAGTATAAAATGCAAAGGACACGCGCATGAACAGGAAGCTGGCGAGTCATTTATGACAACGTAATAAAGGTGTTAATTCTCTTATCTAGTGTAAAGTGACAGATTTTAAAGTTACCTGCTATTCAAAATGGTAAACTGATGTCAAATAATGTAGTAATACTTCTCCAAAAATTAATTGTCATGAAAAAATAGATCGCCAAAAAGCCGTGAAAACCCATGACACTACATTGATCAGCGTGGCATCGGCCGATCAGAGGGACCTCAAACTATCTTCTCATTTTTAATAATGAAGTTAAACAGTGAATTTACAAAAAACTATGTATAAAACAATAAGTTGGGGGCTAAAATTCTGTTCATGAGTGAAAAAAAAAATTGTTATTTTAGGAAATGAAAATATAAATCTACCGTGGGGGGGTGGTCGGCGAATGCTTGAAATAGGTCAATTTTTTTTTTTTAAACTGGCTTGGAAATTAAAATTAGAGGACCAAAATGAATGATATTAAATAAAGCAAAAACTCTAAATGGTATTGCATTGCCGTTGATTTTTGAAGTACAAAACACAACATCCTCATAAACTTAATATCATGTAGACAAATTGTCTTACCTGCTTGTTTTAGCAAACATTTGGATTGATTTTGCCAAAAATGTTTGCTCAGTTTAAGGAAAGGTTCCTAAGGTTTTTGAAGAGCTTAATATACATGTAAGTGTGAACATGTAGATCTATCTATAAAATCTTGTTTGCGCATATGGCATGAAAACAGTCTCTCTTTTAATAGGCTGTCATTAAGTATATCTGGATCAATTAAGTATCGTGATATCGTATCGTATCGCCTGCCTGGTATCGTGATAGTATCGCGATACATTTTTCTTGGCGATACCCAGCTCTAGATTCACCCTCGAGAGATCCACTGATAACGAAAATACCATCGGCCGAGTTGGGAGCCCTTTCGAGGGTCTCAATGACGTGTTTTGGCATGTGCGCCGGGGGAATTCTGGGATAGCACACACGCATGGATAAACATAACAAAAACAATAACAGAAGTCTGTAGACCCAGATCCGACGGAACCACGACCTCATTAGTCTGCTGCAAAAACGTTTTCAGACGTTAATTAATAAAGTTGACAGTCTTTCAAAATTAGTTTTGACCCCTGCCGACAATGACGAATACCCACTGCACACGTGTAACAAGAGTGTCTCGGACTCTTTACCAATAAAATGTTACTAAATTTATTATTTCTGACAGATAGGGTAGAATACATCGTTTTAACAGGGAAAATGCTTGTTCCAAACATCCAAAACCCTTTTCTTTTAGGGTCAATAATAATCAGGGTTGTTCGGTAAACAGCTAAAAAGCTATAAATCTATAATAATTATACAACTAAGGAATTTCTCGTGATCTGTTGGTTGGTTGGTTGTATTGGGGTTTAACGCCACTTTAACAGCCAAGGTCATATCATGGCGGTCGGTGACGCACATGCGTTTCCTGGCTTTCTTATACCAGTACTAGATATAACACAACTTTATTTCCAAAGCCATCAACTACTTTTCTCACATTCGTGATCTGACTGGATAACATACCCCGAACATGTATATCATGTACACTGGCAAAACAACGTAATTTCCCTTTCGGGAGCCCCGTATACATGACTGCGCCATCAAAACAACATCCAAAATGGCGGCGTAGATAAAGATTAACATCAAGATAATGCGCCAAGCTGCACGTTTTAGCACGTATTATCAAGGTTTCAATGACGTCAGTTACCAATGACGTCAGCTTTTATTGAATAAGGGCACTCACAGGGGGAATTTAAATTCGTCAGAGTAGATCTACTCAATTGTTTAAATTAAAAAAAAAAAGTGAAATTCGCTAACAACCGTTGGAATGATAAAACTATGCAGTTTAATAAATTCGTTGTACGGTCAGGTGGCAGGGGACTTAGAAAATTGTTCACGCCTGCGCCGAAGCTCGGGGCGACATGATTCACCACAGCCGGGGCGACATGATTCACCACAGCCGTTAACAAGGTTCTAAGTAGCACGGGGCGACATAATTCAACACTGCCATGAACAAGTTTCCAAGAACCCTGCCACCTGATTGTACAACTAATACAGTATTTCCAATCGTTCTACAATCGCAAGTTCGACATAGACTGCAGTTTTCTTCCTGATGATTTTGTCTTCAGATTTTAATAGTTTTTAATAGTTCGATACGCTTGCACATAGATAGACGATTTCAAAAACTCGTTAAACAGTTTCGGCAAACAGAGTTAAACCTGCTTTTATACATTTTTAGCTCACCTGAGCACAACGTGCTCAAGGGGAGCTTTTAGGGTCACTGGGTGTCCGTCGTCCGTCGTGCGTCGTGCGTCGTCCGTCGTGCGTCGTCCGTCGTGCGTCGTGCGTCGTCAACAATTCTTTAAACATCAACTCCTCCTAAACCGCTGGGCCAATTTGGACCAAACTTGGCAGGAATGTTCCTTGGGAGGCCCTCTTTAAAAATTGTTCACAGAATTTGATTCCGTTAAAAACTCTGGTTGCCATGGCAACGAAATGGAATTTTTTAGCAAATTCTTTAAAAATCTTCTCCTCTGAAACCGCTGGTCGGATTTTGAAATAATTTCACAGATCTGTTCCTTGGGTGACCCTTTTCAAAAATTGTTCGTGAAATTTTGATCCGTCAAAAATTGTGGCTCTGGTGAATGGGGGCTACTTGCACTATACAGAAATGAAGGAATTCTTAAAAAATCTTCTTCTCTGAAACCGCTGGTTGGATTTTGAAATAATTTCACAGATAAGTTCCTTGGGTGACCCTTTTCAAAAATTGTTCGTGAAATTTTGATCCGTCAAAAAATGTGGCTCTGGTGAACGGGGGCTACTTGCACTATATTGAAATGAAGGAATTCTTAAAAAATCTTCTTCTCCGAAACCGCAGGTCAGATTTTGAAATAATTTCACAGAGATGTTCCTTGGGTGACCCTTTTCAAAAATTGTTCGCGAAATTTTGATCCGTCAAGAAACATGGCTCTGGTGAATGGGGGCTTCTTGCACTATTGGGAAATGAGGAAATTCTTAAATTTTTTTCTTCTCTGAAACCACTGGTCAGATTTTGAAATAATTTCTCTGGGATATTCCTTGGGTGACCCTTTTCAAAAAGTGTTCACAAAATTTTAATCCGTCAAGAAACATGGCTCTGGTGAATGGGGGCTACTTGCACTATAGGGAAATAAAGAAATTTTTAAAAATTCTTCTTCTCTGAAACGGCTGGACAGATTTTAAAATCATTTCACAGTGATGATCCTTGGGTGACCCTTTTCAAAAACTGTTCACAAAATTTTGATTCATGAAGAAACATGGCTCTGGTGAATGGGGGCTACTTGCACTATATGGAAATGAAGAAATTCTTGAAAATTCTTCTTCTCTGAAACCCCTGGTCAGATTTTAAAATAATTTGACAGAGATGTTCCTTGGGTGATCCTTGCTCTTGTGAATGGGAGCTACTTGCACTATATGGACATGATGATATTCTTGAAAATTCTCTTTCTCTGAAACCCCTGGTCAGATTTTAAAAGAAATTTTCCGAAATGTTCCTTGGGTGACCCTTTTCAAAACTTGTTCGTAAATTTTGATCCATCAAGAAACATGGCTCTCGTGGATGGGGGATACTTGCTCTTATACAGAAATGAAGAATTCTTAAAAATTCTTCTTTTTGAAACTGATGGTCAGATTTGGAAATGAATTTTACAGGTGACCTTTTGACAATTGCTTAGCAAAATTATAAATTTGGTTTCAATGTTTCAATACCTCAAAAAAAAAAAATATAGGCTATGGTCATCTCAAAACTCAGGTGAGCGATCCAGGGCCATCTTGGCCCTCTTGTTTTTTCAACACACCACTAGCTAGATCTTGACACAGATGGAAAATATTTTAGGGAAACAAACAATGTCTTTAACGTCTTGCATTGCAAAATATATTTAATAGTAAATAAGTAAGTATTTTTTTTATTATAGTAGATCTAACATGTTTTATACTCATACACTGTACATGAAAGTTTAACAAATACACCATATATAAACTTTCAACACCCGGCCCCATGGGCCTATATGTCACCTGAACGATGAATAGAACATATACAGAAAATAAATGGTTGGTTACTGAAAAATACCGATATTAGAACGAAGCAAATTAATGAATGAAAGAATGAATAAACGATTGAACAATTGAATTGAATGAATGAATGAATGAATGTTGGCTGGAAGGGTCAATTTCAAAAAAATAATAGCTGACAAGGTTAAACACACAAAAACAGGGAGGATAAAGTAGAGCGAGACAGAGTGGTATATGACAGATAAATAACTGTTCATCTGTTGGATACCATAATCTTACTGACTACTGGCTGACCATCAGCCAAATACTAGTAACCTAATGCGAAAGCTGAAAATATAACGCACTGAAAGACAGATTTTTCCCAATCTTACAGGCTTAACTAAACATGCAGGTGGTATAGATACATGATCAGACTGCACGTTCTGTGCAATATGATCTTTATCTATACCGTCCACAAAGCCTCTCATTTCGTATTAGTGGCTTAAAGAATAAAGGATATTTCACTGTCGTCAAGACTGATAAATGTGGGATAAATTACATTTTCATCTGAATCTTTATAATGTTGATATAATGCATTTAAACTGAATGTCATCAATTATTTTCACGAAAACACGTTAACCCTAAACCCTTTACCAGACGACAAAATTTTAGTCTTCTTCAAATTCAAAGCATTTGCAGACGACAATTTAAATGAAGTACCTTTACCCATTACCACTCAATCCCTACTTTTGACGCCCCTAAGAAAGAAGCCTGTTCAAAACACTGTGGGAAAGGAGAAAATGCTGGTAACCAGCATTTTCTCCTTTTCCCACAGTGTTTTCTACCTTTCCCAGAACAAATTTCAATTTTTCAGTCACCTTTCTTTTGTCGTCTGCAAATGCTTTCAATTTGGACCAGTCTAAAATTTTCTCGTGTGGTAAAGAGTTAACCTGCATTTTCTCCTATTCCAAGAATGTTTTTATACCTTTTCAAAGTCAGGTCCCATCATCCTTTAACCTGCATTTTCTCCTTTTCCAATAATGTTTGGTTACCGTTTGAAACTCATATCACATCAGTTGATCCGCATTTGATTTGTTATCTGCATATGCTTTCAATTTGGACAGCTCTGAAATTTTGTCTTCTAATAAAGAATTAATTAACAGAAACAAAGAAAAACATACACACAACTTTGCTGACATTTTTAATCTAGAAATAAGAACAAAATATAAATTTAATGCTGTTCTTGTACAGAATGTCACAGCAGAGGGGACAATATAGATCAAAGATCAAATTGCTTTAACCCATTACCACACAATCCCTACTTTTGACGCCCCTGAGAAAGAATCCTTTTGAAAACATTGTGGGAAAAGGAGAAAATGCTGGTAACCAGCATTTTCTCCTTTTCCCACAGTGTTTTCTACCCTCCCCAGAACAAATTTCAATTTTTCAGTCAGCTTTATTTTGTCGTCTGCAATTGCTTTCAATTTGGATCAATCTAAATTTTTCTCGTATGGTAATGGGTTAAGGGTTTAAAAATCTATTAGTAATTTTTTATTTCAATACAGCTATGAAACTATCGTTTAAAAGAAATTATTCATACTGAAACGGAGATCTATCAATAATTAAATGCTCATTTTATCACTAAAAATGTTGCAAATAAAAAGAAAGAGATAAACATGAGGCACCGAGCAGCCTGCATCGCAATTTCTTAGCTTTTTTTTTTACTTAACCCTTTACGAAACAATTTCTGGTTTATACGACCCTGAGGTAGCAGCCTTTTGAAAACCTTGTGGGAAAAGTACACAGGTAAAGTTCTTGGAAAAAACCGATATGAATGATAGAAACCTTACTTTGAATTTGATATTCCACTCATGTAAGCATAACTATTAGGATTAGAATGAATCTGTCTCCCTGAAAATAGAATATTTTCTATAAAAAAAAAAAAACTTATATACCCAACGCCAATCACTGCAGTTTGATCATCAAAGGCAGTCAATAGTAACAAACTGTATTCCTTATAATAAGAGTGATTTCCCTTGATTAATATTTAAATGGAAGTGACTATGTAGGCAAGCCCATGTTACGGGTATGATCCGTGGAATAGAGCCAATTTTGATCCCAAGCCTGTAATATGCAGAAACTTATTAAAGGTCCATTAGATAAAGGTACATGCCAAATTTAGTAGCCCTTGGCTCTACGGTTTAAGAGAAAAAGATTTTTGCAAGTGTTTAATATTTTTCAGTTTTGTTGCCACGGCAACAAGAATTCTTGAAGGAATCGAATTAATTTTAAAAATTATAAAGAGGACCATGGCAGGATAAGTTCTGAGAAGTTTATTCAAATTCGACCAGTGGAGCTAAAAATCACTCAACCTTTAAACAAACAACCCCAAGTTCAACAACCGTGAGGAAAAAGACTTCTGAACAAAACGTTTTGTAAAAGGAGAAAATGCTGATAACCAGCGATGTCCTTTTTCGGCAACGTTTTCTATCCGTTCATCAATAAATCCCATTATTATGGATAGAAACAATTTATATGTTGGCCCCTGTAGAAGAAAATTAACTTCTGAAACATCATTTATAGAGGAGACAATAAGTAAGCCCAGACAAGCTGAAACGGAGCTGCTTCAGACAGAGAAAATAATCGAGCACCTGACATAAAAAAAAAACTAAAAGAAACATCCGGAGTGGATCAGATTAGGATCAAGGAGAAAAGCATTAAAAACATATTCAAATACTACACAGAGATTACATATCTTCGGTTTGTTGGACTAATGACATTCCTCGAAATGGTAAAATGGAATGTGGAACTTGCAAAGTAGACATTAAAACAAGAGGACCATGATAGTCCTACATGTATATCGCTCACCTGAGTACTAAGCTGTAAAATCAAACTTGTGACCCCTGGGCAGGGCCAGTTTTGACCCCAGGGGCATCCTAAGAAAAAACTTGGTTGAGGTCCACTAGGAGATGCTACTTACAAAATATCAAAGCTCTACACCTTCTAGTTTCAGAGAAGTATAATTTTAAAGTTTTCCTTCTTTGTTCCTATGTTTCGAAATATTGACCCCTTGGGCAGGGCAAGTTTTGACCCAAGGGGCATCGTATGAAGAAACTTTGTAGAAGTCCACGATGCTGCATCCCAAATATCAAAGCTCTACGCCTTCTAGTTTCAGAGAAGAAGAATTCTAAAGTTTTCCTTCTTTGTTCCTATGTTTCGAACTTGTGACCCACGGGGCAGGGCAAGTTTTTACCCCATGGACATCATATTAACAGACATTATAGAAATCCACAAGGAGATCCTACTTACTAAATATCAAAGCTCTATAGCTCAAAGCTCAAGTAACGATATTTCTGTTGATGAATTTTACAATTATTTTTCGAAATTGGCTGACGATATTACTAACGTGCATGTTCCCGAGGCCGAAACGTTTTGTGAAAACAATGATTTTAACTCTTCTTTCTGCAATTTTGATGAGCTGGATCAGCCTATAACATTGCGTGAAGTGGAGTATGTCATACATAATCTAAATCGAAACAAAGCTATGGGAAGCGATTGTCTTATTAATGAATATTTCATTGAGAGTTGTGACATTATTTCTTCACATTTAGTTGACCTTTTTAACATTATTTTTAATTCAGGGTATTTTCCGGATCAGTGGTCAGAAGGAATTATTATACCGTTACACAAGAAAAATGACCCCGACGATGTTAACAATTACAGGGGAATTACATTAGTTAGTTGTTTATCTAAGATTTTCACTGGTATTTTAAATCGTAGACTTAGTTATATTTGTGAAGAAAATGAGATCTTATCTGATGCCCAGTTTGGTTTTAGACCAAAGAGATCTACAACAGATGCTAGTTTTGTCCTCCTTTCCCTCATACAAAGAGCCTTGTCTCAAAATAAACGTTTGTATGCAGCTTTCATTGATTTTAAAAAAGCGTTTGATAGTGTATATCGAAAAGGTCTCTGGTACAAATTATTCGGTCTAGGAGTAAACGGTAAAATGTTAAGGATCATACGAGATATGTACTCAAAGGTAAAAGCATTTGTAAAAGTTAATAATATTACCTCCCCTACATTTGATAGTCATATAGGTCTTAAACAAGGGGAGATAATGTCGCCCTTATTGTTTTCCCTCTTCATTGATGACATAGAACTTTATTTGCAAGGGGACACTTCAAGTGGGTTGAACCTTGGTGATGTACAAATTTTACTTCTTCTCTTCGCAGATGACATGGTAATCTTAAGTGAAAATCCAAATGACCTACAAAACAGTTTAAATAAGTTATTAGATTATTGTAATAAATGGGGCCTAGAGGTCAATACTGAAAAAACAAAGGTGGTAGTTTTTAGAAAAAAAGGTGCGCTTAGATGTAACGAAACTTGGTATTATAACGGTAAAAAATTGGAAGTTGTTAATGATTTTCACTATCTGGGAACTACCTTTAGTCATACAGGGTCGTTCAGTAATAATACCAGAACTTTATCAAACAAAGCGCTAAAGGCCCTTAATATCCTTAACAGTAAAACGCGATGTTTTGACTTTGAAACTTCAACATTATTGCAGTTATTTGATGCTTTTGTTGGATCGATTTTATCTTATTCATGTGAAATTAATGGTTTTTGTAAATCACAAAGCCTAGAAAGAATACATCTTAAACAATGTAAAAAGTTGCTAAACGTTAAAAGTTCTATCGCAAATGCCGCAGTGTATCACGAGTTAGGTAGATACCCATTGTATATTAACAGATATTGCAGAATCATTAAATTTTGGGGTAAATTAGTTTTGTCCGATAATTTAGTTATAAGATCATCATATGAGGCTTTTTTTGCCTGTAATGAAAGAGGTGATAATTGGTGTAGTAATGTAAAAAAATTGTTAACAAGACACGGTTTTGGGTATGTATGGAATGATCCATTTTGTGTTAATCACAAAAGCTTTTACAATGTTTTTAAGCAACGATTAATTGATGAATTTAGACAGGGTTTGTACAATGAAATTAATACAAGACCGGTTTTATGCACATATAAATTCATAAAGGAATACAGTGAATTGGCATTCTATTTAAATATCCTACCACGACAATGGAGATCATATATTTCAAAATTTAGATTATCGTCACATTCGCTCAGAATAGAAACAGGCAGACATGGTCAGAACAGGATTGTAAGAAACCAGCGTTTGTGTTTTGCATGTAATATGAATGAAGTAGAAGACGAGTATCACTTTTTGCTTGTTTGTCCATTTTTTGCTGATGTTAGAAAACTTTTTCTCAAAAAATATTTTTATACTCGTCCTAGTATGTTGAAATATAAAAATTTGATGAATACAAATAACAAAGGAGTTCTACTAAATTTAGCTAAATTTATAAAGGAAGGCTTTTCACGAAGAACTGCTATAGAATTTAATACATAGAAATTGATTGTTGATCAGTGCAATACTATTATAGTTGCCTATACATGGTGGGCAAGTTTGGTAGTGTCGCACTTTTCGAACAAAAATAATAAAGGGTTAAGATAACGCGCATTTTGATTCAGCTTCTCTTCCAGGTTGTACATAGTAACTGTAGACTGATCGTTCGTTTATATGTCGTTTATATGTCGTTTATATGTCATTTATATGTCATTGTTTGTACTACTAGAGTACATTTATTGTATCTGTAAAGACAAGAAACTGTAAAGTTTACGTCTAATAAAGTATCTATCTATCTATCTATCTATATCTTCTAGTTTCAGAGAAATAGAAATTTAAAGTTTTCCTTCTTTATTTTTATGTTCTAACCTTCTGACCCCTGGGGCAGGGCCAGTTCTGACCCCAGGGACATCATATGAACAATCTGGGTAGAGGTCCACAAGGAGATGCTACATACCAGATAACAAAGCTCTTCACCTCTCAGTTTCAGAGAAGAAGAAATTTAAAGTTTTCCCTCTTTGTTCCTATCTTTCAAACTTGTGACCCCCGGTGCGGGGCCAGTTTTGACCCCAGGGACATCATATAACAATCTTGGTAGAGGTCCACTAGGTGATGCTACATACCACATATCAAAGCTCTGCACCTTCTAGTTTCAGAGAAGAAGAATTTTAAAATTTTCCTTGTTTGTTCCTATGTTTCAAACTTGTGACCCCCGGGGCGGGACCAGTTTTGACCCCAGGGGCATCATATGAACAATCTTGATAGAGGTCCACTAGGAGATGCTACATACCAAATATCAAAGCTCTACGCCATCTAGTTTCAGAGAAGATTTTTAAACATTTTGCTATTTTTTTCCTTTTGGTTGCCATGGCAACCAGAGTTATGGGTGGAATTCAATCTCTTGAACAAATTTGGTAGAGCTTCACCCAAGAAACATCCCTGCCAAGTTTCATCAAGATTGGCCCAGAAGTTTAGGAGGAGATGTTTAAAGAAATTGTGGACGACGGACGACGGACATTGGGCGATCACAAAAGCTCACCGTGAGCACTTCGTGCTCAGGTGAGCTAAAAAAGATTTCAGATCTATGATGGGCTATTCATGACCATATTTAGACTCAGGCATGCTTTTGGGTTGAAAGATTTGGCAACTAAATTTGGTCTCTCTTTACATGCAGCTGGTATTGTTTTCGTAAATAGATTGACCTTATATATACATCAAATTGGACCAGCTACCACTCTGGCTCTACAGGGACAAAATATCAAAAACGTGCAGCATGAATACAAAACAGACTTTCCAACTGCACTGATCATAATCGATGGAAAGAACTGAAAACACAAATGCCATGTTCTTCTGAGCTTCAAAGTCAGTTGTACAGTGACTATAAGTCAAGTACAACTTTCAAATCTTTGATATGCTGTTGCCCAAATGGTTGCCTTTTATTTATATCTGAACTCTATACTGGGTCTACATCTGATTAAGTTTTGACTGAATGACCCGGTTTCATGATTTTTTTAACCAGTACTTAACCAGTTAATTATCCTGACACTGGTGGGCCAGCCGTTGTGCTACTCCCATAATCCTGAGCTCCAAGGGGGGAAAGCCACTACTACCAGTTTTAAAGACTTTGGTATGTCGCGGCCAGGGATCGAACCTACGACCTCCCGCTCACGGTAGTATTTTGCATTACTCTCGACTTTGGAAAATCTTGAAGAGAAAGATAAGAATATTCTTCGATCAGGATGGTTGGTGAATTTGGAGCCTGCTCTTTATTCATACTTTGCAAAGGAGGAAGATACAGGTGCTAGTTTATCTGCCTATCCACGTTTCACAATTTTTAATATTTTGACATTTTGAGTTGTCTGCCCTTTAAATTTCAAATAAGCGTATTCAATGACCAAAACCTTGGCTCTACAAATGTGAAGCTTCTTCAGTATGTAGCAGAGCAGGATATAGAATTAATCATTGTTGATTTATTTCTTTGTCAAGGTGGATGAACAAATGTAATATCTTGAATTCGAAAAAGAATGTAGAGAATGGCTGAGGACATCATCAGATCGTGATGGAGGCCGAAAGAAACGGAAGAAGATACAAACAGTAACGATAAATGATGATAAAATAGATGATGCTACATAGACAGTGTTCCAACTACCTTTTTATTTCAAGGGTACATACCCCCAGAGCTGTGAATCTGGGGGTAAGATTTCATATACAAGGGTATAGCAGTAATGGATCCCTACTAAAGATACAATCCAAGTTAAGGGGGACACATGATGTCTCCAGAGTTTGAAGTGTCTAAACAGCACATATTTCACAGAATGTAAGTGCCCAATCTATTTATTCACTAACATGGACTATATATGTAATTTATATGAAAGAATTTTGTACATAAAAATTTGATTCGTGATGAAAATGGTTATCAACCGACCAACGGGGTATTAAAATTATTATTCTTTTCAAGCTGAAAATGTGATGTTTATCAATGAATCTGATTGCGAAATATACCTAAATCGTGTAAATCTTACCAAAATCTGTAAAGAAATCAAACATCTAATTGTAAATAAGAAATCCAGAATTTGCATTTCAACCAGAACTTCATGTCCCCAAAGTCAGAAAACGTACGTAACTGCCACACCAATCTGATTCAATTCCCTAACGTTCGAGACACGTGATTGAATGCCTGTAACACATTATCACGAAGCTATAAGTAGCTGATATTTTACTGAAATGAGCCATCATAGTGACTGAGAATATAATGATAAACTTTCTTTCGGGTTTTTTAACGATAATGAAGCTGTCGTCCAAATAAGGAAGAGTCCATTTTAGAAAGTGACGTACGAGTCCAAAACGTTCGAGACTATCCTTGCTTAAACAGCTTATGAAAAATGATTCCTTTTCTCTAGTTTATTGCCTTCGGTTCCTTTATGTATAGCTATCCTCCATTGATGTTTACAAAGTGATGAGGCGCCATTTTATTGAAAAAACTACCAATCGAAAGTTTTCATAAGTACCGTGCAGTGAAGGTAGGTGGAACAAGACATAAAACTTAATTAAATGTCGGTATTTTGTATTTCACAATTAATGACATTCAAATTATTACAAATTGATCTTTTAGAAATAAAGATCACGTACCACACTTGTGCTAGCTTTGCTGCAAAGTTTGTCCCGAACGCAACATAAAATTGTCCCGTACGTTAGGAAATAGCCTACCTTATAGTTTAGTGTGACAATTGTGTTTCTATAAAAAAAAATATGCTTACAAAAACAGTTGCTTTGTGGCTACAATAATCATATTTGATATTAAATAAGAAATATATTAATTCATTTCTAAATCAATTAAGATTCATTATAAAACTAAGCACAAGTAAGACTAATTCATTTGTATTTGAGCTCACCGCAACACATGTTTATTTCATCAGTTAATTTGAACACAAATGTCATAAATTGTTTAAATAGTGTGTCCGTTTCTGAGATGGAAAACGTGTGTGTCTCGAAACACGATACATTTTTTTTATGTAGACATTAAATAAGAAAGACAAAAGTTGCATACATGTAGTGTTCCGCACGTAACTTAATTTTGTCCCGAACGTTACTTTTCAATTTTAGCAATTTAAGCCTTCATTATTTCATTTCAGTATGGCAAAATCAAAGTCCCAGCGCATGAAAGAATACAGAGAAAGAAAGAAACAATAGCTTGGTGACAGATGGCTAAAAATAGAAAGAGAAAGAGTGAAAAAATACAGACAAACTGCACACATAGACCCTGAGAAAAAGGAACATATCCGAGAGTTAAGCAGAATCAGACAGGCTCGATACAGAAACAGAAAGAAGAGACATAATGAAGCTGATGGTGATGCTCCAGAAGATCCTGAGCCAACACCATCGACAAGTGATGATACTGTTTCAAGTACAACCGATTCACTGACAGTAAAGATGCCGTTCAATCTACAAAATCCAGTTCTTCTGTGAAAGGCAAAAAGCGGGTGTCAAGAGCCTTGTCAAGATCTTATCGACGGATAGAAACATTAGAAGATAAGACCGAAGAACTCAAACGAAAATTGAAGAACGCACAGAAACGTCTCCAGAGATATGAAAATAAGAAACACGAGCAACCTGTTCTGACACCAAAAAGCAAAACAGATAAGCTACTTAAAGAGTCAGGAATCAAACCAGATGATGTTCCAGAAATCAGAAAGAAATTAGTGTTTGGAGAATGTCTTAGTTCAGAAATCAGAGAAGCTAAAGCTGCACAGAAAGTAAATGAAACAGAGATAGTTCATAAAATAGTATCAGGAAGGATAATCAAAAAGTACAGAATGAGATCTGCTCTACAAAATTCAACTGGATTAAACAGGAAAAAGCAGTATGTAGGAAAGAGTGTTAGTCGGTACCAAAGGTCGAGAATGAGTCAATACAGAAAACAGGTAACTGACAGTATTACTCAGTTTCTAGAACGCAATGATAATTCCAGAATGCTACCAGGCAAGCAGGATGCTGTAAAAAGCGGGAATGTAAAGGTACAGAAAAGAGTGTTAAATGATTACATGTATAATCTACACCTCAAATACATAGCAGAATCACCAATGAAAATATCAAGAACGTGCTTTTTATAATACAAGGCCAAAACACATTTCCCTGGTGAACTTTGCATCTAGAAGCGCGTGTCTGTGTTCAAAACACCAGAACTTTAGTTTCCTACTTCGTGCTCTGAAAACCTATAAAGTACATAATTGTACTAACCCAGACAAGTTTGTAGAACTATACAGAGATAACCAAGCACAACTTGATGAAATACTCGAGAAGATCCCTGACAATGAAGTAGTCAAATTCCAGCAATGGAAACGAGTAAAGCTTACAAATGGGAAGGAAAGGCAAAGGGTTGTTGAAGTCAACATGAGCAAGACAGATATTGTACGAATGATGACCGAGACATTCCGTGCATTTAAAGCACATATTGAAAGAGTGAAAGAGCAATATGAAGCAATAAAGGCGATGAAGGAAAAGCTTCCGTCCGGCCATGTTTTAGTCCAAATGGACTTCAGCGAAAATTATACTTGTAGTACACTCGAAGAGATACAGTCGGCATATTGGAACAGTTCTATGGTAACTTTACACCCAGCTGTAATATACTTTCGTGTCGACAAACATGAGCTCCAACACTCAAGCTACGTGTATGTGTCTGAGGTTCTTCACCATAATGCTGCAATGGTGATAAGTATTATTGACAAACTGATCAAAACTGTGAAAGTGCTTGTTCCAGATCTTAAATATGTGCATTTTTGGACAGATTCCCCAAGTTCCCAGTACAGAAACAAGACTATTTTTTATGCTATAAGCCGATTTGCTGAATTGTACGGGCCACATGCATCATTAGTCTAAGGCCTGGCAGGCTGGATTCAATTTTTTTTCAATCCGTCTGGTAGAAAAATTTCATTGGTACCAGGTGATAGTTCAGCTATATAGAAGTCAAATTAGGGTGGATGCCAGAAATAAAAGTGGTGCAGATTTTTTTCAGACAACATTTTGTTACCCCACCCACTGAAAATACATTGAATTGAGCTTATGTGTATAAACCGCAAAATTTCGATATCTTCCGGAGTATATTGATTGCAAATAGGTCTAATTGACAGTTAAGCACATAAGCAATGGTAAAATTCAGTTAAAGGAGCAGATAAAATACATTGGGTGTCCTGGTGTTACCCCACCCACCAAATTTGCACACATTTTTTGAAAATCATGAGCAACTTGATATCATTTAAGACTTTCGTGTTTCAACTTCTTGTGAAAGGGTTTGATGAGAACTAAATGCTTACTACTGCACTAAATTGCTGCATTGTATATTTGTTACGGTCTTGCTTATCTTTTACCCCACCCATTAATGTATATACACGGCCATCTATGAACTATTATATAATTCTGGCAGATTTTAGGAGACACGATTTTTGAAAATTAAGTTGGATTTTTTGTTTGATAAGGTTCCTTATATCCACACTGGAATATTGTCTACTGTGATACAATGCTAGTCATAACAAATCGACATGTCCTTCATGTAACAAAATTGTAAAGCAAAAGAAATTCCATTCTAATTTAAAAAAATAAATATTTTCTTGTTCAGATTATAATATTTCATTTCGAATCATCCGTATAACACATATTTGTTTACAATTAATTGAGTATTTTGGAACAAAATTTCGGCATGTTATATGTCAGAGAAGATCAGTGTTTTGCAACTATTTTAATTTCTTGAAAAAATTATGTAGATCTAGTAAATGATTCCTAGCTGTTTGTACGAAAAGTGTAATTGTATTTTCCGTTTTGTTCCCAGAAATTGTTTTTAAGAAATCAAAGGTCGCGGCATCCTTTCATGTGCATTATTTTTTATTTTTGTTATATAAACAACTTAAGTTTTACAGCAATGACATAAAATGTTACAGTGCAGACACATATAAGTATCAAAAAAAGGTTTGTATTTAGTGCCTTTATTTGAGAAAAATCAAACAAAACAATAATTGAATAGTTACACATGAAATGAATGTGTTCGAACTTATGACCCCCGGGGCAGGGCCAGTTTTGAACCCAAGGACATCATATGAACAAACTTGGTAGAGGTCCACTAGGAGATGTTACATTCCAAATATCAAAGCTCTATGCCTTTTACTTTGTGAGAAGAAGAATATTAAAGTGTTCATTCTTTGTTCCTAGCTTGAACTTGTAACCTCCGGGCGGGGCCAGTTTTGACCCCAGGGGCATGATGTGAACAAACTTGGTAGAGGTCCACTAGGACATGCTACATACTAAATGTCAAAGCCCTATCCCTTCAATTTTTAGAGAAGAAGATTTTTAAAGTTTTCCTTCATTGTTCCTATGCTCAAACTTGTGACCCATTGGGGCCATTATTTGAACAAACTTGGTAGAGGTCCACTAGGAGATGGCCACATACCAAATATCAAAGCTCTAAGCCTTCTACTTTCAGAGAAGAGGATTTTCAAAGATTTTGTATTTTTTTCCGTTTTGTGGCCATGGCAACCAGAATTATGAGTAGAATTCTATTCCTTGAACAATTTTGGTAGAGCTTCACCCAAGGAACATCCCTGCCAAGTTTCATCAAGATTTGCCCAGTGATTTAGGAGAAGATGTCTAAAGAAATTGTTGACGGACGACAGACGCTGGACGCCGGAAATAGGACGATCACAATAGCTCACCTTTAGCACTTTGTGCTAAGGTGAGCTAAAAAAAAAAAAAAAAAAAACCCAGAAAAACACCCACATCCACACCCACACCCACATCCACACACATATACACATACACATACACAAGGCAGCTGTACTGTCAATGCAGCAAACAAAGAAACTGATGATTGATCATACGTCACAATTATGCTGAATGAACAGCGCATTTGTTAATTTTAAGTCATTAAGAGAATTTTAGCTCCACTGGTCGAAGGCCTATGGGCTTATTTCATGGCCCGCTTTCTGTCTTGTGTCGGTCCGTACGTGCATTAACTTATATTTCAAACATCTCCTCTGACACCACCCATCCAAACTTCATGAAACTTCACAGAAATGATCCTGCCATGGTTTTGAAAGAATCTGATTCCTTCAAAAACTGTTTGCCATGGCAACAAAACTGAAAAATATTGAAATCTTTGAAAATCTTCTTATCTAAAAGCATAAGGCCTAGGGCTACCAAACTTGGCATGTAGCTTTATGCTGTGAACCTCTACCAAGTATCTTCAAATAATAGCCCTGGAGCCGAAATTGGCCCCTCCCCGAGGGTCACAAGTTTTATACAGGATCATATAGGGAAAACTTTAAAGTCCTTCTTTAGGGCCTTGGGCTACCAAATTTGGCATGTATCTTTATCAATTGGGCGTCTATCAAGAGTGCCCAACTTACAGTCCTGGGGTCAAATTTGGCCCAGCCCCGGGGTCACAAGTTTTACATGGGCGTATATTGGGAAAGCCTTTGAAAATCTGCTTGTACATAGCCGCAAGGCCTAGGACTACCAAATTTTGAATGTAGCTTTATCTAGTGGGCCTCTATCAGAAGGGCCCAAATTATAGCCTTGGGGTTAAGTTTGTCCCCACACCAGGGGTTACAAGTTTTACCTTGGTTTTTGTGTTGAAAATTTTATAAATGATATTTTTACTAACCATAATAAAGCCTAGGGCTACCAAATTTAGCCCTGTTTCATGGGTCTCATGTTTTACATGGCTTTTAGGAAACTTTGA
This sequence comes from Tridacna crocea, assembly GCA_943736015.1. NCBI lineage: Eukaryota > Metazoa > Mollusca > Bivalvia > Cardiida > Cardiidae > Tridacna > Tridacna crocea. Next base: position 27,113,501 of record OX031070.1, read on the forward strand.
AAATCTTCTTGTTTACAACACAACATTCTAGATCTGTATTATTTGGTACGGGGGTTTATCTTGTGGACCAATACCAGGATTCAAGTAACTATAGCTCTGTGGTCAATAATGGCTTTGCCCAGGGGTCAAGAATTCATAACTTTCTCGTAGGATTTTATAGAACAAAAATTGTATGTCTTCAAGTTTAAAACTAGTTGCCCAGAGTAGTAATATTTGGCTTGTAGTGTTTTCACTTATTTACCAGTGGCAAGATACAGGGCCATCATGACCCTCATGTTTTAAGTTATATCCCCTATTGCATCAGTAAACTAGAGAAACAGATGGATGAAAAAAAAATAGGGCCCTTTTTTTACCTGTGCCTTAGCCTATTGTAGGTCTTCAAGTTTGAAACCATTGGGCCGGAGTTTTAATGTTTGGTTTGTAGAGTTTTCACTTATTAGCCAGTGGAGCGACACAGGGCCATCATGGCCCTCTTGTTTCAAGTCATATGCCCTATTGCATCTGTGAAATATAGGAGAGTAAGAATAACAAAGGGAATAGAGCAGCTAAGTAATGAAAATAGCCAAATCTTAGTGTTGGCATACTTATTGTTACAGTTGTGAATATATAACGAAATAACAAAATCAAAGGTTAGTGTGCAAAAACAAATTATACTGTTGCACTCATAAATAGATCATTTTTGAGGTGCTAAATGCTAAAACTTCATAACTGTTCTTAATTCTGGTCCTCTATGTCTGTCCTAGTAGCTCTAGCCAAAACTGTGAAAAAATCTAGCCAGAAATATTAACACATTCAATGTGAAGACTAAAAATCAGAGATTGTTTTCAATTCATTCTGCTAGGAACATTTATTAGGTGTTTTATGGTATGTGAAATTGATCAGACTTGATTTAATATAAGTCTTACATACATGTAAATGTGGATTTTTATGAGCATCTTAAATTCAAAAGATTTATGAGCATCTTAAATTCAAAAGATTTGTCAAAAAGATGGCATTGTTTCATTGTTTTTTGTTTTTTTTTCATTATTGTGAACATAGGAAAAGTTTAATTTTTGTTAAAGGCAAATTTGGGATAGGCGCGTTTATTTGCATATAAAAAAAATCTGCACCACTTTCAGATTTTGCATCCATGCTTAAAGTGACTCTAATAGGCTATCCTATCTCACTGTACCATTTGAATTTTTCTACCAGATGGATTGAAAAAAAATTAAAAATAGAGCCCTTTTTTGATCTGGGCCTTAGCCTACATGGCATTACTTTGAGAGCGGTCATGGCAAGGGCCTATGCGACGGTGTTGGAGGTACGACCAAACGGAATGCCGATAATGCTGTTAAACAGGGAAAGGTTTTTTTAAACTAGGGTATGAAAAATGCCGTGTCCATGCATGGCGACTCTTTAATATAGGATGGACGTTCCATCGGCGACGTCTTCTCCTCCTCTTTTGCTTCAGCAGTAGCATACATAATCCAATAATAATGATATCACTACAGGGGGGTCGGTTTGTTTGCAGTTTGCATATTTATGGCTTTTTAATTGCTTTTTTATGGCTTTTTAATGAATGACATGTGACGTCATAGCGTGCCCAGGTGAGAGGAGGTCAGACATTTATAGAAACGACGCTCTTGAATCGTGAGAACCGGAAACGAGATGTCTGTATAAGGAAAAGGCGGGAACCCTGACGACGCGACCTCGGGTCAGGTATTTTTAGAAACATCGCTCTTGAATCATTCGGCGCGAAAAAAACGGAAACGGTCCATTCAAATAAGGAGAAGACTGGCAGAGTCAAGTAATCATTGGGAAGCAGCTCCTAGGAGCATATAACAGAAGGTTTCGAGCTTTGAATACTGCATTCGAGTCTTAACCTCGAGCACAACTGATTATATCAGAAATTTATCTGACGTTAAATTGCATTTAGTGCCAGAGAAGAAAAAATAAGGTAAGATTTTCTTCGTATTTTATTTCAGTAATCATTTTTTTTTTTGGCGACGATCAATTTAGTGGGGCATTACGATCCTACCGCAGCGTAGTTCGATCTGGATCCGTATTTTTCATCACCTAAACTATAAAAGTTTTATGAGATGATAAGGAGAAGAAAATATGTTAAGCGTACACGAAAATGTAAAGGATTCTGAATGAATGAGGCGCGTGGAAAAGTGCTAAGGAGACCCTTACCTTTCCTCCGCAAAACGATGTTTTACTGAGTAAGATAGAAAACGCGTGAATAAATGGGAGACCGTGCGAGACCATTGGCTTAAAGAGCCGAACTGTTTTCAAACGATAGACAACTTGTCAAGAAATGTTTTTTTTTTTTTCGAGATAATTATGAGATTAAAAAAGAATATATAAAACCGAATACAGTGTACAATAAAAGAGTGACAGTCTAAACATGCTAATTTCCTTCCGCTTTGATGCATACAGAATTTTGTTTTCACGCTTATCACTTCATGACCGCATTTTTCGGCCTGTTACTAACTTTTTCATTTTTAGAAATAAGTGGTTGGTATCTTTGGACCAATGTTGGAGGAGAGTTTAAATTTTCCTATGGTGCAGGAAATATCGAAATATTTTGAACCTAAAGCTAATGTGACTCGTTTTAAAGACCGCTAAATCACTGAGCTGAGTAGGCACGAAGTATGAAAGGGAACTTGACCTCGAAACAAGATACTCGCTGAAACATTACAGAAAACCTTTTTCTTTTTCCTACCGTGGCATTTTTTTTTTTTAATTGTCTGCTACTAAGTTTTTTCATTTGTCGAATGAGTCCTGCGTACCTGCGGACCGACTTTGGAGAAGAGTTTAAATTTCCTACGATACAACAAAAGATCGCGATATTTCGATCTTTAAACCGGTGCAACTCGTTTAAAAAGACCACTTACTCGTTGAAGGTCGTAAGATTAAGAAGGGTCTTGACTCCGTAACAAGTACAGACGCTGTAACCTTTCAGGATACCCTTTTCCCCTGCTGGACTGATTTTTTTCGGTCTACTACTAACTTTTTTTTATTTTTCGAAACAAGTGGTACGTACCCGCGAACCGATTTTGGGGAACGCTTTTGAATTTTTCAATTGTATAAAAATGATCGCGGTATCGCATCATGGTAGTCAATGCAACTCAGCTGAAGTGACCACTCACTCGCGCAGATGACGAAACAACTTGGAAAAAAAAAGGGTTTTAACCTTGGAGGTAAGTGCGTGCTAAAATAGTTGTGAAACCTTTAACCTACTGTATCGACTTTTTGTGGACTGCCCCTAACCTAACCTAACACATATTTTTTTTTATCAAACCAGCATTGAGTTTAAACCTTTTTATCACATTCTTAAATCTTATCATTAAAACTTTTGAGTATATAGGGATTGCCCTGTAACTCGATAATGCCCTTTATGCATTCTTCTTAATTTAGTTCTTATCATTTAAAACATTTGAGTATATAGGGATTGCCCTGTAACTCGATGATGCCCTTTATATATTAAATTTTCTTAATTCAATTCTTTTATTGTCATTCAAACTTTATTCAGTTTAAACAACTCCACGTTTATTATCTTTTAACATAGATATACGCGCTAAATGACCAAAGCTGTCCATGCGCCATAAAACAACATTCATTCATTCATTCAAACCCAAACCTTTTCCTTTACTGGTAGCAGTCTCGGCTACCTGCGGACATATTTTAGAAAAGACTTTTAACCCTTTTTTAAGATGGTAGTGTGGCTGTAATACCTCGCCCCTACAAAGAACCGTCCAATGACAGCTCGGAATAGCTAGTTCGGGGAGAAGGATCGTGACCCAGAAAAAGACAGCACACAACAAGTGTGTATGACTCTAGAAATTTCTTTACCTTGTAGAATTTTCTTTTTTTCAATCTCTTACTTTTATTCGAACGGTTATTACCGTGACAATTTTGACTGTTTATGGATACTCATATCACGACAATTCTTTCGCATAAAACATACAAGATAAATCTTACCCCCCTGTAGTGATATCATTATTATTGGATTATGTATGCTACTGCTGAAGCAAAAGAGTCCGTTTCAACGAGCAATGGCAGGGGAGATGACTGAGAGATATAGAGGAGCAACTACGACGTCTCTTTGAAGACCTGTTAGCACGAGCGAGGGAAAATGTCAACCAGAACGATCTCCTGAGGGTCATTCTACGGCACGATGGCCTAAATCGTGTCGTGGTCGTCCCTCTGCAGGCGGTAGGGGATCTGAATGTGGAAAAGATCTTATCGAAGGTCGAGAACGTTTTACAAAGTGAAGAGAATCTGGCCATCGATGACTCATTTCAAGGTTAGCAATAACCTATTTCCATACCCTCATTATATACCTTACGAAAAGTTGACAATATAATACACTTCATCCGATAATATAGGCCTCCGACCTGCAATGCAAATTCTTACAAAACTCTGATAATTATGTAGGAAAAACGGTAAAAGAACGATTTTTTAACACAAAACTGCATAGTCAAATATATGTAACTACATATAATAATAAGAATAATTTTTTTTTTTTCAGTCATGGTCGGAGCTCTTCAGATCCCTCAAGGGGCCGGGGGTCCGCCCCTCCCCCCCCCTTCGTGTCACAAATGTTACGGGACCAGATAATTCCATTCATCGGAAGTCGTCTATGGTCCAGATCATGAACGACGACAAACTGTGTATGGCAAGGGCGAATGGCATAGGTCTGGCCAAACATTGCATCATCTCCGACAAAGACGGGAAAGTCACCAAAGAGGCTCACAAAGACCTGAGCAACATCGAGATTCTCACAAAATACCGTCAAATTTCGGCCCGGGATTCAGGGACATTACGAACAAGAACAGACAAGGACAGAAGAAGTTAGCCCTCCTCCTTTGTCAAAAAGCAAATGTTCCAACAAATCGACCCGGATATCTCAACGACCTGCCAGCTTTCGAAGAAGCCCTCCACGTTCGAATCGCCATGGTAGCAGCCTCCGTAGGCAATAAATTTATTCGAGTACCCACCAATGACCACGAAGACTGGCCTCTCCTATATCTTTACTTGGTGAACCACAAGGATGTCAGCCATTTTCATATCATTACCAACATTACCGAATTTTTCTCGGCTGTATAGTTCTGCGACCGGTGTTTTAAATAGTATACTACGAACACAAAACACCGATGCGAGACCACATGCCTGACCTGCAAGCATCGAAATTGCCCGGAAACCGATAATATGATGTCGTACCGGTCCTGTCACATGGTCTGCCGGTATAAAGAATGTTTGGACAGGCACAAAGTTCAAAAGACGAGAAGAAACTTGGACAAAGGAAAGGTCAGTTTATCCCAGTGTGACGAGTTCTGGCGGTGTACGACCTGCAAAAAGGTGATTAACCGTTTCAAGCGTCCAATGGAGTTGCGCAAAATGGCTGTGCTAATGTTGCAAGTCCTGGGTCACCGGTAACCACCAGTGCTATTTGTTTCTTGAGGAGCCGAAGAAACCCGTCAGAAAGTTTATTTTTTTCGACTTCGAGGCTACCCAAGACACGATCGCCGAATGTAAGGACGGATACTCGCCCAAGAACTGTTGCCAGATCCTCTGCCAGGATTGCACCAAATGTCAGCGCTGCTTCAAGTCGGTGATGGTGCGGACAACCCAGACACGTCCCCAATTTTGTAGTAGCTCAGACGGTGTGCGAGCGTTGTATGGAAGAAGAACTTGTCCCGGGAGCCGTATGCGACGACTGTGGCAGCCGATGCACCGAGTGCGATACGTGGGACAACGAGGCCAAGATCTGCGTCAAAGAGCCGTGTCCAGAAACCTGTGGCAGGAGGACGTCATCTTTTAACTCTTTACCACACAACCCCTACTTTTAACGACCCTGAGAAAGAAGCCTTTTAAAAACATTGTGGGAAAAGGAGAAAATGCTGGTTTCCCACAATGATTTCTGCCCTGCTAGAAAGAAATTTCACTTTTTGAGTGTCATCTATTTTGTTGTCTGCAAAAGCTTTTAATTTGGACCAGTCTAAAATTTTGTCGTTTGGTAAAGAGTTAAGGCGACCATACTCTCGACGATTTTGGCCGATGGTTGTTTAGCATCCAGCACAGCACCGTGCTGGCTCGTAACATGAAGGTATGTACATTAACCAAAAAGGAGGGAGTCTTGAAGTTATTTAACCGACCTCTACTGAGAAGCGAGTTATTTCGAAGAAATTTATACCGAGGAATCATATAGTAGAGTTAAAATGACTTAACTGAATTTTGTTTTGTAATACTCCAAGGTTTCATATCACTTAAAATCCTTGTGGCTGCAAACACGTATTAGAGTGAAATAGATGTTGAAATTTTAAGCAATAAGGCGTATTTGTGTAAACGAACGTGAATTTTAAACCTTTATTTTCATTTCAGGGCTATGATGGCGTGTTCCTCCTGGAGTACCTTCTAAACCACAGCATTCGACCTTCCAAAGTGATCTACAACGGCTCCAAGATCATGTACATGGAGATAGGCAAAGGTCTACAGATTAGAATCCTGGACTCCCTGAATTTTTTACCGATGAAGTTGGCAGCACTTCCGAAAGCTTTCGGGTTGCACGAGCTTTGTAAAGGCTACTTCCCCCACTTATTCAACACCAGGGAGAACCAAAACTACATAGGACCTTACCCGGAACCAAAGTCGTACGGAGCAGACTACATGTCGACGACTGACAGAGCTTCGTTCCTCCAGTGGCACAAACAAAAGATGGAAAGTGGTGTCGTGTTCAATTTCCGAACAGAAATGAAGGACTACTGCCGATCTGACGTGGACATACTGGGACGTGCGTGTCTGCAGTTCCGCAAGCTCATGTTGGATGCCACAGAGGTCGACCCTTTCCAGTACGTCACCATCGCCAGTGTCTGCATGGACATCTTCAAAACCAGGACACTAGTGTGTCTTTTTACAACTAGAAAAATACATAAACATCAAATGCCATACTATTTCCGAAAATAAAGTGATATCTAAAAATGCCTTTTTTGCGCAGGTTCCTGGAAGCCGATTACAAGGCAACGTTTGAATTGCCAAATGGCGCGAGGGATGGTCCTGTCAAAGCAAAAAAAAAAACATCAGAAGGGTGCGTTAAGCAAATCAACAAGAGATTCTGGGTTCAAGCCAGCAAGGAAGCAAAAGTGGTGGAAAAGAAACCCGTCCTTTCCCCGATAGCCCAAGTATCCAGTAGCGGCTACACTCAGAGGGATAACTACAGTAGGGCTTCCATTCAATGGCTGGAGTACCAAATGGAACTCGCCCGACAGAATGGGAAACCTATGACCATTCAACATGCTTTGAACGGGGGATAAGACACCATATTTGGTACAAACTACAAGGTGGACGGTCGTGCCGGGAATACAGTGTACGAATATCATGGTAAGTGTATACAACGTACATGTGTCTATTTAGAAATTCGTGTTTTTTCGTAGACATTTTCTTTCTCAGCTCCATTTTTTGGGGAATAAACAAAGAATACAAATGAATGTATTTACAGGTTGTTTATGGCAAGGCTGCACGCAGTGTTATTCCGACCACACCGCCAAGAACCCAAAGACTGGTCAAACCATGGAGCAGATGTATGCCTTGACCCAAATCAAGAGAAAACAAGAGCCGTCAGAGACAGGTTATGCTCCCCGAACAAGTGCTTGTCATAAAATATATGAAATTGATATAAATTTACTTCTTTTATCCTAAAAGGACCTGTTCATGCTCCCCAAAAATTGAATTGAAAAGGCAATTACTATCTTAGAGATGGCCAACACAAACTTGTAGAGGACAATAAGCCCAGTAAGCCCCCTTTAAGCCCTCTTTTCCCATAAGGCAATATTGCATCATTGAAATAAATAGAAGTAGTGTGTGATTTGTGGCATTTTTAATAATAATTCAAAGTTCGAAATTTCATAAAATTTTGAGCAGTCATGTAGTAAATATTACGTAAAACGATTTTTTACATGCAGCCCCCTTTTTCCGTGACACAGCCTGAAATAGAGAAACCAGAAGAGGGGTACCTGGGCAACGTTCCAACAAGTTCAGATTTGAAATTTCACAAAATTTTGAGCACAGATGTAGAAGATACAAGTGAAAATCAATTTTTTCCATGAAGTCCCCTTTTTCCATGATGCAGCCTCAAATTGAGAAACCAGGAAAGAGGTATTTGCTTATGAATAATTGATAGATTGAAAATAACATGGGCACATTTTGAAACTTGTAAAACAAGATATAACCATGAAGTTTCACGAAATTTTGACAAAAACTAATGAGATATTAGTAAAAATTGCAATTTTGCATTAAGGCCCCTTTTTCCTTGGCATTTTACAAGAAACCCCCTTTTTCCATGACAGAGGGTCAAACTGAAAAACACATAGATAAAGAAACAAGAGCACATGCTGAAACTTTGAAAAAACAATATAACCATGAAGTGTGATGAAATTTTGAGCAAGACTGAATGAAACATTAGTAAAGATTGGAATTTCGCAAGAAACCCCCTTTTTCCGTGACAGAACATCAACTTAAAAAACGCCTAGATTAAAAATAGGAAGGGCATATGCTGAATCTTTCCATAAAGAATATAACCATGAAGTTTCATGAAATTTTGACCAAAACTGAATGAGATATTAGTAAAAAAATGCAATTTTGCATTAAGCCCCTTTTTTCATGACACGGGGTCAAATGGAAAAACCGGGAAAGATACGTCGGCGCATTCCCCTAAGGAGTTCATATATGAAGTTTTATCCAATTTGGTCCAGGGTTTGTGGAGAAATGGCTTCGGACGGACGGACGGACGGACAGACGAAGCGGCGATTATATGCTCGCCCTTCGGGGAGCATAAAAACTGAACCAGGACCTTCATTTCAACTACGTGTGCATCTGGGAGCACGAGTTGTTAAAACAGACCCAGGAGGATCCGTCGATCCAAGACTTTGCGGCCAACCTGGATATGCAGGACCAACTGAATGCAAGGGATTCCTTCTTCGGGGGCAGAACCAATGCTGCCAAGCTACTTTACAAGACGGCGATGACGAGAAAATCAAATACTTTTTTTTAAAGCGATAGAACGTTTTCGTACACTTTTGTATTATCGGGAAATAAAAAAAAAAATACGCTATAAACTATAATTATCAAACTTTTTAAATTTTTTTTTTTTTCAGTCTTTACCCATACGTCAACAAGTATTGTCGGTATCCCCGTGGTCATCCAAAGATCATCACGAGAGACTTCGAAGAGATCCGCAGCTACTTCGGGATTGCCAAAGTAAAGATTCTGCCGCCTACAGGATTATACCACCCTGTGCTACCGTATCGCTCCAATGGTAAACTGAAATTTCCACTCTGCCATATATGGGCTGATTCGGACTGTCAAACAACTTGCCGTCACACGGACGAACACAGGTCTTTCGTCGGAACGTGGTGTACCCAGGAAATTGAAAAGGCTTAGTACAAGGGCTACACTTTACTTAAGATCTACGAGGTATAACACTGGAAGAATCGATGCAGTACGATCGCAAAACGAAACAAGGGGGACTATCTGACAACTACGTCAACACCTTTCTGAAGTTTAAACAGGAAGCGAGTGGATGGCCTGCCTGGTGCGAGACAGCGGTCGACAAAGAGAAATACGTCTCTGACTATTTTTACAATGAGGGTATCCAATTGGAGCCAGACAAGATCAAAAAGAACCCCGGACTCTGTGCCCTTGCCAAGCTCTGCCTCAGGTAAATGTACTTTTTTATTAGATTTTGAATTGTATCATGTTCAAAATATTTGTTGACTTTCTTTTTTCTTTGCAGTACTACATATAAGTAAAACATTTTTCTTTTTTTTCCAGTTTCTGGGGTAAATTTGGTCAGCGACTAAACCAAGGGGTCTGCGAATTTATCCATTCCTCGCAGCTGGATAAATTCTACAAAACGCTGACCGATGGGACTAAGAAGGTGAAGGATTTTCATATCATCAACGAGGACCACCTTCACCTCGAGTACAAACATCAGTCCAGATTCGTACCAGAAGATATGAAGACCAACATCTTTCTGGCCACATTCACCACCTGCTTGGCAGGACTCAAGGTGTACGAAATACTGGATCAACTTGGCAACCAAGTGTCGGTCATCTACGTCAGCAGACCAGGACAATACGATCCACCTTTGGGGGATTACTTGGGTAGGTAACAAAGTAACATCATATCCTACTTGGTTCTTATTTCTTACGTTAAGTATGTGCTTCATAACAGTTTATTTTTATGAATGCGTTGCCTTCTTTTTCGGTTTTTATTTACATTCTATAGATAACTAAACGCTTTCATTTTTTTTTCAGGTGAGCTGACAAACGAATTAGACCGAGGAGATCACATCGACGAGTTTGTGAGTGGCGGGCCTATAAACTATGCCTACGAAACCATTGAAGGCAAACAGTCCTGTAAGATACGGGGATTCAGTCTCAACTATACCAACGCACAACAACTGAATTTCGGCGGTGTCAGAGACATGGTGGCCAACATCACCCAAACAAAACACACACCTACAGAAAAAGAAAATTGGAAGATGGGTAAGAACCTCCATCTAAAGTTATTTTCGCTTTGAACCCGAAGAAAATCTCGAGGGACAAATATAACAATCAAGAAAAAGAAAGAGTACAGAATAGTGTATAACAAACGGGTGATTTTACAGAACTTTGATACAGTACCATTTTGGGTTTTAAAATCATGAGAGGACGGAGTCAAGAAAAATAAAGTCAAACTCTGTAACAAATTTCAAAAACCAGAAGAGGCCAATATTTCATGTTACCGATAACACCATGGAAGGATCGAGAGTGTTCTTACACTTAAATTTCTTGGTATCCTTGAGAGCGGTGGAAAATTGGCGGTTACTGCTGCAAAACATCACCGGAGCTCAAACTGAGGCAGTGTGTGAGGTCGTCAAGAGGATAGTGGACGGGTCTATTAACCCGCTGAGACGTGACAGTCAAAAATTTACCCGGAACTGGACAGTGTTAAGAACTTTGGCTTCTGACAGAGTCAGTATACGGAGGAAAAAGACGTTGATTAGAGCCTATCATTCTTTAATTGCTATTGTCACTGTGTTGTAAGCTGTACGGCACAAAATGTGTAGTCACTTCCAAGATGGCGGACTGTTTACTTGGAGAAAGGTGGGTGTCACATTTTATCATCAATAACTTTTTTTCTTGAAACCTTCGAGACATGATACTTATAATATATTGTGTGGGAATGATGTGGTAAGCCTCGGTGCTATATAGCAAAGAGCCAGTGCCATTATTCGATACGTTATATCGGCGTAAACATTGCCATTGGGTAAAATTTGAATTTGAAGTGAGGAACTTGCATCGTTTTTAGTTATAGAATGGAAAATAAGCTAATGCAGTGGGTGAAGGTTGTTGTTTCTGTAGGTATTTATCACGTGCTTTCCAATGATTACGGTCATTTTTGTGAAATATGTCTAGAAAGACCCGAAAACATGTGTTTTGTATATCGCTAATGCAGCGGTGTAGTCCACATCAACAATTTTACACACAGCGGTGTAGACCCCATTTTTTCTGAACGGTTTAGACACAATTTAAAGCACAATATATGTACGGTTTAGACACCAGTGGCTTGGTCTTGAATATTCTTTTCTGAAGATAACGTAACTTGGCGTTAATCCAGAATCATGAAAATTGGCACCAACAGTTCGAGACAGTCTCCCTTATTACCGACACCCACGGAAGGAATCATCAGGAACCGAAAAGGATCATCGTGGAACGAAAAGAGATAGTTGGGAACAAAAGAGTGCATCAAGACATTATTTACGATATTATTTATGTAATAATGAGTATTATATCACGAAAAAATAAATTATGAAATTACTGATTAATGTCTGTGCACTTATAAATCAATTCCATCATGGTGGCAGCCATAATTTCAATCATTCACTTAGGATGATAATTACCATCCTGGACTTGACAATCATTTTCCTTTCGAAGTTGTTTTAAATACTGTCGCTGATTCGTATCTTGGTATCTGTTTGTTTAATATCTAGTTAAAGATGCCCGTCTAAGGCCGGTGAGCAGAAATGCTGTTAAATTAATAAAAAACATAGCATGGTACAGAAAATCGGTCCTTATTGTACGCAAGGATAAATTACTGACATGTATGGTGTAACTAAAAACAAAAAATACAAACGCGGAGGTTTGTGTTAGAAACCGAGCATTGGTCGGAAAATAACTGGCTGACGATCGAAGCTGTAAACAATGACAGTGCGTCATGGAAATTTATCGTTGCTTTCCGCCTAAAGTCGGATACGGTGTAACTTGCATATCACTCTCTTGCACTCCGGATCATTACATTCACCTCTGTAGTAGGCTCAGAAAGTAGTCCGTCATTACGCGATACTTTCGTCACATGACCAGAACTCAAAATGGCGACACAAACGCCGGTGAAAGAAAGACCAATATCGATTACTTTTTGTGCTGGTGAAACAGTATACGGCAAATCTGACTAAGTGGTAGGCAATGTGAAAAAGATGGATTTTCTGAAAAGCTTAAATGTCTTTTAAAGGACCATAACTTGTTTTTTAATCTTATAACCTAAGATTTATCGGTGTATTAAAACTGTTGTCATCATTCCTGGGCGCAGCCATTTTTGTTAAGCTTGGCGTAAGATTCTGATCAGTAAAGAGGCTCGAAAAAAAATAGTTCCATTTTATACAGGTAAATTCATCAGTTTGAACGCACCTATAATGTATCCAGAATCATATTTCCATTGTCTACCTTATAATTTTACACACGAAACAGTTAAACAGTAACAAAACATCTTTTCCTCGCTTTGATAAGATTCTTGTCATTTAGCCCATCGCAGAGATGTATGTGAGAGTAACGAACGACAACTCTGCTCGGAGATTGCTTGCATATAGGCCGCGACCTCCGTCTGAAAATCGAGGCTGCAACAGAGAAGCCTACATTTTCTTTTGTTTTCTCAGTATACGCTGGGCGAAGGTCAAATATAGTCACGAGACAGAATGTATGATCATTATACAAATCTACCAGAGTGTATAACGGATATCGAAAATCTTCGATTCAAAAACCAGAAACGATGAGTCTGTTTAGATGGAAGGCCGCAACTCGGCGAAATGCATTTTCTATCGATTGTTATCTAAGCAAGCTTTTCAGGCGAAATATTTGGCATGAAGATATAAGAATGAGTATATTTTGATAAAATAAAAAGAAAATGAGTTAAAATTGGCTTAAAATGAGTATAAGGATCTCTCTAAAGTTTTTAGTTTCTGTGCCACTGTTCGAGTAAAATATGACCAGTAGGTTAACAGGGAATGGGGGATCAAAAAAAAAAAAAAACCCACTGCAGTACAAATTACGTAATTATTGTTTTTTACCCCAAAAAGAAAAATCGTAAGATGGAATTCCATGTGATCGATATTCACAATTTTCATTTACCATTGTACAATTTGATTTCATTATATACGGGTCATGGATTTATATTTATAAAATCGAATGTTACCCATCAAGATTAGTTATCTCATAAAGTTTTTTATTTATTCTTATCGTTTCCGGAATGTTTATTTTGGCCCCGGACTACATCTGGTAGTAGACTGGTGTCAGTCCATTAAATAGAACCTTTTCATTAAAACAAAATCATCAAGTAAAACTGCAAAATGGAAACTCTGTGTTCTCAATGCTCTGAATGTCTGATTGAACGTATTTCAGAAGAAGGGCAAGTAACAACACATATTTCTGTGACTTTGCTGTAGTTGTGTACCTTGTTTATTAGAATGACTTAAATGCAGGGCCTGAATGCCAGGCTACATCTGGTAGGTGAATATACATACCCGTTCGCGAAGTACCAAAGCAATTTTAATTTCCCATATTTTGAAAGAAAGACAGTCGATGATTAGTGAAACACTTTCAAAACATGAATAATTCCTGTGGCATCTTATTTGATATAAGTTTGTCTTTTAGAAAATACAGGATAGCAATAATATTGTACATGTATTTCCAAAAGCCCTGATGTTACTTTTGTTCCATGAAGTGTCAAACAAGAGTCTCTAAATCTCCTCCAAATGAGCATTGGTAGCACATGAATGGCGTGCAACTGGAATATAAGATAGACAAAGTTTTTTTTAAGCCGGTAAATGGTATGTAACACAAATATCAAAAGACCAAAGTCTTTGCAGTTCATGTCTAGACCACAGATAGAATCAGATTTTGTGTCTAAACCGTACAGTATATAAAGCTTATGTGTGTGTCTAAACCGTTCAGAAAACGCCGTGTCTACACCGCTGTGTGTAAAATTGTTGATGTGGACTACACCGCTGCATTAGCGATATACAAAACACATGTTTTCGGGTCTTTCTAGACATATTTCACAAAAATGACCGTAATCATTGGAAAGCACGTGATGAATACCTACAGAAACAACAACCTTCACCCACTGCATTAGCTTATTTTCCATTCTATAACTAAAAACGATGCAAGTTCCTCACTTCAAATTCAAATTTTACCCAATGGCAATGTTTACGCCGATATAACGTATCGAATAATGGCACTGGCTCTTTGCTAAATAGCACCGAGGCTTACCACATCATTCCCACGTAATATTTTATAAGTATCATGTCTCGAAGGTTTCAAGAAAAAAAGTTATTGATGATAAAATGTGACACCCACCTTTCTCCAAGTAAACAGTCCGCCATCTTGGAAGTGACTACACATTTTGTGCCGTACAGCTTACAACACAGTGATTGTGCTGGGAGACCGATACATAATTCGCACTATCGTAGATGAAATAAGAAGTTTGGAACAGTAATAAGAGACGCAAACTTTCTTTCTTTTTATATCTTTGTGGAAAAAAAATGAATGTGTGCCCGGAATGTCAATGATAGTTTTCCAGGAGGGACGTTATGTTACGTCATCTTAAAAATTTACACTACGGAGTTCAAAGAGATGAATTAAACGTATCACAGCCACAACAAAAACATGAAACAACGTCGTCACCACCGCAAAGGTATATGCGGAACACGTCACCACCTATGCGGCGTAAAACACAACGGAACTCACCGCCACCAATGCAGCGTCATACACAGCGGGACACGCCGCCACCGCAAGAATCTATGCAACACACAGACCCGCCGCCAAAATATATGAGGGACACGCCGCCACCGCCGCCGCGGGAAACAAACCTGTTACCTCTTGAGCCCTGTTCCAGTATCATGATTGCCAGACTGAGGGTTCGAGTAAAACGAGATGGAGATTCAACTATCTACAACAGCTTAACTACTTGTACCGCACGCCACCCAGAAAAATTTTGTATTCTTACAGTATCTACCCGTACTTATTCCAAGACATGGAAAGACGAGTCCCGCATTTAACCCTACATCCGGGAGTACCTACAGAGTCGGAAATAGAAGAATTTACGGGTGGCGAGTACGATCTCATCGTCTTGGATGACCTCATGCACAAAGTTTTAAACAGCAAGACGACAGAATTACTATTTACGAGAGGGTGTCATCATAGGAAACTTAGTGTCGTTTTTATCAGCCAGAACATTTACAAATATCAAAGCTCTGCACCTTCTAGTTTCAGAGAAGAAGATTTTTAAAGTTTTCGTTCTTTGTTCCTATGTTTCAAACTTGTGACCCCCGGGGCGGGGCCAGTTTTGACCCCAGGGGCATCATATGAATAATCTTGTTAGAGGTCTACTAGGAGATGTTACATACCAAATATCAAAGCTCTGCAACTTCTTGTTTCAGAGAAGAAGATTTTTAAAATTTTCCTTCTTTGTTCCTACGTTTCAAACTTGTGACCCCTGGGGCAGGGCCAGTTCTGAACCCAGGGGCATCATATGAACAATCTTGGCAGAGGTCCACTAGGAGATGCTACATACGGAACATCAAAGCTCTGCACCTTTTAGTTTCAGAGAAGAAGATTTTCAAAGTTTTCCTTCTTTGTTCCTATGTTTCAAACTTGTGACCCCCGCGGTGGGGCCAATTTTGACCCCAGGGGCATCATATGAACAATATTGGTAGTGGTCCACAAGGAGATGCTACACACTAAATATCAAAGCTCTACTCCTAGTTTCAGAGAAGAAGATTTTCAAAGATTTTGCTATTTTTTTCGTTTTGGTTGCCATGGCAACCAGAGTTATGCCTCGAATTCAATCTCTTGAACAACTTTGGTAGAGCTTCAACCAAGGAACATCCCTGCCAAGTTTCATCAAGATTGGCCCCGTGGTATAGGAGGAGAAGATGTTTAAAGAAATTGTGGACGACGGACGACGCACGAAGAACGATGGACATTGGGCGATCACATAAGTTCACCATGAGCACTTTGTGCTCAGGTGAGCTAAAAAGGTCAGCCCGGGACTCACTGGACCCTCTTTTACTTTCCCAGACTCGGACCTTCCCAGTTTTAGATTCTTTAGGACGTGCACCAGATTTTTACCACAGACGATTCAAGTTGATGTTAAAGAGGACCTCGCTATGTGTACAATGGACTTCGAGTGCAACCTTCTGGTACGACGACTTGTGGACTTTATTGTGTATACTATGCAAAACTACGTTGTCGTGAATGGACTAAAAACAAAATCGTGTCGTCCTTGAAAACGACTCATTTTTTTTTATCATAACTCTCTTTTCTCTTTTTTCATATCTGCATGCTATGTGTAAATAAAATGATAATAAAACAACAACGAAAACAATTTTTTAAAATTATTTCTTATTTTTATTATGCCCCGCTCAATACAGCGCTCCCCCCCCCCCCCGGTATCGCTTTACAATAACAGTAATTCGAGTAAAATGGGTATGCATACGGTATAAAACTGACTGTCGTTTTATACCCATGATGAGTACCGTGCCAGACTGAAAACACATGAAATGTATTCCATCCAACTTAAACATCACTGCTGGAAAGAGTTCCGGTTCGTAACTTTCCAAATAGAAACTACACACTTTGCCCAAATGTATCGCAGAGTCCAATTTGAAAGAAGCAGATATCGAAAGTTGTACTTGCCATCCCAAACGTTGTAGTTGTCTGGCATATCTTCTCACACATCGTTTGGCCTCGGAAATGGATTATACTTGTCCGTTCACGGATAGTTTTCCGCATAAAAACACCATACAATGTTCTCCGATCTTAGGATGTTTCCACTGAGCTCCCCAATATCGACTAGGATCGTATATAATATTGACGGTCTTGGTAACCAAGGAGGTTAATGTCACAATTTGTGTACTCATAACTGTACATACAACGTTGGTAATCATGATTCGAAACGAATGCCACATACTTTATCCAGGGTGATTGGGCCTGGTTTTCTGGCTCGATCTCCGTTGTCTAGGATTTTGGTAGCTGTTGAATTGTCTCTGACGCTTTGAAAAGCGTAGGCGAGTAAAGATTTAGGACGATCGCACAGACTCGCAACTTTGTGCCACTCGTTGATCAACACATAAAGTTTCTATTTGCCTCAGATACTGCTTTTTTTAAACTGTCTAATTGTCGTTTTTCGTATCCTAGATGTAGGGCAAAGAGCTCCCAGTTGCGCCCTAGCTCTCTGGCATAATTTAGAATATCCTCTTGCATTAATATTCGAGAAAGTCTAAATTCATGGTATCCACTCTCCAACTGCCACAGTCGTTGGGATTGCACTCGGAACAGCTCAAATACCCCAACTGGTTCATATGTTCGCCCTGAAATCGGCAAGGCACGAGGGTAAACAACTCGGGGATCGCTGCTGCTACGTCTGGGAAACTCTGTCGCAGCATCTGGAATTCTGAGGGCCTCAGACACAGTCCTTCCTTACAAGGCACGACATCATCCTGGGGCTTCCAGTATTGTCTCACATCCACGCAAGGATTGTTTTTTCTGACGGTACAGTACACGTTTCCGCCTAAGTGAACCTGGTAATCCTCGTTCTTACGCAGTGCCTCGTTCACATCGTCAATCGAGTTCACTAGTTCTTTCCACAGGAGTAACGTTAAACTGATGCCTTTCTTCGTAGTTTTGTCGTTTTCCCACTCTCTGAGATCCACGCGTATCTCGCCTTTCCACGAGCACACCTTCAGATATATGTTATTTCCGAGACTGACGTTGTTACTGTCCATGATGAGAAATTCTGAACGAATGCCTGTCCACATTCATCACTTTCGTTTTTATAGAATGATGATGACGTCACTGACAGCTGTGGAGGCTCTCCCATATATGGGCACGAGGTTTTCGGTTCTCGCGATTCCAGAGCGTCGTTTCTATAAATATCTGACCAACGCTCGTCTCGTCTAACCCCCCGCCTTGTCCTTATACGGACATACCGTTTCCCGTTCTCACGATTCCAGAGCGTCGTTTCTATAAATATCTGGCCTCCACGCACCTGGGCACGCTATGACATCACGTGTCATTCATTAAAAAGCCATAAAAAAGCAATTAAAAAGCCATAAATACACTGTAAAGAAAGTGTGCAATTTTACGCTAAAATTCGGGTTATCTGACACCAGAAGTAGTGTAACATTGATTTACACTTAAAAAGCAGCTATGTAACACGTTTTAAGAAAGTTAATCTTCTATCTCGGATAATGTTACACCGGTAATTGTGTTATGTCTTAAAAACACCGATTTATGTTTTCTTACACTGCACTTAGTGTAAGTTTGCACCTTTCGGAAAAGTCACACTACTTTCAATGCTATCTTACCAATTGGTGTATACAAACACTATGCATCGCGTTCAATAAACTTGAGAAAGGAGTTTCCTTACTCATTTGATTAACCAAGCGTCTCATTGAGAGGTAAACATTTGTACCGGCACAAACCTAGTCATTTTTTTTGTGAAGAGATCCTATATGCTGTAGTCTTAAAAAAAAGTCATTTCCCCGATTTACCATTTTAGAACTGTCCAAAATCAGGTAGAATGCATCGTATCTAGATCTACATGTAGATCTAACAGTTATTGTCGATCCCAGCCTACATTCAAGCAACTTGTATCGTTAAACGCTAATCGAAAACACGGTTTACAACAACAGCGGCTAGATTTTCACGGGGGTAGATTGTGCATACGAGGTGAATGACGAAACGAATTATGTCCGTCATGTTTCACAGAATCACAGAGGTGATGCAAGGTTTTTTCTGACTTGTTCTTTCCCTAAACATTTTCAAGAAGCACTTTCTGTGCATCCATAAAAATCTGTAGTTCAGTGGCAAGGGGTTAAGTCATTCTTTTACTCTTTTTATACTCAAATAAATTACTTCTTACCCATGAAATTTCGTAGATTCTTCCAAATTGAAAGTATTATGCACACGACAGTATAAATGTAGTTCAAAGATAGCGAGTGTGTTTGTATAGTATTAAACATTTCACATTATATCAGATTTATTGTGACTGCCACTGCACCTATCCATGTTCTCTTGGAGTTTCCTTATACTAGTAATTTGCACAACATTCTTTCCACTTAGCAACTGGCTTCTTTCCAACATAACCGTTGTCAAAAACAATGATCAGCAGTGAGAGATGAATTAATCCTGATGCAATGACTGTGATCAAGTGAAGTGTGTATTACATTATGTGGTAGAAACTAATGAGGAAAAAGGACAGTTTGCTTGTTTCAAGCAATTTGCCCATTTGCAGAGTATTTTTAAAGGGTATTTTTGTCATACTAGTTATTTGAGTTGTTTGATAAAGGGTTAGTTGTTACTATACAGTCTTTTAACCCATTACCACACAATCCCTACTTTTGATGCCCCTGAGAAAAAAGGCTTTAGAAAACATTGTGGGAAAAGGAGAAAATGCTGGTAACCAGCATTTTCTCCTTTTCCCACAATGTTTTCTACCCTTCACGAAACAAATTTCAAATTTTCAGTCACTTTTATTTTGTCGTCTGCAAATGCTTTCGATTTGGACAAGCCTAAAATATTGTCATTTTGTAATGAGTTAAAAGGGGCATCCAGCCAGAAGACATGCGGCAAACAGAAGGCTACATCTATGTGTATGAAGAAAAGGAAGTAAATTAATTTTTTGATAGATCTGAAAACATTATTGGGAAAAGAAGCAGTTCCTCTAACCTAAAATATTCTCCTATTTTCATACATACTTACTTTAGAATAAGGTGGACTCAGTAAGAGGCCAGAAGGTATTTGTAAACTACTCTTTAAAGGTTTTTTTTCTTTCAGGTGCAAGATGGAGAAAGAATTTTTGGTAAAATTTGGGTCAAATACAAAAATTGTCAATGTTGGTGAGGGTTGCTCTCTACCAGATTGTATAAAGATATGTTTTGGGATAGAGGCTCAGAGTGAAATTAACATTCAAAGATATGATACTAGCTGGGATGAGTACATAGACTTATCAGATAGTGACCTAGAGAAACTTGAAACACATACAAAGTTGAAGTGTTTAGGAAAAAGTGTCTCAGACAATGACTCTTTGTCATCAGTTGCCTCTGGTTCCTTGAATGAGGCATATAATGTAGATCAACAAAACTCAACCTGGCCAGAGAATTTTGTTATATCAGAAGAGAAATACTCAAAAATACTTAAAAAACAACTATTTGAAGAAAAATATCTGACATGGTCACATAAGCATGAATTTTTAAGTGTAATTGTAGATGACATTTTTAAATACACATACTATCCAAACTTGCAGGAAGTCACAACAGTTGCAAAGTACATCATTAGAACATATCCATATCTGTCAGAGAAAATTGGAAGTGGATATGATGGGTGGATACAATGTTTAAGAGACAAACTGAAAAATGTGCGCAGAAACTTGAATGTTCCAGTTGTAAAGTGGCACAGAGGCAATTCTGAGGATAAGGCTCAACAATCTGCACATAAGAGAAGTAAGTATTCTCCAAAGGGAAAAAACTGGTGTCCTGATTTCCCTGTAGGAGAAGACACAGTCTCATGCAAGATACATGTTGAGAAAATGAAACAAGTCATGAGTGATCCACAGGGAGATACACAGCTTCTGTTTGATTTGATGGAGAAAACATGTTCACATAGAAGATCTTACATCAACGAATGCCCTCCAGTATCATCAATTATGGAGGAATACCCAGCCCTTCAGCTGAAAGATGTCTTTCTGTCTGAAATGTGTAGACTTGTAGAATCTGTGAAAGCCTAAACTTTTTCAGGAAAAAATGTACATTTTTTCCTGAAAAAGGTTAGGCTTTCTAAAATTCACAGATTTGTTTCATTTATTAACTAAAACAATTTCAAATTCTTTTTATTCACAATGACAACACTGTTATTTATGAATTCAAATACTTCAATATAAAAGATATCAGCTATAATGTATGGTCTTGAAAAAACATCATAATTTAGCCTGTCTTTCTTTTTTCAAGGCTTGCCCAAAAAGAAAGCTTTGAGACAGTGATGAGGTCACCACTAATAAAAAATGCATCAAGCACTAGTATGTCCCCGCAACTCGCAAGAGAAGTGCCAACCATGGTCACTGCCCCAGCCCCAGCCAAGAGAATTGCAAGTTACTTGTTCACAGTCATCAAAAGTCTGAAGTTATATGGTGTAGGACTCATGACCAGGAGGCCAAGGTTCAAGTTGCACTGGATCCATTGAGTTTTTTAGTGGGAGAGTCCTTTGGCAAGACGCTTCAGAGCCCCGGCCTAGTACTTATGAAACCCAGGTAATATTATATTTGTGAGCTATTGGTGACTACAATAATGAAAGCAGGGTGGAAAAAAACCAATCAGACTAGCTAGTTTGGAATTGTTTGTTGTATATATAATTATGTTAACACATGCATCTTCACAGTACCTTGTCGATCTATGGAGTGCATACTCTTTTGCAGTCCAAAAACATAGTGAAAACTGGTGCTTACTATCCATTTTGTTCAATTCTCACATTGTTTATCTTTAATTTGCATTCCATACAGTCCACATTTTGTGCAGCCGTGTTAATGGATTAATGGCCAAATACAGCTACTCACATCGATTTCATAATTACCTATTTTACCTCAATCTAAAATGGTGTGAACTGTAACATCTCCGCCATGCCAGGTCAGGTCTTACAGGCTACAGTTTGTATGTTTAAATGTAACCACTAAAAATTTGTTTGAGGGTTAAACATTAAACTGATCTTCTGTCCTAGTTTTATTGGATGTTGCATTTTTATGCAAACATTTTCCTGGTAATGGCTCCTTTTGATGTGTTTCAGAGGACAGCCATTGAAAGCATTGTAGTTGAACGAGATAGTGATAGCATCTGATTATTATAATTACTAACATGCAATAGTAATTTATGTTAAAGAGGACAAGTCTCTTTTCAGAAGAGGACATGCATTGTGAGGTAGAGAGGTGTTGTAATATGGAGGGAGAACCAGATGAGAATTGTGCAAAAAGTGGTACGTAGCTATAAACTCTAGAACTCTTTCAGAAGAGATCATGCATTGTGAGGTAGAAAGACGTCGTAATAAAGAGAGAGAATCAGAAGAGAATTGTGCAAAAAGTGGTATGTCGCTATAAACTCTAGAACCTTTTGATAGCTCCAAGTACCATTATTATATATACTGCAACATGCAAAAAGGGACATTCAAACATTTGCGTAAAGTGTTGTCTCGGATCAGTCCGCGCAGGCTAATCCGAGACGACACTTTCCGTTTTTATGTAAATTTCTGTTTTGCACAAGTCTACTAAAGCAGAAAATCTATTGTAGTCGTAAAGTGCCGTCTCGGATTAGCTTGTGTGGACTGCGCAGGCTGACCCGAGACGACACTTTTACGCAAATGTCCGAATGCCCCTTATCGCGTGTTGCAAGCCATATTGAAATTTAGAAAGATTTTGATTGTATAGGCTTGATTACACAAGTGGATGGAAGAGGTTAAAGATCAGACTGCGCATTCTGTGCAGTATGATCTTAACCTATGCTGTCCACAAAAGCAACTGTTTTTGCCAATGGTGTTGAAAGGACTTACATGTATACAATCCTATCAGCCCTGAAAAAAGAAACTTTTGAAAACGTGGTAGAAAAAGGAGAAAATTCAGGTAACTGGCATTTTTTTTTCTTTTCCACAATCTTTCCTACCCTATTAAATACAAATTTCATCACTGGAGCCATGTTTGTCTTTGAATAGGGACAAGTCTACAGTTTTGTCATGTGGTAAAGACTTAATAGGTTGTATAAACAATTTAACTTTAAGGAGTAAATTTTAGAGCCTTATCATGGCTTTATATATATATATATATATATATATATATATATATATATATATGGAAAAATCAACTGGTTCCGGCTCAAGGATATTACATAAAAAAGAAAAATAACATCACATGGGAGTATATATCAGTAACATTTATTGCCAACCGGTTTCGCTTTCGCTCATCAGGGCAACAATAACAATAAATCACGTAGCAACGTTACGTTGCTACACACATAACGCAATAATTGATGACGTTATGGCTTAATGTTCAATTTAGGCATAAATTTATTGATAAACGATTGTTCTTTAAGTAACCTAGCTGAAACATTGTCGCTATGCATTTTAAAGAAAGGAAAGATCGAGAATTTTGGAAAAGTTTTGGAACATTTGTCTTAAAGAACAATCGTTTATCAATAAATTTATGCCTAAATTGAACATTAAGCCATAACGTCATCAATTATTGCGTTATATGTGTAGCAACGTAACGTTGCTACGTGATTTATTGTTATTGTTGCCCTGATGAGCGAAAGCGAAACCGGTTGGCAATAAATGTTACTGATATATACTCCCATGTGATGTTATTTTTCTTTTCTATATATATATATATATATATATCGTCTTTGGGAACATGGATCTCAGCAGCACTGCTATTGTTCCAAACCGCCAATTTGAATACAATAAATCCATGTACGCATGTATATGAAAAAAAAAATCTAGCTGTTTTTGTTAATTCCATTTTATTCTACAGTTTTCTGATACTCCTAGCTATTTTCATTCAGGTTATATGTAGCTATATATTTTTTCTATAAAAGTATATTCTTCATCCAAAGTATGCTGAAAAATTTGTGACAGAAATTACTTTGGACTTGATTTTAGCTTTTATGAGAGAGGGAGGGTGATAGTAATAATGAATTTAGGGAATTGGATACAGAGATTATCTATAGATCTTGTTGTTTTGAAGAATATTTAGTAGGCTATGCGTGCACTCCATAAAGTTAAAGGGCTATTACTAATTACCTCAAGATCCAGTGCTTACAGTCTGTATTTGTTCACATATCTATTTCAGCGCTAATGTATCTTGGAGACAGTCAGTTTGGAATTAAAGTTGGGAGGGAAAGCCTGCCAACTGTGAAGGCATGTTCCAAAGATATAACAAGAGATAGGGATAGCATCTGATTATAACTAACATGTAATAGTAGTTTATGTTAAAGAGGACAAGTCTTTTTTCAGAAGACGAAATGCAATTTGAGGTAGAGAGAGGTCATTATAAAGAGGGAGAAGCAGAAGAGAACTGCGCAAAAAGTGGTATGTAGCTGTAAACTCTGTCAGCGCCATATAAATAAACTCGACCTCTTTTGATAGCTCTAAGTACCATGTATTGAAACTTACAAAGATTTTGATTGTATAGGTTGTTACGAGTCAGGCGTAACTAGAAAGAAGAAGCCAGCAACAAACGATAACAATTAACAGAATTTATTAACAAAAATATCAAATAAACAGTTACAATAGTACAAAACAATACCTTAGACGTTAAATTCAGAAGACCAACTATTCCAGTCTTAATTGCAATCTGATCCTGATCAAAACTGAATGTAATCCAATCACACGAAATAATCCTCACTTTAGTCTAGTCTGATCCGAATCCAAACTGAATGTAATCCAGGCACTATTAATGACACAAACACAAGATAATCCCCACTGTAGTCTGGCAATCATGTATTAACTAGTGAACACTGAGATGTAAAAAGCTTTTCCTTTTATAATAACAGGGAAACTTCCAGAAAATTCATGTTAAAATCAGTTGCATAATTCTTAGTAATCAGATTGTATAAAGGCCTGGAAACTTCCAGCACAATATTCCACAAGAGAGAATCCAGTTCTAAAAATAGCAACAGGGGAAAACCATTCAAAAATAGATACACACATGAACAACGCTAAGAATAACTGGGTATGTACATAACACTTCCCCCCTTGAAAAGAAAAAGAAAGGTTTATGAAATAAATCTTTCTTTTTTGCAATATTATATATATACATGTATATAATACTTTAACTGAAGTATTACATAGGAAATGACAAACTCAAATATTAATTATTTCAGACTAATGAAAATAGTCAAGGTAATGAAATTACAATTTAAAAGAAAAAACAGTTTAAACTTGATTTAGGGAAAAACGACTATTGAAATTTCAAACTCTTGAAAGAGCATCTGGTATAATGTTATCTTTCCCTTTTATGTGTCTTATGTCAAGATTAAACTCTTGAAGCAATAAACTCCACCTCAGTAATCTTTGATTCTTATTCTTAAGTTTGTGTAGAAAACTTAAAGGGTTATGATCACTGAATACAACAATTGGTGAAGTTGAAGAGGTTAAATAAACTTCAAACTGCTGGATTGCCAGAATTAAGGCAAGACACTCTTTTTCTATGGTAGAGTAATTTTTCTGATGTTTGTTAAATTTCTTAGAAAAGTAACAAACTGGGTGATCAATACCATTATTATCTTCTTGTAAAAGAACAGCACCAATACCAACATCACTTGCATCAACAGCTAATTTGAAACATTTGTCAAAATCAGGTGCCAAGAGAACTGGTGCGCTCTTTAGTATGGCTTTTAGACGATCAAATGCATCTTGACATTTGTCATTCCATTTGAACTTTGTGCTTTTCTTAAGTAAATTTGTTAAAGGTTCAGCAATACCCGAGAAATTTTTACAGAATTTCCTATAGTAGCCAGCCATACCAAGAAATCGCATCAGCTGTCTTTTACATTTAGGCACAGGAAACTCAGAGATAGCATTGACTTTAGCTTCTAACGGTTTAACTTGACCCTGTCCCACAAGATGTCCTAGAAATGTTACAGTAGCATGACAAAATTCAGTTTTTGCAAGATTCACAGTCAGTTTCGCTTTACTGAGTCTGTCGAAGAACTTCCTGATTCTTTGAAGGTGGTCACTCCAACTGTCTGAGTAGATGATGACGTCGTCAATATATGCATCACAGCCATCTAATCCACATATAACGTTGTTTATAAGTCGCTGAAACGTTGCAGGAGAATTTTTCATCCCAAACGGCATAACTTCGTATTGGTACAGACCGTTTGGAGTAGCAAAGGCTGATACTTCTTTTGCTCTATCAGTCAGTGGAACTTGCCAGAATCCTTTTAGCAGGTCAAATTTGGTGACATATTTAGAATTTCCAACTTTGTCAATACAGTCATCAATTCTTGGTATTGGAAAAGAGTCTGCTTTTGTCACAGAGTTCACTTTACGATAGTCAGTACACATAATTGTTAAGAGATACTCATTTCCTGACTTGGTTCGAGGTAAAGGACCAACACAATCTATAAGTATCCTACTGAAAGGTTCATCAAAAGCAGGAATAGGTTGTAATTGAGCTTTGGGAATGGTTTGGTTGGGTTTACCTACCATTTGACATGTATGGCAAGTTTTACAATATTTAGAGACATCCGATTTGAGACCAGGCCAATAAAAATGAGTAATAATTTTGTGATAGGTCTTGTTTATACCTAGATGACCTGACATAGGACTTTCATGGGCTATACTTAGTATTTCATGACGATATGACTTTGGAACCACAATTTGGTGGTAAACAGCCCATTCATCATCAGCTGGGACATCAAATGGTCGCCATTTTCTCATAAGAATCCCATTCTTTATATAGTAACACCTTGGGACCTCTGAAATTTCATCTTCAGGTAAAGCCCTAAAAATTAATTTTGAAATCTCAGGATCAGTTTGCTGTTCCTGGATAAGCTGTGACTTTGACAGCGTGTCATGACCTTGGTCAATAGACCGTGGTGATGAATGACAAGACATTGACGAGTCTATCTGAGTATCAGACAAACTGGGATCAAGAGACTTTTTAATCTCATTATTAAAATATTGACTGATAAAGGTATCCGTCAAGTCAATGTCAGAGTTTGAGTTTTTCAAAATGGCCTTTTTAGCCATAGCTCGGGTAACTGCACAAGAAGGATACAAGTCAGGAATTTCCTGCTCGATAGGGTCATCTGTTTGACCTATATTTGGTGTGTCAGTTACAAGTGGATTAACCACAACCTTATCTCCAGCTAAGTCATTGCCTAGCAGTAAATGGACACCTTTAAATGGTAAGGAAGGTTTAATACCAATAACCACAGGCCCAGTAACCAAATCTGATGACAAATTAACATGATGGAGAGGGATATTAACAGTTCCACACTCTACACCCTGAATAAGGACACTAGTACCGGAAGAAGTCTTCTCAGAAAAAGGCAGTATATCTGCTAAAATAAGAGATTGAGAAGCTCCTGTGTCTCTTAAAATTTTAATAGGGGTAGGTGGGCAATTATCACCTGAAAGTGAAACAAAACCATTCAACATAAATGGTTCAAAAATCTCCATAGTAGAATCAGACTTGGGTTTTGTGACTATGTCAATTGTATTGGTTTTAATAGAAGACTGTGGCCTTGGTCTAAGAGTGGTGAGTCCTGTTGGTTTGGCTTCATCACTTTCTAACTTCCTTTTTAGTTTCAAACATTCAGAAACAAGGTGACCAGGTTTCTTACAATAGTTACAAGTGGGTCGAGATAAGGGATATTGACTTTTGGTTTCACTAGTAGAATTGGGTTTGGGTGTATTGGATTGACTGGGCATGCCAGATGAATTACCAGACATAGATTTATTTTGGGAATGTGAGGAAGTAGGTTTTGGTTTATTAATAAAAGAAACTTTATGTGTAAGGTAGTAATTATCCGCCAGACGAGCTGCTTCTTCTAAAGTTTCAACTTGTTTTTCGTCTAAGAATGTCTTAACATCAAATTGAATACAAGGTTTGAATTCTTCAACTAACATAAGTTGTCTTAGTTTATCATAATTTTGGTCTATTTTCTTAGAACAGCACCATCTATCAAATAACTGTTCTTTGTTTCTAGCAAATTCAACATGAGTCTGGTTGGAATCTTTTTTACAATTTCTAAATTTTTGTCTATATGCTTCTGGGACCAGCTCATAACCTTTGAGAATAAGTTCTTTAACAGTCTCATAATGATGACATTGTTCAACACCTAGTTGTGTATAAATTTCACGAGCTTTGCCTATCAAAACACTTTGCAGAAGCAAAGTCCAGTGCTCTCTTGGCCAATTTAAGTTTTCTGCAACTTTTTCAAAATGTAGGAAGTATTTATCAACTTCTTTTTCTTGAAATGGAGGAACAAGCCTAATATGTTTTGTAACATCGAAATTGTATTCAATCTTTTGCTTCGGCTGATTTGCTCTTTCTTGCATTTCTATTTCCCTCATTCTTAATTGAAATTCTCTCTCCTTCTCTCTCTCTTCTCTTTCTTCTCTCTGTCTTTCCCTTTCTCTTTCTATTTCTAACTGTCTGATCTGAAGTTTTAATTCAAGTTCTTTCGAACTTGAAACTGACTGAATGTCAACTATCAGGGAAAGAGCATTTTCATTAAAAATCTCCTCATCAACAAAATATTGTACCAAAATGTTCTTAATTTCATGTTTACGCATTGAATATTTTATTTCAGACAATTTATAGTGCTTAGCAAGATTAAGCAAATCAGTCTTTTTACCCAAATTCAGTAACTCCACAGATGGTTCAGCCGTAAATTTATCTAAGTCAAAAGACATGTTTGTTTGTTGCTGGATTCAAGTACAAAATTGTATTATAATTACTGATTAGTAGACGAATGCGTTAGTCTATTTTCCAATCGATGGATAGTCCAAAATGGAAAACAAATACGTTAGTCTATTTTCCAATCCCGGACGAGCCCCCAATTTCTGTTACGAGTCAGGCGTAACTAGAAAGAAGAAGCCAGCAACAAACGATAACAATTAACAGAATTTATTAACAAAAATATCAAATAAACAGTTACAATAGTACAAAACAATACCTTAGACGTTAAATTCAGAAGACCAACTATTCCAGTCTTAATTGCAATCTGATCCTGATCAAAACTGAATGTAATCCAATCACACGAAATAATCCTCACTTTAGTCTAGTCTGATCCGAATCCAAACTGAATGTAATCCAGGCACTATTAATGACACAAACACAAGATAATCCCCACTGTAGTCTGGCAATCATGTATTAACTAGTGAACACTGAGATGTAAAAAGCTTTTCCTTTTATAATAACAGGGAAACTTCCAGAAAATTCATGTTAAAATCAGTTGCATAATTCTTAGTAATCAGATTGTATAAAGGCCTGGAAACTTCCAGCACAATATTCCACAAGAGAGAATCCAGTTCTAAAAATAGCAACAGGGGAAAACCATTCAAAAATAGATACACACATGAACAACGCTAAGAATAACTGGGTATGTACATAACAAGGTTTGATTACACAAGTGGATGGAAGAGGTCAAAGATCAGCCTGCGCATTCTGTGCGATAATGATCTTGATCTATGCTGTCCACAAAAGCAACTGCTTCTGCCAATGGTGTTTAAAGGACTCACACACAATCCTATCAACCCTAAAAAAAAGAACCTTTTGAAAACGTAGTAGAAAAAGGAGAAAATTCAGGTAACCACCATTTTTTTCCTTTTCCACAATCTTTTCTACTGTATTAAATACAAATTTCATCACTTGAGTCATGTTTGTCTTCCAATGCTTTGATATTGGACAAGTCTACATTTTTGTCATGTGGTAAAGAGTTAACAGGTTGTATAAACAATTAAACTTTAACTCTTTACCAAATGACAAAATGTTAGACCAGTCCATTTTGAAAGCATTTGCAGATGATAAAATAGATTTGATTCAAGAATCTAAATTTGTTTTGGAATTAGCAGAAAACATTGTGGTAAAAGAAGAAAATGCTGGTTATCTTTTCCCACAATGTTTTCAGAAGCTTTCCTCTTCAGTGTTGTTAAAAGTCGGGATTGTGTGATAAAGGGTTAAGGAGAAAATTGCAGAGCCTTACCATGACTTATATATATATATATTGTCTTTGAGAACACGGATCACAGCAACACTACTGCTATTGTTTCAAAACCGTGAATTTGAATGTAATAAATCCATGTATGCATGTGTATGAAATAGAAAATAAGTCTAGCTGTTTTTGTTAATTCCATTTTATTCTACAGTTTTCTGATACTCCAAGCTATTTTTTATTTAGGTTATATGTAGCTATATATTTTTTCCACAAAAGTATACAGAAACTTTGTCATCCAAAGTATGCTGAAAAATTTGTGACACAAATTACTTTGGACTATATTTTAGCTTAACCCATTACCACACAATCCCTACTTTTGACACCCCCGAGATAGAAGCCTTTTGAAAACACTATAGGAAAAGGAGAAAATGCTGGTAACCACAATGTTTTCTACCCTTCCCAGTACAAATTTCAACTTTTCAGTCACATTTATTTTGTCGTCTGCAAATGCTTTCAATTTGAACCAGTCTAAAATTTTGTTGTGTGGTAAAGGGTTAAATGAGAGGGGGGATGGGAGGGTGATAGTAGTAATGAATTTAGAAAATTGGATACAGAGATTATCTACAAATCTTGCTGTTTTGAACTATATTTCGTAGACAATGCAGCAATCCATTAAGTTATAGAGCTATTACTAATTACCTCAGGATCCAGTGGTTATAGTATGTATTTGTTCACATATCTATTTCAGGGCTAATGTATCTTGGAGACAGCCAGTTTGGAATTAAAGTTGCAAGGGAAAGCCTGACAAATGTGAAGGCGTGTTCCAAAGATATTACAAAAATGGCCCTCAAAATCATAGAGTTTATTATCACTCCTGAGGAGTGCAAGAACAACTTAACTATGTATGGTGAGGGAAAAGGAAAAATTGCACTTGAGGCCATTCAAGAAAAGCCTTGAGAAGTAAGCTTGTTTGATATTCATTGTTACAAAAATGAAGATATCACATCATCTGATGAACCATATTGTAGAGGGACCAAGCTGCCATAAGAAATTTAGATTTGTGAAAAGCCCAATAAGAATAGTCTAGATTTCACTTGTAGTCTGTTGCTGGAATGAACACGGCAATATTCGTAAACATGCAAGTCAGTGTAACAGTCAAATATTTTGTGGTGTATTGAATATTAAGTTATACATGTAAATGGAAAGACTGCACAGACACATACTTGGGAAATAATTGAAGAATTTTTCTCTCTTTGTAAAAGTAGTTTTATGCTCTACTGTTTTTTGAAGAAAACATAAAAAAACAGTAAGTTAATGTCACAGCCCTGTCATGTTCATGAAAAAACTAACAGTTTTTGATATCTGTCATTGCGGAAGATAAATTTCAAATTTTGGCTGTTCATTACTGAAGAATTTACTTCAAACTTGGATCCAGCTGGTTGTAATTAATCAAAAAGGGAACTCATACTAGATGGGCAGGATATACCCTCAGAATTTTTTGGGCAGGTTATTGTAAGTTGAGGTGAGATTCTTGCATATCTTCTTGCAAACTAGAACAACCATTTTACATAATGTAGCGCTTATAATTCAATTTAAGGAAAGGGTCTGGATAGTATCAGTAACAAGAGCGGCAAATTATCGCAAGATACGCCCGTCTTACCCCAAGTTGTAAAGCTGGGGCATGCACCGGACAAAATTCAAGTATGAAAAATGACAAAGGGCACTAAGTAAAAAATTAAACGAGCAAGAGTTATGATTCCTGTGCACTGCACTCCCCCTTGATGAGATCTATCGACCTATGAAATTTCATAACCCTAGCTAGTATAGTTTTGGAGATATGCTCCGGACAAAATTCAAGTATGAAAAACAACAAAGGGCAATAAGTCAAAAATTAAGCATTGCACTGCACTCCCCCGTGATGAGATCTATCCACCCATGAAATTTCATAACCCTAGCTAGTATAGTTTGGGAGATATTCACCGGACAAAATTCAAGTATGAAAAAAATGACAAAGGGCAATAACTCAAAAATTAAGCAAGCAAGAGTTATGATTCCTGTACACTGCATTCCCTCTTGATGAGATCTATCCACCCATTAAATTTCATAACCCTAGCTAGTATAGTTTTGGAGATATGCTCCGGACAAAATTCAATTATGAAAAACAACAAAGGGCAATAACTCAAAAATTAAGCGAGCAAGAGTTATGATTCCTTTGCACTGCACTCCCCCTCCGTAAGATCTATCCACCCATGAAATTTCATAACCCTAGCTAGTATAGTTTTGGAGATATGCTCCGGACAAAATTCAAGTATGAAAAACAACAAAGGGCAATAAGTCAAAAATTAAGCAAGCAAGAGTTATGATTCCTGCACACTGCACTCCCCCTCGATGAGATCTATCCACCCATGAAATTTCATAACCCTGGGTAGTATTGTTTTGGAGATATGATCCGGACAAAATTCAAGTATGAAAAATGACAAAGGGCAATAACTCAAAAATTAAGCAAGCAAGAGTTATGATTCCTGCGCAATGCACTCCCCCTCGATGAGATCTATCCACCCATGAAATTTCATAACCCTAGCTAGAATAATTTTCGAGATATGCTCCGGACAAAGAACTGGACGCCACCCACCCGCCAGCCCACCACGGGTGATCCCATAATGCGTTCCGTCTTCGACGGGCGTATAAAAATTAGGACAATATAATTCCGATAGAGTAATAACATAGTGGGAAAAGAATTTGTCTTAGAAACTTTTTTTCCATGATATTCTAATTACATTATTCTTTGGTCTATTGGACACTTGTGATTGAAGAAGAGAATCTTTTTTCCCTTGGCTACATACATGTATCTCAGCTTAATTTTTTGTATGAGAGTATTGCGATGATGAAAGCAAAATATGCAAAACTGCATAACTTAAGGGTATATTGCTGTGTGTGATCCAGGGCGCGCCATTGTGAGAATCATGCAAGTTTTTCATCATTCATGGACATTTTCAAAACCAGTGGGTGACAATCGGGTGTAAAAAATAATTATGCAATTAGTGTTTGATTACAGAATAACACTGAAATGCTAATGTGAAAACGGGCAGCACCACTGTACAGGGATTGTCTATAATGTGTAATTTACGATCCCCGAACTGGATTACATTATTCCTATGAATCAAGAGTGACTTCCCTTTCTTACCTCACAGATGTTTATTACTCATCACAACTCAGCCGATTCAATACCTACATATCCCCAAGGATGTCCGATAGGATTTTTAATTATTATACACAAAAATATGTGCCATTTTTCTCTTCTGGAGTAGAACTTCTGGAGCAGAACTAATGAAGCCGTAGGGACAGGCGTTTTAAGTTCTATTTTACAGTTATGATTTTCAGGCTTTAAAGTAAGATTTTGTGTTAGGTATCAAAGAAAGATATTGTGTTAGGTATCAAAGTAAGATTTTGTGTTAGGTATCACAAGGCTGAGGCAAAGTAGTGGTACAACAGAATTGATAGGATTAAATGAATTATTCAAAAGAGATTAGCTCTGTTTCTTAAATTGCTTTCTGAAGTTGATTTTCATCCTCCCATACTTTTTAGAAATCCCCATTCTTTTCAGAGTGATATGGGACAGTCTCCCACTTTTTTGAAATCCTAGATCAGATTGTGCTCAAGATATAAATGCTGTGGAAATCAATGTTTGATGGCTGTTGTTTTCAAATATTTTCTTTGGAATTTAATAATTGCCAACATTTTACAACTTGTACCATATCAAACCTTTAAAAAACAAGCTCTAGGTGTTACGTGGCTTGTATTATTAATACAAATTAAAACTTCATATCTCGATTTTTCTCTTTACAGGTGAACTCTTCAATTGCTTCCACATAAATGACACAGAAGAGGAAAAAACAAAACTGTGGAATGGCGTCATTGTTCCTAAGCTCAATAACAAAATTGGGGGAATTAGGAATGACAAATATTAGGAATATTAGGAATGTGTGTGTGCATGTGAGAGAGTGAAAATTAAAAGATCTGAGAATTCAATTTATTTTTTCTTTTTACAGTTTTACAGACCATAACACCTGATTTTTAACTTTTTGACATAGCAGCCTATAGACAATGCTGGCAGATTTTCACTTAAATTTCTACAGAATTTTCATAGGGAATGACTGAAATTTCACCAAGATATTATTAAATTTCTCTGAGATTTTGGTGAAACTTCACTGAAATTTCAGTAAATTTTCACTGAGATTTTGGTGAAATTCAACGTTTTTTTGCCCCTTTCTTTCAGTAAAATTTTGATGAGATTTTAGTAAAATTTCACTGAGATTTTTATGAAATTTCAATGAGATTTTGGTGAAATTTCAATGAGGTTTTGGTGAAATTTCAATGAGATTTTGCCCATTTCTTTCACTGGTATTTCAGCAAAATCTCATTGAAATCTCATTGAAATTTCAACCTCTATTTTCACTGGGACTGCTATTTTTCTCTTCTGGATGCAGGACTGATGAAAGCGTAGGACAGTTGACGGACACCGGGTGATCCTAAAAGCTCCCCTTGAGCATGTTGTGCTCAGGAGAGCTAACAAAAAGACTGTGTTTCCCATCAGTGTTGACCTGGGCTGTAGTTAATCTCTAATTTCTGTTGTTGACGGATGGTTTTGGACCGAGTTCATATCTACTAATTACGGTGGGAAAATGTAGTAAAATTTAATGTTTATTTAGCCTTACATTACATTGTTTGTTTTAAATTTACATGTCAAATTTGCACAGCAATTTTATTTGAAAACTGTATATTTGAACAAAGCTACCCAATTTTTGTTGGAGAAATATCATGATGTCGTCAGAGGTCAAGGAGCAGCGTGCAATGATGGCACTGGAAAAAACACAAACTGAGATGAGAAAGATGCTGGAAAAAGCTAACCTGAAGCAATTTCAGTGTTCCATCCAGGAATTCTGCTAAGACGGGGACGCCCCATGGAATTTGCAAAATTGGGTGTGGAAAGATTTTCGGGGGTGGGTATTAAAAACAAGAGGGCCAAGATGGCTCAAGGCACTGCGAAAAAAGCAAAGCAACTGGAACAAGCTGTAGAATGCTTTCTATTACACCCCCTACACATTGTGCTGCATCTACAACTTGGGAGTTGAACACAGTAGGCCTTGAAAGACTTGAGTATCCCCTCTTACAGCCAAATTTTGGCTCCGATGAATTGTAAGGTTTTCCCAACTGTGAAGTCACAAATGCGTTGCCGGCATTTCAGCACAACAGAAGAACCCAAGTATGCCACAAGAACCATAGAAGCTGAGATGGACAAAAAATGTCTCAATTTGGACCAGTCTAAATGTTGTCGTTTGGTAAAGAATTAAATATTTTAGTTCAGAAATGCTGAGCAGTTTAATTTGAGTTTGGATTTTATACTTTCATTCTGTATCAAGTCATTTCACTTACGTTGCTTTACTTAGGCATTGTTTTTAGTAATTATTCACTTTCAGCATGCTGCTTAACTTGAAGAAACAGTCTTTTGAAAACAGTGTGAGGAAAAGAGAAAATGCTGGTAACCAGCATTTACTCCTTTTGCCACAATGTTTTCTGCCTTTCCGAAACAAATTTCAATTTTTGAGTTGCATTCATTTTGCCATCTGCAACTGCTTTCAATCTGGACAAGTCTATAATTTTTTCCTTCAGTAAAGAGTTGAAGCTGTCTTCAAGGGTTCATGACAATAAGAGGTTACAGAAAGTGCCGTGATCTCCCCTTCCACAAGCATATACAAAACATAAACTTAAAACTGTTGATCAGGGAATTGAGTTTTTCACTATAATGCTGTGTTAAACTGATAATTAGAATCTGAGCAAAAGGCTGTAGGTTTGTTTACAGTATATGATGTGGTCTGTGGTCAAGATGGGAGATCTACTTTGACAGAGGGACTCAAATCTTTATTTATCACAGTACCTAAGACATATTTTCACTGAAGTCTAATGTGAAGAACAGCGGACTAGAATAGAATGACAAAACCAGAATATTCAGCGGCAAAATTTATTAAATGTCATTCACCCCATGAGTTTGGATTTACTGATGAATTGTCAGTTTATTATCACACAGCACAGCATTAACCCTGGTATTGTAAGTTTCAGATCATACAATTCGGTCTTTTTTAAAGTTCTTTTAAGGGGTCCTTGAACCATAGCCAATTTTTTCAAAAAATTGAAATTTTGGAAACAAAATCATTATTTTGCCAAGCAATTTTGAAAAGGTCACCAGTCCTGTAAACATCATTTCAAAATCTGTCACCACCCCTACAATCATCACCTTGGCCACGCTTTTCACGATCCAGACTCTGCAAATAAATTTCAGGATAGGTCACCCAAGGTACATTTCTTGAAAACGAGCACATGCTCTATAGTGGCTAAAATTATTAAGTCGAACAAGAGCATCGCATGTGGGTGCCAACAGTTTGCTGTTGGGTGCTGGATAGTAACTTTTAAGTTGAAAAGGGGGTATAATTTGGACAAAATGATTTCAGAGTTACCTGCCCTTCTTGTTTGGGTTGGTCTTTTACTAGTGAACTATCACTCCAAGTTTCAATTACATGTGTTCTGTGGAAACAGAGATGTAAGAACATATTGATATTTTGCACAACAACAACAAGGCCATGACAATTTGGTTTTAAAGTGTTTCACAAAATTTCGTCGATTGAATTGTTTACATTTTCTACCTAAACACCAGTAATTTTTCCACTTTAGCCCTTTCGGTTTGATATATCCAGACAGTAAGTAGCTTTTATTTCCAATCTATCTTCTACAATTGACCAGCTGATCAGTCATGTGACTGGTAACCAGCATTTTCACCTTTTCCCACAATGTTTTATACCCTTCCCAATCCAATCTTTGAAATTAGAGTCACAACTATTTTGTTGCCTGCAAAATTAATACTTTCAGGTTAGACTAGTCCTAAATTTTGTGGTTCAGTAAAGAATTAAAATGGGAATCATGAGGTACCTTAGGAATTAACCCTTTACGACAAAATTTTGGACTGGTCTAAACTGGAAGCATTTCTAGACGACAAAATAAATGTGAATCAAAAATTGAAATTTGATTTGGGAAGGGTAGAAAACTTGTGGGAAAAGGAGAAAATGCTGGAATAAACTTTAGGTGCCATCGATCATTTTAAGACTAAAGATATTTGAAAGTGTCAAAATTGTTTGAAAAAAAATTCAGAAAGAAACTTTACTAACGAGAGTAATTTATTTGCTGGCAAACTGTCCAGAAATCCTGACAAGGAGTTAAGAAGTACAACACACATGACTGTATTAATTTATGTTGGTACCATGCATGCAGATTTTAATCTGTTCTAATGAACAGTTTGATTTTAAAGAACCTTAGTACTAGTATCATGGGCAAACGAAACACAATGCAAAGGACTAAAGGACAAGATAGACGAGAAAACAAGAAGACATCTCAACAAAGCTACTCTTTAGCTTGTTCTATCTACTTGTTATTTATTTAAAGAAAATAACCAACTTTTGATGTAAAATTGTCAGAACCTAGACATTAACTCATGATTAGTGTCAGACAGTGCCAAAGCCATAGCACAAACGCAAGAATGTTTAGACCAAAGTCTTGACAGATGGACGGACAACGGCAGAATACCATTTAACATAAAAAACTTTGATGGTAACCCACATAACTTTGATACGTGGGTCGAGCAGGTAGAGAAACAAGCTTTACAATATTACTTTAGCAACATGCACAAGCATCTTGTTGCATATCAAACATGCACCGGTCTGGTTTCAGACTATATACAGCGATATTTAAAATCTGAAGAAACAAAAACTTGGGCAAATCTCAGAGAAAATTTGCAATCAAGGTTTTCGCCTTTTATTGACAAACCCAAGGCGTTCAAACATCTTGTTAGCGTTAAGTAAAAGAAAGATGAAGACGTATGATTCTTCACGGAAAGATTATGAAGTCTTTCTGATAGGGCTTACCATGAACGTAATGCAGCGATTGACGAAATTGTTGAGTCACAATTGTTAACAATATTTCTGTGTGGATTGGCGGACACATCAATATGCTCACAGGTAGTACAAACAACTCGGGAAAACTTTCGAAGAGGCATATTCGAGAGCAATGTTACAACGCATTTTGAAATAAACCTGCAAAATGTAATAAGTATTACAAAATGCGTTGTGATTACACGAAATGTAATAAAAAGTTATGCAACATGTTTTGTAATAAACTTGCATAATGTAATAATCTTTGTTGCCTGGGCCCCAAGTCTAAGATGTTGAATAGAAAGACAAGACTTCTTTTAACTTTAATAAAGGTTTTGTCATAAGCTTAATAATTTCAATCACTTTAAAACGCCTTGAAAATTTATTTTCTATCATTATCATGTATACTGGCTATGATCGAATGAAGAATATCTAATATCATCATTCAGAATTATTACAAAATACGTTGCAACTTTATGAAATGTTATAAATGTTTTCACGACGCATATTGTAATAAACTTGCAATTTGTAATAATCTTTTATCCCCAATATTCGCAACATTTTCGAAAAAGTTTGGGGTTTTCCAGTCGAGTTTATGTGCGCGACCCAGAAATCGGACGCGCAGGAATGCATCATGGGATCACCCACAGGAAGTTCAATTCGGGTGACGAAAATAAAGAAATGGAGCTGCAAAAGCAGTTTGATAAAAACCAGGCCCTGATTATCTCTCAGCAAAAGTCATTTAATTCACTGTTGGAAAAGGTCGACAACCTCGTTAAAATAGCACAGCCTCCACCAATTACTGATAACGAGCAGCCATCTGTAATGGGTTACGAATCCATATCAGACAGTGACGATGATGAGGGGGCCGATCCGGGTCTATGTCACCAGGCCCTAGCAACATAAATACATGTAGCATGAAAGAAACAAGAAAAATGCTTTTGTAAATGGGTGGCGATTTCAAGAAATTGGAGAGTACGGGGCCAAAGATCGATGAAAACTTGGCGGAGGTAGTTAATGCCAGTATAAGCCAACAGATCGACAGAAAAATTGCGTCCGCGCTTTACGAGAAACAAGTCAGGCCCGATAATTGCACTTATTTGACAGTTCCTAAAATCAATAAGGAACTTTGGGTTAGTTCATCTTTATACAAAAGTCTAAAAGATATTGACACAAAATTTCAAACTACAAAAGGCTATCTGACAGCAGGACTTGTCCCACTGGTGAAATTAATGGACCATTTGTTAAAAAAAAAATCAACCCAAGGAATTTGAAATGGCAAAGGATGCTTTCCAACTACTGGCTTACGCACACAGAGATATCACAAACTCAAGGCGCTCCCACATCCGACCAGGTATAAATGAAAAGTACAAACAGCTTTGCAATGACAACATGCCCTTAAGTAGCAACTTGTTAGGGGATGACCTGGAAATCCAATTAAAGTCCATGGATACCATGCGTAAATTAAGCAGAGAAATTGGCAGAGGAAAACAAGACTTCAACCACATGAGACATCAAAATCGGAAAAGAGATTACAAGGGTGCACCAGTCTTAATGAAACAAACGCCAAGTACGAATTATTTTTTATGGAAAAGAAGCCTGCAGAACAACCAGCCGGCAGAGAAGAAACGGGCAAAACAGTTCCGCAAATAAACAAAGCTGAAACAAAATTATCAGTAGTAAGTCCTCCTGATATAGAATTACTTAATAAACCTGAAAATTTCTTTGCAGGAAAGGTGAAATGTTACATTCAAAATTGGGAAAACTTGACAAATGACCGTTACATTTTAGATATAGTAAGATCTGGCTATAAACTAGAGTTAGACAGTAGGCCAACAAGTGGTTCTCAGTATCCTATACACTTCAATGAGGAGGAAAAGGAGGTAATTACATCATTGATTGACGGATTAGTGGAAAAAAGGGTTATTGAAAAAGTGCCGTATGAAAAGGAAGAAATTATTTCAAACATATTCATCAGTCCCAAGCAGGACGGTACTTACAGGCTAAAACTAAATTTGAACAAATTAAATCAACATATTGAAAAAAATACACTTCAACATGGAAACATTAAAATCAGCATTAAATATGGTTAAAAGGGGTGTACACTTTGCAAAAATTGATCTGAATGATGCATATTACAGCACAGCTGTTGCCGAGTCCAACAGGAAATTCCTAAGATTCACATGGGGGAATCAGTGTACCAATACACATGTTTGCCTAACAGTCTGGCAAGTGCTCCGCGCATATTCACAAAAGTTCTTAAGCCTACATTTTCTTCCCTAGGAAAACTAGGACATGAAAATGTGATATCCATAGATAATTCATTGCTAGCAAGTGACTCAATAGACGAATGCAACAGAAATATTGAAGATACAGTTAAATTAATAGACTCTTTAGGGTTAACCATGCATCTAGACAAGTCAATAATGATCCCAAGACAAACCATTGAATTCGTAGGTTTTGTGTTAAAATCCGATCAAATGACAGTAACTCTCAGTAATAGGAAAGCAAATGATATACGACTGCACAGTATTAACATGATTAAAACTGTAACTATGTCAATAAGGGATTTCTCGAAATTAGTTGGAAAGCTCGTTGCTGCAGAACCAGGAGTTAAATATGCTCCACTGCATTATAAACCTCTCGAATTACAAGATGATTTGGAATTGAAAAAGAATAGGGGCAATTTCGACAAAACAATGACTTTGTCACAACAATCAACCACATGTTTACAATGGTGGGTAGACAATGTTAAATCAGCGTACAGACCAATTTCAAGTGGCACACTAACACGTAAAATTGAAACTAATAGTTCAGTGTCTGGTTATGGAGGATATGATGTGACAAATGGAAGTGAAATAAATGGTCACTGGAATGAAAGTGAACAGTGCCATCATATCAATTAGCTGGAACTTAAAGCAGCATTCCTATGCCTCAAACAAGAAATGAAAATGTCCAAATATTTTTGGACAATACAGTTGTACTTCAATATTTGTCAAAAATGGGCGGCAGAAAACTTAATTTAAATGAATTAGCTAGAGACATTTGGTTGTGGTGTCAGGCAAGAAACATATGGCTAAGTGCTTACCACATACCAGGAAAACTAAACACAAAAGTTGATGCATTACGCAGATTTATCAAAAAAAAATGAATGACGACATGGAATGGTCACTGAATGAAACAGTTTTTGATAAAATCGAATTGAGGATTGGAAAATGCGACATTGATTTATTTGCATCTGCTAAAAATCATATAACAGAAAAATATGTATCTTTCATCCCTGACATAAGGGCTTATGCAGTAAATGCTTTTTCATTAACATGGACTAATGCATTACATATTTCCTTCATTTTAGCATGTTGGGAGCGGTGTTACAGAAAATTCGGGTAGACCAAGCACGTGCAATACTGATTGCGCCACTGTTTACCACACAGCCATGGTTCCCACAAATACTACAACTCATATGCGATCAGTGTTACATACTCCCAAAAATGGAGAATCTTTTGTCAATACCCAAAAAACAGCAAAAAACATCCGTTGAAATCCATGAAGATGGGAGTTTTCAAAATATCAGGAAACACCTCCAAGGTCATAGAATTCCAGAACAAGCTGCCAATGTCATCATTGCCTCCTGGAAAAACAGCAACAAGAAACAGTATGGGTCATATGTCAAAAAATGGCTGTACTTTTGCAGTGAAAGGCAAATTAGTAACACTAACCCATCTATAAGTGAAATTGTCAAATTCCTTACCTACTTGTTTGATTCAGGACTTGGTTACAGTGCGATAAACACAGCACGATCAGCATTATCAGCTTATTTCAATATTGTTAGTGATAAAAACCTATCAAGTAATGTTCTTGTAAAAAGATTCGTTAAAGGCATTTTATCAATTAAAACCCAGTTTGCCTAAATACAACTGTACATGGGATGTTTTGCCTAAATACAACTGTACAAGTTAGTTCTAGATTTCCTCAAAACTCTGAAAATATCAGATATTTCGCTTAAGTTCCTACTTGTAAAATTTGTGACTTTACTAGCTTTGGTAAGCGGTCAAAGGTGTCAAACTATTTCGCTTCTTAACCTAAATGACTTGGACATTCAAGCCAACAGCGTAAAAATAAGGATAAAGCAGTTATTAAAGTAATCAAAACCAGGAACACATTAACCGGAGATTTATATTGAGAAATATTGAATGATGAAAACCTGTGTCTGATAAACACACTCAATATATAGAAAGGACTAAAACACTAGGGGAAAGTGATGAACTGTTGCTCACTAAACAAAAGCCGCATAACCCATTCCTGCATCGAACAGTACAATCACGGGATGGATAAAATTAGCATTAAAACTTTCTGGGGTAGATATGAATATCTACAGCATAAGAAGTGCATCTACTAGCGCATAGATATGGTATAGATACTGTCATGAAAACCGCTGGGTGGAAAAAAGAATGCACATTCAGAAAATTCTACAATAAAACAATAAATAATGATTCATCATTTAGTCATAATGTTCTGGCACTGATTTCAGATAAAGAAACTGAATGTCAAGACGATTGATTCTATCATCATACATGTATATATCAGTAGGTGTGTATATCACCATTGAAATAACAAGTGTAAATAAAAACCGTTTGTGTTTCCATTTGTGTTATAAATTCATCATTCGTTAAATATGTGCAGTACACTATTTCATTCATGTTTTCGCCGTGTAAATAACTCTGTGTTCAGGTACCCCAAATGAAGTGAAATGGATTACTATATCACGGCTGAATTCTTAGCTGCATTTCGGAACTTGGTCTGTAAAGTACTCCTGTGATACTCAGATAGTGGATTGGGCCTAGTAGAATTGATAAATTAAACGAGACTTACCTGTAAGGTGATGTTTGATTTCAATTCTGCTGGGACCAATCCACTGAGAATCATAGGCCCGCTCTTTACCCAACCCTGTCTGGGCTTCATCCTGCATTGCCAAGTTAAAAAATACCATTCTCTCTAAATACCGGAGGCTCTGGTCACGTGATTGGTCAAGTGTTCACTCCTATGATCACCTTACAGGTAAGCCTCGTTTAATTTCTCCATCAAACCTTGTTAAACACACTTTGTTGCTCTCTCATATTTTTTCCATACTTTGGGTGAAACGTCTTGTCATATGTTTATTTTTCAAACTTCTATCTTTGCAAAAGACACTAGGTACTCTCTTGTCTGTCAATTATCTTGTCTTAATTTGTAGTACTATCTATACCATTGTATTTTTCATCCAAACAGTATTTTAGGTGGAAGGAAGCTTATCTTGCCCAATTTTCTTGTCGTTATATCTAGATACACTGATCAAAGGGAGGTAATAAAAACAGATAAGAAACGGAACGGGCATTTACTGATGCACACGTTTCTATATGGGATTTTTTTACATAGCTTTAACATATCAGACAACTAGTTAGTTTGTCTTAATAAAAAAAGTGTTATCCTGTAAGCTAATCCACGGCTTTTACATTCGTACTAATTTCCTTGCAAAGAGTAATAAGGGGAAAAATGGTCATACTATGGGGTACTTCCAATAAACCAGCGCTACATTTATGTTCATTTTCTATTGAGTTGAGTATGTGTTATTAATTAACATAAATGGTCACTTTTCTCCCAGAAGCAGTCAATACATCAATATAGACAGAAACCAAAAAAAAGGTCGGCAAATGCCAGTCCAACACTAGGTTTAGTGGCTAACCTGATATATTAAAACATCACATGCCTTTGAATGTATTAAATTTGATAAATTCTAAATAAAACCAAACATGTTTCCTCTAACGCCTCAATCATCTGTGGATAAGTATAACTATCAATATATACATGTATGTGTATGTGTGTGTGTTTACATGCAAAAACACACCAATCGATCACAAACAATGTTAAAGGGAGAACAACTGACCTTTCTGTTTGGCATGCCCACCTTAGAAATGCAGTAATTTGGTTGCTACGCCTGATACAGTGGAGACCTTGAAGGAAGTAAAACTTCCACTATATAGTTAAATGTTAAATCAGTTTCAGGATTAGAGAAGTGAACTGTATAAAAATCCTTTTTAGCTGAAAATACCATATACATGTACATATACCGGTATTTGCTTTACAGGTCAGTTTTCTCAGTCTACAGCCGAAACTGCTCAGGACCTAGTGGTCGAGAAGAGAACAAAACAGCATCGTCCCAGAACTAGACCTACAATTAATTTAGCTGATTATGTAAGTTTTTTAGAAAAACTTTTAAAGATACACATTTCGAAGCTGAATCTGGGTTCCATATTATAACAGAAGATTGTGGGAATCACAGTATTTTATTTTACCTCTATATGCTGATAAGATTTTTGTATTTCAAACCTTAAGTCGTCAAAGGTAATTTTATCAAATTCTGCTTGTATTGAGTGTTATCTCCTGACAGCCATTTTAAGCTTTTCTTTGAATTGTATACTTAATTATTTTCCTTCTTTTTCAACAATAGTTAATTTG
Organism: Tridacna crocea; assembly: GCA_943736015.1. NCBI lineage: Eukaryota > Metazoa > Mollusca > Bivalvia > Cardiida > Cardiidae > Tridacna > Tridacna crocea. Next base: position 27,157,970 of record OX031070.1, read on the forward strand.
TTTCATGTTGTCCTTTTCAGTATGAAATCCAGGGAAACGAAGACATTAAAAGTGGCTATTGCTTGCTTGCCCCTGGGGCTAAGATAGTTGTTGCTTCTGTATGGCTGCATAGCACTCTAGCTGCCATATCGAGAAACAAAAAACAGAAAAGGGAAAGGAACCCTCAGTCAGCACAAAACCCTAGTCCACCTGGGTATGACATAATAAAAAGGCTCATAGATGGTTTCTATGAGCCATGGGATTTAGCAGTAGATGGTGGGGACCAAGGCGTTCCAAGATTCTGCCAACTTCAGGAGTATAAGAAGTAAGTTAACAAGTAAGGACAGAGATAAAGGACTTGTAAGAAAACAATTAAGTTTTTTTTTTTTTATATCCCATACAGATTGTTCAGAGATGGAATATATTCCCTGACAGCTAGCAATTCTTAGCTTAAATTGTGGAAAAAAAGAACTTGGATTGCCCTATAAAGTTGACAGATAAGGGTATGTTATACACATAATTATTATATGTATGTACTGCAGGATTATAGGTTAAATCAATGGCACAGCAAGGTGAAGTACATGACATGGATCAGCAGCCGGCCATTATGATGGCTATAACATTTGAAATGGCATAAACCCTTTACCAAACAATCACAACTTTGATGACCCTGAGAAAAAAGTCTTTTGAAACCATTGTGGGAACAAGAGAAAGTCCTGGACCCGTATTCACCAACCATTCTTGAGAATATTCTTAATCTTATTATCCAAGATTTCCAAAATTTGTAAGTAACACAACTTCTGAATGGCTAAACCATTCCCAAATGGTTTAGCCAATCAGAAGTTGTGTTACTTACAAATGTAGAAAATTCTGGAGAATAAGACAAAGAACGTTCTTAAGAATGGTTGGTGAATACGGACCCTGGTTATATAATTACCAGCATTTTTTTTCTTTTTCTCACACTGTTATCTACCATTTTCAAACCAAATTTCAATATTTCAGTAATAATTGTCATCTGCAAATTGAGACCAATTAATCTATAATTTTGTCATTTAGTAAAAGATCTATCACTAAAGACAATTTTAAAGAAACAAATGTTAACAAAACAAATCTTGTCTCTTTACAGGTTGTGCTGAACACAAGCTTAAATTGGAGCACAGCGCCTTCCATAGGGCCTGGGCAGAAAAAAATGTCTTCTACCAGACTCACTATGAAAAGATCGAATGAAAAAAAAAATTGTTTTCAACATTACAAACATTCAGTAACAATCGTTACATTAACATATATTTAGTGTAAAGTTCTTGTATATTTTAGCTCGGCTATTTTTTGTTATATCCCATTAAATGTTTTTGGGGGTATACTGGAATCAGCATGTCTGTCTGTGTGTCCATCTGTCTGTCCGTCCATCCACATGTCTGTCTGTGTATGATAATAATGTCAAAGTGCTGGCAGGGTTATAAAGTCAGTTTCAGTGACAGCTCTAGTTTAAATTGTGTTGGTTAGCATAGCCCAAGCTGTTGTCATCTGCCTATAGTTCTTTAATTATGATTCATAAACTCAATTTTTAGCTCACCTGAGCACGAAGTGCTCATCGTGAGCTATTGGGATCGTGCTGTGTGTGTTGTGCGTCGTCAACTTTTTACCTTGTGTACGCTCTAGAGGCCACATTTTCGGTCCAATACAGGGTTCGCTCTGGGTCTAAAAAAGTTGTCGCCAGCTCTTTCGCCAAATGAAAAAAGTTGGGGCCAATCTGGGGACAGTTGGGGCCAAATTTTCAGGAGTTGGGGCCAGATGAGTATCATAATGCAGCATGCTGGACAAAATTTTAGACTGGTCGGAATTGTAAGGAGTTGCAGTCCATTCATAATGTATAATGTATGTTAAGGGGTAGATAACTTTGTTAGAAAATGAGAATTATCTATGAAAAAGAAAAAGTAACACTTTCTCAGGGGTCATCTGAACAAGGTTTTTCAAATTTTTTTTTTGCGTGTTTGATAATTGATTCTTTCTTCATGACAGAGCAGCCAGTGGTGAACGAGTTTGTTTACTGACATTGAAGACACATTTTACATAGCATAACTTTTTTGCAAGCATCGCATTTGAGAAAGCTAGAAAATTCAGGGTCAGAAAGCCAATAGTTCTTAAATAATCGTTTTGCAACTTTCGAAGGCGTGCCGAGTTGGCTAGATTCACTTTCATTATGGGAGGCATCGGCTTTACTTTTTCTCACAGACATTTAACGCAGCAATCCATTTTTACATAGAAAGAAAGAGCTAAAAAGTTACCTATTTATAACCTATCAAATTGACAGCATTTGCAGCAGGCAAATACCGGTAGATAACCGCTCAAACTCTGTAACTAATGCTTAAAGATACATGTATATAAAAAAAATATATAGTCTGTTAAATGTAGAAAAGCTTACTTCCAGCATTTTCTCATATTGCCTCGATGTTTTCAACTTTCTATTGATAAGTTAGACCCAGTTTCAGAGTGCAAGAGACATCCAAAATACAGCTGTCTGATTAGCGTTTGTCTTTGATTAATATCGGATAAATCGTAAATAAAACCATCATTCAACAACTAAATCTAACACCTGATTTACTTTCAAAGCCTTGTAGATTTGCGGTTCGCAGCCCAATCAAGGAAATACTATAAAATCAACAGAATACTTAGATCTAACTAGAATCAAAAACATTAATTTTTTTTTACATTTTATCTTATAGTTAGTGTCATAGAATATATTCGATTTCATCCAAACGCTGTTGCAGTGACGAGCTACCATTTTGAAGTTGAATCATGTGACTTCGCTAAATTCGCCGAAAGCCTTGTAACGTGATACTACATTGGCGCCAAATTAGTCACATGATTTGAAAATATTGCCACATGATCTAAATTATCTAAGTACGTCATCGTATCTGTTCGTTTGGAAAACTGCGAGTAGAGTTTAATAACTAATTAGAAGTAAATGGTTATAAGCAAGTAGGTACCGATTCCATGGTTTTTAAAACTGGGATATTTCAATCCATTTAAAACTTTGGAAATAAAAGTTGACGAAGATTGACCGATATCCGGGGTAGTACTTTCACTTTCATATAGGTAGTTACTAAATTTAGCAAACCGTGTTTCCAAAATAGAGGTCCGACAAACACCGATAGGCGGCGCTGATATTTGTCAATAATATGGGATTATCCCATGGTGTTGTAAAGTTAATTAACAATGACTTGTCAATTAGACTCTCGGTATGTTGTAAACTAATTAAACTCGCTGATTGGGCACTAACTGTTAATCGGGTACAGCACACGCTGATATGGTAGATTACACACAGGACGCTTTGTCAATATACGCGAGGCGACTTCCCGGTTTTTTTCAGTCGACTTGGACTTCGCTTTTCTTGGCGAAATGAGCAAAGTTTTTTGAAATACGGCGAATTCTTCGCCCACTCGACCAAGGCTATAACTCGCTTAGCTCGCAAACGCTTACGACAATGAATTTCAAAAGAATTTATTTTTGGGGCCAGCTTGTAAAAAGTTGTCGCCACGCATTTTCGCCAAATGAAAAAATCTTGCACCAAATTTTAATTTTTGTCGCAAATGGCGACAATGGCGATCGGCAGCGCGAACCCTGCAATACTCATGAAAGTTGGTCAGGATATTTGCCTCGATGAAATCTCAGACGAGTTCGAAAATGGGTCATGTCGGGTCAAAAACTAGGTCACTAGATCAAACCTTAGAAAAACCTTGTATACCCTCTAGAGGCCACATTTTCAGTTGAATAGTCATGAAAGTTGGTCAGGATGTTTGTCTGGATGATATCTTGGACGAGTTCAAAAACGGGTCACTAGGTCAAATTTTAGAAAAACCTTGTGTACGCACTAGAGGCCACATTTTCAGTCGGATACTCATGAAAGTTGGTCAGGATGTTTGGCTGGATGATATCTCAAATGAATTCAAAAATGGGTCATGTGGGGTCAAAAACTAGGTCACTAGGTCAACCTTGTGTTTGCTCTAGAGGCCACATTTTCAGTCCAAAACTCTTGAAAGTTGGTCAGAATATTTGCCTTTTTGATATCTTGGACGAGTTTGAAAATGGGTCTGTAGAGTCAAAAACTAGGTCACCAGGTCAAATATTAGAAAAACCTTTTGTAGGCTCTAGAGACCACATTTTCAGTCCAAAACTCTTGTAAGTTGGTCAGAATGTTTGCCTTGATGTTATATTAGATGAGTTTGAAAATGGGTCATCTTGGGTTAAAAACTAGGTCATCAGGTCAAATCTTAGAAAAACCTTGTATATGCTCTAGATGCCACATTTTCAGTCCAACACTCTTGAAAATTAGAATGTTTGCCTTTTAAATATCTTATATGAGTTTGAAAATGGGTCATGTTGGGTCAAAAACTGGGTCAATAGGTCAAATGTTATGAACACCTTTTGTATGCTCTGGAGAACACATTTTCGTTTAGTCTGATACTCCTAAAACTTCTTCATAATATTTGTCCTGGTGATACCTTGAATGAGTTTGAAAATGGGTCATGTGGAATCAAAACTAGGTCAATGGGTCAATTATTAGAAAAACCTTCTGTACACTCTAGGGGCTACATTTTCTGCCTGATACTCTTCAGACTTGGTCAGAATGTTTGTTTTGGTGATGTATCAAAAGAGTTTGATAATGAGTAATTGTCAGGTCCCAAACTAGGTCACTTGGTGAAATCTTAGAAAAACCTTTTGTACGCTGTAGAGGCCACATTTTCAGTCCAATACTCATGAAACTTGGTCAGAATGTTTGTCTTATTGATATCTCAAAAGTGTTTGATGGTGGGTAATGTCTGATAAAAAAACTAGGTCACCGGGAAACTAGATGGTTCATGTTTGGTCAATAGACTCACGTGAGTGATTTCAGGGCCATCATGGCCCTCTTGTTTTTATTTCTGAAAGTGCCCAGTATTTAATTTTTACACTTGATATATGGGGGCTATATTCAAAGCAAAACCTTACCAGAATAGTTAATTGTAATAAATCTCAGCATTTTTTTAGTAATATCCCTTTTACGCTGAAAACAACATGTACCTGCTACCAATAGCATTAGCACCATCATGTGATATCCTTGTAGAGTTTTTGTTTTTGTGATATGTGTATTGTTTTATTTTATAATTAATCCTCTTGAAATGGTAGTCATATATTTGAAATAATATAGTAATGCCACTGGTTTTGCCCTTGCCAGGGATTGACAGCTGCCAATAAAGAGTGACACAGGTTGAAATACTGCCATTATTATATTATGTAGATTGATATTTTATCCATAGCATGCAGTGCTCTTAAACTTTTCATATTTCATATATTATGTTATCCAACTATGGCAGGAACTGGTGCCTTTCTTCTGTTTCTTTTTTTCATGGGTTGCTAGCTTTATAGCTAGTTTACTATTGAAACCATGTCATACTAGATACAGTATGTCATGGTTTTTCTGTTACCAGTTGTAAAAACAAATACTAAGACCATTCCAGGCTCAATGCATTTGCAGACTACAGCATATAAAAGTTGCTAAAAAGATGGAAACTTCTTGCATCTGTCAATAGTTTGAATACAATGTGGCTTAACTCGTTACCACACAAGAAAATTTTAGACTGGTCCAGATTGAAAGCATCTGCAGATAACAAAATAAATGTGACTGAAAAATCAAAATTTGGTTTTGGAAAGGTGGAAAATATTGTGGGAAAAGGAGAAAATGCTGGTTACCAGCATTTTCTCCTTTTCCCTCAATGTTTTCTACAGGCTTCTTTCTCAGGGGCTTCAAAAGTAGGGACTGTGTGGTAATGGGTTAAAAGCAAAATGTTGACTGCCAGCATTTCCTCTTATTTTCCACAGTGCTTTCAAAGGGCCCTTTTTCTCAGTCTTTTGAAAAAGGGCTAAATTGATGAAGGAATAACCCCTTACCAGTTGCAAGCTTTTACAACCTCTTTTAAAGATGCCCGTCTACAGCCGGTAAGCAAAACGCTGTTAAATTTCAAACAATTCATAATCGTACAGAAATCAATCCTTTGTGTAAACATGAATAAATTACTGACATATGTGGTGTAATTGAAAAAAGAAAAATGAAGATTTGTATTAGAAACCGAACAATGGTCAGAAGAAAACTGGCTGACGATCAAAGCTGTAAACAATGGCAGTGCTTCACGGAAATTTATCGTTGGTTTCCGCCGAGAGTCGGATACAGTGTAATTTGCATATATAGGCCGAGACCTCCGTCTGAAAATCGAGGCTGCAAAAGAGAAGCATTCATTTTCCTTATTTACCGCATCAGACGCAGGGCCAAGGTCAAATATAGTCATGTGAGAGAACGCATGATCATCGTATGAATCTACCCGAGTGTATAACAGTTATCGAAAATCTTCAATTCAAAATTCGGAAACGATGAGTCTGTTTACATTGAAGGCCGCAACTCAGCGAAATGCATTTTCTATCGACCATAATCTAAGAAACCTTGCAACCGTCAGGCGCAATATTTGGCACGAAGATATTAGAATGACTATATTTTGCTAAAATAATGACAAAATGAGTTAAAACTGGCTGAAAATGAGTATTAGTGCCTCTTTAAATATGAGCATTTTCTTTGTATCCTAGAATGTTTTCTACCCTTCAGAAACACAAATTTCAGTTTTTGAGTCATAATTTATATGTTGTCTGCAAATGGATCATTGCAATTGTCTGGTAAAGGGTGAAAGGAAATATCAGAATTATTTTTCACCCAGCAGGCTCATTCAAACCAGCCCTTAGAGGTGTAATTCTTGTAATTTATAATGTTACAAAATATTTCCTCAGAAATATGAAACAAGAGGGCATTGTAACTAATTTATTATTGTTTAGGTAATGGAATCTAATGCTGTGTTAATTAAAAGCTTCTAAAGTCATATCATGTCACTGGAGTTGTGCATGTGTATCCTGGCTTTCTCACTACAATACTAGTAAAATTTTTAAGCCACTAATTCCTTTACAATTTCAAATAGATTTGTTAACACTTTCTTTATGATTTCATTGTGATTTTATAACAATTTGAAAGCAATTCCCTTACAATTTGATTGCAATTTGTTACATGGTGTTTGCTCCATATTTGGAATAAAGCTGGTTTGTTTAGCATTTGTTGAATGCAATTTGTTAGCTCTTTTGCTTGCAAATTTACATCACATTCAAATTGTATCCAAATTGTACAATTTGTTTGTGATTTCTTAGACGAATTTGTTTCACTATTTTTTTTACTTGGGTAGTTACAGAATGCAGAATGGTTTAGTACAAAAGTAAGAGTTGAAAAAAGTTCAAGGGGAGATAATTCTGTAACAAACCACAGCAGGGTCATGTCAGAAAATCGCACATGCACAACTTTATATAATTATATAAGAACCCTGTGTGTAAATTTGAGATTAGTAACTAAGTGAAAAACTGTAGGAATATTGCTCCGGACAAAATTGTGTCAACAGACGGACGGACAGACAGCCATGGCGATTCCAGTATCCCCCTCACTATGTTGGGGGGAGGGGGGTAAAATGAAGCAGATCAATGTGGAATATGCCAAGCTTGCATCCCTTCAAAATAAAATGTAAGCAGGGAGAGGCACAGTCATGCAATGAAGCTAAAAAGGGAACTGATTCTGAACAAAAGTAGATCTAGAATAGAATTAGACTAGATATAAGATAACAATAGTAGTCATTTTAGACCTTGAATGGAAAGCTGAATTCATGATGTTAGTTTTACTTTGATTCAGAGAAAAATGAACATGTACATTGTATTTGTTTTGTTTACAGACAGTTTTAAAGGACCTGATAACATAATAACAGAAATATCCCATTTTTTTTTATCCTTTAACCCTTTACCCCATAAGGCATTTCTATGAATCTCTGACCCTAAATAACAGTAAGGATGAAGCTGTTTCTTAAGTGTATATAACACCTTTTTACAGCATAGAAAACATTGTGGCAAAAGGTGAAATTGCTCGTCACGAGCAATTTCACCTTTTGCCACTATGTTTTCCAAAGGCTCCTACAAGCAATGCTTGGAAATGAGTATCTATGGAGTAAAGGGTTAAAAGGCAGATTCTGTAATTTGAGCCTTTGTAAGTTTAATATGTTATAAAAAAATTATGCAATTGCTTTCAAAATGGATAAGTCTAAATTTTGTCCTCCTGTCAAGGGTCAAGATGTCATAATTGAAATACCAGTAATAAATGTAGAAACATTTACCAGTCTTCTCGTTCATGCAAATTATGTAAATCACATTATTGAAATGAAATTCAAACTTTAGTTACACGCAAGACCTCATATAAGAAAAAAATACATTAAAAAAAGTATCTGCTTGTCTAAAATGACAGGATTTCTAGTTAATAGCTACCCTTCTTGATGGATCATTGTCAAATTAGGTGAAAATACCTTTACATGAATTAACATTACATGAAAAAATACTCGTGTAAAAAAACAAGAGGGCCATGATGGCCCTGTATCGCTCCACTGGCTAATTCATAAAAACACTACAAGCCAAACATTACATTATTTGGCCAACTGGTTTCAAACTTGAGGGCATACAATTTTTTTCCATAAAAACCTACAAGAAAGATGTGACCCCTGGGCAAATCCAATTTTGACCACAAAGCTATAATTACTTGAATCCTGGTTGAAGTCTACAAGATCAAACCCCATACCAAATAATACAGGTTTAGAATGTGTGGTTATAAACAAGAAGATTTTCAAAGTTTTCTCAATAAAAAGCCCTGTAAAACATACTAGTAAAACCCATGAGACAAGGCTAAATTTAGTGGTCCTAGTCTTTATTATGGTTAGTAACAAGATGACTTAGAAAGTTTTCACCACAAAAGCCCATGTAAAACTTGTTACCCCTGGTGTGGGGACAAACTTAACCCTAAGGCTATAATTTGGGCCCTCCTGGTAGAGGCCCACTCGATAAAGCTACATGCAAAATTTGGTAGCCCTAGGCCTTATGGCTAGGTACAAGTAGATTTTTAAAAAATTCCCAATATGAGCCCATGTAAAACTTGTGACCCCCAGGACAGGACCAAATTTGACCCCAGGGCTACAATTTGGGCACCTTTGGTAGACAACCACTTGATAAAGCTAGATGCAAAATTGAGTAGCCCTAGGCCTTATGGCTTGGTATGAACAGATTTTTATAGTTTTCACTATATAAGCCCATATAAAACTTGTGACCCCCGGGGCTGGGCCAAATTTGACCTCTGGGCTATCATTTGGGCACTCTGGGTAGAGGTCTATTAGATAAAGCTACATGCCAAATTTGGTAGCCCTAGGCCCTATGGCTAGGTACCAGAAGGATTTTAAAGTTTTCCCTATATAAGCCCATATAAAACTTGTGACCCCCGGGGCGGGGCCAATTTTGACCCCAGGGCTATTATTTGAAGGAAATTGGTAGAGGTCGACTAGATAAAGCTACATGCAAAATTTGGTAGCCCTAGGCCTTATGGTTTCAGAGAAGAAGATTTTTAAAAAATTTCAATATTTTTCAGTTTTGTTGCCATGGCAACCAGAGTTTTTTAAGGAATAAAATTCTTTCAAGGAATTCTGAAGAGGACCATGGCAGGATCATTTCTGTGAAGTTTCATCAAAATTGGATGGGTAGTTTCAGAGAAGAAGATGTTTGAAATAAAAGTTAACGCACGCACGCACGGACGGACGCACAGACAGATGGACGCACGATGGACAACGGGCCATGACATAAGCCCGCTGGCCTTCGGCCAGTGGAGCTAAAAAACACGGAAACCCATGACACAAAAAATATTCCATTTAACATAGTCTGATCACAGCCATTTCAGACCATCTTTTCAGCTTTTAACCGATTACCACACAATCCCACCTTTCGATGCCCCTGCAAAAGAAGCCTTTAGAAAACATTGTGGGAAAAGGAGAAAATGCTGCTAACCAGCATTTTCTCCATTTCCAATAATGTTTTCTACCCTTCACAAAACAAAATTCAAATTTTCAGTCACTTTTATTTTGTTGTCTGCAAATGCTTTCAATTTGGACAAACCTAAAATTTTGTTGTTGGTAATGAGTTAAGTGACTTTAAGGTGGGTATTTAAGTTTTTTTTACATCGCACCAAATTAAAACATCTATATATCACAGAAATTTATATAAAAAAAACGATACAAAACATCAATAATTAAGATTCATAATATTACAAAAAAAAAAATGGGGGATGGTATTCCCTTAACCCTTTACCAAACAATCCCTGGTTTTTACGACCCTTCGATAGAAGCCTTTAGAAAACATTGTGGGAAAAGGAGAAAATGCTGGTAACCAGTAAATTCACAGCTCATGGGGTAAGTGTACCCTTGAAATAAAAAGCTAGAATGAATGCTGATTTGCTGATCATTTCTTATCATCACAGTGCCATTTTGGAATTTGTTAGAGTTTTAGAATAAATCTAATAACTAGATTTATTTATCACAGCTTTTGATCTATTTCACAATTTTCTTCATTTTGCAACAATGGTCTGGTAGAAATCTGAAGTGGTCTAGTGAAAAATGCAAATTATTGCTCTCCTGGTCCAGTTGACAAAAATGTTAATGTCAAACCCTGAGCATGCATAATTTTCTGGAATAATAGTTTACCTGAAATACTGTATTTACAGCAGGGCTCCATCAGCAAGACTTGAGTCCATACCTTGCTCTTAGTCTGTAACATGTTTCTTTAAATGTGTTGTTAGTGACTGATGAACAGTGAAGTCTGAATCACACAAGTCACAGTGAAACTATTTCTCTCCTGAATGTTTGGTCACATGATTCATCAGCTCCCTTTTTGAGTAGAATGATGCATTACAGGTGTCACACTGGTATGGTTTCTCTTCAGTATGTCTTTGCATATGTCTAGTCAAGTTCAACAAAATTCTAAATGTCAGACCACATATATCACAACTGTATGGTTTCTCATCACTATGTATTTTTAGATGATTTGCTAAACTATTTTGAGCAGTGAATCTCTTATTACAAATATTACATTTAAATTTCTTTTCCCCAAAATGTGAATTTCTGTGTCTGTTTAAATTGCCCGGAAAAGAAAATGTTGTTTTGCAAATATCGCACATATATGGCTTTTCACCTGTATGTATTCTTGAATGATAATCTAGGTCACTTTTACTAAAAAATTCCCAGTCACACTCAATACATTTGAATAATTTTTCTGCAAAATGTTTCCATATATGTCGCTTTAAAACAGAAAAACTAACATATGTCGACCCGCATGTGTCACACTTGTATTCGTTTTTTGATACTTTTAACATATGATTCCTTTTGTGAGCTTTTAAATCAGTTTTTCTGTAAAAAGATGCAGCACATTCTTCACATTTGTATGCTTTGATACCTGTATGTGTCATCATATGATATTGCAAAGCACCTACACTTGACAGAGATGCAGAGCATATATCACATTTGTGAACTTCAGCAGAATGTCTTTTCATGTGATATCGGAAACTTGAGGCATTGGCATATGCTGCGGGACATATTTTGCACTTATATGGTTTCTCTCCAGTATGCCTCATTTTATGCGTCTTTAAAGCACTTGCTCTCGGAAACTTTGCACCACATAAATTATATCACAACTAAATGGTCTCTCTCCAGTGTGTGTCCTCAAGTGGTTTGTCAGCATACTTTTTGTTGAGAACTTTCTGTTACAAAACTTACATTGAAACCGTTTTTCACCTGTATGAGTAGTAAGATGGTTTCTAAAGATTTTCTGGCTTCTAAACGTTTTGTCACAAAGTCCACACTTGAATGGTCTCTCCCCAGAGTGAACCCTAGAGTGAACCTTCCAATAATAGATAGAGAAAAATGTTTTGTCACACAGGGAGCATTTATAGCATGGTTTGTCTTCCATATGTGTTTTTGAGTGTTTAGTCAGATTATCCTTGCAATTAAACCGCTTGTCACATATCTCACAGCGAAATGGTTTTTCACCTGTATGTGATCGCATATGTACAATCAAGCTATCTTTGAAAAGGTAACGCTTTCCACATGTTCCACACACAAATGTTTTTTCTCTGCTAAAGTGGGTCTTAACATGTCTAGCCAATGTGTCTTTCCTCAAAAATTTCTTGCCGCAAGTCTCACACTCATGCAGTTTTTCACCATTATGTATTTGCTTGTGACGATTGAGACCAACTTTAGTGGACAGCAACTGTTCACATATATCTCATTTGTATTTCTGTTTCGGTGCCTCCATGGTCAGAGTCTTATGTAAATGGGAGCCTGAAATATAGTAAAGTAAAATGTTGATCTTTATCTATAAAATCACCTCTTTTAACAACCCTTACAGATTGGGCTTTAGAAAACATATCAGGAAAAGGAGAAAATACTAGTAACCATCATCTTCCCTTATATCCACTTCATTTTCTATCACTTCAAACACAAATCCAATCATTTGGGCCATTTCACTTTATGGTATGTACATTAACCCTTTATCACACAGTCACAGCTTTAAACGCTCCGAAGGAATAAACCTTTCGAAAACATTGTGGGAAAAGGAGACAAGAGGACCATGATGGTCCTATATCGCGCACCTGAGTACTAAGCAGCAATGGTCTAATATAAAGATAATTACCAAATGTCAAGGTTCAAGGCCAAATGATAATAAAACAAGAGCAGCAAATTGTGTAACTTGACTTGATGCTTCGAAGTTCCATTCCGGACAAGCAAGAAATACTGTAAAAATGAAGATCAAGGTGGTATTACTCAAAATTCATGCTATGTAGAGATATTGTTCTTGCGCACTGTACTCTGAAACTGAATCTGATTAACTCTTTACCACATGAGAAAATTTTAGAGTAGTCCAAATTGAAAGCATTTGCAGACGACAAAATAACGGTAAATGAAAAATAGAAATTTGTTCTGGGAGGGGTAGAAAACACTGTGGGAAAAGGAGAAAATGCTGGTTACCAGCATTTGCTCCTTTTCCCACAGTGTTTTCAAAAGGCTTCTTTCTCAGGGGCGTCAAAATTAGGGATTGTGTGGTAATGGGATAACTTGATTAAACACCTAATGCGAAATTATGAGAGATAGTAACAGAGTTTCAGTTGCATCAATAGAGAGATATTTTCTAATGTTTTTAATCCTTAGATAATTGAACATTGCAGTCTGACATTTTCTTTTGACATGGTCATTAAAATTGAATTGTTCATCTAGGAAGGCACCTAAGTACCTAATGCATTTGACAGATTTAGCCTTTTCACCAGCTATGTCAATTTCTTCAGTTGTACACTTTCATGTTGTTGTCTACTACCGAAAATGATGAATTCTGTTTTCGCAGAGTTCATTTTGAGTTTGTTATGTTTCATCCAGTTATCAATGGTCAAAGCATGATTTTCTAATTCTTTGATGGCCAAATTGTCATTTTCTGAAGATGGTCTAAATTTCTTAGATGCCATAAGGTCATCTGCAAACCTGTAAACTGATTTTGATTCCGGAATAACATCAAACAAGGTTCCCTGCATACATGTATGTAAGATATAACCATGGACATAAACAGCTACTCTGAGGGACACTACACTGTAAAGGGCATGGTGAATCTACATTAACACTATAGCTGTGTGATATTAGATATGAATCAATCCAGTTAACCCATTACCACACAGCAAAATTTTAGACTTGTCCAAATTGAAAGCATTTGCAGACGAGACAATTTCAAAGTGGCTCAAATGTTGCAATTTTGCTTTGATAGGGTAGAAAACTTTGTGGGAAAAGGAGAAAATGCTGGTTACCAGCATTTTCTCCTTTTCCCACAATGTTTTCAAAAGGCTTCTTCCCCAGGGGAGTGGTTAATAGCTGTGCCACACAGTCCATATTGGGATCGCAACACTTGAATGTGGATATCATGGTCTACCATATCAAGAGCTGCACTTAGGTCCAGTGCAATAAGAGCAATGACTTCCTAGTTTTCCATTCCGTCTAGAATATCTCTTACTAATCGGAGAAGGGCAGTCTCACATGAGTGAAAACGTCTATATGCATTCTGGTTCTCGGGTAATAGTTTGTATTTACTGACATGCTCATTAACCCATTACCAAACGACAATATTTTAGACTAGTCCAAATTGGAAGCATTTGCAGACGACAAAATACAACGGACTGAAAATTTGAAATTTGTTTTATGAAGGGTAGAAAACATTGTGGGAATAGGGGAAAATGCTGGTTACCAGCCTTTTCTCCTTTTCCCACAGTGTTTTCTATAGGTTTCTTTCTCAGGGGTGTCAAAAGTAGGGATTGTGTGGTAATGGGTTAAGCCTTTGAAGTGCAGATTTCTCTATGATTTTTTTTAAGGAAATGGTAAGTTGCTCAAAGGACGGTAATTAGCCAGCACAAGTTCTAGTCCGACCTTCTTTAGTAGAGGTTTTACCACCGCATGTTTCCAATTTGGTGGAAAAATTTCCCTGACTAAGTGTTAAATTTACTAACTTAGTTATACTGTAGATGGTAATAATTCATCATAATGCATTTTCAGCAGTTTTGTAGGAAGGTTATCAAGTTCATAGGATTTTGTATGAAGTTCTTTGATCATCCTTTTGACTTTGTCAGAGGTTAGATGTCTGATATTTTCAAAACAAGGGGTATCGTTATTTTTGGGTGTGTAACTGACACAGTCTTTAAGTGAGTCCCCAATCTTGTTGATTTTGTTTTAGAAGAAATCCGCAAATTTCTCTGCTAATGAACTGTTACTTTCCCAAAAATGGGAAGATATTGTCTGGCTTTGTACCAGTGAGTTCGGATAAAAACTTATATAATCTCTTGGAGTCACCCCTAGAACTTAGTACTTTTTCACTTAAGACAAATTGTTTTTCTTGCAGATTTCATAGCAGTACCTTAAACGGAATTTTTTTTACAGTTTCAAGTTGTGGCAGTTGCATGTCTGTCTCTATCATGTAGACTTATTTAAGTCATTGTAATATGAAGTCCATAATATTGCAACAAAAATGCACACCAAGTTTGAAGTCGTTCTGACTTGAGATGTCAAAGTTATTTTCTGGACAGGCACAAAATTCTGTAAAAATGACATTCAAAGAGAAATAACTCTGAGACATTTTATGTGTCTGTTTAAATTGCCTCAGAAAGAAAATGTTGTTTTGCAAATATCGCACATATATAGCTTTTCACCTGTATGTATTCTTGAATTATAATCTAGCTCACTTTTACTGAAAAATTCCCAGTCACACTCACTATATTTGAATATCTTATCTGCAAAATGTTTTCATATACAGTATGTCGCTTTAAAACAGAAAAACTAACACATGTCAACCCGCATGGGTCATACTTCAACTTGTATTCATTTTTTGATATTTTTGAAATATAATTCCTTTTGTGAACTTTTAAATTTTTAACTCATTACCAAACGACAAAATTTTAGGTTTGTCTAAATCGGAAGCATTTGCAAAGTGATTGAAAATTTGAAATTTATTTTGTGAGGAGTAGAAAACATAGTTGGGAAGGGAGAAAATGCTGGTTACCTGTAACCAGCATTTTCTCCTATTCCCACGATATTTTATAAAGGCTTTTTTCTCAGGGTCGTCAAAAGTAGGGATTGTATGATATAGGGTCAAATCAATTTTTCTGTAAAAAGATGCAGCACATTCTTCACATTTGTATGCTTTGATACGTGTATTGTGTCATCATATGATAATGCAAACTATCTACACCAGACAGAGATGCAGAGCATATATCACACTTGTGAACTTCAGCAGAATGTGTTTTCATGTGATATTGAAAACTTGAGGCATTGGCATATGCTGCTGGACATATTTTGCACTTATATGGTTTCTCTCCAGTATGCCTCATTTTATGTATCCAGGGCTGAAAAATAGCACTGCTCCAAGGTACAGGACCTACTAAAATGGGGATCGGACCCGGGGGGAAAAAACGAGACGAGGGTCTGACAGACCTGTCAAAATGGAGGTCAGACCTGTTCAGTCTTCAAAGTAAAAAATCCGATACCTGGAAATAAATTCAGAATGACTTAAATCATTGCGTATAGAATTTGTCGTTCTATTGAAAATTCAGGTTTGTTTAGGACCATTTTCGTATGAAAGTGAACCACTTAGAGATTTTTCGGTATGCCTGCCGCCCAAGGACACTATCACATAAACATATTTAAGTCATTGTAATACATATCAAAAGTTTCTCTTGTTCCTGGTTTGCCTGATACCAGTAATAGTTACATGCAGTGAAGCATTTAAAATCTAGGAATATATCGTAAGCACTTTTCACTAAAAATTTACGGATATATGTACATTCAAACCCAGGTTTTCATCAATATGAAACGGGAAACATCGGCAGAAAATGAACAGAGCTTTCATAATTAGAGGTAAATAGAAAGTATGAGAACATAGAATGGGTTGGTTCCTTGAACATCAAAAGGAAATTTAGTCTAGGTTTCATTCAACGGTGCAACCGTTCAACTCCAGACGAACACACACACAAAAATATTCGAAACTGCAAATATGTTTGTCAATATAATAATGCTAATTGTTTGTTTGGATATCTGTCTTCAACGGAAGCCACTAAGAGTAAAAGCAAATTGAAATGGTACCGAGTTATGGATTTTTTTTTTAATTTCCCAAGTATACCTCGGACCCTCATGTTGTTAGGGCCAAAAGGTCCCCGACCCAGCTATTTCTGTCACTATTTTTCAGCCCTGGTGTCTTTTAAGCACTTCTCTCGGAAACTCTGCACCACATATATCACAACTAAATGGTCTCTCTCCAGTGTGTGTCCTCAAGTGGTATGTCAGTATACTTTTTGTTGAGAACTTTCTGTTATAAAACTTGCAAGGTATTTCACCTGTATGAGTAATAAGATGGTTTCTCAAGGTTTTCCGGCTTCTAAAAGTTTTGTCACAACGTCCACACTTGAATGGTCTCTCCCCAGAGTGAACCCTAGAATGATCCTTCCAATAATAGATAGAGGAAAACGTTTTGTCACACAAGGAGCATTTATAGCTTGCTTTGTTTCCCATATGTGTTTTTGAGTGTCTAGTCAGATTATTCTTCCTACTGAACCACTTGTCACATATCTCACAGTGAAATGGTTTTTCACCGGTATGTGATCGCATATGTACAATCAAGTTATCTTTGAAAAGATAGTGCTTTCCACATGTTCCACACACAAATGTTTTTTCTCTGCTAAAGTGGGTCTTAACATGTTTAGCCAATGTGTCTTTCCTGAAAAATTTCTTGCCGCAAGTCTCACACACATGCAGTTTTTCACCACTATGTATTTCCTTGTGACGACAGAGATCGAATTTAGTGGACAAGTACTGTTCACATATATCACATTTGTATTTCTGTTTCGATGCCTCCATAGTCAGTGTCTTATGTAAATGGGAGCCTGAAATATAGAACAATAAAATGTTGATCTTTATCTATAAAATCACCTCTTTTAACAAACCTTACAGATAGGCCTTTAGAAAACATTTCTTTAAAAGGACAAAATACTAAGTAACAGCGTTTTCCATGAAGCACAAATCCTGCATCACAGACGCAATTTTAATTCAAATGACCCCCAAAATAAATGACAGTGCGTCATCAGTGACGCAACTTTCCAAGATCTCAATAATGCATGAAGTTGAATCAAGGGTCATTAATCCAAGTCTGTTCTTGCTTCAATGTCAGACGAATACCGTTTTTTTTTTTTTTTTTAACTACAAGGTTATTTTAGATAAAAGTGCTTTTCCAGTAATTTATAGAATAAGACTGGTTTACACATTATAGGTGTAAAGTATATTGGACAAATGTCGTAAATATGGGCCCGATCGAAATATGGTTGGGTTCTCTGTATTTCATAGCATAGGGTCAATCCGGGTAAATACGGACAGAGGTATAATTACCGACATGCACCATCTTTTCGGAAAATACCCGAGCGTATTTCAACTCCCAATATCCATGCCACAATCTATATATAGCACTCCCATCTTATTTCTGTGTCAGTGCGCTATTTTTGATGACAATTAAGTTTATGTGATGATACAAGCACATTTTGTGTCAAACTTGATTCACCCTTTCTCAACTATGCTTGCATTTAAAGATTTGTGCTACAACCCTGACAGGTACTTGAACGCTTTCACAAGTTAAAGATTTTTTTTCACCAAGACATAATGGTGTTAAACTATGAAAAATGACTGAAGAAAAGTAATAAATCATCAAAATAATGGCAAAATACATGTTAGCAAAAATAAAGAAGAAAAAGACAACTGTACGTATTAAACCAGTCGTTTGAACACACTATAAAATTACGGACACTTACAAAAAGTATCTACAGAATTCATGTTTATCAAATATTTGAAAAGGACGATATCTAGAAGTTAATTTATAGCTTGAGCCTCACAAGTAGAATCCAATACTTTTCCGAAATTAGATACAATGAGCCACCGATGTATGTGCTACAGGAATGATCTTTCATTTCACTGGATTTTGTAACTGTTCTACCTAATGTGCAGGTTGTGCTAGATCTATTGCTATTATTGTCTGTTTAGGCCACAAATAATCCATTGTTTTATTAGGTTTTGGCAGTATTATTCTTTTGAAAACATAATAGGGAAAGAAGAAATATCTTGTGCCGAGCAATGCCATATTTAACCCATTTAAAGTAAGGTGTCCGTAATTTTCCAGTCTGTGTCCGTACTTCACCCCTCATGTCCGTGTTTACCCGGAACCGACTAAGTAACTTCCACTGCATTTTCGCAGTATCTTGGGCAGAGTAAACTATACAGTATAGCGAAAATATCAAAGGGGAAAGTCTTGAAATGTTAACTCATAGGTTATAGGGGTCATGGCTTTCACATTGTAACAGTAGTTGACTGGCGAAGTGAGCTGTGTAAAAATCGTCCGTATTTACCCCGATTGACCCTACTTTACAAGACTTCCCGTATATAAAAGTACACATTACCGGTCTGTGCTGTTAGCAGAAAATTAATGTCGTGACGAAGAAAACTGCAGCATTCTTCTATCGACTGCTTCCTACAACTGCTGATCAAGCCACGAACGAAAATGTTTGGTCTGTCAAAAAGTGGCATCGACCTTTCCGTCAGAAACGATTGACCGACTTTTCAATTTTGAAAGTTGGCGTTAAAAGGTAAATTGCATTGTAAATCGCGCTTGAAGTTGATGAGGAGGAGATCCATTTTTTTGACTCCCTAAATTAACGAAATGACCCTCAGCTAATAAGGAAAGAGGGCACAATGACCCCGAATTATCAAAGACGAGGAAAAATCATGCTAGTAACTATCATCTTCCCTTACATCCACTTCATTTTCTATCACTTCAAACACAAATCCAATCATTTGGACCATTTCACTTTATGGTATGTACATGTACATTAACCCTTTACCACACAGTCCTGAATTTTAAAGATGCCCATCTACAGCCAGTGAGCAAAAACACTGTTAAGTTTCAAACAATTCATAATGGTACAGAAATCAATCCTTTGTGTAAACATACATAAATTACTGACATTATGTGGTGTAATCGAAAAAAGAAACAGGGAGATTTGAATTAGAAACCAAACATTGGTCAGAAGAAAACTGGCTGACAATCGAATCTGTAATCATTGGTGTGCGTCACAGAAATTTATCGTTGGTTTCCGCTGAGAGTTGGATACGGTGTAATTTGCATATATAGGCAGAGACCTCCGTCTGAAAATCGAGGCTGCAACAGAGAAGCATCCATTTTCTCTTTCAAGTACCAGGCTATTAACGGTTATTCTATTGTTACAATGTTTCATTTGACCTATTCAGCAGAAATAAGAAGAATGGATTTGAAGTTCTTAACCCTTCAATACACAATCCCTATTATTCACAAACATATAATAAAGAGCTGTCATACGCATTATTCTGTCCAAACAAGTTTCTGTTTAGGATGGTGAAGACTGTCGGTAAATGGTTGGTCACAGGAGAGGAGGGTGGGGGTGAAGAGGGCTACTTGTGTTTGGTCCAGTCTGCCAAACTGCATTGCCTACGGCAATAACTTATAAGAAATTAAGCACCCTTTTCCTGTAGTATGGTTTTGCATAGATTAAAAAAGGGGCATATGGGGAAACTTTTCATTTACAGTATAAATGTGAAGTTTCATGAAATTTTGACAGCTGAAGGAGATATTAGTAAAAATTGCAAGAACCCCCCTTTTTCAATGACACAGCGTCAAATTTGAAAACTGAGAAGAAGATGTAGGCCAAATATCCTAAAGAGTTCATATATGAAGTTTCATCCAATTTGGTCCAGGGGCTGTGGAGAAATGGTTTCGGACGGACAGACAGGCGGAAGGACACAAAATCTGCATTTGAATTTCTACATAATGATATATAAACGCATTTGTGCCTTTTGAAAAAATTGGTGCAGACATCAAAGTTATGTTAAAAAAAAAGAGTGTTATCTATCCTCAAATTACTGAAAAGTAATGCAAAATGTGACAAGGGATTACGCAATCAATTATGCGACTTCACAGTAACAAAGTCAACATGACAAAGATTGCGTAATACGTAATTAACGAGTTGATAATCTGGCCTAATAGGATTGTGACAGCACGTGCTAGCCTTTTGACAAGCAACACCAGTTATGTCAGCCTACAATTAACACATTATGAATTCATTTGTAAATAAGTTCATTGTCATTTTCGTCAGTATATGTATATTGTAACCATTTATATGTAGACTAGAAGCTGTACAAGCTTATGTCAAATAAAATATGTCTAATAAAATATGTCTATGTAATTGAGAGAGTTAATGAAGTATATTGTAACACGGTGGACTCTTTCAAACAGAAAACAATTTTGGATGTCATTAATCTTTTAAAAGTTAACCTAGAAGGTGAAAGAGAGGTAAAGACCGAGATCAGGTAGGCGTCATGTGGAATATTAACTTTGATCAGCATCGTGACAAAAGGAGATACCAGGGTTCGCGCTGCCGATCGCCATTGTCGCCATTTGCGACAAAAATAAAAATATGGCACAAGATTTTTTCATTTGGCGAAAATGAGTGGCGACAACTTTTTACAAGCTGGCCCCAAAAAGAAATTCTTTTGAAATTAATTGTCGTAAGCGTCTGCGAGCTAAGCAAGTTCAATGCAGGCCCCGGTCGAGTGGGCGACTTGGGCAAAGAAGTCACCTGATTTCAAAAAACTTCGCTCATTTCGCCAAGGAAAGCAAAGTCAAAGTCGCCTGAAAAAATCGGGAAGTCGCCTCGCGTATATTGACAAAGCGTCTTGTGTCTAATCTACCAAATCAGCATGTGCCGTACCCGATTTACAGTTAGTGCCCAATCAGCGAGTTTAATTAGTTTACAACATACTGAGAGTCTGACTGACAAGTCATTGTTAATTAACATTTACAACACCATGGGATAATCCCATATTATTGACAAATATCAGCGCCACCTATGGGTGTTTGTCGGACCTCTATTTTTGAAACACGGTTTGCTAAATTTAGTAACTATATGAAAATGGAAGTCCTACCCCCGATATCGGTCAATCTTGATCAACTTTTATTTCCAAAGTTTTAAATGGATTCAAATATCCCAGTTTTAAAAACCATGGAATCGGTATCTACTTGCTTACCACCATTTACTCCATCCTAATTAGTTATTAGACTCTACTCGCAGTTTTCCAAACAAACAAATATGATGACGTACGTAGGTCATCTAGATCATGTGGCAATATTTTCAAATCATGTGACTATAATTTGGCGTCAATGTAGTATCACTTTACAAGGCTTTCGGCGAATTTAGCGAAGTCACATGATTCAACTTCAAAATGGTAGCTCGTCACTGCAACAGCGTTTGGATGAAGTCGAATATATTCTATGACACTACCTAAATCATAAAATTAAAAAAAGAAAGTTATTGTCTTTGATTCTAGATAGATCTAAGTATTCTGTTGATTTTATAGTGTAGCCAGGGTTATATGTTTCACCCTTAGCAGTCACCTATGTGAGAGTGAAGGAGGGGTGAAAGGGTGTATGTATGAGCGAGTAGTTTTCACCCTTTCTGCATGGCACACTGGCTAACCAAGCATACAGCACATCCCTAGATATTCTTTGTCAGACCTCGAAAGAGGAAACACCTATTTTCAAAATTTGATTTTATATTGCTGCTTTAGACCATCTGATCCTGGTAGGTAGTCTTTGCAAATGTGTTTTATGTAGTTCTTGCTAATGTTTTTCGGTATTTCTCGCGATGTGTTATTCACTTAGACCTACAGGTTTATTTCAAGTAAGAACCGTGTCTTTTAACCTCTTATTACCTTTTCAGGTTTTTTTTTCTTCCACATTGTTTTCCAATGTGTAACCGTTGAATAAATTCAGAGGGAAACAGATTGTCTTAACTTTTCATCCTCGTTACAATGGCGACCACGACGAGACGGTTGTGAGTTTGAACCAGGATCCATACAGTCTTTCACTGCGGAGGAGATCTTCCCAGGCTACTACTTGACTTTTGGTACCTTGATCTGGAATTCTTCTCAAACACTGTGGAAAAAGGACAGTCGAATGCTCCGGAGCAAATCAGCAAATCAGCAAATCAACTTCTACTTGTCCTTACGGCAGCTATTCTGTTTCTACTGTTCCAGCAGCTACGTAGTCTACTTTCCCTGTCATTCTACAGCAGGAAATCTACTACCGTTGTTCTACAGCAAGAAATCTAGTTCTGTCGTTATACAGCAGCAGTACCTGTTCATCTATAAGAGATGTCATCGTTTTCTTTTCGCGTTTAACACGTGTTCCTTCATTGTAGTGAACTGTACTTTCTTTGCAGAAAGTCTTTCCTTTTCTTGTGTGTGCACAAACTGTGATAGATCGTCTGATCACTGCAACAGTCTACCTACGTTGGATCAGCAGCAACATAGTGTTATATGTGTTTGTGTTTAATTTGTGCTTTAGTGTTTTGAGAGGATCTTAGGATTTTTCATGTATGTATTTTATTTTGTTGTCATGTCATAGCTTTGCTCTAAAATCAAGCAGTTATCTTGCTCAAAACCCTTATTTAATGCATTGAGTTTTCCAGAGTGCTACATGAGTGCCGGGAAATTGATTCTGTATGATCACTTTTCCAGTATTCATCTTTTGCCATGATAATTTTGTAAAGCTGCTACCTTATTATGGTTTGTGACATGTTAATAGAGCTTATTTTGTAACCAGTGCATAAACTTCTTATATTTTAAAGTTTTGGGACCAAGTTAGCAGACATCATTTGTTTTGCAGACGACATAATACCCTAAGCTGTTCCAAAGCTATTCTGCAAATATTGTTTTCAGGGCTAAAAATCAGGTGTGTTGAATTGATCTGGCTCCATTGATACAAAATAGTGAATAGGTGACGTGTCCGCTGTATTTTAGAGGCTCTTTGTTTCTGGAATGCTGTGACCTCTCATCATTCATAAGCCGACTTGTTACATTTGCTTTTGTCACACCAATTTTGTAATATGTATGTAGAATTGGTAACAACAGTTTTTTTTTCTGTCATACTTTGCAAGTGATTTTTCCTCTTATGTGGCAGGAGATTTAATTCATCATCTGTGTCCAATTATTGCTGCAATTCATCTGATCTGATCTTTCAATGATATTACATGCATGCCACAAAACCGATGTTGAATGTATTTCATTTCGTTAGTTGGTGACATTCATGTTACTCTAGCATTCTTTTGTCACATTATTTTCATTGTATGGGATAATCTGTGAATACAACCTATTTGTAGTTGTTCTTTTGCTAAGTTATTGTTGTAAGAGAATTTTTGGTTGTAATTTACCTTCTCAAACATAGTTGGTTCATCCTATTCCATATTGGTGAGTTATTGCAGAGAAGAATTGTCTCCAGCAGATGACAAATTTTTCATGCAATTACCCATTAACTGTGCTGTTTGAGTGAGCAAATCAAATTTTGAAAATTTGTATTTACCTTGATTCTCATAATAGCCACTGTGTCTAAGGCACTGCACAGTTATTGAGTTGAATAAGTGACCTCAGTAGCTACATTTTTTCCCAAATATATAGCTGTCCACTCTACTGTTTGAGAAGGGGAGTAATTACGGTGTCTGTTTAATTCAAACTATTTTTCATTTGATTTGTACATTTTTTTCAGAAATATGTGTTGTCTTTGTACACAACAGATTGATAGATAATTTTTCATACTATTGTACATCAGCATAGCTTGATTCTGTCACTGTTTACATGTATTTTGTCATTTCTAAATTTGTATTGTCTACCAGGGTCAAGATGATAATCAGTGTTTTATCATGAAATTAAACTTCTCTCTACTCTGTCTGCATTAACTTTAGTCCTAGGTGCACTTTAACCCATTATTTCACTTGCACAGCACAGCACGGTGAGTGTGGAAGATAGAGTGTGAGAGTATCAGGTCAGAAATAAGAGATTAAAGCAATCATTTACAGGAATAAACAGCTATTTCAAATAGCAAAGGGTTGTTTCAAGGACATAATTATACACTTGATATTACTTTAAGCACAGAGCTATTGTGCTACTGCGGTAAGCTTCATCTTTGAGTACATGTCCATATTGCGCATTTGAACCCATGATTGGATTTCTAAACAGTGTGGATGTAGAACTAAAAACCTAACCTGTTGTATAGGTAGTATTGGTTTTTTTCAGGTACCGCTTATGTTACGCTTGAGCGCATACAGGTAACTTACAGTGTACTAGCAGAGTTGATCCTTTGCTTTACTCCTTGTGACCCTTATACCTGTTCATGACTTTAAACCTCATTCAGTGACCCGCTGATCCTTACCCTTATTGACCCTGTACTCCCATGGGGATACTGTGAGACATTTACCCATATGTGTGCCTATTTACAGTGAATAGTGAATAGAGACACTGTGACATATTTACCTACATGTAAACTTAAATACAGTGAACAGTGATATTGTGACACCTTAATTCCCATTCTCATGCCTAGTTCTTGTGAATTAGTGACATTGTGACATCATCGATTCCCATTTTCATGCCTAGTTCTTGTGAATTAGTGACATTGTGACATGATTAAATACCTATTGCATGCCTATTTCAAGTGAATAGTGACATTGTGATATCATTGAATACCTATTTCATGCCTATTTCAAGTGAATAGTGACATTTGAGATTGTGATAGTATATATTTTACATCACATACCTAGTGTGAGACTACTGTGCTAAAGACTAATAAAGTCTTTGTTGTTGACCCCGCCTTTACTTCACCAACATGGCGACAGCTCCTAGCCCAAAACTTCATGTTGAGGAAGCACGGCCGCTGACAGAGGAGGAATACATGGCACTCCTTAAGAAGAG
This sequence comes from Tridacna crocea, assembly GCA_943736015.1. Classification (NCBI taxonomy): domain Eukaryota; kingdom Metazoa; phylum Mollusca; class Bivalvia; order Cardiida; family Cardiidae; genus Tridacna; species Tridacna crocea. The sequence continues at coordinate 27,183,256 of OX031070.1, forward strand.
ATTCAAGGGTGACCCGCTGACCTCGACTCCCAGACGTCAGGAGAATTCGGATGCTGTGGGTGTGCGCGCTCCAGACCAGAGCAACGTTCATCATGTACCTACCGCCCCTATTCCTAAAATGCCTTCTTTCTCTGGTGATGAGCCACCACAGAAGGGCGATGTTACATATCAAGAATGGAGATTCGAAGTCAGCTGTCTCCTTAATGATGGTGAGATATCTCATAACCAGCTTGTGCAGGCAATGCGCTGGAGTTTGCGAGGCACAGCCAGAAAGTTACTCATTCCTTTAGGAGAGAAAGCTTCTGTTGAAGATATCCTGCACAAACTTGATGTCATGTTCGGTGACGTTTCCTCAAAAGGAATGATAATGCAGGAATTTTTCAATGCCACCCAGAAATCTTCTGAGAGCGTAACAACGTTTGGGTGCCGGCTGGAAACTATCTTACAGACAGCCGTCGATCATGACCATATCCCTCGAACGTCTAAAAATGACCTTCTGCGTCATAAATTTTGGACAGGACTTTATTCCGAGAAGCTGAAGAGATGGAAGAAGATGGATTCCAAGTTTCAGAATCAAATTGAAAGCATGGAGAAGCGCCTTTCCCAGAAACTTGATGACAAGTTGGCCACAATCATTGGGAAACTTGACTCAATGAGCACCCCATCTTCTTTACCTAAGCCACAGAGCTCAGACCAACAAAGCAAAGGTTTTGGAAAGCCTCGCTGGAAACGCAGGTGGCAAGGCAAACAGAAACCAAACCAGGAAAACAAGTCTGGTCAAGCGTCAAACTAATTACCACCTCAGATATTGGCCGATCTGAGGTTGGTGATTCAACCAAAGGCCAGCATTTTACAGAAAGACTTGTTGGGCCCAGCAACACTGGTGACATTCTATTTCACAGTGTTCAAACCAAAGCCCTGATTGACAGTGGATCTATGGTTACTACTGTTTCAAATTCCTTTTATGAGGGTATTTCAGATAAACCACCACTTAAGGATATTAAAACCTTAGGGTTAGATATCTCTGTTGCAGATGGTTCTTCTTTATCTGTAACTGGATTTATTGAGACCTTCATAAGTGTACCATCCCTGTCAGATGCAGTTATTTCTGTACCTGTTCTTGTTGTTCCTGATACAGATTTCAACTCTTCATGTCCAGTCATTATTGGCACTAACGTAATACGGCGTTGCAAGTTAAATAGTGACACGTCGAATGTTCCAGAGGCATGGTCAACTGCATTCTCAGCTCTGTCATGCAATTCTTCCATTGTACGCACAACCAATAAGCATGCTATTGCTATTGGACCATACGAGTCTATGACTTTTCATGGCATCACAAGAAGTTTTAGCCACACTGCAAGTGCGTATGTCACTGAAAATTTATGTGATTCTAACAATAATTTTCTTGTTAAACCTCATGTGATTAAGTTAACAGATACAGGTAATTGTGCAAGAGTTCCGGTACATATCTGTAATGTTACTGCCAAAACTATTTTTGTTCGACCTAGGTCTGCCATTTGTCATATTAGTCAGGTCAATGTTGTTGACAATTTAGCTTCATGCTTACAGTCAGATACTAAATGTTCTGAGTCTCATGATGATGGTGATATTGCCGACAAACTTGGTGTTGTGATTGACAATCATAACATTACACCTGTGCAATTATACAATTTGAAAAACATTCTTGGCAAATGGGAACATGTATTTTCAATGGGTACCACTGATATTGGGTGTACCGACTTGGTCAAACATCGCATCGTACTAAACGATGATACCCCTTTTAAAGAGCCTTATCGAAAGATACCTCCTGCTATGTATGAAGAGGTGAGGCAACACTTAAAAGAGATGTTGAATTGCGGGGCAATAAGAGAATCAGAAAGCCCTTTTTCTTCCAATGTTGTCTTAGTTCGCAAGAAAGATAACTCTTTACGTTTTTGCCTAGATCATAGGAAGCTTAATAGCAGGACGAGAAAAGACGCCTACATGCTACCAAGATTTGATGATACGGTAGATGCTTTGGCCGGATCAAGATTTTTCTCGAAATTGGACCTCCGCTCTTCATATTGGCAAGTTGAAATAGAAGAGCAGGATAAGCAAAAGACAGCATTTTCTGTAGGCAATCTTGGATTTTATGAGTGCAATCGTATGAGTTTCGGCCTCTGTAATGCCCCAGCAACGTTTCAGCGATTGATGGAGAAATGTATGGGCGAATTACTCCTCAAAGAGTGCCTTATCTTCATAGACGACATTTTGATTTTTTCTTCAACCTTTGAAGAACATATGCAGCGTTTAGAAGCTGTGTTTAGTCGTCTTGCAGCCCATAATCTCAAGCTCAAACCATCAAAATGTGAATTTTGTAAATCATCTGTAACCTATTTAGGGCATATCATATCTGTTAATGGCATTGAAACCGATCCTGCTAAGACAGAAGTCATTAAGAATTGGCCTACTCCATCAAATGTTCAAGATGTCCGTTCTTTCCTTGGATTTGCAGGGTATTACCGCCGCTTTGTTCAGGACTTCTCAAAAATAGCTAAACCTCTCAATTACCTTTTGCAAGGTCAATCCTTAAACAAGAGAGCAAAGAGAAGCAAAAAGAAGAAGCCAGCTACTCCTTGGGTTTGGGGTGATGAGCAAGACACAGCTTTCAGAGTTCTCAAAGAAAAACTCACTAACCCTCCTATCCTTGCTATTGCAGATTATACAATGCCTTTCAAGTTGCATACAGATGCAAGTAGTCACGGGCTTGGTGCAGTATTGTACCAAAAACAGGACGGCAAAGACCGCGTAATTGCATATGCTAGTCGTGGTCTTAGGCCCAGTGAAAAAAATTACCCTGCTCATAAGTTAGAGTTTTTAGCTCTAAAGTGGGCTGTGACAGACAAGTTCCACGATTATTTGTATGGAACAAAATTTGATGTTGTTACAGACAACAACCCTCTTTTATATGTTATGACATCGGCGAAACTAGATGCTACTGGTCATAGGTGGGTTGCGGCTCTGTCAAATTATAACTTCAGCATCACATACCGACCAGGTTCTCAAAGTGCTGATGCAGACACCCTTTCACGAATGCCGACAGTCTTTGGCGACGTAGTCAAAGCTATTTGTCATGCTGCTTTAGCTAATGTCAACTTAATAGGTGCACTCGCTGGTGACATGTCATCACATTCTGCAGGTGATGATGATGTGCCGCCTGCGGGTCTATGTGTTGTTGACTGGAAGAAGGAACAGCGGCAGGATAAGGGCATTGCGTATGTTTCTGACATCATTATGAACGGTTCTCGCCCCTCGGAAGAGGAGATCAAGGCTGCTCCAGTTTCTGCAAAGAGATTACTGAGAGAATATACCCGCCTTTTTATTGATAAAGGTATACTTTATCGAACCGCCAAAATTGATGGTCAGAAAGTTCAACAGATTGTCATTCCGGAATCACAGAGGACCGATGCCTTTAAAGGAGTCCATGACGAAGTAGGACACCCCGGAAAAGACAAAACAGTGTGGTTGGCCCGGCAAAGGTTTTTCTGGCCAGGTCTTGAAAAAGACATTTGTGCTCGAATAGAGTCATGTGGCCGTTGCATCAGAAGAAAAACCCCTGCTAGAATCTGTGCTGAGCTTAATCCAATACATACCACCAGACCAATGCAACTAGTGTGTATGGATTTTCTTAGCCTCGAAAGATCGAAAGGCGGCTATGAAAATATTCTAGTCATAACTGATCATTTTACGAGGTATGCAAAGGCTATTCCCACCAAAAATCAAACTGCTCAGACGACCGCTAAAGCCTTGTACAACAATTTCATTGTTAACTTCTCCTTTCCTGAGCAATTACATAGCGACCAGGGCCGAAACTTTGAAAGCAGAGTTATTACGGAGTTATGCCGCTTAGCTGGTGTGCAGAAATCCCGAACTACACCTTATCACCCTATGGGTAATGGTAGTGCTGAGCGGTTTAACCGCACTCTACTCCGCATGCTCGGAACCCTGGAAGAGTCTGAAAAGTCAGACTGGAAATCGCATGTTGGTCCATTGGTGCAAGCATATAACAGCACCAAAAACGATGCAACTGGCTTTTCGCCACATTATCTTCTTTTTGGCTGGCACCCACGCCTTTCTGTGGATGTTTTTCTTGGAAGCAGCCAGGAGGATGCTTATGCCGAAGGCCCAAAGGACTACATCGCGAAATTGAAGGAAAGGATGAGGAAGGCGTACAAGGTGGCATCTGAGACAGCTAGCAGGAATTCAGCGGACAACAAGTCCAGATACGACCAAAAGGTCAAAGAGAACAGGTTGGAGGTCGGCGATACTGTGCTGGTCAGAAAAGTTCATCATACCGGAAAGTCCAAGTTAGCAGATATATGGGAAACAGATCCCTACATCATTACTGATGTGCCAAACCCAGGGATCCCGGTATACAGAGTCCGGACTGTGCTGGACAAAGGCCCAGTTCGAACCCTGCACCGAAATTTACTTCTGCCTTTTAACACAATACCTCCGGTTGATGAAGCATTTATTCATGATAGGCCGAGACATACCCGAAAGGGGTCGGCCAAGAAGGTGCCTTCTGCCGCACAGTCATCGGGTAGTAACAACTCCGATACCGACTCTGAATCTAGCCAGAGATATGTGATCCCACAAAGAAGGACAAGACCTCAACCAAGACCCACAAAACCTACCATGCAAAGCTCCTATGAAAGACTGGCCATGACTGATCCAAGTCTATTTCAATATACAGATCAGCATAATGAAGGTAAGTCTTCTGTTTTGTGTCAGTCTGATGGCGCCAATGTTCCGTCTTCCTTTTCAGCAGATGACAAGGCAACTAACACTTTGCCTCCAGTTGTGCAGTCTGATCCAGTGCGAAGGTCGAACAGAGAGCGTCGGGCTCCAGACAGGTATGGGCAATAGGCTTGTTCCCAGACAGTCTATTACGTTTAGGAAATTGGTATTGCTAGTCCATGTGGTACTGGTGCCATGTTTTTGCAATTCCTGGACTCTTGTACTTGTTGTTTTTATTGATTTTTTTATCCCTTTATATGTTTTCATGTCCTGTCATAGGAAAAACTTACCGTATTGTGAAATGTCGGGAGTCATTTTTCTGAGCAGGGGAGAATGTAGCCAGGGTTATATGTTTCACCCTTAGCAGTCACCTATGTGAGAGTGAAGGAGGGGTGAAAGGGTGTATGTATGAGCGAGTAGTTTTCACCCTTTCTGCATGGCACACTGGCTAACCAAGCATACAGCACATCCCTAGACATTCTTTGTCAGACCTCGAAAGAGGAAACACCTATTTTCAAAATTTGATTTTATATTGCTGCTTTAGACCATCTGATCCTGGTAGGTAGTCTTTGCAAATGTGTTTTATGTAGTTCTTGCTAATGTTTTTCGGTATTTCTCGCGATGTGTTATTCACTTAGACCTACAGGTTTATTTCAAGTAAGAACCGTGTCTTTTAACCTCTTATTACCTTTTCAGGTTTTTTTTTCTTCCACATTGTTTTCCAATGTGTAACCGTTGAATAAATTCAGAGGGAAACAGATTGTCTTAACTTTTCATCCTCGTTACATAGTATTTCCTTGATTGGGCTGCGAACCGCAGATCTACAAGGCTTTAAAAGTAAATTAGGTGTTAGATTTAGTTGTTGAATGATGGTTTTATTTACGATTTATCCGACATAATCAAAAACTAACGCTAATCAGACAGCTGTATTTTCGATGTCTCTCGCACTCTGAAACTGGGTCTAACTTATCAATAGAAAGTTGAAAACATCGTGGCAATATGAGAAAATGCAGGAAATAAGCTTTTCTACATTTGACAGACTATATATTTGTTTTATATACATGTATCTTTAAACATTAGTTACAGCCTTTGAGCGGTTATCTACCGGTATTTGCCTGCTGCAAATGCTGTCCATTTGATAGGTTATAAATATGTAACTTTTTAGCTCTTTCTTTCTATGTAAAAATGGATCGCTACATTAATGTCTGTGAGAAAAAGTAAAGCCGATGCCTCCCATAATGAAAGTGAATCTAGCCAACTCGGCACGCCTTCGAAAGTTGCGAAACGGTTAAGAACCATTGGCTTTCTGACCCTGAATTCTCTAGCTTTCTCAAATACGATGCTTGCAAAAAGGCATGCTATGTAAAATGTGTCTACAATGTCAGTAAACAAACTCGTTCACCACTGGCTGCTCTGTCATGAAGAAAGAATCAAAATCAAACACGCAAAAAAAAATTGGAAAACCTTGTTCATATGACCCTGAGAAAGTGTTACTTTTTCTTTTTCATAGATAATTCTCATTTTCTAACAAAGTTTTCTACCCCTTAACATACATTATATATTATGAATGGACTGCAACTCCTTACAATTCCGACCAGTCTAAAATTTTGTCCAGCATGCTGCATTATGATATTCATCTGGTCCCAACTCCCAAAATTTGGTCCCAACTGTCCCTAGATTGGCCCCAACTTTTTTCACTTGGCGAAAGAGCTGGCGACAACTTTTTTAGACCCAGAGCGAACCCTGAGATACCGTTCTGAATTCTTAATCAGAAACCTACTGAACATTTTTTCAAATTGCTTTCGGTTTCCTGGATTCAAAGATCTTCTGCTTAAAAGAAATAAAGACAACTTAAGGATTGCTTTGGGGGAATTAGTGTTTCCAGCTCTTCAAAATGGCAATTGCAGAAATATCGAACATTGCAGCGTTGCTTTTCAAATCTTACTTTTAGGAATACTTTTTTGGTCCTTAAACATACAATGCTTGAAGCAGTGAGAGTACAATGGGGAAAACATGCTATCAAACTAAATAACACAAAAATAAAAGCTCACTAGTCCCAAAAAACCAATGTTGTCATCCCTAACACCTATCATAAGATACCAATCATAGTATATGGTGTACTTCGTTAATGTAATTACAGAATTAAACAGCTAAGGGCCAGAAAATGCTTAATAATATAATTTTAATAAGCTTAATAAATAAGTGTTTTGAATGTATAATTCGGTATTACTATGTGTAATTCTGTGTAATTCGGTATAATTCGGTAAATCAGGTGTAATTCGGTATTTCCATGGACCGCCATTTTTCTGTAATGGTGCTCATTCTCTCTCTGCTTTTCTCTCTATTTAAATTATTTTGGGGGCGAAACCACTAGGGGAGGAAATGGTTTGGGGGAGAAACCACTAGGGTTCGGGGGCTAAACGACTAGGGGTGAAAAATAGAGGCGAAACGACCAGGGGGGAAACGACCTGGGGGGAAACGTCTTGTTACCAAAAAAGAGCATTTTCTTTCAGCAGCATTTTCGCCATGTCGGACTTGCTAGTTGGCCAACAAGGGATATACTGCCAAACTGTGCTTTGGCACACTGTGGTTATCTGGAGTGAAGCAACTTGGAGTTGGACCAGAGACAGAGATAAGACAAGTGTCCCTGCTTGGATCGACAATAATGTTAACACTGGGCGCGAAAACTGACGACAATATAACAAACTGTGTGAAAGTCGCAAACAAGAGGAAGGAAAGGTAAGACAAACATTTCAATACGCCTAAAAACATGGGTACAAACCAAATACAATGTTTAACACCACGGAGGTGAAACGATCATAAATATTTATTATTGTGGGAACATCACGTTTCTTCCTAGTAAACTCAAACCGGAACAGAGTAAAACCCAAGACCAAGGATCCGGTTAGGCTTCTAGTCATTTCGGGGAATGAGAGCCCTGGGCTTCAGGTTTTCAAGTAATCAGGTTTAATTCTGAATATGTTCAATTTACCCATTTTTCTATCTGTTTATGGTTGAGCAGCAGTGACTTTTACAATAGATAAAAGGAATATTTTTTTTTTACATTTCAGTATTTTACTTATTTTTCTTTTTTTTCTCGTTGTAAGTTTTAAATTGATACTAGGCCTACTGTCCAACTTGTACATTTAACCCTTTCCCAAACAAGCCCTGGTTTTTACGTGTCTGCAGTAAAAGTCTTTTAAAAACACTGTGGGAAAAGGAGAAATTGCTCGTAACGAGCAATTTCTCCTTTTCCCACAGTGTTTTATAATTCTTTGAGAACTTTCTGCCATTTTCTCCAAATCTGAATTTGTCGTCTGCAAATTCTTTCGGTTTGGAAGGCTCCAAAGTTTATCGTTTGGGAAAGGGTTAAAATTGAAAACTCTTGTTCAGTTTTAATATTTTACTACTTGTTTCGTGAATGAAAAAGTTCTCTTCACAATCCCAACATTAAAAGACCCTTAGGGAACAATTTTTGAAAACCTTGTGAGAAAAGGAGAAAATTCTAGTACTTAGCCAACCCTTTCTCCATTTTCCCCGTTTTTTTTTTTCTTTTTTTTTTTTTTTTTTTTCTAACCCTTTAAGAGGTGAAGAAAATCAAGGGAGAAAAGTGTGCCCGACGCGGGACTCGAACCCACGACCCCCAGAACAATAGTACCGCAGCTCTACCAACTGAGCTAGCCGGGCATCTGGGCGTGAGTTACCCAACATCATATATCACTACATTCCTCCCCCTCCTGATTTTTTGGGAGTAACCAACTCCCCCTTCAGTCCCCATGGACCGCTGGTGTCGCATCCCGCGTTCACCAATTTACCTCGTCGCCAATGAAGTAAATCAAGGGAGAAAAGTGTTCCCGACGCGAGACTCGAACCCACGACCCCTGGAACACTAGTACCGCAGCGAGAGCTACCAACTGAGCTAGCCGGGCATCTGGTCATGAGTCACCCAACGTCATATATCACAACAGAGGCATATTGTATTATTTCAGCCAGATTTGACTTCTTGTCTGCAAATGCTTTCAATGTGGACAATTCCAAAATTTTATGATGTTTTAAAAGACTGATGTAGATGGATTGAATGATTAAATTAAGGATGACTGTAAGAATGAAAAGACGGATGGATCTAGAAAGATGGAAGGGTAGATAGGTTAGACCATTTGCCTAATTACCGTTGTCTGGCCAAATTACATTAAGTTACGCGTCACCAAGAGTTACTTCCGTTGCGACTACTCTCCACCGGACAAACTTTCCCAATCTTGAATAGGCCAATACCCGAAAAAGGGTCATATTATTTAGATAGAATTCACCCTAAATCTATACCTATAGCTTTTTAAGGAAACATCAAACTTTTTTTGTAATTTTAAGATTCTTAATTATTGATGATTTTTTCATATAAATTTCATTGATATATATATATATTTTTTTTTTTAATTTAGCGTGATTTGAAAAATCTAAAAACCCACCTTTAAAGCCACTGACCCCTTTTTTTTTCCACAAAAGAGAACGCGCCGGAGAGAGCGTGAAAGGTCGTATAATGTGTATTTGTGAGGAAATGGGTCAAGATGAGATACATGTCTTATCTACATTTTGAATCCTGAACTTGCTAAGTTACGTTTAATGAAACTCTCAGTATTATATTAAAAGATATATATATTGCTGTTTCAAAGCAGAGACATACAATACTATGTCTCTGTTCAAAGTCATTTATGACGGAAAAATATCTCTTTGTCAAGTTCACGTTCTATGCAGTCTGGTCTTGATCTACAATGTACTCCAAAGGGTCTCGAGTTGCTCCAAGTGGCTAAACCCTTTACCCCATAAGGCATTTCTATGATATCTCTAACTTACCCTAAATGACAGCAAGGATGTAGCAGTTTCTTATGTGAATATGACACCTATTGATAGCATAGAAAACAGCGTGGAAAAAGGTGAAATTGCTCGTCACGAGCAATTGCATCTTCTGCCACAATGTTTTCCAAAGGCTCCCACAAGTAATGCGTTGAAATGAGTATCTATGGAGTAAAGGTTTATGGGTTACGTATTTCACAATCGTTTGTAACTCGGAAAAATAACATCTAATACCAGGTAGATAAAGTTTGAAATACAGACGTTGACTGGCTGTTTGTAAAAATAGTGTGGCAGATGAAGGAATTACTAGTATTTACAGGGAGTTTATCCTCTTTGCTCAATAATGTTTTTCTTTTCATTACCACACAATCCCTACTTTTGACGACCCTGCAAAGGAAAAACATTGTGGGAAAAGAGGAAAATGCTGGTAACCAGCATTTTCTCCTTTTCCCACAATGTTTACTACCCTTCACAAAACAATTTTCAAATTTTTGCTCACTTTTATTTTGTCGTCTGGAAATTTAATGCTTTCGATCTGGGCAAGCCAAAAATTCTGTCATCTGGTAATGGGCTAACTTGTTATTTATATCAGGTTATATTCTCTAACACAAGAAACCTCTTTTGATTTTGAAAAGCTTAAAAACATTAAAAGTACGGATGGTCAACATACGTTAAGATTAACGTGAACTCAAACACACACAAAAAATAACAAATAAAAGATTTAAGTAAGTATAGAGATGTCTCAATGTAATCTAAAGTTGCCTCAAGTGGTTAAAGATAACGTGTCACGTGTCAGCCATTGGAAGTAAAGGTTTGGATAACATACATGTTTTTCGTACATAACACAGGTGTAAAAGAATGCAGTCTCTTCAAGTGTTGTATGTCAGAGCTTCTTCTCATTACGATCTTGGAAAAACGATCGGATCCAGTTTTAAACGTGAGTAACTGTACACTTGTCTGTATGTGTGTATACGCAAGCTATTCGGAAAATTTCGAGTACTTGCGGAATCGTCCGAGTTGCGACGAGTGCATGTCTTGTTGAATTCTGTTATTCCCTCGTTATGCCTCCCCTAACCCTTGAAGTGTCGAATCTGGCTTCCGTTGCTGTTTGCAGACAACGTAAAACAAGGTAAGATTGCACAGAAAGTATTCGTAGCCTGGCATTCAGGCCCTGCATTTAAGTCCTTCTAATAAACAAGGTACACAACTACAGCAAAGTCACAGAAATATGTCTTGTTACTTGCCCTTCTTCTGAAATACGTTAAATCAGACATTCAGAACATTGAGAACACGGAGTTTTCGCTTTGCAGTTTTACTTGATGATTTTGTTTCAATGAAAAGGCTCTATTTAACGGACTGACACCAGTCTAAAAGTATTCGCTTCATCGGGTTCCTCTCTCACTCTGAAGGTATATCAGTCGACCGAACGAAGATTTGCGGTCCCAACGAATGGCGCCTTCAAAACGATATCGACGTGCCGCCAATAACAACTGACGGTCTGTCGAGCGATTTGATTCGTGTAGTTAGAGCTGGCTGCAACCAATTAAAATGCGTATCAGGGGACTATCAAAATCAAGCTCGATCCGGCAAGGGTAGAGTAGCGTAGTGGATCGTCACCCTTGGCTTGCGAAGATGAAGCGACCATAAACAGACCCACATTCAACATGACAGTGTTGACATGAACTACTAGATTTCTACTTTTCTATATGAACGATATATACTTACAAAGTCATAGACTGAAAAAAATGTCTCCGATAAGAAACAAATTCCGCCAGAGCCTCCTGCAAATAAGGCTCACCCTTACTTACATACGCGTGGAAAATTAATATATGTATTTTTATGTTTATGTAAGGGTTAAACCGCGACAAATCTTGAAAATTGAAACACTTTTCAGGCAGCAAAGTAAATCTGGCTCAAACGACGGAGTTAATTTGTAGTTTATGTATTGTGAGAAAAGGAGAAATTGCTGGTCATCAGTATTTTCCATAACTTTCATGATTGGTACTCGCCGTTCAGTGGTAAAGTCTTTAAATAATGTATATGATGTTCAAAGCTGTTCTTAACATTTTTTCAGTTATTTCGCAGCGGCCAGTTCACCTTTCTATGATTTTCTGGGGTCTCTATTACCACTGGTCTGCATAGTTTTCTGTCCAAGCCACTGGCTGCTTTCCCACATGACCATCGTCGACACAATGGTCAGGGGTGGGAGAAGAATGAATGCTGTCGCAGTGACTATCAGCAATCCATGTAAAGAAATTGGTAGAGCCACGGATCGAAACCGCAGCCTCCTGTTCTCAAGTCCTGCACGCTACCGATTCACTTACCAGGGTTCGGCAAAGTGTTAAAAAGTAAGAAGAATGAACCATTCTTTTAACTTTGTACCAGACGACAAAATTTTAGACTGGTTCAGATTGAAAGCATTTGCAGACGACAAAATAAAGGTGACTGAAAAACTGAAATTTGTTCTTGGAAGGGTGGAAAACACTGTGGGAAAAAGAGAAAATGCTGGTTACCAGCATTTTCTCCTTTTCCTACAGTGTTTTCAAAAGGCTTCTTTCTCAGGGGCGTCAAAAGTAGGGATTGTGTGGTAATGGGGTAATGGATCATGTGGAAACATTTTTTTGTTGTTGTTTAATTCAAAAGTTCAAAACTATTGTATGTGTATATTTATCTCGATTCACAGAATTGATACACGAGTACCGACAGACAGCAAAATCAATTTCAAGCCTACAGAAATTCTACAATTCAAAATCTGGAAAAGAAATATATGATCAATATCTCGAAACTTCATCCAAGTGTTTTCCAGAGATCATTCGTGAATTAGAAGGTATAGCCGATGGTGCAGAGCTAAGTTTCACTGAAATCTTTCTTCAACAACTGCTTTCTGAGGTTTTATTGGTCCACGAGGGAGAACTTAGTGACGTAAACAGCAACACAGATCATGACATCGCACGATGCTCTGATGTTTTGGTAAATAGTAAAGCGTTCCGAATGATCGCTCACAACGAGGATTGGGAGAAAGAGGCCAGAGGTTTTGAATATTTCATTAATGCAACCGTTGAATCTGCGGATAACAATGGCAAAGTTCTTGAAGAATTTGCATCTTTTGTGATTCCTGGTGAACTACCTGGCTTGACGTTCGGTATGAACAAAGATTTGGTGCTTACAGTCAACACGTTGTTACCGAAACATGTCAACCGGAAGTCAGCGCCGCTTGCTTTAGTTCTGCGGAAACTGCTGACGTGCAAGTCGATCGATGAATGTGTTGCTGTGATGGAAAACAAGCCGTACGGCTGTGCCTATGGTATTAATGTTAATATTGCCAGCATCCATGGTAAAGACATGTGTACCCTAGAAGTTTATCCCGAAAAGGTATTTGATTTCTCTTTACAAGAAAAAAAAAACAAACTCAAATCAGTCGCAGACAAGGAATGAGATATAGCCTAAATAATGTAATGTAAGGGTCGAAAAATGTGGGATAGAAAGAAAATGCTGGTTTTAAGTCTTTCTGCTTTTCCCACAATACTGTGTAAAAGTTTTTTCATCAGCGTCGTTAAATTTCGTGGTTTGGTAAGCGGTAAAACCATAAAAAGACCGATATATTTCTAAATTATTAAAAAAAGCAGGATTGGAATAGAAACATTGGACTGTTACATAAGAAGCACTCTTTTACACTACGTTTTCAAAGGCTTTCAGATACAATTATTTTATTTTCTCTCAAGTAATCCAAGTCTGAAAACCAAAGGTACATAGTGCAGTATGTAGCCTCAGTATGCCGCCTTAAGTAAGGCTACAGTTGAATTAATTAAAACTTCTATTGTGAATTCGTTACAATTTGCCTGTTGGAACTATTACTTGTCAAAAAATTATTTTTGTGGTACTTGTCGAAGACAATACCACTATGAGTTCAGCATTGAATTTTGTTTCATAATTTGTTCAAATCCGAAGGAAATAAACGCAATTAAACTCATTTTTTTCGGGCAAATAAGTTTTTCGGTAGCACTGAGATATGTAATTTGCAATTGCATACTAAAATACACTGGATGAGGCCATCGGTCGTGGAAATACTAGTTTTTGATGGAAAATAGCTTCAATCACTCATAACCTTCTTTTGGCGCAATGATACAAAATTTGTCTATCTATCGTGTGGTTCTTAGCTTTTTCATTCCAAAACCAGTTTGTCCCATAGTTTGTTTACCCCAAGATTGGGCGCTTTTATATTTGATTTGGCATGCATAACTACAGATCGAAATAATTGGTTGTAATGTTGGGATTTGAATGTTAACGGTCAAAGACATTTCAAAATGTACAAACTTATTTTTTTTTATATATTCAGATTGTTTTCTCTATCCATCATGCATTCTACAGTCAAGGGACGTTACTCCTGACTCCTCCTAATGATCAAAGGGATACCGCCAATACACAAATAATTCTAACTTTGTAATTAGTACTCTGCCTTCAACCAAAAAAATATTCTTTTGCTTAGTAGGTTGGGTTTCAAGCCAATCTTTGCATATTATTTCTCTTTTTTCTTTCAAACTATAAGAGTTCAACACAATGACTTCCTTGATAAATACCACTTCAGCTTTCTCAACGCTTTGATTTTCGTCTTAATGTCAGCTTGCTTAATTCTCCTTAACCTTACTATACTTGGTCAGATCGCCAAGGCCAACTTTTCCTGGGCAAAGTACTCTAATTAGGCCAAATAGTCTAATCCACGTATACGACGTGGCATAAGATTAAGTTGTAAAAATTGACTCACTTTAATGTTTTAACGCATGATTTTTCGGCGTTGCTGAAATCGCTGGCTTTTGACCTAGTTTAACGTTTCACATTCGAATGAATAATTAGACATATTTGATTGGTCAAGAGCGAAGACACGTTTGTTCTGCAGGTCCTGTAGGCCTATTGGCGAGAAAATTTACGCCATTTATATTTTTTTTCAAGACATTTCTTGTTTCGACTGATTTTGTTTTCGGTTTTAAATAGCAGTGTCTATAGTAAGGTTTTTAACAACTTAATGCATTTCTGTTATTTTACTTAAGAACTGCACCATAGAAAATCACACGGCCAGTCGGAAAATTTGTTGAGTGGAGTGATATAGATAGAACAAATGTACCTCAGTTGATGGAATTTGCACTTAATTTTTTACCAAACGACAAAATTTTAGACTGGTCCAAATTGAAAGCATTTGCAGACGACAAAATGAATGTAACTAAAGAATTGAAGTTTGTTTTAGGAAGGTAGGAAAACAATGTCGAAAAAGGAGAAAATGCTGGTTACCAGCATTTTCTCCTTTTCCCACAATGTTTTCTAAAGCTTTCTTCTATGGGGTCGTTAAAAGTCGGGATTCTGTGGTAAAGGATTAAAATGATACCAGCATTTTCCTATTTTCCCATGATGTTTTGAAAGATCGTCTTTTCAAGGTAGTTACAATATAGGATAGTTTGGAAGAGTGTTATGTGTATTTTTTTGCAGGACGGAACCACATCAACTCATGTAATGCCCTTGACTAGTGACGTAGACGACTATTTTTACCATTTCAATCACTACGCGCACACAGAAGGGACACAAGAAATGGAGTATGTGACGGAAAGTAGAAGGAGAGAAGCTCGCGCCAAGCAAATTAAACCTCCGAGGACGGATGCTGACGTCAGACGTATCCTTGGTGACACTGATGACAAGTATGTTCCAATTTATAAAGATCCGTCGCCACTGAACATGTCGCCAGGATCCCGGACTGTGGCTACAGCAGTTTTCAACATTATGGACAAGAAACTTGATATTTACAGAACTTATCCAAGAACTGCCAGCTATCCCTGTTGTTCTATACCTTTCCTATAATGCATTACCCTTTGAAACAAAACTTTCAGAAGACCATTATCTCCCGCTAGATTGCATTCTATAAATACTCATCTGTCTAATTTTGGGCATCCTCGGATACCCCGGGGTCTCCCTATTTGCTACGCTACATCGACCCCTGGGACAATTAATTGAATTTCCCTCGCTTTACCGCTGGCCGAATGCTGGCTTTTCATTGGTTCCATGATCATTTTGTGATGGGCGAGTGTACTGTACGCTATGACGTTTCGTATCGATTTTCGGCGGCTGATTCAAAGTTTTATTAGTCAATTGTCCTAGGGGTCGATGTAGCGTAGCAAATATGGAGACCCCGGGGTATCCGAGGATGAATTTTGGGCATCCTGGGTACAGAACCGAACCACTTTCCTACACGACAACCGTTACTTTTAATTTAAAACTAAAATAAAGGTTTACTCAATAAAACGCTACCTCGTGCAATTCACTCAGCTATGATCAGCAGTTCAGAGAAATCTGGAGCAAAAGCAGGTCTCATTTCTCCGCAAACGTATTGATAAAAGCTATTTTAAACATTGCTACTTTATATAGCGTAATATTACAGTCTGCCCGTTTTCGGGGCTAGTGATGCATCAAATAAGACAGGTCAAATCTTTGAAGAATATGACATGCGCAGACAAGGCAGAGGACAACTTTTGATTATATCCTTATAAAATACGGATAATCAACATGAATAATGGTTCAAGACTTTACCGCACGACCCAATTTTAGACTCGTCCAAATTGAGAGCATTTGCAGACGACAAATTAGAAGTCGCCTAAATGGCGCAATTTGTCTTTAAGACGATAGAAATCATAGCTGGGAAAATGGAAAAAAATTGTTTTCCAGCACTGTGACTTTCTCTTTTTCTATGTTTTGAAATAGCCTTTATGTCAGAGTCGTTAAAATTCTGATTGTGCAGTAAGAGCTAACCTTTTACCACACAGTGCCGACTTTTGACGCCCCTAGAAAAGAAGCCTTTTGAAAACACTGTGGGAAAAGAAGAAAATGCTGGTAACCAGCATTTTCTCCTTTTCCCACAATGTTTTCTGCTCTATAAAAGAAATATTATACCATTTGAAATTGTCGTCTGCAAATGCTTTCAATTTGATCAAGGCTAAACTTTTGTCGTCTGGTAAAGGGTTCAATGCGAAACTATTGTTGCTGGTTAGTAGCAGTCGCTCCCTTTTCCACTATGTTTTGAAAAGGGGTCTACTGCAAGACGATACATGTCGTCCACTGGTGGCAGCTTAACCTTTTATCGTATTATTATTATTGCGTTATTACATGGTGAGAGAAAGAGAAAATGCCTGTAACCAAAATAAAGAAGTTTAAAAAAAAACATTGTTGAAAAAGAGGAAATGCTTGTAACCAGTTTCTCCTTTTCCCAAGATGTTTTCTATCCAATCAAAGACAAATTCCATCAATGAACCACATTTAAGATGTTGTCTGCTAATACTTCGATTTGGATGTCAAAATTAACACAGTTTAAATCTTTACCACACAATCCCTACTTTTAACGACCCTGAGAAAGAAGCCTTCTGAAAACATTGTGGAAAAAGGAGAAAATGCTGGTAACCAGCATTTTCTTCTTTTCCCACAATGTTTTCTACCCAATCCAAATCACATTTCAATGTTTGATTATTATTGATTTTGTCGTCTGCTAATGTTTCCAATTTGGACAAGTCTAAAATTTTGTCGTTTGGTAAAGAGTTAATAGGAAAAAATGATTAGAGTGAAATTTTATTCTTAGGTTTTTTTTTCTTGTGGGTTTTGTAAACTAACCAATAAGGTGCAAAGAAACTTCAAAGAAACACAGCTTATATACATGAGTTGGAACCAAATGTTGCTTTGGATAGCAATCAAATGGATCATACTCCCTTAGAATATTCGTCCTTTCAAGTTACTCCACAGATACTAATTTTGACGTATCAACAACAGACAGCTTTTGAAAACATTGAGGGAAAAGGAGAAATTGCTCGTAACGAGCAATTTCTCCTTTTCCCACAATGTTTTCCACTCAATCAGATATTTGTATCTTCATTTGTCTATATTTTTGACATCATGTCTTTATTTGCTGTTGAAATGGAAGAGCCTCAAATTGGCATATCAGGTAAAGCGTTAATCTACCCAAGATATGAGGAGTTGTGCGTTGTCTGATGAAAATGGGAGTACAAGTTGTATCAAAGTACAACTGCGACGGTACGTCGGTGTAATGCAGAAAAATGACCCTCCCCGACAAAATGACCCGGGTCATTATTCTACGTAGAGAAATGACCCCGTAAGTCATTTCAAAACGTAGAGAAATGGCCCGGGTCATTATTCTACGTAGAGAAATGACCCCAGAAGTCATTTCACTATCTAGAGAAATGACCCGGGTCATTATTCTACGTAAAGAAATGACACAAGGGTCATTCCTCTACGTAGAGAAATGCCCCATGGGTCATCTTGTAGGGGGGGGGGGGTCATTTCACTGCATTACACCAGAAAAATCGTGATGTCACAATAACATTCAGGTATTCCATTAACAGAATATTCTAGCTTTCTATGTTAGTCGGTTTATAGCTATAATCAGAGTTGATAAAAGAGTTGGCCAGTTTCCCAACTTGACATGTACTTGTAATGCAGATAATAGTAACGGATTTAAAAAGATGATTAGTTTTATCATACGTTGTTCATTTTAGCCAGAAATCTCATTTGTTTGTTAAGCCTGAAACAAATCCATGCAAAACCGGAATCGTCACTAATTAGATCTTCAATTACTGTGTCATGCACAGGTCCCTCGTAATCTGTTCTTAAGGCGCCGCATGAGCGGCGGCACTATATTTTTATTCGCTTTTGAAAAGTACCTATGGAGGCAGCCATATTGTTTTACTCGGCTTCCAGCCATTTCGTAATAAGATCATTTCATACCTAGGCCATTTCGTACATTTTTTTTCATTTCGTACACACGTATACTTTTTATTTTCGGTCATTTCATATTCACTTTGATCATTTCGTACCAACTTTGGTCATTTCATACCCAGTTGTTAATGTCAATTTGGTAATGTAGAACCTAGTTTTACTACTATTTTTTTAGTGATGTTTGCCGAATGACACCTGCTTTTATGTATGCATAGCTCCAATTGAACTTATGTTAAGTTTCACCGAAGAATACCTACGATGAATGCCTATCTCTTTTTTTTTTTTTAAAGTTTTTAGTTTGATTCTAAAGATTGTTTGTTTTTTCTCAGTTCATTTCTCAACGTGACGTTGTTGCCATACCTTTTTCCATACTTTAATATGCTTATCACATGAGAGTTTTATTTGTCTATGGCATGATTCACGTTTTGTAGTTTGATGACTATAAACTATGTGATGACCTGTACAGGGTTAACCCTTTACCAAACAATCCCTGGTTTTTACGACCCTGAAATAGCAGCCTTTTTAAAACATTGTAGGAAAAGAAGAAAATGCTGGTAGCCAGCATTTTCTCCTTTTCCTACAATATTTACGTTTGGTAAAAGGTTAAGTCAAAAAAATGTTCTGTTCTGTTCTTTTTATTCATAATGGTTTCGAAAACTGTCTTCCTCGGGGGATATTCCAACATAGGTCTGTTGATAAGGGTTGAAATGTTCAAAATAAGTAAAAACGACATGCCAGTGACGACTAATTTAGTCTTGCCATTAATTTTTTCCTTTTTGAGCAATTATCCCTAAAATCACTGTTCTTTGTAAGCTAAAATAAAGATAGGAAAAGAAACCTTCCCTGCGTGTGTATTTTTGTGAAAAACACCCATTTTGCAACAGGAGCGACAGATAATTATGTATAAAAAAAACTCGCTTATTTCCATCCTGACATGTCTGGACTTGCATGTAATTTGTGCTATTTTCGTTCCAAGTTACCTATTTTACGGGTCAGATACTGTTTCCTTTTTTGCCATTTGAAAAACAAAACAGTAGTATAGTAAGAATGATAATAAAGTTATTATCCTATTATTTAATAACTAACATACCATACATAAGTGACATGAAGTAAAAACATCATTAAAGGAAAAAAAAAAATGATTCGTGAAAATATGTCGAAAACACTTTTGTAGCCATTGTTTGTACGGGAAAAGAATCACGATTTTCCATGCCCCCCCCCCCCCTAAATTTTTTTTTCCGCGGCATGAATTCAGTGGATGAAACTGCGATTTGGGGTAAATCTTAAAGTAGTAGACCCCTAATAGAAAACAGCTATTTCCACAATAATATTATCCTACAAAATTTGCTATGATTAAAAAAGAGTGTTATTGTACTGCTTTAACCAAGCCACTTTTCCGTTGTTGTCTTTTCTAGAATTATCATTTATAAATCTAAAACCGCGATATTTTCATTACAAAGAGAGATAATAATTACCTCCCTTTTCTGGAAACTAACAAAAGTATCTGCAAATAATTTCAAAATAGACATAAAGACATTTCTGGTCGGTTCAAAATGTGCAAAAATATTACACCTGTATAAATCCGTATTTATCAACTATCAAGAAAACTTTTTTTTTTTTTTTTTTTTTACTAATTTTATTGTCCCCGTATATTGGTGTGTGAGGGTCGGGGAGCTATCCCTCTCCACATCTTACAAAGCAAAGTAATACAATTCATGGTCATACAGTTAGGGACAAAGAAACAAAAACAGATAATAAACATGAGGAAAAGAAAGTGAATTTTCCCAGGTTTAGAGAAAAAAATATAATTATTAATCTCTTGAATTATCCATAAAACAAGTAAAGTTTTCCCAGTCTTTATTAAAACATTCTAGATTATTGTTTTCGATGGCTGCTTTTCTTAGAATCGTAAATTTAATAGATATAAAATTCCTGGCACCAGTTTCTGTAGGTATTTGTTTTCTAGATCTACATTTAAAGATGTACATTTTAAACAAAATGAGAAGAGTATTTTTCGCGTAGGTATTAGATTTGACGTATCCAAACAACATTCTTTTAACAGTTAGATTTAAGTAAATGGTTCCATTGTATTTTAAGTAATTTGAGATAATTGGTTTAACTTTTGGACAGTTCCAGAGTAAATGCTCAATTGTTTCTTGTTCGTCAGTA
Source organism: Tridacna crocea (assembly GCA_943736015.1). NCBI lineage: Eukaryota > Metazoa > Mollusca > Bivalvia > Cardiida > Cardiidae > Tridacna > Tridacna crocea. The sequence goes on from OX031070.1 coordinate 27,203,812, forward strand.
CAAAAAGTGCAATCTGAAGAGTCAATATATTTTATTTTGTACAAGAACTTATTTACTCCAAGAATGCGGTGAATAATTCGATATTGGAACCATTGTATATATGAATCTTTTGTTATTAAAAAGGGTAAGAAAAATATTTGTTTCCATTCATCGAAATCTATGCTGATGTTTAATTTCTGTGCCCAAGTTTGAACACACACTGGCTGGTCGTTGTTTTTGTTAAGACTTTGATAGATACTTTTTGAACCTTTTGAATCCTTAAGAATCAGTTGAAGGTATGGTGGTATTATGGGTCTATGTTGTTTACAAATGTTTTCGGTTTTTAAGGACAGATCTGTTAGGTACTTTTTAATAGCGCACTTTAATTGCTGAAAAGTTAAAAAATTAAGCGACAAGTTGTATTTTGTATTTATTTGTTCTGCGCTTGAGAAGGAACCATTAGAATTGAATAAATCTCCTATACAGTTAATGCCAGCCTTGTATACCTTATTTAGAAAAATACTTTTGCCATTAATTTTGATGTTCGGGTTGTAGAATATTGGAATGTCTTGAATGTTCGTATTGTCTATTTTAACAGTATCTATTAACTGACATAGCGCTTTAAGCACATCTATCCAAAATGGATTTGTTATTTTGTTTATCAGATTTTCTATAAAGTCTTTTCCACATAAACATAACTTTTCAATATTTATTAGTTCGTCAGTAATATTTACCCATCCACTTTTGCTTCTAATCAGACGTCTGATCCAAGTGATTTTTAGTGAATTAATAAAGGCTTTAACATTTATCATTTTCAGTCCACCGTACATATAATCTTTTGTGACAACTGACCTTTTTATTTTATGACAGCCTTCCCAAATATATGTATAAAATGTATTTTGGAGCTGCGAAACTATGTTTTCAGGAGGATTTGGTAGGGCAAGAAACATGTGGTTCAATTTTGAAATAAGTAAACTTTTTATAACTGTAATTTTTCCTATTGGGGTGAGGATACGTCGGTTCCATCGTTTAATTGTATTTTCTATTTCATTCAATTTTGATATGAAATTTAAATCAATTATTTTGTTTAAATCTACGTGAAAAGTTATACCCAATAACTCAAATTTCTCATGTCCCCATATCAATTTCCATTTCGTTTTAATGGTGTCAGAACTGTATTTTTTCTTTCCGATCCAAACAACTTTAGTTTTATTGAAATTAATGTTTAGACCGGATAATTGAGAAAATTTTGATAGGGAATTAAGCGTTTCGTTTAAAGATTTTTCCGATCCGTCAAGAAATATACTTGTATCGTCTGCAAACTGTGATAACTTAAATTCTGTACCTTTAATGTTTATTCCTTTTATATTTTTATTATTTCTTATGTAAATGGATAATATTTCGGCACATAAAATGAAAATGTAGCTAGACAAAGGGTCTCCTTGGCGACAACCTCTCTCAATTCTGAAGAAGTTTGATAAAAATCCACACTGAGAAACTGTTGACTTTGCATCTTGATAAAATACATTGAACCATTTCATTACTGATGGTCCAAAATTGAAAGTTTCGAGAGTTTTGTTAACAAAAGACCAAGACAGGGAATCAAATGCTTTTTCGAAGTCGATTAAGAGTATTATACCAGGAATATCATGTACTTCAGTGTAATGTAAAAGATCGTACACGAGTCGAATATTTTCTCCTATGTATCTGTTTTTTAAAAAGCCAGATTGGTCAGAGTGTATAAGCTTATTAAGGAATGGCTTGATTCTGTTGGCAATACATCCTGCTCCGATTTTGTATACGGTATTTAACAAGGTTATTGGCCGCCAGTTTTTTATGAATTGTTTCGGTTTATTTCCTTTTGGAATGCATGTTATCAAACCTTGTGTTTGAGTTTCAGATAAGGAATTTGTATGATATGCTTCGTTCAGTGCTCTGACAACAAAATCTCCTAACTTGTTCCAAAAAACTTTGTAAAAATCGGCGTTAAAACCGGATGTACCTGGACTTCGATTATTTTTCATATTTCTTAAGACTTGAGAAGCTTCTGTCAGTGTCAGATTTCCTTCAATACTTTTCGACTCCTCAACTGAGAGTTTCGGTATTTCTAAATCAGAAATAAAATACTTAAAATCATCAACAGAAAAATCAGAAGTTGTTGACTTGTAAAGAGACTGGTAAAATACTTTAATTTCATCCAGAATATCTTTTTGCTTTGTAATTTCAGATCCGTCATCTTTGATAATTTTTTTAACAGTTTTTGAAATTGTATTTGATTTTTCGAGGCCACAAAAATATCTTGTAGGTTTTTCACCTTCTATACTCCATTTTATTCTTGATCGAACAATTGAACCTTTGATTCTTTCATGTTGTAATTGTTCATATTCGCTTTTTAGGGAAAAGTATTCGTTTGAATTATTATTTAGATTTTGTTCCAAATGTTTCATTTTTGACTGGATTTCTAACTCTCTATTGTTATTGACCTTTTTCCTGTGTGAAGCATAAGAAATTGATTTTCCCCTTATTTCCATTAATAGTGTTTCAAGAAATAGTTGGTCATTGATTGTAAATTGAATTTCTGAATTAGGCATTTTTGTTAAAGTCTCTCTATTGTAAATTGGGATCGCGTATTGTTCTTTTACTTCTTCAATCTTTTTATTTATAGTATTGATATAATCGAGTTCAGTCAATAGTGCACTGTTGTGCTTCCATAAGCCCGATGAATATTGAAATTCATTAATCTGTAGTGTTGTTGAAATGACGGAATGGTCTGAGTCAAAACTGTTTTCTATTGACGCAGACATAGTAAAATCATGTACAGAAGGTGAAATAAGAAAAAAGTCAAGACGAGCTTGTTGTATTGGATTACGTTTTCTCCAGGTGTAAGATAGTTTCTCTGGATTAAATTCTCGAAAGGGGTCGACGAGATCACGTTTAGAAATTTGATTTAATATAGAGTCTCTAGACTTTTTGTTGTTGATGTGTTTATAGTTATAGTAGTCTTTCGCGGGATCGATAACTAAGTTAAAGTCTCCACAAATCATGTAGGAAATATTTCCGATTTCATCTATCTTTTCAAATATTTTATCATAGAAAAACGGCTCGTCAGTATTTGGACCATATATAGATGCCAGAGTAAATCGGAAATCATCAACGTTTAAATCAAGAATGACAAAGTTACCGTTTTCATGGTCAATTATTGATTTGTGAATTCTTGCGTTTATTTTTGAAAATAAAATAGCTACACCCCTCTTATTAGATTTGTTGTTACTCAAATAAATCTCTGATCCCCATTCCGAATATATATTTCTGTACATATCATGCGTGAAATGTGTATCTTGTAGACAGTATATGTTATGTTTTAAACTCTGAAGGTACTTAAACACAGATAGTCTTTTTTTCTTACAATGGAGACCTCTACAGTTGACTGATAGAATTTTTAAACTATTTGCCATATTGACTGATAATAAAGAAAAAAGAATTGTACTATATGTGCAGCAAGAATGCAGACAAATATATGGAACCTGGGAAGAATTCTATACGCAATAAAACAAACATATAAACAGAACATTGTGCAGCAAAGTGTACACTGCAAGTTATAATACGTGAACAAAAATAATGGGAAAAACTCATCAATAGATCTTTGCGAAAAACGTACAACAACAACAAAACAACAACAACAATCGAAGTATATCGCATATGGCGAAGTATAATAGCATGAGTTTGATCTCACCATATCTCATTTTAAACAAAAGGTATTACAACCGTAGTGTATCTTCTTTTGAGAAAAAAACGAAAGTTAAAAGAAGATAACGCTTAAATTCTTTCTCTCAATGAAAATGGGAGTACAAGTTGTATCAAAGTACAACTGCGACGGTACGTCGGTGTAATGCAGAAAAATGACCCTCCCCGACAAAATGACCCGGGTCATTATTCTACGTAGAGAAATGACCCCGTAAGTCATTTCAAAACGTAGAGAAATGGCCCGGGTCATTATTCTACGTAGAGAAATGACCCCAGAAGTCATTTCACTATCTAGAGAAATGACCCGGGTCATTATTCTACGTAAAGAAATGACACAAGGGTCATTCCTCTACGTAGAGAAATGCCCCATGGGTCATTTTGTAGGGGGGGGGGTCATTTCACTGCATTACACCAGAAAAATCGTGATGTCACAATAACATTCAGGTATTCCATTAACAGAATATTCTAGCTTTCTATGTTAGTCGGTTTATAGCTATAATCAGAGTTGATAAAAGAGTTGGCCAGTTTCCCAACTTGACATGTACTTGTAATGCAGATAATAGTAACGGATTTAAAAAGATGATTAGTTTTATCATACGTTGTTCATTTTAGCCAGAAATCTCATTTGTTTGTTAAGCCTGAAACAAATCCATGTAAAACCGGAATCGTCACTAATTAGATCTTCAATTACTGTGTCATACACAGGTCCCTCGTAATCTGTTCTTAAGGCGCCGCATGAGCGGCGGCACTATATTTTTATTCGCTTTTGAAAAGTACCTATGGAGGCAGCCATATTGTTTTACTCGGCTTCCAGCCATTTCGTAATAAGATCATTTCATACCTAGGCCATTTCGTACATTTTTTTTTTTCATTTCGTACACACGTATACTTTTTATTTTCGGTCATTTCATATTCACTTTGATCATTTCGTACCAACTTTGGTCATTTCATACCCAGTTTTTAATGTCAATTTGGTAATGTAGAACCTAGTTTTACTACTATTTTTTTAGTGATGTTTGCCGAATGACACCTGCTTTTATGTATGCATAGCTCCAATTGAACTTATGTTAAGTTTCACCGAAGAATACCTACGATGAATGCCTATCTCTTTTTTTTTTTTTAAAGTTTTTAGTTTGATTCTAAAGATTGTTTGTTTTTTCTCAGTTCATTTCTCAACGTGACGTTGTTGCCATACTTTTTTCCATACTTTAATATGCTTATCACATGAGAGTTTTATTTGTCTATGGCATGATTCACGTTTTGTAGTTTGATGACTATAAACTATGTGATGACCTGTACAGGGTTAACCCTTTACCAAACAATCCCTGGTTTTTACGACCCTGAAATAGCAGCCTTTTTAAAACATTGTAGGAAAAGAAGAAAATGCTGGTAGCCAGCATTTTCTCCTTTTCCTACAATATTTACGTTTGGTAAAAGGTTAAGTCAATAAAATGTTCTGTTCTGTTCTTTTTATTCATAATGGTTTCGAAAACTGTCTTCCTCGGGGGATATTCCAACATAGGTCTGTTGATAAGGGTTGAAATGTTCAAAATAAGTAAAAACGACATGCCAGTGACGACTAATTTAGTCTTGCCATTAATTTTTTTCCTTTTTGAGCAATTATCCCTAAAATCACTGTTCTTTGTAAGCCAAAATAAAGATAGAAAAAAACCTTCCCTGCGTGTGTATTTTTGTGAAAAACACCCATTTTGCAACAGGAGCGACAGGTAATTATATATAAAAAAAAACTCGCTTATTTCCATCCTGACATGTCTAGACTTACATGTAATTTGTGCTATTTTCGTTCCAAGTTACCTATTTTACGGGTCAGATACTGTTTCCCTTTTTGCCATTTGAAAAACAAAACAGTAGTATAGTAAGAATGATAATAAAGTTATTATCCTATTATTTAATAACTAACATAACATACATAAGTGACATGAAGTAAAAACATCATTAAGGGAAAAAAAAAAAAAAATGATTCGTGAAAATATGTCGAAAACACTTTTGTAGCCATTGTTTGTACGGGAAAAGAATCACGATTTTCCATGCCCCCCCCCCCTAATTTTTTTTTTTCCGCGGCATGAATTCAGTGGATGAAACTGCGATTTGGGGTAAATCTTAAAGTAGTAGACCCCTAATAGAAAACAGCTATTTCCACAATAATATTATCCTACAAAATTTGCTATGATTAAAAGAGAGTGTTATTGTACTGCTTTAACCGAGCCACTTTTCCGTTGTTGTCTTTTCTAGAATTATCATTTATAAATCTAAAACCGCGATATTTTCATTACAAAGAGAGATAATAATTACCTCCCTTTTCTGGAAACTAACAAAAGTATCTGCAAATAATTTCAAGATAGACATAAAGAAATATCTGGTTGGTTCAAAATGTGGAAAAATATAATACCTGTATAAATCTGTATTTATCAACTATCACACAATCCCTACTTTTGACGCTCCTAAGAAAGAAGCCTTTTGAAAACACTGTAGGAAAAGGAGAAAATGCTGGTTACCAGCATTTTCTCCTTTTCCCACAGTGTTTTCTACCCTTTCCAGAACATATTTCAATTTTTCAGTCACCTTTATTTTGTCGTCTGCAAATGCTCTCAATTTGGACCAGTCTAAAATTTTGTCGTTTGGTAAAGAGTTAAAAACATTGTTAAAGTCGCTCTAACACCGTACACCGAAAACATCAAAAGTAACCCTTATGCTGCTAGGAGAGAGCAGTCTATGCAGGCAGCGTAGATGCAGATCAGACTGCAAACACCTGCAGTCTGTTGTTGGATCTACACTGTCCGATAAGGAAATATTTTCCTGCTTAAAATAACTTTGAAATAGTAAAATTGGAGATTTAATTACCGGCTTGAAAGATGGTTTCCTGTTTTTTCACCTCTCCTTTTCTCACAATGTTTTCAGACCTTTCATTCCCATTAGTTATTAAAACATGGGATTGTTTGAATAAGATTTAGTAGTTTACTACATTGATTGATTGATTCATTGATTGATTGATTGATCGAATAGTGTCTAACGCAATTTTCAACAGTATTTCAGTTATATCGCCTTACCCATGCTTCCTAGAGTTTCTTTTACTGGTATTCCGCGCAATTTTCTTTCCAAGAGATTGGCTGCTTTCCCACATGACCATCGTCGAAACAATGGTCAGCGGTGAGAGAGGAATTAATCCTGTCGCAATGACTGTTATTAATCCTCGGAAAGAAATTAGCCGAGCCGATGCAGAAAAATTACCCCCATTACAAAATGACCCCCGGATCATTTCTTGACGTAGAGGAATGACCTATGGGTCATTTTTCGACGCAGAAAAATGACCTGGGTCATTATTCTACGTCGAGAAATGACCCATGGGTCATTTCTCGACGTAGAAAAATGACCCATGGGTCATTCCTCTACGTCGAGAAATGACCGTGGGTCATTTTGTAATGGGGGTCATTTCTCTGCATTACACCGGCAATTGTTTACTACATTGAAGGAATATTTTCAGCTAATGATAGGGACACACCTATTGCATTTCGAAATTATATTTTTCAAAAATTAATTCTCACGGATCCTGAGGAAATAAAATATCAGACCTTATATTTTCTTACTCTCAGTTTTTAAAGGTGGGTTTTTAGATTTTTCAAAACTCACTAAATTATAAGATATCTATATCTTTGAAATTTATATGAAAACAACAATACAAATCATTTATAAAAAGCATAAATTACCAGAAAAAAAAGGTTTTTGGTGGTATTCCCTCAAGAGGCTACGTAGCCCCTTAAGCTATTTTTAGATTTCGCGCCAGAAATTAAAAAAAGAAAAAGCATCGAGGGAATGTCAACTGACTGGCACGTGGCTAATGATGCTTAAATTCCATCATATAACAAACATGTAATTATTTTCCATAGTGTTTTCTTCGGACGCTATGTTTGAAACTTTGTCTGTGTATTTCTGGTATGTACATGAGCAAGATGCTCATGTAAAAATAGAACATGTTTCCCGCCGATGCCGACCTGAGCCGCATTAAATCTCTAATTTCTCTTGTTGTCGTATGGTTTTTGACTACTGGGGTTTTATGAATGAAAATTAAAAGGCTTTGGGAGTATAGGGATGATTTTTTTGCTTTTTTGTAAAATTTTCGTCCTAAAATCTGAAGTGCCACCTTTAATCTGCACTTTCCACAAAAGTAAAATGACTCGTGCTTACAAGACTACTGTTCCTAACTTCTCACGCTTAACCCTTTCCCAAAACGACAAATTTTAGACTCTTACAAACTCAAAGAGTTTGCAGACGACAATTTCAAATTTGATGGAAATGGCAGAAAGTTCTCCTAATGGGTCGAAAACACTGTGGGAAAAGGAGAAATTGCTCGTTACGAGCAATTTCTCCTTTTCCCACAGTGTTTTCAAAAGACTTGTACTGCAGACACGTAAAAACAAGGGCTTGTTTGGGAAAAGGTTAAATAATATTTTGACAGTCGATGTATAATAGGCCTTATTTGTCTGCTGCAGTGACAAGTGGTGAACATCTGAATGTTGAAGCATAGTGAAACCTTTACCAAACAAGTCACGTGTTTCACCGACACTGACGAAGAAAACCTGTCAAAACATTGTTGTAAAGGAAGAAAATGCTGGTAACCAGCATTTGCTCTTTTTCCCAAAAGTTTTTTATGCTCTTTCATTGACAAATCTCACCATTTCGGTAAAAACTAATATTGTCTTATACTAATGCTTTCTATTTATACCAGCCTTCAAATTTGTCGTCTGGTAAAGAGTTAAACAATACATATTTGATCCTCATTAGCGTTCGTCAGGATTTAACAAGGCGGATTTTTGCACTAATCACCATAATTGGCTGGATAAGTATCCATGATTCCCGCAATGTGCGATGCTGCCATTATTATACTTACGTTATTGTTTCAAAGCACTAAAAGTATTGATTGTGTGTCATTGACGTAAGAGGTCTGTTCACTCAGTTGGCATTGTCATTGCAATCTACATCCTCATATAGTACCAAAATAAGTGGAGAGAATATACCTGTAGGTAAATACATAAGAGCATAAGAGAAATTTGAGACTATTGACTCTTCTGGAGGTATCGAGAGGTGGAGGGAGAGAGAGAGGCGGCGGTAGTGGGCAAGATATTTCTCAATTTCTAGATCCAAAATGAAAAGAAAATGTTTCGTCTGAACAATCTTGTCTACCAAAGCAACAAACTTTGTGATATTTGCCATAATACTACGTCTTTACCTGATATACATGTAGATTGCTAATAACCAGCATTTTCACTTTTTTTTTCACATTCACAGTGTTTTCTATTTTTACAAAGTCAACTCTTTATCATCATACGTCGTCTTCAAGCACATGTACCTTCAATTTGGTCGAATCTAAGCTTTTGTCGTTAGGTAAGGATTTAAGAGTACAACACGTAGAGACAAGTAAACAGAGATACACAAAATTAGTCTGTAATTGGCCTGGTTACGTCATCGACACATAAACAGATAAAAAAATAAGAGTAGATAATGATAGATAGGTAGATTTTATTGACTTATACAAATACATGTATCTCGTCATATACAATATATATATATATGTGATAAATATAAACAACCGACAGTAAACCAAGAACTGTTGCGTGTATATTCATAGAAACGTGGAAAAATCTACTCTGTATTTCAAGTAATTAATTTCTTATTATAATGTTGAGATTAGTGTAACATTTCTGTATAAATGTTTTCAAATCATCCTTGTGTTGAGTAAATTATTATAAGAGTTTCAAAGATCATTTTTAAGATTTTTTTGCATTCAAAGTAGGCCGAAGATTATAGATTTATAGATTAAACGATATAGATAAAACTTTTTCACGTTAGTCGAGTGAATGCTTGTAGGAAATATCATTTTTGTATGTCTTTTTCACTATTTATTATCCTTTATGAGTCATATAATTTTTTTTTTTTTTAAGTTTTAATTCAAATTGTTGTATTGTAATGAAGCCAATACTGGGTCAAAAACACAAGAAAAGAGTGAGAATTGCCAAACAGTTTTTCCCTCCATAATAATGACGAGGGCAAAAATATAGGGCTACGCTTATTGACCGTCATACGGTAATGACGCTGCCAAGCCTACGTTTTTACATAATAAGATATGATTATGTTTCCACAGATACAGAAACTGTGAAGTCATGGATGCAAGGCTAGGTAAGGAGTCTTAAATTTTGAAACTTTATTTAGTCTTTCCACTCATAGTTTCATTTATTTTCAATTAGTAAAATGACTTTTGTAGGCTGCATTATTTTTATTTTGTCATTTGATAATATGTGCATGTATAATCTAATTATTGCTAGATATAAGTATTATGATTACCATCTTTATATTTCTCGGTAGACGGAGAAATATGTATCATCTAAAATCCTTTAAAATCCGTTTTAACTCTTTTCCGGAACAGAAATGAATGTTATACAGCTGTATGATACTAGCATAAAAAAGTGAAAAGACGAATAAAAATTATGTAAATACATTTCATGCTTTCCGGTAGGATATCGAGGAATAGCAGTGAAAATATTTTTCTTTATTACACGGGTACGGCCAGTCAAAACACATTTTCATGTTCCTGTTGCCTAAGTGAAAATTGCGCGTGCCTCACAACCAGATGGAAATATGACGCCATTTACTTTTCACGAGTGACTGCTACACCACTCAAGAAATTATTACCAACGGTGTTCACTTGATGAAAAAAAAATCGATCTTTCAACGAAAAAAAATCCTGAATATAAGATTATTATTCGTACATATATTTTCATTCAGTCACATAAATGATAGATTTAGATTCAGTTAAAAGTATTTGTATGCAGTAAATTCATGTCAAGAATATACTAGTATGTCCATTGGGACAGAAACCTCTATCAGTTCAAAATCAATTAGAAGTATCTCGCTTCTTCTAGCCACTGATTGTTCAAGTAAATGAATTACACTACTGAAAGGAAAATGACTGGAGAAACAATTCTGGCTGGCCTGGTTGTTCATGCAAATAGACAGGAGTACTGATGTCTCGCCAAAAAGAAAAATGTTGGTTGAAAAAGCTGATTCGCATTAATTTTATTAACGTATTTATTTGTTTTTACATAGTGGGATTTAAATCCATTTCGTTGATACTTCTTAGTTCTACATCAGACGGAATATTAGAAGAGACATTTTAGACTCATCCAAGTTACAGGCGTTTGGAAATGACGAATTATGTGCGGTTCAAATGATGTGATTTGTCTTTTTAAATGGTTTAAAAGGGTGGAGAAGGGTGTACATGCTGTTAACCAGCTTTTCCCCCTTTTCCTACGTTGATTTCTAAACTTTCTTTTTATTCAAGGTCGTTTAATTACGTGAGTTTTTGGTAAAAATAAAAAACAACAACAACAATTTTAGTTCGAGATGGTTAAAATTCCCCTTCTCTTGTTCAAACCATTGTAATTGTATAATAATAGATCAGGACCATATTTTCGCTATGTGACTGAATGGCAACAAATTTGTATGACAGAAGTTTGCTTCTTTAAAAAAGAAGTCACGAGAGGTCAGCATCAATATTTTCATGTACATGTAGTTTATTGGCTTTTAATTTCAATCCATTTTGGTACATGTAAACAAACAAGTACAGAAGCCACCGCGTAGAAACGTCATAAATATGCTTTACATGACGGTCATTTGACCTTCTTGTCGCTTTTTCAAGTAGCATGATCTTGTCCAGCAGTGTTCTTCTCTATTTTAACGAAATTCTTCTTTATTTTTTCTGCCGCTTAGATTTATTTGCTTATTTAAAAAACAGTAACAATTATTTGAGGGGTCATTTGCAGACATGGCAAATTCATTTAACAGATATTTTGCTGATATCCGTCATATAAAAATAAAACACCCCTATTTCCTGTTTCGGCTTTTTGATTTCGCTTTATTTACAAAACAATGACGAAACAGACTGTGTATCCGTACAATTTAACAAGATTTAGACAGCAAATTCTGTGGCAGTCTGCCTTTTAAACTCACCAGTCTGATGACCTCTCCAATGACTCTAAAGGCATTTCTATAAAGCATACTAGTATATCAGCATAAATCTATCTCAAACTCATGAATAGTAATTTTGAGAAATTATTCTGATAATAAATGAATCTATTCATTTATGACGATTTCTGCTTTCACCACCGTATCTTGGATAAATCTCCCGGAGCAAAAAAACGTAATCCTGCAGATAAGAGGGACTGATTGTATTCTAAAGTGATTATTTCTCTTCAAAATCCTATGTTGTGAGTACTCATTAGAATCGTCTCTACGAGACGATTCTAATGATTACCCACAACATAGGATTTAGTGGAGTATCATTAATATTTTCAATTTCGAAATCAGAATCACTACCTGTATCTGGAGCTCTGACTAGGTATCGATTTTTCATGTGTTAATTTTATAAAATTGGGGGAAAAAACCCAAAGTATTAGTGAAGGTGCCGTCCTTTGGCTAAAATATTTTAATTTATTTATATGCTTTTAAGACAGTCAGGTGAAAAATAAGGTTTTAATCTTTCGATTTTTTTTTCTTCTTTTCTTTATCTTTCTAGGAGTTCTGTTATTCAGTCTTATGATCTCTCCCGGGTGGACATTTCCAACGCACCACTTGAACAAACGTGTTGTAAATGGAAGGACTATTAAAAGGGGTGAATGGCCCTTTTTGGTCTCCTTACACTACTTAAAGTCCTTTCCGTTTACGGAGAACTCCAAAATGAAACATTTGTGTGGCGGTGCCTTGATCAACAAGCGATGGGTGCTTACTGCGGCTCACTGTATTGGGTATGTATTCTGTTCGGCACTAAGAAAAAATTCTTGCGGTGTATGTAGCGTTGTTGAAAGTTGTTTAGCTCTAGTTATATAACACCTTCACTTAACAACTCCAGACATCTAACTTTTATCCATCTTTCTCCCTTTTATTCATTCACGTCTAAACCCCTCAGTAATTCGCTCGATATTTTTTATCAGTTTGATAACTCGTTGTCTTTGAGTAGGCTAAGTTAACGTCAGGAAAACAAAAAATCTTGGATTTTTAATGCGTATTAAGAGTAGGTTCCGAGTTCGATTCCCGGAACCGGATGTTAGCTTTGGGACCGTTCATTAGCCCACGCATTTAGCGCAAGTAACGTTACTAAAGTGGTTTCCAGCCAGCTGAATCGAAACAGCAATCTCCGAGCAGAGTTGTCGTTCGTTACTCTCACCATACATCTCTGCGATGGGCTAAATGACAAGAATCTTGTCAAACCGAGGAAAAGATGTTTTGTTACTGTTTAACTGTTTCGTGTGTAAAATTATAAGGTAGACAAAGGAAATATGATTCTGGATACATTATAGGTGCGTTCAAACTGATGAATTTATCTGTATACAATGGAACTATTTTTTCGAGTCTCTTTACTGATCGGAATCATACGCCAATATTAACAAAAATGGCTGCGTCCATGAATGATGACAACAGTTTTGACACAACGATAAATCTTAGATTATAAGATTAAAAAAACAAGTTATGGTCCTTTAATAGACATCTAAGCTTTTCAGAAAATCCGCCTTATTCACATTTCCTACCACTTAGTCTGATTGCCCGTTTGCTGTTTGAACAGCGCACAAAGTAATCGATATTGGTCTTTCTTTCACCGGCGTTTGTGTCGCCATTTTGAGTTCTGGTCATGTGACGAAAATATCACGTAATCACGGACTACTTTCTGAGCCCACTACAGAGGTGAATGTGAATGATCCGGAGTGCAAGAGAGTGTCGAAACAGTTGTAAGTTGCAAGAACTTGTTTCTCAATCAGTGTAAAATAAATATGTTTGGGGTAAGTATTACGATTTTCTCTTATATCGTATGTGTGCACGTAGAAATCGATTAAATGTCAATCTACATACTATTTTCATCGAGTTAGTGTTTACGGTTCAGTTCGAGTTGAAATATTTCCACTTGAAGATTTTGTCTGTTGTGTTTTCTCAATGCAGAATCCGGATGATGATGTCGTATTCGACCAGTTTCATCTGAACCTTTTACCTCACAAATTCGTGTAATATCGATCTTTATGGGTAAATTTGCAACACAAGAGCCAAAATTAGGGAAAGAAATCCCGCGGTAAAAAAAGTAAGAGAAAATCATGTAGATCTAGACAGTGATTTCAAAGCTTTACTCTTTACCACACGACAAAATTTTAGACTGGTTCAAATTGAAAGCATTTGCAGATGACAAAATAAAGGCGTCTGAAAAATTGAAAGTTGTTCTGGGAAGGATAGAAAACACTGTAGGAAAAGGAGAAAATGCTGGTTACCAGCATTTTCTCCTTTTCCTACGGTGTTTTCAGAAGGCTTCTTTCTCAGGGCCGTCTAAAGTAGGGATTGCGTGGTAATGGGTCAAGTTGTTCTTCTTATTACAGAAGTCTAAAACCATGGCCGTTCAGGTAAGTACACAGGATATTTTTACGATCGCAAATTGTATGTTGGAGGATTGATATTACATAAAAATGCAGTAATTATACATTTTTAACATATGACTGGCGCTTTGGCAATAGTGCTTCAAGTAGTTATCTGATATATGTACGTGTATTATTTAGAAATGGATATCTCCAGAATAGTGGTGCCAAGGTTTTCGAGGACCAATTTTCAGAGGAGGTTACCATGAACCAAGAAAGTTTAAAAGGAGATAATATGTTATATACAAAAAAACTTAAACCCATTACCACACAATCCCTACTTTTGACGACCATGAGAAAGAAGCCTTTTGGTAACCAGCATTTTCTCATTTTCCCACAAAGTTTTCAAAAGGCGTCTATCTCAGGGTCGTCAGAAGTCGTAAATGTATTGTAAAGGGTTAAACTAATGCATCTACGTCATGCATTGTGCCACGTAAGTCGTAGTATAATAAGGATAATTTCGTGCAAAACCTGGCCTCATCATGAGGTAGAATCATCTTTTGACGTGCAGAAAATTTAACAAAAAGCAAAAAGTTCCGCACGGAACTGCGCTCTTGTCGATACTTTTAGCAGATGAATTCAACCCCATTTCCAAAGAGCATGGCCCATAAATAAATAAAATATAAATAGGTCGTAAAATATATAAATAGAATATTCATAGATATTTATTAAAAAAGAAAATAAATAGAATGCAGACTGTATTTCTGTCCTACACGCACTCTATGTTAAAACGCTAGTTGATATTCAAAAATTGAAAATTGCCTAAAAAAAGAAAAGTTTCATAAAAATTAATCGAAGTGTGCTTTGGGGAAAACTTTTGAATAAGAAAGACATCATAAAGTTGATTGTGGCATTTAATCCTATGAACAATAGTGTTCACGAAATCCTGACAACATAAGATCTTATTCTATTTTCACATTTCTAGGTAATTAACAGCGAAATCCTTCTGCTTGTATATTTTGTTTGATTCTTTTTAAACGAAAAACTTGTAATGATATTAAGTGGCGTAATCTGAAATTTAAGTGTTGTAGTTAGTAAACGGACGGCGTGAAAATTTCCCTCTGTTCATCTGCACAGTCGTTTTAGGCTGTGACCGTAAATCTTCTCAGTCACTTTTGAAAGATATATACAAATATGTCGTAAAATTATCAAATCTCGTCTCAATATGGCTAAGACAAAGATAATGTTTTTCTGAGAAATATGTATCGTTGGTCAGTCGCATTCGAATTATCGTATTAAACCAAGTTGAACCACAGTTTCCATTCATAGATAAATTAATGAATAACTTACTCATATCTTAACCGATTGACCAATTAATTAGTTAACTGACTGTCTTGAAAGTTCATTATACCAGGGGATGTATCCATTGGGTGGTTCCAGATGTACAACTGGTATGCATTAACAAAATTTCGTGAAGGAAAATAGTAAGGGTTAAATGATCTTAAATTGTGCTCTATTCAACCAGACTGAACTACAATTTCCATACAGACGAAAATAAACGAGTGAATAAATAAATTACAATTGTATACCAAAATTTTAAATGGAAACACTGAACGTCAAATGATCAACAAACCTTGGTGCACTATTCAACCAGATTGAACTTTGATTTCCACACCTATGTAAATAATCAACTTTTGATTATAAATAAATAAATAAATAAATAAATAATTAATTAATTAAATAAATAAATGTAAATAAACTTACTCTCTTCTGTCTTGAGCATAGTAATAAATAAACAATTAAATTGAGTCTCTTCTGTGTCAGGAGTATAGTACAGGGTACACATATGAACCCAGATGTACAACTAGTATACACATAATTTTGAATGAAAATAATAACAAACTCTGGTGCACTATGTGGAAAATTAGGGCTAACTTCAACCTACACTCACTGAAAAGTCTCGAGGTTGAAGTATTTGGAAAGAAACATCAAAAGGAAAACAATTTCTAATATGAAAATCACAATATTGTGGCCGAAAATTGAAGTTCTTTGATGATAAAAAAAAAAAGAGAAAAATTTACCTACAAATAGAAAGTTGTTTCAAAAGATGGAACACTTCCACTGCTAAATGATATGGTTCCCTTTTAATACAGTATGTAGGTACATGTACAATTTTGTGAAAATAGGTCGAAAGTGCTCGGTTACATATCTAGATGCAATACTTGGATGAAGATTAATCATACGGTTTAGTTCGAGTTCAGACACTTCCACTCAATCGTCGAAGACTAGTTCAGTCATCTTTTTATTAGTACAGAACCTAAAAGATTGTGAATCCCGGCGATTCTTTCATAACTCCCCACTATACAAATCTTTGCGGCTTTATCGACCCTTATGGAGAAATGTGCAGCACAAGAGCCAGATATTTAAAAAAAAAATGAGGTAAAAAAGCCAGAGCTGATTAACATTTCTATCACAACCCCAACCCCAGAAAAATTATAGACACTGATTTCAAAACTATACTCTTGTTTCTCTGATTGCAGAATGAAAAAGGTTTGTCCATTTAGGTAAGTATAGAGGAAATCTTAAAGATTTGTTTGTTTTAGCATTGATTTATACTCATATAAATTTCGATCAATTATATAATCATGATATTGATTTATCATATCAATATTGATTACATTTATAGAATCCAGCAAACGAATAGAAGTATAAAATATAAAGATTTTTCTCAGGAGAACAAATTGATACAGATGCACAACATGCAGAAACTTGGCAACAACTAAATACTGAAATTATTATCATGTTCTTGATCAACTATGTCAGCCTTTGAAATGAAATGAACTTTCCCAAAGATTAGTAATAGGAATAATTGTCCAAAAAAGACGATTTAACCCTTTACCACACAATCCCGACTCTTAACGACCTTTGAAAAGAAGCCTTTTGAAAATATTGTGGAAAAAAGGAGAAAATGCTGGTAACCAGCATTTTATCCTTTTTTCCACAATGTTTTCTAGCCTATCAATAACTAGTTACACCATTTGAGCCGTATTGAAAGTGTTATCTGTAAATGCTTTCAATATGAACAGGACTAAAATTTTGTTGTCTGGTAAAGGATCAATTGTCGAAATATTCCAACCTGCGTTTGATAGAATTTTATTAGATCTCAGCTCTTTATTTGATAAAAGTTTTAGCAATACTAACTTCTAAGAACAGAGTTGCGAATTTCATTAATACCAATTTTCAAGAAAGGTAACCAACAACCAAGAAACTTCAGAGGTATCATGCTTAATATTTTATCACCACACACACTCAAGCACACAAAAAACGCACGAGGTACTAAAAGACAACCAATAACAGTTTCAAAGGCATATATGTTATATTTCATTTGTCTATTTTTAGAAATGTTATGGGTAAATAAATGCCGTAATTTAAGCTGGGGGAATATTTTCCTCCTGCCGAAAATCTGGAACTACTTTTTTTGAAAATATCGGTTATTTCGTTAATTGACTTGAGATTAGTTTAAACATATTTTATTGCCAAGTATTTTACAAGAATAAAATTTACAACATAGAACAATATACACAATCGAAGGACAAGGCAAAAGGGTCTGACCACAAGTTCTCTCAACTTAGATTCGGTCATTTCCTTTATGAAATTACATTTTTTTAGATCGCCCATTTTTGCTTTTGGCTTTTTAATATGCATTAAGTTTTCATTTTATTTTTGACGACAATTTTGTTCCAGTTACGCACTAACATCGTAATGGCAATTGATAAATTGATAAATCGAGTTGGAAAAGAAAATAGGACATTTTTAAATAAAAGAAAATGAAGGAAAAAAAACCTCTCAGATTTTCAGATTTTAGATTTTAACTGATTGATTACTGTAGATTAATCGTAAGTCAGTGGGGTCCCAAGATCCGGGCGAATTGGTCAAATAAATTATCGATTGCTGCTTCAGGATTACTTGAATCGTCCTGTATCTTTAATATAAGTTTGTACAGTCCTAAATATCAATGAGTTGTCTTCGAAACTGAGAATTGACTTGAGATCGTTAGTTTTAAAAGTGGCATTCGTAAACAAAATAATTAGAGGAAATATAATATATAATTCATATAATTTATTTCAAAAGAGAAAGGTCTGCGAAAATAACGAGTGCCTTACGGCACTCGTTATTTTCGCATACCTTTCCCTTTTTCGGCAAATATTTCCCCATATTGACCACAAACTGATGAAATAAATTCTATTTATATGAGCAGCGCTCTTGGAAACGGGGTTCAATACATCTTTAGGAGAGTAACTATATAAACTTGTATGCTTCCCTTGCAGACCTTTTTCGCATGGCTTTCGTGTAGTGTATATGTTCTGCCCAAAGCGGGAACTTGTGTAATTCTACGAAAGGTGGAAATTCCCACCTTGTTGCATAGTGTAAGAATTTCTACCTTGTGCAAAACAGTTTCTGCGCAAAGAGAAAATATTGGACAGTCAAAACCTTATCTTACGCGGTTATGTTTCGCTTGAGTTATGCCCATAGTCAAAGGCGATTTTTTAGAAGTACATGTATGTACACAAATTCTAGACCAAATGAAAAACATAGACAAAACTTGGAACGAAACACACACATTTTCACGACAAAAGAAAAATATTTCAGTTGACTTGGAAATAACAGTGTTGAAAGGAGCGATTACTCCTTGGTCTTATTTTCCCATAGTGTTTCCATAGAGGTAAATACAATGTAGTGTTTCCATAGAGGTAAATTTAGTGGCCAAACAATGTGCAGACATGCGGTATCTTGAGCTAAAAATGCAGGGTCCATATTCACCAACCATTCTTAAGAACATTCTTGGTATTATTCTTCAGAATTTTGTCAATGTGAAACTAACAGAACTTTTGATTGGCTAAACCATTTGGTTTAGCCAGTCAGAAGTTCTGTTACTTTCACAGAAATTCTTGAAGAAGAAGACAAAAAATGTTCTTAAGAATGGTTGGTGGATACGGACCCAGATTCGTGATAGGTTAAGCAGTAATAGGGTTTGTGGTGCAGTTCTCACCTTTGTCAATTTTATCGACTTTTATATTTGTGTGAAACCTAATGGTGATATCTACAACAAAATGTGCTCTCTCACAGACCTTTGCTCTTCATATTCCTTTTTAAAGTTAAGATATTGATGGTTTAGTAATGCTTAACTAGACGAAAAAAGAAACATGCAACCAAAGACAATCAAAGCGTTGAGAACGCTGAAGTGGTATTTGTCAAGGAAACCCATTGTGTGGAATTAATAGTTTGAAAGAAAAAGAGACATATTGTTCAAATACTGGCTTAAAAGTCAACCCGCTAAGCAAGTGAATACCTTTTCGGTTGAAGGGAGAGTGCTCATGTACCTTAAACCTATAATTTTGAAATATCTTTAGCCTTTTACATTTAATTTCCAACATTACAATCAATTACTTCGGTCTATAAATATTCATGAGCAATCATATGGAGAAGCGCGCAATCACAGGACGAACAAGCCATGGAACGAATTGGTTTGGAACGAAAAAGCAGGCAAATTTGTATCAATGCGCCAATAAAAGGCAATGGGCGATAGGAGCTATTTCCAATAAGAAATAAGTATCTCAACGATTGATGTCATATAAAATTACATATCTGAGTGCTACCGAAAAACTCATTTGCCTGAGAAAAAATCAGAAGGTCTGTTACTTTCACAGTTAGACGATCTTGAAGAATAAGACAAAGAATGTTCTTAAGAATGGTCGGTGAAAACAGATCCAGGATAACTCTAAAATGGTCCTGTCCTTTAAGGTCAAGGTCACCGTGCTGGGTGGAACTTCGTCAATATTTGCAACAATCAAAGCGATAACAAATGTTCCTATTCCATTATCTCCTGCTAGATTGCATTCTACAAATACCTATCTATCCAATATGGGCATTCTCAGTATGTAAGCGGACTTATTTTTCAAAACGACAACCGATCCTTCGAATTTCAAAATAAAACAAACGTTTACTCAGTAAAACTCTACCTGGTGCGATTTGTTCAGCTAGCAGGTTACTACT
Source organism: Tridacna crocea (assembly GCA_943736015.1). Taxonomy (NCBI): domain Eukaryota; kingdom Metazoa; phylum Mollusca; class Bivalvia; order Cardiida; family Cardiidae; genus Tridacna; species Tridacna crocea. The sequence continues at coordinate 27,223,992 of OX031070.1, forward strand.
GAAAGACAACCAATGACAGTTTCAAAAGCATATTTACGTGAGGAGTGCTCTTGGAGGTTTAATGCATCTTTAGGAAAGGAACTGTATGAAATTTTATGCTTCCTTCCAAACCCTTTTCATGTGGCTTTCGGTAGTTTATATATGTTCCGCCCATCACTGTTTATCCAGTCGATTCATTTTGATAGTGATTAGTAGTGCTGCTAAAATATGAAATAGAGATGTGATGATATAGAAGTCACATAAGCTTGACAAAAATCAGTCAATAAATATGGCTGAAGGTCCTTTTCTGAGTGCCGAACTAGACCATGTGTGTGACCTATGCATGTTGCGGGGGCATCCGTGTCGGTGACACATTTCAGTTTGAGCTGAGAAATATCTGAATACAATAAAAGCTCCTTAGTAAAGAAGAGCCCTAACTCATTAACAAAAGACAATATTTTTGGCTTGCCCAAATCGAAAGCATTCACAGACGACAACATAAAAGTGACTGAAAATTTGAAAGTCGTTTTGTGTAGGATAGAAAACATTGTGGAAAAAGGAGAAAATGCTGGTTACCAGCATTTTCTCCTTTTCCACCACAATGTTTTCTAAGGGCTTCTTTCTCAGGGTCGTCAGAAGTAGGGATTGTGTGGTAAAGAGTTAACTCGATTTAAAATTTCTGCACATAATCTTAAAGACCAAAGACTCTACGTGTATTGACCAGAATAAAAATCTACGCTTTTATTAAAAGTGAAATCAAACATCGTTGGAAATGAATTCCATTTCTTGTTCTAACCTCTGCATATTCTTCAAGCAAATCCATGTTTCCATACAGTGCATTGTCATATTTGCCATAATTATGTAAATGGGCTACCTAATCCTTTTTTTTTGTTAACAGCGATTACGTAATCGCTGTTTTAATAACATTGGTCTAACACTGTTTAAACCTTAATCGATGTGCCATATGACAAGCACCCACTGGGAACAGAAAATTCACGGTCCACCTCCGTTTAAACTTGTGACCTTCAACTTTACCAAGGGTCGTGCGGGGGGAGGGGGGGGGGGTCTCATTTTTTTTTTCTTTTTTATCTATGGCTATTTTACCTGTGTTTCCTAGAGTCCGTCTTTAACCCATTACTCCATAGATACTCATTTTAACGTATCAACAACAGACAGCTTTTGAAAACTTTGTGGGAAAAGGAGAAATTACTCGTAACGAGTAATTTCTCCATTTCCCACAATGTTTTCCACTCAATCAGATATTTGTATCCTCATTCCTCCATATTTTTTGACATCATATCTTTATTTGTCGCTGAAATGGAAGAGCCTCAAATTGGCAGATCAGGTAAAGGAATGAAAACAAAATGAACTTTTTAATCTGCAGCTTTTTTTGTTTTTTTTTAACCCGTGGCTTTTAATGTTACATAATTAGGGTCATGGTTTTTTTATGTGGCTATTTTAGTTGTGGCTTTTTTTCTTTTTGACTTTTTACATGTTTACTTGCAGCTTTCAGTGTAACCAAGGGTCTGGCTTTTTTGTTATCTATGTCTTTCTTTTACCACTGGCTTTTTATCATTTTCACTTCTGACTTTTATAGCTATGGCTTCTTTGCCCCGCGGCTCTTCTATCCATGTTTTTGCCGACATTTTAAGAGAGACGGTTTTTGAGAATAGCAGAGCTCAGTCCAGATAGCGGGGATAATTTCGATTTCAAAATTGTTAATAATTATCCACTAAAATGTTAATAATTTCCCACTAAACCCTAAGTTATAGGTACCAATTAGAATCGTCTCATTGAGACGATTCTAATGAGTACCCACAGCATAGGGCTAGGAAGAGAAATAATGGATTTTCACTCTCTCTTATAAATACTATCACCCCCGCTTATCTGGAGCTCTGAAACATGGTGGGAAAATGAGAAAATGTCTGTAAAATACGAGACAATTAAAGTCGTTTGATCTGACATCCTCAAATACTTTCAAAAAGTTCTAATATTTTGTCGAGTTTCACCATACATCTTGAATGCGATCATTGGCCATAGGATTAAAAATGGAATAATTTACTTATTTTTGTCACTCACATAGTTTCTTCGACGAACTGGCAGAGCCAGAGAATTGGGAGGTGGTAGTTGGTGAATACAACCAGTATCTAAAGGACGAAACTGAACAAGTTATCCGGCCAGAATCCTTCTTTATTCACCCGTCGTTCAACCCTCACTACACAAGTAAGTAAACTTTAGATGAATAAAAGGGTGAATAAATGGTTGAATGAACACCCAGACGGTTGGTTGCCTGCCTATATAAGTTAATCTCTACGTCTAAGGTTGGACAGTAACTTTTCCTGTAATTCTTGGTAGACAGGAAAGTCTATTGAATATATTCATATGATCAGTCAGAATAAGTTCCTGAATACTTTTGCAACAAAGAAGAATTCAGTCCAAATTATTTACAGTGCAGATGGGAATCAGTGTATTTTCAATTAACACACTTCGATGTTGACGAAGGCACCGAGAGACTGAAAACAATCGTGGAATTGATATATCTGTATATGTGTGCGTGTTTGTTTTTTAAGAATATTAATCCATTTGAGTGCTGCTTTGGCAAAATGGAGTAAAATGCATGTGCGTGATTCATTTTCGACACCACGTGATAATTTTACCATTTTATATACACTAGACAAAGTGTTTACAAGCTTCCACAAGAGCCTGCATTTCTTTTCTCCTTTTCCCACCATGTTTTCTACCCTTCACAAAACGAATTTCAAATTTTCATCCACTTTCATTTTGTCTTCTTCAAATGCTTTTGATTTGGACAAGCCTAAAATATTGTTGTTCGGTAATGAGTTAACCCTTTCTCAAACGACAAACTTTTGGACTTGACCAAATTGAAAGCATTTGCAGACGACAATTCAACTCGTGCTGAAAAGATGATTTCTGTCTATGATAGGGTAGAAAACATTGTTGGAAAAGGAGAAAATGCTGGTTACCAGCATTTTCTCCTTTTCCCACAATATTTTTAAAAGGCTACCATTTCCACACAATCCCTACTTTTGACGCCCCTGAGAAAGAAGCCTTTAGAAAACATTGTGGGAAAAGGAGAAAATGCTGGTTACGAGCATTTTCTCCTTTTCCCACCATGTTTTCTACCCTTCACTAAACCAATTTCAAATTTTCAGTCACTTTTATTTTGTCGTCTGCAAATGTTTTCGATTTGGACAAGCCTAAAATATTGTCGTTTGGTAATGAGTTAATAGCCCCTGTTTCTCTGTCCTTACAGATACTCTGGAGAACGATATAGCATTGATTAAGCTGTCACAAGACGCTCTACTTGGTCCAAATGTTGGCCTAGCGAGCCTGGATAACAGAACAGATTTTGATGTCAACACAAGATGTCAGATCGGAGGATGGGGACAAGTTTCTAAAGGTAACATATGTATAATATATTGCATCCGGAAACAAAGTAACGATTGAACATCATTAAAATTTTTAGATGCTTAACCCTTTCCAAAATAAGTTGGTAGTTTTCAGGACTTTGAAAAAGAAGCCTTTTGAAAACATCGTGGGAAAAGGAGAAAATGCTGGTAACCAGCATTTTCTCCTTTTCCAACAATGTTTTCTTCTCTTCCTAAAACAAATTTTATTTTTTTGTCAGATTTATTTGTCGTCTGCAAATGCTCTCAAGTTTGACCGGTGTAATACTTTGTCGTTTGGTAAAGGTTTAACCCTTTACCAAACAATCCCTGGTTTTCACGACTTGAAATAGAAGCCCTTTAGAAAACATTGTGGGAAAAGGAGAAAATGCTGGTAACCAGCATTTTCTCCTTTTCCCACAATGCTTTTTTACCCCATCATAGACAGAAATCATATTTTTTGAGCAAGAGTTGAATTGTCGTCTGCAAATGCTTTCAATTTGGTCTAGTCCAAAAGTTTGTCGTTTGGAAAAGGGTTAATATGAAAATGAAAGAAGGTTTCACACCTAAATATCTGTGAAAAAAATGGCAGAAACGGAGAAAAAAAAAGAGGTCATTTCTCTGAGTGGAATAATGACCCGGGTCATTCCTCTACGTAGTGAAATGACTTCTGGGGTAATTTCTCTACGTATAATTATGACCCGGGTCAATTTGTAGGGGAGGGCCGTTTCTCTACATTACACCTGCTGACCTTGGTCGATACTTTTTGCACATTCATTAAGCCTCCTTTTCATAAAACATGGCTCATACTTCCTTTCTTGCAGAACCATATGGCTGGGGTATGTATATCCCACTAAAATCAACGCTCTACAAGTTTGACAACAACGAGTGCAAAGAAATTTATGACACAATCAATGACGATGGTTTGACGTTAAAACTGAAGATTGACGAGTCGGTTATGTGCGCAGGAATACCACAAGAACGTCAGTCCGAGATACAACGATTGGAAGGAGGGGTCAGCGATGCTTGTAGTGTAAGCCGAAAGCACCGCCATTTTTTACTCATAATAACAGTTCCTGAGATACAACGCTTTTGAAAACTTTGTGGGATAGGAAAAACTCTGCCAACCAGCATTTTCTTCCTTTACCACAAAGTGATGCATCCTTTTTAAGACAAATTCCCTGTTTTGAATAACATTTCTTTTGTTGTCATCAAATGCTTTCAATTTGGAAAGTTTAAAAGTTTGTTTTCCGGAAACGAGTAAGGCAAGTGGATCTTTGATACAGATAATTTGCTTGTTTTGTTATTTCTTTTATTGCTGTTTATCGTCAAGTTCAACATTACATCAGTCATATACAGGCGACCAGTGCAGATACCAGTGTTTTTTCCTAAAATTTAGTAGTACTAGTAATCTTTCAAAGACACTGGCTGCTTTCCCACATTAAAATGGTCAAATCCAATCGCAAAGATTATTACCAATAGTTGGAAAGAAATCGGTGGATAATAGAGCCGGTGACCCCCCCCCCCCCCCATTTCCCTTGATTCAAACCCGTTACAAATTTAGCTATCAAACTCTGCCATGATATTGTTAAAACTAAAGTGCATTTTAAATTTAAAGTTTGACGAAACGTATTGCACGTTTTTTGCAATGTCTTTTGTTTGATTTAATCACTAGTTGATTTCTGTTTCAGGGAGATTCCGGCTCACCCATCATCTGTGAGACAGACTTTGAAGGCGAGTACAAAATGGCGGGAATCGTTTCTGCCGGAAAGGATTGTGGGTCATCGCTGTATCCCGGCATCTACACTAAAGTGTCATTTTATCAAAACTGGATTCATGATACCATTCAGCTTAATGACAACGAAATTATGTAAATTTCTGACAGAAGAACTGAAAGGAAAGATCTGAACTTAGAAACAAAGAATACAAAACCTGTGTAACATTCAGTCTCTGAATGATCGATAACATTATTTTTTTCACGAAAAATGCATATGCTCATTAATGGATTTAACTTATTTATACGAATTCGAATGCAGAAGAAGACCTATATAAAATGACTTCTTTTCAGAAGCTTTCAGAGCAAGACGTAATCTTTTACCAAACGATCCACATTTTTTTTTAACCAGGAGGAAGGTTTTTTTATAGCACCGTGAAAAAGGGCGGGTTGATGACCATCAATTTCACATTTTGCCGTGATGTTTTATACGAATACAAAGATACATCTCATAAACTAAACCACAATAAACCCATTACCAGACCAGAATATTTTAGAATGGTCCAAATTGAAAGCATTTGCAGACGACAAAATAAAAGTGACTGAAAATTTGAAATTTGTTTTGTGAAGGGTGAAAAACATTGTGGGAAAAGGAGAAAAAGCTGTTAACCAGCATTTTCTCCTTTTCCCACAATGTTTTCAAACGGCTTTACTCTCAGGGGCGTCAAAAGTAGGGTTAAATAGGTCATCTGCAAATGCTCCCAGTTTAGACAAGTCTAGTATTTCTTACTCAGTAAAGAAATAGCTCAACCAATACAGATCATTTTACATAAAATTTGTACTAAAAAGAGGGCCATGATGGCCCTATATGGCTTCACTGGCTTTTAAACCCTTTACCACACAAATCAAACAGTTGATGGCCCTGAAAGAGAAAGCGTTCGAAAACAATGAACTTTTTCAGGCAATACAGGCAGGTTTATTTATTGGCATACCAGGTAAAGTTCTTGGGAAAAAAAATGAATGGTAGAAACCTTACTTTAAATTTACTATTCTACTCATGGGAGCATAACTATTAGCATAAAAAAGAATCTCTTCCAGAAAACAGACTTTTTTCTACCAAAACACTTAAATGCCCAGCACCAACCATGTATCACTGCAGTTTGATAATCAAAGGAGGTAAATTATAACACTTTATCCTTTATAACAGGTGTCTTTTCCCTTGATTAATATTTAAATGGAAGTGACTATATAGACAATCCCATGTTAAACTTGTGATCCCAGGAATGGAGCAAATTCTGACCCTAGGCCTATAATATGGAAACAGTTGTTAAAAGTCCATTAGATAAAGCTACATGCCAAATTTGGTACCCCTAGGCCCCATGGTTTCAGACAAGAAGATTTTTAAATATTAACACACATAGGACACACACAGACGCAAGACCAACACCAGGCCATGACATAAGCCCCGCCCCCCAATTTTTTTATTACAATCTGGTTTAAATGTCCCTTTAACTCTTTACCAAACAACAAAATTTTGGACTAGTCCAAATTGAAAGCATTTGCTAAGGACTAAATAAATTTGAATAAAAGATTTAAATTTGATCTGGAGAGGGTAGAAAATATTGTGGGAAAAGGAGAAAATGCAGGCTACCAGCATTTTCTCCTTTTCCTACAATGTTTTCAAAAGGCTTATTTCTCAGAGTCGTTAAAAGTCGGGATTGTGTGGTACAGGTTTAAAGGATTTAATGTATCTTTAAAGGACATCCTAAGTTTCTCCAAGGACTGTGGATGGGTGTAAATGGATGTTCCCAAATTTGAACATTTGACCGTAACCCTTTATCAAACAATCCCCCTTTTTCCTGCATATTATTTTCAAAATGTCCTCTTCTTCAGGCTCATGTAAGAAAAAACAGGAACCTCTGCACCTAAAAGGCTAATGAAGAAGTACAAAAATAATACCAGCATAAAAAAGAAAACTAGTAAAGTATTTTATTTTTCAAAAAATTAAGCTAAATAAAAATGAGTACAATTTACTACATGTGTAGATATATCCTGAGCTATTGAATGGCAACCTTTAGAATACAAAATGAAAAGAAATATATTGATTCTAGAAGCCAGAACCAATTAATTGCAATTTAAAGGTTGTACTTGCCTAGAAAGGTCCAAGGATAGCAGACATTGTCATCTTTATCTGCAATGGCAGCAGGGCAACTGCAGTTGTGAAAGGCATACAGTGGATTAATTGCTAAGCAGCTTTTAATACTTTTCATAATAGAAAGCACCATTTTCACCATCTTTGCAAGCCACGGCTGACGATTCACTACGCTACTCTACCCTTGGCAGATGGAGCTTGAATTTTACATTCACCCGATACGCTCTTTCATTGGATGCAGCCAGCTCTAGCTGCAACGAATGAAATCGCTTGTAGCATTTCATCTTTGAGAAAAATAGAATAGAAGGTAAAACATGGAAACCCACGTGGATGTCTGCTTATCGCTTCATGTGTATTCGTAAGCGGTTTGTAAATCGATATTTCATTCGCTTTTAGAAATATGTTGTAAAGGGGGGTAATAGCCAGCATCCAATAGAGGGCACATTGCAGGAATCTCGAAATCGGGCTCAATAAGCCAAGGTAAGATCCACGTAGTGATCGTAAGCTTAGCTCGCGAAGATGCATTTTCACTCACAGAAAGTATAATAACTTGAGAAAAGAAATACAAGCAAATTTGTTCGTCAAGTATGCAATCAAGATAAGACAAATAAATCTTGAAGAATACATAAAATTTTGTCACTTAATCAACCATTTCCCAAACAATCCCTGGTTATTATGACTCTGAGATAGAAGCTTTTAGAAAACATTGTGAGAAAAGGAGAAAATGTTAGTTACCATCATTTTCTCCTTTTCCCACTATGTTTTCAACCCTGCTGGAAACAAATGCTTTAAATTTGAACCAGTCTAAAATTTTGTTCTTTGGTACAGGGTTAAAATTACAGACAAAATTTTAGCCTAGCCCAAGTTGAAAGCATTTGCAGACAACAAATAAAATGTGACTCATTTGATGTGATTGGTATGGTCCTTGAAAAGATAGAAAAGCTTGAAGGGAAAGGAGAAAATAGAAAATGCTGGCAGTCAGCTCTTTTCTTTTTCAAACAATATTTATTAACCCTTTATCAAACAATCCCTGGATTTTACAACCCAGAGGAAGAAGCCTTCTGAAAACATTGAGGGAAAAGGAGAAAATGCTAGTAACCAGCATTTTCTCCTTTTCCTACAATGCTTTCTACTCTTGGATTGTCAAGTTTCAATTTTTAAATCACATTTTATGTTGTCATCTGCACATCCTTTCAATTTGGACCAGTCTATAAATTTGCTGTTTGGTACAGAGTTAAGCCTTTAACCTGATATCTGTGAAAATTTAGGACTGTTTGGTAAGTGAACTGATTCAAATGCTTCCAATTTGGACCAGTCTAAAATTTTGTTGTTTTGTAAAGAGTTAACCCATTACCACTCAATCCCTACTTTTGACGCCCCTGAGAAAGAAGCCTTTTGAAAACACTGTGGGAAAAGGAGAAAATGCTGGTAACCAGCATTTTCTCCTTTTCCCACAGTGTTTTCTACCCTTGCCAGAACAAATTTCTATTTTTCAGTCACCTTTTTTTTTGTCGTCTGCAGATGCTTTCAATTTGGACCAGTCCAAAATTTTCTCTTGTGGTAAAGAGTTAAAAGGCTTGAGCATGTTTTTATGAACTTGTTGAAAATATACAAACCACCATCATCCTTGTAACTCAATATTTCAAGCAAGATAAATTGACTTTCTTTGACATTCTTTGTAAAACAATCTCTCCATCGTATTGATGACAAATTTGTATGCTTTCTTTCTCCAAATGACATGGAGGTATATGAAGTCCTGAGGACAATCTCAACAAACCCGTTGAATATAATATAAGCAATAATACATGTATATAAGCAGTAGTCATATTTGCACCTCTGTATCTACTTAACTATTTAACTCATTACCACACGAGAAAATTTTAGACTGGTCCAAATTGAAAGCATTTGCAGACGAAAAAATAAAGGTGACTGAAAAATAGAAATTTGTTCTGAAAAGGGTAGAAAACACTGTGGGAAAAGGAGAAAATGCTGGTTACCAGCATTTTCTCCTTTTCCCACAGTGTTTTCAAAAGGCTTCTTTCTCAGGGGCGTCAAAAGTAGGGATTGAGTGGTAATGGGTTAACTCTTTACCTCACAATCCCAACTTTTAACGACCCCCGAGAAAGAAGCATTTTGAAAACATTGGTTCACCAGCATTTTCTCCTTTTCCCACAATGTATTCTTCCCTTCCCAAAACCTGTTTCAAATTATCAGTCCCTTTCAATTTGTTGTATGCAAATGCTTTCAACTTGGACCAGTCTAAAAATTTGTAATTTGGTAAAGAGTTAACTGTTACTTCAATAACAACATTTCAGAAATGTCCTACGTAAGGTAGTCAACCTGTAATAGAAAACAGCCATTTCCACTATAATATTATCTTAAAAAATTTTCTGTCATTAAAGATGAGTATTGACCGAGCCACTTTCTACTTTTTTTCCTTCTTAGAATTATCATTTATAAATCTAAAACCACCATATTCTCATTACAAAGTGAGATTATAAATACCTACCTTTCCTGGAAACTAACAAAAGTATCGACAAATAATTTCAAGATAGACATCAAAGGATTTTCTGGTTGCTTAAAAAATAGCAAGAGCATTATATCTGTAAATCCATATTTATGAACCATCAAGGAATTTTATTCCATGTTGCACTACCTACTACCTGTAAAGCACCATCTTTGCAAGCCAAGGCTGATGGTTCACTACACTACTCTACCCTTGGCAGATCAAGCTTGATTTTTACATTCATCAGATACGCTTTTTCATTGGATGCAGCCAGCTCTAACTGCACCGAATGAAATTGCTTGTAGCATTTCATCTTTAATAAAAACAGAATAAGGTAAACATGGAAACCCACGTGGATGCCTGCTTATCGTGAATTCTTGTTGAATAATTGTATTCGTAAGCTGTTTGTAAAATGATATTTCATTGGCTTTCAAAAATATGATGTAGAGGGGGTTAATAACCAGCATCCAATAGAGGGCGCATCACAAGAATCTCGAAATATGGCTCAATCAGCCAAGGTAAGAAACACATAGTGATCGTAACCTTGGCTTGCGAAGATGGTAAGACTATAAATCATATATGGCTAAAAAACTAAAAGATTTGTAGATATGGTAGAAAACATCGTAGACAAAGGAGAAATTGCTGGTTACTAGCATTTTTTCCTTTGCTGACAATGTTTTCAAAAGCCATCTTCTTCAAAGTTTCCTCGTTTTACCAAGCCATCTCTCCACCATTGTAATTGTGAAACTTTCCGATCTCGTTCTCCGACTGGAACGTGGCCATGACCTTCATCATAGACTTGACACTGTCCTCCGTTGTCAGATTGGCCCTCTGGCTGCCCATGTCTGTCTTCACCCATCCTGGGTGTATAGTTGTGACAAAAATTCCATCTCCCTTCAGATCCACAGCCAAGGACTTTGTAATCATGTTCTGGGCAGCCTGTATGAGAGGTGTAGTTATGATCATATCGTAGATATCTATAATACCTTAACTCATTATTGCCATGTGAGAAATTTTTGACTGGTCCAAATTGATAGCATTTGTGGACGACAAAATTAATGTGACTGAAAAATTGAAATTAGTTTTGTGAAGGGTAGAAAACATTGTGGGAAAAGGAGAAAATGCTGGTTACCAGCATTTTCTCCTTTCCCACAATGTTTTCTAAAGGCTTCTTTCTCAGGGTCATCAAAAGTAGGGATTGTGTGGTAATGGGTTAATCCTTTCCATATAATTTCAAGTTTAGCAGCTATGAGAGAGACACATCATGGGAAAAAGAGAAAAGGCTGGCAACCATCATCATTCTCTCCTTTTCCAAAATGTTTTCTAACCCTCAAAGACAAGTTTCAGTGTTTGAACCCCGTGTAAATTGTTGTCTACAAATGCAAAGAAAAATCAAAGGCCCTTTTTCGATGAGACAAAGTTATACTTATGGAATGATAAACATGAAATGAAACTTGCAACACAGAAAGTGAAAACCTAGTCACCAAAAGGGATAACAGCGATATATTTAACTCTTTACCAGACAAGGAAATTTTAGGCTTGTCCAAATGGAAAGCATTTGCAGACAATAAAATAACAGTGACTGAAAATTTGAAATTTGTTTTGTGAAGAGTAGAAAACATCGTGGGAAAAAGAGAAAATGCTGGTAACCAGCATTTTCTCCTTTTCCCACAACGTTTTCTAAAGGTTTCTTTCTCAGGGTCGTCAAAAGTAGGAATTGTGTGGTAATGGGTTAACTCTTTACCAGACAACAAATTTTAGCCCTGTCCATATCGAAAGTATTTGCAGACGACAATTTCAGTGTGGCTCAAATGGTGAAATTTTTCCTCGACAGGGGTGAAAAATTTGCAGGAAAAGGTCTCCTTTTCCCACAATGTTTTTCAAAAGGCTTCTTTCCCAGGGTGTTAAAAGTCGGGATTGTCTGGCAAAGAGTTTAACAGTTGTCTGCTGAAAGCTTGATCGTTTACCAAACAACATCAAATATTTGAGACACATCCAAACTGAAAGCATTTGCAGAAGAGAAATTTGAAATTAGTAAACATAAGCTTAAATTCTGTGATAGCACAAAAAAATTTTAGCAAGAGGAAAAGTTGCTTGATATGAGCAATTTCTTCATTTCCCACACATTCCTTCAAATACTTTGTTCCCTACGGTTAGTCAAATACAGGGTTATTTAGTAAAGGGCTAAAAAAGAATACAAGTGAGGTTAGTAAGCCATTTGAAAATATAGTGGGAAAAAGAGAAAATGCTGGTAGCCAGTATTTTCTTCTTATTCCGCAATGTTTCCTTCTCTATTGCAGACGGAAATTGTCATTATAGCACAGCTTACTTTATCATCTGCCACTTTTTCCAATTGGTACATTCCAAAATTTTGTCTCTTGAGAAAGTGATAACTCTTTACCACACAATCCAGACCACCCTGAGGAAGAGAGCTTTTGAAAACAATGTGGGAAAAGGAGGAAATGCTGGTAATCAGCATTTTCTCCTTTTCCCACAATGTTTTCTGACCTTCCGATATCAAATTTCAATTTTTGATTCACATGTATTTTGTTGTCTGCAAATGCTTTCAATTTGGACTAGTCCAAAATTTTGTCCTTTGGTAAGGACTTAACCCTTTCCTAAACGATAAATTTTAGACTCTTCCAAACTGAAAGAGTTTGCAGATAACAATTTTAGCTTTCATAACTATGGCAGAAAATTATCCAAACGGGCAGAAAACACTGTGAGAAAAGCAGAAATTGCTCGTTACCTTACAATTTCTCCTTTTCCCTCAGTGTTTTTAAAAGACTTGTACTGCAGACAGGTAAAAACAAGGGCTTGTTTGGTAATGACTTAACCAATTACCACACAATCCCTACTTTTGACGCCCCTGAGAAAGACCCAGCATTTTCTCCTTTTCCCACAATGTTTTCTACCCTTCACAAAACAAATTTCAAATTTTCAGTTACTTTTATTTTGTCGTGTGCAAATGCTTTTGATTAAGACAACCCTAAAATTTTGTCGTTTGGTAAAGAGTTAAAACTACCTTTGCTGCTCTGTAAGCATACATTCTTCCAGAGGTATTGTCAGCTATAGATCCAAGCCCACTGGATATATTTATAACTGCAGAATTATTTACTGATAAACCAGTGCCTTTACTGGCTGCTTTCTTCAACAGGGGCAAGTATTTCTGGAAAAAGAAGAATAAAAAGTACATAAAAATGATTAAGCTGCCCAAAGAAAACAAGGCAGATTACAAAATGCATTTAACTATTAGTGTAAAACAAAAGTATGGAAATTATTGTGGTGATGACATAGAGCATATTTGGTGTTTTTTTCATTGAAAGATCAAAATTTATTTCATCGAGTGGACACAATTGGCAATATTTTCACTCGTGGCTGCGCCACTAAGTCTTGTGAAAATATTACTGATGGTGTTCACGTGACGAAATAAATTTCGATCTTTCACTGAAAAAAACAAATATTCTATTTATTTCATGCTTTTAACCCTTTCTAGGTGGAGCTTTATCAAAATCCAGCAAAGTTCTTTTCCGTTATTCCCCGTGGCCTACCCATCCCGCATAGCAATGTATTGCAATATTATGTCAAGCCCGAGAAATGTAAGGTACATGACATCATATTTCCATCTGGTTGTGAGGCAAGCGCAATTAACCTAGTCAACAAGTTGAAGAACATGAAAGTCGGGATTTTCACTGCTGGTACCAGCATAAGATTGAAAAATATTTTCACTGGTATTTCTCAATATCCTACCGGAAAGCATGAAATAAAAATGGTTAAAGTATAGTTGGTCCCAGTTTTGGTCGTTGGCAGAGAAATTGATTTCAAAACAGGGTTAAAGCCTGCCAGGTCATTCTATCTGTTGTTTACATTTGGTCTGATTTTGAAATTCATTTTTCTGCCAATAACTAACACTTCAGCCAACCACATATAAAGTCTATTCTATTCTTATGCTTTGAAATGGTATGATTTAACTCATTACCAAACAGCAAAATTTTAGGATTGTCCAAATTGGAAGCATTTGCAGACGACAAAATCAGTGTGACTGAAAAATTGAAATTTGTTTTGGGAAGGATAGAAAACATTGTAGGTAAAGGAGAAAATGCTGGTTTCCAGCATTTTCTCCTTTTCTCACAATGTTTTCAAAAGGCCTCTGTCTTGGAGTTATAAAAACCAGGGATTGTTTGGTAAAGGGTTAAAACACAGAATTAATTGGCAAATGATTACAATAGCAGTCGAAAATGAAAAAAAGGTGTCTGCTAAAATACAAACACATCTGCTTTGAATATAAGGTAAAAATATCTATGTCCTTGAAAAATAAAACAATGTTTCAGGGCAGGAAACCACAGAAAGAATTCATGAGAAAAATTTAGCACCTCACCTTTTCCTTTCACACTTTCTAGCTCTCTACTTAAATAATTTTGTGTTAACAGGACCATGAAAAAAAGTGAGGCTTTTGAAATCAACGTAGGAACAGAACACTGATGTCAAGCTTTTTTTTTCCCTAGTATTAGCATAGTTTTTTCTATCCTTTCCTAAAACCCATTATTTCAATTGCTTTAACAATCCCTAGTTTTCACGACCCTAAGATAAAAGTCTTTTTGAAAACAATGTGGGAAAAGGAGAAAATGCTGGTAACAAGCATTTTCTCCATTTCCTGCATTTTTTTCTAATCAGCTGAAGGAAAGATTCATCATGCGAGTCATTCATCATTCGAGTCACACTTAAACTGTCATCTGCAAATGCTTTGAATTTGGATTTGTCTAACATTTTGTTCTGCAGTAAAGAATTAATCCTTTACCTCACAATCCTGAGTTTTAACAACCCTGTAAGAGAAGGCTTTTGAAAACATAGTTGGAAAAGGAGAAAATACTGGAAACCAGCATTTTCTCCTTTTCCCATAGTGCTTTCTACCCAATCCACCACAAAAATCATCATTTCAGTCGAAATTAACCCTTTACCCCATAAAGCTTTTCTATGGTATCTCTAATGGACACTAAATAACAGCAAGGATGAAGCCGTTTCTTATCTGTATATTACACCTTTTAATAGCATAGAAAACATTGTGACAAAAGGTTAAATTTCTCGTCACGAGCAATTTCACCTTTTGCCAAAATGTTTTCCAAAGGCTCCTACAAGCAATGCGTAGAAATGAGAATCTGTGGAGTAAAGGGCTAATTTGTCGTCTGCATAGATGCATTCAACTTGGTTGAGTCCAAATTCTTGTTGTCTAGTAAAGAGTTAAATTGTCATCTGCAAATGTTTTCAACATGGGTAAGTCTAAAATTTTCATAACTGGTTAAATGCAGTGTAATAAAATCTGGGACAAATTGAGCATGTTCTAATTTATGTCATTTTTCATTAACTCTTACTGGGTCAAGGACAACTGAGGCTACATTTGAGGACAGTACTGTATAGACTGCACTATGCCTGCAAACTCATCTTGGATCCACACAGCCCAAGCTAGTTTTGAATTTATTCTATAGTACTTTTTAATTTGTTCTATTCGATGGTTTTAATTTCAGATTGATTTCATGGTAGTCAGGTATTAATTTTGACCCTTTTCTGTAAGTGATGAAATTCATTCCCTCCTGAATGAATTTGAAGCAGATGACCTCGAAAAAATGCATACAGAATATATAATGGTATGGAGGAAGGCTTATTACATGAATTCATGCAAACACATCGTGGCAAAAAGAGCAAATTCTTCTCACATGCATATTTTTCTTTTGCAGCAATGTTTTAAACAACAACAACAAAGCCAAAAAAGGTTATCTTCAAGCTGTTAAGTGTTAAAATGATTTTTACACAACCCAGGTCAACTCAAGGTCTTATGCATTCTAGTCAAACATTACCCTTAACCCTTTCCCAAACAAGCCCTGGTTTTTACGTGTCTGCAGTACAAGTCTTTTGAAAACACTGTGGGAAAAGGAGAAATATTGCTCGTAATGAGCAATTTCTCCTTTTCCCACAGTGTTTTCTACCTATTTGGATAACTTTCTGCTATATTTATCAAATCTGGAATTGTCGTCTGCAAACTCTTTGAGTTTGGAAGAGTCTAAAATTTGTCTTTTGGGAAAGGGTTAAAGTTTTCAACAAACATTGATAGGAGTCCTGCGACTCTTACCCTCAAAAGTGCACAGACTCTAGACTTCTCACGGTATTATGTTTCAAAACCATTATAACATACCGACAACATGTTTAAAATCTGTATTTTCTTCCTTTTACACCATTTTTACCCTGAATGTCACTTTGAAGACATAGAGTTATTCAGGATATTTTCTTTTCTTTTCAAGTTATCAATCCTTAATGTTCATGGGGAAAATGCCCATTAACCCTTTACCAAACAATCCCTGGTTTTTACAGCCCTTGGACAGAAACCTTTTGAGAACATTGTGGGAAAAGGAGAAAATGCTGATAACCCGCATTGTGGGAAAAGGAAAAAATGCTGATAATACGCCATAATGCATTTCCATGGTATCTCTAATTGACCCTAAATAGCAGCAAGGATGAAGCTGTTTCGTATGTGTATATGACACCTTTTAATGTCATAGAAAACATTGTGGCAAAAGGTGAAATTGCTCATAACGAGCAATTTCACCTTTGCCAACATGTTTTCCAAAGGCTCCTGCAAGCAATGCATAGAAATGAGTATCTATGGAGTAAAGGGTTAATATACTATTTCCTCTAGTACAGTAAAGTGGTAAAATATTTTGATTCCCTTCTTGGCTACTTTTTTTCCCTTCCCAGAACTGACAGTTGTTTTTGGCGACAAAATTTCTTCCTCTCTCATAGCTGAATA
The DNA here is from genome assembly GCA_943736015.1 of Tridacna crocea. Lineage (NCBI taxonomy): Eukaryota > Metazoa > Mollusca > Bivalvia > Cardiida > Cardiidae > Tridacna > Tridacna crocea. The sequence continues at coordinate 27,240,549 of OX031070.1, forward strand.
TTGTCGAGACCATGTTCATGTGGAATTGCAGCCAGATGCCTGCAAAGAATACTACACTAAGTGCTACTAAATGAAACTCCACAAACTCATGGGTAGGAGCATCCTCGGATACCCCAGGGTCTCCCTATTTGCTACGCTACATCGACCCTGGGACAATTGACTTATAAAACTTTGAATCAGCCGCCGAAAATCCATACGAAACGTCATACCGTACAGTCCACTCGCCTGTCACAAAATGATGATAGAACCAATGAAAAGCCAGCATTCGGCCAGCGGTAAAGCGAGCCGCCGAAAATCGATACGAAACGTCATAGCGTACAGTACACTCGCCCATCACAAAATGATGATGGAACCAATGAAAAGCCAGCATTCGGCCAGCGGTAAAGCGAAGGAAATTCAACTAATTGTCCCAGGGGTCGATGTAGCATAGCAAATAGGGAGACACCGGGGTATCCGAGGATGGGGTAGGAGCATTTGCCACAGTAATTTAATAATTTACCACATAAACCTTGTATTTTAACCCTTTACTCCATTGATACTTGTTTCTACGCACTGCTTGTAGGAGCCTTTGGAAAACATTGTGTGAAAAAAAACAACAACAGAAAATGCTTGTAACCAGCACTTTCTCCTTTTTCAATAAAGTTGAAAATCTACAGTTCATTTATGCCGATTGCCAATGTTTCTTATGCAGTTAATTTCATTTGGGATGAGCCCACAATTTGTTGTCCAATGCTCTACCCTGGGAAAGAAGCCTGTGAAAATATTATGGGATAAAGAGAAGATGCTGGTAACCAGCATTTTCTCCATTACCAGCATTTTCTCCTCTTTGCACATTAGTTTTTACCCTTCCCAAAACAAATTTCAAATTTTTAATGACTTTTGTCATTGGCTAGTGATTTCAATTTGGACCAGACTTAACCCATTACTACACAATCCTTAATTTTGACACCCCCGAGAAAGAAGCCTTATGAAAACACAGTGGGAAAAGGAGAAAATGCTGGTAACCAGCATTTTCTCCTTTTCCAACAGTGTTTTCTACCCTTCACAAAGCAAATTTCAAATTTTCAATCACTTTTATTTTGTCCTCTGCAGATGCTTTCAGTGTGGACAAGCCTAATATTTTGTCGTTTGGTAATGAGTTAAATTATGTTGTGTGGTAGAGAACTAAGAAATGGTACACTAAAAAGTGTTGGGAATAGCATCAAAGATCAAACAAAACAAACATTAATTTTTACCTGAACAATAACAAGTGGTCCTGTTACGTGGATGTTAAAGTGCTCCGTCATGGCCTCAGGTGTGACAGAACTCAGGTTGTCCATGTTTAGAATTCCCGCATTGTTAATGACCAGTGACAGACCCTGGTCTCCCAGTACCTTTTCTACAGCTTTAACACTGTCTGGTATCGAAGTGAGATCTAGTAAATCTGAAAATATTTTAAAGTATTATTATGATTCAGAGCTCCAGATAGAGGGAGTGATTTTGATTTCAAAACTGAAAATATCAACTATTGTCTACTAAACCCTATGTTGTGGGTACTCATTAGAATTGTCTCGTCGAGACGATTCTAATGAGTACCCACAACATAGGGTTTGGAAGAGAAATAAAGGATTTAGAATACCATCACTCTCTCTTATCTGGAACTCTGATGATTGGATGGTTAGTTTGATGGTTAGTTCTATGGATGGATGGGTGGATGGGTGGATAAGTTAATGGATGGACGGGTTGTTGGATAAATGATAGGTATAGATTGACAGATGGATTGACCGATAGATAAGGGTGGATAAATGAAGTATGAGACACCTTTATCACTAAATAAGTGAACATAAAAACCAATTAATCCATTATAATACACACCCTAGGGATGTCTTTGTCTGTCTCAAAAGTGGCCAAGTTTAACTTGTTACCAAACAACAAAATTTTAGGACTGTCCAAATCGAAAGCATTTGCAGACAACAAAATAAAAATGACTAAAAATTTGAAATTTGTTTCGTGAAGGATAGAAAACATTGTGCGAAAAGGAGATAATGCTGGGTAACAGCATTTCCTCCTTTTCCCACAATGTTTTCTAAAGTCTTCTTTCTCAGGGGCATCAAAAAGTAGGGATTATGTGGTAATGAGTTAACACAGACTTTACCATAGATTACTCTTTTTCAAGTAGTAATTTCTTAGAAAAAAATTAAGAAAAAATATTTTCTTTGTTCTTTGTTGTGTATCTCATTGTTAGTCACTATGTTTTAAGCTTGTAATTGAACTCTAGCCTGCATTTTTTAAAGACACTGAAAACTGCATTTATCTCTGGTGGTGCCAAATAATTCATACAGGCCTCCTTTTACAGCTGTAGTTTCAATGCCCATTAGACAAGGACATATTTTTACCCTGTAGGTTTGACAAAACAAGCAGGTAGTATACATCAACAATCAGACTTCACGTTTTGTACAGTATGATCCTGATCTATGCTTTCTGCTAAAGTCCCTATTTCCTATCACAATGCAAGAGTTAAAAACCAGTAAACTTGAAAAAAAAGTTCAAACCAATCTTGACGAGTTTCACAGCATCGGACTTTTTTGCAATCTCCTGAAGTTCCTGAAATGCATAAATAACGATGACATCATGAAAAAGTCATTCAGAGCAAATCTGCAAGAAGCCAATCCTTGTTAACCCATTACCACACAATCCCTACTTTTGATGACCCTGAGAAAGAAGCCTTTTGAAAACATTGTGGGAAAAGGACAAAATGCTGGTAACCAGGATTGAGTGGTAAAGAGTAAAGGGTTTGAAAGCCTTTCACTTCTACTGAGACAGGATACTGGCTTGCTGGAAAAGCAGCTGGTGCAAGGTGTTGGTGTAGGAAACTCCATAGGTGCACTGGTCACTGCGGTTTTACTGAAATAATGTTGATAATTAAAGATGTTTAAAAACCAAACAGACCAGCTGAGCTAGGAATAACATCTGAGGTATACTGTGTTCTCCCTTCTCCGTTCACCTAAGCGAAATGTACATTTTTGATCAGGGAATCAAAATTTTCATGTAGATCTAATGATCAAATAGAAAATCTGAATCAAACATTCAACTGAAAAAAGTCACTACAACTTGCATCAAAAGGTTCAATCCAAGGATGTTTTCAAACCTAACTCGCCAATCTGGGTAGTATGGCCACTGTCTCATTTTTCCATTCATTTGATTGATTGTTAAGGCCCGTAGCTGAGAACAGATGAAAATTCTACAACCCTTTTCAGATGGACTAGCCCATTTATGGTAAAGGGTAAATACAACCCATTTATGCATATTTAATGTTGAAAACATTGAAAATTTTTCTTTTAACCCATTACCACAAAATCCCTACTTTTGACTCCTCTGAGAAAGATGCCTTTGGAAAACATTGTGGGAAAAGGAGAAAATGCTGGTAACCAGCATTTTCTCCTTTTCCAACAATGTTTTCTACCCTTCATAACAGAAATTTCAAATTTTCAGTCACTTTATTTTATCGTCTGCAAATTCTTTCAATTTGGACAAGCCTAAAAGTTTGTCCTTTGGTGATGAGTATAAGGTATCGAATGCAATATTTTCTTTCAAACTGTGAAAATTACACTCTTTTTGTTGCATTTTTGCAGCTTATATACCATAGAAAAATACTATCGATATAGGGTAGGATGTTATGCATAATATAGAGCAGAATAGAACCCAGGTGGAACAAAACGTCACTAGCGGTTAATCTTTCCGAGATAGTACATGAACGGAGAAGCGAGAATGACAGGAGAAATGAGAATAGGCCATATTACTCTCACTTCATTTTCAGTTAATATTCTTGTTTGCAATTATAGGTAAAAACTATCAATTTTGGATTTGATGAGAATGGTAGAGAGTTTTCCCAATGGGCTAGAAAACACTGTGGGAAAAGGAGAAATTGCTCGTAACAAGCAATTTTTTTGTTTTCCCAGTGTTTTCTAAAGATTCGTGACGGGGACATGTAAAAACCAGGGGCTTAACTGTTTGGGAAAGAGATAAACAAGCAATAATATAAAGTATTAAGGAAATGTTTATTGAGTTAGATTTATACTCACGTACTTTGATTTTCTACAAAAATCAGTCATGCTTAACAAACATGAAAACACTTTCATTGTAAATAAGAAAGCAAATTGCTTAAGCCTGTCAATAATTCTAAAAATAACATAATGAAACCTTAGAATAAATTTGTACCTTTGCTGAATCTGGAGATCTACACGCAGCAAACACATATTTCGGAGGTGAAGGTAGTCCGAGGAACTGTTTGACAAACTCCAAACCGATTCCCCTGTTTGCTCCGGTTATGAGTACGCTAGCTGGACACAGAGACATTGTCAATTTTTGAGTGTTACTCCACCGGGGATCTGTATGGATTATAAAGGCTGCCTTTGGTAACTATTTACATAAGTTTTCGAGTTACGTTTAACTTACTACCAAACAACAAAATTTTAGACTGGTCCAGATTGAAAGCATTTGCAGACGACAAAATAAACGATACTCAAAAAGTGAAATTTGTTTCCAGCTTGATAGAAAACATTATGGGAAAAGAAAAAAATGCAACATTTTCTCCTTTTACCACAATGTTTTCAAAGGGTTTCTATCTCAGGTTCGTAAAAACCAGACATTGTTAGGTAAAGGGTTAAATGTAACCTTATACATTACCCCCCAACTTCACACTTGACTGCCGACATGTCCCAAATAATGACACCGCACGATCAAAGTGGTGAAGGTAATATACTTTAATTCCCAGCCACCATCTCTGCCGAAAAAAAGAAAATAGTGAAACAAGAGGACCATGATGGTCCTATATCGCTCACCTGAGTATAATTGTAATTTATATGGTTTGCCAAGGGCAGGCTATTAATTCGTTTCAAATAAGGCATACCCTTGGGTTTGTCAAAAAAAGATGTTTACAGATTTTCTTCTTTGTTTTTGGCCAGTGGAGCTAAAAACTGCTGCTTATCATCAATTTTTCTCTTCACAGTGTCTTGTTCCCTTTTTGACTTGTATTTTAAGCCATTACCAGACGACAACATTTTAGACTCAATAGAAACAAATTGCAGACGACATTTTAAAATGTATTTAAAATGAAAAATAAGTGATCTATATGGTAGAAAAGATTGTGAGAAAGGAGAAATTGCTTGTTACAAACAATTTCTCCTTTTTAGATGGAATTGGAATTCCTTCTATGATTCTATATGAAATAGTGTGCACTAGGGCACAGAGCCAAAATATGACCCCAATGGGATAATTTTGATTATTTTTATAAAGGGTCACTAGATGATGCTACATGCAAAATATGAATGCTCTACGTCCAAAATCAGTTAAGTTGCGCCATTTACACTGTAATTTCGGCCATGATATTTGGAACACAAAATTTAATTCAACCTCGTTTTTTGTAAGCTTTCAACCTTTTGATATACAGATTCGATACTTAAAGTGTTTGCATTGGATTTTTTAAGCACAAAAATCAGACCCTATAGCAGTGGGTCAAAAACAGCCGTGAATTACGTTACAAAACCGTGACTTGATAAAATGAATGTCCACTATGAACATGATACGATATATTGCTTTCATGTGTAAATCTGAACACTGCATATGTGTCTTTAAAATGAACAAGCGTCAAATTTTAGTCATATATTGCATAATGAGAAAGCAGTATCTCTTTGATTTGAACATGTGATGAAATTTTTGGTTGCAAATCTTAATCGCATCGATTTCTAAGAAATAAGGTAATTGTCGTGGATCTGTGTGAAAGAAATTGACAATCATTTATAGCTTATTAGGAAGCAATGTTATCCTGCATTATATGAATGCTTACTTGGTATGGATGAAAGCAACTATTTTACTGTGGTCGGCTTGTACTATGGATTGGTAACTTGCAACGTAATTCACATATAGAAGAAAATTAAAATGAACTCATATTTAAGAAATGTACCTCCTTTTATTAAACTAAAAAAAATCAAATCCTGTAAGAATACTGTAGCAAACTGAAAATAAATGGACCTTTAAAACTGTAAGAAATGAATCGTAACACTTTTGAGATTCAACAGCAGCAATTTGCGTCAGTTTTAGATACAACTTTACAAACACTACTAAATGTACTATGTGCAGGGAATAAAAAGCAAATAAAATGCAAAAGTCTACTATTTCCTAATAGGCTATAGAATGTTCCAGTCATAAATTATAACCAAACATGAGTACAGACTGTTCACTATATGATGAAAATGTTGTAATGTAATTCAAGTCAAAGCTATAACGTAATTCACTTGTACTTCATTGACTTATTTATTCGGAAAATTAATCAAATTACTTTTAACCCTTTCCAAAAGAACAAATTTTAGACTCCTCCAAATTGAAAGCGTTTGCAGACGATAATTTTAAATTTGATAAAAATGGCAGAATGGTCTATAAAAGGGTAGAAAACACTACGGGAGAAGGAGAAATTGCTCGTTACGAGCAATTTCTCCTTTTCCAACAATGTTTTCAAAATACTTGTACGGCAGACACGTAAAAACCAGGGCTTGTTTGGAAAAGGGTTAACTCTTTACCAAACAACAAAATTTAAGACCAGTCCAATTTGAAAGACTTTGCAGACGACAAAATGAATCTGACTTATAAAATGAATTTGGTTATGGGAAGAGTAGAAAACAGCGTGGGAAAAGAAGAAAATGCTGGTTTCCAGCATTTTCTCCTTTTCCCTGACTGTGTTCAAAAAGCCTCTTTGTCAGGGTCGTTAAAAGTCGGGATTGTGTGGTAAAGAATTAAAGCAACTCAGTGTAACACAAACTGTCTCTCGTCAATTATTGTTTACTTTTTATAGGCCAAACAACTGCTCAATGGTGTTAATTTCTTCCTGTCGGAATTTGAATATGTTTTTCCAATGCGAATTGGTTCGTTTACAGCCATTAATATAGCGTCGGCTGTTATCCAGACTGTGTCTGGCTTACCGGGCCACTTGAAGGATTTTTTTTTTGCATCAACCATGGACGATACAAAGTATTCTTGGTCACTACGGTCATAGTGAAAGAAAGTGAATTACGTTACAGTTTTTGTGAATTACGTTATCATATAATTCATACATCACTTTCAAATATATCTCTTTTAATTTCTTTAATTCAGACAAGATAGAAGAATACAAATGTCAATCTTAAAAATCGAACATCACACATGTTATGAGCAGAGATACACACTAATTAAATGATATAAACCAATAATCCTTACTGTGCAATAAAGTATTCACATCCACCAAGGTCAAAAAAGATAAACGGCACCTGTAAATGAGGTTTACATATGACGTAACTATGAGGTCAGTTTTTACACTGAAATTAACTCGTGTATTTGAACAGTTTGGTGTTTCGTTCAGATAATCCTACATTCAGTGTATCGTAATTCACTGTAACGTAATTCACCCCAGCGTCTAAAATGCAATTTGAATCCTTATTACTTAACACAGATAAATGATAGCTTGATATATCAGAAAGGCAGACATGGTCTACCCATATTGGTGTTTAATTTCCTTTCCCATGTTTAGTATCTTAGAAAACATGTGTAACGTAATTCACTAAAAATGTGAAAAATTGAAAATTCTACGTTGAATAAAGTGCGGTTTATTTTTTTTTACGGTAAACCCGAAAGATTATTCTAGCTGTTAAATATGATGCTTCTAGAAAGAGAAAAAATAAGTTCTGTGCTCTACCTTTCGTATTTCATTTTAATGCAGTGGTGTTACTTTGTATAACGTAATTCACTATGATTTAAGGGACAGTAAACAGACAAAAATATCAAAAGAACTAACAAATTACAAGCTTTATTTCGACTTTGTGCCTCATTGTTTGGCATTTACGAATAAAATGAACTGTACCTTATTCATACTATGTGGTTTATGTTGGTGCGATATTTTCCGTTAATATAACCTTTTGTTTGTGACATGGCTTTTTGTTCGTATATGTCTACAATCAGCTTCAAATTTTCAAATTCAAAGTGTTCAGATCTTGGATTTGTACATTTATATTTTTGGCAATATCATTTGGACTATGTATAACATACAAAAGTAGACTGAAGAGCCTAAATTATCTTTTCATTTGACTGTGACTGGAAATTAAGTCATTGGCACAACTTAACTGATTTTGGACGTCTAGCCCTTTTGGTTTGCCACAAGTATATTTTTAAAAGATTTCCTTCTTTTTTTTCCTTCTTTTTTTTTCCATGTAAAATAGGGTGCGCCCGGGCAGAGCCCAAATATGACCACAGAGGGATAATTCTAGCAATTTTGGTAGAAGATTATCAGATTACGCTACATAGCAAATATGAATGATCTAGCCATTACGGTTTGTCAAAAAAACATTTATTAAAGGTTTCCTTCTTTGTTTCTATGTAAAATAGGGTGTGCCCGGGCAAAGCCCAAATATGACCCATGGGGGATAATTTTAACAATTTTGGTGAGGGGTCACCAAATGATGCTTCATACAAAATAGGAATGCTCTTGGCATTCTGGTTTGTCACAATAAGATTTTTAAAGATTTTAAAATAGGGTGCACCTGGACAGAGCCAAAACATGACCGAACAAGAAAATTTTTTATAATTTTAGGATAATCAGATAATGCTACATACTTAATAGAAATGCTCTAGCCATTATGACTTGTCAGAAGAAGATTTTTTTAAAGATTTCCTTCTTTGTTTCTATGTATAATAGGGTGCACCCGGGCAAAGCCCAAATATGACCCCAGGGGAATGATTTTTAACAATTTTGGTAAGGGGTTATCCAATGATGTTTCAAACAAAATATAAATGCTCCCGGCCTTATGTTTTGTCAAAAGAAGATTTTAAAATAGGATGCGCCCGGGCAGAGCCCAAATATGACTGCAGAAGGATAATTTTAACAATTTTGGTAGAAGATCATCAGTTAATGCTACATACTAAATAGGAATGTTCTAGCCATTATGATTTGTCATCAGAAGAAGTTTTAAAGATTTCCTTCTTTGTTTCTATGTAAAATAGAGTGCGCCCGGGCAAGGCCCAAATATGACCCCATGGGAATGATTTTAACAAGTTTGGTAAGGGGTCACCCAATGATGTTTCAAACAAAATATGAATGCTCCCAGCCTTATGTTTTGTCACAAGAAGATTTTAAAATAGTGTGCGCCCGGGCAGAGCCCAAATATGACCGCAGAGGAATAATTTTAACAATTTTGTTAGAGGATCATCAGATAATGCTACATACCAAATATGAATGCTCTAGCCATTATGGTTTGTCAGAAGAAGATTTTTTAAAGATTTCCTTCTTTGTTTCTATGTAAAATAGGGTGCGTCCGGGCAAAGCCCAAATATGACCCCAGGGGAATAATTTTAACAAGTTTGGTAAAGGGTTACCCAATGATACTTCATACAAAATATGAATGCTCCCGGCCTTATGGTTAGTCACAAGAAGATTTTTAAAGACTTTTTACCATTTTCATCAATTTTGTTGCCATGGCAACCAGAGTTTTTGATGAAATTAAATTCTTTTAACAATTTTTGTAGAGCTTCACCCAAGGAGCATTCCTGTCAAGTTTCATCAAGATTGGCCCCCTGGTTTTGGAGGAGAAGATTTTTAAAGAAATTGTAAACGGACGGACGGACAGACGGACGGACGGACGATGACCGGTCACAATAGCTCCCCCTGAGCACGTTGTGCTCAGGTGAGCTAAAAATAGATGAGCCCCTAACAATACTGCTGATATTTGCTGATAGCTTGATCCCTAAAGATTTTATATTTAGGTGAAAAGTCCTGTCTCACAATGGTTTCTACGACAAACCCATTTTGTTTTTATCCTTTCGGAAAATTTAGGCGTCATGGGAGTTTTTGCACAATAGAGCTGTTTTATAGAAGTGGGTTGATGTATTACCTCGAAACATATATCACGGTGTAGGACCGGAAGTGTACAGTGTTTGAGATTGTATGTCAATTGGGAGTCTGTACAGCGGTGAAATGTCACTTGGTCGTTGAAAATTGCTAACACACGGTAAGTCAAGCTGGTGATTTTTCATTTATTTTGATAGCTATTATAAAACCTTCATATCCAGTTGTTTGTTTGTTAATCATAGACCGTATCAGGAACACTCATGTGCTCTGAAAAACTTACCTGGAGATATGGGGATGCCTTGATCATGTAACCATACTAAAATACAGATGATTTTGCCTCAAAACAACGGGGTATTTTGTATGATTAATCATCCTTAAAAGCTTTTTTGCTGAAAGGAAAATGTATAGACAGTTTCTTTATTCACTTTTGCTTGAAAACATGTAAAGAATTGGTAACAAAATAGACTGCAATCCTCCTAATCGTTCGTTTAAAATGGCATGTCAACATAGGGAATTTGTACTGTCACTTGATAAGCTGTTGTACAGTCACTTGAGATCTACAATATTTTATACAAGTGACAGTACAAAATTCTGTTGGTAGACATACTGGAATTTCGTCATTTTAATCGCTTTTAAGGTCACATTTTGGAACTTGTTGATGAAAAGAGAAAGCAGACACATCGGCAGACATTTTAATCGTAGAAAGAACTCTCTCGTGTGTGCTAAAGCGAAAATTCTGCTATTTTTTGTCGTCGAAAATCATTTCAATTTTCTCACATCAAGATGATCAAGACATTCTTATTGCTATAAGGAGGTTGCATATTGCACGATCAGGTGCCTGGCATGTTTAATATATATCAAAAGTACATGTGGATGGAAAGAATTCAATCAAATATAAAAATAAATGAAAAAAATATTAACTTCACTTACCGTGGAAACACAGTTTTCTAGAATCAAGTGACATTTCGCCACTGTACAGATTCCCAAGTGACATACAATATCAAACAATGCACACTTCCGGTCCTACACTGTGTTTATATAGATATGCATTTTACACCGTATCTCTATGTTTCAATGGGGAAATGATCGGTATTTGCAAGATGTTTACATTAAAAATACCAAATTACAAAGGGGGAGGGGCAACTCATGTGACGTACATGTAAGGATATCATATCAAAATACGCTCGCCAAAGAAATAATAAACCCATTAAAAAGGACAAAAAACTTAATATGTTTGTTAAATCATGTTTTATAACAACTTTGCTTCAATATCAATACGATATATTATATTTATTGTCTTTGAATAGACAAGGGGTTACGTAAGAGTCATCATAGCAATATTAAGCCCATTAAAATGGACAAAAAACTCATCAATGTTAATTGAATATGTTTTATAACCAATTTGGTTGCACATAAATATGACATTGTATCATATTTATGGAAAAATTTGTTCTTCTAAAAAAAGTCTAACGTATTATGTGCAACATGGTTAATGTTCAATGAGAGAACGTTCAGTATATTTTTTTGTTCAGATTTGCTTCAACAAAAGTAGGGACCTGATGAAACTCCCAGATGCATTATAGGCCTATATAAATACTAAACAAGTTATCATTTAATTATGGATCCTTTTTTTTCTGAGAAAACGAATCATCATAAGATAGAGTGGTTCTTGGAATTGCAGAAAATTTATTAAACGCAAAAAGTTTCGATTCAGGTCAATCTGTGTGCACTGCACACTCTGACATGGGTCGATACTTTTTGCGAATGCATTAAAACCCTTTACCGCACAATGACGACTTTTAACGACCCTGAGGAAGAGGCCTTTTGAAAACTTTGTGGGAAAAGGAGAAAATGCTGTTAACCAGCATTTTCTCCTTTTTCCACAAAGTTTTCTACTCTATCAAAGAAAAATCACATCATTTGAGCAACTGTGAAATTATCACCCACAAATGCTCTCGATTTGGATAGGTCTAGAATTCTGCTGTGTGGTAAAGGGTTTCACCACATCTCCAAAGAGCTCATCTCAGTTATTTAGCTGAAGGACGTCTCCGTTCAAATACTTTGCAAGAAAACGGTAGCTCTTTACTTGTATTTAATCACTCACCCTGCTTTGTTAAAGATAGGCTCAGGAATAGCAACATGGCCTCGCTGTCTTGGCAATCTGTATCGACGGGGATCAAATTTCTGCTGGTTTTGCTGATCGTGATTTGCACGATATCGAGATGAACGTGCAAGCTTCCTGGCCTGGTTTATCTTCAAGAATCGGAGAATCGTGTCATCAGTCACATAGACCGGGATGTGGAATTTTCTTGTAGATACCTCGCCGTCGAGAAATGAAAGTTTTGAGCAGGTATGGTACACTGGAACACTTGACCGCTTGCGAAGTTCAGTCTGTACACCAGACTATGTAATCTGTTAATCTTTTCTTTTTTGAAATTATTTGCAGATAACAAATTATATGTGGCTCAAGCGACTGATTTTGTTTTTGAAAATGAAAGAAACACTTTGGAAAAAAGCTAGTGCTTGGTTACTGGCATTTTCCTTTCTGGTTATTCGGCTTGCTCAAGCATACAAAAAACAGGACATCTTTCTGTACGGTACATGTATACATACATACATTAATTAATTAATTAATTAATTAATTGATTGATTGATTGATTGATTGATTGATTGATTGGTTGGTTGGTTGATTAATTAATCAATTTATTAATTGATTGTTTGATTGATTGGTCGATTGATTGAATGATTGATTGACTCTAGTATATTCAATGTCAGACAACTGGTATGTACACAAACTTCAAAGAAAATTACTTAAGGTCAAATATTGAACTCCTAGTAACTTTGGTGCACTTATCAACCAGATTGAGACAACAGTTTCCAAGCCTACGTAAATTAAAAAAATAATGGATAAATGATTACATAAATAAATTGGCCTTCTTATTTCTATGATTATAAGAATGAAATAATGGGTAGATACCTTGCCCCAGACGTAAAACTGTTATACTCAAAATTTTGAATGAAAATACTGATCATTAAGTGATTAGCAAACCCTGGTGCACTATTCAACCAGATTGAACTACAATTTTCAGACGTATGTAAATAAATAATCAAATAAAAACATGTAAAAATGAATTGACTTTCTTGTCTCCTCAGTATAAGATTATTAGAACGAAGTAAGGGGTATATACGTACATGTAGCTGTAGATGTACAATTCGTATACTCAAAATTTTGAATTAAAATATTCTGAACGTCAAATGATCAATTAACTTATATGCACTATTAAACTAGATTGAACTAAAATCTTTACATATAAATAAAAAACAAACAAATAAATAAATAAACTGACCTTTTTTCTTCAATACAAGAGTAGAGCTACAACATTGTTTCATGGCATTTTGATTTCACGTATAAGACAAATATATTTGCCTGATGAAGTAGGTATTCTAAGTAAATTTTAGATGATTATACACTGTTTCTTTTTAAAGTAATTAATCTACACTTTGCGCACAAAATGGCGGCTTTTCCAACACCTCTGCTATGACGTATATTGTCACCCTTGTTTTAGCTCGAAGTATTTACATTTTTACCGACGAAGACTTGGTTAGTTGTCGTGCAGAAAGTGCAGAGAGTGACAGATGTTTATTCCTCTGGTTCTTTTATTACTCCTTTCTATACAAATCCAGCTCGACCGGGAAGCCCAGCAGGGCCCGTATTTACCAACCATTCTTGAGAACGTTCTTTGTCTTATTCTCCATAATTTTCTACATTTGTAACTAACACAACTTCTGATTGGATAAACCATTCGGTTTAGCCAATCAGAAGTTGTGTTACTTACAAAATTAGGAAATCTTGGAAAATGAGACTAAGAATATTCTCAAGAATGATGTTAGCGTATCTGACTCCTGACAAGGAAGTTGTGGGTCCGATATCCGGCTGTGGCCAACCCTGTTATCGACGATTCTTCGCCTTCCACCCCTATGATGTGAGAAAAGACGTCACTTGTTTTGGAAACGGCCATGACACGACCAAAGCTGTTAGAATGGCGTTGAACTCGATACCATACAATTTTATAACTACAAAATTATTTAGATTTCTAACCGTGGATTTGAAAACAAAGATTTGGACTCAGAAACGAATGATACAAAACTTGTGTAAAAATCCCCAAGGTTGTGTATGATCGATCGATTTTTTTTTTTTTCACGAAATGTGCAAACGTTCATAAACTGAGAAATTGTTTTTTAATACAAACTCAAACAGAGGGGAAGACGACTTTTGTCTAAACCATAAGCATAGCCCATGAGGTAGAACGATTCCTTTGACATCTGGAAACTTATCTGGCAGCAGAAAGGTTCGACCCCGGACAGCATGCGTGGACTGCGCATTTTAACTCTTTCCCAAACGACAAACTTTTGGACTAGACTGAATTGAAAGCATTTGCAGACGACAATTCAACTCTTGCTGAAAAGATGATTTCTGACTTTGACAGGGTAGAAAACATTGTTGGAAAAGGAGAAAATGCTGGTTACCAGCATTTTCTCCTTTTCCCACAATGTTTTCAAAAGGCTACTATTCCAGACCCGTATAAAACCAGGGATTGTTTGGGAAAGGGTTAAATCATTACCAAACAAACAACAAAATTTTAAGTGTGTCCAAATCGAAAGCATTTGCAGACGACAAAAGACAAGTGACTGAAAATTTAAAACTTGTTGAGTGAAGGGTAGAAAACATTGTGGGTAAAGGAGAAAATGCTGGTTACCAGCATTTTCTCCTTTTCCCGCAATGTTTTCCAAAGGTTTCTTTCTCTGGGTCGTCAAACTAGGGATTGTGTGGTAATGGATTAATAACAATTGCCTGATATATTGAGTATCAACCTTCCCAGTGCCCAGCGAACCCAAGAAATGAGCTAAGCTCTGGAAAAAAGGAGCTAAATGCATTTGCATGATGCATTACCAAGCACGTTATCACTTTGAATAGGGATCCATAAAATCCAGTTAGTCTAAGAATCGACTGGATCGGGGGGTAGGATGGTACTTTGATACGCAGAAAATTAACAAATTACAAAAAAAGTATCGGCTCATGTGTAGTTCGTGCAGGCTGACATGTGTCGATATATCATACGCATTTGCATTAAAGGTGGCCCTTCAGATTTTGGGACAAAATTTTACAAAAAGTACAACAAAATCATCCTTGTACTCCCAAAGCCTCATAATTTTCCTTCATTAAACCCCAATAGTCGAAAACCATCCGACAGCTAGATAAATTAGAGATTTACTACTACAGTCAGGTGATAGGGAAACACTGTCTATTTTCACATGAGCAACTCGCTCATTTACATACCGGAAATATACGGACGAAGCTTCAAACATAGCATCCGAAGTTCTAGACATCATGGAAAATAATTAAATGTTTGTTATGTTATGGAATTTAATAGTCATAAGTCACGTGCAAGTCACTTAACACTCCCACAATGCTTTTTTTGATTTTGGCGGGAAATCTAAAAATAGCTTAAGAGGCTCCGTAGCCTTTTCTGGGAATACCACCAAAAAAAATTTTTTTTGTAATTTTATGATTCTTTATTACTGATGATTTGTATTGTTTTTTCATATAAATTTCAGTGACATACATATTTTTTAATTTGGTGTGATATGAAAATTCTAAATACCCACCTTTAAGCCTCTTTTTTCCTAGAGCATGGTTGATCGGTACTCTTAGTCTTATAAAATTATGACCAAATTAATTGCCATTTCAGGGTTGCACTTGTCCGTAACCCATTACCACACAATCCCTACTTTTGACACCCCTGAGGAAGAAGCCTTTCGAAAACACTGTGGGAAAAGGAGAAAATGCTGGTAACCTTCAGTCACCTTTATTTTGTCGTCTGCAAATGCTTTCAATTTGGACCAGTCTAAAATTTTCTCGTCTGGTAAAGAGTTAAAGTCTAAATATAGCAGACGGTGTAGATGTAAGATCAGACTTCATGTTTTATGCAGTCTAATTTTGACCTGCGCTAGCCACAAGGCAACGAGAGTTGTGAAAGGCACTTTTCAGGAATAAATGATAAACAGAACATTACATAAAAACGTAAAGTGTCGTATCGGATAAACCTGCACAGACTGCACAGGCTGATCCGAGACGACACTTTACGCAAAATATCCGAATGCCCCTTTCTGCGGGTTGCAGGCCGTTAAAAAAACTTAAGAGAAGCAAAAACAACAGTCAAGTATGCAGAGGTATAAAAAAGATTCAAGGTAGAATAATAAAATTTTGAATAATAATCAAAATGTTGTCACTAAAACTTATCTACAAAACTTTGGACAAGAATAAGTTGAAAGCATTTCAGAAAAGAACTGGCATACGTGCAACTAAACACTGCACAAAGCAAGATATATGGTTTCCATTCTTTGCAAAATCATCTCTCAACCATAATGATGACTCAATTGTAATTTAGCTTTCTCTGAATGACATGCACCTGTATGAAGTCTCCAACATATCTCGCCCAACTCGATGAAGGTTTTTAATCAGTAGGCCTAGTGATTGTTACACTATGAAAATGCATGCATGATTCAGATTGTATGATGCACTGCGCATGCACGTAAACTCCCGCCCTTGTGGGCTTTGTCAAGAGATAGTCATTAATAAACCGTTCAATCGAGCACACGTTCATGTTATATATCAGCCATGCTTGTGGACAATCTACAGCTTATATCAAATGTATAACATTGTGTCAGAACCTGAATTATAACTTATTCGATGATTACGGAATTCAAGACAATTTTTTTTTAAAAGGGGGAGGGGGGTTAAAAGTGCAGAAAGTGGCAATGGCAGGGGAATTGCCGTATCTTATTATGCACTGGAATTGTTCAAATCTACCGGACAGTTTTGAAAAGTTTGAAAGGCACTGTCGCTTGATGTTTGACAGACTATTGAAGGGCAAAATGCAAAATAGATCTCTGTACATATGTTCTGCTTTGGATAGGAAGACAAAGGGCGAATGTCTACACAACTTGTGATCTCACCGACCAGGAACTTGAACAGAGAAACAAACATATTTCATCGTTGTAGAGACTTCGTTATCCAAAAGCAAATCCAGTGTTTACAAGGTGTAAATTTTACCATGAAACACAAGGAAGCGAAGATTTCGTAGCAAGAGATTTCGACTTCGGAGACTTCACTGATGAGATGACCAGAGATAGAATCATCATCGGTTGCGTGAAAAAAAACTAGAAGAAAAGGGCCGCGATCTGACTTTAGACCTGGCAAAACATATCCGAGGTACATGAATACAACAGACAACAAATGGAGGCCATGAAGGAATCGAGGGACGTCGATTAGGTCTCGAACAGAAACGAACAACAAACGGACTACAGGAGCCAAGGCGCTATATAGACGTACTCATAAACAAAGGACGTGTCCGGAAGGACCATCCGAAAAGGACAATCAAAGAAACTGAAGGCGATGTGGATGGAACACTCACAGACAAAACTGACTGTCCCACATTAGGGAAACATTGTGACAAATATGGGAGGCAAAATGAACACACGGTCGGTGGCTTTACGAATTCTTTATCAGATCAACCCTTCGCAACATTAAAAATGCACAGTAAGTATATTATAAGTAAGATTGAAACTGACAGTCAGGTGAATATCCTGCCATTTAATTCTTTACCAACCGACAAAATTTTAGACCGGTCGAAATTGAAAGCATGAGCAGATGACATAATAAAGGTAGCTCAAAGACTGAAATTTGTGTCCAGCAGAGTAGAAAACATTATGGGAAAGGGGGAAAATGCTGGTAACCAGCATTTTCCCCTTTTCCCATAATGTTTTCTAAAGGCTTCTATCTTGGGGTCGTAAAAAGGCTTCTATCTTAGGGTCGTAAAAACCAGGGATTGTTTGGTAAAGAGTTAAATTGTTTAAATAGTTGAATGTCAGCACTCTGTTTTCAGCTCCTAATATAAGATTGGTCTCATACCTTGCGCATCAGTCCTCAGAAAACTTACGGTATGCTGCGCATACAAGAATCGGTATGCTAATGCAAATTTCTACATTGTAACTTGGGGGGATTCAAAGGATAGTTACATTTGAGCATCCTCGGATACCCCGGGGTCTTCCTATTTGCTACGCTACATCGACCCCTGGGACAATTGACTAATAAAACTTTGAATCAGCCGCCGAAAATCGATATGAAACATCATAGCGTATAGTCCACTCGCCCATCACAAAATGATGATGGAACCAATGAAAAGCCAGCATTCGGCCAGCGGTAAAGCGAGGGAAATTCAATTAATTGTCCCAGGGGTCGATGTAGCGTAGCAAGTAGGGAGACCCCGGGGTATCCGAGGATGCATTTGAGCGTCTTTGTTCTATCAGCCTGAAAGAAAATGCTTGCCCGACATTATATATGCAATTAGAAAAGTTTTTCATCAAGGCACAGACTAAACGCCGAACTAAATGTTACAGAGGAAAAGGGCATAATCATACAGTCCACAGAACCAACAGAATTGGTAAATGCACTTGTAGTTAGAAAAGCCAAACGATAATTAATTATAATATAGGGTGTGCACCGACCCAAAGTCTTAAAATACAATATTCACAGGCCATATATACCAACGTTATCCGATGCACACAGTAGATGACGTAACCTCCAGACTCGCCGGTGCACTCGTTTCAGCGTTCTAGACGCAACAAAAGGGTATTACCCGTGTAAACTCGCTGCCGAGTCGTCGAAACTAACTAGATTCTCGACTCCGTTCCGTCGTTACCGCTATCCTAGGCTACCAGTGGGTATTTCATCATCACAAGACATAAAATATATCAGAGGTAAATAAATGGAGGAAGCACTTGAAGACCTGGACGGCGTAGCTTGCATCGTAAACAATTTTGATCGTCTTTGGAAAATCCAAATCAGAACACAATAAAGACGTAAAGAACAGCTAACATAAACGTAACAGTCATGTTTACATCTTAATTTCTACTAAGCAATTCCACTTTTAACTCATTACCAAATGACAATATTTTAGGCTTGTCCAAATCAAAAGCATTTGCAGACGACAAATTTAAAGTGACTGAAAATTTTAAATTTGTTTGGTGAAAAATAGAAAACATTGTGGGAAAAGCAGAAAATGCTGGTTACCAGCATGTTCTCCTTATCCCACAATGTTTTCTAAAGTCTTCTTTCTCAGGTCGTCAAAAGTAGGGATTGTGTGATAATGGGTTAACTAGACAAAAGCATTTAAAGAGTTGTCCAACCATAAAGCACTTGCAGACAACAAAGTAGATATGGCTTAAAAAAGTATATTTGTAGATAAAGTTAAAAGAATTGCGGGCAAAGAAGAAAATTCTGGTTATCAGTATCTTTCCTTTGCCCACAATGTTTTCAAAATCCATCTTTCTATGCGTCGTCCCACGTTACCAAGCCATCTCTCCGCCGCAGTATTGATGAAACTTTCCGATCTCGTTCTCCGACTGAAATGTGGCCATGATCTTGAGCATTAACTTCACACACTCTTCTGCCGTCAGATTAGCATTCTGGCCGCCTATGTTTGTCTTCACCCATCCTGGGTGTATCGCTGTGACAAAGATACCATCTTCTTTCAGATCCACAGCTAAGGTCTTTGTAACCATATTCAGGGCAGCCTGTGTGAGAAACATACTAACACTTTTGGCTGCTAAGCGCGGCTCAGTGACCTTTTGCAGACAGTATAGATCAAGATCAGCGCCCGTATTCACCAACCATTCTCGAGAATATTCTTAGTCTTATTCTCTCAAAGGTTTTCTAAATTTGTAAGTAACACGACTTCTGATTGGCTAAACCGTATGGTTTAGCCAATCAGAAGTGGTGTTACTTACAAATTCGGAAAATTCTGGAGAATAAGACAAAGGACATTCTTAAAAATGGTTTGTGTATACGGGCCCAGACTGCACAAAACGTGGTCTGATCTTGGATCTACACTGTCCGATAGAGAAATATTCCCAAAGAAATTACTGAAATAGCAATATTCAGATTAGCACGATCGAATTGAACATTTCATATTTGTTATTTAGCAGGATATGGGCTAATATCTTAGATATTACCATAGGCCTCTGAAACTCCATTGGTCTGTAAAAGGATAAAAGAAATTTTCATTGTCGGACACTGTTACTATAAATAGCATACTGGGGATTCCCTCTCTATTGTATATGATAAGACTTCTTAAATACAATACAGAGGGAATCCCAAATGTACTATTCATAGTAACAGTGTTAATGAAAGTTTGTAACTATATTCAGTGATATACAGGCGATGCACCAATCTGCTATGAATGTTCGATGATCGACCAAGGACAATTTTAGTGTTCTGTGATAGACCAAAAGAGCTTTAAGGCCTGTGATATTACAAGCTTAAAGGTGGGTATTTAGAATTTTTACATCTCACCAAATTAAAAAAAAATTATATCACTGAAATTCATATGAAAAAAATAATACAAACCATCAATAATTAAGATTCATAAGATTACAAAAAAAACAAGAGCCGTCAGAGACGGGTTATGCTCCCCGAACAAGTGCTTGTCTTAAAATATAAGAAATTGATATAAATTCACTTCTTTTATCCTAGAAGAACCTGTTCATGCCCCCCAAAATTTAAAGTGAAAAGGCAATTACTATCTTAGAGATAGCCAACACAAACTTGTAGAGGACAATAAGCCCAATAAGCCCCCTTTAAGCCCCCTTTTCCCATATGACAATATTGGATCATTGCAATAAATACAAAGGGTGTGTGGTTTGTGGCATTTTTTAATAATAATTCAAAATTCAAAATTTCATAAAATTCTGAGCAGTCATGTATTAAATATTACATAAAACAACTCTTTACATGAAGCCCCCTTTTTCCGAGTCGCAGCCTGAAATTGAGAAAAAGGAAGAGAGGTACCTGGGCAACGTTCAAACAAGTTCAGATTTGAAATTTCACAAAGGTTTGAGCACTGATAAAGGAGAACCTAGTGAAAAACAATCTTTTCCATGAAGTCCCCTTTTTCCCTGATGCAGCCTTAATTTGAGAAACCAGGAAAGACGTATTTGCGCATTAATAATTCATAGATTGCAAAAACAAAGGGCACATGTTGAAACTTGTAAAACAAGATATAACCATGAAATGTTGACAAAAACTGAACAAGTAGTAAAAATTGCAATTTTGCATTAGGGCCCCTTTTTCATTTTACAAGAAACCCCCTTTTTCCATGACAGAGGGTCAAATTGAAAAACACATAGATAAAGAAACAAGAGCACATGGTGAAACTCTGAAAAAACAATATAACCATGAAGTTTAATGAAATTTTGACCAAAACTAAATGAAATATTAGTAAAAATTAGAATTTTGCAAGAAGCCCCCTTTTTCCATGACAAAACGTCAACTTTAAAAATGCCCAGATTAAAAATAGCAAGGGCACATGCTAAAACTTTCCATAAACAATATAACCATGAAGTTTCATGATATTCTGACAAAAACTGAATGAGATATTGTTAAAAATTGCAATTTTGCATTAAGCCCCTTTTTTCCATGACACGGGGTCAAATTGAAAATCCGGGAAAAGTATATCGGCGCATTACCCTGAGGAGTTCATATATGAAGTTTCATCCAATTTGGTCCAAGGGTTGTGGAGAAATCGCTTCGGACGGACGGACGGACAGACGGACGGAAGGACGGACGGACGGAAGGACGGACGGACGGACGGACGGACGGACAGACGGACGGACAGACGAAGCGGCAACTATATGCTCGCCCTTCGGGGAGCATAAAAATTATGGTATTCCCCTAAAAGGCAACGTAGCCTCTTAAGTTACTTTTAGATTTCGCGCCAAAAATCAATAAAGCATTGTGGGAATGTCAAGTGACTGGCACGTGACTCATAACACTTAAATTCCTTAGCATAACAAACACGTAATAATACCAGCCGATATAGCTCAGTAGGTAGAGCGCAGGACTTGTGAACACAATGTCCTACAGGTTGTGGGTTCGAATCCCCGGCTGGCCAACTAAAAATTACTAATAGTCTTTCGGATGAGACGTTAAACCGAGGTCCCGTGTGACGGTGCTACACACCGAGCACGTTAAAGAACCAGGCGGAATTCTCAGTAGTTTCGTCCTGTATCCTTGCACTATCCCCCGTAACAACTAACCGTCTTCTGGGGGCGTCGCTCAGATGGGCAACCGGTAGCGACGATAAATAAACGAAAATAATCAAAAAACACGTAATAATTGTTTTCCATAATGTCTTTGGACGCTATGTTTGAAGCTGCTTCTGTGTATTCCTGTAAGTAAATGAGCGAATTGGTCATCTAAAGATAGAACGTGTCTCCCGTTGGTGTCAACCTGGGCCGTAGTAAATCTCTAATTTCTCGTGTTGTCGGATGGTTTTCCTACCACTGGGGTTTTATTAATGAAATGTAAAAGGCTTTGGGACTATAGGGATGGCACTTTTGTAAAATTTTCGTCCCAAAATCTAAAGGGCCACCTTTAAAGTAGAGATTGTTTAGTAAAGGCTAAAAAAGAAGCTCATGTGAGATAGGTGTTGTGTCTAAAGTACCTTTGCTGCTCTGTAAGCATACCATTTTCCTGAGGCATTATCTGCTATAGATGCAAGTCCACTGGACATATTTATAACTGCAGAAGTATTAACTGATAAGCCAGAGGCTTTCTTGGCAGCTTTCTTCAATAGGGGCAGATATTTCTGGGAAAAGAAAAATAAAAAGTACATAAAAAGTTTTATATATTAATAAAACAACAAAATTTTACAAATATTCCAAATTTAACCCTTTCCCACACAAGCCCTTATTCTTACGTGTCTGCAGTACAAGTCTTTAGAAAACACTGTGGGAAAAGGAGAAATTGCTCGTAACGAGCAATTTCTCCTTTTCCAACATTGTTTTCTGCCCCTTCAGATAATTTTCTGCCATTGTTATGAAAGTTGAAATTGTCGTCTGCAAACACTTCCAGTTTGGAAGAGTCTAAAAATTGTCGTTTGGGAAAGGGTTAAAATATTAATTTTGCACATTGGGTGTGGATCAAGAAATTCAAAAAAAAAGTTAGATGAAGAGAGAAAAGGAAAGAATGTTTGTTGCATTTTCTCCATTTCAAACTGAATTCAAAAGCTTTCCTCCTCTGGGGTTTTAACCCTTTACCACACAATCCCTACTTTTGACGCCCCAGAGAAAGAAGCCCTTTGAAAACACTGTGGGAAAAGGAGAAAATGCTGGTAACCAGCATTTTCTCCTTTTCCCACAGTGTTTTCTATCCTTCCCAGAACTAATTTCAAATTTTCAGCCCCTTTTATTTTGTCGTCTGCAAATGCTTTCAATTTGGACCAGTCCAAAATTTTCTCGTGTGGTAAAGAGTTAAAACACAAAATTGTTTGCTGAATGACTACTATGGCAGTCCTGATGTTAAAAGAAAGGTGTCTGCTAAAATTCAATTACAGCTTCTTTGCATATAAAGTGAAAGAAAAATATTTTATTTCTTCATGTGTTTGCTATGTCCATGTTATTGAAAACAATCTTTCAATACAGAAAACCCAAATTTTTGCACCATATCTTTTCCTTTCACACGTATCAATTCTTTACCAAATACATGTAATCTTGTGTTTAAACTTTTTACCAAAAAACAAAATTTTAGACTAGTCCAAATTAATAGCACTTGCAGGGGACAAAATAAAAGGAACCCAAAAATTAAGATTTTTTTTTTTTTACAGCCAGGTAGAAAACATTGTGGGAAAAGGAGAAAATGCTGGTTACCAGCATTTTCTCCTTTACCAACAATGTTTTCAAAAGGCTTCTATCTCAAGGTTGTGAAAACCAGAGATTGTTTGGTAAAAGGCTAAGGAACAAGGGAAAAAAGGCTTATAAAAACATTGCAAGAAAAGAAGACAATGCTGAAAGCAAGCATTTATTTTCCTTTGTACAGTTATTTTTTTTTTCTTTCCTCATAAGGACAAATCCTATCATCTTGGCCACTATTACTTTGTCATCTTAAAATGCTTTAACCCATTACCACACAATCCCTACTTTTGACGCCCCTGAGAAAGAAGCCTTTTGAAAACATTGTGGGAAAAGGAGAAAATGCTGGTAACCAGCATTTTCTCCTTTTCCCACAATGTTTTCTACCCTTCACAAAACAAATTTCAAATATTCAGTCACTTTTATTTTGTCGTCTGCAAATGCTTTCAATTTGGACCAGTTTAAAATATTGTTGTTTGGTAATGAGTTAAATATTATAAAAAAAAATTCTAACTTTAAAATTCTAACCAGCTTTAACTGGTTCAAGGATAACTGAGGTTATATTTCAGGACAGTGTGAATTTAGAATTGATTTTCATCCCTTAAAGGAATGTTCACAACTAGAGTTGCCTTTACAGTCAGTGTGGATTAGGATCAGGCTGCACATAACATGTATTCGGATCTTTAATCTAATTTGTCCGCTCTGCTGACGCGCTCTGAAAAAGAGTGACCTAAAAATTGCAAATTTATAGGCCTTATTTCTCATTTAAAACATCCCTATGGCTTATTTGGTTCTCTAAGGGTTATAAGCATGCAACCTTATCTCAGATTGACACTGCCTGTCCTGGTTTGGGATTTATCTGTGGGTTGAGTGCATGCATATTTTTGTGTTGCTATCGACAAATAAAATGCACCTGCCTTATTACATGGCAAAAATTGCACAAAGGGCCTTATGTAAACAGAAAAAAACCTTTGAGAAAATCCATGCAGATAATGGATTTAAATGAAGAAAGGATAGTTGTTTTAAATGCTTACATACGAAGTTTTGAAAACATTGTTGAAAACACAACAATGGCTTTGAAATCACTTTATTTTTTTTTTCTTTTGGAACAATGTTCTGAAAGACAAAAAAGGTTTGTAAAATGTTTAGCCTTTTACTCCATAGATACTCATTTCTACACATTACTTGTAGGAGCCTTTGGAAAACATTGTGGCAAAAGGTGAAATTGCTCGTGACGAGCAATTTCACCTTTTGCTACAATGTTTTCTACACCATCAAAAGGCGTCATATACACATAAGAAACGGCTTCATCCTTGCTGTTATTCAGGTTCAATTAAAGACACCATAGAAATGTCTTACGGGGTAAAGGATTAACTGATTTTAAGAAAAACTTGGTCAATTCAAGATTTTATGCATTGAGTCAAACACTTTACTTAAAGTTTTCAGCAAATATTGATAGCAGTCCTGTACCCCCAAACTTCAAAAATGAACATCTTTTGATTTCATCAAATGCAATATGCTTCGAAATCATTGAGACATATGCAGAAAATGTTCAAAATCAGTATTTGCTTCTTTTCACATCATAGTGATTTGCCTGCCCCTAACCTTGCCAACAAACTGTTATTTAGGTATGCTTGATCTTTTGTTTTCAAGAGCCTTTTACCAACCAGTCCTGTTTACATTACCCAAGACAAAATGCCTTTTGAAAGCTTTGTTGGTACAGGACAAATTGCTGGTGATCAGCATTTGCTCTCTTTCCAGCAATTTTCAGTAGACGTTTTCCTCTGGTTCATTTAGACGGAAAAATGCTTCAGTTCCTCTCTAGGCCATATTTTTTCTAAAAACTGAACATTGTTATTGGCAACGGAATCCGTAATTCTGTCATTGCTGAATACTATTGAGAACATGTTCAAGTGGAAAAGTAGCCAGATGCTTGCAAGGAATACTGAACTCATGAATACATGAAACTCTACAAACTCATGGGCAGGAGTATTTGCCCCAGCAATTTTATGCTTTAAACACAATTCAGTGTTTTAATGACCCTGTGGAAGAAGCTTCTTGAGATCATTGTATGAAAAGGATACAAAGCTTGTTACTACTTTTTTTATCCTTTTTGATCAATGTTGTTTACTCAATCAGAGATCTACAGCTCATTCACATCCATTCAAAATGTATCATCTACAGTTAATTTACCTTGGACAGGCCCAGAATTTGATATTTAGGAACAGGTTGACTAAAATGATTGTAGAAAACACATTAACCCTTTCCCAAACAAGCCCTGGTTTTTACGTGTCTGCAGTAAAAGTCTTTGAAAACACTGTGGGAAAAGGAGAAATTGCTCGTAACGAGCAATTTCTCCTTTTCCCACAGTGTTTCTACCCTTTTTAAGAACTTTCTGCAATTTTCTCCAAATCTGAAATTGTCATCTGCAAACTCTTTCGGTTTGAAAGGGTCCTAAATTTGTTCTTTGGGAAAGGGTTAAACATCAAAGATCAAACAGACAAATTCTTTACCTGAACAATAATCAGAGGCCCTGTTACATGGATATCATAGTGCTCCGTCATGGCCTCAGGTGTAACAGAACTCAGTGTGTCCTTGCCCAGAATTCCGGCATTGTTGATCACCAGTGACAGACCCTGGTCTCCCAGTACCTTCTCTACAGCTTTAACACTGTCTGGTATGGTGGAGAGGTCTAGTAAGTCTGAAAATGTTATAGAAACTATGGATAGAGGGGTGGATTGGAGGGTGATTGAGAGGAGCAGGCTGATGAATGGATGGGTAGATTAATTTATGAAAGTGGATAGATGAACTGTTGGCTACCTATATTACCTGATATGCGCGAATAAATAAACCTGTTTGACCCATAGTAATGTCTTTCTGAACCAAAAGTAGGCAAGTGTAAAAGTTACACCAGATTACTGGTACCTCTTTCCTTTTGGTGCATTTTAGGTGATTCTAGATTTTTTTTTGTGTGTGTGTTTTCTTTTTTTTTTTATATATATATATATATATATGTAATGGTTAGTCATTAATTTTCATTTGTTTAAACTCTAACCAACTTTTTACTAAGAGCTGTGGCTTTTAAAGATTGGTCACATGTGAACAATTTGAGCCAAAAAAGGTGAACAATTCAAGCAAAAAAAAAAAGGTGAACAGTTTTACGAAAAAAAGCAGCTCGTACCAATCTTAATAATCTTCACAGCATTAGACTTTTTTGCAGTCTCTTGAAGTTCCTGAAATGAATAAATAACATAAAAAAGTCATTCAGGGCAAATTTGCAAAAATAAAATTGCGATCGGTTCTTTGTCAAATTGTGTCTCCATGTTATTTGAAAAGGATGTTTTCCTTCCTGTGTTTATTCCCTGTATTATCTCACCAAGTTTTGCCAAGCCCTATCAAGTACTAGTATAACTTGTAATACTTTCACCATTTATAGCCACATTTTGGTTTACGGTACATATTGCTTCAAGGTAATCAGTATTTTTCCATCATAACAAAAATCGGCGCCCTCTTGCGGCTTGTCTGGTCTCTGTTTTGATTGTAAATACCTTGAATTAAACATTTCTGTACCTCAACCAACTTCATTTTTCAAAATAAAAGATTAGAATAGAAGAAAAAAATTACTGAAAGTAATTTCAAACGGTGTCATCGGCACCTATATGCTTAACTCTATTTACCCCACACTGTAAAATCATTCATTTCATGTAGTGTTACATCAAAACATGCATGATGACGCATTTGGTTCATCTGCTAGGTCATGTGGCAACATTTTACGATCATGTGACTGCAAATTGGCGCTAGATATATTAAGGTAAGACCTGTGTAATGCACTTCCGGTGAATATTTGGAAAAAATTTTAATTGGTTGATAAATAAAGATAAATAAGGATATATGCAGAAATAATATTTTTGCACATTCCTAATGGATCAGAAATTCCGTTTATGTCTTTCTTGAAACTATTTTTTGATACTTTTGTTTGTTTTCTAAAAAGGGAGGTAATTATTATCGCTTTTTAAATTGAGAATATAGTGATTTTAGATTTTTAAATGATAATTCAAAGAAGGAAAAAATGGAAAAGATGAAAAGGTGAAAGTAGTTCAATAATACTTATTTTTAACTATAGCTAATTTTGCAGGATGATATTTTAGTGGAAATAGCTGTTTTCCATTACACAGGTCTTACCTTAAGTTGAATTACTTTTTTTATGAAAGCCATCGAAGTAACATGCAGAAACAGTGGTGAAGATCGAGATCAAGGTTGACTTTCTTTTGAATGTTTAGATGAAACTGCATCATATATATCTATGACGCTAACTAAAAGATTAAAGAAGAAAATCATCTGGTGATTTATTCTATACTCTGTTAAAATTTTGACTTTTTCTTGATTAGACCGTAACTACCGTGAACCAACAAATCGCAAGGCTACCAAGTAACTAGTAATTTATATAAATTTACATAAATTTAAGTATAAATTTAGAAATTTATACTTTTCAGACCATGTTGCCTTGAGTTTCTATAACTATTTCAAACATTTGATTAAAGTGTAATTTGATGCCTTCAAATGCTTTGGATTGGACAAGTCCAATGTTTTGTCATGTGGTAAAGATTTAAGTCTTTACAAAATGACAAAAATACAAACAGATCCAAATTGGAAGAATTTCCAAAGGACAGTAAATGTGGCGCAAGTAATGGGATTCTTCTGTAAGAGAAAAGGAAGCATTGTGGATAAAAAAAAATTATGATTACTACCATTTTCTCCTTCTTCCACAATGTTTCCAAATTTTGTTTTTTTGTAAGGGTCGTTTAAACACTGGATTGTTTAGTAGTGTGTTTGATTTTTAGAATCTCATCAAACTCCATCTTCTGGTTAATCCTCTTCCACACAATAACACTGTAGACTTGTCAAAATTTAAAGCATTTATAGATGGCAAATCATATGTTGCTCAACTGATGCGATTTGTCTCTGATACAGTAGAAAACATTGTTGGAAAAGGAGAAAATGCTGGTAACCAGCATTTTCTCCTTTTCCTACAATATTTTCAGAAGTATTATTGGTCAGGTATATTTGAAATTCAGGATTTTGTGATAAAGGGTAAAGTAAAGTTTTTAGGGTTATCTGAAAGCAATTAAACCATTACCAAACGACATTATTTTAGACTGGTCCAAATTGAAAGCATTTGCAGACGACAAGATAAAAAGTGACTGAAAATTTGAAATTTGTTTTGTGAAGGATAGAAAACATTGTGGGAAAAGGAGAAAATGCTGGTTACCAGCATTTTCTCCTTTTCCCACAATGTTTTCAAAAGGCTTCTTTCTCAGGGGCGTCAAAAGTAGGGATTGTGTGGTAATGGCTTAAACCATCAAAAAAGAAATAGAGACGGTAGCCTTTTCAAAGGTATCTACAGGTTTCCCACCAGAATTTCATATTTATTTCTCTGGGAATACAAAGTTATCAAAGACATATAGCAATGACATTGAATCAAATTCAAATAAGTACATTTCATTGAACCATGTTTGAGCAAATAGAATATATAGAATGCATTCTTTGAATTTGCAGGTACAAATACATTTTGTATAATTCACCAGTGTTCATACAAACAGTTTTAAATTTCAAGAAAAATCTGAAAGTTTTTTTTTTTAACTATTGACCCTTTTTTTAAAAACAACTGAGAAAGATACCTTTTTGTGAAGTATTCTTACTGAATGGAAACAGAAAAAAAATCTTATTGCAAAATTTTCAAAAATATTGGACAGGATGCTATTATAAACATTTACTTAAAAACAATCCCGAATGTAACAACCCTGAAGGAAGACTGCTGTCAAAACAATTTACATTGTCGGAAAAGGAGAAGACGCTGGTTGACCGGCATTTTATCCTTTTACCAAAAATGTGTTCTATCATATCAAAGACAGAGATGATCTTTTGAGCTATAAATCATATTTAATTTGTTGTCTTCAAATACTTTCTATTTGCACTTGTTATTTTCCATTAACTGCTCTAAACATTTCATTTCACCAGAAGAAGAGAAAAAAAATCTACATGCACAGATGGATCGGTAGGATTGAGACATAGAAAAAAAAAAAACACTTTTTTATTTATTTATTTTTTCTTTTAAACAACTATTTTCTAAGGTAATGCACTGGTTTGTATGGTCCTCGCTGTTACCGCGGTAGGTTTCTTAATTTCGGCGATAATGTACAACAAGAAAGAGAAATCACTTGTATTATTTTAAAAATGTGGTAAAATGTTGCGGTTGATGTTGAAATAAATGTTGCTTTCAAAGCTTAGGTCGTATTTTTCAGACTAAACTTTATAGGTCAAACTACCATATTGTCTACAGGTGCTCCAAAGGGCGTCCACTTTTGTACCGCGTTCACGCCTGTAATTGGCAAAATCACGCAAAAATACTTTTTATTTTAAAAAAAAAAGATGGTTTATGTACCGTAGTTTTCGTTTTCGGTGAGTGCTTCAAAATGACGTCACAGTAGACGACCTTCACTTGTCAAACATAATTTATCGGTTTTATAAAGAATAGGGGTAATTATTTTCAAAACACACAGGAATATTGTGCTTTATTATTGCCATTTGTGGATATGAAGGAAAGTAACTTATCAATATTTAATGAAGACATAGATCTGATATTTTTTACCGAAGCGATGCTTATAAACACTTCGACTGCTTTCGATTTCATTGAGTAAAGAGTGTATCTATATAGGTAGTCCTACCTCATCCTCGTTGACCCAGTTTCGGTTCTTTCTTTAATCGATGAATAACGTAATGCTTAAACCTGGGTTCCGAGGATGGAGCTACCTATGCAATAGGCCTATAGCATTTTTTTCGAATTACCAGCGTATCATCAATGACGCGGTACCTGGGAGAATGGCTATACATTATCTCCTTTTTATATTAACAGAACAGAACGGAACAGAAGTTTCATTTTGACACATTAGCATATAAGCATATTGGTCATAATAACAATTAGTTCAAAGCATGCTATATATACAACATATTTAAATATACAAATATTGAAGAATATAAATTGTTTTAGTGATTGAGTGGACATTGTTTTCTAGGAGTATTAGAATTGAGATTGCTTTAAAAACAGTTAATCTTTCCTGCAATGTTTTGTATCATGAATCGAGTTAAATTAAGTTGAGAGCTTTTGACAAGTTCTGACATTTCATATTGATTTGATAATACAGATTAATTATTATTTATTATTATGTTATTGTTTTTCCGCCAAAATGGCGAGCATTATACAATAAAATACAAGGAAACAGTAAGAACGAAATAACAAAATAAAAAAAAAATAGTAGGTATATGTCAGAAAGAAAGAAAATCGATGTACGGTCAGACTCCGACCCGAAAAAGACCCTTACAATAAAAGGACGAAAATACAAAAGCCCTTTGCCTGGTCAGAATGCGGGAGCACATTGTTAAAACTCAAAGTACAAAATAAAGAAGAGAAACGAGACAAAAATAGGCAAAAGGAAAGCATGAATCAAGTAAGGGGACCTTGCAACGAAAGCGAAACACAAGGCAAATATAGGCAACAGAATATTTAGGAAAGCAACACAATATTTAGGAAATAAATAATGAAGCAGACCCCTAGAATCAGTCCATTGATTGAATGAATGAGCGGATAGATCTATAGAAGAATTAACCGGACAATCATTCAATCAATCGACTAGAAATTGCTGGAGTTAGCGGCAGATAAATAATAATAGTATTGTATCGAGGCAACAGAGGCAAAAAAAAAAAACAACAGATATGTCATAGCTGGTTGGGCATGGGGCTGAAGAAGTTAAGATAATACATTAACGCTGTGGTGCATATAGAGCATAGAGCTATTACACAAAGAAAAAATTCCAAAATTTTCCAAGGATAGGTATAATAACTAGCAAAGAGCCTATGGTTAATAACATTATTGTCCAATCTGTTTCGAAGACCTGAGAATAAGGCTACAACAATACCGTTCTGACAGGATTGAACGCTGCGTTCAAGACTAGAATTGTATCGTAACTGATACCCATATTATGGCAGTACTATGACAAGAATTAAAACACTGCATTTTATATTGATTTGACAATACAGATTAATGATACCAGTTCAACTATGAAGATATGACGTTTTGTTTTTGCAACTTTAAGGCTTTTGAAAACATGGTGGCTAATTGCATCAATTTATAACAGATAGGCAAAGAAATGTAGTAACAACCATAATACATATTTACAACACATTACTGTACAAATACATCTTTCTGTTGCAGTAACTCATACTTTTGAAAACATTGTGACACAAGTTAATACTATGTATAACCCTAAATACAAAATTAGATAGCCTACAATAGCTTAAAAGGGTGTTTTATGAACCCATTATACTACACAGATACGACCTTTTGTTTCAGCTGATTTGGGGATTCTGAAAACACTGTGGAATATTGATTGTTTTTAGTACCAGCTAACTGTACTAATAAACTTTTCAGTTCTCGTATTTTATGCTTTTGAAAACATTAACCCATTACCACACAATCCTTACTTTTGACGCCCCTGAGAAAGAAGCCTTTTGAAAACACTGTAGGAAAAGGAGAAAATGCTGGTAGCCAGCATTTTCTCCTTTTCCCACAGTGTTTTCTATCCTTTCCAGAACAAATTTCAATTTTTCAGTCACCTTTAATTTGTCGTCTGCAAATGCCTTCAATTTGAACCAGTATAAAATTTTGTCGTGTGGTAAAGAGTTAAGATAATATCTGTAACAATACAAGTGAAGATCAATACGGCAAAGTACATGTAACAACTTACCTTAATCATTGTGCTACATGTATATAGTTATGACTCCATTTCTGCGTCAGTACGATGTAAATTATTGTTTTAGGATTTAATAACTTTTGAGAACATTACATACCAGCAGACTACATTGAACCATAAAGCTTGCTGGACATATATAATTATTATTCGCGCTCTTTATCTATTAACCCATTGCTATAAGTTTTAAGATTCTACTGTGTCGGTAAGTTGAAGTTTCATGACAATATTGTGACAAGAAAAAAATTACATTCGAGTTTAATAGAACAACAGATCAACACAGAGACGTATTTAGCCTACTAATTTAAGAAAAAATAGTTATTAACCCATTATTCTGGGGGTATTGACTAAGCGTGTTGAGTTTAAATTTTTTGAAAACGGTTACAAAGAGGCCTGGCTGTTTGTACTATTATATATCCGCAACAGTTGGTTTGGAAAGCATTGTGAAAGATGACAAAATAACATGAAAAAGCTAATTATGAAATAAAAAAAAACATCGTAGATTTTAACTTCATTACAAATCTTTTGAGAACATTATGGTAGAACAAAGTATTATGTAACGACTCTGATATCAATACCAAGTATTTAGTACCAGTGTTTTCGAAGACTCATTAAATCGTAAATTAGATCTTATAAATGTGCACATATGCCTGTATTGGACAGGCCTTTAACCCTTTACCCCATAAGGCATTTCTATGGTATCTCTAATTGACCCAAAATAACAGCAAGGATAAAGCCGTTTCTTATGTGTATATGACACCTTTTGATAGCATAGAAAACATTGTGGCAAAAGGTGAAATTGCTCATCACGAGCAATTTCACCTTTTGCCACAATGTTTTCCAATGGCTTCTACAAGCAATGCGTAGAAATGAGTATCTATGAAGTAAAGGGTTAAAATTGTTGTGGGGAAACATGGCACTCCGTCTATAGTAAACATGAAGTATAATTTAGGAAGTACTACATCCGAAAAAAAAAAAACCACAGCAACAATAATTATTGTTCACCATCTCATTAACGTGTGGATAACCATCGTATGTTCCTGCAATAACCGCTTCTTTATCCTTCACTGAGGGCGAAATTTGGGATAGGGCCAAATTGAAAGCATAAGCAGACAACAATTTAAAGGTTGCAAAAACGATAGTTTCTGTCTTGGGTATATGGTAATGAAAATTTCTATATGTAATTAACCCATTACCAAACGACAAAATTTTAGGCTTGTCCAAATTGAAAGGAATTGCAGACGACAAAATAAAAGTGACTCAAAATTTGAAATTTGTTTTGTGAAGGGTAGAAAACATTGTGGGAAAAGGAGAAAATGCTCGTTACCAGCATTTTCTCTTTTTCCCACAATGTTTTCAAAAGGCTTCCTTCTCAGGGGCGTCAAAAGTAGGGATTGTGTGGTAACGGGTTAAAGGCCGTTTTCATTTCAAATTGATAAGCCTATAACATGAGATTGCACATTGATCCATTTGAAAATCTGGTGAAAAAGAAAAGACATTTTTTGTATAAAAATGGATGCTAGAAATAGCATTATTATAAAATATTATAAGTTTTATTGGGACTTACCGACTTAAATTTGTACGATGACTAAAACCTCATTTTTTTCTACTTTTTTTTCAGATAAAACATGTTTTTCTCACTTTCAGAGAGCTCTGAAGGTCCCGAGAGACGTGTCCGCTCATTTTTCCTTACAAAAAGGAACCTTTAGAAGCACCAGTGGATCGGAATGTATTGAGAGCTAACTTATCCTGATTTGAAGAGTTTCTACTGATATATGTGACTATAGTAGAAAAAACAAGGGTTTTTGAAAACAGACATTGCAGTTGAAGAAGCCTTTGAGCGATTGATCATTGCGGTGACAAGGAAGTATTGATCTGATCCTGCTATAAAAGCCTGTGAGTACCAATACGGCCAGTGAAAAATGAGTAGAGTACGGATACCACCAGTGAATGGAATAAAAGTTTAGCACTTTTATTCCATGCTTTCCAGTAGGATATCGAGAAATAGCAGTGAAAATATTTTTCGATCTTACACTGATACCATCATTGCAAGAACCGATTTTCACGTTCTTGTTGCCTAGGTAAATTGAGCGTGCCTAATAACCAGATGGAAATATATAGATAATATTTGTTTTTTTCGGTGAAAGATCGAAATTTATTTCATCGAATGGACACCATCGGTAATATTTTCACGAGTGGCGCAGCCACGAGTGAAAATTTTACCGATGGTGTTCACGAGATGAAATAAATTTTCATCTTTCACCGATAAAAACGAATATTCTATTTATTTTATGCTTTTATCCCTTTCTGGGAGGAGCTTTATCAAAATTCAGTAAAGTTCTTTTCCCTTATTCCCCGTGGCGTACCCCTCCCGCAAAGCAACGTTACGTCAAGCGCGAGAAATGTAAGGTATATGACGTCATATTTCCCATCTGGTTCTTAGGCACGCGCAATTTACCTAGGCAACAAGAACTAGAAAATCGGTATTTTCACTGGTGGTACCAGTGTAAGATCGAAAAATATTTTCACTGCTATTTCTCGATATCCTACCGGAAAGCATGAAATAAAACGTCATATACCTTACATTTCTCTCGCTTGACGTAACGTTGCTATGCGGGAGGGGTACGCCACGGAGAATAAGGGAAAAGAACTGTCCTTAATTTTGATATAGCTCCTCCCAGAAAGGATAAAAGCATGAAATAAATAGAATATTTGTTTTTTTTTTTTTGGTGAAAGATGGAAATTTATTTCATCTCGTGAACACCATCGGTAATATTTTCACTCGTGGCTTCGCCACTCGTGAAAATATTACCGATGGTGTCCACTCTATGAAATAAATTTCCATCTTTCACCGAAAAAAACCAAATATCCTCTATGTCATTGTGTTGTTGTATCAGTCATATAAAAGTATTTTTCAAAACAACGGGGAAAAATGAATGAAAAAATAATAATAAAAGAAAAACCAATGTGGAAAAAATATATAACGTTATACGTGTAAAAAAAAAAAGATGCGGTATACGTGTAAAAAAAAGAGAGACAAGAAAGAAGAAAGGGGGTGAAAGAGGCAAGACAGAGAAAAGAAAAAAAAATCCTCATAAAAAACTACGCCGTACAGCTCGAACCAGGGATAGCAGGTAGGACGCAGCTTCTGCTAGTGCATACACTTTATGGTCCATTACACAGCTGGCTGAAATCTTAATTTTGTAAGACTTTAGACTTTTTTGAGGTACATTTTAGCTGAAATTTTCGGATATTTTACATGTTCTTCCAGTATAGAATAATAGAACACTACAAACTTTTGTAAAGGGAAGCTTCCTTTAGCGTGTAACATTAGTACTCCAAGTACTTTCATTTTGTACAAAACCATTCATGCGTCACAAACAAAACAATCCTAAACACATACAGCGTTTACAAATAGGGAAGCAAATTTCTACAAGGTTTCGATAATTCTAAATATTATATTTATGACCATTATGATAAATTTATACCACCGCTAAATCCGGAGATCTACACGCAGCAAACACATATTTCGGAGGTGAAGGTAGTCCGAGGAATTGTTTGACAAATTCCAAACCGATTCCCCTGTTTGCTCCGGTTATGAGTACGCTAGCTGGACACAGAGACATTGTCAGTGTTTAAGTGTTGTTCCTCCGGTGATCTGGATCTGTATGGATTACATGGACTTCGTTCGGTAACTGTATACTTAAAGTTTTGAGCTACATTCTCTTGTTAACATGTACATTATCCCCCGACTTCGTGTTTGACAGACTACCGTCATGATAAGGCCAAAACAAAAAAGATATGTGGTTCCAGTTACCCGACCCAGAGCTTCAGATAAGAGGGAGTTATGATATTCTAAATCCGTTATTTCTCTTTGAAACCCTATGTTGTGGGTACTCATTAGAATCGTCTCAATGAGACAATTATAATGAGTACCCACAACATAGGGTTTATTAGAGAATAATCAATATTTTCGATTTTAAAGTCAATTTCACTCCCTCTATCTGGAGCTCTGCCGACCGTATCTAATTCTTACGCCCGTTTTCTAAACTTTTTTTTTAATCCGGTGATCCTTTAGTATTCACTCACACCGTAATGTTATCGTTGACTTCGGGGAATATGAAAACTCTATGTCGTTTAGTGTTGGTGTTAATGTTCATCATGAGTCTATCAATCAGTGCCCGCGTTGGTAGCTGACAAAGGACAGACTAACATATGCAGCCATTCTAAAGATGCCGGTATATTCATTTTTCAAAAGTAGCTAATTTTGCGCTTCACAGACATGAATTGTCAAAAGCGTGTAACAGGAACCACTAACAAGTTTTGTTTTGGCCTAATGACGATGTGATCAAAGTGATGAAAGTAATGATTTAAAATAGCCAATCTACCGAATTTAAAATAGCCACTCTACCGTATTCGCTCGTATTCAGGTATCAAATCTAAGTTCCTGCTAATTATCCATATTTTTTCAAGGATGTTTCAAAGTCGCCATGCAGGTAGCTGTCAGTTTGATTAAGGATAAAATCGACTCTTGCTCCAGCAAACGGGGATTAAAGCTAATTGCAACTCTGTGATGCATTAACCCTTACCACACAGTCCAGACTTTTAACAACCTTGAGAAGGAAGTATTTTGAAAACATTGAGGGAAAAGGAGAAAATGCTGGTTACCAGCATTTTCTCCTTTTCCTTCAACGTTTTCTTATCTATCAAAGACTGCATCAACAAAATCAGCCACATCTAGTATGACGTCAGCATATGCTTTAGATTTGGACAGGTCTAAAACTTTGCTGTGTGGTAAAGGTTTATTTAAACCAAGCAAGTCGTTATTTAATTATGGATCCATAAAATCTATTTTGTCAAACAGCCGGTTGCATCATGAGGTAGATAGGTCCTTGGATATGATGAAAACTTACCAAAGGCAAAAAGCTTCGATTCAGGTCAGCCTGCGCAGACTGCGCAGTCCGACCTGAATCGAAACTTTTTTCGAAATCATTTAAGTCCGTTGTCTACGCATGTCATATTCTTCGAACATTCGACCTGTCTTATATGACGCATCACTATCCCCTACATCGGGCTGACTGCAGTAATACGCGCTATAAAGTAGCAATGGAGAAAATGTGTTTTTTTTTTATGAATACTTTTAAGGAAAAAAATACCTGTTTTAGCCCCAGATTTCTCTAACCTGCTGATCATAACTGAATCGCAGGAGGTAGCGTTTTATTGGGTAAACGTTTACTTTAGTTTGAAATTCAAAGTAACGGTTGTCGCATAGGAAAGCGGTTCGGTTCTGTACCCAGGATGCCCAAATTAGATAGATGAGTATTTATAGAATGCCATCTAGCGGGAGATAGTGCTTTTAACTCCCATCTTCACACTTTGGGGCACAATTATTAAGCAGAATAAACATATACGTTCAAACTATCTAGTAAGAAAATAACAGTACTGTAATTCTATTTAATCACATGACCTAGGCGCTGTTAAAGATAACGAAGAGCAACATGGCCTCGCTGTCTTGGCAAACTGTATCGACGTGGACCAAATTTCTGCTGGTTTTGCTGATCGCGATATGCACCATATCGAGATGCACGTGCAAGCTTCCAGGCATGCTTTATCCCCGAGACTCGGAGAGTCGGGCCATTCGCCATCTTGACGGGATGTGGAATTTTCTTGTAGATTCTTCACCGTCGAGAAATGAGAGTTTTGTGCAGAAATGGTATACTAGACCGCTTGTGGAGGTAAGGATACTTAACACATTACAATACAATCCCTACTTTTGACGACCCTGAGAAAGAAGTCTTTAGAAAACATTGTGGGAAAAGGAGAAAATGCTGGTAACCAGCATTTTCTCCTTTTCCCACAAGGTTTTCTACCTTTCAAAAAAACAAATTTCAAATTTTCAGTCATTTTTATTTTGCCGTTTGCAAATGCTTTGGATTTGGACAAGCAAAAAATTTTGTCGTTTAGTAAAGTGTTAACTCGTAGTAAGACAAACTACATAGAACGTATGGTCTGATTATGGAAATATACTTTCTGCTTATGTAGTCAAGCCTGGACGATTAAAATGATCCTGAGTTGTAGCATCTTCGCAAGCCAAGGCTGACGATTCACTACGCTACTCTACCCTTGACGGATCAAGCTTGATTTTTACGTCCCCCCGATACGCTTTTTCATTGGATGCAGCCAGCTCTAGCTGCAACGAATGAAATCGCTCGTAGCATTTCATCTTTGATAAAAATAGAACAAGGTCACTACCCTTCGAATAGAAGGTAAACGTGAAAACCCACGTGGATGTCTGCTTATCGCTTCATGTGTATTCGTAAGCGGTTTGTAAAACGGTATTTCATTTGCTTTTAGAAATATTATGTAAAGGGGGGTAATAACCAGCATCCAATAGAGGGCGCATCGCAGGAATCTCGAAATCGGGCTCAATCCGCCAAGGTAAGATCCACGTAGTGATCGTAAACTTGGCTCGCGAAGATGGAGTTGTAGAGGATTGCATATTTTGCTGTCAAGGAAAGTCCAGACTGTGGTGTTGAAAGTGCCACCCCTTTTACCAAACTAACCTGTTTTTCACCACCCTGAGGAGCAAGACTTTTCAAGAAATAATGTGAAAAATATGAGAAAATACCGGTATCCAGCATTTTTCCTTTTGCCACAGTGTTTCATACCGTTTGAGAGACAACTATCATCATTTGATGCACATTTGAGTTGTCATCTTTAACCCTTTACCAAACAATCCCTGGTTTTTACGGTCCTCAGACAGAAGCCTTTTGAAAACATTGTGGGAAAAGGAGAAAATGCTGGTAACCAGCATTTTCTCCTTTTCCCACAATGTTTTCTACCCGACTGGAAACAAAACTGAATTTTTGTGTTACATTTATTTCGTTGTCTGCAAGTGCTTTCAATCGGACCAGTCTAAAATTTTGTCGTTTGGTCAAGGGTTGAATGCTTTCATTTTCGACCGTTTTTTCTGGTTTTTGCCGTTTGATAAAGATTTGAGTCTGAATGGGTGTAACAGATGTGGTTTATGTTCGTATGAATATATAGTAGATGCAGTATATGATACACACGCATAC
Organism: Tridacna crocea; assembly: GCA_943736015.1. Taxonomy (NCBI): domain Eukaryota; kingdom Metazoa; phylum Mollusca; class Bivalvia; order Cardiida; family Cardiidae; genus Tridacna; species Tridacna crocea. The sequence continues at coordinate 27,280,025 of OX031070.1, forward strand.
AGCATTATTTTGATGACTTATTTACTCGTGTTTGAGAACAATGTCCAGGGCCAGTATGCACCAACCATTCTTGCGAATATCCTCAAGGTTTTTCTAAATTTGTAAGTAACACAACTTTTGATTGGCTAAACCGAATGGTTTAGCCAATCAGAAGTTGTGTTACTTACAAATAATTATATAGAAAATTCTGCAGAATAAGACAAAGAACGTTCTTAAGAATGTTTGGTGAATACGGAGCCCTGAGCTTTATGCATGATCGGAATGGATGTCCAAAGGATGTCCAAGGACGGAATGGGGTTTGTTTGCTGGTAGCACATAAGGAACAGAACAGAACAGAACGGAACACAAGTTTATTACAGGACACGTACGCAGCTGTACATTGTCACAAAAAAGAATCATTTATAAACATGAAATAACACGAGATCTAGAGAGCATGACAGAGGGTAAAAGAACCTACATTATACAAATATAATTATGTGTGCAGCACTTTCAGCAAATTCAAAATATGTATGTTTAATATATGGACAGGGCGAGTTGTTTTGCTTGGACCGGGCGGGTAGTTGACAGGGCTAGGCAACTATTTTTTATTTTATTGCTAGGCTCGGTATGAAAGAACTTTCTTGGGGATGCCGTTGTCTCTGTAACCCTTTACCAGATGGCAAAATTTTAGCCATGTCCAAATTGAAATGATTTGCAGACAACAATAATGCCGTTTTTTTTTTTCATTGGATAGAAAACATTGAGGGAAAAGGAGAAAATGCTAGTTACCAGCATTTTCTCCTTTTTCTACCGTGTTTTAAGAAGGCTTCTTTCCCAGCATCGATAAAATTTTTATGTGGCTCAAATAATACCGTTTTTTTCATAGGATAGAAAACATTGTGGGAAAAGGAGAAAATGCTGGTTACCAGCATTTTCTCCTTTTCCTACAATGTTTTCAGAAGGCTTCTTTCCCAGCATCGTTGAAAGGCGGCATCGTATGGTAAAGGGTTAAATAGTCCCATCATATGCACCAAATTTTATGGTTGTGCCCTCGCCAAGTGTTTTCGACTCCGAAGAATCCGTTATGTAATATATAACTGAGCTCCTTAGCTGTGTCGATGTCTTAACCCTTTACCAAACAATCCCTGGTTTTATGACCCTGAGAAAGAAGCCTTTTGAAAACATTGTGGGAAAAGGAGAAAATGCTGGTAACCAGCATTTTCTCCCTTTCTCTCAATGTTTTTTACCCTGAATCAAATTTTAATTTTTGAACGGTTACGTTTAATTTTTCGTCTTCAAGTGCTTCCAATCTGGTCTAGTCTAAAATTATGTTGTTTGGAAAAGGGTTAAATTACTGCCATTAGATTTCAATCGATAAAATCTTTTACAGATAATTAATTTTGATGTGCGTGGTGAGAGTTTTTTTTAGAAAGACGTGTTCTACTTACAACCTGCATTTTCGCGAGCCAAAGTTACGATCACTACGTGGATCTTACCTTGGCTGATTGAGCCCGATTTCGAGATTCCTGCGATGCGCCCTGTATTGGATGCTGGTTATTACCCCCCCCCCCCCTCCCCCCTTACATCATTTTTCTAAAAGCAAATGAAATATTGTTTTACATACCGACTCGAATGCACATAGAGCGATAAGCAGACATCCACGTGGGTTTCTATGTTTACCTTCTATTTGAAAGGTAGCGACCTTGTTCTATTTTTATCAAAGATGAAATGCTACGAGCGATTTCATTCGTTGTAGTTAGAGCTGGCTGCATCCAATGAAAAAGCGTATCCGGGGAATGTAAAAATCAAGCTCGATCCGCCAAGGGTAGAGTAGCGTAGTTAATCGTCAGCCTTGGCTTGCGAAGATGTACAACCTGTCGTGGATCTTTCAGTGTGTGACATAGGTGTAACTAATTTCTCCTTGCATGTGTCAAAGTGTTCTTGTAAACTCTATTTCAGTGCTTCGGACCTGTACATACATGTAACTGATAAACAGAGAAGCTAGTCTATATATTTTATGATAGGCGTAGTGTGATGTAACTTTTTTTCAGGACATAACGCGTGGTCTAACTTTAACCCGAACTGTTTCCTTCCAGAAAGGCCGAATATATCCAAATGGTGGTAATAATCAGTTACTGTGGTATTACAAACAACAAATTCATTCCAGATTTTGTAAGATGGGATAGGTACGACAAAATTTGTCCACAATTCGTGGTCTAATTTTAAGCTATTCCATTTCTTCCATAAGTGGTCCTATAATCGGTCACAGTATCGGTGTCATCCAGTCACTACAAGATGTCATGGGATGGCCATGGTATCACAGGGAGACTTTCTCTGAATGAAGGCGTGGTCTTTTTCTAATGTCCATGTACACCTTTTTCTGTAGAGCGGTCCAGTTATCCCGATGCCAGTACCGTCCAGCTACAACGATATTACAAACAAGAAATCGATTCGAGATTTTGTAGGATGGGCGTGGTATGACCGAACTTTCTATGTGGATAAGGCGTGGTCAACACAGAGGGTGGTTCTAAGAATAGATAGCGCACATTATAATGCTATTGTGGTGAGTGGAATTGTTAATTGTATTTTGTCATGAATGCGTCTATATCTAGAAACCAATAACCAACAGATAGTGTCAACTATTCAGCGGCTCACTTTGATGCTATTGTTGTAAGTGTAACATGCAGCAGTGTCTTTTCCGATAACTGTACCTGTGGTACCAGTTGTAACATGTAGCGTTGACTTTTCCAGTAACTATACATGTGATCCCATTACCAGCAGGACGTGCACACTATGACGCTATTGTGATAAATGAAACAGGTAGCGTTGACTTTTCCGATTACTACTTATGTGATGCCAATTGCCAGCAGATAGTGCACATTATGGTACTATTATGGTAAGTGAAAAAAGGGGGGGAAAACTTTTCCGATAATTTCTTATGTGATTTCAAAGCCAGCAGATAGTTCACACTATGTTGCTATTGTGGGTGAGCGTTGGCTTTTCTGATAACTATACATGTGATCCCAAAGTCAGTAGATAGTGCACACTATGATGCTATTGTGGTAAATGTAACATGTTGCGTTAACTTTTCCGATAGCTACTTATGTGATCCCAAAGCCAGCAGACAGTCCACACTATGATGCTATTGTGGTAAATGTAACATGTTGCGTTAACTTTTCCGATAGCTTCTTATGTGATCCCAAAAACCAGCAGATAGTGTATACTATGACGCTAAATTGTGGTAAATGTAACATGTAGCGCTAACTTTCCTGATAACTACTTATGTGATCCCAAAGCCAGCAGATAGTGTATAATATAATGCTATTGTGGTAAGTGTAGCATGTAGCCATGACATTCCTGATAACTACTTATGTGATCACAATGCCAGCAGATAGTGTATAATATAATGCTATTGCGGTAAGAGTAGGGTGTAGCCATGACATTCCTGATAACTACTTATGTGATCCCAATGCCAGCAGATAGTGTATAATATAATGCTATTGCGGTAAGTGTAGCGTGTAGCCATGACATTCCTGATAACTACTTATGTGATCCCAATGCCAGCAGATAGTGTATAATATAATGCTATTGCGGTAAGTGTAGCGTGTGTCATGTGATCCCAATGCCAGTAGATAGTGTATAATATAATGCTATTGCGGTAAGTGTAGCGTGTAGCCATGACATTCATGATAACTACATGTACTTATGTGATCCCAATGCCAGTAGATAGTGCATACTATGGTGCTATTGTGGTAAGTGTAGCGTGTAGCGATGACTTTTCTTAGAACTTCTTGTGTGATCCCAATGCCAAGCACACCAGGATGATGTTTTGGTAAGTGTAACATGTAGTGAAGACATTTCCTATAACTTCATAGGTTGATAACCAATGCCAGCAGGTAAATTACGTCTTATTGCTATTGTGGTAAGTATTACTTGTACATCTTTCTATGGCTTTTAACCCATTACCACACAATCCCTACTTCTGACGCCCCTTAGAAAGAAGCCTTCAGAAAACATTGTGGGAAAAGGAGAAAATGCTGTTAACCAGCATTTTCTCTTTTTCCCACAATGTTTTCCACCCTTCACAGAACAAATTTTGAATTTTCAGAAGCCTTCAGAAAACATTGTCGGAAAAGGAGAAAATGCTGGTAACCAGCATTTTCTTCTTTTCCCACAATGTTTTCTACCCTTCACAGAACAAATTTTGAATTTTCAGTCACTTTTATTTTGTTGTCTGCAAATGCTTTCAATTTGGACCAGTCTAAAATTTTGTCGTTTGGTAATGAGTTAATACAGTTTCACGTGTTATTCCAGTGATAGTACAAATAATCTGCTCTGGAATTGTGAACAGCGATCTTAACGTGCAGTCTGACCTTGGCTCTAAACTATCCAATAAGGAGATGCCTTTCCCCCCCAAAAAATTTACATCTTTTCAATAACGTTTTGTACGTTTGAAACTTATGATGCCGAAGATACCGCTGCAAAATGCAGTTACAGAAGGGAATAAGGATTGTAAAAATCTTGTAAAGAATATAGGAGCAAAAAGCTGATAACCAGCATAGTTTGAGGACACTGACATTGTTTCGTCCACAGATTATTGGTAAAGTGTTAAAACGATAATATTTGAAAATTAAATTTCCTTGTTTTACAGTGGGTCAATGGAAAAGAAGCGATGCAACATTCTGGAGGGCATTTACCATTTGAAGTAGAAGTAAGCACCCTGCTGAACCTTGGAAGCGAAAACCTGGTAACTGTGGCTGTGAACAATACCCTTACCCCTACCACCTTACCTCCCGGGACGATTGAATATAAAACTGATCCAAATAAGTAAATACTTCCCTGTTACGTTTTCAATCTCTTAATAATTCTTAGTGTGTTTGTTAAGTTTCACATATTAAATTTTGTTGTTAGGTTATACATTTAATAACTACTGAGAGAGACAGAGAGAGACAGAGACAGAGACAGAGAGAGAGAGACAGAGAGAAAGGGAGAGAGAAAGGGAGAGAGAGAGAAAGAGCGTTTGTCAACTAAGAAACTGGAAGGGAGAGAGAGAGAGAGAGGGGGGGGGGGAGAGAGAGAGAGACAGGGAGAGAGAGAGAATTAACGTTTGTCGACTAAGAAACTGGAAAAAAAAAAGAGAGAGAGAGAGTTTGTTGACTGAGAAACTGGGTTATAGAGGAAAGCAGCCAGTAGTTAGTGGTGATGGAAGAAGCTCCAGGAAATCTTAGCTAGGCCGGGTGCCACTGGCCGCTGCGAAATAACTGAAATAATGTTGTGTACGACATTAGGCAGCAAATAACCAACCATCATTCACTTTTCTTTCTCTTACTCGGTTTTCGCAGATACCCACCCGGATATTTTGTCCAGAACCTCCAGATGGATTTCTTCAACTACGCCGGTATTCATAGACACGTCACTCTCTATACTACACCGCAGATGTACGTAGAAGACATAGACATTACAACAGACATTCAAGGAACTAATGGTAATTATCACTTCTATGCATATGAGCTATGCTAAGAAAAGAGATTTTAATGAATCTGCAAAATGTATAAACCCAGGTCAGCCTGCGCAGTCCGCGCAGGCTGACCTGTGTCGAAACATTTTGCTATTCGTCTATTTCCTGCTAGTAAAACTACCATTCTACTTTGTGACATCAGCTGTCTGTTAAACAGAATTGATTTTTAATGATCCATATTTAAATGATGACTTACTTCGTATAAAAATACACCATGCATTAAATTCCCGCATCCCAGAGCATGGCATATATACATTATACAAGGAAAGATCTTTGAGTCGTACTTTAGCCTATTCGCACTTCCAATCCTGTCTAGTAGTTAGTTTAAACATATCTATTCTACATCGATTGAGACACAAGTTCTGACAACTTTTACAAATCTCTCTCGATTCTGTCAAGTAGTTACCCACTCTTGGTGTGCCACATTTTTTGTTATGACTGGTCGCTTGACAGTAACAAGTATCAAACTTTAATTCTGTGCATGTAATATCACAGGCCTTTGGAACTCATTTAGTCTATCACCAAATAGGAAAAAACTTAAATTCTTATTGCTCGATCATTGGACAGCATTCCTAAAAATACAACACTTGCTCATCATTTAGGATGATGGTATTCAACTTTCTCACATTTTTTTCTTTGAAAGCCAACTGCCCAAAGGTCATTTAAACACGTAATTATTGCTTGATGATTGATTGGAATATGGCTATACAGTAAATTTGGATAAGTGGACTGTCTAATACAGTGATAAGACACGGGTTTTTTTTATGTTTTTTAAGATCCTTTTCAACTCAACAGGTATTGTCAACTATACTATATATGAAGGCGGACAGTCAGGTTTTATAGGGTTTGTTGTTGAAGTCGTGGACAAACAAGGAAAGGTGGTCGGCCGGAGTACCAATCAAGTTGACAGCATCGTTTTACAGAATGCCAGCTTTTGGTGGCCCTATACCATGAACCAGGGCTTTGACTCCGGGTACATGTATACATTAAAGGTGAATGTTAAATGTTGGAAACACCTATTGTGTTTCTATCTTTTTTTCCATTTAACCTCTCACCATAAAAAAATGTAATATGCCAAATTAAGGGCAGTTAAAAAAAATTGAGTGAATTTAATTGATGATTTTTGTCTATGATGTGTAGAAAACATTTCCTACTTTTCCGACAGTGTTTTTAAAAGTTCTTTTTTGGTCGGTGTCGTTATATCTAACGATTGTGTGATAAAGAGTTAAACCTTTACCAAGCAATCCCTGGTTTTTACAACCCAGACGGAGCAGCCATCTGAAAAACATTGTGGGAAAAGGAGAAAATGCTGGTAAACAGCATTTTCTCCTTTTCTCACAATGTTTTCTACTTTTCTAAATTCAAGTTTCAATTTTTGAGTCATGTTTATCTTGTCGTCTTCAATTGTTTTCAATTTTAACAAGTCTAAAATTTTGACGTTTAGTTAAGGGTTAAGTCATTAAATAAGTATTAAAAAAACGTATTTCAGTTAATGGCTTAGATAGAGATAAACATAATGATATTTACTAATGTAAAGACCCTTTTCGTACAATCGTCATACAGAATATCAAACCGTGGAAATCCAAGACTTTTTGGCTACAGTGGGGGAAGCACTAACATATATGACAAAATTTATATAATTCAGATGATCGACAGGATAGAAAACCTTGTCGTGTTCAGAGGAGGAAATGCCCTTTCCCTCAATGTTTTCAAACTTTTTCGTAGCAAAAACACTGGATTGTTCAGTGAAGAGTTAGGTCTAATAATATCCCTTTTGTTTAAGGTTACCATGACAGCAGGTGTGACGTCCGATGTATATAGACAACCGTTTGGTATCCGAACTGTACAAGTTACTCCTACTCAACTACTGATAAACGGGAAACCATTTTACTGTCATGGCGTCGCCAAGCACGAGGATGCTGATGTAAACAGTCAAAACTTCAATTCTTTGTGTACAAAATAAATAAGAACCTTTCTTTTTTATTCAGAAAATGATATTCATATGTTGCATTCATATGGCTGAAATTTGCCCGGCAGTCTCGCATATCTTCCTCTTTTTCGGAAAATATTTCCCCATATTAACCACAAGCTGATGACGTAATACACAATTTTCAATAAGTTGTTAACTCATTTCCATTTTGGAATTCCAAACACAACATCAATAATTAAGTACTCAGCTCACTCGTAAATAGAAAAAAAGCCCCCAAAAAACCCATTTCAATTCAATATTTACACTGTTTTCTTCATACAATATTGCACTTTAGCTTACGATGGTGAAACATATCTGGGGAGTTACTGTTCTTGCAACTCTGTTCCATCTGTGCGTAGGTGTTTGTGAAATTTAGAGGTATTTTTATTCTTGAACTTGAATATTTACTTCCATCGCTAGATATACTTGTATGTTTTTGTTTTATGTTTATGCTTCAGATTCGCGGAAAAGGTTTGGACTATGCACTCATAGCACGTGACTTTAACATGTTAAAATGGCTCGGAGTAAACTGTTTTCGGACGTCCCATTATCCGTACGCTGAGGAAATCATGGACCAGGCTGACCAGCAAGGGATTGTGGTTATTGACGAAAGTCCGGGGGTCGGGATCGGGAAGTAAGTTAATGTTGTGCCTTCATTATACTTTTTTGATGGAGTTTTGGCCCTTTCAATATATACCCTACCAGCATGCTTCCTTTACGCACTAGTGAATTTTCGTATGCATTTTTGCTCTTCTTCTCTTACTGTTATTATACAGGATAGCTGTAGACCGACCAAAGACCATAATGAACTATAATAAAAAACATGAAGGAAAGGCAAATGTTGGTTTACAATACTGTAAATATTGTATATTAACCCATTACCACACAATCCATAGTTTTGACGCCCCTGAGAAAGAAGCCTTTTGAAAACACTGTAGGAAAAGGCGAAAATGCTGGTAACCAGCATTTTCTCCTTTTCCCACAGTGTTTTCTACCCTTCCCAACAGAAATTCCAACGTTTCAGTCACCTTTATTTTGTCGTCTGCAAATGCTTTCAATTTGAACTAGTCTATAATTTTGTTTTGTGGTAAAGAGTGAAAGAACATCTGCTTGTAACAAATAATGTCCACAAGGCTTTGCTTTTGCTCTGTGAAAAGGAGGTCAATGTATTTTTAGAAGTATTTATACATGTCCGACTATGCATTCTGCCTCATGATACAGTTCTTTGTGAAACAGAATGTTTTTATGGATATATAGTTACCTGATGACTGCTTTGTAAAATGTATCACGGAGATATTATATTATTAGTTGTACGGTCAGGTGGCAGGGGACTTGGAAACTTGTTCAAGGCTGTGGTTAATCATGTCGCCCCGAGCCAGGGATTGTTTGGTAAAGGATTAATTGATCATCTTTCGCCGAAAATCTCTTTAAACTCTTTATCGGCTGTGGTGTTGATGGGCGCCGCCATGTTTAAAGTATCACTAAGCTTGATTTGCAACGGATGATGTGATTGGATATCGACAAGTAAAAAACAGAAATGACTGTGTATTTGTGATATAAATGGTTTAGGTTTTCTCATAGAAAAATTGAAATCACCTACAAAATGCTTCATGAATAATTCATGAGAACGAGGAAACGACAGTGAAGTAACCCAGGGGCGATTACAAAATCAAAGCGTTCAGAACGCTGAAGTGGTATTTGTCGAGGAAGCCGTTGTGTGGAATTAATAATTGGAAAGAAAAAGAGAAATATTGAAAGTCAACAAACTAAGCAAATGAATACCTTTTTTTGGTTGAAGGGATAGTACTCATGACAAAGTTAGGATTATCTGTGTATTGGTTGTCCCCCTTTGATCATTAGGAGGAGTCAGGAGTAAAGCCCCTAGACAGTACGATACATGATGGATAGAGAGTGAAACTATGTGAATATATCGAATGATATTAATTTGGTACCTGAAAAGTATATTTTTGAAATAAATTTGGGCGTTAACATTTCATTCCCAAGATTACAATGATTTTTTTCGATCTATAAATATTCATGCCAAATCTAATGGAGTAGCGCGCAATCATGGGAGGAACAAGCCATTGGACGAACTGGTTTTGGTGTCCGTGGTCGTGAGGTAGAGCGTCGGCCTCATAACCTAAGGGTCCTGAGTTCGATACCTGGGAGCGGGTGTCAACTTTGGGATTTTTCATTGGCCCACACATTCGGCGCGAGTACTAGTGTAGTTCCCAGGAAGCAGAATCGAGAGAGATTAGTATAAGTTGTAAGAACTTGTTTCTCAATCGATGTAAAATAAATATGTTTAAAACTAAAACTGGTTTTGGAAGGAAAAAGCCCCGGACTAACGGATCGGTAGACAAATTTTGTATCATTGCGCCAGTACAAGGCTATGAGAGAGTGAAGCTATTTTCAATAAAAAAAATAGTTCTTCCACGATCGAAAGCCTCACACGGTGTATTTTAACATGCCATTTCCAATTACATATCTGAGTACTACCGAAAAACTCATTTGCCTGAGGAAAACTGAATTTAATTGGGTTTATTTCCTTCGGCTTTGCACAAAATACGATACATGGTCTTCAGAATTCAATCTTGAACTTATAGTGGTATTGTCCTCGACAAATACCACAATTAATCCAAAGTGGGTCACCGAGGATGGCTTATTACAATGTAACTGGTACGTTTTAACATACATATTTTTGCGGTCTCTGGGAAATCATTGCATGCCTGTTTTTTTTTTATACTTTGCTGGGGGCAAATTACTAATTATCTATATACAGAGGAATATTGAATGGTAATCACGTGATCCATCTTCTGTACAAAGAAATTATCATTTCTTAAAGCAAAATGTTATTTTGTTAAATCGAAGTAATATTTTGCTTCAATGAAATGCATGACATGTGACATCTACAGGGTTCAGCACAGCTTGTTTCTTGCTCTATTTCATTCCGATATGACGTGCAACACGCGAAAAGGGGCATTCGGACATTTGCGTAAAGTGTCATCTCGGATCAGCCTGCGCAGTCCGGGCAGGCTAATCCAAAACGACCGTTTTTATACAAAATTTTCTGTTTTGCGCAAGTCTACTGTAGCACAAAATCTAATGGAGTCTTAAAGTGTAGTCTCGGATCAGCCTGCGCGGACTGCGCAGGCTGATACGAGACGACACTTTACGCAAACGTCCGCATGACCTTCTTCGCGTGTTGCAAGCCATATATAGCTTTACCTATGTACATGTATAACCTATAAATATATACCACAAGTTGAATGATTCATCTGATTATTTTTGCAGGAGGACAAAAAGTAAATGTATTTATGTACTATACTCATCTTATACTTTACTTTAAGAACAAAGCGCACGAAACGCCACAGGTACAAGTATATGAAGATTAAAGGTACGAAACAGAAGAATCGCAAAAAGAAAAATAGAAGATATGAAATGGAGTTGGAAAATATAGGATTTAAACGAGAAATAAAAAGACGGTATAAACGTCAATCCAGTCTCCGTGTGAAAGATATTCATAGGTAACCAGAAAATGTTCACAGCCCTTTACCAAACAATCCCGATCCGGAAGAAGAAAACGATGAAAAGCATTGTGGGAAAAGAAGAAAATGATGTTAAGCAGCATCTTCTTCTTTTCTCACATTTTCTACCCTTCAAAAAGTTAATTTTCAATATTTGATTCACATCTATTTTGACCTGTGTAAATACTTTGGACAAGTCAAAGACTTTGTAATAATTAGAACAAGTCTATTATGTTTTCGTTTAGTAAAGTGTGAAAGTATGTAGGCTGCTTATCTTTCTGAAGTATTTTTGCTATTTGAAACTTGGTTATCTGTTTGTTCATCAATTCTTACGTATTACGTCTGTCTGATTATACTTGTATGGTAGGACCCATGTTTGCCATTATAGCTTTCATGATCGTTTCTTGTCCGTTGATGTCGTACAGGCATTTCAAATGGTACTATGAGTTATAAGGTCATGTCGCCTGAGCTGAAGGCGAGGTGGCGACATGATTCACCGAAAGCGTGAACAAGTTTCCAAGTCCCCTGCCACCTGACCGTTTAAAGAATTTATTATACTGCAAAGTTTTACCATTCCAACGTTTGTTAAGCGAATTTTACTCTTTTTTTTTTCTTTCTTTCTTGGGCGGGGGGTTAACAATTAAGTGCGCTGATGAAGTAGAATTTCCCTTTTGAGTGCCCCAATTCAATGAAAACTGACGTCACTGGGAAATGACGTCACTGAAGCCTTGGTAATACGCGCTATATAACCTTGATGTTAATCTTGGTCGATTGAATGTTGTGTTGATAGTGCAGTCATGTATACGGGGCTCCCGAAAGGGAAACTGCTTTTTACGTTGGTTTTGCCAGTGTACAAATATGTCGGGGCATATTGCAGTATAATATCAAACCTTATTATACTGCAAAGAAATTTCTCGTGATCTGATTGGTTAACATGCCGGGAACATTATACCATGTTCCCTGGCAAGAACCACGTAAAGCCAGTTTCCCTTTTGAGTGCCCCGAAAACATCACTACACGTGCAACACATCCAAAATTGCGGCGTCGATCGATCACCAGACTGCACATTTATGCACCAAAATGCACGTTTTAGTGACTCAGTTTTCAGATAGACGTCAGTTTTCATTGAACTGCATGGGCACACGGAAGGGAATTTTTATTTTGTCATCATACTCGATTCGTGAAATTATAAAGCAGTAAAATTCCGCTTAACGCGCTTTGAAAGCGTAAAACTTTGCAGTATAATAAATTCGTTGTACGGTCAGGTGGCAGGGGACTTGGAAACTTGTTCACGGCTGTGGTTAATCATGTTGCCCCGAGCCGAAGGCCCCTGCCACTTGACCGTACAACTAATTATGTCGGTCAGCACATTTACAATTTCCAAACGGTCTGCCATTATGATTCATTTGCTCTTTTGGCAAGGTCTGCAAATCATAGATGTTCTTTGAAAAGGGATTTAAGGCGTCTGCAAAAAGTATCGACTCGTGTCAGCCTCTATAGGCTGAAATGTTCCAAAACCTTTAGCTATAAGTCAATTCTTTACATGTCAAAGGACCAAAGATTACCTTATGGCTTATGATTGTGGGCGGCAACACGCACTAAAAGGGACATTTGGATATTTGCGTAATGTGTCGTTTCGGATCAGCCTGCGCAGTCAGCGCAGGCTAATCCTAAACGAGAATATCCGTTTCTACGTAATATTCTATTTGTAAAAGTCAACTGTAGCAAGAGATCTATTGTAGTCGTAAAGTGCCGTCTCGGATCAGCCTGCGCAGATAGCGCAGGCTGATCCGAGACGACACTTTACGCAAATATCCGAATGCCCCTTATCGTGTGTTGCAAGCCATTTAAGGTAGTTGCTTTTGGGGGAAGAAAAATGGATTTTTTGGAACCCCCTTTGCCACGGTTTGGGTCAATTATATTGTCGATTTTCTTTAACATGGAAGTTTTATATCTACTCTGTAGTGTATTGTTTATTCCAGAGGTAACTTCGGACCCATATCTTTGGCGCACCATAAAGAGGTCATGTCAGAGATGTACCAGAGGGACAAAAATAGACCGGCGGTCATCATTTGGTCCGTGGCTAACGAGCCGGCAACGAATCAGCCCGAAGCCGGGCCATACTTTAAGTATGTGGATTTGTGTATTTGCCCTATACCAAACAGTTTCGATTTTTGTAACACATAAGAAAACGATGTTTGAAAACATTGCGGAAAAAGGAGAAAATGTTGGTAACTGTAAGTCTAAAACCACTATAGATATTCTCATTAAAAAGCGATATGATAATTACCTCCCTTTTCTGGAAACTAACAAAAGTATTGATCAGCAAATAATTTCAAGATATCAAAAGAGTTTCTGATCGATTATAAATGTGCAAAAGTGGTGTATCTGTACAAATCTGTCTGTATCAACTGTCAAGAAATTTTATACCATTATCAACTATCAAGAAATTTTATGCCAGATGTATAACGGATCCACTACCTTAACTCTTTACTAAACGACAAAATTTTAGATTTGTCCAAATTGAAAGCATTTGCAGGCGACAAAATAAACACAACTCAAAAATTGAATTTTGTTTCCAGAAGGGTAGAAAATATTGTGGGAAAAGGAGAAAATGCTGGTTACCAGCATTTTCTCGTTTACCCACAATGTTTTTCAAAAGGCCTCTATCTCAGGGTCGTAAAAACCAGGAATTGTTTGGTAAAGGCTTAAGCTACTTTTGACGTCTGCAAATGCTCTCAATTCAGACAAGTTTTGTCAATTGCTTATGTAGGCCTTTGCAAACAATGCAGGTTATGGGGGTCCCTGAATCCTATAGACAGAATTTTTTGTCCTTTCCCCAAGAATTTTCCAAACTTGAAAGCAACAAAACTTTTGATTGGCTGAATCAAATGGTAGCGTTAATCAAAAGTTTTGTATTCTGTTTTAATCGAGAACCAGGCCAGAGAATGGTTGATGAATACAAGCTCTGATGTTATACTTTCTTTTTTACAGGAGCGTAATTGATCACGTGAGGTCACTTGACAAAACGAGACCAGTTTCGTTCGTCTGTAATCAGAAATATAATACAGACGTAGCGGTAAGTTAATTACAGTACACACAATCTGCTTTCATTTCAAATAAGAATATTAAACGGATCCAAGCGCCGTTTCCGGTACTATTGCAGTGGTGTCGCGGCGGCAAGTTCACCTATCCTAGCTTTCTTGGAGTTTTTTTTCTTCCATTATTTCACACATTACTTTTCCTTAGCTTCTTCTGTTATTGCTTTTGTCTGCTTTTCCACATAATCATCGTCTATGCTATGACCAGAGCTGAGAGAGGAATGATGACTACCGTCAGATCAAAGTTCCAGATCAGTGGCAGTGATGGTTTCCTAAATCTGTTATTTCTTTTGGAAACCCTATGTTGTGGGTACTCATTAGAATCGTCTCGATGAGACGATTCTAATGAGTACCCACAACATAGGGTTTCGAAGAGAATAAATAATATTTTCAATTTTGAAATCAAAATCACTCCCTCTATCTGGAGCACTGAATTCAAATTCCCAATGCGACCCATGAACAGCTTCAAGCCCTTTATGCAGTCGATTGAGAAGTCAGGCTCTATATATCTGCGATAGAAACATTGACTATTTCAGCTTTGTGGATTGAGTATATCAAGATCAGACTGTGCAGAACGTACAATCTGATCTTACATCCAAAACGTCTGCTACCAAATGCCAAAGTATATGTGCATACCAGATCTTTATTCACAGCCGATCAGTACCTTCAGATCTGAAATAAGGATTTTATTGGTGTGTTAAGGAAAGAAAAACGTTAATTTGTCCGAAGTTGTGGTTCAATTTATTCATATAGACTAAACCGAGTTTTTGCAATGAAAACGACAATTTCCATAAAATAATACTAAAAAAGATTCTAATAGATCTACTTTTTTTTGGTTATAGTCTATATACTTTATCGTTTTTGTAATAAATATCTCTTTATACTAACGAAACTAACAAAAGTATCAACAAATAATTTCAAGATAGAGATGAAAGAAATTTCTGGTCGGTAATAAATGTGCAAAGTAGTATATCTATACAAATCTGTCTTTATCAACTGTCAAGAAATTAATAGAGGATATTTGGGGTTTTTTTTTTTTTCGGTGAAAGATCGAAATTTATTTCATCGAGTGAACACCATCGGTAATATTTTACCGATGGTGTTCACTCGATGAAATAAATTCCGTGCGCCACTCGTGAAAATATTACCGATGGTGTTCACTCGATGAAATAAATTTCGATCTTTCACCGAAAAAAAATAAATATTCTATTTATATCATGCTTTCTGGGAGTTAAAAGTACAGTTCTTTTCCGTTTTTCCCCGTGGCGTACCCCTCCTGTATAGCAACGCATTACAATATTACGTCAAACGCTAGAAATGTAAGGTATATGACGTCATATTTCCCATCTGGTTGTGAGGCACGCGCAATTTACCTACGCAACAAGAACGTGAGAATCGGTATTTCACTACTGGCGTGTAAGATCGAAAAACATTTTCACTGCTATTTCTCGATATCCTACCGGGAAGCATGAAATAGCAACTGATCTACAGTAATTTCGAGCAATGACTTATAATTGTGAATCCAGCCGGGTAGCTTAGTGGACAGCGCATCAGACACGTGACCTGTCGGTTGCGGGTTTGATATCCGGTTAAGGCAAGCTTTTATTCCAGAATCTTTCGTCTCTTACCTCTGATGCATGTACAAAAGTATTCAGTGGCTTGGAAAGAACGGTTGTGTCGGGACTGGTGTGAGAAAGCCAGGAAACACATGCCCAGATATATCGACTGTCCTGATATGACAAGCAGTTAAAATGGTGTTACTCCTTTCCCAAACAATCCCTGCTTTTTACGACCCTGAGATAGAAGCCTTTAGAAAACATCATGGGAAATGGGGAAAATGCTGGAAACCAGCATTTTCCCCATCTCCCACAATGTTTTCCACCCAGCTGGAAACAAATTTCAATTTTTGAGTTACATTTATTTTTTCATTTGCAAGTGCTTTCAATTTGGACCAATCTAAAAGTTGGTTGTTTGGTAAAGAGTTAAACGTAAAAGAAATAAATCAACATAAATTTGGGTCTTTGTTCACCAACCATTTAATTAAAAGACCATTCGTAGTCTTATTTTTCAAAATTTTGTCAATTTAAAAGTAAAAGAACTTCTGATTGGCTAAACCATTTGGTTTAGCCAATCAGAAGTTCTCTTACTTTCACAGTCACGAAATCTTGAAGAATAAGACAAAGAATGATATTAAGAATGGTTGGTGAATACAGACCCTCATCTATTTATAGGTTAAATATACAGATATTGTACTGGTAAATCGCTACTACGGCTGGTATTCGGACGTGGGTCACACGGAACTCATCCAAATGCAGATAGAACATGACTTACGTAGTTGGCACAGTGCCTTTAACATGCCGGTAATTGTAACAGAATACGGCGCCGATACTATAGCCGGGTTCCATCAGGTGAGTAGAGCTAGAGAAAAACGGGAAACCCGTTTCTTATTTCGATTCAGCAAATTTTGTTTTAAAATTATGTAATGTTATATGAATTGGAAAAACATATGTAAATATCCCAACAAAAGTCGACGAAACAGTATAAAAGACGTCGAATGATTTGTCTTTTTCATTTACAGTAACTTGGCACCTCTTCGGGTCGTTTACTCAGGAGATTTACACATGTATATCTGTTTCAACCAGTCCCACCCCCCCCCACTTTGCAATACTTCAGTCATCTAACAGCGAGAGCTCGCTTATGTTTCCAGTATTTCCGTATTAGGGTTGGACTTAGCAGTACCTTGTCCAAGAATGATCCAATCTGTTCAGTGCAGCCAATTGTGTCTAACCAGGGCCCGTATTCACCAACCATTCTAGAGAATATTCTTAGTCTTATTCTCCAAGGTTTTCTAAATTTGTAAGTAACACAACTTCTGATTGGCTAAACCGAATGGTTTAGCCAATCAGAAGTTGTGTTACTTACAAATATAGAAAATTTTGGAGACTAAGACAAAGAACGTTCTTAAGAATTGTTGGTGAATACAGGCCCAGGACTTCTTGAAACTACACGAAATAATGCATGCAGTGACGGCCTTGCTGGAGATTTAGGGGACGATCTGTCTTTCTGAGTTTGGTTCAGCAAACTCGAGTAATAGCAAATGAATGCCAATCTTTTATCATCATCGTCATCATTGTCGTCATCATCATCAGAGGTGCCTTAATTAACTCCGTGGTAACGTGCAGGACTCTTGACCTGGAGGCCCCGGGTTCAAGCCTAATTGGATCTACTGTGTTCTCCGTAAGAGTGTCCTTGGACAAAGAACGTCAGAGCACTAGTCTAATACTTGCGAATCCCAGGAAATACATGAATATTTGAGTTGTCACCGTAATATGACTGATATAATGTTGAAAGCGGCGTAACCCTTTACCAAACGACAAAATTTAAGCTCTGTCCAAATTGAAAGCATTTGCAGACGACAATTTCAATGTGGCTCAAACAGTACAATCATTTTTTTTGATGGGGTAGAAACATTTTGGGAAAAGGAGAAAATGCTGGTTCCCAGCATTTTCTCCTTTTCCAAAGAGGTTTTCAAAAGGCTTCTTTCCCAGGGTCGTTAAAAGTCGTCATTATGTGGTAAAGGGTTGAGCAGCTTTCAAACAATCACTCATCATCATCATCATCATCATCATCATCATGATTATTATAATGATTATTATCATTCACAATCTAGGAGCCAAGTTTCGTGTTCACGGAGGAGTATCAAGTTGATTTCCTCAGGGAATATCATAAAGCCTTCGATAAGCTGATGTCAGATTTTCTGGTCGGAGAAATGGTCTGGAATTTTGCTGACTTTATGACCGTTCAAGGTAAACTACTTTGTGCTTTTTTTTGTTATTTGTAGATCTTGTGATCTTATTTTAACTCATTCAGTTCCAGATATCAGATATATGAGCCTTGATCCTCACAAGGGGGGGGGGGGGGGGGGGGGGGGGGGGGGGGGGGCTGCAAAAAGTATAGACCTGATTTGGACATTTTTTTAGTTCGTCTGTTTTCTGTATATCCAAGAACCAATCTACCTCAGGATTCAGTCGTTGTCGGACAGATTGGATTTTGTCACATAACCTCCCTTGTTTTCAGTGTAATATACCCATTACGAAATTTCTTTTATTATATAGCTAGCAGTGAAATCCTGGCTGAATTTCCAAATGTAATAAATTTTGATATCATCACTAGTGACGATATCAACTTTCACTTCCTGTCGTAATTTAGGTACTACTTTTTATCATTAAGCTCTTATAGTGTCAATTAAAAATATTACTGTTAATAATGTATATGATAAATAGAAGAATCAATTGGTTATTTTTTATATGAAAAATATCTCACTCGGATGCGTCGTAAGGCGTTAAAAAAACTTGTGCTGCGCACTCGTTTTTTCAACGCCTAACAACGCATCCTCATGAGATATTTTTCATATCAAAAATAACCTGTTGGTTATCCTCTATATCTAACAAGAGGGCCAAGATGGCCCTGGATCGCTCACATGAATTTTTGAGAGGACCATAGCCTTTTTTTTTTGAGGGTATTGAAACACTGGAAACAAAATCATTATTTTGCCAAGCAATTTTTAAAAGGTCACCTGTAAAAGTCCTCTCAAAATCTGACCATCAGTTTCAAAAAAGAAGAATATTTAGAAGTTTCTTAATTTCCGTACAGTGCAAGTAGCCCCTATTCACTAGAGCCATGTTTCTTGACCTATCAGAATTTCGCAAACACATTTTGAAAAAGACAATTCAAGGAATATTTCCGTGAAACAATTTTCAAATCTGACCAGCCGTTTCAGAGAAGAAGAATTTTCAAGAATTTCTTCATTTCCATATAGTGCAAGTAGCCCCCATTCACCAGAGCAATGTTTCTTGACAAATCAAACTTTCATGAACAATTTTCGAAAAGGGTCATCCAAGGAATATCTCTGTGAAAATTTTCCAAAATCTGACCAGCCATTTCAGAGAAGAAGAATTTTAAAGAATTTCTTCATTGCCCTATAGTGCAAGTAGCCCCCATTCACCAGAGCCATGTTTCTTGATGAATCAAAATTTCGCAAACAATTTTTGAAAAGGGTCACCCAAGGAACATCTCTGTGAAACTATTTTAAAATCTGACCAGCTGTTCGAGAGAAGAAGAATTTTTAACAATTTCTTCATTTCCCTATAGCGCAAGTAGCCCCCATTCACCAGAGCAATGTTTCTTGACGAATCAAAATTTCGCGAACACCTTTTGAAAAGGGTCATCCAAGGAACATTTCTGTGAAATTATTTTAAAATCTGGCCAGCGGTTTCTGAGAAGAAGAATTTTTAAGAATTTCTTCATTTCTGTTTAGTGCAAGAAACCCGCATTCACCAGAGCCATGTTTCTTGACAGATCAAAATTTCGCGAACAATTTTTGAAAAGGGTCATCCAAGGAACATCTCTGTGAAATTATTTTAAAATCTGACCAGCGGTTATAGAGAAGAAGAATTTTTAAGAATTTCTTCATTTCTGTATAGTGCAAGAAGCCCCCATTCACCAGAGCCATGTTTCTTGACGGATCAAAATTTCGCGAATTTTTGAAAAGGGTCACCCAAGGAACATCTGTGCGAAATTATTTTAAAATCTGGCCAGCGGTTTCAGAGAAGAAGATTTTTAAAGAATTTCCTAAACAATTATATTTCGTTGCCATGGCAACCAGAGTTTTTGATGGAATCAAATTCTGTGAACAATTTTTAAAGAGGACCTCCCAAGGAACATTCCAGCCAAGTTTGGTCCAAATCCGCCCAGCGGTTTAAGAGGAGTTGATGTTTAAAGAATTGTTGACGACGCACGACGCACTGACGCACGACGGACGACGGACACCGGGTGATCCTAAAAGCTCCCCTTGAGCACATTGTGCTTAGGTGAGCTAAAAAGCCAACTCATGTCAGATCCTATATATATGTATCCATGATCGTGTGATGGCTTGCTGGCTATCAAACATAACGTAGATGCATGAATTCTTATAGATCTGTTATTGAATAAATAAATTACATTTTCTCAGTGGCTACTAATATAGTTCCGCTACAAGATCAAGAGACGGTTGTGTTCTTAATCTAGAATAAAGTAATGGACAGTGTAGATCAGAGATCAGACTGCACTTTCTGTACTGTTTTACTTTGATCTGCACGGTGCACAAAAGCTTCTGGTATCGTTTATGGTATGGAAAGAGTTAAGCCCCCCCCCCACCTTTCGCCATAGCTTGACTCAAATATATTTCATACTTTCCTGTAGGTTGTCAAGAAATATCGGTGAAATATTTTTCAATGTTTCATGGTTACTACCAGTGATAATAAGGGTTGTTTTGTAGTCTAACTCTTCAATTGAAGGCGGAAAGAGTTGTTCCCGCGAAGTAGTTACCTAGGTGAAATGCGCGTGCCTCAGAGCAAGATGCAAATCATTCGGAACACCTCGGTCAATTCTACGAATCAAGCCTCGGATGTATCACTCTCTTGCACTCCGGATCATTACATTTATGTGAGATAACGAACGACAACTCTGCTCGGAGATTGCGGATGTATGCCGACAGACTACTTCCGGAAGGAACAACAACACCCCCACAACAAGAAATACAATGACGTCATTATCGCGCAAATATTCGGAAAATCTCGACCAATCTTTCTATCCAGCCCGATTTTTCAAGTGCGTAATCAATGCAAGTCCTAAATTCAGCCATTTATGCTGCTATAGTTAGACTTACCGTCATTCTACAGGATTTGTTGTCATTCGAAATGGTTACTAGTTGACGTCATTTGGAACATCCCGAGAACTATATAGTGGGAGTATCTGTCGAATAACCGCTTCCGGCGAGATGCATGTCAAGTTTTTTAACATATTATTCCGTCGGCATACATCCGAGGCTGGATCGAAAGATCGGCCGAGGTGTTCCGAATGGATGGAAATATTACGTAATTTAGCTTACATTTCTCGCGCTAGACGTCATATTGTAATGCGTTGCTATGCGGAGTGGGTACGCCAAGGGGAATAACCGAAAAGAACTGTACTGGATTTTGATTAAGCTCCCCCAAAAAAGGGTTAAAAGCATGAAAAAAAAATAAGTTTTTTTTTTTTCGGTGAAAGATCGAAATTTATTTCTTCGAGTGAACATCATCGGCAATATTTTCACGAATGGCTCATCGCTTCAATTTAAAAAAAAAAAACAAATAGACTTTCCTCTATATTTCCATTGCAGGTATTACACGTGTTGTTGGCAACAAGAAAGGACTTCTGACACGACAAAGACAGCCAAAAATGTCCGGCCATCTAATACGAGATCGATATATGTCGTTGATCACCGGAAATCGCAATTTATGTAGATTTTAATCGATATTAGTCACACGCTGTGAAAAGGGGGTTAAAATTTGATTTTCCTATCCTAGTGTACATTAACCCTTACCCAAACAAGCCCTGGTTTTTAAGTGTCTGCAGTAAAAGTCTTCAGAAAACACTGTGGGAAAAGGAGAAATTGCTCGTAACGAGCAATTTCTCCTTTTCCCACAGTGTTTTCTACCCTTTTTGAGAACTTTCTGGCATTTTCTCCAAATCTAAAATTGTCGTCTGCAGACTCTTTTGGTTTGGACGAGTCCAAAATTTATCGTTTGGGAAGGGGTTAATATACAATATAAATGTGACCTGTCACGCAAAAAAAAAGGAACAATTTGGGAATTTTGTACACCAGTTAGATGAAAACAGATCAACGATATTGAAGGTCGATTCATGTTGATAGTTCAAAAATGATTGTAAAACAAGGTAGAATGACCACTTTTCACACAGAAAATATCATAAAAGCCAAAAGTGTCGACCCCGGTCAGCTTGCGCAGTTTACGCAGTCTGACCAGGGTTGACACTTTTGGCAGTTCTCTGACGGTCCCTTTATGCAAGACGGGTCACAAATATTATGCGAAATGAAGTCTTTGTGAACATGTATGTGTTGAGGAAAGTGAATTTCTTTGTTTCATAAGTGACATACTTTGTTGGAAATCCAGTTTTCTGTACATATATTTGATATAGTCGTAGGTTGTGCGAATTTAAGTTGTACGTGTACACGTCATAGAAGCTGTGATAGATTAAGTTTTCTTGGTGTACATGCAACATAAACTGTAAGAGGACGATATTTCTTAGTTTCCCAGCAATATGGATCATGGGAAATTAAGTTGTTTTTTTTTATTTTTTAGTGTACATGATATCTCCATGCAATGTCGGTTGTGTAAAACTGATTTTTTTCTTTAAATTTACATAGAGAATAATACTGCGAGTTCTCTTAGCGTATATACAATAAAGGTTGTGGGAAATTGAGTTTTTTTTTAGTGCAAAAGCAATAAACTTTATGTTAAACCTGGGCCCGTATTCACCAACCATTCTTAATAATGTTCTTTGTCTTATTCTCCAAGGTTTTCTAAATTTGTAAGTAACACAACTTCTGATTGGCTAAACCGAATGGTTTAGCCAATCAGAAGTTGTGTTACTTACAAATGTAGAAAATTCTGGAGAAAAAGACAAAGAACGTTCTCAAGAATGGTTGGTGAATACGGGCCCTGGGTTTACTTGGCTTATTTGTCAGAGAGGCTGTAAGCAGCTACGCTTTGTTGGTATATATGAAATATTAGTTGTGAAAATTTGAATTTTTTCGATTTGTATGACATTTGTATTTGGTAAAGAATGTTGGAAATTATACATTTCTTTTATCCTTAGTCCTTTAAGGATAATTTGAAGACGTCACAGTTGATAATACGTCTATTTCTGTCTTGTTTAGCAATAATGATATCATTTTAAAACAAATTTGTTAGATGTCAAACTGTAGAAACACGATATGGATCCATGAAAATACTGCACGTTATAATCAGTCTTATCTTGATCTATGTCTATGCTGTCGGCAAAAAATAATGCTTTCCAATAGCGTTGAGCAGAGTTTAAAAGTTACCATTAAGCTAAGCTGAACTTAAAAGTATACGAGTTTGTTGGCCTTTTCTTTTTTGCTGCTTGAATCGTGTCTTAGTTTATCTTCAAAAGTCACACGTAACAGGAGGACATCATGACGTTGCTGAATTTTCTTAAGTGCTGGGCACGGGCTCTTCAGTGCCTTGCCTAAGGACAATCCCATGATTAAGATTATCAGGAGTTCCTTGATTACTCGGCAAACACAGTAGCTACTGAGCTATGGAACACCCTCACTATGGTATGATGGACAACCAAACTTCTCACACACAAGGAACTGGTTTTTTGTAGTGCTTTGCTTTGTAGCCCTGTCTCTTTTGAGATATCTGCCTATTATGTTGTATTTGTATAATTGGGCCATGCTCTGACAAAAGGGGGCTTAATGCATTTTCGTAAACCATCATACAAAGCAAGTCGTCACATACTTCCGGGTCCATAACACCCACTTTTTAACAACTGACTTAATCATGAGGTAAACTGGTCCTTGGATATGTAGAAAATTGACCAGTAGCGAAAAGCTTTGGCCAAGGTCAGCCTGCGCAGTCCGCGCAGGCTGACCTGGGCCGCAGCTTTTCGCAGATGCATTAAGCCCCCTTATCACAGACTATGGCTCATACTCTTATTAATGCCTGACTTCATTCATTAAAATATTGAACACTGTGGCCTTTTTATTTATACGACAGACCACACTAAGTAATAGATTTTCCCAGCCCCAACGTCTTTGCAAGCCAAGGCTGACGATTCACTACGCTACTAAGATCCACGTAGTGATCGTAACCTTGGCTCGCGAAGATGCAGCCCCAAGTGAGTCCAAGGTTTCACAAAACCCTTTGTTTTTAAGACATGTGAATGGTAACTGTTTTTGCACGACAAAATTTGTTTACTTTCAAAGTAAACGCATTTGCAGACGAACAAGTCGACAGAGATGAAGTGAAAATCTCTGACAGAGAGAAAAAATGTGGAGAAAAATACTTTGTTTTAACCCTTTACCAAACAATCCCTGGTTTTACGACCCTGAGATAGAAGCCTTTTGAAAAGATTGTGGTAGAATTGAAAACATTGTGATCCTGAGATAGAAGCCTTTTGAAAACATTGTGGGAAAAGGAGAAAATGCTGGTAACCAGCATTTTCTCCTTTTCCCACAATGTTTTCTACCCAGCTGGAAACAAATTTCACTTCTATAGTTACGTTTATTCTGTCGTCTGCAAATGCGTTCATTTTGGGCCAATCTAAAATTCTGTCGTTTGGTAAAGGGTTAAGCAGTTATGCTTATCCCCTCCACGACAACGTTTTTTTGTAAGGCCTGTACCATAGAAACATTGCAGAAGGGGAATAATTTTTAGCTCCACAGGCCGAAAGCCAGCGGGCTTATGTCATGGCCCGTTGTCCGTCCGTCCGTCTGTGCGTTAACATTTTCTTTAAACATCTTCTCCGAAACTACCCATCCAATTTTGATGAAACTTCACAGAAATGATTCTGCCATGGTTCTCTTCAGAATTTCTTGAAAGAATTTAATTCCTTCAAAAACTCTGGTTGCCATGGCAACAAAAGTGAAAAATTTTGAAAATCTTTGAAAATCTTCTTGTCTGAAGCCGTAAGGTCTAAGGCTACCAAATTTGGCATGTAGCTTTATCTAGTGGACCTCTACCAAGTTTCTTCAAATTATAGCCCTGGGATTAAAATTTGCCCCGCCCCTGGGGGTCACAAGTTTTACATGGGCTTATTTAGGGAGAACTTTAAATCTCCTCTTCTACCTAGGCATAGGGCCTAGGGCTACCAAATTTGGGATGTTGTTTTACCTCTACCAAGAGTGTCTAAATTATAGCCCGGGAGTCAAAATTGGCCCCGCCCCGGGTGTACCCAAGTTTTACATGGGCTTTTATAGGAAGAACTTTAAAATTCTTCTTCCGCCTAGCCATAGGGCCTAGGGCTACCAAATTTGGCATGTAGCTTTATCTAGTGGAGTTCTACCAAGGGTGTCCAACTTATAGCCCAGGGGTCAAATTTGGCCCCGCCCCGGGGGGGTAACAAATTTTACATGGGCTTATATAGGGAATACTTTCAAAATCTTCTCGCACCTAGCTATAAGGGCTAGGGCTATCAAATTTTGCATGTAGCTTTATCTAGGGGGTCTCTACCAAGGGTGCCCAAATTATAGCCCTGGAGTCACAGGGGGGGGTCACAAGTTTTACATGGGCTTATATAGGGAAACTTTAATAATCTACTTGTACATAGCCATAAGGCCTAGGGCTACCAAATTTTGCATGTAGCTTTATCTAATGTGCCTCTACCAAGAGGGCGCAAATTTTAATTTTGGGGATCAAGTTTGACCCCACCCCAGGGGTCACAAGTTTTACATTGGCTTTATAAACCTGTCTCAAGGGTCACATATTTTACAGGGCCTTTTATTGAGCAAACTTGTTTTACAGGGCTTTTTATTGGGCAAGATTCAAAAATCTTCGTGATTATAACCACACATTCTAGTTTCATATTGTAGGTCTGGGGTCAAAATTGGCTCCATTCAGGGATCACAAGTTTAACATGGGCTTCAAAATATAATCACTTCAATTTAAACATTAAATAAGGGAAATAACTCTTTTTATAAAATATAAAGTTTGGAAATATTTACCTCCCTTGATTATCAAACTACATTGATACATGATTGGTGCTAGACATTAAGTTTTTTGATAGAAAATATTCTGTTTTCAAGTGTGATTCATTTTGATGCTAATAGTTATGCTCACATGAGGTGAATAATAAATTCAGAGTAAGTTTTCTATCATTCAGCTTATTTTTCCAAGGATTTTACCTTTCATGCTAATGAATTAACCTGCTTGTATTGCCTGACAGTGTTCATTGTTTTTGAAGACCCTCTTTTTCATGGTCATGAACACTTCAATTTGTGTGGTTAAGGGTTAAAAAGCCAGTGGAGCGATACAGGGCCATCATGGCCCTCTTGTTTAGAGAAAGTGGGATATTCGCCAACAGATTGTTTTTCGATTTATTCTGATTGTTTATCTTGTATTCGGTTCACACCACAAAATCTGTCATGCATACCTCGCAATACGTAGCGCATTCATATCATAAAAAACGGTAATATTGGGTAATACTCACGTGACTTAAGTTTGTATATTGTCCTTCAGACGACAAACTTATGTTTGCTATGTCGAATAATATTTGTCTCGGTTTTCTCGTTACGTTAATTATTGTTGCACAATGCACGTGCAAACTTCCTGGCATGCTCTACCCTCGGGACTCGGAGAGTCGGGCTATACGTCACTTGGACGGGATGTGGAATTTCTTGATCGATACATCACCATCAAGAGCTGACGGGTTTACCCAGAGATGGTACGCTAAACCATTGTCACAGGTAGATGTTTTGTTCAGAATCTTGCTCTACAGCTTTATTTATCGCTTCGCGTTTAAATAGTCTGCAACATGGGAAAAGGGGCTTTCGGAAATTTGCGTAAAGTGTCGTCTCGGATCAGCCTGCGCAGTCCGCGCAGGCTGATCCGAGACGGCACTTTACGTCAGCGTTAGATTTTTGTGTTACAACAGACTTGAATGAAACAGAAAATCACACCCAATCGGAAAGTGTCGTCACTGATCAGCATGCGCGGAGTGCACAGGCTGATCCGAGACGATACTTTACGCAAATATCTGAATGCCCCCTTTTTCTCGTGTTGTAAGCCTTATTGTATAGATCTACATTTGTACCAACCCTAATCTCGTTAACCCATAACCACACAATCCCTACTTTTGGCACCCCTGAGAAAGAAGCCTTTAGAAAACATTGTGGGAAAAGGAGAAAATGCTGGTAACCAGCATTTTCTCCTTTTTCCACAGTGTTTTCTACCCTTCACAGAACAAATTTCAAATTTTCAGTCACTTTTATTTTGTCGTCTGCAAATGCTTTCAATTTGGACCAGTCTAAAATATTGTCGTTTGGTAATGGGTTAAATAACGAACATAAAAACTTTTCAAGCTGATAGTAACAAAACAAATTCTAATATTTCAATGATTCTTTTGGAGGGAAAAACATCTTGTCGGACAGTGTAGATCCAAGATCAGACTGCACGTTCTGTGCAGTCTGATCTTGATCTACGCTGTCCGCAGAAGGTCAGTCAGTCGCGCTTTCAGCCTAAGAGATAATGCATCTTCGTGATTAACTCATTACCAAACGACATTATTTCAGGCTTGTCCAAATCGAAAGTATTTGCAGACGACAAAATGGAAGTGACTGAAAATTTGAAATTTGTTTTGTAAAAGGAAGAAAACATTGTGGGAAAAGGAGAAAATGCCGGGCTGGTTACTAGCATTTTCTCCTTTTCCCACAACGTTTTCTAAATGCTTCTTTCTTAGGGTTGTCAAAAGTAGGAATTGTGTGGTAATATAGATTAAATACTGCAAGAAGACCGTCACAGAACATTGGATCCATAAAATTCATATTGTTTAACGAGCAACTCAAATCGTGAGATAAAATGGTCCTTCATACTGCGCGCACTTTTAAGGCTGACCTGAGTCGATACCGTTGTCTGCGCATGCCATATTCTTCGAAGATTCGACCTGTCTTATGTGACGCATCACTAGCCCTGAAAGCGGACAAACTGTAGTATTACGCTCTATAAAGTAGCATTATAGAAAATAGCTTTTATCAATACATTTGAGGAGAAATGAGACCTGCTTTAGCTCCAGATTTCTCTAAACTGCTGATCATAGCTGAGTGAATTGCATGAGGTAGCGTTTTATTGAGTAGACGTTTATTTTAGTTTGAAATACAAAGTAACGGTTGTCGCGTAGGAAAGTGGTTCGGTTCTGTACCCAGGATGCCCAAATTAGATAGATGAGTATTTATTGAATGCCATCTAGCGGGAGATAATGGAGTCGATACTGCCTGCAGATGCACTAAACTCCCTTTTCACAGAGCATCGCGCATTAATTTACATTTTGTTCGTTTTTCAACTTCCTTTTGCTTTTAACTTTTTTAGCGTCCTCTGGCCATATCGTCTGTTTACTTCAAAAACCTCGTAACTACAGTCTGTTTTAACCCTCTACCTGATATGCCAATTTGAGGCTCTTCCATTTCAGCAGCAAATAAAGATATGATGTCAAAACTATGGACAAATGAGGATACAAATATTTTGATTGAGTGGAAAACATGGTGGGAAAAGGAGAAATTGCTCGTTACGAGCAATTTCTCCATTTCCCACAATGTTTTCAAAAGATGTTTGTTGTTAATACACCAAAATGAGTATCTATGGTGTAAAGGGTTAAGCTATAGTTGCGAGGTTTTTTCAAGTAAACAGACGATATCTTCTTTTTTTTTTCGACTTCTTTTGTAGATATAGAGCTCTCTGTTTCTACATTACTTGCCACATTCTTTGCTAAAATCTGATAGATTCTAGATATCCACTGAGGTTCAAAATAAATCCCTTTGGAGACTGAAATATGTGACAGGCAATAGGATTCGACCACTGAAAAAAAATGTATTTCAGTTATAAAGTAGAATAAGGATTAACCCTAGACCAAACAATCCCTGGTTTTTACGATCCTCAGATAGAAGCCTTTAGAAAACATTGTGGGGAAAGGAGAAAATGCTGGTAACCAGCATTTTCTCCTTTTCCAACAATGTTTTCTACCCTGCTGGAAACAAATTGCAGTTTTTGAGTTATGTTTATTTTGTAGTCTGCAGGTGCTTTCAATTTGGACCAGTCTAAAATTCCGTTGTTTAGTAAAGGGTTAACTCAGTACCCAACGACAAATTTATAGACTGCTCCAAATCGAAAGCATTTGCAGACAACAAAACAAATGTGAATCAAAAATTAAAATCTGATTTGGGAAGGTTACAAAACATCGTGGGAAAAGAGAAAATGCTGGTTACCAACATTTTCTCCTTTTCCCACAATGTTTTCTGAGAAAAAGGCTTCTTTCTTAGGGCCGTCAAAAGTAGGGAATGTGTTGTAATGGGTTTAGGTTTATTAGTTACCTTGTCTGTGCTACAAATGTCCATTATTCTACAAAAGATATGTAATGAAGGTATCTGGAATGTAACAGCTGTCTGGATTCAATATTGTACCCTTCACTACTCAAACTCAAAGCTAACATTCCGATAGAAGAAAAAACTTTTGAAAGCTCCGTGGCAGCAGGAGAAAATGCTGGCGACCAGCATTTTCTCCTTTTCTACAAAGTTTTCAACTCTATTAAAGAAAATTCCATCCTTTGAGCTACATTAGAAACATATTGAACCAATCCTAGGTTTACTTCTAAAACCTCGTAACTACAGCTTGTTTCAAGCTGTAGTTACGAGGTTTTAGAAGTAAACCGACGCAATGCTTTCATGTGATTTTTGACTAGTGTAATTTTTTTGAAATTTGAACTTGTGTGCTGAAAAAGGTCGTAAGTAAATATCCGTTACAATACAATCTGTTTATAATACAAGCTCATACAGGAGACCTTCTTTTGATATTTCACGAAGTATTTACGCAAATTGAAGTCCTTGTAACTGCTAACGTTACATGTGACGCTATCCTTGTTTTACGTTTGGCACTTATATATACTCTGAAAAATGAAGAATCCTTACAAAATACATGATCAGACTTTTCTTTAATATATCATCTAGAGAAACACACAATTAATAGAAATTAAGCCAAAAAAAAGTATTTTACCCGAAGAAAAACTGGAAACAAAGAAGAAACAAGACAATTTTATGAAACTGATTTTGGTGTAGAGATTACAGCGTTGTCAAAACTTTGATAGAGGGAAAACATTTCGAACGTAGGAATATTCAACTTGTACATTTGGGTAAGTATTTTAACGGAAACTTATTTATAATCAGTTTAAACACCATGTAAGGCAATTAATAAGTGTTTAAGCTGATTTCTGTATTATTTCAGTCATATTAGATAGACAGCATACTTTTGTATGATATGGTTTTGTCTTGGAGGTCATACTTGCGCCGTTACGGACACTTATCATGTCAAATATATCGAGTTCTATTGATTATTTAAGCAAACCATCAAAGTCACATGCATCAATTTCAGAATGGCACCCGGACAGTGGTGAAGGTCAAGGTTGATTTTCTTTCAATTTACAAGTTATCATTTGTTAACATAACAAAGGGCAATTACTCCTAAAATATTGAAGATAGTATATCGTCGAGTGCCCTAACTGCGCCACTGCCCTAACTCCGCCACCTTTCTTATTTTCATCAAAATCTCGCGATGTTTCAGAGTGCGCGAGACTGACGGTGCGAAGAGTTTTTACTACATCATAGTAAATACATTCCAATGGTTTTCACCCCAAATTGAGGTGTAAGCTGATATTTATTTTGATTTTTATGTCCTCTCACTGTTTTCCTATGTATTTTCGTAATGCAATTTTTTTTCGTCAAAAATCACCTCTAAGGTCACGAAATACAACTGTAAACACGTCTGAGACATTTCATCTGCAAATGTTTACATTTTATGAATGAAAATCATGTGACAAAACAAATTTCGCTAAGGCCAAGCAAATCTTTATAGATAAGTTTTGGTTCCACGGTCCTTAACTGATATTTGCTTCCTCCATTTTAATTAAAGCCCAACTCATGAACGATTAGATGAGCAAATAAACAATATTCTCATGTTGCACCTAAGAAAGCTTAACAAGAAATTTTAGAGAAGAACATGACAATTAACACGGCCACTACATATTTAATGTATCTCGCGCCGCTCTCAGGTACAGGTTACCAAGAAAAGTGCATTCTCAAACAATAACCACCGGTAAATCACCTTCATTGACGCTACTAGAACTAGTGGAACACATGGAAGCAATGACAAACCCCTGAAGTTATTTATTTTGAAACAACTCAATGTTGAAGTTACATTTGTTAAAAAAAATAATAATATTAATAATTTGGCCTAATTTTTCCGAGACTTGTGAGAATTTGTCATGTTACGCCAGGTGGCGGAGTTAGGCACACACAAAATGGCGGTTGTTTATTTGACATGTAGTTAAGTTTGATCAAGTTTTGTAAGTTTAAAATTATTGTACACATGAATTTTGGTGGAGATTGATGGAAAAAGAACACATTTGACTTTTGCATTTATTTTTCTTTTCGTATATTTTCTATTGATATTTTTGTTCCAAGATAAATCTTAGAGTGGCGCAGTTTGGGCACTCAAGGATATTACTCAGTATGGATCTTGGATTCTTGACACCTAGATGAACTTTAGCCAAAGTTTGATGAAAATCTTTTAAAGGGGTCAGGAGATAAGGAGCAGACAAGAAAAAGTTACAGATGGATGGACAGACAGACAGGCAATCAGACAGAAAGACAGACAGAAAGACAGACAGAGGCCATTCCTTTAATCTCTTCTGGCTTCATGGCAGGTTATTAACTTAGAAAGAGATTTCATATGTAGAAAAGAGGCAGCTACACTTATGACCTTCTGTTTATAAATACCTTTTACAAAATATTATTTTGACAAAAAGGTTGTTAACGGCACTTACTACCTTTCATTACTCGTCCATTTAGGAACAACCTAAGTTTAAGGGACACTTGCAAGTTTTTTTTCCTAATTTTCTCAAATTAGATAGAGCCTTTTGTTATTATCAATGACCATGTAGATTTTGCTCCATAGTTAGTGCCGTAAGAGGAAAATAAAAAGTGAATTATTGAAAATGATCTGTTATTGCTGTAATAAAAATGTTTTGTCTAGTTTTCTCAAAACTGTTTTTTCACTTACATGCTTTTCATTCTAAGGCATCAAAATATCCTCTATATCACAAATTATTGGTCAGATAATACAAAATCATTTCAGTACGGGTAAAATGTCCTTATTTCAATTTGTTAATGTCATACAGTAATCTTTTTGTGGCTGTGCCACTTGTGAAAATATTACCGATGATATTCACAAGATGAAATTAATTTTGATCTTTTACCACAACAAAAGACAAATATCCATTATGAAATATTGTAAAATGATGTCAAATATGACATCGCTTATCTAAAACCTGTATACACACATGAGAACAGAAAATTTGTAATACCTGTATAATACTGAAAGCATCTATAGGAGGTTATATTTTTAACACAAGACATGGTCTCATTTTTACAAGTGCGTCGTTTGTGTTTCAGAGTGGTCATGTGATTCAAATACCAGTTCCATCCAGCTACAATGACATCACAACCAACAAAACTATTCGAGACTTTATTGGATGGGCGTGGTATGACCGAGGTTTCTTTGTGGATAAGGCATGGTCAAAACAGAGGGTGGTTCTTAGAATAGATAGTGCTCATTATAATGCTATTGTGGTAAGTGTTACGGGTATAGATCGCTTTTTCTCATGAATGTTTCTGCAATCTAAATGCCACAAATTGTGTCAGCTATTCAATGGTAACATGGTTTGTAGCTTTACAACTTCTCTTACGCTAATTTAATTCTTTACCGTTGCAAAAGATAACCTATTAGAAGGGACAAAATCGAAAAGAATAAGTTGCAGACAATAGGCGTAAATCTTTCCAAAGATTTAACATTGCATGTAATAAATGTATCTTTACCATTTACCATTCAATCCCAACTTTTAACGACCCTGAGAAGAAATCTTTTGAAACTATTGTAGGAAAAGGAGAAAATGCTGGTAACAGAAATAAAATTTCAATTTTTGAGTCACATTTATTTTGTTGTCTGCAAACGCTTTGATTTGGACTAGTCCAAAATTTTGTCATTTGGTATTGAGTTAAAGAAAAGTTTCCTTTGGTAGTGTAAGAGTTCGGCGGTGATTATTGAGTTACTATCCTAGAATGCGAGTACAAGTATATTGTTCTGCCTAGTTTCTCATATGCCTTGGGAATCGCAGTTGATAAATAATAAAAATAAAATATTATATTTACCATTATTAAATCTAGTGGGTTAATGGAAAAGAAGTAATGCAGCATGTAGGCGGGCACCTACCTTTTGAAGCAGAGGTGAACAATTATCTTACACTTCATGGAGAAAACCGAGTTACTGTAGCAGTAAATAATACCCTGACCCCTACGACACTACCGTGTGGATATATAGAGTACAAAACTAACAAGGATAGGTATGCTTAATTCTTAGTCTACTTAGCTGTACTTCTTTTGCAGATCTATGCTGTTGCACATATGTGAAATATTCTGACGTAAGCAGTTAAACCGCATCTTCGCGAGCCAAGGTTATGATCATTACGTGGATCTTACCTTGGCGGATCGAACCTGATTTTTAGATTCCTGCAATACGCCCCCTATTGGATGCTGGTTATTATCCCCCTTCACATCATATTTCAGGTATCCAATGAAATATCGTTTTACAAACCGCTTACGAATACAATAATTCAACATGAATCAGTAACCACAAACATACTTCGACATTCCATCATAAGGTGCTGGAATATGGGCTGAAACCTCCGATAATTGTTATTAATTGAATGGTCACACTGTAAATATTGTTCGTCTATGTTTATTTGGTAATGAATCATTACAGATACTGTGCACATCCATGGAATTATCCATGTTTACCATCTATTTTTATTCGAAAGGTCACGACCTTGTTCTGTTTTTATCAAAAATGAAATGCTACGAGCGATTTGATTCATGCAGTTAGAGCTGGCTGCAACCAATGAAAATGGGTATTGCGTGAATGTAAATATCAAGGTCAATATGCCCAGGGTAGAGTAGCATAGTGGGTTGTCACCTTTGGATTGCAAAGATATTAAACCGTGGCAGTAAACAATACCTCGTTGCCTACCACTCTGGGTATGCATTTATAGAAATACAAATTAACAGAAAAATGTGGTTTACTCATTACTACACAGTCCTGACTTTGAATGATCCCTGAGAAAGAAGCCTTTAGAAAACATTGTGGGAAAAGGAGAAAATGCTGGTAACTGTTATGTCCATATATTATTAACAATAAATCATTTCTGTAATTTTATTATATACCTAGCAGTGAAATCCTGGAATTTCCCAGTGTAATAAATTTTGATATCATCACTAGTGACGTTATCAACTTTCACTTTCACTTCCTGACGTAATTTGGGAACTACTCTTTTTTTTCGACTACATTTTTTTAGACTTTCAAACACAAAATTATAAATAATGATGTTGATAAGGTATATAATAAATAGAATAATCAACTGGTTATTTTTGATATGAAAAATATCTCACTCGGACGCGTCGTAAGGCGTTAAAAAAACTCGTGCTGCGCACTCGTTTTTTCAATGCCTATCAACGCATCCTCGTGAGATATTTTTCATATCAAAAACAACCAGTTGATTATCCTCTATTTAATCAACCATATTGAAACAGAGTAAAACAAAGAGTGACGTCGGTAAGAGACGACGTCATAAGTGTCTAAATATAGAATAATATCACAGTAACCAGCATTTTCTCCTTTTCTGACAATGTTTTCTACCATTCACAAAACAAATTTCAAATTTTCAGTCACAGTCACTTTTATTTTGTCGTCTGCAAATGCTTTCGATTTGGACAAACCTAAAATTTTGTTGTTTGGTAATGAGTTAAAAGAGAAAGTATAGTTGGCTGCTTGTGATACCAAAAAAGCTTATAATTACCTTACAAGTTAATTGATTTTGCTAAATTCAGCCAGTGCTTCCAAAATAGATTACAGGTATATTCTGTTGATGATCATGATTTGCCATTATTACTAACAAATACTTTACAGGTACCCACCTGGCTATTTTGTACAAGTTCTACAATTTGGCTTCTTCAACTACGCTGGGCTCCACCGTCATGTGACTTTATATACCACCCCTCAAATTTATATCGAGGACATCGATATTATCACAGACATTCAAGGAACTACAGGTATTGTATCACATGATGATGTACCCTTGCTTCTTCACTAAACAAGTCCGACTCTCATATCAGCCATCATGCAGTGACTGTAAGAAAAAGGGCTGTTGAAAACATTGTGTGGAAAAGGAGAAACTGTTGTATTCAGCATTTTTCTCCTTACACAACTGTCTCTGGATCTACACTCATGTATGTGCCATGTTTTGTGAAATAGCGGTTCAGTATACCAGCAAAATGTATTGACCCATGTGTTGCTTGTCCATGGGTAGAAAAAGTTAGCTATATGAAGATTTTCTGCATGTCAAAAAGGACCATTTTACCTCCAGATTTAGTACATTGTGAGACTAGGGATCGTATACACTCCGTTATGCAGTGTTCCCACTGGCATTTTATTGGAAGGGTACACTTACGCCCTGAGCTGTAAATCTGAGGGTAAGATTTCATATTAAAGGGTATAATGGTAACGGTTCCATACCTTAATATTTAAAGGTATAATGGTAATGGTTCTATACTAATTTGTGCACTGCAGAACCAGCCTGTATTTTGGATTGAGCTCTTGCTTTGTCCAAAATATAGACTGGTTCTGCAGTGTACTCATCCAATAGAATTTAGTATTGTACCCAAGCATGTTAAATTACCTTATGCTGCGTTCACACTAGAGCACGATCTGTTACGATCATCACGATTGGCCAATCGCAGGGAATCGTGTAACTTTGCTGGAATTTGACGATTAGATACGAGTTGGTGCGATTTCACGCGTTCTGATACGATTTGTTACGCTTAGATGCGATTTGGTCACGATTGGTAAATTTCTGGTGATACGATCTGTGTCCAGGATAGACAAGATCACATACGATCTGATAGGAGTATCACGATTGAGTTCGCGATTCCATTGCGATCTGACGCGATCATAACGATAAATCTCCACGATCTGTTACGACACGATACGTGCAGATGCGTTCTCATACGAGCATCAAGGACTGATGCGCTCTGTTGCGATGTGTTACGATTGTTGGATGGATGTTTTGAGCGATTTCGATCACGATTGAGCCCCGATGAGACCGCGACTGGTATTTGATGCCTGCAAGTCGTTTGCTATACAAGATCTCATTTTGCATGAGGAAGTCGATGATTTCTTCCTTCTGCTGCTCTGTAAATGCCGTTACAATTTTTTTCTTCTTGGGTTTAACATTGGTGGTCTTATCCACCTCCGCTTGAGCAGGCTCTGAATCAACAGGGTCTAGCACTGGGGGTACCAAAGCCTCGCCCTTTCCCTTTCCCTTTTTGCCTTTGGAGCCCTTCGGTGGCATACCTCAGAAAGTTTCAAAATTGCTAAAATATATGACGTTAGATGTTACTCTTCTATTGTAGATGGAGCAATAAAACAAATTAATCTTGCCCGATGTATATATGGTCACGATAACTCGCAACAGATCTTGAGCGTCCGTCACAAATGCATAACTAGTCGTGCCTTGTCGTATTTAATCGCATCAGCTCGTATCATCTCGTGAGTCATTCGCATCAAGTCGTTGGCAATCGGGCCCGACAGAATATCCTGAATCGTGACAGATCGTAAGACATCGTTGGAGATCACAACACATCGCAACAGATCGCGCTATTTGTCTCGACCCCGATCACCACGATTTGGAAACACGATGAGATACGGTCTGTTGCGATTCGATGCGATGACTTACGATCTGATGCGATGGTTACGATAGTTCCGGCAATCGTGTTAATCATGGAAAATTTTTTAACTGCCAAAAATTTTTCCACGATTAACCCGATTGCCGCGATTGACATCAAGATGAGATACGATCTGATAAGATCCAATACGATGATCCCGATACGTCCACGATAAAGCCCACGATTTCAATCGTGGCCGAATCGTGATAAGTGTGAACGCCACATTATATTATGCAACAATTTGCATGAGTGGAACACTGCTTATGAGACTAGATATACACTGTATATAGATTTTATGGATCCATAATTATCAGATGACTTGCTCAGTATAATGCATCAGGAAGATTTAAATGATATTGCAGCAACAATAAATGTCAATTTCTGGCTGCATGCCCTGGGAACCATTGACATTCAGTTGTACAACAATTACCTGAGCTTTAGTGTTACATGCCAATTTTGTATGTACTTTCAGATTTTCGAAAATAAACAGACTATAATATATATATATATTAAACTGTAATTTTATCTTACAGGAATTGTTGATTACAAGATCTATCAGGGAGGCTCTTTTAAATTTGTCCACTTCCGCGTTAGTGTGGTGGACAAGAATGGAAACACTGTTGTCTCCGGACAGGATCAAAATGGCCGATTCATGATCAGGAATGCTCATTTCTGGTGGCCATATACAATGCGTAATGCCTCGGAAGCTGGGTATCTTTATATATTAAAGGTAGTACAGAAATTAACATGGTTAACATTTCAAAGATTTTTAGTACTACCATACCTGTTTCTTTGCTTTAATTTGTAAAACATAGGAATTACTCGAGCTCTTGGAGAATGTGTCGCCATGTCCAACGTCTTTGTCATAGAAGCTGACATAGATTTGGTGACACAGCAAAGTTAGAAAGAGTTGTTGAAACATTGAAGTTTCGAAAAGAACTATATTGTTTTTGCAAACTACGGTACCAAAGAAATAAATAACTTTTAACATTTTCTCTTTCATGATTTCAAGAAGCCATCGCCATTTCTTCCTGATTATTGCTTTGATATTGTTCATGTAGTTATACTATCCTATGGGAGAGAATTTCAATGCTTTATTAATATCTTTTTTTTTCCAGACACAAAGTGATAGGCTATTGTAATTTTTGTAGGTTGAGTTGACTACAGATACTGGTCAATCAGCAGATGTGTATAGACAGCCATTCGGTATCCGAACTGTCAAAGTGACCAATAAACAGCTTTTCATAAATGGAGAACCATTCTACTGCCATGGTGTTGGCAAGCATGAGGATTCTGATGTATATTTTAATTTTTTTACTTCATTTTCAACCAGTCAATAAAAAAAGCATTATTAAATTCATTTTATGGAGTGCTAATGAATGAGACTGGCGATTCAGTCAACAAAAAAAATGGCCTGTATAGAGGAAATTATAGAGGAAAAACAGTCAATATAATGAATCAGGAAATGGAGTTGAAATGTATAGTATCAATTAGGAACAACAGCCGAATAGGTAGTATCAATTAGGAAAAAGCATTGTAAATGGACAAAATCAATAAAGAAAAGTAGTTCAACTCATTACCAAACGACAATATTTTAGGCTTGTCCAAATCGAAAGCATTTGCAGACGATACAATAAAAGTGACTGAAAATTTAAAATTTGTTTTGTGAAGAGCAGAAAACATTGTGGGAAAAGGAGAAAATGCTGGTTACCAGCATTTTCTCCTTTTACCACAATGTTTTCTAAAGTCTTCTTTCTGAAGGTCGTCAAAAGTAGGGATTATGTGGTAATAAGTTAAACAGGCAATAGCGGCTATCAGTCAGGAAAAACTACCAATATGTTGTAATTTCAAGTCCGTTTTTGACTTAAGTATGTGAAGGAAGATCTGGACAATGTGGATCCAAGATCAAGATCCTCAGTCACCAACCACTCTTAAAAACATTCTCAGTCTTATTCTCCAAGTTTGTCCAAACCTGAAAGTAAGGTAACTTTTGATTGGCTAAACCGAATGGTTTAGGCAATCAGAAGTTCATTTACTTTCAGTTAGTTAGAAAATTATGGAGAATAATTAAGACTAAGAATTTTCTTAGGAATGAATGTGATTATGGACCCTGACTGCACATTTTGGCATTCTATCTGCAAAGCACTTCAAGCCCTGTCCAGCATTTCAATGGTTTACGAGTAATCTACTCGCTGTAAATCAGGAGTCTTCGAATACTTTCAGATTCGCGGTAAAGGTTTGGACTATGCCCTCATAGCACGTGACTTTAACATGTTGAAATGGCTGGGAGTTAACTGTTTTCGGACATCCCATTATCCGTACGCTGAGGAAATCATGGACCAGGCTGACCAGCAAGGGATTGTGGTTATTGACGAAAGTCCAGCCATTGGAATTCGAAAGTATGCATTTGGTTTCCCTGCACATGCTTTAAAGTACTTTAATGATCACTTCAAAGACTATTGATTGTCTTACTGTGTTTATATGTCGTTTTACGCTGCTTTCTGGTGTGTTTCAGTCATAGCTCTCTCACTCATGTTTTCCATGGTGTCACCTATTGTAGGTGAAGGCTCTGCAATGTCTTGCTTCCCCACCCCCCCCACACACACACACACATACCTTCTATGTGCTTGAAAGAATCAAACCAATATGTCCTTAACTACGATTACAATGCATTAACCATGCAACTATTGAGGACCCCTTAAAAAGTCACCGATATGACGGTTCATTTATCAACTTATTTGATGTTGTTTTACAACTATGTATGTTTCAGTGGCAATTGTACAAGACAAAGATCACACAAGATTTGGAGTCTGATATATTGTACCTACAATATCCACTTTCGCTTAGTTGTATTATAGGAATTAGGAAATTGCAAGTTTTGGAGTCTTTTTTTTTTGTTTTGCTTTATTTACTTGAAACTGTTTTAGTGTGAGTGACATGTATAGTTTTGCTCCCTTTGCAACAGACAAAACTTTGGGCCTGAATCCCTTGCCCACCACAAGCAGGTGATGTCAGAGATGTACCAGAGAGATAAAAACAGACCTGCAGTCATCATATGGTCACTTGCCAATGAACCGTCATCAGATTTGCCTGAAGCCGTACCCTATTTCAAGTATGTTATGCTTACTCAAGACACCATTGCTTTGATCCGTAATATCTCCAAGCGGTCTTGATTTGTTTTTCAAGCACTGCACACGTCAACCATCTTGCATTGTACTTAAATTTGGAAATTAGGCATATCATTGGTCGAGAAATTCTCTGGTGATGGCTATAGCCGTAGTTTATGTATTTTAACTCATTACCAAACGACAATATTTTAGGCTTGTCCAAATTGAAAGCATTGTAGATGACAAAATAAAAGTGACTGAAATTTGAAGTTGTTTTGTGAAGGGTAGAAAACATTGTGGGAAAAGGAGAAAATGCTGGTTACCAGCATTTTCTCCTTTTCCCAGTGTTTTCTAGAAGCTTCTTTCTCGGGGTCGTCAAAAGTAGGGATTGTGAGGTAATGGGTTAATTATCATTCAAGCCATCGCCCACAGTGTTGCATACAATAAAACAACGATTCAAAGTGGTGATAAAATGGGTAAGTTCATTGTTGAGTCAAAGTTTTCGTATTCGTAGGTTAGCATAGGCTGAACCTTTTTTGTTATTCATCAACCTTTTACAAAACTAAGGACCAGTTTATCTCATGATTTAACCCTTTACCACATGACAAGATTTTAGACCTGTCCGAATTGAAAGCAGTTGCTGATGACAGTTTCAATGTGGGTCATATGAAATTTTTCTTTGTAAAGGAAGAAAACATTGTGGGAAAAGGAGAAAATGCTGGTAACCAGCATTTTCTCCTTTTTCCACAATGTTTTCAAAAGCCTTCTCTTTCAGGGGTGTTGAAACTCATCATTGTGTAATAAAGGGTTAATCCTTTGTCAGACAAAATGGACTTAATGGTTCTGTGATCAAGTTATATGACTTGATCGGTAGCATGCACCACAGAGCTGCATAAAGTTCCCTTTTACCAGAGGTTGGCTCAGTCGTACATCTATATTAGGCCCTTACCAGAGGACAAAATTTCAGCCTTGTTCGAATTGAAAACATTTGCATACGATAATTACAGTGTGGCTCAAATGGTGCAGTTTTTCTCTGAGGGGGAGAGAAAACCATGTGGGAAAAGGAGAAAATGCTAGTTACCAGCATTTTTTCCTTTTCACACAATGTTTTCAAAAGGCTTCTACCTCAGGGTCGTCAAAAGTTGTCATGGTGTGGTAAAGAGTTAATCCTGCTTTTCTTACGACTAAAATTTTGTGACTGAAATATTAGATTTTAGGCAAAGACAAGATAGTGACGCTTTCCATTGACTGTGTCTCTTTCCAGGAACGTTATTGATCATATGAGATCCCTTGACCAACGCAGACTTGTCTCTTTTGTAAGTAATCGAGGACCATTCAATGATGTCGTGGTAAGTATATCAAATAGAGATTTAAGTGAAACTTTTATATGAGTGTAACGTCAGCTCCTTACTATAGACCACTGTTCGAAACTCTATTTGTCTATCACTAAGCACCGAAATACTCTTTGCATGATCATTCGAACACCTTTACTAAATGTAGCACATTGGTTCATCGCCTCTGTATCGTTAACATACTTCATTACATGAGATTGGGGAAGGGCAACTATGTGCTATTTCTATTAACAGTGTTAGTTCATTGACTAATGAAAAGTTCGGCGTTCTATGGTATGCCAGTAGAGTGTGCTATTACATTAATGGTTCTGGGATCGGATTGAAGGAGTGTATCTTTGGAG
The DNA here is from genome assembly GCA_943736015.1 of Tridacna crocea. NCBI lineage: Eukaryota > Metazoa > Mollusca > Bivalvia > Cardiida > Cardiidae > Tridacna > Tridacna crocea. Next base: position 27,321,357 of record OX031070.1, read on the forward strand.
TTATCCACAATAGGACGTGAACACTAGTCATCAAGAAACCATTGTCCGTATTCACCAACTATTCTAAATACCATCCCAAGTGTATTTCCAAATGAAAAAAGTAATACGACTTCTGATTTGAAAGAAGAAAATAACATTTAGCTTCTGCGAGCACTGTCCCTTTAATACCAGCAATTTCTCCTCATGTTTTATGGCAGTTTTCTGTATGACAAAAAAAAAGCCTTAGCCCCGGTTTCACGAAAGAAAATTAAGTCTTTTACTTTGTTCAAATCTACTAACAGTCTCAGGTTCTGCCTAAACCCTTTACCACACAATCTCAACTTTTAACGATCCTGAGAAAGAAGCTTTTTGGAAAACATTGTGGGAAAAGGAGAAAATGCTGGTAATCTTTCTACCCTTCCAAACATAATTTTTGAGATTTCAGTCACATCCATTTTTTTGTCTGCAATTGCTTTCAATTTGGGCCAGTCTATAAGTTTGTCATTTGGTAAAGATTTAAGTTGAGTTCATTATTTGAGATGCATTTCAGTAACATTGACACTTTGTAGTTACATTCTAAAATCCTCAGTTAACACTCTTTAGTTACATTCTAAAATACTCAGTTGATACTCTGTTGTTACATTCTAAAATCCTCAGTTAACACTCTGTAGTTACGGTCTAAAATCCTCAGTTGACATCCTGTAGTAACGGTCTAAAATCCTTAGTTAACAATGTAGTTACGTTCTAAAAACCTCAGTTAACACTCAGTAGTTACGTTCTAAAATCCTCAGTTAACACTCTGTAGTTACGGTCTAAAATCCTCAGTTGACACGCTGTGGTTACGGTCTAAAATCCTCAGTTGACATGCTGTGGTAACGATCTAAAATCCTTAGTTATCACTGTAGTTACGTTCTAAAATTCTCAGTTAACACTCTGTGGTAAAAAATCCTCAGTTGACATGCTGTAGTTACGGTCTAAAATCCTCAGTTGACATGCTGTGGTAATGGTCTAAAACCCTTAATTAACACTGTAGTTACATTCTAAAATTCTCAGTTAACACTCTGTGGTAAAAAATCCTCAGTTGACACTATGTTTCAGAGTCAATTAAGAAAAATAAATAGACTTAACCCTTAACCATACAATGACTACTTTTGATGACCCTGTGATAGAAGCTTTTTCGAAAACATAATGGGAAAAGGAGAAAAATGCTGGTAATCAGTATTTCCTCCTTTTCCCACAATGTTTTCAGCCCTTTCCAAATCAGATTTCGATTTTTCAGTCACATTTATTTTGTTGTCTGCAAATGCTTTCATCTTTGACCACTCTATAAATTTGTTGTTTGGTAAAGAGTTAAGTTGATTAATAGACTTACTTTAAGTCCATTATTTTGCTCAGTTTAGCCTGAAACATTCTGCCAACTTTGGCTTTGAGAATGTTCCCAAGTCTGTTAACTCATTACCACATGATCCCAACTTAATCGACCCCTAAAAAGAAGCCTTTAGAAAACATTGTGGGAAAAGGAGAAAATGCTGGTAACCAGCATTTTCTTTTTTTCCCACAATGTTTTCTACTCAATCAAAGACAAATTCCATCATTTGAATTATGTTTAAACTGTCGTCTGCAAATGCTTTCAATTTGGCCAAGTCTATTATTTGCTTATATTGTAAGAGTCAATGTTAGTGAGATGTGTCTGGAATGACGAACTCAACCTAAGTCCTAACACAAGTCTGTTTGCAGATTTGAGTAAAGTAAGAGATTTAACTTTTTCGTGCGACCTGGCCCTGATGTTGTCTGAAAAACGCATTGTATTTTTAAGGTACAGTACACAGATCTAGTGATGATTAATAAATACTTTGGCTGGTATACGGACACTGGTCATACAGAAGTCATTGAACGTCAGTTACAATATGAACTTACAGAGTGGCACACATTCTTTTACAAAGCTGTACTTGTTACGGAGTATGGAGCTGAGACCATAGCTGGCTTTCACCAGGTAATTTTATTAACTTTTTACCAAACGACAAAATTTTAGACTGGTCCAAGTTGAAAGCATTTGCAGACGACAAAATGAATGTAACTAAAGAATTGAAAATTGTTTTAGGAAGGGAAGAAAACATTGTGGGAAATGTTTTTCCAAAGGCTTCTTCCACAGGGGTGTTGAAAGTCGGGATTATGTGGTAAAGGATTAACTCATTACCAAACGACAATTTTTTAGGCTTGTCAAAATCGAAAGCATTTGTGGACGACAAAATAAAAGTGAGTGAAAATTAAAAATTTGTTTTGTGAAGAGTAGAAAACATTGTGGGAAAAGGAGAAAATGATGGTTACCAGCATTTTCTCCTTTTTCCACAATGTTTTCTTAAGGCTTCTTTCTCAGGGTCGTCAAAAGGAGGGATTGAGGTGAAATAGGTCAAGCAAACATTCCATACAGAGTTCTAACTCTAATTTTAGAAAGTAGGCTTAACACAAATTCAAATTGGTTACACTGTTTGGAACAGACAGTTTTATGAACTTTATAAACTCGTGCTGTGTAAAAAAAGGGCATAATGCATCTGACCCATGTCAGTTTGCATAAAGTTTTCTCCATATCTGAGAACTCCCCTACCTCATGATGCTGTTGGTTTGATTTCATGGCAAACTCCAGACATGGCTTCTCAAAATCCAAGCATGATCTCTGATTGGCTGAGACAAAAACAGATGTTGGTCTGATTTTGAAAATTGTTTATCAGTAGTGATTATGGCCAATTTGAAACTTTACCCTTATTTATTCTAATAAGTATAGTTTTGTAAACGAAATTAACTATTTTTCATGAAGACTTCCCTCTCCCACCTTCCATCCCTATAGTATATTGCTTTGAAATGTTGCAAGTAAAGTTACCATTTCGTATTTTTGAGACTCTACTAAAGAAAGCACTTATTATTTTGAAAACATGCTGATATCTATGATTTTTTTCTATCGTTTAACTCTTTACCAAACGACAAATTTTTGGACAGATCCAAAGAGACAACAAAATAAACATAACTCAAAAATTGAAATTTGTTTCCAGCAGGGTAAAAAACATTGTGGGAAAAGGAGAAAATGCTGGTTACCAGCATTTTCTCCTTTTCCCACAATGTTTTCAAAAGACTTCAACCTCATGGGCGTAAAAACCAGGGACTATTTCGTAAAGGGTCAGGTCTTATACTAGTATGTCGACAAAATTTAGAACTAGTTCAAGTTGAAACCGTTTGCAAATGTCAAAGTAAATGTGACTTAGATAATCGAAATTGTTCTTCAAACCATGAAAAAAAATGTGGTAATTCTGGAAAATACTGATCACTAGCATTTTTTTTTCTCTATTCCAACAACATTTTACAGATAACTCTTCACAAAGGTTACGAAAGTCGGGGTTGACTGGTAAAAGGTTATAAAAGTAAAAAAAAATACTCTCTTTATTACTGCCATATCTATATTGTCGACTGTACATAATTTCAATACAGAACAGTCTAAAATTCATGAGCTTGCTCATAATTCCAGGAGCCAAGTTTTATATTCACGGAGGAATATCAAGTTGACTTCATGAGAGAATATCACAAAACTTTTGATAGACTAAGATCGGATTTCTTAGTGGGAGAAATGGTATGGAACTTTGCCGACTTTGAGATGCCCCAAGGTAAGTAGATGTAAATAATCTATTTACGCATTCCTTACTCTCAGGCATCAACTTCTACTTGCGTATGCTTGTAGAAGTTGCTTTCTGAAAATAAAGATGTTCCTAGAACGTGGAAATATGTGACCCATCACGCAAAAAGGGACCATCTGGGAATTCTTAGTGATTATTCTAGACAAGGCAAAAGGGCAGGGAGGCAGGAAAAAGGGGCAGGAAGGAACAGTGCCTTGATAAATGACTTCTCATATCAGACAAACACAAAGCAGTGTCCTTTACTCTTTTCGAAACAAATTCTAAGTATAACTTTGGATATAAATTACATATTAAAAAAAAGAATTAGAAAAGATTCTTATCAACTCATAGACTCAAAGCAACACAATCTGACTATACAGGTTTTGATTGCCATGTAATTTATGATCCCATGATGTACAGTCACTCTTAGCTCTAAGGTAGTAGACCTGTAACACTTCAAGTGCAGCATGGAATAAAAGTTCTAGACAGTTGATAAATACAGATTTATACAGATATAATACTTTTGCACATTTTTAATCGATCAGAAATTCCTTTGATATCTATAAACAATTGTTGATACTTTTGTTATTTTTCAGAAAAGGGAGGTAATTATTAATCTGCTTTCTAATGAGAATGCAGTGGTTTTAGATTTGTAAATGATAATTATAGGGAGGAAAGAAAGGAAGAAATGGCTCGGTTAAAGTAGTACAATAATACTCATTCTAATAGTAGCAAATTTTGTAGGATGATAATAATATTGTGGAAATACCTGTTTTCTATTGCAGGCCCACTACCTAACATCTCATCAGATAACAAAAAATGTCCAGAGTAATTATAAAAGAAAACTTCTTCTCCTGGCCTTCTGATGGTGTAGTGTACTACTGCCTAGCCATTCTATAAATAGACTGCTAAAAATAGAACACTGCAATGCAGATTTTGCTTTCAAAAAATTGCCGATGCTTGAATAGCAAACATCGAGTATTTTCAAGACTGTTGGCAACTCTAATTCATCATCCATACTTGGAATTTATTCAAAAAATATACGAAATGATAATCTTCAGCTGTAAGAAGAGGTAATTCTGCTTTATTTTAAAACTACTCATGCATTGAGAAATATCACTGATTGTGTGACGTCATTCAAAGAAATTAGCAGATGCTAAAGTACCTGTTGGGGGAAAATAGTCAGGGTTTCGAGGGATATAGGGATGGTTTTGCAAGTTAGTGATAGATAAGGATCATAACACCCTGCTGTCCTGTCTGACGAAGTTGATAAAGGATAATTAGTGTCACCCTTAGACTTAGATTGGCTGTATTTCATGAATATAGTCAGATCGTCGGAAATTTATGGCGAACTTTTGTGATTATGCCAGCTTGACGAGACGTAGCCGAGACACTGAAGGCAAGTTTTTTGCCCATGTAGGCTAGTTTCTCCTTCTCTGAAACCAGAACAATACACAGACAAGTTTTGTATGCATATGATAAGGGCAACAGGGCGGGTGTTCGAGGGCAAAAGGGCGAAGTGAAAAAGGGGCAGGGCGGCGCGCCCTGCTATTCCGCTCTAGAATAAACACTAAATTCTGTACCGTAATTAGATGAAAACAGATAAATGATAGTGCAGGTTAGTTTAAGCTGATAATTCAAAAATGATTGTAGTTACAAGGTACTATGACCACTTTTCAAACAAACAAAAAAATGTCATTAAAGCGAAGTGTCAACCCTGGTCAGTCTGCACAATTCGCGTAGTCTGACCAGGGTTGACACTTTTCAGTTCCCAGAAGGTCTCTTGTTGCGTGATGGGTCAGATACTTGAGCCATGCACTGTGACAAGAGAGCTAAATGCATATGCAAAAAGTATGGGTCAAAACTTTTTCATGTAGACGTGAGGACTTGCTTGGTTTGATGCGTCACAGAGATGCATTAACCTTTTCCCAAACGACAAATTTTGGACTCTTCCAAACCAAAAGAGTCTGCAGACGACAATTTTAGATTTGGAGAAAATGGCAGGAAGTTCTCAAAAAGGGTAGAAAACACTGGGGGAAATGGAGAAATTGCTCGTTACGAGCAATTTCTCCTTTTCCCATAGTGTTTTCAAAAGACTTTAACTGCAGACACGTAAAAACCAGGGCTTGTCTGGGAAAGAGTTAAACTCCCTTTTAATAGAGCATGGCACTTTTACAAAGAAAAAAAAGAATGAAAAACCCTTTGTGGTAAGTGATGTTTTTTCTGAGTTGAAAGAAAGTCACTGTGGCATGTATGTATACATACATTGATTTACCTATTGAAATGAAACAGTAATGTTGGTCTAAACTGAATCATTTATTTATTTTTTTTATTCATTATTTATTTATTTATTTGTTATCCTTATTTCCAGAAATAACCAGCGCCATCGACAACAGAAAAGGTTTATTAACCCGACAGCGCCAGCCCAAAATGTCCGCACACTTGATACGTGATAGATACTGGTCCCTGATACATTCAAACAAATCCTACTGTAGAATCTGAGCCGGTATTTGAGCGGAGTCCATGTTTGGCATTGAGCCTCTGAATTGTTCTAGCATTAGAATATTTAAACTGCATGGCAGCCTGTTTGTGATCTTTAAATCTCCTGCAACACGTGTAAAGGGGCATTCGCACATTTGTGTAAAGGGTTGTCTTGGATCAGTGCGGCTGATCCGAGATGACTCTATACGCAAATGTTGTCTGAATGTCCCTTTTCGCCCATTTGCAAATCATATCAAGTATCAGACGGTTACAGGAGGTTGAACGGGTACTATTGTAAGTTTATAGAATGTTGATAATATTTTACTTTTTTAAATCTACTCTGTATGTCACAATATACATGTACTATTCATAAATCATCCTCACTTTAATAATGATAGCATTGGATCGTGTTTTATGTTTATACACAATGCATTGGTGTTCAACTATTAGATAGACAAACAAAAATCAGATTTTTCACATTTGAAAGCATTTGAACAAAAAATATGTGGTAAATGAAATCGGATTTCTGTATGAGATATTACATGTAGACTCTATATATGACGACATTATGAGAACGAAAAAATGCTGGTTACCAGCACTTTTTACTTTTACCAAACTGTTTTCAGAATAGTTCTGTTGCACGGTCGTCAAAAGTCGGGATTGTGTGGTAGAGGGTAACTTGACCATGTACACCACTGAAACTATGCTTCAAGAGGCATCTGTTCTACTCTTTCCAAATCACCATAAAGGCTGTTTTAATCCTTTACCAAACGACAAATTCTAGACTGGTCCTAATCGAAAGCAGCTGAAGACGTCGATATAAACGGAACTCAAAAATTGACAAACTTGTTTCCAGCAGGGTAGGAAACATTGCGGGAAAAGGAGAAAATGCTGGTTACCAGCATTTTCTCCTTTTCCCACAATTTTTTTAAGAGGCTTCTGTATCAGGGTCATAAAAACACGGGATTGTTTGATACTTATTTCGAATTGCTATTATAAAAGAAGATAGAGAGGATATATATTCATACATTTACTTTATATAAGCGGCTCTCTGCAGAGAGAGAGAGAGATATATAGAGAGGAAGAGATCTAACCCATACGGCACAAAACCTGCTTTTAATTCATTACCAAACGACAAAATTTTAGGTTTGTCCACATCGAAAGCATTTGCAGACGACAAAATAAAAGTGACTGAAATTTTGAAATTTGTTTTCAATGTTCTCAAAAGCATTATTACTTAAGGTCTGTAAATTTTGCCAAGTGAGTGGCATAATTATGAGTTAATCAACCCTTCACCATTAGACAAATTTTGGCCTTGTCCATATTGAAAGGATTTGCAGACGACAAACGAAAGGTATAATAATTGTTGGAATTTGTCTTTGATAAGGTAGAAAACATTGTAGGAAAAGGAGAAAATGCTGGTTGCCAGCATTTTCTCCTTTTCCCGCAATGTCTTCTAAAGGCTTCTTTCTCAGGGTCTCAACTAGGGATTGTGTGGTAATTGGTTAACAGCATTTTCGTCTTTTTCCACAATGTTTTCTAAAGGCTTCTTTCTCAGGGTCATCAAAAGTAGGGTTTGTTTGGTAACTGGTTAACAGCATTTTCGCCTTTTCCCGCAATGTTTTATAAAGGCTTCTTTCTCAGGATCGTCAAAACTAGGGATTGTGTGGTAATGGGTTAACAGCATTTTCGCCTTTTCCCGCAATGTTTTCTAAAGGCTTCTTTCTCAGGGCCGTCAAAAGAAGGGTATATGTGGGATAATCGGTTTACAGCATTTTTGCCTTTTCCCACGGTGTTTTCGGAAGGCTTCTTTCTCAGGGTCGTCAGCAGTAGGGATTGTGTGGTAATGGGTCAACAGCATTTTTGCCTTTTCACACAGTGTTTTCGGAAGGCTTCTTTCTCAGGGTCGTCAAAAGTAGGATATGTGTGGTAATCGGTTAACAGCATTTTTGCCTTTTCCCACAGTGTTTTCTAAAGGCTTCTTTCTCAGGGTCGTCAAATGTAGGGATTGTGTGGTAATGGTTAACAGCATTTTTGCCTTTTCCCACAGTGTTTTCTAAAGGCTTCTTTCTCAGGGTAGTCAAAAGTAGGGATTGCATGTGTGGTAATGGGTTAACAGCGTTTTCGCCTTATCCCACAATGTTTTCTAAAGGCTTAATTCTTTTCAGGATCATCAAAAGTAGGGATTGTGTCACGGTGTAGGACCGGAAGTGTACAGTGTTTGAGATTGTATGTCACTTGGGAGTCTGTACAGCGATGAAATGTCACTTGGTCGTGAAAATTGCTAACACACGGTAAGTCAAGCTGGTGATTTTTCATTTATTTTGATAGCTACTATAAAACCTTCATATCCTGTTGTTTGTTTGTTAATCATAGACCATATCAAGAACACTCATGTGCTCTGAAAAGCTTTCCTGGAGATATGGGGATGCCTTGATCATGTAACCATACTAAATTACAGATGATTTTGCCTAAAAACAACGGAGTATTTTGTTTGATTAATCATCCTTAAAAGCTTTTTTGCTGAACGGAAAATGTATAGACAGTTTCTTTATTCACTTTTGTTTGAAAACATGTAAAAAATTGGTAACAAAATCGACTACAATCCTCCTAATCGTTTGTTTAAAATGGTATGTCAACATAGGGAATTTGTACTGTCACTTGATAAGCTGTTGTACAGTCACCTGAGATCTACAATATTTTATACAAGTGACAGTACAAAATTCTGTTGGAAGACATGCTGGAATTTCGTCATTTTAATCGCTTTTAAGGTCACAACTTGGAACTTGTTGATGAAAGAGAAAGCAGACACATCGGCAGACATTTTAATCGTAGAAAGAACTCTCTCGTGTGCGCTAAAGCGAAAATTCTGCTATTTTTTGTAGTCGAAAACCATTTCAATTTTCTCACATCAAGATGATCAAGACATTCTTATTGCTATAAGGATGTTTCACATTTCACGATCAGGTGCCTAGCATGTTTAATATATATCAAAAGTACAAGTGGACGGAAATAATTCAATCAAATATAAAAATAAATGAAAAAAATATTAACTTCACTTACCGTGTAAACACACTTTTCTAGAATCAAGTGACATTTCGCCACTGTACAGACTCCCAAGTGACATACAATATCAAACAATGCACACTTCCGGTCCTACACTGTGTTGTGTGGTAATGGGTTAATGCTGCATGATCTTTCATCTAAATTGAAATTTTCATGGAATATAAAAATAGATCTAGTCTTTGTAAATATGATATTGTCATAGACATGTATACGTAGATCTATGTATTTTGACAATTTCTCATTATATACACTTGCCTAAACAATTCCCAGTGTTTTTTTGTTTTTGAACGAAGAAATAGATGACATTAGAAAACATTTCGTGGAAAAGGCGAAAATGCTGTTAACCAATTACAACACAATCCCTGCTTTTGAAGACACTGAGAAAGAGGCCTTTAGAAAACATTGTGGGAAAAGGAGAAAATGCTGGTAACCAGCATTTTCTTCTTTTCCCACAATGTTTTCTACCATTCACAAAACAAATATCAGATTTTCAGTCACTTTTATTTTGTCGTCTGCAAATGCTTTTGATTTGGACAAACCTCAAATTTTGTCGTTTGGTAATGAGTTTAACCTGAATTTACGCTTTTTCCAACTTTTAAAAAGACAATACTTTAATCAAAGCCACATTTAATTATTTGCCTGCAAAGCGTATATAGATTTAGTCAAGTCCGAAAATTTATTGTTCACTATTAACCCTTTACCAAACAACCCCTGTCTGTTTTTTTCAGTTCTGAGATAGAAGCCTTTTGAAAACATATCTGTGTGAAACTCGTATGCAATAAAATCGCATGTACCATGTATTTGACTTGTATTTTCTTATGATTTTTTGGCAAATAAAAAAGTACTTGAGCGCTGATCTGTAATCATAAGCCAACAAGCATTTTCTCCTTTTCCCACAATGTTTTCTACCCTGTTCGAAACAAATTTTCAATTTTTGAGTTATGTTTATTTTGTCGTCTGCAAGTGCTTTCAATCTAAACTTTTCACGGTCGTTTGATCAAGAGTTGACCTTTAAAATGTGAGATAGACGAAATGAAAGTCAAAAGTTGCGCTTGTTTCTTACGACCTTCATGTTTTGTTTTTTTTTTATCAGAATCCGTAGACATTTACTTCAAACCTTTTATCACATTCTTAACTCTTATCATATAAAAATTTGAGTATATAGGGATTGTCCTGTAACTCAATAATGTCCTTTATGCACACATAATACTTCTTAATTTAATTCTTTTAATGTCATTAATGTTTTCAGACTTTATTCGGTTTAAACAACTCCACTTTTATTATCGTTTAACACAGATATGCGCGCTAACTGACCAAAGCTGTCGATGCGCCATAAAATAACACTCATTCAGTCATTCAGAATCCGTAGAGATATACAGGACAGTTTGAATCATGATCAGATTGTTTTTGTAAAGTCTTGATTTTTTTAAAAAAATTGTCCACAGCTTTCCAGAATGTTGTCACCAACAATGCTAAATGGTCCATTCTATAGAGAAAATACACATGAACGACGAACAGGGAAAGTGGGACTTATTGCACCTTTGTTAAGACATGATATCAATCAATGAAATAGATCCATTTTGTCAAGTGAGTGGCATATTCATGAGTTATTCAACACTTTACCACTAGACAAATTATGCCCTTGTCCATATTGAAAGGATTTGCAAACGACAAACGAAAGGTATCTTATTATTAGAACTTGTCTTTGAAATGGTTGAAAACAATGTGGGAAAAGAAGAAAATGCTGGTCACCAGCATTTTCTCCTTTTCCCACAATGTTTTCAAGAGCATTATTTCTTGAGGTCTATAAATTCAGTATTGTATGTTGAACAGTTTAAAATGGTTCTTTGAGATGCAGAAAATTTACCAACAGGGCGAACAAGTTTCGATCCAAGGTAGTCTGTGGTGAGTGCGGCCATTTGTGGAAATCTGCACAACCCGCAGAAAGGAAACGGCGAAGAGCGGTTCTTCGCGATACTGCAGAAAATTCAAGAAAATGGCAACTTCTATGCAGTTTCCTGGAACAACGCAAACTTGGTACGTTTTCCCAGTATACACTGAAAAGAACTTCTAAAGGGCCACTTTTGACTCTTACCAAACGACATAATTTTAGACTGGTCCAAATTGGAAGCATTTGCAGGCGACAAAATTAATCTGACTCAAAAGTTGAAATTTGGTTTGGGAAGGATAAAAAACATTGTAGGAAAAGGAGAAAATGCTGGTAACCAGCATTTTCTCCTTTTCCTACAATGTTTTCTAAAGGCTTCTTTCTCAGGGTCGTCAAAAGTAGGGATTGTGTGGTAATGGGCTAAACTTATTTCCCATTGACGTTTTCTCACGTCCGCTGCCTAAAAAGGGACTGGGAGGTTATTTGTTTTCATATTTTTTTCGCAGAATAAGTAGCCGGTCTGAAAACATACCTGAGCCAAATTCTGAAGAGAGTTCATTCAATTTTATCGCGGAAGAAACTTGTTTGTCGTTCTTTCACTCAACATTGTAAATTGAAATATTAAGTTTTTGAAAACTCCATGCTCCTCTGTGCAGTATTAGACTGGGTTAGGTACAAGATTAGCCTGCTGTACAAGCAGTAGTCACATCCTCATCTGCTGTCCATTAACCCATTACCACACAATCCCGCCTACTTTTGACGCCCCTGAGAAAGATGCCTTTTAAAAACACTGTGGGAAAAGGAGAAAATGCTGGTAACCAGCATTTTCTCCTTTTCCCAGAGTGTTTTCTACCCTTCCCAGAACAAATTTCAATTTTTCAGTCACCTTTATTTTGTCGTCTGCAAATGCTTTCAATTTGGACCAGTCTAAAATTTTCTCGTGTGGTAAAGAGTTAAAACACCGAAATTGACTGAAATGGTTACATTTTTTCTTACTACGCCATTAGTGAAAACAGGGATCGGGGGGGGGGGCTTATGTGAACAGCAATATATGTCCTGCAAACATGCAACAATGGGCCGTCGGACATTTGCGTGTAAAATGTCGTCTCGGATAAGCTCGCGCTCTTTACGACTATAATAGATTTTGTGCTACAGTAGACTTGCCCAAAACAGAAAATTACATACATACGAAAATTGACGTTTCGGATCAGCTTGTGCAGACTGCACGGGCTGATCCGAGACGACACTTTATGCATAAGTCCGAATACCCCTTATGGCCTTCAACATGCAACAATGGGCATTAAGAGTTTTTCGTGAAGTATCTCTCGATTCATCCTTCACAATCCGCGCAGTCTGATCCGAGACGACACTTTCCGATAGTGAGTGATTTTCTGTTTCATACAAGTTTACCGAAGGACAAAATCTATCGTTGACGTAAAGTGTCGTCTTGGGTCAGCCAGTGCGGACTGATCTTGCTGGGCTGAGACGACGCTAAAGTTACGCAAATGTCTGAATGACCCTTTTTCCCTGTATTTCAGGCCATATTGAGATCAAACTACACAGAAGGTGCAGTCTGATCTCGGGTGTATATCGTTCGCTTGTTCAGCCAACCCTATTACATAAAAATTTATTTTTGTTTTGGTGGATTGTAGCTTTAACCCTTTACTCCATAGATACTCATTTCTACGCATTGCTTGTAGGAGCCTTTGGAAAACATTGTGGCAAAGGGTGAAATTGCTCGTAACGCAGCAATTTCACCTTTTGCCACAATGTTTTCTACACCGTTATCAAAAGGTGTCTTATACCCATTAGAAATGGCTTCATCCTTGCTGTTATTTAAGGCCAATTAGAGATACCATAGAATTAAATAAAGGTTTAATCGTCGATAGAGACTGAGTATTTGAGATATGCTCGGTGAAAAGGGGATTTGATGCATCAGTGAAAAGATATCTACTCGGATCAGCTTGCACGGACATCGCAGACAGACGTGGTGGAAAATCTGTACATGTAGGGGGAGACCGGGGCTATTTGTTACAATTTTTCGTTTTTCTTGGATAAAAAATTCAAATATCCGTATATCCAAACAATTCTTATTTTGAAACAAACCTTATCAACAGAGGTAAAATATGAACACTTATATGCGAACAAACTTTGAACAGGTTCCTCAGAAAATTGAATTTTTCCATCAGAATTTTCTGTAACAGTTTGCCCCACGCTTGGGGCAATGTGTTACAAGGAGCGGGGCAAAATGTTACATGAACTGCTTCAATGGCATCTTGATCTTAAAGGCACTTGCACACTCATAAGCTAGTAGGCGTACATCACATGGAGACAAACCACCATAAATAATTGCTGCTTTTGTCGGGTACTGAACAAGAATGACCACTTGGACCTTGTCAAAGACAGCCAGATGACCCTAATGGAAACAACTGAGACCCCTTCAACTGAACCTTTTGTTTTCGATTGTTTGACGTAGCAGCAAAGCGTCATGGGTTTCATATTTATACTCCCCACAACGAAGTGGAGGGGGTATACTGGAATCGCCATGGTTGTCCGTCCGTCCGTCCGTCCGTCTGCAGACACAATTTTGTCCGGAGCTTTTTTCCTACAGTTTTTCAAATACTGCTCTGAAATTTACACATAATGTTTGGGTACATATGAAATTGTGCATGTGCAATTTTCACGACCTTGCTTCCATTGGTTGCCGAATTATCTCCCCTTAAGCTTGTAAGGTTTCCTGCATTGTTGTTGTTCAGAGCATTACTTGTAGAGTTTTGCATATACTGAACCCACATTTATACATAATGTTTCTGCACATGCTATGATGGGATGTATTACTTTCATGCCTCCGCTATAATTTGTTGCTGAATTATCTCCTCTTGAACTTGTAATTTTTACTTAATTACATTTATTGCTGTCTGCAGCAATTATTGTTGTCTGCAGCAATACTCACACAGTATTGCATGTACTGAATTCAAAATTCAAATAATTTTCCTGTTAATATGAAGCTGTGTATGTGCAATTTTCATGTATTTGGTATGATTTACTTTCGCATTATTGCCTCTGAAAATTTTAAGGTTTACGTTGCAACTCTGTGCAGTGTTTTTTCCAAGGTCTTTCTATTATACTAAACCATTCTGCATTCTGTTTCAAAAAGCAGTTTTTTGACAAGGAACTGGTGGGGGTATGATCAGGTTTAGTGATGGCTCTAGTTAACTCGGACGCTACAGCTCGAATTGGTCTGCAATTTATCACATCCTCTATGCCCTTCGTGGTCAATTCATGCGAGATTTCTGATCTTGGACATTTTTTTTGTAGTAACAAACCATCTTGAAATGAAAATGATAATGATGAATTAAATTAGTCTATTAGATATACGTAGTGTTACTAAAACGGCCAGTGATCTGAGCCTAATTATTGACCTAGGCTAAATACTTGTTAAAAGTTTGTAGTCTAGGAAAATGAGAATAACCCTTAATGTTTTTTTTTTTTTTTCAACAGTAATTGCAATGAAATTCTATTGGACAAGCAATGACTGCTTTAATCTGTAATGGGTCTAAAATCTAAACAAGAGATTCACATGCAGTTGCAATGCACAGATGCCAGTGCTTTAAATTGTAAGGCGAAAAGGGGTATAAATCATACAAAAATTCCCCTAGTGTTACCTATAACATCCTAGTGTAGGACCGGAAGTTCGTTTTGTACCGTCATTTGCGATTGTATAGCGATGTTTGGTCAACTGAGAGCTCTCAAGTCATCCGATTTTGATCACTTGAGAGCTATCAAGGGACCAAACGTCGATGCACAATTGCAAATGACCGTAAAAATGAACACCCGGCCCTACATTTTGAACATAATGTGTTTGACTTTGGTAGTAAACTTGCTTTCAGATTTTCGAGTAAATATGTTCATGAATGATTATCAGAGATTCTAACGTTACACAGTAGGCCTATCAGGGTATATTGCAGGACGACAACGACATTGACGACGACGACGGAGGCAGGGTTACGACAATATCTTGGTGTACACGGCCGAGCTAAAACGATGCACAATATGAAATAATTGACGGGGTAAACTGTTACAGTGTAACAATATGCCCCATCTCTTTGTAACATTTTGCCCCAAACACGTTTTTGGACTTTGTCTAAATCCCAAATTTTAAACGTGAAGGTAGTGAATAAAATCTTTACATTGAATGAACTACAAATCATTTCTATACAATAACATGTAAAGATATCAAAAATATCTTAACGGGTTACTATACAAATCGAATTTTTCATACATCAGTCAAAATTTACTTTCGTGCCAGATTTTGTGTTTTTCTACTCTAGTTTGTTACGGTTTTATAATTCTTCTTCGGTCTGTTCCACAAAGTAAGTAAAAAACATTGCGCTTTTACGTCATAGCAGTTTTGGCCTCATCAAACGCGTCATCATTGAACAATCTCTCCTGTAACAGATTGCCCCGTGTATCATTTAGCCCCGGTCTCCCCTATATGGCCCTGAATGGGTTAATCTTCTTGAAAATATTTTTGGCGACAGCGTTGTAGAAGATCATGATAAATGTGTGATTCTCGGTCTGCATAAATTTGGCATGCCTCAGGCGATGGGAGCCACCAAATCCCTAGGCTGTATCTGGTGGATTGATATGCACCAGATCGGTACATACATTTACATGTAGCCTAACTGCCACATAAAGAAAATTTTCTCGTCAACGGTTAAAATCGTTTCCAAATGACGAAATTTTGGACACCAACAAATTAAAAGCATTAACAGACAACATGTGTAACTTAAATACTAACGTCTGTCATTGAAAAGGTGGAAACCGTTGTAGATCAGGAGAAAATTTTTTGCCTCTCCAACAAAATTGTCAAAAGTCTTTTCTTTCTAGGCCGTAAGAATCGGGAAAGTATAATAACCTTGGTGTTATATGTCCAAATGTTTGTAAATCATCTTTTATTAAAATAAAACTGTTAAATGACAACTAGTTTCTAACATCTGATTAGTCCTGACAGACATATCACCCATAAATGAATGTAACTTTGGTTGTGAATTTGGATTGAAACCATGCATCAGTTTTAGAGAATTAAAAGCATACAAAGTGAGTTTGGAGTTAAACCATCCTTAAGAGGTAAGATATATGACATTTTCAGTTTATAACTATAACGCTGAAATTGGTACAAAGACAATTTTACTTTGGGTACGTTTTGACTTAAATTTTGGATAGATTTTGACTTTTCTTTTGGGTACGTTTTGACTTATTGTTCAGGTACGTTTGACCGCATACCTCTCAGAGTTAAAAGTAAACGACGTCGATTTAAGCATCAAAATAGTGGTGAAAGGGTTCCTCAAATTATACAACTTTTTTGATGGTCCGAAACTGTAGGGTCCGAATCGTTACGAGCTAAAATAATGCGGGCCGAATTTGTAATGACTCGAAATACCCGCCTCTCAGTGTAAATCGCAGTATTTCGGAGTTTCCTTTTTACTGCATGTCACAAAAAGTAGACCTCGAAATCTCCATTTAAAATTTAGAATATGGTTCCAATGATAAAAAATTACTGACCATTTTACGTTTAATTTTGTACATTCACTGTGAAAAGTCATATCGGAGTCTCAAAAGATCACTTAGGAGAGTTTGTATGCTCTTCAGTATGAGAATATGTATCCTTGAGCGGAATTATTTGACCTTCATAAAAACAAGATGTCTACAACAGTAGTTAGACGCGTTTACAACACGATATTTCGCAGAACCTCAACATTTGCTGTTGTGGTCATAGCTGGCGCATTTATATTCGAAAGATCAATAGATATGTTTACCGATCACATGTGGAGAACATTCAATAAAGGAGTATGTCCATATCATTCAATTTGTCATGACTTTTCGCGATATTGGACTCGCATACCTTTATCAATTTCATGATTCAGAAAAAAAACATAATCCTAATAGCCTCGAGTGTCCATGTTCCGTGATGATAAGGAATCAACATAAGGGAATCAAGAACTTACAAAAGAGCATGAGCTAGAAATTACTTGCTTTCATGAATAAATGATTTCTTAGTACTTTCCCAGCAAAAATTAACTTCAATAACAATTACCATGGCCAGTGTGCACAAATAAACATGCCGTAGATCTTCTTGAGTCGTGTCGTGACCTCATTCCGGTAGATCGGTAGTTTTGCAGTAGAAAATTGTAGATCTTTGCGTTTTTGGAGGGAGAATAGTGTTTAGATATAAGAAAAAAGAAGTCAAATTTCTTTTGCATAAAACAAGTAATTGACTTTAACATGTATTTGTCTGGTATTTGGCTGAAATTTAAGAGCAATAAAACGGAATATTGGTAAGCGTTGCCAGCCAAAATACCTTATGACATGTGCTTTACGAGATGTAAACAAAAAGGACACTCACAGATTAATTGCACTAAGTTGCTATGGTATCAAGGAAGTTGTCCAACATGATAGGTTTGATTCAGTAGCAAGCAAGAGAGATATTAGCTAATAATCGATGTAGCCTGGAGTGTCTGTATTAAGTGATGATAAGGAAACAACTTGATGAAATTAAGAATTCAGACCAGAAAATCAGTTAAAAATTACCTACTTCATAAAAAAATCATTTCTGGTCACATTCATATGAAAATAATACTTTAGATAACTACTTTCATGTTCAATGTGCATAAATAAAGAATATGTCATCGGCCGTCTTGTGCAATCATGGCATGACCTAATTCCGGTACTACAGGTAGCTTGGTTACTTACATCAGAAAGCCGAATAGCTTTGCATATTTTGAGAAAGAACACTATTTACATTTTTAAGAAAAAAAATAGTACATTTCTTTTACATATGAGAATTAGTTGATCTTTACATGTATTTGTAAGGTACTGTGAAACCATTAATATTCGTTGAGTACTAATTTTCGTTGATTTCGTGGGTAGGTAAGTCCACGAATTCAAGTTCCCGACGAAAGATAGGTCCTTTGCCATCTTCAACTATGTTGGGTTCGGCGTCATTGATCAATAACGAACGTGACGACGCCAACGTTAAAATGTACACGCTATCGGACAGAAAGTTATTTACACCTTAGATTATTTTTTCCTATAAAAGATTTCGTTGAGACTTGAGATTTAACAATTACCGAGTAAAAATAGTGATTTTTTCATTGCCTTAACTTCATTTCTTTCTCTGTTATCCCGGCGACAACGGCATAAACACTGTTGAAAAAATTACTTACACGCATCGAGTCAAATAATCGACGTTTATCTTTTTCTGTTGCATTTCGGCTGCGAGGATTTCTTTTTGCAAACCGCCAAACCAATGTTCTGCTAACTACACAAAACTTGTGACACGACTGCCCAGGTGTTTTTGAAACAGCTATTTCTAAACCCAATGTGACCATAGATTTCGTTGGGTAAAACAGTCGTAAATTAGTACAACAAACGTTTGTTTTACAACCCTCTTGCTCGAATGACCTACACGTTACATCATAGATCTACCCCAAATCAAAATTTTACTGCAAACACGTGTGTACCTGCAACTGGCATAAAATCATGTTGACGGACGGCTTGTTTTATATTTGGGTCGTTCTAATATTTAATATGGTGATGACAAGATGGCGGATTTCAACGTGTGATTGGACGGTGAGGTCTGATCGTCGATCTATCCCATCCACTTGATCAATGGCTTAGCTCGTATTAGAAAGCAACTTTTGGAAGTTTGCAAGAATGAATGGAAGCCGAAACTTAGGTCTCCTACAATTTCGACCCTTTACGCTTGTTCTAAATATAGATCTAGATGCAAATTTGTCGGGGTTTACACTTACTATTTCGGACAACTTTTGGAGAACAAGGTAAAATATATCATTTCAGTAATGATAAACGACTCGAGCTCTAAACAAAAGATCTCTTTCCTTCTGTCACAGTATACGGTAAGCAGTCTTGTTTTCCTAAGTCACCCAGACATGTGAGAAGGGCAGCTTCGGAACTCAGCAGTTTCAAAGCAGACGATTCTGAAAACGTCGTCGTATCTTTTACGGCTTAAAATTTGACTGTAAACTGTGCCTACAGGATTAAATAATAACCGTGTAAATTGTAAATAATTACGCATGTCTTAATTGATAGACTCGAGACCGGCGATCAGATTATCAGATAAGTGTCATAAACTTACACCCTTTACACTAGATCTATACGATACCTGTATACTTGTCATCGATTGAGTCCGATCTTGTGTTTTTTTGTTTGACACACTTTATTAACGGACAGTTTAGTTTTTTTTTTCACCAAAAAATTTTTCATTTGGAAATGGAAAATCAACGAATTTACGGTCCAACGAAAATGCCGAATTTGAAAAATCCACGAAATTTCATACCAACGAAATTACATGAATCCACAGTATTTGTCTGAAACTCGAGGGCAATGAAACATCGAAATACAGCATGACTCCATCAAAATATGTGCTGTAGGAGATGCACACAAAAATCACTGATTCAAGGACACTCACTTCTATGTAATCTAACTAATGAGACAATACGATGATTTTTTTCATATTTGGACATTTATTGTGCACCTTACTGTCTTAAGAAGCTAAGACGTCATCGTAAATTTTCCAGCAGCAAAGGTAAAGTGCTATACTGCCTTTCTGTGTCATTGGGTTTAATCCGTTGCAGCAAAATGCATTTAAATTTAGTAACTTACATGATAAAAGACAAATTATTAAACCTTTCATTACCAAAAAACCATGTAGAAGTTATTAATAACATGTAAATCTCCGAAAAAACACTGACGAAATTCAGTGTTTGGTGGCCATTGTGAGTATTTTCGGAATGTAAATAACTCTAGTAACAGATGAGATGCACGGTTTTCTCTTGTGTTTATTGTTTAGCATTTAATTGAAAATATTTGTATTTCAAATGAAGGATGATCAAATACATAAGCAACAGACATGTTTAAATCCTAGTTTTGTGCTCCATTTGTGTAGTTCTAACTTGAGCACAAAATCTGTGCACATTTTTCAGTTGGTTTTGTCTCGATCGTCTCTGAACCCAGAGGCAACCAGTCAAAAAGTAACATCGCTTTTGGGTTGTAGGTCAGGCTGAGCGATACAGGGCCATCTTGGCCCTCTTGTTTAAAATAAATTTCAGTGATATGTATATTTTTTAATTTGGTTTGATGTGAAAAACCTAAATACCCACCTTTAAAAAGACCACTTGCTAGCATGAAAGTAAATTAACTCATTACCAAACGACAAAATCTTAGGTTTGTCCAAATCAAAAGCATTTGCAATCAACTAAAAAATATGACTGAAAATTTGAAAATTGTTTTGTGAAGGGTACAAAACATTGTGAGAAAAGGAGAAAATGCTGGTTACCAGCATTTTCTCCTTTTCCCACAATGTTTTCTAAAGGCTTCTTTCTCAGGGTCGTCAAAAGTAGGGATTGTGTGGTAATGGGTTAACAAAATGTTTTGGGAGTGAAAGTTAATCTTTTGCATGTCAAATCATTCTGATAATTATTGACACACTCTTAAAGCCAGAGTGTAAATAAATGCTGCTAAAACATCAGTGTGAAGCATTTCATTAGCCATGTAAACAAAAATTAAAAATCAATACAGTGGTCCAAATTAATCTTTACCTCACAATCCCAACTTTTAATGACTCTTAGAAAGAAGCCTTTTGAAAACATTGTAGGAAAAGGAGAAAATGCTGGTAACCAGCATTTTCTCCTTTTCCCACAATGTTTTCTACACTTCCTAAGACAAATTTCAACTTTTGAGCTATACTTACTTTGTTGTCTGCAAATGCTTTCAGTTTGGACTGGTCTACAATTTTGTCGTTTGGTAAAGAGTTAAAGGACTTTGGAGACAAAAGGAAAAGAAATAGTCTCCGCTTCAACTGTCTGTCTGTGTGTCCGTCCCTTTGAGGCCATTGCTCCACAACTTCTTGACCAAAGTGGATGAAAACTTCATATATGAACACTTTAAGATATTTTGCCAATGAACTTTCCCCTGTTTTCCAATTTGACGCTGTATCATGGGAAAGGGGGGGGTGTTGTTAATTGCACCTGTGACCAACCATTTGCTGACGACCTTCACTTTCCTGAAAAGAGACCTGTTTGGGAAGCATCATCTGTCTATGACTAATTGTTTTTTCGAAAAATGAATTGGTATACTTATCAACCTCATATTATTTCCTGCACAACCAATTTCTTATTGAAGAAAGATGATAGTCTTTGGAAAAAGATTCTTTCCCTTCTCTTTGCTGATCATCACTTGAAGGCTAGTTATGTAGAAAAGCAATCGATTACCCTTTAATCCATTACAAAAATCCCTACTTTTGACGCCCCTGAGATAGAAGCCTTTAGAAAACATCGTGGGAAAAGGAGAAAATGCTAGTAACCAGCATTTTGTTACCAGCATTTTCTCCTTTTCCCACAATGTTTTCTACCTTACTCTAAACAAACTTCAGTTTTTGAGTTACGTTTATATTGTTGTCTGCAAGTGCTTTCAATTTGGACCAGTCTAAAATTTTGTTGTTTGGTAATGAGTGAACAACTTGAGAAGACTATGGATTAACTCTTTACCGAAGGACAAAATTTTGGCTTGTCCAATTCAAAAGCATTTGCAGAAGACAAAAGTGACTGAAAACTTGAAATTTGTTTTGTGAAGGGTAGAAAACATTGTGGGAAAAGGAGAAAATGCTGGTTACCAGCATTTTCTCCTTTTCCCACAATGTTTTCGAAAGGCTTCTTTCTCAGGGGCGTCAGAAGTAGGGATTGTTTGGTAATGGGTTAAATTACTATTGGAAAAAAAAGTTTGATAGGTGTACAGGCCACTGGTATATAACCGGGATGTTGAAAATGATGTTCAACATTATACTAATTAAATCTTTTTTTTTTCTCTCTTTCCAGAAACTATATGAAGATGTAGAGCTAAAGTACAAGAAGCTTCGAGAAGCCCAAGAGGAGTAAATGTAGAACTGTATTTAATAGGAAAAACTGTGATTTTTATACTGTTTTTTTGCATCATTACCATGTAGAGTTGGATAAACAGTTTCATGCTTGAAGAGACTTATGACATTTCGCAGACCCAGGATTATGGAACAGACTTTTAAACAGTGTTGTCACACAAACTTTCATTACAGGTAGATTTATGCCATCTTTGAGGAGAACTGAAGATCTACTTGAATCATCACCGTCAGAAAGACATGGAATGATAAATGATTGAAACTGATCATCTTTCCTTTCACTCAATAACCTTTTGTTTTCAAAACACCAGGGCATAAAGCTTCTGAAAAGATAGCGGAAAATGAGAAAATGCTTGTAGCCAGCATCTTTTCTTTTACCCACAATGTTTTCTACCCCATCAGAGAATAACTCCATTATATATGCCTCATTTAATTTCTTATGTCAAAATGCTTTCAACTTGGACCAGTCTTAAATTCGATTTTCTGGTAAAAACATATCTAGAAGAGATCAAAATTGCAACTGTTGGTCTGGCTTGATCAGAACATTCGTAACTCTATGATAGTATACTACTATTTACAACCCTGAGATAGCGTTTGGAAAATGTTGTTGGAAATGAAGTAAATGATGGCAACCACTATTTCTCCTTTTCCCACAATGCTTTCTACCCTTTCCAAAATAAGTTGTGATTTTCATATTCACTTTTGTCATCTGCTGAATGTTTTCAATTTGGACAAGTCTAAAATTTAGTAGATTGTGAGGGGATTAGAACTTTTGAATGGTGAAGATTCATTTTTTCATGAGCCTAATACAAATTGCTATTCTACAAGTCTGTGAACATACTAGCATGGAAAAGAGAGACTAGTAATACCATAAATGATAAATGATTAGTATTTCTCTCATAAACATTTTGTGTGAGAATGGAACATTACTGTTGATTAAAGACAAGAGAAAAATCCAGTTTTGTTGCTTCTTTTAAACTGTGCATTCATTATTTCCTTTACAAAACAATCAGTGGGTTTTATGACTCAGAGGAAGAAGCCCTATGAAAACATAATGAGAAAAGGAGAAAATGCTGGGTAAGCAGCATTTTTCTCCTTTTCCCACAATGTTTTCTGTTCTTCTAAAGTTAAGTTTTAATTCTTGAGTCCGGTTTATTTTGGCGTCTGCCAATGCTTTCAATTTGGACAAGTGTAAGTTTTGTCGTTTGGCAAAGAGTAAAAATGCTTGTAATCAGTATGTAGGAAATCCACAATGCAGCTTCTATGATGATTAATTATTGATGGATAGAAAGGTGTTTTTATGCAGCTTTCAACATTTTTTCTGTTATAAAGCGGTGATCAACTACATATTCATGTTTGTCATGTAACAGACCAGTTCTAAGCTCGGGCTGTGGGAACCTTGCCCAAGTACCATGAAAAACTTGGTGCTTAGCATGAGGATCAGATCTAGGGCCTCTAGGTCATAAATCTTATTTTGTAGTCAGACCAGACTCTCTTGGATTGAGGAAATTGCAGATGCAAATGAGATAAAAAGTTTATTTGAAGTCTAAAGTTGCCAGCTTAAGTTTAATTCTTTGCGCATAATAATTATGAGAAGAGAGAACTAGAGGCGCTTGAGCGCCTGTATCGCTCCACAGGCCCGATTTTTCTGTACCGGTGAAGAGAAGTCTTTTTACAATTACCATTCATTCCTGCATTTTAGGTCACTAAAGAAAAAAGGCTATGAAAATCATTGTGAGAAAAGAAGAAAATAAAAGTTACCTGCATTTTCTTAGTTTGACACAATAATTTCTACCCTTTTTGATACAAGGTTTACTAATTTGAAGATTTATTATGTTGTCTGCAACATCTTTCAATTATGGCCAGTTATAAAAATTTTGTCTTCTAGTTTAGTTAACTCATTACCAAATCACAACATTCTATGGTTGTCCAAATGGAAAGCATTTGTAGATGAAAAAATAAAAGTGACTGAAAATTTGACAGTTGTTTTGTGAAGGGTAGATAACATTGTGGGAAAAGGTTACCAGCATTTTCTCTTTTTCCCACAATGTTTTCTAAACTCTTCTTTGTCAGTGATCAGTTTGATTGGAGAACAAAATGCCTTATCACAACAATAAAGCCCTGTCCCTCTTTCTACCAGGTCACCAGGAGGTCAACAAACCTTTACCAGAACTAATCAAAGTGCAGAGTTTCCCTTGCTTTATATGAAAAGGATTACAGATTATGTAAAGCAACCATCTTTAACTCTTTACCAAACGACAAAACTTGGGATGTGACCAAACTGAGAGCATTTGCAGACAACAAATTAAACATTGATGAAATGATGATTTCTCTCTTTCATAGAGTAGAAAACACTGAGGTAAAAGGAGAAAATGCTGATTACCAGCATTTTCTCCTTTTCCAAGAGTGTTTTCCAAAGACTTCTTCTTTAGGGTCCTTAAAAGTCAGGATTGTATGGTAAAGACTTACCACCATTGGAACTAACCTTCAATACAACAATGAAATCAAAACAAGTAGTTTGAGAGAAGAAATTTTTCAAAGATTTTACTTTATACCATAAAAGGAAAATGAGTCTCCCATAAAAGCCATGTTTTTTGACGGATCTTTTTTTTTTTAAGGAATTCTGTAGACCTATATCTAAGGAACATTCCTGCAAAAAAATAATGCTATCCAATTAGCGGTTTGGGAGGAGAAGATTTTTAAAGGTTTTTTACTTTGGTTGCCATGGCAACCAGAATTATTCATGGAACACAATTATTTGAAGGAATTTGAAAGAGGACCACCTAAGGAACATTCCTGTGAAATTTGGTAAAAATCCAGTCAATAGTTTCTGAGGAGAAGTTTTTTAAAGAAAAAGTTTACGGACGCACGGACGAACGGACGGACGGACGCACGACGGACACAACGCCATGACAATAGCCCGCTGGCCTTCGGCCAGTGGAGCTAAAAACTCTTGTCATCTAATAGAGTTTTCTAGGTTGTGCTTGTGTAACAATTCATCAAACAACGAGCACTTAACTTATTACCAAACTACAAAATTTTAGGTTTGTCCACATTGAAAGCATTTGCAGAGGACAAAATAAGAGAGACTGAAAGTTTGAAATTTGTTTTGTGAAGGGTAGAAAACAGTGTGGGAAAAGGAGAAAATGTTGGTAACCAGCATTTTCTCCTTTTTCCCACACTGTTTTCTAAAGGCTTCTTTCTCAGGGTCTTTAAAAGTAGGGACTGTGTGGTAATGGGTTAACACACTGTACTACACAATCCGGACTCTTAACGACCTTGAGAAAGAAGCCTTTTGAACACATTTTGGGAAAAGGAGAAAATGGTGATAACCAGCATTTTCTCCTTTTCCGACAAGGAATTGTCCTCGGGAGGAAAAAGTTGGGGGGAGGGGCGGGGAAATTGTCCTCAGAGGGCAATTGTCCTGATACGCTTAGAGTCCTCTACTATGGAAAAAGTTAATATTCATCAGGAGACCAGCTTTTGAAAACATTGTGAGAAAAGAAGGAAATGCTGGTAACCAGCATTTCCATTTTTTCCAAAATGATTTGTACCTTTACAACTCACAAACAATCTAGAAGGACTAGTTTTACCCATTACCACACAATCCCGACTTTTGAAGACTCTGGGAAAGAAGCCTTTTGAAAACATTGAGGGAAAAGGAGAAAATGCTCCTTTTCCCACAATATTTTCTTCCACTCCTAAAGCAAAATTCAGTTGTATAGTCTCATTGATTTTGTTGTATGCAAATTCTTTCAATTTGGAAGAGTCTAAAATTTTGTCATTTGGTAAAGAGTTAAAGGTGGGTATTTAGAATTTTTACATCTCACCAAATTAAAAAATATATATATCACTGAAATTCATATGAAAAAATAATACAAATCATCAATAATTAAGATTCATAAAATTACCCAAAAAATTTTTTTTTGATGGTATTCCCTTTAAAGGCTATGTAGCCTCTTAAGCTATTTTTAGATTTCGTGCCAAAAATCAATAAAGCATTGTGGGAATGTCAAATGACTGGTACGTGACTCATAACGCTTAAATTCCCTATCATAACAAACATGCAATAATTATTTTCCATAATGTCTTCTTCGGACGCTATGTTTGAAGCTTTTTCTGTGCATTCCTGTAAGTAGATGAGCGAAATGATCATCTAAAAATAGAATGTGTCTCCCCTTGGTGTCAACCTGGGCCGTAGTAAATCTCTTAATTTCTCGTGTTGTCGGATGGTTTTTGACTACTGGAGTTTTATGAATGAAAATTAAAAGGCTTTGGGAGTATAAGGATGATTTTTTTGCACTTTTGTAATATTTTTGTCCCAAAATCAGAAGGGCCACCTTTAATGTGCGGGGCAGCAACACTTTCATTTTACATAAGTTTGAAATGTTATTTTGGAAAGAGTTTACTTGTAGACTACAACATAAATTAATAGTACATGTAGTTAAATTTTTGGGAAGTTTACCTGCATTTCCTCTTTTTCCCACAATGTTTCTATAACGCTCCTTTTTTTTTTTGGTCATTATTAATTAAAACTGGGGACTGTAGTAAAGGTTTAACTTGTGACAAAATGACAATATCCTAGGCTTGTCCAAATTGAAAGCATTTGCAGACGACAAAATAAAAGTGACTGTAAATTTCAAATTTGTTTTGTGAAGAGTACAAAACATTGTTACACTGGTTACCAGCATTTTCTCCTTTTCCCAAAATATTTTCTAAAGGCTTCTTTCTCAGGGTTGTAAAAAGTAGGGACTGTGTGGTAATTGGTTAAGAGACAATAACTGACAGAAACAGCAAGAGTGGAAATAGGCAGTTTTCAGTTTAGCCTGGTTCTTGCTCACTAGCATACAGCACTGGCTTGACACCAAGGGCTCACTAATCCAATCACTATCTAGGCCTTTTTAGCAAAAAACTGTTTACAAAACAACAAAATTTTAGACTGATCCAAATTGAAATCACTTGCAGACCACAAAATAAACTTAACTCAAAACTTGAAACTTATTTCCAGCAGGGTAGAAAACATTGCAGTAAAAGGAGAAAATGCTGGTTACTAGCATTTTCTCCTTTTCCCACAATGTTTTCAAAAGGCTTCTTTCACAGGGGTGTTAAAAGTCGGGATTGTGTGGTAAAGAGTTAAGCATTGGCGCTACTCACTACCTAGGCCTTTTTAGTAATAAAGCATTGGTAATAAACAGGAAAAGCATCCAGTTTTTCTCATTGTCACACAAATCATTGGTAGTAATAAAACATTTCTTGCAAATAAGTCAAACTCTCATTCATAATAAATTTCAAACAATTTACTTCAATCTTTTTAAAAGCATTATCATTTTAACATTTTTTTCATGGTAAAAATGAACTAAAACTGGTAAAAATATCACAAATCAAAATGTAAGAAATACAATAATTCATGCAGCTGCCATACTGATGACATAACTTTTAACCCTTTACCACAGAATCCCGACTTTTAAGGACTCCAAGTAAGAATCTTTCTGAAATTGTGGGAATAGGGAAAAATGCTGGTAAACAGCATTTTCTCCTTTTCCAACAATGTTTTCTACAGGCTACAAGTATCATTTGAAAAATAGTTGAATCATTATCTGCAAATCCCTTCTTTATGGATGAAAATTTGGTCATGTGCTAAAGGGTTAAAGATATACTTCACAGTTCATTCAATTTTTGACCTTTTGATAAGACGACAAAACCGTCTTTGAAACTATAAAAATATCACAAAATGTAAGAATTACATTATCTTTTGCAGCAGTTATATTGATAACAAAGCTCTTAACTCTTTATCAGAAGACATAATTTTAAACTGATCCAAATTGGAAGCATTGCAGACGACAAAATCAATGAGACTAAAAAGTTGAAATTTGGTTTTGGGAGGATAGAAAACATTGTGGAAAGAGGAAAAAATGCTGGTTAGCGGCATTTTCTCCTTTTCCCACAGTGTTTTCTCAGGGCTTCTTTCTCAGGGTCGTCAAAAGTAGAGATTGTGTGGTAATGGTTGTGTGGTAATGGGTTAACTCTTTACCACACAATCCCTACTTTTACAACCTTGAAAAAGGAGCCTCTCATAAACATTGTAGGAAAAGGAGAAAATGGTGGTAACCAGCATTTTCTCCTTTTCCCCCCAAGTCTTTTCCACCCTTCCAAAAACAAATTTCAATTTTTCTGTCACATTTATTTTGTCGTCTGCAGATGCTTTCATTTTGGACCAGTCTCAAAATTTGTTGTTTGGTAAAGAGTTAAAGTATTACCACTCAAATTATGCCATGTTCGACTCTTTTCACCAGAAGGCAAAACTCTTTACCACATGAGAAAATTTTACACAGGTCTAAGTTAAATATATTTGCAGACGACAAAATAAAAATTTGGTTTGGGAAGGGTAAAAAATCATTGTGGGAAAAATGAGAAAATGCTGGTGACCAGCATTTTCTCCTTTTTCCACAATGTTTTCAAAACGCTTTTTTCTCAGGGTCCTTAAAAGTCGGGATCATGTGGTAAAAAGTAAAATGTATCAGCAGACAAGAAATTACACATATAATCAAATTACAATAAAAATCACAGTGGAAAGAGGTTAAGTTTCTCATATAGAGCACTGTCTACATTACTCACATTTTCAAAAAGGATTTGTCACTAGACACTTAACGATGTCTGCATGAGATAAGGGCTAACCCTTGATCAAACAATCTGTGGTTGTACAATTGTGCCAAGTAAGCTTTTGAAAACATCAAGAGAAAAGGAAAGAAAATGCTTGTAATTGGTCACTTTGCTTTTTCCCAGAATGTTTCCTGGCCTATCTTAAACCTTTACCAAACAATTCTTAGTTTAACCCTTTCCCTAAAAATCCCTGCTTTTCACAACCCTGTGAAAGAAGCATTTTGAAAACATGAGAAAAGCAGAAAAAGCTGAAAAGCAGCATTTTCTCCTCTTCACACAATGTTTTCTATCCTCCCAGAACAAATTTCAATTTTTGAGTCATGTTTGGTAATTTTTTCGTCAGCAATTATGTCATCTGGTACCGAGTTAAATTTGTCATCTAAAGCTCTCAATATAAATAAGTATAGAATTTTGTCCCTGATAAACTGTTAAATGGTGTTAAAACATTTTCATGGTGGACTTGTGCATAAAATTTAGCATAATGTTTCCCTTCACCAGCCAGAAATGATTTCAAGTCATACTCTCATAGACCAACTTGCTCCTTGAACTCATTTAAAACTTTCAGTGTGGCAGAACTGCCCCCACACACTATGACTAACACTGAATGGACTGGTCCTAGTTTGCCTTCTGCCTGTAAATCAGACAGAACTGTTCCGTATACTGCAGCTAGACTGGCACCACAGGCTGGTTCCACGATCATTCTGTGGTCATCTGTAAAGTAGTGAACAGTTTTGTTCAGAATTTAACTCTTAACCAGAAGACAAAATTTTAGACTGATTCATATCGATAGCATTTTGCAAACAACAAATTAAATTTGACCCAAGTATTTACCACATAACACCAAGTAGTAACAACCCTAAAAGAAAGGTTTTTGAAAACATTGTGGCAAAGGAGGAAATACTGGTAACCAATATTATCTCCTTTTTCCACAATGTTTTCTACTAGATTAAAGGCAAGTTCCACCATTCATGCAACCTTTGATTTGTAGTCTGTTATTGCTCTCAACTTGAACAAGAGTGAATGCACGCAATTTAACTCTGAGAAAATTCTAGACTGATCCAAACTCAAAGCATTAGCAAAAAGCAAAAAGAAATACAATGGAAAAGTTGAAATCTGGTTTTGGAAGGCTAGATAACATTTTAGGAAAAGGAGAAAATGCTTGTTACAAGCATTTTCTCCTTTTCCCCACAATGTTTTCAAAAGGTTTTTTCTCATGGTCATTTCAGATAGACTGGTAAAGACTTAACTCCAAAACAAATACTAACAATATTTTAGACTTGTTCAAATTGAAAGCATTTGCAGACGACAAAATAAAAGTGACTGAAAATCTGAAATTTGTTTCATGAAGAGTAGAAAACATTGTGGGGAAAAGGAGAAAATGCTGGTTACTTTTCCCACAATTTTTTCCAAAGGCTTCTTTCTCGTGGTTGTCAAAAGTAGGGATTGTGTGGTAATGCATTGAATGCATTCAATTTGAAAAAGACTAGATCTACAATATTTTGGTCTGGTAAGTAGTTAACCCATTACCACACAATCCCTACTTTTGACGCCCCTCAGAAAGAAGCCTTTAGAAAACATTGTGGGGAAAGGAGAAAATGCTGGTAACCAGCATTTTCTCCTTTTCCCACAATGTTTTCTAACCTTCACAAAACAAATTTCTAAACTATCAGCATTTTCTCCTTTTCCCACTATATTTTCCAAAGCCCTCCTTCTCAAGGTTGTTAAAAGTTGGGATTTTGTGGAAAAGAGTTATCTAAACAGAACTTATTTTTCCATCAGGCCTTTCTCATGTCCTGTATCAATTGTACCAGAGGAAGGTTTAACTAACACATAGCCAGTAAAGTGATGGATTTATTCTTTATGAATAATACTGCTAAGGAAACTCACAGAGAAAACTTTTGAAAACAATATGGTAAAATAAAATCATGAAAGTAAGTAGGAATTTCTCCTGTTTCCCACAACGTTTTCTAACCTTTTAGAAACATATCCAGTTGTCTAAGCTACATTTAAATTGTCATCTGCAAATGCTTGCAATTTTAACCAGGCAAGTATAGTGGTATAGACTTAACCCTTTACTCCAAAGATACTCATTTCTACACATTGCTTGTAGGAGCCTTTGGAAAACATTGAAGCAAAAGGTGAAATTGCTCATGACGAACAATTTCACCTTTTGTCATAATGTTTTCTATGCTTTCAAAAGGTGTCATTTACACATAAGAAACGACTTCATCCTTGCTGTTATTTAGTGTCAATTAGAGATACCATAGAAATGCCTTATGGAGTAAAGGGTTAAACAGAACTTGGTTTTCCCTCAGGTCTTTCTCATTGTCCTTTTTTACATGGTTAACCCATTACCACACAATCCCTACTTTTGACGCCCCTGAGAGAGAAGCCTTTAGAAAACATTGTGGGAAAAGGAGAAAATGCTGATAACCAGCATTTTCTCCTTTTCCCACAATGTTTTCTACCCTTCTCAAAACAAATTTCAAATTTTCAGTCACTTTTATTTTGTCGTCTGCAAATGCTTTCGATTTGGACAAACCTAAAATTTTGTCGTTTGGTAATCAGTTAAAGAGTCATATTATGTTATGGTCCTGGTCAACAGTCCGTCAGTCTGTCCGTTAGCAATTTCTTGTGTGTGCAAGTCTACAGTTTCCATCCAAATAACTTGAAATTTGCCTCATAGAATCTCTATGATGCGTAGTTTTCAAGTTTTTGCGACTGTGAAAGTAACAGAACTTCTGATTGGCTAAACCAAATGGTTTAGCCAATCAGAAGTTCTTTTACTTTCACAATGACAACATTTTGAAAAATAAGACTAAGAATGGTCTTTTAAATGTATTGCTGTGAAGGCATTCTAGATTTTATCCCATTTTACTGACAAGCCCCTTCAGCCATATAAGCACCACTCTGCAAAGCTCTTATAATATTTCAATAAAACTTTGTCGAAAAAAAAACTTGTGTGTGACAAAGTAAAGTTATGAATATATGAAAGGAAAAATGATTGAGCTGGAATCCAGGCTTACCCAGACAATATGTGTGATGTAAACAACACTATTACCTGCAAATCTGAGGCAAGCATCCACAGCTTCCTTGTCTGTCACAACCACAGAGTGGAAATTTTTATGTTTTTTGGACCAGCTCAAACTTTCCATACTTGGACTTAGCGCACCAAGACACTTAGCTAAACTGTAATGATGTAAAAGACATGTAGATGCACCTTGTTTTAAACCCATTACCAAATGACAAAATTTTAGACTTGTCCAAATTGAAAGCATTTGCAGATGCCAAAATAAAAGTGACTGAAAATGTGAAATTTGTTTTGTGAAGGGTAGAAAACATTATTCTGCTGTGTAACTTAAACAATACATTACAGTGGATAGTAGAAACTCAAGGATTGCTCAAAAGGGAAAGGTCCACGAAAATAACTCATGCCTTACGGCACTTGTTATTCTCGCATACCTTTCCCTTTTTCGGCAAATATTTCCCCATATTAACCACAAGCTGATGAAAAAAACTCTATTTGTTGACCACTGCAATGCACTAGGTATGACAGCCACAGGGTGGTCACTTTGACTGGGCATTATGTGCTCAGGTGAGCTAATATAACATGAGATTTTCCAGTTATTATCATTGAAAGTATGAAAGTGCTCAATGAAGTAGCCAATACCTTTTTCAAATCAATTTTGATCTAAAAAAATTGTGGGAATGGAAGAAAATGTTCTTAGAATTTCAAACTTTTTGGCTTTTTCATCAAGAATACATATACACCTATACAAATTAGAGCTGTCACTGAATGTGACTTAATACACCCAACAGGGCTTTGACAGAAACAGGTAATCTAACAAAAAATTTTCTAAGTTCAAGGGGAGATTAAAGAATCAAAGAGAGAAGGTGACTGAAAACTGTGTCTTGCACAACTTCAGTATGCAATCAATGTATCAACAAACTTTCAATACATTAGCAGCAAAACTGTAGGAGTTCACAACACAGAATTACTTGTATTTTGTACACAGACACATGGATGGACAGACAGACAGACAGGCTGATTCCAGCATAGCCCCCAAAACATTTTTTTTGCGGGGTATAAAAAGTTTCAGTTTCAAGGGGAAATAATTCCTCAACCACAAGGAGTTTGACACTTGAATATTGTGCCTTGCAAACCTTCAATATATGATCAATATAATGACCGAAGTTTCAATACAATTGAAGGCAAACTGTAGAAGAAATTCACAACAAAAATTACAAGTATTTTATACAGTGATGGATATCGAGAAAACAATACATGTAGTTTCAAGGTCAAGGGAGATAATTTCTCAATGCAGAGGAGTTCACACTTGAAAATTGAGTCTTGCTGGTTACCAGCAATAAAACTGAGTCTTGCTGGTTACCAGCATTTTCTCCTTTTACCACAATGTTTTTAAAAGCATTTATCTCAGGGATGTAAAAACCAGGAATTGTTTGATAAAGGGATAAACAGTTTCTTATGTTTAACAATTGTATAGAACCTAATGCTCAAAACATGAGGAGCATGTACTATGTGACAAGTGATACTCTCAGTCTAGCAGGACATGGGGGGAATATGCTCCTTACAGATGAGTTATTCATGTTTCTATGCAGACTCAGAGCTGGCCATATGGAGCAGGACTTAGCTGTTCAATTCAATACTTCTCTGCCTACAGCGAGTTGAAAAATTATTGCATGGGCAAATTTTCTGTATTTTGTGATTGGTAAGATCCCAATATGGTTAAAAAGGGAAACTATAGATGAATTTATACCAGAATGTTTTAAAGTGGCCTTCCCAAAAACATGTAGTAACTGATGGTACTGAAATCAAGACTCAGTATCCATCATCTCTAGTCTTGAATTCTCAAATGTACTCAACGTACAAAGGTGCCTGCATATTTAAGTGTCTTTTAGGCGTTTCACCTCACGGTCTTGTTACTTTCATATCGCCACTGTTTACAGGTTGCATGTCCGATGTGGAAATAACAAGACTGTCAGGTATTCTAGACCTTTTAGAGCCAGGTGATGAAGTCATGGCTGTTAAAGGATCTACTCTCACCAAAGTGTTGGCAGAAAAACATGTCAAGCTTATGATCCATGCATTCTTAAGCAATAAAAAGAAATTCACAGTGAACGAAATAAAGGAAAGAGAACAGATAGCAAAACCGAGAATTCATATTGAAAGGGTTAATAGAAAAATAAAGGAATATCATCTAGATATTTGATACACCTATACCTCTTTCTCTGGCTGGTTCGGCAAACCAGTTATGGACCATTGCATGCTTGTTGTCGAATTTTAAAGGACCAATTGTACAAACATGAAAACAATAAGCTGTTGTGGACAAATTTAGCATTTTCTTATTTAGTTTTGGAATTTTAAGGACCAACTGTACAAACATGGAAACTATAGACTATTGTGGGCAACTAAAGCATATGCTTATTCAGGGCTTCCCCTGCAAGTTTTAATTTTTGCGCCATCAAATTCGCCACTTCATAAAAATTGGGGCCAGTAGGAGCCAACTGAGGTAGCCACATGGTGCTTTAGATACATGTACTTCAGTTTATTGGCCAATGCTAAAGCTTCTAAATACAATAGGGGCATAGAATTTGTATTTTAAAAGTAATACAGCTCTTTAATTCTATGACTGCCAATCTATTACAATTCCGTCAGTTTTTAAGAAATTCGGGAAGAAATTTGGGATTGTGTGGTGAAGGGTTACAACATCACTTCTTTTATTCCAAAAAAATACTTAAGTTTATTTTTTTAGAAGGTCCTTTTATTCTGGTTTTTTCTTTCAGTATGAGTGTCCTATATAGTTACTTGTTCCTGTGCTATCAGTAAGACAAAGTGACCTACAAACTGTAATCCCCCCCCCCATTCATTCAGCATTTTCACATCATGAAATCATCCGTGTTTTTTTGTTTTTTTTTCATTGTAAGACATATTTTAGCACCTACTTTTGAGTTTTATACATATATTTGTGTAACCTTACTGTTTAAAGTCATCATCAAAGCTACAGACAGTCTGAAATGCTTTTGATCGGACGTCAAATTGACATGTTGTTGTGTCATGGGTTTTCGCGCTTTTTCGACGATCCGTTTTTTCATATCAGTTAATTTTCAGAATTGTTTTCGGCATTATTGTGCATAAAATTTTCTGTATATGTAGCAGCTAACTCCAAAATCTGTCATTTTTACGCTAGATAAGCAGATCAATACCATTATCATGTTTTTTCATTAACAACATCGATAAATACACACGATAAATTTCTAGCCATTGAAATAATGTAGACCAGGTAACCAGGTAAGGCATACTGAAGGCGTGGCTTTAAAAATTATGGGGGGGGTGACTAAATCTTGTATCTGATAACTGATTGGTTTGATATAGAGTGCCCAAAGGGGCGTGACGAAATATTGATATTTGATTGTTTAGCAGTGGTGTGTTTGCATGTATGGTGTGTAATTTAGACAAGACCGTTAATGAATGCCAGCCTGATAAGGTGTGATAAACAGTTACGCGGGCTTCCTTTACACTTAATACATACTTACTGTATATGTCAGAGGGTAGTTTATACACATTTACTTGTCGCCAATACATTCGCCAGTGCTTCACTTTTGGTGCCACTTTTTCTAAATTTTCGCATTTGGCGCCACTGGCGATCGACAGCGGAAACCCTGCTTATTTATCTGTATTAATACAACAAGAACTGACATATTCTTTTTTTAGATATCTAGCCTGTATACTTTTAGATAAAATGACTGAAATAAAACATATCAACTTTTCTTTTGACTTCATTCCAATTATTAGAATTGAAATAAATTGTTTCCTGGTAAAGGTCATTTGAACACCATACTATAATGTCACACCATTCAAATCCTAAAACTGCTAATTGAGTGAGCACTTGGTAATAGTAATTATGATTTCTTTCCAATTTCAACCGTCCTTCCTCATCTCCGATTAGATACAGACATTCTAATATGCTTGATACTTGCGGGCACTTAATTTCCAGAATTCCAAAGCTTGGGTTTCTTTCTGGGTTGTAAACTTTACGGTCTGGGCTGGCAGCATTCCAAGGTGCTGTCAGACTAACAATCACACCACAAGAGTATATATTGACATGGTCTCTGTTAGCCTCTGCATAGCACTTAGCAGCATTTGGCTCCAGTGCAATACCTTGTCTCATTGCTGCTGTTTTCACAAGTCTAGTTGATTTCAGCCTTTTAACTAGGGTATCCTCATTTCCTTTTCTCTTGTAAATATCACCAATTGAAGAGGCAGTTACTCTATGCTTTCGAATTCTGTACCGTAGAGTCTTGTTTGGAGTTCAATTTTATTAACTTCATCCGAATTCAAAACTAGTCCATCTAGTTTAGGCATTTGTTCCGTATTTAACCCATTACCAAACAACAATGTTTCAGGCTTGTCCAAATAGAAAGCATTTGCAGATCACAAAATAAAAGGGACTGAAAATTTGAAATTTGTTTTGTGAAGGGTAGAGAACATTGTGGGAAAAGGAGAAAATGCTGGTTACCAGCATTTTCTCCTTTTCCCACAATGTTTTCTAAAGGCTTATTTTTCAGGGGCGTCAAATGTAGGGATTGTGTGGTAATGAGTTAAAACAATATTTAAAGAATTCCACATCACATCTTTACATGAAAATGTTAAAAAGCCAGCATTGTCACATATATTCATGATATAATCATCCAACCTTTGCTGGTAGCTTAAACAGACCCAAAAGGCACTGGTCCAAATTTAGATGGAACAGTAAGTATTGGCTTCTCTTTTATTGCGGCTTAAATCAAAAGTTCGGGTGCTGTGTCCTGCACGTTGTCATGTCCACATCAGTCCGCAGGGGATTCCACAGATTTGATTTTATGACATTTGGAGCGGTTTCTTTTACTTCAGCCTTGGAATGACTGCTGACTTGCATATCTTGCACAGCTGTCCCTGTTATCTTCTGTCCTCGAGGAAGATGCCAAGTCTGTGGTAGAGAAGTGCTTGCAATATCCTCTGGCAATGCCTTTTTCCCAAGCTGCTTGTAGTTAGCTATTTGATACAATGCCCCAGTTATATGTCCACAAGCACCTGATGATCCAATGGGATATGTGCAGTCAGAAAGTATCACACTTGTCTCCTCAGCGTGCTGCGAGAATGTAATCTGAAGCAAAATTCAATACATGAATATGTAAATCTGTGAAACTAAATTTGTGGATGACATATTCCAAAATAATCAATCTTTAACCAATTACCAATTTTGTAATGTGGATGTGCATTATTATAGACTCTTTTAATAATGTTTATCTGTTAGCAATACAAACAGTAGAAATCAAATTTAGACTGCAAGATAGGTGCAATCTGATCTTAATCTTCACTGGTCGCAAAAGCAACAAAATCAGGAATTTGTGAAAACAAACTTTCAACCAGGTGTGTTCAGATCGTATGAAAACTATAATATATGGCCTGCAACACACGGCAAGGGGCGGTCAGACATTTGCGTAAAGCATTGTTTCGGATCAGCCAGCGCAGGCTAATCCGAAACAATATTTTCCGTTTAATGTGACTTTCTGTTTTCCACAAGTCTACTGAAACAAGAGTCGTCAGAGACGGGTTATGCTCCCCGAACAAGTGCTTGTCATAAAATATATGAAATTGATATACATTTACTTCTTTTATCCTAAAAGTATCTGTTCATGCTCCCCAAAATTTGAAGTGAAAAGGCAATTACTATCTTAGAGATAGCCAACACGAACTTGTAGAGGACAATAAGCCCACTAAGCCCCCTTTAAGTCCCCTTTTCCCATAAGACAATATTGCATCATTGAATTAAATACAGCAGGTGTGTGGTTTGTGGTATTTTTTAATAATAATTCAAAATTCTAAATTTCATAAAATTCTGAGCAGTCATGTAGTAAATATTACATAAAATGATTTTTTACATGAAGCCCCCTTTTTCCATGACGCAGCCTGAAATTGAGAAACTGTAAGAGAGGTACCTGGGCAACGTTCCAACAAGTTCTGATTTGAAATTTCACAAAGTTTTGAGCACAGATGTAGGAGATACAAGTGAAAAACAATTTTTTCCATGAAGTCCCCTTTTTCCGTGATGCAGCCTCAATTTGAGAAACCAGGATAGAGGTATTTGTGCATTAATAATTCATAGATTGAAAATAACAAGGGCACATGCTGAAACTTGAAAAATAAGATATAACAATGAAGTTTCATGAAAGTTTGACAAAAACTGAACGAGATATTAGTAAAAATTTCAATTTTGCATTAAGGCCCCTTTTTCCTTGGCGTTTTACAAGAAACCCCCTTTTTCCATGACAGAGGGTCAATTTGAAAAACAAATAGATAAAGAAACAAGAGCACAGTTTAATGAAATTTTGA
Organism: Tridacna crocea; assembly: GCA_943736015.1. NCBI lineage: Eukaryota > Metazoa > Mollusca > Bivalvia > Cardiida > Cardiidae > Tridacna > Tridacna crocea. The sequence goes on from OX031070.1 coordinate 27,359,438, forward strand.
CCAACACTTGGAATTTTGCAAGGAACCCCCTTTTTCCATGACAGAACATCAACTTAAAAAAAAGCGCCTATAATAAAAATAGCAAGGGCACATGCTGAAACTTTCCATAAACAATATAACCATGAAGTTTCATGATATTTTGACAAAAACTGAATGAGTTATAAGTAAAAAATTGCAATTTTGCATTAAGCCCCCTTTTTCCATGACACAGAGTCAAAGTGAAAAACCTGGAAAAATGCGTGGGCATTTTACCCTAAGGAGTTCATATATGAAGTTTCATCCAATTTGGTCCAAGGGTTGTGGAGAAATGGCTTTGGACGGATGGACGGACAGACGGACAGACGAAGCGGCGACTAGAGCAACTGCAGGTATTATCGACACTTTAAGAGATCGTAAAGTGTGGTGTCGTGGTTTATTTTGCAGATACTCTACAGATCTACACGTATAATATAATGGTGTAAAGTTGCGTATTGTAGCAAAACAACGCCAACATTACATAAGGGTATGTCGGGTGATATCGACAGGCTTCGTCTATTATCGACATTGTATTTAATTTTCAACAAGTTAACATTAAATCCTCTTTTAACTCATCATTATGGGTTTTATTCAGTACTCGTTGCCGAATTAGATCTAATATAAAGCAATTAACGCAAAACTTGACGCATAACATAGGTACAACCACAAAAGAAGGCCGAACAGGTACACATTGGTAATATCATGGACTAAGATGTCTGGACATTGCACCACTGCGCACCATTTCTATGGCCTATGACATGTTATTTGACGAGTATAGACCTCGTTTAGGAGTTTGCCAGACAAAATTTGTCTGGACATAGCTGTAACCCGAAAGATAAAAAGGAATTGTGGTTATATAAAACATATTAATTCTTATTTCTTTTGTTCATATCTTAATCTGTCGATAATTGCCGATCACATAAATTAGCATCGCCAATCATCGACACATGGATAAGCTGCTTTATGGTGAGCAAAACACGCTCAATTTGGTGATGCAAACACTATTTTATATCTGAAACTCGTATTTAAGTTTGAATTCAAGCAATCGAGCACGTTTCAGTACGCCCTTCACGCTGACAAAAACCACCACTCTCCTTATCGTAGACGTTAACGTTGGGAAATTTTACTGATTCTTTGGGACTTACAGAGTACTGTTTACTTCCGGCACTGTGATAAGATAAAATATTGATGTCATATTTTACATCATAAAAATGAAATTTGTTCATCTTTCATGGAATTAAAGGTCACAATAAAGAATTGACGATAACTGCTGACGGTCAACAATACCCGATGTTGCTCTATATGCTCGCCCTTTGGGGAGCATAAAAACAGAATCTAATGTAGACGTAAAGTGCCGCCCCCGATTAGCCTGCGTGGACTGCGCAGGCTTATCCGAGACAACACTTTACTGAGATGTCTGAATGCCCCTTTTCGCGTGTTGCAAGCCATATAGGAAAAAGATGAATCACCCGTTCACAATATACATCCCCTTCCTCAATGTTTTCAATCAGCTCACATGTAGTAAGAATCTCTATATGCTGAAACACAGAATACCTTAAGCTTGTGCAGTATTTCATTTTTCCTTTGAGATCTGTGACACTTTCCTGTTACAATACATACAGCCTTGCTGGTCAGGATTCACTGGAATAAGAAATAATGAAAAAAAATTACATGAAATTTATGAAGACTTCATCCATATCATATATATATATCAATCTGTCTAAAAGAATTTACATTTAAGCAATCACATATTCTTAGTTGACTTACAAAGAAATCCATGTTCCATTTATGCTATGGTATTCCCTCATTATGGTAAATATGGTATTACTTTGCTTTATCTAAATGATAAAATAATCTCACACATATCTGATACATTTTTTTATAGTGCATTCCTTCCTCATTAATGGTTTGTTTACTTTTCTATGGGGAACTAGAGTACACTATGATTATACATGTGTATCACCTGGATATGTAAGTTTACAGACTGACCCTAGAACATAATAAATGTTTTCTTACCTTTCAATTCATGAATGTATCCCTCGCTGAAGTATTTCAATCCTGTATTAATTGATTTCTGTCCAGAAGATATTTTGTTGCATTTGATGTAATTTTCAACAAAACAAAATGTTACATTTGCAATTAAACTAATACCTCTATCACTGTAAGAAGCCATGTCAAGTGTTCTAATAAAAATGAAGCTTGCCGGCTTAGCCTCGTTCTGAGACCAAATCTATTAATAGCTCAACAATATTAAGAAAGGCCTATGAGAAGTTAAGATAGTGTCACGTTCAAGGGGAGATAATTCCTCAACCAGGAAGAGTTGACACTTGAGATTTGAGTCTTCAATATATGATCAGTATATGTGCAAAGTTTCAATACAATTGAAGGAAAGCTGTAGGAGGAGTTTGCGACACACAATTACTACTATTTTGTACACAGATGGACACATGGACAGACACACCGATGGACACAGGGACAGACAGGCCGATTCCAGTATACCCCTAAAAACATTCGTTTTGCAGGGGTATAATTATTCAAATAGCAAAACAATTAACTTCTACGCCTAAATTTGAATATTCCTCGAACAAAGTTGCAAGCGACCTAAAAATTAGCGTGTGACTGACCTTGAGATAGTGGGTAAGGTCACTTGCTTTCCGGCTTCTACTGAAGCATTCAAACAATCGGCACCAACAGTTTCCATGGCAATGCAGGCTACGTCACTCCATCCTACCCTCCACATACCTTCTAAAATACCATTCATTAGGCCCCCACCCCCTACTGACACAATTACAGCATCTGGTTTCCTTGGCAACTGTGTGACAGCTTCTTCTATAATTGTAGAGTGACCTTCCCTAGAAGACATCCAAAGTTAACCCTTTACCCCATAAGGCATTTCTATGGTATCTTTAATTGACCCTAAATAAAAGCAAGGATGAAGCCATTTCTTATGTGTATATGGCACCCTTGACAGCATAGAAAACATTGTGACAAAAGGTGAAATTGCTCATCATGAGCAATTTCACCTTTTGCGACAATGTTTTCGAAAGGCTTCTACAAGCAATGCGTAGAAATGAGTATCTATAGAGTAAATGGTTAAACTGTTCCATGTAATTGTAAATGATTATGAAACAATATTAAAGTATATTTATATGCCGTTTTATAATGGAATTATCTGCAGAGGACAAATGTGTCTCGAAGAATAGAATTTGCCTTGCCTTTGCTAGATTAGAAAACATTGTGGGAAAGGAAGAGAATGATGGTTACCCACATTTTCTCTTTTCCAACATTGTTTTACAAAGCTTTTTCCCACAAAGTTGTTAAGGCCTAATGGCGGCCCAAAAGGAAGCAATGTGGGTTGTAAAATTCATTGAAAACTACTACTTACCATATAAAGTGTTTTAGAGATGACGAAATTCACATCTTAACCCATTACTAAACAATCCCTCCTTTTAACGACCCTGAGAAAGAAACCTATAGAAAATGTTGTAGGAAAAGGAGAAAACGTAACCAGTATTTTCTCCTTTTCCCACAATGTTGTCTACCTTTCACAAAACAAATTTCAAATTTTTAGTCACTTTCATATTGTCATCTGCAAATGCTTTTGATTTAGACAAGCAAAAAAATTTGCCATTTGGTAAATAGTTAAGCTCTGATTTACAATGCTATGCTTAAAAGCCCAGTGGCAACCAATAGGAAAAAAGTATGGGTATTAAATACTTTACATATAACTTCAATTATACCATTTAAATGTATGAAAATTCTTGTGAAGAAAACAATCTGTTATTGTAAGATCATTCTGAGCATTAGTCACTGGCAGAAAAAAAAATCACAACTTATGTAAAAAGCTGCCAAGTCCCCCAATTTCTTTTTTTTTTTAAATGTTTTAACTCTTTACCGAATGAAAAATTTATAGAGTGGTCCAAATTGAAAGCATTTGCAGATGACAAAATAAAAGTAACTGAATAATTTGAAATTTGTTTTGTGAAGGGTAGAAAACATTGTGGGAAAAGGAGAAAATGCTGGTTACCAGCATTTTCTCCTTTAACCACAATGTTTTCAAAAGGCTTCTTTCTCAGGGTCATTAAAAGTTGGGATTGTGTGGTAAAGGGTTAAGACAAATTTTATCAGCTGCAATCTGCAAAAACCTTCAATTCAGACAAGTCTAGAAAATTTTTTGTTTAGAATAGTTACAAAACTTACCAGATATCTGGATGATCAAACGGGTGAATATACAGACAATCTGAAATCAGTAAAATGGATTGAGACCATCTTTGGATTTGATAAGAACACGTTTTAACTTAAAGGTGGCTCTTCAGATTTTGGAACGAAAATTTTACAAAAATACCAAAAAATCATCCTTATACTCACAAAGCCTTATAATTTTCATTCATTAAACCCCAGTAGTCGAAAACCATCCGACATCTAGGTGAATTAGTGATTTACTACAGCTCAGGTCAACACTGAAGGGAAACACTGTCTATTTTTACATGAGCAACTCGCCCATTTACATACTGGAAATATACAGACGAAGCTTCAAACATAGCATCCGAAGTTCTAGACACCACGGAAAATAATTACATGTCTGTTAAGTTATGGAATTTAATTGTCACTAGTCACGTGCAAGTCACTTAACATTGCGTTTTTGATTTTGGCGGGAAATCCAAAAATAGCTTAAGAGGCTACGTAGCCTTTTAAGGGAATACCACCAAAAAAAAATTTTTTTGTAATTTTATGATTCTTAATTACTGATGATTTGTATTGTTTTTTCATATAAATTTCAGTGACATATATATATCTTAATTTGGTCTGATGTGAAAATTCTAAATACCCACCTTTAACCCTTTACCCCATAAGGCAATTCTATGGTGTCTCTAATTGACCCTTAAGAGTAGCAAAGATGAAGCCGTTTTTTATGTACGAGAGCTGTTAGAAAAGTATCCGGAAAGGTTTCATAACTTTTTTATTTACAAACATACATGTATCTAGATAAAATATTCAACACTATTACTTCGGAAAATTATGCTTATGATCCAGTTGAAAAGAAATCACCATTTGCAGTAATACGCATTCTACAGTATCTATGGTAACATAGGGTTACGTTGAGCAGGGCAATTTACTTCTGGATGGGATACAGCGTCAGGAAAATCAGTAGTCCCACGCATCTAAAAATCACACCTTTTCGAAATATTCTCCACTACACGATACACACTTCTCCCATCTTTGAATCCACTTGTCAAAGCAGGACTTGTACTAATCTTGGGGAATTTTACGAATCGTTTCTCGAACAACAACTGGCAAATCATGAATGTCACTGACGTCGTGTTGGGGCTTCCAGATCTTTGGCGGTCTGCAACATCACGCGCAGAATCGTTTTTAAATATGTTGTACCACTCATATATGCTGGATTTCTTCATAGAACTTTTGCCGTAGGTATTCATTATTATAAAGATCGTCTCTGATTTTGTTTTTCCCATTAGCACGCAAAACTTTATTGAAAACCGCTGCTTTGGCGCCATAATTGCAGTATCAGTAGAGTGATGTGTTCAACTTCTTTTGTTTACGGAATGACGTCATATTACAGCCAATGATGTTACGTTGGTCAAGATAAAAGTGCGCAAAAACGTCACATGCAATTTGGTCAATTTTTGACGTCGGAAATACCATTTTTTATCTCTAGAAACAGGTAAATATGTGATCATTTAACTAATTTAATGAAGTTGCCTCGCTCGACGTCACCAGACGTTGACATAGTGACTGTAGGTAACGCAGAAGTATAAATATTTTACTTTTTTCTGCCAGACCATAAGCATAATTCCCGAAAGTATCAGTGTTGAAAATTTCATCACGATTAGTGCACAAATGAAAAAGTTATGAAACCTTTCCAGATACTTTTCTAACAGCCCTCGTATATAGGACACCTTTTGATAGCACAGAAAATATTGTGACAAAAGGTGAAATTGCTCGTCACCAGCAATTTTACCATTTGCTCGTCATGAGCAATTTCACCATTTGCCACAATGTTTTCCAAAGGCTCCTACAAGCAATGCATAGAAATGAGTATCTACGGCGTAAAGGGTTAAAATCCCTTGAAAAAAAAAAAAAAAAATGCAAAAATCTTATGATGCACTTGTATTTTAAGACATAATAATGGTATTTAAAACCGTGTGAAATACTCTTACTTCTATTTTCTCTTTTTGAAAGCTGCTAGTTGCCTTCATATGAAATACATATACATGTAGTACTAGTAATATAATACTAGCGTTATGCATGTAAGGAGTGTTATGAAATTGTATATTAATGACGTTTGGTATAAATGTTCACGCGCATCCATACTGCGCATGTGTATTTCTCACAGATAGTAAAACTATTAGCGCTATTGTGTATTTTTCGCGCAAATCGCAATAGTAACAGCGGACCGACCGTGCACTTTTACAAGTAGAACATGCCATGGTATTCTATGGTCGAAATAAAAAGAGAAAGTTCTCATCAAAACGAACGCTTATTTGTCGTGGAAAAAGGAAACTTTTTACGCACTGTCAGCCATCCAACGGAGAAAATGATACAGCTTCTGACGTTTTTCAGACACTGGCAGGCCAGTTGTCATGCTATCCTTTCAGGATGAAGGTGATGGCATCAAAACTGGCCTGCCAGTGTAAGGATGATATGACTGGTAAAGAACTAGCTGGAAAAAAAGTCAGGTTACACAGAAAACAATGAAACACGCTGAAAACTGAAGCTGTTGAAGTATACCTATTTCTTGAAGTATAGCTATTTCCTCTTTGAAAAATGCTGTGGGAAAAGGAGAACTTTCTTCTCCTGAATATTTTTTTTTTCCATTATGTCCGCCGAGCTTTTATCCCATTTTTCCAGACATTTCTTTTTATTGCATTTCTATGAGCCGTATGGCCAAATTCATGTATGCAAATTTATAAAAAAAAAAAGAACTACATGTAGATAATGAAGTGTTTGATGTGAATTTGAGGTGTATAGGCTATGTTCATTTTTTGAAGGAGTATAGGATCCAAAATTAATGTGGGAAAAGAAGAAATGTACATGAGCAATTTCTTCTTTCCCACTATGTCTGTTGAGCTTATATAGTTTTCCTTGGAAAAAAATAACTTTCAACGTGACCTTCATCCCTGTTTCCTAGGGAAAGAAGTGCGGGTAGGTGCCATTTTTATTTTTTCATATTGTCAAGATTTATAAGGACTATGATTGTGGAGATTTAAAAAAAAATCTGTCCGTTAGAAAGTATGTTTTTATTGAAGATTAACCCATAACCCGGTCAAATTATCTCCCTTTTTAACTCAATGGTCTATATATAAAATGCATATTGGTACATTTACCATGCTCAGAATCAGGCTTTTATATATTTTTTGTGCAAAACTGAATTATTTTTATTTAAAGTGATGTATATTTGTGTATTCTTCTGGTAATTTTCCAGTTTAATTGACTGTTAAAGGATAGTGTGTTAAATCCAGTATACGCTGAATTTTGGAACTGTATATACCTTTTTCAACAGCGAATTTCTCAGAAACGAGCACGGGGACCCCCCTTTGTTTTCATTGTAATATGCAAAAGACATGATGAGCTTTGTATGTGCAAAGTTTAAAAAAAAATCTGTCCGTTGAAAGAATTTGTCATAAACGTCCTTAAAGGGTTAACTGCCTACAAAATGACAAGTTTTTGGACTAGACACAATAAAAAGCATATGCAGATGCTCAAATGGTTCTTCCCATCCTTGATAGGGTAGAATAGATTGTGAGAAAAGGTCATTAAAACTCAAGATTGTCAGGAAGCGGGTTGAATTCTTTACAAAGAACAAAATTGTAGAAATGCCCAGACTGAGAGACTTGGCAGACGAAAAAACTAAATGATATGTGTTTGATAAGGTTGAGAACACTGTGTGATAAGCAGTAAATGCCAGTAACCAGCATATTCTCTTTAACACACAAACGTTTTTTTTTGCAGGTCTGTTAATAGACAGGAGTGTTTGGTACACATTTACGAAACCTTTACCTGGATCTTTCGCCATCTCCAACGCATGTTTGTTTGAATCATCCCAGACCTCACCAACAATGTCAACTGTGGCACCATACTGCAGTTGCAAAGAATATAGGCACAATCACAGGTGCCTGACGTGTCTGGTATCATACCATCCCTCTATATAGATATAATAAAGATTATATCTATATAGAGGGATTGGTATAATACCAGACACGTCAGGCACCTGTGGGCACAATAGTTATTATTCATGTTCTGTGAAAAAGGGGCTTAACCCTTTACCATACAATGCCAACTTTTAATGACCCTGAGAGAGAGGCCTTCTGAAAACATTGTGGGAAAAGGAGAAAATGCTGGTAACCAGCATTTTCTCCATTTCCCACAATGTTTTGTTCACTTTCCAAAATGAAGTACATGTTAAAAAGTACAATGAAGTACATGTTAAAAAGTATCAACCTAGGTCACCCTGTGCATTCTGCTCAGGCTGACATGGAACTGTTTTGTCATTTTTTTTTGCAACTCAAAGGACCACTCTACCTCTGGATTCTGCAGGTTGTTGGATAAAATGAAATCTATACTTATGGGATGACTTACTTTTTATAATGCATCATGGGTATGCTTAAATCTTTACCATATGACAATATTTTAGACTTGTCCAAATTGAAAGCATTTGCAGTCAACAATTTTAACCCTTTCCCAAACAACCCCTGGCATTTACGGGTCAGGAATAGAAGCCTTTTGAAAACATTGTGGGAAAAGGAGAAAATGCTGGTAACCAGCATTTTCTCCTTTTCCCACAATGTTTTCTACCCCACCATATAAAGAAAAATCATCTTTTTTGAAATTATTCATTTGTCATTTGCAAAATGCTTTCAATTTGGTCTGGTCCAAAATTTCCTGTTTGGGAAAGAGTTAATGTAGCTAAAATAGCACAATCTTTCTTTGACAGCGTAGAAAACATTGTGTGGTTACCAGCATTTTCTCCATTTCCCACAATGTTTTCAAAAGGCTTCCTTCTCAGGGTCATCAAAAGTCGGCATTGTGTGGTAAAGGGTTAAAACCCCTTTTTGCAAGAGCATGACTCATGCTTTTGATGGTTTCTGAAATGGCTGAGGGAGGATTTGAATCTCAAAATCACAATTTCTTCACCAATAGCAATACTGTGGATACTCTTATTGAAGAACTCTAATCAAAAATCAAATTTTCAATCTACATGTAATTAAGAATCTAAGTGAATGTTCTCGTTCAATTTCTTGACCCCACTTGCAAGAATTTTCTCTATTCCAAAGTAACACTATTCTTGCTGGATACCAGCATTTTCTGCTTTTCTCACGATGTTTTCAAAAGGCTTCTATCTCAGGGTCGTAAAAACCAGGGATTGTTTGGTAAAGGGTCAATGGACCAGAAATTTCTTTTATATGCCTATCTTGGAAATTATTTGTAGATACATGTACTTTTACTACTTTCCAGAAAAGGGAGGTAATTACTATCTCTCTTTGTAATGAAGATATAGTGGTTTTAGATTTATAAATGATGATTATAGAAAAGACATGGTTAAAGCAGTACAATAACACCCTTTTTTAATCATAGCATATTTTGTATGATAAAATTATTGTGGGAATAGCCGTTTTCTATTAGGGGTCTACTATGTTAAAAGCAAAGGCAAACAACATAATCTTTGTACCTCAGATTATGATTTCTGCCAGGAAACACTGACTGTAGGAAAAGTGAGAGGAAATCAGCAATTTTTTTTTGTACAATTTTCTCAACAAACTCTTTTCTTCAGGATCGTTGATACTTGTGTGTCAAATGGTTAACCATCTCATTTATATTTACAATTTGCACAAAACACAAATATGTGAAAGTCTGGAGAACATTGTGTGAAAAGGAGAAAAAAGCTTTTGACCAGGATTTTATCCTTTTCCACAATGTTTTCTACCCTCCACAAAACAGATTTCAAATTTTTTGTCACTGTTATTTTGTCGTCTGTGAATCCTTTTGATTCGGACAAACCTAAAATATTGTTGTTTGGTAATGAGTTAAAAGAAAAAAATCTATCTTCAGAGCCACATTCAGTATGTCGCCTTCAAGTACTTTCAATTCTGGCCACTTAAAATTTTGTGGTGCAATAAAGGATCACATTTTTGTTTCATGCTTTCCAGTAGGATATCAAGAAATAGCAGTGAAAATATTTTTTTCTATATTCCACCAGTACGACCAGTGAAAATATTGCTTTTTATATTCTAGTTACCTAGGTAAAAATGCTCGTGACTCACAACCAGATGGAAATATGACGTAATTTCCCTTATATTTCTCGCACTTGACATAATATTGTAACACGCTGCTATGCAGAGGGGGTATGCCACGGGGAAAACTGAAAAGAACTGTACAGGATTTTGATAAAGTTCCTCCACGACAGGGTTAAAAGCATGAAATAAGTAGAATATTTGGGTTTATTTTGGTGAAAGATCAAAATTTATTTCATATTGTGAGCACCATCGGTAATATTTTCACTTGTGGCTGTGCCTCTCATGAAAATATTACCGATGATGTCCAGTCATTGAAATAAATTTCGATCTATCATTGAAAAAAACAAATTCTTCAGCCTGAGGTGTAGTGTACACTTAACTCCTTACTCCATAGGTACTCATTTCTACGCATTGCTTGTAGAAGCCTTTGGAAAACATTGTGGCAAATGGTGAAATTGCTCGTGATGAGCAATTTCACCTTTTGTCACAATGTTTTGTACACTATCAAACGGTGTCATATACACATAAGAAACGGCTTCATCCTTGATGTTATTCAGGGTCAATTAGAGATACCATTGAAATGCCTTATGGGGCAAAGGGTTAAAACTTCACTTCTACTCACCTGTTCTCTTAGCGTTGTCGCAACATTACTAGGAGTACTTTTTGGCAGTATGATATTGGCTGGTATTCCTATCTGTTTGGCTGCAAAGGCAGCAGCCAGGCCTGCATTTCCCCCAGAAGCACATACTATTCTCTTACAGCCACGCTTTGATGCCTACGAAATGTGCAATCATGTCACATATGATTACACTTTTGAATACTTTACATAATGACAAAATTCTAGACTTGTCCAAATTGAAAATAACCTGCAGACCTAACAATTATCTTGACTAGCTTCCATGTCTCAGTTGGTAGAGCATAAGACTCATTTTCATGGGGGTGTAGGTTTGGGGGTGTAGGTTTGATTCCCATGGCTAGCTTTCTCAGTAGTCTGGACTATTTGGTAAAGGTTCTCATTTTACACAGCTTTTTGTTTTTTCAGACCATTTCTTGTATTATTATTTTGGCAAAAAGAATACTCTTTTTTCCACAGCTTTGTGACTTTTGTCATGGGTACAGTCATGTAGTTGCATAAAAGGTTGTCCCTTAACTCTTTACCACACGACAAAATTTTAGACTGTTTCAAATTGAAAGCATTTGCAGACGACAACATAAAGGTGACTGAAAAATTGAAATTTGATCTGGGAAGGGTAGAAAACACTGTAGGAAAAGGAGAAAATGCTGGTTACCAGCATTTTCTCCTTTTCCTTCAATGTTTTTAAAAGGCATCTTTCTAAGGGGCGTCAAAAGTAGGGATTGTGTGGTAATGGGTTAACCACACAAACCCAAGTTTTACCGACCCTGTGCATAAAGACTTTTGAAAACATTGTGAAGTAAGTAGAAAATACTGGTTACCAGTATTTTATCCTTTTCCCACCATGGTTTCTAGCCTTCCAAAAACGAATGATAATTTTTGAGTGATATTCATTTTGTTGTGTGCAACTGTTTTTAATTTTGTTAACTTTATTTTTTTTTTTTACATTTGGTAAAGAGTTAGTTCATAAGAATTATTCATTTCATAAAGAGGTTCTTTCATATTTGTCTGCTGCCAGTTTGTTTCCAAAGAAAATAGGCTAAATAAAACAAGCAAAAAAAGTATCAACTCTTTTCCAAGCAGCAAATTTCAGACTTGCCTCAATTTGTGGACGACAAATTTAATTTGGCTCAAATGCTGTGATTTGTCTTTGAAATGGTAGAAAAAATTGTGGGAAAAGGAGACAATGATCTGAAAAGCTCACCACTGTTAAAATTCGAGATTGTATTGTAAAGTTTTAACCCTTTCCCAAACAAGTCCTGCTTTTTATGGGTCTACAGTAAAAGTCTTTTGAAAACACTGTGGGAAAAGGAGAAACGAGCAATTTCTCCTTTTCCCAGTGTTTTCTACCCTTTTGGAGAACTTTCTGCCATTTTCTGAAAATCTAAAATTGTTGTCTGCAAACTCTTTCAGTTTGGAACAGTCCAAAATTTGTCGTTTTGGGAAAGGGTTAAGCCATTTTAAACCATAGGCTGCTAAGCTTGACTCCCTTTTAATGGACAGTGTAGATCAAGATCAGAATGCACAAAACATGCAATCTAATCTTGGATCCACACTCTTGGTGAAGGAGATATTATTACTCAAAACAAAACTTTGAAATATCAATATTTAGGTTTTCACTATACAAATAAAAGAATCATTCTAGTTATTGAGCAGGATAAGGGTTTATCATAATCCACTGAAAAGTAAATTAACTCATTACCACACCATCTCTACTTTTGACGCCCCTGAGAAAGAAGCCTTTAGAAAACATTGTGGAAAAAGGAGAAAATGCTGGTAACCAGCATTTTCTCCTTCACCCACGATGTTTTCTACCCTTCAAAAAACAAATTTCAAATTTTCAGTCACTTTCATTTTGTCATCAATTTGGACCAGTCTAAAATATTGTCATTTGGTAATGGATTAAGATAACATGAAAACTTTTAATTTCCCATCTCAGACTTCATTATCTCCATGAATATAAACACTTTGGAGTAAGTCTTTTTTCACTCCATACCAATGGTTTTTGCTCATATAAAGATAAATGATACAGACAAAATTCTATACCTTTTGGCAATGATTTCCAATCCCGCGTATTTTAAAAGAGCCTGGTGTCTGTAGATTCTCAAGCTTCAAATAAACATCAAATCCTGCCAATGTGCTAAGGGGAATACTTCGAATTGTTGGGGTTACAATGTGCAGTCGTCGTTCATCTCTTATTCCTTCACCAGTTCCATTTACTGAGCAATCATTCAGCTGCATTTTACTGCATCTATCTTATCTATTTGCGTGTAGAGAAAAAGAGGGAAAAGAATCAGTTTCTTAAATAACATACATAATCCAAATATCACAAAAATCAAGGTAAAAATCCTTAACCTCCAATTGCACACAAACCTACTTCATGGGGTGAAATCACTCATGGCAAATGAACATGTAACAAGGAGAACTTGGCTGATATGGCATAGATCTCTGCACTTTGAACAAAGTTCAGTTGGATTTGTCATTATTTGCACTCATATTTAAACAAGTCATGTTGCAGTTGTGTTATTTATGTACAATTTCTAACATTATAATTCTTGAATAAGCGTTCTTGTTTCTTACCTCTAGAAATCAAGATCGAAATGTTGATTTTGATGCGGGTCGAAATCCGTTGACAGACTGATGATCGTGTTTCTGTACAGTAATCTCCCTTGCACAAAGATAGATCAAAGCGCAGCGAGTACTACGGATGATATTGAATGGTATCCGGCTTAAGGTCAAGCGCCAGACTAGATAAATTTATCATGCATAACATCATAGTTCTAAGCCGCAATCAATTTAGAAAATATTGACTTTTGTGAAGAATATTGATGACATATTTGTATCTGATTTTTTTCCACAAACGGAACACCATGACAAATGGTACTAATCTGCACGAAAAACGCGGAAGTTCCGTTAAATACGGAGTAAAGAAATTAGAAATTTCTATGTTTACAGACAATTAAAGATTCATTTGTTTGCTCGTGAAAGTCATTATCTCCCGCTAGATGGCATTCTATAAATACTCTTCGAGGAATATGACATGCGCAGACAACGCGTGAAAGTTCACCCGAGGTATGCCGAATGGCTGAGTACAGAAGCGGACTAATTTTTCAAAACAACAGCCGTTACTTTGAATTTCAAAATGAAATAAACCTTTACCCAATAAAATGCTACAAGTTTGGTGCGATTCATTCAGCTATATAATCAGCATGTAACACATATGCATAGACTATTTATTAAAACAGTTTAGACAACTACATGCATGGATAATAGGTAGTACGGAAACTGTTCCCACGGACTGTGAATTACATTTTGACTGGTCGCCTCTGGGTACAGAGACGATCAAAACAAAATTAGTTGAAAGCTCCGTACAGATTTTGTGCACAAGTTTGAACTCTAGTAATATTTCGCAATTAGAGTAGATCCACTAAATTAGGATTTAAATATACCTGTTGCTTGTGTATTTAATAACTCTTCGTTTGATTTACAAACATTTTCAATTTAAACGGTGATCATAGAGAAAACCGTGCATTTCATATGTTACTCGAGTTGTTTGCTCACCAGAATACACACAAAATGGCCGCCATGCACGATAAATTTCGCTAGTGTTATTTCCGAGATATACATGTGTTATAAACGCGCGACTTCTACAAGCTCTTTATGTAATGAACGTTTTTTTTTTTTATTTTGGTCATGTTTATCACTAAAATTTCAGAAGCATTTCGCTGGAATACAGATTAAACCGACGAAACAGAAAGTCAGTATGTGTACAGCGCTCTATCTTTGCAACCGGAAAATTTACGACGGTAGAATGCACAATAAATGTTCAAATTTGAAAAATATCACATTATTGAGTCTAAGATAATAGGCTAATAGCTTCGTTATATAAGCCCTACTTTTTCCAAGATATTGTTAGTGAATGGCCACCCAGACAAATAGAAATTGTCAAAAAAATCGTAAAACATGACGGATATCTCCGTTTAAAAGGTGTCTACTGAGGAATCGCCGAATGTCGCTGGTACATTGTTGTGGTTTTTATCGTTAGGCTAAAAGAAATTATGATCAATGTTTGTTTCGTGGGTGATTTTGGGTTGGAAAGGCGGTCTTGTGCTGGCGCCGGCAATCGAGACGTTGCATTCCTTGTGTTTATATTATATCTAGGGGAGACTTTTTTCATATTTTATCGTTTATTTTGGTTATTATATATAATGTCAAACTCCTGTGGTCATATATAGCACACACGTCGAATCTTCGAGAATATATGTGACATGTGCCATCTTCGCGAGGCAACGTTATGGTCCCTACATGGATAAATGGATTGGATCTTGTAGAGTAGCGTAGTGGATCGTCACCCTTAGCTTGCGAAGATGGACATGTACAGACAACGGCCATTTTCACCATTTTCTCCCGCTAGATGGCATTCTATATATACTCATTAGATTTGATGCGTCATATATAGCAAACAGGTCGAATCTTCGAAGAATATGACATGTGCCGTCTTCGCTAGCCAAGGTTATGATCACTACATGAATACATGGATTGGATCTTGTAGAGTAGCATAGTGGATCGTCATCTTGGCTTGCGAAGATGGACATGCGCAGACAACGCCTTTTCACTTCCTAAATTTCCAACCAAGGGTAAAAAAGAACATTGAAAGGCTAAATATATATTATGAAGAAATGCAATTTTCATTAAAAAGAAATGATATCATCACGTGATTAATAATGTGATGTCATATCCAGTATTTATAAATGTAAATCAGAGACAATTTCCATTTCTTGAAAACGATTTCAATTTTCGTCCTTTTCGTAAAAAAATCCAATGTTGCGTGTATAATTAGTCCTACCCTAATTTTTGCCTATCTCAGGGTTGTTTTCAGTTAACATTTTACCCTGTGGGTGGACGCTTACGAAATGACAAGCGCCCAGGTCATACAAGGGAGACAACTGTGCTTATACTTACCATTGTTGTTATCTTGTCAAAACAGCTGACTTCGCAACGATCATCACGCTGTCATGTAATGAAAGTAACAAGGCACGCGCGTCAAATCGATGCGTTCATTTCACACGATCGGGAGACTGTGTCTTACATTAAGACCAAACAAAGGAATAAGAACCAGTCAAAGACATGGTCGTAGATTATATTTCAATTTCAGCTTTCTAAACGAATACCTTAAAATGTCATCAATAGTCAATTCAGAAAATGAGACGTGGTTGAAGATTGGGAATTTCAGCGTCTTCGCATGGTCATTGGCAGGTATAGAAACGAGCATAGTAATCAGGTGTTCAGATGGTTTTACATGCTGTTTCGATCTTGGGCATGCTAGCAGGGAAAGTGTGAAATGTGACACTGTTTTTGTCAGGTATGATATCAGTCGGGGCCAAGTTATACATACTGAAATGTTATAAAATGGCCCAAAGATGGACCCATATAGAGCACTAAGCACAAGTGATTTTTTATGCCGATGCTAACTTTGGATCAGCAAAAAGACAAAATCTAGATTATTGGCCAAAAAATATATTTAATACATCGCCATGAAAGTCCAAATCATGTTATTAATGGTTACAAAAAAAATTCAGTCAGACTGCAGATCTTATATGCAGTCTGATCTTCATCTTTACTTGACACTAAAGTAAGTGTTTTTGGTGTAAATCAGTTTAAACTGCTAGCTATTAAATAAAGAAATCCAAGATGAAATTCATGAATGGCTTTGGTCCACAACTATTCTGAATTTTCAGAACCATTCTCAAGTAAATAAATAAATATAGTCACTCAGTTTTTCAATATTTCGGCCAGCGGCCTTTCTCAAGAAAAGAAACGTAAATTTATCTACTTTGTAGATGCACGTCGTATGCCATTCTTGTATACAGGATGTGACGTCACTGTGAAATACACAACGTTTGATCTACAAAGTAGATAAATTTACGTTTCTTTTCTTGAGAAAGGCCGCTGGCCGAAATATTGAAAAACTGAGTGACTATATTTATTTATTTAAGTGTTGAATTCCCTACGGAATTATTTGTATTGACATTCTCAAGTACGCCAAACTTATGTTGATCTTAATCTGAACTCTTGTGAATCAGTTTGGTATTATATGGTTTGATAATAAAGTATTCTAGTGTGGTTCAAATTTCTTTTGTAACATTTCAAGACTATAACCCTTAACTCTTTACCAGACAACATTTTAGACTGTTCCAATTTGAAAGCACTATCAGACGACAAGTTTAAAGTGACTGAGTCACTGAAATATGCCCTGGAAAGGGTAGAAAACATTGCGGGAAAAGGATAAAAAGCTGGTTATCAGCATATTCTCCTTTTCCCACAACATTTTCAGAAGCTTTCTTTCTCAGGGTAGTTAAAAGTCCAGATTGTGTGGTAAAGGGTTAACTCTTTACCACACAATCTGGACTTTGAACGAGCCTAAGAAAGACAGCTTTCGAAAACATTGCAGTAACCAGCATTTTCTCCTTTTCCCACAATGTTTTCTATTTTTCCAAAAATAAACTTTAAATTTTCAGTCACATTTATTTTGTTGTCTGCAAATGCTTTCAATTTGGAGAGGTCTGAAATTTTGTTGTTTGGTAAGGAGTGAAAGCTCTTTTCATAAGTATAGTTGCCTTTTGATAGATGTAGATCAAGACTGCACAAAGTGTTCACTCTGATCCTTTATCTATACTGTTTACTGAGCCATAATGAGCCAGGGCAACCTTTGACCCTTTACCACACAATCCAGTCAACCCTTTGCCAAACAACAAAATTTAAGCCTTGTACAAATTGAAAACATTTGCAGATGAAAATTTCATTGTGGCTCGAAAAGCGCAATTTTTCTTTGAAAAGGTAGAAAACATTTTGGGAAAAGGAGGAAATGCTGGTTTCCAGCTTTTTAGCTCACCTGAGCACAACATGCTCAAGGGGAGCTTTTAGGATCACCCGGTGTCCATCGTCCGTCGTGCGTCGTCAACAATTCTTTAAACATCAACTCCTCCTAAATCGCTGGGCAGATTTGGACCAAACTTGGCAGGAATGTTCCTTGGGAGGTCCTCTTTAAATATTGTTTACAGAATTTGATTCCATCAAAAACTCTGGTTGCCTTGGCAACCAAATGGAATTTTTTAGCAAATTCTTTCAAAATCTTCTCCTCTGAAACCGCTGGTCAGATTTTGAAATAATTTCACAGATATGTTCCTTGGGTGACCCTTTTCAAAAATTGTTCGTAAATTTTGATCCATCAAGAAACATGGCTCTCGTGGATGGGGGCTACTTGCTCTTATACAGAAATGAAGAATTCTTAAAAATTCTTCTTTTTGAAACTGATGGTCAGATTTCGAAATGACTTTTACAGGTGACCTTTTGAAAATTGCTTGGCAAAATTATAAATTTGGTTCCAATATTTCAATACCTCAAAAAATTTTCTCCTTTTTCCACAATGTTTTCAAAAAGCTTCTTTCTCTGGGTCGTTGAAAGTCGGGATTGTTGTAAAAGGTTAAAGAAGCGTTTTGAAAATCTTGTGGGAAAGGGGTGAAAATGCTGGCAACTAACATGTTCTCCTTTTCCCATAATGTTTTCTACCCAATCAAACTATCATTTAGCTGCATTGAAATTATGGTCCGCAAATGCTTTCAATTTGGACAGGTCTAAAATTTTGAGGTGTGATTAAAGGATTAAACAGCATCTTTTTAGGCTTCAAGATGGAAAATGCACGATAATAATACATTATTATTTCAGGGGTATGATTTGACCCTTCACCGTGCCATTTACCGGGTTATCAACCCATTAGGATGGCCTTCTTAAGTGGCCTTCACTGTGGTTGTATCACCGGATCACACAAAAAGAAGGTGGTTGCATAATTGCCAAAAGCTCATTGTAGACTATTATAATTAAGATTTACATGTACGTTTCACAAGAAGAGGATAATTATCGTGTTTTGCCAACCCATTTGGAAATCAATATTTTGAAAGCATTGTGTGCACAGGATAAAATATTTGTAACCAATATTTTATTCTGCGCTCACAATGCTTTGCACTCTTTCACAGACAAACTCAATCCTTTATCTCACAATTCAATTATTGTCTGCAAGTGCTTTTGATTTTGATATCTCTAAAAGTTTTCATTGTGGCAAAGGATTAACCCATTACCACACAATATCAACTTTTACCAATCCTGTGAAAGAAGCCTTTTGAAAACATTGTAGGAAAAGGAGAAAATGCTGGTAACCAGCATTTTCTTCTTTTCCCACGATGTTTTTCTGCCTTTCACAAACCAAATTTCAAATTTTCTGTCTCTTTTATTTTGTTGTATGCAAATGCTTTCAATTCGGACAAAGCGATTTTTTTTGTTTGGTAAAGAGTTAATTCTTTACCACTTATTTTGTTGTATGCAAATGCTTTTAATTTGGACAAACCAATTTTTTTTTCATTTGGTAAAGAGTTAACTCTTTACCACACAAGAAAATTTTAGACTGGTCCAAATTGAAAGCATTTGCGGATGACAAAATAAAGGTGACTGAAAAATTGAAATTTGTTCTGGGAAGGGTAGAAAACACTGTGGGAAAAGGAGAAAATGCTGGTTACCAGCATTTTCTCCTTTTCCCACAGTGTTTTCAAAAGGACTCTTTCTCAGGGGCGTCAGAATTAGGGATTGTGTGGTAATGGGTTTAGCTTTTGTGATTCAAACCTTATATTTGCATTACCTATCTATTGTAGTCATGGGCACATGGATCATATAGTGGCCATACCTCATCACGTGAAGAAAAGGGAATTAACTAGTTGCAAGCCAGCCAGGTACTACGTACCTGACATTCTTGTCAAGCCTCTAACAGACATCTGTGGGAACTTTGCGAACTTAAATGGTGGAAACACACCCCTCTCTAGTCCTAACATATTGCCTGTCAGTCCAGGGCAGAAAATAGAGGTAACAGAGAGATAAACAGTAATAGTGTGCAGGTCATGGGCTCTTGTTGCTCCACTGGCCAAAGGCCAGTGGGTATATGTCATGGCATTGTGTCGTGTGTGTATGCGTTAACATTTATTTCAAACATCGTCTTCTCTGAAACTACCCTTGCAAATTCGATGAAACATCACAGAAATTAGCCTGCCTTGATCTTCTTCAGAATTTTTTGAAATAATTTGATTCCTTCAAAAATTCTGGTTGCCTTGGCAACAAAACTGAAAAAAAAAGCATCTTTAATAGTCTTCTTCACTGAAACCACAAGGCCCAGGGCTACTGAATTTGATATGTAGCTTTATCTCATGGACCTTTAACAAGTTTCTTCATATTACGGGCCTGGTGTCAAAATTGGCTCCATTCCAGGGATCATAAGTTTAACATGGGCTTTCATATAAATTATAGTCTCTTCAATTTAAACATTAATCAAGGAAAGTAACTCTTGCTACAAAGGATAAAGTTTGTTACTACATGTATTTAACCTCCCTTGAACATCAAACTGCAGTGATGCATGATTGGTGCCAGATATTTAAGTTTTTTGACTTTACCTTTAATGCCAATGAATAGACCTGCTTGTATTGCCTGACAGTGTTCATTGTTTTTGAAAGTCCTCTTTTTCAGGGTCATGAACACACCAAATTATGTTGTTAAGGGTTAAAAAGCCAGTAGAGCGATACAGAGCCATCACGACCCTCTTGTGTTTTTTTCCCCCAATCTTAAACTCTGTACCAAACAACAAAATGTTAGACAGGTCCATATTTAACCCTTTACTCCATAGATACTTGTTTCTACACACTGCTTGTAGGAGCCTTTGAAAAACATTGTGGTAAAAGGTAAAATTGCTCATGATGAGCAATTTCACCTTTTGCCACAATGTTTTCTATGCTATCAATAGGTGTCATATACGCATAAGAAACAACTTTATCCTTGCTGTTATTTAGGGTCAATTTGAGATACCTAAGAAATGCCTTATGGGGTAAAAAGTTAAAGCATTTGCAGTAGACAAATTAAAAGTGTATCAGTTTATGAAATATATCCCTGAAAGGGTACAAAACATTTTGGGAAAAGGAGAAAATAATGTACACCAGCATTTTCTCCTTTTTCCACACAGTTTTTAAAAGCTTTCCTTCCCAGGGTTGTGAAAGCCAGGGATTGTTTGTTACAGGGTTAACCTCTGTAAGCCAAGATAGTACATGTATTAACCCTTTACTAGACGACAAAAATTTAAACTGGTCCAAATATAAAGGACTTGCAGACAACAAAGTAAAAGTAACTCAAAAATTGAAATTTGTTTCCATCAGGGTTGAAAATATTGTGGGAAAAGGAGAAAATGCTGGTTACCAGCATTTTCTCAAATGCTGGTTACCAGCATTTTCTCCTTTTCCCACAATATTTTCAAAAGGCTTCTATCTCAGGGTTGTAAAAACTAGGGATTGTTTGGGAGAGAGTTAAGCAATAATTAGCTTATAGGCAGCAAAATTTGTTAAAACATCCAGTGCCTGTGGTGTAGTTGTGCTGATAAAAGATGTAATTTCTGGTTCAGAGAGTAATATTTCTAGTTCTTCAATGTAACCTATGGTCTTTGTACCTATGTTTTGTGTACATTCTGGGTAATGCTGGTAACCAGCATTTTCTCCATTGCCCACAACGTTTTATACCCTTCCCAAAACAAACTTTAATTTTTGAGTTATGTTTATTTTGTCGTCTGCAAATACTTTCAATTTGGACCAGTCTAAAATTTTGTCGTTTGGTAAAGAGTTAATTCTTTGCACTAGAAGACAAAAGTACAGAATGAAATATTTTCCAGTATTTTAATGAGTTTGAAGACCACATTTTAAATGTGGCTCATTTTATGATTTTTGTCTTTGAAAAAGTAGACACATTACGGAAAAGGAAAAGACCTTAATTTTTTCAGCATCATTTCCTCTTCTTCACACATTGATTTTCAAAATGCTGCTTCTCCAGGGTCATTCAAATATGGGTTTGTTTACTGGAAGGTTAACTTTCACACACAAACTTTTCTGAAAATGTGTTTGAAAAACAGTCATCTGAAAATTACTTGTAAATAATCAACTTGAAGGTTTATAAGATGAATACATGTACATATGAAAAAGTTACAACTTGTGAAAAACGCTGTCTCTTTTCACATTGTTTCCAAATGTGGTCTGCTTGAAGAAGGTAGAATGGGTCCACATAGAGTAATGAGAAAAACTAAGGATTTCTGAATTAGAAAACAGTAGCTAATACATGTAATGTAGGGGTTTCCCTTCCAGACATAGAATGATTTCATACTAAGTACTAAAGGGATCTTTGATTAAGTTATTCTCATTTTATCTCTATAACTTTTGTATTAGAAGCATCTTAACTCTTTGTCAAACAACAAAATTGACTTGTTCAAATTGAAAGCATTTGCAGATGACATTATAAATGTTATTCGAAAATTGAAACTTGACTTCAGAAGAGTAGAAAACATTGTGGGAAAAGGAGAAAATGCTGGTTACCAGCATTTTCTCCTTTTCCCATAATGTTTTCAGATGGCTTTTTCCTGTGGCTCATAAAAACCAGGATTTGTTTGGTAAAAGGTTAAAGAAGTCACTTGATGTATCAAAAAATTTTCTGAAAAACATACTAGTACTAATAGTTGAAGTAAAATCTGTGCCAGTTCTCCTTCTAAGGAGGAAAAAATAATCTTTGCATAACTCATTACCAAACGACAAAAATTTAGGTTTGCCCAAATCGAAAGCATTTGCAGACAACAAAATAAAAGTGACTGAAAAAGTGGAAAATTGATTTGTGAAGGGCAGAAAACATTGTGGGAAAAGGAGAAATCCTGGTTACCAGCATTTTCTCCTTTTTCCCTTCAATGTTTCCTAAAGATGTCTCTCTCAAGGACTTGACCAGATTCAAGGCCTCTATTGAAATGTGTCTGAAAAATTGAAATTTGTTTTGGGAAGGGTAGAAAACATTGTGGTAAAAGGAAAACATGCTGGTTACCAGCATTTTCTCCTTTTACCACAATGTTTTAAAAAGGCTTCTATCTCAGGGTCGTAAAAACCAGGGATTGTTTGGTAAAGGGTTAACTATTGCCTGAATGCTTCTTTTTGTTATGAAAATGCAACAAAAGGCAGCTGAGAATGATTCGCCCAAAGTGTTCATGGATCATTTGATGTTGTTGTAATTATTTTCTTCCAGCTGAGTAAAGGGTACCATGCTGTTGCATTTCCGACCGTACACAGAGTGCAAAGTCAGGGTTACATACTATACAAGACCAAGAAGGTATTAAAGGAGGAGTTTCAAGGTTTAGCAGGACCAGAGATTGGTGCTAAAATCAGGTCAGGGGTAGACGTCCACAAGTTGGTTGAGACACCAGAAGTAGCTTATACAGGTAGGTTATCTCCCTTGAGTTATCTCCATTTTTTTATATGTATGGCTATTTTAGTTTTTCCAACTCATATTTTCCTGTTCGAAAATTAATTTACCCTTTACCCCATAAAGCATTTCCATGGTATCTCTAACGGACAGTAAATATTACAGCAGGGATGAGGCCGTTTCTGATGTGTATTACACCTTTTGATACAATAGAAAAGATTGTGACAAAAGGTGAAATTGCTTGTCACAAGCAATTTCACCTTTTGCCACAATGTTTTCCAAAGGCTCCTACAAGCAATGTGTAGAAATGAGTATCTATGGAGTAAAAGGTTAAGATTGCTTTCTTAAATGGCACCCAGTCTAACACCAAGTAGAAACTTATCTGATTTCAAGTAGCAATGAATTTAACCCTTCTCTGCATGGCAAAATTTTAGACCTGTCCAAACTGAAGCATTTGCAGATGACAATTTCATTGTGGCTAAAATTACCCCATTTTTTGATAGGGTAGAAAACGTTGTGAGAAAAGAAGAAAATGCTGGTTACCAGCAATTTCTCCCTTTCCCGTAATGTTTTCAAAAGGCTTCTTCCTCTGGGTCGATAAAAGTCGTCATTGTGTGGTAAAGGGTTAACTCTTTACCACAAAATGAATACTACTCTCTTCCAAATTCAAAACATTTGTAGACAACAAATTCAAATTTATTTCAATTGAGCCTAAGTTCTCTGATGAGATAAAAGAAACATAGTGGGAAAAGGAGAAAATGCTAGTTACCAGTATTTTCTACTTTTCCCATTGTGTTTTCAAAAGATATCTTCTTATTCGTTAAAACAAGGGCTTGTTTGGTAAAAGATTAAGCCAATACCAGATCACAATTCAGAATCCAATGTTTTGATGACCCTGAAGAAGGTGGCTCTTAAAAACATTGTTGGGAAAGGAGAAAATGCTGATGACTAGTATTTTTTCGTATTTTATACCCTTTTAATCCATTACGACACAATCCCAACTTTTGATGCCCCTGTGAAAGAAGTTTAAAACATTGTCGTCTGCAAATGCTTTGGGCAAACCTAAAATTTTGTCGTTTGTTAATGAGTTAACCTTTTACTCCATAGATACTCATTTCTATGCATTGTTTGTGGGAGCCTTTGGAAAACATTGTGGCAAAAGGTGAAATTGCTCGTGATGAGCAATTTCACCTTTTGCCACAATGTTTTCTATGGAATCAAAAGGTATCATATACAAATAAGAAACAGCTTCATCCTTGCTTGTTATTTAGGGTCAATCACAGATACCGTAGAAATGCCTTATGGGGTAAAGGGTTAAAGAAAAAAAGTATTACATGTGCCTTTTTTTTTTGTCGTCAACAGACCTTTTCAAGTTTGACTTGAGTAAAATTTATCATTTGGTAAATGAATAATCGATTTTTAACCTTTTGATTTTCCAGGAGACACCACATTTGAAGTATTCACAAACAATGTTTATGAACCATCACCAGATCTATTTCGAGTCAAACTGCTGATCGTTGAAGCCACTTACATTGATGATGAAGAAAAGGGCAAAAATTGTGTCGAAATTGCAAGGCAGTGGGGCCATGTCCATTTATCAGAAATTTACAAAAACGCTGTGTTATTTAAAAATGTTGATAATATATTGTTAATGCATTTCTCCGATAGATACTCAGTGCAATATATAAAGAAAAAAGTGTATGAAAATATACCAGAAGAACTTCGAAACAAAGTACATATTGCAACTTTAGCTAAACAGCAATATATTTAACTCTACCTTACAATAAAAGTTTTTAGACTTGTCCAAATTCAAAGCATTTACTAAAGACATATAAAATTTAGCTGAAATAATGGTAGTTGTCTATGACAGTATGAAAAACCTGGTGAGAAAAGGAGAAAATGCTGGTTAGCAGCATTTTCTCCTTTTTCCACGAGGTTTTCAAAGGGCTTTTTCCTCAGGGATATTGTGGTAAAGAACTTATAACTTCTCAGGAAAAAAGTCTGTAACAAAGAAACAAATGCATAGGAAAAATGCACGGATTGGGCAGGATTCGAACCTAGGTGCTCGGTTGGAAGGCCAACACCATTACCACTGAGCTAAAGAGAATTCTCATAAAGCAGCTGTTAGGTATTGTATTTAAACCGGGATGAAACCATGCATGATGGAGTGGTCTCCCGTAACACATCCCTGCTTAAAGTCATCATTTATTGATGACTCAAAGCTTTAGTAGGCAGTAAGTCCACTTTTGCACAACAATGGGTTTAATGGTTTAACCCTTTACCAAACAATCCCTGGTTTTTACGACCCTGAAATAGAAGCCTTTTGAAAAAATAATGGGAAAAGGAGAAAATGCTGGTAACCAGCATTTTCTCCTTTTCCCACAATGTTTTCTTCCCTGCTAGTAAAAAATTTCAATTTTTGAGTTACGTTTATTTTGTTGTCTTCAATTTGGACCAGGCTAAAATTTTGTTGATTGGTAAAGGGTTAATGGCCTATCCCGGACGAATCCCCATCTTACGAATAAAGTTTGTAACAAAGAAACAAATTAACATATGCATAACTCGCATAGAAACCATATCTGGTGGGATTCCAACCCATGGCATACAAATATCCTGGTTTTTCAAGGTTTAACCCATTACCACACAATCCCTACTTTTGACGCCCCTGACAAAGAAGCCTTTAGAATACATTGTGGGAAAAGGAGAAAATGCTGGTAACCAGCATTTTCTCCTTTTCCCACAATGTTTTCTACCCTTTCCAAATCAAATTTCAATTTCTGAGTCAAGTTTATTTTGTCGTCTGCAAATGCCTTCAATTTGGAATAGTCTAAAATTTTGTCGTTTGGTAATGAGTTGAAAGACCAATACCATAACCACTGATATTAGATATCTCCCTAATGCAGTTCTTAGGTATTGTAGTTAAATTGTGGTTGCCCCTAGAAACCTATAAGCAAGGGTCCAATGATTTAGCTCTTTACCATACAACCAAAGTTTCCATTTGCCCAATTGAAATCAGACTTGTAGACAACAAATTAAATGTAGCCAAAATAGTGATATTGTCCTTGACAATAGAGGTTAGAAAACATTGTGAGAAAAGAGAGAAAATGTTGGTTATGAGCATTTTGTCCTATTCCCACAATGTTAGTAAATGCTTTCATTCTTAGGGTTGTAAAAATTTGGAATACTTTGGTAAAGAATGAATTGGTTGTAATGATCTTCTTCTCTTTACTGACATTGATACTATTCTTTTCAATAGACGATTTGCCAATTAAATTTGATATAAGCGATATTTCCATTTTATCATAAGCGGCGCACCGGAAGTATCACGTGACACCGGACAATCAAAGCATTATTTCAATGACAAATACCGTAGTCCCGTTCACAAATCCTTTAAATTTGGACAAATTCACCACTGAAAAAAAAGTGACATAGTAAGAAATCTATATGAAATCATTTCTAACACAATTTATTCATATTTCATGACACTGCTTTTGAAAAAAATAATTAGGAATAGACAAAATACGCATTTTATGAGACCGTATTCAAATAAAGAGCATGTAGAAAGTAAGAATGAACTTACCCCCTGTAACCTGTATAAAATTCATAATCCCGACCACTAATGATCACCAAACTGGTAAATAAATATGAAACAAAAGATAAGAAGGGTCAATTTAATGTGACACGTGTGTGTTAATCTGTAAGAAGTAAGTACATTACAGCTGTTCTAAAGGTCTTCCGCCCTGTCCAGCACAGTGCGATACCGAGATCAAAGGAACACCGAGTTAACCCTTCATCCATTTTCTCTTGTAAAACTTCACTAGACGCATATTTTCAAATACATATACTCAAAATGAAGCTTGAATAATTATTTTGTGAAGAAGATTTGGAAGGTTTAAAATTTGATCTGAAGCCACGTTTCTTTTGTTCATGATCTATAATATGAAGTTATTCGTCAATAGGAACATGCCTGAAAGTGCAATAAAGAAGTTTGACAATAGTGCTATAATATCAGTAAATGGACTGTACCTGTACGTCTTTCTGAAGACACTGGACAGCTATTTAACCATTTACCAAAGTAGTCCGAGTTTTGGGGATCCGGAAAAAAGGGGCAGACGTGCTGATTTTGCCCACTTTATGTTATTTGTCTCACTTCTTCAACCTCAAACTTAAATGCTTGTTACCAGCATTTTCTCCTTTTCCCACAATGTTTGCAAAAGGTTTCTATCCCACGGTCATAAAAAGCAGGAAATGTTTGGTAAAAGGTTAAAATACTATACCACATAACCCAAGCTTTTTACGACCCTGAGAAATATAGCTTTTGAAAATGTTGTTAAATAGGGATAAAGTTCTAGTAACCAACCTTTTCTCCTTTTGCTTTGCTATCCAAAATAGCGAAAAAAGGGGGAAATAACATTTATATAACTGCAATAGACCTGTCCTATTTTTATGTCTGATTGGTCAACTAATGTTTGCCGAATTCCGTAGCTAAGTTTGTATCTTACAGGCTCGAAATCCAGGGGTCGGTGGTTTGAATTATTTAAACTATTAAAGTGATAATAATTCATTTAAAAAAAATCGTTCCAGTATCTGCAAATAGACAGACGCTATTTACCAAAAACTGTGACATTATACAGTTTGAATTTACAGCAAAAATCCTGACTTTGAAACAACATTTAGAATATCTATAGCTGCAGTTTTGTCATGTTCCTGCTTGAACTACCTTATCAGTTGACTATCGTAATAACAAAATTCAATTCAAATTTCAAACATTCCATTCCTTCTAGAAAAAAAGAAGTTCGGGATTCATTTTCAGTGAGCAAATGCGTGCTATACTTGTTTTCATTGAAAAGTTAGTAAAGGGTTAGCTGGGTGTTCTTTTGATCTCGGTATTTCACCGTCAAAGTGGGTGCATCTATATGAAAAGCTGTTATGCTCTTCCAAGGCACCGTCTAACACACTCGTGTCATAATTAATTGTTTATTACGTTCAGTCTGACGTTGATCACTTGTAAAGGTTTGGAATTGTTTAAATCTGTTACAGGGGGTAAGTTTGTTCTAATCATTGGCCCTTAAAGATGCATTTTTCTGTCCGAACATGTTTTTTTTTTTTCAAATGCATTATTATGTAACCTGATTTAACCGGTCCCAGTTTATATATTTGCACTCATTTCTTTCGAATTTGGTTTTCAAGTTATTAAACCTTATCCTGCTAAATAAATCAAATGACACTTTTAAAGTCGATAGTAAAAACTCAAATATTATTTCAAAGGAATATCTCCAGGTAGAATATCTCCGTATCGGACAGTGTAGATCTAGGATCAGACTGCACTTTTTTCATAGTCCGATCTTGATCTAAATTGTCTGCAAAAAGTCATTGAGTCGGGTTTCGCAGCATAAGGGTTAATGCAGTCTGCATACAAAAAGTTCTATTAACACGCCCGACAGGAGACAGCGCTTATGATACCGCTTTAATCTCTGAAGTTTACTGAAAGATTGACAAAACAACAGTTCTTTTTTTGTGTGTGTGTCTTCGAAAAAGATAATAAAACTACCGGCATGGCCGATTTAGGATTTTTTTGTCTTATTTATCGCGTTTAGGGTGAATTCCATTGAAAAAATATGACCCTTTCACTATTCGGCATATTCAAGATTGGAAAAGATTGTCCGGTGGAGAGTACTCGCAAGGGAAGTAACTTGTGGTGACGCGTCAGTAACGGAATTTGGCAGATGGTCTATTGCTACATTTTTTTTTTGCTCTTTATAAAGTCATTACTTCTTAAGTATTACTTTTTTTGAATTGCATTAACTCATAACCAAACAACAAAATTTAAGACAGGACCAAATTGTAGCATTTGCAGATGACAAAACAAAAATGCCTGAAAAAATGAATTTATTTTAGAAAGGGTAGAAAACGTTGTGAAAAAAGAAGAAAATGCTGGTTACCATCATTTTCTCCTTTTCCCTTTATGTTTTCAAAAACCTTTTAAGTTCTTGCACTGGGTCTTTAAAAGTCGGGATTGTATGGTAAAGAGTTAAAGTACTTTAACTCTTAACCAAAAACCAAACTGTTAGACTTTTCCTGTTATGGGAGATCATTCCTTCCTCGGTGCGTAGCTTCTTCCTGTGTAAAAAAAGGACCTTGCATTTGTAAGTAACACAACTTCTGATTGGCTAAACCATTCGGTTTAGCCAATCAGAGGTTGTGTTACTTACAAATTTAGAAAACCTTGGAGAAGAAGACTAAGAATATTCTCCAGAATGGTTGGTGAATATGGGCCCTAACAACTGCTTTGGGGAGAGTTCTCTTTAGCTCAGAGGTTAGGTTATTGGTCTTTTAATCCTCAAAAATTGAAGATCTTTGCCACATGGAAATGAATCACAGTAAGAGTGGTTTGTGTTTGAGAGCTATGCATTTGTTGAGAACTTGCATGTTTGTATGAACCCAAATTGAAAGAATGTGTAGACAACAATGAAATTTGGCTCAGAAATGAAGATATGTGCTTGGGAAGAAAACATTATGTAAAAAGAGGAAAATGCTTGTAACCAGCATTTTACCCCATTTTGGAGAATGTTTTCCAGTCATTTTTCTCAGGATCATCAAAACTTTGAATTGTGTGGTAAAGAGATGAAAAACATTGTGACAAGAGGAACAGTTGCTTGCAACAAGTAATTTCCCCCTTTTGTCATGTTTTTTCTGCATGTTTTTATGCTAAACTTTTTACCAAGCAACAAAATTATTGACCCATCCAAATTGAAAGCATTTGCAGAAGACAAAACAAAGACGATTGAACACTTGAAATTTGTTTTGGGAAAAGTAGAAAACATTGTGGGAAAAGAAGAAAATGCTGGTTACCAACATTTTCTTCTTTTCCCACAATGTTTTCAAACAGCTTCTTTCACAGGGTCGTTAAAAGTCAATAAAATTATTGACTGGTCCAAATTGAAAGCAGTTGCACACCACTTATCAAATACAGCTGAATTCTGGTAACTGTCTCTGGAAAGGTAGGAAACCTTGTGTGAAAAGGAGAAAATGCTGGTTACCAGCATTTTCTCCTTTTCCCATAGGTTTTCGAAAGGCTTCCTCGGGGTTGTTTAAACACTTTGACTTAGGAATTTGTTATAAACAGTTAAGAAAATCAAGAAATTGTATTTTAAAAAAAAAATGAAACAGGAGGCACAGTCTAGAAAGTAAAAGGAACATATTTTACAGGTAGTGTTAGAATTGATTTCTATTAGCGTGTTTGTTATACTAAACCCATAACCACACGATCCCTACTTTAGATGCCCCTGAGAAAGAAGCCTTTTGAAAACATTGTAGGAAAAGGAGAAAATGCTGGTAACTAACATTTTCTTCTTTTCTCACAGTGTTTTCTACCCTGCTGGATACAAATTTCAATTTTTGAATTATATTTATTTTGCAAGTGTTTTGAATCTGGACCATTCTAACAGTTTGTCATTTGGTAAAGGGATAAAGAGCCCCCCCCCCCAAAAAAAAAAAAAAACTGTAGCAATTGAAAAGAATAGTATCAACGTAGATAAAGAGAAGAAGATTATTCACAGAACAAGTTTCAATTTTTCAGTCACCTTTATTTTGTCCTCTGCAAATGCTTTTAACCCATTACCACACAATCCCTACTTTTGACGCCCCTGAGAAAGAAGCCTTTTGAAAACACTATGGGAAAAGGAGAAAATGCTGGTAACCAGCATTTTCTCCTTTTCCCACAGTGTTTTCTATCCTTCCCAGAACAAATTTCAATTTTTCAGTCACCTTTATTTTGTCGTCTGCAAATTCTTTCAATTTGGACCAGTCTAAAATTTTGTCGTGTGGTAAAGAGTTAAAGGGTAACCCACTTTTGCCAAGTGTATGGGGTTTTTGAAAAGCTGGTCAAACAAACGAAAACCAACATAAATGAGCCAAGCTCTGTGAAAACAGGCTTAATGCATGTCTGTGATCCATGGTACCAAACTCGTCCAAATTGAAATCATTTGCAGAAAACAAAATAAATGTGACTGAAAAAAGGATATTTGTTTAAGAAAGGATAGAAAACATTGTAGGGAAAAGGGGAAAATGCTGGTTACCAGCATTTTCTCCTTTTCTGACAATGTTTTCAAAAGGCTTCTTTCTAAAGGGTCATTAAAAAATGGGATTGTGTGGTAGAGGGTTAAATTGTTAAACTATACTGATTATCTTGAATGAACAAGAGGTTTTTGTTCCAATCTAACTATGGTTTGTATTGGATTTTTATGCCATTTTAACAGCTTAGGTCATACCATGGCAATCAGTGACGCATGAATGTGTCCCACAAATACTGCCACAACTTTTTTCCAAAGCCACTGACTACTTTTCTCAAATGCCTTAGAGGTGAGAGGCAAAAAATGGCCGGAAAGAGTTCTCAGACAGGAGTCGGGTGCCCTATCCACTGAGCGACAAACCCAGCTGTAGTTCTTGTAGGATATAACACAATGAAGGCTTCTGCATGGCTTAGTGGTGAGGTTGTAAGATTTGCAATTTAGAGACCTCAGGTCCTTAACCCTTTCCCAAATGACAAATTTTAGACTGTCCCAAATTCAAAAGTGTTTGCAGATGACAATTTTGAATTTGATGAGAATGGCAGCAAGTTTTCCCGATAGGCTAGAAAACACTGTGGGAAAAGGAGAAATTGCTCGTTACGAGCAATTTCTCCTTTTCCCACTGTGTTTCCTTAAGACTTGTTCTGTAGACACTTAAAAACCAAGGCTTGTTTGGGAAAGAGTTAATTCAGATACTAATTTTTCATTAGAGAGTCTTTTGGTAGTGATAGAGAAACCATAGTCAAACATGATACGTGAGCTGTTGCTGTGGGCAATTTTTCAAGCAATCATTCAATTCTTTAACTCATTTCCAAACGACAAAATATTTGACTTGTCCAAATCAAAAGCATTTGCAGACGACAAAATAGAAGTAATTAAAAATTTGAAATTTATTTTGTATAGGATAGAAAACATTGTGGGAAAAGGAGAAAATGCTGGTAACCAGCATTTTCTCCTTTTCCCACAATTTTTTCAAAGGCTTTCTTTCTCAGGGTCGTCAAAAGTCGGATTGTGTGGTAAAGGGTTAACTCTGTTCCAAACAACAGAATTTCATACTGGTCCAATTATAATACCTCTGTTATTACAGAAAATATTTAATTACAAATTGGGACTAGTTATTAATTATCGAAAGGGGAACTAATATGAAAAGGGAAGGTAACCATTAAAGTATTCTAAACACAGTTATACCCCTTTTTTAGCTCAGAATATTCACTTAAAACTTAACAACTGCGGTCAGGTGTTGGTACCCTCATGGGTTGCTCTTGTTTCATAGGTTTTCATGGTATGCTTTTTTGTATGTCTGTATTATTATTTTTTTAGTTGCTTATATGTGATTGGTTGTGTGAGCGAATAGTTTTTTATTCATTTTGAATATGAATTTTACAATATTATTCTATTTGTGACATTGAGTCATTGCAGGTACAGGTAGGGAAAGGAAATT
Source organism: Tridacna crocea (assembly GCA_943736015.1). Taxonomy (NCBI): domain Eukaryota; kingdom Metazoa; phylum Mollusca; class Bivalvia; order Cardiida; family Cardiidae; genus Tridacna; species Tridacna crocea. Next base: position 27,392,162 of record OX031070.1, read on the forward strand.
TACTTTGTCATATAAATTCATGCTATTTTTATACAAGCAACTACTAGACTTGTCAACTTGGAGAATGATGGAAAGAAAAAGGAAACTGTCTGATTTGATCAATGTAGAAAACATTATAAGAAAAGGGACAATTACTTGCTACAAGTAATTGTCCTTCCTCCCACAATGTTTCCAACACCAGTTTGCTGCAGGTGCATAAAAGATAATGACATGCTAATGACCTGGAATGACATAACATTACATTTTGTACTGCATATACATTGATATGTACAGGTAATCATTGAATTCTACCTCTGTGTTCAGTACAGAAAAGACTCTTTATGCAATATATTTGAATGTGTAACGGACAGATTTGTGATTTTTTTTTTTTACATTCACATGTATTTAAATAACGAATAAACCAGTGATACAGATCGATTAACCTTTAATAGACATCTCATTTTACTCCAGGCCCTTTCAGTTATGCCCCATCATAAAAAGGGGTGGGGCAGGGGGGGAAAGAATGCTAGTAACCAGTATTTTCTCATTTTAGCCCAATCTAAAGGCTTCTCCCTCAAAGTTCCTCAGGATTATCAAAACTGTATAGTGTGGTACATGTATAGTGTTTAAACATTGTGAACAATGATGTCTGTGCATAATTGTATTATTCTTCGAAGATTGGACCTGTCTGCTATGACACATCATCCATCCCCCTAATACCAGAGAAAAGTAGAGCTTATGCAGAACTAAGCTATAAGCCCATTACCGAAGCATTTTGAAATTCAAAGTAATGGGTGTTGTCCGCTTCCGTACCCGCATGCTCAGATTAGATCGATGTGTAGTTGTAGAATCCCATCTAGTGGAAGATCATGGAAAATGGCAGGCGATATGGAAGTGTCTGATGAAACTGAAAAGAAATTAATGTAAAAACAAAAAAGAAATGAAAATGGGTAGATCAAATATTTTAAATAATTTCAAAAGAATATATAAATGTAGGCGGTAGTCAAAATTTTTGTCTGTACTCAATGGACATTTCAGTACAAAATAGACAAAACGTAAATTCATGGATGAAATCAGGGATCAGAGAACCATACAGATGATCATTGAGGAAACAGAAGTCATCGTGTCTCAAATTTCATACTTACATTAGGTCAAAATAATCTTTTAACAATATCATTTCAATATCTTTTTAACTCTTTATCACACAACAACCCTGAGTAAGGAGCCTATAGAAAACATTGTGGGAAAAGGAGAAAATGCTGGTAGCCAGCATTTTCTCCTTTTCCCACAATGTTTCCTACCCTAAAAAAGTAAGAAATCATTGTATTACCACAATTTAAATTGTTGTCTGCGGATGCTTTGAATATGGTCAAATCCAAATATGTGTTGTTTGGTAAAGAGTTGAAAAACACTGCACGACAAATGTGCAATTTTCTGCTCAATGTTCATTTTTCAGTGTCCAAGTTGTCTTTTATTTATGGAAATTTTGCTACTAAATATAGTCTGACGAAATGGAAATTACTGACTGGAAATAAGTAGCATATGAAGGAAATATTAGCTATCAATGCACACACACAGGTACAAATCTTTACTAAAAGACAAAATGTAAGACTTTTGAAGTTGAAAGCTGTTGTAGATGACAAAATAAATTTATGCTTCTCTAACACTAAAATTCATTTGTGAGAAGGTGGATAACCCTGTGGGAAAGGAGAAATTGCTTCGTATATATTCTTCTTGTTCAACAATGTTTTAAAGCCTTGTATTTTACAGTGGTTAAACCTAGGGATTGTTAATGTTACTCAATTATTTATTAATTCCGCATTTTATATATGTATTATTAACAAAACAGTGAACACACCAAAATAAAATTCGTTACTAAACTACAGAATGTTAGACTTTTCCAAATTGATTACATTTCTAAAATATTTGCATAGTAAAGGAAAAATAGGCTGATAAAACTATGACGAATAAGAGTTTCTAAATCAGTTTACCCTTTACCTGATATGCCAATTTGAGCCTCTTCCATTTCAGCAGCAAATACAGATATGATGTCAAAAATATGGACAAATGAGGATACAAAAATCTGATTGAGTGGAAAAAATTGTGGAAAAAGGAGAAATTGCTCATAACAAGCAATTTCTCCTTTTCCCACAATGTTTTCAAAAGCTGTCTGTTGTTTATATGTCAAAATGGAGTAAAGGGTTAACTCATTACTAAACGAAAACATTTTGGGTTTGTCCAAATCAAAAGTATTTGCAGATGACAAAATAAAAGTGACTAAAAGTTTAAAATTTGTTTTGTGAAGGGTAGAAAACATTGTGGGAAAAGGAGAAAATGCTGGTTACCAGCATTTTCTCCTTTCCCCACAGTGTTTTCTAAGGGCCTCTTTCTCAGGGTCGTCAAAAGTAGGGATTGTGTCAGGTAATGGGTTAAAGGCATCAAGATCATTGCAGTATTTCTCTAACACAACTATTTTCTACCCCACTTCTAATCTGGAATAAATGTCCTGATAAATTCCATTTTGTCAAACGATTTGCATTTCATGATTTCGTAACATACATGTAATTCCAAAAAGGCTATGAACACAAATATGACCAGTGTGTATATATTTATTTATTAAGAATTCACAGAAAATGTAATATATCTCGTCATTATTATAACTTTTTTTTTTATTTTTTGTTCAACTTTTAGCCTTGATCAGTTTAATCAACCAGTTTCATTTTGCCAGGAAAAACGGCAAAGGAAATACATGTAAAACAAACAAGATTCTTCCTGAAACTAAGTCAGTCTATAACGGGGTAAAACACCCTGTTTATCATTCATTTACCTAATTACTTGTGGGACTAGTAGAAGTTCCTATAATTTTATGGTCAAAGAGAGAGAACTCGTATACTGACATCACTTTCTTAATGGCAGAGTAACGTCCCTTACATTCATTTACAGAATAAATCCAAAGACGAATAAACATCATTGTAGTTTGTGAACACGATCTGTATAGAACAAAAGAGCAGTCATTATTTCTGGTATAGTTTGAGACAGGATTGGCTAATCAGCTTCTTCTAAAAATATTATGGCACCAGACAAAATCTTGAAAGAAAAACCAGTAACGCAGGTCGACATGGTTACTATATTGTAAACAGGGAGTAGTCTCCCTTGTATTTCGTCACGTTTGCAAACAAGGCAACCGCCAACATTTTAATTTGAAAAAAAAAACAATTCGGTTATCAAAGTGAGAGCTCACACAGAATATAAATATAATTTTCATAATCATATTCAACAACCGATGACTATATGTGATAAATAAGCTTGTTTATGTTACAATTCTAAACCTACATCAGTTTAGTTCCCCCTTTTTTGAGTGGAAGGGGGTTATAAAAGGGGAGATCACTTTCTAGTAATTTGGATACTCAATACCAAAGACAGAAATTCATTTAAAGTAACGCAACATCCTGCCTTTGACAGAAAAATACCAGCAGGCAAATCATAACTTTAAGAATCAGCGCAGACTTAACTTTGGTGAACAATTTTATGAACATGCAGTCTGATCTTGTTTCTCTACAGACCAATTAGAACATTTTTCCAAAAGAAAACTCCTTTGAAATAACAAAGATCGAGTTATTTTTTTAATCGGGTTGAAAGTTTTACATTACTGTTTTAGCAGGATAAGGGTTAACAGAGGGTTCCGGTTTATCGACAGACGCTAGGGATGGGGTGGGGGGGGGACAATAAGGGAGAGTAGTCTTCATAACTTATTGATTAACAGATTGTACGAGTTTTTTTCCCTTTGACCATTAAATGACTATGGAATTTGACTGGCCGTTTCCAGACCCGAGACCTATCCACAGTAATATTTCATTTCCTCTTGTTTTTTTTTTTATTGTAGTCCAATTTTGATATATAAAAAAGTCTATTTCCTCGCCGTGATCTATTGTCCTATTATCCTTATTTGTACTTTTGCAGTATATCTAAATCAATTAACATTTTATTTTCTTATTGCATACAGTAAGCGATATCAGAGACATAGATAAGAATGTATTGTATGTCCCTGAAAATATATTGCAAAGTCCCTAGTAAGTGAATATCAACAAATTTAAAAATAAACTGTTATGTCACCTGGGTCAAGCTCTGCCTTCAAGGTATTTATCTCATGTTTCTTTAAACCAAATGAAAAAGATGAGTCCTCCCTCGGCGAACTCTGGTCATCCAGATATCCCCCACAAACAGCACCATATCTATATGGGTGCTTGGAGATTTCAGTATTATATGGACCAGTCAAATGAATTCAAACTTTAGCAGGTATCAAATTAAGTAAGAGCCGATTATTCTTTTAAACTCCACCCGCCCCCCCCCCCCCCCCCCCACTAAAATATATATATAAATTATGTAAAATATTGTATAACTTCCTGTGAAAAAAAAAATGCTTTTCCCAATATTCGGGACGATGAAAAATGAACGAATGTCGAAACGACCAATTTTTCAAAAAAAAAAAAAACAAATTGGGGGATGTCGAAATGACCAAAATAGGGGTCGAAACGACAAGAAAAAGTGTCGAGCTGACTGGGAGTCGAAATGACCGGGTATCGAAACGACTGGATTCCCACAACAACAACAAACGATGGCTGATGGTGAGAATTTGACAGAAGAGAAAAAAATAACTGTTGTGAAAAATGCTGCAGAACTGCAAAAGATTCGACTCGAGAAGCTCATGAAAAATCCTGTAAGGATATTATTCCCACAAGCATCTACTCCACGTTCTATATCATACTGATAGATTAATCCGAAGTGGGGAAGCTCGACATGAAATCAACGTCTCCGACCCTCGGCTTGTTCATTCCTAGGCTTGTTTGCCCGGGCTCCTTCAACTAATATCACTTTATCGATTGAACTGAAATGTAATATTCTCTTTGCAGCGTTATGCAATTTTTTAAATTTTCACAAAAATATTAAAATATTTGTAATAAAGCTTGATAATTCTTTACCATGGCTACTTAGTCTCAATAATGAGACGCCCCGGTGACGGTATAGCTAAACACCGAAAGGAACTTCCTTTCGCTTCCTTTCGCGAAAGGAAGATCACGTCCACGAAAGGAAGATTCTTTACTATAAAAGAAGCCTTTTCCTCACGAAAGGAAACTGCCGTTGATTTATTGCTTATACATTATAGGTATTTGTAAAAGTTAGTTTATGAATTTAAGATTTTTACACTTGAAAAATCGTGTTTTACTATCGCGGTGAAAGTGTTACTATAAATAACCGTTCTTGCATGAAAGTATGTATGTACACGAAAGGAAGATTTTTTCCTCGAACGTAGTCTTTTTGCATGAAAGGATTTTTCAAAATTTGAGAATATCTTTCCAACATGGATGAACTTGACTTGTCAAATTTATAAGTTTTATATAAAACTTTTGCTAGTAACGAGATTCTTTAGGGTAAGGAAATTCCTTTTGCGAATACAAATCCGTCTATAGAACCAAGATATAAAACTGTTCTTCTTGGAGGAGTCTAAGACTTTAAGATGAAATCATTAGACTAGCAAACTTCGTGAAAGAAGAAATATAAAATTTGACAGTGAAAGGACAGTTCCATCCATGAAAGGATGATTGTTTGCTGTGTCAGATGTGTTTTCTAAACGAAAGGAAGGTTTCACTGCCAAACTTAGTACATATTCCCGATATAATTAAAATTTTAATGTTGATTTTAAGTGGTTTAGACCGAAAAATTGTGTTGTAGCATGGTGCTATTTGAATGAAAGGAAGATTCTCTCACGAAAGGAAGATTGTTCTTTTAAGCTATGAAATATGAGATTTTTTTTAAAGCAAAGATATTTTCGAAATGGACTCATTTTATTATTTGAATGAAAGGAAGATCTTCTCACGAAAGGAAGGTTTTTCTTTTATGCTACGAAATATGAGATTTTTTAAAACTAAAGATATTTTCGAAATGGACTCATTTTATTAATCAAATTAAGGCTCTTTTTTTTTTTTTTTTTTCAAGTACGGTAATGTTTCTTGTTAGTATTTGTTATGAATGGTGTTGCCAATCCGGTATTTTGTTTGGAAAAATCTTTTACGAAATTTCGATTATTTTTAACCGTGAAAGAAGTCGTTCATCCACGAAAGAAGGTTTCCTTTCAAACTTAATTCATTTTTCTCGATACGGATACATTCAGTTACACGTTAAATTTAAGCCTTATAACTGAAAATGTGCGTAAATTAATATTGTAAGCAATTGTGTTGAGCACTACGATCATTTTCACACTGTCGTGAAGGTAAATTCTGTCCACGAAATGAAGTTCTTTATTACTGAGGTAGATGATGTTGCTTTCTACAGCATTCCTTTAGCAAAAGAAAAGACTTCGTAACAAAACGCTTCACAGTTTCCTGGAAAAGTAATTTAAAGACAAAAAAAAAGAATGAAAAAAAATATATATATACGTTATATATACCAAGGAAAAAGCATGATTTCGTATACAATAACGTTTACAAATGTATTGCAAGAATAGGATTTTATTTTATTTAGTACAATCAAAAGCTCAAATTTGATTCTACTTTATTCTTTGTGAATTGTTGATCTATGAAGTAGCTATAGTCTCCAGTTTCATTTCTTCTCATTTCAGTTTAATTTTACTCTTCTTTCAACTTTAGAAGTGTTCGTAGTGGTTAATATACAATGTCACTGTTACAGAAACCGCATCATTGTCATCATTCGCTATATTGTAACGTTATTTATAGAAAAAAATCGCCAATAGACTATATTTTAAAGGGAAAAATTAAAGAATTGAGGCATGTTTATCCTAACTCTTTCCCAAACGACATATTTTACACACCTCCAAACTGAAAGAGCTTTCAGATGACGATTGTAAATATGATAAAATAGAATGGGGGAGGAGGGGTTCTCAAAAATGGTAGAAAAAACTGTGGGAAAAGGAGAAATTTCCCTCATTAGGAGTAATTTCTCCTTTTCCCACAGAGTGTTCAAAAGACTTGTACTGGAGACAGGTAAAAACAAGGGTTGAGAAAATGTAGGCACAGAAAAAAGTACGAGCAGATTGTTGATTTTGATTGGATAATACGTTAATTATCAGCTATCAATCCATTGTAGTAGGCGGAGCCAGCAACTGGTTAATTGTAACATTATGTAACAATCAATCGCCCGGCTGAGAATTTGTAATAAACTGAACATCCATCTGGCATGTATCCAGTTTATTCACTATACGCAACTCGGAGTGCCTTTTAAGGACACTGTATTAATATCGAAATCATGCTGTCTGTCTGATCTTTGGTTTCAACTTCAATACTGCAAAATTTACTTGCCAAGAAATTTGAAATTACAGAAGTTGAGCTTCGAATCAAATTTATCAACCTCTCTCCCTCAAACGTTACTCCCAAAACGCATATGCACGTAAATTATACAGTTTTTGAATTCTGACAAAATCATCCTATTTAGAGTGAACTCTTTACCAGACGATAAAATTTAGACTTTAAAGCGGATTTGCTAGACGGCAAAATACACTTACTGTGGTCGTTTTGACCAGAACCAAATACATCATGTACAATGACAGCATTTGCAGACGAAAAATCAAACTAAATGTGGCTTAAAATGGTATTTATTATTGAAACGGATTGAACACTTTGCAGGAAAATGGTAAATTGCCGATAACTGTGACATTGTATTAAAGTTGAAACCAAAGATCAGACAGCATGCTCTGTGCAGTCCGATATTAAATACATAGTGTCCTTAAAAGGCGCCTCTAGTTGCATATAGTGAATAAACTGGATACGTGCCAGATTGATGGTCAGTTTATTACAAATTCTCAGCAGGGCGACTGAATGTTACATAATGTTACGATTGACCAGTTGCTGGCTCCGCCTATTACTACAATGGATTGATAGCTGATAAATAACGAACAATCCAATCAAAATCAACAATCTGCTCGCACCTTTTTCTGTGCCTACATTTTCTTAACCCTTTACCAAACAAGTCCTTGTTTTTACCTGTCTGCAGTACAAGTCTTTTGAAAACTCTGTGGGAAAAGGAAAAATTACTGGTATTGAGCAGTTTCTCCTTTTCCCACAGTGTTTTCCACCATTTTGGAGAACTCTCCCCCATTCTATCATATTAACAATCGTCGTCTGAAAGCTCTTTCAGTTTGGAGGAGTGTAAAATTTGTCGTTTGGGAAAGAGATAGGATAAACATGCCCCAATTTTTTAATTTTTCCCTTAAAATATAGTCTTTTGGCGATTTTTTCTAGAAATACAATATAGCCGATGACGACAATGATGCGGTTTTCTAGAACAGTGACATTGTATATTAACCACTACCAACACTTCTGAAGTTGAAAGAAGAGTAAAATTAAACTGAAATGAGAAGAAATGAAACTGGAGACTATAGCTACATGTACTTCATAGATTCAAAAGATCACAAAGAATCACATCGAATCAAATTTGAGCTTTTGATTGTACTAAATAAAATAAAATCCTATTCTTGCAATACATCTGTAAACGTTATTGTATACGAAATCATGCTTTTTCCTTGGTATATATAACGTCACCGGCTGTTTTAGTATCTGGCCATTTCCAGCGTTGTACATTTCATACAGTTTATACGCCAATGGCTGGTCTCAACCTCTGTATAGGTGGTTTAAAATGATAAAAGGATATGGTTCATACAACTAAAAGAAGTCAATTCAACTAGAATTGATTAAATTCACAGATGTGGCACACAGAATGTGGCACTTTGGTTTGAACTTGACACGTAATTTTTGAAAACAGGAATGGACTTGAACCCAGGCAACTGTTTGACCAGAGTTTGTTGACCATAGGCTGTGAAATTCGTTTGAAGACTTAATCAAATAAAGAAAAAAAGTACGCCAAGGTTACCCTTAAGACGCAAATCCATTTTTTCTGATGAACTAATTATCAGACTTGATCATTTCAATGTTCACCCTTTTGCATGCAAGACGTCTTGAATCAAAAGTTATGCAGGATGTTTGAAACCATGCTGAGAGAGAGAGAGAGAGAGAGAGAGAGAGAGTTGTTGTCTGTGACTTGAAGAAAGAGACTTGTAGAGAGAGAGAGATTCTTCCCAGCGAAGGATAACAGTGTTGGAGAGAGATCTTCTTGTTTTGCCGAAAGTTATTAAATACTGTTACATTCTAGTGACTGAGACAGGTGAAGGGACAACCAGAGAAACAGACTCATAGAGAGAGATCTATGTAAGTTTTTTTTCGTAACTAAGATATACTGTATAACTCGTCCTCATGTTTCCTTGCCAAAAAAAAGTTCGATGATATGACCTTGTGTGTGAGGGGAAAATTTAGGAAAGGTTCTTTTCATTCAACCTTAGAGAGATAAAGTAAACCTTTACTCTCTTCCACACAATGTTAGGGATGAACAAGACCTGTAGAAGGAATAAAGCTGGTCGGGACAGAAACGTCTATACAGGAAAAAAGGACGAAAATAACCTGCCCTGCAAGGTTAACATATTAGAAAAGAAATATCAAATATCAAAACTCAACATCAGATATATATATTTTTTTTCATTCTTCTTTTTTTCTTTAAATTACTTTTCAAGGAAACTGTGAAGCGTTTTGTTACGAAGTCTTTTCTTTTGCTAAAGGAATGCTGTAGAAAGCAACATCATCTACCTCAGTAATAAAGAACTTCATTTCGTGGACAGAATTTACCTTCACGACAGTGTGAAAATGATCGTAGTGCTCTTGAAACACAATTGCTTACAATATTAATTTACGCACATTTTCAGTTATAAGGCTTAAATTTAACGTGTAACTGAATGTATCCGTATCAAGAAAAATGAATTAAGTTTGAAAAGAAACCTTCTTTCGTGGATGAACTTCTTTCACGGTTAAAAATAATCGAAATTTCGTAAAAGATTTTTCCAAACAAAATACCGGATTGGCAACACCATTCATAACAAATACTAACAAGAAACATTACCGTACTTGAAAAAAAAAAAAAAAAAAGAGCCTTAATTTGATTAATAAAATGAGTCCATTTCGAAAATATCTTTAGTTTTAAAAAATCTCATATTTCGTAGCATAAAAGAAAAACCTTCCTTTCGTGAGAAGATCTTCCTTTCATTCAAATAATAAAATGTGTCCATTTCGAAAATATCTTTACTTTAAAAAAAATCTCATATTTCATAGCTTAAAAAAACAATCTTCCTTTCGTGAGAGAATCTTCCTTTCATTCAAATAGCACCATGCTACAACACATATTTTGGGGTGAAATATTGTTGGAAAGGGATAAAATGCTATTTCCAGGATTTTTTTTTTTTCTTCTTTTTCTAAAGGAATCATTATGGTATATACAATCATTTAGTACCATAATCATTTCGCTTGCTTGTGCGAAAGGAAGATTACGTCCACGAAAGGAAGATTGTTTACTATTAAGGCAGCGTTTTCCTCACGAAAGGAAACCGCCGTTGATGAATTGATTATATATTCTAGTTATTTGTTAAAGTTAGATTTTGAACTTGAGAGTTTCTAGACTGGAATTCTAGACTAGAAAATCGTGTTTTACTATCGCGGTGAAAGTATTACTATAAATAACCGTTCTTGCATGAAAGTATGTCCGTTCACGAAAGAAAGATTTTTGCCTCGAACGAAGTCTTTTTGCATGAAAGCATTTTTCTAAATTTGAGAATATCTTTTCGACATGGATGAACTTCACTTTATAAGTTTCATATAAAACTTTTGCTAGTAACCAGATTCTTTACTGGAAGGAATTTCCTATTGCGAAATAGAAATCCGTCTATAGAAACAAGATAATATGAAACTTCTTCTTGGAAGAGTCTAAGACTTTAAGATGAAATCATTAGAGTAGCAAACTTCGTGAAAGAAGAGAAATAAAATGTAATTATAGATGTCTGATAATTTAGATGTGATTTAAGTTTGAAATATGAGATTGAAATCACAAATGTAAAACACGCTGATCAGTGGTTGTTAAACTCGTATGATTGCCCTGTTCTTTCTTGTCCTCATTTGAATAGCATATTTTGGGGTGAAATATTGTTGGAAAGGGATAAAATGCTATTTCCAGAATTTTTTGTTCTTCTTCTAAAGGAATCATGATGGTATATGCAATAATTTCGTACCATAATCATTTCGCTTCCTAGCGCGAAAGGAAGATTAGACGTGATTAATGATTAAAGTATGAGATTGAAAACACAAAAATATTGTTGGAAAGGGATATAATGCTAATTTCGGGATTTTCCCTGTTTGCTTTCTCGTGACGAGCAATTTCACCTTTTGTCACAATGTTTTCTACACTATCAAAAGGTGTCACATACACATAAACGGCTTCATCCTTGCTGTTATTTAGTGTCAACTAGAGATACCATAAAAATGCCTTATGGGGTAAAGGGTTAATTTAAATCATATCGAGAAAACATGCATTTTAGAAAAGAAACCCTTTTTTTTCACACAAAGAAAGCGCCACTAAAACACTTCTTTCTTTTTTGAGGGGGGATGTAAAAAGTTAAATTAAACCTTCAAATTTCATTTATGTTCCGAAAATGTACTAAACTTAGGAAAGAAATCCTATTTTCGATTGGAATAGAATTCTTGCGTAGCTCGGAGTGAATTTTCCTTTCATCAGGGATTGTAAGATGTACATGTATACTCTATTACATATGGTCCCTGTTTTCATGAATGGAGTTTTCCTCTAAAAGAAACTTTGCAAAATCATCAATAACAAATTCAATACACACTATCACTGAAAAAAAGCTGAAATTTAATCTGTAAGGGGTACCTACTTCAAAAGAGATATTTCATTATTTATAAAATCATGTCGTGGAATAAACATTACTTGCGGGCAAAAATCTTCCTTTCGTGAAAGAAACTCAATTTTAGAAAGGAAATGCTATTTATAGTAACACCATTTACAGCGATTACTAAAACACGATTTCTCGGCCTCAAACGCTCAATCCCAACAATTCCACAGTATATAAACGAACTGTACCCAAACCGGATCTTGCGAGTAAATTCCATGAATCGATTGGTGAAAACAGATGGGTACCTTTGAATAATTGAGATGGACAGGTTGTTGTGACTTTCATGCAACTTGCAAACATTTGCATCATTGACTGAAATAATGTATCTTTCAAATAAATACATCATTTACCATCTTTGGCCGTGTAATTGCTGATAAAGTGCAAAACTCGTCTTCACTTCTTTTGCTCACTACTATACATGCTGTTTTCAAAAGGCAATTTATGTATAATTCCGTCTATTTATCCGATACCCATTTGTAAAGTTTTGTTTCTAAATGTATGCTCTTCACAAAACAGCCAATATATGCCGACAAAATTTGTTAAAATTTCCTGAAAATGTATGGAAATTCTGCATGGCGAACGGTTTGATACTGTACCCTTCTTGCAAATATCAAGTAAATGATCTGTACTTTACTTGCGAGTTGGCTGAACGAATTCTTGCGAGTACCATACAGGGATTTCCATTGCTTTATACCTACACAAGAACGAAGCATCCATTACGCACGTTACTAGAGTGCTCAATACAAACTTTGTTTCGCAATTTATTCCTTACAATGTCATTTCAATGCAGTTGTACTGAAGAATCTTTGAAATTTTTGTGGCAAAAGGTGGAACTCCTCGTTACAAGCAATTTCAACCTTTGCCACAACACTTTGTATGCTGTATAAAATCTAATATACATATCACAAGTAAAAAAATATTAGCTGTGATTATATGTGAATCATTTCTAAGTATACGTTCAAAATAACACGACTTTGTCTCATTGGCAAAAAAATAACATGAGCTTCGCACAGCAGTGCATATACGCCCAAAGGGGCTTGTCAGTGAAATGGGTTAAAATCTAGAACCCTACAGAGATCCAAATTTGAAAAGTCACATGCAAAACCACACATCATAGAGATTCATTGTAGTAAGTTTCAAATCATTCCGATGAAAACTGTGGGTGCATACAAAAAATGCTAACGGTGACAGACCGTGGCCATAACATAATACAACCCTTCCATCGTATAAAAAAAATCAAAGTGCTGTCAGCACTGTAATCGGTCGACACTGAATAATCTCAAACCTAGCCATTCGACCCCTCGTCTACCCATCATGTGTACAACCTTATCCTCGTACCACCACATATGAAATACGCTATTTTATATTATAAAAGTGGAACAATGATTTTGTTCTTTTGTCATTATCAGTGCCATTTCTGAACACCATTCGTTGTATGTTTTGTTGAAGGATTGTAACGTGTCACAAGGACTATGTGTCACATTTTATTTGCGTCTTTAGTTCATGCAGAGTGTACTGCCCAGCTCTTTTATTACAGCAGGGTATGGGTGGAGCTGTATTTTATTTCCATAAGTTAGTGTTGAAATCGGTGATCAAGGCGGACCAGAATAAAAGACAATATCAAATATGAAACACGGGGAGATATGTAACAGCTGCGACAGGTCATTGAACATCTATTCTTGTGGCTGTAAACAGTCACTGAAGATCAGGTTTTTGAGAGAAAAGCAGCCAAACATAATAGTATAAAAAGACTCGGGTTTTATTCTGCTTCCTTTTCATGAACTACAGGAGGCCCTTCAGATTTTGGGACAAAAATTTTACAAAATACGAAAAAAAAAAATCTTTATACTCCCAAAGCCGTATAATTTTCTTTCATTAAACCCCAGTAGTCGAAAACCATCCGAAAACAAGAGAAATAAGAGATTTACTACAGCCCAGGTCGACACCGACGGGACACACTGTCTCTTTTTACAATTTGCTCATTTACATACTGGAAAATACACAGACGAAGCTTCAAACATAGCGTCCGAAGAAGACATTATGGAAAATAAATACATGTTTCTTATGGAATTTAAGCGTCATTAGTCACATGCCAGTCACTTAGTTAAAATTAACATTCCCACCATGCTTTTTTTTTTTTTTTTTTTTTTTTTTGCGCGAAATCTAAAAATAGCCTAATGGGCAACGTAGCCTTTTAAGGGAATACCACCCCTAATTTTTTTGTAATATTATGATTCTTAATTATTGATAATTCGTATTTTTTTTTTTCATATTAATTTCAATGATATATATATTATTTAATTTTGTGTGATGTGAAAAACCTATATACCCACCTTTAAGGAACAGAACGAATTCATGCAATAAAATTTCACAATTCGTATTCATCCGCTGATAGATCTGCTTAAATAGATAAAAAGAGGAATTACCATTTCCTGATACGGCATCTTGGACTCATCCAATTTGAGAGAATTAAGGGGAAAATTTACAGATCTGCTTAATAAAAGAATAATTTTGAAAAAGAATAGAACATGTAACGAGAAAGGAAGAAATTGTTCGTTGAGTGTAATTTCTTCTCAAATTCTTACAATATTTTCTTAAGTCATTTACTGATGACTCATTTCTATGAGGAATAGGAATAACCACTATTAAACAGTATTTCGCATAAAACATTCAGATTCTTCAAGAAACTTGTGAACATCCTCACTGGTGTCTTTCTTTATGGGGCTTTTTTTAAATGGTGACACATAAACAAGCCTTCAAACTCACTGTCTTAGTATCACCATTAGGTTGCAGAGGCCTGTTCCATAGCTTCAAATCTTTTGGAATACTTTTGAAGTTTTTTTTTATACGAAATTGTTTCTTTTCTTTGTGAGTCAAATTCTGAAAGTTTGATCTTGAGGTTTTTCCTATATGGATTTCCAAATTATGATTTATTTATATCACAAAAGCTTGTGGTTGACAGTTTGCTGTAAAGGCATCTGAATTACTCCATTTTATACAGATTTATACCATCAGGCATCAGATTTGTTATCCCAAGAACCGTACAGAATATTTGAAAAAAACTCCCAAGACATCGTACAGATAGATTTCGTAAACTCGCAAGTAAGGGTACGAATCATCAGCAAGAAACGTACAGTTGACCTACTTTACATAGAGGCATTAATTCTTATTTTTTATGTTCAAAATCGAACTTTAAAATGCCCAATGCCGCAAATGTCTTTTTTAACTAATTAATTGCACCGGTTCAAACTCAGAAAACGTGTTTCAGCCAGCCTTAACATGATAAAAGCTGATTTAAGATCGGGTCTACTGCAAATGACGCTGTAGCCTGCGGTGAGTATTGAGAATTTCAATGTTTTAAAGCTAAGAATGATTATATAGCAGTTTATGTATTAACAATAAAGGTTTGGCATAAACTATAAATAAAGATTCACATAGTTTACATTCAGCAGTATGAAAGACGCAACAATTTTTATCTCGGCTGTCTCTAATGCAAAGTGGACATCACTGAAATTTACTCGCAAGATCCGGTTTGGGTACAGTTCGTTTATATACTGTGGGGACAGTTATCTGTACTACATGGCTACTATGATGAGTAGGCTCAAGAGACGCTCCAGTAATCTTTTTCATATTTGGACATTTACTTTACACCGTACAGTCTCAAGTCTATCATAAACTTTCCGGTAGCAAATATAGAGCGCTATACTGACCTTCTTTTCGTCAGTTTTATCTGTATTGCAGCAAAATGCAATTAACTGTTTGTACTAAACATGACCAAAAACAAATTGTTAAACCATTCATGACATAAAAAGCTTTAAGAAGTCATTTACAACCTGTTTATCTTGGAGAAATCATGGACGAAATTTATCGCTCCTGGCGGCCATTTTGTATGTTTTCGGGAACGTAAACAACTCGAGTAAGTGATGAAATGCACTTTTTTTCCTCAAGATCAGCGTTTAAATTGAGAATATTTGTATTTCAAATGAAGGAATATTGAATACACAAGCAACAGGTATGTTTAAATCCTAGTTTTGAGCTCTATTTGCGAAATTATAAGAGTTCAAACTTGCGCACAAAATCTGTGCGGAACTTTCAACTGATTTTGTCCGGATTGTCTCTGAGCGTGCCCAGAGGCGACCAGTCAAAAAGTAACATCGCCTTTAGGGACAGTTATCTGTACTACTATGATGAGGAGCAAGCAAAAGTTTGGTTGTTTGTTGTTTTTGTTGTTCAGTACCATATTCAACGCCATTTTCAGCATTACTGCAGTTATATCACAGCAGTGAATTACATACCACCATTAGTTCTTGCATATGGCTTGCCGTCCTACAACACTCCAAAGTTTGCAAATCCATACTGATATCCATCATTTATTTTTCTTTTACTATGATTTCTTCTGTAAACGTAATGATGAGGATGACTATTTTGTAGCTATTTATTCTTATGTTAATTAAAATGGTATGAAGTACTCACTGTTAACACCTTTAGTAAGTAAATACATAGGTTAATTGGGACAAAAACATCAGGACCAGCGAGAAGCAAAACGGACAAACAGCCCAGGCATAAAAAGACCCATTTCCAAATGAACTCGCACCGAAATAAATGAATGGCCCATCATGTTAAAAGCCGGGAGCTCTTGGTTTGAGCCTTATAGGAAGAGCTGGCATTTTTATGGGATTGTCCTTGGGCATGACACTTCAGAGCCCAAGCCTAGGGAAACCGAAGAACTTTGTAAATAGATCTACTAGATATATGAGCCTTTTCCATGATATGAATGAAAGAATGCTGGAAAAATCTCCAGCATTTTCTCCATTTCCCGCAATGTTTTCTAATTTTCTAAAAGTCAAGTTTCAATTTTTGAGTCGTGTTTGTCATCTTCAAATGCTGTAAATTTGGACGAGTCTAAAATTGTGCTGTTTAGTAAAGAGACAATTTTTATTATTTAGCATTGCAAGTGAAATATGGTTAATACTTTTTCCTTTTAGGCCAAGCCTGCGTACATACCAGATCCATCTAAAGACTACAAACCCAGAGACCCTTTAGAATTTATTCGAAATATTTGGGGTAAGGACCTTTACAGTACTAAAAGGAATTTGACAAAATTTTGAACTCTGTTGTATTACCTTTTGTGCCCAGCCAAGCTAATCAACTAGTATCATGCAGGGCTTGAAACCAGAGGAATACAAGGTCAGATTCCTTGCTTAACTCTAAACCAGAGAACAAAATTTTAGACTGGTCCAAATTGAAAGCACTTGCAGACAGCAAAATATATGTGACTGAAAAATTGAAAATTTTGTTTTGGAAGGATAGAAAACATTGTTGGAAAAGGAGAAAATGCAGGTGACCAGCAAAGTACCTTGATAGCCAATCGAAAGATTGATAACATATTCATTCTCTCTTGGGCAATTTCATCAGTTACTAAAAATAGAAATGACTGCATATTTGTGATAAAAATAGGTTAAATTTTCTTAAAGAAAAACTGAGATTACCAATCAAAATTCTTCATGAGTAATTCATGAGAACAAGGAAATGCCAGCCAAATAATCCAGGGTCGATAACAGTATGAATCAAAACTGGGTCAACGACGATGGCAGAGGCCATGATAAATGTGACTCAAAATTTGAAGGTTTGTTAAATGTTAGAGAGATAAGTAGAAAAACAAGGTAGTAAAACATCGTGGGAAAAGGATAAAATGCATTTTATTTTTTTCTACAATGTTTTCAAAAAGCATTCATCTTCAGTGTTGTTAAAGTTTGTGATAAACAGATTGTGTGGTAAACCATACATTGACAGTAAAAATTTTGTTGTTTTCTTTTATGTGGCTTTGACAGACATGAAAATGTTACATGTTGTGATAAATATGTTTCGGTTGTATTTTCCAATTTAGATGTATGTCCAACACTTTACCAAACAACCTGACACAGTCCCTTGGGGGTCTAAACCTGATAAAACCACATTAACCCATTACCAGAAGACAATATTTTAGGCTTGTCCAAATTGAAGGCATTTGCAGACGACAAAATAAAAGCGACTGAAAATTTGAAATTTGTCTTGTGAAGGGTAGAAAATATTGTGGAAAAAGGAGAAAATGCTGGTTACCAGCATTTTCTCCTTTTCCCACAATGTTTTTTAAAGTCTTCCTTCTCAGGGTCGTCAAAAGTAGGGACTGTGTGGTAATGGGTTGAATCGGGAAAGAAGGTGATGAAGAACAGAGCTCCAGATAAGAGGGAGTGATGGTATTCTAATTTATCATTTCTCTCCAAAACCCTATGTTGTGGATACTCATTAAAATCGTCTTGACGAGATGATTCTAATGAGTATCCACAACATAGGATTAAGTGGATAATGATATTTTCAAGTTTGAAATCATAATTACTACTTCTTTGTTGAGCTCTGAGAATTGTTTGTTTAGGCTTACAATAGAGAGAATAATCGAGACTGCTTCAGACAACTTGAACTGACAAAAATTTTTTTCCTGTCTTTGTACATTTCCTGAAATGCTCCGGTTGTGTGGTTTTACCAGGATATTTTAGATTGGATTTTGTAACAACCTTCAGTGAATGATTAGCTGTGAAGCGAGCCTTTCTGAAGTAGGCTTAAATGTCTCGGTTAACCCATTACCATGCAATTCATAGTTTAACCCTGAGGTTTGAAGTTTTTGAAAACATTGTAGAGAAAGGAGAAAATGCTGGTAACAGTCTTTCTTTTTTATCAACATATTTTCTATCCTTTTTGAAACAAAACAGTTGCTGGTTAGCCAGCATTTTTTTTTTCTTTTCGCCACAATGTTTTCTATCCTATCCGAGATAAATCCGATTTTATCATTTAACCTTCGACCAAACAATCCCTGGTTTTTTACAGCCCTGAGAAAGAAGCTTTTTGAAAACATTGTGGGAAAAGGAGAAAATGCTGGTGACTAGCATTTTCTCCTTTTCTCACAGAGTTTTCTACCCTGCTGGAAAGAAATTTCAATTTTTGAGTCACGTTTATTTTGTCATCTGCAAGTGCTTTCAGTTTCGACCTGTCTAAATTTTGTTGTTTGGTAAAGAGGTAAGCCTAATTAAATTTGTTATGTGCAAGTGCTTTCTATATGGGCGAGTCTGAAATTTTGTCGTCTGGTGTGTTTGACAATAGATTTCTATGTAATAGCATGTCTGATGTTTTAGGATCGAGTGCTGGAGCTGGCAGTGGTGACTTTCATGTGTATCGGGGAGTTCGACGCAGAGAATATGCAAGGCAGAAATTTGCCAAGGAAAAATCAGAAAAGGTATTGTTAATAAACCATTTACATAAACGGAGAATCATGTTTTAGCGGCCTTCTGGAAAAGGACTTTTGAAAACATTGCAGCTGAAGAAGAAACGGCTTGAAGCTAGCATTTTCTGTCCATCAGAATCCCACAATGTTTTCTATCAGTTTAACCCATTACCACACAATCCCTACTTTTGACGTCCCTGAGAAAAAAGCCTTTTGAAAACACTGTGGGAAAAGAAGAAAATGCTGGTAACCAGCATTTTCTCCTTTTCCCACAGTGTTTTCTACCCTTCCTAGAACAAATTTCAGTTTTTCAGTCACCTTTATTTTGTCGTCTGCAAAAGCTTTCAATTTGGACCTGTCTAAAATTTTCTCGTGTGGTAAAGAGTTAAAGACATTTGTAAGCATATAACCCTTTACCAGACAACAAAATTTCAGTCTTGACCAAATCAAAAGCATTTGCGGACGACGAGATAAAAGTGAATGAAAATTTAAAATTTGTTTTGTTAAGGGTAGGAAACAATGTGGGAAAAGGAGAAAATGTGGGAAAAGGAGAAAATGTGGGAAAAGAAGAAAAGGAGAAACAATGTGGGGAAAGCAGAAAATGCTGGTTACCAGCATTTTCTCCTTTTCCCACAATGTTTTCTAAAGGCTTCTTTCTCAGGAACATCAAAATTTGGGATTGTGTGATAACGAGTTCAGCCATGTAGTATAATCTGTCATGTCTGCATATACTGTCAAAAGTCTGAAAAGCTGCCGTCTGGTAAATAATACATGGATTTGTGGGGATACTTTTGCCAAGGGCTCCCAAACAACCATTTTGAATAAAAAATTTGAACTTGATTTGGAAAGGATAGAAAACATTGTGGGAAAAGGAGAAAATGCTAGTTACAAGCATTTTCTTCTTTTCCCACAATGTTTTCTAAAGGCTCCTTTCTCAGGGTCTTTAAAAGTTGGGATTGTGCGGTAAAGAGTTAATCGTACCGTTTCAACACATGACTTTACGTAATTACTCCCATGCACATAGTAGTTATTGGAAACATCACAGGAAAAAGGAGCAACTGCTTGTAACAGGCACTAGTTCCTTTTTTGAATGTTCAGCAGATTGTGGGATTTTCTTGAATGTGTATCATATCTTTTTAACCCATTACCATACAATCCCTACTTTTGACGCCCCTGAGAAAGAAGCCTTTTGAAAACACTGTGGGAAAAGGAGAAAATGCTGGTAACCAGCATTTTCTCCTTTTCCCACAGTGTTTTCTACCCCTCCCAGAACAAATTTCAATTTTTCAGTCACCTTGATTTTGTTGTCTGCAAATGCTTTCAATTTGGACCAGTCTAAAATTTTCTCGTGTGACAAAGAGTTAAAACATCATTTGAATTGCTTAGAAAAGTTCAGCTAATCCTGTATGTGATTTTTCAGTTTTCATTATATGTAGATTCTACCCTGTACAGTTATAGGTTTTTTTCTTTATGGATGTCTATATTTTTGTATGGATAGGAATTAGCTGATGAAGCTTATAAGAAAAAGGTAGAGGAGAATCTGAAAGAAGCTGAGGACAGAACAGCCAAGAAGAGAGCCAAGAGGTTTGTAGGTTTCTGTAGATCTGTCTGTGAAATCCAGATTACTCGGAGCAGTCCGTCATCACTCTGTGGTGAAGTTACAGGAGTCACAGATCCTTGGTTCAGCACCTATTCAAGACTTTTCAGAGCCCTAGCGTAGTTTTTCTGAAATCCAAGACACACATTGAGAAGTGGACAATTGCCATGTTAATTAATATAAAATACTGTTGAAGGAGACTTAACCCTTTGGCAAACAGATAGGGGAGAAAACATCGCAGGGGAAAAAGGAGAAAATGCTGATTACCAGCATTTTTTCCCTTTTTCACAATGTTTTTTCAAGTTTTCTACCACAAGGTTTGGTGTAGGGTTTAATTAATGTGGAAATGCTGCCATTTGCTAATTTTTTTCTTTGCGTAATATGCATCTGAAAACACAAAGAATTATAGTAATGATTTGTTGTAAGTTTAAAGTTTCATTCAGCCAGAATTTCTCAAAAAAATGTCACAGTGCAGATACAAGATCAGACTGCATTTTGGGTGCAGTTCAGTCTTGATCCATCCTGTCTGCAAAAGTTTCAGTTTCCTAACAGTTATACTTTTGTCTTCTATTGATGGTTTTAAAATGATTGTAATATCTCCCCACCTTTCCCACACTTCCTCCCATAGAGGGCAAAATAAGCTACATTTAAATACATTGAGGGTCTAGAAATATGACACAAATATTTTCAATTTTTTGAGTGCTTTTGTCCAAAAATTCTCGGTAAAACAGGACATATTGATCAAAGATTGGAATGTGTGTTATGTGCCATTTAGTTTGCTGTCTAAAAATGGTTTCAATTGTTCATGTCTTTAATGCTGTAGTTAGGTAAATGAAAAAAAAAACAACAGAAAATAAATTGAACAGGAATGAAATCAGGATGTATTTATCGTAAAAAGTATGAAATACAATGTGTATTTCTACTTGCTTGAAACAGTGTATTACTCTTAAAAGCTCTTTACTGGTTTATTTCTTTTGACAGGTTAAAGAAAAAACAAAAGTTCAAAGACAAGAAGATGAAAAAGACAGAACAACAGAAAACTGAAGGTTTGTACCATTATTATTCTGTACAATTGTTACGAGAGACCACTCCTTCATGCTGTTTTTGTCCCAATTTAAATACATTACCTAACAACTGCGTTAGATATTTCTTTGGCCCAGTGGTTAACTCATTACCAAACGACAATATTTTAGGCTTGTCTAAATAGAAAGAATTGGCAGACGACAAAATAAAAGTGACTAAAAATTTGAAATTTGTTTTGTGAAGGGTAGAAAACATTGTGGGAAAAGGAGAAAATGCTGGTTACCAGCATTTTCTCCTTTTCCTACAATGTTTTCTAAAGGCTTCTTTCTCAGGGTTGTCAAAAGTAGGGATTGTATGGTAATGGGTTAAGGTATTGGCCTTTCATCTCGGCATTCTAGGGTTCGAATTCTGCCCAGTCCCTTATTTCTGGCATGCATTTGTTTCTTTGTTACAGACATTGTTCATAAGATGGGGGCTCATCCGTGATTGGCCATTGAGGCATTAATCCCATTAAGTCATCCAAAAATGAAATTTCTGCCTAATGTAGCCTTCAGTCTTCAATAAATGATGACTTTAACCCATTACCACACAATCCCTACTTTTGACGCCCCTGAGAAAGAAGCCCCTAGAAAACATTGTGGGAAAAGGAGAAAATGCTGATAACCAACATTTTCTCCCTTTCCCACAATGTTTTCTACCCTTCACAAAACAAATTTCAAATTTTCAGTCACTTTTATTTTGTCATCTGCAAATGCTTTCGTTTTGGACAAAACTAAAATGTTGTCGTGTGGTAAAGAGTTAAGAGGGGGTGTGTTACCGAAAACCACTCCTTCATGCATGGTTTCGTCCCGATCGAAATACAATTCCTAACAATCTCAGTGGTTAAGGTTTCTTTGTTATGGACATTGTTCGTAAGACCATCTGTGTGTTGTTGTTGATCAAGAGTTTTTTGTTTACAAAAGTATATCTCTATGCAGTCAGGGGATGTCATTCAACACGGAAATCCTCCATAATCCTTTACTAAATGCAAAATTTTAGAGTCCTAAATGGAAAGCATCTGCAGATTTCAAATCCGAAATAAATACAAATAAACTGAATTCCTTTGAAAGGTTAAAAGGCTTTGTGAGAAGAGGAGAAAATGCTGGTTTCTCCTTTCTCCACAGTGTTTTAAAAAGCCCTTTTTCTGGGGGTCCTTCAAACTCAAAAATTGTGTGTTAGCGGGTTAAATGCTTGGCTTGTTTGCCTGATTCATGTAATTTTTCATCATTTTACTCATAAACTGCTACAAGCTTGTAATTGCTAACTTTCTAAACTTTCTTTTCAAACACGGATAATCAAAACCTTAAATAAGGTCTCGTAAAGTGTGAATACGTGAAAAATATTGTGGCAAAATGAATCCATGCGTGTTATAAGTGGGGGGAGTCTGAAATTTTGTTGTTTGGTAAAGAGTTAAAGAGTAAAAGTTGAATTAATCCCTTACCAAACAATCCCTGGTTTTTATGGTCCTGCGAAAGAAGCCTTTTGAAAACATTGTGGGAAAAGGAGAAAATGCTGGTCACCAGCATTTTCTCCTTTCCCCACAATGTTTTCTACCCTGCTGGAAATAAATTTCAAATTTCGAGTTAGTTTTATTTGGTCTTCTGCAAGTGTTTTCAATTTAGACCGGTGTAAAATTTTGTCGTTTGGGAAAGGGTCAAGTCCCCAGGACTAGTTTAGAGTACCAAGATTAGAGTGAAAAGTTAGGTTAGAAGGTCTTGTTCTATTTATAGAATCTTCAGAAGAGGACGAAGAAGAAGACAGTGATAATGATAAAGAAAAAGACAGTACAGAAGCAGTACAGCGTGAAGATAATTCTGTTGACATTGTTTGTGATAGAGACACAGCTAAGAATGGAAATAATGATAGTGTTCAGTGGGAATCATCCAACAGACATGATGTTCAAAGATGATCATAGTTTGATTGATAGAATAGAAGTACTTAACTCTATACCACATGATTCCAACTTTAAACAACCCTGAGAAAGAAGTCTTTTGAAAACACTGTGGGAAAGGAGAAAATGCTGGTTTTTCTACCCTTCCCAAACCAAGTCTTAATTTCTCAGTCATCTTTATTTTGTCGTCTGCTTATGCTTTCAGTTAGGACCAGACCAAAATTTTCTCGTATGGTAATGAGTTAACCGATTACCACACAATCCCTACTTTTGATGACTCTGAGAAAGAAGCCTTTAGAAAACATTGTGGGAAAAGGAGAAAATGCTGGCAACCAGCATTTTCTCTGTTTCCAACAATGTTTTCTACCCTTTACAAAATAAATTTTAATTTTTCCATCACATTTATTTTGTCGTCTGCAAATGCTTTGAATTCAGACCAGTCTAAAATTTTTCTCGTGTGGTAATGAGTTAACCGATAACCACACAATCCCTACTTTTGAAGACTCTGAGAAAGAAGCCTTTAGAAAACATTGTGGGAAGAGGAGAAAATGCTTGCAACCAGCATTTTCTCCTTTTCCCACTATGCTTTCTACCTTTCACAGAACAAATTTCAAATTTTCAGTCACTTTTATTTTGTTGTCTGAAAATGCTTTCGATTTGGCATACCTAAAATTTTGTCGTTTGGTAATTGAGTTCAATAGTAGGTCATGATAATAATAATTTAGAAGATAATTTTGAAAATGGATATATTGGTGGTGTTTTATTTGAATCATCCAAGAGACAAGATGTTCAAAGATGCTTAATAGGAATGGGAATAGGAGCAAGTGTTGGTAACCATCATTTTCTCCTTTTTTCAGTATCTTTTCTTCCCTATAATAGACAAGACATTGAGATCAAAAGGTTGTTGTGTGGTATAGAGGCTGAATTGATACAACTTCGAAATTTCTTTTGTGGAGCATTTTACAACTATACCAAATAACAAATTTGTACTTCGTGAACTTGTCTAAATTGAAAGCATTAAGCAGACAACACATTCAAACATGTCTAAAATTGAAAGCATTATGCAGACGACAAAGTCAAACATGTCTAAATTGAAAGCATTATGCAGACGACAAATTCAAACACAACTTAAAAGATCATTTGGTCTATGAAAGGGTTAAAAAGATTGATGGAAAAGACAAAAATGTTGGTAACTTGCATTTCATCTTTCCCTAAATGTTATTAGAAGCCATTTTCATTGAGGTTGTTAAAAGTTGGAATAGCATAGTTAGGAATCATGTAATAACTGGGTACCTTTTAGCAAAATTGGCCCAAACACTTTTTATTTGTAGTGGAGTGCAGATTTTCAATTTTGTTTAACTCTTTACCAAACGACAAATGTATAGACTGATCCAAATTTAAAGCATTTGCAGACTATAAAATAAATGTGATTAAAAAAATTGAAATTTGGTTTGGGAAGGGTAGAAAACATTGTGGTAGAAGGAGAAAATGCTGGTTACCGGCATATTCTCCTTTTCCCACAATGTTTTCAAAAGGCTTCTCTCTCACGGTCATCAAAAGTCAGGATTATGTGATAAAGAGTTAAGTAGGGGAGTGGTGAAGATTTTCCACCAGTTTAAGAAACAAAAAAACATTGAAATAATAAAAAAAATAAACACTCTTTTATATTTCTTTTATTCTTTTCCTGATTTTATGAACAAAAGTATACCAGCAACAAAAAAAATTGCAACTCTGAAATAAAAATTCTTTTTATGTTACTGATATTTTCTCCTTTTCCCACAATGTTTTCAAAAGACCTTTTCTGTGGAGTCGCTAAAAGTGGGGAATGTGTGGTAATAGGTTAGATTTTGAGCATTATCATACATCTTAGAATAAGCGTTATTATGGAAACATTATCTTTACAAAAAAGTTTGAACATATGATCCCAATTATGTTACATGGCAATTTGATAACCAAGGAGTATAGATGATACCATACCACACAATCTATTTGTCATGCAGAGCTCCGGATAGTGGGAGTTATTTTGATTTCAAAATAGAAAATATAAATCATTTTCTGCTAAACCCTAGGTTGTGGGTACTCCTTAGAATTGTCTCACCAAGACGATTGTACTAAGTACTCATAAAAAGTGTTCAAAGAGAATAAATTTAGAATATCGTCAATCCCTTTTATCTGGATGCTCTGGTCATGAGTAATATACCTGTGTTAAGTAAAACTGGAGTTATTTCCCTTGGTCAGAATATGTACCTTGTCAGTAACTGAAACCTTGGCAACCCAAAAGCAGCCTTGATCTTTGTCTTATCAAAATTTTATCAAGAAATTTGAAATCTACCTCTGAGTAACACTGCAGTCAACTGTAACTGATTGTCATCTCTACAATAATTGTCATACTTTATAATACAATTTAATACTGCTTTGTTTACTTTTTGCCACTTCAGGTAAATTGATGCATTTCACTGATGTATTATATACTCGGTGTCAATCAAAAAGTCACCAGATTGTCAGTCAAAATTTACTCTGTATTGATGAAAGCCCATAATTCCTGAAATAGCTATACCGGTATTTTTTCTAGCATATTTAATAATTATAGTTTCAACAAGAAGCACAAAGGCATAAGGGTATTCTTATTTTAAAAAATTTAAGTTGGTAAACGACGTAAATGGAAAATTTCTCTCTTGTGTGGCAAGCGAAAATTGTTCAACTTTAGTACCTGGTGACTTTTCATTAACGCCGAGTATATAAAGCCAGTCATAACAAAATATAGAATCCATAAAGTCTATTTTGTCTGACAATGGAATGTATCATGAGGTAGCATGCTCCTTGGCAATGCAGAATATTGACGGATAGTAAGTTTAAACCCAGGTCAGCATGTGCAGACTGCACATCCGACACAAGTCAATACTTTTTATGACCCTACCATTAACTTTTTACCCCATAAGGCATTTCTACGGTATCTCTAATTGACCCTAAATAACAGCAAGGATGAAGCTGTATCTTATATGATACCTTTTGATAGCATATAAAACATTGTGACAAAAGGTGAAATTGCTCGTCACGAGCAATTTCACCTTTTTACCATAATGTTTTCCAATGGCTCCTACAAGCAATGCATAGAAATGAGTATCTATGAAGTAAAGGGTTAAAATGGCCCCTGCGTATATATATGTATGTGTGTGTATGTGTAAGTATGTATGTATGTATGTATGTATCTGATAAACAGTGCAGTTCATGTCAGCTTGCATGCATGTATGTATGTATGTATGTATCTGGTAAACAGTGCAGTTCATGTCAGCTTGCATGTATGTATGTATGTATCTGGTAAACAGTGCAGTTCATGTCAGCTTGCATGCATGTATGTATGTATGTATCTGGTAAACAGTGCAGTTCATGTCAGCTTGCATGTATGTATGCATGTATGTATGTATCTGGTAAACAGTGCAGTTCATGTTAGCCTTTTTGTGAACAGATAAAAGCTAAGAATTTGAAATATTAAATTTCCAATTATCAACAAAAACTGAAAAATCTAGGTATGATTAATTTTCAGACTTACCTTTTCTTGAATTCCCCACAAGTTCAGCTGTGCAAAGTGTCATTCAGTTTGTTTCATTAATGTGTTTTTTATACTTTCAACAGTTTGTCGTATCACAATAACATTTATGTCTGTCCTTAGTTACCATATTGTTTTGGGACTCTGAAAAGCCTTGCCCCTAGACATGTTATTGTGACCAGTGTCAGCTGTGAGGGTTGAACCTGGATATCCTGAATATACGTCTAGCAGATTATCCACTGAGCCAATGACGGCCCATACAGTAACTGTAAGGAATTTAGTAGTAAATACAGAGGTGATCAATTTGACAATGTACTGAATGTAGCTCATACGTTTAAGACCTGGCACGAAGGAATAGAGTTATACATTATCAGTTAACCCTTTATCACACAATGACGACTTTTAACGACCCTGATTTTAATTAAATCTTGTAGATACTATTGAAAACATTGTGAAAAAGGGAGAAAATCCTAATTATTAGCATTTTTCAATGTTTTTTTTCTCCTTTTACAGACTGCTCCAATGAAGGGTTATGAATGCTTGAGGAAATAGCTTTTTGAAAACATTGTGGGAAAAGGAGAAAATGCTGGTAACCAGCATTTTCTCCTTTTCCCACAAAGTTTTCCACCCTATCAAAGAATAAATTGCATCATTTGAGCCAATACGAAATTGATGTCTGTAGATGCTTTCAATTTGGATAGGTCTAAAATTCTGCAGTGTGGTAAAGGGTTAACCCTAGTGGGAAAAGAGAAAATGCTGGTAACTAGCATTTCCTCGGGATCATGTGCTAAATGGTCAAAGGCTGTTGAATCAGACGTGGCAACAGGGAATATAGGACTGAGGCGATTTGACCTCTATCCACATTGGTATTGTTTGTACTTCTTTCATTTTTTAAAAAATGAAAAGTAATTTCCCCATCATGAACTAACGGAATGCCGCCCAGCCCGTAATATGTCGGTGGACCTCTGCAAACCAAACAGATAGCATATTCTTGATTCTTCCGTACAATAACTGGTTCATCAAACATAAGGTTATATGTTTGTTCTTTAGAGTCTGTTTCCACTATAGCATATTTTCTGCTGATGATAACAAAGCGAGGAAGCTCTGCTAATATCAGAGTGACCTCATAGTTGGCCGTTTCTTCAACAGTTGAGAACAGTTCCACCCCTTTTACCATTATATCATGTGAACATCTGAATGTTATAGCATCTTGCTTGTCCCTTTTGTAGCCCCAGCCTTTGGCAATCTCACGAAAACGATGAGCCTTTTTAAGCATATTTCTTGGTGTTGTTTTAAACAGGTTGCAACCCTCAGCTGGATTGATGAAATATTTAAACACTTTCACAGACTCGCCATCTGTAAGTATTCCACTTGGTTGGACAATTTCGGAGAAAAACTCTGCACTCATGCATGGGAAACGTATTTGAGAACGTGCATCTCCAAGCAGCATTTGTTTATTTTCAGCTGTTGGTTCGATGGAGAAAATACTACATTTTGACTCGACATATTTTAAGGCTGCATGAAATATAAACTCCTCATTCAGGGAAAGTCTCTCATCCTCTAGAATCAAACAGAGACAATCAGAACATAGCTCTACCATTCCTTCAGAGGCAAAAACTTTCTGGGGGTCTCTTACAATAAAATTGAGGCACCTGTGCCGTAATTCCTCATTGCGGTTTACATGTCCTATTTCCATCACACGACACACAGATTCTGGAGTCATACTAGCCTTCATTATATTCAGACATTTGTCTACTAGACCCTGGACAGCGTAAGTTTTGGCTGCATCAAGAACCTTCAGACAATTTTCAAGACCAACATCACTGTCTCCTGTATACAAAAATCTGTAAAATAGGTATTTCAATGCTTCTTTAACTCTTTACCACACGAGAAAATTTAAGACTGGTCCAAATTGAAAGCATTTGCAGACGACAAAATAAAGGTGAATAAAAAATAGAAATTTATGCTGGGTAGGGTAGAAAACACTGTGGGAAAAGGAGAAAATGCTGGTTACCAGCATTTTCTCCTTTTCCCACAGTGTTTTCAAAAGGCTTTTTTCTTAGGGGCGTCAAAAGTAGGGATTGTGTGGTAATGGGTTAACTGACTTTACCCCATGAGGCATTTGTATGGTATCTCTAATTGACCCTAAATAACAGCAAGGATGAAGCTGTTTCTTATGTGTATTTGACACCTTTTGATAGCATAGAAAACATTGTGGCAAAAGGTGAAATTGCTCATCACCAGCAATTTCACCTTTTGCCACAATGTTTTCCAAGGGCTCCTACAAGCAATGTGTAGAAATGAGTATCTATGGAGTACAGGGTTAACTGACTTTACATCATGTCTGAAGTTTGGCAGAACACACAGGTAAAAGATCTGACTGATTAGTGCTTAGTCTGGTTCTGCATTGACCAACCATTCAACCAAAATTCCAAGTCTTGAGCTGATAAATTTCTAAATTTGAAAGTACCATGTAACAAAGCTTTTGATTGCCGATCAGAATTTGTGTTACTTTCAAATCTGTAAGATTCTTGAAAATTAGATCTATCTAGACAAAGAATATGCCTAAGAATAGCTGGTGAAAACAGACCATCTTTGATCCACTAAGTCTGCTATTTGACTTAATATCACATCTAATTCTTGACCAAAAGCCAAAACTTAAGACTAATAAAAATCTAAAGAATAAGCAGATGACAAACTGTGACTAGAATACTTTCTGTGTAAGTTAATTAAAAGTTGAACTACAAGGTACAGGTTCAGGCTCTTAACCCATTACCACACAATCCCTACTTTTGACGCCCCTGAGAAAGAAGCCTTTAGAAAACATTGTGGGAAAAGGAGAAAATGCTGGTAACCAGCATTTTCTCCTTTTTCCACAATGTTTTCTACCCTTCTCAAAACAAATTTCAAATTTTCAGTCACTTTTATTTTGTCTTCTGCAAGTGCTTTCAATTTGGACAGGTCGAAAATAGTGTCGTTTGGTAATGGGTTAACCTTTTACCCCATAATGCATTCCTATGGTATCTTTACTTGACCCTAAATAACAGCAAGGATGAAGCCATTTCTTATGTGTAAATGATATCTTTTGATAGCATAGAAAACATTGTGACAGAAGGTGAAATTGCTCGTCACGAGCAATTTCACCTTTTGCCACAAAGTTTTCCAAAGGCTCCTATAAGTAATGTGTAGAAATGAGTATCTATGGAGTAAAGGGTTAACATTACTTTCAACATTAATTCAATTATATAATGGCATCCAGTGCACCTATCCCTGCTTCCTTGGAGTTTCTTTTCACAACATTCTTCCAAAGTAACTGGCTGCTTTTCCCACAAAACCATTTTTGAAACAACAGGAGTGTGTGTGCCCCTGAAAACAAGAGCAGTACATGCAGGTCTAAATGTTTGGCTGTGTGCAGTTGTTTACAGAAAAAACACGGGGTATATTGGGTTTCGAGCAACGATACTATTTAACTCTTTACCAAACAATCTTGACTTCTGACGACCGAGAAAAAAAAGGCTTTTGAAAAAATTGTGGGAAAAGGAGAAAATGCTGGTTACCAGCATTTTCTCCTTTTACCACTGTTTTCTATCCTATCTAAAACAAATTTCAATTTTTCAGTCAGATTTATGTTGTCATCTGCTAATTTAACCCTTTCCCAAACAATCCCTGGTTTTTACGGGTCTGGAATAGTAGCCTTTTGGTAAGCAGCATTTACTCCTTTTCCCACAATGTTTTCTACCCTATCATAGACAGAAATCATCTTTCCAGCAAGAGTTGAATTGTCGTCTGCAATTGCTTTCAATTTGGTCTAGTCCAAAAGTTTGTCGTTTGGGAAAGGGTTAATGCTTTAGACTTTAACTTGTCTAAAATTTTGTCATTTGATAAAGAGTTAGATCAGAAAGGGGCATAACTCTTTACCTCATATTTCGGGATGACTTGCCCTTATAGTATGGTTCCCGCTTTTAATAATCAACAACTAGCCACAGTTGCAAGTAAACAATTGACAGTGACAGAAATATCAGAATATGTGAGACTTTTTGCATGATGGTAAGCTATAATGATACCTTGATGAATTCTTATCAAAAAGACAGCTATTCTAAAAGTTATTTATTCGGTAACTAAAGTGTTGACTCGATGAATGCTAAGTAAGGAATAGGCAATTTAAAAAAAATAAAATAATCAAATTAATTGCCATCATTTATTTTCAAGGTTGTTACTGGTAGTGTACCTGATGATAAAAAAACGATGTAGATCCACTACAAGTCTGTTTGTTCTGTGTAAATTGAAGATCAGACAGCATGTCAAATTACAGTTGAGCAATGTGCTTAAACCTTTAACCAAACAATCTCATGTGTCCACTGTTCACTAAAGGAAAAAATTTGGACTGGTCCAAATGGCAAGAATTTGCATAGGACAATTCAAAGGTGGCGCAAAGTAAGAAATTTTTCTTTGAAAGGTTACAAATCATTTTGGGAAAAGGAGAAAATGTTACCAGCATTTTATCCTTTTCCCACAGTGTTTTCAAAAGGCTGCTTCCTCATATAACGATGGCTTGAACCAAATTTGCAGTCTGGAAATGCTATCAATTTGGACCAGGGTAAAATTCTTCCAAAAGGTATAATTTTGGGCTATTTGATATATACATGTAATACTACCTTATAATTATACAATGTTTGCTTCCTTTTGAAATTAAATCAAAATTTATAGTATTGTACTTGTAGGCTTCTTCAGTTATTCATCAGCATAAGGCTACGGTATTAAGCTCATAATGAGGGCTGGTTGAGAAGTTGCAAGCTTTGTTTTGAAGGAGTTAAGTAGGCATTTCCTTTTTCAGTCTTTCTATTCCCTAACTATTTAAAGCTGTTTACCAGAAGACTGGTGTCATCCTGTCAAAGAGGTCGTACTCTAAAGTAAACAAGGCAAGTACGTAATTCTTTTTTCCACCACGTCTATGCCCCAATTCACAAGTCTGCAATTACCATGGCTGCCATATGTGATTGTGACTTTTAATTAATTCAACATACACCGCATGTATTTGCCTGATCTTGCTCAATCAAACTTTCAGCTATATCCAACACTGAAAAAGGCCATTTGTGGTTATTCCCACTTTCCATCAGGCATCAGATGATGATGTCTTGTATGAAGTGAAGGACTTTCTGAACAGTCGAGAAAATGACATTTCCAAAAGTAGCACTGAACCATATTGCCGGCAAAAGTGTAGCGAAGAAAATTATATTGAAAAATAACACAATTTTTCTGCCGAAAAACAAACCTGTATTTACCAAACGGCAAATTTATAGACTGGTCCATATTGAAAGCACTTACAGAAGACAAAATAAACGTAACTCAAAAATTGAAATTTGTTTCCACCAGGGTAGAAAACATTGTGAGAAAAGGAGAAAATGCTGGTTACCAGCATTTTCTCCTTTTCCCACAGTATTTTCAAAAGGTTTCTATCTCAGGGTCAATATCAAATTTACATTATATATATTCAAAGTATGATATTAATCTGACATTATCAAATGAGTTCGTACAAGACAGCAAGTATGCCATATGGTATAAACACATACATACTGTTTCTCTAATCTGGCACCCTACGCCATCCTTTCTGGCTGTGAAGGGTCAAATCCTTTTGTAAACTTTTTGCATATCCAAGTACCTTTCTATATTGTAATACAATTGACGAAATGGATTTTTTTTTATCCATGATTATGTAACAAGTTGCCCTCTTTTGTGCAGGGAGATGTGTTAAGTGTTTACTACACAGTCCTGCCTTTAACGACCTTAAGAAAGAAGCCTTGTGAAAACATTGTAGGAAACCAGCAGTTTCTCCTTTTCCAACAATGTTTTCTTCCCTTCTCAAATGAACTTCCAATTTTTCAGTCATATTCATTTTGTTGTCTGCTACTCCTTGCAATCTGGATATGTCTATAATTTTGTTGTTGGGTTAAGAGTTAACCCATTACCACACAATCCCTACTTTTGACGCCCCTGAGAAAGAAGCCTTTTGAAAACACTGTGGGAAAAGGAGAAAATGCTGGTAACCAGCATTTTCTCCTTTTCCCACAGTGTTTTCTACCCTTTCCAGAACAAATTTCTATATTTCAGTCACCTTTATTTTGTTGTCTGCAAATGCTTTCAATTTGGACCAGTCCAAAATTTTCTCGTGTGGTAATGAGTTAAAACCCCCTTAACTCTTTACCAAATGACAAAATTATAGACTGGTCCAAATTGGAAGTACTTGCAGACAACAAAATAAATATAACTCAAAAATTGAAATTTCTTTCCAGCTAGGTAGAAAACATGTGAAAAGGAAAAAATGCTGGTTACCAGTATTTTCTCCTTTTCACACAATGTTTTAAAAAGGCTTCTATCTCAGGATCGTTAAAAGTCGGGATTGTGTGGTAAAGGGTTACACCACAGCGTAACTCACTTAGAACATTTTTTTTTTGTTTTTCCAAACAACAAAATTTTACACTGGTTCAAATTGAAAGTATTTGCAGATAACAAAACAAATGTAATGATACTAAAAAACTGAAACTTGACTTCAGAAGAATAGAAAACATAAGGGGAAAAAGGAGAAAATGCTGGTTACCAGCATTTTCTCCTTTTCCCACAATGCTTTTTGAAGGCTTCTTCCTTTGGCAGGTAAAAACCAGAGATTGTTTGGTAAAGGGTTAACTCTGTCATTATGGAATAACTTCATACAAAATAGCAGGTATTTGGCCTGTGTCCACACTTGTATTGTTCGTGCTCTTCGAACAATTTTTGAACTTAAATTTAACTCCCTCTTGTTCCATCTCAGGAACACCATTTATGCCTTTATATGAGGCTACAGCTGGTTCTTTAAAAGTGACACTGAGTGAGTATTCTTTGTCCTTTTTCACCTCAACTGGCCTGTCAAAGTAGATGTTGTACAATTTCTGAGCACCGTCAGTCTCGATATGTATTGACGGTTTGTTGGCAACAACAGCATAAAATGGAACTTGTTTTAGAGCCATGTTAATTTTGTACTCTGTTGAAACGTCACATGACCCATAAATTACAACTCCGTGAAGTAAAATATTCGCTGATGGTGAAAAGATAATCGAGTCCTGCTTATTTCGTTTGTAACTCCATCCACTGGCAACTTCGTGAAATCTGAATAAAGACTTCTGGAGATATCTGGGTTTTGTGTTAAAAATCTCACAGCCACTGTTTTTGTTCATGAAAAATTTCATGACTTTCACACATTCACTTGATGTCAGAATTCCCATAGGCTCTACTTTGTTTGAAAAGAAAGTGGGATCCATAATGGGGAATCTGATCTGATTAAAAGCTTTGCCCAGTATCAAACGTTGATTTTCTGGGGATACGATAACCCCTCTATCCTTGCATTTCTTCTCTGCATATGAAATGGCCGCTTGAAAAATGTCCTCTTCCTTCAGCGAAAGCTTATCCTGTCTCAGGATCAGTTCTAGGCAATCAGAACAAAGATCAGTGAAAACTTCACTTTGAAAAACCTGAAGGGGATGCCGTAAAGCCATCCTCAAACTATCTTCCCTCAGCTGTTCATTGTCGTAAGTGTGTGCAGCCTCTATTATAACACAGATATTTTCTGGGTCCATCTTACTCTTCAAGCGGTTCATACATTTACGGATCAAATCTTGGATTGTGTATTTTTGTGACGCATACATCAGAGCAAGAACATTGTTTAAGTCAATTTTGATCTCTTCATAGTAGAGGAATCTGTAATGATAAACAGTGGTTGTCATAACGATAAAGATTCCTTTTGTCACTGAAATTAATAATGATTCATTTTGATTCTAATGATCAGTATTCATCTTTTTCATCAGAGTCTTTGCTAACTTTTAGGACAAGTTAAAAGCTTTTATGAAAGACCAGGGTCCGTATTCACCAACCATTCTTAAGAACATTCTTTGTCTTATTCTTCAGAATTTTATCAGTGTGAAAGTAACAGAACTTCTGATTGGCTAAACCATTTGGTATAGCCTATTGATCAAAAATTCTGTTACTTTTACAGTTAGAAAATCTCGAAAATCTCTTAAGAATAGCTTGTGAATACAGACCCAGAAGAAATTACTCAAAACTGAGCAATTTTACTCTCTTCCTCAAGCTATGATTTGTCTGTAATAACAGAGTGGCAATCTGTTAAAAGGCAGTTTTATGCATCTTTGTGACGAATAATTCCACTTGACCCATCACCACACAGTCTCTACTTTTGACAACCCTGAGAAAGAAGCCTTTGGAAAACATTGTGGGAAAAGGAGAAAATGCTGGTCATCAGTATTTTCTTCTTTTTCCACAATGTTTTCTACCCTTTACAAAACAAATTTCAAATTTTCAGTCACTTTTATTTTGTCGTCTGCAAATGCTTTCGATTTGGACAAGCCTAAAATATTGTAGTTTGGTAATGAGTTAAGCAAGTTGTCTCAAAATCTGGATCCATTTTTTTCCAATAGAATCATGTGGCAGAATGGTCCTTTCAAAACCAGTAGCAAACAGTTTTGACCCAGGTCAGCCTGTGTGGGTAGAGATGCCTTTTACAGATGCATTGAACTACCCTCTCACAGAGCATGACTTAAACACATTGTAAGTTCATGGCTTTTGTTACATTGTCCAACCATTTAACTCTTTACCACTCAATTACGAGTTTTGATGACCCTGAGGTAGAAGCCTTTTAAAAACATTGTGGGAAAAGAAGAAAATGCTGGTAACCAGCATTTTCTACTTTACCTACAATGTTTTCCACCCTACTAGAAACAAATTCAATATTTGAGTGCCTGTAATGTTTTATTTTGTTGTCTGCAAATGCTTTCAATCTTGACTATTCCAAACTTTGGTCTTTTTGTAAAGAGTTAACAATTTAAATTCTGTAAATAAATCACAAATGACCTTCTGGTAGTCGACATAACGCTCCGCTTAAGACCTTTTGCTTCTTTTTCTTACTGTTTTTATTTCCTAAATGTGATTTTTTTTCTATTTGTCATAACCATGCATACATATGTAGTCAATGTATGGTAAATTTTGAAGCTTTTGAAAGATCTCTATACCTGGTGTATTCTATAAGATTTGCTCTTACTACGTAATACTAGCATTTTGTTCAAACATTAGGCTTTTCAACCATGTTTCCAATTCATTCACTGCAAAACAGGCAAGTTTTGGATATATTATTAATTTTGAATCCGCCAATCAGAATTTGCAGTACTTTGAATTGAGAAAATTCTTGAGACTTGGACCATGAAAGTTACTAAGAACCTTTGTTGACTATGGGTCAATTTCAGTCCAGATTCTTGTACATTTTGATGTCAGGCAAATTGATTTTAATAATGTTCTTGCTCTGCATGTACCGGTATATAAAAAAATAAAAATATTTCAACTGTCATTACTATAAAGCATACATGTACACATGCAAAAAAGTCATGTAATAGTAAACGAAATGAAAACTTTTACGGATGAGATATGCTCTGACAATTTTAATCCTTTACTCCATAGAAACTCATTTCTACATATTGCTTGTAGGAGAAAACATTGAGGCAAAAGGTGAAATTGCTCATGACGAGCAATTTCACCTTTTGCCACAATGTTTTCTACACTATTAAAAGGTGCCATATACACATAAGAAACAGCTTCATCCTTGCTGTTATTTAGGGTCAATTAGAGATACCACAGAAATGCCTTATGGGGTAAAGGGTTAAGTGGGTCCAATGAAACTCCAGGATGTGGAAAATATTACATAATATGGTTGCATAAAATGAATTTCTCTAAAAACTGAATAGTGAGATAGTAATTTTCCTTGGATCACACCACTTCATTATTCTGTCCGTTTAGACAAAATTCATATGGCACGGGCTGACCTGTGTCAAAACTCTTGGCTTTTGACAAAAATTTTCTGCATGTTAATAGGCCATTCTGCATGTCAATAGACCATTCTAGCTCAGGATTCAGCCAGTTGTTGGACAAATTAGATTTATCGATCAATAAAATTAATGTGCTATGGCTTGATAGATAGTAGATTTTGACATGGAGATACATTAACTCTGTACCAAACAATCCCAAATTTTAACAACCCTGAGGACGACACCTTCTGAAAAGACTGTGGGAAAAGGAGAAAATTATGGTAATCAGCATTTTCTCCGTTTCACAGTTTTTTATTTGGTTTTAGAGTCAATTTAGCCATATATAATTTGTCGTCTGCAATACCTTTGAATTTGGATGAGAACAAAATTTTGTCATTTGGTAAAGATGTATTTCCCCTTTGGACAAAACAATGGCTCACATGCTGAGGATACAATTATTGTGTACAAAATGAAAGAAGATGGACAGACTTGTGACACCAAAATCTTCAAAAAAATTATTATTTATGATTACATTAACCCTTACACTAAATGATTCTCTGGTTTTATAACTCTCATCAGAAAAAAAAAGCTTTTGAGCACGTTTTTAACAAGTGTTTTCAATCCTTTACCACACAAGCAAATTATAGACTGGTTCAAATTTGAAGCAGACAACAAACTAAAGGTGGCCTAATTGAGGAAATTTGCGGGATAAGAAAGTGCTAATTATCAGCATTTTCTCCTTTTCCCACAATATTTTAAAAAAGCCTACTCTTTCAGGGTCATCAAAAGCTGGGATTGTATCATATAGGATTAATTAATGGACAAATCCCTTGTTTGACTTATGGTTTTACAATCCGAAGTTTTTACCAGCCTGAGGACAAAGGCTTCTGAGAATTTTGTGGGAAATGGAGAAAATGCTGATGCACAGCATGTCCTCATTTTCCAACAATGTTTTTTATCCTTTTACTGACAAACAACATAATATTTCAGCCACTTTTAATCAGTTGTCTACAAATCTTTTCTATTTTGGTTAGGTTTCAAATTGTTGTAGTTTAACCCTTTACCAAACAATAAAATTTTAAACCGATCCAAATTGCAAGCATTTGCAGACGACGAAATAAATGTAACTCAAAAACTGACATTTGTTTCCAGCAGTGTATAAAACGTTGTGGGAAAAGGAAAAAATGCTGGTTACCAGCATTTTCTCCTTTTCCCGTAATGTTTTCAAAAGGCTTCTATCTCAGAGTCGTAAAAACCAGGGATTGTTTGGTAAAGGATTAATAATAGTTTTTCAATAAAAGAAAAACCATACTATCCCAAGTTTTAGAGACTGTGAGGAAGAGACCTTTGGAAAACTTTGTGGAAAAAAGGGAAAATGCTGGTGACCAGCATTTTCTATTTTTTTCTACAATGTATTCTACCCTATCAAAGACAGAAATCAGCATTTGGGCTACATTTATTTTCGATAGGTGAGAGCAACACTATTATAAGTGCCTGTGCATTGTACAGGCACTTAGAATAGTGTTGCAATCACCTATTGTTTTGTTGTCTGCAAATGCTTTTAAATTAGTGAAGTGCAATAAATTGTTGCTTGGTGAAGAGTTATATCTGCAATGTGGAGATACCTAGGATTTTGTCATCCTCAGATAATGGATTTAGCAAAGGCATTTTAAAATCTATTTCTCAAAAACTTTAGCTGTCGATCAAGGACCATTGCCATTGTGTAACTATTGACAGCTGTCATAACTAAACATAACTATATAATGGTGGTGGAAAAAGCAAACAGTCAAATATTAAAACATAGCCAGTAGCTGCAGCACTGGAAGCATGTAACAGAAAATAGAACTATTTATAAATGGATTAACCCTTTACCAAATGACATAATTTTAGACTGGTCCACGTTGAAAGCACTTGCAGGCGACAAAATAAACCTGACTCAAAAGTTGAAATTTGTTTCAAGAAGGGTAGAAAACATTGTGAGAAAAGGAAAAAAATGCTGCTTATTAGTATTTTCTCCTTTTCCTACAATTTTTTCGAAAGGCTTCTATCTCTGGGTCGTAAAAAGCAGGGATTGTTTGGTAAAGGTTTCAAGCATCTTCATTGTACGGGGCACATTAGTCAGCACTTTCATCTGGTTCGCTACGAGCTAGTTAACCCATTACAATACAATCCCTACTTTTGACAATCCAGAGAAAGAAGTCTTTAGAAGACATTGTGGGAAAAGGAGAAAATGCTGGTAACCAGGGTTATTTAGGGTCAATTAGAGACACCATAGAAATGCATTATGGGGAAAATGGTTATGTTTTTATTGGAGAAGTCTGCAGATAGTCATGTTTCTGATTGGAAAATCTATAAATTTTAACATCTTCATAACCATAGATGTAAATAACTTGAAGTTGTCCATATTTTCTTTTTTAAGTTAATACATGTACACAAATTTATTACAAGCAATTTCGTTGAAATGATATCCCCCACTGAAAAAAATCACTTGACTGCTTTATGTTTTAAAATCCTCCCAATCCGCCATTTTTCATTGAATCAAACAAAAAAAATGTATCAGCGGAATGGGTTATTGTAACGTAACACATGTACAAAGTTTCACAAAATTCTGCCCAATGATATTGGATATATTCTCCCAGACGGATGGATAACACTAAAACTATATCCCTATAAAACTATACAAAAAATCACATGTGTAGAAAAAAATCGTTTTACTTACTGCATGACAGTTCTAAAGATAGCTGGCTCTATGTCTGGAATATCAATGACTTCACCTTGCCCTTCTCTCATGCCATCAGCAAACATGGCATAAAAAACACAGCTTCGACTTGCAAGGACATACTTGTGTGCTTTGATTATCTGTTTCTCCATCCCAACACGAAAGGAAACATCACAAAGAAGCTCATTTTGAAACATCTGTTTGTTACATTCAATGACAGATTTATTTGACTGCCAATCATAGAATGCCATGGCACCTGGCTTTCTATTTTACTCTGAAAGGAAGAAACATTTTTTTACTTATACCTCTTTTTTTCTTCCTTCCAACACAGGAATTTTGCATTCCATATCTAAAATAAATGATAAAATATGAAAAAAAAATCTCCCCTATATATATACAGGAGATTTATTTTTTACTCTTATTTCATCATTTATTTTAGCAATAGAATGTCAAACTCCTAGCTGAGCTTCCAAGTTGCATAAAAAATTCAAAATAGAAGGTACATGTACATCAAATTTTTTAACTAAACCTTTTAATGAGATTTAACATCTGAAGAGATAAGACTAAATTGTCTTGTGTATATATAGACTGTGTTCTGTCTGTCAAAAACATAAACAACAACAAAACCAACAGGGCCATATGGCCAAGTATTGCTCTACTACCATTTATGCACTATATATATGCATTGACAGAGACACAAATCATAAAGAGTCTATGACAAAAAACTTTTATAGAAAAAATAGGCTATCCTTCCATCCCTTCCCCCTTAACCCATTACCACACAATCCCTACTTTTGACGCCCCTGAGAAAGAAGCCTTTTGAAAACACTGTAGGAAAAGGAGAAAATGCTGGTAACCAGCATTTTCTCCTTTTCCCACAGTGTTTTCTACCCTTCCCAGATCAAATTTCAATTTTTCAATCATCTTTATTTTGTCGTCTGCAATGCTTTCAATTTGAACCAGTCTAAAGTTTTGTCGTGTGGTAAAGAGTTAAAAAAGGTCATAAATCACTCCCACTGAAAACATTTGCAAAAACTTAAATACACAACACAAATCATAATCGGTGTTGGGTATTCAAGGTTTTTGCGAATGTTCAGTTTAAAAGGCTATGAGAAAACTTGTGACCCACGGATATTGCCACGTTTTGACCCCAGAGGTATAAATGGGACAATCTTAATAGAGGTTGACGTAATTTGATGTACATGAAGTGCCCAGCATGCCAAATTTGGTAGCCTCAGGCCTTATTAGAGATAAAAAGATCAAAAAGGGTTTTGAAGTTTTGAACTCATGAGGTAAATCTATAATGTAAAACTTGTGATCCCTGAGGGTGCATTAAAAAGCTACAAACAAAAAATTTGGTAGTGATTGTTTGGAAAAAAAGGAAGTTTTTTTTTTTTTAAACAGTTTAATCATGTATTTAACTTGTGACCCCCAGTGCTGGAGCACTTCTGATCCCAGGCTATATTTTCGAGAATTTGGTCAAGGTCTATTACCTGAAACTACATGCTAAATTTGGTAACCCAAGGCTTTAATGTTTTAGACAATTTTTTACAAGTTTTTAAAGATTTTCCATACACATACTGCCTTTTTCAATTTTGTTGGGGGGAACCAGAGATTATTTTGATGATCAATTTCTTTTGAAATTCTAGAGAGGGCTAAGTAGAACTGTTTCTATCAAGTTTCATCAAAATTGTATGAATAGTTTCACAGAAGATGGTGTATGACAGATATAGGGCCATGATATTTAATAGCCTTTTGGTTTTTGGCCAGTAGAGCTAAAAGGAATTTGGGAAATCAATAAAGAACTGCAAAAATATAATACCACTTCCAAGAATAAAGTATTATCAACTGTTGTGACAATGTTTTAATGACCCTGATACAAAAGCAGGCTTTGACAACATGATAGGAAAAATGGGAAATGTGTTTAATGTGTTCTCTGCAAATATGCTTTCAATTTAACCCTTTACCTCAAAAGGCATTTCTATGGTATCTCTAAATGACCCTAATAACAGCAAAAATGAAACCGTTTCTTATGTGTATATGACACTTTTTGATATCATAGAAAACATTGTGGCAAAAGGTGAAATTGCTCGTTACGCGCAATACATGTATCACCTTTTGCCACAATGTTTTCCAAAGGCTCCTACAAGCAATTCGTAGAAATGAGTGTCTGTGGAGTAAAGGGTTAAACCATTTTACTGTTGAATGATAAAAGGCTCAAGGAAAGGGAAGCATATCTTAGATAATATAGAAATGATATTGGGAAAAAAGCATCGCTTTCTTTGAATAGAAATGATCTCTTTTCAAACACTGTTTTCAGACCTCACCCAAGAGTGATACTGCAAAAAGTAATGACAGATCTCTCTAACATTACCACATGTAGATGTTTTAGACCTTTCTAAATGGAAACATTCAAAGGTGATGTATTAAATACATAATGCTGTTCAAATGATGAAATCTGTGACGGAAAGGATGGATTTTTCTTTTATAGTTGGAAAAGAAACATTTTCTCCATTTCTAACAATGTTTTCAAAGCTATTTTTTTTCTCACAGAGTCATGAAAGCAACATGTTTCGTAATGCATTGCTTGAGATGTTTGATAAACAGAGATATTACTGGAAAAAGAAAGAGATTTGCAGAGCGGCGCATATACGCCTGCAGGGGCTTGTCAGTGAAATGAGTTGCAGTGACGGATGGGCCTTGAATGAAGAGTGGTTATTCTCCATGATGTGTGAAAAACATTAAAGGGCAATTACTGAAAAAATAAGGGTGGCAAAGTTACAAATTTTGTGAATTGCTCTTATCCACAAGGTGTTCTATCAGTCTTTGAAGGTTCAAGATCATAGCTTTTATATTTTAGAAATTATGGCCCAGACGAAAATTCAAAGTAAAAAGGGCAATAACTCAAAAAGAAGGATGGCAGAGTTATGGTTCTTGTGCAAAGCACTACATCATAATGTGTTCTATTACATGTAGTCTTTGAAGTTTCAAGATCATGGATTTTGAAGTTTGGAAGTTATGGTCTTTACAAAAATTCAAACTGAAAATTAAGAAGGGCAATAACTCAAACTAGAAGGCCCTGAAGGGCCTGAATATGCTCTACTGGCAGAGAGTTTGCTTTTAAATAAAGCATACATAGGAATTCATTACGCAAAAAGACATAAAAAAAAATTGACATTTTCAACTCAAAGTGGCTACTTTTCCATTACTTTTGGTTGAATTTTTTTCAAACTCAACAGGGTTAACCCATTACCACACAATCCCTACTTTTGACGCCCCTGAGAAAGAAGCCTTTTGAAAACACTGTAGGAAAAGGAGAAAATGCTGGTAACCAGCATTTTCTCCTTTTCCCACAGTGTTTTCTACCCTTCCCAGAACAAATTTCTATTTTTTAGTCACCTTTATTTTGTCATCTGCAAATGCTTTCAATTTGGACCAGTCTAAATTTTTCTCGTGTGGTAAAGAGTTAAAGAGCTATTGATGGGATAAACAAGCTGAAAAACTCATAAAATCTGATCACAAATAAATACTTTATCATGTAAACAGGCAATGAAAATGTTCAATTTGAAAAGACTACTTTTCCCATACTGTTTGTCAGATTTTTTTCAAAATCAATAGGGTTAAAGCTATTGATGAGATAAACAAACTGTGCAAGTTTCCCGGATATCTGACCAAAAATGAAGACTTGATCGCGTAAACAAGAAATGAAAGATTTCAACTTGAAATGGCTACTTTTCCCATACTCTTTGTCGGAATTTTTTCAAAATTAATAGGGTTGAAGCTATTGATAAGATAAACAAACTCTGCAAGTTTCATGGAAATCTGACAAAAAATGAAGACTTTATTGCGTAAACAAGAAATGTAAATTTTAAACTTGAAATGGCTACTTTTCCCATACTGTTTGTCGGATTTTTTTCAAAATTGATAGGGTTAAAGTTATTGATAAGATAAACAAACTGTGCAAGTTTCACGAAAATCTGACCAAAAATGAAGACTTGATCGCGTAAACAAGAAATGAAAGTTTTCAACTTGAAATGGCTACTTTTCCCATACTCTTTGTTGGAATTTTTTCAAAATCAATAGGGTTGAAGCTATTGATAAGATAAACAAACTCTGCAAGTTTCATGGAAATCTGACCAAAAATGAAGACTTTATTGCGTAAACAAGAAATGAAAGTTTTCAAATTGAAATGGCTACTTTTCCCATACTGTTTGTCGGATTTTTTTTCAAAATCGATAGGCTTAAAGTTATTGATAAGATAAACAAACTGTGCAAGTTTCACGAAAATCTGACGACAAATGAAGACTTTATCTAGTAAACAAGAATTAGAAATTTTCAAGTAGAAATGGCTACTTTTCCCATACTGTTCGTCAGATTTTTCTCAAAATCAATAGGGTTGAAGCTAGTGATAAGATAAACAAATTGTGCAAATTTCATGAAAATCTGACAATAAATGAAGACTTTATCGCGTAAACAAGAATTGGAAATTTTAAACTTGAAATGGCTACTTTTCCAATATTGTTGTTGGATTTTTCTCAAAATCAATAGGGTTGAAGCTATTGATGAGATAAACAAACTGTGCAAGTTTCACAAAAATCTGACAACAAATGCAGACTTTATCGCGTAAACAAGAAAAAGACTAACGGACGGACAGACGGACGGACGACGGAAACCCCGCCATGACATAAGCTCTGCTGGCTGAAAGCCAGTAGAGCTAAAAATAAAAATGGCAGAGTTATGGTTCATGTGCACTGCACTTCTCCATAATGGGTTTTATCAGTGTATGTAGTTTTATAGTATGGAAGTTATGGCCTTAACAAAAATTCAAAGTGAAAAGTTGGTTATTTCAGAAATCAAGGGCAGATAATTTTACAACGCAAACAGCGATCCAAATTCTAATAGTCAGGTGCACAACTACACATCATGGAGATTCATTGTGGCAAGTTTCAAATAATTCCGATGGAAACTGTAGGAGCAGTTGCGCACACAAG
Source organism: Tridacna crocea (assembly GCA_943736015.1). Lineage (NCBI taxonomy): Eukaryota > Metazoa > Mollusca > Bivalvia > Cardiida > Cardiidae > Tridacna > Tridacna crocea. The sequence continues at coordinate 27,436,836 of OX031070.1, forward strand.
AAATTGCTAACGGACGGACAGATAACCGTGGGTATAACATAATATGACCCTTCAGGCGTATAAAAAGTAATTCTTATACCTTTAGGGTTTTACAAAACAATCTGGTTTATTTTCAACCTTGAAACACAATTACCATAACCTTTCCGGAAAATGTTTTTATGTACCTTGATCTTATCTGAGCAGCATTTAATTTGTTGTCTGCAAAATCTTTAAAAGTCGAACTGCCTAAATTTTTGCCATCTGGTAATCAACAAGTAATTTTAGAGACAAAATAAACTCCCTATTTATAATGAAATAGCAATTTTGTTTTACATTTCATGACGATACTATGCGCAATTTTACCCTAAAAGTTAACCTTTTATTTCCTTATTTAATCATCTTTAGAACAATGTCTTTTTGATGGTATGGTGTATAGGCTGCTTTAAAGATTATTTCAGTCATATCACAGCAAAAAGCTCACTAATTATGCATACCCTGGTTTCAACAAGCACTAGGCTAGGTCCCTGAAGTCCCTTACCAAGGCCACCCTCACGAAAACCTTAGTGCTTATATGGGTATTGAAAACCAGGCCTTGGCCTTTGTGCCCCTTTCAGGAACCCCTATCTTGGCCTATGTAAGTGTTTCACTAAACAATGAAATTCCAGACTCAACCAAATCTGAACAAACAATGTCAGACAGCAAACGAAACATGACTTAAATGAGTAGGATTTATATTTCAAAGGATAGTAAACATTGTAGGAAAAAGGAGAAAATGGTGGTCACCAGAATTTTCTCCTTTTCTTGTGATGCTTTTTAAAGCTTTGTTTCCTAACCCTTTACTCCATAGATCTATACTCATTTCTACGCATTGCTTGTAGGAGCCTTTGAAAACATTGTGGCAAAAGGTGAAATTGCTCATGACAAGAAATTTCACCCTTAGTCAAAATGTTTTCAATGCTATCAAAAGGTGTCAAATACACATAAAAAAATGGCTTCATCCTTGCTGTTATTAGGGTCAATTAGAGATACCATAGAAATGCCTTATGGGGTAAAGGGTTAAGGGTTGTTCAAACACATGATTTTGGTAAAAGCTTTATGACAGTAAAGAATTAGAATTGGTCAGCACAAAAAGTCCAGCCGTATCTTGGGTTTACAAAATCTAAGGCGTCATCAATGCTCTCCCTCTCTTAATACATAGACCTGTGGTGATCATAAGGTAAAATGACGTCCTTGGTCCTTGGTTACTGTTGCTGAAGGCTCCCAAACTACTACAGTAAAGACAAATACAGTTAATAGGTAGGCTACTTAAATCATGCTGTCATGACTCGTGTTTATCTCCATAAAATTCCAGAACTATATTTCTATCATGTATTTCTACCAATGATAATTCTTGGTAAAGAAATTTAGAGATGCCTCAGTGAAATAATTTACACAATGACATGCACTAAAGTAAGATTTTAAGATTTTTTTTTTTTTTTTTTGGGGGGTGGGGGAGAGAAAGAGGGTGGTGGTGAGGGGGGAGCCCCTCAGAGAATGTAATAGATCTACTTGTTTCAGCAACATTTTTAATTTTGATGAGAAAGAATGAAACACCTCAACAAACCTCCATTTTATCACAATAATAGAATTAAAGATACTGTTGTTTTCATTAGGTTAGTTGTCACATCGAATTACAAGCATTTCAAAATATTTATATATAATATATATTGTCTGATTCAACAGAGGGTATGTTTAGAAGAAAAAAAATCAAAATATGGTTATGGGAAAAGAGGGATGTCTTATGATTTTAAATGTGTTAAGTGTGCAGTCAAACAACAAACTTGTTAATATCATTGAATTGGTGGAAGTAGTTTAATAATAATCATTTTGAGTTACAGCTAATTTTGTAGGATGATATTTTAGTGGAAATAGCTGTTTTCCATTACACAGGTCTTACCTTAAATCCAAGATTAAACTGCATTTTATTTGCAATCTGATCTATGTCTACAGATTCTGCATATTCTTCACGCACCAAAGGTTTTGAAAGATTATCGTCAAACTGAAACACTGGTGACAAGTGTCACTTTTTGGATGATAAGAGGTTATTAAACAATATGCTTTTTTGGTGTCTTACACGACTTTGGCAGGTGAATTACAGTGCCTTCAGCGCTTTGATTTTAGATACAGACATATACCATTACAATAAATGATGAAAAGATTAACGATACCTTTTTTTCGACTGGAAGCTAGACGATGAATTTCGGCTGTGCGTAGCTGCTCTCACAATAAATGTAGCTCGGAATTAAGTAAGCGCTGAAAATTTAATTTGGTCGGTCAATAAATACTCTATATTTAAAGTGGGAAAATCCCGCTTGTTACTATTTTGGGCATTGTGCATCGGCTTCCGGCATGTTAGGAATAAACCATGCTCTGCAAAAAGGGGGCTTAATGCATCTGCAAACAATATCGAATCAGGCCAGCCTGCCTAGTCCGCACAGGCTGACCTGAGCGGAAACTTTTCTTTATTGGTCAATTATTCATGTCATGGCCTCGCGATCCTGAAGGATTCATGCAAGGATGAAAATTCAGAACTTTGGTTGTTGATGGATTAACTCTTTACCAAACGACAAAATTTTAGACTGGTCCAAATTGAAAGCATTTGCAGACGACAAAATAAATGTGACTGAAAAATTGAAATTTGTTCCGGGAAGGGTAGAAAACACTGTGGGAAAAGGAGAAAATGCTGGCTTCTTCCTCAGGGATGTCAAAAGTAGGGATTGTATGGTAATGGGTCCTTTTCCCACAGTGTTTTCAAAAGGCTTCTTTCTCAGGGTCGTCCAAAGTAGGCATTGTGTGGTAATGGGTTTTTAATTACGTTCTGTTGACTTGCTTCATCACGGAGATGCACTAAGCCCCCCTTTTCCAGAGCTCGTAGACCGTGTTAAAAAGACAAAAAGAGCTTTTAAAGATAATATTTATAATCTGATCTTTGCCAGCAAAGAAAACAAATTAGAAAGATATATCCAGACTAAAAAAAAATGAAGCTCCCGGTCGTTCGTTTTCTGCACATTCCCATTTAGATCTAATCGATTGCGTTTCATTTTCACGATAGATCTAGGTCTTTGTTCTTGTATGAAAATATGTTTACTTGCTATTGCTTTATTTAAATTGCGAATCTTGTTTCCAGAATAAAGACTGGACGGACAAAACGTCCAATCCGTTCTTTTTTTATTTCTCCGTAATCTTAGCCAAATATCATGTTCATTCAACAGTAATTTTATCAATGCTGCATACATATTTAATAGATCTATCATGTTATTCAAGTCTTTAGAATTTCGGTAACATCGTTGAATAAATGAAATGGGATAGTGAGGCATGTTAACCCATTACCACACAATCCCTACTTTTGACGCCTCTAAGAAAGAAGCCTTTTGAAAACACTGTAGGAAAAGGAGAAAATGCTGGTAACCAGCATTTTCTCCTTTTCCCTTTATGTTTTCTACCCTTCCAAGAAGAAATTTCAATCTTTCAGTCACCTTTATTTTGTTGTCTGCAAATGCTTTCAATTTGGACCAGTCTGAAATTTTGTCGTTTGGTAAGGAGTTAATTGACATTTGGTTAAATCCAAATAATCTGCAGATGCGAAAAACGGGAAAACCCATTTGAAGAACTATTAATAGATCCATGGTTTCCCAGAGCAAAGTTGGGGATTTCCAAACGTCGTAATATGGAGGACATTTTCTTCAGCTAGTTCCACTGCTTTTACAGTTTAACTTTAGGGTGAGATTGCTATTTGCGTTTATTAAAATACATTTTTTTTGTATTTGGTACAGAGTTTGACGCTGTGAGTTTAAAATCTAAGTTTAAAATCTTTTATTAGATTGATTTTTACCTTTGAGACACTTGTTTAGGTAAGCCTGAAAGTGAAAATCTAAATAAAGCTTTATATATATATAAATACCGTCAGCATGGTTTTGATTGATGATCAGGATCCGTGCTATCTGAAGCCTGATCTTAATTTTATAGGCATAATACCGTAAAACGCCCCTCTGCTATACAGTCAATGCTTACATGTGGTATTGTTTTTTTTTTACTTAAAAGAAGAAATTTAATGAAATTTTCAGCTTCATTCCGTTGAAAAATATTGTATTTGATGTTGACGAAATGAATCCATAAACCAGTTGCAATTTTTTGATACATAATTTTGATTTTCATGGGTTTTTGCGATTTATAGAGGGGCGTTTTACGGTATTATGCCATTTTATATGTGTACTGCTGAAGATCTTCTTATGTCCTTTCATATTCAAAGCATGGTGACCTACTTAGATATAATGGGCGTTACATTAGATCTAAATCGAACTTCTAGTTATAGTAGAAGACGACGTACGCTGAAAATCAGCAGGATATTGATCTAGGTCTTCCAGACTAGATGCAGACATGTATTAATGTAGAATGAGATCTGACTAATCACTAGTAATCAGTAGATCTACCATATTTTTCCTCTAGGCACTTTTGTACTATGGTGTGGAAGTTTCTTTTTCTAACTCGCACAAGTGCATTACATACAATTTAAGTACATGTATAAACTTGCATCCGTCAGAACAATGAATAAACATGTAGACTTGCTCTAAATTGTGTAGACTAGATCAATTCTTCGATTCAAAAGAGATTAGTTTAAGCTGTAAAAACTTAAATTTCTCAATTGATGCGAAATAAATATTTTAAACTCTTTACCAAAAAAAAACCATTTTAGACTTAATTGTTCAAGTTGAAAGCATTTGCCGATGACCAAAATAAACATGACTCAAAAATTATAATTTGACTCTTGAAGAGTAGAAAACATTGTGGGAAAAGGAGAAAATGCTGGTTACCAGCATTTTCTCCTTTTCCCACTATATGTTTTCAGAAGGCTTCTTCCACAGGGATTGTGTGGTACAGGATTAATCTAACTAAACTAGATCAACTCTCTTTTGACTATCTTGAGCGCTCTTTTATTTCATTTCAAATGCTCTTGCCATAGTCCTGTACATGTATGGTTGTCAAAGGAAGTGTTTATTTGACCATTAGCCTCAATAGATATTTACAATGCCTCTAGCTGCTTATATCGGAATGGTTATTGTGTATCAAAACCTAAAGTCACATTTCAGGACATTTAGCTGTACTAATTTGGCCATATTAGTTTTCTCCTTTTCCCACCATATTTTCAAAAGCTTTCTCTTTCAGGGGTGTTAAAAGTCGTCCTTGTGTGGCAAAGGGTTAAACGAGGTTTTGGGCTAGACAATTCAGAGCCGTACAGCTTCATACTGGTAAAAACTTATCGTATGTAAATATGAAAAGGTGAAAAGGCACTGTAGCTTTGATATATAAAGTGAAACAATGTTGAAAGAGTTAAAATACACTCCAGTAACATTTGAAATTAACCAAGTAAGCTCAAAGTGTAACAAGTTAAATGTGGCCCTTCAGATTCTGGGACGAAAATTTTTCAAAAATACATATAAAAAAAGGCATCCTTATACTCCCAAAGCCGTATAATTTACATTCATAAAACCCCTGTTGTCGAAAACCATCCGACAACAAGAGAAATTAGAGATTTACTACAGCCTGGGTTGACACCGACGGGAAACAGTCCATTTTTACATGAGCAATTTGCGCATTTACATATCGAAAATATACAGAAGAAGCTTCAAACATAGTGTCCGAAGAAGACATTATGGAAAATAATTACATGTTTGTAATGGAATTTTAACGGCATTAGTAACATGGAAGTCACTTAACATTCCCACAGTGCTTTTTTTTTATTTTTGGCTGGAAATCTAAAAATAGCTTAACTCTTTACCACACGAGAAAATTTTAGACTGGTCCAAATTGAAAGCATTTGCAGACGACAAAATAAAGGTGACTAAAAATTAGAAATTTGTTTTTGGAAAAGTAGAAAACACTGTGGAAAAGGAGAAAATGCTGGTTACCAGCAGTTTCTCCTTTTCCCATAGTGTTTTCTAAAGGCTTCTTTCTCAGGGGCGTCAAAAGTAGGTATTGTGTGGTAATGGGTTAAGAGGCTACGTAGCCTTTAAAAGGTGGTCCTTCAGATTTTGGGACAAAAATTTTATAAAAATACAAAAAAATAATCTTTATATATACTCCCAAAGCCTTATGATTTTCATTCATAAAACCCCAGTAGTTGAAAACCATTCAACAACAGAGAAATTTGAGATTTACTATAGCTCAGGTCGACACCGATGGGAAACACGGTCTATTTTTACATGAGCAACTTGCTATTTTACATACTGGAAATACACAGACAACACTTCAAACATAGCATCTGAAAACATTATGGAAAATAATTACATATTTGTTATTTTATGGAATTAAAGAGTAATTAGTCACAAACCAGTCACTTAACATTCCAACAATACTTGTTTTGATTTTTGATGTGAAATCTAAAAATAGTTTAAGGGGCTACATAGCCTTTTAGGGAATACCACCCCCTCCAAATTCTTTTGGTAATATTATGATTCTTAACCCATTACCAAACGACAATACTTTAGACTGGTCCAAACTGAAAGCATTTGCAGACGACAAAATAAAAGTGACTGATAATTTGAAATTTGTTTTGAGAAGGGTAGAAAACATTGTGGGAAAAGGAGAAAATGCTGGTTACCAGCATTTTCTCCTTTTCCCACAATGTTTTCTAAAGGCTTCTTTCTCAGGGGTGTCAAAAGTAGGGATTGTGTGGTAATGGGTTAATTATTGATGATTTGTGTTGTTTTTCCATATAAATTTCAGTGATATATATATATATATATTTTAATTTGGTGTAATGTGAAAAATCTAAATAGTAAATAACCAACTTTAAGGGAATACCATAAAAAAAAAGTTTTTTTGTAAATTTATGATTTTTAATGGTTGATGATTTATATTGTTTTTTCCAGATAAATTTCAGTGATATATATTTTTTTAATTTTGGCGTAATGTGAAAAATCTAATTACCCTTAACCAACCTTCAGGAAAATTGCCTTTGAAAACATTGTGAGGGAAGGAGAAATTTCTGGTACTAAGCACTTTCTCTTTCTCCTGCAGTTTTGTCTACCCTTTCATAGATAAAATTCACACTGAGTCAGATTTTATTTTTTGTCCATAAGTGCTTTAACTCTTTACCAAACGCCAAAATTTTAGACTGGTCCAAATTGAAAGCACTTGCGGATGACAAGACGAACGAAACCGAAAATTTGAAATTTGTTTTCAGTAGGGTAGAAAACATTTTGGGAAAAGGAAAAAATGCTGGTTACCTGCATTTTCTCCTTTTCCCACAATGTTTTCAAAAGGCTTCAACTATAGGGTTGTAAAAAGGGGGGATTGTGTGGTAAAGGGTTAAATTTGGATCAATCTGTTCTTTTTTTCATTTTGTTAGAAGTTGATACATGAAAGAGATCTACTTATCACCAATCTTATGCTTGCAGTTTCAGAGTTTTCTGGTGTTTTTAGTGGTGTTCTGGTCTGTCTATCACAAGATGTCGGATGTTCCTCAAATAAATACAGACTGGCAGGTGAACAAAGGCCTGTCAGCATCATTGTGGTACATGTTCGAGAACCAAATATTGTGCGATGTTGTGTTTGAGGTGGGGAAAGACTTTGAGCGTATTGGAGCACATTCTGCCGTGCTTGCTGCCAGAAGTTCAGTATTCTTCAAGCAGTTTACAACAAATCAAGTACACCAGAAGGAAATTGAAATGCAGAACACGCCTGCTACAGAGTTTAAAATGTTTTTAAAGTAAGGAGTCATTTATTTATTACAGCAGAGCTTTCAAACTTTGGCAGCAAATGTGAACAAGACTGACATTTGGTAGGGCGTACCAAATAGTCCAGTGTTTTAACCCATTACCACACAATCCCTACTTTTTATGACCCTGAGAAAGAAGCCTTTTAACTCTTTACCACACGAGAAAATTTTAGACTGGTCCAAACTGAAAGCATTTGCAGACGACAAAATAAAGGTGACTGAAAATTTGAAATTTGTACTGGGAAGGGTAGAAAACACTGTGGGAAAAGGAGAAAATGCTGGTTACCAGCATTTTCTCCTTTTCCCACAGTGTTTTCAAAAGGCTTCTTTCTCAGGGGCGTCAAAAGTAGGGATTGTGTGGTAATGGGTAAACAAACATTGTTGGAAAAGGAGAAAATGATGGTAACCCACATTTTCTCCTTTTCCCACAATGTTTTCTACCCTTCACAAAACAAATTTCTAAATTTCAGTCACTTTTATTTTGTTGTCTGCAAATGCTTTAAATTTGGAGCAGTCTGAAATTTTGTCCTTTGGTAAAGAGGTAATGGCTGTCATAAGAAAGGCTTGTAAAACATTGTAGGAGAAGAATAAATGGCATTAACCAGCATCTTTTCCTTTTCCCACAATGTATTCTTACCTGTTCAATGCAAATCCCATCATTTCTTCCTTATTCTTTAGTATGTTTTTATTTGTAGTTTGCCATACTGCATGATAATTAACCCATTACCACACAATCCCTACTTTTGACGACCCTGAGAAAGAAATCTTTAGAAAACATTGTGGGAAAAGCATTTCCTCCTTTTCCCACAATGTTTTCTACCCTTCACAAAACAAATTTCAAATTTTCACTTTTTTTTTGTTGTCTGCAAATGCTTTTGATTTGGACAAGCCTAGAATATTGTCATTTAGTAATGAGTTAAGAAATAATCTTCTTTCTATTTTGATTTATCATTCAATAAACCACAGTTGTGAGTTACAAGGCACATTAAATAACCCATGAGGGGGAAAGTCCCAGTGGTTAATTCATTGCGCCTCATAACTCACTATGTGGATTATTCAACGATAAACCATGATAGAGAGAAGATTATTTCGATTCTAACATGACCAGTTCTTAATGAAAGGAAAACAAGTTGATACTCCGAGCAAAAACGTGGATGAAGATTATGTTCCATTGAATAACTCACTAACTTTCTGTATACAGAATGACGTCACTTGATACAGAATGACGTCACTCTTCATGGAATGTTGCATATTTTACAACGCTTTCCTTGCACTGTGTTTATAGAGCTGAATTCGCATGTCATGTTAGAATAAAAGTTTAACTCTTTACCACACTTTTCTGAGTTTTAATGATCCTGGGAAAAGGCCATGTAAGATCCTTGTGGGAAAAGGAGAAAACATAGGCGTGGGAAGGTTTATACTATTGGGGGGTCAAATGTTCGAGTGGGTGTAAATAGTTATACCCGGACCTTTCATGAAGGAAAATTTAGATATATTATTGGGAGGAGGGGGTGGGGCATGAAATATGTTGAACCCCCCCCCCTTTCAAATTATTGCGAAGGTCTGCGCCCCCCGCCCCAAGCCCCCCCCCCCCCCCCCCCATTTCCTACACCTATGGAAAATTTTCTCCCTATTCCCCACAAGGATTTCTACACTTTTACTGATAAGTACAATCATATCATTTTAGCTAATTTAATGTGTTGTCTGCAAATCCTTTGAATTTGGACAAGTCTAAAAGTTTGTCTTTTGGGAAAGACTTTTAAACATGGGATTGTTTTACTCGATCATTACCACACAATCCCGACTTTTAAGGACACTGACAAAAAAAGCCTTTTGAAAACGTTAGGGAGAAAAGGAGAAAATGCTGGTAACTAGCACTTTCTCCTTTTCCAAGAAGTTTCTATCCTTCCAAAACCAAATTTCAGTTTTCACCATTATTTTGTCGTCTGCAAATGCTTTCAATTTGGATCAGTCTAAAATTTTCTTGTGTGGTAAAGGATAAATAGGTATTTTTTTACTGAGCTCTTTGTGAAATGACCTAGTGGTTCTTTACAAACCTTAGAATTTGAGGCAACTTTTGGAATCTTTGTAGGAAAAGGAGGAAAGGTTAGTAACTATGATTCTATCCCACTTTCATGCTTTTTTCAACCCTTTCAAGGATAAATTGCAGCATCAGACAATTTTATCAATTAGCTGCAAATACAATTAGTTCTGAACAAGTTGAAAACAGTGACGATCCACTACGCTAAGTACTCTATCCACGTAGTGATCATAACTTTGGCTCGTGAAGATGGAGAAAACGCTGGCTACCAACATTTTCATATAATCACACTATGTTTTCAAAACGCCTTTTCCCACAGTGTCATTAACTCTTTACCACACAATCACGACATTTAACAACCTTCAGGAAGAGGTTTTTTGAAAAACATTGTAGGAAAAAGAGAAAATGTGTCTAACCAGCATTTTCTCCTTTTCCTACAATGTTTTCTACCCTTCCCAAATCAAATTTTAGTTTTTGAGTCATGTTTAACTTGTTGTCTGCAAATGCTTTCAAATTGAACAAGTCTGAAATTTTATTGTTTGGTACTATAGAGTTAAAACAGGGAAATTATGATTTTTTTTTCCTTTCATCTAGATACCTCTATATTGATGAAGTTACCATAGATGACTGTGATACACAGGCTATATTGGACATAGCAGAGGAATATAAAGTAACCAGCTTATCAGAAAAAGTCATTGAGAAAGCATTAAAATATAAAACTCCACAGGAGTTCTGTGAATTTGCCACAGGCTATGACAACTTTTCTCCATCAGTAAGAGAAAAATGTCTAAGGCATGTTTTTCAGGATCCCAAACCAGTTTTTAGCTGTGAACAATTTGCAATTTTACCCTACAACTTTCTTGAACATTTACTTGAACAAGACTACTTATTTCTGGATGAAGAACTGATTTGTACATCCTTGTTGCTATGGGCGACAAAAACATGTGAAAATCAGAACATGGAAGTCAATGGATTCAATCAAAGAAGTGTTTTGCGGGATTTATTAGTCCTCATTCGATTTCCCCTCTTAAGCCAAGATTTCTTTACTGAGAATATTTCAGAGAAAGGTCTCCTTACATCTCAGGAAGAAGTACAGCTTCTGAAATTCTTCCTGACTAGAAAGTCTGTTCAAGGCTGGAAGTTTAAGGCAGAGGAGCGAATGAAACCTAAAGAACCAATTATGTTAGAGCTGAAGCCCCCGACTGCACCATCTTTGTCCTTTTCATCCATTTCAAGCTCCACATCTGACAATTCTGTCAATAAAGGTGCATCCAATTGTCCAAGTAGTCCAATAGAAAATGGTGGCTTGAATGGTGCTTCAAATACTACATTAAATAAAGTGGGGTCTCATGAGGTTATGAGATTTTCTAACCGAGGTCAAGGTTGGGGCTATCGCAACAAGAAAAGGGACGCTGTAGCATTCTCTTCATCTGAAAACATCATACTGGAAGAAATATTGGTGTATGGAAGCAGCAGGCAGGACAAGAAAGTAGATGTAGATATATGCATAAAACAGAGCGATGACGAGATTTTCTCTATGAAGACATATATTGATAGTAAAAAATCAATACCAATACATGAAATAAAGGTTGGTAATAAAGGTGCAGGCATACCAGTGAAAGCAAAAGAAACATACCACATTGTCATTATGGTCTCTGATGTAGATGCTGGGTATTATGGTAAAGGGGGTAGAAGCACTGTTAAGAATGACAATCTTACAATCAATTTTATGAGAAGTAAATTTTCCACAAATAATACCACAGAAAGTATTGGACAAATACCAGGATTTCGATATACATTACCATGAAATAATGGAATCAGCCAATGTTTTACCATGGAGAAAGTTTTTCCACAAACACTGTTTCATTCTACCGTAGGGTTAAGATGCTGTTTTTGTTGTTTAACTCTTTACCACACAATCACGACTTTTCACGACCCAGAAAAAGAAAGCCTTTGAAAATATTGTGGGAAAAGGAGAAAATGCTGGTAACCAGCATTTTCTCCTTTTCCCACAATGTTTTCTACCCTTGCCAAATCAAATTTCAATTTTTGATTCACATCTGTTTTGTCGTCTGCAAATGCTTTCAATTGGGGCTAGTCTAAAAAAAAAATTTGTCGTTTGGTAAAGGGTTAACATTAATTTTGTAACATGTGATTTACCCAGGGAAGGGTTGTTTAATAATATAGATGTTTAATACCAGCATATTCTCTTTTTCCCACAATATGTTAATCAAACTTCCTCTCTAAGGTTCCATGAAACTCAGGATTGTATGGTACAGAGTTTAACTCTTTATCACACCATCCCGACTTTTAATGCCCAGAAAAAGAAGCTTATAGTGTAGAAAACATTGTGGGAAAAGATAAAATGTTGGTGACCAAAATTTTCTCCTTTTTTCCACAATATTTTCTACCCTATCAAAGTCAGGAATAATCATATAAATAATGTTTAATTTGTTGTCTGCATATGCTTCGAATTTTGGTTGGAGAAAGCTTTTGAAAACATTGTTGGATTCCACTTGTTTAACCCTTTACTCCATAGATACTCATTTCTAAGCATTGCTTGTAAGAGTCTTTGGAAAACATTGTGGCAAAAGATGAAACGAGCAATTTCACCTTTTGTCATAATATTTTCTATGCTATCAAAAGGTGCCGTATACACATAAGAAAAGGCGTCATCCTTGCCGTTATTTAGGATCAATTAGAGATACTATAGAAATGCATAATGGGGTAAAGGGTTAACTCTACCAAAAGGGAAAATTTTGGGCTTGACCAAATTTAAAGAATATGCAGATGACATCATGAATGCTGTTCAACTGACGATTTCTGTCTGAGATATAGTAGAAAACATTGTTGGAATAGGAGAAAATGCTGGTTTCTAGCATTTACTCATATTCCCACGATATTTCCAAAAGCCTTCTTCTTCAGGGTTGTCAAAACCTGTGACTGCATAGTAAAGCATTGAGTACAAAGCCCATAACTGAATCAGTAATTATTTAAATTTGTTGTATCCAATGCTTTGTATTTAGACAGGTATAACATAGTGTCTTGTGTCACATAAAATGTTAAAGGTGGGTATTTAGAATTTTCACATCTCACCAAATTAAAAATAAATATAACATTGAAATTCATATGAAAATATAATACAAATCACCAATAATTAAGATTAAAAAAATTACAAAAAAAATTTTTTTTGATGGTATTCCCTTAAAAGGCTACGTAGCCTCTTAAGGTATTTTTAGATTTCGCACCAAAAATCAATAAAGCATTTCGGGAATGTCTAGTGACAGGCACGTGACTCATAACGCTTAAATTCCATTACATAGCAAACATGTAATAATTGTTTTCCATAATGTCTTCTTCAGACGCATGTTTGAAACTTTATCTGTGTATTCCTGTATGTAAATGAGCGAACTGACAATCTAAAATAGAACGTGTCCCCCGTCGGTGTCAACCTGGGCTGTAGTAAATCACTAATTTCTCGTGTTGTTGGAAGGTGTTCGACTACTGGGGTTTTATGAATGAAAATTAAAAGGCTTTGGGAGTATACGGATAATATTTTTGCATTTTTGTACAATTTTCGTCCCAAAATCTGAAGGGCCACCTTTAAATGATTGATTTTGTCTTTGAAAAGGTAGAAAGCATTGCGTGTAAAGACGAAAATACCGTTCATCTGCTTTTTTCCTTCTCACTGGATTTTTTAACTATTGCCTTTATTATAAAGATTATAAAGATTTTTGTTTGTTTGTATACATGTACCAGTATGTATGTGCCTGTATCTATGTATATATGTATGTTTAGAGAGACACATACTTCTGTTTATAAAACTGTAGGTTATGTTGAGGGTTGGCTATGACTCACATACTAATGACATGACTAATAAAGCAAAGGAAAGTAACATTTAGCTGTGTTTAAAATGTATTTATCCTTTGTTATGCAATATATACTGGTATATATACATATACTAGTATATGTATAATAATATAAGAATGCAAATATTTATGAAGTTCCTTACTAACAGAATAGGAAATTTCTTAATCAAAATGTAAAAATCTCAGTAATTCCTTGTTTCTATGAATATTTCTATTTGTGTTTCAATTTAACCCTTTCCCAAACGATCCCTGGTTTTTACGGGTCAGGAATCAAAGCCTTTTGGAAACATTGTGGGAAAAGGAGAAAATGCTGGTAACCAGCATTTTCTCCTTTTCCCACAATGTTTTCTACCCTACAATATAGAAAAATAATCTTTTTAGCAACTGTTAATTTGTCATTTGCAAAATGCTTTCAATTTGGTCTGGTCCACAATTTGCTGTTTGGGAAAGGGTTAAGGCCATCTCAGTGCACAAGTCAAAACTCCCTGTCTTCAGTAAGATTTTCTGAAAAATCGTGGTATACCTAAACAAAATATTTGGTACAATTTCTGTTTGAAAAACATTTTTGCCATGACCTAACTAGATTCTAAATCATGGCCATGAGGTAATTAAGATCAGATATAATTTCACAGCCACAAAAAAAAAATCAGTGGAAATGAATATAATGTAGCGGTATTAACAATTTGCATCTTAGCCAACTAAATTTTGCAAATGTCACTGTACATTGGGTAAGGCAGCTCTAAATGATAATTATCATCAGGGTCTGTATTCACTAACCATTCTTAAGAACGTTCTTTGTCTTATTCTCCAGATTTTTCTACATTTGTGAGTAACGTAACTTCTGATTGGCTAAACCGAATAGTTTAGCCAATCAGAAGTTGTGTTACTTACAAATATAGAAAACTTTGGAGAATAAGACTAAGAATATTCTCAAGAATGGTTGGTGAATACGGACCCAGTTCTATCACAGCCATCAAAATTCATATACATGTATCACAAGTCATGGGAAACCTCTGCAAGCAGAATTCAATAGCAGATACCAGTTCAAAGGATATGAAAGTTTTTCCAAAAGGATTTTTTAAAAATGGAAGGGGAGAAACTGGTTGTTACCAGTACTTTCTCCTTTTTCCAAGTCTACAAAAACCTTTTCTCTCAATGTTCTTAAAACCTGGGATTGTATGGTAAAGGTTTACCTGCCTTGAAGGTCTCAAGACAAGCAACATGACACTATATGTGCTGGAAAATGTAGCTCCTAAGCAAAGTGAGATTAATGCCTTAAGTCTTTACCACACGAGAAAAATTTAGACTGGTCCAAATTGAAAGCATTTGCAGACGACAAAATAAATGTGACTGAAAAATTGAAATTTGCTCTTGGAAGTATAGAAAACACTGTGGGAAAAGGAGAAAATGCTGGTTACCAGCATTTTCTCCTTTTCCCACAGTGTTTTCAAAAGGCTTCTTTCTCTTGGGCATCAAAAGTAGGGATTGTGTGGTAATGGGTTAACTCTTTTCCAAACAACAAAATTTTGAACTAGTCCAAATTTGAAACATTTGCAGACAACAAAATAAATGTGAGTGAAAAACTGAAAATCGATTAGGGAATTAAGAGTAGGAAATATTGTGGGAAAAGAAGAAAATGCTGGTAACCAGCATTTTCTCCTTTTCTCACGATGCTTTTAAAAGCTCTCTTTCAAAGGGTCGTTAAGAAATGGTATTGTGTGGTAAATTATTAACCCATTACCACACAATCCCTACTTCTGACAACCCTAAGAAAGAAGCCTTTAGAAAACATTGTGGAAAAAGGAGAAAATGCTGGGAACCAGATTTTCTCCTTTTCTCACAATGCTTTCTACCCTTCACAAAACATTTCAAATTTTAAGTCACTTTTATTTTGTCATTTGCAAATGCTTTTGATATAGATAAATCTAAACTTCTGTTGATTTGTAATAAGTTAAAGGACTTAAACCACATTAATTTTATTAACTATAATGTGAACAGCGTAGTCTGATCTTAAATATGCAATGTCTGTTTTTATAAAAAAAAAAGCTTTTAAATTGCGAATTTTGAATCTTTATATAGTCCTTACTGACAATAGCTACTCTTACAAACTCAAAGATCCATTTGTTATGCCGCTGGTTATCTGTCCATCCAATTTAGTTTCATTTTGCATCTCTACATCATTCTTTTTAACCCTTTTTACTGATTTTTAAAGAAGTTCACAAAAACATGCACATTGCTGATTTCACATGCAGAGTGGAGGTGTCAGTTGCCAGGCTACAAGGTCAAAGTCATCAAAGTTACAGCAGGGGATCAGAGGTCACAGCTCGTAACCACTTATGCCAAGCCCCAATAGCTCAGCCAGTAGCGTGCAGGAATTGAGAACAGGGGGTCGTGGGTTCACTCCTTAGCTGGCCAATTTCTTTCCTAAGACTAATTATAGTCAGTGCAACAGGATTCATTCCTCTCTCACTGCTGACCATTGTTTTGATGATGGATATGTGGGAAAGCAGCCAGTGGATTGGGCAGAAAATGGTGCGAAGTACTGGTAACAGAAATGCTAGGTAAGCATGAATAGGTGCAGTGGGCTCCATGATATAACTAAAATAATGTTGAAAACAGCGTTATACACCATGCAATTCATCATAACCCTTTACAGAATAATGCATACTTTAAACATCTTGGAGGGAAAGAAGCCTTTTAAAAACATTGTGGGAGAAGGAGAAATTACTGATAACCAGCATTTTCTTCTTTTACCACAATGTTTTTGACCCTATCAAAGAAAAATTGCTCTGTGTGACTAAATTGAAATTGTCATCTGTAAATGCATTCATTTGGACAAGGCTAGAATTTTGTCTCCAGCTGACCTTTTAGCAAACAATTCCTGGTTTTTTCCGCCCTGAGATAGAAGCCTTTTGAAAACACTGTGAAAAAAGGAGAAAACGCTGCTAATCAGCATTTTCTCGTCTTCCCACAATGTTTTCTACCCTGCTGGAAACAAATTTCAGGTATTTTTATTTTGTCATTTGCAACTGCTTTCAATTTGGACAAGTCTAGAGATTTTGCCTCAAGGTAAGGGATTTAAGTTGTGTTTGCTCCGGTCTTCGTCTCTTGACTCGTTGGTCCTTGTTGCAAAATATTCACATGTGCGCACCTTGCTAAGAGGACATGCAGTGCAGAGCTTTCAGATGCAATGCTCAAATATAAAGGTATGTGACAGCAATTAACCTTTTCCCAAACAATCCCTGGTTTTTACGAGTCTAGAATACTAGTCTTTTGAAAACATTGTTGGAAAAGGAGAAAATGCTGGTAACCAGCATTTTCTCCTTTTCACACAATGTTTTCTACCTTATCATAGGCAGAAATCATCTTTTCAGCAAGACTTGAATTGTCGTCTTCAAATGCTTTCAATTTGGTCTAGGTCAAAAGTTTATCGTTTGGGAAAGGGTTAAGGATCAAAAGGGGACATGGTATGTAAAAACTTACTTCCAGGTTATATCATCCAGCCTGGTAAAGCTCTCCTATTTATGTAGCACTAGAATATAATTTTAACCATTTACCACATGTTATAATTTCGAACTTGTCCAAAATCAAAACTGCTGTAGAGTGACATGTGTATCTATAAGTCAGATAATTTGTGAACCCAGAATTGGCTGCAAACTAAACAGCAAAAGTATAAGGCTGGATCGAACTGAAAGAATTTGTCAATGACAATTTAGAAGAGGGTCAAATTAGGGAATTTGTCTACTGAAGGACAGATAATATTGTGGAAGAATGATAAAAGGCTGATTACCATATTCTTCTTTTCATACAATATTTTCAAAACTTTCCTCTTCAAGATCATTGAAATCGAAAACCCTGTGTTCAAAAGAATATGGGGGAAATGTTTATGAAATTATTGTGGTAAAGGAGAATGCTGATAACGAGCAAAGGTGTCCAAATTGTACACAATATATAGTCTAAGGAGTCAAACTGCGGACCCCTATGATAAGCACTTCCCCTTTTTTCTATGTTTTCAGTCAGTATTACGATATTAAAGGTGGCCGGGTATTTAAATTTTTCACATCTCACCAAATTAAGAAATACATATATCACTGAAATTTATATGAGAAAACAATACAAATCATCAATAATTAAGAATCATAAAAATGACAAAAAAATTTTTTTTGATGGTACTCCCTTAAAAGGCTATGTAGTCTCTTAAAATACTGTTTGATTTCGTGCATAAAAAATTTTAAAAAAGCATTTTGGGAATGTTAAGTGACTGGCACGTGACTAATGAAGCTTAAATTCCATAATATAACAAACATGTAATTATTTTCCATAATGTACGTCTTCTTCAGACGCTATGTTTGAAACTTCGTCTGTGTATTTCAGGTATGTAAATGAGCGAGTTGCTCATATAAAGATACATATAGACCCTGTTTCCCATCGGTGTCGACCTGGGCTGTAGTAGATCTTTAATTTCTCTTGTTGCTGGATGGTTTTCGATTACTGGTGTTTTATAAATGAAAATCATACAGCTTTTGGAGGGCAAGGATGATTTTTTTGTATTTTTGTAAAATTTTTGTCCCAACATCTGAAGGGCGGTATACAGTCATTTCGTACCATAACCATTTCGTACCATATATCATATTACCATTTCGTACCAAAGAATTACCATTTCGTACCATGCATTGACCATTTCGTACCATAATATTACAATTTCGTACCATACCTTACGAATTCGTACCAAAGTGATAGTTTATTTACCTAACGATTATTAAAATGTATTCTTCGATGAATTTTTAAAAAAAATGTTGCTTTTATAATTACCAAAAGTGTTATAGTTGCATTTGTTGCATACTTATTTATAAACTAAATATTCGCTAATCAATTAAAGGAAGTAATCGATGTTTGACACAGTTGATAGATAATTACATTGTTTGGTTAATGTTTGTTACAAGATTGGTAATTACAATTTGAAAATAATTTGTTTGGTGTTTGCCTTTAATTATATTTGTTACAAAATTGAAATAGAAATGTCGAATGCAAAAAACATCATCATTGCATTTATCATCCATACATTCATCCATAATGTTTCGCTTATATCTATTGCAATTTTATCTTATATTTCGAGGATTATTAATCAAATAAACTTTTTTTAAATGTAAATTCGATTATTTTCTATATTCAAATAGATTTTCTCGGTGAAATCATGATAAAAAAATGACCACACATATGGTACGAAATGGTAATATCATGGTACGAAATGACCAATCCTATGGTACGAAATGGTAATTTCATGGTACGAAATGACCAATCCTATGGTACGAAATGACTGGTACGAAATGGTTATGGTACGAAATGTCCATAATTCTGAAGGGCCACCTTTAAAGGTGGGTATTTAGAATTTTCATATCACACCAAATAAAAAAAAAATATATATATATCATTGAAATTTATATGAAAAAAAAAATACAAATCATCAAAAATTAAGAATCATAAAATTACAAAAAAAAAAAAATGATGGTATTCCCTTAAAAGGCTACGTAGCCTCTTAAGCTATTTTTAGATTCCGCGCCAAAAATCAAGAAAGCATTGTGGGAATGTCAAGTGACTGGCACGTGACTAATAACGCTTAAATTCCATTGCATAACAAACATGTAATAAATATTTTCCATAATGATTTCTTCGGAAAGATGTTTGAAACTTCGTCTGTACGTGTTTTCCTGTATTTAAATGAGAGAATTGATAATCTAAAAATAGAACGTGTCTCCCGTTGGTGCCAACCTGGTCCGTAATAAATCTCTAATTTCTCGTGTTATCAGATGGTTTTCGACTACTGGGGTTTTATGAACGCACTAAACACTTCATCTCATAAATATTCATTAAGAATCTGAGAATAACTCAGAATGTTACAATTTTTACGAAAAAAGATAACTGAAAACAACTTTCGATATATTTCAAACGTTCATTGTTTTCCATTTGATTTTTTTTTTTGTCATGTTTCGAATTTGTAATGTGTCGAATTGTCTAATCATTCAACAATAACAACAAAATCAACAACAACAACAATTTTGCGCATGCGTCTGATATCCCGAATTTAAAAGAAAAGCGGGAAGATGGACGAACTAAATGAATGGGAATTGAGCAAAGAAAACGTCCAGCCCCTTCGTCAGGGCAGGAGAATGGCTAGTCTGACAGCTGGTCTACAACCTCAAAATGAACTAAGAGTTAGAAACGAGAGACAGTATGTCAGAAATTAATTAGTAATGAGTATTTGTTCTGTACCCTCGAGTCGAGTATTCGGGGTGGAGTTGCCATAAGTCTGAAGGGTCAGTTCGGGCCGAATCTCCTCACCTGCTAAGGTGAATCGTCCCAGACCAGTCTAACGATTCAAGTGGGCCGTTTTGACCCCAATCCAATGCGAAGACCAAAAGAAAATAGCATCGGGGCAGACACCTTCAGACCACAGGAATTTAACATTCTATAACCAAAATAAATGATCAAATATGAAAAAAAAATCTCCCCTATATAATATAAACACAAGAAATACAACGTCTCGATTGCCAGTGCTAGCACAACACAGCTTTTCCAACCCCAAATCACCAACGAAACAAACATTGATCATAATTTCCTTTAGCCTAGCGACAGGCAACAGAAAAATGTACCTGCGACATTCGGCAATTCCTCAGTAGACACCTTTTAACTGGATATATCCGTCATGTTTTACAATTTTTTTTAAAATTTCTATCCATCGAGGAGGCCATTCGCCGACGTCACAGGAAGGGCTGGGAAGTGTATTTTCAGATTACGTATAGAGCCAGATATCTTTTCTTTAAAAGAGAATATGGTCAAATACTTTTGTTAGTTACTTCTAGAAAATTCTTGAGTATCATGTGATGTCCATAAATATAACTAAAAACGAAAAAATAATATAATACGAAATCCGAAAATACGCTTCCTGGCTCTTCCCGTGATGTCACCGAATAGCCTCGATGGATAGAAATTTAGAGATGAGAAGTACACCACTAAAATTAATAAATAATGGCATTAGCAGGACACTGAAATAATTGTAACATTCTGCACAACAACATGGGCAATTAAGATTAATATAACGGTTAAGAATAATTAGTCCAATCAGGTAATTTTACTGATAAAAGCAATATAATACAACCTGGGCCGAATCTTCTCACCTGCTGGGGTGAATCTTCTCGAAGATCTCTGGAAGGCCCTGTGCTAAATTTATAAAAATCATTAGGTAAAAGGAAGAAAATGCCATTACAGGTATTTTCCCCCTTTTTTTTCCACAATGTTTTCGAAAGTCCCTTCCCTTGGGGATGTTAAAAACCTGGATTATACAGTAAAGGGATAAATGGATCGGAGAAATTAGTTTTAAAGACTAGAAATGCAATTCTATGTCCTTTTTCTAAACTGATTTCCTTTTTTTTTTGCACAGTGTATTTGAAACAGAATTAAGGACTTACACAGGTGATGACCCAATTGATACATGGTACAAGTAAGTACAGTTTAACTCATTACCAAACGACAAAATTTTAGGTTTGTCCAAATCAAAAGCATTTGCAGACGACAAAAGTTGTTGAAAATTTGAAATTTGTTTGTGAAGGGTAGAAAACATTGTAGGAAAAAGAGAAAATGCTGGTTACCAGCATTTTCTCCTATTCCCACAATGTTTTCAAAAGACTTCTTCAGGGTCGTTTAAAGTCGGGATTATGTGGTAGAGAGTTAATCACAGAAAACATCAAACATACCAGAAAGGCTAGTATGTAATGTACAGGGCTTCCCGTGCAAGTTTTAATTTTTGTGGCAACAAATTCACCAGCTCATGAAAATTGGGGCCAGTAGGAGACGACTGAGGTAGCCTCGTAGTACATTTGATTGTTCAGTCTATTTGCCCATGTTAAAGCAACTAAATCCATTGCTCAATAATACTGCACATGTACATGGTTACTTATGTCACTTATTCCAAACAATTTTTCAAGCTTGTGAGCTGTAGGGACATAGAAGTTGTATTTTAGTAGTAATACCACAATATTTTCAACCGTTTCCAAATTGATTTCAAATTTTCAGTAACTTTTATTTTGTTTACCCTTTACCTCAAAATCCTGACCAATCAATGAATGACCTGGGAAAGACACCTGTTTTAAAAAAAAACTGGGCTAAGGAGAATTTTTATCATACTTGACAATTTCTCCTGCTTTTTAAGATTTCAAATGTATATCACATGATTTTTTTCAATCACATCATATAGTTTGAATAATTCAAATGTTTTTCAAATGATAACAGTTTTCCTTGAATATGTAGAAAACATTGTGGAAGAAGGAAAAAATACTGGTTACCAGAATTTTCTTCACCCATTATGTTTTCAAAAGGCATCATTGGTTAGGGCCTTAGAAGCCAAGATTGTCTGGTTAAAAAATGAAGTTTTTCTCTTTTTTTTTTTTTTTTTTTTTTTTTTTTTTTCAGGTATATCAGATGGGCAGAACAAACATTTCCCAAAGGCGGGGCAGAATCAAATTTAACATCCATTGTTGAAAGATGTGTGAGACAGTTTAAAGAAGTAGAAAAATACAGAAATGATGAACGATACATTTATGCTTGGATGAAAATGGTACATTTTGCCAGTACTGCTTATTCGATAAAATCTTCACTAGATAATAAAATTCAAGCCTGTCTGAATTGAAAGCACTTGCAGACAAGTGAGGATCAAATCAAGGTATTTTGATTAGAAAATTAGAAAGCATACTGGGAAAAGAAGAAAATGCTGGTTACTAGCATTCTATCCACTTGTTTTCCCATAATGATTTCAAAAGCCTTCTTCATAAGGTTGATATAGCCCGAGACTGTTTAACCCATTGCCACACAATCCCTACTTTTGACGCCCCTGAGAAAGAAGCCTTTTGAAAACACTAGCATTTTGTCCTTTTCCCACAGTGTTTTCTACCCTTCCCAGAACAATTTTCAAATTTTCAGTCACTTTTATTTTGTCGTCTGCAAATGCTTTCAATTTGAACCAGTCTAAAATTTTGACGTGTTGTAAAGAGTTAATATAGATCTTTATTATTCCATTTCTCTGACAAATATTGATCAAGTTACTTCAGAACCCTAGCCTAGTGTTCGAAAAGCTTTGAGGTGACCAATGCAAAATTAACCAAAATATGATGACATGTTATCAATCAATAATTTTCAGAAGCTGTACACTGACAAGAAATATCGTAGAAAAAGAATTTGAGGAAAGGGCGGGAAAAACAGTAATTGAAATAAAGTTGATTCTTTTCCTAACATAATATTATGACGTAATAAATTACGTTAGATGTCGAATTGTTGAAGGGTCACAAAACACCATAAGTCCATAAATTCATTTAAATGATTGTGCAGAAAAATTCAACTAGTTTGAAGACAGAATGGATCCATTTGATGCAGCAATTTACTTATTATAATGGATTTTGAAGATGCACCAAACTCGCCTTTTTTAGTCCACCTGAGTATGAAGTGCTAAGGTGAGGCATTGTGATGGGTCACTGCTGGGTGTCCAATTGTCTTTCCACAATTCCTTTAAACATCTTATTCTCCTTAACTGATGAGCCAATCATGTTGAAACTTGGCAGGCATGTTCCTTGGGTGAAGCTCTACCAAATGGGTTCAAGGACCAGTGACATAAGTGTCCTGTAATTCCCTCATTTCTTCAATTTTCATAATGATTACCAACCACGACAGCCCTTTCTTTTGTAAATTTTAGGCTGATATCTGTAATGAACCTTTGGAAATCTACAGTTTTATGTATGACCACAACATTGGATGTGAACTGAGCTCTTTCTACATTGGCTGGGCCACTCTCTATGAAGAGCTAGGAAATGTGAAAAAAGCAGACGCTGTTTACCTGAAAGGAAAGAGGAAAAATGCACATCCATTTGAAATTCTTGCTCATAGGCATGAGTAAGTATCTTACATTATTTTGTGGCCAGGTGTTAAGTCTGTACCAAAGCAACAGAATTTCAAAGGCTACTTGTGAGAAAGGTTTTGAATAAAACAAAATAAACAATGTTTGCAAAAGGCCTTTTCCTCCTGGTCATGAAAACACATAATTGTATGGTAAAGAATTAATTTAGGTCAAACTATAAAGTAATTAAAAGGGTAGAAAGCACTGTTGGAAAAGGAGAAACTGTCTATCATTAGCATTTTCACCTTTTTTCAAGATTTTTACAAGAGCTTGAACCCTGTTTAGGGTTGCAATAACATGGGATCATATGGTATAGGATAACACCTAGAAAAAAAAACAACAGTATATTAGTTGTACAGTCAGGTGGCAGGGGACTTGGACACTTGTTCACAGCTCTGGTGAATCATGTTGCCACCTTGCCAAACAATGAATTTATTATACTGCAAAGTTATACCTTTTCAAAGTGTATTATTCAAAATTTTCAACACAGTTATGCCCTTTTTTGACTTACAATTTTTTCTGAAAATCAAGCACTTATAGTGGATTGTTGGTCTCAGAATTGTTCTAGTTTGTATCCAAAATTGACTTTCAGTCATGTGCTCTATTTTAGAGAGTTTGAAAAGCGAGTGGCCAGGAAGATAATGGAAGGGCAGGAGTTGTCAGACCAAGAGGATTCAGGTGTTCCTGAATCCTGGGGCCAGGAACAGGGACAAAGACAAGTGTTCTCTCAGCTAAAGACATCGGGAAAAAAGCATTTGGCCCCTGTTAACAGGACAGGAAATGCTATTGCTGGTAATGTTTTTACAGAGTAATAATTTGTCAGTCATTATCCACTGTTTTGCCTAGGAATTTGTCATTTGCATCCCATCAGATCATGCATTTACTGTTCACATGTTAAGCTCTACCACATAATCCCAGAAGTATCGATTCTGAGAAGGAAGCCATTGGAAAACATTGTGGGGAAAAAGGAGAAAATGCTGGTTACTATTCCTTCATTTTCTACCTATTTAACCCTTTCCCAAATGGCAAATTTTAGACCAGACCAAATTGAAAGCATTTTGCAGATGACAAATTAACAGTTGCTAAAAAAGATGATTTTTCTATATGATAGGGTAGAAAACATAGTGGGAAAAGGAGAAAATGCTGGTTACCAGCATTTTCTCCTTTTCCCACAATGTTTTCAAAAGGCTTCTATTCCAAACCAGGGATTGTTTGGGAAAGGGTTAAGGACAAACACACTTCCAAAAGACTTTAAATGGTCATTTGTAAATTCCCTCGAGATAGACAAGTCTAAAATTTTGCATTGTGGTAAAAGGTAAATTATCCCAGAAAAGAACTATAGAATAAGACAGATTTTATTGTACATTATATTATATTCATCTGACATTTGCCATTATAACTTGATTTGGCTAATGAAAAATTAACTTCAGTTATTCTATGAAAGAAACAGTTTTTTTATGTTACAGACATGTCAGTTAGGTCTTTAAATACTTATTGTTTCAATAATGACATAACAATTCCATACCCAAAAATAAACTATGTGTGATCAGCAATGATATGAGCTTTATATCGTTTTTAGTTCCCCTGAGCACAACATGCTCAAGGGGAGCTTTTAGGATCACCTAGTGTCCGTCGTGCATCGTCAACAACTTTTTAAACATCAATTTCTCCTAAACCGCTGGACAAATTTGGACTAAACTTGGCTGGAATGTTCCTTGAGAGATGTTCTTTAAAAACTGTTCACAGAATTTGATTCTGTCAAAAAGTCTGGTTGCCATGGCAACCAAATGGAATTTTCGATGAAATTCTTTAAAAATCCACTTCTCTGAAACTGCAGGCCAGATTTTAAAATAAATTCACAGACATGTTCCTTTGGTGACCCTGCTCAAAAACTTTTTGCGAAATTTTAATATGTCAAGAGACATGGCTCTGGTGAATGGGGGCTACTGCACTATACGGACATGAAGAAATTCTTGAAAATTCTTCTTGTAAATGGCTGGTCAGATTTTGAAATAATTCAACTGAAATGTTCTTTGAATGACCCTTTTCAAAAATTATTTGCGAAATTTTGACAGAAACCCAGGGTCATCCTTGACGCATGATTTTGTGCGTTTTGACAAACTTTTAAGGAAAATGACCCGCTTTTTTTCAGTAATGCATCATGGTGGACGCACAAATACAATAAGACGTAATAACGATCGTATATATACTTCTGACACTATTACATCGTGAGCAGATGAAAAATCTGGAGTACTACTAGAAAATGGGAAGAAACACTGGACTGTGTATCGATTTTACTAAAATACTGTCAGTCTTTAAATGGGTCTAAACTAAACCAGTCAATCTCAAATGAAAACAATACGGCTCCTGTCAAAATTGACGTCATTCTTGCTGTCTGCATGGAAGAAGAGCCCTTAAACAATGATCAGACGATACGGAAGGTGATAAGAGCACCCAGAACAACATTTCAAGGTTTTGAGGATTTACTGTAAATTAGCTAGAGATCCACTTTGTTATTCGTTGAAAATAGCGACATGAACGCGATCCGCGTGTCAAAACACAAGAATCGGTCATTTATTTAATTGGTGATGTTTATTTTCGGCGGAAACGGATAATATTTATCAAGAAAAATAACATACTTCCCACTTGAGTCGACAACAAGCTTTCCTCACCTACGAAATTGTCGATTCCTATGATAAAAACAAAATAACCCTTAACCATAGCGAGAGGCTATACATGAAAAACACATACTTTCACAAACAGTAGCTTTTGTTTAAGCGATTTAGCGAATTACATTTTGTTGTGACCCCCACAAATTCCAAAATGACCCCCATTATTTTTGACTATGGGGTCACAATAACCCCCTATTTTTGTGGCCGAGGGAAAACCCTGGAAACCTCATCTGAACCACATTTAATTTGCTGTATGCAAGTGCTTTTATGTCTGTCCGTTCTAAAAATTTTTGTAGGTGGGTGAAGAGTTATTCCTTTAACACACAATCCCGACTTTTCAAGACCTTTGGAAAGAAGCCTTTCGAAAACATTGTGGAAAAAGGAGAAAATGCTGAAAACCAGCATTTTCTCCTTTTTCCACAATGTTTTCTACCCTAGTAATAACAAGTTGCACCATTTGAGCCATATTGAAATTGTTGTCTTCAAATTATTTCAGTTTGAACAGGGCTAAAATTGTGTTGTCTGGTAAAGGGTTAAACTTGAAAATTGTCCAACTGACAAACAATTTCATGCTCTTGAATATTTATCCAGCTAGTGAAAATATGAAGAAATACTTACAGGAAGTGCAGGTGTTTTGCCTGGTGCCAGGCCGAAAACAACTCAACAAATACCAACAGGTATTCCGATATATCAAGACGAGAACCAGACACGCTCATCGTTACCACCACAGACCAATGAATGGAAATCAATGCCAAAGCAGGATGTAACAAACAAAGAAAATGAAAAGAAAGCTGGAGTTTGGACCAAACAAAAGGTAAAATCTACACGATTGGGCAATCAATTATTACACAGACAAATCAAAAGATGTGCTACAAAAAGGAAAGTGTCTTCTTGTCTTCAACATGTCAAAAAATTCCATGGCCACCAGATTACTTGTGTCTCATAGAATGTCTTTGCTTCATCATGATTTGGACCATGTTAACCCTTTTAACACGACGATGACAACTTTTGACGCCCCTGAGGAAGAAGGCTTTTGAAAACATTGTGGGAAAAGGAGAAAATGCTGGTAACCAGCATTTTCTCCTTTTCCCACAATGTTTTCTATCCTATCAAAGCTAAATTGCACCATTTGAGCCACTTTGAAATTGTTGTCTGCAAATGCTTTCAACTTGGATAGATCTAAAATTTTGCTGTGTGGTAATGGGTTAAGATACAACTGTCTTTGACAAAAGCTTATTTTTATAAACCCCCCCCCCCCCACCAAAACATAATGGAGGGGGGTATACTGGAATCACCATGGCTGTCAGACCTTCCATCTATCCGAAGACACAAATTTGTCTGGAGCAATACCCCTACAGTTTTTCACATTCTGAACTCAAATTTACACACAGGGTTCCTATATAATTATGTGACATTGTGCAATTTTCATGACCCTGCTGTGACTTGATACAGAAATATCTCCCTTTGAACTATTTTTTCAACTCTTACTATTGTACTAAACCATTCTGCATTCTGTGACAAAACATGTGTATGTGACAAGGAGCTGGTGGGGGGTATAATCATGTTTAATGATAGCTCTACTGTTATGTCAGCAGACTCTATAGGGGTTAACAATAAGAATCATGTTTGATATTTTACTGGACTGGTAATAATCTGTTCTGTTGCTGTAAGATGCACAAGTTGCTGACAGCTACAGGAGCCTTTCAGGCCCAAATGATTTTCTTTTGCATAGAAAAGTAGTGCCACAGTAGTTCTAACAAATGGTATCTTCCAAATATATGCTTATTCCTGCCTGGTCTTATACTAGAAGATACCAAACAGTTATCTGTCGAGTTCATCACATTAGGATTTTCATTTTAATTGGAAACTACTTTTTTTTAAGCTTCTATTTGTATTTGTTGCAGTTAGGAAACCGTGGTCTCAACATACCTGTATCATCAGTGAGTACATACAGGCAGCCAAATTTTACTGTATATGTGGACGAGACAGACCCATCACTGAGGTAAATAGTTGTATAGTTTCCTTTTATTTAAAAAATTTCAGAATAGTAATTTTGAATTCAAGATTTCCACCTAACTGTGAAACTGCAATTTTCATTTTAATTTCTAAACTAAACTGGACTTTATTAAACTCTTTACCACACAATCCCGACTTGTAACGACCCTGAGATAGAAGCCTTTTGAAAACATTGTGGGAAATGGAGAAAATGCTGGTAACCAGCATTTTCTCCTTTTCCCACAATGTTTTCTACCCTGCTGGAAACAAATTTCAATTTTTGAGTTACATATAGTTTGTCGTCTGCAAGTGCTTTCAATTTGGACCAGTCTAGAATTTTGTCGTTTGGGAAAGGGTTAAGAAAGAATGAGGATTAAAAAAGAATAAAGAGGATACAATTTTTTTTTCTGTCTCCAAGAAAGATCTTTTTCAATGTTAAATGTCCAATGAAAGAGGTATACCCCAATTTATTTCATGCTTTCCGGTGGGATATCGAGAAATAGCAGTGAAAATATTTTTCGATCTTACACCAGTGAAAATACCGATTTTCACGTTCTTGTTGCCTAGGTAAATTGCGCGTGCCTAACAACCAGATGGGAAATATGACGTCATATACCTTACATTTCTCGCGCTTGACGTCACGTTGCTATGCGGGTGGGGTACGCCACGGGGAATGAGGGAAAAGAATTGTACTGAATTTTGATAAAGCTCCTCCCAGAAAGGGTTAAAAGCATAAAATAAATAGAATATTTGTTTTTTTCGGTGAAAGATCGAAATTTATTTCATCTCGTGAACACCATCGGTAATATTTTCACTCGTGGCTGCGCCACTCGTGAAAATATTACCGATGGTGTCCACTCGATGAAATAAATTTCGATCTTACACCGAAAAAAAACAAATATCCTCTATTTCTTGTTGATTATCCAAATTGTACAAGAATGTTTTCAGAACTTTTCTAATTCCTTTTAACCCTTTCCCACACAATACCATCCTCCAAGAAAAAGACTTTTGGAGCCATTGTGGGAAAAGAAGAAAATGCAAGTAACCAGCATTTTCTCCTTTTCCACAATATTTTGAATTTCCTACCCTTTATAGGGACGCCTTGTATGTAAGTCACCATACTTTTAATTTGGATGAGATTGAAATTTTGCTGTGTGGTAAGGGTTTAGAGAAAACAAGAAAACAGTCATGAAATAAGTTTTAGACCTGTCCAAGTGTAAAGCATATGCAGATATCCGTATAAATGTGACTGAAAAATTAAGATTTAGTTAGGAATGGATAAAATTTATTTTGGAAAAAGGTAAAAAATTGCTGTTACCCAAAAGTTTTTCAAAAGGCTTCTTCCTCAGGTTTGTTAAATGTCAGAATTGTGTAGTAAATGGTTAAATGTTTCTCTTATGCTTTCTTACAGGACACCTATCAAGAAACCGGAACTAGGGCACCAGGTGCTGAGGTGATTATGAACATTACACACCATTTGAGTTAGGTTGAAGGTGTAGAATCAGTAAAATTATGTTCCTAAAAGTAATTGGTGCAAGTGGTGAAAATGTGTGGGTTACATCTCACACACACTTTTTGGATGGGGCGCAAAGCCTAAATTCACAGGCATGATATTGGTAACATTAATAGAATCAATTTCAGACTTTATTAGTTGTACCCACAACAAAATCAGTATCAGTTGCATCCTCTGATGGTTGTCCAAGTCTGCTACTTTTTAATTTAGGTGTACCATAAGTAATGAAATTAGGTCATTGAATAAACTGAAACACTCACACACAAGTAATCAGAAGGATTTTCTAACAGCAAGCATAGAGTAACTTAACCCTTTACCACACAATCCTGACTTAACACACATGTGAAAGAAGCCTTTTGAAAACATTGTGGGAAAAGGAGAAAATGCTGGTAACCAGCATTTTCTCCTTTTCCCACAATGTTTTCTTCCTGTCTTAAATCAAATTTCAATTCTTTAGTCACATTCATTTTGTTGTCTGTAAGTACTTTGAATTTGGACAAGTTTGAAGTTTTGTCGTTTGGTAAAGAGTTAAGTATGTTGGTATGTTAAAAAAAAAGCCTCAGATACAACCACGGTTGATCAAACTAAATGTTGGGTGTGTTTTATTGAGAGTTCATTTTATTCAGAAAGATTTATGATAAGATCTAGATCTGCTCACGGCTGCAAAAATTAACAGTCAGGTCTTATCAGGCACTTACCAGTACGAAGTGCTTGTTTTATATTCAAGAATGTTGATCAAATTATCCAGGAATACTTTAACTCATTACCAAACAAGAAAATTCTAGGTTTGTCAAAATTGAATGCATTTGCAGGCAACAGGATAAAAGTGACTGAAAATTTAAAAAATTTATTATGAAGGGTAGAAAGCAATGTGGGAAAAGGAGAAAATGCTGATAACCAGCATTTTCTCCTTTTCCCACAATGTTTTCTAAAGGCTTCTTTCTCAGAGTCGTCAAAAGTAGGGATTGTGTGGTAATGGGTTTATATAGATAATTTGATAAAGGAAAATGGATTGATGTGAGCCTGGAAAATGCATGACAAAGCAAATGTCAATTTGATATTGTCCACTAATAGGTCAAACTGTCTTTTCAGTTTTGATAATTGATTAGGCTCCAACCTTTACCAATTTTAACCTCATTTCCAAAGAAAAGCAATATTATCAGTCTTACCTTTTAATCAAAAACTTTGGAGTAGGCAGGGACGCCCAGCCACTCGATAACATATTTTATGCACATTAAAAATAACACATATTTTTTCTTCATTTAAAGATTTTTTTATCAATCCAACATTTACTTCAAACCTTTTTATCACATTCTTATCATTTATAACGGAGTATATAGGGATTGCCCTGTAATTCTATAATGTCCTTTAAGCATATGAGTATATCACACATAATACTTCTTAAATCAATTCTTTTATTATCATTAGTGTATTCAAACTTTATTCGATTTAAACAACTCCACTTTCGTCATCTTTTAACACAGATATGCGTGCTAAATGACCGGAGTTGTCGATGCGCCATAAAACAACATTCATTCATTTGATAATTGATTAGCTGATATACATTCTTAGTGATTAACTTTTATAAACAGGAGCTACAGTTTCACATTAATCACATGAGAAGGCTTTGATGATTTTCATGAAACTGGATTAGAAATGATAGAGAATGTTTAACTCATTACCAAACGACAAAATTTTAGGTTTATCCAAATCGAAAGCATTTGCAGACGACAAAAAAGTCACTGAAAATTTAAAATTTGTTTTGTGAAGGGTAGAAAACATTGTGGGAAGAGGAGAAAATGCTGGTAACCAGCATTTTCTCCTTTTCCCACTATGTTTTCTAAAGGCTTCTTTCTCAAGGGTGTCAAAAGTCGGGATTGTGTGGTAATGGGTTAAGGGCTTTGACTCACTACAAAACAATAAAATTTTGGAGTGAATCAAATTGAAAGCATTTGTAAACAAATTTATTTTAGCTCGAAAGATGATTCTGTCTTTGATAAGGTAGAAAACATTGTGAGAAAAAGAGGATATGCAGCTTACCAGCATTTTCTTCTCTTCACACAATGTCTTCCAATGCTTTGTCTGTCAGGGTCATAGAGACTCGATACTTTGTGGTAAAGGCTTAATATTGATGTTAAATATACCTCTTAATACACAGCTCCCGTAAAGAGAAACCAACAAGTACAGTAGATTACCTCCGCAGCATGACAGCGAATCCAAATAAGAATGAAAAACCAATGTACTGTAAGGAAAAGATTTATGGGGGAGTAGAAGAGTTTTCATTTGAAGAACTACGAGCATTCAGATGGACAAAAGAATATGAACGAAAGAAACAAGAAGAGGAGACAAGAGAACTTAAAAGTAAGACGGGCTTTTATACTCTTAACTCTTTACTACACTCTCTCTAGTTTCCTTTTCCTGAAAAGAAGATTTTTGCAAACATTGTGGAAAACGGAGAATTTTCTCCTTTTACCTCAATGTGTTCTACCTGTCCCAAAACAAATCAATACTATGTCATTTGGTGAAGAGGTGAATAAAGGAAAAAAATACTAATTTGTCCATATTTAATGCTATTATACAGAATTACTATGGGGCAAATCATGATATCCGTCTCTAAAATGGTGGAAAACTTTGTGGAAAAAAAGAAAATGCTTGTAGAGAAATACCTTTGTAACATATACAGATGTGCACTGTATTAACAGTGATTTACCCATTACCACACAATCCCTACTTTTGATGACCCTGAGAAAGAAGCCTTTAGAAAACATTGCAGGAAAAGGAGAAAATTCTGATAACCACCATTTTTCTCCTTTTCCCACAAGCTTTTCAAAAGCTTTCTTGTTCAGGAAGTTTAAAAGTCATCATTGTGTGGTAAAGGGTTAACTCTAAAAAACATCAAAGGCACAGAGTGCATAAATCCATCTCAGATTAGAATAAAGAACAAGTTTTGTTTATCTGTAGATTCAAGGCAGAGACTTGAGGAAGAGAGGCGGTTGTTGCTAGAGGAGTCACAAAGAGTTCAAAACGAGCGACTGAAGATCCAGCAACAAGAGCAGGCTCTGATTGAATATTCTCGGCAAAAATTACAAGAACAGAGGCTGAGGATTGAACAGGAAGGGTAGATGTTTGATTTTTTATATACCGGTAAATTGTTATGCCCTGAAGAATATGACTCTTGAAAAAAGTGTGAAAGGAGAAAATGCTTGTCACGAGCATTTTACTTTTTTCCGACAATGTTTTCTATTTATTAGAAGACAAAACCCTCATTTTATCCACATTAAGCCTTTACCACACAATCCTGACTTTTAACAACCCTAAGATAGAAGCATTTTGAAAGCATTGTGGGAAAAGGAGAAAATGCTGGTAACCAGCATTTTCTCCTTTTCCTACAATGTTTTCTACTCTCCCAAAATCAAAAATCAGTATTTGATTCACATTTATTTTATCGCCTGCAAATGACTTAAATTTGGAGTAGTCCAAAATTTTATCGTTAGGTAAACAGTTATTGTTGTTTGAAAATGCTTTCAATATCAATAATTGTAATGTTTTGCAGATTGCTAAAGAGTAAGTAATCATGTACGGTATTTGCAACTGTTGAGTCCCGGGCCATTGTCAATTATGGAATTTGTCCAAGTTATAAGCCAGTTAGAAAATGATAAACATTTCATACTGTCCTATTGTATAGCAAATGAGGATGGGAATACCATTTTGATTACTACTTTGGAAAAAAAAAACTAAAATTTATACACCCTGTTCCTATAAATACAGTGTTTATTCTAGGCTGTGGGATTGCAGGAATCCCCCAAACTTTCTGACGCTGCTTCAAATCACATCGCTGTATTTTTCAAAATATTTTATCTTTTCATACTCTCGGAAGTTCAAGGTCTCCAAATAAAAAGAAAACACATACCAGAAAGAGGACTTTCTTGTGTTCTGGTCTTCATAGCATTTGAGAACCAGTCAAATTAAATGTTTAAATTGCATTTCCTAAACAACCTCAAATCTCGTAGCCAAAACTTGAGATGTCGGACCGAAAACCATTTGGAAGAAATAACTCTTTTGTATGAAATAGATGGTTAATATACCCTACATTATTATTTTAACTTTGATATACATTTTTTTTTGTGGATTTACATAGTTCTGTTCGACAATGCGACTGATTCGTTAATGTCCCATTGAAGCCGTAAAATAAACATGCCTTTTTCTGTTGCTCTCAGTAACGGTATGACATCAACCTTTCTGTCGTTTGAAATCTAATTTTACTGGATTTTTCTTTATTTTATCAATGACAAAATGCAAAATTAGCAATTTTTTTACATTGTTCCTCATCAACATCCCAGACAGCAGATGAACAAGCTGAAGAAGCATTATTAGTCAGAGACGATTCTGTCGGTTCAGACCAGGCCATTGCAGGGCCTTCGTCAGTCAGTAAACAGCATGTTTTCCAGCAATCGTGGCTGAAAGACTGGCCATGGTCACAAAAAAATGACAAAGGTGCTATGATATGCTCGTATTGTTTAACCCATTACCACACAATCCCTACTTTTGACGCCCCTGAGAAAGAAGCCTTTAGAAAACATTGTGGGAAAAGGAGAAAATGCTGGTTACCAGCATTTTCTACTTTTCCCACAATGTTTTCTACCCTTCACCAAACAAATTTCAAATTTTCAGTCACTTTTAATTTGTTGTCTGCAAATGCTTTCGATTTGGACAAGCCCGAAATATTGTCGTTTGGTAAAGAGTTAAAGCAAGTTATACAGAATACTTTCACAACTGGCAACACCAGTTTTCGTACATGAACATCATCAAGGCATGCTGATTATTGTCATAATGATAATCATGATGCTGAACATTTATGGTCTATACTGTCATTATTTTAGAAATTCTTTGTAACTTGAAGTTTGTAAACTTATCTTTTGGACTTCTGCATAATAAAGGCTTAACTCATTACCAAACGGCCCGCCTGGATGGTTCAGTGGTGAGCGTGTCAGGCTCATGACCTGGTGGTTGCGAGTTCGATACCCGGTTGAGGAGAACTTTCTTTCCAGATTATTTTCCCCTCTCACCTCTGCTGAAGCATCTGAGAAAAGTAGTCGGTGGCTTTGGAAAGAAAGTAGTGTAAGTACCGGTGTGAGAAAGCCAGGAAACACATGTGCATCACCGACCGCAATATGACCTTAGCTGTTAAAATGGTGTTAAACCCCAATACAACCAACCAACCATTACCAAACGACAAAATTTTAGGTTCGTCCAAATTAAAAACATTTGCAGACGGCAAAATAAAAGTGACTTAAAATTTGAAATTTGTTTTGTGAAGGGTAGAAAACATTGTGGGAAAAAGAGAAAATGCTGGTTACCAGCATTTTCTCCTATTCCCACAATGTTTTCTGAAGGCTTCTTTCTGAGGGTCGTCAAAAGTAGGGATTGTGTGGTAATGGGTTAAAGTATAATTGATCCTTAATTAAAAGAAATTCTATGACTTAGTCATATATTGCAATACTTTAAAATCCCCCACATTTTTTCAAAGCATGGGGGCAGATTCCCCACTTTATTTCAAATCCTAGAATAAACACTGTATCTATGAAGTTGTGCATGTGAAATTTTCATGACCCTGCCGTGATTTGTAGCAGAATTATCTCCCCTTGGACTTTCTTCAACTCTTACTTTTTTACTAAACCATCCTGCATTATGTGACAAAGACCTGCTTTTGTGATAAGGAGCTTGTTGGGGGTATGATCATGTTTAGTGATAGCTCTAGTTTTTTTACAACCTTTTCTCATGATAGAAAATTTGGGAAAATTTCTCCATATGTATTATGTTTTCAGGCAAAAAGAGTTAGAGAGGCATCAGGAAATGATTGAGCAAACTATACAAAGACGGATTCAACAACAGATGTCCACTTCTAATAGTTTGTGAGTACCTTTCAGAATAAAGTACTGACCTGTCAATGTATCTCACTAATGTACCAGACAAACTTTTTGACTTCTTTGTGTGGAAAACATTTTCAGACAACAGGGCACAGAGGAAAAAACCTTTCATAAATAACGTGGGAAAAGAAGAAAATGATGGTGG
Source organism: Tridacna crocea (assembly GCA_943736015.1). Lineage (NCBI taxonomy): Eukaryota > Metazoa > Mollusca > Bivalvia > Cardiida > Cardiidae > Tridacna > Tridacna crocea. The sequence continues at coordinate 27,472,673 of OX031070.1, forward strand.
TTTTTTGACTTGTCTGTTTAGAAAACATTTGCAGACAACAAATTATAATATGGTTTGAAAAGATTTACCTTTCAAATGGTAGAAAACATGGGAACAGAATATGCTGGTAACAAACAATTTCATCTTTCCTTAGTGTTTTGAAAGGGCTTCTCTGTCAAGGTTGTTAAATCTTGGAATTACTTGGTAAATTAATTTTTGGAACACATTTACTATCAGCCTTAGCTCATTACCAAAAGACAAAATTTTAGACTGGTCCAAATTGGAAGTATTTGCAGACGACACAATAAAAGTGACTGAAAATGACTAAAAGTGACTGGTTACCAGCATTTTTACTTTTTCCCACAATATTTCTAAAGGCTTCTTTCTGAGGGTCGTCAAAAGTAGGGATTGTGTGGTAATGGGTTAACTTTTGCTACCAGGGTTCCCACGCAGTCGGGAAAACGGGAAAAAGTCGGGAATTTTGTAAAACCCGTTCCCGGTCTTGAAAAAGTCTTGATTTTTGTTATATCTATGAAAAATCGGGAAAAACCCGGGAAAAGTACGAATCGTTTTGGGTATGAAACAAGAATTTAGGACGATAATAATCTCCGGTCTGCGTCCTCCATTTTTCAGATAAAGGTCCATTATTTCTACATGACCGTCATTGGTCGAAGAAGGTGAATTTCCCAAATACATAACGGTCTTTTTTTAGGTTCGCTGGTCCCGGAATAGTTATTCTAATATTCAAACAAATCGGGATCCAGTGTATTGATTTCGGAGAACTCGGTACTTATGCTAAAATACAGTGCAGCTGTGCGTTGTATTTTCCGGGAGACGAGCTGAAGTGAATTGACGTGAAAATGAGCTACAACAGTAAAAATTACTGAAAATTTAAACCGATCTGAAAGGTTAACAGACTTTATCTTTATGAAGCCACGTTATGATTCTAGTTGGGATGAGGTTGACGAGTCAGAGGAAACTGAAAGTAAGATTGTTTGTCTGCAATCGTGGATCAAAACACTTCAAGTATTAAATCTAACAAAGTTACGATTATTCATATTTTCAGAAACTTTAAAAGCAGGGATATTGCCCTTTAAAAAGACCAATTTATTTATTCATGTATTTCAGGTTATGAACACTGAACAATTAAAGTGAAATTAAAACATGCTACTTTTGAATTAGGTTTTAGTTTCAATGACTGAAGAGGGAAAAGAACCTCTATTTGAAGGCTTACATCAAAACTGTTGTACACTATGATAGATAGTAAAATACTAAATGATATGCAAGGACTTGATCATAAAGAAAATAATTACCAAAATTAGAAAGAACAACACATTTTTAGCTCGCCAGAGCACAAAGTGCTCAAGGTGAGCTTTTGTGATCGCCCAATGTCTGCTGTGCATCGTCCACAATTTCTTAACATCTTCTCCTCTTAAACCACTAGGCAAATCTTGATGAAACTTTGCAGGGATGTCCCTTATTTGAATCTCTACCAAAGTTGTTAAAGAGATTAAATTTCACCCATAACTGGTTGCCATGGCAACCAAAGAATGAAATAGAGCAAAATCTTTGAAAATCTTCTTCTCTGAAACTAGAAGGCATAGAGCTTTGATAATTGGTATGTAGCATCTCCTAGTGGACTTCTACAAAGATTGTTCATATATTGCCCCTGGGGTCAAAACTGGCCCCACCCCGGGGGTCACAAATTTGAACATGGGAATAATAAATGAAAACTTTGAAATATCATTTTCTCTGAAACAAGAAGGGGTAGAGCTTTGATATTTGGTATGTTGCATCTGCTATTGGACCTCAAGCAAGATTGCTCATATGATGCCCCGGGGTTCAAACTGGCCCTGGTCCAGGAGTCACAAATTTGAAACATAGGAACAAAGATAGAAAACTTTATTTTTTTTTCTCTGAAACTGGAAGTCCTAGTGCTTTGATGTTTTGTATGTACTATCTTCTAGAGGACCTCTACCAAGTTTGTTCATATGATGCCCCTGGGGTTCAAACTGGCCCCGCCCTGGTGGTCACAAGTTTGAACATGGGAACAAAGAAGGAAAACTTTAAAATTCTTCTGCTCTGAAACAAGATGGAATTTATGTACATGTGTTTCTTATGATAGTTTGCCAATAACAATATTTTACATTTTTTCATTAAATGTCATGTCATGGAAAAAGGGGGCTTGGTGTACATTTTCACTGTAGATCAATATCTCTTTCATTACAGGAAAAAATGTAATTAAAGTTCATCTTGTTAAGCCACAGACAATAGTTATTTGATTTTATTTCATGAAACGACATGTTATCAAAAATGGGGACTAAATGTATAATTTCATTACGGACCATTCATAGTCAGTTGGCCCATACATCCATCCATATTGACGGTTATCTTCTATAGTCCTTGGCATTTATGAAACTTCATACATGTCTTCCTTAGGATAGTCTTGTGATACACTTTTCTTCTGTATGATGTGTCATGGAAAAAGGGGTTACCTTTCACATACTGGACTTATCAAGGTCCAATAAGTTAATCAGTAATGTTGTGAGCTTTTAGTCTAGGGTTCCCAGTTTGTGCTGGCTTGATTACTGTCTCAGTCAACATCCTTCGAAATTTGATGAAAAGTTATTGAGACAAGTCTCATTTGTGTCTTAACAATGAGAGAATGATGTTTTTTAAACTGTCATTCGACCACCATTTTGACCAGGTAATGAACGCCTTGCCTCTTAAAGTTAATTCAATCCCTAACTATACAATCCTGACTTTCAATGACCGTGAAGAAGAAGGGTTGTGGAAGCATTTTGGGAAAAGAAGAAAATGCTTTTTGCACAGTTACATACCCTGTCAGAGTTATTTGGCCTTGAACTTCGATATTTGGCATTTATCCTCACTGTAGACCTTTACTGCTTAGTACTCAGGTGAGTGATATAGGACCATCATGGTCCTATTGTTTCCAATTTGCCTGGTTATGTAGTCTTACAAGGATCTATACTATTTGCCTTCAAATTCTTCATTACTTGTAGGAACTGTAAGAGAACAGCATGGATCCTTATTAAACTGCCTGTATGGATAGGCTGATCTGAATCTATATTCGGTCATTTGTAGTTTTGTAACTGGCCAAGTAAAGAAATGAAATAACTATCATGCTGTTAGAATGTTCTTTAAATCTTAATTTTTCATTTAAACAAGGAATGTATGTAAGAAAGTAGCTTTCAAAAGGTTTTGCATTTCTAGTTTTTCTATTGCGAAAAACCTTGAATTTTGAAAAAAAATCCTGGAAAAAGTCTGGAAAAAGTCTGGAATTTTGCAAGCAGAAAGTTGTGGGAACCCTGTGCTACACATTCCCATGTTTTAAAGGCTTTTAGGAAGAAACTTTTTAAAGGAGGCCCTTCAGATTTTGGGACGAAAATTTTACAAAAATGAAAAACAATCATCCTTATACTCCCAAAGCCTTATAATTTTCATTCGTTAAACCCCAGCAGTCAAAAACCATCCGACAACTAGATGAATTAGAGATTTACTACAGCCTAGGTCGACACTGAAGGGAAACACGGCCATTTTTACATGAGCAACTTGCTCATTTACATACTGGAAATATACAGATGAAGCTTCAAACACAGCATCCGAAGTTCTAGACATTATGGAAAATAATTACATGTTTGTTATGTTATGGAATTTAATAGTAATTGGTCACGTGCAGTCACTTAACATTCCCACAATGCTTTTTTGATTTTGGCTGGAAATCTAAAAATAGCCTAAGAGGCTACGTAGCCTTTTAAGGGAATACCAGCCAAAAACATTTTTTTGTAATTTTATGATTTTTAATAACTGATAATTTGTATTGTTTTTTATCATATAAATTTCCATGACATATATATATTCTTTAATTTGATGTGTTGTGAAAATTCTAAATACCCACCTTTACAAGCAATGTGGAAAAAGAAGAAAATGCTTGTAGCCAGCATTTTCCCTTCAATGTTTTCTAGGCATTCAAAGGAAAAATACATCATTTTATCCACCCTTAGCCCTTTACCAAACGATTCCTGGTTTTTATGACCCAGAGGAAGAAACCTTCTAAAAAAAAAAGTGTGATAAGGAGAAAATAGTGGTTACCACATTATCTTCTTCTCATGAAATGTTTTCTACTCCTCTAAAGTCAAGTTTCAATTTTTGATTCATGTATATTTTGTCGTCTGCAAATGCTCTCAATTTGGACAGGTCCAAAATTTTGTTGTTTGGTAAAGAGTTTTAAGTAGTCTGAAGATACTGTCATCTTCGAGAGTCCACGATTTTGTGGTGTAGTAAAGGGTAAAGCTACAAATTGGGTGTTCATATCAGAAATTGAAGCTGCAAAATGCTGGCGCACTGCTTTTGTCCAATTGTGGCCTGTTCTGTGTTTCTTTTTTGCAGTTCGCCCGGATGGCTCAGTGGTGAGCGTGTCGGACTCATAACCTGGTAGTTGTAAGTTCGATACCCGGTTGAGGCGAACTTTCTTTCTGGCGTATTTTCGCCTTTCACCTCTGCTGAAACATGTGAGAAAAGTAGTCAGTGACTTTGGAAAGAAAGTTGTGTAAGTACCGGTATGAGAAAGCCAGGAAACACATGTGCGTCACCGACCGCTGTGATGTGACCTTAGCCCTTTACCAAATATGCCAATTTGAGGCTCTTCCATTTCAGCAGCAAATAAAGATATGATGTTAAAAATAAGGACAAATAAGGATACAAATATCTGATTGAGTGGAAAACATTGTGGGAAAAGGAGAAATTGCTCGTTACGAGCAATTTCTGCGTTTCCCACATGTTTTCAAAAGCTGTCTGTTGTTGATACGTCAAAATGAGTATCTATGGAGTAAAGGGTTAAAGTGACGTTAAACCCCAATACAACCAATTCTTTTTTGCATCAAATACAATGAAAACGATGATTTTTGCCCAAAAGTGCTGTCTGAAGAGTACCCTATTTACCTTGTAATAGTTCAAACAAGTTTCATAGTCCTTTCACATTTAACTCTTTACCAGACAAGAAAATTTTAGACCTATCCAAATCGGAAGCATTTGCAGACGACAAAATAAATGTGACTGAAGAATTGAAATTTGGTTTGGGAAAGATAGAAAACATTGTGGGAAAAGGAGAAAATGCTAGTTATCAGCATTTTCTCTTTTTCCCACAATGTTTTCAAAAGGCTTGTATCTAAGGTCGGTAAAAAACAGGGACTGTTTGGTAACGAGGTAATTGTAAATAGAGTTTTTAACCTGAAATCTCATGTTCCTTTTCAGGGTGTCAAGACAACATCCTTTTGAAGACAGTCAGCTTAGCAATAGTCATAGTACAGAAAATATTGCCCCAGAAATGATGGCAGCATTACATATCTCACAGGGCAGCTTGAATACCAGTAACAGAACACCAAATTCTGACTCGGCAATTAGAAGTAACCCAAGTTCTAATGAAAGATCTGATCAGGTAGGGAGTACTTTCGAGTCTTTGGTTCTTGATTTATAATGTTATCTCGGAATTGTAATTTATTTTGCCACATATCACCCACAGCAGATATTACATATGAGCTATTATGTTTTCTTGTAAATAGGTTATCTAACTTTTTTTTTTACAAAAAAAAGATTCATGTCTTGGCCAAGTTACAGTTGTAGGTCAAATGACCTGTGACGAGTGCAGCACGAAATTACTTCATTAACCCATTCCCACACAATCTGCCCCTGAGAGATAAGTCTTTAGAAAACATTGTGGGAAAAGGAGAAAATGCTGGTAACCAGCATTTTCTCCTTTTCCCACAATGTTTTCTTCCCTTCACAAAACAAATTTCAAATTTTGGGTCACTTTTGTCATCTGCAAATGCTTTGATTTGGACAAATGTAAAATTTTGTCGTTTGGTAATGAGTTAATATCAGTTTTGCTTTTACATTACTGGCTCTGATTTGTCATCCACTTTGGATAAGATATTGACAGCCACATTTATATTGCATTGTGTGGCTAAATTGTTTCTCATATTAGCCCAGTGTGGTGATACTGGCTGAGGTGGTCATTTAGTATTGAAAGGAATTTTTTTATCATATATAACTGTGATAGCACAGTTTCTAACTTATCAATATGCATTATCTTCTTCTACACTGTTACCTGTGTGCCTAAAGACAGAATTTTAGACTGGTCCAAACTGGAAACTTTTGCAGACAACAAATCAACTGTGGCACAGATTATGAAAGTTGTACTTGGAAGGGTAGGAATCATTGTGGGGAAAGGAGAAAATGCTGTGCAGGTGACAAATCAACTGTGGCACAGATTATGAAACTTGTACTTGGACGGGTAAGAATCATTGTGGGGAAAGGAGAACATGCTGTTTATGGGCATTTCTCCATTTTCCACAATGTTTTCAAAGGGCTTCTCACAGAAGTTGGGATTGTCTGGTAAAAGGGTTAATTTGCTGATTTGATGATCATTTTGAATTCCCAGGCAATGTTTGGATCAGCCTCCCCAACAGTGAATACGAAGGAAGCTTTAATGCTTGTGAGAGGGATGTTTAACTCGTCTTTAGAAAGCAGCAAGTGTAGGATTGATGAGGAAACAGCCATGGATCAGGATGGAGCTGAGGCTATAGTTTCTCCAAGTAGGTGATCAGCTGTTGCAGTTAACCCTTTACCCTAAAGACATTTCTATGGTATCTCAAATTGACCCTAAATAACCGCAAGGATGAAGCCATTTCTTACGTGTATATGACATGTTTTAATAGCATAGAAAACATTGTGACAAAAGGTGAAATTGCTCATCACGAGCAATTTCACCTTTTGCCACAATGTTTTCAAAAGGCTCCTACAAGCAATGCGTAGAAATGAGTATCAATGGAGTAAAGGGTTAATGATGCGGGGTCTATGCAGGGTTTAATCCTTTGCCAATTGACTAAATTTTGGAATTGGGGAATTTTAAAACCCTTACAGATGACATGATGCATCTTTTCAAAGGAATAACAGTGTGAGTTAACTCTTTACCACACAACAATATTTTAGACTGGTCCAAATTGAAAGCATTTGCAAACGATAAAATAAAAGTGACTGAAAAATTGAAATTTGGTCTGGGAAAGGTAGAAAACACTGTAGGAAAAGGAGAAAATGCTGGTTACCAGCATTTTCTCCTTTTCCTACAGTGTTTTCAAAGGCTTCTTTCTCAGGGGCGTCAAAAGTAGGGATTGTGTGGTAATGGGTTAAAGGACAAAAAACATATTTGAAAAAAGAGAAAATGCTGGTTACAAGCATTTTCTCTTTTTTCCAATATGTTCTCCGAAGTTTTTGGCGTCAGAGTTGTTAAAACTTGGGATTTTGTAGTAAAGGGTCAACCCTCTATAAAACAATTCTGAATTTAAATCATCCTTCTCAGGAAGGCTTTCGAAAATGCCTTAGGGAAAGGAGACAGTGCCTTTAACCAGCATCAAGCATAACATCCTTTTCCTATAATGTTTGGTGCCTTATTTTTTTTTTGTGACATACTGGAATCGGCCTTTCCGGCCATTTGTCTCTGTGTCTGCCTATGTAAAAATAATTGACTGTTTGTTAAAGTGCTGGTGAGGATATTGAGTCACCTTCAGTGACTGCTCTAGTATCATCAGTTTTTTTAAAATCTTCTTAGGGTCAAATAGTCCCTCATTATCATCCTTTAATATAGACATATGCACTAAGTGACCAAAACTATTGTTGCTCCATAGATTCATTCATTCATTCATTCATTCAGTCATTCAGTCATTCATTCAGTCATCCGTTTGTCCATCCATCCATCCATCCATCCAATCATTTATTTATTCATTTATTTCATTTGTTCATTCATTCATTGTCTGTCTGTCCGTCTGACCGTCTGTCTGCAAATGCTGATATTTGTCACAACATTTAAAGTATGTCTGTGCACAGGAATTTGATGTAGAATTCAACATAATACTCAGATAGTTAAAGCTGTGTCTGACTGTTATTTATTAGGACAGAACCAAGGCAGTGTACCTTTTCAAATATTTGACGAGAATGAAGGAAGATCTGACATCCAGAAAACAAAGCCAAATGCCGCACCATTTCAGATTTATGATGAAACAAAGGAAAACAGACAAGAGAACAGACGGAAGGAAGCACCCTTTACTATATTTCAGGATGCTGTAGCAGATGTCAGGTATACCAACTTACAAAATAGTTTTGTGTTAACTTTAAAAAGTCTCAACTGTAGAAAGGTTTCCAGAAAATACCGATAAGTTTTGCAAGAAGGCGCAGTTTTATGTGAATCTACTTGGTGCATGTAACAGAGCCAAATCATCAACTAACCCATAATGGGAAAAGAAAATTAGAAATGAAAGTTTTTTTTTTTTTTGAAAGTCTTAATATACTTAATACACTCTGCATTGCAAGGAAAAGTACTTCTGTTAGTACAGAATTTCATGCTTCAGTTAATTCTTTACAACACAATCCTGGCTTTTAACGACCCCGTGAAAGAAGCCTTTTGAAAACATTGTGAGAAAAGCAGAAAATGCTGGTAACCAGCATTTTCTCCTTTTCCAACAATGTTTTCTACCCTTCCATTAGCATATTCTAACTTTTCAGTCACATTTATTTGGTCATCTGCAAATGCTCTCGATTTGGACCAGTCTAAAAATTTGTTGTGGTAAAGAGTTAAGGACAAGGTACCCCAATAGGATTTGTTTTACAGGCCCTTCATAGCCAAAACTGTACAGATTCGGAAGAGACCGGCAATCCTTTTTCATTTCTGAAAATAAGCATGTTCGTTTATTTGGCCATATAAGGTGATGCAACGAGAATGTCATTAGGGTGACCTATCCATAACATGTATAAACATGCTTTTGAGTAATTCTTGTGAAAAAGATTGAAATTGCTGGATGTGATTCAAAATTTTTTGGAAGTCTTGTAGGTTGTTCAAGCAACAGACTTGGATGAATTACCAAACGACAAAATTTTGGAAGGGTCCTACTTGAAAGCATTTGCAGACAACAAAACAAAGGTGGCTGAAAAATTGAAATTGGCTTTGGGACAAGTTGAAAACATTCAGCATTTTCGCCTTTTCCCACTATGTTTTCAAAAGACCTCTTTCACAGGGTCGTTAAAGGTCGGGAATGTATTGTAAAGAATTAAACAGTTTTGTTAAAATAAAATTTATACAATCACTCATTCACTCAATTTTCTTGTGTAATAAGTCTGGGTCTAATACAGTGTGACTTTCATTTCACCAGTTCTCCCTCCAGACAGACCAACACACCAATGGCTACAAGTCCTTACAGGACAGGTAACAGCTTGACAGATCAGCAGTCAAGACAACCAGAAACACACCTACATAGACAATCAAAGAGGGTAAAGCTTTTTATGTGTCTTTGTATGCAGTCACAGTTGAAACAGTATATGTAAAGCTAAACTAATTACTGTTCAAAAAAGTGTGCAGTCTAAGATTTGACAGTTCACAGCCAGATTATCATGTGAAATGGTATTTATGAATGGCTTGAAAATATATGGAGGCAATCTTTCCGTTTGTCAACAATTTATTTGGTGCACAACTTCTACATTTTCCTTCAGAATAATTTGAAACTTACCACAATTAATCTCTATGATGTTTAGTTGTGCATGTGAGTCTTAACTCATTACCACACAATCCCGAGTCTTAACGACCGTGAGAAAGAAGACTATTGAAGGCATTGCGGGAAAAGGAGAAAAAGCTGGAAACCAGCATTTTCCCCTTTTCCCACAATGTGTATTACCTTATCAAAGAAAGGTTGCACCATTTGAGCTACATTGAAATTGTCGTCTGCAAATGCTTTCAATTTGGATAAGTCTAAAATATTGTCGTTTGGTAAAGAGTTAAGATTTGGATATCTGTAGGTGTTCTAGATTTTAAGCCATTTTTTCTGATAACCCTCTTTGAGAGTGTATGCGCCGCCTTGCTAAGCTCTTGTTAAAAAAAAAATACCGCTCACAAAATTTCCAACTTACCTGGACTGAAAGCATTTACTGACAGCAAATTGAATGAGGCTGAAGCTTTCACATTGGATGCGCTGTAAATGAATTGGACCTTTTCAGATATATATTACATTTATTCCTGATTGTATAACTTCATCCGGTGTAAAATCAATTTGTAACAACTGTATTGGAGAGAATTCTCTTTGGCTCAGTAGTTAGGTGTCTTTTAACCCATTACCAAACAATCCCTTCCTTTTTACGCCCCTGAGAAATAACTGTAGGAAAAGGAGTAAATGCTGGTAACCAGCATTTTCTCCTTTTCCCCCAGTGCTTTCTACCCTTCCCAGTACAAATTTCAATTTTTCAGTCACATCTGCAAATGCTTTCAAATTTGATCCAGTCTAAAATTGTGTGGTAAAGAGTTAAGAAGGAGGATTAAAACATGTCTCAAAAAAGGAGGCTCATATTTTCTAGGGTTTGAACCCTGCCTGGTGCAGTGTGTGTCTGACCTATGCATTTGTTGTAGACTTTATGTTCATAAGACAAAAAAAAAAAACCAGCTACATTACATGTAATACTCTTGCAAGGTTGGTTCCACCAGGAGAGATATCAAAGATATAATACATTAAAAATCTACAATCAGATGGTACATTCTATGCAGTCTGATCTTGATCTCCAGTTTTTAGCAGACAGGAATTAATTTTTAAATCTTTAACGGTTTACCACATAATTTCCCCTTACTTTTTGAGTCACATTTATTCTGTATCTGTTGATGCTTCCATCTTGGACAAGTCTGGAATTGTGCCATTTGATAGGGTCAAGGGTCATTTCATGCTGATTATGGGCATGTATTTCAAGGGTGTTTTCAAAGTTTGCTGTAAGTCAAGAGATAATGAGCTGTTAAAAATGTACCACTTCCATGAACATTTTCTTTTATTAGCGATGGACAAAAATATGTCTTAAGCCATTAGCGTAAATGCAACAATGACAAGAGTTTGAAAGTAGATATATGAAACTTAAACATTAATAAAGCAAACAGAAAAAAAGATTTGCACAATATGAACCAGACAGTCAGCACATTATAGTTGAATACATTTGTATTAACCCTTTCCCAACAAGGCCTGGTTTTTACGTATCTGCAGTAAAAGTCTTCTAAAAACACTGTGTGAAAAGGAGAAATTGCTCGTAACGAGCAATTTCTCCTTTTCCCACAGTGTTTTCTACCCTTTTTAGCTCACCTGAGCACAACGTGCTCAGGGGGAGCTATTGTGACCGGTCATCGTCCGGCGTCCGTCCGTCCGTCCGTCCGTCTGTCCGTCCGTCCGTCCGTCCGTCCGTCCGTCCATCTGTCCGTCCGTTAACAATTTCTTTAAAAATCTTCTCCTCCAAAACCAGAAGGCCAATCTTCATAAAACTTGGCAGGAATGTTCCTTGGGTGAAGCTCTACAAAAATTGTTAAAAGAATTTAATTCCAACAAAAACTCTGGTTGCCATGGCAACAAAATGGCTGAAAATGGATAAAATCTTTAAAAATCTTCTTGTGACAAACCATAAGGCCGGGAGCATTCATATTTTGTATGAAGCATCATTGGGTGACCCTTTACCAAAATTGTTAAAATTGTTCCCCTGGGGTCATATTTGGGCTTTGCCTGGGCGCACCCTATTTTACATAGAAACAAAGAAGGAAAGCTTTAAAAAATCTTCTTCTGACAAACCGTAATGGCTAGAGCATTCATATTTAGTATGTAGCATTATCTGATGATCCTCTACCAAAATTGTTAAAATTATTCCTCTGCTGTCATATTTGGGCTCTGCCCGGGCGCATCCTATTTTAAAATCTTTAAAAATCTTCTTGTGACAAAACATAAGGTTGGGAGCATTCATATTTTGTTTGAATTATCATTGGGTGACCCCTTACCAAAATTGTTAAAATCATTCCCATGGGGTCATATTTGGGCTTTGCCCGGGCGCACTCTATTTTACATAGAAATTTAGAAGGAAATCTTTAAAACTTCTTCTGGTGACAAATCATAATGGCTAGAACATTCCTATTTAGTGTGTAGCATTAACTGATGATCTTCTACCAAAATTGTTGAAATTATCCTTCTGCGGTCATATTTGGGCTCTGCCCGGGCGCACCCTTTTTTACAATCTTTAAAAATCTTCTTGTGACAAACCATAAGGCGGAGGGCGTTCATATTTTGTTTGAAGCATTATCGGGTGACCCCTTACCAAAATTGTTAAAATTATTCCCCTTGGATCATATTTGGGCTTTGCCCGGGCACACCCTATTTTACATAGAAACAAAGAAGGAAACCTTTAATAAATCTTTTTCTGACAAACCGTAATGGCTAGAGCATTCATATTTGCTATGTAGCAAAATCTGATAATCTTCTACCAAAATTGCTAGAATTATCCCTCTGCGGTCATATTTGGGCTCTGCCCGGGCGCACCCTTTTTTACAATCTTTAAAAATCTTCTTGTGACAAACCATAAGGCGGAGGGCGTTCATATTTTGTTTGAAGCATTATCGGGTGACCCCTTACCAAAATTGTTAAAATTATTCCCCTTGGATCATATTTGGGCTTTGCCCGGGCACACCCTATTTTACATAGAAACAAAGAAGGAAACCTTTAATAAATCTTTTTCTGACAAACCGTAATGGCTAGAGCATTCATATTTGCTATGTAGCAAAATCTGATAATCTTCTACCAAAATTGCTAGAATTATCCCTCTGCAGTCATATTTGGGCTCTGCCCGGGCGCACCCTATTTTGCATAGAAACAAAGAAGGAAATCTTTTAAAAATCTACTGGTGACAAACCATAAAGGCTAGAGCATTCATATTTTGCATGTAGCATCATCTAGTGACCCTTTATAAAAATAATTAAAATTATCCCCTTGGGGTCATATTTTGGCTCTGTGCCCTGGTGCTCATTATTTCACATGGAATCATAGAAGGAAATTTTTAAAATCAATTCCATCTAAAAAGGAGAAATTGTTTGTAACAAGCAATTTCTCCTTTCTCACAATCTTTTCTACCATATAGATCACTTATTTTTCATTTTAGATACATTTTAAAATGTCGTCTGCAAATTGTTTCAATTTGGAACGGTCTAAAATTTTGTCGTCTGGTAATGGCTAAACTAAAAGTCAAAAAGGGAACAAGACACTGTGAAGAGAAAAATTGATGATAAGCAGCAGCTTTTAGCTCCACTGGCCAAAGACAAAGAAGAAAATCTGTAAACATACTTTTGTGACAAACCCCAGGGTATGCCTTGTTTGAAAAGAATTAATAGCCTGCCCTTGATAAACCATATAAGTTACATATATACTCAGGTGAGCGATATAGGACCATCATGGTCCTCTTGTTGAGAACTTTATGCCATTTTCTCAAAATCTAGAATTGTCGTCTGCAAACTGTTTCAGTTTGAAAGAGTCCAAAATTTGTCGTTTTGGAAAGGGTTAATTACTGAAAGACTAACTTACTTTGTGAACACAAATCTTGCTCTTGGCCTTTCTGATAAGATCAAAGTGTAGTAATATGTCATTGATCTAAGCCTCATTTACTTAATTTTTTCAGTCCACAGCCCTGTTTGATGAGGACAACACAGTCAGTATTGAGTCACATGCTAGAGAGGACATCACTCTTGCTCCGCTAGGCTCCCATCAGAGTTTTGCAGAAGCAGCAAAATTTGTATCTACACCATTTAACAAGCCCAAAGGAGGGGCTGGAAATTCTAAGTCCTTTAACAATGAGTCCCAATTGGATACAAGAGCTGAAGTAGAAGAGAACGTAGAACAGAAGAAAGAAAATGAAAGTGAGAGATCGTTAACCTCAAATAGTGCTGCTTGGCCACAGTCTCTGAGGTATCTCTTATTGACCCTTTACCATACAAATGAAAATAAAATGTTTTATGTCCCTGCATTTGACAGAATTGGAAAAACAATGTGGAAAAAAACTTGTAACAAGCAGTTTCTCCTTACTCTGCAGTGTGTTCAGTGAAAAGGGATTATTTTCTTTTCTTTTGCTCATTGACTCTCAATGTAATTGAAAATATATGTACTTTTTGATGTGCCGAAATACAGCTTGCATGGTTATAGATCAACATCTTTACCAGAAAACAAACTGTTAGACCCATTATACTTCATCTTGACAGTATTCCCAGAAGACAAATTAGATCATGGTTTAATGATGGGTTTTTATGTTTGAAAAGGGGAAAAAGTGATGGTCCAATAGATGAGTTTAATGATTGAAAGGGGGGGAAATATTTTTGGGTCCAATGATGGATTTAGTGTTTGAAAAAAGGGACAAAAATTTATAATAAAGGGGAGAAAATTCTGGCTACAAGGGTAAATTAATTCTAGTCGTAGCCTGTAAAGGCCATTTTGACCCTTTCCCAAACAACAAATTTTGGACTGTTCCAAACCAAAAGTGTTTGCAGACAGCAATTTTAGATTTGGAGAAAATGGCATAAAATTCTCAAAAAGGCTAGAAAATACTATGAGCAATTTCTCCTTTTCCCTCAGTGTTTTCAAAAGATTTTTACTGAGGCATGTAAAAACCAGGGCATGTTTGGGAAAGGGTTAAGACATAACTCTCCATTGTTAAATGAGAGCGGTTGTGTGCAAGAGGCAGCCAGATAAGTCAAATTATTTATCCCTTTATAACACCATCCCTAATTTTAATGACTTGAAAAAATAGAGAATTTGGAAACATAAAGGGAAAAGGAGAAAATGGTGATTATTAGTATTTTCTCCTTTTCTCACAATATTTCATACCCTATCAGATACAACTTAAACAATTTAAGCCACGATATATTAATTTTTTTCATCTGTAAATCCTTTCATTTTAGCTCGGTGTAAAATTTTGTGGTGTGGAAAAAAGTTAAACTTTGTTTAGCATTTTATTTTTACTCTTTACAGCCCGATAATGGAAGGGTCTTCTGAGGATTCTGGAGCAAGCAGTAAGAGTGCCTGTCAGACACTTCAAACAAAACATAATCCTAATTTAAGTACTATAGATGGGACACCAGGCAATGTGGAACCTCCTGAGGACACCATGAGCTTGCTACAGTTAAAGCCTTTAGCTGAAGCTAACACTTCTAATACACATGTCATCGACATCTCCACATACCTGCCTCCAGATTTAGATGAGAAAACGGAGAACTTTCTCTCGATGTCAATCAATTTGTATGACCCAAGGGACCCTTTTGATGTTGAAATGAAGGACAAGATATTGAAGAATTTGAAACAGCCTCTGATGATGTATGATAGCTATGAACAGGCAGATACCTATCTGCCGGATATCCGGAAAGGCTCTGACATAACTCTTGGTAGGGCTAACCCTTTCTCAAATGACAGAATTTTACCTGAAGTTTCAATTTAACCTTTAACCCACAGCGGCGACTTTTAACGCCCCAGAGGAAGAAGCCTTTTGAAAACAATGTGAGAAAAAGGAGAAAATGCTGGTGACCAGCATTTTCTCCTTTTCCCACAAAGTTTTTTATGCTATCAAAGCAAAATTGCTCCATTTGAGCCACTTTGAAATAGTTGTCTTAAAATGCTTTCAATTCGGATAGGTAAAATGTTGATTGATTTAATGGTGTATTATGCTACTTTCAACATTATTTTGGTCTTTTCACAGCGACAGCTCACATACTCATGTAATTTTTCGGTTTCATCAGTACATTGAAAGCATTTGCGGATGACAAATATTGCTCAAAGGATTAGAGGGGTTGTATGGCTCGGTCGTAAAAGTAAGGACTCACGACATGGAGGTTTCGGATTTGAGCCTCACTAGCTTCACTCTTTACCAAACAACAAAATTTTGGACTCTTCCAAACTAAAGAGTTTGCAGACGACAATTTAGATTTGGAGAAAATTGCAGAAAGTTCTCAAAAATTGTAGAAAACACTGTGGGAAAAGGAGAAATTGCTCTTTACGAGCAATTTTTTCTTTACCAAGTGTTTTCAAAGACTTTTACTGCCGACACGTAAAAGTCAGGGCTTGTTTGGGAAAGGGTTAACTCTTTACTAAACAACAAAAGTTTGAACTAGTCCAAACTGTAAGCATTTGCAGATGACAAATAAATTCGAATTAAAGACTGAAATTTGATTTGGAAAGGGTAGACAAACATTGTGGGGAAAGGAGAAAATGCAATTTTCTCATTTTTCCACAATGTTTTCAAGGACTGTCTTTCTCTGTGTCGTTAAAAGTCGGGATTGTGTGGTAAAGAGTTAACACTTTACCAAAAAAACAAATTTTGAACTAGTCCAAAATGATAGCATTTGCCGACGACAAAATGAATGTGGTTGAAAAAAAAAGAAAATTGTTGTCAAAAGGCTAGAAAACATTGTGGGAAAAGGAGAAAATGCTGGTTAAAATAAAAATGACAGAAGATCTGAAATTTGTTTTGTGAAGGGTAGAAAACATTGTGGAAAAAGGAGAAAATGCTGGTTACCAGCATGTTCTCCTTTTTTCACAATGATTTCTGAAGGCTTCTTTCTCAGGGGCCCGCCCGGGTAGATCAGTGGTGAGCATGTCGGACTCATGGCCTGGTGGTTGTGAGTTTGATACCTGGTTGAGGCGAACTTTATTTCTGGCGTATTTTCGCCTCTCACCTCTGCTGAAGCATGTTAGAAAAGTAGTCGGTGGCTTTGGAAAGAAAGAAGTGTTAGTACTGGTATGAGAAAGCCAGGAAACACATGTGCGTCACCGACCGCCATGATATGACCTTGGCTGTTAAAGTGGCGTTAAACCCCAACCAACCAACGATCTCAGGGTCGTCAAAAGTAGGGATTGTGTGGTAATGGGTTAAATTGGTGTTGAAATGTTCAGAGAGTATGATTAGATATTTCTTTTGTACAGGTATGCAGGTGTACAAGGTTATATCTAAAATAGGGCAAGGTGGATTTGCAAAAGTTTATGTTGCTGAGAAGGACGATGACATGACCTTTGATTTAACCAGGTGTACTGTGGAACGCCTAGCCATAAAGGTAGTGTTACAAGTGTATACTTTTACTTTAGCATGATATCTTGTTGTTAATGTGCAGAAAACAAAACAAAAGCTATCTTCCCATTAATTTTTTTGAGCCATGCTCTGACAAAGGGAGTTTTGATGCATCTGTGTGATGCACATGTTCTGGATTTCATTGATTTTTTTTTTTTTTTTTTTTGTTTAGAAGAGGCCCTCATACTCATTTTAAGCCAGTTTTAACTCATTTTATTAGGCCAGGGAATCCCTCTCAAGGGATTCCCTTGCCTATAGGGATCGTAAGCTGCCTATTCAGACAAAAATGTTGGACGGTGTGTCCACTCTATATCGCTGAGTCCGCCAAAACAACTAGTTTCCCAAGTATATACAGAGACTGCTTATCACACGGTGTGAATGCTTTCCTTTCCTCAAAGCTTTCATCTGCAAAACGCCATGGAATTGCAAGGGTATTACAATCCTTTAATAACTGACGAGTGTGTGTTTTTTATCCCGTTTTTGTCATTAAAACTGACCTAGTAAAGGCGTAACCTATTGAACTTAGCTTTATCCGGCAGTTGTGTATTCCTACGCGCTATATACGGTTAATATCTATAACGCTCTCTCTTGCACTCCGGATCATTCACATTCAGGTATGGTGAGATTAACGAACGACGACTCAGCTCGGAGTTTGTCTATAACGTTGTGTTGACATTTGAACATGTGTGTCACAAAACGCGTCTCCGCTAAAATGCGATTGTAAATAAAGCAAACTACATATAGAATATTGGCCCGTGTTATGTTTATCACTTTTTCTTATGTACATGTATATCGACTAAATCTAGGGTACTTCAGCGGAATGCCAATAGATTACACCTGTGTGATTCTTAAAAATGTCTTTGATTGACTTTGATTTGAAACCAAATAAATGCTTATAATTTTTTTCTGTAGTTGTTCGCTTGTTATTTAATGTATTTTTTTTATCTCTCTCTCTCTCTCTCTCTACTAGTGTCATATGACATGCCTGTGACCAATACCATTTAGCAGGGGCATCAGTGTCTCTGACACACATATTTCTAGTGTTCAGTAGGGCTTGTGTGCATCCGAATATTTCCGGTCCATAACTTCTACAATTGTGGATGGATTTCAAAATAATTTGGCACAATTGACCTCCATCACGGTTAGATGTGCCATTTGAAACATCTGTTCAAGTAGGTTCAAGATCAAGGCCACATTGAAGGCCAATTTTTCGTCCGAACCATAACTCCTACATTTTTGGATAGATTCCGATATAAATTAGCATAATGCATTGTTCTCCATCATGAGTAGAAGCTCCATTTGAAACATTTATTCAGGTCCAGGGTCTAGGTCAAGCTTGAGGGTCAAGTGTTTGCGGGCTTGATACAAGTATGTCCTTGGACAATGATTATGAATTAGGATTAACGTCTTTTTATATTATGTACATATAAGTATCGAAGCTCAAGTCACTGTGACTTGTCTGTAAAATAGGCAAGTAAAATAGGAAAACCGAGCCTAATCGTTTTCCCAAAACAATCCAATCTTTTCACAGTATTTTATTGGGAAAATATTTAGGCTAAAAGAGGATTCGCTTGTAACAAGCAATTCCTCCCAATTTCCCCAAAATCTTACTTTTCAATATACACGAAGAACTACTTTGGATTTTCATCTACAACTTCCTTCAAATATGACCAGTTCAAAATTTCGTCGACTTGTGGAAGGTAGAGACAACATGACCAACTGCCGTATCACTCCAATCTTTATTATTTATTACATTTTACATTGATATCAATCTTACATGTATTTTCATTGAAATCAATAAAAATAAATATGTTCTTGCGTCATAAATGTAAACAAATAGCATCATTCAGGACTACAAGACATCACATGTCTCAGAAACTTTAGATAACCAAAGTTGGTATTGCACTGATTGAATACGGTTCAATTTTTACTTGGGATTGTTGACAAGCACGACAAATTACTAAGTATTCTAAGCCATTATCAAGCACCGCATAACTGTGAGCACATGCCTAGCTCTGGCTTAATTAGTTTCTGGCTGGTGCTTTCTAGTATCAGTTCAAAATTTCCCGATAAAACCAAGAATTCCAGGGGCTTAGTTGAATCCGCTTGTATCCCTGTCCGTCTATCTGTTTGTATTAATTAAAATTGACCTCATGTGTTGTTTCGTATCCTCAATTTCCTGGCCTTCAGTACTATCAGTACTTTGATTTTTATTGTATCAAAATATAGTAATTCTTATATCTTTATGCCAAATATTGCGCCTGATGGTTGCAAGGTCCCTAAGATTACTGTCGATAGAAAATGCATTTCGCTGAGTTGCGGCCTTCCTTGTGAACAGACTCATCTTTTTCAGTTTTTCAATCGAAGATTTTCGATATCTGTTATAAACTCCGGTAGATTCATATGATGATCATGCATTCTGTCATTTGACTACATTTGACCTTTGCCCTACCTATACTGAGGAAATCAAAGGAAACTGTAGGCTTCTGTGCTGCAGCCTCGGCTTTTTAGATGAAGGCTTCTTCCTCAGGGTCGTTAAAAGTCGGGATTATGTGGTAAAGGGATAAAGGCCAAAACACTGCCAAAAACATTGTAGGTGTTATGATCATTTAAAATTTAGAGCATACCAAAAGTATGGAAATAATATGAAATGACTGTCTGTTATCATGTGGTTGATCTTCAGAAGATCTTCACTGGTTGAAAATTAATTTTAAAATCTAGAAAAACAAGAGAGTGACCTTGCAACTGTTACATAGTTTTGAAATTAATGTCTGCCTGTGACTAACTCTAGGACCAATTGTACAAAAACAGATTGTCATCTTCTGATAGTTTCATTTTATCAAATAGTAAAATATAGATTTAAAAGTGATATTGAAAATCTGCTTTTTTTTTTTCATTTAGGAAGCTATTGTTACTTTAATCAATGGACACAGGGTAATGATAGAGTTTATTTTAACCCATTACCACACAATTCCTACTTTTGACGACTCTGAGAAAGAAGCCTCTAGAAAACATTGTGGGAAAAGGAGAAAATGCTGGTTACCAGCATTTTCTCCTTTTCCCACAATATTTTCTACCCTTCACAAAACAAATTGCAAATTTTCAGTCACTTTTATATTGTCATCTGCAAATGCTTTCGATTTGGACAAGCCTAAAATATTGTCGTTTGGTAATGACTTAAGGAACAAAAGCAGCATGAAATGTTTTTATATGTCAATTATTACCAATTGAAAAATCATATTTCTTTCAGGTAGAGGAGCCATGCCAGTATTGGGAATTCTATATTTGTAATGAAGTACAGAAAAGACTTGGAGCTCTTAATGATCCTGTAGATATAGTACGTAGATTTTTTATTTTAAAACTTTATCACACAATCCAAACATTTATCAACCCTGGGATAGAGGCCTTTAGAAAATATTGTGGGAAAAGGAGAAAATGCTGGTAACCAGCACTTTCTCCATTTCCCACAATGTTTTCTACCCAGCTAGAAAGAAATAATTTTAGTCTCTTCATTTGCAGTTTTATAAATTCAAGTGGTGGAGATCACCTTGTAACACAACTTGATATACCATTTAGTGTCCTGCATTGATTATGAAACTGTTTAACCTTTGTGATGAATTTTTAACAACCCTTAACCCTTTCCCAAACAATCCCTGGTTTTTACGTGTCAGTAATAGAAGCCTTTTGAAAACATTGTGGGAAAAGGAGAAAATGCTGTTAACCAGGATTTTCTCCTTTTCCCAATGTTTTCTACCCTATCATATAGATAATTCATCTTTTAAGCAACTGTTGATTTGTCATCTGCAAAATGCTTTCTATTTAGTCTGGTCCAAAATTTGCCATTTGGGAAAGGGTTAAAGCTTGAAAACATCATGGGAAAAGGAGAAAATGCTGTTAACCAGCATTTTCTCCTTTTTATGCTTCCTGAAGGGCATGCATATAGTTGCCACTTCGTCTATCTGTCCGCCTCTCCGTCCGTTTGAAGCCATTTCATCACAACCCCTGGACCAAATTGGATGAAACTTAGATATGAACTATGGGATGTTGTGCTGATACATTTTTTGGTTTTCAAATTTGTCGCTGTGTCATGGAAAAAGGACCTTTATTAACAAAAAAAAAAAAATTACTCAAAAAATTTAATTTGTTTCCAGCAGGGTAAAAAATATTGTAGGAAAAGGAAAAAATGCTGGTTACCAGCATTTTCTCCTTTTCCCACTATGTTTTCAAAAGCCCTCTATCTATACCAGAGATTGTTTAGTAAAGGGTTAAACCATATCTAAACAATTATTGTGAAATTACAACCTTGTGGAAGAAATCTTTTGAAACCATTGTGAAACAGGAGAAAATAGTTGTTTCCAGCATTCTCTTTCTCTCACAATGATTTTTATCCTTAGCCCCTCGCCACACATTCCTGAGTTTAGGATCCTGATGCATAAGCCTTTTGAAAACATTGTGGGAAAAGGAGAAAATGCTGGTGACCAGCATTTTCTCCTTTTCTCACAATCTTTTCTGAACCTAAATACTACTTTTTAACTCATGTGGAATTTGTCAACTGGGAATGCTTTCAGTATCAATCAAACCCTTTCCCAAACAACAAAATTCTGAACTGGTCCAAAATGAAAGCACTTGAGGACGACAAAACAAACATAAATCAAAAATTGAAATTTGTTTCCAGTAGGGTAGAAAACATTGTGGGAAAAACAGAAAATGCTGGTTACCAACATTTTCTTCTTTTCCCACTATGCTTTCAAAAGGCTTCCATCTCAGGGTTATAAAACCAGGGATTGTTCGGTGAAGGTTTAAACAAACGATATCACCTTTTGAACCTCGTTTCATGTTGTTTTTTGCGAATGTTTCCAAATTCGACAAGACATATTATTAATATTTTTTTTCTGTTTTTGGAAAGAATTAATGCTACGTTTGATTTATGATGTTTTGCTTATAATACAAGGTCACTGTTAAACTCTTTACCACACGAGAAAATTTTAGGCTGATCCAAATTGAAGCATTTACAGACCACAAAATAAAGGTGACTGAAAAATTTAAATTTGGTTTGGAAGGGCAGAAAACACTGGGGGAAAAGGAGAAAATGCTGGTTACCAGCATTTTCTCCTTTTCCCACAGTGTTTTCAAAAGGCTTCTTTCTCAGGGTCGTTAAAAGTCGGGATTGTGTGGTAAAGAGTTAACCCTTTACAAAACAATCCCTGGTTTTTACAACCCTGACCGAGAAGCTTTTTGAAAACATTGTGGGAAAAGGAGAAAATACTGGAAACCAGCATTTTCTCCGTATCCCACAATATTTTCTACCCTGCAGGAAACAAATTTCAATTTTTGAGTTGACGTTTATTTTGTCATCTGCAAGTACTTTCCATATAAACCAGTGTAAAATTTTGTCGTTTGGTAAAGGGTTAAGATAAAACTTTTGATCATTTCAGAGGCCAGCTATGATGAACATACACAGAGGTTGGTTTTTCAAGAACGGAAGTTGCTTGATCACAGATTACCATCCCAGTGGTACCTTGTTGGTGAGTTGTTGGCTTTTATTCAAACAGTAAGAGAATTTTTTAACCCTTTTTAATTGGCTTTTTAAAATGATAAGAAATAGGAAAAATGCAGGTAACTTGTTTTGCTTACAATGTCTTATTACCATTTCAAAGACTCGCTCCATTATTTATCCCTTTACCACATTGTGCTGAGTTCTAATGACCCTGAAAAAAGAGCCTAATGAAATACTTGAGGTAAAAAAAGGAGAAAAAAAAAGGGGGATCCAAATTCTGTCTGAGCTAACACGGTTAATTTCAGTGTTTGTTCATGATCCCTTGGCCCCAAACTAATTCATAAGTATGTGAATCAAACTGCATAAGGAGACTAGTGTTAGAATGAATGTCTGAATTCCTGTAAGAGGCACAGTAAGGTGCTAGCCAAAATAAGGCTAGGATATGGATATACTAATTAGCATATAAACACATTTATACATTCTGGACTGCGACTTGCTGTGCACTATAATCTGTAGCAAACAGTGAAATAGCAGATATTTTTTGCCGTCACACAATTCCATGAATGTGAAGGGGGAGCAATTGGGCAATATCGGTGTAACTCCCGCAAAAAGAAGACACAGCTGAGCGTAAAACAGAGAAATTAAAAAAGTCGGATCCGGTTTCAAGTTATTTCAATAAAATAATTGGAAGTCCTACAATGCTTCCTTACATGTAGACTGTTCCAGGTGGTTTCCGATTTCATAGTGAAGTTTCTAATGAAGCGGGGAAACAATATATCTACGCATGTGCATTGAATGTTTACTTTCATAATGCTGACGAATTGAAGAACCCGGTGATTTTAAACTTGCGATTTGTCATGTATTCCGCTGAAAGAAAACATGTCAAAGACTTTCAATGGTTCTGTCGCCGACGCCGATGGTTCATACAATGATATTATGGAAAGAATTGAGTGAAAACAGCAAGGCTGGCCATAAAAATATAGATCTAGCAAATATCCTATCAGCCCTGGAAGGACAGTATTCATTTCCATTCAAAAAAGGAAATTGACCAGATAAATATATATTTTGTGTATACTTAATTTTCTTTCACCCACCCTCGAAAATTTTTACCAGTCATTTTGAAAATTCCATGGGAGATCTCCCACTCTTGGCAGAATTGCTGGATGCAACACTGCAGATTACATTGCTACCTTGTTCAAACTGTTGACTACGCTGGCCAGCAAACACTATAGTATGATAGCATTTGAAGATGACAGTTTTAGTGTGGCTCTAATGGTCAAAATCTTTCTTTGATGGGGTGAAAAACGTGGGAAAAGGGGAAAAAAGCAGGTTACCAGCATTTTCTCCTTTTCCTACAATGTTTTCAAAAGGCTTCTTTCCCAGGGTTGTTAAAAGTCGGCATTGCTAAGTGAAGGGTTAACCAATTACCACACAATCCACACAATCCCTACTTTTGACGCTCCTGAGAAAGAAGCCTTTTGAAAACACTGTAGGAAAAAGAGAAAATGCTGGTAACCAGCATTTTCTCCTTTTCCCACAGTGTTTTCTACCCGTCCCAGATCAAGTTTCAATGTTTCAGTCACATTTATTTTGTCGTCTGCAAATGCTTTCAATTTGAACCAGTCTTAAATTTTGTCGTTTGGTAAAGAGTTAAGATCCCTTTTCACAAAGCCTGACTCATGCTATTTGGAAATTCTGACTTGGTTGTTTGTACATTTCAGGATTTGGCAAACCTGTACAAGAAGATCGAAAAAGAAGAAACTTCAGTACAAGCAGAACCTGTAACAGTCTACATGACTATAGAACTCTTACACATGATAGAAAAATTGCACAAATGTAACATTATTCATGGAGATATCAAACCAGACAACTTTCTCTTCCTACAATAGTAAGTTTTTCCTGTATATTTTGCTCAGCATAAATCCTCAGAAGAGTTTACAGACAGGAAATTGAAATTAGGCTCAAATCATGAAATTTTTCTGGTAAAGAATAGAAAAAATTATGAAGAAAGGAGCAAATGCTGGTAACCAGCACTTTCTCCTTTTCCCGCAATATTTTCCAAAGCCTGATCTACCTGGGTTGTTAACCCTTTACCTCATATGCCAATTTAAGGCTCTTCCGATGCAGCAGTAAATAAACATATTAATTTTCGATGAGCTAAAGGAGGGCTTTCTAAACAGAGTGAAAAAGTAATGACAGATGACAATGTGCCTCCACAGTTAGTTATCAATTATGACCATACAGGTATCTGTTAAAACGGTTATTCGCACGTCAAAACAATTACCGCTATTCGCACGCCAAACAAAGAGTGACACTTTTCTTTCAACCTGTATTTGAAACAAACAATACACTTACCGGTATAATCTTAAATGAAAGAGTGGACAATGCACTAATATTTTTAATGCTGTAATTTTTTACGCTTGTTTAGAATTGGTAAAAAATAAAATCGTAAAAATTTAAATTACATGTTTTTAGCTCAAATTCGTAAACTTTTACAGCAGTAAAAAAAAAACGTTATACGGTATCTGAACAACATTATGGGAAAAGGAGAAATTGCTTGTTACGGGCAATTTCTCCTTTTCCCACAATGCTTTCTGTTGTTGATGCGTCAAAATGAGTATCAATGGAGTAAAGGTTTTAGACTTGCTATTGTGTATCGCCTAATTCATATAATCTGATCCCCTGACCTCTATGCTGAATCTATAAGCAGGGATATTAATGGAACTAAGACTATTGTTCAGGAAGTTATATATTATATATACACAGGAAGATAACTGTAAGCAATTAATTTTATGTGTACCATTCGGAATACTTTGGTGACCATTTGGGATAAGACAAAAGGCAGCCCCTTGCAATGCAGAGGGTGAAAATAGAATTTTAATTTATGAATGTGGTGTTGATGTGAAGTAAGTAATAGAAAAGAGATCACTACCCATTCTGTTAAGATTTTTTTTAGCTCTACTGGCTTTCAGCCAGCAGAGCTTATGTCATGGCGTGGTTTCCGTCGTCCGTCCGTCCGTCTGTCCGTCCGTCTATCCGTCCGTCCGTTAGTCTTTTTCTTGTTTACGCGATTAAGTCTTCATTTCTGGTCAGATTTTCGTGAAACTTACACAGTTTGTTTATCTCATCAATAGCTTTAACCCTATTGATTTTGAAAAAAATCCGACAAACAGTATGGGAAAAGTAGCCATTTCAAGTTGAAAATTCCTATTTCTTGTTTACGCGATTAAGTCTGTATTTTTGGTCAGATTTCCATGAAACTTGCAGAGTTTGTTTATCTTATCGATAGCTTCAACCCTATTGATTTTGAAAAAAATCCAACAAACAGTATGGGAAAAGTAGCCATTTCAAGTTGAAAACTTTAATTTCTTGTTTACGCGATAAAGTCTTCATTTTTGGTCAGATTTCTGTGAAACTTACACATTTTATTTATCTCATCGATAGCTTTAACCCTATTGATTTTGAAAAAAATACGACAAACAGTATGGGAAAAGTAGCCCTTTCAAGTTTAAAATTTCCATTTCTTGTTTACACGATAAAGTCTGTATTTTTGTTCAGATTTCCATGAAACTTGCAGAGTTTGTTTATCTTATCAATAGCTTCAACCCTATTGATTTTGAAAAAAATCCAACAAACAGTATGGGAAAAGTAGCCATTTCAAGTTGAAAATTTTCATTTCTTGTTTACGCGATAAAGTATTAATTTTTGGTCAGATTTCTGTGAAACTTACACAGTTTGTTTATCTAATCGATAGCTTTAATCCTATCGATTTTGAAAAAAATCCGACAAACAGAATGGGAAAAGTAGCCATTTCAGATTGAACCATTTCATTGTCTGTTTAGATGATAAAGTATTTATTTGTGATCAGATTTTTATGAATTTTTCAGCTTGTTTATCCCATCAATAGCTTTTTAACCCTTTTGAGTTTGAAAAAATTCAACAAACAGTAATGGAAAAGTAGCCATTTTGAGTTGAAAATGTCAACTTTTTTGTCTTTTTGTGTAATGAATTCCTATGTATGCTTTATTTAAAAGCAAACTCTCTGCCAGTAGAGCATATTCAGGCCCTTTAGGGCCTTCTAGTTTTCTTAGACTTTAAGAGCTTTTTAGAAATCTGTATGAAAATCATAAATTTGTAGAAAATGGTAAGGTTTTGTAACCTTTTTCATACCTCCGCAAAATGAATGTTTTCTGGGTATACTGGAATAGCCTGTCTGTATGTGTGTCTGTCCGTGTGTCAGTCGGTGTGTCCGTCTGTGTGTCCCTCTGTGTACAAAATATTAGTAATTGCCTGTTTCTGTCAAAGCACTGGCAGGGGTAATAAGTCACATTCAGTGACCGCTCTAGTTATAACCCTGCAAAACGAATGTTATCTGTGAAAGCCTTATTCATTCCTTTCTTCTTCGTCTACAGTCCAAAGTTACCTAACAGTGCGGATCCAGTGGAAGTGTTCTCTGGACAGCAGAGATTTGCACAACTTATTGATTTTGGCCAGAGCATAGACATGACAAAATATAAAGCCGGAACTACATTTTTGACCAAAGTTAACACCAAATGTTTTCAATGTACAGAAATGAAAACTAACAGACCCTGGACGTATCAGGTATGTTCTACAGTGCTTTAACTCTGCCAAACTACAAAATTTTGGACTTATCCAAATCAAATTCATTTGTAGATGACAAATTCATTGTTACTCAGAACAAAAAGTCAGTCTCTCATAGGGCAGAAAATGTTGTGGGAAAAGGAGAAAATTCTGTATACCAGTTTATCATTTTCCGGAATGTTTTCAAAAGCCTTTTCCTTTAGGTTGATAAAAGTCAGGATTGTGCAGTGAAGGGTTAATTAAATCTTTCCCAAACAAGCCCTTGTTTTTAGCTCACCTGAGCACAACATGCTCAAGGGGAGCTTTTAGGATTACCCAGTGTCCGTCATGGGTCAGTGCGTCGTCCACAGTTCTTTAAACATCAACTCCTAAACCCCTTGGCCAATTTGGACCAAACTTGGCTGGAATGTTCCTTGGGAGGATCTCCTTAAAAAGTGGTCACAGAATTTGATTCCATCAAAAACTGGTTGCCATGGCAACCAAATGGAATTTTTTAGCAAATTCTTTAAAAGTCTTTTCCGCTGGTCTGATTTTAAAATAATTTCACAGATGTTTCTTGGGTGACCCTTTTCAAAAATTGTGAGTGAAATTTTGATACATCAAAAAATGTGGCTCTGGTGAATGGGGGCTACTTGCATTATATAGAAATGAAGGAATTCTTAAAAATTCTTCTTCTCTGAAACGGCTGGTCAGATTTTGAATTAATTTCACAGAGATGTTCTTGGGGTGACCCTTTTCAACAGGTGTTCGCGAAATTTCCATCTTTCAAGATAAACGGCTCTGGTGAAAGGGGGCTACTTGCACTATACGGAAATAAAGAAATTCTTCTCTGAAACGGTTGGTCAGAATTTGAAATAATTTCACAGAAATGTTCCTTTGACGACCTTTTCCAAAAACTGTTTGCGAAATTTTGATCCGCCATGAAACATGGCTCTGGTGAATGGGGTCTACTTGCACTATAGGGAAATGAAGAAATTCTTAAAAATTCTTCTTCTCAGAAACCCCTAGTCAGTTTTTGAAATAATTTCATAGAAGTGTTCCTTGGATGACCCTTTTCAAAAATGTTTGCGAAATTTTCATCCATCGAGAAACATGGCTCTAGTGAATGGGGGCTTCTTGCATTATATGGCCATGAAGAAATTCTTTAAAATTCTTCTCTGAAACGGCTGATCAGATTTTGAAATAATCTCACAGAAATGTTCCTTTGGTAACCCTTTTCAAAAATTGTTCGCAAAATGCTGATTTGTCTAGAAACATGGATCTGGTGAATGGGGGCTACTTGCACTATTTGGTCTTTAGAATTTTTTTTTCTCTTGACAAAAATTGCTCCAGAAATTTCGATCCATCAAGAAACATGGCTCTGATGGCTGTGGGCTATTTACATTATACAGACATGAAGAAATTCTTGAAAATTTTTCTTGTCTAAAATGGCTGATTAGATTTTGAAAAAAATGGCTATGGTTCTCTCAGAAATTCAGGTGAGCGATCAAGGGCCATCTTGGCCCTCTTATTATGTGTTTGCAGTACAAGTCTTTTGAAAACAGTGTAGGAAAAGAAGAAATTGCTCGTAACTAACAATTTCTCCTTCTCCCACAGTGTTTTCTTCCTGTTCAGATAATTTTCTGCCATTGTTATGAAAGTTAAAATTGTCATCTCCAAAATCTTTCAGTTCGGAAGAGTCTAAAAATTGTCATTTGGGAAAGGGTTGATACTGTCCATTTAACTCTTCATCAAATGACACGAGTTTCCAAATTGGAAATATTGTGAAGTAAATGTGACTCAACTGATGTGAGAATTGACTGTAACTGATTAAAAAACAGAAAACAAATTAAGAAATTCTTAAGAATTCTTCTTTTCTGAAACTGATGGTCAGATTTTGAAATGACTTTTACAGGTGACCTTTTGAAAATGGCTTGGCAAAATAATGATTATGTTTCCAATGTTTTACTACCTCAAAAAAAAAAAAGGGCCAAGATCCCCTCAAAAATCCTCTTGTTGAGTATAATGGATAAATTTACGAGGTCTTTACCGAAGGCTGTAATATCATGGGTTCCTCTGATAAATGGTTACCAAAGTTGTTCTATTTTCAGACTGACTATTTTGGACTGGCCGGTACAATCCATGTGTTGATATTCCAACAGTATATGAATGTCTACCAGGAAGGTGGGGAGTGGAAAATGACTTCAAAAATTAATAGGTAAGACCAACTTTACAAATATCCTGACTTTACTGTAAAAATTGTACCTTTTTTTGGATAAGAGCTTTGAGGAAGGACAGGGCATTCAGTCTTCTTGGGTCATAAGATCATGAAATAGGTTTGTTGAGTCTTGAAATGGGGGAATTATTCCCACAATATTTTCTTCCCTTTCCAAAACAAATTTCAATTTTTGAGTCACATTTATTTTGTGATCTGCAGGTGCTTCCTATTTGTACTAGTCTAAAATTATTTCGTTTGGTAACTAGTTAGGGTTAAGTTAAGAGGTGAGAATGCTAAAAACTAACATTTCGTTCTTTTTCTATTATGTCTTCTACTCTTTCACTTAACTCTTTACCTCACAATACCGACTTCTAACGACCCTGAAAAAGAAGCCTATAGAAAACATAGTGGGAAAAGGAGAAAATGCTGGTAACCAGCATTTTCTCCTTTTCCCACAATGTTTTATACTCTTCACAGAACAAATTTCAAATTTTCAGTCTTTTATTTTGTCATCTGCAAAATGCTTTCAATTTGGACAAACCTAAAATATTGTCATTTGGTAATGAGCTAAAACAAATTTCATCATTTGACCCAAACTTTGACTTTTATCTTGGCTGTTTGAGATACTTGTCATAACCTAGGTGTCACTGTCTTTTTGTGCAAAAAATTTGACCTCATGTGGCCTGAAACACGAAAAAGGGACACTTGAACATCTGTGTGTGTCTCGGATCAACCTGTGCAGTATGTGCTGAAAAGGCTTTTTATGACTGCATTAGATTTTGTGCTTCAGTAGACATGCATAAAAGAGAAAATTACATTAAGACAGAAAGTGTCGTTTTGGATAAGCCTGTGCAGATTGTGCAGACAACGATTTAGGCAAATGTTCGAATGCCCTTTGTCATATGTTACAAGCCATATAACATCTCTGTTATAATGTAAGTGATCACTTCAAACTCTGATATGTTGTTAACCATCGAAATTGGAATGTTTACAATAGGGGCAGGTACCTTCAAGATATTTTTTTACAAGGTTATGCCCCTTTTTTTATAATAAAATTTTCACCGAAAGCAATTATAGCCGATCATTGGCACCCAATTGTGTTTGCCTTTTTTTCTATCATCGTCAGAGCTCGAGATAAGAGGGAGTAATGGTACTCTAAAACTGTTATTTCTCTTCCAAACCCTATGTTGTGAGTACTCATTAGAATCGTCTCGATGAGACGATTCTAATGAGTACCCACACCATAGGGTTTAGTGGAGAATAATTAATATTTTCAAGTTTGAAATGAAAGTCACTCCCTCTATCTGGTGCTCTGCATCATTATTATGTTTTCAGTATGGGCAGGTTTTTTTTCAGTCATGGTAGAGAGTTGAACTACTTATAGCACAGTTTTTATACCCCCACAAAACACATGTTTTTGGGGATATACTGGAATCGGCCTCTGTGTCCGTCTGTACAAAACACTAGTTATTGCCTGTTTCTGTCAAAGCGCTGGCTGGGGTGTTAACCCATGACCACACGGAAAATTTTTAGATGTATCGAAATTGAAAGCATTTGCAGATGACAATTTCAAAGTGGGTCAAATGGTGCGATTTTACTTTCATAGGGTAGAAAACTTCGTGGGTAAAGGAGAAAATGCTGGTTACCAGCATTTTCTCCTATTCCGACAATGTTTTCTAAGGGCTTCTTTCTCAAGGTCGTCAAAAGTAGGGATTATGTGGTAATAGGTTAAGTAACTTTCAGTGACAGCTCTAGTTTTGTTTGTGTTTTTTTTTTTAGACACTGGAACAATGACCTGTGGAAAAAGTTATTCCATATCTTACTGAATGTGCCAAGTTGTGATGAACTACCGGACCTTTCCAAGATACGATGTGAATTCGAAAAGTACTTTGTCACAAAATTGCTCCCTAAGTACAACAAAAATTGTGACCTGTTTAATTTTGCCATTTCCCAATGTGAGCAATAGAAACTTGTGAGATGAGAATTGAAACATAGTGAAAGATGCCACAAAAGAGATTAATTCTTTACCCAAAAAAAACCAAAATTTTAGACCTATCCAAATTGAAAGCATTTGCAGACCACAAAATAAATGTGGTTGAAAATTGTCATTTGTAGTTGGAAGGGTGGAAAAAAATTGTGAGAAAAGGAGAAAATGCTGGTTACCAGCATTTTCTCGTTTTTCCACAATGTTTTCATAAGGCTTCTTTTTCAGGGTCATTAAAAGTCATAATTGTGTGGAAAAGGGTTAAACATTGCCTCTCTTATTTTGATTTAGTGTCTGTTTGGGCCTTTACCAAATGACAAAATTATAGACTTGTCCAAACTGAAAACATTTGCAGACGACAAATCATGTGTGACTCAAAAATTATAATATGTTATGGTGAGGGTAGAAAACAATATAGGAAAAATGGGAAATGCTAGTTACCAGCATTTTCTCCTTTACCATATATTTATATGTCCAAATATCTAACATATAGTGTGATAAATATATTATGTTTTGCGAGATGTACTCGACAGACTGTGAGTGTGTCATGTGACAAAAAAAACTTTAAGTCAAATAAAGTCATTCATTCATTTCATTCATTCATTCATTTCATTTGTTCATTCATTTCATTCATTCATTCAAAAGCTTTCTCTGTCAGGGCCATTAAAAGTCAGGATTATAAGATTTGACTTGTTACAAAACAGTTCCCTGTTTCAATGACTCAGTCATTTTTTGATAATTTAAGATAAATGGAGAAAAGAAAAGTTGCTAGTTACCAACATTTTCTAATTTTTTATTATCATATTCTGCCCATATATACAAGTAAGGTTGACTCTGAACAGTCAGATGTTTTAATGACCCTGAACAAGAAAACGTTGTGGCAACCAGCATTTTCTCTTTTTCCCACAATGTTTTCAACCATTTCAAAGGCAAGTTCTACCATTTGAGCATGTTATTTTTTGGCAATAGCTTTTAACCTTTTACCCCATAATACATTTCTATGGTATCTCAAATTGATGCCCGCGCGGGTGGCTCAGTGGTGAGCGTGTGGAACTCACAACCTAGTGTGAGTAAACGGTTAATATTAAAGAGCCTGAAATTTATTGCTTTGGTAAAAGAGTAAACATGGTAATTTATAAGATCAAGCACAGTATTACAGTATCATGAAAAAAGAAATGAAATCGGAAAGATAATGTGTATTACGGTATGTTTATCTGCTAGAGTTTTTCTATTGTCTTTGTTCATCTGGGTTTTTTTTTTGTATCTGTCTGTAAGTTTTTGTCTTTTTAATTTCTTGAATTTTGTTCATGTGTCAGCAAGAGAGGATGAAAGAGAGATTTTTTTCCCTTTCATCTGCGTTTTCTTATTTATACAATAAAAAATTGTTCTATTAAAGCCTGACTTACTTGTTTATAATACAAGTTTCAGATGTTCAAGGACATCTTGTGTCAACTTCTGTCATCTACTTTGCTTTCGAAAGCCTTTATCCAGAAGGTTAACTCTTTCCTCACTTAACCCTTTACCCCATAAGGCATTTCTATGGTATCTCTAATTGACCCTAATAAATAACAGCAAGGATGAAGCGGTTTCTTGTGTATATGACACCTTTTGATAGCATAGAAAACATTGTGGCAATAGGTGAAATTGTTTGTGACGAGCAATTTCACCTTTTGCCACAATGTTTTTCCAAAGGCTCCTACAATCCATGCGTAGAAATGAGTATCTATGGAGTAAAGGGTTAAGATGTCACAAAAAGCTTTTTTGTTCAGTTCGTGGATAAATATCAGGCTGCATAGAACATTTTCATAGAGACTTATCTCTGATCTACACTGTCCATTACTTCATTCCAGATTATGACCAAGTTGTCTCATAAAGGTGGCCCTTCAGATTTTGGGACGAAAATTTTACAAATATGCAAAAAAATCGATCTTATACTCCCAAAGCCTTTTAATTTGCGTTCATAAAACCCCAGTAGTCGAAAACCATCCGACAACACGAGAAATTAGAGATTTACTACGGCCCAGGTTGACACCAATATGAGACACATTTTATTTTTAGATTATCAATTCTCTCATTTACATACAGGAATACACAGACATAGTTTCAAACATAGCGTCTGAAGAAGACGTTATGGGAAATAATTATTACATGTTTGTTATGTAATGGAATGCAAGCGTTATTAGGCACATGCCAGTCACTTGACATTCCCAAAATGCTTTATTGATTTTTAGAAAATCTAAAAATACCCTAAGAGGTTATGTAGCCTTTTAAGGGAATGCCATCAATTATTTTTTTTGTAATTTTATGAGTCTTTAATTATTGATGATTTGTATCATTTTTTCATTTAAATTTTGGTGATATATATATTTTTTATTCCAAATTGGAAATATTTGCAGGCAACAGAGTAAATGTGGCTCAATTGATGAGAAGATTGACTGTAACTGATTAAAAAAAATTGAAAACAATGTGAGAATTGAGAAAACGCACAAATCATGCTAAATTTGTTCTATGCAAATGCATTTACCTGAGTTCTATGTAACTCTTTACCACACGACAAAATTTTAGACTGGTTCAAATTGAAAGCATTTGCAGACGACAAAATAAAGGTGACTGAAATATTGAAATTTGTTCTGGGAAGGGTAGAAAACACTGTGGGAAAAGGAGAAAATGCTGGTTACCAGCATTTTCTCCTTTTCCTACAGTGTTTTCAAAACGCCTCTTTCTCAGGGGCGTCAAAAGTAGGGATTGTGTGGTAATGGGTTAACTCTTTACCAAACAACGATTTTTGGACTGGACCAATTTGGACCTTGTTTGCTCTTGAGGTCACATTTTTAGTCCAAAACTCTTGAAAGTTGGTGTGAATATTTGCCTTGATAATATCTTGAAAGAGTTTGAAAATTGGTTATGCCAGGTAAAAAATTAGGTCACTAGGTCAACTCTTTGGTGAGATGTAAAAATTCTAAATACCCACCTTTAACTCTTTACCACACGAGAAACTTTTAAACTGCTCCAAATTCAAAGCATTTGCAGACGACAAAATAAATGTGACTAAGAAATAGAAATTTGTTCTGGGAAGAGTAGAAAACACTGGGAAAAGGAGAAAATGCTGGTTACCAGCATTTTCTCCTTTTCCCATAGTGTTTTCAAAAGGCTTCTTTCTTAGGGGGCGTCAAAAGTAGGGATTGTGTAGTAATGGGTTAAACTTGCAGCCGAGATGTTTTTGTAAATTTGGAGTTGGGCCATGCTCTGGCAAAAAGGGGTTCAAAATATCTCTATTATCCATTATACCAGGCAATAGTCATCACGTTAGTACGAATCCGTGAGAATCCATTTAGTCTATCAACTCTTTACCAAACCACAAAATTTTAGACTGGTCCAAATTGAAAGCATTTGCAGACGACAAAGTAAAGGTGACTAAATTTTAAAATTTCTTTTGGGAAGTGAAGAAAACATTGTGGGAAGAGGAGAAAATGCTGGTTTACCAGCATTTTCTCCTTTTCCCACAATGTTTTCTGAAGGCTTCTTTCTCAGGGTCATGAAAAGTCTGGCTTGTGTGGTAAAGAGTTAAGCAACTGTAACTAAAGGTAAAATGGTCTTTTGACCTGCAACGACAGGCCTTGAAACACTATTCTATTCTATTCTAAATTTGACCTGCAAAACTTGCCATCTTACATCAGCATTAAACCCCCATTTCACAGAGCGTGGCTCATTAACTCATTACCACACAAGAAAATTTTAGACTGGTCCAAATTGAAAGCATTTGCAGACGACAAAGGTGACTCAAAAATAGAAATTTGTTCTGGTAAGGGTAGAAAACACTGTGGGAAAAGGAGAAAATGCTGGTTACCAGCATTTTCTCCTTTTCCCACAGTGTTTTCAAAAGGCTTCTTTCTCAGGGGCGTCAAAAGTAGGGATTGTGTGGTAATGGGTTAAGGTTGTAAAATAGTAAGTGCATCCTGACTCTACTCCTACCACCCTGCTGATTCCAGTAAGTTGGACGACACAATCATGGCTTTATTGTCTTCCGAGTGTCTTCTGCAAATGGTCTCATTTTGGACAAGTTTACATTTTTGGCTGAAAGCCAAGAGCTGACGACACGGTTTCCACGGGTCCGTCTATCAGTCTTTTTCTAGTTCAATGCAATAGAGTCTGCATTAAATTTTGTGGTTGGATTTTTCATGAAACTTGCACAGTTTGTTTATATCATCAGTAGCTCAAAGGCTTTTCATTTTAAAAACAATCAGACAATTTCTAAGGGAAAAGTAGTCCCTTACTGTTGAAAATTTACATTAAGCAATTAGTCCACATTTTAATTCTAATTCTTTTGAAACTTGCACAGATCATTTGTATCATCAAGGGATTTAGCCCTATCAAAAATAAAGGAAATCCAGAAAGCAGTCTTAGAAAAGCACGGTCTTGTTTACTAAACTAGTTTACATTAGTGGTCACATTTCTTTAAAATTTGCACGGATTTATCAATTTATCAATTTTCCAACTCATTTTTTATACCCATCCTCCATAATTATGATCATTTAACCTTTTCCCAAACAATCCCTGGTTTTCATGTCCCCAAGAAGGATAGATTTTGCAAACATTGTGGGTAAAGGAGAAAATAAGTTGTCAGAACTTGTTTCTCAATCAATGTAAAATAAATATGTCTAAACTAAACTAAAAGGAGAAAATGCTGGTAACACGCGTTTTCTCCTTTATCCGACTTTATTTTCTACCCACTCTGACCAAATTTCAATTTCTGATTCACATTAATTTTGACGTCTGAAATTGCTTTCGATTTGGACTTGTAAAAATGTTGTCATTTGCTATAGAGTTACCGTAAAAAAGGGACCAAATGGTAAAAAGTCAATGGGACTGAAAAAATTGATGAGAAAGAAGGCCATTCTTTTTTTTTTCTACTTCATTTATTAACAAAAAATACTTCATACTATCTCTCGGGGAAAAAGTAAACTATTTTTGAAGACAAATATCTCTAAAAATGACAATAAAAATGACAAAAATATATGAAAACATTTGCTATTGAAAAACTCTGTGCTATTAACCCTTTCCCAAACAATCCCTAGTTTGTATGACCCTGAGAAAGAAGTATTTTGAAAACGTGGGAACAAGAGCTTCGCAAAGCAGCGCATATACGCCCGAAGGGGCATGTCAGTGAAATGAGTTGCATTGACGGATGGGCCATGAATGTAGAGTAGCTATTCTCCATGATATGTGAAAAACATTAGAGGGCAATAACTAAAAAAATAAGGGTGGCAAATTTACAAATTTTGTGAATTGCTCTTATCCACAAGGTGTTCTATCAGTCTTTGAAGGTCTAAGATCATAGTTTTTACATTTTAGAAATTATGGCCCAGACAAAAATTTAAAGTGAAAAGGGCAATAACTCAAAAAGAAGGACTGCAGAGTTATGGTTCTTGTGCAATGCACTTTTTCATAGTGTGTTCTATTATTCTTTGAAGTTTCAAGATGATGGATTTTGAAGTTTGGAAGTTATGGTCAAATTAAAGGTGGGAGAGTTATGGATCATGTGCAATGCACTTCTCCATAATGGGTTCTATCAGTGTATGAAGTTCCAAGTTAATAGCTTTTATAGTTTGGAAGTTATGGCCTGGACAAAAATTCAAAGTGAAAATTAACA
Source organism: Tridacna crocea (assembly GCA_943736015.1). Taxonomy (NCBI): domain Eukaryota; kingdom Metazoa; phylum Mollusca; class Bivalvia; order Cardiida; family Cardiidae; genus Tridacna; species Tridacna crocea. Next base: position 27,509,532 of record OX031070.1, read on the forward strand.
AAGGGCAATAACTCAAAAAATAAAGGTGGGAGAGTTATGGATCATGTGCAATGCACTTCTCCACAATGGGTTCTATCAGTGTATGAAGTTCCAAGTTAATAGCTTTTATAGTTTGGAAGTTATGGCCTGGACAAAAATTCAAAGTGAAAATTAACAAAGGGCAGTAACTCAAAAAATAAGGGTGGCAGAGTTATGGTTCATGTGCACTGCACTTCTCCATTATGTGTTCTATCAGTGTATGTAGTTTCAAGTTGATACCTTTTATAGTATGGAAGTTATGGCCTGGACAAAAATTCAAAGTGAAAAGTTGGTTATTTCAGAAATCAGAGGCAGATAATTTTAGAATGCAAACAGCGATCCAAATTCTAAGACCCAGGTGCACAACTACACATGGCGATTCATTGTGGCAAGTTTCAAATAATTCCGAAGGAAACTGTAGGAGGAGTTGCGCACACAAGAAATTGTTAACGTATAGACGGACGGACAGACAGACAGACGGACGGATGACCGGGGGTATAACATAATACGACCCTTCGGGCGTACAAAAAGGTGAAAATAATGATAACCAGCATTTTCTCTTTTTCCCACCATGTTCTCTACCCTGTTGGAAACAATTTTAAATTTTTGAGTTATGTTTATTTTGTCATCTGCAAGTGCTTTCACTTTGGACATGCCTATAATTTTGTCGTTTGGTAAAAAAACCTTAACTCCATAACTGAAATTTGTTTCCAGCAGGGTAGAAAACATTGTGGAAAAGGAGAAAATGCTGGTTACCAGCATTTTCTCCTTTTCCTACAATTTTTTCAAAAGGCTTCTATCTTGGTCATAAAAACCAGGAATTGTTAGGTAAAGGGTTAAATCACTGGTGCTTTGTACATCCATAGAGAAAGCTGAAAATTTTGGTTGGCATATGTGCATGAAGCATCTAACAGAAATCTTGACTTTGAAAACAGCCGAGGATCAAGCCCTTTTCTTCTTGTACTATTCTTTTCAAAAGCCTTCTTCCTTGATGTTAATGAGAAAAGGGGATTACTAGAAGTTTAAGTATATTTCATAAAGACCCCACACAAGTGTTTTTTTTTTCCCCTGCAAAAAAAAATGCAACATTAGTTGACAGTTCAGACTACTTGCCAGAGCATTCAGAAATTACAGGTGCTATCCAATTACCAAACAACAATGTTTTAGGCTAGTCTAAATTGAAAGCATCTTCACATGGCAAAACAATTGTGAATAAAAAATGAGAATTTGTTCTGGGAAGGGTAGAAAACGGGGGGAAAAGGAGAAGATGCTGGTTACCAGCATTTTCTCTTTTTCCTACAATATTAACCAAAGGCTTCTTACTCAGGGTCATTAAAAGTTGTCATGTGGTAAAGTGTAAAGGGCTTAACCTTTTCCATGGTATGTATGTTCATGCCAATATAGTATACTGGTCTATCCCACAGATATATATATATAAAGGTATTATGTAGCCGGGTACAGGTATTTGGTGATATATCGTGTTGCCATATCGACATGTGGTTTAGTAGCTCAGTTGGTTATAGTGCAGGAACGGTATTCCTGAGGCCCTAGGTTCAAAGCCAGGTCGACCCACGATATTTCTCACCACCTGTTACACCTATACTTTGATTTTACCCCTTAAAAAATGATCCACGATTTGAATGACGCTAAGAAAAGAGGCCTTTGGAAGCATCCTGTGAAAAGAGGGGAAAAAAGGTCTTTACTTCCTTTCTGCTATGTTCTCTTCCTGGAGACATTTCAAATCAGTAATCATCTACAAAGTCTTTCAAAATAAGCGACTCTACAACTTGTTTGGTAAAGGATCCAACTCTACTGTTACGTATTTGATATTCATAAATGACGCCCAATGCTGCGTTTTCATTGGCCGATAAGACATTGGTAGACCTGTCAATCAAAATCGGCAGAAAGGTCAATTATATTATGACATAATTGTCCGAGTGTGACTCCTATCTAGAAAGATTTCTCTACAAAAGAATTTAATCCTTTACCAAACGACAAAATTTTAGACTGGTCCAAATTGAAAGCATTTGCAGCCGACAAAATAAAGGTCACTGAAAAATTGAAATTTGTTCTGGGAAGGGTAGAAAACACTGTGGGAAAAGGAGAAAATGCTGGTTACCAGCATTTTCTCCTTTTCCCACAGTGTTTTCAAAAGGCTTCTTTCTCAGAGGCGTCAAAAGTAGGGATTGTGTGGTAATGGGTTAACCCATTTCCAAACAGTCCCGACTTCTGATGACCGTGAGAAAGTAAGCCTGCTAAAACATTGTGGTAAAATGAGAAAATGCTGGTTACAAGCAGCATTTTCTCCTTTTCCCACGATGTTTTCAAACCTTTCCAAATCAAATTTCAATTTTTGATTCACATTAAATGATTTACCTTATCGTCTGCAACTGCTTTCAAGTTGGACTAGTCCAAAATTGTCGTTTGGGAAAGAGTTAACTCTTTACCACACGAGAAAATTTTAGACAGGTCCAAATTGAAAGTATTTGCAGACGACAAAATAAAGGTGACTGAAAAATTGAAATTTGTTCTGGGAAGGGTGGAAAACACTGTGGGAAAAGGAGAAAATGCTGGTTACCAGCATTTTATCCTTTTCCAACAGTGTTTTCAAAAGGCTTCTTTCTCAGGGGCGTCAAAAGTAGGGATTGTGTGGTAATGAGTTGAACCATAAAAAATTACTCTAGCAGAAAATATTACACGGTTTCATAAGCACAATAAACAATTAATAGAATAAAGAAGAAGAAAATCTCTCTACACAACACAACAAAGAGGTGGAAGAATTTATAAAATACCCGTGACTATATCTAGTGAGACGTCCCTGTAAAATCATAATGAAGGAGGTTGCCTTAACCACACAATAAAATTTTGGACTTGTCCAAATTGAAAGCATTTGCAGACAACAAATTAAACATTGCCAAAAGGATGATTTCTCTCTTTCATAGGGTAGAAAACATTGTTGGAAAAGGAGAAAATGCTTGTAGCATTTTCTCCTTTTCCAACTATGTTTTTGGAAGCTGTCTTTCTTAGTTACTATGAAAAATAACACTCAAATGTTCAATATTTCAGCTATTGCCTTTTTCAAGTTATTTTTCATAGTGTTTTAATTATTCTCTAACCCCCCGTTCACACATAGACGCCGCTTCTACTATGATCAAAGCGTGGCCGAAAACGTGGCCGATCGTGACAAATCGCAGGAGAAACGTGGTGGAGTCTTCATAAGCGCAGTATGATCGTGGTAGGGTCTTCATGATCTGGAAGCTCTACACTCTCGCCACGCTTATTTTGAACATGCTCAAAACAAGCGTAGCGGGATCGTGGCCAACAAGAATCGGGTAAAGTCGTAAAAAGAGCGTAGTAGAAGCGCCGTAATCGTACAAGCAGCGTGTAAGCATCGGGGAGAGATCTTTATGATTGTAGTAAAAGCGCAGTAAAAGCGTAGTACAGTCGGGAACATATCGAGTACGCTACCAAGACCTTACGCCGATCATACTATGACCTATCAGTCAGCAGTTTGTTTTTATAGCGCTGATATTTGACCAATCAACATCTGTCAACTACATGCAAAGGGCGGCACTATACTTCACGATCATTTGCAGTTGAGACTTCGAACTTTGCACATCTTGTTACAGTTGCAAAAATTGAAAATGCCCCATAAACCCCATAGTAAAGGCCGTGAAAAATCTGCAGTTGCAAGCTCTGTGACTCGAGACCTTGAAAATCTTGCAGCAGAAAATTCTGAGGCCGGAAAAGAGCATGGCGAGCCTTCGACCGTTTAAGATGGTGCCCTTCCTTCCACAGAAACTCCTCAGCCTGATGATCCCGCTATTGTTTGGAAAGAAGTGAAAAATAATGTTTGAAACCCAAAATATATATACATCATCGCCAAAATCGTACTAGAAGCGTACCACAAGCGTGATATGATCGGCACCACCGTAGCGATATCGTCGTACAGTCTTTTAGGTCTGCGTAGTGTTGTAGTATGATCTTGAATGTCGTAGCGGAAGCATAGTATAAACGCAGTAAACGCGGCTGCTGGTCGGCAACAGTCTGCGTAGCATCGTAGTAGAAGCATGTCAGCAGCGCGTTGGACGTGGGAGCATCGTAGTACGATCGTAATGAAGACCATAATTTGCCAAATTGCTCGATTTAGACGCCGATTGGCCCCGATCCGCCCCGATCCAATACTTTTTCAGATCGTGGCTTGATCGGGATGATCGTCCTAAAGTCGCAGCTCTGTGTGAACGGGGGGTAAGGAATTCAAAGTGTCACTGTGTTGTCTTTCTTAGGATCCTGAAAAGCCAGGAACAGTGTGGTATAAGGTTAACCACACATCAAAAACTTTGGTTTAGTGCATTATGAAAGTATTTACAGACAATAAATGAAATGTGGCTAGCTTAACCCTTTCCCATACAATCCCTGGTTTTTACAGGTCTGGAATGGTAGCCTTTTGAAAACATTGTGGGAAAAGGAGAAAATGCTGGTAACCAGTATTTTCTCCTTTTCCCACAATGTTTTCTACCCTCTCATAGACAGAAATCATCCTTTCAGCAAGAGTTGAATTGTCGTCTGCAAATGCTTTCAATTTGGTCTACTCCAAAAGTTTGTCGTTTGGGAAAGGGTTAACTTGTTATCAAAGAACAAAATTTTAGACTGGTCCAATTTGAAAGCACTTGCAGACAACAAAATAAACATAACTCAAAATTGAAATATGCTTCAGCTGGGCAGTCCCCGTAGAAAACAATGTGGGAATTCGATCTCGGGGTTATAAAAAACCAGGGATTGTTTGGTAAAGGGTTAAATAACGATTTGATCTTAAAAGGGTTGAAAAAAATTACTAGAAAAGAAAATGCTGATTACAGGCATTTTCTCCTTTTCCCATCATCTATTCTAAAGCTATCTCCTGAAGTGCTATAAAAATAAAGTAATGTTGCAAGATTGGTGTTTGATAAGGGTTAACTCATTACCAAACATCAAAATCATAGGTTTGTCCAAATCGAAAGCATTTGCAGACGACATAATAAAAGTGACTGAAATTTTGAAATGTGTATTGTGACGGGTAGAAAACATTGTGGGAAAAGGAGAAAATGCTGCTGACCAGCATTTTCTCCTTTTCCCACAATGTTTTTAAAAGGCTTCTTTCTCAGGGTGGTCAAAAGAAAGGATTGTGTGGTATTGGGTTAACTCTTTTATCAAACAAAAAGACGTTACATCTGTCCAAATTGAAAGTGTCTGCAAATAACAAGGTAAATTTTGCTCTGCTCAAAGGACGAGAATTGACTAAGAGTGCTAGTTAATTACTCTCCATACCCTTGGGAAGAAAGCTTTTGAAAACGTGGTGAGGAAAACAATTTGCCAACTATTTCATGTAGGTACTATACTGTCCACTTTGCTAAGACATTTAAAAAATGGATACATAACAACCTTGGAACTGCGATAATTTGGTTCCTACTTCTACTGTCCTACAACTAAAATGTCTGTTAGTTTAACTTGGTGCTCATATGATTAGATCAAATGTTTCTTCAACCACTATAGAACCATTGAACCATTCGAGGATAGAGCCAATGGAGAAATAAGATCACAATAATGACAGAAAGATAAACTATTCTGAGAGCAAGGAATGTTAACTTTTTACCTACAGCTAAAAACATGCTAGACTTGTACAAGTTGAAAGCACTTTCAGACTACATAATAAAAGATGCTCAAAAATGAAATTTGTATTGGAAGGTTAAAAAACAACGTGGGAAAATGAGAAAATGATAGTTATCAGCATTTTCTTCTTTTCCTACAATGTTGTCAAATGCTCTCTTTTCCAGGGCCATCAAAACTTTGAACTGAGTGGTAAAGGGTTGAATATTTTCTCAACAACAATTCTAAAGTGGTGCTAAGCTATACTAAAATATTATTCTATCACACTTTACCACACATTTCCTATTTTTAAAACCCTAGGGAAGGCTTGTGGAAAAATAATCTGGATGAGCGAATTTCCCGTAAAATGCTGATGGAAATTTTGGAAAGGAACAAATTCATTCTCAAAAGCAATTGGCTCTCTTTCCACGGTTTTCTTCAGATCTTTTTCCAAAGATGTGTAAAAGCTTGTACAATGTATGGTATTAGTTTAACTTGACCAAATGAGATTCCAAGTGCCCTTATCTTCAGAGTTATTTAAACTCAGGATTATGTAGTAAAAGGTAAATATGTATTAACTTCCTACCTGGTGACAAAACTTTGGACTAGCCCATGTTGAAAGTATTTGCAGATGAAATATCAGGTAGTATCAACTCTTTACCCAACAATGCCGCCTTTCCATGCCCCTGAAAAGGAAGCCGTCTGAAAACATTGTGGGGAAAAGGAGAAAATGCTGGTAACCAGCATTTTCTCCTTTTCCCACAATGATTTTTTTACCCTTTCCAAAATAAACTTCAGTTGTTGAGTACCCTTACATTTGTCATCTGGAAATGCTTCCAGTTTGGACTAGTTTTAAATTATGTCGTTTGATAAAGAGTTAATTAAATTTATGATTGAATGGGCTAGGAAGATTGTAAGTAATGTTTTGGGTGTCAAAACTACAAGAACTGTCCTTATATGAAAGAATAAAGCATTTCATCAATTGCTAGCACTAGCTGATAGATACCCATTACCAGTTTCCACTGCTGGTGTCACTAGTTCAGGGTGTTTCTTCATTACATGTGAATCAAGAAAAGTTTGCGATGAGAAATATTTCCCACATGCCCCACACCCAAATTCATTAATTCTATCCCCTAACTTGGCGTGCTGGCGCCAGTGAACTTTTAAGTTGAATTTTGTATTGAACTTCTTATTACAAGCCACACATATAAACTCCTTCATGTCTAGATGAACAAATCGTACATGTTGTTTTAAATTACTCTTGTTAGAGCATCTCTTGTGGCATTGTCTACATGTCAGGTTCTCAGTATCCATCAAGCTGGTCACTAAATCATCAAGTTTTGCTTTAGCCAATGTTTTGGATGCTAACGAATCCGACGCAATCCAATTTTTAATAGAATTTATATCCAACATCTCTGGAATGGCCGGAGGAGAATCTGTGTTGTTTTCATTCTCTGTTTTGTCATTAAAATCATTCTTTAGATGAGATTCCTGGTCACCTTTATGAAATACTGTTGAACTGTTACTTATACTCTCATGGGGATGTTCTGCAGTGTCAGATAATGTACTAATACTTTTAGGATCCTGAGATTGATTATGGTCCATAATACCTTTGTCAATTCTGCGAGAATTAAAATCCACCATATCAAAGTCTTCTTTCTGTCTCTTTCGTTTGTTTTTCTTGCCACTTGACTTAATGTTCCCATTATATTCAGAGCCAGGAAATATTCCACAGGCTCCACTCAGCAGATTCCTGTCAGCTTTCTCTGTATGGGTTGTTCCAGACTGGTCCAGCTCTGTATTGTCAACGATGTCAGCATCAGACCCAGTGAATACACTACTTCCTGTTAGTTCCATCACTTCTTCCAGTTCTTCTCCAATCAGATTATGTGACATTGTTAAATGCTCTTTAAGCAAATCTTGACTTCTGAAATAATTACAACAAATCGCACATTGAAAGGATTGAGTGTTCTGGTGAGTATGTACATGCTTTTCTGTCATGTGACTTTCCTCCGGACACTGGAAATCACAATATTTACATTGATAGGTCCTCAATTCTGGATCATCAGGAAACAGTATCATGTATGGGAGATCACCTGCTGCTGTTTCTTGCCTCACAACTTCTATGTCTTTTAAGTCAATCTGTTCACTGTCATAAGATAAAGAACTGCCTGCATCCACATTGTCATTATTTTGGATTGGGATTGTGGAAACTTTCTTTCTTTGACCTGCTGCAAAAACTTTGATAATTGCAGTTGAACCAGCATTTTCCATGGGTTTAAACTCTGTTTTATGTTCAATATTATCCACACCTTCACTGATCTCATCACATGTTCTCTTTCCATCCGTTTTTTGTGTCACATTATTTAGGATGTTTCTGACAGACTGTTCAAATTCACTTACATCTGTCTGTGAGTGATCATTGAATGTTTCTCCTTTAGCATGGTAATCCCTTTCTCTGATGATCATCTCATCAACTTTGTCACTGTCTATAAAATGTATATATTTTAGATGATGTACAACATTCTGTTTCCGTGACAACCCTTTATGACAGAGGGCACACCTGTATAATTTCATACCTGAGTGAGACCGAACATGATCCATCATGTTAGATCTATGATACATTACCTTTTTACAAGTCTTACATGTATAGCAATGCCTTCTACCAAGACTTTCCATCACACCGTTGTTCCCTTGCCTAGAATCTTTAAAATATACATAGGATTCTCCCATGTGTACAGTATAAGTATCTGTTTCACCTACATAAACCATTTTTTCATTGTCCATACTGGTTGTTTCTTCAGTTCTCTCTTTTTCCTGAGGCTCTTCTTTGCTCTCCGGTACACCAGTGATTTCTCGTCCCTCATTCCGTATGTACAAGTCAGCATTGGCTCTATCTATGTGGTGTAATTTCATAATGTGGGCTCGAAGATTATTCATTCGTGGAAAATATTTCAGACACACTTTACACTGATATGGTTTTTCTCCTGAAAGAAAAAAACAAACAGTTGCTTAGCAGATCATTTCAGCAGAATATGAAGTTTTTCATCTATGACACCAACAATTTATTGACAAGATTGTCTGCTCTGTATTTATGAAATGGACACATTCCGCAAGGAAAAGAGACCTAAATATGGCAACTTTTAGGCAAAAACATCTAGCAAAAGTCTGGAAAATTTCCATCCGATTCAGACTGCCCAATTTTGATCTTCATTTACTTCAAAAGAAGTGCGCAGGAAAAATAGGCAATTTCCCCTCCTATAAATCCATGTTTATAAAGACCCTAGCAGAATTATTCTAACCATAAATTAATTCAGTTTTAATTAACTCTTTACCACACGAGAAAGTTTTAGACGGGTCAAAATTGAAAGCATTTGCAGACGACAAAATAAAGGCGACTCAAAAAGAGAAATTTGTTCTGGTAAGGGTAGAAAACAAAATGGGAAAAGGAGAAAATGCTGGTTACCAGCATTTTCGCTTTTTCCCACTGTGTTTTCAAAAGGCTTCTTTCTCAGTGGCATCAAAAGCAGGGATTGTGTGGTAATGGGTTAAAGCAACCAAGATCCTTTCACCAGATTTTTAGCTACGTCTTCAATGGCAACTTCTGAGTAAAGAGTCTTAAGCCTTTACCAGACAACAAGATTCTAGCCTTGTCCAAATTGAAAGCAGTTTCCGATGACACTTTCAATCTGGATCAAATGCTGCAATTATTCTTTCATCGAGTAGAAAATATTGTGGGAAAAGGTAACCAGCATTTTCTCACAATTTTTTCATAAGGCTTCTTTCCCTGGGGCTCCAAAACTCGTCACTGTGTGGTAAAGGGTTAAGTTAAGCATGGAGCCCGACAACCATATATTGAAGATCTTTGATAAAAGACCATTCTAATCTATGATGCTACTTACCGGTATTTGCTGAGTATCGTCACTCTATGCCTTATGATCCTGGGTAAGATCTTCAACGTTTACATGATTTAACCCATTTCCACTCAATCCCTACTTTTGACGCCCCTGAGAAAGAAGCCTTTTGAAAACACTGTGGGAAAAGGAGAAAATGCTGGTAACCAGCATTTTCTCCTTTTCCCCCAGTGTTTTCTACCCTTCCCAGAACAAATTTCTATTTTTCAGTCACCTTTATTTTGTCGTCTGCAAATGCTTTCAATTTGGACCAGTCCAAAATTTTCTCGTGTGGTAATGAGTTAACCCGTTCCCAGACAACCACAAGTTTTAACAACACTGAGGAAGAAGGATATTGAACACAATGTGGGAAAAGGTGAAAACGATGGTAACCAGCATTTTCTCCCTTTCCAGTTACTTTTTTTCCGTTCCATAGACAAACTTCAGTTTCGGAAACAGATTTAAGATGTTGGCTGCAAAGTACTTCCAATTCTGACCAGTTTAAAATTCTGTGGTTTATTGAAAAGCTATTTTATAGAAAAGTGATTCCCAATTAAGTAAATCTTCACCAGAAACAGATCAAAGGCAAACTTATGGTCATCAAATGAACAATTGTTTTATTACACCTGATACTAACTAGACCTATCACTGAACATGATTATACCCCATCAGGTCCTTGTCACAAAGAAAAAAGTCTTTGTCACAGAATGCAGTATGATTTAGTACAAAAGTAAGAGTTGAAAAAAGTTTAAGGGGAGATAATTCTGTGACAAATCACAGCAGGATCATGAAAATTACACATGCACAACTTCCTATATATAGGAACCCTGTGTAAATTTGAGTACAGTATGTGAAAAACTGTAGGAGTATTGCTCCAGACAAATTTGTGTCAACAGACAGATGGACGGGCAGACAGCCATGGCGATTCCAGTATACCCCTCTCCACTACATTGTGGAGGGGGGATAATTATCCATGTCAAGCTTCCAGTGCCACTAGACCTTGTTTCTAGGAAGATTTTTTAACCTTTTTAAGCATCAGCTGCCATGTGACCACAATGATGAAAAACTTTCTGTTCCCCTAGTTCTGTGATATTTGTACATAAAATTTCATTTCATATGATCCACCACTTTCTGAAAAGTTATTCATGTGTCTGTATCTAGCATATAAACCTAACTCATCTTGAGCACTTCCAGCGTTGAAGAGCTAAAAGAAGTATAAAAAATCTCAACTTTCACTTACCAGTATGTGTTCGAATATGAGAACTCAGATTTGAGCTCTTACTGAAGAGTTTGCCACAAAACTCACATTTATAGACTTTCTGTTCTTCATGAAGAATCATATGAGATCGCAACTTGTAAAACTGTTTAAATGTTTCTCCACAAATGGGGCAACTCATATCATCCATTGCTGAAAACTGTATGCTTTGACTACTATCTATGACCTGAAAGGACATAAAATTGAAAAAATATGTTACTGACTGGTTTGTTCATGAGCATGTCTGTCTAGCCCATGGAGCACTAAATGTAGTAAAACTGTGTAACAACAGTAAGAACAATGTAATTTTAAAAATTCAACATTTGAATAATGTTTGTTTTGCTGTTTACAAACTGAATTTCATCAAGTCTAAAACTTTGCTATTTGGTAAAGACTTCATCAATTTCTTGCCAGTGCTGTTTATGATTTAGAGTCTTTATTTGTGATAAAATCCCAATACAATGCTTGTGACATTCAGCTATCCTTACACAGTACCTGTGACATTCAGCTATCCTTCAGTAGACACCTTTTCACCAGAGACATCTGTCATTTTTTACAGCCTTTTTGACAGTTTCATGCCATATCTCCAGTGATAAGTTGTCTACTTAGGCTAGCTGAATGTCATGGGTACAGGTTTACAGTCAAAACGTACCCAAACCAAAACGTACCCAAGTCAAAACGTACCCAAGTGGAGTCAAAACGTACCCAACTGAAGTCAAAACGTACCCAAGTGGAGTCAAAACGTACCCAATGTGAAGTCAAAATGTACCCATGATTTTTATAGTGTTTTTATCTTCCATCTTTCCACACATTAATAGAAATATTGCTTTATCATCTTGATGATGATAATTTTTCATTCTGCTTTATTTCAAATTTGCCTTACATGCTTAAAACAAACAATTAAGCATACCACAGAATATGTAGCTAAGTCTATCAAACGCTTCATGATAAAATTACATTGTTTGTATCTCTCTTTTTTTTGGCAATTACAATTAACATTAGGGAAAAAGCATCACATACCTTGATATCATTGTCCATCATTATTAATATATATTTTATCCATTAAAGAAAAATCGGGCAAAAAAACTTCATAAGAATTAGCACTTTTATAAAAATGAGATATGTTAATTACATTGTTTGGATAACAAAAGGCGCAATTTTCACACCCAAAAAGTGTGTAATAAACTATAATTATGTGGCGAATAATTTAATTATTCACAGTGGTATTAAAGCTGCTGTATATTGGCTGATTATATATTTGAATGCTTTGTAAATATTGATGATTTGAGAGACAGTTTATTTTAGATGAAAAACTGAAGGGTTGATTTTTTTTTTAAATTCATTAAATGCTCTGATGGAAATTTTCTTATATTTTCCTTTTCTTCCCTTTGGAAGTTCTTCTTTGTATCATTTTTATCATCAGGAAATTCCCTAAATATGCATAAGTAAAATACTTTTGTTGTCTATGAGTGGTGACACGGTTACACCTTCTTATCATTACAAGTATGAATATTTACACAATTTTTCAGTTAATCAAAACTTTAACAAGTAGAGGGCGAATATTATAAGACATATTCTGCACTGAAAAAATTTGTAAACTTATCTCTTTACCAATCAATAAAATCTTGGACTCTTTCAGATTGAAGACATTTGCAAAAAAAAAAAAAACGTTATAATATAAGGCTTCGAAGGGTAAAAAACATTGTGAGAAACGAGAGGAAGTTGTAAAAAACTATTTTTCAGAAGGATTGTAAATACTACAGATTGTGTAATTAAAGGTAGCCCGTACTTTTTGTGGGTGAAAAAAAATGTTGGACTAAATATCATTGAACATTTTCATTTTAAACTTAAATTGACTAGATCTAACTTATTTTTTGTTATCTTTGAAAAGGGGCTGTGTGGTGAATATAATTAATATACTATGAAGCATAGTGTACAAATAATTGTAAATCATCTTTTATGAAAATAAAACTGTTAATGACAACTAGTTTGTTACACCTGACATAAACACATCACCCAGAATTGAATGTAACGTAGGATTAAAACCATACATTATTTGTAAAGAATTAAAAGGATATAAAGTGAGTCAGGAGTTAAAACATCCTTTTAAAAGGTAAGATACATGAAGTTTTTAATCTATAACTCACACTGAAATTATTTCAATAAAAAATTTACTTTGGGTACGTTTTGACTTAAATTTTGGGTACGTTTTGACTTAACTTTTGGGTACGTTTTGACTTATTTTTTGGGTACGTTTTGGTTTGGGTACGTTTTGACCGCATCCCATGGGTACATTATGGTGTTATTTGTTAAAGGGTAAAGGAAATTGTGATCACCCTTCGTTCTGTTGGTGAATTTGGGTGGTTGGGAATTTTCTGTGTTGTCACAAGTAATCGAGGTGTTGCATTCCTTGAGTTTCTTTATGTATAGGGGGGTATCTTTTTTCACATTTTAATCAATTTTTTGCATTATAGAATGTCAAATTCCTGTGCCTGAAGACCAATACAGTATGTGACTTTTGCACGGTTTCTGTCATCTATGAACCTTTCTCGAGTAAGTAAAGCTTATTAAACGCAGAACAGCGTACTCAAGCTCCCAAAATGCCATTCCAGAAACTGTTAAAATAACAACAGTGAGACATCCGGCTTAACAACTAGTCCGGTAATATGTACACATTGTTTTGTTTTGGCTGAAGTCAAGATCTTGGTGAGGAACTTCCTGCAGATTTTACACGCAAATGCCATCTGTATTTCTCTTTAATTTACTACCTAGTGTAGAAAATGTTTTTAAAAAATCAGCCCTAGCCATAATAAAGAGCTTATACCACTCTGCAAGAGCCTCGATCTTCTTTCGGTCTGTCCTGTAAATTATTGACACGCTTGTTTACAATAGAGCATGTTCATACAGATCTGAAGCGAACAAACTGACAACGAGAGCATCAAGTCTCGGGTCTATTAACTCGTTACAAAACGACAAAATTTTAGGTTTGTCCAAAATGAAAGCGTTTGCAGACGACAAAATAAAACTAACTGAAAAGTTTAAATTTATCTTGAGGTGGGAAGAAAACGTTGTGGGAAAAGGAGAAAATGCTGGTTACCAGCATTTTCTCCTTTTCCCACAATGTTTTCTAAAGGCTTCTTTCTCAGGGTCATTTAAAGAAAGGATTGTGTGGTAATGGGGGTTAAACACTTTCTGATTAGTTCGGTTTTAAAATTCAAATTAATTTCGATTGCATTTTAACATACAGATCTACAACTAGCTAGGCAAATGATTCGAATACCCTCCACGTAGCATTAGATTCAACTCTTTAGCTGCTTACCGCGACTCACAGACGTTTTGCGGACAGCAAAGATCAAGATCAGACTGCACAGAACGTGCAGTCTGATCTTGATCTTCGCTGTCTGGTCTGGAGATTTTATTCCCTAAAACATACATTTGGAATAACAATTTTTTGGTTTTTACTTTCGAATTGAGAATTTCATTTTAGTTATTAAGCAGGATAAGGGTTAACCCATTACCATACGACAATATTTTAGACTGGTCCAAACTGAAAGTGTTTACAGACGACAAAATAAAAGTGACTGAAAATTTGAAATTTGTTTTGTGAAGGGTAATAAACATCGTGGGAAAAGGAGAAAATGCTGGTTACCTGCATTTTCTCCTTTTCCCACGATGTTTTCAAAAGGCTTCTTTCTCGGGGGCGTCAAAAGTAGGGATTGTGTGGTAATGGGTTAATCAAGATCTAAGTATTTAACCCGTCACCTGTTAAATAAGTGAAATGAACTTTTCAAGTCGATACAACATTGTCCCTAAAAGGCCTTGAGTTGGGGGTTATATATAGTTAGTCTAAGGGTTAACCCATTACCACACAATCTTACTTTTGACGACCCTGAGAAAGAACCATTAGAAAACATTGTGGGAAAAGGATAAAATGCTGGTAACCAGCATTTTCTCCTTTTCCTACAAAGTTTTCTACCCTTCACAAAACAAATTTCAAATTTTCAGCCGTTGTTATTTCGTCGTCTGCAAATGCTTTCAATTTGGACCAGTCTAAAATTTTGTCGTTTGGTAAAGAGATAACCTGCTTCCAGTTAGTAAAAATAAAATTTCCATGAAATAGCAAAATGCAAAATTTTGCTTTTTCAAAGGTTTTTTTTGTGTGTGTGTGTGTGTGAAAATATTTCGATTCCTATCTAACAATGTACATAGCTCCAAGATTATTCGTACTGTGCAGTCTGATCTAACCCTTTACCACACAATGCCGACTTTTGATGCTCCTGGAAAAGAAGCCTTGTGACAACATTGTTAGAAAAGAAGAAGAAGATGCTGGTATTCAGCATTTTCTCCTTTTCCCACAATGTTTTCTACTCTATCAAAGAAAAATTACACCATTTGAGCCAAACTGAAATTGTCGTCTGCAAATGCTTTCAATTTGGACAAGGCTAAAATTTTGTCGTCTGGTAAAGGGTTAATTTGACTTCAAATTGTTTTTACCAAGGATGAATCAACAAAGCAGACAGTGTATGTCACAGATCAGACTGCACTTTTTGTGCTGTCTGATATTAATCTATACTGTCCTCACAGTCGTGAAAGATGTTTCATGGGTTAGGCATTGTGTTTTATGTACTCTTTTTCAAGAGTTAATTGCAAAGTTCTTTTTATGTTGATTTTAGATAAGATTGCGTGTGGCTTGCATGTTGTCTATAGGTTACGTTTGTCTTGATCATCTAATCATTTTTAAGTGATGCATGGATTGATGGATGTCCCCAGAACTTTAACAATGATCTTTGAGGTGTTACGGGAGACCACTCCTTCCTGCATGGCATACTCCCGATTTAAATACAATACCTGGCTACTGCGTCAGGGAGATATCTCTTTGGCTCAGTGGTTAGGTTATTGGCTTTGCGTCCGGGAGTTCGGAGTTCGAATCCCGCTCCGATCCTTATTTCTGCCATGCATTTATTCATTTGTTTCTTTGTTACGGACTTCGTTCGTAAGATGCGAGAAGTCCGGGATTGGCCATTGAGCCATTAATCCCATTTGTTGTCCAAAATTGGACTTCCTGCCTAATAAGGCTTTGAGTCATCAATAAATGATGACTTTAAGAGGGGGTGTGTTACGGGAGACCACTCCTTCCTGCATGGCATACTCCCGATTTAAATACAATACCTGGCTACTGCGTCAGGGAGATATCTCTTTGGCTCAGTGGTTAGGTTATTGGCTTTGCGTCCGGGAGTTCGGAGTTCGAATCCCGCTCCGATCCTTATTTCTGCCATGCATTTATTCATTTGTTTCTTTGTTACGGACTTCGTTCGTAAGAGAGGAAATGGAGAACAATGATTATTACCCTTTACTCCATGAAGCATTCCTATGGTATCTCTGATTGACTCAAAATAACAGCAAGGATGAAGCTTTTTTTATGTGTATATGACACCCTTTTGATAGCATAGAAAACATTGTGGCAAAAGGTGAAATTGCTCGTCACGAGCAATTTCACCTTTTGCTACAATGTTTTCCAAAGGCTCCTGCAAGCAGTGCGTAAAACCTAGTATATATGGAGTAAAGGGTTAAGTTCAATGTGTATGCATCTGTAGCAGATTGCACTCTTTGGTATCAGGAAAATTCGTTCGCTGGAGAACTCGTGTCCTGGAGAACTCGTACCCCAATCTCAAGGACCCGTATGAGTTCTCCAGAGAAATCGTGCCCTGGTTACGAGTTCTCTGGAGAACTCGTACCCCCACTAATACATATTATGATAGTTTACCACCATAAACCATCTTGTAAGCTTTTATTTTTATGTCGTTATTGTGATGTAGATTTGATGATTTTTTTTTTTCATTTGTTGAAAAGACATAAATAAAGTAAAGAAACTTGTGTTTTTTCTCCAGCAGTGTTTATATTTTGTATTTGATAATGTAGAGTTAAATTTCTGCACAAGTTTACATTCTACAATACAACCCCGAGTCTAAACGAACCTGAAGGAGAAGGATCGATTCTGAGGACCTTGCGGGGAAAGGAGAAAATTATAGTAACCAACGGTGATTTTTCCCAATTTTCCACAATGTTTTCGACCCCGCTGAGGGCTATTGTTTCAATTGTCTCGCTTTAATTTTTTTTTCAGAAGTTTTCAATTTAGAAGAGTGAAGAATTTGTCGTTTGGTAGTTGAAGCAGTAAACGTGTATCTACCACCATAAAAAATTTGCTGGGCAATGTCAAATAAACATACCTGCACAGATTCCTTGTTATGCAGATTGTCATTGTAACTGTCCTAGAAAAAAGTCTCTTTCGCCCGTTTCTAGGCTCTGCCTATTTCCATATTAATTTGTGCGACTTGTAGAAGTTCCTGTATTTCATGAACACTTTCACTTCCTCTCCATTTTGTTCACACTTATTAACGTCAATGGGAAGTTGTGTGTGGCACGAGCCAAACCGGCTAAAATTTGTGGGAATTTTACTGTCAAAGGGAAAAAACTCGTATTTACCAACAAAATTTTTGATGACAGAGTTACTTTCCTTATTTGTAGTCAGCATAAAACTGAAGACGAATAAACATCATCGCAGCTTGAGAAGACGATCTGTACCGAAAAAAAAAAAAAGGAAAATGTTCTTAGAACTGTCATTATTTCTGGTAAAGTTTAAGGCAGATGGTGACTGACTACTTCTGAAAATATCATGACAGAAGACAAAAGAAAGAAAAAAAAAAAACAATTGCAGCCGTGGTTACTATTTTGTAAATAGGTGGTAGTCTCCCTTGCATTTCGTCACGTTTTGTAAACAAGGCGACCGCCGAAATTTAAACGTAGATCTATGTAACTATTTGGTTATTAAAGTAAGAGTTCATGCAGAATCCAAATGTAATTTTTACAATAAAATTTATCAACTGATGAATGTATACGATAAATAAGCTTTATTATGTTACAATACTTAAGCTTATGAACCACCGACATGTTTTCGTTCAATTAGGTTTTCGGGTGTATACTTTAAATGAACATAAAGGCTGATCTTGAATCTATACTGTCCATTCAGAACATTTTTTCAAAAGAAAATTTTAATATAGCAAATATTGGGTTTTAAAGTTTCGGTGTGACTGTTTGTAATAGTTGAAAAAAAGACTATTCTGAGGGGGTGGGAGGTAATAACAAGGGAGAGAAGTCTCGTAACTAATGGATACCAGGTTGTCGAGTTTTCTCCTTTTGACCACAAAATCACAATGGAATCTGATGGAGAACGTATCTGGGGAAAATGGGATTCGTGGACCTACCTCCAAGAACAATTCAAATTTTTATTAACAATGTAGAGTGTTTGCTTAGCCTTTTACAACACATTCCAGAGCCATGAGAAAGAAAGCTATTTAAAATTGTTGGAAAGAGAGAAAATGTAGTAACCAAAATTTTCTTCTTTCCCATACGATGATCCTTTTGTGGAAGATTACTATCATTAGAGAACTCGATTTTTGATCTGCAAAATTAACGCCCCCATACCATCCCCTTATTCCCAATTCACAACCTTAGTTGTTTGATAGGGGTAGGCGTTGGTGGTGAAACAATACACACACACACACAAAATAGATGGAGCCACCGATTGCAAATTGTTCAGCCTGTTATCTAAATGTCATAAATTGAATACCTCTCTTAAATGTATCTGTACGGATTATAAGATTACTAATGAAAATATACCTAGATGGGTACTTATTGTGTGTTTTTTATTTCTGTTTACAAGAAATTTTGATTAACAGAATAAAAACTAATCATACCCGATTAGGCGTTTAATTCCACAGGCAGGGGAAGGGGAGTCCTTTCCAATGGGACCGCTCCCCAACCACCCCACCACCTCTGGATCTGTTCTTGTATGTATCAGAAATGAGACACACATTCATATGGGGAAATTAATTAAAGATGGATGTATATATATTTTTTTCAATTTGTTATATTATAAAGTGGCTGGCTAGAGTGTATCCCAGTTTGGACCAACGTTTTTCATGGCTTAAATCTTCAGGGGTATTTTCCATCGTTTGGATGAATCTTCTCGGAGTCAAGTCTAAATGCTTCATTTGCTATCAGTCATACGGATTTTAGAAAAAAAATATATGATAAAATTTAAAGATATAATATAATGCAACAATGGAATGCAAATGAAGTAGACTAGTTAGTCATAAAATACTATTTGCAAATATTGGTCCCTGGAAAACGTGACCACGGTAACAAATCCGATTCATTTACCCACCCCAACCGGAAGTTGCATGCAAGAACAACATGTCTGCCGTGAAAACATTGAATCCTAAAGCAGAAGTTGCTAGGGCCGCTCAGGCATTAGCAGTTAATATTTCAGCTGCCAAAGGACTTCAGGATGTATTGAAATCAAATCTTGGTCCGAAAGGGACCTTAAAGATGTGAGTAGTATTGATACCGTAAGTACCAAAGTCCACCATAGCGAAAACCTCGCCGATTGTTCTCGAACACGTGCGTGAGCCGTGACTCAACATGATCAACAATGATTTTGATATCATTATTAATTATTATGCATTGTAATACAGATTGATTATGGTCATTAAGTCAAAACAGCTAGCTTGCTTATTTTTGTTACAACACGGACAATGAGGCATTCGGCCCATGTCTACTTCAAACCAAATGGCAGAACGACAGTCATTTGGACACCCGGTAATTTCGACACCCAGTCATTTCGACACTTTTTGGTAATTTGGATCCCCGATGGAAAAAGAATTTGCTAAATTTAGTCATTTCAACACTGATTTTTTTCAGAACACTTTCTAAATTTAAGTTTTTCATAATCAAATTGCTGTACTTGATTTTTGTTTTAAGATGTATCATCGTAACAATTTTTTATTGGTGTGTTATCAAAGCATGGTTTTGAATAACTTTATTCCTGAAAGGGGAATTAGTCCGTGTAGGCTTAAGTCTGTACAGTTGGTCTCCTGTAATTAGCAACCTGGGCGTATAAATTTTCACAGAGTAGCAACCTACATAGTTGGCCATCTGCCTAAATAACCATGTTAACACAAAGATCGGCCAAGGCAACTTTTGATATACTGCAAGAGTTCTCATAAGTTCTCATAACACACTTTGCACAATAAATGACTAGTTTTTCTCCGTTTTTGGGAGTTTGAAATACCAGCAGGTGTGGAAATGACCTTTTTTTGCAAAAAAGGTTTTATTTGGTGTAGAAATGACCAAAGAGTGTGGAAATGACTGGGTGTCGAAATGACTGGATATTCATTGGCAGTGTACAAGATCAAAGCAGTCGATATTAAGAACAGCCCTGTCAAGCACTGCCTGCTTTACCGAATTGCTCACTATTATGGGTACTGAAACAAACCCTCTTTAGAAATATGACTTACTACTATTTCAATCATTTCACAGTAATATCTTTGTGTGGCCTTTATATATCTATTCTTTCCGAAAAAATTTTTTTATAGCTTGGACCATGGATTCCCCATATATGTGTGGGTTGTAATCTGCATTCCTTTCTGATGTTAAGTGAACTGTGTATTTTCTTAGTTCATGACAAACTGGTATTATTTTAGCATACAGATATATTTACACATTTGAGGTAGTTTTGTAAAAGTTACAGGGATTAAGCTAGCCTCCAAAATTAGGGAGAAGTGACTTCTCCTTCCAGCAGAATTAGGGAGACGTTTGGAAACTTAGGGAGAAGTGACAGAAGTTGAAAATAGCAGTTAGTGTAATACTGTTGTATATGCCATTGCAGTTATAACAGTTATACACTGACTATTAATGCAATTATGCTTACATTAATTATTGAAAACAACAAAATTTAAGACTTTTTGATGATACAGATTAGAACATTGAGATAAGAATGGACAATTAGATGTTTTAAAGGAAAGAAGAAAATATTATTGAAAAAGAGAAACTATTGTCGTTTTTTATCTCTTTTTCACGTGACAAACACTTTTAGATATGGTTACCAGACAACAAAGTTTTAGACTTGTCTAGATTGACAGAGGTTGCAAACAACATTTCAAAGAGTGTGTGAGTTGAAATAACTACGAGTACCATATAAGGGAGAAAATATTGTGAGAAAAGGAGAAATTGTTTGTTATAAGCAATTTCTCTATTTCCCACAATGTTGTCATGAACGATATTCTTCTGGGTGTCAAAACAAGGGATTGTGTGGTAGTGGGTTAACGACATGGGGTTTACATCCATTTAGAACAGGTAGCCTAAAAGAAGACAATTTTCTTTCTTTTTTTTTAAGTATTAAAGAACAAAAAATCCCTTAGGCTATGAGTTGTTATTTGAGATTTAGAAATCGGCACAGCAACATGATCACATTGGTGTCACTGTATTAAAATTTTCTCGGGAATGAATTTAAGTTGAAAAATCGTAGCATTTTGTAAACCTGGGACTGCTCGGTCAGCTGTTCAAAATTGTACTTTCAACAATATTTGCCAGCGTCTTAAACAAGTTAGAATCTATAGATCTATCACAATTTCGGTTTGTTCAAGATGGAAAAATTTCTACGAAAAAATTGCAGTGAACTTGGACCATATTCAGCATATCTTTTGTGGTTTGTCGTTTTCCCGGGCCGTTCATGTCCGTGAGCATCCGTTATCCACCTTATATTCGCGACACACAGAACAATCCCAAAGTCCATTTTCGTCGCAAATGTACTAATCAAAACTGTCTTGATTGAGATTTTTCTTAAATTTCTCTTTCGGAGTCTGTGTATTTTCCGAGTATGACTCAACTTTTAAGTTTTCTCTTCGCCGAATTCTACTCGGTGAGAAAAATCAACCCCGCTTAGAGTTTGTTGCAACATTTAAATATTATCAACTTAAATTATTCGACCGTTATCCATTCATTATATAATTATTTTCCGATCAATTTTTCAAAGGTAGCGAAAATGGACAGCGATCTCCCATCTTTATGTAGGACCTCAGACCTTTCTTTGAATTTGGGCACTACCAAGTTTGTCACGTGCCAGTTGAAAGCGTCTAACAGTATGACACGCGCCTGATCCGAGTTACTGACAGATTACACATTCGGTGTGTATATGTCAAGTACCCTACCGAATTGCTACTGCACGGAATCAATAATAAACATACTGCGACTTATTAATTACTGGATTAACAACAGGTGACA
The DNA here is from genome assembly GCA_943736015.1 of Tridacna crocea. Lineage (NCBI taxonomy): Eukaryota > Metazoa > Mollusca > Bivalvia > Cardiida > Cardiidae > Tridacna > Tridacna crocea. Next base: position 27,531,444 of record OX031070.1, read on the forward strand.
GTCGGAAGATAACAAATTGTCTTGGCACGCTTCACACCCGTAAGTTAATTGCCATAATTGCCTCTCTGCACGTCGGCGACTTTTATGATTTGAAACCCATACCTGGGAAAAAACAGGGTGACTTGAACTTCGCTTTTCTAGACGGATAGGGAGAAGTGAGATATTTTAGGGCGAAATTATCGCCCTAGTCGCCCTTAGCGTAGTCCCTGCTATATCACTTTTTATACATGTATGCACAAATGTTCTGAAGTTAACCACATAATATTATCCTCTGAATTTCCATTTTTCACAACAGTGTTTTGATTGGAGAGGTAAGCAGCTTTGTTAATGTATTATTTCATTCATTTTCAGGCTTGTGTCAGGATCTGGTGACATTAAATTGACTAAGGATGGAAACGTTTTATTGCATGAAATGGTAAATCCCTTAACACTAATCTCTGTAAGGCTAGCATTGAAGTATTGATGAGCACTCCGCTTTTGTAGATTATGAATTCAATCCACCTATACATATCTTAACACCACACCATATGGCAAAATTTTAGATTGGATCACATTCAAGGTATTTGCAGATAATAATTTCAAGATTGCTCAAATTGTGAAATTTATATTTTTAAATGGATGGAAAACATTGTAGGAAATGGAAAAAAATGATTGTTAATAGCATTTTACTCCAGGATTGTTTGGTAAACGGTTAAACTTGGAATTGTTTGATAAGGGATTAGAGCCCATGAATGTGGGACCAAGTCAATCCTTACCACAGCATACCAGTACTTAATCTCTGATACACAGTACAATACCACATGTAAAATATAAAGCTTTTAGTAAGAACCGTAATGACCCTTTATGCTGCTAAGGTAGAAAACACTTTGAGATCATAGTATTCACTGTTGAGCCAGGTCCGGGCAATTTTGACAGATTATGATCTGGAAATGCCCCCTTTATAGTGACTTTCAGTGAAATTTTTCAGTACGTACGATACTCAAAGTCCAAGTCCAACTGTTGAACATTTTACTGTGTTATGCTTCAGCATTGGGTGGCTTTATCTGTTATACAATGCTGATTGTTACTGTCAGTGGGCTGTCAACAGTTGTGGAACAGTTTGTTAAGGCTTTTGAAAACATTGTAGAAAAAAAGAGAATATTTTATTGCAAGCCTTTTTTTTTTTACAGTGTTATCAACTGTTTCAGCTTGAAGTCTCTTTCATCTTTTGAGTCCCATTTGATTTGACATTTGCAGATGCATTCAATTTGATGGAGTCTAAAATTTTTGTTTGGTCAAAAAAAAAGATGAGATTCATGTTGTTCGTGTTGTACTCTGAAAATTGGGGTAATAATTATGAATTTCCAGGGACACTTTGTATCATGTGTGAGTTGTAAGATTTTTGATTTGTTTGAAGTTCAAGTAAAGAATGAATATGCAGAACTCCAGGTAAGAGGGAGTGATGGTAATCTAAATCCATTATTTCTCTTCCAAACCCTATGTTGTGTGTACTCATTAGAATCATCTTGATGAGATGATTCTAATGAGTATTGACAAATTAGGGTTTAGCACATAATCAATATTTTCATTTTTGAAATCAAATTCTTTCCCTCTATCTGGAGCTCTGAATATAGATGAATATTTTTTTTATTTGATTGACAGATTGATGTGCTTTATATTTAAAAGTTCAGCTTCTTTTTTTTCACTTTAGGGGCCAGGTGTCTTTTTTGCGATTTGTAGATAAGATGTATGAGTAAAAACCCTGGGGGTATTGGGTTTGGTCCTATCTTAATTTACTTCTTTTTTGTGAGACTGTCCTTTGGCAAGGCTCGTCAGGGTTTCAACTGAGGTTGTGATGAAACCCGGGAATCAGATGAAAGTGAATTGTGACTTGAATAATGTAGAAAGGCGCAAAAAATCCTGTTATTTGTTTCCAGCAAATTCAGCATCCAACAGCCTCCCTGATTGCTAGGGTTGCCACAGCCCAGGATGATATCACTGGTGATGGTACTACATCTAATGTCCTCATTATTGGAGAGCTTCTCAAACAGGCTGATCTCTATATATCAGAGGTAAAATGCACTATCTCTTCATCTTAACATTCCGACTGTGTTTATAAACAATCCTGGGGAAAGGGCTTTTTAAAAACATGGTGGGAAAAGGAGAAAATGCTGGTTACCAGCATTTTCTTATTCTCCCTCAATGGACTTTACCCTTTGAATAGCCTGGTAACCAGCACTTTCTCCTTTTCCCACAATGTATTTTATCCTTTAAAATGAATAGAACAGGGATAGCAAGTTCCAATCCCCAGCTTGACCCATTTTTATACGCCCGCAAAACCAATACTTTGGGAGGTATACTGGAATCAGCCTGTCTGCCCGTGTATCCGTCTGTGCACAAAATACTAGTAAAATTTGTCTGTTTCTGTCAAAGCACTTGTGGGTGTATTGAGTCACATTCAAGTGACATCTGTAGTTTTCTATGGATTGATGATTTTCATTGCGACAGGTTTCATTCCTCTCTCACTGCTGATCGCTATTTCTACAATAAATTTTTGGGAAGCTGCCAGTTGCTTGGGAAAGATAACTTGTGTAGTACTGGTAACAGAATCTCCAGGAAAGCATGAATAGGTGCACTGGCCACCACAATATAACTGAAATAAGGTTGAAAACTGCATTTATCAATTCATCTCTAGAAGGCTATTGTTTTGTCATTTGGTGTGGAGTTAATCAGTCCTTTTCAAAATGATAACACTTTCTGTGTCTCTAAGGAAGGTTTCTTAACCCTTAACCACACAGTCTTGACTTTTAAAGACCCTGAGAAAGAAAGCTTTTGAAAAGATTGCAGGAAAAGGAGAAAATGCTGGTAACAAGCATTTTCTTTCCTTTTCCTACAATGATTTCTGCCCTTTTCGAAATCAAATTTTAATTTTTGATTCAAATTTAGTTTGTCATCTGCATATGCGTTCAGTTTGGGCAAGTCTAAAATTTTGTTGTTTGGTAAAGAGTTCAAGCATTTTTAGTTTGGAAAAGGAGTAAAACACTTGACAGTACTTTTATATACATGTATATGATTAAGTTTAGAAAAATACATGTACTGCTGCAACATGTACTTTCTTTAGAAAGAAAAGTGTAAATTTACTTTGCTTTATATTTTACTTTTGGTTTTAATCCTGAAAGAGTAGAAAACATTGTAGGAAAAGGAGAAAATGCTGGTGAGCAGCGTTTTCTTCTTTTTCTCACAATGTTTTCAAAAGCCATTTGTGATTAAGGGTTCATGAATTTTGGCCATTATATGACTAGAACAAAAATTGAAAAATAGCTTTAACCCTTTCCCAAACAAATTTTGGACTCTTCCAGACCAAAAGAGTTTGCAGACGACAATTTTAGATTTGGAGAAAATACCAGAAAGTTCTCAAAAAGGGTTGAAAACACTGTGGGAAAAGGAGAAATTGCTCTGTACGAGCAATATCACCTTTTCCCACAGTATTTTCAAAATTTTTACTGCAGACATGTAAAAACCAGGGCTTGGTTTGGAAAGGGTTAAACACTATTCAATTAATTCAATGCTTGCAGGGATTGCACCCACGTCTGATAACCGAAGGCTTTGAACTTGCCCGCAACAAGGCCTTGGAAGTGCTTGAAGAGGTGAAAGTCAAGCGCCAGAATGACAGGGACAGCCTGATCCAAGTCGCCCGCACGTCATTGAGGACCAAGGTTCATCAGGAGCTTGCTGATCTTCTCACTGAGGTAGGGCCAGCCATAGCTAAGCTCTTGACCATACAATCCCCAGTTTTTGACAACATGGACAGGAATGGCTTTTGAAAAGGAGAAAATGCTGGTCACTGGCATCTTCTCTAATTTCCATGTTCTCAAAAGGTGTTTCTTGGGAAATGTTAAAACTTTGGATAGCATGATGAAAGGTGAAAGTCACGTCCCATTGAATTTTTGTTTTATTCTGATTTTGTTTTTCTCTAAGTCTTTACCCAACAACAAAATTTTAGACTTGTCCATATTGAAAGCCTTTGTAGACGACAAAATAAACGTTATTCAAAAATTGAAATTTGTTTCCAACAGAGTAGAAAAACATTGTGGGAAAAGGAGAAAATGCTGGTTACCAGCATTTTCTCCTTTCCCCACAATGTTTTCAAAAGGCTTCTATCTCAGGGTCGTAAAAACCAGGGATTATTTGGTAAAGGGTTAATGGCATGCTGTGAAAATTTACCTTTGGCATTTATGATACACAACAGACAATTTTGAAATTTCAGTGTCCATTTTTACCGAAATGTCCCAATCAAATAGCTGAAAGCTAGGATCAAAGATCAGACTGCATGATATATACCGTTAGTCTGATTTGCACTTTCCACACAAGCAGCTAAATTCGTTACCATGTTTTAACAGTTGAGCTCTTAACCCCACAATCCCAACTTTTAATAACCTGAAGAAAAAAGGCTTTCTGAAAGCATAGTGGGTAAATGAGAAAATGCTGGTTATCAGTTTTTTCTCCTTTTCCGGAATGTTTTCTACCAAAACATAGACATTTTCCACAACTTCAGCCACTTTTAATTTTTAGTTTGCTTATGCTCTTGGTTTGAACAAGTGTAAAATTTTGTCGTATCGTAAAGGGTGAAGCCACCCTGGATATCTTATCTGCAAATGCATCCAATTTGGAAAAGTGTTAAGTTTAGCCAAGTAGTAAAGAGTCGAGGGTGTCACTTTATTGCAGCAAGTTGTTGATGCTGTGTTGGCTATTCAGAAAGACAAAGAGCCCATTGATCTGCACATGGTAGAGATGATGGAAATGCAGCACAAAACAGACATGGATACTACGTAAGGCATCTTCTAAGTGATTCTTATCAGCTTTGCTGGCCTACATTATTGGCTTAAGTCCAGAGGAGCCTGCGTCATGCAGTGGTGTTCGTTATTTTCTCTGCATGTCGGCTAGAACTTTTCTCTTTACACATGTAGCGAGTCCAGTGTCAGAGAAAAAAAAAAAGACATGATAAAATATTTTTTCACTTGATAAAAATGGGATGTTATAACAGTCTGCTTTTCTGTGTCTTCAATCAGGTGGAGTTAACCCTTTTCCACACATTCCCGACTTTTGTCAGGAATAAGAGTAAACCATTTGAAATCATTGTAGAAAAAGGAGAAAATGCTGGTACACAGCATTTTCTCCTTTTCCCACAATGTACCTTCCCAAGCAAATTTCAAATTTTCACTCACTGTTATTCTGTCATCTGCAAATGCTTTCAATTTGGGTCAGTCAAAATTTTTGTCATACGGTGAAGAGTTAAATTTACATGTTTAAAATTTGACACAAACAGAAGATGAGTGCATGAAAGTAGTCCTTCAGCACAAAGATATTCTACTCAGAGTACATATGTTATGCAGAAAAATCTACTCCGCATACATGTGTGATATGGAAAACATATTGTGACTTACTGTTAATGTTTTTCGAGAAGGTCCAATCCTAGTAACACCATTTACAGGCATATGATATATCCACCTAATTGGCCCTATTCTTTTACAAAAATGATTGGGTAGAATTATTGTTTTAACCCATTACCACACAATCCCTACTTTTGACGCCCCTGAGAAAGAAGCCTTTAGAAAACATTGTGGGAAAAGGAGAAAATGCTGGTAACCAGCATTTTCTCCTTTTCCCACAATGTTTTCTACCCTTCACAAAACGAATTTCAAATTTTCAGTCACTTTTATCTTGTCGTCTGCAAATGCTTTTAATTTGGACAAGCCTAAAATTTGGTCGTTTGGTAATGGGTTAACCCTTTCCCAAACAAGCCCTTGTTTTTTACGTGTCTGCAGTACAAGTCTTTTGAAAACACTGAAAAGGAGAAATTGCTTGTAACGACGAGCAATTTCTCCTTTTCCCAGTGTTTTCTACCCTTTTGGAGAACTTTCTGCCATTTTTATCAAATTTGAAATTGTCGTCTGCAAACTCTTTGAGTTTAGAAGAGTCTAAAATTTGTCGTTTGGGAAAGGTTTGATTAATGATACAACAGATTATTCATTCAAGGGCTATTTGGATAAAATAACTAGCTCTTTTTGCTGATCTGGGACTTGTCCAAGAAATGTTTTTCCTTTCTATAACACACTTGCCAAATTTAAAAAAACAACAACAAAAAAAGCAGTAGAGCCAAAAATGGGCTCACAGCAGCCAGCAGATCTATAAATGAGATAAAATAGTCTTTTTAAGAATGGCCTTTTGAAGTTTTTTCCTGATTCAATGAAAAGGCAATTTGCAGGGGATATTCATCAACATTTGACAGAATAAATGTGTTGTATATTTCAGTCTGGTTAGAGGTATTGTTATGGACCATGGAGCCAGACATCCAGATATGAAAAAGAGGACAGAGGATGCTTTTATTCTTACATGTAATGTTTCTCTGGAATATGAGAAAACGTGAGTACAAGTCTTTCTTCCACATCACCAGGAAATACATAATAATGTGAGCAGTTCCATGATATGAGTGATAAAATAACTGAAATTATATTTTAAAGTGGCTTAAAACACCATAGAATCAATCAGTCAGTTGTTTTGTATCGCTGAACTCATTACTAAACGACAAAATTTTAGGTTTGTCATTATCGAAAGTATTTGCAGACGACAAAATAAAAGTTACTAAAAGTTTTAAATTTATTTTGTGAAAGGTAGAAAAAATTGTGGGAAAAGGAGAAAATGCTGATTACCAGCATTTTCTCCTTTTTCCACAGTGTTTTAAAAGTCTTCTTTCTCAGGGTCGTCAAAAGTAGGGATTGTGTGGTAATGGGTTAAGTTGCTATGTGCCTGCTATATGGAGTGCAACACGGGAAAAGGGTCATTCGGACATTTGCGTAAAGTGTCGTCTCGGATCAGCGTGTGCAGTCAGCACAGGATAATCCGAAACGAAACTTTCCGATTTCATGTGATTTTCTGTTTTACGCATGTCTACTGTAGCACAAAATCTAATGTAGTCGTAAAGTGCCGTCTCGGATTAGCCTGCGCGGACTGCGCAGGCTAATCTGGGACGACACTTTACGCAAATGTCCGAATGCACCTTTTCGCGTGTTGCACTCCATATAACTTCAGTAGGGTATATTAATACTACTACATTTACTTTAGCCTGAACTCGGAAGAGCTGATGCAGGGCTCCCTGGAGTGCCAAATTTTCATGCTTCATAATTGTACACATTGTTTATTATATGTTCATTCGGTGTCACAGCTATATGAAACAGTTCTTTATTTTCACAACCACAGATACGAAATTTATACAAATGATCTTTTATTCTCTGTTAACCCTTTCCCAAATGACAAATTTTAGACTGTTCCAAAGTCAAAGTGTTTGCAGATGACAATTTTGAATTTGACGAGAATGGCAGAAAGTTTTCTGATAGGCTAGAAAACACTGTGGGAAAAGGAGAAATTGCTCGTTATGAGCAATTTCTCCTTTCCCCACAGTGTTATCTAAAGACTTGTACTCCAGTCAGGTAAAACCAGGGCTTGTTTGGGAAAGAGTTAAGGTGGAAAACTCTATGGGAGAATTGAAAAATGCTTGTTACCAGATATTCTCATATTTCTACAGTACTCTCTTAAGCTTTTTTTTCTCATGTTTATTTGAACTCGGGAGAAGGTAAATTGAAATGTGCTGTCAGACCGTTAAATTGAAGAATAAAAATCTTGTATCATATCGATTTATCCCAGTTTCTTTTCACTTGTAGTGAGGTGAATTCCGGCTTTTTCTACAAGACTGCAGAAGAGCGCGAAAAACTTGTCCAGGCAGAACGTCAATTTATTGATGATAGAGTGAAGAAAATTATTGAACTGAAGAAGAAAGTATGTGATGGTACAAAGAAAGGATTTATTGTCATCAATCAGAAGGTAGGACAGACGGATGTAAACTTATACTGAACAGCTCTGGATTTTTACTGTATTAAAAGAAGAAAATGTGTTATATAGTGAAATAAAATAAACCCAGTGAAACTGAACAAGCAAAGCTTACATTTAAGAAATAATCTTTTTTCTATCATGGTTTAACATTCAATAAACCACAGTTGTGAATTATGAGGCACAATAAATAATCCACGAGGGTGACAGCCCAAGTGGGTTTTTCATTGCACCTCATAACTCACAATGTGGTTTATTCAATGATAAACCACGAAAGAAAGAAGATTATTTCGATTCTAACGTTACTAGTTCTTAATGAAGGGTAAAAAGTTCACAAATGGAGTAAAAACAGGGACAAAGATTATGTTCCATTGAATAACTCATTCACTTACTTCATACAGAATGACATCACTTGATATGGAATGATGTCACTCTACATGGTATGTCACAGATTTTACCACGCTTTTGTTACACTGTGTTTATAGAGCGGAATTCACATGTCATGTTAGAATTAGATGGCCTTTGAAAACATTACGGTCAGCATTTTTTCCTTTTCCCACAATGTTTTCATAGAGATCAATTTTTTGTTACATTTAATTTTTTTCTGAAAATGCTTTTAATGTGGTCGAGTCCAAACTTTCATTGTGTGGAAAAGAGCTCATGCATATAAATTTCTGTGCCATATTACAGGGTATAGATCCCATGTCACTGGATATGTTGGCTAAGGAAGGAATTGTGGGGTTGCGCCGTGCTAAGAGACGTAACATGGAGAGGCTGACGCTTGCATGTGGTGGGATAGCCATGAACTCTGTGGATGATATGACACCAGATGTTTTGGGTCATGCTGGTCTAGTCTATGAACATGTACTGGTAAGTCTGTTATACATTCATGCATGAATGCTTAAGTTAACTTGCATGCCACTTTGTCTTAAATCATTACCAAAGGACAAAATTGTAGGTATGTCCAAATCGAAAGCATTCACCAACAACAAAATAGAATTGACTGAAAATTTGAAATTTGTTTTGTGAAGGGTAGGAAACATTAAGGGAAAAGGAGAAAATGCTGGTTACCAGCATTTTCTCCTTTTCCCACAATGTTTTCTAAAGGCTGTTCTCTTAGGGTCATCAGAAGTATGGATTGTATGGTAATGGGTTAACTCTTATCCTGCTTAACCATTTACCTCATAAGGCATTTCTATGGTCCCTCTAATTGACCCTAAATAACTGCAAGGATGAAGCCATTTCTTTTGTCTATATGAGACATTTTGAAAGCATAGAAAACATTGTGACTAAAGATGAAATTGCTTGTCACGAGCAATTTCACCTTTTGCCACAATGTTTTCCAAAAGCTTTTACAAGCAATGCGTAGAAATGAGTATCTATGGAGTTACAGGTTAAAATGTGAAATGAAACTTTCAAATTAATCACAGAAACTCAAATTTTGCTTTTTCAAAGGCAGTTTTGGGATAGGATATTTCCATATAAAAAAGTGTCAATCCAAGATCAGACGCACATTCTGTGCAGTCTGATCTTGATCTATACTGTCCACAAGAGGCGAGTCTTACTTAGCACTCTTAAGGGTTAAAAAAGTTGAGGCTCGGAAGTTTTCCTACCACTTCATCAAATAACTTTTTTTACATAATTTCTGCAGAGCTAGACCTGGCCCTACATTGATTCTCTTTCTCACATATTCTTCATATTTTTGACATCTTTCTTCATTCATATTGTTTTCTTTCGTTCTAATTGTTTTCCTTCATCCTTATTACTTTCTTTGTATATTGTTGTTGTATAATGCTTGCCATCTCGGCGGAAAAACAATAAAATAATAATAATGGCAGGTTTGAAAGTGAATAATGAAAATTTCTTAACTTGTTGTATTTCTTGATTCTGTTGGTCTTGTTCTGCATTTGGTAAAATTATTACAGACAGTATGGATTACAGCTACTAAATATACACATGATGACAGTTTACTATAGCATAATTATATAGCACTGAATTCCAGAACATTACAGAATTAAACCAACAGGTGTTTGAATAAACCTGAGGACGAAGGTTTTTTTAAGACATTGAGCAGAGAAGAGAAAGTAGTGGTGACTAGCACATTCAAGTTTTCTCACAGTGTTTTCCTTACAAAGGGAAATCCTATAATTTGTGCCACTTTTAAATTGCCAACTACAAAATGTTTTCAGAATGAACAAGTCTAAGATAATATCTACTAGGATAGATTATATAGGATCTGACTTGAGTTGGTTTTTGAGGTAAAAAATTATTAACTCTTTACCAAACGACAAAATTACAGACTGGTCCAAATTGAAAGCATTTGCAGATGACAAAATCAATCTGACTGAAAGTTTAAAATTTGTATTGGGAAGGGTAGAAAACATTGTGGGAAAAGGAGAAAATGCTGGTTACCAGCATTTTCTCCTTTTCCCAAAATGTTTTCAAAGGGTTTCTTTCCAAGGGCTGTTTAAAGTCGGGACTGTGTGGTAAAGGGTTAAAGGAGTCTACAAAAATGTTATTAAGCGAGCCCTTTGCGAGCTTAATAACATTTTTTCGTGGATGAGTTTAATAATTTTTTTCCAACGAGTGTCAGATTCTTTTTATCACATTACTGTATGGCAATAATTCAAGTAACCAGAGGCATACTTGTATCATTTGTGATGAAATTTACATGAAGCCTGTATGCTTACTTTGACAGGTGCATTACAAAAAATACAACGAAAAATAGTTCCAAAGAAACTTGCATAAATTGATTTTGAGTCTGCAGGTGAAAAAATTAACAACTATCATCCTAAGAGTTTTGACCACCAATTTCCACCAGGAACCTAGGTCAACAATGTTTTAAAGATGAAGCGTATAATTAGTGTTGACCAAATATAGCCATTTATTTCATGCTTTCCGGTGGGATATCAAGAAATAGCAGTGAAAAAATTTTTCGATCTTACGCTGGTACCACCAGTGAAAATACCGATTTTCACGTTCTTGTTGCCTAGGTAAATTGCGCGTGCCTAACAACCAGATGGGAAATATGACGTCATATACCTTACATTTCTCGCGCTTGACGTAACGTTGCTATGCGGGAGGGGTACGCCACGGGGAATAAGGGAAAAGAACTGTACTGAATTTTGATAAAGCTCCTCCCCAGAAAGGGTTAAAAGCTTAAAATAAATAGAATATTTGTTTTTTCGGTGAAAGATCGAAATTTATTTCATCTCGTGAACACCATTGGTAATATTTTCACTCGTGGCTGTGCCACTCGTGAAAATATTACCGATGGTGTCCACTCGATGAAATAAATTTCGATCTTTCACCGAAAAAAAACAAATATCCTCTATATATTCTCATCTCACACATGTGTGAGACAAAAAAATTGGTAATTACTGTATTACATTGAAAACAAGGAGAGTCATGTGATAAAAGTAATTCCATTATAGGGAGAAGACAAGTATACATTTGTTGAGGAATGCCAGAACCCGAGATCTGTTACCCTACTGATCAAGGGACCCAACAAACACACTATAACCCAGATCAAGGATGCCATCCGGGATGGTTTGAGGGCGGTGAAAAATGCAATTGAAGATGAGTGTGTTCTACCAGGGGCAGGGGCATTTGAGATTGCTGCCTACCAGGAACTGATGAAGTATAAGAATGAGGTCAAAGGACGTGCTAGATTAGGTTAGTTTTGGAAGTGAACATATAGTAGATCTTTAAGTCAAAACGCATAATGCTGTATCTGTTGTACTAGGCCAATGTGCCTTGTCTAAGTATGGTCTATACTGTCTGCTTCTCTGTCTGATGTTTTTGGACATGATCTCCTTGTTAACTCAGTACCAAACATACCCACATTTAACCCTTTACCAGATGACAAAATTTAAGCCTTGTCTAAATTGAAAGCATTTGCAGGCAATTTCAATGTGCCTCAAACAGTGCAATAATTTTTTTTGATGTAGTAGAAAACATTTTTGGAAAAGGAGAAAATGCTGGTTACCAGCATTTTCTCCTTTTCCCAAAATGTTTTAAAAAGGATTCTGTCCTAGGGTTGTTAAAAGTCATCATAGTGCGGCAAAGGGTTAAATCAACTAGAGCAAGATGACTTTTGAAAACTTTGTGGGCTGAGGAGAAAATCATACTGGCAAATATCTGATAACGGGCTTAATCATTGACGACTTGGCTATCAGAGCATGTGAAATGTATAGTCATATGAACATCATTTTTAGGACAAAATTGAACAGTCAATTACTCTACCCAAACATCTTCTATTTCATTATATTATTTGCATTCCTAACATAATGGGATTGTTTTATATTGTGCCTTAATCATTGACACTTATTCCATATTTAGGTGTTCAGGCCTTTGCTGATGCCCTACTGGTTATAGTTAAAACACTGGCACATAACTCGGGACTTGATCCACAGGAAGCTATTGTCAAACTTCAGGAGGAATACACAGGGCCTCAACAAGCTGTCGGGTTAGACATTAAAACTGGTAAGACTGTATACTAAATTGTACAATGTCCATTATAGTGCTTTATTAAACGTTTACCCCATAAAGCATTTCTATGGTATCTCTAATTGACCTTAAATAACAGCAAGGATGAAGCCGTTTCTTATGTGTATATGACACCTTTTGATAGCATAGAAAACATTGTGACAAAAGGTGAAATTGCTCATGACGAGCAATTTCACCTTTTGCCACAATGTTTTCCAAAGACTCCTACAAGAAATGCATAGAAATGAGTATCTATGGAGTAAAGGGTAAAATGTTTGGGAGTGCAGAATTGCGAAAATTCAGCCTTTTGTTTCAGTTACATTCTACATTAGTTGTAAGAGTTTAATTAACCGCTTTACCAAACATTCCTGTGTTTTAACCCTTTACCACACAACAATATTTTAGACCTGTCTGAATTGAAAGCATTTGCAGACGACAACTTCAATATGGCTTAATGACGTGATTTTTGTTTGATTGGGTAGAAAATATGATGGGAAAAGGAGATCAGCATTTTCTCCTTTTCCTACAATGTCTTTAAAAGGTTACTTCTTCAGGGTCATTTAAAGTCGACATTGTGTGATAAAGGGTTAATAATCTTTATAAAGGAGACTTTGAACAACATTTTGGATAAGTAGAAAAGGCTAATATCACATACCTACTCTTTGATTGACAAATTCAATGCTTAAGCCACTGTCCTTGATTTGTGTGAAGCTTTCAATATAGAAGTTACATTTTTTTATCAATTAGACTTAATCCATAACCACACAAATGGGACTTCACATGCCTTGTATGCACAAGTTTCTTTTGGAATCCCAATATTTGATTTTAACCTTTATCGTGCTAAGTAAGTAAAAATTATCAGTGTGATAGTAAAAACCGAAATATTGTTATTTGAAAGTTGCATTTTGGGGGAATATTATTTCTTATTGGACAGTGTAGATCAAAGATCAGACTGTACTTTCTGTGCAGTCTGATATTGACCTACACTGTCCACAAAATGTCAGTGACGCACGCTTACCAGCCTAAGTGTTAACTCATTATAAAACAACAAAATTTTTTACTTGCCCAAATCGAAAGCATTTGCAGATGACAAAATAAAAGTAACTGAAAAATTTGGAATTAGTTTTGTGAAGGGTAGAAAACATTGTGGGAAAAGGAGAAAATGCTGGTTACCAGCATTTTCTCCTTTTCCCACATTGTTTTCTACGGGATTCTTTCTCAGAGTCGTCATAAGTAGGGACTTTGTGGTAATGGGTTAATATAGGTCCTGGATGATTCCAAAAAATTTTAAGGGCCCATTGTTTTGTTGTTGGGACTCTATTGTGAAGGGACCGGGGTATCCCTGAACCTATAGGACTGAAATTTTAACCCTTTATCTAAATGTTATTTTACCCATCCTAAAACAAATTACAGTTTTTGTGTCACATTATTTTTGTCGTCTGCTTCCTACTTGGACCAGTCAAAGATTTTGTTGTTTCGTACAGAGTTAACCCATTGCCACACAATCCCTTCTTTTGTCGCCCCTGAGAAAGAGGCCTTTTGAAAACACTGTGGGAAAAGGAGAAAATGCTGGTAATCAGCATTTTCTCCTTTTCCCACTGTGTTTTCTACCCTTCGCAGAACAAATTTCTATTTTTCAGTCACCTTTATTTTGTCGTCTGCAAATGCTTTCAATATGGACCACTCTAAACTTCTTGTTTGGTACAAACTAGCGCGGATCCAGATATCTTTCTGGGGGGGGGTCCCACCGAAAACACACTCGTCCTATTACATGATACTTTGGTTTCCGGATTTCAGTGGATGTATAAGCCGTTTACAAGAAAAGTCAACGTTTCCAGTTCTAACCATGAGGAAGTCTCCACATTTAGCCTGGATCCGCCCATGGAGTTAAACACAACTTTATTCTCTGAATTAATTTTACAGGTGAAGCTCTGGTCCCCATGGATGTTGGTATAGTAGATAATTACAGAGTGAAGAAACAGTTGTTACACTCTTGGTAAGTATAGTTGTACTAGAAACAGATCTATATTAACCCCTTCCCAAACAATCCCTTATGACCCTGAGATAGAGGCCTTTTGAAAACATTGCGGGAAAAGGAGAAAATGCTGGTAACCAGCATTTTCTCCTTTTCCCACAATGTTTTTTTTACCCTGCTGGAAACAAATTTCAATTAACAATTAATTTGTCGTCTGCAAGAGGTTTCAATTTGGACCAGTCTAAAATTTTGTCGTTTGGTAAAGAGTTAACTTTTTCTCTCACAGTGCAAAAGGAAACATATGTAACATTTTTCTCTCACAGTGCAAAAGGAAACATATGTAACATTGGTGGATATTTTAGATTAACTCATTACCAAATGACATTATCTTAAGCTTGTCCAAATCGAAAGCATTTGCAGAAGACAAAAAAAAAGTGACTGAAAATTTAAAATTTGTTTTGTGAAGGGTAGAAAACATTGTGAGAAAAGGAGAAAATGCTGGTAACTAGCATTTTCTCCTTTTCCCACAATGTTTTCAAAAGGCATCTATCTCAGGGTCGTCAAAAGTAGGGATTGAATGGCAATGGGATTACAAACGACAATATCTTAAGCTAGTCCAAATCGAAAGCATTTGTAGACGACAAAATGGAAATTTGAGATTTGTTTGGTGAAGGGTAGAAAACATTGTGGGAAAAGGAGAAAATGCTGGTCACCAGCATTTTCTCCTTTTCACATAATGTTTTCAAAAGGCTTCTTTCTCAGGGTCGTCAAAAGTAGGGATTGTGTGGTAATAAATAAGTCAATATCAGACTGCTGAGAACATTGCATTCCAAATAATGATCAAAATGTATCTTCATACCCATCGGAATACATAATTAGTATTATGCACAGATATAAGGAATTATCCAATATATTTATTTCACATTGAAGAGTTAAATCTACTATTCACTCATCATCTTTTGAAACAAATTAGCAACATGCAGTAGTGTTGACACTGTTAACTCATTACCAAACAACAATTTTTTAGAATGGTCCAAATCGAAAGCATTTGGAGATGACAAAATAAAAATGAATAGAAAAAATTGAAATTTGCTTTGTGAAGAGTAGAAAACAATGTGGGAAAAGGAGCAAATGCTGGTAACCAGCATTTTCTCCTTTTCCCACAATGTTTTCTAAAGGCTTCTTTCTCAGTGGCGTCAAAAGAAGGATAGTGTGGTAATGAGTTAAAGGAAATTCATAGTCAAACTGAAGTTGAATTAATAGACAAATCCATGGAATAAAGTGGAGACAAAGGCTTGTTTGCTACAATGTCTCAAAGCTGGTCTACTGCATGATGGTATTAGGAGATTGCTCAAGGCTTGCAAATAAGAGAAAAAGTAAAAAGTTTTTTCTCTTCTGTATGAAGAGATAACTTATACTGTTTAACCCATTACCACACAATACCGCCTTTTAATGACCCTGAGAAAGAAGTCTCTCGAAAACATTATGGGAAAAGGAGAAAATGCTGATAACCAGCATTTTCTCCATTTCCCACAATGTTTTCTACCTTTTCAAGGTCAAGTATCATTATTTGACAGCATGTCAATTTTACTCAGTGAATTTCCTCAATGTAGATAGGTATGAAATTTTGCTGTGTGATGAAGGGTTACAGTTGTTTGTTACTGTTTCAGGAGGTTTGGGTCAAGCACAAAGTTTTCATATAGCTCAATATTTTACAGTTTGAATGCTTTGATCTAAAGCCAAGTGCCATGCTCTGAAAAACTGGTTCTATGCCTCTGCCAAATTGATTGATTCAGGTCAGCCTGCGCAATCTGTGGAGGCTGACTTGAATCGAAACCTTCAGCTGTTCATATGTTTTTCGCGTGTCAAATAAAACCTCCTACCTCATGCTGCAAAATTTCATACAAAATGTCTCCAGATAATGGTACAACCTGCTTGGTGTAATGGAGCATCATTCATAACCTTTTGTCTGTAAGATTCAGTCTTAACTCTTTACCAAACAAGCCCTGGATTTTAGGTATCTGCTGTAAAAGTCTTCAAAACATTGTAGGAAAAGGAGAAATTGCTCGTAACGAGCAATTTCTCCTTTTCCCACAGTATTTTCTACCCTTTTTGAGAACTTTATGCGATTTTCTCAAAATCTAAAATTGTCGTCTACAAACTCTTTGGGTTTGGAAGAGTCCAAAATTTGTTGTTTGGGAAAGGGTTAACTCTTGACCAAACAACAAAATTTTGAAGTTGTCCAAATTGAAAGCCTTTGCAAAAAAAAAAATTAATGACTCAAAAATTTCTCTTGGGAAGGGTGTAAAACATTGTGAGAAAAGGAGAAAATGCTGGTTACACAGCACTTTCTTCTTTTTCCACAATAATTTCAAAAGTTTTTTTGCTCGGGCCATTAAATCCAGTATTATTTGGTAAAGGATTATAATATATTTCTCTATCTCTTATTTCAGTACTGTTATAGCATCCAACTTGTTACTAGTGGATGAAATCATGAGAGCTGGTATGAGTTCACTGAAGGGAGACTAACCTGAAAACAGCTGACAGGATGTTTACTTAATGTGTGCTAATTTTGAAATTTCTTGTATTTATCATTGTGATCGAATTTTGATACATTTTCAATCATAGTTGACAAGTTTTCTTTTTTATGCAAGGTGGAGTACCGGTAAATGGTATTATTTAGTGAAAAGTTTCAGAAAAAGAATGAATTGTAAAAATGTCTTTTCCATCCGCAAGATTAGGAAAAGTAAACAATCAAGCAAAAACATTCAAATTGCATGTTGCACCTGAACTCATTACCACACAATCCCTATTTTTGATGCCCCTGAGAAAGAAACCTTTAGAAAACATTGTGGGAAAAGGAGAAAATGCTGGTTACCAGCATTTTCTCCTTTTTCCACAATGTTTTCTACCCTTTCCAAATCTATTTTCAGTTTTTTAATCACTTCTATTTTGTCCTCTGCAAATGCTTTCAATTTGGACCAGTCCAAAATTTCGTCAAATGGTAAAGAGTTAATATTCTGAAGATGAGGCTCTTAACGAATTTTGGATAAAAAGACATTAAAAGTTAAATGTAGTAAATTGTATGTACTGTTTATCTCTGTTTTTATATTGCAGTTGCTTTCTGGCTAATAAACTCATGCAGTGTTAAAATCGGTTTTGCTTCTACTTTGTTGTTTCATACCAATTTATGCCTTCCTGATCTCACCAATACAAGGCTGGGGTTCTATAGTATCTAGCTCTGGCATACATTCACAAGAGAACGCATTTCACATCTCTTTGTAGAGTTTTTTTTTTTCAGTCCAGATTGAAAGCATTTGTAAATGACACAATGTTGTTGAAATACAGAAATTTGTTGGAAGGGTAGAAAATGGTCACCAGCATTTTCTCCTTTTCCCACAATGTTTTCAAAAGGCTTCTTTCATAGGATCATTAAAAGTCGGGATTGTGTGGTAAAGGGTTAAAACTGTTCTGGGTCTATTCTGTTATTGTAATCAAATTCTGGATTGCCAGTTTTGCTTAAAATTATACCTTAGCAACGGTGTTGGAAAGGGGTTTGTATTGCAAAAATTCTGACGTACATTAGCCTGCACAGTCCACGCAGGATGACCTGATCTAACTTTTTGTTAATAGAAAATTTTCTGTAGGTTTTTATGACACTGAGATAGAAGCTTTTTGAAAACATTATTGGAAAAGGAGAAAATGTTGGTGACCAGCATTTTCTCCTTTTCCCACTTGGTTTTTTACCCTGCTGGAAACAAATTTCGATTTTTGAACTATGTTTAATTTGTCGTCTGCAAATACTTTCAGTTTGGAATAGTCTGAAATTTAAAGAGTGTAAAGGGTTAACACAACTTTAAACGACCGAGAAAGAAAGCATTTTGCAAAAATTATGGGAAAAGGAGAATATGCTGGTAACCAGCGTTTTCTCCTTTTCCCAAAATGTTTTTTACCCTTCCCAAATCAGATTTCAATTTTTGAGTTGCATCAATTTCGTCGCCTACACATGCTTTCAATTTTGACTAGACCTAAATTTTGTTGTTTGGTAAAGACTTAAAACCACTTGTACCTTGTAGGGATGTTACTTTTCCAGTAAAATGTTTCTGCTATAAGTGAGAGCTGCCTAAGTTTTGCGCACTAAAAACATGTAAGAAAGCCCCTTTTCATAGCACATAACTCCACTTTCAACGTGTTGTGCGCCCAGCACCCACAATATTGAACTTTCATATAATCCTTTCCCAAACCATCGCGGGTTTTAACATCACTTACAGAGAAAGCTTTGGAAAACATTGAGGGAAAAGAAGAAAATGCTGGTAACCAGCATTTTCTCCTTTTTCCTCAATGTTTTTTTCTTAATATTTTTTACACTATAACACATCAAAAATAATGTTGTAAGTAGGTTTGTCTTCTGCAACAGCCCTTAACCCGTTTTCTGGGAAAAGGTTAATAATGATAAAATATGGTCGGTGGAAGAAATGCGTCTTAGCAATACCTCTTTTTGCCACACTCAAAAGTTGTTTTTATACGCGTTAACCCTTTACCCCATAAGGCATTTCTATGGTATCTCTAACTGACCCTAAATAAGAGCAAGGATGAAACGGTTTATGTGAATATGACACCTTTTCAAAGTGTAGAAAACATTGTGGCTAAAGGTGAAATTGCTTGTGACGAGCAACTCACCTTCTAAGTTTTGCCCCAATTTTTTTCCAAAGGCTCCTACAAGCAATGCGTAGAAATGAGTATCTATGGAGTAAAGGATTAAGGGCCAAATAATGTTATGGCCCCGGTGGTTTGTCTGTCTATTAGCGATTTCTTGTGTTCGCAACTTCTACAGTTTTCATGAATCTCTATGATGTGCAGTTATGCATGCAACTCTTGTGATCTGGATCTCTAGGCATTTTCTCGATTTTAACCCATTTTACAGTCCGACCACTTCAAGCATATAATGTGCCACTCTGTGAAGTGCTTGTTTCCTGTTTTCATACCTGGCCGGATAACTTGGAGGTCAGTTGTCCGACTCACAACTTAGTGGTTGATACCCATTTAAGGCAAACTTTTTTTTTTGGTAATTTATTGCCTCACCTTTTCTAACCATTTTAGCAAATCCTCACATTTTGGCCACATTTACATTGCAAATCTGCATATGCTTTTAATTCGGTCAGCCTTCCCTGGTAAGTAAGTGGTTAGCCTATCAGACTCCTGATTTGGTGGTTGTGAGTTTGATATTTGGTTGAGGTAAACTTTCTGGCAATTCCCCTCTCGCCTTTGATGCATGTGATGCATCAAAAGAGTTAAAATTGGTAAAGATTGGAGCTCCAATGGAATCAGTATACTTCCATTAACTCATTACCAAACGACAATATTTTAGGCTTGTCTAAATTGAAAACATTTGCGGACGTCGAAATAAAAACGACAGAAATTTTGAAATTTGTTTAGTGAAGCGTAGAAAACATTGCGGGAAAAGGAGAAAATGCTGTTTATCAGCATTTTCTCCTTTTCCCACAATGTTTTCTAAAGGCTTCTTTCTCAGGGTTGTCAAAAGTAGGGATCGTGTGGTAAAGGGTTAAAAAGGTATTTCTAGAATGAATAGGCTGGTTGTGCCCTATGGGTAAAGGAGATACATACAGAATATGACTTACAACGTGCGAAAAGGGGCATTCAGACAAATGTATAGAGTGTCATCTCAGATCAGCCTGCACAGTCCACACAGGCTAAAAAAACACTTTCCATTTTTATTAGCTCACCTGAGCATAATGTGCTCAAGGGGAGCTTTTAGGGTCACCCAGTGTCCGTCGTCCGTCAGTCGTCGTGCGTCGTCAACAATTCTTTAAACATCAACTCCTCCTAAACCGCTGGGCTAATTTGGACCAAACTTGGCTGGAATGTTCCTTGGGAGGTCCTCTTTAAAAATTGTTCACAGAATTTGATTCCGTCAAAAACTCTGGTTGCCATGGCAACAAAAAGGAATTTTTTAGGAAATTCTTTAAAAATTTTCTTCTCTGAAACCGCTGGCCAGATTTTAAAATAATTTCACAGAGATGTTCCTTGGGTGACCCTTTTCAAAATATGTTCGTGAAATTTTCGTCAAGAAACATGGCTCTGGTGAATGGGGGCTTCTTGCACTATACAGAAATGAAGGAATTCTTAAAAAATCTTCTCTAAAACCGCTGGCCAGATTTTGAAATAATTTCACAGAGATGTTCCTTGGTTGACCCTTTTCAAAAATTGTTCATGAAATTTTGATCCGTCAAGAAGCATGGCTCTGGTGAATGGGGGCTTCTTGCACTATACAGAAATGAAGAAATTCTTAAAAATTCTTCTTCTCTGAAACCGCTGGTCAGATTTTGAAATAATTTCACAGAGATGTTCTTTGGTTGACCCTTTTCAAAAAGTATTCATGAAATTTTGATCCGTCAAGAAACATGGCTCTGGTGAATGGGGGCTACTTGCACTATAGGGAAATGAAGAAATTCTTAAAAATTATTTTTCTCTGAAACCGCTGGCCAGATTTTAAAATGATTTCACAGAGATGTTCCTTGGGTGACCCTTTTCAAAAATTGTTCCTGAAAATTTGATCCGTCAAGAAACATGGCACTGGTGAATGGGGGCTACTTGCAATATAGGGCAATGAAGAAATTCTTAAAAGTTCTTCTTCTCTGAAACTGCTCGTCAGATTTTGAAATAATTTCACAGAGATATTACTTGGGTGACCCTTTTCAAAAATTGTTCACTAAAGTTTGATTCGTCCAGAAACATTGCTCTGGTGAATGGGGGCTACTTGCACTATATGGAAATGAAGAATTTCTTGAAAATTCTTCTTCTCTGAAATGGCTGATCAGATTTGGAATTTATTTCACGGAAATATTTCTTGAATGACTTTTTAGCTCACCTGAGCACAACGTGCTCAAGGGGAGCTTTTAGGGTCACTTGGTGTCCGTCGTCAACAATTCTTTAAACATCAACTCCTCCTAAACCGCTGGGCCAATTTGGACCAAAATTGGCAGCAATGTTCCTTGGGAGGTCCTCTTTAAAAATTGTTCACAGAATTTGATTCCGTCAAAAACTCTGGTTGCAATGGCAACCAAATGGAATTTTTTAGCAAATTCTTTAAAAATCTTCTCCTCTGAAACCGCTAATCGGATTTTGAAATTATTTTACAGAGATGTTCCTTGGGTGACCCTTTTCAAAAATTGTTCGTGAAATTTTGATCCGTCAAAAATTGTGGCTCTGGTGAATGGGGGCTTCTTGCACTATACAGAAATGAAGGAATTCTTAAAAAATCTTCTTCTCTGAAACCGATGGTCAGATTTTGAAATAATTTCACAGAGTTGCTGCTTGGGTGACCCTTTTTAAAAATTGTTCACGAAATTTTGATTGGTGAAGAAACATGGCTCTGGTGAATGAGGGCTACTTGCACTATAGGGAAATGAAGAAATTCTTAAAAATTCTTCTTCTCAGACATGTCTGGTCAGATTTTGAAATGATTTCACAGAAAGGTTCTTAGGATGACCCTTTTCAAAAATTGTTAGCAAAATTTTTATCCTTCAAAAAACATGGCTCTGGTGAATGGGGGCTACTTGCAGTATGGCCATGAAGAAATTCTTTAAAGTTCTTGTTCTCTGAATAATTTCACAGATAAGTTCCTTGGATGACCCTTTTGAAAATTTCTTCCCGAAATTTTGATACCTCAAGAAACATGGCTGTGATGAAGGGGGCTACTTGCACTATATGGAAATGAAGAAAAAAATTCTAATTTGAAATCGCTAATAAATTTTAAAATAGTTTAACAGAAATATTCTTTGTGTGACCCTTTTCAAAAACTGTTCACAAAATTGTTATCTGTGTATAGTCATGGTTCTGGTTGTGAGGATTTATTTGCACTACAGGGAGATAAGAGGAATTTCTTATTTCTTCTTCTCTGAAACGGCTGGTCAGATTTTGAAATAATTTCAGAAATGTTCCTAGGTTGACCCTTTTCAAAAATTGTTAGGGCAATTTTTATCAGTTTAAAAACAACAACCAATTGTTGGCACCTACATGTGGTGCTCTTGTGTGGTGTAAAATCACCTTCTCTGAAACTATTGGGTGAATTTCAACTAAATTTGGCAGAAATGTTCCTTGGGTGACCGTTTTCAAAAACTGTTTGTGAAGTTTTGATTTGTGAAAAAACATGGCTGGAATGGGCAGATCTTATTTTCACTATGTGGGCTAGAAGAAATTCTTTGAAAATCTTTTTGAAAACACTGGGGTAATTTCAATCACATTTGTTTGGATTGATCCCTGGGTGGCCCTCCTGAAAAAATTATTAGTGAAATTTTGTTTTTATAAAAAAAACATGGCTGAAGTGGGTTCAATTTATTTTCACTCTATGGACTAGAAGAGATTCTTTTAATTTTTTTGTTCTCTGAAACATTTGAGGCAAATATGGCCATTTTTTGGGGACTTCTTTCGTCTCTGCGAACTTGAAGAAATTCTTTGAAAGTCTTCTCACAAACCATTGGGCTGATTCTTTAAATGATTGACTTCACTGATGTACTATTATTATGTTTATATAAACCATGATTGTTTATTTCCTGACAGATGTGATGAAATGGCTCAGAGGAAAGTGGAACCAATTAATGAAACTTGTCATTCCTGTCTGATCTTCAATTGGCCAAGATTTTTGTGTACCATCTATGCACAATCGTGAATTTAAGTTTTAACCCATGTTTGCTCTTCAGAAAGTAATTTTCATTAAAAGATTATGTATTTTGATGGTAAGGGCTATTGCAGGCGTCAACTTGTACCAGGTAAGTGCCTGGTGAAACTTGCAAATTCCTATGAAAAGCTGTATTCTTTATGTAAATGGTATCTATATATTTCAAGAGATAATAGACATTATTTCTGTTGGAATATATTCACTTTACTTTCACCAGTTATGATAAGGGCCTCCTCCTTGGTTTTAAGCGCCTTGTTGGTCACAGTCCTGAACTTACATTACTTATTCTTTTACAAAAGCAAAATTTACTTTTCATTTCCTTCATAAAACATTTCCTTCATAAAGCAAATGCATATTATCTTTTTTTTTTTTAATTTGATTGAAGTGCTGTGTTCCTATACAAATCAATTTTTCATCTGTTCTTCTCTTACATACATACACATAAGAAGATAAATTTTAGAATCAAGCTTAATAGTAATGTACACAATAAAAAAATCATTTTATAATGTGTTGGGACAGATTTTTTTGTGCCACTATTTGAAAATGTTCGAAACTTGTCTGTCTTTCTATGTTCAGAGTTCTAGTTATTACACAGTTTCACTTACACAACATTTAGGTTTGAGTGCAGGCTTAAGAATATAGGCTGAAAGTTTCATATGTTTTAATGTTCTTTTCATTTTTCCAGGTAAAACAATGATAACCACTTAGAGATATATGTATCTTAGTGACATTGGATAAACAATTCTGTGAACTTTTAATGTTGTATGTGGTGAACTTTTGACAAGACTTATTTTTTGTGATATCAGCGTGTGACTTTTAAATTAATGTAATATTGTGATCATCAAATGTTTTGAGCTCTACTTGTAACCTGGTTAACTCAAAATCTACATCATGAATGTCAATTATACAACATGAAAATCCTTTTGAAATAAATAAAAATCTTGTTTAGCTGAAACACAAACAATATAATGCCAACCTAATTTTAAAACTGTCCTTGAGGAACACATTTTTGACCAATAGCCTAGTGCTGGTGAAATGGATAAGTTTTGTTATAACTGGAAAATTGTTGAAAGTTGTGCCTTACAAATAAACAAAAATGTCAAATGAGAACTAGTATATCAAATGTTTGATTAAAATGTTGAATAATCTCCAAGCCTTAATATTGATTTTATTTTGTATGATTTTAACATGTTTATTTGTTCATGTGAGTAATACTTTGTGATATTTTGTTAAAAATTAGATTTTTTTAAAGTCATACCTACCATGTAAAATTCCAGATCATGAAGTCATTAGTTTCAGTGTCTGATCAAGGATTCAAATGGCAAGGGGTATTTCTAGCTAAATTGATAGAAAAGAAACAGAAAATGAAATATTGAATATTTAATCCTGTCGGAATAACAAAAAAAAATCAGCTGTGGTCCTCTCAAAAATTCAGATGAGCATTCCAGGGCCATCTTGGCCCTCTTGTTTCAAAATTTGTTTGCGAAATTTTGATAGATCAAGAAACATTGCTCTGGTGAATGGGGGCTACTTGCACTGTACGGAGATTAAGTAACTCCTAAAAATTCTTCTTTTCTGAAACTGCTGGTCAGATTTTGAAAAGACTTTTACAGGTGACCTTTTAAAAATTGCTTGGCAAAAAAATGATTTTGTTTCCTGTGTTTCAATACCTTCAAAAAAAAAAAAGGCTATGGTCCTCTCAAAAATTCAGGTGAGCGATCCAGGGCCATCTTGGCCCTCTTGTTCAATTTCCTGTTCTGCACAAGTCTTCTACTGCGCACAATCTAATGCAGTTGTAAAGTGCTGTCTCAGGTTAGCTTGCGCAGACAGGCGTATCCGAGACAATTTACACAAATGTTTGAATGACCCTTTTTGCGTGTTACAGACCATATTAAGTTGCAATGATTTTGCTAGTTCTTGTGTTTGAATTAAATAGTGATTAACCCATTATTAACCCTTTATCCAATAAGGCATTTCTATGGTATCTCTTATTGACCCTAAATAACACCAAGGATGAAGCGGTTTCTTGTGTCTATATGACACCTTTTGATAGCATAGGAAACATTGTGGCAAAAGTTGAAATTGCTCGTCACGAGCAGTTTCATCTTTTGCCACAATGTTTTCCGAAGGCTCTTACAAGCAATGCGTAGAAATGAGTATCTATGGAGTAAAGGGTTAACTTTTTACCAAACAACATCATTTTAGACTACTCCAAATTGAAAGCATTTTCAGATGATGAAA
The DNA here is from genome assembly GCA_943736015.1 of Tridacna crocea. Lineage (NCBI taxonomy): Eukaryota > Metazoa > Mollusca > Bivalvia > Cardiida > Cardiidae > Tridacna > Tridacna crocea. Next base: position 27,556,709 of record OX031070.1, read on the forward strand.
TGAATGCAACTCAAAAATAATTTGTTTTGAGAAGGATTGTGGGAAAAGGAGAAAATGCTGGTTACCAGCATTTACTCCTCTTCCCACAATGTTTTCAAAAGGCCTCTTTCTTGGGGTCGTTAAAAGTAGGGATTGTGTGGTAAAGAGTTAAAAAATCCCACCAAAAACTGGAAGCCACATGAAAAACTACAAGCCACAAGTCGGCTTGGAGGGCATCATAATGTGATCCTGTGGGTTATAAATACAACGTTTAATATAACAGACATTTTATTACTCATATAATTTCAATGTAAGATTATGCTAAACCCAAGATATTTCAAATTCAAGTTCTTGAATCTGACAACATAAAAGAAGCCAGGGATGAGAAGTTTAACTCTTCAACGCTTAAATGGTGCAAATCAGCTTTTAAAATGATAAAAAAAAAAATCATTGGGAAAAAGACAAAAACCCTCGTAACCAACATTTTCTCTTTTTCCCACAACGTTTAACTCATTACCAAATGACAATTTTTTGGCTTGTCCAAATCGAAAGCATTTGCAGACAATAAAATAAAAGTGACTGAAAATTTGAAATTTGTTTTGTGAAGGGTAGAAAACATTGCGGGAAAAGGAGAAAAGGCTGGTTACCAGCATTTTCTCCTTTTCCCACAGTGTTTTCTACAGGCTTCTTTCTCAGGGTTGTCAAAAGTAGGGATTGTGTGGTAATGGGTTAAAAGCTCCTCTCTTAACCCCCTGAGGCATTTCTATGGTATCTCTAATTGACCCTAAATAACAGCAAGAATGAAGCCGTTTCTTATGTGTATATGACACCTTTAGATAGTCTAGAAAACATTGTGACAAAAGGTGAAATTGCTAGTCACGAGCAATTTCAACATTTGCCACAATGTTTTCCAATGGCTCCTACAAGCAATGTGTAGAAACTAGAAATGAGTATCTATGGAGTAAAGGGTAAAGAGATTTTAACCCAGGATTGTTACTTCAGGTTTACAAGAAAGATAAGTCAGCCCTCTTCCCCCATAAAACTTTCATCTGCAACCAAAAATGTAACTCAAATGAACCGTAACATGACTACTTTCTGATATTCGAATCATTTAATTCAGAAATAATCGGAATGACAGCAAAACCTTTGCCATGACAGTTAAATCAAGATGAGTTTTCATAAAATCTTTTCCAAAAGTCTCAAATAACTAAACTAGCCATATACATTCAATTTTTTCAAAGAGATCAACTACAGTAGAACTATTTCAGGACATCCCGCCCCTTTTACATCATCAACTAAACATAATGTATTGCTCGTACACAAAGGCCAGCCATGAGAAGTGCTTCTTTAACCCTTTCCCAAACAATCCCTGGTTTTCACGACTCAGAAGTAGAAGCCTTTTGAAAACATTGTGGGAAAAGGAGAAAATGCTGGTAACCAGCATTTTTTCCTTTTCCCGCAATATTTTCTACCCTACTGGAAACAAATTTCAGCTCTTGAATGACATTTATTTTGTCATCTGCAAGTGCTTTAAATTTCGACCAGTCTAAACTTTTGTCGTTTGGTAAAGGGTAAACACCAAGCCTGCTAAATAACATAAAAGAAACTTTCAAGATGACAGTAACAAGAGGACCATGATGGTCTTATATCGCTCACCTGAGTACTAAGCAGTAAAGGTCTACATTGAAAATTCTTTTTTTCCGAAAAGATAATTGTATTGTATTTGGTAGAGGTCCACTAGAAGATGCTACATAATGAAATATCAAAGCCCTACGATTTCCAGTTTCAGAGAAAAATATTTTTTAAGTTTTCCTTCTTTGTTCCTATGTTTCGAACTTGTGACCCCTGAGGCTGGGCCAGTTTGGACCCAAGGGACACCATGTGAACAAACTTGGTAGAGGTCAACTAGCAGATGCTTCATACCAAATATCAAAGCTCTACTCCTTCTTGTTTCAGAGAAGAAGGTTTTTAAAGTTTTCCTTCTTTGTTCCTATGTTTCAAACTTGCAACCCCCGGGGCATCATATGAACAATCTCGGTAGAGGTCCACTGGGAGTTGCTACATAATAAATATCAAAGCTCTGCCCCTTCTAGTTTCATAGAAAAAGAATTTTAAAGTTTTCCTTCTTTGTTTCTATGTTTCAAACTTGTGACCCTCGGGGCGGGGCCAGTTTTCACCCCAGGGGCATCATATGAACAATCTTGGTAGAGGTCCACTAGGACATAATAGATACCAAATATCAAAGCTCTGCACTTACTAGTTTCAGAGAAGAAGAATTTTAAAGTTTTCCTTCTTTGTTGCTATGTTTCAAACTTCTGACCCCGAGGTGAGGCCAGTTTGACCCCAGGGGCATTATATGAACAATCTTGGTAGACGTCCACTAGAAGATGCTACATACCAAATATCAAAGCTCTACGCCTTTTAGTTTCAGAGAAGAAGATTTTTGAAGTTTTCCTTCTTTGTTCCTATGTTTCAAACTTCTGACCCCCGGGGCGGGGCCAGTTTTGACCCCAGGGGCATCATATGAACATTCTAGCTCTGCGCCTTCTAGTTTCAGAGAAGAAGATTTTTGAAGTTTACCTTCTTTGTTCCTAAGTTTAAAACTTGTGACCCCCGGGACGGGGCCAGTTTTGACCCCAGGGGCATCATATGAACAATCTTGGTAGAGGTTCACTAGGAGATGCTACATACCAAATATCAAAGCTTTGCACTCTCTAGTTTCAGAGAAGAAGAATTTAAACTTTTCCTTCTTTGTTCCTATGTTTCAAACTTGTGACCCCTGAGGTGAGGCCAGTTTTGACCCCAGGGGCATCATATGAACAATCTTGGTAGAGGTCCACTAGGAGATGCTACATACCAAATATCAAAGCTCTATGCCTTCTAGTTTCAGAGAAGAAGATTTTCAAAGATTTTGCTATTTTTTTCCTTTTGGTTGCAGAATTATGGCTGGAATTCAATCTCTTGAACAACTTCGGTAGAGCTTCACCCAAGGAACATCCCTGCCAAGTTTCATGAATATTGGCCCAGTGGTTTAGGAGGAGAATATGTTTAAAGAAATTGTGGACAATGGACATTGGGCGATCACAAAAGCTCACCATGAGCACTTTGTGCTCAGGTGAGCTAAAAACAACTTAAAGATTGTCATTTCAAAGTCATTTTTGTCATTCTGTGCAGTCTGATCTTGACCTTCTCTATCCACAAAATGCCATCGAGTCGCACTCAGCTGCCTTAGGGTTAAAATTTTAAGCAAACTGGTTGAAAACTAAAGGTAAATAAGAGGGCAAAAATCATGTCTAAAATCATCGGATAGATAGACAACCTGACTCTGAAATTTTCATAGGCAAAAAGTTCCACAGTATTTATTTGCTTGTACGGATAGTCATAGTCTTTGCTGATAAAATGTCACAATGCATGTTTGTTCCAGTTTATACCTTTTGAGTTCCGTTGTGCATTCCAGTAACTGCATGTTCAAAATTAAATCCGCAGTTTCATAATCTTTTTAGTGTTTACTAGACAACAACATTGTAGACTTGTCAAAGCATTTGCAGATGGAAAGGCGACTCAAAAGTTCATATTTCTTTGGAAGGTTAGAAAACAATGTAGGGAAACCAGAAAATTAATTACCAGCATTTTCTTCTTTTCATGTAGTGTTTTTGAACGCTTTTTCAGGGTTGTAAAAACTTCTGTTCAAATTGAACAAAGTACATGTATGCAAAATGACTATCCTATTCAAATACTGCTAAAATGATGAGATTCTTTGTTGAAAGGGTAGCAAACAATGAGGGAAAAAGGATCAAATGCATCTAACCAGCGTTCTGTTTTTTTTCAACAATATTTTGAAGCCTATTTCTCCATGTCGTAAAATCGAAAAACTGTACAGTAAATTATTAACCCTTTACCAAATAATCCCAAGTTTTAAAAACCATTAGGAAGGAGCTTTTGAAAACATTGTAGGAAAAAAAAGAAAAATGCTGATTAACCAGCATTATTTTCTTTTCCTACACCAGCGTCAGATCTTCGAGACTCAACATCCCATCATACCGGTATTAGTCACATTTGTTTATTACCTAAAAAAGCTTTCAATATGGACCAGTTTTTTATTTTTTTTCTGGAAAAGTACTAGGGTGCACACTCAAGCACTGAATGGGACATAAAGTGTTATTTCTTTAATAGGAGATTTCTAAAGTCACTGTTGCTCAGTCCAGCAGGTTTAGCACTATTCTCTGTTGTGTCCATTGCACTAGTTTTCTGTTCCTGTGTAGCCACTGTACTTTTCTCCTTAGACTGACCTTTCTGCGTAAGGGCCCTTGGCATTAAAGACAACTGTGTCCTGGCCTTTCCTCGACTGAAATTAAGTGATCAAACATTATTACTTACCAATTACTATAGTGCACACGTTAATTTGCAGTGTTACAGATGACAAGTTTTGCTATAGGCATCGAGAAAGGTACAACTGACTTAACTCTTTACCAAAAGACAACGTTTTGACTGGTTCAAATTGAAAGCACTAGCAGGCGACAAAATAAATGTACATCAAAAATTGAAATCTGTTTCTGCCCTATCAGGGCGACACAACAAAATTTTAGACCAGTCCGAATTGAAAGCATTTGCAGATGACTGTTTCAATCTGGATCATATCAAATGGTATTTCTTTGACAGGCTAGAAAACATTGTGGGAAAAGGAGAAAATGCTAAAAAGCTTTTTTACCAGGGTCATCAAAAGTTGTCATTGTGTGGTAAAGGGTTAAGCAATCAGTAATGAATTCAGAAACATGCATGTACTTCATTTCAGTATAATATGGGTTTAGAAAAGAATAAACTGTTTGTGAAGAATCTCCCCCATACATGTACAAAAGAAGCACTCGAGACTTTGTTTGGTCAGGTAAGATATATAGGATCTGACATGAGTAGGCTTTTGAGATAAGTTTTTATTAAATGCGTCTAGGAAAATGTTATTAAGTGAGCCTTTGGCAAGCTTAATAACATTTTCCTTGACGAGTTTGATAAAATTTCATCTCAAAAGTCCATGAATATCAGATTCTTTTTATCAAATAACGATATTTCACAAATAGGCCTATAGATCAGAATATGGATATCAGCATTTTCTCCTTTTCCCACATTGATTTCAAAAGGCTTCTATCTCAGCCTCGTAAAACCATTTATTGTTTGGTAAAGGGTTTAAAAAATATAAAGTAGTTGCCTCTTTCGAGTTTTCAAATTACAAATTCAAAGTGACTCGAATGATGTACCATCTCTGTGAAGTATAGAAAACGTTTTGGGAAAAGGAAAAAAATGATATTTTCCTGCGCTCTGTGCTTTTCCCACAATGTTTTTAAAGATGTAAGGGTTTTGCTCACATTAGGATTTTTTTTTTTTTTTTTTTGAAAGATTAGAAAAAATTGTGGGAAAAGGAGAAAATGCTGGTTTCCAGCATTTTCTCCTTTCCCCACAATGTTTTCAAAAGGCCACTTCCTCAGGGTGGTTAAAACTCGGGATGTGTGGTAAAACACTAACCCTTTCTGAGCTGACAGAGCAAGTTTCAAGCCCTTACCTTTCTGTATCCTTTTTGCCCATTCCCAGTGATGGTATAAACTCCTCCCTCTGTCCTAGAGGCTTGTTTCTGACTGGAGGATTGCTAATAGCCACAGATATTGTATGTTCACCAATCTGTACACCATCTGTCTTCATCACAGCCTGGGCTGCACTTGGCTAAATGAGATGAGATAAAAAAAAAAGCCATTTTATTTAACCCAATTTATTGGTGTAAGTTCTGTCAATAGCTATTCATATGAACAAAGTCCACAAAGAAATAGATGAATACAGGGACCTGGCAGGATTGGTGGTCTTCTGTAACACTATGTACAGCAAGTGCCAAAGTAAATCATACACATATTGTATTTCATGGCATCAACTTAAAGCGCGAACTCTAACCAAAGTTAAATTATTAAGATGTACTTGATATACACTAGAATGCCTTGCCCACCAATTAAAAAATTTGAACTGACAATGACAAAATTTGAAAGAAAGCTTGAGAAAACATAATGGGAAAAGAAGAAAATGCTGGTAACCAGTATTTACTCCTTTAACCACCATGTTTTCTACCCTTCCCACAATGAAAATCACATTTTGAGTCATTTATTTTGTCATCTGCAAATGCTTTGAATATAGACAGGTGTGAAATTTAGTCGTTTGGTATAGAGTTGACAGGTAAGACTGTATTCACCAACCAGTACTAGACCAACATTTGAATTGGTTACTAATACATGTACATCCCTGTGCCTAATACCTTTGTGATTCTACTTTGCTCCCTTGTGAAGTACAGAGTTCATAACCTAGAGGTCCTGGGTTAGAACCTTACTGGAAGCAATGGGCCATTTATGGGAATGTCCTTAAGCAAGACAATTCAGAACCTAAGTCCAGTGCTGGTAGAACCCAGGGTATACATAAATATGTGAGCCATTACCATTATACAACAGAAATAATGTTGAATGTGGCTTTAAACACAATTCATTAACCTTTCACCAAACAATCCCTGCTTTTTACGGCCCAGAGTTAGAAGCCCTCTGAAAACATTGCGAGAAAAGGAGAAAATGCTGGTTACCTGGTAATTCTATGTTTTCTACTCTTCTAAAATCAAGCTTCAATTTTTGAGTTGCATTTATTTGTTGTCTGAAAATGCTTTCATTTTGGACCAAGTCTAAAATTTTGCCGCTTGGTAGAGAGTTAATCAAGTTTAAAGTCAAGGCAACTTTACTTTACCTCATCTACATATTCCACATAGGCCATCCCTTTAGGTGCCCCACTCCTATATGTGACCAATCTCACTTCCCTAACCTCTCCATGCTGGAAAAAATAGAAACACAGTTCAATACTAACACCCTCTCTGCACAGGAAGCTGAGCACTGTAGAAAGATGAGAAACTGCTCATTCTAAGTAATGATTCCTATTCCTACCAAGGTTTTAACCCTTTACTCCATAGATCCTCATTTCTAGGCAGTGCTTGTAGGAGCCTTTGGAAAACATTGTGGCAAAAGGTGAAATTGCTCGTGACGAGCAATTTCACCTTTTGTCACAATGTTTTCTATGCTATCAAAAGGTGTCATATGCACATAAGAAATGGCTTCATCCTTGCTGTTATTTGAGATCAATTAGAGATACCATAGAAATGCCTTATGGGGTAAATGGTTAAAAGAATTCCATTGCCAACACATCAAAATATAATATTCTTTGTTCATCCTTTAGCATACATTCCCAAGTTTCAATAAACCTGGAGGAAAAAGGCAAATGCTGATAAATAGTATTTTCTCCTTTTCCAACAATGTTTTCATCCTCTCAGAAAGCAAATCTCATCAACTTAGCCCGTCATTATGCTGCTGCAAATTCTTAGGACTTCAACCAGTCCTGTGTACAATATTTTGCACTTAATTTCAAACCATATAAGAAAGATAAAAAAACTAGTATTCTAACAAAGAATAACGTGTAGTTTTATTCAGGGAACATGGTTCATTTCAGATCACTTTTTAGAAGTTTTTTGCAACAATAATGCACGTTTATTTCATTTGGCAATGCAGTACTGACAAGGTGGACACAACAAAATATGAAATGGTGCGACATAAAAAAGGGAAATTAGACAGAGTAAGAATACATGCTGTATTATTTTTCCATGTCAATGTTAAAAATTTGCAGTATCAGCAGGAAAGGTGGATTAACCCTTTACCACTCAATGATGACTTTTAACACCCCTGAGGAAGAAGCCTTTTGGAAACATTGTGGGAAAAGGAGAAAATGCTGGTGACCAGCATTTTCTCCTTTTCCCACAAAGTTTTCTACCCTATCAAAGCAAAATTGTACCACTGGAGCCGCCGTGAAATTGTCGTCTGCAAATGCTTTCAATTTGGATAGGTCTAAAAATTTTGCTGTGTGGTAACAGGTTAATTGCTAAGTTTCATGTGATTCATATCCCTGGCTCAAAGTTACTGCATTTGCGATAGCTTTTTTGTCAAAGTGTAATTTCAGTACTCAAAGCATTTTGTTGAGCAAGGAATTCCTTTTTGTTCCCTAAAGATATGTCATCCAAGAAAATAAAAAATTCAGGGATAGAGGGATGAAATCTCAGAGACAGTAAAATTTACACCTTGCCTTGCCCACAGGCAACACTGCTTTTAACAAGAGAAGGCCTTATCACATAACCTCCCTTTGTTTATACATATGTGATATCACATTAATTTGTGTGACATCATTTTTTATGTCATTTTGTGCATGGGTCTTATGGACAATACTGCAGCTGCATTTAAGAATGTTTTATGCATCATCTGAGGTATAGGTCTATTTCTGAAATATCGTTATGTGATAAAAAGAATCTGATATTTGTGGACTTTTGAGATGAAATTTTATCAAACTCAAGGAAAATGTTATTAAGCTCGCCAAAAAGGCTCACTTCATAACATTTTCCTAGATTTGTTTAATAAAAACTTATCTCAAATGCCAATCATGTCAGATCCTATATGGCCTGCAACGCACGAAAAGGGGCATTCGGATGTTTGCGTAAAGTGTTGTCTCGGATCAGCCTGGGCTGTCTGCGCAGGCTAATCCCAAACGACATTTTCAGTTCTAATATGATTTTCTGTTTCACAAAAGTCTACTAAAGCACAAAATCTAATGTAGTCGTAAAGTGCCGTCTCGGATTAGCCTCGGGTGATCCGAGACGACACTTTACGCAAATGTCCGAATTCCCCTTTTCCCGTGTTGCAAGCCATATACTAGTATCTTACCTGACCAAATAAAGTCTCCAGTGCTTCTTTTGTACATGTATGGGGAAGATTCTTCACAAATAGTTTATTCTTTTCTAAACCCGTATTATACTGAAATGAAGAACACATCTGTTTCTAAATTCATTGTTAATTGCTTATCCCTTTACCACACAATGACGAGTTTTGACCACCCTGGTAAAAAAGCCTTTCGAAAACATTGTGGGAAAAGGAGAAAATGCTGGTAACCAGCATTTTCTCCTTTTCCCACAATGATTTCTACCCTATCAAAGAAATACCATTTGATATGATCCAGACTGAAACAGTCATCTGCAAATGCTTTCAATTCGGACTGGTCTAAAATTTTGTTGTGTGGTAGAGGGTTAACCCTTTCCCAAACTACGAAGACTTTTGGACTCTTTCAACTTCACTACATTTGTAGACGAGAAATTTAACATTGGTTCAAAATGCTTTCACCCTAATAGGGCAGAAAACATGAGAAAATGCTGCGTACCAGCATCATTAATTTTCATTTCTCCACAATGTTTACAAAGGCTTCTTTCCTAAGCTTGTGAAAACCTGGGATTGTTGGAAAAGGGTTTATTTTCATTTATCATCCCTTGTTTAGAATCTAGATTTATACTTAAACAATCTGGCTTTTGAAAATATTGCTAGAAAAGGAGAAAATGGAGGTAGCAAGCATTTGTCCTTCTCCGATAACCCTATCAAAGACAGAAATCACCTGACCTTTATTTAGTCATACAAAAAATTTTACATTTTGGTCGTGTCGAAAATTATGTCATTTGGCAACACAATGTACCGGTAAGTATTGTTTTAATCTGCAATTCACTGCATGTATTTCTATTTTCTATGGTCTTATACAACAGCTTAACCTGTTACCACATGGCAAAATTTTATACATATCCAAATTAAAAGCATTTGCAGAGGACAATTTCAAAGTAGCTCAAATGGAGCAATTTTGCTTTGATAAGGTTGAAAACTTTGTGGGAAAAAGGAGAAAATGCTGGTTACCAGCACTTTCTCCTTTTCGCACAATGTTTTCAAAAGGCTCCTTCCTCACGATCAGTAAAAGTTGTCATTGTATGCTGAAGGGCTAAACAAAATAAGCCAAGCCCAGGAGCACAGTTGTAAGTCTACAGGACTTAAGACTATGGTGTTTCTGGTTCCAGTGCTCACTGCCCAGCTTGGCAAATTTCCTTCTGAGGATTGATGATAGCCATTGTGACAGGATTCAAACCTCTCTTCCCACAGACCATTATTTCAACAAGAGTTACGAGGAAAGGCAGGTAGTGGCCTCGAAGGACTATTGTGTAAACTATTGGTAAGAGATGACTTCCACCGGCCACATATGATTAGAATTTGGACCAGTCTAAATTTCTGTCACTATGCAAAGTATTAACTTTTTATTACATAATCCTGACTGTTAACAACCCTGAGAAAGAAGCCTATTGAAAACATTGTGGGAAAAGGAGAAAATGCTGGTAACCAGCATTTTCTCTTTTTCCAACGTTTTCTACCCTATCAAAGAAAGATGGCTCCGTTTGAGGTACATTAGAATTGACATCTAAAAATTCTTTCAATTTGGACAAACTAGAATATTATAGTGTGGTAAAGAGTTAATACAATCGAAACTGTCTTAAGCAGCCAACCAAGGGACAAGCCAAAAGTGGCTGCATACGACAGTTGGCTGCTTAACACAGATCAGATTAGCAAAAATATTTTCCATTCTTTCACAACAAATTTAAAAATTTCAATCACATTTACATTGTTGAGTGCAAAAGTTTTCAATTTGGACGAGTCCAATTTTTTTCTTAATTCCACCGCCGATGACAACTGTTGAAAACATTGTGGAATGAAAATAGAAATCATTCCTCATGAGCACTTTCACCTCTTCCAGTCTTTCTCTGCTATACATTTTTATTGTAATCAGTAGATTTCCTTCGTACAACTTCTATCCAAGACCCATAACGTGTATAACATGTCTACATCCGAAGTTGACAGAGTTTACAAGCGTGTATTTTAGGTCAATCGAATTGGGACAGCTGACAAAAATAATTATTTTTTGTAGACCAAAGTATTGGGACACGAAAAAGAATAATTATTTTTTACCGTCCCAAAATTTAAGCAAATTACAGTACTCGACGCCATTTTGGAAATTATTGGTAACCTCGTTTTCAATAGTAATGTAAAGCATTGCAGGGAAGTAGCGTGTATCTGCTGATCGGATAGCAAATAATAGCCTGCTTTAACACCGTTTATGCGAAGTGTACACCTACACTATGAAGGTTAACTGGTTATCACACATGTTGATTAGTATAGCATCATGGTTTATGCACACAAAGCCAGACGTGTTATTTTTTTTTCACACCACCTGCTAGCAATTAGTCGGGTCGCGTGACCACTTTATGGGATATACTTTAAGTACAATTGAGATCTTCAAATGTGACCGCTGACCACATATCACAGTTTACCGTTACTTAAAGAACTTTAAAGACTTAATTTGCACGGGCAGGCCTGAACTGACCGTTAATTAAAGATTGGCCGCTATTCATGTATGACCGCTAACTCAGATTCGACTGTACATATAAACATTGACATTAATCTGGACAGAGTAGATAAACCATTTCCACTTTAGCAACAGATGACAATGGCCTCCAAATTTCTGTTTTTTTTTTCCTTTTTTCAATTATCAAGAAAAAAAAAATGGCAATACCATGAATAATGCTTTCCCAAGTTCAAGCATAACATACAAAAAGAAAGTAATGAAAGATAATTTTCAAATAAAAAGAAATGTGTCTGCTTTAATGTGAGGGTATGACAACATCCTACTTACCCTAAATTCTGCTTTGCTCTTCTGTGTTCTATGTTCATACTTGGACACATACATGGGTCGTCCCTCCATCAGTTCTCTGTCATAGGATATTGCATTGGCAACTGCTAACTAAATATACACATATATATTAATCATTAGTGATTATTCTAGACCAGGCAAAAGGGCAGGGAGGCAGGAAAAAGGGGCAGGGAGGCAGGAAAAAGGGGCAGGGGAGGAACATTGCCTTGTTGAATGACTTCCCATATCAGATAAACGCAAATCAGTGTCCTTCACTCTTTTCGAAACAAGTTCTAACTATAACTTTGGATATGAATTGCATATTAAAGAAAAGAATAAGAAAAGATTCTTATCAACTCATAGACTCAAAGCAACACAATCTGATTATACAGGTTTTGATTGCCATGTAATTTATGATCCCATGATGCACTGTCACACTTAGCTTTAATGTAGTAGACCCGTAACACTTCTGGTGTAGCATGGAATAAAAGTTCTTGTTAGTTGATAAGTACGGATTTATACAGATAAAATAGACTAGAAATGCCTTTGATGCCTCTTAAAAACAATTGTTGATACTTTTGTTAGTTTTCAGAAAAGGGAGGTAATTATTAGTTTGCTTTGTAATGAGAATGCAATGGATTTGGATTTATAAATAATAATTCTAGGAAGGAAAAAAAAGAAAAATTGGCTTGGTTACAGTAGTACAATAATACTTATTTTAGCAAATTTTGTAGGATAATAATATTGTGGAATTAGCTGTTTTCTATAACAGGTCCACTACCTAACTTCTCGTCAGATAACAAAAAAATGTCCAGAGTAATTATAAAAAAAAAAAAACCCTTCTTCTCAGCTGTTTTAAGAAATGACAATAATTTTGATGAAAAAAAAAAAATTATTATATAGAAAGAATTACAAAATGTGTAGGCAGGCCTACTGATGGAGTAGTGTACTACTGCATAGCCATTCTATAAATAGACTGCTAAAAATAGAACACTGCAATGCAGATTTTGCTTTAAAAAAATTGCCGATGCTTGAATAGCAAACATCGAGTATTTTCAAGATAGTTGGCAACTTTGGTTTACCATCCATACTTGTAATTTATGCAAAAAATATACGAAATGATAATCTCCAGCTGCAATTAGTGTTAATTCAGCTTTATTTTAAAACTATTCAAGTATATTGATAAATTTCACTGATTGTGTGACGTCATTTAAAGAAATTAGCAGACGTTAAAGTACCTGTGGGGGAAAAAAGTCAGGGTTTCGAGGGATATAGGGATGGTTTAGCAAGTTAATGACAGAGAAGGATTATAACACCCTGCTGTCCTGTCTTAACTGACGAAGTTGATAGAGGATAATTAGTGTCACCCTTAGTCTTAGATTGGCTGTATTTCATGAATATAGTCAGGTCGGAAGAAATTTATGGCGACTTTTTGTGAGATTGGCTGTATTTCATGAATATAGTCAGGTCGAAAGAAATTTATGGCGACTTTTTGTGACTGTGCAAGCTTGACGAGACAGAGCCGAGACACTGAAGATGAGTTTTTTGCCCATGTAGCCCGGTGGTTTGTTCTGAAACCAGAACAATACACAAACAAGTTTTGTATGTATTTGATAAGGGCAACAGGGCGGGTGTTCACAGATTCGAGGGCAGAAGGGCGGAGTAAAAAAAGGGGCAGGGCGACGCGCCCTGCTATTCCGCTCTAGAATAAACACTAAATCATGCTATGTCAAAAGGGGGCTTAATGCATCTGTGAAAAGTATCAGCCTTTGCTGATTAACCCTTAACTACACAATCCCATATTTTAACGAATCAAGGAAGGTGATTTCTGAAACATTGTGGTGAAAAGGAGAAAATGATGGTAATCATAATGTTTTTAACGACTAATCAAGAAGTAAAGTTTTGGTATCATGCATAAATTTCTTCAAAAACTTTTTTTTCCCTCATGCGTAAAGTGCCATCTCAGATCAGCCTGTGCAGGCCACGCAGGCTGATCAGAGATGGCACTGTAGAACTACCTTAGATTTTTTGCTACAGTACATTTGCGCAAAACACAAAATTGCATAAAAACAGAAAAGGTTGTTTTGGATTAGCCTGCACTGAGTGCATTATGACACTTTACGACACTTTATGCAAATGTCAGAATGCCCCTTTTTGCCTGTTGCAGGGTATATAGGGTATTTCTCATGTTTTCATCAATTTTTCTTTAACCCTTTACTACACAATGACGACTTTCAACGCCTATGGGGGAAGTAGCCTTTTGAAAACATTGCTGGAAAAGGAGAAAATACTGGTAACCAGCATTTTCTCCTTTTCCCACAAAGTTTTCAACCCTATCAAAGCCAAATTGCACCATTTGAGCCACTTTGAAATTGTCGTCTGCAAATGGTTTAAACTCGGATAGGTCTAAAACTTTGCCGTGTGGTAATAGTTGAAGATGTTACCACCTGAAGAGGATTCCTTTAGTATTGCACCATACTACTTCAGTGAACATGTGGAAAAGAGGAGAAAATGCAGATGTTAAACAATTCCTCCTTTTTCCACTAAGTTTTTTTTTTTTTTTTTTTCAAAATCAAAGTAGTCATGTATTAGCTCTCAGGCAGCTAAGCACAGCTGTAGGACCTTTTGAGGATAATTTGCACAGAATTAGCAGTCTGATCTTAGATCCACACTGTCCGAAAGATACCTATGAAATAGCAACATCTTAATTATTACTACTGGCTAAAAAATTTCATTTCGCAAATTTAGGAAGTTTAGAGTAATTCATGTTAATCATCCACAATTCTTTAACAGGTTTCAAATTCTTTGGTTCCAGATTGATTTCATTAAATTTTTTTAATTAAAACATATTTATTTTACATCGATTGAGAAACAAGTTCTTACAACTTATACTAATCTCTCTCGATTCTGCTTCCTAGTACTCGCGCCGAATGTGTGGGCCAATGAAAAATCCCAAAGTTGACACCCGCTCCCGCGGATCGAACTCAGGATCTTTTGGTTACGAGGCCGACGCTCTACCTCACGACCACAGACACCATCAGATCAATTTATAATTGATTACTACAGCTATCAGTAATACCTACACATGCTGTAGTTTGTGCATAATTGGGATGATGGAAGACAAAAAAGAGCATCTTTGAAAAGGATACAAACTCATTTTCTGTGATGTCTCATTTTCTTTTACCCTTTTCCAAACAGTCCCTGGTTTTTACAACCCCGACGAAGAAGTCTTCTGAAAACATTGTGGGAAAAGAAGAAAATGCTGGTAACCAGCATTTTCTCCTTTTCCCACAATGTTTTCTACTCTTCTGAAGTAAAGTTTCAATTTTTGAGTCACATTTGTTTTGTCGTTCGCAAATGCTTTCATTTTGGACTAGTCTAAAATTTTGTTGTTCAGTAAAGAGTTAACTACGTCAAAATGATTAAAAAAAAATTCTGACTCCTGTAGGGCAATCTTACCTGATCAACAAACTGTATGTAAGCATAGCCTTTGGATCTTCCCTTCACATTCTTCACAAGTCTTATTTCTTCTATTTCTCCACACTGAATAATATAGATAAATTACATAGCTATGACCAATGTTCAAAATTACTTTATGTCCTGTCTATGTATATGAAAAAGTATTGGTGTAATATGGAAAAACTCTTTACAAATAACAAACATACACATTTGTTGTGATAAAAGGAAAAAAATAAAACTAGAGCTGTCACTCAATGTGACTTAATACCCCCACCAGCCCTTTGACAGAAAACAGTGGCAAGTTCAAGGGGAGATAATTCCTCAACCAGGAAGAGTTGACACTTGAAAATTGCGTCTTGCAAATCTTCAATATATTATCAATATATGTGTAAAGTTTCTATACAATTGGATAAAAACTGTAGGAGGAGTTTGAGACAAACTAAAAATTACTAGTATTTTGTATACAGAAGGACACACGGACAGACAGGCTGATTCCAGTATATCCCCAAAAACATTTGTTTTGCGGGGGTATAAATACAAGTATACCTACACTTGGTTATAGTTGCTTCATCAAAGACAAAAAAGAGGGCATAGCCAAATGTTGTTGAGGAGACCCCTTGTTTTGAAAGTTTACTACTAGCCTCAGTTTAACTCTTTACCACACAATCCCGACTTTTAACGACCCTGAGAAAGAAGCCTTTTGAAAACACTGTGGGAAAAGGAGAAAATGTTGGTAACCAGCATTTTCTCCTTTTCCCACATTGTTTTCTACCCTTCGCAAACCAAATTTTAATTTTTCAGTCACCTTTATTTTGTTGTCTGCAAATGCTTTTAACTTGGACCAGTCTAAAATTTTCTTGGGTGGTAAAGAATTAAGGTAAAATATTTAGTAACAAGAGCTTCGCAAAGCGGCGCATATACGCCCGAAGGGGCTTGTCAGTGAAATGAGTTGAAATGACGGAAGGGCCATGAATAAAGAGTAGTTAATCTCCATGATATGTGAAAAATATTAAAGGGCAAAAGCTAAAAAAAGAAGGGTGGCACAGTTACAAATTTTGTGAACTGCTGTTCTCCACAAGGTCTTCTATCAGTCTTGAAAGGTTCAAGATCATAGCTTTTATATTTGGCCCAGACCAAAATTCAAAGAGAAAACTAACAAAGGGCAATAACTCAAAAAGAGGGATGGTAGAGTTATGGATCTTAAGCAGTGCACTTCTTCATAATGTATTCTATTAGTCTTTGAAGTTTTAAGATGATATGTTTAAAAGTTTGGGAGTTAAGGCCTGGACAAAAAATAAAACTGAAAATTAACAAAGGGCAATAACTAAAACAATAAAAGTCGCAGAGTTATGGTTCATGTGCACTGCACTTCTCCATAATGTGCTCTATCAGCTTATGAAGTTGCAAGTTATTAACTTTTATAGTTTGGAAGTTATGCCCTGGACAAAACTTCAAACTGAAAATTAACAAAAGGCAATAACTCAAAAAATAAAAGTGGCAGAGTTATGGTTCATGTGCACTGCGCTTCTCCATAATGGGTTCTATCAGGGTATAAAGTTGCAAGTTATTAACTTTTATAGTTTGGAAGTTATGGCCTGGACAAAAATTCAAACTGAAAATTAACAAAGGGCAATAACTCAAAAAATAAAAGTGGCAGAGTTATGTTTCATGTGCACTGCACTTCTCCATAATGGGTTCTATCAGTGTATGTAGTTTCAATTTGATACCTTTTATGGTCTGGAAGTTATGGCCTGAACAAAAATTCAAAGTGAAAAGTTGGTTATTTCAGAAATCAAGGGCAAATAATTTTGGAACGGAAACAGCGATCAAAATTCTAAGACCCAGGTGCACAACTCCACATCATGGAGATTCATTGTGGCAAGTTTCAAATAATTCCGATGAAAACTGTAGGAGGAGTTGCACACACAAGAAATTGCTAACCGACAGATGGGCGGACGACCGGGGGTATGACATAATACGACCCTTCGGGCTTATAATGACATAATAATGTTAAACTGTCATCTCCTTTTATGGCAATGCCACAAACATGTAATGGACAATGACAAGACCTTGAAATTTCCTGAAAAAAAGCTTAGCTAAAATGTACTTACTTTTTTGAAAAATTCTCTCAATTTTTCTTCATCTACATCAAACAAAAGGTTACTGATAAAGGCCGTTCTATCCCCTGTGCTTCCATCATGGAAATCTGATTGATCTATCAGAGGAAAAGGAACTCTATTTGCATTCACATGTACAAGTCAACAGTATAAAAATGTCTGAAGCTACATGACTGAAACCTCAATCTCTTTAGAGCTTTGATCTAACATTTTTCTTGGTTTAAGAGACCTTGACCTTTTCACCTAAATCCTAATCTGCATATCAGTTTTCTTAACACTTCTATAAATCCAGTATACAGTATGGCATGTACATGTATGATTTCCCTCTTTTACCATGATTTTCATCCATACCGCAGTAGAGTTTATGATCGTGGCTATTACAATTTTTGTAATTTTGCTTGATCCAGACTTAGTATCGCATACTTTACAAACAGAAGGATGGATGGAAATGCAGACAGCCGAACAGACAAATCTATATTCCTATGAAAGAAGACATGGACATGTTGTTAATCAATAGTTTAAACATAAAAGAAGCATATCTTATCATTAACTCATAACCAGACACCAAAAATTTAGATTTTTCCAATACTGAAAGCATTTGCATACAATGAATCACATTTAGATCAAATAATAGGATCTCAATATAAAAAGAGTAGAACACATCAAAAGAAAAGAAAAGAATGACGATTATTGTAAATTCTGCAACAATTATTTCCTACAGCCTTCTTCTGTGAATTCGAAAGAGAACAGGGTGTTGATTGATTGATTATTTTCGTTTATTTATCGTCGCTACCGGTTGCCCATCTGAGCGACGCCCCCAGAAGACGGTTAATTGTTACGGGGGATAGTGCAAGGATACAGGACGAAACTACTGAGAATTCCGCCTGGTTCTTTAACGTGCTCGGTGTGTAGCACCGTCACACGGGACCTCGGTTTAACGTCTCATCCGAAAGACTATTAGTAATTTTTAGTTGGCCAGCCGGGGATTCGAACCCACAACCTGTAGGACATTGTGTTCACAAGTCCTACGCTCTACCTACTGAGCTATATCGGCTGGTAGAACAGGGTGTCGGGCACAGGGTTAAAGGGAATGAGACACAACAAATGGAATGTACCTGTTTTAATCTTTTTTGCTGGAGGCTCATCAGAAGTTCTGTCATTCCTAGTTACACCATCACCTTTATAGCCAGGGGGAGGAGCCAAGGGTCTTTTGAACTCTGATTCAGTTGTTGATGTTTCACTGGTGATTGGGTCTTTTGTGGGTGGAGTGTAGCCAGGGGGAGGAGCTTTGGACTTGTGTTCTTTGTAACCAGGGGGTGGAGCTGATTTCTGACTTTTGACTGGAATACTTGTGGGAACCTTAAAACCATCATCACTGCTGTTTGAAGATTCTGAATGCTGAATGGTACAAAAGGAAAATAAGTACATTAACTAAAAAGAAGATATAGAATAATAAAATATTACTTATCAAGTGAGCTCTCTTTTTTTGCATATCTGAAGCAGGTTATTTTAGGAAGCACTGATCTAGATCTGAAAGAGGAGAACTGTCTAATTAAAGTGCAGCCACAATTATAACAATGTTTCAATATTTGTTTCAATATTTTCAACTCCACTTCCTATGTTACAGAATAAGCCCCATGGGTTCTACGGCTAATTTCTCAATTTTTTCCTCACCCATACTAGAACTATATCCTTTTCACCCCAGAGTTTAACAGAAAAATGGTCAGTGAAAATATTGTGGAAATAAGACAAAATACTGGTAAGCAGCATATTCTCCTTTTCCCATCATGTTCATGTTTTCTACCCTATTCAAGATAGAAATAATCATTTCAGGTACATTTATTCTGTTGCCCTGAATGCTTTCAAAATAGCCTGGTCCTAAATTTTGTCAAGACTGTTATGTTCAATTTTCTAATAATTCTTTGGTACAGATGGTCCATGGTAACTAAAGATTTTCTACAGAAATATATGTATAGAGGAATTTGTAACAAAAACAACTAGAGCGGGCACTGAATGTGACTTAACCCATTACCGCACAATCCCTACTTTTGACGCCTCTGAGAAAGAAGCCTTTAGAAAACATTGTGGGAAAAGGAGAAAATGCTGGTAACCAGCATTTTCTCCTTTTCTCACAATGTATTCTACCCTTCACAAAACAAATTTTAATTTTTCAGTCACTTTTATTCTGTCGTTGGAAGTGCTTTCGATTTGGACTAGTCTAAAATTTTGTCGTTTGGTAATGAGTTAATACCCCTGCCAGTACTTTGACAGAAAAAGTGTCATGTTCAACCAGGAAGAGTTGACACTTGAAAATTGCATCTTGTAAATCTTCAATATATGATCAATATATATGCAAAGTTTCAATTCAACTGAAGGAAAACTGTAGGAGGAGTTAATGTCACAAAATTACTTGTATTTTGTACACAGATGGACACACGGACGGACGCACATACACACACAAACAGACAGGCTGATTCAAGTATACCCCCAAAAACATTCGTTTTGCAGGGGTATCATTAATGACAGATTAAAGTAAGCCATGCCCTGTGAAAAAAAGGTTTAATGCAACTGCAAAAAGTACCAGCCAATGTCAGCCTGCACAGCTCACCCAGGCTAATCTGTAGAGAAACTATTTGCAACTGATCAATTTTCTGCATGTCATAGGATCAGTTTACCTTATGAAGCCCTTGGTTGTTGCACAAGATGGATTTTATGGATCCATTTTAATCTCTTTACCAAACAATCACGACTTTTAATGACCATCAGGAAGAACCCTTTTGAAAACACAGTGGGAAAAGGAGAAAATGCTGGTAACCAGCATATTCTTCTTTTCCCACCATGTTTTCTACTCTACTAAAGTCAAGTTTCAACTTTAGAGTCACATTTATTTTGTCGTCTACAAATGCTTTCAATTTGGACCAGTCTAAAAATTTGTCATTTTGGTACAGAGTTAACCCTTTAGCGCACAATCCTGACTTTTAACGACCCTGAAAAAGAAGCCTTTTGAAAACCTTACGGGAAAAAGAAAATGCTGGTAACCAGCATTTTCTCCTTTTCCCACAATGTTTTCTACCCTTTTTCAAAACAATTTTCAATTTCAAGCCATATTCATTATGTAGTCCGCAAATGATTTCAATTTGGACTCTTCTACAATTTTTAGAAAATGCTGGTAACCAGCATTTTCTCCTTCTCCCACAATGTTTTCTACCCTTTTCAAAACAATTTTCAATTTCGAGCCATATTTATTGTGTAGTCCGCAAATGATTTCAATTTGGACTGGTCTACAATTTTTTCAGTGTGTTAAAGAGTTAAATGATGACATATTTAGTATAATAAATCATGAATGCAACAACCCCTCCCCCCTCCATTTCTGCCCTAGCAGGCCTCAAATATTTCTACAGCCCATTCAAGTGAGAAATAATCCTTACTTTACGTTTATAAGGTTGAATTGCAGCACTGAAAGATGCTTGTCCATTCTGTGATACTTCATTTTGAGATCCTTTATTCTTTGGTTTATTTTGTGGCTGGAACTTTTTCTGATTTGCCTGATTTGTTGGCTGCTGTTTCTGCTGTTCTCTTTGTTTGCCCTGTTGTTGTTTGGTCCATTTGTTTCCTTTTTTATCAGGTTTTTTCTTGCTTTCTTGAAAGGTCTGCTCTTGTTCTGCCTAAAATAAACAAAGATTTGTTTTCATAGAATAAGCTAAAGTCTTGTCTTGACCACAAAATTTCAGACATGTATGAATCGCATTTGCAGACAACGAGTTAAATAAAGCCCAAATGATGGAATTGGTTTTTGATCATGTAGAAAATGTAGTAGGGATGAAAAGAAATTCAACCCTTTACATCCTACCAGAGCTCCAGATAAGAGGAAGAAATGGTATTCTAAATCTATTATTTCTCTTCCAAACCCTATGTTGTGTGTACTCATTAGAATCATCTCGAGGATACTGTTTTTATGAGTACCCATAATATAGGGTTTAGTGGATAATATTAATATTTCCAGTTTTGAAATCAAAATCACTCCCCCCTACCTGGAGTTCTGTCTCACTATATGGCTTGCAACATGCGAAAAAGGACATTTGAATATTGGCGTAAAGTGTTGTCTCTGATCAACCTGCGCAGTCCACGCAGGCTAATTCGAGACGACACTTTACGACTACATTAGCTTTTGTACTACAGTAGATTTGCGCAAAACAGAAAATCATATAAAAACAGAAAGTGTCGTTTTTGATTATCCTGCACAGGCTGATCCAAGACGTCACATTACATAAAAGTCTGAATGTCCCTTCAAGTGTGTTGTAGGCCATATGTGACTGACTGAGCTACAGAACTTAGCAAACGTGAAACAAAAGAAGGAAAATACCTTTTCTCTTCGCTCTGTTATTCTTGCCATTTGGGCTTCACATTTACTGACTGCTTGATCATACTGTTCAAGGGTGCCTATACAAGAATAATATAAATCATTTCACTCTTTCTTACATGAAAAAACTTGAGACAATACCGTAGTGACAGCATAAGCAGACAAACCTGGCTCAACTGATAGAGTTTGTCTATAAGTATACAAAACATTGTGGGGAAAGGAGAAAATGCTGGTTTCCAGGATTTCAATATTTAATCTTTACTTTCTCAAAAAATAAGTATTTTGTTAACAGCCTTCATACTTTACCACACAGTCCCAAGTTAGAAAGACCCTGAAAAGGAATGCTTTTGAAAACATTGTGGGATAAACCATTTCTCCTTTTTCCTACAATACTTTCTATCTCTTCAAAGACATTCTTTACCATTTGAGTCATGCTGAATTTGTTTTCTGTAAATGCTGCCGATTTGGGCAGTGAAAAAATTGTGTAGTTTGATACAGAGTCAAATATCTGTTTCTGTGAAGCTAAACATTATTTTAACTTAGTTGTTGTGTGAAAGCAGCAAGTGCCAATACCACACACATACACATTTTACATTCCAACATGAACAAGGTTTTCACATTAAGAAAACAATTACTAGAAGAGTGGACAATTTCAAACTGTTCCTTGAAACCCTAGTCTTCACTTTTTATGCATTTCAAAAAGAGGCTTTTCAGCTTTAATCTAGGAATATACCTCACTTGGGAGGGGGTGGAGGGGAGGGGTTTAAAGCTGGTGCAAGTTTCAAAATATTCAATTATAAAAAAATCAGGGAAAAAATGCTGAATAAATTGTCATAAGAACTTAACAGACAAACAATTTGGAAGAAGCCAAAACATGACAAGCTCTACATGGCTTTGATCTGAAGAATTCACAATCAATTACCTTCTTCTCTTTCAAAGTTAATGTAGGCATCTACCACTGATTCTGGCCAGTCCGTCACTGAATTTAAGGCTTTCTGTAAAACTCTCCGACAGTGTTTAGCGTCACCATATCGCCTTCAAACATAACAGATTTCAATATTCATTTACCATCTAACAAATAACCAATCCTGTATATAAATGTACTTGAAAAAAGAAAAAGCTTCCAAAAAGTGCTACAGGCCAGCCTTTCCTAACATATTAGTTCTTTCCAACATATTTTCTACCCTAATACAGAACTTCAGCTCAATTGTATTTCCTCAAGATTTGTAATCTGCAGATTCTTCAATTTTGAAGAGTCTAAAATTTGTTTGGTAAAAAGAGTTACCCATTACCACACAATCCCTACTTTTGATGCCCTCTCAGATAGAAGCCTTTAGAAAACATTGTGGGAAAAGTAGAAAATGCTGGTAACCAGCATTTTCTCCTTTTCCCACAATGTTTTTTACCTTGCTCTAAACAAATTTAAGTTTTAGAGTTACCTTTAAATTGTAGTCTGCAAGTGCTTTCAATTTGGACCAGTCTAAAATTTTGTCATTTGGTAGTGAGTTAACTCTTTCTAAGCCAAAGAATTTTCAGACTTTTTTGAATTTGAAAGCATAACACTGTAGATGAATGTTTCTATGAGCAGAAACCTATAGTTTTAAAGGGTAGAGAGTATACAAGTAAAAGGAAATTGGGAATGATGGCTGCCAGGATTTTCTCTCTTTTTCTCACAATGTTTTTGATACCCTTCTTTCTCAGGGTCATTAAAAATTAGAATTACTTTGTACTGACTTAACCCTTTACTCCATAGACACTCATTTCTACACATTGCCTGTAGGAGCCTTTGGAAAACATTGTGGCAAAAGGTGAAATTGCTCATGAAGAGCAATTTCCCCTTTTGTCACAATGTTTTCTAGACTATCAAAAGGTGTCATATACACATAAGAAATGGTTTCATCCTTGCTGTTACAAAGGGTCAATCAGAGATATCATAGAAATGCCTTATGGGATAAAGGGATAATACATTATCACCTACAGGTATTTTTCTTTGTTGTTCATCTTCAACCATGTTCGAGAAAAGTTGCATGTAACAAGAAATTTCACTTAATGCTACAACTGTGTCAAAGCCTCAAATACTACACACTAAAAAAAATGTGAAAACTACAAGTGCAAAGGTTAAGATTCCTACAGTAGGTTCAAATGAACTTATTTCAATGCAAAGAAAATTCTCGTGATCTGATTGGTTAACACGTCAGGAACATATTCCCTGGCAAAAACCATACAAAGCCAGTTTCCCTTTTGAGTACCCCGTAAACATCACTACACATGCAACAGAACGTCCAAAATGGCCTTGTAGATCGATCACCAGACTGCACATTTATGCACATTTATGAGGCACTCAGAAGAGAATTTCTATTTCGTCAGCATACTCGATTCTTAAGATTATAATACAGGAAAATTTCAATTAAAGCGCTATGAAAGGGTAAAACTTTGCAGTATAATAAATTTGTTGTACGATCAGGTGGCAGGGGACTTGGAAACTTGTTCACGGCTGTGGTGAATAATGTCGCCACCTCGCCTTCGGCTCAGGATGACATGATAAACCACAGCCGTGAACAAGTTTCCAAGTCCCCTGCCCCTGAATGTACAACTAATAATGTGAACCATGTATTCAAGGGCCGTCTTGCTCAGGGTCATACAATTTCTGGATTGTTTTTGAGTTTAAACATAATTATTTTCACATCTTTTGAGAAGAAAGTTCTTACAACTTATACTAATCTCTCTCAATTCTGCTTCCTGGGATCTACACCAATACTCCAGCCGATTGGTGGTCAATAAACAATCCCAAAGTTGATAGCTGCTCATGAGTATGGGACTCAGGAACTTATGATTTCAAGGCTGATGGTCTACCTCACAACCACAGGCTGATGGTCTACCTGACAACCACAGACACCACATTGTTGTTGAAGGGCTGATAATCATTCTTACCTTTCAAACCTATAGAATTCCAACCACAAGGCAGCCTCATTTGCTTTGCCTACAGTCATAATCTCTTGCCATATCTCTCTAGCTCTTGGAAGATTCTTACAATATTTAGCCTACAAAACAAAAGAATCATTTTCTCCCATTTCTTATTTCTTTTGAGTTTAACCCATAACCAAACGACAATATTTTAGACTAGTCTACATTGAAAGCATTTGCAGACAACAAAATATAAGTGACTGCAAATTTGAAATTTGTTTTGTGAAGGGTAGAAAACATTGTGGGAAAAGGAGAAAATGCTGGTTACCAGCATTTTCTTCTTTTCCCACAATGTTTTCTAAAGGCTTCTTTCTCAGGGGCGTCAAAAGTAGGGATTGTGTGGTAATGGGTTAATTCTTTACTAGAATCCTAACCATTTTCTGGTCTTGAGAAAACACTGAAAACCTTTGAAAACATTGTGAAAAAGGAAAAAATTTTGGTAACCAAATTTCTTTGGTTGAAAAATGTTAAAGGAGAACAGGAAATAAAATTGTCTACAGAGTGATAGAAGGACAACTTTCATCGTGTGTATGTGTGTGTGTAGAGGGGTGTGTGTGAAATAATAAGCTAATAACATTCATGACAGCTATTTAAAGGCATACCACAAACCAGTCTTAGCAAAGACAAGTGGGCCAGTAATGTACACAATGTTTTTCAAAGATTTGACCCTGTGGCCTGGGTTTTTTCTGAACATGACCCAAACAAACATTCTGACCAACTTTCATGAGTATTGGACTGAAAATGTGGCCTCTTGAGTGTATACAAAGTATTTCAAAGATTTAAGATGGTAGCTTAGTTTTTTACCAGATATGACCCATTTTCCAGCTTGTACGAGACATCATCAAGACAATTTGTCACATGAATGACTCTTTACAACATTATCTTGTGTATAGTGATTTGGTAAGTTAACCCTTTACTCCATAGATACTCATTTCTATGCAACGCTTGTAGGAGCCTTTGGAAAACATTGTCGCAAAAGGTGAAATTGCTCATGACGAGCAATTTCACTTTTTGCAACAATGTCTTCTACACTATCAAAAGGTGTCATATACACATAAGAAACGGCTTCATCCATGCTGTTATCTAGGGTCAATTAGAGGTACCATAGAAATGCCTTATGGGGTAAAGAGTTAATGATCATTGTATGTGAGCTTGTAAGATTAACATTTGACGTAATATTAAGAAAACATACAGGAAAACTTAACCAAATCTGATAAACAAATAGGATAAACTGGGCTGGCTACAGAACAGGAACTTTTTTCAAATTATCATCTTTGAAAACTGACTTTTATTTTTCATATTACTATGTAATTGGATGCTCCAGTAACATGAAAAATATGAATAGGCAAAGAAGTACTTAACTCTTTACAAAACAACAAAATTATAGACTGGTCCAAATTGTAAGCATTTGCAGACAACAAGATTAAGATGACTCAAAATCTGAAGTTTGTTCGGGAGGGTAGAAAACATTGTTGGAAATGGAGAAAATGCTGGTTACCAGCATTTTCTCCTTTTCCCATAAATGTTTTCAATAGTCGTCTTTATCAGAGTCATGAAAACCAGGGATTGTTTGGGAAATGGTTAATTTGAACATTGTATATTAACTCTTTACCATACAATCCCGACTTTTAACGACTCTAAGAGAGAAAGCCTTTGAAAACACTGTGAGAAAAGGAGAAAATGCTGGTAACCAGCATTTTCTCTTTTTCCCACAATGTTTTCTTCCTTTTCAAAATCAAATTTCATTTTTTGATTCACATTTATTTTGTCGTCTACAAGAGCTTTTAATTTGGACTGGTCCAAAATTTTGTTGTTTGGTAAAGAGTTAATACAACAAATAAGAATATACAAACTTCTATAACAGCCCAGAACTGTCTCAAAGTCCCATTAGGATCACCCTCATTGCCAAATGCTGAAAAAAAGAGAAAATTTTGCACTTTTCATGCATATGTTGTCTTATTTCCCAAAGACAAAGATGATAACAATATAATGTAAGATGACCTAGTATTCTATCTTGAACATTTATCACAAAGCTCACCACTAAGATGCATTCATAAATTCCCAATACCACTGAAATCATTATAAACGATTAACCCTTTCCCAAACGACAAATTTTAAACTCTTCTAAGCTCAAAGAGTTTGCAGACGACAATTTCAAATTTGATAGAAATGGCAGAATGTTCTCCAAATGGGTAGAAAACACTGTGGGAAAAGGAGAAATTGCTCGTTATGAGAAATTTCTCCTTTTCCCACAGTGTTTTCAAAAGACTTGTACTGGATGTTAGAAACATCAATTTTATGAATGGCGGATGAATATTACAGCATAAAATTTTGACCAAATAATTTGCAAATGAATACATACACATATTCTTTCCGAATTACATGATTTATAATATATCATAATACCATATTTGGAACCTTATTTCACTGTGTGTAGATACAGATTTTAGTCTGTTGTATAATGTGCTATTTCATCAACGTGCAACACATTTATTTCAGCCTGAAATTTTTCAGAAATACGAAAAAATACCCTACTGTCTAACTGCTCCACTGCTTTCTCCATGGACTGTTGAAAGGTTTCCAAATCTTCTGTATGATCTAATCATAGAAAAAAGGAAATGACTGATACTGAGACACACACCATTCATTCTTTTTTTTAACAGCTGATGAAGGACTAAATATACAAAATGTCAAGAATCTATATAAATGTTGAGTCACTGTTTTTTTTTTTCTCTAACATAAGATTTAGATAGCAAAAACATGTATATGTTCAACAGAAAATATCCGAGGATGATGCTTGCTTGGTTCATCATCTGGTGTTTAATCCTTTCCCAAACAACAAATTATAGACTCTTTCAAATTAAAAATACATGTATCCACAAACGACAATTTTAAAATTGGTAAAATGAGCTTAGGCTCTATAAAATGGTACGAAACACTGTGGGGCAAGAGGAAAATATTGGTTACAAGCATTTCTCCCATATCCCACAATTTTCTAAAAAGCCTTTTTTCCCATTGTTGTGAAAACCAAGGATTGTTTGGTAATGGGTTAACATTATTTTCAACCATATTTCTCTAATATCACAGCAGCACATGCACTTATTTAAGCATTTCTGATAATTCTTTTGCCAGTGCTTCCCAAACCTTTATTTCCAAGCCACTGACCATTTTCTTACATAAATATTCTTAATTAACCCATACCACACAATCCCTATTTTTGACACTCCTGGAAAAGAGACCTTTTGAAAACATTGTCGGAAAAGGAGAAAATGTTGGTAACCAGCATTTTCTCCTTTTCCCACAATGTTTTCTACCATTCATAAAAATAATTTTAAAATTTCAGTCACTTTTATTTTGTTGTCTGCAAATACCTTAGATTTGGACAAGTCTAAAATTTTGTCGTCTGGTAATGAGTTAATTATATTTAATTAAAACATATTTATTTAAAATCAATTGAGAATCAAGTTCTTACAACTTATACTAATCTCCCTCGATTCTGCTTGACAAATGTTCAACACTAAAACCGCAATGAATCCTGTTGCAACAACAATCACATAATTATGGTGAAAATGTGAAAAATTTTTATTATCTTAATAACATTTCAAGGAAACCTTGTTCTCTTAACCCTTTACCAGACAACAAAGTTTTAGACTGATCCAAATTGAAAGCACTTGCAGAATGACAAAAATAAACATAATTAAAAAATTTAAATTTGTTTCCAGCAGAGTAGAAAACATTGTGGGAAAAGGAGAAAATGCTGGTTACCAGGAATTGTCTGGTAAACGGTTAAATTATCACAACAGCTATCTTTTATCTCAGGGCAGGAATATGCCACAATACATAATGGCTGCTTTCTCATACAAAAAAAAAAGGAACAAAATATTCAAACTAAAAATGCTAAAACCCATTACCACACAATCCCTCCTTTTGACATCCCTGAGAAACAAGCCTTTAGAAAACACTGTGGGAAAAGGTAAAAATGCTGGTAACCAGCATTTTCTCCTTTTCCCACAATGTTTTCTACCCTTTACAAATTGAAAATTTGAAATTTGTTTGTGAAGGGTAGAAAACACTGTGGGAAAAGGGGAAAATGCTGGTTACTAGCATTTTCTCCATTACCAGTATTTTCTCCTTTTCCTACAATGTTTTCTACCCTTCACAAAACGAATTTCAAATTTTCAGTCACTGCTACTTTCTTGTCTGCAAAT
This sequence comes from Tridacna crocea, assembly GCA_943736015.1. Taxonomy (NCBI): domain Eukaryota; kingdom Metazoa; phylum Mollusca; class Bivalvia; order Cardiida; family Cardiidae; genus Tridacna; species Tridacna crocea. The sequence continues at coordinate 27,585,394 of OX031070.1, forward strand.
GCTTTTGATTTGGACAAACCTGAAATACTGACATTTGATAATGAGTTAAGTAAGTATCATACACAAACTTTTTTGACCCTTACAACTGCACTGTCAATTTCATATGAATTTCTGCCATAAAAGGGCTTTTCACAATCCATGAGTGCCTTTGCAGTCAGCATAGATCATGATCAGACTGCATAAAATTTGAAATCTGCTCTTTGATCTACAAATATAGCTATTAAATCTAGTCAGATATCGACAAGCTGCAATAATGATGTCATAACAGATGTTGACTGTAGAATAAAAATGGCCTTCACCCACTAAAAATTCATTCATGTTCTACAAAGATCTGTGGTATACAAAAAATAAAAGATGTAACACTCACCGGTGAATTATAAATTTTACCTATGAAATTCACTTACATTTCTACAAATTACTAAAAAATATTTGCACCAAGTATTAACACACCTTCGTTCCATTTGATCCTCCGTCTTAAATAGTCTAGAAATGCTGTCCATAGTAGTAAATACTCTGATCCCTGGGAAAACCCGGACAACAAGGCAGCTTCAAATACACCTGAAATGCAACCATTCTGTATAGAACTAGAGCTATCACTAAACGTGATCATACCCCCCGCCCCCCCCCCCCCAACAGCCCCTTGTCACAAAACAGATTAATGTCACAGGAATGCAAAATAAGTGACTTGAGAGTCAATTATACCAGAGCTATCACTGGAGGTGATGAATATCCTGCAATGGCTTCTTGAAGCTGTGTTAAAAGTATTCTATCAAAAGTATAATTTATTTTCATCAATTCAGCAAGGGCACCATCATAAAGAGAATGACAACAAAGGGCTAAGCTCTTGGAAATTTTATTTAATTAACAAAGAACAATTTATGATATGCATATCTTTGCTGAGTGCAAAGTCTATCCATAAAGTTCGAAAGAAATTTGTCCAGAATCATCAAAGGGCCATAACTCCATGAAACCTAAATAAACCATAACCAAAAAAGGATATGCACATCTCTGCTTGATACTGAGTCTATTTGTGTAGTTTGAACCAAACCTGTCCAATAGTTGATGAGAAAAAGAGCGGACAAGAAATTTCATGAAAGGGCCATAACTCAGTGAAAAATCAATGAACCATAACCAACATTTCACATGCACATCTCTGCTTGATACTGAGTTTACCTGTGAAGTTTGAATAAAATTCGTCCAGTAGTTCATGAGAAATAGAGCGGAAAAAAGCTACAGACCGACGGACCGACCGACAAGCTGACTCCTATATACCCCCCAGAGTTTTGGGGGGTATAATTATAGTTGTTTAACTCCTTACCAAACGGCAAAATGTTAGACTGATCCAAATTGAAAGCACTTGTATTCGACAAAATAAACGTAACTCATGAAACAGTCATGTTATTTTTGGTTGATCTGAAATCTGCCAATGCATGGACAAGCCGAAATTAGCCATTACATGGTTGGACTAAAGTTAGCTTTTATGTCTCATCTGACATTACTCTTTATATACTTGGTCTCAAAATTAGCTCTTATAAGGGTGCGATGAATCACCGAAATACCATCGAAACACCGAAATACCCCAATTCTTTCGCTATCACGTTTAAAGAGGCAATAATACTCATTTTAAGCCAGTTTTAACTCATTTTGTTTTTATTTTATCAAGATATAGTCATTCTTATATATCTATGCCAAATATTGCGCCTGACGGTTGCAAGGTTGCTTAGATTATGCCTGGTAGGAAATGCATTTCGCAGACTTGCTGCCTTCAATGCAGACAGACTGGTCGTTTCCGGATTTTGAATCAAAGATTTTCGATATCTGTTACACACTCGGGTAGATTCGTATGATGATCATGCATTCTGTGACGTGACTATATTTGATCTTGACCTTGATGCGGTAAATAAAGGAAAATGGATGCTTCTCTGTTGCAGCCTCTATTTTTAGACGGAGATCGAAGCCTATATGTAAGTTACCGTATCCGACTCTAGGCGGAAACCAACGATAAATTTCCGTGAGTCACCACCATTGTTTACAGCTTCCATCGTCAGCCAGTTTTCTTCTGGCCAATTTTCGGTTTTTCACACAAACCCCCATGTTTCTTTTTTCATTTACACGATATATGTCAGTAATTTATCCTTGTGTACACAAAGGACAGATTTCTGTACCATTCTATTTTTCTTTTTGAAATTTAACAGCGTTTCTGCTCACCGGCTGTAGACAGGCATCTTTAAATTACTTATAACAGTCCGAGTTAATTGTCTTTCGGGTATTTCGGTGATTCAGTGGTATTTCGGTGATTCGTCCGACCCCTCTTACAAGTATTTACATGGTCTGGTTAAAATTTGCCCTTATATGCTTAGTCTGAAATTTGCCCTTAGATGCCTGGTCTAAAACAAGCCTTTGCATGGTCCATCTAATACCCTTTATAAGGATGGTCCAATATCAGCATTTATATGGCTGTTCTTAAACTATCGTTTTCAGTTCAAATCATTTACATGGCTTTAAAAAATAAAGAAAAGAAAAAAAATAACTGTGTGACCCACTCTTTACTTTATCATATGGGTAGTTTCCTCTCTCTAAACACAGGATGTAGTTCTGCCACAACTGTACACACCAGGGACAGTTTCGAACTCCTCTCTCGTAGACAGGTACACTCACTGTACACACCTTTAAACTGTGATCCTACAATTGTATCCATGTGGAAAAATTTCAATATAGTTGCAACAGACTGTTTGTTCAATCATATTTACCAGTAACTGCAGTTCAATATTTCTAGATGTATTTGTTGATCGAGGATTGCAGTGAAGAAGCTGTTTACAGAGAATCTACCAGTTTGTCTAACTGATGAAACAATAAAAACTCGAAACAGAATTATTATTTTGCCTTACACCTTTTATTGATGCAAATATTCTATTCATCTAGCATAATAAACAATTTTATTAGTACAGTATACTCAATAGCTACCTTTCAAGGCATCATGTGATTTTGCTTAGTCATACCAAGTCATTTTAAACCCATTAGTGAAAATTAATTCTGAATTGCATGAAAAAAAATCAGCATCCATTTGTAGATCCCTAGTCAGATAGTCTGATCTTGACCTATGATAAATGATTTGCTCCTACTATTAATCTTCATCCTGAAGTATTAAAACCAAGAAAAGAAGCCAACCTAGTTTTGGATCTTCATTGTTTTAAATTTGGTTTTGAAAAGTATACCTAATTAACCCTTATCCTGCTAAGCACAACTCACTGATCTTTTGTGGACAGTGTAGATCAAGATCAGACTGCATGTTCTGTGCAGTCTGATCTTGATCTACACTTTCCAATAAGGAGATAATATTCCCTAACCCTTTATGAAAAAAAATTTTTGGACTGGTCCAAACTGAAAGCACTTTCAGACGACATAATAAACATACCTCAAAAATCGAAATTTGTTTCCAGCAGGGTAGAAAACATTGTTGGAAAAGGAGAAAATGCTGGTTACCAGCATTTTCTCCTTTTTCCAAAATGTTTTCAAAAGGCTTCTATCTCAGGGTCGTAAAAAACCAGGGATTGTTTGGGAAAGGGTTAAAACATAACTTTGAAAAAGCAATATTTGAGTTTCTACTATCGAGTTTAAAAATTTCATTTTAGTTATTTACCAGGATAAAGGGTAATAGTTTACCAAACTATGCTGTTTAAAGGCCATGGGGAAGAAGACAGTTAAAAACATTGAGGTAAAAGAAAAATAAAATGCTGGTAGCTAGCATTTTCCCAGTTGTCCACACTATTCTCTACCCTTTCAGAGACCAATGCCATCATCCAGTTACATAATTCTCTTTTTTTTGTGTGTGTTCTCTGAATTTGTTGGAGTCAAAAACATTTTTGTATGGTAAAGACAAATTGGTATTGAAGAGAGCTGACCACAATCAAACTGCACAAATGTGCAGGCTTATCTTAGCCCTTACTTTTCATTAAGAATACCAAAGTTTCTAATAAAATATGTATACATTATGTTATCCCATTACCATACAATCCCTACTTTTGACACCCCTGAGAAAGAAGCCTTTTGAAAACACTGTGGAAAAAGGAGAAAATGCTGGTAACCAGCATTTTCTCCTTTTCCCACAGTGTTTTCTACCCTTCCCAAGACAAATTTCAATTTTTCAGTCACCTCTATTTTGTCGTCTGCAAATGCTTTGAATTTGGACCAGTCTAAAATTTTGTCGTTTGGTAATGAGTTAACCCATTACCATACAATCCCTACTTTTGACAACCCTGAGGAAGAAGCCTTTAGAAAACATTGTGGGGAAAGGAGAAAATGCTGGTAACCAGCATTTTCTCCTTTCCCACAATGTTTTCTACTCTTCACAAAACAAATTTCAAACTTTCAGTCCTTTTTATTCTGTCGCCTGCAAATGCTTTCAATTTGGACGAACCTAAAATATTGTCGTTTGGTAATGGGCTAAGACAGTATCTATCAAACACTACAAACCAAATAATGTGTATACTGCAACCAAAGGTCTGTATTGAGACAGTTCTCCTGTATGGATCGTTCATATAAACACTGTATTCTTGCAGGGTCTCCCTCCTTCTGTTCATGTTTTATATACTCCTTGTATTCTTCCAGTCTTGGTGCATCAGCTGTGAGCTATAGATGAAAGATTGATTGATTAATCATTGGCTCTATAATGTAATTTTCAACACCATTTCTGTTTTATCACGGTGGCCAGAGTACCTGTCAATGCTTCGTAGAATTTCTTTTACCAGTCCTTTGCACAATATTCATCAAAATCCATTGGCTGCTTTCGCACACAACTTAACCCTTTACCAAACTACTAAATTTTAGACTAGTTCAAGCTGAAAGCATTTGCAGACAACAAGATAAAAGTGGCTGGAAATTTGAAATTTGTTTTAGGAAGGGAAGAAAACATTCAGGGAAAAGGAGAAAATGCTGGTTACCAGCATTTTCTCCTTTCCCAAAATTTTTTGAGAAGGCTTATTTATCAGCTTTGTTAAAAGTTGGGATTGTGTGGCAAAGTGTTAAGCTATTGAGCGGCCAATTTTTCTAACATTTTTAAGGATATTTTACTTTCAGTAAGTCCTCAATAATTAGAATATTTACAAAATTGACCTTTCTGTAGACGCGATTTTGGAACGCATCCCCTTAGAAATGCCTGACAAGCCTGACAAACTAACCAGAAAATGGTGTCGAATACAAAGAGAAAGACCGTTTATTTCAGTTTTATTCTAGCAGATATTTTGCTCTAAGTTAATTAGAGCAATTTTTTTCCTGAACTTTTTTATCAACTGGAATAGTGTTGGCTGTTTTGATAATTAAATAGACACAATCAAATTATCGCACATCTATAACAAATTGTGTCAGACTTTTTTGTTTACACTCGCCAGTTTTCATTGGTAAATAAGACGATGGAACACCTATCGATCAAAATCGGAAGAAAGGTCAATTGGACACACAATGTTTTAAAAAGTCATCTACCTTAGAGTCATTAAAATATAGATTTGTTTGAGGCGAACTGGTAAAAGATTAACTCATTACCAAACAAAAAAACTTTAGGTTTGTCTAAATCGAAAGCATTTGTAGGCGACAAAATAAAAGTGACTGGTAATTCGAAATTTGTTTTGTGAAGGATAGAAAACATTGTGGGAAAAGGAGAAAATGCTGTTGGGCTCCTTTCTCAGTGTCATCAAAAGTTGGCATGATGCAGTAAAGGGTTAAAAGACAATTTTTTTTCAAACAATTTGTTAGTGAAAGTATTTGAAAATGACAAGGTATATTTGTCCCAAATAAAGGTATTTCTCTTTTGTCAAGAAGAAACTTGAAGCTACCAGGCTATCCTCATATGGCTGTATTTTTTCCAGTTTGATGAGGGCTTTATTGTACGCCTGTTTCGTATAGTTATCCGGCTCCTCTTGTAACCAAGTTTTGTACTCGGACATCGTCTCCTGTAAATCTGAAAATATAGTCATGACTATGTTTGGTTTTTCAACTCATTGTAAACAACTTTTTCTTCAAATCCTATATTCTTTTTAACCCTTTCCCAGATAAGCCCTTGTTTTTTACAGCTCCTAGGTTGAAGGCAGTTGAAAACACTGCGGAAAAAAGGAGAAAATGCTCATATAGAGCATTTTCTCCATTTTCAATGGTGTTTTCTTCCCTTACTGATAAAAATACCACCATTTTAGCAACCCTAAATTTGTTGTCTGCAAATTCCTTCAATTAGAGCTGACCAAAATTACCTAAACAGGTAACAAGTTAGAGCTCAGAAGAACTGTCCCAGAGTAATCTAACAAGTAGGTGTACCAACAACAGTTTAAGAAAATATACCACCCATTTGAATACCAAACGTAAAATGTATGCACTTTATTTCTCTGAAGCTGGCAACTGGTATTTTCTCCTTTACCTACAATATTTTCTACACTATCAAAGTCAGAACAAACTACAACTTAATACCCCCCACCAGTGCTTTGACAGAAACAGGCAATTACTAGTATTTTGTACACAGACTGACACATGGACAGATGGACAAACGGACGGACAACACACGGACGGACACATGGGCAGACACACTGATTCCAGTATACCCACAACAAGAGGGCCAAGATGGCCCTGGATCGCTCACCTGAATTTTTGAGATGACCATAGTCTATTTTTTTTTTTGAAGTACTGAAACATTGGAACCAAATTTATAATTTTGCCAAGCAATTTTCAAAAGGTCACCTGTAAAAGTCATTTCGAAATCTGACCATCAGTTTCAAAAAGAAGAATTTTTAAGAATTCTTTTCTGTATAAGAGCAAGTAGCCCCTATCCAAGAGAGCCATGTTTCTTGATGGATCAAAATTTACAAACAAGTTTTGAAAAGGGTCACCCAAGGAACATCTCTCTGAAATTATTTCAAAATCTGACCAGGGGTTTCAGAGAAGAGAGAATTTTTAAGAATTTCATCATGTCCGTATAGTGCAAGTAGCCCCCATTCACAAGAGCCATATTTCTTGACGGATCAAAATTATATGTACAGCTTTTGGAAAGGGTCACCCAAAGAACATCTCTGTCAGATTATTTTAAAATCTGACCACGGGTTTCAGAGAAGAAGAATTTTCAAGAATTTCTTCATTTCCATATAGTGCAAGTAGCCCCCATTCACTAGAGCTATGTTTCTTGGCCAATCAAAATTTCGCGAACATTTTTAGAAAAGGTCACCCAAGGAACATCTCTGTGAAATTATTTCAAAATCTGTCCAGCCATTTCAGAGAAGAAGAATTTTCAAGAATTTCTTCATTTCTGTATAGTGCAGGTAGCCCCCATTCACCAGAGCCATGTTTCTTCACCAATCAAAATTTCGCGAACAATTTTTGAAAAGGGTAACCCAAGGAACAACTCTGTGAAATTATTTCAAAATCTAACCAGCTGTTTCAGAGAAGAAGAATTTTTAAGAATTTCTTCATTTCTGTATAGTGCAAGAAGCCCCCATTCACCAGAGCCATGTTTCTTGACCAATCAAAATTTCGCGAACAATTTTTTAAAAGGGTCACCCATGGAACAACTCTGTGAAATTATTTCAAAATCTGACCAGCGGTTTCAGAGAAGAAGATTTTTTAAGAATTCCTTCATTTCTGTATAGTGCAAGAAGCCCCCATTCACCAGAGCCACATTTTTTGATGGATCAAAATTTCACGAACAATTTTTGAAAAGGGTCACCCAAGGAACATATCTGTGAAATCATTTCAAAATCCGACCAGCGGTTTCAGAGGAGAAGATTTTTAAAGAATTCCTTCATTTCTGTATAGTGCAAGAAGCCCCCATTCACCAGAGCCACAATTTTTGACGAATCAAAATTTCACGAACAATTTTTGAAAAGGGTCACCAAAGGAACATATCTGTGAAATTATTTCAAAATCCGACCAGTGGTTTCAGAGGAGAAGATTTTTAAAGAATTTGCTAAAAAATTCTATTTTGTTGCCATGGCAACCAGAGTTTTTGATGGAATCAAATTCTGTGAACAATTTTTAAAGAGGACCTCCCAAGGAACATTCCTGCCAAGTTTGGTCCAAATCCGCCCAGCGGTTTAGGAGGAGTTGATGTTTAAAGAATTGTTGACGACGCACGACGGACGACGCACGACGGACACCGGGTGATCCTAAAAGCTCCCCTTGAGCACGTTGTGCTCAGGTGAGCTAAAAACATTCATTTTGAGGGGGTATAAATATTGTTGTTTGTTAAAGAGTTAAGCAAGTTGTGTTTTGTTTTGTAGCTATTACAACTTTACTTTGGTTGTATACTGTAAACTTTGATTAACTCATTACCAAACAACAAAATTTTAGGTTTGTCCAATTTGAAAGCATTTGCAGATGTCAAAATAAAAGTGACTGAAAATTTGTTTTTTATTTACATGTAAGAGTGGAAAAAACTTGGGAAATACACCAGCTAGCTCCTTTTCACAAAACAAATCTTTGTCCCAGAATGCAGAATGGTTTAGTACAAAAGTAAGATTTGAAAAAAGTTCAAAGGGATATAATTCCGTATCAAATCATAGCAGAGTCATAAAAATTTTACATTTACAACTTCATATAATCTTATATTGGAACCCTGTGTGTGTATATCAGAGTTCAGTATGTGAAATACTGTAGGAGTAGTGCTGCAGAAAAATTTGTGTCTACAAATGGATGTACGGACGGGTGGACAGACAGCCATGGTGATTCCAGTATACCCCCCCCCCACTCCGCTACGTTGTGGGCAGTATAAAAATTTATCTAAAATGGATTAAAAACACATCCAGTGACAATTACATACCAAACAGAGGCACGGTCAGCTGTCTTTTAAACAAATTATTCACTCTGTCATGTTGTTCACTGAATTTCTCTTCTTCTTCAGGGCTAGGAACTCCACCAGGTTCTGGCTACAATGATAAGTCATCAGTTAACTCTTTACTAAACAATCCCTGGTTTTTACAACCCTGAAATAGAAGCCTTTGAAAACATTGTGGGAAAAGGAGAAAATGCTGGTAACCAGCATTTTCTCCTTTTCCCACAATGTTTTCTACCCTGCTGGAAACAAATTTCTATTTCTGTGTTAAATTTGTCATCTGCAAGTGTTTTCAATTTGGCCCAGTCTAAAATTTTGTCGTTTGGTAAAGAGTTAATCCACAACTGCACAAAAAACTCTTTATGACCTAGTATTGTGCAGCCTTGAAGAACAAACATACTGGAAACATAAAGAAATTGCTTTCTAAGCAATGGATCCTTTTCCTACCATATTGTCAAATCTTTAAAACTCTGCACGGTGTTTGTGCCTCATAACAGGCCTGAAGCCAATCTTTTTTTTTTCTCCCAAATGTAATCCTTTTCCTGAACAATGTTTTGACAACTCTGACAGAGTTTTTGAAAACTATGGGAAAAGGAACAAATGCTGGTAACCAGGTAACCTGGTAACCATAAGAGCACCATCTGATTAGAGTCATATTTCTTTCTCATCTGAAAATGATTTCAATTTGGAGCAGTCTAAAATTTTGTTGTTGAGAAATGGGTTGAACAAAACAGAAAATGCTTACCATGTTTCATGGATACATGAAACTATGTTTTTGTTCCCCTGATGACTCAGAAAAGAGGAGAAACTGGGCCAAAGATCAGACTACACAATTTGTGCAGAGGTCTAAACTACAGTATAAATTTTTACCAGACACCAAAACTTTTAATCCATTCAAACTTAAGGCATTTTCAGATAACAAATGCTTTAAATGCCCTGGGAAAGAAGCCTTTTGAAAACATTGTGGGAAAAGGAAAAAAATGCTGGTAACCAGCTTACCCACAATATTTTCTACTCTTCTCAAAGCAAATATTAATTTTCAAACCAATTTGCAGTGTTGTCTGCAAATCCCTTCAATCTGGACATATCAAAAATTTTGTTGTGTGGTAATAGTATAAACCTTGGTATTTAGACACGGTTTAACCTTTTACAACACAGTCCCGACTTTTGACGACCTGGAGAAAGAAGCCTAAGGAAAACACCGAGGGAAAAGGAGAAAATGCTGGTAACCAGCATTTTCTCCTTTTCCCACAATGTTTTCTACCCTTCCCAAAACAAATTTCAATTTTTGAGCCACGTTTATTTTGTCGTCTGCAAATGCTTTCAGTTTGGACAAGTCTAAAATTTTGTTGTTTGGTAATGAGTTAAAGCACCGTTCGAAATGGGAGAAAATGCTGGTTCCCAGCATCTCATTTTGCAACAGTTTTTTTTTTTTACAGGGGATTTTCTGTGGGTTCTATAAAATAAAGTGTGTTAATTGTGCATTTAGAACAAAATCAAATCAAGTGCGAAGCAAGACCACTGCTTTTCAATGCTTTGTAGACAGTGCAGATTAAGATCAGACTGGACATTCTGCGCAATACATTCTTTACTTACCAGCAACCCCGCCAGAATAGCACTTTCGAATTCTCTGTAAGCTTCCCAAAGAGTTGCTCCCTTACTGACATGCAGTCCACAATTTGTAAGAGCTTTGTCAAACACATCTCTGACCTTCTTTACTCCATCTTTCTCTCCCATTCCACCAATGGAAAACTGTACATACTCCAACCAAACAGGTATTGCTACAAAGAGAGAAAGATAGAACAATGGTATGTCTTGTTTCCTCAACTACAGTAATTTAACTCTTTACTCCATAGATACTCATTTCTACACATTGCTTGTAGGAGCCTTTAGAAAACATTATGGCAAAAGGTGAAATTGCTCCTGACAAGCAATTTCACCTTTTGCCACAATGTTTTCTGTGCTATCAAAAGGTGTCATATACACATAAAACATCTTCATCCTTGCTGTTGTTTAGGGTCAATGAGAGGTACCATAGAAATGCCTTATAGGGTAAAGGGTTAATTGTAACAGCCTGGCTCTGTGAAAACAGTCCAAATTGATACTTTTTTAACTCATTACCAAATGACAAAGTTTTAGCTTCGTCCAAATCAAAAGCATGCACAGACAACAAAATAAAAGTGACTGGAAGTTTGACATAGGTTTTGTGAAGGCTAAAGGCTTCTTTCTTAAGGTCATCAAAAGTAGGGATTGTGTGGTAATGGGTTAAAATTGCATTATAAACCCTTATCCAACTGAATAAAGGAAATGAAATGAGAACTTTAACTCTTTACCAAATGACAAAATTCTAGACTTATCCAAATTGAAAGCTTTTGCAGACGATCAACTGAATGTGAGTAAAATGATAAAATCTGTCTGTGACAAGGTAGAAAACATTTTGGGAAAAGGAGAAAATGCTGGTTACCAGCATTGTCTCCTTTTCCAACAATGTTTCAAAAGCCCTCTACTCCAGGGTCGTCAAAAGTCTGGATTGTGTGGGAAAGAGTTAAAGATGCACCCATACAGCCAGAGTGTAAACAAACGCTGATACAACTTTATAACGTGTAGAATCTAGACAGCTGTGTAAAAGTGCATCAAAAACGATATAAGGTGTATGTGATAAAAAAGATGCAAGGTATTTGTCTTTGATTTAACCCTTTACCAAAAAACAAAATTTTAGACTGGTCCAAATTGAAAGCACTTGCAGATGACAAAATGAATGTAACTCAAAAACTTGAATCTGTTTTAAGCAGGGAAGAATACATTGTGGGAATAGGAGAAAATGCCGGTTACCAGCATTTTCTCCTTTTCCCACAATGTTTTCAAAAGGCTTCTATTTCTCACCCATTAAAACCAGGGATCGTTTGGAAAAAGGTTAAATGTATGAGACGTGTTCTGGCAAAGGGAGGCTTAACCCTTTCCCAAACAACAAAATTTTAGACTGGTCCAACTTGAAAGCACCTGCAGATGACAAAATAGAAGTAACTCTAAAATGGAAATTTCTTTCCAGCAGGGTAGAAAACATTGCGGGAAAAGGAGACAATGCTGGTTATTAGCATTGTCTCCTTTTCCCACAATGTTTTCAAAAGGCTTCCGTATCGGGTGGTAAAAACCAGGGATTGTTTGGTAAAGGGTTAATCTCAATGGTATGGTACCAAGCAAGCCACCATAAACTTATTGATACATAGTAGCCACTTCTTTTAACAACTGATTCAAAGAGGCCCTCATACTCATTTTCAGCCAGTTTTAACTCATTTTGTCTTGATTTTATCAAACTACTGTCATTACTGGTATCGTCATGCCAAATACTGCCCCTGACAGTTGCAAGGTTGCTTAGATTACAATAGATAGAAAATGCATTTCTCTGAGTTGCAGCCTTCCATGTAAACAGACTCATCGTTTCCAGTTTTTGATTTGAAGGTTTTCGATATATCCGTTATAACACTCCAATAAATTTGTATGTTGATCATGCGATCTGTCACATGACTATATTTGACCTTCGCCATGCGCCTAATGAGGTAAACAAAGGAAAATAGAGGCCTCTCTGTTGCAGCCTCGATTTTCAGACTGAGATTGTTGCCTATATGCAAGTTACATCGTATCTGACTCGGTGGAAACAACAATAAATTTCTGTGACGCACTGCCATTATTTACAACTCCGATCGTCAGACAGTTTTCTTCTGACCAATGTTCAGTTTCTGAGACAAATCTCTGTGTTTCTTTTTTTCAGTTACACCATATATGTCAGTAATTTACCCATGTTTACACAAAGAAATGATTAATGTACCATTCTACATTGTTTGAAATTTAACAGTGTTTTTGCTCACCAGCTAAAGACGGGCATTTTTAACCCATTACCACACAATCCCTACTTTTGATGACCCTGAGAAAGAAGCCTATAGAAAACATAGTGGGAAAAGGAGAAAATGCTGGTTACCAGCATTTTCTCTTTTTCCCACGATGTTTTCTACCCTTCACTAAACAAACTTCAAATTGTAAGTCACCTTTGTCATGGTGTCTGCAAATGCTTTCGATTTTGATAAGCATAAAATATTGTTGTTTTGTGACTTAATTATGAGATAGGCTTGTCTTCATACATAAAGAAAATTGACGGCGAAAACTGTCTGCCCAGGTCATCCAGCGTTTAGTCCCCTTTTTAATCGAGTATGGATCATATGTATATGTCATGTGGCAAAGAGATAGTGGTGATTTGACTTACACAGATAATCTTTCACTGCTCTCTCAAATAAGTCTGTGACATACTGTCTGCCTGTTACATCTGTCACTATAGCTATCTCGTCCTTTAGCCAGGCCAACCACAAGTCTGTGATAAATAAAAACTTTTTTATCTTAACACTTTTTCTGACAAAAACCCACTTTCAAAGACCCTGAAATAAAGGGCTCATGAAAACTTTGTACGAAAGGGAGAAAATGAGGTAACCAGAAAAACAGTGTTTTCTACCCAAAGAAAGACAACTTTCTTGTTTTGAGTGCTGTACATTTGTCGTCTGCACATGCTTTCACTTTGGACGAGGCTAAAATTTTGTCGTCTTGTATAGAGTTAACCCTTTGAAGGCTCTAACAAACCAGAAAGTTTAGAATCCTTTTCATTTAAATTAATGACAGAAACCAGTTCAAGATTTAAACAAAATTAATTGGGTACAGTTAACTCATTACCAAACAACAATATTTTAAGCTTGTCCAAATCCAAAGCATTTTCAGACGACAAAAAAAAAAGTGACTGAAAATTTGAAATTTGTTTTGTGAAGGGTAGAAAACATTGTGGGAAAAGGAGAAAATGCTGGTTACCAGCATTTTCTCCTTTTCGCACAATGTTTTCTAAAGGCTTATTTCTCAGGGGCGTCAAAAGTAGGGATTGTGTGGTAATGGGTTAACTGGTAATGCAGAAAATATAGAAATAAAATTAATGCTGATTATTCGTATTTTCTCATTTTCCACAAGGTTTTTAAACGCATTCTTCTGTTTAACTCTTTACCAAACAACCTCCAGTTTTAACCTCTCTCAGAAAGAAGCATTTTGAAAACATTGTGAGAAAAGGAGAAAATGCAGGTAACCAGCATTTTCTCCTTTTCCTACAATGTTTTCTACCCTTCTCAGAACAAATTTCAATTTTGTAGTCACATTAATTCTGCCGTTTGTAAATTCTTTCAATTTGGACCAACTTGTTGTTTGGTAAACTGTTATACCGATAATGTTCACCAGATGAAATAAATTTGAATCCTTCACTTTCATGCTTTTAATCCTTTTAGGGGGAAACTTACATCAAAATCCACTATGGTTCTTTTGGGTTATTTCCCCCTGGTGTACCCCCTCCACATAGAGACATTACAATATTATGTACAGCGGGAAAAATGTAGGGTAAATTACATCATATTTACAACTGGATGAGAGGCACATGCATTTTACATAGGTACGCGTAACCAGTGTGTCGGAACAACTGACTCTGCTTTCAATTGAAGAGAAAGAGTATACAAACTGGTATTTTCACTGGTTGTTACCATGAAATTTAGAAAAATATTTCACCGTTATTTCTTGATAACCTGCCAGATAGCATCACATATATGATAACCTGCCAGATAGCATGACATACATGTATATGTTATCTATTTTTACAATAAATCAGGTCAGACATTGCTAGCCATAATAAAAAAATTACAAATTACTTCTTTACCAGATGACGAAATAAGACTTGTCTAAACTGAGAGCATTTGCAGACGGAATATAAAATGTAGTTTTAATTCTTTACCAAACGACAAACTTTAGACTGGTCAAAATTTAAAGCACTTGCAGACTACAAAATACCCTTAACCCAATACCACACAAATCCGACTTTTAACAACCCTGGGAAAGAAGCCTTTTGAAAACATTGAGGGAAATGGAGAAAATGCTGGTAACCAGCATTTTCTCCTTTTCACACAATGTTTTCTACCCTATCAAGGAACAACTGAATCATTTGAGCCAGGCTGAATTTGTCGTCTGCAAAATGCTTTCAATTTGGACAATGCTAAAATTTGTCGTCTGGTAAAGGGTTAACTCAAAAATTGAAATTTGTTTTCAGCAGGGTAGGAAACATTGTGGAAATGGGGAAAATGCTGGTTACCAGTATTTTCTCCTTTTCCCACAACGTTTTCAAAGGCTTCTATCTCAAGGTCCAAAAAAACAGGGATTATATGGTAAAGGGTTAAATAATGATATTTGGTTGGTTGGTTGGTTGTATTGGGGTTTAACGCCACTTTAACAGCTAAGGTCATATCATGGCGGTTGGTGATGCACATGTCTTTTCTGGCTTTCTCACACCGGTACTAACACAACTTCATTTCCAAGGCTATCGACTACTTTTCTCACATCCTTCAGCAGAGTTGAGAGGCGGAAATACGCCGGAAAGAAAGTTCGCCTCAACCAATGATATTTGGCCTTCATTCTTTTTATCACACAATCCTGACATTTACAAACCCTGAAAAAGAAAGGCTTTTGAAAACATTAAGACAATAGGAGAAAGTGGTTAATACCAGCATTATTTTCTTTTCCAACAATGTTTTCCACTCTTCAAAAAACAAATATCAAGGTTTTAGTCACATCTATTTTGTAGTCTGCATAATTATGCTATCCAATTTTGCAATGTCTAGAATTTTGTCGTTTGGTAAGGATTTAATTATGCAAAAAACATTGTGGGAAAAAGAGAAAATAGTGGTCATTATCATTTTCTCCAACTCCCACAAGTGTTCAAAAGTCCTGGAAAAGTTGTTAAAATTATCAATGTTTGATAAAGGGTTAGACAGATCTAACTTAACCCTTTCCCAAACAATCCCTGTTTTTTATGACCCCGAGATAGAAGCCTTTTGAAAACATTGTGGGAAAAGGAGAAAATGCTGGTAACCAGCATTTCCTCCTTTTCCCACGATGTTTTCTACCTGCTGGAAAAAAGAAAATCAATTTTTGATTTACATTTAATTTGTCTCATACCAGAGCTTTCAATTTGGACCAGTCTAAAATTTTCTCGTTTTGTAAAGAGTTAATACAAACCCTCAGATAGTGGGAATATGTCACTCATCCTCTCTCTGGCAGATCGAAGTTTTTCTAATTCTCCTAACTTTTGAAGATTCTTGATCAGCTCACAATGACTGTCATACATGTATGGGTTCTCATTGACCTACATAAAAATAATTAAACCAATAGTAGTAATTATAGTAATAATCATTGTAAATCGGCATTTAAAATATATGTGATCTGTCACGCCAAAAGGGACAATCTGGAAATTCCGTTGGTTGTATTGGGGTCTAACGCCACTTTAACAGCTAAGGTCATATCATGGCAGTCGGTGACGCACATGTGTTTTCCTGGCTTTCTCACACTGGTACTTACACTACTTTCTTTCCAAAGCCACCGACTACTTTTCTCACATGCTTCAGCATTCTTTTCCAACAATGTTTTCTACCATTCCCATAGCAAATTTGAATTTTTCAGTCACATTAAAATTTTGTCGTCTGCAAAATGCTTTCAATTTGAGCCAGTCACTAGCCCAGATTGAAAGCACAGGCAGACAACAGGATAAACTTACCTCAAAAATTGGAATTTGTTTCCAGCAGGGTACAAAATATTGTGGAAAAAGGAGAAAATGCTGTCATGCATCACGAAAAATGACCAGTTGAATATGCCTAATGTCATAAGAGCCACGTCCTCTGATGGGGGGTTTCCCTATATTAACCCATTTCCATGCAATCCCTACTTTTGACGCCCCTGAGAAAGAAGCCTTTTGAAAATATTGTGAGAAAAGGAGAAAATGCTGGTAACCAGCATTTTCTCCTTTTCCCACAATGTTTTCTACCCTTCACAAAACAAATTTCAAATTTTCAGTCACTTATATTTTGTCGTCTGCAAAAGCTTTCAATTCGGACAAGCCTAAAATTTTGTCGTTTGGTACTGAGTTAATACACATATCTCTTTTTTGGTTTTCCCTATATTAATACACATATCTTTTCTTTAAAAAAGAATATCACCAACTATTTTTACTAGGCACCTCAAGGAAAGTATGTAGTATCATCTGATGTACATACGTAATTATATTTCAAAACGAAAATAAAAATGAAAAGGAAAGAAATATTTTCTGCAGAACATGACAACAGTGAATGGCATCCTCGATTGCATATTTTTGCCAAAAAAGCTGTAAAAAAGTATGGGTATCTCCCGTTAAGAGGTGTCTATAGAGGTATCGCTGAATGTCGCAGGTACATTTTTGTGTTGTCTATCACTAGGGTAAAGAAAATTATGGTCAATGTTTATTTCATGGGTGGTTTTGGCTGCTTTGCTGCCTTGTGTTGTTGCCGGTAATCGAGGTGTTGCATTCCTTGTGTTTCTATATATAGGGGAGATTTATTTTCATATTTTATCATTTATTTTGGTTACAGAATGTCAAATTCCTGCGGTCTGAAAATTTCAACTTAAAACTACACACTTGTCATGAGGAAAAAAAAATCAAATAATTACTTCGAAGAAAACCTTAACAACATGAATTTGAAGACGAATTCTCTAAAAAATTCGATTGGGTACGATTTCTCCAGGGGGCGATTTCTCCAGCATTCATTGCTTTGGCTTACTTTTTGTAAGAGAGAATCGCAAAGCAGAGTTAATTCTGCTTCGACAGCTTCTTCGTCGCTATCACTTATATCAGAATTACTATTCTGGTCTACTGTTTCTGTTTGTGCGCCTTCACTTTCATCCATTTCTTCTGGAAGTTCTTCCAAATCATGCGATTCAGTTACGTTTTCAGCCATGATTTCGGGAACGACTAAAGTACGAAAAGGACTCCTTTTCGCGAGAAGGAGTTATTTTGAGTCCTTTTCGCGAAAAGGACTTAGATTTTACGGAAAGGAGCCATTGAAGTCAGTCCTTTTCGCGAAAAGGATTTCTACAGTTCAAGAATACTTATTAAATTAGGATTTTTATTTGTACTTTGTTTTCAACATCATTACATGTTGCGTGGGGCATTTAGAACTTTTTTTAAAATTAATTCATTTATGTCATTTATTTTTTTCATTAGATCTATATTTATTTTTTTAGCACACCTGAGCACATTCGAAGTGCTCAGAATGACCTATTATGATAATCCACCGTCCGTAGGCGTCCGTCCGTCCATTCACATTTCTTTGTTTACACTCTAGCACCTACCAATATTAAGCAATCATCACCAAACTTAGTCAGAATATATATGACCATAAGATATCGGATGACTTCGATTATGCGTCTAATCGGACCGGAACAACTGGAGTTATTTGCTCTTGAATTAGAAAAATTGCTATATTTGACTTTGTTTACACTCTATCATCTACAAATATCAACCATTCATCACCAAACTTGGTCGAAATATACATGACTGTATTTAACTGTAAGATATCGGATGAGTTCGATTATGGATCTCATCGTACCAAAACGACTGGAATTATTTGCCCTTGAATTAGAAAAATTGCTATACATGTATTTGCATTTGTTTACACTTTAGCAACATCAACCAATCAATATCAAACTTAGTCAAAATACGAATGACTATAAGATCCCAGATGAGTTTGATTATGGATCTAATCGGACAGGAACGATTGGAGTTATTTGTTCTTGAATTAAAGTTCTTTAGAATACATGTAGTTCTTAGTCCGGAGCATAACTTTATCATCTCCAGTCTGATTGACTTGAAACTTGGTATTTGTGTTTGTTTTAATAATACAGAGTGTTGAGTGAAAGAACCATAAATGTACCTAGTACTGTCTATGAGTTATCTCCCTTTGATCATCATTTTCTGCCAGGTCATCTCCAGCCTAAACATTTTCAAATTTGGTAAATTATGAAGTGCAGTGCACAAGAAGAATAACTCTTCCTAGCATGGATTTTGAGTTATTCCGCCTTTTACCGTCCGGAGCAAAACTATGTCATTTGAAGTAGAAATGACTCGAAATTTGGTAATCTTATTTGTTGCAATATTTGGAAGCGCAGTGCACAAGAATTATACATGTAAATCTATACCTCGTACTGCCTTTGGATTATTTCCCTTTGAATGTCATTTTTACAGCTTTAGCGTTTGCCTGCAATATAACTTTGCCATCTCAAGTCAGAACGACTCCAAACTTGGTATGCAAGTTTGTTGCAATATTACCGAGAACATTTTGCAAGAACAATAACTCTACCCAGCGTGATTTTGAGTGATTTCTTCTTCGATCTTGACATTTTTACAGTATTTCTTGCTTGTCAGAACGGAACTTTGGAGTCTCAGGTCAAATTGACTTGAGACTTGGTAAACATATTTGTTGCATTAACTCTTTACCACAGGACAAAATTTTAGACCGGTTCAAATTGAAAGTATTTGCAGACGACAAAATAAAGGTGACAGAAAAATTGAAATTTGTTCTTGGAAGGGTAGAAAACACGGTGGGAAAAGGAGAAAATGCTGGTTACCAGCATTTTCTCCTTTTCCCACAGTGTTTTCAAAAGGCTTTTTTCTCAGGGGCGTCAAAAGTAGGGATTGAGTGGTAACGGGTTAACTGCCTTTTGCAATATTATTATACCTCTTTGACAACTGGCGGTGAGATAGGAATATCTTGTGACATATGCTACTCTTGTTTCATTATCATTTGGCCTTATACCTCGATATTTGGTATTTACACGTATCTTTATTTTAGACCTTTACTGCTTAGTACTCAGGTGAGGGATATAGGACCATCATGGTCCTCTTGTTTACTATTTATGTTAAACCTTTACTTCTTTCTTACATTTGTTGAAAAGAAATGTTGCTGTATATCTAATGCTGACCAAAGATCGACCGACCTACCAGTAACCTGACAGTGTATTGTCAGTCACTCGTATCTAATTCATACAATTAAGATACATGATTTGAACATTCGTCTTCAATGTTTCACCGCAAACATTAGGCAGATTGTATTTGTATCAACGCTTTTTGCATGGTTCAAATGCCTTTAAATTATTTGTCAAAGAGATATCGACTCATGCTGAATTTACGAACTCATTCGTTTTAACTGACTTTTGCATACAAAGGGCGGAAATCACAATTGATGTTTCAATGACGTAATTTTGTAACGCTGTATTTAATTAAGACATGAGAAAACCTGGTCTTTGATTGGTGCTTTTGAATTATTACTGGTAAGGTGTTAAAATGAGTAGACTCTATTAAAAAGAAGCTGAAGTAAGAATTTAGCATTAACATTAACCTATTACCACACAATGGCTTTTGTGACGACCCTGAGAAAGAAGCCTTTAGAAAACACTGTAGATAAAGAAGAAAATGCCGGTAACAAGCATTTTCTCCTTTTCCCACAATGTTTTCTACCCTTCACACAACAAATTTCAAATGTTCAGTCCCTATTACTTTGTCGTCTGCAAATGCTTTCGATTTGGACAAGCCTAAAATATTTCCGTTTGGTAAAGAATTAACTCTTTACCAAATGACAAAATCTTAGACTTGTCCAAATTCAAAGCATTTACAGACGACAAAATAGACGTGACTAAAAAACTGAAACTTGACTTTCGAAGAGAAGAAAACATCGTGGGAAAAGGAGAAAATGCTGGTTACCAGCATTTTCTCCTTTTCTCACAGTGTTTTCATAAGGCTTACTCATCAGGGTCGTTAAAACTAGGGACTGTGGGTAGTAAGTTTTAACCCATTACCACACAATCCCTACTTTTGACGACCCTGACAAAGAAGCCTTTAGAAAACATTGTGGGAAAAGGAGAAAATGCTGGTAACCAGCATTTTCTCCTTTTCCCACAATGTTTTCTACCCTTCACACAAAAAATTTCAAATGTTCAGTCACTATTATTTTGTCGTCTGCAAATGCTTTGAATTTGGACAAGCCTAACACATTTAACGAATTAAGAAGCCTTAAGAAAACATTGTGGGAAAAGGAGAAAATGCTGGTAACCAGCATTTTCTCCTTTTCCCACAATGTTTTCTACCCTTCACACAACCAATTCCAAATTTTCATTCCTTTTTATTTTGTCGTCTGCAAATGCTTTCGATTTGGACAAGCCTAAAACATTTCCGTTTGGTTTTGAATTAAAAGAGGTACTTTACTGACTAATTCCACCCTTGTTACGTGTGAGAGCGAAACTACAAGAACACACGCGTCGTAATTATTATAGGCAGATTCTTAATTACGTTGCCTTATTGCACTATATTTAATTAATTTAATTTCACGGTGCTTTTGTTTACGTAACTTCCGCATACCTATACCCTTTGAGCGGGACCCCCCTTTAAGTGCCAAACCATTCGAGTATATCTACTAGTCAAGTGTATCCAGATCAAATTTCATAAATTGAGCAGTCTGATCTTGAATCTCCACTGGGCAATACTTTCCGTAACATAACTTGACCCAAAGAGCCGCGTTTTTTCACACAATGTTTTGTTTTCTACCCTTTTATAGGTAATTCTATTCGCTGACCCAAATTCAGTTTATCGCCCTAGAATTCCTTTAATATGGTTTACCCTTTACCAAACGACAAAATTTTAGACCGGTCCAAAATAAAAAGCACTTGCAGACGACAACGTAAAAGTAACTCAGAAATAGAAATTTGTTTCCACTAGGGTAGAAAACATTGTGGAAAAAGAAGAAAATGCTGGTTACCAGCATTTTCTCCTTTTCCCACAATGTTTTCAAAAGGTTTCTATCTCTAGGTCATAAAATCCAGCGGGATTGTTTGGGAAAGGGTTAAGATTAAGATTTTGTCCGCGGGTAAAGAGTTGTGGAATAGGAAGTTGTGGACAAGCTAGAGTTGTGGAATAAGGGAAAATCCCATTTCCAAGCTATATAATCTAGCCTAAATCTACTACTAATCTACAGTTCTCTATGACATCCAGAACAAAAATGAGCAAGAAAGACGTTTTTGTAGAAATCTTAGTATTGTATCTGTGCATCGTAGGTTAAATTAATTATCAATTTATCTTTATATCCGTCGGATCCGAGAAACATAGAGTCTTATATCAGTTGGTGTTCGAGACAGCATTTTATGAAACGAGCCCAGAAAAATGGCATGATGTGGATCTTTCGCGACCTTAATAATATTTTTTGGCGAAATAAGTAATAAATACTTTATTTCATGCTTTCCGGTAGGACATCGAGAAATAGCAGTGAAAATATTTTTCGATCTTACATCGGTACCACCAGTGAAAATACCGATTTTCACGTTCTTGTTGCCTAGGTAAATTGCGCGTGCCTCACAACCAGATAGGAAATATGCTGTCATTTACCTTACATTTCTCGCGCTTGACGTAATATTGTAATGCGTTGCTATGCGGGAGGGGTACGCCACGGGGAATAACGGAGAAGAACTGCACTGGATTTTGATAAAGCTCCACCAAGAAAGGGTTGAAAGCATGAAATAAGTAGAATATTTGTTTTTTTCGGTGAAAGATCGAAATTTATTTCATTGAGTGGACACCATCGGTAATATTTACACGAGTGGAGCAGTCACTCGTGTAAATATTACCGATGGTGTCCACTCAATGAAATAAATTTCGATCTTTCACCGAGAAAAACAAATATCCTCTAGTTGATTAATAATGAAATGGTATTCAGCCTACAAGGGTTTGTGATCTGTCGCCGTGATATGACCGGAATGAAACTGAATGAGGTTTTAACACTAATTATTCAATCAGTATTCCTTCATTTACGAAGATATACTCAAAGAGTTGTAGCCACTCCAAATTTGCACAGGGTGGATGTCTCTGAGTTAATTAATCATTTACGAAATAACCCCGAGTCTTCGTGATCCTGAGGAAACGGACTTTTGAAACCATTGTGAAAACAAGGAGAAAATGCTGGTAGCCGAAAACTTCGTAACTACAGCTTGTAACAAGCATTTACAGACGACAAAATAAGTGACTGAAAATTTGAAATTTGATTTATAAAGAGTTGAAAACATTGTGGGAAAAGGAGAAAATGCTGGTTACCAGCATTTTCTCCTTTTGCCACAAAGTTTTCTAAAGGCTTCTTTCTCAGGGTCGTCAAAAGTAGGGACTGTGTGGTAATGGGTTAAATGGAGCTTGTCAGGTTTTTACAATCTCACCAAACTGAAACAATAACAACAAAAAAACTGATTTACGATTCATCTACTAGTAATCATTTAGGTATAATTTTAAAATTTGAGTTTTTTTCTCTTCTATTGTTTATATTCAAGAAACGTATTTCTTTTTTTTTTTCCACTATTATAACTTGACTTGTTCATTGCCATTACCATGTTTGAAAATAAATGAAACAAAATTGTCGTTCAAAGATAAAAAAAAAAATAGTGTAATATTTCGAAAGCCAAGTGAAAATGGTCGACTCTAAAAAATATAATTTTATAAGAGAATTGACCGAATCTAAGTTGCGATATCTTGTGGCCAGACCCTTTTGTTTAGTCGTTTAATTATGTATATTGTTCTGTATTGTAAATTTTATTTTTGTAACATAACCTGTCAATAAAATATGTTTAAGCTAACTAACAACAACAACAACAAATTGTCACCGAATTAATTAAAACAAAAGCTGGCAAATAGTCATTAAAAAGGAGTAAAAGTATGAAAAAGAAAACTTTCCTGTGGCATCTCCTTACCCTCTTAAGGTATTTTTAGCTCTTGCGCCAGGGTTTCGCAAAGTTTGTAGGAATGTCGCGCATGTTCAATCACAAGTTTATTACGAGGATTCGTATTCAAATCACAGTATTATGACGTCATATCTGATTTAAAAAGAATAAACACAGTTAGAATTGCAAACGGTGACCCTTAACATAAACGCCACGAATCACTTTTTTTTTTTACCTTTTTTTTTTTTAAACTGTACAGTTTATGCGACAGCAAAGAGAGATATATTAGTATTTATCGGTATGACAAGAAATTTTTAATTTACAGAATAAAAAGAAAATTGAAAAGAGGCCTTCTACATTTACCCCACAATCCCGACTTCTAAAGACCCCCGACAAAGAAAACCTTTGAAAAAATTGGGGGGAAAGGAGATAACTGTGGTGGCATTTTCTCCTTTTCCCACAATTTGTTCTACCTTACTCAAGATAGGTTTCATTTTTGTGTCATCTTTCATTTGCCTCTGTAATTGCCTTTGATTTCAGTGAGTGCAAAGTTTTATAGTCTGGTAAAAGTTTTACAGTAGCGAGGACACGGAAGTTGCAGACGTCCAAACGACAATATTTTTGGCTTGTCCACATCGAAAGCATATGTAGGCATCAAAATGAAAGTGACTGAAAATTCAAAATTTGTTTTGTGAAGGGTAGGAAAAAAATGTGGGAAAAGGAGAAAATGCTGGTTACCAGCATTTTCTCCTTTACCTACAACGTTTTCTAAAGGCTTCTTTCTCGGGCTTGTCAAAAGTAGGGATTGTGTGGTAATGGGTTAAACGTGGCTAAAATTCATTCATTCATTCGCTCGTTCGTTCGTTCGTTCGTTCGTTCATTCATTCATTCATTCATTCATTCATTCATTCATTCATTCTGTCTTTTCAACAGCTACAAGTGGACGGCAGAAAAAGCTGTTTTAAACGGAGAAAAGTTCCAGAGATTAAACAGTGCGTTGAGCCAGACTTTCTGTTGGACGATGAATGGATTCATTCAGTCTCTCGCCAAGCTAACAGTATTGTGAACAGGGAAGCTTTTGAACAAGTCTTTACGTCTTCCTTAAACAGCACCATCCGAGACGGACAACAAGAAAATTTTATATCGAGTACAGCAAACAGATGTAAAAAAGACCGGAGAGGAAAATCGAAAAGGCAAAAGTTACCAGGACCGCTGCCGAAAAATCTTGTGGTAGAAAATGCGTTATGTGCATGGAAAACCGTCGAAAATGTAGACGTGAACAGAAAACCAACCAAAATAATAGAAAACAAGTGTCAGTGTAGATACACGAAAACATTAAAACGTAACTATAAGTAAGTAAGTAAGTAAGTAAATTTTTTATTATAGTGACATGTGTTATACTACAGTTTGACAAATACAAGATATATAAGAAATTCAACACCCGGCCCCATGGGCCTATATGTCACCTAAACGATAAATAGAACATAAATAGAAAATAAATGGTGGGTTACTGAAAAATAATAGAACGAAGCAAATGAATGAATGAACGAATGCAAGAATGAATAAACAATTGAACAAATGAATGATTGAACAAATGAATGAATGAATGAATGAATGAATGTTGGCTGGCTGTGGTAAAAAAGAAGTTGACAAGGTTAAACAAACATTAATAGAAAGGATGAAATAGAACAGCTTCAAAATGGTATATGACAGGTAAATAACTGTTTATCTGTCGTATACCATTTCTTTTTTACTGAGTACTGGCTGTCTGTCTGCCTCGGGCAATAAGGGCAATAAGGGACTATACTGTTATCCTTCGTGGATGATTGTCAAGGTTTTTTAAATAATATCACACAAAATAGACGTTTGCATGTATTTATATAGACTTAGGTGATTAACCCATTACTGTTTAGCTTATTATTTACAGATGCCTTGCAAGGTAAGTATAATTTTAGACACAGAAGGACAATTTGAAGATTAAGTGGGATCAAACTGTATTGATGGACAGTATGGATCAAGATCAGACCACATAAATAATGTGCTCTGATCTGGATCTGTACTATCCATTATTTTGTCAAATACTCAATGAAAAATAAGGCTTAACACAGTAACAGTTTAACACTATACGAAACGACATAATTTTAGACAGTTATAAATTGAAAGCACATGCAGACGACAAAATAAACGTAACTCACCCCCCCCCAAAAAAAGGAAACATTGTGGGAAAAGGAGAGATTGCTCCGATTAGCAGTATCCATATAATTTGACAGGTTTCTCTGTTACGTATATAGGATCCCTCGTCTTTTAATATAGGATTTAACTAGGAATTTGGCAAGTTTTCTAGGTTCATCTTTCATTAACAACACTAGTTTTTCAGAAGATGAGAGGTTCATATAGTAAATATCATTGATCTTGTGACTGAAAAAATAGTCTCGTTCATTGTTGTAGATATGACAGTCTATTACAAAGTGTATCTCATCCTCTACCTCACCCGAAAGGCACAGATTACACAGTCTGTCTTCATACTTTTCCCCAACGTACCGCCCGGTTTCTACTCTAAGGGGTAAAATTCCGCATCTTAACTGTGCTAGCACAGATCTTTCATTTTTTACTAAGTTTATCTGCATATATTTTTCTGTGTTGACAGTGTCTTTAAAAAGACAGTAAGTTCGCAACTTATTTGTTTTTTTCACCATTTCTGACCAGATAGACACATAGTGGGACTTAATCTTAATTTCCACCTCCTTAATATTTACTGGTAGTTTGTAATTAAAATTGGAAGACAAGTCTAATGTGGTCATGATCTTTTTAACTTCACTGCACCAATTATTGGAACAAATACGATAATCATATTCGAATACACGTCGTGTCAACCTATTTGTGTCGAATGAGAGCAGACGATTCCAGTAGCGGAGGATCACAACCCACCGCCTGTAAAGACTCGGGAGCCATCCGGTATCTCCTATGAGTGATATAATCGGGGCAAACCTGTGGACACCTAGAAAGTACCTCATAGCCCGATTTTGGATATTGTCTATAGTTTGATACGCTTTAGAACCCCAACTTGAAGCCCCGTAATCCAAAATAGGCACAACACAGTTAAAATACAGTTTTTCGTAGGACCTAAATCCAAAGTGCTTTAGATGGTGAATCTTTGATATTACACTTCCCAAAGCTCTCCCTGCCGCCTTTGAGATAGACTCACAATGGGACGAAAAGTTACATTTTTCCTCGAATATTACGCCTAAGTATTTATAGTTTGATACAGTTTCGAGAATGTTCCCACCTATCCTGAAAGTGAATTTACTACGCTCTTGTCTTCCTTTCCTAAAATGCATACATTTGGATTTGTCTGTGTTTATTAGCACTCTCCACTTTTTACACCAGTTATGTAGACAGTCGAGCATAGCTTGTAAGGACATTTCCGATTCAGCAACTAACACAATGTCATCTGCATATAGGAGAATGGAAACTCGGGAATTATCAACTTGTATGCCTAGATTCAATTGATTGATTTCGTTCACTAGGTCGTTAATGAAAACAGAAAATAGTGTGGGAGAAGCACAATCACCTTGAACGACGCCCATTTTGCAGTCAAACCAATCAGTAGTTTTCCCGTTAATCCTTATACAAGCAGACGAATTACAGTACATGGATTTCACCGATTTGTATACTTTACCATCGATACCGTTAAGAAGTAGTTTGTACAGTAACATGTCACGATCAACAAAGTCAAATGCCTTTCTCAAATCAATGAAGGCCGAAAACACTTCTCTATTGTTTCTTATCATACTATTAAGTGAGAAGATATGATCATCACAAGATCTGTTGCGACGGAAACCGTTTTGTTCATCTGCTAAAATGTTTTCAGAGTCCAAATGCTTGGAAATGCGTTTATTTAGGAAGCCTGTATACAATTTGCTCACACTTGAGAGCAGGCTGATGCCCCTATAATTTAATGGATTCCGGTGATCTGATTGAGCGTCTTTGAGAATAGGACATATTATTGCCTTGCGCCATGAAGAAGGCAGTATCCCGGTATCAAATAGCAGCTGAAATAGATCCTTCAGTACACCTATCACAGGTGGGTATTTAAGAAAAGCATATGATATACCGTCTATACCCGGTGCGGATTTAGATTTGGCCCTCATCACAAGCTGGGTTATTTCCTCAATCGACACATTGGCATTTAAAGAAACATTCTGAACATATAGAGGGTCTTGCATGTTCAATTCTATGATATGTTTGTGCATTTTGCATCTGTCATAATGGAAATCATCAAACTCCTCAACATTAGGAGCATTATAGAGATTACAAAAATCATTTTTCCATCTTTCAAATACTGCGTTCTCATCGGTCACGGTATGTCCGCCAGCGTCTACTATTTCAATAGGGATAGAATTGACCTTCCGCTTTGGGCCCAGAGAGTTGATTTTATCCCAAAAGTCATTAGGCTTTTGTGTGGATAGAGATTCGATATCCACAGCTACTGAGAGTCTATAAGCTCTTTCTGTTTGACGTAAATATTTATCAAATACACTTCGCGCGTTTTTGAAAATCGTTCTTTTATACCCCCGCTCTCTCCGCGAACCCTTGCTTTTTAAGAAGTTCTGTTCAGCAATTCGCATCTCATTCCATAGATCAGACAGTGTTTCATTCCAGTAAGGTTTAGACGTTTTATATCGTTTACAGGTAGACCTTGATCCACTAAAACAAGGTACACGTGTATTTAGTTCGTTATTCACAACGTTACAGAATTCCATATATCTCTCATCTATCTCATTTTGCGTTTCCCTTGATCCTTCGATCTTTGATATCAGTTCGATTAGTGCGATGCGAGATATTTCACTGTCCATGAAGTCAAGGGGAATTTTACTTATATTATACTTTTTACGACAGGTAGAATAATCGTTCGGACTAGCATTTCTCTGTACATCAGCAAAAGAGTAGTCTCCCCTTATCCCTAGTTCTAATAGGAGTACACTATGATCAGGCAACTATATGTGTGAAAATTTGGAGATGTATATGAGTGTATTGAGGCGGGTGGGGTGTGTTGAAGGGGTTTTTAGATATACTCGAGTCTGGGAGCCCTACTCCGTGGCTTGTGTAGCCGTCCGTCTCCCAAACCCAGAGCAAATCAATAGAGGAATGATAGCTTCAAATATATGAGTTCAATGTTTAACTGGCGCTTTTCGTTATTTTACAAATTTCGGACCATTCGAATTATTGTATATTTAACTTTAGGTCACTGAAGGTTCATCACTCTGTCACGGAACGCTGAAATGTTCATTGGTCGATTATCGAACACCGTTACTAAAAATAGCACAATGACTTTCGTTTATGATAAATTTAAAGGCCTGTGATTTAATCGATTGCTGGAAACCAGCATGTCGTCCTTTTCCCACTTTTTTTTTGACCTTTCAAAATCAAACGTCAGTTGATCCAGATTTGATAACCAGCATTTTCTCCTTTTCCCACAATGTTTTCTACCCTGCTTGAAACAAATTTCATTTTTAGAGTTACGGTTTTTTTTTGACGTGTGCAAATGCTTTCAATTTAAGCGAGTCTAAAATCTGGTAAAGAGTTAACATTTATTTCGTCTGCAATTCCTTTTAAGTTAGATGGCACTAAAATTTTGTCCTCTGATAAAGTCAATTTTGTTTTATTTTTCAATTAGGTGATCAGAATGTCTTCACTTACTGGGTGCTTTGGAGTTTCGTTCCAGACCTTTCATATACGTTATACTGTTGATTTGTATGTTTAACCCTTTCCCAAACGATCCCTGGTTTTTACGGGTCTGGAATAGTAGCCTTTTGAAAACATTGTGGGAAAAGGAGAAAATGCTGGTAACCAGCATTTTCTCCTTTTTCCACAATGTTTTCTACCCTATCATAGACAGAAAATAATCTTTTCAGCAAGAGTTGAATTGTCGTCTGCAAATGCTTTAAATTTGGTCTAGTCCAAAAGTTTGTCGTTTGGGAAAGGGTTAAATAAATCTAATGTAGCATTTTATTGTTTTTAAATTACCACAACGCCTTTTGTTGTGTTTTATTGTATCTTTTTATGTGCATGTATCTAAACGTTTGTATTCTACATTTTTTTATCTACGTAGTTTCCGGTGTAAAGCCGAGAAATGACCCTCCCCTACAAAATGACCCATGGGTCATTTCTCTACGTAGAGGAATGACCTGGGTCATTATTCTACGTAGAGAAATAACCATCTGGGTTCATTTCTCTACGTAGAATAATGACTCGGGGTTATTTCTCTACTCGTAGAATAATGACCCGAATCATTCCTCTACGTAGAGAAAAGACCCACAGGTCATTTTGTAAGAGAGGGTCATATCTTTGCATTACACCGGCTTAAAAAGCATACAATCGTAAAAGTATATTAGCAGGAAGGAAATATCTTACAATATCAAACACGTCCTTTTGTTTCATTTCGTAACCTGCGTGTAGACTCCTTTACCAAACAATCCCTGGTTTTTATGACCCAGTGGCAGAGGCCTTATGAAAACATTGTGCGAAAAGGAGAAAATGCTGGTAACCAGCATTTTCTCCTTTTCCAACAATGTTTTCTACTCTTCTAAATAAAGTCAAGTTTCAATTTTCGAGTTACATTTATCTAATGCTTCTAATTTGGACAAGTCTAAAATTATGTTGTTTGGTAAAGAGTCAAGCCAGGTTGCTGTCGATTGGCCAAAATAAAACGTAATGATGACATTCATCCGCTACTGATTAGTGGAATAAAGATTATTACCCACTGTCGTTAAAAGGTTTAGAAAACATTGTCAAAAATTGTGATATTTACATATGTTTATTTGTTGTTGTTGTAGTTGCTAAATATACAGGTATATCTAAATGATAGTTGAATATCAATATAGGTTTGTAGTAACTTTTCTGTGGCTTTTAATGGCTTCAAGTCGTTTGGGAAAATTTCGACGTATCAAATTTTCGAATACAACATAAAGCAAGAAAGTACATGCCACAGAAAAGTTTCTACAACAGAGTATTTTTTAAATCTTAGTTTCGCAGGTTTGTTTGTTTGTTTTTGTTCTTTTTCAAAATAAAGCAATGGCTCAAGACGGAATATTAGTTAACTGAAGTTGCTGTTCCAGGTTTTTTTTGTGTGTTTCTCCGCTTTCAACAATATTTCCTTTATATCACGACGATCAGAGCACAAGCCCTCTGCACAACACGTCCCACAGGCAACCTATATACTATCGCTGTCTTTTATAACTAAACTGGCCAAATGAACGTTAGCGGTCATTGATGAATTTATTCTGTAACGATCACTAACAATCATTTCTCTTATTCCCTTATCGAATAATCCCACGTGTTAACGATCCGGGGGGGAAAGTATTTGAAAACATCATGGGAAAAGAAGAAAATGCTGGTTATACAGCATTTTCTTCTTTTCCCACTTTGTTTTCGACACTTTTAAAGACATATCTAGTTATTGGAACCTTGTCCTCTATGTCGGCCCTAGTGCATAGATTATAAACTCGGTCGCGTCTGTCAAGTCTGTTAGTTTAGGTTAAACATATTTATTTACGTCGATTGAGAAACAAATCCTTACGACTTATACCAAACTCTCTCGCTTCTGCTTCCTGGAACATAACTACACCAGTATACCGATTAGGCTTAGAACGTGTAGGCTTATGATCCCGGGTACCCAACTCGGCACCTCTTGGTTAAGGGGCCGACACTCTTCCTCACAACCACGGGTACCACACTGTTGCTACCATGACGATCGGTTTCAGTGCTTAGGCGATGAGATGAAAGACACTGCTTAGATAAAACATTTCTTCTTTTTTCGGAAGGAGATCTAAATATGACTCAAAATAGACAGAAGATGTAAAATACTTCTAAGAGCACATCGGGCTTTTGCACTTCCTCGTTGACCTAGTTTCGAATCATTCCTGGTGGATAGTAACGTAATATTTCAAACCTAGGTTCCAAGGATGGGCTTTGTAATACTATTTCGTTACACCATGTCTGTGTGAAGACATCAATAGATCTAGCACGTTTTTTTTTTTTTTAGATAAAACATGAAAAGTTTTCAGAGTAACTGTATATGGATCAATAACATTTTAAGAAATACCGTAATTTTCGAGTAATGTCTTTACTTTTGACAAACAATTTTACTGGTTGTAGTGCATTCATTATAGAATAAAACAGAACATATATTTTATTGGACAAGTACAAGTGTACATGGTCAAATATTACATGATTTACATAACATACATGGTGATAGATAGCTTTGATAATTGAATTGTTTGTAATAGTTTGCTCCAATACTTTCATGATTCTCCCGTATGTACTTGTAGTTAAAGAATAGCGCCTCATCTCCCCGTATACCTCTAAAGTACTAGTACATTTCCAAACATTTATGATACGATTGCAAAAATTTATATGAACTTTTTTTGATGTCGTTGAACTTTACGTAGCCCCAAACCTCGCTCGAGTAATGCAAAGTCCATCCAACGAAAGCTTCGAAAAATTGAAGTTGAACTGAGCCCTGTATATCGTATTTATTGATTGTATTTATAAAAGGGAATTCGATGCTTTACACGATTTTCCAACTATCGTCTCCTGGTTTTCCTTAAAAGAACCAACGTAACTGAGAACTGTTCTAAGATAAACTTGTCAACGACAGTAAGAAAATATCTTGGACATAATGTCATTGTTCATCAACACATACCCTTCCCCCTTTTTCGAAAAACCATAATTTTTGTCTTATCCGATTGATCGCAATTAACACCTAATAGATCAGGTGTCTGTATTCACCAACCGTTCTTAAGAACATTCTCGGTCTTATTCTTCAAGATTTCCTGACTGTGAAAGTAACAGGACTTCTGATTGGCTAAACCATTTGGTTTAGCCAATCATAAGTTCAGTTACTTTCACATTGACAAAATTCTGAAGAATAAGAGTTAGAATGTTATTGAGAATGGTTGGTGATACGAACCCTGGTCTCGATAATGAGAAGCTACGGTGACTTTTTTTTTTATATTTGGACATTATTGTGCACTGTACCGTCTCAAGTCCATCGTAGATTTTCCAGTAGCAAAGATAAAGCGGTATACTGCTTTTCTGTATCGTCGGTTTAACCTGTATTAGTTTAACCATAGTTTATTCATAAAATTTACATAGACTAATTTGACATAAATTTAAACAAGAAAGGGATTAGAACGTAAGCTTATAGCTTATATAGTTCCTCTCCAGTTGACGGTTACATCATTAAACGAAGTCTTCTTATAATTGTAATTGAACCGTACTCTGGCAAAAGGGGGCATAATGCATACCCATCATGCCGTAGATCAAGCAGGACATCACCCACATGCAATTATAGATATATAAACTCCTTTATGTATAACGTTTGGCTAAATCATGGGGTAGAGTTACCCTTGACATTCAGAAAATGGAAAGATATCGAAAAGTTTTGGCCCATGTCAGCCAGCGCAGACTGCGAAGGCCGACATGGGTCGATAGTTTTCGCAAATGCAATAAGCCCTCCTTTCACAGAGCATGGCTCAATTACTTTACTATTTTGACATACATATGAACAGTTAAAGGTAAGTAATAGAATTAACTATATGAAATTAACAAAGAAGAAAATAAACAGTTTATTTAGATTGGAAACAATTGGTTTAATCTGTATTGCAGCGAAATGCAATTATACTGACATGGCCAAAGACAAATTATTAAACCTTTGATTAAATAAGAAAGCTTGTAGAATTTGTTTATAACATATAAATCTCGGAAAAAAACACTGACGAAATTTATCGTGCGTGGCAGCCATTTTGAATGTTTTTGGGAATATAAATAACTTAAGAAACAAATGAAATGGACGGTTTTTCTCTTATATTCAGCATTTAAATTGAAAATTTTTGTATTTTAAAAGAAGTACTATATATTAAATACACAAGCAACAGGTGTGTTTAAATCCTGGTTTTGTGCTCTATTTGCGAAACTGAACATGGAAGAGACTGGTACGGATTAAAAGTCTTACATGTGAACAAAAATTGAAATTAAAAGAATAGTGGGAAAAATCGACTTGGGAGAGGGTTAAACCATTACCACACAATCCCTACTTTTGACGCCCCTGAGACAGAAGCCTTTAGAAAACATCGTGGGAAAAGGAGAAAATGCTGGTTACCAGCATTTTCTCCTTTTCCCACAATGTTTTCTACCCTTCCCAGAACAAATTTCAATTTTTCAGTCACCTTTATTTTGTCGTCTGCAAATGCTTTCAATTTGAACCAATCTAAAACTTTGTCGTTTGGTAATGAGTTAACATATTGGTTACAACATGGACATGTTGTGAACCTTTTTACGCAAATATAAAAAACGCTTCACTTAAAAAGCTTCAATATCAAGCGTGTAATGTAAATTAAAGTCGATAATATGAATGAGTTTTACAAAATACAATATAGTACATTATGCTTCAATTGTTTTAACGTAAAACAATATACAATACGCAGAAAATAACATGACCTAGATACAAATAGTCAACTTGACCTTTTTCGATAAAACGTCTTTTGAAACTGAATGAGAATATTAATATCGGAGTACTCATGTTGGTGTTCTAAAATTGAAGGTATGTCTAGCTTTTTATTTGAAGGAAGATTTTTTCTTTTTTACCATAATTTTGTATAAATTCCATTGCTTCAAAAACCATTAAAAGGTTTTTGATATATTTCTATGATGCTTATCCGTTTCAAACATTATTTCCTTTACATTAGAGTGGCCAGTGCCCTCATTTATGTTTCCTGTAAATTCTTTTACCATAATGTAACTTAATGTTCTTTCCAAAATACCTACTGATTTCCATGTGTACACACACATAGTCAAAATAATTAATATTTAATCTTTTTAGAACATATCCGCTGAATGTGAGTCTAAAATATCAAAGTACTCGATGACTTCTTTGTTTAGAAGGCGATCATCTCCTGCGACAGATTTATTTTTCTTCAAATTACAAGTAAATAGATGATAGATCTATTTTTTTCCCCGTGAAAGATCGAAATTTATTTCATCGAGTGGATACCATCGGTAATATTTTCACGAGTGGCCAGCCACTCGTGAAAATATTACCGATGGTGTCCACTCGGTAATATTTTCACGAGTGGCTGGCCACTCGTGAAAATATTACCGATGGTATCCACTCGATGAAATAAATTTTGATCTTTCACCGGAAAAAAAAAACCCAAACATTCTATTTATTTGATGCTTTTAACCCTTTCTGTGAGGAGCTTTATCAAAATCCATAACAGTTCTTATTTCCCGCCTAGCAACGCATTACAATATTACGTCAAGCGCGAGAAATGTAAGGTAAATGACGTCATATTTCCATCTGGTTGAGAGTCACGCGCAATTAACATAGACAACGAGAACTTGAAAATCGGTATTTTCACTGGTCGTACCAGTGTCAGATCGAAAAATATTTTCACTGCTATTTCTCGATATCCTACTTGAAAGCATGAAATAACTAAGCTTATATTCAGGGCCCTACAGTCACAGGTTTCTCGAGTTGCTCGAATGTTCTGTGATTGAATGTTATCAAAATGAAAGATTTCACTCAAATCAAATGCTTCGGTGTCATTTTCACACTAAAACGTTTTGAAACGAAGGGAATCAACCAAAAATGTTTTCAAATCATTATGGCTTGTTACGTTTTGTTTATTTTTACTAAATCATCAACAGAAATCTCTTGGCTTGGAATGTTTAGGTTTAACAATTTTTACATGTTTTTTTTTAATTTAAAGGATCGCTTTTCTTATTCTTATTTCGGACTACTCCGGAAAACTCGAGTATCAGTGCGCAGTCTTTTTAAATGGCATAATGAAACATAATTCCCAGCTCCTCATTTTCCGATTTTCTGATCGGAAACGAGAAAAAAGTCTTGAAAATTCGAATATCACGAGAAGCATATTGTGATGACATAATAAAAGGTAATACTCAGCTTCGTTCAATAGTCTTAGATCTACCAAACATTTTACAAATTACATATAAGATAAATAGATGAGGCAAAATCTAAAACAATAATTGTGACCAATCACGCAAAAAGGGACCTTCTGGGAACCGAGAAAAGTGTCAACCCTGGTCAGACAGCGCGAACCGCACAGGCTGACCAGGGTTGACACTTTTCGTATTACCGTCATTTTCTGTATGAAAAGTGGTCATTGTAGCTTGTTATACAATAATTTTTAATGATCAACTTCAACTGAACAGCGCTATCGTTGACCTGCTTTTCATCTGACTGATATACAGAATTCCCAGATGGTCCTTTTTTTATCTTCGGTATTAAAAAAAAATCTCGGAAAAAGTTCAATTGCTTTTAAAAGCAATGGTTTCACTTTTTCACAATTTTTTTTATCTAATTAGACCTACCCAAACCTTTTACAAATTACACTGAAGATAAATGGTTTGAGGAAAATATAAAATAAAAATTGTTCACGATATCGAAAAGTTGTCAGTGGAAAAGAACAAAAAAATTGTTCCATTCATCATTTTTTTTCTTCTTCTTCAATTATAACTAACCAAACGTTTTACAAACTAGACATAGGATAACTAAATGTAATTGAAGGAAAATCTAAAAGATTGAAGTATAGAAAAAAAAAAAAAGTTGGAAAAAGGTCAATTGCTTTTACAAGCCATGGTTACACTTTCCAATATGTTTTTTTTTTTTCTTCTTTCTTTAACTAAGATTTTCAACGAGGGGGCGTAAAAAAGACCCATTTGTAATAAAACAAATGGATTAAATTGCAAAAGACTTTTTTAATCATCGAGATAAAAATCTAACCCATTCAGTAACTCTTGTGTCACCTTACAACTGTACCACAAAGAAACACGAAGTGCAGTAGGCTACTGGGTTACCCCGTTGGCTTTTAAATTTTTGTCATTAACCCTTAACCCTTTACTCCATAGATACTCATTTCTACGCATTGCTTGTAGAAGCCTTTGGAAAACATTGTGGCAAAAGGTGAAATTGCTCGTGACGAGCAATTTCACCTTTTGTCACAATGTTTTCTATGCTTTCATAAGGTGCCATATACACATAAGAAATGGCTTCATCCTTGCTGTTCTTTATTTAGGATCAATTAGAGATACCATAGAAATGCCTTATGGGGTAAAGGGTTAACTCACTGCTCTTTTAGGGACACTGAAGATCAGGATCAGACTGTACAGCGTGTGCAGATGTGCAGAAAGGAGATGTTTTTCCCCGAAATATAAGTTCGAATTATCAACATTCGGATTCTTTACTATGGGCTTCAAATTTTCGTTTAACTTATAAGACAGATTAACCCATTACCACACAATCCCTACTTTTGACCCCCTCCCCCTCTGAGAAAGAAGCCTTTGGAAAACATTGTGGGGAAAAGGAGAAAATGCTGGTAACCAGCATTTTCTCCTTTTTCCCACAATGTTTTCTACCCTTCACAAAACAAATTTCAAATTTTCAGTCACTGTTATTTTGTCGTCGGCAAATGCTTTCAATTTGGACCAGTCTAAAATATTGTCGTTTGGTAATGGGTTAAGGGTTATCGTAGCCTGGATGTGGCCTGCAACACACAAGACAGGACATTCGGACCGTCCGTGCAGGCTGATCCGAGACGGTACATTCCGTTCTTATGTAATCTCCTGTTTTGTGCAAGCCTATTGTAAGACAAAATCGAATGTGGTCGTAAAGTGTCGTCTCGGATCAGTCTGCGCGGATAGCGCAGGCTGATCCGAGACGACACTTTACGCAAATATCCGAATGCCCCTTTTCGCGTGTTTTACAGGCCATTACAGCGATGGGTCAATCTTTGCATCAGGTTAAACGATGACCGAAACCAGGAGGTTTTTTTTTACTATTTTCAGTTTCCAATGTCACTATTTGTCTAAAACTCAATACTTCTTTTTTGTTTTGTTTTGAGTTAAATTGGTATAACCATCCACGTATCATCAGATTTACATCATCGCCACAGAATGCTGATTATGCGGGCGGAACTGACGCCAAATGGCGATTCGTTAGTCGTTTATTTCTCTTTTGCGCGTGGTTTTTCCAAAGTATTGCTAAACAGTGGCGGGAATTTCTTTGTTTATAGATGCGACGTGTGTTCCAAAATATACGTGAGACATGCA
The DNA here is from genome assembly GCA_943736015.1 of Tridacna crocea. Lineage (NCBI taxonomy): Eukaryota > Metazoa > Mollusca > Bivalvia > Cardiida > Cardiidae > Tridacna > Tridacna crocea. Next base: position 27,622,952 of record OX031070.1, read on the forward strand.
TGATGAAAAGGGGGCTTAAAAAAAAAACAAAATCAAAAATAAAAAACAACAACAAAAAAAATCTAAAAAAAAAAAATTAAAAAACAACAACAACAACAACAACAACAACAAAATAAAATTAAAACAACAACAACAACAAAAGTATAGACCCATATCAGCCCGCAGAGTACTTGCAGGCTGACGAGGGTCGACATTTTTTGATATTGATCAATTTTCTGCTTGTCCGCGGACCATTGTATATTCAGATTCGTTCGATTGTTAGCCTAGGTGGATTTCATTGACCCATAGGCATATCGTCGGTTTACTTCAAAAACCTCGTAACTACAGCTTGTTTCAAGCTGTAGTTACGAGGTTTTTTAAGTAAACCGACGATATGAGAATTTGCTTCTTATAATGCACTTTGGCCCATTTTCTAAAAGCAACTGAATAACCAAAGCAAGTAAGGTGCTGTGATCCGATGTCCTGACATTAACATCACTTGGCAATTCAAATGTTGATTTTTTTTTTCATTTTGCACGAAGTTTAGGCACAACATTTCACAAAGACAACCGAACAATGTTCTTTGAAAGGGGTCTTAATATATCTCCACCAACTCCCCCCCCCCCCCCAAAAAAAAAAATAACTATCGACCTAGGTCAGGCTGGCCAGGGTTGAAACTTTTGCTTTTGGCGAACCTGTAGGCTACTTAGCGCGACTCAATGATCTCAATTTTGATGACAGTACAGCGCAGGTTTCAAACGGCACACGACTATTTGTATAGTAAGGGCAGTTTTTGGCTTTGTAGTACATTCCAACAGCTTCGGAAACTTATACCGATATTTCCAGTCCTAAGATAAGTTGCTTCTTATATCATCTGCGACAGCTTCCGAAACTTATACCGATATTTGGGTCCTAAGATTAGTTGTTTTTTATATCATCTGGGACAGATTCCAAAACTTATACCGATATTTCGAGTCCTAAGATAAGTTGTTCCTTATATCATCTGGGACAGCTTCCAAAACTTAAACCGATATTTCGGGTCCTAGGATAAGTTGTCCCTTATATCATCTGTGACAGCTTCCGAAAGTTTGGGTCCTAAGATGAGATAAGTTGTTCCATATAATTATCATCTGTGACAGGCGCGTAGCCAAGCAGAAACCCAGTATCCTGGGCTTCAACATTTACAATCAAAGTGTCAAATAAATGAATTTCGTTCTCTCAATCAGGAATAGAGACCAAATGATTTTGATTTCAAAAATGCCTTTTGACAGAAAATAAAACCTAGATAACGAACAATTTAGATGACGTATCAGACAGCACGTTTCGTTCAGTCTGAACTTGATCTAAATATTCCGCACATGTCTTTCTTACTTTGGTCTATATCGTCTAATGATGATAATAATAGAAACAGAGCTCCAGATAGAGCCGGGGTTAATTTTGATTTCAAAATCGAAAATATTAATTTTTCTCATTTAAACCCTATGTTATGGGTACTCATTAGAATCGTCTCATTGAGACGATTCTAATGAGTACCCACAACATAGGGTTTGGAAGAGAAATAAAGACTTTAGAATGAGCTCTGAATAAAAACACACACACACACACACTCAAGTTGTTATGGGTTCTTAAGATTGATAAGCAAAGTGAATAGTAAATAATAAATTTAAGTAACTTAGAAAAAACCTTTTGGGCTTCACCTGTACTACATTCCTGGTGAAACCCTTTCAGGTTAGAGACAAAGGAAGAATGTTTCTAATTTGGTCAGAAAAAAAAAACACCTTATGATAGACTTGGTAGACTGTGACAGACTTGGAGCCGGAAATGGGTATGTGTAACTATTTGCGGAAGAGAAATAACGAGTTATTGAATGGGTCACAGAATGTGGGATGAGGTTAAAATCCCTTAATTTGATACGAATGCTTTTAATCAAAGCAGGCACGTGTCCATATTTCAGCGAATGATAAGGAAAGGGGGCGTTTTCGTAATTATAGATAAATAGGCAAAGCTGAAGTCGTTTAAGACAATAGGCTCACACGAACGGCAAAATGAAGAACATTTCTCTTTTAATTGTTTACCTCACAAGTATATTTATGGTATGTATAAGCGATTTCTTGAAGAAAGACTACCCACAAAAGGGGTAGAAAACACTGTGGGAAAAGGAGAAAATGCTGGTTACCAGCATTTTCTCATTTTCCTACAGTGTTTTCAAAGGCTTGTTTCTCGTCAAAAGTAGGGATCGTGTGGTAATGGGTTAAAACTGAAAATAATTATAATACTGGTATTTTTCGCCGTAATTTAATCTGTTTCTATAGTATGCTTTTCTTTATTCTTATCTGTTTGTTTCTTTTACCAAAACATTGACATGTTAGGCTTTTCAAAATTGAAATAATTTATAGACAATACATTTGATGTGTTTAAAATGATAGGATTTGACTTTGACAGAATAGAAACGATTATGAAAAAAAAAAAAAAAATTGCATTTTAGGCTTTTCAAAATTGAAACAATTTATGCACAATACATTTGATGTGTTTGAAATGATTGGATTTTACTTTGACAGAATAGAAATAACAATGGAGAAAAAAAAAAACATTTGCATTTTAGGCTTTTCAAAATTGAAGTAATTTATATACAATATACATGTATTTGATGCGTTTGAAATGATTGAATTTGAATTTGATAGAATAGAAATAATTATGAAAAAAACAGAAAATGCTGGTTACCTGCATTGTGTTCTTTTACTTTTTTTTGTTTTCTGAAGCAAGTACCGCTGAGGTCGTTAGATAATGTCTGCAGAAACACTGTTGTTGTCATTTGGCATTGTATTTGGGGAAATAAAGGATAAATAGAAATTCTTTTTTGTTCAGTTCGTCGGTGTAAGGTATTGTCCTTTTTTTGTTTATTGACTTATTGAAGATATGGTACAATGTGTACTTACTGATTAATTAAATTTGCATTTATTTCTTGTCCCCACTGGTAGCCCATAAGGGCGACAACCCCCTTGAAGGCTATTAGAAGTGTTACGGGGAATCGTACAGATACATGACGAAACCCATCCAAGCTACGCCTGGTTCTTATGGGCTAATGGTTCACACGGGACCTCGGTTTAATGTCCCACCCGAAAGATTATTTAAGAAATAATCTTCTTTCTATCGTGGTATATCGTTCAATAAACCACAGTTGTGAGTTATACGGCGCAATAAATAATCCACGAGGGCGATTGAACGATATACCACGATAGAAAGAAGATTATTTCGTTTCTGACATGGCCAATTCTTAGTGAAATGAAAATAAGTTCAAACTTAGAGTAAAAACGCGGAAGAAGATTATGTTCCATTGAATAACTCACTCATGGAATGACGTCACTCTACATGGATCGTCGCAGATTTTACCACGTTTTCCTTGCACTGTGTTTATAAAGCCAAAGTCGCGTGTCATGTTAGAATAATAATTTTAGGTTCCCAGCCTCGGGAATCAAATCCACTCCCTCAAGTCGTCCGATACACCATGTTTACGAGTCTTACACTCTGCCCATTGAGGGTTGCGAGCTGGTCAGTGTTCTTACTGCTTTACTGGTTTCGTTTTTGTAAACTCTTTTTTATTCCGTTGAGTCAGTATGACAGTGAAATAGCATGGGCGGATCCAGAGGGGGGGGGGGGACCTGGGGTCCAGACTCCCCCTAGAATTTTGGCAAAAATGTGGTTATCGGATTCGTGAAATGGTACTGGTTTGATATTGTACAGCATTTATGTAAAATACAGTCTTAATTAAAAAAAAAAAAAAAAAAAGGTTCTAAATGTGAAGACCTCCTCATGGTTAAAACTGGAAACAAAGTATCATATAATAAGACGAGTGCGTTTTCGGTGGGACCCCCCTTCCCCCCCCCCCTCCCCCCCTCCCCCCGAGAAAGATGATCCGCGCATGAATAGTATATGCATATTTTTTTTTTATCTGTAACATATCGGTTGCCTTTGAAATATCTTAAAATAACAGACACAGACGAAAAAGAAAATCAGGTCTTGATAAATGACTGGGATGCCAAATCACGCAAAAATAGTCCTTTGTAGTATAAAAGGAGGTAATTCAATTGTGACAATAATACATAAAAATGTATGGTATCTCGTAAAAATTCCCATGTTTTATATTTCTTTTTCTACAAGTAAATGGAAAGCAGTATTTCTGTGCTAAATTTGTGCGAAAACTGTTCACTGAATAGTTGTTATTACTAACAAGTGATCAGGAAACGTCTTTGTTGACACATTAGAACGTCTCGAAATAAGATTGTGATCTGCCAAGAGCCTTTTTTATTTTTAGATTTATTCTCTTTTTCCTAGCTGTATAGCTACGAGGTTTTTTAAGTAAACCGACGATTATCTTCTATGGGTTCAAAAATGGATTGCACATCTGGGTCCGTATTCAATAACCATTCTTAAGAACATTCTTAGTCTTATTCTTCAGAATTTCGTCAACGTGAAAGTAACCGAACTTATGATTGGCTAAACCATTTGGTTTAGCCAATCAGAAGTTCTGTTACTTTCACACAAATTTTAGACTCTTCCAAAACTCAAAGAGTTTGCAGACGGCAATTTCAAATTTGATAAAAATGGCAGAAAGTTCTCAAAATGGATAAAAAACACTGTGGGAAAAGGAGAAATTGCTCGTTACGAGCAATTTCTCCTTTTCCCACTGTGTTTTCAAAAGACTTGTACTACAGACACGTAAAAACAAGGGCGTGTTTGGGAAAGGATTAAGAATGGTTAGTGAATACGGACCCAGCTTATGTAATTAAATAGACGAAAGCACAAGCAATATTTACTACAGCGATGAAGGATAAAATCAAACATATGAAAAAGAAACATCAAGGCTTTAGGTCACCTTACAGGAAAACAAAGGTTTTTTTTTTTCTTTTACTCAACCTTTTACCCGATAATCCCGCGTTTTAATGATCCCGTAAAATGGGAGGAAATGCTTGCTAAAAGCCTGTCATTTTCATATAATATTTTCTACCCTGTCAACGTAAAAAAGAAATCCTCATTTAAGCTACATTTATTTTGCCTTCAAAAGCTTTCAATTTGGTAGAGTCTAAAATTTTATCTTTTAATAAAAAGTAAAGAAATTACTGATACTGACTTAGAGCTAACTCAGTTTTATTTGAAATTATATGATACATTTTTACCCAAGAGTTTTATTTTTGTATTTATCTATTTCTTTTTATCTAATTCTTTATTTTAAATTATCTGATACATTTTAAGCCAAGAGTTTTATTTTTGTATTTATTTATCTCTTTTTATCTAATTCTTTATTTCACACAGTTGAAGATTAATATTTGACATTGATATTAAGATAAAGAAAAAGATACGGCATCATGTGCCTACTAAAATACAAATGTTGCTTAATGAGAGCCTGTAACAATAACAAGATTTTAGACTGGTCCGATTTGAAAGCAACAAGCTGTTTACATATATCTTTTCATCAAAAGATTCGCGCCACGGAAGTAAATATGCCAGACAGTCGTCCTTTTAACCCTTTACCTGATATGCCAATTTGAGGCTCTTCCATTTCAGCAGCAAATAAAGATATGATGTCAAAAATATGGACAAATGAGGATACGAATATCTGATCGAGTGGAAAACATTGTGGGAAAAGGAGAAATTGCTCGTTACGAGCAATTTCTCCTTTTCCCACAATGTTTTCAAAAGCTGTCTGTTGTTGATATGTCAAAATGAGTATCTATGGAGTAAAGGGTGATGGATTAAAGGGGTGACTCTCTAATGAACAAACGCACATTTTCACCTTAGAACTGGTTTCTGATTGGACGAGGTATTGCACGTTGCAATCAGACAAAAAGCAAGGTACTGAATTTTAAATCAGATCTTGTCTAAATTCGATCAAGAATGTAACTTATGTAGCGGCATTCTTGGATTTTGATATACGTGACCTGATACTTGAATTACTGATTTAGAATTACGAGATTAGCAGAAATAATTCAGAATTTGCTATATTAGGTAACAATCTTTAACCCAGGGGTGAAAAAAGTTGTCAGCAAACACTTGGCATCTGTAAGATATTAGTGTTTTTTTTTTTTGGGGGGGGGGGCGGGGGGAGCTTGAATGTTTCTTTTTGCATACCATCACTATGTAAGCCATGTTTTTTTTTTTTGGGGGGGGGGAAGCTTGAATGTTTCTTCATTTGAAATTTGCATACCATCACCATGTAAGCCATGTTCCTGTAAAAAGAGGTTTAATGCATGTTCGTGATGCATTATTCCAAATAATGGATCACAAAATCATGGATTAGTGACATCCAGTAAGCTTAGCAAACGACTTAACTCTGATGCGTAACAATCCTTTGTCATCCAAACAACTTACCAATAACAAAAAGTTTCGATTTAGGTCAGCCTGTGCGAACTACGCAGGCTGAACTCAGTCGATTAACTCTTCATCAAATGACAAAAATTTTGACTGGTCCAAACCGAAAGGATGAGCAGATGATAAAATAAATGTGACTGAAAAATTGAAATTTGGCTTTGGAAGGTAAGGAAGCATTGTGGTAAAAGGAATGGCTAGATAACTGACCAATCATAACTCTAAAAACCTGATTAAAATACATTTTTTAATTATGATTTCAGCTTCCTGGAGTTGTCAATTCTTACCGCCACCGACACTGTTCTGAACCACAAAGTCTGCCTAGTTTACCATGGGAAAGTTATACTCGGATTCTAGAAGAACAACAAAGCAGCCTCATGTTTCCAATAAACGATATACAGAATGTATTGGTGAAAAACATCACCCATCAACGTCTTTACACTGATTCAGACCACATTTGTGATTCTGCGATATTTAGATTAAACAGGGATTACTCTAGGAAGCCAGTGAACCTGATGGAAAAAACTTGTTCGAGACAAATTATATCTGTAGATGAGGTATCATACGAGTGTCGACCAGTGTCTATATATGTCAAAGTTTGGAGACGTAGCGGAGCATGCATTGATGGAATATGGCAATATGTGTTTGTGTGGGAAAAAATTCACGTAGGCTGCAGTGCTGTCAGAGTCACCTCTAGACATCAGAATACTCTAACTGGATTCTCGGAGGAGTAAGTTTGACACGTTGTGTTGGCAATAACAACCTGATTGCTGTTAAAATAGAGGCAGTGCAGATCTTTGCATCTTCGCGAGCCAAGGTTACGATCACTACGTGGATCTTACCTTGGCGGATAGAGCCCGAATACGCCCCCATTGGATTTTTGTTATTATCCCCCTTTACATCTCATTTCTTATAGCCAATTAAAGATCGTTTTACAAACCGCTTACGATTCAATAATTCAACAAGAAGCGATAACCACAAACGTACTTCGACATTCCATCTTCAGGTGCTGGGATACAGCCTAAAACCTCCGATAATTGATTGGTCATACTGAAACTTTCTGTAAATATTGTTCGTTTATGTTTTTTCGGTAATGAATCATTACATTTCGTGCACACATCCATGGAGGTACCCATGTTTACCTTCTATTTTTATTCGAAAGGTCGCGACCTTGTTCTATTTTTATCAAAGATGAAATGCTACAAATCATATTTGATTAGTTGCAGTTAGAGCTAGCTGCAACCAATAAAAAGACGTATCGCGGGAATGTAAAAATCAAGCTCGATCCGCCAAGGGTAGAGTAGCGTAGTGGATAGTCACCCTTGGCTTGCGAAGATGAGATCTTTGCTGCTGAAATAAAGGACAGTGTAGATCAATACCAGACTACACGTTCCGTGCAGTCTGGTATTGATCTACACTGTCCTCAGAAATAACTGAATCAGGGTTCAAAGCTACAAGAATGAAAAACATGTACATGCTATTTCAAAATTAGAACTAAGGTATACAACAGAGTTATCGGGCGCTCCAAGATACTCCTTTTACACACGGCAGGGTCTTACTATTGTAAAATGAAATATATCACATTTATATTGTTGTTATTGTTGTTCGGTTTTAGTATGTTTTTTATTGTTTTCTGTCCAAATATTTTTTTTACAATTTGTATGCAATTCACCGATTAAAAGTGAGGTTGGTGGTTCATTGTAGTCTTGTTTATACTTCGATTTTAAATCGTGCTAGTGAAATATATGGAAGTCTTGGCAATACATTGGTTGGTTCCATGGTGATAAACGCCGATAGAAACATTATTTCAGTTATATCGCAGCGGTCAGTGCAATTATCCATATTTTCCTGGAATTTCTTAATCAGAACTCCGCTATTATAATTCTTCCTAAGAAATCGGCTGCTTTCCCACACAACGATCGTCGAAATCGCCGAAATGATGAACACTGGTGAGAGAAAAAAGAATCCTGGCGCAATGACAATCATCAATCCCTAGAAAAAAATATTGGTGAAAACCGTCTTCGAACCTGTCCAGTCTGGTTTGACTCTACACTCTCCTCTAACCTGATCTGCATTGTATAGGGAATTAGCTACAACTCTCCGGTTTCTTCACGAGATAAATTTGTGCACTGATGTGACGAAATGACCTTCGCAATATCATTCTGTGTACAGCATTGGCTTGACGCCTACGGCTGTTTACCTTATTTCATATTTTCTTTTTCCGATCTACTCACTTTACCTTTACCTTAATCCTTCTGTACTAACACTTAAACAATACATGATTGTGAATGTGTGATGATGAAGATCTGTAAAGATCAAATCTTTCATAAAGGATCTATCTATCTATCTATCTATTTATCTGTCGTGGTTTATCTTTCAATAAACCACGGTTGTGAGTCATGAGCCACAACAAATGATCCAAGAGGCCGACAGCCTAATTAGTTTATTCATTACTCCCCATACCTCACAACCATCATAGAAAGAAGAATATTTCGATTCCATCAATATGACCAATATTTTTTTATTTTTCCACTAAATAAATACATAGTGCATACTAGAATACAACATTTAAAACATTGCTATGATTTTTCTAAATACAATACATTTGAAAATGATAGGTTATGTCAGTATCAGAAGGCCATGCTAAAGGCGCGGTAGCTGCAAATGTTGATGTCTCACAGAGTGTCATCTCAAGACCCTGCAATCATTTTCGTTATACTGGCAATGTTTCTACATTTATTTCATTAGTATTGAGTATGCAATTTTACAATTAACTTTCTCACCAAGTAATTTTTTCCAGTTTAGTTCGAATTTTATTGATTAATTATCTCTTTTTCATTGGATTTCATACAAGATTTTTTTTGCTTTGTTTATTCCCGTAATTCTCCAAAACCATTGCTTGTTTTTTACGTTTATGGGTAGTTGTTGTTTTATTTCATTTTTTTGGTATGCTTCCAATCATATTGTGATATTTTTTTGAAAAAAAGTCTTCCGGTTTACTGTCATAAAGATTTTTAATGTTTCGAAGTCATAAATTGTCATAAAATGGAAATCAAACATTTTTTTCCCTGAAAATTTTATTTCTATAACATTCCATTTGTTGTAAAGGAATGTTTGGCCATTTCATTTTATATTTGTATTGTTCCCAATTATTTCTTTCTTAACTTTATTGTTAAAAACCATATCTACTGCAAAATGTTGCAGGAGTTTATAGAAGAGGTTTTTCCGTTGTCTCGTGTCGTTTGCATCAAAATGTCTTTCAACTCTTTACCACACGACAAAATTTTAGACTGGTTCAGATTGAAAGCATTTGCAGACGACAAAATAAAGGTGACCGAAAAATTGAAATTTGTTCTGGGAAGGGTAGAAAACACTGTGGGAAAAGGAGAAAATGCTGGTCACCAGCATTTTCTCCTTTTCCCACAGTTTTCAAAAGGTTTCTTTCTCAGGGGTGTTAAAAGTAGGGATTGTGTGGTAATGGGTTAATCCAACTTGCTTTCAGGGATTTCACTTGTGCATATATATCTGGACCTGCTTTTCACCCATTTTCGACTGAAAGTGTTACTATTGATATTTCAGTTTATCTGGTTTGTTCTCCTATAAGAAGTGAAAATTACGTTTATTTATATAGTGCAATATGTTTATTGGTGGATTTTGTAATACCGTAAAGGACTAAATGATCTTGGTATAGTGCACAAGTTTTTTTAACAGTAACTTTTCTCAATAGTGTAAGTTTTCTATGTAGCCACTGATTTAAAACATTTTTCAAATTCTTGAACTTTTGTAACGATAATTTTCTCTTTGATAACATCTGCATTGTATCAAAAGACAATTTTCTTTTCTGAATCCAAATGAATCGCGTATCCTTTAGGATATGTACTTTTAGAATAGTTGATTTATTTGTAGTAGATTTCAAACCATAAATTTTACTAAACTCTGTTAAACCGTTGATAAACGATTCAAACGCATTTTTTATTCGTCCGTAAGAAATGTTGCATCATCAGCAAGCACAGTTTGCATTATTTCGTTATTTCTTACATTAATTCCCTTGATATCTTTATTTTTTTATATTACATACTAGTATTTTTAAACTACATATGAATAATGAACATGATAGTGGACATTTTAAACCAGAAGTTTTACCAAACTCTGTTTGCCACAGTGGCGAGATTGAGGATGAGTTTCGTTTCTCGCTAGTGTGCCCGAAATACAAACACTTACGTCGGAAGTACCTAGATAGATATTTTTATATCAGACCTAGTATGCTTAACCCATTACCACACAATCCCTACTATTGACGACCCTGAGTAAAAGATTTTATAAAACATTGTGGGAAAAGGAGAAAATGCTGTTTTAACAGCATTTTCTCCTTTTCCCACAATGTTTTCTACCTTTCTCAAAACAAATTTCAAATTTTCAGTCACTTTTATTTTGTCGTCTCCAAATGCTTTCGATTTGGACAAGCCTAAAATTTTGTCGTTTGGTAATGAGTTAAACTTATCTCTATACTGTCGAATAACGACCTAAATGAATCGTCTATGTTTGGTAATTATCTGACATCAGCTTTTTTTCACTACGGTTTAACACACTTTACAGTTAGCATCATTATTTTTTTTCCAGATGAGGTTTAGGTTTACCGACTGATACACTATATGAGAGAGAGAGAAAACAAGATAGAGAGAACGAGAATTTATATGACTTTTGATGCAAATTGTGTAGTGTTCAGTGTTCTGTTCTGTTCTGTTAAACAATGATTAATGATTCAAAAGAATTTTTAATCTGTCCTTCAGAAACGTAGCATGATCACTCGCGGCAAGCATAGTTTGCCCCATTTCGTCATTTTCCACATAAGTTCCCTTGACATCTTTATTTTTATTATGTTACTTGCTAGTTTTTCCAAACAACATAATTATAGATAATGAGCATAATAGTGGACAGCGTTGGCGTACTCCACGTTCAGTTGAAAAGCTTTCCGACAAGTTACCATTTATAATTATCCCAATATCTTTAAAAAATGATTTAACCCATTACCACACAATCCCTACTTTTGACGTCCCCTGAGAAAAACGCCTTTGGAGAACACTGTGGGAAAAGGAGAAAATGCTGGTAACCAGCATTTTCTCCTTTTCCCACAGTGTTTTCTACCCTTCCCAGAACAAATTTCTATTTTTCAGTTACCTTTATTTTGTTGTCAATTCGGACCAGTCCGAAATTTTCTCACGTGGTAATGAGTTAACCTATTTTTTTAAAATCCTCAACGCAGTTTAATGTTTCCATCCATTTGTAAATAAAGCCATGATCTATACTTTTGTGTGCTTTTTCAAAATCAGCAAAGCCCTGGTTCATTTGCTTTGTTGGGATATTCAACATATTCTATTTAGTTCGTATATTTTCACCGATATATCTACCTTGGATAAAACCTGTTTATGAAGAGCTTATGATTGAAGATATTATTTCTTGATTTCTGTCTCCTATTGATTTTGTTGCGATCTTATAATCAGTAATAACTTATTGGCTGCCATTAATTTTAGTAAGTGCATCGAAATATTTTCCCTCTTTCGGAATTCAGATTATTAAAGCTAGCTTTTGAACTGTCATTATAGAGGCTTATTTTAAAACAGTAATTCATCGAATTAATGAAGTAAGTGCTTAAATAGCCCCAAAATACTTAATCAAAATTTACAGTCAATCCATCGAATCCCAAATTAATGTAATTTACAAAGAAAATATGGCCTCTATACAGTCATATTAAGTCAATATACCTTCACATTTTTTTCTTCGTCTTCTATTAATTGTTTTATTTTGATATCAATGATAGAAATCTCATATGGCGAAGATCAGACACAGGTCTATAAACATTCCTTCTGGGTTATGAGGTCAAATAAATAATCGTTGTGAGTTATGAGTAAAATAAATAATCGTTGTGAGTTATGTGGCGCAATGAATAAACCATTCCGGCTATCGCCCCCCGGGGGCGATAGCCGGAATGGTTTATTCATTGCGCCTCATAACTCACAACGTGGATTATTGCACGATAAACTACGATAGATAGAAGAATATTTCTATTTTAACATAACAAATTTTTAATCGAAGAAAACAATTTCATACTTAAGTAAGAACGCGAATGCAGATGGTATTCCATTGAATACACCAAGGCCTTTCCACTTACTTACAAAAACAAACTCCTCCTGCCGAGTCGGTAACTATAAAAAAGAATGAAAAAAAAAAAAATCAGTAAAACCTAACACACCAAACACAACATAAAAAACCTGCATCGTTTTACTTTTATAAAATTCCTCTTTCAAATGACAAAAAAGAATGAATGTATTGTAAAGCATTAGAGTCGGAGTTGCTTCGAATGCTCTAAATATTACTCCACCCACTCCCTATCCCAATACCATTTCCAATGCAACACCAGGCAATTTTGAACTAACATTCAACGTAAAAAGACATTTGATTGATAGTGTTACGTATAACATATAAAATATTTCTCATCAAATTTTATCAATAACAGTCAATATCGGTAAATCCTTGGGCGTTTTCTTTCCTCTTTGGTCAAGGAGTCTGACCAGGGTCAATATTTTTTCGCAGTTGCCGGGTGACGGGTCACATTATTAGTTGTACGGTCAAGTTGCATGGGACTTGCAAACTTGTTCGCGGCTCTGCTGAATCATGTCGTCCAGAGCCGAAGGCGAGTTGGCAACTGCGAAAAATTTCGACCATGGTCAGACTATACCGACTGCACACTCTGACCTGGGTCAAAATGTTTCGCCTTTAGAATATATTTTTTTTATTTTGAAATATTATTCTACCTTACTTAATGATTGTAAAAATATCCTCCCTGGTTGACTTGCACGGTCTTCGATCTCTTTTTCATTTGTTTGTTTGATTTTTGGTTTAACTTGAAAATTGAGTACGCTGACGAAGTAGAATTTCTTTTCTGAGTGCCCCATTTCAGTTAAAACTGACTTCACTGGGAACTGACGTCAATGAAACCTTGGTAATACGTGCTAAAACGTGCAGCTTGGCGCATACCTTTGATGTTATTCTTGGTCGATGTCGCCATTTTGGACTTTTTTTTCAGTGATAGTGTCGTCATGTATACGGGGCCCCCGAAAGAGAAACTGCTTTTACGTTGGTTTGACCTGTGCACATGATAAAGATGTTCGGGGTTTATTATCCAGTCAGATCGCGGGAAATTTCTTTGCAGTATAATAAATAATTATATTGAGAGAACCCCCATGTTTTCTCTGCTTTCTGTTGTCCATCTCTACATCCGTGCCCGCTAATAAATTTCTAGTATAGACTTGCTTTCTTTAGATAAAGAGTTGGTCATGTCATTTTTTTTTTTGAGGAAAAATATCTCTCCTTATCGGACATTGTAAATCCAACATCAGACCAAACGTTCTGTGCAGTCTGATCTTGATCTACGCGGTCTGCAAAAGGTCACTGACTAGCGTTACGTAGCTTAAGGGTTAAAACCAAAAAGCATCGACATGTAACTATGCCTATATGATTCAATGAATGCTCGTATTTCATAAGATGGTCACAATTCGGTAAGTTGACCCTTTCCCAAACGGCAAATTTTGAACAGGACCAAATTCAAAGCATTTTGTAGATGACAAATTAACAGTTGCTAAAAAGATGATTTTTCTATATGGTAGGATAGAAAACATTGTGGGAAAAGGAGAAAATGCTGGTTACCAGCATTTTCTCCTTTTCCCACAGTGTTTTCAAAAGGCTTCTATTCCAGACCCGTAAAAATCAGGGATTGTTTAGGAAAGGGTTAAGTAAGTTATACAATAAAACATTGATGCGTAACTTCAATGGCGCCGCAAATCAGTTTTTTTCTGCTAAAAAATGCACATTACATTATTTTAAACTGACAAAAGTAATTTTTTGCAGAACTCGGTGAGAAATAAACATAGAAGTCCTAAACATTCCTTAGAATGCAACTTAATAATTTGGAGCTATGTACAAAAGCAACTGTCCTTCGAGAAACAACACAAGAAAATAGTATCAAAACTAGGTTCCAAATTATCAAAATTGATGTTAAGAACTGGATATGAATTCACCAAAGTAGGTGCGAAATGATCGAAGTGGGTGCGAAATGACCAAAATAAAAAGAATAGATGGGTACGAAATGACCCAAATTGTACAAAATGGCCTAGTTACAATATGGTTACGAAATGACTTGAAGTCGAATAAATAATATGGCTGCCTCCATAGGTACTTTTCAAAATAGTACCGTCGCTCATGGGGCGCCACAATAAACGCATAAAATCTGCATCCCCGTTTTTACTCTACGTATAAACTTGTCACAGTTTCATTTCATGAAGAATTGGCCATGTCAGAATCGTAATAATCCTCTTTCTATCGTGGTTTATCAATCAATAAATCACGTAAATCTAGCGAGTTATGAGGCGCAATAAATAACCTACTCGGGCTATCGCCCTCGTGGATTATTCATTGTACCTCATAACCCATAACTGTGTTTTATTGAACGATAAACCACAGTAGAAAGAAGATTATTTCTTAATTATAATGATATGCATTGCATCATGCCTCTCGAAGAAAGATGCATTTTCTATTTTGGAACGCCATTTTTCCAGCAAGCACACAGCTCGTATAACAAATAAATGACCAGACAGGAACCAAGGTTGTAAGGTTCCATGGTCTTTAATTACCAACCAATGATGAGAATTTTCTATATTTGAAAGCAACAGAACTTCTGATTGGCTAAACCATTTTGGTTTAGCCAATCAGCAGTCCTGTTACTTTTAGATGTAAAAAGTTCTTGAGAAATAAACAAAGAATAATCGTATGGGCCTGGGACTCCAAGGTGCTCATAATTTCTTTATGTTTCATGTCGGAAGGACCAGTTCCTGATACGAATTTCATTCTTGATAACGGTTTGCATGCACTGCGAATTCAACATCCTTGTCCTTTGTATTGTCTTAGCTTTAATCTAATCCGATAAAGGAAGAAAGATTAAAAGATTAGACAATTGTAACAGAATCACAGGAATTTACACGTGATTACTTTTATACAAAATAAACCGCCCTACACCATAAATAAAAGACCCTTTCAAGGTCGTGTACTGATAACATCCTTATTCGCTTATGAAAAGTACCTATGGAGGCAGCCATATCATTAACCTTGCTTTCGTAACTAGGTCTTTTCGTTCCTAAGCAATTTAGTACCCAAGTTTCCTTTTTATTTTCATCATTTTCTACTCAATTCGATAATTTCGTAACCACTTTGATCATTTCATAACCTGTTTTTAATTTCAATTCGGTAATTTAGAACCCAGTTTTACTACAACTGCTTTTGTACACATCTCAAATTGAAACTATGTTAAATTTTGCCGAAGAATGGCTATAATTGTGTCTTATCATTATCGGTTCTTTCTTTTTGAAGTTTTGAGTTGCATTCTACAGATTATCTAGGAGTTCTCAGTTCATTTCTTATCGAGTTCTGCATAAATTTGCATTGGTCGTTTTTGGAATTATGTAATGTGCCTTATGTCAGAAACAAGTGATTTGCGGCGCCATTGAAGTTACACATCAATATTTTCTTGTCTTACATTTGTTTCTGTATATATAACGTAGTACAACGACCTTTGGTTGTGGACTTACCCCATAATGGTATAGAGTTTTAACTTCCTGCAGCAAGATCAGCCTACAAGCTTGTGTGGTTTGTTCTTGATTATCCCATCTCTAACTGTCTTTGAAAAATACTACATGTGTATTGAATTCTTTACAACGACCATTTCCGCTGATATTTCCTTAACCCTCTCCCAAACGACAAATTTTGGACTCTTTCAAACCGAAGGAGTTTGCAGACGACAATTTTAGATTTGAATAAAATGGCAAAAAGTTCTTAAAAAGGGTAGAAAACACTGTGGGAAAAGGAGAAATTGCTCGTTATGAGCAATTTCTCCTTTTCCCATAGTGTTTTCAAAAGACTTTCACTGCACACACTTAAAAACCAGGGCTTGTTTGGGAAATGGTTAATTTAACGACATAATAAAAAAACACTTTACGCAGACGGCTAATTTTTTGATTCGTCCAAATTGAAGGGATCTGCAGACGATAAATTTTGTATATAACTGAGATAATGGAACTTATCTTGAAAAGATAGAAAAAACAACTTAAAGGAGAAAATGCTACTGCGGAAAATTTCTCCTTTTCGCAAAGTGTTTTCAAAATTTTCCCCTTTTTGTCACGCAAGAGTGTTAAAACATGTGATTGTTTGCATTATTTTCTTTCGGCAGACTCAACTTCCAATAAGTTTCCCGAAAAGGATTTTCAACAACAACCAGGTAGTTGGTCTCTAATATCTGTAATATGGCATTCGAATATTTGCTTGACATGTCGTCTCGGATCAGCCGGCGCACTCTGCGCAGGTTAAATCCGAAACGACACTTTCCGTTTTCATGCTGTTTTCTGTTTTGCGCAAGTCTACTGTAGCATACAATCTAATTTAGACGTAAAGTGCCGTTTCGGATTAGCCTGCGCGGACTGCGCAGGCTGATCCGAGACGTCACTTTACGCCAGTGTCTGAATGCCCCCTTTTCGCGTGTTGGAGGCCATATCTCATAGTGCAGTCTCTTTTTTTTCTGTTCTGAAGAAGTTGTAAAATACATGTATCTGATTTCAAATAACTTACAAAATAAATTAATTATATTTCGATTGGGAGATAAAGTAGACATTCCAGAAAGGCTTCCCCTTTCATATGTATATCCGGAAACAGGGATGAAGATGGTAATGATGATGATAATGATGATGATGATGATAATGATAATGATGATAATGAAGATGGTGGCGGTGATGATGATGATGATGATGATGATGGTAATGATGATTATGATGATAATGATGATTATGAAGATGGTAGTAATGATGATGATGATGATGATGATAATGATGATTATGAAGATGGTGGTGATGATGATGATGATGATGGTAATGATGATGATGATGATAATGATGATTATGAAGATGGTGGTGATGATGATGAAGATGGTAATGATGACGATGATGATAATGATGATTATGAAGATGGTGGTGATGATGATGATGATGATTGTGATGAATATGGTAATGATGATGATGATGATTGTGATGAATATGGTAATGATGATGATGATGATGACGATAATGATGATGATGGTGATGATAATAATGATGATAATGATGATGATAAAGATGGTAATGATGATGATGATGATGATGAAGATGGTAATGAAGGTGTGACCGTGATGCGTTGTACCAAGCAATCTATCGTATAATTATGGAACCATTAAATTCACTTTGTCTCATAACCGACTGATACATGAGGTAGAGTGGTTTTTGGACACGCAGAAAATTTAAATGCAGCAAAAACTTTAGATTTATGTCAGCCTGTCCGGACCGCGCAGGCTAACATGGGTAGATACTTGTTGCATATGCATTAAACCCCCTTTTTCCACAGATTATAGCCCATAAGTTGACTTGTGCTAAAATAAAAAGGTTAACTCGTTTCCAAACGGCATAATTTTAGACTCGACCGAATTGAAAGCATTTGCAGACGACAAAATTAATGTGACTCCAAAAAAGAAATTTGTTTTGGGAAGAGTAGAAAATATTGTGGGAAAAGGAGAAAATGCTGGTTATCAGCATTTCCTGCTTTTCCCATAATGTTTTTGAAAAGGCTTCACTTTTTCAGGGTCGTGAAAACCAGGGATTGTTTGGGAAAGGGTTAACCCATTACCACACAATCCCTACTTTTGACGACCCTGAGAAAGAAGCCTGCAGAAAACATTGTGGGAAAAGGAGAAAATGTTGGTAACCAGCATTTTCTCCTTTTCCCACAATGTTTTCTACTGCTTACAAGACATCTTTCAAATTTTTAATCACTTTTATTTTGTCGTCAGCAAAGGCTTTCGATGTGCACAACCCTAAACTATTGTCATTTGGTAATGAGTTAAGGGATTGTGGTAAATTGGAATTACGTTATGAGTTTGGGTAAGAGGCGGATGCTAGCATTTGTCATAGAAAATTTCCCAATATCAAGCTATTCATTGACAAAACATTTATATAGTGGTCAATTAACTAGCATAATTAAACGTAAGGTTGATTTACATGAAAACAGTACAAGAAGCTGAGAAGATTTTAGCAGTTTGAATAATCTAGATACGAGTAAAATGAAATTCAGTATTTCTGACTTTTTGTCTGTTACAGCTCTGGTATGTAGATCTACCCGTTGATAATTAGTTATAAACGACACGTTGTCTCCAGGTTTTTAGGCAAGCTTTTTGAACACAATAAAGTCTAAGAAGAAAATAGTTTTATAACCAGCATCTTCTACTTTTCCACATTGTATTCTAACCTCTCAAATATCATTTTTCCCATCGTTTCAGCTGTATTCAATTTGTCGTCTGCAAATGCATTCAATTTAGACAAGTCAGAAATTTTGTCGTCTGGTAAAGAAATTAGTTTTAGTTTAAACATATTTATTTTACATCGATTGAGAAACAAGTTCTTACAACCTATACACTCTCTCTTGATTCTGTTTGCTTGGAATTACACCAGTACTCGCGCTGAATGTGTGGGCCAATGAAAAATCCCAAAATTGACATCCGCTCCCGGGTATCGAACTCAAGACCTTTAGGTTATGAGGCCGACGCTCTACCTCACGACCACGGACACCACGAGCTTAACTAATTTAGACCGGTCCAAATTGAAAGCTTTTGCACACGACAAAACAAACGGAAGTCAGATATTGAAATTCGTTTCCAGCAGGGTAGAAAACATTGTGGAACCAACATTTTCTCCTTTTCCCACAATGTTTTCAAAAGGCTTCTTTTACAGGGTCATAAAAGCCAGGGATTGTTTGTTAAAGAGATAAAGAGATCTTTTTATATATCACCCATTTTAATTGTTTTCAGTCATCGATATTTCTAATCACCTTGCCTTGTTTATTCTTTGACTCAAAATATTTAAGTAATATAAAATGTAATCGTTACAAAATCTGATTTATTCCGATCTAAATTATCTGTTACCGACATCTTTCGCCTTAATTTGTTCAACAGAGTGGTACAACAATTTCGGTGTGCTTTAAATAAAGAGTAAGTAGGTTTGACAAACTTACTCCGTAAGTCTACTTGATTAAAGGTGGGTATTTAGAACTTTTACATCTCACCAAATCAAAAAATATATATATCACTGAAATTCATATGAAAAAATAATACAAATCATCAATAAAAATAAGACTCATAAAATTACAAGAAAAAAAGTTTTTGGTGGTGTTCCCTTAAAAGGCTACGTAGCCTCTTAAGGTATTTTTAGATTTCGTGCCAAAAATCAATAAAGCAGTGTGGGAATGTCAAGTGACTGGCGCGTGACTAATAACGCTTAAATTCCATTATATAACAAACATGTAATAATTATTTTCAATAATGTCTTCTTCGGACGCTATCTTTGAAACTTCGTCTGTGTATTCCTGTATGTAAATGAGAGAATTGATGTGTCTCCCGTTGGCGTCAACCTGTGCTGTAGTAAATCTCTAATTTCTCGTGTTGTCGGACAGTGTTCGACTACTGGGGTTTAAAAGGCTTTGGGAGTGTAAGGATGATTTTTTTTGCATTTTTGTAAAATCTTTGTCCCAAAATCTGAAGGGCCATCTTAAGGCCTGTCATCCAAAATAATTATTCTACAGTAATTATTGTTACTGCATTGTATATCCAATCTGATCTTGGAAGAAACAAAATGAGCAAAGTTCTGTGACAAGCGGGTTTAACGCATCTACTAAAGATAACGACTCAGGCCAGCCTGCGCATTCCTCGCTGGTGACCCGAATCGAACTTTTTCCTCAAGCCAAATTTCTGCATGTCAAAGTTTTACATACGTGTATAAGTCACGGAAACGACGAAGTGTACCGAAGTAGAATTTGCCTCATTTTAACCCTTTACCAAACGACAAAATTTTAGACTTGTCCAAATTGAAAGCACTTGCAGACGACAAACTCGAAAATTGAAATTTGTTTCCGGCAGGGTAGAAAACATTGTGGGAAAAGGAGAAAATGCTGGTAACCAGCATTTTCTCCTTTTCCCACAATGTTTTCAAAAGGCTTCTACCTCAGGGTCGGAAAAACCAGGGATTGTTTGATAAAGTGTTAATAATGTCAACCTCTCATATAACCTCGTATAATTTCAATAATTTGAACAATTATAATCCATATACTTGTAGAATGCCATATTCCAGATCATCATCGCTAGTCCAGTTACCTTGGGAAATCAAACACGATGTGAAGACAATTTTTCAATTGCTCCGAAAGAATATGCACGTTTAATGGAAACGCAGACAAAGAGTGTTTTATTTGGTCGTGGTGCAGATCGAAATGCACCGGAAGTCGTCGAAACAAAACCAGTTTTGACCGATCCAATATTCGGCCTTGACCTTTGCTGTCAGAAAGGTGACAAGAAGTGTCGTAAAAAGCAGAAGGCAATATTAAATCGACAATACAAGAAATCAAGTTATGGCGTGTCCATGTTTCAGCGAGCAGTCTGTCAGATGAAATTTGAAATAAACCGAGACAAAAATAGAATACCTGAAAATATAATGCAGGTTAGGTGTTCATGTGACTTTCCGGTCAATTTTAAACCCCGTAAACACATGTGTGAGCCGGTTTTACAGTATATGACTGTGTACAGACAGATCGAGCACGCAAACGGAACACAGAGTTTCGAGCCAACTACAGAGGAAGTTTCTGTAGCGTGTATACTTGTGAAGCAACCGAAACCTATAAGGAAAAGGGGGCGAAAACAGATTGTTCCGAAAGAATGATAGCAGTTAGAATCAAATATGACCCCTCACGCAAAAAAGGACCATCTGGGAAATCCGTGCATCAATTAGATGAGAAATGAACAACGACAGTGCAAGTCACTTTAAGTTGATAGTTAAAAAATGTATTAAAAAGTAGAATGACCAGTTTCCATACAGAAAATCATAAAAGCGAAAAGTGTCAACCCAGGTCAGAGTGCGCAATTCGCGCAGTCTGACCAGGGTTGACACTTTTCGCAGTCCCTTGGCGGTCCCTTTTTTGCGTAATGGGTCACAAATTAGAAATTACAACGAACCCCTCCACAAGTTATAAAAAAGGCACCAAGTAAATGCGTTTTTCTTTTCGGAACATACTTTTCCCAAACAATCCCGAGTTTTAGCGACCCTGAAAGAGAAGGTTTTTGCAAACTTTGTGGGAAAAGGAGAAAATACTGGTGACTAGCATTTTCTCCTATTCCCACAATTTTTCTATCCTATCAGAGGTAGATTCGTCATGTAAGCTGGATTTAACCCATTATCACACAATCCCTACTTTTGACAATCCTGAGAAGGAAGTCTTTAGAGTGAAAGGAGAAAATGTTGGTAATTAGCATTTTCTTCTTTTTTTTTCCCACAATGATTTCTACCTTTCACAAAACAAATTTCAAATTTTCAGAGACTTTTATTTTGTCGTCTGCAAATGCTTTTGATTAGGACAAACCTAAAGTTTTGTTGTTTGGTAATAAGTTGACATGCAAACGGCAGATACTTTGATTTTGGTTCAGTCTAAAATTTGGTCATCTAGCAAAACATTTAAATGGCAATACGAGTAATGTCTTCATGACTTTTACAGTCAAAAACTGTAACCACTTGTTTTATTTGCAAAAAGGAAATAAACCGAGACCCATTTATATAAGTCAAAAATGGTCATTAAAAAAAAAAATAAAATAAAAGACATTTCTAGTTGTTGTTTTCTTGAAACTTTTGTTTTTATGTAAATTTTATTATAAAAACACTATGAACAAAAAAACATTGTTGGTGTTATTCTGAATGAATAAAGTAACACATCTTTGATTTGTTAAACCAATTAACCCCTAAACCCATGACCCCACAATCCCTACTTTTGACGACCCTGGGGAAGAAACCCGTTCTGAAAATATTGTGGGAAAGGGAGAAAAATGCTGGTAACCAGCATTTTCTCCTTTCCGGCCCACAATATTTTCTACCCTTCACAAAACAACTTTCAAATTTTCAGTCACTTTCAGTATGTCGTCTACAAAATGCTTTCTATTTGGGTAAGCCTTAATTTTGTCGTTATGTAATGAGTTAAGCTGCTATGTGCGACTCACTGACCTTTTGCGGACAGCGTAGATCAAGATCAGACTGCACAGAACGTGCAGTCAGATCTTGGATCTACACTGTCCGATAAAGAGATATTATCCCCGCAAAAACATACCTTTAAAATAGCAATTTTGGGGTGTTTAATGTCGAATTGGAAATTCCATTTTAATTATAAGTAGGTCAAGGATAAATGGAGTTAGTTTTTAAAACGCCTGGAAGTTAGACTACAGTTTAGAACAGATGCATCAATTTGACATTCGTTGACGCTTGGGATAAGATTTCACTAAAATTGTAAAAAAAGGATATCTTTAAAAAGCGCTAGTGGATCAGTCGATAACTTTTTAGCTCACCTGAGCACGAAGTGCTCTGAGTGAGCTATTGTGAAAGTGCTGTGTCCGTCGTCTGTCATCAACTTTTTACCTTGTGTACGCTCTAGAGGCCACATTTTTCGTCCGATACTCATGAAACTTAGTCAGAATATTTACCTCAATGAAATATCCGACGAGTTTGAAATTGGGTCATGTTGGGTCAAAAACTAGGTCACTAGGTAAAATCTTAAAAAACCTTGTGTACGCTCTAGAGGCCACATTTTCAGTTCGATACTCATGAAATTTGTTCAGAATATCTCCCCTGATAATATCTCGGACGAGTTTGAAAACTGTTTATGTCGAGTCAAGACCTAGGTCACTAGGTCAAATCTTAGAAAAACCTTGTGTACGCTCTAGAGGCCACATTTTCGGTCCGATACTCATGAAACTCGGTCAGAATGTTTGCCTTGATGATATCTTGGACGAGTTTGAAAATGGGTCATGTCGGGTCAAAAACTAGGTCACTATGTCAAATCCTAGAAAAACATTGTGTACGCTCTAGAGGCCACATTTTCAGTCCGATACTCATGAACCTTGGTCAGGATGCTTGTCTCGAAAAAATCTCGGACGACTTTTAAATTTGGGTTATGTCGGATTGAAAACTAGGTCGCCAGGTCAAATCTTTGAAAAACCTTTTGAACGCTCTAGAGGCCACATTTTCAGTCCAAAACTCCTGAAAGTAGGTCAGAATGTTTGTCTTGATAATATCTTCGATGACTTTGAAAATGGGTCATGTCTGGTCAAAAACTAGGTCACCATGCCAAATGTTAGAAAAACCTTTTGTACGCTCTAGAGGCCAAATTTTCAGTCCAAAACTCTTGAAAGTTGGTCAGAATGTTTGTCTTGATGATATCTCGAACGAGTTTGAAAATTGGTCATGTTGGGTAACAAACTAGGTTACAAAGTCAAATGTTAGAAAAACCTTGTATACACTCTGGATGCCACATTTTCCGTCCAACACTCTTGAAAATTGGTCAGAATGTTTGCCTTGATAATATCTTAGATGGCTTTGAAAATGGGTCATGTTGGGTCAGAAACTAGGTCAATAGGTCAAATGTTATAAAAACCTTGTGTATGTGCTGGAGGATACATTTTCAGTTTGATACTCCTGAAACTTGTTCATGATATTTGTCTTGGTGATACCTTGAATGAGTTTAAAAATGGGTCATGTGGAGTCAAAAACTAGGTCACTGGGTCAAATATTAGAAAAACCTTGTGTACACTCTAGAGGCCACATTTTCTGCCTGATACTCTTCAAACTTGGTCAGAATGTTTGTTTTGGTGATATCTCAAAAGAGTTTGATAATAGGTAATTGTCAGGTCAAAAACTAGGTCACTTGGTCAAATCTTAGAAAAACCTTTTTGTACGCTGTAGAGGCCACATTTTCAGTCCAATACTCATGAAACTTGGTCAGAATGTTTGTTTGGTCAATAGACTTAGGTGAGGATTTCAGGGCCATCATGGCCCTCTTTTTTTTGTATGATATGGACTCGTTTAGTAAATGTTTGATTATATAAAACTGCCTTTAGCAGTGTTTTAAACCCATTGCTTATTTTCGATAAGACACTATTGTATTTTATCTTTTTTTAGATCTTCATTTTTTTTGCTCAAGGTCCTTTAATTACTGTTTAAGGTTTTCAGCATCATCATCTGTATAATACGTCATCATTATTTGTGATTGGCATAGCATCTAAAAAGAGCAGTGACTAACGATTTCAAATAGTTCTCGGCAACATGACATTTGGGAAAACTGAAAACAAACTGTGTCTGTTGTACTTTTTTTGACGTCAGCTGATGTTGGAACGAGTGTCTCTATTCCCTTGGTGATCAAATAGTAGTAAATTTGGCAGATTCATATGTTTACTTACTATATAGTATTCTTTTGGAGCTGAAAATTTGGTGGTGTTGGCCGTCATTTGAGTTTTTAATAAAACTCAACGTGGTAGGCAATGGCAATATGCCCCCTTCCATCCCAAACATTTTTTAAAACATTAATTTGAATATAAAACTTGCATGGAGACAAAGGCCTTTTTCTCACCTGCAAATATTTCAACTTCTTTTCTTTGTCTGCTACTCTAAAACGCCCTTTCTCGAGGTTAAACGTAGATCTCAAAAAGACCCCCTCCCACTCCCCTCATTATTGCAACCCTTCCTACGCTCATACACGTAAGAGGAATTTCCTTGGGCTTTCAGCTCTATAGAATTGTCGAAATGATAATAATTTGACTCAGCCACCATTTTTAAAGAAAATAAACTGATGTCGATGCTAAGGAATGTACACTTCCTGGTATTTTATTGATGTTACAGCCAGATGACAGAATTTTAGACTGCTCAAACCTCAAACCATTCGGAGACGACAATTTCAGTGTGGCTCAAATGGTGCAAATTTTCTTCGATAGGGGAGAAAACATTGTGGGAAAAGGAGAAAATGCTGGTTACCAGCATTTTCTCCTTTTCCCACAATATTTTCAAAAGGCTTCTTTTCCAGGATCGTCAAAAGTCGGGATTTTGTGGTAAAGGGTTAATAAGAGAAGACTATGAGTATGACATTCTATAATAAAGACCGTAGAATTTCCACAATTTGAGTACGAGTGGGACGAGGGACGAAATATCTCTTCCTTACATTATATGTAAGTTATCCTAAGCCGCCGGTTACAATTTTGGTTGCTTTTACTGGCATTGTAGATCAAGATCAGACTGCACAAAACTTGCTAACTAATCTCGGGTACTCTGTCCGTTTTGCTCTGACATTATTAGCAAAACTTACTATGAAGTTGGGTTCACAAGGGTCTTATATTTCCAGAGCAAATAAAATCTAAAGGATTTATTGGGCATATCAGGTATCTATTTCTTCCCACAAAAAAGCTCGAGTTTCACAAGCTTAACTAATTTGCTTTTGGTGCAAGTGTAGATTAAGTTGGTTGTGTTGGGGTTAACGCCGCTTTAACAGCTAAGGTCATATCATGGCGGTCGGTGACGCACATGTGTTTCCTGGCTTTCTCATACCAGTACTAACACTATTTTCTTTCCAAAGCCACCGGCTATTTTTCTCACGTGCTTCAGCAGAGGTGAGAGGCGAAAATACACCGGAAAGAAAGTTCACCTCGACCAGATATCGAACTCACAATCACCAGGTCATGAGTCCGACACGCTCACCACTGAACCACCTGGGCGAGCGTGTAGATTAAGATAAGACTACACAGAATTTACTGTCTTATCTTCGATCCACACCGACCACATTGGCGAGAAATTCTAGTCAAAAGTTACCATGCAGTTGATGAAACTATGAGATTTTTATTTCTAGATTGGAAAACTTTTTAAAAGATTTATTCAGCGTATCACGTATCGATGTCTTGCCCTTAACTCATTACCAGACAACAAATTTTAGACTGATCAAAATACAAAGCAGTTGCAGACAAAACATTCAGTGTTGCTCAAATTTTGATTTCTTTTTTGGATGGGATAGAAAACATTGTGGGAAAAGGAGAAAATGCTGGTTACCAGCATTTTCTCCTTTTCCAACAATGTTTTCAAAAGGCTTCTTTCTAAGGGTCGTTAAAACTTGGGACTGTGTGGTAAAGAGTTAAGGAGTCTTTAACAACCCAAGATACGTTTGTGAACAGTGTAGATCAGGATCTGTCGGGACAATCTCGACTTACCTTGAAGTTGCGAGTATTTGGGTCTTATTTCGTGACTTTAACCCTTCACCACACAACCAAATTTTAGACCTGTCCGAACTGAATGCATTTGCTGATGACAGTTTCAATGTGGCTCATATAAAAAGATTTTTCTTTGATAGGATCAAGATCTGTCGGGATAATCTCGACTTACCTTGAAGTTACAAGCATATGGGTCTTATTGCGTGACAGTTTCAATGTGGCTCATATTAGCCCTTTCCCAAACGACAAAGTATTGGACTAGACAAAATTGAAAGCATTTGCAGACGACAATTCAACTCTTCCTGGAAAGATGATTTCTGTCTATGATAGGGTAGAAAACATTGTGGGAAAAGGAGAAAATGCTGGTTACCAGCATTTTCTCCTTTTCCCACAATGTTTTCAAAAAGCAACTATTCCAGACCTGTAAAAACCCGGGATTGTTTGGGAAAGGGTTAAAAGATTTTTCTTTGATAATATGGAAAATATTGTGGGGAAAAAAGGAGAAAATGCAAGTAACCAGTATTTTCTCCTTTTCTTACAATGTTTTCAAAAGCCTTCTCTTTCAGGGGTGTTAAAAGTCGTCATTGTGTGGTAAAAGGTTAAGCGTCTGGCGGATTTCTCCGCCTTTTTAAAGGTTAACTCTTTACCGCAAAATGCAGACTTTGAACAACCCTGGGAAAGAAGTCATTTGAAAATATTGTGGAAAAAGGGGAGAAAAAAATGCTGGTAACTACCATTTTCTCCTTTTCCCACAATCTTTTCTATTCATATTGTTACGGGAGACCACTCCTTCCCGCATGGCATTCTCCCGATTTAAATACAATACCTGGCTACTGCGTCAGGAAGATATCTCTTTGGCTCAGTGGTTAGGGTATTGGCTTTGCGTCCGGGAGTTCGGGGTTCGAATCCCGCTCGGTACCTTATTTCTGCCATGCATTTATTCATTTGTTTCTTTGTTACGGACTTTGTTCGTAAGATGTTTAACGTCTAAGGTATTGTTTTGTACTATTGTAATATTGTCACTGTTTATTTGATATTTTTGTTAATAAATTCTGTTAATTGTTGTCGTTTGTTGCTGGCTTCTACTTTCTAGTTACGCCTGACTCGTAACAGAAATTGGGGGCTCGTCCGGGATCGGCCATTGAGCCATTAATCCCATTTGTTGTCCAAAATCGGACTTCCTGCCTAATAAGGCTTTGAGTCATCAATAAATGATGACTTTAAGAGGGGGTGTGTTACAGGAGACCACTCCTTCCCGCATGGCATTCTCCCGATTTAAATACAATACCTGGCTACTGCGTCAGGGAGATATCTCTTTGGCTCAGTGGTTAGGGTATTGGCTTTGCGTCCGGGAGTTCGGGGTTCGAATCCCGCTCGGTACCTTATTTCTGCCATGCATTTATTCATTTGTTTCTTTGTTACGGACTTTGTTCGTAAGAATATCAAAGAAAAAATGCACCATCTGAGCCCCATTGAAATCGTCCTACGTCTGAAATTGCTTTCATTTTGAACAAGGTTAAAAAATTATCCTGTAGTAAAGGTTTAAATTGTACCAAAGGGTCACTGTTATACAGAATGTTGTGTTTATTAACCCTTTACCACACAATCACGACTTTTAACACCTCTGAGAAAGAGGGCATTCGAAAACATTGTGGAAAAAGGAGAAAATGCTGGTAACCAGCATTTTCTCCTGTTCGCATAATGTTTTTTTTCACCCTATCAAAGACATAAAAAAAACCCATCTTTTGAGCGGTATTTAATACGTTGCATGCATATGCTTTCAACTTGGACAGATCTAATTTTCTTTTGTCTGGTAAAGAGTTTTAACAAAATAACTGTAAATGAAGTCTTGCGGCTGAAAATGATACATGTATGAGTATGCCGCCTATCTAATGACTAACAATACCTACCGTCCGCCGCTTAACTCTTTCCCAAACGACAAAATTTTAGAATGGTCCAAACCCAAAGCACTTGCAGACGACTTCCAGCAGGATAGAAAACATGTTGGGAAAAAGAGAAAATGCTGGTTACCAGCATTTTCTCCATTTCCCACAATGTTTTCCAAAGGCTTCTATCTCAGGGACGTAAAAAGCAGGGATTGTTTGGTAAAGGGTTAACTAACAGTAACAGTGCTTGTATATTTGTGTCAGATATGCGCCCGAAGTAGTCATGCAGGGAAACCAATTTCGTTTTCTTTGAAATTCAGTTAGGTAACTCAACACCAAAAACTAATTCAAAGCCATTGTATTCAGCTAAGCCGAACAAAAGTCTTGAAAAAAACCCGCGTAATCTCGTTTTAGTAGTAATGAAATAAAGAGAAAAAAATTAAGGAATTTGCGATTTTGTAAAAAAAAAAGGGGGTGAAACGATAAATAGATCTATGCCAAGGACAGAATTTCAGACAGTCTTGTCCAAATTTAGAGCGTTCGCAGCAGACAACTTATATAAGGTAGTGGACCCGTAATACTTAATTTTAATTTAAACATATTTTATTCATCAATTATATATAAATACAAAGATCTAAAGACAAATCAACAAATTAACAAACAATAACTGACGAAATGGATCAGAACGAAAGCTAAGCTTATATTGTTCCTCTCCAAAATTTCAGGTACACAGTTACAGGCTGATAACGTAATAAAAAAATAATACTTCTAGTGCAGCATGGCATAAAATTTCTTGACAATTGATAAAGACAGATTTATACAGATATAATACTTCTGTATGTTTTTAACCGACCAGAAATTCATTTGATATCTATCTTCAAATTATTTGTTGATACTTTTGTTAGTTTCCAGACAAGGGAGGTAATTATCATTTATTTCATGCTTTCCGGTAGGATATCGAGAATTGGCAGTGGAAATTTTTTTCGATCTTACACTGGTACCACCAGTGAAAATACCGATTTTCACGTTCTTGTTGCCTAGGTAAATTGCGCGTGCCTAACAACTAGATGGGAAATATGACGTCATATACCTTACATTTCACGCGCTTGACGTAACGTTGCTATGCGGGAGGGGTACGCCACGGGGAATAAGGGAAAAGAACTGTACTGAATTTTGATAAAGCTTCTCCCAGAAAGGGTTAGAAGCATAAAATAAATAGAATATTTGGTTTTTTTTCGGTGTAAGATCGAAATTTATTTCATCTCGTGAACACCATCGGTAATATTTTCACGAGTGGCTGCGCCACTCGTGAAAATATTACCGATGGTGTCCACTCGATGAAATAAATTTCGATCTTACACCGAAAAAAACAAATATCCTCTATATCTCTTTGTAATGAGAATATAGTGGTTTTAGATTTATAAATGATGTTTTTAGGAAAGACAAAAAAAAGTGGCTCGGTGAAAGTAGTGCAATAATACTTATTGTTTATCTAAGCAAATTTTGTAGGATAATAATATAGTGAAAATAGCTGTTTCTATTTGGGGTCCACTACGTTAACTCATTACCAAACGACAATATTTTAGACTTGTCCAAATTGAAAGCATTTGCAGACGACAAAATAAAAGTGACTAAAAATTTGAAATTTGTTTTGTGAAGGGTAGAAAACATTGAGGGAAAAGGAGAAAATGCTGGTTACCAGCATTTTCTCCTTTTCCCTCAATGTTTTCTAAATGCTTCTTTCAAAAGTAGGGATTGTGTGGTAATGGGTTAAGGCACAGATGATGAAGCTTGTCTTTGACAGAATTCAAAACGAGACGAAAACGAGAAAATCCTGGTTATCAGCTTTTGCTCCTTCACTTCAATTTTCTGCAAGTATTTACCAAGTGACATAATTTTGCACCAGACCAAACTCAAAACATCTGCATCTATGAGGATGTTTCAGCTCGACGATACGACTGCCAGATAGATTGCTAGTAGTAGCATCTGTGTCCATATTTCATTGTTAGGCGATGCACTTTGACTTTCAATTCGATCATTTGAAAGCACATTTTTGGAATCTTGCCTACAATATAATCATTTGGCTTGATTAAAATACTTTTTCCCCCCATTTTGCTGACATGAAATGACCCATCTCAGTTCTTGGTTTATCCATTCTGCAGATATTGACAAGTGTGGCAGGATCAATTGTGTTAGGTGCTCACCGTTTTTCGAGTAAAAGGTGGGCGTTATAGTTACACGACGTGAAAATGGAAACAGTCATGTTGTTAACCAGAATGGTGTCAACATCTAACATCACATTTACGGGAGATAACTCCTCGAGGCTTAACATCCAATACCCGATAAAAACATCAACAGTTGCCGGAGAGTTGATTGATTGTATAGTTACATTATTTCAATTTTATCGCCGCGACCAGTGTACCTAACCATACTCTCCTGAAATCTCTTTATAAGTACTCCGCGCAATTTTCTTTCCAAGCCACTGGCTGCTTTCCCACATAACAATCGTCGAAACAATGATCACCAGAAGGGAAAGAAATGATTCTGAAGCAATGACCAGAGCTCCAGACAAGAGGGAGTGACGACACTCTAAATCCATAACTTCTCTTCCAAACCCTATGTTGTGGGTACTCATTAGAATCGTCTCGATGAGACGATTCTAATGAGTACCCACAATATAGGGTTTAGTGGAGAATTATCAATGTTTTCAATTTTGAAATCAAAATTACTCTCTCTATCTGGAGCTCTGAATGAATATATATTATATCATCATTCCTCCTAAAGAAGTCAGCCGAGCCAGGGATTGAACCTACGACCCCCTGATCTCAAGTCCTGCTCGCTATGGACTGAGCTACCAGGGCTCGGCCATCTTCGCAAGCCAAGGCTGACGATTCACTAAGCTACTCTACCCTTGGCGGATCGAGCTTGATTTTTAAATTCCCCCGATACGCTTTTTCATTGGATGCGGCCAACTCTAACCGCAACGAATGAAATCGCTCGTAGCATTTCATCTTTGACAAAAATAGAACAAGGTCGCTACCTTTCGAATAGAGGGTAAACATTGAAACCCACGTGAATGTCTGCTTATCGCTTCATGTGTATTCGTAAGCGGTTTGTAAAACGATTGTTCATTGGCTTTAAGAAATGTGATGTAAAAGGGGGTAATAACCAGCATCCAATAGAGGGCGCATCGCAGGAATCTCAAAATCGAGCTAAATCAGCCAAGGTAAGATCCACATAGTGATCGTAACCTTGGCTCGCGAAGATGGGGCTCGGCAGTCGCTGGAGAATAGTTGCACAAAGATTCTATATCTTGACACAAATTTACCTGCCTTCATACAAGTTTACAAGAAAGCCTACAGATGAACAGACAGGCGGAGCGGCTGTTTCTAGTATATCACTATGGACAAACATTCTCGTTGCGACGGCGGGTGGAGCGTGATAATAAACACATGAGCCATGCTCTGTGAAAAGGGGGCTTAATGTATCTGCGAAAAGTATCAACCAAGATCAGCCTGTGTGACCTGGGCCGAAACTTTTCGCTGTTGTTCAATTTCGTATATGTCCAGGGCCAAATCTACCTGATTGTCAAGTAGGTAGTCAGAAAACGTGGCTATTATGGAGCCACGAGTATACGATCACTTCCATGATATCATACGTCACGAAGATGCATTAAGCTTTTGTCAGAACACGACTCATATTTACGTAGCAGTTTGACATGCTAAACCCATAATCTCAAACTGTTGCAAGAGTGAAAAAAGGGTCAGAAAGGTGTTGTTATGTTTTAAACCATTTTAATACGTTATTCAAAGAAAAAAAAAAAAACACGAGAAAGTATACCTTTAATGGTGGCCCTTCAGAGTTTGGGACGAAAATTTTACAAAAGTGCAAAAAAATAATCCTTATACTCCTAAAGCCTTTTAATTTTCATTCATAAAACCCCAGTAGTCGAAAACCGTCCGACAACAGGAGAAATTAGATTTACTACGGCCCAGGTTGACACCAACGGGAGTCACATACTATTTTTAGATGATCAATTCGCTCATTTACTTACAGGAATACACAGAAGAAGCTTCAAACATAGCTTCCGAAGAAGACATTATGGAAAATAATTATTAATTGTTTGTTATGATAGGGAATTTAAGCGTTATGAGTCACGTGCTAGTCACTTGACATTCCCAGAATGCTTTATTGATTTTCGGCGCGAAATCTAAAAATAGCTTAAGAGGCTACGTAGCCTTTTAAGGGAATACCATAAAAAAAAAATGTAATTTTATGAATCTTAATTATTGATGATTTGTATTATTTTATATATGAATTTCAGTGATATATATATTTTTTAATTTGGTGAGATGAAAAAATTCTAAATACCCACCTTAGGGTATTCATCTTCGCAAGCCAAGGCTGACAATTCACTACGCTACTCTACCCTTGGCGGATCGAGCTTGATTTGTACATTCCCGCGATACGCATTTTCATTGGTTGCAGCCTCTAACTACACGAATCAAATCGCTCGTAGCATTTCATCTTTGATGAAAATAGAACAAGGTCGCGACCTTTCGAATAAAAATAGAAGGTAAGCATGGGTACCTCCATGAATATGTGCAGGATCTGTAAAGATTTTTTACCGAAAAACATAGACCGCAATATTTACAGAAAGTTTCAGTTCGACCAATCAATTATCAGAGGTTTTAGGCTATATCCCAGCACCTGAAGATGGAATGTCGAAGTAAGTTTGTGGTTATTGCTTCATGTTGAATTATCGTAGCGGTTTGTAAAACGATATTTTATTGGCTATCAGAAATGAGATGTAAAGGGGGATAATAACAAGCATCCAATAGGGGGCGTATTCCGAGACTATCGAAATCGGGCTCGATCCGCCAAGGTAAGATCCACATAGTGATCGTAACCGTGGCTCGCGAAGATGAGGGTACTTGGCTAGACTTTTCTGGATTTTATTGACAGATCAGGATCCGCATGCACAGAACGTGCAGTCAGATCTTGACAAGAGCTACACTATCAGATATGGTAAGATTTCTCCAACGAAGAAAATTATTGAATCTTTATCTATGGATTTTTGCTACGGCTGCAAATCTTACGATTATGTTTTTCAGCAGCGTATCGATTTAAGGTAGTAGACCCCTAATACCTGTAGTGCTGCATTGCATAAAGTTTTCTTGATAGTTGATAAATACAGATTTATACAGGTATAATACTTTCGCACATTTTTAACGGACCAGAAATTTCCTTATGCCGACCTTGAAATTATTTGTAGATACTTTTTGTTAGTTTCCAGAAAAGGGAGGTAATTATTGTCTCTTTTTGTATTGAAAATATAGTGGTTTTAGATTTATAAATGATAATTCGAGAAAAGACAACAACGGAAAAGTGGCTTGGTTAAAGCAGTACAATAACACTCTTTTTGCATCATAGCAAATTTTGTAGGATAATATTATTGTGGATTGATAGCCGTTTTCTATTAGGGGTCTACTATGTTAAATATATAGGGTTGCATGGAAGAGGGGTACACTTATTGATGCCATTCATGAAACATGATCAAAATGGAGGTCGACAGACACTAGAGAAATAGTTCAACCTTATGCCCTGGTTTTTTGTTTTGTTTACCGCTTTGATCACGTAATATGTTTTATTATTTTGTATTCACTGTATAAAGTTTCACAGATACACAAAATTTAGGTCAGACTTTTGTTTATAATAAATTTACGTGTGCCTCGGTAACTGCTTCAGGCCTACAGTATTGATTTCAGCTTTAATAAAAAGAATTTGTAACAATCCCGTATCTTTGACGCTTATCCTATTTAACCGTTTAGCAATCAATCCCTGACTTTAACAACCCTCAGAAATAGGCCTTTTGAAAACATCATTGGAAAAGGAGAAAATGCTGGTACCAGCATTTTCTCCTTTTCCCACAATGTTTTCTACTCTTTCAGAGACAAATTTCATCGTATGACTCAAACAGTATATGTCTTCTGCAAATGCTTTTAATTTGGAGAGGTCTAGAATTTTGTCGTTTGGTAAAGATTAAGTTAGTTAAATAAAACTTTCAAGTCGTCAGTAAAACCCTGGATAATGTAATTTCAAACTTTATTTTTTTTTGGAGCAGAACATCTCCTTATCGGACAATTTAGATTTTAAATCAGACTGAGAACATCAACAAGGTCCGTATTCACCAACCACTCTTTATAACATTCCCAGTCTCATTCTTCAGAATTTCGTCAATGTGAAAGTAACAGAATTTCTAAACCATTTGGTTTAGCCAATCAAAAGTTCTGTTACTTTCACTGTCAGAAAATGAAGAGGACTTTGACTTCCATGACAGTCTTGGTGTTACAATAACTGTGACCAGAAACCAGAGAGTAACTCTGGTGCCATGCATCATCGACGGCTACCGTCTGATACCATGCTTGCGTGGAGTTAGGTACTTACAGTCCCGTACTTTTTCTTGTACACAATATAATGACTGACCACTACCAGTTGGTTACTGACGACTGCATACTCTACCACACAACGAGGATTCGTCCAGAATCGGATAAGTAAATACATGACCTTGACCATCTGCAGCGCTTGAAGCATGATTGGCTGATACCATTCAATCATTGGAAGTGCGACGTCATTCATTGCATCAGACCTCTCCAACAGTGGTGAGTTTAGAAGGCAGACTGCCATAGAATTTGCTGTCTAATTGTATTTCTTCTAGCGTAATTATTCTGATACACAGTCTGTTTCGTCATGTTTTTTTTTTTTAATAAAGCGAAATAAAAAAAAAAAAGTCGAAAAAGGAAATAGACGTGGTTTATTTTTTATAAACGACGAATTTCAGAGAAGATTTAGTTCAGTAATTTGCCACGGCTGCAAATAACCTCTCTAGTAATTGTAGGTGTTATTTTTTATTAAGCAAATATTCCAAGCAGAAGAAAAAAGAAGAAGAATTTTGTTAAAAAAGAGAAAGAAGACCGCTTGACCAGAGTATACAACTTGAAAACGCGACAAGAAGGTATAATAACCGTCATATAGAGCATATGAGGTTTCTATGCGGCGGCTTTTTTACTCGTTTGTTTACATGTACCAAAAAATATTGAAATTGAAAGCCAATGAATTATTTGAAAACAATGATGCTAACTTCTCCTGGCTTCTTTTTTTAAAGAAGCCAACTTGTTATTGCTACTTGCAGACATCCCGTAGTCGACTCCTATCTTTTCACAACACCATCTTAATTATCCTAAGGTCGCCATGTCACAAGGATATGTATTCACCAACCATTCTTAAAGTACATTCTTAGTCTTATTCTTCAGAATTTTGTCAACATGAAAAGCATTTGGTTTAGGCAATCAGAAGTTCTGTTAATTTCACAGTTAGAAAATCTTGAAAAACGTGACAAAGAATGGTCTTAAGATTGGTAGGTGAATATAGACCCAGGCCTTGTATTCAATGTGCAAATAACGTAATAAGAAAGTCCAATCAAAAATAACTTCCTCGTCCGTCTCAAAATAAAGATATGTTCCCAGAGTGCTAAGACCACTTCTTACAAGGTCTACATTTGACAATTGAATATTCCTCGACTGTCAGATCATCACAATACAGAAACCCGTTTGCGCCACCGAGAAACGGTCCGGGGAACTAGGTTCGTGAAATACGAGTTCTGTAGAACTAGCAGATGGACAGGACTGCCCACAGGATTTGTTTGGGGATCTCTTAAAGGACTTAGGAACTTTCAGTAGTATTCTTGTTG
This sequence comes from Tridacna crocea, assembly GCA_943736015.1. NCBI lineage: Eukaryota > Metazoa > Mollusca > Bivalvia > Cardiida > Cardiidae > Tridacna > Tridacna crocea. The sequence continues at coordinate 27,659,103 of OX031070.1, forward strand.
TAATCGATTGTACATAGTATTGTTCCTTTACACCAAACTCTCCAGTTCCGTGACTCAAAATCAACCGATGATGAAAAGCCAACGCATGTTTCTAAGTCAACAGGTTCGTGCCTTTTAATTCATTACCAAACGGCAATATCTTAGGCTTGTCCAAATCCAAAGCATTTGCAGACGACAAAATAAAAGTGACAAAAAAATTGAAAATTCGTTTTGTGAAAAATAGAAAACATTGTTGGAAAAGGAGAAATTGCTGGTCACCAGCATTTTCTCCTTTTACCCGCAATATTTTCTAAAGGCTTCCTTCTCAGGGTCGTCAAAAGTAGGGTGGTAATGGGTTAAATGTCATAATTAAGGAAGTAAAGCTATTCAATTTTGTTTAGAGTTTGCAAGAATACCTAATTGAGAGACGCAATGACAGGGGAGCAGATCGAAGGATAAGGAGGATTTCTGTTGAAGATCTCTTACAAAGACACTTCGAAACGTTCTTGGTCTCACATAGAACAAAATAAAAATCCAAATTGCTATTTGTTTTTCCTTTTGGTGCACTTCGCCAAGAACTTTTTGTATGTGCTGCTTTTACATAATCAGATGATACCATTCTAACACAAACAGGGCAGCGATAACCTATAAAGTTGACAAAAACGACTATAGTCACACATCTTTATTTATAAGGGACGAACTAAAAGAAAACGAATGACGGTACGGTGAAAACACGTTGTATTTCTTGACACTGTTTAAATCCTCAACCCTATTTTTACAACAGAATAGGAAGGAGAAAATTCTTTGTCTTATTCTCCAGAATTTTCTACATTTGTAAGTAAAACAATTTCTGAACGGCTAAACCATTCGGTTTAGCCAATCAGAAGTGTTACTTACATATTTAGAAAACCTTGAAGAATAAGACAAAGAATGTCCTCAAGAATGGTTGGTGAATACGGGTCCTGTTTCCTCAAATGGTATCCAGTAACAAAACTTGTGCATTTCGAGAATATGTCTAGATCCTTTTTTAGCATGACCAGGCAATATTCTTCATGAGATTTCTCAGCATGAGAAACGACTTGACTATTTTAAATCCAGAATCAAAAGTTACATGTAAACAATGGAAACATCATTGACCTTCTCTACCAAACAATTAACAATTCAAGTGAATTGCATTATTGGTAAGAAGACGAATTGTGTGTGCTTGGACTTTAGGGGCTACCATGATTTACTTTTTCCAAAATGTTCAAACAATTAACGGAACCTCTTGTGCATCAGAATTGCAACAGGTGCAGAGGCAACCAGGACTAAAATATTGCCCCATACCTACTCTCCCAGTACAGATAGCTGTCCCTAAATGCGATGTTACTTTTGATTGGTCGCCTCTAGGTACAGAGACACTCAATACAAAAATAGTTGAAATCTCTGCACAGATTTTGTAAGCAGGTTTGTTCACAAATAGAGCACACTACTTGGATTTGAACCTACCTGTTGCTAGCGTATTCAATAATCCTTCACTGAACTAGTAACAAAATATATTGCTGAATTTTAATTAGAAATCAGTAAAGTAAAAAATAAAGGAATCGTTAATGAATGGCTGTTATATTATCGCATTTATTGCATATACACGAAAGTCATGCATATATAGTAAGTTATGTAGATATAAATGTAACTAAGAGTAGGAAAGTATTCATTTTGGTGCAACTTCCGCGTTTACGTGACGTAGTGTCTTGTAAAGCATGTTATTTTCACTGTTTTTTTTTTTTATCTTAGTCTTTTGAAACAAAAGGTGTGGAATGCATTGTATTCTCTCATTTTCTACAACAAAAGAATCAGTCATAGGTATTTTGTGCATTTCCGCCGGTAAATTTTGACCGATATGTATAAAAGAAAAAGTCAATATGAAAAAGAAATTTAGACTTGTTTAGTCGTGGTAGTGGTACTTGGTTTAAACTTTAAACAAATTCAAACACTTTACTTGTAGTTTTGTTCCATTTCATTTTAACAGGAGCCAGGATATAATGTCAATACTCGAATATCTTACGTACGGTATTCCTTTGCTTTTATTTACTTCTTTAACTCAAGCGTGCAAAGACCCAGAGCCTATGCCGAACGTGACACAATATCCAAACGTCTTACACGAGTCCTTTTGGCTGTTTCCCGCGCTCAGTAGCACAATGGAAGCACCAACTCAGGGTATACAAGACAACATCAAAATTAGACGGGTTCATTTGGCTGGAGATGTCCAGTGTCGCAAAGATTTTTCGCTAATGCACAGAGATGACAGTCAACTTTCGGAAGAGGGTTTCTATTTTGCCTGTCCATGGCATTACGTTTTGAACTATGATGAAAGCCGGGTACCAAAATTTATTTCGGAGGCTGTATGTAACTGCAAAGGTCCAACACCGTGTTTGACTGGTGAAGTTGGGAGTTCCTGCCGACCCCTAAAGTATCATATACGTGTACTGCGCAGGGCTGGCTGCTCGAATGGAGTTTACAAGTATAGAGAGGTTACTGAGTCAATCAGTGTTGGTTGTACTTGTCAGGTTTTGTCAAGAAGGATGTCGCGTATTCGATCCTTCCACTAAAACAAGTTGCTCTCTTTTTTTAGCATTATTTACAATTTTTACATTCTTTAGCATTTTTTACAACTAATTTTATTCTGTGTGTCGAATATTTCTTATCGTATTTTGCTCGGTCAAAATTCATGTTGAACAGTGTTAATCTGTTTCTTTGAACACTGTCAAGAATTAGCTAGATGCGTCTTTAAAGGGAAATTAGATCGGATAAGTTTCGCAAGATTTCTAGAAACTCTAACAAGAGGCTGATGTCATTTACAAACATGCAGAGATGGAATTACAGTTAAAATCTAGGTAGAAGAACATGTAGAAAGCACAAGCAACTACAGAGATTCATTTTCATTTTTTAATTTCTAAACCCCTTTCTTTGTTAATTCAAACTTGTGGTAAAAGAAAGTCTTATGTGCAAGGATTAAAGCAATTGGAATTTTGAGAGAAGAAATATTATGGGCCATGTGTCAGCTGATCTGAGCAATGCTGTGTAAAAAGAGGGCTATATGAATCTGCAGAAAGCATCGATCCAGGCCAGCATGCACAGTTTGCTCAGAGTTACCAGTGTCAAAACTTTTTGCCAATGGTAATTTTTCTTCGAGTCAAATGACCATTCTACCTCATGTCCAGTCGGTTGTTAGACGAAATGGATTTTATGTATCCATAGTTACCTGACGACCTGCTTGATGTCACACATCACGGAGGTGTATTAACCCTTAACCAAACAATCTCTGGTTTTTACGACCCTGATATAGAAGTCTTTTGAAAAAATTGTGGGAAAAGGAGAAAATGCTGGTAACCAGCATTTTCTCCTTTTCCCACAATGTTTTCTACCTTTCTGAAAACATACTTCAAATTTTGATTTACTTTTATTATCTCGTCGTCAGCGAGTACTTTCAATTTGGACCAGTCTAAAATTTTGTCGTTCGGTAAAGGGTTATTCCACTTTTACCACAGTACGGCTGTTCTCCATTTTCGTACATCTTCTATCATATTCATAAAACATTTGTTGTGATGATGCCTTTAAACAACTCTATCATATTTATAAAGCTTTGTTGTGATGATGCCTTTAGTGGTTTAAACAACTCTATCATATTTATAAAGCTTTTGTTGTGATGATGCCTTTAGTGGTTTAAACAACTCTATCATATTCATAAGGCTTTTGTTGTGATGATGCCTTTAGTGGTTTAAACAACTCTATCATATTCATAAGGCTTTTGTTGTGATGATGCCTTTAGTGGTTTAAACAACTCTATCATATTCATAAGGCTTTTGTTGTGATGATGCCTCTAATGGTTAAAACAACGCTATCATATTCATAAGGTTTTTGTTGTGATGATGCCCTAATTGTTTTAAACAACTCTATAATATTTATAAAGCAATTGTTGTTATGATGCCTTTAATGGTTTAAACAACTCTATCATATTCATAAAGCAATTTTTGTGTCTTTGCCTCAAATGGTTTAAACAACTCTATCAAATTTATAAACCTTTTGTTCTGGTGATGACCTTGGATGATTTTTACAACTGTGCATTTGTTCGATATTTCTTTTATCAAGATAATTATTATTACTTTTATATTTGAATACGGAATTACTGATTCGCTCAAGTATCAGGCCTATGCTGTCTACAAAGATATTGCTTAAGTAATTACTCATATATCTGAAAACAGAATTTTAGACCCACTCATATATCAGGCCTTTGCTGTGTACAAAAAAAATGCTCTAGTAATTACTTATTTATCTTATCCCTTTCACAAACACCAACTTCTGGACCAGACCAAATTGAAAGCATTTTGCAGATGACAAATAAACAGTTGCTAAAAATATGATTTTTCTATATGATGGAGTAGAAAACAAGGGGGAAAAGGAGAAAATGCTGGTTACCAGCATTTTCTCCTTTTCCCACTATGTTTTCAAACGGCTTCTATTCCTGACCCGTAAAAACCAGGGATTGTTTTGGAAAGGGTTAATACAGAGTTTTTGACTAGCTCAAATATCAGGTCTTTGCTGTCTATACAAGTATTGCTCAAGTAGTCATTTATGTATCTGAATACAGAATTTTAAACTCGCTCAAATATCAGGCCTTTACAGTCTAAAATGATATTGCTAAGTAATGATTTATTCATCTGAAGTTTCCTCAAGTATAGGACATTTGTCATCCATAAAGATATTCCTCAAGTAGAGGGGGCTGTCTTTGAAGTGTTAGGAAATATATCTGGAGTAGGAGATTATGTTGGTTATCAGCATTTTTTTTCTTATATAATTATATTTTCAATATAATCCATCCTTAGGGTGGTTAAAAGCACGGTAAAAGATAAATATCACTTTATACATTTGGAAATTCTTACTATATATATTTTCTTATTCAGGGAATAAAACTTTTAGACTCGTTCAGGATGAATGCATTGATAAGATAGTAAGGGGATGTATGTCACGGTATGTGCATTTTTCTGCGATGTCCTATTTTGGACCAGTAATCAACACTTACAATATTAAAATAAACATTGCATTGTATTTGATCCTGTATATATAGAAAGGTTGCGTCCACCACAACATCAGAATAGAAGATTCAATGATACTATTGTTTTTTTATTGTTCCAAATTTTTGTACATATTTTTGAATCCGTTGTTTGGCTTTGTATCATATGTACATTATGTAAGATTTTTGAATACGTTGCTTTGGTTTTTTTCTTTGTCCAGCTTTGTATCAAAAATGCATTTTATGAGATTATAAAATGTGTCTTCCTTTTTTCTTCTTTTTTATATCTCCTTTTCATTTGTTTAAAGACATTTCTATGTACATTTTCTGTTTCTTTGTGTACAAATTTTTGTGATTAAAAAGAAAAAAAAGCAAGTATATTTCGAGAAGATAAACTGCTAAAAACAAATGTGATTAATATAGTTTAAAATAATATTTCATTGTAGGTTATAAGGTTGTAAAAATGGGGTTTGACAACAATATTTTTTTTCAACTTGGCAGAAATTTTAAATGAGTCGTGCTTGTGAAAAGATGTGGTATTTATGCAGCATAAAAAAAGTTTTACTCAGGTCAGCTTACGCAGGAGTCTAAGCAGGCTCACCCGAGTCGATACTTTTTGCTCAGTGTCATGTTATGCATTTTAAAAGACAGTCTAGCCAATGAATCAGTCATTTGTAAGACAAAATAGATTTCATGAGTCCATGTATCGTCGGTTAACTTCGAAAACTTCGTAACTACAGCTTTTTACAAGCTGTAGTTACGAGGTTTTCGAAGTAAAGCGACGATATGTAAGACAACTTGCGTGGTGTTATACACTACATAGATACTTTTCCCAGAGTATTACTCAAATATTGTTTCATTTTTAAGGACAAAAGAGCACAAAACATGAAATCTAATAAAGAATCTGAACTGTACAAAATTTTATACCTTTGAAATTGCACTAGAAGTGTTTTAGCTCATACGAGCATGAAGTACTCAAGCTGAGTTTTGTGATCGTAATGTGACGTCGTCCACTATTACTTTCTGTGAACTGTAGGCAAAATTTTCTGTCCGAGTCTCACGAAATTTGATTGGCATGGTTTTCTTGATATCTTGAATAAGTTAGAATCTAGATAACATACGACTGAATAGTAGGTCATTTACACTTGTGGTTTACTTTGTCACAACTAAGCTTTCTTCATCAGTCCTGGATAACTTTACTTAGATGAGCGGTTTGGGGGGCCATTTGCACTCTTGTTTTTATATTTCGTATAATTTTATTATTTTTTAAAGGAACAGAGGCAATGTTTAACAGACTGTAACTGGTTTAATTCATTAAATTTGCTCTTTTCTTTCCCTTATTTGTTATTTTATTCTCATCTTATTGCAGTACAGAAACAAATAGAAATTCTAGACTATATCTTTTATTTCCGGTACTTTCACGTGTGTGTTATCAATGATTTGATCACGTGTTGATTCTGTCCCTTAACCCTTTCCCAAACAATCCCTGGTTTTTATGGATATGGAATCGTAGCCTTTTGAAAACATTGTGGGAAAAGGAAAAAAATGCTGGTAACCAGCATTTTCTCCTTTTCCCACAATGTTTTCTACCCTATCATAGACAGAAAGCATCTTTTCAGCAAGAGTTGAATAGTCGTCTGCAAATGATTTCAATTTGGTCTGGTCCAAAAGTTTGTCGTTTGAGAAAGGGTTAACCAGGAAATGATGAAGGTTTACATAAAATTTTTCATGATCTCAGAAGACACGTAGACTGGTAACTCGTTTCTCCCAGTAGTCGACGTCCTTAACATCCTTTCAGCGCCAAAGCTGGAAACATGAGGCTTTTGCAGACAGAAAAGATTAAGACCATACTGACCTCACAAAGCATGCAGCCTGATTTTAGATCTGTACTGTCCGCCTGTTTGGTGAAGCCCATTAAAAATATAATATGGCCTTCAACACGCGAAAAGGGACATTCGGACATCTGCGTAAAGTGCCGTCTCGGATCAGCCTGCGCTGTGCGCGCAGGCTAATCCGAGACGACACTTTCCGTTTTCATGCAATTTTCTGTTTTGTGCATGTCTATTCTATCACAAAATCTAATGTAGTCGTAAAGTGCCGTCTCGGATTAGCCTGCGCGGACTGCGCAGGCTAATCCGAGACGACACTTTACGCAAATGTACGAATGCACCTTTTCGCGTGTTGCACTCCATATGAAAACATTTTTCTTAAAGAGAAAAGGTTTAAACCAGTTCTCAATTGGATAATTGTGAACCAATTAACCAAAAACTACCGCATTTTTACTACCCTAACACCCCGGTTACACAGACTGTCGGGCTTACATCCATTTCAAATCGGTGTCATTATTTCAATTTTTTTCGCTTTTTTATCGGTTGTCATAGGTGACCTTATTTCAAGCTGTTTGTGTAAACGGCGATAAACAGGGGTTCAATCGGTCTTAAAAATATTCCGTCTTGCGCTGGTAGAGGCCCAATCGGGATCTGACCGGTGATTAAAGATATATTGTATACTGCCACAACATCTTTCCTTCACAATGGGGTCTTCTTGGACTTTCAAGACTTTGTTAGAGACAAACATAACAGTTTTGCCTTGGTTGACGGATTTCTGGGAGTTCCCTTTGACCGACATACTAAGACAAATCGGAACTTGTCACAGAATTGTTACAGAATCAATCAGATATGGCGCTGGTGAATCTTTGTGGAAACTGAATTAAAATGCCTGTCGCGCATGTAACAATGTGTCTCATGGATTCCATATTTTGATTCTTAGCTTTTTTCACCGGTGATTAGTATCAATTCATCAGTGGCTCTTCGGTGGCTCTTCGGTGGCTTGTCGATGGCCTATAGGTGATATCGGTGGTAGATAAGTTGTCAATCGGTTATTTTGTAATATTTTCACCGATCGAGAATTTTAAGCATGTTTAAAAATCTAAATCGGTAACTTTTCACCTACGAAATTCATCTTTTCCCGGTAGATTTTGAAAGGTTGGGAATAGGTGACCAATATGTGACATCGGAGGCAGATAGGTTTTCGTCGGTTCCAACCCTACTTCGGTTAAAAAGACCACCGATTTATCAGCGATAGCTCTGTGTAACCGGGGTGTAAGGATTGCCGCTTTTAAAACAATGTATGTAGACTGACAGGTAAAACATGATTTCTACCCTGTCGAACAGAAAAGTCATCGTTTGAGACGCTTATGATTTGCTGGTTGCTTGTTTTGTTTTGAATGTGGACAATTTAAGCAGGTTGTCATCTGATAATGAGTAAATGCTGAATGATAGGTAATCTTACATCATGTGTGATTAAAATTCGTAGACACTTGCATGTACATCTATCAATACAATGCAGTATTCTGCCGAGACAGAGATTGTGGAACATTGTACATTTCAAGAAGAAACATTCCAATTACAAATTACAATTCCAATTACAAAGCATTTAGGTGGAACATAACCACTTCATTCTTTCTTTTGTGTTTTTTGTTCTTTTTTGAGTGCACTTGTATCATATTTTGAATCGGTCTCCGTTTTGTTCAAGTTCATGGGACATCTATCTCCTAATCTGAATAACCTTTAGCAGAGCTCTACACCGGTACAATGATTGTGTCCAGTCGGTCTGTATTAGGTTGACATGAAATTAATTCATACTTCCAGACGCCGTGTGACCCCATCCACTCGTAAAAAACATACGCACCCAGTGTCTATATTCAGCAAAATCTGTATGAAAAGACGCTGTTTAAAGTAATGACAAATTATTAAATCCATACCCAATGAAATGACGAAATGATGATCACCAGAAACAAAACTCGTACGACATTTTGATCGTCCGACAAGGAAGCATAAATCTGGTGTCTTTAACTTGGAGATTACAAGAGGGTTGCATCATAACCAAGGCCAGTGGTGTACAGTATGTCGTGATTGCTTGCTCTGATAATGACATTTGAATTTGATTGGGTGCTAAATTTTATTACAATATTAAAAGAAAAAAAAAACAGACTCTGAACTGACAAAATGATCACGTGGCCCCATCCTCTCGTAGTTACATCCAGCGTATCCAGCGTCTATACTGAGCAACAACCGCATGACTTATCGCTGAAGTAACAACAAATCATTAAAATCTGTAACAAGTGGTTTGACAAAATGATCATCGTAAGGATTTAGCCTCAGAAAATATTTATTCATCCAACCTATGGACATGAGCATGGTGTCTAAACGAAAACATTTAAAGGAGTGCATTTATTATCAAGGCCATCGGTGTCCAATATGTCGGAATTGCTTGCCTTGATAATAAAGCATCAATTGGATTTAGTGCAGCCCACTTCTATTGTTATTGAGGTTGATATTACAATATCATTTCATGCTTTCCGGTAGCATATCGCGAAATAGCAGTGAAAATATTTTTCGATCTTGCACTGGTAGGCCTACCACGAGTGAAAATACCGATTTTCATTTTCTTGTTGCTTAGGTAAATTTCGCATGCCTCACAACCAGATGGGAAATATGACGTCATATACCTTACATTTCTCGCGTTTGACGTATTATTGTAATGCGTTGCTACGCGGGAGGGTTACACTACGGGGAATAAGGGAAAAGAACTGCACTGGATTTTAATAAAGCTCCTCCCAGAAAGGGTTAAAAGCATGAAATAAATAGAATATTTGGGGATTTTTTTTGGTGAAAGGTTGAAATTTATTTCATCTCGTGAACACCATTAGTAATATTTTCAAACACGTGGCTGCTAAACTCGTGAAAATATTACCGATGGTGTTCACTGGATGAAATAAATTTCCATCTTTCACCGAAAAAAAAACTAAATAACTAAATATCCTCTATATATTTTTGAGCCAATCCTATATGTCGTCCATAATGCTTTCAAAAAGGCTTGCTCTAAAATATGTCGTTTGGTAAATGGCAAGGGCCCTTGCAGTTTGGCGGACTTGGGTCCGAATTCACCCACTATTCTTTAATTTATACCTAGGTTTATTCTAGATTAAGTAGGTAAGCATTTAGTTTAGCCAATCAGATGATGTGGTAATTTCAAATTTATAAAATTCTTTTAAGAATAGTTGGTGCTTGCGGGCCCTGTTTACGAAGTCTATCAATATGATATGAAGCAAAATGTCAGTCGTTAACCCTTTCCCAAACGATAAACTTTTGGACTACACCCGATTGATAGCATTTACAGACGACAATTCAACTCTTGCTGAAAAGATTATTTCTGTCTATGACAGGGTAGAAAACATTGTGGGAAAAGGAGAAAATGCTGGTGACCAGCATTTTCTCCTTTTTCCACAATGTTTTCAAAAGGCTTCTATCTCAGGGTCGTAAAAACCAGGGATTGTTTGGTAAAGGGTAAAAGTACATTTCCTTTTGGTTATTTCCGCATATATGTTACAATCTCAAACATCCGGGTTAAAAATAGGTGTTTCAATTGAAGTGCGAAACGTGGTTCTGAGGTAATTATTACGTTTGTTATGTTAATTAGTCCTTTATGCACCACATTCCCAAATCGGATATTTTCAATCTGTATCATAAAAAAAAAGATGCTCATATTTCTGATTTCGGATTTTATTAAGGTAAGACCTGTGTAATGCACTTCCGGTGAACATTTGGCAAAAATTCCAATTGGTTGTTAAATAAGGATAAAATAAGGATTTATGCAGAAATAATATTTTTGCACGTTTCTAATGGATCAGAAATTCCGTTTATATCTATCTTGAAACTATATTTTGATACTTTTGTTTGTTTTCTAAAAAGGGAGGTAATTATTATCTCTTTTTCATTTGAGAATATAGCGGTTTTAGATTTATAAATGATAATTCAAAGAAGTAAAAAATGGAAAAAATGAAAAGGTGAAAGTAGTTCAATAATACTCATTTTTTATTATAGCTAATTTTGCATGATGATATTTTAGTTGAAATTGCTGTTTTCCATTACACAGGTCTTACCTTAAATCAGAATACAACAAATAACACCAGACGGTGTGGGTACATTTTCAGATTGTATCCTCCATGCAATCTGATATTGCTCCTTAATTTTCGCAATTAGAACTCTAATAAGTCATGACGCTGTAAGGGTACACAGGTAAATTATTGAATGAAATTTCAAAACGACTCATTCAGAAATAAATACACACCAGGTAGTTAATTAGAATAATTGTTCAATGGTCATTGGCCAGCAACTGTTCTTTATCTAAACCCTTGTCGAGGAGTTGCTGATATGCTCAAAATCAGCTCTGACACCATAGCGGAAATACCCGGTTATGTTACATGGGGGAAAACGCAGAACTTGTGAAACAAACTTCAAAACTGTGCTGGTGATTTCAAAACTTATACGGCACTTATGGTCTTTTGAATTTCATTAAATTAGCAGTTTAGCATGTTTAGTTTAAACATATTTTATTGCAGTATTATATACATGCTCACACAGACTAGACAAAAAAAACCCGAAATTTAAAGAACATAGAATGATACTGTTAGATTGGCAAAGGGGTCTGGCCACAGTGTTTCCTGCCCTTTCAGATAATTTTCTGCCATTTTTATGAAAGTTAAAATTGTCGTCTGCAAACTCTTTAATTTGGAAGAGTCTAAAATTTTGCTGTTTGGGAAAGGGTTAAGCTACTTACTTATAGCTTTTAGTGCCCACTTGACTTTTATAGGTGCAAGCGATGATCTTGCTGTAATGAATCGACAAACACCATGACATTTCAAAATAATACTTTTAATTTAAAAGGAAGTCTTCATGTTCTGTCTTTGTCTGTAGAAAATGTCTTGAAATTTAGTATGTGGGATTAGTTTCTGGAAAGATCAAAGAATATAGCTCAGAGTTCAAATTTTGTCATGGGTGGGCAAGGCATTCTAGTGTATATCAAATACATCTTAATAATCTAACTTTGGTTAGAATTCATACTTTAAGCCTTTACCAAACAATCCCTTGTTTTCATGGCCCTGAGATAGAAACCTTTTGAAAACATTGTGGGAAAAGGAGAAAATGCTGGTAACCAGCATTTTCTCCTTTTCCCACAACGTTTTCTACCATGCTGAAGAAGTATTTAAAAACAAAAGGCCGAAAAACAACATGACTTAAATAGAAGAAAGATATACATGTAGATAAAAAGATATGTTATAGATATGTTATAAGCCGGGTTTCGAGATTGGACAAGTCTAATTAAATAACGACTCATACAGGATTGGCATAAGGTATGTTGAATAATCGGTCATACGAACCTTTCAGAATGTTTGATAAATTCTTGGACACCAAAAACTACAGTATTTCAATATTATCATTAGGACTTAGATTAACAGATCCAAACAATAGTAAATTCAAACTAAAAGACTGGTACTTACGAAGTTTGCGAAACAACATCACTCTCTAATTGTTATAAGACGGGCAGTAGAAAAAAAATAATGTTCCGCATCTTCAACATGAAAGCCACAATGGCAAGAACTTTTTTCAGAGATATGATTTTTGTGTGAATCAAATTTCAGATCACTGCAATTATTTCTAGGCCTTGCATGAAAGACAGAACTCACGATCTCCACGGATAATGGAAATTGACGTAGGATTGTTGACTTGAACATAGAAAGTGATTGTAGTGATTTCGTTTCGATCGGCAAGTTGTTCCACAAGGATATTGCTGATGGAATGAACGATTATGAATGAAAAGATTTCGGTACGGCAGACTGTTGTTTCGATATCCCGGGAATTTCGAAGGGGGTAATTTGTTCTCTTTCCAACAGAAGAAGGAAAGAGCTGACATAAAAAAAACTGGGACTAGCCCATTTATGATCTTAAAAAGTCAAAATAAGCTTCGGGTGTTTCCGTCTGTCTGACAGGCTCAGCCAACCGATCTCAGAATACAAATTTTCACGAGAGGTAGATCTCGTAAGTCCTGTAATAATAGTAATGGTATGTAAATAAAATGTCTTTTTATGTTGAAGGTGAGTTCAAGATTAGCCGTCGTTGCACTAGAAATAGAAACGGAAGTAGTTGGGAAAATGAATATTGACTGCCAAAACCTTGTTTGTGGTTGAGTCACATGGTTATTTACTAACGGAAGTGCAGGAGGAATATTCAGAGCGTTCGAAGAGATTGTGACTCCAATGCTTGACGATACAATCACTATTCTTTGTCGTTTGAAAGTGAGGAAATATAATAGAGAACCGGTCTCGTGTTTTTACTCTTTACCAAACGACAAAAATTTGGACTTGTCCAAATTGAAAGCATTTGCAGACGACAAAATCAACATGAATCAAAAACTGCAAATTGATTTGGAAAGGGTAGAAAACATTGTGGGAAAAGGAGAAAATATGGTTACCAGCATTTTCTCCTTTTCCCACAATGTTTTCAAAGGCTTTCTTTCTCGGAGAAAGTAAGGATCGTGTGGTAATGGGTTAAGGTTGTGTTTGATGCCTAAGTTTTATCATAGTTTTAATAATTTTCATATTTACCCACTGGGCGGTGGAGTTTTCCCAAACCTATGCTGACATAACATTAATTCCAAATGACTACTTTGTTACATGCATCAGAGGTCAGAGGTCAGAGGCAGAAAGTTTGCCTCAAATAGGTACCAAACCTGCAACCATCAGGACACGAGTCGGATATGCTAATTACTGAGCAACTTGGTCAGGCTTTTCAATTTTTCTTACGTCTTTTCTAGTCATACCAGCAAGTAACCGAATTAGTGCCACAATAAAATTATCACACTTTATACTTTATTCTTTTTTTTTTTAATTTCGTAATGAAAAAATTCAACATTGTGGAAATATAATACACTCATTGAGTAAAATATAAATAATAGATAATAATAATAATAATAAAAAATCTCTGTGGGCTATCGTTAAATACTAGTGAACTAATAAATGCCAATAATAAAATCTGGTAAAAAGGAATATATTGCACCTGTGGTCGTCATACATAATCGAAGCAATTCCATCACATTATTCATTACAGGACTCCATATAAGATGGGGTGATGGCATTCTAAATCCATTATTTCTCCTCGAAACCCTATGTTGTGGGTACTCATTAGAATCGTCTTGAAGAGACGATTCCAATGAGTACCCATAACAAAGGGTTTAGCGGATAATAATTAATATTTTCAATTTTGAGATCAAAATCACGCCCTCTGTATGAAGCTCTGCCATTATCCATTCAAGTTTGTCAGACAACCAACTGAAACAAGAGAAAAACTATTCCTTTGACATCCAAAAAGTCGACCAATAGCGGCCAGGCAGGCCTAGGCGAACTGCACAGGTAGACCTAAGTCGATGAAGATCCATCAATTCTCCTACATCTTCGCAAGCCAAGGGTTACGATCCACTACGCTACTCTACCCTTGGCGGATTGAGCTTGATTTTGAAAATCACTCGATACGCATTTTCATTGGTTGCAGCTAGCTCTAACTGCATCAAATCAAATCGCTCGTAGCATTTCATCATAGATAAAAATAGAACAGGGTCGCGATAAAAATAGAAGGTAAACATTAACGCCTCCGTGGATGTGTGCAGGATCTGTAATGATTTTATTACAGAAGAAAACATAGACGAACAATATTTTCATAAAGTTTCAATATTACCAATCAAATATCAGATGTTTTAGGCTATATTCCAGCACCTGACCATTGAAGTACGTTTATGGTTATTGCTTCATGTTGAATTATTTTATTCGTAAGCGCTTTGTAAAACGACTTTGCATTGGCTATAAGAAATATGATGTAAAAGGAGATAATAGCCAGCATTTAATAGGGGGCATGTCGCGGGAATCTCGAAATCGGATTCAAACCGCCAAGGTAAGTTCCAAGTAGTGATCGTAATCTTGGCTCGCGAAGATGATTCTCCTAGTTATACAGATAATGACTTATGTAAATATTCGTGACATCAGAGAAGGCGAAGACAATGCCCTATATAAAGAGATCAGTAAAAATTGCTGCCATCCATGAATAATTGCCATACAAATGCGAAATTTCATGGTTACTGTTATTGTTCTGAACTTTAGATATGTTCAAAATCAATGTGGTGACAGGACGCAGTCACAAAAATATCGCTAAACAAGTTTAAATATCCGAATATTTGGGGCTGGGCTCCGTCGTCTCGTCAGACGAACGTAATGCGCATATGCAGCCAACAGTGACATCTTCATAATGCTTCTCATAAACCTTGACGCCATGTTTACATTGCGGAACCCATTGTGTCCCATTATTTTTATCTTCAATGAAAATCTGCCTTAATACTGGAACTCTTCTTTTAACTTCCTGACACATTGGTGCTTCCGCCACATTGATGTATTTTGTTCCATTTCCGTTGTAACAATGCTTACACGAGCACCTTCCTGTTCCCATGTAAGTTGGATACCTGTCATGGTTCACTGTCATTTCTACATACCAAGGACACGTAGAACGATACATGAGACCCTTTGATAACTGCTTTGGGGTTAGTCTACGAGGACAACGGCGTTGTCCATAAATGTAAGTGCGGTCAGCACGTCCCGTAAAGCGTGGATGATCTACTTCTGGCAATAACCAATTGTGGAAGAAGAAAGAGCTGCTATATTTGCCATCAGCCCGATAGTCGTCAAATCTTTTGCGAAGGTCCTCTTCGTTTCTTTTAGCGCCAGGCTTGCAGGGTCCCGATTTTATTGAACCAAATGTTTGTGTGACGGTGAGAAACCATATCACAGCTCCATACAGATTGAACTGTAATGAAAAAGAAAAAGACTTTGATCCTGTTAAATAAATTAAATGAACTGTTGAAGACGATAGTGGAAACTCAAATGATGCTATAATAACCCTTTACTCCACAGATACTCATTTCTACGCATTGCTTGTAGGAGCCTTTGGAAAACATTGTGGCAAAAGGTGTAATTGCTCGTGACGAGCAATTTAACCTTTTGCCACAATGTTTTCTATGCTATCAAAAGTGTCATATACACATAAGAAACAGCTTCATCCTTGCTGTTATTTAGGGTCAACTAGAGATGCCATAGAAATGCCTTATGGGGTAAAGGGTTAAATGATTTTTTTTTTATATAGAAATATCTCATTATCGGTCAGTGTAGATCCAAAATCAGGCTGCACGTTCTGTGCAGTCTGATCTTGATCTACATTGCCCACAAAAGGTCAGCATGTTGTAAAAATAATAATAAGTGATTCAAAACTCAATTTCTATGTACTGAATGAAATTATATCGACTTTATTTTTAGTGATCGATAGATAAAGAGTATTTAAAGGTAGGTATTTAGGTTTTTTATACCACACAAAATTAAAAAAATATATATATCACTGAAATTTATATGAAAAAACAATACAAATCATCATTAATTAAGAATTATAAAATTACGAAAAAAAAAGTTTGCTGGTATTCCCTCAAAAGAAATTTCGATTAAAAGTCTACGTAGCCTTTTAAGCTATTTTTAGATTTCCCGCCAAAAATGAAAATAAAAAAACATTGTGGGAATGTTATATGGCTGGCAAGTGACTAATGACGCTTGAATTTCATAAGACACATAACAAACATGTAATTATTTTCCATAATGTCTTCTTTGGACGATATGTTTAAAGCTTCGTCTGTATATTTTTGGTATGTAAATGAACGAGTTGTTCATGTAAAAAATAGATCGTGTTTCCCGTCGGTGTCGATCTGGTCTGAAGTAAATCTCAAATTTCTCTTGTTCTCGGATAGTTGTTGACCACTGGGGTTTTATGAATGAAAATTTAAAGGCCTTGGATGTATAAAGATGATTTCTTTGTATTTCTGTAGAATTTTCGTCTGACTAAATCAGCCATGAAGGCCAACATACTAAAGTTGAGTCAGTGTCTAATCAACTCTATTTGGCAGGCATCTTTTTTTTTAGCCATTTTCCTTGCAGACAATACTCTGTAAATACCATGTGAAATACCCATGACAATGAATTTTGATTCAAGAACTATTGTTATTGATATTGTGTGTGAAACAGTGCATTGGAAGACCGTGTAATGCGTTGAATTGCCATTATCATGTTTTGCAAAAATTGGGGAAAGAAATGCTTGTGTTCTGTGGCTCAATCACTTTCGATTCAAATAATTCTAGAAAATACTCAAGATAGCAACACAATACATTTATAGTAACGACAAAGAACGGGTAATTTATTTTTCCACACTGTTCCCACACTGTTTTCAAAAGTTTCTATGCCTTAAACCCGAATCTGTATTGCTAATCCATCATTTAGGCAGACGAGGTCGGAATGGCTTAAAATGTTGAATTGTCTTCTGAATTTTCAGAAAGGTTAAGACAACACTGCAGGAGAAGGAGAAAATTCTAGTTACGAGTACGAGTATTCCGTCTTTTTCCAGACCGTTTCCAAAAGCTTCCTTCTGCGTGGTAGTTTATACAAGAGCTTGTTTTTTAACTCTTTACCAAACGACATAATTTTAGACTAGTCCAAATTGGAAGCATTTGCAGACGACAAAATTAATGTGACTCAAAAATTGGATTTTGTTTTAGGAAGGGAGGAAAACAAAGTGGGAAAAAGGAGAAAATGCTGGTTACCAGCATTTTCTCCTTTTCCCACGTTGTTTTCAGAAGGCTTCCCTGTCACGGTCACAAAAACCAGGGATTATTTGGGAAAGGGTGAAAGGGTGAAAGATTCAGACACTAGTCTCTTTTGAAGTCGTACCCAACGGAGACGAAACAAGTTTCACAAGAAATAAAAACATACCAGAAATAAATCAAAATTCATGTTGTTCAATGAAAAACAGATCAATTTTCAAATTTCGTGAATTATTAACGTTACTTCAATAATCTTAAAACACTCCAACATCTATTTATAAGAGCCTGGAGGAGGGTTTTTCTCGACCCTTATGATAAGCATTTATTTAAAAATAGTAACGGAAATTAAACACTGGTGTTACTTTGATTATAAATAAAAATAACCCTTTACTTAATGATGTCGATATTTTACGACCTTGAAGAAACGGGATTTTAGGAACATCGTGGGAAAAGTGGAAAACACTGGCCACTTGTATTTTTTAGCCATTGTGTGTGTGTGTGTGTGTGTTTTATTTTTTTTCCTTTCAAAGACAAATCTTGTCATCTTAGCCCCAATAAGTTTGTCGTCTGCAAATGTTTTCAATACATACAACTTTGAAATTTTGTCATCTGGTAAAGGGTTAAAAAAAGAATATATAATGAAAAGTGCCCCCGCGACGATAACTTATTTTCGGGTAGAAGAAATTCCCATGGACAAAAATAGTCTGCGGTTGACCTACTTAAACGTCGATGTCATGTCACGTGTATTCACGCAAATAAACCAACCTTCAGAACAGGTTGAAATTGTTGGACATGCAAACTTGGGCTTGTAGTTATTCGTTTGATAGATTTAATTAAGCCTTGCTCTCTTAACCCTTCCCCAAACGACAAAATTTTAGACTGGTCCAAGTTCAAAGCACATGTAGACGACAAAATAAACATCACTCAAAGAATGAAATTTATTCCAAGCATGGAAGAAACCATTGTGGGAAAAGGAGAAAATGCTGGTAACCAGAATTTTCTCCTTTTCCCACAATACTTTCAAAAGGCTTCTATCTCAGGGTCGTAAAAACCAGTGATTGTTTGGTAAAGGGTTTAAAGGGAATTGCAGGCATCTGCAAAAAACATCAACTGAGGTAAGCCTTCGCAAGTCGCTGACATGATCGAAACTTTTTGCTACTTATCGATTTTCTGCATGTCGAATGACAATTCTATCTCATGATTGAGTCCATTCTTTATACAAAACAGATATTATGTACCCATTATTATTATATTTTATTCCAAATCATTTGTATAGACATTTCATTGATAAGAATTATAAGTACATAAGTGCACAACTTTTGATGCCATTTTTTGGTCACTTTTCTGTATATTTCCTTTAGTAGATTGTAAAACAAGAAGATATATTGCGTACTAAAGGGTGAAACATCACGAAAGGGTAATTTTTGACATGTCGAATCTTGAAAACTTTTTTTAGATGTAGCTCAAGAATTTCATAGCGGTTTTGAGATTTTGCATGGTCCCAACGCCCTTCCGCATTGTGGATAAAAAACAGGTACGATGACGTCATTTCTGGTCTTATTGACTCTTTACCAAACAACAAAATTTTAGACTGAAAGCATTTGCAGCAGACAAGATAAATGTGACTCAAAAGTTAAAAACTGTTTTGAGAAAGGCAGAAAACACTGTGGGAAAAGGAGAAAATGCTGCTTACCAGCATTTTCTCCTTTTTCCACAATGTTTTCAAAAGGCTCCTTTTTCGGGGTCGTGAAAACCAGGGATTGTTTGGGTGGGAAAGGGGTTAATAGACGGGGTTTCAAGACCTTTATTTCGTCACCAGTGAACCGAAAGTGCACCATATTGACAAAATGTAATTTGCCACGTTTCCGTATGCTTGCAAAGGCAACTAATGTTACAATTAGTAATACTGTATTTTGTGATGAATTTTGATTCACGGAATAGAAATAAAATATGCCCCTGTAAAGTTGCGAGAATAAAAAAACATCTGTCACTTTTTTTTTATTTTTAGCCAATGAATTTCTGCGGGCGTAAATAGCTTTGGAAATCTATTGGGCCTGTTCCACCAAGCGTTCTTGGTTTCATTCTTAGTCACTCTTTATTTAGAAAGTACCACAGCTTCTGAGTGGCTAAATTAAGCCTTTCCCAAATGACAAATTTAAGACTGTCCCATACTCAAAAGTGTTTGCAGATGACAATTTTGAATTTGATGAGAATGGCAGAACATTTTCCGATAGGCTAGAAAAAAGTGTGGGAAAAGGAGAAATTGCTCGTTACGAGCAATTTCTCCTTTTCCAACAGTGTTTTCTAAAGACTTGTACTGCAGACACGTAAAAAACAGGCTTGTTTGGGCAAGAGTTAAATGGTTTGGCAACTTTTAAATTCAAAAACTTCTAAAATACCAGCCTAGAAATGATCTCGAGAATGGTTGCTGAAAAAGGGCCCAGTGAGACCAAGATGTTGAAAATTGCAAAACTGGTTCTGTCAGAAATTTTTGCATGTAATGGTACAGTGTAATACAAAGACCTCGTTATCTGACTTCAGTAGAGTCTGTTTAACCCTTTACCCCATAAGGCATTTCTATGGTATCTCTAATTGACCCAAAATAACAGCAAGGATGAAGCTGTTTCTTATGTGTATTATGACACCTTTTGATAGCATAGAAAACATTGTGGCAAAAGGGTGAAATTGCTCGACACGAGCAATTTCACCATTTGCCACAATGTTTTCCAAAGGCTCCTACAAGTAATGCGTAGAAATGAGTATCTATGGAGTAAAGGGTTAAAGTTAAGGTGTTAGACCCCTAATACCTCTAGTGCAGCATGGCATAAAATTTCTTGATAGTTGATAATTTCGGATTTATACAGATATGATACTTTTTGCACATTTTTAACCGATTAGAAATTCCTTTGATGTCTATCTTGAAACTATTTGTTGATACTTTTGCCATTTTTCCAGAAAAGGGAGGTAATTATTATTTCCCCTTGTAATGAGAATATACTCGTTTTAGATTTATAAATGATAATTCTAGGAAGCACAGAAAAGAAAAAGTGGCTCGGTGAAAGCAGTACAATAATACTCATTTTTAATCTGAGCAAAGACTGTAGGATAATAATATAGTGGAAATAGCTGTTTTCTATTACGGGTCGACTACCTTAAGGCAGAGGTGATGAAACTTGTCTTTGACAGAACTTAAAACGAGGCGAAAAGGAGAAAATACTGGTTTTAGATTTATAAATTATGATTCTAAGAAGGGAAAAAAAAGGAAAAAGTGGCTCAGTCAAAGTAGTACAAAAATACTCATTTTTAATCATAGCAAATTTCGTAGGATAATATTATACTGGAAATAAATGTTTTCTATTACGGGTCAATTACCTTAATATTTTTATTAGAAAATGCGCCCATTGACCTTTTGACCTATATCTTGGCTTATCAGTAAAATTGAGGTTGGCAACTAGGAATTTCTAAACAAGCAAACCCTAATGAAGCTCCCTGTAGCTGTTGCCAGCCTTGAACCCGCTGTCCTCCCTAACTCGATTTCTAGCCACGTTTTAGATTTTGGCTACTAGACTATAGTGCTATTTTATACTTTTCTCCTTTTTTATTGAGAATTTTTTTTATATCTCCTTATCGTACAGTGTAGATCAAAGATCAGAATACACTATCTGTACAATCTGATCTTGATCTACACTGTCTACAAAGGGTGAGTGAATCGAATTTAGCGGCGTTAGAGTAAGTAAATAGCAATCAAATCAAGGATCGTATACTTACTTACATTGAGATCCCTAATTAATCCAAACAAATGAAAACTACTTCCGCTAAATAACAAATAACGAAACGAAACCAGTCCGCCATCTGGATTTTGTAATGTGCACTCTGGGAAGGAAATCAAACTGTTAAAAAAAAAAAATGATTTCATGGGTGACAATCTTGGTTTCTTAAACCTTTTTCCCAAACAATCCCTGGTTTTTACGGCCCTGAGGTAGAAGCCTTTTGAAAACATTGTGGGAAAAGGAGAAAATGCTGGTACAGCATTTTCTCCTTTTCCCACAATGTTTTCTACCCTGCTTTAAACAAATTTTAACTTTCGAGTTATGTTTAACTTGTCGTGTGCAAGAGCTTTTAATTTGGATCAGTCTAAAATTTTGTGGTTTGGTAAAAAGTTAAACCTTTACAAAACAATTCCGATTTTAATGACCACAAGGGAGAGGTTTCTTATAACATTGTGGAAAAGGGCAAAACTTCCGCTTTTTACCATTTGAAATAGAAATTTCATATTTTAAATAAGATTTGATTTGTTGTTAAAGAGTTAAGCGATAACCGTATTGAACATATAGCATGTCGAAGAAGCATTAACATGATGCAGAGAAATGACCCTCCCCTACAAAATGACCCGGATCATTATTCTACGTAGAAAAATGACCCCGAAGTTATTTCACTACGTAGAGGAATGACCCGGGTCATTATTCTACGTAGAGAATTGACCCTCTGGGGTTTCCCAAACCTATGCTGACATAACATTAATTCCAAATGACTACTTTGTTACATGCATCAGAGGTCAGAGGCAGAAAGTTTGCCTCAAATAGGTACCAAACCTGCAACGATCAGGACACGAGTCGGATATGCTAATTACTGAGCAACTTGGTCAGGCTTTTCAATTTTTCTTACGTCTTTTCTAGTCATACCAGCAAGTAACCGAATTAGTGCCACAATAAAATTATCACACTTTATACTTTATTCTTTTTTTTTAAATTTCGTAATGAAAAAATTCAACATTGTGGAAATATAATACACTCATTGAGTAAAATATAAATAATAGACAATAATAATAATAATAATAATAAATCTCTGTGGACTATCGTTAAATACTAGTAAACTAATAAATGCCAATAATAAAATCTGGTAAAAAGGAATATATTGCACCTGTAGTCGTCATACATAATCGAAGCAATTCCATCACATTATTCATTACAGGACTCCATATAAGATGGGGTGAAGGCATTCTAAATCCATTATTTCTCCTCGAAACCCTATGTTGTGGGTACTCATTAGAATCGTCTTGAAGAGACGATTCTAATGAGTACCCATAACAAAGGGTTTAGCGGATAATAATTAATATTTTCAATTTTGAGATCAAATTCACTCCCTCTGTATGAAGCTCTGCCATTATCCACTCAAGTTTGTCAGACAACCAACTGAAACAAGAGAAAAACTATTCCTTTGACATCCAGAAAGTAGATCAATAGCGGCTAGGCAGGCCTAGGCGAACTGCACAGGTAGACCTAAGTCGATGAAGATCCATCAATTCTCCTACATCTTCGCAAGCCAAGGGTTACGATCCACTACGCTACTCTACCCTTGGCGGATTGAGCTTGATTTTGAAAATCACTCGATACGCATTTTCATTGGTTGCAGCTAGCTCTAACTGCATCAAATCAAATCGCTCGTAGCATTTCATCATAGATAAAAATAGAACAGGGTCGCGATAAAAATAGAAGGTAAACATTAACGCCTCCGTGGATGTGTGCAGGATCTGTAATGATTTTATTACAGAAGAAAACATAGACGAACAATATTTTCATAAAGTTTCAATATTACCAATCAAATATCAGATGTTTTAGGCTATATTCCAGCACCTGACCATTGAAGTACGTTTATGGTTATTGCTTCATGTTGAATTATTTTATTCGTAAGCGCTTTGTAAAACGACTTTGCATTGGCTATAAGAAATATGATGTATAAGGAGATTATGGCCAGCATTTAATAGGGGGCATGTCGCGGGAATCTCGAAATCGGATTCAAACCGCCAAGGTAAGTTCCAAGTAGTGATCGTAATCTTGGCTCGCGAAGATGATTCTCCTAGTTATACAGATAATGACTTATGTAAATATTCGTGACATCAGAGAAGGCGAAGACAATGCCCTATATAAAGAGATCAGTAAAAATTGCTGCCATCCATGAATAATTGCCATACAAATGCGAAATTTCATGGTTACTGTTATTGTTCTGAACTTTACATATGTTCAAAATCAATGTGGTGACAGGACGCAGTCACAAAAATATCGCTAAACAAGTTTAAATATCCGAATATTTGGGGCTGGGCTCCGTCGTCTCGTCAGACGACCGTAATGCGCATATGCAGCCAACAGTGACATCTTCATAATGCTTCTCATAAACCTTGACGCCATGTTTACATTGCGGAACCCATTGTGTCCCATTATTTTTATCTTCAATGAAAATCTGCCTTAATACTGGAACTCTTCTTTTAACTTCCTGACACATTGGTGCTTCCGCCTCATTGATGTATTTTGTTCCATTTCCGTTGTAACAATGCTTACACGAGCACCTTCCTGTTCCCATGTAAGTTGGATACCTGTCATGGTTCACTGTCATTTCTACATACCAAGGACACGTAGAACGATACATGAGACCCTTTGATAACTGCTTTGGGGTTAGTCTACGAGGACAACGGCGTTGTCCATAAATGTAAGTGCGGTCAGCACGTCCCGTAAAGCGTGGATGATCTACTTCTGGCAATAACCAATTGTGGAAGAAGAAAGAGCTTCTATATTTGCCATCAGCCGATAGTCGTCAAATCTTTTGCGAAGGTCCTCTTCGTTTCTTTTAGCGCCAGGCTTGCAGGGTCCCGATTTTATTGAACCAGATGTTTGTGTGACGGTGAGAAACCATATCACAGCTCCATACAGATTGAACTGTAATGAAAAAGAAAAAGACTTTGATCCTGCTAAATGAATTAAATGGAACTGTTCAAGACGATAGTGGAAACACAAATGATGCTATTATAACCCTTTACTCCATAGATACTCATTTCTACGCATTGCTTGTAGGAGCCTTTGCAAAACATTGTGGCAAAAGGTGAAATTGCTCGTGACGAGCAATTCACCTTTTGCCACAATGTTTTCTATGCTATCAAAAGTGTCATATACACATAAGAAACAGCTTCATCCTTGCTGTTATTTAGGGTCAACTAGAGATACCATAGAAATGCCTTATGGGGTAAAGGGTTAAATGATTTTTTCTTTATATAAGAATATCTCATTATCGGTCATTGTAGATCCAAAATCAGGCTGCACGTTCTGTGCAGTCTGATCTTGACCTACATTGTCCGCAAAAGGTCAGCATGTTGTAAAAATAATAGTAAGTGATCCAAAACTCAATTTCTGTGTAATGTATAAAAAATTATATCGACTTTTTTTTGTGATCGATAGATAAAGAGTATTTAAAGGTAGGTATTTAGGTTTTTTACATCACATAAAATTAAAAAAATATGTACATGTATATATCACTGAAATTAATAAGAAAAAACAATACAAATCATCATTAATTAAGAATCATAAAACTACGAAAAAAAATTTTTTTAAGGTATTCCCTTAAAAGAGATTTCGATTAAAAGGCTAAGTAGCCTTTTAAGCTATTTTTACATTTCCCGCCAAAAATAAAAATAAAAAAACATTGTGGGAATGTTATGTGGCTGGCAAGTGACTAATGACGCTTGAATTTCATAAGACACATAACAAACATGTAATTATTTTCCATAATGTCTTCTTTGGACGATATGTTTGAAGCTTCGTCTGTATATTTCTGGTATGTAAATGAACGAGTTGTTCATGTAAAAATAGATCGTGTTTCCCGTCGGTGTCGCTCTGGGCTGAAGTAAATCTCAATTTTCTCTTGTTTTCGGATAGTTGTCGACCATTGGGGTTTTATGAATGAAAATTTAAAAGCCTTGGAAGTATAAAGATGATTTCTTTGTATTTCTGTAAAATTTTCGTCTGACTAAATCAGCCATGAAGGCCAACATACTAAAGTTGAGTCAGTGTCTAATAAACTCTATTTGGCAGGCATTTTTTTTTTAGCCATTTTCCTTGCAGACAGTACTTTGTAAATACCATGTGAAATACCCATGACAATGAATTTTGATTGAAGAACTACCATTATTGATACTGTGTGTGAAACAGTGCAATGGAAGACCGTGTAATGCGTTGAATTGCCATTATCATGTTTTGCAAAAATTGGGGAAAAAAATGCCTGTGTTCTGTGGCTCAATCACTCTCGATTCAAATAATTCTAGAAAATACTCAAGATAGCAACACAATACATTTATAGTAACGACAAAGAACGGGTAATTTATTTTTCCACACTGTTCCCACACTGTTTTCAAAAGTTTCTATTCCTTAAACCCGAATCTGTATTGCTAATCCATCATTTAGGCAGACAAGGTTGGAATGGCTTAAAATGTTGAATTGTCCTCTGAATTTTCAGAAAGGTTAAGAAAGTACTGCAGGAAAAGGAGAAAATTCTAGTTACGAGTGCGAGTATTCCGTCTTTTTCCAGACCGTTTCCAAAAGCTTCCTTCCGCGTGGTAGTTAATACAAGAGATTGTTTGGTGAACTCTTTACCAAACGACATAATTTTAGACTAGTCCAAATTGGAAGCATTTGCAGACGACAAAATTAATGTGACTCAAAAATTGGATTTTGTTTTAGGAAGGGAGGAAAACAAAGTGGGAAAAAGGAGAAAATGCTGGTTACCAGCATTTTCTCCTTTTCCCACGTTGTTTTCAGAAGGCTTCCCTCTCAAGGTCGTAAAAAAAAAACATGAATAGTTTGGAAAAGGGTGAAAGGTTCAGACATTAGTCTCTTTTGAAGTCGTACCTAACGGAGACGAAATAAGTTTAATCAGAAATCAAAACATACCAGAAATAAATCAAAATTCATGTTGTTCAATGAAAAACAGATCAATTTTCAACTTTCGTGAATTAGTACGGTTACTTCAATAATCTTAAAACACTCCAGCATGTATTTTTATAAGAGGCGGGAGGAGGGTTTTTCTCTACCCTTATGATAAGCATTTATTTAAAAATAGTAACGGAAATTAAACACTGGTGTTACTTTGATTATAAATAAATATAACCCTTTACTTAATGATGTCGATATTTTACGACCTTGAAGAAACGGGATTTTAGGAACATCGTGGGAAAAGGGGAAAACACTGGCCACTTGTATTTTTTAGCCATTGTGTGTGTGTGTGTGTGGGTGTGTGTGTGTGTGTTTTCCTTTCAAAGACAAATCTTATCATCTCAGCCCCAATAAGTTTGTCGTCTGCAAATGTCTTCGATACATACAACTTTGAAATTTTGTCATCTGGTAAAGGGTTAAAAAAAGAATATATAATGAAAAGTGCCCCCGCGACGATAACTTATTTTCGGGTAGAGGAAATTCCCATGGACAAAAATAACCTGCGGTTGACCTACTTAAACGTCGATGTCATGTCACGTGTATTCACGCAAATAAACCTTCAGAACAGGTTGAAATTGTTGGACATGCAAACTTGGGCTTGTAGTTATTCGTTTGATAGATTTAATTAAGCCTTGCTCTCTTAACCCTTCCCCAAACGACATAATTTTAGACTGGTCCAAGTTCAAAGCACATGTAGACGACAAAATAAACATAACGCAAAGAATGAAATTTATTCCAAGCATGGAAGAAACCATTGTGGGAAAAGGAGAAAATGCTGGTAACCAGAATTTTCTCCTGTTCCCACAATGCTTTCAAAAGACTTCTATCTCAGGGTCGTAAAAACCAGTGATTGTTTGGTAAAAGGTTTAAAGGGAATTGCAGGCATCTGCAAAAAACATCAACTGAGGTAAGCCTTCGCAAGTCGCTGACATGATCGAAACTTTTTGCTACTTATCGATTTTCTGCATGTCGAATGACAATTCTATCTCATGATTGAGTCCATTCTTTATACAAAACAGATATTATGTACCCATTATTATTATATTTTATTCCAAATCATTTGTATAGACATTTCATTGATAAGAATTATAAGTACATAAGTGCACAACTTTTGATGCCATTTTTTGGTCACTTTTCTGTATATTTCCTTTAGTAGATTGTAAAACAAGAAGATATATTGCGTACTAAAGGGTGAAACATCACGAAAGGGTAATTTTTGACATGTCGAATCTTGAAAACTTTTTTTAGATGTAGCTCGAGAATTTCATAGCGGTTTTGAGATTTTGCATGGTCCCAACGCCCTTCCGCATTGCGGATAAAAAACAGGTACGATGACGTCATTTCTGGTCTTATTGACTCTTTACCAAACAACAAAATTTTACACTGAAAGCATTTGCAGCAGACAAGATAAATGTGACTCAAAAGTTAAAAACTGTTTTGAGAAAGGCAGAAAACACTGTGGGAAAAGGAGAAAATGCTGCTTACCAGCATTTTCTCCTTTTTCCACAATGTTTTCAAAAGGCTCCTTTTTCAGGGTCGTGAAAACCAGGGATTGTTTGGGTGGGAAAGGGGTTAATAGACGGGGTTTCAAGACCTTTATTTCGTCACCAGTGAACCGAAAGTGCACCATATTGACAAAATGTAATTTGCCACGTTTCCGTATGCTTGCAAAGGCAACTAATGTTACAATTAGTAATACTGCATTTTGTGATGAATTTTGATTCACGGAATAGAAATAAAATATGCCCCTGTAAAATTGTGAGAATAAAAAAAACATCTGTCACTTTTCTTTATTTTTAGCCAATGAATTTCTGCGTGCGCAAATAGCTTTGGAAATCTGTTGGACCTGTTCCACCAAACGTTCTTGGTTTCATTCTTAGTCACTCTTTATTTAGAAAGAAACACAGCTTCTGAATGGCTAAATTAAGCCTTTCCCAAATGACAAATTTAAGACTGTCCCAAACTCAAAAGTGTTTGCAGATGACAATTTTGAATTTGATGAGAATGGCAGAATATTTTCCGATAGGCTAGAAAACAGTGTGGGAAAAGGAGAAATTGCTCGTTACGAGCAATTTCTCCTTTTCCAACAGTATTTTCTAAAGACTTGTACTATAGACACGTAAAAACCAGGGCTTGTTTGGGAAAGAGTTAAATGGTTTGGCAACTTTTAAATGCAAAAACTTCTAGAATACCAGCCTAGAAATGATCTCAAGAATGTTTGCTGAACAAGGGCCCAGTGAGACCAAGACGTTGCGAATTGCAAAACTGTTCTTCTGTCAGAAACTTTAGCATGTTATGGAAAAGTGTAAAACCAAGACCTCGTTATCTGAATTCAGTGGAGTCTGTTTAAAGTTAAGACAGTAGACCCGTAATACTTTTAGTGCAGCATGGCATAAAATTTCTTGATAGTTGATAAATACGGATTTATATAGATATAATACTTTTGCACATTTTTAACCGCTTAGAAATTCCTTTGATGTCTATCTTGAAACTATTTGTTGATACTTTTGCCAGTTTCCAGAAAAGGGAGGTAATTATTATCTCCCTTCGTAATGAGAATATAGTGGTTTTAGATTTATAAATGATAATTCTAGGAAGCACAAAAAAGAAAAAGTGGCTCAGTGAAAGCAGTACAATAATACTCATTTTTAATCTGAGCAAAGTTTGTAGGATAATAATATAGTGGAAATAGCCATTTTCTATTACGGGTCGACTACCTTAAGGCAGAGGTGATGAAACTTGTCTTTGACAGAATTTAAAACGAGGCGAAAAGGAGAAAATACTGGTTTTAGATTTATAAATTATGATTCTAAGAAGGGAAAAAAAGGAAAAAGTGGCTCAGTCAAAGTAGTACAATAATACTCATTTTTAATCATAGCAAATTTCGTAGGATGATACTATACTGGAAATAAATGTTTCCTATTACGGGTCCACTACCTTAAAGGTGGGTATTTAGAATTTTCATATCACACCAAATCAAAAAATATATATCACTGAAATTTATATGAAAAAAAAAATACAAATCATCAATAATTAAGAATCATAAAATTACAAAAAAAATGTTTTTTGATGGTGTTCCCTTAAAAGGCTACGTAGCCTCTTAAGCTATTTTTAGATTTCGTGAAAAAAAAAAGCATTTTGGGGATGTTAAGTGACTAGCACGTGACTAATGACGCTTAAATTCCATTAGATAACAAACGTGTAATTATTTTCATAATATCTTCCTCAGACACTATGTTTGAAGCTTTGTCTGTGTATTACCGGTATGTATATGAATGAGTTGCTCATGTAAAAGTAGAACATATTTCCCGTCGATGTCGACCTGGGCCGTGGTAAATCTCTAGTTTCTCTTGTTGTCGGATGGTTTTCGACTACTGGGGTTTTATGAATAATAATTATAAGGCTTTGGGAGTATAAGGATTATATTTTTGTATTTTTGTAAAATTTTTGTCCCAAATTCTGAAGGGCCACCTTTAATGTTATTTCATACTCTTCTCCTTTTTTATTGAGAGAAAAATCTTATATCACCTTATATCAAAGATCAGAATACACGATCTGCACAATCTGATCTTCATCTACAGTGTCTACAAAGGGTGAGTGAATCGAATTTAGCAGCGTTAGAGTAAGTAAAAAGCAATCAAATCAAAGATGGTATATTTACATTGAGATCCCTAATTAATCCAAACAAATGAAAACTATTTCCGCTAAATAACAAATAACGAAACGAAACCAGTCCGCCATCTAGATTTTGAAATATGCACTCTGGGTATCAATTAAATCGGGAAGGAAATCAAATTGTTTTAAAAAAATGATTTCATGGGTGACAATCTTGGTTTCTTAAACCTTTTTCCTAAACAATCCCTGGTTTTTACGGCCCTGAGATAGAAGCCTTTTGAAAACATTGTGGGAAACGGAGAAAATACTGGTACAGCATTCTCTCCTTTTCCCACAATGTTTTCTACGCTGCTGGAAACAAATTTCAACTTTCGAGTTACGTTTAATTTGTCGTGTGCAAGAGCTTTTAATTTGGATCAGTCTAAAATTTTATGGTTTGGTAAAAAGTTAAACCTTTACAAAACAATTCCGATTTTAATGACCACAAGGAAGAGGTTTCTTATAACATTGTGGAAAAGGGCAAAACTTCCAGTTTTTACCATTTGAAATAGAAATTTCATCTTTTAAATAAGATTTGATTTGTTGTTAAAGAGTTAAGCGATAACCGTATTGAACATATAGCATGTCGAAGAAGCATTAACATGATGCAGAGAAATGACCCTCCCCTACAACATGACCCGGATCATTATTCTACGTAGAAAAATGACCCCGAAGTTATTTCACTACGTAGAGGAATGACCCGGGTCATTATTCTACGTAGAGAATTGACCCTCTGGGGTTTCCCAAACCTATGCTGACATAACATTAATTCCAAATGACTACTTTGTTACATGCATCAGAGGTCAGAGGTCAGAGGCAGAAAGTTTGCCTCAAATAGGTACTAAACCTGCAACCATCAGGACATGAGTCGGATATGCTAATTACTGAGCAACCTGGTCAGGCTTTTCAATTTTTCTTACGTCTTTTCTAGTCATACCAGCAAGTAACCGAATTAGTGCCACAATAAAATTATCACACTTTATACTTTATTCTTTTTTTTTGTAATTTCGTAATAAAAAAATTCAACATTGTGGAAATATAATACACTCATTGAGTAAAATATAAATAATAGACAATAATAATAATAATAAAAAATCTCTGTGGGCTATCGTTAAATACTAGTGAACTAATAAATGCCAATAATAAAATCTGGTAAAAAGGAATATATTGCACCTGTGGTCGTCATACATAATCGAAGCAATTCCATTACATTATTCATTACAGGACTCCATATAAGATGGGGTGAGGGCATTCTAAATCCATTATTTCTCCTCGAAACCCTATGTTGTGGGTACTCATTAGAATCGTCTTGAAGAGACGATTCTAATGAGTACCCATAACAAAGGGTTTAGCGGATAATAATTAATATTTTCAATTTTGAGATCAAAATCACTCCCTCTGTATGAAGCTCTGCCATTATCCATTCAAGTTTGTCAGACAACCAACTGAAACAAGAGAAAAACTATTCCTTTGACATCCAGAAAGTAGATCAATAGCGGCTAGGCAGGCCTAGGCGAACTGTACAGGTAGACCTAAGTCGATGAAGATCCATCAATTCTCCTACATCTTCGCAAGCCAAGGGTTACGATCCACTACGCTACTCTACCCTTGGCGGATTGAGCTTGATTTTGAAAATCACTCGATACGCATTTTCATTGGTTGCAGCTAGCTCTAACTGCATCAAATCAAATCGCTCGTAGCATTTCATCATAGATAAAAATAGAACAGGGTTGCGATAAAAATAGAAGGTAAACATGAATACCTCCGTGGATGTGTGCAGGATCTGTAATGATTTATTACAGAAAAACACATAGACGAACAATATTTTCATTAAGTTTCAATATGACCAATCAATTATCAGATGTTTTAGGCTATATCCTAGCACCTGACCATGGAATGTCGAAGTACGTTTATGGTTATTGCTTCATATTGAATTATTGTATTCGTAAGCGGTTTGTAAAACGACATTGCATTGGCTATAAGAAATATGATGTAAAGGGAGATAATAACCAGCATTTAATAGGGGGCGTTTCACGGGAATCTCGAAATCGGATTCAAACCGCCAAGGTAAGTTCCAAGTAGTGATCGTAATCTTGGCTCGCGAAGATGATTCTCCTAGTTACAGATAATGACTTATGTAAATATTCGTGACATCAGAGAAGGCGAAGACAATGCCCTATATAAAGAGATCAGTAAAAATTGCTGCCATCCATGAATAATTGCCATACAAATGCGAAACTTTATGGTTACTGTTATTGCTACTGAACTTTTGCATGATATGTTCAAAATCAATGTGGTGATAGGATGCAGTCACAAAAATATCGCTAAACAAGTTTAAATATCCGGATATATGGCGCTGGGCTCCCGTTATGCGCATGTGCAGCTAACAGCGACATCTTCATAATGCTTCTCATAAACCTTGACGCCATTTTTACATTGCGGAACCCATTGTGCCGGATTATTTTCATCTTCAATGAAATTCTGCCTTAATACTGGAACTCTTCTTTTGACTTCCTGACACATTGGTGCTTCCGCCACATTGATGTATTTTGTTCCATTTTCGTTGTAACAGTGCTTACACGAGCACCTTGCTGTTCCCATGTAAGTTGGATACCTGTCATGGTTCACTGTCATTTCTACATACCAAGGACACGTAGAACGATACATGAGACCCTTTGATGGCTGCTTTTCGATTGGTCTACGAGGACAACGGCGTTGTCCATAAATGTAAGTGCGGTCAGCACGTCCCGTAAAGCGTGGATCATCTACTTCTGATGGCAATGACCAATTGCGGAAGAAGAAAGAGCTGCTATATTTGACATCAGCCTGATAATCGTCAAGTCTTTTGCGAAGGTCCTCTTCGTTTCTTTCAGCGCCAGGCTTGCAGGGTCCCGATTTTATTGAACCAGATATTTGTGTGACGGTGAGAAACCATATCCCAGCTCCATACAGATTGAACTGTAATGAAAAAGAAAAAGACTTTGATCCTGCTAAATGAATTAAATGGAACTGTTCAAGACGATAGTGGAAACTGAAATGATGCTATTATAACCCTTTACTCCATAGATACTCATTTCTACGCATTGCTTGTAGGAGCCTTTGGAAAACATTGTGGCAAAAGGTGTAATTGCTCGTGACGAGCAATTTCACCTTTTGTCACAATGTTTTCTATGATATCAAAAGTGTCATATACACATAAGAAACAGCTTCATCCTTGCTGTTATTTAGGGTCAACTAGAGATGCCATAGAAATGCCTTATGGGGTAAAGGGTTAAATGATTTTTTTTTTATATAAGAATATCTCATTATCGGTCATTGTAGATCCAAGATCAGACTGCACGTTCTGTGCAGTCTGATCTTGACCTACATTGTCCGCAAAAGGTCAGCATGTTGTAAAAATAATAATAAGTGATCCAAAACTCAATTTCTGTGTAATGTATGAAATTATATCGACTTTTTTTTGTGATCGATAGATAAAGAGTATTTAAAAGTAGGTATTTAGGTTTTTTACATCACATAAAATTAAAAAAATATGTACATGTATATATCACTGAAATTTACAAGAAAAAACAATACAAATCATCATTAATTAAGAATCATAAAACTACGAAAAAAAATTTTTTTAAGGTATTCCCTTAAAAGAGATTTCGATTAAAGGCTAAGTAGCCTTTTAAGCTATTTTTAGATTTCCCGCCAAAAATAAAAATAAAAAAACATTGTGGGAATGTTATGTGGCTGGCAAGTGACTAATGACGCTTGAATTTCATAAGACACATAACAAACATGTAATTATTTTCCATAATGTCTTCTTTGGACGATATGTTTGAAGCTTCGTCTGTATATTTCTGGTATGTAAATGAACGAGTTGTTCATGTAAAAATAGATCGTGTTTCCCGTCGGTGTCGCTCTGGGCTGAAGTAAATCTCAATTTTCTCTTGTTTTCGGATAGTTGTCGACCATTGGGGTTTTATGAATGAAAATTTAAAAGCCTTGGAAGTATAAAGATGATTTCTTTGTATTTCTGTAAAATTTTCGTCTGACTAAATCAGCCATGAAGGCCAACATACTAAAGTTGAGTCAGTGTCTAATAAAGTCTATTTGGCAGGCATTTTTTTTTTTTTAGCCATTTTCCTTGCAGACAGTACTTTGTAAATACCATGTGAAATACCCATGACAATGAATTTTGATTGAAGAACTACCATTATTGATATTGTGTGTGAAACAGTGCAATGGAAGACCGTGTAATGCGTTGAATTGCCATTATCATGTTTTGCAAAAATGGGGGGAAAAAGCCTGTGTTCTGTGGCCCAATCATTTTCGATTCAAATACTTCTAGAAAATACTCAAGATAGCAACACAATACATTTATAGTAACGACAAAGAACGGGTAATTTATTTTTCCACACTGTTCCCACACTGTTTTCAAAAGTTTCTATTCCTTAAACCCGAATCTGTATTGCTAATCCATCATTTAGGCAGACAAGGTTGGAATGGCTTAAAATGTTGAATTGTCCTCTGAATTTTCAGAAAGGTTAAGAAAATACTGCAGGAAAAGGAGAAAATTCTAGTTACGAGTGCGAGTATTCCGTCTTTTTCCAGACCGTTTCCAAAAGCTTCCTTCCGCGTGGTAGTTTACACAAGAGATTGTTTTTTAACTCTTTACCAAACGACATAATTTTAGACTAGTCCAAATTGGAAGCATTTGCAGACGACAAAATTAATGTGACTCAAAAATTGGATTTTGTTTTAGGAAGGGAGGAAAACAAAGTGGGAAAAAGGAGAAAATGCTGGTTACCAGCATTTTCTCCTTTTCCCACGTTGTTTTCAGAAGGCTTCCCTCTCAAGGTCGTAAAAAAAAACATGAATAGTTTGGAAAAGGGTGAAAGGTTCAGACATTAGTCTCTTTTGAAGTCGTACTTAAAGGAGACGAAATAAGTTTAATCAGAAATCAAAACATACCAGAAATAAATCAAAATTCATGTTGTTCAATGAAAAACAGATCAATTTTCAACTTTCGTGAATTAATACGGTTACTTCAATAATCTTAAAATACCCCAACATGTATTTTTATAAGAGGCGGGAGGAGGGTTTTTCTCTACCCTTATGATAAGCATTTATTTAAAAATAGTAACGGAAATTAAACACTGGTGTTACTTTGATTATAAATAAATATAACCCTTTACTTAATGATGTCGATATTTTACGACCTTGAAGAAACGGGATTTTAGGAACATCGTGGGAAAAGGGGAAAACACTGGCCACTTGTATTTCTTAGCCATTGTGTGTGTGTGTGTGTGTGTGTGTGTGTGTGTCTTGTTTGTTTCCTTTCAAAGACAAGTCTTATCATCTCAGCCCCAATAAGTTTGTCGTCTGCAAATGTTTTCGATACATAGAACTTTGAAATTTTGTCATCTGGTAAAGGATTAAAAAAAGAATATATAATTAAAAGTGCCCCCGCGACGAGAACTTATTTTCGGGTAGAGGAAATTCCCATGGACAAAAATAGTCTGCGGTTGACCTACTTAAACGTTGATGTCATGTCACGTGTATTCACGCAAATAAACCAACCTTCAGAACAGGTCGGAATTGTTGTACATGCAAACTTGGGCTTGTAGTTAACCGTTTGTCAGGTTTAATTATGCCTTGCTCTCTTAACCCTTCTCCAAACGACATAATTTTAGACTGGTCCAAGTTCAAAGCACATGTAGACGACAAAATAAACATAACTCAAAGAATGAAATTTATTCCAAGCAGGGAAGAAACCATTGTGGGGAAAGGAGAAAATGCTGGTAACCAGCATTTTCTCCTTTTCCCACAATACTTTCAAAAGGCTTCTATCTCAGGGTCGTAAAAACCAGTGATTGTTTGGTAAAGGGTTTAAAGGGAATTGCAGGCATCTGCAAAAAACATCAACTGAGGTAAGCCTTCGCAAGTCGCTGACATGATCGAAACTTTTTGCTACTTATCGATTTTCTGCATGTCGAATGACAATTCTATCTCATGATTGAGTCCATTCTTTATACAAAACAGATATTATGTACCCATTATTATTATATTTCATTCCAAATCATTTGTATAGACATTTCATTGATAAGAATTATAAGTACATAAGTGCACAACTTTTGATGCCTTTTTTTGGTCACTTTTCCGTATATTTCCTTTCGTAGATTGTAAAACAAGAAGATATATTGCGTACTAAAGGGTGAAACATCACGAAAGGGTAATTTTTGACATGTCGAATCTTGAAAACTTTTTTTAGATGTAGCTCGAGAATTTCATAGCGGTTTTGAGATTTTGCATGGTCCCAACGCCCTTCCGCATTGCGGATAAGAAACAGGTACGATGACGTCATTTCTGGTCTTATTGACTCTTTACCAAACAACAAAATTTTACACTGAAAGCATTTGCAGCAGACAAGATAAATGTGACTCAAAAGTTAAAAACTGTTTTGAGAAAGGCAGAAAACACTGTGGGAAAAGGAGAAAATGCTGCTTACCAGCATTTTCTCCTTTTTCCACAATGTTTTCAAAAGGCTCCCTTTTCAGGGCCGTGAAAACCAGGGATTGTTTGGGTGGGAAAGGGGTTAATAGACGGGGTTTCAAGACCTTTATTTCGTCACCAGTGAACCGAAAGTGCACCATATTGACAAAATGTAATTTGCCACGTTTCCGTATGCTTGCAAAGGCAACTAATGTTACAATTAGTAATACTGTATTTTGTGATGAATTTTGATTCACGGAATAGAAATAAAATATGCCCCTGTAAAGTTGCGAGAATAAAAAAACATCTGTCACTTTTTTTTTATTTTTAGCCAATGAATTTCTGCGGGCGTAAATAGCTTTGGAAATCTATTGGGCCTGTTCCACCAAGCGTTCTTGGTTTCATTCTTAGTCACTCTTTATTTAGAAAGTACCACAGCTTCTGAGTGGCTAAATTAAGCCTTTCCCAAATGACAAATTTAAGACTGTCCCAAACTCAAAAGTGTTTGCAGATGACAATTTTGAATTTGATGAGAATGGCAGAAAGTTTTCGGATAGGCTAGAAAACACTGTGGGAAAAGGAGAAATTGCTCGTTACGAGCAATTTCTCCTTTTCCCAGAGTGTTTTCTAAAGACTTGTACTGCAGACACATAAAGACCAGAGCTTGTTTGGGAAAGAGTGAAATGGTTTGGCAACTTTTAAATTCAAAAACTTCTTGAGTACCAGCCTAAAAATGATCTCAAGACTGGTTGCTGTACATGGGCCCAGTGAGACCATGATATTGCGAATTGCAAAACTGCTTCTGTCAGAAAATTTAGCATGTTACTGAACAGTGTAAGACCAAGACCTCGTTATCTGACTTCAGTAGAGTCTGTTTAACCCTTTACCCCATAAGGCATTTCTATGGTATCTCTAATTGACCCAAAATAACAGCAAGGATGAAGCTGTTTCTTATGTGTATTATGACACCTTTTGATAGCATAGAAAACATTGTGGCAAAAGGGTGAAATTGCTCGACACGAGCAATTTCACCTTTTGCCACAATGTTTTCCAAAGGCTCCTACAAGTAATGCGTAGAAATGAGTATCTATGGAGTAAAGGGTTAAAGTTAAGGTGTTAGACCCCTAATACCTCTAGTGCAGCATGGCATAAAATTTCTTGATAGTTGATAATTTCGGATTTATACAGATATGATACTTTTTGCACATTTTTAACCGATTAGAAATTCCTTTGATGTCTATCTTGAAACTATTTGTTGATACTTTTGCCATTTTTCCAGAAAAGGGAGGTAATTATTATCTCCCCTTGTAATGAGAATATACTCGTTTTAGATTTCTGAATGATAATTCTAGGAAGCACAGAAAAGAAAAAGTGGCTCAGTGGAAGTAGTACAATGATACTCATTTTTAATCTGAGCAAAGTTTGTAGGATAATAATATAGTGGAAATAGCTATTTTTCTATTACCGGTCCACTGCCTTAAGGCATAGGTGATGAAACTTGTCTTTGACAGAATTCAAAACGAGGCGAAAAGGAGAAAATACTGGTTTTAGATTTATAAATTATGATTCTAAGAAGGGGAAAAAAAAAGAGGAAAAAGTGGCTCAGTCAAAGTAGTACAATAATACTCATTTTTAATCATAGCAAATTTCGTAGGATGATACTATACTGGAAATAAATGTTTCCTATTACGGGTCCACTACCTTAAAGGTGGGTATTTAGAATTTTCATATCACACCAAATCAAAAAATATATATCACTGAAATTTATATGAAAAAAAAATACAAATCATCAATAATTAAGAATCATAAAATTACAAAAAAAAATGTTTTTTGATGGTGTTCCCTTAAAAGGCTACGTAGCCTCTTAAGCTATTTTTAGATTTCGTGAAAAAAAAAGCATTGTGGGGATGTTAAGTGACTAGCACGTGACTAATGACGCTTAAATTCCATTAGTTAACAAACGTGTAATTATTTTCATAATATCTTCCTCAGACACTATGTTTGAAGCTTTGTCTGTGTATTACCGGTATGTATATGAATGAGTTGCTCATGTAAAAGTAGAACATATTTCCCGTCGATGTCGACCTGGGCCGTGGTAAATCTCTAGTTTCTCTTGTTGTCGGATGGTTTTCGACTACTGGGGTTTTATGAATAATAATTATAAGGCTTTGGGAGTATAAGGATTATATTTTTGTATTTTTGTAAAATTTTTGTCCCAAATTCTGAAGGGCCACCTTTAATGCTATTTCATACTCTTCTCCTTTTTTATTGAGAGAAAAATCTTATATCACCTTATATCAAAGATCAGAATACACGATCTGCACAATCTGATCTTCATCTACAGTGTCTACAAAGGGTGAGTGAATCGAATTTAGCAGCGTTAGAGTAAGTAAATAGCAATCAAATCAAAGATGGTATATTTACATTGAGATCCCTAATTAATCCAAACAAATGAAAACTATTTCCGCTAAATAACAAATAACGAAACGAAACCAGTCCGCCATCTAGATTTTGCAATATTTATCAATTAAATCGGGAAGGAAATCAAATTGTTTTTAAAAAATGATTTCATGGGTGACAATCTTGGTTTCTTAAACCTTTTTCCCAAACAATCCCTGGTTTTTACGGCCCTGAGATAGAAGCCTTTTGAAAACATTGTGGGGAAAAGGAGAAAATGCTGGTACAGCATTTTCTCCTTTTCCCACAATGTTTTCTACCCTGCTGGAAACAAATTTCAACTTTCGAGTTACGTTTAATTTGTCGTGTGCAAGAGCTTTTAATTTGGATCAGTCTAAAATTTTGTGGTTTGGTAAAAAGTTAAACCTTTACAAAACAATTCCGATTTTAATGACCACAAGGAAGAGGTTTCTTATAACATTGTGGAAAAGGGCAAAACTTCCGGTTTTTACCATTTGAAATAGAAATTTCATCTTTTAAATAAGATTTGATTTGTTGTTAAAGAGTTAAGCGATAACCGTATTGAACATATAGCATGTCGAAGAAGCATTAACATGATGCAGAGAAATGACCCTCCCCTACAAAATGACCCGGATCATTATTCTACGTAGAAAAATGACCCCGAAGTTATTTCACTACGTAGAGGAATGACCCGGGTCATTATTCTACGTAGAGAATTGACCCCCTGGGGTTTCCCAAACCTATGCTGACATAACATTAATTCCAAATGACTACTTTGTTACATGCATCAGAGGTCAGAGGTCAGAGGTCAGAGGCAGAAAGTTTGCCTCAAATAGGTACCAAACCTGCAACCATCAGGACACGAGTCGGATATGCTAATTACTGAGCAACTTGGTCAGGCTTTTCAATTTTTCTTACGTCTTTTCTAGTCATACCAGCAAGTAACCGAATTAGTGCCACAATAAAATTATCACACTTTATACTTTATTCTTTTTTTTTTAATTTCGTAATGAAAAAATTCAACATTGTGGAAATATTATACACTCATTGAGTAAAATATTAATAATAGACAATAATAATAATAATAATAATAAATCTCTGTGGACTATCGTTAAATACTAGTAAACTAATAAATGCCAATAATAAAATCTGGTAAAAAGGAATATATTGCACCTGTGGTCGTCATACATAATCGAAGCAATTCCATCACATTATTCATTACAGGACTCCATATAAGATGGGGTGATGGCATTCTAAATCCATTATTTCTCCTCGAAACCCTATGTTGTGGGTACTCATTAGAATCGTCTTGAAGAGACGATTCCAATGAGTACCCATAGCATGGGGTTTAGCGGATAATAATTAACATTTTCACTTTTAAAATCAAAATCACTCCCTCTATATGTAGCTCTGCCATTATCCATTCAAGTTTGTCAGACAACCAACTGAAACAAGAGAAAAACTATTCCTTTGACATCCAGAAAGTAGATCAATAGCGGCTAGGCAGGCCTAGGCGAACTGCACAGGTAGACCTAAGTCGATGAAGATCCATCAATTCTCTTACATCTTCGTAAGCAAAGGATTACGATCCACTTTGCTACTCTACCCTTGCATGGTGGATTGAGCTTGATTTCGACAATCAACTGATACGCATTTTCATTGGTTGCAGCTAGCTCTA
This sequence comes from Tridacna crocea, assembly GCA_943736015.1. NCBI lineage: Eukaryota > Metazoa > Mollusca > Bivalvia > Cardiida > Cardiidae > Tridacna > Tridacna crocea. Next base: position 27,699,637 of record OX031070.1, read on the forward strand.
ACTGCATCAAATCAAATCGCTCGTAGCATTTCATCTTTGATAAAAATAGAACAGGGTTGCGATAAAAATAGAAGGTAAACATGAATACCTCCGTGGATGTGTGCAGGATCTGTAATGATTTATTACAGAAAAACACATAGACGAACAATATTTTCATTAAGTTTCAATATGACCAATCAATTATCAGATGTTTTAGGCTATATCCTAGCACCTGACCATGGAATGTCGAAGTACGTTTATGGTTATTGCTTCATATTGAATTATTGTATTCGTAAGCGGTTTGTAAAACGACATTGCATTGGCTATAAGAAATATGATGTAAAGGGAGATAATAACCAGCATTTAATAGGGGGCGTTTCACGGGAATCTCGAAATCGGACTCAAACCGCCAAGGTAAGTTCCAAGTAGTGATCGTAATCTTGGCTCGCGAAGATGATTCTCCTAGTTACAGATAATGACTTATGTAAATATTCGTGACATCAGAGAAGGCGAAGACAATGCCCTATATAAAGAGATCAGTAAAAATTGCTGCCATCCTTGAATAATTGCCATACAAATGCGAAACTTTATGGTTACTGTTATTGCTACTGAACTTTGCATGATATGTTCAAAATCAATGTGGTGATAGGATGCAGTCACAAAAATATCGCTAAACAAGTTTAAATATCCGGATATATGGCGCTGGGCTCCCGTTATGCGCATGTGCAGCCAACAGCGACATCTTCATAATGCTTCTCATAAACCTTGACGCCATTTTTACATTGCGGAACCCATTGTGCCGGATTATTTTCATCTTCAATGAAATTCTGCCTTAATACTGGAACTCTTCTTTTGACTTCCTGACACATTGGTGCTTTCGCCACATTGATGTATCTTGTTCCATTTTCGTTGTAACAGTGCTTACACGAGCACCTTGCTGTTCCCATGTAAGTTGGATACCTGTCATGGTTCACTGTCATTTCTACATACCAAGGACACGTAGAACGATACATGAGACCCTTTGATGGCTGCTTTTCGATTGGTCTACGAGGACAACGGCGTTGTCCATAAATGTAAGTGCGGTCAGCACGTCCCGTAAAGCGTGGATCATCTACTTCTGATGGCAATGACCAATTGCGGAAGAAGAAAGAGCTGCTATATTTGACATCAGCCTGATAGTCGTCAAGTCTTTTGCGAAGGTCCTCTTCGTTTCTTTCAGCGCCAGGCTTGCAGGGTCCCGATTTTATTGAACCAGATACTTGTGTGACGGTGAGAAATGATATCACAGCTCCATACAGATTGAACTGTAATGAAAAAAAAAAGACTTTGATTCTGCTAAATGAATTAAATGGAACTGTTGAAGACGATAGTAGAAACTCAAATGATGCTATTTCAACCTTTTATTCCATAGATACTCATTTCTACGCATTGCTTGTAGGAGCCTTTGGAAAACATTGTGGCAAAAGGTGAAATTGCTCGTGACGAGCAATTTCACCTTTTGCCACAATGTTTTCTATGCTATCAAAAAGTGTCATATACACATTAGAAACAGCTTCATCCTTGCTGTTATTTAGGGTCAATTAGAGATGCCATAGAAATGCCTTATGGGGTAAAGGGTTAAATGATTTTTTTCTTTTATATAAATATATCTCATTATCTTTCATGGTAGATCCAAGATCAGACTGCACGATCAATGTCTTGATCTACATTTTCCGCAAAAGGTCAGCATGTTGTAAAAATAATAAGTGATAAGTGATCCAAAACTCAATTTCTGTGTACTGTATGAAATTATATCGACTTTTTTTTTAGTGATTGATAGATAAAGAGTGTTTAAAGGTAGGTATTTAGGTTTTTTTACAATCACACAAAATTAAAAAATATATATATATCACGGAAATTTATATGAGAAACAATACAAATCAACATTAACTAAGAATCATAAAATTACGAAAACAAATTTTTGATGGTATTCCCTTAAAAGAAATTTCGATTAAAAGGCTAAGTAGCCTTTTAAGCTATTTTTAGATTTTCCGCCAAAAAAAAAAAAAACATTGTGGGAATGTTATGTGGCTGGCAAGTGACTAATGACACTTAAATTCCATAACATAACAAACATGTAATTATTTTCCATAATGTCTTCTTTGGACGATATGTTTGAAGCTTCGTCTGGTTATTTCTGGTATATAAATAAACGAGTTCTTCATGTAAAAATAGACTGTGTTTCCCGTCGGTGTCGACCTGGTCTGTAGTAAATTTCTCTGGTTCTCGGATAGTTTTCGACCACTGGGGTTTTATGGATGGAAATTAAAAGGCTTTGGGAGTATAAAGATGATTTCTTTGTATTTCTGTAAAAATTTTCGTCCCAAAATCTGAAACCTTTAAGAAGGCGATGCTTCTGTTACATTTTGATATGTATTGACTAAATCAGCCATGAAAGTCAACATACTAAAGTTGAGTCAGTGTCTAATGAACCCAGTTTGGCAGGCATCTTTTTTTTTAGCCATTTTCCTTGCAGACAATACTCTGTAAATATCATGTGAAATACCCATGACAATGAATTATAGAACTATCATTATTGATATTGTGTGTGAAACAGTACATTGGAAGACCGTGTAATGCGTTGAATTGCCATTATCATGTTTTGCAAAAATGGGGGGAAAAAGCCTGTGTTCTGTGGCTCAATCACTTTCGATTCAAATAGTTCTAGAAACTACTCAAGATAGCAACACAATACATTTATAGTAACGACAAAGAACGGGTAATTTATTTTTCCACACTGTTCCCACACTGTTTTCAAAAGTTTCTATGCCTTAAACCCGAATCTGTATTGCTAATCAATCATTTAGACAGACAAGGTCGGAATGGCTTAAAATGTTGAATTGTCTTCTGAATTTTCAGAAAGGTTAAGACAACACTGCAGGAGAAGGAGAAAATTCTAGTTACGAGTACGAGTATTCCGTCTTTTTCCAGACCGTTTCCAAAAGCTTCCTTCTGCGTGGTAGTTTATACAAGAGCTTGTTTTTTAACTCTTTACCAAACGACATAATTTTAGACTAGTCCAAATTGGAAGCATTTGCAGACGACAAAATAAATGTGACTCAAAAATTGGATTTTGTTTTAGGAAGGGAGGAAAACAAAGTGGGAAAAAGGAGAAAATGCTGGTTACCAGCATTTTCTCCTTTTCCCACGTTGTTTTCAGAAGGCTTCCCTCTCAAGGTCGTAAAAAAAAAAAAACAGGAATAGTTTGGGAAATGGGTGAAAGGTTCAGACATTAGTCTCTTTTGAAGTCGTACCTAACGGAGACGAAATAAGTTTAATCAGAAATCAAAATATACCAGAAATAAATCAAAATTCATGTTGTTCAATGAAAAACAGATCAATTTTCAACTTTCGTGAATTAGTACGGTTACTTCAATAATCTTAAAACACTCCAGCATGTATTTTTATAAGAGGCGGGAGGAGGGTTTTTCTCTACCCTTATATGATAAGCATTTATTTAAAAATAGTAACGGAAATTAAACACTGGTGTTACTTTGATTATAAATAAATATAACCCTTTACTTAATGATGTCGATATTTTACGACCTTGAAGAAACGGGATTTTAGGAACATCGTGGGAAAAGGGGAAAACACTGGCCACTTGTATTTTTTAGCCATTGTGTGTGTGTGTGTGTGTGTGTGTGTGGGTGTGTGTGTGTGTGTTGTTTTTTTCCTTTCAAAGACAAATCTTATCACCTCAGCCCCAATAAGTTTGTCGTCTGCAAATGTTTTCGATACATAGAACTTTGAAATTTTGTCATCTGGTAAAGGGTTAAAAAAAGAATATATAATGAAAAGTGCCCCCGCGACGAGAACTTATTTTCGGGTAGAGGAAATTCCCATGGACAAAAATAGTCTGCGGTTGACCTACTTAAACGTCGATGTCATGTCACGTGTATTCACGCAAATAAACCTTCAGAACAGGTTGAAATTGTTGGACATGCAAACTTGGGCTTGTAGTTATTCGTTTGATAGATTTAATTAAGCCTTGCTCTCTTAACCCTTCCCCAAACGACAAAATTTTAGACTGGTCCAAGTTCAAAGCACATGTAGACGACAAAATAAACATAACTCAAAGAATGAAATTTGTTCCAAGCATGGAAGAAACCATTGTGGGAAAAGGAGAAAATGGTGGTAACCAGAATTTTCTCCTGTTCCCACAATGCTTTCAAAAGGCTTCTATCTCAGGGTCGTAAAAACCAGTGACTGTTTGGTAAAGGGTTTAAAGGTGGCCCTTCAGATTTTACAAAAATTATAAAAAAAATCATCCTTGCACTCCCAAAGCCTTATAATTTTCATTCGTTAAACCCCAGTAGTCGAAAACCATCCGACAGCTAGATAAATTAGAGATTTACTATAGCCCAGGTCGACACTGAAGGGAAACACAGTCTATTTTTACATGAGCAACTCGCTCATTACACACCGGAAATATACAGACGAAGCTTCAAACATAGCATCCGAAGTTCTAGACATTATGAAAAATAATTAAATGTTTGTTATGTTATGGAATTTAATAGTCATAAGTCACGTGCAAGTCACTTAACATTCCCACAATGCTTTTTTTGATTTTGGCGGGAAATCTAAAAATAGCTTAAGAGACTACGTAGCCTTTTAAGGGAATACCACCAAAAAAAAAAATTTTTTTTTAAATTTTATGATTTTTAATTACTGATGATTTGTATTGTTTTTTCATATGAATTTCAGCGACATATATATTTTTCATTTGGGTGTGATGTGAAAATTCTAAATACCCACCTTTAAAGGAAATTGCAGGCATCTGCAAAAAATACCAACCGAGGTAAGCTTGCCCAAATCGCTGACATGATCGAAAATTTTTGCTACTGATCAATTCTCTGCATGTCTAATGACAATTCTATCTCATGATTAAGTCTATTGTTTATACAAAATAGATATTATGTACCCATTATTACAGTTTATTCCAAATCATGTATATAGAAATTTGATCGATATGAATTATAAGTACATAAGTGCATAACTTTTGGTGCCATTTTTTGGTCACTTTTCTTTATATTTCCTTTAGTAGATTGTAAAACAAGAAGATATATGGCATACTAAAGGGTGAAACATCACGAAAGGGTAATTTTTGACATGTCGAATCTTGAAAACTTTTTTTAGATGTAGATCGAGAATTTCATAGCGGTTTTGAGATTTTGCATGGTCCCAACGCCCTTCCGCATTGCGGATGTCGTAATAAAAAAAAAAAGGTACGATGACGTCATTTCTGGTCTTATTAACTCTTTACCAAACAACCAAATTTCAGACTGAAAGCATTTGCAGCAGACAAGATAAATGTGACTCAAAAGTTGAAAACTGCTTTGGGAAGGGCAGAAAACATTGTGGGAAAAGGAGAAAATGCTGGTTACCAGCATTTTCTCCTTTTTCCACAATGTTTTCAAAAGGCTCCCTTTTCAGGGTCGTGAAAACCAGGGATTGTTTGGGTGGGAAAGGGTTAATAGACGGGGTTTCAAGACCTTTATGTCGTCACCAGTGAACCGAAAGTGCACCATATTGACAAAATGTAATTTGCCACGTTTCCGTATGCTTGCAAAGGTAACTAATGTTACAATTAGTAATAGTGTATTTTGTGATGAATTTTGATTCACGGAATAGAAATAAAATATGCCCCTGTAAAGTTGCGAGAATAAAAAAAAAAACATCTGTAACTTTTCTTTATTTTTAGCCAATGAATTTCTGCGTGCGTAAATAGTATTGGAAATCTGTTGGGCCTGTTCCACCAAACGTTCTTGGTTTCATTCTTAGTCACTCTTTATTTAGAAAGTAACACAGCTTCTGAATGGCTAAATTAAGCCTTTCCCAAATGACAAATTTAAGACTGTCCCATACTCAAAAGTGTTTGCAGATGACAATTTTGAATTTGATGAGAATGGCAAAACATTTTCCGATAGGCTAGAAAAAAGTGTGGGAAAAGGAGAAATTGCTCGTTACGAGCAATTTCTCCTTTTCCAACAGTGTTTTCTAAAGACTTGTACTGCAGACACGTAAAAAACAGGCTTGTTTGGGCAAGAGTTAAATGGTTTGGCAACTTTTAAATTCAAAAACTTCTAAAATACCAGCCTAGAAATGATCTCGAGAATGGTTGCTGAAAAAGGGCCCAGTGAGACCAAGATGTTGAAAATTGCAAAACTGGTTCTGTCAGAAATTTTTGCATGTTATGGTACAGTGTAATACAAAGACCTCGTTATCTGACTTCAGTAGAGTCTGTTTAACCCTTTACCCCATAAGGCAATTCTATGGTATCTCTAATTGACCCAAAATAACAGCAAGGATGAAGCTGTTTCTTATGTGTATTATGATACCTTTTGATAGCATAGAAAACATTGTGGCAAAAGGGTGAAATTGCTCGACACGAGCAATTTCACCTTTTGCCACAATGTTTTCCAAAGGCTCCTACAAGTAATGCGTAGAAATGAGTATCTATGGAGTAAAGGGTTAAAGTTAAGACAGTAGACCCGTAATACTTCTAGTGCAGCATGGCATAAAATTTCTTGATAGTTGATAATTTCGGATTTATACAGATATAATACTTTTCCACATTTTTAACCGATTAGAAATTCCTTTGATGTCTTTCTTGAAACTATTTGTTGATACTTTTGCCAGTTTCCAGAAAAGGGAGGTAATTATTATCTCCCTCTGTAATGAGAATATACTGGTTTTAGATTTATAAATGATAATTCTAGGAAGCACAGAAAAGAAAAAGTGGCTCGGTGAAAGCAGTACAATAATACTCATTTTTAATCTGAGCAAAGACTGTAGGATAATAATATAGTGGAAATAGCTGTTTTCTATCACGGGTCGACTACCTTAAGGCAGAGGTAATGAAACTTGTCTTTGACAGAATTCAAAACGAGGCGAAAAGGAGAAAAGACTGGTTATAGATTTATAAATTATGATTCTAAGAAGGAAAACAAAAAGGAAAAAGTGGCTCAGTCAAAGTAGTACAATTATACTCATTTTTAATCATAGCAAATTTCGTAGGATAATATTATACTGGAAATAAATGTTTTCTATCACGGGTCAACTACCTTAATATTTTTATTAGAAAATGCACCCATTAACCTTTTGACCTATATCTTGGCTTATCAGTAAAATTGAGGTTGGCAACTAAGAATTTCTAGACAAGCAAACCCTAATGAAGCTCCCTGTAGCTGTTGCCAGCCTTGAACCCGCTGTCCTCCCTAACTCGATTTCTAGCCCCCTTTTAGATTTTGGCTACTAGACTATAATGCTATTTTATACTGTTCTCCTTTTTTATTGAGAATTTTTTTTTATATCTCCGTATCGTACAGTGCAGATCAAAGATCAGAATACACTATCTGTACAATCTGATCTTCATCTACACTGTCTACAAAGGGTGAGTGAATCGAATTTAGCAGCGTTAGGGTAAGTAAATAGCAATCGAATCAAAGATCGTATACTTACATTGAGATCCCTAATAAATCCAAACAAATGAAAACTACTTCCGCTAAATAACAAATAACGAAACGAAACCAGTCCGCCATCTAGATTTTGTAATATGCACTCTGGGTATCAATTAAATCGGGAAGGAAATCAAACTGTTAAAAAAAAAATGATTTCATGGGTGACAATCTTGGTTTCTTAAACCTTTTTCCCAAACAATCCCTGGTTTTTACGGCCCTGAGGTAGAAGCCTTTTGAAAACATTGTGGGAAAAGGAGAAAATGCTGGTACAGCATTTTCTCCTTTTCCCACAATGTTTTCTACCCTGCTGGAAACAAATTTCAACTTTTGACTTACGATTAATTTGTCGTATGCAATTTGGACAAGTCTAAAATTTTGTCGTTTGGTAAAAAGTTAAACCTTTACAAAACAATTCCACAAGGAAGAGGTTTCCGATAACAATGTGGAAAAGGGCAAATCTTCTGGTTTTTTACATGCATTTGAAATTGAAATTTCATCTTTTAAATAAGATTTAATTTGTCGCTAAAGAGTTAATCGATAACTGTATGGAACATAATAGCATGTCGAAGAAGCATCAACATGATTTCGCCAGAGAAATGACCCTACCCTACAAAATGACCCGGATCATTATTCTACGTAGAGAAATGACCCCAGAAGTCATTTCACTACGTAGAGGAATGGCCCGGATCATTATTCAACGTAGAAAAATGACCCTCTGGGGTCAGAGAAATGACCCTCTGGGGTCAGATAAATGACCCTCTGGGGTCATTCCTCTACAAAGAATAATGACCCGGGTCATTCCTCTACATAGAGAAATTACCCATGGGTCATTTTGTAGGGGAGAGTCATTTTTCTGCATTACACCGGCAAAATAAATCAAGATCAGACAACGGAAAACATGTCTGCCGATCTAACATTTACACTGACAGAAAACATCTTTAAAAAGTATATAATTTTGTAGTTTTCTATTCATACTTTTCATAACTCATTTAATCAAAAAGATTTCGAATAATTTCATTGGCGAAGGTGAAAGAATGCGTTTTTTCTGGACTATCTTAAGCAAAAGATCAGACTGCAGAGAACATGCATTCCGAACTTAGAGTTACACTGTTTCAATATCATTATTATTCTTATTACTTCTACTACTTCATATACATGTAGCTCTTGATTCTTTACCATTACACAAAATTTTGGACTCGCACAAACTGAATGCATTTGCAGGCAACAAAACACATGAAGAGGTAGAAAACATTATGTGAGAAGGAAAAAATTGCTGGTTACCAACATTTTCTCTGTGTCCCACAACGTTTATAAATGCATTCTTCCTTAAAATCGTTAAAATTCGATATTGTTTGGTATTGGGTAAAGATAATGTGCAGTGGCTTGTATATTTGGCCGCTGGAAAAGAAAAAAAAAAGGTTTAATTGACCCGAAATAGTAAAGGTTAACGTTAGATACTCTGACGTAAAACTTCGACAATTTTTTGCTTTATTGAATGTTATTCACTGACATGCTGTAAACGAACATGCAATAAAACACTTGTGGTTTATTGGTGCACACACTTTGATAGGCTTAGGATGACTCTATGTTTACGAACGGCTTTCAATCCTTAATGCTATAGACGGGTACTTCTTATTGTTTATGGGATTACCTATACAAATTGACTTCTTCTGATCAGTTTCTAGATAGACATGATACAAAATTGATCAAACTTGCGGTTTATGAATGAAAAATAATCAATATTTATCTAAATAACGACCTGTCAAGAAAGTATTTACCAGAAAATTGGAAAGTAGATGTCAAAATTAGATTGTAGGTTTTGTGAAGTCATATTGATCTACATAAATAGTACGGGGGGCACTTGGGAGCAAAACAAAGATGACGTGATAGGACATTAGTTTTATTTATTAGTATTTGTCTCAATTTTATTCAAAGATGGACTGCATTTGAGTCATGTTCTTTAGAAATTGCGTTTAGTGAACCTGTAAAAAATATTCACCCAGATACGCTTGCACAGTTTGCACAGGCCGACTTGAACCGAAACACTTTGCAGTTGTTTAATTTTCTGCCTCAGAATTTAGTTGCCAATCAAACATGTTGAATTTTGATTAAAACCCTTTTTCAAAGAGCGTAACTTATTTAAGGTAAGACCTGTGTAATGCACTTCCGGTGAACATGGGGCAAAAATTCTAAGTGGATGGTGAATAAGGATAAATAAGGATCTATGCAGAAATAATATGTTTGCACATTTCTAACGGATTAGAAATTCTGTCTATGTCTATCTTGAAACTAGTTTTTGATGCTTTTGTTAGTTTTCTGAAAAGGGAGGTAATTATTATCTCTTTTTGAATTGAAAATATAGTGGTTTTAGATTTATAAATGATAATTCAAAGAAGGAAAAAAAGGTGAAAATAGTTCAATAATACTTATTTTTAATTATAGCTAATTTTGCAGGATGATATTTTAGTGGAAATAGCTGTTTTCCATTACACAGGTCTTATATTAATTACAAAGGTGGTTTATGAGTCAGATATTGACACACCATTTATAAAGGATTTTGTTGTCAAAATTTTATTGTTTATAAGCTCCCATATTGGGTAACCTAGTTTTGTAGACAGGAAACATGCGTCGTTTTGAATTCGTCAGTTCGTCTATATTTAGGATGGCGTCATCATTAACTTCGAAAATGACATCCTGTAATAACCGAAAAATAAAAAAAAAGAACTACATGTACTTCAAGCTAAGGGGTGCCCACGGCCCTCATTGTATCTAAAGAGACTTATAATTAATGATGCTGTAATTGCTTGATAATGGCATATGTTATGATACCAGTGATATTCATAATAATGGTGACCCTCTATCTTTGCATTGAAAAAAACATTGTAAATTAAAAAGAATATGTACTTGTATTTTTCTCTAGAGAAATTTTTGTTACACTACTTTGAAATTACATCCTACAGCTAGAGCAAAAAAAGCCTCTTAAAACTTAAAAGTTTGTATAATAGCTTAGCTGTATAAACCTGAATAAGTTGACAAAGTATGTTTCATCTAAACGAATACCCGTGCAATAACACCTAGACTATATGATATATAAAACTTTTTCCTCTATATAGATCTACCATGGATACTTATAGAACATGAATGAATTTTCTAAGGGAGAACATTTTATGATGTGACATTCGTGACCTCATTACAACTGCTAATCCATATCAGACGTTCAAATAATTTATCATTGTCTCCCTAAGGCTCGACAATTCTCAATTCTCCCAACCCCGTTAGATATTTTTGGTATGCGACAACACAATGTACGTATTCTCTTTATATCCTTTATTCTGTCACCTTCTGTAATTTCGAACCGATAACAGAGTGTCACGTTAACACCAAGTGTACACCTGCTAACTGAGATTATTTTCAACTTATGAACGAAATGAATAATAAATGAATCAATCGCTTGCGCAAATGTGCTCGTTTAATAGCTTGTTATCTTAAAAAAACGTTGTCGTTTTTCAACACAATATATTTTTGGCGGATATGTCACGTTTATGACGTAGCCAATATCATTCATGACGTCATTATTGCGTCAACATATTCCGATTTTTTTATATTTCAAATTTCCCATAGTGAAAAAGACATATATATCTGCCTTACTTCAAGCGAAATATTCAATTTAATCGGATCTTTTTATTATAATTGAGAAATAAAGGATCCTACACGAGTGCATATGTATTAACATTTTTATCAAACGAGTTGACTAATATTGTATGACGTGAGCCATGGTGAGCATCAAATACATTTTAATCAATGAGTTTCTGCACGAACTGTGGTTGGTTTCACTGGCTTCACGCGCTCGTGACTGAAAATTGATCAGAACCGGGACCCAAAAAACGATATTACACTAGTGTAGTATCAAAAATAAGTCAAGGGTTTAATACACTGCTGGAGGAAGTTTTATGTGATAAAAAGGGTTAAACAAAATAGATAGACATTTTGTGTCTTAGATTGCAAAATTCTGTCAAACTCGACTGCGGAAATTTATTACAGGTGCGATCTTTATCAATGTTTCTGTTTTTTGTTCGTTATAGTGAGTGACAGGATAATTAGAATAGATGGTTGATGTCTTGTATACATAGGTTAAGTTTATTGAGCTCAGTTCCTAAGTGTATTCGGTTTGGCCTACAACTCACTTAATAAATTCCACCGCCTTGTCCGATTGACTTAACACATCTCAGACACCAACCAACCATTTTTGTGCTATTTGTGGAAGACAATACCACTATGAATTCAAGATTGAATTTTGAGGACCAAGTATCGTATTTTGTGCAAGGCCGAAGGAAATAAACCGAATTAAACTCAATTTTTTTCTCAGGCAAATGAGTTTTTCAGTAGTACGCAGATCTATGTAATTTGAGATTGCATGTTAAAATACATTGGGTAAGGCTATCGATCGATGAAATACCTATTTATGTTTGAAAATAGTGTCACTCGCTCATAGCCTTTTATTGGCGCGATGATACAAAATTTGCGTACTGACCCTGGGCTTTTTCGGTCCAAAACTAGTTCGTCCCATGGCTTGTTCATACTATTAATTCCACACAATTAGTTCCTTGATAAATACCATTTCATCGTTTTCAACGCTTTGATTTCACTATATACACATATCATTTTTAGTGACGTCATTCTTACATCGTTTGCACGCATTTCATGATTGAGAACTTTTATGGATATTACTGCGCAAGCACCTAAAGATGGTGATGCAGTTTCTGGTCTATAAATTGTGAAAAATTGTTATGTGATTAAAAACAAATCTGACATTTATCGGCGATTCAGATAAAATCAATTTAACTCTTCAAGAAAAAAAATGTTATCAAGTTCTCCAAAGGCTCGCTTAATAACATTTCCTTATAGTCGTTTAATATAATCTAATCTCAAAAGCAAACTCACTTCAGACCCTATATGTCTGGTATGAGCTGCTAGTCTATAATAATTCTTTTGTGCTAGATCCTTTGCTCTGCACGTTATATCATGCGCAAGCTCTTGATCTAACTATCGGACCATATAGTTGCTGTCAGACCCATTGATGGCATTTTCACTTACCAGGTTGGCCATAATATTTTGACGAGTCAAACTTTGTAAAATTCAAGCTCATAAAAACAGACACGTAGCAGAGACTTATTGAACTGGAAATACATTTGCACTATTCTAACCGACCAGAAATTCCTTTGATGTCTATCTTCAAATTATTTGTTGATACTTTTGTTAGTTTCCAGAAAAGGGAGGTAATTATCATATCTCTTTGTAATGAGAATATAGAGCTTTTAGATTTATAAATGATTATTCCAGGAAGGACAAAAATGAAAAAAGTGGCTCTGCGAAAGGCAGTACAATAACACTCATTTTTAATCATAGCAGATTTTGTAGGATAATAACATGGTGGAAAAAGCTGTCTTCTATTACGGGTCCACTACGTTAAGCGTGTTATAATTACAAATTTCTTTTGAAGGGAAAAACCTGACCACCTACTCCTGACTAGTGCCTATATTACAAAGCCTGCAACATGCAAAAAGTGGCATTCGCCATTTGCGTAAACTATCGTCTCGGCTTAGGCTGTGCAGCACGACACTTTCCGTTTTTATGTATTTTTCTGTTTTGTGCAAGTCTACGGTAGGACAAAATCTATTATTATACTGCAAAGGAATTTCTCGTGATCTGATTGGTTAACATGCCGGGAACATATATCATGTTCCCTGTCAAAAACCACGCAAAGCCAGTTTCCCTTTTGAGTGCCCCGTAAACATTACTACACGTGCAACACAACATCCAAAATAGCGACGTCGATCGATCACCAGACTGCACATTTATGCACCAAACTGCACGTTTTAGTGACGTCAGTTTCCAGTGACGTCAGTTTTCGTTGAACTGGGGCACTCAGAAGGGAATTTTTGTTTCGTCAGCATACTCAATTCGTGAGATTAATACAGGAAAATTTCGCTTAACGCGCTTTTAAACGGTAAAACTTTGCAGTATAATAAATTCGTTGTACGGTCAGGTGGCAGGGGACTTGGAAACTTGTTCACGGCTGTGGTGAATCATGTCGCCACCTCGCCTTCGGCGCGGGGCGACATGATTCATCACAGCCGTGAACAAGTTTCCAAGTCCCTTGCAACTGACCGTACAACTTATAATGCAGTCGTAAAGTGCGGCGTTCCGGGACGTGCTTAGAGCTTGAAGGCTGTATAAAAATTAACTAAGTTCAGATTTTTTTTTTTCAAAAACTCTCTTACACTTTATTGTTTAAAACAGACTGCATACAATAAATACTCGTATAAGAAAAAATATGCATCACAGATAACATTTCTAAACGCGAACAACTTTGCATACAATAAATAGGCGGCACTCTAGGAAAAGGGAGTTTATTGCAACTCCACAATACATTCAATGCATCATGTCTTGAGCAAGTCATCTCATGGGGTATATCCGTTCTGTGCAAAAGCCAGTGTAATCCATAGAAATGACCCTCCCCTACAAAATGACCCATGGGGGTCATTATTCTACGTTGAGAAATGTCTCGGGTTATAATTCTACGTAAAGAAAAAACCCTCTGGAATCATTTCTCTACGTAGAATAATGACCCGGGTCATTCCTCTATGTAGTGAGATGACCCATGGGTCATTTTCTAGGGAAGGGTCATTTCTCTGCATTACACCGGCTATATAACTTGATACAATGTTCCTTTGAAGTACAGAAAATATACCAATAGCAAAGAGTATAATCACGTGTCAGTCTGCGCGGGTTGTACAGGCTGATATGTGTAGATACTCTTGGCAGATACACTAAACCATCTATTCAGAAAGTATACAAACAGCTAAAAAGTTTTGATTTTTATGTCAGTTTGCGCAGATTGCGCCGGCGTAATGCAGAGAAATGACCCCCATTAAAAAATGACCCACGGTCTTTTCTCGACGTAGAGGAATGACCCATGGGTCATTATTCTACGTCGAGAAATGACCCATGGGTCATTTCTCGACGTAGAGGAATGACCCGGGTCATTATTCTACATCGGGAAATGACCCATTGGTCATTCCTCTACGTTGAGAAATGACCCGGGGGTCATTTAGTAATGGGGGTCATTTATCTGCATTACATCGGCTCATGTGTGTCAATACTTTTGGTCGATGCATTCAGGTATACCTTCTCATTTAAAAATACTCACAAGCATTTGACAATTTACACATAACCTCATTACCAAACGACAATATTTTAGGCTTGTCCAAATCGAAAGCATTTGCAGACGACAAAATAGAATTGACTGAAAATTTCAAATTTGTTTTTTGAAGGGTAGAAAACATAGTGGAAAAAGGAGAAAATGCTGGTTACCAGCATTTTCTCCTTTTCCCACAATGTTTTCTAAAGGCTTCTTTATCAGGGTCGTCAAAAGTAGGGATTGTGTGGTAATAGGTTAAGTACATTTAAACTCTAACATTTTTACATGTATACAATGACTACTTTTAATAGTAGTTTACACACACCCACAGATCCCCCCTCCCCCCCCCCCCCCACACACACACACCTATGGCAGTGATAGAGATTTCCATTGTCAGTTTTACGAGGCAGCAAGTTCTCACCTTTCTAACTTGCTTGTCAATAAAATATCTGTATTTATCTAACTCTATGATTTTTTCAATCTACCCACAGGAAAACTTCTAAACGGTCACTTTAAATTTGACCAAGTACTAGACAGGTTAATCAAGACAAGTTGCAACATAAATCTGGACGTAAGACATGGTATCGCAATGAAAGGATTCTCGATTTTGCCCACAGAAGGCATCTCTTTGTTATTAACTCATTACCAAACAACAATATTTTAGACTTGTCCAAATCGAAAGCATTTGCAAACGACAAAATAAATGTGACTGAAAATTTCAAATTTGTTTTGCAAAGAGTAGAAAACTTTGTGGGGAAAGGAGAAAATGCTGGTTACCAGCATTTTCTCCTTTTCCATCAATGTTTTCTAAAGGCTTCTTTCTCAGGGTCGTCAAAAGTAGGGATTGTGTGGTAATGGGAAACACATAATTTCGCGCATGCGTGCTGTCCATGTAGCAAAGCAGTTTCAAAAACCTAATCGTGTATTAGTGAAATTTTCTCAGAAAAAAAAACTGCACAAAAAATGTTCTTGAGAATAAGCATGAATTTTTTTTTTTTATTTATTTATTTTTTTTTCAAATTTTTAATGCTCATTGAATGAATGTTAAACAATTTCCTTTCAAAAGTACAAGTCAAAAAATCTTTTCAGACATAGGCCGAGGAATGCCAATTATTCTTTGAAAAATCAATCATATAAACTGTCTCCCTTCTGGATTGTGGTTACCGATAAAGGTTTACGGGTAATTCCAGCTTAAAAGTATCCGCTTTAGGAGTTTACTTTAACGTATTCTAGAGTCATTTCAGCTATATTCAAACTATCGTCTGTAAAATGCCTTCATATGTCTATGTAAGCATTTCTATTTTATCTTTAAGACTGTAGCACAAAAAGAGATCTGGTTTCTCCGCATAATTCCCATTGTTTTCAGTGTAAGACAGCCGTTACGGATTTTCTTAAAGAAAAATGTGCCCTATTTGGTCAACCTGGTGTAATTATAAGCCTCGTTTCTAAAACATTGCCGATGTAATGCATAGAAATGACCCTCCCCTACAAAATGACCCATGGGTCATTTCACTACGTAGAGGAATGACCCGGGTCAGTATTCTACGTAAAGAAATGACCCTCTGGGGTCATTTCTCTACGTAGAATAATGACCCGGGTCATTCCTCTACGTACTGAAATGACTTCTTTGTTTGAATGGTGTTTTACGCCGCTTTCAACGTTATTTCAGTCATATCACGGCGACAGTTCACATATTTATGTTTCCTGGGTTTCACCAGTACTAGGCTAGGCTCTGAAGTGTCTTGCCCAAGGACACTCCAAATGACTTCTTGCCAAGTTCTGGGGTCATTTCTCTCCGTAGAATAATGACCCGGGTCATTCCTTTACGCGGAGAAATGACCCAGGTCATTTTGTAGGGGAGGGTCATTTCTCTGAATTACACCTACCAGGATTCCTGCCTGAATTTGACTGTTTAAACTGGTGATCGTGACAAAGCTGCTAATATTGATAAAATCTTTAGTTTAAGACAAATCCGTTATATGAAAGTTTCTATGTCTGTAAAACATAAACCTGTCAAAGAAACGGTCAGTCTTTATGTAAATATCAATAGAGCTTCACCTGTAGGCCTATGTTTTAACTCGTCTTGAACTATAATTTCTGAGATCAGCTATGTAATAAAAAGAATCTGTTATTCGTTGGCTTTTGATGTAAAATTTCTCAAACTCGTCCCCGTAAAAATGTTATTAAGCTCACAAAAGACTGTCTTTATAATCTTTAATAACCATGATTTAGACTCATTATGATAAAAAAGTATTCCAAAAGCCAATTCATGCTAGATTCCATATGTATATCAATTTAGTAGTGACAGATTTTTTTTTTTTTTTTGTTATTTCTTTCTCCAAACTCGACTTTTTCAATAAGGAAAAAAATTAGGCAAAAGGAGAAATTGCTCATTCTGAGCAATTTCTCCTTTTGCCTCATTTTTTTTTTTTTTTTTTTTTTTTTTTTTTTCAAATATGGTCCAATGCAAGACGAGAAATGTCTTCTGCGGAAGCCACAAGTTAATTTTCGGATGCTATTAACTTTGGTTTAGGCCTTACTTTACAAGTACAACCGACGGCCACTTCTTCATATGATTCTTTATACGAGAACGTATTTCTTTCACATCTCCGAGATCCATTGGGGGAAAACTCTTGTCGTAAGACCTTGACCTTGATATTTATTGGGGCACATCTAGGCGCAATCTCACCAACTGGCGGTTGTTTGCCATCGCTGTCGTAACATTTTTTACAAGTACATCTGGCCGTCGCCATAAACACAGGGTACCTGTCCTCATCTACTGTTAATACAATATACCAGGGACACATAGATCTGTTCATCAACAGATTTCTATATTTTTTTCTTTTCAGAACCTTTGTACAGCGCCTATTTCCGAATAACCCTCCACTTAGCTCAGTTGAATGTCTTTGAATGTCGATGTTGTTTGTCAGTATAGGGTGAATATAGTAAGCTCCAATTTTGTCGTCATTCGCTACATAGTGACCAAAGCGCAGTCTTAAATCCGTTTCGTTCTTGCTTGCTTCCGGGGAACAATCTAGGTTCTCTTGAATTCCCTGTCCAGCCACCACACTGGGCACAAAAGTCGCCAAGCTAATAACGTAAACTGTGATGATGCCCTGAAATTAAGTAAACGAAACCATGTTGTTTAATTTCTTTGTTATTTCATTCTAATCGGGATTATGGTATTGCATGGTACATATCGCTTCAGTTCGCTGTGGTTGGGGATCATATTGTAAGGCTTGGTGTGTGGAACTGTACGGTATTTTATGGTATACAAAATGGTATGATAAAATATTACCATTGGAGTACAGTATGCTATGGCATGGTACGCTATGTTTTGGTACGGTAGCTACGGCATGGTTAGTATGGCACGATATGGTATTGTTACCATAGGTATGGTACGGTATGGATTGTTGCCATAGGTATGGCACGGTATGGTATTGTTGCCATAGGTATTGTACGGTATGGTATTGTTGCCATAGGTATTGTACGGTATGGATTGTTGCCATAGGTATGGTATTGTTGCCATAGGTATGGCACGGTACGGTATTGTTGCCATAGGTATGGCACGGTACGGTATTGTTGCCATAGGTATGGTAGATATGGTATTGTTATCATAGGTAAATCTTTGCAAGCCAAGAGTGACGATCCACTACGCTACTCTACCCTTGGCGGATCGAGCTTGATTTCGACATTCCCCCGATACGCATTTTCATTGGTTACAGCTAGCTCTAGCTGCACGAAATAAAATCGCTCGTAGCATTTCATCTTTAAGTTAACTTATATCATGCCAAATTGCCAAAAGACAAACTCTTAGACTGGTCCGAATTGAAAGCACTTGCTGATGACAATAGAAACATAACTCAAAAATTTAAATTTGTTTCAAACAGGGTAGAAAACATTGCGGGAATAGGAGAAAATGCTGGTTACCAGCATTTTCTCCTTTTCCCGCAATGTTTTAAAAGGATTCTATCTCAAGGCCGTAAAAAAAACAGGGATTGTTTGGTAAAAAGTTAAACATCATGGGTGAGTTTCAAGATAGGTCATAAAGATTTCAAAATAAATAATTATGTTCCCGTTTTTTATACCGTTTATCGGGCGATACAAAATTAGAATCGTTCAAATATCATTTGAAAGGATTTGCAGACGACAAAGTTAATGTGGTTCACATTGTGATTTTGTCCTTGAAAGGTAACAATATCATTCAAAAAGGAAATATACGAGGGGCGTTCAATAAGTAATGCCCCTGACCCACTTCCGGTAGTCTGGTCTAGCTGAAATTTTGCATGTGCAATGATTTATATCTCTATGGGTTATGTGGCAAATTACAGCTCTGGAATAATTGTAGTTTCTGATTTACAGGTGTTTGAACTGAGTCAGGTGTATGACTGACGTCTGATAGAAAAATGAGTAAAAATTACTTCTTCTAACCCAATGGTCATTTAAATTCTAACGCACACTTCCAGCCATGTTTGACCTGACGATGCCATCGTTTTACAAGGTCATTTGATGGGGCATTATCACCCTAACGTCGGTATGCTTCCAGAACCTCGTAACTACAGCTTGTAACAAGCTGTAGTTACGAGGTTTTGGAAGCACACCGACGATAAGTAACTTTAATTTCATCAAAAGTCTCCTATGGTGCTTGACACTCAAGAGGTTCCCATTTCACATCTGACTCAGTTCAAACACCTGTAAATGAGAACCCACAATTAGTTCAGAGCTGTAATGTGCCATATAACTCATAGAGATATAAATCATTACACATGCAAAATTTCAGCTAGATCAGACAACTGGAAGTGGGTCAGGGGCATTACTTATTGAACGCCCCTCGTACAGGCAAGTTACTCACGTTTTCTCTTTCCGCTATGGTTTCAAAATCCGTCTCTCTCAAGGTCGCTAACTCTTTACCAGATGACATTTTAGACTAGTCGAAGCTGAAAGCATTAGCAGACGACAAATGAACCGCAGTCTGATCTGGCCAGAAATATTTTGCTATCGATCTTTTTTTTGTATGTCAGAGGACCGATCTACATCATGATTCGAGCGGTTGTTAGGCAAAATGGATTCACAATTACGAGTAATTGATGTCTTGCTTGATATAGTGCATACCAGACATGCACCATTTGCCAGATCACGACAAAGATAATTTACTTCCTGCTTGTTAAAACTCTTTTCAATGTGGTTTAAAAACACTCTTTTTTGCGTGTTTGACATGATTTGGTTTATTTTTTTCTCATACAACAAATTTTGTGTTTACTTTGTCAGTTTTGTTTTCCAACAAAAAACTTTTTTACGGTCTTTTTGTGTCACATGATAAACTGAACGTATTTCAGTAAGAATATATAACAAAAAAAAAAAACTTAAATAAAACTTATAAACGATACACTACATACCTAGATATAGAATAATTTCGGAACTCGTTATACCTGTTCTATTTTATTGTTTTGAACTGTTTGTAAGATATATTATACAAGAGACGCAGTAACGACTTTTAACTTTTCAAGTTTTTTTAAAGTATGCAGGTACAAACACAGCTATTTTCTTCTTCGTTTCCTCATATCAATTATTTATCAAATGGCGATATTTTTGACTGGACCTAATTTAAAGTACTTGCAGATGACAAATTAAATGATGCTTAACCATTACCACACAACCAGCATTTTCTCCTGTTCTCACAATAATTTCTACTCTTCACAAAACAAATTTCAAATTTTCAGTTACTTTCATGTTGTCGTCTGCAAATGCTTTCGATTTGGATAAACCTAAAATATTGTCGTTTGGTAAAGATTTAAATGGTGGGATTTGCCTTTGCAAAGGGTAGAGGTAGAATAGAATAGTTACAAATGCTGGTTGCCGGCTTAAAACTTGGGATTGTATGACAAAGGATTAAGCACAGATAATCCTTTGCCCAGTAGTAGTGTATTTTAACGACTGTGATGAAGAATTATATTCTAAACATTGTGGGAAAAGGAGAAATTGTGGTTTTCTTCTTTTCTCACAATGGTTTTTACCCTCTTAGACAATTTCTGTTTGGTTGGACAATTTTGAATATGTCGTCTGCTGATGCTTCCAATTTCGAAAGCTCAAAAATTTCGTCGTCTGGGAAAGGATTAAAGAAAGAAAGATTAGATGGTTATAGCGTTAGTAAACTTCTTTTTGAAAAAAAAAAAAACCGTTAAAGGAACTATTAACCCTTTCCAAAACAATCCCTGATTTTTACGACCCTGGAAAAGAAGCCTTCTGAAAACATTGTGAGAAAAGGAGAAAGTGCTGGTAACCAGCATTTTCTCCTTTTCCCACAATGTTTTCTATCCTATCATAGACAGAAATCATCTTTTCAGCAAGAGTTCAATTGTCGTCTGCAAATGCTTTCAATTTGGCCTAGTCCAAAGTGTGTCGTTTGGGAAAGGGTTAAACGAACTATTTACCCTTTCCCAAGCAACATCTGGTTTTCACGACCCTGGAAAAGAAGCCTTCTGAAAACATTGTGGGAAAAGGAGAAAATGCTGGTAACCAGCATTTTCTCCTTTTCTCACAATTTTTTCTACCCTCTCAGTACAAATTTCAATTTTTGAGTCACATTAATTTCGTCGTCTGCAAAATGCTTTCAGTTTGAACCAGTCCAAAATTTTGTCGTTTGATAAAGAGTTAAGCAGTACTGTGCTTTCACGAGCCGTCGTAAATATCAATATTTTAAGGTATCATTATTTGTTTTGTTATAGGTATAAAGTATTAGTCATCGAATGGCTAAATGAAGTGCAGAGTTGCTATCTTTTATTACATGTACATATGTATACAACGACCTAGTTAATTATTCACCAAACGACATATTTTCTGCGTTTCTAGGTGGTCCAAATTTAAAGCTGATCTGCAGACGACAAATTAAATGTGGCTAAATTTGTGAGAAATGTCTATAAAAAAGGTTAGAAAACATTGTAGGAAAAGGAAAATGCCGGTTTCCGGCATTTCCTTATTTTTTCCCCTCAACTTTTTCGAAAGCTTTCTTCTTCAGTGTGGTTAAAAATAGGATTGTTGAGTAGAAGAAGTAAACCAAAAAAAGGTGAAGTTACGATCTTTCACCACCTGAACATAAATATCTTGACCTAATCGAAGATTCTGATAGTTGAAGATCTTTTTATCGTAACCTTTTACCAAACAATCCCTGGTTTTTACGACCCTGAGATAGAAGCCTTTGAAAACATTGTGGGAAAAGAAGAAAATGCTGGTAACCAGCATTTTCTCCTTTTTCCACAATGTTTTCTACTCTTTCATAGACAAAAATAATGATTTATATTACATTTAATTTGTCATCTGCAAACGCTTTCAATCTAATCTAGTCCAAAATTTTGTCATTTGGGAAACAGTTAAGGCATTACTATCCTAACGCCTCTGGTCCAACATGGAATAAAATATTCTTATTATTTGATCAAATAAGGATTTATACCGTTAAAGTACTTGTGCACATTTCTAACCGACCAGAAATTCCTTTGGTGTCTATCTTGAAATCATTTGTTGATATTTTTGTCAGTTTCTTGAATAGGAAAGTAATTATTATATCCCTTTCTAATGTGATACTTTTGTGGTTTTAGATTTATGAAAGGGAAAAATGGCTCGGTTAAAGAAGTACAAACTACTCATTTTTAATCACAGCATATTTTGTAGGATAATATTACAGTGTAATAGCTGTTTCCCGCTAAAAGGGTACTACCTTTTAAGTTCAGATTTTTTTTTATCCTTACCCCAGTTTCTTTATCAGTTCTGTTCGAATTTCGTTTAGTGCATTTCTGTTCCCTTCTATGTAAGTGAAATTTGTCGTCCAAACTAATAAAGCCTTAAAATCAATGATAAGATTCCCATTTTATAAAAAAAAAAAAAGAAGTAAATACTCTTGTCCTCCCCTAGTTGCATGTAACTAGAATTTGAACTAAAGGCACAAGGAAAGGATAAAATGTTGTTTTTTTTTTAAAGCGAAAAGACTGACTCGATCCCTGGCTCGATTCCTGACTCGATTCCTGGTTCGGCCAACTTCTGTCCGATTACTGATGATAGTCAATTACGCCTGAATTCATTCCTCTCTCACCGCTGACCATCGTTTCGAAGATGGTTATGTGGAAAATCTGCCAATGGCTTGGAAACACTATTGTGTGTATTGTTTTTGCTCTATGATTGTGAACAACAACAACTGTGACAGCTATCGTCATTATTATCATCATAAAAACAACACTGATAAAAATTCTCTCTACTGTAGCACTTTCATTTATCTTAACTCTTTACCAAACGACAAAATTTCAGACTGGTCCAAATTGAAGGCACTTGCAGACGACAAAATTAACGTAACTCAAACATTGAAATTTGTTTTGGGAAGGGTAGAAAACATTGTGGGAAAAGGAGAAAATGCTGGTTACCAGCATTTTCTCTTTTTCCCCATAAGGTTTTCAAAAGGCTTCTATCTCAGGGTCATAAAAACCAGGGATTGTTTGGGAAAGGTTTCAGGTAGTACCATTAGTTTAGTTTAAACATATTTATTTTACATCGATTGAGAAACAAGTTCTTACAACTTATACTAATCTCTCTTGATTCTGCTTCCTGGGAACTACACCAGTACTCGCGCCGAATGTGTGGGCCAATGAAAAATCCCAAAGTTGACAGCCGCTCTCGGGTATCGAACTCAGGACCTTTAGGTTATGAGGCCGACGCTCTACCTCACGACCACGGACACCATGAGCTTAACCCTTTCCCAAACGACAAAATTTTGGACTAGACCAAATTGAAAGCATTTGCAGACGACAATTCAACTCTTGCTGACGCCACACAAGGTAGTATTTAAAGTGGTGCCATTCTAATGGAAAACCGCTATTTCCACTATAATAAATATTCTAAAAAAGTTGCTATGATTGAAAATGGGTATTATTGTATTACTTCAACCATGCCACCTTTTTTTCCCCATTTTTTTCCCTTCTTAGAATTATCATATATAAATCTAAGGCCACTCTATTCTCATTAGAAAGGGCGATAATATTTACTTCCCTTTTCTTAAAACTAGCAAAGATAACAACAAAATTCAAGATGGACATCAAGGGAATTTCTAGTCGGTTAAAAATGTGCCAAATTATTGTATCAGTTTAACCCTTTCCCGACAATCCCTTGTTTTTACGTGTCTGCAGTACAAGTCTTTTGAAAACACGGTGGGAAAAGGAGAAATTGCTCGTAACGAGCAGTTTCTCCTTTTCCCACAGTGTTTTCTACCCATTTGGAGAATTTTTGCCAATTTTATCAAATTTGAAATTGTCGTCTGCAAACTCTTTCAGTTTCGAAGAGTCTAAAATTTGTCGTTTGGGAGAGGGTTAAATCCTTATTTATCAATTTAATTCCATGTTGCACGAGAAACGTTAGGATGGCGATACCTTAACCCTTTCCCAAACAACAAAATTTTGGACTAGACCAAATTGAAAGCATTTGCAGACGACAATTCATCTCTTGCTGAAAAGATGATTTCTGTCTATGATAGGGTAGAAAACATTGTGGGAAAAGGAGAAAATGCTGGTTACCAGCATTTTCTTCTTTTCCCACAATGTTTTCAAAAGGCTACTATTCTACACCCGTAAAAACCAGAGATTGTTTGGGAAAGGGTTAACTATTGCTCTTATTAACTCATTACCAAACGACAAAATTTTAGACTGGTCCAAATCCAAACCATTTGCAAACGACAAAATAAACGCAACCGAAAAATTAAAATTTGGTTTGGGAAGGGTAGAAAACACTGTGGGAAAAGGAGAAAATGCTGGTTACCAGCATTTTCTCCTTTTCCCAGTTTTTTTTTTTTTTTTTTTTTTTCAAAAGGCTTCTTTCACAATGGCGTCAAAAGTAGGGATTGTGTGGTAATGGGGTAAAGGTAGACACTTCTCTAACGTAAATACAACTCTTGCTCTCAGACTGTTGTTATTTTTCTCCATCAATTAAGTTAAGAATAAAAGAAATAAAAAAAATAGTAAATTTGGACCATATTATTCAAAGAAAAAAAATCAATAAATTTGTACCATATTGCTTAATGTGCGACTGTCATACCAAACCATATTAATAAGGACACTCTCCTTAAACCGATGTATATCTCATAAAATAATAAACAAAAATTATACTTTTACCAGTATATATAGTCATAATAAAATCCAAATTGTCCAGTAGAAAGTCCAGGCCGGATATCACAGGTTAACATTAAGTTGTCTAAGTTTCCACATACCCGGGGTAATTCCAAATAGTTATGATTCACCAAAAACAACGTCAACAATTAGTGGCTTAAACCAGTAGACCGTATTTCATCGACCATTCTTAGTTTAATTATGATCCTAACAGAACCCATCGCCCAATCAACGGGCTTGTTTTATAACTTATGATTAAAATTAAGAACATTCACAGACATGACACATACAGTGTGAATGTTTGGTGAATACGGCTGTCGCTCTACCGTATCGATGTAACCGCATTACAATTTTTTTAATTTCTTTGGATCTACCAATTGATAGTTCCGGAGGCTTCTGCAACTACAAATTATATGCAGCTCTTATGATGAATTTTGTCATTACAGAGTTGAAAACATTTTTATAACAAAAAAAAAAAACGTTCTTTTACAGAGTCTTTACAACTCGTGTGGTAAAGGATTATTATATTTTTATTTGTGTAATTCCCTTCCTGTACCCATTGAGTTTCCTGTTTTACTCGACCTCTGACGCCCTTTGAGTAAATCAGCCAGTGGGTGCGTGCAGTCTGATCTTGATATCCAAATAATTATATTGACCATGCTCTGTGAAAAAGAGGTTCAGTGCGTCTGTAAACAGTATCTACAAGCCTTCGTAGTTCGTTCACACTTACCCGGGTCGAAACTTTTTACTTTTCCATCTGGTTGTGAGTCACGCGCATTTTACCTTGGTAAATAATTCACGGGAACAACTGTTCTCGCCTTCAATTGAAGATTTCGAATGTAAAAATCGGTATTTTCACTGATAGTAACCATGAAATAACCAAAAATATTTCACCGATATTTCTCTATTACCTACCGGAAAGCATGAAATGATTTTTTTTTATGGCATTTTATAAACCCATCTTAATGTGATGGGTTCTTCATTCTTCCAGAAATTGACTCATATGAATTTACTTCATCTTTAAAGACAACTGTTAATATAGAGAAAGTGGACTAAGATCTGCATGCAGGCCTTTATAGTCTGATCTCGATCTCTTAACTATGATTTTTATCTGCAAATACAATTATATCACACCATTTTAAGTCGTTTAATACTTGACCAGAAGACAAAATGTTAGCCTTGTGAAAATTCAAAACAGTTTCCATGTGGTTCGAATGGTGCCATCTTATTTCGATAGGGTAGAAAACATTGTGGTTAAAGGAGGAAATGCTAGTTACCAGCATTTCTTCTTTTCCTACAATGTTTTTAGAAGGCCTCGTGAAAACCTTGGATTGGATGGTAAAGGGGTAACAAAAACATTAAATTGATTCCAAGATTCTGAACAAGATATCTTTTTGAAAAGACTGTGAACAACAGAGCATTCTCTGCTTTATGCGCAATGTATTCAACGATTTTTTTTTCATTTAATGAAAGCAATCACATTTCAAGCTATGTTGAAAACGCCGTCTAAACTGCTTTGAATTTTTGTCAAATTTAATTTTTTTTTTACCTGGTAAAGAGTTAAGTTAATCTTTTAATTTTAATCTATTCCATTTGCTTTTTCCCCCCGCACAACCAGAGTACAGGGTTATTTAAATTTCAAAATGTTAAATGCATTCGTAAGCTTCTATGTTCACACAGGTCATTGAATGAAAATACCACCAATTGACAGGTAAAAAATTTCCTGACTTAGAGTCATTCATTTTATATTTTTTTTTGCAAATGAAATTTTATTACTTTTTAAAACAGCGATTACGTAATCGCTGTTTTAATAATACTGTTATTTTTGTCTGTAATGACAAGCAAAAAAGGGCAGGAAGGAAGCTGGGGTTGTAAAATCAAACCGTTAAAACTTACAATTTGCACTATCCCTATGTAAGATTCACCTATCTCTCGGTTACATCTTTACTAAACCACAGAATTTTACTGTGGTCAACATGGAAAGCATTAGCATATAACAAAATTAACGTGACACAAAAATTGAAATCTGTTTTGGAAAGGGTAGAAAACATTGTGGAAAAAGGAGAAACTGCTTTTTACCATCATTTTCTCCTATTCCCACGATATTATCAAAACGTTTCTCTTTCAGGGTTGTGAAAACCAGGGATTGTTTCGGAAAGGGTAACAGGTTAATTGATTCACTAATCGTCATCAACCCTTTATAAACAATCTCCAATTTTACATACCTAAAAGAAAAAGACCTTTGAAAACATTGTGGAAAAGGGAGAAAATGCTGGTAACCAGCATTTTCTCCTTTTACCATAATGTTTCCTTGCTTTCTCAAAGACAGCTGTGTGTATGTGTGGTTTTTTTTTAAGTCACATTAGTTTTGTCGTCTGGGAAAGCTTTCAGGTCGCTGAGATCTTGAAGTTTTGTCGTTTGGCACTGGGTTAAAACATTACCACACAATCCCCACTTTAAACGACCCTTCGAAAGACTTTTAAAAACATTCTTGGTAAAGAACAAAATGCTAATCAGCAGCATTTTCCCCTTTTTTTTCCCCTGTAACATTTTCATTCCCCCCCCCCCTCCTCCCCCAACCAAAGACAGAAATCGTTAATCTAGCAACATTCATTTGGTCGTCTGCAAATGTTTTCAATTTGTTCAAGGCCACCAAAGTTTTGGCGTTTGGTAAAGAGTTAAAGAGTTAACCCTTTACAAAACAATATTTTGGTTTTTACTACCCTTAGATAGATGCCTTTAGAAAATATCGTGGGAAAAGTAGAAAATGCTGGTAACCAGCATTTTCTCCTTTTCCCACAATGTTTTCTACCCTGCTGAGAAGAATTTTCAATTTCTGAGTTTCATTATTTTGTCGTCTGCATGT
This sequence comes from Tridacna crocea, assembly GCA_943736015.1. Taxonomy (NCBI): domain Eukaryota; kingdom Metazoa; phylum Mollusca; class Bivalvia; order Cardiida; family Cardiidae; genus Tridacna; species Tridacna crocea. The sequence continues at coordinate 27,727,321 of OX031070.1, forward strand.
GCTTTCAATTTGGAACAATCTATAAAATTTTATCGATTGAAAAAGAGTTAAACACAAATTCGTCTGAATGGTAAAACACACGGAAAATAAAAGGAAATACCTTAGCACCTTGACACATACATGGATCGATATCATTTCGGTTCACTTTATCGACGAGGTTGCGATTATCGTTGGCTGTTACAGGAAGTGAGTTCAAATGCTACTCGGATGTTATCGCAATAACCTACTAATAATAATCAAACGCCACAACCATGTCATGAAAGGTGTCTTAGTTTATCTCGCTATGGAAGCAACGAATGGCTATCTTTTATCTAAACTATAAAGTATTTTTACGATACCATTTCGTTGCAACTATTGTTACCTATTAATCCTTTACTAAAAGTTACTCGGATGTTATCCACATAACCAAACAGTATAGTAGCGTAAGCGAATTTCGCCAGTAATCGAATTTTTCCAACTCTGATTCCGGACGATATTTTCAGTGGGAGACGACAATTTCAAAGTAGCTTACGAGTATGTTTTCAAAGGGTGTATATAGTTTGGGGCCGTTAAAGGCCCATTAAAGGCCAAAATATCAAAGCGGGTGCCATAATACATTTAAATTCAGATCATGCCATTTTAAACTATGAAATATATTGTGGACGTGACAGTCTGTTATCGTATGGTAATCGATATGCTAATCGATTTAAAAAAGACTTTAAAATCAGGAAAATCAGGAAAAAGGTAAACAAAAGACCCAGTAACCATGCAAGTTTTAACCTACTTTTAAAGTATTTTTTTTTTTTTTTGTCGGCGACTAACACCTGGAAGTATGCTATAATGACAGATTTTTACCTTCACAATGATTTCCATACTTTCTAAGAGCATGAGTTATGAAAACCAAGTATCGTATATTGTGCAAAGTTGAAGGAAATAAACCTCATAAAACCCAATTTTTCCCATGCAAATGAATTTTTCGGTAGCACTCAGATATAGAATTGGAAATGGCATGTTAAAATGCATTGGATGAGGCCATGTATCGTGGAAATACTAGTTTTCATTGAAATTAGCTTCACGCCAATAGCCTTCTAGTGGCGTAATGATACAATGATTGTCTACCGGTCGCTTGGTCCTGGGCTTTTTCGTTCCAAAACAGCTCATCCCATTGCTTGTTCACCCCATGAATGCTCGCTTCTCCATTTGGTTGGGCATGAATTACATGTATTTATAGATCGAAATAATTTATTGTAATGTTGGGAATTAAATGTAAACGACCAAATATATTTCAAAATCATAGTTTTTTAGCCTCAAACTAAGGGTTTTTGTAAATGATATATTCAAATGGTTTTTCTCAGTCCATCATGCATCCTACTGTCAAGGGACGTTACTCCTGACACCTCCCAATAATCAAAGGGAGACCATCAATACATAAATAATTCAAATTTTGTCAGGAGTACTCTCCCTTCAACCAAAAAGGTATTTGTTTGCTTATTAGGTTGACTTTCAGGCCAATATTCGAACAATATTTCTCCTTTTTAACTTATAATCCCACACAATGGCTTTCTTTACAAATACCACTTCAGTGTTCTCAACGCTTTGATTTTTAATTATGTAAGGAAGTAGAAGGAAAAACTGTATGAACTCTTGGAGATATGGATAACTCATACCAGTTATTTGAAAAAAAAAATCTTTAACTCTGTACCAGACACAAAATTTTCGACTGGTCCAAGTTGAAAGCATTTGCAGACGATAAAACAAAGGTGACTGAAAAATTGAATTTTATTTTGGGAAGGGTAGAAAAAATTGTGGGAAAAGGAGAAAATGCTGGTTACCAGCATTTTCTCCTTTTCCCACAATGTTTTCAAGAGGATCCTTTCTCGGGGTCGGTAAAAGTCGGGATTGTGTGGTAAAGGGTAAAATCGTAATTGTCTGATCAAATGTTATTCATTGAAACTGTTCTTTTCACTTTTTTGCACTGTTTACCTTTTCACTTCTTGTCACAGATTAAAATACCTTTCGAAAGAGTTCCTTTATCGTGTATGTAAACAAGCAATTACAGAAAGGGTCGAATAACACAGTCATAAAGGGGGACAGTGAAGTTGATTAACTCTTTACTAATTTCTAGTCTTGTTCGAACTGTTAGCTAGGGAATCCTATTTCTTCATCCACTTTTCGACCTGCGAGGAACTAGAAAAGTAGAAATCAGGCACACTAACTTCTACTTTTCTAGCAAAGTTACCCCGAAAAGTAGAAAATTTGAAGTTTGACCTGATAATTATCAAAAAAAAACTTTCCATTTTTCGACCTCACGTTTGTCTAGAAAAGTGGAATTTAGGAAGCACTAATTTCCGCTTTTCGCGTTAAAATTCTAGGTCGAAAAGTACAAAAGTGGAAGTTTTTCACATGACAACTGTCAATGAAACTTCCACTTTTCGATCTAGAAAAGACAAAGTCGAAAAGTCGAGAAGTTGAGAATTCGAAAAGTGAAAGCTAGCCGAATAAAACTTCCACTTTTCTAGGTCAAAAACTTCAAATTTTCTACTTTTCGAAGTAACTTTTTTTGCTAGAAAAGTGGAAGTTAGTGTAGCTAATTTCTACTTTTCTAGTTCCTCGTAGGTCGAAAAGTGAATGGCGGAAACAGGATTCCGTAGTTAGCCTCTGCAGACGACAAATTAACTCATTACCAGACAGACAATATTTTAGGCTTGTCCAAATCGAAAGCATTTGCATACGGCAAAATAAAAGTGACACAAAATATGAAATTTGTTTTGTGAAGGGTAGAAAACATTGTTGGAAAAGGAGAAAATGCTGGTTACCAGCATTTTCTCCTTTTCCAACAATGTTTTCAAAAGACTTCTTTCTCAGGGTCGTCATAAGCAGGGATTGTGTAGTATAGGGTTAAACGTGACACAGATTTTGAGATTCTTACTATAGAAGAATAGACAAAAATATTAGAACTGCCGGAAAGGAATACAATTCTGCATACCAGCATTTTCCCCTTATCCAGAATATTTTTCAAACGCCTTCTTTATGGGGGTCGTTAAAAGACTGTCTAAGGTAAAAAGGGTTCAACAGGGAAGTAGAAGGTTTTACATCAGGGTGATAGAGCTATGTGGGATACGCAGAGTACAACATTTGCACCCAAAACACATCGGCTAGGAAAGGGGGGGTGTAGGGGGAGGGGCGATGGCAAGAAAGCAGAAATGCTACATAGCAAATCCGCATTTAAAAAAAGGGTTTTCCGAGTTTTCGTGCGATAAATATATGCGACTATCATTTAGATATATATGATAAATATATATCATATAAATATACATATATCTATATACATCCGGCAAAAAAGGGCTTAACCCATTACTACACAATCCCTACGTCTGATGACCCTGAGATAGAAGCCTTTAGAAAACATTGTGGGAAAAGGAGAAAATGCTGGTAACCAGCATTTTCTCCTTTTCACACAATGTTTTCTACCCTTCACAAAACAAATTTCAAATTTTCAGTCACATTTATTTTGTCGTCTGCAAATGCTTTCGGTATGGACATAGCTAAGATTTTATCGTTTGGTAATGAGTTAATGAATCTCCGTGATATATTATACCAGGCAAAACATCAGATAAATAGAGTCTTTTTTTTTTCTCGGTGAAAGATTGAAATTTATTTCCGTGATTGAATATCATCAGTAATAGTTTCACCTTTGGCGCAGCCACGAGTGGAAATATTACCGATGGTGTTCACAAGATGAAATAAATTTCGATCTTTCACCAAAAAAATATATTCTATTTATTTATGCATTTAACCTTTTCTGGAAGGAGCTTTATCAGCAACCAGTACAGTTCTTTTCCGTTATTTGCCGTGGCGTACCCTTCCTGAATAGCAACGTATTACAATATTACGTCAAGCGCGAGAAATGTAAGGTAAATGACGTCATATTTCCATCTGGTCATGAGGCACGCGCAATTAACCTAGGCAACAAGAACATGAAAATCGGTATTTTCACTGGTAGAACTAGTGTAAGATCGAAAAATATTTTCACTACTCGATATCCTATCGGAAAGCATGATATAATGAAATTTACTTCATTGCGTGAATGTCATCGGTAATATTTTCACGAGTGGCGCAGCCACGGGTAAAAATATTAGGCCTACTGATGGTGTTTACGAAATAAAATAAATTTCGATCTTTCGCCGAAAAAAAAACCAAATATTCTGTTTATTTCATGCTTTTAACTGTGGGAGGAGCTTTTGCAAAATCCAGTACAGTTCTTTGGCGTTATTCCTCGTGGTGCACCCCTCCCGCACAGCAACGCATTACAATATTACGTCAAGCGCGAGAAATATAAGGTAAATGACGTCATATTTCCATCTGGTTGTGAGGCACCCGCAATTTACCTAGGCAACAAGAACATGAAAATCGGTATTTTCACCAGTCATACCCGTGGAATATCGAAAAATATGCCAAGGAAACCTGACATGGATCCATATGATGTATACTGGTCTATCTTACAGATTGATATAAATGTACAGCTTGTGTTTTTATAGGTGCATACTTATTTGCCTTGCTATAGAGCTAGCTCTTGTAGCAATGTGGGGCTATACAGCAGAACTATTACAGATACGTGTAATCAGTAAATACCACACGGTTTGTCCAAATATAGCCAAATATATTTGACTTTTGAATTCTATGTTATACAAAGTTAAATGGGGAGAATTTTTGAGGATTTTTCACTCTTTTTTCCCCCCCTTCAACACACAATAAATCCCATGTTTTATGAGTCCTATGTAATAGAGCTTATGGAAACAGTGTTGAAAAACAAGACATCAGTATTTCTTTTTTTTTTCTTCAGATTTTTTTTTGTCACCCTTTACAAATACAAACAACCTATTCTGAGGGCTCCATATCTAGTGAATTGTTTGTTTGTGCTCTAAACAGCAAGTTATTGATTTTTTTGCTACAGATCATATTATCTCGCAAAGAGGCCAATAAAATCTTCTAGGTATATTATATGTCTTCTCGATAAAGTGTATGGGCGTTTGATAATGGAAATCAGGGCTACTTTAGCAATAGGCCACTGTTTATTTTTATAACACCAGATATGACGTGATGTCCGCAGACTTTCACAAAATGCTCAGGAGACCTTGGATTTTCAGAAAATGATAATGCCAAAAATTTTCCCGGCGGAGGGGGTCCTATTTTGGCCTATTGGTGACTCAAGGTCTATAAGGCAGCAGACTTTGATATCCCTGTAGATTAATTAAGAGGCTGGTCCCTATTTGTCCCTGCTGGTTTCTTCTCTTCCAATACAACCTCAGCTGAGATCGAACCTGGGGAAGCTTGGTTATGAATTCTGTCTACATACCATTGGGTCAAAAAAGGCTATTTTTTCAAAGATCGAAAAAAAAATGTAAAAAGATGTAGTATGAAAACCCAGTAAAACACACAATAAAGACTCTTTAGTTACCGAAGTAGCAAAACTAATTGTGTTCGCAACCTGATCATAATACCATATTAATGACGTATATGACAAATGCTGGCACGCATTCTACTGCGCATGTATTTTTGTCGTGGATATTGAATCAAAAGTGCACACGTGCTCATAATGGTTTTACTGTTGGTGCGCTGAAACAAGTAGCGCTTTCTTCGGGTAGTATTAGTGAAGGGATAGAAATGGTTCTTTCAACTGTCACCGAAACTCTACCCCGTGATTTAGCTAAACGTTATACAGAAAGGAGTTTATACATCTATAATTGCATGTGGGTGATGTCCTGCTTGATCTACGGCATAATGGATATGCATTATGCCCCCTTTTGCCAGGGTACGGTTCAATTACAATTATAAGAAGACTTCATTTAATGATGTAACCGTCAACTGGAGAGGAACTATATAAGCTATAAACTTACGTTCTAATGCCTTTCTTGTTTAAATTTATGTCAATCTAGTCTATGTAAATTATATGAATAAACTATGTTTAAACTAACTGTCACCGAAAAGCTGTTAAAAAGCTGCTGACACGGCATTACACACCTAACAAGGAAACAAAGGCACAAACTTTATATCGCTGGAAGTATAGCTGTTTCCACTTTGAAAACCATTATTGGAAAAGGGAAAATCGCTCTTATTGAGTGCTTTCATCCTATTTTTTTCCTTGAAAACATAACTTGCACATTGACATTTAACATTGTTTTCTGACAGAACAAGGCACGGGTAGGTGCCATATTTATTTTTCTAATTGTTTGAAATTATACACACTGTATTTGTTGAAGTTTTAGAAAAAAAAATATCAGTCCGTTAGAAAGTATCAATTTTTTTTTTTTTTAGAGATTAACCCTGAATTCGATTAAATTATCTCCCTTTTTAACTCTATGGTCTAAATATAACATGCATATTTGTACATTTATCATGCTCAAAACCAGCCTTTCATATATTTTTGTGCAAAAAATATGAGTTTCATTAAACCAGTGTATATTTGTATATTTTCAAGTAATTTTCCTGTTTTACTGAAAGAAAAATCCTTTTAAATCCAGTATAAGCTGAATTTTAGCACTGTATATACCTTTTCAAAGGCAAATTTCTCAGAAACGAGCACGGGTACCCACATGGTTTTTTTACTGTAATCTTCTGGAAACATTATTAGTTGTAGGTCAGGTGGCAGGGGACTTGGAAACTTGTTCACGGCTGTGGTGAATCATGTCGCCCCGAGCCGAAGGATCGATTAACCCTTTCCCAAACAAGCCCTTGTTTTTACGTGTCTGCAGTACAAGTCTTTTGAAAACACTGTGGGAAGAGGAGAAATTGCTCGTAATGAGCAATTTCTCCTTTTCCCACAGTGTTTTCTACCCATTTGGGGAACTTTCTGCCATTTTTATCAAATTTGAAGTTGTCGTCTGCAAACTCTTTTAGTTTGGAAGAGTCTAAAATTTGTCGTTTGGGAAAAGGTTAAATCCTTTTTATAATAACAAACAACTTAAACCGCATTTTCAAAGAGCATTGCCGATATCCATCCATCTTCGCAAGCCAAGACCGACGATTCACTACGCTACTCTATCCTTGGCGGATCGAGCTTGATCTTTACATTCACCCTATACGCTTTTTCATTGGATGCAATCAGCTCTAACTGCAACGAATGAAATCGCTCGTAGCATTTCATCTTTGATAAAAATAGAACAAGGTCTCTACCTTTCGAATAGAAGGTAAAACATGGAAACCCACGTGGATGTCTGCTTATCGCTTTATGTGTATTCGTAAGCGGTTTGTAAAACGATATTTCATTGGCTTTTAGAAATATGATGAGAAGGGGGTAATAACCAGCATCCAATAGAAGGCGCATCGTTGGAATTTCGAAATCGGGCTCAATCAGCCAAGGTAAGATCCACGTAGTGATCGTAACCTTGGCTCGCGAAGATGATATCCATGTTTATTGTTAAGGCTAGAAACACTGTAAGTGTTTAAAGCTTTAATAAAGAATGTGAGTATGAGTATATGGGTGATTATTAACCCCTAGGCTGATAAGCGCGACCAAAGGGTCCTTTGCGTACAGTGTAGACCAAGATCAGACTGAACTTGTAGTCTTATCTTGAACCTAGACTGCACGCTAAGGAGACATCTGTCCACCAAAAACAGTTTTGAAACAGCAAAACAAAATTATGGTTTTTTTACGATCTGTTTGAAAATTTCATTTCACTTCTGTGGCAGTATTGGGGTGAAAGGAATATAGCATGGATTTTATTTCAAAAAGCAGTTTATGTACTGAAATAGTTCCTACGTACCAATTTCAGGTCCTAACTTTTGGCTGCTAAGTGCGACTCGCTGACCTTTGGCGGACAGTGCAGATCAAGATCAGACTGCACAAAACGTGCAGTCTGATCTTTGATCTACACTGTCCGATAAGGAGATATTATTCCCCCTACCCCCACCCCCCACCCCCAAAAAAAAATAATAATAACTTTGAAGCAGCAATATTTGTGTTATTTATATCGAACTGAAAAGTTAATTTTAGATATTTAACAGAGTAAGCGTTTACTGTTCTAGTAGTTCAACTCTTAATCAAACGACAAATATACTTAGACGAATTGGAAGGGTTTACAAATGACAAATTAAATGTGTTTCAATTACAGATTATTTCCTTGGGAAGATAGTAAGAAAAAAATGTGGGAAAAGGAGAAAATGCTGGTTACCAGCATTTTCTCCTTTTCCCACATATTTTTTTTTTCATAAGCCTTCAACTTCCTGATCGTTATTATGATTGTTTGGTAAAGGGACGGTTGTTCAAGTAGAAACTCTTTTTTTATCAATTATATTCGATAATATCTATTTGGTTCCAACTAACAAGATTAATTTTTTACTTACGTATGAATATTAAAAATCGTTTAATATTTACGGCGCCGAATCATTTGACCTTTTACCAAAGTATTAGTCAGCGTTTTGCCCCAGGGTTTTTATTTTACTTTTGTATGTAATGGTATTTATTTTTTTTTTCCTGAATTTAGACTGATTTTTTCATACCATGAAAATAATTTTATCACATAACTCTCCTTGTTTTCAATGTAATACAGCCATTATGAATTTTCTTGTCTCCCATACGTGTGAGATAAGAAAATAGTGCTGTATTTGGTTAATACTGTATTTATACGCTTTATTCTATAGAATTACTGACCAAGGTTCCTAATGAAAATTAGTGGTCAAAAGTCTTAATCGTAATAAAGTTGTTAATCTAATCACTTGTAGACTCAAAACAAAATCAATTTATGCAAGATTCTTCGGAACTATTTTTCGTTCGTAATGTACCTGTCAAAGTAAGTGCATAGGCTTCATGTAAATTTCACTACACATGATACATGTATGCCTCTGGTTCAACACATTTTGGACTGTAATTCTTGTTGTACAGTAATGTGATAAAAAAAAAAATCTGACACTCGTTGGTTTTTGATGTAAAAAATTATTGAACTCGTCCACAAAAACTGTTATTAAGCTCGCCAAAGGCTCTCTTTGGCGGATCCTATATGTAACATAACGTTGAAATAACGTGAAAAAAACGTTTAATCGTTTTTAAATCAAGTCTTTACCAAAACGACAAAACTTCAGACTTGTCTGAATGGGTCAAGGAGATATACGCAGAAATCGTTCATGTCTGATAGACACTTGTATTCGAGCATATAAAAAATAATTGTCCTGAGCCAAACAACTTCCTTCTTTCTGGCCAGTTTATGATCCCTTTCTGGCCTTAAAGATGGCCCTTCAGATTTTGGGACGAAAATTTTACAAAACTACAAAAAATCATCCTTATACTTCAAAAACCTTATAATTTTCATTCATAAAACCCCCAGTAGTTGCAAACCATCCAACGACAAGAGAAATTAGAGATTTACTATAGGCCAAGTCGACACCGACGGGAAACACGTTCTATTTTTACATGAGCAACTCGTTAATTTACATACCGGAAATATACAGGCGAAGCTCCAAACATGGCGTCCAAAGAAGATATCATATGGAAAATAATTACATGTTTGTTATGTTATGGAATTTAAGCGTCATTAGTCACTTGCCAGTCACTTAACATTCCCACAATGTTTTTTTTTTTATTATTATTATTTTTGGCGGGAAATCTAAAAATAGCTTAAGAGGCTTAAGAGCTTAAGAGGCTACGTGGCCTTTTAAGGGAATTTGAATTGCCTTTTCATATAAATTCCAGTGATATAATATATATTTTTTAATCTAATGTGATGTGAAAAGTCTAAATACACAGCTTTAAGGTTAAAAACAAAATCGCGAAAACTGATTTCAATTACAGTTTCGATGTAATCAGTTTTATGCATACATTTGCACATGAAAAAGAATGAGTGGTAAAATAAAGAAAAAAAAACAAGGATTTTTTTTCATAGACTTCGGCAATAATCTCGGTATCATAAATTGTTTCGTACTGTCAATCTTTAGCAAACAACACGATTATAGAATGGCTCGAATAGAAAGTATTTTGAATTGACAATTAAATGTTTTTGACATGCTAAAATCTGTCTTTGAAAGGGCAGAGAACATTGTGGGAAAATGGAGAAATGTTGGCAACAAGCATTCTTTCTTTTCTCACAATGTTTTCAATTGCTTTCGTTCTCGGGGTCATTGTTAAACGCGTTACTGAGTGTTAAACAGTTCACTATTAATGCCTTACAACACGCAAAAAGGGGCATTCGGACATTTGCGTAAAGTATCGTCTCGGATCAGCCTGCGCAATCTGCGCAGGCTAATCCGAGACGGCACTTTGCAGATACATTGCATTTGGTCCTTCAGTAGACTTGCGTAAAACAGAGAATTACATAAAAACGGAAAGTGTCGACTCGGAATACCCTACGCGGCCGATCCGAAACTCTACGTAAATGTCCGAACGTCTCTTTTCGTGTATTGCAGGCCAGTTTTACATATATCAGTTAACCCTTTACCCCATAAGGCATTTCTATGGTATCTCTAATTGACCCTAAATAACAGCAAGGATGAAGCTGTTTCTTATGTGTATATTACACCTTTTGACAGCATAGAAAACATTGTGGCAAAAGACGAAAATGCTTGTCACGAACAATTTCACCCTTTGCCACAATGTTTTCCAAAGGCTCCTACAAGCAATGCGTAGAAATGAGTATCTATGGAGTAAAGGGTTAAGAATCGTCAATAGTCAGTATATCTTGAGGACTACAAGTTCAATGCGAGGATTTATCTCTCGGAGAGCCTAGTCCCGAGACGGTGTGTCAAAGCATTTTTCTCCTTTTCCAGCAATGTTTCAAAAGCATTTATCATCAGGGCCATTAAACCACGGACTGTTTGACAAAAGGGGTAAGATATGATCAGACAACAAAAGATAAACAATCTTTTAAAATTTCAAAAAAAAGTACAGAATTATCAAACCTTTGATCTGAATATCCGACAAATAAACTCCATTTTTCTAACCTCTGATTTTATCCTAGATAAATCTTGATCGCCTCAAAACCTTGAAAATATTATCTAAACTCCAAAACTTTGAATGATCATGATTATTAAAAAAAAAAAGAAATAACTTTTTTTCCCTCCGCTTTTGACATATAAATTTGTTTTGAACAACATTTGCATGCTTTTTCTTTTTATGTAATTTTATAGTATGTTATTGGTTGATTACTGTTATTGTTATTAGGCCAGGGAATCCCTCTCAATGGATTCCCTTGCCTATAGGGATCGTAAGCTGCCTTTTCCGGACTACTTTCAGACAAAATGTTGAACGGTGTGTCCACTCGATATCGCTGAGTCCGCTAAAACAACTAGTTTCCCTCAAAACTTTCATCTGCAAAGTGCCATGGAATTGCAAGGGTATTACGACCCTTAAATAACTGACGAGTATGTGTTTTTTATCCCGTTTTCGTCATTAACAATGACCTAATAAAAGGGGTAACCTAATACACTTGGCTTTATCCGGCAGTTGTGTATTCCTACGCGCTATACGGTTAATATCTATAACCTTGTATTGACATTTGAACATATGTGTCACAAAACGTGTCTCCGCTGAAATGCGATTGTAAATAAAGCAAACTACATATAGAATATTGGCCCGTGTTACGTTTATCACTTTTTCTTACGTATATCGACTAAATCTAATTAAGGTACTTTGACTGTGCTGCTTTCTACACCGATAAACTATTTCCTACTAGTGTGTCCACTTCTCTGCATACCACCCGCTGTTGTGATAGCAATTTCCGGCTGCTGGAGAAATCGGCCCCTGGAAAAATCGTCCCCCAAACTGCTTGGAGACGATTTCTCCGGAGAAATCTGGTGAAATCGTCCCAAAATAATATATTAGAGAAATCGACCCCAACATCAAATTTCATCCCTATCGTTATTCAAGTTATCTATAAAAAATATTTTTGAAACTTCGTTGTCTTTAGTATGTACATTATGTGTATTAGTTACCTTTAGTCAAGAGTTATTTGGTAGTTTTGCCATTGTTTATAACTGCCTATTTCACACTGATAGGATGTATTTCACACCTTTTACACCTGTCACAAATAGATTACACCTGTGTGATTCTTAAAATATCTATTTGATTGACTTTGATTTGAAACAATAATTGCTTATATTTTTTTTCTGTAGTGGTTAGCTTGTCAGTTAATGTATTTTTTTATATTCATACATGAAGATTTTTTTTTTTCATCCTCTCTCTCTCTCGTATAGTTTCCTGCCCTTTCCTACTTGTACATTTTCCATCACCCAATACGAGATTCATGTCCAGCCGTCAATCGTGAAGTCACCAGTTCGATCCCATAAAGTGTGTTTTATTGAATCACATCTCTGGTTACTGTATATTGAAACCCTTTTCCACAAAAGCATTTCCTCCTTTTCCCACAATATTTTCTAGCATTTGAAAGACGAATTTTACTTTTTTTATTAACATTTGATTTGTCTTATGCAACTGCTTTCAACTTTTTTTTCCAGAAAAAATATGTCTTTTGGTTAAGGGAGATTTTTGAAAAATAATAAAAAAAAAAAACACACTTATTTACAGAGATTCAAAGGACTTAGATTTCAGAGACCTGTATGTTTAGTATGTGATGAGAGAGAATTGTACCCTATCACAATACCTATCATCAATCCTCAATAGGAAATTGACCGAGCTTGTGGACTCTTAAAGTGTACTTCGCTACCAACTAAACTATATTTCACTGATAAAACCATCATTTTAGTAACACTTCAGTTGTCTGCAAGATACTTTCAATGTTGATAATTCTGAAAATCTGGGGATTGGAGGCATACTGACTAGTGCAAGCTACAAATATCTCTCAAACAGCCTATTTTCTCTCTCTCTCAAAATTACGTTACAGCAGCCAGGCTGATTTAAAAAGCGTGTTGTCCACAGAGCATCCTGATTTTGAGACAAAACCACAATGTTTTTCAAGGCTCTTTCGGCTAACACCATGTTAAATTTTGCTTCTGATGAAGCACCTTAATTTATCATCTGTAAAAGTTGCTTATAAATCTCCGTTTTTAATTGTAATTATATGTTGGTCATATAATCTCTCATGAAGTGATTACTAATTTCATGCGGGTCATCAATGGAAATTAAATAGAGGCAGTTGATTTGGCAATTAAAATAGTGATAAAACATTTTTAATACATGTATACAATCTACTGTGTGATGTAATTGACAATAAAGAAACTTGTCATATGATTAGGATAAATTTTGGGGGAAAATATACTACTGTTAATATACGACTCATAAATGTGAAAAATAACGTCATTCAGGACTTCACATGTTTTCAGAAAATTTAATTAGTTGCTGACTGGTGCTTTCTTGTATCAGTTCAAAATTTCATGTTAAAATCAAGAATTCCAGGGGCTTAGTGGAATCCGCTTGTATCCCTGTCCGTCTACCTGTTTGTATTAATTAAAATTGACCTCTTGTATTGTTTCGTATCTTCAATTTCCTGGCCTTCAGTACTATCAGTACTTTGATTATTATCATTACTATTGTTATTATTACTATTATTTTATGCCATTTCTTTTCAGGTACATGTACATAGTCCTGTAAACTACTGTCTGGCAAAATGAGGGTAAAATGCATTTCGTGATGTACCATGCCAAGCGTTACGTAACATGGCCTGCAAAATGCAAAATGGGACATTAGGACATTTGCGTAAAGTGTCGTCTCGGATCAGCCCGCGCAGTCCGCACAGGCTCATCCGGTTTGCCGTTCTGAAAATTGTAATTTCTTAAAAAAGAACATTAAAAAAGAAAATTCCAGTCGAAATCGTTCTAACTATATTTTAGTTGACAAACGGTTTGCACATCCATTTCTTAACGTGGTTCAATTCCTATTGAAGTTTTCACTGACAGATCGATAGATGTGAAGAACTGAGTTGTTTAACCCTTTCCCAAACTGAAAGAGTTTGCAGACAACAGTTGTAAATTTGATAAAAATGGTAGAAAGTTCTCCTACGGGGTAGAAAAAACTGTGGGAAAAAGAGAAATTGCTCGTAACGAGCAATTTCTCCTTTTCCCACAGTTTTTTCAAAGACTTGTACTGCAGACACGTAAAAACCAGGGCTTGTTTGGGAAAGGGTTAGGTCGTTGTCAAACGACTTACAGTGGCACACCCATGTGTAAGTTATTGGCAAATGGAAACGACCGCCATGCAGACAAGCTGGCTTCTAGAAAAAAGAAGCCGGGAGAGGTCAGCATCAATGTTTTCAAATAGTTTGTTGGCTTTTAATTTCAATTACATTTTGGTACATGTAAACAAACAAGTAAAAAAGCCGCCGCGTAGAAACCTCATAATTATGCTTTACATGACGGTAATCTGGCCTTCTTGTCGCTTTTTCAAGTCGTATGATCTTGTCCAGCAGTCTTCTTTCTCTTTTTTTCTGCTGCTTAGATTTATTTGCTTATTGAAAAAATACAATTATTCGAGGGGTCATTTGCAGACATGGCAAATTGATTTAATAAATATGTTTCTGATATTCGTCATATAAAAATAAAACACGCCAATTTCCCATTTCGGTTTTTAGATTTCGCTTTATTTACAAAACCATGACGAAACAGACTGTGTATCAGTACAATTTCGCAAGAAAAATGGATTTAGACAGCAGATTCTGTGGCAGTCTGCCTTTTAAACTAAGGTTAGATGTTGATACGGAATCGGCCGAGTTGTTACGACTGAAATTATGCGTGATCATTCTTAAATAAGTACCATTACATCATTACTGATCTCCTAAAGACAAATGGAGTTACCGACTTTTAGAATGCGAGCAACCCGTTTTATTTCTATGCTAGATTAGCACCTTTTACAGCTCTTTCTATCGTAGCATACATCATTGTTTCCTAAACTGAGGTCAAAGAAATCTAAACAGACCTATAAACCCTTTTCCAAAAAATCCCTGGTTTTTACGGGTCAGGAATAGAAGCCTTTTGAAAACATTGTGGGAAAAGAAGAAAATGCTGGTAACCAGCACTTTCTCCTTTTCCCACAATGTTTTCTACCCTACCACATAGAAAAATCATCTTTTTAGCAACTGTAAATATGTCATTTGCAAAATGCTTTCAATTTGGTCTGGTCCAAAATTTGCTGTTTGGGAAAGGGTTAAAGATTGTAACGTTACCCTACATTTAGGTCCTTGGATTCTCTGCAGGATACGGTTATAGGAACGACGGTAAGATGGTCAACAAGCAATATCCTTTTTTTACATTTTTCTTTTCACTGTTTCTATGATTTCTATAAAGCCATTTAATTCATGGACTATGTAACAAAATTACAATAGAATATTACAAGAATCGTCCACATGTGAACATGTTTCAAAAAAACCTGCTGCCTTACAGGCTACTTTATTGCACTGCAAAGAAATTTCTCGTGATCTGATCGGTTAACATGCCGGGAACATATATCATGTTCCCTGGCAAAAACCACGTAAAACCAGTTTCCCTTTTCAGTACCCCGTAAACATCACTAGACGTGCAATACAACATCTAAAATGGCGGCGTCGATCGATCACCAGACTGCACATTTATGCACCAAACTGCACGTTTTAGTGACGTCAGTTTCAAGTGACGTCAGTCAGTTTCATTGAATTGGGGCACTCAGAAGGGAATGTCTATTTCGTCAGCATACTCGATTCTTGAGATTATAATACAGGAAAAATTCACTTAACGTGCTTTGAAAGGGTAATACTTTGCAGTATAATAAATTCGGGGCGACATGATTCACCACAGCCGTGAACAAGTTTCCAAGTCCCCTGCCACCTGACCGTACAACTAATAAAGTGTCCGTATTCAATGAAAAACAATTGAGTACTCTAACATGGTTTTCAAAACACGAATTTTGTATGGGCGTAATAAGTCGTATTTGTTCCTTAAATATCTAGTTACACTTTGAACGGGTACAATATTAACACAAAGATTTATATAACAGCAATATAATTATCAAATCTTTATTGTGTCTTTCTTGGAATACACTCCCAAACACTTGACCTTTAACTTCTAAACAGAACAAAACTGGGGGCTTTAATATGGAGTACAATAAGGGCTAAAATTATCTCTTGTCCTGCCAAACGCAAACGCACTTGTATATTGTGAAGAGTGCAAATCAATATCAGATTGCACACGTTCAGGCTGATCTTGCTTTAGACTCTGTACTACGCTCATATATTGTAACGTTAGGTTTGGTCACATAAACCAAATTCTTGTATTTGTGAACAATCAGAATTCGGCATGAAATGGGTTACGATTAAAGATTGATTTACAAACCCTTGTCTCTCCTCTGTCTTGTTTGGGTAGCACGGGTACTTTAACTCTTTACCAAACGACAAAAT
Organism: Tridacna crocea; assembly: GCA_943736015.1. Classification (NCBI taxonomy): domain Eukaryota; kingdom Metazoa; phylum Mollusca; class Bivalvia; order Cardiida; family Cardiidae; genus Tridacna; species Tridacna crocea. The sequence goes on from OX031070.1 coordinate 27,743,607, forward strand.
TTTACACTTGTCCAAATCGAAAGCATTTGCAGACAACAAAATAAAATTGACTGAAAATTTGAAAATTGTTTTGTGAAGGGTGGAAAACATTGTGGGAAAAGGAGAAAATGCTGGTAACCAGCATTTTCCTTTTCCCTCAATGTTTTCTACAACCAGCATTTTCTTCTTTTCCCACAATGTTTTCTAAAGGCTTCTTTCTCAAGGTCGCCAAAAGTAGGGATTGTGTGGTAATGGGTTAACCCTTTACTAAACAATTCCTGGTTTTCACGACCCTGGGAAAGAAGGCTTTTGAAAACATTGAGAAAATGCTGGTTCCCAGCATTTTTCTCCCTTTCTTCTTTTCCCACAATGTTGTCTTTCCTGTCCACAAGGAATTTCTATATTTGAGTCCTATTAATTTTTGTCGTCCGCATAGGCTTTCAGTTTGGACAAGTAAAACATTTTGTCGTCTGATAAAGAGATAACATGCTACGTTCACGGTTCTCTTGGATGATGCAAGGCTAGTGCTCGTGGAGTTGTGGGTTCGGTAGCCAACTTGGCCAAAACTCTTTCCGCGAATGGTGGTTATACATGTTATTGCGCAAGACTCATACAGGTCACACCGTTTCATATACATGTATATCTGACATTGCTTGTGAAAACAAATCAGCGGGTGGGATGGAAAAAAAAGCCATTTCCTTAACCCACATTCGGTTGATGATGAAGTCATACATGCGATCAAGAAAGCTGTCGGTTCTAAAAGAAAAAGAGTTCTTAAAAGTGGAACTGAAGCCTTTAAATATCACCGGTAAAAGTGTGTTTATTATACTGCCAAGAAATTTCATGTACACTGGCAAGACCAACGTAAATGCAGGTTTTCGGGAACCCCGTATACATGACCACACTATCAACACAACATCAAAAATGTCGGCGTCGATCAAGATTTACATCAAGATTATGCGCCAAGATGCACGTTTTAGCACGTATTACCAAGGTTTCACTGACGACATTTCCCAGTGACGTCAATTTTCATTAAATTGGGGGCAGTCCGAGGGAAAATTCTACTTCGTCAGCGTACTCAATTTTTCAAACGAAATAGCAGGTAAAATTTGCTTAACAAGCGTTGGAATGATAAAACTTTGCAGTATAATTAATTTGTTGTACGGTCAGGTGGCAAGGGACCTGGAAAGTTGTTTACGGTTGTGGTGAATCATGTCGCCACCTCGTCTTCAGCTCGGGTACCAGGGGCACTATTACCCCTTTACAAAACAATCCCTGGTTTTCGTGACCTGGAAAAAAAAGGCTTTTGACATGTAAGAGTTTTTTAAAGTTTTCCCAATATAAACCCATGCAAAACTTGTGATCCCCCGGGGCGGGGGTCAAATTTTACCCTATGACTATATTTTCAGGCATTTTTGATAGAGGCCACCCAGATAAAGCTACATGCATAATTTGATGGCCCTAGGCCACACGGCTAAGTACTGGGAGACGTCTTAAATTTTCTCATCAAATTCTTTCAAGAAATTCTAAAAAGGACAATGGCAGGATCATTTCTGTGAAGTTTCATCGAAATTGGGTAGGTAGTTTCAGAAAAGGCGTTTTGAACTTGATAAAATGTAACGCATGCGCGCACAGACGGACTCAAGGACGCACGACAGACACCGAGCCATGACATAATGCCTCTGGCCTTTGACCCGTAGAGCTAAATATGAAAGTCAGTTAGACGACCTTAATGGTTATTTACATTTACCTTCAAGGTCAACTGCGGCGATTTTGTACGTCAAATGCTGCCAAAGTTCGGTAATCTTCCATTTACACTGTCGGGGTTTGAGGTTTAATCCGTTACCAAACACTCCCGTGATTAAACGACCCTCCTGGAAATGTTGGAATGAAATTAGAAATTGCTTGTAACCAGTATTTTCTCCTTGTCTCACAATTCCAAAGACGATTCTTATTGAGCTGTGCTCTGTGAAAAGGGGGCTTCTGCTAATGCAACTGCGAAAAGTATCGACCAGGTCAGCCCGTGCAATACGCGCAGGCTGACCTGGGCCGAAACTTTTCGCTATCGGTCAATTTTCTGTATGTCTAAGGACCAGTTTACCTAATTGGAGAGTTCATCAGACCTCTCCAACAGTGGTGAGTTTAACCCTTCACTCCATAGATACTCATTTCTACGCATTGCTTGTAGGAGCCTTTTGAAAACATTGTGGCAAAGGGTGAAATTGCTCGTGACGAGCAATTTCACCTTTTGTCACAATATTTTCTATGCTGTCAAAAGGTATTATATACACATAAGAAACGGCTTCATCCTTGCTGTTATTTAGGGTCAATTTGAGTTACCTTAGAAATGCCTTATTGGGTAAAGAGTTAAAAGGCAGACTGCCACAGAATTTGCTGTCCGATTCTATTTCTTCTGGCGTAATTGTTCTGATACACAGTCTGCTTCGTCATGGTTTTGTAAATAAAGCGAAATTAAAAAAAAAAACGAAACAGGAAATAGACGTGGTTTTATTTTATAAATGACGAATTTAAGAAAAGGTTTAATTTAGTAATTTAGGCTTCAAATAACCTCCCTGATGATTGTATTTTTTTAGTAAGAAAATAAATCAAGCAGAAGAAAAAATAAGAAGAATTTTGTTAAAAAAAGGGAAAGAAGACCGCTGGGCAAGAACATGCAACTTGAAAACGCGACAGGAAGGCAAATTACCGTCATGTAAAGCATATTAGGTTTCTACGCGCCGGCTTTTTTACTCGTCTGTTTACATGTAGCAAAATATATTGAAATTAAAAGCCAATGAACTATTTGAAAACATTGATGTTGACCTCTCCTGGCTTCTTTTTAACCCATTACCACACAATCCCTACTTTTGACGCCCCTGAGAAAGAAGCCTTTTGAAAACGCTGTGGGAAAAGGAGAAAATGCTGGTAACCAGCATTTTCTCCTTTTCCCACAGTGTTTTCTATCCTTTCCAGAACAAATTTCAATTTTTCAGTCACCTTTATTTTGTCGTCTGCAAATGCTTTCAATTTGGACCAGTCTAAAATTTTGTCGTTCGGTAATGGGTTAAAGAAGCCAGCTTGTACTTTAGTCTATTACTTAAACAGTTATTATAGATTCATAAATATGTAATGACTTGCTTAGTATCATATATCACCGAGATGCATGAAGCTCCCTTCTGCCATAGCACGGCTCAATTATTTGAGCCATATATATATCTTTTTATTTTCGTCAGCAACTGGATTAAATGTTGAAAACTTTTCATGTGGTCAAGGGGTTATGTGATTCTGTTTATAGGCCAGTGGTGTATTTATAATGTAACTACTTGAGCTATTTTTAGACGAATGTCAGAAGATTAGAAGATTCCGACCCAAGAACATTCGGCCCAAGGCCGACTAGCGAGTTTCAAGAAGATTTGGCCCATAAGTTGAGTAGATGAGGCCCCATTAATATTTTATGTAGTATTTTTAGAGAGAGAGAAGGGAGGTAAGAGACAAAAAAGCAGTTTAGTTGATTTTACACTTATTTGACAGTGAATCTGCAAATGCTATGCAACATTACGTGAAAACAGCAATATCAACAGGACGCAATCAACATTATCTAAAATTTGGGCCGAGACTCCTTCTCAAGTGGGCCGATTCTTCCTGGGTCCGAATCTTCTTCCACTCTTTTCAGACTATGTACACGGAAACGGACATTTACAATAACCACAAAGAATGAATATGCTAAAGAAAAGAATTTTTTTTTAGATACTGAAGAGAGAAAATCCGTGGTTAATTCCGTAAACAGGCAAAAACGCTGGTTACCAGTATATATATTTTTTTTTTCCACAATATTTTTTCTTCAAAAGTTCTTTTCCGGAGGGTCCCTTAAACTCAAGTTCGTGTTGTAAAGGGTTAAGATTGAATGATCGTCGGTAATGGGCAGATGCCTGGACTTAGGATCATAGACTAAAAGAAAAGAGCTATGCTGTGTGAAAAGCGAGCTTCATACCTCTGCGAAATGTATCGACCTAGGTCAGCCTGCGCGAACTGCGCAGGCTGACCTAGGTCGAAACTTTTCGCTATTGTTCATTTTTTTGTATGTCTAGGTCCCATTCTACCGCATGATTTAGTCTGTTGTTGAAGAATGTCTACTGTGGATTCATTAATATGTGACCCCTTGACTGGTATCATACGTCACGGAGATGCGTTAAGGTAAGACCTGTGTAATGGAAAACAGTTATTTCCACTAAAATACCATCCTGCAAAATTAGCTATAATTAAAAATGAGTATTATTGAACTACTTTCACCAATTCATTTTTTTCTATTTTTGCCTTCTTTGAAATATCATTTATAAATCTAAACCCACTATATCCTCAATTCAAAAAGAGTTAATAATTACCTCCCTTTTCAGAAAACTAACAAAAGTATCAAAAAATAACTTCAAGATAGACATAAACGGAATTTCTGATCCGTTAGAAATGTGCAAAAATATTATTTCTGCACAAATCCTTATTTATCCTCATTTATCAACCAATTAGAATTTTTGTCCCGTGTTCACCGGAAGTGCATTACACAGGTCTTACCTTAAGCCCCTTTTTGCAAGAGCATGACTCACAAATCAATAAAATCAGACTGATTTTCGGGATTTTTGAACTTTGGGCTAAAACGGCGTTACTGTCCCTTTGTGTATTGAAAACACCCGTTTTCTTCCTTGGTTTCAAATTACCGGAAATGCGACTGTGACGTATTGCTACGAGGGATCGTGCAGCGATTCGTCAAACGTCACTTTCGCGTTTTATTTTCATACATTTAATACATCTTAAAATGATCGAAAAGGTAATTAAATTTGCTGGCAAATCCACATAGTGGCAAATAAATGTATCAATCATTAACCTTTAGGCTGCTAAGCTCGACTCACTGACCTCGACAGTGTAGATCAAGATCAGACTGCACAGAACGTGCAGTCTGATCTTGGATCTACTATGCCCGAGAAGAAGATATCATTCCCGAATACAAGGCTTTGAACTAGCTGTATTTGGCTTTTTACTCGTCGGTTTACTTCAAAAACCTCGTAACTACAACTTTTTTCAAGCTGTAGCTACAAGGTTTTTGAAGTAAACCGACTATATTTTGTGTAGTGTTGTCTTAACGCACAGACCATAGGAGGTATCATTACTGCAATTAAGGGTATCGTCCTCTAGCTCATCGGTAAATATCGTGTTACATCGCCGTTTTTGTAGAGGTTATTTGGCCAATCACGACAGCTGCCGTCTTTTAATATGAGAAGTAGGGGTATAGACCTTAAAGGTGGTATTTAGAATTTTCACGTCTCACCAAATTAAAAAATATATATATATCATTGAAATTTATATGAAAAAACAATACAAATCATCAATAATTAAGAATCATAAAATTACCAAAAAAAAATTTGATGGTATTCCTTAAAAGGCTACGTAGCCTCTTAGGGTGTTTTTAGATTTCTCGCCAAAAAGAAAAAAAAAGCATTGTGGGAATGTAAAGTGACTGGCACGTGATTAATGACGCTTAAATTCCATAACATAACAGACATGTAATTATTTTCCATAATTTCTTCTTCGGACGCTTTGTTTGACGCGTCATATGTGTATTTCCTGTATGTAAATGAGCAAGTTGCTCAGCTAAAAATAGACCGTGTTTCCCGTCGGTGTCTACCTGGGCCGTAGTAAATCTCTTAATTTCTCTTGTTGTCAGATGGCTTTCGACTACTGGGGTTTTATGAATGAAAATTAAAAGGCCTTGGGAGTATAAGGATGATTTTTTGTATTTTTGTAAAAATTTCGTCCCAAAATCTTAAGAGCCACCTTTACCACTTGAACAGATATTATTGTACTGCAAAGAAATTTCTCGTGATCTGATTTGTTAACATGCCGGGAACATATATCATGTTCTCTGGTAAAAACCACATAAAACCAGTTTCCCTTTTGAGTGCATCCAAAATGGGGCGTCGATCGATCACCAGACTGCACATTTATGCACCAAACTGCACGTTTCAGTGACGTCATTTTCCAGTGACGTTAGTTTTCATTGAATTGGGGCACTCAGAAGGGAATTTCTATTTCGTCAGGATACTCGATTCGTGAAATTATAAAACAGGAAAATTTCGCTTAATGCACTTTGAAAGGGTAAAACTTTGCTGCATAATAAATTCGTTGTGCAGTCAGGTGGCAGGGGACTTGGAAACTTGTTCACGGCTGTGGTGAATCATGTCGCCACCTCGCCTTCCCCTGCCACCTGACCGTCATCTTCGCGAGCCAAGTTTACGATCACTACGTGGATCTTACCTTGGCTGATTGAGCCCGATTTCTAGAATCCTAAGATGCGCCCTCTATTGGATGCTGGTTTTTAACCCCCTTTACATCATATTTCTAAAAGCAAATGAAATATCGTTTTACAAACCGCTTACGAATACACATGAAGCGATAAACAGACATCCACGTGAGTTTCCATGTTTACTTTCTATTCAAAAGGTAGAGATCTTGTTCCATTTTTATGAAAGATGAAATGATACGAGTGATCTCATTTGTTGCAGCTAGAGCTGGCTGCATCCAATGAAAAGGCGTATCGGGTGAATGTAAAAATCAAGCTGGATCCGTTAAGGGTAGAGTAACGTAGTGAATCGTCAGCCTTGGCTTGCAAAGATGCCTGACCGTACAACTAATAATGTTTTTTTTTTTTTAATTACAACGGGAAATAAAATCATGTTCGATGATTGAAAGGAACTTATTTGAATAAAAAAAAACAATACTGAATACAGGCGTCATTCTATCCAAAATTAGCTATGATGTCACGTGATAACGGAACTGAGCTATACTCTATGAAAAGGGGGCCTAATGCATTTTCAAAAGTTATCGACTTAGATCAGCCTGTGCAGTCTGCGTAAGCAGATCAGTATAGGAAGTCTTTAATTCTGGCCAATTGTCGGCATACCAAAGGACCAGTCTAGCCTACGATTCAGCTGCTTGGTAGACAAAATAGATTTTATAAATCTGTTATTATGAGATGACTGCTATGGTAGAATGAATCACAGAAAATTATTCAACCCCCTTTTTGCAAGTACATGACCCAAGTGTTTAAATTCTGTCCTCATCGTAGGATTATTAAGAGGGTCTCCTGAGTCATCGTGGCCCTCTCTATAGGCATTACCTACGCTTTGGCTTCTTCGGTGACATTTGTTTACTTTTCGATTTTAATTTCGCACAACACAGAGAATTCCATCATGTTCCTCCAACGACACAAAACAATCCAGTCAATATACAATAATATATAAAAGCACATTTGATTAGTCAAGCGCTGCATAAATTCGAAGACATCTTAATTATATACCCTCAGTTCTCTGTTACAGTGCAACAAAAGTGCTACTGCAAAAGTTCACATGGGCATTATCTCCCGCTAGATGGCATTCTATAAATACTCATCTATCTGATATGGGCATCCTGGGTACAGAACCGAACCACTTTCCTATACGCGACAACCGTTACTTTGAATTTAAAACAAAAAAAGGTTTACCCGATAAAACGCTACCTCGTGCAATTCACTCAACTATGAACACCAGATTAGAGAAATCTGTTGCTAAAGCAGGTCTTATTTCTCCTCAAACGTATTGATATGTAAGGGCTATTTTCAACATGCTACTTTATAGAGCGTAATATTTACAGTCAGCCCGCTTTCGGGGCTAGTAGTGATGCGTCACATAAGACAGTCGAATCTTTGAAGAATATGACATGCGCAGACAACGTTCACATGGGACTACTTTTGATACTACAACCCGGAAGCAGTCTTGCAATGGTGCAATGCCAATAGCTCTGAATACACAAGTGTAGCAGAGGTTCTATTAACCGTTTCCCAAACGACAAACTTTTGGACTAGACCAAATTGAAAGCATTAGCAGACGACAATTCAACTCTTGCTGAAATGATGATTTCTGTCTAGGGTAGAATACATTGTGGGAAAAGGAGAAAATGCTGGTTACCAGCATTTTCTCCTTTTCCCACAATGTTTTCAAAAGGCTACTATTCCAGACCCGTAAAAACCAGGGATTGTTAGGAAAAGGGTTAAGTAACATAAGTAAGTGGGCAGACAGAGCTCCTGCCACAATATTGTTCTTTTACCACACGATATCGCTCTTAAACGACCTTAGAGAAGAACGTTTTAAAACATTGGACTAACAGATTATCTGCTGACCGGTATTTTCTCGGCTCGGGGCAAAATGATTCACCACAATCGTAAACAAGTTGCCAAGTCCCCTGCCGCCTGACCACACAACTAATAACGTCGGGTCAGAATTATGAACAATCGGGATACGTATCACTATTTAGTCATTCACATACCCCCTCCCTTTACAAAAATAGAAAACTAGACTACCTGTTGTTTCAGCACGAGAAACGGTGCACTTTTCATTTAAAAGTTTCCATTTCAATTGTCTTTAAAATCGTTCCTCTGCACTCTCGATATATAATTCCGACATTGTCGAATAAATTACTGTTGGGTTCTTGTGGCATACATGTATATAGTGGTGACAGTAGACCTGCGTAGTGTATCTCGTATCCATTTTCTTGTCAGCTACAAAATCGTTGTCTGTGCATATCATATTCGTTGAAGATTCGACCTGCCTTATAGGACGCATTAACACCCCCCCCCCCCCCCCATATTGGGGGTATTGTAATAATACGCGCTATATAGTGGCAATGGGGAAAATGGCTTTTATCAATACTTTTGAGGAAAAATCAGGCCTATTCTAGATCCGTATTTCTCTAACAGCTGATCATTACTGAACAAATCGCACCAGGTAGCGTTTTATTGAGTAAACGTATTTTAGTTTGAAATTCAAAGTAACGATTGTCACGTAGAAAAGTAGTCCGGTTCTGTACCCAGGATGCCGAAATTAGATAGATGAGTATTCGTAGAATGCCATCTAGCGGGAGATAATGGCTACATAATGTGCAAGGTAAAGGTCGTACACTGTCACGTGACAAGCATTACGCGGTATTTCGCAACCAGCAGGAGCAATATTTGTCATGAGGAAAAAAAGAATTATTGTAGTTTAAGATACGGAAGTAATTAGTTATATTTTGGCTTAACTTGAGTAAAGGGGTATCTTTAATTTTATAGACTTAATTAAAGATTTGGATGGATTGGATTCAATATTAGACTGCAGGTCCTTTGCTGTCTGGTCCCGCCGTTATATGCTATCCACAAAAGGTCATGTTTTCGCCTATAGCACTGAAAGGCATGAGTCAAATTACTTTTTATGTTTTGTAAGTTTAATTTTCATCCATGTTTATTCAAAGAGATAAGAGATATCGCGTGTCCTAAGCGTTTTCAAGGTCATAAAAAGGTTAAAAACCTACGTCCCTTCTCCGCAGTCTTTCTCTGGACAGCCATAGAAGCGGCGGGGGAGGGGTGGGGGGCAGCGAAGAGAGAGATAGAGAGAGAAAGATGTAGTTCGGTATGTTTCAGTATGGCAGTGTAATACAGCTGTGTTATCAAAGGTAAAAAATATCTGTCTGAAGTGCCAAAATGGCATTAAAATTTAATGTAAAAGCGGACTCCAAGGTTTTTAATATTTCTCAATTCATCACTAGTAAAAATGCGAACTCACTGTCTTTGTCCATTATCCGTCAAATGGTTTAGTCCGAAAAGCGTGTCGAAACTCAAAACAACAGATAACTTGGATATACAACAGAGAAAGAACGTTATATGGCTTGCAACATGCAAAAAGGGTCATTCGGACATTTGCGTAAAGTGCCGTCTCGGATCAGCCTGCGCAGTCCGCGCAGGCTAATCCGAGACGGCACTTTATGTCTGCATTAGATTTTGTTCTTCAGTAGACTTCTGCAGAACAGAAAAAAATCATATAAACGGAAAGTGCCGTCTCGGATTAGCCTGCGCGGACTGCGCAGGCTGATCCGAGACGACACTTTACGCAAATGTCCGAATGCCCCTTTTCGCGTGTTGCAAGCCATATAATATCGTTTTTTTTCACAGTCTTGCGTGGTCTTGAACCACCCTTATTTCTGCCGTTAAAAACAACCGCTAACTCCGTGACCTCACCATTGACGCACTCAGGGTAAAGATAAACAAACTATTGACCAAAGAAGGAAAGGTCATGACCTCCTGATTCAAAGACAAACTAAATGTTTCTTTTTTGAACAATCATACCCCATTGATGGGTGCAATAAGCACTCTAAGCTTCATCAGCTACTTTTCTTTGTTATTGTATAGTATTGTCTATTTCAAACAAACTGTGTGCATTTGCCTATGAGCTAAGTGTATGACAGTTAGGTGACTCTCTTGGCGTGAATGTTTTCAGTCAAATTAGTAGTGTATGTTAGGTTACTGTTTCAGGTCTTTCGAAATATTTTATTTCTATAGAAGGATCATGCGTCAAAAGTTGTGCTTACACCCACCAGTACATGTATATATGTATGCCTTACAAAATCTTTATTTTAAAATCATTGTGCTCTCGCCCACAAGGCCTGCCTTTCCATTTCCGCGCCCACGGAAAAGTTCTCCTAGGAAATGCCAGCAAAATTCATGTCCAAAAACGTGTCCACGCTCCATATATGATATAACAAGGAAGTTTTTATATTTGGAAATGGCATTGACTGTGAACGTGAATAAACTTTCTACCGGGCGATCAATGCTTTTAACGAATCTAACAAAGGCTTGAGAGACAAAAATGCTGGTAACCGGCACGAAAGCATTTTGGACAAAGGCGAATATATGAGTGAGCAACATATCGGTCCTTTCCCAACAGCAGTTTTTCGGCTTTTGGAAGCCAGTTTCCTCTGATCTAGTCCCATTCCAATAATGCGTCGTCTGCAAAGGTTTCTACCTTTTTCAATGTCAAATCTTTGACAACTTGGCCACTCCCAAATTGTTGGCTTCAAATGCTTTCAATTTTGACAAATCTGAATTCTTGTTGTTTTGTAAAGAATTAAGTGACACGTTTAAATTTCATCTTCAGGTAAAAGAAGGGGGTTTTTTGCAATAAGTATCTTACTCGAAACATTACAAAATAGGCTGAACTCATAAATGGCTCTTTTGAAACACACAATTAAGCCCCTTCCTATGCATCTTATGTTGGAAATGCCAAATGACCTTGAACACTTTACCAAACAATCCCTGGTTTTTACGACCCTGAGCCAGCGGCCTTTTGGAAACATTGTGGGAAAAGGATAAAATGCTGGTAACCAGCATTTTATCCTTTTCCCACAATGTTTTCTACCCTACTGGAAACAAATTTCAATTTTTGAATTAAGTTTACTTTGTCGCCTTCATGTGCTTTCAATTTGGACCAGTCTGAAATTTTGTCGTTTGGTAAAGAGTTAATAGGGAAGTGGAGAGGGTAGACCGGAATTATATAGACTACGTATGTACAGACTGATCCTTATCTACTTTCTTAGCAAACTAGAATCATACTCATGTACACGACAAAAAACGATTTGATCGGAGAGGTCATCAAAACGGTCCACAGTGGTGAGTTTAAAAGGCAGACTGTCTCGGAAATTGCTGTCTAAATGCGTTTCTTTGCGAAATGTTCTGATACAGTCTGTTTCGTCATTGTTTTGTAAAATAACCCAAATGAAAAACTGAATTGGGAAATAGACGCGATTTGGTTTTATTAGACGGATTTCAAAAGAGATTTATTCTATTGATTTGATTGCAAGACGTTGGCTCTCAGAATTGTACTTTTTAGGTTGAATAATCTAAACAAAATGGAAAAAAGAATTTCGTATAGAGAAAGAATATGGCGACTTGTAAACGCTAGGTGAAGGTCATGTACTGCACGAGACGTTTCTACTCTGCGGTTTCTTTCCTCTTTCATTAAATGTCCTACATGTTTGTTTACATGTACCAAAATATATTAAGAATTATAGTCAGTAAATTAGTTGAAAACAGTGATACCGGTCTTCCCTGGACTCTTTTTTAACCCGTTACCCACAAGGCAAAATTTTAGACCTATCGAAATTGAGAGCATTTGCAGACGACAGTTTCAAAATGGCTTACACGTAAATGGTGCAGTTTTGCTTTGATAGGGTGGAAAACTTTGTGGCAAAAGGAGAAAATGCTGGTTACCAGCATTTTCTCCAAATGCTGGTTACCAGCATTTTCTCCTTTTCCCACAATGTTTTCCAAAAGGCTTCTTCCTCAGGGACGTTAAAAGTCGTCTTGTAATACTGTCCAGTTATTGCTACAGACTAAAACATAGTCGATTTCCGTTATAAGTGGCAAAACTTGTGACGTCAGATCTGAGTTTATTTTCAGTGATTTGTTGGAACATTACAAAGGGCGATAATGAATCTGAAAATGTAACTGTATAGCAATGTCAGCATATCTAAACCTTATTTATTCAAGCACATACAAATACATGTGTAAAAAATTAAATTGATACATTGTATGACTAATTGCAAGGGTTGACTGATACGACTGGAAAACAGTTAAGGGAGACTATGAATAGCCTATACATGTCGAAGTATTTAGACTAGTCAAAAATAAAAAAAAAATCGCAGATAATATTCTAAATCTCGCTCAAATAAAAACTTGTCAACAGGTGCACTGGCTGTCCTTTGAATAACTCAAACGACATGAAATATCAATATTACAATTACTCAGGTTTAAAAAATACTTTGACTTATTTATAAAATCATCTTGTAACTGAGGTATCGTGATTGAATCTTTCTCCCACGATGTAACGACGATACCTTTGTAACGTATTGGTGTTGTCAAAGCGTCGCTTGTCTGGAATGCCACAACAAGATGGCCATGATGGTCCTGTATTGCTCCGCTACATCATAAATAAATGTGCTGTAGAGATAGCTTGCATGAACAGAGACATTTACCAGTAAGAAGCCTGTAAGAGAGAAAATAGGCCCAGCCGAAAATAGTCCCGTTTGTTTTTACATGTCAAAATGAAGTCAATAAAGAATCAAATATCATGCACATCAAATATCCATGAAATCGGGCAAAGAGGATATTGACAAAAATATCTCTAAACTTTATTCAATAGCAGAAAAACTTTCCTTTTTTAATCGCAGAGTAAATGTTTGTTTGTTGCTTATTTTTTTTCAGGGAAAGATAAAATGATACAGGCCTGCCATATTCAGATATTTACTGCAATAGATCATAAACTCATTACCAAACGACAAATTTTTTGGTTTGTCCATATCGAAAGCATTTGTGGACGACAAAATAAAAGTGACTGAAAATTTAAAATGTGTTTTGTGTAGCGTAGAAAACATCGTGGGAAAAGGAGAAAATGCTGGTTACCAGCATTTTCTCCTTTTCCCACAATGTTTTCTAAAGCCTTCTTTCTCAAGGTCGTCAAGAGTACGGATTGTGTGGTAGTGAGTTAACAGTAAAAATAAATTATCGTGAATGATTGCTGCACTTTTTCTATCCGTATAACGTGAGTACACAATATCAGGTGTAGAATGACAAAAAAGGGGAGATAAACGATAACACACTGTCATGAGTAAAACAGAAGTTACTTCCTCACTACTCAGTTTACTTTCTGTACTTAATTGTAACACCTTTTACATATAGTGTAGATCAAGATCGTACTGCTAACACCGTATAGCCTGATCTTTGAAGTACAATGTCCGATAAGGACAAATAGATAAAAAATAAAAACCCTGCGATATAGCAAAATACGAGTTTTTACAATTGGTTTAAAAATTCATTTCACTTATTCAGCGGTATAAGGGTAAAAACGATGCAGCCATGTTCTTTGCCAGATCAAACGCATAAGCAGTGTCAAAAGTACTGGAGGAATCCTCGGTATTCGGAGCAAATCCTCGTTGAGCAAAATCCTCGTTGAGCAAAATCCTCGATGAGCAAAAATCTTCGGTGATCTGATGACGTCAATCCATTAATTTTACCACAACATTTCGCCTTTGCCAGCTCAAACGCATAAGTAGTGTCAAAAGTACAGGAGGAATCCTCGATATTCGGAGCAAATCCTCGTTGAGCAAAATCCTCCATGAGCAAAAATCTTCGGTGATCTGATGACGTCAATCCATTAATTTTACCACAACATTTCGCCTTTGCCAGCTCAAAAGCATAAGTAGTGTCAAAAGTACAGGAGGAATCCTCGATATTCGGAGCAAAATCATCGTTGAGCAAAATCCTCGGTGAACAAAATCTTTGGTGACCTGATGACGTCAATCCATTAATCTTACCACGAAATTGCCCGCCCCAAAATGGCCAGATTTACTAGGAACTCTCTCCTGGCCAATAATATTGCTGTGCTGCCATGGCCTGTTAACTCTCCCTATTGTAATCAGAGCCCGTATTCACCAACCATTCTTGAGAATATTCTTAGTCTTATTCTTCACAGTTTTCTAAATATGTAAGTAACACAACTTCTGATTGGCTAAACCGAATGGTTTAGCCAATCAGAAGTTGTGTTACTTACAAATGTAGAAAATTCTGGGAAAATCAGGCAAAGAAGCAAAGAACGTTCTTATGAATGGTAGGTGAATACGGGCCAAGCTGATCTAACACATGTGGGATAACCACAGAAGTCGTTTACATTTACGTAACCCACAATCGAAAAACGTCCAAGAATTGACAAATACCCTACGTGAAGAGTGGGGTTGTAATCCACGCTATCTCCTGCTTATTCTGTGTGGGTCCATGGGTCGGCGACTGCGGGCACTGATAGATAGCAAGTCAAGGAGGCCATATACGGTATTGATACATTTTAGGAGGTGAGGTTGTTGAAATGACTGTTAAATTTGTGTAAAGTTTAGCTAAACGCCTGTTTCATGTAATATGTGCAGCAATATTGACAAAAATCCATTTTTAAATTACAAAACCATGCATTCGATATTAAATTCATGAAATATGACGCGACAGAAGGAGACGAGGCGTTTCTTATGGGCGTCAGATTATATCAAACCAAGAAGTAGGTCTGAAGCCAGTGCATTCATCTACCTCGAAAAATAAAGACGTTAACAAGGGTAACAACCTACGTCACAGAAAGTGATATCGGACCTGCGCATTTTCGTAACTTATGTCCGCCATAGTGAAAAGTAAGTACGATATGAAGATAGAATGAGGCTACCTTGGGTAGATACAAACGGACTACAAAGACTCTCATGTATTTATCAAAAACATTAGATGAATACATTTAATATTCTGATGTTTTAGACAGGGTGCAGATGTCTATATGCACAAACACTTTGACCAAATATCAAAAAGTGATTGGGTTTTAATAGTTGGTCGAAGTCTATTCCATTATTATAAGTAGTTAACAAAAACTTTGACAAAAAACAAAGTCCCTAGGCATTGTACGCTTTGGAGGTTTAAAGACTTTTTCAGATCATTTAAAGGAACGATTGTAACGTCACACTGACGTACGTTGTGAGGGGTGGTTAACAGAGCTTTTATATTTCATTTTTTTGAGGCCATCAAGACCCTCCTAAGAAAGCCTACCCATTTCTGCATTATGTGCCTGGGATATGACCTCCTTTTGCGTCCACTTTATTCAGGGCTAGATATACAGGCTGCTTTTTTGATGCCTCAACTGTTATAAGTTCGCAATACCGGAGACGGGCAATGAGTGGAAAATTTGATTTTTCATGTAAAAAATTCAGTTTCAACGTTTATAACGTTGCTAGAATTGAGGCAAATTGTTCCAGATGTCGTAGCAACCTTTAGAAGCTGTAAGAAAGGGTCTAGAGAGCAGAAATAAGTTGTTCAATTTAGATCCACTTTTCTGGTGATGCGATAAATTTGCCCAAAAGCGCTCAAAAAGCGCGTACAAATCCAGTTTTGGTATGACAATAGGTACCCGATAAAAAATTACAGAGATGCGCGACAAGGAGAATACCCATTTTTTGATGGTGCGAAAGCCTTTGCTGATAGCCGGCCATAATGAAGAAAAACTTTTGCAGCTCGAGAAAAGTGTCCACATAGAAAAATCTCAATTTGTAGGAACACGAGATGCAATTCTTGTATTTTTATGCTGCCAAAAGTTAATTGGGTTGCTCTGAATTACACAGCAAGCTTTTGATGCTCCGAAAATGATACAAAGTAGTCGAAATAATGAGTGAAACTTTCGATCCCCTTTCCTAATGGTTTGTTTTTTGTGGACGAAATTAAGATTTATTTTGTGAAAGCTGTTCGACCCCTTAATTATCGTAACCTAGGTAAAGAAAAACAGTTTTTATATGACAAATGGCCCTCTTAGTGTTTTTTTTTATGGATTGTGTGCTATTTGACTCCATTCAGGATATGAATATTTTTATCCGTACAACCAGTGCACCTTTTCGAATGTTTCTGATGTTGATTTACCCATCACAAGGCACGTCATTTCTTTCACTCTGCCAGCTGTTTTTCTAGCAGATGCTCCGACCTTTCATTCCAAACCAATGGCTAAATTTCGACAAAGTCGATGCATAGTTCAGCAATCGGAGACGAATGAATCATGCAAAAAAACAACCAGTGGCAAATGGTTTCTAGCCAGGTCAACCTGCACAAACTGGCTGACCTGCAGGGCCCGTATTCACCAACCATTTTTAAAAACGTTCTATGTCATAATCTTCAAGATTTTCTGATCGTGAAAGTAACAGGATCTATGATTGGCTAAACCAACTGGTTTAGTCAATCAGAAGCTCTGTTACTTTCAAACTGACAAAATTCTGAAGAATAAGCCAAGGAATTTTCTTAAGGATGGTTGGTGAACACAGACCCTGTGTTGGTGTTTGTAGATGTATTAACCCATTACCAAACGACAAAATTTTAGGTTTGTCAAAACTGAAAGGAATTGCAGACGACAAAATAAAAGTGACTGAAAATTTGAAATTTGTTTTGTGAAGGGTAGAAAACATTGCGGGAAAAGGAGAAAATGCTGGTTACCAGCATTTTCTCCTTTTCCCACAATGTTTTCTAAAGGCTTCTCTCTCAGGGGCGTCAAAAGTAGGGATTGTGTGGTAATGGGTTAACCCTTTACCAAACGACAAAATTTTAGACTGGTCCAAATGGAAAGCAGTTACAGATGACAAAATAAATGCAACTAAACAGTTGAAATTTGTTTTGTAAAGGGTAGAAAACATTGTGGAAAAACAATGTTTTCAAAAGGCTTCTATCACAGGTTCGTAAAAACTAGGGATTGTTTGGTAAAGGGTTAAGCCTCCTTTTCACAACGCACAGCTCCTATATTTTGGGCTTTACCTTTTACTTAGGTATATTCAAGAGCTATGCTCTTGCAAAGGGGGACTTATTGCATGTCCGTGATGTAGTAGGACCATTCTATTTAATGATTTAGATGTTGTAAAACATGGAGATCATTGATTGAATGCATTGTAGAGAAGAGGTATTTACTCTCTACAAAACTACAGAATTGTTGCCCTATCTCAAGTTGAACACATTGGCAGATGACAAAAATCAAAGTGATTTGAAAACTTGAAATTTATTTTTGGGAAAGAAAACATAGTGGGTAAAGGAGAAAATGCTGGTTACCAGCATTTTCTCCTTTACCCACAATGTTTTCAAAAGCTTTCTTTCTCTGGGCCGTTACAGGTTTGGATTGTTTGGTTGAGGGTTCTACCCCTTTTTGCCAGAAGCCACTCGCAATTATCATGTAAGGGATATACAAAGAGATGGACCTTGGTAAAAAAAACAATGTAACAGTAGTTTACCAAATAACAATTTAATGGTGTATGACTGGAAAAAAAAAAAAGTTGACAAATACATTTATAATACAGAGATTAACAAAAAAATAAACGTTTGATATACAATGATCATGGCGCTGTTTTGTTCATGGTAAAATTTTGACTAAAAACCATTTTCTATGGCTGTTTTTTTTTAATCATAAGCCTTTAATGAAGGTAGACAACTCTTTAATTCCTTTATATGCAAAATTTTGGACTTGTCCATATTGAAAGCATTTGCAGATTACAATGTAATCAGAGCTTAAATAGTGAAAATCTTTGGAAAGGTCCTCCTTGGGATTTCTAAATTTGGGATTGCTTTGTAAATAGTTAAAGCCCCAGTCACAACTTAACTCTTCACTACAAGAGAAAATTTTAGACCAATCCATTTTGAATACATTTGCAGATGACAAAATAAAGGGGACTGAAAAAATTGAAATTTGGTTGGGGAAAGGTAGTAAACATTGTGGGAAAAGGAGAAAATGCTGGTTACCAGCATTTTCTCCTTTTCCCACAATGTTTTCAAAAGGCTTCTCTTTCAGGGTTGTTAAAATACGGGATTGTGCAGTAAAGAGTTGAGCTGCCCACGTGGCCAATGAAAACCAAGATTACAGAGTCTTATCTTTCATCTTCCGTCTTGCTGAGAGATTCTGGACACGATCAACCTTCATACTACAATTATACATCCTATATCTTTTATTCGTACAAAGTTTTGGTACTGGTTTAAAAATTGCATGAAATGTAATTGGCTGTGAAAGGCCTAAGAACAAAATTAAAAGAACAATCAAAACAATAATAGTACACAGTCCTCATGGACAATCCGGAGATTTTTGTTCTCAAAGTAATGAACATCAAAGATTTAAAAATGCACAAACAAATATAATATTGTCACAACTTATTTGACACATACAGGCGTAAAAATCTATAAAGAAGTAACATAATGTCTATAAATAGCAATATACACACTTAACAAATAGAGGAACATAACAATATCACCACATATAAGGCAAGTATGTAAAGGGAGGTAATATAAAATTCACAAGGGAGACCATTTTAATATTTCAACCCTTAAGAGTGCCAAATAACCCAACAGACATTTTCATTTGAGATATGGCCTTCAACACGCATATAGGCACATTCAGACATCTGCGTAAAGTGTTGTCTGGGATCAGCCTGCGCAATCTGCACAGGCTGATCCCAGACAACACTTTCCGATCCTGTTTAATTTTTCTGTTCCATGAAAGTCTACTGTAAAACAAAATCTAATACTGATGTAAAGTGTCCTCTCAGATCAGCCTGCGCGGACTGCGCAGGTTGACCCCCGACAACACTTTATCCAAAAGTCCGAAGGCCCCTTTTTGCAAGCTGCAGACCATTATTAAACCCCAAAAATACAATATCGAGGTTCCTTTTGTCAAAAATGTTTTGGGAAAGTACAAAGTGAAGATCTAAGGTCAGGTTGCATGTTTTGTGCAAAATGATCTTAGTCAACACTTGCTGCAAAAGCAACAGTAGTCGTAAAAGGCTCTTTAAGGGTTAAGTGGAAAACAGGCTAACCTGCAAAACATAATAGTAAGTGAGATTCAAGTTTCAGGTACAATAAATATATCTTGAATGATCATTAATAACCTTACATCTATTTTACTGGAATTAACCACACAGTTTGATATTTCTTTGACCCTTTACCACACCATGCCAACTTTTACAGACCGTGAGAAAGAAGCCTTATGAAAACATTGAGAGAAAAGGAGAAAATGCTGGTAACCAGCATTTTCTCCTTTTCCCACAATGTTTTCTACTTTTATCAACGGATAATTGCATTGTTTGATCTACAGTTAAATTGTCATCTGCAAACGCTTTCAAATTGGGCAAGGCTAAAATTTTTTTGTCTGGTAAACAGTTAAGGTTCTCAAACCTTTACCAGACATCCTGTGGTCTTATGCCTTGCTGAATGAAAGTCTCTCAAAACTATTGTGAGGAAAGGAGAAAATGCTGTTAACCAGCCTTTTATCCCTTCCCCACAATGTTTTCTACTTTTTCACAAACAATTCCCTCTGGTCAAGGCATTTATAACTGTTATCTGCAAAATGCTTTCAAAATGGATGATCTACGAACGTTCTCATTTGGTACAAAGTTCAGGCTTCTTCTGCTTACAGAGTTTTACAGAGTAGCCTAAATTGAAAGGAGTTGCATACAGTAAATTATAAATGACACTCAGAAAACAAGAGCAACCCATGTAGGTGCCAACATGTGGCTAAAGTCGCTTTAACTCTTTACCACACAATCCCGGCTTTTAACACCCCGAAGGTAGAAGCCTTTTGAAAACATCAAGGGAAAAGGAGAAAATGCTGGTTACCAGCATTTTCCCCTTCTCCCGCAATGATTTCTGCCCTGCTGGAGACAAATTTTAATTTTTCAGTTTTGTTCATGTTGTTGTCTGCAGTTGCTTTCAATTTGGACCAGTCTGAAATTTTGTCCTTTGGTAAAGAGTTAAGTGAAGCTTCTAAGTGAGAAAAGCGGCAAAACTGTGTCAAAAATAATTTTGCAGTCACCTGCCCATCCTAATGGTTCCCATTCTGATACTTAACTCTTTACCAAGCATCATAATTCTAGACTGGTCCAAACTGAAAGCATTTGCTGAGGACAAAATAAAGGTGACTGAGAAATTGAAATTTCTTCTGGGAAGGGTAGAAAACACTGTGGGAAAAGGAGAAAATGCTGGTTACCAGCATTTTCTCCTTTTCCTACAGTGTTTTCAAAAGGCTTCTTTCTCAAGGGCGTCAAAAGTAGGGATTGTTTGGTAATGGGTTAAAAGTCCAGACTGTATGGTAAAGAGTTAAGTTCAAGTCTCAGTTTGAAGTACATGTAAATATCTTCAGTACTGAATAATGACAGACACTGTAAAATGTATTACATGTAGTTTTCCAATACTTGGTTGAAAAAGGGACATAATTCATCAAAAATATCTTCATGGTTACCTGTCCATGTTGAAAGCTTTCGCATTTGGATACTTAGCAACAAGTCCTTGTTTGAAGTGATATCTCAGTAATGCCAGAGATATTATAAATGTCAATTTTTTAAGCATGACACAGATGATTGTGATACCAGGGCAATGAAACTTCCTTGACATTTCTTCAAAAACTGCCCAGCTAATAAAACTAATCTTCAAGAGGGTACAAAACATTGTTGGAATTGGGAGAAAAACGCTTTTAACCTGTCTTTCTCCTTTCATAATGATCATAACTATAGAATAGGGATACAGAAAAGCATGAAAAATACTTCTATGCTACAATGATAAGTACTTGATTAGTTCCATAATTTCGGTTATTGCTAGACATAACATTTCAACAAATGAACAAAATTTCATTACAGTGTGACCACTTATTAGCCAGTTTTCATGATTATCATCTTAACTCTTTCCCAAAAGACAAGATAATGGACTGAACCAAATTGAAAGCATTTGCAGACGACAAATTAAAGATGGCTCAAATAACAGAATTTGTCCTTGATAGAGTAGAAAACATAGTGGGAAAAGGAGAAAATGCTGGTTACCAGCATTTTCTCCTTTTCCCACAATGTTTTCTAAAGATTTCTTTCTCAGGGTCGTTAAAAGTCGGGGTTATGTGGTAAGGAGTTATACTTTACCACACGACAAAATTTTAGACTGGACCAAATTGAAAGCAGTTAAAGACAACAAAATAAACATAACTCAAAAATTGAAATATGTTTCCAGCACGGTAGAAAACATTGTGGGAAAAGGAGAAAATGCTGGTAACCAGCATTTTCTCTTTTTCCCCACAATGTTTTCAAAAAGCTTCCATCTCAGGGTTGTAAAAACCAGGGATTGTGTGGTAAAGGGTTAATTCTTTACCAAACAACACATTTTTGGACTGGTCCAAATTGAAAGTATCTGCAGGCGACAAAATAAATGTGATTGAAAAGTTAAAATTTGCTATGGGAAGAGTAGAAAACATTGCGGGAAAAGGAGAAAATGCTGGTTACCAGCATTTTCTCCTTTTCCCATAATGTTTTTCAAAAGGCTTCTGTCTCAGAGTTGTTAAAAGTCAAGATTGTGTAGTAAAGAGTTAAGCTATTCAGTATCTGTTGCATGAAATCTTTACACCAAATTTCTTTTCCAATTAGCATGATTTAACTCTATTTCACAATGTTTTCAACTGCATGAAAAGACAGATCCTATCATCTAACTCTTAGCCACAGAATCCAGAGTTTTAACTACCGTAACAAAGAGGGCTTTTGAAAACAAAGTAGGAAATGAGAGATCTAAAACTTTGTTACTTGGTAAAGGATTAACCCTAGGCTGCTAAGCAAGATTCAGTACATTTATATAGACAGTGTAGATCAAGATCAGATTGCAGAGTGTGTGTTATATGACCCAAGATACCATCTGTCCAATTATGTGGGATTTTTTCAGAACAGAATATCTGTGGTTTTCACTCCGGGTTGCATGGCTCCATTAAACCATTTGTCAAACAATCCCTGGTTTTCACGACCCAAAGGAAGACACCTTTTGAAAACATTGTGGGAAAAGGAGAAAATGCTGGTAACCAGCATTTTCTCCTTTTTCCACAATGTTTTCTACTCATCCACAGTCAAGTGTTAATTTTTGAGTCATGTCCTTTTTATCATCTTTGAATGCTTTTAACTTGGACAAGTCTAATATTTTGTTGTTTGGTAAACAGTTTACCATTTACCATACAATCCCAACTTTTAACACCCCTGTGAAAGAAGCCTTTCAAAAACACTGTGGTAAAAGGAGAAAATGCTGGTAACCAGCATTTTCGCCTTTTCTCACAATGTTTTCTTCCCTTCCTAAAACAAAATTCAATTCTTTAGTCACATTTATTTTGTCGTCTGCAAATGCTTTAAATTTGGACAAGTCTAAAATTTTGTCGTTTGGTGAAGAGTTAATCAGTTTAGCAGTTTTAACTCTTTACAAAACCAGTGAAGTTTTAACTACTCTAAAGAAAGAGCTTTTCAAACCAATGAGGGTAACGGAAAACCAGTATTTCCTTTTTTTCCAACACTGTTTTCTATCCTAATGGAAAGAGATCTTAATTTTTGAGTATAGTTATTCTGTCGTCTGCAAGTGCTTTCAATTTGGAAAAGTCTAAAATTTGCTGTTTGGTGAAGAGTTAAGGTTACTGTAGCATACCACTTGATTACAAACAAAGCACTGCAAGTCTGCAGCATAAAAAACAAACAAACACTGGATATAAATATGTGAATAAAATGTCTATACAAACAATAAGCAGATCTATGAACATGAATCTAAAACATGGAAGGGACAACTCTAACAGAAAAGACAAAGATCTTTAGCGTAATTATACATAATAATAATTTTTTTCTATCTACAAAAAGTTGTAATGGCAGTAAAATATAGAAAAATGACAACTTATAATCGTAACAAATAAAATTCATCTCAACTTCTTTAACCCCTACCCCACCCACAGATAGAAAAAGATTTTATGGTAACATTAAGTCATTACCAGAGAAAAACTTGATTAAATTGAATGGTGTTTTACACTAATTTCAACGTTATTGATGTCATATAATAGTGACAACTCATATTCATACATGTCTCGAGTTTAATCAATATCATGCTAAAGCTATGAGGCTTCCTGCTAGGCTTGAGCCCAGTGCCTCCAGGTTAGGATCCTATACTATACAAGAGAGCCACACAGGACCCCACCCCCGCAAGATGAAAGCAAATTAACCCATTGCCAAACAATCCCTGGTTTTTATGACCCTGGGATAGAAAACGTTATGAAAAAAATTGTGGGAAAAGGAGAAAATGCTGGTAACCAGCATTTTCTCCTTTTCCAACAAAGTTTTCTACCTTATCAAATTATTACACCACTTGAGCCATTTTGAAATTGTTATCTGCAAATGCTTTCAATTTAGAAAGGTCGAAAATTTTGTTATGTGGTAACAGGTTAATCTAAACCTTAAATCCCTCAAATTTTGCAAACTTCCTAAGATATGAAGCCGAACACAGAATCAGTTTTCTCTATACAAGATTGGCAAATCACTATAGAAGCAGAAATTCAGAAACAACAAACAGTACAACGACAAAAATTATGCATTAGATTCCTTCAAATTGTCAAAATATTCTAATAACTGGTTATAGTTCATTCCCATTGCCTCATAATCCCACTGTGGAACCCCGCCCTCTGACTGTGTCTCTTCTGGTAAAGCTCCGCCCACTGCTCCATCCTCTGTCAGCGGATTGGCTGTTATTCTAATACTACACTCTGACCCTTTGTATGTAGACACTGTGCTATTTCTGTTGCTATTTGGAGCAGACGGGGGTCCTGTTGTTGATGACCCACAACTGCTTCCTGTGCTCACAGGTCGTGAATTATTCAGATTGCCATTAAAGTCTTCCTCAGGCATGAGAGTTCTTGAGGATCTTGTATACACTGAATTTCTTTCAAGCGTAGCCCTACCAATCCACACCCAATCATTGGCATTACTGATCGCTTCATTTTTTGCCTTTTGAGGCTTCTGTTTGCGTTTGTAGCGCACAAAGAACACAATACAATTAACCATGAACACTGACATGGCCACACAAAACACTGCTAACAAAACATACATTCCAATCTCTATTGGGGTCAAACCCTTTGTCGTAGTTTTTGTACGAAGGGGCTCGTGATGAGCCCCACTATCCTTTTCTACCAAATCTTCAAAGTCATCTTTCAGAATAACTTTAACATTCTCATTATCCTCAGAAAATTTAGACATAGAAAAATCTTCGTCTTCATAGTTAATGGGTATTTTAATATCATAAACTTTCTTGGATTGAGTACCATCCCGGCGGTCACTTGCTCTATTCGTATCATAATGGGCATCCATCTGTAATCTGTCTGGGTAAATTTCAGGTTTCTTGGAATAATCCACTTCTATATTCATGGTCTCAGTGATGATGGGTTTGGACTTTTTCTTTCTACAAATATTTCCAAGCTCTAAGGACAGTTCAAGATAATCTCCTTGACCCTCGCCTGAAACGATATTGAATAATGACATAGAGAATATCTGGGTGGTTTTTTTTTTTTTTTTTGGTGAAAGATCAAAATTTATTTCAAGTGAACATCATCGGTAATATTTTTATGGGTGGCAAGAGAATTTTCACTCAAAATAAATTGGATCTTTTATTGAAACAACATAAACCAACTATTTTATTCCTTTAGCCCCCTTTAACCTATTACCACACAATCCCCACTTTTGATGACCCCGAGAAAGAAGCCTTTAGAAAACGTGGGAACCAGCATTTTTTCCTTTTCCCACAATGTTTTCTACCCTTCACAAAACAAGTTTCAAATATTTATTCACTTTTATTCAGTCATCTGCAAATGCTTTGGATTTGGACCAGTCTAAAACTTTGTTGTTTGGTCATGGGTTAACCCTTTTACCACACAATCTCGACTTTTAACGACCCTGAGAAAGAAGACTTTTGGAAACATTGTGAGAAAAGGAGAAAATGCTGGTAACCAGCATTTTCTCCTTTTCCCACCATGTTTTCTACCCTTCACAAAACAAATTTCAAATTTTCAGTCACTTTTATTTTGTCGTCTGGAAATACTTTCGATTTGGACAAACCTAAAACATTGTCGATTGGTAATGAGTTAACAAGACGTGACCTGAATTAAAATCCAGTTGTTTTCGGTAATTCCCCTATCACAGTACAACATTATTATCACTATAGAAACAACAACCATGGTGGTAAGGTGTCCTTTACTTCGTACCTTTTGACTTAATATGCATTAGACAACTAAAGGGAATTTTTTTAAGTTGAAAATAAGCCATACAGACTAAAGCAAAGAAGAAATTGCTATTATCTAGGCCTTATTTCTAGATTTAGAAATGTATGTTGGATTTATTTGGTGCTCTGAGTCATAACCCTTTACCACACAATGACAACTTTTGATGACCCTTAGGAAGAAGCCAGTTAAAAACATTGTGAGAAAAGGACAACATGTTGTTAACTAGCATTTTCTCCTTTTCCATCAATGTCGTCTACCCTGCTGGAAACAAATTTCAATTTTAGAGTAAAGTTTTTTCTATCGTTTGCAAGCGCTTTCAATTTGGAACGGACTAAAATTTTGTCGTTTGGTAAAGGGTTAAGTCACACACTTT
Source organism: Tridacna crocea (assembly GCA_943736015.1). NCBI lineage: Eukaryota > Metazoa > Mollusca > Bivalvia > Cardiida > Cardiidae > Tridacna > Tridacna crocea. The sequence goes on from OX031070.1 coordinate 27,769,419, forward strand.
GGGGTAAACTTCAAATTCTTTCTGTTTGGACTAGCCTAAACTTTGTCTTCTGGTAAAGGATTAACTCTTTACCACACAATTTTCAACGAACCTAAGAAAAAAGTCTTTAAAAATATTGTGAAAAAAGCAGAAAATGCTGGTTTTCTCCTTTTTCCACAATGTTTTCTCTTTTTCAAAAAGCAAATTCGATAATTTTATTGGCAGATGTGTAATCATCTGCAAGTGCTTTTAACCCTTTACCAAACAATCCCTGCTTTTTACAACCCTGAGATAGAAGCCTTTTTAAAAACATTGTGGGAAAAGGAGAAAATGCTGGTAACTAGCATTTTCTCCTTTTCCCACAATGTTTTCTACCCTGCCAGAAACAAAATTCAATTCTTTAATTATACTTATTTTGTCGTCTGCAAGTGCTCTCAATTTGGGCCAGTCTAAAATTTTGTCGTTTGGTAAAGACTTAATTAGGACAAGTTTAGAAATTTGTAAAGTGTTACGGTCCGATCAATTTCACTCAGAAAAGCAAACCATCAGCCTTACCTGTAGCTACAATGTGGGGCTGGAACTGGTGGGCTGATGGTACAACCCCTATAACACTGTCATCCAAGGTTGCAGCTTTCAGAAAGTATTCATCAGGTTCCACGTATTGTAATGGCAGGGTTGTTTTGTCTGAGTAAACTATCTCAACCTCAACTATACCCTCCTGTAACATTCAAAAGATGAAACTTTTTTTCTAAACTTCATCTTTCTTCTCTGATAAATCAAAATTGAGGGATGCTATGAAAAAAATCTGTATTGAATCTATCTTTGTAGTGCTTTTTCTCAAGCACAGCTGCTTCTTTTAATAGCTTCATTTTATTTAAAATCGGGCTGAATCCTAGGGTAGAATGGTTCTTCAACATGCAGAAATAAACCAACAGCAAAAGGTTTTAACTCTTTACCAAGCAACAAATTTTTAGTCTTGTCCAAATTGGAAGCATTTGCAGATGACAAAATAAACACTCAAAAATTGACACTTTATCTTTGGAAGGATAGAAGACATTGTGGAAAAAGGAGAAAATGCTGGTTACCAGCATTTTTTCCTTTTCCCTCATTGTTTTCAAAAGGCTTGAAAAGTTGTGAAAATCAGGGCTTGCTGGGTAAGGTTTAACCCTTACCAAACGACAATAATTTAGACTGGTCCAAATTGAAAGCATGTGCAGACGACAAAATGAAAGTGACTGATAATTTGAAACTTGTTTTGTGAAGGGTAGAAAACATTGTGGGAAAAGGAGAAAATGCTGGTTACCAGCATTTTCTCCTTTTCCCACAATGTTTTCTAAAGGCTTCTTTCTAAGGGGCGTCAAAAGTAGGGATTGTGTGGTAATGGGTTAACTGTGTTTGCCACTGTCACACAGGACCTCAGTTTAAAGTCTCATCAACAACACTATTAGTTATCTTAGAAGGCAAGGCAAGGGGCTTCAACCTACACCCTCACATGGCCCAGGACTTGATGCTTTCAACTCTTTACCGAACAGTCATAGGTTTTAATGACCTCAAACAAAAAGCTTTTGAAAACGTAGTAGGAAAAAGAAAAAAAAATGCAGGTAATGAGCACTTTCTCCTTTTCCCACATGTTTCCTATCATACAAAGACAAACCTCAACATTTCCAAAAGTATACTAATTTGTCATCTGCAAGTGCCTTCAATTTGAACCAGTCTAAAAATTTGATGTCTGGTAAAGAGTTAACACATTCCCATACAATCCCACCTTTTAACAACCCTTACAAAGAAGACTTGATAACATTGTGAGAAAAGGTAACCAGCATTTTCTCCTTTTCCCACAATGTTTTCTACCCTTCTTGAAACAAATTTCTATTTTGAGTAATGTTTATTTTATCACCTGCAAGTGCCTTCAATTTGGACCAGTCTAAAATTTTGTTGTTTGGTAATGAGTTCAGACCAACGCTCTACCACTTTAGCTACATTGGTAGGTCAATAAAACAAAATAAGAACTCTGCAACTTACATGGTAGTTACTTCTAAGCTGACTGTCTATGATTGCTATGGCAACCAAAGCCCCATCAATGTCCATACTTTCCTCCACAAACAGGGTCATTCCCGTCACAAGCTTCAGGTTCAGTTTCATGATTGACACTTTGTCATGTGACACCTGGATTTCACGTGCAGCAAGAACATGGCCATTTCTGGGAGACAGGAGCTGCAGAACAAAAGAATGGAGATAAATGACAAACTACATTCAAATCAATATCAAGTGGTTATTGACTCGAGGACAAAAATTAGCTCTTTTAACAATATTTAAGACTTGTCCAAACTGAAAGGATTTGTACACCTAAATAAATATGACTTAAATTTGTTCTTGAAAGGGTAGGAAAATTGCGGAAAAATGTGAAAATGCTCGTTACGAGCATTTTCTCATTTTTTCCACAATGTTTTCATATGCTTTTTTAACAGGGTCATTGGCCATTAAAAACTTGGAATTGTCTGGTAAAGAATCTAAAGCCAATTACAAAGCCAATAATATCCAAAAAAGATTTGTAGGAAAATGATAAAACTGAATCAGCAAGGCTATATTGAAAACGAGGCATTAATAATATAGTCTTTATTAAATCTTGTCTGATTTTAAATGCTGCTAATATACTAAACACCATATGGGAGCCAACACTCAGCTGCAAGCGCTTGAATGTCACTGCAAATTTTAACCCTTTCCCAAACAATCCCTTGTTTTTACAACCCTGAGACAGAAGCCTTTTGAAAACAAACAATCTCTGGTTTTTACAACCCTGAGATAGAAGCCTTTTGAAAACAATGTGGGAAAAGGAGAAAATGCTGGTAACCAGCATTTTCTTCTTTTCAAACAATGTTTTCTACCCTTCACAAAATAAATTTCAAATTTTCAGTCACTTTTATTTTGCTATCTGCAAATGCTTTCGATTTGGACAAGCCTAAAATACTGTCATTTGGTAAAGAGTTAAGCAAAAGAGGGGACATAACTGAGTCAAAAATATTTTGATGGTTATCTGCCCCTGTTATGTAGTTAGCAAGTAGTCCAAGTTTTTACAACAAATTGTCAAAGTTTTTGAAAGTTCTACTTCAAACAAGGGTCAAACTAAGTCAATACATTTTTATATTGACCAAGCCCTGATGTATGGAGTTCTCCTTTTGACAGGTGATAGTTTGACCAGGTTTAACTCTTTACCAAATGACAAAATTTTGGACTGGTCCAAATTGAAAGCATTTGCAGATGACAAAATAAACATGGCTCAAAAATTGAATTTGGTTTTAGAAGGGTAGAAAACATTGTGGGAAAAGGAGAAAATGCAGGTTACCAGCATTTTCTCCTTTTCCCACAAAGTTTTCAAAAGGCCCCTTTCTCAGGGAAGTTAAAAGTAAGGATTGTGTGGTAAAGGGTTAAGTAATACTAGAGCTGTTACTGAATGTGACTTTATACCCCTGCCAGCACTTTGAGAGAAAAAAGTGTCAAGTTCAAGTGGAGATAATTCCTCAGCCAGTAAGAGTTGACACTTGGAAATTGCTTCTAGCAAATCTTCAATATATGATCAGTATATGTGCAAAGTTTCAATACAATTGAAAGAAAACTGTAGGAGGAATTCACGACACAAAATTACTAGTATTTTTACACAGACGGACACATGGACGTACGGACACACAGACAGACAGGCTGATTCCATTATACCCCCGAAAACATTTGTTTTGTGGGCATATAAAAAGAGATATTACAAAATACAAAAATTTTTGCAAGACCAAGAGGTAGACAAAGATTCAGACTAAGACACTGGGGGGTAGACAAGGTAAATTGTGAATAAAGAGTAAAGGTAGACAACTCTGACCAACTCACTTGAATTTCTGTTCTCCCTTCTTCTCTGCCCTTAATCATGTTCCCATGCAGTGTCGCCACACGAGGATCTGACATCCTCAACCTGTTTTTCACCAGGTCTGTAACCCTCAAATAAGCCGAGGGTCCCATGTAAAAATTTGTCTGCTTTGGGGTTTGAATGTAGAACCTTGTGAAGACATCAACAACACTCTGTTGCCGGCGCAGCTCACAGCTCTTGCTGTTGTGCACTAAATATTTCTTCTCATAGTACGGATTCATGGATCTTTTATTTCTGAAAATTAATATAAAGCAGATCTCTGATTGGAAAAAGCTTGGAAGGATAAATGCTCCTACTTTTATTGCTTTGGTCCAGGTCTATTCATGTCTTACCTCTTTGACGAACGACAAAATTTTAGAAAGGTCCAAATTGATTTTCACGACCCCGAGATAGCAGGCTTTTGAAAACATTGTGGGAAAAGGAGATAATGCTTGTAACCAGCATTTTCTTCTTTTCCCACAATGTTTTCTACTATAGTGGAAATAAATTTAAATTTTTTAGTTATGTTAATTTTGTCGTCTGAAAGTGCTTTCAATTTGGACCAGTCTAGAATTTTGTCGCTTGGTAAAGTCTTAATGACCTCAAGGATGAAGCCTTTTGAAAACATTACGGGAAAAGGAGGCAATGCTGGTGACAAATATCTTCTCCTTTTCCCCTAAAGTTTTCTACCCTATTAAAAAAAAATGCATCATTTGAGCTACTGTGAAATTATTGTCTGAAAAATGTTTTCAATTTAGACAGTTCTAAAATTTTGGCATGTGGTAAGGGGTTAATTGAAGATCAGGATCTGGTTCCGTTTCCACCAACCATTCTTTAGAATATTTTCTTTATCTAATTCTCAAATCATTATCTAGATTTGAAAGCAGCAAAACTTCCAAATGGTTTAGCCAATCAGAAGTTATGTTATGTTCAGATATAGAAAATTTTTTGGAATAACTCTGTTCTACCAAACAACAAAATTTTATACGGTGCAAATTGAAAGCATTTGCAGACAACAAATTAAATGTTGTTAAAATGGTGTTTTCTTTTTCCAATAGGTAGAAAATATTGCGGGAAAAGGAGAAAATGCTGGTTACCAGCATTTTCTCCTTTTCCCACAATGTTTTCTAAGGGCTTCTGACTTAGGGTTGTCAAAAGTAGAGATTGTGTGGTAATGGGTTAAGAATGGTTGGTGAATACAGACCTGTAACATCTTTTATAATGTGGGGAAAAGGAGATGCTTCTTACTCGCAGACTCTTCATTTTCCACAATGTTTTCAAAGGCTTTCTGTTTTATAGTCATTAAAACTCCTGATTGTGTGGTAAAGAGTTAGCCAGGTATATCTAATAAATCTACACAGATCTCCAAATAGAGGGAGTGATTTTGATTTTAAAATTGAAAATTTTAACTATTCTCCACTAAACCCTATGTTGTGGGTACTCATTGGACCCATCTTATCAAGACGATTCTAATGAGTACCCACAACATAGGATTTGGAAGAGAAATAAAGGATTTAGAATATCATCACTCCCTCTTATCTGGAGCTTTGTCTACATACAATAACACCATTGTCAATCGATTTTGGCCTACATGCAAGTTACAACTAACTTACCTCTGCATTCTGTTATGAACTTTCCAATTGCGGACTCGACTCAGTTTGGCATCTGACAGATGAATATTCAGTCTATCCTCAGGGACCCAGACAGTGATATCCATAAAAGCTGTGGTATGTCCATATTTGGCTATAATGGATACATTGTGAGACCCTCGACTCTCAGCGCCATCAACGTATACATTGGAACAGTCTGAGGCAACCTTAAGGACACAAAAGCAGAAAAATGTTTGATCTAACAGTATATACATTTAACCCTTTACCAAACAATCCCGGCTTTTAATGACCCTAAGAAAGAAGCCTACTGAAAACATTGTGGGAAAAGGAGAAAATGCTGGTAACCAGCATTTTCTCCTTTTCCCACAATATTTTCTTCCCTATCAAAGTCAGAGATCATCATATTACCATGATTTAATTTGTTGTCTGCGGATGCCTTGAATTAAGTCCAGTCCAAAAATTTGTCGTCTGGTAAAGGGTTAACAAATTACCACACAATATCACTAATTTTTACAACCCTGAGAAAGAAGCCCATAGAAAACATTGTGGGAAAAGGAGAAAATGCTGGTAACCAGCATTTTCTCCTTTTCCCACAATGTTTTCTACCCTTCACAAAACAAATTTCAAATCTTTAGTCACTTGTATTTTGTCGTCTGCAAATGCTTTTGATTTGGACGAGCCTTAAATTGTGTTGTCTGGTAAAGAGTTAAGAAAAATTTGGTATTAGAAACTTCCATTCTTATTTTTGTAGAAATGATATGTTTGAATGCTAAATTTCAAAGAGGAGGAAGTACCGTTACTGTAAGTAAGTAATAATGAGTTTCTCTTTCTAGATCTTCTAGCTATGACAATTTGACAGTGGCTAAAAACATAGACTTTATCCTTGAAAGCCCTGGGCCCTTATTTACCAACCATTCTTGAGAATATTCTTAGTCTCATTCTCAAAGGTTTTCTAAATTTGTAAGAAACACAACTTCTGATTGGCTAAACCAAATGGTTTAGCCAATCAATTTGGTTTAGCCAATCAGAAGTTGTGTTACTTACAAATGTAGAAAAATCTGGAGAATAAGACAAAGAACGTTCTCAAGAATGGTTGGTGAATATGGGCGCTGGTATCAAGGTCTCAGAATTACTGACTAAACCAATGAGCTGGCATGAAAAGAGTTCAAACTAAATCTAACCTTTAGCACATCCACCTCCACTGAATGGCATTTTGTCCTCAATGTAACATCTACATATCTGTCCTCATTATCTACAGCATAGATGCTGAGTGGGTACACTTGTTCCGCACCTGTCAGTATTGCAACATTCACTATTTCGCTAACCTGAAATGAGAAAAGATCCGAAATATACAATCAATTTAAATGTGGCTCAAAAACCAAGATATATCCCCCGTGAATCCAGTACATTGTCTGGGGGATGTGAAAATACTAAATATAACCACTACCTCGTTTCCCCGTATGTTTTCAAAGCCTCCTACCTCAGGGTTATACATTATGTTGTCTACAGTCTTATCTTAGATCTAGAAAGTTTGTATTGTCTGCGGTCTTATCTGTGATCTAAAATGCCTGCAGAATCTGCAGCCTTATCTTTGGCGGACAAAGTCTGGCCCAGTTTTGTCTCTAACCTATCTAGCCTGCAAAGTATGCATTCTCATATCTAGGATTAACTCATTACCAAAAGACAAAATTTTAGGTTTGTCCAAATCAAAAGCATTTGCAGACGACAAAATAAAAGTGACTGAAAATTTAACATAGGTTTAAGCAAGGAAAGAAAAGATCGAGGCTACATGAGAAAATGCTAGTTACCATCAGTTTCTCCTTTTCCCTGAATGTTTTCAGAGGGCTTCTTTCTCAGGGTCACTAAAAGTCGGGGTAGTGTTGTAAAGAGTTAACTCATTATCAAACTGCAAAATTTTAGGTTTGTCCAAATCGAAAGCATTTACAGATTGCAAAATAAAAGTGACTGAAAAAATTTTGTTTTGTGAATGGTAGAAAACATTGTGGGAAAAGGAGAAAATGCTGGTTACCAGCATTTTCTCCTCTTCCCACACTGTTTTCCAGAGGCTGCTTTCTAAGGGTCGTCAAAAGTAGGGACTGTGTGGTGATGGGTTAGAGCCTGCATTCTCATCTTTGACTGCCAAAGTCTGGAGAATCTGCTGATTTATCTTTGACCTATGAAGTCTGCAGAATCTGCAGTCTTATCTTCGACCCACAAAGTGTGCAGAATCTACAGTCTTATCTTTGACTTATAAAGTCTGCAGAATCTGCTGGTTTATCTTTGACCTACAAAGTCTGCAGAATCTACAGTCTGGTCTTTGACCTACAAAGTCTGCAGAATCTGCAGCCTTATCTTCGACCCACAAAGTGTGCAGAATCTACAGTCTTATCTTTGACCTACAAAGTCTGGAGAATCTGTAGTCATAATTATATTTGGTGTGCAGAGTCTGCAGTCATCTTTGATAAATTAAGTCTGCACAAACTGCAGTCTAACCTTGACCTTTACGGTTTGCAGAATCATCAGGCTTACCATTGGTCCACAAAGTCTTATCATTCTTTGGCTACAGGTGAAAACACAGGGAGTTTTCCATTCTTGCATTAAAAGATATTAGAATTTTTTGGTATATCTTTTGTTCTGATGAGTTCTTTATGAGGATGTATACTAAAGTTAAACAAGAGGGCCAAGATGGCCCTGGATCGCTCACCTGAGTTTTGAGATGACCATAGCCTATATTTTTTTTTTTGAGGTATTGAAACATTGGAACCAAATTTATAATTTTGCTAAGCAATTTTCAAAAGGTCACCTGTAAAATTCATTTCCAAATCTGACCATCAGTTTCAAAAAGAAGAATTTTTAAGAATTCTTCATTTCTGTATAAGAGCAAGTATTCCCCCATCCACGAGAGCCATGTTTCTTGATGGATCAAAATTTACGAACAAGTTTTGAAAAGGGTCACCCAAGGAACATTTCCGAATATTTCTTTTAAAATCTGACCAGGGGTTTCAGAGAAAGAGAATTTTCAAGAATATCATCATGTCCATATAGTGCAAGTAGCTCCCATTCACAAGAGCAAGGATCACCCAAGGAACATTTCTGTCAAATTATTTTAAAATCTGACTAGGGGTTTCAGAGAAAAAGAATTTTCAAGAATTTCTTCATTTCCATATAGTGCAAGTAGCCCCCATTCACCAGAGCCATGTTTCTTCATGGATCAAAATTTTGTGAACAGTTTTTGAAAAGGGTCACCCAAGGATCATCACTGTGAAATCATTTTAAAATCTGTCCAGCCGTTTCAGAGAAGAAGAATTTTTAAAAATTTCTTTATTTCCCTATAGTGCAAGTAGCCCCCATTCACCAGAGCCATGTTTCTTGACGGATTAAAATTTTGTGAACACTTTTTGAAAAGGGTCACCCAAGGAATATCCCAGAGAAATTATTTCAAAATCTGACCAGTGGTTTCAGAGAAGAAAAAATTTTAAGAATTTCCTCATTTCCCAATAGTGCAAGAAGCCCCCATTCACCAGAGCCATGTTTCTTGACGGATCAAAATTTCGCGAACACTTTTTGAAAAGGGTCACCCAAGGAACATCTCTGTGAAATTATTTCAAAATCTGACCAGCGGTTTCGGAGAAGAAGATTTTTAAAGAATTCCTTCATTTCTGTATAGTGCAAGTAGCCCCCGTTCACCAGAGCCACATTTTTTGACGGATCAAAATTTCACGAACAATTTTTGAAAAGGGTCACCCAAGGAACATATCTGTGAAATTATTTCAAAATCCAACCCGCAGTTTCTGAGGAGAAGATTTTTTAAGAATTCCTTCATTTCTGTATAGTGCAAGTAGCCCCCATTCACCAGAGCCACAATTTTTGACGGATCAAAATTTCATGAACAATTTTTGAAAAGGGTCACCCAAGGAACATATCTGTGAAATTATTTCAAAATCCGACCAGCGGTTTCAGAGGAGAAGATTTTTAAAGAATTTGCTAAAAAATTCCATTTCGTTGCCATGGCAACCAGAGTTTTTGACGGAATCAAATTCTGTGAACAATTTTTAAAGAGGGCCTCCCAAGGAACATTCCTGCCAAGTTTGGTCCAAATTGGCCCAGCGGTTTAGGAGGAGTTGATGTTTAAAGAATTGTTGACGACGCACGACGCAAGACGCACGACGGACGACGGACACCCAGTGACCCTAAAAGCTCCCCTTGAGCACGTTGTGCTCAGGTGAGCTAAAAACAGAATTTGTCCCTTTAACCCTTTACCCAACAATACAGACTTTTAAAGACCCTTGGAAATAAGCCTTTAGAGAACATTGTGGGAAAAGGATAAAATGCTGGTTATTAGCATTTTCTCCTTTTCCCACCATGTTTTCTACAGTAATAAAGAAAATTAGCACCATTTGGGCTATATTGAGAATGTCTGCAAATGCTTTCAATTTGGGCAGGGCTAAAATTTTGTTGTCTGATATATGATTAGTATGCAGAAAGGACTAATGAGAAGTTAACCCGATTTCACATAATGACGACTTTAAATGACCCTGACGAAGTAGCCTTTTGAAAACATTGTGGGAAAAAGGAGAAAATGGTGGTAACCAGCATTTTCTCCTTTTTCCACAAAGTTTTCAGCCCTATCAAAGAAAGAGGTCTAAAATTCTGCAGTGTGTGAAAGAGTTAAATTGTGTCACATATTACTTTCACAGGAAAAATGTTTAACTGCATACAAATTTATAAATCATTCACTTGCAGTACTGTCATTCATTATAAAATATCAAAGTTAGATATCAGATTTTATTTAAGTCTTTACCACACAATCTAAACTTTTAACTATCTTAAAGAAGAAGTCTTTGGAAAACACTGTGGGAAAAGGAGAAAATGCTAGTAATCAGCATTTTCTCCTTTTCCCTCAGTGTTTTCTACTCTATCAAAGAGAGAAGTCATCATTTCATCAATGTTTAATTTGTCGTCTGCAAATGCTTTCAATTTGGTCACATCCGAAATTTTGTCGTTTGGCAAAGGGTTAATTATCTCCCATGTCCTAATTTGGCATAAAGTAAGACTATTACCACAGTAGTTGTTTGATCTCTACACTAGCATTCTGGAAATAGTTCATTTCTTTGTTATTAAAAAAACTAAAGAAAGTTATAATTTTGCTTTGTTTTCTTTTTGTACCACATCAACCCTAATTGATCAAATATCTCAGGCTATTTTTCACCCAACAGCTTTTTCATAAGGTATTTTGTTAACTCTTTATAAAAATAACAAAACTCTAGACTTGTCAGAATTGAAAGCAGTCAAAGAAAACAAACCAAACCAGACTAAAATTTGAGAATTTGTATCAGAAAACACAAAAAAAACATTGCAAGAATAAGAGAAAATGTGGATTACCAGCACTTTCTCCTTTTCTCATATTGTTTTCAAGGGCCATCTTAACCCTTTCCCAAACAAGGCCTGTTTTTTACATGTCTGCAGTAAAAGTCTTTGAAAACACTATGGGAAGAGGAGAAATTGCTTGTAATGAGCAATTTCTCCTTTTCCCACTGTGTTTTCTACCCTTTTTGAGAATTTTTTGCAGTTTTCTCCAAATCTAAAATTGTCATCTGTAAACTCTTCTGGTATGGAAGGGTCCAAAATTTGTTGTTTGGGAAAGTGTTAATTAGTTTTTAAACTATAGATTATTTACTACAGGGATAGAGGATGAAATTTCCTCATATATGCCAAATGCATTCCTAGTCATCTATTCAGATGGTGCCAGGCTTAAGTTTCTGGCTTTCCGTACGGGAGAGTGTGAATCTAAAAACAAATACTGGTAGTCCATCCTGCTATAAATTTGTTGTTTATGGAATTAGGGTAGGTTAACGTTTACTATGCAACAAAATTTAAGTCTAGTCCAACTTAAAACCATTTGCAGATGGTAAAACAACCATATATGTAGCTAAAATGACAGAAATTGTCTTTGAATGGGTATAAAAACATAGTGGGGGAAAAATTAAACAAGAGGGCCATGATGGCCCTGTATCGCTCCACTGGCTTTTTAACCCTTTACCAAACAAATTGAAGTGTTCATGACCCTGAAAAAGAGGGCCTTCGAAAACAATGAACACTGTCAGGCAATACAAGCAGGGTAATTCATTGGCATGAAAGGTAAAGTTCTTGGAAAAAAATCCTGAGTGATAAAAAAATCTTACTCTGAATTTATTATTCCACTGATGCGAGGATAACTTTTAGCATCAAAATGAATCACTCTCCCTGAAAACAAAATATTTCTATAAAAAAACCTTAATGTCTAGCACCAATCATGTATCACTGTAGTTTGATAATCAAGTGAGCTAAATAGTAACAAACTTTATCCTTTATAAAAAAGAGCTATTTCCCTTGATTAATGTTTATATTGAAGAGACCACATTTTGAAGCCCATGTTAAACTTGTGATTCCGGGAATGGTGCCAATTTTGACCCCAGGCCTATAATATGAAGAAACTTGTTAACCGTCCATTAGATAAAGCTACATGCCAAATTCAGTAGCCCTGGGCCTTGTGGTTTCAGAGAAGAAGATTTGTTAATTTTTTTCTTTTTTTTTAGTTTTGTTGCCATGGTAACCAGAGGTTTTGAAGGAATCAAATTCTTTCAATAAATTCTAAAGAGGCCCATGGCAGGATAATTTCTGTGAAGTTTCATCAAATTTGGAAGGGTAGTTTCAAAGAGGATGTTTGAAATATAAGTCAATGCACACATGGACGCACGGACAGACACACGACACACCAACCATGACATAAGCCCGCTGGCCTTTGGCCAGTGGAGCTAAAAATGACATTTAAAAGGAAATAACTCAAAGACAGCAAGAAGTAGAGTTACAATTCTTGTGCACTGCACTTCCAAATATTGAAAGAAATAAGCAAATAAGAATCTCAAGTCACTCCTACATAAGATGACAAAGTTTTGATCCAAACAAGCAAGAAATGCCATAAAAATGAAGGTCAAAGGGGTAATAACTCAAAATTTGTGCCAGGAAGAGTATTGGTTCTTGTGCATGCACTCTATAATTTTTTAACAATCATGCATATCAAATTTGAACATGTTCAGGCTGTAGATGACAAAGTTATATACCAGACAAGCAGAAAATACTGTAGAAATGACAATCAATGGAAAACAACTCATAGATAGTATGAGGTACAGTTACAGTTCTTTCACACTACACTGTCTATTACTGCAACAAACATATGCCAAGTTTTAAGTCAATCAGATTGGAGATGACAAAGTCATGCTTTGGACTAAGAACTATTCTAAAGAACTGTCTAATTCAAGAGCAAATAACTCCAGTTGTTGTTATGGTCTGATTACACCCATAATCGAGCTCATCCAAGATCTTATGTTCATGTATATTTTGACCAAGTTTGGTACTGATTGGTTGATATCTATAGATGCTAGAGCACAAAGCAAGCCTCATGTAGCAATTTTTTTTATTTCAAGGGCAAATAACTCCAGTCATTCTGGTCTGATTACACCCATAATCAAACTCATAGAGATTTTACAGTCATATATGTTTTGACCAAATTTGGTGCTGACTTTTTGATATTTGTAGAAGCTAGAGTGTAAAAAAAGTAAAACATAGCCATTTTTCTAATTTAAAGGGCAAAATAATTCAATTTGTTCTGGTCCAAATACACCAATATTCGAACTCATCCGAGATCATATGGTCATATATATTTTGACCAAGTTTGGTGCCGATTGGTTAATAATTGTAGATGATACAGTGTTAACAAAGCGAAATATAACAATTTTAATAATTCAAGGGCAAATAACTCGTTGTTCTGATCCCATTACACCCATAATCCATGATCAAACTCATCCGAGATCTTATGGTCATATATATTTTGACAAAGTTTGGTACTGACTGGTTGATACTTTTTAGATGCCAGAGAGTAAACAAAGCCTAATATAGCAATTTTTCTATTTCAGGGCAAATAACTCCAGTCATTTTCATCCAATTACACCCAGAATCAAAATCATCTGAGATCTTCTAATCATATATATCTTAACCAAGTTTGGTGCTCACTGGCTGATTTTTGTAGATACTAGAGTGTAAACAAAGTGAAATATAGCCATTTTTCTAATTCAAAGGCAAATAACTCAAGTCATTCTGGTTCGAATACTCCCATAATCAAACTCATTGAGATCTAATAGTCATATATATTTTGACCAAGTTTGGTGCTGATTGGTTGATATTTGTAGATGCTAGAGTGTAAACAAGGAAATGTGAATGGATGACCCAACAGTCGGACATGTTTATAACTTTGTTGTTTTGTAAAGGATAAAGTCATGAGCATTCATTAACCAATTTGTTAAATCCATACCTTATGTCAGCTTTTCAAAAAATACAACGACAAAAGAAGTATTTTGTTTGTATCTAACAATAATTATTTTTTAAATGGTGTTTTCAAGTATCATTTCAAAGCAGAAACTTTCTTTTCCTTGAAGTCATTCAAGTTTGTGTCTCTCACATTGAGTGATGGATGCAGGAGTATCAAACAATACCTTAACCCTTCCCAAACAAGCCCGTGTTTTTACTGTCTGCAGTACAAGTCTTTTGAAAACGCTGTGGGAAAAGGAGAAATTGCTTGTAACAAGCAATTTCTCCTTTCCCCACAGCATTTTCTGCACATTTGGATAATTTTCTGCCAATGTTATGCAAGTTAAAATTGTCGTCTGCAAACTCTTTCAGTTTGGAAGAGTCTAAAATTTGTCGATTGGGAAAGAGTTAACCAAACGATACAGTGTTTTCATGACCTTTTGAAAACCTTGTAAAAAGAGAAAGTGCCTGTAATCCAGCATTTAGTTTTTCTCAGTTTCAAAAAGACAAAAACTAATTAGTGATATATACTACTTCTGCTGTATATTTACTTCATCAAAAGAAAGATATAGAAGTACATGTAGCAGTAAATATTTGCTTGTGTTATCTGACTGGTCTGAACTAGCTAACTTAAAATTTGTTTGTAAATAACAGCAAACATCAGGTGTTTGGTAGTGTGTGCAAACAAATGTTTGCTAGTGTAAAGAGACTAAACAAACAACAAGGTTTTAGACTCATCTATGTAGGAGGTATTTGTATGACAAATTCTATTTGGCTCATATGGTAAGTTTTCTTTCTTTTGAAAGGGTATAAAACATAATGGGAAAAGGAGAAAATGCTGGAAACAATCATTTTCTCTGTTTCCAAGCATGTTTTCTACCCTTTTTACCCTATCTCCTCTCTAATTTTCTCTGTTTCCCTGCATGTTTTCTACCCCCTTTTACCCTTTCTCCTTTTCCCACAATGGTTTTAGCAATCTCTCTCAGAAATGTTAACTCTTTACCAAAATTTTAGACTGGTCCAAAATAAAAGAACTTGCAGACCACAAAATAAATGTAACTCAAACACTGAAATTTGTTTCCAGCATGGAAGAAAACATTGTGGAAAAAGGAGAAAATGCTGGTTACCAGCATTTTCTCCTTTTTCCACAATGTTTTCAAAAGGCTTCTATCTCACGGTCGCAAATACCAGGGATTGTTTGGTAAAGAGTTAAAACTAATGGGATTCTGTGGAAAAGGCTTCACAAGTTCAAAATGGGAGAAATTAAAATGTTGTTGTTTGGTTAAGAGCTGTACCGCTGTATCACTGTACCTTACAAAGCTCATTCAAATCTAATTTGTCTTCATTATTACTATAGGCTCATTTCCTTTCATAGAATTTATGAACCCCTAAAATTGTTGAACCAATTTAACCCTTTGAGGCTTTGAGCACATGCATGCACAGCTAACAATGGATGCTGTATTGTCTCTTATTGTCACTTCCCCTCTAATTTCAATGCTCCCTCAACTTTTTTCTAACCCCAAAAAAGGGGATCGAGCTGTCCAATCCATAGACAAAGTTGAAAGAAGTTAGCTGGAACTTACAGTATTGACATAACCATGACTACCTAAATGGGACTAAACTAAAATGTGGTAAGATTGTAAGTTTCCTGGAACACAAATTTGCCAACTTGTAATACTTTCCAAAAGTCAGAGAATAATGAAGACCAATGTCTCACATTGATCTTAACCCTTTACCAAACGACATAATTTTAGACTACTCCAAATTGAAACCTCTAGCAGAGGACAAAATAAACATAACTCAAAAATTAAAATTTATTTCAAACAGGGTAGGAAACCTTGTGGGATAAGGGTGAAAATGCTGGTTACCAGCATTTTCTTTTCCCTCAATGTTTTCAAGAGGCTTCTATCTCAGGTCGTAAAAACCAGGGATTGTTTGGGAAAGACTTAAAGAGGCAATAATACTCATTTTAAGCCAGTTTTAACTCATTTTGTTTTTATTTTATAAAAATATAGTCATTCTTATATATCTATGCCAAATATTGCGCCTGACAGTTGCAAGGTTGCTTAGATTACGCCTGATAGAAAATCCATTTCGCGGACTTGCGGCCTTCAATGTAAACAGACTGGTCGTTTCCGGATTTTGAATCGAAGATTTTCGATATCTGTTGTACACTCGAGTAGATTTGTATGATGATGATCATGCATACTGTAACCTGACTATATTTGACCTTGGCCTTGATGCGGTAAATAAAGGAAAATGGATGCTTCTCTGTTGCAGCCTCTATTTTTAGACGGAGATCGAGGCCTATAATTATGTAAGTAACCGTATCCGACTCTAGGCGGAAACCAACGATAAATTTCCGTGAATCACCGCCATTGTTTACAGCTTCGATCGTCAGCCAGTTTTCTTCTAGCCAATTTTCGGTTTTTCAGACAAACCCTCGTGTTTCTTTTTTCATTTACACGATGTATGTCAGTAATTTGTCCTTGTGTACCATTCTATTTTTCTTTTTGAAATTTAACAGCGTTTTTGCTCACCGGCTGTAGCCATGCATCTTTAAATGCTATTTTATGTCTGAATGAATTATGGTTGGCAGTAAAATCTGTATTCTGTGTTAAAGCTGGTTTCTCAAACAGTGATCACTTTGCAGTTGGCACTGACTAAAATTCCGACTCTTCGAAAGAACATTGTGAGCAGAGAAGAAGATGGTGGTTACTGGCATTTTCTTCTTTTCCAAAAATTCCATCAGCCTCTTGGGCCTTACCTGTCACTTGCAAGTTTTATGATGCACAATATCTTTCAAACAGCACACTAAATTCTACCATTTTTTCGCAATTTTCTTCCAAACAGGGCCCTGGTTGGCAAAAATAAGCCAAAATAAGGAACTAAGGATCCATCCTCAAAAAGTCTTTCAAGTTTTCTCATAACAGTACTTTTTCACTTACAACCTAGATAACCCATTATCACACAATCCCAACTTTTGACTATCCCGAGAAAGAAGCCTTTTTGAAAACATTGTGGGAAAAGGAGAAAATGCTGGTAACCAGCCTTTTCTCCTATTCGCACAATACATGTATTTTCTACCCTTCACAAAACAAATTTCAAATTTTCAACCACTTTTGTCGTCTGGAAATGCTTTCGATTTGGCCAAACCTAAAATTTTGTCATTCAGTAATGAGTTAATCTTTAGAAAGCATGAATTTCCTTCAAAGAGTCTGGTACTACTTTTGCAAGCTAATTTATTCATTTATATTAAAGACAGAGAAACCTGAATGGTTGTGACAGCTAATTTCAATTTGTTTACAAGTTCCCTTTGTCTATGTCATTACCAATATAGAATATACAATTTTTGTGTCCTATGTTAGGCCTTGTGGACCCCCCCATGGACTAGACTTCTGTCCTAGTAATAACAGAAACCTATTTCTTAACCCATTACCACACAATCCCTACTTTTGACGCCCCCGAGAAAGAAGCCTTTTGAAAACACTATGGGAAAAGGAGAAAATGCTGGTAACCAGCATTTTCTCCTTTTCCCACAGTGTTTTCTACCCTTCCCAGAACAAATTTCTATTTTTTAGTCACCTTTATTTTGTCGTCTGCAAATGCTTTCAATTTGGACCAGTCTAAAATTTTCTCGTGTTGTAAAGACTTAAACTTTATCTTCACAAATTTGTAGGCTTTACCAAGTTAACTTTTTACCAAACAACAAAACTTTAGACCAGTCCAAATTGAAAGCATTTGTAGACAACAAAATGAATGACTAAAGAATTGAAATTTGTTTCAGGGAGGGAAGAAAATATTCTGGAAAAAAGGAGAAAATGCTGGTTACAAGCATTTTCTCCTTTTCCCACAATTTTTTCGAAAGGCTTCTTTCACAAGGGTGTTAAAAGTCAGGATTGTGTGGTAAAGAGTTAACAGGATTTGCAGACAGCTGTTCAGGTTTAGATCAAATGATTAAATTTGCCTTGGATAGGGCAGAAAACATTGTGGGATAAGGAGAAAATGCTGGTAACCCAGCATTTTCCCTTTTCCTCACAGCCAAGCTCTGATAGGTCAGGTTTTTAGCATACAGGAACTGAGAGCAAGGGGTCACTGGTATGATCCTTGCTTGGCAAATTTCCAATAATAGTCATTGCAACAGGGTCAATTCCTCTCTTACCCCACCTGTCACAACTCCGCCAATTCAATACCTACATCGTACCGCGTCTGTATCAAGGACATTTCTATTTTTAAATGTGAATCACATGATCCCAGATATAGCGCGCCACTGACAGTTGTTAACCCATTACCACACAATCCCTACTTTTGATGCTCCTGAGAAAGAAGCCTTTTGAAAACACTGTGGGAAAAGGAGAAAATGCTGGTAACCAGCATTTTCTCCTTTTCCCACAGTGTTTTCTACCCTTCACAAAACACATTTTAAATTTTCAGTCACCTTTATTTTGTCGTCTGCAAATGCTTTCAATTTGAACCAGTCTAAAATTTTGTCGTGTGGTAAAGAGTTAAGCAATGACAAACAACTTCAAAGCTACTCACATCTGTCTATTCACGGCGGGGAATCACGTGACACAACAACAACAACAATGACCGTTATTTGAAAAAATTCCCGACTTCAGGTAAGAAAATCTTCAATAATTCCATTAATACATGACCGATTGGAATTTGGTTTGGAGCAGAGAAGGCGGAAGGACTCCAGAAATTTGCTTGATGTGTTAGATTTTTTAAACAACACCTGATAAAAAAGTTATTGACGAGCAAACAAATTTTTTTACCCTGGATAATTTGTTTGCTCGTCAATAACTTTTTTATCAGGTGTTGTATAAAAAATCTAACACATCAAGCAAATCCCCGGAGTCCTTCCGCCTTCTCTGCTTCAAACCAAATTCCAATCGGTCACGTATTAACGGAATTATTGAAGATTTTCTTACCTGAAGTTGGGGATTTTTTTCAAATAACGGTCATTGTTGTTGTTGTTGTGTCACGTGATTCCCCGCCGTGTCTATTTGTCAGTGAAAACTTCAATCAGCACTGATAAACTACATTAAAAAGGAATGTACAACAGCATTTTCTCCTTTTCCCACAATGTTTTCTACATTTTCAAAACAAATTTCAGTTTTTCAGACACATTTATTTTGTCTCATGCAGATGCTTTCAATTTGGACCAGTCTACAATTTTGATATTTGGTAAAGAGTTAAAATAACCAATGGCAGCCAACAGTCAAAAGTGAAAGCTTAGGCAGGAAACAAATTAAACACAGCTTAGACCCGAAGACTGGTTTAACAGAACAGAAAGGAAAAACAGAAAATGTGGGCTACCAAGTTAAAAAAAGAATTCAATTTTGAATCCATATAAAAATTTATTCTTGGATCTAAAAATGCTAATGCTACAATATTGGGTAAGTCTAAAATTCTAATGCTTGGTAAAGAGATCAAATTACTTCATTAACTCTTTACCACACGAGAAAAATTTAGACTGGTCAAAATTGAAAGCATTTGCAGACGACAAAATAAAAGTGAAAAATTTAAATTTGTTCTGGGAAGGGTAGAAAACACTGTGGGAAAAGGAGAAAATGCTAGTTACCAGCATTTTCTCCTTGTCCCACAATGATTTCTGAAGGCTTCTTTCTTAGGGGCGTCAAAAGTAAGGATTGTGTGGTAATGAGTTAAGGTTGCACCTCAACAGAATGTCCAACTATTCGCAGCAAGGCTCAAAACTCTTGATCTGCTACGGAAGCAAAAGACACCATAGAACTTGTTCAAAGACTGACAAAAACCCCCAACATCCATCTAAAACTGTGTCGGACACAGAGATGCACTCGCAACATTTCAAAAGTTGTAAACAAAGGCAAAGTGATGCATGCTTGTGTAAATGAAACCTAAAAAGGGCTTGATCTAAACATGGCCATTAACCCTTTACTCCATAAGGCATTTCTATGGTATCTCTAATTGACCCTAAATAACAGCAAGGATGAAGCCGTTTCTTATGTGTATATGACACCTTTTGATAGTGCAGAAAACATTGTGGCAATAGGTGAAATTGCTCATGACGAGCAATTTCACCTTTTGCCACATGTTTTCCAAAGGCTCTACAAGCAATGTGTAGAAATGAGTATCTATAGAGTAAAGCATTAACATGTGTAACACAGGCACAAATATCCTTTCCTCTTTTTTCTTCAACTCTTTCACACGTGAAGAAACTTTACAGCCAACTAAGTACTAAATCGAAAGCATTTGCTGACAACATTACCAAGTGTGGCTCAAATGATGGATTTTGTATGTGATGGGGTACATAACATTATGGGAAATGGAGAAAATGCTGGTTTCTAGCATTTTCTGCTTTTCCCACATTCTTGTCGATAGTTATCTTTCACAGGGTTGTTAAAACTTGGGGTAGTGAGGAATAGGGTTAACTCTTTACCAAATGACAAAATTCGGACCAGAATTAAATGAAAGCATTTACAGACAACAAAATGAATGAGACTGAACGTGGAAATTTGTTTTGGGAAGGGTAGAAAAAGTTGTGCGAAAAGGAGAAAATGCTGCTTACCAGCATTTTTCTCCTTTTCCCACAATGTTTTCAGAAGGCTTCTCTTTCAGGGTCGATAATGGTTGGGTTAGTGTGGAAAAGGATTAAACCAACTTGAGCATCCTCCCCTCCTCTACTGGTGATTTTTTTTGTTTCAGGATTTTCAACTCTACTTAATTACAGTCAACCACTAGCATGTTCACTTGTCAAAATTCAGCCAATTCTATACCTACATTCTAACCTCATCAATATACATGATGGTCCTATAGCGCTCACCTGAGTACTAAGCAGCAAAGGTCTACAACAAAGACTATAATTACCAAATATTGAGATTCAAGGCTGATGATGATGAAACTAGAGGGGCAAATTGTCGAAAGATATGCAATCCCACCACCAGTTGTAAAGGAGGTATAATAGTTACAAAGGGCAGGCAATGCAACAAACAATTTGACTTGAGACTTCAAAATTCCACTCTGCAGAAGCAAACAATCCCATTAAAACAAAGATGAAAGTGGAATTACTCAAAATCCATGCTAGGTAGAGCTATTGTTCTTGAACACAGTACTCAGTTATATCACAACAAACATGCATACCAGAGCCATAATTTGAGGTATGTTAATAGAGGGCCACTAGATGATGCTACATGCCAAATATGAAAGCTCTGGCCATTACTATTTGGGACAAAGAGATTTTTAAAGATTTCCTTCTTTATTGCTATGTGAAATGCGAGACCCACAAAATAGGGCCAATTCTTTACATCAGGGCCATAATTTGAAGTATTTTGGAAGAGGGCCACTAGATGATGCTACATGCCAAATATGAAAGCTCTGGCCATCACCATTTGGACAAGAAGGTTCTTAAAGATTTCCTTCCTTGTCTCTATGTGAAATCTAAGACCAACAACATAGGTTTAACATTCACACAAGGGCCATAATTTTAAGTATTTTGGAAGAGGGCCACTAGATGATGCTGCATGCCAAATATGAAAGCTCTAGCCCTTATGGTTTGGGACAAAAAAAATTTCTAAGATTTCCTTCTTTATCTCTGTGTGAAATCCGAGACCCCACAATATAGGGCCAATTTCTGCACTAAGGTGATAATTTGAAGTATTTTAGTAGAGGGCCACTAGATGATGCTCCATGCCAAATATGAGAGCTCTAGCCCTTACGGTTTGGGACAAGAAGATTTGCTAAGATTTCTTTCTTTATCTCCATGTGAAATCTAAGAAGCCACAAATAGGGCCAATTTCAACACTTAAGAGCCATGATTTGAAGTATTTTGATAGAGGGCCACTAGATGATGCTACATGCCAAATATGAAAGCTCTAGCCCTTACAGTTTTGGAGGAGATTTTTAAAGTTTTTTCACTTGGTTGCCATGGCAACCAGAGTTCTTCATGGAATTCAAATCTTTGAAGTATTTTGAAAGTGCATCACCTAGGGATCATTTCTGTGAAGTTTGGTTGAAATCTTATTCTGGAACAAGCATAATTATTTAATGTATCACAAAATGCCAAAAGCAAGTTATCACATAATTATGGGTCCATAAAAAATCCATTTTGCCGTTTTGTGTAACATAAACCAGCGGCATCATGAGGTAGACTGTTTCTGGAACAAGCATTTATTTTACATATGACAAAATATTTCGACAGATATCAGCCTGCATGGACTGTGCAGGCTGAAATGGGTTGATACTTTTAGCAAATGCATTATGCCCCCTTTTCCCAAAGCAAAGCTCAAGTTAAAAGTGTCAAGTATAAAGTATCAATTTTAAAATTTGAAGGCCATCCTCTCATATGTCTCATTCAAAAAAGTGTTCTTTGAAGTTTCAATTTGTAGCTTTTTAAAATCGGTTTAAAATCTGCACACCCTTTACCTAGCAATCACTTGTTATCGACCATCTTCTTTTCCCACAATGTTTTCTTACCTTTTGAAGACTGATAGATTGTAATATGGAGTTAACTCGTTACCACACAGTCCCGACATATACCCTTTCCCAAATGACAAAATTTAGACTGTCCCAAACTCAAAGTGTGTGCAGATGACAATTTTGAATTTGATGAGAATGGGAGAAAGTTTTCCGATAGGCTAGAAAACACTGTGGGAAAAGGAGAAATTGCTCGTTACAAAATTTTAGCCTTGTCCAAATTAAAAGCATTTTCATTGCTGCTCAAACAGTGCAATTTCTTTATTTTTTTATTAGGGTAGAAAAAATTGTGGAAAATGGAGAAAATGCTGGTAAACAGCATTTTCTCATTGACCCACAGTGTTTCAAAAGGTTTCTTTACCAGGGTCGTCAAAAGTTGAAATTGTGTGGTAAAGGATTAATAAGTTTGCTGCTTTAATATTTTAGATATTTGGAGTCTGAAGCATTCACAGACCACAAAATTGATGGGACTCAAAACTTGAAATTTCTTAACCCATTACCACAGAATCCCTATTTTTGACGACCCTGAGAAAGAAGCCTTTTGAAAACATTGTGGGAAAAGGAGAACATGCTGGTAACCAGCATTTTCTCCTTTTCCCCCAATGTTTTCTACTCTTCACTAAACAAAGTTCAAATTTTCAGTCACTTTTATTTTGTTGTCTGCAAATGCTTTCAATTTTGGCGAGTCTAAAATCTTGGTAATGAGTTAATAGGGAAGGGAAGACGACATTGTGTAAAAAGGAGAAATGCTATTTACAAGCATTTTCTCCTTGTCCCTCAATGTTTTCAGAATTTTAGGCTTCCTTCTGCGGGTCATGAAAACCAGGGATTGTCTGGGAAAGGGTTAGCCATTTTACCATACAGTTCTGATCTTTAACAGCCTACAGAAAAAAATACCTATTTAAAATATTGTGGGAAAAGGAGCAAATGTTGTTAACCATCACTTTTTTGTTCCTAACAATGTTTTTCATCATATCAAAAAACTCATTAATTGTATCGATCTTGATTTTATAATCTGTGTTGGAACAGCCCAAAAT
Organism: Tridacna crocea; assembly: GCA_943736015.1. Taxonomy (NCBI): domain Eukaryota; kingdom Metazoa; phylum Mollusca; class Bivalvia; order Cardiida; family Cardiidae; genus Tridacna; species Tridacna crocea. Next base: position 27,792,731 of record OX031070.1, read on the forward strand.
TTGTTATGTTGAAACAGGTTAAACTAGAAACATAATTTTGTACCTTACCACCTGCAGACATTTTTTTTGGTCTCCCAGACCTCTTCTAAGTTAAAGTCTTTTCACACAAGGAGAATTTATGGTTTGTAAATGAGAAATTTATAAGTTTCCCCAAAAACGTAATTATATATCAAAACCTCTTATTGATTACTCATTTAGATATCTATACATTACAACGATGTTCAAACAAGCATTATTTGAAACAATCCTTCACAAGCCTAGCCCGTCCTGATGACCATATGGGAAAGGTCTTTTAACTAATTACCAAACGACAAAATTTGCTGGTTACCAGCATTTTCTCCTTTTCCCACAATGTTTTCTAAAGGCTTCTTTTTCAGGGGTGTCGAAAGTAGGGATCGTGTGTTAATGGGTTAAAAACTGTAGGGAAAGGAAGAAAATGATCCTTGTCCCACACTATTTACTACCATTTTACCATTTCAAGCATGAATCATAGTTATAAGCCTTTTCTATATAGAGCACATACTTTGCTTTTAGAGTGATATACACACTAGAGGCGCTTGAGCGCCTGTATCGCTCCACAGGCCTGATTTTTCTGTACCGGTGAAGAGAAGTCTTTTTACATTTACCATTCATTCCTGCATTTTAGGTCACTAAAGAAAAAAGGCTATGAAAATCATTGTGAGAAAAGAAGAAAATAAAAGTTACCTGCATTTTCTTAGTTTGACACAATAATTTCTACCCTTTTTGATACAAGTTTTACTAATTTGAAGATTTATTATGTTGTCTGCAACATCTTTCAATTATGGCCAGTTATAAAAATTTTGTCTTCTAGTTTAGTTAACCCATTACCAAATCACAACATTCTATGGTTGTCCAAATGGAAAGCATTTGTAGATGAAAAAATAAAAGTGACTGAAAATTTGACAGTTGTTTTGTGAAGGGTAGATAACATTGTGGGAAAAGGTTACCAGCATTTTCTCTTTTTCCCACAATGTTTTCTAAACTCTTCTTTGTCAGTGATCAGTTTGATTGGAGAACAAAATGCCTTATCACAACAGTAAAGCCCTGTCCCTCTTTCTACCAGGTCACCAGGAGGTCAACAAACCTTTACCAGAACTAATCAAAGTGCAGAGTTTCCCTTGCTTTATATGAAAAGGATTACAGATTATGTAAAGCAACCATCTTTAACTCTTTACCAAACAACAAAACTTGGGATGTGACCAAACTGAGAGCATTTGCAGACAACAAATTAAACATTGATGAAATGATGATTTCTCTCTTTCATAGAGTAGAAAACACTGAGGTAAAAGGAGAAAATGCTGATTACCAGCATTTTCTCCTTTTCCAAGAGTGTTTTCCAAAGACTTCTTCTTTAGGGTCCTTAAAAGTCAGGATTGTATGGTAAAGACTTATCACCATTGGAACTAACCTTCAATACAACAATGAAATCAAAACAAGTAGTTTGAGAGAAGAAATTTTTCAAAGATTTTACTTTATACCATAAAAGGAAAATGAGTCTCCCATAAAAGCCACGTTTTTTGACGGATCTTTTTTTTTTTAAGGAATTCTGTAGACCTATATCTAAGGAACATTCCTGCAAAAAAATAATGCTATCCAATTAGCGGTTTGGGAGGAGAAGATTTTTAAAGGTTTTTTACTTTGGTTGCCATGGCAACCAGAATTATTCATGGAACACAATTATTTGAAGGAATTTGAAAGAGGACCACCTAAGGAACATTCCTGTGAAATTTGGTAAAAATCCAGTCAATAGTTTCTGAGGAGAAGTTTTTTAAAGAAAAAGTTTACGGACGCACGCACGGACGAACGGACGAACGGACGGACGGACGGACGGACGCACGACGGACACAACGCCATGACAATAGCCCGCTGGCCTTCGGCCAGTGGAGCTAATAATGCTAATACCAGCGATTCTTCATTTTTCTCAAAACATTTTTAAAGCATTTTTCCATATGGTCATTCAACAAGTGGGCCATAATGGTCTTCTATCTCTCTACTGTCCTTGAACCCAGCTTTACCACACAATGACAATAGTTGGAATAACCCTTTTGAAAATATTGTGCGAAAAGGAGAAAATGCTGGTAACCAGCATATTCTTCTTTTCCAACAATGTTCTCTACTCTTCCCAAAACAAATTTTAATTCTTTAATCACATTCATTTTGTCGTCTCCAAATGCTTTCAGTTTGGACCAGTCTAAACTTTTGTCGTTTAGTAAAGACTTAAATAATCTGACAGAAATCTAGATCATACAAATGGCAACAAAATGTCGTAGAGAAAACAGGCTAGCAGGACCACTGCCATCTTCACAAGCCAAAGATGCTTTTTCCACTTTGTTCGTTGCAACCCTCGGCCGCTTGCCTCTATAAAAACTAGAATAACTATCACTTAAGGTGATAAAATACCCCCACCCCTATATTTCATGTCACAGGGGCAACCATTTATTCATACCAAATTATTATCATTGAGCTCTTAAAAAAGAGTCCTTTGACATACCAACACATGCTCGGATGGAGCACACTAGACACAGGGCCGTGACAATTAAGCTTGCTAGCTCACTGGCCTTTAACTCTTTACCAAACGACAAAATTTTAGACTTGTCCAATTTCAAACCATTTGCAGACGACAAATCAAATGTAAATAAAAAGTTGAAATTAGTTTTGGGAAGGGTAGAAAACATTATGGGAAAAGAAGAATATGCTGGTTTTACAAGCATTTTCTTCTTTTCCCATAATGTTTTCAAAAGGCTTCTCTCTCAGGGTCGTTAAAAGTCGGGATTGTGTGGTAAAGAGTTAAAAATTAAATCTAGGCAGAGGTTTAACTGGTGAATCTCCAGAGGGCAAAACTATAACCAGGGTTTTCCATGACGCACAAATCCTGTGTCATTGACGCAATTTTAATTCAAATGACCCCCAAAATAAATGACAGTGCGTCATCTGTGACGCAACTTTCCAAAATCTAAATAATGTACAAAGTTGAATAAAGCGTCATAATTCCAAGTCTGTTCTTGTTTCAATGTCAGACGAACACCATTCTTTTTTTAACTACAGGGTTTATTTTAGATAAAAGTGGTTTTCCGGAAATTCATTTATAGAATAATACTGGTTTACGCATTATTGCCGAAATGTATATTGGACATGTGTCGTAAATATGGGCCCAGTCAAAGTCGTGGTTGGGTTCTCTGTATTTCATAGCATATTTTACACAACTTCCGGTATATAAAAGTACACATTACCGGTCTGTGCTGTTAGCGGAAAAATAATGTCATGACGAAGAAAACTGTAGCATTCTTCTATTGTCTGCTTCCTAAAACTGCTGATCAAGCCACGTCAAGTAGCGATTCAGACGAAAATGTTTGGTCTGTCAAAAAATAACATCATCCTTTCCATCAGAAATGATCGACCGACTTTTCAATCTTGGAAGTTGGCGTTTAAAAGGTAAAATGCATTATAAATCGTGTTCAAAGTTAATGATGAGGAAATCCATATTTTTGACCCCCAAAATTAATGAAATGACCCGCAACTAAAGAGGAAGGGGGTCACAATGACCCCCAATTTTCAAAGCCGAGGGAAAACCCCGTATAACAGACTTTTCCCGCATCAAAACCATCTGCATATGACGAATCAAATGTATCTTAGAATGATTTGTCCTCAAACACATACAAACATGAGAAAACAAGAAAATGCTTTTTAACCCTATACCTCACAATCCTGACTTTTAACAATCATGAAGAAGAGGGCTTTTGAAAACAATGTGGGAAAAGGAGAAAATGCTGGTAAACAGCATTTTCTCCTTTTCCCACAATGTTTTCTACTGGTCCAAAAACAAATTTAAAATTTTCAGTCACGTTTATTTTTTCGTCAGCAAGTGCTTTCAATTTGGATCAGTCTTAAATTTTGTTGTTTGGTAAAGAGTTAACAACATTTTTCCCTGTCCCAACAATGTTGTCAAAAGCCTTCCATATTGCGATCCTTTATAAACCAAATGGCATTCTGTGGAAACCGGTTAACTCATTACCATACGACAAAATTTTAGGTTTGTCCAAATCGAAAGCATTTTGCAGATGACAAAATAAAGGTGGCTAAAAATTTGAAACTTGTTTTGTGAAGGGTAGAAAACATTGTGGGAAAAGGAGAAAATGCTGGTTACCAGCATTTTCTCCTTTTCCCACAATGTTTTCTATAGGCTTCTTTCTCAGGGGGGTCAAAAGTAGGGATTGTGTGGTAATGGGTTAAGACCATAATTATTTGCATTTAATGTAAAAGTCAAACTTGCAAGTTCCTTCCTTCATTTAATCGGACACAATGTGATTTAGATTCAGGCAATAGTTCAAACAATTCTCCCACTGAGTTTCTCATTTGGAAAAAGACAAATAAAAGAAAAGAGTTTATGGCTTTGTACCTTGTGTAAAGACAGTAACATCTAAATCAACATGTTTCTTAATGTATCAAACACATTATCTAATCCTTTTATGTATTTTGGGGAATCCTTCAAAATAAAGAGATCTGCAAAAAAATAAAACAATTTACTGCTTAACCCTTTATATGCCAATCTGAGGCTCTTACATTTCAGCAGCAAATAAAGATATGATGTCGGAAAAATGAGGATACAAATATCTGATTGTGTGGAAAACATTGTGGGAAAAGGAGAAATTGCTCGTTATGAGCAATTTCTCCTTATTCCACAATGTTTTCAAAAGTTGTCTGTTGTTGATACGTCAAAATGAATATCTATGGAGTAAAGGGTTAACTCTATTGCTACAAAAGGCTTTTAACTCTTTACCAAATGACAAAATTTTGGACTAGCTCAAATTGAAAGCATTTGCATAAGACAAAATAAAAGTGACTAAAAATTTGAAACTTGTTTTGTGATGGGTAGAAAACATTGTGGGAAAAGGAGAAAATGCTAGTTACCGGCATTTTCTCCTTTTCCCACAAAATTTTCAAAAGGCTCTTTTTTCAGGATCTTCAAAAGAAGGGATAGTGTGGTAATGAGTTCTGACTCTTTACCAAATTTCAGAATTTTGGACTGGTCCAAATTGAAAGCAATTTGCAAACAACTAAATAAATGTGAATCAAAATTTGAAAATTGATTTGGAAATGGTAAAAACCATTGTGGGAAAAGGAGAAAATGCTGGTTACCAGCATTTTCTCCTTTTCCCACAATGTTTTCAAAAGGCTTCTATCTCAGGGTCATTTTTTAAGTTAGGATTGTGTGGTAAAGAGTTAACCAAATTATCCAGGTGTATTTCAACAAACCTGAAGAAGATGGATTTTACAACATCAATGGCCATTATGTTCTCTTTTTCCTAAACTGTTTGTGCCTTTTCAAAGACAATGGGCATCATTTCTAGCCATATACAACTCTTTATATTAATACATACAACAAAATTTTGGACTTACCAAAATCCAAATTTACAGATGAATTACCACTCTTACGGCTCAAAATGTGAAAAGTGCATTTGAAAGGATAGAAAATATTTTTGTGAGAGCAATTTCTCCTTTTCCAACAGAGTTTTCTACCCTTTATGATAACTTTCTGCCATTTTCTCCAAATCTAAAATTGTTGTCTGCAAACCCTTTTGGTTTGGAAGAGTCCAAAACTTGTCATTTGGGAGAGGGTTAAAAAAGTTTTTTTTTACAGGGTCACTATAAATTGTGACTGTATGCTACAGGGTTTGAAAGTGCCAGGTTAAATGCACACTCTACCAGGTGACAAATTTCAGAATTGTAAATTTTTACATTTCTAGACAACAATTTATCTCTTCCCCAAGCAATATCAAGTTCATATGAGCATTATAATGATGAATTGGTGAATTTTGCAAAATTTCACTGTTCCAAAATCAAATTCCAGTTTTTAAGCCACATTTATTTTGTGATCAGCAAAAGCTTTTATTCTGGACAAGGCTAAAAATTTGTCATTCAAAAAAGAGTTAAATATGGCCCTGTTGTTTGGATTAACTCTTTACCACACAATCCCCGACTTTTAACGACCCTGTGAAAGAAGCCTGAAAGAAACATGGTGAGAAAAGGAGAACATTTTAGTAACCGGTATTCTCTCCTTTCCTCACAAAACCCCAAGACCTTTTTTGTTACCAGATAACCTTTTACTAAATGAAAAAAAATTAGGCTTGTCCACATTGAAAAAGATTTCAAGATCACAAATCAAATGTGGCTCAAATGACAAAATTTTTCTCTGATGGGATAGCAAAAACACTTCGGAAAGAGGAAAAAATGCTGGTTACCAGCATGTTCTCCTTTTCCCTCAATGTTTTCAAAACCTTGATCTCGAAGTATTACTTAACCCATTACCACACAATCCCGACTTTTGACGCCCCTGAGAAAGAAGCCTTTTGAAAACATTGTAGGAAAAGGAGAAAATGCTGGTAACCAGTATTTTCTCCTTTTCTCACAGTGTTTTCTACCCTTCCCAGATCAAATTTTAATTTGTCAGTCACCTTTATTTTGTCGTCTGCACATGCTTTCAATATGAACCAATCTAAAATTTTGTTGTGTTGTAAATAGTGAAAATCAGGACTGTGTTGTAAAGGATTAACCCATTACTAAACAACAACATTTTAGGCGAGAATTTTTTTATTAGTTGATTTACAAACCCGCCGACTGCAATTTTCCCAAAACCAGAAAAAAAAATATAAGAAGGTTCTAAAAGATTTTTTATTTTTTTTTCCGCCGACCCTAACCATTATTCGTTTCGTCAAAAAAAATCTATATTTAAAGCGAACGTCAACCCAAACTTTTAAACTGGTACCTGTCTTGTCTCCTATATAACCTTCCGATGCGAAGATCAATAACATGCAGCAGCGGGACCCACGCTGCTTATCGCCATTTTCGCCAGTTGTAGTTTTTCTTTAACTGGCGAAAATAAGTGTCGAAAGGATTTTTTATTGACATTTTTGTCTCAACTCACGAGATAAGTGGAGAAAGACTGAAGCAGGAACTTGAGGAAGTATGGTACAGGGTGAAAAAGTCGTCTTCAATGACCCAATTTTGCATCATCAAGCTTTCACAGCGAAAAAACTTCGCCTAACAAACAGTCCCGACCAGGCCTATATTCATGAAATATCCGCTATCAAAGACAAAGGATGACAGGTTATCACTAATTAACTTTATCAATTTGGACAAGACAGCAGAGTGTTATGATCCTTACCTGTTACTAACTCCTAAATCCACCCCTTTATCCTATGAAAATCACACTTTTTTCCCCACAGGTAAAGCGTCTGCATATTTGTTTAAATGACGTCACACTATCGATCATTACTGATTCTCAAAACATGAATAGTCATAAAATAAACTTGAATTACCACTTCTTACAGCTGGAGATATTTTTTCCAAACATATTTTAAATAAATTATAATGGTAAAGTGAAGGATTAGAAAAATCTTGAAGACGATCTTTTGCCTTCCTCATGTCGGCAACTCGAGCAAAATATGCAGTGGAGTGTTCTATTTTTAGAATACTCTTCACCTTTTCCTCCTTATCAGCTAGTTTATTGACTAATAGATTACATCTCTATAGATCTTGTTAACTTTTTTTTAAACTTTAACAAGTCATTATCATGTTTTTGAATCAAGATTGTGGTCCCCATCACAGGCATAAAGAAGTTTTTTTTTTTTCTCTCTTCTTACCAGTCTGGACACTATTTGCAATCTGATGAGAAATGTTAAAGTTTTGAGTTAAGTGTAACTCTGCATCAGTGGGGTCATAGGCAATCAAAAACGAAATGGTTTGATGATGTTCTTTTGAGTCAACAAATACGCCAGGATAGAAATCCTTACTAATTGTCTTTCTTTGATATAGCAAATCATATCCAAAAGAGATAGTTCAACTTCTTTTCTTCCATGGAAGGCATACAGAAATTCTCTCATCACATACTTTCTTTTGTTAGGTTCAAGAAAGGGATACTGTCTACTTGCAGCACAAGTCTGCTTCTAGATTCAAACAAATTTAACTACATTATGTGTTTTTATCATGCTTATACCCCCTATAAACAAAGTATGGGGGATGTATACTGGAGTCACTGTGTCTGTCCATCCATGTGTCACAAAAAGCTTGGCATAACTTTCAAAGTAGAACAGCTAGTGACTTCAAACTTTGGATTTTTGTTTGAGGCTTAACTTCCAAAATAAAACGGCTAGAACCAAAAACTTCATGTACAGATCGGCCACATTAAAGAGTAGTGCAGTGTACAAGAAGCATAACTTTTTCCACTATTTTTAACGTTTATATCTTTTTGTATATTTAACTTTGGATTTTTATCTGGGGCTTAATTTCCAGAGTACAAAAGCTAGTGACTTCAAGCTTCATATATAATTAGATCACCATAAAGCAAAGAGCACTTTACCAGTACTATAACTATATTCCCACTATTTTCACATTTATTTCCCTTTGTAAATTTTAATTTGGATTTTTGTCTGGGGCATAACTTTCCAAGTGTAAAAGCTAGTACCTTCAAACTTCATATACAGATGGACCACATTAACAAGAAGTGCAGTTTTCAAAACTATATCTCTGTTCCTGCTATGTTTAGAGTTATTGCCCTTTGTTAATTGTAACTTTGGATTTTTAAAATGGGGCATAACTTTCAAAGTACATAAGCTAGTCACTTCAAACTTAATATGATTTTGAATCACATCAAAATTAAGTGCACTGTGCAAGAACCATAAATCTTTTCCCACTATTTTTAGAGTTATAGCCCTTTCTAATATATAATTTTTTTAAACTCTTTTGTACTAAACCATTCTGCAGTCTGTGACAAAGAGCTGTTTAGTGACAAGGAGCTGCTTTGGGGTCACATTTAGTGATAGCTCAATTATTTTTGTTTTGTTTTGGGAGCTCAAACAATGCCAACTTCATAACGACCTCAATAGAGGCGACTTAGGAAAACATTATGAGAAAAAAAATGTCTGTTTTTTGTAGATTCACTGCAATGAATTTCCAGAACTGTTTCTGTAAAATTGTGCTAAATTTATTGGAACTTCAGAACTTCTTAGCTAATGTTGTGGTTTGTGAAAGAGCCACTTTCTGTTTCTTTTCTTGTCAGACAATCATAAAGAGCCTTAAAGTTTTAAGAATTCATTTGGCAGCAAATGTCGTAGAGCCAGATCAGACTTCTCATAAAGGAGCAAATTCAATCAGAATCTTCAATGTTTGCTAAATTCTGAATGTGTCTTTGGACCTCATTGATCTGTGGCATGACACTATTAAAGCTGGTCATTACAGTTTTTAAGGTATCCAGAATAGATTTTTAGGAAAATTATGGTACCTTGAAAGATGTAACTATAATACAGACTGTTGGTTTACTTCACTAGTTATATTTTTAGTTTCTTGCGGTATTGGTAGGAAAAAAAAATAATGAAAAGAAAAATCTCTTTTTTTTATTTTTTTTTATCGACTGAACATTTTTAGAACTTTTTTTTAAAATTTTTTTTCGTCCCCCCGACCCTAAATTTGAAAAAAAGATCCCGTAAATCAACTAATAAAAAAATTCTGGCCTTAGGTTTGTCCAAATTGAAAGGAATTGCAGATGGCAAAATAAAAGTGACTGAAAATTTGAAATTTGCTTTGTGAAGGGTAGAAAACATTGTGGGAAAAGGAGAAAATGCTGGTTACCAGCATTTTCTCCTTTTCCCACAATGTTTTCTAAAGGCCTCTTTCCAAGGAGTGTCAAAAGTTGGGATTGTGTGGTACAGGGCTAAAGAATGATACAAGTTGCCCTTTACTACAGGGTTATCTGTCTACACTTAAAAAATTATCAACTGACTTGAAAAGATTTTCATGATTACATTGGGGCGTAATTGAAACATACATCAAACGTAACGAACAACCTTGCTACACCTTGAACACTGTAATTACCCAACAGACCTATGTAAATATGAGTAATGTCGCTGGGTAACAATTTCTTCTTACAATTTACATTGCTTATCACCCGTTACAGCAGAAAATTCAAGTAACTTTTTTTATTCCCTGCATCTAATAGCTTTGAAAAACATTGCATTAGGAAGCTAAAGTCCTTTTCCTACAATTTTTTAGAGTCACAAAAAAACTTCCCTTCCTTTAGGTGTTTATCTATTAAGCCAAGTACTGATGAAAATTTCAAAGATGGAATGGATAGGAGCACTGACTGCCACAATATAACATTAGATAATTTTGATAACATCGTAAATCACCAGACATCCAATCAGGCATTCGTCCTTTTTAACCCATTACCACACAATCCCTACTTTTGACGCCCCTCAGAATGAAGCCTTTAGAAAACATTGTGGGAAAAGGAGAAAATGCTGGTTACCAGCATTTTCTCCTTTTCCCACAAAGTTTTCTACCCTTCACAAAACAAATTTCAAATTTTCAGTCACTTTTATTTTGTTGTCTGCAAATGCTTTTAATTTGGACCAGTCTAAAATTTTGTCGATTGGTAATGGGTTAAACTAGCATTAGCTCTCACAGGGCTTAAAATAAACTGCAGCAACAAGTTTCATAAATAGCTAGTCTTCTTAACCTAATTTTGATCCAAAAATCCTTTTCCCACAATTTTTTCTAAAGGCTTCTTTCTCGTCAAAGGTAGGGATCGTGTAGTAATGGGTTAAGATCAGACAGTTTGTTCTGTGACTGAAATGAACTTATGCATTTAATCCCTGTAATACTTACTAAATGAAACATTGTCCGTTAGTACTGCAAATTTGAAATCATAATTTCAGTTTGTTTTTTCAGAATATCTGGCAAAATTACAGATAATAGAGCCAAGATCAGACAGCAGTTTCTGATCTTGATCTACAGTTCATATATCAGCATAAACAAATACATGAAAAAGATATAATCTCAGTCACTGTCGATAAGACAAAGTTTGCAGTTTTAAACCTTTCCCAGACAACCCCAGGTTTTTACAACCCTTAGATAGATAGAAGCCTTTTGAAAACATTGTGGGAAAAGGAGAAAATTCTGGTAACCAGCATTTTCTCCTTTTCCCACAATGTTTTCTACCCTGCTGAAAACCAGTTTAAATTTGTGAGTATTCCGTTTATATTGCCATCTGCAAGTGCTTTCAATTTGATCCAGTCTAAAATTTGTCGTTTGGTAAAGAGGTAACCCATTACCACACAATCCCTACTTTTGACAACCCCGAGAAAGAAGCCTTTTGAAAACATCGTGGGAAAAGGAGAAAATGCTGGTAACCAGCATTTTCTCCTTTTCCTACAATGTTTTCTACCCTCTACAAACCAATTTTCAAATTTCCAGTCACTTTTATTTTGCAGTCTGCAAATGCTTTCAGTTTGGACAAACCTAAAATTGTGTTGTTTGGTAATGAGTTAAGGCTGTTTAAGTCAAAATGTCTGGCAAGGTAGTAGACGGTGTAAATCCAAGATCAGGCTGCACACATTGTACAGTCTGATCTTGAACAACACTATTTGCAATAGTACCAGTAAGTCCAGGTTTAGTACTCAGGATTCATTTGCTAACAGCTATAAAAGGTTACAAAAATTTCTGCACTAAAAGGCAAACAAAGGTAAGGATAAAATCTGACTTCAAACACTTATTTCATTGCTTGCAAGTCCATAGACAGTCACAAAACAGTCATAAAGATTGGCCATGTTGCTATTTTATAGAGTGCATATACCTTTTGAGGACTGAAGACGGGTCCTTTTATGTAAAGGTACTTTAACTCTTTACCAAACTATCCCTAGGTTTATCTCATTACCAGACAACAAAATTTTAGGATGGTTGGTTATATAGGGGTTTAATGCCACTTTAACAGCTAAGGTCATATCATGGCAGTCGGTGACGCACACATGTTTCCTGGCTTTCTCACACTGGCACTTACACTACTTTCTTTCCAAAGCCACAGACTACTTTTCTCACATGCTTCAGCAGAGGTGATAGGCGAAAATACGCCGGAAAGAAAGTTCGCCTCAACCGGGTATCGAACTCACAACCACCAGGTCATGAGTCCGACACGCTCACCACTGAGCCACCCGGGCGGGCACAAAATTTTAGACTTGTCCAAATCAAAAGCATTTGCAGATGACAAAATAAGTAAATGGAATTTTAAAATTTAAATGTTTTTTATGAAGGGTAGAAAACATTGTGGGAAAAGGAGAAAATGCTGGTTACCAGCATTTTCCCCTTTTCCCAGAATGTTTTCATCAAAAGGCTTGATTCTTTTCCAGGAGCGTCAAAAGTAGGGATTGTGTGGTAATGATTTTTTTTTTTTTAATCCGTAAGAGAAAATGGTGGTTACCTGGGTTTGTATTCATCAACCATTGTTAAGAACATTCTTTGTCTTATTCTCCAGAATTTTCCATATTTAAAAGTAACAAAACTTCTGTTTGGCTAAACTAAATTGTTTAGCCAATCAGAAGTTGTGTTACTTACAAATTTAGAAAATTCTGGAGAATAAGACTAGGAATATTCCTAAGAATGGTTAGTGAATACAGGCTCTGAACATTCTCTTAACCCTTTACCCCATAAGACATTTCTATGGTATCTCTAATTGACCCTAAATAACAGCAAGGATGAAGCCGTTTCTTATGTGTATATGACACCTTTTGATAGCATAGAAAACATGGTGACAAAAAGGTGAAATTGCTCGTCACGAGCAATTTCACCTTTTGCCGCAATGTTTTCAAAAGGCTCCTTCAAGTAATGCGTAGAAATGAGTATCTATGGAGTAAAGGGTTAATAAAATGTTTTCCTTTGTTAATGGACAATTCTTATAAATATATACGCCAAATTGAAACTGTCATCTGACAATTTTTCTCCCATAATTGAGAAACAGTTATAAGTTTTGTCCCCAATGTTAAAGCTAAGGGTTAACTCGAAAGGCTATACATGCTGAATTCATTATTTTAACACTTTTTTCAAATGACATAATCTTGGTCTCTACCAAAACTGAAAGAATTTGCAGACAACAAATTAAATTAACTCAAAACATTAAAGGTGTCTGTAATGGGTAAGAAAACATTATGGGAAAAGAAGAAAATGCTGGTTAACAGCATTTTCTCTTTTTTCTACAATGTTTTCAAAAGGCCTCTTCCTCAGGGTTGTTATTAACACAGGATTGTGTGGTAAACAGTTAAATATAATTATCTTATGTAATAAATTTTCTACCAAAATGCAGTTTCATTACCAGTCAACCACATCACAATGAAGATTGAAAAGCTACCAAAACTGAAATAATTATGTTTTTGACATTTTTCACTTAAGTGTCTTTGTTTAATCCATAGTATAACCTCTCTATACTGTTATGTCCTTGGGAAATGTGCAACAAAAAGCGTAAGACAGCTGTCATTACTGAATTAATTCTGTGAGCAATTTAAAAGGGCCTTTTAATCAATCTCTCAAAAAGTTAAATTTTAAATCATTACCATTTCAATCCTTTACCATACAAACCAAAGTTCAAACCACCATCAGGAAAAAGGCTTATGGAAACACGAAAATACAAGCATTTTTCTAAAGCCTTCTTTCTCAACATTTTAGGAGCATGGGATCATTTGATGAGGGATGACCCATTACCAAAGAACAAATCCCAGACTCTTCTTGATACAAAAGCATTGGCAGACAATAAGTCTGGTAATAAAACAAATGGTAGTGTAGAAAAAATTGTGGGAAAAGGAAAAAACCTCTGGCATTAAGGTCTTTAAAACTCAAGATTGTGTGATAAAGGATCAGAGAACCTCAGAGTTAATCCTTGCCAAAAAGATCCTGTGTTTCAATTATCCTGAGGAAAACAGCTTTTGAAAACAATGTAGGAAAAGGTGAACATGCTGGTTTCCAGTTTCTTCTCCTTTTCCTGCAGTGTTTTCAATCCTTTTAACATATAAACCAAATCATCTAACCCTTTACCAAACAAAGAAATTTCAGGCTTGTCCAAATGGAAAGCATTTGCAGACAACAAAATACAAGTGACTGAACATTTGAAAGTTGTTTTGTGAAGGCTAGAAAACATTGTGGGAAAAGGAGAAAATGCTGGTTACCAGCATTTTCTCCTTTTCCCACAATGTTTTTTTTTTTTTTTAGAGCCTCTTTCTTAGGGTCGTCAAAAGTAGGGATTGTGTGGTAATGGGTTAAACCACATTTGTCATTGGAGAGGTCATCAGACCTCTCCAACAGTAGTGAGTTTAAAAGGCAGACTGTCACAGAATTTGCTGTCTAAATCCATTTTTCTAGCGAAATTATTCCGATACTCAGTGTTTCTTCATGGTTTTGTAAATAAATTGAAATCAAAAAACCGAAAAAGGAAATAGACATGGTTTATTTTTATATGACGAATTTCAGAGAAATATTTGTTACATTAATTTGCCATGGCTGCAAATGACCCCTATAACAATTGTAATTTTTCATTAAGTAAATAGATCTAAGCCGAAGAAAAAATAAGAATGATTTCGTTTAAAAAGAGAAAGAAGACTGCTGGACAAGATCATGCCACTTGAAAGCAAGAAGGCCAAAGGTCAAGTAAAGCATAATTATGACTTTTCTATGCAGCGGCCTCTTCACTTGTTTGTTTACATGTACCAAAATGTATTGAAATTAAAAGCCAATGATGTGCTTGAAAACATTGATGCTGACCTCTCATGGCTTCTTTTTTAAAGAAGCCAACTTGTCTGCAAATATCTTTCATTTGGGCAAAGTCTAACATGCTGCCATCTGGCAAATAGTTACCTTTTCCTGTTGAATCTTCAACCAAAGAAAATACATTAAATTGCCAATAAAGAACTGAGTCATATTGTCCTCAAGGAAGGAGTGTCCTTTATTTCCTCCAACTGGGGAAAATGACCAATAAATATGGTCAGTTAATTTGGGGCTTGTGGACATCTGATTGTCACAGCTCTTATTTTATGGCCACAACTTTTCCATTAACTCTTTACCACACAATCCCTACTTTTGACACTCCTGAGAAAGAAGCCTTTAGAAAACATGGTGGGAAAAGGAGAAAATGCTGGTAACCAGCATTTTCTCCTTTTCCCACAATGTTTTCTACCCTTCACAAAACAAATTTCAAATTTTCAGTCACTTTTACTTTGTCGTCTGCAAATGCTTTGGATTTGGACAAGCCTAAAATATTGCCGTTTGGTAATGAGTAACTCTTTTCCAAAATTTGGTCTTTTCCAAATCCTCTTAGCATTTAGCAAATATTATGTTGCTTTACTTCATATAGGAAAGAGAACACGGCCAAAAAAAGGTGAAAATGATAATAACCAGCAATTCCATCGTCTTCTACAATATTTACAACAGATTTTTTTTTCCAGGGTTACAACAAGAGGGCCATGATGGCCCTGTTTTGCTGCACTGGTTCATAATTACTTTGACCAAGCATACCAAACATAACAATTCTAGGCTAAATGGTTATGAAAAAGAAGACACCTAATTCTTTTGTATAAAAGCCAATGTTAAAGTTGTGGCCCCAGTCTGAAGGTACTTTTGCCGAGAGAGCTTAAAATATTTGAATACCTATGGAGGTCCACAAGATAAAGCCACAATCAAACAATACAGGCCTAGGCCATTTATTTGTAAGCAGGATTTTCAAACTTTTCTCATTATGCAGTCCCTGTAAAAGGTAGGGGTAATTTCGAACCCTAAGTTAAATTTTAAATAAATTATTAAGTGGTCAACAAGATAAGTCAAAGAATGTGCAGTCTGATCTTGATCTACACTGTCCGTTGAAAGTCAGCAAGTCCCAATCAGCAACCTATGGGTTAAAATACAAAAAATTCCAAAGACCCTGAGTTTAATTTTGTCAAACAATATGACAAAATCTTTGAAATGCTCTGGTGAGCTGAAAACAGAACAGTTTTCATCTAAGGGCAAAATGCATAGCATAGCAAATACAGCCTGGCCAGACATGATTAAATCTACTGTGGCATTCTATAATTGCAAACTGCTGCAAAACAAGCCATTTTCTATCCTCAAACATTGCTTTTTATGCTCCGATGCATTTTACTGGCTCCTAGAACACTTTTCTTCAATAAAGCACATTTAACCTCATTCTGCAACTTCTAGGCTATCCTTGTTTCACTCTTTACCAAACAATAAAATTTTAGACTGGTCCAAATTGAAAGCATTAGCAGACAAGAAAGTAAACGTCACTAAAAATTTGAAATTTGTTTCCAGCAGGGTAGAAAACTTGGGAAAAGGAGAAAATGCTCGTTACCAGCATTTTCTCCTTTTCCCACAATGTTTTCAAAGGCTTCTATCTCAAGGTCGAAAAAAAACAGGGATTGTTTGGTTAATCCTTTACTGAACCATAAATTTTACGACAAGTTCAAATTGAAAGCATTTTTAGGTGACTTATTATTGGTTCAAATAGCAGCATTTGTCCTTGATTTAGTAAAAAAAAAACATGGTGGGAAATGCAGAAAAATGCTGGTTAACCATACAATCCATTAGAGATAAGCTTTTGTAACATTCTTGAACAAGAGGGTTGTTGGCCCGGGAACGCTCACCCTAGACTATAGCTTATGATTTAAATTCAATTCTTTGAACAACTTTGGTAGAGCTAAAGGAACATCCTTGCCAAGTTTTATCAAGATTGGCCCAGTGGCTTAGGAGAAGAAGATGTTAAAAAGAAATTGTTGACGTATGCTGGATGACAGACTCCGGACATAGGGCGATAACAATAGCTCGCCTTTTGCACTTTATGCTAAGGTGAGCTACCAAATATCAAAGATCTACGCCTTCAAGTTTCAAAGAAGAATTTTAAATTTTCCTTCTTTGTGCTATGTTCAAACTTGTGATCCGTGGGGCCGGGCCAGTTTTGACCAAAGCAGCATCCTTGGAACAAACTTGGTAGAGGTCCACTCAAAGATGCTACATACCAAAATATCAAAGCTCTACACCTTCCCATTTAAGAGAAAAAGAAATTTAAAGACTTCCGTCTTTGTTCCTATCTTCCAACTTGTGACCTCCGGGGCAGGGCCAGTTTTGACTCCAGGGACATCATATGACCAAACTTGGTAGAGGTCAACTAGAAGATTCTGCATACCAAATATCAAAGCTCTGCACCTTAAAGTTTCAGAGAAGAATATTTTTAAAGTTTTCCTTCCTTCTTCCTATGTACCAACCTATGACTCCTGGGGCAGGGCCGGTTTCCCTGGGGCAGGGCCAGTTTTGACCCCAAAGGCATAATAATTAAACAACCTTGGTACAGGTCCACAAAGAATTGCAAAGAAATACATGCCAAATCTCAAAGCTCTATGCCTGCTAGTTTCAGACAAGAAGAATTTTAAAATTGTCTTTCTTTATTCTTATGTTTGAACTTGTGACCCCAACGGCAGGGCCAGTTTTGACCCAAGGGGCATAATATGAATAAACTTAGTAGAGGTCCACTAGAAGATGCCACATACAAGCTCTTCGCCATCTAGTTTCAGAGAAGAGGATTTTTTAAAGTTTTCCTTCTTTGTTCCTGTGTTCGAACTTATGACCCCCAGGGCTGAGCCAGTTTTGAGCCCAAGGGCATCAAATGAACAAACTTGGTTGAGGTTTACAAGGAGATGCCACATACCAAGTATCAAAGCTCTATGCCTTAAAGAAACTGTAGGAATTTCCTGTCTTTATTCAATCCTTTGCATTTTTTAATGCTTAAACAATCAATTAAGTCTAATGGAGTTAAATAACTGAAATGGGCATTCTCAGTCAGTACATAAGATGGAGACCATGCATTTTTAACGATTTCATCAGCCAAAAATAAAAGCAAAGTAGCAGACAGTACATTTTCATGATAAGACATATTCATACAAGACACATATTCATGATAATTTTGGGTTCAGCAAAGGGTTTTACAAATCTCAGACCAACAGAATTAATGACTTCTGGACTCCCTCCATCCAACTTTTTTATTTGCCCATAAAATCCCGAGAATATCTCCCGCAAGTGTATGGTGGTCCAACAGGCAATGCAAAGCTTCTTGTTTCCGAGTATTGATTCATCATTAGAGCAAATGTCCAGCCTACCTCACAAAAGTTCTCCGCAATTATAGCTTTTTTTTCTGCGGGAGATTGATCACGGGAGATTGATCACGGTCCAGTACATTATTGCCAGAACAACTATTGGAATTGTTGGTTTTACTAATTCACATTGATCAACATCAGAGAAAACATGTCATCTGCCACTTCCCCTTTCCATTGATCTGTCCATTCACCTAGTCAACCTTTTATTTACCCATCACCTTTTTCTTTGACCCCTGCTTACAACATTTAAGCTTGGAAAAAATGATTCATGACATTCATTCTCAGGATGATTTCTCATTATGAGCTGCTTATGTTTGTAGAATACCCTCTGGAAAAGGTGATTAACTCTGTACCAACAACAAAATTTTAGGTTTGTCCAAATCGAAAGCACCTGCAGACGACAAAGTAAATGTGACTGAAAATTTGAAATTTGTTTTGCGAAGGGTAGAAAACATTGTGGGAAAAAGAGAAAAAGCTGGTAATGAGCATATTCTCCTTTTCCCACAATGTTTTCTAAGGCTTCTTTCTCAGGATCGTCAAAAGTAGGGATTGCGTGGTAATGGGTTAACTGTCATCTTTTTCTTTGACACTTGTTTACATTTAGGCATGGAAAAAATTATTCATGGCATTCATTCTCATGCTGATTTCTTGTTATGAGCTGCGTATGTTTGTAGAATACCGGTCTCTACAAAAGATGATTTACCTATTGAAACCAACACTTCCTACTTTTCTCACAGATTTCTATCATTTTGAAAACAAATTTATTAATTAATTCTTTACCAGATGATAAACTTTTACACCTGTCTAAATTCCAAGCATTAGCAAATGCCAAATCAAATGTGACTCCAACTAGAGAAGTTGCAAAGTAACAAAATACCCCCGACCAGCACCTTGTCACTGAAGCAGTATCCAGCATTTTCTTCTATTCCCACATTGTTTTCAAAGCTTTCTTCTTTGAGGTCATTAAAAGTTAGGATCGCCTGGTGTGGTGTTGCGCAGGCTACAATACTGACTTTCGTAACTGCTTTTGCTGCAACCAAACTGTGTACCAAGTCTAACCGAGAGTTGCAGATGGAACAAGTAAATGTCAAGTCGGGACTTTCAGCCAGTCTTTATCACGAAGCAGGTGACAAAACTTTAGACTTGTCCATACTGTATACATTTACAGCTAACAATCAACTCATTACCAAACGAAAAAATATTAGGTTTGTCAAAATCAAAAGCATTTGCAGTCAACAAAATAGAAGTGACTGAAAATTTGAACTTTGTTTTGTGAAGGATAGAAAACATTGTGGGAAAAGGAGAAAATGCTGGTTACCAGCATTTTCTCCTTTTCTGACAATGTTTTCTAAAGACTTCTTTCTCAGGGTTGTCAAAAGAAGGGATTGTATGGTAATGGGTGAAGACTTACATAATGGAATTTGTAAATGAAAGGTTAGAAAGGAGAGTGGGAAACAGGGAAAATACTGGTTACCTGCATTTTTTACCTTTTCTCACAATGTTTTCAAAAAACATTTTCTAGAAGCTCCTACAACATGTATTCAATCAGTATAGGGTAAACCAAATAAGGAAAGAAAGTGTGTATAAATCAAGTTCTGGCCTGCCCCGGACTACCATTTATTACCCTGACAACAGCAAATCTGATTTATAGACTTTTCCTTGATAAGTATAAAGGCTGGTTCTGTAAGATACCTCTTTATGGATTGCGACCTTTGACCATTTTCCCCATTAACTTTTTACCAAATGACAAAATTTTGGACTTGTCGAAATTGAAAGCACTGACAACAAAATAAATGTGAATCAAAATTTGAAAATTGTTTTGGAATGGGTAGAAAACATTGTGGGAAATGGAGAAAATGCTGGTTACCAGCATTTCTCCTTTTCTAACAATGTTTTCAAAAGCTTGCTTTCTCAGGGTCGTTAAATGTCAGGATTTTGTGGTAAAGAATTAACCCTTTACCTGACCCGAGTTATAAAGTTTTGTTGACCCTAAGAATGAGTGCTGGTGTCCAGCATTATAATTCTTAACTCTTTACCAAACAAAATATTAGGCTAGTCCAAATTGAAAGCATTTGCAGACGACAAAATTGTGGCTCCAAAATCGAAACTTGACCTGAGAAGAGTGAAAAACATTATAGGAAAAGGAGAAAATGCTGGTGACCAGCATTTTCTCTTTTTCCCATGATGTTTTCTAAAGGCTTCTTTCTCAGGCTGTAAAAAGTAGGGATTGTGTGGTAATGGGTTAAATGACCTTGAAGAAGAGAACTCTGCACAATGTTTTCAATAAGGCTTCTATCTAAGTTAAAAGTCGGGATTGTGTGGTGGAGAGTTTGAGGACTTTAAAAACAAATGTGGGAAAAGGAGAAAATGCTGGTTACTAGCATTTTATCCTTTTCCCATACTGGTTTTTTTCAATGCTTTCTACAAAAATAAATATTAATTTTTCCAGTCATATTTATTTTGTCATCTGCAAAATGCTTTCAAATTAGATAAGTCTATAATTGTGTTATTTAGTATATAGTAGAAAAGAAAAGACAATGGTATTTGCCTTTAAAAAGAAACAGTTGAACTTCAGTATTGGTTGGTAAATATTAAATAATTTAACAGATACTGAAGTGTCAGATTCCTCCCACATAAGGACTAATGGCACAACAACAATACTTGTAGGAATCTCTGAACGCCAATAAGTGTTCCCCAATAAGCGTTCCAAAGTCTTTCAAATGTTCTAGGTCCATGGTAATTAGGTTCTTGCATGAGCAGTTTCATTCTGATACTTGATATCTGAATCTGTGTTTCAGAAGGTTTCATTTGCTGTTAATGGGAGAAGGGCATGCCAATAAAACTAAGCCTTATTGATCATCTCTCTCTCTCTCTTTCCAAGGATGGGTATTTCCTTTTTATTTGGTATGGTTTATCATGTTTTTTGTTTTGAGAAATGCATGATATGAATGACATTTTTGCACTTTACCATCCTCATTTTCCATCAAATGTCATGCTATTTGTTTTGTACCCTGAAACAAACAATCTTGTTGGCATGACCTACCTTCAAAACAGGCACAAGTCTCTGCTGGTCTTTGCTTCGAATATTTATCTGGGACACAATCTTGGAATCCTGAGCTGTTGCATAGTTTTCACTTGCTACTCCATTTAACTGGTATTCGATACTCCAGACAACACGACCCATATCGCGTGTGTCGTAGGTCTCTTCTGCAACCTCCATCTGCCATCCGAAAACATCCAGAACACTGAAATGGAAAAAGAGATACTTATCAGCGCAAGAAACCTGAACTCTGTACTAATTACCAGCACTTTCTCTTTTTCCCACAATGATTTCAGAAGCCTTCTTTCACAGGAATGTAAAGGCAGTCTTAACAGTATAAAAGGCTTGTTTGGACTATCATAATAGTATAAGTTTTGAAAGAATTTATATACTCTTTAAAATCAAGTGCTAAACAAGAGCTATGTGTGCATGTTTTCACTCTTTACCAAACAACAAAATTACAGACTGGCCCATTGAAAGCATTTGCAGATGAAAAATACCATCATGTAACTGAAAAGTTAAAATTTGTGTTAGGGTAGAAAACATTTTGAGAAAAAGCTTCTTTCTTGGGATTGTTGAAAGTCAAGATTGTGTGGTAAAGGATTAAGGGACTTCATACCTGAAATTGTATTTTTCAGAAATCCTTTAATCCTGAAGCACACATCTATGATCCAGCAAATAAAGGAACTATGAAACTACATGTAGACAGACGCATGCAGGTGCCCAATTAAGTAACTATCTTGGCATTGAAAATTTGGGCAATACTCATATATATTGGTGAATATGGCCCTTGCCGTGATCCACTCCATCTACATTAACTCTTTCCCAAACAACAAAATTTTGGACTAGTCCAAATTCAAAGAATTTGCCGACAACAAAATTAATTTGAATCAAAATTGGAAATTCGATATGGGAAGGGTAGAAAACATTGTGGGAACACTGTCAGCAATGGTATTAAACCTGCTGAGAGATGAGGTATGTAGTCCAGGTCCGTATTCACCAACCATTCTTAAGAACACTTAGAATTTTGTCAATGTAAAAGTAACAGAACTTCTGATTGGCTAAACCATTTGGTTTAGCCAATCAGAAGTTCTGTTACTTTCACAGTTAGAAAATCTTGAACAACATGACAAAGAACGCTCTTAAGAATGGCTGGTAAATACAGACCCAGGTATGGATACAAGTGTTAGAAAAGCTGGTACAACATGGCTGCAGGATGAAATGACATCATGTTTACACATTCCCACAGCCTTTGATGTGCAGGAACTGTTAATTGTATTTCCTGTCCTCAAAAACCCACATCAAATACAAAATAATGACAGGCATGCACAAATGCACCTTTGATGTTTTGATATTCATTCATCTGCCCCCATAAAACTGCATTTTATTCTCAACTTAGCACATATATTAAGGTTTTGAAATTATGGTAATAGCCAGACATTCATTTCAAAAATAAAATAGCACTTTATTTTCTGCCAAATGACAAAATTTTTATTTTATATGTAACTGAACGCGTTTGCAAAGAACAAATATTGCCCAAATAATGAAAATTATTACAAAGAGAGGGTAGAAAATAACGTTTAATCAAAGGACTGAAGGTCCTGAAAGTCGCACTAATGGTGAAACCTTGATATTTTGGGACTGATAGATGGTTATCACCCTTTTACAGGACAATCTTGCTTTTACGTAATTCAAACAGCTTTGGAAAATAGAGCTGAAAGAAAGAAAAACTCATTTTTTTTTACTCAAGGTTTTCTTCCAATTAGACTCGAATTTAATGGTTTACCGTAAGTCAAATTTGATTAGTTTTCAGCAATTCTTCGATTTTGACTAGTCTGCAATTTACTTGAGCAAATGCAGTTACTTGTAATAGGCAGCTTCCCACCAAGTTAGATCTTTTCATTTTTCTTTTTCTTTAATATATCCATGTTGGCATATAACCTGACATAATATACCCAAAACAATATTAAATGTATGTCATTGGTCACCTCTATTACTTGGAACTTACTGAAACAGTGCCACTGCATACCGATGCTAGCACTTGACAATTTTTGAAAAGGGACACATAAGGGACATCTCTGTGAAATCATTTCAAAATCTGACCAACCATTTCAGTGAAGAAGAATTTTCAAGAATTTCTTCATGTCCGAATAGTGCAAGTGGACCCCATTTACCAGAGCCATGTTTCTTGATGGATCAGAATTTGGAAAACATTTTTGAAAATGGTCACCCAAGGAAGATTGCTTTGAAATTATTTTAAAATCTGATCATGGGTTTCAGAGAAGGTGAATTTTCAAGAAATTCTTCATTTCCATATAGTAGCCCCAATTCACCTGAGCCATGTTTCTTGGCAAATCAAAATTTCGCGAACAAGTTTTTAAAAGGGTCACCCAAGGAACATCTCTGTGAACTTTTTTCAATATCTGATCAGCCGTTTCAGAGAAGTAAGAATTTTCAAGAATTTCTGCATGTCCATATAAGTACAAGTAGCCCCCATTCACTAGAGCCATGTTTCTTACGGATTGAAATTTCGCAAACAATTTTTGAAAAGGGTCACCCATAGAACATCCCTGAGAAATTATTTCAAAATCTGACCAGTGGTTTCTGAGAAGAAGAATTTTTTAGAATTTCTTCATTCCTGTATAGTGCAAATAGCCCCCATTCACCAGTCATGTTTCTTGACTGATCAAAATTTCACGAAAAAGTTTTGGAAAGGGTCACTTAAGGTAGTGGACCCGTAATAGGCATAGTGCAGCATGGCATAAAATTTCTGGACAGTTGATAAGACATATTTTGTACAGATATGATACTATTGCACATTTTTGACCGAACAGAAATTCCTTCGGGGTCCGTCTTGAAATTATTTGTTGATAATTTTGTTAGTTTCCAGAAAAGGGAGGTAATTATCATATCCATTTGTAATGAAATTATAGTAGTTATAGATTTATAAATGATAATTCTAGGAAGGACAAAAAAGAAAAAGTGGCTCCGTGAAAGTAGTACAATAGTGCTCATTTTTAATCTTAGCAAATTTTCTAGGGTAATATTATAGTGGAAATAGCTGTTTTCTATTACGGGTCCACTACGTTAAGGAACATCTCTGTGAAATTATTTTAAAATCTGGCCTGCTGTTTCAGAGAAGAAGATTTTTAAAGAATTTCTTAGAAAACTGTTTGGTTGCCATGGCAACCAAAACTTTTGACGTAATCAAATTCTGTGAACAATTTTCAAAGAGGACCTCCCAAGGAACATTCCAGCCAAGTTTGGTCCATATTGGCCCAGCGGTTTTGGAGGAGTTGATGTTTAAAGAATTGTTGATGACGCATGACGGATGACAGACACCAGGTGATCCTAAAAGCTTCCCTTGAGCATGTTGTGCTCAGGTTAGCTGAAAAAACAGTCCTAAGGTTTTTCATCTCAACCAAACTGACTCTCAAATTATAAAAAATATTTGCAAAGTAATTAATAACTATGCAATCTACAACAGGTTAAAGACCATTGTGAATAATTAGTTTAACTCATTAATTACCAGACCAGCCCAATTTTAGGCTTGTCCAAATAAAAAGCATTTGCAGACGACAAAATAAAAGTGACAGAAAATTTGAAATTTGTTTTGTGAAGGTTAGAAAAAATTGTGGGAAAAGGAGAAAATGCATTTTTTTCCTTTTCCCACAATGTGTTCTAAAAGCTTCTTTCTCAGGGTAGTCGAAACTAGGGATTGTGTGGTAATGGGTTAATCACCACATTAAATTTGTTACACTCTTTTTGAGTGTTGAAATTGTATCTTTGCTATCCAAACAATGTAATTAATGTATCACATTTCTCTGTTATATCATTTCTTTAAATGTGCTGATGCTTATGTTGTTTTTTTTTTTATATATATATATAAAACATATTTTTATAATGATGGATAAATATTTTTAAAGTATCCAATATGCTTTTTTTTTTTCATTAATAGTAACTTTATCTTCCTTAAAAAGAAATAGAAAAAAAAAAGTGATTTTATCACTAAGCATTTGATTGACTTCGCTATGTCTATTGTTAAATGAGTTTCATCATTGGTTTTAATCATGTAAGGCAAATTCAAAATAAAGCAAGAGTTATAAATCGTCATGATGACGAATACGTAATTTCTATTAATTTTTACACAAATTGAAGTTAGAAATACTATAAAAATCACGTGTTCATTTTGACTACACATTGGGTACGTTTTGACTCCACTTGGGTAGGTTTAGACTTCATTTGGGTAAGTTTTGACTCCATTCGGGTACGTTTTGACTTGGGTACGTTTTGGTTTGAGTACGTTTTGACTGTAAACCCCTCATCAGTGCAACTGTCAATGTACGGTCGTAATTGCTGTATTTTACCTTGCATGTCATATTTCATGTTGTATTTACTGTATACGGAGGGGATGAAATATCCTTGTCGCCACTCTTTTGGGGTCCGAACAAATTCAGTAATCAACATTTTAACTTTACTGGTGTTAATCGTTATGTGCGTTTGTTTTCTATCCCGTCCGCCATTTGCATTTTCTTAATCAAAGTACAATTTTGTACTTCAAACTTAAGCTGATCAAAGACCTAAAATACTAGAATTAATAGCAAAAGTTCATGTCTGATTTCCATAAAATCGTGTATGTAAGCGTTTCGCATGCAGTTTTATATGTTACAAAAGTTTTTTGATGTGTAATGGAATAGTTTTTGGGTGTTTTGGGGTATTCGAGTGGTTTGGGGTGTTTCATCCGAGACGTACGTTACAAACTAGGTCAAAGCTGCGGAACGAAACAAATTTTCAAATTTAGAGCGAGTTTTACGATATTTAACCCTGAATTCTTGGTTTGCATGGTTTAAAAGAGTTGATTTCAAATGACATCACTCGAGTCCGAAATTCCACCCTTATAAGCGAAGCTCTACCGGTCTCGTTAATACATGAATATTTACAGTAAGGTGCTCTCGATAAGCCATATTAATCCGCGATCCCTTTTAAACTCACATTAAGCACTGATGGGGGATATCTTAGCTGAATTGTGTT
This sequence comes from Tridacna crocea, assembly GCA_943736015.1. NCBI lineage: Eukaryota > Metazoa > Mollusca > Bivalvia > Cardiida > Cardiidae > Tridacna > Tridacna crocea. Next base: position 27,818,774 of record OX031070.1, read on the forward strand.
TTCTTTACCCATCTAAACAAAGATAGATGTTAAATTTTCACATGATATACAAAATAACCGCATTTTTTTTTTAATTTAAAATTTGAGTCACGTTCTCCTTTTTCTAGCGTAGGTATATGAGTTATATGAGTTACCGGGTCCAGTCCCATCATAAAGAACAAATTCCAGACATACCAAAGAAAAAGTAGTTCTACAGCGATTGGGTTAAAAGCAGAGTAACTGCACCTCGTTTATGAAGTATATACGACGTTTTTGATCCAATTTTTTGCATGATTCTTCAACCCACTAAAGACACCCCCAACCCACCCTGAGCTCCCTGAGCTCCTCGCAAAAAGTCGAACGTTTTGACAAACGTGCGACTTAAAAAGGAGAAAATGGTGGCCATTGACATTTTCTTCTTTACAAATGATATTTTCATAGGGCTTTTTAACATAGATTAAAACATGTGATAGCCTATTTACCCTTTACCAAACAATCCCTGGTTTGAACAACCCCAAGAAAGATTGTTGGTTGATTATATTGGGGTTTAACGCCACTTTAACAGCTAAGATCATATCATGACCGTCTGTGATGCACATGATTGTGTTTCCTTGCTTTCTCACATCAGCACTAACACAACTTTCTTTCCAAAGCCACCAGCTACTTTTCTCTCATGCTTCAGCAGAGGTGAGAGGTGAAAATACGCCGGAAAGAAAGTTTGCCTCAACTGGGTATTGAACTCACAACCACCAGGTCATGAGTCTGACACACTCACCACTGAGCCACCCAGGGTGGGCCCCAGGAAAACACTGAAAACACTGTTGGAAACAGAGAAAATGCCGGTGACCAGCATTTTCTGCTTGTTACACAAATTTTTCTAATCTTCGAAAAGCAAGTTTCAATTTTCAAGTCACATTTTATTTTGTTGTCTGCAAGTGCTTTCAATATGGACAAGTCGAATATTTTTCGTTTGGTTAACCCTTTACCACACAATCCCTATTTTTGACGCCCCTGAGAAAGAATTAAGCCTTTTGAAAACACTGTGGGAAAAGGAGAAAATGCTGGTAACCAGCATTTTCTCCTTTTCCCACAGTGTTTTCTACCCTTCCCTGAACAAATTTCAATTTTTCAGTCACCTTCATTTTGTCGTCTGCAAATGCTTTCAATTTGAACCAGTCTAAAACTTTGTCATGTGGTAAAGAGTTACGAAGAAAGGGATTAATTTATTGTCTGCAAATGCTGTCAATATGGACTGGTCTAAACTTTTGATACCTGGTAAAGAGATCACTATGTACAACTTCTCTATTGCGGAAAATGTCTGCAACTTCAATTGCCTTTACACTGGCAAACTAATCTTTTCTATAGAATATCCTTAAGATGAAAGATAGATAGATTACCAAGATAGATAGAAAGGAAAAAACATTTTTACCATGCAAAAGAAAAAAAAAAGGTTTCAAGATAATTATGCAGACCTCTGATATATCACCCAGTTACAAAAACCTTAACCCATTACCAGACAGTCCCTTGTTTTTACGACCCCGAGATATAGAAGCCTTTTGAAAACATTGTGGGAAAAGGAGAAAATGCTGGTAACCAGCATTTTCTCCTTTTGCCACAATTTTTTTCTACACTGCTGGAAAGAAATTTCAATTTTTTAGTTACTTTTATTTTGTCATCTGCAAATGCTTTCAGTTTGGACAAGTCTAAAATTTTGTCGTCTGGTAAAGAGTTAAGAAGACCTGGCAAGTATGAACTATTGGCCATGTGAAATAAAAACTATATTATTTAGTTTGAATATTTCTCCATGATAATCCTCTTTCATTTGTAAAAGACTTAACATCCTAATCCTAAACCAGACAACAAAATTTCACCCATGTCCAAATGATTCAGATGACAACGTAACTCAAAGCAAAAAATTTGTCTTTCATAGGGTAGAAAACAAAATAGGAAAGGGAGCAAATACTGGATACCAGCATTTTCTAATTTTCCCACATTGTTTCTGAAAGTCTTCTTCCTGAAGTCGGGATTATTTAGTAAAGGGTTAAATCATAGATAAAGAGGACAATGATGACCCTTTATAGCTCCACTTGCTTTCATGCAAGTTTGCTGTTACTGACATGGACAGCCAAGTTCATCCATCAGAGCCTTTAACATTCATATTATATGAAATATTCTAACATGACATGTGAGTTTGGCTCTGATATAAACACAATGCAACAAAAGCGTGGTAAAAATCTACATTATTCTATGTAGAGTGACGTCATTCTATGTAGGGAGGCGTCATTCTATATAATGTATGTAAGTAAATTATTCAATGGAACATAATCTGCATCTGCGTTTTTAATCAAAGTATGAACTATTTTCCTTTTAATTATTAATCAAGAGTTCAGGTCATGTTAGAATCCAAAAAATCTTTTTCTATCATGGTTTATCATTCAATAAACCAGATTGTGAGTTATGAACTGCAATAAATAAACCACTTAGGCTATGACATACTATGTGAGTTTGGCTATTAACCCATTACTACACAATCCCTACTTTTGATGACCCTGAGAAAGGAGCCTTTAGAAAACATTGTGGAAAAAGGAGAAAATGCACAGAACAAATCTCAAATTTCCAGTCCCTTTTATTTTGTCGTATGCAAATTCTTTTGATTTGGACAAACCTAAAATTTTGTTGTATGGTAATGAGTTAACACAGTGCAATGAAAGCATAATAAAATCTATGCCATTCTATATGGAGTGACATCTTTCTATTTTGATTTTGGAAGGGTAGAAAACATTGTGGGAAAAGGAGAAAATGCTGGTTACCAGCATTTTCTCCTTTTCCCACACTGTTTTCAAAAGCTTTCCTTCTTAGGGTTATTAAAAGTAGAGATTATGTGGTAACAGGTTAAACCCAACACTTTTTGTCCGAACATGTCCTGCAGCCTCTTGGCCCTTGTCTCATCACCTGCAGGTTGTGGGCTATGCAAGAGGACCTGCAGGGTATGGGCTACAATTCTACACCTGACACTTTTTCTTTGTTGGCCATTTCTGACCACCTGCAGCATAGCAGCCATCTATATATAGTGTCTTGTTCAAAACAAGTAAATTGTTTGAATTGTTTGTTTGAATGGTGTTTTACGCCGCTTTCAACAATATTTCAGTCATATCACGGCGACAGTTCACATATTCATGTTTCCTGGGTTTCACCAGTACTAGGCTAGGCTCTGAAGTGTCTTACCCAAGGACACTCCCGTGAAAAAAACCCAGTGGAGCCAGCGAGGCTCGAACCTGGGACCTCCTGGTTACGAGTCCTACACTTTACCACTGAGCCACACAGGACCCCTCAAAACAAGTAAAACAAAACTGTTCAAGGTACTGGACCCCTAATTGGAGAGGTCATCAGACCTCTCCAACAGTGTTGAGTTTAAAAGGCAGACTGCCTCAGAAATTGCTGTCTAAATCCAATCTTTGTAGGGGAATTGTTCCGATACACAGTCTGTTTCGTCATGATTTTATAAAGAAATCGAAGTCTAAAAACTGAAATAGGAAATAGACGTGGTTTGTTTCTATATCACGAATTTCAACAAAATTGTAAGGATTTAATTGCATATTCCCTTTCCAACAATTTTAATTTTGTATTACAATCTTAAATCTTAACAAAAAGAAGAAAAAGAAAAAAGAATTTCGTTAAAAATAGAAACGAACACAGCGGAAAAAATCACGTGACCTTAAAACGCGGGAAGAAGGTCGTGTGACTTACATAAATTACAAGGACGGATGAATACAGAATCCTGTTTTTGCCATTCACTTTGATGAAGGTGTATTTACAACTGAACAGATTTCAACTACCCGTTTATTGTCTTGCTTGTTTCTTTACATGTACCTAGATATATTTAACCTAAAAGCATAAAAAGTATTAGAAAAAAATGATGTCGACCTCTCCTGGCTTCTTTTTTAAAGAAGCCACTTGTAGAAAACAGCTTTTTCCACTATAATATTATCCTATAGAATTTGCTATGATTAAAAATGAGTATTATTGTAAATAATAATAAATAAATCCTTATTTATCAACTTTCAAGGAATTTTATTCCATGCTACACTTAGTGTTACGGGTCTACTACCTTAACTCATTACCAAACGAGAAAATTTTGGACTGGTCCAAATTGAAAGCATTTGCAGACAACAAAATAAAGGTGACTGAAAAATTGAAATTTGTCCTAGGAAGGATAGAAAACACTGTGGGAAAAGGAGAAAATGCTGGTTACCAGCATTTTCTCCTTTTCCCGCAGTGTTTTCAAAAGGCTTCTTTCTCAGGGGCGTCAAAAGTAGGGATTGTGTGGTAATGGGTTAACCAAATACTTGTTTTTCCCAAGTGAAAACTAGAGATGTCACTGACTGTGACTATTAACTCATTACCAAACGACAATATTTTAGACTTGTCCAAATTGAAAGCATTTCCAGACGACAAAATAAAAGTGACTGAAAATTTGAATTTGTTTTGTGAAGGGTAGAAAACATTGTGGGAAAAGGAGAAAATGCTGGTTACCAGCATTTTCTCCTTTTCCCACAATGTTTTCTAAAGGCATTATTCTCAGTGGTGTCAAAAGTAGGGATTGTGTGGTAATGGGTTAATACCCCCGCAGCACTTTGGCAGGAAAAAGTGTCAAGTTCAAGGGGAGATAATTCCTCAACCAGAAGGAACTTACACTTGAAAATTGTGAAATATATAAATTGAAATATATAATCAATTATTGTGCAATGTTTCAATAGAACTGAAGGAAAACTAGGAGTTCGCGACACAAAATTAGAAGTACTTTGTACACAGACTGACACATGGACCGACACATGGACACACAGACAGACTGGCTGATTCCAGTATATACCCCCGAAAGCATTCATTTTGCGGGGGTATTATAATAAGGGCACTTGCAATTAACTCCTTACCAAACGACAAAATTTTAATATCCCGCATCAAAAGTAGGGATTGCATGGTAATGGGTTAAAGTAGCCAACTTATTTCCAGTTGAGACTATAAATATGGAAATAGGATAGGGCCCACGTCAGTAGGACAACAAAATTGTCTGGAATTGAATATTGTATCACAAAAATGGTCATTACAATTCTGTTTCCGTCTGCACTGCAAGGCTAAATTTCTCACTATAATAGGAAATCTATACCATTTAGACAATCCTTCCAGCAAGTTCTAGCAAAATGTCTGGGAGTTCAGTGGATAAATAACAATTGTAACAGTTGGACCTTCAAGTTGTTAACTTCTAAAACTAACTTGCAGCAGAAAACTCTCACAGCCAACCTCCTTGGTAAGGGTGTTTACTATCCACTTCAATTTTTTTTATTATTTAGCAGGGTTGTATTATTTTCCTAGAAGATTTTCTAAACTGGAAAGTAACAACTTCTGATTAGCTAAACCAGAATACTCAGCCAATCAGAAGTTAAATAATTTTCAAACTTAGAAACTTTTGGAGAATATAGACAAAAAGAACTGATAGGTAAATATGGACCCTCCAGGAGCCGTATTCACCAACCATTCTTTAGAACATTCTTATAATAATAAATATATTTTAAATTAGTTTTAAGCCAGTATAACTTGGATTACATTCAAATTTTGAAAATTATGGAGAATAAGACTAAAAATATTCTTAAGAATAATTGATGGATATCTACTAACAGCCGGTGTCCTTTATGTTGTAACTAGAGCAACATCGGGTATTATCGAAACTTTAAGAAATCGGAAAGTGTGATGTCGACAACAGCTGCTTTAGATACGAACAGAAGTTATTGGTGGTTTAGTTTGTGGATACTCCACTGATCTATGTGTATAAATTAATGGCACCTAGTTGCGTATGGTGGCAAATAACACCAACATTACATAGGGGTATGCAGCGTGATATCAACAGGTTGCGTTCGTTATCGACATGGTATTCAATTTTCTAAATTAAACATCAAAATCTTCTTTTAACACGTCACTACATGTTTTATTCCTATACTCATTGCTATGTAAGATCTAGTATAAAGCAATTCAATTGATACATAAATATGATCGCACAAGAAGGCGGAATAGGTACATGTTGTTAATATCATAGACTGAGAGGTTGGACATTTGCGTCATCGCACACCATTTTTATTGCCCATGACATTTCAGTCAGCAATCATTAAACTGTTTTTTTTTTTAGTTTTCAAGCCAATTTGTCTGGACATAGCTGAAACATGAAAAAAAAAAGAAATTGTTTATATTTATAAAATATTAATTATTATTTCAGTTCTTTTTTTCATGTGTTTTAAACCTGTCGAAAACTGCCATTCACAAAAATTAGTGTCAGCAGTTATCAACACATCTATCAGGTGCTTTATGACGGGCAAAACACGCTTGATTTTAAAATTCAAATACTATTCTATGTCTTAAACTTGTATCCAAGTTTAATTTTAAGCATCTTCGCAAGCCTAGGGTTACAATCCACTATGCTACTATACCCTCGGTGGATTGAGCTTGATTTCGACAATCACCCAATATGCATTTTCATTGGTTGCAGCTAGCTCTAACTGCATCAAATTAAATCACTTGTAGCATTTCATCTTTGATAAAAATAGAACAGGGTCGCGATAAAAATAGAAGGTAAATATGAATACCTCCGTGGATGTGTGCATGATCTTTAATGATTTATTACCGAAGAAAACAGACGAACAATATTTACATAAAGAATCAATGTGACCAATCAATTATCAGATGTTTTAGGCTATATCCCAGCATCTGACCATGGAACATCGAAGTATGTTTATGGTTATTGCTTCATGTTGAATTATTGTATTCGTAAGCGGTTTGTAAAACAACATTTCACTGGATATAAATATGATGTAAAGGGAGATAATAAGCAGCATCCAACAGGGGGCGTGTCACAGGAATCTCAAAATAGGGCTTTATCCGCCAAGGTAAGATCCTCGTAGTGATCGTAACCTTCCCTTGCGAAGATGAGTTTCAAGCAATTGAGCACATTTCAATATGCGCAACATACTGGCAATTCACCATTCTCCTTATCGTAGACATTGATGTTGGGATATTTTAATATTGTAAAACTTTACTTACTCTTTGGGACTTACAGAGTACTGTTTACTTCCAGCATGATGAGATAAAATAATAATGTCATATATTACATCAAACAAGAGGACCATGATGGTCCTATATTGCTCACCTGAGTACTAAGCTGTAAAATCAAACTTGTGACCCCTGGGCAGGGCCAATTTTGACCCCAGGGGCATCCTAAGAAAAAGACTTGCTAGAGGTACACTAGGAGATGCTACTTACAAAATATCAAAGCTCTATACCTTCTAGTTTCAGAGAAGTAGAATTCTAAAGTTTTCCTTCTTTGTTCATATGTTTCGAACTTGTGACCCCTGGGCAGGGCAAGTTTAGACCCCAGGGGCATCGTATGAAGAAACTTTGTAGAAGTCCACTAGGAGATGCTACATACCAAATATCAAAGCTCTACATATTCTAGTGTCAGAGAAGAATAATATTGACATTTTCCTTCTTTGTTCCTATGTTTCAAACTTGTGACCCATGGGGCAAGGCAAGTTTTGACCCCAGGGGCATCATATGAACAAACATTGTAGAAGTCCACTAGGAGATCCTACTTACCAAATATAAAAGCTCTACATATTCTAGTTTCAGAGAATAAAAATTTTCAAATTTTCCTTCTTTATCTCTATGTATTAAACTTGTGACCCCCGGGGTGGGGGCAGTTTTGACCCCAGGGACATCATATGAACAATCTTGGTAGAGGTCCACTAGGAGATGCTACATACCAAATATAAAAGTCCTGCACCTTCTAGTTTCAGAGAAGTATAATTCTAAAGTTTTCCTTCTTTGTTCCTATGTTTCAAAATTGTGACCCCCGGGGCAGGGCCAGTTTTGACCCCAGGGACATCATATGAACAAACTTGGTACAAGTCCACTAGGACATAGTACATACCAAATATCAAATCTTTGCACCATCTAGTTTCAGAGAAGAAGAATTTTAAAGTTTTCCTTCTTTGTTCCTATGTTTTAAACTTGTGACCCCCGGGGCGGGGCCAGTTTTGACCCCAGGGACATCATATGAACACTCTTGGTAGAGGTCCACTAGGAGATGCTACATACCAAATAAATAAGCCCTGCACCTTCTAGTTTCAGAGAAGAAGAATTTCAAAGTTTTCCTTCTTTGTTCCTATGTTTCAAACTTGTGACCCCCGGGGCGGGGCCAGTTTTGACCCCAGGGACATCATATGAACAATCTTGGTAGAGGTCCACTAGGAGATGCTACATACCAAATATCAAAGCCCTGCACCTTTTAGTTTCAGAGAAGAAGAATTTCAAAGTTTTCCTTCTTTGTTCCTATGTTTCAAACTTGTGACCCCCGGGGCAGGGCCAGTTTTGACCCCAGGGACATCATATGAACAATCTTGGTGGAGGTCCACTAGGAGATGCTACATACCAAATATCAAAGCCCTGCACCTTCTAGTTTCAGAGAAGAAGATTTTCAAAGTTTTCCTTCTTTGTTCTATGTTTCAAACTTGTGACCCCTGGGGCGGGGCCAGTTTTGACCCCAGGGACATCATATGAACAATCTTGGTAGAGGTCCACTAGGAGATGCTACATACCAAATATCAAAGCTCTACGCCTTCTAGTTTCAGAGAAGAAGATTTTCAAAGATTTTGCTATTTTTTTCCTTTCGGTTGCCATGGCAACCAGAATTATGGGTGGAATTCAATCTCTTGAACAACTTTGGTAGAGCTTCACCCAAGGAACATCCCTGCCAAGTTTCATCAAGATTGGCCCAGTGGTTTAGGAGGAGAAGATGTTTAAAGAAATTGTGGATGACGGACGACGCACGACGCACGACGGACGACGGACGCCGGACATTGGGCAATCACAAAAGCTCACCATGAGCACTTCGTGCTCAGGTGAGCTAAAAATGGAATTTGATCATTTTTCATGGAATAAAAGGACATAATAAAGAACTGAAGATAACTACCGACAGTTAACTTTACCCAAGATTACTTTGTTTGATCAGTCAAGTTTCACACAGCTTTGTCCATTATCATGTCTTCATAATTTCTTTCCAGCCAATAAAAATGATGAGGTTGTACGTAAGTCACAACTGTTTCATATTTCTTCAAACAACATGTGGAGTCAAGATTAGATGGCATGTAGTCATCTATCAGTTACCGGTATACAGTTAAACCTGTGTTATAGACCACCTGTATTAAGAGATCACCTGCTTTAAGAGACCACTGTTCTGATAAAACAACCCTTCTAACATTAACCTCATATATCCTGTATTTAAAGACCACCTGCTGTAAGAGACCAGTTTCAGTACTTCCCTTGAGTGGACTCTGAATACAGGTTATACTGTATCTTCAAGTGTTGGGAATTAGACTTCCCTTTACCAGACAACAAAATTTTTAGCTTTGTCGATATAAAAAGCATTTGCAGTTGACAATTTCAATGTGGTTCAAATGGTGCAAATTTTCTTTGATAGAGCTGAAAACATTTTGGGAAAAGGAGAAAATGTCGATAACCAGCATTTTCTCCTGATAGAAGACATTGTGGGAAAAAGGAAAAAATGTTTTCAAGAAGCATCTTTTCCTGGGTTTTTAAAAGTCGGCATTCTGCCGTAAAGGGTTAACCCTTTACCAAACAACAAATTTTTAGACTGGTTCAAATTGAAAGCATTTGCAGACGACAAAATAAACATGATTCAACAATTGAAATTTGTTTCCAGCTGGGTAGAAAACATGTGGGAAAAGGAGAAAATGCTGGTTACCAGCATTTTCTCCTTTTCCCACAATGTTTTCAAAAGCTTTCCTTCTCAGGGTTGTTAAAAGTCAGGATTGTATGGTAAAAAGTTAAACATGCCTCACACAGAGCATGGGTAATATAACATTGGCACTGCAATGGTAAAATGGCATTCCAAAGGTTACTTATGAGACGCAATCTGAGGACAGAATTTCAGAATACATGTGTGATTTCTAGGTTACATATTTATCCATTATTTATCATTATTTCCCAGGGAATTCCACCAATTATCCCTCCCCATGCATTTTCATAACCATGAATTATTCAAGAAAATGACATGTCTTCTCTGACTGAAATTGCGACCATTTATTCATCCTTACCTTTATTCCATTCCGCTATTTGACTTTTGGAAATGAGGTTTCAAATGAAACAATTGCCTCAGAAAACATGTTGGCAAAGGAATAAATTTCTTTTCACAAGGGACAAATGAAATAACAACTTGTTACATTTTGGCAATGTTGTCTTCTGCTGCATGGTTTTCACATGTATGCATTGTAGTCATAACCTTCATTCATTTTGATTACCACTACTTTTATACTGATATTTACAAAGTCATCAATTATTTTCTTCAAGAGGGGGGACAATGATTTTACATTATGGCTAGGTATGAGAAGATTTCAAAAGTTTCCACTATATATGAGCCCACCTTACACTTGTGACCCCTGCGGTTGGGCAAAACTTGACCCCCAGAGCTATAAATTGAGCCAAACATGACCTCAGGGCTGCAATTTGGGTCCTCTGTATTATGAAGTTTCATAAAAATCAGATGGGTAGTTTCAGAGAAGAAGAAATTTGAAATGAAGTTCACACATGCACAAAAGCACAGGCAGACGCACAACCACGATGGACAAAAGGCCATGACATAAACCGGCAAGTCCGAATTGTTGATGTCTGGTACAGAGTTAAAGGTGGCCCTTCAGATTTTGGGACAAAAATTTTACAAAAGTGCAAAAAAAAACATCCTTATACTCCCAAAGCCTTTTAATTTTCATTCATAAAACCCCAGTAGTCGAAAACTGTCCGACAACACGAGAAATTAGAGATTTACTACGGCCCAGGTTGACACCAACAGGAGACACCTTCTATTTTTAGATCATCGGTTCGCTCATTTACTTACAGGAATACACAGAGGAAGCTTCAAACATAGCTTCCGAAGAAGACATTATGGAAAATAATTATTACATGTTTGTCATGATAGGGAATTTAAGCGTTATGAGTCACGTGCCAGTCTTTTGACATTCCCACAATGCTTTATTGATTTTTGGCGCGAAATCTAAAAATAGCTTAAGAGGCTACGTAGCCTTTTAAGGTAATACCATCAAAAAAAATTTTTTTTGTAATTTTATGAATCTTAATTATTGACGATTTGTATTATTTTTTCATATGAATTTCAGTGATATATAGTTTTTTAATTTGTTAAGATGTAAAAATTCTAAATACCCACCTTTAACCCTTACCAAAAAACCCAATGCTTCAAATATCCTGAGAAAGAATCCTTTTGAAGACATTGTAGAGAAGGGAGAAAACACTCCTTTTTTTTCTTGAATCCACAATGCTTCAAATGTCAGCAACAATTAATCTTTGTCTACAGCATCTTTGCAAGCCAAGGCTGACGATTCACTTCGTTACTCTACCCTTGGCGGATCGAGCTTGATTTTTACATTCCCCCCGATTCGCTTTTTCATTGGATGTAGCCAGCTCTAACTGCAAACGAATGAAATCGCTGGTAGCATTTCATTTTTGATGAAAATAGAACAAGGTTGCTACCTTTCGAATAGAAGGTAAACATTGAAACCCACGAGGATGTCTGCTTCTCGCTTCATGTGTATTTGTAAGCGCTTTGTAAAACAATATTTCATTTGCTTTTAGGAATATGATGTAAAGGGGGGTAATAACCAGCATCCAATAGAGGGTGCATCGCAGGAATAATGAAATCTTGGCTCAATCAGCTAAGGTAAGACCCACATAGTGATCGTAACCTTGGCTCGCGAAGATGTGTCTACAGATACTTTCAATATGAATAAGCATGCAAGATTTCGACATTTTGGACTGAGCAATTGACTGAGAGGACATACTTGACTGAAAATATTGATAAGAATAATTTTTTTTTTCGATAAGTCTTTGCATTCGCAACAGACATCAATTTCACCTCAGAATAAAGTGTCTGAATATTCCAATACGTTGCAATATGAAAGAAATAGAGAAAATCAATGTGATCTGCTGGATTGTCTAGTCTCTGTGTCTTCTAGTTTAATGCATTCCTTTTTTATCCCTTTGCAAGAGGACAAAACTTTAAATTTTCCAAATTCTGCTGCAGACAATAAGACTGGCTTAACTCTTTACCAAACAACAAAATTTTAGGTTTGTCTAAATCGAAAGCTTTTGCAGCCCAGAAAGTAAAAGTGCCTGAAAATTTGAAATTTGTTTTGTGAAGGGTAGAAAACATTGTGGAAAAATGAGAAAATGCTGGTTACCAGCATTTTCCCCTTTTCCCACAATGTTTTTGAAAAGCTTCGATCTCAGGGTCGTTATGAAATTTTAACCAGGGATTGTTTGGGAAAGGGTTGGTAGAGGTCCACTAGGAGATGCTACATACCATTTATCAAAGCTCTACACCTTCTAGTTTCAGAGAAGAAATTTAAAGTTTTCCTTCTTTGTTCCTATGTTTCAAACTTGTGACCCCCAGGGCTGGGCCAGTTTTGTCCCAAGGGGCACCATATGAACAATCTCGGTAGAGGTTCACTAGGAGATGCTACATACAAAATATGAAAGCTCTGCACCACCTAGTTTCAGACGAGAAGAATTTTAAAGAGAAGAATTTTTAAGAATTCCTTCATTTCTGTATAGTGCAAGAAGCCCCCATTCACCAGAACCATGTTTTTTGACGGATAAAAATTTCGCGAACAAGTTTTGAAAAGGGTCACCCAAGGAACATCTCTGTGAAAATATTTTAAAATCTGGCCAGCGGTTTCAGAGAAGAAGATTTTTAAAGAATTTGCTAAAAAATTCCATTTTGTTGCTATGGCAACCACAGTTTTTGACGGAATCAAATTCTGTGAACAATTTTCAAAGAGGACCTCCCAAGGAACATTCCAGCCAAGTTTGGTCCAAATTGGCCCAGCGGTTTAGGAGGAGTTGATGTTTAAAGAATTGTTGACGACGCACGACGAACGACGGACGACAGACACGGGTGATCCTAAAAGCTCCCCTTGAGCATGTTGTGCTCAGGTGAGCTAAAAATCAAAGCTCAGTGCACCGTCTAGTTTCAGAGAAGCAGAATTTTAAAGTTTTCCTTCTTTGTTCCTATGTTTCAAACTTGTGACCCCCGGGATGGGGCCAATTTTGACCCCAGGGGCATCATATGAACACACCTGGTAGAGGTCCACTAGGAGATGCTACATACCAAGTATCAAAGCTCTATGCCTTCTAGTTTCAGAGAAGAAGATTTATAAAGATTCTGCTACTTTTTTCCTTTTGGTTGCCATGGCAACCAGAGTTATGGGTGGAATTCAATCTCTTGCACAATTTTGGTAGAGCTTCACCCAAGGAACATCCTTGCCAAATTTCATCAAGATTGGCCTAGTGGTGTAGGAGGAGAAGATGTTTAAAGAAATTGTGGACGATGGACGCAATCACAAAAGCTCACCATGAGCACTTTGTGCTCAGGTGAGCTAAAAATGCTGATTACCAACATTTTCTCCTGTTATCACAATGTTGTCAAAAGATTTCTCCTGGTTCATAAAACTTGGGATTAGACAATTTTACATTTGTCAAAATTGAAAGTATTTGCAGGTGATTATTAACCCTTTACCAAACAACAAAATTTTGGACCGATCCAAATTGAAAACAAAGTCTTGCAGACGACAAAACAAACGTAAGTCTAAAATTGAAATTTGTTTCCAGCAGAGTTTTAAAACACTGTGAGAAAAGGAGAAAATGCTGGTTACCAGCATTTTCTCCTTTTCTCATAATGTTTTCAAACAGCTTTTATTTTAGGATCGTAAAAACCAGGGATTGTTTGGTAAAGGGTTAACTAACTACCAGCACTTTCTTTATTTCCCACGATGTTTTCCAATCTTTCAAAGAGATTTACTTATTACCAAACAACATAATCTTAGACTGGCTCAAATTGAAAGTGTTAGTAGATGATGAAATAAATGTGACAGAAAACTTGAAATTTGTTTTGTGAAGGGAAGAAAACATCATGGGAAATAGAGATGGTTACCAGCATTTTCTCTTTTTCCCACAATATTTCTTAACCCATTACCACACGATTTGACGCCCCTGAGAAAGAAGCCATTAGAAAACATTGAGAGAGAAGGTGAAAATGCTAGTAACCACCATTTTCTCCTTTTCCCACAATGTTTTCTACCCTTCACAAAACAAATTTCAAATTTTCAGCCACTTTTATTTTGTTGTTTGCAAATGCTTTCGATTTGGACAAGCCGAAAATATGTTGTTTGGTAATGAGTTAAAGGCTTTTCTTTCTCAGGGACGTCAAAAGTAGGGATTGTGTGGTAATGGGTTAAGCTCCTTTGTACCATTTTGAATTTGCCATCTGCAGAAGTTGAAAGCCTATACATTTTTTGTTTGAGAACGGGTCAACTCTTCACCAAACAACAACACTTCAGACTAGAGCAAGTTTAATTTGAGACCATTATGATTGTATGGTTGTATGACGTTTAACCCTTTACCACACAATCCCTAATGTTCACGACCCTCAGAAAGAAGACTTTTGAAAATATTGTGGGAAAAGGAGAAAATGCTGGTTACCAGCATTTTCTCCTTTTCCCACAATATTTTCTACCCTTCCAAAAAGAAATTTTAAACTTTCAGTCACTTTTATTTTGTTGTCTGTAAAATGCCATTAATTGGGTCCAGTCTAAAATTTTTTCGTTTGGTAAAGACTTAATGCCATTTTCAACATCATTTCAGTTATATCGTGGCATCCAGTGCACCTATCCATGCTTGCCTGGAGTCTTTTATCAGTACTCTGCACAATTTTCTTTCCAAGCCACTGGCTGCTTTCCCACATAACTATTGTCGAAACCATTGTCGGTAGTGGGAGAGGAATGAATCCTGTCGCAACGACTATCATCAATACTCGGAAAGAAATTGGCAGAGCGGGGGATCAAACCCACAACCCCCTGTTCTCAAGTCCTGTACACTACAGACTTAGCTACCTGAGGCTGCGCAACTTCGTAGATAACAATAATTGGGACTTGAATATTACGATTTGTCTATAACTCCTTACAAAATGTCAAAGTTTTAGACTGGTCCAAATGACAGCATTAATCCATTACCACACAATCCCTACTTTTGACACCCCTGAGAAAGAAGCCTTTTGAAAACATTGTGGGGAAAGGAGAAAATGCTGGTAACCAGCATTTTCTCCTTTCCCCACAGTGTTTTCTTCTCTTCCCAGAACAAATTTCAATTTTTCAATTCAATTTTTGTCGTCTGCAAATGCTTTCAATTTGAACTAGTTTAAAATTTTGTCGTGTGGTAAAGAGTTAAATTTTGCAGACAACAAATAAATGTGACTCAAAAATTAAAATTTCTTTTCCAGCACGGTAGAAAAACATGGTGGTACACAATGTCTTCAAAAGGCTACCAGCTCGGGGTCTTAAAACTACGGATAATTAATTTGGGAAGGTGTTGCCAGGATGGAAAACATCATTGGAAAAATAGAAAATGCTGGTTTCTTTAACACAAATCAGTCCTAAAGGTCCCAAATTTAACAGGGCAGTTAAAACTTGAGATTCTTCTATACAAACATTAACCCTTAACACCATATGGCATTTCTATTTCACCCTAAATAACAGCAAGAATGAAGCCATTTCTTATACGACACCTTTAGATAGCATAGAAAACATTGTGACAAAAGGTGAAATTGCTCATCTTGAGCAATTTAACCTTTTGCCTTAATGTTTTCCTAAGGCTCCTACAAGCAATGCGAAGAAATGAGTATCTATGGAGTAAAGGGTTAAGGAGGTTCAAACCATTGGGTTTGTCTTTGAACACTAAGAAGACAAAACCAGCATTTTCTTCTTTTATTTCAATGTTTTCAAAAGTCTTCTTCCTAGAGGTTGTTAAATCTCGGGATTGTGTGGTAAAGGGTTAAAATTTCATTGTAGTGCTCTGTTTTAATGAATGAATCTTAATGAATTAATGGATATTGTCTTGGTTTGGAACTCTCAATCTGCCTGCATATAAGAAAACGGGTTTGCCAAACTCAGTTGTCAAAATTCCACAGTTGCTATGACAACAGACAACAACATTTTCTCTCCCTTTTTAGGCTAAATAATTCAATTTTACCATCAGGATAATCACATATGTAGCAAAATTGTGATAATCAGTCTGTACTTTTCTGGTAACCATAGATTTTTTTAAACCTGGAAATGAACTCCGTTTCTTAACCCTTAACTACAAAATCTCGAGTTTTAACAACCTCAAGTACAAATTATGGCTGGCAATCATTTTTTCTTCCTTTTTCCTACAATGTTTTCTACCCTCCTCAAAACAAGTTTCAACCTTTGAGTCACATTCTTTTTGTCATCTGCAAATTGCTTTCCATTCAGAGATTTGTGTTAGACTGTTGTTTGGTAAAGAGTACACTATGGCAAATTCACAGAGATCATACCAGGAATGAACTGCTAAACTCAGAAACCCACAAATACCCACAAAAGCCAACCAGTTTTCTTCATCAGGGCATCAAAATGAAAGACTTAACCCATTACCACACAATCCCGAGGTTTAACAACGCTGTGGGATATGGCTTTCCATTTGGACATACATAAAATTTTGTTGTTTGGTACTAAAGTTTTCTTTCTCAGGGGCGTCAAAAGTAGGGATTGTGTGGTAATGGGTTAATTGCTCTAATTATACATTTTTCTCTAGCTCTTCATTATGATGGTACCAAACCTTGTGAGCATGGTGGGAATGGTGAAAATTTATACAAAATAAATAGCTTTGCACCGAAGCCAAGAACCAAAACAAACAGTGTCCCATGTGTAAGAGACACAATTATGAAAATTCCTGTTGCTTCCAGGCCTCATTTGCATCTATTGAAACCACAACACAATCCCAGAATGAAACTAACAATAACACTTTTCCCTTGGATGCCTATGTGGCACATAATGCAATTTGTCGCCCAATCATAAATGGCTTGCAACACATGAAAAAGGGACATTCGGACATTTGGGTAAAGTGTCATCTTGGATCAGCCTGCGCAGTCAGCGCAGGCTAATCCAAGATGGCACTTTATGACTGCATTAGATTTTGTGCAACAGTAGACTTGCTCAAAACAGAAAATTACATAAAAACGGAAAGTGTCGTTTTGGACTGCGCAGGTTGATCCATGACGACACATTACGCAATTAATATCCGAATGTAACTTTTCTCGTGTTGCTGCCCATATATCCCTTTATCAAACAATCCAAAGTTTAACCCATTATCACACAATCCTGACTTTTGACAACCCTGAGAGAGAAGCCTTTTGAAAACACTGTGGGAAAAGGAGTTACCAGCATTTTCTCCTTTTCCCACCATGTTTTCTCCCTTTTCCATATAATATTTTAATTTTTGATTCACATTTATTTTATTGTCTGCAAATGCTTTCAATTCGGACCAGTCCAAAATTTTGTAGTTTGGTAAAGAGTTAAACCATCCCAAGAATCAACGTTTTTGAAACACTAAAATGAGACATTGGTCATGAAAACATTACTAGGTAAAATAACATAGTCTGACCTTTGTGTTTGACCTTTGATCTATACTGTCCAAGCTTATGAGGTCACAATCATGGCCACAAAGCCTTACAATTACAATCAGTATTTGTGTCATTTATTTTGTTCTTTCCACTCCACTGGTTAAAGATTATCAGGTATGTACAACACCACAAAAATGATAAAGAATCTGGTATCATAATCAGCTGAAGCTTATCGGCCATCTTTTCATCCATTACCATATACAGTAAAAATCCTCTATTAAAACCATTCACGGTACTTTTAAAATTTGGTCTTATTGGTGGGGTGGTCTGATTTTCGGGTTTCACATGCCTATATTTTGATATAAACACAGGCTCTGAGTAGACTTTTGCAAGGCTTAATAATGTGAATAGTAAATGCATTTTACTTAGGCAAGCCAAAGTACACAAATGAAAATGACAACATTTTCATGTTCGCTGAAAAGTTTTACTTTTTCTTGAATTTGTTGAATAAATCCACCTGTAAAAGCATGCCTATTCATAATTGCCTACTAAATGAAACAATCATTGATATGTATGTTAATTAAATAAACTCATCTGAAAACTAAAGAATCTTATATTAGTTATGATAGAATTTCTGCTTTTTCACTTCGTGTAGTCTTAAGAACTCGTATTCCAACTGCCTGCAGAATTTCATTTTAAAACAAATATTTTCGAATACGTGCTGATCTTTGAACGTTTGTTCTATGGACCCCCCCCCCCCTTCCTTTTCTTTATCCAAGTTGATCATTGGAACAGGCCTGCTAATCGTCGCTCTTACAGTCTTTTTGTTCATTTGTTAATAATCACATAATCGTTACGGTATAATTACAGTATGTAAAGTGCCCATCTCGATCACATCTAAACCCAAACGTCTTGAAATACATCAGTCAGCTATAAACAATAAATCTTGGTCACCCGGATTTAGACATGTTTGTCATCCAGGTCAGTGGTGTGTGATAAACACTTGATTGCCAATTGTGAAAGCCATATCGATGGTTCAAAAATCCATTCACAGATCATTTGATTAATGTTACGCAACATCCCCATTAATTAAAACAATCATATTACAATCAATGGTCAGTGGACAAACAAAAGACCAATAATTGATTATCAATTCCATCAGACCCAAGAAATATTCGTACATGTGGTACAGTCTACCATTCGCAGGTCGTAATTTCGGAATAGCTGGGTGCTCGTATTTCTGGATTTGTGACCATTGATCTTTAAGAAGGAAAAATTCCATTCTGGCAAAAATCGTTCTTAATAGCCGGTTGCTCGTATTGCCAGGGTGGTCTGGAGGAAAGATTTCACTGTAATTTGTGTTCCAGCTTTTGAAAACAATTTGTAACATTAAAAACTACTTGTTTTCCAACCTTGCTGCCATTGCTGACAGAAAAGTTTTCCTGTTTCTTTTACAGATTTGTCCCTTGTGTATTGTGTTATCATTTTTGTAACAGTTTTAGACTAGATCTACAATCAGCTGTTATAGTAACAGTTTAGACCAAGTGAAAACTTGTAATACAATTTGTGTTTTACATGATTTCCCATGGGATGACAAAATACCAGAGTTTCTTTTGTTCAACATCCATGAGGTGTTAATCAACAACAATACAAGGAATTTTAAACCTTGAAATACAAAATACAACTGAAGCCGCTTGTGCCGCCAGAGTGAATAAAGATTGCAGTCTGCACAAAGATGCAGTCTGATCATAGATGCAATTCTACTGTTTGGTGCACAGTGCACAACCAAGCTAAGTCAGTTCACCCTTTACCACACAATTCTTAACCATTTACCACACAATCTCGACTGTTAACACCCCTGTGAAAGAACCCTTTTGAAAACATTGTGGGGCAAGAAGGAAATGCTGGTAACAGCATTTTCTCCTTTTCTCACAATGTTTTCTACCCTTCCTAAAACATATTTTGATTCTTTAGTCATGTTTATTTTGTGGTCTTCAAAGACTTTCATTTTGGACCAGTCTAAAACTTTGTTGTTTGGTAAAGAGTTAAGTTTTAAAGAACATTGGCAAAGGCTGTAGAAAACACTGTGGAAAATAGAGAAAATGCTGGTGACCAGCATTTTTGCCTTCTCCCAAAACGTTTTCGAACATTTCAAAGACAAATTCCACAAACTGAACTATAAGTCTTGTCCAAGTCACTCAGAAAGAGTGTTGTGCCATCAGTGCTTGTAACGAATATGGTGATGAAAACACAGATCAAATCAAGGAAACAAGAGAATTATGATGCATTTAACATCAATGGCGCCACAAATCAGTTGTTTTGAAATAAGGCACATTACAGCATTTCAAATTGTCCAAAGTAAATTCCTGCAGAACTCGCTGAGAAATGAACTGAGAAGCCCTAAACAATCTTTAGAATACAACTTAAAACTTTAAAAAAAAGAAAGAGGCAGTGATAGTAAGAACAATGATAGCCATTCTTTAGCGAAATTTAACGTAAATTCAATTGGAGCTATGCACCAAAGCAGTTGACTCACTCGGCAAACAACATAAGAAAATATTATTAAAACTAGGTTGTACATTACAAAATTGATATTAAAAGCAGGGTACGAAATGAACCTGATTTTAATACAAAATGATCAAAGTGACTACCAAATAACCAAAATAACAAGTATGTGGTTAGGTACGAAATGACCAAAGTTGTACGAAATGGCCTAGGTACGAAATGATCGTGTTACGAAATGACTGAAAGCCGAGTAAACAATATGGCTGCATGCATAGGTACTGTTCAAAAGTGAATAAAAATATATTGCCACCACTCATGCGGCACCACAATTAGCATCACATTGAGAATTTTTGATGAGAGAAGATAGATGGAACAAGAATTTGCAGTGGTTGTGTCTTTAAAACTCAGTCCCCAGTTTTAACCCTTTGCCCCATAAGACATTTCTATGGTATCTCTAATTGACCCTCAATAACAGCAAGGATAAAGCCGTTTTTGTATGTGTATGACACCTTTTGATAGCATAGAAAACATTGTGACAAAAGGTGAAACTGCTCGTGACAAGCATTTTCACCTTTTGCCACAATGTTTTCCAAAGTCTCCTACAAACAATGCGTAGAAATGAGTATCTATGGAGTAAAAGGTTAACAAACCTGATGAGGAAGACTTTTGAAAACTTTGCATTTTCGTTTCCAACAATTTCTTTTTGTAACCCTTTGTTGATTGTTTGGTAAAGAGGTAAATGAGAAATGCTTGTTCTAATGGAAACAAATCAGTTGTACCAACACAAAATTTTAACATTAATGATCATGACACTGATGTGGGAAAAACATTAAGAAAATTGATTCTTCCATATTTTACAGTGTTTTCCAGGGGCTTTTGCTTAAATTGACAACTGAATGTCTATACAAAGAGCAATTGCTATCCTCAGAAAGCACCTCCAAGTAATCAATGACAGATAAAAAAAAAACTTCCTTCACAATTTCTGCCTCCTGCAGATTTTCATGGCAACCACCCAACATTTTATTATTGACCTCAGCTGTCTGCTGGCAAAAAAATAATAAACAAAGTGAACTAACCTAACAGAGTTTCAAGAATGAATCTGGGAGAACAGTGAGATATGGACTATCAGTGGAAAGATCCAGACAAGACAGTAAGGTGACATCCTATGAACGTTTATAAACCTAAAGCTTGAAAACTGACCCTTTGAGACAGGATTCAACCTTTTAACCCATTACCATACAATCCCTACTTTTGACGCCCCTGAGAAAGAAGCCTTTAGAAAACATTGTGGGAAAAGGAGAAAATGCTGGTAACCAGCATTTTCTCCTTTTCCCACAATGTTTTCTACTCTTCACAACACAAATTTCAAATTTTCAGTCACTTTTATTTTGTCGTCTGCAAATGCTTTTGATTTGGACAAGCCTAAGATATTCTCATTTGGTAATGAGTTAGAGACTGAGGAAAAACATTTAACCCATTACCACACAATCCTGCCTCTTAATGACCCTGAAAACCAGCATTTTCCCCTTTTCCCACAATGTTTTCTTCCCTTCCCAAAATATATTTCTATTTTTCAGTCACTTTTGTCGTCTGCAAATGCTTTCAATTTAGACCAGTCTGAAATTTTGTCATTTGGTAAAGATTTTAGAAAGTATTGTCGTGAAATAAGAAAATGCTGCTACCTAAGGACTTTCTCCATTTTTTGAAATATTTTATACCCTATTAACTTTTTACCTAACGACAGAATTATAGACTGGTCCAAATTGAGAGTATTTGCAGACGACAAAATAAATGTAGCTGAAAATTGAAATTTGGTTTGGGAAGGGTAGAAAGCATTGTGGGTATAGGAGAAAATTCTGGTTACCAGCATTTTCTCCTTTACCCACAATGTTTTCAAAAGGCTTCATGGGGGTACCCATGTTTACCTTCTATTTTTATCAAAGATGAAAATGCTACGAGCGATTTGATTCGTGCAGCTAGAGCTGGCTGCAACCAATGAAAATCTGTATCACGTGAATGTAAAAATCAAGCTCAATCTGCCAAGGGTAGAGTAGTGCAGTGGATCGTCACCCTTGGCTTGCAAAGATGCTAAGCCTTGGGCTATGAAGCCTGAATAAAGAGCTTTTCACTATGGTAGTTGACTTTGCCTTTCTGGTAGATCAAGATCAGACTGCATAATTAAAAGATATTCACTTAGCAGAAACATTCTGGACAATGGTGACCTTGACATTATTGCTCTTTATTTGCTCTTCGTTCTAGACGGAAATGTCCACTTCGTTTATCTGGTCCTAAAAAGGTTATGCCTGACTCAAATCAGTTTCCAGACCATGCAGTCTGATCTTTGATCTTCAACAAATAATTGATCATGAACCTTCACTACCCGATAGAGTGACATTTTTCTCGGACAAAGAAATTTGAAATTGCAACAGTCTGGTTTTAACAATGAGGTAGAAATGCTAATATCATCTATATAGCCTGAATAATTCCATCGTTTTAACGACCCTGACATGGAAAGCTTACAAAATATTGTTGGAAAAGGACGAAATGCTGGTAACCAACATTATCTTTTTGTTTCCATATTTTTTTCTTATCTTCTACGGACAAATCCCATTACTTGTGCCAACATCCTTTGGAAAGGAAAAATTTCGATCGCACTAAAATTCTGTGATATGGTAAAGTTTTAAAAAGTTAACCCATTACCACACAATCCCTACTTTTGACGATCCTGAGAAAGAAGCCTTTAGAAAACATTGTGCAAAAAGGAGAAAATGCTGGTTACCAGCATTTTCTCCTTTTTCCACAATGTTTCTACCCTTCACAAATCAAATTTACAGTCACTTTTATTATATCATCTGCAAATGCTTTCGATCTGAAAAAGCCTAAAATATGGTTGTTTGGTAATGAGATAAATCCAACATGAATATCTCTGCCTGACCATAGGACATAAATACTAATATTTTGTTATTCTATGTAGAAATCGAAGTTTTGGGGAGAGCTAACCGAGACCTCCTCGAGGATGGAAGAGCTAACACATTGTATTGAAATAATGAGATCAGCATACACCACATCAGACACAATACCAAAACCACATTTCACGCAAAATGGCTTTAACCACAGCCAGCATTGATATGTAAATAAAGCTTTTTGGCGCTTACCTAGGGTTCTGTACAATGAATTACTCTCCCCATGGGGTAACTACATCTTTATAGTACATTAACCCTTTACCAAACGACAAAGTTTTAGACTTGGCCAAATTGAAAGCACTTGCAGACGACAAAATAAAACTTAACTTGAAAATTGAAATTTGTTTCCAGCAGGCTAAAAAACATTGTTGGCAAAGGAGAAAATGCTAGTTACCAGCATTTTCTCCTTTTCCCACAATGTTTTCAAAAGGCTTCTATCTCAGGGTCGTAAAAATCTGGGATTGTTTGGTAAAGGGTTAACTCTTTACCAAACAACAAAATATCAGATTGGTGGAAATGGAGAGCATTTGCAGATGGACGGATAAATATGATCAGAAAAATTAAAATTTGTTTTGGAAAGTGTAGAAAACATTATGGGAAAAGGAGAAAATGCTGGTAACCAGCATTTTCTCCTTTTCCCATAATGTTTTCAGAAGCTTTCTTTCTCAGGGTCATTAAAAGACAGGATTGCCTGGTAAAGTATTAACACTTTTCCAGACACACACTTTCAGACATTGTCCAAATCAAAAGCATTAATTTTGGCAGACAAAAAACTTGGGTGTAACTAGAAAACTTAAGTGCATGTTTCAAGAAGGGTAAAAACATTGTGGGAAAAGGAGAAAATGCTGCTGGCCAGTATTTTCCCCTCCCCAAAATGTTTCCAAACATCTTCTCCATCAGGATCTTGCATTATGTGTCTTAAAACTCTCTACCAAACGACAAAATTTTGGACTTGTCCAAATTGTAAGCATTCTGCAGATAACAAATGTGACTCAAAAGTAGAAATCTGATTTGAGAATGATAGAAAACACTGTGGAAAAAGGAGAAAATGCTGGTTACCTGCATTTTTTTCCAAAAGCTTTCTTTTTACAGGACCATTAAAAGTCGGGATTGTGTGGTAATTGGTTAAATCTTTACCAGCCAACAAAATTTTCGGCCTCTCCGAACTGAGAGCATTTGCAGACAACAATAAACCACTTGTGGCCCAAACAACAATATTTTTGTACTATGACCTGGTAAAACATTGCGAGAAAAAGATAACTGTGTTGTCATTTCTTCATTTTTCCCATGTCACATGAAAAATATTAACCCATTACTACACAATCCCTACTTTTGACGCCCCTGAGAAAGAAGCCTTTTGAAAACACTGTGGGAAAAGGAGAAAATGCTGTTAACCAGCATTTTTTTCCTTTTCCCATACTGTTTTCTACCCTTACCAGAACAAATTGCTATTTTTGCGCACCTTTATTTTGTAGTCTGCAAATCTTTCAATTTGGACCAGTCTAAAATTTTCTCATGTGGTAAAGAGTTCAGACTAACGTATTTCTACAGTATGTGGCTGAAAATGTGCCATTTGGAGTGAATGCAATGCTTCTCTTACATTTGACCCAGTGACCTACTTTTTGACCAGACATTTCGAAATTTTGAAGGTAATATACTTTTCAACAAGACAAACATTCTAAACAAGTTTCACAAGTATCAAGCTGGAAATATGACCTCTTACATCACATTAAGTTTTTCTAAGATTCGGCCAAGTGACCCTATTATTGACCAGACATGACCCAATTTAACTCTTCTGCAAGGTATCATCAAGATATCCAATGGATCTGTTTCAGACTGAAAATATTGCCTCTAGACTGAAAACTGGAATTCTCAAATATTTGGCCTAAGGACCAATTTTTCTACCCAATTTCAAACTTGTCCAAGATATCAACAAGAAAAAAACATTATAACTAAGTTCCAAGTGATCTACTTTCTGACCTGATCTGTTTCAACACAACACAACATTCTAAGTTTCAAAATTATCAGGCTGACAATAATGCCTCTAGAGTGCACAATGGGTTTTCTATGAAATTGGCCTTTTGACCTACTTTTCAACCCAATGTAACCTGATTTCGAACACCTGCTAGATTTGATCAAGATAAACATTCTGACAAAGTTTCATGAATACCTGACTGAAAATGTGGCCTCTAGAGTGTACATAAGGTGAAATGTTGACAACTGCACAATACACGACAGTAGACAAAAACACCAAGATCACAGCAGATCACAAAAGCTCACCTTGAGCACTTCGTGCTAAGGTGAGCTCAAAAGTATAACAGTGAAAAAGCTCTATTTCTACTTCTGTCTGTGGCAGAAGTATAAATCCACATTAGGACAAGGTTAATGGGTTAATTGTTTTCACACTAAATATGAAAATATTCATTAATAACATGGACATCAGGTATCCAAAGGTGACTTTCAGGTCAAAAAATATTATACACTCCAGGAAAGAAATATGCACAAATGGCCATTTGGGTAGGGAGGTGGGGGGGACTGCTTTGAGGATCTGAATCTTTGTATTTTACTTCAGATATTATTATGTTTGTTTCTTAACTCCATATACATTTTGGTCCATACCAAACATGCAAAGAGCATCCATGGCAAGACCTTAATCCGACAAAGTCATCATCATCAACTCTGCATACATCATACTATTATCTAGAAAATACCGTGGCAAATGTCCCTAACCCTTTACCACATAGTTCCCAGTTTTAATAACCCTGAGAAGAAGGCGTTCTAAAAACATTGTGGGAAAAGGAGAAAATGCTGGTATCCAGTGTTTTCTCCTTTTCTTACAATGTTTCCAAGACTATGTGATTCATACCCCATTATTTATGCCATATAAATTTTGTCACTTTTAAGCGCTTGTCTTTTGGGAAAAATCACAAGTCTGTATCATCTGGGAAAGGTTTTCAATCTTCACCAAACATCAAAATTTTACACTGGTCTAGACTGAAAGAACTTGCAGACTACAAAATACATGTAAATGTAACTCAAAATTTGAAATTGGTTTCCAGCTGAGTAGAAAACATTGTGGGAAAAGGAGAAAATGCTGGTTACCAGCATTTTCTCCTTTTCCCACCATGTTTTCAGAAGACTTCTTCACCTGGGTCGTAAAAACCAGGGATTGTTGGTAAAGGGTTTATTCACCAGAATTGTTTGCTGGAAGTGTCAAGCAGAAGTCTATAATGGTCATGAAGAAGTTGCTATAAATGGAACCAGATAACATTTTAACACAGAACTATATTGATTATCAATCATAAATCACGTCTTGGAAAAACACAACCATTGCCACATTAATTCTTTACAAAACAATTCTATATCTTAATGACCCTAGGAAGACAGCTTTTGAAGGTTGAATGGTGTTTTACGCCGCTTTCAACGTTATTTCAGTCATATCATGGCAACAGTTTACATATTCATGTTTCCTGGGTTTCACTAGTACTAGGCTAGGCTCTGAAGTGTCTTGCCCAAGGACACTCCTGTGAAAAAACCCAGTGGAGCTAGTAAGGCTGGAACCTGGGACCTCCAGATCACGAGTCTTGCTCTTTACCACTGAGCCACACAGGACCCTAGGACAGCTTTTGAATGTATATTTGTAGGGAAAGGAGTAAATGCTGATGTGTAGAATTTTCTCCATATACCATAATGTTTCTCAATCCTTTTCAAAACATATTCCTTCACTTTAGCAACAATCAGTTTGTAATACCAATAAGGACATAACCTAGAATCAGTCTTTTTGTAAAGGGTTAAATCAAAGTTTGAAAAAAGTATGGATTAAGATCAGACTACACAGACAGTGAATCAATGACAGACTGTCCGCTAACATGTTACATATTTCTGGCAAAACCATCGATCATAATGACTTGTTCTGGCAGGTTTCCATGAATCAAATTGCCTATATATCCAACCGATCCCCAGTTTTAACAAACCTGAAGGACTTTTAAAATGGGAAAGGCAGAAAGTAATGATGACCCGCATTTTTTTCTTTATCTCACATTGTTTTCCACCCTTCCAAATACAAATTTCATTCCTTGAGTTGTATCTTAAGAGTAGCCAATACTTGTAATTAAGACAAACCTACAATGTTGTCCTTTGATAAAGGGTTAATCATCACTCAACAGGGTTGTGTGACCTCACCTCTTCAATCTCAATCTTTAATGGAACTATTGATTTGTCATGATTTGATTCTTGTAAAATCTCAACTAACTCTTTACTAGTAACAATTCCGACTTTTAACGACCCTAAGTAATATTCTTTTTGAAAACATACTGGGAAAAGGAGAAAATGCTGGTAACCAGCATTTTCTCCTTTTTCCATAATGCTTTCTACCCTATAAAAGACTAAAATCATCACATGAACTAAATTTAATTTGTAGTCTGCAAATTAATGCTTTCAATTAGACCATCCAAAAATGTCGTCATTTGGTATAATAGAGTTAAATTCATTATTTACTTCGTTTTCCAGTTTGTTCATTCGGGGTTAAGTGGTTTCTAGTATTTTCTCCTTTTCCCACAATGTTTTCAAATTTAGGCTTCTTTTGTTAGGGTCGTTAACAGTAACTGTTGTGATTGTGTGGTATTGGGTTAAAGCTGTCATACATTACCATCTGTATTCTGCTTCTATCATCCTTAAGTTATTTTTTCTACACTTAAAAAAACAAGAAAATTTCATATCGGTCAAAATTGAAAGCATTTGCAGACAACAAATTAAAGATGGCTCAAATGTGTGAATTTGACCTTCATAGAGTAGAAACATTATGGTAAATGGAGAAAATGCTGATTACTAGCATTTTCTCTTTTTTCCACAATGTTAAGGTAGAAATTTTCCATAACATTAATGTGTTTTTGCAAGTGTCACAACAATTTAACTTATATGTGTTACAAAAAGTCAAAAGTTGAACATTTGCCTAGTATGATTCTGAAGTCTTCTGCTGGTAAAATATTACCTTGGGAAAAAATCTGCATTTCATAAAAAAAAAAACATTTTAAAGACATCAAAAAACAAAATTCATATGAATTTCACAGTTGCAAAATCATAGTCACAACTGACAAATAAAAGAATTTTTTCATTTGAGAAATCATCCAGGTATTATAATATTATGAAAATCATTAGCTTCAAATACAGGTAAAAGTTTGACTTGACAAAAGAAAAATGCATGTAAAAGTGACTTAACTCTTTACCACACGACAAAACTTTAGACTTGTCCAAATTGAAAGCATTTTACAGACAATAAAATAAATGTGAATCAAAAATTGAAAACTGATTTGGAAAGGGTGGAAAACATTGTGGGAAAAGAAGAAAATGCTGGTTACCAGCATTTTCTTCTTTTCCCACAGTGTTTTCTAAAGGCTTCTTCAGGGTCATCAAAAGTTGGGATTGTGTGGTAATGGGATATTACAAAATTCATTTGCTTTTAAATGCAGGCAAAAGTTGGACTTGACAGAAGAAAAATGCAGGAAAAAGCGACTTAAGCCTTTACCAAACAAACCCTGGTTTTTGCGACCCTGATACAGAACCCTTTTGAAAACATTGTTGGAAAAGGAGAACATGCTGGTAACCAGCATTTTCTCCTTTTCCCACAATGTTTTCAACCCTGATGGAAACACATTTCAACTTTTGAGTTTTGTTTTTTTTTTCGTCTGCAAGTCCTTTCAATTTGGACCAGTCTAAAATTTTGTTCTTTGGTAAAGAGTTAAGCTTTTACCAAACAAACTCTGGTTTTTACCACCCTGAGATACAAGCCTTTTGAAAACATTGTGGGGAAAGGAGAAAATGCTGGTTACAAGCATTTTCTCCTCTTTCCACAATGTTTTCTATCCTGCTAGAAACAAATTTCAATTTCTGAGTACCAGTTATTTTGTCGTCTGCAAGGGCTTTCAACCTGTACCAGTAAAAATTTTGTTGTGTGGTAAAGAGTTAATACCAGAATGGATGAAGCTTCCAACTCATTTTTTTTTGTAATTCTAGACCAGTACCACCTCATTATTTATTTAAAGCAGCAATGCTTATTCCACTCACATTTAACTCTTTACCAAACAACAAAATTTTAGACTGGTCCGAATTGAAAGCACTTGCAGACGACAACAAGAAAGAAACTGAAAAACTGAAATTTGTTTCCAGCAGGGTAGAAAACATTGTGGGAAAAGGAGAAAATGCTGGTTACCAGCATTTTCTCCTTTTCCCACAATGCTTTCAAAAGGCTTCTTCCTTAGGTTCATAAAAAGTCTGAACTGTGTGGTAAAGGGTTAATTAGCTCTATTTTCATACCATTTGTGATTTCTGGTTCTCTAGAAAAAAAAGGGTTCTGTAAACAAAACCCATTGGCAATCCTTTTTTATTCATTCTTTGACATCAATAAAAAAAGTTCACTAGGCACATAAAAGTTACACTATCAAAGGCACATAAAAGTTACACTATCATGAGAGTGGCATTATCAACACAATTTTACAAAATGGGAACATTTTCATACATGATTCAGCTGAAACTATAGGAAATTTTCTCTCTACCTGCATCCAATCAATCAATTTCGCATGTTTGTTTTCATCAACACAGCTGGATTTTGGCGTACATCTTGCCACTGATTATTCAAATAAATAAATGAAATTTTGCGACAGGTCAAAGACGTGCACATGGACATTTTTAATCTGTAGACAGGCCCTATACCTACATGTATACAAATTGGCAAACCTTGTTATCTCAAACAAAATGTAGCTATGGAATCAGGATTGGGATCAGAATCAAATGGGATTGGCCAGTTTGTATAGTGCATGGATGAGTCTTTTATTACCTTAAGATATAACAATCTATTTGTACCTTTATGCTGTTTACCATTTTTTCTTAGAAAGATTTTCTTCTTTCATCATCTTACATTCCAAAAGGAATGAATAATACACAATTTCAAATTAATAACTCTGTCTTTCATGTCCGCTAAATGCCTTCTTAACACTGTCTTAACCCTTTACTCCATAAGGCATTTCTATTGTATCTCTAACTGACCCAAAATAACAACAAGGATGAAGCCGTTTCTTATGTGTATATGACAACTTTTGGTAGCATAGAATACATTGTGGCAAATGGTGAAATTGCTGGTCACAAGCAATTTCACCTTTTGGCACAATGTTTTCCAAAGGCTTCTACAAGCAATGCATAGAAATGAGTATCTATGGAGTAAAGGGTTAATTTGTGACTATTTTCACACCACCATATTTAAAAATTTTCTAATTTTCTAAATCTATAAATATGGTGGTGTGAAAAAAGTCACAAAATGTTAATGGCATTCATTTCATATTAAATTTCTTAAATTTCTTGAAAAAGGCATTTAAGTCAAGATATTGAGGACAAAGCAAATAACTTTAAATTGTTTATTTCTTGTTTAATTTGAACTTGGAAGAACTTCGACAAATATTGGTGTAAAAACACATAAACAGAAAAAACTATGTTTTGATTCTTCTACAGATGTCAGAGATTTTCTTAAATTAAATGACAAAAAATTTCTCTAACATCAACCTTTTTTTAGAAATATGATTATATTGCTGCAAAAGGGGAACCTAAGATAAGGCAACAAGTATGGTAGATAAGAATCTCACAGGATACTTAAACAAGAGGGCCAAGATGGCCCTGGATCGCTCACCTGAATTTTTTAGATGACCATAGCCTATTTTTTTTTTGAGGTATTGAAACATTGGAACCAAATTTATAATTTTCAAAAGGTCACCTGTAAAATTAATTTCGAAATCTGACCATCAGTTTCAAAAAGAAGAATTTTTAAGAATTCTTCATTTCCGTATAAGAGCAAGTATCCCCCATCCACGAGAGCCTTGTTTCTTGTTGGATCAAAATTTATGAAAAAGTTTTGAAAAGGGTCACCCAAGGAACATTTCGGAAAATTTCTTTTAAAATCTGACCAGGGGTTTCAGAGAAAGAGAATTTTCAAGAATTTCATCATGTCCATATAGTGCAAGTAGCTCCCATTCACAAGAGCAAGGATCACCAAAGAAACATCTCTGTCAAATTATTTTAAAATCTGACTAGGGGTTTCAGAGAAGAAGAATTTTCAAGAATTTCTTCATTTCCATATAGTGCAAGTAGCCCCCATTCACCAGAGCCATGTTTCTTGACGGATCAAAATTTTGTGAACAGTTTTTGAAAAGGGTCACCCAAGGAACATCCCTGAGAAAGTATTTCAAAATCTGACCTGCCGTTTCAGAAAAGAAAAATTTTTAAGAATTTCCTCATTTCCCTATAGTGCAAGTAGCCCCCATTCACCAGAGCCATGTTTCTTGACCAATCAAAATTTTGCGAACAATTTTTGAAAAGGGTCACCCAAGGAACAACTCTGTGAAATTATTTCAAAATCTGACCAGCGGTTTAAGAGAAAAAGATTTTTTAAGAATTCCTTCATTTCTGTATAGTGCAAGTAGCCCCCATTCACCAGAGCCACATTTTTTGACGGATCAAAATTTCACGAACAATTTTTGAAAAGGGTCACCCAAGGAACATATCTGTGAAATAATTTCAAAATCGGACTGGCGGTTTCAGAGGAGAAGATTTTTAAAGAATTCCATGATTTCTGTATAGTGCAAGTAGCCCCCATTCACCAGAGCCACATTTTTTGACGGATCAAAAATTCACGAACAGTTTTTGAAAAGGGTCACCCAAGGAACATATCTGTGAAATAATTTCGAAATCCGACCAGCGGTTTCTGAGGAGAAGATTTTTAAAGAATTTGCTAAAAAATTCCATTTGGTTGCCATGGCAACCAGAGTTTTTTACGGAATCAAATTCTGTGAATACTTTTTAAAGAGGACCTCCCAAGGAACATTCCTGCCAAGTTTGGTCCAAATTGGCCCAGCAGTTTAGGAGGAGTTGATGTTTAAAGAATTGTTGACGACGCACGACGAACAACGGACACCCAGTGACCCTAAAAGCTCCCCTTGAGCACGTTGTGCTCAGGTGAGCTAAAAATATATCACATAATTATTGCTATCTTATACCCCCATTCCACGAGGCGGCGATCTTTGGCACTCGGACAGAGCGCCGTAGCGCTCTGACAGAGCGCCGTAGATCACCATGCAGAGTGGATCTCCATTAGTCAAATAGTGATACGATGGCGCTCTGTTACACCAAGTGGTGATATGATCCGATTGCTCTCTTGGGGGATTATATAAATGAATGTCTGTTTTGGCTATCATCATTTCAGGGCAGTGGTAAAACGCTGGACTATCAATCCTGAGGCCCAAGGTTTGATACCTGGCCAAACTAAGACCTTTCATGCTATGATACCTTGTGTTTCCAATCCAACTAGAGGTGAACTGGTCTGGAACCCAGGGGTAGCCTCGCGTGCAACAGTGCTTTACACCGGCCAAGTTAAGGAACCAAAGAGATCTATTCCAAGAAGAGCTTGGGGCTTGTACCCGATTTCCTTGTATCCGATCCTTTCTCTCTAACAATCCATACCATGTAAATGCCTTGAGCATGGTAGGACCTTAATCTTACAAAGTCATCATATCATCAATTGGCATTTGGAAACCAACAAGTGAAGGCAGAATTAATTCTTTCGTCAAAACTTTTATCTACAGTATAGTCGGGTCGCTAATGGAGCGAAAATAGGTTGTACAAGGCCGCAACTTCTAGCAAGCCTACAATATTGTCCATGTACAGTTCAATCGCTATCAAATCTCAATGGTTGTTACTTGATCGCCAGTGGAGCGTAATCTGGTTGTTATCTGAGATGGAGGGTCCTCATTATCAGCAATCCAGCAGCAATCTGAGGCGGTATACAGCACTCTGTATGAGTGCAAAGAGCACTGTAGATTGTGGCCTAGTGGAATGGGGGTATTAGATCCTCTTATGATCCAGTACCAGTGGTGCTGAACTATTTCAGATGGTATTATGTCCAAACTCAAAGCATTAAATTTACTAATAGCAAATGACAGCATTTGTCATTGAAAGGAATGGAACCCATGACCCTCCTATTCTCAAGTCCTTCATGCTACCGACTGATCTACCAGGGCTCAGCAACATAGAAAGAGAATATTACATACGTTTTGTGTAAAGGAAGAGAAAAATACATTATTATTACCCCTGTTTTGTCTACAAATCAATAGCTAATCATGCCCTAAACTGAAAACTACAGGAAACAAATTACCAGTAAATGCAATCTGACATCTCTGCTGGTTTAGATATGGGTATTTAACTCTTCACCACACAATCACGACTTCTAACGACCCCGAGAAGGAAGCCTATAGAAAACATTGTGGGGAAAGGAGAAAATGCTGGTAACCAGCATTTTCTCCTTACCCCACAATTTTTTCTATCCTTTCAAAGTCAAAAATTATCATATTGAACAAGATTTAATTTTTTGTTGTCTGCAAATTCTTTCAATTTGTACAGTCCAAAAATTTAGTAAAGAGTCAATCCTTTACCAAACAATCTTGTGTCTAAAGACTCTATGGAAGAAGTCTTTTGAAAGTATTATGGGAAAAGGACAAATAATGCCAGTAAAGTATTATATTTTCCCTCTTTCTCACACTGTTTTCTACCACTTTTAAAGACAGATATCATCTTTTAGTAACATTTTTTCTGGAGTATGCAAATCCTTCTAGATTTGTTCTGTGACACATTTTATTGTTTTGTATAGAGTTAACTCTTTTCAACACAATCTTCACTTTTAACAACTCTGAGAACTGAG
Organism: Tridacna crocea; assembly: GCA_943736015.1. NCBI lineage: Eukaryota > Metazoa > Mollusca > Bivalvia > Cardiida > Cardiidae > Tridacna > Tridacna crocea. Next base: position 27,852,501 of record OX031070.1, read on the forward strand.
AATGAAAAGCATTTGAAACATTGTGGGAAAAGCAGATGATTTTGACCGTCTAACATTTTCTCGTTTGGAAAAGAGTCAAGTCATTTCCAGCAATTTGCCTCTTAACTAGATAGTTTTAGACAAGTTTAAACTAAAGCAATTTGCGCAGGCAACAAATAGAATGTTTAAATGATTTCATTATTCAAGCCACATTAATTTTTTTTTTTTGTAATTTGAAATGCTTTCAATATAGACAAACATCATCTGATAATTAGAATTTATCCTTTATCACACAATCAAACTTTTAAAAACCCTTAGGGAGAACTCGTTTCTTTTGAAAACATTGTGGGAAAAGGAGAAAATGGTGGTCCCCAGCATTTCCTCCATTTCAAACAATGTTTCAAAATCTTAAGAACATAACTTTCAACTTCAGTGTCGCATTTATTTCACCAATCAGCAAAAGCTTTCAATTTGGACGAGTCTAAAACTTTGTCCTTTGAGGAAGAGTTAACTCATTAACAAACGACAATATTTTAGACTGGTCCAAATTGAAAGCATTTGCAGAAGACAAAATAAAAGTGACTGAAAACTTGAAATTTGTTTTGTGAAGGGTACCAGCATTTTCTCCTTTTCACACAATAGTTTCTAAAGGCATCTTTCACAGGGGCGTCAAAAGCAGGGATTGTGTGGTAATGGATTAAACAGACATTCATATAACAGGTGGTCACCCATTACCACACAATCCCTGCTTTTGACACTCCCGGAAAAGAAGCCTTTTGAAAACATTGTTGGAAAAGGAGAAAATGCTTATAACCAGCATTTTCTCCCGTTTCACAATGTTTTCTACCCTTCACAAAACAAATTTTAAAATTTCAGTCACTTATTTTGTCATCTGCAAATGCTTTTGATTTGGACAAGTCTAAAATAATGTCGTCTGGTAATGATTTAAAATCGTTATGGGCACTGACTTTAGAATATTGTGGAGGAAACAATTATACTGTATACCCCTAATACAGATTTTACCCCAGAACTGAAAGTAAAGTGAACCCTTTCTCTATACCTTGGATACAGGGAAAGCAATCACACCTTTTTACTGTCAATAGAAGTATTTTGATGGAACTTTTTCCCAATCAGTTTTGACAAGCTGATGAGGGATTTCTCCTATTACAGACTTTGGGGATAGCATTATACTATGTCCAGATATCTAACACCACCATAAAGTCCCCTGGGTTTGACATGACAAGGTGGTTCTGTCAATTAAAACATGTTGTCTCATCCTGTGAAACTGTCTCATTTAACAGCAGCTTAACTCTTTACCAAACAATATAATTTTAGACTGGTCAAAATTGAAAGCATTTGCAGACGACAAAATAAAAGTGACTGAAAATTTGAAAAATTGTTTTGTGAAGAGTAGAAAACATTGTAGGAAAAGGAGAAAATGCTGGTTACCACAATGTTTTCTAAAGGCTTCTTTCTCAGGGGCATCAAAAGTAGGGATTGTGTGGTAATGGGTTAACTCTTTACCAAATGTCATAATTTTAGACTGATCAAAATTGAAAGCATTTGCAGACAACACTTATCTGTAACCCTTTACCATACAATCCCAACTTTTAACGACTCTGAGAAAGAAGCCTTTTGAAAACACTGTGGAAAAAGGAGAAAATGCTGGTAACCAGCATTTTCTCCTTTTCCCACAATGCTTTCTACCGTTCCCAAAACGATCTTCGAAATTGGAGTCACATCTTTTTTGTCACGTGCAAATACTTTCATGCTGGACTAGACTTAAATTTTGTGGTTTGGTAAAGAGTTAAATCAAGATGAAAGGATTGTAATTGTCTGTGAAAGTGTAGAAAACCATGTTGGAAAAGGAGAAAAATGCTGGTTTTCACACACATGGGTTTCCGAAGGCCGTTTCCACTGGGTCGTTCAAACTTGAGACTGAGTGGTAAAGAGTTAAGAGTAAATCTGGTACAAAGCAATGCTATGATTTAACGATAATATGCAGAAAATTGACCAATAGCCAAACGTTTAGACCCAGATCAGCCTGCATGAACTGTGCAGACCAGCCTGGGTCGACACTTTTAGAAGATGCATTGAACTCCAATTCACAGACCATTGCTCACATAATCATGGACTCACATGAACTCATTTTCAAACGACAAAAGAATTGACTTGTCCAAATTGAAAGCATTTTGCAGACAACAAAATAAATATGGCAGAAAAATCGTAATTGGGCTTGGGAAGGGAAGAAAACATTGTGAGAAAAGGAGAAAATGCTGGTTACCAGCATTTTCTCCTTTTCCCACAATGTTTTCAAAAGGCTTCTTTCTCAGGGTCGTTAAAAGTCAGGATTGTGTTGTAAAGAGTTAATATGAAGAGGAGGTTTAATGCAACACAAAAAGATATCAAACCAGGTCAGCCTGTGCAGTCAGTTCAGGTAAAACATTTCTGCAATTGGTAAATTTTCTGCATGTCAAACGACCATTCTACCTTATGATACAGTCCTGTTCTTAACCAGATAGATCCAAATTAGGGACGAATTGCTTGATACAATGTATTGCAATAATCCATTAACTCTTTACCACACAGTCCCGATGTTTAACGACCCTGAGGAAAAAAAAGCCTTTGAAAACATTGCAGGAAAAAGAGAAAATGCTGGTAACCAGCATTTTCTCCTTTTTCCACAATGTTTTCTACTGTTTCCAAACAAATTTTCAACTAATGATTCACATTTATTTTGACGTCTGCAAATGCTTTCAATTTTGACAAGTCCAAAATTTTGCCTTTTGGAAAAGAGTTAAGCCCCTTTATCTATTCAGCTACCAGTGCATTCCTAAAATAGATAGATATATAATAACCTTACCTCTTTGGATTTTCATAAACTTTAGCATCCTTTACGAAGGCAGTGACGGTTCCTGTTTTCTGATGTTCTTTGATATCTACATGTATACTCCACTGACTAGATGGGTCTGTCATCCGGGCACCAGTAATTCTTAGTCCCTGTCTCACCCTAGCCCTGTCATGAGAAAAAATATAACAATGTAATCAAGTAAAACTTCAATGTAACAGAGATATCTTTCTTTTCAAACAAGTTCGGTAAAAACATCAACAGCTGTAGATCATGACCTTTTTTATCACATAACATCCCTTGTTTTCAGTGTGATATACCCTTTATGAATTTTCTTACCTTATCAACGTGTAATATCACAATTGTGTGACATCATTTTTGACGTCATTTTGAACGTTTTTCATAGAAGTAAACAGGGTTTACGGATATAAATCCGGGTGCATCTATGGATGTTTTTTGTATCTTCTGATCTATCACTTGTGAAATAGCGTAATGTGATACAAAGAATCTGACATTCGGTGGCATTTAAGATGAAATTTTAGTAAACCTGTCAAGAACAAAAATGTTATTAAACTCGCCACAAGCTGCTTAATAACATTTTCCCTAGACTTGTTTAATACAATTTTATCTCAAAAGCCAACTCATGTCAGATCCTATATGTCTCAACTCTCCACCAAATAACCAAGTTTTTCAGACTTTCCAACCATAAAAACAATGCCAGACGACAACTACAAAGGGGATCTGATGACGCATTTTTTATGAAGAGTAGAAAACGTTATGGGAAAATGAGAAAATGTTGTTGTTTACCAACATTTCCTTCTTTATCCAACCATTTTTTTCAAAAGCCTTCTGCACACAATCTAGAGATTTAACCCATTACCACACAATCCCTACTTTTGACGACCTTATGAAAGAAGCCTGTAGAAAACAATGTGGGAAAAGGAGAAAATGCTGATAACCAGCATTTTCTCCTTTTCCCACAATGTTTTCTACCATTCACAAAACAAATTTCAAAATTTCAGTCAGTTTTTTTTTTGTCGTCTGCAAATGCTTACAATTTGGGCAAACTTTAAATATTGTCGTTGGGGAATGAGTTAACTCCTTACCACACAATCCTGACTTTAAACAACCCTGAGAAGGAAAGCTTTTGAAAACATTGTGGGAAAAGGAGAAAATGCTAGTAACCAGCATTTTCTCCTTTTCCTGCAATGTTTTCTACCCATCCCAAAACAAAATTTCAATTTTGAGTCACTTTAATTTTGTCGTCTGCTAATGCTTTGAATTTTGACCAGTCCAAAATTTTGTTGTTTGGTAAAGAGTTAAGGCACTGTGGCCCTTGGGATCTCTAACAATCATGGTGTCCGTGTGAATATGAGGAAGGTACAGCAAGTCTTAGTGTGATAAATTATCCATGTAAAACTATTTACAAAATATTCTGCTGCCAAGTCATGCAGTAGCCGAATGTTTTCACTTCACTGACTATGTAAAACTTCAGAGGTCACATCATGTTTGGTTTTTGCCATAATGTCTCCAGTCTTATTCCTCAACCAACACTTTAGACATGTTGTATAATCGTTTGATGTACATTTTTAAAAAGCAGTTAACCCTTCATGCGCTGCATGTATAGAATGGACATACAAGCTGTCATAAAGCAAAACCAAGTTAGGTTTAGAATTTTCTGTGTGAATGAAACTATCATTGACAGTGACAAAATGCCTTATATGTTCCCATTTTCCACATTACATACCGACTGTATGTTTCCTATATTATGGGCACCTTGACAGCCATCTTACTTAACCCATTACCACACAATCCCTACTTTTGACGCCCCTGAGAAAGAAGCCTTTTGAAAACACTGTAGGAAAAGGAGAAAATGCTGGTAACCAGCATTTTCTCCTTTTCCCACAGTGTTTTCTACCCTTCCAAGAACAGATTTCAATTTTTCAGTCACCTTTATTTTGCCGTCTGCAAATGCTTTCAATTTGGACCAGTCTAAAATTTTCTCGTTTGGTAAAGAGTTAAATTATCATCAGAAAATATAGACCTAAGATCAGGCACATGCTGTTCAATCTGATACTGATCTTTGTTTCTCCAAAAGGAAAGCTTTTAGTTGGTGTCAGTGCTGTTAAGTCTGATACTGATCTTTGTTTCTCCAAAAGGAAAGCTTTTAGTTGGTGTCAGCACTGTTCAGTCTGATACTGATCTTTGTTTCTCCAAAAGGAAAGCTTTTAGTTGGTGTCAGCGCTTTAACATCAGAAAATATAGACCTAAGATCAGGCACATGCTGTTCAGGCTGATACTATTTTTTGTTTCTCCAAAAGGAAAGCTTTTAGTGGTGTCAGCGCTTTAATAAAAGTGTAAATGATAATGACTCTTCCAACCCCTGGACTTAGAAATAAATCAACTCTGAAGCGGATGACACCATTCTAGACAGTCTTAGCCCTTTATCATACAATCTGCAGTCTATTGGTATTATGAGGAAGAATGTCTTTGAACAAAATTGTGGAAAAGGAGCAAACACTGCTTACCAACATAGAAAATGCTGGTAACAGGCATTTTCTCCTGTTTTGCTGTCAGGTAAAGACTTAAAGCAAAGTATTTGCAGTTAACAAATTAAAGTGATTTTCTTTTCTTTGGTAATCAGCATTTTCTCCTTTCCAAACAAGGTTTTCTGCCAGATGAATCATTTAAGCCACATTTTGTTGTCAGCAAATGCTTGAAATTTGGGCCTGCCCGGGTGGCTCAGTGGCGAGTGTGTTGGACTCATGACCTGGTGGTTGTGAGTTCGATACCCGGTTGAGGGAAACTTTCTTTCCGGTGTATTTTCACCTCTCACCTCTGCTGAAGCATGTGAGAAAAGTAGTCGGTCGCTTTGGAAAGGAAGTTGTGTTAATACTGGTGTGAGAAGCCAGGAAACACATGTGCGTCACCCACCGCCAAGATATGACCTTAGCTGTTAAAGTGGCTTTAAACCCAAATACAACCAACCAACCAACTTAAAATTTGGTCTAGTCACCTGCTAAATGGTTACAAGATTACACATGAAGTGAAAACAAACAGCATCTTTGATATGGGTTGGCTCATCTTTCATTCCCTATGTACATGTATCATTAGTGTACAGGTAATGAACATTTGCCAAAGCTCTGTATCCTCCTCTTCACTTCTTTTTTTCTGGTAATCAATGACAAACCAAGTCCAGACAATTATTGAATTCACTGTTGAATATCATAAGCATGGGAGAAGGGACCACAACCTATCCCCTGCATTGTGTGTCATGCTCTTGCAAAAGGGGGTTTAACTCGTTACCAAACAACAATATTTTAGGCTTGCCCAAATCGAAAGCATTTGCAGATGACAAAATCAGTGACCGAAAATTTGAAATTTGTTTTGTGAAGGGTAGAAAACATTGTGGGAAAAGGAGAAAATGCACCATCATTTTCTCCTTTTCCCACAATGTTTTCTAAAGGCTTCTTTCTCAGGGACGTAAAAAGTAGGGATTGTGTGGTAATGGGTTAACTCTTGACCACACAAAAAAATTTTAAACTAGTCCAAATTAAATGCATTTGCAGACAATAAAGGTGACCGAAAATTGAAATTTGATCCAGAAAGGGTAGAAAACACTGATCAGATCAGTATATATGTGCAAAGTTTCGATACAACTGAAGGAAAACTGTAGAAGGAGTTCGTGACACAAAATTACTAGTATTTTGTACACAGACGGACACTTGGATCGATGGACCAATGGATACTGGCTGATTCCAGTATACCCCCAAAAACATTAAAATTTTCTTTTGTGGGGGTATAAAAACGGTCTCTCACATAAAATTGTTATGCTCCTTTTTCCCACAAAGTTTTCTATGGCTAAAATCTCCTTTGAGTTTGTCAAAATTGGAATTGTAGAACAGGAAGTTAAAACTACAATTGTATCTTTTTGATTATCAAAATACCTGGACAGAAAAATCTTATTTTCAAAGTTTGTATTCATTTCTATATGCTACCATAAGCAGATCACCATTTCCAATAATCAGGGCAGATTCACCTTCAATTGAACCCAAAATATCCATAAAAATCTGTATACAATGTACATGAAAACTTTGCAATTTGAGCCTGGTATTTTCTAGTCTTTATGCATGTGAAATTCAAGTCACATTTTAGTGCAAAGAGTTGTTTTGTGTCTTCATCCAACTAAACCTAGTTTTTGTATAATAGTGCTTCAGATTTAGGAAGTTTTGCGAAAATCTTGTAGGCAAAAGAGAAAATGCCAGTAACAAGCATTTCATCATTCTTGAAGAATACTTTCTACTATTTCCACCCTATTAACCCATTACCACACAATCTCTACTTTTGACGCCCCTGAAAAAGAAGCCTTTAGAAAACATTGTGGGAAAAGGAGAAAATGCTGGTAACCAGCATTTTCTCCTTTTCCCACGTTTCCTACCCTTAACAAAACAAATTTCAAATTTTCAGTTACCTTTATTTTGTCGTCTGCAAATGCTTTGAATTTGGACCAGTCTAAAATATTGTTGTTTGGTAATGGGTTAAAGACAATTTTCATAATTTGAGCTGTAATTACTTTGACATTAAATTTTGTAAATGCTTTCAATTTGGTTGTTTTCTGTAAGTGGTAACTAGGATTACCGGTACTCTTGTAATCTTTTGGCTGTAATTTAGACTGAATGTTCCACATAATAGCCGACTGTGAGTATCCTAGATAATGCTTTCATATTTGAACAACTATAAAATTTTATAGTTTGGTAAAGAGTTAACTCATTACCAAACGACAATATTTTGGACAGTTCCAAATTGAAAGCATTTGCAGACGACAAAATAAATTTGACTCAAAAACTGAAACTCAGCTTTAAAGGAGTAGAAAACAATGTGGGAAAAGGAGAAAATGCTGGTTACCAGCATTTTCTCCTTTTCCCACCATGTTTTCCAAAAGCTACTTTCTTAGGTTCGTCAAAAGTATAGATTGTGTGGTAATGGATTAACAGAGACTAAACTTGAGATAGAGTGTTGCCAATTATTTTAACCCTTTGTGCCAAATAACCTGTCAGATGCTTTAATCCTAAATATAATTATATAAACAAAAATATTGCAATGGTTGCTTTTGTCTAGTCCTTCAGCAAAGTGGACAGTGCAGATGAAAGATCAGACAGGATGTTTTGTGCAGCCTACTCTTAATCTAAAATAAATACTAGCTGCAAAGGTAAGTATACATGTGAAAGGCGCTAACCATGTTAACCCTCTACCAGATGACAAAATTTTAGCCCTGGTCCAAATTGAAAGCATTTGCAGATGGCAATTTCAATGTGGCTCAAATGGTTCAATTATTTACTGATAGGGTAAAAAACATAGTGGAAACAAGAGCAGCAAATTGTTGCAAGATACCCCCGTCTTACCCCAAGTTGTAAAGCTGGTGCATGCACCAGACAAAATTCAAGTATGAAAAATGACAAAGGGCAATAACTCAAAAATTAAGCAAGCAAAAGTTATGATTCCTGCGCACTGCACTCTCCCTTGATGAGATCTATCACCCATGAAATTTCATAACCCTAACTAGAATAGTTTTGGAGATATGCTCCAGAGAAAATTCAAGTATGAAAAACAACAAAGGGCAATAACTCAAAAATTAAGCAAGCAAGAGTTATGATTACTGTGCACTGCACTCCCTTTGATGAGATCTATCCACCCATGAAATTTCATAACCCTAGCTAGTATAGTTTTGGAGATACTCTCCAGACCAAATTCAAGTATGAAAAACAACAAAGGGCAATAACTCAAAAATTAAGGGAGCAGGAGTTATGATTCCTATGCACTGCACTCTCCCTTGATGAGATCTATCCACCCATGAAATTTCATAACCCTAGCTAGTATAGTTTTTGGAGATATTCACCGGACAAAATTCAAGTATGAAAAACATTAAAGGGCAATAACTCAAAAATTAAGCAAGCAAGAGTTATGATTCCTGTGCACTGCACTCCCCCTTGATGAGATCTATCCACCCATGAAATTTCATAACCCTAGCTAGTATAATTTTGGAGATATGCTCCGGACAAAATTCAAGTATGAAAAACATAAAAAGGCAATAACTCAAAAATTAAGCGAGCAAGTGTTTTGATTCCTATGCACTGCACTCCCCCTTGATGAGATCTATCCACCCATGAAATTTCATAACCTTGCCTAGTGTAGTTTTGGAGATATGCTCCAGACAAAATTCAAGTATGAAAAACATAAAAGGGCAATTACTCAAAAATTAAGCGAGCAAGCATTATGATTCCTATGCACTGCACTTCCCCTCTATGAGATCTATCCACCCATGAAATTTCATAACCTTAGCTAGTATAGTTTTGGAGATATGCTCCGGACAAAATTCAAGTATGAAAAACGAGAAAGGGCAATAACTCAAACAAGAGGGCCAAGATGGCCCTGGATCGCTCACCTGAATTTTTGAGATGATTATAGTCTTTTTTTTTTTTGAGGTATTGAAACATTGGAACCAAATTTATAATTTTGCCAAGCAATTTTCAAAAGGTCACCTGTAAAAGTCATTTCGAAATCTGACCATCAGTTTCAAAAAGAAGAATTTTTAAGAATTCTTCATTTCTGTATAAGAGCAAGTAGCCCCCATCCACGAGAGCCATGTTTCTTTATGGATCAAAATTTACGAACAAGTTTTGAAAAGGGTCACCCAAAGAACATCTCTCTGAAATAATTTCAAAATCTGACCAGGGGTTTCAGAGAAAGAGAATTTTAAAGAATTTCATCATGTCCATATAATGCAAGTAGCCCCCATTCACAAGAGCCATTTTTCTTGACGGATCAAAATTTCGCGAACAATTTTTGAAAAGGGTCACCCAAGGAACATCTGTGTGAAATTATTTTAAAATCTGGCAAGCGGTTTCAGAGAAGAAGAATTTTCAAGAATTTCTTCATTTCCATATAGTGCAAGTAGCCCCCATTCACTAGAGCCATGTTTCTTGGCCAATCAAAATTTTGCAAACAGTTTTAGAAAAAGGTCACCCAAGGAACATCTCTGTGAAATTATTTCAAAATCTGTCCAGCCATTTCAGAGAAGAAGAATTTTCAAGAATTTCTTCATTTCTATATAGTGCAATTAGCCCCCATTCACCAGAGCCATGTTTCTTGACCAATCAAAATTTCACGAACAATTTTTGAAAAGGGTAACCCAAGGAACAAGTCTGTGAAATTATTTCAAAATCTAACCAGCTGTTTCAGAGAAGAAGAATTTTTAAGAATTTCTTCATTTCTGTATAGTGCAAGAAGCCCCCATTCACCAGAGCCATGTTTCTTGACCAATCAAAATTTCGCGGACATTTTTTTTAAAAGGGTCACCCAAGGAACAACTCTGTCAAATTATTTCAAAATCTGACCAGCGGTTTCAGGGAAGAAGAATTTTTAAGAATTCCTTCATTTTTGTATAGTGCAAGAAGCCCCCATTCACCAGAGCCACATTTTTTGACGGATCAAAATTTCACGAACAATTTTTGAAAAGGGTCACCCAAGGAACATATCTCTGAAATTATTTCAAAATCCGACCAGCGGTTTCAGAGGAGAAGATTTTTAAAGAATTCCTTCATTTCTGTATAGTGCAAGAAGCCCCCATTCACCAGAGCCACATTTTTTGACGAATCAAAATTTCACGAACAATTTTTGTAAAGGGTCACCCAAGGAACATATCTGTGAAATTATTTCAAAATCCGACCAGCGGTTTCAGAGGAGAAGATTTTTAAAGAATTTGCTAAAAAATTCCATTTCGTTGCCATGGCAACCAGAGTTTTTGATGGAATCAAATTTTGTGAACAATTTTCAAAGAGGACCTCCCAAGGAACATTCCTGCCAAGTTTGGTCTAAATCCGCCCAGCGGTTTAGGAGGAGTTGATGTTTAAAGAATTGTTGACGACGCACGACGGACGACGCACACCGGGTGATCCTAAAAGCTCCCCTTGAGCACGTTGTGCTCAGGTGAGCTAAAAATAAGCGAGCAAGAGTTACGATTTCTATGCACTGCACTCCCCCTCAATGAGAACTATCCACCCATGAAATTTCATAACCCTAGCTAGTATAGTTTTGGAGATATGCTCCGGACAAAGAACTGCCCGTCCGCCCACCTGCCACAGGTGATCCCATAATATGTCCCATCTTCGACGGGCGTATAAAAAGGAGAAAATGCTGGTTTCCAGCATTTCCTCCTTTTGCTACAATGTTTTCAAAAAGCTTCTTTCCAAGTGTCGTAAAAGTTTGTCATTGTGTGGGAAAGGGTTCATAGTATGCAATGCTACATGTATCTAGAAAACCATTCTGAACTGTTGAAGACAACTTTAAGCCATCTCCACACAAGCTGAGATTTAACTACCCTGACAAAGAAAAGCAATTGAAAACACTTTGGGGAAGGAAAAAATCTTGGTGAAGAGCAATTCATCCTTTTTCCTGCCATGTTTTCTATCCTTTTAGTAGCAAATATCATAATTTAGGCCAGAATTAAAGTGTTACTGCAAGTGCTCCCAAAGTGGACAAGTCTAAATTTCTTTGTGATATCTTATAAAGGGTTCAAATTACTTTCTTCAGACATGGATAATGGAGATCAGCATAAGCTTACAGGGAATGTTATTATCAACATTTGACAAATGCCCAACATTTATGTGATATTTCAAATTCTTTAAATGTAAAAAGATGTTGTCAAGTTTTACAAAACATTTTAACCCATTACCACACAGGAAAATTTTTGACCGATCTAGCTGAAAGCATTTTGCAGATGACAATTTCGAAGTGCCTCAAATGGTGCAATTTTGCTTTGATAGAGTAAAAAACTTTGTGGAAAAAGAAGAAAATGCTGGTTACCAGCATTTTCTTCTTATCCCACAACTAATTCAAAAAGGCTTCTCCCACAGGGGCATTAAAAGTCGTAATTGCGTGGAAAAGGGTTCAATGATTTTTTGAAAATAATATCTTAACCCTTTACCCCATAAGGCATTTCTACGGTATCTCTAACTGACCCTAAATAACAGCAATGATGAAGTTGCTTCTTATGTGTATATGACACCTTTGGATAGCACAGAAAACATTGTGACAAAAGGTGAAATTGCTCGTCACGAGCAATTTCACCTTTTGTCACAATGTTTTCTAAAGGCTCCTACAAGCAATGCGTCAAAATGAGTTTCCATGGAGTAAAGGGCTAAAATCGCATCCATGGCAGAAAACGAATGTGTGCATATCTATAGGATAAAAACAGACATATCACCTCTCAGAAGGTGAGGAAAAAAAACAGTTTGCTCATGATTTAGTCACGATTCTTTCAACAAGTTTGCTGTTTGATCGTCAAGGTTAAATGCAAGTTTTTCTTGTGATTGCCACATGTGAATGTTACAGATACTGGTCCCGCCTTTCTGTCTGAAGTGTTCAAAATTTCTTTTGTCACACCACATGACTGTGCTCCTGATATGACAAAGTCATTCATCGTTTCCTAGTATGACACAGTCATTTTGAAGTTGATTATAACTTATAATATTTTAACTCTTTTCCAAATGATAAAATTCAGGCCTTTGACCAAATTCAAAGCATTTGCAGACAACATAATGTAACTTAACCCATTACCACACACCCCTACTTTTGATGCCCCTGAGAAAGAAGCCTTTAGAAAACATCGTGGGAAAAGGAGAAAATGCCGGTAACCAAATTTTTGTTGTTTGGTACATGTATAAAAGAGTTAAAAGTATCCACAGACCAAAAATATGACATGACTCAAAGGATTAAAAACAATGTGTCCCTCAATGTTTAAACCCTTCACCAGACAACAAAATTTCAGCCCTGTCCAAACTGAAAGCATTAATTTTTGCAGATGACAATTTCAATGTTGCTCAAATGGTGCAATTGTTTATCCAATTTAAATACTTTATCTAGCTCAGATCTACAGATTAAAAGATATGAGCATTTATTGATAGGGTAGAAAACATTGTAGGAAAAGGAGAATATGCTGGTTACCAGCATTTTCACCTTTTCCCACCACATTTTCGAAAGTCTTCTTTCCAAAGGTCGCCAAAAGTCGTTATTGTGTGGCAAAGGGTTAAAGGGGCTTCTCTACAGTACAGTGTCGTACTAACATTGGACCATTTGGTACAGATTTAATGAGGATTTCCTTTTCTGTTGCCCAATTTGGGTCCTAAAAAATGCAGATCACGAAATATACTCGAGTTCCCGAGACTCATGTATCAAAGTTCTGTAACAAAACCTTTCTTTCCTTTCCTTGTATCACAACATCCAAAATGACATGGTTTGACCCTTTTTACATTATTATTACAGTACTCCCAGGCTCTATATCTTTACCAGACAACAAAATTCTAACCTTTTCCTAACCAAAACCATTTGCAAACAATACATTCATTCTTGCTTAACCCTTTACCACACAATCCCGAGAAAGAAAGCCTTTGAAAACATTGTGGGGAAAAGGAGAAAATGCTGGTAACCAGCATTTTCTCCTTTTCCCACAATGTTTTCTGCCCTTTCCAAATCAAATATAAATCTTTGATTCACATTTATTTTGTTGTCTGCAAATGCTTTCATTTTGGACTAGTCCAAAATTTTGTTGTTTGGTAAAGAGTTAAAAGATGATTACTGTCTTTCAAATAGTAGAAAACATTCTTCTTATCCTGCATTGTTTTTTCAAAAGCCTTCCTTCTTCATTATGGTTATGGGTTAAAACTGGATATCATCAGGCATAAGAGTTTCAATGTTTGTCTACAATGTTTGATAAAACTTTCTGAATAGACTGATCAAATGAATATACCCTGTTGAGACAAAATCCAATAACCCATTACCACACGACAACATTTTAGACTGGTCCAAATTGAAAGCATTTGCAGACGACAAAATAAAAGTGACTGAAAATTTGAAATTTGTTTTGTGAAGGGTAGAAAACATTGTGGGAAAAGGAGAAAATGCTGGTTACCAGCATTTTCTCCTTTTCTCACAATGTTTTCTAAAGGCTTCTTTCTAAGGGGCGTCAAAAGTAGGGATTTAGTGGTAATGGGATAATACTGGTCATAAATTTAACCCTTGGTTTGATATGTGCAAGTTTACCATGTTACCAATCCAGAGAGATAGGCTCCCCACACAATTCCGACTTTTAACAACCCCTGAGAAAGAAGTCTCTCGAAAACCTTATGGGGAAAAAGAGAAAATGCTGTTAACCAGCATTTTTTCCTCTTCCCACATTGTTTTCTACTTTTCTAAAGTAATAATGTGTGCATACATGTATCTATAGTTGAGTCGCATTTATTTTGTTGTCTGCAAATGTTTTTAATCTGAACAAAGTCTACAATTTTATCGTTTGGTAAAGAGTTAAATAGCCTGATAGAGGACTTTAACCCTTTACTCCATAGATACTCATTTCTACACATTGCCTGTAGGAGCCTTTGGAAAACATTGTAGCAAAAGGTGAAATTGCTCGTGACGAGCAATTTCACCTTTTGTCACAATGTTTTCTATGCTATCAAAAGGTGTGATATTCACATAAGAATCAGCTTCATCCTTGCTGTTATTTAGGGTCAGTTAGAGATACCATAGAAATGCCTTATGGGGTAAAGGGTTAACATGACAACAGGGTCACGCTCTGGTATGGCAACATGCAGCTTGATAACACATCTGTATCCTTATCCTGCTGTTCATAACCGTGAGTGCAGTTTATAAAGTGTAGGCTTTGATCAGCCAACAGATACTCATACATGTACATGCAAGTCTGATCTTTCTTTGCTTCTCATTTTGTTGTTCGGTTGTATAGTTCCCAAAGAAATGCAACAAGCTATAGTAATGTGCAAGCATACAGTGCTCACAAAATGCATGGGTAGATTTAACCAATTATCACACAATCCCTTCTTTTCCATTACTGTTTGTTGAATTTTTTCAAAAAACTATTGATAGGATAAACAAGCAGAAAAATTCACAAACATCTGATCACAAATAAATACTTTATCATGTAAACAAGCAATGAAATTGTTCAATTTGAAATGGCTACTTTTCCCATACTGTTTTCTGATTTTTTTCAAAATCAATAGGGTTGAAGCTATTGATAAGGTAAGCAAATGCTGCAAGTTTAAGGGAAATCTGACCAAAAATACAGACTTTATTGCCTAAACAAGAAATAGAAATTTTAAACTTAAAATGGCTACTTTTCCCATACTGTTTGTCAGATTTTTTTCAAAATCAATAGGGTTTAAGCTATTGATGAGATAAATAAACTGTGTAAGTTTCACGAAAATCTGACCAAAAATCGCCTAAACAAGAAAAAGACTAACGGACAGACAGACGACGGAAACCACGCCATGACATAAGCTCTGCCAGTAGAGCTAAGAAATGCTAGTAACCAGCATTTTCTCCTTTTCCAATAAGGTTTTCTATCCTTTCAGAGACAAATTTCATAAAATGAAGCACTTTTAATTTGTTGTCTGCAAATGCTTTCAATATGGACCAGCCTAACATTTTGTCGTTTGGTAAAAATTTAAATATATACGTGTATAATATCCCTCTCTATAATTAGTAAAGAGTTAACCCATTACCACACAATCCCTACTTTTGACAACCCTCAGAAAGAAGCCTTTAGAAAACATTGTTGGAAAAGGAGAAAATGCTGGTAACCAGCATTTCTTCCTTTTCCAACAATGTTTGCTATCCTATTCAAAACAAATTTCAATTTTCAGTCACTTTTATTATGACATCTGCAAATGCTTTTGATTTGGACAAGCCTCAAATATTGTCGTTTGGTAATGAGTTAAGATTTCAAACCAATTCTGGTCAAATACATGTACTCCAAATAATCATAAACTGTCTGTACTTACCGCATAACAAATACTTGCAAATCAGAATTTTTCTCGAGTCTGATTGGAATTTCAAATGAGTCCCCTTGGTGGAACATTTCTCTTGGCACATCAATCAAAATATCCTGATCTTTCCACTCATCAAACGATTTCTCGTTTTCCATCAGGGTCAGGGTAGTGATTTCTTGTTTAAGTATGCCGTTTTCGGTGTGGTTCATCCTAGTTTTGACCGGAATTATTGCATTAGAAGCACTAGCACATTTGTCATTATAGTCTATACCTGTGAATGAGTAACTAACTTTGACACTTGTTCCATTACCTGTCCACCATTCCGCAGGCAAATCAAGCCCAGCAACACAAACCTTGGTTTTCTCACTCAATATACAAACAGATGATAACTCTTCTTCATTTGCTTCAACAAATACTTGCACACACCAATACTGACCTGAAGATGAAATTGTCAACTTACTATGCTGGCTCGCATGCACAAAAACCTGCAACCTTGGAAGTTTTGGAGAAATTTCTTTGGATACAACATGAGCACTTATATCCATATCATAAACAATGCTCCGATGCATTAGGGAGTTGTTATTGCGACTCCTTGCATACACTGCATCCAGTAATGGTCTAGAAATGGTTTGCTGAGATTCGAACGGTCCATTTTGTGCCTTAATCTTATACAGGTCTGAGGCCTGGTTTATTATAAATGTTTTTGCCACTCTATTTTCCTCTGGAATATCATTTTTGTTATATGTGTCTCGTATGAAAAACCCATCATATGGATGCTCAAGTGTAATATCGAGAGCTTCTGCAATTCCTGAAATAATTTACAGAAAAATAATATATTTATTTTTAAATGATTTAGTTGACATTTTCACAAACATAAACTATGTTGAAGGTACATTATATATTCTTTACCATACAACAAAATTTCAGACTGGCCCAAATTGAGAGCATTTGCAGACGAAAAAATAAATGTGACTAAAAAATTGAAATTTAGTTTTGGAGGGGAAGAAAACATTGTAGGAAAAGGAGAAAATGCTGGTTACTAGCATTTCCTGTTTCTCCCAACATGTTTTCTACCCTTCGAAGACAAATTTCAGTTTTTGAGCAAAATCTTGTGTTATCTTCAGATGTTTTCAATTTGGACCAGCTTAAAATTTGTCATTTAGCACAGAGTTAATAAGGTGACAATCATCACAGATGTTCACTTACTTCTTGACCACACAATCCCTACTTTAAACAAACCTGAATAAGACCGCTTTTGAAAACATTGAGGGAAAAGGAGAAAATGCTGGTAACCAGCATTTTCTTTTTCCCACAATGTTTTATACCATTTCAAAAACACAATATCATTATATTTGCAACATTTGTCGTCTGCAAATGCTTTCAATTTGGCCTAGTCCAAAATTTTGTTGTTTGGTAAAGGGTTAATGTCTTGTAAAGGTTTTCTAGTTTAAATTATCCATAAAATCAGGATTTTCAAGATAAAAATTAGATAGTATGAATCATTATCTATTTAGAACCAGCTAGGATTATCCTAATTGGACAATGTAAAAAGAAACACTCTGTAGCATCAGGTCTCTAGGGTTTTTGGACAAAATAAATTTTCCATGTCTGTTAATAGGTGGATAAGTATTTCTGTATGATTTGACTAAAAGTTATCATTAACTCTTTACCACACAATCCCGACTTTTAACAACCCGGAGATTAAAACCTTTTTAACAAATTGTGGGAAAAGGAGAAAATGCTGGTAACCAGAATTTTCTGGTAACGGTAACCAGGATTTTCTCGTTTTCCCACAATGTTTTCTACCCTGCTGGAAAGAAATTTCAATTCTTTATTCCAAACATCGAAAATAATTCCATATCCAATGAAACCCTACATGTGAAAAGTACCCAGGGAGGAACAAGTCTATCTATCGGTGGTTGAAAATCAGGTTGTTTTGTCATGGATCATGCAAAACTATGTTGGACGTGAATTTGTCATTATTATGGAATACAGGACTGGTGGGCTCTACCTTCTGTCTGAAGGTGTCTGCTCCAGTGCTATTTCTGTTACTGGTCTTTGCATAAGCCTTCATATCAGCCGTTCATTAACACGCCTGGAATAAATATGATTTTACCCGCATCTTTTCAAATGGCTCTATGCGACAAAATTTCAAATAACAGCTAAAAAAATTGGCATGAATCATTAGATAGATGATTAATCTTTGTCATGACTGAAACTGTGCTTCAAAACACCAATTAAATCAATGGAAATTCATATTTTTCCCCAGTGTAATTTGTAAACAACACCGCGACTTCTGTTAAACAGGCATGCCCACTCAGCGGAGTTTGAATATTGTACAGTCTGGTTATCTTAACACTAATAATCATTTCTGCACAAGGTGTCAAAAGCAAAATTTGCAACTAAACCGTCCTGTAGCTGGTCAGAGATACCGCGATTTCTGCCGAGACATGCGCAACGATGATATAAACATGTTTTGATTTCGGGTGAAGTAGGTCAATGGTTTTTTTTTTTATTTACGTTGAAAAGTAAAGATTTGCACGAAGGTAAGATTTAGATATTAACAAACATCAGTCTTTTTGTAAAGATTAATCATTTATCTAACAACTCATGCCCATTTCATTAGCTGTCATTTGAAATTTTGTTGCATAGAGCCGTTTGAAAAGATGCCGGTAAAATTGTATTTATTCCAGATGTGTTTAACCCCTTTACTCCATAGATACTCATTACTATGCATTGCTTATAGGAGCCTTTGGAAAGCATTGTGGCAAAAGGTGAAATTGCTCGTGACGAGCAATTTCACCTTTTGTCACGATGTTTTCTATGCTATCAAAGGTGTTATATACAAACAAGACGGTTTCATCCTTGCTGTTATTAAGGGTCTATTAGATATACCATAGAAATGCCTAATGGGGTAAAAGGTTAATGAACGGCTGATATAAAGGGGTCTGCGAAGACCAGTCACAAAAATCACATCCGAGCAGACACCTTCAGAATGAAGGTAAGTGGGCTCTACATTAGATGCTAAATCTACACACAGCTCTCTCTCTCTAAATGGCTCCATTTCTTACGTTTCAAATTATACCTTTCAAATGATCAAAGTAGGATATACTGTATGTTTTCAAAGAGGGGCAGAATATCAAAGTAGAAGAAATCTCTAAAACAACATAAAAACGCATCACACAAAATTATTCCAGATTCTGTTATCATCGTCTGCAGTGCCATTTCTATAAATGGAAAAGATTTTTTAGGAAAATGTGTGAACTCATTAAATTTTGTGTGATTATTTTCTCCAATTCTTAATTATCAATAACACACGGACAATATTAAGTGTAACTACGAAATGATAAAAATTTTCAGCATAGCGTGTTAAGCTGCATATGAGGAGGTGTGAAAATGTGTGTATTGAAACAGAACTGACAGTCGGAACTACTTTGAAATAAGGTCAACATCTTACCAATAATTAAGTAGATACATCCCAGTATGGGGTCTAATCTTCGCTTCTTCGACATTTTATCACTTATTCTACATATTCGTGAGTTCAGTCCGGCTGTTTAATCCAAATAATAAGATTTCGATGCATTGAATTGCGAGATCAAACCCTAATTGACTTCTCACAGTTTCAGTATGCAGTCACCATCAGAATCCAGTCATTGATACACTAATGAGTATTTGTATTCGTGCGCGAATATAGATTGTAACATTAGAACGGATTGCTTCCGGGTCATAGTCTTGAAAAATAGTCCCAGTTGGAAATTAGTTATTGATCAAGCATTTCTGCTACGCTATTTTCACAGTATTAATAGGTAAGGACAGGTCTAAATGTCAAAAAGTGTTGGATGTTAATTGAACCCTTCTCTAGAATTAGAGGTTAGTTTTGCTGTTTCTTTTGAAGCTCAGTGGACACTGATAGTAAAAATCAAAGTACTGAAAGTACTGACAGACTGGCGAATTTGAAACTAATAAGTGGAGCCCTATGGTAAATGTATATCTTTGTTGATTTATACCAGACTGAGGAAATATTGTCACATTTTGTTTCTGAGTCCGTTTCAGGTCCATCTGTTCATTCTGGTTATTAAATCCAATCCGGTTTAATTTAAATGCAGTTCAATCCATTGACTTCACCCGACGCTCTTGACTATTTAATTCTTCTCTAAACAAGAAATATTACGAAAAAGTTCAGTTTGTTAACTTTCAATTTAAAATAGGTTATCTTGTTGAGATGAAATCTCCTGCCTAAAAAGACATCTTTAGATAGAAACAAATAAGAGGAAAATTGTGTTTTGCTTGTACACCTGGCCTTTTAGTTATTTCCATAGCATAGCATTTGAAAATATAAAACAAATAGGGTTTTCTGTGGCCTATGACAAAAAAAAATGAATATGACTTTTCATAAAATTTTATTTATAGTTAAAGAGATATCAGTCCATAATGGAAATACACACCAAGCCCTCTTTTCCGATGACACGGCATCAAATGAAAAAAGAATCTTTATCGATGGACAATCGTAAGGAATACATGAATGATGTTTCACCAATTTGCATCAAGGATTTTAAAAGATGTCTGTCTGGACAGAGGAGCGGATAGAAAGTGTGGAACAAGATCAAGCTACACACTCTGTACAATCTGATCTTTGACCGATAATTTTTTTTTTTTTTTTTTCTTTTTTTTTTTCAAAAATATAACTTTGAAATAACCTATCCAAATTGAAAGCATTTGCAGATGGCCATTTCAAAGTGGCTCAAATGGTGCAATTTTGCTTTGATATTATCTTTCATTAGATTGATCATACAGTTCGCAATTGAACTAAAGCAACTGACATTTAAATCAATGTGCAATATATACGATAAAGTCAACTACAAACACATCAAAACAATCATTATAATGATAATCACCAGGCATACATATTACCTTGAAACTATGAAAAAGCAGTTTCAGTCATTAATTTAAAGTCAATGAAAGGGAATCTGCAATTGTTATGCAACAATAAGTGAAAAGAACATTATCAACACAATTAATGAACATAATCTAAAATTGGGGCCGAATCTTCATCTCACTTGGTCCGAATCTTCTCCTGGGTGGACCGAATCTTCTTAACTTTTTGCTCCAGGCCGAATTTTCTTCCACCCTGTTAATTCTAAGTATCAGGAGGACTCGTACACTGGAGAACTCGTACCCCAATCTCGTGGGAACAAGTTCTCCAGAGAAGTCGTACCGTGGATACGAGTTCCCTGGAGAACTCTTACCCCACTAATACATAATAAATTATAATGATAGTTTACCACCATGTTGTCAACTTTTATTTTTATGACATTATTGTGATGTAGATTTGTTGATTTTTTTTTTTTTTTTTTTTATCTGTTGAAAAGACATAAATAAAATAAAGAAACGTGTGTCTATTCTCGAGCAGCGTTTATAAATATGCTTCTTTTCGGTTAGCCCAATTCGTTATTTGATTAACCCATTACTAAACAATCCCTACTTTTGACGACCCTGAGAAAAAAGCCTGTAAAAACATTGAGGGAAAATGAGAAAATGCTGGTTACCAGCATTTTCTTCTTTTCCCACAATGTTTTCTACCCTTCCCAAAACAACTTTCAGTTTTTGAGCCAGATTTATTTTGTCATCTGCAAATGCTTTCAATTTGAATAAGTCTAAACTTTTGTTGTGTGGGAAAAGGTTAATGGATTGAAGAGTAGATGTATGATTTTAATATGACAGAAGATTAATTGTGTGGTGTTATATACCGTTTTCAACATTGTTTCAATTACACCTGTAATTTTGAGGGGAACTTCTTGCCCAAACATGGTTTGTATACGCATTAATATCGATATCTAACCTTGAAAATATATCTGGGTCTTTAATGTAAAGTTTCACTTTTCAAGGATATTCAAACTACGAAAAAGAGATAATTTATAGCAATTTTACTCCTTAATATTTCTGTTTATATTGAATCCCCAAAGAATTTTTATAATATTCATAAAATTACGCGGTCTCTATGCATGTATGCTAACGGGGCTTTTTTTTCCTGCTAGGTCTATATACAACGAGGAGATGTACATAAACACGGGTAGGAAACTTCATATTCAGAGCCAATGGGTACGACGAGAAAATGTTGTCTTGGTCTTCCATTTCTGAAGATGTCGGCTAAAAAACAATCCCAAAACAGGTGGGCATGTCAGTATTTGTAATGATGTGTTGTTATGTCTTTAAAATTAAAAAAAAAAATCAAAGTACTGATATTACTGAAGGCCAGGAAATTGAAGATACGAAACAACACAAGAGGTCAATTTTGATTAATACAAACAGGTAGACGGACAGGGATACAAGCGGATTCCACTAAGCCCCTGGAATTGTTGGTTTTAACAGGAAATTTTGAACTGATACTAGAAACCACCAGCCAGAAACTAATTAAGCCAGAGTTAGGCATGTGCTCACAGTTATAGGGTGCTTGATAATGGTTTAGAATACTTATTAATTTGTCGTGCTTGTAAACAATCCCAAGTAAAAATTGAACTATTCAATCGGTGCAATATCAACTTTGATTATCTAAATTTTCTGAGACATGTGATGTCTTGTAGTCCCGAATGACGTTATTTTTTACACTTATGACGCAAGAACATATTTATTTTATTGATTTCAATAAAAATACATGTAAGATAGATATCAATGTAAAATGTAATGAATAATAAAGATTAGAGTGATATGGCAGTTGGTCATGTTGTCTCTACCTTCCACAAGTCGACGAAATTTCGAACTGGTCATATTTGAAGGAAGTTGTAGATGAAAATCCAAAGTAATTCTTCGTGTATATTGAAAAGTAAGATTTTGGGGAAATTGGAAGGAATTGCTTGTTTCAAGCAAATTCTCTTTTAGCCAAAATATTTTCTCAATAGAATACTGTGAAAAGGTTGGATTGTTTTGGGAAAACGATTAGGCTCAGTTTACCTATTTTACTTGCCTATTTTACGGACAAGTCACAGTAACTTGAGCTTCGATACTTATATCTACATAATATAAAAAGACGTTAATCCTAATTCATAATCGTTGTCCAAGGACAACTTGTGTCAAGCCCGCGAACACTTGACTCTCAAGCTTGACCTAGACCCTGGACCTGAATAAATGTTTCAAAGGGAACTTCTGCTCATGATGGAGAACAATGCATTATGCTAATTTATAACGGAATCTATCTAAAAATGTAGGAGTTATGGTTCGGACGAAAAATTGGCCTTCAATGTGGCCTTGATCTTCAACCTACTTCAACAGATATTTCAAATGGCACATTTATTCGTGATGGAGGTCAATTGTGCCAAATAATTTTGAAATCCATCCACAATTGTAGAAGTTATGGACCGGAAATATTCGGATGCACACAAGCTCTAGTGAACACTAGAAATATGTGTGTCACAGACACTGATGCCCCTGCTAAATGGTATTGGTCACAGGTATGTCATATGACACTTGTAGAGAGAGAGATAAAAAAATACATTAAATGACAAGCGAACGACTACAGAAAAAAAAAATATAAGCATTTATTTGGTTTCAAAGTCAATCAAAGACATTTTTAAGAATCACACAGGTGTAATCTATTTGTGACAGGTGTAAAAGGTGTGAAATACATCCTATCAATGTGAAATAGGCAGTATAAACAATGACAAAACTACCAAATAACTCTTGGATAAAGGTAACTAATACACATAATGTACATACTAAAGACAACGAAGTTTCAAAAATATTTTTATAGACAACTTGATTAACGATATGGATGAAATTTGATGTTTGGGTCGATTTTTCTAAAATTTTTTTGGGGGACGATTTCACCAAAGAAATCGTCTCCAGGGGACGATTTCTCCGGAGTGATAAACATAACACGGGCCAAGCAGTTTTGGTACGATTTCTCCAGGGGCCGATTTCTCCAGCATTCCGCTGAAGTACCCTAGATTTAGTCGATATACATAAGAAAAAAGTGATAAACACAACACGGGCCAATATTCTATATGTAGTTTGCTTTATTTACAATCGCATTTTAGCGGAGACGCGTTTTGTGACACATATGTTCAAATGTCAACACAACGTTATATAGACAAATTCCGAGCAGAATTGTCGTTCGTTACTCTCGCCATACATGAATGTGAATGATCCAGAGTGCAAGAGAGAGCGTTATAGATATTAACCGTATATAGCGCGTAGGAATACACAACTGTCGGATAAAGCTAAGTTTATTAGGTTACGCCATTATTAGGTCAGTGTTAATGACAAAAACGGGATAAAAAACACATACTCGTCAGCTATTAAAGGGTGGTAATACCCTTGCAATTCCATGGCATTTTGCAGATGAAAGCTTTGAGGATAGGAAAGCATTTACACCGTGTGATAAGCAATCTCTGTATATACTTGGGAAACTAGTTGTTTTGGCGGACTCAGCGATATAGAGTGGACACACCGTCCAACATTTTTGTCTGAATAGGCAGCTTACGATCCCTATAGGCAAGGGAATCCCTTGAGAGGGATTTCCTGGCCTAAAAAGGAGAATGGCATTCGATCCTCTGGTCTTTCAATGTGTTTTCTGCACTACGGAAAGTTGGAACAGTTGTACGATGTGGTCTGAATCATTTGTGGCGTGGGTTGACCGTAGCCAAAATAATACGTCTCGGAGATAAATGCAGGCTCCTTCTGCCCATTAAATAAGCAAAGTAAAATTTTTTTCCTGTTCTACTGGCTTAGATAATTGTCTTTGCCGTTTCCATTCACTCAATGCAATAATCGACAGCAAACTGCACAAAAACGGGCGTAATTTAAGAAAGGCTCCGATTGTGTAGATCGGCTTAGAAAATATCGGTTGGCTCCGATGGAAGAGGAATTTCGTTTATTTATCTTTTTCTAATTTCCGGATCGTATATAAGAAGGTGCGTCAGTTAAATGTGAAGCAACAAGTTCATTTTACGAGGGTCTAGCTGGTTTTGGGGACAGCAAGACTCTCTCCAATTTGCCAATTAAATGGCAATAATAGACTGAATTTAGGTCCTTGACGTATTATTTTGGCGACACTCAACCCACGCCACAAATGATTCAGACAACATCGTACACCTGTTCCAACTTTCCGTAGTGCAGAAAACACGTTGAAAGACCAGAGGATCGATCGAATGACATTCTCCGTTTTTTTAATTTCAAATTCATGAGAACATATAATTACAAATACTGACACGCCTACCTGTTTTGGGATTGTTTTTCAGCCGACATCTTTAGAAACGGAAGACCAACACAACATTTTCTCGTCGAAGCCATTGGCTCTGAATATGAAGTTTCCTACCCGCGTAGATGTCACCCAAAATCTTAAGTTTTAAGGGGTCTAAATGGCAAGGGGTCTGTTGTGATATATGATGTTGGGAAGACTCAATACCAGATGCCCGTCTAGCTCAGTAGAGCTGCGGTACTAGTGTTCCGGGGGTCGTGGGTTTGAGTCCCGCGTCTGGCACACTTTTCTCCCTTGATTTACTTCATTGGTGATGAGGTTGATTGGTGAATGCGGGATGCAGTACCAGCCGTCCATGGGGACTGGAGGGGGAGTTGGTTACTCCAAAAAAATCAGGAGGGGGAGGAGTGTTGTGATATATGACGTTGGGTAGACTCACGACCAGATGCTCGACTAGCTGAGTTGATAGAGCTGTGGTACTCCGGTTCCGGAGGTCGTGGGTTCGAGTTTCGCGTCGGGCACGTTTTTCTCCCTTGATTTACTTCAGGTCTAAGTGTCTCACTCCCCTAGCACAGATAACTGTCCCCAAAGGCGATGTTACTTTTCGACTGGTCGCCTCTGGGTACGGTACGGTGAACAGTAAATGTCCAAATATGAAAAAGATCACCGGAGCGTCTCATTATTGAGACTACTTTACTACTACAGGGCAAATGCTCTTTTGATTGGAATATCTCAGAAAACTGGCCCAACAAACCCAAGATCTGATTGAATACTAGTTTAAACTTACAGCAATTTCCAGTTGCATATACAGCAGTTGGTACTAAGGCAAAACAATCTAAATGTTCAAATTATCTTAAAGCAATATTTCCGTAAAAAACTCCATTCCATTGCAATTTGTATCCCTTCTCAATGCCAGATGACCTATAATCCTTTCAACACCCGCTACATATACGATCAGCACCCGTAAAGACTCGACCGATCCCGTAACGATGTAAATATATAGGCTTAACCTGATCAACGGATCATTTGAAGTTTGCCAAATAATTTGGACAACAGACGACAGACGACTAGAAGATGTGCTCACATAATCTGATATAAATTGATTCACTCTTTGAAAGATTGTTTCAGTCATAAGTTGTTGAAAGGGTTATAAAGTCAATGTAATAAGGTCACAACAGCTAGTATTAGCTAGTGTTGTAGGACTGTAAGTAAAAACTTTCACGAGTTGCAGTTGGATCAGTTTGTCCTCAGCAGACACCTTTTCGAAATTTGTGGTCTCTTTAATTTTCGTCCGGCTCCGCCGACCGATGAATCAGGTTGGAATGGATGACAGATTTGACTATATACAAGATCCCTGATGAAGGAAATCAAGGGTAATCAAACAGTTATAAATCATTGATTGAATGTTCAGTTTAATGTGATCAGTTTGATCACTTAACGACAACAAACAATACAAACAGACCAATTAACTACTTTCTGTACTTTCTATTTGCTGATATAGGACAATCCCCTATAACGTTATGATTTCCAAAGTAGATTATTTGTTTATTCTAAGTTTATAAATTGAATGTATCTTTCTGTCACATTTATTGATACTTTTTTTCATGGTATGAGATAGTGTTATAGTGGTACAGTGTGTCCGGAAAGTAATTTAACACTTTCGTACATTTATATATTTTGTCTGAAAATCAACGATAAAGAGATTTATATTTATATAAGCATATAAATAAACGTACCTTTGAATTAACATTTTGTCTTGTTATACAAATTTTAATTCAAAAGTATGTTTTTGGTCTAGGCGTCATTGTAACAATTAATGACGTTTTCAAAGTGACGGTTATAGATCTACTATTTCCTTGCCGAACATGCCGCAATTGTCAATCGCTATCGAGCGTACATTTCTGACAATCACGTGATCGTTGTCATGTGACCGATCCGTATGAAAATGTCGGAAGTAAATCGAAAGTACATGTAGAACAAAACGCAATTTCCATAATGTAAATATCGGCTTGGTTAGGAGGAAATAACACTAGAAAGATGACAGACGAGACCAGGAGGCTTCTACCCTCCCCGTTTGACCCAACAGAAGGAGAGAGACCTTTGAATTGTTGTAAATATCGACCGGGTATGAAGAAAATGGCGAAAGCTACGGTCTTGCTTACTGTTGCTTTGGAGAGATTGGCGTTTTACACTATTTCCGGGAACTTAATTCTTTTTTTGAATGGCTACAAATACGAATGGGCTTCATACACTGCGATAAACGCTTCTTTCTTCTTCCTCGGGGTATCATGTGTGTCTTACTTCATAGGCGGAGTTGTGGCTGATTGGAAATTTGGAAGATTCAAAACAATTTTTGCGGCTCTAGTGATTTACATCGTGGGATACACATTTTTTCCTGCCCTCTCCAACACAAGTATCACAGATGATCTGCAGGAAAAAGGCTCGATCACAGGTTGTTATCAATATCATGGGAAGGATCACAAAGCATCGTGCTCGCCATTGATATACCTAGCCTTAGCTATTGTTGGTATAGGGACAGGAATGGCACGTGCAAATATAGCGCCATTTGGGGCAGATCAGGTTATTTATTGTTATTGCACAGTATTTTCACTCTTTACCAAACAATAAAATTGTAGCCTAGTCCAAATTCGAAGTATTTGCAGACAACAAAATATACACGGCTGAAAAATTAGAACTTGTTTTGGGAAGGGTGGAAAATATTTTAGGAAAAGGAGAAAATGCTGGTTACCAGCATTTTCTCCTTTTCCTACAATGTTTTCAAAAGGCTTTTTACTCAGGGTCGATAAAAATCGGGATTGTGTGGTAAAGAGTTAACTCATTAACCCAAACAACAAAATTTTAGGTTGGTCCAAATCAAAAGCATTTACTGGACGACAAAATTAAACTGACTAAAATTGTGAAATTTGTTTTGTGACGGGTAGAGAACATTGTGCCAGAAAAGGAGAAAATGCTGGTTACCATTATTTTCTCCTTTTCCCACAGTGTTTTCTAAAGGCTTCTGTCTGAGGGTTATCAGAAGTAGGGATTGTGTGGTAATGGGTTAACTCCAAACTACAAATTCTGTACACTTTTAAATTGAATGCATCTGTAGATGGCAAATTTGAAATTGGTACAAATGTAAATGAGTTGTTCAAAGTTCTCTGATAGGACAGATAGTATTGTGGAAAAAGGAGAAATTGCCTGTTACAAATAAAATGTTTTAAAAACCTTTCTCTCTAAAAATGGGACTGTTTGGTAAAGGGCTAAATCAGGAAATATAAATTTTGCAAACAATGTCTGGGATGTGTGGTTAAGGCTTTCCCAAAAAACAAAATTTTGGGACTAGTCCAAATTAAAAGCATTTGCAGACGACAAAATAAATGTGAATTAAAAATTGAAATTTACAGGGTTCCCACGCAGTCGGGAAAACGGGAAAAAGTCGGGAATTTCGTAAAACCCGTTCCCGGTCTTGAAAAAGTCTTGATTTTTGAAATATCTATGAAAAATCGGGAAAAACCCGGGAAAAGTACGAAACGTTTTGGGTATGAAACAAAAATTTAGGACGATAATAATCTCCGGTCTCCGTCCTCCATTTTTCGGATAAAGGTCCAATATTTTCTGCAACATATATTCTAGACCGTCATTGGTCGAAGAGTGTGAATTTCCCAAATACATTACGGTCTTTTTTTTTTAGGTTCACTGGTTCCGGAATAGGTATTCTGATATTTTAATAAACCGGGATCCAGTGTATTAATTTTGGAGAACTCGGTACTTATCCTAAAATACAATGCAGCTGCGCTTTGTATTTTCACGGGGACGAGCTGAAGTGAATTAACTTGAAAATGAGCTACAACAGTAAACATTACTGAAAATTTAAATCCATAGGGGTCTGAAAGGTTAACAGACTATTTTTATGAAGCCAAGTTATGATTTTCGTCGGGATGAGGTTGTCGAGTCAGAAGAAACTGAAAGTAAGCGGTTGTCTGCAATCATGGATCAAAACACTTCAAGTATTAAATCTAACAAAGTTACGATTATTCGTATTTTCAGAAACGTTAAAAGCAGGGATATTGCACTTTGAAAAGATCGGTTTATTTATTCATGTATTTCAGGTCATGAAAACTGAACAATTAAAGTGAAAGTAAAACATGGTACTTTTGGATTAGGCTTTAGTTTCAATGACTGAAGAGGGAAAAGAACCTCTATTTGAAGGCTTACAGCAAAACTGTTGTGCATTATGATAGTAAATGATATGCAAGGACTTGATTCTGTGTCTCAAATCATAAAGAAAATAATTCCCAATGTTAGAAAAAAACAACACATTTTTAGCTCACCTGAGCACAAAGTGCTCAAGGTGAGCTTTTGTGATCGCCCCATGTCTGTCGTGCATCATCCACAATTTCTTAACATCTTCTCCTCCTAAACCACTGGGCCAATCTTGATGAAACTTGGCAGGGATGTTCCTTATTTAAATCTCTACCAAAGTTGTTCAAGATATTAAATTCCACCCATGGCAACCAAAGAAAAAAAAGAGCAAAATCTTTGAAAATCTTCTTCTCTGAAACTAGAAAGCATAGAGCTTTGATAATTGGTATGTAGCATCTCTTAGTATACTTCTACAAAAATTGTCCATATAATGCCCCTGGGGTCAAAACTGACCCCACCTGAGGGGTCACAAGTTTGAACATGGGAATAATAAAAGAAAACTTTGAAAAATCTTTTTCGTTAAAACAAGAAGGGATAGAGTTTTGATATTTAGTATGCAGCATCTGCTATTGGACCTCTACCAAGATTGCTCATATGATTCCCCCAGGGTTCAAACTACCCCTCAGGGGGTTACAAACTTTCATATTTTGTATGTACTATCTTCTAGAGGACCTATACCAAGTTTGTTCATATGATGCCCCTGGGATTCAAACTGGCCCTGCCCTGGTGGTCACAAGTTTGAACATGGGAACAAATAGGAAAATTTTAAAATTCTTCTGCTCTGAAACAAGATGGAATTTATGTACATGTATTCCTTATGATGGTCTGCCAATAACAGTATTTTACCTTTTTTCATTAAATGTCACATCATGGAAAAAGGGGGCTTGGAGTATATTTTCACTGTGGATCAATGTCTCTTTCATTACAGGACAAAATGTAATTAATGTTCATCTTGTTAAGCCAGAGACAATAGTTATTTGATTTTATTTCATGAAACAACATGTTATCCAAATTGGGGACTAAATGTATAATTTCATTCTGGACCAATTACAGTCAGTTGGCCCATCCATCTGCGTTGATGGTTATCTTCTAAAGTCTTTGGCACTTATGAAACTTCATACATGTCTTACTTAGGATAGCCTTGTGATACAATTTTCTTCTGTAAGATAGGTCATGGACAAAGGGGTTACCTTTCACGTACTGGACTTATCGAGCTCCAATAAATTAGTCAGTAATGTTGTGAGCTGTTAGTCTAGGGTTCCCAGTTTGGCTTGATTACTGTCTCAGTCAACATCCTTTGAAATTTGATAAAAAGTTACTGAGACAAGTCTCATTTGTGTCTTAACAATGAGCAAATGATGTTTTTTAATCTGTCTTTCGACCACCATTTTTGACCAGGAAATGCCTCTTAAAGTTAATTCAGTCCCTTACAATACAATCCTGACTTTCAATGACCCTGAAGAAGAAGGGTTTTGAAAGCATTTTGGGAAAAGAAGAAAATGCTTTTTGCACAGTTACATACCCTGTCAGAATTATTTGGCCTTGAACTTCCATATTTGGTATTTATCTTCACTGTAGACCTTTACTACTTAGTACTCAGGTGAATGATACAGGACCATCATGGTCCTATTATTCCCAATTTTCCTGGTTATGTAGTCTTATAAGGATCTATACTATTTGCCTTCAAATTCTTCATTACTTGTAGAAATTTAGGAACTGTTAGAGAACAGCATGGATCCTTATTAAACTGCCTGTATGGATAGGCTGATCTGAATCTATATTCATTTGTAGTTTTGTAACTGGCCAAGTAAAGAAATGAAATAACTATCATGCAGTTAGAATGTTCTTTAAATCTTAATTTTTCATTAAAACAAGGAATGTATGAAAGAAAGTAGCTTTCAAAAGGTTTTGCATTTCCAGTTTTTCTCTTGCAAAAAAACCTTGAATTTTAAAAAAAATCCTGGAAAAAGTCTGGAAAAAGTCTGGAATTTTGCAAGCAGAAAGTTGTGGGAACCCTGAATTTAGTTTGGAAAGCCCTTGAAAACAATGTTGGAAAAGGAGAAAATGCAGGTTACCAGCATTTTCTCCTTTTCCCACGATGTTTTCAAAGACTTTCTTTTCCGGGGTCGTCAAAAGTCGGGATAGTGCGGTATAGAGTTAACCCTTTCCCAAACAATCCCTGGTTTTTACGGGTCTGGAATAGTAGCCTTTTGAAAACATTGTGGGAAAAGGAGAAAATGCTGGTAACCAGCATTTTCTCCTTTTCCCACAATGTTTTCTACCCTATCATAGACAGAAATCATTATTTCAGCAAGAGTTGAATTTTCGTCTGCAAATGCTTTCAATTTGGTCTAGTCCAAAAGTTTGTTGTTTGGGAGAGGGTTAAGGGATTACATTTACAACAAGTACTATTGTTTGTCATTATCAATCAAGCAAAAGAGACATAGCAGATATGCAGAAATTCAGATTAAAGATTATCAGATATCAAAATTTAAGACTAGTCCAACATGGGTGTGTTGGTGTGCTTTCTATCTTCTTTTTCTCTATCTCTTTTCCCTTTTCCCTTTTTTTCCTTTGTTGTTTTCAGGTTTATATTTGTTCAGGTGACTAAATTCATTTTATGTATATGTGCTGTGACAATGTACAACTTGTATACGTCAAAAAATAAATGTCTGTCTGTCTGTCTGTCTGTCTGTCTGTCTGTCATGAAAGCATCTGCAGACAACAAAATAGATATGAATCAAAAACTAAAATTCCATATAGGAAAGGTAGAAAACATTACTGAAATAGGTGAAAATGTTAGTTACCAGTATTTTCTCCTTTTCCCATAAAGTTTTCAAAAGCATTCCTTCTCAGGGTCGTTGAAAGTCAGGATTGTGTGGTAAACAGTTAACCCATTACCACACAATCCCTACTTTTGACGCCCCTGAGAAAGAAGCGTTTTGAAAACACTGTGGGAAAAGGAGAAAATGCTGGTAACCAGCATTTTCTCCTTTTCCCACAGTGTTTTCTACCCTTCCCAGAACAAATTTCAATTTTTCAGTAACCTTTATTTTGTCGTCTGCAAATGCTTTCAATTTGGGCCAGTCTAAAATATTGTCGTTTGGTAATGGGTTAAATGTTATCAATTTTTTGCCATGCAATCCTGTATATTCATGATATTGAAGAATTGTGCTTTTGAATACATGTACCTTGTGGATAAGGGAGAAAATCCTGGCTACTAGACCAGTATTTGCTTTTATTTTCCAAACTGTGTTCTACCTTCTCAAAGATTAATCTCAATAGTCTAGGCACATTTGGTTTGTCGTCTGCAAATACTTTGAATTTGGAAATGTTCAAAACTTTTGTAGTCTGGTAAAAGATGAAAATTTCTCCTGTTTATGTTGCAGCTTGCTCGTGAAGAACCACAGAGTATTGTTGTATTCTTTAACTGGTATTACTGGTCTATCAATGTGGGTACGTTGGTGGCTTTAAGTGGTATAGCCTATGTACAGCAAAATGTAGATGATAAAGGCTTTTTCATCAGTTACTTGATTGGGATAGTCTGCATTGTGATAGCTCTGTGCACCTTTCTCTCAGGTATGCATCTTTTTTTGGCTCCACTGGCCAAAGGCCAGTAGGCTTATGTCCTGGCCTGGCGTCTGTCGTGCATCCGTCCTGGTGTCTGTCCGTGGATGCTTGCGTGCATGTGTTAACTTTTATTTCAAACATCTTCTCTGAAACTACTCATCCAAATTTGATGAAACTTCACAGAAATGATTCTACCCTGGTCTTCTTCATCCCATTTGTTTTGTTGTCTGCAAGTGCTTTTAATTCAGACACATCTAGAATTTTGTTTTTTGGTAAAGAATTAGTTGTTGAACACAATTAACCCTTTCCCAAACAAGCCCTTGTTTAGACGTGTCTTCAGTACAAGTTTTTTTGAAAACACTGTGGGCAAAGGAGAAATTGCTCATAATGAGCAATTTTTCCTTTTCCCACAGTGTTTTCTACCCATTTTGAGAACTTTCTGCCATTTTTATCAAATTTGAAATTGTCGTCTGCAAACTATTTTAGTTTTGAAGGGTCTAAAATTTGTCATTTGGGAAAGGGTTTAATTAGTGGTTCTGTAATTATGTGAATACTTGCTTGTAATGATACAAGAAGCAAAGGTATTAAACCTTTACCAAACAACAATATTATAGACTGGTACAAATTCAAAGCACTTGCTGACGACAAAATAAATGTAGCTCAAAATTTGAATTTTGTTTTGTGAAGGGTAGAAAACATTGTGGAAAATGGAGAAAATGCTGGTTACCAGCATTTTCTCCTTTTCCCACAATGTTTTCAAAAGGCTTCTATTTCAGGGCTGTAAAAACCAGGGATTGTTTGGAAAAGGTATTAAATCCCTTTTTGCCAGAGTCAGTCCTTGGTTTTAGGATCCAGATATAGAAACCTTTTGAAAACAGTGTGGGAAAAAGAGAAAATGCTGGTCATCAGCATTTTGTCCTTTTCCCGCTTTGTTTTCCACACTGTTGGAAACTTTGAAATTTTGAGTTGCGTTTAACCCTTTCCCCATAAGGCATTTCTGTGGTATGCAAGGATGAAGCAGTTTCTAATGGGTATATGACACCTTTTGATGGCATAGAAAACAGTGTGACAAAAGGTAAAATTGCTCATGAGGATGTTTTCCAAAGGCTCCTACAAGCAGTGCGTAGAAACAAGTATCTATGGAGTAAAGGGTTAATTTGTCGTCTGCAAATGCTTTAATTGTGACAAGTCTAAAACTTTGTTGTTTGGTAAAGAGTTAATACATTTAGATATGTTTCTTGAATTTTATTGTAGTTTGATCAAGGTTTCACAGTGTTTTTGTCTTGACTATTAAACAGGAAACTGTACGTACACCTACAAGAAGCCAGTTGGCAGTGTATTTGTTGACATATTCAAAATTTTCCGGGAAGCCTGGAGGATCAGAAAAAGGAAGATTGCCCAGGACTATGAGCATAGATTAGAATTTTCAAGGTACGGTAAAATTCGTCTCAGAGGCTTTGCTAGTATGGCTTTTAACCCTTTCCCAAACAACAAATTTTTGGACTAGACCAAATTGAAAGCATTTGCAGACGACAATTCAACTCTTGCTGAAAAGATGTTTTCTGTCTAACATTGTGGTAAAAG
The DNA here is from genome assembly GCA_943736015.1 of Tridacna crocea. Taxonomy (NCBI): domain Eukaryota; kingdom Metazoa; phylum Mollusca; class Bivalvia; order Cardiida; family Cardiidae; genus Tridacna; species Tridacna crocea. The sequence goes on from OX031070.1 coordinate 27,886,720, forward strand.
GAGAAAATGCTGGTTACCAGCATTTTCTCCTTTTTCCACAGTGTTTTCCAAAGGCTACTATTCCTGACCTTTAAAACCCAGGGATTGTTTGGGAAACTCTTTACTAAATGACAAACTTTTTGACTGGCTCAAATTTAGAGCATTTGCAGATGACAAACTAAATGTTACTAAAAATTCAAATTTGCTTTGTGAAGGGAAGAAATCATGGTGGAAAAAAGGAGTAACCAGCATTTTCTCCTTTTCCCACAATGTTTTCAAAAGGTTCATATTTACAGGGTCATTAATTTTAGAGTTGGGATTTTTAAATTTTTTTAATGGCTATAGTTACCTTTATCTGTGCTTTCCATGAGTGTTCCTTCACCAGCACTTCACACAATATTCTTCTGAATTTTTTTAATGGCTATCATTACCCATATCTATGCTTTCCATGAGTGTTCTTTCACCAGCACTTCACACAATATTCTTCTGAAGCCTCGGGCACAATGCATAATCATTGTCAAACCAATGATCAGAGGTTGAGAGAGATTAGTATAAGTTGTTAGAACTTGTTACTCAATTGATGTAAAATAAATATCTTAAACTAATGATCAGAGGTAAGACAGGAATTAATCCTGTTGGAATGACATCATGAATCCCAAACTCATTACTAAACTACAAAATTTTAGGTTTGTCCGAATCGAAAGCATTTGCAGACGACAAAATAAAAGTGACTGAAAATCTAAAATTTGTTTTGTGAAGGGTAGAAAACATTGTGGAAATAGGAGAAAATGCTGGTTACCAGCATTTTCTCCTTTTCCCACAGTGTTATCAAAAGACTTCTTTCAAAGGGGTGTTAAAAGTCGGGATTGTGTGGTAAAGGGTTAAAAAGAAATTAATAGCAAACCTAAGGACTCAAATCTGCAAATCCCTGGTTTCAATTTTGTACATTGCTAACGACACAATCCTGCATTTCCTAGTAGCTGCCTCTGTTAGTCCTTACCACACAATCCTGCATGTCTCAGTAGCTGCCTATGTTAGTCCTTACCACACAATCCTGCATGTCTCAGTAGCTGCCTATGTTAGTCCTTACCACACAATCCTGCATGTCTCAGTAGCTGCCTCTGTTAGTCCTTACCACACAATCCTGCATGTCTCAGTAGGTACCTCTGTTAGTCCTTACTACACAATCCTGCACGTCTCAGTAGCTGCCTCTGTTATTCCTTACCACACAATCCTGCATGTCTCAGTAGCTGCCTCTGTTATTTCTTACCACACAATTCTGCATGTCTCAGTAGCTGCCTCTGTTATTCCTTACCACACAATCCTGCATGTCTCAGTAGCTGCCTCTGCTAGTCCTTACCACACAATCCTGCATGTCTCAGTAGCTGCCTCTGTTAGTCCTTACCACACAATCCTGCATGTCTCAGTAGCTGCCTCTGTTAGTCCTTGCCACACAATCCTGCACGTCTCAGTAGCTGCCTCTGCTAGTCCTTACCACACAATTCTGCATGTCATAGTAGCTGCCTCTGTTAGTCCTTACAACACAATCCCAATTTATAACTACTATGAGAAAGAGGCTTTTTGAAAAAGTAGTGGGGAAATGGAGAAATGAGGGGTGAACGCATTTTCTCCTTTTCAAACAATGTTTTCTACCTGGTTTTCTAAAGGTTTTTTTCTCAAAGTTTTTTACCTTCCCACATCAAATTATGATTTTTCAGTCACATTTTATTTTGTCTTTCAATTTAGACCAGTCTATAAATTTGTCGTTTGGTAAAGGGTTAAAGAAAATGAATGTGTATTTAACTTTCAGAGGTCAGGCGAATCTTGTAGAACCACCCAAACCTAAATCTCTGCTTGATTATGCCAAGTTCAGTTTTGGCGGGAGTTACCATGACAACAAAGTGGACGACATTAAAAAACTGGGAAAGATTTTGCTGGTATTTTTGTCACTGATTCCATATTGGATGGTTTATTATCAGGTTTGTCTGTTTTGCTTTTGTTGGCAGTAGATCCACATAGCTTACACTCTTTACCAACCAACAAAACTTAAAAACTTGTCTGAATTTGATTTTCAATAGACCGCAGGCAACAAATTTGAAGGATTTCTTTGATAGGGTAGAAAACAATGTGGCAAAAAAAGGAAAAAAATGCTGGTAATTAGCATTATGTGATTAAAAAATAGATCAAGGTTGATAAAGAAAAAATGGATCAAGGGTGATCAAATTTTTTCCATTATCACCCACTAGATAATGTTCTACAAATTTTACACATCTATCTGATTTGGGCATATCTAGGTACAGAAGCGAAGTGATTTTTCAAAACACCATCCATTACTTTTAATTTTAAATGAAATAAATATTTACTCAATAAAAAGCTTCGTGGTACCATCATTCAGCTATGATCGGCTAGCATGTAACCTATGCATTGGCCATTTATTAACTCTTTCCCAAACAATCCCAGGTTTTTACGACCTGAGAAAGAAGCCTTCTGAAAACATTGCGGGAAAAGGAGAAAATGCTGGTAATCAGCATTTTCTCCTTTTCCCACAATGTTTTCTACCCCGGTGGAAACAAATTTCAATTTTTGAGTTACGTTTATTTTGTCGTCTGCAAGTGCTTTGAATTTGGACCAGTCTATAATTTTGTCGTTTGGGAAAGGGTTAAAACAACCCCTACATACTTGGGTCATAGGCTAATAGCTTCGATATGAGCCCTTCTTTTCCAAGGTATTCAAGGGATGGGTGATGTGTTATAGCAGACAGGTTGATTCTTCGAATAGTATGACATGCGCAGGCAACAAATTGTTTCTTAATTTTTTTTGGCAGATGGAGACTACATTTCTTGTTCAAGGCCTACACATGAGACTCTCAATCAGTGACTCAAACATCACAGTGGCTTGTAATAAAACACTTACGCCAGCTTCATCTGATCAGGACAGAGTATGTATAACTTTTTAACTCTTTACCACATGAGAAAAATGTGGACTTGTCCAAATACAAAGCATTTTGCAAACAACAGTTGAACTGAGAATTAGTTTTTGAAAGGTTGGAAAAATTTTGGGGCAAAAGGGACGCATGTTAGTTACCAGCATTTTCTCCTTTTTCCGCTACAATGTTTTTCATTGCCCTTCAAAAGCAAACAAATCTGCAGATGTTCAATTTTTGGAAGAGTCTGAAAGTTATTCTTTGTGAAAAGATTGACCTTTTACCACACAATGATGATTTTTGACGACCCTGAAGTAGAAGTCTTTTCGTAACCAGCATTTTCTCCTTTTCCCACAATCGTTTCTACCCTTCCCAAATAAAATTTCGATTTAAGTCACATTTATTTTGTTGCCTGCAAATGCTTTCAATTAGGACCAGTCTGTAAATTTGTCATTTGGTAAAGGGTTAAAGAAGTAGAGTTAACCCATTCCCACACAATCCCTACTTTTGACGACCCTGAAAAAGAAGCCTTTAGAAAACATTGTGGAAAAAGGAGAAAATGCTGGTAACCAGCATTTTCTCCTTTTCCCACAATGTTTTCTACCCTTCACAAAACAAATTTCAAATTTTCAGTCACTTTTGTTTTCTCGTCTGCAAATGCCAAAAATTTTGTCGTTTGGTAATGAGTTAATCCTTTACCACACAATCCAGAGTTGTGAGGACCCTGAGAAAGAAAGCCTTTGAAAACCTAGTTGTAAAAGGAAACAATATTGGTCATCAGGTTTTCTCCATCTTCTAAGTTCACTACCCAAAGGAAGACAAAATTCTCTGAGACATATCTAATTTGGTGCTGTAAAGTTTGAATGAGTCTAAAATTTTTTCCTCTGGTAAACAGTTAACCCTTTCCCTCAAGATGCCGACTTTTGATGACCTTGAGAAACAGGACTTTTGAAAACATTGGCCGTAAAAGATAAAATGCTTGTAATGGGCAGGTTCTCCTTGTTCCGCAATGTTTTCTACCCTTTTACTTCCACAATTTTAGCAAGGTTAAATTTTGCGTCTGCATATGTTTTGGATTTGGACGGCTGTACAATTTTGTCATTAGGTAATGGATTAACTACTCCTGGCTTTTACCAGAGTAGGGAAATATGCTTTCTTATTACAGGTTCTGACCATGGTCTGAGCTTACAACAATTGACTGTCAGATACATGTTCTTGTCCTCTGTCAGTACCTTGTTTTGGTTGTATTGGGGTTCAACGCCACTTTAATAGCTAAGGTCATACCATGGAGGTCAGTGACGCACATGTGTTTCCTGGCTTTCTCACACCAGTACTAACACAACTTTCTTTCCAAAGCCACCAACTACTTTTCTCACATGCTTCAGTAGAGGTGAGAAGGAAGGTTCACCTCAACCGGGTATCAAACTCACAACCACCAGGTCATGAGTCCGACATGCTCACCACTGAGCCATCCGGGCGGGCTCTGTCACTACCATTGCACAATGTTTTGAAACATTTGTCCTAACCATTTACTTTACAGTCCTGAGTTTTAAGTACCTAATGGAAAATGTTTTTTCAAAACATTGTAGGAAAAGGAGAAAATACTGGTAACCAGCATTTTATCTTTTAGGTAGAATATTTTTTAAGCTTCTGAAGACGAATCTCATTATTTAAAGGTGGGTATTTAGAATTTTTACATCTCACCAAATTAAAAAATATATATATCACTGAAATTCATATGGAAGAGTAATACAAATCTTCAATAATTAAGATTAATAAAATTACAAAAAAAAAAAAAATTTGATGGTATTCCCTTAAAAGGCTACGTAGCCTCTTAAGGTATTTTTAGATTTTGCGCCAAAAATCAATAAAGCATTTCGGGAATGCCAAGTGACTGGCACGTGACTCTTAACGCTTAAATTCTATTACTTAACAAACATGTAATAATTATTTTCCATAATGTCTTCTTGGGACGCTATGTTTGAAACTCTGTCTGTGTATTCCTGTATGTAAATAAGCGAATTGATCATCTAAAAATAGAATGTGTCTCCTGTCGGTGTCGACCTGGGCTGTAGTAAATCTCTAATTTCTCGTGTTGTCGGACGGTGTTCGACAACTGGGGTTTTATGAATGAAAATCAAAAGGCTTTGGGAGTATAAGGATGATATTTTTTCATTTTTGTACAATTTTCGTCCCAAAGTCTGAAGGGCCACCTTCAAGTTGTATTTAAGTTTGCGTCTGTAAGTGTTTTCAATTTAGACAATTCTGAAATCTTTGTGTATTAAAGTTAACCCTTTGCCATACAATGATGACTTGACGACCCTGAGGTAGAAGCCTTTTGGAAACATTGTTGGAAAAGGAGAAAATGCTGGTAACCAGCATTTTCTCCATTTCCCACAATGTTTTCTGACCTTCCCAAATCAAATTTCAATTTTTCAATCACATTTATTTTGTTGTCTGCATATGCTTTCAATTTGGACAAGTCTATAAGTTTGTAGTTTGGTAAAGAATTGGCTCTTTACCAAATGACAAAACTTAATGGTCGTAAAAACCAAGGATTGTTTGGTAAAGGGTTAAGGTACGTAAAAGTACAATATTGTTTGATAAAGGGTTTGAAATTGCTTGTGCCGCAAAAGGTTAAGTCAGTGGTTAATATCTCTTTTCTCTTTTTTCAGTTTCAGATTGCTGTTGCTTGGCTAACGCTATTTGATGTTGTCCTTGTAATTTTGATCATACCAATAATGGATCGTATAATATATCCTTGGATACGGGCCAATAATTGGAAATTTGGGATGTCCCATCGAATAGTCATAGGAATGTTCTTCTCGTTGTTTGCTATTTTTGTTGCTGGAGGTTTGGAAAATTGGCGAATGTATGTTTATTGGCAGAGTAATAATACAGGATGCTGTTACAAGTCAATACGACAACAAATACGTAAGTACTTACGTTATATCATTAACTTCTTATCACACAGTCCCAGCTTTTAACAAAACTAAGAAAGAAGCCTACAGATAAAAAAATGTGGGAAAGGGAGAAAAAGCTGGTGACTAGCATTTTTCTCCTTTACCCACAATGTTATCTGGCTATCCCAATACTAAATACATGTACAAACTTTCAGTCACCTTTGTTTTGTCATCTGCAAATCCTTTCAATTTTGACCAGACTTTAATTTTGTTGTCTGGTAAATTGTTAAGTTTACTATCTCTTTACTTTTCTTTGTCCATTTAACCCTTTACCAAACAATCCCTGGTTTTCATGACCCTAATAAAAAAGCCTTCTGAAAACATTGTGGGAAAAGGAGAAAATGCTGGTTACCAGCATTTTCTCCTTTTCCCACAATGTTTTCTACCCTGCTAGAAACAAATTTCCATTTTTGAGTTACATTGATTTTGTCATCTGCGAGTGCTTTGAATTTGGACTAGTCTAGAATTTTGTCATTTGGTAAAGAGTTAAGCCATAGTCTGCTATGTGCAATTTAAGGGCCATGTGGACAGTGCAATTCAAGGACTTATTGAGAATAGTGTAGATCAAGATCAGATAGTACAGAACATGCTGTATGATCATTATCTACACTGTCCTATTGGGAAAATTGTTTCCACAAAAATAACTTTAAAATAGCAATAGTTGTGGTTTTACTCTCGACTTGTGAGTTTCAGCTTAGTTATATCACAGATTAAGTTTTAAAGGTGGTTACCGGTATTTAGAATTTTCACATCACACCAAATTAAAAAATATATATATCATTGAAATTTATATGAAAAAACAATATAAATCATCAGTTATTAAGAATCATAGAATTACAAAAAAAAATTTGTTTGATGGTATTCCCTTTAAAGGCTACGTAGCCTCTTAAGCTATTTTTAGATTTCACGCCAAAAATCAGTTAAGCATTGTGGGAATGTCAAGTGACTGCCACGTGACTAATAACGCTTAAATTCCATTATATAACAAACATGTTATAATAATTTTCCATAATGTGTTCTTCAGACGGATGTTTGAAACTTTGTCTGTGTTTTCCTGTATTTAAATGAGAGAATTGATAATCTAAAAATAGAATGTGTCTCCCGTTGGTGACAACCTGGTCCGTAATAAATCTCTAATTTCTCGTGTTATCGGATGGTTTTCGACTACTGGGGTTTTAGTACGCAAATTAAAAAGCAATGCAAATATAAGGATGATTTTTTTGCATTTTTGTAAAATTTTCGTCCCAAAATCTGAAGGGCCACCTTTAACAAAGTTTTAGACTGATCCAAATTAAAAACATTTGCAGTCGACAAAATAAACATGACTCAAAAATTGAAGCTTGACTTTAGAAGAGTAGAAAACATTTTGGTTACCTGTATTTTCTCCATTTCCCACATTGTTTTCAGAAGGTTTCTTCCTCTAAGTCATAAAAACCAGGAATTTTCCAGTAAATGGTTAAGCCTTTCTTAACTTTTTATCCAACAACAAAATTAAGATGAGTACCAAATGAAAATTAAAATGTCTTAGTGGTGGTTTTTTGACTGGGGTTTTTACAAAGAAAGTTTATTCCTTTTATTTCTCTTCCCAGAAAACACAACATACTATGCAGCAGACGTCAGTATTCTCTATCAGATACCACAGTACTGTCTGATTGGATTTAGTGAGATTTTCACCAGTATAGCAGGCAAGTGGTCCCTTTAATTCTTTACTCCACAGATACTTATTTCTACGCATTGCTTGTAGGAGCCTTTGGAAAGCATTGTGGCAAAAGGTGAAATTGCTTGTGACGAGCAATTTCACCTTTTGTCACAATGTTTTCTAAGCTATCAAAAGGTGTCATATACACATAAAAAAGGTGAAATTGCTCGTCACGAGGAATTTCACCTTTTGTCTCAATGTTTCTATGTTATCAAAAGGTGTCATTTACATATAAGAAACTGGTTCATCCTTGCTGTTATTTAGGGTCAATTAGAGATACCATAGAAATGCCTTATGGGGGTAAAGGGTTAACTCTTTACCAAACGACAAAAATTTAGACTCGTCCCAATTGAAAACATTTGCAGACAACAAATTAAAATAATCCAACAATAATTGAAGTTTGTTCTGGGAAGGGTAGAAAACAGTGTGGGGAAAGGAGAAAATGCTGGTTACCAGCATTTTCTCCTATTCCCACAATGTTTTCAAAAGGCTTTCTTCTAAGGGTCATCAAAAGTTGGGATTGCGTGGTAAAGGGTTAATTCTTCTAGCTTTTTATTTGACCCCTGATCCACAACTTTAGTTCAATGACCTTGTGAAAGAAACCTTTGAAAACATTAATGGGAAAAAGGTAAAATGCTAGAAATCAGCATTTTCTGTCTCTCTCACAATGTTTTCTACCAATTTAGAGGAAAGTCTCTGAACTCATTACCACGGTCATTATCCAGACTGTTAATGGACCCTAGAAAGAAGCATTTTGAAAACATTGTTGGAAAGGAAGAAAATACTGGTAACCACCATTTTCTCCTTTTCCCACAATAATTTCTACTCTATCAAAGACAAATCCATCATTTGAGCTATGTTTAAATTGTTATCTGCAAATGTTTTCAATTTGAACATGTCTATTATTTGCTTAATTTGAGTGAATTCTATTGACCTTTTTGTATTCTGCAACAGTTTTGAATTTGGACTGATGTAAATAGAGGATAATCAACTGGTTATGTTTGATATGAAAAATATCTCACGAGGATGCGTTGTTAGGCAGTGAAAAATCGAGTGCACAGCACGAGTTTTTTTAACGCCTTACGATGCATCCGAGTGAGATATTTTTCATATCAAAAATAACCAGTTGATCATTCTATTTATTATGTACCTTATTAACATCATTATTTGCAATTTTTCGTTTGAAAGTCAAAAAAAAATGTAGTAAAAAAAAAAGTAGTTCCTAAATTATGGCAGGAAATGAAAGTGAAAGTTGATATCATCACTAGTGATGATATCAAAATTTATTACACTGGGAAATTCCAGGATTTCACTGCTAGGTATACATGTATAATAAAATGTTTTTGTTTGATAAAGAGTGTACAGTAGTTTTACCTAGAGTGTATGGAATGCATGTAAGATATTTTACTCTTTCCCACACAATCCCAACTTTTAATGACCCGGAGAAAGAAGCCTTTTTAAAACATTGTGGGAAAAAAAAGGAGAAAATGCTGGTTACCAGCATTTTCTCTTTTTCCTACAATGTTTTCTACCCTTTCCAAATCAAGTTTCAAATTTTGAATCAAATTTATTTGGTCGTCTGCAAATGCTGTTAATTTTGACTACCATAATTCCCCTAAGTATTCGGACACCCTAAATTTTCGGACACAATTAATTTTTTTCCGAAATAATTTTTTTTTTTTGTCCCTAAGTTCAGACTCTGAGAAAGAAGCTTTTAGAAAAGATCATGGGAAAAGGAGAAAATGCTGGTGACCAGCATTTTCTCCATTTCCCACAATGTTTTCTACTCTTCATTAAACAAATTTCAAATTTTCAGTCAATTTTATTTTGTCGTCTGCAAATGCTATCAGTTTTGACAAGCAATAAATATTGTCGTCTGGTAATGAGTTAGAGGCCACATTTTCAGTCAAATTACTCATTAAAGTTGGCCAGAATGTTTGTCTTGGTAATATGTTAGTATTTGATGAGTTTGAATATCGTTAACCTCAAGGCAAAAAAGTGGGTGATTAAATTTTGAAAAAGTCTTTATAAAATTGGTGTACAGTTTTGAGGCCACATTCTTCATCCAATACTTGTGAAACCTGGCCAGAACATTCTTTCCAGTGATATCTTGATGTAAACTGTAAACGCTTGTATATGATTCTTTAGCCCTTTACCACACAATGCCAACTTTCTACAACTCTAAGAAAGAAGCCTGAAAGAAAACACTGTGGGAAAAGGAGAAAATGCTGGTAACCAGCATTTTCTCCTTTTCTAACAAGGTTTTCTTCCTGTCCTAAAACAAATTTCAATTCTTTAGCCACATTGATTTTGTGGTCTGCAAATGCTTTGAATTTGGACCATTCTACAATTGTGTCATTTGGTAAAGAGTTGAATTATCTCTTGTAATTCCTTGAAAAGCCTTCTTGATCAGGGTTGTAGAAACATAGAATGGTATGATAAGACCTTTTTTAAAATCCTTAACCACACAATGACAACTTTTAATGCCTATGAAAGAGAAAGCTTTTGAAAACATTGTGGGAAAAGGAGAAAATGCTGGTTGTCAGCATTTTCTCTTTTCCCACAATGTTTTCTACCTTATCAAAGAAAAACCATTTGATATGAGCCACAATGAAACTGTAATCTGCAGATATTTTCAATTCGAACTGGTCTAAAATTTTGTTGTGTGGTAAAGAGTTAAAGACCTTTAAAAGCATAAAAGGAAATCATGATTTTGGTAACCGTTTATTGCACAACAAAATTTTAGACTTTATCAAAGTAAAAGCAACTGGAGACAACAAATTCTATACAGCTCTAAAGATTGTTTCTATCTTTGAAATGAGAGAAAACATAGTGGAAAAAGGAGAAAATGCTGATCTCATTTTTCCGTAATGTCTGAAAAACGTCTAGGGTGTTAGAATAGGGGATTGTATGGTTAACCTTTTACCACACAATGATGACTTTTAACACCCATGAGGAAGAAGCCTTTGGAAAACATTGTGGGAAATGGAGAAAATGCTGGTAACCAGCATTTTCTCCTTTTCACACAAAGGCTTCTACCCTGTCAAAGCAAAATTGCACCATTTGATCCACTTTGAAATTGTCGTCTGCAAATGCTTTCAATTTGGATAGGTTTAAAATTTTGCTATGTGGTAGCAGGTTAAGGGATAAATGGTTAATATGAGCTTAACCCATTACCACACAAGAAAAATTTAGACTGGTCCAAATTGAAAGCATTTGCAGACGACAAAATAAAGGTGACTGAAAAATTTAAATTTGTTCTGGGAAGGGTAGAAAACACTGTGGGAAAAGGAGAAAATGCTGGTTACCAGCATTTTCTCCTTTTCCCACAGTGTTTTCAAAAGGCTTCTTTCTCAGGGGCGTCAAAAGTAGGGATTGTATGGTAATGGGTTAAATCAAAGAAAAACAATGAAATAGATATTTTTCATTTGGATTTTTCTAGGTTTGGAATTTGCCAGCCTGTCGGCACCGAGGTCACTGAAGAGCAGCATCATGGGATTGTTTTATTTTTTCTCCGGCGTTGGAAGTTTTCTCGGATCTGCTTTGTTGTACTCATTTCAGGACGTGTGGTTTTCCAGCATTGATCATGGAAATATAAACAGTCGGAAAAATTGCATGGATTATACTGTGACGAGTCACTTGGATTTCTATTTCTTTGTGCTTGGTGGTATTCAAGTGCTGGGAATCGTTCTATTTCTTGTCATCATTAACTTGGTGAATTTTGGCTCTGGCAATTTCAACCAGTCAAAACTTGAACAAAACAAAGACTCTTCAAGCACAACTCCTGATCGTCCTATCAGACGAAGAAACACTCCAAACTATAATCACGCCTCAATCTCAGATCGTCCAACAACCCCTAATTATGTAGCAGAGGATTCTGGGATGTCATCGCCAGGTTCCAATGGACAAGAAAAGTTGACAAATGTTGCCGGTCCTTCCTCTGTTAGACGAACAATAGGTCGAGATCGAAGTTTACGGATAGGTGCTGGCATAAATGTGGATCCTGAATAATCCAACAAAACTGTCTTACTATACCAAATAGTAAAAACTGAGATTTCCAGATTAAAAGTGTTTATAGAAGACAACTTGAAGGAGTTTGAAATGATGGAATTTTTATCTTGAAAGGGTGGAAAACGTGATAAAAGAAGAAAATACATGTTACCAGAGTTTTCTCCTATTTACACAATATTTTAGAAAGTCTAACCCTGTACCAAACAATCCCTTGTTTTTATAACCCTCGTAGAAGGCTGTTTTCTAATACATCATAGACATAAATCATCATCTAACCCTTAACCAAACAATCCCTGGTTTTCACGACTCTGAGATAGAGGCCTTCTGAAAATATTGTGGGAAAAGGAGAAAATGCTGGTAACCAGCATTTTCTCCTTTTCCCACAATGTTTTCTTCCCTGCTTGAAACAAATTTCAATTTTTGATTTATGTTTATTTTGTCATCTGCAAATGCTTTCAATTTGGACCAGTCTAAAATTTTGTCGTTTGGTGAAGAGTTAAATTATATTTCTATTTCTATCTGCAAATGCTTTCAACTCGATGGAGTCCAGAATTTTGTGGTTTGGTAGTGACATAAGGGCTTGAGCAATTTTGAAAGTGAAGAAAACTCATAGAACAAAAGGTTTCCTAACATGTGAATTGAACTCACAACCACCAGTATGTGGGTCAGTTATTACCTCTTTTATACCAAACAACAAAATTTTGGACTGGTCCAAATTGAAAGCATTAAATTTTGCAGATGACCAAAAAAAAAGTTGAATAAAAAATTCAAATTTCATTTGGAAAGGGTAGAAAACATTGTGGGAAAAGGAGAAAATGCTGGATACCAGCATTTTCTCCTTTTTCCACAATGTTTTCAAAGAAGTTTTCTGTTCGAAACATACAACACAAGTAAATTACAGAAAATGAGTCCCAGGATTCATCTCACATTCTTCCATAGTTTTTTTATTCCATTTGCTGAACAATCCTGAGTTTGAAAACAATGGGTTTTGAAAACATTGTGAGAGAAGGAGAAAATAAGAACTATTGTTTTGTTGTGTACTTTATCTCATTTCAGATATATAGGATCTGACATGAGTTGGCATTTGAGACAGAATTTTATTAACTCTTTACCACATGAGAAAAGTAGAAAATGCTGGTAACCAGCATTTTCTCCTTTTCTCACAATGTTTTCTATCCTCCCAAAAGGCATTTCAATATTTCAGTAACATTCATTTTGTCATCTGCAAATGCTTTCAATTTGGACCAGTGTATTATTTTGTCATTTTGTGTTAAACAAGTGTAGGGAAAGTGTTATTGAGCAAGCCTTTAGCCAGTTTAACCCATTACCAAATGACAATATTTTAGACTGGTCCAAATTGAAAGCATTTGCAGACGACAAAATAAAAGTGACTGAAAATTTGAAATTTGTTTTGTGAAGGCTAGAAAACATTGTGGGAAAAGGAGAAAATGCTGGTTACCAGCATTTTCTCCTTTTCCCGCAATGTTTTCTATAAGACTTCTTTCTCAGGGGGGTCAAAAGTAGGGATTGTGTGGTAATGGGTTAATGACATTTTTTCTTGACAAGTTTAATAAAATTTTATCTCGAACGTGAATGAGTGTCAGATTCTTTTATCACGTAACTGTATTTCACAAATTATAGATCAGAAGATGCAAGATGCATATGTAGATGGGTCTGTGGTAATACATGTATCCATAAAACCTATTCACTTCTATGAAATACATACAAAATGACATCGTTTAGTTTAAACATATTTATTTTACATCGATTGAGAAACAAGTTCTGACAACTTATACTAATCTCTCTTAATTCTGCTTCCTGGGAACTACACCAGTACTCGCGCCGAATGTGTGGGCCAATGAAAAATCCCAAAGTTGACAGTCGCTCCCGGGTATTGAACTCAGGACCTTTTGGTTACGAGGCCGACGCTCTACCTCATGACCACAGACACCACTGAAAAAAAAAAAATGACATCGTTAATTTGTGATATTAAATGTGTATAAGATAAGAAAATTCATGATGGTATATTACTCTGAAAAAAGGGCAGTTATGTGATAAATGATATCATGTGATAATGTTGAACTGAGACTAATTAGTTTCTGTATATCATCTTATAATTATCATATCATGTATAATTCTTCTTGTACATTATAGCTAGGTTGTAACCAGTGTGCCTTTAACCCATTACCACACAATCCGTACTTTTGACACCCCTGAGAAGCCTTTAGAAAACATTGTGGGATAAGAAGAAAATGCTGGTAACCAGCATTTTCTCCTTTTCCCGCAATGTTTTCTACCCTTCACAAAACAAATTTCAACTTTTCAGTCACTTTTATTTTGTCTTCTGCAAATGCTTTCAATTTGGACTAGTCTAAAATATTGTCAATTGGTAATGGGTTAAAGTAAGGTCCTTGAATATGCAAATGTTTGTTTTTGTCATTCAATGCATATTCAGTAATTCTTTACCACACAATCCTGACTTTTAACGACCCTGAAAAAGGAAGCCTTTGAAAACTTTGTGGGAAAAGGAGAAAATGCTGGTAACCAGCATTTTCTCCTTTTCCCACAATGTTTTCTGCCCTTTCCAAATAAAATTTCAATTTTTGATTAAACTTTTGTTTTGGTCATCTGCAAATGCTTTCAATTTGGACCAGTCTAAAATTTTGTTGTTTGGTATAAAAGAGGTAATAACTGACCCACATACTGGTGGTTGTGAGTTCAATTCACAGTTGAGGCAAACTTTCTTTCCGGATATTTTTAGCCTCTCACCTCTGTCGCATTTGAGAAAAGTAGTTAGAGATATATGGAAAGAAAGTTGTATCTGTATTGGTGAAAGCCAGGAAGCATGTGCATAGGTGGACTGACAGCTATGGTTGACCTGAACTGTGAATCCTTTACCTCAGATTGACGACTTCTATTAGTCAAACAAATTGACATGAAATAAATTACCTCTATTACCATATATTACATGCTTGAATTATTGTCAGAACTTGGCTTCAGCTAACGTCGTGTGCATGCGGAACTGTAGGCATGTTTTTTAACTCTTTAGGAAGCCAATAGATTTATAGTGTCTTCAAAAGATACTTAAAATATCTGAAATGAACATTATTTTGTTGGTTTAAACTGGTAATAGTTGGCGAGTGACATAGATCTAGGATGCACTTTCTGTGCAATCTGATCTTGATCTATGCCATCCGCAAAAAGTTTTTTTATTTTGACTATAGTGTAGTAAGTGTCAAACCCGACATTTATCGTTAACAGAATTTCCTTACTGTCCGATTATACCTGATGATTTAAATATTCACGTTTTAATTATTCTTCACATAAAGGTCAGTTTCAGGTCAATTTATTTCAGTAATAACACCCTTGAAAGAGAAGGCTTTTGAAAACCTTGTAAGAAAAGGAGAAAATGCTGGTTACCAACATTTCCTCCTTTCCCCACAATGTTTTCTTCCCCATCAAAGAAAAATCATTTCAAATGAGCCACATTGAAACTGTCATCAGTAAATTCTTTCAATTTGGACAGGTCTAAAATCTTGTCATGTGGTAAATGGTCAAGAGGGCATTAACTCTTTGCTAAACAATAATTTTTGACTAATCAAAATTGAAAGCATTTGCAGACGACAAAATTTATGTGATTCAAAAATTAAAACTTGTTTTGGGAAGGGTAGAAAACATTGTGGGAAAAGGAGAAAATGCTGGTTACCAGCATTTTCTCCTTTTCCCGCAATGTTTTCAAAAGGCTTCTTTCTCAAGGCCGTTAAAAAGTAGGGATTGTGTGTGTGGCAAAGAATTAAACTCCAATACAATCAAATAATCAACATAGCCAGAGATAAAGATATTTGCAATCCTGTATCTTTATGCAACAGGGGTTGTATTTATTATATACAGTACATAGGTTGTACGAACTATTTTTGTTCATTTATTTCAGGAGTGCCATTTAATTGTTAATCAGCAGCTAATTACCTTATATTGAAAAAACTCAAATTTTAACAACTGGAGGAAGGTTTCAGAAAACATTGTGGGTGAAGGAGAAAATGATGTTTACCCTCATTTGAACATTTTTCAAAATACCTTCTACTCTTTCAAAGACCAATACCATTATTTGAACCAGATTAACTCTTTACCAAACAATGAAATTATAGACTGGCCCAAATTGAAGGGATTTGCAGACAACAAAATAAATGTGACTGAAAAATTGAAATTTGGTTTGGGGATGGTAGAAAACATTGTAGAAAAAGGAGAAAATGCTGGTTATCAGTATTTTCTCTTATTCCCATAATGTTTTCAAAATAATTCTTTCTCGAGGTTGTTGGGTTTGTGTGGTACAGAGTTAAATCTGTCATCTGTACATGCTTTTGATTTGGACGAGTCAAAATTTGTGACCTCTAGTATAGTGATTTTTTGTATAGATATAACATTCCATATTTGTGCCTGCATTTCAGAGGTTCTGTTTTTGTATCACTATCTAATCCAAATGATGCTTTTATAAACATGCAATACCAAATAAAAACTTTTGTAACACATTTGGTTTTACAGTTTCGTTTAGCCCTTTATTACACAATCCTGACTTTTAACGACCCTGTTAGAGAAGCCTTTTGAAAAAACTTCGAGAAAAGGAGAAAATGCTGGTAACCAGCATTTTAACCTTTTCCCACAATGTTTTCTTCCCTTCCAAAAACGATTTTTTTTTGTGAGTCACATTTATTTTGCCGTCTACAAATGCTTTCAATTTGGAAAAGTCCAAAGAACTTTTTGTTTGGTAAAAAGTTAACATGTCCAGAGGCTAAGGATAAAATAGCAGTTGGACATCGACCTATTTTATTAGCTTATCTGTTTTTGATGAAGTTTGTTTAAAATTTTGTCAAAGGGTAAAAGATTTACAATCATTTCTCTCATTTTTTGTGAGTCATACAAAGACAAGAATGAGACCAACTTTTCACAAGATTTCCAATTTATTTATTCAATCTGTACAAGGCATCTTCATTACAAAGAAGAAAATAAAGGACAAAACACAATGTATTCTACGTAATCTATGATAAAAAATACATTTCCACAGTCAAAAGACCCAGAAGTAATGCTGCAACATTACCAGTGCCTCAAATCATTGAAATACTATTCCATTCCTATATGTGTCAAAACTACATGGCAATAATTCTGTTGAAGCCTTACCGTTTAACCCATTACCACACAATCCCTAATTTTGACGACACTGAGAAAGAAGCCTTTAGGAAACATTGTGGGAAAAAGGAGAAAATGCTTTCTACCCTTCACAACACAAATTTCAAATTTTCAGTCACTTTTATTTTGTCCTCTGCAAATGCTTTCAACTTGGATAAGCCTAAAATTTTGTCGTTTGGTAATGAGTTAACTCTTTCGAAAAAGAAAATATTTTAGACTGGTCCATATTGAAGGCACTTGCAGATGACAAACTGAAAGTATATGGATTTACAAATTCTTTCTTTGAAAGAGAAGACAACCTTGTTGGAAAAGTAGAAAATGCTGGATACCAGAATTGTCTCCTTTTCCCACAAGGTTTTCAACAGCTTTCCTATCCTGGGTCATAAAAATTAGTGCTTGTTTGGTAAAGGGTCAAGGCAGAAAACATTGCCTGAAAAGAAAAAAAATATTGCTTACTAGTTACTACCACTTTTCACATTTTCCATATTTTCAAAAGCCATTTACCTCTTGTTCATGCAACCAATTTTTTTTTTTAATAGTTGGGTAAAGAGTTATATACAAACGAAACTTTTTACCTCTGTAAGTGACTCAGCTTTCAGAATGTGGGAAAAGGAGAAAAGACTTGTTACAAACAATTGCTTCTTTTCCCATAGGTTTTTCTGTATCATAACAAAAGTACATTTTCCTTCCCTTTGAATTTTGTCTATTAGCATTGGAATGCAACCACTGAACAAAAAGTTTGACTTGTCCAAATCAAGAACACTGCAAATGACTAAATAAATGTTGCTCAAATAATGAAGGCTTTCCTTGAAAGTGTGGAAAAAAAAACTGTAAGAATAGGAGAATTTGCTTGCTCAGAGCATTTCTCCTATCCATGAAAATGTAAAAAGTACTTTTCCTTAGAGGCATGAATGCATGGCATTGGTTTAAACGGCAGTACATTAAACATAAATGTGAATGAATATCATCAACTGTAATTTGTATAGAAGAGCCATTCACATAACCAGCTTCTTTTCCAAACTATTGAAATAAACTTCCTATGTATTCCTTTCATCTGAACCATGGCAGCAAACAGTGAACTACTAGTATTGGCAATAATTATGTACTTGCTGTCAGCTCTTTACAAAACAATAAAATTCTACAGTTGTCCCAACTGAAAGTCTTTCCTGACAAAATAAATGGTTCAAAAACGCTATTTTGCTGGAAGGATAGAAGCCTTGTTAGAAAAGGAGAAAATGGTTGTTACCAGCAAATTCATTTTTACCACAATGTTTTCATAAGCCTTCCACTCGGAGGTCATTAAAACTTAGGGATTATGTGGTAAAAGGTTTAATATAATCCTGTGCCACACAATCCACACTTTCAATTGAGGAAGAAAGCCTTTGAAAATACTGTGGGAAATAAGTAAATGCTGGTAACCTGAAACTTCTTCCCTTTTCACAATTCTTTAAAAGCTTATTTGTACCAGTTTTGAAAAACGGAGACCATTATTGAAAAAGGAGAAAATGCTGGTTACCAACATTTTCATCTTTTGTCATGCTGTTTTCGAAAGCCTCATTTCCTCCAGTTTGTAAACACACAGGATAATTTGTTAAAGGTTAACCTGTAATTCAATTCCCTTTTAATTCCTACTCTCGAGAAATTTGAAACAAGCAATCTGATTAGTGAAGACAAAAAGTTTCAACCAATCGAAGATAACTAGTCTTCCAATTTAGAACTAGAACAATATTTAAGACTTTTGGTAAATAAAGATTCTGGCATAGAAAGTAGCCTGGGTCTTATCTTGCATGTTAAAGTAAGCAAATCTTATTTCGAAACATATTTGCATTTCTTTCACAGCTTAGCTTTATACAGAGATACATGTTGCTGATAGCTATCAGAATCTATTATGAAATAATCCTGTGTTTTTTCAACCCTGAAGAAAGCCTCTGAAAATGATGCAGAAAAGAAAAAAATGGCTAGGGTCCAGCGTATTCTCCCTTTATGGACTAGTCAAAAATTATCTTGTCTGTTAAAGACTTAACCCATTACTACACAATCCCTACTTTTGACAACCCTGAGAAAGAAGCCCTTGGAAAACATTGTGGGAAAAGGAGAAAATGCTGGTAACCAGCATTTTCTCCTTTTCACACAATGTTTTCTACCCTTCACAAAACAAATTTCAAATTTTCAGTCACTTTTATTTTGTGGTCTGCAAATGCTTTCGATGTGGACAAACCTAAAATTATGTCCTTTGGTAACGACTTAAGTCTAAAAGTGTCCATTATATAATTCAATACATTATTATTCCTATAATGTCATGGGATATCTACAGAACATGTATGTTATAATGAGTGAAAATTAAACAAAAAAATAACACTCCAATTCAATACAGCTAGTCAAATATACATATACAATCATGGCTGTGTACTTTAACTTTTTACCAAACAACATAATTTTAGAATGGTCCAATTCAGAAGCATTTGCGGATGGCTAAATGAATGTGACTCAAAAATTTAAATTTGTTTTGGGAATGGTAGAAAACATTGTGGTAGAAAACGCTTCTTCCTCTGGGTTGTAAAAATCAGGGATTGTTTGGTAAAGAGTTAATATGAATATATGGCTTGCATTACGCGAAAAAGGGCATTCTGACATTTGCGTAATGTGTAGTCTTGGATCAGCCTGCGCAGTATGCGCAGTTTAATCCGAGACGGCACTTTCCGTTTTTATGTAATTTTCAGTTTTGTGCAAGTATACTCAAGAACAAAATCTAAAGTAGATGTAAAGAGTCGTCTCGGATTAGCCTGTGCCGACTGCGCAGGCTGATCCGAGGCACTTTACGCAAATATCCAAATGCCAGTTCAATTCTTCACCAGACAATCCTATATTTTTACTACCCTGAAGATTTCCAAAACATTGTAGTAAAAAGGACAAAATGTTGAAAAGCATAATGATTTCTAACCTGTTAAAAAGAAATTCCACTTTTCGAGTCGCACTCTGTTTGTCCTCTGCAAATGCTTTCAATTTGGACACAGTGATTTTTTTTTTTTGATAAAGATTTTTACAAATTCGTCCTTTTCAGATTTACTTCAATCACTTTCATTTGTTTTCTGACCTCTTTATAAGACCATACAATACGTTTGTTCATTTTGAAATCATTTGCAGATGACAAATGTGGCTCAAATCATGAAATTTATATCTGAACAGGTAGAAACTAGAATACATCACGGGAAAAGGATAAACTGCTAGTAATCAGCCTTTTCTGCTTTTTGTCTTAACCCTTTACCCCATGAGGCATTTCTATGGTATCTCTAATTGTCCCTAGATAACAGCAAGGATGAAGCCATTTTTTATGTGTATATGACACCTTTTGATAGCATAGAAAACATTGTGACAAAAGGTGAAATTGCTCGTGCTCTTTTGCCACAATGTTTTCCAAAGGCTCCAACAGACAATGCATAAAAATGAGTATCTATGGAGTAAAGGGTTAAGTCTTGGTCATTAGGGCTTTTGAAACTCGGGAATGATTGGTAAAGGGATAAATGTAAACTAAATGACAAAGAAATGATAATTTTGTATATTCTAACATCTTTATTAACCCTTTATCAATCAACCCCAAGTTTTATTTTGACCCTGAAAAATTAGGCTTTTGAAAACATTCTGGGAAAAGGAGAAAATGTTGTCTGCCAGCATTTTCTCCTTTTCTGTCATTTCACAGTCATGTCTTATTGTTCAACTCTTCACCAAACGACAAAATTTTCGACTTGTCCAAATTGAAAGCATTTTGCAGATGACAAACATAACTCAAACATAGAAACTTAACTTCATAAGAGTAGAAAATGTGATAATAGGAGAAAATGCTGGTCATCAGCATTCTCTCCTTTTCCCACAATGTTTTCAGAAGGCTTTTCTCTGATTCGTAAAAACCATGGATTGTTTGGTAAAGGATTAAAACCTTATGAACAATCTCATCTGCAATGGTTTTAGAATAGACAAATCTAAATGTTTGTTGTCCAGCCTACATTGCATTGAACTATATGAAGTTGAAGTTTATACATCTGTGTTTTCTTGTAAGACCCAGGTCTAACTACCCACAATCACCTACAAATTCGATATATCAACAAACTGCAAAGCCTAGCCTGTGAACAATGAAAGATAAAGAGATGAGAGGGAGTGATGGTATTCTAAATCCATTATTTGTCTTCCAAACCCTATGCTGTGGGTACTCATTAGAATCATCTCGCTGAGACGATTCTAATGAGTACCCACAACATAGGGTTTCGTTGAGAATTATCTATATTTTCAATTTTAAAATCAAATTCACTCCCTCTATCTGAAACTCTGATGATAGTATTCATAATGACATGATATAGACAGTAGATCCTAATACAAACACTTTTCCATGTTTAACTCTTTACCAAACGACAAAATTTTAGACTGGTCCAAATTGAAACTTGCAGACGACAAAATAAACGTAACTCAAAAATTGAAATTTGTTTCCAGCAGCATAGAAAACATTGTGGGAAAAGGAGAAAATGCTGGTTACCAGCATTTTCACCTTTTCCAACAATGTTTTCAAAAGGCTTTTATCTCAGGGTCGTAAAAACCAGGGATTGTTTGGTAAAGGGGTTAACTCTTTACCAAACGACAAAACTTTGGACTATTGGACAACTTAAAAGCATTTCCAGATGACAAAATAAATACGAATCAAGAACTGAAATTTAATTTGAGAAAGGATAGAAAACATTGTGGGAAAAGGAGAAATGCCAGTTACCAGCATTTATTTTCTGACCACCTTACCAGATCAAAAAATAAGTTTGTTCATTTTGAAATCATTTGCGAATGACAAATGTGGCTCAAATCATGAAATTTATATCGGAAGACGCAGAAACTAGAATACATCGTGGGATAAAGATAAACTGCTGGTGACCAGCCTTTTCTGCTTTTTGTTTAAATGCTTTATCCCATGAAGAGTTTCTATGGTATCTCTAATTGTCCCTACATAACAGCAAAGATGGAGCCATTTCTTATGTGTATATGACACCTTATGATAGCATAGAAAACATTGTGACGAAAGGTGAAATTGCTCGTCACGAGCAATTTCACCTTTTGCCACAATGTTTTCCAAAGGCTCCTACAGGCAATGCAAAGAAATGAGTATCTATGGAGTAAAGGGTTAAGTCTCGGTCATTAGGGCTTTTGAAACTCGGGAGTGTTTGGTAAAGGGATAAATGTAAACCAAATGACATGGAAATGATAATTTTGTATATCCCAATGTGTTTATTAACCCTTTATCAACCAACCCCGTGTTTTATTTTGACCCCAAAAAAAATCGGCTTTTGAAAACATTCTGGGAAAAGGAGAAAATGTTGTCTGCCAGCATTTTCTCCTCTTCTAAAATGTTTTCGGCCATTTTACAGTCATGTCTTATTGTTCAACTCTTCACCAAACGACAAAATTTTCCACTTGTCCAAATTGAAAGCATTTGCAGATGACAAACATAACTCAAACATAGAAACTGAACTTTACATGAGTAGAAAACATTGCGTGAATAGAAGAAAATGCTGGTCATCAGCATTCTCTCCTTTTCCCACATGTTTTCAGAAGGCTTCTTCCTCCGATTCGTAAAAACCATGGATTGTTTGGTAAAGGATTAAAAACCTTATGAACAATCTCATCTGCAATGGTTTTAGAAGAGACAAATCTAAATGTTTGTTGTCCAGTCTACATTGCATTGAACTATATGAAGTTGAAGTTTATACATGTGTGTTTTCTTGTAAGACCCAGGTCTAACTACCCACAATCACATACAAATTTGATATATCAACAAACTGCAAAGCCTAGCCTGTGAACAATGAAAGATAAAGAGATAAGAGGAAGTGATGGTATTCTAAATCCATTATTTGTCTTCCAAACCCTATGCTGTGGGTACTCATTAGAATCGTCTGGCTGAGACGATTCTAATGAGTACCCACAACATAGGGTTTCGTTGAGAATTATCTATATTTTCAATTTTAAAATCAAATTCACTCCCTCTATCTGAAACTCTGATGATAGTATTCATAATGACATGATATAGACAGTAGATCCTAATACAAACACTTTTCCATGTTTAACTCTTTACCAAACGACAAAAAATTGGACTGGTCCAAATTAAAACTTGCAGACGACAAAATAAACGTAACTCAAAAATTGAAATTTGTTTCCAGCAGCGTAGAAAACAGTGTGGGAAAAGGTGAAAATGCTGGTTACCAGCATTTTCTCCTTTTCCAACAATGTTTTCAAAAGGCTTCTATCTTAAGGTCGTAAAAACCAAAGGGTTAACTCTTTGCCAAAGGACAAAACTTTGGACTATTGGACAACTTAAAAGCATTTGCAGATGACAAAATAAATATGAATCAAGAACTGAAATTTGATTTGGAAAAGGATAGAAAACATTGTGGGAAAAGGAGAAATGCCAGTTACCAGCATTGTCTTCTTTTCCCACAGTGTTTTCATAAGCTGTCTTTCTAAGGGTCGTTAAGTCGGGATTGCATGGAAAAGAGTTAACATGCAAAGAAACAACCTTCAAAATATAATGTCTGCGATAAACTGTCAGATAACCATCATGAAACCATCATGAAAAATCATGTGACATCATCAGTACAACTGCCATGTGCTGTAAAAAAGGTTGTTAACTCTTTACCACACAATCCCGACTTTTTATTTATTACCCTCAGAGTAAAAGCCTTTGAAAACATTGCGAGAAAAGGAGAAAATGCTGGTAAACCAGCATTTCCTCCTTTTCCCACGATGTTTACTACCCTTTCCAAATCAAATTTCAATTTCAAGAAAGGGTGTTAACTATTTACCACACATTCCCGACTTTTTATTACCCTGAGAATAAAAACCTTTGAAAACATTGTGAGAAAAGGAGAAAATGCTGGTTACCAGCATTTTCTCTTTTTCCCACAATGTTTTCTACCCTTCGCAAAACAAATTTCGAATTTTCAGTCACTTTTATCTTGTCGTCTGCAAATGCGTTTGATTTGGACAAACCTAAAATTTTGTCGTTTGGTAATGAGTTAACTATTTACCACACAATCTTGACTTTTTATTTCCCTGAGAATAAAAGCCTTTGAAAACATTGGAGAAAAGGAGAAAATGCTGGTTACCAGCATTTTCTCCTTTTCCCACAATGTTTTCTACCCTTTCCACATCCAATTTCAATTTTTGATTCATATTTATTGCGTCATCTGCACATGCTTTCAATTTGGACTAGTCCAAAACTTTGGCCGTTTGGTAAAGAGTTAAATCCATCTGCAAAAACTATTTACCCCAGTCAGCCTGTGGAGCAGGCCCGTAGGAACAGGGAGGGGCTAGGGGGGCTAAGCCCCTCCAATAATTTTGACAATCATGGTAATTGAAATTACCCTTTGTCGCGGAGCGTTTCAATCGATGCAAAATTTCCCCAAAAATACGAGTTAGCCCCCCGAATCTTGAATTACTTCCTACTTGCCTGTACACCTGGGTTGTGTTTTTTATGCCAATGGCTACTTTCAAAGGACTAATTTACCGCATGAATAAGTCTGTATTTGAGACAAAAATAAATTTGATGATGAAACAACTCGCTTTGTATAATACATTACAAAGATTGATCGAGCCCTCATTTCCAAGAGGACTACCGACACATTTTCTTAACTCATTACCCAACAATAAAATTTTAACTTTGTCCAAATCAAAAGCATTTGCAGACCGCAATATAAAAGTGACTGAAAATTTTGAAATTTGTTCTGTGAAGGGTAGAAAACATCGTAGAAAAAAGAGAAAATGCTGGTTACCAGCATTTTCTCCTTTTCCCACAATGTTTTCTAAAGCCTATTTTCTCCAGGTCGTCAAAAGCAGGGATTGTGTGGTAAATGATTAACCGTTTACCATACAATGACGACTTTAAACAGCCCCGAGGAAGAAGCCTTTAGAAAACATCGTGGGAAAAGGAGAAAATGCTGGTAACCAGCATTTTCTCCTATTGCCACAAAGCTTTCTACTCTACCAAAAAATAAATTTGTCATTTGAGTCTCTATGGTTTTATCACCTGCTAATGTTTTCATTCGAAAAGGTCTACAATTCTAATGTGTGGTAAAGGGTTAAATACAAAAATTACTGTCAAACGCCGAAAGAAGAGGGACTGCTCATACGTCTGAAACTTGTTTCTACATTCGTAATGGAGCCATGTTCTGACAAAAGGAGACTTAACGCATCTCCATATTCCACGGTACCAAGCAAGTCATCACAGCATTATAGATCCTCAGTATCCACGCTTTTAACCCTTTCCCAAACGACAAATTTTAGACTCTTCCAAACTGAAAAAGTTTGCAGATGACAATTCTAACTTTCGTAACAATGGCAGAAAATTACCCAAACGGCCCGAAAACACTGAGGGAAAAGGAGAAATTGCTCGTGATGAGCAATTTCTCCTTTTCCCACAGTGTTTTCAATAGACTTGTACTGAAGACACGTAAAAGCAAGGGCTTGTTTGGGAAACGGTTTACCCTTTACCCCATAAGGCATTTCTATGATATCTCTAATTGACCCTAAATAACACCAAGGATGAGGCCTTTTCTTATGTGTATATGACACCTTTTTATAGCATAGAAAACATTGCGCCAAAAGGTGAAATTGCTCGTCATTTGTCACAATGTTTTCGAAAGGTCCTACAAGCAATGCGTAGAAATGAGTATCTATGGAGTAAAGGGTTAACAATCAATTTATTATGAGAAACACTAGTCTACAGACATACACAAAACTGACCAATAGCGAAAAGTTTTGGTCCAGGTCAGCCCGTGCGGACTGCACAGGCCGACCTCGACCGATACGTTTCGCAGGCACATTAAGCCCCCTTTTCACAGAGCATGGCTCAATATTATAGCAATAATTATGTATTGCATTGGTTAGTTAAACATTCCATAAGGAAAAGACTGCGACATATGTAAAATTGATGAAAAATATACAATGAAATAAAATAGCACTCAACGAAATAATTTATCAAATTCTATTCTTTCATAATCTGACTGACTTATCGTACATGTACATACATGTGCCTGTATATGATACCTGGTAACTGTCACATCATAACTCACACATACAAACTAAAAGAGACTTTACTATTTTCTTGATAAAAAATCAAGAAGAGGTACAATAAAAAACAAGTGATCAAACAGTAAGGAAAATTGACTTGTCCATATTAACCTTTTCCCAAACGACAAACTTTTGGACTAGACCAAATTGAAAGCATTTGCAGATGACAATTCAACTCTTACTGAAAAGACGATTTCTGTCTATGGTAGGGTAAAAAACATTCTGGGAAAAGGAGAAAATGCTGGTTACCAGCATTTTCTCCTTTTCCCACAATGTTTTCAAAAGGCTACTATTCCAGACCCGTTTTTTCAAAAGGCTACTATTCCAGACCCGTAAAAACCAGGGATTGTTTGGGAAAAGGTTAAAAACATTTGCAGATAACAAATGATATTCAAGTGGCGGAATTTGTACTTTGAATAGGCTGAAAATATTTTGCGGAAAGGAGAAAATGCTAGTTACCAGCACTTTTGTCTTTCCCCACTACATTTTCGAAAAAAAATTCTTCAATGTTTTTTCAAACACAAGGACTGTTTGGTAAGGGATGAGGTTTGTTGTGGTGTATATAAAGAGGGTCCTTTATGTGGCTTTATCCATTAACCCTTTCCCAAATGACAAAATCTTAAACTGGACCAAATTGAAAGCATTTGCAGACAACGCCGGGTAGAAAACATTGTGGGAAAAGGAGAAAATGCTGGTACCCAGCATTTTCTCCTTTTCCCAGAATGTTTTCAAAAGACTTTTCCCACAATGTTTTCAAAACTTTTCCCACAATGTTTTCAAAAGGCTTCTATCTCAGGGTAGTAAAAACCTGGGACTGTTTGGTAAAGGATTAACACTGGTTCTCATGCTTGTCTCTTATACTATACAAAATTATCTTTCTTCATCTTGATTCTGTCACACGTTTTCATTACTCAGAAAAAGTTAATCTTTTGTGGGATGCACATCACATCCATACCCTTGCCTGATTTTCTTCTCAAAATATTGAACTTATTTACATACAAACATGGCTTTTCACCACATGAACCTGTGCTTTTACCATCCCACAGAAAACACTTTTACAGAAATTGTCAAAAAGGACGATACCTACTGATTGAAAGTATTTCCTCCTTTCTCACAATATCTTCTACCCGATCAAACACAAATCTTATAATATGTGCCATATGCAATTAGTTGCCAGTGTAATGCAGAGAAATGACCCTCAATTACAAAATGACCCCTGACAGTTATTTCTCTACGTATAGGAATGACCCGGGTCATTCCTATATGTAGAGAAATGACCCATGGGTCATTACTGTATGTAAAGAAATGACCCTGACGTTTATTTCTCTACGTAGAATAATGACCAGGGCCATTCCTCTATATAGAGAAATGACCCATGGGTCATTTTGTAAGGGAAGGTCATTTCTCTGCATTACACCTGCAAATGTTTTCAAGGACAACATGTTTGCAACAAGGATAACTCTAGAATTATGATGCCTGATAAAAAGTTAACTCATTACCAAACAACAAAATTTCAGATTAGTCCAAATTCAAAGTATTTGCAGACAACAAACTAAACATGACTCAAAAGTTGAAATTTGTATTTATAGGAAGGGTAGAAAACATGGTGGAAAAAAAAAAGAAAATGCTGGTTACCAGCATCTTCTCCTTTTCCCAAAGTTTTCAAAAGCTTTCTCATGCAGGGTTGATAAAAGTCATGACTGTGTAGTGAAGAGTTTTAACTCTTTACCATTTTATCTTGAGTTGGAATGACCCTGAACAAGATAGCTTTTGAAAACATTTTGGAAAAGGGTAAAATGTAGTCAGCATTTTTCATTTTCTCACAGTGTTTTCTAACCTTTCAACGAGAAATTTTATTATTTGAGGCACGTCTCAATTTCCATCTGCAATGCTTCATAATAAAACAATTTTAAATGTTTGTCATTAAGTACAGTGTAAGACAATCTTGTATGACTGATAAACAAATCAGTATGTGGGAAAAACGTAACAATACTCTGAATCAATGAACCCTAATTGACTATGTACCTAAATGAACACCAATATTTTCACAGCTGCAACATACACTGTCAGTCAGATATAGTTAAGCTTCAACACTATCATTACATAATGTGTACTGCTGTTTGCCAGGAAAGGGGGGCTTTTAACGTAATCAATCATCCATGCAAAGCGGGAATTGAACTCAGTATATCAAACCTTCTGGAGGCTTCTCATTTACACTGTAAACAAAAAAAAAAACCAAATACAACATCATAATATATAAAGGATATTTATTTTTTTTCAGTTAAAGATCGAAATTTATTTTATCGAGTGGAAACCATCTGTAATATTTTCATGAGTGGTGCAGCCACAAGTTAACACATTACCGATGGTGTTCACGAGATGAAATAAATTTCGATCTTTCACAGAAAAAAAACACCGTTCTATTCATTTCATGCTTTTAACCCTCCCTGGGAGGAGCTTTATCAAAATCAAGTACAGTTCTTTTCCATTAATCCCTGTGGCGTATCCTTCCCGCAAAGCAAGGCATTACATCAAGTGCGAGGAATGTAAGGTAAATGATATCATATTTCCATCTTGTTGTGAGGCATGAGCAATTAACATAGGCAACAACAACATGAAAATCGTATAACTTCTTTGAGTCTACCAAACAAGCCAGTAGAATGTCCATGTGGTCTAATATTGGGCTAGAAATTAATCTAAAATGTGCCGTTTTCATTGAAATTGGGTATGGGCAACTGAAACTACATACACAAAACTGTATGAGCCATAATTTATGAAAAGGGACCTTAACCCTTTACCACACAATTACAACTTTTAACTACCTTGAGGAATAAAGCCTTTTGAAAACAATGTGGGGAAAGGAGAAAATGTTGGTAACCAACATTTTCTCCTTTTTCTACAAAGTCTTCTACTATCACATAGAAAAATTGCATCATTTGAGCAACTATGAAATTGGCCTCTACAAGTGCACTGACTTTGGATAGGTTCAAAATTGTACTGTGTGGTAAAAGCTTAACCCTTGACTCCATAGATACTCATTGTGACATATCAAAAACAAACAGCTTTTGAAAACGTTGTGGCAAAGCTTCTACTATCACATAGAAAAATTGCATCATTTGAGCAACTATGTAATTGTCCTCTACAAGTGCACTTTGGATAGGTCCAAAATTGTACTGTGTGGTAAAAGCTTAACCCTTGACTCCATAGATACTCATTGTGACGTATCAAAAACAAACAGCTTTTGAAAACATTGTGGCAAAGCAATTTCTCCTTTTCCCACAGTTTTCCACTCAATCAGATATATTTGTATCCTCATTTGTCCATATTTTTAACATCATATCTTTATTCACTGCTGAAATGAAAGAGCCTCAAATTGGCATTATAGGTAAAGGGTTAATACCATACCACATACTAAAACTGGAGGAATCATGGTCCTTTAACAAGCAGAAAATTTACTACTAGCAAAAAGCATCGGCGACTACATTTCATTGCTGGCGACTAAAAACAAAGAAGTGTTGATATTGGCGATTGTAAAAATCGTAATCAGATAATATGGCCGACCGTCAAATTCTTATCAGTTTTGTATATTGAACACTTCCTAAACTGTGAAATCGGCCTACGCCAACTTGATTATCTTATATACCGGGTATCCTAAGCTGTTAATTCTTGTATCTCCCTTAACTACGCGACAGACAAAGAAAGTCTAGATAAAATTTTGGCTGGCGCAAACCTAGCTGACATGAGTCAACACTTTTGCAGATGTATTGAATCCCCTGTCACAGACCATGGCACAATTGTGTTTGTTGCTTGGTTTTTAAACACTGCTTCCAACAATGTTTCAGTTCTATCACTTTAGCAAGTGAACCTATCCATGTTTTCCTGTAATTTCTTTAACTCTTTACCACACAATGATGACCCTTAACCCCCATGAACAAGAAGGCTTTTGAACACATTGTGGGAAAAAGTGAAAATGCTGGTTCCAACAAAGTTTTCTACCCTATCAAAGAAAAATCATTTCATATGAGCCACATTGAAACTGTCATCAGCAAATGCTTTCAATTCAGTGAGGTCTAAAATCTTGTCTTGTGGTAAAGAGTTAACTCTTTACCAAACGACAAAATTTTAGACAGGTCTAAATTGAAAGCATTTACAGCAGGTTAGAAAACATTGTGGAAAAAGGAGAAAATGCTGGTTACCAGCATTATCTCCTTTTCCCACAATGTTTTCAAAAGACTTCTATCACAGGGTTGTTAAAAGTCGGGATTGTGTGGTAAAGAGTTAACCAGTAACTGTCACAATATTCTTCCCAGGCCACTGGCTGCTTTCCCATATAATCATGGTCGAAAATTGTGTAGCAGTCAATGGATTAAACTATTGCCTTTTATCAACACATTAAAAAATACTTACTTTCAATACAATGAGATGAACACGATAACCATATCAATGTTGACTGTTTTCACTTGTAGTCCGACTCCTCTCGGCCCCTTCCGTCTTAGGCGGTGAAGAATCGCGAGGCTTACCAGTCCCAAATATGCTGGCATTCCTCTGTGTACTTACAACATCATTAGGTGGGTCTCGAACTGTTCTAGGTAACAACTTTAACTTAGGACGGGCTGCAGCTGATTCTGAAAGTCATGCAAAATCAAAAAATGTCATGCACATTGAGTAATTGACTTCATCATGCTTCTTTGAGATTTGACTAAATTTCAAAACCTTACAAAATAACCAAAAAACTTCAGACTGGTAAAAATTGAAAGCACTTGCAGGAGATGGAATAAATGTAACTCAAAAATTGAAATTTGTTTCCAGCAGGGTGGAAAACAATGTGGGAAAAAGAGAAAATGCTGGTTACCAGCATTTTCTCCCTTTCCCACAATGTTTTCAAAAGATTTCTATCTCAGCATCGTAAAAGCCAGAAATTTTTAGGTAAAGAATCAACCAAACTCGAGGAATTAGGCTTAGACCACATTGTAAAAATAGCAGAAAACACTAGGTAACTAGCATTTTCTCATTTATGCACACCGTTTTCAACCCTTCCACGACATTCAATAAATTGAGATGTTACCAACTGCACAAAACTTCATCATGTTCAAGCAAATCACAACTAAAAACAAAGTAGTAAGTTGCCTTTTGTGAATTTTTCCTTCTTCAAAACTATGTTTTGACCTGTTTTTTTTCAAAGGCAAGTAGATGTAAAGAGTTACTTACCTTGCAGAGTTTTTCACTCACCCCCCCCCCCCCTTTTTTTGTGAAATATTTGTCTAATATAACTCAAAGTCATGACAATAAATTATATCTATTTATCACATAAAACCTCCTACTGCAAAGTATTAAACCCATGAATTATTTTGCTTTTTTGAGTCCCTGATCTTTTTATAAATTTTTAGTCATGAGCTTGTGAAGCTTCAAAAACAAACTACAGGAAATGTTGAAAATTACTACAACACCGTTTCGCAGTCCTTGTTTCTAATAAGTGTGCGAGTGGACAGTTTTTGATTTTCGTGTTTAATAAAAAAGCAAGAATTGCAGAGAAAGCTGCACAAACAATACTAAATCTTTTTAAAGAATCAACAAAATTGCTGAATTAGTCCCTCTAACCCCATCTACAGACCATTTTATTCTACTTTCTATGCAAGTGTCGTGGAGCTATCTACTTGTGTATGTTCACATTTGAAACGGAACTACAGTTGTAAACATGAAACTGTGAATGGTATATAGGCAAAAGGTGATGAGGCATGCTAATTTCCTTCTGTCATTTGTTTTATGTGATCAATACAATCTCATACTCATATTTATATATTATCGTTTTTATCAAACTCATCAACTGAAATGTATTTGACGCCAAGGCTTGGGTCCTAAAATTTTAGTAAACTTGTTTGATAAAAATGATAATTTATAAACACTAATGCAAGATCCCCTATATCTACATGTAATTTTTGACTAAAATGAAGGCCAAGAAATGCCTGATTTTCTTTGTATTGATCTGCTTTTTCATATAATGCTAGGAAAAGGTTTGTGGCACAATGCACAACATACAGCACAGAATCAAAGCACAGCTTTATTATGTTATAGGCCGCAGTAAATGTCATAGATGATTCTCAACTGGTTTGCAATAGCGATTGTGTAAAAATTCTGTTTCACACAATTGGATGCAGATAAGTAATGCCAATATTGCTACTTGATTTATTAGCAACATATGGTGTGTATACATGTATGGTAGCTAGAAAAAACCTCAATGACAGATGTGAACTTCCACTAGATTAGCAGTTCACTGTCTGAAATTTAACTCTTTCCCAAACAAGCCCTGGTTTTTATGTGTCTGCAGAACAAGTCTTTAGAAAACACTGTGGGAAAAGGAGATATTGCTCGTAACGAGCATTTTCTCCTTTTCCCACAGTGTTTTCTAGCATATTGGAAAACTTTCTGCCATTCTCATCAAATTCAAAATTGTCATCTGCAAACACTTTGAGTTTGGGACAGTCTAAAATTTGTCATTCGGGAAAGGGTTAAGTGCATATTCAATATCCAAAAGTGCACTTGCCCTGTCAGGCAAGCCAGATAGTTTTTGTACTCACCTGAAGTCAAAGATCACTTGCAGATGTGAGCCGGCAAGTGAAATTTTACACCTCTGTACTTCTAAAAAACTTTCATTCATTTTGATAATCAATATCCTACTAAGATATTTCATTTCAGAATCTCTTAAGAAGAAAAAAAATCTAACCTGGTGAAGGTTCCCGTAAGATTTCTCCACCTCCTGAACTGCCTCCACTGTTTTGTCTCCGTCTACTCCCAGAATCTCTATAATTATCATAACCACCACGCCCTCTACCTCCTCGGCTCCGCCCACCACCAAAGTTACTATAGTCATTATAACCACTGTCACTATAATTATCATAGCCACGATTCCCTCTATCATAATTATCATATCCTCCTCTTCCTCCTTGATAATCATTATATGCACCTCGGCCTCGGCCACCTCGACCACGATAACCTCCTCCTTAATATACAAAAACAAAAAGATCTCTCACAAAAGGAAAACCAGATTAAACAAAATTTACCTAAAACTGTTTCCAGAAGCATAAAAGAGGGAGCAACTACTGTTTGCTAACTGATGGGGCACCCAAATGTGGATATCTGTAACATCGCCTTCATTGTCAAAAATGCACAGATTCCACTTACCGTGTTTTGGTGCGTATAACACGCACATTGTTTCAGCTCTGAATAATTTCAAACTGGGGACTGCGTGTTATACACTACAATAGGCAAAACCATGTTTTTCACCTCCTTGAAAGTCGGTCGTATACCTGTTCAAAGTGAGTGGGTGGGGGGAGTAGGTACAAAACGGCAAAGTTCTCTTGCCACAGCCTTAACTTTCGTCATCATCATATTTCAACTTTTACCGATTTAAAAATACACTATGTTTTAATTTTGTTAAAATGTACTTGACATTCTTAATTTGTGGATTAGGTTTCATAAATTCCCGATTCTATCAGCCATTTTGGCAATGGCGAACGTACCCCGGAATGATAAATATTGATTTACTGTTATCGTCTGATTCCTCTCATATTTTTTTTATTCTTTGTTAATAGCCAAAATTGAACAATTATAAAAGAGTAAAATAATGATTCAGAAAGAAATGAATAATTTAAAAATATATATATTTATCGCTTCTTTTTACAAAAACCGTGATTTACATCATATAGATCTATGTTTATTTCACACCTGTCACATTTGTCGATCGAGGTGAGAAAAAAGGAGATTAACTACGATATGGTCACCAGTTCAGTGTGTGAATTTGCAACATGTCATAAGCTGGCATGTTTTTATAATCCCCCGAGTACACATCGAATCAATACCATTTCCACTTTGATTAAAAATGGTTATTTCCCTTTGTTAAAGTATCGCCATTTCACAATTTTTCAAGATAGTGTCGTAAGATTCAGATGTTACGATATTTTGGTCAATTTTTGATGCGTGTTGTACATCCGAACAACCTTTTTCCCTCAGATCTGATGCTGAAAAAGGCCTGCGTGTTATACATGCCTGCGTGGTATACACGACGTTTTACGGTAGTCTAGACTCAAGTGAATCCATAATAAATCAGCCAATAGATGCCAGAAACCCACATTGATTACAAATAAACAGAGTCTTATCCAAATACGTACGATGAAAGGCAATATTACATGAATCCCATTAGGTTGCTCAATCCTTAACAATGAAAAATAAGTTTTAATAACCCTGGGTAGGAAAGCTAATGAAAACATTGGTGGAAAAAGAGAAAATGCTAGACACCAGCATTTCCTCTTAATTAATCTCACTATGTTTTCTTCCTGGTCAGTGCCAAAACACACCTTTTGAGTCATCTTTGATATATCATCCGCAAATGCTTTAAATTTGGATAGTCTAAAATTTGTTGTTCAGCACAGACGTAACCCTTTCCCAAACAATCCCTCGTTTTCATGACCCTGAAAAAGAAGCCTTCTGAAAACATTTTAGGAAAAGGTAACCAGCATTTTCTCCTTTTCCCACAATGTTTTCTTCCCTTCCAAAAAGGAATTTCAGTTTTTCAGCCACATTAATTTTGTCATCTGCAAATGCTTCCAATTTGTACTGGTCTAAAATTATGTTGTTTGGTAAATTACCAGTAATTATTAGATATAAAAGATCTCCATGAAATTTTTGTTTCCAATTACAGAAAGAGTAACATCCATCAATAACTTCATTAATTTGAAACCAACATGAAACCAACATGAACACTATATCCGGGTATAGATATCAAGGGTTTGGGCAAAATAGTTTTAACTCCTTTTTCTTATATACAAAAAAAAATCAGATATGACATTTTTATAGTTCTGTAATATATATCTGCCAATACAGAAATCCCTCCACACATTTCTTGAAAATTCAATTGCCTTACAATTCAAACCTACCTCATCTTAAAAAATTAATTGTAAAGTGTTAATCAGTTTTTCCTTCTGTAAAATATTAGAAAAAGTTTCGACCATTTTGCAATAAACCTGGGATATTTGTACCAAGTTTGATACCTCTCTCATCACTCCAGCCTCGATTGCCTCGACCTCCTCCTCTCTGGTTTCTGTTGTCTCTCCTTCCCTCAGCAATATCAACTCGAATATTTTTGTCTTCAAATAACTGTGGAGTAAAACAAAACTACCTTACTTTGCAATAAAACTTGATTATCTGTAATATTTCTTTCCTCATTCTTATTTTGCTTACAAAAATTTCTCCCTAGAAAAATTCAAACTTTGCTTTGAGTTTACAGAAACAAAATGTTCACACTTTCTTCAAGAGAACTTTATTTGTGTACAAAACCCTCTATCCTGTATAAATCTTGGGCAATACATGAATAATGTTGGTAAAGAAAACATAACAAAACATAACTGCTAGGTGAAATAATGTATGCCAAAATGAAAGCATTGTCTTCCATACATGTCACTTACAATATCAATCATAATGATAAAATCATGATGAGATAACTGTGGCCTTTGGCCAAAGAATTTGATTCTATCAAAAGACTGAAAATGGAAATTATGCAGCAGCTTTGACTTGGTAAATTTACTTATGAATTCATCACTGTGCTGTAGTCTACAGGTCTTCACAACCCCTATACCATACCATTTTCTCTTCTGGCTTTAACCCGTAACCCCATAAGGCATTTCTATGGTATCTCTAATTGACCCTAAATAACAGCAAGGATGAAGCCATTTCTTATGTGTGTATGACACCTTTTGATAGCATAGAAAACATTGTGACAAATGGTGAAATTGCTTGTAACGAGCAATTTCAACTTTTGCCACAATTTTTTCCAAAGGCTCCTACAAGTAATGCATAGAAATGACTATCTATGGAGTAAAGGGTTAAAGTAAAAAAAAAAAAGCCTCAAGATTTTGTTAACAAAGCTGTAAATGTTACAGTGTTTCATTCATATTTGTCTGTTTGGTACTAGAACATTGTAGCCTGCTATTCATCTGTTAAATCACCAAACTTTGCTTGTGTAGCTTGTATAATTTGAGTTCAGCTTAAAGTCCTGTATATCTGGAGACCATGACAATTATAATGAGTGCTTACCCTTTAAACTCACAAATATATAACCAGATAATCTTTGACTAAAACAAACTTCACATTAGATTTAGCTAGTTATATCCACCCATGAAATTTCATAACCCTAGCTAGTATAGTTTTGGAGATATGCTCCGGACAAAATTCAAGTAAGAAAAACAACAAAGGGCAATAACTCAAAAATTAAGCGAGCAAGAGTTATGATTCCTGTGCACTGCACTGCACTCCCACTCAGTGAGAACTATCCACCCATGAAATTTCATAACCCTAGCTAGTATAGTTTTGGAGATATGCTCCGGACAAAATTCAAGTATGAAAAACAACAAAGGGCTATAACTCAAAAATTAAGCAAGCAAGAGTTATGATTCCTGCGCACTGCACTCCCCCTCTATGAGATCTATCCACCAATGAAATTTCATAACCGTAGCTAGTATAATTTTGGAGATATTCACCTGACAAAATTCAAGTATGAAAAACAACAAAGGGCAATAACTCAAAAATTAAGCAAGCAAGAGTTATGATTCCTGCGCACTGCACTCCCCCTCAATGAGATCTATCCACCCATGAAATTTCATAACCCTTGCTAGAATACTTCTGGAGATATGCTCCGGACAAAATTCAAGTATGAAAAATGACAAAGGGCAATAACTCAAAAGTTAAGAGAGCAAGAGTTATGATTCCTGCGCACTGCACTCCCCCTCCATGAGATCTATCCACCCATGAAATTTCATAACCCTAGCTAGTATAATTTTGGAGATATGCCCCGGACAAAATTCAAGTATGGAAAACAACAAAGGGCAATAACTCAAAAATTAAGCAAGCAAGAGTTATGATTCTTGCGCACTGCACTCCCCCTCCATGAGATCTATCCACCAATGAAATTTCATAACCCTAGCTAGTATAATTTTGGAGATATGCCCCGGACAAAATTCAAGTATGGAAAACAACAAAGGGCAATAACTCAAAAATTAAGCGAGCAAGAGTTATGATTCCTGCGCACTGCACTCCCCCTCCATGAGATCTATCCACCCATGAAATTTCATAACCCTAGCTAGAATAGTTTTGGAGATATGCCCCGGACAAAGAACTGGACGCCGCCCGCCCGCCCGCCACGGGTGATCCCATAATACGTCCCGTCTTCGACGGGCGTATAAAAAGCAAAATATACTGGTAACCGGCATTTTCTCTTTAATTTTACTACCCCATCAAAGATTTATCTTATTATCTGAGACATGTCCAATTTGTCATCTGAAAAAGCTGTTGAATGAACAAGTCTAAAAAATTTCATCCCATGGTATAGGTTTAAATCTAATCTTCTTCAACATACATAAACTGTATCAACAATTAACTAACAAACAATCCCACATTCTAAGGACTCTATAAAAGAAGCCCTTTAAAAACGTTGTGGTAAAAAAAAAAAAAATACTGATAATCAGCATTTTCTTCTTTTCCAAAACTCTTTTCTAACTTCGCCAAACAAATTTCAATTTTAGAGTCACTTTAAATTTGTTGTCTGCTAATGTTTTGAATTTGCAACAGTCTAAAATTTTGTTTCCAATGTTCTTTCTAGAGCAATATAACACTTACCCTACAAAATAAATCAAACTTTCAAAAAAAAAAAAAAAAAAAAAAAAAAAACCTGATTGACGCTATTTCAAATTCATATTATGGAGGAAAATGTCTCTATATCAGACAGTAAAGATTCAAGTTCAGACTGCATATTCTGTAAGGTGTGATCTTAGATCTAGGCTGTCCGAAAAAGGTCAGGGTGTCATGTTCAACAGCTTAACTCATTACCAAACAACAACATGGAAATTTGTTTTGTGAAGGGTAGAAAACATTGTGGGAAAAGGAGAAAATGCTGGTTACCAGCATTTTCTCCTTTTCCCACAATGTTTTCTACAGGCTTCTTTCTTGGGGTCCTAAAAGGTAGGAATTGCCTGGTAAAGGGTTTAAGGGTTAAGTTAGAGACAACCTACCGCTCCATCATATGTTAATGCCTCTTTCAATGAATCGATGTCCTCAAACTCAACATAAGCAAAACCTTTGAACTGATCTGTTTCCTTGTCTCTCACCAATCTTACACTTCGCACCTGTAAAATATCACAATAATAAGACACCTTTCAAACTTCCATTCTTTTTACCTATTTCATTTTCATACTGACAGTGTCTTCTCCTTTTTCAACAACATATTCTAACCTATTAAAGATAAATCCACATCTTCCTGAAGTTTTCGACTGCAAATGCTTTCAATGGGACAAATCTGAATTTTGTCATTTGGAAGAGGGTCAAGACAAATCAGATCCTTTCACCCATTACCACACAATCCCTACTTTTGACGACCCTAACAAAGAAGCCTTTAGAAAACATTGTGGAAAAAGGAGAAAATGCTGGTAACCAGCATTTTCTCCTTTTCCCACAATGTTTTCTATCCTTCACAAAACAAATTTCAAATTTTCAGTCACTTTTATTTTGTTGTCTGTAATTGCTTAAAATCTACCAGTATTTTGTCTGTCAATATTGACTACATCTTAAGGCAGAATAGTTCATTGACATACAGAAGATTAACCCTTTACCAGACGAAAAAGATTTACCTTTGCCAAAATTTAAACCATTTGCAGACAACAATTTCAATGTGGCTCAAAAGGTGCAACTTTTCCTTGATAGGGTAGAAAACATTGTGGAAAAAGGAGAAAATGCTGGGTACCAGCATTTTCTCCTTTACCCACAATGTTTTCAAAAGGCCTCTTTCCCAAGGTCGTTAAAGGTCGCTGTCGAGTGGTTAAGGGTTAAACAATATCAAAACAAAAAGTTTCAACCCCTGTCAACCTGAAAGGCATGGACTAAGCAGGCTGACATGGGTCAAAATTTTTGCAAATGCATTCAGTCCCCTGTTCACAGAGCATGGCTCAAATATGGAAACAAAATCAAGCAATCTTTTAATTCCAGAAATGAAATGAAGGCAATGTAAATAGAACAAACACTGATAAAACTATGATGTACGAGGTGAGATAAAAAAAGTTCTTGGCCTCAAGTGCTTCTGATTACCAGGGGATGAAAATCTGGTCATTACTTTTCAGTATAATCCCCCTTCAAGGCAATGCACCTAGTCCATCTCTGTTTGAGCTTGCTTATCCCTTCCAAATAGAATTCTTTTTCCTGGTCTCACAAGTGCTCGTTCACTGCCCCTATGACGCCTTCATTGCTTCCAAACTGTGTTCCACGAAGGTTGGATTTCAATTTTGGGAACAGACAGAAGTCAGAAGGGGCCGTATCAGGAGAATATGGAGGGTCAGGAAGGACTTTGAATCTGCATTCACTCGCAGCAGTCATGGCAACTTGTGATGTGCGAGTAGGCGCATTGTCCAGCAAAAGCAGAACACCTTGAGTCAATTTTGCAAATTTGACGCACTGTCCTCTCTAAATACTGTCATACAAAAGCAATCAAGCGTGACCAAACGCCTTTTACTCTCCAAATGACTTCCAATTAGAATGACGGACTGAACAAGATTTTTGTCCAATCAAATGCCGCGAAGCATATCAGGCCGAGAACATTCTGATCACACCTCGTATAGTTTATGATGATTTAAATCTAATAATTTACTTACTTGTTGATCTTTGAAGATCAGTTCAAGGTCCCCTTGCACAATGCCATTGGGGAGATTTCCAACAAATACTGTAAAAGGAGGTTCTGTTGGGATTTGTTTACGCCCACCACCACTTCCACCGCCACCTCTTCCTCTACTACCTCCTCCATAGCCACGTCTATTGTAGTCTCCGCCTCGACTGTAGCCTCCACCACTGCATATAGAAAAGTATACCAACTGTGTACCACAAAGCAAATTGTGAGGTTTGTTCATACTAGGAGCATTATTTGAAAGATTAGATATGGCTGAAATATCTTTTATGGTATTCATGCTTGATAATTT
Source organism: Tridacna crocea (assembly GCA_943736015.1). Taxonomy (NCBI): domain Eukaryota; kingdom Metazoa; phylum Mollusca; class Bivalvia; order Cardiida; family Cardiidae; genus Tridacna; species Tridacna crocea. The sequence continues at coordinate 27,926,578 of OX031070.1, forward strand.
ACTGGCATTTTCTTATTTTAACCCATTACCGCACAATGATTACTACTTTTGACAATCCTGCATTTTCTCCTTTTCCCACCATGTTTTCTACTCTTCACAAAACAAATTTCAAATTTTCAGTCACTTTTGTCGTATGCTTTTATTTGATTAGGACAAGCCTAAAATTTTCTCTTGGTAATGAGTTAAATCGTAAGTGCAAGAACCTCCCTTCTCTAGGCCTTGAACACACACATACTAATATTATCGTATGTTAACCCATTACCACACAATCCCTTTGACGCCTAAAGAGGCCTTTAGAAAACATTGTGGGAAAAGGAGAAAATGCTGGTAACCAGCATTTTCTCCTTTTCACACAATGTTTTCTGACCTTCACAAAACAGATTTCAAATTTTCAGTCACATTCATTTTGTTGTCTGCAAATGCTTTCAATTGGGACAAGCCTGAAATATTGTCGTTTGGTAATGAGTTAAAGAAATCTACTTCTTTTTTCTAGATGTTAAGTAGAGTTACTTCTCAAAAAATGCAAAGATCATCGACTTTCTTCTGTCAGTACTACCAAGCTACCAGAATTAGGTCACGCAATGTTTGCACAAGAAGGCCGACGGTTTGTTCTTTATATATGCACATTGAACATGAAAATAGTTATCCAAGTTATTCTTTTCATATATGAAAGTGACCAGAAATGATTTTTTCATGAAGGCAAGTAATTTCTTGCTCATATTCTGGTCTCAATTCTTTATTTCATCAAGTTGTTTCCTTGTCATATCAGAATATGACACTTGAGGCTATAACCTTGTAGGATGGTCCTCAATGATACCGCAGTACTTCATTTTGCCGAAAGTTTACTAAAAGATTGGAAACTCACATGTATTATTCTCTAATACTGTAATAAATTGTTGCATGTAAAGTTACAATAAATGTGCACTATCAAAGCTCGAATCATGTTTTTCAGACAATAATATCTAGGTCAAGCGAACATGTTGGTGCTCCGCAAGGAGTCCGCTATGATACCATGTTAACACTTGAAATTTGGAAAATCATAAAAAAAATATCATGTTCAAAATATGATTTAAGTACCAAAGTTTTTGTTTCCAGCGAGGACTATGACGTCACAGCAGATGACCTTTACTCGTCAAAAATGAATTGCCGGTTTTTTGAAGAGTTGGGGATAAATATTTTCAAAATATGGAGGAAAGGTGTGCTTTATCATTGCAATTTGTGAATATTTAAAGTTAACTTATCATTAATAAAAAAAATATCTATTATTTTTGACTGATGCAATACAAAAGCACTTCTCCTTTCGATTTGAAAGAGTAAAAAGTGGTTAGGTGGCGCTATGTATGCAAATAAGGTACTTTCCAGATTACCGCGGTATCACAGATGATGCCGTACCAGTGAGGACGACTATACACAATCTTATAACCTTTTGCTACATGTCATAAGGTTGCGTTTTAAAAACCTTGAGATAGACTTAAGTACACATTTTAGAAAAAGAAAACCCTACTCCCTAGTAACCCTCTTTTTCTCCTTTTCCCACCATGTTCTCTTTTAACTATGAGATATATGGATAGTTTTAGTCTCCATGGGATGTTTTAGACGTTTCAAACTTGGAGAACTAAAAATGTCCACAATGGGTATCTAATTCGCAATTGAAGATTTACAGTATTGTTTCACTTTAAGTAAATGGTTCAAAATTCATAACATTTGGGCCACAAGTTAATCTCAAGTAATGTAGGTCTGACCAAAAAATCGTTCAGAATGAGCTCTTGTTTTCTCTTGCTTAGATAGGCTCTCGCAGCTTACACATGTGATCGACAATATGGTCGGTTAAAAGGTGATGAAATGCAATCGAGAGATATGAAAGTAATAAACGTATTTGTGCGTGGTAAGATTTAAATGTTGCCAACGCAGAAAGAGTTTCCCACGCGAAGCAGATGCGTACCCTTGATAATTTCCACCCCCGTGTCCGTAAGCATTGTCGTAGTCTGCCATGTTTATAAAAATTGGCCAACAGGTAGCAGGCTACAGTTTGACAACTTTTTCGGCTGACTCCATGCCAACTGACAAAATTTCGGACCACGCATCTAAGTCAATTTAAATTAAAGCATTTGCAGAAGACAAACATAACATGTCTCAAACAATTAGAGATTTGTCAATGAATTAGCAAAAAACACAGTGCAAAAGTATGAAAATGCTGTTTATAAGCATTTTCTCCTTTTCCCATATTATTTTCAACAATCTACCCATTCAACGTCGAAATTCAGAATTCGAGCTAAATGAGCAGGGCAGGAATTCAGGTATAATAATTATGTGCCACGATTAGCCCCTTTCATTCTTTGACAGATGAATCCATGGAAATTCGGGCTGGACAGATGGACGCGAAAATACATGACAAATGCTTATAATATACCCCCTTTCCCCTATTTAAATTCAGAATTGACGCAATAATCCCAATACAGACCTCACATAATGATATAAACCCTTTGAGCGCTATATAAGCCAGTAAGATACAATCATTCTTTTTCCAATAAAAGACTTAGTTAATTGAGTGTAACAGCTTTTCATGGCCAAAAATGTCTAAGAATACGTACATCACTACACTCATACCAGATATCTTTTTGTATCATCAGCTTTACTAATAGCTTTACTACTATCATAATTCTTAATCATATTCACCTTATTGTTTTCATTTTTCAATCCTTTTTGAGGGCTTTTCGGCCCTTCTATCGCCTTACTTGAATTGGTTAGCATTGCTAGTGAATACATTGCATGCTTTGTTTACATGTTTATAAACATTATTTTATAGACGTCTAGCTTGGCAATAAAGATAATCACTTTCTATCTTTGCACTTGTGATCAATGTGATATCTGCTATCGATTGGTTGTAAAAATCCATTCATTCATTTGACAGACTGGATAGCTAGTTAGCATATCTGACCCGTGGCCTGGAGCTTGCAGGTTTGAAACCCGGTGGCGGTGAACTTTCTTTACAATGACTTTTCACCTCTCACCTCTGATGTACGTGGGAAAAGTCAGTGGCTTTGGAAAGAAAGTTATGCTAGTACTGGTGTGATAAAGCAAGGAAAGACATGGGTGCATCACTGACCGCCATTATATGACCTAAGTTGTTAAAATGGCATTAAACTCCAATACAATAAAAAAATATTAATTTATTTGAAATTCTTAAATAAAGCTATTTTTCCATTGTATCGATAAACAAGCTGATGAATTAATTATCAAAATCACCAACATGTGTTATATAATTCTGCAATAATTCATTAAGTGGGTGGCTCCTTCTCTTTAAGATGAAGCAAAAGCATTGAATATGGACATTGAATTTATCTAATGGTATGTAATTAAAAAATTGAAGATTGCTTGATCAGGAGCTTATACATTAATGTAATTGGTAACTGGTCAACTCGTACCTAAGTCAACACGTACCTAAGTCAACTCGTAACTATTTTGGTCAACTCGTACCCGAGTCAACTCGTACCGAAGTCAACTCGTACCTGAGTATTTCTTATATTTCATTTTCGAATTTTATCAGTATGTTTAAGTATGTGTTCTTGTTTATATGTTTATATTTTTGTATTTTTCTTATATATTGACATCATCAAAACCTCAGTGCCGTATCATTGCCACCCATTCTAAAATCTGACCAATTCCATTCATATCACACAAGAGCATGTCAAAAACCAAATAATTTTTTGTGTGGATTCATATTACACAAAATGGTGTCAAAAACCAAATAAAAAATGGGTTTTGAGGGATTTGGGGTGCTGGACGTCATATGCTCAGACCCGCCATATGTCAACACCTAAATGACTGAAGATTACAGTATAGGAAAGAAACGAATGCAAGCCAGATAATTATGAAATACTTTTTTCCAAAAAAATCTTTGTCTTGCAAAATATAAAACGGCCATTAGATGTAAATTACATATGAGCAGCGTCTATCATGATACAACATGTTATATGCAAAAACATAGGAGCAGACTAGCTGATCTACGCCTTTCATTTCGATTCATGCATAGTACGCATATTATTTATACTATTTAGTGGTGCAAATATTTATCTAATCTAATCAATTTTCAAAGCATCAATTAGTACAAACTTGCTTTGAGATAATCTTATCAACACTTGTAAAGTGTCTATTACCTTTCGCGCATGTTGATTCAATCAACGAAAAACTTAATGCGATTATCTTTTAATACTGTGACAATGTTGTCTACATGGTTTTGAGAGTATAAAGATGTTGTGTTCTGCACTTCTATTAACCCATCACCACACAATTAGGGCTACTTTTAACGCTCCTGGAACAGAAGCCTGTAGAAAACATTTTGGAAAAAGGATAAAAGGATAAAATGCTGGTAAATGGCATTTTCTCTTTTCCCACAATGTTTTCTACCCTTCACAAAACAAATTTCGTCGTCTGCAAACGCTTTTCGATTTGGACAAACCTAAAATATTGTCGTTTGGTAATGAGTCAATGGAAACACATTACATTAAAAGTTTCTGCTGTATTCATTTTGTTTCTTATATATTTTAATTTCCAAACGAGTTAAAAAGAATCAAACATATTTCAAGCGTTTGCTGAGGATCCACGCACCCCACCCCACTTCTGCTATAGATCTATATTTTCATTTTATAAAACAACAGTTTTTTTTTTTTTTTTTTTTTTCACTCATGAACAGAATTTCAGTTTCCACTTATTGCTTTATTCAGAGATTTGTGTAAATTCATTCTTTAAATTCAATATTAAAGATGGGAAGATAGTTTAAAGACCCTCTGATCGGAAGATGCCACACTGCTCATTATAGTGTCATTGGTTTTCACGTTTTTTTGGCGATCTATTATTTCACAACAATTAATTTTTGGAGAAGTATTACTAAACGATTTGACACCAATTAGTCAGTTTCAATGACAGGTAACTTTAAAAGCTGTCACTTTACATTGGATAAGAGAATTAACATCTTTGATACACGGCCATAAATAACTTGCCAGCTTCAATATCGTCCGCGTGTCCCTCGCAATTTATACTGATAGTGCTCAGCCCATATTCTGCCGGCTGCACGCAGGCTAGGTTAAATGAAGCTCTAGACGATTATTTCACACGTCAGATTGACATTTTGTACACTTTGTATATATGTATAATGGGCCGGTGGCCTGAACATACTAATAAATCTATCTATCTATCTATCTATTTAGGCAGATATTTTTCATTGTCAAAGACAGGCATTTCAAATTTCCAATTGTCAAAACCCGGGCTCAGGGATCAACTTTAAAGCTTGCCGAGTTGTCATGTTTTGTCAAGACATCCATGGACAAAGTTTTCTTTCTCATTTTTCCGGCCATCAATTTCCGTGTTTGTTATCCACTATGTTTAGCACTAGTCCACAAAATGGGATTCTCCAATCGACTATCGGAATCGGAAACAGAAACCAACCGACTTTTGACTATAATCAATCATCAACCCACCACTATGTTTTCATCTACTTTCAGTCTGAAAGTTTGCTCCGAAGCTATTTTTGTTATTTGTCTCCTCAAATAAATATTTAAAAGAAAAATAGCTTCGAAGAAAACTGTCATACTGAAGCTATAGATATATCTATCTTTTGTACAAAGGTTACGAGTTAACCAAAACAGGTACGAGTTGACCAAAATAGGTACGAGTTGACTTGGGTAGGTACGAGTTGACCAAAAAACAGGTACGAGTTGACCAAAACAGGTACGAGTTGACTAAGGTACGAGTTGACTTAGGTACGAGTTGACTAGAAAGCAATGTAATTGAACAATATAGATCTACTTTTAAAAACACATCATTTATGTATGGTGACCAATGTACATGTTATTCATGTATGATAGGTAAAGGAGATGGTGGACTTTTGATTTTTTTGTTCACACCTGCCTCAGGAGCTTGAATATATACCTATGCCCCGGTATAAGTTCTCCTTTCAAAGATTTTTTAGGGGGGAATATGAATACACCTATGTGTCTTTTTAAAGGTATAACCACAAAATAAATGTATACTAAATTGTTCATAGCCTTTTCCATAACCGGTCCCGTCCATAACACTTTGAAAAAAAAATTGACATTCGATTTAGTTACTCTCCACAAATTCTGCGTTCAATAAACTGGATACTGCACCACAGAAGAAAATCAAACGCTTGGAAGTGTACCACTCTAGATATTTTAAATCAAGCAGTGCCAAGGTTGACGCATGCGCGATAAATGTAAACAAGAAGTCCACATGGTTCTACTGCCGATGGAAGCAAAGAAACTGGACGAACATAATGAAGTCCAGCATCCGAAGCTAAGAAGCAAGGAGCTGTTGACTATTTTTAGTCAGTTAGCTGACGGTCACGATGATCAAAGAAAATCATGTACAGAACGAATGATAACCTTGCTCACCGATAAAGAAAGATCATCGAAAGAGGCACGAATTCCGATTATATAGCGTAAAGGAGGGGTGTCCATAAGGCCCTTTTCATGGCCACTACCGATTTTTTTAAAAATTTGTACACTGAAACCTATTCATATTGGCTGTAATTTGATGCAATATTGAATCAATTGGTGAAGGTTTATATGATGTGTGCAGGTTTATAGTGGGTGGGGTAATTCTGACCCGAAGAGGGGTCTGTTAGGAAATCGATGATATTTTCATTGTTATTTAGAGCTCAAAGTTAACAATTTCATGCTTTCTTAAACAATATCAGATATAACAGATTATGCTAAAACTTTTGTAAAATTCTTTTAATAAATGTGTTTTTACAGAATTGACTGACATGCCTAAATTTTAGCTTTTTTCAGTTCTCCAACTTTACGAAAAACCACAACATCATTTTATATATGGAGGGATTCCAATGATATTATGCATATGTACAGTATATTGAATAGTTATTGTAAAATTATGACGAAAGTTTTCTCTAGCGAACGGTTTTTGAGTTATCTCCCCTTGAATTTTCTTAAGTTTTTTTACAAACATTTAAGGTTTTCATTTTTCAGTTGGCCACCATGAAAATACGGTTATGTAATGCAGAGTAACTTATTCTATTACCTATATGTAGATTTCTGATTACAGATTTATCCCCATTTGATTTGGACAAACAGCTTCTGTGCTTCAGTGACTTTTTGGGTGATTTCAACTTTTCATTTCAAACTTTAACTAATTCAGCCTTATATTGACAACAAGAACTTTTCCTTCTAGGAGCAGACCTTAAATGGTTGTTTATATGGTGTTTAACAAGGTGTTCAACAGTATTTCAGTTATGTCACAGCAACCAGTGTATCTGTTAATGCTTTCCTAGAATTTTCCCCCACCAATCCTCTGAAAAAAGTGACCAATCCAGGGATTCAAACAGCAATCGCCTAGTGTCCATTGAACTATCAGGCTAGGCATAATCTAAATATCAATCTATATCTCTATTAGGAAGTATTTTCGTTATACATGAGCCTGTGGATAGTGACATATCTGTAGTTTATAGGATTAATGTTCAATCTCTAAGCCAAGAAGAGTTGCTTTGCCAAACAACTATAATTTTAAAAGATATCATTCCTCTACTTTTAAATAACTTGAGGAAGTGTAGGTGTTGATAATGGCATCTCATAGGCTTTTAAACTCGTTTGAGATATGTTTACTTTTGATGTCAGTATTTTCTGACTAGTAATAATTGCAACCTAAGTACCAAAGCTATGCGTGCACAACAAACAACTATAGTTACCTGCTCCCTCCGGTTATACATCTACAGTACCACTCGGTGTTTGGATTTATGCCTTGATTATGTTAAACTCATAAATTGTGTGCTGGGAGTTGTGTGTGTGTGTGTGTGTGGGGGGGGGGGTTGCTCTAAAAATGACGACTTCTTTTTTTGTGAGCCATGATTCAATGGACTATATTTTAATCAAAGTGTTTTTATATTTAAGACCGACCTTTTCTAGGGTAATATACCCCCATTCCTAATTTTTGTGTCACCTGTTTTGAATGTGCCCATGTTGTAAATGTGAAACCCTGTACAGGAGAAGTGTGGAACAAACATCCTTTGTCTGACACTTTTCAAGTTTGTCATTAGTAGTTATCTGTACATATCAGTTACAGGGAATGGCAACATACTGTATTACACTTACATGTGTAAATTAAAAAGAATGGGCTTCCACATAGAATGAGCTCGCTTTGATAGTCGTTGCACATAATGCACACTTTTGAAATATGCTGTGCAGTTTGCATCCGAGTTACAAACAAACGTAAGGCCTCCTGAATTTTTAGTTACGATAGGCAATACAATTTGAAGTATTAAGGGAAACACAAAACATAGAAAATCCTTAAAAATATGACGGGCCATTGTGAAGTTGTCTTATCTCACAATATTATTTTGGCAAAACGTCAAGAGCTCCGAGATGACAAATGGAGGTATTGCGGAAGTATAAGCTGAAAAAGGTTGCAAGATAAGACACTCGCAGTGCATGTGATAAGAATTAATGAATGATGGAAAGCCTCTTGATTTTTTTATTGAATTCAAAGAGCAATAGAATAGAATGAATAGCATTTTAAGGCCTGTCGACAACTTTGGTCATATTGGGTGCACTTATTACTTAGTAAACAATAGTGCGAAGTGAAAATAATATACATGTGCAACAACATAAGACAAACATGATAAATGAGGAATGGACAAAACACAAAACGATGCCCCTTTTGTCGCCTTTTACGACATGCATACTGTCACGTTTGTTCCGCCAGATGAAATGGCAGATGTGACGATCGCGGGACTGCAGTGGTTTATTCTTATACCCCCGATTAAACCACACAGGGTCCCACAGGCCAATTGATTTCCATTGGAAACCATATTTACATTGAGAAAAAAATATAGGATTTGGAACAAGAACTACCCAGCCTGTTGCAATACTATGAATTACGAGGAAAGCAGCCGTTTGTCTCTAATTTTAGTCACCTTCTACGACATGCCATACAGAAAGGCCGAGGTCCTATTCTATACAGTAAAAAAAACAGGGATCAAAGAGCAAAGTAAAGGCATCTGAGAGAAGGCTTAAAGTCCAAAAGTGACCCAAAAGTAGAAGTGTGGTTGTTAAAATGCATTTATATTTAATTCATGCCATTTAAAAAGAATATAAACTATTGTGAAGATAACAGCCTGCTCTTGTACGGTCAGTCTAACTCTAAGTGTTTTTCTCCGGCAGAAAAATTAATTTTTAGGGTAGGTCAAAATATGCCAGGGCACTTTTTTTGTTTACTTTTTATCAGGTTTTAAAATTCATTTTGCTGCCGGCAATGAACAATTAGAAAACTGTATGATAACAGATTGTCATCTTCAGAATAATTTCATACTTTAAGGTATGGTCTATATTCAAATGTACTTTAACACTCACATTGTATGCTTTTAGACACTATTGGGGCTTTCAGCCCTAGCAGCAGAATCAACCATATTCCAATAAACGTTTTTTTTTCAAATATAATGCCAAAAGAAAATTGACAAAAATTAAAATCAGAAATTAATTCCATGAAAATGTCTGAAATGAGTTATATATATTGAATTCATTGCTGTCGAAACAAAACAAAAAAGGTAAAAATCAGAGTCATATCTGCCTTTAATTTTCAGATCATATTTCAGGAGGAAAACAATCGGGAAAAGAAATGCATGCAATGTTTAAGACACTAGAGACAAAGTAATATAAAAGCACCATCTGATTGATTTTCAAAGTTCATCTGTTTGAAATTTAAAAAAAGTTGTTATGTAAGCTGCGGGTTAAAAACAATAAATGATTTAGGAAGGGCAAATTTAAATTGAAGAGGTAAAGTATCGTGAGGACTCAAACTACTCTGAAGACTTTGTTTAGAGAGGAAAAATGTAGAGATAGAAAAAATAACTCTGTAACTCTGATAAAATAATGTTTAAAAAATAGAGGTAAAGTAAAGGGGAGATAACTCAAAAACCGTTTGCTAGAGAAAACTTTCGTCATAATTTTACAATAACTATTTAATATACTGTACATTTGCAAAATATCATCGGAATCCCTCCATATATAAAATGATGTTGTGGTTTTTCGTAAAGTTGGAGAACTGAAAAAAGCTAAAATTTAGACATGTCAGTCAATTCTGTAAAAACACATTTATTAAAAGAATTTTACAAAAGTTTTAGCATAATCTGTTATATCTAATATTGTTTAAGAAAGCATGAAATTGTTAACTTTGAGCTCTAAATAACAATGAAAATATCATCGATTTCCTAACAGACCCCTCTTTGGGTCAGAATTACCCCACCCACTTTGAACCTGCACACATCTTATAAAATTTTACCAATTGATTCAATATTGCATAAAATTACAGCCAATATGAATAGGTTTCAGTGTACAAAATTTAAAAAAAATCGGTAGTGGCCATGAAAAGGGCCTTATGGACACCCCTCCTTTTCTCCAGCTGTCACCATACATGGATCCGTGGCGATAAGATAAACCGACTACCTTAGTTACTGTTGCCAAGGTCTCACAAACAAACGTATTCAATACATATACAGTATAGCAGATAGGCTACTTAAATCGTGCTGTCATGACTGTTTCTCTCAATAAAATTCCTGAAAAAGTACTTTAATCATATATTTCTATCATGATAAATTCTCAGTAAGCAATTTAAAGGTGCTTAACTAGTTTACATACGGAGATGTATTAAAAGGGCGAATTACGGGGGCGACGTACAATGTAGCAGATTTACATGTTTAAACAAAAATTTGAACATATAAAAAACATCAACAAATCTCTGTTTTGCCACAGAATAATAGAATTAACGATACTTATTGCTTTCGTTGGGCTAGTAAAGTCATCTCAGCATCATACCAAGTTAAATAACACTGAATTACAAACCTTTTGAAAAGTTTATAGAATGTCTGATTAAACAGTGACGTTTAAGTTAATGAAAAATTTCAATATTACGTAGGGGGAAAAGGGTTGTCTGATGATTATAAAATGTGTCAAGTGTGTTGTCAATTAAGAAAATTGTTAATATCACTGACGGTAGTATATGATATACTGATGACAACGGGTGGTCAAGTTGATTAGAGCGGTAATTTGCTTTGCAATCAAACACACTTCTCATCAAATTAACAGTTTACCAACACACCCTTTGTGCTAAAGTGCAGATGTGCTAATCTATTTAAACTCGTCACCAACAACTCCACGTTTATCTATCTTTTAACATAGATATGCGCGCTAAATGACCAAAGTTGTCGATGCGCCATAAAACAACATTCATTCATTCATTCATTCCAAATGACAAAATTTTTAGAGCAATCCAAACTCAAATATTTGCAGACAACAAAATAAATGATTCAAAAATTGAAATTTGTTTTTGAAAGAGCGCAAAACACAGTGAAAAAAGGATAAAAGGAATGTCACAAGCATTTTCTCCTTTTTCCGCAATGCTTTTAAAAGCTTTCTACGGGTCGTTAAAACTCGATGTTATGTGGTAAACGGTTAAAACATCAAGTCAAGAGAAACATTTCCAAGTTCCACCAGATCAGAAGTTAGACTTTTTTTAAAATTGAAATATACTTCTTGTGAGGAAGAACTACACATCAAAGTGCTTGTTGTAATCAGCAGGTTCTTTGGATCCAAGAATAAACATCATGTAATTTGCAATCTGATCTATATCTACACATCAGAGATCGTGTATACGATCCCAGTACACATTCAGCATGTTCTTCATGCACCATGGGTTAAGATTAATGTCAAATTGAAACATTGGTAACAAGTTACGTGGCCACTTTTTGGATGTGCATAGGTAATTGAACAAGTTTAATATTCAAGTAAAAGTATTTCTTTTTATTAATACTTCATATAGGTCTATTTTTAGCTTTGTTTTTCAGTTTTCTCTTTCAGAGGGGAAAAATCATAGAATACTTTGAATTAATCCATTATCCAGCGCTGATCAGCTCTTTGCATAAGTTCAAATTTTCAGTAATCATCACAATTTAAACTTGTCTATAGCCTCTGCGTGATCTCACGTCATCGGTACACGTTCGCAAAGCACATTTTTTAAGCTTTTTTAAAAATTCAAACGTTAAAAACACAACATAAATAAAGAGAATTGCATTCTTCCAACGTTAACAGTCGTTTATTTGTGAGCCGAAATAGCAGAAACCAAGGTAGGACATCGGGTAGAATAAATGCGATGTCCTGATTGGTCAAATATCGATTTCCACGGATCCATGTATTGCACTTGAAGTCGGGTGGATTATCACCTACTTCTGATCTGAATATTTTTTTTCAAAATTATTATCTGTTGCTGATAGTTCCATTGGGAAAGAGAATTTTAGAAATTTCCTCACTGAACTCATTGCAGACGACAATTAATATTTTGTGAGTGGAGTGAAGTTTTTGGGTGTGCATGAGAAATTTTTAGAGCTCACTTTAGTAATGATGGTTTTACTGCAGTCAGTATTAAAAAAGCACCCATTTGCCTAAATTAAATGAGAGTAAAGTGAGACACAATAAAAGTTTTCAACCTTATTGCGTGTAGCTTCGTAAGCTTCCAGTGCAGACCATTTTCTAAATGTGTACCCGAACAGGTTTTTTGCAACATTTTTTCATCAGAAGAAACACAATGATGTAAGTGAGCCTTTTTTTTCCCAGACCACAGGAATCGGACGTTTAGTTGGTGTAAATACCTGAATGTCAGCCGAAGTGGTCACTCTCTATTATGAAATATACTAGAAGGCCCTGAAGGGCCTGAATATGCTCTACTGGCAGAGAGTTTGCTTTTAAACAAAGCATACATAGGAATTCATTACGCAAAAAGATAAAAAAGTTGACATTTTCAACTCAAAATGGCTACTTTTCCATTACTGTTTGTTGAATTTTTACAAACTCAAAAGGCTTAAAAAGCTATTGATGGGATAAACAAGCTGAAAAATTCATAAAAATCTGATCACAAATAAATACTTTATCATGTAAACAGGCAATGAAATTGTTCAATTTGAAATGGCTACTTTTCCCATACTGTTTGTCGGATTTTTTTCAAAATCGATAGGCTTAAAGCTATTGATAAGATAGACAAACTGTGTAAGTTTCACAGAAATCTGACCAAAAATGAACACTTTATGGCGTAAACAAGAAATAAAAATTTTCAACTTGAAATGGCTACTTTTCCCATACTGTTCATTGGATTTTTTTCAAAATCAATAGGGTGGAAGCTATTGATAAGATAAACAAACTCTGCAAGTTTCATGGAAATCTGACCAAAAATACAGACTTTATCGCGTAAACAAGAAATGGAAGTTTTAAACATGAAATGGCTACTTTTCCCATACTGTTTGTCAAATTTTTTTCAAAATCAATAGGCTTAAAGTTATCGATGAGATAAACAAACTATGTAAGTTTCACAGAAATCTGACCAAAAATGAAGACTTTATTGCATAAACAAGAAATGAAAGTTTTCAACTTGAAATGGCTACTTTTCCTATACTGTTCGGTAGGCCTCCGTACCGGTACTCGATATATATCGAAAACTGGTATTTTACGTTCGATAGATATATTGGATTGAACGTTTCTGTATCGAACAAAATATCGATCATCAAAAGAAAATAAAAGTAAAGCATATAAATACCCAATTTAGTTGTTTTTAACGGCGAAATTCATTACGAGTTTACTTTAGGTAGTCTCTAAAGTCGAGTAATCGTAGAGGTGGGTGTGGCTACCTTGGAAACTTACAACCAATCGAAATGCGTCATTCTTTATTACTCGCCCTGTACCCGTTACACAATGGATGACAATTAGCTAATACCCCTATTCTCGTTCCCCCGTCATGTTGTTTGAAATCTGCAAATTATGCATCAATCAGCAGATTGCAGACAAATTTACGATGATAATTGGTCAATATAGTTGATTAAAGAAAGGTAATGAACATCTCGTGATGTGATCGAGAGGTAGCGATGAAAATAATTGAAGCCGTGACCTTTCAACCTTTCTAAGATTTTATTTGGTCGATCTTTTAATATTGCCGAAAAAATGTGGCTCGAAAATCAAATCTCTTTTTCCATTAGATTATCTGAAATCAGTGTTCCGACTCGCGTAAATTATTGTGTAAATCATTTTATAGACTTGAAATTTGCATAACAAATGTTAATCACACGCGAGACCTCACGTAAGAAAAAACATGGACAAAAATGGCCATTATCTGTTTATCGTGAGTAAAATAACAGGTTTTGATGCTACATGTAGTTCTAATCCTTGTTGAGAAATCTATGTCGAATCATGCAAACATACCTATCCAGAAATTAACACGCATGAAAAATTGTTCGGTGAAAAAAAAACACGGAAACCCATGACACAACAAAATGTCTCCTTGACATTGTCCGATCAGAGTCCTTTTAGACTGTCTTTTCAGCTTTTTTAATGAGTAATAAATGTAGATCTAGTTAGAATTCATATTAATTTAGGCCTACATAATTATGAAATTTCAATACAATCTAGAAGTGTTAAATTTGCGGTATTTTGTTTTTCAGGTATGCTGAAAAAAGAACAAACACAATTTTCGCATTTTTTTCTTTCTTTTATTGAAAATTGAAATATCATATGATATATCAAATATCGATCATTTTGTATCGATACAAATATCGTATCGATCAAACTGACCGATACGGAGCCCTACTGTTCGGTGGATTTTTTTCAAAATCAATAGGGTTAAAGCTATTGATAAGATAAACGAACTCTGCAAGTTTCATGGAAATCTGACCAAAAATACAGACTTTATCGCGTAAACAAGAAATGGAAATGTCAAACTTGAAATGGCTACTTTTCCCATACTGTTTGTCAGATTTTTTTTCAAAATCAATAGGGTTAAAGCTATCGATGAGATAAACAACCTGTGTAAGTTTCAAGAAAATCTGATCAGAAATGAAGACCATAGCGTAAACAAGAAAAAGACTAACGGACGGACAGACGGACGATGGAAACCACGCCATGACATAAGCTCTGCTGGCTGAAAGCCAGTAGAGCTAACAAAGAATGCAATGGATTTCGGATCAAAATTTAACACAACTGTCACCGAAAATCATCTCTGAAAATGCGGTCAAATCATTATTAGCCGACATAAACAAACATCTACCATGCTCTTAATTATCTAATCTGCAGATTTATTATTAAGTTGCTACCTGCTGTGAATCACTCTTTCCGCGTCATTCATCGGATTTCCTTATGGTGATTTTTATCCAGAATCAGCCACGGGGAAAGATCCATTCTCCTTAGGCTGCTAAGTGAGACTCATGGACCTGTAGCAGTCAGTACAGATCAAGATCAGACTGCATAGAATGTGCAGTCTGATCCTGGCCCATTAGGAGATGTTATTCTCACAAACATGGCTCAGAAATAGCAATATTTGGGATTTTACACTCGAACTGAAAGTTGTATTTTCGTTTTATAGCAGTATAAGGGTTAACCAAACTTTAGCTGTTTACCAACAACAAAATTTTAGACTTCCAAATTGAAAGCATTAGCAGATGACAATTTTAAAGTTACTCAAAAATTGAAATTTGTTTTGGGAAGGGTAGAAAATATTGTGGGAAAAGGAGAAAATGCTGGTAACCAGCATTTTCTCCATTTCCCACAATAGTTTCAAAAGGCTTCTTTTACAGAGTCGTGTTTGGTAAAGGGTTAATGGATTCTCAGATATTGAATAATCAACATACTTTTCAATGGTGTGAATAAAATTCATCTATATTTCATACACAGAATTTTTATTATTTAGCTGCTATTAGGCCTGTCGACCATTTTGATGATCCCCCACCTATATCCAAACCTTGCAACTCCCAGTTTGAAAACAGCTGTACACATGAAGCTACAGAAACAGTGTAATGTCACTCTCTGGCTACAAAAATGGTGTAATGTTACTCTCTGACAGTATTTTGTCTATCATTTTTCCATGGTCAACTTAAGAACCTATTTTGAACTGTTAGCCCTTTACTCCATAGATACTCATTTCTATGTATTACTTGTAGAAGCCTTTGGAAAACATTGTGGCTAAAGGTTGAAATTGCTCGTAACGAGCAATTTCACCTTTTGTCACAATGTTTTTTTTATACTATTATAGGTGTCATATACACATAAGAAATGGCTTCCTCCTTGCTCATATTTAGGGTCAATTAGAGATACCACAGAAATGCCTTGTGGAGTAAAGGGTTAAGAGAAAACTTGTACATGTATAATGCTTGTCAAATGGATTTTACTCATATTTTATTATAGTTAACTTATTCAATAATGTTATTGCATATTTACTATAATTTGCAGGGAGTGAGTGATGATATAAAGTACTCTGTAAGGAGACTGGTTCAGGGGTTATCCTCTGGAAGACAGGTTGCCAGACTGGGTTACAGTGTTGCACTGTGTCAGTTGCTTCGCTCATTGGAGAACATTGATCATGACTTGTTATTCGATTGCATCAAGGAAACTGCTAGATCGTATGGATCAGAGGGAAACTCTAAAATGGTAAGTATAATCTTCACCTAAACAATAAAACTCAATTTAACCCATTACCACACAATCCCTACTTTTGACGCCCCAGAGAAAGAAGCCTTTTGAAAACACTGTGGGAAAAGGAGAAAATGCTGGTGTTTTCTACCCTTCCCAGAGCAAATTTCAGTTTTTCAGTCACTTTTATTTTGTCGTCTGCAAATGCTTTGAATTTGGACCAGTCTAAAGTTTTGTTGTGTGGTAAAGAGTTAAGGTTGTCTGTTTTTCTAGTGTTAAACCTTTGCTACATAATTCTAACTTCTAAAAATCCATGAAAGAGAAGGTTTTCCCACAGTGTTTTCTACCCATCACAGACATAAATCATTTTTTTTGCATTTCATAATGTGTCATCTGCAAGTCCTTCAATCCTTCAAAGATTTACTATTTTAAAAAGAGTTAACCCTTTACCACACAATGACGAGTTTTAACGACCCTGAGGAAGAAACCTTTTGAAAACATTGAGGGAAAAGGAGAAAATGCTGGTAACCAGCATTTTCTCCTTTTCCCACAAAGTTTTCTACCCTATCAAAGCAAAATCGCACCATTTGAGCCACTTTGAAATTGTCGTCTGCAAATGCTTTCAATTTGGATTGATCTAAAATTTTGCCATCATGTAGTAGTGGTGATGTTTTTTTTTTTTCACTTTTATTCTTCTATTCTACATACAGTGGTACATGGTGATGGTCTGTAGTTTCCAGGGCTGTATTAACCTGCTAACTCATTCCCAAACGACAATATTTCAGGCTTGTCCAAATTGATAGAAATTGCAGACGCAAACATAAAAGTGACTAAAAATTTGAAATTTGTTTTATGGAGAGCAGAAAAACATTGTGGGGGAAAAAGAGAAGTGGTAATGTCTTAACTCTTTACCACACGAGAAAATTTTAGACTGGTCCAAATTGAAAGCATTTGCAGACGACAAAATAAAGGTGACTGAAAAATTAAAATTTGGTTTGGGAAGGGTAGAAAACACTGTGGGAAAAGGAGAAAATGCTGGTTACCAGCATTTTCTCCTTTTCCTACAGTGTTTTCAAAAGGCTTCTTTCTCAGGGGCGTCAAAAGTAGGGATTGTGTGGTAATGGGTTAACTCTGTTTCCTAATATTACAGAATTTGGTTGTGGCCAGTAAAACTATCAATGTTGCCTGAAGGACTTAAAATACTGTATACATGTACCAGTATTTTTCAAAGCCACTGGCTGCTTTCCCACAAGACCATCAAGGAAACAGTGATCAGACCTGAGAGAGGAATGAACTTTTGTCGTAATGGCTATTATCAATCCTCTGAACAAATTTGCCAAACTGGATTAAGATTTTAGACTTCAAATAGATGCAGTTTAAACTTGGAAAAAGTTCTTGGCTAATTTTGACCTTTTCCCAACCCATCCCATCCTGTTTTTTTTCAATCTTAAGGAAAATTTATTCTGAAGACATTGAAAGAGAAACTATCTATGACAGGCATTTTCTACTTTCTCTGCAGTATTTTCTACGCTTTTAACCCTTTACCTGACAGTGATGACTTTTGACCACCCTTTTGAAAACATTCTGGGGAAAAGGAGAAAATGCTGCTTTTCCCACAATATCAAAGTCAGAAATCATCATTTTACCAAGATTTAATTTGTCATCAGCAGATGCTTTGAATTTGGTCCAGTCCAAAAATTTGTCATTTGGTAATGGGTTAAAGCATTTGCAGATGACAGTATGTACTTGGCTGATGAAACTGTGCAATCCTTGTAATGGAATTTGTCTCTGGCCGGGAAGAAAATGTTGTGGGAAAAGGAGAAAATGCTGGCTACTAGCACTGTATTCTTTTCCTTTAATCCTTTCCCAAACAAGCCCTGGTTTTTACGTGTCTAAAAGTAAAAGTCTCTTGAAAACACTGTGGGAAAAGGAGAAATTGCTCGTAACGAGCAATTTCTCCTTTTCCTACAGTGTTTTCTACCCTTTTTGAGAACTTTCTGCCATTTTCTCCAAATCTAATATTGTCGTCTGCAAACTCTTTCGGTATGGAAGGGTCCAAAATTTGTCATTTGGGAAAGGGTTAATATTTTTATAGGCTTCTCCTAAGGGTCATTACAACTCTGGATTGTGTCAAGAAGGGTTTTAATAATTACTTGTATTATCTTATTGTTGCAGATGATCAGAAATGCCCGAATCGGGAAGATATTTGCCTATCTTGTCCTTGTACAATCAGGCAAGTTGTTAGATGCCACATCAGACCAGATCTCTAATGTAGTCCAGGATTTGATGAAAATCAGTTGTGAAAAGGACTATATGCCTCACTTGTGTTATGTTGCAGTATCACAGATCATTTCACGGGTTTGTACCAGCTTCATTTGTTTCAGACTATTTGGGAATAGGCCACAATTTAACTCTTTACCACATGACAAAAATTTTAGACTGGTTCAAATTGAAAGCATTTGCAGACGACAAAATAAAAGTGACTGGAAATTGAAATTTGTTTTGTGAAAGGTAGAAAACATTGTGGGAAAAGGAGAAAAATGCTGGTTGCATTTTCTCCTTTTCCCACAATGTTTTCAAAAGGCTTCTATCTCAGGATTGTAAAAACGAGAGATTGTGTGATAAAGGGTTAAATTGCAGATAGGTTGTATCAAGATCAGACTACACTGAAAGCAGTTTGATCTAGGATGTACACTGCCTTGTCAGATATCATGACAAAAACAGTGTTGAATTTGTAAATACCCACATCCTTTGCACTGACTGGGGATACCCGTTTTATTTATTCAGCTCTTGGTGGATTATAAAAGAGATGGGCAAACAGGCCTCGGCCGAGTAGGCGACTTGGGTGAAGAAGTCGCCTGATTTCAAAAAACTTCACTCATTTCGCCAAGAAAAGCGAAGTCCAAGTCGCCTGAAAAAATCGGGAAGTCACCTCGTCAATCGACAAAGCGTCCTGTGTCTAATCAACCAAATCAGCATGTGCCGTACCCGATTTACAATTAGTGCCCAATCAGCAAGTTTAATTAGTTTACAACATACCAAGAGTCTGATTGACAAGTCATTGTTAATTAACTTTACGACACCATGGGATAATTTCCTATTATTGACAAATATCAGCGCCGCCTATTGGTGTTTGCTAAATTTAGTCACTATATGAAAGTGAAAGTCCTACCCCGGATATCGGCCTTTCTTCGTCAGCTTTTATTTCCAAAGTTTTAAATGGATTAAAATATTCCACTTTTGAAAATGATGGAATCGGTACCTACTTGCTAATCACCATTTACCCCATCCTTTAAAATTTGTTATTACTCGCATTTTTCCAAACGAACAGATATGATGACGTACTTAGATCATCTCCTAGATCATGTGGCAATATTTTCAAATCATTGTCGCAAATTGTCTTTGTTGGTTAATTAATTAATTACTTACTTTTCATTGTTTTCTTTACTTTCTGATCTGAATAAATAGATGTAAAAGTGCCTAATACTATTTTGAAGTCTGTTTACATTTACACATGTTGTATGCATCTTGGGTAAATGTTTAACTCGTTACTAATCGAGGGAATTATTTAAAGGATTAAGGTTCTGTTTACAGTACCATACAAGTCTGATTGCTGTCAAGTGTTGCTGTTTTGACAAGAATCTAACTGGAAAGATGAACATTGAAATAATAAGGTGGCTGTGTGATCACCCCTTTGTCTACTTAGCTCTTTACCAAACAACAAAAATCGAGACTTTTCCATATTGAAATCATTTGCAGACAAAGTAAACATGACACAAAAATTAAAATTTGTTATGGAAGGGTTGAAAATATTGTGGGAAAAGGAGAACATGCTGATTATCAGCATTTTCTCCTTTTCCAGCCATGTTTTTAGATGGTAGTATCTTCCTCTGGGTTGAAAAAAAAAACGGGTTGTTCGGTAAACAATTAAGGAATAAGTTTTGGCACAGTGAAACTGACAAGAAAATAAGAGAAGAAATAAGGCAGTTTGATTCTGTCTTTTTGTCAACTGACTAATTGACAATAATTGTTTTCTGAGAACTCCCATTCCCCCTCCCCTTCCCCTTCCTTCTAGTATGAGCCCATTCCTTTTGGTATAAGAGTACTCTTGCGTTGTCTTTTACCAAACATTTTTTTACTTATTTTAATGCAATTGTGCACACATTGTTACTTTATGGAATTATTTAGTTTATTTTTCATTTAACATTCGTTCGTTTACTGGTCTTAATCTTGTACCATTCTCAAAAAGAAATTTATATCATGCTTTTCTCTGGTTCTTGTAAAATTGTCAATTTAACCCTTTCCCAAACAGCAAATTTTGGACCAGACCAATTTGAAAGCATTCTGTAGATGAAAAATAAACAGTTGCTAAAAAGATGATTTTTCTATATGGTAGGGGAGAAAACATTGTGGGAAAAGGAGAAAATGCTGGTTACCAGTATTTTCTCCTTTTCCCACAATGTTTTCAAAAGGCTTCTATTCCTGACCCGTAAAAACCAGGGATTGTTTGGGAAAGGGTTAATTGATGTTTACATTTCTTTGTTAACAGGTAAAACATAAAGTATTTCAGAAGTATGTAGCACCTCATCTTCAAGAAAACTTTACCAGGGGCTGGTCAGAGTGTTCACCAGATGATTTGTTGTTGGTCTTGCAGGCCAGGAAACATCATCCAGTAAGTGCGAAGTTCTGGTGCTCAGTTGATAACATACAGGGTTTGGAACCAAAATGGTCCACAGCTTGGCCCAATTTTTTCCAAGGAGTGATGTTGGTCATTGCTACAGGATCTATGCCTATTTCAACAATGAACATTGATTCTACTCTATTTATGAGGAAAGGCAGCTTGCGGCTTGGAAAGAATTGCTCTCATTTTAACCAAAATCCTTTTCTTTTGATGACCCTCAGAAAGAAGCCTTTAGAAAACATTGTGGGAAAAAGAGAAAATGCTGGTAACCAGCATTTTGCTCCTTTTCCCGCAATGTTTTCTACCCTTTACAAAACAAATTTCAAATTTTCAGTCACTTTTATTTTGTCCACTGCAAAAAGTATGGTTTATGTAGTAATTGGTTAAAGGTGGCCCTTCAGATTTTGGGATGAAAATTGTACAAAAGTGCAAAAAAATCATTCTTATACTCCCAAAGCCTTTTAATTTTCATTCATAAAACGCCAGTAGTCGAACACCGTCCAACAACACGAGAAATTAGAGATTTGCTACAGCCCAGGTCGACATGGACGGGAGACACATTCTATTTTTAGATGATAGATTCACTCATCTGCATACAGGAATACACAGATTAAGTTTCAATCATAGGGTCTGAAGAAGATAAATAAAAAATAATTATTACATGTTTGTTATGTAATGGAATTTCAGCGTTATGAGTCACGTGCCAGTCACTTGGCATTCCCAAAATGCTTTATTAGTTTTTGGCGCGAAATCTAAAAATAGCTTAAGAGGCTATGTAGCCTTTTAAGGGAATACCATCAAAAAAAATTTTTTTTTGTAATTTTATGAATCTTAATTATTGATGATTTGTATTATTTTTTCATATGAATTTCAGTGATACATATATTTTTTAATTTGGTGAGATATGAAAATTCTAAATACCCACCTTTAAGCCAGAGAATGTATACTAAAGGGTTAATTTAAATTCAGAAAAAGATCTAGCTGCTCTTTTATATCAAAACACTCCTATATTTTAATGACACAGAATAAAATGACTTAAGAATTTATTGTGGAAAAGGCAGAAAATGTGGTTACCGATATCTTTGTTTTTCTCAGAATGTTTTCTACCCTTTTCAAGGAGTCTAAAATTTTAGCCACACATGTGAATTGTCGTCTACAAATTCTTTAAATTTGGATAAATCTGAAATTTGGTGGTTTGTTAAAGAGCTGATAGATAATATGGCTCAACTCGTCACAACAGCTTAACTCTTTACCACACGACAAAATTTTAGACTGGTTCAAATTGAAAGCATTTGCAGACAAAAAAATAAAGGTGACTGAAAAATTGAAATTTGTTCAGGGAAGGGTAGAAAACACTGTGAGAAAAAGAGAAAATGCTGGTTACCAGCATTTTCTCCTTTTTCTACAGTGTTTTCAAAAGGCTTTTTTCTCAGGGGCGTCAAAAGTAGGGATTGTGTGGTAATGGGTAAGAAATAATGTTTTTTTATTTGCAAATGAATGATGTTTTGTTTTCACATTTTCACAGAAAATGATGGAACAGCACCTGACAGAAAGTTGGGATGGCAGTAAACTTATATCCGAGAACACATTTCAACACATAGCACATGTATTTAAGGTAAAGATTATGGCATGCCAAAATTTTTTCATATACAGGGTCCTGAATGGCTTGACTCTTTAATCCATTACCACACATTCCCTAATCTTGATGACCCTGAGAAAGAAGCCATTAGAAAACATTGTGGGAAAAGGAAAAAATGCTGGTAACCAGCATTTTCTCCTTTTCCCACAATGTTTTCTACCCTTCACAAAACAAATCTCAGATTTTCAGTAATTTATTTTGTCATCTGCAAATGCTTTTGATTTGGACAAACCCAAAATTTTGTCATTTGGTAATGAGTATTAACTGTTTTACAAACAACAAAAAAACAAAACTTTAGACTGGTCCAAATTGAGAGCACTTGCAGATGACAAATTAAACATAATTTGAAAAATTGAAGTTTGTTTCTATCAGGGTAGAAAACATTGTTGGAAAAGGAGCAATGAAAACATAGTTGGTTACCAGCATTTTGTCCTTTCCCCACAGTGTTTTCAAAAGGCTTCTATCTCAAGATCGTAATTATCAGGGATTGTTTGTTAAAGGTTTAACCCTTTACTTCACAACAAGAATATAGACTTGTCCAAATTGAAAGCATTTGCAGACAAAAAAATAAATTGTTACTGAAAATTCGAAATTTAATTTTGAAAACATTGTGAGGAAATGCTGGTTACCAGCATTTTCTCCTTTTCCCACAATGTTTTGTAAATGCTTCTTTCTCAGGGGCATCAAAAATAGGAATTGTGTGGTAATGGGTTAAGTCTAGGACTTGTAATCCAGAGGCCCTGGTTCAATACTCAAAGCACTGAAATTTAGTGGTATTGTCATAGGACATGACACCTCTGATGCCTTACCGAGTTCATGATAAATTCAAGGTTATAAATTAATAAGGGAGCCTGAAATGAGGTTTAACACAATTCAATCGATGAATTGTTAGTTTTTGAAATGGCTTTACGACCCTTTTAAAGAAGACTTTAGAAAAGATTATGGGAAATAGGGAAAAACATAATTATGTTGTGGCATCCTTGATATAATACATATTATTGCATAAAATGTGCCTTTTCGGGCCGTTATAAGCATGTATTGACAGGTAAAAATCGGGCGTTAACGGGACAAAACATGTATTAATCAGTAAATTCACATGCCGTTAACACCCAGCTTTGTCCAATCAATATCCTCGATTCGGGCCTACCTTGTAAACAACATTTGTCCTCGTCAGATTTTCCCTAGACTCTGATCATCAAACTGTAGGAATTTGTACTACATTAGATCCTTTTCATGTCATGTATTTGATGATATTAGTACACCACAAACAAAATTTTGCACAGGATCTCAGTTTAATCAAGATCTGTACAAAACTTCACCTGTGAAATATACTCTAAACCAGCTACATCCCACCCACTTTTTAACATGATTGGTCCGCCTCGCTTGATGAAGATCAAACCTTCTGTCATCTTTCAGTTACAGAAATTCATATCCACTCATTCATCCAAGTTGTAATCATCCAAACGTGTGCAAGTTTATTCCACATAAGTTCAGTATGTATCAAAAATCTATAAAAGTGTATTTACACCGAGGGAATCAAAACTGGCATATAAGACTAACGGCCCTTCACTGCTCGTAACAAAAGCTTGTTTTCCGACTTCCGGTTTTGACCCATTTACGTACAGTACATTTGAAGTTCGCTTATTTGCATTTCTATGGAAATATTTTTGCTACCTTTGCAAATTATTGTTAAAATACCTTTACTTTATGCAATAATAGCATTTCGCACTCGGGCTTTAAAGCATTTTT
The DNA here is from genome assembly GCA_943736015.1 of Tridacna crocea. NCBI lineage: Eukaryota > Metazoa > Mollusca > Bivalvia > Cardiida > Cardiidae > Tridacna > Tridacna crocea. The sequence goes on from OX031070.1 coordinate 27,951,113, forward strand.
CAGGCTTCTGCGAATGTTAGCATCCGAAAAAACGTGAAGTAACCCTATAAGAAAGAGAAGATGAATTAAAACCTTTATTTGCAATTGGACCAATCAATTATATTTTGTGTTTATCATTACTCAGAAAACAAGACAGCATCCTGTGATACATACAGTGATAGATGTGGTGATATCAGAGGTAATTGAGCAAAAACTGGATTTGATTGCTTTCTGGAAGACAGCAGTGTGTAAGCCAACTTTAGATTTACTATTATATATACTGTGTTCTCCTTTCTCCGTTCACCAAAGCATAAATAAGCTCACAAAATTCACATTTTCGGTCAAGGATTCAAAATTTTCATGTAATGATCAAATATGAGATTTGAATCAAACTTATAAGTGAAAAAAGTCACTACATCTTGCATCAAAAGGTTCGATCCGAGGATTTTTTTAAACCTACCTCGCTAACCTGGGTAGTATGGCCACTTTCTCATTTTTCCATTCATTTGATTGCATGTCAAGGCAGGTCGCTAAAGACTGATGAATATTCTACATTCTAGTTAAGACGGACCAACTTATTCATAGTAAAGAGTAAACACAACCATTTAGGTGTATTTCATGTTGAAAAACATTGAAAATTTGCTTTTTATTGTATCTAATGAAATATTGTCTTTCAAACTATGAAAATTACTCTCTTTTGTTGCATTTTTGCATCTTATTTGATAGCAAAATACTTTTGATGTAGGATAGGATGTTATGCATAATGTCTGATAGAGTAGAATAGAACCAGGGTGGAACAAAACGTCACGAGCTCTTATTCCTTCCGCATTAGTACATGAACGGAGAAGCGAGAATGAACGGAGAAATGAGAAATGGCCATAACCCATTTTCTATATTGGTTTCCTCTAATTCTGTGCTCTGACTAAACAGTATAATTTTAGACCAGTTCAAATTGAAAATATTAGCAGAAAACGAAAAAAAGGACACTAAAAATAGAAATTTAGTTTCAAAAGGATAGAGAACATTGTTGGAAAAGGAGAAAATGCTGGTTACAAGCATTTTCTCCTTTTCCAACAATGTGTTTTAGGGCCTATGTGTAAGCTGACCTGGGTCAGTCTTTACTTCTGGTCAATTTTCTGGTGAATTTTTAATTCATAATATAAAAAAACTGATTAATTGAACTGTTTAAGCGAAAAAGTATTCATACAGAATTAAGCTGCAAACAAACTGTACACACTCTACCGAAAGGTCCCATATTTTAATGACCTTGATTTAACCCTTTACCACACAGTGATGACTTTTAACACCCCTGAAAGAGAAGGTTATTGAAAACATTGTGGGAAAAGGATAAAATGCTGGTTACCAGCATTTTCTCCTTTTCCCATAATGTTTTCAACCCTATCAAAGAAAGATCATTTCATATGAGCCACACTGAAACTGTCATAAGCAAATGCTTTCAATTCGGATGGGTCTAAAATCTTGTTGTGTGGTAAAGGGTTAAAGAAATTTTTTTGAAAACTTAGGGGGTAAAGGAGAAATTGTTTCTAACCTGCATTTTCTTTTCCATCAATGTTTTCTATGCTTCCCAAGATAATTTTCAATTTTTGAGTCACTTAAATCTTTTTGGCAGCAAAAAGCTTTATATTTAGGCAAGTCTAAAATTTTGCCATTTTTTAAAGGGTAATGAGTGATATGTTACAGATTTTTCTTTTCAATATTTCAGGTCCTTTGTTTGAAGATAAAACCAGAGCCACAACCAGAACTGTTGGGTTATACATCTTTGACAAGCTGATCCCCTATCTAGATTCCCCAGAGCTGGTAAATAATATCAGTTATTATTCCTGTCAAAGGTTGGAGGAATATGGTTTAAGCATTGTTCGTCTGTTCGTCTGTCTGTCTATCCGAGAAGAATATCTCCAATACATTGGACAGAATTTCATGAAACTTCATACATTTATACAAGAACCCATTCCGCGCAATAGCTTTGTTTTATTGTTTGATTTGATTAAAAATGGCTGAGTGGGAGTGATTTTGAGTTATGGAGTTTAGTAAATGTTTTGGTAGGGGATATCATTTCAACAAAAATGCTTGTTTACATTTTTATAGGCCATGCTCTGTGAAAAAAAGAAAAGATGAATTTGTAGACTTACCCAAATTGAAATAGTTGCAGACGACAAAATAAGTGTGGCTCAAAAATATCATTTCTTTTGGGAATTGTAGAAATTGTAGAAAACACTGGGAAAAGGAGAAAATACTGGTTTCCAGCATTTTCTGCTTTTCCCACAATGTTTTCAAAAAGCTTCTTTCTCAGGGTCATTAAAAGTCGGGATTGTGTGGTAAGTTTTTACTAGTATTAGAAAAAATGGATCTTATAGGTCCGTGAAAATATGATTCTTGGTGCAATGACTGCTGTGATATGACCTGAGCTGTAAAAACAGTGTTTAATTCCAATACAAAACAAGCCATTTTATTGAAAAGCCGGCTGAATCTTGATGTTGAATGGCCCTTTGACATCCAGAATATTTTTGATTGCAAAAAGTTTTGGGCCATGTCAGCCGATTCAGTCAGCCGGTTCAGTCCAGAAAGGCTTATATGGCCCAAAACTATTTGCCATTATAAATATTCTGCATGATACTTTTTGCAGATACACCCTGATAAATCCACAATTTGTTTGTTTTATGTTTGCCTTATATTACCAGGTTGAGGAAATTCTATTCCCTCACATCACCAATCAACTAAAACACCATAACACACAGGCAGTTGCCAAGGTGATGACCTTGGTTCAGAGCACCAGTCAAGGTCAAGTACAGCTGTCTGTCCTGAAATGTTTGGTACAACATTCTGATAATCCACAGTATGGAATAATGAATGATATCATCAGTCATGTAAGTAAAAGTTTTTAACCCTGCATAAAATGAACCATTGTATTCTTTGCCTCTTTACCAAATTACAAAATTTTGGACAATTCCAAATTCAAAGCACTCCCAGACTGTAATATAAAGTTAACTCAAAAACTGAAATTTGTTTCCAGCAGGGTAGAAAACGTTGTGGGAAAAGGAGAAAATGTTGGTTATCAGCATTTTCTCCTTTTCCCACAATGTTTTCAAAAGCATCTACCTCAGGGTTGTAAAAACCAGGGATTTTGTTTGGTAAAAGATTAACCTTTAAGAACAAGGCAGCTGGAAATATATCAGGAAGAAGAGCAAAATGCATGTAACCAGCATCTTTCCCTTTTGCCACTATATTTTTTATTGCTAAACCAAGTTATAAAGTCAACAAAACAATTATTTTGCTCTTATGGTGACAATTTTATGTGATGAAGTCATGCATTTAACTTTTACCAATTAAACTAGAAAATTATAGCCTGGTCCATATCGAAAGCATTTGCAGACAACAGAGTAAATATGAATCAGAACATGAAATTTGTCTCTTGACCCATTACCACTTAATCCCTACTTTTGACAACCCTGAGACAGAAGCCTTTAGAAAATATTATGGGAAAAGGAGAAAATGCTGGTAAACAGCATTTTCTCCTTTTCCCACAATGTTTTCTACTCTGCACAAAACAAATTTTAAATTTTCTGTCACTTTTATTTTGTTGTCTGCAAATGCTTTCAATTTGGACAAGCCTAAAATATTGTTGTTTGGTAATGAGTTAAACAATAGGAAACATTTGTGAGAAAGGGAGAAAATGCTGATATCTAGAATTTTCTTATTTTCCCACAATGCTTTCTACCCTTTCAAGGATATATTAAATCATCTGGGCCAGCATTATTTTGTGGTCTGCAAATGCTTTCAATTTCAATTTTGGACCAGTCTAAAATGTTGCCATTTGGTAAAGAGCTAATATCATTTTTCACACTCGTGTAGTAAAATTTTTTATCACATAACCTCCCTTGTTTTCAATGTAATATACCCATTACAAATTTTCCTATCTTACACACGTTTGATATCACATTTGTGTGACTTCATTTTTGACGTCATTTTGTACGCATTTCATACAAGTTAATGTGGATGCATTTGTGAATATTAATTTTTTCATCAGCTGATCTATATTTTGTGAAATATCATTATGTGATAAAAAGAATCTGACATTCATGGGTGGTTGAGATAAAATTGTATTAAACATGTCAAGGAAAATGTTATTAAGCTCGCCAAAGGCTCGCTTAATAACATTTCCCTAGACTCTTTTAATAAAATCTTACCTCAAAAGCCAACTCATGTCAGATCCTATATATCTCAAATGCTACTGTATATGAGATCCTACCTTTATGTATATTCTGCATGATAAATGTATTTCAGTTTGTGCCAGATGCAAATACCAGTCTACTGACGGAGCTGAAAAAGGCATACACTCTGCAGCAATCCTGGGTGTAAGGTTACTTTTGATAATAAATTCTATGTGTAGATGATTTTTTTCCCTGATTTACACAGGTGTTCAGTTGTTTACAATGCCATCCAACTTCATTAGATATGAAATGGGTGCTAGTTTGGGGGAAGGGGGGTGGGGCTACATTTCAAATTACTTTTTTGGGTGATTTTGTTCAAAAGGTTTGTTATGCAGAGATTTCTTGGTAACTTCTTTGACCTACATTTGGTTTCTTCATTCATTTATAAATTTCTGTTAGTCCTAAAAATGTTTTTTTAACCCTTTCCCAAACAGCAAATTTTGGACCAGATCAAATTGAAAGCATTTTGCAGGAGACAAATTAACAGTTCCTAAAAAGATGATTTTTCTATATGACAGGGTAGAAAACATGGTGGGAAAAGGAGAAAATGCTGGTTACCAGCATTTTCTCCTTTTCCCACAATGTTTTCAAAAGGCTTCTATTCCTGACCCATATAAACCAGGGATTGTTTGGGAAAGGGTTAATTGATACAGATTTCCAAATAAATTCTCAATCTGAGCAACATAATTGTTCTAGTATAGAATACATCTACATGTAAGAAATTAATGTATTAAAAAAAAGTAATCTAAAATGTACCCTCCACCCCCTTTCCCCAAAACTAGCACTGATTTATTCAAAATCATTTCATTAAGCGACCTAGCGTGATTGTTATCCCCTGCCGCAAGGCGGCGGGTATATGGTAATAGTCTCCGTCCGTCCTTCCGTCATTCCGCCATTCCGTCCCACATTTTTGTCCGGAGCATATCTCCAAAAGTATTTGAGATATCATCTTCAAACTTACATGTGGATAGATCTCATTAAGGAGGCGTGCAGTGTACAAGAACCATAACTCTATCTTCAGTATTTTTGGAGTTATTGCCCTTTGTACACTTTTTTCCTGGAATTTTTGTGTGGAGCATATCTCCAAAAGTATAAAAGCTAGGAACTTGAAACTTCACACACATATAGAACTCATTAAGGAGAATTGCAGTGCACAACAACCATAACTCTGTCTTCCATATTTTTGGAGTTATTGCCCTTTGTAAATTTTTACTTTGGATTTTTGTCCGGAGCATATCTCCAAAAGTATAAAAGCTAGGAACTTGAAACTTCACACATATATAGAACTCATTGAGGAGAAGTGCATTGCACAACAACCAGAACTCTGTCTTCAGTATTTTTGGAGTTATTGCCCTTTGTAAATTTTAACTTTAGATTTTTGTCCGGAGCATATCTCCAAAGGTATTAAAGCTAGGAACTTGAAACTTCACACATATATAGAACTAATTGAGGAGAAGTGCATTGCACAACAACCATAACTCTGTCTTCTGTATTTTTGGAGTTATTGCCCTTTGTAAATTTTAACTTTTGATTTTTGTCCGGAGCATATCTCCAAAAGGATAAAAGCTAGGAACTTGAAACTTCACACATATATAGAACTCATTAAGGAGAAGTGCATTGCACAACAACCAGAACTCTGTCTTCAGTATTTTTGGAGTTATTGCCCTTTGTAAATTTTAACTTTAGATTTTTGTCCGGAGCATATCTCCAAAGGTATAAAAGCTAGGAACTTGAAACTTTACACATATATAGAACTAATTGATGAGAAGTGCAGTGCACAACAACCATAACTCTATCTTCTGTATTTTTGGAGTTATTGCCCTTTGTAAATTTTAACTTTTGATTTTTGTCCGGAGCATATCTCCAAAAGTATAAAAGCTAGGAACTTGAAACTTCACACATATATAGAACTCATTGAGGAGATGTGCATTGCACAAGAACCATAACTCTATCTTCAGTATTTTTGGAGTTATTGCCCTTTGTAAATTTTAACTTTGGATTTTTGTCCGGAGCATATCTCCAAAAGTATAAAAGCTAGGAACTTGAAACTTCACACACATATAGAACTCATTGAGGAGAAGTGCATTGCACAAGAACCATAACTCTATCTCAAATATTTTTGGAGTTATTGCCCTTTGTAAATGTTAACTTTGGATTTTTGTCCGGAGCATATCTCCAAAAGTATAAAAGCTACGAACTTGAAACTTCACACACATATAGAACTAATTGAGGAGAAGTGCAGTGCACAAGACCCATAACTCTATCTTCAATATTTTTGGAGTTATTGCCCTTTGTAAATTTTTACTTTGGATTTTTGTTTGCACATTTCTATTTAGATTCCCGGGCTTTTTTTGACTGATTACCCTTTGATGAATTTATTCTGTTCTGGAACAAGTGCTAGTTTATTTTTCATACTTATTATCCCCCTGGTGGTGGGGGGGGGCGGATATGGTAATAGTCTCTGTCAGTCCCTCCTTCCATCCCCGATTTTTATCCGGAAGATCACTTAACCAGTATTTCAGATACCAACTTCAAACTTTGTAAGTGGATAGATCTCGTTAAGGAGGAGTGCAGTGTACATGAATGACAACTTTGTCCTTCAAATTTTTGGAGTTATTGCCCTTCGTTATTTTTCAGGCTTAATTTTTTTTCTCTAGCACATAACTTGAAAATTGTTTTACATATCAACTTGAAAATTTGTATGTGTCTAGATTTCAATAAGGAGAAGTGCAGTGCAGAAGAATAATAACTCTAACTTTCATAATTTTTGAGTTATTACCCCTTCTTATTTTTCAGGCTTAACTTTTGTCCAGAACATAATTGAAAAACTATTTCAGATATGAACATGTAACTTAATTGGTGGATGGATCTTACTGTGAGGAGTGCAGTGTACAAGAACGATAACTCTGGCAATATGATTTTTGAATTATTGCCCTTTGTTATTTTTTAGGCTCAATTTTTGTCAAAAATTATTTCAGTTAATGACATGTTTCTTCATATGTGGATAGATTTTATTGTGGGGGACTGCATTATACAAGAATGATAACTCTGCTTTTTATGATTTTTGAGTTATTATGTAATGAAATCCTGTGCCATGGAACAAGGGAGCTTAATGTATAATTTTATCATGGACCAAAAACAAAAAGACCACATGTACATGCAAAACACAATACCTCTTATACGTTTGTATCAGAAAAGGTCTTTTTCTGTGGGGGATATCATTTCAACGAAATTGCTTGTTTAATTTGGGATTGACTATACTAATTTTTTGACTCAACAAAATTCAAAGCATTTTCAGATTGCATTTTCAATATAGCTAAATAGATCTCTTTGTTAGAATGGTAAAAAACATTGTAGGAAATAACTTGGGTGGATTTAAAAATGGTCCTTTAGCGCAAAAGCTGCTTAACCCTTTACTCCATAGATACTCATTTCTATGCATTGTTTGTAGGAGCCTTTGGAAAACATTGTGGCAAAAGGTGAAATTGCTCGTGTCACAATGTTTTCTATGCTATCAAAAGGTGTCATATACACATAAGAAACTCCTTCATCCTTGCTGTTATTTAGGGGTCAATTAGAGATACCAGAAATAGAAATGCCTATGTAGTAAAGGGTTAAAAGACATGGTTATGTGTACAAAATTCACCATAGTTTGGTACAGAATTACAGAACAGATATTTTACTGTGTGATATTTCAGGACGGAAAAGAAGGAAATAGTTCCCTGGTCTAAATGGTGTGTCTCATCTATGGATTACCTTGTTACTAAAGGAGATGATCCTGAATGGCAGCTGGACATTCTACAGTTTCTCTTTATCCACAGTTTCTTCATTGTGAAGAAATCTTCAGATATTCCTCATGTATGTTGTTACTATATTCTTTTGATATCTTTAATTTAACTCTTTACTGGATGAGGTAATTTTGGTCTACTGAAATTGAAAGAATTCGCAGACGACAAATTCAGACTGGCTAAAAGGTGGTATTTTTATCTGCAAGGGAAAAAAACACTGTGGAAATGTAGAAAATGCTTGTTTCAAGCATTTTCTCCTTTTTCCACATTATTTTTAAATACCTTCAACCTCAGGGCCAGGGCTTATCTGGGAAAAGGTCAAAGGAATCTTCAGATATTCCTCATGTATGTTGTTACTACATTCTTTTGATATCTTCATTTTTAAGAAGTCTTAGGATATTCCTCATGTAAGCCAATAGTAAAATTCTTATGTTGTCCACGGTGTGGTCCTGGGTGTGGAAAAAAAAACCCCACTACAAACCTAGTTTGTGAGTCAATGCTACATTCTTTAACTCATTACCAAACGACAATATATGAGGCTTGTCCAAATCGAAAGCATTTGTAGAGGACAAAGTAAAGGTGACTGTAAATTTGTTTTGTGAAGCATTTTCTCCTTTTCCAACAATGTTTCCTAAAGGCTTCTTTCTCAGGGTTGTCAAAAGTAGGGATTATGTGGTAATGGGTTAACAGTCCTTATACAATTCATTTACTTACTCCCAAAACACATTTGCAGCAGGTGTATGTGCTAAACACCCTTGTAGAATGTAGATAATTAACATAAATTCAGGGCGAGTATATATATAGTCACCACTTTGTCTGTTCATCTGTCCTTCCTTTCGTGTGTGCGTGTATGCATCCGTCTAAAGCCATTTCTCCACAACCCCTGGATCAAAATGGATGAAACTTCATATATGAACTCTTTAGGATATTGCACTAATGTATTTTCCCAGTATTCCAATTTGACACTATGTCATGGAAAAAGGTACCAACTTACCAACAGCCTCCACTTTTCTAGAAAGATATTGAGGAAGGGAAAACTGGGATAGGCAGGGAGATAGGAACGGAGGCAGGGAGAGAGAGAGATATGTTAATTAAATGAAGATGATGAAATAAATAAAGCTGACAGTGAAAAATGATACTTCACAGAATGGGTTCCCTTGAGTGATATGTTGTAGTTACAGTGTATATCATTGAGAGCTCTAGATAAGAGGAAGTGATGGCATTCTAAATCTGTTATTTTCCTCCAAACCCTATGTTGTTGGTACTCATTAGAATTGCCTCGATGAGACGATTCTAATGAGTATCCATAGATAATAACAAAAAATTTCCAATTATGAAATCAAAATCACTTCCTCTATCTGGAGCTTTGTATAATCATGTCATAATTTTTGTCATTACAGTGCAAACCATGTAAAGATCAACATTCAGACCATGTTAGAGCAGTTACAAGTCAACACTTTTATAGAACTATCACAAGGTTACTATCTCATAACAGAAAAAGTAAGAACTTACTTCTAATCTCATGCAGGTGCTATTTTATAGATAAAAGTGACAAGATCTCAAATTTTCTTGTTGGACATGAAAATATTGTGGAAAAATTAGTTATTTGTTGTCTATATTTTCAGTTGATATAATTATGCTACACAATGATGCACCAACATTTACTTTTCAGACAATCGCAATAAACAAACTGCCCTCAAGTTCCTTATCAATAATTTTCTTCCTCAAATTTACAACATAACATAGAAGAAACTGGAAAAATGCTATGGCTGATTTCTCCTCATTTCACATTTCAAAGTCTTTTTCACAGTTCTGTAAACTCTGTTTAGCTCACCTTAGCACAAAGTGCTAAAGGTGAGCTATTGCGATTGCCCAATGTCTGTCATCCGTTGTCCGTCAACAATTTCTTTAAACATCTTCTCCTCCTAAACCACTGGGCCAATCTTCGTGAAACTTGGCAGGAATGTTCCTTGGGTGAAGGTCTACCAAAATTGTTCAAAGAATTTAATTCCATCCATAACTCTGGTTGCTTGGCAACAAAAAGTAAAAAAAAACCGAAATCTTTGAAAATCTTATCTGAAACTTGAAGGCGTAGAGCATTGATATTTAGTATGTGACATCTCCTAGTGGACCTCTACCCAATTTGTTCAAATTATGCCCCTGGGGTCAAAACTGGCCCCACCCCAGGGGTCACAAGTTTGAGCATAGGAACAAAGAAAGAAAACTTTAAAAATCTTCTCTGAAACTTGAAGGCGTGGAGCTTTGGTATTTGGTATGTGACATCTCCTAGTGGACCTCTACCAAGTTTGTTCAAATTATGTCCCTGGGGTCAAAACTGGGGGTCACAAATTTTAACATAGGAACAAAGAAAGAAAACTTTAAAATTCTTTTCCTCAGAAACTAGAACGCATAGAGCTTTGATATTTGATATGTGGCATTTCCTAGTGGACCTCTACCAAGTTTATTTAAATCATGCCTGAGGGGTCAAAACGGGCCCCGCCGCGGGGGTCACAAGTTCGAACATAGGAACAAAGAAAGAAAATTCAAAAATTCTTCTTCTCTAAAACTAGAAGGTGTAGAGCTATGATATTTGGCATGTAGCAATTCCTAGTGGATCTCTACCAAGTTTGTTCGTCTTATGCCCTTGGGGTCAAAATTGGCCCTGCCCCGGGGGGTCACAGGTTCGAACATAGCAACAAAGAAGGAAAACTTTAGAAATCTTCTCTGAAACTTGAAGGTGCAGAGATTTGATATTTGGTATGCAGAATCTTCTAGTGGATCTCTATGAAGTTTGGTCATATGATGTACTAAGAAGGAAAATTTTAAATTTCTTTTTCTCTTAAACGGGAAGGTGTAGAGCTTTGATACTTGGTATGTAGCATCTTTGAGTGGACCTCTACCAAGTTTGTTCCAAGGATGCTGCTTTGGTTAAAACTGACTCGGCCCCGGGGACCGCAAGTTCGAACATAGGACAAAGAAGGAAAATTTAAAATTCTCTTTGAAACTGGAAAATATAGAGCTTTGATATTTGATTGCCCTATGTTTGGCATCTGTCGCCAGTCAACAATTTCTTTAAACATCTTCTCCTCTTACCCACTGGGCCAATCTTGATTAAACTTGGCAGGGATGTTCCTTGGGTGAAGCTTTACCAAAGTTGCTCAAAGAATTGAATTTCACTCATAAGCTATAGTCTAAGGTGAGCGTTCCAGGGCAAATGGCCCTCTTGTTCAGAGGCCAATCTTGATGAAACTTGGCAGGGATGTTTCATGGGTAAAGCTCTACCAAAGTTGTTCAAGAGATTGAATTCCAGCCATAACTCTGGTTGCCATGGCAACCAAAAGGAAAAAAAACAGCAAAATCTTTGAAAATCTTCTCCGAAACTAGAAGGCATAGAGATTTGATATGTAGCATCTCCTAGTGGACCTCTATCAAGATTGTTCATATGATGCTCCTGGGGTCAAAACTGGCCCCACCCCGGGGGTTACAAGTTTGAAACATGGGAGCAACGAAGGAAAACTTTAAAATTCTTCTTCTCTGAAAATAGAAGATTCAGAGTTTTGATATTTGGTATGTAGCATCTCTTAGTGGATCTGTACCAAGAATGTACATATGATACCTCTGGGGTCAAAACTGGCTCGGCCCCAGGGGTCACAAGTTTGAAACATAGGAACAAAGAAGGAAAACTTTAAAAATCTTCTTCTCTAAAAAAGTAGAAGATTTTTGCACAGTTACATACCCTGTCAGAATTATTTGACCTTGAACTTTGATATTTGGTATTTATCTCCATTGTAGACCTTTACAGCTTAGTACTCAGGTGAGCGATATAGGACCACCATGGTCCTCTTGTTTCTTTTCTTACGGCACAACATGTAGACTTTTATTTAAATGGCTTAACTCTATACAAGACAACAAAATTTCAGCCTGTCCAAATTGAAAGCATTTGCAGAAGACAAATTGAATGTTACTCAAAACTTGAAATTTTTCTTACCAGGGTCACCAGGTGTTGCTGGAAAAGGAGAAAATGCAAGTAACAAGCATTTAAAACCAGTTTAGACCAGTTTAGGTTATAACTTTGACTGTAAATATTTTACAGACCAGTCAAGATCAGCACAGTTCAATCAGCACCTTGACGTGTTATATGATCTAGCTCTGTATGCACAGTCATTGTTACAGAAAAGAGACTGTGTGCAATTGCAGAGCCAGAGTTTTAATAAAGAGGTAATTTAGATACTTTCTTTTTCTTTATTATTTTACAATGAACTTGGATTTTTTCTGACTTGCCATTATTTAATCCTTTACCACACAATCCTGACTTTTGAAGATCCTGAGGAAGAACTCTTTTGAAAACATCATGGGAAAAGGAAAAAATGCTGATAACTAAACATTGTAGGAAAAGGAGAAAATGCTGGTAACTAGCATAATTATTCTCTCCTTGCCCTAATGTTTTCTGCTCTGCCAAAGACAAATTTCATTATTTGAAACACATTTGAAACACATTAAAATTCCATACTTCAAATACTGAAAGGCTTGAAAATCCAGAGGTAGTTAGTTGGATTCCAAACATGGCTTAACCCTTTCCCAAACGACAAACTTTTGGATTAGACCAAATTGAAAGCATTTGCAGACGACAATTTAACTCTTGCTGAAAAGATGATTTTTGTCTATGATAGGGTAGAAAACATTGTGGGAAAAGGAGAAAATGCTGGTTACCAGCATTTTCTCCTTTTCCCACAATGTTTTCAAAGGCTACTATTCCAGACCCGTAAAAACCAGGGATTGTTTCGGAAAGGGTTGATTCTCTTGTGATAGTCACAGAGACCAGATTAATTCCTCTCTCACCACTTGACACACTATTGATGATATTTATGTACAACAGCAACCAGTCACTTTAGAATGACGATGTTTGAAGTGTCGGTAAAAAATAACTTTAGGAAAGCATTGAAAGATGCTTTACTGCCACTATTTTCCTGAAATAATTTTGAAGTTGGCATTAAACACCAACCAAGATTAAACTTTTACCAAACAATCCCTGGGTTTTACAACCCTAAGCCTATTGAAAACATCATTGGAAAAGGAGAAAATGCTGGTAACCAGCATTTTCTCCCTTTACCAAAATTTTTTCTACCCAGCTGGAAACAATTTTCACTTATTGAGTTACATTTTTTTTGTCGTCTCCAAGTCTTTTCAATTTGGACCAGTTTAAAATTTTGTTGTGTTGTAAAGAGTTAAGACCTTACCACCTTCAGATATATTTTCTTTTGCCAGCAGACCTCATTGAGATTTGACACCATTGGTATGACAAGCAATTGCTAGTTGGAAAATTATGTCTTTAACTACAATGTTTCCTAGTGAATTTATATGAGATTTTTTCAAAGTTTTGGCATTTACCAGAAGGCAAAATTTTAGACTGGTCCATATTCTAATCATTTGCAGACAATAGATTAAATGTGGCTGTAAGGATCGGATTTGTAATTGGAAGTTCTTAAAATGGGGGGAAAAGCTAGTTACCAGCATTTTCTCCTTTTCTTTCGATGCGTTCAGAATGCTTTTTCCTCTAGGTTGCTAAAAGTTGGGATTGTGTGATAGGTAAAAAAACCCTTGGCTTTCAAAAAACATTGTGAGAAAGTGTGTATGAGAGTGAACTAAAAAAGTGTACATGAATCGGAGAATTTCTTTATTCTTTAACCCATTACCACACAATCCCTACTTTTGATGCCCCTGAGAAAGAGGCTTTTAGAAAACATTTTGGGAAAAGGAGAAAATGTTGGTAACCAGCATTTTCTCCTTTTCCCACAATGTTTTCTACCCTTCACAAAACAAATTTCAAATTTTCATTCACTTTTATTTTTTCGTCTGCAATTCCTTTCAATTTGGACAGCAGGAGTTGAATTGTCATCTGCAAATGCTTTCAATTTGGTCTAGTCCAAAAATTTTGTTGTTTGGTAATGGGTTAAATCTAGTTCCTGCATTTCAGCAACATTGAATGAGTTGACTTTTAAATGTTATTGAAATAGGCTAGTCTAACATTTTGCAGTGTCATGAAAAGATTAAGAGGTTTCTTGTCAAAATTGTTGGTGTTTCAAAGTGACATATTAATTGTGATGATTGTTTTCAGGTGGAAGAGCAGTGGAATAAAGTCATACGCTTTTTACCAAGTTTACAAGAAAAAGTAAGTGTTTGAAAGATACACTCTTAAAGCTAGTGAGCAAAAAAATCCTCTTCAAAATTGTAAGTGTGTATAATGGCTCAGCTGTTTACACATAATAATTATGGCTAGCAACACATGAAAAGGGGCATTTAGACATTTATGTGCAGGCTAATTCAAAACAGAACTTGCAGTTTTTAACCCTTTCCCAAACAACAAATTTTTGGACTAGACCAAATTGAAAGCATTTGCAGATGACAATTCAACTCCTCCTGAAAAGGTGATTTCTGTCTGTGATAGGGTAGAAAACATTGTGGGAAAAGGAGAAAATGCTGGTTACCAGCATTTTCTCCATTTCCCATAATGTTTTCAAAAGACTACTATTCCAGACCCGTAAAACAAGGGATTGTTTGGGAAAGGTTTAATTTTCTGTTTAGCACAAGTCTACTGTGGCACAAAATCTACTGTAGTATAAAGTGCCGTCTCGAGATGACACTTTATGCAAAAATGTCAAAATGCCCCTTTTCGTGTGTTTGCAAGCCATATATAAAACACCATTGTTAGAGATAGAAAAACACAAAAGGTTAAGTTCTCAATTACAAACAGATACAATAACAGCAATTGCTTCGAAGGGCTCCAAAATATGAAATGTATTTTCTGTCTAGTAATGTGTCCAACATCAGGGGGGGGTGGGGGGGGGCATGAAAATACAAAAATAAATATTGTTTCATAAATTAAGGATAAAAGCCTTGTAGCATTGGCATTAATTTAAAGGAAGTAATGAAGCAAGTCACAACAAAAGTGCCTGTTGTCCATTGGGCATCTTGCATTTTTTCCATAAACTTAGGCTTTTGAAGACTATAACCCTTACTAAATGACAAACTTTTGGACGAGACCAAATTGAAAGCATTTGCAGACAACAATTCAACTCTTGCTGAAAAGATGATTTCTGTCTTTGATAGGGTAGAAAACAATGTGGGAAAAGGAGAAAATGCTGGTTACCAGCATTTTCTCCTTTTCCTACAATGTTTTCAAGAGGCTACAATTCTAGAGCCTTAAAAACCAGGGCCTGTTTGGGAAAGGGTTAAGAGTAACAGTTAAGAATCTAGGTCAAGAAGTAGGTCACAGAGCCAGAACAGTGGTAAATCCTGCATCGACTCTGTCAAGATTATGTAGTATGGGGTTTATGTTGGAACATAAACTTTTTAAAGCTATGTTACATGGTTTATTCAAAAATCTTGCTGGGACTCCAGAGGGTACAAATTGCTTGCAAAACTTTTGACAAAGCAGTCAGAATGTTTGTCTCCATGACATCGTTAAAGTAGGTAATCTATATGTATTAACCCATTACCACACAGAAAAATTTTAGACCTATCAAAATTGAAAGAATTTGCAGACGACAATTTTAAAGTGGCTCAACTGGTGCAATTTTACTTTCATAGGGTAGAAAACTTTGTGGGAAAAGGAGAAAATGCTGGTTACCAGCATTTTCTCCTTTTCCCACAATGTTTTCTAAAGGTTTCTTTCTCAGGGGCTTCAAAAGTAGGGATTGTGTGGTAATGGGTTAAGGTTATGTTTGTAGCCATTGACAAAATATTTATTAAGTTTAGACTTGATGGATGACCAAAGCAGCTTTGGAAGTAATTGATTCGGACTATTTTGCTCATTAAACTCTTTACCAAACGACAATATTCTAGGCGACAAAATAAAAGTGACTTAAATTCGAAATTTGTATTGTGAATGGTAGAAAACATTGTGGGAAAAGGAGAAAATATTGGTTACCAGTATTTTCTCCTTTTCCCACAATGTTTTCTAAAGGCTTCTTTCTCAGGGTCGTCAAAAGTTGGGATTGTGTGGTAATGGGTTAAAGTGATTTCATGAAGTTATTTACTTTGCAGTCTTGGGGCTAATATGTTGAAGGTTAACAGACACATAATCTTTTTGACTTTTCAAGCTGGTTCAGATAGAATAAACACTTAAATGTCCAGGAGTGGCCTGAAGTAAAGAATGCCAATGTTAAAATGGATTTAAATTTCAGTCCTACCATTTAAAAATATGGAAATTATTGCAAAGATGACAGTCTTTTATTTTATATTTGGTCTACCTGTTAGTCGCTGGGGGTAAGATTAATTCTAAAACCTTCATAAAATTGCCAGGTCACTCTATTAGTTGTATGGTCAGATGGCAGGGGACTTTGAAACTTGTTCATGGCTGTGCCGAAGGCGAGGTGACAACGTGATTCGACACAGCCATGAGCAAGTTTTCAAGTCCCCTGCCACCTGACTGTACCACAAATTTATTATACTGCAAAGTTTAAGCCTTCAAAGCACTTTAAGAGAAATTTTCCAGTACTATAATCTCATGAATCAAGTACATGTATGCTAACGAAATAGAAATTCCCTTCTGAGTGTCCCAATTCATTGAAGACTGACGTCACTGGAAACTGACGTCACTAAAACGTACAGTTTGGTGCATAAATAGCAGTCTGGTGATCGATCGACGCTGCCATTTTAGATGTTGTGTTGCACGTATAGTGATGTTTACAGAGCACTCAAAAGGGATCCTGGCTTTACATGTTTTTTGCCAGGGTACATGATATATGTTCCAGGCCTATTAACCAGAGATCAGATCACTAGAAATTTCTTTGCAGTTTAATAATATCTTTTGTTTACTTTTTACCTGCTTTGTTTTTCAACCCAAAGATAGCAGGCAATTTAACCCTTTACCTGATATGCCAATTTGAGGCTCTTCCATTTCAGCAGCAAATAAAGATAAGGTGTCAAAAATATGGACAAATGAGCACAAATATGGGTCAAATATCTGATTGAGTGGAAAACATTGTGGGAAAAGGAGAAATTGCTCATAACGAGCAATTTCTCCTTTTCCCACAATGTTTTCAAAAGCTGTCTATTGTTGATACATCAAAATGAGTATCTATTGAGTAAAGGGTTAAGAGTGTATATATTTATGTAGCAGGGGTAAAATTTACAAGTATAGTAGTTTTTCTTGCTTCTTTGATGTTTAACTGTTATTTCAGCGAGCTGTGTCAGAAAACCTGGGTTTAAGCCATGCCTTCCAATTGATGTTTATTTATGGTGGATTACAGTTGTTTAGTGATTCCTCAGCAATAGAGTTTCTACAGGTAAACATTTCATTGTTTTCATGTCACAGTTGTTACATACATATAGTTACGTTTGTTGTCAGGACCTTATGGAAAAGTGAGAAAGGTCTTGTAACCAGCATTGTCTTCATGTCACAGTTGTTACAAATATATTAACGTTTGTTTTCAGGACCATATGGAAAAGTGAGAAAAGTCTGGTAACCAGCATTGTCTCCTTTTTTCTCTACTTTACAATGGCCATTAAAATAGTAGATCTTACATAAGTTTTTATGTCATTTTTATCAAACGAGTTGACTGCATTGGTATGAGTAGAGCCTTGGAGAGAATTCAGTCAGTGAGTTTGAAAAAAGATGATAATACATACACACAAATGTGATATTTGTCACATAAAATGAATGATAAACAAAAAATACCTTACATTATCATCTTTTGCCTGTTTTGTTAAGGAGTCATGTTTATAATTGTTGTTTGGTTTCAAATGTGTCAGCATGTTGTTGTTGTTAAACAACGTTTGCTGCATTTCTTGCTTATATAGGTAAACATGGCAATCAAAAATTGTCCACATGTTATTTAGCAACAATGAAGTCATTTTTCTGTGGAATGGTGTAGTATTGTAAATTGTTTTGTTTACTGTGGTTGGTTTCTAAAGCTCCAAGTGCTCATGACTGAAAATGGATCAGAGCCTGGACCAGAAAAAATACTAATACACTAATGTATTGTCAAAAAGTTAGCCATGGGTTTAATACACTGCCATTGGTGGTTTAATGTAGTAAAGACAATTCTTAGCCATTGGCTTTTATTTATCTAAAATGCTTTTAACATAAAAGAGTGAAAAATTTTGTCATCCAATAAAAGAGTTACTAGTCTTTAACCCATTACCAGACAATTTTGAGTTATAATGATGGAGGAAAAAGGCTTTTGAAAATATTGTGGGAAAAGGAGGGAATAATGGTAACCAATATTCTTTTCTAACCTTTCTAACTTCCTTACAAACAAATTCTATAATTTAACCCTTTACACTGTAGATACTCATTTCTACACATTGCTTGTAGAGCCTCTGGAAAACATTGTGGCAAAAAGTGAAATTGCTCGTGACGAGCAATTTCACCTTTTGCCACAATATTTTCTATGCTATCAAAAGGTGTCATTTACACATAAGAAAAGGTTTCATCCTTGCTGTCATTTAGGGTCAATTAGAGATACCATAGAAATTCCTTATGGGGTAAAGGGTTAAGCCACATTTAATTTGTTTGAAAATGCTTTCATTTTGGACAAATGTAAAAGTTTGTCATCTGGTAAAAGATAACATCTTTTCTAGATGAGCAGGTTTTAGAGCTGTCCAAATTGATAATATTTTACAGACAACAAATGTCACATAAGTCAAATTTTGGATTTGTCTTTGTTAGAAAAGGAAGAAAATGTTGTAAATGAGCATTTTCTTTTCCAATAAACCTTTCAAATGTCTTCTTAACCCTTTACCCCATACGGCATTTCTATGGTATCTCTAATTGACCCTAAATAACAGCAAGGATCAAGCCGTTTCTTATGTGTATATGACACCTTTTGAAAGCATAGGAAAACATTGTGACAAGTAGATTGCAAAAAGCCACTCATCACGAGCAATTTCACCTTTTGTCACAATGTTTTCCAAAGACTCCTACAAGCAATGGGTAGAAATGAGTATCATGGAGTAAAGAGTTAATATTCATTTAATGACTTACTATTTTCAAAGTAGCATTATTTACTGTGAAGGACACTTATTATTTTCAGTATAGTTGCATTTGCTACCAAGTCTACACAAGGACTAATGCCTGTATTACATTTTTTTTGTAGGAACTACATGTGTGCTACAGTAGGTCAACAAAAAGAAGAAAGTCAAGAGCAGGAGATGGTAATGTTTTTCCTTCACTTAATGGCCCAAATATCTACCAAATATCTGACAGTTCTTTGAAAAAAAAAGAGTAAATTTCTTTCATACCAATTAAATATGTTGCGAATATCATAAGTCTGACTATCTAGATAGTCAAAACTAGAATTAATGTTGCCAACAGTCATTCTAGTTTTAATTCAAATCAATATCTGATGTGGGTGATACTAAGGGACTTTTCATTGAATGATAGAAAACATTGTGATAAAAGTAGAAAATCCTGGTTACATTTTTTATACCCCCCACAACATAGTGGAGGGATTGCCATGGCTGTCTGTCAGTTGGTCTGTCCCTAGACACAAATTTGTCCAGAGCAATACTTCAACAGTTTTTCACATACTGAATTCAAGTTTACCAACAGTTTTCCTATATATTTGAAGTTGTGCATGTGCAGTTTTCATTACCCTGCTGCGATTTGTTATGAAATTATCTCCCCTTGAACTTTTTTCAACTCTTACTTTTGTACTAAACCATTCAGTATTCTGTGACAAAGACTTATTTTTGTGACAAGGAGCTGGTGGGGGGTATAATCACGTTTTAGTGATAGCTCTAGTTCCACATTGTTTTCAGATGTCTTCTTCCTTTTGGTAGTTAAATCAGGGGATTGTTTAGTAAATGGTTCAGTAAGAGTAAACATTTACTTCTAAAAAAAAAAAAGGAGAGATTAAAAAGATTTTTTACTTTTGTGAAAGTATTTTCTTCTTTCATCACAATGTTTACCAATTAAACCAGTGACTTAAACCACATCTTTACACCAAGTATGGGTCAATTACTTTAAAACCATTTACCGAACAATATCAGGTTTTATGACCCTGTAGAAGAGGCCTTTTAAAACACTGTTGTAAAAGGAGAAAATGTTAGCAGAATGATACTTGCAGTAGACAGGTTATTTTAATACTGTAGGAAAAGAAGGAATCACTTGTTAAAAGTAGTTGCTTCTAAACCCACACCTCTTTCCATTTTAAAAGCAGATAATTCATTTTGCAAGTGTTTATTCTAGATACCATTTGGACTGGCATGTGGAACATACTAGAATGATATGTATACTACTCAAAATTTGCCATGGATCACCCTAAAAGATTCATCCTAAATAAAAATGTGGCATGTATCATGTATGGTTTTACAATATGTTACATTGCCATACTGATTGATCGAATCACCAGTGGAAATGGATCTTTAAGTCTTTACCTCACAATGCTGACTGTTAAAGATGGGAAAGTAGCATTTGGGAAACATTGTTGGAAAAGGAGAAAATGCTGGATACCAGCATTTTCTCCTTTTCCAACAATGTTTTCTACCCTATGACAGACAGCACAGTGCACGTTGTATTATGGTCTTTGGTCAGCAAATGCTTTCAACTTGGACAAATCTAGAATTTTACAGTATGGTAAAGAGTTTATGCAAAACTGTTGTAACATATAAACCCATACAGAAATATGTTTGTGATCCCTATTAAAGTTTGAATATTATATTATGTTTTAAATTCGGGACTTGCAAAAAAAAAATGAATATTACTTTTTTTTTCTCTTTGATCAATGACTATAGAGGAACCAGACTGGATTGAGGTGATCACAGAACTTCTCTTGTCTTTGATGTTTAAAGGATCTATTCTTTCAAGAAACATTGCAAAAACTGCCATGGCAACTCTCGCAGGTCATGTTACCACCGGTGCCCTTCATCTTGTTCTTGATGTAAGTTAACAAGTTCTTTTTTTTCACCTGTATCCCAGCTTAATCTGTATATTTGCCAGACTATACCAACTTTTTATGACCCTGAGCAAAAGGACTTTGAAAACACTGTGGGAAAAGGATAAAATGCTAGTAACCAGCATTTTCTCCTTTTCCTACAATGTCTTCTACTTTTTCAATGTAAAATCTCAAAATCTTGGCTGCATTTTTATTGTTATCTGCAAATGCCTTTAATTTAGGCAACTACAAGTTTTTTGTTGTTTGTTAAAGGGTTAACTCTTTAACAAAGGACAAAATATTAGACTGGTCCAAATTGAAAGCATTTGCAGACGACGGAATTAATGTGGTTGAAAAATTGAAATTTGTTGTTGGAAGGGTAGAAAACATTGTGGGAAAAGGAGAAAATGCTGGTCACCAGCATTTTCTCCTTTTCCCACAATGTTTTCAAAAGGCTTCTTGCATAGAGTCGTTAAAAGTCGGGATTGTGTGGTGGAGTTAATACATGTGTAAGAGTAAATGTTTTTGGCCATAGTAAATCTCTACTTTCTCTTGTTTTGGGATGGTTTTTGACTACTGGATTTTTATGAATGAAAATTTAAAGGCTTTTGGAGTACAAGGATTGATTTTTTTGTATTGTTAGCTCACCTGAGCACGAAGTGCTCAGAGTGAGCTATTGTGATCACTCACTGTCCGTCATCCGTCCGTCGTCTGTTCACATTTCCTTGTTGTAAAATTTTCTTCCCAAAATCTGGAGCGCCACCTTTAAGCATGAATCTTACCATTTTAACCACATACACTTTTGTTGTCTGCAACTTCATTCAGTTTGACCAGCATGAAATTTTGTTATCTCGTAATGAGAAATAATTATTTTGATGTCTGTTTTAGGCGCTACAACAGAAATCTGTGGCCGATGAAGAAGGAATGGTGGGTGTGATGGAAGAAGATGGAAAAGACGAGGACAGTGATGATGACGAAGATGATGAAACAAAGGATGACAATGATGATGATAAGGAAAGCAGCAGTGATGAAGAGGAGGATGATGTTGATGCCAAGACCAAAGTTGATGATGATGAGGAGGAAGACTCTGGCGTGGAAGAAGAAGAAGGGATTGAAGTTTCAGATGATATTAAGAAAAAGATTAAAGAGGCCCTTGGAGATGCTGCTGTAGATAGTGATGATACCTCTGAGGTAAAGTTTAGTTGTCTACGTATTTGACATTTCTCACGTATAACCTAGTCATCTGTGTATTTGACAGTTTTCTGGTATAGCTTAGTCACCTGTATATTTGACACTACTCAGGTATGGCCTTGTCATTTGTATATTTAATACTTCAGAGGTATAATCTAGTCATCTCTTATATTTGACATTTCTTAGGTGTAACCTAGTCATCTTCATTTTTGGCATTTTGAGGTTATAGCCTAGTCATTTATAAACTCTTAGGTAGTCTTGTCATCTATATATTTGACCCTTCTCAGGTATAGCCTAGTCATCTGTGTATTTGACATTTTGAAGGTATAGCATAGTCATCTGTGTATTTGACCCTTCTCCGGTATAGCCTAGTCATCTGTGTATTTGACCCTTCTCAGGTATAGCCTAGTCATCTGTGTATTTGACACCTCTGAGGTATAGCCTAGTCATCTGTGTATTTGACCCTTCTCAGGTATAGCCTAGTCATCTGTGTATTTGACACCTCTGAGGTATAGCCTAGTCATCTGTGTATTCGACATTTTGAAGGTATAGCCTAGTCATCTGTGTATTCGACATTTTGAAGGTATAGCCTAGTCATCTCTGTATTTGACATATTGAAGGTAAAGTCCAGTGATATTTGTATTGGACACTTTTCAGGTTGATATGTGTACTCAACATTTCTCAGATATAGGCTTGTGATCTGTGTGTTTGGCCCTTCCTTTGTATTTGGTACTGCTTAACTCATTACCAAACAACATTATTTTAGACTTGTCCAAATCAAAAGCATTTGCAGATGATAAAATAAAAGTGACTGAAATTTAAAAATTTGGTTTTTGAAGGGTAGAAAACATTGTGGGAAAAGGAGAAAATGCTGGTTACCATCATTTTCTCCTTTTCCCACAATGTTTTCAAAGGTTTCTTTTTCAGGTACTTCAAAAGTAGGGATTGTGTGGTAATGGGTTAAGATTAGCCTAGCAAACTGTGTATTTGGCACTACCTAGGATTAACCTAATTATCAGTGTATTTGACACTTCTGAGGTATGGCCTAGCGATCTGACTATAATGCTTCTTACATACAGTTTAGTCATCTTGTATATTTGACATTCCCAAGGTAAAGCGTAGTCACATATTTGACACTTCTCAGGTAGGGCTTGGTGGCTGTATTTGACAAAGTGGATGTACGACTTAGTTGTCCTATATATTTTAGGACTTATGACTTTGTTGCTGGTTCTGTGTATTTATTTTTTTTTTTGTCAATTTCTTGAAGTACCAATGAGCAACCTGAAAAAAAAATTCTATTTATTTCATGCTTTTAAGCCTTTTTGGAGGAGCTTTATCAAAATCCAGTACAGTTCTTTCCCGTTACTCCCAGTGGCCTACCCATCCAGCATAGCAACGCATTAAAATATTACGTCAAGCGCAAGAAATGTAAAG
The DNA here is from genome assembly GCA_943736015.1 of Tridacna crocea. Classification (NCBI taxonomy): domain Eukaryota; kingdom Metazoa; phylum Mollusca; class Bivalvia; order Cardiida; family Cardiidae; genus Tridacna; species Tridacna crocea. The sequence goes on from OX031070.1 coordinate 27,974,612, forward strand.
TAAATGACATCATATTTCTATCTGGTTGTGAGGCACATGCAATTAACCAGGCAACAAGAATATGGAAATCGGTATTTTCACTGGTGGTACGAGTGTAAAATGGAAAAGTATTTTCACTGCTATTTTTCCATATCCTACTGGAAAGCATGAAATAAATTACTTATATTCAGATTAACCCTTTCCAAAACAATCCCTGGTTTTACAGGTCTGGAATAGTAGCCTTTTGAAAATAGGTAACCAGCATTTTCTTCTTTTCCAACAATGTTTTCTACCCCATCAGAGACAGAAATCATCTTTTCAGCAAGAGTTGAATTATCGTCTGCAAATGCTTTCAATTTGGTCTAGTCCAAAAGTTTGTCGTTTTAACCCATCACCACACAATCCCTACTTTTGATGCCCCTGAGAAAGAAGCCTTTTGAAAACCCTGTGGGAGAAGGAGAAAATGCTGGTAACCAGCATTTTCTCCTTTTCCCACAGTGTTTTCTACCCTTCCCAGAACAAATTTCAATTTTTCAGTCACATTTATTTTGTCGTCTGCAAATGCTTTGAATTTGGACCAGTCTAAATCTTTCTTGTGTGGTAATGGGTTAAGTTGATGTATTTGTGTATTCTAGGATGAGGAGGAAGATTTGTCAGACACAGAAATGTTCGAGTTGGATAAAAAGCTTGCGGAGGCATTCCAGATAATGAATAGAACTAGATACAAGAAACTGGATAAAGAGAGAAAGCAACAGCTGTTACAGTTTAAAATCAGGTAAATGTACAAAATCTTCTTGGCTATCAAAGCAAAGACACGCCCAGTGGCTCTAATGGTAACAGACAGGGATAGTAAGTTTGAGACTGTAAGATCAAAAAGATTCATTCTTCTCTCACCACTGAAAATTGTTTTTGACTGTTTATAGGGACAGGAGTGTAGCACGAAATATGTACAGGTAAAAAAAAACTCCAAGGCCCATATTTCCTAACCATTCTTAACCTTTACTTCATAGATATTCATTTCTACGCATTGCTTGTAGGAGCCTTTGCAAAACATTGTGGGAAAAGGTGAAATTGCTCGTGATGAGCAATTTCACCTTTTGTCACAATGTTTTCTATGCTATCAAAAAGTGTCATATACACATAAGAAACGGCTTCATCCTTGCTGTTATTTAGGTTCAATTAGAGATACCATAGAAATGTCTTATGGGGTAAAGGGTTAACTCCTTACCAAATGACAAAATTTAAGACTGATCCAAATTAAAATCACTTCCAAACGACAAAATAAGCATAACTGAGCAATTGATATTTGTTTCCAGCTGGGTAGAAAACATTGTGAGAAAAGCAGAAAATGCTGGTAACCAGCATTTTCTTTTTTTCCTACAATATTTTCAAAAAGCTTCTACCTCAAGGTCATATAAACCTGGGATTGTTTGGTAAAGAGTAATTAACATTCTCAAACATTTCAAAGGAAAACAATCTCAGAGTGGCTACAACCAAAATTGATCGGCTAAATCATTTGATATAGCCTCTCAGAAATTGCTTTACTTCTCAAAACTAGACTAAGACTAAGAATGTAGTTCAGAACAGTTTGCGTATATGTGCCCAGAAAACCATGGATAGCTGTGGATGCATGTTCATGACATAGGCATTAGGCTCAAAGCAAATAAAAACAGATCTGTCTACCTGATACTACACAAGTTTGACATTTGTGCACCCCCACTCTCATGCAGTTGATAGCTCTGCATTAAAAAAGAAGTTGAGACAAATCCCATCGTTTTAACCCTTTCTCAAACGATAAAATTTTGGACTCTTCCAAACTGAAAGAGTTTGCAGATGACAATTTTAGATTTGGAGAAAATGGCAGAAAGTTCTCCAAAAGGGTAGAAAACACTGTGGGAAAGGAGAAATTGCTCGTTACGAGCAATTTCTCCTTTTCCCACAGTGTTTTCAAATGACTTTTACTGCAGACACGTAAAAACCAGGGCTTGTTTGTGAAAGGGTTCACTCTTTATACAAAGGTAAGTCTTAGACTTGTCCTAGTTGAAAGTATTTGCAGACAACAAAATAAATGGGATTTGAAAAGAGATTTATTGTTGGAAGGGTAGAGAACAGTGCTGGTTACCAGCATTTTTATATGCTGGAAGGGTCGGATTATGTTATGTTCCTAGTTGTCAGTACGTTTGTCCATCTATCTGTCTGTCTGTCCATCCATCCGTCCATTAGCAATTTCTTGTCCGTGCAACTCCTCATACAGTTTTCATTGAAATAAGTTCAAACTTACCACAATGAATCTCTATGATGTATAGTTGTACATGTGACTTTTAAAATTTGGATATCTGCAGATGTTCTAGATTTAACCCATTTCACTGACAAGCCCCTTTGGGCATATGAGTCGCTTTGCCTTCTTTTTCTACAATGTTTGCAAAAGCCTTCTTACTCTTTTAAACTTGATTGGTAAAGGGTCAGCTTAATGTTTGCAACTGTTTAAATTGTGGACAAACATTTTAAAAGTGAAAGTTACTGCAGGTCTAAAATTTTGCACTTATGAACTACAGCCCCTTTTATTGGCAGCATATTTTTGTGTTTTTAGCTCACCTGAGCACGAAGTGCTCATGGTGAGCTTTTGTGATCGCCCAATGTCTGTCGTCCATTGTGCGTCGTGCGGTGTGTGTCGTCCATCGTGCTTCGTCCCTCGACCACAATTTCTTTAAACATCTTCTCCTCCTAAACCACTGGGCCAATATTAATGAAACTTGGCAGGGATGTTCCTTGGGTGAAGCTCTACCAAAGTTGTTCAAGAGATTGAATCCCAGCCATAATTCTGGTTGCCATGGCAACCAAAAGGAAAAAAATAGCAAAATCTTTGAAAATTTTCTACTCTGAAACTAGAAGACGTAGAGCTTTGATATTTGGTATGTGGCATCTCCTAGTGAACCTCTACCAAGATTGTTCATATGATGCCCCTGGGGTCAAAACTGGCCCCGCCCGGGGGTCACAAGTTTGAAACATAGGAACAAAGAAGGAAAACTTTAAAAATCTTCTTCTCTGAAAATAGATGGTGCAGAGCTTTGATATTTGGTATGTAGCATCTTCTAGTGGACCTCTAGCAAGATTGTTCATATGATACCCCTGGGGTTAAAACTGGCCCCGCCCCGGGGGTCACAAGTTTGAAACTTAGGAACACAGAAGGAAAACTTTAAAAATCTTCTTCTCTGAAACTAGAAGGCTTAGAGCTTTGATATTTGGTATGTAGCATCTTCCAGTGGACCTCTACCAAGATTGTTCATATGATGCCCCTGGGGTCAAAACTGGCCCCGCCCCGGGTGTCACAAGTTTGAAACATAGGAACAAAGAAGGAAAACTTTGAAAATCTTCTTCTCTGAAACTAGTTGGTGCAGAGCTTTGATATTTGGTATGTAGCATCTCCTAGTGGACCTCTACCAAGATTGTTTATATGATGCCCCTGGGGTCAAAACTGGCCCCACCCCGGGGTTCACAAGTTTTAAACATAGGAACAAAGAAGGAAAACTTTAAAAATCTTTTTCTCTGAAACTGGTTGGTGCAGAGCTTTGATATTTGGTATGTAGCATTTTCTAGTGGACCTCTAGCAAGATTGTTCATATGATGCCCCTGGGGTCAAAACTGGCCTCGTTCCGGGGGCCATAAGTTTGAAACATAGGAACAAAGAAGGAAAACTTTAAAATTCTTCTTCTCTGAAACTAGTTGGTGCAGAGCTTTGATATTTGGTATGTAGCATCTCCTAGTGGACCTCTACCAAGATTGTTTATATAATGCCCCTGGGGTCAAAACTGGCCCCGCCCCGGGGGTCACAAGTTTGAAACATAGGAACAAAGAAGGAAAACTTTAAAATTCTTCTTGTCTGAAACTACAAGGCTTAGAGCTTTGATATTTGGTATGTAACATCTGCTAGTGGACCTCTAGCAAGATTGTTCATATGATGCCCCTTGGGTCAAAACTGGCCCCGCCCCGGGGGTTACAAGTTTGAAACATAGGAACAAAGAAGGAAAACTTTAAAATTCTACTTCTCTGAAACTAGGTGGTGCAGAGCTTTGATATTTGGTATGTAGCATCTCCTAGTGGACCTCTAGCAAGATTGTTCATATGATGCCCCTTGGGTCAAAACTGGTTCGCCCGGGGGGGTCACAAGTTTGAAGCAAAGGAACAAAGAAGGAAAACTTTAAGTTTCTTATTCTCTGAAACTATAAGGCGTAGAGCTTTGATATTTGGTATGTAGCATCTCTTAATGGACTTCTACAAAGTTTCTTCATGCTATGCCCCTTGGGCCAAAACTTGCCCTGCCCCAGGGGTCACAAGTTTGAAACATAGGAACAAAGAAGGAAAACTTTAAAAGTCTACTTCTCTTAAACTAGAAGGAGTAGAGCTTTGATATTTTGTAAGTAGCATTTCCTAGTGGACCTCTACCAAACTTTTTTCTTAGGATGCCCCTGGGGTCAAAACTAGTCCTGCCCAGGGGTCATTTTACAGCTTGGTACTCAGGTGAGTGATATAGAACCATCATGGTCCTCTTGTTTATCAATACACAAAAAAAACGCTATAAATCCCCGATGCAAACATTTGTATTCTAACAGCATACAAGTAAACATTTTAGCGTCCAATGTAGGATTCAATTCTTGAAGATATTAGGAAGAGAAAAACTTTATCTTTTTGGTGAAAGAAGAGCTAAGTCAGAATTTTGTGTGACTCCTTATCCGACAACAAACTTTTGGACTTGACTAAATTGAAAACGCATTGCAGAAGATAAATGTAATACTGCTAAAATGATGATTACTATCTTTGAAAGTGTAGAAAACGTTGTGGGAAAAGGAGAAAATGTTGGTTACCAGCATTTTCTCCTTTTCCCACTCTGTTTTCAAAAGCTTCCTTTCTCAAGAATGTAAAAACTTTGAATCGCATAATAAAAGCCTTGAAAGAGATTTTATGTTTTGCGTTTTAGGTCGTTTGATCTGTTGGAAGTTATAGTGAAGAACAATCCAAGTGTAGTGCTGATCAAGGTAGGTTATAATTGAGTCTTCTGTCATATCAACAAAATATTTGTCTTCAGCAATGTTGTTAGTCTCATAAGAAATGTGTATAATGTTTTGAGGAAAGGAAGAAAACCTTTGTCCAGAGATAATGAAGAAAATAAAGAAACATGTGAGGATAATTGTTAGTTTTGGAGGTGGGTTAACATTTTTATTGTAAGAAAACACTTAGCTAGCTCATGTTTGAAGAAAACAGCAAGATCGTGTCAAAGCTTTGTCCTTGATGTCTGCATTACTGTTGTAAAAAAGAAAAATAAAATCCGACATTTTATCATATTTGCATCATTAATGGAGTAACTTACTTCAAGCTTGGGCTAGCTGATTTTTGCCTACTTTATTATACCTCCGCAAAACGAATGTTTTCGAGGGTATACTGGAATTAGCCTGTCTGTCCGTGTGTCTGTCCTTGTGTCTGCCTGTCTCTGTGTCCTTCCATCCGTGTGTCTGTCTGTGTACAAAATACTAGTAATTTTGCGTCACGAACTCCTCCTACAGTTTTCCTTCAATAGTATTGAAATTTTGCACATATACTGATCATATACTGAATATTCGCAAGACACAATTTTCAAGGGTCAACTCTTCCTGGTGAGGAATTATCTCCCCTTGAACTTGACAGTTTCTTCTGTCAAAGCCCTGGCAGGGGTACCAAGACACTTTCAGTGACAGCTTTAGTTTAACCTGATCCTGACCTGTATGCTGATTGTGTAAGTAGGTATATAAAAGAAAAAATCTATTATTCAGGAAGTTTTGTATACACGGTAAGATACAGGTAAGCAATTTCGTTCATGCATACTGTTGGAAATATTTTTGTTAATATTTGGGATATATGCCATAGGCAGCCCCATGGGATGCATAGGGTAAAGTAGAATTTTAATTCGTGTAAATGATAGTGACCTTAGTCAGGCTAAATGAAGTAGGCAATACTATCAAACAGGGAAATTAGAACCTTGACAAGCATGCGAATTTGGTGTATCAGAAGAGCTAACTAGTGTCTGTGCATCTCGTGTTTAACCCTTTACCACTCACCCGCACCTCAAATCTCCGTGACGACTTTTGACGACATTTAGGTAGAATCCTTTTGAAAACATTGTAGGAAAAGGAGAGAATGCTGGCAACCAGCATTTTCTCATTTTCCCACAATGTTTTCTACCCTTCCCATATAATTTTTTTTCAGTCACATTTATTTTGTCATTTGCACATGCTTTAAATTTGGATGAGTCTATAAATATATTATTTGGTAAAGAGTTAAATAATCAAATATTGGGGTTATATTCTGGTAAGGAATTCAGAAAAAAGAATATTTCCCAATTACAGGAAATGATTGTTCCGTTGTTGGACAGGATGGAAGGTGGCTATCGTGTGGAAAAAGAACAAGTCCTTGGTAACAAAGCAAAGAATATATTTGACCAGATTTATAAAACAAAGAAGGTAGGTTTACAGAACTTCAAAAACAACCATGAAACTGCAATAACTTCCGTCATATTTCTATGATGTAAAATGTCTGATAGTTTTATTGGATGCTCTTTGGGTTAAATAATGATCTTGCCTCCGACAGTAGCATGTCAGATGGATTTCAAAGCAATATATATAGCAATCCTAAATGCCTGTAGAAGCTGCATCACTGAAAAAAAAAAATCAGATCCTTTGAAAGTAATTGGTCAAAAAATAAAAGAAGTATGCATTGTAACAGTGACATAAATGTGATGGTAAGATAAGTCATAACATTATAAGTAAAGCTAAACCTAAAGATCTGTTGAAATTTTAATATAAGTAGAGATTCAAAGCTTTCCCCGCCCCTCCGCCACAGCCTGCAGAAAAAATACCTTGCCCATTAGTATATAGTTCAGTTGCCTCAGTTTTAAACCCTTCGTGAAATTATGAAATGATAATATTTAGGGAAGGATAAGCTTTTTGCGTAATTTTCCGCAGGTAATCACCTAGTAAATTTTTGTAATGCTGGTTACTTGCATTTTCTCCTTTTCCCACAATGTTTTCTACCCTTCCCAAATCAAGTTTTAATTCTTCAGTCACCTTTAATTTGTCGTCTGCAAATGCTTTCAATTTGGACCAGTCTAAAATTTTCTTGTGTGGTAAAGAGTTAAATTCAGTATTGCATGAACCTTTTATGTGATCCTCTGTATCGTTGATAAATTTTTCTGTGTTTCAGATAGTACATGATACACCTGTAGACAGAGATGAGCTCTTAGAGCTGTTTAGTGACTTGATGAAATTATCTCGTGGAGGTAGGTAATTCAGAACAAAAAACTTTCCTGGATCTTGTCTTATTTTGAGTGTAATCTCAACTCTTTACTAGACAAAATGATTTAAAACTTATCCACATTGAGAAAACTTGCAGACAGCAAGCACCTTAACCCATTACCAAACAATCCCTGGTTGTCACGACCCTGTGAAAGAAGCCATTTGAAAACTTTGTGGGAAAAGGAGAAAATGCTGGTAACCAGAATTTTTTCCTTTTCCCACAATGTTTTCTATCCTGTTAAAAGAACATTGCACCATTTGAGCATCACTGAAATTGTTGTCTGCAAATGCTTTCAATTTGGACAAGGCTAAAATTTGTTTGGTAAAGTGTTAAAGGGTCAGCCCTTTACCACATAATCTTGTGTTGTAATGATCTTGAAAAGGACAACTTCTGAAAATATTGTGTGCAAAGAAGAAAATGCTGGTAGCCAGTAATTCTATTATTTCCCCACAATATCTTCTAGCCTTTCCAAGACCAGTCTCATAAATGGAGTCTTACAGAATTTGTAGTCTGCATATTAATGCTTTCAGTTTGGACAATTCTAAAACTTTATAATCTTAGAGGTTTTGCTTGCCAATAAATGAAAAAGAGGTAAATATATGTATTACCAAAACCTGTTTTGCTTGAATTTCTCACTAAATACCTGAAAAAATAAGTGGAAGATCAGACTTCACTTTCTGTACCGTTTGATCCTGATCTGCACAGCCAAAAGTAGAACATGATATTTCCTATAGGAAATTTACTCTTTACCACACAGCAAAATTTTAGACCTATCCAAATCAAAAGACTTTGCAGACACAGGTGCCTGACGTGTCTGGTATCATACCATCCCTCTATATAGATATAATAAAGTCTTTATTATATCTGTATAGAGGGATGGTATGATACCAGACACGTCAGGCACCTGTGTTTGCAGATAACAACTTCATCATTACTCAAATGATGCAATTTTCTTAGAAAGGATAAAACAAACATTGTGGGAAAAGGAGAAAATGCTGGGAACCAGCATTTTCTCCTTTTCCCACAATGTTTTCAAAAGGCTTCTTCCTCAGGGTTGTTAAAAGTTGTCATTGTGTGGTGAAGGGTTAACTAAGAGTTTATCATTTTGTATGTAAACACTTGTTTATTTTGTCTGTTGCTTCAAATGTACATGTACCTGTTTGGACTGTAATGTCTTCTTTTCAGTTACATATCATTTTCATTTGTGTTATTTTCAGTTGTAATGTAATTTTATGCTAATTTCATGTGAGTTTATTTTACGCTATTTTTCATTTAAGTGTCCAGTGATGCAATGTTGACGGATGTTGTCAAAGGGTGTGTCCTGGTGTTACGAATGTTGTTAAACCTTCAGGGAGATACCCAACCTTCCCCTGTCAAAACTAGGTCTAAACGTAAAGAAGTATCTGAGTCTGCTAGTGCAAAGGTGTGCATTGCTCCACTTGTGGCTATTACTGTAATTTTTTTTACTGTATTTTAACTTATTACCAAACGACAATATTTTAGGCTTGTCCAAATTGAAAGCATTTGCAGATGACAAAATAAAAGTTACTGAAAATTTGAAATTTGTTTTGTGAAGGATAGAAAACATTGTAGGAAAAGGAGAAAATGCTGGTTATCAGCATTTTCTCCTTTTCCCACAATGTTTTCTAAAGGGTTCTTTCTCAGGGTCATTAAAAGTAGGGATTATGTGGTAATGGGTTAAATACAAATATCACAGGTCTTGGAATAGCTAATCTCAGCCAATCTGTCTGTCTGTCTGTCTGTCTTGATTGTAATAGAATAAAATAAGGACCTGGCTCCTAATGTTTGTGTAAAATATAATGTGAATATTTAGTAAAATTGGAATTGTAAGAATTGATTCAATGTCAAGACATACATGTATTTTGGGTAAGCCAAAAGAAACCTGTATCTACTCAGTTTTAATGTGAAATATAGAAACTGTCTTTTAAAATAACTCAAATATCTATCATTTTGAAATAACAGTGTTCCATGGTGTTATTAAAAAAAATAAGACAGAAACTCCTCATGCATTAAGTTATTATAAGTTAAATAATAATGTCCCCAATCTGGAGAAGTAGTACAACATTCCTTATGTGCTGGGGATGCTCCCTCCCGGTTCAACCCTGCACATGCATAAATCATTTGGAACAAGGACTCAAAAAAACAATTGATACACAAGTGTATTATTAGAAATAAGTTATGGGTTTATTACACTGTTGGGGAGATTTTACGTGGTAATAGAATATAAGTTAACAAACACTTTTTCTGATGGTGTGTGTTGTATTAAATGAAATGTTTGACTTTTGTAGAAACAAGCAATGGACGAGGACAAAGTTATTGCTCTTGTACAGACTGGTCTGATGGATATGTTCCAGCAAAAATCTGGGTATTGCACGATGTCTTTCTTCTGCAGTCTTCTTGACAAAGTTAATGTAAGTTATAGGGTTACAATCATCTTGTTTTGTAAAGGGTAGAAAACATTTGGGGAAAAGGAGAAAATGCTGGTTACCAGCATTTTCTCCTTTTCCCACAATGTTTTCCAAAGGTTTCTTTCTCAGGGGCGCCAAAAGTAGGGATTGTGTGGTAATTGGTTAACCCTTTCCAAAACGACAAATTTTAGACTCTTGTGAAACTAAGAGCATCCACAGATAACCAGTTCAGAATTAGTACACATGAGCTTTAGGTCCTTGATAGGGTAAAAAACATTGTGAAAAAATGAGAAAATCCTGATTTTCAGCATTTTCTCCTTTTATCTCAATATTTCCAAGATCCGCCTTTCTCAGGGTTGTGAAAACCAGGTACGTGTTTGGTAAAGGGTTAAAGTTCTAGAGTGTACAAAAATTGAGACATAAGTCAATTAAGAAAATGGAAAGTTTACTGGTAGCTATAGCTTACTTGTGCATACTTAAATCTCTTTGTCACAATCCAGGCTTTAAGCTACCCTGAGGAGAAACAATTGATAACATTGTGGGAAGAGGACAAAATGCTGAATTTTCTTACCGATTTTTAGCTCCCCTGAGCACAACGTGCTGGAGGTCCTCTTTAAAAACTGTTCACAGAATTTGATTCCGTCAAAAACTCCGGTTGCCATTGCAACCAAATGGAATTTTTTAGCAAATTCTTTAAAAATCTTCTCCTCTGAAATCGCTAGTCGGATTTTGAAATAATTTCACAGATATGTTCCTGGGGTGACCCTTTTCAAAAATTGTTTGTGAAAGTTTGATCCCTCCAGAAATGTGGCTCTGGTGAATGGGGGCTACTTGCACTATACAGAAATGAAGGAATTCTTAAGAATTCTTCTTCTCTAAAACCACTGGTCAGATTTTGAAATTGTTTCACAGATGTTCCTTGGATGGCCCTTTTCAAAAATTGTTTGCAAAATTTTGATCCGTCAAGAAATGTGGCTCAAGAAAATAATTTCACAGAGATGTTCCTTGGATGACCGTTTTCAAAAGTTTTTTGCGAAATTTTGATCCCTCAATAACCATGGCTCTGGTGAATGGGGCTACTTGCTCTATACATATATGAAGAAATTCCTAAAAGCTCTTCACTGAAACCGCTGGTCAGATTTTAAAATAATTTCACAGAAATATTCCTTTGATGACCCTTTTCAAAAATTGTTTGCGAAATTTTGATAGGTAAAGAAACATGGCTCTGGTGAATGGGGGCTACTTACGCTGTACGGAAATTAAGAAACTCCTAAAAATTTTTTTTTCTGAAACTACTGGTCAGATTTCGAAAGGACTTTTACAGATGACCTTTTGAAAAATTTCTTGGCAAAATACTAGTAATGATTTTGTTTCCAGTGTTTCAATACCTAAAAAAAAATGGCTATGGTCCTCTCAAAAATTCAGGTGAGCGATCCAGGGCCATCTTGGACCTCTTGTTAATGAGTAGTCAGCAGGTACTTTCTTTTATGAAAAGTCATGATCAAAAGTTTTAAAGGGTTCACACAAAGTATGAGTAGGTCAAGGTTACACATCAAAGAAATTATATTTTATTTCTGCTCACAGCTGATGTTTTGGCCAATGTGGGAAGAACTTGTGAAAACCATCTGTTCAACAGACATTAAGACCCATAGTAGAGTAAGTTAGTAGAGATTTTTTCACTTGTTTTATACATTTTGTGAATAAATATATTATGCAGTATGCCTTGTAGCTTAACCCTTTACCAAACGACAAGATTTTAGACTGGTCCAAATTAAGAGCACTTACAGACAACAAGGTAAAGGTAACTCAAAAATTGAAATTTGTTTACAGCAGAGTAGAAAACGTTGTGGGAAAAGGAGAAAATGCTGGTTACCAGCATTTTCTCCTTTTCCCACAATGTTTTAAAAAGGCTTCTATCTCAGGGTCGTAAAAACCAGGGATTGTTTGGGAAAGGGTTAAATATTTTTATATCATGTTGATATCAGCATGCACTGTTATATGAGTGAAAGGTCAGTTTATAAAAGTAAGTGCAGAGTTGGGGATACTTTAACCCTTCACCAAACAATCCCTGGTTTACATAACCCTAAGTTACCAGCATTTTTTTCCTATTCCTACAATGTTTTCTTGTCTATCAGGACATGTAATGCTTTCAATTTGGACTATTGTACATTTTTGTTGTGTAATAAAGACTTAAGTGATTTTATTCAAGAAGAGAACAATTAGCCACAAGGATACATATTATATAATAATTATTATATTATTTAGCCCTCAACATGCCAGAAAGGGCATTCAGACTTTTGTGTAAGCCGTCGTCTCGGATCAGCCTGCTAATCTGAGGCGACACTTTCCATTCTAATGTGATTTCCTGTTTAGGGCAAGTCTACTGAGTGACAAAGTCTAATGTAGACGTAAAGAGCTGTCTCGGATTAGGCTGCGTGGAGTGCGCAGGCTGATCCGAGATGACATTTTATGCAAATGTCCGAGTGCCCCTTTTCCCTTGTTACAGTATATTTATACTGTTTTGGTCTTTTATCAGATGCCAAAGTTTTAGTTTAGTCTGAGTTTTTATGTGTTTGCAGTTAACAAATTAAGTGTAGCTTTGGTGATTGGACATGTCTTTCAAAGGTTAGAAAACATAGGAAAAAGACAACAAATGAGGCTCAAAATCTTGTCTTTCAGAATGTTTGAACTCTGTATTGGAAAGTAGTTTCAAAAGTTGCCTGAAGCAGCATCATTATACCCCGCAAAACGAATGTTTTCGGGGGTATACTGGAATCAGCCTGTCTGTCCGTGGGTCTGTCTGTGTGTCCGTCTGTGTACAAAATACTAGTAATTGCCTGTTTCTGTCAAAGTGCTAGTGGGGGTATTAACCCATTACCACACAACCCCTACTTTTGACGCCCCTGAGAAAGAAGCCTTTAGAAAACATTGTGGGAAAAGGAGAAAATGCTGGTAACCAGCATTTTCTCCTTTTCCCACAATATTTTCAACCCTTCACAAAACAAATTTCAAATTTTCAGTCACTTTTATGTTGTCGTCTGCTTTCGATTTGAACAAGCCTGAAATATTGTCGTTTGGTAAAGAGCTAAGTCACATTCAGTGACAGCTCTAGTTAAAACTTGGCATTGTGTTGTACAATTTAAGGATTTATAAGTGAAGACCAGATAGTTTAATATGAGGTTATTTAACATGCTTGGGTACAATACTGAATTCTATTGGATGAGTACACTGTAGTACCAGTCTATATTTTGGACGAGGTGACAGCCGAGTCCAAAATATAGACTGGTTCTGCAGTGTACGAATCCAATTGAATTCAATATTGTACCCAAGCATGTTAAATGACCTCTTTATTTCACACTTTCGTATTGACTTTAAAGTAAACAATAAATATAGGGTCATTTCAATTGAAAAAAAATCAAAACATATCAAAAGAGGGGTTTGAATTGGCTTTTTTTTACAACAGACTTCAGTACACTACTCTTCCGGTCCAATATCGAAATTCAGGACTCTTGCCTCGTTTTGAAAAATCCGTATTGGACTCTACAGCGTCTAATACAGGCATAGATATTCTGTACTCACATGGTAGTATTAAAGCTATTTCATTGGACGTTAAATTGTAGATGTGAAATAAACATATTTATTTTACATCGATTGAGAAACAAGTTCTGACAACTTATACTAATCTCTCTCGATTCTGCTTCCTGGGAACTACACCAGTACTCGCGCCGAAAGTGTGGGCCAATGAAAAATCCCAAAGTTGACACCTGCTCCCGGGAATCGAACTAAGGACCTTATGGTTACGAGGCCAGTGCTCTACCTCACGACCATGAACACAACACCCAAAAAAGGGCATTGGGGCATTTTGCGTAAAGTGTCATATCAGAGCAGCCTGCGCAAGCTAATCTAAGACAGCACTTCATGACTTCTTTAGATTTTGCCCAACATTAGACTTGTATGAAACAGAAAATTTAATATGATTGGAAAGTTCCATCTCAGATCAGACTTACAACCTGTGCAGGCTGATCCAAGATGACTTTTTACACATATGTCCAGATGTCACTTTTCGCATGTTACAGGCCATATATAGTCTATTTGAAGTTTTTCTTGTACTTTTTTTCCTTGATTTATATAGTAGATTTCTTTCTATAATTTGATTATACATGTATCTTTCTTTCTAGTATTTGTTTATTTTATTTGCAGGCAGATGCAGTTATTATTCTGTCCAAACTTCTGAATAAACAGCTGGTAAGTGTTGTAATTTAGTTAACATCCACTTCATTATAAATATGACATTTTATTATATATACCAGTAAATTTTACAACTCGCATACCTATGTTACAATCGGATAAAACTACATTCCTAATATGTCGAGATGACATGTGACGTGCATGGACTAAGCATGCATTGATGTGTGAAGTGAAGCTGCAATATTAATCTGCCATTCATAGTTTATATTTTCTCTGTAAAGTAGGAATCGGGACAATTCCGGAATTGTCCTGGGCAAAGTAGGAATTCTCACTTTGTCAGGCGAAGTGAGAATTCCTACCTGGTGCGGTTCAATTCCAGAATTGTCCCTGCGCAAAGTATGAATTGGGACAAAGTGAGAATCTATTATTTTCCCTGGGCAAACTAGGAATCGGGGACAGTGTAAGAATAAATGTTTTCTGATCATTGTTATTGATATTTGATTTTGAATCTACACTGTCTGATACTCTGAGATTTTCCCTGGTGAAAAGAACTTTGATATTGTGATAGTTTTTAGTTTAACCACATAAACACATTTTTTACCAATCCAAAATGAAAACATTTACAAGACAACAAGCTAAATGCCTCTTAAACGACGGAATTTGTCTTTGAAAGAGAAGAAAACATTGTAGAAAAAGGATAAACTGTTGGTAACCATGTTTTCATAGTTTAGCATTCGTGAAAGATTTGATCTACACCTTCATTGTCACTTAAGCGTAGCTGCTTCATGACTTGTGGCAATGGAGAAATGTCTTCAGTTACAAAACATTCCATTTACATTTTTTACATAGAAATTATTTTGGTTATTCTTACTTGGTTTTATTATTGTAACTATTCCCACTTTACACCAACCCTTTGAATTCTTACTTTGTCCAATCCTATTCCTACTCTGCACACAGCCCATATCTGACCATAATACGATATATCTCCCTTGCACAATTCTAGAATTGTCCGGTACAATTCTGGAATCGGCAGACATAGTGAGAATTCCTACTTTGCGCAGGACAATTCCGGAATTGTCCCGATTCCTACTTTGCGCCGAACATATATATTCACATACAGTACAGTGACAGCTCTAGTTTTTTTGTTTTTTTTTCAGAGAAAGATTGAAATTTATTTCATCTTAAGAATGTCAGTGGTAATAATTTCATGAGTGTCACAGCCACATGTGAAAGTATTACTGATGATGTTCATGAGATGAAATAGATTTCGTCCTGTAACCAAAAGTAACTTATATCATCTAATTGATACATGTTTATATCTTCATAGACCATCTAATTGATACATGTTTATACCTTTATAGACCTTTATAGACCCTAAAAGTCTCCTTTATATGTATCAGTTTACCACTGTATTCCTTGTCATGTGTGCTAGCTGACCTTTGATGTCAGTTTCCCATAAAACAATATCTATATGGAAATGTTTCTTCATTTTCATTTTATATATAGGTTAGAGACTTAGATGTTGAAGAATGGAGTAGCTTTGTGATGGAGATTAAATCATTGTCTGAGAAAGTAAGTTTGTTTGAAAGTTGTGTAATATTGTTTGCAACAATTTTATTTAGATAGCAAGTGAACCCATCCATGCTTTGCATGAATTTCGTACCATTGAAAACATTATTGGAAAAGGAGAAAATGCTGTTAAACAGCATTTTCTCCTTTTCCTACAATGTTTTCTACCCTATCTAACTCAATTTTCCTCTATTTGATCCACATTAAAATTGTTGTCTGCAACTGATTTCAATTTTGAGGGTTAACAAGCAATTTTACACCAAAGCCTTTAGCTGCTTTTCCACATTATCAAGCTTCAAACAATGATCAACAACGAGAGAGGAATGAATCATGTTGCAATGACTATCATAGGTTTTTGGAAAGAAATTTGTATTTGAGTTTTAGATTCAAACCTGCAACCCACTGGTTTCAGGTCCTGTATGCCAATGATTGTGCTACCAGTCTGGGCCTAGGAAGATAGGACTGACTGTTTGTGTGCACTTGGGAAGTTCTAGTATCTGTTGTCTGTAATTGATCATTTTTAGCATAACCTAGTAACGTTTGCATTGCACTTTACTTTCTTTTGATTCATTCTTTCAATGGATGAATAAAAAATGTACACTATGTTGTGCTATAATGTTTCCTTATGTTTTCTTGTAATCGTTTCAACCCTCCACTAGACAGGCTTGAGTTATAATGTCCAGAAGAGGGAAGGCTTCTGTAAATATTGTGAGAAAAGTAGAAAATGCTGGTAGACAAACAGCAACAGCATTTTCTCCTTTTCCCAATTTGTTTTCTACCCTTTCCTTATTTGAGCAAGACAGCACTGAGTTTTAATGTCCAGAAGAGGGAAGGCTTCAGTAAACATTGTTAGAAAAGGAGAAAATGTTGGTAAACAAACAGCAACAGCATTTTCTGCTTTTCCCAATTTGTTGTTTTCTAGAAAAGGTTTCAATATGGATAAGTGTAAAATTTTGTTGTACTGTAAAGGGTTAAACAATTGTTTTCAAAATCCTATCTGCCTTATGATTGTAAAAATATGGGATTATCTTTTTAACTCTTTACTAAATGAAAAAAAATCCTGACTTGTCCAAATTGAAACCACTTGCAGATGACAAAATAAATGGAACCTAAAAATTGAAAAAAATTGTTATAGGAAGGATAGAAAACATTGTGGGAAAAGGAGAAAATGCTGGTTACCAGCATTTTCTCTTTTTCCCAGAATGTTTTCAAGATTTTTTTCCACTGGATCGTGAACTTCAAGACTGGGAATAAATTTGGAAAGGGTTGATTAACTCATTACCACACGAGAAAATTTTGGACTGGTCCAAACTGAAAGCATTTGCAGACTACAAAATAAAGGTGACTGAAAATAGAATTTTTTTCTTGGAAGGGTAGAAAACACTGTGGGAAAAGGAGAAAATGCTGGTTACCAGCATTTTCTCCTTTTCCCACAGTGTTTTCAAAAGGCTTCTTTCTCAGGGGCGTCAAAAATAGGGATTGAGTGGTAATGGGTTAAAATACTATCAAGAGTTTATCTATTATTTTGTACTTTAAATGTTTAATAATTGCAGGTGCTGAACAGTACGAGTTCTAAAAACAAGCACTTTATTAAAGAATTGTTGAAACTTTTTGTGAAGGTGTACCAGGTGTCTGCTGATTCAAGTTTTAAGGTAGAATTCCTTTTCTTATTGTGTATGTATACTGAGCTACCACTAATAGGGCCTTTTTCTCTAATTCTATGGCATATCTTTACCGATCTATCAATTTTTATCCCTCGCCAAGAGGGATATAGTCTTAGCGTTTGCCTTCCATCTGTCTCCAATTCCATTGGACGGAATTTCATAAAACTTTATACATGTGTACAATAACCCATTCTGCTGAGACACATTATTTGTTTTTTTGTTTCATTTTTGTTTCTTTGCGACACCTTTTGATAGCATGGAAAACATTGTGGCAAAAGGTGAAATTGCTCATGACGAGCAATTTCACCTTTTGCCACAATGTTTTCCAAAGGCTCCTACAAGCAATGCGTAGAAATGAGTATCTATGGAGTAAAGGATTAAAACCTATTTTGACTTCCATTCGACTTAAACATGAGGTACACTGGTCCTTCAACATGCAGAAAATTGACCAATGGCAAAAAGTATCAGTCCAAGGTAGGCCTGCACAGGCTGACCTTGATTAATACTTTTCGCAGATGGATTAAGCTTCCTGTTTACAAAGCATGGCTCATTTTACTTTATTACAGTTGCTGGGTGATCCAGAGATGAAGATTCTTGAGGGCATGATGCCAGATTTTAGTCAGGAGACACTGGGCTTCTTTCGTAAACTCTACAGACATATCTATAAAACAAACTTGTAAGTCATACTAGCAAGCTTCTTATTATACCCCCGCAAAATGAATGTTTTCGGGGGTATACTGGAATCGGCCTGTCCGTGTGTCCGTCCATGTATGTATCCATCGGTACATACGAGCCCAACATTGTGGGGTTAGAGGTAACTGTACATTTAGTCTCTATGGGGTTCATTCTGTCCATCTGGTAGGTTTGGGATTAGGGTTAGGCTTGTGGGGTTAAAAAAGGTGCTCTTGTTGGGTTGTTTTGGTTGCATTGAATAAAGAGCTATTCGACCTCACAAGGTCTGTCTCGTAAGACCATCCGTGTGTCCGTCTGTGTACGAAATACTAGTAATTTATCGCAAACTCTTACAGTTTTCCTGCAATTGTACTGAAACTTTGCACATATACTGATCATATATTAACTCATTACCCAACGACAAAGTTTCAGGTTTATCCGAATTGAAAACATTTCCAGAGGACAAAATAAAAGTGACTGAAAATTTGAAATTTGTTTTGCGACGTGTAGAAAACATTGTGGGAAAAGGTGAAAATACTGGTTACCAGCATTTCCCCCTTTTCCAACGATGTTTTCTAAAGGCTTCTTTTTCAGGAGGGTCAAAAGTAGGGATTGTGTGGTAATGGGTTAAAGATTTGCAAGACGCAACTTTCAAGTGTCAACTCTTCCTGGTTGAGGAATTATCTCCCCTTGAACTTGACACTTTTTTCTGTCAAAGCGCTGGCGGAAGTATTAAGTCACATTCAGTGACAGCTCTTGTTTTCTCCGTCTTGTTTTGGTGAATTTAAATGCCTTATACTCTGGGTTCTTTATCCCAATCACTACCAGTGTTACCATAGATTGCTTATGTGGATGGCCTAGATCAAGATCAAACTACAGCAGTGCTGCTACCTGGTCTAAGTCTGTAATGAGAGTCAGCTCCAATGTAATAAGCTATGGTCTGTGAATAGGGGGTTTAACCCTTTCCCAAACAAGCCCTGGTTTTTACGTGTCTGCAGTAAAAGTCTTTTGAAAACACTGTGGGAAAAGGAGAAATTGCTCGTAACGAGCAATTTCTCCTTTTCCCACAGTGTTTTCTATCCTTTTTGAGAACTTTCTGCCATTTTTTCCAAATCTAAAATTGTCGTCTGCAAACTCTTTCAGTTTGGAAGGGTCCAAAATTTATCGTTTGGGAAAGGGTTAATGCATCTGAAAAAAGTTTTGTTGTATGTTTGCTTGTGCAGTCCGCACACACTAAAAAGGGCCAAAACTTTTTGCCACTGTGAAATCTTCTGCATGTCCAAGGGTGACCAATTTTGCTTCATGATCCAGTTGATTGTTTGACAAAAAATTAATTTTGTGTTTTTCATAATTATTTGTTGAATTTGTTGGTATTTTCCATCACAAAGATGTATTAAACCCCAATTTCACAGAGTATGGCCTTGTATACATATTATACCTTCAGACTCTGACTGATAGGTTGAATCTATTTCGTTGGCAGCAAAGAATTTAAAAGAGTTCAAACATAGGATGACTTAACTCTTTACCACACGAGAAAATTTTAGATTGGTCCAAATTGAAAGCATTTGCAGACGACAAAATAAAGGTGACTGAAAATTTGAAATTTGTTCTGGGAAGGGTAGAAAACACTTTTGGGAAAAGGAGAAAATGCTGGTTACCAGCATTTACCAGCATTTTCTCCTTTTCTCCCAGTGTTTTCAAAAGGATTCTTTCTCAGGGGTGTCAAAAATAAGGATTGTGTGGTAATGGGTTAACTTTCAACCATTTTAGCTCTTGTCACAACCAGTGATTGTTGTTTATTCATTGTAAATTCTTTACCAGTGTGATGTAGAACACTTTTAGAAAGACAATGGCTGCTTTGTCATATATCCCTTTAGGAAAAGCAATTACTCTCAATGGGGTTGATTATGAAATAATGTTGTTTAACTCTTTACCAGACGACAAAATTGTAGACTCTTTAAAGCAGTAGCAGACAGCATAATTAAAGTGGCTCAAAAATTAAAATTTGTTTTGGGAAGGGTAGAAAATATAGTGAGAAAAGGAGAAAATGCTGGTTACCAGCATTTTCTCCTTTCTTGCAATGTTTTCAAATGCTTCTTTTACCGAGTCATGAAAACCAGGGATTGTTTGATAAAGGGTAAATATTATAATTGAAATACATGTAGTTTAATCCTTTACCACAGGATCCAGAATTTTAACACCCTTTAAAAGGAAGACATCTGAAAACACTTTGGAAAATGTTTTCTACCCATAGACAAATTACCGTTTCTGATAAACATTTATGTTGTAGATGGCAAATGCTTACTTTAAGCATGCCAAGCCCCATTAGCTCAGTCGGTAACATACAGGACTTGAAAACAAGGGGTCGTAAGTTTGACCCCTGGCTCGGCCAATTTCTTTCCAAGGATTGATAATAGTCATTGAAACAGGATTCATTCCTCTCTCACCCCTGATCATTGTTTCGACGATGGTTATGTGGGAAAGCAGCCAGTGGCTTGGAAAGAATATTGTGCAGAGTATTGTAACAGAAACTTCAGGAAATCATGAATAGGTGCACTGGCTGCCATGATATAATTGAAATAATGTTAAAAACATCCTTAAACACCATGTAATCAATCAAGCCTAAAATTTTGTTGTTTGGTAAAGATTTAGCAACACTTTCTATTGGTTTCCAACCTACAACTTCACTCCTTTCCAAACAACACATTTTTGGACCGAACCAAATTCAAAGCATCTGCTCACAACAAATTAAATCTTGTTAATATGATGATTTCTGGCCGTGACAGAGTAGAAAATATTGTGGGAAAAGGAGAAAATGCTGGTTACCAGCATTTTCTCCTTTTCCCACAATGTTTTCTATAGGCTTCTTTCTCAGGGTCATTAAAGAGTCGGGATTGTGTGGTAAAGAGTTAAAACTCCAAATTTCATGGATCCGATACCGTCCTGATATAAGCATTATTCTTCCTTCTTCAGGCCTACTAAACAACACAAGAGAAAAAATGATGTCAAGAAAGAGGGACAGTCTACACCAGGGAAAAAGATGAGATTGGAAAACCAGTCCATTACCAATGGAAATTCGGAATTGGTTGAGGGAACTAGCATTGGTGATGTTGAAGAAATGGTTATAGAGATGTCGTCTCCCACTGAAACTAACCACAAAGGAAAGAAAAGGAAAAAGAAGATAAAGAATGCTGACACAACCCATGAATCTGTTGCAGATTCACCTTCACATGCTGTAAATACTGGAAAATCAAGTCCAAAATCTTGTACTAGTCCACAAGTAACTGATTCAAAAAAGAAAAGGAAGAAGAAACGGCAATCAGGACTACAAGATAATATGGAAGTGGAATCAGAGGAAAGTTCTAATAAAATTGTAACTGAAACTGTAGATGATACCAGTCTGCATGATGAAACAGTAAAGTCACAGTCTTTAAATTCTATAAACGGGTCTGCCTCATCCAAGAAAAAGAAAAGGAAATCAGGAAAATTCTCAACTATGTCTTAGCTACCTGTAGATTCATATTATGTTTAAAAATTTTCCTTTTCATGTTTAACCTAACAAAATTTGGTTGATATTAGAAAACAGATGCAATTTATTGACATTGAAAAAGGCAACTATGTAAAAGAAATTTTAAGTTAGAAAAGACTTGTCATTGGTATTGTGCAGATTCCATTATTGTACCACATTTTTCTGTTTCCTATAGATTAATAAAGACTTCCATTTTTTAAAAGGATGTATTATAAGTTGCTGTTTTTTCCCATTTAGGAAATTACTTCAATATCCGAAGGAAAGCTGTTGACATGGAGATATTTAGATCTATCCTCTGATGTTTTTTCTGCCACATCTTTTAACCCTTTACCACACAACAAAGTTCTAGACTTGTCCAAATTGAATGGATTTACAGATGATAAATTCAAAGCAAGAAATTTTATCTTTCACACAGTAGAAAACATTGTGGGAAAAGGAGAAAATACTGTTAACTAGTACTCCTCTTTTCCCATAACCTTTTCAACCCCTTCAAAGTTAGATCCATCGTTAAAAACACTCTTGAGCTACCCTTACAAATAATTTCTTTACAGACATTTCAATTTTTTTTTTTTACTTCGTTCAGATTTAACCCTTTCCCAAACAGCAAATTTTGAACCAGACCAAATTGAAAGCATTTTGCAAATGACAAATTAACAGTTGCTGAAAAGATGATTTTTCTATATGGTAGGGTTGAAAACATTGTGGGAAAAAGATTATCTTACTTTAATTTTTAACTCAAGCTTGCTGATAGTTTCTATTGATATATTAACACCTATACAGACTTGGGTAAGACAGGTGTTGTTGAGAAGGGATTAAGATATCTGATTTGCAAGTTTACACCTGTCATATTCACTAATGTTTAGTTGTAGATTTGAACATATAAAATCACCAAACAAGCAAAAAATATATAAAAAAATTAAATGAATTTATTATGAATGAATACAGGAAACAACACATTTTGGCCATAAAGCACAATTTTAAGAAAAAAACACATTTTTGATCATAAAGCACAATTTTAGGAAAAAATATTCTTATCAAATCAATTTAACTTATACAAAAACATTATTTTTTACAACCTCCACAAGTATTGAAAGCAGTAAATTTTATTCAACTTCAACATGATTTTAAACCATGGGGGTTTTGTCCACTTTTCAGTTAAGGGTATGGGGGTATGGGGGTTTTATCCATGGGGGTTTTGTCCTAGGGGGTTTGTCCGTACCCAGCTTTTGTACTAACTGCTGGTAGAAGTGTAAAGAAGGCTTGCTAAAGTACTTATCTTTATTTTCTGCAAAAGAGAAACATCTTTATAGATGATACTGACCAATGACGCATGAATGAGGCTAAAAAAATATGTTTCATTAAATGAATCATATTCATGATTAAAAAGTACAAAGAGTAAAATACAGTTTTTAAAACTATAAAAATCCTTATTAATAAACAACTTTCAAACACATGATTGTGATGTGACTGCTGATGAATCATTTATGTTTTCTCTCCTCTCTCCCTTCCCCACTCTCCCCCCTCTCCTTGTTTCTCTCTCTTTCTCTCCCTCAAAATTCAATCACAAGACACATTTATTTCGCTGCCTGCTAATGCTTCCAATGTGGACATAATCTAAAATTTGTCCTTTAGCAAAGAGTTACCTGATATATAAGAATAAAGATAATATACAATGTATTTTGATTGAAATATGATGAATATGAATAAAGATAAGATACTGTCAATGTATTATGCTTGCAATATGGGCAATGTCATTTTTTGCAATAAATCTTGAAACTAGAAATTCTGAATAATTCATTAATTGGCTGATTTTTCATTCTTTCCAATCACAAAACAGCGCTGTGTTTTGATGACCCTTCAGAATATAAAAATGATTTAACTTGTTACCACACAATCCCGACTTTTAACAACCCTGAGATCGAAGCTTTTTGAAAACATTGTGGGAAAAGGAGAAAATTTTCTCCTTTTTCCAGAATGGTCTCTACCCTTCAGAAGACAAATTTCAATTTTTGTGCTATGTTTATTTCGTTATCTGCAGGTGCTTTCAATTTGGACCAGTCTAAAACTTTGTTGTTTGGTAAAGAGCTAAAACGTTGTTGGAAAAGGAGAAATAATGGTGAACAGCATTTTCTTCTTTTCCCCCAATGTTTTCCAAGACAAGTTCCATCATTTTACCTACATTTCATATGTTGTCAGCAAATGCTTTCAATACTGGCAAAATTATTTAACCCTTTACCACACAATCCTAACTTTTTACGAGCCTGAGAAAGAAGCCTTTTGAAAACATTGTGGGAAAAGGAGAAAATGCTGGTAACCAGCATTTTCTCCTTTTCCCACATTGTTTTCTACCCTTCTCAGACCAAAACTTCAATTTTTCAGTCACCTTTATTTTGTCGTCTGCAAATGCTTTGAATTGATACCAGTCTAAAATTTTGTCGTTTGGTAATGAGTTGAGGAAAGACATTCACTAAAATCACACCTCAAAGCCTTGGCATAAAGAGGCAGCTTGTAATAGTGTTACAAATGAAGAGGTTGTATTTTGGGGATTTTTTTCACCATTTTCAAAAGATCGTGGCAGCTAGTGCACCTACTCATGTATTCTTAACCCTTTACCAAACAAACACTGGTTTTTACGACCCCGAGATAGAAGCCTTTTGAAAACATTGTGAGAAAAGGAGAAAATGCAGGTAACCACCATTTTCTAGTTTTTCCCAAAATGTTTTCTTCCCCACCGGAAACTAATTTCATTCTTTGAGTTACGCTTCTTTGTCTTCTGCAAGTGCTTTGAATTTGGACCAGTCTAAAATTTTGTCATTTGGTACTACAGGGATAATTATGTTTCTCATATTTTTGTTGATACCAAATTTATAACTAGAACTGACAGAGCACATGAAGAGGACAAAATAAACATTTTTTTTTAAAATTTAAATTAGTTTTCAGCAGGGTAGAAAACATTGTGGAAAAAGAAGAAAATGCTGGTTACCAGCATTTTCTTCTTTTCCAACAATGTTTTCAAAAGGATTCTATCTCAGGGTCGAAAAAACCAGGGATTGTTTGGTAAAGGCTTAATGTCTACCAAAGGACCAAATTTTCGACTGAACCAAATTGAAAGCACTAGCAGACAACAAAAGTTGCTACAGTGATGACAAGTTTTTATGATAGGGTTAAAAACATGGTGGGAAATGGAGAACATGCTGGTTACCAGCATTTTTCCTTTCCCCACCACATTTTCAAAAGCCTTCTTTTACAGCATCATTAAAAGTTGGAATTGTGTAATAAAGGGATATGAAAGGTAAACAAAAACAGCCCCTGATATTTTTTCTGCGCCACCTTTTAGATTTGCGATTTGCATCAAGCAAAAATGTTTGGTGTAGTGGGTGGAGACATTTCATTTGTGATGATTCCAGAGATCTTTTGACATCATTCCTCGTTTTCACCTTTCATAATATGTTCAGTTGTCAGACCTCTCTCAATGTTCTATAATGTAAGATAGAACAATTTTAAAAAATTAGTAAATATCATTCATAAAAGCTACAGTTTTACATGTACCTGGCACAATGGTAGAATGTACATAACATAGTTAATTGGAGTGAATTCCCGGTAGATGTAGTTTCAAAATTAGTACAACTATCTCTATGGCTGATAAAAGACAGTTACAACAAGAGCAGCAAATTGTTGCAAGATACGCCCGTCTTACCCCAACTTGTAAAGCTGGGGCATGCACCAGACAAAATTCAAGTATGAAAAATGACAATGGGCACTAACTCAAAAATTAAACGAGCAAGAGTTATGATTCCTGCGCACTGCACTCCCCCTCGATGAGATCTATCCACACATGAAATATCATAACCCTAGCTAGTGTAGTTTTGGAGATATGCTCCGGACAAAATTCAAGTATGAAAAACAACAAAGGGCAATAACTCAAAAATTAAGCAAGCAAGAGTTATGATTCCTGCGCATTGCACTCCCCCTCGATGAGATCTATCCACCCATGAAATTTCATAACCCTAGCTAGAATAGTTTTGGAGATATGCTCCGGACAAAGAACTGGACGCCGCCCACCCGCCACGGGTGATCCCATAATACGTCCCGTCTTCGACGGGCGTATAAAAATGGTAGAATAAAATCTTAACTCACCAGAGCCCATGAAAACATTATTCCCAACATGTATTTTAGTAACATTTTGTTGAATATGTTGATGGAAATGATTACAGTTAGGGCCTCTATTTGGGCAAGTACAGTCTGTATTGTGATCTGTAAATAAAGCAAATTAACTCTGAATCCTTTTCCACACAATCACGACTTTTTACCACTCTGGGGGAGTAGCCCTTTGAAAACATTGTTGGAAGAGGAGAAAATGCTGGTATCCAACATTTTCTCCTTTTCCCACAATGTTTTCTACCCTTCCAAAAACAAATTTAAATGTTTGAGAGACGTTTATTTATCCATCTGCAAATGTTTTCAGTTTGGACAAGTCTAAAATTTTATTGTTTGGTAAAGAGTTAACGAAACTCCATAATTTTAGACTAGTCTGAACTGAAAGCATTTGCAGATGACAAAATAAGCGTAACTCAAAAATTGAAGTTTGTTTCCTGTGGGTAGAAAACATTGTTTGAAAATGATTTTCTCCTTTCCCAATAATGTTTTCAAAAGTCTTCTACCTAGGGGTTGTAAAAATCAGGGACTGTTTGGTAAAGGGTCAAATGTATCATTTCTATAGGACTGACCTTGGCGATCATTTAAAATATCTCAAGATTTGGAACTATTGCACACCATGATGTAAAAATTTGTCTTGTCATGACTTCTGTAACCCTTTACCCCACAATGATGAGCTAAAAACACTGCACCCTTAGCCCCAAGAAAGAATATCTATAAAATTCATGTATCCTGCTAGATTGATAATGAAACCATGGACAGCTGAACAGACACCCTGTCAGGTATATACTGGACCAATTTTTTTTCCCCCGAGCACAGAAATTTAGAATGCTATAATTATATGTAGGCTCATAGGTGCATTAACTTTGTCATCAAAGGAACTTTACAAGCTTAGATTGCAGAGCACTGTGTTTTTAATAAAGAAAAAAAAACCCTAAAAACAAGATTTTTTTTATCTTTTTTAGTTTTCAATTTACAAAATGAAAGTCTGCAACAACTTTTCTTTTATACAGTACAAAACATTGCTGGAGAAGGAGAAAATGCTAGATACCAGCAGTTTCTCTTTTTCTCACAATGTTTTCTAAAGGCTTCAATCTCAGGGTTGTTAACAGATTTAACCCTTTACAAAACAATCCCTGGTTTTCAGGACCTTGAGATAGAAGACTTTTGAAAACACTGAGGAAAAAGGAGAAAATGCTGGTAACCAGCATTTTCTCCTTTTCCCAGAATGTTTTCTACCCTGCTGTAAACAAATTTCAATTTCTGAGTTGCATTTGTTTTGTTGTCTGCAAGCGCTTTCCATTTTGACCAGTCTGAAAAATTTTCTTTTGGTAAAGAGTTAACTGTAGTTAGTTCCAGTATTGTAGATTACTCGAATTCCCTACTATATTACGATGTACTTGGAAAAGATTAACCCTTTACCACACAATCCCTACTTTTGACGACCCTAAGGAGGAAGCCTTTTGAAAACATTGCAGGAAAATGAGGAAATGCTGTTAACCAGCATTTTCTCCTTTTCCCACAAAGTTTTCTACCCTATCAAAGAAAAATTGCGTCATGTGAACCACTACGAAATTGTCATCTGCAAATGCTTTCAATTTGGATAGGTCTAAAATTTTGCCATGTGGTAAAGGGTAAAAAAAACATTGTGCAATGAAAGAAGAAAAGGCTTTTAGACTTTACAGTCCCTCAGGCAATCAAAGTTGACAAACCTGTACTGGAAGATGTGGTCTTCTTCTTTCCCTCTGGTATTTTGGCAAGTTGTGCTGCAAATCCTTTCAGTTCTTCATCTGTTGGAATAGTAGAAACAATCAACTTTCTATGATGACAACATCATTTGAAAACTTGACACTTTTCAGACAGGCTTTTCTAAATATTGTGAAAGTAAAGAATAAGCTACAGGAAGCATTTTGAGTTATATATTTATAAATATATATTTTGTTAACCTAGATTTTATCTGAGCACAAGGGCCTTGGTTTCATTCAACAAGAGGGCCAAGATGGCCCTGGATCACTCACCTGAATTTTTGAGATGACCATAGCCTATTTCTTTTTTTTTAGGTATTGAAACATTGGAACCAAATTTATAATTTTGCCAAGCAATTGTCAAAAGGTCACCTGTAAAAGTCATTTTGAAATCTGACCATCAGTTTCAAAAAGAAGAATTTTTAAGAATTCTTCATTTCTGTATAAGAGCAAGTAGCACCCATCCTCGAGAGCCATGTTTCTTGATGGATCAAAATTTATGAACAAGTTTTGAAAAGGGTCACCCAAGGAGCATTTCGGAAAATTTCTTATAAAATCTGACCAGGGGTTTCAGAGAAAGAGAATTTTCAGGAATTTCATCATGTCCATATAGTGCAAGAGCCATGTTTCTTAACGGATAAAATTATATGTACAGTTTTTTGAAAAGGGTCACCCAAGGAACATCTCTGTCAAATTATTTCAAAATCTGACTGGGGGTTTCAGAGAAGAAGAATTTTCAAGAATTTTTTCATTTCCATATAGTGCAAGTAGCCCCCATTCACCAGAGCCATGTTTCTTGACCGATCAAAATTTCGTGACTACTTTTTGAAAGGGTCACCCAAGGATCATCTCTGTGAAATCATTTCAACATCTGTCCAGCCGTTTAAGAGAAAAAGAGTTTTCAAGAATTTCTTCATTTCTGTATAGTGCAAGTAGCCCCCATTCACCAGAGCCATGTTTCTTGACCAATCAAAATTTTGTGAATAATTTTTGAAAAGGGTCACACAAGGAACATCCCTGAGAAATTATTTCAAAATCTGACCAGCGGTTTCAGAGAATAAGAGTTTTTAAGAATTTCCTCATTTTCCTATAATGCAAGTAGCCCCCATTCACCAGAGCCATGTTTCTTGACAAATCAAAATTTCGCAAACAATTTTTGAAAAGGGTCACCCAAGGAACAACTCTGTGAAATTATTTTAAAATCTGACCAGCCGTTTCAGAGAAGAAGATTTTTCAAGAATTTCTTCATTTCCCTATAATGCAAGTAGCCCCCATTCACCAGAGCCATGTTTCTTGACCAATCAAAATTTCGCGAACAATTCTTGAAAAGGGTCACCCAAGGAACATATCTGTGAAATTATTTCAAAATCTGACCGGCGCTTTCAGAGAAGAAGATTTTTTACGAATTCCTTAATTTCTGTATAGTGCAAGTAGCCCCCATTCACCAGAGCCACATTTTTTGACGGCTCAAAATTTCACGAACAATTTTTGAAAAGGGTCACCCAAGGACATGTGAAATCATTTCAAAATCCGACCAGTGGTTTCAGAGGATAAGATTTTTAAAGAATTTGCTAAAAAATTCCAGTTGGTTGGCATGGCAAACAAGAGTTTTTAATGGAATCAAACTCTGTAAACAATTTTTGAAGAGGACCTCCCAAGGAACATTCCTGCCAAGTTTGGTCCAAATTGACCAAGCGGTTTAAGAGGAGTTGATGTTTAAAGAATTGTTGACGACGCATGACACACGACGCATGATGGACGACGGACACCGGGTGATCCTAAAAGCTCCCCTTGAGCACATTGTGCTCAGGTGAGCTAAAAACTTAAGTCTTTGGACATACCCCATTTCCAACTTAACTCTTTACCACACAATACTGCCTTTTAACAACCTTGAGGGAGAAGGCTTTCAAAAACATTGAGGGAAAAGGAGAAACTGCTGGTAACCAGCATTTTCTCCTTTTCCCACAATGTTTTCTAACCTTGCAAAATCTTATTTTAATTTTTGATTCACATTTATGTTGTCGTCTGCAAATGCTTTCAATTCCGACAAGGCCAACATTTTGTCGTTTAGTAAAGAGTTAATTCTTTTTACCTGAGACCCATTTTACAAATATTGATAGACTCAAGAAATATCTACAAGCTGAAATCCTAAGATGTTGCACCATTTCACACTCAACACAGCTAAATACATAGAATTAGCTTCAGTCTGTTACAATGAATTAAGTCTACCATTTTGCTGAGCTCAGTCTGATGCCCTGTGTCAACACAGAGTATAAGAAAGTTTCTAAAGGCTGTAAATTTCAGTGAAATGGGTTTGAAATAATAAAGTTAGCATTGGATGTGAAAAGAGACTGTAAAGAGAAAACTAGAGCTGCCACTGAATGTGACTGAATACACCTGCCCGCTCTTTGACAGAATCAGGTAATTACTAGTGTTCTGTACACAGGACACACGGCAGGATGCATGAACAGGCACATACAGACAGACAGGCTGATTCCAGTATACCCCTGAAAACATTCGTTTTGCGGGGGTATAATGATAAGGTTGGACTCTGAAAGGATAGAAAGCAATTCTGTAAAAGGAGAAAATGCTGGTCACCAGCATTTTCTCTGATACTCTGCCGGTCACCAGCATTTTCTCTGATACTCTGCCGGTCACCAGCATTTTCTCTGATACTCTGCCGGTCACCAGCATTTTTTTCTGATACTCTGCCGGTCATCAGCATTTTTTTCTGATACTCTGCTGGTCACCAGCATTTTCTCTGATACTCTGTTGGTCACCAGCATTTTCTCTGATACTCTGCTGGTCACCAGCATTTTTTTCTGATACTCTGCTGGTCACCAGCATTTTTTTCTGATACTCTGCTGGTCACCAGCATTTTTTCTGATACTCAGTCTTTTTCTTTACTGTTATTGATACTTAGGACTGTGTGGTAAAGGGTTTAAAAGAGCAGGATGGAATGGCATGACATGTGGACTATATGTGCTGAAAAAATATCCCAACTCTCATTTGTAGACAATTTCGAAGAAGAAATACCTGTAATAGTCTTTTTCATTGCAAAGTTTGTTTTATCTCTGGAAAGAACTTCTTGTTTCTCTAAAAAGTATAAATAGCGGTTTACATCACTTTTCCTAGTTCCTATACCAGTCTTTTGAGCAATGGTGGTACTTTTCATCTGACCAGTTTCTTGTGACAATAAATCGATTATCTTTCGTAATATAACTGAAAAATACAAAACAACAAAAACAATCCTTAACTCTTTGTATATAAAACGACAGAATTTTAGATCTGTTCAAATTGAAATTATTTGGAGATGACAAATTGAATTATACTCAAAACATGAAAGTTGTCTCTTGTACGACAGAAAGCATTGTGAGGGATAAAGGAGATAATGCTGGAAACCAGTATATTCTCCTTTATCCGTAATATTTTCCAGGGCTTTTTTCCTCAGTCTAGTCAAAAGTTTGGATTGTATGGTACAAGGTTAATAATGCACATTTTCATATTAACCACTTAACAAAATTTTAGACCTGTTCAAATTCGAAAGCATTTGTAGACAAGAGGGCCATGATGGCCCTGAAATCACTCACCTGAGTTTATTGACCAAACATGCACCATCTAGTTTCCCAGTGACCTAGTTTTTTATCAGACATTACCCATCATCAAACATTTTTGAGATATCAATAAGACAAACATTCTAGCCAAGTTTCATGAGTATCTGACTGAAAATGTGGCCTCTACGGTGTACAAAAGGTTTTTCTAAGATTTCATCAAGAGACCTAGGTTTGGACCCGACAATTACCCATTATCAAACTCTTTTGAGCCATCACCAAAACAAATATTCTGACCAAGTCTGAAGAGTATCAGGCAGAAAATGTAGCCTCTAGAGTGTACACAAGGTTTTTCTAATATTTGACCCATTGACCTAGTTTTTGACTCCACATGACCCATTTTCAAACTCATTCAAGGTATCACCAAGACAAATATTATGAACAAGTTTTAGGAGTATCAGACTGAAAATGTGTCCTCCAGAGCATACAAAAGGTGTTTATAACATTTGACCTATTGACCAAGTTTTTGACCCAACATGACCCATTTTCATACTCATCCAAGATATTATAAAGGCAAACATTCTGACTAATTTTCAAGAGTGTTGGACTGAAAATGTGGCATCCAGAGCATATACAAGGTTTTTCTAAAATTTGACCTGGTGACCTAGTTTTTAACCCCCAATGACCTATTTTCAAACTTGTTTAATATATCATCATGGCAAACATTCTGACAAACTTAAAAGAGTTTTGGACTGAAAATGTGGCCTCTAGAGCATATACAAGGTTTTTCTAAAATTTGACCTAGTGACCTAGTTTTTGACTCCTCATGACCCATTTTCGAACTTGTCCGAGATATCATCCAGACAAACAGCATGACCAACTTTCATGAGTATCGGACTGAAAATGTGGCCTCTAGAGCATACACAAGGTTTTTTCTAAGATTTGACCTAGTGACCTAGTTTTTGACCCATCATGAATCATTTTCGGACTCGGGGAGATATCATCCAGACAAACAGCCTGACTAACTTTAACGAATATCTGACTGAAAATGTGGCTTCTAGAGCCTACACAAGGTTTGTCTAAGATTTGACCTAGTGACCTAGTTTTTGACCCCACATGACCCGTTTTCAAACTCTTGCGAGATATCATCCAAGCAAACATCCTGACCAACTTTCATGAGTATCTGACTGAAAATGTGGCCTCTAGAGGGTAAACAAGGTTTTTCTAAGATTTGACCTAGTGACCTAGTTTTTGACCCGACATGAATCATTTTCGGACTCGGGGAGATATCATCCAGACAAGCAGCCTGACTAACTTTCATGAGTATCCGACTGAAAATGTGGCCTCTAGAGCATACACAAAGTTTTTCTAAGATTTGACCTAGTGACCTAGTTTTTGACCCCACATAACCCATTTTCGAACACGTCCGAGATATCATCCTGACCAACTTTCATGAGTATCCGACTGAAAATGTGGCCTCTAGAGCATACACAAGGTTTTTCTAAGTTATGATCTAGTGACCTAGTTTTTGACCCCACATGATCCATTTTCAAACTCATCTGAGATATCATCCAGACAAACATCCTGACCATTTTTCATGTGTATCCGACTGAAAATGTTGCCTGTAGAGCGTACACAAGGTTTCTCTAAGATTTGACCTAGTGACCTAGTTTTTGACCCGACATAACCCATTTTCTAACTCGTCCGAGATATCATCCTGACAAACATCCTGACACTCTTTCATGAGTATCGGACTGAAAATCAGGCCTCTAGAGCGTACACAAGGTTTTTCTAAGATTTGACCTAGTGACCTAGTTTTTGACCCCACATGACCCATTTTCAAAATCGTCCGAGATATCATCCAGACAAACATCCTGACCAACTTTCATGAGTATTTGACTGAAAATGTGGATTCTAGAGTGTACACAAGGTTTTTCTAAGATTTGACCTAGTGACCTAGTTTTTGACCCCACATGACCCATTTTTGACCTCGTCAGAGATATCATCCAGACAAACATTCTGACCAACTTTCATGAGTATCTGTCTGAAAATGTGGCCTCTAAAGCGTACACAAGGTTTTTCTAAGATTTGACCTAGTGACCTAGTTTTTGACCCCACATTACCCTTTTTCGAACTCGTCCGAGATTTGATCGAGGCAAAGATCCTGACCTACTTTCATGAGTATCGGACCAAAACTGTGGCCTCTAGAGGGTACACAAAGTAAAAAGTTGACGACGGACGACGCACAACCACGGCGGATGACGGACACAGCACGATCTAATAGCTCACCATGAGCGCTTCGTGCTCAGGTGAGCTAAAAACTAACTTAATGTAACTCAAAAGATGATTTGTTGTTTTAATGAAAAGGCATTGTGAGAAAAGGAGAAATTGCTGGTACTAGCATTTTCTCCATTTTCCACAATGCTTTCAAAAGTCTTCTCATTCAGGGATTGTGTGGTAAAGAGTTAACAAGCTAATATAAAGTTTGGTCAAATAAAGGGTGGAAAACATTGTGGGAAAGGGAGAAAATGCTGGTTACCAGCATTTTCTCCTTTTCCCACAATGTTTTCAAAAGGCCTCTTCCTTAGGGTCTCAAAAACCAGGGATTGTTTGGTAAAGGGTTACAAAAGCACCAAATATTTTGTAGAGCTGACCTGCCCAAAAACCTGGTGCAAGTGTCAAAACTTAAGCTAACTGAGGGTGCGAGTTTGATCACCACCGCTGGCCACCTATGAACTAATAAAAGTCTTTGGTACGAGACTTGAGACTGAGATACCATATGACGCTGCCATATACCAAACAGGTTAACCCTTTACCACACAATCCCAACTTTTAACGACCCTAGTAACCAGCATTTTCACCGTTTCCCTCAGTGTTTCTTCCCTTCCTTAACCCATTACCATACAATCCCTACTTTTGACGCCCCTGAGAAATAAGCCTTTAGAAAACATGTGGAAAAAGGGGAAAATGCTGGTAACCAGCATTTTCTCCTTTTCCCACAATGTCTTCTACCCTTCACAAAACAAATTTAAAAATTATCAGTCACTTTTATTTTGTAGTCGGCAAATGCTTTCAATTTGGACAAGTGTAAATTATTGTCGTTTGGTAATGGGTTAAACAATGTCAGATTTTTAGGCACGTTTATTTTGCTGTCTGCAAATACTCTCAATTTTCTAAAATTTTGTCGTTTGGTAAAGATGCTAACAATCTGATACACATTGGATGGATTTCTTCCTGTATCCTCCACTATCCCCTCATGACAAAACTAACATATCTTGCTCGCAGATAAAATGTCCATAGCACTCTATAGGTTACATTAGCAAATATTTGCTTTAACTCTACCTTCATTTTCTTTGTATCTGTCTTGATCTACAGCACATTGCATGGACGAGTCTTTTCTCCTAACAATTTGTTGTCCAGCTCCACCAGAATCCGTTACCAATGATACTGAAATGGTAGAAATTCTTCTTAACCGATTACCACACAATCCCTACTTTTGGCGCCTCTGAGAAGGAGGCCTGTAGAAAACATTGTTGGAAAAGGAGAAAATGCTGGTAACCAGCATTTTCTCCTTTTCCATCAATGTTTTCTACCCTTCACAAAACAAATTTCAAATTTCCAGTCACTTTTATTTTGTCGTCTGCAAATGCTTTCAATTTGGACCAGTCTAAAATATTGTCGTTTGGTAATGAGTCAATCCAACTATTGTCTACATCATTTAACCTGATCCTGACCACTATGCTGAATATTTCAGTAGGCATATAAATAGGATCTGATATATGTGGGCTTTTGAGATAAGATTTTATTAACCCATTACCACACAATCCTTACTTTTGACGCCCCTGAGAAAGAAGCATTTAAATAACATTGTGGGAAAAGGAGAAAATGCTGGTAACCAGCATTTTCTCCTTTTCCCACAGTGTTTTCTACCCTTCACAAAACAAATTTCAAATTTTCAGTCAGTTTCATTTTGTCGTCTGCAATTCCTTTCAATTTGGACAAACCTAAAATTTTGTTGTTTGGTAATGAGTTAAACGAGTCTAGGTAAATGTTATTCAGTGAGCCTTTGGCGAGCTTAACTCTTTCCTAAACAAGCCCTGGTTTTTACATGTCTGCAGTACAAGTCTTTAGATAACACCTGTGGGAAAAGGAGAAACTTCTTGTAACAAGAAATTTCTCCTTTTCCATCAGTGTTTTCTAGCCTATCGGAAAACTTCCTGCCATTCTCATCAAATTCAAAATTGTCATCTGCAAAAAACTTTGAGTTTGGGACAGTCTAAAATTTGTCATTTGGGAAAGGGTTAATAACGTTTTCCTTGACGAGTTTAATAAAATCTTATCTCAAACGCCCACAAATGTCAGAATCTTTCTATGACATAACAATTAATATTTCACAAAATATATATCAGATGATGCAAAAAATATTTATAAATGCATCCCCTGTATTTTCTCAGACTCATTCACTTGCATGAAGTGCTTACAAAGTGACATCAAAAATGATGTCACACAAATGTGATATCAAACGTGTTTAAGACAAAAAAAAATACGTAACGGGTATATTACATTGAAAACAAGGGAGGTTATGTGATAAAGATAGAATTCTGACTATTATTTGGAAAGTTATATATA
Source organism: Tridacna crocea (assembly GCA_943736015.1). NCBI lineage: Eukaryota > Metazoa > Mollusca > Bivalvia > Cardiida > Cardiidae > Tridacna > Tridacna crocea. The sequence goes on from OX031070.1 coordinate 28,010,045, forward strand.
TACACGAAGGTACTTATAAACACAGGTAAGCAATTTGGTCCTTGGCCCACAAAGTGTGACTCAAAATGTTTTTGCAGTCAGTGTAGATTAAGATCAGACAGCACAGGATATGCAGCCTGATCTTGGATCTACACTGTCTGATGAGGAGAATTTTCCCTCAAAAATAACTTTGAAATTGCAATGCTTGCTTTTGTGGAACTTTTCAATTAAATTGTCGATAAAGGATGATTAGCGTATGTTGTGCGAAATAGGTTAAATGAAGTAGATAATAATTCAATACAAGTTGTTTTATTGAATATTAGCCAGTTCCGATTGGCTGAATTTTTTATTTTGCAGTCCAATTATAAAAAAAAATCATGTAGTTCCAAATACTATTGCTGTCAAACTAATGTAAACAAACATTTAGACAAGATTTTATATTATTCTTTATTTCTAATTTTATACTAAGTCCAAAATTCAAATGCTACCTAAGTTTATTTTCTCTGAATATCACAAATAGACAAAAATATCCAAAAAATTCATAAAGTCCAAGAAAACACTTAAAAATCATTGGGTATGAATTATCTACTTTTCTTTCTATTCAACAATAGATCTACAAACTATGAAATGTTCAAGGCTATGATAATGTCATGATTTACATATCTTTTGACATCATGAACAAACCATCATCCCGTGACATGAAATAGTAATAAGAACAATTAATAGTGTTGTAATTCTCTTCATTCCTTGACAAGCTTCTATAATCTGAACATCAATAAGACCAAAATTCAGCTTGACCCTTTACCACACAATCCCAAGTTCGAACGACCCTGAAGAAGAGGGCTTTTGAAAACATTGTGGGAAAAGAAGAAAATGCTGGTAACCAGCATTTTCTTCCATTCCCACAATGTTATCTGTTATTCCCAAAACAAATTTAGATTCTTGAATCTAATTGATTTTGTCCTCTGCAAATGCTTTCAAATTGAATTGGTCTCACATTTTGTCGTTTGGTAAAGAGTTCACTTATCTGTAAATTTCAATACTGAAAATGCTCAAGTTCTATGACAGTAGATAACTTGCATGACTGTTAAATGTAATTATAAAAATCTAAATAAAACCTTTCAATCCTTAACTAAGTAATCCTGAGTTTTAACAACCAAAAGGAAAAGAATGATTGAAAAGATTATGGGAGGAGAATACATGTATTGAAATGCTGGTAAACAGCATTTCTTCCTCTGTCCACAATATTTTCTACCCTTAAAAGAGAATTCCCAATTAGTGCAAGATTTAGAATGTCAACTGCAACTGCTTTCAGTTTGAACCAGTCTATAATTTTCTTGAGAGGTAAAGCCTTGACACACTATTCATGATAAATATGAATAAGTTGAACCTTTACCTTACAAAGATGAACTTAGCAAAGCTGAAGTGAACAAAGTTCAAGGCATTGTGACAAATAAGGGAAATGTTCAAACAGAGCAATTCCCACATCTGCCACAATGATTTCTTTTCTGCTGAAACTTTCTTGTTTCCTTTGACCATCTTGTATGGGTATCAACAAGTCTTTTTTTGCTTCGGGAGGAGTACCAATTCTTCATATGAATATAGAGGGTCTATTTTCCATACCTGGTAACCCTGCTGGTGGTGTTGCTTGCTCAACTTGCACTTCTTCCATAGATTCTGAAAAATTATGAGAAAACTTAACGCATTCCTATACACTATTTTTTACTAATCAAAATTGAGAGCATTTGCAGACAAGAAACTCATTGTATCCTAAAAGATACAATTTGTCTTTGAAAGGATAGAAAACAATGTTGGAAAAGTCAAACCTCCTAGTTAAGGTAGTGGACCCGTAATACATCTAGTGCAGCATGGCGTAACATTTTTTGACAGTTAATTGTTGTTGGTTGTACTGGGGTTCAACGCCACTTTAACAGCTAAGGTCATATCATGGCGGTCGGTGATGCACATGTGTTTCCTGGATTTCTCACACCAGTATACTAACGCAACCATATTTCCAAAGCCACCTACTACTTTTCTCACATGCTTCAACAGAGGTGAAAGGCAAGAATATGCCAGAAAGAAAGTTCGCCTCAAACAAGTATCAAACTCACAACCACCAGATCATGAGTCTGATTGACAGTTAATAAAGACTGGCAAAAACTTTTTTGACAGTTAACCCATTACCACACAATCCCTACTTTTGACGCCCCTGAGAAAGAAGCCTTTAGAAAACATTGTGGGAAAAGGAGAAAACCAGCATTTTCTCCTTTTCCCACAATGTTTTCTACCCTTCACAGAACAAATTTCAAAGTTTTAGTCACTTTAATTTTGTCGCCTGCAAATGCTTTCAATTTGGGCCTGCCTACAATTTTGTCGTTTGATAATGAGTAAATAAAGACAGATTTAAACAGATCTGATATTTTTGCAAATTTTTAACTGACCAGGAATTCCTTTGATGTCTATCTTGAAATTATTTGTTGATACTTTTGTTAGTTTTCAGGTAATTATCATACCACTTTGTAATAAGAATATAGTTGTTTTAAATTTATAAATGATAATTCTAGGAAGGACAAGAAGGAAAAAGTGGCTCGGTTAAAGAAGTACAATAATACTCATTTTTTAATCATAGCAAATTTTGTAGGACAATATTACAGTGGAAATATCTGTTTTCTATTATGGGTCCACTACGTTTACAGCATTTTCTCCTTCTCCCACAGTGTTTTCATACTGTCTTCTTTCAAAAGGTCAAGGTTAAATCATAATTGTGTGGTAGTTTTGATATAATTGTATAATATAAATGAAAGTTTAAACATATGAGAGTTTAAACATATGATTGTTGGGTAAATTGCTCAGAAACTTTTCAAAGTTTTCATGACTGGTGTCATCCTCAGAACCCAAGTTTAAAGCATTACGTTACTCTCCATGCACACATTTACAGCAAATTTATGTTTCTCATGAATTTTCATATCATATAGATATATATATATAGTTTTAATTTCATCAAGGAGAAATTGAGGTCACCAATCAAAATGCATCATGAATAATTCATGAGAACAAAGAATTGCCTGCAAAATAACCCAGGGGTAATTAGAGAAGGAAAAGAAATTGGGTCACCAAGGATGGGCTGGTGTCAGAATAACAGACTATAAAATATCTTAGAGTTCATGACAACTTTATTTACTATCAATTTCTCCCCCATTGTCACAGTTTTTTCAAGTCTTCTGCCATACGACCATATTACCCGATGCTGATAAGGTATTAAATCTATTTGAGCCATGCTCTGGAAAAAGGGAGCTTAAGGCATCCCGCCATCCATGAAACAAAACAAAACAAAAGTTTTCGACCAAGTCAGCCTGCAGCCATTACTTACTGCAGATGCATTAAGCACCCTTTTCACAGTGTGTGGCTCATGTTTATGATGAAAGATGAATATAAGATGAAATATAAGATACCTTTTGTCTGGCACTGCTCTACACTGGGAGGTTTTGTTTCTGCATCCTTCTGAGGCACTAAAATAAAATTAATATCATAACATTAATCTTTTTTCTTTTCACTGAAAAAAGTTACCACCTGCTACACTAGTGTTTGTTTTAATTTAATACTATTTTTAACCCTTTACCACACAATGACAACTACTGACGACCACAAGAAAGAAGCCTTTAGAAAACATTGTGGGAAAAGGAGAAAATGCTGCTAACCAGCATTTTCTTCTTTTCCCACAGTGTTTTTATCTCCTCTTCGATACAAATTTCAAATTTTCAGTCACATTTATTTTGAAGTCTGCAAACGCTTTCAATTTGGACCAGTCTAAAATTTCGTCATTTGGGAAAGAGATAGAGTAACAGTAGCTGCCACAGAAATCAAAGCAGCCTGAATGCTATATGCAGTAAATAAAACTTTAACCCTTTCACAAGCAATCACTAGTTTATCTTTTTATTAAACAACAATTTTTAGACTTATCTAAATTCAAAGAATTTACGGACGTCAAGCAAAAAATGTTCAAAATGATGATTATTGTCATTGGAAGGATAGGAAATGTGAGAAAAAGAGAAAATAGTGGTCACTAGCATTTTCTCCTTTTCTCATAATGTTTTCAAAACTTATTTTCCTGTGAGTTTTTTTAAGTCGTGGATTGTGTGGTAATAGGTTAGACAACTTTTGAGAAAACAAAAACTTTTTTGACACCATTGCTGAAAAAGGAGAAAATGATGGCTGCCTTCCTGTCATATTTTCTATCCTTTCCAGTGCAAAATCACCCCGAGCCACATTTCATTTGCTTGTATTGGAGTTAAATGCCATTTGACTTTTCACCAAACAACGAAATTTTGGACATGTCCAAAATGAAAGCATTTGCAGATGACAAAATTAATGTGACTCATAAATTGAAACTTGACCTTAGAAGAGTAGAAAACATTGTAGGAAAAGGAGAAAATGCTACTTGTCCGCTTTTTCTCCTTTTCCCAAAATGTTTTCAAACGTGTTCTATCTCTGGGTCGTTAAAAACCAGGGATGTTAGATAAAGGGTTAAAAGCTAGAGGTTAAGAATGAGATTGTACCTTGTTCTGCTGGAAAATATTTGTCGTCCCTGATGCAGATAACACAAATTTCACACAGTTTTTTAAGCATTTCTCTTGCCTTATCTTCTTTGACACCGACCTTTCCTGCCAGTTCAGCAGCATTATATGGTCGTCTGCTGCTCACAATTTCATGATAAAGTGCACCACCAATCTCTGTATTAAAAAAACAAGGGAGAATTTATTACCTAACAAATACAAATAAGCTATGCTCTGGCAAAAAGGGGTCTAATGATCAGCCTACATAACTCAGTTGGTAAAGCACAGGACTATAGTGATGATGAGTGTGGTTTCAAATACTATTAGTCTTTTGGGTGAGATGTTAAACCAAGGTCCTGTGTGACGATGCTATACACCGAGGATGTTAACTCATTACCACATAATCCCTACTTTTGACGACCCTGAGAAAGAAGCCTTCAGAAAACATTGTGGGAAAAGGAGAAAATGCTGGTCACCAGCATTTTCTCCTTTTCCCACAATGTTTTCTACCCTTCCCAAAACAAATTTCAATGTTTCAGTCACATTTATTTTTTTGTCTGCAAGTGCTTCCAATTTGGACAAGTCTAAAATTTTCTAGTTTGGTAAAAAGTTAAAGAAGCAGGCAAAACTCCTGTATCTGTATCTGCACTATCCTTTACAACAATCCTTACAGCTTTCAGGGGGCGTTGCCCATATGGGCAACCAGTGGCGACAATAAATAAATGCAAATTCAATCAAAGGAGGTCTGATGCATCTTCATAATACATTATACCTAGCAAGTCATCCTATAATCGTGTATCCATAACAACTATTCTGTCTAAAACCAGCTGAATAATGAAACAGAATGGTCCTTTGCCAGACAGAAAATCTACCAAAAGCAAAATGTTGTGACTAAAGTCAGCCTGCCCAGTTTGTTCAGGCCAACCTGAATCAATACTTTTTGCCTATGCATTCAGCCCCCTTGTCACAGAGCACATGCTTCAAATACCAGTACTTTTCACATCCATGATCCTTAAATTCTGTTGTGCTTTTTTAATCCTTTACCCGATAAAGCATTTCAAAGGAATCTCTTATTGACCCTAAATAACAGCAAGGATGAAGCTATTTCTTATGAGTATATGACACCTTTTGATAGCATAGAAAACATTGTGGCAAAAGGTGAAATTGCTCGTGACGAGCAATTTCACCTTTTGCCATCATGTTTCCCCAAGGCTCCGACAAGCAATGCATAGAAATGAGTATCTATGGAGTAAAGGGTTAAAAAAGAAAAAAATAACATTCTGGGGAAAGAAGCAAGAACTTCTATCAAACAGTAACTGTTGCCTGTTTTTTCACATGAAGTCTTATACTCAATTGCTTGACACATTTGCAAAAAAGATTGTAATTCTCTGTGAAGGGGAAAATAAGAGGACCATGATGGTCCTATATCGCTCACCTGAGTAGTAAGCTGTAAAATCAAACTTGTGACTCCTGGACAGGGCCAGTTTTGACCCCAGGGACATCCTAAGAAAAAAACTTGCTAGAGGTCCACTAGGAGATGCTACTTACAAAATATCAAAGCTTTACACCTTCTAGTTTCAGAGAAGTAGAATTTTAAAGTTTTCCTTCTTTGTTCCTATCTTACGAACTTGTGACCCCTGGGGCAGGGCAAGTTTTGACCCAAGGGGCATCGTATGAAGAAACTTTGTAGAAGTCCACTAAGAGATGCTACATACCAAATATCAAAGCTCTACGCCCTCTAGTTTCAGAGAAGAATATTGAAGTTTTCCTTCTTTGTTCCTATGTTTTGAACTTGTGACCCATGGGGCAGGGCAAGTTTTGACCCCGGGGACAACATATGAACAAACATTGTAGAAGTCCACTAGGAGATCCTACTTACCAAATATGAAAGCTCTGCACCATCTAGTTTCAGAGAAGAAGAATTTTAAAGTTTTCCTTCTTTGTTCCTATGTTTCAAACTTGTGACCCCTGGGGCAGGGCCAGTTTTGACCCCAGAGACATCGTATGAACAATCTTGGAAGAGGTCCACTAGGAGATGCTACATACCAAATATCAAAGCCTTGCACCTTCTAGTTTAAGAGAAGAATTTTAAAGTTTTCCTTCTATGTCCCTATGTTTGAAACTTGTGACCCCAGGGGCGGGGCCAAGTTTGACCCCAGGGACATCATATGAACAATCTTGGTAGAGGTCCACTAAGAGATGCTACATACCAAATATCAAAGCCCTGCACCTTCTAGTTTCGGAGAGGAAGAATTTCAAATTTTTCCTTCTTTGTTCCTATGTTTCAAACTTGTGACCCCTGGGGCGGGGCCATTCTTTTTTACCCCAGGGGCATCATATGAACAATCGAGGTCCACTAGGACATGCTACATACCAAATATCAAAGCTCTACGCATTCTAGTTTCAGAGGAGAAGATTTTCAAAGATTTTGCGATTTTTTTTTTCCCCCTTTTGGTTGCCATGGCAAACAGAATTAGGGGTGGAATTCAATCTCTTGAACAAGTTTGGTAGAGCTTCACCCAAGGAACATCCCTGCCAAGTTTCATCAAGATTGGCCCAGTGGTTTAGGAGGAGAAGATGTTTATCACAAAAGCTCACCATAAGCACTTCGTGCTCAGGTAAGCTAAAAATGAGGTAAAAATACTCCTGGTCCAACAATTTTTTAACAAACCTCTTTTCTCCATTCTTAAAACTCGGTATTTCACGTGGTAAAGTTAATATTGTTACACTTTTACCTCTGAAAGATGCCTTGTGAAAACATTGCGGGAAAAGGAGTCCACATTTATGTTGTGTGGTAAAGGGTTAAGGGTATTTTTACAGGGATTAAACTTACGTTCGTCTTTGTCCATTTTGACCTGCTCTTTGATCTGAAAATACAAGGAATAGATCTACAAGTATATGAGAAATATATGATTGATAGAACAACCCGTAACTATATAAACATGACCTTCCATGCCACAATGCCTCTACAATAATGACGGAAATGTTTTTGAAGCATTGGGATTTGAAAGATCGTGTTTATATGGTCATTGCGTTCCAATAGTATAACCACCAGCTGCCAACTCAACCTCAGTCCCTGCAATGGTAAAAGTTAACACTCATTTGATCATCTCGAAGGTAAATATACTAGTATATTCAGATCCGACTCTTTACAAAACAACAAAATGGTAAACTTGTCCAAATTCAAAGCATCTGACAAAAAAATGTAGCTTAAAAATTGAAATTGTTTCAGGAAGGGTAAAAAACATTATGGGAATAGGAGAAAATGCTGGTTGCATCAGCAAATTTCCAATGAAGTATGGGCGAAGATGTTCAGAAAGCGCAATTTTTTAGCATGGTGCAAAACAAGTTAATCCGGATGCGATAGGAAAAATACGGACACAAAAGCAGGGAAACCAAAATAAGTCAATCATCAAGGTGTAAAATTTGGACAGCTTGAAATTTTGTTTCATAAAAAGGCTACTTCATCATTCAGAGATATAACAAGTTGGTAATTATCAATCTGCATAACTTTCTTTCCTAACAGTTGATCACAGAATGAACCTGTATTGGCCCTTTGCCAGAGAATGAGTTTTGTTATGTTACGGGAGACCACTCCTTCCCGCATGGCATTCTCCCGATTTAAATACAATACCTGGCTACTGCGTCAGAGAGATATCTCTTTGGCTCAGTGGTTAGGGTATTGGTCTTGTGTCCAGGAGTTCCGGAGTTCGAATCCCGCTCCGACCCTTATTTCTGCCATGCATTTATTCATTTGTTTCTTTGTTACGGACTTCGTTCGTAAGATGGGGGCTCGTCCGGGATTGGCCATTGAGCCATTAATCCCATTTGTTGTCCAAAATCGGACTTCCTGCCTAATAAGGCTTTGAGTCATCAATAAATGATGACTTTAAGAGGGGGTGTGTTACGGGAGACCACTCCTTCCCGCATGGCATTCTCCCGATTTAAATACAATACCTGGCTACTGCGTCAGAGAGATATCTCTTTGGCTCAGTGGTTAGGGTATTGGTCTTGTGTCCGGGAGTTCCGGAGTTCGAATCCCGCTCCGACCCTTATTTCTGCCATGCATTTATTCATTTGTTTCTTTGTTACGGACTTCGTTCGTAAGAGTTATATTTATAGCAAAAGGCTTTTGGAAGGGCCGATCAGAAATAACCCTAAAATTAGCACCATATAATACCTTGATTTCTGCCAGTCTGAATTTATACAACATCTGAAAAATATTGGCAGAAATATGGACAACTTAAATTTTTCTTATTTTTTCATTGTTTTATGTCTAAAAGTACTTAAAACTGTTATAATGGTTTTGCACATTAACTCATCTAATTCAACAAACATCACTTGTATAATTGTTTGTATTCACCACTTTACCATTTATTGGTATAAGAATGGGACCTGCAGGAATCTACCTTGTTTAACCCTTTACCACACAATGACGACTTTTGACCACCTTTGGAAAGAAGCTTTTTGAAAACATTGTGGGAAAAGGAGAAAATGCTGGTAACCAGCATTTTCTCCTTTACCCACAATGTTTTCTACCCTATCACTAAACAATTGCACTGTTTGAGCCACATTGGAATTGTTGTCTGCAAATGCTTTCAATTTGGACGGGGTAAAATTTTGTCGTCTGGTGAAGGGTTAAATGTTAGTCAACTATCAAAACATGTTGGTAGATTATTTTATGAAACTTTAAATTATTATTCCCCCATTTTTGTGACCTAATTATTACATGGAATTCCTTAAGGTAGTGGTCCCATAATAGGCCTAGTGCAGCAAGGCATAAAATTTCTTGAAAGTTGATAAAAACAGATTTGGACAGATATAATACTTTTGCACTTTTTTAACCAACCAGAAATTCCTTTCATGTCTACCTTTGAATTATTTGTTGGTACTTTTGTTAGTTTCCAGAAAAGGGGGGTAATTATCGTATCCATTTGTAATGAAAATATAGTGGTTTTAGATTTATAAATGATAATTCTAGGAAGGACAAAAAGGAAAAAATGGCTCGGTGAAGGTAGTACAATAATACTCATCTTTAATATTAGCAAATTTTCTAGGATAATGTTATGGTGGAAATAGCTGATTTCTATTACGGGTCCACTATGTTAACTCATTACCACATGACAAAATTTTAGACTGGTTCAAATTGAAAGCATTTGCAGATGACTAAATAAAGGTGACTGAAAAATTGAAATTTGTTCTGGGATGGGTAGAAAGCACTATGGGAAAAGGAGAAAATGCTGGTTACCACCATTTTCTCCTTTTCCTACAGTGTTTTTAAAAGGCTTCTTTTTTAGGGGCATCAAAAGTAGGGATTGTGTGGTACAATTTTTTTGACAATTTTGATTCATCGAGGAGGCCATTTGCTGATGTCACAGGACGAGCCAAAAAGCGTATTTTTGGATTACATATTACAATTTCTTTTCATTTTTAAGGTATGTTTATGGACATCACATGATACTTAAGGTTTTTCTAAAATTAACTAACAAAAGTATTTAATGGTATTCTCTTTTAAAGAAAAGACATTGACTCTAATAATTCGAAAATACACTTCCTGGCTTTTCCTAGGAATCCAGTGGCGTCAGCGAATGGCCTCCTCGATGAAAAGAAAGTTTCAGAAAAATTGTAAAACATGACTGATATCTCCAGTTAATAGGTGTCTACTGTAGAATCGCCAAATGTCACAGGTACATTTTTTGTGCTGTCTATCGATAGGCTAAAGGAAATTATGATCAATATTTGTTTCATGGGTGATTTTAGGTGGGAAAGGCTGTCTTGTGGTGGCACTGGCAATCGAGACGTTGCATTCCTTGTCTTTATATTATACAAGGGAGGATTTTTTTTTTCATATTTTATCATTAAATTTCATTTTGGTTATAGACCAGAATGTCAAATTCCTGTAGTTAAATTTAATTGCTAAAATAGGTATCTAACATCAAGAAACAATACACAAAAACCTTTGGACGATTCAAAAAGTTAACCCTTTGCTGCTAAGCACGACTCATTGACCGGCTGATACTGAAAACAGGGATTCTACATAACATGTTATATGTATGAAGCCTGCTGAAAATGACGATGAAAGCGGCAGTCTGATCTTTGACCTACACTGTGCAATAAGGTCATTTTGTCCACCAAATATACCTTTGAAACATTGCTAAAACTTTTCATTCCACTCAAATAGCAGGAGAATGTTTAGTTTGTAATTAACGGCATACTACTGTAAAACGCCCCGCCATAAATCGCGAAAACCCATGAAAATCAAAATTATGTGTCAAAAAATTGCAACTGGTATATGGATTCATTTCGTATACATGAAATACAATATTTTTCAACTGAATGAAGCTGAAAATTTCATTAAATTTCTTCGTTAAACTCAAAAAAACGATGCCATATTTAAGCATTGACTGTATAGCAGAGGGGCGTTTTACGGTATTATGCCTAATTAACCCTTTCCCTTTTATGGACCAAACCAAATTGAAAGCATTTTGCAGGTGACAAATTAACAGAACTTTGCTAAAAAGATGATTTTTCTATATGACAGGGTAGAAAACATTGTGGGAAAAAGAGAAAATGTTGGTTGCCAGCATTTTCTCCTTTTCCCACGATGTTTTCAAAAGACTTCTATTCCTGATCCGTAAAAACTAGGGATTGTTTGGAAAAGGGTTCAGGCCTATGTAATGGACAATGGTGGGGAAATTACCGAGTAAAATGAGTTAGGCCGTCACACGATCGTAGCGCTTCATCCACAAAATCAATGAGTGATTTATCCTACAAATGTAACCCAGAGGTAGATCAAACTAAGCATTCTATAACAATAAAAGATTGTTAGGTTGAGAGCAAAACACGAATCATTTGGGTGCATTTTTATCGAGAATCTCCACTTACAATTACATTTGTCTCCCAAACTTCCGGTGACAGGCCGGCGACAAAATGGAAAATCCAATTATCATCCAATCAAAATGAAATACGTACAATCGCTGATTAATAACAATCTCCGAGCAGAGTTGTCGTTCGTTACCTCACATACATCTCTGCGAGGGTCCTACTAAACACTGCAAAAGACATGCAAAGACACACAAAGACACGCAAAGACACCACAAAGACACACAAAGACATGCAAAGACACCACAAAGACATGCAAAGACACCACATTGACATTCATTTAGTATGTTTTATATCGAATAAAAGAGATGATTGATCGAAATCTTTACATTAAAACAAAAGAAACCATTTATGTTTCCAATTGCCAAGAAAATCTTGAGACCAATCCATTCCATGTTTATGTGCGACATTGTCGGGGACCTGGGAAGCCAAAATAATGCAAAAACCAAATACAAGCTAAAGTTATTTTTATTTCAAAAACCTTCGTTCTAAAAGAAATAATATTGAAATAAATGAAAAAAATGTATTCAGTAATAGCATGAATAACCTGTTTCTGTCTTTTTGGTGGCTTTACTCATTAAGCAGCCTTAATTGGTCTTGTCGGTGAGTTAATCGTAAGTGCGAGACTGAAAGATTTACAGAGAAAAAAACATTTGCGAACAATCTAAAACATGATATTGTATCCACAAACAAACTAAATATTATTAAATATCACAAATAAATGTCTTCTTGCGTCTTTGTGGTGTCTTTGCATGTCTTTGTGGTGTCTTTGCATGTCTTTGCGTGTCTTTGTGGTGTCTTTGCATGTCTTTGCATGTCTTTTGTAGTGTTTAGTAGGACCGTCTCTGCGATGGGCTAAATGACAAGAATCTTGTCAAACCGAGGAAAAGATGTTTTGTTACTGTTTAACTGTTTCGTGTGTACAATTGTAAGTTAGACAAAGGAAATATGATTCTGGATACATTATAGGTGCGTTCAAACTGATGAATTTACCTGTGTAAAATGGAACTAATTTTTTCGAGCCTCTTCACTTTTCAGAATCTTACGCCGATTTTAACAAAAATGGCTGCGCTCATCAATGATTAGACTGGTTACCGCCCCTGATACACTACGTGTATACACGGTATACAACGGTGGCCAGTTCAATCAATGATGACAACTGATTTGACACACCGCTGGATCTAAGTTTGTACGATTAAAAATCAAGTTATCGTCCTTTAAAGATATTTAGGCTTTTCAGAAAATCCCTCTTTTGTTCATTTCCTATCACTAAGTCTGATTGGTCCCATGCTGTTTGAACAGCACACGAAACAATTGATATTGGTCTTTCTTTTACTGGCGTTTGTGTAACCATTTTGAGTTATGGTCATGTGACAAAAATATGACGTAATGACTGGCTACTTTCTGAGCCCACTACAGAGGTAGATGTAATGATCCGGAGTGCAAGAGAGTGGATTAATAAATGGCATGAATTACGTAATTCGCTATAAATACATGAAGCAAATAGTTGTAGGAGATTCAATAAACGCAAGGCATGGCCTGTCCAGCTATGTTGTGAACGATTTCAAATATGAAATAAACTAAACGACCTTATGAAAATATAGCAGTGTCACTGAAAAAAAAAAACAATGTAGTCTACTCCATTTATCTCATTATCTCCCGCTAGATGGCATTCTATAAATACTCAGAAAGCCGGCGACCTTATTGGAGAGGTCATCAGACCTCTCCAACAGTGTTGAGTTTAAAAGGCAGACTGCCTCAGAAATTGCTGTCTAAATCCAATCTTTGTAAGGGAATTGTTCCGATACACAGTCTGTTTCGTCATGATTTTATAAAGAAATCGAAGTCTAAAAACTGAAATAGGAAATAGACGTGGTTTGTTTCTATATCAGAATTTCAACAAAATTGTAAGGATTTAATTGCATATTCCCTTTCCAACAATTTTAATTTTGTATTACAATCTTAAATCTTAACAAAAAGAAGAAAAAGAAAAAAGAATTTCGTTAAAAATAGAAACGAACACAGCGGAAAAAATCACGTGACCTTAAAACGCGGGAAGAAGGTCGCGTGACTTACATACATTACAAGGACGGATGAATACGGAATCCTATTTTTGCCATCCACTTTGATGAATGTGTATTTACAACTGAATAGATTTCAACTACCCGTTTATTGTCTTGCTTGTTTCTTTACATGTACCTAGATTATATTTAACCTGAAAGCATAAAAAGTATTAGAAAAAAATGATGTCGACCTCTCCTGGCTTCTTTTTTAAAGAAGCCACTTGTATTTAATATAGTTCAGAAGAGATGTTCATGGAGAGTGTAGGTACTTCCGGTTGAAATCTTTCATCATATTCGCCAGGTTTAATTTGGTAAAATAGGTGTGAATGTTTGTGAAATTGTTGTGTGGGGTTTCCTTCACCTTTTTTGATGTTGTTTACTTGTTTTTAAACCGATGAAGAATCGTGAAAGAATTATTAACGGTCTGCTGCGCAACATTTTGTGAAACAATTAATGTTCTTGTGCAGAATACATCCATCTTTAACGCAAATGAACTCGTCCAGTCACATGATCTTAGGAACCAATGGAAATGCAGAGCTGCTCCTACTCTTTACCGTTGTCTGTGCATGTCATATTCTTCGATGATTCGATTATTTATAGAATGTCATCTAGCAGGAGATAATGACTCTTTACCGGTAGGCCTAAAGAGCGGAATGGAAATATTATAGAGCAATTAATGGACGGAATACAATAGTTTTGTACTCATGGCTGAAAAAAATGTATTTGTAGCATTTTTTTTAATTATGCAGTTATTCTCAGATGGCGAAATTGAATACTGGCATACAAGTAGAATAAAATGTAAATCGGGCATTTGAACGTTTTGCAGTGCGAAAGCCCATACTTTATTTTGACAGTTGGTCATATGGCAAATTTATGACATTGTAGGTCACTATTGTCATGTCAATTTCATTGGAAAACAATAGATCTAGCTATTTTTATCACAAATGAAAAATAACTGAAAAAATTGGAGTCAGATCAATTCTGTTGTCTACATATTTCTCAGTTTAATAATGGGAAAAAAAATCATTTTCGGGCGACCTTGACGCCCTTGCGTCTTCTTTTTCTCTTGTTTATCTTGGCCTAACATCGGAATAGCTCTGTCCTCGGCGGGAAACCGATTCATGAGCACGAGAGGTCAAATGGCGGTAATTTCAAACTGACTACTATGACTGTGAGCTATGCCTGACGAAACAATAAATCTCTAAACAATAGAATTTGAAGCAAGTAGAATACATGTATACAAAATGTATGCTAGATTTGCCTTGCAGAAACCATTTCCTAGAAGTTCCCGCTTCATCGACACCTAGATCTAGTGTCATCATCCTCATAACCACCTAGATCTAGATCCATCCTTAAGGGTAGACCAAACCTTTTTTTTTTTAAATGGAATAAAACTTTACTATTGTTTGTTAACAAAACAAATCTTACTGTGCTGTAATTCTTACTTCGCGAGAAATAGAGGTTTCAACGTTGGGTTTTCACCTATAGATCTTAAAGTCCAAAATCGAAAAAAAAAAATATTTAGACTTCTTCTAACGTTAGTAAACTGTCGTGACGTCATAAATCGCTCTAGCACGTTTCAATGACATCTACTGGAGAATTTTAACGGAACCACTATCTCCCTTACATCTTAATATAATGACAGGAAAGAAAATTTGAATTATTTAGCCTTGTGGAGGTAGTACTCATAATAAGAACAGTTATTCTTCTAGTGGGGAACAAAGCTATCGAAAGTTATTTTAGTTATACTAGTCTACTTTACATTTTAATACATGAATGAATAAGAAAATAACAATAATAATTCAAGACATTTGAAACATGTCAAAATTCTAAGCCGTTTTCGAAGAGGGTCGTTTTGACCTCAGTCCATCACAACTCGCATCCCCCCGCCTCCCCGTCCGTACAAGGGCCTTTTTTACTGTGGTTTTTCAACAGTAGGAGCGAAATGGCTAAAACAGCAGTCGCTTGAAATACCAACTCTTATATTAGGCCACTGGACAAAAAAAATGGGTGTGTGACACCGACATCAATATCCGAGGGAAGCGGGTGAACTCGGCCTGGTACCAACTTGGCCTCTGAATCAACTCAGCCCCGAGTCAACTCGGCCGGGTCAACTCGGCCCGTTCACATTCCATTAGGCAAAAATCGGGGTATCAGATATGTAAATAATGCCAATCTATATATGTTAGGAGTTAATAAGTGATTCTCACATGGTATGATGTTTAGTACTGGTTAAAATATGGCGGAAAGAGCGTTCAGTTACAAATGAATGTAGTGTTCAGCGAGTATCCATAAACTACAGGAATTTGACATTCTATAACTAAAATAAATGATAAAATATGTATAAAAAATCTCCCCTATATAGTTAAACACGAGGAATGTAACGTCTCGATTGCCGGCGCCAGCACAAGACAGCCTTTCCCACCGAAAATCACCCACGAAACAAACATTGATCATAATTTCCTTTAGCCTAGCGCAACACAAAAATGTACCTGCGACATTCGGCGATTCCTCAGTAGACACTTTTTGACCAGAGATATCCGTCATGTTTTACAATTTTTTTTGACAATTTCTATCCGTCCAGGAAGCCATTCGCTGATGTCAAGGGATTCCCAGGAAGTGTATTTTCACATTACTATCATTTTTTTCTTTTCGCTTTTAAGTTATATTTATGGACATCACATGATACCTAAGATTTTTCTAAAAGTAGGTAACAAAAGTATTTGACCGTATTCTCTTTTAAAGAAAAGATATTTGACTCTAATACGTATCCTCTTAAGGAAATTATGATCAATGTTTGTTTCGTGGGTGATTTCGGGCAGGAAAGGCTGTCTGTGCTGGCGCCGGCAATCGAGATGTTGCATTCCTTGTGTTTATATCATATAGGGGAGATTTTTTTTCATATTTTATAATTTATTTTGGTTATAGAATGTCATATTCCTGTGCATAAACATTTCATGTCATTCTTCTTAGCATGAATTCTTTCATATGCATTTTCAAAATTGACCTCCTGAGAGCATTTAAACCAAGTTAAACATCAAGAAAACCCTTTCAAAACGCTTTGTTAATAATATGTAATCTGGCTATAAGCATCACAGCATTTTAAAAGGGTTTTCTGGGCATTTTAAATAATACTTGGATAATGCTCTCAGAATGTCAAATGCCTGTGATTCTTTCTTCTTTATTCATTTACCCAGTCCACAACACGTAGAGGCGCTCTTATTCATGTCCTATTTTTAATTCCTTATTTTTTTTTTCTGGAATT
Source organism: Tridacna crocea (assembly GCA_943736015.1). Lineage (NCBI taxonomy): Eukaryota > Metazoa > Mollusca > Bivalvia > Cardiida > Cardiidae > Tridacna > Tridacna crocea. The sequence continues at coordinate 28,026,787 of OX031070.1, forward strand.
ATCGACTAAGGTTATTTTTAGGAACTAACTATTGAAAACATTCTTAGAATGGTTCGGCAAACGGGTACCTAATTAAGTTAATTAAAGAAATTAGCAAATCTCTGTAGGTAAAGTTTTCACACTTGAAAGAAAAAAACAATGCAGAATGTTTAAGCAGCAGCAGTAATAAATAATTAAAGACGCCGCATGTTATTCCCTTAATGCTAATAATACGGAAAGATTCGGCCCAAGCTGGAAGAAGATTCGGCCCTTCTCGGGTCAGAATCTTCTGTCATCCCTGATAATGAAACACAAAAACACACGAACTTTTATGGTGAAGATAAGGCGAATATAACATCACTCTGTACCATCAACCATCACTCGGTATAAACTTGCTACCAACACCTGCCCAGATACCATCTAATGTAAAAAGCCGAGTTGACTAGGGCCGAATTGACCCGAGGCCGACTTTATCTGGATTCGTATTCAAGTATTGTCTCCCGCTAGATGGCATTCTATGAAAAACTCAAGCCGGGCGACAGTTTCTAAATAACGTAAACTTCCGGGTATTTGTAGGATGACATCTAATGATATACACTGAAAACTTTACAACTATTTAGTTCAAGCGTCGGATAACTGGAGGGTTTTAAATTTTGAAAATGAATATCCTTCCTCAGAAAAGGTATATATGCTGTTTGTGTTTGAAACATTCATTAAAATTGTTTTATTTCATTAGTCTCAGCTAATATTACCAACTTGTTTAAACAGAGTGATGGTTGATGGTATAGTCGTCCTCGCTGGTACCGCGTCATCTATGATACCGCGGTAATCCGGAAAATACCTAATTTGCATATGTAGCGCCACCTAACCACTGTTTACTCTTTCAAATCGAGAGCAGAAGTTTTCTTTGTACTGCATCGGTCAAAAATAATAGACATTTCTTCATTAATAATAAGTTAGTTTCAATATTCACAAATTGCAACGATAAAGCACAATTTTCCTCCATGTTTTGAAATTAATTACCCACAACTCTTCAAAAAACCGACAATTTATTTTTGACGATTAAAGGTCATCTGCTTTGGCCTCATAGTCCTCGCCGGAAACAAAAAAAAAAAGGTACTTAAGTCATATTTTGAATATAAATCTCATATTTTTCATGATTTTCCAAATTTCAGGTGTTAACGCGGTACCATAGCGGACTACTTTCGGAGCACTTGTAGTCAACATGTTTGCTTGACCTAGATATTTTTGTTAGAAAAACATGACTGAAGCTTTAATAGTTCAGTTATTGTAACTTTACATGCAACTGTTTATTACAGAATTAGAAAATAATACATGCGAGTTTCCTATCTTGTAGTAATTTTCGGCAAAATTAAGTACCGCGGTACCATCGAGGACCATCCTACAGACTACAGAGTGATGTTTGTGAGCCATTTGGATCAATTGACAAAGGCCGATGATATTTACCCGACTGTTGTGTACACAATGAAGAAAATTCATACTGCAAGGCCGACTTTCTTGTACGCACTCATCAATAAAAGAAAACTTGTTGGGTGCCTGATGGTCTAGTCTCAATAATGTATTAATGAGACGCTCCGGTGATCTTTTTTATATTTGGATATTTACTGTACACTGTACCGTCTCAAGTCCATCGTAAATTTTCCGGTAGCAAATATAGAGCGCTATATTTTTCGGTTTTGTCCGTTTTATCTGTATTGTGGTGATATGCAATTAAATTTTAGTACTAACCATGACCAAAAACAAATTGTTAAACCATTCATTACATAAAAAGCTTGTAGAAGTCGTTTACAACATGTTTATCTCGGAAAAATCACGGATGAAATTCATCGTGTGTGGCGGCCATTTTGAATGTTTTCGGGAACGTAAACAGCTCGAGTCACTGATGAAATCATGGGATTATCTCACGATCAGCGTTAGAATTGAAAATATTTGTATGAAAGAATATTGAATACGCAAGCCACAGGTATGTTTAAATGCTAGTTTTATGCTCTACTTGGGAAATTATAAGAGTTCAAAACTTGCGCACAAAATCTGTGCGGAACTTTCAACTGATTTTGTCTGGATTGTCTCTGTACCCAGAGGCGACCAGTCGAAAAGTAACATCGCCTTTGGGGACAGTTATCTGTACTACCCGACGGTCATGCCCAGACTGATGAAATATTGTCTTGGAGGCACGACTTACGTGCGCACCATTTCCGATTTCTTCATTTTGTACACAATGCGGTCATGTCCACACTGAAGAATCGGGCTCTTATGTACTACTGTGTAAATTGGTTGGGACAAAACGCAAAATGGCGTGTGAATTGGCACACAGTAGGCGGTCTCAGTGGAGCACACGGCCAATGGTCATTTTATACAGGGTGTCACAGAAATGCACAGGCATAGCTGGCATCCTTTTTATAAGCCTGAAAGATCGTATTATGTTATACACCTGATCGTGCGTTCGTCCATTAGCAATTTCTTGAGTGCACAACTCGTCCTACTGTTTCCACCAGAATTAGATCTGTTTGGAACTTACCACAATGAATCCCCAGGATGTCTTGTGTTGCATGTGACTCAAAATTTGGATCGCTGTTTGCATTCTAAAATTATCTGCACTTAATTTCTGAAATAACCAACTTTTCTGTTTGAATTTTTGTTCAGACCATAACTTCCAAGCTATCAAAAAACATATATTGGCAGTATAGATACTTGTACATGTAGATTTTCAATTTATATTGTGTTTTAAGGCTGCTAGCCAAGGCAAAAGGTGGTGCAGAGAGATTGTGTGCTTAAGTCTTGAATCATTGATAAAGTTTCTGTTCTATTTAAGACATGACTTCGAGAGAGAAAACAAAGCATAAACAAGTTTTATTCAAAATTCTCTTATGGCATGTGCTCCACTGAGACCGTCTACACCGTGCCGGTTCACATGCCATTCTGCGTTTTGTCCCAACCCATTTACACACTGTTTGTAAGAGTCCAATTCTTCAGTGTGGACGACTGCGTCATGAACCGAATGAAGAAATCAGAAATAGCGTGCACCTAAGTTGTGCCTCCAAGACGATATTTTATCAGTCTGGGCACAACCGTCGGGCACCCAACAAGTTTTCCTTCATTGAGTACACGACAGTTGTCCTCGCAGTATGAATTTTCTTCAGCGTGTACACTACGGTCGGGTAAATAGTCACTTTGGTGACAAAATATAGTTTGAAGAATGTTCAATTTATGGACAGGTTCTTCATTAGGATCTTGAAATTATATGTACATGTATAGAGTAATTACAGCAACACAGCATTTAATGAACCTATCAGACATTTCATATGAAAAAAATGCTTCTCTAGCACTGTAATTTTTACATACAGTTGGCATGTTCGAACAAAGAAGAACATTGAAAGAGTTAGAAGAGATGAAGAAAAAGCAGCGGAGGAAGAGAAAGAAAGGCAAAGAAGAATAGCCTTAGCAGTAAGTTATAAGTTTTCCAAACCCTGTATCATATTATCAACTGAACCTGTATAATCTGGAGGAAGAGATGTTTGAAAACTATTGTTGAAAATTGAGAAAACCTTTGTAAGTATGAGGGTATGCCAAAGCATTTGAGTTAAACTCCAGAGTTCCAGATAAGAAAGGGTGGTGGTATTCTAAATCCATTATTTCTTTTCCAAACCCTATGTTGTGGGTACTCATTAGAATCATGTCAATGAGGCGATTCTAATGACTATCCATAACTTAGGCCCTTAGGGTTTAGTTGAGATTAATTTTCTTTTTCAATTTTGAAATCAAAATCGTCCCCTCTATCTGGAGCTGTGAACTCATAACCATGCACATTTTAGACTTTTACCAAATGGCAAAATCTTAGACTTACCCAAATTAAAAGCAATTGCAGATGATAAAAAAAAGAAAAAATGTGAATTAAAAATTGAAAATTGACTTTGGGATAGTAGAAAATATTGTAGGAAAAGGAGAAAAATGCTTGTAAAAGCCTTTTAAAAGACCTCTCTCAAAGGGTTGTTAAAATTTGGGATTCATTGTTTGGTAAAGGGTTAACACAACAGATATCTAAACTGGTATTTTAATGAAATAGAGACTTACCAAGAATAATTTGACACAGGAATGAATATTTAAACATTATTGTTGAAAAGGTAAAAGCAAAATCTCCTTTGCTAGAATATTTATGCCCCCCCTTCGGAGAAGCGGGTGTATATTGCTTTGCACTTGTTGGTCGGTCAGTCCATGGATTGATCCGTAGACCACATTTTTGTTCGGAGCATAACTCAAAAAGTATTTCAAGTATCATCTTGAAACTACATAGGTGGATAGATCTCATTAAGGAGAAGTGAAGTGCACAAGAATCATAACTCTGCCCATCATATTTATGGAGTTATTGCCCTTTGTTGATTTACATACTTAATTTTTGTCCGGAGCATATCTCAAACCGCTTTTCAGGTATCATCTTGAAACTTTATATGTGGATAGATCTTATTCAGGAAAAGTGCATTGCACAAGAACCATAATTCTGCCCATTATATTTTTGCAGTTATTGCCCTTTGTTGATTTTCGTACTTAATTTTTTTCTGGAGCATAACTCAAAAAGTATGTGAGGTTAAATCATGAAACTTTAAAAATTGATAGTTCACATAAATGGGAATTGCAGTGCCAAGAATTGTTAATTTATCTTTAATAATTTTTGAGTAATTACCCTTTGTTCGTTTTTACACTTTGAACTTAACAGTTTATAATCACGTTACATTTAGAATTGGATGCCATTAGGGGGGCATACATGTTTTACAAACATCTCTTTTTTCCTTGGATTGGATACAAGGTGGCCAGCTGGAGACCATTTTGAAATTACAATAATCATCTGATCCCAGCAACAGGTTTAAGGTCACAGTTTCTGGAAATAGAGCTTTCGGGGGGGCATTGCTGTCATTCCGACAGCTCTTGTTTCAAATGGCTCTTTGTTAACCCTTTTCAAAACAATCTCTGGTTTTTACGACCCTGAGATAGAAGCCATTTGAAAACATTGTGGTTGCCAGCATTTTCTCCTTTTTCCACAATGTTTTCTACCCTTCCAAAAAAAGAATTTCAAATTTTCAGTCACTTTTATTTTGTCGTCTGCAAATGCTTTCAATTTGTATCAGTCTGAAATTTTATCGTTTGGTAAAGAGTTAAGATAAAAAGAGCCATCTTCCTTTGATAAGGAATCAACCGTTTATCTGAAAGCAAACTGATAGACTCAATCATATTGAAAGAATTTGCGCATGACTGCTTGAATGTCTCTGAGAGGGGGTAAAAACCATTGAGGAAAAAGGAGGAAGTGCTGGATACAACCATTTTATCCTTTTTAGATGCCCGAAGGGTTGTACTATGTACTATGTTGTGGTGCAGCTTGTCTGCCCGTCCGTTAGCAATTTCTCACGTGTGCAACTTCCACAGTTTCCATCAGAACAACTTGAAACTTACCACAACAATGAATCTCTACGATGTGTAGTAATGCATGTAACTGTTAAAATTTGGATCCCTGTAAGTGTTGTAGGCGTTTTACCCATTTCACTGACAAGCCCCTTTGGGCGTGTGTATTTGCCACTCTGCAGAGCTTTTGTTCTACAATGTTTTCAAAAAAGATTTTCTTCATTTTGTAAAATGTGTTCAGTGAGAAATATCAAACATATTTAGTAAAGACATATTGAAATAACCTGTGTTAACTCCTTACCAAACGACAAAATTTTAGACTGGTTCAAATTGAAAGCACTTGCATATGACAAAATAAATGTGACTAGAGTATTGAATTTGTTTTAGGAAGGGTAGAAAACATTGTGGGAAAAGGAGAAAATGCTGGTTACCAGCATTTTGGTAACCAGCATTTTCTCCTTTTCCCACAATGTTTTCAAAAGGCTTCTTTTACAGGGGTGTTGAAAGTCAGGATTGTGTGGTAATGGGTTAACGGCCAAATAACAGCCAAAATTAAACAGTGCAGGAGTTGAAATGCATTTAAATTTGAATCACACCATTTAAATGTATGGAAATAGTTGAGAAAATGATACAAGTCTATTACTGCATGGTCAGTCCAAGTGTTTGTTGTTGGCAGGAGAATGAAAAATATTAAAACTAGGTACAAAATTGCCAAGTCCATCTCTTTTTTTTTAACTTAAATCAGCACCTGTCATATGCAAGCATGTTTTTGAGTGTGTGCTTAAAAAATAATCTTCTTCCTATTGTGGTTTATCATTCAATAAACCACATTAGTGAGTTATGAGGCACAATAAATAATCCACGAGTGCAATAGCTCGAGTGGTTTATTGTGCCTCATAACTCACAATGTGGTTTACTGAATGATAAACCACAATAGGAAGAAGAATATTTCAATTCTAACTTGGCCAATTCTTAATGAATTCAAATTTGGAGTAAACATGCGGATGAACATTATGTTCCATTGAATAACCCACTCATTGAATGACGTCACTCGATACAGAATGACGTCACTCTGCATCAATTGTTGCAGATTTTACCACGCTTTCCTTGCTCTGTGTTTATGGAGCCGAATCAGTGTGTCATGTTAGAATTGATGATATATCATGTTGAACTGTATATACGAAACAACTAAGTTTTGCATATTTATATATCATTGTAGGAGCAAGAGGCTCGTACAGAATTACTGCGTGTGAAAGCCAGAAAACGACAGGCTGATGGAGAATTATGCAATGAATCAATCAAAAAGCGAATTGAAGCTACACCAAGTGGTATACATGTGTATTTTATTTCTTTTATATGTTTTAGAGGCCTTACTTTTATCCCTCAAGTTCAGTTTACCCTAAGAGGGAGTTATTTAGACTCTTTTGTCAAAAAATAATCCACCCTTTTTCAAAGGTTTTTTCAGCTGTACTGGCTGAGAGCCCACAGGGCTTAAGGTTTCGGCCTTCAATACGTCTGTCCATCCATCGGTTAGTCTTTTTCTTGTTTACCAATAGTAAGTCTCTGAGACAAATTCTAGAAAAAGCTTGTGTACACTCCAGAAGAAGCATTTTCAGTCCAATTCCCATGAGAGTTTGTTAGAATGCTTGTCATAATATCTTGGAAGTGCTATGAAATTGGTCGTGTTTGGTCAAATGGCTCGGGTGAGCGTTTGGAGGGCTATCGTGGTTCTTATTCAAAGTTTCTTTACTTACTCCACACAGTTGTGAAAGCATGTACATGGATGTATTTGGTCCCTATTTATATTTCATAACCAGAGGAACTAGTAGATGGTAGCTTTTACAAGTATTATCTATTATGTGCAGAGACATTCTGGACAAGAGTAGCCTTGATTATGATAACCTTTTATCATATAGCAAAATTTTAGATCTATCCAAATTGAAAGTATTTGCAGACGACCATTTATCACATAACGTCCCTTGTTTTCAGTGTAATATACCCATTTCAAATTTTCTTATCTAATACAAGTTTTGATATAACCTCTTCTTGAGATATGTAACGTTTAATTATAAAATAAACACAAGCTTTTGGCGGTACAACCGCCTTCTTCAAGTGTGATCCTGTGATAAAATGCCTGCAGTAATGTTCAGTTGTGAAAGCATGTATGTGGTCCCTATTTATATTTCATAACCAGAGGAACTAGTAGATGGTAGCTTTTACAAGTATTATCTATTATGTGAAGAGACATTCTGGACAAGAGTAGCCTTGATTATGATAACCTTTTATCATATAGCAAAATTTTAGATCTATCCAAATTGAAAGCATTTGCAGACGACAATTTATCACATAACGCCCCTTGTTTTCAGTGTAATTTACCCATTACAAATTTTCTTATCATATACAAGTTTGATATCACTTTTGTGTGACGTCATTTTTGACGGCATTTTGTACGTATTTCATACAAGTGAGTGGGTCTTATGGAAAATACTGCGGGTGCATTTATGAATCTTTTTGCATCATCTGATCTATACTTTGTGAAATACTGTTATGTGATAAAAAGAGTCTGATATTCGTGGACTTTTTAGATAAATTTTATTAAACCCATCAAGGAAAATGTTATTAAGCTCGCCAAAGGCTCGCTTAATAACATTTCCCCGACTCATTTAATAAAATCTTATCTCAAAAGCCCACTCATGCACAGATCCTATATTTCAGGGTGGCTTAACCCATTACCACACAATCCCTGCTTTTGACGGCCCTGAGAAAGAAGCCCTCAGAAAACATTGCGGGAAAAGGAGAAAATGCTGGTTACCAGCATTTTCTCCTTTTCCCACAATGTTTTCTACCTGTTACAAAACAAATTTCAAAATTTCAGTCACTTTTATTATGTCGTCTGCAAATGCTTTCGATTTAGACAAGCCTGAAATATTGTCAATTGGTGATGAGTTAAATGGTGCAATTTTGTTTTGATAGGGTAGAAAACTTTTGGAAAAGGAGAAAATGCTGGGAACCAGCATTTTCTTCATTTCCCGCAATGTTTTCAAAAAGCTTCTACCTCAGGCTAGTTAAATGTTGTCATTGTGTGATAAAGAGTTAACAGTAAATGTAGGTCTTATTACTAGAACAGAGCTCCAGACAGAGGGAGTGAGTTTGATTTGAAAAATGAAAATATTAATTATTCCTCATTTTAGCCTGTTATGGGTTCTTATTAAAACTGTCTCATCAAGATGATTCTTAAGAGTGCCAACAACGTAGGGTTTGGAAGAGAAATAGTGGATTTGGAATACCACCACATGCCCTTATCTGGAGCTGTGACTAGACTGAAGGTGTACATTTGGTGTAATTCAGCGCTATAGCTTTTTACCACATGACAAAAATGTAGATTTCTACGAAATCAAAATATCTGCAGACAACAATTTAAAACTGATTCAAATATAGGATTTCATATAACAGAAAACATTGCAGAAAAGGGAGAGAATGCTGGTAATAGCATCTCTCAGTTTCCCACAGTGTTTTCAAAAGGCTTCTTTATCAGGGTCATATATATTTTAAATGGTGTGTTTGTTAAAGAGTTACGCCACCTCACTTTATAAAATGATGTTACAACTTAGTTGCTTTTTTGGACACAGTAGATTCAGAACTGGGTCTGTATTCAAAAAGTTTTGTCAGTGGAACTATTTAGTTATCATTTTTATATTTTTCAGATCCAAGTTCTGCTAGTGCTGTAGAAATTTACACAAGTGGCGGCCATATAAATTTTTTCAGTGAAGAAGAATCAGGGGTAAGTGTGTTATCTGTAACAAATAATAGTCCTCTATTTGTACACACTGTGATCTAGCTAAACTTCACCCTTTACCAGACATTGAAAATTTAGACCAGTCTAAAATGAAAGCATGTGCAGACGACAAAATTGATCTGACTCAAAAATTTAAATTTGGTCAAAGAAGGGTGGAAAACATTGTGGGAAAAGGAGAAAATGCTGATTACCAGCATTTTCTCCTTTTTTGACAATGTTTTCAAAAGGCTTCCTTCTCAGGGTCGTTAAAAGTCGGGATTTTTTGGGAAAGGGTTTAATTCAATGGAAAGCTTTCTACTATATGAGCTTGTGCACCTGCAATTTTTATTGTAATTGGTTGGCTGTCTAAAACTTTTAGTAAAAGAAGAATTATGGTTCATTGATTGTTTATCAGATGTCAAGGCATGGATGTGGGAGTGTTTCTCGACTTGCTTCAATTGTAGGATGTTTCAAAAAGTGAATTTACCAAGAAATGTCTAAATCAGTGCACAGACTGGCAGACGACCAAGTAAAATTAGCTGTGCTGTTGCAGGAAGTTTGTATTGACATAGTGGACTGTAATAGAAAACAGCTATTTCCACTATAATATTATCCTACTAAATTTTACTAAGATTAAAACTGAGAATCATTGTACTTCTTTCACCGAGCCACTTTTTCCTAATTGTCCTTCCTAGAAATATCATTTATAAATCTAAAACCGCTATACCCTCATTACAAAAGGATTGATACTTACCTCCCTTTTCTGGAAACTAACAAAAGTATCAAAAAATAATTTCAAGAAAGACATCAAAGGAATTTCTGGTTGGTTAAAAATGTGCAAAAATATTATATCTGTATAAATCTGTTTTTATCAATAAGTCAAAATTTTTTTTGCCATACTGCACTAGATATATTACGGGTCCACTACCTTCAGATCAGGTTTTACAAAACTTGTGGTCAGATTTTGATCTTTGCCATTCCATGTGTTTAGCCCAAACTTGTTAACCCTTTACCACACAGTCTGACTTTTAACACCCTTGTGAAAGAAGCCTTTTGAAAACATTTTCTCCTTTTCCCACAATATTTTCTACCCTTCCTAAAACAAATTTGTCGTCAAAAGTAGGGATTGTATGGTAATGGGTTAAAAGAAAAATCTCTCTGTTTTTCCCTACATGACTGTAATATGTCATCAGTGAATCCTGTCATAATGGGCCAGTCTAAAATTTTGTCATCTAATGGAGAGATTTTTAAGGTAGACTACCAGGTACTCTAATGGTTATGTTGTAGGAGAAATCAACTGGTAAAAATGCAGAGAATGAGGCAGAGAAAAAAGCAGAAAAAGAGAAATGGGAAAAAGATATTGGGTTGTTGACCTATCTAGGTCAGAGTGCTGTAGAAACACAAGGTAACCTTGTTTGTATAACGTGGCTTGTGTACCTAATTGTAAAACTTTAACCTAAATTTTAGATCTATTCAAATTGAAAGCATTTGCAGACGACAATTTCAGAGTGGCTCAAGTGGAGATATTTTGCTTTGAAAGGGTAGAAAACTTTGTGGGAAAAGGAGAAAAGCTGGTTACTAATCTTCCCACAGCAACTTTCTATTCTTTAGTCACATTCATCTTGTCATCTGTAAATGCTTTCAGTTTGGACCAGTCTAAAATTTTGTCATTTGGTAAAGAGTTGAAAGCACTTGCAGATGGCAAATTAACCCATTACCACACAATCCCTACTTTTGATGCCCCTGTGAAAGAAGCCTTTATAAAACATTGTGGGAAATTTTCCCACAATGTTTTCTAGCCATCACAAAACAAATTTCAAATTTGAAGTCACTTTTAATTTGTCATCTGCAAATTGCTTTCGATTTGGACAAGCCTAAAATATTGTCGTGTGGTAATGATTTAAACTTTGGCTAAAATGATGGCATTTTTTTGTTGAGGGGTAGAAAAATATTGTGAGAAAAGGAGAAAGAGCCGGTAACCCACGCTTTCCTCATCAGCAATGTTTTCTCAAAGATTTTTCATTAGGGTCATGCAAACTGGACAATATAGATCCAAGATCAGATTGTGCTTTCCATGCAGTCTAATCTACACTGTCACCAAAACCACCTCCATCATTTTAAATGCTGAAGTGTTCACTACACATTAACCCTTTACTCCATAGATACTCATTTCTACGCATTGCTTGTAGGAGCCTTTGAAAAACATTGTGGCAAAAGGTGAAATTGCTTGCGACGAGCAATTTCACCTTTTGTCACAATGTTTTCTATGCTAGCAAAAGGTGTCTTATACACATAAGAAACGGCTTCATCTTTGCTGTTATTTAGCTTCAATTAGAGATACTATAAAAATGCCGTACAGGGTAAAGGGTTAAATGAGCCTTGTTTTGTAAAAGGAGGACTTAATGCATCTCTGAAAGTATCAACTAAGGTCAGCTTGTGCTGTTCATGCAGACTGACATGGGCCAGAACTTTTTGCTATTGGTCAATGTTCTGTGTCCTTGGACCAGTCTACCTCAAGATTAAGTCAGTTTTAAAAAAAAAAAAATAAGTGGCTATTATGCTTCCATAACTCTTCACCAAATGACAGAATTTTAGACTAGTCCAAATTGAAAGTATATGTATATGCAGGCAAAAAATATCTTTTGGGAAGGGTACAAAACATTGTGGGAAAAGGAGAAAATGCTGGTAACCAGCATTTTCTCCTTTTCCCACCATGTTTTCAAAAGGGTTCTTTCTCACGGTCATTAAAAGTTGAGATTGTTTGGTAAAGAGATGATTATGTGATGGCTTGATCAGTATTATGGAGATGCTTTAAGCCCCCTTTTCTCAGAGTGTGGCTCATTTAGTTTCAGTTTCAAAGTTTTGACTCACAAGCAAGTCATCTGATTGGCCTACGAGATACTGTCTTTGTCAATTCTTTTGCTAAACTTAAATTCAGACTTAAAAATAAAGTTTGCATAAAATACGTAATTATACGCCCGTCGAAGACGGGACGTATTATGGGATCACACGTGGCGGGCGGGCGGGCGTCCGGGCGGGCGGCGTCCAGTTCTTTGTCCGGAGCATATCTCCAAAACTATACAAGCTAGGGTTATGAAATTTCATGGGTGGATAGATCTCATTGAGGGGGAGTGCAGTGAACAGGAATCATAACTCTTGCTTGCTTAATTTTTGAGTTATTGCCCTTTGTTGTTTTTCATACTTGAATTTTGTCCGGAGCATATCTCCAAAACTATACTACCTAGGATTATGAAATTTCATGGGTGGATAGATCTCATCGAGGGGGAGTGCAGTGCTCAGGAATCATAACTCTTGCTCGCTTAATTTTTGAGTTATTGCCCTTTGTTGTTTTTCATTCTTGAATTTTGTCCGGAGCATATCTCCAAAACTATACAAGCTAGGGTTATGAAATTTCATGGGTGGATAGATCTCATTGAGGGGGAGTGCAGTGAACAGGAATCATAACTCTTGCTTGCTTAATTTTTCAGTTATTGCCCTTTGTTGTTTTTCATACTTGAATTTTGTCCGGAGCATATCTCCAAAACTATACTACCTAGGATTATGAAATTTCATGGGTGGATAGATCTCATCGAGGGGGAGTGCAGTGCACAGGAATCATAACTCTTGCTCGCTTAATTTTTGAGTAATTGCCCTTTGTTGTTTTTCATACTTGAATTTTGTCCGGAGCATATCTCCAAAACTATACTAGCTAGGGTGATGAAATTTCATGGGTTGATAGATCTCATTGAGGGGGAGTGCAGTGCACAGGAATCATAACTCTTGCTCACTTAATTTTTGAGTTATTGCCCTTTGTTGTTTTTCATACTTGAATTTTGTCCGGAGCATATCTCCAAAACTATAGTAGCTAGGGTTATGAAATTTCATGGGTGGATAGATCTCATCGAGGGGGAGTGCAGTGCACAAGAATCATAACTCTTGCTCGCTTAATTTTTGAGTTATTGCCCTTTGCCGTTTTTTATACTTCAATTTTGTCTGCTGAATATCTCCAGAACTATACTAGCTAGGGTTATGAAATTTCATGGCTGGATAGATATCACCGAGGGGGAGTGCAGTGCTCAGGAATCATAACTCTTGCATGCTTAATTTTTGAGTTATTGCCCTTTGTCGTTTTTCATACTTGATTTTTGTCCGGAGCATATCTCCAAAACTATACTAGCTAGGGTTGTGAAATTTCATGGGTGGATAGATCTCATTGAGGGGGAGTGCAGTGCACAGGAATCACAACTCTTGCTTGCTTAATTTTTGAGTTATTGCCCTTTGTTGTTTTTCATACTTGAATTTTGTCCGGTGCATGCCCCAGCTTTACAACTTGGGGTAAGACGGGCGTATCTTGCGACAATTTGCCGCTCTTGTTTTTATTATCATATGTGTACATAGAAGTATTTATTGTGGTTAGGCTGAATTTTTTTTTTCTTATTTCACATCATTGCAGAAAAACCTCCATGGTACTTGAATAAGAGGGAAAAGATAAAAACAGTGACTGATCCGTGAGTTAAAGATCATACTTAATCCATTCTATAAATTTTTGGGATTTTTAAAACTTGGGGAGTGTGGTGAAGGTGTGAGCTGGTTCATGAGCAAAAAGCTAATTCAAATGTAAGGTAGTTTTAGAGTGGACTTTTCTGCATCAAAATTTGTAAGTTGTCAAGATGTGATGTACTTTCACAATCCATACTTTGGAATATTTTACTTGTTCTTATAATTCTAATCAGTGGAAAGCTGAGCACAACTTGAGGTACCTGTATTTTTTGCAGGTATTGCAGACCAAGGTTAGACTTAACAGAATGTTTACTTTGTTACTGGGTTTAGATTTTTTTCTGAAGATTTTATGGCAAAACAACAGGTATGAAAATACAGCATAGTGTATTGATTTCCCTAGACTTAAAATGTCAGTTTTGTTTATTAAACCCTTCACCAAACGATAAAATTTTAGACTGGTCCAAATTGAAAGCAGTTGCAGACGACAAATTACATGTAACTTGAAAATTGAAATTTGTTTCCAGCAAGGTGGAAAATATTGTGGGAAAGGAGGAAATGCATTTTCTCCTTTTCCCACAATGATTTCAAAAGGCTTCTATCTCAGTGTCATAAAAACCAGGGATTGTCTGGGAAAGGGTTAAATCACTTTTTAACTGTTTACCAGAGGTGAAAATAATTGACATGTCAAGATTGAAAGCATTTGCAGAAGACAGATTCATTGTAGCTTACAAGACGTGTCCTACTTTTCAGCAAAATTAGTAGAAAAGGAGAAAATACTGGTTACCAGCGTTTTCTCCTATTCCAACAATTTTTTCAAAAGTCTTGCTACATGTATATAACAATATAGGACAGTTTAGTAGATAGTGAAGAAGTGCACAAACTTTGAGTTATGGACTCACCTACATTAAGCATCAACTTTAACCTTTGCAGTCAAGTCAAAGATGAAAAGCTGAAGAAGTCTCTTGACCCACTGGTACAGATGAAAAGTTATGTTGAAAAAGCAGAAAAACACAAACATGGCCACAGAGACAAGGTATGACTAAGTGGAACAGGATAGATAAGTGCCCTTAATCAGCATCTTTTTTTTTTTAGCTCACCTGAGCACAAAGTGCTCATGGTGAGCTACTGTGATCGTGTTGTGTCCGTCGTGCATCGTCAACTTTTTACCTTGTGTACGCTCTAGAGGCCACAGTTTTGGTCGGATACTCATGAAAGTTGGTCAGTATGTTTGTCTCGATGAAATCTCGGACAAGTTTACAAATGGGTCATGTCGGGTCAAAAACTAGGTCACTAGGTCAAATCTTAGAAAAACCTTGTGTACACTCTAGAGGCCACATTTTCAGTCTGATACTCATAAAAGTTTGTCAGCATGTTTGTCTGAATGATATCTCGGATGAGATTGAAAATGGGTCATATCGGGTCAAAAACTAGGTCACTAGGTCAAATCTTAGAAAAACCTTGTGTACGCTCTAGAGGCCACATTTTCAGTCGGATACTCATGAAATTGGTCAGGATGTTCGTCTGGATGATATCTCGGACGAGTTGGGAAATGGGTCATGTGGGGTCAAAAACTAGGTCACTAGATCAAATCTTATAAAAACCTTGTATACGCTCTAGAGGCCTCATTTTCATTCAGATACTGATGAAACTTGGTCAGGATGTTTGTCTGGATGATATTTCGGACAGGTTCAAAAATGGGTCATGTCGGGTCAAAAACTAGGACACTAGGTCAAATCTTAGAAAAACCTTGTATACGCTCTAGAGGCCACATTTTCAGTCAGATACTCATGAAAGTTGGTCAGGATTGTCTGGATGATATCTCGGTCGAGTTCAAAAATGGGTCATGTGGGGTCAAAAACTAGGTCACTAGATCAAATCTTAGAAAAACCTTGTGTACGCTCTAGAGGCCACATTTTCAGTCAGATACTTATGAAAGTTTGTCAGCATGTTTGTCTGGATGATATCTCAGATGAGTTCGAAAGTGGATCATGTGGGGTCAAAAACTAGGTCACTAGGTCAAATCTTAGAAAAACCTCGTGTACGCTCTAGAGGCCACATTTTCAGTCGGATACTCATGAAAGTTGGTCACGATGTTTGTCTGGATGATATCTCGGACGAGTTCGAAAATGGGTCATGTCGGGTCAAAAACTAGGTCACTAGGTCAAATCTTAGAAAAACCCTTTGTACGCTCTAGAGGCCACATTTTCAGTCGGATACTCATGAAAGTTTGTCAGGATGTTTGTCTGGATGATATCTCGGACGAGTTCGAAAATGGGTCATGTGGGGTCAAAAACTAGGTCACTAGGTCAAATCTTATAAAAACCTTGTGTACGCTCTAGAGGCCACATTTTCTGTGGGATACTCTTGAAAGTTGGTCAGGATGTTTGTTTGGATGATACCTTGGACGAGTGCGAAAATGATTCATGTGGGGTCAAAAACTAGGTCACCGGGTCAAATGTCAGAAAAACCTTTTGTAGGCTCTAGAGGCCACATTTTACAGTCCAAAACTCTTGTAAGTTGGTCAGAATGTTTGCCTTGATGATATATTAAATGAGTTTGAAAATGGGTCATTTCGGGTTAAAAACTAGGTCACCAGGTCAAATCTTAGAAAAACCTTATATATGCTCTGGATGCCACATTTTCAGTCCAACACTCTTGAAAATTAGTCAGAATGTTTGCCTTTATAATATCTTGGATGAGTTTGAAAATGGGCTTATTGGGTCAAAAACTGGGTCAATAGGTCAAATGTTATAAACACCTTATGTATCCTCTGGAGGACACATTTTCAGTCTGATACTCCTAAAACTTGTTCATAATATTTGTCCTGGTGATACCTTGAATGAGTTCGAAAATGGGTCATGTGGAGTCAATGGGTCAAATATTAGAAAAACCTTGTGTACACTCTAGAGGCTACATTTTCTGCCTAATACTCTTCAGACTTGGTCAGAATATTTGTTTTGGTGATGTCTCAAAAGAGTTTGATAATGGGTAATTGTCGGGTCCAAAACTAGGTCACTTGATGCAATCTTAGAAAAACCTTTTGTACACTGTAGAGGCCACATTTTCGGTCCAATACTCATAAAACTTGGCCAGAATGTTTGTCTTATTGATATCTCAAAAGTGTTTGATGATGGGTAATGTCTGATAAAAAACTAGGTCACTGGGAAACTAGATGGTCAATAAACTCAGGTGAGCGATTACAGGGCCATCATGGCCCTTTACAGGGCCATCATGGCCCTCTTGTTTAATTTTCTGATAATGTTTTTCAAAGGCCACTTTCTGAGAGCCGTTCTCAGGATTAAAGGTGGGTATTTAGATTTTATTTCACTCATTTAACTTACTGATCATTATACATTTAGGATTTACTTCCGTGTTTACGCTCCGACTCGTTTAGAGGCATGATAAAAATAGATCGTCTATCAACCATGACGATACCTGTATCATGCGCATACCTCAGTTTTACTTTCAGCGTGAACAACGCTCGACGTGTTTTTTGTTCTTCTTTTTCGTTATGGCCGAGGCTGCTTTGAAACTTACGCCTATCTCTGAGAGAGATAATGCCTCGGTCTCGAGTGTTCATGTTTCTTCTGATACGAAGACAAATAAAACGAAACGGACCACTACCACCATAAAGGACTTAGAATCCAAGATGGCGGATATGGAGAAGCGAGTAGACGACAAATTCGACAAACTTATGAGTTCTCTTGAGACTCTGAAAGGTATGTCAACGAGTATTGGGGGCAATTTTGGCCAGCCAAAGGCTCGTGGTGTTTCACAAACGGATAACGAACCTTCGGGGTTGCGTAGACCGTTGTTGTCACTGGAAAATTAACTCGACAACAAATTGCATGTACCGAGTTATGCTCGGGACGATGTCTTATCCCTTCAGCCTTCTAGACGTGAGCGTACGGGACTCAGAGGCTTTTTAGGGGACAGTGACAATGAATCTTCCCAGTCATCTTCTAATGCCGATTTCTCAGGACCGGCCGATAAGTGCTTTGATAAATACATAGACAAAGAAAACAACTGTTTGGGTGCATTATTCAACACTCCGGACACAGACAAGTCTTCATCTGGTGGTTTAATTCTAGACAAGTCTCAAATTGACATATTGTCAAACTCTTGGAGATGTGAAAATCCAGAAAGGCTATCTTGCTATAAGGATGAATATAGGTTGACTTTTCCGGTACATTCACAGTCAGAAACTTTCCTACAGGTCCCAGGTCTTGATGACCTTATAGAGCCTATGCTGCAGAAGCGTCATGGTTCAAAAGCAGTAAAATCTTGGGGAAAAGGTCGTCAATTACATTCACAACCTTTGAAAACTATTGAGAGTGTGGGGTTTCAAGGACAAATGGCAACACGTATGGGTATCATTGCCATGTCTTACTTGCAACAAGGTCTTGGAGCATTGATAAGAGATTTACAGACTCAGGATCCCAACATTGACCGTTGTGTACAAACTGTTAGGGATATTTTCAGTATGTCTACCAAGGCTTTAGATCAAGTTGGCAGATCGGGTGCTCTCTTTCATATTATTCGCAGGAAGGCAGCCTTTTCTGATACTGGACTGAATACCTTGAGGGATGTTCAATCCAAAGTTTTGTTTCTCCCTTTATCTGGTGATGGTGTCTTTGGTAAAGGGTTAGAGGATAAATTAAAGCACAGAAAGGAACAAAAGGACCAGCTGAATGATTTAGTTCCAGAACTTCAGGATTCAAGACCTGTTAAAAGGAAGTTCATCAGTCAGCAAAATAAATCTTGTTCCAATGACAAAAAATGGTCATCCAAAAAGCAGAAAACAGATTTCTCTAGGAAGTCATATCAATTCAAACAAAATGATGCCTACAAACCTTCTGGGTCTGAAGTAGATGCACAAAAGTCTAAGGAATCATCAGGAGCTTTGCCGTCCTTTCGGATTCCTAAAAGGAAGTGACTATTTGAACAAGGTAAGCCAATGTCAAGAATCCCTTTATCTCAAACCAAATATACCTGTAGGGGGTCGACTCAAATATTTCCTAAAAGCATGGGAGGAAATAACAAACGATCAATGGGTTTTGTCTGTAATAAAAGAAGGATACAAACTCGAGTTCAAAACAATACCACCTTTCTCGGGACTGAAAATAACTTCTGTTCAAAAGTCATCCCAACATTTAATTCAACAAGAAATCATTACTCTTTTAGAAAAAGATGCTATAGAAAGAGTTCCATGGGATCAAGCAATGGAAGGTTTTTACAGTACCTTCTTTCTTGTTCCAAAGAAAAATGGCAAACTACGTCCAGTAATAAATTTGAGGCCTCTAAATCAGTACATAGAAAAGAAGCATTTCAAGATGGACACTTTACACAAAGTCATAAACATGGTGAAGCACAAAGATTGGGCAATAACAATAGATCTAGCAGATGCTTATTTACACATTCCAATCCATCCAAAACACCGGAAGTATCTAAGATTCAGTTTCCAAGGTCAATGTTATCAGTGGAAAGTGATGTGTTTCGGTCCCACATCAGCTCCACGTGTTTTCACCAAGTTAGTAGCAGTAGCAGCTGCACATCTTCACACACAAAATATTCGATTAGCTGTCTACCTAGACGATATAATGAACCTCAATCAAAACAAAATGTCTTTGCTTCAAGATCGTCACACATGCCTACATCTGTTAATGTCACTGGGTTTCATAATAAATCTCAAAAAGTCCAGTCTTCTTCCTCAGCAAATGATAACTTACATAGGTGCAGTTTTCGACCTAAAGGAAGGTTTAATTTATCCAACTCAAGAAAGGGTTTTGAAAGTCAAACAAGCAATACAGATTTTCAACCAAAGATCAGTCTCTGCAAGAGTTCTCCTTCACCTGCTGGGTCTGATGGCATCTTGCATAGAACTAGTTCCCAATGCTCGGTTGTACATGAGACCGATTCAGTTACACCTTCTGAGTTTTTGGAGACCGTCCAAAGATTCTCTAGACATGGAGGTTCCTTGTACTCCACATCTATTAAGTCATTTGAAATGGTGGTGTCTCCCAGCAAACATTTCAAAGGGTCGATCTTTCAAACAAGTTCAGACAACAGTTACAATCACTACAGATGCTTCCAAAATAATGTATGGCGGGCATATGGGAAACAGTTACATGCAAGGAGTCTGGTCAGAGGATCAGCGGAAATTGCATATAAACATTCTGGAATTAGAAGCAGTGTTTATGGCAGTAAAACATTTCCTCCCAGCAATAAAGGGCAAAAATGTTCTGTTGAAAACGGACAATACAACAGTAGTCCAATATATAAACAAGCAAGGGGGGACTCATTCCAGCCAGTTATGCTTAAGAACATGGAAACTATGGAATTTTCTGATCCAAAACAAGATCAATTTGAAGACAATTCACATATGCGGGAAAATGAATGTCTTGGCAGATCAGTTGAGTCGGACAAAAATCAAACCGACAGAATGGTCTATGAAATCTTCGGTAGTCCGTGCTATCTTTCAAATGTGGGGTCACCCAATGATGGATCTATTTGCGTCAGACCTGAATCATCAAACTCCAGTCTATTGCAGTTGGTTTCCGAGCCATCAAGCATTTGCAATAGATGCTCTATCAATTTCATGGGCAAACATGTTTGCTTATGCCTTTCCCCCAATTTGCTTGATTCCGAAAGTACTGAGTCATATGTTGCAATCCCATTGTCAGATTATCTTGATTGCACCTCAGTGGCCCCGGAGACATTGGTATCCGAGCCTGCTTCAGTTACTTGTAGCATGCCCAATTCGTTTGCCATTGATTCCGGATCTACTGAGTCAACCGAGATCTCAAATAGTGCATCCCAATCCAGGCTTGTTCAACTTGACGGCATGGATGTTATCGACAGACAAATGCAAAAGAAAGGATTTTCTGAAAACACTAGAAAACTTTTCAGAGCAGCATGGAGGAAAGGCACAAGAAAAGGCTATAACAGCAAATTCAGAGTATTCTATAGCTGGTGTTGTGCAAGGAAAATTGATCCCTATGCTGCATCTTTAGTTAATGTCTCAGAGTTCCTTTCAGACTTGTTTGAGAAAGGTCTCCAGTTCCGTACTATAGCTGGGTACAGATCAATGCTTTCAGTTATTCTTCCCCCAGTTGATGGTTTTAAAGTAGGGCAACACCCTGATATTCTTCTGTTAATCAAAGGGGTGTTCAATAGCAGACCGCCAAAAAGGAGGCTTGTACCTGAATGGGATCTTTCTTTAGTGCTCAAGGCATTACAGAAAAAACCTTTTGAACCCATAAGAAAAGCATCTTTAAAATATCTTACATATAAGACAGTTTTTCTTATTGCTATTACTTGTTTTAGACGATGTAGCGACCTCCAGTCTCTGCGGTTGGGTCAAGATTCAGTGAATGTACAAAAAAAATGGTTTGACGTTCATAAGACATGGTTTGGCTAAACAAGACAGACAGGCCCATTATGGAGCAAAAATTTTTATACCAGCTTTCAAAGACAACAAGCTCTTGGATCCAAAAAGATGTTTTTATCATTATCTAAAACGTGCAGAGAAGTTCAGGAAATCTACAGATGGTAATGATGAAACAGCAGTTCTCTTGGGGTTGAATGAACCTCATAAACCAGTCTCAATTCAAACTATTTCAAATTGGATAGTTCAGACTCTTCGTAGTACATTGGCAGATAAAAGTTCAAAGGTCAGAGCACACAGTACCAGAGCTATAGGATCTTCCTTTGCACTCTATAATGGTGCATCGCTTGAATCCATTTTAACTTCAGCAGACTGGAGCCGAGATTCCACTTTTGTACAGTTCTATTTAAGGGATATAAACTGTGAAGTTCTTAAGTAAAGAACATACATTGTTTTTTGACCTGGAAGTTCTTTCTTTCAGCGAGTCGCAGATTAGTGTTTTTCTAATTGCAAAGATATTGCATGTATTATAGCCTGTATTGTACATACTGCAGGAATTACTTGTATAGTTATTGCAAGACTTCAAGGATGTGAATATATGTTGATTCTTGATGTACATACTGGGAAAGTAAATGATCATTTAAAGGATAGGAATTACAGCATCACCACCAGGTGAGAGTTACTGTTTTTTGTTTATAAGCATCATTGCTTTGTAATCTATCCTAAATGTATAATGATCAGTAAGTTAAATGAGTGAAATAAAATTTCAAAATTTGTTTTCAAGTTTGAATTTTATGAAAGAATTTAACTTACTGATCATTAGACTTTCCCACCACCACCCCAGTTGTAATTCCTTCTAGAGTGTTTATTTCTTGGGTTATTCACTCTGAGAAGTAAAACTGAGGTATGCGCATGATACAGGTATCGTCATGGTTGATAGACGATCTATTTTTATCATGCGTCTAAACGAGTCGGAGCGTAAACACGGAAGTAAATCCTAAATGTATAATGATCAGTAAGTTAAATTCTTTCATAAAATTCAAACTTGAAAACAAATTTTGAAATTTTTCACATCACACCAAATTAAAAAATATATATAATCATAAAATTTATACGAAAAAATCATACAAATCATCAATAATTAAGAATCATGAAATTGCAAAATAAAGAATTTTTGATGGTATTCCCTTAAAAGGCTACATAGCCTCTTAACTCATTACCACACGAGACAATTTTGGACTGGTCCAAATTGAGTGCATTTGCAGACAACAAAATAAAGGTGACTGAAAAATAGAAATTTGTTCTGGAAAGGGTAGAAAACACTGTGGGAAAAGGAGAAAATGCTGGTTACCAGCATTTTCTCCTTTTCCCACAGTGTTTTCAAAAGGCTTCTTTCTCAGGGGCGTCAAAAGTAGGGACTGTGTGGTAATGGGTTAAGCTATTTTAAGATTTCCCGCCAAAAATCAAAAAAGCATTGTGAGAATGTTAAGTGACTGGAAAGTGACTAATGATGCTAAATTTCCATAAAATAACAAACATGTAATTATTTTTCATATAATGTCTTCTTTGGACGCTATGTCTGAAGCTTCGTCTGTATATTTTTAGCTCACCGGAGCACAAAGTGCTCATGGTGAGCTATTGTGATCCTGCTGTGTCCGTCGTCAACTTTTTACTTTGTGTACGCTCTAGAGGTCACATTTTCGGTCTGATACTCATGAAAATTGGTCAGGATGTTTGCCTCGATGAAATCTGGGATGAGTTTGAAAATGGGTCATGGCGGGTCAAAAACTAGGTCACTAGGTCAAATCTTAGTAAAAACTTGTGTATGCTCTAGAGGCCACATTTTCAGTCGGATACTCATGAAAGTTGGTCAGGATGTTTGCCTGGATGATATCTTGGATGAGTTCGAAAATGGAACTTGTTGGATCAAAAACTAGGTCACTAGGTCAAATTTTAGAAAAACCTTGTGTACGCTCTAGAGGCCACATTTTCAGTCCGATACTCATGAAAATTGGTCAGGATGTTTGCCTGGATGATATCTTGGACGTGACTGAAAATGGGTCATGTCGGGTCAAAAACTAGGTAACTAGGTCAAATATTAGAAAAACCTTGTGTATGCTCTAGAGGCCACATTTTCAGTCCAAAACTCTTGAAAGTTGGTCAGAATGTTTGTCTTGATGAAATCGAGGACAAGATTGAAAATGGATCATGCCAGGTCAAAAACTAGGTCACTAGGTCAAATCTTAGAAAACCTTCTGTACGCTCTAGAGGCCACATTTTCAGTCGGATACTCATGAAAGTTGATCAGGATGTTTGCCTGGATGACATCTTGGACAAGATAGAAAATGGGTCATGTTGGGTCAAAAACTAGGTCACTAGGTCAAATTTTAGAAAACCTTGTGTACGCTCTAGAGGCCACATTTTCAGTTGGATACTCATGAAAGTTGGTCAGGATGTTTGCCTGGATGATATCTCGGACAAGATAGAAAATGGGTCATGTTGGGTCAAAAACTAGGTTACTAGGTCAAATTTTAGAAAACCTTTTGTACGCTCTAGAGGCCACATTTTCAGTTGGATACTCATGAAAGTTGGTCAGGATGTTTGCCTGGATGATATCTCGGACAAGTTCAAAAATGGGTCATGTGGGGTCAAAAACTAGGTCACTAGGTCAAATCTTAGAAAAACCTTGTGTACGCTCTAGAGGCCACATTTTCAGTCCAAAACTTTTGAAAGTTGGTCAGAATGTTTGCCTTTATGATATCTTGGACGAGTTTGAAAATGGGTCATGTGGAGTCAAAAACTAGGTCACTAGGTCAAATGTTAGAAAAACCTTTTGTAGGCTCTAGAGGCCACATTTTCAGTCCAAAACTCTTGTAAGTTGGTCAGAATGTTTGCCTTGATGATATATTGGACGAGTTTGAAAATGGGTCATTGGGGGTTAAAAACTAGGTCATCAGGTCAAATATTAGAAAAACCTTGTATATACTCTGGATGCCACATTTTCAGTCCAACACTCTTGAAAATTAATCAGAATGTTTGCCTTTATAATATCTTGGATGAGTTTGAAAATGGGTCATGTTGGGTCAAAAACTGGGTCAATAGGTAAAATGTTATAAACACATTTTGTATGCTCTGGAGGACACATATTTAGTCTGATACTCCTGAAACCTGTTCATAATATTTGTCCTGGTGATACCTTGAATGAGTTTGAAAATAGGTCATGTGGAGTCAAAAACTAGGTCAATGGGTCAAATATTAGAAAAACCATGTGTACAATCTAGAGGCTACATTTTCTGCCTGATACTCTTCAGACTTGGTCAGAATGTTTGTTTAGGTGATGTCTCAAAAGAGTTTGGGTAATTGTCGGGTCCAAAACTAGGTCACTTGGTGAAATCTTAGAAAAACCTTTTGTACACTGTAGAGACCACATTTTCAGTCCAGTACTCATAAAACTTGGTCAGAATGTTTGTCTTATTGATATCTCAAAAGTGTTTGATGATGGGTAATGTCTGATATAAACCTAGGTCACTGGGAAACTAAATGGTTCATGTTTGGTCAATAGAGTCGGGTGAGCGATTTCAGGGCCATCATGGCCCTCTTGTTTTGGGTATGTAAATGAGCAAATTGCTCATGTAAAAACAGAATGTGTTTCCCATCGGTGTCGACCAGGCCTGTTGTAAATCTCTAATTTCTCTTGCTGTCAGATGGTTTTCGACTACTAGGGTTTTACAAATGAAAAGTATAAGGCTTTGGGAGTATAAGGATGATTTTTTTGTATTTTTGTAAAATTTTTGTCCCAAAATCTGAAGGGCCACCTTTAATGTAGTAAAGAACTTAAACAGTACAGTGAAAGGATGTTAAAATACTCAAAGAATGATGCTGGGGTTGAGAGGAATTCACAATGATGAACATTAAAGGGATTGGAGGAACCCTTAACCCTTTAACCCTTTACCAAACGGCAAAATTTTAGACCTAACCAAATTGAGAGAATCTGCAGACGACATTTTCAAAGTGGCTCAAAAGATGCAATTTTGCTTTTATAGGGTAGAAAACATTTTGGTAAAAGGAGAAAATGCTGGTTACCAGCATTTTCTCCTTTTTCCACAATGTTTTCAAAAGGCTCTTTCCTCAGGGGTGTCAAAAATCGTCTTTGTGTGGTAATGGGTTAACCAAATGGTTCTATGTTCTAACTCTTTCCCAAACAAGCACTGATTTTTACATGTCTGCAGTACAAGTCTTTAGAAAACTTGTAACGAGCAATTTCTCCTTTTCCCACAGTGTCTTAAAACTTTCTGCTATTCTCATCAAATTAAAAATTGTCATCTGCAAACACTTTGAGTTTGGGACAGTCTAAAATTTGTCATTTGGGAAAGGGTTAATTGATTTGAAGAAAAAAACAATGAATTAATGTAAACCTTATTGGAAAAGGGAAATACATTGGTAAGAGAAAAATCTCTTTATTTTTGGACCATTCGTCATCTGAGAGTGCTCTAAATATGGAAAAGTCTGAAAGTCTGTAATCTTGTAGGAAGCGATCAGGGCCTGTATTCATCAACCATTCTTAGATTTGAAACTTACACAACTATGATTGGCTAAACCAAGTGGTTGAGCCAATCAGAAGTGATGTTACTTTCGAATTTAGGAAATCTTGGAGAATAAAACCAAGAATATGCTTAACCCTTTCCCAAACAATCCCTGGTTTTTATGACCCTGAGATAGAAGCCTTTTGAAAACATTGTGGGTAAAGGAGAAAATGCTGGTAACCAGCATTTTTAGCTCACCTGAGCACAACGTGCTCAAGGGGAGCTTTTAGGGTCACTGAGTGTCCGTCATGCGTCGTCCGTCGTGCGTCGTCAACAATTCTTTAAACATCAACTCCTCCTAAACCGCTGGGCCAATTTGAACAAAACTTGGCAGGAATGTTCCTTGGGAGGTCCTCTTTAAAATTTGTTCACAGAATTTGATTCTGTCAAAAACTCTGGTTGCCATGGCAACCAAATGGAATTTTTTAGCATATTCTTTAAAAATCTTCTCCTCTGAAACCAGTGGTCGGATTTTGAAATTATTTCACAGATATGTTCCTTGGGTGACCCTTTTCAAAAATTGTTTGTAAAATTTTGATCCGTCAAAAATTGTGGCTCGGGTGAATGGGGGCTACTTGCACTATACAGAAATCAAGGAATTCTTTAAAAATCTTCTCCTCTGAAACCACTGGTCGGATTTTGAAATAATTTCACAGATATGTTCCTTGGGTGACCCTTTTCAAAAATTGTTTGCAAAATTTTGATCCGTCAAAAAACATGGCTCTGGTGAATAGGGGCTACTTGCACTATAGAGAAATGAGGAAATTCTTAAAAAATTTTCTTTTCTGAAACCGCTGGTCAGATTTTGAAATAATTTCTCAGGGATGTTCCTTGGGTGACCCTTTCAAAAAGTGTTTGCGAAATTTTGATTGGTCAAGAAACATGGCTCTGGTGAATGGGGGCTACTTGCACTATAGGGAAATGAAGAAATTTTTAAAAATTCTTCTTCTCTGAAACGGCTGGACAGATTTTGAAATGATTTCACAGAGATGATCCTTGGGTGACCCTTTTCAAAAATTGTTCACAAAATTTTGATCCGTCAAGAAACATGGCTCTGGTGAATGGGGGCTACTTGCACTATATGGAAATGAAGAAATTCTTGAAAATTCTTCTTCTCTGAAACCCCTAGTCAGATTTTAAAATAATTTGACAGAGATATTCCTTTGGTGATCCTTGCTCTTGTGAATGGGAGCTACTTGCACTATATAGACATGATGAAATTCTTGAAAATTCTCTTTCTCTGAAACCCCTGGTCAGATTTTAAAAGAAATTTTCCGAAATGTTCCTTGGGTGACCCTTTTCAAAACTTGTTCGTAAATTTTGATCCATCAAGAAACATGGCTCTCGTGGA
This sequence comes from Tridacna crocea, assembly GCA_943736015.1. Lineage (NCBI taxonomy): Eukaryota > Metazoa > Mollusca > Bivalvia > Cardiida > Cardiidae > Tridacna > Tridacna crocea. The sequence continues at coordinate 28,053,774 of OX031070.1, forward strand.
TGGGGGATACTTGCTTTTATACAGAAATGAAGAATTCTTGAAAATTCTCCTTTTTGAAACTGATGGTCAGATTTCGAAATGAATTTTACAGGTGACCTTTTGAAAATGGCTTAGCAAAATTATAAATTTGGTTCCAATGTTTCAATACCTCAAAAAAAAATAGGCTATGGTCATCTCAAACATTCAGGTTTAATGATCCAGGGCCATCTTGGCCCTCTTGTTTCCTTTTCCCACAATGTTTTCTTTCCTTCCTAAAACAAATTTCAATACTTTGGTCATATTTATTTTGTCGTCTGCAAATGCTTTCAATTTGGACTGGTCTAAAATTTTGTCATAAAGAATTAACCCTTTCTCAAACAATAAATTTTGAACTCTTCCAAACCGAAAGAGTTTGCAGACGACAATTTTAGATTTGGACAAAATGGCAAAAAGTTTTTAAAAAGGGTAGAAAACACTGTGGGAAAAGGAGAAATTGCTCATTACGAGCAATTTCTCTTTTTCCCACAGTGTTTCTAAAGACTTGTACTGCAGACACGCAAAAACAAGGACTTGTTTGGGAAAGGATTAAGAATGGTTGGTGAATATTGACTCAGGCAAAGTTTCTATGTTTTGTAGGAGAAACACAGTAGCCACAAGCACAAGAAGAAGAAAAAGAACAAAGAGAAGGAGAAAGAGAAAAGCTCATCAAAAACTATTGAACAGCTTAGAGCTGAAAGACTGAAAAGAGAGCAGGAGGAAAGAAAGAGAACACAGGAAATGTTAACCAATAAAAAGAAACAACAGAAGTCACATGATTTAGAAGAACCAATTGATGAAAGACAGAGGGGTTATAATTCTGTGTTTAATCCCGATTTAGTGAGAAGGCCAAGGGAGAAACATTGAAATCATTTCTAACTTTTGGGGTCACACATGTGTATTCTATTTATATCTAAATGACTACTGCTTACCTTGGTCGAAGCTTTCTGCCTTTAGTAATGTTCTGCATGTCAGGGGAATGTTTAAATTTGGTTATACAGCTGCAAAATAAATGTTTTCGGGAGGTATACTGGAATCAGCTTGTCTGTCCGTGTGTCCATGTGTCTGTCTGTGTACACAATACTAGTAATTTTGTGTCGCTAACTCCTCCCACAGTTTTGCTGCTGTTGTTTTGAAAGTTGTTGATATATTGATTGTATACTGAAGTTATGCATGATGCAGTTTTCAATCATCTACTTCCTATGATTCCAGGGTAATCTCCCCTTAACTAATTACAAAATTTTAGGTTTGTCCAAATCGAAAGCATTTGCAGACAACAAAATAAAAGTGACTGAATACTTGAAATTTATTTTGTGAAGGGTAGAAAACATTGTGGGAAAAGGAGAAAATGCTGGTTACCGGCATTTTCTCCTTTTCCCACAATGTTTTCTAAAGGCTTCTTTCTCAGGGTCGTCAAAAGTAAGGATTGTGTGGTAAATGGGTTAAACTTAGAAAATCTTTTGTTAAATTGCTAGTTTCTGTCAAAGGGCTGGTTGGTGTATCATCTTATTCAGTGACAGCTCTAGTTTAACCTACTTTTATATAGTTGATAGTCATTGCCCCCCCGCGTTTGGGTCTTGCAGCAAAGCAAAATAGAATATGAGAAAAAAATGACTGCATGAGATGTTGCTCATAAGACTGATTTTTGTTTGCAGCATACAATGTTTTCTACTCTCACAGAAACAAGTCCTGTTGTTTTAGCGATACTCACATTGTTGTCAATGCTTTCAAAATAGGCGGGCCTATTATTGTTAATGATACATATATGATTATGTTAACCCTTCACTGATAGAAGCCTTTTGAAAACATTGTGACAAAAGGAGAAAATGCTGGTAACCAGCATTTTCTCCTTTTTCCACCATGTTTTCTACCCTACTGGAAACAATTTATATTTTTTAACTACTGTTTATTATGTGGTCTACAAGTGCATTCAGTTTGGATCAGTCTAAAATCTTGGTAAAGGGATAACCATCTACTCTTTCATTTAACCCTTTCCCAAACAGCAAATTTTGGACCAGACCAAATTGAAAGCATTTTGCAAATGACAAATTAACAGTTGCTGAAAAGATGATTTTTCTACATTGTAGGAAAAGGAGAAAATGCTGGTTACCAGCATTTTCTCCTTTTCCAACAATGTTTTCAAAAGGCTTCTATTCCTGACCCGTGAAAACCAGGGATTGTTTGGGAAAGGGTTAAGAATTTCAAGAGTGGTATAAGAATTGAAAAAGTTAATAAACTTGATGGATAACTGAATGAGATCTGTATTTTGTACCATGCTAAACATGTATTTTTTTTTTTAAACTTTTACGCAGCAAAGTAAATTTGATTTTTCTTCAGGCCTGAAAGTACAATTCCACTTCAAGTGATGATACCACTTTGGTCATATTCTAGGATCTAGTAATGGAAAGTATAGATCAAATTACGTTTTTTGGAGTCTGATTTTGATTTGAATCTACTGTTTACAAAATTACTCAAAAAACCAATGGTATTGAAAGCATTAGACTAAAATTTACATCATTTCAATTGACATTGTCATATTCAGGGAGTAAAAGGGAATTTGCTGTCAGAAAAGACAGAAATTAGTTGCAATAAATTTGGCTGTGCAATATTTTGTAAACAATTCAGACCAAAACAGCTTGGAAATTGTAATTCATTGTATTTGTAATTTTTCAGTCTCTGCACACATCCAGTTTTGTCACAAGCCGAAGGATAATAGGAATAGCTCTACTTTACAGACTTTGCAATCAATTTATCGTCTTTTGATCTGTCATTATGGAAAATGTTTACAGAATGATAAGAAATAAAAAAAAAAAATATAGGCACTATCTATGGGCAATCCAGCAGAGGCTATGGCAAGTAAGGGACTCTATGATTGGCAATATCTATGTATTAACTCATCTCCAAATAACAAAATTTCAGGTTTGTCCAAATCGAAAACATTTGCAGAATGACAAAACAAAAATAACGGAAAATTTGAAATTTGTTTTATGTAGGGTAGAAAACATTGTGGGAAAAGGATTGTGGTTCCCAGCATTTTCTTCCTTTTCCAAAATGTTTTCTAAAGGCTTCTTTCTCAGGGTCGTCAAAACTAGGGATTGTGTGGTAATGGGTTAACTTATTATCAAACAACAATATTTTAGGTTTGTCCAAATTGAAAAGCATTTGCAGATGACAAAAGTGACTGAACATTTGAACTTTGTTTTATGAAGGGCAGAAAACATTATGGGAAAAAGAGAAAATGCTGGCAGCATTTTCTTCCTTTTCCCACAATGATTTTTAAAGGCTTCTTTCTCAGGGTCATCAAATGTAGGGATAGTGTGGTAATGGGGTAAACAAATTTTTAATTGTAGGTTGAAGACAGGTAGTCAAAATACTTCAGTTATCTCCTAACCAAATGACACAAATTCAGACTTGTCCAAAATGAAAGCATTCTTGCTAGAATTATTAAGAAATCTGTGAAAAGGATAGAAAGCAGTGAAGGCAACCTTTACCTCAGGGGTGGGGATGAAAACATTGTGGGAAAAGGAGCAAATGCTTGTTACCGGCATTTTCTCCTTTGTTTTCCTACAAAATTTTTAAAATTTCTACTTCTGGGTCATTAAATCTTGGGATTGAGTGGTGAAGAGATATTTTGTATTATCTATTTTGGATGAGAGGCAATGGTTATGATTTCACAGTTGCTGTTCGCCTGTCTTTGTACAAAACATTTATCTGTCCATCTTGCTGAAATGTCTTGCCTCGAATGCCAAGGTGGTTGACATCCAAAGTAATATGCCTGAGTTTTTCTCGTTTAAAACTTGTAGCATCTTTGAGATCGACTGCCATCACAGTGTGGCACTGAGATATTGTTTTATCATTACTACTGCCATTGTTTGAATGTGATAAGGGAAATCTTCCGATCCGTTCTTTCGATGTTGAAAGGTCATTCACTCGCTCACAAGGCTTGAACTTTTTCCCATAAATATGATGAGGGGGAGTCTGAGGTTTCTGGCTGAATAAACTAGCTGCATGGTCTTTGCAAAACATAACATATGGGGATGATTTTCCTCCATGTTTAGTTCTTGTTTTTGCAGAATGATTTGACTGTGTTACAGTGCTACCTACAATAAGGTTACCTGGCACAGTGCTGCTATGAAAAGTTGAAGCTCGTTGAATGTTTTGTGTCTGTTGTGGTTTAACTTCATTGGCCCATTTGGGCTCAGTTTCACCACTGCCTGGTTTAACAAACTCTGCACTGCCCAGTCTTAAAGGCCTGGCTCCCCGTCTTGGAGTGCAAGCTGGGAACAAGTTGTTTTCACCAGTGTTGATGATTCGAGTACCAAATCGTCTTTCTTTCAATTCATCAATTTGAATTTGTAAATTTTTCCCTGGTGATGGTGGGGTCATTAAGTTCAAATACTGATTCAATTCAATGTAATTCTGCTGGTACTGGTCCAGCTTGTCAGTTTGAATGAGTTCAGGAACCATACACTCTCTGACTGGTGCTAGATTTAAAGTTTTCCCCCTGTCCCTCATTGAGACTGGTTTAACATCAACTTGTCCTTCCTCATTGCTATCTTCATCTTCTGATTTACTCTTCTCATTTTCTTCACTTGATCTGGAACTGCAAAAGGAAATGAAAGGTTTTATGGATATCCAAATCTTGACGTTATCAATTGACTTTCTCCACACTATCCCGAGTTTTAATGTTCTTGAGGAAAGTTTTTGAAAACACTTCGAGAAAAGGAATAATTGCTAGTAAGCAGCATTTTCTCCTTTTTTCATAGTTTTCTACTCTTACAGCCCACTGAAAGAAACAATTTGAGCCACACTTACGATAAATACCTTCAATTATAAGCCATTACCGCACAATTCCTACTTTTGACGACCCTTGGAAAGAAGCCTGTAGAAAACATTGTGGGAAAAGGAGAAAATGCTGGAAAGCAGCATTTTCGCCTTTTCCCGCAATGTTTTCTACCCTTCACAAAATAAATTTCCAGTTACTTTATTTTGTCGTCTGCAAATGCTTTCATTTTAGACAAACCTAAAGTTAAGTCGTTTGGTAAATAGTTAACTCATTACCACACAATCCCTACTTTGGACAACCCTGAGAAAGACGCCTTTCAAAAACATTGTGGAAAAGTAGAAAATCCTGGTAACCAGCATTTTCTTCTTTTCCCACAATGTTTTCTACCCTTCACAAAATGCACTTCAAATTTTCATTCACTTTTGTTTTGTCGTCTGCACTTGTTTTTATTTTAGACAAACCTAAAATTAAGTTGTTTGGTAATGAATCAAACAAGCAAAGGTTGTGTTGTTTGGTAAAGATGTAAAGTAAAATTGAGCAACACTGAAAAGTTGTTGAACTGTTTACCAAACGGCAAAATGTTAGACTGGTCCAAATTGAAAGCATTTGCAGACGACAAAATTAATGTCACTCAAAAATTGAAATTTTTTCTGGGAGGGTAGAAAACATTAAATGATACGGGGAAAGGAGAAAATGCTGGTTACCAGCATTTTCTCCTTTGCCCACAATGTTTTCAAAGGCCTTCTTTTTCAAAACTTGCTACCTTGGGTAAATTTGTCTGCTTGTCTAAGGACCATTCTTTCTCATCCAGTTGGTTCTCAGACAAAATGGGTTTTATGGATATATTATAATTATGTGATGACAAGCTTGGTACCCTGCATCATGAAGTTGCATTAACCCTTTCCCAAACGACAAATTTTTGACTCTTCCAAACTGAAAGAGTTTATAGACAACAATTTTGGCATTTTCTCCTTTTCCCACAATGTTTCTACATATCAAAGACAAATCAAGTCATTCAATCCACATTTGGTGATAACATAATATTATGTTTCCGCAAATTTAGACAACTCTAAAATTTGGTTTTCTGGTAAAGTCATTACTATTAATTTACTAAACTATACTTTTGAAGAAACCTTTTACAAACATTGTGGTAAAAAGGAAAACATACTCCTTTTGCCACAGTGTTTTCTACCTTGTTACAGGAATAATAAGATTATTTGGTCCATGTTTGTTATGTTGTCTGCTTTCAATTTTGGCAAGTCTAAAATTTTGCTGTTTGGAAAATAGTAAAAAAAAATCCTTCTGGGTTTCAAGTTCTTGAAACATGATCTATACTGGGGTTATGACAGAATGATTTCATTTCTTTGTTTTTCTTTGTGGTAAAGAAGTAAAATGCACTCCAATGATTTACTTTCCTAATGTTTTCTATACTTTTTTCGAACAATTCTTCTATCTTTTGTATAGAAAAAGATCAAAACATTGCGGGGCAGGGAGAAGATATTGTGTGATTATCCAACAAACTTATCAGCACTGTAACAAATAATTATTTCTTTTTTTTACAATTGTTGGGAAAAAAGGCCCAGAGTACATGATGAGAAAAGAACAAAATGCGGGTAACAGCCATTTTCTCCATTTTCTGTCGTGCTTTCTGACTGTTTTACTCTTTACCAAACAACAAATTTTTGGACTGGATCAAATTCAAAGCATCTGCAGACAACAAATTATATCTTGGTAATATGATGATTTCTGACTTTGATAAGGTAGAAAATATTGTGGGAAAAGGAGAAAATGCTGGTTACCAGCATTTTCTCCTTTTCCTACAATGTTTTCTATAGACTTTTTTTATCATGGTCATTAAAAGCTGGGATTGTTTGGTAAAGAGTTAAGGATTTACCCTGGTTTAGAAAAGTTACATACCATGTATTGTCTGCAAACACATTTGACTCAGTACCAAAGGACAGAGCTTTAGGCAATTTCTATTCTTTGATCCCCATTTATCATCTGCAAATGCTTTTGATTTGGGACGACCTTAAACCTTTACCAAACGATCCCTTGTTTTCATGACCCTGAGAAAGAAGGCTTCTGAAAACATTGTGGGGAAAGGAGGAAAGGCTGGTCAGCAGCATTTTTTCCTTTTCCAACAGTGTTTTCTTCCAATTTCAGTTTTTTGAATCACATTAATTTTATCGTCTGCAAATGCTTTTAATTTAAGACCAGTCTCAAATTTTGTCGTTTGTCAAAAAAGTTAACCCAGTAAATGTACCACACAATCCCTACTTTTGACGACCCTGAGAAAGAAGTCTTTAGAAAACTTTGTGAGAAAAGGAGAAAATGCTGGTAACCAGCATTTTCTTCTTTTCCCGCAATGTTTTCTATCCTTCACAAAACAAATTTCAAATTTTCAATCACTTTTATTTTGTCATCTGCAAATGCTTTCAATTTGGACAAACCTAAAAGTTTGTCATGTGGTAATGAGTTAAATTATTTTGTTTGGTCAAGAATTAGAGATAAAAACAAAATGTGATAACGAAATTTTTCCACTCAGTAGGATACGCTTGTTCTAAACCTAGACTGCATGCTTTGATTTACAGTTTGCTCTGATGTTCGGTTTTCCACTGGTCAGTATTGCAAATAATAATCTTTCAGTTATACATATGACCCATATTTTGTGAAAAGAGGGCTTAACCCATTACCACACAATCCCTACTTTTGACGCCCCTGAGAAAGAAGCCTTTTGAAAACACTGTAGGAAAAGGAGAAAATGCTGGTAACCAGCATTTTCTCCTTTTCCCCCAGTGTTTTCTACCCTTCCCAGAACAAATTTCAATTTTTCAGTCACCTTTATTTTGTTGTCTGCAAATGCTTTCAATTTGAACCAGTCTGAAATCTTGTCGTTTGGTAAAGAGTTAATGCATCTGCAGAAATTATTGACCGAGGTCACCTGCCTAGTCCATGTAGGCTGGCCTGGGCCAAAACTTTTTGCTATTGGTCAAATTCCTGTATGTCAAAGAACCAGTCTACCTCAAGGTTATGTGGGTTGTTTATGAAAATAGCTATTACGGATACATGTACATAATTATGTCTTGCCTGGTATTATGTATCATGGAGATGCAGTAAGCCCCATTTTGCCAAAGCATGGCACACATATTGAAAACTAATTTGGGAAAATTAACATGATGCAACAGGGTTGATGCATGTTTTTGCAACTTAAAAAAATACAAAATATTGGTAAACATGATAGTAAGCAAGTATATGGATGAATATATTTTAGTGAAGCAATACAGGTTGACTTCCTTGAAGTGAGCAGTGCTTTAGTTTATCTTAACTCTTTACCAAACGACAAAATTTTGGACTGGTCCAAATTGAAAGCACTTGCAGACGACAAAATAAATGTGAATCAAAAAATGAATTTTGATTTGGAAAGGGTTGAAAAAATTGAGGGAAAAGGAGAAAATGCTGGTTACCAGCATTTTCTCCTTTTCTTACAATGTTTTCCAAGGCTTTCTTTCTCAGGGTCATAAATAGTCGGGATTGTATGGTAAAGAGTTAAATCCAAACTGGTAAAATTCATTTAGCAAACAATATAGCTATGTGCAAAGTGATTATTTTCATTGATCAAAAGCTTGGAATTAGCTGAAGCATAGGTTGTTAGTCGTTTAAATACAATAGTCTCACTTCTTTGTCATATACCAGGCTAGCACTCGTAACTTCAGTTTAAAGTCCTCTAAACATTTGTTTCTCCTACAGTTGTTCAGTGGCTCACTGTAGAGAACATATACTAAAGCATAAAATACCAGTACAACAACATAAAATTATATTTCTCTATTTCATTACAATTATTTTTTTCACAGTGCATATTCTTGTGAGCTGTTGAAAAAAACAACAAAAATGCAGCCAATCAAATACAACTGCATACAGTCCTTTTTAACTCTGTACCCAATGACAAAATTTCGGACTGGTCCAAATTGAAAGCATTTGCACACAACAAAATAAACATGACTCAAGAATTAAAGTTTGTTTTGGGAAAGGTAGAAAACATTGTAGGAAAAGGAGAAAATGCTGGTGACCAGCATTTTCTCCTTTTTCCATAATGTTTTCAAAACCTTTCTTTCTCAGGGTCGGGATTGTGTTGTAAAGAGTTCAGCATAATAATTATCTGAAAACTTTTTGGGTACAGCATCTGTTGTGTGATTCTATCAGTTTCTGTAGCGCCTATTGTGCTAAATAGCTTAAATGTACATTTCAAGCTGAAAGTTAAAACCCAAATAATGCTATTCATACTCTTTATTTTTTTTATTTTCCTTACCAGACAGAATAGGTCAAAGATCAGACTGCATATTTTGTTCTGTCTGATCTTGATCTACACTGTTCATTAAAAGTCAATAAGTCATGATTAGTTGCCCAGAGGTTAACAATTTTACCATACAATTCCAAGTATTAATTACTTCCGGAAGAAAAAACTTTTTGAAAACATGGTGGGAAAAGAAGATGCTGCAGGTAACCAGCATTTTTATTCTTATCCCACAATGTTTTCAACCTTCTGAAAATCCACCTTTCCACCCCCTCCCCCCCCCCCAAAAAAAAAAGAATAAATAAATAAATAAATAAATAAATAAATAAATAATAATAATAATAATAATAATGATAATGTGTAGCATCCAGTTATTCCTACAATTTTGCTATTTGGTAAAAATTCAATCACCTCCTCTTTACATAAAAGCCAATTTCAATCAAATAGAAGCCTTTTGAAAACATTGTGGGAAAAGGAGAAAATGCTGGTAACCAGAATTTTCTCCTTTTCCCACATTGTTTTCTACCCTACTGGAAACAATGTTCAATTTTTGAGTTATGTTTATTTTGTCATCTGCAAGTGCTTTCAATTAAGATCAATCTATAATTCTGTCATGTGGGACAGGGTTAAGTGTTTCCCTTTCAGTACTTTTTATGTTGTGCAAGTTTAATGATTGTGTTAAGTGCTCTAAAAAAATAAATAGAGCTAAGGGCTGAATTAAAAATTAAAATTTAAACCCTTTACCAAATGACAAAATCTTAGACTGGTCCAAATTGAAAGCACTTGCAGATGACAAAATCAATGAAACTCAAAAACTGAAATTTGTTTCCAGCAGGGTAGAAAACATTGTGGGAAAAGGAGAAAATGCTGGTTACCAGCATTTTCTCCTTTTCCCACAATGTTTTCTAAAGACTTCTATCTCAGGGTCTTAAAAACCAGAGAATGTTTGGGAAAGACCTTTGCAGAAACAGTGGAGCTAACCAATGGTAATTACAATAAAATAAATAAAACTGTTACCTAGCAGGCCTTTTGACTTCTTGTTTGACTTTCTTGGCCTTTGCTGTAGAAATGAGAGAGTAGATATCACACTCTGTGGCCATGGCACTGAAATACACGTATATATATATACACAGGAAATGCCAGTGATATCAAATCATCGTTTGGTTGGTTGGCTGTAATGGGGTTTAACGCCACTTTAACAGCTAAGGTCATATCATGGTGGTCAGTGACGCACATGTGTTTCCTGGCTTTCTCATACCAGTACTACCACAACTTTCTTTCCAAAGCCACCGACTACTTTTCTCACATGCTTCAGCAGAGGTGAGAGGCAAAAATAAGGCGAAAAGAAAGTTTGCTTCAACCGGGTATCAAACTCACAACCACCAGGCCATGAGTCCGACGCCCGCCTGGGTGGCTCAGTGGTGAGCGTGTAAGACTCAAGGCCTGGTGGTTGTGAGTTCGATACACGGTTGAGGCGAACTTTCTTTTCGGCGTATTTTCACCTCTCACCACTGCTTGAAATATGTGAGAAAAGTAGTTGGTGGCTTTGGAAAGAAAGTGGTCTTAGTACCGGTGTGAGAAAGCCAGGAAACACATGTGCGTCATCGACCACCATGATATGACCTTAGCTGTTAAAGTGGTGTTAAACCCTATCACAACCAACCAACATGAGTCTGACATGCTCACCACTGAGCCACCTGGGCGGGTAATCATAATATGATCTTAACCTTTTACCAAACAATCTCAGGTTTTTACGACCCTGAGATATAAGCCTTTTGAAAACATTGTGAGAAAAGGAGAAAATGCTGGTAACCAGCATTTTCTCCTTTTCCCACAATGTTTTTTTTATCCTGCTGGAAACAAATTTTAATTGTTGAGTTAATTTTATTTTGTCATCTGCAAGTGCCTTCTATTTGGACCGGTCTAAAATTTTGCCGTAAAAACCAGGGGTTGTTTGGTAAAGGGTTATTTGATACTCTATGGATTAATAACAGTCATAGTCTAATCCTCAAGAATTTTCTGAGTTTGAAAGTGACTAAAGATAGTTTATAGCTGAATACTTTAGCCGATCAGAAAATCTTTTACTTTTCTTAAGCCAGAACATTACTATGAATGTAGCTGAGAATAGTTACTACCTAGGTCTCTAGGATATGACTAGTTTGACTCCTGCTGGCAGCACTATAGTGAACATTTTCCCAAACAACAAATTTTAGACTCAATCATTGATCAATGTTGTAGGCATATAGAGGTGCAAAAAATTAAAGTTAGTGCAAGTGAATTAAATGAACTGTGAGTGTTTTTCGTAAGTCTTTACGAAGCAACAAAATCTTAGACTGGACAAATTAAAAGCACTTGCAGATGACAAAAAAATTAAAATTTGTTTCCAGCAGGTACAGTATAGATTAAAGGTGAGACTGCATGTTCCGTGCAGTCTGATCTTGATCTACACTGTCCGCAGAGGGTCAGTGAGTTGTGCTTGGCAGTCAAAGGGCTAAATGTGGTACTAAGCATTTTTTCTTCTCCCCTTTCAAAGGAAAAGTTCAACATTCGAGCAACATTTAATTCGTAATCTGCAAATGCTTTCAATATGGATAAAAATAAAGTTTTGTCACTCTAGTAAAAAGATAAATTGCAGGATGTGGAATAAAAAACTTGGGATATAGCAGCTGCTGCCTTGTAAAGTAAAAGCAAATGATATCTCTCTGTTTGGCTCAGTGGTTGAGTTTAGGACTTAGAAAATGCAGACCAGAAGGTCAAACTCAGTGGAAGCACTTGATTTTGATACTAGTGTCCTTGGGCAAGGCACTTCAGAACTGTTGCCTAGTACTGATGAAACCCAGGACATATATGAATTTGTCAGCTTATGCTGTGATAAAACAGAAATAAGGTTCAATGTGACATAAAACACCATCCAGTCAATGAGACATTTCATATAAAGTTTATACTATAAAAAAAAAGGGAGAAAAAATTCCGATATCTATAATCTTTTCACACATAGCAGCAAAGATTATTATCATTACAAAATAGGATTATCTCAACTGTTATAATAAGGGGATTATACAGACCATTTCACTCTAAAATAAAAGATAAAATTTAGGACTGACCCCATAGTGAAAAACAATTGTAAAACAATCAATAAATGTCAGCATTTGTCTTTTACATCATCGAAAAAGAAAAACAATGAAGAAAGCACTGGTGACTTGCATTAACCCCTATTCTGGTAATGTTTTGTATAACCCTTTCCCAAACGACAAACTTTTGGACCAGACCAAATTGAAAGCATTTGCAGACGACAATTCAACTTTTGCTGAAAAGATGATTTCTGTCTATGATAGGGTAGAAAACATTGTGGGAAAAGGAGAAAATGCTGGTTACCAGCATTTTCTCCTTTTCCCACAATGTTTTCAAAAGGCTACTATTCCAGACCCATAGAAACCAGGGATTGTTTGGGAAAGGGTTAAACCTGCTTCTTTATGGTCATATATAAACAAAGGATTGTATGGGAAAGATTAACCCTGTACCAAACAATCCCTAGTTTTATCAAATCTGTGAGAGAACGCTTTTGAAAATATTGTGGGAAAAGGAGAAAAATGCTGGTAGTCAGCATTTTCTCTTTGTTCCAGAATGTTTTTTACCTTATCAGAGACAATATATACCCATTTAAAAGCCGAACTTGATTTTGGAACCAGAGAAATATTAAACAAAATAAATTTAGCATGATCCAATTTTAAAGTATTTGCAGACACAAGCGGTAGTTTTTTAGCTCCACTGGCCGTAAACTTTTTCTTTAAAAAACTTCTCCTCAGAAACTACTGACTGGATTTTTACCAAAATTTCACAGGAATGTTTCCTAGGTGGTCCTCTTTCAAATTCCTTCAAATAATTGTGTTCCATGAATAATTCTGGTTGCCATGGCAACCAAAGTAAAAAAACCTTTAAAAATCTTCTCCTCCCAAACCACTAATTGGATAGCATTATTATTTTACTGGAATGTTCCTTAGATAGAGGTCTACAGAATTCCTTAATAAAAAAAAGATCCGTCAAAAAACATGGCTTTTATGGGAGACTCATTTTCCTTGTATGGTATAAAGTAAAATCTTTGAAAAATTTCTTCTCTCAAACTATTCATTGGATTTCATTGTTGTATTGCAGGTTAGTTCCTATGGTTGTAAGTCTTTACCATACAATCCTGACTTTTAACAACCCTGAAGAAGAAGTCTTTGGAAATTACTCTTGGAAAAGGAGAAAATGCTGATAATCAGCATTTTCTCCTTTTCCCTCAGTGTTTTCTACTCTATCAAAGAGAGAAATCATCATTTCATCAATGTTCAATTTGTTGTCTGCAAATGCTTTCAGTTTGGTCACATCCCAAATTTTGTTGTTTGGTAAAGAGTTAAAGATGGTTGCTTTACATAATCTATAATCCTTTTCATATAAAACAAGAGAACCCCTGCTGGTTATCAGCATTTTCTTTTCACACAATGTTTTGTACCCGTCACAAAAGATATTTCAAATTTTCAGTCACTATCATTATGTTGTCTGCAAATGCTTTCGATTTGGACAAGCCTAAAATATTGCTGTTTGGTAATGAGTTAACTGTTAACACATTTAAATAAATCTGATTAAAGTATTAATTCCTTCTCAGCAATAAAACATTTAGACTATTGAAAACATTTTTGGAAGACAAATTAGACCTAAATGAAAAGATAGAATTCATCTTTGATAGAGATGAACACACTGTGGAAAGAGAAAACAATTCTGGTTAGCATATTTTACTCTTTTTCCAATTAATGTTCTTTTGAAAGCCTTGCTTCTATTATAATGATGTCAAAAAATAGTCTGTTTGGTAAAAGGTTAACTTCTAATACACAAAGGCAGTCTGACATGGTCAAAGTGTCATCAGCCATGGTTTCACACACACAAAAAAAATTCACCAACCTTTTCCTACAATGTTTTCTACCATTTCACGTACAAAAGTCATTTTTGAGCTGCATTTAACCTTGAATTTCAGTTCTCCTTTCCCACAATTTTTTAAAAAGCCTTCTTCCTCAAGGATGTTAAAACTTAGAATTATATGGTTGAACCTTTTACCATATAATCCCGACTTTTTACAACCTTTAGAAAGAAGCCTTCTGAAACCATTGTTCGGAAAGGAGAAAATGCTGGTCATATTTGGGGCAGTCTAAAATTTTGTTGGTTGGTAAAGAGTTAAGATAAAAAAAAATGTAAATTTTATTTTTCTTTTCCTGTTTAGTTACAGAGTAGTTCATGGTGGGTCCCTCACATTTGCTTTTCCTTAATTTTAACCTTTAGATGATTACGATAGCGGTAGGCTTTTTGTTATAACGATGCTACCATTATCTCCCGCTATCTGGCATTCTATAAATACTCGTCTATCTAATTTGGATATCCTGGGTACAGATCCGAACCACTTTCCTACTCGGCAACCGTTACTTTGAACTTCAAACTAAAATAAATGTTTACTCAATAAAACGCTACCTCGTGCAATTTACTCAGCTATGATCAGCAGTTTAGAGAAATCTGGAGCTAAAGCAGGTCTCATTTCTCCTCAAGCGTATTGATAAAAGCTATTTTCTGCATTGCTACTTTATATAGCGTAATATTACAGTCAGCCCGCTTGCGGGGCTAGTGATGCGTCATATAAGATAGTCGAATCCTCGAAGAATATGACATGCGCAGACAACGACGATGCTTGTACAAACCAATGTCAAAATTTCATTGGTTGAATAAGCGACTATCACTACATATAAACCAATTAAATTTACCGTTCAAAACAGTGTCACAAGACATAAGATGGCGGCAGCTCTACGAAATTTGCTTCTCGGGCACAAATTCAATGAACTCCGAGGCGTTTCGTCGTTATGGAAGACAAAGATTATAGGTCAGTAATATTTTGAAATGTGTTTAAAGGGTATGTACCGCTAATTAATGCTATGTTTCATTGGATATAAAGTGCATTTTATATCTTGAAAGTCGGATAAACGAACCCTTATCAATGGCGCAGAATTTTGAGCAAGTTTACAAGTTCGAGCTACCGTAGCAGCCAGCCTGCATTAGCCACTGACAAACGGTTATGTTTTTCTGGTAGAAATTGTTTTAGCTCTCAGTTGTCGAAAGAATAAGGAGAATAACTGTTAGCGTAGAAAAGATGCATTGTTTTTTGTAATCGAGGTTGAGGAACGGTCTGTACAAATTTAAATCCGTTTTTAACAATATCTAGTCTACGGGTGACAGGAGTCAAACTACTGACCCCTATGCAGTAAGTCAGTATGACCTGTGAATAACTTCCATAAATATTACATCGAGGTTTTAGTTTGAACTGCAAGGTACAATATCTGACAGCAGATACACCTGCTTGTAGCAGAAATTCGCAGTCTTAGATTTCTCATCCCAAAGTGACCGAAACTTTAGCGGCCGCGATCATTCTGCTTGACTAGATCTATCTATTTTCATTATTTTATATTTCGCAAAACCAACACGGTCTGAAAAAAGGATTTTTGATACAGTTTGGCAAATTGGCAAAAGTAGACTTACCATGACGACTTTAGATTTTTGAAGTAAGGTTCGTTATCGATGTCTTTTTTCACCGGTACCACATCTTTGACACCCTCACTTCGTGGCCTACAGATGTTGCCCACTGCATGGAAAAACCTGTATCTTTCAATGTATTTTTTCGTATCTTCATAGTACTGAAATGCTATAGGATCGTCCCTGTCGCTGGTTAAAGCACCTGTTAGTCGTAGGAATGTTGATGTGTCTGATGTAACATTCTTACTCTTGCGTTTTCTGTGGTATTTAATTTTCCCGCCTTTATCAGCTCGATCCCAACCCGTTAAAAAATCGTCCGCGGCGCATCTACTGGAGCAGAAACAGTCTTTATACCTGTGGTTATCAAAAGTACTATCCAGAGTCTCCTTCGCCGCCCCAGTTAGTTCATCATTAAAACCACAAACGTGTTTATCACCAGCATGGAGGAAACTCAATGAAAACGGTCTAATGTAAAATGCAGATACCGGCATTTTGAACATGAACTTCGGTGGAGGTTCTAATACCGGTGGTGGTGTCATGATAGGAACTTGTAAGTCTTCTTTTGACTGGCCCACAATTATAGGCTCCAACTCCCTGTATGTGTAACTTACGTTATCCTCACATGCTGTTTTACTACTTTGATCTGCACTTTCTATATCTGAGTATTTTTTGTGCTCTTTTTCCGGAACTTTTTTCTTTTCTTCGACAGAAATAGTTCGATGCTTCAGAAGGCGGGAAGATGTACCGGTTCTAGATTTCAATCCGTTTTTGAAAGTTTTATAATTATTGTGATGAGTCTTCGATGACAGATTTCTTGTAATTTGAACTATACTAGGATTTGTATCACTGTCGTCCGAGTTAGAATCTGACTCGCTGTACCCGTCCAGTATAGCTGAGTCCATATGCTCCATCCTCATACGTAGCTCTTGTATTCGACCTGCAGTTTCCACCAAGGAGGTGGAATTCGGCTCATAGATCATCACTGCCTCGGGCATGTGGGTCGCGAGTCCGATCCTTGACGAGTATTGCGAATGATTACAGTAAACTCTATTTGTCTTATGTAAGAATTAAATCACATTTTCTTTTCTTTTCAATGAAACATCATACGTATAATGTCAAGCTTCTATTCCTCTCAATTTCTTTGGTCAAAACCATGATAAACGAGTGCACTTAGGCGATCATAATACAGTTTCTAGTTGTGAGGTTCCAAGAGTCTAAATATCCAGAGGTTATGTGCAATAAACTAGCACAATTCTATGGCCGTGTTTGTATGTTGACCTCCTGAAATGAAATTCACAGACTTTGTTATTCATTTGAAAAATCCTTTCGACGCCCAGGCGAATCTTTTTCCTCTTGCTGTAAGAGTAGGTGACGATTAGAATTCCTATTTACGGAACCCATTATGCCTGTAATGGATTTGCAGGAAACGAATTTGTGTTCAAAATCCTGTAAATATTACTACAGTAACTAGATTCAATGTATGATTTCAATGTTTCCCATCATTTCAGAGACAATTTGGTTCATAATTTGTGCCATATTTAATTTGTCGTCTGCTTGTGCCTTCAGTTTTGACAAGTCCTTATATTTTGTCAACCAGGTACAAGTTTGTCCTGGCATCATGGATGCAGCAAGCAAAACGATTAACTCATTACCAAACGACATTATTTTAAGCTTGTCCAAATCGAAAGCATTTGCAGACGACAAAATAAAAGTGACTAAAAATTTAAAATTTATTTTGTGAAGAGTAGAAAACATTGTGGGAAAAGGAGAAAATGCTGGTTATCAGCATTTTCTCCTTTTCCCACAATGTTTTCTAAAGGCTTCTTTCTCAGGGTCGTCAAAACCAGGGATTTTGTGGTAATGGGTTAATCTTGTAACAGTGACTAACGTGTATAGACATATTCACGAACAGCACTGTACATAATTTGTCGTCTGCAAATGCTTCATTAGTTGGACAAATTAAACATTTTGTCGTGCCGTAAAGAGATAACTCGGTCTAGAGTAGAGATAACTCGGTCTATAGTAGAGCTAACTCGGTCTAGAGTAGAGATAACTCGGTCTAGAGTAGAGATAACTCGGTCTATAGTAGAGATAACACGGTCTAGAGTAGAGCTAACACGGTCTAGAGTAGAGCTAACTCGGTCTAGAGTAGAGCTAACTCGGTCTAGAGTAGAGATAACTCGGTCTAGAGTTATTAACTGACACCAACTGATCTTCACTCTCGACTTATCAAATTCTGCTTACGTAGAGGTTTTAAGTTTTAACCAAAAGATTCCGGTCTTTCCTATCTTATTCGAGTAACAAAGCCTCAAAGAAGATTGTGGGAAAATCAGAACATTCCGAAATCCAGCATCTTCCCTTTGCCCAAAATAAATGTGGTTGAAAAAATGAAAGTAGTTGGAAATGTAGAAAACATTGTGAGAAAAGGAGAAAATGCTGGTTACCAGCATTTTCTCCTTTTCCCACAATGTTTTCACAAGGCTTCTTTTTGTCGTTTGCGACTGCTCTGTATATATAGATAAGTCTCACCTACTTTTCGTTGGTAAAGAATTAGATCTAAATTTCAATACAATAAACTGATTAACACTAATTCCTTTAAAAGTCAAGTGGTAACCACAACACACAACAATAGAATAAAGGAAGAGAATGACATTGTCTTATTTCTATGAAAGAACCGGGTCTATTTTAAATCACTCACGTGGATGACTGCCTCAAAATTCCCCTACATTTTGTTACGAACCAAATGCGCTTCATGTCACCGTTCTGCATAATGTCTCATACTGACGACTATTTTAGCTCACCTGAAATACAAGTGGTCAGTGTGAGGTTTTATGATCAAGCTATGTACGGCGTCCCTCAACTAGGCTACTTCTCCATGAAAGCTTTAAAACTCGACCGACCAAACGACCGCACGACAGACAGACAGAGAGAGAGATACAGGCAGGCAGGCACACAGACAGGCAGGTAGGCATACAGACAGGCAATCAGGCACACAGACAGGCAGGCACACACACACAGTCAGGCAGGCAGACAGGCAGACACACACATACACAGACAGGCAGGCAGGCAGGCACACAGGCAGGCAAGCAGGCAAACAGACAGACAGACTAATGATTGCTCTCAGGAGAGTGCATGGACCTCATATGACAATTTGATTAGAAAAAAAAAAATCTAAATTGAAATGGGATGATTTGGTTAATTCTAAGTTTTAACAGTACTGTCATTCCATTTTAATTTTTTTTTTAAACAGGAAAGCTTTATTTTGTCAACAATAATCTTTACTCAAAGTTTCGAGGTTCTTTTTAAAGCCCTCTGAGGAGAAAGGGCTCATTCAAGCTGGTAAACAGGGTGAACAGGTTTGTTTCACTTCACCGCTTTGTGCCAGTCCGATTGAATAAAAACAAAACAATAAATCTGAAATCATGAAACAAGTGAAGCATAAGTTCTCAAATCTTATGGGTCATTTATACAGTGCTTTAAAGGACATTGTTTATTTCACTTTTTCTTCTTCTTCTTCTTCTTCTATATACGTATACGTGTATATATAATACATGTATTTGTATCTATTCACTGATTGGTGTTTCACAACGCTCTCAACAATATTGCAGTCATATCACAGCGACAGCTCACTTAACCCTTTACCAAACAATCCCTGGTTTTGACAACCCTGAGAAAGAGGCCTTTAGAAAACATAGTGGGAAAAGGAGAAAATGCTGGTAACCAGCATTTTCTCCTTTTCCCACGATGTTTTTCACCAGCATTTTCTCCTTTTCTCATTATGTTTTCTACCCTTCTCAAAACAAAATTCAAATTTTCAGTCACTTTTATTTAGTGGTCTGCAAATGCTTTCGATTTGGACAAGCCTACATTATTGTCGTTTGGTAATGAGTTAATCATTCATGTGCTTGGTTCCACCAGTGGTAGGACATGGATCTGTCTAGAGTGTCTTGTCGAAGGAAACTCTTATATAAAAACAAACAAACAGTGTTTTGATCGAGGATCGAACTCGGGACCTTCAAGTCTCGATTCCTAATCCTTCATCAATTGACCGAAAGAAATCCTATTGCGTCCACTATTTTGTTGGCCGAAAAATATTATTCGTTTTGTAATCGTTTCGAAAGGGAAAAAAAAGGGGGGAGGGGGCGATTAAATTTGAGCTTGTCATGTACAGGAGTTTGTGACAGCTCTGAAAATAATCAATAAAACTTTCGATTGTGATATCCTTTCATTTTCTCTCTCTTTTTTATTTTTTTTAATGTGTTTGTTAAACTTAAACACTTAATAAAGCTATACAAACCCTTAAACCCAAAGTTTCAGTCCTACAGGCGAAAAGAACGGCTTTTTGCCGGCGGCATTGATCAAGATCAGACTGCACAGAGCGTGCAGTCTGATCTTTGATCTATTTCACCCGCTTGTTGAGTCAAAACGATGGGTTGAGATGTCCGTCCGAGTTGTGTTGAATTTTATTCGCAGTCCTCAAAAGAGATGGACTTTAAGTGTTTGGAGTGAAAGAGTCTACTATTAACCAAATAGTCACGAGTTTAAACGATTGAAGAAAAGAAAACTTACTAAAATTCTGTGGGAAAAGGAGAAAAATGCTGGTAACCAGAACGTTCTTCTTTTTTCCACGATTCTTTTTTTTTTTTCAGTTCAATTTTTGACAGCTGTATTTATTTTTTGTTGTTTACAGTTGCTTTGAATTCGGACTAGTCTAAAATTTTGTCGTTTGGTAGACAGTTAATCCCCACTTCTTGTCACTATACCTCCACTTGAAACTTGTCGTAAATGTATACTTCCAGATGACAAAGGTATATATACCTTTCATTATTTAACCCTTTACCACACGATCCCGAATATCAACGACCCTGAGAAAGAAGCCGCCTTTTGAAAACATTGTGGGAAAAGGAGAAAATGCTGGTAACCAGCATTTTCTCCTTTTCCCACAATGTTTTCTACCCTTCCAACTACCATTTTCATTTTTTTTTTTCAACCACATCCATTTTGTCGTCTGTAAGTGCTTTCAATTTGAAGTGGTCTAAAATTTTGTCGTTTGGCAAACAGTTTAAGACGACAAAGAACTAAGTGTTGCTATGCTCATGTGGAAAGGATAGGCTACGAAAAAAAAAAGGAAAACATGGAGAAAATGTTAGTTGCCGGCATTTTCTCCTTTTTCCACTGTTAAAAAAGCCTTCCTCGTCCGCGGGGTGGGGGTGGAAGTGGGGGGTTGGGGCAAGGCGCAGAACTGTTTGATAAAGATTATAACAGTAAGGAACGAAACATTAACACCACAGACCCTCCATTTTAGAATCGAGCCTATGGGATGCATAATTGGCACCGTCGTCGTTTTCCTCTACTTGTACGGCATACATATATATGACTAGGGTGTTCTGTTGCTTTTAACTCATTACCAGACGACAATATTTTAGGCCTGTCCAAATCAAAAGCATTTGCAGATGACAAAGTAAAAGGGACTGAAAATTTGACATTTGTTTTGTGAAGGGGTAGAAAACATTGTGGGAAAAGGAGAAAATGCTGGTTACCAGCATTTTCTCCTTTTCCCACAATGTTTTTCTAAAGGCTTCTTTTTCAGGGTCGTCAAAAGTAGGGATTGTGTGGTAATGGATTTGCAGACGACATAATAAAAGTGATTGAAACGTTGACATTTCTTTTGTGAAGGGGTAGAAAACATTGTGGGGAAAAGGAGAAATTGCTGGTTACAGCATTTTCTCCTTTTCCCACAATGTTTTCTAAAGGCTTCTTTCTCAGGGTCGTCATAAGTAGGGACTGTGTGGTGATGGGTTAAAACAGCATTGTCTCCTTTTCCCATAATATTCTCTAAAGGTTTCTTTCTCAGGGTCGTCATAAGTAGGGATTGCCTGGTGATGGGTTAAAAGTTAAAACAGCATTTTCTCCTTTTCCCACAATGTTTTCTACATGTTTCTTTCTCGGGATCGTCAACAGTAGAGATTGTGTGGTAATGGATTAAAAGTCATGAGGTAGACTGGTCCTTTGACGTGCAGAAAATTGGCCCAAAAGCGAAAAATTTCAACCAAGGCTGATCTGAATTGATACTTTTCGCAGATTCATTACGCCCCGTTTTCACTGAGCGCGGGTCATACATTACTTCATGGAGTAAAGGGTGGAAACCTAGGTTTATATCTAAAGTGTCATCTTAAAGATTTACTGTGAAAGACACTTTCATTCTACAACCCTTTTTTAACCAGTAGGAAAAAAAAAAAACAGACTAGTTCAAATTCAAAGCATTTGCAGACGACAAATTAAAGGCTACTCAAATGATGCTTTTTATTTTTCCTTTGATTAGGTGGAAAACCTAGTGGGAGAAGGAAAAATGCTGGTTACCAGCATTCTCTCCTTTTTCCCCACAATGTTTCCCAAAGCTTTCTTGTTCAGGGTCGTTAAATGTCGGCATTGTGTGGTAAAGAGATAATTCTTTGTAAATAATCTTAGCCTGGTACTCTTGTACTTGAAACGATCTTTAGGAAAACAAAAAAAACCATAGACAACATTGTGTGAAAAGGAGAAAATGTTGGTAAACAGCATTTTCTCCTTTCCCTTCAATGTTTTGTACCCGACTTTCAAAGTCTCGTTTTAGTTTTTGGGTCACATTTATCGTCTGCAAATGCTTTCAATTTCGACAGAACAAAGTATGATTTGGCTTTACATACATGTAATTTGAATTACAGAAAATAGAGCACGCGCGAAGGAAAACATCAAAAAGGTACAATTTAAACTGAGATAGGTAAGGAAAACATTGAGACAAATGAAGAAAACACTCATTTCGGGCAATCTGCAGCAACGTAGGAAGCATTTCAAGATTAGGGGGGGGGGGGGGGGGGGGGGCTAACTTCGAAATACTGAGATTTTTTGCGCGGTTGTTGCATTGCCCTAAGAACTCATATTTTATATATAGTTAC
The DNA here is from genome assembly GCA_943736015.1 of Tridacna crocea. NCBI lineage: Eukaryota > Metazoa > Mollusca > Bivalvia > Cardiida > Cardiidae > Tridacna > Tridacna crocea. Next base: position 28,076,350 of record OX031070.1, read on the forward strand.
TATGATTTTCAAAATTATTGGGGGGGAGGGGACTGTGCCCCCCCCAGCCCCCCTGTTTTTACGGGCCTGATCTGTGTCCGTTACATTTTTCTTAACTAAGCCTGGGACACTGCAGACACTCTTGTTGCACGTATTACATCGACTATCTATGGTGATCATTTGTGCCAAAGTGTCAGACTCGGGCCATACATCTGGAAGTTATGTGCCGGGCACGAACACTATTATATCCCACTTATATCCCAAACATACAAACAAAACGCTGTGGGAAAAGGAGAAAATGCTGGTAAACGGTGTCCATACATACATACACACATACATACATACATACATACATAGGCCTTACATGAAAATAAACACCGACAGGATAATACTACACCCACTCCATCTTTCCGCCCCCCCCCCCCGCATTTATGCTCTCTTGGCGGGGATATAAAATGATAAGGTTGGAACCGAGGCTAGGGACGATCATGGAAACAGTTCAAAGTATGACAATCAAATCAAGTGAGGGCTAAATCAATGCACAACATACATAATACATACATACATACAAATGTACATACATACATACATACATGATACATATCTACCTAACTACCTACCTAACTCTAAATCCCCGCTCCATCTTATCAACACCAACCCCCCCCCCCCCCCCCCCCCCCCCCCCCCCCATTTATGCCCCAAAGGCGGGAATATTCAATAATTCGCTTGGAACCTAGGCCAGCATTGAGGGATTATCATGGAAACACGCCTGTTCAAAGTATGAAAATCAAATCGAGTTAAGGCTAAATGACTACATACATACATACATACATACATACATACGGGAGAACACTAAATGCCCCCTCCATTTTATCACCCCCGTCTATGCCCCCATGGCGGGAATATTAAATAATTCGCTTGGAACCCAGGCTAGCATTGAGCAGGGATTATATATGATCCCTGCATTGAGGGACCATCGTGGAAACACACCCGTTCAAGGTATGACGATCAAATCGAGTTCAGTCCAAATGAATGCATATTTTAGATTTTGTGGCAGTGGGAAATTTGCACATGACAAGCGATTTCTCTTTTTGTCTCAATATTCACCATATGGTCTTTTTTGAAAGGCAGCAAAAAAAAACTAGGTCTGTAAATGCTCGTGTATTAAGTGGAAAGTTTGATCCAACAATGATTTGATTGTCTGTGTTAAAACGTTACCGCCATTAGGCAAGTCATAAACCATGATCGTAATCCAGATTTATTCGTTCTGTCCATTAGGCCTTTACCAAATAAAATTGTATCTTAACTAGGGGAAAAACGCTTTTGAAAACATTGCGGGAAAAGGAGAAAATGCTGATAATCAGCATTTTCTCCTTTTCCCACAATGTTTTCTACTAAATTTTTTCGAAACTAATAATAAACCATGATCGTAATTCAGATTTATTCGTGTTGTCCATTAGGCCTTTTCCAAATAAAATCGTATCTTAACCCTTCACTCCATAGATACTCATTTTGACGTATAAGCAACAGACAGCTTTTGAAAACATTGTGGGAAAAGGAGAAATTGCTCATAACGAGCAATTTCTCCTTTTCCCACATTGTTTTCCACTCAATCAGATACCTGTATCCTCATTTGTCCATATTTTTGACATCACATCTTTATTTGCTGCTGAAACGAAAGAGACTCAAATTGGCATATCAGGTAAAGGGTTAACTAGGCGAAAAACGTTTTTGAAAACATTGCGGGAAAAGGAGAAAATGTTGATAATCAGCATTTTCTCCTTTTCCCACAATGTTTTCTACCACATCAAAATTAAATCATATTAATCAACTTACATGTTATATGTCGTCTGCAGGTGCTTTCAGTTTGGACAAGTTTTAAATGTTGTTGTCTAATGAAGAATGTGTTTTGTGGTGATTTTTTTTTTGTGGTGGCATCTCAGATCTTTATCGGTCATAATTATGACGGAATTTTTAGACTTGTCTATTCCGGAACGGAATTTGTAAATGACAGTCTTAAATTTGGCTCAAACCAAACTTTTCTCCCTACAAACATAAAACACTGTGTTTAAAAAAAAGGAGAGCAATAAAAAAATGGTGATCAACAACACTGAAATTTCCTTTTCCCATAACGTTTCATAGACCTTCATCCCCGTGGTCCTTAAAATACGGGATCGTTCGGTTAAAGGCAATAAAATACATTGAAATGGCTTACAAGTTATTTAAAACCAGTGGATTTATGCAGTGGATTTAATGTGCATCCTCGGTTTAATTCAAAAGCATTGTAACTACAGCTTGTAATAAACTGTAGTTACGAGGTTTTAGAAGTAAACCGATGACATATACTTACTTTCACGGAAAAGAACTAATACTTACAGCACCTTTCCAAACTTTATTTTCCTTGACAACCTTTGCAGCCAATGTAGACCAAGATCAGACTGCATGAAACGCGATTTTACAGTTCTTGAAAGAGATTTTATCTTGCATTCTGACCAAAACGACTTGCGTAGAAAGTCGAACAATCCACAGAGGTCTCAAGAAAGACTTCAATAACGGAAGCATGAGGAAAAATGAGAACACGGAAAAAATGAAAAGGAGATAGGAACTGACAGACTGACTGACAGACTGATTGACAGAATGACTGACTGACAGAAAGACTGACTGACTGACTGACTTGACTGACAGAATGACTGACTTGACTGACAGAATGACTGATTGACTTGACTGACAGAATGACTGGCTGACTGACTTGACTGACAGAATGACTGCCTGCCTGACTGACTGACTGACAGACTGACTGACTGACTGACAGACTGACTGACTGGACTGACAGACAGACTGACTGACTTGACTGACTGACAGACTGACTGACTGACTAACTGACCGACCGACCGACCGACCGAATGATTGAATGAATGAATGAATGAATACTTCATCGGCTGTTTATTTATTTGATACATTAAGTCATTAAAATAGAGAACAAAAGGGGAATGAGGACAATCGATTGCTACCATTGAGAGGCTCGTAGGTTGTGTGGGATCGTTTATTATTCGTACAAATAGAGTCTTTCTTGCTTATTATGAGTTTTATTTACTCGAGCTAAATTTACTATCAAGTACTTTTGAAAATTGCAAATGCACCCATTTGTTGTATAATAATTAGATTACTTTATTCTAAACAAGTTGGCTTGTGCACATTCCAAAGTTTTTTTTAAACCTTTCGGCTGCTAAACTGACTCACTGACCTTTTGCGGACAGTGTAGATCAAGATCAGACTGCACAGAACGTGCAGTCTGATCTTGGATCTACACTGTCCGATAGGAAGATACTTTTCTCCAAAACAATAAGTTTGATGGGGTATTATCCTGTTTTTTACTATCGACTTGAAAGTTGAACTCTTTACCAAACGACAAATTTTAAACCTTTCTAAATTGAAAGCATTAGCAGACGACAAAATAAACGTGATTTGGAAATTGAAATTTGTTTTGGGGAAAAGTAGAAAACATTGTGGGAAAAGGAGAAAATGCTTTTCTTTCTCAGGGTCGATAAAAGTCAGGATTTTGTGGTAAAGGGTTAAGCTTCGTTATTTTAACAGGATAAGGGTTTAAAAAAAAAATCTTTTTCAAGTGTTTTTTCACAACACTTCCCGAGCCGATTTGCCGCATAAACATCAACAAAACAGCGTTCATCGGTTTAACTCATTACCAAACTACAATATCTTAGGCTTGTCCTAATTGAAAGCATCTGCAGACGACAAAATAAAAGTGACTGAAAATTTGAAATTTGTTTTGTGAAGGGAAGAAAACATTGTGGGAAAAGGAGAAAATGCTGGTTACCAGCATTTTCTCCTTTTCCCACAATGTTTTCTAAAGGCTTCTTTCACAGGGGCGTCAAAAGTAGGGATTGTGTGGTATCGGTTTAAGAGAGGCACGAATCTGTCGCAATGGCTATCCAAGCTCTAGAGAAGAGGGAGTGATGGTATTCTAAATCCATCGTTTCTTCTTGAAGCCCTATGTTGTGGGTACTCATTAAAATCGTCTCGATGAGACGATTCTAATGAGTACCCACAACATGGTGTTTAGTGGAGAATAATTAATACTTTCAATTTTGAAATCAAAGTCACTCCATCTATCTAGAGCCCTGGGCTATTACTTTGAGTCTCGAAAAGAAATTTACCAAGCTAGGACTCGAATTGACAAACCCTTGGTTATAAGTTCTGTGCGTTACTAAGTTGTCAGGCGCAGACATCTTTATATTGAATAAATACACGGCTTCAGAGTGTGACTAATTATGCTTTATGTAGACAGTACAGATAAAGATCACACTGCAGTACATGCAGTCTGATCTTAGTCCTACACTGTCCGATAAAAGAAGATTTTCTTCCGAGATACATTAGGAGTTATACTATTGTCGAGCAAGATGCATAATTTATAATCATCTAGAAGTTTAAGAGGTAATCCATCACTATACACAGTCCCTACTTTTTTCGACCTTTAGAAAGAATCCTTTAGAAAACATCGTGGGAAAAGAAGAAAATGCTGGTAATTAGCATTTTCTCCTTTTCCCACAATGTATTCTACCCTTCACAAAACAAATTTCAAATGTTCAGTCACTTTTATTTTGTCGTCTGCAAATGCTTTCGATTTGGACAAAGCTAAAATGTTGTCGATTGGTAATGAGTTAAGCCATTACCACACAATCCCGTGTTTTAACGACACTGTAGGAGGAGGCTTTTGAAAACATTGTGGGAAAAGCAGAAAATGCTGGTTACCAGCATTTTCTCCTTTTTCCACAATGTTTTCTTCCCCATTTAAAACAAAAATCATCCTTTCAGTTACATTTGTCTTCTGCAAATCCTTTCAATTTGGACAAGTCTAACATTTTGTCGTTTGGTAAAGAGTTAACTACATAACCTATGCTGTATTCTTATGTCTCTAGTACAAGAAAGAAAGAAGGAAAAGAAAGAAAGAAATAAAGAGAGAGAATGACAGAAAGAAAGAAAGAAAAGGAAATCACCTTTCATCAGATATGATCCGAGGTCATTATCATCATTTCCTCGCGTTTCTCCTTTATAGAAAAAACTAGAAAAAGTATCTTGAAATTTAATAACCCCCCAAAAAATAACCCGGTTTTATAAATCCAAAAAACAGAATGTCCAACACAAAATTAAAACGATTTCTGTTCTATCCGAACAAATACACTGATTACTATACCGGCTAATAAACCCTTTAACGGATTACGTTTAGACTTGTCCATATCCGAAGCATGGCAATCTATTTATTGGATTGAAAAATTAGAGAAAAGAAAATTGTAGCAAAATGAAAAAAAAAAATCAATTTACTACCATCTTTTTCCTCCAAAAAATGTTTTAGAAATCTATCTTTCTATGGGTTGTAAAATCGGGAGATCATTCGGTGAAGGATTAACCCTGCACCAGACGACACAATTTTAGCATTGCCCAAAATTGAAAGCATTTGCAGACGACAGTGTCATTGTGGCTCAAATGGTGCAATTTTTCTTTGATAGAGTAGAAAACATTGTGAGAAAAAGGAGAAAATGCTGGAAACCAGAGACGGCACTTTTCGACTTCATCAGATTTTGTTCCTCAGTTGATTTGCGAAAAACAGAAAGTTACTCGAAAATGGAAAGTGTCGTTTCGGATTAGCCTGCGCGTACTGCACAGGCTGATCCGAGACGACACTTTTAGCAAATATCTGCATGCCATTGTAATTACTATAATGTACGAGCAGGTATAAAAATTCCGCTACAACGCTGCATTACGTTTTCTGCACTCAATTGATAAGCTTAACCATATTTCGTTATTATTTATTTGGGAAACATAAAATGAAAAAAAGTCTGTTTTAAATACGTCTTTGACCTGTAATAAACACAAAACCGCTAGTCCCAAACAAGGATCTGCTATATACACAAGACTTCTTAGGCTGTTACGGGCGACTGACTGACTTTTTGCGTACAGTGTAGATTAAGATCAGAATGCACACAAACTGCAGTCTGATCTTGGATCTACACTTTCGGATATAGAGATATTATTCCCCAAAACCATAAGTCTGAAATTGCAATATTTGTTTTTTTTTGCCATCGAATTAATCCTTTTCCACACAATGACGACTGTTGACGACCCTGAGATAGAGGTCTTTTGAAAACATTGTGGGAAAAGGAGAAAATGCTGGTAACCAGCATTTTCTCCTTTTCCCAAAATATTTTCTACCCTTCCCATAGGAAATTTTAACTTTTCAGTCAGATTTATTTTGTCGTCTGCGAATGCTTTCAATTTAGACCGGTCTATGAATTTGTCGTTTGGTAAAGAGTTAAAAATTTCATTTAAGTTTTTCAGCAAGATATGGGTGAAGTCTGGAACGGAATGAGGTGTTTTTTTGTGATCGTGATACACAGACGTTCAAACGACGTCTAACAGTCGCATCCATATCTCTTATGTTTCCACTGTTCTCGATGGGTTGACTGGCTTAACCCATTACTCCATAGATATTTTTTTCTACGCATTGCATGTAGGAGCCTTTGGAAAACATTGTGGCAAAAGGTGAAATTGCTCGTAACGAGCAATTTCACCTTTTGCCACAATGTTTTCAATGCTATCAAAAGGTGTCATATACACATAAGAGACGGATTCATCCTTGCTGTTATTTAAGGTCAATTAGAGATACCATAGAACTGCATTTATGGGGTAAAGTGTTAACACATTACCAAAAGACAAAATTTTAGGTTTTTCCAAATCGAAATAATTTGCAGACGACAAAATAAAACTCGGACTGAAAATTTGAAATTTGTTTTATGAAGGGTAGAAGACATTGTGGAAAAAGGAGAAAATGCTGGTTTTACCAGCATTTTCTCCTTTTCCCACAATGTTTTCTAAAGGTTTCTTTCTCAGGGTCGTCAAAAGAAAGGATTGTGTGGTAATGCAGAGCTCCAGATAAGAGGGTGTGATGGTATTGTAATGTCATTATTTCTCTTCAAACCCCTATGTTGTAGGTATTCATTAGAATTGTCTCAATGAGACGATTCTAATGAGTACCCACAGCATAGGGTTTAGTGGATAATAATTGATATTTTTAATTTTGAAATCAAGATCACTCCCTCTATCTGGAGCTCTGTGTAATGGGTTAAATCTCTAGCTCGGCCAATTTCTTTTCTACGATTGATGATAGTCATTGCGACAGGATTCATTCCAGTCTCACCGCTGATCAATTACTGCGATGGCAGTACGGGAAAGCAGCCAGTGGGTTTGGAAGAATATTGTGCGAAGTTCTGATAGATGAAATTCCAGTTACTGTAATTATTGATATTACGTTGAAAAGAGCGATAAACACAAGAAAAACCATCCAATGCTCTCTCAGTATAAAGTAGGTATTCGCAAGGTAAGTGATACATGTGATTTTATTTCCACCAGGATGTAAGTTTTTGTGATCATAAATGAGATGGAATGTAGCCCTATGTACCAATCCATGCTTTCCCCGAGTATCTATATCCAGTATTTTGCACAAAATTCTTTCCAACCCACTAGCCGCTTTCCCATTTTGCCATAGTAGAATCACTGGTCCGCGGTGAGAGAGAAACGAATTTTGAAGCAGGGACTATCATCTGACCTTGGAATGAAATTGGTTGAGCCGGGGATCGAACCAAGGGTGCTACAGACTGACCTAACGAGGCCTGGTTCCCACAGGAAGATAATAGGGGTATCAATAATAAATACGGAATAGATTGATAATGGATGTTTTGGGTATTGATGAATACGGAATAAATTGATAACTGATAATAAGGGTATTAATAAATATGGAATAAACTGATCAATGATAGTTTGGGTATTAATAAATATGGAATAAATTGATAATGGATATTTTGGGTGTTGATGAATACAGAATAAATTGATAATAAGGGTATTGATATATACGGAATAAATTGATAATTGATAGTCTGGATATTAATAAATATGGAATAAATTGATAGTGGATATTTTGGGTGTTGATGAATACAGAATAAATTCATAACTCATAATTTGGGTATTGATAAATACGGAATAAATTGATAACTGACAGTTTGGATATTGATAATTATGGAATAAATTGATAACTGATATTTCGGGTGTTGATGAATACGGAATAAATTGACAACTGATAGTTCGGGTATTGATAAATACGGAACAAATAGACAACTGATGGTTCGGGTACTGATAAATACGGAACAAATTGACAACTGATGGTTCGGGTATTAATAAATTAGGAAAAAAATGATAACTGACAGTTTGGGTATTGACCAATATACAGAATAAATTGATCAGTGACATTCTGGGTATTAATAAATACAGAAAATAAGGGGAAATTGTGTGGCCTAGTGGTGAAGTTGAGAGTATTCACAATCTGGAGGCCCGGGCTTTGATCTTCACTCCTAATGGTTTAGTCAATCAGAAAATGTGTTACTTTCAAATATACAAAAATTCTTTAGAATAAGACAAAAATGTTCTTAAGAATGGTTGGTGAATATAGACCCTGGTCTTAAAACTACATTTAGATTGTAATTATTTATCACATTTGAAGTGAAAGAAGACGGTTCATGTCCACATCTTTGCGATCCCTGTCAGTCTGTAAGAACTGCCCAACACTGACAAATAAGAGTAACGAAAAAAAAACCTGTTGTTTATAACAATCATTTATTCATGATCTATACAAAAATAAGTACATAACTGATCAATTTTTGATGATATACATAAATGTAACATGAGATATATTCTATAACTACCAGATGACAAAGTTTACGACTGCTCCAAATCAATTGGATTTGCAGGCGACACATCTGTGAAGAGTAGAAAACATTGTGGGAAAAAAGGAGAACATACTGGTAACCAGCAATTTATCTTTTTCCCATAAATGTTTCAAAAGCTGTCTACTTAACATGATCAAACTTTTGGCATTTGGTAATGAGTTAATCCCATTTTTAGCCTTCTTCTTGATTTATTGAATTTAAAGTAAACTTTTTTTCTCTAATACCAGAGGTATGAGAAAATATTACTGCTTTTACAACACGACAACAACGATTATGACAAGACTGGGCTATGACTTTAACTTGATGATTCTCTTCAAATACAGCTGAAAAAAAAAAAAAATCTGAACCAGTAGACCTGAGATGGAAGGTTTCATACCCCTTTTTTAAAAAAATATCTCTCAAAATATTGGACAGTGGAGATCCAATGTTCACCATGCCAGTTCCGCACAGTCTGATCTTAATTCTAACCTGTCAAAAAATCCAGTGCAAGCTGCATTAAATATTTCAAAAACTAAAAGGATTAAATTACCTTCACAACTATTAACTGATTTTGCCGCTGTGGTAGATAAAAGATCAGACTGCATGTCCTGTACACTGCAGTCTGATGTTTGATCTACATTGCCTGCACTGCAAAGTCATTCTTGACAATAACAAACCTGAGACTGTGATTATTTAGATCTTATTTCTGCAATGAAAGTATCCATTTGGTTTATTCAATGATCTAAGGGTTAACCCATTACCACATAATCCCTACTTTTGACGCCCTGAGAAAGAAGCCTTTTGAAAATATTGTTGGAAAAGGAGAAAATGCTGGTAACCAGCATTTTCTCCTTTTCCCACAATAATTTCTACCCTTCACAAAACAAATTTTAATTTTTGACTCGCATTTATTTTGTCGTCTGCAAATGCTTTTGATTTGGACCAGCCTAAAATATTGTCGTTTGGTACTGGGTTAACTCTTTTCCAAATGACAACAGGGATATGTCTATGAAAGGGTTGAAAACATTGTGGGAAAAGGAGAAAATGCTAGTTACTAGCATTTTCTCATTTTCCCAAAATATTTTCAAAAGCTTTATTCCACAGGGTTGCTAACAATACTAATCTGTCTGATAAAGATGCCTTCTGAAAAAATTGTGGGAAAAGGAGAAAATGGTGGTTTCCACAATGTTTTGAACCCTTCCCGAAGACTTTTCAATTTTTGAATCACATTAATTTTGTTGTCTGCAGATGCTTCCAATTTTGATTAGTCTAAAATTATGTTGTTTGGTTAAGAGTTAACTCTTTACCACACAACAAAATTTTACACTGGTTCAAATTGAAAGCATTTGCAGACGACAAAATAAACATGACTGAAGAATCGAAACTTGATGTGGAAAGGGTTGAAAAAATTGTGGAAAAAGGACAAAATGCTGGTTACCAGCATGTTCTCCTTTTTCCACAATGTTTTCTAAAGGCTTCTTTCTCAGGGGCATCAAAAGTAGGGATTGTGTGGTAATGGGTTAATTTGGGTCCTTATGGGTTATATCCAAGGTGAAATTTGTAGTAGATAAATATATTTAAGAACAGCATTGTAAAGTATGGATAATCAATATGAATTTCAAAAAAATAAGTTTCATCTTTGTTTACCAAATGACAAAATCTTAGAGTCATCAAAATTTGTATAGATCTGCATTTGCATACAATTAGTGTCAAATGATGAAGACTGCCCAAGAGAATGGCAGAGAACGCTGCCGGAAAAAGACAAAATCCTGGTCACTAGCATTTTTTTACTTTTCTCAAAATGTTTTCAAAAGTTTCCTTCCCCAGGGTTGTTAAAAGCTAGGATTGTTTGATGAAAGGTCAATACAAAATATTGACCACTCTGGAACATCTTCATGAATTTATTTAACTTTTTACCAAACGACAAAGTTTTTGACTGGTACAAATTGAAACCACTTACAGATAACAAAACAAACTTAACTCAAAAATTGAAATTTGTTTCCAGCAGGGTAGAAAACATTGTGGGAAAAGGAGAAAATGCTGGTTACCAGCATTTTCTCCTTTTCGCACAATGTTTTCAAAAGGCTTTTATATGATGGTCGTTAAAAGTCGGGACTGTGTGGTAAAGGGTCAACAGAAGAAAAAATTTAAAAAAAAATGTTTGTTATAAGAATTTTTCTATCTGCAAAACTGATTTTGAAGTTGTTCTGAAAGGTGCAGCGCATTGTTCGCGAGAGGTAATGAGGTAAGACAATACAAGTGAGTACAGTATAAAATGCTGATTGAAATATTGGCACATTTCTGATCCTAATGCAGCCATTTTCTGCAAGTTAAATTATCTCCCTTGCCAGATAAAGACTAAAGGTAATTAAATAAGACTGGTCCCATTACCTGTTTTCCTATGGTTTTTATCCTTGATTCCCATAAGACACTGCCATAAATATAATTTAAATTAGAAGATGAATTAGATAATTATGTAATTTTAAAGAAAATTCTGTTCTGAATCATCAGGGAAATGTGTATACAGTGTAAGGTGAAAAAATTCTAACTAAATTGAGATATTATCTCAAGAATACATTTCTGTAGTACAAGACAATCAAAGATGAAAACCAAGTGATCTCTTTATCAGGACCAATATAGTACTGGAGAGGAATCATGGAAACAGTTGAAGAATGTCCCCTTCTTAGTCACACATTGTTAGTAAACAAGTACATGTATTGCACGGATCTTGCTGTATGGGACTGACCCACTCCACTCTGGAACATCTTCATGAATGTATTTAATACACCAAGAAGACTTTCTGTTTTATTTCTCTCTCTGACTTCTCACAGACATCTTTCTTCATGACATGGCATCTGTAACATAGATAATACTTTTTTCACTTCAAAATAGATACATGTATATTCATATTTCTTGAGCTCTTATAGTACAGCTCCTCTTCTGGTAAAAAAAAAACTGACTGTTTAACCCTTTACTCAAAAGATACTCATTTCTACGCATTGCTTGTAGGAGCCTTTGGAAAACACCATGGCAAAAGGTGAAATTTCACCTTTTGTCATAATGTTTTCTATGCTATCAAAACATGTCATATACACACAAGAAACGGCTTCATCCTTGCTGTTATTTAGGGTCAATTATCAATACCATAGAAATGGCTTATGGGGTAAAGGGTTAACCCTTTATCAATTAATCCCTGCATTTTACGACCCCAAGGTAGAAGCCTTTTGAAAACACAGTGGGAAAAGGAGAAAAGGCTGGTGTCAAGCTTTTTTCCTTTTCCCACAATGTTTTCTACCCTGCTGGAAACTAATTTCAATTTTTGACTTAAGTTTATTTTGTCGTCTGCAGCCAAGTGCTTTCAATTTAGACTAGTTTAAAATTTTGTTGTTTGGTACACAGTTAAATTGAAAGCACTTGGAGATATTAAATACAAATTTGGTTTAACCTTTTATCATATGAGAAAATTTTAAACCTATCCAAATTAAATGCATTTTGTAGATGACTTATTGATAGTGGCTCAATGATGCAAGTTTTCTTTCATAGACTAGAAAACTTTGTGGGCAAAGGAGAAAATGCTGGTTAGCAGCATTTTCTCCTTTTCCACACTGTTTTCAAAAGGCTTCTTTCTTTGGGTCATTAAAAGTCATCATTGTGTGGTAAAGGGTTAAAAAATGGTATTTGCCTTGTCTTTCCAGGGATAGAAAATGTAGGAGAAAGTTACAGCACTGTCTGTGGGAAAAAATCTCAGTATCAGAAAGTGTAGGTCAGTAAAATATGCAGTCTGATTTTAAACTACACCATTCATAAAACAGTGTTCAGTAGACCTTCGAAGACTTAGGATTCTGAAGAAAAGGAATTTTGTAGTACAGGGTCAAACCTTCATCTTTGTCTTTTCCTTTCTTCTTGTTTTTCTTTTTCTTCTTCCTTCCTTTGTCTTCCTTCTTGCCAGCTTCTTTGGGAGTCTCTTCTGGATTTTTTGGTGTTTTCTTGTGTTTTGGCTTTTCATGGCCCCCATCAGTCATGTTATCTGCAAGCAAAGTACAAACGAAAACACTTAGGGTATAATCCAACCCTTTATCAAACAATAGAATGTTTTCAGGACCCTGTGGAAATTGAAATTTCCTGTACCTGGAAAGAAAGAATTTACGTGTAACCTTTTTTTTTTTTTTTTCCTCCCCACAATACATGTATTTTTTTTACCAAACGAAAACATTTTAGCCTTATCCAAATTGAAATCATTTGCTGAATACAAATTAAATGTGGCTCAAATGTTGGAATTTGTGGTTGAAAAGGGAGAAAACATTTTGTAAAATAGACAAAATACTGGTTACCAAAATGTGAATATAGCCTTTTTCCACTGGGTGTTTAAAGCATGGGATAGTGAAGTAAAAGACTGGAGAAGTCCATAATTTGTTCCACATTAAATTTGTTGTATACATGTTTTCAAATACTTTCTGTATAAATCAGTCTAATATTATACCTTCTGGTATAGAGTAAAGTAGACAGTATGACCAATAATGTACAACTTATGGATAAATATAATCTTGCCTTTTTTTTTGCTTCCAACTGATTATGATATGAATAACAATTTTCTCTGATTCCCAAATTACTTCTTTTTACCTTGTAATGGACTCATCCCATTCTTTGCACCAAACTTAATTTGTTATCTGCAAATGTTTTTGGTAAGAAAACTGACACTTATTTGCCAATATAATGTTAAAGAAACAGTTTGGAACTGAAACTCTGAAATCTGGTTGTCTATAAATGAGCGAAATCTCTAAACAAGTTTGTCTGATGTAAATGCTTCCAATGTGGAAAAGTGTATAACACTGTCATCTGATCACGAGTTAAATGTCCGAGCACAAAATAATCAATCAAGTTCAATATTTACCTGTACTCTCCTGTATAGAGCCATTTCCACCCGACTCTCTTTTCCTTTTCTTTGGTTTTTTCTTAGTTGGCATTTGATTCATGAACTTATAGTGATCTGGTAGCTGAAAATGATACAGTAAAATGAAAAATATGCCATATTACAAACATTTAGATACTTGAACATACATGTATATACACTGCAAGCAGATACCAATTATGGGTGTATTTCCAGAGATAATTCAGATAAACAAGCAACTTCGTTGAAATGATATGCCCTGCCGAAAAAGACCTTTCCAAAAATTTATGAGGCTGTGTAACTCAAAATCGCTCCCTGTCGGTCATTTTGCATCTAGCATAAAAACGAAGAAAAATTATCAGCATAATAGGTTATTGCACACACATATAGCATATGGATAAAACATGTGGATACAAAGGGCAGACATCAGAAACAGCTCAAACAAGCTCTCTATACCAAAGATAAAAAATCAGATAGATGTGATAAATGATAATACATACTGGACCTGGATGGAGTCTGAAGCCTGTCAGGGCACTGTTCGACAATGTTAGAATTTCTTTTCCTGTGATAGGTGGTTTCTCAATGAGGGATCGTAGAGAACTATAACAGGAAATAGGAAAAAGAACAAAAGAGGATAACTTGACATAGAATTGTTGAATATCTAAAATACCTTATACAACCTTTCTATACTGCTTAACCCATTACCACACAACCCCTACTATTGACGACCCTGAGATAGAAGTCTTTAGAAAACATTGTGGGAAAAGGGGAAAATGCTGGTAACCAGCATTATCTCATTTCCCACAATGTTTTCTACCCGTCACAAAACAGATTTCAAATTTTCAGTCAGTTTTATTTTGTCATCTGCAAATGCTTTCGATGTGTGACAAATCTAAAATTTTGTCATTTGGTAACGAGTTAAAAAATTTTTGCTTTAGCACAAGTAAATAGTACAAGAAATACTTTTCACTACAAACATAAAGAAACGGTAAACCTATTTGCAATAAAAAAAAGGGCAATTTTGGTTAAAATAGTGGGTTGATTGCTAATCAATATAACAGTTATTTCATTTTTATAGGATCAAGTATGAAATCATCATACATATCTGATAACACACCCACATAACTGAAATACATGTTATTCATGTGACATTCACACAAGCCCTTAAAAAATACTGGTGCAAAATAAAAAAAACCAAACACCTTAGAGGATTGATTGATTGATTGATTTATTGTATGGTGTTTAAGGCCATTTTCACATCATTTCAGATATATCATGGCAGCCAGAGCACATATCCATGCTTTCCTGGAGTCTCTTGACTTTTACCAGTACTCAGCACAATTGTCTTTCAAAGCCACTGGCTGCTTTCCCACATAATAATCGTCCAGACAGTGGTCAGTGGTGGAAGAGGAATGAATCCTGTCACAGTGAATATCATCAATCCTTATAAAGAAATTGGCCAAGCCAGGGGTCGTAGCCAGGAATCGAACCATGGACCCTGCGTTTTGAAGTCCTGCATGCAACTGACTCAGCTAGCTGGGCTTGGCACCTCAGTGGGCTTAACCCTTTACTACACAATCCCAGGGTTCTCTTTGACAACCCTGAGAAAGAAGCCTTTAGAAAACATTATGGGAAAAGGAGTAAATGTTGGTAACCAACATTTTCCCCTTTTCACACAATGTTTTCTACCCTTCAGAAAACAAATTTCAACATTTCAATTACTTTTATTTTGTCGTCTGCAAATGCTTTTGATTTGGACAAGCCTAAAATATTGTTGTTTGGTAATGAGTTAATGAATCTTCAAAAAGTATCAACCTAGGTCGGCCTCTGTGGTCTGCAATGGTTGACATTGGTTGAAACTTTTTACCATTGACTTTTCTGCATGTAACATAACTAGTCCATCTCAAAATTTAGCAAAATTTTTGTGAGGCAAAAAGGATTTATGCATCTCTTATTATTGTGATGATTTGCATGATTTCATATAGCAGTTAAGAGTGTGAATACATGTACATGTATTTTGAAATACCATGATGTATGCTAAAAGTAAAAATATTGAGCCTTAGTACCTGTTGTCTTGGTGACCTGATGCATCTATAAAGCCTGGCAAGTGGGGTAGAAATGAGCTCAGTTCCTCTTTACCCTTTTTGT
The DNA here is from genome assembly GCA_943736015.1 of Tridacna crocea. Classification (NCBI taxonomy): domain Eukaryota; kingdom Metazoa; phylum Mollusca; class Bivalvia; order Cardiida; family Cardiidae; genus Tridacna; species Tridacna crocea. Next base: position 28,092,139 of record OX031070.1, read on the forward strand.
TACAGAACTTATTATAAGTATGCTCCAGTCCATGTAGCTCAATCAGGTTTGTACAGCCAGTGATTTCTGTTTTATCTGAAAGAAAACATCAAGTCTTTTAACCCTTTCCCAAACAATCCCTGCCTTTTACCATCCTTGGAGAGATGCCTTTTGAAAACCTTGTGAGAAAAGGAGAAAATGCTGGTAACCAGCATTTTCTCCTTTTCCCGCAAGGCTTTCTATTCTATTAAGGACAAATTCAGCCATTTCAGCCATCTTAAATTTATTATCAACTGTTTTGAATTTGGACCAGTCTGAAACTTTGTCCTTTGGTTAAGAGTTAATCCCTGAAGCACAAGGCATAACTTATGCAGTTTTTCAGGACAGTATAGATCAAGATCTAACTGCATTTTTGTGCCATCTGATCTTAAGCTCACCCACTACCGTAAAACGCTGTGTATACCACGCAAGCATGTATAACACGCAGGCCTTTTTCAGCATCAGATCCGAGGAAAAAAGGTTGTTCGGATGTACAACACGCATCAAAAATTGACCAAAATATCGTAACATGCGAAGATTAGGTCACCCTCTTGAAAAATTGTAAATGGCAATACTTTATCAAAGGGAAATAACCATTTTTTAATCAAAGTGGAAATGGTAATGATTCGATGTGTACTCAGGGGATTATAAAAACATGCCAGCTTATGACATGTTGCAAATTCACACATTGAACTGACGACCATATCGTAGTTAATCTCCTATTTTCTCACCTCGGTCGACAGATGTGACAGGTGTGAAATAAACATAGATCTATATAATATAAATCATGGTTTTTGTAAAAAGTAGCGATAAATATAAATCATATTTCTAAATCATTCATTTCTTTCTGAATCATTATTTTACTCTTTTATAATTGTTCAATTTTAGCTATTAACAAAAATTGAAAAAAATATGAGACGAATCAGACGATAACAGTAAATCAATATTTATCATTCCGGGGTACGTTCGCCGTTGCCAAAATGGCTGATAGAATCGGGAAATTATGAATCCTAATCCACAAATTAAGAATGTACAAGTACATTTTAACAAAATTAAACTATGTTTTTTTTGTAATCGGTAAAAGTTGAAATGGGATGATGACGCAAGTTAAGGCTGTGGCATGAGAACTTTGTCGTTTTGTACCTACGCCCCGCCCCCCCCCCCCCACCCACTTTGAACAGATATACGACCGATTTTCAAGGAGGAGAAAAACATGGTTTTGCCTATTGTAGTGTATAACACGCAGTCCCCAGTTTGAAATTATTCAGAGCTGAAAAAAAGTGTGTGTTATACACACCAAAACACGGTAGTTTTTGCAACACATTCTGGCCATATCAGTATAGCAATGGGAATATTTCATTTCTTTTTTGTTGAACACTTGTATCAGGTTGCAGATAGTGTATATCCAAGATCAAACTCCATTTTAGTGCAGTCTGATCTTAATCTATGCCATCCACTAAAAGTTCGAAGGCAACATTGGCAAACACAACACATGAAATAGTTCGGACTTCCAAATTACTTAACAGGTATTACATCTATATTGTTTATTCTACACAGAATTTACACCCCGTTGTCTGTGCATGTCATATTCTTCGAAGATTTGACTGTCTTATATGACGCATCACTGCTAGCCCCGAAAGCGGGCTGACTGTAATATTACGCTCTATAAAGTAGCAATGTTGAAAATAGCTTTTACGTATCAATACGTTTGAGGAGAAATGAGACCTGCTTTAGCAACAGATTTCTCTAAACTGGTGATCATAGTTGAGTGAATTGCACGAGGTAGCGTTTTATTGGGTAAACCTTTTTTTGTTTTAAATTCAAAGTAACGGTTGTCGCGTAGGAAAAAGGTTCGGTTCTGTACCCAGGATGCCCATATCAGATAGATGAGTATTTATAGAATGCCATCTAGCGGGAGATAATGTTTACACCCGTCACAAAAGTAAGAAAGTAGCATAATTACCGACAGTAACCGGTACATCTTTGACCAAGTAAAATGGACCAGTGTGGATAACGGATGGCACCTTGCCAAGGGTAATTGTGGTTTTTAGGGTGCCAGAAGAATCAGGTCTAGGATATGCTGGTGACCTAGAACCACGTGGACTAGATTTAGGAGAAATTTGTTCAGGTCGCCTGATCTGTTCGTTCATCATATTCATTTTCCACCATATTGTGCGTCTCGTGGATTTGATTGGACAAATGAAAGAGCGTGCGTTTTTGTGAAATGAACGTATCGAATTGTTCTAGTTAATCGAACAATACAATAGAACGATACTAATCTAATCTGATATTATTATTGTCCAGAGCAAGAACCAGGAGAGAGAGAGAGAGAGCATTTAAATTTTCTTTGGTGATTTTGTTTCCTTCTTCCTTCATTTTTTTGTCCTAAATCTCGAAAGCCCCAAGAGAGTTTTTTTTTCTTAACCCGTTACCACACAATCCTAGTCTCAATAATGAGACGCCCCGGTGATCTTTTTCATATTTGGACATTTACTGTACACCGTACCGTCTCAAGTCCATCGTAAATTTTCCGGTAGCAAATATAGAGCGCTATACCGACTTTCGGTTTTATCTGTATTGCAGTGAAATGCAATTAAATTTTAGTACTAATAATGACCAAAAACAAATTGTTAAACCATGCATTACATAAAAAGCTTGTAGAAGTCGTTTACAACATGTTTATCTCGGAAAAATCACGGACGAAATTTATCGTGCGTGGCGGCCATTTTGAATGTTTTCGGGAACGTAAACAGCTCGAGTCACTGATGAAATGCACGGGTATTTTCTCACGATCAGCATTTGAATTGAAAATATTTGTATTTTAAATGAAAGAATAATGAATACGCAAGCCACGGGTATGTTTAAATCCTAGTTTTGTGCTATTTAGGAAATTATAAGAGTTCAAAGTTGCGCACAAATCTGTGCGGAACTTTCAACTGATTTTGTCCGGATTGTCTCTGTACCCAGAGGCGACCAGTCGAAAAGTAACATCGCCTTTGGGGACAGTTATCTGTACTACACACAATCCCTACTTTTGACGACCCTGAGAAAGAAGGCTATGGAAAACATTGTGGGAAAAGGAGAAAATGATGGTAACCACAATGTTTTCTACCCCTAACAAAACGAATTTAAAATTTTCAGTCACTTTTATTTTGTTGTCTGCAAATGCTTTCGGTTCGGACAAAGCTAAGATTTTGTCGTTTGGTAATGAGTTAACATTAACCATCATTGCTGTAAAGTTCCTTCCTCACATCAATGCACTTAAAAAGAAGTGCAAGAAGGCTCTTAATCTTCTTAAGGTTGTGCCCCATTCTGAATGGGGAGCAGACCGTGAAGTCCTCTTGAGGCTTTATCGGTCTGTAGTTCTAAAGTAAATCAAGGGAGAAAAGTGTACCTGACGCGGGACTCGAACCCACGACCCCCGGAACACTAGTACCGCAGCTCTACCAACTGAGCTAGCCGGGCATCTGGTCGTGAGTCACCCAACGTCGTATATCACAACAGTTCCCTCCAAATTAGCAAATTAGACTATGGATACGTATACGGATCGGCCCGTAAATCCTACCTCAAAATTCTCGATTCTATACATCAAGAAGGTCTGCGTCTTGCACTGTGAGCTTTCAGAACTTCTCCCGTCAATAGTCTCTATGTTGAGGCCAATGAACCTTCCCTTTCTTACAGGAGATAAAAAACTCTAACTTCAATATATTTTAAAACTGAAGTCGAATCGTTTTAATCCAACTCAAAACGTTGTTTTTAAATCTAAAAAATAAACGTCTTTTTGAAAGGAAAGTAAATGTTATTCCTCCATTTCGTATCCGCATGCAGTCCATTGTAGTTAACCTTGGCTTAGACACTGAGTCTATTGCCGATCATAAAATCAGCATGGACACTAAACAGTGCAGAATTCAGATTTGACCTTGCATCTGACAAAAAGTCTGCCGCGGATAGAACTGTGTCTCATGCTAGATACAACGAGATAAAGGAGCGTTAATTTTCCTTCAAACCCATCTATACAGATGGATCTAAAGAAGGAAATTCTATAGCAGCTGCTGCTGTTTATGGGCAAAGGAGCTTAAAGTGCCGCCTTCTAAACAACTCCTCTATCTTCTCTGCTGAAATCAAAGCAATTGATCTTGGCATTAATCTAGCTGAAATTTCTAATTCCGACCGTTTTATTATCTTTTCGGACTCTTTGTCAACATTACAGGCCTTTTCAAATCAACGACCTAAGAATCACTAAATTAGTCTGTAATTTACTTGAAAGGATCTCATAAATTTCTTCTAAGAATAGATTGGTGGTCTGTTGGCTTCCAAGTCATGTTGGTATCAAAGGCAATGAAAATGCCGATAGGTCTGCCAAATCTGCACTTAACCTTCCCATTTCAGATTTTAAAGTTTTACACAGTGATTTTAAATCCTCCGTTTTAACACATATCCAATCTTTTTGGCAATCCCAGGGGGATGCTGATGTTTTCAGTAAACTGCATTCTGATGTTTTCAATAAACTGCATTCAATTAAACCATCCCTTGGTGAATGGTACCCCGTTTCGTCGAGAAGTAGTGATAATTGCACTACTTCGAATTGGCCATTTACGCATCACACATTCCTGGCTATTGACAAGAGATGATGCCCCTGAATGTATACCATGCAATGCAACCTTTTCTGTAAAATATATCCTATTAGATTGCGTTGACTTTCATCCAGTTCGTTTAAAATATTTCAACGTCGATAGTTTGAAAAATCTCTTTGATTCTGTCAGAGTTGAATCTATTATCGCTTTTATAAAGGAGATTGGCATTTACAATAAGCTGTGATATTTACTTCTGAGTTTCTTACCCATCTTTTAACATCATTCTTAACTTCTTAAATATTCAGTTTGCATCTCCTTAATGGGAGGATTAGCCCTCTTGGGGGCATCTTATCTCATTGGACACAGGACCTCTTTAATGGGAGTATATTGATCCCATTGGAGGCTCCAATCTTCACCAGTTTTAACGTGATTTCCAAGAAAAAGCAATATTAACAGTCTTACCTTTTAATCTAAAATTGTTGAGTAGGCAGGGAATGCCCAGCCACTCAATATCACATTTTATGCACATTATAAATGACACATATTTCTTTTTCATTTAAAAACTTCTTTTTATCAATCCAACATTGACTTCAAACCTTTTTGTCACATTTTTAAATCTTATTATTGAAAACGTTTGAGTATATAGGAATTGTCCTGTAACTCGATAATGCCCTTTATGCATACTTCTTAATTCAATTCTTTTCTTGTCATTAATGTCTTCAAACTTTATTCAGTTCAGGGCCGTAGGAACAGGGGGGGCCAGGGGGGGCCGGGCCCCCCCAATAATTTGATCAGCAATGAAAGGACTGTGTTTGGCCAAATATTGCTAGACAATCGTTGTATATAAGGAAGATGAAATAATATGTCAGAGTAATTTAATGCAATACACTGATAGAAAATTTCAAACAAATTAATATAGTTCTAAACAAACGGAAAAGAGCCACAGAATTTTTTCATCTACTATTGTTTTCTGACATACACCAAACAATTTTCGACATCACATTTCATTCAGTGTGAGTTTCTGCTTTCTTTTTTCTCCAAATCTCGTAATTCACCACACTGTTGAACAAATTTCCTTCTATTTCGGTGGGTTATTTCTCACTGCATAATGAAACACACTATATGTCAAATCGGGACAAGCCAATTCTGAAAAGTTTGGCCCCCCCCCCCAATCCAAAATTGCTTCCTGCGTCCCTGCAGTTTAAACAACTCCACTTTTATTATCTTTTAACACAGATAAGCGCGCTAAATGACCAAAGCTGTCGATGCGCCATGAAATAACATTCATTCATTCATTGTTGTAAAGGGAAATCGATACCGAAAATTTGCCTTTTCCCTTTTATTTGAGAACCGCACACTATAGTTAATATTGCAGCACTTGGTGGCTGTTAACCTCAAATATCGATCATGTTGATGCTTACTCAACTGCAAACACTTATCAAAAAAAAAACCCGGTGTCGAAACGACTGGACAGCTGAGACTAAGTATGCCCTTATTTATGGCATTCATATCGTAAAGAAAGGACAAATTTTGCCATGAACATTTGTCTGTCTTTCAGCCATCTTGTATCACCTAGCAACCGTTCAGCAGGTGCGCTACACTTCGATTACATTAGAACGGTCAGAACATGTTCTAAAGAACACGGCGCAGTTTTCCGAAACACTCCATTGACCTAGAACATGTTCGGGGTGTTCGGAGTAGCGAAAGGAGTACGCCCGAAGTTTGAAACGTCGAACTTCAACTTGGTTCCATATTGATCCCTGTGTCTAAAGGAATAATGAAGACAAGTCGAAAGATTTCTCGTGGACCTATGGTGGGCATAGCTATTTGTAGCCTTCTAGGAATTGTCTTGTCAGTCTACGCTTACTATGTCGAGATCTCAAAAGAGACGGATCCAAGTTTTAAAGCTCTGTGTGACATTTCTACCTCAATGAGCTGTTCAAAGGTGTTTACATCGAGGTAAATATTAAAACGAAATGGACTGTTTCCCCAAAGTTAATGCTATTGCATTAATTGAAGCAGCATACTGTCAGGATGACAGAAAACATATTTTAGTCAAGAATCAGCATTTTCTTCTTTACCCACAATGTTTTATAAGCTTTCATATATACTTAATAAATTGCTCATTTCAAGTCGAAATAGAAAGCATTTGCAGACAATATCTCTTGGCAATACCTTGTGTGTGCAAGTCCTGCTACATTTTCCTCTGGAATAATTTCAAACTGTCTACAATGAATCTCTATGTTATTAATAGTTGTGGTTATGACTCTTAACATCTGGATTTCTGTAGGCATTCTTTATTCTATTTCACTGACATTTCCTTTCAGGCATATATGGTTCGTCCTGCAAAGCTTTTGTTCCACAATGTTATCAAAAGTTGTATTCTTCCAAGTAGTAAAATCTCAGGGTTTTTAGTAAAGGTATATAAAAGCAATGGAGTGACACGGGGCTATCATTGCCCTCTTTTTTTCCAATTTATTGTTACCATTTTCTCAAAGACACAAAGTCAGGGTAAGTAATCCAGGGCTCTGATGACACTCTTGTCTTTTCTGATAACTAGGTATGGTCGAGGGTTTGGAATAGTAGACAGGTTTCTCCCAAAAGACAGTATTCTAAATCAGCCTAACAGTGTCTTTGGAATGATCAACTATCTATTACATGGACTTCTTGGTAAATATGATTTGTTTAACTCTTGTGCACACAACCTGTTCTTCAACAATCCTAAGGAGGATTGGTTTTGAAAACATTGTACTTTACTTTAAACACTTTTATTTTATATGAATTGAGAAACAAGCTCTAACAACTTATACTAATCTCTCTTGAATCCGCTTCACGAGAACTACACCAGTACTCAAGCCAAATGTGTGGGTTGATAAAAAATCCAGAAGTTGACAACCGCTCCAGGATATTGAACTTGAGACCCTATGGTTATGAGGCCGACGTCCTACCTCACAGCCATGGACACACCACATTGTAGAAAAGCATACCAGCATTTGATGCTTTTCCCACAAAGCTTTCTACCTTTACAAAGACAATTGCCATCATTTGAACTATCTTGTCATCTGCAAAACTTTATGCTATTAGTTTGGACAAGTCCAAAATTTTATTGTGTGGTAGGAGGAAAATTTCATCAAGATAAATTGCCTCTTCTTACCAAATTTGGATACTCTGTTGGTTCTACTAGTACCAAGTATTGTCTGCCAGTGCTTTGCCAAAGGACACTCCTATATGATCAGGATCTGTATTCACCAACCATTCTGCAGGACAGTCTTAGACAGTTTGTAGGTCTTGAAACATGGAGGCCCTGGCTGCAAGCTTTACTGGAAGCACCGAGTTTTTTATGACAGCATCCTCTGGCAAGACACTTCAGAGTTCAAGCCTAGAACTGGTGAAGCCTTGAGCATTCATGAATAATTATGTGAACTGTTGCAGTGATATAACTTTAATAATGTGTAGTATACTGGTCTACCCTACAGATAAATATAAATACAATGCTTGTCTTTGTATAAGGGGACACTTATACTTCCATGCTATAGAGCTAGCTTTTGTAGCAACATAGTAGAGCATTCGCTTTGGGACCAAGAAATTTAGGGTTCAAATCCCCTGGAGGAGGCCATACATGCCATATGTCAGAACTGTTACATTGGTGCCCACAGTAAAAACAGAAAACACATTGGATACAAAATAGATTGAGGAACCCCCTAAAAAACACATGGGATACAAAATAGACGGAGGAACCTATAGCCAGCTTTTCATTTATTTTGTACCCCCAACATATGCTGTACCACTGACTTCCAGGTCACAGATGTTGAAAGTCACCATTTAATTATTCAATCAATTTTCCCTATTTTTGAATTTCAGCTCTGACATTTTCATCAGTTTCAAAATTTTTATCCTTGGATGCTTTTAGTGTCAATATATCTAAAATTTGTTGCTAAGCAAAAAATGAATTTTTTCATCATTATGCTTAACTTTACACTAAACGACAAACTTTTACACTGGTCCAAACTGGAAGCATTTGCATATGACAAATTAAAGGTGACTCAAAAATTGAAATTTGATTTGGGAAAGCTAGAAAACATTGTGGAAAAAGGAGAAAATGCTAATTACCAGCATTTTCTCCTTTTCCTACAATGTTTTCAACAGCTTTCTTTCTCAGGTTCTTAAAAGTCAAGATTATGTGGTAAAGAGTTAACTGAAAATTCTTTGCTCTCAATGTTTTGCAAAGATGTCAATCATAGATAAAATACAGTACTGGTATGTTTTTATGAAGTCATTTCTGTTTCCTTTTACAGCATTCAACATATCAAAAATGGCAGTGTGGTTTGAATTATCAACATCAGCACTATCCCTTGTCGTCTGTGTCTACTTGGCAGCCATCTTGGTTTTTGTGTTGGAGGACTTCTGTGTAGTGTGCATCAGCACATATGTCATAAATGTCATAATAAGCGTATGCTGTGTGCTTAAGTACAGAGAAATCAAGCAAATGACAGAATGGGGGTCGAAACAGAAACTAGCAAATGGTTCAAAGAAAACAAAGTGATCAAACAAGAAGTGTGATTTTGCTCAACATGGATTTGAAAAGAAGGCCTTACCAAAGATGTTGTAATAAGTAACCCTAGCTTATAAAGTGACCAGTTTTTGTATTGACTCTACCCGTTTTTATTCATTTTACTGCTATTATATAAGTCTCAGGCTTCTGCAGATTAACTACAAAAGAACACAGTTTCAATTAGAGGAAAGAAAAAGAAACATAGTAAATCCCTGGTATTTAACTTTTTACCAAACAACAAAATTTTAGACCGTCTCAAATTGAAAGCACATGGAGACGACATAATAAATGTAACTTAAAATTGAAGTTTATTTCTAGCAGGGTAGAAAATATTGTGGGAAAAGGAGAAAATGCTGGTTACCAGCATTTTCTCCTTTTCCCACAATGTTTTCGAAAGGCCTCTTCCACAGGGTCGTTAAAACTCTGGATTGTGTGGTAAAGAGTTAAATGAGGTATACTTTTGAATTTTTAAAAACTTGGTCTTCTACAAACTTACATAAATGGCAAGGTGTCCAACAGTATTACGTGCAATACATGATCTCTTATCATTTGTCAGTATCTTTCAGACATGTCTATACTGGGATGGAAAAGGTTAACAATTTTATGTGATTCAACCGTCACACATCTTCCATCTTGTACATAACATAAAACACACAAATGGATATTGAGTAATTAACACTTCACCACACAGTCCCAACTTTTAAAGACTTTATGAAAGTAGTCTTTGCAAAACATTGTGGTAAAAAGAAAATGCTGATGACCAGCATTTTCTCCTTTTCCGGCAATGTTTTCTACCTTTCCAGCAACAAATTTCAACTTTATCAACCACATTTATTTTGTCTTCAGAAGACATCTGCAAATGCTGTCAATTTTGCCCAGTCTAACATTTTGTCATAGGGTAAAGTTTTAAGATAAACCCATTCATTTGGAATGCATTTGTCTACTGTAAATGCGTGAACTCTTTACCACATGACAAAATATTGGACTATTCAAAACTGAAAGCCAACAAAGTAGATGTGAATCAAATATTGAAATCTGATTTGAGAAGTGTTGAAAAAACATTATGGGAAAAGGAGAAAATGCTGATTAACAGCATTTTCTCCTCTACCCACCATGTTTTCAAAAGCTTTCTTTCTCAAGGTAAAGTTTTAAGATAAACCCATTCATTTGGAATGCATTTGTCTACTGTAAATGCGTGAACTCTTAACCACATGACAAAATATTGGACTAATCAAAATTGAAAGCCAACAAAGTAGATGTGAATCAAATATTGAAATCTGATTTGAGAAGAGTTGAAAAAACATTATGGGAAAAGGAGAAAATGCTGATTAACAGCATTTTCTCCTTTACCCACAATGTTTTCAAAAGCTTTCTTTCTCAAGGTTTTTAAAATTTGTGATTTTGTGGTAAAGAGTTAAATTGGAATATTCTACAATATGGCAAAGACTTGCAGTTGAAAATGTGCAAAAATACAGAATACAGTTAGGCATAATGCTTGAAGCATAATATTCAGAGCTATAGTGCTATGATGTTATATCAGATATTGAAGGGATATTATTTTATAGTAACATTCCTGGTGCTTTTATTTGATTTGTGATGCATGAGAAAACTTATGCATTGAGAAGCAAATACAAGCGCCACCAAGATTAATACTACAAAAATAATACTCTGTTTATTATATACTCACAACTTTGAATGATAAAATGTTGTAATTGTTGAAATTTTATTTGATAAAAGTAAACCCCCCAAAAAAGCAATTATAAGTCTGGAAGATAGTAACTCTTGTTTTTATGAGTGGCGGATAAATGTTTTAAAATGACATTTTTGACTCATCAAATCATAAAATCAATCAGAACTCCAGATAAGGAGTGATGGTATTCTAAAGTCATTACTTCTCTTCGAAACACTATGTTGTGGGTACTCATTAGAATCGTCTGGATAAGACGATTCTAATGAGCACCCACACCATAGGGATAAACTTTTACCAAACGACAAAATTTAGACTGAACTGGAAGGATTTTCAGACGACTAATCAAATATAATGGAAATGATGACTCTTGCTTTGATCTGGTAGAAAACATTGTGGGAATAGGTGAAAATGCTGGTTACCAGCATTTTCTCTTCTTCCCACAAAGTTTGCAAAAGCCTTGTCTTACAGGGTCTTTAAAACTCTGGATTGTGTAGTAATGGGTTAATCAATAGAGAATAATTAATATTTTCAATTTTGAAATCAAAATCACTCCCTCTATCTGGAGCTCTAAATCAATGCATACTTGCTATGAGTTTCTTCATCTTACTATATTTTGAACAATATTGGTTAATGTGTAGATACAATTTTTTTTCTAGACACATCTGTTTGAAGGAAAATAAACTGGCACATAATGAACACATGTATATAAATAAATGTATTGTGATTTAGGGTTTGTTACAAAATAGTAATCATAGTCTGATACATATTTGCTGCCATTTGGATAATATCCTTGGAAACTATTGATAAAATGATAATGAACATCAATTAAAGTTTTTACCACACAATCCTGAATTTTAGTGACCTTGAGAAGGACAGTTTAGGAATACTGCCACAATGCCAGCCAGATACCAATGAAGATAAGTCTGAGTAATTGTCTTAATGACATCCCAGATGTTTTTGAAATTGGGTCATTTTGTATCAAAAACTAGGTCACTGGGCTAAATCTTAGAAAAGCCTTGTGTGCCCTGTAGATGTCAGTTTGTCAGCCTGATACTCAAGAAACTTGTTCAGAAAGGTTATCTTGACGATATCTAGGACAAGTTCGAATTTTGGTCAAAGGTTATCAAAAAGTCGGTGTCTGAACCAAGTCTTTGAAAGTATACAGTCTAGAGGCCACGTCACCTACACTCATTTGTTTTACATCACTGAACTCAGGAGCTCTTCTGCTTTGTCAGCACTAGGTGACTGTACACAGGTGAGCAGTTTAGGGCAAGTAAACACCTTGTTCACCTCTACAACAAATCTCCCGAGAGCAGTCTGCTACAAGATAGATGAAAACAGAGCATATTTCACACAATGTTTTCAAAAGTTATCAGTGTGCAGCACATTTTCAATTTCTACTTGTGAATTAGGTATATTTTGCATTTCATGAAAAAAATGCAGAGGTCTAGCATTTTAAAATTTGATATTGTTTACCGACTCTTTGCCAAAAAATCCAATGTTTTAACAAATCTTGAAAAGAGGGCTTTTGAAAACATTGTGGGAAAGAAGAAAATGCTAGTAACCAGCATGTAGTCCATTTAAAACTTTTTTTGCCCCCAAAGATAAGGCCCATTATTTAAGCCGAAATTTAGGTTGTCATCCACATTTGCTTTTAATATTGAAAAGTCTCTAAATTTGTTGTTTGGTAAAGAGTGAATTTTTTTTTTTTGCTCAGAGTTTTTCAGTTTGTAATGCCATATTTTTCTTGTATAAATTATGTTGAAAATTTTGCCATGGAATACCAGTGCATTTGCAAATCATAAGCAATGTTTGTTGTATATATACAGCACAAATTACATGAATTAAAATCAATGCATTGGAACCATTTGTAGTAACTGAAATGCAGACATCGATGCTAGCCAAGAGTGACAATCTTTATCATACTGTAATTTCCCTTGGCCAGTGACAACCTTTATCATGCTCTAATTTCCCTCGACCAATTCACTCTGAATTTGTATTCCCTGCTTCCCTTTGCTGATCACGTCTGAATTTATAATCTACTTGATACGCCACCAACTGGATTTTTACATTTATCATCCCTAGAATTGCATCAAAGGTTTTGTATAATAACCCTTTTAGCAAAATCCACATAATATGTATTTAGAAAGTCCATGATCTAGCATAAGCCTTTGAAGCTCTATTGGTCTATCTCTGAACAATGAATTTGTCCCTGGTCAATCATCGAAGACTTATAGCACAATGGTGCATGGCCTGTATATCACAGACTATAAACTCAAATTTTCATTAACACCGTTTTTATAACTAGCACATTGGTTACTCCCTGTCTGTCGTGTATAGTAAGGCAAGGTGTGCAGTGGAATAAAAAAAATTGACACCTGTTCTCGTACAGAGATAATATTCTACAGAAAATAGAAAAATAAACCGAGTTACCAGTACAGATGGGTTCACAAATGATTTTTCTTCAGTACCCTTGAAAGTTCCTAACGGCTCTTGGCATCAAGCAATAGCTCTTTCTTAAAAAGATTAAAAAGCTTACACATTTTCCAGATCAACATCTACAATGGTAGGTTCATTTATCTGTTTTCCATTAAATATTAAATAAATAATAATCTTCAAATTAATCCTAAACTCTGTATCAGATAAAAAATTTCTAATGAACAAATGACCACACATTTAATTAACTATATTTTCATTGATTTGGTACAAAATATTGCAGGAAAAGGAGAAAATGCTGGTTATCAGCATTATTCCTCTTTCCTACAAGATTTTCAAATCTTTCTTCCATGGGTCTGTTTAAAGGTGGGTGTTTAGAATTTTCACATCACCCCAAAAGGCTACGTAGCCTCTTAAGCTATTTTTAGATTTCCCGCCAAAATCAAAAAAGCATTGTGGGAACGTTAAGTGACTTGCACGTGACTAATGACTGTTAAATTCCATAGCATAACAAACATGTAATTATTTTCCATAATGTCTAGAACTTCAGACGGTACGTTTGAAGCTTCGTCTGTATATTTCCAGTATGTAAATGAACTAGATGCTCATTTAAAAATAGACCATGTTTCCCTTCTGTGTCGACCTAGGCTGTAGTAAATCTGTAATTTATCTTGTTGTCAGATGGTTTTCGACTACTGAGGTTTAATGAATGAAAATTATAAGGCTTTGGGAGTATAAGGATGATTTTTTTGTAAAATTTTCGTCCCAATATCTGGAGAGCCACCTTTAATGTTGAAACGTCTGGTAACAGATTTGGTTGCTTTATACATGGGCAAAAACCCAAACACTTTTATTGCAGTTTGAAAGATAGCTTGGCCGAAAAAAACCTTGCTATATCAGACAGTGTACTGGTAGTTAAAGTAGATCTTTGATCAACCTGCCAGTTCTACTTGTTTACACACACTGATCCTGATCTATAGCAAAAGCAACTTGAAAAGAGATTAGCAGTCTGGGATGAAGAAAAAATCTCAGTGTTCATGATTCCTCCTTCACAATAGAAATATGATATCTGCTAAGCTCTTCTTCCGAAATTTCTGCTGGCGAGCTGCTCATTGGATCTTTTCCCTCTTTTGTTTTTGGAAATGCGATCACATCTCTAATGCTATTTGTTCCCAGGATGCAAGCTAGTAGACGGTCTAATCCTAGGAATATAGAAATTAATTCGTGACCAAATGACAACATTTTAGACTCATCTATATAGAATGAATTTGAAGGCAACAAGTTTAACATGTTAGTTTATGTCTTGAAAAGATAGTAAACATTGTAGGAAAAGTAGAAAATGTTGATTACTCACATATCCTTCTTTTCACAAGTTTATGTCTTGAAAAGATAGTAAACATTGTAGGAAAAGTAGAAAATGTTGATTACTCACATATCCTTCTTTTCACATGATGACTTCAGAACTCCTCTATCACAGGTTGTGAATACACTGGATTGTTCCTTTAACCCTATACCACACAATGCCGACTTTTATCGACCCTGAAGAAGAAGCCTTTTGAAAATATTGTGGGAATAGGAGAAAGTGCTGGTAACCAGCATTTTTTCCTTTTCCTTCAATGTTTTCTATCTTAATTAAGACTGTCGTCTGCAAATGCTTTCAATTTGGACAGGTCAAAAATATTGTCGTGTGGTAAAGGGTTAAGGTTTAACTATTTATCTTGAGAACTAAGTTTATAGCAGATGATTGTGAAAATGTCCATTAAAAAATGGACAATCAACAAGAATACAAGTAAAAATGTTACCGCAAAAATTGTTGACAATTATAAGAAATTTCTCATTCTTTCAAAATCTTTTCAACTGATTGACCTATGGCGTTTTATCCCGCTTTCAACATTATATCAGCCATATCAAGGCTGCAGCTAGATATTCATGTATTTGCTCAATTCTACTACTAACACTAGTCTGGGGCTCTGAGGTGTCTTGCCTAGGGACACTACAGCACAAAACCAAGAGCTTTCAGGCTCTAATCAGCTACAACGAAAGTCCTCCAAAATTTCAAGGAATTCCAGCCTTCCAAAGAAGTCAAATCTACCACTGCATATTTGCCACTGAAAAAGTTTTCATGCACTTAAGTTTAGTGAAACTGCTCAGTCTAATTTTGATCAATCCGAGTGCAACATCAAGTTAATTTTTAACCCTTTACCAAATAATCCCTGGTTTATATGATCCTAAGATAAAAGCCTTTTGAAAACATTGTGGGAAAAGGAGAATATGCTGGTAACCTGCATTTTCTCCTTTTCCCAGAATGTTTTCTTTTCTACCCTGTCAGAAACAAATTTCAATTTTTGAGTTATGTTTATTTTGTCATCTGCAAGTGCTTTCAATTTGGACCAGTCTAAAATTTTGTCATTTGGTAAAGGGTTAACTCTTAACCAGACGATAAAATCTTCGTCTTGTCCAAATTGAAAGCATTAGTAATTTTCTTTGATAGGGTAGAAAACATTGTTTGTGGGATATGGATAAAATGCTGATTACCAGCATTTTCTCCTTTTCCCACAATGTTTTCAAAAGGCTTCTTTCCCATCCACAGTTGTTAAAAGTCGTCAATGTGTGGTAAAGAGTTAAAGAAAGCCTGTTTGGGGCCGAAACTCAATATTTTACACATTTCTTACCTAAGGCAATGCCATCCACAGTTGTTAAAAGTCGTCAATGTGTGGTAAAGAGTTAAAGAAAGCCTGTTTGGGGCTGAAACTCGAAATTATACACATTTCTTACCTAAGGCAATGCCACCATGTGGAGGACAACCCATTGTGAATGCCTTTAATAAATGATCCAATTCTTCAATGTCTTCCTGTAGTAAAAAAATAGATAATTAGATATACAACTTTATCAGCCCATTACCACACAATCCCTACTTTTGACGATCCTCAGAAAGAAGCCTTTCGAAAACCTTGTGCAAAAAGGAGAAAATGCTGGTAACCAGCATTTTCTTCTTTTCCCACAATGTTTTCTACCCTTCACAAAATCATTTCTAAGGTTTCAGTCACTATTATTTTGTCGTCTGCAAATGCATTCGATTTGGACAAGCCTAAAATATTGTTGTTTGATAATGAGTTAACTTTTTACAAAAAGACAAAATTCTAGACTGGTCCAAATTGAAAGCATTTACAGACGACAATTTCAATGTGGTTCAAATAGTGCAATCATTTTTTGATGGAGAAGAAAACATTTTGGGAAAAGGAGAAAATGTTGGTTGTCAACATTTTCTCCTTTTCCCAAAATGTTTTCAAAAGCTTTCTTTCCCAGGGTCGTTAAAAGTCATCATTGTGTGGTAAAGGGTTGATGCAATAAGTTTCACACGGGGCCAGACGTGCAGGCTGACCTCTGTTTATGTTTTTTGCAGATGCATTAAAGGTACGTCCTAACAGCTAGAAAGACAAAAATGCCATTAAAATGAGAGTGTGTAAAAATGGCTCAGCTGTGTCAAAACAGATAAATTGGGTCTTGCAAAAAAAAACTAGAGCTATCACTAAACGTGATCATACCCCCCACCAGCTCCTTGTCACAAAACATCTCTTTGTAACAGAATGCAGCATGGTTTAGTATAAAAGAAAGATTAAAAAAAAAGACTATTTGGAAAAAAAGAGAAACAAATGGAAACCTGTCAATGGAAAATTATTAAACTGTAAACAAGTTATAATATGCACATACATGTATTTATTTTATAGGGTAACTTCCTTTCAGGTTTGTTAGAAATCTGCTTAGCAGCTATTCCAAAATGGAGTGGACAAAAAAAATATAAAAGGGCCGTAAGTAATTGGAAAATCATTCAAGCATAAACAAATTGTAATATGCACATCTTGACCTCAGACTGAAAATCATTCATCCATAACACATTATAGTAATACATCTTCATTTCATAATGAAATTTCGCATGAAGTTTGACTGGAATCTGTCCAGTAGATACTGAGAAATAGAGCTGACAATTGAAATCTGTTGAGTAGTTATTGAGAAATAGAGTGGACAAAAAAATTAATGAAAGGACCATAATTGCTTTGAAAATCATTCAACCATAACCAAATAATAATATGCACATCTTAGCTTCATGCTTAAACTTCCCATGAAGTTTAACTGCAACCCATCCAATACATACTGAGAAATTCAGCAGAGAAAAAAAATCATAAAAGGGCCATAACTCCTTTGAAAATCATTCAACTGTAACTAAATTATAACATGCGCATCTTTACCTCATAATAAAACTTCCCATGAAGTTTGGCTGAAATCTGTCCTGCAGTTATTGAGAAACAGAGCAGACAAAAACATTCATGAAAGGGCAGTAACTCCTTTGACAATCATTCAGCTGTAACTAAATTACAATATGCACGTCTTGACTTCATAATGAAACTTCCCATGAAGTTTGACTGAAATCCATCCAGTAGATACTGAGAAATAGAGCAGACAAAAAAAAGAAATTTGTCCAGAATCATCAAAGGGCCATAACTCCATGAAACCTAAATAAACCATAACCAAAATAGGATATGCACATCTCTGCTTGATACTGAGTCTATTTGTATAGTTTGAACCAAATCTGTCCAATAGTTGATGAGAAAAAGAGCGGACAGGAAATTTCATGAAAGGGCCATAACTCAGTGAAAAATCAATGAACCATAACCAACATTTCATATGCACATCTCTGCTTAATACTGAGTCTACCTGTGAAGTTTGAATAAAATTCATCCAATAGTTTATGAGAAATAAAGCGGACAAAAAGCTACAGACCGACCGACGGACGGACAGCTGTGTTAAAAGTATTCTATCAAAAGTATAATTTATTTTCATCAATTCAGCAAGGGCACCGTCATAAAGAGAACGACAAAAAAGGGCTTAGCTCTTGGAAATTTTATTTAATTAACTAAGAACAATTTATGACATGCACATCTTTGCTGAGTGCAAAGTCTATCCATGAAGTTTGAAAGAAATTTGTCCAGAATCATCAAAGGGCCATAACTCCATGAAACCTAAATAAACCATAACCAAAATAGGATATGCACATCTCTGCTTGATACTGAGTCTATTTGTGTAGTTTGAACCAAATCTGTCCAATAGTTGGTGAGAAAAAGAGCGGACAAGAAATTTCATGAAAGGGCCATAACTCAGTGAAAAATCAATGAACCATAACCAACATTTCATATGCACATCTCTGCTTGATACTGCTCACCTGAATTTTTAAGATGACCATAGCCTATTTTTTTTTTGAGGTATTGAAATATTGGAACCAAATTTATAATTTTGCCAAGCAATTTTCAAAAGGTCACCTGTAAAATTAATTTCGAAATCTGGCCATAAGTTTCATAAAGAAGAATTTTTAAGAATTCTTCATTTCTGTATACGAGCAAGTATCCCCCATCCACAAGAGCCATGTTTCTTGATGGATCAAAATTTACGAACAAGTTTTGAAAAGGGTCACCCAAGGAACATTTCGGAAAATTTCTTTTAAAATCTGACCAGGGGTTTCAGAGAAAGAGAATTTTCAAGAATTTCATCATGTCCATATAGTGCAAGTAGCCCCCATTCACAAGAGCAAGGATAACCCAAGGAACATCTCTGTCAAATTATTTTAAAATCTGACAAGGGGTTTCAGAGAAGAAGAATTTTCAAGAATTTCTTCATTTCCATATAGTGCAAGTAGCCCCCATTCACCAGAGCCATGTTTCTTGACGGATCAAAATTTTGTGAACAATTTTTGAAAAGGGTCACCCAAGGATCATCTCTGTGAAATCATTTCAAAATCTGTCCAGCCGTTTCAGAGAAGAATTTTTAAAAATTTCTTCATTTCCCTATAGTGCAAGTAGCCCCCATTCACCAGAGCCATGTTTCTTGACCAATCAAAATTTCGCAAACAGTTTTTTGAAAAGGGTCACCCAAGGAATATCCCTGAGAAATTATTTCAAAATCCGACCAGCGGTTTCAGAGAAGAAAAATTTTTAAGAATTTCCTCATTTCCCTATAATGCAAGTAGCCCTCATTCACCAGAGCCATGTTTCTTGACCAATCAAAATTTCGCGAACAATTTTTGAAAAGGGTCACCCAAGGAACAACTCTGTGAAATTATTTCAAAATCTGACCAGCAGTTTCAGAGAAGAAGATTTTTTGAGAATTCCTTCATTTCTGTATAGTGCAAGTAGCCCCCATTCACCACAGCCACATTTTTTGATGGATCAAAATTTCACGAACAATCTTTGAAAAGGGTCACCAAAGGAACAACTCTGTGAAATTATTTCAAAATCCGACCAGCAGTTTCAGAGGAGAAGATTTTGAAAGAATTCCTTGATTTCTGTATAGTGCAAGTAGCCCCCATTCGCCAGAGCCACAATTTTTGATGGATCAAAATTTCACGAACAGTTTTTGAAAAGGGTCACCCAAGGAACATATCTGTGAAATAATTTCAAAATCTGACCAGCGGTTTCAGAGGAGAAGATTTTTAAAGAATTTGCTAAAAAATTCCATTTGGTTGCCATGGCAACCAGAGTGTTTGACGGAATCGAATTCTGTGAACAATTTTTAAAGAGGACCTCCCAAGGAACATTCCTGCCAAGTGTTTGGTCCAAATTGGCCCAGCGGTTTAGGAGGAGTTGATGTTTAAAGAATTGTTGACTTCGCACGACGGACGACGGACACCCAGTGACCCTAAAAGCTCCCCTTGAGTACGTTGTGCTCAGGTGAGCTAAAAACTTATCCTACAAAATTTGCTAAGATTCAAAAATGAGTATTATTGTACTACTTTCACCGAGCCACTTTTTCCTTTTTGTCATTCCTAAAATTATCATTTTAAATCTAAAACCACCATATTCTCATTACAAACAAATTTGATAATTGCCTTGTAATTTAAATGTTGTGTAAGGGATAGATTTGTCTTCACTTAAAAAAGGAAACAAGTATGCTGACGAAATAGAAATTCCCTTCTGAGTGCCCAAAATTCAATGAAAACTGATGTCGCTGAAAAGTGACATCACTAAAACGTGCTGTTTTGTGCATAGATGTGCAGTCTGGTGATCGATCGACGCCGCCATTTTGGATGTTGTGTTGCACACATATTGATGTTTACGGGGCACTGAAAAGGAAACTGGTTTCACATGGTTTTTGACAGGGAACATGATATATTATGTTCCTGGCATGTTAACCAATCAGATCACAAGAAATTTCTTTGCAGTATAATAACAACAGTAGTTGCTTTGATGGCCCCCAGAACATGAATTGTAATTTTATTCATAATAATCTATGAATTCATACAGCCATCAGGGGCAACTTGTGGCATCAAGATACAAGAATGATTATAATTTAATAAAATAAAGAAGAAATAAAAATAGGCTAAAAAGTGGTTGAAAAATGTTGTTTTCCAATGCACCTTATTTACAAGTTTATTCAACCTAATCAGTTTTACCTAAACTTTGACTAACCTTCGAGCAGATATAGGCCTCCTGCACATATAAGAATAAACCTGAGTTTTTTTCTAAACGAATGTGTTTTAACCCTTTCCTACATAATCCCAACTTTTAACGACCCTGAGAAAGAAGCCTTTTAAAAAAATTGTGGGAAAAGTAAAAAATTCTGGTAAGCAGCATTTTCTCCTTTTTCCACAATGTTTCCTGGAAACAAATTTTAATTTTTGAGTTACGCTTTTGTCGTCAACAAGTACTTTCAATTTGAACCAGTCTAAGATTTTTGTCGTTTTGGAAAGGGTTAAGTAAACTCTCTTCTAAACTAATCTCTTTAAACCCTTTACCACACTATGACAATTTTTGACGACCCTGACGAAGAAGCCTTCTGAAAACATTGTGGGAAAAGAAGAAAATGCTGGTAACCAGCATTTTCTCCTTTTCCCACAAAGTTTTCTACCCCATTAAAGTTAAATTTAAATTTCGTCATTTGAGTCACTATGAAATTGTCTGGAAATGGTTTCAATTTAAATAGGTTTAAAATTTTGCTATGTGGTAAAGGGTTAAGTACACTGACCTTTAAAACATTCTGTAAGACATATTTCTGTTTCTCTGGATTGTGTATTCTTATTGAACCACCGCCCACTTCACTTCCATTCAGTACAAGGTCATAATGTTGACCTCTGACCTGTAAAGTAT
This sequence comes from Tridacna crocea, assembly GCA_943736015.1. Lineage (NCBI taxonomy): Eukaryota > Metazoa > Mollusca > Bivalvia > Cardiida > Cardiidae > Tridacna > Tridacna crocea. The sequence continues at coordinate 28,113,544 of OX031070.1, forward strand.
TATTTTAGTATGGACTGAACATATCTAAAAGACATTGTTTGCGCTTTTTGAATATGAAAGCACTTTCACATAACTAACCAAAGATGGATCAAGTAATCAAATTTGTCCTAAGATACATAATAATATGGAAAAAGATGAAAGTGCTAGTTACAAGCAATTTCTCCTTCTCTGGGTCATTAAAACTCAGGACTGTTTGATAAAGCACTGAACCATCAATTTCATGCTTAGCGCAGTCTGATCTGATCTTGACTGCAGCAAAGGCAACTGAAAATTTGTTAAAAACGCTTTTAACTCTTTACCACACAACAAAATTTTAGACTGGTTCAAATTGAAAGCATTTGCAGATAAAGGTGATTGAAAAATTGAAATTTGTTCTGGGAAGGGTAGAAAATATTGTGGGAAAAGGAGAAAATGCTGGTTACCAGCATTTTCTCCTTTTTCTACAGTGTTTTCAAAAGGCTTCTTTCTCAGGGGCGTCAAAAGTAGGGATTGTGTGGTAATAGGTTAACTGTTTAATCAATAATTCCAAACAAATTTTCCACATGCAATATCACATTGTGAGGGGCAACCCATTGTGAATGTTTCCAACAAATGATCTGATGGTTTACAGTGAATAGCTTTTGAACTCACCTAGCAGTGAATGAAAGATAAATTGCCCCTTTCCTTACAATATTTTGGAACAAGTAGAATACCAGTCTTTCTTCATACATAGATATATAGGATCTGACATGAGTTGGTTTTTGAGATAAAAATGTATTAAACGAGTCTACAAAAATGTTATTAAGCAAGCCTTTGGCGATCTTAATAATATTTTTTTGTGGACAAGTTTGATAAATTTTTACTTCAAAAATCAATGAGTGTCAGATTCTTTTTATCAGATTACTGTATAACAAGAATTATAGTCCAAAATGTGTTAAACCACAGGCATACATGTATCATGTATGGTGAAATTTACTTAAGCCTGTGCGCTTACTTTGACAGGTACATTACGAACGAAAAAAATTCCAAAGAAACTTGCAAAATATTGACTTTTGTTTGAGTCTAACAATTACAGGATTAATAACTTTATCATGATGAGAACTTTGACCGCTAATTTCCTTCAGAAACCAAGGTCAGCATTGTTTTAGAAATGAAGCATATAATTTCAAATTGTTGACCAAATACAGCACTATTTTCTTATCTCACAGTGTATGAGACAAGAAAATTCATAATAGCTTTATTACATTGAAAACAAAGAGGGTTATGTGATAAAACAATTTCTTTCCATACTTTTTATCTCAGGTACATAGTTCATATGGTAATGAAGTCAGTCACTATACCTTTTCAGGTTGATTATAAAGTAAATCCCTGTCCTCTGGGTGAACATCTGTAAACGGGTGGTGGGCTGACTCAAGACCTGAAACAGTGGGTGTGAAAAGACTCTTTATTTTCTCTTATCAGTGATATTCCAATGTATGCCCAATGATTCATTCAACTTCAACAAACAACAAAATTTTAGATTTGTTATGATTGAAAGCTTTTGCAGACAACAAATTATATATGGCTCAAATATGTCTTTAAAAGGCTAAAAATATATGGGAAAGGCAGAAATTACTGGTTACCAGCATTTACTCCATTTCCCATATTTCCCAACCTTCCTCCTTTAGGTCATTAAATGTTGGGATTGTCAGGCAAAGGTTTGACCCATTACCACACAATCCCTACTTTTGACACCCCTGAGAAAGAAGCCTAATGAAAACACTGTGGAAAAAGGAGAAAATGCTGGTAACCAGCATTTTCTCCATTTCCCACAGTGTTTTCTACCCCTCTCAGACAAATTTCAATTTTTTCAATCACCTTTATTTTGTCATCTGCCAATGCTTTCAATTTGGACCAGTCTAAAATTTTCCAATGTGGTGTCCATGGTTGTGAGGTAGAGCATTGGCCTCATAACCTAGAGGTCCTGAGTTCGATACCCGGGAGCGGGTTTCAACTTTGTGATTTTTCATTGGCCCACACATTCGGCGCAAGTACTGGTGTAGTTCCCAGGATGCAGAATCGAGAGAGATTAGTATAAGTTGTAAGTTGTAAGAACTTGTTTCTCAATCGATGTAAAATAAATATGTTTAAACTAAACTAAAATTTTCTCATGTGGTAAAGAGTTAATTGAATAAGTTCTAAATCGATACCTTCTCCTTCTTCCTTTGGCAAAAACAGAGGAAAGTCCAAAACCCACAGAAAGTTAAACTTGTTTGGCTCTCTTACAACTTGTCCTGAAATTTAAAACACAACTGTAAACAGTTTGGATGTTTTTCAATTGCTGCATTTTACATTATCAATGTAAAAAAAAAACAGATACATTTTCATTTACCTGAACATTTCTCAAACCCTTAAACATATGACAAAATATTAGACCAATACAAATTGAAAACATTTGCAGATGACAAATAAGATGTCACTTGAATGATGAGATTTTTTTGTGAACAGGTGGAAAACATTATAAGAAAAGGAGAAAATGCTTGTTACCATTTTCTGCTTTTCTCTTCATGTTTTCAAGCTCTTTTTTCCAAAAGGTCATTGAAAGTTAGAACTGTGAGGTAAAGGATTAACCCTTTACTTCATAGATACTCATTTCTATGCATTGCTTGTAGGAGGCTTTGGAAAACATTGTGGCAAAAGGTGAAATTGCTCGTGACGAGCAATTTCACCTTTTGCCACAATGTTTTCTATGCTATCAAAAGGTGCCATATACACATAAGAAACAGCTTCATCCTTGCTGTTTTTTTAGGGTCAATTAGAGATACTATAGAAATGCCCCATGGGGTAAGGGGTTAAATTATCAAATCCATTATTTGGAAAATTATAATAAGTTACAATAAAAAATTTATGATTTAACCCTTTCCCAAACAAGCCCTGGTCTTTACCTGTCTGCAGTAAAGGTCTTTTGAAAACACTGTAACAAGCAATTTCTCCTTTTCCCACAGTGTTTTCTACCCTTTTTGAGAAATTTCTGCCATTTTCTCCAAATCTAAAATTGTCATCTGCAAACTCTTTTGGTTTGGAAGGGTCCAAAATTTGTCATTTGGGAAAGGGTTTAAGAACCTGAAGGAAATTACAAATTCAAGAGTTTTAAGAAAAGAAGATTTCAAGAACAGTGTGAAAATATCACAGATGATAATTATACAGTACCTATTCATTTTTTCATCAATTATCTGTTGTAAAAAATATGCACAACCTTAAAATGTCTTTTATATTATTCGCTTATAAGGCAGCATCATGATCATGAGAGTATAAATAAAGTGTGATAAAAATTAAACAAACCTTTGCTTTCCAATTCATCTGCAATAAAAGTTCTAAAAATTCCCAGCAGCTCACACTAAAATAAACAAAACAAAATACATTATACAATTATAAACTTTTTCTTTAAACTCTTTACCAAACAAAAAAGTTTTAGACTGGTCCAAATCGGAAGCTCTTACAGATCAAAATCAAATGTAAATCAAAAATTGAAATTTGTTTCCAGCATGATAGAAAACATTGTGGGAAAAGGAGAAAATGCTGGTTACCAGCATTTTCTCCTTTTCCCACAATGTTTTCAAAAGGTTTCTATCTCGGGGTCGTAAAAACCAGGAATTGTTTGAAAAAGGGTTTAGACATACCAGTACTCTGAAAGATAAAATACATACTTGTATCATTTGACTACAATTTATCATTATATAGACAATTTTGGTATCTTTTTCATCAATTCAATCTAAACTCTCTTATTCTGATACCAAGTATTCAAGGCTCAAGCAGAAGCTGCTTCACCATTTATTTTTGCAGTACAGATCAAATCTGTTGCTTAGTCAATATTTGGTAAAACAAATTGTTTGAAGTTATCAACACACGCGTAATTCGATTCAGGAAGAAAAGACTCACAGAATATTACATAGACTCTAGCTCTAGACTCTAATCTATTCTGTCTGACATTGTTTCCTTTAGCAACCTCTGACATTCAATCACTCTTTAACCCATTACCACACAATCCCTACTTTTGACGACCCTGAGAAAGAAGCCTTTAGAAAACATTGTGGGGAAAGTAGAAAATGCTGGTTACCAGCATTTCCTACTTTTCCCACAATGTTTTCTACCCTTTACAAAACAAATTTTCAGTCAGTTTTATTTTGTTGTCTGCAAACGCTTTCGATTTGGACAAGCCACTCATTATTGTCGTTTGGTAATGAGTTAACAAAAATAGATAATTTATGTGCTCAATAAAATTTTAAGTAGAGGTAATACAAATGCCATATTATTTCTTGGCCATCAAAATTTGCCTGTTATACCAGTTATACCATACTTAACCCTACTTTAGAAGAACAGTCATTCTATGATTGCTTCAAATGAGAGATGGGATGCAACTAGCCCTTTACCATACAGTCCCTTACTTTATAGGCCCTAGCAAAATGATTTTTTGAAAACATTGTAGGAAAAGGAGAAAATGCTTGGTACCAGCATTTTTCTCCTTTTTCCACAACGTTTTCTACAATTCCAAAGGTGAATTTCTATTGAGACACAATCCTTCTGCTGTCTGCAAAAGTTTTCCATTTTGACAGGTCGTAAGTTGTGTTGTTTGGCAAAAGGCTAATGGTTAACTTTTGAAATCTGAATGGGACTGCCAAAACTCTACGGAGAGGAGGTTGGAGGCAAAACAATGCCTCTAGAGTGAAAATTAGGCAACTGACATTGACAGACTATTGGTTTTTCAAACCATTTGGAATGATTCATAATGTTTGCGCACCAGTAACATGAGACAGAAAGAAATATGAAACCTACACAAGCTGTGTCTTCTCCGGTGGCTGTAACAATGACATCATCCATCCCACAATTCCAGGTCTTAGTGAGCACCTGTTTTATGTCTGCATCAATTTTATCAAGCTCACAGCATTTGTACAATTGCCATTTTACCTAAAAAAGAGCAAAGCAACCTCATCAACGTAAAGATATGTATGGAATATTATATTGCAGTTAACTTTTCTGATCCTTTCATTCTTTTTTATAAAAGCAGCATAAGAAAATTTGACATCCTGCACAAGTTGAGTGAGTTGTCACATTATTTCATGCTTTCCAGTTGGATATCGAGAAATAGCAATGAAAAAATTTTTCGATCTCACACTGGTGCTACCAGTGAAAATATCAATTTTCATGTTCTTGTTGCCTAGGTAAATTGCGCGTGCCTCACAACCAGATGGGAAATATCATGTCATATACCTTACATTTCTCACGTTTGATATAATATTGTAATGCGTTGCTATGTGGGAGGGGTGCGCCACGGGGAACAATGGAAAAGAACTGTACTGGATTTTGATAAAGCTCCTCCCAGAAAGGGTTAAAAGCATGAAATAAATAGAATATTTGTTCTTTTTCTGTGAAAGATCAAAATTTATTTAATCGAGTGAACACCATCGGTAATATTTTCATGAGTGGTGCAGCCATGAGTAAAAATATTACTGATGGTGTTCATGAGATGAAATAAACTTCAATCTTTCACAGAAAAAAACAAATATCCTCTATATCTTTTTACACAATAAGAAGTAGATACAAGCACCAGGAATGTTATTACAACATAATTATTCCTTTTATCTAATACATACAGCTTTCATGGACAAAATATTATGGTTATTGAATATCACGGCATATTTTTTTAACAAATCAAATCATAAATCAATGCAAGCATCTTCTCCTTTTCCCATAATGTTTTTTTTTCAATAGGATTCTTTGTCAGGGTCGTTAAAAGTTGGGACTGTGTGGTACAGAGTTAAAACTGACAGATCTATACATTATCAGGTTGTATCCTTTGTATTACAGTTTTGACGACATCTTGTTAATATTTTTATCACAATTACGAAAAATTTAAGACTTCTTCGTATGAAAACATAATTTAGACATGTGTAATTGTTCTTCTGAAATATATTTCAGTTTGACTGTTTTAATTGTAACTTCTTTCAAATACTGTGTATCAAGCTAAGCTTCAAACTAAATTCCAGATATAGATAATGGAAAAATTCAAGATCTTTCACCTTCTGAATTAATTCAAGATTTATTCATGCTGTTCTGTTTTCTATTACCCTTTCTGAAGATTGCAAAAAAAGCTTACATGAAAAACCCTTTGTCACAAATCCGGACTTCTAAGAACCCTTGAAAAATAGTCTTTTGAAACATTGTTGCAGGCAGCACTTTCTCCTTTTCCCACAATGATTTCTATCCAATCACAGACAAGCTGTTGTCTGAACTTGCTTTGAATTTGGACCAGCCTTTATTTTTTTTTTTTTTCATTTTTTGACGAGAGAAAACAGGCCTTCTAATTGAAAACAAGAGGACCAAGATGGCCCTGGATCGCTCACCTGAATTTTTGAGAGGACCATAGCCTTTTTTTTTTTTGAAGGTATTGAAACACTGGAAACAAAATCATTATTTTGCCAAGCAATTTTTTAAAAGGTCACCTGTAAAAGTCCTCTCAAAATCTGACCAGCAGTTTCAGTGCAAGTAGCCCCCATTCACTACAGCCATGTTTCTTGACCTATCAAAATTTCGTGAACACATTTTGAAAAAGGCCATTCAAGGAATATTTCCCTGAAACAATTTTCAAATCTGACCAGCCGTTTCAGAGAAGAAGAATTTTCAAGAATTTCTTCATTTCCATATAGTGCAAGTAGCCCCCATTCACCAGAGCAATGTTTCTTTACGAATAAAACTTTCATGAACAATTTTCGAAAAGGGTCACCCAAGGAATATCTCTGTGAAAATTTTCCAAAATCTGACCAGCCATTTCAGAGAAGAAGAATTTTAAAGAATTTCTTCATTGCCCTATAGTGCAAGTAGCCCCCATCCACCAGAGCCATGTTTTTTGATGAATCAAAATTTCGCGAACAATTTTTGAAAAGGGTCACCCAAGGAACATCTCTGTGAAATTATTTTAAAATCTGACCAGCCGTTCGAGAGAAGAAGAATTTTTAAGAATTTCTTCATTTCCCTATAGCGCAAGTAGCCCCCATTCACCTAAGCCATGTTTCAGATCAAAATTTCGCGAACAATTTTTGAAAAGGGTCATCCAAGGAACATCTCTGTGAAATTATTTTAAAATCTGACCAGCGGTTACAGAGAAGAATTTTTAAGAATTTCTTCATTTCTGTATAGTGCAAGAAGCCCCCATTCACCTAAGCCATGTTTCTTGATGGATCAAAATTTCGCGAACATTTTTGAAAAGGGTCACCCAAGGAATGTCTCTGTGAAATTATTTTAAAATCTGGCCAGCGGTTTTAGAGAAGAAGAATTTTTAAGAATTTCTTCATTTCTGTATAGTGCAAGAAGCCCCCATTCACCAGAGCCATGTTTCTTGACGGATCAAAATTTCGTGAACAATTTTTAAAAAGGGTCACCCAAGGAACATCTGTGTGAAATTATTTTAAAATCTGGCCAGCGGTTTCAGAGAAGAAGAATTTTTAAGAATTTCATCATTTCTGTATAGTGCAAGAAGCCCCCAATCACCAGAGCCATGTTTCTTTACGGATCAAAATTTCGCGAACAATTTTTGAAAAGGGTCACCTAAGGAACATCTCTGTGAAATTATTTTAAAATCTGGCCAGCGGTTTCAGAGAAGAAGATTTTTAAAGAATTTCCTGAAAAATTCTATTTCGTTGCCATGGCAACCAGAGTTTCTGACGGAATCAAATTCTGTGAACAATTTTTAAAGAGGACCTCCCAAGGAACATTCCAGCCAAGTTTGGTCCAAATCTACCCAGCGGTTTAGGAGGAGTTGATGTTTAAAGAATTGTTGACAACGCACTGACGCACATCGGGTGATCCTAAAAGCTCCCCTTGAGCACGTTGTGCTCAGGTGAGCTAAAAATCCAAAAGAAATTGTGGCAAATATATTTAATTCCTTTTCAAGTTTTCAAGTTTTCAGACATTAGACATTACCAAACAAGTTAACTCTTTACCACACGAGAAAATTTTAGACTCATCCAAATTGAAAGCATCTGCAGACGACAAAATAAAGTTGACTGAAAAAATGAAATTTGTTCTGGGAAGGGTAGAAAACACTGGGGGAAAAGGAGAAATACTGGTCACCAGCATTTTCTCCTTTTCCCACAGTGTTTTTAAAAGGCTTCTTTCTCAGGGGCGTCAAAAGTAGGGATTATGTGGTAATGGGTTAAACACACAGCTGTTGCAAATTGAACACTTTACCGTATAACCATGTGTTTTAACCTCTAGCGGAAGGAAGTTTTTTTAAAACTTCATTGAGAAGGAAAATATGCAGGTAAGCAACATTTATGCTTTTCCCATAGTGTTTTCTACACTTTGAAAGACAAATCCAATCATATTAGCAACATTTCATTTTGAGTCTGCAAATTTGCGGACAGCAAATTAACTCATTACCAAACAACAATATTTAAGACTGGTCCAAACTGAAAGCATTTGCAGACGACAAAGTAAAAGTGACTGAAAATTTGAAATTTGTTTTGGGACGGGTAGAAAACATTGTGGGAAAAGAAGAAAATGCTGGTTGCCAGCATTTTCTCTTTTTCCCACAATGTTTTCTAAAGGCTTCTTTCTCAGGGTCGTCAAAAGTAGGGAATGGGTTAAATGTTGCAAAAATGATGATTTCTGTCTTTGATAGGGTTGAAAAAATTGTTGGAAAAGGAAAAATGCTGGAAACCAGCATTATCACCTTTTCCGTCAATGGGCATATTCCTTTCACCTGTTCTGGCATAATGTTCTGTGTTCTAATATGCTGTTCTGGAATGTGCGAGAGGAATATTTCAGAACACAATACACTGTTCCTGAAGTATGTTTTAATTGGAGCATGTTCGGAACATTATTCTTAACCATCTCGAAATGAAAGTACATTGGAATGATAGTTGTTGGAAGAGCTACTGTCGTAGCTGTGTAAGTTGAGATTATGATTACCTGCAGAAAGAGAGTAGAGACGAGTCTACTATAGCCCCTATTTTAGGCATTCATACTGTAAAAGCGGACAATTGCAAATTTTGCCATGAAGAATTGTCCGTCTTTCAGCCATATTGTATCACCTCCTCAGCAACCATTCAGCAGGTGCTCTGCACCTCAATTGGATTAGAACAGTCAGAACATGTTCTTAAGAACACGTCACAGTATTCCGAAATACTCCATTGACATGTTTGGAGTGTTCATAGTAGGGAAAAGAATACACCCAAATGTGTCTCAAAAGATTTCTTCCTAAGGGTAATTAAAACTCAGGACTGTGTGGCAAAGAATCAAGGAAAAATGAAGCTTTTACAGCTTAAATTCTTTACTAAATGACAAAATTTTAGGCTTGTCCAAATTGAAAGCATTTGCAGATGACAAAATAAAGGTGACTGAAAAATTGAACTTTGTTTTCAGAAGAGTTGAAAACATTGTGGGAAAAGGAGAAAATGCTGGTTACCAGCATTTTCTCCTTTTCCCACCATGTTTTCTAAAGGCTTCTTTCTCAGGAATGTCAAAGTAGGGATTGTGTGGTAATGGGTTAAGCTGTGTATTTGTACTTACCCTGGGTTTGTGAGCGTAGACTTTTAAATGTGAATTCAACTTAGACTTTGAAATATGGTTCTGAAAAATGAAGAAGAAAAATCATTTCCTTATTCATCACAATGCCAATATTTTATTGCTTCATCAATTATTTAAATCTTTACATAATGATAAAATGTAGCCCTTTACCAAACAATTCCAGGTCTTCACACCTCTAAGAAGGAAACCTTTTGAAAACATTGTGGGAAAAGGAGAAAATGCTGGCTACCTGCATTTTCTCCTTTTCCTAAATATGTTTATTTAAGCCTTCTTCATCCGGGTTGTTTACCATAGAATTGTGTGTTAAGAATTTCTTTCTTTTAACCCATTACCACACGAGAAAAATTTAGACTGGTCCAAATTGAAAGCATTTGCAGACGACAAAATAAAGGTGACTGAAAAATTGAAATTTGTTCTGGGAAGGGTAGAAAACACTGTGGGAAAAGGAGAAAATGCTGGTTACCAGCATTTTCTCCTTTTCCCACAGTGTTTTCAAAAGGCTTCTTTCTCAGGGGCGTCAAAAGTAGGGATTGTGTGGTAATGGGTTAATTAACATCTTACAGTTATAAAGAACTGGCCTGTGACCTGAATGCCCTGATTTTTAAACAGAAGTATATAAGCAATGATTAGAATGTAATCAAGGTCCCGACATATTTTCTCTTCCTGAAAGATGTCACCAACAGAAAGAAGAGACAAGAAGACAAATGAGGCAACAAGAGCTAAAATTGACAATTTCACTTACGATGGAATCTTGAAATTTTATTCCCATTGTTGCTGGAGATGTTTGACAATTTTCTCTACCATCATGTAATGTATGAATCTGAAATCAATGCATATAATACTGCTTACCCATTACCACACAATCCCTACTTTTGACGACCATGAGAAAGAAGCTTTTATAAAACATTGTGGGAAAAGGAGAAAATGCTGGTAGCCAGGAGAAAAAAATGCTGGTAGCCAGCATTTTCTCCTTTTCCCACAATGTTTTCTACCTATCACAAAACAAATTTTAAATTTTCAGTCACTTTTCGTCTATTGAGTGCCAAAAGGGGCTATCAACACTTTTCACCAAAATTGACTTTTTATCATATTTCAATTCATTTTCAAGTGTTCTTCAACCCCCAAAAATATTTTAATCATATTCTGATAATTAGCATTATTTATGACACAACACTTTTAGAGTCTAACAACAAATGCTCATTATTCTGTCCGCCAGAAGGAGCTAAGAGTACATTGAGGGCTGCCAGAAAGTTCCAACAACAGATAAAGGTGCTGATAGCACTTGTAGCATTTTTTTACTCTGCTGCCATAAAGATCAATTAATAAGAAGTGCAAATGAATTCCTTGGCCAGTGAATGATATAACAACTTGATCTTGTTCTGATAATACAAATAGGTTGACCAGAAATATTATCAGATACCTTGGCCCGAGTGTTGTGAAAATGTGTTAGTTGTAGAAAAGTTTTGCAGGTTCTACATTAAAAGGTGAAGTTGTTTTTAGTTTTTTATCTGGGATTACCGGTGAACTTTAAGGGAACAATATATATACTTATAACTAAATAGTTCACTTTCATGTTAGTAGATTGTTTTTGTTACAATTGTTTTCCATTTATTTCAATAGCTGTTAGCCCCTTCTGGCTGCCAAAGTACATAATATTATTCAATTATTAATTAAGCATTTAAAGTTAATTTACTAAATAATATCGTTAAGTTTTATTTCAAGTAAAACAATCTAACTTCATTGGAACAATAACTATTATTAAATAAACATATTCTACTAATTTTGTTTGACTGATAGCCCCTTATGGCAGCATACATTTTCATATTCTAGAAACCATGGCTTCGGAAGTTGAATGGCCTATCGTGAAGAAGTATTTGAATTGATTACATTAGTCATAATGTCTGGCACAATTAGATATGTAATCAAATCAGAAAGGAAACCCAATAACCAACTCCATCGAAAAATTATGCAAAATGACAATAAGAAATATTTGACCAAAACCCCAACACAATGATTAAACTCAAACTCAAATAAATGTGCAACACCAAGGAAACGGGCTATGTGTCACCAAAACGATCACAGACGAAAATATCCAAAAGTTGTAGATGGAAGAACGTACGGAAATCTAACCAAATTACTGGCAAAGCTTACATTTGCGATAAAAGCGAAAATGTCATCAAGCAAAGAATGTTGTTCCTGCGACTTTTTACAACTTCAAAAAACGAGTGTTCTGAAAAAGTAAATGAAGAAATCTGACAGAACATTTTTAGATCTAATTATGATGAAACAATGACATTTGAAACCAAGTGTGACTTGATTATGCCAACACATCAATGTTCATTCTACATCAAAGAGGCATCTGCGCAGAAGAAAACAAGAAGCAAGGAAGTATTATCTGCCAGTGGAAAAATAGAGAAAACAATGCTAATTTCTTTCTTGAATATGCTGAAAATAGGAAAAAAAGAGAGAACTAAATGCTCACTCAAAAGATAATATCATGGAAGCTCTGATTAAATTGACAGGAGAGGAAGGCACACACCAGCTAATAAGATGGATCAAACAATAAAGGGTATTGATCAGACCTCGCATAGAATCATTTCCTGCTGTTGAATCATAATACACGAGAAAATCAATGTCGAAGAAATTCCTAAGTCAAGATCAATCAATCAAAATAAAATTTTATCTTTATGTCCGTAATAAAGAAACAAATAAATGCATAGCTGCATCTGGAGGGATTCGAACCCGTGAAGGGCTAATATCCTTGGTTTTTGAGGTTTAAAAGACCAATATCATAACCACTGAGCCAAAGAGAATTCTCTCTGACTTGTCAGGTATTGATTTTATACGGAAAAACTATACGGTAAGGAAGGAGTGACCTCCAGTAATAAAATGTAAGGAGGACAGGAAAAGTTTATAGAGATGTTTTCTGCAAGGAGCACAATTTTTCTTTTCACAAACCACAAAAAAAGAGATTTCAAACATGCATATACCATGAAAAAAAGAAAAGTGGTAATATATCGGAATTAGACGAAACCACTTTTATGGATCACATGAAAAGAAAGATACAAGCCAGAATGGAGAAAGATTATGACAAGGAAAAGGCAAAGAGTGACAAAAGTATCTTCATCGCAACCTTCGATTTGCAAGCAGTATTGCAATGCCCATGTTAATTATGTTTCCTAACATATTTCAAAAGAAAACTAAATAGCTACAATTTAACAATCTACTCTCTCACAGATGCAAGAGTAACAAATATCATGTCCTATATCAATTCTTTACCACCGAACATAAGCCATGTTACTCTGTACCCAGAATGCTGTATAGGGCAGAACAGAAACATGTTTCAAATCATCAGGATTGCTGCATGTTATTTCGTAAAACACTAACTTTGAAATACTCAAGCAGAAATGCCTATACTCAGGCCATACGCATATTGAGTGCAACAGGACGCATTCTGCAATTGAACATGCAAAAAAGCAGACCCCACTCTAAATCCCAGAACAATAGGATAAAATCTTTTAAATGGCTAGGAGGCAAAACCGGTATGAGATTTGACAATTTCTATGGCTTGAAAGGGTTTGCAAGGAACACATTTAAAACTTTCAAGACAACTATTGATGGCAAAACAGTGTATTGGCTAAAGATTAAAGTTTTAAAATTGCATAAAAGTAATCCAATTCAAAATCTGGTAAAACATAATTTTGACGACTGTGACTTCTAGTGCATAAATTTGAAGAGAGCCAAAAGAGGTCGTCCCAAATCATCAGATAAAATGCCACTGATATACCAAAGCAAACTTCCTACATCTGCGAAAAAGAGAAGTAATCTTTTGTACCTGTGCAAAGCACTTGTGATACCAGAACTGTACTGGGCGTACTATGACAATTTGCTGACAAACGAAACAGTTAAAACCTTACCTTGTGTTTATGTTTTAGGTGACTATGATTCGGATACTGATAATAGTTTTAGTGGGGCAATTTCAAATACTTGTAAAGCACAGATACTGCATATTAAACTATCAACAGCTTATTTAGCTAACATACTGCCTAAAAGTTGGATTTGTAATGAAAAACAAACAAAAGTAGTCTACTGGTATGACATGTCAGATGTTGATAGAACCTTTTGGCTGTTTGTATGACTACAAATGCATGTGTGAGATAAGGCAGCCATAAGGTGCCATCAGCAAAATTTGCCATATATGGTCTTTTATGTAGATATTAAAGGTCAATATTTACTGTGTGGTTTTCTTTTCTTCAGTACAATATATGTTTAAACAAGAGCGGCAAATTGTCGCAAGATACGCCCGTCTTACCCCAAGTTGTAAAGCTGGGGCATGCACCAGACAAAATTCAAGTATGAAAAACAACAAAGAGCAATAACTCAAAAATTAAGCAAGCAAGAGTTGTGATTTTGGTGCACTGCACTCCCCCTTGATGAGATCTATCCACCAATGAAATTTCATAACCCTAGCTAGTATAGTTTTAGAGATATGCTTCGGACAAAAATCAAGTATAAAAAACGACAAAGGGCAATAACTCAAAAATTAAGCAAGCAAGAGTTATGATTCCTGTGCACTGCACTCCGCCTCGGTGAGATCTATCCACCCATGAAATTTCATAACCCTAGCTAGTATAGTTTTGGAGATATTCACCGGACAAAATTCAAGTATAAAAAATGACAAAGGGCAATAACTGAAAAATTAAGAAAGCAAGAGTTATGATTCTTGAGTGAGATCTATCCACCCATGAAATTTCATAACCCTAGCTACTATAGTTTTGGAGATATGCTCCGGACAAAATTCAAGTATGAAAAACAACAAAGGGCAATAACTCAAAAATTAAGCAAGCAAGAGTTGTGATTTGTGTGCACTGCACCCCCCATCCATGAGATCTATCCACCCATGAAATTTCATAACCCTAGGTAGTATAGTATTGGTGATATGCTTCGGACAAAAATCAAGTATGAAAAATGACAAAGGGCAATAACTCAAAAATTAAGCAAGCAAGAGTTATGATTCCTGTGCACTGCACTCCGCCTCAGTGAGATCTATCCACCCATGAAATTTCATAACCCTAGCTAGTATAGTTTTGGAGATATTCACCGGACAAAATTCAAGTATAAAAAACGACAAAGGGCAATAACTCAAAAATTAAGCGAGCAAGAGTTATGATTCTTGTGCACTGCACTCCCCCTCAGTGAGATCTATCCACCCATGAAATTTCATAACCCTAGCTACTATAGTTTTGGAGATATGCTCCGGACAAAATTCAAGTATGAAAAACAACAAAGGGTAATAACTCAAAAATTAAGCAAGCAAGAGTTATGATTCTTGTGCACTGCACTCCCCCTGAATGAGATCTATCCACCCATGAAATTTCATAACCCTAGCTAGTATAGTTTTGGAGATATGCTCCGGACAAAATTCAAGTATGAAAAACAACAAAGGGCAATAACTCAAAAATTAAGCAAGCAAGAGTTGTGATTCTTGTGCACTGCACTCCCCCTCGATGAGATCTATCCACCCATGAAATTTCATAACCCTAGCTAGTATAGTTTTGGAGATATGCTCCGGACAAAATTCAAGTATGAAAAACAACAAAGGGCAATAACTCAAAAATTAAGCGAGCAAGAGTTGTGATTCTTGTGCACTGCACTCCGCCTCGATGAGATCTATCCACCCATGAAATTTCATAACCCTAGCTTGTATAGTTTTGGAGATATGCTCCGGACAAAGAACTGGACGCCGCCCGCCCGCCCGCCCGCCCGCCCGCCCGGACGCCCGCCCGCCCGCCACGGGTGATCCCATAATACGTCCCGTCTTCGACGGGCGTATAAAAATAGAACCTGTCCATATCTTTTCTGATTTTTAAAACATCGCTGAAGTTTTAAACGCGTTTTTCTTGAAAGTGTAAAAAATGTTGTTAGCCCCTTCTGGCACTCAATAGACGATTTATTTATTTGTCGTCTGAAAATGATTTTGATTTAGAAAAACCTAAAATTTTGTCGTTTGGTAATAAGTTAAGCTTTACAGAGCCAAACTAGAGCTGTCACAGAATATGACTTAGTACCCCTGCCAGTGCTTTTATAGAAACAGGCAACTATTTGTACACAGACGGAGACATGAATGGAAACACGGACAGACAAATGGACAGTGATTCCAGTATACGCCCAAAAACATTCGTTTCGCGGGGGTATAATCAACTTGAGACATACTAGTACGACCCAAATGAGTTCAATTTCAAAGTTTTGTTTCCTTTCTGTATTGCTTCAGCACAGCAGACAGTGAAGTTCAAAGATCAGGCTGTACATTTGGTACAGTCTGAATTAAATCTACAGTCCACAAAGGTGACTATAGTTGTGAAAGCCAAGTTGAGGTTTAACTCTTTACCACACAATCCCAACTTTTAACGACCCTGAGAAGGAAAACTTTTGAAAGCATTGTTGGAAAAGGAGAAAATGCTGGTAACCAGCATTTTCTCCTTTTCCAACAATGTTTTTTACCCTTCCAAAATCAAAATTCAATTTTTGATTCACATTTATTTTGTCGTCTGCAAGTGCTTTCAATTTGGATTAGTCCAAAATTTTGTCGTTTGGTAAAGAGTTAAATTAAATCTCCATATTATTTTGTGTTTGTTGGTTGTTTGAAGTTACACTATCAATATATTGTACAGTATCTTATCTATAAAAACAAACATACATTTACAATAACATAGGACATCTGATACATTTTCACTCCAAACATTCAACATCTTCACCCTTTACCTCACAATCAAGAGTTTGAAAAACTTTGAGGAAGAAGACCAGTGAAAACTTTGTAGGAAAATTAGAAAATGCTGCTGCTTATCAGCATTTTCTCCTTTCCCCACTATGTTTTCTACCATTTCGAAAAAATGTTGGACATTTAGAAACAGAGCTCCAGACAAGAGGGAGTGATGTATTCTAAAGTCATTATTTCTCTTCGAAACCCTATGTTGTGGGTACACATTAGAATCGTCTAAATGAGACGATTCTAATGAGTACCCACAACATAGGGTTTAGTGGAGAATAATTTTAATACTTTAAATTTCGAAATCAAAATCATTCTATCTAGAGCTCTAAACAACATTTAAATTTTCATCTGCAGTTGCTTTTGATTATGGCAAGTCAAAATTTTGTCATTTGGATAAGAGTTCTAAGACATGTAAGATCTAACCTTCATGTCAAATCTTGTGTCTGGTTTATCTGTTCCATACAGTCTCATAGCTTGGTCGTAAGTCATTCTGGGGAACGGAATATTTATAGACGGTTTGTCCTCTGGCCAACAGTGTACCAGCAATTCTTCAATCAATTTAATTATTCCTTCTCTTGTTACAAATGACATTTCCACGTCTAGCTGGAAAATAATGTTGGCTCATAATTATAATTCATATCCCTCACACTTACCAGCATTTTCTCCTTTTCCCACAAGTTTTTTAAAAGGCTTCTATGTCAGGGTCGTAAAAACCAGGGATTGTTTGGGAAAGGGTTAAAGTAAATATCTGCAGAAATATTTGAGATATTATAAAACATCAATGTTTTTGCTCCAGTACGACCCAGACAATATTGGGCTATAGCAATACCTCAACACTTTCTTCAAAAACAAACAAGCTAAAAAACTTGTTCAAATAAAGACCCTTAAAAAGGACAGATTTTTAAATTACTGTGGGAAAGGGAGAAAATGCTAGAAACAGCATGTTTTTCCTTTTCCCATAATGTTTCCTACCTTTCTTCTACACAATTTTTTTTTACCCTTTAGTTACAAGTCCCTGGGGGTGGGGGGGCATATCTAACCCATTACCACACAATCCTTACTTTTAACGACCCTGAGAAAGAAACCTTTAGAAAACGAGAGAAAAGAGAAAATGCTGGTAACCTATTTTCCTTGTGGGAAAAGGAGAAAACGCTGGTAACCTGTTTTCTGGTAACCAGTAATTTCTCCTTTTCTCACAATGATTTCTACCCTTCACAAAACAAATTTCAAATTTTCATTCGCTTTCATTTTGTCATCTACAAAAGCTTTCGATTTGGACAAACCTAAAATTAATAATGAGTTAAATAATTATCTGTAACTGCTTTGAATTTGGATGAGATTAACCCCTTCACTGCCATATATACTTGCACCTAATATGCCTGGAAACAAAAGGCTTTTCAGAATTGTACAATATAAATTGCAATATATTCAAAATTACTCAATGGATTTACATCAAATTTTATATGCTTGTTTGGTATATATACAGCAATGTATGAAATAGGCTTCATAGTGATAACATGTCTGATGAAGAACAATGTCTACTTTCATTTTCAACATCGTCACTTTGTGATAGTGAATCCAAAACAACAGGTAACAAGGGCATATTGTTTCAGAATAAGTGTCTATGTCATCATTTTCGGTTTCAGAATCCGAATGTAAGTCAGCATTGTCACTATTACTAGTTTTGCAATAATATCTCCTAACGAGAAACGTGATCTAATTAATATGTCCAGGATCAGCCGCCATCTTTGAAAAGCAATTTATACTGTCTTGTATACCGTCTTGTTTTTATGAAAAAATCAACAACAGCATGTCATTTTGGATCACATGACCAATATAAGTATAGCGAAAGTTAATTCTAGTATGGAGTAAACACAAAGTAATACTGAGTTACTTCCCTAACATTATATCATTCTAAAAACGCATTGCAAAATTACCGCGAGCGTTTGTAGCGTTTGTTACCCCAAGTAGTGCTCAGGGTAAGGCAGTGAAGGGGTAAAAATTTTGCCATCTTTGAAAGAGTTGATACTTGCCTGTGTAAATTCTGGTTGTCTGTCAGGTTTGGAACCTTCATCTCTGTAACATTTGGCTATTTGAAAATATCTGTCCACACCACCTACCATGAGCAGCTGTTTAAACTGTGATAAAAATAACAGCAGGTATTGAAGATATATATGATACTGTGTAGTTTGTTGCCAGCTTGTGTAGATTTAAAAAAAAAAAGCGCTGCAAGTGGGTACTTACACTTAGCTGTGAGTGTGTTTTCTGCAAAAAAAGTTTAAGTTAAAAAAAATGGGCTGAACTATCAAAAGTGTGGGTTCCCCTTTAAAAACTTGAGTGCTAGTTTAACCTTATACCACATGGTTCTGTGTTTAAATGACATTGAATGAAAGCCATTAGAAATTACAGATGGAATGGTAGCCAGGTCATCTGGGATGCATCTTCTGGGATGGATATGAGGATGATATAAAAAAGATTAACAAAACAAAGTATATTCACTAACCTGTTGTGGACTTTGAGGCAGACTGTAAAATTTACCAGAGATCCTTGTGGGAACAACAAACTCTTTAGCTCCCTGTTTTAAATAAAATAACTTTTCTCATCATATAAACTCCCTTGTTTTCAGTATTAAAAAAAAAAAAAAAATACAAATTTTCTTATCATACACAGATCTGAGACAAGATTTTATGACAGCATATAATTATGACATCATTTTATACTTTATTCAGACCCGTCAAAATTGAGGGCGTCTTTAGATGACAAATTATATCTGGCTCAAACAGTGGGATTTGTCTGTGAAAATATTCCGAAGCAGTGTATGTGAACATCAAACATCAACATCCTCTATTAAAGCCCAACTTTTAGTCAGTTGGTAAAGTAATGCACACTGTGTGTTTTTCTTGTCAATGTGTTCTCCCATTTCATGATGTACCTATAGTATATATATAGTCAGTTTTGAGTACAATGCATGCATTATTTAACCATTTACCCCATAAGGCATTTCTATGGCATCTCTAATTGACCCTAAATAACAGCAAGGATGAAGCAGTTTCTTATGTGTATATGACACATTTTGATAGCATAGAAAACATTGTGACAAAAGGTGAAATTGCTCATCACGAGCAATTTCACCTTTTGTCAAAATGTTTTCAAAAAGCTCTTGCAAGCAATGCGTAGAAAAGAGTATCTATGAAGTAAAGGGCTAAATATATTTGTGAGAGGCCATTCGAAAAAACTGCAAGACCTTCTTCAGAGTGCTGTCACTTTACACCAAGAGAACTCCCCAGCACACAAAGTCAACTTACTACTTAGTACAAAAACTAAACAGAAACATCAGCCTTCTCTCCCCATAGTCCAGACCTTGTTCCTTGTGATTACTATTCCCAATCACTCTCTACATGGCATGTGTAACAATAGCAAACAGGAGCTAGCCTATGATATGACCAAACTGTTGAATGCATGTCATGTGTTTACCTCATGAGAATCACTCAAGAATGACTTGGTGCATAGAACATAGGATGTTACTTTGAAAAACAGCATCTTACCCCTGGAGTTCTTCTAAACAGCGTGGGAGTTTCCACATCGACAAAATCTGGAAAAAAATATCATCAACTGAGGTAAACAGTTTTTAAAACCACAGACAACTTTTCTTTGCAAGTCAATGACTACTTTTCCTCACATATATCAGAGTTGACGGACAAAAAATGGCTGGAGAGAAAGTTTGCCTCGACTGGTCCGGATGACCGACCCGCAACCACCAACCAGGGCCTGTATTCACCAACCGTTCTTAAGAACATTCTTAGGCTTATTCTTCAGAAATTTGACAGTGTGAAAGTAACAGAGCTTCTGATTGGCTAAACCAATTGGTTTAGCCAATCAAAATCTCTGTTACTTTCACAATCAGAAAATCTTGAAGATTAAGACCAAGAACGTTCTTAAGAATGGTTGGTGAATACGGGCCCAGGTCATCAGTCTAATATGCGAACCATGGAGCTACCTGACCAGGCTAAGCGAATATTGTTAGCATACAGTGCTCTATAGCATGTCTCATTTCAGCAAGTATGGTAATAAGCCTGTGCAGCTTACAAGTTTAACTCTTTACCAAATGACAATATTTCAGGCTTGTCCAAATCGAAAGCATTTGCAGACGACAAAATAAGAATGACTGAAAATTTGAATTTGTTTTCTGAAGGGTAGAAAACCTTGTGGGAAAAGGAGAAAATGCTGGTTATCAGCATTTTCTCTTTTTCCCACAATGTTTTCTAAAGGCATCTTTCTCAGGGTCATCAAAAGTAGGGATTGTGTGGTAATGGGTTAACCCTTAGAATACTTTGTGGGAAAAGGAGAAAGTACTGGTAACCAGCATTATCTCATTTTCCAACAATGTTTCCTATCCTATCAAAGAAAAACTGCATCATTTAAGCCACACTGAAATTGTCAGCTGCAAATGCTTTCAGTTTGGACAAAGCTAAAATTTTGTAAACTGGTAATGGGCTGAAAAGTAAGTAACAAATATTTACCGTGTCTGTTAGCCAAAAATTCTCTCATTCTCATGATAAACTGGGATCGGAGACGCAGATTCTGTTGTAGAGTTTTGTAGCGTAGAGCTAGGTACCTATACTTCATTTGTAAAGACTCGTGTACCTGGAATACAATAGTTGTAATTAAAGACTATGGTCTTTTGCAACAGTTTTCATTGTCCGATAATTTATGTCAAAAGCAGACAAATGAGGCGTTCTCTGTCAAAAGAAAGCTTAATGCATTTGCAAAAAGTATCAACCCAGGTCAACCGAGGCTGACCTGGGCCAAAACTTTTGCTACTGATCAAATATCTCATTACCAAAAGACAAAATTTTAGGTTCGTCCAAATCGAAAGCATTTGCAGACGACAAAAAAAAAAGTGACTGAAAATTTGAAATTCATTTTGTGAAGGGTAGCGAAACATTGCGGGGAAAAAGGAGAAAATGCTGGTTACCAGCATTTTCTCCTTTTCCCACAATGTTTTCTAAAGGCTTCTTTCTTCGGGTCGTTAAAAGTAGGAATTGTGTGGTAATGAGTTATTTGCAAACTTGTGCTATTGATCAATTATCTGCATATCCAAAGACCAGTTTATCTCATGACTTAGTTGGATGTCAGACAGAATGGACTTAATAGATCCATGATCAATTGATGACTTGCTTGGTATCATGCATCAAGGAGGTGTACATGTATTAACTCATTACCACACAATCCCTGCTTTTGACGCCCCTGAAAAAGAAGCCTATAGAAAACATTGTTGAACAAGAGCGGCAAATTGTCGCAAGATACGCCTGTCTTACCCCAAGTTGTAAAGCTGGGACATGCACCGGACAAAATTCAAGTATGAAAAACGACAAAGGGCAATAACTCAAAAATTAAGCAAGCAAGAGTTGTGAATCCTGTGCACTGCACTCCCCCTTGATGAGATCTATCCACCCATGAAATTTCATAACCCTAGCTAGTATAATTTTGGAGATATGCTCCGGACAAAATTCAAGTATGAAAAACGACAAAGGGCACTAACTCAAAAATTTAGCAAGCAAGAGTTATGATTCCTGTGCACTGCACTTCCCCTTGATGAGATCTATCCACCCATGAAATTTCATAACCCTAGCTAGTATAATTTTGGAGAAATTCACCGTACAAAATTCAAGTATGAAAAACGACAAAGGGCAATAACTCAAAAATTAAGCAAGCAATAGTTATGGTTCCTGTGCATTGCACTACCCCTCGATGAGATCTATCCACCCATGAAATTTCATAACCCTAGCTAATATACTTTTGGAGATATGCTCCGGACAAAGTTCAAGTATGAAAAACAACAAAGGACACTAACTCAAAAATTAAGTAAGCAAGAGTTATGATTCCTGTGCACTGCACTACCCCTCGGTGAGATCTATCCACCCATGAAATTTTATAACCCTAGCTAGTATAATTTTGGAGAAATTCACCGTACAAAATTCAAGTATGAAAAACGACAAAGGGCAATAACTCAAAAATTAAGCAAGCAATAGTTATGGTTCCTGTGCACTGCACTACCCCTCGATGAGATCTATCCACCCATGAAATTTCATAACCCTAGCTAGTATACTTTTGGAGATATGCTCCGGACAAAGAACTGGACGCCGCCCGCCACGGGTGATCCCATAATACATCCCGTCTTCGACGGGCGTATAAAAAGGAGAAAATGCTGGTAACCAGCATTTCCTACAATGTTTTGTACCCTTCACAAAACAAATTTCAAATTTTCAGTCACTTCTATTTTGTCGTCTGCAAGTGCTTTCGATTTGGACAAGCCCAAGACATTGTCGTTTGGTAATGAGTTAAGCTCCCTGGCGACAAGAGCATGGCCCATATCAAATGTTTGATCATCAAATAAATGTGTCATAAGAGATTGTGGTGTTCAGCAAGTCGCCTTAACTCTTTACCAAAGAATCCCTGGTTTTTAAGACTCTGTGAAACCTTTTGAAAATATTGTGCGAAAAGGAGAAAATGTGGTAACCAGCACTTTCTCCTTTTTGCACCATTTTTTCTACCCTTTTCAAAACAAATTTCAATTTTTGAGTTACACTGATTTTGTCGTCTGCTAATGCTTCCAATTTGGTACAGTCTAAAATTCTGTTATTTGGTAAAGGATTATAAGTAATTGCTTTTATATATCATGTATTTCTCCTTAAGGTAGTCGACCTGTAATAGGGCTAGTGCAGCATGGCATAAAATTTCTTGAAAGTTGATAAAGACAGATTTGTACAGATAAAATGTATGTAATACTTTTGCACGTTTTTAACCAACCAGAAATTCCTTTGATGTCTATCTTGAAATTATTTGTTAATACTTTTGCTAGTTTCCAGAAAAGGGAGGTAATTATCATATCCATTTGTAATGAAAATATAGTGGTTTTAGATTTATAAATGATAATTCTAGGAAGGACAAAAAGGAAAAACTGGCTTGGTGAAAGTAGTGCAATTATACTCATTTTTAATCTTAGCAAATTTCCTAGGATAATATTATGATGGAAATAGCTGTTTTCTATTACTGGTCCACTACATTAATGTGTTTTTCAAAGCTGTTGTTGAATTGGCTGCCAACATGGATAAAGATCACCCAATACAAAATCGACACAAAATCCTATTTCAATGATCTTGAAGAAGAAGGCTGTTGAAAACTTTACTTTCTCTCTGCAGCCAATCATATCCTCCACTTACACAGCTAAAACAGTAGCTCTTGCAACAGCCATCATAGCAATGTACATTCATTTTGGTATTTGATTGGAACACTGTGCTAAAAATGCTGCATACAGAACACAATTCTAGGACAGTGTATGTGGTCTGAAATATTCCGTTTGCACATTCCAGAACAGCATTCTAGAACACAGAACACTGTGCCAGAACAGGTCAATGGAATATGCTCTATGTGTTTTCTGAGTTTCACTTGCACTGGGCTGGGACTCCAAAGAGTATTATCAAAAAACACACAAACAAAAAACTTGGTGCCTTGGGTGACTATCAAAGCCCTCAAAAAAGTCACGTCTCAGCCATCACATATTCTGACGTTAATGGAATATATGCACATTGCACATTTCTTTATACTATCACTTGTCACTTATCACTTACATCATCATAACTCTTCTGCATGAAGGGTACATCTTCTGGTACAATATTCAATACATTGACTGAGTCCACAATTACTTCAACTATACCCGTTGGAACTCTCTGTATGGAAGAAAAAATACATTGAATACTTTGCACATGATTGATTGATTCCATGAATAGTGTTTTAACCATTTATCAAATCAGAACATTTTAGATTGAAAGCATTTTTAAACTGAAAGCATTTGCAGACTACATAATAACAGTATGTGACTGAAAAATTGAAATTTTGTTTGGGAAGGGTAGAAAACATTGATTACCAACATTTTCTCCTTTTCCCAACATGTTTTCACAAGGCTTCTTTCTCAGGAACGTCAAAAGTTAGGATTGTGTGGTAAAGAGTTAAGCTGCTTTAAACATTATTTAAGTCATACAACTGCCACAGCTCAAATATACATGCACACCCTGGGTTTCACCAGTACTATTCTTGGGCTCTGAAGAGCCTTGCCAAAGGACACTCTTACCAAAAGTCTAGTGTTTCAAAGAAAGCCTGAACCTAAGGCTTCTTGATTACATGTCCTACACGGCTTTTTTCTCTACACACAATGTTTTAAAGTCTTTTTTTTCTGAAGTTTGTTAAAACATGGACTTGTTTGTGTTTGATATACGGTTAATTAATGCTGCTTGTGCATGTTTTACAGAAATGCTTTCAGACTTCTCCTGCAAATATAATTTGATTCATTCATAAATTGCTGCAAAAATACTGCTTTTTACATCCTTACAGATGTGGACTTTAAGAATATCAAGGGAAAAGGAGCCAATGCTTCCTAAAAGCAGTTATACCTTTGTACTTACATGTCGCCATACGATCCAAGAAAGGCATTCTCCTTTTTAGTAAATATATATATTTAATTGCAAATGATCAATATTTTGACAAGTCTAAAATCAGTCATGGGTTCATCTTAACTGAATGGTGCTGGGAAAAGTTGGTTTCATACATCTGTAAAACTTATCTACCCTTGTCAGCCTGTGTAGTAGGTTGACACTGGTAGAAATACCTTGCTATTGGTACGTTTTCTGTATTTCAAAGGACTATGCTACCTCTTGATTCAGCAGGTTTCAGGCAAAATAGACCCAAACTATGTGGCAGCTTGCTTGGTATAATAAGCTACAAGATGCATTAAACCTTTCCCAAATGACAAAATTGTCAAAACTGGAAGCATTTGCCGACAACAAAATACATGTGACTCAAAAATTGAAATTTGTTTTGGGAAATGTAGAAAGCATTGTTGGATAAGGAGAAAATGCTGGTAACCAGCATTTTCTCCATCTACCACTATGTTTTCTTTCTCGGGGTCGTTAAGTCATGATTGTGTGGTAAAGCGTTAAACCCTTATTTCTGAGTGTGCCACTTAATTTTCTATCATGAAGTACGATTTTAAAAAAATAATCCTCTAAATTACTACATTTACAACAAAATTTATGGGATGGGAGTATACCCTACCTTGTTGATACTTTCTCTCTCTGTCACTAAGCCTGTGATCTCTATTACACTCTCTAGCTTTAAGTCTCTGATTTGTTCCAGTAATTCTGTCTGTAAACAAAACATAAATGTTGTAATGCCTTTAACTCTTTCCTAAACAATCCCTGGTTTTTACAGCCCTGAGATAGAAGCCTTTTGAAAACATTGTGGGAAAAGGACAAAATGCTGGTAATCAGCATTTCTCCTTTTCCCACAATGTTTTCTACCCTGCTGGAAACAAATTTCAAATTTTGAGTTACGTTCGATTTGTTGTCTGCAAATGCTTTCAATTTGGACTAGTCTAAAATTTTGTCGTTCGGTACAGGGTTAACCAAGGAATCCTAACTTTTAACAACCCTCATGAAGCCCTTAACCCTTCACCAGACAACAACATTTTAACCATGTCCAAATTGAAAGCATTTGCAGGGGACAATTTCAAAGAGGCTCAAATGATGCAATTTTTCTTTGATAAGGTAGAAAACATTTTGGGAAAAGGAGAAAATGCTGGTTACCGGCCTTTTCCCTTTTTCCCCACAATGTTTTCAAAAGGATTCTTTCCCAGTCTGCATTGTATGGGAAAGAGTTAAAAGAGCTATGTACATTTGCTGGTAGTGTAAGACAAGATCAGATCGTGCAGGGTGATCTGCCACACTGTACCATGTACTGGCTCTGGAAAAAAAAAACACTGACATTGCAAAAATTAGGCTTTTTCCTATGTTGTTTTCTTTCTAATTAAAAGGTCTATTTCATTACCTCATCAGTCTATAGATAAACCCTTTCCCAAACAATTCCAACTTTTGAAAACATTAAAAAAGACGACTTTTGTAAACATTATGGGAGTAGGAGAAAATACTGGTTACAGGCCTTTCTGTCCTTTTTGTAAACATTATGGGAATAGGAGAAAATACTGGTTACAGACTTCTCTGTTTTTCCCATAATGTTTTGACTCTTTACCAACGTTTTAAACACTAATTTTTTTTTTATCTTCAGGAGGTAGGAAAATTTGTGCAAAAAAAGAAAATATTGGTTACCAGCTTTTTCTCCTTTTGCAACAATGTTTTCAAATGCCCTCTTCCTGCGGGTAGTTCAAACATGGAATTGTTTGGAAAAAAAGATACTGGTATACATGCTAGCCAACACAGTACATATGTATAACATGTGAAGAGATAGCGATCAAAACATGAATAAACATAAAGAAAGAAATATTGTTTATACATACTCTATCATCATTAAACACCAGCTGAGTCCAGCCATCCCAGTCTCTTAGTTGGATAAATTTGCCGTGGAAATGCACAGACTGTATCCAGCCACACAGACGCACATGTTTACCAATGTCTGTCTCCCGCAAGCTTCCACACGTGTGAGTTCGTGATGTGTAACTGACAGGAGATTCCATCTCTGTGCAATTAGAAAGTAAAATACTTGTATTATCTAAATTTTTTCAAACATTCTTGCCTTCTATTGTTTGTTTTTAGTGAAAAAAATAAACAGTCTTGGAAAAGTAAGAAATGCTGACAGTCAGCAATTCTTACTTTTATTCCACAATGTTTTCTAGCCTTTCAAAGACAAATCTCTACTACATTTATATTGAAAACTGCAAAAACTTTCAGTATATTTATCCAGATAAGTAAAATATATGTGCAGTAAAACCATCAACTTTCTACTCCATCACTAGTACAGTATTATAAAACCCCAATACAACTGCTAAGCCTTTACTAAACAAATTTTTCTATTACCGGTATAATCAGACCTGCAGATAGAGGGAGTGATTTTGATTTCAAAATTGTTAATACTAATTATTCTCCACTAAGTCCTATGTTATGGGTTCTCATTAGAATCGTCTCATTGGGACGATTCTAATGAGTACCCACAACATAGGGTTTGCAAGAGAAATAATGGATTTATTACACCATCACATCCTCTTATCAGGAGCTTTGTATATTCCTATCAGTGAATTACTGGAATTTCACAGTGAATAAGACCAGTGAACATAATCATGGTACCATCACTAGTGACTAGATAGTTTAACCCATTACCACACAATCCCTACTTTTGATGCCCCTGAGAAAGAAGCATTCAGAAAACATTGTGGGAAAAGAAGAAAATGCTGGTAACCAGCATTTTCTCCTTTTCCCACAATGTTTCCTACCCTTCACAAAACAAATTCAAATGTTCAATCACTTTTATTGTCGTCTGCAAATGCTTTCAATTTGAACCAGACTAAAATATTGTCGTGTACTAATGAGTTAAGAATGGTTGCTGGACCTACTTTCTTCCCATATTGCTCATACCATACCATTCTTGATAATTATCAGAATGAAAAATAAAACGGTAAATTAGGAATACAATAATAAATAGGATAATCAAACAGTTATGTTTGATATTAAAATTCTGTCGCTTAAATGGGGTTTGATTAGGTTAAACCTTTACCACACAATGACGCCTTTTAACGACCCTATAGAAGAGGTCTTTTGAAAACATTGTGGGAAACGGAGAAAATACTGGTAAACAGCATTTTCTCCTTTCCCCACAAAGTTTTCTACCCTATCAAAGAAAAGTTGAGTCATTTGACCCACTATGAAATTGTCATCTGCAAATGCTTTCAATTTGGATATGTCTGAAATTTTACTGTGTGGTTAAGGGTTAAAATACTCATTCTTTGGATTCAATTTTTTTTTTTTCAACTGCATCACACTTCATTCTAGTGACAGATTTTCAATATCACACACCACCAGTTGATTATCCTCTATGGATTTGTCCAATCTCAAACAATTTGCAGAAAACAATCTATATATTGCTAAATTGATGCAATTTGTGAGTTAAGGACAGAAAACATTGTGCAAAAGTGAGAAAATGCTGGGTACCATCATTTTCTCTTTTTCTCATAATGTTTTCAAAACTCTTTCTCTGTTTTGGTTATCAAAACTCTGGATTGTGTAGTAAAGCACAATGAAAATATTAAAGTAGAAATGATACTAAGTGTATGTTAGGTGGATCTTGGTTGATATTATATCCTATGAATTGTCTCAACTTACCTCTAAAACTTTGATCCACATCATCAGTCTCATTGTCGACAGAACTGGAATGTTTCCCTCTGCTACATTGACAAACCTGTGGTTTGAAAATAGTAATTGCATAATAATACAGCAAGTATTGGTAATCTATATTCTCTTATGACCTATTCATGACATGCAGTTCCAATAGTACTATTGAAGGAATATTGTTTGAAGTATACTTTTAATGATTATGATAGTATATAAAGCTTGAGCCTTTCTTGATGGTATGCAGTTTGAACGGTAGAACTTTTCAAGGTGGTATGAAGATCAAACTGTAGGACTTTAAATGATGGAATGTTGTTTGAAAATGTCAAAGTTTTAATGGTTACATGTAGTTTGAACTTTGGGATTTCAACTGACAGTATATAAGTGGGTATGTGGGAGGAGTTTTAATGGTACATGTATATACTTTAAACTGTAGGACCTTGTTTGATTGAATGTTGTTTCAAACATAGAGTTTTACAAATTGCATATAGTACTGTGAGACTTCTGATGATATATAGTGTGAGCTGTAGGAATTTTACTGATAAAGTAGTTTGTACAGTTGTTTGATGCATATTGTTTAAACTTTTAATTGATGGCAAGTAGTTTAATTTTTCATACTGCTAAATGATGACATTTATTTTGAACTGTAGTAGTTTAATATATAGTTTAAAATATAGTTTTAACTAATTTTACTGATGGCAAGAAGTCTGAATTGTAGATTTATTGATGGTATGTGCTTGAATTGTAGTTTTATTAGTAGCATGTAGTTTAAACTACAGTTTTATGGATTACTTGTTGTTTAAAATGTAGCCGTTTTATTAAACGCATGTTGTTTTAAGTGTGAGATATTTATTGACAGCATGTAGTTTAACTCATTACCAAACGAAAAAATTTTGAACTTGTTCTAATTCGAAGCACTTGCAGATGAAAAAATAAACGTAAATCAAAAATCAAAACTTGTTTGCAGCAGAGTAAAAAACATTGTGTGAAAAGGAGAAAATGCTGATTACCAGCATTTTCTCATTTTCCCACAATGTTTTCAATAGGCTTCTTTCTCAGGGTCGTAAAAAAACAGGGATAGTTTGGTAAAGGGTTAAACTGCCTGCATTTTATTGACAGCATTTTGTATGAACTGCAGAAAGTTGCTTGATAGCATGTTGATTAAACTTTAGGAGTTTCTATGAATGCATCTTATTTGAACTGTGGGAAAGTTATTGATGGCATGTAGTTTAAACTGTCTGCATTTTATAGATTTCATAATATTTCAGAGCTCAAAATACAGGGAGGGGATTTGATTTTAAAACCAAAAATATTAATTATTCTCATTAGAAACAATTCTAATAAGTACCCACAACATAGGTTTTGAAGGAGAAATAATGTACCAGTATTTAGAATACCATCAAACCCCTCCCCTTCCCTTATCTTGAGCTCTGTTATTTTGTTTGGACTTATATTTCATTAATGGCATATTGTTTGCACTGTAATTTCATTGATAGTCCAAAATTAAACTGTGCTTTTATTGATGGTAGGTTATTTGAGCTGTATTTCTATTGATATGGTGTTCGAACATTTGGTCTTTTATTGATGGTATGAAGTTTGAACTGTACTTTCAATGATGGTAGGTTGTTTGAATATAGCTATAATGGGGTTTAATAACAGGACTTAATTGACAAAAGAATGGATACTGTTTTGTGCATTCTTGTCACAGGAGTCAAAATCAGAAAATGAAATGACTGAAAAAAAATTATGACATTCCTGATAAGACTTACATGTGATAATCTTCTTTCACAAGTGGCAAGGTAACTTGGTCTCTCTGACTTCCATCTTGCAATAGAGTTTCCCAGGTTCACATCACACAAGTTTTGGCAGCTTCCTTTAAAATGATTATTATTCAACAAAAATATCACAAAAAGTATTTATAACAAATTCATCATATTTCATAAGTGAATAACAGAACAGTTAAAGGTGGGTATTTAGAATTTTCACATCACATCAAATTAAGAAATATATAATTATATCATTGAAATTTATATGAAAAAACAATACAAATCATCAATAATTTAGAATCATGAAATTCCAAAAAAAATTTTTTTTGATGGTATTCCCTTAAAAGGATATGTAGCCTCTTAAGCTATTTTTAGATTTCGCGCTAAAAATTAATAAAGCATTGTGGGAATGTCAAGTGACTGGCACGTGACTAATAACGCTTAAATTCCCTTACATAACAAACGTGTAATAATTATTTTCCATAATGTCTTCTTTGGATGGATGTTTGAAACTTCAATGTGTTTTCCTGTATTTATATGAGAGAATTGATAATCTAAAAATAGAATGTGTCTCCCGTTGGTGTCGACCTGGTCCATAATAAATCTCTAATTTCTCGGGTTATTGGATGGTTTTCGACTACTGGGGTTTTATGAAAGCAAATTAAAAGGCTTTGGCAGTATAAGGGTGATTTTTTTGCATTTTTGTAAAATTTCGTCCCAAAATCTGAAGGGCCACCTTTAACCCTTTACCAAACAATCCCTGGTTTTCACGACCCTAAAATAGAAGCCATTTGAAAACATTAAGGGAAAAGAGAACATGCTGGTAATCAGCATTTTCTCCTTTTCCCACAATGTTTTCTACCACCCTGCCATTATCTCCCGCTAGATGGCATTCTATAAATACTCATCTATCTGATATGGGCATCCTGGGTACAGAGCCGAACCACTTTCCTACGCGACAACCGTTACTTTTGAATTTCAAACTGAAATAAAGGTTTACCCAATAAAACGCTACCTTGTGCATTTCACTCAACTATGATCACCAGTTTAGAGAAATCTGTTGCTAAAGAAGGTCTCATTTCACCTCAAACGTATTGATACGTAAAAACTATTTTCACAGTCAGCCCACTTTTGGGGCTAGTAGTGATGCGTCATATAAGACAGTCGAATCTTCGAAAAATATGACATGCGCAGACAACGACCACCCTGCTGGAAACCAATTTTTGCGCTGCGTTCAACAGCATTTAAATTGTTGTCTGCAAGTGTTTTCAATTTGGACCACTCTAAAATTTTGTCGTTTGGTAAATTTCAATGGTAAATAACCCAATCATGCTCAGAGTATATCAATCATGCAATAAATCCAAATAGAACACAAATGTACGAGAGCTTAAGGGGCCGAATATACCGGCTGGTGTGAAAAATAGATATAATGTGGTTTCTGACTTTATATACCTTTCATAGAAATTGATGTCAAGTGTCTTCTGAGAAACACATACGAAGAGTATGTAACGCGCTTTCTTACACAATTTAGGAGCATTTTACATTTAAGATCTCCAACCTAAGGCGTCCGTATCTAGCAAAATTGGATGGGTAAGCTTACTGGATCAGACCGGTTCGGCCTTTAAAACCGGATAGAATCATAGGAAGCTAAGGATACGTTGAGAAGGGAAATAATTCCGACGATGTTTGTGTGAGAAAGCAGCCAGTGGCTTGAAAAGAGCGATATACAAAGTTTTGACGAGGAAAAGAGGAAAAGCACAGTTATATTGAACATATGGACTAGCAAGTTCTGTGATTATGTGATGTAATGCTTTAAACGGTGTAGGCTCCCGGACCGAATAAGCAACGAACAAAGAAGATCAAACTTCAAGGCACACTTTCACCAGCTATTCGCTAGAACCTTTTTAGACACTTTTTCTAAAAATATATATAAACTTGAAAGTAACACAACTTCAGACTGGCTATACCAAGTAATGTTAGTTTAGCACAGCAGAATTTGTCTTACTTTCTAATAGGAATGGAATAGGCTACATGTGCAGTTAGTCTCAATAATGAGACGTCACGGTGATTTTTTTCATATTTGGACATTTACTGTACACCAGAGGCGACCAGTCGAAAAGTACCTTCGCCTTTGGGGAGAGTTATCTGTACTACATGTGCAGTAGGCTACTTGGCGAATACGAACCTCTGACTCGCCAACAGCCCCCTCCCCTCCCCCTTCGAAAACAAGAAAGAATGCATATATCTAAGCCATACCCTGTATAAAGAGGAATTAATGTATCTGAAATTATTATAGATCCAGATTAGCCTGGGCGGTCCTGGCATGCTGACATTTATCAAAGCTTTTCGCTAGTGGTAAGTAGGCCTATTGTGCATCCTCAATTATCATAAAATAGATTTCATGGATCCATATATCATGTGATCATTGCTCGGTAGATCGTGTATTGAGCACGAAGATTCATTTAATCCCTTACCAAACAATCCCTGATTTTTACGACCCTGAGATAGAAGCCTTTTGAAAACATTGTGCGAAAAGGAGAAAATGCTGGTAACCAACATTTTCTCCTTTTCTTACAATGTTATCTACCCTGCGGGAAACAAATTTCAGTTTTTGAATTATGTTTAATTTGTTGTCTGAAAGTGCTTTGAATTTGGACCAGTCTGAAATTTTGTCGTTTGGTAAAGGGTTAAAAGCCCTTTTTCCCAGACCATTGCTCGTTTTTTGTACTTGGCAAGTTAGATCATATATCCTGGCTTCCAGGACGATAATTTTTCCTTTCATATATTCGGACTTAACTTTGTTCATTTTCGATACAGTAACATCAAAATATGTGGCCCGCAACACGCGAAAATGGACACCCCTGCATTTACGTAAAGTGTCGTCTCAGATCGTCTCAGATCAGCCGAAGCAGTCCGCCCAGGCTTATCCAGAAATATCCTGTTTTGCACAAGTCTACTATAGCACAAAATCTAATTATAGTCATAAAGTGCCGTCTAAAATTAGCCTGCAGGGACTACACGGACTGTGTAGGCTGATCCAAGACGACAACTTTACGCAAATGCCCGAATGCTCCTTTTTGCGTCACATTGCAAGCCACATAGAAGGAAGAAAAAAATGATTATACAGAAACCTAGGCTAGTTATATAGACAACAGAATTGAAAATATTAAAGCAAATTAAAAATGACTCAACACTTGATCCATTTGTGGACAAAGCCGAAATAAATGCATGCAGGCTGACCCGAAACGACACTTTACGCAAAATTTTAATGTCTGGGTGCCCACTATCGCGTGTTTAAGACCATATGACCTATGCTCTAACAAAAGTAGGTTTGATGCATCTTCATGTGGCATGATACCACACATATTTCTCGATCCATAAAGTCCGTTTTGTCTCACAATCAACCGAGTTATGTAGTATTCCGCGCCCTTTCACATGCAAAAAAATAAAGATCGATCGCAAAAAGTTTCGACCCAGGTCAGCCTGCGCGGATTGTGCAGGCTGACCTGGGTTGATACTTTTTGCTGGTGCATTAAACCGCCAATTTATAGAGCATGGCTCCTATTTAATCGGGTATCTATAGTACAGAAGTCTTTTCACTGTCGAGGAATAAAAATTGGCCAAATTGTTACTTTGGTTGATCACCTTAAAGGTGGGTACTTAGAATTTTTACATCTCACCAAATTAAACAATATATACATCACTGAAATTCATATGAAAAAATAATACAAACAATCAATAATTAAGATTCGTAAAATTACATTTTTTATGGTGTTCCCTTAAAAGGCTACGTATTTAGATTTCGCCCCAAAAATCAAGAAAGCATTTTGGGAATGTCAAGTGACTGGCACGTGACTCATAACGCTTAAATTCCATCACATTACAAACGCGTAAAATTATTTTCCAAAACGTCTTCTTCGGACGCTATGTTTGAAACTTCGTGTTTGTATTCCTATATGTAAATGAGCGAATTGATCATCTAAAAATAGAACGTGTCTCCCGTTGGTGCCAACCTAGGCCGTAGTAAATCTCTGATTTCTCGTGTCATTGGATGGTTTTCGACTACTGGGGTTTTATGAATGAAAATTTAAAGGCTTTGGGAGTATAAGGATGATTTTTTTTGCATTTTTGTACAATTTTCGTCCCAAAATCTAAAGGGCCACCTTTAAAACCTTGTGACATATCATTTTATTCCGACAGAGAAAATGTTTATGCGCATGTCATACTAGTATTCTTTGAAGATTCAACCTGACGAATCACTATCCCCGATATCGGGGAGATTGTAGTAATACACGCTATGAAGTAACAATGGAGAAAATGGCTTTTATCATTACGTTTGAGGAAAAATCAGGTCTGTTTTAGCTCCAGATTTCTCTAAAATGCTGAGCTTAGCTGAATGAATCGCACCAGGTAGCGTTTTATTGAGTAAACGTTTGTTTTAGTTTGAAATTCAAAGTAACGGTTGTCGCGTAGAAAAGTAATCCGTTTCTGTATCCAGGATGCCCAAATTAGATAGACGAGTGTTTGTAGAATGATGCCATCTAGCCGGAGATAATGACAGAGAAAATAAATGCCTTTAGAGTATTTTTAAGGTATAGTGGAGCGATACAGGATCTTGTTAAGAACATCTTTAACTATCTACCAAACAATCCCTGGTCGATCTTTACTACCCCGAGATAGAATCCTTTTAAACACATCCTTGGAAAAGGAAAAAAATGCTGATATCCTGCATTTTCTCCCGGTTTCCCCACATTGTTTTCTACCCTTCACAAAACAAATTTAAAATTTTCGGTCACTTTTATTTTATCGTATGTAAACACTTTCAATTTCAAAATTGTGTCGTTTGGTAAAGAATTAAGCTTAGTTCATAGGATGGTCCTTATTATATATACATGAGCCGCGCTCTGTGAAAAAGGGGCTTAATTCATCTGCGAAAAGTATCGACTCAGGTCAGCCTGCGCAGTCCTCGCAGGCTGACCTGGGCCGAAACTTTTCGCTATCGGTAAATTTTGTGTATGTCCCAGGACCAGTCTGCCTCAAGATAGAGTCGGTTGTTAAAAAAAGGTAGTCATTGTGACTTTATAATTGTGTCATGGCTTGATTGCTATCATGCGTCACACACAGATGCATTAAGCCCCTTTTCCCAGAGCACAGGTCGAGTGTATGTTTTCCAGATCGTCTCTGTATACATATTTAGAGGTATTAAGTACAGCTATTTCGGTATTAACCCTTTACCAAACAGCAAAATTTTAGACTTATCTAAATTGAGAGCATCAGCAGACGACAGTTTAGACATGGTTCTAATGACTGAAGTTGTCTATATAAGGGTAGAAAACATTGTGGGAAAAGGAGAAAATGCTGGTTACCAGCATTTTCTTCTTTTCCCACAATGTTTTCAGAAGCGGCTTCTTCATCGGGGTCGTTAAAAGTCGTCATTGTGCGGTAAAGGGTTAAGTAGAGCTATTTCGGTTTTAAATCACTCTCAAACTACAAAATTTTACGCTTGTCTGATTCCAAAAAAAAAATATAGATGACCAGGTGAATGCGACCCAAAGATAAGGCTTTTTTTTTATTTACATGTATATTGAAACATTTTACAAAAAGAGAACAATGATCACCTGCATTTCCCCTTTATGGCTACAAAGTTTCCAGAAGCCTTTCACTAAAAGGTCAATTAGAAAAAAAACAAAAGGTATCATTTTGGAAAGGGTTAAGTATTAATGAGTAAACTTGTCATTCATTAAAACCATCCAGTGGAACACTGTACACCGTGCCTATTTATTATGTGAGCATTCGATAGACAGTGGTTTAACTGATTAAGTGCAAAATATTATGAGACGAATGAGGTCATTGGATAGAAAAAATCGTATTCTGGGGTAAAATTATCCATTTTCTACATTAGTTTGTGGTGTTCGTGTTGGCTAATTGCTGTTGTGCTCATAATTATACAGGCATATAAGGAGAAGTTCATTAGGCTGCACAGTTTAGGTCATTTAACACCTAAAAAAAAACCGAGTAATATTATTATAAATTTACAACAATCACGGCATTGTGATCTACGGCAAGGAACGTTGTCTGCTCATGTAATTTTCTTGGTTTGTTTGGTTATTTCCATTTATTTATCGTCGATACCGGTTGCCCATCTGAGCGACGCCCCCAGAAGACGGTTAGTTGTTACAGGGGATAGTGCAAGGATACAGGTCAAAACTACCGAGAGCTTCGCCTGGTTCTTTAACGTGGTCGGCGTATGGCACAGTCACACGGGACCTCGGTGTAATGTCTCATCCGGAAAAACTATTAGTAATTTTAGTTAGCCAGTCATTTTCTTCGAAGATTCGACCTGTTTTATATGACACATCACTCTCCCCACTATCGGGGAGATGGTAATGTTACGCGCTATAAAGTAGGAATGGAGATAATGGCTTTTATCAACACGTTTGAGGAAAAATCAGGCCTGTTTTAGCTCCATATTTCTCTAAACTGCTTATCAGAGCTGAGTGAATCGCACCAGGTAGCGTTTTATTGAGTATACGTTTATTTTAGTATGAAATTCAAAGTAACGATTGTCGCGTAGGAAAGTAGTCCGGTTCTGTGTACCCAGGATGCCCAAATTAGATAGATGAGTATTTGTAGAATGCCATCTGGCGGGAGATAATGAAGGCAAGGAAATGACGGTTCTTTAGAAATAAATAAAACAGTTTTGAGAAGAAACAACAAAAACAAAGAATGCTTGTTTTAAGCTATCGCTCGTTATTTCCAACAACATTTACCCAAAACTTTCAATTGTGATAGCGTAATTTAAAAGTTGGCAGGATTTGTACAAAACTGAACAGGTGTAGGCCAAACCAATAGAACCTTATCACTTCGGCTGCTAAGCGTGACTTGCCGACCCTTTGCGGACAGTGAAGATCATGATCAGACTGCACAGAACGTGCAGTCGGATCATGGATCTACACTGTCCGATAAAGACACATGTATATCTCTCTTCCGGAAATACCTTTGAAATAACAAACTTTGAGTGTTTTTTATTATGGGCATAAAAGTTTCGTGTAAGTTATTTAGTAGGAAAAGGGTTAAAATGTATATGAGTCTTGTAATTAACCCTTTCCCAAACTACAAACCTTTGTACTAGACCAAATTAAAAACATTTGCAGACGACAATTCAACTCTTGCTAAAAAGATGATTTCTGTTTATGGTAGAGTAGAAAACATTGTGGGAAAAGGAGAAAATGCTGGTTACCAGCATTTTCTCCTTTTTCCACAAGGTTTTCAAAAGGCTACTATTCCTGGCCCGTAAAAACCAGGGATTGTTTGGGAAAGGGTTAAACTCTTTACCAAACGACAAACTTTTAGACTGGTCCAAATTCAAGGCATTTGCAGACAACAAAATGAAAGTGACTGAAATTTGAAATTTTCTTTGGGAAGGGAAGAAAACATTATAGGAAAAGGAGAAAATGCTGGTTACCAGCATTTTCTCCATTTTCTACAATGTTTTCAGAAGGTTTGTTTTTCAGGGTCGTTAAAAGTCGAGATTGTGTGGTAAAGAATTAACATATAACCGTATTAACTTCTTTACCATGCGACGTTACTCCGAATATTTAATGACGCTGAGGGCAAGGGTTCTTATAACATCGCAGGGAAAAGTAAACGGTATGGTTTAAATCTAAATGCAATTAAACATCCTCATTGATAACTTTTGACCATTACTGTACCTTTAACACTTTACCAAACGACAGAATTTTAGACTGGTCCAAATTGAAAGCACTTGCAGACGACAAAATAAACCTAACTCAAAAATTGAAATTCGTTCCCGGCAGAGTAGAAAACATTGTGGGAAAAGGAGAAAATGCTGGTTACCAGCATTTTCTCCTTTTCCCACTATGTTTTCAAAGGGCTTCTTTCTCAGGGTCGTAATAACCAGGGATGGTTTGATAAAGGGTTAATGGATAAATATACCGTTGTCTGCGCATGTCATATTCTTCGAAGATTCCATGAGTATTTATAGAATGCCATCTAGCGGGAGATAATGATAAATATACACATGAATATTTTGTTCGAACAGTAGAAATCTCTGGGTACAAATAATTCTCCTCTGCTGTCAAAAAATATCGACATGGCGTCTATTGTAAGACCAAGCAATTTAGACAGAAAACGAAAACAGAGAGGGGATGCCGTCATGCAGATAGGTATCTGTACAGAGAAAGGAATATTCAAAAATTACAGACAGACGACCGTCAGTGACATGCTCTCATGACCTTTGCTGTCCATGATCATTGTGCAGGCCCGTAGGAACGGGGGGGGGGGTGTTGGTGTTAGAGGAAGCTCAGCCCTCCCCCACCCCCAATATTTTTGAAAATCATAGAATCATAGTAACTAAAATATGAATTTTTAGTACAATGCAACAACCAAGCAAAAAAATCTCAGTATTTCGAACTTAGCCTCCCCCACCCATCTTGAAATGC
Source organism: Tridacna crocea (assembly GCA_943736015.1). Classification (NCBI taxonomy): domain Eukaryota; kingdom Metazoa; phylum Mollusca; class Bivalvia; order Cardiida; family Cardiidae; genus Tridacna; species Tridacna crocea. Next base: position 28,152,254 of record OX031070.1, read on the forward strand.
TTCCTACGTGCCTGTTGTGACCCATAAAAGAAGCTGCATGCTTATGAGAAACCTCGGCTTAAGGTCAATGCCATATTTCTATCGACTGGTCTACAGTAACTCTTACCACAGTTTTTACTATTCCAAATTAAAAGCAATGGCAGACGACACAATGAATATAGGTCGAGTGATTGAGTAAGTTTTTAATAGAGAGTAATATGATATGGGAATAGGAAAGGTTGTTGGTTTTCTCCATTATCTGTAGTATTTTCCTCCTGTGTGTCGTTCAAATCGGGATCATGTGGAACCTTACGAGTTGTCAGCGTCGGTCGAAACTACATAGACATGGCACGTTGCACTATGACAGGTGTGCCAAGGTCTTGAAAATTGTAGTCAGTGTCTTTTGTTTTCTTTGCAGGATCCTGCTTCTTGCATTTGTTCTACTCGCTTTGTCAAAGATTGGTTTGATAGGAAATCATACATACGGGAAAAGATCGGTCAAGTCACAAGCGGGGACACCACACAAAAGAATATATCATAAGGACAACGACGAAAGCCGAAATTATGCAAGTTACCAAGCAGCACGCAAAAACCAGATATTGAAAGAACCTGTGAACTTTGATATTTTGAAAGAACGAGAAAATTGGTTAAACCCGCCAGGAAATTTGATCAGTAATACTAATCACAAACCATGGCCTACAGAATACAAGGTCAGACTGTACCATTCAAGAAAGACACTCAGACCGGAAGTACGCCACGTTGCCTTTTTAAAGGTGCACAAAGCTGCATCCACAACGTTGCAGACTATGTTATTTCGCTTTGGATACATGAGAAACCTCACATTCGTACTGCCAATGAATGGAAATTATTTCTCTAAATCAACTGCAAATCACGAGCCTCTAATATCACCTAATCCAGGCGGACATTACGACATTCTATGTAACCACGGTTACTTTAATCATTCTACATATTCTTCCTTTTTACCAAAAGACACGGTCTACATCGCCATTGTGAGGGAGCCTTGGAATCAGTTTGTGTCTGCATTTCATTATTATCTATCGTTGTACCATTTTTCGTACCTAGAAAATATTCCTGAAAATAAAATGGAAAACTTGATCAGATATCCGAAAATCTATGAACAAGGTCCTCTTTCTTATACAATGAATTCAATGGCAAAAGATTTTGGGTTCAATACAAGTCACTATTACGAGACATTGTCGACAAACAAACTTGAACTGACACGTCTTTATCTCAATACACTCGGAGAGGTCTTCGATTTCGTCCTGATCAAGGAGTATTTCGACGAGTCAATAATTTTGATGAAAAGATTACTTGGTTGGTCACTTAAAGACGTTTTATATATGTCAAAAAATGTAAATAGCCCAGATACTCAAGTTAGCAGCGATCTCATGGAAGTGTTCAAGCGTAGAAACAGACTGGATTATTTAGTGTATGAATATTTCCTCGAAAAATTTCGAACGAAACTTGCAAAACAGGGAGATGACTTCCGTGAAGAAGTTCTAAATTTTAAGAAAGTACTGTTTAAAGTGCAAAACTGGTGTTTTGATCAGTATTTTGGTAAGCTAACTGTAGAAGCCACAGAGTGGAATGAACAATTTTTGGTGACATCGTTGGATTGCAAACTGATGGCCAAACCGGAAATAGATTTCATTACGTTGCTAAAAGGTGTTGTTGTCGACCCGTGAATATTACTTTCTCAGAGGTCATAACTGGTCGAAATATTGTATCGAATTCAAGCATACCATATTACTTCAGATTAAGAAGAGAAGAATACATATATCTTTCGTAATGTATGATTAGTTATTAAAGTGGTTACCTCCCCTGATACAGCTACATTTTCTGCGTATTTAAAACGGCGACCAGCCTGGGCCCTTATTCACCAACCATGAGAATAGTCTTACTCTTATTCTCCATGGATCAAGTTCTAAATTCGTAAGTAACACAACTTCTGATTGGCTAAACCATTCGCTTTGGCCAATCAAGAGTTGTATTACTTACAAATGTAGAAACTTCAGGAGAATGGTTGGTGAATACAGGCCCACTGTTAGCAAATTGTCTAATCTCATGAAACTGACCCTTCCTATCTCATACCTGCCGAATCTTATCTCATACCTGCCGAATCTTAAGGTGGAATGGTCCTCTAGCATGCCGAAAGTGACCGATTGCTAAACCTTTCTATCCAAGGTCAGACAGCATGTAGGGCCTACTGTGCATGCCGACCTGAATGGAGACCGTTGTCTGCTCATGTCATATTCTTCGAAGATTCGACTGTCTTATATGATGCATCACTAGCCCCAAAAGCGGGCTGACTGTAATATTACGCTCTATAAAGTAGTAATGTAGAAAATAGATTTTATCAATACGCTTGAGGTGAAATGAGACCTGCTTTAGCTCCAGATTTCTCTAGACTGCTGATGATAGCTAAGTGAATTGCACCAGGTAGCGTTTTATAGAGTAAACGTTTCTTTTAGTTTGAAATTCAAAGTAACGGTTGTCGCGTAGGAAAGTGGTTCGGTTCTGTACCCAGGATGCCCAAATTAGATAGATGAGTATTTAATATTTATAGAATGCCATCTAGCGGGAGATAATGGAATGGAGACCTTGCAGATGCATGAATCAAAGTCCTAATAGCGGTCAAAATAACAATGAGGGTATTAAAATGCATTTTGAACAGTTAAATCAATCCCATCTAAAGAACGAAAGCTATTGTGAGAACCAGAGCTCCAGATAGAGAAAGTGATTTTGTAATCAAAATTGAAAATATAACAAATTTCCGCTAAATCCTATGTTGTGGGTACTCATTAGAATCGTCTCATCTGGGCTAAAGAGTAAAAGGTTCCAAATAGCGATTTAAAAAATAACCACCTGTAGAGTAACATAGGGTGAAATTACCAAATTAATATTTAACACTCCCTGTTTATTACCACCCTGAGAGAGAAGTTGTTTTGAAAAAAAATGTGGGAAAAGGATAAAACGCTGGTGACCAGAAGTTTCTCCTTTTCCCACAATATTTTCTACACTGCTGGAAACCATTTTCAATTTTTGAGTTATATTTATCTTGTTGTCTGCAGGTGCTTTCAATTTGGACCAGTCTATAAAATTTTGTCGTTTGGTAAAGGATCAACCCTTGTCCTGTGAAAGAACTAAATTGTAACATTCGAACCGATGTTAAAAACACAAAAGTTAACTATTTCAAAGGTATTTCTCGCGGTTAAGATATATAATTGATATCGGATAGTGTGCATCAAGATCAGACTGCACGTTTTGTACAGTCTGATCTTGATCTACATTGTCTGCTAGAGGTCATTGGGTCGCTCTTAGCAGTCTAGGGGTAAAGATACTTAACTCTTTCCCAAACAAGCCCTGGTTTTTACGTGTCTGCAGTACAAGTCTTTAGAAAACACCGTGGGAAAAGGAGAAATTGCTCGTGACGAGCAATTTCTCCTTTTCCCACAGTGTTTTCTACCCTTTTTGATAACTTTCTGCCATTTTCTCAAAATCTAAAATTGTCGTCTGCAAACTCTTTCAATTTGGAAGAGTGTGGTAGGGTTAACCCTTTCCCAAACGACAAACTTTTGGACTAGACCAAATTGAAAGCATTTGCAGACGACAATTCAACTCTTGCTGAAAAGATAATTTCTGTCTATGATAGGGTAAAAAACATTGTGGGAAAAGGAGAAAATGCTGGTTACCAGCATTTTCTCCTTTTCCCACAATGTTTTCAAAAGGCTACTATTCTAGAGCCGTAAAAACCAGAGATTGTTTAGGAAAGGGTTAAAGGAAGGGGCTTTTTTGGGGGGGAGTTTTGATTGGGTAACAAAGGACTTTTAACTAAGGGAAATTCATAATGTTCTAACATTTTCTCAATAAATGAAGATCTATTTGCTTTCATGGACAAAGTTGTCAGAATGATCAGTCTTTTTACTATCATTGTCATTATCATTGTCATTGCATTATCTTTATTATAATTGATTTTTGTTCGACTATTCTATTGCTAGTCACTGTATTGTTATTATTATTTAAATGTTTGACGAGAAACTGTAGAGTTTAAGTCAATAAAGTATTGTCTATTGTCTGTCTGTCTGTCTGTCTGTCTGTCTGTCTAAAGCCGTCTTTCACGGGCTTGTTTATCCCTTAACTCTTTACCAAACGACAACATTTTAGACTAGTCCAAATATTGAAAGCATTGGCTCAAAAATAGAAATTTGATTTGAATTGTGAGAAAAGGAGAAAATGCTTGTTACCAGCATTTTCTACTTTTCCCACAATGTTTTCAAAGCCCTTGTCCATTGGGTCGTTAAAACTCGGGATATTGCGTGGTAAAGGGTTAACTCTTATCTTGCTATGTATGTTTTATGTTTTATAGTTTTATTCTTTGACTTGAACCATGAGGTTCCTCGTCAATTTCATGTACAAATACATATGGAACAGATAGACGTAAACAAACAACCAAACAAACGGTAATAATGGACAAACAATACATGGATATTACAGATATCAAAAGCAATACGTTAGAAAATAATGAAATGACTGAAATAGAATAAATGAAATAAGTGAAATAAGCGGAAGAGGCTGCATAAACAAACATCTTTCCTGGAGTTAATGATTTTATAGGTATTTAATTTTCTTGTGTAATTATATTTAGTTTTTCTTTTCTTACATTTAAAGCTTTAATACAAAACAGGGATAGATTATTCAAAACTCTAAGATTAGATCTATTTAGAAGTTTTGTGAGCTTGTATACACTAGGTCATATATAAAAATATTTTTTCAAATGAGTTTTCCTCAAATTATTATATAATGGGAATACTAGAATCAAATGATATTCGTCTTCTACTTCGTGTAAATTACAAAATGAACATTTTCTCTCATTGCGCTGAATATTTCTGTATCTTCCTTGTTCGACATTAAGTTCATGTGACGACAGTCTGAATGTAGCCTAAATTAAATCGTCCATTAAATTGTCCAATGGATTATTATCCGAATAATGCTATTTCAAACTTTTTCGGGGGGGGGGGGGGCAGGGGGAGGGGGGAATAGTCTCCTTTATCGGACATTATAGATTCAAGATCAGACTGCACTTTCTGTGCAGTCTGATTTTGATCCATACTGTCCTCAAAAAAGGTTAGTGAGTCGTGCTTAGCAGCCTAACTCCTTACCAAACGACAAAAGTTTAGACTGGTCCAAATTGAAGCTTTTGCAGACGACAAAATAAAGGTGACTGAAAAATGGAAATTTGTTCTGGGAAGGGTAGAAAACACTGTGGGAAAAATAGAAAATGCTGGTTTCCAGCATTTTCTCCTTTTCCCACACTGTTTTCAAAAGGCTTCTTTCTCAGGGGCGTCAAAAGTAGGGATTGTGTGGTAATGGGTTAAGGGTGAACTCAAAATCCCAAGTGTTTACGAGCATGAGATATAAAACTGTTGAAAACATTATGGGAAAATAAGAAAATCCTGGTAAAAACCAGTTCTTTCTCCTTCTCACAAATGTTCCTACCCTTTCAAAGACAAATCGTATAATTTTACCCACATTTAATTTTCCACTTTCAAATTGAAATCAGTTTGCATCAGTCTTACGTTTTGATGTCCGGTAAAGAAATGAAACACGTGGTTTTGGGCACAGGGTAAATTACCGGATGTAAATTACGGCCTTCGCTTGAAGGCCTCTTTGAGACTATGCACAACTTATTGGATTCGTCCAAACTTGAAGCATAAATTTGCAGATGACAAATACAACATGGTAAAATAACTGAATATTTCGTAACAATAATAGAAAACATGGTGATAGAAGGAGAAAATGCTGGTAACTACGCATTTTCTCTTTCCCATACTATGTTTTCGAAAAGTTTTCTCTCTCAGTCTTTAAAATTCAGGATGATGCGGATAGGGTTAACCCATTACCACACAATCCCTACTTTTGACGCCCCTGAGAAAGAAGCCTTTAGAAAACATTGTGGGCAAAGGTGAAAATGCTGGTAACCAGTATTTTCTCATTTTCCCACAAGGTTTCTACCCTTCGAAAACAAATTTCAAATTTTCAGTCCCTTTTATTTTGTCGTCTGCAAATGCTTTCAGTTTGGAGTAGTCTAAAATATTGTCGTTTGGTGATGGGTTCAAGTCCATCCTGTTAATCCTAGACAAGGTGACATTGATTTACTGCTTATCAGCAATAAAGGCTTTAGATAAGAGATTGACTCCAGCTTCACACATGCTGCGAACCTAGATTGACCTTTCGTCCTTTGTTTGTGCTGTACCGAAGGAACAATTAAACCTTGAAAACCCGAGACCTACACTTCTCATAAAATTGTGAATCTGCCGCAAGCTTGCAAACCAATGGCTGAGTGCAACACTATCCTAAGTGACTATACAAAGTATAGGCACTTAGGATAGTGTTGCACTCACCCATCGAAACGCTTGTTTCAGCGCGAGTTCGGAGCGGGTACTGGTGTAGTTCCCAGGAAGCAGAATCGAGAGAGATTAGTATAAGTTGTAAGAACTTGTTTCTCAATCGATGTAAAATAAATATGTTTAACTATTTCCCACACAAGCCCTGATTTTAACGTGTCTGCAGTACAAGTCTCTAGAAAACACTGTGGGAAAAGGAGAAATTGCTCGTAACGAGCAATTTCTCTTTTTCCCACATTGTTTTCTAGCCAATCGAAAAACTTTATGCCATTCTCATCAAATTCAAAATTGTCATCTGCAAACACTTTGAGTTTGGGACAGTCTAAAATTTGTCATTTGGGAAAGGGTTAAACTAAACTTGCTTGCTTAATCCGCAGTCGATATCTAACAGATTTCACTGTCTTATGGAATCTTGTGGCAAGTGATACGGAATATGCGTCACAGGAAATACCGTTAGAAAAACATCATGGCACTTACAAGAGATGCAGGCTGAAGGAGTAAACTTAGTTTTGAAACTATATTTCACCCATTCTCAGGCAAAAGGGGGTTTAAAGGTGGGTACTTAGAATTTTCACATCACACCAAATCAAAATATATATATATCACTGAAATTTATATGAAAAAACAATTCAAATCATCAATAATTAAGTATCATAAAATTACCCCCCCCCCCAATTTTTTTTTTTTTTTTTTTTTTTTTTTATGGTATTCCCTTAAAAGGCTACGTAGCCTCTTAAGCTATTTTTTTATTTCGCGCCAAAAATTTAAAAAAAAAAAAATGTATTGTGGGAATGTTAAGTGACTGGCACGTGACTAATGACGCTTAAATTCCATTACATAAGTAACATGTAATTATTTTTCATAATATCTTCTTCGGACGCTATGTTTGAAGCTTCGTCTGTGTATTTCCAGTATGTAAATGAGCGAAGCGAGTTGCTCATGTAAAAATAGAACGTGTTTCCCGTCGATGTCGACCTTGGCCGTAGTAAATCTCTAATTCTCGTGTTGTCGGATGGTTTTCGACTACTGGGGTTTTGTGAATGACGATTATAAGGCTTTGGGAGTATAAGAATGTTATTTTTGTATTTTTGTAAAATTTTCGTTCCAAATTCTGAAGGGCCACCTTTAATGCATCAACGTAGTGCATGTCACCAAGAAAATCATTTCTGTATTATAGTTCCATTTTTATAACAACAGACTGAATCATTAGGTACACTGGTCCTTTGAGCTGCATACAATTGACCCATTATCTCCCGCTAGGTGGCATACTATAAATTCTCATATCTATCTAATTTGGACATCTTGGGTACAAAACCGAACCACTTTCCTAAGCGACAACCGTTACTTTGAATTTCAAACTAAAATAAACGTTTACTCAATAAAACGCTAGGTACTCATGCGATTCACTCAGCTCTGACGAGAAGTTGAGAGAAATCTGGAGCTAAAACAGGCCTGATTTTTTCCTCAAACGTATTGATAAGAGCCATTTTCTCCATTGCTTCTTTATAGCGCGTATTCTTACAGTCTCCCCGATATCGGGTAGAGTGATGCGTCATATAAGACAGGTCGAATCTTCGAAGAATATGACATGCGCAGACATCGACAATTGACCAATACCAAAAAGTTTCGGCCTAGATCAGCCTGCGTGGATGCATTAAGCCCCCTTTTCACAGAGCATGGCTAATATTGTTTTGTGGTTTAACATGAAAAGGAAGAATAACAAGAAATATCTCTTCAAAAAAAGACAGACGGCGTGTATATATTTGGCATAAAATGGGCAGGAGTCCTGAGAATAAACATGTCTGCATTTTTCACCGATCACAAATTTTTCTCTATTTATTCATTTGTTATCAGTGCCAAAAAGTAGGCCAAAAGACAGCACATCTAGCTAGGCGAAAAAGCCAAACAACAAGAATGGCTTCATGTTCTGAGGGGTGGGGGGAACTTTTGACAATATTTAAGACCTTAACTATTAAGAAACATCTCTACTAAATCACTGATAGAACTGTCCTTTGTAATAGATTGATATAATAATTGTATGGGAATTAGTGCAGGCTACTAAAAACGGACAGTTCTGGTTTTCGAATATTGCCATCTCACTCTTTTTTCTGTGGTCTTCTACGCAGATCAAAAGGCAATTTGAAGTGGTTTTTGCATGTTAACTCATTTTAACAGATTTTGATAATTTGTGAAGTATATGTATTCATTTACTATTTTAACGTGTAACGATATACATGTATATCTCGCCACAAATATCGGATGCTGTATGCATTTAGAGGGGCTGTACAATACTTCAACACCCCCTTCCCATTTTTTTATTTGCTTCCTTTCTAAGCATAACCATAATGTTATGTATACCCTGTGTCATCTGATCTTTACAAAGTTCACTGACCTCAGAGGCAGTACAGATAACTGTCCCCAAAGGCATAAACAGTACTTGACCTGTCTACTTTCGGGTCCCTATAAAGTAAGAAACGGAACCGAAACGAAACGCAACGAAACGGAACGAAACGTTACGAAACGGAACGAAACGTTACGAAACGGAACGAAACGCTACGAAACGAAACGAAACGCAACGAAACGAAACGAAATAGAACGAAACGGAATATAACGAGAACGAAACGAAACGGAACGAAACGAAATGAAATCTTGCAGCGTTTTTTTTTTTTAAACTTATCTTTTTGTCTCAATTTATCGTTTTTCTGCTGTACTGCTTCCAATTGTTTTATCCCACAGTGTATGTAAGGTACAAAAGGGTTATGTCACTGAATTTTTGCGATTATTTTGCATTGAAAATCTGGTCAAAGTCAAGATTAAGCACTTTTAAAAAACGATAATCCTCTACAAGGGAGTGTGGTTTTAAGGTTGCACAAAAAACATATTAGGTGCAATTTTAAATATTTGACGTGTAGAGAAAATTTAATTTTGTTCTGTCACTATGGTATCAGAGTATTATCACAGGGCGCCGGAATATGGCGAGCCTGGGTAGCACAGTTGGTAGCGTACAGGACTTCAAAACATGGGTCGCCAGTTCAAATATCCATTCGACAAATTTCTTTCCAAAGATTGATGGTAGTCAGTGCGACAGGATTCATTCCTCTCTCTCACCGGTGATCACCGATAGTAAGCGATTGAAAGCAGCCAGTGGCTTGGGAAGAATATTACTCTCGAAGTACTTGTAAAAAGAACTGCAGGAAAACACAGATAGGTGTAATGCAGCGATTTTGTTTGGTTTGTATAAGAGTTTAATGCCTTTTTAACAGCGTAGGTCATATCATGGCGGTCAGTGTCGCACTAATGTGTTTCCTGGTTTTTTCACACCAGTACTGACCAGGTCCAGGTCACGAGTCTGATGCGCTAACCACTGAGCTATCCGGCCGGGCCCAATGTAGCGATGCATGCAACGATACAACTCATGTTGTAAAGGGCGTTAAATCTTAAGACATTGTAGTAAAGAGAGAAAATGCTGGTAACGAACATTTTATCCTTTTCTTAAAACATTTTCAAAAGTACTAGTATTCTCCTTTAGGGGCGGTGAAACTCATGATTTTGTAACAAGGGGTTTGTTTCTTTCATGTTTAAATCGAAAACTGAGGTCATATCTGTTCTGCAATGAGAGCTGTGATCGTATGGTGGTTAGTGCTTTGCGAAGTAGCCGACATTTCCGGTTCGAATCCTGGTCACAGCAGGTCTGTGACCGTCGCTATCTCGGCACAGCTTAACAATTTTTAGCTGGCCTTTGGGTTGTAAGGCGTCTTACACCACTTTTCAGACGATTTCAATTCTATGACTGCATCGGTTGACTCTGCTGACTTTTTTTATTGTTTTTACCACCTAAGCAATTTCATCTCTTTCCTCTTTGTTGTGCATATTGTTGAAAATGTAACACTACGATTAGATACGAGCCTTGCTTTTGGCAAAAGGGGTTTTAATGCCTCGCAGTTATGCATGATACCAAGTAGGTCATCATATTATTATGGATACATAATTTCCCTCTTTGTTTAAAAGCCGACTGAATCACGATGTACACTGGTCCTTTGACAGGTAGAATATTGACTAGGTAGAATATTGACTAACTAGCAAACATTTTCAATTCAGATCAGACTGCACAGATTGCACCATGCAGCGATACAACTGATATAATGTTTAGTTGAAACATTTTTATCTTACATCGATTGAAAAACAAGTACTTACAACTTGTACTTATCTCTCGCTATTCTGCTTCCTCGGAACTAAACCAGTACTTGCGCCAAATGTGTGGGCTAATGAAAAATCCCAAAGCTGACACCCGCTCCCGTGTATCGAACTCGGGACCTGATGATTATGAGGCCGACGCTCAACCCTACGACCACGGACGCCACACAATAATGTTGAAAAGGGTGTTAGACACTGTGACTATACAGTCAATAAAATCAAGCGTTGGAATATTTCAAGTATGTTTTTTTCTCAGGGTTTTAATTCTTAATTTGAACTATATTCTGTAAAAGAGAGCTTAACGAATCCGTAAACAGTATCCACCCATGTCAGCCTGCGCAGTCCCCGCAGAGTGACGTGAGCCGAAACCTTTCCCTATTGGTCACTTTTCTGCATGTCAAAGGACCAGAGTACTTCATGTTACAGTGTAAAGTTACACACACAAAAAAAAGACTTCATGGATCTAAAATTGTGTGAGGACCTACTTGGTATTGTGCATCACGGAGATGTATTAAGCCCCCTTTTGCCGGAGCATGGCTCATTGTATATTTTGTGAACTGTAAGTTAGTATTAACTTATTTCAAAGTCGTCTTTTGGGGCTACTGTTAGTTAAAATTTCTTTATGTACTTTTTAAGAAACCTCTATTTCTATTTAAAATGAACTAGGACAGAGCAAACTGGAAGGTTTCAAACAGTGACTGAAAGGGAAAAATAGTGCATAAAACTTTTGATGTATCCAGAAACCTTAAGATGAATTGGTACATATGCCGCAGACATAATTTCTCTTAGAAAAATAATTTCAAACCTAACATTTTCCAGGGTCCTGAGTGGCTCAGTAGTAAAGTGTAGGACTTGTGACCTGGAGGCTTTGGGCACAATCCTCACTGGATCCACTGGCTTTTTTGTGGCAAGATAATTCAGAACCCTAGCCAAGTACTGGTGGAACTCACAATAAATGAATCTGTGAGCTGTTGCCGTGATATAACTGAAAAATTGTTGAAAGCGGTGTTCAATCTAGAATCAGTCAATCAATCAAAATCGTCTGTCCCGGTCTCGACGATTTTTTATGTATGTCTGTTTCATGCAAAAAAAAAAGACGTTCAATATATTAAGCCATGTTCAGTGACATAAGGTCTTCGAGGCTTCTATTTTGGGATAGAAATCAAAGTGATTGAAAAACAGACAGTGCATGAAGATAGATGATATCTGCACAAATGTACAAAATTTAAATAAAGACTCAAAACCGGCATTCTAATTCGCCTGATATAAAATGGATTATTTTTCTAAAGCATCTTGTAAGAATCCAAACCGGTTTCATTACCGGCAGTAGGTGTTATCAAAAGGCCTCGGTAGCTCAGTCAGTACTGTACAGGACTTGAGAACAGATAGTCGCTGGTTCGATTCCCTACTCTGCCAATTTCTTTTCGATGATTGATGATAGTCATTGCAGTAAGATTCATTCCTCTTTCGTCGAAGGCCGTTGTGTCGGCGAGGGTTATGTAGAAAAGCAGAAAAATGGCATGTAAACAACGTTATGTTGAAAACTTTTGTAAGAAATTCCAGGAAAGCACCGATAGACCTGCACTGGCAGCTGCTTTGTAATTGAAATTATGTTGAAATCTGCGTTTAACGCCATACAAAATCAATCGGTTATCAGTGCATTCAACCTTGCTGTATTTGGACATGAATTTTTAATCACAGTATTTATGGAAACAATAAACAAAATATCAAACAGACTGCGACGTATTTGCAGTACTGATGGCTGCCAAAAACCATCTTTGCCAGCCAAGGCTGACGATTCACTACGCTACTCTACCCTTGGCGGGATTTTTACATTTCCCCCAATACGCTTTTTCATTGGATGCAGCCAGCCCTAACTGCAACGGATGAAATCGCTCGTTGCATTTCATCTTTGATAAAAATAGATCAAGATCACTACCTTTCGAATAGAAGGCAAACATGGAAACCCACGTGGATGTCTACTTATCGCTTTCATGTGTATTCGTAAGCGGTTTGTAAACCGATATTTCATTGGCTTTTAGAAATATGATGTAAAGGGTGTAATAGAGGGCGCATCGCAGGAATCTCGAAATCGGGCTCAATCAGCCAAGGTAAGATCCACGTGGTGATCGTAACCTTGGCTCCCGGAGATGGCCAGAAACATGAAGAACATTTTATTGGAGACTTATGTCATAACAAAGTAAACAATAGTCTAAGTTCACTCAAACCAACATTAAAATAAAATGTCTTCATTTAAATTGTCAAAATTCACCAAAGTATCATGATCATAGTGCGCCGTCAAAATTTTAAGTCTTACTTCGTAACAATTTCGGCAATCAAAAGTAGGGTTATTTACAAAAACAAATTATGTTTTCTTTCTGCTTGATTTTGTACCAAAAATAGCACTCCGTTTCGTTTCGTTCCGTTTCGTTCTCGTTCCATTCCGTTTCGTTCTATTTCGTTTCGTTTCGTTGCGTTTCGTTGCGTTTCGTTCCGTTTCGTTGCGTTTCGTTTCGTTTCGTTGCGTTTCGTTTCGGTTCCGTTTCTCAGTTTATAGGGACCCTCTACTTTCTGACCTGTCGCCTCTGGGTACAGAAACGACTGAAAAAAGCAAAACAACAGTTTTAAATAAGAAATCTTCGGACAGATTTTGTGCGTAAGGTTGGAATCCTATTTCTTGATTAGCCTATTCAATGACCCTTCGTTTGAAATACAAATATTTTCAATTTAATCACTAAATATAAGAAAAAACAGTTCATTTCATGTTACTGGATTGGTAAACGTTTAAGATAGATATATAGATACAGAAAACACACAAAATAGCCGCTTAACATGCGATGAGAATCGTCATTTCCCTTCTTCCTCCCATTATCTTTGCATATAAGCCTTTATATACGACAAGCACAAGCTCTTTAAAAAACCTTTTAGATCTACCACAAAACAAAATTTTAGACCAGTCAGAATTGAAAGCATTTGCAGATGGCAGTTTCAATGTGGCTCATATCAATTGATTTTTCTTTCATAGGGCAGAAAACATTGTGGGAAAAGGAGAAAATGCTGGTGACCAGCATTTTCTCCTTTTCCCATAATGTTTTCAAAAGCTTTCTCTTTCAGGGGTGTTAAAAGTCTTCATTGTGTGGTAAAGGGTTAATAAATAGGTAATAAAGGTGACATAGTTTAATTTTGCTGCAAAAAAGATTAGGCTACATCGGCGACACAGAAGGCCAGTAGATCTACAGTTCAAATAAGAAAAACATCTAGGCCTACATGTAGTTAAAGGCGCTTTCAGTTAGGCTAATCGTATTTTAGTTTCACTTTCAACCTGACTTCAGTGTTCTCGAAAAAAAAAATTGAAAGAAAATATTTTATCGAATACGGAATCAAATTTTCTGAACGTGTCATCTTGGATGACAAGTGATAAAATCACGCTGAGTCCATTTTATTTGAATGACATCCCCATTTCTTACTAAAGGGGGTCTCTTTTTGGACCAATCAGAACAATTTCCCGCTATCAGTAAGTGACACGACGGAACTTTGATAACATTGGAAACGGCGTAAGGGTGAAGAGTTAACGTAGAAATACTGGTTATTCCAAACGTGAAGGTAAAATAATATGTTTGTATGCATTTAATAATGAAGTTCTAGTTTGACTTTTATTCTAAGTAAGCTTTGTAAACTTTCCAGTAAGTCAAACTACTCTTCAATCTACTGTGGACGAATAAAACAAGATGGCGGGCTGTATTGGTATCGTTACTGGTAGAACTTTAACTTGGGAGACGCTCTAAAAACCAGGTTGCTAGAGTTGTGAATATTTTTTCCTACAAAAGATACTTTCTGTCAACTCTGCCAGAATTTCCTTGTTAAAAGAGTTACTTAATGCCATCGTTAATATTGCATTTTTCTATTATTTTAAACGATGTCTGAAATTGGCTCTGTTCATGTCAAACAAAAGACCGGAATCAATAGGAAGACATCGAAATACCGGATAAAACCCAAAAGTTTCATAATCTTTGGAATTTGACTGGTAAGAGGTGTTGATAACGAGATAGTAGCTATGGTAACGGGCTTGTTCGTCCCTGGGCTTGTTCGCCTGGGCTTTTTCGTCCAGGCTCATTCGTCTTGGCTTGTTTGTCCCAACTGATTTCTCGTTGATCCGGGCTTGTTCATCCCAACTTATGTATCTGCCAAACAAAGTGTCCATAGTGAATTCTTCACTGATTTTGAGAAGCTTATAACTGCGCATCGGCCTCGTAACCAAAATGTCCCGAGTTTGATTCTCGTGAGCGGGTGTCAACTTCAGGATTTATCATCGGCCCACTCACTCGGCGCGAGTACTGGTGTAGTTCCCAGGAAGCAAAATCGAGAGAGATTAGTATAACTTGTCAGAACTTGTTTCTCAATCGATGTAAAATAAATATTTTTAAACTAAACTGTGTCATTCCCATCGTTATATTTAGAGAAGAAGCTAAAGTAAAAATGTAAAATGCAAATGACGTCATCCCAACATGGTATTTAGGAAAGAAATTAAATAACAAATCATATACATACATGTACATGTACATATGGATTTTCAATAACTATTGTAATGCAAGACCGCTAGTCTAGGCAAGAGGTGATGCGGAGACATTGTATGTTAAAGTCTTGGATCATTAATTCAGTTCAAAATACGACTTCAAGTGAGGCAAAAACAAAGCATAAAGGTAAGTTTTGTTCAAAGAACTTGCATGTTAAAAATAAAAGTTCTTTGGAGGGCACATAGCGATTATATTCCAATAAGATCGATACGGTGGTGTGGGACGAACAAGCCCGGACGAACGAGCCCGAGTGAATAAGCCCAGGGACGAACAAGCCCAGGGTCGAACTGGTTTTGGGACGAACAAGCCTGAAACCGAAGCTATACATACCAGTAGTGTCAACATCTCGGCAATGAGGTTTTGAGAATTTTTTAGAACATTTCTTGTGTACAAGTGATGTTTTCAGAGGGTATACTGGAATCAGCCCGTCTATCCATGTGTCCGTCCCCTTGTCAGTCTGCACAAAATACTATTACTTACTTGCTGCGAACTCCTACAGTTTTGATGCTATTGTATTGAAAGTTTGTTGATACATTGACTGTCAACTGAAGTTGTGCAAGAGACAGTTTTCAATCTTCTATTCCCTATAGTTCCAGGGTAATCTCTCCTTGAACTTTGAAATTTTTTGTTAAATTGCCTGTTTCTGTCAAATACATATGTGATGGAATATAGGTCACTAGCACTTGCAGAAGGCCTACTAAACGTAACTCAAACATTGAAATTTGCATCCAGCAGGATAGAAAATTGTAGGAAAAGGAGAGAATGCTGGTTTCCAAGATTGAATGCTGGTTTCCAAGATTTTCTCCTTTTCCCACAATGTTTTCAAAAGGCTTCTATCTCAGAGACTGGGTGATGGTTTAAGGGGATAACAAAGGTTTGAAGTACCGAAGTCAAGGTTTTGCATGAGGCCAGTAGGCTGTAACTGCAGCAACTAGAATGATGTCTAGTAATATTACTGTCTGTAATGATTGCAGAGAAATGACTGGAAGAGCCAGGGGTAGAGCACGAGGAAGGGCACGAGGAAGTGGAGAGGAGCAAGCTAGAAGGCCAGGAGAGGAACCCAGTTATCCAGCGGGGGCCCCACAGCCTCAGCAAAGACAACAAGTGGTACTTGCTAACTTTTGTTACGGTTTAATTCAATTACGCTTTTCAATTCTTTACATAACTTCATGCTAAACAACCCTGAGTAAGAAGTCTTCTGTAAAAGTTGTTGTGAAGGAGAAAATGCTTGAAATCCGCATTTTCATCTTTTCTCGCAAGGGTTTCAACCCTTTTAAGCCGAGTGCTGTTGCTCTTTGAGTGATTTACTGGATTTGGAAATGATGGTTTCATTTTTATCATGTGGCAGTATTTAAGTCTTTTTCAAGAATATATCAGATATGGCTTTAACTCATTACCACACGACAAAATTTTAGACTGGTTCAAATTGAAAGCATTTGCAGACGACAAAATAAATGTGACTCAAAAATTGAAATTTGTTTTAGGAAGGGTAGAAAACACTGTGGGAAAAGGAGAAAATGCTGGTTACCAGCATTTTCTCCTTTTCCCACAGTGTTTTCTAAAGGCTTCTTTCTCAGAGGCGTCAAAAGTAGGGATTGTGTGGTAATGGGTTAAGGATCGGGGTTTTTTTTTTCCAAAGGTATAAGCAATGGTATGAAAAGAGAAGAAAAATGGAAGTAGCTACAATGTTTTCAGAAACCTTTCCCCTGGATAGCTATAGCATGTTAAGTTTTTACTACACAACAGTATTTTTGACTGGTCCAAATTCCAAGCATTTGCAGATGACAAATGTTGCTCAAATGATGGGAATTGTTTTGAAAGGTTAGAAAATATTGTGGGAAAAGGAGAAAATGCTGGTTGCAAGCGTTTTCTCCTTTTCCCCCAATGAGTTCAAAATTCTTCCCTCTCAGGGTCATTACAACACTCAGGATTATGTGGTAAACGGTTAATATGATACATACTGATG
Source organism: Tridacna crocea (assembly GCA_943736015.1). Lineage (NCBI taxonomy): Eukaryota > Metazoa > Mollusca > Bivalvia > Cardiida > Cardiidae > Tridacna > Tridacna crocea. The sequence continues at coordinate 28,169,392 of OX031070.1, forward strand.
TATTTACAGGTTCAGCAACAGCAAGTTGCAGGCAATAATGGAAACGGCAATGGAAACGGTCCTCCACCTGCAAGTGGTCGGGCTTGCTACAGAGGTGGAGCCCGTGAGCCCAGACCTGGGATGGCAGGAGGTGAAGGAGCAAGGGCCCCAGTTGAAGAAATGGCAGCAATGGGTATAGGGGAGAGACCAAGACGATCTCGCTATGATGAGCCCCACACCAGGCCTGAACACATTACAGAAAAAACAGGTGACTAATAAAATTCAATGTTTTGAAGATAACAGAGCACTAGTAACTTTTTAACCCATTACCACACGAGAAAGGTTTAGACTTGTCCAAATTGAGAGCATTTGCAGACGACAAAATAAAGGTGATTGAAAAATAGAAATTTGTTCTGGGAAGGGTAGAAAACACTGTGGGAAAAGGAGAAAATGCTGATTGCCAGCATTTTCTCCTTTTCCCACAGTGTTTTCTAAAGGCTTCTTTCTCAGGGGTGTTAAAAGTAGGGATTGAGTGTTAATGGGTTAAGCAAACAGTGTTGTGTTTTAGTGATCCAGATGAGGAAGGTTTGGTAAACATCATGGGAAAATGCTGGTAATTAGCATTTACTCCTTTTTCCATAATGTTTTCTATCTTATAAAGACACTTTAGCCATATTTTTATTAATTTATTCAACTGCAGTAATTTCATTTGGATAATTCTGCTGTCTGTTGAAGGTTGAACTTTTACCAAACGACAACATTTCAGACTGGTCCAAATTGCAGATGACAAATAAAAGTGACAGAAAATTCAAAATTTGTTTTGTGAAGGGTAGAAGACCTTGTAGAAAAAGGAGAAAATGCTGGTTTCTCCTTTTCCCACAATGTTTCTTTACCCTTTACCCCATAAGGCATTTCTAAGTTATCTCAAATTGACCCTAAATAACAGCAAGGATGAAGCTGCTTCTTATGTGTATATGACACCTTTTGATAGGAGCAATTTCACTTTTTGCCACAATGTTTTCAAAAGGCTCCTACAAGCAATGCATAGAAATGAGTATCTATGGGGTAAAGGGTCCAGGCTTCTTTCACAAGGTTTTCAAAAGTAGGGATTGTGTGGTAGTGGGTCAAGGGGATAAACTGGTTAGGTATATTTGGTTGTCCATAGGTCATAGCCATCTGGTAAAGATTGATGGGGTTAAAATGAGTTGAGTAGATTGGGTTGTCCATCGGATTGTAGATGCCTCTTTCCATAGACACTGAGCTAGAGCCGGGTATCGCCAAGAAAAATGTATGGCGATACTATCGCGATATCAGACACAGTATCACGATACAATATCAGGATACTTGGTTGGTCCAGATTTACTTAATGACAGCCTATTATAAGAGAAACTGTTTTTCATGTGGTATGCGCAAACAAGTTTTTATAGATAGATCTACATGTTCACAGTTATAAGCTCTTCAATTTAGGAACCTTTCCTCGAACTGTGCAAAAACTTTTGGCAAAATAATCAAGCAGGTAAGTGAGATACATATACCGTAGAAACTGGTCCAATTCCTGTACAAAATCTATCAAATTGGTAGTGTTTGGCAATCAGCTTAAAATCACAAATGATTATTAATTTGTAATCCGAAGAGCACACCAACTAGTTATCTGTTATACATTCGTTGTCTTCATGTAACTAAGAGTGCCTTTTTTTTTGCTTTAAATTCTGTTACAATTTGTCTACATGATATTAAGTTTATAAGGATGTTGTGTTTTGCACTTCAAAATTCAATCGAAATGCACTACCATTTAGATTTTTTGCTTTATTCAGTATCATTTATTTTGATCCTCTAATTTTAATTTCCTAGCCAATTAAAAAGAAAAAACTAGACATATTTCAGGCATTTGCAGACGAATGATGTTGAAAATAGCTTTAAATCTCTACCACACAATCCCTACTTTTAAGGACCCTGAGAAAGAAACCTTTTGAAAACATTGTTGGAAAAGGAGAAAATGCTGGTAACCAGCATTTACTCCTTTTCCCACAATGCTTTCAAAAAGCTTCTATATCAGGGTTGTAAAAACCAGGGATTGTTAAGCAAAGGGTTAATAATTTTGTTTTTGTTTGATTTACTGTCTTGTAGGTACCTCGGGACAGCCTATACCTCTCACTAGCAACTACTTTACGCTAGAACAAGCCCCAGATTGGCATTTATATCAGTATAGAGTAGATTTCAAGCCAGATGTAGATTCCAAAAGGATGAGAATTGCCCTTCTCTCTATACATGAGGAGTTGCTTGGCAGGACCAAAGCTTTTGACGGAATGGTTTTATATCTTCCCAAGAAACTGCAGGAGGTAAAAGATTAGTTGACAAGAAGTTGTGTAAAACTCATTGTTGATGCATAGCTCAGAGATTGTAGAAGGTTAACATTTGGTGGAAAGTATGCCTTTGCAAGTTGAGCCTTGCTGGCGGTCTGTCTTACTTTAACAGTTAGTCATCAACATTTTAGAGTTGTTTAAACTGAAACCATGGTTAGCCTAATGGACTTGTGACCAGGTGGTTGTGAGTTCATAGCTGGTTAGGTAAGCTTTGTACAGCATGATGCATATGAAAAAGGAGTCAGTGGCTTGGAGAAAAATTTATGTTAATACCGGTTTGAGAAAACTGGGAAATTCATGGTTAGGTACACTGACTGTGTGTCATATCACCTTAGCTTTTGAAATGGTGACGAAGTCTTATTCAGACAATAAAAAACTGAACTGAAAGCACTTGCTGACGACATTTGATATCATACGGAATCAAGTGGCTGAGACTGAATTCTTAATTCTTTACCTGAGACTGAATTCTTAATTCTGGGTTTTATTGACCTTAGTAAAGAATGCTCTTGAAAACATAATGGGCAAATACTGGTAGCCAGTATTTTCTTTTTGTCCCACAAAGTTTTTTACAGCATCAAAAATCAGTATCATTATTTGAACCACCATCAAATTTTCACCTGCAAATACTTTCATCTTGGACCAGTCTTCATTTCACTTGTGAGGTAAAGGGTTAAGTTGTTTGGAAGGTAGTGTGATAGGAATATGGTATTGAAAGTGCTAGCATAGTTTATGGTGAAACTGATATACTTTCTGTTTTTAGGTCACTGAAGTATATTCAACAAGGAATACAGACCAGGCTAATATACAGATTACCATCAAGCTTACCAATGAATTGCCCCCAAGCTCACCACAGTGCATACAAGTGTACAACATTATTTTTAGAAGGTAAGAAAGCTATGCATCTTAAGGTCTTTTTATATGCCCTTCGAAGACGGGACATATTATGGGATCACCCATGGTGGGCGGCGTCTAGTTCTTTGTCCGGAGCATAACTTTGTGATCTCAAATCCCATTGACTTGAAACTTGGCAATTGTGTTTGTTGCAATAATGCAGTGTAGTGGAAAAGAACCGTAACTTTACCATTTACTGTCTGTGAGTTATTGCCTTTTGATTGTCATTTTTACAACATTTTCTGCTTGTACGGAGCATAAGGTTGTCATCTCTGAACTGATTGACTTGAAACTTGGCATTTATGTTTGTTGCAATAATACGGAGTGCAGTGCAAAAGAACTGTAACTCTCCCTCATGCTGCCTTTGAGTTATTTTCCTTTGTTTATCATTTTCAAAGCATTTTCTGCTTGTCTGGAATGTAACTGTCATTTTCAGTCTAAACATCTTTGAATTTGGTATGCATGATTGTTGAAAAATTATGGAGCGCAGTGCATCGGAATCATAATCTGCTGCACTGCTATTTTCCTGCCCTTTACGATTAGTATTCCCCCTTGACAACTGGCGGTGTGACAGGCATATCTTTGGACAATTTACAGCTCTTGTTTTATCAGATAACAAAGTCTTTTACTCTTTCAAATTGAAAGCATTTGCAGAGTACAAACAGAACATGATGCAAGGTGATGAATTTTGTCTTTAACCCATTAGCACTCAATCTCTACTTTTGATGCCCCTGAGAAAGAAGCCTTTTGAAAACACTGTGGGAAAAGGAGAAAATGCTGGTAACCAGCATTTTCTCCTTTTCCCACAGTGTTTTCTACCCTTTCCAGAACAAATGTCTATTCTTCAGTCACCTTTATTTTGTGGTCTGCAAATGCTCTCAATTTGGACCAGTCCAAAATTGTCTCGTGTGGTAAAGAGTTAAAAAGAGTAGAAAACATTGTAGGAAAAGAAGAAAGTGCTGATTACATTTTCTCTTTTTCCCGCAATGCTTTGAAGTCCCCTGTCATTGAGTTGTTAAAACTAGGGATTATGTGGTATAGGCTTGGAAAAAGAAAAAGACCAAAGAACTTAATGTAGGAGTAAGCAACAAGCTATTCACTCTTTACCAAACAATGAAAACTTTAACCTACCGCCAGATTGAAAGCGTTTCCAGACAACAAAATAAAAGTGACTGAAAAATTGAAATTTGTTTTGTGAAGGGTAGAAAGCATTGAGGGAAAAAAGAGAAAATGCTTGTAACCAGCATTTTCTCCTTTTCCCACAATGTTTCAAATGCTTTCTATCTCGGGGTCATAAAATTCAGGGATTGTTTGGTAAAGGCTTTAATACTTGATGAATTTTGCCTGAAGACCCAACCATGGCAGAAAGATTTTGTGGTTAGCACAAGACACAATTATCCTTCAACAGTTGAATGCTGAACCCTGATAGCTCATAAATATACAGGACTTGAGAACGGGGCATTGCTGGTTCGATCCATTAGAATTGAAATAGTAGTCATATAATGTAACATACATTGCAGGGTACTGGCAATGATTGACATGAAGCAGATTGGCAGGAACTATTACAACCCCAACCTTGCTGTTTCTATACCTCAGCACAAGTAAGTATGAGTCACATAACAGTTTTACAGATTCTATTCTACATTGCATGATTGCAGAAATCAAACTTACTTTTAGCTCACTTGAGCGTGATGTGCTCCAGGTGATCTTTTGTGATAATGCTGTGTCCATCATTAATTGCGTGACGCACATTTTCAGTGTATTCACTCTAGAACCCAGGATTTCTGTACAATAATTGTGAATGTATTGATGATTAACTTTGTGTTCCCAGTAGCGTATTATTTCAAGGAGACACTTACCTCCTGAGCTCTAAATGTGGGGGCAAGATTTTGCATGTAGGGTATGACAGTAATTGTTCCCAACTGGAGGTAAAGCAATCCATATTGATGATTTGCGGCATAAAAGTGTGATATATTCAGATTTCTATGTAGATTAAATGATTACCAAATGACAAAACTTTAGGTTTGTCCAAATTGAAAGCATTTGTAGACGACAAGTGTCTGAAATTGGTATTGTGAAGGGTAGAAAATATTGTGGGGAAAGGAGAAAATGCTAGTTACCAGCATTTTCTCCTTTTCCCACAATGTTTTTTAAAGGCTTCTTTCTCAGGGTCATCAAAAGTAGGGATTGTGTTGTGATGGGTTAAATGCTAATAGTCATTAAAAAGCTGGAAAGGCAGTTTGAAGTGACTATGATTGGTCAGAGAAACATTTTATCGTGTCATGGTTGTCTTTGTTCTTTCTTTTACAGATCAATTTTTCATGTCAATTAGCTTCGGGATAAGTATTTCAACATGATTGAACAAAAATTTATCAATAAAGGAACGGGTAACTTGTGATTTTACACACATGACAGGTTGCCCTTAAATCTTTTACTTATAAACAGTGAAAATTATCTTTTTTTTTTCACTTTACAGGGGCTTTAAACTCCTCTATACTATTTTATATCGCGGTGATATGACTGAAATAATGTTGACAGTGGCATAAAACACCAGTCAGTCAATATTTCTAACCACCCTTCCTTAACCCTTAACCTGATATGCCAATTTGAGGCTCTTCCATTTCAGCAGCAAATAAACATATGATGTCAATAGTATGGAATGAGGATACACATATCTGACTGAGTGGAAAACATTGTGGGAAAAGGAGAAATTGCTCATTATGAGCAATTTCTCCTTTTCCCACAATGTTTTCAAAATCTGTCTGTTGTTGATATGTCAAAATGAGTATCTATGGAGTAAAGGGATAACAGTCTACACTCTGCTTAACTCTCTACCAAACAACAAAATTTTAGACTTGTCCAAATTGATAGGGTTTGCAGAAAGCAAAAATAATATGACTCAAAAATTGAGATTTGTTTTTGGAAGGGCAGAAAACATTGTGGGAAATGGAAAAAATGCTGCTCTTTATATTGTGATTATAGAAATGGATGCAGTACTTTTCTACTTTCAGATTGCAAGTGATGCCAGGTTTTATCACCAGTATTCTACAGTATGAGAGAAATGTCCTCCTGAATTGTGACATCTCGCACAAAATTATACGTTCAGACACTGTGCTGGACATAATGTATGACATGTATGCTTGTAGTCGAGGTTCTTTCCATGATGACTGTACAAAGAAACTGGTGGGGTCCATTGTACTTACAAAGTAAATACTTCCTATTAATTGTTATTTGTTACAATTAAAGGTGGGTATTTAGAATTTTCACATCACACCAAATTGAAAAATATATATATCACTGAAATTTATATGACAAAACAATACAAATCATCCATAATTAAGAATCATAAAATTGCAAAAAAAAATTTTTTTGATGGTATTCCCTTAAATGGCTACGTAGCCTCTTAAGCTATTTTTAGATTTCGCGCCAAAAATCAATAAAGCATTGTGGGAATGCCAAGTGATTGTCACGTGACTAATAACGCTTAAATTCCACTGCATAACAATTATGTAATAATTATTTTCCATAATGTCTTCTTCGGACGGATGTTTGAAGCTTTGTCTGTGTTTTCCTGTATTTAAATGAGAGAATTGATAATCTAAAAATAGAACGTGTCTCCCGTTGGTGTCAACCTGGTCCGTAATAAATCTCTAATTTCTCGTGTTATCGGATGGTTTTCTACTGCTGGGGCTTTATGAACGCAAATTAAATGGCTATGGGAGTATAAGGATGATTTTTTTTCATTTTTGTCCCAAAATCTGAAGGGCCACCTTTAAGTTATTTGGTACGAGAGAAATATGGTTTGCGGACTTTCACAGAGGATTTTTGGTGAAATCTGTTTTCTATTTAGAAATTTTTAAAGGATGCTGTTGTGAAAAAAGCTTAACCCTTAAACCTTTACCACACAATGATGACTTCTAGCGCCCCCTGAAAGGGATGGCTTTTGAAAACATTGTGGGAAAAGGAGAAATGCTGGTTACCAGTATTTTCTCCTTATTCCACAATGTTTTCTACCCAATCAAAGAAAAATAATTGTGTATGAGCCACACTGAAACTGTCATCTGCAAATGCTTTTAATTTAGACAAGTCTAAAATTCTGTCATGTGGTAAAGGGTTAAATGCCAAAAGTTGAAAGCCATTTTAGCTTATTATAGCAATGAATCTCATGTACTTTGCTAAGATAAAAATGAAAGGAAAGCAATAAAGCTAAGCACAATGAAATGCGAACATTATAAAAAAAATTATACTGGGCTTGAGAGTTTTACAGACTTGCAGATTTCAACTAATTTGATCTCTTGTTTTGCCAGAATGTGTTACAAAGTAGTGGACAATAGAGATCAGAGATAGTAGTTTTATCTCTGGCCGGCGACTATCCTGTCCACTAAAACAAGGAAACTTGCTCTTTAACCTTTTTCAAAACAATCCCTTGTTTTCATGATCTGAAAAAATTGCAAGTAACAAGCAATTTCTCACTTTCCTATAGCGCTTTCTAGCCTATCGGGAAAACTTTCTGCCATTCTCATCAAATCCAAAATTATCGTCTGCAAACACACCGAGTTTGGGACAGTCTAAAATTTGTAATTCGGGTTTAAGGTTATTATCTTTGATTACAGGTACAACAATAAGACTTATCGAGTAGATGACATTGATTGGGAGAAGCATCCAACAGATAGCTTTAAACTCAGTAACGGCAACATGATTACATACATGGAGTATTATAGCAGTGTAAGTATCAAGCAATCCCAAGGGTCCTGTGCGGCTCAGTGGTTAAATGTAGGACTCGTGGCCTGGAGGTCCCAGGTTCGAGCCTTGCTGGCTCCACTGGGTTTTTTTTTTCAGAGGATTGTCCTTGGGCAAGACACTTCAGAGCCTTGCCTGGTACTGGTGAAACCCAGGAAACATGAATATTTGAACTGCCGCCGTGATGTGACTGAAATAATGTTGAAAGCGGCGTAAAACACCATTCAAACAAATCAAGCAATCCTGTTGTTACACTTTGAAAGAAGACTTGTGCAGACTATTTTAGTCATGATCATTTTGACCTTTCCAGGCTTTCCTCAAAATTCTACACCTTCTTCAGAATCTAATGTTTGGAGCCACATTTGCCAATTGTTATGTTGCAGAAACTGCAGGAATGCATGGATAGGTGCACTTGCAGGTGTGGAATGACGGACATTTTGTTGAAAATGAATTTCAGCATGAAATGATGGCATTCCAAAAAGAACTGGTTTAACTGCTGTTAGCTGGTGGTGGGATATTGGCTGGAAATAATAATTGATCGCTTGGAATCAGCTGCTGCTGTCAATGAAATTCTTTCGATTATAATGGGCCTCTGATAAGTTTACTTATGCATGCATGTTTCATTGTTGATCCCTGTAAAAGCCATGTATTATGGACTAAAAATAGCTGCCTTTATCTGTGGTAGGCAGTGCTCTCAATAAGTGGACTTTGATGTATATTACGTCCAAATTTTCAGAAAAATATGCTGCCTTTTTGAAAGTCGGATGGGCTTTTTTTTTTTCAAAAAACAATGCACAAAGGGTTTATCATGTGCGGAAAACTTCCATATTGTCTATTCAATGTAACGAAGTGGCTTTATAAAAGAGTCTCTCAATCATGTTAAAGCATTTTGGTGATCCAGATTACAGTGTGGAGATGACTACACATATGCAATTGTTTATTCAATTGTGACAGGATTATGGTGTTTTGTTGGTCGGTCAATTATGAATTGTAAGTAATCAACCATCTTTAATTTGAATTTAGCTGCAGAAATTAACAGATATTTGCAATTAATAAGAAGCAATCGAAGATAAGGAATGTTGTTTTCAAACATGCAACATGAAATTAAATAATCAAGTAATATCAGTTATTTGTCCAACTCTTTAAAAAGCCTTTGGCTTGGGGCGACATGATAAACCACAGCTGTGAACAAGTTTCCAAGTCCCTTGCTACCTGACGGTACAACTAATAATGTCCAGAGTGATGAAAAAATTTTTCATGGCTGTAACGCAGACCAACCACAATTTTGATTCTAAAAACATAGCCATAGAACTTTTTTTACCTAGACTTTGTAAAATTTAAAAGAATTAAGCTTAACAAGGTTTACAGGGACTTGATTTATATAGACAATAAACTTACTGATAGGGAGGAAAAGGTGTATAGTATTCTAAAAATAGAATGCTAAAAATAGAACATTGCACTGTAGATTTTACTCGAGTTGCCTATATGAGGAAGGCAAATTGTTAATTTCAGGATATTTTCATCCTTTGGTTTACCATCTTCCATTGAAATTTAATAAAAAATATTTTATAGAAGATCCCCAGCTGTAAGAAAAGGTAATTCTGCTTTATTTCACAATTACTCGTGTACTGAGAATCAGTGCTGATGGTCTGACGCCATTAAGCCAAATAAGCAGACTATGTACCTGTGGAAAAATAGGTTTTCGTGGGATAAAGGGATGGATTTAGCGAGTTATTAACAGATAAGGATCATATTGCTCTGCTGTCTTGTCTAAACTGATGAAGTTGGAGAAGGGTGACTGTTTTCACCTTTGTCTTAGATTGCCAATCTTTCATGCATGTAAGCCAGGGGTAATTTTTTTGCTTTTCAAGCTTGACGAGACAAAGTTGTGCCATTGAAGGCGACTTCTTTTGCCCATCTTGTCCTGTGGTTTCTTCTCTGGTTCACCCTTTCTCCACGCATCTTATGAGTTAAAATCAAAACTGAAGAAATTGCCAATAGGGGAAAAAAAGAACCTTAAGCCGGACAGTGCAGAGATATCTTGCAAACCGCTCATCCATTTTATGCCAATGATCGGTTGTGAAAATGTTCAATTGATTATTGGAATCAGGAGCCTGCAGCACGCCATCAATGGATACCACCTGATTGATCATCAGTACAACACTACTGTTCGCAGTGTTAATCTGGTGAGAGCCCCTGCAGAGTTCTCAAAAAAAATGTAAATACATGAATAGGTCAACACCAACCAAACATATTGTCAGACTTTCAATTTTTTTTCCAGCATCATGGGATTACTATAACAGACAGAGAACAGCCCTTGTTGGTTTCCAAGCCTAAGAAAAGGGATATCAGGAGAGGTCAGAAAGACAACTTGTATCTCTTACCAGAAATTTGCACACTGACCGGTAAATGTTTTTTTCTTTTTTTTTTAAGTTTCAAAGATCTATGCTAAAACTTTGGTCTACATGGAAGAAACATTTAATTGAGTATTGATTCATTGATAGTTATCATGTCCACAATAAGCTTTACTGCCATATATGAGCCTTAACTCATTACCACACGACAAAATTTTAGACTGGTTCAAATTGAAAGCATTTGCAGACAACAAAAAAAAGGTGACTGAAAAATTGAAATTTGTTCTGGGATGGGTAGAAAACACTGTGGGAAAAGGAGAAAATGCTGGTTACCAGCATTTTCTCCTTTTCCCACAGTGTTTTCAAAAGGCTTCTTTCTCAGGGGCGTCAAAAGTAGGGATTGTGTGGTAATGGGTTAACTCTGTTTTAAAGAACCCTGTTCTTGGTCAGGCCGTAGGTAAGATGACCCAAAAAATCTTCAGAAAATGCTTTCAATTCAATCGTTAACTTTTAACCAGATTTTTAAACTATGAAAGCATTGGCTGAAAAAAATTATTGTTCAATATGTCTCAAATTAAATCGATAGAAAGAAATAAAAGAAAATAAACTTCTGTTTACCATTGTTATCTCTTTGCCAATAATGTTTTAAAGCCTTTTAGGGGTCGTTTTAACATGAAACATTTTGGTAACAAGATTAGGATGCCTGTGAAGTATTGACATGCTGTTCTGCAGAGATCTGCCTAAAGGAAGATTCATTGCTATTGTCCCAATGAATTAAAAAAAGTGTTCCATTATTATGGAAACAGGTGGGATTGGTAACCTATCATTACTGTCAAAAATACTTGGATAAAAGACCAGAAGAAAATGTTCAGGAAGTAGTAGGACTGTTTGTGAGCAGCATTTTCTCAAATTCCCACAATTTACATCGTCCTTTTTACAAACAGTTATTTAAAACATGTTATGTTTTGTCTGCAAATGTGTTCAAAATCTCAAATTATTTCTTGCTCTGTCAGGGTCGGGAGACATGTTTTTCTCTATGAAAAATTTGAAATTTGCTTTTTTCTTTTTTGCCCCACAATGTTTTCAAAAGGCTTCGATTTCAGGGTCATAGAAAGTCAGGATTGTGTGGTAAAGGGTTAACACTTTGCGAAACGACAAATTTTTTGACTGGCCAAAATTGAAAGCATTTGCAGATGAGAAAATAAATGTGTCTGAAAAATTGAAATTTGGTTTGGGAAGGGTAGAAAACATTGTGGGATAAGGAGAAAATGCTGGTTACCACTGCTTTTCCTTTTCCCACAATGTTTTCAAAAGCTGTCTTTCTCAGGGTTGTTTAAAGTCGGGTTGTGTGGTAAAAGGGTTTAAGACTAACGCTATGACTGAAAGTTGTTGTCTCCAAATCGATAAGTGAGTGCAACACTATCCTGAGTGCCTGTACATTGTACAGGCACCTAGAATAGTATTGCACTCGCCTATCGAAATGTTTCGAATATAGACTTATTCCAAAATTATGGAGTTGGTAAATGTTTATATGCTCAATTTTTCTATGCTGGTCAATACATCAAAGTAAATTTGATCTGCCTACTTTGGAAAACACTTCAGCAAGTCTGTAAATAAGGGCATAAGTTGCCTGTGAGTTTCTCAGGAAGCAGGACAAATATTTGTTTTATTGCATGGTAATTCTTCGAATAGGTCTTAGTGATGACGCAAGAAATGATTTCACATTGATGAAGGATGTGGCTGTTCATACACGTATTGCACCAGCTGGCAGAGAAAAAACATTGACCGATTTTGTTCAACAGATAGAGAGGTAATTGTCTTTGAAATCCACTAACTTTTGTCTATCTTATAGAATTACCTTGTGTACATCCTAGAGGCAACATTTTGAGCCCGGTGCTCGAAAAACACAAGCTGAGTTCTTGTAGCACAATGGGTAGCATACAAGACTTGAAAACGGGGTTTTCCGTTTGATCCCTGGCTCGGCTAATCTTTGAGGATTGATGAAAGTTATTGCAACAGGATTCATTCCTTTCCTACCGCTAACCTGTGTCTCGACGGTGGTAATGTGGGAAAGCAACCAGTGGCCTAGAAAGAAAATTGCGCCAGGACTGGTAAAAGATACTCTAGGAAATCATGGATAGGTGCATGAAATAATGTTGAAAACGGCATTGAATTCAATACAGTCAATCAATTATACTGTGCTTGAGAACTGGTCACTGATAAGATCCCTGTTTGGCCAGATTCTTTTCATGGATGGATATTAGTGTGACAGGACTTATTCCTCTCTCACTGCTGATCATTACTTCAACCATGATTATATGGGAAAGCAGCCAGTGGCTTGGAAAGAATATTGTGTGGAGTACTGGTATAAGAAACCCCAGGCCTGTATTCACCAACCATTTTTAAGAAAGTTCTTTGTCTATTCTCTAGAATTTTCTACATTTGTAAGTTCCACAACTTATGATTGGCTAAACCCGAAATCAACAGTTGTGTTGCTTACAAATTTAGAAAACCTTGGAGGAAGCATGGGTAGGTGCACTGATATAACTCAAGTGATGTTGAAAACAGTGATGAACGTTATACTGTTAATCACTGATTATTCTATTGTTAAAGTACAAAATTGATTAGTGAAGGAGGAAAAAGTACCAAGGTGTGTTGTTGTAGTTTGACAGATTTACATATGGAATACAACAACAGTCAGCATTTCTGCAAGGTCAGGCAGATTTGAGTGTTTATAGAAAGGAATATTTAATGAATATGAAGGTTACAGAGGAATGAACTTTTTAATCTTCTTGTTGTGCCCCTGCAAAACTGATGTTTTTGGGGGTATACCAGAATCAGCCTGTGTGTTCGTCCGTTTGTGTGTCCGTCTGTGTACAAAATACTAATAATTTTGTGTTGCAAACTCCTCCCACAGTTTTCCTTCAATTGCATTGAAACTTTGCACATAATTATGCTTGTCATATATTGAAGATTTGCCTTCCAAGCAATTGTGAAAGTATTTTTGGAAAAGAAGAAAATGCTTTTTGCACAGTTGCATACCCTGTCAGAATTATTTGGCCTTGAACTTTGGTATTTGGTAATTACATGTATCTTCATTGTAGACCTTTACTGCTTAGTACTCAGGTCAGCGATATAGGACCATCATGGTTCTCTTGTTTATGTATTTTACCTATATAAATATGAGAGAACATCTAGAAAACCAAATATGATATGAAAGAAAAAGCTTACTTGAGAACTGCATTTTCTTTAGATAAATTGGAAAGAGTCAAAGGTGAATCAATGAATATGGGCAGGGTTTTATTCAGAGTACAGTATTAAAAAAAAATCCTATACCAGAACCTGATATCTCAGAAACAAAATATATTGGCACATAAAATTCTGCACTTAAACAGAAATTGCCTGAATGTGTGCATCATAATTGTGGAAAAAGCACTTTGAGGGAATAGAATATTTACAACTATATGCATTCGACACTAATTGTTGAGGGAAGGGTGTAAAACAAATAGGTAAAAATGGAAAATGCTGGTTACCAGCATTTTCTCCTTTCCTCACAATCTCTTCAAATAACTCCTTTAACAGGGTCATTAAAAGTCCCGGGAGGAGGGGCGCATTCTATTGTGAAGGGTTAAACACATGGTTTATAGGTATATACTTAAAGATTTTTTGTTTTCTATCAATTACAGAAATCAAAGAGTGAGGCAGGAGATGGATGGATGGGGTCTTAGGTTTGCCAAAAATCTTGTCAGAATTAATGCGAGAGTAATGCCAAAGGAGAACATCTTCGAAAGTCCAGGTGTAAGTATTTTAGAGTTTTGGTATTAGGGGACCTTTTGGGTGCATGCTTATGCCATTTTGTTGTGTCTATTGTTCAATTGCAGGGCTCCAGCTGGGCTTGGCATTTGCGATAGATTTTTAAATTGGGTGGAAGAAGATGCTGCTGGGGGAAAATATTGGCGCCAATATTTTCCCATAATGGGGTGCTGTTCATTTTTATACTGGTCCCTGTCAGGGCAATGCATGGCAGCCAATCCATCAACAAAGTTTAAATGATTCAGTCAGAATAAACTACCAACATCCAAAATATCTCACAGATTGATTTCATTTACACATAACTGTCCGAATATCCCTTTAATTTTCTGCCAATTCTTCGAATCTGAAAATGTGCTGTCTGCTCAACAGTATTTCAATTTCTGCATACCAGTCACTAATTCATGCATTGCAAGCAATATTTTTTATAAGATTCAATGCAAAATACCTGTTTTGTCTTTCAAATGATCTAAGCAATATCCTTTCACACTTAGCCTTTCTTGAAGATGCTGATCATTGAAAATTATCAGACAACAATTTATATCTATTTACCATTTGGCGAAATAGAGACCTAGTATTCATTATATAACAAAAAGAAATTCATTTGAATAGAATCTAATAAGGCCATACAAAGCTAAAAGGGTCAAGTATTTCAGAAAAAAATCGTGATTGAGCTGTCAAATTGACTTTATAAATGAAAGTAAAATTTCACTCACATGTAATTCCTTCAGCACCGCACTATCCAAAAAAATTGTGATTGCTCATGATTGTATATTATTTTTAGAATAAGTGTACCCAGTGACTGGCCGAGCACGACTGTTATTGGATCTTCGTTGATCGGATAGTTAAGGGAGATAAAAAGGTTTACAACATGGGATACCCAGTATATATGATAATCAAGTTGGGGAGGCCATTTTCACAGTTTAAGAAGTGTTCAATATACAAAACTGATAAAAATTTGATTCTCGGCCATACTGTCTGATTATGTTTTTGTACAATGGCCAATATCAGCACTTTCCTTGTTTTTAGTCGCCAGCTGTAAAATTCAATCGTTAATGGCGGTTGTGGTGATCGGTAACACCAACCTAGACTGATCATTGTTTCGACGATTATCATGTGGGAAAGCAGTTTGTGGCTGGGAAAGAAAATTGTGCGAAGTACTGGTAAAAGAAACTCCAGGAATGCACTAGTGGCAGCGATATAACTAAAATAATGTTGAAATAATGATGAAAACAGTGTTATACACCATAGAATCAATCAATCCAAAAAAAAGAGATTTTTTCCTATATTTTGCCCATTACCACACAATCCCTACTTTTGACCAATTTCAGGGCCATCATGGCCCTCTTGTATTTTGTTGTCTGCAAATGCTTTCGATTTGGACTTGTCTAAAATTTTGTTGTTTGGTAATGAGTTAAAATTTACCTTCTACGAAGGCTTTGGGGTCCTTTGTGACTCACCGTTTAAGTGTAGGACTTGTGACCTAGAGGTCCTCAGTTAGAGCTTCACTGGTTCATTAGGCAAGACACTTTCCAGCCCTAACCTAGTACTGGTGAAACCTAGGAAATACATGAAAATGTAGGCTGTCTTCAGGATATGACAGATTCAAACAGTCAATCTACAAATGCTTAAATGTGTCCATCTGGCTGTCTAAATTTGTTTTCTTGTACAGAATTACAAAGTTAACAGGTTCTTTTTCTTAACCCTCTTCTCCCTGTAGAAACTTGAATATAAGGCAGAGGATGCTGACTGGTCCAGAGACATGAGGGGTAAAAGACTTGTTACACCTGTAAGTTTACATAACTGGTTGGTTGTAGCTACGAGACGAAATGAAGGACAGTGTAATGATCTGTGCCAAACTCTTGGAAAAGTTGGTCCACCAATGGGTATGCAAATTAACCAGCCTCAAAAGTGAGTAGTTTTATGTATTTACAGTGTAAGTCAACCACCTTTTAGCTTGGCTGTTTTTAAAAGTCAACATTAGGGTATTGTCGACTGGTAGCCCTTGTGTCTGCATTGTCACGCAAAAACTTTGACATGCTTTGATATCTCTGTTATCAAATGAAGAAAGTTATTTAAATTTGAACAGTTTGTTCATTATCAAAAGGGATCCCATTCAACAAGGACAGAATATGATCGAAAGAATATTTTAACACACTTAAGGCTCTTATTCCACTGGGAATTTTCATTGAAAGTTACGAACCATGACAGTTAGGGGATAAGTGTAATAGTTTGAAAGTTGAATTTGACTCAGTTTTGTATTTAGAGTTAACCGTTTACTCCATAGATAATCATTTCTACGCATTGCTTGTAGGAGCCTCTGGAAACATTGTGGCAAAAGGTGAAATTGCACGTTGCGAGCACTTTCACCATTTGTCACAATGTTTTCTATGCTATCAAAAGGTGTCATATACATTTAAGCAACTGCTTTATCCTTGCTGTTATTTAGGGTCAATTAGAGATACCATGGAAATGCCGTATTGGGTAAGGGGTTAAGTAAGATTGATTCAGGAGTATAAGAAATGCCTTACTAACTTTTTACACAACAAAATATAGACTTTCCATGATTGAAAGCATCTGAACAAGGAAGTTTAACCCTTTTCCAAACGGCAAATTTTGGACCAGGCCAAACTGAAAGCATTTTGCAGGTGACAAATCGACAGTTGCTAAAAAGATGATTTTTCAATATAACAGGGTAGAAAACATTGTGGGAAAAGGAGAAAATGCTGGTTACCAGCATTTTCTTCTTTTCCCACAATGTTTTCAAAAGGCTTCTATTCCTGACCCGTAAAAACCAGGGATTTTTTGGGAAAGGGTTAAATGTGGTTCAAATATTGGAATTCGTCTTTGATATGGTTTAAAAATAAAACTTTTGGGGAAAGGAGAAAATGCTGGCCACCAGGATTTTCTCCTTTTCCTAAAATGTTTTCAAAAGGCTTCTTTCTCAGGGTTATCAAAATTTGGGATTATGTGGTAAATAGCTAACCCATTACCACATAATCCTTACTTTTGAGAAAGAGGCCCGTAGAAAACATTGTGGTAAAAAGGAAAAATGCTGGTCACCAGCATTTTCTCCTTTTTCCACAATGTTTTCTACACTTTGCAAAACAAATTTTAAATTTTCAGTCACTTATTTTGTCGTCTGCAAATGCTTTCAGTTTTGACAAGTCTGTAATATTGTCGTTTGGTAATGAGTTAAGCTTACTGTATGGTTAGATGTGTTGCAGAAACATTTTATGTTTAATTAGCTTAACCTGAGCACAAAGTGCTTAGATGAGGTTTTGTGATAGGTCATTGTCCAGCGTCCATCTGTCCATAATTCCTTTAAACATCTAAACCAATGGGCCAATCATCTTCCTTGGGTGAAGATCTATCAAAGTTGTTAAAAGAATTGAATTAACACATTAACCCTGGTTGGCATGGCAACAAAAAAGGGAAAATATACAGCATCTTTAAAAATCTTTTTGTATGAAACTAGAAAGCCCAGATCTTTTATATTTGGTATGTAGTATGTGCTAGTAGTCCTCTAGTCCTCTGGGAACAAAGAAGGAAAACTTGAAAAATTCTTCTTCTCTGAAACTGAAAGGCATGGAGCTTTGCTATTTGGCATCTAGCATCTCCTAGTGGACTTCTACTATGTTTGTCCATGTGATGCCCCTGGGGTCAAAACTGGTCCTGCCAGGGGTCACAAGTTTGAACATGGGAACAAAGAAGGAAAACTTCTTTGAAAGGTATAGAGCTTTGATATTTTGTATGTAGCATCTCATAGTGGACCTCCACAAAGTTTGTTCATATGATACTCCTGGGGTCAATACTGGCCCCACCCTGGGGGTCACAAGTTTGTACATAGGAACAAAGAAGGAAAACTTCACTATTCTTCTATGAAACTGAAAGGCATAGAGCTTTGATATTTGGTATGTAGCATTGGCCAGTGGACCTCTACCATGTTTGTTCATATGATGCCCCTTGGGTTAAAACTGGCCCCAACCCAGAAGTCACAAGTTCAAACAAAGGAACAAAGAAGGAGAACTTTAAATTCTTTTCTAAAACTGGAATGTAGTGAGCCTGATGTAAGTTTGTTAGCCCACCTGAGCACATGTTAGTCAGTTCAAAAATGGGTCAACTGGGGTCATAAACTAGGTCTGTTGGTCTAATTAACTCTTTACCAAACGACAAAATGTTAGACTGGTCCGAATTGAAAGCATTTGCAGACAAAAGAAACGAAACTCAAAAAGTTTGATTTGTTTCCAGCAGGGTAGAAAACATTGTGGGAAAAGGAGAAAATGCTTGTTACCAGAAAATGCTGTTTACCAGATTTTCCCCTTTTCCCATATGTTTTCAAAGGCTTCTTTCTCAGGGTCATTAAAAGTCGGGATTGTGTGGTAAAGAGTTAAAGTAATACCTTGTTGGCACTCTAGAGGCAACATTTATAGCTGTAAGAATAATTGTAATGATAAAATCTTAGATGAGTTTGGATTTGGGTTTGGATGAGTTTGGATTTGGGTCGCCTTGGATCATATTAAACTAGGTCACTAGGTCAAATTAAAGAAATACCTTGTGGGCACTCTAGAGACCACATTTATTATCCAATTGATTGGAAAATTGGTTAAAATGTTTGTCCTGATGAAATCTAGAACGGGTTAGAAATTAGATCTCCTGGGGTCATAATCTAGGTCGCTAGGTCAAATTAAAGAAATACCTTTTGGGCACTCTTTGATAACCAGCATTTTCTCCTTTTACTACAATGCTTTCAAAAGGCTTTTTTTCCAGGGTCATTAAAAGTTGGGATTGTATGGTAAAGAGTTTAAATGGTAAAATTTAGATTCAGATGCATTTGAACTTTCATATTGTTTAGTTTTGGCCCCTACTGGTGCATAGAATAATGTGAAAAACTATGAGCAAACCAAGGATAACTTAACCTATTAACTGTTGTTTAACCCTTAACCACCCGGAAAAAAGAACAGCTAGTTCATATTCCAAGCTATTGCAGATGTCAAATGTGACTCTAAACTTGAGATTGGTCTTTGATAGGGTAGAAAACATTGTGACACAAATAAAAGGATTTATCCAAAGAAAGGCTAAAGTCAAACTAGGAAAGAAGAAACTGCTGTGTACTAGCATTTTCTGTTTTTTCCATGATTCCAGGACCTTTTTTTTTCCTCTGTGTCGTAATAACACAGGATTATTTGGTTAAGTGATAACCCTTAATCCCACAATTCAGAGTCTTTGCAATTTTATCCTGAGCTTTTATGGTGTTTATAAACATTGCAGGAAAAGGAGAAAATTCTGGTGAAGAGAATTCTATACATCAATCAAAAGATACAATCTTGTAGTTGAAGCACATTAGATTTGTTGATTGTAAATGCATTCAGAAGTGTAAATGCATTGAATTTGCACAAGTCTGAAATATACCTGCTTGGTAAAGAGATACGCAGACTGCTGGCTCAGATTTTACTGTACTTTGTAAAAAAAAAAAAATTGGTACTTTTCATCTTTTTCTGTGAACAGAGTACTTCTGAATGATGACAGAAACGATACATTCTTGACTGCAATGAGAAATGGTATTACCCCAAATACTCAGCTAGTTATGTGTATTTTACCAACCAACAAGAAGGATCGCTATGATGCTATCAAAAAGTTCACATGTGTGGATCATCCAGGTATGTGACACAATAGTCAAAGATACTGAAAGGAGCTGTATGGGTGTAACTCTAAATCACAGAACAATTTCAGACCAGTACATGTTGAAAACATTTGCAACAAATCTTTCATAGCACAGGGTCCGTATTCACCATTTTTTTTAGAAACCTACATATTACTCACAAGAATCTTATAATTTTGTAAGTAAAACGACTTCGGATTGGCTAAACCATTTGGTTTAACCAATGGGAAGTTGTTTTACTTTCAAATTTTGGAAATTTTGGAGACAAAGAATGTTCTAAAATATGATTGGTAAACACAGGCCCAGATGTTAATAATTTCTTTGAAAGGAAAAGAAACATTAGGGAAAAAAATAAATGCTGGTAATCAGCTTTTCTTGTTTTTTAACAACAAATTTGACAAAACAGATTATTTGAAGGATCCCTTATTGGCCCATACTGGCTCTTCGTTCTTTTTACACAATGTTTCATACTCTTTCATAGACAAATCTCATCATTTAACTCTTTCCAAACAATTCCTAGTATTACCTTAACTCCTTACCACACAATCCCGACTTTTAACAACTTTGAGAAAGAAAGCCTTTGAAAACATTGTGGGAAGAGGAGAAAATGCTGGTAACCAGCATTTTCCCCTTTTCCCACAATGTTTTCTAGCCCTTCCAAATCAATTTTCAGTCTTGATTCACATTTATTTTGTCATCTGCAAATGCCAAAATTTTGTTGTGTGGTAAAGAGTTAAAGAAGGATTTGAAAGCATCATGGAATGTGGAAAAAGGAGAAAATGCTGGGAACTAGAATTTACTCACAGTGTTTTCTACCCTTTAATTCTTTACCAAACAATCTCAACTTTTAACAACCCTGAAAAGGAAGCCTTTTGAAAACATTGTGGAAAAAGGAGAAAATGGTGGTAACCAGCATTTTCTCCTTTTACCAGAATGTTTGCTACCTTTCTCAAATAGAATTTCAATTTTCTATTTACGTTTATTTTGTTGTCTGCAGATACTTCCAATTTAGACAAGTTAAAGATTTTGTCATTTTGTAAAGAGTTAACCCATTACCAAACCACAATATTTTTTAGGCTGGTCCAAATTGAAAGCATTTGCAGATGACAAAATAAAAATGACTGAAAATTTGAAATTTGTTTTGTGAAGGTTAGAAAACATTGTGGGAAAGGAGAAAATGCTGGTTACCAGCATTTTCTCCTTTTCTCACAATGTTTTCTAAAGGCTTCTTTCTCAGGGGCGTCAAAAGTAGGGATTGTGTGGTAATGGGTTAAGAAACGAATGTGTAATTTTGAGTGATATACATTGTATTGTCTTCAGTTGCTTTCAATTGTGACAAGTGTAAAACTTTGTAGTCTGTGTTGTCTCATAAAGAGTTGAACCATGATTCGTTAAACCCCCCCCCCCCACCTTGATTGGGGGGGGGGGGGGCGTTATATAGGAGTCGGTTTGTCGTTTGGTCTGTAGCTTTTAAGCTCACCTGAGCACAAAGTGCTCAAAGTGAGCTATTGTGATCTCTCACCGTCGGTCTGTGTCCATGGTCGGTCTGTCTTCAGTTCACATTTCTTTGTTTACACTCTAGCATATAAAAATATCAACCAAACTTGGTCAAAATATATATATGACCGTAAGATATCTGATGAGTTTGATTTTGAGTGTAATTGGACCAGAAAATATGGAGTTATTTGCCATTCAATTAGAAAAATTTCTATATTTGACTTTTGTTTACACTCTGGTATCTACAAATATCAACCAATCAGCACTGAACTAGGCCAAAATATGTGTAACAATAAGATCTTGGATGAGTTTGATTATGAGTCAAATTGGACCAGAACAACTGTGTTTACACTCTAGCATCCACCTTTTTTAAGCAATCGGCACTAAACTTGGCCAAAATATGTATAACCATAAGGTCTTCTGATGAGTTCGATTATTGGTGTAATCAGATTAGAAAGACAAGTTATTTGCCCTTGAATTGGAAAAATTGCTATATTCGACTTTGTTTACACTCTCACATCTACAATTATCAACGAATCAGCACCAAACCTGGTCAAAATATATATGACCATAAGATCTCAGATGAGTTGGATTATGGGTGTAATCGGACCAGAACAACTGGAGTTATTTGCCCTTGAATTAGAAAGTTATTTAGAATAGTTCTCAGGCCGGAGCATAACTTTCTCATCTCCTGTCCGATTGACTTGAAACTTGGCATTTATGTATGTTGCAATAATTATACAGAGTAAAGTGTGAAAGAACCAGAACTGTACTGTCTATGAGTTATTTCCCTTTGATCATCATTTTTACAGCATTTTCTACTCATCTGGATTATAACTTTGTCATCTACAGCCTGAACATCTTCAAATTTGATATTAATGATTGTTGAAAGATTATGGAGTGCAGTGCACAATAACCATAACTCTTCCTACCACAAATTTTGAGTTACTCACCCCTTTGACCTTCATTTTTATAGCATTTCTTGCTTGTCCAGAGCAAAACTTAGTGATTTTAAGTAGGAATAACTTGAAATTTGGTATGCTTACAGGGGATTTTCTTCCTTTCCTGCGGGGTCAAATTTCGGCCCCATTCCCAATCGCAAAATGTGTATTTTTTCCCCAACTCCATGAAACAAAATTCCCAATTAGACATTAGAAAATGGAAACAGTCTGATGTATCAGTAAAGACTTTCCCTGACACACAAATCTCACAGATTTGCGGCGGAGTTTAAGCAGGAAATTAACAATTGTTGTATTGAAGGTACGAAACTATATGAACTATAGACTGCGTCTTTATATTTTGAATATATCCACACACTGACTCAATTATCTGGCTGTAAACCGTTCTTTACGTCGTAAAAATAGCATGTTTACTTCCAGGCATCCGCCTGGGGCAATATGTAGCTAAGTGGAGTTTCATAAAACAAAAATAAAGAACCCAGCTCCTAAACTGACAGTCCTGAATCAAGAACAAGTTATGTAAAATACCCGACCTACATTTTACCCGACCTAATCTAGAACACGAGGTTTTTTTTTTTTTTTTTTCTCTCAAATTTAGAGCGGTTATGCTTCGTCTTTGTCTTATTAAAGAATCATCTGTATAATTTGTGAACAGAGCTTGTCGAGGAATGGAAGAGGAGCCCATTTCAGGTTCCTTTCCAAAGTTTCTTTATTTTGTCTCAGTATTTATTAGCTGTGTAATAGTCTTTTAACACTTTGGACGAAGGCATTGTGGATTTCTGTTACAAAAATTATTTTTTTATATGGCGACAGTGGGGAAACCTAGTTTTGTACTAAACCATTCTGCATTCATGTGACATAGAGCTGTTTTGTGACAAGAAGCTGGTGGGGGGTATGATCACGTTTAGAGATGACCCTAGTTTACCCTGCATTTATTGTGTGTAGGTATTGTTGTGATTTGTTGTTATGCAAAGGGGGTACACCACGAGGAATTACCGAAAATAACTATTGAATTATGATGTAAGTCATCCCAAGCATGAAATAAACAGATTTTTGTTTCCTAAGAAAGATCAAAATTTATATAACACTTTACCAAACAATCCTGAATTTTTAACAACCCTGTGAAAGAAGCCTTTTGAAAACATTATGGGAAAAGGAGAAAATGCTGGTAACCAGCATTTTCACCATTTCCCACAATGTTTTCTTCCTTTCCTAATACAAATTTCAATTTTTGAGTCAATTATTTTGTCATCTGCTAATGCTTTCGGTTTAGGCCAGTCTAAAATTTTGTCATTCAGGTAACATCATAGGTAATATTTTGCTGTGCCACTCATGAAAATTACCGATGATGTTCCCTTGATTAAATAAATTTCAATCTTTCACTGGAAGAAAAAAAAATATCCTGTTTGTATATCTCTGTTTTCAGTGCCAAGTCAGGTTGTGGTTGTGAGAACGCTCAATAAAAAACAAATGTTAATGAGTGTAGCAACCAAGATTGCCATCCAATTAAATTGTAAACTAGGAGGTGAAGTCTGGGCTCTAGAGATACCTGTAAGTGAAGTTTTTACCTATAACTTCTAGTTCATGAGCAAAAGATCTTATGTGCTTTGTATAATTGATTTTATCCCATTGATATACTGTACTTTTTAGCTCACCTGAGCACAGTGCTCAAGGGGAGCTTTTAGGATCACCTGGTGTCCGTCGTCTGTCGTCAACAATTCTTTAAACATCAACTCCTAAACAGCTGGGCCAATTTGGATTGTTTCTTGGGGAGGTCCTCTTCAAAAAAATTGTTAGCAGAATTTGATTTAATCAAAAACTCCGGTTTCCATGGCAACCAAATGGAATTTTCAAAGAAATTCTTTAAAAATCTTCTTCTCTTAAACCGCTGGCCAGTTTTTAAAATAATTTCACAGGGATGTTCCTTGAGTGACCCTTTTCATAAGTTGTTCACGAAATTTTGATCCGTAAAGAAACATGGCTCTGCTGAATGGGGGCTACTTGCACTATACAGAAATGAAGAAATTCTTAAAAATTATTCTTCTCTGAAACCACAGGTCAGATTTTGAAATAATTTCACAGGGATGTTCTTTGGGTGACCCTTTTCAAAAACTGTTTGTGAAATTTTGATCCGTTAAGAAACATGGCTCTGGTGAATCAGGGCTACTCACTCACACTATATGGAGATGAAGAAATTCTTAAAAATTCTTCTTCTCTGAAACCGCTGGTCAGATTTTAGAATAATTTCACTGCAATGTTCTTTGGGTGACCCTTTTCAAAAATTGTTCGCGAAATTTTGATCTGTCTAGAAACATGGCTCTGGTGAATGGAGGCTACTCGCACTATATAGACATGAAGAAGTTATTAAAGATTCTCCTTCTCTGAAACCGCTTTTACAGGTGACCTTTTGAAAATTGCTTGGCAAAATAATAATTTTGTTTCCAATGTTTCAATACCTCAAAAAAAAAAAAAGGCTATGGTTCTCTCAAGAATTCAGGTGAGCAATCCATGGCCATCTGGGCCCTCTTGTTTGCATTCATGAGGAAAGTTAATTGAGAAAATTGGAAAATGTGCTTTTCTAAGGTGATCACCACTTTTCTTACAATGCTTTTCAAACTTTCGACAATCTGGTTTTGACATAACTATCCGTACAATGTTTATTTGATATGCAGAAAGTGGACCCATTGCAAACATTTTAGCCCAGGTCAGCCTGATTGGACCAAATCCCCCATACCCCAGCATTCATCCCCCCAGTTCGCATTGCATGGATCATGTAGATGATCTAGTATTTTTAGAAAGAAAAAGGAGAAAATACTGGTTCCTGGCATTTTCTGTATTTCTCGGTGTTAGCACAATGGATTTTTCCTTGGGGTTTGTTAAATTCTGTATTGTTCACAAATGGGTTAAAAACCTTACCTATTCTGGAATTTCACAGGCTACTGCTAGGCCAGATTAACTCATTACCAAATGACAAAATTTTAGGCTTGCCCAAATTGAAAGCATTTGCAGACGACAAAATAAAAGTGACTGAAAATTTGAAATTTGTTTTGTGAAGGGTAGAAAACATTGTGGGAAAAGGAGAAAATGCTGGTTACCAGCATTTTCTCCTTTTCCCACAATGTTTTCTACAGGTGTCTTTCTCAGGGGCGTCAAAAGTCAAAAAGTTTTCTACCTTTTTTTGAAAACTTTCTGCCATTTTCTCAACGTCTAAAATTGTCGTCTGCAACCTCTTTCAGTTTGTAAGAGTCCAAAATTTGTCGTTTGGCAAAGGGTTGAGAGTACATGCTTGGGAAAAAGGAAAATGCTGGTAGCCACTATTTTCTCGATTTCCCACAATCTACCAAATCAAGAAAGACTTGTTTCATCCGAGAAATCTTTGATTTGTCGTCTGCATTGAGCATGTCCAAATTTTTTTCATATAGTAAAGATTGAAATATTTCCTCTTATTGAAATTTCCTTTGCTATCTTGCACTAACTTCATGAATTTTCTGTGTACTTTATTATTGCGGTAACAGCCAGTTGTACAGTATTTGTAATTTTTCTGTAAGTGTTGCTTGAGAATTGTTTCCTCCCATTAGTTTCTATATTTCCAATTTCTTTATTTGGCTCAACTCTTTGCCTTTGAAGAAAATGCCTTTTCGAAACATTGTGGGAAAAGGCGAAAATGCTGGTAACTGTAATATTTTCTACCTTCCCAAAAAAAAATTTCATTTTTTGAGCCATGTTGATTTTTGTGGTCTGCAAATGCTTTGAATTTGGACCAGCCTGAAATTTTGTTGTTTGGTAAAGAGTTCAATCTTTGCCAGAAGACATAATTTTAGACATTTTTCAACGTGACTTGAATGATGGGATATTATTTGGGAAGGGTTGAAAGCAGTGTGGGAGAAGGAATATTGCTATTAATTAGCATTTCCTCCTTTTCCTTCCATATTTTCTGAATTTATTTTCTTCCGAGTCGTGAGAACTCAAGATTAATTGGTAAAAGGTATAGAATTGAAATCTGTACTACAAAATCATACACTTGCCAAAATTGAAACCAATTGTCTACAACAAATTACAGAGCTACAGATAGAGGGAGTGATTTTGATTTCAAAATTGAAAATATCAATTATTCTCCACAAAACCCCATGTTATGGGTACTCATTAGAATCGTCTCATCAAGACGATTCTAATGAGTACCCACTACATAGGGTTTGGAAAAGTAATAATGGATTTAGAATACCATCACTCCCTCTTATCTGGAGCTCTGAAATTACATATCACTCAACATTAGTATTTGGCTTCCAAAGAGACAGATACATTGGAGAGAAGGGATAGAGTGCTGGTTACCAGTATTTCTTCTTTCCCCACAATAATCCCATAAACCCTGTTCCTTCTTGCAGTAGTAGTTACATCTAGGATTGTGTGGTAAGAACTTTATATGGTATTTGGAATCTCTATGACTTGTGATTTGTCCTAGATCCTATCTGTCAATGCTAGTTATGATTTCTATCTATGACTTCTTTATTTAGCTTAAGAATTTAATGGTGGTTGGAATTGATAGTTATCATGATTCTGCAAAGAAAGGGCGATCTGTTGGTGGAGTGATTGCCTCTATGAACCAGGCACTTACCAGATACTACTCGAGATGCATTTTCCAGACTTCAATGCAAGAACTGATCGATGGCCTCAAAGTTTGCATGAAAGGTTCATACTGCAAAGATCAGTTATCAGAAGTTCTTAAAGTTAAACTTTTTGTTTTGTTGTAAAATGGTCATCAAAATAGATGGCAAAGCTGAGAAATATTATTTACTTTTGCATGGCTTACTGTTTAGTGTTTGCTGATTCTGCCTTAATTCTAGCTAATTTTTGCAGAAACATTAATTTTGTTCCTTTTTGTATGCTGAGCAATTTCACCATTTGTCCTTATGTTTGTCAGTCACTGGTGGTCAAACTTACCTTTATGTTTTTAGCTCACTTGAGCACAAGGTGCTCAAGGGGAGCTTTTAGGATCACCGGGTGTCCGTCATGTGTCGTCAACAATTCTTTAAACATCAACTTCTCCTAAACTGCTGGGCCAATTTGGACTAAACTTGGCTGGAATGTTCTGTAGGAAGTCCTCTTAAAATTTTTTAAAAGAAATTGATTCTGGCAAAAATTCTGATTGCCATGGCAACCAAATGGAATTTTCTAGGATTTCTTATAAAAATTTTCTTCTCTGAAACCGCTGGCCAGATTTTAAAATAATTTCAGAGATGATCCTTGGGTGACCCTTTTCAAAAATAATTGAGAAATTTTGATCCATCAAGAAACATGGCTCTGGTGAATGGGGGCTACTTGCACAATAGGGAAATGAAGAAATTCTTAAAAATTCTTCTTTTCTCGAACAGCTGGTCAGATTTTGAAATAATTTCACAGAGTTTTTACTTTGGTGACCCTTTTAAAAAGTTGTATGTGAAATTTTGATTCATCAATAAACATTGCTCTGGTGAATGGGGGCTACTTGCACTATAGGGAAATGAAGAAATTCTTAAAAAATTCTTCTTCTCTCGAATGGCGGGTCAGATTTTGAAATAATTTCACAGAGATGTTCCTTGGATGACCCTTTTCAAAAGTGGTTCTTGAATTTTTGATTAGTCAAGGAACATGGCTCTGATCAGATTTTAAAATAATTTTACAGAAATATTCCTTGAATGACCCTCTTCAAAAAATTTCGCGAAATTTTGATAGGTCAAGAAACATTACTCTGGTGAATGGGGGCTACTTGCACTGTACAGAAATTAAGAAAATCCTAAAAATTCTTCTTTTCTGAAACTGCTGGTCAGATTTTGAAAGGACTTTTACAGGTGACCTTTTAAAATTGCTTGGCAAAATAATGATTGTGTTTCCATTGTTTTAATACCTCAAAAAAAAAAAGAATGGCTATGGTCCTCTTAAAAATTCAGGTGAACGATCCAGGGCCATCATGGCCCTCTTGTTTAGTTTGCCTCCCAAACCAGTTCCACTGGAGAGTATGATAATTCTGCTCTCCATCAGGTGTATTAACTATTTACCACATTAGAAAATTTTAGACCAGTCCAAATTAAAAGCATTTGCAGATGACGAAATAAATGTGACTGTAAAATTGAAATTTGGTTAGGGAAGGGTAGAAAACATTTTGGGAAAAAGAGAAAATACTGGTTACCAGCATTTTCTCCTTTTCCCAAGATTTTTTCCACAGGCTTCTTTGTCAGGGTCGTCAAAAGTCAGGAGTGTGTGGTTAAGAGTTAACTCTCTACTGAAATTATAAAATGCTACAATGAGCATGTTTTTCTAACCACAAATTATATAGGAAACCTTTTAAAAATATTACCGGAAAAGCAAAAAACTGGTTAGCAATGTTTTCTCTGTTTCCCACAATTTTTTCAAAAGGTGTTTTTTTCTCAGGATAGTTAACATCTAGAACTGTGTGGTAAAGAGTTTTACATGAATCACACTAGAATTTGTGTCGCTGTTGTCTAAAGTGTTTCAGCAAAACTGATAGTGTAAATTAAAGATCACTTCTGAGCTGTTTGATCTTGATGTACGCTGGTTGCCAAGGCAACTTAATTTGTAAAAAGTGCTTGAACCTTTTACCACACAATCCCAACTTTTAACAATCTTGAAAAAGAGCGCTTTTGAAAGCATTGTTGGAAAAGCAGAAAGTACTGGTTACTAGGAGTTACTAGGAGTTTCTCCTTTTCTCACAATGTTTTCTACTCTTTCAAAGGGATATTTCAGTGTTTTAGTCATGCTTGAATAATTTTTTCTCTGCAAATATTTTCGTGTTGGGCCAGTGTTGAATTTTTTTTTTGTAAAGAGTTAAAGCAGTGAGGCGCTGGTTATCAGCACTTAGCCCTTCCATCTTTGCCCCACAGTAAATTATACCATTTCCAGTACAAACAGTACTGTATGCGTACAGTCATGTTTATGCACTATATACATGTTTAACTTTTCGTGTTGCCGTACAGAGCTCCAGAAAAGAGGGAGTGATGGTATTCTAAAGTCATTATTTCTCTTCGAAACCCTATGTTGTGGGTACTCATTAGAATTGTCTTGTTGAAACAATTCTAATGAGTACCCACACCATAGGGTTTAGTGTAAAAATTAATACTTTAAATTTGAAATCAAAATCACTCCCTCTATCTAGAGCTCTCACTCTGGGCAATTGAAGTTGCTCAAACAATGGAAATTACGATGGGGTTGAACAGAAAACCGTATGCAGTTTTATCTTTGATTTTCACTCTACTTTGTATGATACTGTGTGTACATCATTGGAAAAATCATAATTTCTGCAACTTTCTGCTATGACTGCAATTGTCCATTTCTTAATTAATGTTTATTGATTCTGCTTTGTTAAACCTTTTCTCGCAGCTTAAAGGGCTCATGGTTGTGGGTATTGATACATATCACGATTCTGCCAAGAAAGGGCGATCCGTAGGTGGGTTTGTAGCCAGTCTGAACAAAAATCTGACAAGGTATTATTCTCGGGTAGCATTCCACATGCAACATCAAGAACTTTTGGATGGAATGGTTGTCTGTTACTCAGGTAGGAAAGCATGTAGGAATGGGAAATACTACTGGTATGCCTAGACCATTCATGTAGAGTTGTAGTAGTAATCCATAGGATAAATGTTGGGGAGTAGTATGGATTGCAACATGTAAAAAAGGGACATTATGGACATTTATGTAAAGTGTGGTCCCAGATCAGCCTGCACAGTCGGTTCAGTCTTATCTGAGAGGATACTTTAAGATCGTGAATGATTTTCTGTTCCATGCAAGTTTATTGACAAAAGATGGAACGTAGTGTTAATGTAATGTGCCATCTTGGATCAGCTTGTGCTGACTGCAGGCTGATCCTAGAGGACACTCTATGCAAATTTCCTAACACCCCTTTTCACGTATTGCATACCATATGGGAAATTTTAAGTTTATGTCTACAATAAAGGAAACAATAGTTTGGTTCTGTTTCATACAAAGATGTTGGTGTAAATATTTTTTTTTGTTTCAGGCTGAAGAAAATTATTCATTTTGACCCTTTACCAGACATCAAAATTTTAGATTTAATCAAATTGAAAGCATTTGCAGATGAGTTTTAGTGTGGCTCAAATGGTGTAAATTTTCTTTGATAGGATAGAAAACATTGTTGGCAAAGAGAAAATGCTGGTTACCAGCGTTTTATCCTTTTCCCACAATATTTTCCAGAGTCATTAAAAGTCAGCATTTTTAGGTAAGGGGTAAAACAATTTCATGATTCTTTACCAGACAATCATCAATTTGTCCAAAATGAATTTGTCCAAAATGAATTGCAGCTAACAAATCTTTCAAAGCTCAAACAAGGCGTTTGGTCTTTCAACACTTTACGAAACAACAAAATTTTAGAGTTGTCCAAATTGAAAGCATTGGTGGACGATAATTTCAGTGTGGCTCAAGTGGTGCAATCTTTCTTTGATAGAGTAGAAAACAAACATTTTGGGAGAGGAGAAAATGCTAGTTACCAGCATTTTCACCTTTTCTTACCATGTTTTCTTTCTCAGGGTTGTTAAAAGTTGGGGTTAAGAATTAACAAGATTTACGATGAAAAGTCTGCTAATTGCTGGTGATGATCACTGTAAACAAACAGATGATGTGATATGGTAGAATTTGTTACAGTAAAAAAAAATTCTTTTTCCTGCCATTAACTTGAACTTTTTCGAACTACACCTTAACATATCTTGAAAATCGTATTAATCTCGATATTTTTATATAGTAAAAACTGAAATTTTACTATTATTTTGTAAACAGATTTTATGTGTTTATTTATTTTTTAATTATTTGGACTTTAATGTCAGTAAGGCTGTATGCATACAGTGTTGCTTCTCGGATTTTCTTTTTGATTGGGCGGAAAATTTTGCATTAACATTTTTTGAAGAGGCCATTATAATTATCTAGACAAATTCAACTACTGTACTCTAGAAACAGTGTTATTTATAGAACACACTTTGCTGTAAATACCACTGTTGTGTATCAAAATCACATTTGATCCATTTTGTAAAGTAGTTTTGCTGGTGGTTGTCCTGCATTCAAATTAAAGTGCTACTTGAGACCAGAATCTCTATTAGAAGTCTTGCACACGAAAGACGATCAAATTGCCATGCTTTGACTAAAAAGACTGGTTTACTATATATTTGCTGTGATGAAAAAGGCCATTTACCCTTTACCAAACAACCTAATTTTAGACTGGCCCAAATTGAAAACATGTGCACACAATAAATTAAATGTGAATGAAAATTTTTGTTTGATTTGGGAAGGATAGAAAACATTGTGGAAAAAGGAGAAAATGCTGGTTACCAGCATTTTCTCCCTTTCCCACAATGTTTTCAATAGCTTTCTTTCTCTGGTTTTCAAGAGTCGTCATTATGTGGTAAAGAGGAAAGATGGTGTAGACTGGATCTTTGGAATTCAGTCAGTGATGAATGTTTGTCAGTTGGCCCCAGCTTTGTATGAATAAAAGGCAAACCCAATTACATCTCGTGCTAAAATTCTAGGTAGAAAGTTAAGGATACACATCATTGTAGAAAACTTAAGGATAGTTTTGGGATTTTGTTTTGGAGTGATTTTCATAGAGCCATTTGGGTTAGACAATTATTTTCCAGCAACAACAACAAATTCATTACAGTATTAGTAAAATGTAAAAGCCTAGATGCAACACTTTATGTTTCTCAATTATTACTGTGGTTAACTCCTGTTCTGTATTCCTTGGTTTTTCACACATTGTTGAGGTTTGCATGATGTCAGTTCAGTTTTATAGTTCAAATTAACCCTTTACCTATTAACCCTTTATCAAATGACAAATTTTAGACTTTTACATATTCATAGCACCTGCAGACGACAATTCAAAACCTTGTTCTTACGTCAGTTTTCTGTAGAAAAATTGTGGAAAAAGGGGAAAAGAAATGCTTGTTAAGAGCAATTATCCTTTTCCCACAATGTTTTCTTGAGCTTTTCACACCAAGGTTGTAAAAACAAGGGATTATTTGGAATTTTCACTTAAAATCAAGCACCCACATAGGGTGTTCTTTTTATACTCCCCACAACATAGTGAAGGGGTATACTGGAATCGCTATGATTGTCTTTCATCTCTGTCCATCTGTCTGTATGAAGAAATTTGTCCAGAGCAATACTCCTACAGTTTTTCACATACTGAACTCGAATTAGCACACAGGGTTCATGTATATATATATTTAAAGTTGTGTATGTGCAATTTTCATGACCCTGCTGCGATTTGTTATGGAATTATCTCCCCTTGAACTTTTTTCAACATTTACTTTGTACATAACCATTCCGCATTCTGTAACAGACCTGTTTTTGTGACCGGGAGCTAGTGGGGGGGGGGGGGGGGTTAATAGCTCTACTTCTTGCAATAATTAAGTTAGAGCAGTATCTGCTTACCAATGTAATGGCAGAACTGCTATCACAAGAAATGATGTTTTGACAACATTTACCTGTCCTGTCCATTCTTACAAACTTAGGTACCTAAATATGGTTAGTAAGATAGAAGTTTGTAATCATGGTTTGTTTTCATTGATAGTCCAATTGCAAATTGCTCTCTTTTATTTCATGCTTTCCAGTAGGATATCGAGAAATATCAGTGAAAATACTGATTTTCATGTTCTTGTTGCCCAGGTTAATTGCGTGAGTCTCACAACCAGATGGAAATATTATGTTATTTACCTTACATTTCTCGCGCTTGACTTAATGTTGTAATGTGTTGCTATGTGGGAGGGGTATGCCATGGGGAATAACAGAAAGGAACTGTACTGGATTTTGATAAAGCTCCTCCCAGAAAGGGTTAAAAGCATGATGATGTTGTGTATCTTACATTTCTTGCCCTCAATGTAATATTTTAATGCGTTGCTATATGCCATGGGGAATAACTGAAAAGAACTGAACTGAATTTTTATAAAGCTGCTCCCAGAAAGGTTTAAAAGCATGGAATAAACAGAATAATATATTTGGATTTTTATGCCCCCCTTTCGAAGAAATGGGGGTATATTGCTTTGTACTTGTCGGTCGGTCCGTAGACCACGATTGTCCGGAGCATAACTCAAAAAGTATTTCAGGTGTCATCTTGAAACTTCATAGGTGGATAGATCTCATTAAGGAGAAGTGCAGTGCACAAGAACAATAACTCTGCCCATCATATTTATGGAGTTATTGCCCTTTGTTGATTTTTATACTTAATTTTTGTCCGGAGCATAACTCAAACTATATTAGGTATCATCTTGAAACTACATAGATGGATAGATCTCATTAAGGAGAAGTGCAGTGCACAAGAACAATAACTCTGCCCATCATATTTAAGGAGTTATTGCCCTTTGTTCATTTTCATACTTAATTTTTGTCCGGAGCATAACTCTAAAAGTATTTCAGTTATCATCAGTTATCATCTTAAAACCTCATAGGTGGATAGATCTCACTAAGGAGAAGTGCAGTGCACAAGAACCATAACTCTGCCCATCATATTTAAGGAGTTATTGCCCTTTGTTGATTTTCATACTTAATTTTTGTCTGGAGCATAACTCAAAAAGTATTATAGGTATCACCTTGAAACCTCATAGGTGGATTAACCTTATTAAGGAGAAGTGCAGTGCACAAGGACCATAACTCTGCCCATTATATTTTTGGAGTTATTGCCCTTTGTTGATTTTCATACTTAATTTTTGTCCAGAGCGTAACTCAAAAGGTTTTTCAGGTATCATCTTGAAACTATATAGGTGGATAGATCTTATTCAGGAGAAGTGCGTTGCACAAGAACCATAACTCTGCCCATTATATTTTTGCAATTACTGCCCTTTTTTGATTTTCGTACTTACTTTTTTTTTCCGGAGCATAACTCTAAAAGTATGTGAGGTAAAATCATGAAACTTTAAAAGTTGATATTTCACATAAAAGGGAAGTGCAGTGCCCAAGAATTGTTAATTTATCATTAATAATTTTTGAGTAATTACCCTTTGTTCGTTTTTACACTTTGAACGTAAGAGTTTATAATCACATTGGATGCAATTAGGGGGGCATACATGTTTTACAAACATCTCTTGTTTTTATCGTGAGAGATCAAAATTTCTTTCATCTCGTGGACACCCTCGGTAATATTTTCACTCGTGGCTGTGCCACTCATGAAAATATTATCGATGTTGTCCACTCCATGAAATAAGATTCAATCTTTCACCAAAAAAATAAATATCCTCTATACGTTAACCCTTTATCACTCGGCAATATTTTATATGGGTCCATAATGAAAGAAGTTACGGTTATCAATTCAGATGTTTTTCATATGATAGTATTTGTCCTTCAGTGGTAAGTAAACACATTGTGAGAAAAGGATAAAACGTTGTTGACCAGCATTTTTAGCTCACCTGAGCACAAAGTGCTCAAGGGGAGCTTTTAGGATCACCCAGTGTCCGTCATCAACAATTCTTAAAATATTAACTCTTTCTAAACTGCCGGGCCAATTTGGACCAAACTTGGCTGGAATGTTCCTTGGGTTATTCACAGAATTTGATTCCGTCAAAAACTTAGGTTGCCATGGCAACCAAATGGAATTTTTATAGGTCTTACGAACGAAGTCCGTAACAAAGAAACAAATGAATAAATGCATGGCAGAAATAAGGTACCGAGCGGGATTCGAACCCCGAACTCCCGGACGCAAGGCCAATACCCTAACCACTGAGCCAAAGAGATATCTCCCTGACGCAGTAGCCAGGTATTGTATTTAAATCGGGAGTATGCCATGCAGGAAGGAGTGGTCACCCGTAACACACCCCCTCTTAAAGTCATCATTTATTGATGACTCGAAGCCTTATTAGGCAGGAAGTCCGATTTTGGACAACAAATGGGACTAATGGCTCAATGGCCAATCCCGGACGAGCCCCGATCTTACGAACGAAGTCCGTAACAAAGAAACAAATGAATAAATGCATGGCAGAAATAAGGTACCGAGCGGGATTCGAACCCCGGACGCAAGGCCAATACCATAACTACTGAGCCAAAGAGATATCTCCCTGACGCAGTAGCCAGGTATTGTATTTAAATCGGGAGTATGCCATGCAGGAAGGAGTGGTCACCCGTAACATAGGTAATTCTTTAAAAATCTTCTCCTGGAACCTCTGGTCAGGTTTTGAAATAATTTCACAGAGATGTTCCTTGGGTGACCCCTTTCAAAGAATTTTCGTGAAAATTTGATCTTTCAAAAAACGTGGCTCTGGTGAATGGGGGCTAATTGCACTATACAGAAATGAAGGAATTCTTAAAAATTCTTCTTCTCTGAAACTGCTGGTCAGAATTTCAAATAATTTCACGGGGATGTTCCTTGGGTGACCCTTTTCAAAAATTGTTCGTGAAATTTTGATCTGTCAAGAATCATGGCTCTGGTGAAAGGGGGTTACTTGCCCTATACGGAAATGAAGACATTCTTAAAAATTACTCTTCTCAGAAACCACTGGTCAGAATTTGAAATAATTTTTGAGATGTTCCTTGGATGACCCTTTTCAAAAATTGTCAGCGAAATTTTGATCCGTCAATTAACATGGCTCTGGTGAATGGGGGCTACTTGCAATAATGTGGCCATGAAGAAATTCTTTAAAATTCTTCTCTGAAAGGGCTGGTCAGGTTTTGATATAATTTCATAGAAATGTTCCTTGGATGACCCATTTCAAAATTTGCACGAGCAATTTTGATCCATCAAGAAACATGGCTCTGATGGCTGTGGGCTATATTTACACTATACAGACATGAAGAAATTCTTTAAAATTCTTCTTCTCTGAAATGGCTGATTAGATTTTGAAAACAATTGGCTATGGTCCTCTCAAAAATTCAGGTGAGCGATCCAGGGCCATCTTGGCCCTCTTGTTTCCTTTTCCCACAATATTTTCAAAAGCTGTGCAGATTCATTAAGCACCCTTTTCTTAGAGCATGGCTCAAACATACTCTTCTGTTGAGATCAAGAAATTCTTTAGAACTAGGAGGAAAATGAACCCATTACCACACAATCCCTACTTTTGACAACCATGAGAAAGACGCCTTTAGAGAACATTGTGGGAAAAGGAGAAAATGCTGGTAACCAGCATTTTCTCCTTTTCCCAAAAAGTTTTCTACCCTTCGTAAAACAAATTTCCAATTTTCAGTCACTTTTATCTTATCGTCTGCCAAGTCAATGCTTACAATTTGGACGAATCTAAAATTTTGGGTTAGGTAGTGAGTTATTTATACATAAAGCCTAGGCTAATTGTAGCACAATGTTTCAAGATTGCGGAGTCATAGAATAATGTGGTTTTACATGCATGGCTTTCATTGTTGTAGTACAATTGATATTATTCCTTTACCACACATGTTTAACTCGTTACCAAACGACAAAATTTTTAGGCTTGTCCAAATTGAAAGCATTTGCAGACGACAAAATAAAAGTGATTGAAAATTTGAAGTTTGTTTTGTAAAGGATAGGAAACACTGTGAGAAAAGGAGAAAATGCTGGTTACCAGCATTTTCTCCTTTTCCCACAATGTTTTCTAAAGGCGTCTTTCTCATGGTTGTCAAAAGTAGGGATTGTGTGGAAATTGGTTAACTATGAAAAAGAAGATGGAAAAAGTTGTTGTAAAATGTGAAAATGCAACATTTTCTGCTTTTCCAGCAATGATATTTACCTTTTTACCCCTCTACCACAAAAATGCTGCTTTGGAGCAACCCTGGGAATGAAGCCGTTAAAAAACATTGTAGGAACCAGCATTTTCTCCCTTTCCCACAATGTTTTCTATTCTTTCCAAACCAAATTTAAATTTTTAAATCGCATTTACTTTGTCGTCTGCAAATGCTGTCAATTTGGACAGGTCTAAAATTTTGTCGTTTGGTAAAGAGTTTAAAGACAATTGTTATCATTTGAATCATATTTTAGGTATGCAAAGGCCTTGATGTTTGATAATGTCTTGAAAACTTCTTTGGTAAAGGGCTAAGACTTTAACCCTTCACTACATGTCAAAATTTCAGCTTTGAAATTGAAAGCATTTACAGATGACAATTTCAGTGTGACTCATATGGTGCAATTTTTTCTTTGAAGGGGAAGAAAACATTGTGGGAAAAGAAGAAAAATAAAAACGCTGATTACCAGGATTTTTTCCTTTTCCCACGATGCTTTCAAAAGGCTTCTTTCCTATGGTTGTTACAAGTCGGCATTGTATGGTAAAGGGTTAAGAGAATGTAAATCTTTGCTTTGATTTTATAAGGGTGTGTGCTGAACAAGTTCCGTTTGAATTTGATTAGGTGCCTTAGAGAAGTTCCATGAAGAGAATGGCTGTTTACCAGAGCGTATCGTGGTGTATCGAGATGGTGTGGGAGATGGTCAGCTTCAGAGTGTACATGAACATGAAGTACCACAGATGTTAGAAGCCTTTAGAAGGGCTGCTGGACAGAACTACTCGTAGGACTGGTTTATTTTACTACAAGTTAAATTTTTGTAGCTCATGACTGAACAGTTCCACACTTTGTATGACCCTTACGATTAACTCTTTACCAAATGACAAAATTTTAGGCTTGTCCAAATTAAAAGCATTTGCAGACTACAAAAAGAACTTGACTGAAAGATTTAAACTTGACTTTGGAAGAGTAGAAAACAGTATGGGAAAAGGAGAAAATGCTGGTAACCAGCATTTTCTCCTTTTCCCACAGTGTTTTCGTAAGGCTTTTACTGCAGGGTCATAAAAAACCAGGGATTGTTTGGTAAAGGGTTAACCAAACCAATCAGAGTTTTAAATATCCTTTAGAAGGAGGTTTTTAAAAACATTACTGGAACAGGAGAATATGCTGGTAACAAGCATTTTTTTTCTTGCATGTTTTTTTTACTATATGAAAAACGAATTGGCAACTTAAGGGCAACTTTTATACGTCTTCTGCAAAAGTATGAAAGGTATGCTAGTAAACAAAAATGTGGAAAAAGAATAAAACACTGATCATCAGCATTTTCTTCCTATCTCATGTTTTCTTAAGCCTTCTTGAGGATTCTTAAAAACTTGAATCATCTTATCACTAAACTCACAAATACTCTCTCTAATGGATTATTGTAAAGTTTTATAGCTGAGAAGTAGCCCCCCCCCCCCACCCCCACCCCCCCCCCCCCCAAAAAAAAAAAATAACCTAAAAATATATATATTTTTTTTTTAATCCTGAAAAGTAGTTTAGCCTGTAACACACAATCCCGAGTTTTATCAACTTGTGTAGCCTTTCGAAGGCTAGTAGGAAATGGAGAAAACGGTGGTAATTTGCATTTTTTCC
This sequence comes from Tridacna crocea, assembly GCA_943736015.1. Lineage (NCBI taxonomy): Eukaryota > Metazoa > Mollusca > Bivalvia > Cardiida > Cardiidae > Tridacna > Tridacna crocea. The sequence goes on from OX031070.1 coordinate 28,207,946, forward strand.
TTTTCCCGTAATGTTTTCTACTCTAGAAAAAATTTCACCGCTTGAATCACCTTTAATGTTACCTACAAATGCTTTTATATGGACCATTGTGAAATTTTGAGGTTTTGTAAAGAGTTAAAATTGAATTGCCATGTGGAATGTTAACCCCTTTACTTCTTTTACTCAATAGATACTCATTTGTACACATTGTTTGTATGAGCCTTTGGAAAAAATTGTGGCAAAAGGTGAAATTGCTCGTGACGAGCAATTTCACCTTTTGTCACAATGTTTTCTATGCTTTCAAAAGGTGTCATAGACACATAAGAAACGGCTTCATCCTCGTTATTTAGGGTCAATTAGAGATACCATAGAAATGCCTTATGGAGTAAAGGGTTAAAGAAGTGTGTAGTCCTTATTCAATTTACTATTTTGCATTCAGACCCAAGGTTGGTGTGGTGGTGGTGAAGAAGAGAATCAACTCAAGGTTCTTTGCACATGTTGGCAACAATTTGGTCAATCCTCCACCAGGAACAGTGGTCGATACAGTGGTCACAAAGCCAGAATGGTAAGTTTTTTATCAGCAACCTTGTGTACTGAAGGAGTTTCTGATCTTGGATCTATACTCTCCACACTTTCATGACATATTCTGGCAAAAAACAAAACTTGAAATTAAAACACTTTTGATGTTTTCCAAGATTGAAACTATCTACACGTATTTCATTAGAGTCCTTGTAGCACATTCAGTGGCATACAGGTCTGAAGAACAGGTAGTCACTTCCAGGCTTGCCCAATTGCTTTACAAAGATCGATGATAGTCCTTGCGACAGGGGTAATTCCTATGTCATGATATCAGCTTCGCAAAACTGTTGAGGACTTATGATAGTCATTTCTGATATGTTCGTTGTCTTCTCCCAAATATTGATTTGACCATGTGGCGAAATTCCCAGCAGCATGGAAAGGAGTTTTTCAAAGTACTGGTGAAAAGTATTCTTGGGACACAGTAATAATTTGCATGGGCTTCCATCACATGACAACAAAATATAAAACAGTGTTTAACCCATTACCACACAATCCCTACTTTTGACGCCCCTGAGAAAGAAGTCTTTTGAAAACACTATGGGAAAAGGAGAAAATGCTGGTAACCAGCATTTTCTCCTTTTCACACAGTGTTTTCTACCCTTCCCAGAACAAATTTCTGTTTTTTAGTCACCTTTATTTTGTCATCTGCAAATGCTTTCAATTTGGATCAGTCCAAAATTTCCTCATGTGGTAATGAGTTGACATCCACTTTAAAAAGAAAAGAAGAAAATCAAGTATGTGTTAGGCAATGTTGCATGCATGAATTTTCTTCAGGTCCGTATTCACCAACCGTTCTTAAGAACATTCTTTGTCTTATTCTGCAAGACATTCCAAGTTTGAAAGTTACACAACTTCTGATTGGCTAAGCCAAATGGTTTATCCAATCAGAAAGTGTGTTACTTTCACATTTGGAAAAATCATGAGAATAAGACCAAGAACGTTCTTAAGAATGGTTGGTGAATACAGACTAAGGTCTTGGACGAAGGCTGTGCTCTGAAGTTGGAAATATATGGAGCGTGAAAGCAGGGAGGTGCTGTTTAGTTTTCCCAGCTCTGTGAACTTCTTTCTTTGAGTTAATGATAGTCATTAGTGCAGAGTTAATTTCTTTCTCATGGCTGATCATTGTGTTGACAATGAGTGTGTGAGAAAGCAGGGCATGTCTTTAGGATAACTTTGTGTAAAGCCCTGGTGAAAGATTGTCTAGGAAAGCATAGGTAAGTGCATTGGGCCCTGAGACTTGAAACCCTTTACCAAACAATCCCTGATTTTTACGGCCCAGAGGAAGAGGCCTTTTGAAAAAGTTGTGGGAAAAGAAGCCAGCATCTTTCTCCTTTTCCCACAACATTTTCGTCTCTTCTAAAGTCATGTATATTTTGTTGTCTGCAAATGCTTTCAATTAAGACAAGTCGAAGATTTTGTCGTCAAGTAAAGGGTTAACTGAAATAATATTAAAAATTGTTTTAAACACACACACTCTTTCAAGAAATAAAACTAGGACAACCTATTCAGGTGTGAATTAACTCTTCTCTTTGCCAGTGGAAAAATAAAGGGACCAAAAGGATTTTGGGGAAAAGAGAAAATGTTGGTTGTTGTTCTCTTGATTACATTGTTTTCATATACCCTCTTTTCTCTGGGTCATTCACTCCTTACAAAAAAAAAAACAAAAAATGGAGAGCTATGCCAGACTGATAGAATTTACAGACAAGTGATTTAGTTTTGCTGAATGATTGGAGTTGTCAGTGAATGGGTTGAAAATTTTGCAGAAAAAGGGAGAAAATCGTTAGTTTACTTCATAAACCTCGTGACTACAGCTTGGTTTCAAGGTTTTTGAAGAAAACTGACAAAATGCTGTTGTGTTTTTAGCTCACCTGTGCTCATGGTGAGCTTTTGTGATCGCCCAATGTCCGTGGTGCGTCGTCCGTCTTCCACAATTTCTTTAAACATCTTCTCCCCCTAAACCAATGGGCCAATCTTGATGAAACTTGGCAGGGATGTTCCGTGGGTGAAGCTTTACCGAAGTTGTTCAAGAGAATAAATTCCAGCCATAATTCTGGTTGCCATGGCAACCAAAAGGGAAAAAATAGCAAAATCTTTGAAAACCTTCCATGAAACTAAAAAGCCTAGAGCTTTGATATTTGGTATGTAGCATCTCCTAGTGGACCTCTACCAAGATTGTTCATATGATGCCCCTGGGGTCAAAACTGGCCCCGCCCCAGGGGTCACAAGTTCGAATCATAGGAACAAATAAGGAAAACTTTAAAATTCTTCTTCTGAAACTAGGACCTCTACCATGATTGTTCATATGATGTCCCGGGGGTCACAAGTTTGAATCATAGGAACAAAGAAAACTTTAAAATTCTTCTCTGAAATTAGGTGGTGCAGAGCTTTGATATTTGGTATGTAGCATCTCCTAGTGGACCTCAACCAAGAATGTTCATATGATGTCCTTGGGTTCAAAACTGGCCCTGCCACGGTGGTCACAAGTTTGAAACATAGAAATATAGAAGGAAATCTTTAAAATTCTTCTTGTCTGGAACTAGGTGGTGCAAAGCTTTGATATTTAGTATGTAGCATCTCCTAGTGGACCTCTACCATGATTGTTCATATGATGCCCCTTGGATCAAAACTGGTCCCGCCCCGGGGGTCACAAGTTTGAAACATGGGAACAAAGAAGGACAACTTTAAATTCCTTATTCTCTGAAACTAGAAGGTGTAGAGCTTTGATATTTGGTATGTAGCATCTATTAGTGGAATTTTAACAAAGTTTCTTCATACTATGCCCCTGGGGTCAAAACTGGCCCTGCCCCAGGGGTCACAAGTTCAAAACATAAACAAAGAAGGAAAACTTTAAAATTCTACATCTCTGAAACTAGAAGGCGTAGAGATGATATTTTGTAAGTAGTATCTCCTAGTGGACCTCTACCAAGTGTTTTCTTAGGATGCCCTGGGGTCAAAACTCGCCTTGCCCAGGGGTCACAAGTTTGATTTTACAGCTTGGTACTAAGGACCATCATGGTCCTTTTGTTTTAATAGTATTGTTTGCTTGTCCAGAGTGGAATTATGAAGTCTTGAGTCAAATTGTTTGTTGCATTGCCTGCCCTTTGCAACTATTATACCTCCTTTACAACTGGGGGTGGGATTGCATATCTTGTGACAATTTGCCGCCTTTGTTTCATCATCATTAGCCCTTGAACCTCAAAATTTGGTAATTATAATCTTTGTTGTAGACCTGTGCTGCTTAGTACTCAGGTGAGCGATATAGGACCATCATGGTCCTCTTGCTTGGTAAAGGATTACGCCACACAGCATTGAATAGCAAATACTGAACTCTTGACCTAATGACAAAATTTAAGACTGGACCAAATTGAAAGCATTTGTAGACAACAAAATCAATGTGACCCAAAAATTAGAGTTTGTTTTGGGAAGGGTAGAAAAACAGTGTGAGGAAAGGAGAAAATGCTGGTTACCACAGTTTTTCCTAAATGCCTGTTTCACAGGGTCATGAAAACCAGGGATTGTTCAGTAAAGGGTTAACCCTTTCCCAAACAAGCCCTGGTTTTTACGTGTCTGCAGTACAAGTCTTTAGAAAACACTGTGGGAAAAGGAGAAATTGTTGGTAACGAGCATTCTAGCCTATTATAAAACTTTCTGCCATTCTCATAAAACTCAAAATTATCATCTGCAAGAATTTTGAGTTAGGGACAGTCTAAACTTTGTCATTTGGGAAAGGGTGAACTCTTTAACACATAATCCCGACTGTTAACGACCCTGAGAAAGAAGCCTTTTGAAAACATTGTAGGAAAAGGAGAAAAAGCTGGAAACCAGCATTTTCTCCTTTTCCCACAATGTTTTCTACCCTTCCAAAAACAAATTTCAATTTTTGAACCACTTTTACTTTGTCGTCTGCAAATGCTTTCAGTTTGGACAAGTCTAAAATCTTGTCAATTGGTAAATGGTTAAATAGACTGTATTCCCTACCTAGGTATGACTTCTTCGTGGTGTCACAGTCTGTGAGACAGGGAACAGTAACTCCAACCCACTACAACATAATCCATGACACACTGGGCCTCAAAGCTGACCATATGCAGAGGTTAACATACAAACTTTGTCATCTATACTACAACTGGCCGGTAAGTAAAGAGTTTGTCTTGGTAAAGAGTTAACCTATTTTTATGGGAGACCACTCTTTCATGCATGGCTGTGTTCCAATTAACCCTTTCCCAAACAATCCCTGGTTTTTACGGGTCAGGAATACCGTGTTTTGGTGCGTATAACACGCACATTTTTTCAGTTCTGAATAATTTCAAACTGGGGACTGCGTGTTATACACTACAATAGGGGCAACTTCAAAAAAAATGAAGCTTTTTCTATAACATAGGATTTTGTTAATTCAAAACACAAAATTCATATTTTTTTTAATCTTATCATGTGTAGATTGTGGTTTTCCATAATCCTGCCAAGTTTCATTACTCTAACATCACGCGTTCTAGAGTTATGGACCAAAATGTATCAAAAAAAGTAACAAGTGTAACACTTTTAGTGTGACATTTTTAAAATACCCTGTTCTTCATTTGTTAATCTTGCTTACAGTTGTGAGTATATATTATCAAGGTTCACAGTATGTGTACTAAGGTATATTATTTTCAAGCTGACTTCATTTCCACCCACTTTGGAATTGTTGGAACAAATATCCCAATAGTTATATACACCCACCCCTTGAGCTTAAGGGAGCACAATTTTTCATGTGTTCTGATTTTCTAAAGCTACCATTGAGAATAGATGAAATTTAAGATTCTGGGTATGTTTTTTTTATAAGCAGCAATGTATTAGAAACAATAAAAAAATGTCTTTTCAACAGACAAATACAACACCTGTTGTATAGCCTGGCTTGATCAACATGATCTAAAAATGTCACAAGTGTAACATTTGATGTTTCAGACATCAGTATTTCTTGAATCTTTGAATAACATATCACTATTTGCTATTTTCCTGATCCAGGAAGTCAAAAGATGGCAGTGATGTCAATTTTATTCAAATGAGTGAGCAGTGGACCTCGCCAGCAGGTCTCAACTGATGTCACAAGTGTAACACATTTTGAGCATGTATAACATACACATGTACAGGGCTAATTTAAATACCTACATTGCTTTAATAGTCATTGTAGTACTTATGAAGTATCACAGTTCTTTCATCATGCATAGTTATAGAGATTTTAGCTCTTCTGTGAAAGAAATTTTAATAGATCTATAAAACTTAGATATAGCAGGAAAATGGCATCAGATATCTGTTTTATTATACAAATTCATTTCAGTTTTTTCAGTCAGATATAATGTTTAATTATTTATGTACCTAAAAGTCAAAAGATTACAATTAATTTCAAAAGAAATCTGGTGGTTTTTGTCAAAATCAGTAAGATGCCTTAAAGTGTTACACTTGTGACAAAAATCATACATTTCAAGAACTAATCATTATAAATTTCTTAATTCCACAGCTAGTTAAAGAAACTGAAAAATGAACTTCAGACTTGTTGTTAAGTTACAATATAAAGGTAAATCCTTTGCCAATACATGTGAAAAATTTTTTTCAAGCTTCGAAGTATGTGTAAGAAAGTGTCGAGAGACTTAAACCTGACCCAGGACTAAAGCAGAAGTAAAAAAATTAAGAAGGCTGTAATAAAAGCAAGAACTATGAACAGAAAGTAAAACAGCACAGCAGAAAAAAGGATCCATCATTTGATATAGAGGTTACTTCAAAAACAAGGCAATGACAAAAGTCCTTCCTAGAAGAAAACTCCAAAAAATTGCCAAACAAAAAAGACACTGTGTTGATTGGAGGCATTCCAGCTGTTAATAAATGGCATCTACTTTATTCAAAGCTTAAACTGTACAAGTAATTCATAAAGACCGATCCTGACTTTCACAGAAAATTTATCACTTTATTGAAATTGATCCCAAAGAAATGTAAAAGCTTACATCTCACTTGCAGAAGGGTGTTAACAAAAATCTTGAACAAAAATTAGGAGCCCTCAACAAGTTTGTTCAGAGCATGCCAGAAAACTGAAAACTACTTCAAGAAACTCATCGAACATGATTGTATGCCCATTTGATGATTTCCCCTTTCATATTGTGTGTTAAGAGAAAAAGTAGCTGGTTTGTTACAGATTCCATTTAACCCATTACCACATAATCCCTACCTCCGAAGACCCTGAGAACGAAACCTTTGAAAAACATTGTGAGAAAAGTAGATGCCATTTATTAAAAATATTGTCTGCAAAGGCTTTCAATTTTGACAAGTCTAAAATGTTGTCTTTTGGCAAAGGGTTAAATCTCTTTCACTCCTCTAAAAAGAGAGAAAATGGTGGTATACAGAATTTTATCCTTTTCCACCCAATGTTTTCTACCCTATCAATGCTCAATTCTACAATTTTACACACCTTAAATGTGTTATAAGCAGTTTCTATTGGAGCAGGCCAAGAATATTGTTGCATGGTAAAGAACTTAAAAATAAAAACCAGGTACTGAAGTAAAATATTTTTGTCATAATTATAATTACTACTTTCGTCACAAGTGTAACATATAAGGTACCTTTAATTCTAGCTTATATAGTTTATAACTGTTTGCAGAATGAGAGATTCTAGCACTTTCATGAGTCATTTGTGAAAAAAGTAAAACAATATTGCCAGTTTAGACAAGAATAGCTTCCCTTATCATTTTTCTTCAATGTTCCTCCTAAAGTTGAAAGGTTACTTGCAAATTGCTCTTTAATCATTTGTGACTACCAAAAGATTCTAAATGTGAAAAGAATTTGGTATTAGAATGCAAATTTTAAACAAAAACCCTTAGTTTTGAAAGTGTCACAAGTGTAACATTTTTTTTCTGAATACTGTCATGTTTTTGACACAGACCTAACAACCCTAATATTCATCATAATCAATTAAAATTTTACATATGCTTTGGCAATACCTTCATTGATATTAACATATATGTTTTTTCACTTTAGCTTGCCCGTTTTCCCAGTGAAAAAAACTTTTGGATGTGTCGAATGAAAATATACGGCTCAAATACTAAAAAAAATCCTATAAGAAAAAAATAAATAGATATGTGTGAGAAAAAATGTGTTAAAATGGTGCCCTAAACACTTCCCCCTAAAGCTAAATTAAAAAGATTGACATTTTTCTTAATGCCTTTGTGTAGTATCAATTCTTTTGTAAACTAATAAATTGAAAGAAATTGATGAAAAAATTATTAAAACATTGATTTTGGTCAAGTTTTACATTTTTTTTGCGTGTAGAAGTGCTTGTTTCTTGAACTTGGATGTCTCCTAGTCAAAAAAATAGAAAAAGCGCCATGATAAAACAGGTTTGAAATTTGACCCCCAATGTCACACTTTTGCTTCATTTTTTTTGAAATTGCCCATAGGCAAAACCATGTTTTTCTCCTCCTTGAAAGTCGGTCGTATACCTGTTCAAAGTGGGTGGGGGGTGGGGCGTAGATACAAGACGGCAAAGTTCTCTCGCCACAGCCTTAACTTTCGTCATCATCCCATTTCAACTTTTACCGATTTAAAAAAATAAAACATTATGTTTTAATTTAGTTAAAATGTACTTGTACATTCTTAATTTGTGGATTAGGATTCGTAATTTTCCCGATTCCATCAGCCATTTTGGCAATGACGAACGTACCCCAGAATGATAAATATTGATTTACTGTTATCGTCTGATTCGTCTCATATTTTTTTATTTGTAACTAGCTAAAATTGAACAATTATTATAAAATAATGATTCAAAAAAAATGAATGATTTAAAAATATATATATCTATTTATCGCTACTTTTTACAAAAACCGTGATTTACATCATATAGATCTACGTTTATTTCACACCTGTCACATTTGTCGATCGAGGTGAGAAAATAGGAGATTAACTACGATATGGTCGTCAGTTCAATGTGTGAATTTGTAACATGTCATAAGCTGGCATGTTTTTATAATCCCCAAAGTACACATCGAATCATTACCATTTCCACTTTGATTAAAAATGGTTATTTCCCTTTGATAAAGTATCGCCATTTACAATTTTTCAAAATAGCGTCGTAAGCTTCAGATGTTACGATATTTTGGTCAATTTTTTATGCGTGTTGTACATCCGAACAACCTTTTTTCCTCGGATCTGATGCTGAAAAAGGCCTGTGTGTTATACATGCCTGCGTGGTATACACAACGTTTTACGGTAGAAGCCTTTTGAAAACATTGTGGGAAAAGGAGAAAATGCTGGTAACCAGCATTTTCTCCTTTTCCCACAATGTTTTCTACTGTATCATATAGAAGAATCATATTTTAGCAACTGTTAATTTGTCATCTGCAAAATGCTTTCAATTTGGTCTGGTCCAAAATTTTCCATTTGGGAAAGGGTTAAAAAACAATAGGCAACAGCTGCATTAGGGAGATATCTCTTTAGTTCAGTGGCTATGGTGTTGTTCTTTTAACTCTTTACCAAACGACAAAATTTTAGACTGGTCCAAATTGAAAGCATTTGCAGACGACAATATTAACATGACTTAAAAATCGAAATTTGTTCTGGAAAGAGAAGAAAACATTGTAGGAAAAGGAGAAAGTGCTGGCCACCAGCATTTTCTCCTTTTCCTACAATGTTTTCAAAAGGTTTCTTTTTCAAGGCCGTAAAAACTAGGGATTGTTTGGGAAAGGGTTAAACCTTGAAAAACAAGGATCTTTGTTTGCATAAGTTAGAATCCGGCCAGATGGGCTTTGTATATCAGCTATGCATTTATTGTGAACTTCCATGTTCATGGGGCTGATCTAGAAATGGCCATTGACCCATTAATTCCATTTATTTACTTCCCATGAAAAAAATCATTTCTATCGTGCTCTGTACCTCGCTAAAAATGTAGATTTGTCTATACTAAAAGTCATGTGTAGATGACAAAATTATACATAGCACAAAGAAAGATAGAAAATATTGCGAAAGAGAAAATGCTGTAGAACCATAATGTTAGCTTTGTACAAATTTAAAGCATTCGCAGACAACAAATTCAATATGGTTCATCCCCATGGGGTCCCGGGTTTTTTTTTTTTACTGTATAGAATAGGACCTCGGCCTTTCTCTATGGCATGTCATAGAGGCGACTAAAATTGAGTCAAATGGCTGCTTTCCTCGTAATTCCCTTTCTCTATGGCATGTCTTAGAGGCGACTAAAATTGAGTCAAACAGCTGCTTTCCTCGTAATTCGTAGGATTGCAGCAGGCTGGGTAGTTCTTATTCCAAATCCAATATTTTTTTCTCGATGTAAATAGGGTTTGGAATGGGAATCAATTGGCCTGTGGGACCTCGTGTGGTTTAATCGGGGGGTTATAAGAATAAACCACTGCAGTCCCGTGATCGTCACATCTGCCATTCCATCTGGCGGAACAAAAGTGACAGCATGCATGTCGTAAAAGGCGACAAAAGGGGAATCATTTTGTGTTTCGTCCATTCCGCATTTATCATGTTTGTCTTATGTTGTTGCATGTTTATGTTATTTTCACCTCGCATTATTGTTTACTAAGTAAGTGCGCCCAATAAGACCTGAGTTGTTGATGGGCCTTAAAACACTATTGATTCATACAATATGGTTCAATTGTGATAGGGTAGAAAACATTGTGGACAAAGGAGAAAATGCTGGTTACCAGATGCCATGTCTCAGGATCTTTAAAAGTCAGCATTGTGTGGTAAAGGGTTAAATAAAACTTAAAAGCCGAAAGAATAACTCAAATTATGTCATTCCAAACTTACTTTTTGGGAAAAATATCTCCTTTTTGGACAGTGTAGATCCAGGATCAGACTGCAGAGGGTCTTTGAGTCACACTTAGCAACATAAGGCTTAATCCTGCTGCATATGCTAGAATTTTAAGACATGCTCACTTTGAGAGTATTTGCTAGTGACATATTTAACCCTTTACTCCATAGATACTCATTTCTATGCATTGCTTGTAGGAGCCTTTGGAAAACATTGTGGCAAAAGGTGAAATTGGTCTTGACGAACAATTTCACCTTTTGTCACAATGTTTTCTATGCTATCAAAAGGTGTCATAAACACATAAGAAACGGTTTCATCCTTGCTGTTATTAAGGGTCGATACCATTAAAATGCTTTATAGGGTAAAGGGTTAACTTGACATAATTATGATAGGTTTTGAATGGGTAGAAAATACTGTGGGAAAAGGAGAAAATTCTTGTGGCATTTTCTCCTTTTTCCTCACTGCTATCAAGTTTTAATTTCTGAGGGTTGTTTAAACACAGGATAAGTTGGTAAAGAGTGATAGGATTGTTTAGGAAGTGAATTACTTAACCCTTTCCCAAACAAGCCCTGGTTTTTATGTATCTGCAGTAAAAGTCTTTTGAAAACATTACGAGCAATTTCTCCTTTTCCCACAGTATTTTCTACCTTTTTTGAGAACTTTCTTGCATTTTCTCCAAATCTAACATTGTCTTTTGCAAACTCTTTTGGTTTGAAAGAGTCCAAAATTTGTCGTGTGGGAAAGGGTTAATATATGCAGGTATCTATTAGGTACGGGCATATTTTGAAATTTTTCTTGTTTTTGTCAGGGTACCATTCGAGTTCCAGCTCCATGTCAGTATGCACACAAGTTGGCGTTCTTGGTCGGACAAAGCATCCACAGAGACCCGGCCATTGAGCTGTCAAACCGTCTGTACTTCTTGTAAGACTGAAGGACTGACCCCACCATATGTGTTCTTGGAACTTTCAATAAAACATGTATTTTTGACAGTAGGTTGGGACTGTTGTACTCAAAGACCTTCTCAAAGATAGCAGCAGTGTAAATCTGCTTGTTTTAATCAGTTTAGTTTTGAAGTTTTTATGATATTTTAACTTCAGTAACGCAAGGCAGCATGGATTACAAGAAACAGTCTGTCAGTTATGACTGCTCTCTGTTGAAGTCATGGCACGCCAAGTTGGTGGAACGTAACATAGAACGATTGGAGCTAATGCTTTTATTCACAGTATATTTTATCTGCCCGAGCAAAGCATGCTCTTTATGACCCACAATGGGCAGCCAATGTATGATGGCATGTTGTGGTGGTGTCTCTGACATTTCCTTTTAACATCTACTCTATGGCATGTGCTTGCATGCAGTGGACATTACCAAGAAAGTTCAAATTCTCCATATTGGTTGAGCCCCTATGGTCCCAAGTTCAAAAGGATCTTAGAAATTATTGTTTAAAAAAAATCTTGTTGTTAAATATTTGCATTTAGCTATTGTATTTGGTTTGTAGTGTTATCAAGCGGACCTCTAACAAAAACACCAATCAATTTGCAGCCTGTGGAGTCAAAATTGGACACGAAAGTAAAGCACTTTTGACTTCACTGCCAATACAGATAAAATTCCTGGCCAAAGTCTCCTATTGATAATAGGTTGGATCATTTTAAATTTTCCTCAGTTTATCCATAAAGTTTTACTACCTTCATTATGGTAATGCCTTATCTGATTGGGATATTTGATAGCTGATGTTGACAGTATTTGTAAAAATAAGGCAGCTGAAGTTGATCACAATTTTCTTTTTATAATTTACTTATTACATCATAACATGTATGTACTTTGATATTGTTTTGATGCATGTACATAGGTTAAGATTTTTCATACATGCATTTGATATGTTGATAATTGACTTTGACATTTTCAACACATAGCCAAGGATAAACTGTGTAGAAAAACACCAGAAGAAGAAACATCAGGACAAGAATGGCCTCCAATGTTGAAAATTTTGTTGTTAGGACTTGCTTTGTAGGAGTTGAGCTTATCAGAATGGTTTAACAAAACTAAGTAATAAACAAAATGTATGTTTTCCAAATAACAAGGCTAAAAAGAATTTAAAAGTTTCTAATAAAACACTTCTATGAACCTGGAAATTTGGGAAAACGATTCTTAGTCTCTGTTTTTTTGGTTTAATTCCTAGCAAGAGTCACCTCTACTTGCTATGTGTTTTTGATTCAATTCCTTGCAAGAGTCACTTTTACTTGCTATGGTATGAAAATTCTTTAATGGTAGAATGATGAAACTAATGGCCTAACTTTTTTAGCAGATTGGAAGAGAAAGGAAGGCATGAAAATGAAAAGTTAAAACAGTATCATACGGTACATGGGAAATTATTTATGAAGTAAATCATGGGAAATTATGTAAATCAGGGGAACTCAGGGAGAAATATCTATTATGTATGTACATGTCTGAGCAAATTTAACTCGATACCAAATGACAATAATTTAGGTCTGTCCAAATCGAAAGCATTTGCAGATGACGAAATAAAAGTGATTGAAAATTTGAAATATGTTTTGTGAAGAGTGGAAAACATTGTGGGAAAAGGAGAAAATCCTCGGTAACAGCATTTTCTCCTTTTCCCACAATGCTGTCTAAAGGCTTCTTTCTCAGGGTCGTCAAAAGTAGGGATTGTGTGGTAATGGGTTAAAACAGGATTATTGGATTTATAAAGGAATATATGGTTTGCAACCTGGGAAAAAGGAGCATTAGGACAATCATGCAGGCTGATTCAACTCGACACTTTTTGCAAATATCTGAATGTCTCTTTTTTGCGTGTTGCAGGCGGTATTTTGTCTGCGGAGCTTTTTAGCATATTTGACCTTGAGTTTACCGGTCGATAGAACTAGTCTGACACAATATATTCCAATATGATTCCAATGACCTTGCATACTTTTTATTTCCATTGATTAGATGAAACTGTTTTTGATTGCTCAGCAAAAAGCAGTTTTCTTGATGTTTGTTTTGTGCCATCTCATTGTTAATTTTTCATTTTAACTCTTTATCAAACAACAACCTTTTATACTTTTATAAGTTCAGAGCATCTTCAGCTGACATAGATATATTTTATTTGATGTTAGCTTGTACAGCTGCAAGTCGAACAAAAATGGCTGCAATTCATATATTGACCAAAAATGACATCGTAAATGTACGCCAACTATTGTAAGTTTTCTGTAGATGGCTAGAAAGCAGTGTGGTTAATAGAGAAAATGTTGATTACCAGCGTTTTCTTTCTTTTTCCACAATGTTTTCAAGTTTTCATATTTTCATTAAAACCCTGGATGGTATTTTCAAGGGCTGACAATCAACATTTCATACCCCTGTCCAAGACGGGACATATTGCAGGATCACCCATGGAAAGAAGGGGGGGGGGGGGGGGGGGGGTCCTGTTCTTTATCCGGAGCATAACTTTGTCATCTGCAGTCCGATTGACTTGAAACTTGGCATTTGTGTTTGTTGCAATATCACGAGTCCTGTATGAAAGAACCATAATGATACCTCATGCTGTTTTTGAGCTATATCCTTATACTCATCATTTTTACAGCAATTCTGCTTTTCCAGAATATAAATTTGTCATCTCTAGTCTGAACATCTTCAAATTTGGTATTCATGACAATTCAAAAATTTACGAAGTGCATTGAACAAGAAGCCTAACTCATCCTACCACGAATTTTGAATTACTCCGCCTTGATCTTCATTTTTATAGCAGTTCTTGCTTGTCCAGAGCATAAGTTTGTCATCTCAAGTAGGAATGACTTGAAATATGGTATGCTTATTTGTTGCAATATTTGGAAGTGCAGAGTACAAGAATTGTAACTCTACCCCGTGCGGTCTTTTAGTTAATTCCCTTCTATCGTCATTATATAGCATGCAGTGCTTGTACGGTGTATAACTTTGTCATCTGAAGTCGGAAACACTTCAAACTTGGTATACATGTTGTTACATTATTACGGAGTATAGTAGGCAGGAACAATAACTACTTATGGCAGATTTTCAGTAATTCCACTTTGAGTAATTCCACTTCGATTTTCATTTTTACAGTATTTCTTGCTTGTCGGGAACAAACATTTGTCACCTTCATGCCTACTTCAATCACTTGATGTCTGCGCTACTATTTGCCTCTACCTGCCATATACGGTTATTATCCCCCCTTGACAACTAGCGGTGGAAGGGACATATCTTGCAACAATTTGCCGCTCTTGTTCATAATCAAAAATACCTTTATGTAAATTAGTTGTAAAAAATCTAGTGCAGAATCCATGGGTGCATCTTCATTTTCATATTCTGATGGTTATGTTTTAAACATTTGATTTTTGTGATTTTGTTTACTTCAACTACTCAAAAAAAAAAGAGAAAAATGGAAATAATAAAAAGGAAAAAAGTTGTTGGATATCTGTGTTATTTAGTTTGTTGTAATTGTAACTATCCAGGCACTAGTATTGGTATATACATACTCAAGTTATGTCTACAAGTGTCCTTCTTATGAAAGATGCATTGAGACAATGATTGCACCAACCATTTTATATACGAGTCTAGCTCGCAACCTAAAGACCCAACTACATTAACTCTTTACCAAACGACAAGATTTAGACTGGTCCGATTTGAGAGCATTTGCAGATGACAAATTAATTGATGTTAAAATGCTTATTTTTTTCTTTCATTGGGTAGAAAACACTGTGGGAAAAGGAGAAAATGCTGGTTACCAGCATTTTCTCCTTTTCCCACAATGTTTTCAAAAGGTCTCTTACCCAGGGGATCATGTGGTAGGTCTAAAGAGTTAATCTGATTGGCAGCTCTGACAGATCATCTCGGACAATCACACGGCATGCCACATTGTATACGCACTTTCAACGACTTTGAGAGAAAAGGACTTTGAAAACACTGGGAAGAGGAGAAAATGCTGAGAACCAGCATTTCTTCCTGTTCCCACCATGTTTTCTAATCAGTCATACTCAAAGCTAACCATTTGAGTTGCAGTTCAGTTGCTGACTGCAAATGCTTTCATTGTGGACAAGCCTAGGATTTTGTATTCTTGCAGACAACATATTCTAACATGACTCGCGACTTTGGCTCTATTAACACAGTGCAAGGAAAACGTGCTAAAATCTGCGACAATCTATGTAGAGTGACGTTATTCAATGGAACATAATCTTCATCCGCGTTTTTACTCTTAGTTTGAACTTGTTTTCCTTTCATTAAGAATTGGTCATCTTAGAATCGAAATAATCTTTCTATCGTGGTATATCGTTCAATAAACCATGTTGTGAGTTATGAGGCGCAATGAATAACTCACTCGGGCTACCGCCCTCGTGGATTATTTGTTGTGCCGCATAACTCACAACTGTGGTTTATTGAACGATATACCACGATAGAAAGAAGATTATTTCTTAAATAAACGTGACTCAAATTTCAAATTTGTTTTCAGCATCGTCGAAAACGTTTTGGAAAAGGAGAAAATGCTGCCAAACAGCATTTTCTCCTTTTCCCACAATGCTTTCAAAAGGCTTCTATCTCAGTGTCGTAAAAACCAGGGATTGTTTGGTAAAGGGTTAACCAGTATGTAAAATGATTCGTGAATGTCGATGATTCATTGGTATCAAGGTTATTCTACATCTCGTTGAACTGAGACAAGGTTTCGATTTGATGTTGGTTTATGCAGCTCTCAACATTTTTCTCTAGCGACAGCTTCTTTATACCTGTCTCCTTTTACCACAATGTTTTCCAATTAACCATATTGGACAAGCCTAGCATTTTGTCCTTTGGTAAGCAGTTAACCAGTGTAGAATGATTCATTAGTATGCCATGTGATGTACGGGTATCACGGTTATTCAACATGTACATGTCAACGAACCGAGATAAGGTTTCGATTTGATGTGGCTTTATGCAGCTTTCAACATTTTTTTTCTCATGGCGACAGCTCTTTATATGCCTCTCTGGTTTCAGTGCTAGGAGGCTTTGTCTCCGTTATGTCTCTCTAGAGGACGCTTACTCTTTAAAGAAAAAAAAAATGCTTTTGTAAAGGAAAGAAACTCGGAATCTCTTGATCACTTGTTCTACCCGACAGTCAGTCTTATTTTTGACCAAATGGGGGAAAAAGAACACTGATTGATTGATTGATTGATTGATTGGTGTTTAATCCTGCTTTCAAAATTGTTATTCATATCAGGGCGACAGATAGCTTATTCATGTACGTCCTAGGTTTAACCCATTGCCACATAATCTAGACAGTCATTCTCAAAAAATGGGTACAATTACAGTTGAAAAAATGTCCAAATTTTTAGTTTCTCAAATGATTATCATTTTTACTGGATAGTAAAATACAACTATCGAATAAATTATCTGCAAAGTTTGACACAGTCAACATCAACCATCTCGGAGAAATGTGCCGGCAAAATAATCAAGCATCGGGCTCTGTTACGGATGTTAGAAACACTACTTTAACATTTGTTCGATATATTAATCTACTTCTGTGACAGAGACATGTTGTTTAAGTTTGAGATTTTGACAGATGATTTCATTAGGCTGACAGAGAATAGCAAGTATTTGGTCAAATTTTGCCACAACATCAAAATTACATCGGCATACAAATTGACATTCTGAGAAAACATTTATTTTAATCAAACATTGTCCAGTGTTTATAATTTAAGTACTCTAAATGAGTGATGCAACACATTTTTAGCTCTACTGGCTTTCAGCCAGCAGAGCTTATGTCATGGCGTGGTTTCCATCGTCCGTCCGTCCGTCTGTCCATCTGTCCATCCGTTAGTCTTTATCTTGTTTACGCGATAAAGTCTGCATTTGTTGCCCGATTTTCGTGAAACTTGCACAGTTTGTTTATCTCATCAATAGCTTTAATCCTATTGATTTTGAGAAAAATCCAACGAACAGTATGGGAAAAGTAGCCATTTCAAGTTGAAAATTTCACATTCTTGTTTACGCGATAAAGTCTGCATTTGTTGCCCGATTTTTGTGAAACTTCCAAAGTTTGTTAATCTCATCAATAGCTTCAACCCTATTGATTTTGAGAAAAATCCAACCAACAGTATGGGAAAAGTAGCCATTTCAAGTTGAAAATTTCAAATTCTTGTTTACGCGATAAAGTCTGCATTTGTTGCCCGATTTTCGTGAAACTTGCATAGTTTGTTTATCTCATCAATAGCTTCAACCCTATTGATTTTGAGAAAAATCCAACGAACAGTATGGGAAAAGTAGCCATTTCAAGTTGAAAATTTCTAATTTTTGTTTACGCGATAAAGTCTGCATTTGTTGCCCGATTTTCGTGAAACTTGCACAGTTTGTTTATCTCATCAATAGCTTCAACCCTATTGATTTTGAAAAAAACCCAACTAACAGTATGGGAAAAGTAGCCATTTCAAGTTGAAAATTTCAAATTCTTGTTTACGCGATAAAGTCTGCACTTGTTGCCTGATTTTCGTGAAACTTGCACAGTTTGTTTATCTCATCAATAGCTTCAACCCTATTGATTTTGAGAAAAATCCTACAATAAGTATGGGAAAAGTAGCCATTTCAAGTTAAAAATTTCAAATCATTTGTTTATGCAATAAAGTCTGCATTTGTTGCCTGACTTTCATGAAAATCACACAGTTTGTTTATCTTATCAGTAGCTTCGACCCTATTGATTTTGAGAAAAATCCAACATACAGTATGGAAAAAGTAGCCATTTCAAGTTGAAAATTTTGAATTCTTGTTTACGGGATAAAATGTGCATTTGTAATTAGATTTTTGTGAAACTTGCACAATTTTTTCTATCTCACTTATAGCTTCAACCCTATCTATTTTGAAATAAATCCAACAAACAGTATGGGAAAAGAAACCATTTCAAGTTGAAAATTACCAATTCTTGTTTTCGTGACAAAGTATGCATTTCTTGTCAGATTTTCATGAAAAAGCAAAATCGAATTCTCTGCCAGTAGAGCATATTCAGGCCCTTCAGGGCCTTCTAGTTAATGTAAAAGTGGAACCAATAAAGTGCATAAGACGTCGCGTCAAATACTGGTGACCTTCTGAGTTACAATAAATTGACGTTTATGTTTTTCAACGTTGACGTTTTCATCGTCTTTGTGAAATAAAAATAACAGCAATCAGGATATTTTGTTGTGAACCTATCAAAGCATTTATTAAAGCATCAGCAGTGTATGAATATTTTCTTTTCAATTTTCATGATTTCTTATAGATTTACAATGACTATTTATATTTAAAAAGAGCATTTCCTTAAGGACATCTTGGAAAAATAACGTCGGGGGACATTTCATGGGAACAACTTAATTTGCTGCCAAAAACATTAGTAAATAATGAACTACCTTAATTTATATGCCATTACAATCGCAAGAAAAATCGTATTTTTCTACAGAAAACATTTTATCATTACAAAGGACTACTAGTTAAAATAAAAGCTTACAAGTGTGTTAAATGAAAAAAGTGACGTCATTTTCTTCATAAGGGACATTTGAGGGAACAAACTATTTTTCGAATTACAGAAATATGTAAATAGTATTTCCTAAAACGACACTATATTTCAAAACTACACAGAAAACGTATTTTCGTGCAAATATAAAAATGTTTGGTGTTGATTCTTTCAATGTTAGATATGTTATAAAAGGCTTGACTGACAAAATTAGTAGCATGTGGGACACTCTCCACAATAATAAAACTCGCTAAAGCGTTCTCAGGTAATGTCCTACAACAAAACAAATTCCAGTACAACATCCGAAAATGATGTCACATTAATGTTGCAGACAACAATAATGAGTTTCCCCGCCTTAATCGTATGCACGAAGAAAGTTTCGACGAGGTTCTGACAGAAATGTAACATTGGACAGGTGAATTTCTACCAACCATTGGGATATGCACTGACAATTTTACGCAGACATGCAGGTATATTCAATAAATTTCAACACCAGTGAAACCTGCAATTCTTTATCTTTATTTTGATATGTAATAGTAGCATAGCAAAACTTTGTGTTTTATATCGTACACTAAATGGATGTTCACATTACCAAATTTAAAGAGGGGACGCGACCTTTTGACGCGACGTCATAAACATTTTAAATACTGACATACGCTATGACATCAAAAGTGTATACACCAGTATTCCTGGTATGAATCTAGCCAATGCTTCTGTTACGGAGGTTAGCAAAATGTGTTGATTTGAATAAAAACAACCATATTTAATCTTATTGCTGCACCCGCAACATGATACCATTAGCAAGCAACTGTTATTTCTTTCAAGACACTAAGCTATTCAGTGTCTTCTCAGAAACTAAACTGTTTAATCTAGTTCCGGACAACATTTACATCAGAAAATGGGTCAAGTATTACAGTGTATTAAACTGTTTCTGCTCTTTTTGTTTAACAAATAAGCGAACCAGCACAATAATAATATAAACATCTTGAGAGCCATACGGTATGACAAAACTGATATACACACCAGCATTGTTGGTAGAAACCCAATTAATACTTTTGTTATGGATATTTATTTAGCAAAATGGGGAAAAATAGCCAACTTAAATATATAACACAACATGTATACGCAACATGATACCATTAAAATACAGATTTGATTCTCATAAGACACAAAGTTGTTTTGTGCCTTGTCAGGATCCAAGCTGCTTGACTTTTAAACTGTTGTACTAGAAAACCTAATTGGTTAACTAAAATGCCGATGTGAAAAAGTACTCTCAATCACTTTCTGCCTTTTTAGTTAACTTGACCACTCTCTTTCTCCTTTGTTCTTACTATAAAAAAAAAGTCTTTGTTTTTTCTTTCTGTCTTCAGCTTAATTTCTTATGCCTTTCAATGTTTATGAGTGCCATTCTGCAACAGAAATCATGTGATCGGATATGGAAACTTGAAGTAATATTATTGACAGTTTTACGTGATTGAATTTACCAATTTTTAACCGAGAATATATATATTTTTTCAAACCTCCACTGATTTCTAATGTCCGTAACGCCACAATTTAACACTATCAAACGCTTTTTTCTTTAAAAAGGTTTTTTCTAATGTTAACATTTATCTAAATCATAACTCGACTGAACAAGATTCAATCTATTTATGTCATGCTGACTTAAAACAATCACAGATTGAGGAACAATTATTACTTCATCTAACCTCCGTACAGGTTTAGTACCATTTACATATATTTTTATCATCAATGCTTGCACTTTTCACATTTCACACACTATGTGACGTCTTAATAGACTGTAAAACATGATTTAAGAAATTCCAAACGGATGTAAATTGATTTCATGAAATAAAATACATATCTGGTCACAAGTCTAACTTCCGTAACAAAAATGAGGAGGATTTGATTGCTCAGAAATATTCAGTATTGACACTGGTATTAAGGTGGCGAATTTGTTTTAACAGTCACATTCCTGGTGCTTATGATACATATCTACAATAATCACTCAGTACAGACATCACCATTTAAAAGTCTGTTTATGATGTACTAGAAAATCATTTTGAATCTACTTTCAACCTCCGGCATGGGTTCCAGACGCAACACTTGCAGCTGATTGTTTTCATTTCGAACATATACATTGGTGGCAGTGTCAAAATAGGTTACACCCTCAGGATAAGATCTTAAGTGAAGCGACTTTTGTTAGAATAAATATTTCGTTACGGATGTTAGTCATTACGGATGTTAGAAATATTTCATTAAAACTGACATTTAGCAAAGGAGATGCAGGAGAGACTCACGCGCATTGTTTCAATTATGTGTCCTTGATGTTTTCCAAACTAAAACTGCATCAATTTCACAGAGACCAATCAAGTTATGGTAGAAAAAGCCGTTACGGATGTTAGAAAAGAATTTGTCCCAAATTGCAATTTTGTATTTCATATGTAACAGTCAGCTCAACTTTAAGAGAATGTTAAAAAATATCAAAGGGTTGTGAGCTCTATCCATTCCACCACTGAAAAAAGGTATTTTAGGGTACATGGCACGGTTCAAAATACTTGCAATAAATTGATCAAAATGTGTTACGGACGTTAGGTATGATTTTGCGACAAATGATTTTGGATGAAAAAATATATCAGCTCTGGATATAATGAAGAAAAGTATCCAAATACGGTAGATGATAGTTGTGTCGATTCAAAAAATAAAGTGTACGACCCGATTCTTCCTAATCTTAAGATACAGCAGAAGTACACATACTGTGTATAGTACCTGCGACAGGCAAAATTTAACAACATCCATCCAATTAAAAGGATACTACTGTCACAAAAATGAATCTGATGACTTTCAAAGTGTACTTATTGTAGACTAGTATCATTAGTGATATAAAAATAATTGGTCTGTCTGTCATTTGTATGTATATAATCATTGGAGTAATTCACGTATTTATTGATGCGACAAGCATTTTTCGTAATTGTACCCATTTTTGGAGAATGACTGTAGAGCTCTAACGACCCTGAGAAAACGGCCATTTTGAAAACATTGTGGGAAAAGGAGAAAATGCTGGTAACCAGCATTTTCTCCTTTCCCCGCAATATATTTTCTTTCCTTCCCAAAAACAAATCTAAATTTTTCGGCCACATTTACTTTGAAGTCTGCAAATGCTTTCAATTTGGACTAGTCTAAAATTTTGTCGTTTGATAAAGAGTTAACCAGCACTAGGGTTGGGCTCTGAAGTGTCTTGGCCAAGAACATGATCACGAAAAACCCAGTGATTCTCGAACCCTGGCCTCCAGGTTATGAGTCACACACTGAGCCACACATAATCCCAAACAAACCATTGTAGAGGATCCCTTTCACGGCGGGGAATCACGTGACACAACAACAACAACAATGACCGTTATTTGAAAAAATTCCCCGACTTCAGGTAAGAAAATCTTCAATAATTCCGTTAATACATGACCGATTGGAATTTGGTTTGAAGCAGAGAAGGCGGAAGGACTCCAGGGATTTGCTTGATGTGTTAGATTTTTTAAACAACACCTAGTAAAAAAGTTATTGACGAGCAAACAAATTTTTTACCCTGGATAATTTGTTTGCTCGTCAATAACTTTTTTGTCAGGTGTTGTTAAAAAATCTAACACATCAAGCAAATCCCCGGAGTCCTTCCGCCTTCTCTGCTTCAAACCAAATTCCAATCGGTCATCTATTGACGGAATTATTGAAGATTTTCTTACCTGAAGTTGGGGAATTTTTTCAAATAACGGTCATTTTTGTTGTTGTTGTGTCACGTGATTCCCCGCCGTGCCTTTCGTGTCTTCGACTGTTTATAGGCTTGATCAATCCATAAGCAAGTCCAGGTGACCTTCCTAAATTGAAAGCATTTCCAGACGGTAACAAGGTGTCAAAACTTCAGACAAGCCCCTCCCTCGCCACACTCTGACAGCATTTCGATGGCTGAGTGCAACACCATCCTAAGTGCCTATACAAAGTACAGGCACTTAGGATAGTGCTGCACTCACGCATCGATTTGCCCTCAACAAATACATGTATGTGGTTTATCTGACATGATTTGGCTTGCACCACGCCAAAAGGGACACGAGGACATTTGTGTAAATCGTCTCGGATTAGTCCGCGCAGGATAACCCAAGACGGGACCATACGACAACATTTGATTTTGTGCTTCAGTAGAGTTGCACATAACAGAAAATTACATGAAAACGGAGTGTCGTTTCGGATTAGCCTGCGTTGGCTGGCCCGAGATGACAATATACGCAAATGTCCGAATGCCCCTTTTTGCTTGTTGCAAGCCATTTGTGTCCCATTTTTCGTATTCAAAAACGTTCTTGTTCAGAGTTGTTAATTCTTTTCCAAACAATCCCGACTTTTAACCATCCACAGGGAGACAGCTCCTGAAAGTAATGCTTTCTAACCAATGGAAGACAGTTTGCACCATTTGGAGCACAATGAATTTGTCTGCAAAAGCTTTGGATTTAACCATTTGGACTAGTCCTAGTTTTGCCAGGGTAGGTAAAGGTTTATTAACCAGTTACCACACAGCAAAATTTCAGACCTATCCAAATTGAAAGCATTTGCAGACGACAATTTCAAAGTGGCTCAAATGGTGCAGTTTTGCTTTGATAGGGTAGAAAACTTCGTGGAAAAAGGAGAAAATGCTGGTTACCAGCATTTTCTCCTATTCCCACTATGTTTTCGAAAGGATTCTTCCTCAGGGGTGTTCAAAGTAGTCATTGTGTGGTAAAAGGTTAAATTGGGATTGTGATGTAAGGGTTTATTGTTTTTCTGTTTCTACACGAAAACAGATCAGACCGAAAAAGATTCATAAACTGTTGTATAACTGTATTGGTAAGTTATTACCAGACGACAAAGTTCAGCTTCGCCCAAATTAGCTGCAATGTGAAAGCTGAAAGCAACAAGTTATCATGGAATGTTGGGGAAATCTTTAAAATGGTGATAAAGGAGAAACCACTACCATTCTTACCATTTTCACAGAAATAAAAAATAGAACGGGTTGAGGAAAAATTCCAAACCTTGAATGTAGCCATCTTTCACCATATAAAGCATTGATGGTAGGCTAGCATTCGAGTGGGGGCGTAATGTTTTTGGAACAATTTGTTTTTCGTCATCAAAGTCCAACGAGTGAGATTGACATAATTATCACCCTACGATCTCATAGTATTGAAAGATTTAGTTTTGTGCTTTTGAAAACATTGAAGGACAAGGACATAGTCCAGTCATGCAGCATGCTCCTTGTCCCACAATGTTTTGTATGAGTTTAAAATTTAGAACAAGTTTTTTCATTTGAATCTCATTTGTCTTCTGCAAACGCCTTCAGTTTAGAATAATTTATCTAGAACTTTGTCATTTGTTTAACTCTATACCAAACAGTCCCTGGTTTTTACGGCCGTGGGATAGAAACCTGATGAAAACATTGGGAAAAGGAGAAAATGCTGGTTACGAGTTTATTTTTGAGCTACGTTTGTTTTGTCGTCTGCAAATGCTTTGAATTTGGAACAGTCTAAAATTTTGTCGTTTGGTAATAGAGTTAAGAGTGTACCTTCACGAATCCGTACTCGATCATGGAGATGCATTTTAGGGAGAACAGACATGTAAGTATGCAATGTTTTTATGCTCCCTGAAAAATTTCGGGGGAGCATATAGTCACCACGCTGTGCGTACGTCCACTCGTCCGTTCGTCCGAAGCCATTTCTCCACAACCCCTGGACTAAATTTTATGAAAATTCATATCTGACTCCTTGGAACAGTGCGCAAATATCTCTTTCCCGGTTTCCCAACTTGAGGCTGCGTCATGGAAAAAGGGAGCTTCGTGTAAAAAATCTGTCCGAAGCCATTTCTCCACAACCCCTAGGCCAAATTTTATGAAACTTCATATCTGAACCCCTTGGAATACTGCTCAAATACCTTTTCCGGTTTTTCAATTTGAGGCTGCGTCACGGAAAAAGGGGGCTTCATGTAAGAAATTGTTTTACACTAATATCTCCTACATTAGTGCTCAAAACTTTGTGAAATTTCAAATCTGAACTTGTTGGAACGTTGTCCAGATACCTCTTCCCGGTTTCTCAATTACAAGCTGCGTAACGAAAAAGGGGGGGCCTCATGTAAAAAGTTGTTTTTCTCTAATATCTACAACATTGGCGCTGAAAAATTAATGAAATTTAAAAATTGTTTGTCTGTAAAATCTGTATTAGTGCTCAAAAGTTCATGAAATTTCAAATCTGAACTCGCTGAAACATTGCACAGATACCTCTTCCCCGGTTTCTCAATTTCAGGCTGCGTCCTGTAAAAAGGAGGCTTTATATAAAAAATCGTTTTATGTAATATATCCTACATTACTGCTCAAAATTTCATGAAATTTCGAATTTGAATTATTGTTTAAAAAAAATTCTACAAACCACACACCCTTTGTATTTATTCCAATTATGCAATATTGTCTTAACTGATAAAGGGGCATAAAGGAGGCTTAGTGTCCTCTACAAGTTTGTGATGGCTCCAAAAGTATTGCAGCTATTAATCAATGTCAAAATTCATAAACAGATAGATCTTATAGATTAATAGAAAATGTAATTTGTCCATGTTTCAAGACGTTTTAGGGGAAAATGGGGCTTCATGGTAGAGTTAGAGTCAGTTTTTCTCCATTATCTTGCTGGTCAAAATTTCACGTTTCAGTCACTATCCTCTCCAAAAGAATATTGCTGTCGGTCTGTCCATTCATTTGTCGAGCTCTATTTCAGTTTATGTTCGCGCATTTTTCTCCTGGTAGATATGTCGTCAATTATTATCATCGTAACATTTGCCTTTGGATTATTTTTTCCAATTTCATACTTTTTATGACAAGCACTTGTTCAAGGAGGATAACTCGTCTGTGACGGCTCTTGTTTTCAATGTTATATCAATACTCTGTACCCAACAATATCTACATATTTTACACGATTCTCACGTGCACTCTTGTTGTTGGCTGTTCATTGCATACATACATACCATGGGTGTTGCCAGAATGACGAGCCAATGTTAAATGTTAAGGTGATGGGTTTTTCAACACTCCGCTGGATAATTTTCATTACAGTTTTGGTCCAGCTGTTTCCTGCAGGTAAGCTTCGTTGGCATATGATCCCGTTAGTGTCACACAGTGAATTTTCCTTGATTTTTTTTTTTTTTTGGGGGGGGGGGGTTGAAATGTAATGAAACTAAACGCACCGAATGAATGTTGAAATGGCCCCTTACTTGTGTATGCACCATTTTAACGTTTATTTCGTACAATTCTTGTGTTATCCTAACAAAATTGTCAAGCAAATCAACTGTAATTCCAAGTATAATGCTGCTTTGTTTGGAAAATTAACCCTTTACCACACGGCTAAATTTTAGACCTATCCAATTTGGAAGCATTTGGAGATGACAATTTCAAAGTGCCTCAAATGATGCAATCTTACTTTGATAAGGTAGAACACATTGTGGAAAAAGGAGAAAATGCTGGTTACCAGCATTTTCCCCTTTTTCCTACAATGTTTTCAGAAGACTTCTTTCTCGGGGTCGTTAACAGTCGGGACTGTGTGGTAAAGGCTTTACCCTTTACTCCATAGATACTCATTCCTACGCATTGCTTGTAGGAGCCTTTTGAAAACATTATGGCAAAAAGGTGAAATTGCTCGTGACGAGCTATTTCACCTTTCGTCACTATTTTTTCTATGCTATCAAAAGGTGTCATATACACATAAGAATCGGCTTCATCCTTGCTGTTATTTAGGGTCAATTAGAGACACCATAGAAATGCCTGATATAGTAAAGGGTTAAATATTGTAATTATGCATATTACTTGTTTTATTTTCACAATTCCGATTTTTTGCCACATGTTCACTGTCCAATCGAGGCTCAATGCATTTGAGGCAGCGAACCATATCGTTATGTGATGTGGCATGTAAATAGGCTTAGGACGGTATGGAACTTTTATGACCCTTTACTGACGAATCCAGTGTTTATGCTACATTGAGGAAGAAAACAATTGCTTGAAAATAGATAAAAAGGAATAACCAAAATTTTCCCATTCCTCAACAATGTTTTCTAGTCTTATCAAAGCTGGGACACTGATAGATCTATAGACTTCTTAATCGCCAATCGGAGGCAATATCCAGTTTTTGAGCCAATTACCTTTTTTTTTTGTTTGTCGTCAGGGAATGCATGCAGCAACGACTGATTGAGTTTTCCCCGGTAAAAGACAATGAAAGAACATTAAAATATGATTATTTTACCCACAAGCTCACATGACTGTACTGTTGGTCTATCAGATTTTGTACTATCTTCGCAAGCCAAGGCTGACGATTCACTACGCTACTCTACCCTTGGCGGATCGCGCTTGATTTTTACATTCCCCCGATACACTTTTTCATTGGATGCAGCCAGCTCTAACTGCAACGAATGAAATCGCTCGTAGCGTTTCATCTTTGATAAAAATAGAACAAGGTCGCTACCTTTCGAATGGAAGGTAAAACATGGAAACCCACGTGATACCGCTTCATGTGTATTCGTAAGCGGTTTGTAAAACGATATTTCACTTGCTTTTAGAAATATTATGTAAAGGGGATTAAAAAACCAGCATCCAATAGAGGGCGCATCGCAGGAATCTCGAAATCGGGCTCAATCAGCCAAGGTAAGATCCACATAGTGATTGTAAACTTGGCTCGCGAAGAGGATTTTGTACCAGACTTGTCCCTCTCGTTGCTGGCTTCGTTATTTCATTGGACGGCCACTTTTATTAGATATATGTAAAAATGATATTTTTATTACCTCAGAGTCAAGAAGCGTAGCAATGCAGAGAATATTTGGGGGTTTTTTTTCGGTGAAAGATCGAAATTTATTTCATCGAGTGGACACCATCGGTAATATTTTCACGATTGGCGCAGCCACGAGTGAGAATATTACGGATGGTGTTCACGAGATGAAATAAATTTCGATCTTTCACACACAAAAAAATATTACTCTATTTATTTCATGCTTTTAACCCTTTCTGGGAGGAGCTTTATCAAAATCCAGTAGTTCTTTTCCGTTATTCCCCCCCTGGCCTACTCCTACCGCATAGCAACGCATTACAATATTACGTTATGCGCGAGAAATGCAAAGTAAATGACGTCATATTTCCATCTGCTTGTGAGGCACGCGCAATTTACCTAGGCAACAAGAACATGAAAATCGATGTTTTCACTGGTGGTACCAGTGTAAGATCGAAAAATATTTTCACTGCTATTTCTCGATATAATTCAACATATTTTATTTACCTAGATGCTTTGTATAAGTAGACTAAATGGTAGGCACCATTTTTGTTCTGCATATTTCAGTTGGATCCGCATTTTGTTACATCTGCACATCGAAAGAGAAGAAGACATGTGGCTACACGTTTATGATGACAGAGAAGGACGAAGCCTATGTCAAATGGTGTGCCACTTCCTGTTATAAACTGTCTACAAAACGAGGCGATCAGGAAGGTAAATGTCTTTACCCATAACCACTTGCAAATTACCTTCTGTCGTAAGCTTTGAAGTATAGCGGACCACTTTTGACGTCATTGGTGCTGAGGAAGAAATTGCTGGTAACGAAGCAACTTCTCCTTTAATCACCGTATTCGTTTTTTTGTTTAAGTAAATTAATGTTAAATCCTCGGTTCATGTCTGATGTCATATTCTACATGGAGCTGAATCTGATACTAAACTGAAACTGAAAACTGAAACCTGAAACCGGTATCGTAGTCACAGACCTCCAGATAGAAGGGGTGATTTTGATTTCAAAGTTGAAAATGTGAATACTTCTGCACTAAACCCTATGTCATGGGTACTCATTAGAATCGTCTCATCGAGACGATTCTAATGAGTACCCATAACATAGGGTTTGGAAGAGAAATAATGGATTTAGAATACCATCACTCCCTCTTATCTGGAGCTCTATTAGCGGACAGGACTTGGAAGTTCCATGTTATTGGAATCCTCAGCATGGCGAATGTCTGTCTGAGGGTTGATGACAGTCACTCCGCCAGTATTCTTTCTTCTCTCACCGCTGATATTTGTTTCGACGATGATTATGTAGAGAAGCAGTTCGTGCGTATCAGGACAATTGTCCCCCCCCCCCCCCCCCCGACAATTTCCCCCTGGACAATTACCCCTAAGGAAAATTGCTCCCCCCCTCCCTGAGGACAATCCTTCCCTGGACCATTGCCATTGCCCCCCTCCCCTCGGACAGTTCCCCCTCCCCCGGACCATTGCCCCCCGAGGGCAAGGAATTTTCCTTGGGGCCAATAGTTCAGGAGGTTGCCCTCGGCGGGCAATAGTACTAGAATCGGTTTTTGAGGATTAACTCTTTAAAAGACGACAAAATTTTAGCCTTGTCAAAATTGAAAGCATTTGCAGACGACAATTTCAGTGTGGCTCAAAAGGTGCAATTTTTCTTTGACAGGACAATCTGAGGACAATCCTTCCCTGGACCATTGCCATTGCCCCCCTCCCCCCGGACAGTTCCCCCTCCCCCGGACCATTGCCCCCCGAGGGCAAGGAATTTTCCTTGGGGGCAATAGTTCAGGAGGTTGCCCTCGGCGGGCAATAGTACTAGAATCGGTTTTTGAGGATTAACTCTTTAAAAGACGACAAAATTTTAGCCTTGTCAAAATTGAAAGCATTTGCAGACGACAATTTCAGTGTGGCTCAAAAGGTGCAATTTTTCTTTGACAGGAGAGAAAACATTGTGGGAAAAGAGAAAATGCTGGTTACCAGCATTTTCTCCTTTTCCCTGTAATGTTTTCAAAAGGATAATTTCCCAAAGGTGTTAAAAGTCGGGATTGCATTGTAAAGAGTTAATTTGCGAATTACTGTTATAAGAAAATCCAAGAAAACATGGACAGATGCACAATAACGTTGAAAAAGGCGCTATGCACTATACAAAACAGTTTCTGCAGGGGTTATATTCAAATTGTATGGCCATGGAAGTATTGGAGCTGCAATTATTTTGTGTTTGGTAAAGTAGCAGAAGAAAATAAAGACTGCTTTTACTCTTGCCCATAAGGGTTTCAAACCCCACGCCCTAAAAAAAAAAAACAGTAAGGAGGACCGAACCCCTCACACTACCGTGGATCCTTGCTTCTTCAAGCAGATTAAGATGACCCTCAGCTACGTGAATCTGTCGCACCCACTTAACTTCCTCTCGGTGACCATGTGTTCTTCTCATTGAACATCTAAAAAATGCAGTTATAACAGGAACAAAAAAAAAAAGAAAGAAAAAGGCACAATAGATAACATTTCTGCTGTAAACCAGAAAATGCAGCCGTGTAGTATAACTCAGACATTGTTGAGGAAGATCTATGAGTCCGAGTTGTAAGTCATTTCTTAACCCTTTCCCAAACCACAAATTTTAAACTCTTCCAAACTGAAAGATTTTGCACACGACAATTTTAACTTTCATAACAATGGCAGAAAATTAGCCGAAGGGGCAGAAAACACTGTGGGAAAAGGAGAAATTGCTCGTTACGAGCAATTTCTCCTTTTCACACAGTGTTTTCAAAAGACTTGTACTACAGACACGTAAAAACAAGGGCTTGTTTGGGAAATGGTTAAAGGCCTGATAGAGGCCAAAAAGTAAATACATCAAAATTTAAATCAAACCCTTTAAAAATATGCGAATTATTTGTGAAGTTGACAACATGTTATTGTACGGTGGGTCTAGGAGGCCTTAATTTGCCAGGTCGTTCTTCCTTCTTTACTTTTTATCTGGTCGTTCAATTCATTTTCCTGTCAGGGACTTGCACCAGTGATGGTATACATGAATATTAGATCCCCCGACTAACCTTGAAATTTGCTGCCAGTGGGGTAGAAAACATTGTGGGAAAAGGAGAAAATGCTGGCTACATTTTCCTACAGTGTTTTCAAAAGGCTTCTTTTTCAGGGTCGTAAAAAACGCAGGGATTGTTTGATAAAGAGTTAATACATTTAATATTGTTTGTTTATTTGCAGTAATAAGTCGAGGCTGTCTCCCGGATATGAAAACAATCGAGTGGTGTCGCCACGACCGGAAGCGTGACGTCAAAGGTGTGATGTGCACTTGTAATACGAACTTGTGCAACTCTTCATCCAGCTTACGTTCCCACTTACATTTACATGCTTTGAATTTCTTCATCCTTCTGTGTTTTATGTATACCGATGTGTCCAATAAATGATGAGTGAAATATATATATTACTCTTAAACAAATTATCCAGAGTAAAAAATTTGTTTGCTCATCAATAACTTTTTTATCAGGTGTTGTTTAAAAAAATCTAACACATCAAGCAAATCCCTGGAGTCCTTCCACCTTCTCTACTTCAAACCAAATTCCAATCGGTCATGTATTAACGGAATTATTGAAGATTTTCTTACTTGAAGTCGGGGATTTTTTTTTCAAATCTCGGTCATTGTTGTTGTTGTTGTGTCACGTGATTCCCCGACGTGCTTCTTGTCGGATGGTTTTCGACTATTGGGGTTTTATGAATGAAAATTAAAAGACCTTGGGAGTATAGGGATGATTTTTTTTGTATTTTTGTAAAAATTTCGCCCCAAAATCTGAAGGGCCACCTTTAAGAATATCATAGTAAACCGGATTCTTGAAGCTTGTTTAGATACGTACTAGATAAGGACAGTTTTTTTCCTTCTATCATATAAGGATAGCTCCTGCACCTCTGAACACAAACTTGTGATAGGTGACGTACGGAAAGCTGTCCTATCATAGGACTTGAATCTTTACTAAACAATCCCGGATTTTCACAACTCTGTGAAGGAACCATTTGAAAATATTGTGGAAAAAGGAGAAAATGCTGGTTACCAGTGTTTTAACCCTTCTCAAAACAAATTTCAACATTTTGAGTCACTTTGTCATCTGCTAATGCTTTCAATTTGGAATAATGTAAAAATTTGTTGTCTGGTAAGGACACAAGCATACTTGTTTTCACCAGATTTGAAATTATCATCTGAATAGGTGTTGGATGCCACTAACTCGGCTACTGGGGGCCAGAAGTTGAAAGCATCTGAGTATGATTAACTCTTTACCAAACAAAAGAGTTTTTAAACTTGTCCAAATTGAAAGCTTATTTTGAACGAACTGGCTGAAAGTCAACGCAATCTAATAGGGTATGTTTTACAGAAAAGGTTGCATTGCATGGAATACATTCAGGGGCATCATCTCTGGTCAAGAGCCAGGCTGGTGGCACTGAATACTCATGTACTCGTGCATTAATTGGAGCGTTGGGATTTCATGTTTTGTGTACATACTAAAACGAGAGAAGGTTCTGGTGAAAATGAAAACATGCAAGAAGTGGTGCAAAGTGAAATTGAGCGGCTACAAAATGTGGCTTTATATCACGGAGAGGTAGCACTTGTAAGGTTGGGCATTGGTACTTTGAGGTACTGGGCTATGTAGCCGGTTGGCCCCATAGGGGTCCGTAATTTGACTCCCATCACATATAGACCAATATCATTGGTGAATGGGTGATGGGAGTTAAATTACGGACCCCTATGGTTGACCCAAGTACGGAAAGTTAGTGATGCAAATTAGTACCTGCGCCAAATGCAATCCATAACCTGCTTAGTAATGCATTCAACTAAAGCACAAGTCAAGCTTCGCCCACTTCCTCTGACGTGATAAAAAATATAGGGAACGGATATGACGTCAATACCGGTTAGTTCACCTGTCCTGTTGGTGAATTGTACCACTCTCTTTTGCACTCCGGATCATTGACATTCACATGTATGGTGAGAACGACAACTCTGCTCAGAGATTAGAATTGTACATGTTTGTTTTGACCGTGGCGTCAGAAAGGTCAGGTGGACATTAGAATGTACACTGTCGTATTAGACCAAGTGTTTGGGACATCAAACAGTTATAACTCCTACACAAGTGCCTTAGCTATCTTGAACCTATTGTTGCAGAAAGGTGCCATGATTATGTCAGGAGGTTGTAGTAGCTGGAACAATGTGGAAACCACCTACGTTTATACAAAGTTCGGCGGTGCTTTGATTAAAGGAACAGGCTAGGAAATCTGATTTAAACCCTTTGAAACAATGCAGAGGAGTAATGCTCTCTGAAAAAGAGGCTAAATATATCTGTTAAAAAAAGTACCAGTTTCGCATTCCGCGCAGGCTGAGCTGGGCCCAGACCTTTTGCTTTTGGTCATTTTTATGAATGTCAAAGGCCCAACCTACATCACGATGACGAAGTTGATTGTTTGAAAATACTGTTCACATGGCGTTACATACCAAACAAGCAAACAAAAGCAGGAAATATAAAGCTGTGGAAGAAAAGCTGTTTCCACTTCAAAGATAAATGTGAGAAAAGGAGGAATCGCTCCAAATAATCAATTTTGCCTTTTCCCACCATGTATGCTAAGTTTTTTTCCCTCTTTTTTCCCTTGGAAAAAAAAACTTCCAGTAGAATTGTTTGAAAAAAAAAATCAATTAAACAGATTAACTCTGGCTGTGGTTTCAGCCACAGTTACCTTCATTCCTGTTTTCTGATGAAATAAGCCTCTCCTTTTCCCACGCTTTCTTTTAAACTGAAAACAAGTATAATTGAGTTACAACTGGCTCGCAACATTCGAAAAGGGGTATTCGGACACTAGGCCTTAATTGCGTAAAACGTCGTTTCGGATCAGCCTGCGCAGTCCGCGCAGGCTAATCCGAGACGACACTTTACGACTACATTAGATTCTTTGCTACAGTAGACTTGCACAAAACAGAAAATTACATAAAAACGGAAAGTGTCGTTTCGGATCAGCCTGCGCGAATTGCGCAGGCTGTTCCGAGACGACACTTTATGCAAATGTCCGATTATATATATATAAGTTTCGCATGTTGCAGGCCATTTAACGTGTCTTCTGCAAATTGTTTCAAATAAATTGAGTCCAAGATTATGTCGCCGCTTTTTACTGTAAAGAGTTGAAACGGGGCAATCGAGGCAATTAGTATTTTTCCATCATAGCAAAAATCGGCGCCCTAATGCTGCTTGTCTGGTCTCTGGTTTGATTGCAAATATCCTGAATTGAACATTTCAGTACCTCATTTTTCAAAATAAAAGATTAGAATGGAAGAAAAATTTACTGAAAGTGAAAATTGTGTCATCGGCACCTACATGCTTAACACTCTTTACCCCTACCCTCTAAAATCCTAGATTCAAGCAGTTTTACTTCAAAACATGCATGATGACGTATTTACATCATCTGCTAGGTCATGTGTTAATATTTTCCGATCATTTAATTGCAAATTGGTGTAAAATTTATCTAGTTGTATTTATTTTTTTATGAAAACCATCGAAGTAACATGCATCAATTTTAGAACTGCACCGGGACAGAGGTGAAGGTCAAAGTTGATTTTCTTTAAGAATACGTTTAGATGAAACTGCATCATATTTTCTATGACGCTAACTAAAAGATGAAATTAGAAAATGATTTTGTTATTTATTTTATACTCTGTTAAAATTTTGAGTTTATCTTGATCCGACCGTGACTGCCGTGGACCAACAAACCGCAAGGCTAGTACCAAAGAAAGAATAAAAGGTGTCTGCCGCTTATATTTCATAAGGAAGATTGATTGGAAATGACCAGAGAAAATAAAACTAGTATAGTCTAAAAAGGTCTAGTTCTTTATATATAATGATAGGACTAGATAAATTTCTGACGTGAAAAAATTCTACCAAGGTTCATTCTGTTTTTCTATTTTCGCACGTTTTCGTCAGCATGACTTTTCTGGATCAGTAGATTTATCCTCGGGACCCGGTTGTAGGCTATTTAAAGCTTAAAACTGCAAAGAAAGTCAACCTATTTTTCCTTTTGTTTTTTAGAGAGAGAAAAAAAAAAACTTGCATAAGCAATGCTCTTAGTCGGTCTTAGTCTCGGCAAGAAGGTAAGGGGGTATAAGGGTCATGCGCGGATCCAGATATATTTCTCGGGGGGGGGGGGGGTCCACCGAACACGCACTCGTCTTTTTTATATGATAGTCTATAATTGATTTCTGGATTTCAGCTGATGTTAGCCGTTTAAAAGAAAAGTCAACGTTTCCAGTTCTAACCATGAGAAGTTCTCCACATTTAGAACTTTTTTTTTTAATTCATTTTCATAACCACATTTTTGCCAAAATTCCAGGGGGGTGGGCGGACCCCCGGTCCCCCCTCTGGATCCGCCCATAAGGGTACTGCCGTCACAGAATCTACAAATAAAGAGATCTACAATATGTAACTCTAAATCTGCTTAGATTTGATAGGCTACTTTCGCCCGCGGCCTAAAATCAAAATGCTTCAAACGAGCTGGTCAAGCAAGTGTCCAATCAATGATCCATGGACTAAAGTTGAATTGTTTGAAAAAAAAATCAACCTAATAGATTAACTCTGGCTGTGGTTTCAGCCGTCAGTAAAATTGTGGGAACAACAACCACTGTTTTGAATAACAACTACCGCAACAACACGGTATACAGTCATTTCGAACCCTAACCATTTCGTACCATACATTATATTACCATTTCGTACCAAAGAATTACCATTTCGTACTTGTATGCATTGACCATTTCGTACCATAATATTACAATTTCGAATCATAACTTACGAATTCGTACCAAATCCATAGTTTATTTATCTAACGATTAATAAAATGTATTTTTCGTTGAATTAAAAAAAATGTTGATTTTATAATTGTAAAAAGTTTTAATAGTTGCATTTGTTGCGTACGTGTAAAGTATATATTCGTTAACTAATTAAAGGAAGCAATCGATGTTTGACACAGATGATAGATAATTATATTGTTTGGTTAATTTTTGTTGCAAGATTGGTAATCTAAAATTTTTTTTGTAAATAATTTGTTTGGTGTTTGCCTTTAATTATAGGATGTCGAGTGATATCTGATCATCATTTGCTAAATGAGTTAATCACAACATAATTTTCAAAGTATATACAACCGTCAAATTGTTTTCGATACAATACAAAAATAATGTCTTCGTATATCAAATGCTCGAAAACTATAACGGCACGTGTCTTGGTCAACAACATGGAACTTGTGATACAGGCGAGGAAGTAATTTAGATTTGAAATTAAGGAATAAACAAGAAAGCCAGCAACCTTGGCCCATACATACTAGTCCCGTTTCTGACGGAAGAATCCGACCTACTCCCCCTACAGAACAAGCTGGTATTAGAAGGGTAGCTTAAGAAAATCCAGAGAAAAACACTTGAACAACTATACAATCTACCTTATTTAGTGCGTGGGAGACAAACAGAGAGGGAGAGATTTCCGTCAGTACACTTTTAAAGTTATGTGGAAGACAGGTGTACACGTGTGCGATGAATGTGATTTGATAAAAAAAAAGATTTATGAACAATATAACTATTGTACTACATGTATGCTAAATATTCTTGTTGTGTTTAGATCTACTGGTCGAAGGCTAGAATAGCTTATGCAATAGCGTGTTTCCTTATGACCATGCGTCCGTCCGTCAACTTGCCTTGTTAACGCAAGTCCACAATTTTTCTTTGATTCACTTCAAAAGAAAGCCAGTAGAGCAACTTGGGCCTTCTTGTTTTATGGATGAACGGTGTTGTTGTTCAATAACGCCCAGGATTCCGCTTTATTTATATTTTATCAAATTTAATTTTGTTACAAAATTGAAATAGAAATGTCAAATGCAAAAGCGAAAAAAATCAACATAGCATCATTCATCCATACATCCATCCATTATGTTTCGTTTATATCTATTATAATCTTATGTTAAATTGCGAGTATTATTAATCAAATAAACTTTACATCTAAGTTCGACAGTTATTTTCTATTATTTGATAGATTTTGGTACAAAATGACCAATCCTATGGTACGAAATGTTAATTTCATGGTACGAAATGACCAATCCTATGGTACGAAATGACTGGTACGAAATGGTTATGGTACGAAATGTCCACAATTCCAACAACAACAACAACATCAAGCGGGAACCATTAAATACGGAAATAGAATTTGACATCAGTAAATGAGACAAAACGACGATGTGTATATCGCTTTTTACGTGTTTAATTGAGTTTTTACCATACATATGTATAGTGACAGTCCCTTTCTTTGGCTCCTTTTGTGGGATTGACACAATTTTACGGCTGTCAATCATTATTATCATCTTTACTGTACTAAGCGAGGCTATACCAAAGGTTTTGGTAAGTTAACAAACTTTTAATTTATAATGCATTCAGAAACCCCATTGATAAGATAGGACTCTGTTTGTTAAAAAAGAAGTATTGCGTACCAAGTTCAACACTTAATCATGAAATTCCAGATTTTAACAGCCAAGAACAATGAAAGGCTTTTGAAAATATTTTAGATGTTAAGCAACGATTGATTTGTCTTCTTCTGCAAATACACTAAATGTATTCAGTTCGGACAACTCTTAAATTTGTTGTTTGGTAAAGAGTTAAACTGTTATTGAATAAATCATTAATAAATGACTTTCTTACAAAAATTGGGTAGAGAAATGAACTTTCTGTATGTTGAAAGTACCAGTTAGAAGGTCAGAGAAGATGTTTTGCAGCAGTAACAGTTGGTCAGAACAGAGTCCAAAGATTGTACTCATTCACTCATATAAAAAATTTACGAGTAAGGAATGGATGAGTATGAGTGTTATTGGTAATGGTTGTCCGGCAGGATGATTATTGAAAAGGAAATAGTAAGCAAATAAGTTTTTCAGATGAATGTTAAATCCACGAGGGTCATCCAGAAATGAATGAGAGTTAGTTTGTAACTTTTGATTGAAAAACATAAAGCCACAAAACTTGGTATGTAACTAAAGTCCTTGAGGGAATGCATTGGTGTTAATTAACATAGTGACGTCATGTCATTTTTGATGATGTCATCTCAACCAACTTAATAGCAGACGATGCATTTGTGCTGACTCAAGAAGAAATTTATGAGTATATCAAGATAGAGAGTTAGCAGGGGAAGAAAGCGACTGAAATATTTAATGTGCTTCAGGAGGTTGACCCGACATGAGCAGTTGGATTTAGCATTTTTTTTGTAGATGAGTAAAGGATTTCAATAATGCAAGAGTCTTACAACAAGTCCTCCTCCGGTAGGCCAGTAACAGTTACAGATGCCAATAACACGGAAATTGTTCCTCAACTTCTCAACTCTGATAGACGATTTACATGCGAGGAAATTGCTTATGAAACAGGGATAAGTAAGAGTTCCATTTTTGTGATTCTAACACAGAATTTAGGTATGAGAAAGATCGCTGCGCAGTGGATGCAGCACACCTCTCAAAAACTGAAGAAGACGAACATGTTTAAATATGTACTGAATTTTTAATAGATATTCAGAGGAGGGTGAAATGATGCTGAATAGAGTGGTTGCTATCAACAAAACATGGATTCGGTCACTTGAGCCCGAATTGAAATGCCAGAGCTCTGAACGGCATGCTCCAGACATGCCAAAACCTTTGAAATATCGCCGCAGTATGAACTGTCCAAAGATGTTAATGATCTCTGCCTATGATATTAACAGCGTTTTGACAACACACAGATTTCCACATGGAAGTATGGCTAATAAAGAGTACTATGAGTAGTAATTGACAAAAATTCTTCGACCAGCGATACACTTCAAACGACCGCAACTTCTACGGGTGACGCCATTAATTTTGCATGATAACGCCACGCTGCACAAGTCCAGCATTGTTAGGAATATGTTTGAGGGGTACCACTGGGAAGTGTTTAAACATCCACCATATTCGCCAGACTTAAGTACCCCTGACTAAGACCTGTTTCCAAAAACTTAAAGAACCAGAAACCTTTCTATTTACATACATTGATGATTTTCATGTTTTAAAGTGAGATTTTGTGTTAGACTGAGGCACAGTGCTATAGAAACGAAAGGGTTTGATACACCCAAAAGAGATTATTGTGGTTAGTAGTTGATTTTGATCTCCCATACTTTCTAGAAATCCCCCATGCTTTTCAGACGATGGCAGGCAATCCCCCACTTTTTTCACATCCTTG
The DNA here is from genome assembly GCA_943736015.1 of Tridacna crocea. Lineage (NCBI taxonomy): Eukaryota > Metazoa > Mollusca > Bivalvia > Cardiida > Cardiidae > Tridacna > Tridacna crocea. Next base: position 28,246,795 of record OX031070.1, read on the forward strand.
ATCACATTTATGATTTATCTTTGTGATTACCCACCATTGCATGAATTTTTAACTGAAGTCTACTCTTTAACCCTTTCCCAAATGACAAACTTTTGGACTAGACCATATTGAAAGCATTTGCAGACAACAACTCAACTCTTGCTGAAAAGATGATTTCTGTCAATGATAGGGTAGTAAACATTGTGGGAAAAGGAGAAAATGTTGGTTTCTCCCACAATGTTTTCAAAAGGCTACTATTCCATACCCGTAAAAACCAGGAATTGTTTGGGAAAGGGTTAAAAGGGTAGAAAACTATAAGAGACAACAGTGAAATACTGGTAATCTGCTTTATCTTCTTTATGCAATATTGTTTCCAAAAGCTTTCTTTTTCAGAGTTGTCAAATTTTGTAACTGTTTGATAAAGGGTAAAGGAATTAGTTATCTTCACACACATTATGGCGTCTTGTTTCTGCTTAACTCATTACCAAACAACGTAATTTTAGGCTTGTCCAAATCAAAAACATTTGCAGACGACAAAATAAAAGGGACTGAAAAATTTGAAATTTGTTTTGCGAAGACTGGAAAACACTGTGGGAAAAGGAGAAAATGCTGGTTACCAGCATTTTCTCCTTTTCCCACCATGTTTTCTAAAGGCTTCTCTTTCAGGGTCATCAAAAGTAGAGATTGTGTGGTAATGGGTTAACATGCATTTATGTATTTTTTTTTTTACAGTATAGTGTGATTCCATACCTACGTTTTGCAATATTTTTACTGGTCATTATATATGTTCCTGTGGGGATAATACCATACCCTGTGATATGGCTGTATGATAAAGTTTTGTGGTTGTCTGACCCATTCTTGATGGTGAATGAAGTTGTTCTTGGACTGAACTTTGTCATGCACTGTAGTCGGCGTTGTGCAGAAAATATACAGGAGGATGAGGAGGAGGCATGGAAATGGAAGGTAAGTTTTATACATAAACGTTTTGTTCTCAGTTTGTAGTTGTAGTGTTTATACTATCCCTGTACCAAATGAGCCTGATTAACTCTTTACCAAACGACAAAATTTTAGGTTTGTCAAAATCGAAAGCATTTGCAGACGACAAAATAAAAGTGACTAAGAATTTGAAATTTGTTTTGTGAAGGGTAAAAAATGTTGTGGGAAAAGGAGAAAATGCTGGTTACCAGCATTTTTCTCCTTTTCCCACAATGTTTTCTACCCTGCTAGAAACAAATTTAAGTTTTTGAGTTACCTTTACTTGTCATCTGCAAGTGCTTTCAATTTGGAACAGTCTAAAATTTTGTGTTTGGTAAAGGGTTAAAGTAAAGTTTCAATTTTTGAGTCATGTTTATTTTGTCCTTTGCAAAATGCTTTTAATTTGGACAAGTCTAGAATTTTGTTGTTTGGTAAAGAGTTAAAGCAGCAGTGACTGTCTTGAAGGAAAAAAGAAAAATAATTTACATCTATTCTGTTAGCTGTTATCTCCACCAGATTTTATAGAAGGACTTGTAAGAGAGACAAAAGAATGGATTGATAACTCCAACATTATAAGATACGAGGGTTGTCGCAGAAGTAAAAGGACTTTACTTGTAGCTGCGTTATTGTCGGGCGCATGCACATATATTTTTGCTTGAATACAGTTCAACGCATATGTTTTTGCTTGAATACAGAGTTTCCAAGGTAACAGTAAAGGTAGGCGGTGCCTCCCAGTTTCAATAATGCAAAGATAACATTTGCTTGTTCAGATATGGCTATAATTATCTGTATGTTTTGTCTTTCCGAGCAAAACTTCGGCTGCATAATATAGGGGTTATAAATCAGTTCCTGTTTATTTGAGCACCGTAGCATTTCCATTAGCTGAGATGCAGCGTATTTCATCATGTCAGAGTCTACAGAGAAAGTTGATAAGCGACGTTATGTTGGACATCAGTGAATGTTATTCTGTGTGCCAGGTGGCATTTAGCATTGTTTGTATTTTAACTATAGTTTCGTTATTGTTAAAAGTATTTTGATGATTTTTGGAAGAAATAATTATGAGATATGGCTCTTAACCCGCTTTAGTTTTCTTGCTTATACACCTATAATTGTTCATCTTACAGCGATAGTCATTTTACTTCTGCGACAACCCTCGTATTAGCCATGATCTGGAAAAAGGGATTCAATGCAACTTCACAATGCATTTTGCGAAGCCATTCATCACATAGTTATAGGATCTGACATGAATGGGCTTTTGAGATAAGATTTTATCAAATGTGTTAAGGGGAATATTATTAAGCAAGCCTTTGGCAAGCTGAATAACATTTTTTCTTGATGAGTTAAATAAAATCTTATCTCAAATGTCCACGAATGTCAGATCTTTTTTATCACATAATGAAATTTCACCCCCCAAAAAAAAATCATAAATGCACCTGCAGTAGTATCCATAAGACCCACTTACTTCTATGTAACATGTACAAAATGACGTCAAAAATGACATCTCACAAAAATGTGATATCAAACGTGTATAGGATAAGAAAATACGTAATGGGTATATTACACTGAAAACAAAGGAGGTTATGTGATAATTATGAATAACTATTATTATTTTGTCTAACAAGCAGCTGATATAATGAGGCAGAATGGTCCTAGAACATGCAGAAAAATCATCAGTAACAGACCGTTTCAACACCTGACCTGGGTTGATACTGATTGCAGATGTATGAACCCATTACCACACACCAAAATTTTAGACCTATCCAAATTAAAAGCATTTGCAGATGACCATTTCAGAGTGGTTCAAGTGGTGCAATTTTGCTTTCATAGGGTAGAAAACTTTGTGGGAAAAGGAGAAAACGCTGGTTACAAGCATTTTCTCCTTTTCCAACAATGTTTTCCAAAGGCTTCTTCCTCAGGGGTGTTAAAAGTTGTCATTGTGTGGTCAAGGGTTAAACCCCCATTTCACCAAGGATCATTTACTAAACAGCAAAATTTTATACTGGTCCAAATTGAAAGAACTGGAAGACAACAACAGAATTGTAACTAGAAATTTGAATTTTTCTCCTTCCCCCACAGTATTTTCAAAAGGCTTCTATTTCAGGGTCATAAAAACCAGGGATTGTTTGGTAAAAGTTTATTGTTATGTTTTGTTTTCAGTGTATGTTAACATAAGATATTCTGATATTAGATATTTTTGTCTATTTTCAGCTTCTCCTGACCCTCTTCTCTGCTTCCTGTTATGCCATTTTGGCTATCTTAGTGTTAAAAATTTACAATGAAGGATCAAACCTACAGTTTTGGTAAGTAGATTTTTTCTATTATACAGGGGAGATTTTTTTTTTCATATTTTATCATTTATTTTGGTTATAGAATGTCAAATTCCTGTGGTTGAAGTAACTAATTACTTTGTAGGCTTAACCCATTATCACACAATGACGACTTTTGACGACCCTGAGTAAGAAGCCTTATGAAAACATAATGGGAAAAGGAGAAAATGCTGGTAATCAGCATTTTCTCCTTTTCCCACATTGTTTTCTATCCTAAGAAAAATCATTCCATATGAGCCATATTGAAACTGTCGTCCGCAAATGCTTTCAATTTGGACAGGTCTAAATTCTTGTCGTGTGGTAAAGGGTTAATGTAGACCTATTCTAACTAGATCAAATCACATGTTCAAGAAAAGTATTTGAACGAAAGGAAAATGACAATAAAGTGGGTGGGGGGATGTATCGTGGAATTAGAATGTGTCACTTTCTGTCTGTAGACATCAAACTTATCCAATGTGTTTGTGAGGACTGATGATAGTCATTGCAGGGGGATTCACTCCTTTCTCACCACTGATCAGGCCAGAAAGAAAAATAGCTGTGTTTCAGGTGACCCTTGAAAAAAAAATAGGGTCGGTTGGTAGGTAAAAAGTTTTTTTTCTACTTTTTTTTTCTAATTAAAACTTGTCTATAAAATCTCTTGTTTTAAAGAGCCTCTGAGAAAAGACAATAGAAAACATCCTGGTAATCAGTATTTTCTCATTTTCTATCTATAATTTCAATCATTCTGATACAAATTTACTGTCTGCTATTTGTACAATCAGGGTTTTAACGGACACACATTTTTTGCGTCTCGCACGCAGAAATAGGGAAGCAGGACTCCCAAAACTTATGCTTCTGCGTCCCTGGGACGCAATTCTAATTTTGTTGTCATTGGGTATAGATTTAACGAATGGGAACCCTAAGAAGTAACTGATACCAAAAGATAAAATTTGTCGAGCGTGAACAATAGTACCCAAAACGTACCGCAGCTTTTCGGACTGTAAGTGCGGTATGGTGTAAAAACCCAGCATTCTTGACAAGCTGATCGAAAATAGGTAGGCTAAAACAGTTCAACAAAAAATGTTCTTTACGGTAGTTCTTTACAAAAGTAAAGAAATATTGTTAGAAAAATAAACGTATAGCATCCGCCGAAAATTATCATTAATTTTGACCTTAATAATCTACGAAAGTGGCCGGCTCGTTATCTGTGATTTAGACCGAGCCCCTAAAGGTTGTTTGTGCTGACCCAGCATTAAAAATAGCGTCTGCAAACTAGTAGTGGGCCGATGATCGACTATAGTCGGAAGTCAGTTGGTTTTGGCTTCTGATTCCGATAATCGATTGAGAAATCCCGGAATTGACTGTAGTCGGTTCTTGAACTTGCTTGATTCCTAAACTTGAATTCATGGTTTTGTGACTACGATTAATCACAATCTTTGATTAAACATAGACTGGTGGATAACAAACATTGGTAGGAAAAATTAGAAAGAAATAATTGTCCATGGATGTCTTTACAAAACTTGACAACTTGGCATGCTTCTTATTTGATTCCTGAGCCCGGGTCTTGACACTTGGAATTTTGAAATGACCTGTCTTTGACAATGAAAAATATCTGCCTAAATGTCAATATGACACATGAAATTATTGTCTAGATCTTCATAACACCTAGCTTGCGTGCATCCGGCAGAAATATGGGCCAAACACGATAAGTATAAAATGCGAAGGACTCCCGGATGATAATGAAGTTTGTGAGTCATGTATGACAGAGTAACAAAGGTAACAAGAGGGAGACTATGATCAGGGAGACTTAAAACTATCTTCTCATCTGTAATATTCTCTAAATATTTCTTTTTTTAACTACTACCAATACCAATTATTTTTTCCATATATTTTAATTTCCAAACGGGTTAAATAAAAAAAGAAATATTTCAAGCATCTGCAGACGACCACTCCCGTCTGCTATGGAATAATATACCTATATTTTCATTTCATGAAACATTTTTTTTCACTCATGAATGGAAATATAGCTTCCATTTATTGCTTTATACAGAGATTTGTGTAAATTCACTGTTTAAATTCATTATTACAGATGAGAAGATAGTTTTAAGCCTCCCTGATTGGACGATGTCACGCTGCTCATTGTAGTGTCATGGGTTTTCATGCTTTTTTAGCGATCTATTTTTTCGTGACAATTCATTTTTGGAGAAGTATTTTTACATGAGTTAACCTTGGTCAGTCAGTTTAAATAGCAAGTAACTTAAAATTCTGTCACTTTACATTAGATAAGAGGAATAATACCTTTGTTACTCATACATGACTCGCAAACTTCATTATCATCCGCGAGTTCTTCGCATTTTATACTTATCGTGTTTGGCCCATATTTCTGCCGGATGCGCGCACGCTAGGTGTTATGAAGCTCTAGACAATAATTTCATGTGTCATACTGACATTTAGGCAGATTTTTTTCATTGTCAAAGACAGGTCATTTCAAAATTCCAAGTTTCAAAACCCGGGCTCAGGGATCAAATAAGAAGCATGCCGAGTTGTCAAGTTTTGTAAAGACATGCATGGACAATTATTTCTTTCTTATTATATCAGGACATTGATTTATCCAGGTAGCCATTCGCTGATGTCACAAGAAGTGCAAGGAAGCGTATTTTCGTATTACTTTTTACTATTATTTTTTTCGTTTTTAAGATATTTATGGACATTAAATGATACTAAAGATTCTAGAAAAATCTTTAGTATCATGTGATGTCCATAAGTATCTTAAAAACAAAAAAAAAATAGTAATGAGTAATACGAAAATACGCTACCTGCTACTTTCTGTGATGTCAGCGAATGGCTACCCGGATAAATCAAAATGTCCTGATAGAGCTGTAAAACATGATGGATATCTCTGATTGAAAGGTGTCTACTGAGGTATCGCTGGATGTCGCAGGTACATTATTGTCTTGTCTATTGCTAGGCTAAATGAGATTATGATCAATGTTTGTTTCGTGGGTGATTTTGGTTGGGAAAGGCAGTCGGGTGCTAGCTCTAGCAATCGAGACGGTGCATCCCTTGTGTTTATATTATATAGGGGAGATTTTTTTTTCATGTTTTATCATTTATTTTGATTATAGAATGTCAAATTCCTGTGATTGAAACAAGTATGGTACTGATTTTAGGCCTGATTCTCACTCGAATGTATTCATTTGCACGCTTTTCATTTGTTTCGAAAGATGAATTTAAACTGTTACTTATTCCATATACTGATCTGACTCGAAATTTTCCAAATCTTGAACATCACAGAAATATTGACAACGGCCGTCTGGGCACGCATAAACAGAGTAGAAAAATGCGAGAAACAAACGCGCCGCTTTTGACCCACTGTCAGGGAGCACCAAGATAATATCGTATATGTCTGTTTCTGGTAATAGCCAATTTACTGAAGAAATTCGGCCGAAAGGATTGAAAGTCAGATTGAATAATGAACTGTTGGGCAGAACTGTACAGAAAGAGGTCAGTTTGCATTTTGCGTATTATTGGCTACAAACCAGGGTCGGCGGCAATTTGGTAGGGTCGGTCGGGTCACCTGAAACACAGCTATTTTTTTTTCTGGCCTCATTGTTTTGCAATGGTCATGTGGGAAAGCAGCCACTGGCTAGGGAAGAATATTGTTCAAAGCACTGGTGGCTCCAGGTAAGCATAGAAAGGTGCACTGAACACTTCAATTTACATGAAATAACATTGAAATGGTGTTAAACACCATACATTCAGTCAGTCTGAAGGCTTGATTTTGTGCCTTCTTCTTTAGTCTACAGTTTTCAGTAAATTTATGGAAAGATTTTAACCCTTTACCAAACAATCCCTGGTTTTTACAACCCAGAGATAAAGCCCTTTGAAAACATTGTGAGAAAAGAAGAAAATGCTGGTAACCAGCATTTTCTCCTTTTCCCACGATGTTTTCTACCCTGCTGGAAACAATTTTTGAGGTATGTTCAGTTTGTCGTCTGCAAGTGCTTTCAATTTGGACCAGTCTGAAACTTCGTCGTTTGGTAAAGAGTTAAGGGAAGCCTTCCTAATTGGGAAAGTGATATTTCTTTTTACAAGGGGCAATGTTCAACAACCATTCCAAATCAGGAAATTCGAAGCTCCAAGTCTAGCAGTCTGATTGGCAGAGATATTTGTATCTGCCAATCAGATAGCTTGTGGGCTTTTCTTGGAATTTAGAATGACTGATACAAACTGGTAAAACCCAAGTGTCTGTAGTATAACTCTAGCTGATTGAACCATATTTGAAGTGTCCCTGGGCAAAGCAAATGCTGTTGCAACCTGTTAAAAGTCTGAAACCATGCAAGCATGAATGGTTATAGTGTGACTGTAATGTGAGTGAGGCACTTTTGAAATGGCATTTAGAGTACCTGTACAGTTAACAGACATGTTAGACCTATCGGAATGGAAAGCATTTGCAGGCAATAATTTCAGTGGCTAAATGGACACATTTCTTTTTGATAAAGAACAAAACTTTGTGAGAAAAGGAGAAAATGCTGGTTACCAGCATTTTCTCCTTTTCCCACAATGTTTTCAAAAGGCTTCTTCCTCAGGGTCGTTAAAAGTCGTCATTGTGTGGTAAAGGGTTATTCAAAGTATATTTTTTGCTCTGTGTTTTACTGAAACAGGTTAGTGCTGCTAGTGGTGTGTTTCAGTTTGATGCTTGCTGCACACAACATGATGTGGATGTCACATGAAGGTGCGATATATTTAAGTTACTTTTAAATCTATGTCAAATGAAGATGCGATGTGTTCAAGTTACTTTTAGATCTATTGTACATACGCCACTTGCAGATGAGTTTAAGACAAGCATTCCCTTGGATGCAAAGGACAAATTTATTTACTTTTATGTGGATCATGAAGATCATGTAGATCAATGTCAGAAGTAACAGGACAGAGTCTGATCCCAAATGATTGTCTGATATATTATATCACAAAAGGTTCATGTTAAGCCTTTACCAGACAAAAAATACTTAGCTTTGTCCAAATTGGAAGCATTTTGGTGATGAAAATTTCAATGTGACTCAAAAATTGAAATTTGCTTTAGAAAGGGAAGAAAACATTGTGGTAACCTTTTCTACACAATGACAACTTTTAATGACCCTGAGGAAGAAGCCTTTTGAAAACATTGTGGGAAAAGGAGAAAATGCTGCTCATCAGCATTTTCTCCTTTTCCCACAATGTTTTCAAAAGATTTCTTTCCCTTAGTTGTTAAAGGCGGCATTGTGCAGTGAAGGATTTGATATTGAATTAGTACTTTACCTGATGACAATATCACAGGCTGCTCCAAATTGAAAGAATTTCTAGACAGCTCATTGATGTTTGCTCAGATGATGGAATTGTCTTTAAATCTTTACCACATGAGAAAATTTTAGACCAGTCCAAATGCAAAGCATTTGCAGATGACAAAATATATGTGATTGAAAAATTTGAATTTGGTTTTGGAAGGGTAGAAAACATTGTGGGAAAAGGAGAAAATGCTGGTGACCAGCATTGTCTCCTTTTCCTACATTGTTTTGAAAAGGCATCTTTTTCATGGTCGTTAAAATTTGGGATTGTGTGGAAAGAGTTAAGCAGAAAAAATTTTGGAAATGGAGAAAATTTCCCCCTTTTCCTACAATGTCTTCATAAACCTTCATGTAAGGGTCTTTTAGAAAACAGGGATTATGTGCTAAAACTAAAATAATGCAATAATGAGCTTTTTCTTGCCTGTGTCAGTTTGCAATTGCTTTCAATTCGGAGAAGTCTAAATTTTTGTGTTTATAGATTGTGTAACGAAGGATGAAACTTTTATACACAAGAGAAAGAGACAGGCAGAGAGAGATAGACATTGAGACAGAGAGACACATAGAGAGACAGAGAGAGACTGACAGACAGATGGAGAGCAATGTTACAACGCATTTTGTAATAAACCTGCAAAATGTAATAAGTATTACAAAATGTGTTGTGATTACATGAAATGTAATAAACAGTTATGCAAATGTTTTCACAGAGCATTTTGTAATAAACCTGCAATTTGTGATAATTATTTATTCCAGGACCCCAGTTCTAAAATATTTGATAGAAAGACAAAAAAGGGTTTTAATGTGATCAAAATTATTAAGCATATGACAAAACCTTAATCTATTAAAGTTAAAAGAAGTCTTTCCTTCTATTCAACATCTTAGAACTGGAGACCAGGGAACAAAGATTATTACATTTTGCAAGTTTATTACAAAACGTGTTGCATAACTTTTTATTACATTTCATGTAATCACAACACATTTTGTAATACTTATAACATTTTGCAGGTTTATTACAAAGTGCGTTGTAACAGAGCAAGCACTTGCACAACAAATTAAGTATAACTAATATACATGTAATAGAATTTGTTTTTGCGACAGTCAGAAACATTGTGGGAAGAAGAAAAAAGAAATTTGCCCACCAGCATTTCTCCTTTTTAGCCCTATACCACACAGCAGAATTTTAGACCTATCCAGACTGAAAGCATAATTTTGCAGATGATAATTTCATAGTGGCTCAAATGATAAAAGTTTTCTTAGAGTAGAAAACTTTGTGGGAAAAGAAGAAAATGCTGGTGACCAGCATTTTCTTCTTTTCCCACAAACTTTTCAGAAGGCCTCTTCTTCAGGGTTGTAAAAAGTCTTTCTTGTGTGGTAAAGGGTTAAACAGTATATTTAAGTCTTTTTCTCATAATCTCGAAATTAAAAAAAACTTGAGAAAGGAGCTTATAGAAAGCATCGTGAGAAAAGGAGAAAATGCTTGCAACCCAGTACATGTATTTTCTCTTATATTGGAATCTTTCTTATTAACCCATTACCACATAATCCCTACTTTTTTCGACCCTGAGAAAGAAGCATTTGGAAAACATTGTGGGAAAAGCAGAAAATGCTTCTCCTTCCCAAGCGAAATTTCAAATTTTCAGTCACATTTTTTTTATCTTCTCAGAATGCTTTCAATTTGGATCAGTCTAAAATTTTGTCGTTTGGTAAAAAGTTCGAGTCTCATCTACAGTGCAACATTAAATTTGTTGTCTGTAGATACTTTCAATTTGGTCATTTCTAAAGTTATTTTGTTTAATATAGATGAAAGCCTTCTATCCTAAGGGCCGAAAAAATGTGGGATACTTTGGTAAAAAGCTTAACGGTTTACCAAACGACAAAATGTTAGACTTACTGAAACTGAAAGCAGTTGCAGACGGCAATATAAATGTGACTCAAAAATTGAAATTTGTGCTGGGAAGGGAAGAAAACATTGTGGGAAAAGGAGAAAATGCTGGTTACCAGCATTTTCTCCTTTCCCTACAATGTTTTCAAAGGCTTTTTTTTCTGAGGGTCGTTAGAAGTCAGGATTATGAGGTATGAATTTAATTCTTTCCCACACAGTCTCGACTTTCGACGACCATGAGAGTGAAAGCCTTTGAAAACATTGTTGGAAAAGAAGAAAATGATGGTAACCAGCATTTTCTCCTTTTCCCACAATGTTTTCTACCCTTCACAGAACAAATTTCAAGTTTTCAGTCACTTTTATTTTTTCGTCTGCAAATGCTTTCGATTGGGGACAAGCCTAAAATTTTGTCGTTTGGTAAAGAGTTACGCAAGTGAAAAGTTATCATCTGATATATTGCAGGTATTGTGAGTGATGTTGCCTTTGTCACACTTTGCTCAATTGTAATTTTATACATGATGAAAGAGGAGGTAGCAGTTTTACATTCCCCATTAAACAGACCGTTTTCCTGGCAAAGGTATGTGGTTTTATGTCAATGTCTCATCCATATGGGGGTAAGGGTGTGGCCGTGTCTCCCTGCTTGGCTGAGTCGTAAAGTTCTTGATCCATTATCAGGCGACCCAGGACTAAAATCCTCACTTGAAACACTGAATACTTCCTTGAGCAAGAAACTTAAAAACTTTAACCTAGCAGAGGTAAAAACCGGGGCCCATATTCACCAACCATTCTTAAGAATGCTCTTTGTCTTATTCTCCAGAATTTTCTGAATTTGTAATTAATGCAACTTCTGATTGGCTAAACCATTTGGTTTAGCCAATCAGAGCTTATTTTTACTCACAAATTTAGAAAACTTTGGAGAAAAAGATTAAGAATGTTCTCAAAAATGATTGGTGAATACAGGCCCAGGACTGACATATATACATGTATATATATAGAGAGAGAGAGATGTAACCAAGAATGGTTTTACCATTACCCAATGAAATTTCTGAAATATTTTTGAAAGTATTGTTTAATATGTGATATAGTTCTAAAATTGGCATTAAACATTATTCAATCCAGAATCTCATCAAGATTTTAATCCAAATAGAAAGCATTTGCAGGCAACAAAATAGATACAAGTCAAAAATTGAAACTTGTATTGGATAGGATTGAAAACATTATGGGAAGAGGAGAAAATGCTGGTTACCAGGATTTTCTTTTATTCCCACAATATTTTCAAAAGGATTCTTTCTGAGGGTTGTTAAAATTTGGGACTGTGTGGTAAAGGGTTAAAAGAATACTTTCTCTCTTACAGTGCCAAAAGAAAGGGATCTCTCATAGAAGTGGCAACACATATCCTTAAGGTTCCTCTAGGTAAGTTACCAGTACTGATCTCAATACCAGACTAGGCCATGTTCTTGCGAAAGAGTGTTAATGCATCTCTGTCATCAACAATCTCTTTGATCCACAATCTCTGTGATCCACGATCTCTGTGATCCACAATCTCTGTGATCCACGATCTCTGTGATCCACGATCTCTGTGATCCACGATCTTTGTGATTCATGATCACTGATCCATGATCTCTCTGATATGATCTATGATCTTTGTGATCCATGATCTCCGTGATCCCCGATCTTTGTGATCTCTGATCTCTGTGATCCATGATCTTTGTGATTTATGATCTCCGTGATCCATAATCTTTGTGATCCATGTGATCCATGATCTCTCTGATCCATGATCTCTCTGATCCATGATCTCTTTGATCCCTTTATCTCTATGATCCATGATCTTCATGATCCAAGATCTCTGTGATCAGTGATATCTGTTATCCATGATCTGTATGATCTATGATCTGTGTGATCTGTTATCTCTGTGATCCATGATCTCTGTGATACCCGTGATCCATGATTTCTGTGATCCATAATCTCTGTGATCCGTATCTCTGCAATCCATGATCTCTGGGATCCATGATATATGTGGTCTATGATCTCTGTGGTCTATGATCTCTGCTATCCGTGATCTCTGCTATCCATGATCTCTGCGATCTGTGACCTCTGTGATCTTTGACCTCTGTGATCTGTGACCTCTATGATCTGTGATCCGTGATCTCTGTGGTTTGTGATTTCTGTGATCCGTGATCTCTGTGATCCGTGATCTCTGTGATTTATGATCTTTGTGATTCATTATTTCTGAGATCCATGATCTCTGTGATCTATGATACCAAGCAAGTCATTACATAAAATCCATTTTGTGTAGTGGCTGAGTAGTAAAGTACAGGCATTGTTTGATTTGCAGAAAATTTACCAAAAGCAGAAAGTTTTTGCCTAGTTAGCCTGCACAGACTGACCTGAGTCCATACTTTTCACAGAGCATGGCCCACATGTATTGACCTGCATCTATATATATGTGACCCATCATACAAAAAGGAACTTCCTTGGAACTGCAAAAAGTGTCAACTCTGGTCAGACTGTGCAAATTGCTTTAATAATATTTTCTATAAGAAAAGTGGTCATTGTACCTTGTTATACAATCATTTTTGAATTATCAGCTTAAACTGACCTGCACTATCGTTGATATGTTTTCATCTAATTGATGGACAGAATTCCCTGATGGTCCTTTTTTGCATGATGGGTCACATATACTGTTGTGTATTTTAATGAGAAAGTTTGAAAAGGTCCAGTATCCATAGGCACCATCTACAATCAGTGGCCATAGATATTTAACTTTTTAACCACATGACAAAGTTTAACCCATTACCACACAAACCCTACTTTTGACGCCCCTGAGAAAGAAGCCTTTTGAAAACACTGTGGGAAAAGGAGAAAATGCTGGTAACCAGCATTTTCTCCTTTTCCCACAGTGTTTTTTACCCTCCCTGGGACAAATTTCAATTTTTCAGTCAACTTTATTTTGTTGTCTGCAAATGCTTTCAATTTGGACCAGTCTACATTTTTCTCGTGTGGTAAAGAGTTAAGCCTTGTCAAATTTGACAGCATTTGCAGATTGTAGCCTTGAGTGTGGGTAGTCTGTGATGATAAGGAAACAACTTGATGAAATTACCAATTGAGACCAGAATATGAGCTAGAATAACAAATTGACTTTTGACATTGAATTATATGTTTCCAGACTTAATGCAATAGAATTTGATCAAAATCTAGCTGGTTTAAAATGATTAAAAATTTTGAAAACAATAGTTTACATTAATGTCAGTGGCTATGTTGCAAATATTCAACAGAAAAACAACATCACTAGGTTACAGAGAGCTACTACATGGATTGGATTTCATTTGATGTACAATAATACTTGTAGCATATTTGTGGGTAAATAAAAATTCTAGTTACCTCACATTCCTTCAGTATAAATTGTCTTTAACTCTTTCATATTCCTCCAGTATACATGTAGTGTGTCTTAAACTCTTTACCAGACAACGAATTGTTGGAATAGACCAAATTCAAAGCATCTGCAGACAACAAATGAAATTTTAGTAATTTGATGATTTCTGACTTTGATAGGGTAGAAAATATTTTGGGAATAAGAGAAAATGCTGGTTACCAGCATTTTCTCCTTTTGCCACAATGTTTTCAATAGGTGTCTCTCTCAGGATTGTTAAAAGTCAGGATATGTGTGGTGAAGAGTTATCTGTATGGTCAGGTAATTAATTTTTTTTGCACACTGAAAATGCAAGTCAGTCAATGGGATTTTGGAATTTAGTGAAATGCTTTAAGCCATTGACTGTAGTTTACATGGAGTTTTAAATTTTTTAAAAAACCATCAGATTTTATTTGGCTTTTTGTCTCTTAAAAAGCCTAGTTACAGAATTTCAAAAGTTGACTTACAGATGCAAGGATGAAGATGAAAAGTAGATGGATAGAAGTAAGGATCAGTAGATTGATGGAAGAATAGATGGATATATGGAGGGATGAGGAGATGGACTGATGCCTAGGCAAATGAGAAAATGAACAGTTGATTGCATTAACCTTATACCGCACAATCCAGTTTTCTTGACCCTGAAGAAGAAAGCTGTTGAAGGTATGGGAAGGGAAAAATGCTGGTTAACCCATTACCACTCAATCCCTACTTTTGACGCCCCTGAAAAAGAAGCCTTTTGAAAACACTGTGGGAAAAGGAGAAAATGCTGGTAACCAGCATTTTCTCCTTTTCCCACAGTGTTTTCTACCCTTTCCAAAACAAATTTCCATTTTTCAGTCGCATTTATTATGTCGTCTGCAAATGCTTTCAATTTGGACCAGTCTAAAATTTTCTCGTGTGGTAATGAGTTAATGGATCAATATTAGCAAGTTGATGCATTGCTAAATGAATAAAGAAAATTTTCCTAGTACCTATAGTCACTATTAGATTGATGAATGAATGGATCTGTGATGAAAATTATGGTGTATGGTAGAATTTTGTGTATGTGTCTGTCAGCAGCAAGGAAACAGAATTTATTCTCTATTACAGAAACAGCCCAAGCTGCCATTTCGTATCTAAAACAGTTCCTGAATCCAGTATTTATGGTACTACTTGGTGTTCGGTTATACAGCATTTTATTCTTTATACAACGATTTATCAACAATTTTCATCTTGAGGTAAGATTTTTTTTTTTTTTAAATTTGTATTGCTATGGTAATAAGCTAAGTAATTCAAGCATCGGTCTAATACCAAACAGTCCCAAGATCAAAGAAGTCGAAGAAAGAGGATTTTTGAAAACAATGTAGAGAAGAAAAATTATTACTATTTTTTTTTTTTTACCAAAGTTTTATTCCTTTCAAAAGACAAATTTCAGTTTTTTAATTGCATTCACTTTGTCATTTGCAAAATTTTCAATTTTAACTAGTCTAGAATGTTATGGTCTTGTAAAGGGTTAATAAAAAAGAGGACAAAAGAGACAGTTGTGCAAGGGTAAAGCACCAATATCTCATATCAGACAGTCTGTTTGTTAGCTCACCTGAGCACGAAGTGCTCAGAGAGAGCTATTGTGATAGTTTTGTGTCTGTTGTCAACTTTTTACCTTGTGTACGCTCTAGAGGCCACATTTTTTATCCGATACTCATGAAACTTGGTCAGGATGTTTTCCTCGATAAAAAATCGTACGAGTTTGAAAATGGGTCATGTCGGGTCACAAACTAGGTCACTGAGTCAGATCTTAGAAAAACTTTGTGTACGCTCTAGAGGCCACATTTCCAGTCCGATATTCATGAAACTTGATTAGAATGTTTGCCTTGATGAAATCTTGGACGAATTCGAAAATGGGTCATGTCAGGTCAAAGACTAGGTCACTAGGTCAAATCTTAGAAAAACCTTGTGTTCGCTCTAGAGCCCACATTTTCAGTCCAATTCTCCTGAAACTTGGTCAGAATGTTTGCCTCGATAAAATCTCAGATGATAATGAAATTGGGTCATGTCAGGTTAAAAAGTAGGTCACTAGGTCAAATCTCAGAAAAACCTTGTGTACACGCTAGAGGCCAGATTTTCAGTCCGATTGGCTGAGAGGCTCAGGTGAGCGACTCCAGGACCATCATGGTCCTCTTGTAGGATTCTTGTTACAGTTGATTTAGTTTAACCCTTTACCAAACAATCCCATGTTTTAATGACCCTTAAGAAGAAAAATATCAGAAAACACAGAGGGAAATGAAGAAAATGATGACAGCCAGTACTTTCTCATTTTCCAACTATGTTTCAACTCCGGCAACGACAAATCCCATTGTTTAAATCTTTACCAGATGACAAAATTGAAGACTGTTCCAAATTGAAAGCAGTAGAAGATGACAAAATAAAAATTCAAAACCCAAAAATTCAAATCTGTTTTGGGAAGGGTAGAAAACATTGTGAGAAAAGGAAACAATTTGATGAAATTACCGATGGAGACCAGAATATGAGCTAAAATAACAAATTGACTTTTGACATTGAATTATATGTTTTCAGATTTAATGCAATAGAAAACATTGTGAGAAAAGGAGAAAATGCTGGTTACCAGCATTTTCTCCTTTTCCCACAAAGTTTTCAAAAGGCTCCTTTCACAGAGTCATGAAAACCAGGGATTGTTTGGTAAAGAATTAAGCCATGTTTATAGTACTGGCAAATGCCAATTCAGATGAGTCTTATATTTTGTTGTGCTGTAAAATCTTAAATGAAAAAATGCATGATTATGATCTCATCTTGTTACAGAAAGAAGAAATTTATATAGAAGATATAGACATCGAGGTATCACCCTGGAGATCCACCTTGACAATCAAACTGTCAGTACTATTTATGGTAACACAGACAACAGTGAAGCTGTTCAATCAATGCAGTGGAAGGAATGTGTTGCCAAACTCTTTAAACCATGTTGTCAGTTATGTGTGGCCACAAGACTTACTATTTGGCCGTCTCTTGCAAATTGTGGTAGTGAACAGTTTTTATATTTGGAGATTGTACTGTGCAGATGACTGGCAATGGAGTGACTGGTTTTCAGCTTGATGATGCATACAATATTTTGAGCTCTTTCTAACAATAAAATTTAAGACGGGTCCAATTGGGAAACATTTGCAGACGAAAAAATGTGATTAAAAAATTGAAAGTTTTTTTGATAAGGGTAGAAAATATTATGGGGAAAGGAGAAAATGCTGGTTACCAGTATTTACTCCTTTTCCTACAAAGTTTTCGAAAGGCTTCTTTCCTGGGACCATTAAAAATCTGCATTGTTGGGTAAAGGGTTAGGTTTTTACCAAACGATAATATTTTAGACTGAAAGCATTTGCACAAGACAAAATAAATGTGACTCAGAAATTGAAACTTGACTTTAGAAGAGTAGATGTCGTTGTGGGAAAAGGAGAAAATGCTGGTTACCAGCATTTTCTTCTTTTCCCACAATGTTTTCAGAAGTGTTCTCTCTTATGGTTTTGAAAACCTGGGATTATTTAGTAAAAAGTTAAGAGTTATAACAGTAGTAAAGAAAGGTATTTTTACAAGTCGGTTGTACTGAGCAGATGATTAGCAGTGGAGTGACTGGTTTTCAACAACTGTCAAATAGGAGCCACTGATTTGGAAAAAGTATTTAATCTAGTAGTAGTTAAACTGTGTACTTCTTAAACTATGTTTTAATGACCCTGAGGAAGTGTCCATATGAAAACAGTGTGGAATAAGGAGAAAATAATGGCAACCAGCATATGAATTTCTTCCCACAATTATTTTACTGCACAAAAGATAATTTGAGATACATTCGCAGTGGTTTCTCTTGATTCCCTGTTTCTTTCATTTAACCCTTTACCAAACAACGGAATTTTAGACTGGTCCAAATTGAAAGCACCTGCAGACTACAAAATAAACATAACTCAAAAATTGCAATTTGTTTCCAGCAGGGTAGAAAACATTGTTGGAAAAGGAGAAAATGCTGGTTACCAGCATTTTCTCCTTTCCCCACAATGTTTTCAAAAGGCTTCTATCTCAGGGTCGTAAAAACCAGGGATTGTTTGGTAAAGGGTTAAACAAATTTTCTAAATGACTTCCAAAATTTATGAGCGTACGTTCTTTTATTCATTGAAGGGGTGTCAAATGACCACCACACCAGAAAGTCAAGGGGAAACCTGAGTTATTTTTTGTCTACAAGTGCTTTGAATTTTGGCAGGTATCAAATTTTGAAGGCGCAGGGAAAACCCTGATTTAATTTGTCCTCTGCAAGTGTTTTGAATTTGTGACAAGTATCAAATTTTGTTGTCTGATTAACTCTTTACTGGACTACAAAATTTTAGACTGGTCCAAATTGAAAGCACTTGCAGACGACAAATAAAAGTGAATTAAATTCTTTTGTGAAGGGCAGAAAACGATGTGGGGAAAAGTAGAAAATGCTGATTTCCAGCATTTTCTCCTTTTCCCCAAATGTTTTCTAAAGGCTTTTATGTCAGGGTTATAAAAAGCAAGGATTGTTTGGGAAATGGTTAAAAAATAGCAGGAATAGAAATACAGATGCAAAAGCATTGATATAGAGTTTGTTCTAGTTAAATTCATGAACTCTTTATGTTTCTAAAATGAAGTTATTCTTTCACAGACTTGTATGTAGAAATTTCTCCATTTTGCTGCTGAATTTCAAAATAATTTATCTCAAGGCCTGCTTTTGCAGAGAACATGAAAAAAGGTTTTTGTTCCAGCCCTGGCGTTTTTGCCATTGTGCAAAAACTTTGACACTTTACAATATCTCTGCTATTACTGAAAATATTTACTTCAAACTTAGATAAGTTAATGTAAGTTGTTAACTATTAACTCAGTATTTTGGACTGGTTCCATTTGAAAGCATTTGCAAACTACAAAATAAAAGTGACTGAAAATTGGAGATTTTTTGGGGAAAGGGAGGAAAACATTGTTGAAAAAAGGAGAAAATGATGGTTACCCTGCACTTTCTCCTTTTCTTACAATGTTTTCAGAAGGCTTCTTTCTCAGGGTTGTTAAAAGATGGGGTTGTGTGGTAAAGGGCCAAAAGGGGAACCTATACAACAAGGGCAGGAAACTATCAAAGTATTTTTAACACAGTTATTCCCCTTTTTGAAATAAGAATTTTCATTGCATGTGATGCTCTTTTGTGATTTTTTTTTTGTCAATTTAATTGTATGATGCTTAAACTGTTGACAACCTTTAGGTGATGGTTTTGATTATACATGTGTAACCAATCACTTTTGAAAACATTGTGGCAAAAAGAGAAATTTTGTTTAACAAGCAATTATTCCCTGTACATGAATGTGTTAATGTGTTCATTTACCAAGCCTTAACTCTTTACCACACAATCAACAGTTTTAACTACTTTTACCCTTTACCACAAAATGATGACTTTCAATGTCCCCGAGGAAGAAGCCATTTGGAAACATTGTTGGAAAAGGAGAAAGTGCTGGCAACCATCATTTTCTCCTTTTCCCACAGTTTTCTATCCTATCAAAGCAAAATTGCACCAATTGAGCCTCTTTGAAATTGTCGTCTGTAAATGCTTTTAATTTGGACAAGTCTAAAATTTTTGCACGTGGTAACGGTTTAACGCTTTCCCAAATAGCAAAATTTTAGACTGGTCCAAATTCAAAGCACTTGCAGAAGACAAACGTACCTAAACAATTGAAATTTGTTTCAAGCAGGGTAGAAAACTTTCTGGGAAAAGGAGAAAATACTGATTACCAGCATTTTCTCCTTTTCACACAATGTTTTCAAAATGCTTCTATCTAAGGGCAGTAAAAACCAGGGATTGTATGGTAAAGGATTAAGGAAAAGGCTTTTCAAAAATTTTGCAAAAAAAAAGAGAAAAATGCTGGTAATCAGCATTTTCTTTTCCCTTTCAAAGATGATTCCCATTATTTAGATCACATTTACTTTGTTGCTGCAAAAACTTTAAACTTGGACACATCTGAAATTTTTGTCATCTGGGAAAAGGTCTGTTTCTATTTCTGACCAGCCCTATTTTACAGGGGAGTTTCAAAGTCTTCTGCCTCATTTGAAGCTGAAAACTCCCTCATTATCTGGAAAATTACCTCACAAGTATGCATCAACTGTGTCTTAACCCTTTACTCCACAGATACTCATTTCTATGCATTGCTTGTAGGAGCCTTGGAAAACATTGTGGCAAAAGGTGAAATTGCTCGTGACGAGCAATTTCACCTTTTGTCACAATGTTTTCTATGCTATCAAAAGGTGTCATATACACATAAGAAACGGCTTCATCCTTGCTGTTATTTATGGTCAATTAGAGATACCACAGAAATGCCTCATGGAGTAAAGGGTTAACCCTTTACCCCATAAGGTATTTCTATGGTATCTCTAACTGACCAAAAGTAAATAAATTAAGCCGTTTCTTAAGTGTATATGACACGTTTAGATAGTGTAGAAAACATTGTGACAAAAGGTGAAATTACTTGTCACGAGCAATTTCACCTTTTGCCACAATGTTTTTTTCAAAAGGCTCCTACAAGCAATTCTTAGAAACTAGTATCTATGGATTAAAGGGTTAAACTCTTTATCACACAGCATCCAGTATTACTGATGCCGACTGGAAAGATGTTTTTAAAAAGAGTTTGGGTAAAGGAGAAAATACTGGTTACCATCCTTTACTCCTTTTCCCCACAATGTTTTTCATCCTTCTCAAGACAAGTCTCATTAATATTCACCCACATTTGAATTATTGAATTATTATAGATAGTTGCTTACTACATGTATTTGGAAAAGTCTTGAATTTTGGCAACTAGTTAAGTGTAAACTCTGTACAAGGGTACAAATTTTAGACTCATCCATTTTGTAAGTACTTTCAGGGTAAATAAAATGGGACATTAATGGTGGGATTTCTCTGTAACCCTTTATCTCACAATCCCAACTTTATTGACCCTGGTGAGGCAGCCTTTGTAAGAAAAAGAGAAAATGCTGGTAACCAGCATTTTCTCCTTTTCCCACAGTGTTTTCTTCCCTATCATTGACAAAAATCATCATTTTAGCAACATAAATTTGTTGTCTGTAAAAATATTGCTTTCAAAGTTGTTTGGTCCCAAATTTTTTTGTTGGGTAAAGAGTGAAAAGGTTTGAAAACTTTTTTAGAAAAGGACAAGCATGCCTGTTTCCAGCATTTTTCCATTCTCATCTAATCTTTTCAAAAGCCAGTTTGCTTAAAGTATTGAAACAGGGGAATACTCATTTGCATTCTTTGGTAAAAGTAAATATGTCAGAACCTCATTACAATCTATTATGGTTATTTTGCATAATATTTTGTGTATTTTACATTATTTATCATAAGATCTGAGACAAACATATTTGAAAGAATATTAGCATTATAACAGAAGAAATTATTGTTGTCTTTGTATGTTCTATTTTTATACCTATCTTGAAGGATTAAATCAGTTTATAATAAAATCTTTTTTAGAACTACATGATCTTTTGTGTTTATTCATATGTGACCAAGGGTCCAATGGCACTTGGCTGCTCTCGTCGGGGAATCAACTTTCAAACAGTAAGGTAGAGGCAGTCTTAGCCCTCGGCCACAAGATTCACATAAAAACGTGTTTGCAAGGTCATGGATCCAAGTCCCTGATTATTAAGATACAACACTGAAGTCCATGTCCAGTTCCATAATGATGTCTTTATTAAAGTTATAATAGTATTTGTGGATCACCTTTCAATATTGTTTAATTTATTGTACTTAAAACATTTTCAGATTTAGACAAGCACTGATAAAGTTATGTTTAGTTTGTAACTCTCTTAATTCTAAGTTTCTCTGATTAGCGTCTAGCTAAGTGTAAGTGTGTAACTACATATTTTATATTACTTAGAAACATAGTCACTGGACCAATGAAACTTTACAATTTTAAGTAACCGATGAAATATACAAGGGGAATTAACCAATTGATATAAAGTGATTAACATTAGGTTTTACCAGAGGCAAGCTATGGTTTCACACCTAATCAAATATGGTGACAAAAGATTAGATCTTAACATTCCAAAATCAAAGGTGCTAAGAGCAAAATCTTATTACAAAGCAGACTTGATTGATAAAAGAAACTCAAAATGATTAAATCTAGAAGATGTGAAAACATGTCCAGTAAATCTTAACAATTGGGATAAAAATGCCAAACTGCATCAAAATCCTCTGTGTTAAAACATAAAAGACTTGACAAATGTAGATCTCCAAGAAAGATTAATTTCTTGTGAGGAAAAAGGGAAGTTTTAACAATTATGCAATATTATCTAATATTTTGCATATAACAATATATTGGATTTATTGCTAGGTTACACATACCGTGTTTATAGCAGTTACATGTATATGAAATTCTAACATGACACATGATTCGGCTCTATAAACACTGCAATGAAAGCATGGTAAAGTCTTTTATATAGAGTGATGTCATTCTATAAAGAGAGACATCATTCTGTAATAAAGTAAGTAAGTTATTCAATTGAATATAATCTGCATCTACTATGTTACTCTAAGAATGAATTAGCTTTCTTTTCATAAAGAGTTGGTGATATTAGAATCAAAATAATCTTCTTTCTATCATGGTTCATTTAAGGAGTGAAGAGTAACTTTGTTTTCGTGGAGGTATAAAAAAAAAATTAAATAATGCTGTATGGAACCGCTAAGATCAGAAATCAGAAAGAAAACCATTATGAAATCTTGTATACATGTTTGTTTACATTTCTTTGACTGCAAAAGTAGTCCAGGCACTGCTAAAAATTTTTTTCATGGAGCTATGAAAAAAAAATTTCAGCCAATCAGAACTCGCCAATGTTTATGAAAACAACTAATATTGAATTATTATGCAATGAACCACCTTATGAATTATGAGGTACAATGATTATTTATTGTGCCTCTTAATTCGCAACCATGGCTTATTGAACGATAAATCACAATAGAAAGAAGATTATTTCTTAACTCTTTACCAAACAACAAAATTTTAGGTTGGTCCAAATTCAAAGCATTTGCAGACAACAAAGTGAAAGTGCCTGAAAATTTGAAATTAGTTTTGGGAAGGGAAGAAAACATGGTGGGAAAAGGAGAAAATGCTGGTTACCAGCATTTTCTCCTGTTCCCACAATGTTTTCAGATGGCTTCTGTCTCAGCGTCGTTACAAGTCGGGATTGTGTGGTAAAGGGTTAATTAATTCAGCCTTTAACAATTCTAAGTTTTCCAAGATTTAAGTCTTACCAGTATATAAGGTTCAGGAAATAGGAACTTTCTGAACTTGTTTACCTCACAATCCAGACTTTTGACAACCCTGGGAAGGAAGCCCTTTGAAAAAAACATTGTGGGAAAAGGGGAAAATGCTGGTAATCAGCATTTCCTCCATTTCTCGTAATTTTTTCTACCCAATCAAAGAATAATTGCACCATATGAGCCACATTGAAATTGTCGTCTGCAAATGCTTTCAATTTGGACAAGAATAAAATTTTGTTATCTGGTTAAGGGTAAAAGGATTTTAAGGAAAAAGCTAGAAACATTGAGGAACAATATGACCAGCTTCTCCCTTTGTTTAGATTAACCCTTTACCACACAATTTCAAATTCTAACAACCTTGAGAAGTGGGCCTTTTTAAAACATAGTGGGAAAAGGAGAAAATACTGATAACCAGCATTTTTTTTCTTTTCACACAATGTTTTCAAGACTATCTGATTCAAATCTCATTAGCTTTTAAAATGGCCAAATCTAAAATATTGTTGATCTCGAATGAGTTTGAGCATTCAAAATGGCCAAATCTAAAATATTGCTGATTGGGAATGAGTTAACCCTTTACCCTTTACCTTATTTTTAACAAAGCTAATGAAATATGCTTTTAAAAACATGGGACAAGGACGAAATGCAGGACTGTAATCATCATTTTCTTTTATCTGCTTTTTAGCTCTCAACTGAGCACAACGAACTCAAGAGGAGCTTTGAAGATCGTCGTGCGTCATCCATCGTTAACAATTCCTTCAACCTCAACTCCTCATAAACTGCAGGGCCAATTTGGACCAAACCTGGCTGGAATGTTCCTTGGGAGGTCCTCTTTAAAAATGCCTGTAATCACAAAATTTGATTCCATCAAAAACACTGGTTGCCATGGCAACCAAATAGAATTTTCAGATAAATTCTTAAGAATCTTCTCCTCTGAAACTGCAGGTCAGATTTTGAAATACATGTAATTTTACATGAATGATCCTTATATTATATGCCCCTTTTTTAGCTTGGCTGTTTTTGAAGAAATTATCAAGGCCCTGTTGTTGTTATCTGCATTGTTAATTGTCATTGAGCAAAATATTTGAAATATTGTTTTTATCTCAGCTTCCACTCAACACAATCACATACTTGAAACTACTTAAAGAACAACCCATACAACAAAGACAGGTAACTCTAAAATCATTTTGTCCAAATTATGCCCCTTTTCAAAAAAGAATTTAAACTTACTATCCAGCACCAAGCAGCCAATTGTTGGCACTTTGTTCAACTTAATATTTTAAACCATTATTGGGCATACATGTGCTCTTGTTCTAGAAATGGTCCTTGGGTGACCTATCCCAAAATTTATCTGCTGACATCTGATTTGTCAAAAACATGGCTATGGTAATGATTGTAAAGTTGGTGACAGATTTTGAAATGAATTTGACAGGTGACCTTTTCAAAACTGAAAAGAAAAAAAATTGTTATGGTTCTCTCAAAAACTCAGGAGAGCAATCCAGGGCCGTCTTGGCCCTCCTGTTTTTTTAAAACCTTTTCTGGGACAAAACCTGACCTTTGAATCAGGTTTATTTTATGATCTGTAAATGCTTCCAAATTGAAGGAGAATTTTGTCATCTGGGAAAGGGTTTAACCTTTTACACTGGTTGTGAAACAAATTCTCTCTGCTTTGATCAGTCCTACATCCTTTAAAACATAATCGCAGGTTTAACCCATTACCACACAATCCCTACTTTTTACGACCCTGAGAAAGAAGCCTTTTGAAAACATTGTGGGAAAAGGAGAAAATGCTGGTAACCAGCATTTTCTCCTTTTAAGACAATGTTTTCTACTCTTCAGAAAACAAAGTTCAAATTTTCAGTCACTTTTATTTTGTCGTCTACAAATGCTTTCGATTTGGACAAGCCTAAAATATTGTGGTTTGGTAATGAGTTAACCAATTACAACACAATCCCTACTTTTGACAACCCTGAGATAGAAGCCATTTGAAAACATTGTGGGAAAAGGAGAAAATGCTGGTTACCAGCATTTTCTCCTTTTCCCTCAATGTTTTCTACCCTTCACAAACCAAATTTCAATTTACAGTCACTTTTATTTTGTCTTCTGCAAATGCTTTTGATCTAGACGAACCTAAAATTTTGTCGTTTGGTAATGGGTTATAGGACCCTGAAGGAGAAACTTTTTGAAAACATGGTTGGAAAAGGAGAAAATGCTGTCAAGTAAACCAGCATTTTCTGCTTTTGCTACCAGGTTTTCTACTATATCAAAGAACTAGGTTCAGTTGCATCACTTTTCCAAATTGCTTTCTGCGGATGTTTTCAGTATGAAAGTATATTTTAACATGCTGTTTTGTAAAGGGTTAATGGGTTTATTTTTCGAAACTTAGCCAGTACTGGCACCATGATGTGTGTTGTTCTAAAGATAGGCTGTGCTGATTGAAGGGTTTTAACACAAAACATTTGATGTGACAAGCTGATGGTCCATTTTCAGCAAAATTTGAAGTTTTCAAGTAATCTACGCAAAAGGCAGTTACTTGGGTCTCTTTTGTTCCTTTGATTTGATTTGGTTTTCAATAGAGCAGGGATTGTATAAACACATACTCTGGATATAGTATCCCTTAATAGAGCAAAGAACGAAACACTGTTCAACTAAGGGGTAAAAACTAGAAGAAAAGTAGGTGTAAAGCTGGGAACTACTCTCGTTACTTTGATTTTGAAGAAAAATACTTTTGATGCTTTGATTTTTTTCGTTTGAAGAGTTACCTCGCTTCTCTCAAGGTCGATAGAGGTCGTTCCGAGGAAAAACAACAATAATGGAATAAATAAATGTGACGGATGTTTTACGTAATGTGACAATGCAGTGGTCAGTGTTTAATTTGTACACGATAAAGGTACTTTTACGGAAATGACTACTACTTGGGTTCGATCCTTTTTCAGACTTTTCGCATCCAACGTTCAAACAGAACTAAAAAGTAAACAACAAACAAGGGATCTGAAGTTTGTCACTGGGTGTTCGGGGTTTTCCAAAAGTTTGACATCTTGCGGCACTGGGCCGAAAAAGTGGACCTTTGGAGATGACTCGTATTTCATAGCTAGGAATAATACGGCGGATGTTATAGGTAATTAATACAGAGTTCTGTTGCCATGAAAGTTATTGACCGTCACCAATCGTTATTGTTTGTGACCTCTCTTCACGTGCATGTCACACGTGATGAATTCTTGTAAAATAATGTATGGCCTTTTCTCATTTCTCCGTTCTTTGTCGCTTCTCCGTTCATGTACTAAAGCGGAAGGAATAAGCGCTCGTGACGTTTTGTTCCACCCTGGTTCTATTCTACTCTGTCAGATATTATGAATAACAACTTATCCTACATCGATACTATTTTTCTATCGAATAAGACACAAAAATGCAACAAAAGAGAGAATTTTCACAGCTTGAAAGAAAAAATTTCATTAGATACAATAAAAAACAAATTTTCAATGTTTTTCAACATTAAATACGCCTAAAAGGGTTGTGTTTACCCTTTACTATGAATAAGCTAGTCCTTCTGAACTAGAGTATAGAATATTTATCGGTCTTTAGCGACCGGCCTTGACTTTCAATCAAATGAATGGAAAATTGAGAAAGTGGCCATACTACCCAGGTTGGCGAGGTAGGTTTGAAAAAATCCTCGGATCGAACCTTTTGATGCAAGTTGTAGTGACTTATTTTAGTAACAAGTTTGACTTAGATTTCATATTTGATCATTACACGAAAATTTTGATTCCTTGACTGAAAATGTTAATTTTGTGAGCTTATTTAGGCTTAGGTGAACGGAGAAAGGAGAACACAGTATATTTCTTTAATGCTTCAGTCTCTTAGGTACCAAATTACCTGGAAGAATAAGTTTTGTCAGATTATCTCAGAAATTTCTCGTCATTAGTTTTGCGGCCTAACACAGGCAAATACCACCCCCCCCCCCCCCCCTGTAGATTTACGGATGGTTCGGTAACAGACGAGTTTGGTAACATAGACTTATACAGTAGATCAATTGGATGTTTCGGTAACAAAGCAATTATATAGTGTTATGTATCGTGACATGTCGCATGGCTTTATTTTGTTCAAAACTTCGTTATTTAAATCCTAAATTTGTAATTTCCATTATGATTCATAAATAATTTTTTGTTATGTACCTCATTTCATGCTGTTTGTATCGACCATGTGGATTACCTATTTATCGAGCGAAAAAGGGTAGAAGGTAAAAAAATAAAAGTTTTGAACCTATCTATCAAGGGATAAATGAGTGAAAAGTGTAAAAGGTTTGAACAAAACAAAGCCATACATTAGGTGTTAAGAATGTCACAGAACATACACACAATATAATTGCTTTGTTACTGTAACATCCAATCGATTTACTCTATAAGTCTTTGTTACCGAACTCGGGTCTATAGACTAATGGTGTGCGCTAGATTGAGCAGTGTAATAATGATTGATTTCCATATGAAAATTTGAAAAAGTTTGTGGATAATTTATGATTTGATGATTGGCATGAAATTAAAGAATTTTAAATGTCTGTTGCATCAATTTTAATTGAACAATATATTTCAGGAGTATTTGGAGTAAATATTTTGAGTCTTATCGTGTTTATTTCTGTAGTGTTTAAGAATTACATGATAAAGTATCAGAAATATTTTTTCGTTTGTCGTAAACACTGTCTATACCCCTGTTTTTACATAATATTGTATGTTTCATTTGAGAAATACTGTTTATTTCAATTTTGTTTGGTAATCGGCTATGAAAGGTCATCAAACTCTCATGTTAAACACAGCTCATTTAAAGAAAATGCATGTAATAGACATTTCACATGGCAGTTATAGAAAACTACAGACAATCTCATGGTGATCAAAATTAATATACTAGTCTTTCCTGAGAAAGAAGCCTGTAGAAAACAATTGTGGGAAAAGGAGAAAATGGTAACCAGCATTCAGTCACCTTTATTTTGTCGTCTGCAAATGCTTTCGATTTGGACAAGCCTAAAATGTTGTTGTTTGGTAATAAGTTAAGGAACTGTTTTGAAATCTTGTGTTGGGAAATCGCCTTGTCGGAGAACTCTTGTTCCCATTACAGAAGTCTTAATCCTGAGCCTTGTTTGGCTCTGTTACTGAGATGTTGTATCTTATTCTCGAAAACCCTTGATATGGTGTGTGTCAGCTGATATTGTTAGTAACATAAGTAGTAACATAATCTGATTTCAAATATATAAGATTGCTATAGAAAATTTGGTGGGAAAGTGGTTGATTTTCAGAAAATATTACACTGCATAATATTCATTATTTAAGTCTTTACCAAATGACTAGATTCTAGACTGACCCAAATTGAAAGCACTTGCAGGTGGCAATATAAACAAAACTCAAATACTGAAATGTGTTTAGAGCAAGTTAGAAAACATTGTGGGAAAGGTAGAAGATGCTGGTTACCAGCATTTTCTCCTTTCCCACAATGTTTTCAAAAGGCTTCTCTCTCAGGGTCATAAAAAGCCAGAATTGTTTGGTATTAGGGAAACTTATAACTGGGTTTTACCAAAACTTCTGGACTGAATTGAAAGCATTAAAGTCTTGCAGACGACAAAATAAACATAACTGAGTCTGAAAAACTGAAAGTTGTTTCCAGAAGGGTAGAAAACATTGTTGGAAAAAAGGAGAAAATGCTGGTTACCAGCATTTTCTCCTTTTCCCACAGTGTTTTCAAAAGCTTCCTTTATTACGGTTGTTAAATGTTGGGATTGTGTGGTAAAGGGTTATATCAACTTATATGGTTACCTCAAACCGGTCATTCTTAATTCAAAGTTTGATGTTCGGATACTGATTTCCTATCATGACAACATTGTTATTTATTCTTTCCCTCATAACATGTTTCTGTTTCATTAACCTTTTGCAGGAGTAGCAGATGGTGTAGGTGGGTGGAGAAATTATGGCATTGATCCTTCAGCTTTTTCCACATCCTTGATGCGAGAATGTGAAAGACTGGTGAACAACGGGAGATACAAACCTCATTTACCAGCAGATATTATTCAAGACAGTTATCAAGAACTCTTAAATTTGAAATATCCTCTGCTAGGTATTTCCTTTGCTTGTATTATTGTTGCTTGTATAAGCGCCTAGTAAAACATAAGTACTTGAATAAGAAAAGAAAAGGAGTAGTTTTGAATCCATAGACAGTTGAAATACAGTGTATCTCTTCTTAGTCACAGACTACCTGCTTGAAATTTACTCATTAGAATTGTCATTCAACTCTTTGCCAAACAATCCTGGGTTTTAAAGATCCTATGAAAGAGACTTTTTGAAATCAAAGCGTTGAGAACGCTGAAGTGGTATTTGTCAAGGAAACCCACTGCGTGGAATCAATAGTTTGAAAGAAAAAGAGACATATTGTCCAAATATTGGCTTAAATGCAAATGAATACATTTTCAGTAGAAGGGAGAGTACTCGTGTACCTTAAAGGTGGCCCTTCAGATTTTGGGACGAACATTTATACAAAAATGCAAAAAAATCATCTTTATACTCCCAATATCTTTTAATTTGTGTCCACAAAACCCCAGTAGTCGAAAACCGTCCGACAACACGAGAAATTAGAGATTTACTACGGTCCAGGTTATCACCAACGGGAGACACGTTCTATTTATAGATGATCAATTTGCTCATTTACATACAGGAATACACAGACAAAGTGTAAAACACAGCGTCTGAAGAAGGCATTATGGAAAATAATCATTACATGTTTGTTATGTAATGGAATTTAAGCGTTAATTGTCACAGTCACTTGACATTCCCACAATGCTTTATTGATTTTTGGCGCGAAATCTAAAAATAGCTTAGAGACTACATAGCCTTTTAAGGGAATACCATAAAAAAAATTTTTTTTGGTAATTTTATGATTCTTAATTATTGATGATTTGCATTGTTTATTCATATAAATTTCAGTGATAAATATATTTTTTGATTTGGAGTGATGTGAAAATTCTAAGTACCCACCTTTAAAACTATAATTTTGAAATGTCTTTAGCCTTTTACATTTAATTTCCAACATTACAATCAATTACTTCGATCTATAAATATTCATGAGCAATCAAATAGAGTAGTGCGCAATCATAGGATGAACAAGCCATGGAACGAATTGGTTTTGGAACGAAAAAGCCCAGTAGGCAAATATGTATCATTGCTCCAGTAAAAGGCTATGAGGGAGAGAAGCTATTTTCAATAAAAAATAAGTACATGTATCTCAATGATTGATGGCCTTGCCCAATGTATTTTAATATGCCATTTCAAATTATATATCTGTGTGCCACAGAAAAACTCATTTGCATGAGAAAGAATGAGTTTAACTGGATTTATTTCCATCGGCTTTGCACAAAATAAGATACATGGTTATCAAAATTCAATCTTGAACTCATAGTGGTATTGTCTTTGACAAATACCACCAAAATTATGGGAAAATCACATCATTTTCAGTGGAAAATGTTAAGTATTATTAGTAACAAAATGTAATAAATGCAAAAAAAACCCCTGCATTTAGCACTTGCTTTTCTGGTAAGTTATCTATTGTATAGCCAGTCATTCTTTACTGTAACTGTTTACCAGATGACAAAATGTTACACATGTCCATTTTGTCCATGTGCAAACAACATACATGTACATGTAAATACCACAAAAGGGTAGATTTACTCTGAAAGGGTAGGAAAAATTATAAAAAAAAGGAGAAAGCAGGGATCACGAGATTGTTTGGTAAAGGGTAAATTGGTTGTAGAATCAAATGCAAATGAAAGTTTTAGGGAGCCATTTTACATATGCATGTACATATATTATATATCATTATAGGTGGCATGTTTTAATGCTTTTGATGACAAATAATGGATTAATCTAAGATTTATATGCCATATTTATATATTGTACGTGGGTCATTAGATGTCCTCTGTTTTGTATTGCTTCATTTAATAAGTTTTAAAACATTTCAGAAAACCACATGAAGCAATCTAAGGGATATTTTCAAACAAATAAGACCAAGCAAATATTATTTACTGTATCTGCCAAAAAGTCTGTAGTCTTGTGTTTTAACCCTTTACTCCATAGATCTATACTCATTTCTATCCATTGCTTGTAGGAGCCTTTGAAAAACGTTGTGGCAAAAGGTGAAATTGCTCGTAACAAGCAATTTCACCTTTTGTCACACTGTTTTCTATGCTATCAAAAGATGTCATATACACATAGGAAATGTCTTCATCCTTGCTGTTATTTAGGTTTCAATTAGAGATACCATAGAAATGCCTTATGGGGTAAAGGGTTAAATATGATTATTTTACTTTCTTGAAGGTGGCAGCACAGCCTGTGTGGTGGCTCTCCACAAAGCTGAGAAGACCATTTACACTGCTAACCTAGGTGACAGTGGGTTTTTACTGATACGAGATGGTGAGGTAGTTCACAGGTCAGAGGAACAGCAGCATTACTTCAATACTCCATTCCAGCTGACAGTAGCCCCTCCAGAACAGGAGGGTTTGGTACTCAATGACAGGTAATTTTATATACTGCATACCGCTGTGCAGCAACCCTATACAGACTAAGTCTGCTATATAAGGACCGTTCAGAGGAAAGCTTTTGGAAAATATTGTAGAAAAAGGAGCAAATGCTGGTAACCAGCATATTCTCCTTTTCATACAATATTTTTGACCCTCTCAAGGACATATCCAGCAGTTCAGCAGCATATGATATGACATCTATAAATAATTCCATCGTGGTGGAGTAGAAACTTCTACCATGTGGTGACCATCAATCAAAAATAGACTGTAACCTGCCAGTAGAAAGCTTTTAAACATGGTGCAAAAGGATAGCTTGAATTTGAAATCAGTGATTGCCTCAAAAATTTTTTCGAAAAAGATATTTCCTTTAACCATATACAGTGCAAAATTACCCGAATTGTTAAGAGTAAGGAAGGAGATTATGGAATACCACTTGGAAAATGGAGAAAATGCTGATTGTAGTATTTTCGCCTTCCAGGATAGTGTTTTCTATCCTTTTAAAGACATGCCTTCTTATTTAAGAAACGTTTTTTCATCAACAAAGACTGTCCATTATTGATGGGTGGGTGGTTTTATCATTTGGTAAAAATTTATGAATTCTTTCTCCCTCATATGAAGACAACAAATTTAATTACGCAGGACACCTGAAAAAAACTGATGACCAGCTCAGTAAAGAAGTTGTTCTGTCAAATTTTTTATCCAGACAAAAAATAATGATTAAGGGTCAATATGAAAGCATTTGCAGATAACAAATCCAATGTTTGGTCATTGTTGCTCCATAGAAAAGATTTGTCTTTGTTTAGGTAGAAAACATAGTGTATTTCAGCATTTTGTCCTATTTCCACGCCTTTTTATATATCGAAAGGTCATATTTTGCTATGGCCCCAGTCGTCTGTCTGTTTGTTTGTCCCTCCCGTTAGCAATTTCTTATGTGTTCAACTTCTACTGTATTCATCAAAATAAGTTAAAACTTACCAAAATGAATCTCTATGATGTGAAGTAGTGCATGTGACTTTTGAAATTTGGGTATCTGCAGGGGTTCTAGATTTTAATCCATTTCACTGACAAGCCCCTTTGTGTGTATGCGTCACTTTGTTAATCTCTTATCAAACCCTTTACCAAAAAATCCCTGCTTTTTACGACCCAGAGGTAGAAACCTTTTGAAAATACATGTATTGTGGGAAAAGGAGAAAATGCTGATACCCAGCAATTTCTGCTTTTCCCACAATGTTTTTTACCCTGCCGGAAACAATTTTTAATTTTTGAGTTTCGCTTGCTTTTTCCTTTGCAAATGCTTTCAAGTTGGACCTGTCTCAAATTTTGTTGTTTGGTAAAGAGTTAAATGTCTTCTTTCTCTGGGTTTTTAAGACAAGATTTTGTGGTACAGAGTCATAAAATAGTCCATCAAAAGAGGATTCGAAGGACTCTTTATACCTGTTGATTTGTGTCTGTACCTGACTATGGTGTTTTATGCTCTTTGAAAATATTTGAAGTGACAAATGTGGCTTGAGTAATAATATTTGTCATTGAAAGAGTAGAGATGTTTGTTGGATGAAAACTTCAGTGCTCACTAGCTTTGTGAGATCTTGTTTCTTTTTTCCATCATCATTAGCTTAACTGAAAAAACAAAAACAAAAAAACATTACATAATATTGATGTAGCCTTCGGTTGTAATAACTTTGAGGGAGAAGCTATTTGAAAGAAATATAGAAAAAAGAAGAAGATGGTGCTAACAAACATTTTTTCTTTTCCCACAAAGTTTTTTACCCTTCCATAGGTGTAGCCAATAACTTTAACCATCTATATATTGTTGTCTGCAAATGTTTTTCACTTCGAAAAGTCTAAAATTTTGTTGACTGGTTTAGAGTCAAACGTAATGGTATTCACAATTCACTCATCTTTGAATTAAACCTTTTATCTTACAATTCTGAGTTTTAAAAACCCTGAAATAAAGGCTTTTGGAAACATTTTTGGAAAGGGAGAATGTACTGGTAACTCTACCTATGACAGAAGTTATCATTTGAAGTACATTTGTTTTGATGTCTGCAAGTTCTTTCAATATTTATGAGGCTGATTTTATTTTCATTTCGGCTAAGAGTTCAACTCATTTTTTCAGAATTGAAATGGCCAGTAGGAGTTCATATAGAGTGGAGGAAGGTGATATATTACTGATGGGTACAGATGGGTTGTTCGATAACATGCATGAAGATATGATAGTGGATTATATCACCAAATACAAGGTAAAATGAGTTCACGTATGACATAATAATTATATCCTAGGTGACCTAGTTTTGAGTTACTCTGTAATAACCCAGGGGTTACATTGTTGGCATTTCCTCGATCTCATGAATTGCTTATGAGTATTTTAATAGATGATTTCAGTCATACATATACTTTAAAATATGGTGTCGCCCATGAATGTCACAAATGAGAAACATTTACAAGAGATTTCAGCATAATACCGGCAGCCTGTCTGTAAGAATTGTACACAAAGATCAATAGTATATTGCAGAATGGCATATCTTACAGGAGACAACCACGCTAAAGGCCGTCATATTTCTTGTCAACCTAGGGTTGTTTCCAGGGTTATTTTTAGTAATAGAAGAAATGAAATTATCCTCTTAATGCAGGAGTATCAGTATGTTATCAATTTTTTCATTGGCTCACTTACAGACCGTATGAATATTCATAAGAAACGACTATTTGCTAGTCCCTTTTGCCAGGGATGATGCATGGAGAGTAACTCAATACTTCAAACCTGGGTTGCGAGGATGGTCATAATACTGGCTTGTATAACTTTAGGAACTACCAATTATTTTGTTGTGAAATTTTACTGGTTATACCCCCACAAAACGAGTGTTTTTGGGGATATACTGTAACAGCCTGTCTGTCCATGTGTCCGTCTGTGTACAAAATACTACTAATTACCTGTTTCTGTCAAAGCCCTGGCAGAGTAATTAACCCTTTACTCAGTAGATATTCATTTTGACGTATCAACAACAGACAGCTTATTAAACATTGTGGGAAAAGGAGAAATTGCCCATAATGAGCAATTTCTCCCGTTCCCACAATGTTTTCCACTCAATCAGATTTTTGTATCCTCATTTGTCCATATTTTTGACATCATATCTTTATTTGCTGCTGAAATGGTAGAGCTTTAAATTGGTATATTAGGTAAAGGGTTAAGTCATATTCAGTGACAGCGCTAGCTTGTTCTGAATTTGCTAGAATGTTTGTGACCTCAGTGATTGAGACAATGAAATGAATACACCTAGGATGTACTATAATTATTGATTCTTTTATCAATTTTTAAGATATATGTGATTGCCATTTAACTCGTTACCACACGAGAAAATTCTAGACTTGTCCAAATTGAAAGCATTTGCAGACGACAAAACACAGGTGACTAAAATACAGAAAGTTGTTCTGGGACTTGTAGAAAACACTGTGGGAAAAGGAGAAAATGCTAGTTACCAGCATTTTCTCCTTTTCCCATAGTGTTTTCAAAGGGCTTCTTTCTTAGGGGTGTCAAAAGTAGGGATTGTGTGGTAATGGGTTAAATAGTCATTGACTAGCTATTTACTTTGTCTGTCTTGCCGTGTTTAACTTCTATTTGGTAATTTTTACAAGGAAGAGGCTTTTATTTTAAATGAAATAGGTTATTTTCTCAACAATACAATGTCTTATAGAATTACATGAAATACTTTGACATATGGTACAGTTACCATTGTAAGGGAGAGATGAACATCTCAGCCCATAATTGCCTTGGCTATATTTCAGGAAAAAAAATCCAGTCTTTTTGTGCTTGCATTCTCTGACCAACATGTTTCTTGAGTTAATTTAAGTTTCTTGTTTGAAACAAGTTTCACTGCCATTGATAGACCTTGGTAATTTTTTCAAACCCTGAGCTGACACACCTTGTCAGAGTCTGTTTATTTTGCTGAGATAAGTTTAAAATGTTATATCAACCCAGGATATTATCCTTGCTAGTTTGAGATACTCATCTCAAATAGCCAACTTAACTTTAATCAGAAACCGACTCCATTTTGTGGACTGTGGTAACATATGAGAGTTACTGTAACTTTTTTTAGCTCACCTGAGCACAACATGCTCAAGGGGAGCTTTAGGATCACCTGGTGTCCGTTGTCAACAATTCTTTAAACATCAACTCCTACTAAACCGCTGGGC
This sequence comes from Tridacna crocea, assembly GCA_943736015.1. NCBI lineage: Eukaryota > Metazoa > Mollusca > Bivalvia > Cardiida > Cardiidae > Tridacna > Tridacna crocea. The sequence goes on from OX031070.1 coordinate 28,282,677, forward strand.
CAATTTGGACCAGATTTTAAAATAATTTCAAAGAGATGTTCCTTGGGTAACCCTTTTCAAAAATTGTTCGTGAAATTTTGATCCGTCAAGAAATGTGGCTCTGGTGAATGGGGGCTACTTGCACTATACAGAAATGAAGGAATTCTTAAAAATTCTTCTTCTCCACTGGTCAGATTTTAAAATAGTTTCACACAGATGTTCCTTGGATGACCCTTTTCAAAAGTTGTTCGTGAAATTTTGATCCGTCAAGAAATGTGGCTCTGGTGAAAGGGGGCTACTTGCTCTATAGGGAAATGAAGGAATTCTTAAAAATTCTTCTCTGAAACAGCTGGTCAGAATTTGAAATAATTTCATAGAGATGTTCCTTGGATGACCTTTTTTAAAACTTATTTGTGAAATTTTGATCTGTCAACAACCATGGCTCTGGTGAATGGGGGCTAATTGCACTATAGGGATATGAAGAAATTCTTCAAACTCTTCTTCTCTGAAACCGCTGGTCAGATTTTAAAATAATTTTACAGAAATATTCCTTGGATGACCCTTTTCAAAAAGTGTTAGCGAAATTTTGATAGGTCAAGAAACATGGCTCTGGTGAATGGGAGCTACTTGCACTGTACGGAAATTAGGAAACTCCTAAAAATTCTTCTTTTCTGGAACTGCTGGTCAGATTTTGAAAGGACTTTTTACAGGTGACCTTTTGAAAAATTGCTTGGCAAAATACTAGTAATGATTTTGTTTCCAGTGTTTCAATACCTCAAAAAAAAATTGGCTATGGTCCTCTCAAAAATTCAGGTGAGCGATCCAGGGCCATCTTGGCCCTCTTGTTTGTGAAACTTGCACTTTTCTCTCATAAAGTGGATTTTGACAAATAACATAGACTCAGACACAAAAAATACAGTGTCTGGTCCAAGTCCAAAGAATGTACTCTCAAAATAAAGATATTTATGTATAGCATGAGCTCTATAAATTGATATTAACCCTTTACCACACATTCCCACTTTTTAACGACCCTGAGAGAGAAGGCTTTTGAAAACATTGTAGGAAAAGGAGAAAATGGTGGTAACCAGCATTTTCTCCTTTTCCCACAATGTTTTCTACCTATTCAAGAACAAGTATCATTATTTGAAAACATGTCAGTTTTTCCTAAGTGAATTTCCTCAATGTAGACGAGTATGAAATTTGGATGTGTGCTAAAGAGTTAAATAGTTGATGCTGCCTGAATAGCATATATAATAATCAGAAATTTCAAAGAAAATGTACTAAGAGTAGCTTTACCACACAATGACGTCTTTTAACGACCATGGAAAACAAGCCTTTTTAAAACATTGTCGGAAAAGGATAAAATGCTGGACACTAGCACTTTCTCCTTTTCCCACAAAGTTTTCTACCCTATCAAAGAAAATTGCATCATTGGAGCCACTATGAAATTGTCGTCTGGAAATGCTTTCAGTTTGGATAGATCTAAAATCGTGCCTTGTGGTAAAGGGTTAAAATATTTTCTGTTGCAGAATCACAGAGATGCTAGTAAAGTAACAGCAACAAATATAGCTCAAAAAGCTCATGAATTATCACTTGATCCCGATGTTTTGTCTCCATTTGCTGTTTCTGCCATAGATGCTGGTATTTACATCAGAGGTAACTCTAGATCTATATGTATCCTTTCATCAATTCAATTGTTTGTATTCTTTCAGAGGCGAGAGCTTAGGTTAGGCTTACAGAAATTGATAATCAAGACTTGCTGAGATTTTAACAAGTAGTAGACAAAAATAGATAGATTTAAATTACTGAAACAGAAGTTAATTGAAGCTCATCTGGAATTTTGAATGAACTGCATTTGATTTTAAATAACTCCATTATGTTCTAAACCAATTGGTGATTTGGCCCAAGACTCTAAATTGGTAAAAACAGATTGTTTTAGGCAATACATACCTACCCATTAGTTTACAATACAAGATGGTATAAACTTGTTGGTAGAAAAAGTAAAATGTTACAAATGGGTTGTGCTGTTTGTAAATTAATGCATTTTACAGAGGAAGGTGTTGTACAGCATCTACCCTTCCTTTAACTCTATACCAAACAACATAAGTTTAGTCTAAATTGAGAGTGACTCAAGAATTGAAAGTTGTCTTGGGAAGGGAAGAAAACATTGTGGGAAAAGTAGAAAATGCTGGTTACCACCATTTTCTCCTTTTCCCACAATGTTTTCAATAGGCTTCTTTCTCTAGGTCGTTAAAAGTCTGGATTGTGTTGTATAGAGTTTAAAAAAAACAAGGCTAAATATGGAGATAGAATGGTCCAATAATGTGCAGAAAGTTTACCTTTAGCAAAAAGTTTTGACCTTACTTTGTTCATGTGTGTAATGTGCAGGTTGACTTCGGGCAATAGTTTTTGCAGTTAGGTTAAACTACCATTTTACTGAGCATGGCTTAACTCTTTACTCTGTAGATACTCATTTCTATACATTGCTTGTAGGAGCCTTTGGAAAACATTGTGGCAAAAGGTAAAATTGCTCGTGACAAGCAATTTCACCTTGTGTCGCAATGTTTTCTATGCCATCACATGGTTTCATATACACATAGAAAACGGCTTCATCCTCGCTGTTAGGGACACCATAGGGACAATTAGGGACACCGTAGAAATCCATTATGGGGTAAAGAGTTAACTGTGGTCAATTTTTGACAAAATATGAAAAATAAAAAAAAACAATACAGCACAGAATCCCAAATTTTAAGGATGCAAAAAGGGAAGCTGTAGAAAACATTATGGAAAAAGGAGAAAATGCTAGTTAATAGCATTTTCTCCTTTTCTTGCAAAGTTATTTTTTTTTGTTAATCATATCAAGACTGGTTTTGTCATCGAGTCACATTTGAATTATTTTTTTTTGTTAATCATATCAAGACCAGTTTTGTCATTGAGTCACATTTGAATTATCATCTGGAAATACTTTGACTTTGAACATGGCTAAAATTGTTCTTGTTTGGTAAAGAGTTCAGGTTTTTATTTCCTGTGTTACAGGTGGAAAGCCAGATGATATCACTGTAATTGTGGCAACTGTATCCTGTGATCCCATGTCATAGCACAACCATAGCTTTACAGAGCAGCATGTAACATTTACTAGTCCATCCTCAAGGTTCTCTGATCTGTGTCTTGCCTGGGTAGAGAAAGAAACCATACAGAACAGTCCTGTGTACTCCGTTCCAGTTAAACCATATTTCTGTTGATATAATTTGCTTTTGAAAGGTAAAAAAAGAAATCGGAAAAAGTAGAAGTTGGCTTATAAAATAATCAGTGAAATGGTGGCATAACCCTTTACTTGTGTCTGTGGTCGTGAGGTAGAGCGTTGGCCTTGTAACCAAAAGGTCCCGAGTTCGATTCCCGGGAGAGGGTGTCAACTTCGGGATTTTTCATTGGCCCACACATTCGGCGCAAGTACTGGTGTAGTTTCCAGGAAGCAGAATCGAGAGAGATTAATATAAGTTGTCAGAACTTGTTTCTCAATCGATGTAAGATAAATATGTTTAACCCATTACCACATAATCCCTACTTTTGACGCCCTGAGAAAAAAGCCTTTTGAAAACACTTTGGGAAAAGGAGAAAATGCTGGTAACTAGCATTTTCTCCTTTTCCCACAGTGTTTTCTACCCTTTCCTGAACAAATTTCAATTTTTCAGTCACTTCTATTTTGTCGTCTGCAAATGCTTTCAATTTGGACCAGTCTAAAATTTTCTCGTGTGGTAAAGAGTTAAAACCAAAAACCCTTTACTGGACAAAAAAATTTTCGACTCCTTGATATGTAAGTATATTGACAGCACTTGCAGATCTTTGATGTGGCTAAAAAATATGTAATTTGTGAAAAGGTATAATACATTCTAGGAAAAAGAAATAAATGCTTGTTATCTGTTTTTTTCTCCTTTTCTCAAAATGTTTTTTTTTTTTTTTGTTAGGCAGTCTCTGTAGGAGCCAAAAACTCAGGATTATATGATGTAGAGTTGACTGTTAACCAAACAGTCCAAATTGAATGCATTTACAGATCACAAAATAAGTTGAAAGATAGAAAACACTGTAGGAAAAGAGGAAAATGCTAGATACCAATATTTTCTTCTTTTCCTGCAATATTTTCAACAGCTTTCTTGCTCAGGGTCATTAAGTCAGGATTGTGTTACAAAGGTTTAAAAAAAATTAATGTTGAGAGTCAGATTACAGAAATGAGACACAAAATCATATTATTGGTGCAGATAGGTATAAATGTATGTGATAATCAAAGTATGCAATTTACTGTGGGGCTGGAGTCGTCTTACGGGGAGAGTGGAACCTTGTGATAAAATCTTGTGTTATTCTATAGATTGGATGAAGTTTAAAAAGCTTGTCTGTGCATGATGGCTCAACTTAAGTCATTTACTTATTTATACTATGATAATTGTGAGAAATGTAACTTATTTCTGAATGATTTCTCTCATAGATAACCAAATTATAACTTTAACTCATTATTAAAGGACAAAATTTTTGGTTTGTCCAAATTGAAAGCCTTTGCAGACAACAAATCAAAAGTGACTGAAAACTTGAAATTTGTTTTGTGAAGAGTAGAGAACATTGTGGGAAAAGGAGAAAATGCAATGCTGGTTACCAGCATTTCCTCCTTTTCCCTTAATGTTTTCTAAAGGCTGCTTTCTCAGGGTCATCAAAAGTAGGGATTGTGTGGTAATGGGTTGAATACATTTTTTCCCACATGTAGGTGAGCCATTCCCTGTGAAAAGGGGGCTTAATGCATCTTCAAGGAGTTTCTACACAGGTCATCCTGTACTGTCAGTGCAGGCTGATCTGAGACAAAACTTCTCGCTTTTGGTTAATTTTCTGCATGTCAAAAGACCACTCTACCTCAACTTTAAGTTGGTTGTCAGAAGTTGGATTTGATAGATCCACATTTTGTGAGGATGTGCAGGATATAATTCATCATGGAGGTGCATCAAGCCCCCTTTTGCCAGAGCATGGCTCAGGTATACAAGCAAAAGTTTACAGAATTTGCATACCCAACTGTCACAACCTTGAATGTCATAATGGCAGTGGTCTTACTCATGAACTTTGAGAACATTTATCATATTCATATGCTGTACAATTATGTTCATGTACTGTATTTGCTGTTTAATTTAGTTCTCATTACTTTTTCTGTAGATTGATATGTGTGTGTGTTCAAGCAAGCCTACTTAGTTCTCTGTCATTTTTCCTTTTGTTATTTATGTTAATGTATCAAAAACCCATGTTGATCTCTCCCTACATTATTTAGCTATAAGGGACCTATTTGTTTTTATAGATATGAAGTACAGAACTGATAGAACTCAGTGTTTATGTGAACATTTTTTACTTTTACCAAATGCCCGGGCTATATCCTTTGATTACCTAGAGAAAGAGGGCGCTTGAAAAACCTATTTCAAAAGGAGAAAATGTTGGTAGACCATAATTTCCCCTTTTCACTGCTTTTACTCTGAAGAAAGCATCTGAAAGCACCCTGGGAAATAAAGAATATTGTCGTTTTACTTCAAAAACTTTGTAACTACAGCTTTTAACAAGCTGTAGTTACGAGATTATCGAAGTAAACTGACAGTATGGTGGTTACCTGCATTTCTCCATTTATTATAGTATTTTCTACTCTTTCAGAGAGAGGTCCTAGCATTTGAGTCCCTCTATACCACAGAATCCTGAGCTTTAATGACATAAAGGAAGAAGGCTCTTGAAAACATAATGGGAAAAGGAAAAAGTCCTAGTAACCTGTGTTTTCTCCTTTTCCCACAATGTGTTCTACCATTTTAATGCAGGAGATTGTATTATTACATATATTGAATAATTATGTTATTTGCAGTTACTTGTATTTGGAAAGGTCTTAAATTTTGTTGTGTGGTAAAGAGTTGATTATGTTATCTGGAAGTGCTTGAGTGTACAAAAAGAGTCAAAACACTTCAGCAAACATTTTAGACAAAATAGTAGAAACTGTTTTAAGTTTGTGGTATGTTTAACTAGTCTTTATCTATAAGGTTTCCTATAATAGAAGTTTGCTTGTTGCTCTGTCATCAAACATTCCTTCAATGTTCACTGTGCCCGGCTTGTGTTTATAGCTTACTGAACACTTTATTTTTATTTGAACATTAAAAGTTTTAGCTGACAGCATATTCATTTTAGAGGAAATACCAAAGTATTGTACACTTGATTATTGTACACATACGGCTATTGGCCTTATGTTATCATTTGTAAATGTTCCATAACTCTGCATCTAATCACTCCATGGAAAACATGTGATATCATATTTTAAAATTCTTTACCAAACAATGATGTCTTATCATAATGATTTGAAAGAAGATATACAAAGTCATTGTTGTAGGAAGGGAAGAAAACACTGATGTTTTCTACCATTTTAACCCTTTACAAAACGATCCATGGTTTATACGACCCTGAAATAGAAGCCTTTTGAAAACATGGTGGGAAAAGAAGAAAATACTGGTAACCAGCATTTTCTTCTTTTCCTAGAATGTTTTCTACCCTTCACAGAACCAATTTCAAATTTTCAGTCACTTTTATTTTGTTGACTGCAAACACTTGCAGTTCAGAGGAGTCTAAAAATTTTGTTGTTTGGTATAGAGTTAACACCATATCTCAACCATTTGAGGAAACAAATCTCTTTGAGACAAATATCCCATGTATGAGCCATGTTGAATTATTATTGTAAACTCTTTACCAAACGACAAAATATTAGACTGGTCCAAATTGAAAGCACTTGCAGAGGACAAACAAATCATATCTTGAAATTTGTTCAGGGAAAGATAGAAAACATTGTGGGAAAAGGAGCAAATGCTGGTTACCAGCATTTTCTCCTTTTCCCATAATGTTTTCAAAAGGCTTCTATTTCAGGGTCGTAAAAACCAGGGATTGTTTGGGAAAAGGTAATTAGGACGAGTAAAAAATTTTGTGGTCTCGTGAACAGTTAACCCATTACCACACAATCCCTACTTTTGATGACCCTGAGAAAGAAGCCTTTAGAAAACACTGTAGGAAAAGGAGAAAATGATGGTAACCAGCATTTTCTCATTTTACCACAATGTTTCTACCCTTAACAAAACAAATTTCAAATTTTCAGTCACTGTTCTTTCGTCGTCTGCACATGCTTGCAATTTGGACAAGCCAAAAATTTTGTTGTTTGGTAATGAGTTAATTAGGCCCTTGTTTATGAGAAATGATGAGAAATGTTCTGGCAAAAGGGGGCTCAATGCGTCTCCAGGATGCTTTATACCCTTTCCTACATCACATAATGATGAATCCATAAAAACTGTAAATTCTAACACGACACGTGAATTCGGCTCTATAAATACAATGCATTGAAAACACGGTAAAATGTATGTTATATCAAAGAGAATGACGTCATGTTAGGTAGAACGTCATCGTGTAAAAAGTCAGACAGTGAGTTATTCAATGGATTATAATCTGCATCCACGTTTTTACTGTAAGTATGAACTTGTTTTCCTTTGATTAAGAGTTGGTCATGTTAGAATCGAATTAATCTCCTTTCTCTTGTGGTTTATCGTTCAATAAACCACATTGTGAGTTATGAGGCACAGTAAATAAACCACTGGGGCTGTTACTCTTGTGGATTATTTATTGTGCCTCATAACTCACAACTGGTTTATTGCATTATAAACCACTATAGAAAGTAGATTATTTCTTAAACAACCTGCTGAATCATGATGTAGACTGGCCATTTGACATACAGAAAATTCATCAATCGCTAAAAGTATTGGCCCAGGTAAGCCTGCACAGACTGCATAGGCTGACCTTGGTCAATACGTTTCCCATATGCAATAAGCCCCTTTTTGTACAGAGCATGGCTCATGTTATATGCACACGCACAGCATGAACAATGCAATTATGTTTATCTTATGTGAAGAAATTAGATTTTGTTAACATTAACCCTTTACTCCATAGATACTCATTTCTACACATTGCTTGTAGGAGCCTTTAGAAAACATTGTGCCAAAAGGTGAAATTGCTCGTGACGAGCAATTTCACCTTTTGTCACAATGTTTTCTATGCTATCAAAAGGTGTCATTTACACACAAGAAACGGCTTCATCCTTGCTGTTATTTAGGGTCAATTAGAGATGCCATAGGAATGCCTTATGGAGTGAAGGGTTAAATATGATGAAAGAGGCTTGTATACAACATTATTATTTTTCACACAACTACCCATTGTTTTCCTTGTACTATGACCATTATGATTTTTTTTTATATGTGTGTATAGTATGAATATTGGATAAACATTAGATAACATTACAAATGCATCATATAACATAATCAGTTAAAGCAATGTTTTCAGGCGCCTTACTGCAAAAGCCTGGCTGACCAAAATTTTCCTTTAAAAATTCAAGTGTCAAAAACAGCTGGTAAGCAAGCTAGGATTTGTTTTATTTTTTAATATAAATGGAGTTTTATTTTTGGAGCAATATGATTCAAGCTTCTTTGATGCCCCTTTTTTTTTTTTCATCCTGAATGTACAAATCTGTCAAAAAAATGAGTTGATTCACCAATGAAAATGTCCTCAATTACATATAAGTGTATCAATGTTATTGCTGAACAATAATCTGTGTGTTATTATGTGAGAAAATAATCTGACATTTGCTGGCTTTTCAGATAAAATTTTATCGACCGCAAGAGAAGACAATGTGCTTAAAAGATTTGCTTATAAAAATATTCTAGATTCCAGCAATAGAATATTACCGCAATAGCTAAAACTATTCCGAAGTTTCTTATGTCAGATGTTGAATGTATGTGTGTATTAAGTTGGTTTTGTAAATGTCTGAAAAAATCAACATCCAGTTGTGTGAGTTATTCTCTGTAAAAGTTATAAGTAAATAGATAGTGTAGAAAGATGACATTAAATGGACTGTTGTTAATTTGTTGTAAAAAAAATGAAATTCCAATTTTAGAAAAAAAAAGTAATAAAAAAATTAATTAGATAAATCCTTGAAGATTTTCTTTATTTTGTCCAAAAATTTACCCATTTGATTTCCATCAATTCTGGGTAAAGAGCCAAGGAGGACTCGTCACCTGGAGGTTGTGGGTCCAATACCCAGTAGTGGCAATCTTTCTTTCTGATGCCAGCGAGAAAAGGAGTCAGTGGCTTTGGAAAGAAAGTTTTGTCAGTACTGGTTTGAGAAAAAACCAGGACCTGTACACACCAACCATTCTCAAGAACATTCTTTGTTTTATTCTCAAAAATTTTCTGCATTTGTTAGTAACACAACTTCTAATTGGCTAAACCATTCGGTTTAGGCAATCATAAGTTGTGTTACTTACAAATGTAGAAAACCTTGGAGAATAAGACCAAGAATATTCTCAAGAATGGTTGGTGAATACAGGCCCAGGAAACACATGGCTGCGTCACTGATCACCAGATGACCCAAGCTGTTAAAATAGCGTTTAAACTCGAATACAAACCTCGAACAAGATGACTTGGTATTGTTATAAATGTACAAGTGCTTTCTGAGCTACTGCTTCTTCTTGTCCGTCTACATTCTGAATAATGACCAAAGTTTAGATCTTTAACTCTCCACAAAATTATGCTTGTGAAACCCCTGTCCAGATTTTCCATTTTAACCCTTTACCACATGACAAATTTTAGACCCAACCAAATCAAAAGCATATGTAGACGCACAGTTTAACATTGCTAAAGTTGTGGAACATTTAGAAGAAAACAATAGAAAACAGCATTTTCTCCTATTCTCACAATGTTTTCAATAGCCCTGTTTCTCAAGGTTGGCTTTGTGTGGGAAAGGGTTAACCCATTACCAAACAATCCCTACTTTTGACGACCCTGAGAAAGAAGCCTTTAAAAAACATAGTGGAGAAAATGCTGGTAACCAGCATTTTCTCCTTTTCCCACAATGTTTTCTACCCTACTGGAAACAAAGTTCAATTTTTTACACCTATTTTGTCTTCTGCAAATGCTTTCAATGTGGACCAGTCTAAAATTTCATCCTTAGGGAAAGGGTTAACAGGACAAAGGCCTATGCTCACCAACCATTCACCATGAGTAATGATCTGGTAAAAGGGGCTTTAATACATCTCCATGATGCATGATCCCTTTACCCATAAGGCATTTCTATTGTATCTCTAAAGGCGCTGTACGTATGGACTTTTTGGGCATACGCTGACATATGCTGAAATACGCAAGGGGTACGCTGGAATACGTTTCTAGTACGCCGGGGTACGTCGGTGTACGCTGATGTACGTTGACGGCCTAAAAATGTTTTGAACATGCACAAAAGTTTTCAGTGTATGCCGACGTATGAATTTTACACTCATCATACGTTTCTCATACGCTGAACACGCTAGAGGTACACTGAAGGTACATTACTCATATGTCTAGTACGCTTCTCATACGTTGAAATTGAATGGGTCAGGAAAAGTAGCGTTAGAGAAGCCTATAATGAACATGTGTCTGACGTGTGTCTAACAAATGGCTAACGTTATAATGGTAGTTTTAACGACAGTCTAACGTACTCTACTTATGCCTAACGTTTTCTGAGCATACAGCCAACTTATCCCATGCGTATGACATGCGTATTTCCAGCATATGGTGGGGGGGGGGGTATAATAAAGTCTCACATATCTAAATCTGTATCAGTTTGTACTAGCTGTTCAGAGATGGAGGTTGCTGTCCTGCAACATCACCAAGATTGTTACAGTTGGCAGTTGACCTCATACGCTGAAAAGTTGCGCATATAAACAATTTTTCGAAATATTTGATACGGTCCTCAGACGCTGGCTCTATATGCTAGAGTGTGACAGCGCCTTAACTGAACCTAAATAACAGCAAGGATAAAGCCGTTTCTTATGTGTATATGGCACCTTTTGATAGCATAGAAAACATTGTGCCAAAAGGTGAAATTGCTTGTCACGAGCAATTTCACCTTTTGCCACAATATTTTCTAAAACCATCTGTGGAGTAAAGGGTTATGTCAATTCATCACATATTCATGGAGCCATAAAATCCATTTAGTGTAACAAATACCTGTATGAGGCAGTATGGTCCTATGGCATGCAGAAAAAATAACAATACCAAAAAGTTTTTACTCAGGACAGCCTGCACAGACTACAGAAGCTGACACAGGTAGATACTTTGAGCAGATGCTTTAACCCATTACTACACAATCCCTTATTTTGATGACCCTGAGAAAGAAGCCTTTAGAAAGGCTTGTGGGAAAAGGAAAAATGTTGGGAACCAGTATTTATAAATAACCCCCGCAAAACAGATGTTTATCGGGGGTATACTGGAATCAGCCTGTCTGTCCATGTGTCTGTCTGTCCATATACAAAATACTAGTAATTGCCTGTTTCTGTCAAAGCGCTGGCAGGGGTATGGTCACATTCAGTAACAGCTTTAGTTTCATTTCCCACAATGTTCTCTTCCCTTTCTAAAACGAATTCCCATATTAGTCACATTTATTTTGTCATCTGCAAATGCTTTTAATTTGGATCAGTCTAAAATTTTCATGTTTGGTAGACAGTTAAATCCTCACTTTACAGTTGAATGGTATTTTATGCTTCTTTCACCACGTTTCACTCACATATCATTTTGACAATTCACATACTTATGAATGTAATGGGTTACACCAATACTAGACTCCTATGAAGATGCCAGTGTTTCCAATGAGGCTCAAGCCTGTGTCCTTCAGATTATAAGTCCTTATCTTTACCGCTGAGCTATACAAGACCTCTCCCCTCTTATACAGCATGACTCATAGTTTAGTTTTAAACATATTTATTTTACATCTATTGAGAAACAAGTTCTTACAACTTATTCTAATCTCTCTCAATTCTGCTTCCTGGCATCTTCCCAAGCCAAGGCTGAGGATTCACTACACTACTCTACCCTTGGCGGATCGAGCTTAATTTTTACGTTCCCCCCGATACACTTTTTCATTGGATGCAGCCAGCTGGAACTGCAAAGAATGAAATCGCTCGTAGCTTTTCATTTTTGATAAAAATAGAACAAGGTCGCAACCTTTCGAATAGAAGGTAAACACGGAAACCCAAGTGGACGTCTGCTTATCGCTTCATGTTGAATAATTGTATTCGTAAGTGGTTTGTAAAACAATATTTCATTGGCTTTCAGAAATATGATGTAAAGTGGGGAAATTACCAGCATCTAATAAAGGGAGCATTGCAGGAATCTCGAAATCGGGCTCAATCAGCCAAGGCAAGATCCTTGTAGTGATTGTAACCTTGGCTCGGGAAGATGGCTTCCTTAGAACTTCACCAGTGCTCATGCCAATGAAAAATCCAGAAGTTGACACCTGCTCCCGGGTCTTGAACTCAGGGCCTTTAGGTTACGAGGCCGATGCTCTACCTCACAATGGACAGTGAATACAAACCAATGTTTACATGATTATCACTCAACCCTTTACCAAACAATCCTTGGTTTTCGCGACCCTGAGATAGAAGCCTTTTAAAAACATTGTGGGAAAAGGAGAAAATGCTGGTAAGCAGCATTTTCTCCTTTTCCCACAATATTTTCTTCCTTGCTGGAAACAAATTTCAACTTTTCATTTACTTCTATTGTGTTGTCTGCAAGTCCTTTCAAATTGGACCATTCTGAAATTTTGTCGTTTGGTAAAGGGTTAAGCGGCATGAAAGTTGAATTGAGTGACAGACGACGTATGAATAATGTATTTGTTTCTTTCACCTTACCAAACAGTCCTTAAAGAAAAAGACGTTAGAAAACAATTGTGGGAAAAGGAGAAAATGCTGTTAACCAGCATTTTCTCCTTTTCCCCCAATGTTTTCTACTGTCTCAAAGTCAATGTCTACCTTTTGAACCATATTTGAATTGTACCTGCAATTTCTTTCAATTCAGAACAGTCTTTATTTTGCTCATGCCGGTAGGGAGTTAACTCATTACCAAACGACAAAATTTTAGGCTTGTCCAAATCGAAAGCATTTGCAGATGACAAAATAAGTGACTGAAAATTTAAAATTTGTTTAGTGAAGTGTAGGAAACATTGTGGGAAAAGGAGAAAATGCTGGTTACCAGCATTTTCTCCTTTTCCCACAATGTTTTCTAAAGGCTTCTTTCTCAGGGTCATCAAAAGTAGGGATTGTGTAGTAATGGCTTAACCTAAACACATGACTCCTTCATATGATCAACTTGATATGGTAAACATGTGTTCAAAGCTGCCCGCCCGGGTGGCTCAGTGGTGAGCGTGTCGGACTCATGACCTGGTGGTTGTGAGTTCGATACCCGGTTGTGGCGAACTTTCTTTCCGGCGTATTTTCGCCTCTCACCTCTGCTGAAGCATGTGAGAAAAGTAGTCGGTGGCTTTGGAAAGAAAGTAGTGTTAGTACCGGTATGAGAAAGCCAGGAAACACATGTGCGTCACCGACCGCCATGATATGACCTTAGCTGTTAAAGTGGCGTTAAACCCCAACACAACCAACCAACCAAGTGTTCAAAGCTATTCTGAAATATGGTAATAAAGGAAAAAAACTATATTCCTGACTTGACAACTGACATTTGACCTTGCCATGATCTTCACCTTTGGACATGAACCCAACACATTTTTATTGGTTAACAATTCAACAATTGTATCACGGTAGCCAGAGCACCTATTGAAGCTTTCCTGCACTGCACACAAAATTCTTTCCAAGCCACAGGCTGCTTTTCGTCATAACCATTGTTGAAATAAAAGGCATCGGTAAGAGAAGAATCAATCCTGTTGCAATGACTCATACAGATATTGGCTGAGCTGGGAATTGAACCAGTGACCTCCTGTTCTAAAGTCTGGTACACTACCGACTAAGCTACATGGACCAGGGCCACGCCCTCATAGATGAACAAGATGTAGTTGTGTTGAAAAGTATTCCTTTATTTTTCTCATTAACATTAGTAACAAAAGGTACAATTGCATAACTTAAAAAAATATTTTAAGATTTCTTCGACAACAACCCGGCTATGAAGCATGTCTATAATTTGTTTAACCCTTTACCACGAGACAAAATTTTAGTCTGGTCCAAATCAAAAGCATTTGAAGACAACAAAATAAAAATGACTGAAAATTTGAAATTTGTTTTGTGAAGGGTAGAAAATATTGTGGGAAAAAGAGAAAATGCTGATTACTAGCATTTTCTCCTTTTTCCACAATGTTTTCAGAAGACTTCTTCCTCTGGGTTGTAAAAACCCGGAATTGTGTGGTAATGGGTTAAATGGCGCTTTAGGCTACTATAAACAGTTTTTCAGTTAGATAATGGCAACAGCATGTTCATACTTTTTCTGAGTTTCATCAGTACTAAGTTGGGGCTACACAGTACCATTCCAGAAGACAAATACACACCCCAAACACAGAAATTGTCTGCAAATGCTTTTTCCATGTTTTCTGCCCCTTCGAAGAAAAACCCATCATTTAAAGTACTGGTACATGTAATTTGTTGTCTGCAAATGCTTCCATTTATGACAGGTCTAAAATTTTGTCCTGTCAAGAGCTAACCCTTCACCAAACAATCCCTGGTTTTTACGACTCAGAGGAAGAAGTCCTCTGAAAACATTGTGGGAAAAGGAGAAAATGCTGGTATAAACCAGCATTTTCTCTTTTTCCAAAAATGTTTTCAATTCTTCTAAAATCAAGTTTCAATTTTTGATTCATGATTATTTTGAAGTCTGCAAATACTTCCAATATGGATAAGTCTAAAATGTTGTTGTTCAGTTTAGAGTTCATATGGTCTATTTTTTGTTGACGGGAAACCAGTCTTGAAAGAACATGCTGTCAATCTTTTTTTTCTTTAAACATATTTATTTTACATCGATTGAGAAACAAGTTCTTACAACTAATACTAATCTCTCTCGATTCTACTTCCTGGTAACTACACCAGTACTCGAAATGAATGTGTGAGCCAATGAAAAATCCCAAAGTTGACACCCGCTCCTGGGTTTCGAACTCAAGACCTTTAGGTTATGAGGCGAACGCTGTACCTCACGACTGCGGACACCATTGCTGTCAATCCTCTTCATCATCGGTGTCTGCAGCTAAAACCTTGGACACTGAAATGTTCTGTGACCTCTGACTTTGGCTTTGTGATGAACCAAAAAATATGGACCGGAACTGAAATGAAAATGGAAAGCCTGGGCTTGTTTGATGTATTTACACTGTAAACTTGAAGCTCATGTAGTTGTGGCTTCCCTTAATATCACCACCAATAGACTGGGTCTCTGAAGTGACTTGCATTTAAACACTCAAACTTGACCATTATTTCTGACAGATATCAAACCAAGGTTTCCACACTAAAAGTCAACTGTCTTAATGAATGAGTTTAAACAATATGTCACATTATCATACATCTATTGACATAGTTAACCCATTACCAAAAATTCCCTACTTTTGATGACCCTGAGAAAGAAGCCTTCTGAAAACATTGTGGGAACAGGAGAAAATGCTGGTAACCAGCATTTTCTCCTTTACCCACAATGTTTTCTACCCTTCACAAAACAAATTTCAAATTTTCACTTTTATATTGTCGTCTGCAATGCTTTCGATTTAAACAAGCCGAAAATATTGTCCTTTAGTAATGAGTTTATCCTTTTACACAATCAAGTGTTTTAGCAACCCGTAGGAACAGGGTTGTAGAAAAAGTGCTGTAGGAAGAGGAGAAAATTCTGGACCCTTGCATGTTATACTTTTCCACAATGTTTTCAGTGCACTTTCAAAAATGAATCCCAATATTTCAACACCAGTGATTTCAATTTATGTAAATGTGTCATGTATAAAAACTTCATTCTATGGTATTGGCTAAAATTTCAGTGTAATTCGGTGACGAAAATGTGAGACAACATAACAGTAACCTTCTTTTCCCGTTTACAGTTATGAATGCCTTTCAAATACCTGCAATAATTTTTTAATTTTTCTTTGAAACAGAAGCAAGTGCCTGCAAC
Source organism: Tridacna crocea (assembly GCA_943736015.1). Lineage (NCBI taxonomy): Eukaryota > Metazoa > Mollusca > Bivalvia > Cardiida > Cardiidae > Tridacna > Tridacna crocea. The sequence goes on from OX031070.1 coordinate 28,298,640, forward strand.
ACATCACTCCAACAATGTTCTCTTAATGTTAGAATCTTTCATCAGACTTTTTTTTCTAAATTTTGGAGGACAGCTTTAGAAAAATTTGTGGGAAAAGGACAGAATGATGATAGCAAGCAATTTCCTTTCATTTCCACTTTCTACAATATCACTACTCCAAATTCAAGACTAAGACAAAACATCAAATGTAAATTACCCTTTTTGCCGGGGGTGTTCCAGGAACAGTATCCTCTTCTCCTGACTCCTCTGCCATGTCCAAATCATCAGTGACTGTAGTGTCCAACAGGATCTGAACAAAACATCAATACAAGTACAAACTGATGACAAGTAAAATACTAATTGCTAAAAATGGATAATACCAAAATCTACTATACCATTTTATCACATAACCTCCCTTGTTTTCAGTGTAATATACCCATTACGAATTTTCTTATCTTATACACGTTTGATATCACATTTGCGTGACATCATTTTTGACATCAATTTTGTACGCAATTCATACAAGTGACTGGGTTTCATGGAAAATATCACGGGTGCATTCATTAGTTTTTGCATCGGCTGATCTATATTTTGCGAAATATAGTTATGTGATAAAAATAATCTGACATTTGTGGGTGTTTGAGATAAGATTTTATTAAACTTGTCAAGGAAAATGTTATTAAGCTCACAAAAGGCTCGCTTAGTAACATTTCCCTTGACTTGTTTAATAAAATCTCTAAAGCCAACTCATGTCAGATCCTATACATACCAAACAATTCCATGATTACATAACCCTGACAAAGAGGGTTTTTGTAACCACCATTTTCTCCTTTTCTCATGTATTTTGTCCTTTCACAGACATTTTGTCATCTGCAAATGCTTTCAAACTAGACAAGCCAAAAGTATTCCTGTTAAGAATAGAGTTAAGTTGGGCAAATTAACTGCTAACAATGACTTTACATCGAAGCAACATTTATCATTTTTGCCATTATATTTAACCCAATAAAGCCGAAAGCTAAATTTTAAATAATTACAACATGGAACATGGTAGTCCTTTACCAAACAATCCAAAGTTTTAATGACCTTCAGGGAGAAGGCCTTTAAAAATTTTGTGTTAACTCTTTACCACACAATCCAAGTTTTAATGGCCCTGAGAAATTAGCCTTTTCAAAACATTGTGGGAAAGGGTTACTTGGTTACCAGCATTTTTTTCCTTTTTCCCACAATGTTTTCTCTATTTCCAGTACCAAGTTTCATCATTCTATTTGCACTTATCTTGTTGTCTGCAAATGCTTTCAGTTTAGACAACTATAAGAAATCTTTGAGTGATAAAGAGTTAAAGGAGAAAATGCTGATAACCAGCATTTTTGCCTTTTCCCATGTTTCCCTCCCTTCAAAACCAGATTTTACCATTGAACTCTTTACCACACAACCCAGACTTGTATAGACCCTGAAGATGAAGGCTTTTGAAAACATTGTAGGAAAAGGAGAAAATACTAATGGCCGGTATTTTCTCCTTTTCCCTGGATTTCTACCCTTTCAAAGGCAAGGTTCATTATTTGATCCACATTTCTTTTGTTGTCTTCAAATGTGTTCAATTTGGACAAGTCTAAAAATTTTATTATGTGGTAACAGGTTAATTATCATTTCATTTGTTGTCTACTAATGCTATCAGATTGGATCAGTAAACAGAGATAAAAAATGAATCCTGTTTTGCAAGTACATGTATACTGAAAAATTCCATTTCTCTTTGATCCTGGATCAATATTAGGGAAAAGGAATAAACTTCTGTTATTTAGTGATGCTATCTATTTCCAAGCCAGATTTAACCCTTTCCTAAACAATCCCGCGTTTTCACAACCCTGAGAAAGAAGTCTACTAAAACATTGTGGGAAAAGGAGAAGATGCTGGTAACCAGCATTTTCTCCTTTTCCCACAATGTTTTCTTCCCTTCCCAAAACAAATTTCAAATTTTTTTGTCACATTAAATTTGATGTCTAAAATCGCTTCCAATTTGGACAAAGTCCAAAAATATGTCATGTGGTAAAGAGTTAAAGCAATAGTGTGGCGCAATACAGCCCATCTATTTCTCCCTTTATCACAAAGTGTTTTATCTTTTCAAAGACAAACTCTGTCATTTGAGCGATGTCAAAGATGATACTTTTGTCTAGTAAACAGTTTACAAAAAGTTACAAAACGATAACATTTAAAACAAAGCTATACTAAAAGCATTTGCAGACAACACATAAAACCCTGCAGAAGAGCTTTGCTTTTAAAATGGAAAAAAAACTTGTACAGAAAGAAGAAAATGCTGGCTACTGTGTACGAGATAGTTACCTGCACAAAAAATGATCTCTGAGAATCAATCCTGTACCAAACAATCACATGTTTTAACAACCTTGATGGCAAAAGCTTTTGAAAACATTATGGAAAATGGAGAAAATACAGCATTTTCTTCTCTTTCCATATGGTTTTCTGTTAAAAGATGAATCCCCCATTTGAGCTACCTTTAATTGGCCGTCTGCAAATTGTTTGAAGCTAGACTGGTCTTTCATTTGGTAAAGAGTTCACATGTGCAGGAATTATCCAGGTTTCATAGTAACAAAGTAACTCCATAATACCTTAGCTTTAGTTCCCAACATAGGTATGACAGGGCTTCCTTCATCTCCTTTTGAACTACTGGGAACTTGTGAGTCATTACCATCACTCTTATCTGTCACATTATCTACAAAACTAGCGTCTGTGTCACATGATCTGACAACATTGTTACTATTGGTGTTACTACTGGTCACATTTTGTCGGGGAGTGTTTAATGTTGTATTCTGTTCTATATGTAGATCTGTATCATTCTCTTCTTCCATCAGTTCATTGTATGCACTTTCTAATCTTTCTGCTCTGTGACCTTGACTTCGAGATCTACAAATGAAAGTTTATTCTTTTTTAACCCTTTACCAAAGGACAATGTTGGCCTCGTAACCGCAAGGTCCTGAGTTTGACACCCATGAGTGGGCGTCACCTTTGAGATTTTTCATTGGCCCACACATTCAGCGCAAGTACTGGTATAGTTCCCAGGAAGCAGAATTGAGAGAGACTAGTTTAAGTTGTATGAACTTTATCAATGTAAAATAAATATATTTGAACTACACAAAATTTTAGATTTGTCATATTTCAAAGCATTTGCAGTCATCAAATACTATATGGGTCAAACGATAGAATTTCTGAGTAAAACAAGAGAAGGTCTATGGGAAATAGTGGTTACCAGCATTTTCTCCTCTTCCCACAATATTTTCTAGTGCCTTCTTTTACAGGGTTGTTAAAACTTGAGATTCTGTGATAAAGCGATAAATGTTTTTTTAGATGTATGTAATTGTTCTCATTATATTTGAGAAAAGGGGGCTTAAGTCTTTACCACACAAAAAAATTTTCGCCGGGTCCAAATGGAAAGCATTTGCAGACGAAAAAACAAAGGCGCCTGAAAATTTGAAATTTGTTTTGGGAAGGGAAGAAAACATTGTGGGAAAAGGAGAAAATGCTGGTGACCAGCATTTTCTCCTTTTCCCACAATGTTTTTTCTCAAGGCTTCTTTCTCAGGGTCGTTAAAAGTCGGGATTATGTGGTAAAGAGTTAATGCATATGCGAATAGTGTTGACCTGGGCCAAAACTTTACGCTTTGCTTTAATTTTATGTATGTCAAAGGACTAGTCTATCTCACGATTAAGTTGGTTTTGTAGGAAAATGGCTATGGGTCAATCATCATGTGATGACTTGCCTGGTATCATATATCATGGAGATGCATTTGGCCCCCTTTTATCACAGAATGAATCATCTGTCAATATTTACAACTAACCTTTTACCAGACAACAAATGTTTAGAACCATCTAGGCTGCAAGCAAAAGCAAATGACAAATGTCTATAATTCATAGGTGTTGAACAGTCTCTGAATGGGCTTCTGGTAACTAGCAAAATCTCTACTTTTTCACAGACCAGTCTCATCATTTTACCCTCATTTGTTGCCTGCAAAGGCTGTTAATTTGAACACATCCAAACTTTTGTGAGTAAAAGGTCCTTACAAAGATCGTGGGAAAAAGAAAAAACCAAATTAGGCTACACTGAATTTGACAATTGCAAATGGTTTTAGTTTTGACAAGGTTAAAATTCTGTCATCTGACAAAACAGTTAAGACAAATGAAATGAAAACAGAATTATTTTACTTGTTTGACACAATGGTATCTTCCTCCTGTCTGTTGTTTGGTGCACTGGATGATCTTGAGGTTGATGTACTTGGTTGTGGTTGGTATGGCCTTGAGCCTGCCCTTTGATTTTGTCTGTTGAACAAAAATGTTGGAATATTCTTGACAAAGTTAACCCTTGCAGCCTCGATCACTACCTCAATTACTTTTGCTCACAACCTGTTTATATTTTCAATTTTTTTACTGGAGCTTTTCTGTTAAAAATTGCATTCAAATTGAATTTACCAAAATCGAAACATTTGTCCTTCAACTGCCATAATTTTATAAATCTTGATGTCTAATATAATAATTATATTTGTTAACACTCAAGTGCTAATTTTCTGCAAACATTTTAATTTTCTTTTAAGACTCATACGTCTGTAAACTTGATATATCAGTCAGGGTTTTCCAGTGAAAAGATCAGCCCAGTGTGGAGTGGGAGTTTAAGAACTTGAAATGAATAAAAACCTGCTTCCTCTAAGAATGTAATCAATCTGTCTTGGTAAAACTTTTTCCTAAATTCATGGGGGTAGGGGTCCGTTTAAAATACTAAGATATTCTTACCAGGTATTGTAAAGCAACAATTCCTTTAAACTTCACATCTAGGGTTAGGGAAATGCAGGACTGCAGTTTCTGAATATGTAAAACCATGCTAGTGTAGATATATGTACATACCCAGACTGCAAGTTCTGTGTGGTTGGATCTTGATCTTAACCATTCACAACAGTAACTGAAGCTATACTTGACATCTGATGAACAAAACCTTACCTTTTCTGTGTTGACATTCTGGACTGGGTCGAGGTCTGTGTGAGATCTGACTGTTCTGCCAAAGTTGCTAAAACAAAGTTTGCCTCAAAAGTGCTGTCACTGTCTATACTGAACACTATTGGTCTGTTGGGAAAACATAATAACCACATTGTACACATATACATGTACATTGAGGAAGTTCCCTGGCTTTTCATCTTGATGGTAAAAAGAATAGAATCCTTTACCAAAGGTCCATGGGTTTATACAACCATGAGGAAGAAGGCTTTTGATATGGGAAAGTATGCTTGTAGCCAGCATTTTCTCTTTAACTCTTTACCAAAAGGACAAATTGTACACTTGTCCAAATTGAAAGCATTTATAGACGACAAAATAAATGTGGCTCTAAAATTGAAATTTGTTTTGGGGAGGGTAGAGAACATTGTGGGAAAAAGAGAAAATGCTGGTTACCAGCATTTTCTCCTTTTCCGACAATGCTTTCATAAGGCTTCTTTCTCAGGGTTGTTAAAAGTCGGGATTGTGTGGTAAAGAGTTAAATAGCCCATAATCTTTATTTCCCTTTCTTTTTTCTCCTATTTCCATTATTTTTTCAAATATTTCATGGTTTGAGCCACATTCAGTTTGTTAGTAAATGCTTGATTCTTTGATTTAGACATGCTCACACCTTTGTTAATTGGTAAGGACTTTAATTCCATCCATTTCACAATGAGAGTGCAGTTGAAAGCATGTCCTTATGTGAACAGAAATCAAAGATAAAAATCAATGGAATACATATAAGAAACTCTTCATAATTCCTGAAAAATCAATATCAATATCAGTCCGCTGCTGCTTTGCCACTCATGAAAATATTAACTGAATTTGTTCTGGTAAATACAGTATCTGACAAAAGCTGATATAAAATTTCATTTAACCCTTTACCAAACAATCCCTGGTTTTCACGACCAAGGAGAAGAAGCTTTCTGAAAACATTGTGAAGGGTAGAAAACATTGTAGGAAAAGGAGAAAATGCTGGTAACCAGCATTTTCTCCTTTTCCCACAATGTTTTCCTAAGGTTTCTTTCTCAGGGGCGTCAAAAGTAGGGATTGTGTGGTAATGGGTTAAACAAATTCCTGGTCTTATTCTCTAGATTTTTCTGAATTTGAAAGTAACACAATTAGAAGTTGTGTATCTTTCAAGTTTAGAAAATCTTGGAGACTAAGACAAAGACTATGTTCATAAGAATGGTTGGTGAAAACAGACCCAGAAAAAAATGTTATACAGTGAGCCTTTGACATACTAAATTAATCTTTTATTCTTGATAAACTTATTTTCTAATGAAATTTCTCTAGCAATTGACCTTGGCCAGGTTGCACAGTGGTTAGTGTATCTGACTTGTGATCTCGAAGTTGTGAGTTCCATCCCTGGTTGTGGCGAACTTTCTTTTACGGCAATTTTTTCCCTCTCGACTTTCATGCATGTAAGAAAATGAGTAATTGGCTTGGAAAGAAAGTTGTGTCAGTACTGGTGTGAGAAAGCCAGGAAACACATGGGTGCATCATGGACCGCTATGATATGACCTGACCTCTTTAAACAGCGTTCAACTAAAATACAAACCAAAGTAACATTTTGAAAAGTAACTTTCAATGAAAAATGAAGTTTACCTCCCAGCAGTTTCAAAATGTAATGTTAATGGCAGTGTGGTGACCTCAGAAAATGCCAATATTGCCTGTAAAAATGTAACATAAATAGGTAATTAATTTGACTTTTTGCATCATGAATACACAAACTCAGTTGTCACCAGATTTCCTTATTCTTGCTTTATTTCACAACCAGCTTTTTACTAGCCAATTTACCTGACAGTGGTCCATCAGCAGTAATTACCCTAAATTACGAGTGGAATCATTACCACTGTTTTTCTTGGACTTTTTCTGTCACCCAGTCATGGTTTTATCTAATACTACCTAGGTTTCAAATCCAGTGCTATACTTACAATGCTGTTAAAGATATTCCACTTTACTAAAAGATAAAATTAATTATATTGGCAAGAATCTAAGTTACATGGATATGTTTGTGGGTTTGTTTGAAAGGGGCTTACATAGCTGTTACCAGTTGTAAGTATTTCGTTCACATCACCGTGTGACAATCAACAACAGTTGTGTACAAACAAAGCAAGTTGCTTTGGAAGAAAATTGTACCAAGCACTGGCAGAAGACACTCGAGTAAACAAAGCAAGGGCAAAACACACTCAAGGAAACCATTGACAGATGCACTGGTCCCTAAACATAACTGAAACAAGCAATTTCGTTGAAATGATATCCCCCGCCGAAAAAGACCTTTTTTGATACAAACCTATAAGAAGTATTGTGTTTTGCAAGTACATGTGGCCTTTTTGTTATTTGTCCATGATGAAATTATACATTAAGCTCCCTTGTTCCATGGCACAGGATTTAATTACATGAAAAAATAAAAAAGAGGTCTATAACAGGATTGTACCCATTTCAGGATTTCATATGTGGGGGAAAAAATGTATCAATGCACTATCCAATGGAAAACATGCATGAAGTTTAGTCAATTTTTGTCAAGGACTTTAGAAGATATCCCTCCCACAATATAAGCCGCCACACTGCTGCCATTTCAAGCAGGTAGCTAGAGACTAAAGTGTTGAAATTTGTAGCACCTGCCTGGGTAGCTGAATGGGTATATGGTATTACTTGTGATCTAAAAGGTTTAAGAACAGACTGATGCAAGGAGAGACGAATGCACAATTGACTCATTGGTCACTGGCTTTGATCAAGCAATGAAAATATGAAGTTCTATGAAAATATGTGCAAAAGTTGGAGATACACCAATAAAATATTAAATTTGACATGAAGTCCCCTTTTTCCATGATACAGTGATAAATTGCAAAACCCTGACAACATGTGCTAGGTCGCATGATCTGTGAAAATCTCATCCAAATCTATTGAGATCCAGTAATTGAAGAGATTCTGGTGAAAAATAAAATTATAACATATTCCATCATGCAGTTACAAATCCCAAAACCTTGACAATATGCCGAAGGACACATGATCATGTGAAAATTCCATCGAAATCTGCCAAGAAATGTGGGAGGCGTTGTATTAGGTCACATGATAATGTGAAAATTCCATTCAAATCTGTCAAGAAATGTCGGAGGAGTTGCCTTCAGAAGAAATAGAATGAAATAAAACATGCAGCCCCCTTTTTTCATGACGCAACTACAAATCACAAAACCTTGGGAATAAGCGATAGGTCAGATGATTAGAAACATTCTGTGAATTTTTTTTTTCAATTCTGTCAAGAAATATGGGACAAGTTGCATTCACAATAAATAAAATGAAAACATGAAGCCCCCTTTTTTCATGATGCAGCTACAAATTGCAAAATGTTGACAATAAGGAATAAGTCACATGACAAGAAATATTCTTTCAAAATTCTATTCAATTCCTTCAAGAAATGTGGAAGGAGTTGCCTTCACAATAAATGGAATGAAATATAACATGAAACCCCCTTTTTCCATGACACCTTATTACAAAAACAAGGGCAAATAACTAGTGTTGCATGTTCAATGTAGGTGAAACTTTTTTCCCTGCATTTCCTAATGGAGATTGACAGATGTGACAAGTTCAATGTAAAAACTTTGTATAGCTTTGAAGACAAGACTCCAAACATCAAAAGTGTACTTAAGTGAAACTTAAAATCGCTCTCAGTTGGGAATTTTGCATCAAATCAAAAAAACAAAAAAAAGCGTCTCTAGGGGAATGGGTCATTGTACATGTGTATAAAGTTTCACAAAATTCCGTCTAATGGTATTGGTGATATTTGCCGGGACGGACACACAGACGGACGGACAACGCTAAAACTATATCCCTCCGCCTATGGCGGGGGATAATAATGCGGAAAAACAACATTATATAGCACACAATCAATCACTAAATTTGTGTGATAGTTACTTGTTCAATATTTATGTCACATCACCACAACAGTTCACGTATTTCAGTCTTTCCGAAAGTTTGACAAAGACAACTTCACCTGACCAGTGACTACAGACTTAAAACCAGGGTCCATATTCACCAATAATTCTAAAGAACATTCTTTGTCTTACTCTTCAAGATTTTCTGACAGTGAAAGTAAAAGAACTTCTGATTGGCTATATGTCCAAATGGGAAGCATTTGCAGATGACAACTTAAAACGATAGTCAAATGATTGCATTTTTTCAAAACAGTTAGTAAATGTGGTATCCAGCATCTCCTCCTTTTTCTACAATGTTTTCTCCATTTTAAAAAGCAAATTTAAACATTGTAGTGGCAAGTACCTTGTCATCTGCAAATGCTTTAAAATTGGAAGAGTCTAAAATGTTTGGAAAAGACCTAAAGGATAAATATGATATCTCCATGCTTTAGATGTGATCAAGTTGTCAAACTTAAGTCTCTATCATACAACAAAATTGTGAACTTAACCAAATTGAAAGCAGTTGCAGGAAACAAAATAAATGTTGTTCAAATGATTATTTCTGTCTCTGATCAGGTAAAAAACATTGTGAGAAAAGCAGAAAATGCTGATACCAGCATTTTCTCCTTAACCCACAATGTTGTTAAAAGCCTTCCATTTCTCCGTCATTGAAATTGGTTACTGTTTGGTAATTATTTGACTGGTTGTAAGCCAATTTCAACAATAAAAAAATGATCAGTTTTTTCAGAGTAATGATTAGTGCCACAATGACTACAATCAGTCCTTGGAAAGAGACTGGCCAAGCTGAAAATTCAATTCATGGACTCACTTGTCTTTAGTCCTGAAAGCTACCAACTGCATTACTGGGTTTGGCAGATTGAGTGAAAGGGTTTACAAGAAACAACAAGAGGGCCATTATGGCCCTGTATCGCTCCACTGGCTAATAAGTAATAACACTACAAACCAAACATTACAATACTTGGCCAATTTGTTTCAAGACATACTAAATTTTTTCTATAAAATCTGAAAAAGTTGTGACCCCCAGGCAAAGCCATTTTTCTCCACAAAGCTATAATTACTTGAATCCTGATGGAGGTCCACATGATAAAGCCCCATACCAAATAATACAGGTCTAGAATGTGTGGTTATAAACATGATTTTCAAAGTTTCCTCAATAAAAGGCACCGTAAAACATCAGAACCATGAGGCAGAACTAAGTTTGGTAGCTAGGTTATTAGGCCTTGTAGCTAGGTACAAGTAGATTCTTTAAGTTTTCCAAATATAAGCCCATGTAAAACTTGTGACCGCATGGGAAGGGGCAAAATTTGGGTACCCTTTGTAGAAACACACTAGATAAAGCTACATACCAAATTTGGTAGCTCTAGGCCTTATCACTAGGTAATGGATTTTTTTTTTTTTTAATTTTCCCCATATAAAACTTGTGACCCCAGGGGTCAGGCCAAATTTGACCCCAGGGCTATAATTTCGGTATTCTTGGCAGACATCCACTTGATAAAGATACATACCAAATTCGGTAGCCCTAGGCACTATGGCTAGGTACCAGAAGGTTTTTAAAGTTTTCCCTATATAAGCCCATGTAAAACTTGTAACCCCCGGAACAGGGCCAATTTTGACCCCAGGACTATTATCAGAAGGAACTTGGTAGAGGTCCACTAGATAAAGCTACATGCATTATTTTGGTGGCCCTAGGTGTTATTGTTTCAGAGAAGAAGAATTTTAAAGATTTTCAATATTTTTCAGTTTTGTTGCCATGGCAACCAGAGTTTTTTTAGGAATAAAATTCTTTCAAAGAATTCTAAAGAGGACCATGGCAGGATCATTTCTGTGAAGTTTTATCAAAATTGGATTGGTAGTTTCAGAGAAGAAGATGTTTCAAATAAAAGTTAATGCAAAACGCACGCACAGATGCATGATGGACACTGGGCCATGACATAAGCCCCCTGACCCTTGGCCAGTGGAGCAAAAAAAACACAAAATTTCACCCTTAATTCTTTCAGACAAAAAGTGATCTCTGTATCTACACCCACTTGACAGTTGTCAAATTCATCTGGATCTAAAGTTAGGTTTGTGTGCATAACTTTGTTTGGATCTGAAAGAGGAAATCATTCACTTCTTAAGATATCATTATTTAAAACTGTGTTGTATGGTAAACTAGAAGGCCCTGAAGGGCCTAAATATGCTCTACTGGCAGAGATTTTGCTTTTAAATAAAGCATGCATTAGGAATTCATTATGCAAAAAGACGAAGAATCGACATTTTAAACTCAAAATGGCTACTTTTCCATTACTATTTGTTGAATTTTTTCAAACTCAACAGGGTTAAAAAGCTATTGATGGGATAAACAAGCTGAAAAATTCACAAAAATCTGATCACAAATAAATACTTTATCATGTAAACAAGCAATGAAATTGTTCAACTTGAAATGGCTACTTTTCCCATACTGTTTGTTGGATGTTTTTCAAAATCAATAGGCTTTAAGCTATTGATGATATAAACAAACTCTGCAAGTTTCATGAAAATCTGATCTCAAATGCAGACTTAATTGTGTAAACAAGAAATGAAAGTTTTCAACTTCAAATGGCTACTTTTCCCATACTGTGTGTTGGGGTTTTTTTTTTTTCAAAATCACAAGGATTGGAGCTATTGTTAAGATAAACAAAGTCTGCAAGTTTCATGGAAATTTGACCACAAATACAGACTTTATCTCATAAATAAGAAATGGAAATTTTAAACTTGAAATGGCTACTTTTCCCAAACTGTTTGTCTGATTTTTTTTCGAAATCAATAGGGTTAAAGCTATTGATGAGATTAACAAACTGTGTAAGTTTCAAGAAAATCTGACCAAAAATGAAGACTTTATTGCGTATACAAGAAATGAAAGTTTTCAACTTGAAAAGGCTACTTTTCCCATACTGTTTGTTGGATTTTTTTTTCAAAATCAATAGGATTGAAGCTATTGTTAAGATAAACAAACTCTGCAAGTTTCATGGAAATCTGACCAAAAATACAGACTTAATCGTGTAAACAAGAAACAGAAATTTTAAACTTGAAACAGCTACTTTTCCCATACTGTTTATCGGATTTTTTTCAAAATCAATCGGGTTAAAGGTACTTATGAGATAAACAAACTGTGTAAGTTTCACGAAAATCTGACCAAAAATGAAGACTTAATTGTGTAAACAAGAAAAAGACTAACGGACAGACAGACAACGGAAACCACGCCATGACATAAGCTCTGCTGGCTTTCAGCCAGTAGAGCTAAAAATTAATGCAGATGTCTAACATAATTATGTTTGGATATTTCTTTCTCAAGTGTGAGGTCACTGGCAAAAATACATGATGCATGTTTGAATTTCTCTCTTTCAATCCTTACAGTCACAAGGAAACACTCAATAACAATAACCCTTAAAAAGTTGTTTGCTTGTTGTGTTTTCAAGTTTATTGGCCATGTCTTGGGTCCCAGTGCACCTAAAAGATAATGCAGTTTCTCTAAACCTACACTTTGAGTAACATTTTTCTAACACCACTGGCTGCTTTCCCACATAGACTCCATGAAGCCTGGTAGTAAGGCTGATAGTACAGAGGACTTGACAGTCCTTGGTTTGAATCCCAGCTCAAAGAAACAATGATAGTCACTATAAGAGGTTAACAGAAGAATTAATCCTGGTGATATTACTATCAATCTGACATCATCCTAAAACGGAGCTTAACCAAGATAAAATTCAAATTCAAAACCCTGTGTTTTATATCCCTGTTTTACAAACTGAACCATTGAGCTCCTAACTCTTTTTCTACACAAATCTGATTTTTAACGACCTTGAAGAAGGCTTTTATAAACATCATCAGAACAGGAGAAAATGCTGGTAACCCATTTTCTCCTTTTCCAACCATGAATTCTACCTAACCGAAGTCAGAAATCATAATTTCCGGTACTTTTAATTTGTTGTCTGCAAATGCTTTTAATTTGGTCTTGTGCAAAATTTTATCGTAAGAAGATAACAAATGAATCTTTAGAAACCAAGGACAGCTTACCAGGCTCATCATCAACATAATTTTTCAAAGAAATTTTCTCTGGATTAACAGTCAGACTTATCTCCTCCTGGTTGTTTTGAAAATTGAGGACAGCATCACACAACAATCTATATACAGGAAAAAAAAACAACATTTTTACTTTTCTTCCAAGAATAAATTTACAATTGTATTGTTTGTATTGGAGTTTTATTATTTAAACAGCTTAGGTCACGGCCTTCAAGTGCAATACACCTATGGACATATACCTAAGTTTTCTCACACCAGTACGAATACAACTTTCTTTCCAACTGGCTGACTACTTTTCTTGTATGTGTCCGAGATGAGCGGTAAAAAGTCTCCTTACAGAAAGCTTTCCCCATCTAGGTACTAAACATTTCAAAACCATAACCACTAGGTCACTGGTCAGACACCCTAACCCTACGGCATTTACCTTTAACCTGTTCTCACCATTTCTTCTAACCTAGAACACACAGCAGACAAATTTAAGTAAACCTGTCACAAAAGGTTAATTGATACCTCCATTATGAGTTCTGATAATGAAGACAGAAGTTCAACATAACCAGGAATTCTGCAAAAAGATTTCATTCTTTAAAAGAAATATAATTCTTGAACTCTTATTATTTATGAAACAATCACATGTTCTTACCACCCTGGGGAAGACGTCTTTTGACACCACTGTGGAAAGAGGACAAAACACTGGTAACCAGCATTCTCCCCTTTTCTACCCTTTCAAAGTCAATAACAAATCAAGAGATTATTTGACAGAGGATTACTGCTAAGTGAACAAACAAAAGTACTTAGCCCACATTAAAACGAAATTCTCAAGAATGATAACAAAATAGATAAATAAGGTTTGAGTTTTTCAAGATACAATTTTCAAAGATAAAGCAGATGGCTAATCCTATAAAAAAAACTCACTTTGATGATGCCGTCAAAGAATTAACGCACATATCCTTTGAGAAAACTGCCTCCAGGGTCTCACATTCAATAAAAGCCAAATTATGTGTCTTCACAATGCCTGAAAAACAGGTGTTTTTAAATAAATTACATTTCTTTAAAAAAATAGATATATAATTTTGACATTTTCTGTCAAGTCTTAGGATAGCTTGCAGAGTTTTGGGTTAACTCTTTACCAGAGGTCAAACTTTACACTCATCCAAATTGAAGGCCACTGAGGATAACATATTTAGTAAGGTTTGAATCAAAGAATTCATTTTTGATATGGTAGAGAACATAATGGGAAAAGGAAAAAAATACTCATTACCAGCATTGTCTCCTTTTTCCACAAAAGCACCTTTTTCAGGCTTTTCAAAACACAGAATTGCTTAACTCATTACCACACAATCCATACTTTTGACGCGCTGAGAAAGAAGCCTTGAGAAAACAGTGTGGGAAAAGGAGAAAATGCTGGTAACCAGCATTTTCTCCTTTTCCCACACTGTTTTCCACCCGTCACAAAACAAATTTCAAATTTTCAGTCACTTTTACTTTTTCATCTGCAAATTCTTTTGATTTGGGCAAGCCAAGATTTTTGTTGTTTGGTAATGAGTTAAGAAAAGAGTAAATGTCCAATGAGATCTTGTAGACCTAGGACAGACCTCTGACTCAAAAATTCTCTATAGCTTTATGATTTAACCTTTACCAAACATTCCCGTGTCTTCATGACCCTGATGGAGAAGGCTTTTGAAACTGTTTTGGGGGAAAAAAACCGAAGCTTCTACCTTTTTTTTTCCACTATGTGTAAACCCTTTACCAAATGAGAAAATTTTAGACTGGTCCAAATTGAAAGCATTTGCAGACAACAAAATAAAGGTGACTGAAAAATTGAAATTTGTTCTGGGAAGGGTAGAAAACACTGTGGGAAAAGGAGAAAATGCTGATTACCTGCATTTTCTCCTTTTTCCACAGTGTTTTCAAAAGGCTTCTTCTCAAGGGCGTCAAAAGGAGGGATTGTGTGGTAATGGGTTAAAAGGTTTTTGTGGTGATGGAATTCTATTCCTTTGATGATTGTATTGAGGTCTTATAACAGAGACAGTGCACCTTTCCATGCCTTCAGAGTGATGTGTCCTTGTAACCTGCATTTTCTCCTTTTCCTACAATGTTTTGTACTCTTCCTAAAACAATTTCACATTTCAAGTCACATTTTATTCTGTTGTCTGTAAATGCTTCGAATTTGGACAAGTCTAAAATTTTGTTGTTTGGTAAAGAATTAACTCATTACCAAACGACAATATTCTAGGCTTGTCCAAATTGAAAGCATTTGTAGTGGACAAAGTAAAAGTGACTGAAAACTTGAAATTTGCTTTGTGAAGGGTAGAAAACATTGTGGGAAAAGGAAAAAATGCTGGTTACCAGCATTTTCTCCTTTTCCCACAATGTTTTTTAAAGGCTTCTTTTTAAGGGTCGTCAAAAGTAAGCGTTGTGTGGTAATGGATTAAATCCCCTTTTCCACAGAGCATGGATCCTTTTTAAGAATAACAAAGAAGAGTTCATACTCACCATGTCTACAATGGAGTTGAAAAACCAGCCTGGACTCTTTCAAATTTAGTTTGATCTTACACTGTTCCACTGTCTTCTCCATGTTTGAAAGTGACTTAAAAACTGTAAGAATTGACTGCAATACAGATAAAACACATGCATATGACACATTGTATAAATAGCACACAGCAAACAAATCTACTTTCAACCATAAATCCCCGATTTATAATAATCTGTAGGAGGAAGACTTTTGAAACATTACAAAAGAATTACTTATTGCTGGTTACTAGCTTTGTTTGTATAGTTTTCACCATTACTACAATTATACTGTGGCAGCATCAGTACTTTGCACAAACCTCTCCCTAAGCCACTGGCTGCCTTGCAACACCTGTCAAAATGACTGCCATCAATCTTCTGTAAGAAAATCACAGAGTCAGTGATTTAAACCAAACATCCCCTCAGTGGGAGAAGAAAACACTGCCTTCTCCATTTCCAAGAATGTTTTCTACATTTCAAAGTTAATTTCAATCATGAAAGCCACATTCAAGGAGTTGATTGCAGTTTCTTCCATTTTGAATAAGTCTTAGATTTTGTTGTAAGGTAGTGTTAACCCTTTATCTTAAGGCAGTAGACCCCTAATATGTGTACCTCTAGTGCTGCATTGCATAAAGTTTTCTTGATAGTTGAAAAATACGGATTTATACAGGTATAACAGTTTTGCACATTTTTAACCCACCAGAAATTTCTTTATGTCTATCTTGAAATTATTTGTATATACTTTTGTTAGCTTCCAGAAAAGGGAGGTAATTACTATCTCTCTTTCTATTGAAAATGTAGTGATTTTAGACTTATAAATGATAATTCTAGAAAAGACAAAAAGGGAAAAGTGGCTTGGTTAAAGCAGTACAATAACACTCTTTTTTAATCATAGCAAATTTTGTAGGATATTATTAATGTGGAAATGGCTGTTTCTATTAGGGGTCTACTATGTTAAAATCCCTTGTTTTTACAACCCAAAGAAAGAAGACCTTTGAAAACACTGAGGGGAAGGAGAAAATGCAGGAAACCAGCATTTTCTCCATTTCCCACAGTGTTTTCTACCCTATCAGAGGCCTAAAGCTCATTTGTACCAATTTCTGAATTTGTCGTCTGCAAACTCAGTTTGGAAGAGTCTAAAATTTGTTGTTAGGTAAAGGGTTAACATATTACCCACAAGAACAACTTTAAAGTAGGTTACCTTGGAAACATCCATGAAATATATTAGTGACCAACAGAAATAAATGTTTCACTGATTTTCTTTTTAGGGTGCTCAATGCTGTTCTTCAATATTATCTCATTTACCACAATACCACAGCACCCTTTTATGTTTTTCTTGAACTTCTTTTACCAGTGCTTTCCACAGTATTATTCCCAAGTCACAGGCTGCTTTTCCATTAAATCATCATTGAAAAAGTGATCACTACTGAGAGAGGAATGAATGCTGTAACTAGGACTATCATTAATCCTAAAAGAGAGATATTGGCCTAGCTGGGAACTCCAGCAAGCCTAACCCTGATCTCAAGTCCTGAACTCTACCTATTACAACACGACAAAATTTTAGACCTATCCAAACTGAAAGCATTTGCAGACGTCATTTTAAAAGTGGCTCAAATGGTGCAATTTTGCTTTGATAGGGTGGAAAACTTTGTGGGAAAAGGAGAAAATGCTGGTCACCAGCATTTTCTCCTTTTCCCACAATGTTTTCAAAAGTGTTCTTCCTAAAGGTCATAAAATTCATCATTGTGTGGTAAAGGGATTATGGGCTCAGTATTAAGAAAAATATTGTGGCACAAGTTGGAACTGCTTATGATGAATTACTGTAAAAGGTCTTTTGCTGCAAATCAGAAACAGTCATCTTCAGTAGAAAATGATTCACTAGACATTAATGTGTATTACTTTACCTTCATTCCAATTTTACATCGTAAAGAATCGTCGCTATCTTGTGAGGATATCTGATCAGAACCATCATCGTAGTGCTGGAAAAAGCTGGGAGCAAACAAGAAACATGCATAGGCTGACCTTGACGAATTCACTGTGCGTAGTGCAAGCTGAAGTATACATGAAGATAAATGAGAGGTCAAAGAAAAGAGGATTTAATTAACCCATTACCACACAATCCCTACTTTTAAGAGAGAACCCTTTCGAAAACATTGTGGGAAAAGGAGAAAATGCTGGTAACCAGCATTTTCTCCTTTTCCCACAAAATTTTCTATTCCTCTAAAGTCAAGTTTCAATTTTTGAGTTACATATATTTTATCGTCTGCAAATGCTTCCAATCTGGACAAGTCTAACATTTCATCGTATGGTAAAGAGTTAAACCAAGTTTTCATAGAGAATGACTAATGCATATCAATCTACATAACATACTCAAAACAGTATACTACCAAATGATCAATGTTTAACCTTATACCACATACCAACAATACATGTTTTTATGGCCCTTGGGAAAAAGGCCTTTCAAATACACTGTGGGAAAATGAGAATTAACCCTGTACCAAATGATCCTGTGCTTAACCTTGTACTTTACAATCCCATTTAACCCTGGCAAAAAAAAAGCCTATTGAAAACATTATGAGAAAAAGAAATATGTAGGAATGTTGAAATTTGGGTTGAGTTAACTGATTAAGAAAGGGTGTTTTATCAAAACGAAGTTTTTTGATACAGATTAGATGATTTACAAGAAGTTATTCTCAGTAAATCTTTACCAAATAACAAAAATTTAGAGCAGTCCTAACTGATAACATTAGTACAGTAGGTGACATAAAAGCTGCTACTGTACTCCTTACGAGAAGACAGTAGTTTCTCCCCTCCCAAAATCGCTTTGAGTCACATCCACTTTGTCACCTGCAAATGCTTTCACTTTGAACAATCCTGAACTTTACCATATGGGGCAAGTCTCAAACAAAATGAATTTATTTTGCATTCTTCTTTTGCTGTAAATGGCCAATGACTTACATCCTTTCAATGGTCCCTGATTGAAGGTTTCACTAGGTGAATGTGGTTCCTGCACTTTTTAACAGTTTCAAATTTGGGATGGTCAAAACAGAGAAAGGTCTGAAGCAAGGTCTGCATTTAACATTGAAAAGACTTTGGAAAGTTAAACCTTTCCCAAACAATCCCTGGTTTTTACGACCCTGAGACTCAAGCCTTCTGAAAACATCGTGGGAAAAGGAGAAAATGCTGGTAACCAGCATTTTCTCCTTTTCCCACAATGTTTTCTATCCTTCCCAAACCAAATTCTAATTTTTCGGTCACATTTATTTTGTCGTCTGCAAATGCTTTCAATTTGGACATGTCTTAAGTTTCTTGTTTGGTAAAGAGTAAAAACTTCTTTTTACCCCATGTTCCAGTGGTTCTATATACAATTCTTCTCCTATTTTTGATAAGGAATGGACAGCACAGCCAAAAACTGAAATGAAATTGCAAAAATGAAATTATTTGTATACACTATTTTATCAGTTTGTAGTAAAAAGGTCTTAAATCCCATCATTGTAACTTTTTTTTGTTATTTGTCACCATCTGACTTACTTTAGTATTAAGTCTTTACCAAACTACAAAATATTATACTTGTCAAGATTGAAAGCATTTGCAGATGACAAAATAAATGTCACTCAAAAATTTAAACTTGGCTTTGGAAGAGTAGAAAACACTGTGGAAGAAAGAAATGCTGGTTACCAGCATTTTTTCCTTTTCCCACAATGTTTTCAGAAGTCTTCTTCCTCCGGGCCCTTAAAGTCAGGGATAGTTTGATTAAGGGTGAATGGTTGCATCAAGCGGGCTGACCAGGGATTGAATGTGCACATGCAGCGTTCTTCTAAGAAAGGGATTCTTTGAAACAAAATGATTGCAGTGGAAAGTTGTCCCATTATAGTCCCCTTCAAAATTTTCTTGATAACTATTCTTGTGTTGTTTTTCTAACACACATGTATTTTGAAGTTTTTCAGAAAGAGGTCCCTCTGTAAAATTCTTAATAAAATACTAGACATGTGTCATGCAGTCAATCCTGGTTTAAGAGGAGTCTAAAAAGAACAAGATGCAGTGTTGGATGTTATGGATTATATCTGACAGAGTGGAATAGAACCCGGGTGGAACAAAATGCCATGAGCGGGTATTCCTTCCGCTTTAGTACATGAATGGAGAAGCGAGAATGAAGGGAGATATGAGAAAAGGCCATTATTTTATCTATGATTAACCCTTTACCACACAATGTCAACTTTTAACAACCTGGAAAAAGAGGACCTGTGAAAACATTGTGAGTGAAGTAGAAAATACTGGTAACCAGCATTTTCTCCTTTTCCCACAATGTTTTTAAAAGCTTTCTTTTTTTATGGTTGTTACAAGTCGGGATTGTGTGTTAATACAATAAAAGGGTTCTTGCTTGTGGGACTAACCAATAAATACACACGTATTTCATACAAGGAATTTATTACCCTTTATATTTGCGCCAGGTACTATACACTTCATTGGACAAAGTATTATAAATCATTAAAGACTTGAAATATATGACACTGAAAAGAAATTTTGATCATTCGGTACCGCCTTTTTACGTCATTGGAGATATGGTTCTCTCGGCTGACCACTAACTAAAATAAAGCAGGGAGCCAATTACCAAACCATTATAAACCGGTACTGTTAGAATTAGTGACTTTTCGTACTACAACCATTTTTTTGCACCAGTCACTGTTACTATTCATTATTTTACTTCATATTGAATCGAAAGAGAGATTCAATATCCAATTCTAGTATCTCTTCCACTGTCTATCTTTTTCAAAGAAATTTCTCGTTTCAAGTCATTTACTACTTCCAAATTTGACCGGATTACACCGGCTTCCCCCCCCCCCCCCCCGTATTTTTCTTTCAGATGTTACTGCTTCTGTTATTGGTCGAACGCTGCTAAATTAAACCAATCACAAGAACGGTTAGTAATTCGCATCAATATATGGGAAGTCGAGTCCTGAAAGAAACTGAGAAAGATGGTAGGTTGAAGACTACATCAAAATTTCTGTTTTTGAACAGTAAATCGTGGTCATTATAGTTGCTATATGATAGAAAATAACTATCTACAGTTCCCTTTTTTGTTGCAATTACCAGTCGTGTCCCACTTAAAAAATATCAGGGGGCGTGTCTGATAAATTTAGGACTGACAAGACATCAAATGGGAATCGTCCGATCACGAGTTTTACGCTCACGTCTTTTGAAGCCCCTTTAACTCATTACCAAGCAGCTAAGTTTTAGGTTTGTCCAAATCGAAAGCATTTGCAAACAACAACAAAATAAAAGTGACGTCACTGAAAATTTATTTTTATTTGTTGTGAAAGGTAGAAAACATTGTGGGAAGAGGAGAAAATGCTGGTTACCAGCATTTTCTCCTCTTCCCACAGTGTTTTCTAAAGGCTTCTTTTTAGGGTCATTAAAAGTAGTGATTGTGTGGTAATGGATTAAATTTGATCTTCTAGCTTATGTAGGCGGCCTCTTTTGAAGTCATACATACATTACTATGCTTATCTGCACTCGATATACACTGTTGCTATCCTCTTCATAATTCATAACTAAACGATAAAAAATCTAAGACTGTTTAAAACTGAAAACACTTGCAAATAACAAAATAAATTCTGAAAAAGGTTTATTTTGTGTTTGAAGTATAGAAAACAGTATGAGAAAGGGAATAAATGCTTGTTACCAGCATTTTCTCCACTTCTCACACTGTTTTCAGCAGGCTTTATTTGCAGGGTTGTTGTGTATTAATCCTTTACCACACAATGACAACTTTTGACGACCCTGAGGTAGAAGCCTTTCGAAAGCATTGTGGGTAAAGAAGAAAATGCTGGTAACCAGCATTTTGTCCTTTTCCCACAATGTTTTCTGTCCTTCTTAAAACAAATTTTGATTCTTCAGTCACATTTATCTTGTAGTCTGCAAATGCTTTCAATTTGGACCAGTCTATAATTTGTCTGCATTTGTGGTACTATAGGATTTTTATGAAACTTGTATAGATCTATTTTTCTTTTCATATCATCAATTGCTTGAAGCCTGTTTATTTTGAATAAAAATCTGATAATTATGATAGGACATGTAACCATTTCAAGTTTAAAACTGACATCTCATGTTTATATGACAAAGTCTTCATTTTTTTAACAATTTTTTTTTTAAACATGGGCATTTCATTTGTATGATCAATGGATTGAATCCTATTCAAAATGAAGAACATCCAGTGATCATTTCAGGAAAAGCAGCCATTTGATGACTTAGTCTTGCTTACTCAATACAGTTCAAGTTTTTATTAGGTATTTTTTTTTTTTTTGAAACTTGCTGCAATTGTTCAATACAATGAGCACTTCAATCACATTTGCCTAATTCAAAACAATTCATTTTTGACTGTTTTACCCAGGGTTGAAAAAATATTTATAATTGGTTGTCACAAAGAAAATCTATTTTTCAAGAAGCAGAACGTTATAATGTTCATTTTTGTCGGTTTTAAACATAAAAAACATAAAAAAAAAAACATTAAAAACTGTATGTTTTGTTGTAAGATCAAGATAACATACTGTTCATACTGTTCTTGGATCTAGATAGGCGTTGGCCTCTAGGATCTGTTTTCATTAGTTCTTGTCCTTACTGTTTATTGTTCTGGTCCATAGCATTTGACTTCAAACTTGACTGGTAGCTGTTTCCAAACTTTGTTCAAATTACATTTAAAACTCAGTGATCTGCCGAGGTTTTGAAGATGCTGGGACAATGTCCCCTTTGACTGAAAAAAGTGGGGACATTTTAAAAAAACTGGGGACATTTTCACACCATTTTAAAATATCTGTGGAAATTTACTGTTTAAAGTCATTAAAATGCTGAAAAGAAAGTGTGAAATGACTCTTATAGGACAATGTCAAAAGGACCATTGTTTTGTGTCATGGGATTCCGGGCTTTTTGCATCGAGCAATTTTTTCGTGTGTGTTAATTTATGGACAAGTTCTTCCACACGATTTGTCAAAAATTATCAATAAGGGTAGAAAGTAACTTCAAAACCCATCATTTTGCACAAGTTAGGCGGATAATGGATTCTTTTACGTTTTTTTTTTCCATATGTGAAGTCTCGCGTGTAACCAAAATTTGGTACATGAATTTCAAGTCTATTACATGAATTAGGCAACAATATGAGCGAGTGTTGCTTTGATCCATTTGTTTTTAACTTTATATCATGACTCTGTTTCACCTCAATCAGATTTTATTTTGACGTGACGCAAGCTTGGCATTTTTCCCACTCGTCTGCTCCGTTGTCTATGTAAACATCTTGGCAACTCATTTTCGGTTGTCGTCAAAATGAAACTATGGTATTCCAAGAAAAAGAGCTAGACATAGGAAATTCTTGCTTAAAAATCAAATACTCTGACAAAATGAGGAAAATCACGTTAAATTTAAGACATATTCTTGACGAAAAAATAGCCCGTAGACATCGGTCTACTACATCTATTTTTGGTTCGAGTTGGTTTTCCACTGAAAATATTGCCTACCGCGCATGCGCGATGGGCTTCCTGTAGAAATTGTCTCTGAATATATTTTGTCGCTTGTTGGACAAAATCACAAATTATGTAAGCGATCTTTTTCCAGGAACGGCATGTCAGGTCAATTTTTGTCACTTATGCCAAGCATTCAAACTGATACTCAGCTCATTGTCTCGATTTTTGCACTAGACCATTCGGTCTAGCTGGACGCAGTCTCAACTAGCCCGAACCAATGTTTGGCTAAACAATGTCGTTTGGACGTACCTTAATGTCGAACCCTGTATGGTATAGAGGACGTAATGGGCTTTCCTCTGATGCAATGGTCAGTGATTCAGTTTGGTTCGACCCGCAAATTGAACTTTCTGTTTACCTACTTTCACTTTGAAAAGGTTAGTTCTTTCGGTTTTGAAATTGGACACAGCCGATTTTGTGTTGCGTCATTGGCACACCTGTTGGAATTTTCATGCGCCATAGATGATTTTACTGCGTCCAGGGCGCAAAAACGCAGCCTCGGCAGATCACTGAAAACTATTTACAGTTTTGCATAGAATTAAGTCCTCTGGTAGCTTATTCAACTCATCAACAATTTTCTGCAAAAACAAATTCTTTCTCACATTTGTACAGTTGAACTTTTTAAAAATTCTTCATTTATGTCCACTGGTATTATATTGCTGGTTCTTGTTCTTTTGAAACTGTTTATTTTTATCAATTTTATCAATCCCCTGGTGAACAAGGTTGGGCCGTCGAAACGAGGGGTGGTTTTAACCGGTTAAAACCGCCCCGGTCAATACTCCCAAAGTGGTCAATACTGGTCAATACTGGTCGATTGGATATTTGTAGTGGTCATTTGGAAATTTTACTGGTCAGATGCATTTTAAGTGGATAGTGATGCTATTTAGTGGATATTTATTGTTTTTTTTTCCTATTTTGGTTCCAAGGTTGGTTGAATTCACCAATATGAGAGTTGACTTTAGTTGAAAGAATGTTTTGTCCTTGCCAGGCTACTTATCAGCTGGCTTTTGCCAGTTTTCCAAAACTCTATATAAGTTCCTAATAAGGTCTTTAGGTTTCATGTTTGACACCTTAAGTAACTGTGTGATGATAAGATATTAACTTGATTGCATATAAGTCAGTATTTCACACTTTAAGAATAAGGCCTGGTGTCAAGTATTCTACCCCAAATAGGGATACATGATTGGTCCTTTTTGTAATTTAAGCCACACCCATTGGGATAGAAAGGGGCAACTTTTACACCTTTTAATGTGTTTTGACAACAATGTAAAGGTGTAGGTAGACACTTGAATATGCTTCAGACATTAATGCATCCCGAACTATTGTTTAGTTAAATCAGTCACAGCCTCTTTATGGGTACTCAATATGCCTATAGATTAGTGACAGGTAAATTTCACAATGGTTTACACATGGGTGACACCTTTTTCTTCAATTCTTCAATTTTACATGAAAGTTTCAAATTAGCTGCGGTTTTATGCTATCTTTGAAATTTTAGATAATCATAAACCTAAGTATATTAATTTGTGGTGGTAGTGGGGAAGAGAAAGAGAGAAAAGATGCAGTACTATAAATAGATATCTAACCTATAAGGAATGATGATAAATAAAACTTCTAAAGTTCTTTGGTTGAAAAGAACTGACCTGCATGTAAGTTCAAAGAGGAAGGTCAATCCAAATTACCTCTTCAGTTGACCAGAAGTAATGTCTCTTCAATTATGATCAAATAAAAAAGGGACCTTATTGATAAAAAATATGATACTGATGATAATATGTAATGTATCTTCAGTACAGGATTTAGGAGATCTTTTAAGACTAGCTTAGAAACAGGACAGGTATCTAAGTCAGTGATTCAATCGACCCAATCAACCACTTCGATTGACCACCAATCGACCAGTATTGACCAGTATTGACCGGTTTTAACCGGTTAAAACCGCCGGCCCGGTCAATACTCATATTGACCGGCTTTTTGCCAACCTTGCTGGTGAATCTTATTTCAATCGTATTGGTTCTTCTTCAGTATTCCTATGTTGGTATACTAAGGGTCCTTAAGCCCTTGCTGTAAGATAAGTTTTCATTTCTGAAAGTAGTTTTGTCTCTCTTCACTGGACATTCTCGATTTTAATTTTTATACGCCCGTGAAAGATGGATCACCCGTGGCGGGCATGGGGGGTGTACGGCGCCCAGTTCTTTGTCCGGAGCATATCTCCAAAACTATACTAGCTAGGTTATGAAATTTCATGAGTGGATAGATCTCATCGAGGGGAAGTGCAGTGTACAGGAATCATAACTCTTGCTTGTTTAATTTTTGAGTTATTGCCCTTTGTCGTTTTTCATGCTTGAATTTTTTGCAGTGAATATCTCCAAAACTATACCAGCTAGGGTTATGAAATTTCATGGGTGGATAGATCACATCGAGGGGAAGTGCAGTGTACAGGAATCATAACTCTTGCTTGTTTAATTTTTGAGTTATTGCCCTTTGTCGTTTTTCATGCTTGAATTTTTTGCAGTGAATATCTCCAAAACTATACCAGCTAGGGTTATGAAATTTCATGGGTGGATAGATCTCATCGAGGGAGAGTGCAGTGCACAGGAATCATAACTCTTGCTTGCTTAATTTTTGAGTTATTGCCCTTTGTTGTTTTTCATACTTGAATTTTGTCCGGAGCAAATCTCCAAAACTATACTAGCTAGGGTTATGAAATTTCATGGGTGCCTTTTTAACTTTAAAGTCAATGTGTCCTTAAGATCTAAGATACTATCTATAACTATTCCTAGATCTTTCTCTGATTTTTTTTTTTATGGTACTATTTGTTAATTCATAACTAGTACTTGTATTTTTACACAAGATCATGAACATCAAACTCAGTACTTTTTTGTTCATTCAGTGAAGTAATTATTTGTTCTGGCACAGAAACAAACAGTTTTCAGCTTTGTGTTGAAAACAATCCTGTAGTAGATTGAAAATACCTCAACTTTATACATGTCTTTGTCCGGAGCATATCTCCAAAACTATACTAGCTAGGTTATGAAATTTCATGAGTGGATAGAATCATCGAGGGGAAGTGCAGTGTACAGGAATCATAACTCTTGCTTGTTTAATTTTTGAGTTATTGCCCTTTGTCATTTTTCATGCTTGAATTTTTTGCAGTGAATATCTCCAAAACTATACCAGCTAGGGTTATGAAATTTCATGAGTGGATAGATCTCATCGAGGGGGAGTGCAGTGCACAGGAATCATAACTCCTGCTTGCTTAATTTTTGAGTTATTGCCCTTTGTTGTTTTTCATACTTATATTTTGTCCGGAGCAAATCTCCAAAACTATACTAGCTAGGGTTATGAAATTTCATGGGTGCCTTTTTAACTTTAAAGTCAATGTGTCCTTAAAATCTAAGATACTATCTATAACTATTCCTAGATCTTTCTCTGATTTTTTTTTTTTATGGTACTATTTGTTAATTCATAACTAGTACTTGTATTTTTACACAAGATCATGAACATCAAACTCAGTACTTTTTTGTTCATTCAGTGAAGTAATTATTTGTTCTGGCACAGAAACAAACAGTTTTCAGCTTTGTGTTGAAAACAATCCTGTAGTAGATTGAAAATACCTCAACTTATACATGTTACGCACAGAAAGTTTTGGATGTTCAAGCAAGGACAAAAAAATCTGTCTCTGCACAGGCAGAGAATCAAAAGTTTACTCTTGAAAGCATACACTGAACACAAAATAAGTGAAGCACAAATGGCAGTTTTTGCCTTATATAGGATAGAAGACATCATGGTAAAAGTAGACAATGTACTTTCTGCCTTCATACTATGTTTTTATTAGTGTTCTTTCTTCAGGATCGTGGAAACTCAGGATCCCATGGTAAAGGGTCAAACTGTTGTGCAGACTTATAAGTTATAATGATAGAAATAAACATGGTGCATGTCAGAATGATGTTTATACATATTATTTCAGTTGGTTCTAGTTCTTGGAGACATGCATGTTCCACACCGATGTTGGGGTGTCCCTGCCAAATTTAAGAAATTACTGGTACCTGGTAAAATTCAACACATACTCTGTACTGGTAATCTTTGTACGAAGGAGACCTTTGACTACTTGAAGACTTTAGCCAGCGATGTTCATGTTGTAAGAGGGGATTTTGATGAGGTACATAGTTTAAAAAGTTGAAAAAGTATGAATAGGAAAATTTAACTCTTTACCACACAATCCCGATTTTTTAACGCCCCTGAGAGAGACGCCTTTTGAAAACATTGTGGGAAAAGGGGAAAATGCTGGTAACCAGCATTTTCTCCTTTTCCCACAGTGTTTTCTACCCTTCCCGGACCAAAATTTCAATTTTTCAGTCGCCTTTATTTTGTGTTCTGCAAATGCTTTCAATTTGGACCGGTCTAAAATTTTCTCGTGTGGTAAAAAGTTAATAGCATAAAGATCATATGCATCTTAAAATCACATTGATGTAATACAGAGCACATTTTGCTGCTTTTCTTTTTTTGTGTGTGTCATTTAGATGATTATATGCTGTTTAATGCTGTCTTCAACATTATTTCAATTATATTTTGGTGGCCAGAGTACATACCCATGTTGTATATGCAATTTCTTTAACCAGTACTTCGCACAATAATCTTTTCAAAGCCATTGGCTGCTTTCCCACATGGCCATCATTGAAACCATGATCCTGTGGGAGGGGAATAAATCCTGTTGCAATGATCAGTCCACTGAGAGAAACTGGCTGAGGCAAGGATTCACAGCAGTAACCCAATGTTTTCATGTTTTGTATGCTACTAACTGTGCTAGAGAGCTTGTATGTGTTTTAGATTTAAATCTTTATCACACAACATTTTTGACTTTATCAAAGCTGCCAGATGATAAAATACATGTAGATGTGACTCAACTGTTGAATTTTTTTCAAAGGGTAGAAAATATGGTGGTTAAAAGCAAGAAAAGGTCCAAATGCTAAAAAATTTAAGACTTTCTTTTTCAGCTCACCTGAGCAAAACATACTCAAGGGCAGCTCTTAGGATTACATTGTGTCTATTGTGCATCATGCGCCATCAATTTTTAAACATATCCTCCTAAACTGCAGGGCTAATTTGGACCAATCTTGCCTGGAATGTTCCTTGGGAGGTCCTCTGTAAAAAACAATTCAGAGAATTTTATTCCAGTAAAAACTCTGGTTTCCATGGCAACCAAATGGATTGTTTTTTAGGAAATTCTCTGAAAATCTTCTGTGAAACCCCAAGTCAGATTTTCAAATCATTTCTGTTGCTTGGGTAACCTTTTTTAACCCTTTACTTCATATGCCAATTTGTGGCTCTTCCATTTCAGCAGCAAATAAAGATATGATGTCAAAAATATGGACAAATGAGGATACAAATATCTGATTGAGTAGAAAACATTGTAGGAAAAGGAGAAATTGCTCGTTACGAGCAATTTCTCCTTTTCCCACAATGTTATCAAAAGCTGTCTGTTGATGATACGTCAAAATGAGTATCTACGGAGTAAAGGGTTAACCCATTACCACACAATCCCTACTTTTGACGCCCCCGAGAAAGAAGCCTTTTGAAAACACTGTAGGAAAAGGAGAAAATGCTGGTAACCAGCATTTTCTCCTTTTCCCACGGTGTTTTCTACCCTTCCCAGAACAAATTTCAATTTTTCAGTCACCTTTAATTTGTCATCTGCAAATGCTTTCAATTTGAATCAGTATAAAATTTTGTCATGTGGTAATGAGTTAAACATTGTTTGTCAAATTTTGATACATCGAAAAACATTGTGGGGTGCAGGGAGGGAGGGAGGGTGGCTGTTTGTACTGTATGTACTTAAAGGAATTCTTCTCTTAAACCACATGTCAGTTTTTGAAATAATGAACTTCTTGCTACATTATAAACAAAGATCAGATGGCATAAACGATGCAGTCAGATCTTAATGCGGTTTACAACAGCAACCATTGTACAGGCTAATTTAGTACTTAAGTTAACCAAACATTGTGTACATGTTTCAAAAAAGGTAGAAAACATAGTAGGAAAGGAGAAAATGCTGGATACAAGCATGTTTCTTTTTCACGTAGTATTTTCATACACCATTTTTTTCGCAGGGCCGGTAAAACAAGGGACTCTTTGATAAAGGGTCAATGTTATTAAATTTCTATTTTATTTAACAGAACATGAATTACCCAGAACAGAAAGTGGTAACAGTAGGGCAGTTTCGTATTGGAATGTGCCATGGTCATCAGATAGTTCCCTGGGGAGACATCGAGAGTCTGTCTATGGTGCAGCGACAGCTAGATGTAGACATCCTCATTTCTGGACATACACACATATTTAACGCATTTGAACATGAAAATAAGTTTTTTATCAATCCAGGGTCGGCTACTGGGGCATACAGTCCATTAGAATGGTAAGTAATAGGTCATGAGCTGACTTTTTATCTTTATTTCATCTATTCACTTAACTCCTTACCACACAATCACAACTTTTGATGACCCTGAGAAAGGAGCCTTTTGAAAACATTGTGGGAAAAGGAGAAAATGCTGGTAAACAGCATTTTCTCCTTTTCCCACAATGTTTTCTACCCTTCCCAAACCAAATTTCAATTTTATCTTCTGTAAATGCTTTCAATTTGGACAAATCAAAAATTTTGTTGTTTGGTAAAGAGTTAAAAAACACGGGTGTAAGGTAGAGTCTAAGCCTCTAACGAACCATTCTGAATAGCATATTTACTTATTTAGTCTAATTCTAGATTTACAAAGTAACACAATCTCGGATTGCCATAACCATTTATTTTTTTACCAGCTGGAAATTGCATTGATTTAATGTTACCAAGAATGGTTGGTGAATAAGGGCCTCAGAATTGTGTAAACATTACAGCTTGGCCAGTCCTACCAGAATCAAGACTTGCAGTCATTTAACTCTTTACCAAACAACAAAGTGTTAGACTGGTTCAAATTGAAAGCACTTGCAGATGACAGTATAAACGCAACTCAAAAACTGAAATTGCATAGAGCAAGGTAGAAAACATTGTGGGAAAAGGAGAAAATGCTGGTTACCAGCATTTTCTCCTTTTCCTACAATATTTTCAAAAGGCTTCTTTCTCAGGGGATTGTGTGGCAAAGAGTTAACCCTATATACCAAATATTCCTGAGGCGCGTCGGCTGGTTTGAATTTGAGAGAGCCTAAAAAAGTATGGTGTTGTAAAGGGTTAAAAATGCACAGCAGGTGAAGATCGTGTGCTCTTAATCAAAAGGCAAAAATTTAGACCTGTCAAATATGAACGCATCAGTGGACAAAAATGCAATGAGTTTGTCTTGGAAAGAGTGGAAACATTGAGGCAAATGCGGAAACCCTGTAAAGAACTGTAAAGCACGATGTTTTCCAAAGCTTTTGTTACACAGGGTTGTCAATACACAGCATTGTTTGGAAAAAGGTTTACTCAATACCAAACAACAAAATTTTCAGTTTGTACAAATTGAAAGCATTTGCAGAGGACCAAAGAAAAGTGACTGAAAATTTGAAATTTATTTTGTGAAGGGTAGAAAACATTGTGGAAAAAAGAGAAAATGCTAGTTACCAGCATTTTCTCCTTTTCCCAAAATGTTTTCTAAAGGCTTCTTTCTTGGAGGAATCAAAAGTAGGGACTGTGTGGTAATTGGTTAATTGATACTTCCATACAATCCCATATTTTAATAACCTTGGTGAAGAAACGAAAAAGCTGTTAATCAGCACTTGTGCCATAATGTTTACCTTTTCCAAAAGTTGAATAGTCCCGTAACCCTTTATGAAACGACAATCTAACGTAACTCAAAACTTGAAATTTGTGTTTCCCAGACTGTTTTTCAAAGAGGTTTGTATCTCAGGGTCGGAAAAACCAGGGATCGTTTGATAAAAGGTTAATTCTTATTGAAATGTTATAATTAATTTGTCGTCTACAAATATTATTCACTTTTTTCAAGTTGAAAAATTTTACGTTCTGATAAAGAGTTAACCCATTACCACACAATCCCTACTTTTGACGACCCTGAGAAAGAAGCCTTTGGAAAACATTGTGGGAAAGGGAGAAAATGCTGGAAACCAGCATTTTCTCCTTTTCCCACATTTTCTACCCTATACAAAACAAATTTCAAATTTTCAGTCGCCTTTATTTTGTCGTCTGCAAATGCTTTCGATTTGGACAAGCCTAAGATATTATCGGTTGGTAATGAGTTAATATATTAATACCCATGTTTTTTGTGTTTCAGTGACATTTGTGCATCCTTTGTTATTTTGGATATACAGCAATCCACTGTCGTAGCCTACGTGTACAAACTTGTCAAAGATGATGTCAAAGTGGAACGAATAGAATTTAAGAAGAATTAGGGGCCAACAGTACTCATATGTTTACTACAGAACAGCTGTACATAAAAAATGTTTATGTATATAATGTTTGTGATATGCGCGAAAGTGAACATACATGTATTTCTTTATGATAGGAAAAAACTTTAGACTTCACATTTAACCCATTACCACGCAATCCCTACTTTTGATGTCCCTGAGAAGAAGCCTTTTGAAAACACTGTGGGAAAAGGAGAAAATGCTGGTAACCAGCATTTTCTCCTTTTCCCACAGTGTTTTCTACTCTTCCCAGAACAAATTTCTATTTTTCAGTCACCTTTATTTTGTTGTTTGCAAATGCTTTCAATTTGGACCAGTCTAAAATATTGTCGTTTGGTAAGGAGTTAAAGTATTAACAGAAAGTTAACTAAATGAAGCTTGAATGATAAAAGTTTGTTTTGCAAAGTATAGAAAACATTATAGCAAAAACATCAAAATATCACAAAATACTTAAGTGTTGATCAAGGTTGGAATGCACACTCTCTGCTATCTGATCTTCATTTAGATTTTCTGGCAGAGCAGCTAAGCAGACTAAGGATAGATGGATCAACAGCATTTTGCTTGTGGGCTCTTCTGTTTTTCTGTCGTGACACATGATTGTACATTCCATTTTCAATGCTTGTTCAGACACTTAAGCCTTAACCTAACAATACCTGGTTTTGAAGATCCTGAGAAAAAAAGCCTTTTGAAAACATTGTGGGAAAAGGAGAAAATGCTGGGAACCAGCATTTTCTCCTTTTCCCTTAATGTTTTATACCCTGCTGGAAACAGATTTCAGTTTTTTAATAATGTTTATTTTGTCATCTGCAAGCACTTTCAATTTGGACCAGTCAAAAATTTTGTCATTTGGAAAAGGGTTAAGGAACACCACAGTGATTTTACTTTGTACAGGATCACAAAACT
Organism: Tridacna crocea; assembly: GCA_943736015.1. Lineage (NCBI taxonomy): Eukaryota > Metazoa > Mollusca > Bivalvia > Cardiida > Cardiidae > Tridacna > Tridacna crocea. Next base: position 28,330,917 of record OX031070.1, read on the forward strand.
GTAGACCCATCCAAATTGAAAGTACATGTACATGTATTTGCAGACTACAAAAGCTTCTTACTCTTGATGACACAATCATGGGATTGTTTTGTAAAGGTTTAACCCTTTCCCACACAATCCAACTTTCAATGACCCTGAGGTAAAAGGCCTTTTAAACATTGTGGACAAAAAGAAAAATCTGGTAATTGGCTTTTTTCCTTTTTCCACCATTTCAACCAAAAAGAACAAAAACAAAATTAATTGTCATTCATTTATATTGTTGGGAGCAAAATTAATGCTTTCAATTGAGACAAATTTAGAATTTCGTCATTTGATAAACGGCTAACTCTTTACCACATAATCCAGAGTTTTAACACCCCTGGGAAGGAAAGCCTTTGAAAACATTGTGGGAAAAGGATAAAATGCTGGTAACCAGCATTTTCTTCTTTGCCCACAATGTTTTCTCCCTTGTCAAAGAAAAATTGCACCATTTGAGCCACACTGAAATTGTCGTCTGCAAATGCTTTCAATTTTGACAAGGCTAAAATTTTGTTGTTTGGGAAAGTGTTAAACAGTATTTTTTCTGGTATTTGGAAGATTAGTTATTTAGTTTGTTTTTCTCCTTTTCCCACAATGTTTTCTCCCTCTTCAAAGACAAATTGCACCATTTGAGCCACACTGAAATAGTCGTCTGCAAATGCTTTCAATTTTGACAAGGCTAAAATTTTGTCGTTTGGTAAAGAGTTAAACAGTATTTTTATCTGGTACATGTATTTGTTTGGAAGATTAGTAATTTAGTTTGTTTGATCATGATAATGTGCAATAAAGAGAACACACTGAAAATAACTGCTTTTTATGTGTAATCCCTACAAAAGTTTCTGTATTTATCATTATGGAAGGATAGAGTTGTAACAATTATACCTCCTTGACAACTGCCAGTGGGATGGGCATATGTTGCGACAATTTGCCACTCTTGTTTCATTATCATTTGGCCTTGAACCTCAATATTTGGTACATGTATTTATCTTCATTGTAGACCTTTACTGCTTAGTACTCAGGTGAGCGATATAGGACCATCATGGTCCTCTTGTTTCAACAACTGAAAGCTAAAACATTTCTCTACCAGAAAAACACAACTGTTTGTCAGTGGCTAAGGCAGTCTGGCCGCTACATTCACGCAAACTTGTAAACTTGCTAAAAAAACTGCAGCATTAACAAGGGTTCATACATTCACTTTCAAGATATGAAATGCATTTTAGAAACATCAACATAGCCTTAGTGCTACACAACCTTTAACCCATTACCCCACAATCCCTACTTTTGAAGCACCTGAGAAAGAAGACTTTAGGAAACCAGCATTTTCTCCTTTTCCCACAATGTTTTCTACCTTTCACAAAACAAATTTCAAATTTTCAGTCACTTTTATTTTGTTGTCTGCAAATGCTTTCAATTTGGACCAGTCTAAAATATTGTCGTTCGGTAATGGGTTAAACATGTTTCAAAATACTATTGACCTATAGTCTTTGTTTTTAATAATGATGAAATGCATCTGAATTTGTTGAATTTGTGATCCAAGAGCAACTTTCGAACAGCTGCAGCCATCTTCTGTCATGTGACACTGTTTGGAACAAGAAATTTCATTGATTGATATGTACAGGGTGTCCGGAAAGTAAGGTAACACTTTGGTACATCTATAATATGGCTTTATGCAAGTTTTTTGTGTGGTAATTTCATTTAAGTTTTTTTAACAATACACATTTATACAGATTTCAAATCAGAAGTACCTTTTTGTCACTGGCGTCATTTTAGTAATTAACGACATTTTCAATTTGACGGCCTTTTATGCTTTCTTTTCCAAACACACATCACTTTAGGACACATGTAAATATTAATGACTTTAAGTTTACTTGAAAGATTTTTAGACAACATGTTTATGTTGTCTGGGTAGGGATCATAAACCTTCGACCTAATTGTAATGCAAAGGAAGAAGTTACGCAGCTTGATGCTGGGACTGTGTGCAGGCTGGGATATTCAGTAATCTGTGACCTCCGGAATATTGTCTTGATATTTTTCTATCAACAAACGTGCCATATAAAATGTCTATCACAGATTTAGATGTGTGTGTACCTAAGCACCATCCAGCATGAACTAAGTCTTTTGCATATCTGGATGACTTCATCCTGACATCGACCCCTGCGACTTCTTTCTGTTGGGTTGTGTGAAGTCATAGGTCGACAATCCAAACCAGACAGCACATATATGTTGTTAAAGAACACATAAAGTGAAATCAAGAAGATTGACACTGAAATGTACACTAATGTGATTGATAATTTTATTGTGCATGTTCGGCAAGAAAGAGCATAATCGGCCATCAGTTTGAAAACGTCATTAACTATTAAAATGACGGTTGACCAAAAAAGCACTTTTGAATTAAAATCTGTATAAAGAATGCAAAATGTAATGAAAATTGGATTGAATGATCACACAAAAAACGTTTTATTTACATGTATATATATTTTTTATCTCTATCTTATATTCTAAGCCAAAATATAAATGTATGAAAGTGTTACCTTACTTTCCGGACAGCCTGTACTAAGAGTCATGCATTCAACCAATGAAATTTTATACAGTTGCTCTCACCTTTTGTTACGTGACACTGTTTTCATTGGTTTATATGTGCGCCCATCGGTATTGAATGTACAAACCCTCTCCAATGGCAAAGATTTTTCAGCAAGTCTGCATCAGCCAGACTGCATCAGCCACTGACAAACAGTCATGTTTTTCCTATAGACAAATGATTTAGCTATCAGTTGTCCAAAGAATAAGGAGAATACCTGTTTGTGTAGAGCAGATACTTTGTTTTCTTGTAACCTGGGGCAAGTAATTGGCTGCATACAATTAAATCCCTTGTTTATAATACCGGTATGCTATTATGCTGAAAGAAATTTCTCATAATCTGATTTGATAATAGATTCCGAACATATATATCATATTCCCTGGCAAAACCAACGTAAAAAGCAGTTTCCCTTTTGGGAGCCCCATATACTAGACTATTAAAACAACGAGAAAAATGGCAGCGTCGATCAAGACTTACATCAAGATTATGCACCTCTTGGCATGTATTACCAAGGTTTCAGTGACGTCAGTTTTCATTCAATTGGGGTACTCAGAAGGGAAATTCTACTTCATCAGCTTTCTCAATTTTTTTAAAACAAAAACTAGGTAAAATTTGCCTTACAAACATTGGAATTTTAAAACTTTGCACTATAATAAATTTGTTGTAGGGCCGGGTGGCAGGGGACTTGGAAAATTGTTCACGGCTGTGGTGAATCGTGTTGCCCTTTTGGCTCGGGGCAACATGATTCACCACAGCCATGAACAAGTTTCCAAGTCCCCTGTCACCTGACCGCACAGCTAATATAGTCTATGGGTGACAGGAGCCAAACTACGGACCCCTACGCATGAGAGCACAAGAAGAAAGTAAGCACTCAATCAGACTGACAGTGATAAAATTAGCCACACCTTTTGGTTGCAATGTCTCTTGCTGTATACCAGCATGACTTATTCTACAAAATCAGACAAACTTGTAGCAGATGGTCCACTTTTCACATGTCATCATCAGAGATATATGAATAATGCAGATTGAAGATCAAACAAATTAATCCTACTTTATGATAATCTGATTAACTCTTTACTGAATGACAAAATTTTGGACATGTCCAAACTGAAAGCATTTGCAGACAATAAATTAAAAGTAGCTGAAATGTGAAACTAATCTTCAATAGGGTAGAAAAACATTGTGGGAAAAGGAGAAAATACTGGTTACCAGTATTTTCTTCTTTTTCCACAATGTTTTTAAAAGGCTTCTTTCACAAGGTTGTTAAAAGTCAGGATTGTGTGGTAAAGGGTTAAACCCATCAACTTGCCTCCTGACCTCTCCAAACAAAGTTGCAGTAGACAATTCATTAACCTTTTGCACTACCTGGTTTTTATGACCCAGAGGAAGAAACCTTCTGAAAACATTGTGGAAAAGGAGAAAATGCTGGTAACTAGCAATTTCTCCTTTTCCCACAATTTTTTCTACTCTTCTAAAGTCAAGTTTCAGTTCTTGAGTCATTTTTATTTTGTTGGCTGCAAATGCTTTCAATTTGGACAAGTCTAAAATTCTGTCATTTTGTAAAGAATTACTATCCATTTTTGCTTGGTTTTTAACACTAATAATTATTTCATTCATATTAGTCACAGTGGCCAGCACAACCACTCTTGTGTTTTTCAAGTTTCTTTTAGCGGTACTTTACACAACATTATTTAACCCATTACCACACAATCCCTACTTTTGACGAAAGAAGCCTTCAGAAAACATTATGGGAAAAGGAGAAAATCCTGGTAACCAGTATTTTCTCCTTTTCCCACAATGTTTTCTACCCTTCACAAAAAAATGTCAGTCACTTTTATTTTGTCATCTGCAATTGCTTTTGATTCGAACAAACCTAAGTTTGTCGTTTGGTAATGAGTTTCTACTTTTCCACATAAACTTTGAAGTAAGGAAACATTTTTATACGCCCGTCGAAGACGGGACGTATTATGGGATCACCCGTGGTTTCCGGGCAAGCGGGCGGGCGTCCGGGCAAGCGGCGTCCAGTTCTTTGTCCGGAGCATATCTCCAAAACTATTCTAGCTAGGGTTATGAAATTTCATGGGTGGATAGATCTCATCGAGGGGGAGTGCAGTGCACAGGAACCATAACTCTTGCTCACTTAATTTTTGAGTTATTCCCCTTTATTGTTTTTCGTACTTGAATTTTGTCCGGAGCATATCTCCAAAACTATACTAGCTAGGGTTATGAAATTTCATGGGTGGATAGATCTTATCGAGAGGGAGTGCAGTGCGCAGGAATCATAACTCTTGCTCGCTTAATTTTTGAGTTATTGCCCTTTATTGTTTTTCATACTTGAATTTTGTCCGGAGCATATCTCCAAAACTATACTAGCTAGGGTTATGAAATTTCATGGGTGGATAGATCTCATCAAGGGGGAGTGCAGTGCACAGGAACCATAACTCTTGCTTGCTTAATTTTTGAGTTATTGCCCTTTGTTGTTTTTCATACTTGAATTTTGTCCGGAGCATATCTCCAAAATTATACTAGCTAGGGTTATGAAATTTCATTGGTGGATAGATCACATGGAGGGGGAGTGCAGTGCACAGGAACCATAACTCTTGCGTGCTTAATTTTTGAGTTATTGCCCATTGTTGTTTTTCATTCTTTAATTTTGTCTGGAGCATATCTCCAAAATTCTACTACCTAAGGTTATGAAATTTCATGGGTGGATAGATCTCATGGAGGGGGAGTGCAGTGCACAGAAACCATAACTCTTGCTTGCTTAATTTTTGAGTTATTGCCCTTTGTTGTTTTTCACACTTGAATTTTGTCCAGAGCATATCTCCAAAATTACACTACCTAGGGTTATGAAATTTTATGGGTGGATAGATCTCATTGAGGGGGAGTGCAATGTACAGGAACCATAACTCTTGCTTGCTTCATTTTTGAGTTATTGCCCTTTGTTGTTTTTCATACTTGAATTTTCTTCGGAGCATATCTCCAAAGCTATACTAGCTAGGGTTATGAAATTTCATGGGTGGATAGATCTCATCAAGGGGAAGCGCAGTGCATAGGAATCATAACTCTTGCTCGCTTAATTTTTGAGTTATTGCCCTTTGTCGTTTTTCGTAATTGAATTTTGTCTGGAGGATATCTCCAAAACTATAGTAGCTAGGGTTATGAAATTTCATGGGTGGATAGATCTCATCAAGGGGAAGCGCAGTGCACAGGAATCATAATTATTGCTCGCTTAATTTTTGAGTTATTGCCCTTTGTTGTTTTTCATACTTGAATTTTGTCCGGTGCATGCCCCAGCCTTACAATTTGGGGTAAGACGGGCGTATCTTGCGACAATTTGTCGCTCTTGTTTGGTAGATAGGGACAATGAATATAAATTACCATTATATACATCATACCCATACATCAAAAAATTTTTTGTGACAAATCAAAAATCCAAATTGAACAAATTGTATTTTTGCAAAACCAAAGAAGTGCAAGGTGCAGTTTACTGCATTACCGTTGTTAGCTCAAATGAGCGCCTAGTGCTCAAGGTAAACTTTTGTGATTGTGCTGTGTCCAGGGTCTGTCATGTGTCCTGTGCCTTGAGGTCTTCAGCATTTACCTTGTGTGCACTCCAGAGGCAAGTTTTCTCGCTTGAAACACAATCAGGTTGTCTTGATGATATCTCGTGCAATTTCCAAAATGGATTAGTGGGGTCAAAAAGTACTGGTAGGTCACTGGTCCAAATCTTAGAAAGACCTTGCACATGCTCTTATGATTGAAGATAAAAATCAGACTGCATAGAAGATTCAGTTTGATCTCACAGCGACACTATCCAGTCTGTTACCGTGTTTGACAATCTCGCCAAAAAACGGCCTATTCATTGCAATATTTGTGAGTCGGTTACTGAGTGAAATTGTTGTCAGAGTCTGACCTATCTCAAAATGAAATTTCTGCTCAGATCATAAGCTTTTACCAAAAAACCCCGAAAACGTAGACCTGTCCAAAATGAAAACTTTTCCAGATGATGCATTGTAATGTGTTGCAATGATTCAATCTTTAGAAGAAGGGGTTTAAAAGACTTGGAAAAAGAAGAAAATGCTGGTTAGCAGCATTTTCTCCTTTTCCGAAAATATTTTCTAAAGTCATTTCAGAAAGATCTTTAAATTTAGAAAGCAGCCATGACTTTTCACCTACTTCCTCGTACATGTATTTGTCTCAGATGGATAAATAGGGGTTTGGTAAAGTGATTGGTACAATAGGTGCACAACTATTATTCTTTGAGTCAAATGGTGGACCCATTTACATGTGTTTAGTTTAAAATACAAACGATGCTACCATTAATTAATACCCTGCAATGCTTCTTCATGCCTCACCAAAGGAGAAATTAGAGGGGAATAATCTTTTACTTTACTAAATGGCAATTGGATATTTATGTACTACCCCTGTCCAAGTATTGTACAGTCCAGGGCCCCTTTTTTCTAAGGTTGAAACAAAATTGTGTAAGTTTTATGTAACTATAGTATAGTGGCATTAATCTGTTATGAGATACAAGATAGTGATTATTTTAGAAAGCTATCACCATAAATCAAAGTTTCCTGGAAATGTTATCTTTTCATTTTATCATGATAAAATTTTCTAAGTAAACCAGGGCCCATATGTACTCTCTGACACACCAATTTCAGCAGCAAATTGCTCCTTTTCTCCACAATGAGTTGGATTGATTTATATCTAATCTTGAAAAGTATACCTAGTGGAAAATTTTACTTTTCAACATTATGCAAAACAATTAAGGTATTATTTCTCTTCATACCACGTTACAAGAGAGTTTCAATATTCTTATTCAGCTGCTTTCTATGCCACTCCCTTTATTTTAGTATCTTTCTTGTTTTGTGTTTTTATAGAGCTTTCTGTACGTTGGTTCCCTTTCATTTTCATTTTTACCAAAAAGAAAATGAAATACCAGTAAACAATTTTTATTGGACTCAGGAATACGATAGAATTCCATAATCCTGTTGATTTACGCAAACAAGTTGATCTGACCTACTTATATGTAACATCTTGAGGGCATAAAATCTGTTGTATACAGTACAGACCAAAGGTTTATGCTAGATTTGACATAGTAAACACAGTAACAACGAAATTCTCCTTCTTGTACTTTTCCTCATGTTTTTTAATTCATGTTACATGTACACACTTATCTCAGAGAAATAAATGAGCCATATTCTGTGTAAAAGGGGCATAACCCATTGCCACATAACCCCTACTATTGATGACCCTGAGAAAGTAGCCTTTAGAAAACATTCTCAGAAAAGGAGAAAATGCTGGTAACCAGCATTTTCTCATTTTCCTAGAATGTTTTCTATCCTTCACAAAACAAATTTCAAATTTTCAATTACTTTGTCATCTGCAAAAATAAATGCTATCGATTTGGACAAACCCAAAGTTTTGTCGTTTGGTAATGAGTTAATGGATTTAAAAAAAAAATATCAACCATGTACGCCTGGACAGTCCACAAAGGGTGACATGGGATGAAATTTTTTAACATCTTAATATGTTTTGCATGTCAAAGGATAATTCTACCATATGATCCAATTGGTTGTTTGACAAAATGGCTCAAATGGGTCCGTAATCTAGGTGTCTCGCTTGGTACAGCAAAGGATAGCTCAAATGATTGTCAGAAATTTAACTCTTTTTCCAAACGACAAAATTTTTGACTGATCCACATTAAAAGCATTTGCAGATGTCAAAATAAAAGTGACTGAAAATTTGAAATTTGTTTTTTGTGAAGAGAAGAAAACATTGTGGGAAATGGAGAAAATGCTGGTTACCAGCACAATGTTTTCAAAAGGCTTCTATCTCTGGGTTGTTAGAAGTCTGGATTGTGTGGTAAAGAGTTAAGAAGGTCTGTATAATGTTCCCTTTTTTGTCATGCAGACTCAATCTGATATGATGCTTTTGAAATATTGTGAAAAATGAAAAAAATGCTCAGAACTAGTAAATTTTCTTTTTATCAACAGATATACTTTTTGTACCCCCGCAAAATGAATGTTTTTGGGGGTATACTGGAATCAGCCTGTCTGTCCGTGTGTCTCTGTACAAAATACTACTAATTGCCTGTTTCTGTCAAAGTGCTGGCGGGGGTATTTAACTCATTACAAAACAACAACATTTTAGACGGGTCCACATAGAAAGCATTTGCAGACGACAAAATAAAAGTGACTGTAAATTTGAACTTTCTTTTGTGAAGGGTAGAAAACATTGTGGGAAAAGGAGAAAATGCTGGTTACCAGCATTTTCTCCTTTTCCCACAATGTTTTCTAAAGGCTTCTTTCTCACGGGGCGTCAAAAGTAAGGATTGTGTAGTAATGGGTTAAGTCACATTCAGTGACAGCTCTAGTTTGAATTTGATACTGTCATGATGGTCTTAGATTCATTTTAACTCATTTCCAAACAACAAAATTTTTGGCTTGTCCAAATCAAAAGCATTTGGAGACGACAAAGTAAAAGTGACTGAAAATTGGAAATTTGTTTTGTGAAGGGTAGAAAACATTGTGGTCACCAGCATTTTCTTCTTTTCCCACAATGTTTTCTAAAGGCTTCTTTCTCAGGGTCGTCAAAAGTAGGGATTGCATGATAATGGGTTAAACTTATCTACCTCTTTCTTCATTGGCCTTTTGAGAAATCCATAACTCTTTTTACCAAATGGCAACATTTTGTACTAGTCCAAATTGAAAGCATTTGCAGATAAAAAAAAATAAATGTGAATCAAAACTTGAAATCTGATTTGGAAAGGGTAGGAAACATTGTGGGAAAAGGAGAAAATGCTGGTTACCAGCATTTTCTCCTTTTCCCACTATGTTTTCAAAGACTATGTTTCTCAGGATCTTTTAAAGTCGGCATTGTATGGTAAAGAGTTTATCAGCTCTTCACCTGCCGACAAAATCTAGACTGTTTCAAATTGTATGCATTTGCAGACGATAAATTAGATACAGCTCAATTGGCCGGACTTGTTTCTAATATGAAAGAAATATTGTGGGAAAAGGAGAAAATGGTGAATACCAGCATTTTCTCCTTATTCTATAGTGTTTTTAAAAAGTAATTCAAAAAAATTAGTTCCAACATATTTATTTTACATTGATTGAGAATCAAGTTCTTACAACTTATGCTAAACTCTCTCGATTCTGCTTCCTGGGAACTACACCAGTATTTGCACCGCATGTGTGGGCCAATGAAAAATCCCGAAGTTGACACCCGCTCCCAGGTCTCGAACTTGGGACCTTTTGATCACGAGGCCAACGTTCTACCTCACAACCATGGACACCACAAAACAACTGAAATTCAGGATTGTGTGGTAAAGAGTATAAGTTACAAGACAAGCTAGAGAAACAATTACAACACTTGTAAGCAGTGCCTGTATCTAGAATAAAACCATCTGTAAGAGGTAAATTCATCGTAAACTATTAACAGGAAACAAATGAAAATCAGGTATGGTTCTTTTGAAGTTAGATTTTTTTTGTTTTGTGTTAATTATACTCAGCTTGTTTCATTTGTCTATTTCTTTACCAGCCTACAAAATTTTAGACTTACCAGTTTTTGAGAATTTGCAGACAAAAAAGATTACTTAACTCTTTTCCACACAATTCTGAGTTTTGATGCCCTTGAAAAAAAGCCTTTTGAAAACATTGTGGGAAAGGAGAAAATGCTTTTTTTTATCACCATTTTCTCCTTTTCCCGCAATGTTTTTCTACCCTTCTGAAAACAAACTTCAATTTTTTGAGCAACATGTATTTTGTCATCTGCAAATGCTTTGAATTTAGATATGTCTTTGTAAGAAAAAAAAAGCAAAGTGGAAAAAGAAGATTCTGTTAAAATCGTGTTCGTCCCCCTACAATGTTTATGAAATACTTCTGCGCCAGGCATCCAAACACTGGATCTGGTTTGTTTGATAATAACCTTAATATCCCTTATCACGGGTAGGAAACTTCATATTCAGAGCCAATGGCTCCGACGAGAAAATGTTGTGTTGGTCTTCCGTTTCTGAAGATGTCGGATGAAAAACAATCCCAAAACAGGTAGGCATGTCAATATTTGTAATTATGTGTTCTTATGTCTTTGAAATTCAAAAAAAGGAGAATGTCATTCGATGCTCTGGTCTTTCAACGTGTTTTCTGCACTATGGAAAGTTGGAATAGGTGTACTATGTTGACTGAATCATTTGTGGCATGGATTGACCGTAGCCAAAATAATAGGTTTCGGAGATAAATTCAGTCTGTTATTACCAGTTAATTGGCAAGTAAGAGAGAGTCTTACTGTCCCAAAGCCATGAACTAATGTCCTGAAATGTTACATTCACTACTGGTCAAAAATTGAAAAGAAAAGCACAAGAATTGATAAAAATAAAGAAGGGCTCTGATTATGTGAACCGGCTCTGACTATGTTACTCGGCACTGATTCAAGAGGGCTCCCTTTCAAAATTTTAGTTTTCTGTAAATAATTAGTCAGGACGTAAATTTTGGTTTTCCATTAATATCTTTCTGTCCAAAATTTAGTTCATTTGTTGGATGGAACATGATTGCATGTATGAAAATACAAAGAACTGGTGTTGCCACGTTAGAAAAATGCTGTTTATAACATTAGTCTATCTAAATTTTGAAAATACTTCTGCATAGCTTTTGATTAGACCGAATGGTCCATATATGAAATTTTTCGTGCTTTTGTCGCAAATGCAGCCCACACATAAGCATAAATAATGAAACGTATTTTCTTTTAGAAGTACGAGAATGATAAACACAGCACGTGTTTGAATGGTCTAGATGCGTAAATTTGCATTATGCAGTTTATGAATCATTCTTCAGCCATCAACATAATTCTTTTCATATAATTGAAACTTTGGAAACAAAATCATTATTTTGCGAAACAATTTAAAAAGGTCACCTGTAAAAGTCATTTCGAAATCTGTCACCACCCCCACTATCATCACCACATCAATGATTTTGATTAATCAGAATTCTGCAAATAAACTTTGGATAGATCACCCAACAACAATTTCTTGCAGAAAAGCACGTGCTCGAAAGTGACTAAAATCATGAGTCCAACGAGAGAACCACATGCAGGTGCCAACAATAAGGTGTTGTTTTTCGACGGATTAAAAATTCCAAAACGATTTTTGAAAAGGTCACCCTAGACATATCTGTGAAATTATTTCAAAGTCTGACCAGCCATTCCAGAGAAGATTTTTTTTAATTTCTTCATGTACATACAGTGTTAATAGCCCACAGCCATCAGAGCCATGTTTCTTGATGGATCAAAATTTCTCGAACACTTTGCGAAAAGGGTCAACCAAGGATCATTTCTGGGAAAGTATTTCAAAATCTGACAAGCTGTTCCAGAGAAGAATTTTTTTAAAAATAATTTCTTCATGGCCGTATAGTGCAAGTGGCCACCTGCACCCAAATCAGGGCCATGTTTCTAGACAGATCAATTTTCGCGAACAGTTTTTGAAAAGGGTCACCAAAGGAACATCTCTCTGAAATTATTTCAAAATCTGACCAGCCGTTTCCGCGAAGAAGAATTTTCTGTATAGTGCAAGTAGCCCCCATTCACCAGAGCTATATTTATTGACAGATCAAAATTCGCGAACAATATTTGAAAAGGGTCACCCAAGGAACATCTCTGTGACATGATTCCAAAATCCGACCATCGGTTTCTGAGAAGAATTTTTAAGAATTTCTTCATGGCCATAGTGCAAGTAGCCCCCATTCATCAAAGCAGTGTTTATTGACAGATCAAAGTAAAGAAGATTTTTTAGGATTTTTTTTTCATTTCTGTATAGTGCAAGTAGCCCCAATTCATTGGCATTCAACAGAGCCAGGTTTTTGGACATCAAAATTTCGCGAACAATTGTGGAAAAGGGTAACCCAAGGAACATTTCTGTGAAATTATTTTAAATCTGACCAGCGGTTTCAAGAAGAATTTTCAAGAATTCCTTCATTTCCGTTCAGTACAAGTAGCCCTCATTCACCAGAGCCATGTTTCTTACGGGGTTACAATTTTGCCTACAATTTTTGAAAAGGGTCACCCAAGGAACATCTCTGTGAAATGATTTCAAAATCTGACGAGCAGTTTCAGAGGTGAAGATTTTGAAAGAATTTCCTGGCAACTAGGGTTTTTGATGGAATCAAATTATGTGAGCAATTTTCAAAGAGGTCCTCCCAAGAAACATTCCAGCCAAGTTTGGTCCAAATTAGCCCAGTGGTTTAAGAGGAGAAGATGTTTAAAGAAATTGTTGACGACGGACTACGGACGACCGGACGACGGACACATCGTTACCCTAAAAGCTCCCCTTGAGCACGTTGTGCTCAGATGATCTAAAACCGGAATGAATGGCATCATTTACGTGTCAATGTGTGTAACTGACATCTGATAGAAAATGAGTTCTTGTAACCCAACGGTCATTTAAATTCTAGTACAGACTTCCGGCCATATTTGAATTCACGGTGCCAGCGTTTTACAAGGTCATATGATTTATCACCATAAGTTTCTTCATATTCACCAAAAATTTCCTGTGGTGTGCGTCCTTTCAAATACAAAAACTTGATCACTGCGCGACACTCATCTGGCTGGAATTTAACACCTGACTCAGTTCAAACACCTGCAAATCCCAAACAACAATTAGCCTATAATTGTAATTTGCCACATAAGCTATAGAGACATAGATCATTACACATCAGACAACTGGAATTGGGTCAGGGACATTACTTATTGAAAACCCCTCGTAACGCTACTGTCTCATAGAGTTTTATATAAGGAAATAGCAAAGATAAGTATTTTACCAATTTTACATATTTTTAAATTGACATTTTGTTGATATGAATTGATATGAATGTACGATCAGAAAACGTAAATGATGCCATTCATTCCGGTTTTAGCTCATCTGAGCACAACGTGCTCAAGGGGAGCTTTTAGGATAACAATGTGTCCGTCGTCCGTCGTGCGGTCGTCCGTAGTCCGTCGTCAACAATTTCTTTAAACATCTTCTCCTCTTAAACCACTGGGCTGATTTGGACCAAACTTGGCTGGAATGTTTCTTGGGAGGACCTCTTTGAAAATTGCTCACATAATTTGATTCCATCAAAAACCCTAGTTGCCAGGAAATTCTTTCAAAATCTTCACCTCTGAAACTGCTCGTCAGATTTTGAAATCATTTCACAGAGATGTTCCTTGGGTGACCCTTTTCAAAAATTGTAGGCAAAATTGTAACCCCGTAAGAAACATGGCTCTGGTGAATGAGGGCTACTTGCACTGAACGGAAATGAAGAAATTCTTGAAAATTCTTCTTGAAACCGCTGGTCAGAAATAAAATAATTTCACAGAAATGTTCCTTGGGTTACCCTTTTCCAAAATTGTTCACAAAATTTTGATGTCAAAAGACCTGGCTCTGTTGAATGCCAATGAATTGGGGCTACTTGCACTATACTGAAATGAAAAAAAAAATCCTAAAAAATCTTCTTACTTTGATCCGTCAATAAACACTGCTCTGATGAATGGGGGCTACTTGCACTATGGCCATGAAGAAATTCTTAAAAATTCTTCTTCCCGGAAACCGATGGTCAAATTTTGGAATCATATCACAGAGATGTTCCTTGGGTGACCTTTATCAAAAATTGTTCGCGAATTTTGATCCGTCAATAAATATAGCTCTGGTGAATGGGGGCTACTTGCACTATACAGAAAATTCTTCTCCGCTGAAATGGCTGGTCAGATTTTGAAATAATTTCAGAGAGATGTTCCTTTGGTGACCCTTTTCAAAAACTGTTCGCGAAAATTGATCTGTCTAGAAACATGGCCCTGATTGGGGTGCAGGTGGCCACTTGCACTATACGGCCATGAAGAAATTATTTAAAAAAATTCTTCTCTGGAACGGCATATCAGATTATGAAATACTTTCACAGAAATGATCCTTGGTTGACCCTTTTCGCAAAGTGTTTGAGAAATTTTGATCCATCAAGAAACATGGCTCTGATGGCTGTGGGCTATTAACACTGTATGTACATGAAGAAATTAAAAAAAAAACTTCTCTGGAATGGCTGGTCAGACTTTGAAATAATTTCACAGATATGTCTAGGGTGACCCTTTTCAAAAATCGTTTTGGAAATTTTTAATCCGTCGAAAAACAACATCATATTGTTGGCCTGTATCTGGTTCTCTCTTTGGACTCATGATTTTAGTCACTTTCGAGCATGTGCTTTTCTGCAAGAAATTGTTGTTGGGTGATCTATCCAAAGTTTATTTGCAGAATTCTGATTCATCAAAATCATTGATGTGTTGATGAAAGTAGGGGTGGTGACATATTTCGAAATGACTTTTACAGGTGACCTTTTTAAATTGTTTCGCAAAATAATGATTTTGTTTCCAAAGTTTTAATTATAATTATGTAAAAAATTATGTTGATGGCTGAACAATGACTCATAAACTTCATAATGCAAATTCATGCATCTAGACCATTCAAACATGTGCTGTGTTTATCATTTTCGTACTTCTAAAAGAAAATATTTTTCATTATTTGTGCTTATGTGTGGGCTGCATTGCGACAAAAGCACGAAAAATTTCATATATGGACCATTTGGTCTAATCAAAAGCTATGCAGAAGTATTTTCAAAATTTAGATAGACTAATGTTATAAACAGCATTTTTCTAACGTGGCAATACCAGTCCTTTGTATTTTCATACATGCAATCATGTTCCATCCAACAAATGAACTAAATTTTGGACAGAGAGATATTAATGGAAAACCAAAATTTACGTCCTGACTACTTATTTACAGAAAACTAAAATTTTGAAAGGGAGCCCTCTTGAATCAGTGCCGAGTAACATAGTCAGAGCCGGTCCACATAATCAGAGCCCTTCTTTATTTTTATCAATTCTTGTGCTTTTCTTTTCAATTTTTGACCAGTAGTGAATGTAACATTTCAGGACATTAGTTCACGGCTTCGGGACAGTAAGACTCTCTCTTACTTGCCAATTAACTGGTAATAACAGACTGAATTTATCTCCGAGACCTATTATTTTGGCTACGGTCAATCCACGCCACAAATGATTCAGACAACATAGTACACCTATTCCAACTTTCCATAGTGCAGAAAACACGTTGAAAGACCAGAGCATCGAATGACATTCTCCTTTTTTTGAATTTCAGAGACATAAGAACACGTAACAACAAATATTGACATGCCTATCTGTTTTGGGATTGTTTTTCAGCCGACATCTTCAGAAACGGAAGACCAACACAACATTTTCTCGTCGGAGCCATTGGCTCTGAATATGAAGTTTCCTACCCGTGCTTATACAGCTGTAAATGTATTGTTTTGTTTTAATCTTCAGATAGTTTACATGGCTTACACCACCTTACAGAGAGACTGTTAGTGTAAGCTAAGATCAGACTGTATGCATCCTCAGCCTTAGCTCAGCCTCACTTTTCATGGAATATGGCGCCCACAAGATTTGAGCGAATAATATGGGCATGATAGGGCCACACAAAACCTTTCTCTGTAACCTACTATTGTCACCCATTTCTTTCACATATCTTTAAAACCCTTTACCATACAATCCTGAAATTTAACAACCCTGAATAAAATCTTTTGAAAACATTGTAGGAAAAGGAGATAATGCTGGTAACCAGCATTTCCTCCTTTTCCCACAATGTTTTCTACCCTTTCAAAGACAGAAATCAACATCATACTTTTGTCTTCAAAATTACATGTAATGCTTTCACTTTGGTTGAATATAAAATTTTGTTGTTTAGTAAAGTTCATACATTTGAAAAAAAATAGAGAGAGTCATTTTGATTGGATGTATTTATTTAGATTAGTATTCTTGTATTTTATGGATTTTGTCTCCATAGATAGCACATTATTGTAATCAGCCTCTTGATTGAATCTGAGCAACTCAATTAACCCATTACTACACAATCCCTACTTTTGACGACACTGAAAAAGAAGCCTTTAGAAAAGATTGTAGTTATATGAGAAAATGCTGGTGACCACGATGTTTTCTACCCTTCACAAAATAAATTTCTGATTTTCTGTCACTTTTACTTTGTCGTCTGCAAAGAGACCTTTTGAAAACATCTTGGAAAAAGGAGAAAATGCTGCTAACCAGCATTTTCTCCTTTTTCCACTATGTTTTCTACCCTTCACAAAATAAATTTCAAATTTTCATTCATTTTTGTCATCTGCAAATGCTTTCAATTTGAACATGCCTAAAATATTGTCGTTTGGTAATGAGTTAACTCTTTACCACACAAGAAAATTTTAGACTGGTCCAAATTGAAAGCATTTGCAGACGACAAAATAAAGGCGACTGAAAAATTGGAATTTGTTCTGGGAAGGGTAGAAAACACTGTGGGAAAAGGAGAAAATGCTGGTTACCAGCATTTTCTCCTTTTCCCACAGTGTTTTCAAAAGGCCTCTTTCTCAGAGGTGTCAAAAGTAGGAATTGTGTGGTAATGGGTTAAGCACTACGTCAATAATGGTCAATAACTGATAGACTATTTCAGTTGTTTGTATTTTTTACAGGAATGTGGTCATTGTTGCTAGCAGTGACACTATTGTTTGGCCGTGCCAGAGCACCAATGCCAAATGAAGAGATAACCCTCCCACCACCTCCACCACCAACAACCACCTTCGCCTTTACAACAATACCTCCATCCACCATTGACCCAACTTCATGTGAATATGATGGAAAAATTTACAAAAACAGTGAGTTTCATTTTCATTCATGTAGTATATATTTTTTTCTGCTAATATTTTTAAATTTTGTAAATTCCTGATGTATACTGAAGTGTGAGCATCAGGAAATGGTAAAAACATTAAGTTGCAAATATTTCACCTCATGTCACTTGACCAACGTGAATGTATCAATTTGTTTGGTGTTCAAGAAATAGAGTTTATTTCATCAGCTTGTGGTTAATATGAGGAAATATTTTCCGAAAAAGGGAAACATATTCGAAAATAACAGGTGCCGTACGGCACAAGTTATCTTCGAGGACCTTTCCGTTTTGAGGCAAATATTTCTCCATATTAACCTCAAGCTAATGAAATAAATTATATACATGTATTATATTTCCTCTGATTTGTCAATGACTGCCACTTTTAAAACTAGTGACCTGTAGTAGAACAAAAAAAGTAGTTCAAGATTTTCGGCAGGGGGAAAATATTCACTGTGACGGGTAAATAATTCCCCCCATCTTAAATTACATTTCTTTACCCATTACATTTTTAAAAATAGACACATGAAACACAATATATTCTGTCAGATTACTCGATTTGTGATGTTGTAAAACAGAAAAATTTCGTTTAATGCTTGGAAACTTGTTCATGGCTGTGTCGAATCATGTCTTCGCTTCACCTTTGGATTGGGGCGACATGATTCACCACAGCCGTGAACAAGTTTCCAAGTCCCCTGCCACCTGACCATACAACTAAAAATGTGCAAGAAATATGATTTCTTGGAGACAAAACAAGTTAATACATGGGAAAAGATTAAGATTAAGAACTTCACATATCACATTAAATCTGTTTATTCTTTCAGATGAGGATATAGAACGTGATCCTGAGAACTGCTATGGGATGTACTGTGATTATGGTTCTGTTGTAGCATGGGATGCTGCTTGTTTTTTTTGGACAAGTCCATGCTCTGGTGTAAATGTTGATGTCCCAGGACAATGTTGTCCTGATTGTATTGAAACAACAACAGTAAAAACAACTACTCCTACCCCCACTCCCACACTGCCTAAAGGATGTTTGGTCAATGGATCATTTTATGAGATTGGTACGTTATTCTTTTTTAAAGGCCTCATAGTGCCAAAAAAAAACCCCAATTCAGGTATTAAAGTGCATTTGAACAAGCGTTCTGATCGTGTTGCATAACAATACTGAGTCCCCTACCGGCTGTTTATATATATTGCTGGCAGGTATAGTTTGTGAAACCCTGTGGAGGAGAAAGAACGTATTTGATCCACTTTAAGAGTTATAAGCATCATGTCTGTCTTTGTATGCAATGCTTTAACCCATTACCACACAAGAGAATTTTGGACTGGTCCAAATTGAAAGCATTTGCAGACGACAAAATAAAGGTGACTGAAAAATAGAATTTTTTTCTGGGAAGGGTAGAAAACACTGTTGGAAAAGGAGAAAATACTGGTTACCAGCATTTTCTCCTTTTCCAACAGTGTTTTCAAAAGGCTTCTTCCTCAGGGGCGTCAAAAGTAGGGATTGTGTGGTAATGGGTTAATGAAAGTCAGCTATATTAAAGCACTTTTCTGGTTAAAGTAAGTTCATTGACGAAGTTTTAAAAAGACATGATGAGTTTAGAAAAAAAGTGTGGAAAACTGTTTTATCAGTGAAAATTTCCAAGTCCAAAGTCTGTAAATCTGTGAAAAATCAGTGGAGTGGTATGAAAGTTGAACTTGATGCCTAAGTAATAGTGGATTACCTACAAAGTAAAAAATAGGTCTATATCCACCATCGTTTAGAAAAAAAGTCCGGAAACCTTTTTTTTCTTAAATTCCCAAGTCCAAGGGCCGTAATTTCGTTAAAAATTAGTAGAATGGAACGAAAATCAATCTTGATCTGTTAGTCATGGTGGTTGACAAAAATCAGCTCAATAATTCCCAGCGTTTCGGAAAAAAGTCTGGAAAACTGTTTTCGCGGGAAAATTTCAAAGTCCAGGACTGTATTTTTGTTAAAAATCAGTAGACTGGAACAAAACTCAAACTTGATCTGTAAGTCATGATGGTTGACCTATCCTCCAAAAATCAGCTAAATATCTCCCAGTGTTTAGAAAAAAGTCCAGAAAACTGTTTTTTCAAATTAGTAAGTTTTAGGCCAGTAATTTCATTAAAAATCAGTAGACTGGAACGAAACTCGAACTTGATCTGTAAGTCATGGTAGTTGAGTTATCCGCCAAAAATCAGCTTTGTAAAAAGTTTCTGTCCTACCAACAGCATCTCAGACGGAAACCCTAAACACAGATATTTTTTATTAGGCCTTGGTAGGGCCTTGATAACTTTTATTTATGCACGGTTTAAAGGTATCCCTTCACGAAATGGCAAAAATTGAGACTGGTCACAGCATAGGTGACAAACATGTAACAGAGAGAGTAGAAAACATTGTGGGTAAAGGACTGGTGAACAGCATTTTCTCCTTTTCCCTCAATGTTTTCAAAAGCCCTTTATTGGGGGGAGGGGGGGGCATTAAAATATTTGACTGCTTGATAAATGTTGACTGAATTTGAAGTTTGAAATTATATTTTCAGGAAGTGACATACCCCAGAAAGATCCATGCAAGCACTGTACATGTACAAAGGACTATGCAGTTCTGTGTAGTATGGTGTCCTGTGCACCTGTCCACTGTGTAAATCCAAGGAAGAAACGTGGAGAGTGTTGTCCGACATGTCCAACAGGTATTTAACCTAAAATCTGTACCAAATAAAAACTTCTGGACTCTTCCAAACTGAAACCATCTGTAGACAAAAAGTTTGAAACTGATACAAATGTACCAAATTTTTTCTGACAGGGTAGAAAACATCCTGGGAAAAGAAAATGCTGGTAGCCAGCATTTCCTTCTTTATTCCCATAATGATATCAAAGAGTCTTTACTTTCAGGGCTGTTAACTCATTACCAAACAACAAAATTTTCAGTTTGTCCAAATCCAAAGCATTTGCAGACGACAAAAGAAAAGTGACTGAAAATTTGAAATCTATTTTTGTGAAGGGTAGAAAACATTGTGGATAAAGGAGAAAATGCTGGTTACCAGCATTTTCTCCTTTTGCCACAATGTTTTCTAAAGGCTTCTTTCTCAGGGGCATCAAAAGTAGGGATTGTGTGGTAATGGGTTAAACGCTGAATTGTGTGGTAATAGGTTAACCCAACTAATATTGTTTTTAGGGACAGTTTAGACCAAGATAAGTCTGCACACAATATACTGTCTTATCTCTAAACTACTCTGTGGGCTTCTTTGCAACATCCTTGGGAAAAAGGAACTTTTAAAAATTGCTGTTTTGCCTTTTTTTCCCCAACTGAAAGGGTCTATTTAATTAACTCTTTACTCCATAGATACTCATTTCTACACATTGCTTGTAGGAGTCTTTGGAAAGCATTGTGGCTAAAGGTGAAATTGCTCGTGACGAGCAATTTCACCTTTTGCCACAATGTTTTCTATGCTATCAAAAGGTGTCACATATGCATAAGAAATGGCTTCATCCTTCCTGTTATTTAGGGTCAATTAGAGATACCATAGAAATGCCTCATGGGGTAAAGGGTTAACCCTCAGACTGCTTAGGGCAGCTCACTGACCTTTGGCAAACAGTTTAGGTCAAGATCACACCACACAGAATGTGCTTGTCTGATCTTGGATCTACACTGGCAAAAACGGAGATATCAATCCCAAAAACAAAAATTGGAATAGCAATATTTAGGGTTTTGCCGGTACTATGGAAATTAACATTTCATTCTAGTTGCAGGATAATAGTTAACCCACAACCAAACAATCCCTAGTCTAAACAACCCCAGGAAAAAGGCCTTCTGAAAACACCGTGGGAAAAGGAGAAAATGCTGGTAACCAGCATTTTCTCCTTTTACCACAGTGTTTTCTACTCTTCCCAAGTTTAGTTTCAATTTTTGAGTCAAATTCATTTTGAAGTCTGCAAATGCTTTGAATTTGGATGCGTCTAAAATTTTGTTGTTTGGAAAAGAGTTAATATTGCACTCATTGGGCTATTTCAACCTTTTAGGACATAAGCCAGAGTTAAACAAGCCTAGGTAAGATGGTTTTGAAAACATTTTGGGACAAGGAGAAAATGCTGGTATCCAGCATCATGTGTGACCACCATCAACTAGTATTGTATGTTTTCATGTCCTTAGCGAAGAAAACTTTTGAAAATATTGTGAGTACAGTAGAAAATGCTGGTGACAGCAGATTATCCTTTTCCCACAATGTTTTTTTGCCTTTGGAAAGAAAAAATTTTAATGCCATCACTTGGACAACATTCAATTTGTTATCTACTAAATTAAATGCTTTTAATTAGGAAAATGTAATATTTTTCGGTCTGATAGTGAATCAAATAAATAAATATTTGTAGGTCCAAACTGCTGGTATGGAAAACGTAGAATCAAAGTGGGTGAGATTTACAAGCCAAGGCCAAACATTGATTGTTCATGTCCGGAGCCCTATGAGCCCCTAGCCTGCTGCAGGAAAATACCCAAATCCAAGACTTTTCTGAAGAAGATGTTGAAAAGACAGAGGAAGTTTATGAATCCAACCCTGAGAATGTACATTGAAAAGTATCTTGGATTGTAGAGCTGAGCTGAAGTAAAATATACCAGACTGTGTTTGTTTGTATATCTTTGTTTCGAAGTTAACCTTATGGTCTTACATTAGAAAATGTCTTAGATTGAGAAAGTTATAAATATTAAAACATTGTTTTATCACATAACTCTCCTTGTTTCTAATGTAATACAGCCATTACAAATTTTCTTGTCTCACACACATGTCAGATAAGAAATTAGTGCTGTATTTGATCAACACTCTGTAATTATATGCGTCCTTTTTAAAACATTGCTGACCTAGGTTCCTGAGGGAAATTGACGGTAAAATTCTTAATTATGACAAAGTTGTTAATTTCAATCAATTTTAGATTCAAAACAAAATCAATATATGACAGTTTCTTCGGAACTATTTTACGTTTGTATTATACCTGTCAAACTAAGCGCACAGGCTTAATGTAAATTTTGGTACACGTTATACACGTATGCCTCTGTTTTAACACATTATTTTGGTACACATTATACATGTATTACACATAATGAACTATATAATTCTTGTTATAAAGTTATGTGATAAAAAGAATCTGATACTTGTTGGCTTTGGGGTAAAATTTTATTAAACTCATCCACAAAAAAATGTTATTAAGCTCGCCAAAGGCTCACTTGATAATATTGTTTGTAGACTCGTTTAATAAAATTTTATCTCAAAAACCAACTCATGTCAGATCCTACATATCTTTTTTTTTTCATTCTGTGTCCTAGCACAACCAACCCTTGAGGTCTTGCACTGAAAAATGTTTTGGATTTCTAGAGTCAATCTTTACTGATTTTTTTTAACTCTTTACCAAATGACAAAATTTGAAACTTGTCAAAATTAAAAGTATTTGCAGATGACAAAATAAACGTAACTCAAAAATTGAAATTTGACTTTCAAAGAGTAGATAACATTGTGGGGAAAGGAGAAAATGCTGGTCACCAGCATTTTTTCATTTTTCCAACGATGTTTTCAGAAAGCTTCTTCTTCTGGGTAGTAAAAACTAGGGATTGTTTGGTAAAGGGCTTATCTTTTGCCACACAATCCCAACCTTGAGAAAGAAGCAGCTCTAAAACATAGTTGGAAAAGGAGCAAATGCTGGTTACCAGCATTATCTTCTTTTCCCACTATGTTTTCTACTTCCCAAAACAATTTTATTTTGCCATCTGCCACTTCTTTTAATGTGGACACGGCTATGATTTTGTTGTTTGGTGAACTGTTAAGTCTCAGCTAGAACGTACATTCTAGAGGTCTTATTTTCAGTTCAATGCCCATGTGTTTTGGTCAGAATGTTTGTCTGGATGATATATAGCTTAAAACTGAGACTTGGGCAGGTCAAAAAGTAGGTCACAGGACAAATTTTAGACTTGATCAAATTGAAAGAATTTGCAGAGAACAAAATTCATATTGGTCTGATGAAAGGACAGGTCTCTGAAAAGGTAGATAATGCCCCCCATTCCACTAGGCCATGATCTACGGTGCTCTGTGCGCTCATACAGAGTGCAGTAGATGGCCTCAGATCTGTGCCGTATTGGTGATTATAAGGACACTCATGCTCAGATAACAACCAGATGATGCTCCGCTGGCGCTCAAGTAATGACCATTGAGATCCGATAGTGATTGAACAATACATGGTCAATCTCATAGCTTCACTAAGAGTTGCGATCTTTTAAGACCTGTTTTCGCTCCATTAGCAATCCGAGGCTTTCACTCTCCTTTCACTCCTTCCCCTGAGTGGCATATTACAGTGTACTTAAGAATTTATTGTACCTACACCAGGTGGTCTCTAAATGCGAAATGATGACATAATGACTTTGTAGGATTAAGTTCCCTCAGTGCTTGAGGCATATATGGTATCTTTGTGCAAGGGAGTAGATTGATGGTGATCTTGGCAATCCCCTAAAAATCTGTTCACGTTCTTGGTGTTCTTGGTGCTCTGCATGGCGATCTGCATGGCCTTGTGGAAAATGTGAAACAAGAGCTTTGTTGAGTGGCACATAATTATATGCCCAAAGGGCTTTGTCAGTGATGTGGGTTTAAACCTGGAACATCATTCAAAGACCTAAATTTTAAGAGTCACATGCACAACTACACATCATATTTATTGATGTACGAGGGGTGTTCAATAAGTAATGTCCCCTGAAGGGGTGTTCAATAAGTAATGCCCCCTGACCCTCTTCCACTGGTCTCATCTAGCTGGAATTTTGCATTTGCAATGATTTATATCTCTATGGGTTATGTGGTGAATTACAGCTCTGAACTAATTGTGGTTTCTGATTTACAGGTGTTTGAACTGAGTCAGGTGTGTGACTGACATCAGATAGAAAAATGAGTAAAAATTATTTCTTATAAACCAATGGTCATTTAAATTCTAGCACAGACTTCCAGCCATGTTTGAATTCACAATGCCTGAGCATTTTACAAGGTCATATGATGGGGCATTATCACCATAAGTTTCTTTCATTTCATCAAAAGTCTCCCGTGGTGTGTGACACTCAACAGGCTCCCATTTCACATATGACTCAGTTCAAACACCTGTAAATCAGAAACCACAATTAGTTCACAGTTGTAATTTATTGAACGCCCCTTTTCAAGTTTCAACTTATTCCAATGGAAACTGTTGCTGAGGATTTGCACACACAAGAAATGGACGGGCAGACAGATGATCAGGGCCATAACATAATATGACCTTTTGGGCATATAAAAAGGAGATAATTCTTATTATCTTATTACATTTTCTCCTTTTCCCTTTTGTTTTCAAAAGCCTTTCCTTTTTAGCGTCATGTTTGATACAGGACTAAATATCCGATTTCCCATCTTGGGGGTCACTCATTATTACCTTTTACATATTAGTAGAAAAGGTCTTTCCTCATGTAAAAAATTGATATTTGATAAGAAGGAATGAATAAGTACATACTTTTACATCGTCAATTATGAAGAGATAATTGAAAATATACATCAAAATTTTCTGACTGACCTTTCAAAGATTCTAGCTTTATTCATAACCAAGAGAACAGTGAACTAAAAGGCAAAATAAAAGGTAATTACTAAATCTATTAATAAAAAAACAAAATTAAAAAAAAGAACGAAAATTCATTTCATAACAACAAAATAGAAATACATGTACTATAAACCACCAGGACACAACCACTTAACCCATTACCACACAATCCCTAATTTTGATGCCCCTCAGAAAGAAGCCTTTAGAAAACATTGTGGGCAAAGGAGAAAATGCTGGTAACCAGCATTTTCTCCTTTTCCCACAATGTTTTCTTCCCTTCTCAAAACAAATTTAAAATTTTCAGTCACTTTTATTTTGTCGTCTGCAAATGCTTTGAATTTGGACAAACCTAAAATTTTGTCGTTTGGTAATGAGTTAACACAACTTGGAAAAAATTATCTAAATTTTAACTTTTTGCCTAGATATCAAAATGGCTAAAAAATTGATTTTAAAATGCCTTGCACAACAGAAATTTAAAACTATAAAATAAACAAAGAAGCTTATAAATTAACCCTTAGCACATATCTCACTTCTATAGTTGCCTTTGCAGCCAGTGGAGATAGCATCCGACTGGACAAAATTGTTTTATTATAGACAGTGCATACTTGCAGTGCACAGTGCGACTAAAACCCACTACTTTCAAAAGAGTAGAAAGTAGTCAGTTTTAGTCACACTGCATATATCTTTTTTAAGTATTTTATTGTTTTTTATCCCCAAGCGTTATCCAGGTGCCTTTTTCTTACATTATATCAACTGTCTTCCCTCCCATTTAGAAGAAATATTTAAAAAGTGGGTCAAAACCTCATTCTATGGTTTTGAGGTTTGTTTGGGGCAGTATATCTCATAAAAGCTAACAGGTAACAGATTCAATGCTGGCCTTCATAATGTCTACAAAAGTAGTCAAAGCTCTGAAAGGTGATTTCAGGGTTTAATCCCTTACAACAAGATTCTATTTTTTTCTACAACTCTGATAAAAAAAAATGCTTTTTAAAAACATTATAAGAAAAAGAGAAAGGATAACAAGCATTTTTCCACTTCCCGCAATGTTTCTACCCTATCAACAACAAAATTCCATCTTTGTGTCACATTCAAATTGTCATCTAGTGAATACTTTTAATTTTGGACACATCTACATTTTTCCTCATGTGGTAAGGGCTAATTTTGAGACACAGACAGAGCAGCAAGACACAAAACACACAGTAGCTACAGTGAAAAGTAAAACTTAACCCTTTCCTAAATGACAAATTTTAGACTGTTCCAAACTCAGTGTTTGCAGATGACATTTTTGAATTTGATGAGAATGTCAGAAAGTTATCCGATAGGCTAGAAAACACTGTGGGAAAAGGAGAAATTGCTTGTTACGAGCAATTTCTCCTTTTCCCACAGTTTTTTCTAAAGACTTGTACTGCAGACACGTAAAAACCAGGGCTTGTTTGGGAAAGGATCAAAGCACATACAGACAAACACAGTATTTGCAACCAAGTACCAGAGAAAGCAACCTTTAACCATTTACCAGTCTGCAAAATTTTAGAATTATCTGAGTTGAAAGGGTCTGCAGACAACTTACCAATTTAACCCTTTACCCCATAAGGCATTTCTATGGTATCTCTAATTGACCCTAATTAACAGCAAGGATGAAGCCGTTTCTTATGTGTATATGACACCTTTTGATAGCATAGAAAACATTGTGACAAAAGGTGAAATTGCTCGTCACAAGTGATTTCACCTTTTGCCACAATGTTTTCCAAAGGCTCCTACAGGCAATGCGTAGAAATGAGTATCTATGGAGTAAAGGGTTGAACTGAAATGTTAAGACAAGCCTTTGAAAGAATAGAAAATATTTGGGTAAAAGGGAGAAATTGCTAGCATGCTGGAGTGATATTTTCAAGTCTTTTTTTTTTCTCTAAGGGTCACTAACCCTTTAGCAGACGAAAACAATTTAGGCTTGCTCGAATTGAAAGCAATTGCAGATGACAATTTCACTGTGGTTCAGATGGTGCAATTTTTCTGTGACAAGGTACAAAACATTGTTGAACAAGAGCGGCAAATTGTCGCAAGATACGCCCGTCTTACCCCAAGTTGTAAAGGTGGGGCATGCACCGGACAAAATTCAAGTATGAAAAACAACAAAGGGCAATAACTCAAAAATAAATCAAGCAAGAGTTATGATTCCTGTGCACTGCACTCCCCATGGATGAGATCTATCCACCCATGAAATTTCATAACCCTAGCTACTATAGTTTTGGAGATATACTCCGTACAAAAATCAAGTATGAAAAACGACAAAGGGCAATAACTCAAAAATTAAGCAAGCAGGAGTTATGATTCCTGTGCACTGCACACACCCTCGGTAAGATCTATCCAGCCATGAAATTTCATAACCCTAGCTAGTATAGTTTTGGAGATATGCTACGGACATAATTCAAGTATGAAAAACAACAATGGGCAATAACTCAAAAATAAGCGAGCAAGAGTTATGATTCCTGTGCACTGCACTCTCCCTCGATGAGATCTATCCACCCATAAAATTTCATAACCCTAGCTAGTATAGTTTTGGAGATATGCTCCGGACAAAAATCAAGTATGAAAAACGACAAAGGGCAATAACTCAAAAATTAAGCAAGCAGGAGTTATGATTCCTGTGCACTGCACTCCCCCTCGGTGAGATCTATCCACCCATGAAATTTCATAACCCTAGCTACTATAGTTTTGAAGATATGCTCCGGACAAAATTCAAGTATGAAAAACAACAAAGGACAATAACTCAAAAATTAAGCAAGCAAGAGTTATGATTCTTGTGCACTGCACTCCCCGTCAATGAGATCTATCCACCCATAAAATTTCATAACCCTAGCTAGTATAGTTTTGGAGATATGCTCCGGACAAAACTCAAGTATGAAAAACGACAAAGGGCAATAACTCAAAAATTAAGCAAGCAAGAGTTATGATTCCTGTGCACTGCACTCCCCCTCGGTGAGATCTATCCACCCATGAAATTTCATAACCCTAGCTACTATAGTTTTGAAGACATGCTCCGGACAAAATTCAAGTATGAAAAACAACAAAGGACAATAACTCAAAAATTAAGCAAGCAAGAGTTATGATTCTTGTGCACTGCACTCCCCGTCAATGAGATCTATCCACCCATGAAATTTCATAACCCTAGCTAGTATAGTTTTGGAGATATGCTCCGGACAAAACTCAAGTATGAAAAACAACAAAGGGCAATAACTCAAAAATTAAGCGAGCAAGAGTTATGATTTTTGTGCACTGCACTCCCCGTCAATGAGATCTTTCCACCCATGAAAATTCATAACCCTAGCTAGTATAGTTTTGGAAATATGGTCCGGACAAAATTCAAGTATGAAAAACAAGAAAGGGCAATAACTCAAAAATTAAGCAAGCAAGAGTTATGATTCTTGTGCACTGCACTCCCCCTTGATGAGATCTATCTACCCATGAAATTTCATAACCCTAGCTACTATAGTTTTGGAGATATGCTCCGGACAAAATTCAAGTATGAAAAACAAGAAAGGGCAATAACTCAAAAATTAAGCAAGCAAGAGTTATGATTCTTGTGCACTGCACTCCCCCTTGATGAGATGTATCCACCCATGAAATTTCATAACCCTAGCTAGTATAGTTTTGGAGATATGCTCCGGACAAAGAACTGGACGCCGCCCGCCCGCCACGGGTGATCCCATAATACGTCCCGTCTTCGACGGGCGTATAAAAAGGAGAAATTGCTGGCTACCAGCATTTTCTCCTTTTCCCACAATGTTTTCAAAAAGCTTCTTTCCCAGGTTTATCAAAAGTCATAATTGCGTGGTAAAGGGTTAAAACTCCACATTGCCTGGTGAAACGCTAGAATTACCCTAAGTGCACCAAGATCTCATATATATTTAGCTCCTTTTTATAATAGAATAGATCATGATCAGATGTAACAGAAGATACTATTATAATCATTTTATGTTAGATCCACACTCTTTGTAAGACACCTAAGCAAAAGCAGACATTAGATTTAAATCTATTTTCTTTTTTTAACTGAAAACGTTTTATTCCTCTTAGAAGGCACTTGTTGGATTTAGAAATAAACTCTTTATCATGAAACAAGATTTTAGACCGCTCCACATTCAAATCATTTATACACAATCAATGGAATGTGTCTGTGAGACGAAATCTGAACCAGTCTATAATTCCGTCATCTTGTAACTTTTTACCACACAACAAAAACATCAGACTTCTCTAGAGTGAAAGCATCTGCAGACAAAAATTTTAATTTGTTGTCTGCAAAACTACTGCTTTCAAATTGGACAAATCAAAAAGTTTGCTGTATGGTAAAAATGTAACTCCTTAAAAAAAAAAACTTTTTGGACTTGATCAAATTTAAAGCATTTGAAGACAACACACAAAATGTGAATTAAACAATGAAATTTGCTCGTGAAAGAGTGGAAAGCATTGAGGGAAAAGAAGGAAATGCTGTTTACCAGCATTTCCTTCTTTTCCCACTATGATTTCAAAAGCTTTATTCAACGGGGTTGTTAAACCTTGGGATTGTTCTATAAACGGTTAATATTCTATTTTATCAAGATCTCTGTTAACCCGTCTATCATCATCATCTCCTTCGTCAAACGAATCTTGTCTACTGAGTCTATTTTTAGTTGTCTCGTGCTTAAGCTGATCTTTTTGATTTTCAGACTCTTTTGCATCATCACTTTTGTTTACATCGTAGGCGCCATCTTGATTTTCATATTTCTCTTCATCCGTCTTGTTAGCGATGTCTCCTGGGATATCAGAAAACTTCACACTTTTCTCCAACTCTTTTACTTGTTTCTGTTCCTCTTCACTTTTCTGTTGTTCCTGTTGGCTTGTTTGATTGTCTTCTCGTACATCAATACCTTGTTCTTCATTATCAGGTTCGTCTTTTAGTTCTGCAGCACTCGGTATTCTATGCACCTTCACATCTTTAATTTCTGGATCATTCATACCAATTTTGTCAGCTTTTTTCACACTGTTAGAGGAGCTACTGTTTGACGATTTACTACTTATACTAGATATACTTCCCATTTTATCATTTTTGTCCAGACTACTGACACTGCTGCTGCGGCTGTTGATTTTTTCATTCTTGTTTTTTGGTTTTTCTACATTTTCTGTTCTTTTATCATCAACTACTTTTGATTTTGAAGTGCCTGAAATGTAGAATAAAACCTGTCTTAGACGACAAATATGTTGTATTGTATCTGGAATTTAGGTGCACCTTACCTAGCCAAGAACCTTTTGGGTATCCCTTACATGCTTTCTTAACCCTTTACCTCACACTCCAAGCTTTTAACAACCCCAAGAAAGAAGCCTTTTGAAAACACTGTGGGAAAAGAAGAAAATGCTGGTAACTAGCATTTTCTTCTTTTCTCACAATGTTTACTACTCTTTCCACGGCAAGTTTTAATCCTTTCCCAAACAATCCCTGGTTTTTACGGGTCAAGAATAGAAGCCTTTTGAAAACATTGTGGGAAAAGGAGAAAATGCTGGTAACCAGCATTTTCTCCTTTTCCCAAAATGTTTTCTACCCTTTCATATAGAAAAATCATATTTTTTAGCAACTGTTAATTTGTCATCTGCAAAATGCTTTCAATCTGGTCTGGTCCAAAATTTGCCGTTTGGTAAAGGGTTAAATTTTTCAGTCCCATTTATTTTATCGTCTGCAAATGCTTTCATGTTTGGTAAAGAGTTAACCCTTGACCAGACGACAAAGCTTTTGACTTTTACTAATCTAACACCCTTGCACACCACAACCTAAATGTGGGTCAAATGATGAGATTTGTGTCGGAGAGGATATAAACATTGTAGAAGGAGAAAATGCTGGTTACCAGCGTTTCCTTCTTTTACTATAATGCTTTCAAAAGTCTTTACTCAAGGTCACCAAAATTTGGGGTTGAGTGAAAGAAGCAATGACTGTAGACTGGACTATCTTTATGCTAAGAGAATCTATGACAGTTCATTGAATTTCCTATCTTCCCTGGACGTTTGCCTTAATCCTTTACCAAACAACAAACTTTTAAAGGTGGGTACTTAGAATTTTCAAATCACACCAAATCAAAAAATATATATATCACTGAAATTTATATGAAAAAACAATGCAAATCATCAATAATTAAGAATCATAAAATTACCCCCCAAATTTTTTTTGATCATATTCCCTTAAAAGGCTACGTAGCCTCTTAAGCTATTTCTAGATTTCGCGCCAAAAATAAAAAAATGCATTGTGGGAATGTTAAGTGACTGGCACGTGACTAATGACGCTTAAAGTCCTTTACATAACAAACATGTAATTATTTTTCATAATATCTTCTTCGGACGCTATGTTTGAAGCTTCGCCTGTGTTTTTCCGGTATATAAATGAGCAAGTTGTTCATGTAAAAATAGAATGTGTTTCCCGTCGATGTCGACCTTGGCCGTAGTAAATCTCTAATTTCTTGTGTTGTCGGATGGTTTTCGACTACTGGGGTTTTATGAATGACGATTATAAGGCTTTGGGAGTATAAGGAAGATTTTTTTTTTATTTTTGTAAAATTTTCATCCCAAATTCTGAAGGGCCACCTTTAAACTGGTCCAAATTGAAAGCTTTTGTAGACGACAAAGTAAAGGTAATAAAAAACCAAAATTTGTTTCCAGTGGATTAAAAAAGCAGCATTTTCTCCTTTTCCCTAAATGTTTTCAAAAGGATTTTCTTCTTCTTAGGGTCGTCTAAAGTATGGATTGTGTGGTAATGGGTTAATTCACTTCCAGCTGACAGGAAAAATAAATTATGTCAATTGTGTAACTTTTAACAATTCCGAAAAAGATTCTTGCAAAAATTTTGATTCAAAAGCATGTTAAAGTTATCATCCATTTATTAACCCATTACCACACAATCCCTACTTTTGACGTCCCTGAGAAAGAAGCCTTTTGAAAACACTGTGGGAAAAGGAGAAAATGCTGGTAACCAGCATTTTCTCCTTTTCCCACAGCGTTTTCTACTCTTACCAGAACAAATTTCTATTTTTGAGTCACCTTTATTTTGTTGTCTGCAAATGCTTTCAAATTGGACTCTTCTAAAATTTTCTCGTGTGGTAATGAGTTAACCTGTAGATGGAAGTAACAGATATATTTGTTCTACAAACTTGAACCTTGTAATGATGATTTGGCTTATTTATCTTACTCAAGGGTTTTTAAGACTCTGAGAAAGAGGCCTTTTGAAAACATTGTCGGTAAACAGTATTTACTCCTTTTCCGACAATGTTTTCAAAAGCTTTCTCATCCAAAATGCATAATTCCAGCCACATTTAAGTTCTCGTCTTCTAATTCTTTCAATTTGGACGACTCCACACTATTGTTGTTCGAAGGAACACTAATTGTCATACTTGGCACCGATAAAGAACATATCAGGCTTCGAAACTATTATGCATGCAATATAATAAAAGTAAAACTAGTAATTTGCAAATACTAAAATTGTACAAAAAAAACTAAACTATAAAATGATGCACCACCATTCCAAATATGAAAAATATCTACAAATTCAGATAAGACCAGTAAGGCCGCTGTAATCAAATAATACCACATGACAAATTTAAGACAATATTCAGGATAATAATCTGGAGATGACAAATTAAAATTTGATTAAATTATCTGATAGGATAGAAAACAAGAGGACCATGATGATCCTATATTGCTCACCTGAGTACTAAGCAGTAAAGGTCTACAATGAAGATAAATACCAAATATCAAAGTTCAAAGTCAAATAATTCTGACAGGGTATGTAACTGTGCAAAATGCATCTTCTTCTTTTAGAGAAGAAGATTTTTAAAGTTTTCCTTCTTTGCTCCTATGTTTCAAACTTGTGACCCCAGGGGCAGGGCCAGTTTTGACCCCAGGGGCATCATAATAAACATTCTTGGTAGATATCCACTAAGAGATACTACATACCAAATATCAAAACTTTGCATCTTCTAGTTTCAGAGAAGAAGAATTTTAAAGTTTTCCTTCTTTGTTCGTATGTTTAAACTTGCGACCCCAGGGGCAGGGCCAGTTTTGACCCCAGGGGCATCATATAAACAATTTTTGTAGAGGTCCACTAGAAGATGCTACATACAAATATCAAAGCTCTGCACCTTCTAGTTTCAGAGAAGAAGACTTTGAAAGTTTTCCTTCTTTGTTCCTATGTTTCGAACTTGTGACCCCAGGGGCATCATATAAACAATGTTTGTAGAGGTCCATTAGAAGATGCTACATACCAAATATCAAAGCTCTGCACCTTCTAGTTTCAGAGAAGAAGATTTTGAAAGTTTTCCTTCTTTGTTCCTATGTTTTGAACTTGTGACCCCCGGGGCGGGGCCAGTTTTGATCCCAGGGGCATCATATGAACAATCTTGGTAGGGGTCTACTAGGAGATGGTACATACCAAATGTCAAAGCTCTGCACCTTCTAGTTTCAGAGAACAAGATATTTGAAGTTTTCCTTCTTCATTGCTATGTTTCAAAATTGTGACGACGGACATTGGGCGATTCCAAAAGCTCACCATGAGCACTTTGTGCTCAGGTGAGCTAAAAATGTTTGAAAGAAGAAAATGTATGTAATCCAGCCTTTTCTCCTTTTTCAACAATGTTTTCCAAAAGTGCCCAGAGAGCAAAAATGTTTCGAAGTAAATGAGCCTAAACCAGAGAAAATAACTCGACCCTTATCCAAACAATCCCTGGTTTTCATGACCCTGAGAAAGAATCCTTCTGAAAACATTGTGTAAAAAGGAGACAGTGCTGGTTACCAGCACTTTCTCCTTTTCCCACAATGTTTTCCTCCCTTCCCAAATCAAATTTCCATTTTTTAGTCGCATTAATTTTGTTGTCTGCAAATGCTTCCATTTTGAAAGTCTTAAATCATGTTGTTTGGAAAAACCCTTACCAAACCGCCCTGATATTTTACAAGTACGAGGAAGAAAACCCTAAAAAACATTGTTATAAAAGGAGAAAATATATGCTTGCCATCAGCAATTTTCTCCTCTTTCCCAAAATGTTTTACAGAAAATGTCTTTCACAGGGTTACTTAGGATGGTGGGGTAACAATTTGGCACTTTCATGGCCATCAATAACAAAATTCATCATTTGCACATGGCCTAGGTCAAGACACAATCAAACTTTGCAGTCTGATCTTGAAACAACATTGCCTATCAGCTGTTCAAATCCAAATGTAAAGTTTTTATTTGTGGCAGAAAAAAATATATGAGCACTGCTCTGTGAAAAGGGAGCTAAATGCATTTGCTAAAAGTATCAACCCAGATCAGCCTGCATGGTCCACGCATGCTGTCCTGGGACAACACATTTTTGCTTTCTGTCAATTTTCTGTATGTCTAAGGATCAGTCTATTGCATGATTTAGTCAATTATCAAAGAAAGGTGGCTGTTATGGATCCACAAGTATGCAATGGTTTGCTCAATGTGATGGATTGTGGAGTACATTAAGCCTCCTTTTTTCAGAATATGGTTCAACATGGCCTGCAACACACGAAAAGGGACATTCGAACATTTGCGAAAAGCGTTGTTTCAGATCAGCCTGCGCAGTCCATGCAGGCTAATCCGAAACAATACTTTCCATTTTAATGTAGTTTTCTGTTTTGCAGAAGTCAACTGTAGCACAATATCTAATGTATTCGCAGAGTGCCGTAGTGGATTAGCCTATGTAGACTGCGAAGTCCGATCCGAGATGACACTTTACACAAATGTCCAAATACCCTTTGTTTTGTGAAGGGAAGAAAACATTGTGGGAAAAGGAGAAAATGCAGGTTACCAGAATTTTCTCCTTTTTCCACAATGTTTTCTAAAGGCTTCTTTCTCAGGGGCATCAAAAGTAGGGATTGTGTGGTAATGGGTTAAATTAATACATCTGCAAAAAGTATTGACTCATGACTTGGGTCAAAACTGTTAACTGTTTGTAACTTCCAATTCTACCTCCAGATTCAGTCAAATAGACCATTAGATTAAATATAACACCATATCAGACTTTGCAGAGGAATGATCAGACTGCCAGCTATACACAGTCTTATCTTTATCTGCAAAAGTGTAGCAAATGGCCTGAAGCACTGAAGCTCTAGACATTCTTAGACGAAAAGTATGACCAAGATAATGTAATCATAATTTCAAGGCTGCATTTGTATACAGCTTTTCAGCAAAGCAGATAGTGTAGATCAGTGATCAGACAGCACATTCTGTGTAGTGCGATCTAGATCTACTCTGGGCACAAAGGTACCTATAACTATGATGGTCTCTTTAACTCTTTACTACACAATCAAATAATGGATTTGTCCAAACTGAAAGCATTTGCAGATGATAAAATAAATGTGAATTGAAAATTGATTTGGAAAGGGTAGAAAACACTGTAGGAAAAGGAGAAAATGCTGGTTACCAGCATTTCTCCTTTTCCCACAATGTTTTTGAATGCTTTTAACTTTGGAATTGTTAAAAGTCGGGATTGTGTGGTAAAGGGTTAACCCATTACCACAAAATCCCTGCTTTTGATGCCTCCTGAGAGAGAAGCCTTTGGAAAACATTGTGGGAAAAGGAGAAAATGCTGGTAACCAGTATTTTCTCCTTTTCCCACAATGTTTTCTACCCTTCACAAAACAATTTTCAAATTTTCAGTCACTTTTATTTTGTCATCTGCAAAATTAATGCTTTCGATTCGGACAAACCTAAAATTTTGTCGTGTGGTAATGAGTTAAGGCTTGACAATAAAATGAGCCAGGAGGCTTAACCCATGACCACACAATCCCTGCTTCTGACGACCCTGAGAAAGAAGCCTTTAGTAAACACTGTGGGAAAAGGGGAAAATGCTGGCAACCAGCATTTTCTTCTTTTCCCCCAATCTTTTCTACCCTTTGCAAAACAAATTTCAAATTTTCAGTCACTTTTTTTTTGTTGTCTGCAAATGCTTTCGATTTTGACTGGTCTAAAATTTTGTTGTTTAGTAATGAGTTAATACATCTGTAAAAAGCATCAGGGCAATCTAGGCAGGCTGACCTGTACAAAAACTTTTCACTCTTGGTTAATTTCCTGCATGTCTAAGAACCGATATACCCCATGATCAATACATCTGTGAAAAGTATTGGGAGAATCCATGTGGGCTAACCTGTACCAAAACTTTTTGCTCTTGGTTAATTTCCTGTATGTCTAAGAACCAATCTACCCCAAGATTAAGGCTGTAAAAAGGGGTATCATGATTCCATAATCATATGATAACTTGCAATTGCTTGGTATCATGCTTTATGGAGGAGCATCAAGCCCCTTTCTGCCAGAGCAAAGCTAAAATGAAACTGAACCAACCATATCCACTTTCTTAATGACAATAATGCATTGTTAGAATGATCTATTCATGCAAAGCAATTTAAAACACCTTGGCTGTTTTGCATCTCAACCCTTTACCAAACAACAAAATTTTAGGCTGGTCAACATTGAAAGTTTTTGCAGACGACAAAATAAATGTAACTCAAAAACTGAAATTTGTTTCCAGCAGGGTAGAAAACATTGTGGGAAAAGGAGAAAATGCTGGTTACCAGCATTTTCTCCTTTTCCCACAATGTTTTCAAACGGCTTCTATCTCAGGGTCGTAAAAACCAGGGATTGTTTGGTAAAGGGTTAATTCCTATATGGCTTGTAACACCTGAAATGGGGCATTGGGACATCTGAAGTCCATGAAGGCTAATCTGTGACAGCATTTTACGGCTACATCAGATTTTGTGCTACAGTAGACTTGTGTGCAAAACAGAATATTACATAAAAGAGAATAGCGTCATTTAGGATTGGACTGTGCAGGCTAATCAGAGACGACACTTTACGCAAATGCCCGAATGCCGCTTTTCGCATGTTGTAGGCCATAATTTATCCGAAGTCCTAAACAGGCCATCTTTCATACCTATATGTCATGCATGCTTGAACTAAAAAACTATGTCAATTAAAGCCAAAAAAGAGTCATATTCTACAAGCCACCAATAAGTAAATGTGGAGGATCTTATCCCAAGAATCTTTCCATATCATTCCTCCTTTAATTGGTAAAGTAGCATTCATTTAATTAACTCTTTACCAAACAGTCCCTGAGATAGGAGCCTTTTGAAAACATTGTAGGAAAAGGAGAAAATGCTGGTAACCAGCATTTTCTCCTTTTCCCACAATGTTTTATACCCTGCTAGAAACAAATTTCAATTTTTGAGTTACGTTTATTTTATCATCTGCAAATGCTTTCAATTCAGACCAGTCTAAAATTTAGTCGTATGGTAAAGAATTAAGAACCCATCATTGTACCACTTCTTAGGTCATGCAGTCAACACTTTCTAAATACATCAAGGGAAAAGAAGCAACTGCATTCTGCAGTGTAACAGTGTTTTGATCTTTTTCCATCGATGCTTTCCGTGCTGTTCACAGACAGGTTTTTAACCCTTTTACCACACAATCTCAAGTTTTAATAACCCTCACAAAGAAAGCTTGGGAAAACATTGCGGAAAAAGGAGAAAATGCTGGTAACCAGCAT
Source organism: Tridacna crocea (assembly GCA_943736015.1). Taxonomy (NCBI): domain Eukaryota; kingdom Metazoa; phylum Mollusca; class Bivalvia; order Cardiida; family Cardiidae; genus Tridacna; species Tridacna crocea. The sequence goes on from OX031070.1 coordinate 28,368,403, forward strand.
TTTCTCCTTTTTCCACAATGTTTTCTACCCTATCAGAGAGAAATCCTATCATCTGAGCTACATTTAAATTGAAGTCTTCAACTGCTTTCAATATGGATAAATCTATGTTTGTGTCATGTGGTAAAGTGTTAACTCCAAACAAGAAATTTATAGACTGGTCCAAATTGAAAGCATTTGTAGACGACGAAACAAATATAACTGAAAAGTTAAGATTTCCTATAAGAAGGGTAGAAACATTGTATGAACAAGAGCGGCAAACTGTCGCAAGATACGCCCGTCTTACTCCAAGTTGTAAAGGTGGGGCATGCACCAGACTAAATTCAAGTATGAAAAACGACAAAGGGCAGTAACTCAAAAATTAAGCGAGCAAGAGTTATGATTCCTGCGCACTGCACTCCCCCTTGATGAGATCTATCCACCCATGAAATTTCATAACCCTAGCTAGTATAGTTTTGGAGATATTCACCAGACAAAAATCTAGTATGAAAAACAACAAAAGGCAATAACTCAAAAATTAAGCAAGCAAGAGTTATGATTCCTATGCATTGCACTCCCCCTTGATGAGATCTATCCAACCATGAAATTTCATAACCCTAGCTAGTATAGTTTTGGAGATATGCTCCGGACAAAAATCAAGTATGAAAAACGACAAAGGGCAATAACTCAAAAATTAAGCAAGCAAGAGTTATGGTTCTTATGCACTGCACTCTCCCTTGATGAGATCTATCCACCTATGAAATTTCATAACCCTAGCTAGTACAGTTTTGGAGATATTCATCGGACAAAATTCAAGTATGAAAAACGACAAAGGGCAATAACTAAAAAATTAAGCAAGCAAGAGTTATGATTTCTGTGCACTGCACTCCCCCTTGCTAAGATCTATCCACCCATGAAATTTCATAACCCTAGGTAGTATAGTTTTGGAGATATTCACCGGACAAAATTCAAGTATGAAAAACAACAAAGGGCAATAACTCAAAAATTAAGCAAGCAAGAGTTATGGTTCCTCTGCACTGCACTCCCCCTCAGTGAGATCTATTCACCCAAGAAATTTCATAACCCTAGCTAGTATAGTTTTGGAGATATGCTCCGGACAAAAATCAAGTATGAAAAACGACAAAGGGCAATAACTCAAAAATTAAGCAAGCAAGAGTTATGGTTCTTATGCACTGCACTCTCCCTTGATGAGATCTATCCACCCATGAAATTTCATAACCCTAGCTAGTATAGTTTTGGAGATATGCTCCGGACAAAAATCAAGTATGAAAAACGACAAAGGGCAATAACTCAAAAATTAAGCAAGCAAGAGTTATGGATCCTGTGCACTGCACTCCCCATTAGTGAGATCTATTCACCCAAGAAATTTCATAACCCTAGCTAGTATAGTTTTGGAGATATGCTCCAGACAAAATTAAAGTATGAAAAACGACAAAGGGCAATAACTCAAAAATTAAGCAAGCAAGAGTTATGGTTCCTCTGCACTGCACTCCCCCTCAGTGAGATCTATCCACCCATGAAATTTCATAACCGTAGCTAGTATAGTTTTGGAGATATGCTCCGGACAAAATTCAAGTATGAAAAATGACAAAGGGCAATAACTCAAAAATTAAGCAAGCAAGAGTTATGGTTCCTGTGCACTGCACTCCCCCTTAGTGAGATCTATCCACCCATGAAATTTCATAACCCTAGGTAGAATAGTTTTGGAGATATGCTCCGGACAAAGAACTGGACGCCGCCCGCCCTCCCACCCGTCACGGGTGATCCCATAATACGTCCCGTCTTTGACGGGCGTATAAAAAGGAGAAAATGCTGGTTACCAGCATTTTCTCCTTTTCCCACAATGTTTTCAAAAGGCTTCTACCTCAAGGTTGTCAAAAGTCGTCATTGTGTGGTAAAGAATTAATTGAATTCTAAGAGTTCTCCTTTGTGCCTGTGGTATTTGTCCTGCGCTTCTAACATTTCAGTCTCATTACAACTAAAAGCCTTCGCAAATCCAAAAGTCACTTTCCTTTTTATCTTTAACTCTTTACCAAATGACAAGATTTTAGACTGGTCCAGATTGAAAGCCTTTGCAGATGACAAAATAAATTCAACTCTTAAACTGAAATTTGTTTCCAGTAGGGTAAAATAACATTGTAGGAAAAGGAGAAATTGCTGGAAACCAGCATTTTCTTCTTTTTCCACAATATTTTCAAAAAGCTTCTATTTCATGGCCGTAAAAACTAGGGATTGTTTGGTAAAGGATTAAAAAGGTAGAAAACTTTGCCCAAAAAGGACAAAATACTGGTTTCAAAAACTTTCTTCTTTTCCAATTATGATTTTATGAGCCCTTAAACCCAAGGTCAGTAAAATATGATTGTTTCATTTAGGCTTATGGTAAACCTCGGTACAGTATTGGGTAGGCAAGTTAACTATAGCAAATAGATCAGACTTACCTAAAGAAGGAATCTGTACAATGTATTTATACATTTAACGGTAAAATTTACAATGAGATAAAAGATAAATTTCTAATAAATACTATAACCCTCTATAACAAGAACCTTTCAGAAACTATCACTTAACACAATTATACTCCCCCTCACCAGCTCCTTGTCACAAAGCAGGTCTTTGTCACAAAGTAGGTCTTTGTCACAGAATGCAGAATGGTTTAGTACAAAAGATAGAGTTGAAAAAATTTCAAGGGGGAGATAATTCCACAACAAATCACAGCTGGGTCATGAAAATTGCACATGCACAATTTCACATATATAGGAACACTGTGTGTAAATTTGAGATCAGTACCTAAAAAACTGCCGGCGTATTTTGTCAGGCAAATTTGTGTATATGAAGAGACGGATTGACAGACAGCCATGGTGATTCCAGTATACCCCCCCCCAATTTCTTTGTATGGGGCATAACAAGTACACATGCAAGATCTTACATGTGTTTGATTTATCCAAATGAAAATTCAATTTAGGAAGACAAAGTTATGTGCAGACAAACAAAAACCAGTAATAAAACAAGATGCTCCACGATCTCCACTCTTGATTGGACAAAAACTGATGTAAGCTTGGCAACATTGTAAGCCTGTGCTCTTTGACTTTGTGTCAAATATACAAAAGTAATTCTTTTATTTCAAGCCATAACAGAGAAAACATTATCTACTGAAATAATAATTATGGTTTAATTCTTTACCACACAATCCCAACCTTGAAGAAAAAGCCTTTTGAAATCATTTTGGGAAAAGGAGAAAATGCTGGTAAATAGCATTTTCTCCTTTTCCCACAATGTTTTCCAACCTTCCCAAAACAAATTTCATTTTTTGAGTCACATATATTTTGTCGTCTTCAAATGCTTTGAATTTGAGCCAGTGTTAAATTTTGTTAAATTTCTTTGACTCTCAGCCCACCTCAAAAACTTGACCTGCAACTTCAGTAAATTTTTTTATCTTATAGGCTTAACTAAAAAATGTAACAGTTTAGATCCAACACAAGACTGCAAATAGTGTGCATTCTTATCGTGATCTATGCCACTCACAAAAGCCCTAATTTTCATCCACAGCACTGAAAGGATTACCGTAAGCTGTGATCAACACTTTTCCATAAACAGTAAAGTGTTGATCAGATTTCGCCCCGTAAAGTCATTAAAATTATATCTGATGCATATATACATGTCTGTTCTTTAAGTCTTTATACCACACAATCCGGACTTTTAACGACCTTACAGAAGAAGTCTTTGGAAAACACTGTGGGAAAAGGAGAAAATGCTGGTAATCATCAGTGTTTTCTACTCTATCAAAGAGAGAAATCATCATTTCATCAATATTTAATTTGTCATCTGCAAATGCCTTCAATTTGGTCACATCCCAAATTTTGTCATTTCAGAAAGTGTTAAACAGAAAGCTCTCAGCTCGTAAACAAGAATAGTGCAAGAGTTGTGTTAGATATAAGCATACCATTCAAAATTTAGGACAGGAAACTACAAGGCAAAAATATTCTAAGAAGAGATTAAAATTACCATGGCAAAGTTGGTTGTTCCATTGTAAAATGGAATTTTGCATAATATATACATGTATCCTATTTCAGAAGATAATTATTTTTTGCTTATACACGCTGTATCAGATTGCTTGACCCTTTTCCACACAATCTTGACTTTCACTAACCCTGAGGATAAAGAAAGGCCTTTGAAAACAATGTGGAAAAAAGGAGAAAATGCTGGTTACCAGCATTTTCTCCTTTTTCCACAATGTTTTCTTGTCTTTCAAAGAGAAATTTCATATTTAGAGTTATACTTGTTTTGCTGTCTGTAAGTGCTTTCAATTTAATGAATTCTCTAATTTTGTAAATTTTGACTCTAAAATATCAGACCTGGCCATCTTGAAACCCATTTGCAGACAATAAAATAAACGTTCTCCTCTCCCTTATGCTTTCAAAAATCTGTATCTCTAACATTTCTGAAATACAAGATTGTTTGGTAGACAGATATCCGAAAGTCTCTATGTAGAAAAGAAGTAAGTGAGACTTTACTATGCTTCTGCTGCAACTTAACTAACAAAGTAATGGCAATAAAAATTTTTATTTCCTTTATACCTTATTAACCACATGACAAAGTTTTGAACTAGACCAAACTGAAAGCATTTGCAGATAACCAGACAACAAATTGAATGTTACTAAATCATTGATTTCTCTTTGTTATTGAGTAGAAAACACTGAGGGAAAAGGAGAAAATGCTGGTTACCAATAAATTGCATAAGCCACAATTACATAATTGGCATTGGCAATCATGAAACTGTTACAAATCATTGGGTCCATAATCACCAACCGTTTTTTATGAACATTCTTTGTGTGACTGTCAAGAGTCCTCTAAATTTGAAAGTAACACAACTTCTAAATGACTAAACCAACTTAGCCAACCAAAAGTTTTGTTATTTTCTAAAGTTTGACTATGAGTATTCTTAAGAATGGTTGGTGAATATACACATTGTATTGTAATAAAATTTTATAGAGAAAATAAGCGTAGACTCCTGAAAAAAAAGTAGTGTCCTTTTGACATGCTGCCAAGGTTATCTTTACATATACAAACAGATCTAATTCAGTTTCATTCACAAATAATAACAATAAATTCTGACAAGGAATGTTTCTACATGGAGATTGAAAAAACAAAGAGACAAGAATGGCCCTTAAGTTGTAAAAAGCATTTTGGTAAAATGACCAAATGCTGGTAACTAGCGCTTCCCCAGTTTTCCACAATGCTTTCTATCCTATCAAAGATGAGTACCTGTGCCATTATTTAAGCCACTTGTGATTTGTTGTCTGCGAGTGATTTCACTTCTGACGAGTCTAAAATGCTACTTTCTGAAAAAGGATTGATCATGCACTACAGTGCTAGTTTAGACATCTCACCTTAAAAGTAACATGACCACTAACCTTTGCCAAATTCTTGCATTAACCCTTTACCAAACAATCCCTGATTTTTACTACCCTGAGATAGTAGTCTTTTGAAAATATTGTGGGAATAGGAGAAAATGCTGGTTACTAGCATTTTCTCCGTTTCCCATAATAATTTTCTACCCGGCTGGAAATAAATTTCAATTTTGAGTTATGTTCATTTTGTCATCTGCAAGTACTTTCAATTTGGATCAGTATAAAATTTTGTTGTTTGGTAAAGGGTTAAATGTAACTATTAGCTTAGGTGGCTAAAAAACTGCAATGAATATTTCTTACACGCTAATGAATGTTGACGCCATTGACGCATACATCATATGCAGTGAATTGATGCTGGTCATAATGGCCCTCTTGTTCTTTGATTCAATCAAATGTCAGCGTCTTATTAGATTAAATTGCAGTGCCTTGCCATTTTGCATCCTAGACAATAGGGGTGCACTTAAAAAAAACCTTTGCATCATTTAATACCTAGTGGACAGCTAAAATAGGATAAACAAGAGGACCATGATGGTCCTATATCGCTCACCTGAGTACCAAGCAGCAAAGGTCTACTATAAAGATAAATACCAAATATCAAGGTTCAAGGCTAAATGATAATGAAACAAGAGCAGCGATTTGTCGCAATTTGACTTGAGACTTTGAAGTTCCATTCCAGACAAGCAAGAAATACTGTAAGAATGAAGATCAATGTGGAATTACATGAAGTTCGCACTAGGTAGAGTTATTGTTCTTGCGCATTGTACTCTGTAGTACTGCAACAAACATGCATACCAAGTTTGAAGTCGTTCTGACTTGAGATGACAAACTTATATTCCAGACAGGCACTAAATGCTGTAAAAATGACATTAAAAGGGAAATAACTTGACAGCACGAATTAGAGTTACAATTCTTGTGCACTGCACTTCCAAATATTGCACCCAATTTCAAGTCATTCCTACTTAAGATGACAAAGTTTTGCTCCGAACAAGCAAGAAATGCTATGAAAATGAAGTTCAAAGGGGAAATAACTCAAAATTCAAGCTAGAAAGAGTTATGGTTCTTGTGCACTGCACTCCATAAATATACAACGATCATGCATATCAAATTTGAAGATGTTCTGGCTATAGATGACAAGGTTAAATTCCAGACGAGCAGAAAATGCTGTAAAAATGACAATCAAAGGGAAATAACTTACAGACATTATAAGGTAGAGTTATGGATCTTTCACATTGCACTCTGCATTATTGCAACAAACACAAATGTCAAGTTTCAAGTCAATCAGACTGGAGATGACAAAGTTATGCTCTGGATTAAGAACTATTATAAAGAACTTTCTAATTCAAGGGCAAATAACTCCAGTTGTTTGCGTCCGATTACACCCATAATTAAACTCATCCAAGGTCTTACAGTTATATATATTTTGGCCAAGTTTACAGCTGATTGGTTAAAAATTGTAGATGCTAGAGAGTAAACAAAGTGCAGTATAGCAATTTTTCTAACTCAAGGGCAAATAACTCCAGATGTTCTGGTCCGATTAGACCCATGATCGAACTCATCCGAGATCTTATGGTCATATATATTTTGATCAAGTTTGGTGCTGATAGGTAGATATTTGTAGATGCTAGAGTGTAAACAAAGTGAAATACAGCAATTTTTCCAATTCAAGGGCAAATAACTCCAGTCATTCTGGTCAGATTAGACCCATGATCGAACTCATCCGAGATCTTATTGTCATATATACTTTGACCAAGTTTGGTGCTGATTGGTAGATATTTGTAGATACTAGAGTGTAAACAAAGTGAAATACAGCAGTTTTTCTAATTCAAGGGCAAATAACTCCAGATGTTCTGGTCCGATTAGACCCAAAATCGAACTCATCCGAGATCTTATGGTCATATATACTTTGACCAAGTTTGGTGCTGATTGGTTGATATTTGTAGATGCTAGAGTGTAAACAAAGTGAAATACAGCAATTTTTCTAATTCAAGGGCAAATAACTCCAGATGTTCTGGTCCGATTAGACCCAAAATCGAACTCATTCGAGGTCTTATGGTCATATATACTTTGACTAAGTTTGGTGCTGATTGGTTGATATTTGTAGATGCTAGAGTGTAAACAAGGTGAAATACAGCAATTTTTCTAATTCAAGGGCAAATAACTCCAGATGTTCTAGTCCGATAAGACCCAAAATCGAACTCATCCGAGATCTTATGGTCATATATACTTTGACCAAGTTTGGTGCTGATTGGTTGATATTTGTAGATGCTAGAGTGTAAACAAGAAAATGTGAACGGACGGACGGACGGACGGACGGATGACGGACGCCGACGGACGGTGAGTGATCACAATAGCTCACTCTGAGCACTTCGTGCTCAGGTGAGCTAACTATGCAACCAGCCCAAAGGGTTTATAACATAATGCTAATTTAGGTTTGTTCAGTATATTCTATAGCTGGTATTTTAATACCTGCAGCAATAAGTGCCTTGCTAAATAGTGCTAGTGCAATGTAACTTACCTAAATGTACTCTACAGAGCTTTCATCTAACAGTAAATACAATAATGATATATCATTGATATATTTGAACAAAAAAATTGACTTTTACTACAAAATTATCGTATAACTTTACCACAAATCCCAACTTTTGATAATGCTGAGATAGAAAAATTGCAAAAACACAGTTGAAAAGGAATAATAAAAGCCGATAACCAGCATTTACTCCTTTTCCCACAATATTTTCTACCTGTCCAAAAATAAATTTCAATTTCTGTGTCACATTTATTTTATCTTCTGAAAATGCTTGAAATTTAAACTTGTCCAAATTTTGTCATTTAGTTAGGAGCTTAAACACATTAATTTCTTAACTCTTCATCCACAAGTAGTCTTGAGTATTTCTTCAAATGGCCTGCAACATGAGAAAAGGAGTATTCGGACATTTGCGTAAAGTGTCATCTCGGATCAGCCTGCGCAATCTGCACAGGCTAATCCGAGATGACACTTTCCTTTTTTATGTAATTTTTCTGTTTTGCGCAAGTCTACTGTAGTATAAAATCTAATGTAGTCATAAAGCACCATTTTAGATTAGCCTGCGCAGCCCGATTTGAGACAACACTTTATTTCACAAATTTCAGAATGACCCTTTTCGCGTGTTGCCAAATAGTATCTAAAAAGGTATACTCCATAAGAGAACGCTTTTTGAAAAAATTGTGGGAAAAGGAGGAATTGCTTTTCAACATTATTTTCATCATATCACAGCAACAACTCAGATATTCATGTTTTCCTGGATTTCACCAGTACCAGGCTAGGTTCTGAAGTGTCTTGCCTAAGGAAACTCCAGTGAAAAACTCAGTGGAGCCAGTATGGCTCAAACCCGTGACATATAGGCCACAAGTCCTATGCCAAAACTCCTATGCTCACCTAATGATAAAGTTGGTCATAAGACAATATGGGTTTTATGAATCCAGACATGCAGACAAAGTCAATAACAAAGAAACAAATGAACAAATGCATAGCAGAAATACAGGGACCGGGCAGGATTAGAACCTAGAACATCTAGATGACAGGCCAACACCATAACCACTAAGCTAAAGAATCTTTCACTCAGTGGTTATGGTGTTGGCCTGTTGTTTGAACATTCTAGGTTTGAATCCTGCCCGGGTTCATATTCACCAACCATTCTTAGTTTTGTTCTTCAGAATTTTGTCAAAGTGAAAGTGAAAGAGCTTCTGATTGGCTAAACCAAATGGTTTAGCCAATCAGAAGTTCTGTTACTTTCACAGTTAGGAAATTTTGAAGAGTAAGACAATGAATGTTCGTTAGAGTGGTTGGTGAATATGGACCTTGTCCCTGTTTTTCTTCTTTGTTACCCCATTACCACTCAATCCCCATTTATGATGCCCCTGTGAAAGAAGCCTTTAGAAAACATTGTGGGAAAAGGAGAAAATGCTGGTAACCAGCATTTTCTCGTTTTCCCACAATGTTTTCTACCTTTCACAAAACAAATTTCAAATTTTCAGTCACTTTTATTTTGTCGTCTGCAAATGCTTTCGATTTGGACAAGCCTCAAATATTGTCGTTTGGTAATGAGTTAAGGACTGTGTAAGATGGGGGCTCCTCCAGGACTGGACTTTGTTCATAAGAATAGTTATGGGATGACTTGGTTGGTTTAGAGAGTTCTGGGGATGCATACACCAACCAATCTTACCTCTTTATTCTTTTGTTACTGTAAGTAACTAATAATCCAATGCTTACTCAAGTATCCTTTCAGTTTCCTTGAACACTTCACATTTTGTAATAAACAATATTCCTAATTGGTTCCAACATAAAAACGAAGTTATCAAACAAAAGAAGAGGTTTTTTGAGTCATTTCTGAATAAATAATGCAAGCCTCACCAAGAAGACATAATGGTACTCTCATTTTTCTATGCAAGGCCATTATAATTCTTCTACTAGTCCCATAATAGCATTTTGGACATTAACCCTGAAGGCTGCTAAATAAGACTCAAGAACCTTTTGCAGACTGTGTAGGTCAGAATCAGACTGCTCAGAGCATGTAGATCTAGTCTGATCTTTAATATACATAGTCCAATACAGTATCTTCCTTTAGCTGAAATCAACTTCAAAATTGCAATATTTGGGTTTTTACCATTGAGCAGAAATTTTCATTTTGTTCGTTTTTTTTTTTTTTATAACATTAACCCTTTACCATACAATCCCGACTTTTAACACCCGTGTGATGCCATTGAAAAACATTGTGGGAAAAAGAGAATGAGGAAACTTGCCATTGGCAGGGTAGAATACATTGTGGGAAAAGGAGAAAATGCTGGAAACTAGCATTTTCTCCTTTTCCCACAATGTTTTCTATCCTTTACAAATTAATTTTTAAATTTTTGATTCACATTTATTTTATCGTCTGCAAATGCTTTCGATTTGGACAAGTCCAAAATTTTGTCGTTTGGTAAAGAGTTAAGGAATTACACAATTACTTCCATCTGTACCACAGTAAAACTCTACATCACTTACATTCTACATCAAAAATTGATTTGCCAGATATCTTAACATTATCACCCGTAAATGTCATATTTGTCTGGGTGCAGACCAGTGTGGAAAAACACTGTGACTAAAGTAAGAAATCGCCATTAATCCTTTTATAGATAGAAGATTTTATGAACATAAAGCAGAAGACTTTTAAAAACATCATGGAAAAAGGTAGCCAGCATTTTCACCTTTTCCCACAATGTTACCCCCCCCCAACCTCCAAAAGAAAAAAAACATAATTTCAAGTCACTTATATTTTGTCATTTGCAAATGCTTTCAATTTGTAAAAGTCTGAAATTTGTCCTATGGAAAAGAGTTGACCCATTACCACACAATCCCTACTTTTGATGCCCTTGAGAAAGCAGCCTTTAGAAAACATAGTGGAAAAAGGAGAAAATGCTGGTAACCAGCATTTTCTCCTTTTCCCACAATGTTTTCTACCCTTTACCAAACAAATTTCAAATTTTCAGTCAATTTTATTTGGTTGTCTGCAATTATGTTTTCAATTTGTAAAAGTATGAAATTTTGTCGTATGCCACAAAACTGAAAACATGTACTCACACACATTCAATCTTACTCCATGCTCATACACTCTATTTTACAAGGATGTTTTCAAAATTGTCTTCTGCATAAATATTTATTTCAAGTCAACTCGGTATTAGACTACAAAATATCTGACTTGTCCATACTAAAGGCATCTGCAGATTACAAACCATAATGTGGCATAATTAATGGAAAATGACTTGGAAAAGATAGAAAACATTGTGGAAAAAGGAGAAAATGCTGGTTAATCAGCATTTTCTTCTTTTCCAACAATGTTTTCCAAAAATGTTTTCTCTGAGTCCTTAGAACTATGTACAAACGTTGTGATAAAGGATTAACTTCAGCCCAACAGAGGACAAACATTGATGCAATTTAACTTCTTTTTCAAATGAAGACTAACACTGACGCATACACCAATAGAGAGATTCTCCGTTAACCTTTTACCACACGATCCCTACTTTTGACATCCCTGAGAAAGAAGCTATTTGAAAATATTGTGGGAAAAAGGAGAAAATGCCGGTTACCAGCATTTTCTCCTTTTCTCACAATGTTTTCTACACCCTCACAAAATAAATTTCAAATTTTCAGTTAATTTTATCATCTGCAAATGCTTTTGAATTGGACAAGCCTAAAATATTATCGTTTAGTAATGAGTTAACTTTTTACCAAACAATCCCTGGTTTTTATGACCCTGAGATAGAAGTCTTTTGAAAAGACAGTGGGAAAAGGAGTAAAATGCTGGTAACCAGCATTTTCTACTTTTCCCACAATGTTTTCTAACCTACTAGTAACAAATTTCAATTTTTGAGTAGCGCTTATTTTGTCGTCTGCAAGTGCTTTCAATTTGGACCAGTCTGAAATTTTGTCATTTGGTATGAGTTAGGACATTCTGCTGAATGATGAAGTTGCTATTGATAAAAAAATTTTCCATCTAGTCAGTTCCATAAAATCCAATCAACTACTTCACAGTCTTGTGTTTTGTGCACCTCATCCGTTTACAGTATAATCCTGTGTTTTAACAACTCTGAAGAAAGAATCTTTTGAACACATTTAGGGAAAAGCACAAATTATACAAAAATAAATCCAAGTTTTTTTTTCTTATTTTCCCAAAATGCTTTTCTTTCCTTTTAAAGAAAAATACCATAATACGAGGCATCACATTAATTTCATCTTCAAATGCTTTCATTAAATACAGTCCTAAATAAATGTCAACTGCTAAAGATTTACTTGAAACTCTTTACCAAACAACAAAATTTTAGACTTGTCCAAATTGAAAGCATTTGTACACAACAAAATAAACCAAGCTCAAAAATTGAAATTCGTTTCTTGCAGGGCAGAAAACATTGTGGGAAAAGGAGAAAATGCTGGTTACCAGCATTTTCTCCTTTTCCCACAATGTTTTCAAAAAGCTTCTTCCTCATTGTCTTACAAATCAGATTGTTTGGTAAAGGGTTAAGAAATATATTCCATACAACTGAGCTCAAACTGATCCGGCAATATTTTGTCATGGATAAGATAAGATTCTTGTTTTAGACTTCACAAAAACATAATATGAAAGGAGATCAATACTTTTCTCAGTGCAAGTTTTATATAAACCTTTGTATGCAGGCAGCTGGCCATTAACAAGTTATTGTTCACTTCTGTTTTCTGTCCATTAATCTTGCATAGCACTCTCCCTTTCTGCAATCTCTGCTGGCTTTGTGTGGTGTGAATACGACAGAATACCATGTCTATCACCCATTTATAATAATGCTTATGTGCGACCTAAAATATCAAACCTTTAGCTAACAATCCCTTGTTAAAATAGCTGTGAGAAAGAAGGCTTTCGCAAGCTTTGAAGGAGAAAAAGGATAATGCTGTTAACCATAATTTTTTCCTTTCTCCAGAGTGTTTTTTAGCCTTTGAATTACAAATCTTTTATCTATGTCCGATTTTATTTGTTGACTGAAAACACATTCAATTAACTCTTTACCAAACAACAAATTTATAGACTGGTCCAAATTGAAAGCATTTGCAGATGACAAAATAAATGTGGCTGAAGAATTAAAATTTCATTTGGGAAGGGTAGAAAACATTGTGGGACAAGGAGAAAATGCTGGTTACTAGCAATTTCTCCTTTTCCCACAATGTTTTCAAAAGGCTTCTACCTCAGGGTCGTCAAAAGTAGGGATTGTGTGGTAATGGGTTAAGAAGTTGTCGTATAGTAAAGAGTTAATGAACAAGTCAATAAAACTTGACAGAGGAAATCAGTGCAGGCTAAGATCAGATAATGGAAACAGTCTTCTATCTTTTCAAGCAGACACCATAATTTGGCTTGCATTATTTGTCATCTGCAATTGCTTTAATTTTGGAAAAATCTAGAAATCTGTGATTGGGAAAGAGTAAAACCTATACAATACAGTCCAATCTTTTAACAACGTAACCCTTTACTAAACAATCCCTTGTATTCACTACCCTGGGAAAGATTGCTTTTGAAAACACTTTTAGGAAAAAGAGGAAAATGCTGGTAACCAGCATTTTCACCTTTTCCCACAATGTTTTCTACCCTATCAGAGACCTAAAAGTGATTTCTACCCATTTTGAACTCATTGTCTGTGGATGCTCTCAGTCTGGAAGAGTTTGGAAGAGTCTAACATTTGCTGTTTAGGAAAGGGTTAATGGAGACTTTTGAAACCAGTTTCGAAAAAGGAGAAGATGCAAGTAACCAGCAATTTTTTGTTTTCCAAAATGCTTTCTACTCTTCCAAAAACAATCTTTTTTTATATTTGAGTCATATTTTATTTGTCGTCTGCAAGTGCTCTCAAGCCAGACAAGTCTAAAACTTTGTGAGTGGAAATAAGTTAACTCTTTACCAAACGATAAAATTTTAGACTGGTCTAAAATAAACAGATGATGACAAAATAAACGGAACTCAAAAACTGAAATTTGTTTCCAGCAGGGTAGAAAACATTGTGGGAAAAGGAAAGAAAGCTGGTTACCAGCATTTCCTCCTTTCTCCACAATGTTTTCAAGAGGCTTTCATTACAGGGTCATAAAAACCAGGGATTGTTTGGGAAAGGGGTGAAGGACCAGCACACTCTGTGATTGCAAGCCCTTGATTAGCCTAGGTATACTAGGGAAAGCATAACTTTTTACAAGACAACAATTAATATTTCAACTCATTACCAAATGACAAAATTTTGGACTAGGTGAAAGTGAAGCACTTGCAGACCACAAAATAAATGTGACTAAAAAACTCAATTTTGATTTTGGAAGGGTAGAAAACATTGCGGGAAAAGGAGAAAATGCTGATTACCAGCATTTTCTCCTTTACCCACATTGTTTTCAAAAGCTTTCCCTCTCAAGGTCGTTAAAAGTCGGGATTGTGTGGTAAAGAATTATAGCCACCCAGTAGGGGACATATCAAATCTGGCTGGGACGATTTTATTTTATTTGAAAGGTAGGAAACATTTTTGGAAAATGAGAAATTACCGGTGATCATTATTTTCTGTTATTTCCCACAATATTTACTATCCATTCAAGGACAACTATCCTGTAAGCTTTTACGGAACAATCTCAGATTTTAATGTTCCTTGGAAAGAAGCCTTTACAAAACATTGTTGGAAAAGAAGAAAATGCCAGTAACCAGCATTTTCTCCATTTCCCATAATGTATTCTACCCTGCCAATGGCAAATTTCCTCATTTGGGTCACATTAACCCTTTACCAAACAACAAAATTTTAGACTGGTCCAAATTCAAAGCACCTGCAGATGACAAAATAAACATAACTCAAAAATTGAAATTTGTTTGCAGCAGGGAAGAAAACATTGTGGGAAAAGGAGAAAATGCTGGTTACCAGCATTTTCTCCTTTTTCTTCAATGTTTTCAAAAGGCTTCTATCTCAGGATCGTAAAAACCAGGGATTGTTTGGTAAAGGGTAAAAATTGTCATCTGCAAGTGTTTTTAATTTCAACAAGTCCAGATATTTCTTGTGTGGTAAAGAGTTAATTCCTAATACAACAACACAACCTTGCTACAGCAATGAATGCAAACAACAGAATAAAATGTTTTAACTGTGTTATAGAAGATTGCAATCCAAGCTATCATCTTCAGTCAAAATACCTCTACTCTTAGCAAACAACAAAATTTAAGACCTATCCAAAATGAAACCAATTGCAGATGACAAATTGCAATTTTATTCTGATATGCGATATGCTTGTGGAATGACAGAAAACATTGAGGGAAAAGTAGAAAAAAAAATCTGTGTGGTTAAGAGTTAACACTTTACAAGATGGCAGAATCTTATACTTGTCCAAATTGAAAGTATTTGCAAAACAAAAACAAACTGTGATTCAAAAGATTTGATATAAAAATTAAAAAAATTTGATTCTGAAAATAGGCTCTGAAAGTTGAATAAAATGCATACAAACCTTCACCTGTGAATCGTCCAAGTCGAGATTTGGGACGATCAATGCCCTCTCTGTGATCGGATTTTTCATTCTTTCCTGCATTATCTTTTGACTGAAAAGATTTGGCACTTGATGCTCTACTGCTTGGCTTGCTGCTGCTTTTTGACCTTAATGACTTTGTTGAACCTAGGTTTTGTAGAGAACTTCTACTTGATCTTGTTGGCGACCTTGACCCTTGACCTTTAGTAGCATTATCTTCTACTGGTGTTGGTGGTGCAGGTTTCTCCTGTTTTCCATCTTTAACGGGTGGTTCCTTGTCTTCTTGTTTATCCTCTTGTCGCGTTGTAGGGATTGAGGTTTGAGGGCGTTTTGGCGGTTCATCCGACTTATCATTTGTAACAGAATTATCTTTTTCTGTTTTATCATCAGTTCTGAAAGTAGAGAACTATCTAACATACACCTGATGGTCCCTGTAAGAACTAGTCATAGTGAATATATAGAGGATATCAAAATTTTTTTTTTTCGGTGAAAGATCAAAATTTATTTCATTGAGTTGACACCATTGATAATATTTTCACAAGTGGCACAGGCACAGGTGAAAATATTACCGATGGTGTTCACAAGATGAAATAAATTTTGATCTTTCACCAAAAGAAAAAAACCAAAATTCTATTTATTTCATGCTTTTATTCTTTCTAGGAGGAGCTTTATCAAAATCCAGTACAGTTCTTTTCCGTTATTTCCCGTGGCGTACCCCTCACGTATAGCATCATTACAATATTACGTCAAGCGTGAGAAATGTAAAGTAAATGACGTCATATTTCCATCCAGTTGTGAAGCACGCGCAATTAACCTAGGCAAGAAGAAAATGAAAATCGGTATTTTCACTGGTGGTACCAGTGCAAGATTGAAAAATATTTTCACTGCTATTTCTGGATATCCTACCAGAAAGCATGAAATAAAGTATAACGTGTTTCAGCTCTTTACAAAACAACGAAATTTGAGATATATGTACTGACGGCACTTTGCAGACACCAAATTCAAAGTGACTAAAATGTCATGATTTACATTTGAAAGGGAAAAAAATATTGTGGATAATGGAGAAAATGATGGTAATCATGAAAGCCTATTAACTCTTTATCAAACGACAAAATTTTAGACTTGCCCAAATTGAAGGCACTTGCAGACAACAAAAAAATTGTGGATAAAAAAATGAATTTTTTTTTGAGAAGGGTAGAAAACATTGTGGGAAAAGGAGAAAATGCTGGTTACCAGCATTTTCTCCTTTTCCCACAAGGTTTTCAAAAGGATTCTTTCTCAGGGTCATTAAAAGTCTGGATTGGGTGGTAAACAATTAATTCTTAGGCAAAATCTTGATGTAAATGTCTCTGAAACTAAAAGAAATTTGCATCATTTGAAACATTTACTATTTACCACATAATCCACTGTTCTCACAACCCTGAGGGCAGGTGTATGCTTTTGTTAAACACGGTAGGAAACAAGAAACTGCTTGTGACCAACATTCAAATGTACTTCTTTTCCCACAATGTTTTACTCAATTTCAACACAAGCCTTATCAAGTAAGATGCATGTAATTCACCATCTGCAAAATTAATATTCTCCTCATAGACATGTCCAAATTTCTTTATCTGGTAGCAGTTAACTGATACCTGACGACAAAATTTTAGCCTTATCCAAAATGAAAGCATTTGCAGACAGCAGGTTCAAGGTGGTCCAAATTGAGTAATTTTTCCTTGATAGAGTAGAAAACATTGTGGGAAAAGGAGAAAATGCTGGTTACCAGCATTTTCTCCCTTTCCTACAATGTTTTCAAAAGGCTTCTACCTCAGGGTCATCAAAAGTCGGGATTGTTTGGTAAATGGTGAAAGCTGTAAAAGTGAATGACAATTCTACCTTTGATCAAGTGTTTTGACAGGGCTGGTTCTTCCACTTGTTGATCTGTATGAGAAGGCAGATTTAGCACGAGGGGTACCAGTTCTTGTCCCATATGTTCTGTTCGGAGCATTATTTATGTAGCGTAAATACTTTGCATAGTCTGTGTATCCATGGTAACCTGATTCGCAGAAAATTATGTTTTAGGTCATTCAATCCTTTATGATTTCATCTTCCTTGAGTTTTTTTTGTAATACAAAACATACAGAAATGAGAGTATCTCAATCTGAAAACAGGCTATATATGCACTATTCCTTTACCAGCATTTTCTCCTTTTCCCACAATGTTTTCAACAGGCTTCTTCCTAATGGCCTTTAAAATCTGATTGGCTCTTGACCCTGAGGAAGAAACTTTCTGAAAACAGTGTGGGAAAAAGATAAAATGCTGGTAACCAGCTGCCCTAACTTCTTAGAAAGAGTTTTTTCCTCTTCTTACTCAAATGGGATTAACTCTGAAAGCATGGGCAGACGACAGTATGGATGTTGCTCAAATGATGGAATTTCTTGTTGAAAGGCTGATTCCAGTATTTTCTCCTTTTCCCACAATGCTTTTTATAAGCTTTCTTCTACAGAGTTGTTAACAGTAAGGATTGTGGGAAGGTAAAAGACAAATTAAACAAGAGCTTCACAAAGCGGTCGGTGCATATGCGCTTAACTCTTTACCACACAATCCCGACTTTTAATGACCCTGAATAAGAGGCCTTCTGAAAACATTGAGGGAAAAGGAGAAAATGCTGGTAACCAGCATTTTCTCCTTTTCCCACAATATTTTCTTCCCTTCCCAAACCATGTATATTTCAAATTTTCAGTCGCTTTTATTTTGTCATCTGCAAATTCTTTCAATTTGGACCAGTCTAAAATTTTGTCATTTGGTAAAGAGTAAAGGGACTTGTCATTTAAATGGCTTAAAATCTAGAACGCCTGCAGATATTCAAATTTTAAAAGCCACATGCACAACTACACATCAAAGAGATTCATTATGGTAAGTTTGAATTAATTTCAATGAAAACTGTAGGAGTTGCTCTCACAAGAACTTGCTAACGGATAGATAGACAGACACACCGATGACTGGACCATTACATAATATGACCCTTCGGGCGTGTAATAAAATACTGTATGATTTACCTTTCTTTGCTTCAAGTTGTAGAAGTTTTCTATATTGCTCTTTTTTCAGCTGTTTTAAATTTTCAACATTGTAGATCTTTTCTATGCTCCACATGTATAGAGTTTCTCCGAGACTCATGTCAGAGTAATCTCTGAAATAATACACTGGGATGTTTTTTATATTACCACAGAAATCAGACCTCCACTAACCATTCATAGAGGCCTTACTCTCAAAAATTGTCTAAATATGAAAGCAACACAACTTCTGATTGGATAAAACAACTGATAAAGAAATCATATGACCTGCAACATGGCAAAAGGGGCATTCAGACATTTGTGTAAAGTGTCTCCTTAGATCAGCCTGCGTAGTCTGGGAAAGCTAATCTGAAACAACACTTTCCATTTTAATGTATTTTTCTCTGTTTTGCACAAGTCCACTATAGCATAAAACCCAATGGAGTCATAAAGTGCCGTTCGTATTAGCCTGCGCGCGTCTCGTATTAGCCTGCGCGGACTGCACCGGCTGATCCGAGAAGACACTTCACACAAATGTCCGAATGTCCCTTTTTGCATGTTGCAAACCATGTAAAATTTTACATGACAAATTTCAAGTCAAAAGAGGGGAATAACTGTGTCAAAAATGTTGAGATGACTACGACGGCCTGTTGTATAGGTTCCCTGTTTAAATCTTTGCCAAACAACAAAATTTTAGGTTTGTCCAGATTGAAAGCAATTGCAGATGACAAAATAGAATTGACTAAAAATTTGAAATTTGTTTTGTGATGGGTAGAAAACATTGTAGGAAAAGGAGAAAATGCTGGTTACCAGCATTTTCTCCTTTTTCCACAATGTTTTCTAAAGCCTTTTTTCTCCAAATTTACAGTTAATACGTTAAGTAATGGAAAAGATTATTATAAAACGTCAGAGTTTTTGCACGGCGACAAGAATAGATGACAATAAAAGGAAAATAACATTAACACCAACATTTATTTTTAAAACAGCGTAGCAAAGAAGAATTTTTGCAGGGCAAATATGCCTAACTTTATCAGTGGATAAGGCAGAAGGTTCAAGAGGCCAATATCAATAGTACAATTTTGCCCGTTTTATGGAAAAGGTTCCACAACTCAATAGTAGCTTTTATTTGAGTTGCTCTATTGCTTATTTCCCCTAATAACTGAAAAACTCATATGTAGACACAGACGAGAAATATTGGTATGAAGAAAGAAATGCTTTTATTTCATGCTTTCTGGTAGGATATTGAGAAATAGCAGTAAAAATATTTTTCAATCTTACAGTGAAAATACCGATTTTCATGTTCTTATTACCTAGGTTAATTGTGCATGCCTCACAACCAGATGGAAATATGATGTCATCTACCATCTTTCTATGCTGGAGGGGTGCCCCACGTGGAATAACAGAAACGAACTGTACTGGATTTTGATAAAGCTCCTCCCAGAAAGGGTTAAAAGCATGAAATAAATTGAATATTTGTTTTTTTGGTAAAAGTTGGTAATTTATTTCATCTCCTGAACATGATTGATAATATTTTTACTCATGGCTGTGCCACTTGCAAAAATATTACCAATGGTGTCCACTTGATGAAATAAATTTCGATTTTTCACCGAAAAAAACAAATATCCTCTATATAATCAGCAATTTCTTGTGTAATTTTCGTTTGAGTCCTGGGTCCATATTCACCAACCATTCTTAAGAACAGTCTCAGTCTTATCCTCCAGAGTTTTCTACATTTGAAAGTAAAACGACTTCTGGTTGGGTAAACCAAATGGTTTAGCCGATCAGAAGTTGTGTTACTTTCAAATGTAGAAAATCTTGTAGAATAAGAAAATTCCTAAGAATAGTCGGTAAATACGGACCCTGTTTTCCGATGAAGTGTGGGATAGAGGTGTCATCTGGCAATTGTTCTTTCTCTACAATGATTCATTATGATGGCGTGGAATCAGAGAATAATATAGTCAACTTACGTGAAATATCGTGGTGGGGGCAGTGACATTCTACTACGTGGACGTTCACCACCAGGTGTCAATGGCGGTCCATCTTGCCTCCCTTTACAGGATCGGTGACGGTGAGCGTTTACGGATGACTTGGCTGGAAGATAATTGATCTGTTTTAACCCTTTGCCACACAATCCAGACTTTAAAGGATCCTGAGGAAGAAGCCTTCTGAAAACAATCTGGAAAAAGGAGAAAATGCTGGTAACCAGCATTTTCTCCTTTTTCTCACAATGTTTTCTACCTAATCAAAGATAAATTTGATCAATTGCACATCATTTAAATTATTGTCTGCAAATACTTTCAATTTTTGAAAAGTCCTCATTTATGTTGTGTGGAAAAGAGTTACTTTTTACCAGGCAACAATACATCTATTTATACAAACAGCATTTGCAAAAAAACAATTTAAATGCAAAATGAATGATGTTCAACTATTGTTAGTAACTCATTCTCTTTTTACCAACAGTGTTTGAAAGCCTTATGGTCATGAAAACTTGAGATCATCTTAATCATTACCACACAATTCCTACTTTTGATGCCCCTGAGAAGGAAGCTTTTAGAAAACATTGTGGGAAAAGGAGAAAATGCTGGTAACCAGCATTTTCTCCTTTTCCCACAATCTTTTTCTACCCTTCACAAAACAAATTTCAAATTTTCGGTCACTTTTATTTTGTCGTCTGCAAATGCTTTCAATTTGGGCCAGTCTAAAATATTGTTGTTTTGTAATGAGTTAACCTTTTGGGCGCCGACTACACAGAACTTTTTATTCTAGAAAAAGAACCCAAAAAATTCCAATTCCATAGTAGCTATTCCACAGTAAGTAGACAATGTAGATCAAACATCAGGTTCCATGTTTTGTGCTGCCTGATCTTGATCTACGCTGTCTCAATATCAGCAAAGACCACTATTGTAGTGAACGATCAAGCCATGATGCAACATCCTCGGTGACCCAGTTTCAATTCATTCTGTAAATGGATGGACAGAAACATATACCTAATGCTTCAAACCTAGGATGTGGTTCAAAGTCTCTTTCACAATATGAAAATCTGTCTTCTTGTCTTCTCTCTTTTCGTAATATCAAAATGGGAGCTAACTTCGAAATATTGAGATTTTTTGTGTGGTTGTTGCATGGGGGGGGGGGGGCGCGGGCGCTGGCTAAGCCCCCTTCCTACAGGCCTGCCCTTCCTACGGGCACCGTCCCATTACAACACAATCCTAACATTTAACGTTTTACCAGACAGCAGAATTTTACATTTGTTCAGGTAGTAGGTACCAGTAATTTCAGAAAAAAGATTTAAATGTGGCTGAAATAATAGAATTTGCCCTTGGCAGGGAAGAAAACAGGGTAGAAGATAGAGAAGATGCTGGTTTTCCTGCAATATTTCCAAAATGCTTTTCCTTCTCAGGATCCTTAAACCTTTACTGAATGAAAAAAATTTTACTCTGGTCCAATTTAAAAGCACTAGCAGACAAAATAATAAATGTTACTCAAAAATTGAAATTTGTTTCAAGAAAAAATTGTTGGAAAAGGAGAAAATGCTGGTTACCAGTATTTTCTCCTTTTCCTACAATGTTTTCAAAAGGCTTCTATCTTAGGGTCGTAAAAACCAGGGATTGTTTGGTAAGGGGGTATGGAAAGAATCTTTTGAGAAAAGCAGTGGGATATGAAGCAAATGTTTGAAACAGGGATTTTCTCTTTTCCCAAACTGCTAAGTACCCTTACATGAACAACTACATGTACTATTGTTTGAGCGATACCCTTTTTTTCATCTGCACAATATTTTTAATATGGACATAATTATGTAACCTTTTTCCCATCTTGTGGAAAGCCGACAATAACTTTAGATTACAATGTAACCATGGGTGTATTTAGTGATGTCCTAGTATTTGTCCTGTGTACATACATGCTTGTTAACCCATTACCACACAATCCCTACTTTTGACGCCCCTGAGAAAGAAGCCTTTTGAAAACACTGTGGGAAAAGGAGAAAATGCTGGTAACCAGCATTTTCTCCTTTTCCCACAGTGTTTTCTACCTGTCCCAGAACAAATTTCAATTTTTCAGTCACCTTTATTTTGTCGTCTGCAAATGCTTTCAATTTGGACCCGTCTAAAATTTTCTCGTGTGGTAAAGAGTTAATGTCTTTCATGTTTCTTGTGCTGTCCTTTGGTTATGTGTGATGTGATCATAGAGAAAGTGTGTATACATGTATTTTTCCAAATGTAACAGGTGGTGAAAAATATCGCAGCTTGACTGGGATTCGAACCCAGGGCCTAAGGAAACCTTTCCTGCACTCTAACCAACAGAGCTACGGAATCACATGTCGATACTGCCGCACAATATATCACTAAATACCTGTACCCGGCAACATAATTATATCCCCTCCAAATTTAGAATTCATTTCGAATTCTGGAGACAGAGAAACATTGTGAAACCTTCTCGAGGTGCCTAAGCAGTAGCCATCCACATCGTGGGTTATTTATGGTGGGCGCCAAATGTAATAGGTGGTGAAAAATATTGCAGCTCGACCGGCACTTGAACCCAGGGCCTCAGGAAACCCGTTCCTGCACTCTGACCAACTGACCTACCGAATCACACGTCAATACTGCTGCGTAAAATATCTCTAAATACCTTTACCCGGCAACAATTACAACACAAAACAACCTATACCTATAGACACACAATATCAAAATATAGAAGGTGAGCCTAAGTGAGACTATTTACATATGAGCAAAACTCTGGCAAAAAGTGCTTTAACCCTTTGCTCCACAAATACACATTTCTACGCATTGCTTGTAGGAGCCTTTGGAAAACATTGTGGAAAAAGGTGAAATTGCTCATGACGAGCAATTTCACCTTTTGTCACAATGTTTTCTATGCTATCAAAAGGTGTCATATACACATAAGAAAGTGCTTCATCCTTGTTGTTGTTTAGGGTCAATTAGAGATACCATAGAAATGCCTTATAGGGTAAAGGGTTAAACCACCCCTGAAGAGGAAGTCTTTTTCCATTGTTGGATAAAGCATTTTTTCCTATTCCCCAAAGTGTTTTCTACCATTTCAAAGACAAAAATCTTCTTTTCAGTGACACAGAATTTGTCATCTGACTATGCTTTCATTTTGGCCAAGTTATAAATTTCATTGTCTGGTAAAGAGCTAGATTGTCTGTGAAAATATACACCAGTATAAATACATGTAATACAATATTAATACTGTACCAAATTTAACCCTTTACCACACAGTCTAGAGTGTCAATGACACTCAAAAATATGGCTTTGCAAAATACTGTGGGTAAGAGAAAACAAGAGGGCCATGATGGCCCTGTATCGCTCCACTGGCTAATTCGTAAAAACACTACAAGCCAAACATTACATTATTTGGCCAACTGGTTTCAAACTTGAGGGCATACAATTTTTTTCCATAAAAACCAACAAAAAAGTTGTGATCCCTGGGCAAATCCAGTTTTGACCACAAAGCTATAATTACTTGAATCCTGGTGGAGGTCTACAAGATAAAGCCCCATACCAAATAATACAGGTCTAGAATGTGTGGTTATAAACAAGAAGATTTTCAAAGTTTTCTCAATAAAAGGCCCTGTAAAACACAAAATCCATGAGACAGGGCTAAATTTAGTGGTCCTAGTCTTTATTATGGTTAGTAACAAGATGACTTAGAAAGTCTTCATCACAAAAGCCCATGTAAAACTTGTGACCCCTGGTGTGGGGACAAACTTGACCCTAAGGCTATAATTTGGACCCTCCTGGTAGAGGCCCACTAGATAAAGCTACATGCAAAATCTGGTAGCCCTAGGCCTTATAGCTAGGTACAAGTAGATTTTAAAAAAAATTCCCCTGGACAGGGCCAAATTTGACCCCAGGGCTACAATTTGGGCACCTTTGGTAGACAACCACTTGATAAAGCTAGATGCAAAATTGAGTAGCCCTAGGCCTTATGGCTTGGTACGAAAAGATTTTTGAAGTTTTCACTATATAAGCCCATATAAAACTTGTGACCCCCGGGGCCGGGCCAAATTTGACCTCTGGGCTAACATTTGGGCACTCTGGGTAGAGGTCTACTATATAAAGCTACATGCCAAATTTGGTAGCCCTAGGCCCTATGGCTAGGTACCAGAAGGATTTTAAAGTTTTCCATATATATGCCCATATAAAACTTGTGACCCTCGGGGTGGGGCCAATTTTGACCCCAGGGCTAATATTTGAAGGAACTTGGTAGAGGTCCAATAGATAAAGCTACATGCCAAATTTGGTAGCCCTAGGCCTTATGGTTCCAGAGAAGAAGATTTTTAAAAATTTTCAATATTTTTCAGTTTTGTTGCCATGGCAACCAGAGTTTTTGAAGGAATAAAATTCTTTCAAGGAATTCTGAAGAGGACCATGGCAGGATCATTTCTGTGAAGTTTCATCAAAATTGGATGGGTAGTTTCAGAGAAGAAGATGTTTGAAATAAAAGTTAACGCACGCACAAACGGACGGACGGACGCACGACGGACACCGGGCCATGACATAAGCCCGCTGGCCTTCGGCCAGTGGAGCTAAAAATGCTGGTTGCCGGCATTTTCTTCCTTTCCCACAAAGTTTTCTGTCATCTCACAGAAACATGTATGGTACGCCACACTGTAATTTTTATCTGCCATTACATCCAATTTGATCAACTCTTTACAGAACACAAATTTTAGGACTAGACCAAATTATAACTCTGCAGACCACAAATCAAATCTTGGTAATAATGTCAAATGATGATTTCTGACTATGACAGAGTAGAAAAAATTATGGGAAAAGGAGAAAATGCTGGTTACCAGCATTTTCTCCATTTCCCACAATGTTTTCCATGTGCTTCTTTCTCAGTGTTATTAAAAATTTGGAACTGTGTGATAAAGAGTTAAGTCTCGAATATTATCATATGGTAAAGAATTAAGCTTATGACTGGCTGTCTAATATCAAGTAAGCAATGCTACACAATATACTTACACCCATGTAAATGTTCACCTGGAAATAATTATTGACGAGCCATATAATTTTGTAGCTCAGGAAAGTTTATACTACAACATAATATTCTGTATATGATAAATCACACTCACTTAAAACTGAACTGTTTCTATCCAAAAAAATGAACACCCAACATAAATCAAATGCAGTTTGATAATCAATGGAGGTAAATGTTAAAAAAAAACTACATACAGCTATTGTACAAGTGAACAGGAGTTATATCTCTTGGTTAGTATTATAAGCTCTGTCATAAAATCTGTCATAATGACTTCATGTACTACAAGTTGGCTTCTTTAACCCATTCCCAAACAACAAATTTTGGACTCTTCCAAACTTAAAGAGTTTGCAGACGACAGTTTTAGATTTTGAGAAAATAGCAGAAAGTTCTCAAAAAGGGTAGAAAACACTGTGGGAAAAGGAGAAATTGCTCATTATGAGCAATTTCTCCTTTTCCCACAGTGTTTTCAAAAGACATTTACTGCAGACACGTAAAAACCAGGGCTTGTTTGGGAAAGGGTTAAACAAGAAGCCAGGTGAGGTCAGCATCAATGTTTTCAAATAGTTTATTGGCTTTAAATTTCAATATATTTTGGTACATGTAAACAAATGAGTAAAAAAGCCGCCGTGCAGAAACCTCATATGCTTTACATGACGGTAATTTGACCTTCTTATCGTGTTTTCAAGTTGCATGTTCTTGTCCAGCCGTCTTCTTTCTCTTATTTACTGAAATTCTTCTTATTTTTTCTTCTGCTTGGAATATTTGCTTAATAAAAAAAACTACAATTATTAGAGAGGTTATTTGCAGCCATGACAAATTACTTAAATAAATCTTTTCAGAAATTCGTCATTTATAATAATAAACCACGTCTGTTTCGTTTTTTTTTTATTTCGCTTTATTTACAAAACCATGACGAAACAGACTGTGTATCAGAGCAATTACACTAGAAGAAATAGAATTAGACAGCAAAGTCTGTGGCAGTCTGCCTTTTAAACTCACCACTGTTGGAGAGGTCTGATGAGGGCTATGTCAATGAGCTTGCTGGCCTTTAGCCAGTGAAGCTAAAAGCTTTCCTTCATGGAAGAGAATATTATGAATACCTGTGTGAAAAATCATTGTTTCGTCCTTTTCCAACAATATTTTTAAAGAACAAATCTGCTTATCTGAATATTAGTTGTCTGCACATGGTTTCAATGTAGACAAGTCTAAAAGCTTGTTGGTACCTTACCAATTAAAGAACTGGGTGGTCTGTTTGACATACTGGACCAATCTAGCCCTGTGCTGATTGTGGGCTCAAACTTGGGTGAGGATGAGTCATGACATCTGTAGTGATGATCTGGGTTCCTTGGGCTCTTAGCTGCATCAAAATAGAAATAAATAATATGTTCCATCCTCTGTGAAAAGAGTACTTAACCCATTACCATATGAGAAAATTTTGGACTGGTCCAAATTGAAAGCATTTGCAGACGATAAAATGAAGGTGACTGAAAAATAGAAATTTGTTCTGGAAAGGGTAGAAAACACTGTGGGAAAAGGAGAAAATGCTGGTTACCAGCATTTTCTCCTTTTCCCACAGTGTTTTCAAAAGGCTTCTTTCTCAGGGGCGTCAAAAGTAGGGATTGAGTGGTAATGGGTTAATGTAGCTGCAAAAAGTATTGACAAAGATCAACCTGCACAGTCTGCACAGGCTGACCTGTGTCGAGACTTGTTGCTTTTGCTCAATTCCTGCACGTCCAAGGTTTATATAAACCTCAGGAATCAGTTAGTTGGTTGACAAAAGGGACTTTAACTCTTTTATACCCTATGACAAAATTTTGAATTAGTCCAAAATGAAAGCATTTACACTGAAAAGTTGAAATTTGATTTTGGAAGGGTAGAAAACATTGTGGGAAAGTCATTTTCTCCTTTTCCCTCAATGTTTTCAAAAACTTACTTCTTCAGGGTCGTTAAAAGTTGGGATTGTGTGGTAAAGAGTTAAGGCTTAAGAATTATGTTATGACTTGCTTGGAACAATGGATTGTTGACATGCTTTAAGCCTTTACCACACAATGACGACTTTCGATGACCCTTGAAAAGAAGCCTTTTTAAAACATTATGGAACAAGAGCTTCGCAAAGCGGCGCATATACGCCCGAAGGGGCTTGTCAGTGAAATGAGTTGAAATGACAGAAGGGCCATGAATGAAGAGTAGTTAATCTCCATGATATGTGAGAAATATTAAAGGGCAATAACTAAAAAAAGAAGGGTGGCACAGTTACAAATTTTGTGAATTGCTGTTCTCCACAAGGTGTTCTATCAGTCTTGAAAGGTTCAAGATCATAGCTTTTATATTTTAGAAATTATGGCCCAGACGAAAATTCAAAGAGAAAAGTAACAAAGGCCAATAACTCAAAAAGAAGGATGGCAGAGTTATGGTTCTTGTGCAGTGCACTTCTTCATAGTGTGTTCTATTATTCTTTGAATTTTCAAGATGATAGATTTTAAAATTTAGAAGTTATGGCCTGGACAAAAATTAAAACTAATGGGCACTGCACTTCTCCATAATGTGTTCTATCAGTGTATGTAGTTTCAAATTGATACCTTTTATAATTTGGAAGTTATGGCCTGGACAAAAATTAAAACTAAAAATTGGCAAAGGGCAATAACTCAAAAAATAAATGTGGCAGAGTTATATTTCATTGGTACTGCACTTCTCCATAATGGGTTCTATCAGTGTATGAAGTTCCAAGTTAATAGCTTTTATAGTTCGAAAGTTATGGCCTGGACAAAAATTCAAACTGAAAATTAACAAAAGGCAATAACTCAAAAAATAAAGAGGGCAGAGTTATGGTTCATGTGCACTGCACTTCTCCATAATGTGTTCTATCAGCGTATGTAGTTTCAAGTTGATATCTTTTATGGTATGGAAGTTGAGGCCTTTAGAAAAATTCAAGGTGAAAAGTTGGTTATTTTCAGAAATCAAAGGCAGATAATTTTAGAACGCAAACAGCCATCAAAATTCTAAGACCCAGGTGCACAACTAGACATCATGGAGATTCATTGTGGCAAGTTTCAAATAATTCCGATGAAAACTGTAGGAGGAGTTGCACGCACAAGAAATTGCTAACAGATGGACGGACGAGCGGGGGGTATAACATAATACGACCCTTCGGGCGTATAAAAAGGAGAAAAAGCTGGTAACCAGCATTTTTTCCTTTTTCCACAATGTTTTCTATCCCATCAATAAACATTTGCACCATTTGAGCCACACTGAGATGGTCATCTGCAAATGCTTTCAGTTTGGACTGTGCTAAAATTTTATCATCTGGTAAAGAGTTAAACCCACTTTTGGGAGAGCATTGCTCTTATTTTTGTTGTATATGGTAAAGCGTTAACCCATTACCACACGAGAAAAATTTAGACTGGTCCAAATTGAAAGCATTTGCAGACGACAAAATAAAGGTGACTGAAAAATTGAAATTTGTTCTGGGACAGGTAGAAAACACTGTGGGAAAAGGAGAAAATGCTGGTTACCAGAATTTTCTCCTTTTCCCACAGGGTTTTCAAAAGACTTCTTTCTCAGGGGCGTCAAAAGTAGGGATTGTGTGGTAATGGGTTAAATAGCAGAAAATATTTCCTCGTAGTCAAAAATGTTTCCACCATTTTAGATGACAGTTTCCATTATCACTTTCTGCTTTTCCTACAATACTTTCAACAGCCTTTGCCTTTACAGTTCATAAAATACTGGAATATTGGGAACATATTAGCAAAAAGAGCAGCTGTCTCCTATAGCTAACTCACTCTTTGTTCCCAAACGAAAGATGAAAATTAAATTCTGATTCCCACAGCAGCAAGTCTACATCATCATAAAGTCCTCTGAATGGCTACATACTGTATACTTGTGGTGTCCGTGCTCGTGAGGCAGAGTGTCGGCGTCATAACCTAAAGATCCAGAGTTTGATACCCAGGAGCTGGTGTCAACTTTGGGATTTTTTTCATTGGTCCATATATTTGGCAACAAGTACTGGTGTAGTTTCCAGGAAGCAGAATCAAGAGAGATTAGTATAAGTTGTACGAACTTGTTTCTCAATCGATGTAAAATAAATATGTTTAAACTTAAACTTTTAAACTTACATACTGTATACATGGATGTATATGCATGTCGAAAAATTTGTGAAGCACTGATTACAGACATTTTGATTACTGAAATATTTGCAAATTCAGGACACCTGTGGTAAAATACGCAAAAAGAAAGGTTTGCAATTTTTTTTTTCAAATTTGCAAAATCGCAAAAATGTCCATGTTGCAAAAATTTCCAATTATACAGTAGCAGACAAGCCTAATTCTTTCTGATATACAAATGTACATACCTCTGTGTCTGTTAGGATCAATAAACCTGTAAAATATTTGTATAATAATAAGAAAGGTAATGTAAACCTTAACAACTTCAATTAAACATAACAGAACAACCCTGAGCATAATGACACAAGGAAGAGAATTTCTTTTGGCAAATGGAATAATGCTTGTAAACAGCATTTTCTCCTTTTCCAACATTTTTTTCTACTCAATTAACTCTTTACCACACAATCCTGACTTTTACCGACCCTGAGAAAGAAGTCTATAGAAAACATTGATGGGAAAGGAGAAAATGCTGGTAACCAGCATTTTTTCCTTTTCCCACAGTGTTTTTTTACCCTTTCCAAATCAAATTTCAGTTTTTGATTCATATTTATTTTGCTGTCTGCAAATGCTTTCAATAAGACTTGTCCAGAATTTTGTTGTTTGGTAAGGATTTACAGGCAAGCTTCATCATTTGATTTATCTGTGATTTATGGCATGCAAATGCTTTGAATTTGGACAAGTTCAGTCACTTGGTAAAGTTAACCCTCTCCCAAAGTACTTTTTTTGGACACATCAACACTAAAAGCATCTGAACAGGACAAATCTGAATGTGATACAAATGAACTGAAGGTCCTTTACAGTACCGGTATATAAAACATTATGGGGAAAAGGAGAAAATGCTGGTCAGTAGCATTTTCTCCTTTTCCTTAAATATTTTCAACTGTGTCTTCTTCAGGGTCATTAAAACACATGATTGTTTGGTAAGGGGTTAAGCGAATATTTTTTATTCTTCTTGTCATCCAGAGTCAAGTTTATTGAATTTGCATTATAAGATCGCCTGCAAGAAAAGACAAGTATTCTATTCCCTCAGTAGCATCTGAATTTACCATGCTTAACCCTTTACCACACAATGATGACTTTTGACAACCCTTTGGTAGAAGCATTTTCTCCTTTTCTCACAGTGTTTTCTACACTTCCCAGATCGAAATTTGATTTTACAATCACATTTATTTTGTAACCCGCTTTCAATTTGGACCAGTCTTTAAATTTATCATTTGGTTAAGAGTTAAAATCAACTAAAACTGAAGTTCCTCAATCAGAAATTTAATTGAAAAAATACCAAAATAACTAAGTAAAAACTTTTTCTTATCTTTCACATTTTCAATCTCAAACCGGTGTTTACCCTCTTTGATAGATAATGGTTGTTGACTTTTTAATTCAAATTCAAAATTATATATTTTTAGATTAACTTGTTACCACTAATGTTTTACTCAGTGCCACATAGAAAGTATTTGCAGACAACAAATATGGTCTAAATGATGGGATGTGTCCTTTAACTCTTTACCAAACAACAACATTTTGGACTAGTCCAAATTGAAAGCATTTGCAGACAACAAAATAAAAGTGACTGAAAAATTTGAATTTTTTTTTGTGAAGGGTAGAAGCATTGGTTACCAGCATTTTCTTCTTTTCCTTCAATGTTTTCTAAAGGCTTATTTCTCAGGGCTGTCAAAATTAGGGATTGTGTGGTAATGGGTTAACACTTTACCAAACGACAAAATTTAGGACTAGTCCAAATTGAAAGCTCTTGCAGACAACAAAATCTATGTGAGTTAAAAACTGAAATTTGATTTGGAAAGGGTACAAAACATTGTGGGAAAAGAAGAAAATGCTGGTTACCAGCATTTTCTCCTTTTCCTACAATGTTTTCAAAGTTTTCCTTTCTCACAGTCGTTAAAAGTAGGGATTGCGTGGTAATGAGTTAGAGATAGAAAACATTCTCTGAAAACAACAAATTGCTGGTTGATAGCACTTGCTGCATTTTCTACTATATTTTCTACAGCTTTCTTTTCCTGGATAGTTCTAAACTTGCATTGTTTGGTAAAATGTCAAAATCACCCTTTTAATATTTATATTCTATTTTTTTTCCAACAGGAAATTTCAAGCATCATTACAATATAGATGTACTAGAAATTACTAGAAGTGTATGATTTGATATCTCAGACAGGTTTTCGATCACTAGAAAAGAATTATACCTGAATTGCAAAATGCAACAATGTTCTTTTGATTATAAATAACATGTAGCCTTCCTTATTTGAACAATGATCAGTATTTGGCATAAAGAATTTTACTTCTATTCAGCTGTTTACGGATTGTTAATAAAACTTTGATCCAGTATCCACAGGTAATTTGGTATTCTACTATTTGTAAGCAAATCATCAGCCAAAACACTTACTCTTTACCACATAATCCCTACTTTTAATGACCCCGAGAAAGAAAGCTTTTGAAAAACAATGTGGGAAAAGGAGAAAATGCTGATGACCAGCATTTTCTGCTTTTCCCATGTTGATTTCTGCCCTTCATAAATTGAATATGAATGGTTGATTCACATTTTTTTGTTGTATACAAATGCTTTCGATTTGGACTATTCCAAAACTTTGTCATTTGGTAGAGAGTTAAACAGTAATACCCTGGGAAATGTTAAGCTTTAAAGGTAAACCTCTCATTTACTGGAATGCTATTAAGCCAGTTGAATGCCTACAGTGGTTTCTTAAAACATACAAAATGGGATCTGTTTATAAACAAAAACTGCATCATGTGCCTATCAAATTGATGGCTACAAGATGGGTGTGTTCTTTAACCCTTTACCAAATGATAAAACATTAGATTTGTCCAAATCCAAAACTAGAGCTGTCACTGAATGTCACTTAATACCCCCACCAGGTCTTTGACAGAAACAGACAATTAGTAGTATTTTGTACACAGTCACACGGATGATTGCTAGGTACAGATATTGTTCTTGTGCACTGTACTCGTTAATATTGCATCAAACATGCATACCATGTTTGAAGTCCTTCTGACTTGAAATGACAAAGTTACACTTCAGACTGGCACTAGTTGCTGTAAAAATGACATTAGAAGGGAAATAACTCAAAGACAATATGAGGTAGAGTTACAATTCCTGTGCACAGCACTTTAAAATATTGCAACAAATAAGCATACCAGATTTCATGTCTTAAGATGACAAAGTTTTGCTCCGGACAAGCAAGAAATGCTATAAAATGAAGGTGAAAGGAGCGATAACTCAAAATTTGTGCTATGAAGAGTTATGGTTCTTGTGCACTGCACTCTGTAACTTTTTAACAGTCATGCATACCAAATTTGAAGATATTCAGGCTGGAGATGACAAAGTTATATTGCAGACGAGCAGAAAATGCGGTAAAAATAAGGATCAAAGGGTAATAACTCATAGACAGTACGAGGTAGAGATATGGTCCGTTCACACTTCACTACATATTATTGCAACATACATAAATGCTAAGTTTCAAGTCAATCATACTGGAGATGACAAAG
Organism: Tridacna crocea; assembly: GCA_943736015.1. NCBI lineage: Eukaryota > Metazoa > Mollusca > Bivalvia > Cardiida > Cardiidae > Tridacna > Tridacna crocea. The sequence goes on from OX031070.1 coordinate 28,401,515, forward strand.
TTATGGTCCGACTAAAGCACAATTCTAAAGACCTTTCTAATTCAAGGGCAAATAACTCATGTAGTTCTGGTCCCATTAGACTCATAATCTAACACATCTGTGATTTTATAATCATGTATATTTTGACAAAGTTTGGTGCTGATAGGTTGATATGTGTAGATGCTACACTGTAAAAAAAAATCAAATATAGCATTTTTCAACGGCAATAAAACTGCAGTTGTTCTGGTCCGATTAGACCAATAGTTGAACTCATTTGAGATCTTATGGTCATATATATTTTGACCGATTTTGGTGAAGATTGGTTATAAGATGCAGATGCTAGAGTATAAACAAAGTCAAATATAGCAATTTTTTCTTATGCAAGGGTAAATAACTCCAGTTGTTCAAGTCCATAATCAAACTCATCCAAGATCTTATAGTCATATATGCTTTGACCAAGTTTGGTGCTGATTGGCTAATAATTGTAGATGCTAGAATGTAAAGGAAGTCAACTGATATTTTGTACACAGACGGACACACAGACGAACACACGGACAGACAGGCTGATTCCAGTATTTCCCTGAAAACATGCGTTTTGCGGGGGTATAAATATTCATAGACAACAATTTTAATGTGGCTCACATGTAGAAAACTGTCTCATAGAGGGTAGAAAACAGTATGGGAATAGGAGAAAATGCAGTATTCCAGCATTTTCTCCTTTTTCAACAATGCTTCCTTCTGCAGGGTTGTCAAAATTCGGGATTGTTTGGTTAAGGATTCATACTAATTGAATGACAGATGGCCAAACAAATACCATACAAATATTTACCTCTCAGAGCTAGGTGGGCCTGAATAATAACCTCTCAGTCTTGTTGAATTCTGAAATTATTAGAGTGTAATTTTTTTCCAAGACAATCTTTTTATCTGATTGAAGGAAAGAATTCAAGCAAATCAAAAGAATCATGCAACAGGTACAAAATGTAACTGTGCTGTTTAAAATGATTGGGATGAAAAAAAAAAGACAAAAAATCTCGATAAGAAGGTTTCTAATGACTGCACCATTGCCATATAGGAATATCAATTGATGCAAAATATGAATAAATTTGATAAAAAAAACCTTTACCACATAATCCTGACTTACATTTTTCTTAATCCTGAGAAAAATGTCTTCTAAAAACATTGTGGGAAAAGGAGAAAATGCTGGTTACCAGCATTTTCTCTTTTTCCCCCACAATGTTTTCTACCATATCAAAGACAGAAATCATTGTTTGAGCTACATTAATATTGTTGTCTTCAATTGCTTTCATACTGGACTGGCCAGTCTGATATTTTGTCATTCTGTAAAGAGTTCAGGCTTGATTATAACATTGTCCTATTTAGCAGAATGACCATTTCTAAAAGAAAGAATTATTGTCTGTGAGGCAGAATTTCGCAACTGTGCGTTTTTTCATCTTCACAACCCAAGGCTGACAATTCACTAAGCTACTCTAAACACCCTTGGCGGATCGAGCTTGATTTCGACATTTCCATACAAATTTTCATTGGTTGCAGTTAGCTCAAACTGCACAAATGAAATCGCTTGTAGCATTTTATCTTTGTAAAAAATAGAACAAGGTCGTGATCTTTCGAATAAAAATAGAAGGTAAACATGGATACCTCCATGGATGTGAGCAGGATCTGTAATGATTTTTTCAAAAAAAACATAGACGGACAATATTCCAGCACCTGACGATGGCATGCTGAAGTACATTTGTTATTATTGCTTCTAATGATTCTATTTGTAAAACAATATTTTATTGGCCATCAGAAATATGATGTAAAGGGAGATAATAACCAGCATCCAATGGGGGTGTATTGCGGGAATTTCAAAATCGGGCTCCATCTGCCAAGGTGAGATCCACATAGTGATCATACCCTTGGCTTGCAAAGATGGAATTTTTTAGACTACATTGAATCTGGTTCACTTTAGATGGCAATAGCCTGCTGTATCCTTACCTTTCCATATTTGTTGTTTAGGATAATTAGACTGGAACTAGTATTTCCTACATCATACATTCTACTCACAGGGCTATCATGAGGCCAGTCTGTTCCATTAAAGGCATCCCTGAAAATATAAATTGTTCACATCATTTAGGCAGAAGGTCAATTTAAATGAAATTGTGTTACCTCTAATTTAATCTGTGTTGAGTTTTATACAGTGAAATTAAGCCTATAAATCAGGAATTAGCTAGAATTTCAGCAACCTATTTTATATCAATCTTTGAAAGAAAAAAAAAAGATCTGTTAAAAACAAGTTGGTAAACAAGCCATTAGAATAAAATGATAAGGTTGAAAATTAATATTTGGGTGTAATTTCCTGAAATTTGCACTGACAGCGAAAATGCCTTCAGGTGCACTTGGTAGCCGAAGTGCTGAGCTGGAAGATATTTAAGACTTTTGACAACCCTTGTAAAAAAGCCTTTTGAAAATGTGGTAAAAGGAGAAAATGCTGATAACCAGCATTTTCTCCTTTTCCCACAATATTTTCTACTCTATCAAAGAACAATTTCAGCATTTGACCCAAATTGAATTTGTCATTTGTAACTGCTTTCAATTTGGACAAGGCTAGAATCTTGTCGTTTTGTAAAGGGTTAAGCCACATTGAAATTGTCGTCTGCAAATGCTTTCAATTCGGACAGGGCTAAAAGCTAGTTGTCTGGTAACAAGTTAAAAGCCAAAATATCCAAGGCCATAACAGACTAGTTACTCAAAATGTTTGCTAGCCGAATTTCCTCATATAAAATATTCTGAGTTTGTACTGGTTGTAGTAAAAGGGGCTTGTCTTTTTGCCAACTATTGCTAGATTGTAGTCTATAGTTTTGAGTATCTGTTGATAATACATTTAACTCATTACCAAACGAAAATATCCTAGGTTTGTCCAAATCGAAAGCATTTGCAGACGACAAAATAAAAGTGACTAAAATGTTGAAATTTGTTTTGTAAAGGGTAGAAAACATTGTGGGAAAAGGAGAAAATGCTGGTTACCAGCATTTTCTCCTTTTCCCACAATGTTTTCTAAAGGCTTCTTTCTCAGGGTTGTCAAAAGTAGGGATTGTGTGGTAATGGTTTTATTCTAAATCCTTTGCCAGATGGCAAAATCAAAAATAGCCTTTTACAAATTGTGAGTATTTACAGACACCAACTTCAATGTCACCCAAATGGGGCATTTTTTCTTTGATAGGGTAGAAAATATTGTTCGAAAAAGAGAAAATGCTGGTAACCAGACTTTTCTACTATTCCCAAAATGTTTTCAAAAGGTTTCTTGAGAAAGCAGGATTTTGAAAACATTATCAGAACAGGTAAAGTTGCTCTTTACATGCATTTTCTATCTTTCAATGTTTTCATAAATAAAAAAATGAGCCTTCTTTTCCAAAGCAATTAACCCTTTACCACACAATCCCGAGTTTCAACAGCCCCGAGAAAGAAAGCTTTCCAAAGCAATGTGAGTAAAGGAGAAAATGCTGGTAACCAGCATTATCTTCTTTTCCAGCATTTTTTTTCCTGTTTTTTACAGACAAATCCCATTACTAGTGCCACATTTACTATGTCCTTTGGAAAAGCTTCCAATTTAGATCTGCCTAAAATTTTGTTGTGTGGTAAATAGTTAAATTTCAGGATTATCCCATTACCACATAATCCCCACTTTTGAGGACCCTGAAAATGAAGCCTTTGGAAAACATTGCGGGAAAAGGAGAAAATGCTGGTAACTAGCATTTTCTCCTTTTCCCACACTGTTTTCTACCCTTCATAAAACATATTTCAAATTTTCGGTCACTTTTATTTTGTTGTCTCAAAATGCTTTCGATTTGGACAATCCTGAAATATTGTTGTTTGGTAATGAGTTATGCAGTAAACTCATTAACACACAATGCTGATTTTTTTTTAACCGCCTGGGGTTTTAAATTTTTTAATACATTGTGGAGATAAAGGAAAAAATTCTGGTTGCCAGCATTTTCTCCTCTTTTCACAATATTTTCTAACCTTTCAGACGCAAATTCAATCATCTGAGACCACATGTAACTTGTCAGCTGCAATTTCTTTGAATTTGGACCAGTCTTAAATTTTGATTGATTGATTGCTTTTATTTCAGTGATATTGTGCAGCCAGTGCACCTATCCATGCTTTCTTGGAGTCTATTTTACCATTACCCCGAACAATTTTCTTTGAAAGCCACTGGCTACTTTCCCACATAACCTTAACTCTTTACCAAACGACAAAATTTTAGACTGGTCCAAATTGAAAGCATTTGCACACGAAAAAATTAATGTGACTCAAAAATGGAAATTTGTTCTAGGAAGAGTAGAAAACCTTGTGGGAAAAGGAGAAAATGCTGGTTACCAGCATTTTCTCCTTTTCCCACAAGGTTTTCAAAAGGCTTCTCAAAGTCATGAAAACATGGGACTGTTTGGTAAAGAGTTAACCTTTTACCACACAATCCCGACTTTTAACGACCATTAGAAAGAAGCCTTATGAAAATATTCAGGGAAAAGAGCATTTTCTCCTTTTCCCACAATGTTTTCTTCCCTTTCCAAAACCTATTTCAAATTTTCAGTCCCTTTTGTCATCTGCAAATGCTTTGAATTTGGACCAGTGAAAAATTGTCATTTGGTAAAAAGTTAAATTTGTCCTGTGGTAAAAACTTCAGTGTTATATTGTACAAGAGTAAAAATTTTAGTCCGTTAAAGAAACCCTAGAGAACTAAATAAACCAAAAAGATATTTTCAGTTCAGAAATAAAACTCAAAATTAATAACACTGATATTACAGTTGTTTTAAATTTGTCCATAATGTCAAAGCAAAACAGAAAGTGTATCTAAGATTAGAATGCATGTTCTGTGCAGTCTAATCTTAATCTACACTAGCTATAAAGGTAACTTAAGTTGAGTAAAATTCTTAACTCTCTACCTTGTAACAAAATGTAAGAATAGTCCAAATTGAAACCAGTTGCATACGACAAAAAAATAACTGCGACTCAAATATTTAAACTTGTTCTGGGAAGGGTAGAGAACACTGTGAGAGAAGGAGAAAATGCTGGTTAGATCCACAAGCATTTTTTTCCTTTTCCCACAATGCTTTCAAAAGGCCTTTTTGATAAGGTCATTAAAAACTTGGATTATGTGGTAAAGAGTTAAAGGATATTTTCTTACATAATTACAAAACAATGATAAGAAAGTAATACTAAATTCAGATCCACATACCTCTGGTGTTTGTTCATTTTAAGTGTCATATTTTGAAATCAAATTCCATTCCATCAAAATCAAAGTACCAGGCAACCTTACATGTAAACACAGGCTTTAAATGTCAGCTCGACAATAAAAACTTCCAAATAAAAAACGTATTTCCTCTAATCTATCGACATCTCAGGCTTTCATATCAATTACAAAATCATTTCTTCTCTCTGAGAGATCTCAATGTCACTCTTCACTTCTTTGATAGACTTTTTCCTTCTATTTACTAGATGATAAAAAGTCAAGGCTGGTCCAAACTGAGACCATTTTGTGGTCATTACTTCATAACTCTTTACCAAACGACAAAATTTTAGACTGGTCCAAATTGAACGCATTTGCTGATGACAAAATAGATCTAACTCTAAAATTGAAATTTGTTTCTAGTAGGGTAGAAAACATTGTGGGAAATGGAGAAAATGCTGGTTACCAGCATTTTCTCCTTTTCCCACAATGTTTTCAAAAGGCTTTTACTTCAGGGTCGTAAAAACCAGGCATTATTTGGGAATGGGTTAAAGGACAGGGTTTGTCATTAACAAAGGAAATTGCTTGACGCCAGCATGTTCATTTTTTCTGACAGTATCTTCAAAAAAATCTTCTTTTTCCAGGCTTGCCACAAATGAACTGTTTTTAAGCCTTATAAATCAAGCATAATTATATTGCTGATCGGTAAAATACAGTGTCTAATGATTTTTTTTGCAGTGTATTCCTTTTGCAAGTTGAGACAGCAGTATCATGAAACCGGTTCAGTTACTTGTATGTAGTACAAGGACAGTGTAAACTTAGGATCATACTGTACATTCTATGCTGTTTGATCTTGATCTAGCCTGTCCACAAAAGGTCTCCGAGTCACACTTACCAGTCTAAGGGTTAACCCTTTCCTAAACGACAAAATTTTAGACTGGTCCAAATTGAAAGCACTTGCAGACGACAAAATAAATGTAACTCAAAAATTGTAACTTGTTTCTAGCAGGGTCTTTTCCCAAAATGTTTTCAAAAGGCTTTCATCTCATGGTCATAAAAACCCGGGATTGTTTGGTAAAGGGTTAAGGAACTAATGAAATGACAAGGTTGACTTTGTTCATTATTGTATTAATTAGCAAAGCAGACAGTGTAGATGACACTGCATGTTTCTTGCATTTTCATCTTCATCTATGCTAACCACAAAATAACTAAAACAATTACTGTCAACTGCACATTTCTTGCAATTTCATCTTCATCTATGCTAACCACAAAAAAAAAAATACTACAACAATTACTGTTAAAGGTGCTATGAGACTGAATATTGAACCTGTCAGACACTTCAAATTTAAAATTCAATTTTAGGGTGTATTGGATTATTCATATTTGATGTGGGACAAAGTAGGTCAATGATAAATCTGTCCTGACATGCAAGATGACCTATCAAAATTTAAGATTTGTTCTTAATTAACACTTAGCCCGTTGTCTGCGCATGTCAAATTCTTCGAAGATTCAACTTGTCTTATATGACGCATCACTATTCCAGATATCGGGCTGACTGTAGTAATATGCGCTATAAAGTAGGAATGGAGAAAATGGTTTTTATCGATACGTTTGAGGAAAAATAAGGCCTGTTTTAGCCTAAGATTTCTCTACACAGCTGATCATAGCTGAGTGGATCGCATGAGGTAGTGTTTGCATTGAGTAAACGTTTATTTCAGTTTGAAATTCAAAGTAATGGTTGTCGCGTAGGAAAGTGGTTTGGTTCTGTACCCAGGATGCCCAAATTACATAGATGAGTATTTATAGAATGCCATCTAGTGTATGATAATGACACTTAGCCTACAATGAGCCTGCAGTCCAGTCAGTGCTGCCGTAGTTCAGAGCATGACTATCGTGCAGACTTTGTTTAAACTCTTTACCACAAGACAAAATTTTTAGACTGTTCAAATTGAAAGCATTTGCAGACAACAATTCAATTGTGCCTCATATAGTGCAGTTGTTTATTGATAGGATAGAAAACTTTGTGCGAAAAGGAGAAAATGCTGATTATCAGCATTTTCTACTTTTCGCACAACATTTTCACAGGCTTCATCGAGAAGAGTCATCATTGTGTGGTACAGAGTTAAATGGGCACAATGCAGATGTTAAAATGTATTAAATTTCAACTATATTATACCATTTCAGTCATGAAAATTATTGTGAAGACAACAACATGCAATTGTACGGTTAGTCCAATTTGATGTCACTGGTAGAAAAAAAAAATAATAGTAAAGGTAGGTCAAAAGTTGCCAGGTTTCTCTATCTTTTATCTACATTTCACTTGATTTGAAAATTGATTCATGAGGTATGATTGAAATTCAAAATATATTTTACCTCCAGTTTTGCTTACTCTTGACCACAAGTGTGCCTTTGATAACTTGTCTGGTTATGATTTTAATTTGGACAAGTCTAAAACTTTGCTGGTCTGTAAAGAGTTAAAAGGTCTTTACCAATTAGTTCACTTTTTATCAAACCACAAAGTTTTAGAACAGCAGAAATTGAAAGCATTAGCGGTTGACAAAATAAAAGTGACTGAAAAATAGAAACTGGTTTTGGGAAATGTAGAGTAAATTCGAGGCAAAGGAGAAAATGCTGAGTACCCTCAATTTCCTCTTTTCCAGCAATATTTTAACAAGAGCGGCAAATTGTCGCAAGATACGCCCGTCTTACCCCAAGTTGTAAAGCTGGGGCATAATAATTATATAGGGGAGGTAGAGAAAAATAGTAGTGCAGAAATTTTTACCATTACTTGAAGCAAATGGCAGTTTTGATTTCACATCTTTCAAAAAAAAATTAAAATCTACAAATTAGAGGATGAAATTTCATAATGACAACACCTATACTCTTGGAGATACAGTGTGGTCAAACTTTATGTGTAGAAATAACTAGAGATATCATGTCATGAAATTTCCTAGCCATAGCTAGCATAGCATTGGAGAATCCTCCAAACAAAATTTCAGTCTCAAAAACATGACGGGGAAAAACACAAAAGTTTAGGAAGCAGGAACAATTCCTTACAGTTCTATTTCATAAGATGTACACTCCCACAATAACTCAAAATTAAGAAAGCAAGAGTTGCAATTTATAAGCACTGCACTCCCCTCGATGGAATCTATTCATGCATGAAATTTCATATCCATAGCTAGTATAGTTTTTCATAACTCTAGCTAGTGTAGTTTTGGGATATGCACCGCACAAAATTCAAGTGTGAAAAATGACAAAGGGCAATAACTCAAAAATTAAGTAGGCAAGAGTTATGATTTCTGTGCACTGCACTCCCCTTTGATGAGATCTATCCACCCATGAAATTTCATAACCCTAGCTAGTAGTTTTGGAGATATGCTCTGGACAAAATTCAAGTATGAAAAACAACAAAGGGAAATAACTCAAAAATTATGCAAGCAAGAGTTATGATTCCTGTGCACTGCATTCCCCCTTGATGAGATCTATCCACCCATGAAATTTTGTAACCCTAGGTAGTACAGTTTTGGAGATATGCTCTGGACAAAATTCAAGTATGAAAAACAACAAAGTGAAATAACTCAAAAATTAAGCGAGCAAGAGTTATGATTTCTGTGCACAGCACTCCCCCTTGATGAGATCTATCCACCCATGAAATTTTGTAACCCTTGGTAGTATAGTTTTGGAGATATACTCCGGACAAAGAACTGCCCGCCACGGGTGATCCCATATAAAAAGTTGGGATTGTGTGAAGAAAGATGTTCTTTTATAATGATGATTCATGATTTTTCACATGCTTAATTTTTTCACAAACACCTGGGTACAAAATAACTCGCTGTAAAATTCATGCACAATAGTAGACTGTCGTATATTATTGGACTATGTGCTCAAGGGCATAGTAATATTGAACATACAGAAGTTATGAAAAGAACTGTTAATAGCTTATTTTGCATAAATTGGATTTGCTTTTATCCTTTCGAGTTCTTTTCACTTTTATAGTTGCTTTTACAGCCAGTAACGATTAAGATCAGGCTTCACAATACATGCATCTAGAGGCTTGGTCAGACAAGCTAACAGATATGACGAGGAAAACAGACAAAACCATGCAGAATTTGGTTATCCAAGTACAAAATTCATCTCCTCTGCTGCTCGAGGGTCACGCAGATGGTGTGTGGAGAGAGAAAAAGCTACACAATCACTCAAGAGCAAGGCCGTCGGAAGTGGTACGGCCATGGCTGGACCAAATTTTCGGCCAAAAATGAAAAATGGCCAGAACAATTTTTGAAAAAAAAAAATGCGTAATATAAACCTCAAGAAATGGGCCAGAATGCACCAGAGAGCGTCTTATTTTCAAAATTTTTCCGGGGGAGCATAACCCTGGACCCCCCCCCTCCCAGCATGGCTTAAATGCGTAATATAAACCTAAAAAAATGCACCAGAATGCACCAGAGAGCGTCTTTATTTTCAAAATTTTTTAGGGGAAGCATGCTCCCGGATTTCCCCCCCCCCCCCCCCCCCCCCACCAGTATGGCTTCATGACTTCGTTGCTCGCCATACTGGCCGGACCAAATGAAATTTGCATGTCTCTATCCGTTTTGTCTGGTGAAAATTTTGGAACATGTTTAAAACTTCCAAATGGACATCGTTAGACATCTCCAGAAAAGAAGCGGATTCACCAGATTAAAAATGGACATAAAACAGAGACATGAAGGGATAAAATAATCTTTTATCCGTTACTCGTCTGTTAGCTCAATGTCACCAAGGCTTCGTTTAGATCTACACTGTTGTCTATAAAGAAACATTCTGTCCTAACAAAGCCTTTGCACTGTAATGATTCGGTTACAACTTTTCCTCTCTTTTTCATAAGGTTTTCAAATGAGATCTTTCGCAAGGTCATCAGAACTTGAGATAATGTGCTAAAGAATTAAAGAATGACAAATTTGACATTGTGGACAGACAGGGTTTGTTACTTTGAAACCCTAATTATTCTTTTGTTACGTTTGCAAACTAAATTATTCTCTTTACATTTGCCTTTTTTTGGAACATTCTTGAACTATTAATCAAACATCAAACTTTAGACTTGTCCCAATTTGCTGACAAAAAAATGAATGTGATTCAAATGATGGAATTGCCTTTGTGAGGTAATAAATATTGTGGAAAGAAAGGAAAAATTGTTAGTTACCAGCATTTTCTCCTTTTTCCATGATGTTTATAGAATCTCTCTCTCTAAGGCTTCTTAGATTTTTGGATTACGTGGAAATGGGTTATGTTTGTTGGTTGGTTGTATTGGCATTTAATGCCACTTTAACAGCTAAGGTCATATCATGGCGGTCGTGACGCACATGTGTTTCCTGGTTTTCAGAGAAATGAATAGTTTTTTCCCTCACCTGTAAAATTTTCCAAAATGCAGATGGAATATTAGTTTTTCTTTCACACCTCGAAATGCTAAAACCTTTTAGATGTTGTACAGAAAAAAGTAGTGAGCTGTATAAAATGAAAACCAAACTAAAGATTCAATGCATTATTCTCTTGATCTATACTGTCTACAGCAGCCCTTTATGGCTGCCATTTTGGCCAGGGTGTGAAAATCAAAGGACTGAAGGTACCATTATACAGATGAACACTCTGATTAAATATTGTACTGTTACTGTGTTGACTCTTACCACACAATATAAACTTCCAAAAACATTGAAGAAAAAGGAGAAAATGCTGGTAACAAGCATTTTCTCCCTTTCCCACAATGTTTTCTTCCCTTCCTAAAACAACATTCAATTCTTTAGTGACATTCATTTTGTCGTCAGCAAATGCTTTCAATTTGGACCAGTCTAAAATTTCTGTTGTTTTGTAAAGAGTTAAACTTAATGTCATAATGTCAGTCCCTAAGAATATGTGACTCCCTAAAAGTCCAAGCCCTAGATCAATCTCTGACTTGCTTACAATCACCTTAAGAACATGTTGCCTACTCTAAGCAGCCCTACTCTAAGCAGCCATACTCTAAGTGGCAACTGCACAATCTCAGGCCCTAAACATGTGGCTATATCACAATATCAGGCCTTAATTAATGATGCATGTATAATTATGTGACCCCCCTAAGAATCTCAGCCCCATTAAAAATCTGAGGCCCTGTAACAATTACCTAACAAGATGTAGCTCTATCACAATCTGTGAAAACATTGTGGTAAATAGAGCAATCACTCATATTTAACTATTTTTAACATTGTCATAATTTTGTCTGAAAGTTTAAAAAAAAATTCGCATGAAAAGTTAAAGCAAAAATAAATCACCAGAGTCTATATTCAACAACCATTCTTAAGAACATTCTTCTTATGCTCCATGATTTTCTAAATTTGATAGAAACACGACTTTTATTGGCTAAACCATTTGGATAGCCAATCAAAAGTTGCGTTTCTTTCAATTCTTGGAAGAAGACTAAGAATATGCCAAAGAATTCTTGGGGAATATGGGCTCTAAACTTACATAACAAGGCTTATTGTATTAATCCATGACAGTATGATAATCTGTTTATTTCCATATGATAATTCCCTTTGCATCCATGCATAACTCCATTACAAAGAATGCAAGCCAGCTTTTTCTAAGCATCAAAATCCCAGCAGGAAATTACAGTGAATTGTAACAATTGGACACAAAACTTGCGGAAGAAATTATAGCATCATCAGAATCCAATACAACAATATTCCTGTAACTCTTCACCTGTTGACAAAATTTTAGACATATCTGGATCAAAGGCATTTATTAGTACCGAACTAAAAGTGGTGCACATTTTGAGAATTGTGTTTAAATGGATAGTAAACATTGTAAGACAAAGCTGAAATACTGGGAACCAATTTTTTTTTCACCTTTTCCCACATTGTTTTCAAAAGGCCTTTTCTCCAGGGTCATGAAAAACTCTGGACTGTGTGGTAAAGGATGAAGCAACAATTGGTCTCATGCAAAATCTAACAGAATCAATACCATTTATTTCTCTCAGTTACAGACTGGCAGCAATTCATAGTTTTTGACCATAGTACTATTTTACTGTCTGATCCTCACACAGAACAGCACATTTAAAAGTTTAACCCCTTGGGCCACCTTTCCTTTTTCTTTTGCAAATGCTTTTGTTTAGACCAGTCGACCAGTCTATAATTTTGTTGTTTGGTAAAGACTTTAAAATAATCTATTCTGAAGAAATGATAATGAAAAAAAAACCAATTATAATGACAAAATGACCAGCACTGCAGATGTTGCTGTGTTGACAAAATGGTCAGCACACTGGCCCAGTACTGTGGATGTTGTTATGCAGACAAAAAGGCCAGCACACTGGCCTAGTACTGAGGTCTGCTTCAAGATGAAGGGCCGATTCAGTTAACCCATTACTACACAATCCCTGCTTTTGAAGACCCTGAGAAAGAAGCCTTTAGAAAAAATTGTGGTAAAAGGGGAAAATGCTGGTAACCAGCATTTTCTCCCTTTCCCACAATGTTTTCTACCCTTCACAAACCAAATTTCAAATTTTCAGTCATATTTATTTCGTCGTCTGCAAATGCTTTCAATTTGGACAAGCCTAAAATTGTTTTGTTTGGTAGCAAGATAAAGTCTAGAAGAGTGGACAGTGCATGTTCTGTGCCGTCTGATCTTGCTCTATACAGTCCACACTAGGTTCTTGTATTGCCAGCAGTAAGGAAAGAGTTTAGGTTAGCAGAGTTCAGGGAAATTCTGTAGGTTATGACACAATGAATTGAATAACAGAATTTCCTGCTGCCAATCTAATTAACACTCTATTTTATTGCAACCTGTCAGATGACTCTTGGCGCCTAGCCTTGGTAACCATGTTTCAGACTTTTGCATGAAAGCTGCAACCACCCTCCACATCATGTATAAATGCGCGCTATTCACTGTCTCTGATTTGATGGAACTGCAACTGCCATTTCTTATTGCTTGAAACAACACACCCCTCGAAAATGCCTTACACATTACAAGTTATTCATCTGCGATGTAAAGTAGAAATTGAAAGGGCGGATCGTATTTATATTTACCCAGATTTTGCCAAAGAAAATGTATTCAAAACAAGAGTTTTTAACAATGTTTGTTTGTGTGATGAATTTTAAATGAGAACGCTTAGAACAGAAAGAAATTCTCCCGTTTATTTCACCAAATACTCATTCAGAGCATGACACAACCAATACCCGTGTTAACCTCGAGTCGTTGCTGTGTGCACCCCTTTGGATGTATATGAATCTTTGCGTAATTGACATTTAATTGATAAGACTTGTATAGTGTGTATCCAACTGCTTTACACATAATTATATGCACTTTCCACCTGCACCTAGCCATCAGTGCTTTTGAGCGCTTTGATTGTGCTATTAATTCAGGTGAAATCCTTAAAGCCCCTTTCACAATTGTTATTGCCTTTGTGGCCAGTATAGACCAAAATCAGGCTGCACAAAATATGCAGCCCATTCTTTGATCTATACTATCTGCTTTGCTAAAACATGGTATCCAAATGCAAATTTTCCGTGATAAATCACAGCAGGGTCATGGAAACTGCATCTGCACAACTTCATATATATTCTACAGGATCTAAATTTGAGTTCAGTGTCTGAAAAACTGTCTGAGTATTTTGCCCGACAAATTTGTGTCTACGCATACAGACAGAAGGACAGACGGATGGACAAGCATATATACCCCCCTCCACTTCGTTGTGAGGGTAAAAAAGGCAGAAGGGCAAATATCCCGGTTGCTACTATTGTGGAAGGGCTTTTGTCCAGGTATCTTTTGTACAGTTGACACTTGTCCTAGTTGACAAATGTTGGGTGTACGACAAAAACCCACTAGGGCAAAAGCCCACTAGGACAAAAGCCCACTGGACAAAAGCCCACTAGGACAAAAGCTCACTGGGACAAAAGCTCACAAGGACAAAGCCCGCTTTTAGTTATGATCATATATTTAATTAAAAAAATTGTATGTATGATGTGACTTGTCAAATAGAAGAGTAGAAATCATTATGTGAAAAGTTTAAAATGCTGGTCTGATAAAAGTGATAAAAGATGGTTTTCTAACACTTTTTTATAAGCAGTGAGCTTTTGTCCTCCATGCCAAAACTAGCAGTGGGCTTTTGTCCTGTGGGCTTTTGTCCTAGTGGGTTTTTGTCCTGGTGGGCTTTTGTCCGTTCCCCATCTGTCCATACCCTAAATAAGTCAGCTTTTCCTGTGACATGACTGAAATACAGTCGAATCTCTATACCTCGAAGTTCGGGGGACACTCGTAAAAACTTCGAGTTATAGAAAGTTCGACGTGTAGATCATCGGAGTTCTCGAAACTGGGTACGAATTAGATAGATGGCGAAATACCGGAAGTAAATGAAAGCATCATATGATTTGTCTTCATTCGACTAATCGAATACAAAATAAGATAAAATCGAATACAAAAATAAGTTTTATTATTATTATTATTTGTTTATTAAGAAACATTGTTTTTATACAAATTCTACAACTACTATGAACAATAAACATAAAAATTGCACATTGACCGGGTCCTTCACCAAACAAGTTCTGTATGGAATTAGCGTTGGGTTCTTCACTCGTCAATGTAAATTACAAATGTAACACTAAAAAAACTTTTCCGACCCTTTCACTCAAATCACTCAAACTTTGAAGTTTTAATCTCACATTCAATCCAAAATCAAACAAACAATCGATAATCAATACTGTAATACACTTGTTAATTACCGGAGTTGACAAGTCGAAAGGTGTGAAAAACCTGATTGACAGCATACATCGTCCTTTACAAAATAACTTCGTGGTAAAGATGTGTGAATATGTTCAAACAATGGTGATTGGACCTTGAAATTCATTCGACGTATGGATAAATTTCGAGGTACGGATAACGACGTATGGAGGTTGAATTATATTGAAATAAAGAGCAATGAGATCGGGATCTGAAAAAAACTTCGACGTAGGGATAAGTTCGACTAAGGGACGTTCGAGCTAAGGACGTTCGACTGTATTGTGGAATGCAGCATGAAGCTCCATTTAATCACCTGAAGTGGTTAAAGGCTCATTTATAAATAAAAGTTTTAGAGCCATCAACTCAATCCTATACCCAAGATTAACTCATTACCAAACGACAATATTTTAGGCATGTACAAATCGAAAGCATTTGCAGACGACAAAATAAAAGTGACTGAAAATTTGAAATTTGTTTTGTGAAGGGTAGAAAACATGGTGGGAAAAGGAGAAAATGCTGGTTATCAGCATTTTCTCCTTTTCCCGCAATGTTTTCTAAAGGCTTCTTTCGCAGTATCACCAAAAATAGGGATTGTGTGGTAATGGGTTAAACCACCCTAATAAAGAAGGCTTTTGAAATACATCTACTATGGAAAGAGAAGAAAATGCTGGTAACCAGCAATTTCTCCTTTTTCCACATAGTTTTCCACCCTTTCAAAGATAAATACTACAATTACAGCCTCACTTACCTAGTTGTCTGTAAATGCTTTTGCATTTGGACAAGTCTAAATCTTTGTTGTTTGGTAGAGAGATAAATGATTATCCACTTTACCACTCAATGCCTACTTTTAACGCCCCTGGAAAAGAAGCCTTTTGAAAACATTGTGGGAAAAGAAGAAAATGCTGGTAACCAGCATTTTCTCCTTTTTCCACAATGTTTTATACTATATAAAAGAAAATTTACACCATCTGAGCTACTCTGCAATTGTAGTCTGCACATGCTTTCAATTTGGACAAGGCTAAAATTTTGTTTTCTAGTAAAGGGTTAAGTGTCAACATGTAGGCAAAAATGGAATCATGTCAATTTAGAGGATTGATTTATTGGGGTAGTTCAATTATATGTCAGTGCAAATTATATTAATTATACACTTTATCACCAGGCTCATGAAGTCCAAAGGACTTTATCTCCATGGATTATAGGATTTTTCAAGTGTGAAGACACACACATTAACTCTTAGTGCGCGGAATAAACCTAAACAGACATTTCTAGTCGGAAAAAACCTAAACAGACATTTCCAGTCGAAACATAAGACAGAAAATAATTGCAGTTTCATGGTTGCTTCTGTCTAGAAAGATCTAGCAAAGCAGATAGTGTAGTTCAAATATCAGACTACACCTTTTTGTGCAGTCCAATCTTGATGTGCACTGGCCACTTAACCCTTTACCAGACGACAAAATTTTGGACCAGACCAAATTGAAAGCATTTGCAGATGACAAAATAAATGTTACTAAACCATGAAAATTTGTTTTGGGAAGGGTAGAAGACATTGTGTGAAAAGGAGAAAATGCTGGTTACCAGCATTTTCTCCTTTTTCCACAATGTTTTCAAAAGGCTTCTCTTTTAGGGTTGTTAAAACTCAGGAGCGTGTGGTAAAGGGTTAAGAGTTAACACTTTAACAAATGACAAAATGTTAGACTGGACTCCAAACTCAAGGTATTTCCAGACGACAAATAGAAAATTGTTCAAATGTTGGCATTTATATCTAAAAGGTAACAAAGAATTGAGGGAAAAAGAAGGGAAATGCTGATTTTAAGCCTTTCCTTCTTTTCCCATACTGTATTCAAATGGGGAATGGACGAAGGCCCACTGGGACAAAAGCCCACTGGGACAAAAGCCCACTCCTCATTTTGGCAGGGAGGACAAAAGCCCACTGCTAATAAAAAAGTGTGACAAAATCAATTTTTTTGTCATTTTTGTTGGAAAGCATTTTCTGCTTTTAACATAATGTTTTCTACTCTTCTAAAGACAAGTCACATCTTATGTATGATTTTTTAAATTAAATACATGATTGTAACTAAAAAGTGGGCTAAATTTGTCCAAGTGGGATTTTATCCCAGTGGGCTTTTGTCCTAGTGGGTTTTTGTCCAGTGAGCTTTTGTCCTAGTGTGTTTTTGTCCTAGTGGGCTTTTGTCCTACACCCAATTCAAACACCCTATAGATTAAGGTAAGATTGCACTGAATATGTAGTCTGATCTTGGATCTTACTCTATGATGTTGAACTAGTGTGGCAATGAAACAACCATGACATGGCAACATTAAATTTTGGGTATTTTTGCAGTTACTGAAATCTATCTGTTGGCCATAACCAAACAATTCCAACTTTCCACAGTCCCCAGGATAAGCCTTTGGAAAAACATTGTGGGAAAAGGAGAAATTCTGTTTGCCAACAAGTTCTCCTTTTCCCATAATGTTTTCAACCCCTTTCCAAAACAAATTTCATCTTTTCAAATCACCTTATATTATTAGTTCATCTGCAAATGCTTTCAATTTAAAATAGCCTTTATTTCATCATTTGATGAAGAGTTATTCCTTAACCCTTTACCACACAATGCCGACTTTAACCCTTTCCCAAACAATCCCTGGTTTTTACAGGTCTAGAACAGTAGCCTTTTGAAAACATGGTGGGAAAAGGAGAAAATGCTGGTAACCAGCATTTTTTCCTTTTCCCACCATGTTTTCTACCCTATCATAGACAGAAATCACCTTTTCAGCAAGAGTTGAATTGTCATCTGCAAATGCTTTCAATTTGGTCTAGTCCAAAAGTTTGTCGTTTGGGAAAGGGTTAAACGACCCCGATGAAGAGGCCTTATGAAAACATTGTGAGAAAAAGAGAAAATGCTGGTACAATGTTTCATACCCTTCTCTAACCAAATTTCAAGTTTTCAGTCACATTTATTTTGCCATCTGCAAATGCCTCCAATTTGGACTGGTCTAAGGTTTTCTCGTGTGGTAAACAGTTAATAAACAATTTCATGTTTTAATGAACCTAGAGAAGAAGGCTTTTGAAAACATTGTGAGAAAAGGAGAAATTGCTTTTCCTTTGTTTTCCTGCAATATTTTTTCCCCCCATCAGAAAACTTTAGGCTCATTTGCGTAAATGTAGATTTGTAAACTGTACATGCTTTTCCTTTGGAGGAGTCAAAAACGTCATGTTTAACCCATTACCACACAATCCCTACTTTTGACGACCCTGAGAAAGAAGCCTTTAGAAAACATTGTGGGAAAAGGAGAAAAATGCTGGTACCAGCATTTTCTCCTTTTCCCATAATGTTTTCTACCCTTCACAAAACAAATTTCAAATTTTCAGTCACTTTTATTTTGTCGTCTGCAAGTGCTTTCAATTTGGACAAACCTAAAAATTTGTTGTTTGGTAATGAGTTGCAGAAAGGGTTGATCACAGTTCAATTTTTCAGTCTCTATGGAGTAAAAATGACATCAACATCTATTATCTGTCTGCCAGATAATATCTGATCATTTAAATAATTTCTCTCTAATGTTCAATTTCAATCAAATAGAAATAAAAACTTTCTATTGATAAATATTTACAGAGAAAGATCGATTCGATTTATATAACCATTCAGCAAACAGAATCAGTTTGTATATTCCTCCAGTGGATGCTTTTACTAGTAACTGCAACTTACCCAACAATGCATTGCAAATGATTTAGTAAATACTGGTACATTTTCCTTTTCCTTAGATGTTTTGCCCTTTTATGATTTTTGCAAGTTTTGGTTGTTAAAGTCTATATAGTTCCAGATTTTGAAAGTGACACAGCTTCTGATTAGCTAAAGCTAATGGTTAACTCTCTACCAAATGACAAAATTTTAGGCTTGTCCAGATTGAAAGCATCTGCAGACATTATCTCCCCCTAGATGGGATTCTATAAATGTTCATCTATCTAATTTGGGCATCCTGGGTACATAACCGAACCACTTTCCTACGCAACAACTGTTACTTTAAATTTCAAATTAGAATATACATTTACTCAGTAAAACGCTACCTCGTGCAATTCACTCAGCTATGATCAGCAGTTTAGAGAAATCTGCAGCTAAATCAGGTCTCATTTCTCCTCAAACATATTGATAAAAGCTATTTTCTACATTGCAACTTTATAGAGCGTAATACAACAGTTTCCCGATATTGGGGCTGGTGATGCGCCATATAAGACAGATCGAATCTTCGAAGAACATGACATGCGCAGACAACGATTTGCAGAGGACAAAATAAACATAACTCAAGAATGAAACCTTACTTCAGAATAGTAAAAAACACTGTTAGAAGAGGAGAAAATGCTGGTCAACAGATTGTTCTCCTTTTCTCACATTTTTTTTTTTTGAAGGCTTCTGTCTCTGGGTCGTAAAATCAAGGAATTATTTGGTAAAGGGTTTAACAGTCAGAAGTTGTGTTACCTTCAAATTAAGAAAATTCTTAATAATAAGACTATAAATGTTCTTAAAGGTGGATAGACTATTTAGATTTTTCACATCTTATCAAATTGAAAAAAAACATATATATCACTGAAATTTATACCAAAAAACAATACAAATCATCAATAATAAAGAATCATAAAATTACAAAAAAAAAAATTGATGGTTTCCCTTAAAAGGCTATGTAGCCTCTTAATGTATCTTTAAATTTCGTGCCAAAAATCAAAAGAGCATTGTGGGAATGTGAAGTGACTGGCATGTGACTAATGACGCTTAAATTTCACAACATAACAAACATTTAATTATTTTCCATAGTGTCTTCTTTGAACGCTATGTTTGAAGCTTTATTTGTGTATTTCCGGTTTGTAAATAGGCTAATTGCTCATGTAAAAATAAACTGTGTCGACCTGGGCCGTAATAAATCTCTAAATTCTCTTGTTGTCAGATGGTTTCTGGCTACTTGGGTTTTATAAATGAAAATTAAAATGCTTTGGGAGTATAAGGATGATTTTTTGCACTGTTTTAAAATTTTTCCTCCCAAAATCTGAAGGGCCACCCTTAACTCATTACCAAACGACAAAATTTTAGACTTGTCCAAATTGAAAGCATTTGCAGACAACAAAATAAACGTGGCTTAAAAATTGAACTTTGTTTTGGGAAGGGTAGAAAACATTGTGGGAAAAGGAGAATATGCTGGTTACCAGCATTTTCTCCTTTTCCCACAATGTTTTCTAAAGGCTTCTTTCTCAGAGTCTCATCAAAAGTGGGGATTGTGTGGTAATGGATTACGAACCGTTCTTGAGCAAGAAGCCAGGAATTCATTGAACAGCCTGGTTTCAGTGTAAGAAAATAATTATAAAAGTGAATTATAATGTATGTTGCCAACAAGTAAACCCGTTAAGTCTGATTAAATGATAAATTGGTATACGGTAATCATTATTGACAGATCCAATATTGATCGGACAGGCAATTTTTATCAGTGACCCAACTTGTCCTGAATTAAAAACAATACTCCCTCTCTCTCTCCATTAACTTTCCTGACTTTTGGAGTCTAAAAATGACATCTTAACTCTTTAACTCTTTACCACACAAACCCTAGTTTTAACGACCCTGGGGAAGAAATCCTTTGAAAACATTGTAGGAAAATGAGAAAATGCAGGTGACCAGCATTTTTACCTTTTCCCACAATGCTTTCTACCCTTTCACATACAGAAATCATCTGTTTAGCTACATTCAATAAGTTGCTTGCAAATGCTTTGGATTTGGTCTCGGTCTGAATTTTGTCGTTTGGTAAAGAGTTAACAAGCGATCCTGTGATAGAAGCCTTTTGAAAACATTGTGGAAAAATGGGAAAAGGAAAAAATGCTGGTCGCTACAATGTTTTCTATCCTGCTGGACACCAAAACAGCAAGCTTTCGAAAAAGTGGCAATAGAGGAAAATGCAGGAAAAGTTGAATATCAACTACCCTTTCAAATTCATTTATCTGAGCCATAATTAACTATGTTGTCTGCAAATGCTATAAGTAGGAAATAGTCTTAAATGTTATTTTCTGGCAAAGATTTAAATAGTTCTAGCATTCTGCCATCCTCGGAACCTAGGTTTGAAGCATATAAATTACGCTACTTTCCATGCATCTACCCCTAGGATAATTGACTAGCAATTTGTCATTTCTTTTAAAGGTGGCCCTTCAGATTCTGGGACGAAAATTTTACAAAAATGCAAAAAAATCATCCTTATACTCCCATAGCCTTTTAATTTTCGTTCATAATACCCCAGTAGTCGAAAACCATCCGATAACACAAGAAATTAGGGATTTATTACAGACCCGGTTGACACCAACGGGAGACACATTCTATTTTTAGATTATTAATTCTCTCATTTAAACACAGACAAAGTTTCAAACATCCTTCCGAAGAAGACATTATGGAAAATAATTATTACATGTTTGTTATGTAATAGAATTTAAGCGTTATTAGTCATGTGCCAGTCATTTGACATTCCCACAATGCTTTATTGATTTTTGGCATGAAATCTAAAAATAGCTTAAGAGGCTACATAGCCTTTTAAGGCAATTCCATCAAAATTTTTTTTTTGTAATTTTATGATTCTTAATTATTGAAGATTTATATTGTTTTTTCATATAAATTTCAATGATATATACATGTAATTATATTTTTTAATTTGGTTTGATGTGAAAATTCTAAATACCCACCTTTAAATATTCATATGGCCGAATTATAAAAGGCCAAAAACATAAAGATAATATTTTGAAGAGAGGATTATTTCATTTCTTCTGTTAGAGGATAATTTCATTTCTTCTGTTATAAAAAATACCCTACTATGGAAAAAACCTGAGGTTGTCAACAAAATTATAGTCTGTTGACCTTCTTTTCTCCTATAAGATATGTCTTTCTGTAATACTTGGATGACACTATCCATCTTTTTAATCAACAATCTTTTGGTCTTATGATGATAATCTCTATGAAAATGCTTCTCCATTGTGGCTTTGATGGGCAACACAAGATTTAAAGTATCGATCGCTAAGCCTGATTTGCAATGAATGATGTGATTGGATATTGACAAGTTAAAAATAGAAATGATGGCATATTACTGATAAAAACAGTTTAAATTTTTCTCACAGAAAAACTGAGATCACCGATCAGAACGAGGAAATGCCAGCAAAATAACCCAGGGTCGATAACAGAATGAATCAAAACTGGGTCAAATAGGATGGCATTCTGATACTTGTAAAAATACATACATCTATAGCCATTTCTCGCAGCACTCTTTACAAGACAAAAAAAATATTAAACTTGTCCAACTCTAAATTTTAAGCCTTCACTGACGTTTCATCATAGGGTTGTAAACATAATTGAAAAAGATGAAAACGCTGGTTACCAGCATTTTCTTCTTTTCCCATAGTTTTTTTAAAAGCCTTGTCTCCTAGGGTTGTTAAAGCACAAGATTGTTTTGTAGATTATATAAAGAACTGACATTTTAAGTCTGGAAAACAATCCAAAACAGTGCAGTATTGCACCAGCTGCTTTTGCCATATTAACATGTATTACCACAGTTTTTTCAAAAGCCTTGTCTTCTAGGGTAAAATATTGTTAAAGCACAAGATTATTTTGTAGAGTTAAGGGGCCACATAAAAGAAATTGACATTTTAAGTTTGGAAAACAAGCCCAAAATACTGCAGTCTGCTGCTTTTGCCAAAACATGTACCAGTTAACTCATTGCCAAACAACAATATTTTAGGCTTGTCTAAATCTAAAGCATTTGCAGATGACAAAATAAAAGTGACTGAAAATTTGAAATTTGTTTTGTGAAGTGTAGAAAATATTGTGGGAAAAGGAGAAAATGCTGGTTACCTGCATTTTCTCCTTTTCCCTCAATGTTTTCTAAAGGCTTCTTTCTCAAGTTTGTCAAAAGTAGGGATTGTGTGGTAATGGGTTAAGGGGCAAAATAAAAGAAATTTACATTCTGAGTCTGGAAAACAAGCCCAAAATATTGCATTCTACTGCTTTTGCCACAATATGTACCAGTAAAGTCAACAACACTGATCTTTGATAAGAAGACAAAACCTTTCTATGCTGATTTTGATCTAAACTCCCTGCAATATTTTTGTAAGTTGAGCTTAGTGCTTTAACCCATAACCACACAAGCCCGACTTTCAACACTCCTGTGAAAGAAGCCTTTAGAAAACATTGTCGGAAAAGAAGAAAATGCTGGTAACCAGCATTTTCTCCTTATCCAACAATGTTTTCTTCCCTTCTTAAAACAAAATTCAATTCTTTAGTCACATTCATTTTGTTGTCTGCAAATGCTGTCAATTCAGACCAGTCTAAAATTTTGTCGTCTGGTAAAGAGTTAAAGGGTAAAAATGTTACATGACACCAGTACTATTTCACAAAAGGTCAGTAATTAACTTGAAATTTTAAGTTTACAATAAATAAATGACCAAAAAAAAACAATAGGACAAATGACAACTCAATTATGGTATTGGATTACTGTAGTGAAAGTTGCCTAGCAAACATTTTCATTTTCATGCTGGCAGTATCCAGCAGAAACAAACTATTTTAAAAAGTATGAACAAACAAGATAATCACCTTGCAAGGCAAAGATTGTACATAAGGATATATTCACTGAAAGGAATCTATCAAATGCATGTCAGTTTCACCCAATGTGTGACCTTTGAGCTCTGTGCGTGAAACCTCCGTGCTGCTCTTTATCTGATCAAAGTGCACACACGAGAACATTTTTCCAAATCAAACAAGGATTTCAAAAGATGTAGAGCAGGCACTAAATACTAACAGACTGACAGACAGTAAAGGGCAAAACTAGATGGACTAAACTTTACATATGAGTCTAATTTCCTATTACTTTTCTCGCTGTCATCCGTAGGTAATTTATTGGCTTCAAACACAGGGCCATGAGCTTGATTGCAAGTTTTTTTCTCAGGATTACTTCAAATCTCTACCAAATAATCCCAGGTTTTCATGATTCTGAGAAAGAAGCCCTTTGAAAACACCAGCATTTTCTCCTTTTTCAACAATGTTTTCAACAATTCCCAAAGCAAACTTCAAATTTTGAGTAACATTAATTTTGTCGTCTGTAAATACTTTCAATTTGGACCAGTCTAAAATTTTGTTGTTTGGTAAAGAGTTAAGTCATTGGAACAAGACTTATCCCTCTCTCACAACAATACTCATGTGGGAAAGCAGTCAATGTGTTAGAATATACGTTGTTGTGCCAAGTAATGGTATGCAGTATCTTCGAGAGAGCATGGATATATAACTTGACTGTTTTAACTGGATAGTGTTGAAAACTGAGAAAAAAAAAATTTACTAGCCAAAATATCCTTGTAATTACATGTACTTTATTAACGCATTACCATACAATCCCTACTTTTGAAAACCCTGAGAAAGAAGCCTTTAGAAAACATTGTGGGAAAAGGAGAAAATGCATTTTCTCCTTTTCCCACATTGTTCTCTACCCTTCACAAAACAAATTTCAAATTTTGAGTCACTTTTATTTTGTCGTCTGCAAATGCTTTCGATTTGGATAAACCTAAAATTTTGTCGTTTGGTAATGAGTTAAATAAATTTGGATTTATATACAATCCAACTTGTATTAACTCTTCAATGGATTTAATGTAGTCGCCATTTGAAAACATTGAGGGAAAAGGAGAAAATACTGGTAACCAGCATTTGTTCCTTTTTCCACAATATTTTCTATCCTGATGGAAATTTTTTTTTTTTCAGTTGCATATATTTTGTTGTCTGCAAGTGCTTTCAATTTAGGCAGGTCTAAATTTTTGTCGTTTGATAAAGAGTCAAGCAAGCATAAGATGGACACTCAAAATGTGTTTGTTTAAGACAGGTGCTTGCTCAGTGCAGGTACATTTTCACATACTGGCCACCTTTGGGAATTCAATCTATGCTTGCTTAACCCTCTCCCAAACAATCCCTGGTTTTTACGACCTTAAGATAGAAGTTTTTTGAAAACATTGTGGTAACCAGCATTTTTCTCCTTTTCTTACAATGTTTTCTATCCTGCTGGAAACAAATTTCAAATTTTGAGTTATGTTTATTTTGTCCTCTGCAAATGCTTTCAATTTGGACAAGTCTAAAATTTTGTTGTTTGGTAAAGAGTTAACCCATTACCACTCAATCCCTACTTTTGACGCCCGTGAGAAAGAAGCCTTTTGAAAACACTGTGGGAAAAGGAGAAAATGCTGGTAACCAGCATTTTCTCCTTTTCCCACAGTGTTTTCTACCCTTTCCAGAACAAATTTCTATTTTTTAGTCACCTTTATTTTGTCGTCTGCAAATGCTTTCAATTTGGACAAGTCTAAAATTTTGTTGTTTGGTAGAGAGTTAAATCAACATTTGTTGCTACAGGTCAATTTTCTGCAAGACAAAAAACAAGTCTACCTCATCATTCTGTGGGTTGTACAACAAAATAGATTTTATGGTCCTAAAACAATGTGAAGACTTGCTTGGTGCAATACATTAAAAACCCTTTACCATATAATCCCTACTTTTGATGACCCTGAGAAAGAAGCCTGAAAACATTATGAGAAAAGCTAGGAGAAAATGCAGATAACCAGCATTTTCTCCTTTTCCAACAACTTTTTCTACCCTTCTTAAAGCGAATTCCAAATTTTCAGTCAATTTTATTATGTCGTCTGCAAAATATGCTTTCCATTTGGACAAACCTAAAACTACAGCTATAACTAAACATGATCATATCCCCCACCAGCTCCCTGCCATAAAAATAAGTCACTGTCGCAGAATGCAGAATGGTTTAGTACAAAGTAAGAGTTGAAAAAAGTACAAGGGGGAGAAAATTCCATAACAAATAGAGGGTCATGAAAATTGCACATGCACAACTTCATATAATCATATAGGAAAACTCTGTGTAAATTTGAGTCCAATATGTGAAAAACTGCTGCAGTATTGCTCTAGACAAATTTGCGTCCATGGACAGATGGACAAACAGCCATGGCAATTCCAGTATACCCCCGTTCCACTAAATTGTGGGGGGAATAATTGGGAGTATTCCTTTCGCTACTCCGAACACGTTCTAGGTCAATGGATTATTTCGGAATACTGTGCTGTGTTCTTCAGAACATGTTCTGACTGTTCTAATCCAATTGAGGTGTAGCACAACTGCTGAACGGTTGCTAGGTGATACAAGGTGGCTGAAAGATGGACAATTCCTCATGGCAAAATTTGCAATTGTTCTTTTATACAACATGAATACCATAAATAGGGGCATAGTAGACTCGTCTTTACTCTCTCTCTGTGCAGGTAATCGTTTCTTTAACTAACACAGCTATGACAGTAGCTCTTGCAACAGCCATCATGCCAATATACTTTTGATATGGCTAAGAACAATGTTCCGAACATGCTCCATTCAAAATATACTTCTGGAACAGTGTATTGTGTTCTGAAATATTTCTTTCGCACATTCCAGAACAGCATTCTAGAACACAGAACATTTTGCCAGAACAGGCGAAAAGAATACGCCCATTATGTTGTTTGGTAATGAGTTAAATTTGACCTACCTTCTATACCTCTTTTCCAGCTCACTCGGTGTGACATTGGGTGGGGTAGGTGTAGATTTACGGTTCAAACCTGATGTCTGAAAGATGGCACCAGGGACCAGACTGCTTAACATCTTTTTCAATCTTCAGGAATTGTAGACTTGTTATCCTGGAAAAAGTAGGAAACATGCTTGAAAACTTTAGGCTCTACAGTTAACTCTTCACCGAAGGACAAAATTTTAGACTCATCCAAATTGAAAGCATTTGCAGACGACAAAATTAATGTGGCTCAAAAATTGAAATTAGTTTTGGGGAGGGTAGAAAACAATGTGGGCAAAGTTGAAGTTTGTTTTTAGAAAGGCAGAAAACATTGTGGGAAAAGGAGAAAATGCTGGTTACTAGCATTTTCTACTTTTCCCACTATGTATTCAAAAGGCTTTCCTCTCAGGGTCCTGAAAACCAGGGGTTGTTTGGTTAAAGGTTAAATAAAGATTCTAACATGACACGCGACTTTGGCTCTATAAACACAGTGCAAGGAAAACGTGGTAAAATCTGCGACAATCCATGTAGAGTGACGTCATTCAATGAGTGAGTTATTCAATGGAACATAATCTTCATCCGCGTTTTTACTCTAAGTTTTAACTCGTTTTCATTTCACTAAGAATAGGCCATGTTAGAATCGAAATAATCTTCTTTCTATCGTGGTATATCGTTCAATAAACCACGTTGTGAGTTATGCGGCGCAATGAATAACCCACTCGGGCTATCGCCCTCGTGGATTATTTATTGCACCGCCTAACTCACAACTGTGGTTTATTGAACGCTATACCACGATAGAAAGAAGATTATTTCTTAAACATCGAGAAGTTAAATTTTACATCCAAGATTAGAAAGTGTGTTTGGTGTTGTCTGATCTGTGATCTGTATTGTTTACAAAAATAGCTTCTAGGCTAGGTTAACTCTTTATCAAATGACAAAATATTAGACTGGTCCAAATCCAAAACATCTGCAGATGACAAAAGTGACTTAAATTTTAACATTTTTGTTTGGAAGGTACCAAAATATAGTGGGAAAAGGGGAAGATGCTTGTCACCAGCGTTTTCTCCTTTTCCCTCAGTGTTTTCAGAAGGCTTCTTTCTCAGGGTAGTTGAAAGTCAAAATGCTGGTAACTAGCATTTTCTCCTTTTCCCACAATGTTTTCTCCCCTCTCTTATGCAAATTTCAAATTTCTGTCATTTTTATTTTGACGTCTGCATATGCTTCTAATTTGCTTCTAATATGGACGTCTAAAATTTTGTCAGTTGATAAAGAGTTCCATTATCTTCCGCTAGATGGCATTCTATAAATAGTCATCTATCTAATTTGGGCATTCTGGGTACAGAGCCGAACCACTTTCCTATGCGACAACCGTTGCTTTGAATTTCAAACTAAAATAAACGTTTACTCAATAAAACGCTACCTCGTACAATTCACTCAGCTATGATCAGCAATTCTAAAGAAATCTGGAGGCTAAAGCAGGTCTCATTTCACCTCAAAGGTATTGATAAAAGCTATTTTCTACATTACTACTTTATAGAGCGTAATATTGCAGTCAGCCCGCTTTCGGGGCTAGTGATGTGTCATATAAGACAGTACTATAAGAATACTGTGTCAGAGAGAAATTATCTCTGACTCAGTGGTTAAGGTATTGGCCATTCATCTGGGAGTTCTGGGATTCGAATACCGCCCCGTTCCTTATTTCTGCCATGCATTCATTCATTTGTTTCTTTGTGACGGACTTTGTTCGTAAGATAGCTGTACTTTGAACAAAACAGTGCTTAAGCCATCCATATAGCTAACTCCTTGCCAGGTTATGGCTCTTCAAGTCATGGGTTCAAATCCCAAACAAAGGTTAAAAAGTCACATTGTCACACTTTTCCCTGACAAAATATCATCATTTTTTTTTTAAATCAGGATGAGGCATATAACAATCAAAACTATAAAGTTTAAACACTATGAAAAATAACACTGTAATGTTCCATAGTGGTTTACTTATATAATTTATTTTTTTTTTTAATCAATTTCATTTTTCTTAAATTATTTTTCTAAAATTCTTAATAGTGGTTTAATTATATAATTTAATTATTCAATTTTTCATAGTGGTTTAATTATTCCCTAAGGAATTTGAAGTGTCACTGTTTTAAGTTTAAGAAAAATATTCATATCTTATCATTTTAAAGACGATATTTGCATTAACTCCTACCAGACGACATAAATTTTGACTTGTCCAAATGGAAACAATTAGCAGACAACAAAATTAACCCATTACCACAAAATCCCTACTTTTGACGCCCCTGAGAAAGAAGCCTTTTGAAAACACTGTAGGAAAAGGTGAAAATGCGGGTAACCATCATTTTCTCCTTTTCCCACAGTGTTTTCCACCCTTCCCAGAACAAATTTCAATTTTTCAGTCACCTTTTATTTTGTCATCTGCAAATGCTTTCAATTTGAACCAGTCTGAAATGTTGTTGTGTGGTAAAGAGTTAAAGTGACTCAAAAGTTGAAATTTGTTTTGGAAAGTGTAGAAAATATTGTGGAAAAAGGAGAGAATGCTAGTTACCAGCATTCTCTCCTTTTCCCACAATGTTTTCAAAAGGCTTATTTTCTCAGGGGGGGCATTTGAAAAGTCGGTACTGTGTGGTAAAGGGGTTTTTTTATAACTCTTACAATTCTGAAAAGGAAGGCATTCAAAAAACATTGTAGGAAATTTAGAAAATGCTGATTTTCAACCTGAGTTTTCTCCTTTTTTCTTTGTATTTTGTCCTCTCAAAAACAATTCTCAGCATTTGGGAATTGAATCTGTTGTCTGTAGACGCATTTGATTTGGGGAGGTCTAAAATGTTATGTGGTAGGCTCTATAGGACATTTTTTCAAAATATAAAAGTAAAAATACTGAAAATGATTAATGAACATGGCCCACCATTGATTTGATAAAAACATTATTCAGTTCTATTGATATATAAATCTACATTTCAATGAATGTTTAACATTCATTTGGCCACGGGAAATGTAATACAAATATTTGATTAAAAGTATTAAATCTTTTCAGTCTAGTGTAAACACTGCACTGGCTGATCTGTTGAAACACAACCAATGAATTGCTGCCTTCTTTTTTTCAAAAATCATAGTTTATTCAGTTTAAATTTCATTTTACATGCCCATTGATTTGGCTGAAATCAAAGGATCGAAAAATATACACTGATTGCCCTTAACTCATTACCGAACGAAAAAATTTTAGGTTTTTTAAAACTGAAAGTATTCTGCAGGCGACAACATAAAAATGACTGAAAATTTGAAATATGTTTTTGTCAAGGGTAGAAAACATTGTGGGAAAAGGAGAAAATGCTGCTAAATGTCATTCATTTTCAAGAACTTGTGAATGAAAGGGTAGGAAACATTGTGGGAAAAGGAGACAATGCTTCTCCTGTGCCCATAATGTTTTCAAAAAAACATTTTTCCCCAGTGTCGTTAATGGGTTTGAAGCACCAATAGACAATAAATTGGCCTTTATCTTGCTAAAAAGGTGAAAATAAAAACCTTTTTAAGTTGATAGTAAAATCCCCAAATTTACTATTTCAAAGGTATTTTTGAGGAAAATATGCCCCTACTGGACAGTTAGAGCAGAGATCAGACTGCATGTTATGTGATCTTTATCATCACTGCCTGCAAAGGTCAGTGAGTCCAGCTTTAACCCATCACCACACAATCCCTACTTTTGATGCCCCTGAGAAAGAAGCCTTTTGAAAACCCTGTGGGAAAAGGAGAAAATGCTGGTGACCAGCATTTTCTTCTTTCCCCACAGTGTTTTCTACCCTTCCCAGAACAAATTTCAATTTTTCAGTCACCTTTGTTTTGTCATCTGCAAATGCTTTCAAGTTGGACCAGTGTAAAATTTTGTCGTGTGGTAAAGAGTTAAGTTGATAGTAAAATCCCCAAATTTACTATTTCAAAGGTATTTTTTGAGGAAAATATGGTCCTACAGGACAGTTAGAGCAAAGATCAGACTGCATGTTTTGTGATCTTCATCTACACTGCCTGAAAAGGTCAGTGAGTCAAGCTTCAAAGCCTAATTAAGGGCAAATAGTGGCTAAGATGTAAGGATCTGTTAGAAAACATTGTGGAAATGGAGAAAAGTCTGGTGATCACTGACCAGTATTTGCTCCTTTTCACACTATTTTTGTTCTAGTGAAAGTAAAAATGAAAAACGCACTCGTCTTATTATATGAAACTTTGGTTTCCAGATTTCAGTGGATGTAAGCCGTTTACAAGAAAAGTCAACGTTTCCAGTTCTAACCATGAGGAAGTCTCCACATTTAGAACCTTTTTTTAAAGTTATGACTATTTTACATAAATGCTGTGCAATATCAAACCAGTACCATTTCACGCATCCCGCAACCCCGGTCCCCCCCTCTGGATCCGCCCATGTGCATTTATCCTACATTTTCCACACTTTACGTCATTTCATGTCAGCAGCTTCGGTCAAATATGGATACTGTTTGTCAAACAAGAGGGCCATGATGACCCTGTACCGCTCAACTGGCTGATAAGTACAAACATTACAAGCCAAACATTACAATATCTGGCTAGTTGGTTTCATACTTGAGGACATACAAAACTTTTTCTTTAAAATTCTACAAAAAAGTTCTGACCCCCAGGCAAAGCCAATTTGACTGCAAAGCTATAATTACTTGAATCCTGGTGGAGGTCCACAAGATAAAGCCCAATACAATTAATACAGGTCTAGAATGTGTGGTTATAAACAAGAAGATTTTCAAAGTTTTCTCAATAAAAGGCCCTGTAAAACATGAAACCCATGAGATAGGGCTAAATTTCGTAGCCCTAGTCTTTATTATGGTTAGTAACAAGATGACTTAGAAAGTTTTCACCGCAAAAACCCATATACAACTTGTGACCCGTGGTGTGGGGACAAACTTGACCTCAAGGCTATAAGTTGGGCCCTCCTGGTAGAGGCCCACTAGATAAAGCTACATGCAAAATTTGGCTGTCCTAGCCCTTATGGTTAGGTATAAGTAGATTTTGAAAATTCCAATATGAGCCCATCTAAAACTTATGACTCCCAGGACAGGGCCAAATTTAATCCCAGGGCTATAATTTAGGCAACTTTGGTAGACAACCACTCGATAAAGCTTAGATGCAAATTGAGTAGCCCTAGGCCTTATGGATTGGTACAAGAAGATTTTTAAAGATTTCCCTATATAAGCTAATATAAAGCTTGTGACCCCCAGGACCAGGCCAAATTTCACCCCTGGGCTATCATTTGGGCACTCTTGGTAGGCAACCACTTGATAAAAATACATGTACATGCAAAATTTGGTAGCGCTAGGCCCTATGGCTAGGTACTAAAAGGGTTTTAAAGTTTTCCCTGTAGAAGCCCATATAAAATTTGTGACAAGTCCAAATCGATAGCATTTGCAATCGACAAGAAAAATCTGAATCAAAAACTTAAATTTGATTTGGAAAGGGTGCAGAAAACACTGTGGGAAAAGGAGAAAATGCTGGTTACCAGCATTTACTCATTTTCCCACAATGTTTTCAAAGGCTTTCTTTCTCAGAGATGTTAAAAGTCGGCATTGTGTGGTAATGGGTTAAAACTTAAGAAAAAAGCAACAAAAAAACATTGTGGGAAAAGAGAAAATACTGATTTTCCATTCAATAAAGACAAATTTTATCATTCTAGCTACCTTATGATGTCTGCAAATTGGTAATGAGTTAACTCTTTACTACCCTTTCAAAAAATCAAATTTCAGTTTTTGATTCAGATTTATTTTGGCGACTGCAAATGCTATCAATTTGGACTTGTCCAAAATTGTGACGTTTGGTAAAGAGTTAAGTCTTTACCACACAATCCCGACATTTAACGACCCTGAGAAAGAAGCCTTTAGAAAAAATTGTGGGAAAAGGAGAAAATGCTGCTAACCAGCATTTTCTCCTTTTCCCACAGCGTTTTCTACACTTCCCAAACCAGATTTTCATTTTTCAGTCACCTTTATTTTGTTGTCTGCAAATGCTTTCATTTTGGACCAGTCTATTATTTTCTTATGTGGTAAAGAGTTAAAAAAGGTGATTATTTGGTAAAGGTTGAATAAATCCTTTACCACAAAATATGTTTTAACTAATCTTCAAAAGAAAAAAAGCTTTTGGTAAAAAATTGTTGGAAAGGATTAAAAAAAAAAATACTGTTTATCAGAAATTCTCCTTTTTCAACAATGTTTCTATCCTTTGAAACACAAATTTCTTAATTTGAGCCAAAAGTTATAATTTATTGTCTACATTTTACTTTCACTTTTTTTTTTTTTAATCGAAAGTATGCTCTTTGGCAAAGAGTCAAGAATTAAATATCCAATACATACATTTAATCTCCATTATAAATAGTCAAACAGAAGCTTTCCCATAAAAATGACAGCACGCACTGTCATAGAACTCAGGTCCAGTTAACTATTTACCAAATGACAAAATTTTAGACTCATCCAATTTGCAAGCATTTGCAGATGAACAAAATATACATGATTCAAAACTTTAAACTTAAATTTAGAAGAGTAGAAAACATTGTGGGAAAAGGAGAAAATGCTAGTGTAAGTTACCAGCATTTTCTCCTTTTCCCACAATGTTTTCTAAATGCTTCTTTCTCAGGGTCGTCAAAAGCAGGGAATGTGTGATAATGGGTTGACTGAACCCGTGTTTTTACGATTCACAGGAAAAAAAGCTTCAATGTGTAAAAAGGAAAAATGCTGGTATCAGCATTTTATCCTTTTTTCCACAATGTTTTCTACCTTTCCAAATAAAAACTCCCGTCACATTGCCCTCTGCAACACTTTGATTTTAGCTCTTCCCTAGAATCCCAAACTTTAATGGATCTGTCCAAATCCAAGACAGTTGCAGACGACAAATTAATGGAACTTAAAGGGTGGAATTCATCTTTCAACAAGCAGAAAAACTTGCAGGAAAGGAAGAAAAGGATGGTTATGAAAATTTTCTCCTGTTACCCCACAATCTTTCAAAAGCCTTCTTTTTCAAGGTTGTTTAACCCATTACCAAACGACAAAATTTCAGGCTTGTCTAAATCGCAAGCATTTGCAGACGACAAAATTAAAGTGACTGAAAATTT
Source organism: Tridacna crocea (assembly GCA_943736015.1). Classification (NCBI taxonomy): domain Eukaryota; kingdom Metazoa; phylum Mollusca; class Bivalvia; order Cardiida; family Cardiidae; genus Tridacna; species Tridacna crocea. Next base: position 28,435,148 of record OX031070.1, read on the forward strand.
GATAATTGTTTTGTGATGTGTAGAAAATATTGTGGGAAGAGGAGAAAATGCTGGTTACCAGCATTTTCTCCTTTTTCCACAATGTTTTCTAAAGGTTTCTTTCTCAGGGCTGTCAAAAGTAAGGATTGTGTGGTAATGGGTTAAATTCAGGACTGTTGAGCAAAGGACATAATCCTGAGTTGCAACAACCCTAAAAAAGACAGCTTTTTGAAAACATTGTGGGAATATGAGAAAGTGCTGGTAACCAGTATCATTTCCTTTTCCCACACTATTTTCTGACCTCTCAAAGACAAATTCAATCCTTTTAGATACACTGAAATTGTCGTCTGCAAATGCTTTCATTATGGAGCAGTCGAATACTCTGTCCTGAGGTTTTATGGACGAGAAAGATAATTGTCCTCCGGTAAAGATTTAACCTTTTACCACAAAATACTCAATTTTAATGACCACGAGAAAGAAAGCTTTTAAAACATAATTGGGAAATAAGAAAATCCTGGTAACCAGCATTTTCTCCTTTTCCCACAATGCTTTCTACCCTTCACAAAACAAATTTCAAATCTTCAGTCAATTTTATTTTGTCGTCTGCAAAATGCTTTCGATTTTGACAAGCCTAAAATTTTGTTTTATGGTAACAAGTTAAAAGTATGGATATCACTGTGCAGATGATAATCTCTTATTGTACAGTTGATCCAAGTGTCAACGTTAGCCACTGGCAGGAAAAAGTTGCCAGGTTGCTCTATCATTTTCTCTTTTAACCTGGTTTTAAGATTCTTTTTCCTACCTGAGACTAGCTAATACTTTAACACTTTACCGCATGATCCCAACTTTTGATGACACTGAGAAAGGCAGCTTTTGAAAAAATTGTGGAAAAAGGAGAAAATGCTGGTCACCAGCATTTTCTCCTTTTCCCACAATGCTTAAATTTCTACCCTTCCCAAACCAAATTTCAGCTTTTTTGTCACATTCATTTTTTTGTCTGCAAATGCTTTCAATTTGGATCAGACTATAATTTTGTTGTTTAGTAAAGAGTTAACCGATAAATAAAATAACAAATTGTCATGTTCACAATAATTTCCAAACTTTAAATTGGTAAGATTTAAATTGATATTCCTTTTAACACCCCACTGTATACTTTTGGTCACCACTGGGACTTTAACTCTTTACCACACAGTCCCGACTTTTAACGACCCTGAGAAAAAAGCCTTTTGAAAACATTTTGAGAAAAGAAGAAAATGCTGGTGACCAGGTAACCAGCATTTTCTCCTTTTCCCACAATGTTTTCTACCCTTCACAATTTTCAATTTTTCAGTCACATTTATTTTGTCGTCTGCAAATGCTTTTAATTTGGACCAGTCTACAATTTTGTCATTTGGTAAAGAGTTAAACAAGAAAGTAACCAGAAAGAAAAGTACTCAACCTCTTAACAAACAATCACAACAAAGTGTAGTTGTTGAAAACATTTTTTGTAACTTTAGGAGAACCTACTGCTTTAGCTTACCAGCATTTTCTCCTTTCCTCACGATATTTTCCACCATGTCAAAGATAAATTTCACATTCTAACTCTAAGCAGTATCTAATTTCTTGCCCGTAAATGCTTTCAATAAGGATATGTTTAAAATATTGTCATTTAGACAAGAGTTCACTTTCATAAACCTATTTAAAAAATTCAAAAATATCACATTAATATACTTACAGGCAGTTATATAACCTCTCTAAAAAAACACTTAAAAAAAAAAATGTGCCCTTTAACTCCTATAGAGTATTTGGGTTTAACGTTTAATTTTAACACCTTGGGTTACCGCTTATTGTTTTAAAAGTTTGTTTACCAATCATTCATGGAGCTATCAACAAGTTCCATGTAAAGGCAATTCAACACCTCTTTGAAATGACAAAATTATCAGATTGCCAGTGGCTTACAGTATATTTACCGATTGTGTATTTACACACATTGATAAGTTTTCTTTATTCCTATTGATCCTCAATAGTATAAATGAGTTCAAATTGATTATGGTTTAAAAAGTGATATTAGGCTTAAGTATATTGCGTCAAATCTTATATCAGGTTATATACCAATATCTCACCCTAGGTCTGTGTTTTTCTTTCACATTTGTGACCTGTCAAGCAAAAAGAGACCATCTGGGAACTTTGTGCATGAATTAGTTGAAAACAGATCAACAGTGGTGCAAGTCAGTTTAACCCTTTACCCAATAATGTATCTCTAATTGACAATAAATAACAGCAAGGATGAAGCTGTGTCTTATGTGTATATTATAACACCTTTTGATAGCATAGAAAACATTTTGGCAAAAGGTGAAACCGCTCATGACGAGCATAAGACATAAGCTGTGTCTTATGTGTATATTATGACACCTTTTGATAGCATAGAAAACATTTTGGCAAAAGGTCGTCACGAGCAATTTCACTTTTGCCACAATGTTTTCCAAAGGCTCCTACAAGCAGTGCGTAGAAATGAGTATCTATGGAGTAAAGGGTTAAGTTGATAGTTAAAAAATAGTTGTATAACAAAGTAGAATGACCACTTTTCAAACAGAAAATATCATAATAGCGAAAAGAGTCAACCATGGTCAGACTGCGCAATTCACACATTCTGACCAGGGTTGATAGTTTTCGCAGTACCCAGAAGGTCCATCTTTGCGTGATGGGTCACATTTTAATCCTTAGGCTACTAAATATGACTCAAGAATCTTTTGCGGATATTGTAGATTAAGATTAGACTTCACAGAATGTGCAATCCTATCTTGGATCCACAATGTCTGAGGAGATTTAAAAAAAAAAATAATAGTAAATTTGAAAAAGCTACGTTCAAGATTTTAATGTCGGTTTGAAAGCTTCATTTAGTTAATTAGGAGGTTAAGGATTAATATTTTTAACTTGTTACAAAATTTTAGACTGGTCCAAACTGAAAGCACTTGCAGATAACAGAACAAATGTAATAAAAAATTGAAAGGTAGAAAACATTGTGGGAAAGGGAGAAAATGCTTGTTACCAGCATTTTCTCCTTTTCCCCCAATGTTTTCAAAAGGCTTCTATCTGAGGGACTTAAAAACCAGGGATTGTTTGGTAAAGGTTTGATACATTCCCAAATTCTAAGGACCCTGATGGAAAAGGGCTTTTAGAAAATAGTGGGAAAAGGAAACAAGAGGGCCAAGATGGCCCTGGATCGCTCACCTGAATTTTTGAGATGACCATAGCCTATTTTTTTTTTTTTTAAGGTATTGAAACATTGGAACCAAATTTATAATTTTGCTTTGCAATTTTGAAAAGGTCACCTGTAAAATTAATTTCGAAATCTGACCATCAGTTTCAAAAAGAAGAATTTTTAAGAATTCTTCATTTCTGTATAAGAGCAAGTATCCCCCATCCACGAGAGCCATGTTTCTTAATGGATCAAAATTTACGAACAAGTTTTGAAAAGGGTCACCCAAGGAACATTTCGGAAAATTTCTTTTAAAGTCTGACCAGGGGTTTCAGAGAAAGAGAATTTTCAAGAATTTCATCATGTCCATATAGTGCAAGTAGCCCCCATTCATAAGAGCAAGGATCACTCAAGGAACATCTCTGTCAAATTATTTTAAAATCTGACTAGGGGTTTCAGAGAAGAAGAATTTTCAAGAATTTCTTCTTTTCCATATAGTGCAAGTAGCCCCCATTCACCAGAGCCATGTTTCTTGACCAATCAAAATTTTGTGAACAGTTTTTGAAAAGGGTCACCCAAGGATCATCTCTGTGAAATCATTTCAAAATCTGTCCTGCCGTTTCAGAGAAGAAGAATTTTTAAAAATTTCTTCATTTCCCTATAGTGCAAGTAGCCCCCATTCACCAGAGCCATGCTTCTTGACCAATCAAATTTCGCGAACAATTTTTGAAAAGGGTCACCCAAGGAACAACTCTGTGAAATTATTTCAAAATCTGACCAGCGGTTTCAGAGAAGAAGATTTTTTAAGAATTCCTTTATTTCTGTATATAGTGCAAGTAGCCCCCATTCACCAGAGCCACATTTTTTGACGGATCAAAATTTCACGAACAAGTTTTGAAAAGGGTCACCCAAGGAACATATCTGTGGAATTATTTCAAAATCTGACCAGCGGTTTCAGAGGAGAAGATTTTTAAAGAATTCCTTGATTTCTGTGTAGTGCAAGTAGCCCCCATTCACCAGAGCCACAATTTTTGACGGATCAAAACTTCACGAAAAACTTTTTGAAAAGGGTCACCCAAGGAACATATCTGTGAAATAATTTCAAAATCCAACCAGCGGTTTCAGAGGAGAAGGTTTTTAAAAGAATTTGCTAAAAAATTCCATTTGGTTGCCATGGCAACCAGAGTTTTTGACGGAATCAAATTCTGTGAACAAGTTTTAAAGAGGACCTCCCAAGGAACATTCTTGCCAAGTTTGGTCCAAATCCACCCAGCAGTTTAGGAGGAGTTATGTTTAAAGAATTGTTGACGACGCACGATGGACGACGGACACCCACTGACCCTAAAAGCTCCCCTTGAGCATGTTGTGCTCAGGTGAGCTAAAAATGCTGGTAACCAGCTATTTCACCATTTCCCCGAGATTTGAGTTGGATGTCTATTTAGGATAACGTTTAACTCTTTACCACACATCCCTACGTTTAACAACCTTAAGAAAGAAGCCTTTTGAAAATATTGTAGGAAAAGGAGAAAATGCTGGTAACCAGCATTTTCTCCTTTTCCCACAATCTTTTAGAACTACCCTTCCCAAAAAGAATTTCAATTTTTCAGTCACATTCATTTTGTCATCTGCAAATTCTTTGAATTTGTACCAGTCTATAATTTTATCATTTGGTAAAGAGTTAAAAACATCGATAGAAATGCAGAAAATGCTGGTTATAAGGATTTTCTCCTTTTCCCATGTGTTTTGATAAGTTTTTTTTTCCCTCAATATTATTAAAATATGGAATTGTGTGGTAAAGGATTAAATGATTTTTTTTCTTAGATATTGATATCAGATTATTTGCATGTCCTGCAAGTAAATATTGCTATAATATGCATTCAAACCTGTCCATTGATACTTCTCAATGCTGACAACAGAAAACAAGTGGACCATGATGGTTCTATATCGCTCACCTGAGTACTAAGCTGTAAAATCAAACTTTAGACCCCTATGGCGGGCCACTTTTGACCCCAGGGGCATCCTAAGAAAAGACTTGGTAGAGGTCCACTAGGAGATGCTACTTACAAAATATCAAAGCTCTACACCTTCTAGTATCAGAGAAGTAGAATTTCAAAGTGTTCCTTCTTTATTCCTATGTTTCAAACTTGTGACCCCTGGGGCAGGGCAAGTTTTGACCCCAGGGGCATTGTATGAAGAAACTTTGTAGAAGTCCACTAAGAGATGCTGCATCCCAAATATCAAAGCTCTACGTCTTCTAATTTCAGAGAAGAAGAATTTTAAAGTTTTCCTTCTTTGTTCCTATGTTTCAAACTTGTGACCCACAGGGCAGGGCAAGTTTAACCCCAGGGGCATCATATGAACAATCTTGGTAGAGGTCCACTAGGAGATGCTACAAACCAAATTTCAAAGCTCTACACCTTGTAGTTTCAGAGAAGAAGATTTTCAAAGATTTTGCTATTTTTTTCCTTTTGGTTGCCATGGCAACCAGAGTTTTTGGTGGAATTCAATCTCTTTGAAAACTTTAGTAGAGCTTCACCCAAGAAATATTCCTGTCAAGTTTCATCAAGATTGGCCCAGCAATTTAGAAGGAGAAGATGTTTAAAGAAATTGTGGATGACGCACGACGGATGATGCACGACGGACATTGGGCGATCACAAAAGCTCTCCATGAGCACTTCGTGCTCAGGTGAGCTAAAAATAACTTTAAAAAAATTCAGACATTGGAACTACCAATGTTGATAGATTTGTATAAATTGTCACTGAATACAAGTGACAAAAGTTTCATTCATTCATTCAACTTCCCACCCAACCACCCTCCTGCTTTTTCATTCATTCATAAATTCATTCAGTTTCATTAATCATTACTCATACCAGTATTATTTGTTCCTAAGCCCATTTTCTCTTGATAAAATAATCGGAAACATGGATAATGAGTAGTTACCACACAAACAATAGAACCATTGCTGTAAATTTGGGCACGGCTCGTATTTGGTCATCAGACAGAAGAAAAAACAATTTTAGACAAAGAACACAGTGTGATCGGGCGGTTGCCCCCCTTAGTATTTCATCACTTTGTAAACACAGCAACCGCCAAAATTTGAAGTTAGTTCAAAGGTGAGATATCACCAAGTCTTTTAAATGCCGAAGTCTTTGCAAAGCTCATCATTCACAAATCACTATCCCTTACCGCGCGAATACAATTACCTTAAAACATGTGGATTCATCTACGGGGCCGGGACGAGGAAGGAAATTTCGAGACGAAACACATGGAGAGGGAACCGGAAGACGCCCTACAAGGGAAGGGAGGCCACTCTTTATTAATTTTGATATATTGTTTGCTGAACGAGTTTTCTCCCTTAGACCACTAAATATTGAAAGAATTTAGGTGTGAATCGGGATGATCGAGGACGATGGTAAGTTGTTAAACCATGATATGGCCTTTTTCCATAATTTCATCTCCCTTTGCAGTTTATTGCCAATATTTACAAATTGATTAGAATATGGAATAATGAAATGATGAAATACTAAAATATGTCAAAGCACTAGAAACTATCTAATGAGAGTTATGGAATTCTATGCAAGTATTGCTGTCGAGAGATATAAGTGCTAGTTTATTTAAATGGGCCATGCTCTGTGAAAAGAGGGCTTAATTGAATCTGCAAAAAGTACCATCAAGTTCAGCCTGTGCAGTATATGCAGGCAGACTTGGACCAAAATTTTTGCACCTGGTCAGTTTTCAGCATGTCCAAGGACCAGTCCATCTTTTTATTTAAAAGTCAGTTGTGAAAAGAAAAAGTTAGTTTTCTGGTAACAAGCATTTTCTCCTTTTCCCTCTGTATTTTCGAAAGTTTTTTCTCCCACCTCAAGGTAATTAGAATATGGAATTGTGTGGTAAAGGATTAAATGTATTTTTTTTTTCCTTAGTTATTGATGTAAGATTATTTGTATGACCCGAGAGTAAATTTAAATGTAATATGTTTTCAAACCTGTCCATTGATACTTCTCAATGCTGACAACAGAAGAAACATACCTCCTTAATTAACATATAAAATGTTAAAAAATTCAGACTTTGGAACTAACTCTGTTGATTGATTTGTATAAATTGACACTGAATACAAGTGACTTATGTCAAGGTTTCTTTCCCCCAAACACCCATCTTCTTTATCATTCATCCCTTCATTTATTCATTCATTATAAAAAAATGAACAAAGAATGGATAATAAGCCTTTACCACACATACCATAGAACCATTTACCACAAAAACCTTTTTGGAAAGGATGCTCTTTGAAAACATTGTGGGAAAAGGAGGAATGCTGCTAGCCACTGTTTTGACTGTTTTGAAGGCAAATCCTATAATTTAGTTGACAGTTCAACTGTCGCCTGCCAAAACTGTAAATTTTGGCATGACTCGCATTTGTTGTGTCGAGGTGGGGGAGGGGGTGTTTGGGTAATATTGAAACAATTAGTGATCAAAGGGAGAAAACTATTTAAAAATTTATAATTTGTTTTTATCAGAGTCACCTCCCTTTTTGTTCTTGATGCGATAAAACCCAAGACGAATAATGTGTAAAATGTATGAAGACGACTGGTACAAAAGCGCTATTTTCCATTGAGCTGTAATGAATATTCCTTTACTTCCAAAAAAAAAAAACAGAATTGAAATATAAACCGTTTTGTATATATCTGGTCACCCGACAGGAAAAAAAAAATGAATAAGAATATATTGTGATCAGGCGGTTGTCTCCCTTGTATTTCATCACTCAGTGCCGCAAACACAGGAACCGCCAAAATTTGAAGATGGTTGGGGTATTACAAGTCTGTTCAATGCCGAAATCTTTGGAAAAATCATCATTCACAAATCACTCTCCCTTACATTGGACTTCAATTACTATAAAATATATGGATTGATCAATGGAGCCATCAGGAGAAAGGAAATTTCGAGACAAAACAGGACAGAGACAGGAAACAGGAAGCACCCTACAAAAGAAGGGAGGCCACTCTTTACTTATTTTGATATTTTATGCTGTACGAGTTTTCTCCCTTAGACAACAGAATTTTGTGATTATATTTTCAGTAATGATGTATTTTGGGCCGGTGGCCTGTATTTACAATAAAAGTATTGTATTGCATTGTGTTGTGAGAAACCAGGTCAGAGCTCTATCTGAATGATCTAGAATGGTGGAATTGTTAAACCATGATATTAAACAAAGAAATTTTGTTATTTTGCATAACTTAATCTCTTTTCGTAGTTTATTGCCAGTAGTTACAATTTGATATTAATTTTAGGTGCCAAATACAGAAATGATGAGAAATTAATGTATGTCAAAGCACTGGATACTATCTAATGAGAGTTATGGAATTCTGTAAAAGTATTGCTGTCGAGAGATACAAGTGCTGGTTTACTTATCCCTTTACCCGATGACAAAATTTTAGTCCCGTCCAAATTCAAAGCACTTGCAGACGACAATTTTAATGCGGCTCAAACGGTGCAATTGTTTAGTGATAGGGAAGAAAACATTGTGGGAAAAGGAGAAAATGCAGGTAACCAGCATTTTCTCCTTTTCCCACAATGCTTTTTTTTTCCAAAGGCCGTCAAAAGTTGTCATTGTGTGGTAAAGGGTTAAATGAGCCTTGCTCTGTGAAAAGAGGGATTAATTGCATAGATCTGTGAAAACTACCAACAAAAGTTAGTACAGATAACTGTCCCCAAAGGTGATGTTACTTTTTGGCTGGTCGCCTCAGCCTGTACAGTGCACAATAAATGTCCAAATATGGAGAAAAAAAATCACCGTAACGTCTCATTATAGAGACTACAACTAAGGTCAGCCTGCACAGTTCATACAGCCCAACCTGGACCGTAAATTTTTGCTTTTGGTCAGTTTTCTGTGTTTGCAGGGACCAGTCTACCTTTCAATTTAAAAATCAGCTGTGAAAAAAATGGCTATCATGGACCCAAAATTATTTTATAGCTTCATCAATGTAACACATGACAGTGATACATCAAGCCCATAGCTCAAATAGTTCAACAAGGGGTAGAGTCAATCCTCTTCAACCATGTGACAGTCTGAGCTTCAAAAAGGACTGTAAAGTGTGATGTTTTGTTACTTATTACAGTCAGACAGAGGTTTTTGTCTTTTTCTCAATCATGGTCATGTCTTACAAACATGAAAGCTGGCAACAAATGCATGGCTAAAATATATACCGCATTGGACGGAGTTCGAACCCATGAAGGACAAATATACACGGTCACTTTTCAAGGTTTAATAGACCAATACCATAACCACTGAGCCAAAGAGATATCTCCCCAACGCAGTGGTCATGTATCGTATTTAAATCGCGACGATTATCTATTGATGTCTCAAAGCAGAATGTCCGCTTTTGGAAAACAAATGGGAGTTTAATGGCTCTATGGTCACTCCCAGATGAGCCCCATCTTACAGACATGAAAGTTCGCAACAAATGCACAGCTGAAATATAAACTGCATTGGGTGGAGTTTGAATATCTTCATTTTTTCAAGGATGAAAAAACCAATACCATAACCGCTGAGCCAACGAAATATCTCCCCAGCGCAGTGGTCAGGTATTGTATTTTAATCGGGACGAAGCTATGCATGAAGGAGTTGAAGTTTGTTTTGGGAAGGACAGCAAACATTGTGGGAAAAGGAGCTGCTTAATTTGACTCAAGAATATTTTGCAAACATAGAAGATTAAGATCAGACTGCACAGAATATGCACTCCTATCTTAGATCTACAATGTCTGAGAAAGAGATTTTTTTTCTCAAAAAATCTTAGACTGGTCCAAATTGAGAGGGGTGCAGAGGACAAAATCCAGGACAGGTAGTTCTGGAAAATGTTCATCCCAAAATCTGAAGAGCCACCTTTAAATCCCTATTTCCAAAAAAAAAAGAAACTGGTATACGTGTTCAAATTGTGATGTTAATGAGGATGTATTAATAAATGAAGAAATAAATTTCAGCCAAGCAGAAAGTACGTATATGTCAAAGATCAGGCTATATATTTTTCTGATGTCACATCTTGAATTACCAACCCATTGATATGTAAACTCTTTACCACATAATCCCAACTTTTAATGACCCTGAGAAAGAGGCCTTTTGAAAATCAGCATCATTTCCTTTTCCCACAATGTTTTCTACAATTCTGAAACCAAATTTCAACTTTTCAGTTACAATTATTTTGTTGTCTGCAAATATTTTCAATTTGGACTGGTCCATATTTTTGTCGTCTTTGTAAAGAATTGTTGTGAAAAGTATTTTGATAGCTAATTCATGCGCGGATCCAGATATCTTTCTCAGGGGGGTTCGAACGAAAACGCACTCGTCTTACTATATGATGCTTTGATTTCCGGATTTCAGTGGATGTATAATAAGCCGTTTACAAGAAAAGTCAATGTTTCCAGTTCTAACCATGAGGAGGTCTCCACATTTAGAACCTTTTTATTTTTAAAGTTTATGACTGTATTTTACATACAAACGACCATTTCATGAATCCAATAACCACATTTTTGCCGAAATTCCAGGGGGGGTCCGGACCCATGGTCCCCTCCTCTGGATCCACCCATGTAATTAACCCCTATTACTAAACATTTTCATATTATAATGACTTTGAGCAAAACCGGCTTGGGAAAATATTGTGAGGAAAGGAGAAAAAAATGCTTGTTACTAGCATTTTCTCCCTTTCCCACAACAATGTTTTCTAATCTATTAACTCTTTACCACATGACAAAATTTTAGACTGGCCCAAATTGAAAGCATTGGCAGATGACTAAATAAGTTGACTAAAAATAGAAATTTATTCTGGGAAGGGTAGAAAACGCTGTGGGAAAAGGAGAAAATGCTGGTTACCAGCATTTTCTCCTTTTCCCATGGTGTTTTCAAAAGGCTTCTTTCTCAGGGGCGTCAAAAGTAGGGATTGTGTGGTAATGGAAAACTCAGTTGCAGTCTTTTGAGTTGCGTTTGATTTCTTGTGAGAAAATTCTTTTGAATTTGGACAGGTCTAACACTTTGTCCTAGAAAGTTAACCCTTATCCAGATGACAAAATTTTAGCTTCATCCAAAATTGATAGCATTTGCAGACGACAATTTCAATGTGGCTCAAATGGTGCAATTGTTTGTTGATAGAGTAAAAACACTGTGGGAAAATTAGAAAATGTTGATCAGCAGCGTTTTCTCCTTTTCCCACAATGTTTTCAAAAGGCTCCTTTTCAAAGGTAGTCAAAAGTCGTCATTGTGTGGTAAAGGGTTAAGGTATCGAAATGGATGAATTGATGTTTCATACAATTAACTCAGACGACAAAATAAATGTGGTTCAAAAATTGAAATCTGTTTTGGGAAGGGTCGAAAACACTGTGGGAAAAGGAGAAAATGCTGGTTACCAGCATTTTCTCCTTTTCCTACAATGTTTTCAAAAAGCTTCTCTCTTGGGGGGGGGGGGGGTCGTTAAAATTCGGGATTGTATGGCAAAGAGTTAATCCCAAGAACATCTCAACATTACTTCCTTTTTTTTTTTGTTATGAGACAGATTAGAAGGGTGCAAGTTTGACAACAGCGATGTAAAATTTCATGACTATGTTAGGTTAACCCCTTACCACACAATGCCAATTTGGAAGAACCCTGAAGAAGAAGTCTTTTGAAAACATTGTGAGAAAAGGAGAAAATGCTGGTAACTAGCATTTTCTCCTTTTCCCACAATGTTTTTTACCCTATCATAGAAAAACGCATCATTTTCACCACTCTGAAATTGTTGTTCTTACGAACGAAGTCCGTAACAAAGAAACAAATGAATAAATGCATGGCAGAAATAAAGGTCGGAGCGGGATTCGAACTCCGAACTCCCGGACGCAAAGCCAATACCCTAACCACTGAGCCAAAGAGATATCTCCCTGACGCAGTAGCCAGGTATTGTATTCAAATCGGGAGTATGCCATGCAGGAAGGAGTGGTCTCCCGTAACATTGTCTGTAAATGCTTTCAATTTAGAAAAGTCTAAGATTTTGTTGTGTGGTAAAGGGTTACTTAGTGGTTAACCCTTTCCCAAACAAGCCCTGATTTTTACATGTCTGTAGTAAAAGTCTTTGAAAACACTGTGAGAAAAGGAGAAATTGCTCATTATGAGCAATTTCTCCTTTTCTCACAGTGTTTTCTACCCTTTTTGAGAGCTTTCTGCAATTTTCTCCAAATCTAAAATTGTCGTCTGCAAAGATCTTTCAGTTTGGAAGGGTCCAAAATTTGTTGTTTGGAAAAGGGTTAAAGGGCCTTTATGCTTTATATTTATTACAAATTAGATAATCATGTGAAACTGCAAAAAGTACAAATATGTACCAGTTCATGTCCCGCAAAACAAACTTTTCCTGTGTATGACTCGATAGATAAAGAAAGAGATCTTACACACTACTTTACATAGCGGCTCCTTTCTTTGGACCAGGTCTGTATTTTTCAGAACGACCCGTCTTAACAATAGAATGCACGAGAGCAGGTCTATCTCAGCACGTGCGCAGGTTGTTTCGTAGATAGAAAACCTGCCCACGTGCTGGAAAGACCTGCTCCCGTGCAAGAAAGACCTGTCCACATGCAATTGATGGATCTTGAGCCATGCATGCAGACAGGTTCGTGAAGGACATTGGTACTCGCGTGATACTGATTGTTATGAGTTTGTAAATAACAGGAAAAATCTTGTAAATATACTTCTTTCTGGTAAGACAGATATTAATATATTTTTTATTGGTGACCAACTCAGCAATTCTTTGATATTTTTTTTCAAAGCGATCATTAAAAAAAGCTATCCACCCTCCCCCTCCTCGTATTTACAAAATCTGCGGTCACATTAATGCCAATATTTAAACATTGTAGATAAAGTGCCTTATCCTTAGGTTGTTGTTACATACATGTCATTATCTCATATCTAAACACAACATTTTTTTCTAGTTTTCATCTAAATTAAATAGCAAAAGTGGCAAAAAGTTAATGACGGACGCATGTTCTAAAACATGTCTCTAGTATTGTTGTATTTTGGTTCAAATGCACCCTACTTCCTGTGAGACCGACTGTTGATTTGTCCGTATTAGCGCAGTTTAGCCTCTGGAGCGAAAAAGCCCTCTTGTTATTTTTCTTATTGTGAGAAAGCAAAACTGACATAGGAGCACTGTCCTTCTATGGCTGACCCGGCACAGCTAGTTTCAAGAAAGCAATTTGAGGGGCCCGATCACTCTCATAGTCGAATGATCAGAATCGCTTTGATACCAACTGTCCTAGAAGCTCGACCCCAGGTCCCAGGCTTGAGCCTCTTTGGAAGTGACTTTGTATGACTGAAAGCGGTGTAAAACGCCATTCATTCATTCAGTCAATCAATAAATGAATATAGACCTATGGCCTTACAGAACTGGATGAATTAGTGCAAACGGACAGACTGTAGAAATAAAAACACAAGTGTTACCGGCAAAAGCTGAAATCCATGAATATTTCAATCAATTCGAACCTAAATTGAGCAATGAGCTCACTCGTACAGCATCAACAAACCATCCCAAGTTAAAAAGAAATAAGGTTGATGCTCACGAGGTCTCAGTTTCAAGTCAACATTAATGTTCAAGCGAGAAAATAAAACTGATAAATAAATGAAAAAGGAATACCCAAAAATTAAAAAACCATAAAACATATTTTACGCTTCCTTTTGTCATCAAACGTATCTGTTCTTTTCGAAATGGCTGTCAAGTCGTCTGCTCAATACTGGTGGTGGCCGGTATATAAGTGGGATATCGACCTCGTACATCGGTCTTTCCGTATAAGAACGACCAGGGCACGAGCTTCACAAAACACCTTGAGCGCTTCGCGCTCTTGGTGTTTCGGAAAGCTCGTGCCCAGGTCATTCTTATACGGAAAGACCTTGTACTCAGTCAATATCCTATACATACAAACACTCTGTATATACAATTCCTGATAAGGATAAAATGATGGAATGATGGTTTTGATAAAATGATGGAATAATGGTTAAAGGCTAGAAAATATTGTGGAACAAGGAGAATATGCTGTAAAAATTGTATGAAGCATTCCATATGATTATCACAAAACTTGGTGAAACGGGTAGATGGGTAGAGCAGAAACGGGGAAAAAAAATCATGTATACCTGTAGTTGTTTACTGGTATGATGAAAGAAATATGAGATGGTCATAATAATATTAAGATATCCCGAAATTTTCCATATTTTTTTTTTGTGAATATACTTGCAAACATTTTCTTGTAAGTGCTTGAAGTTTTATATCCTCTTTTAATGAAAATGATAAAAGTAAACAATGAACTAAGGCTAAAGAGACAATAAAAAGGGGTTATTTCTTTACCAAACAACAAAAAAAAATTAGACTTAGTCCAAATTTGAAGTATTTGCAGACCACAAAAATGATGTGACACAAAATTTGAAATGAATTTGGGAAGGGTAGAAAACATTGTGAGAAAAGGAGAAAATGCTGGTCACCACAATTACCCACAATGTTTTCAGAAGGGTTCCTTCTCAGGGTTATGAAAACCTGAGACTGTTTGGGACAGGGTTATAAAACAGAAATATATGTGAAAAAAAGTATGTGTAATCCAAAATAACTAGTATTAAATGTGCCGGCAGAAGACTATGGGTCAGCATTTCTTCTTTTCTCACAATGATTCCAAAGTACCAGCGCTCAGTCATTGAAATATGGAAATGTTTGGTACAGGGTATATCATTGGTTTTTTGGTAGATTGTTAGTATTCCAAGATAAGTCTTCATAAAACATGCAGTCTGTTCCTTGATTTACACTTATAAATACGCTTTGCGCTTATCTGAGACGACAACGATCTTTCTAGAAGAATTTTTGCCAAACCTATTGATTTCGCGCATGTCTGGATGCTTGTCCGCCTCCATTTCCGGGTTCTGGTTCTGTCACAATAAAGTGGACTTCCTCAACGTTTTCAGTGTAAAATCTTTTATAGATTATAGAAGACATGGCTAGGGAATACGACCATTTATTCAAGCTCTTAATAATCGGCGATAGTGGTAGGTTTTTGTCGCTCTTACCAGACGAAGTATCGTTGAAATTTGTCAAAATTGATAAACAACAGACAGAAATTATAATAAAACCTCAAATGTATCAAGAGTTAGAAAATATGAAACAAATGTTTGATGATAATGATCGGAACATTAACAAGAATGCAGAGAATTCTGTATTATCGGATTTTCTTGCTCCATGTACCTCTGAAATTATGTCCCAGTGATGAAAACGAAAGTGGATAAAATGTGCAGTGAGCACTTGGTTCGAACTACCTTCAGTCTGAAGGTGTCTGCTCCGATGCTATTTTTGTGACTGTTCTTCGCATTCAGCTCAGACCAACGTTTATTAAAGTATCGGGAACAAATACGATTTTACCCGCATCTTTTCGATCGGCTCTATCCGACAGAATTTCCAATGACAACTAATAAAATGGGCATATCGTCTACCCTTCCCAAACGAAATTTGCATTTTTCAGTCATATTTATTTTTTCGTCTGCCAATGCTTTCAATTTGGATCAGTCTAAAATTTTCTTGTGTGGTAAAGAGTTAAAGGATTTGAAGACAACAGATTAATCCTTGCTGAAATAATGAGATTTATCTTTGATATGATAGAAATATAAAAGGAAAAAAATGCTGGTTGCAGTTACTAGTAATTTCTCCTACAACATTTTCAACAGGCATCTGTCTAAGGTTTGCTGAAGCCTGAAACACCTGATTCATAGTAAATTGTTAAATACCCCTTGGATTTATATTTAATGCTTTCAACCTCAGGTGAAATTAGGCTTGATTTGAAATTGGCTTTTGTATAGACTAGACCGAGACTATTCTTACATTAGGAAATTAAAAAAAAAAAAAAATTCTGTATTTTCAGGTGTTGGCAAAAGCAGTTTACTTTTAAGATTTTCTGATAATACCTTTTCAGGTAAGCTCCCATTTGTTTTTCAGATATGTACAGGATACATTTATGCCTGAATTGCTTTGAGATTTTTTATTTTTGAAAGATTTTATCTAAACATAGGGATGCTTTTGAGATCATGCCGTGTTTGTCATGCATCACGTTGTTTGTTGTCTATCATCAACTCGTACCTTGTGTATACTCCAGAGGCCACATTTCAGTTAGTACTAATGAAATGTTGCTAAGAGTATTTGTTTTGATGATGTCTTTGTTTAGTTTTTGGTTCTAAATTTATCTTTTTTTTTTGGCAAAACAGTCCTTATTACACTGCTAGATGAAAGAAATGAATCATAGTAGTCAATATGAATGTTCAAGCTATTATAAAATTGAATCACAAAAATGTCAAACAAAACATCAGCAAAAGCCTACTTCATGTATAATCTTACATGTAGATTTAGTTGTGAAAAACCTTTCCGTGTGTATTAAATGTGAAATGATTTTTTTTTTCTTGTTTTTAGCTCACCTGAGCATGAAGTAACTCTAGTTGCCATGGCAACCAAAAGGAAAAAAATAGCAATATCTTTGAAAATCTACTTCTCAGAAACTAGAAGGCATAGAGCTTTGATACATGTATTTGGTATGTAGTATCTCCTAGTGGACCTCTACCAAGATCGTTTGTATGATGCCCCTGGGGTGCAAAGAAGTCAGTGGCTTTGAAAGAAAGTTGTGTCTGTACCTGTATGCAAAAGCCATGAAACACATGTAGGTGCACCAACTGCCACCAACTGCCATGATAATTATGACCTAAGCAGTTAAAACTGTGTCAAACCCAAATACAAACATACCAACAAAACTTTCCTTATAGGAACATACATAACAACAATTGGTGTAGACTTTAAGATACGAACTATAGATGTGAATGGAGAAAAGGTCAAACTACAAATCTGGGACACTGCTGGACAAGAGAGATTTAGGACCATTACCTCTACGTATGTACACCACTATGATGAGAATAATCTATATGAAACTCTTATTCCTTGAAGCTGTGATCTTTCTTATCTTAATTCTCTATCACTACATGAAATTTCGGACTCCTCCAAATTGAAAGTGTTTATAAATGAGAAATACAAAAAAAGGGAAAAATTTTAAAAAATTGTCTTTGATAGGCTTTTGAAAAAATTGTGAGAAAGTGGAACCAGTATTTCCCTTTTCTCACAATGTTTCAAAAGCCTTGTAATTATTCCTTAATGTTGTTAAAACATGCTATTGTGTCGTGAAAGGTTAATCAGATTAATCAGATAGTTAGCGGTTTTGCTTAGACCATATTTTACAAAGAAATTACAGGTATTACTCTCTTGGAATTTCTTTGAAGAAATCATTCTGTCAAAAAGTATGGCAACCAAGGCAACAAAATCCAAGAAAATAAAATCAGAAGATAAAAGATATGAAAAAAAAAAATGGACTGGTGAATTCATTTTGTTGACAGGCTCATGAACAGTCAAAGGAAAAATAAAACCATGCCAGATGTAGCCATCACTTTTTTTTTTCTACATTCAAATCTCTAAATCTGCTGCTGTCTTGGAAGCAATCCAATATTTAGAGACACTGGATTAACCCATTACCACACAATCCCTACTTTTGACGACCCTGAGAAAGAAGCCTTTTGAAAACACTGTGGGAAGAGGAGAAAATGCTGGTAACCAGCATTTTCTCCTTTTCCCACAATGTTTTCTACCCTTCCCAGAACAAATTTCAATTTTTCAGTCACCTTTATTTTGTCGTCTGCAAATGCTTTCAATTTGGACCAGTCTAAAATTTTCTCGTGTGGTAAAGAGTTAAAGACCTTATGTAAAAGCATAAGAGGACAAAATACTGTTTTTCCCCCTCTGTCTCGTCTCCTATTTAACACGGGGTCGTTAAAAGTAGGGATTGTGTGATAATGGGTAAAGTTTTTCTACCATTTTTCGTACATAACAGTTAATTTTATGTCAGCAAATGGTTGGTATTGGATAAGTCTAAATTTTTGTTGTATAGTAAAGAGTTAGCCTTTAGTGTGCTTAGCGTGACTTGTGGCCCATATAGATCAAGATCAGTATGTTCTTAAATCAACATTGTTTGATAAGGAGATATTTATCCCCACTTTTTTAATATGAAAGAGCCATAATTAAGGTCTTTTACTAGCAGCTCTAATGATAAGTTTATCTTATTTAGGAGGTTAAAGGTGGGTACTTAGAATTTTCACATCACACCAAATCAAACAATATATATACAGTCAAATCTCGGTAGCTCGAACACCCAGTGGACCAGCCGATTTGTTCGAGTTATCGGAAGTTCAACCGAGCCGAAGATCATTTACAGATCGCCGGATTCGATTAAGAAATATATTATGTCCGCAGTAGGTTATGGCCAACATTACCAACGCCCAATAGCATTTTAAATGATCGCACGGAAAATTTTGATATTTTTACCATTTACAAACAAAACAGTTGTTCAGGAAAATAGCTTTTTGTTTACTTAACCTTGCATCTAAATATCATCTGATTGAAACCTCCTCTTTGTTTATATTTAGATGTACATTTATTCCATTTATAAAACACAAGTTTAATATACGGCTTCAGTTTGCAAAGACAAAAATACTGTCAAACACCACAGTTTGATGCGAAAGGCGTGAAAAAATGATTAAAGGCAGAGCAAACATCCAATCAAGAAAAAAAATTACAATCATTATTTATCAGCATTAATTAATGAAAGGTACTTATTTTTCATGGAATGCGTTAATATTACGCGCCGTTTCATTTAGTGGGGAGTAAGGTGTCATAAACAGATAAACAATCTACATGTGTGAAATTCACCAACAATTACAATACAATACAAATACAAATTGTCAACTAATTTATCGGCCAACCTTTTGTTCGACCTTTCCCAGGTAAAAAGTATAGTGATTTTACGCTTGGGACCATGAAATGTGTTCGAGAGTTTGAGTTTCACGGTGTGCGAGTTTTCCAAGGTCGAACTCGTTGAATTAAGAGCATTTTTTGTCGGGACCGACATTCTTGTTTGAATTTTCGGTAGTGTTCGAAGATTCCCGTGTTCGAGCTACTGGGGTTTGACTGTATCACTGAAATTTATATGAAAAAAACAATACAAATCATCAATATTGATTAAGAATCATAAAATTACAAAAAAAATTTTTTTTTGGTGGTATTCCCTTAAAAGGCTACATAGCCTTTTAACCTATTTTTAGATTTCGCGCCAAAAATGAAAAAGAAAAAAAAAAGCATTGTGGGAATGTTAAGTGACTGGCACATGACTAATGATACTTAAATTCCATTACATAACACACATGTAATTATTTTTCATAATATCTTCTTCTGACGCTATGTTGAAGCTTCGTCTGTGTATTTCCGGTTGTTCATGTAAAAATAGAACATGTTTCCCGTCGATGTCGACCTTTGCCGCGGTAAATCTCTAATTTCTATTGTTGTCTGATGGATTTCAAATACTGCGCTTCTATGAATGACAATTATAAGGCTATGAGAGTATAAGGATGATATTTTTGTATTTTTACAAAATTTTCGTATTTCGAAGGGCCACCTTTAACCCATTACCACACAATCCCTATTTTTGACACCCCTGAGAAAGAAGCCATTAGAAAACATTGTGGGAAAAGGAGAAAATGCTGGTAACCAGCATTTTCTCCTTTTCCCACAATGTTTTCTTCCCTTCAGAAAACAAATTTCAATTTTTCAGTCACTTGTATTTTGTCGTCTGCAAATGCTTTCAATTTGGACCAATCTAAAATTTTGTGGTTTGGTAATGGGTTAAGAGTTACGATTTTTCTTTGCAATTTAACTTTGTAAGAAGTGAGGTGAGAAAGCGATGAAATGACCTTCTTGTAAAGCATGCATTGTGTATATATTACAGGTATTACAGAGGAACACACGGTGTGATAGTGGTATATGATGTGTGCAGTGGAGACTCATTCGCAAATGTAAAACGTTGGCTACATGAGATAGATACCAACTGTGATGTAGTCAATAGAATTCTAGGTAAAATTTCTCAGTTCTGTGAAACTCTGTGCTTTGATGGACACTTTTACACCTGTTAATACAAGCACTGTACTTCTCCAGAGTGTAAATAACTATTGTGCAGTTTAGCTCTATTCTGGATGACAGAATCTTTTACTTGTCCAGGTAGAGAGCATTTACTGTGGACAAATTCTTTTTGGCTGAAATGATGTCTCTGAAAGGGCAGAAATCAATTGTAGATGAAAGGAGAAAATGCTGGTTACATGCATTTTCTCCTTTTCCCACAATGTTTTCTACAGCCTCTTACATCAGGGTTGCTACAATTCAAGATCATGTGGTGAAGGATTAACTTATTACTAAACGACAAAATTATAGGTTCGCCAGAATTGAAAGGAATTGCAGACGACAAAATAAAAGCGACTGAAAATTTGAAATTTTGTTTTGTGAAGGGTAGAAAACATTGTGGGAAAAGGAGAAAATGATGGTTACCAGCATTTTCTCCTTTTCCCACAATGTTTTCTGAAGGCTTCTTTCTCAGGGGCGTCAAAAGTAGGGATTGTGTGGTAATGGATTAAAAGCTGGATGAAACACTTGTATCAGTAGCAGCTAAATGTGTCCTAAGAAAGAAGGTAAGATTCATATACATTGGAAGCTGAAAAATAGAATTACAAATGAGAAACTACTCACTCTTAGCAATTTTTGAACTTGTAAGACAGTGTTTTAAAGTCCATTTTTTAGGTTTATTTTGAAAATACTGGTCTTTTCAAACAACTTTGTACTATTGTAACTGCTTTCCAGTTGGCAATAAAGACGATGATCCAGAGAGAAAGGTAGTTTTAACACAAGATGCACAAAAGTTTGCCGAACAGATGGGTATACAATTGTATGAGACCAGCGCTAAAGAAAATAGAAATGTTGAGGAGGTAAGTCAGGAATTACTCAGTCATATGCCACACAGTTCAATGTTTTAAATGACCCTGAATGAGAAAGCTGTTGACAACATTGTGGGAAATGGAAAGTATGGTGGTAGCAAGCAGTGTTTTGTAACATTTCTAGGATAAAATCAATCACTGGAGCCATATCCAATATTTTGGCTACAAGTGCTTCAGTAAAGCTATTAAGTCTAAAATATGATGATCAGGTGAAAGGTTGTCCTATTTTTTAATTTTTTACCAAACGGCATAATTTTAAATTAGTGAAAATAGAAAGCATTTGCAGGTAACAAAATTAATGTGATTCAGAAATCTAAATTTGTTTTGGGAAAGAAAGAAAACATTGTGGGAAAAGGAGAAAATACTGATTACCAGCATTATCTCCTTTTCCCACAATGTTTTCAAAAGGCTTCTTTCTCATGGTTGTGAAGACTAGGGATTGTTTAGGAAAGGGTTAAGTGTAATATTTGTGCTTCAGTAATAAAGAGTTGTGAAAATCTGTCGGTGTAGTACTTGTGATTATATGTCCAAGATACATAGGTAAGTGCATATACCATCTTAACTCTTTACCATACAATGCCGACTTTTGATGCTCCTGGATAAGAAACCTTCTGAAAACATTGTGGGAAAAGAAGAAAATTTTGGTAACCTTCTCCCACAATGTTTTCTACACTATCAAAGATAAATTGCACTATTTGAACCACACTGAAATTGCCTTCTGCAAACGCTTTCAATTTGGACAAGATTAAAATTTTGTCATCTGGTAAAGATTAATCTTACAGTAAATATGCCAAGAACAATTGGACATTTTCTTTATTTCATTCTTTGCTTTACTTGATACTGAAATAATGTAAGATTATGGTTCGATATGTCATTGTTAGAACCAGTAAAAATACTGGTTTCATGTTTTCTAACTCTTCAAATTCAGCAGAAACAGTTGTTTTTGTGCACAAGTTACCTTGGTAAACAGCATGTGCCATTCAACCTGGGGGAAATATGACATAATTAACATGCATTTATCCTATATATCTCTCATTTTATGTTATATTGTAATTTGTTGTTGTATGAAGGGATATGCCACAGAAAATAATGTGAACATCTTTGCTGGATTTTGACAGAAGTAACAACAAAACACAGGTTAGAAGCATCAAATAAATAGAATACTTGAGTGGGTTTTTTGGCGGAGGATTGAATTTGTTTCATCCTGATGTTTGGTAAAGGGTTAAAGGTAAATGGTACAGGGTTAAAGCTAAATTATAAGACAGTCACTTGATATAGAATTGCTAATGATGAGGGGTAGGACAAATCAAGGTAATCTCACCTTTTTTCTCCCATTTTTTTTTTAGATGTTTGTAGCCATTACAAAATTAGTCTTAGCCACAAAGAAAGAACAACAGAAAAAAGTTGCAGAGCAGCCGTCAGAAAGAATAAAGTTGGATGGACGGAATAGTAAATCAAAGAAATCAAAAAGTTGTTGTTGATGAAGAGTGCTGTGTACAAATGTATATTTATTTTTGTATGAGACACAATTAGAGATCAATTATCAATTACATTCACAAGCAGAATTATCTACCATTCAGGGCTGAAGTTTAGCAAAGGTGGTGTTATTTTGCATCTGCATTGGTAAAACTGTTTATCTATTAACTTGAAGCATTTTACAATAATACAGGTGATTTGTTCATGATTTACATATGATTTACATATTCCATTGTCACTTTCTGATTTACCTCATCTTTTTGTCTAGTAACAAGAGAATGTAAATGTCATTAACTCTTTACCATCTCTTTACCAAACAATCCCAAGTTTGAAAAATAACTCTAAGGGAGAAGGCCTTTGAAAACGTTATGGATAAAAGAGAAAATGCTGGTTACCAGCATTTTCTCCTTTCGAACAAAATTTTTAAAGCGAAAAACCTGCCATTTGAGACAAATTTACAATGTTGTCTGCAGATGCTGATAGTTTAAAGGAGTCTTAATAGTTGTCTCTGTAAACTCTTTACCAAACCACAAAATTATAGACTGGTCTAAATTGAAAGCATTTGTAAATAAATGTGACTGAAAAGTTGAAATTTGGTTTGGGAAGGGTAGAAAACATTGTGAGAAAAGGAGAAAATGCTGGTTACCAGCATTTTCTCCTTTTCTCAGAATGTTTTCAAAGGACTTTTTTCTCAGGGTCGTTAAAAGTCAGGATAATGTGGTAAATGAGCGAAAGGTTTATCTTTTTTTTTTTTTTACTTAAAATTGAGGTGTTTTTGTTCATGAGTTATTCTAACTCACAGATGAAAAAAAAATTGAAAGAATTAGTAGACAAAATTTAAGTATTGCTCAAATGAAAGAACTTGTATTTGAGATAGTTGCAAAAGGACAAATTGCTGGTTATCTGCAGTTCTTCTCTTTCTAACTGTTTTCTTAGGGTTTTTGACCCAGGATGATTAAAACAGAGGATAGCTGGTATAAAAAGAAGCTTCAAGATTGCAATACAGTATGTCATTGTCCTTTTTCAAAAAAAAATGTCTTTTCATGGGAACATTGCAAACAAGAAAAAGATATTACAATCTTTTCTTAACTTTTCACAGTCTTTGTGTGTTATTTATTACCTTTTTACAAATTTGTATTACAACTGTTTTTGCAACGAGGTGCACAGAAGCTAAACTCCAGTCATACATTCCAGTAAATCTTTTTACATGTGCAATACAGAATATATAATATTAAATATGGAGCTTGTTGGACAGAGCTATCGGGCGAAAAGTTAGCTATCTCTGCACAAATACATTTGATTAGTTAGTTTAGTCCTTATTTGTAGCAATCTCAACAATAAGGTCAGGCTGCCATGCAAAAAGATATTCATTCACCAATTCAGATGTTTATTTCAGCTCAAGTTTACTGATAGGTAGGTGCACAATTTGGTGCTTTGGATTAAAGATCAGCACTGTCCACATATGTTTTGTCCATCAATATTTTAGCTCCCCTGAGCATTAAGTGCTCATGGTGAACTTTTGTCATCATGCTGTGTATGTCGTGCTTCGTCCGTTGCTTTTCGTCAACTTTTACCTTGTGTATGCACTAGAGGCCTCATTTTCAATGTGATTCTTGTGAATCTTGTTCAAAAAGTTTGTTTTGATAATATCTCGGACAAGTTTGAAAATGGGTCATGTTGGGTCAAGACCTAGGTAACTAGGTCAAATCGTAGAAAAACCTTGTGTAAGGTCTAGGGGCCATATTTTCAGTCCGATACCCATGAAATTTGGTCCGAATAGGCACATTTTTTTCTTAAATACTCATAAAAGGTTGTAGGAATGTATGTCTGTATGATTTCTACATATCAAGGAGGCTGCTGAGACAAATTCTAGAAAAAGCATGTGTGCACTCTAGTGGCCATATATGTAAACCCAATACTAATGAGTGTTTATCAGAGTGTTTGTCTTACTGTCTTCAAAGAAATTGCAAATGAGTGAGTGACTTTGGAAAACATCGTGGCAAAAGGTGAAATTGCTCGTGATGAGCAATTTCACCTTTTGTCACAATGTTTTCTATGCTATCAAAAGGTGTCATATACACACAAGAAATGGCTTCATCCTTGCTGTTATTTAGGGTTATTTAGAAATACCACAGAAATGCCTTATGGAGTAAAGGGTTAAACAAATATTTGACCAAACCACCTGGAAACCTGGGGTTTATATCCAAGCCAGTAGCTCTGTCCTACCAGATTCGTGACAATATACATTTAGATATCAAATGTAAAGACATCATAGGATATTAATCCTTAACCATACAAGCTTGTGTTTTATAAACCTAAGGAAAGCATTGAAGAAAAAAACAACAAAATGCTGCATGACATCATCTTCCTCTTCTCTCACCAAGTTTTGCTGGAGTTTAACCCTTTACCACATAATGGTGGGTTTTGATGAACTTTGGAAAGAAGTATCTTGAAAACAATGTGGGAAAAGGAGAAAATGCTGGTTACCAGCATTTTATCCTTTTCCCACAATGCTTTCTACCTATGAATAAACAATTGCACCATTTTGAGCCACTCTGAAATTGTCATCTGCAAATGCTTTCAAGTTGGGCAGGGCTTTGTTGTCTTGTAAAGGGTAAAAGATAAATCCCTTCTTTTGTGTCACATTTGATCAGCTGATCTCTGTCTTTCATATGGCTAAAAATAGTGGGGGAGGGGGCATAAAAGCAGAAAGAAGTAGTTACTAGCATCTTCTCCTTTTGCAACAATATTTTCTTAAGCCTATTTCAAGGTTGTTAAAACAACAGATTGTATGGTGAAGGGGTTGAGACTCCACTGAAGTTTTGAGCTCTGGAACAAATTGTTATTTTCTATTTTTTTCCCCCAAGAAAACAAAGTAGTTTACCTGTTTTAGACAGAATGACATACTTGTTTGTTATATATACATCTGCATGTAGTTATTTTACAGTGGACTATACTCAATATCTGCTTATTACAATAAATAGCGTGTAAATACATGTATATATTTCCAGTCAAGTATGTGATAAAAGCATCATACTTCACATTTCTATGGTTGTATTGTTCAGGACAGTGTTTTGGTATTGTATAACCCAGTTTCTGTCAAATTCATTGACTTTTTCAGTATGATAAATACATTCATTTGGCTCAAATGATGAGAGTGACCTTTGAAAGGGTAGACAGTATTGTGGAAATGGAGAAAATACTGGTTACTTGCATTTTCTCCCTTTTCCACCATGTTTTCATAAGATCTGTTTGCAAGGGTGGATGACACACAGGATTGTTTGGTAAAAGGTTCCAGCCTTTACCACACAATCCAGACTTTTTAACTCATTACCAAACAACAATATTTTAGGCTTGTCCAAATCGAAAGCATTTGCTGACGACAAAATAAAAGTGACTGAAAATTTGAAGTTTGTTTTTTGAAGGGTAGAAAACATTGTGGGAAAAGGAGAAAATGCTGGTTACCAGCATTTTCTCCTTTTCCCCACAATGTTTTCTAAAGGCTTCTTTCTCAGGGGCATCAATAGTAGGGATTGTGTGGTAATGCGTTAACCCATCACCAAACAACAAAATTTTAAAGTGGTCCAAATTGAAAGCATTTGAAGATGACACAACAAGTATGACTACAAATTTTGTTTTGTGCAAATGCTTTCAATATTGATAAGATTTCATGTGATACTAAACAAGAGAATTTTTAAGACTTGTATAATCCAGACTTTATTTCTAAACACCGGAAGGGTTGTATTATGTTATTGCCTTGGTTGTCTCTCCATCTGTTTGTCCGTATGTCAGTAATATTTGGTGTTCTCAGCTACTCCAGACCTACAGTTTTCATTGGAACCATTTTAAAGTAACCACAATGAATCTCTATGATGTGTAGTTGTGCATGTTACTCTTAAAATTTGGAAATCTGCAGCTGTTCTAGATTTTAACTAATTTTACCAACAAGCCCCTTCAGGTGTGTATGTGCCCCTTTGTGAGGCTCTTCCTTTTTATTAGCTCTCCTGGCTGAAAGCCAGCAGAGCTTATGTCATGGCATGGTTTCTGTCATCTGTCTGTCTGTGCTTTAGTCTCTTTCTATGAAGTCTGCATTTTTGGTCAGGTTTTTGTTAAACTTGCACAGTTTGTTTATCTCATCAATAGCTTTAACCCTATTGATTTTGAAAAAAAAAACAAAACGACAAACTGTATGGGAAAAGTAGCCATTTAATTTGAAAACTTTCATTTCTTGTTTACGCGATAAAGTCTGTATATTTCTGGTCAGATTTCCATGAAGCTTGCAGAGTTTATCTTATACTTAGCTTCAACCCTATCGATTTTGAAAATAAATCCAACAAATAGTTTGGGAAAAGTAAGAGTTTATCTTATACTTAGCTTCAACCCTATCGATTTTGAAAAAAAAATCCAACAAATAGTTTGGGAAAAGTAACCATTTCAAATTGAAAATGTTTATGTCTTGTGTTACGGGAGACCACTCCTTCCTGCATGGCATTCTCCCGATTTAAATACAATACCTGGCTACTGCGTCAGGGAGATATCTCTTTGGCTCAGTGGTTAGGGTATTGGCCTTGCGTTCGGGAGTTCCGGGGTTCGAATCCCGCTCGGACCCTTATTTCTGCCATGCATTTATTCATTTGTTTCTTTGTTACGGACTTTGTTCGTAAGACTTGTTTACGTGATTAAGTCTGTTTTTGAAGTCAGATTTTCATGAAACTTGCATAGCTTGTTTATTTAAAAAATAACTTTAACCCTCTTTATTTTGATAAAAATCCAACGAACAGTATAGGAAAAGTAGCAATTTCGAGTTGATCATTTTCATTACTTGTTTACATGATAAAGTATATATTTGTGATCAGATTTTTGTGAATTTTTCAGTTAGTTTATCTCATCAGTAGATTAAATGACCCAGTTGTCTTCGAAAAAATCCAAGAAACAGTAAAAGTAGCCATCTCAAGGTGAAATTTTCAATTTCTAATTCACATAATGTAGTCAGGATTTGTAGTTGGATTTTTATGAAACTTGAACAGTTGCTTCCTTACTGATTTTTGAAAAGTTTTTTTGAAGTTATGCTTCTTGTTTATAAGAGCTTTCCTTCACACCGATTTTACTGGTTTTCTTTTTGCATCATGAATTCATAATATATGCTAGCATAAAAGCAAAATCTCTGCCAGTAGAGCAATTTCAGGCCCTTCGGGGCCTTCTAGTTTTTACACATGTGCAATATTTTAAAGGGATGAACCTATAATGCTAGGAAAGCTGGGCATAATTCCAATTCTCTGCTACTGACAAAATTTTAGACGATCCAAATTGAAAGCACTTGCAGACGACAAAATAAACGTAACTCAAAAATTGAGATTTGTATCCAGCAGGGTAGAAAACATTGTAGGAAAAGAAGAAAATGCTGGTTACCACAATGTTTTCAAAAGGCTTCTCAGTCTTAAAAACCAGGGATTGTTTAGTAACGGGTTAATCACATTATCCCCTCTTGCTTTTCTCCTCTAAGATCAATTGCATTGTCTTGTTTTGATCTGTGCTGTCAGTAAATGTACCAAATCATCCTCAGAAAAGGTAGTTTAAGTCTTTACCAAACAACAAAATTATAGACAGGCCCAAATTGAAAGCACTTGCTGATGACAAAATAAATGTGACTCAAAATTTGAAACTTGTTTCTAGCAGGGTAAAAAAAAACCTTGTGGAAAAAGGAGAAAATGCTGGTTACCAGCATTTTCTCCTTTTCCCACAATGTTTTCAAAGACTTTCTATCTCTGGTTCGTAAAAACCAGGGATTGTTTGGGAAATGGTTAACTCTCTACCACACAGCAAAGAAGTAGTCTTTTTCAAATTAAAACCATTTGCAGAGGACAATATAAGTGTGGCTTAAATGATGGAATTTCTCTTTGATAGGGTAGAAAACATTGTGGAAAAAAATGGAAATGCTGGTTACCAAACATTCTCTCCTTTTCCCACTGTGTTTTCGAAATGCATATGT
This sequence comes from Tridacna crocea, assembly GCA_943736015.1. Lineage (NCBI taxonomy): Eukaryota > Metazoa > Mollusca > Bivalvia > Cardiida > Cardiidae > Tridacna > Tridacna crocea. The sequence continues at coordinate 28,463,652 of OX031070.1, forward strand.
TCTCTGGGTTGTTCAAAGTCTGGATTATGTTGTAAAGAGGTGATATGTATTCAAGATGTACCTAGACAGATCAGCCTTCTGCAGTCCCTGCAGATTGACCCAGACTTGAAACTTTTTGCTGTCGGTCAATTAACCCTTGACCACACAGTCCCGACTTTTGACGACTTCAAGGAAGAAGCCTTCTGAAAACAGTGTGGGAAAAGGAGAAAATGCTGGTAACCAGCAATTTTTCCTTTTCCTACAATGTTTCCTACTCTTCTAAGTCAAGTTTCATTTTTTGGGGTCAAGTTTTATTATTTTATCATCTGTAAAATGCTTTCAGTTTGGACAAGTCTTAAGTTTTGTCATGTGATAAAGAAATAGCTATAATGTCTAAGGACCAGCTAACTCAAAAATAAGTCGTGACAAAATGGATTCAATGGATCTATAATTATGTAAGGAATTACACCTTGGGAAAAGAATCATGTATTAACTCTTTACCACACAATCCCGACTTTTAACGACCCCGAGATAGAAGCCTTTTGAAAACATTGTGGGAAAAGGAGAAAATGCTGGTAACCAGCATTTTCTCCTTTTCCCACAATGTTTTCTAACCTGCTGGCAACAAATTTCAATTTTTGAGTTGCGTTTATTTTGTCGTCTGCAAATGCTTTCAATTTGGACCTGTCTAAAATTTTGTCGTTTGGTAAAGGATTAAACCCCCTTTTTGTAGGGAACTCTTCATTTAACCCTTTACCTAACAGTCCCTGGTTTTCACAACCCTGTGAAGGAAGCCTTTTGAAAACATTGTGGGAAAAAGAGAAAATGCTAGTAACCAAAACAAATTCCATTTTTTAATAACCTTAATTTGTTGTCTGCGATTGCTTCCAGTTTGGGACCAGTCTAACATTATGTCGATTGGTGAAGAGTGAACATCGTTTAGAGCAAACTCCAAGTAGTAATGTGATGAAACCAAACTTCATTTTATACATTCGTGCAGGTGACAGATATGGTGGGATTTGCCATATAAGAAGAAAAGATTCATCCCAATAGTTTCATGTTTTTGTGTAGATTGTTTTTTTCAAATCCATGCATTTCTATAAAGTTTCTTTTCAATTTTTTTTTTCGGTAACATAAGTCCGATATGCTGTAATGTATTTGTAGAGTGCAGAATTTGTTTAGAATCATTTTAATGTATTTTTGTTGTTGTTCTTGGGATGTGTGTTAATTATGCTTTTAGGATTATCATAATTATGTATTCCAAAAATTGCATTGTGTAAGATATTTTATATTGAAATGAAGCTACACTGTTTTCTGTTTCAGTGATTATTAACATGTAGATTGATTTTTTTCCAAGAGATGTGGAAACACTGAATTATTGTACACTGGTATCAATTTTACAATATGAGTGCTAGCATTTTTGTTAAAAGATGGAAGCTAGTTTTTGTCTGTAGATGTATTTGTCAGTGAACTACACAAGATACACCTGTCAGAAGAAAACTGCTAGTATATCTGAATGAACAGAAATGCTAGTATCTGAAAGTAAAAGATGAAAGCTAGCATCTTGAGAGGCATACTAGTATCTGTCAGTAGATGGTTACTGGTATCTGTCGGTAGAAGATTAACTCTTAACCAAACGACAAAATTTTAGACTCGTTCAAATTGAAAGGTTTTGCAGACGACAAATTGAATGTGACTTAAATGATAAAACTTGTCTGTGATAGGATAGAAAACATTGTTGGAAAAGGAGAAAATGCTGGTTACCAGCATTTTCTCCTTTTCTGATAATGTTTTCAAAAGCCGTCTTTCTGAGGTTCATTAATAAAAGTCGGGATTTTGTGAGAAAGAGTTAATACTTTAGTAATGACAGTTGATCACAAATGCTAGTGTCCGTCTTAAAAACAGATACTTGTTTCGCAAAAGTGGAAGACAAATACTACCATCTTTCAATGATAATTTCCATCAATCGTAGAAAACAGTGAAGCCTCGTGCGAGATTTAAAGGTTGATAAATTGTATATAGATGTAAATTTTGTAAATGATACAAAAGCTTGATATCTTTCATAGAAGGATATACACATTTTATTACTTCTACTGATATTTCTAAGTTGTTTCTTTGAGATCAGCAGTCCAACAGCATAATAACATTAGTAAAAATTAACAGATGAGAATATCTCCGAATACCCCTCAGTCTTAGTCTTTACTGTGGACAAAACTGGGCATCCGCATTGAAAGCCTTTGTAGACAACAATGCTAATTTGGCTCAGATGAGCCCACCCGAGTGGCTCAGTGGTGAGTGTGTCAGACTTCTGACCTGGTGGTTGTGAGTTCGATACATGGTTGAGGTGAATTTTCTTTCTGGTGTTTTTTCGCGTTTCACCTCTGCTGAAGCATATGAGAAAAGTAGTCAGTGGCTTTAGAAAGAAAGTAGTGTTAGTACTGGTATGAGAAAGCCAGGAAGCATAAAAATTATGTGCCTCACCGACTGCCATGATATGACCATAGCTGTTTAAAGTGGTGTTAAACTCCAACACAACCAACTAACCATTTGACTCAGATGATGGAATTTGTCTTCGATATGGTAGAAAACTTTGTTGGAAAAGGAGAAACTGCTGGTATTCAGGAGTTTCTCCTATTCTGACTGTGTTTTTTAGAAGGCCTCTTTGTCGAGGTTGTTTAACCCTTTCCCACACAATGACAACTTTTGACGACCCTTGGAAAGAAGCCTTTCGAAAACATTGTTGGGAAAAGGAGAAAATGCTGGTAACCAGCATTTTCTCCTTTTCCCACAATGTTTTCTACCCAATCAATAAACAATTGCACCATTTGAGCCACATTGAAATTGCCATCTGCAAATGCTTTCAATTTGGACGGCTAAAATTTTGTTGTCAGGTAAAGGGGTAACATTGGGATTGTGTAGTAGAGGATTAATCTAGATTTGAAAGAAGAGTGCTTTCATCTTTTTTTAGAGCTATCTTGTTTTTGGTGTTTTATTTGTATAGTTAAAGTATGAAAATGGTTATGGGCTGGCATGGCTACTACATTTGTATAAATAAACTAGTACTGCCCATTTGAAACTATGTTTTCAAGAAATCAGCTGTCATTTTCCTGTGTAATAAAACATTGTATTTGATAAATTTATGGAATTGAAAAATGCTCAAGTACATGATCCCATAGAGTATCCATTTGTTCTTTTAAAGCTTTTTCGAACTTTACTTTTTGAACAGATTTCCAAAGTACCAACTGACAATACGTGTGTTTGAGATTCATCCAGAAGTGATGAGATATGTCAAGAGAAGAGAGAGGGAAAAAAGTAGGGAAATAGAGGAAATGCTGGTTACCTGCATTTCCTCTGTTTCCAACAATGTTTTCATTAATTGAAAAGTGTTTTGGAGAGTTGAGAAAACTGTGTGAAAAAACAATATGTTCAAAAGCCTTTTTGTTTAGGATCATTAAAAGTTGGGAGTTGTGCGGTTAAGGGTTAACAGAAAATTAGTGATGATTTCTGTCTCTGAAACAGTACAGTATAATTATTGTACCAGTATTTTCTCATGATTTTCCAGAAGTTTTTATAACAGAAAGATAGTATGACTTAAAAATGTTAGGGAAGGGTTATTAATTATGATTGAACAAAATTAATTATGTACAGTGACATTCATTTGTCAAATTGTTAAAATATCATTGTAGTCAATTTACAAATAAAGTAGAAATACATCATCATACATAAAAATCCAAGTGTTTTTTTATGCTTTAACCCATTACCACACAATCCCTACGCTTGACGAACCTGAGAAAGGAGCCTTTGGAAAACACTGTGGGAAAAGGAGAAAAACGCTGCTAACCAGCATTTTCTCCATTTCCCTCAGTGTCTTCTAACCTCACAAAACAAATTTCAAATTTTCAGTCACTTTTATTTTGTTGTCTGTAGATGCTTTCAATTTGGACAATTTTGTTGTTTGGCAAAGAGTTAAAGTAACCCACTATTCATACCTTTAACATGTCGGTCAGGTATTTACTGCCCAATTGTGAGTTTCACCTATCCTTGGGAAGACAGCTTTTGAAAACAGTGTGGGAAAATAGGGATGATGTAAATATGTAGCATTCTCTCCATCGTCTGTTGTCTGTCAACAATTTCTTTAAACATCTCCTCCTAAAGCACTGGGCCAATCTTCATGAAACTTGGCAGGAATGTTCCTTGGGTGAAACTCTACCAAAATTCTTCAAAGAAATTAATTCCACCCATAACTCTGGTTGCTATGGCAACAGAAAGAGAAACAAGAGGACCATGATGGTCCTATATCGCTCACCTGAGTTTATTTGTAACTTATATGGTTTATCAAGGGCAGGCTATTAATTCTTTTCAAATAAAGCATACCCTGGGGTTTGTCACAAAAATATGTTTACAGATTTTCTTCTTTGTCTTTGGCCAGTGGAGCTAAAAGCTGCTGCTTATCATCAATTTTTCTCTTCACAGTGTCTTGTTCCCCTTTTGACTTGTAGTTTAGCCATTACCAGACGACAAAATTTTAGACCGTTCCAAATTGAAACAAATTGCAGACGACATTTTAAAATGTATCTAAAATGAAAAATAAGTGATCTATATGATAGAAAAGATTGTGAGAAAGGAGAAATTGCTTGTTACAAACAATTTCTCCTTTTTAGATGGAATTGATTTTAAAAGATTTCCTTCTATGATTCTATGTGAAATAGTGTGCACCAGGGCACAGAGCCAAAATATGACCCCAAGGGGATAATTTTAATAATTTTTATAAAGGGTCACTAGATGATGCTACATGCAAAATATGAATGCTCTAGCCTTTATGGTTTGTCACAAGTAGATTTTTAAAAGATTTCCTTCTTTGTTTCTATGTAAAATAGGGTGCACCCGGGCAGAGCCCAAATATGACTGCAGAGGGATAATTCTAGCAATTTTGGTAGAAGATTATCAGATTTTGCTACATAGCAAGTATGAATGCTCTAGCCATTACGGTTTGTCAGAAAAAGATTTATTAAAGGTTTCCTTCTTTGTTTCTATGTAAAATAGCGTGTCCCCAGGCAAAGCCCAAATATTACCTAAGGGGAATAATTTTAACAATTTTGGTAAGGGGTCACCCAACGATGCTTCAAACAAAATATGAATGCCCTCCGCCTTATGGTTTGTCACAAGAAGATTTTTAAAGATTGTAAAATAGGGTGCGCCCGGGCAGAGCCCAAATATGACCGCAGAAGGATAATTTCAACAATTTTGGTAGAAGATCATCAGTTAATGCTACACACTAAATAGGAATGTTCTAGCCATTGATTTGTCACCAGAAGAAGTTTTACAGATTTCCTTCTAAATTTCTATGTAAAATAGAGTGCGCCCGGGCAAAGCCCAAATATGACCCCATGGGAATGATTTTAACAATTTTGGTAAGGGGTCACCCAATGATGTTTCAAACAAAATATGAATGCTCCCAACCTTATGTTTTGTCACAAGAAGATTTTTAAAGATTTTAAAATAGGATGTGCCCGGGCAGAGCCCAAATATGACAGCAGAGGAATAATTTTAACAATTTTGGTAGAGGATCATCAGATAATGCTACATACCAAATATGAATGCTCTAGCCATTATGATTTGTCATCAGAAGATTTTTTAAAGCTTTCCTTCTTTGTTTCTATGTAAAATAGGGTGCACCCGGGCAAAGCCCAAATATGACCCCAGGGGAACAATTTTAACAATTTTGGTAAAGGGTCACCCAATGATGATTCATACAAAATATGAATGCTCCTGGCCTTATGGTTTGTCACAAGAAGATTTTTAAAGATTTTTTCCATTTTCAGCCATTTTGTTGCCATGGCAACCAGAGTTTTTGTTGGAATTAAATTCTTTTAACAATTTTTGTAGAGCTTCACCCAAGGAACATTCATGCCAAGTTTTATCAAGATTGGCCTTCTGGTTTTGGAGGAGAAGATTTTTAAAGAAATTGTTAACGGACGGATGGACAGATGGACAGAAGGACGGACGGACGCCTGACGATGACCGGTCACAATAGCTCCCCCTGAGCATGTTGTGCTTAGGTGAGCTAAAAACCCGAAATCTTTGAAAATCTTCTTCTCTGAAACTAGAAGGCGTAGAGCTTTGATATATTTGGTATGTAGCATCTTCTAATGGACCTCTACCAAGTTTGTTCAAATTATGCCTATAGGGTCAAAACTGGCCCCGCCCCTGGGATAACGAGTTTGAACCTAGGAACAGAGAAGGAAAACTTTAAAAATCTTCTCCTCTGAAACTTGAAGGCATAGAGCTTTGATATTTGGTATGTAGCATCTCCTAGTGGACCTCTACCAAGTTTGTTCAAATTATATCCCTGGGGTCAAAACTGGCCCCACCCCAGGGGTCACAAGTTTGAGGATAGGAACAAAGAAGGAAAACTTTAAAAATCTTCTCCTCTGAAACTTGAAGGTGTAGAGCTTTGATATTTAGTATGTGGCATCTCCTAGTGGACCTCTACCAAGTTTGTTCAAATTATGTCCCTTGGGTCAAAACTGGCCCCATCCCGGGGGTCAGAAATTTGAGCATAGGAACAAAGAAGGAAAACTTTAAAATTCTTTTCCTCAGAAACTAGAAAGCGTAGAACTTTGATATTTGGTATGTTGCATCTCCTAGTGGACCTCTACCAAGTTTATTCAAACGATGTCCCTTGGATCGTAACTGGCCCCACTCAGCGGGCCACTAGTTTGAGCATAGGAACAAAGAAGGAAAACTTTAAAATTCTTCTCCTCTGAAATTAGATGGCGTAGAGCTTTAATATTTGGTATGTGGCATCTCCTTGTGGACCCTCTACCAAGTTTGCTTAAATCATGCCATGGGGTCAAAACTGGCCCCGCCCCGGGGGTCACAAGTTTGAACATAGGAACAAAGAAAGAAAATTTTAAAATTCTTCTTCTCTAAAACTAGAAGGCAGAGAGCTATGATATTTGGCATGTAGCAATTCCTAGTGGACCTCTACCAAGTTTGCTCATATTATGCCTTTAAGGTCAAAACTGGCCCTGCCGGGGTGGGGGGGGGTGTGTGTCACAGGTTGGAACATAGCAAAAGAAGGAAAACTTTAGAAATCTTCTCTGAAACTTGAAGGTGCAGAGCTTTGATATTTGGTATGCAGAATCTTCTAGTGGACTTCTATCAAGTTTGGTCATATGATGTCCCTGGCATCAAAACTGGCCATGCCCCGGAGGTCACAGGTTGGAACATAGGAACAAAGAAGGAAAATTTTAAATTTCTTTTACTCTTAAACGGGAAGGTGTAGAGCTTTGATATTTGGTATGTAGCATCTTTGAGTGGACCTCTACCAAGTTTGTTCCAAGGATGCTGCTTTGGTTAAAACTGACCCAGCCCTGGGGACCACAAGTTCGAACATAGGACAAAGTAGGAAAATTTAAAATTCTTCTTTGAAACTGGAAGGTGTAGAGCTTTGATATTTGATTGCCCTATGTCCAGTGTCTGTCGCCTGTCAACAATTTTTTTAAACATTGTCTTCTAAACCACCCGGCCAATCTTGATGAAACTTGGCAGGGATGTTCCTTGGACAAAGCTTTACCAAAGTTGCCCAAAGAATTGAATTTCACTCATAAGTTATTGTCTAAGCTGAGCGTTCCAGGGCCAATGGCCCTCTTGTTTTTGTAAAGGGTTCAATTTGTGTTGTTCCCATGTTGCCTATTAGCAGACAGCTTCAGGTCCTCTTGTTCTACAGTTGGCAGCCAATTGGGCTAAAATTTTGAAGAAACATTCTTACAGCTAGTGAGAGAGAAAAACGCTGTTAAAACTTGAGTGTATAGGTCTTACACGATAAACGTTTCATTATTATACTCCCGAAGGGTTGTACTATGTTATACCCCCGGGCCCGTATTCACCACCCATTCTTGAGGATATTCTTAGTCTTATTCTCCAAGGTTTCCAAAATTTGTAAGTAACAACTTCTGATAGGCCTAACCGAATGGTTTAGCCAATCAGAAGTTGTGTTACTTACAAATGTAGAAATTTCTGGGGAATAAGATGAAGAACGTTGTTAAGAATGGTTGGTGAATATGGACCCTGGATCGCTGTTTGCGTTCTAAAATTATCTGCCCCTGATTTCTGAAATAACCAACTTTTCACTTTGAATTTTTGTCCAGGCCATAACTTCCATACTATAAAAGGTATCAACTTGAAACTACATACACTGATAGAACACATTATGGAGAAGTGCAGTGCACATGAACCATAACTCTGCCACCATTGTTTTTTGAGTTATTGCCCTTTGTTAATTTTCATTTTGAATTTTTGTCCAGGCCATAACTTCCAAACTATAAAAGCTATTCACTTGGAACTTCATACACTGATAGAACCCATTATGGAGAAGTGCATTGCACATGAATCATAACTCTTTCACCTTTATTATTTGAGTTATTGCCATTAATTTTGTTAATATTCAGTTTGAATTTTTGGAAAGACCATAACTTCCAAACTTCAAAATCCATCATCTTGAAACTTCAAGGACTAATACATTGTAGAACAAATTATGAAGAAGTGCACTGCACAAGAACCATAACTCTGCCATCCTTCTTTTTGAGGTATTGCCCTTTTCACTTTGAATTTTCGGCTGGGCTTTAATTTCTAAAATATAAAAGATATGATCTTAGACCTTCAAAGTCTGATAGAACACCTTGTGTATAAGAGCAAATCACAAAATTTGTAGCTTTGCCACCCTTATTTTTTTAGTTATTGCCCTTTAATATTTTTCACATACCATGGAGAATAACTACTCTTCATCCATGGCCCATGCAACTCATTTCACAGACAAGCCCTTCGGGGCCTAAATGGTCATCTCGGATTAACCTGCGCAATCCGCATAGGCAAATCAGAGATGGCCCTTTATGTTTTTATGTAATTATCTGTTTCGCACAAGCATGCTGTGGCACAAAATCTAATGTAGTTGTGAAGTGCCATCTCGGATTAGCCTGCTTAGACTGCACAGGCTGATCCGAGACGCCTATGAATGAAATGGATTAAAAACAGGCTAAAAACCTAACACAGTGATTAGGTATTGCATTTGAATCGGGATGAAGCATGCATGAAGGAGCGGTCTCCCATAACAAACTAAACTACAAAAGTAAAAGATTAATCATTTTACAACGCTATCACAAATTTTAATTGACCTTAGGGGAGATTGCTTTTGAAAATGCTGGTAACCTGCATTTCCTCCTTTACCAACAATGTTTTCTTCCCTTTTTAAGGTTACACCCTATAATTTGAAACACATTTAATCTTGTAGTCTGCAAATTCTTTGGATTGGACAACTCTAAAATGTTCATGTGGTAGAGTTAACTCCTTACCAAACAAACCCTAGTTTTCACAACTCTGTGGAAGAAGCCTTTTCAAAAAATTGTGGAAAAAGGAGAAAATGCTAGTAACCAGCATTTTCTCCTTTTCCCACAATGCTTTATACCCTATCCAAAACAAATTTCAATTTTTGAGTCACATAAATTTTGTCGTCTGCTAATGCTTTCAATTTGGAACAGTTAGATTTTGTCATCTGGAAAAGAGTTGACGCTTAACCATCAAAGCTAAATTTTCATAACTCTTAGGAGGCTGCTTTCAAAAACGTTTTTGGAAAAGGAGCAAAATACTGGTTAATGGGGAAAAAAGGCCATTCCAAGTTGAGTAGCATTTTCTCTATCTATCACAATATTTTTTATCCATTCAAAAATCACAACATTTGAGCCATATTGGTCTTATATATGCTTTATACCCTATCCAAAACAAATTTCAATTTTTGAGTCACATAAATTTTGTCGTCTGCTAATGCTTTCAATTTGGAACAGTTAGATTTTGTCATCTGGAAAAGAGTTGACGCTTAACCATCAAAGCTAAATTTTCATAACTCTTAGGAGGCTGCTTTCAAAAACATTTTTGGAAAAGGAGCAAAATACTGGTTAATGGGGAAAAAAGGCCATTCCAAGTTGAGTAGCATTTTCTCTATCTGTCACAATATTTTTTTATCCATTCAAAAATCACAACATTTGAGCCATATTGGTCTTCTGCCAATGCTGCCAATATTGACTTGAATAAAATGTTGTAGTCAGGTTAACTCTTTACCAAACAACAAAATTTTAATCTGGTCCAAATTGAAAACATTTGCAGACAGAAATGTGACTGAAAAATGGAAATTTGTTTTGGGAAGGGTAGAAAACATTGTGGGAAAAGGAGAAAATGCTGGTAACCAGCATTTTCTCCTTTCCCCACAATGTTTTCAGAAGGCTTCTCTCTCGGGGTCGTTATAAGTCAGGATTGTGTGGTAAACAGTTAAGAACAACACATAATTGTGCGAGCTGCACAAAATCATAAGAAAGGGAAACAATGACTTGTAGGCTCATTCAAACACAACAAACACCAATTCTCTGTAAATAAACAACTTTTAACAACAGCTAACAATACTGGTATTTAATAATCTTAACAATGAACTATTGCTTTAAATAAGAATTAAAAAGCAGAGCCATTGGCCCTGGAGTGCTCACCTGAGAAAAGACATGTTGGATTGATAAAGCGAAAGAAATCCTGGTTGTGAGGATATAATTGGCAGAAGTATAATTTACCAATTTCCTAACAAACTTTGCCTGTTTTAGATCTTGTTAAGAGATATCATCAAGTCAGAAATTTTGACGATTTTTCATCAGTATTTGACTAAATATGCAATCTCTAGACTGGACTGTACACAAGGTTTTTCTAAGATTGGCCCAATGTAACCATATTTAGAACTTGTTCGAGGTAACAGGATAAACATTCTGACCAAGTTTCATGACTATCCAGCTGAAATGTGGCTTCTAGAGTGCACAGTAGTTTTTTTCTAAGATCTGGCCCTGTGACCTACTTTTTGATCTGACATGATCCAATTTCAAACCTGCTTGAGATATCATCAAGGCAAATAGTTTCATGGGTATTTGACTGAAAATGTGGCCTCTAGAGTGTACACAAGGTAAATGTTTACAACGGCATGACACATGACACTTGACAGATGCTGGACATGGCGCAATCACAAAAGCTTGCCTTGAGCGCTTCATAGTCAGGCACTGGTTAGCTAAAATTATGAGTGCGATTTTCCATAATATTCATTTGCCATACAATTTATTTTTAAACTGTGAATTATAATTGGTAACTCCCATAGTAAATACCCCAGGACATACATGAAGTTTGTCTTATTCATTAAATTCAACTGAATAAAAGGATTCCCTTTCCCTTTTTAGCTTCACCACTTTTGGAGAAAACAAAGAGATACTGTTATAGCCCTAATGACCTTGTCATCAGTGTAGTCTGCAAATCGAGGGGTAAGTGCAAGACTATTGTAAGTGCATATACATTGTATATACCGGTACACTTACAATAGTCTTGCACTAACCCGTTGAAATATACTATCACAACCTTCTAGAGCTTGCAGTTCAAGACAATGCTTGAAAGCATTTTTTTCCCTTTCCCAATATGTTTTCGAAGTCTTTTTTCCTGTGGGCCAATAAAACAAGGTCCACTCTAAACAATAACAAGAAGTGCAAAACAGGCACAGCAGCAAGCTCTAAAAATCAACTACTTGTACATAATTGAGGCATCCTCTGGCAAAAGCGACCTTAATGCATCTCTATGATAAATTATACCAACCACATGTTCTTGGATCCATAAAGCCAATTTTGTCTAGCAATTGCCTGAATCATGAAGTAGAATAGTGTTTGGACATGCCAAATGATGACCAATAGTAAAATATCTCAACCAAGGTCAGCCTGGGTTGATACTTTTTACAACTGCATCAAATTTCCATTTCACAGAGCATGTGTATTTTAGCGCACAGACTGCTAACTACAGTAAAACTTGTGCAAAGCAGCCACACTACGCAGATATGAAAATAAACCTTCTTTTGCAACTGGTTCTTCAACCCTTTCCCAAACAGCAAATTTTAGACTAGACAAAATTAACTCTTTACCACACAACAAAATTTTAGACTGGTCCAAATTGAAAGCATTTGCAGACGACAAAATAAAAGTGACTAAAAAATTAAAATTTGGTTTGGAAAGGGTATAAAACACTGAAGGAAATGGAGAAAATGCTGGTTACCAGCATTTTCTCCATTTCCTTCAGTGTTTTCAAAAGGCCTCTTTCTCATATCGTTAAAAGTCAGGATTGTGCAGTAAAGAGTTAAAAGCATTTTGCAAATGACAAATTAACAGTTGCTAAAAGCTAAAAAGACGATTTTTCTATATGGTCGGGTAGAAAATATTGTGGGAAAAGGAGAAAATGCCAGTTACCAGCATTTTCTCCTTTTCCCACAATGTTTCCAATAGGCTTCTTTTCCTGACCCGTAAAAACCAGGGATTGTTTGGGGAAGGGTGAACACACGTCACATTTCACTGAAATCTAGAGTTTAACGCTGTACCACATAATTATTAAAATTACTGTGAGAAAAAAAAATGTCTTCGAAAACATTTAGGAAAAGGATTTTTTATCGGAAATATTTCTACTCTCTCCAAGAAAAATATAATATGAGCCGGCAATTCCAACACTCTGTTGTCTGGTAAAGTTTCAGGAGTAAATAAATTTTAAAGGAAATCACCTTGACTGTGATTTAACTCTTTACCACACGAGAAAATTTTAGACTGGTCCAAATTGAAAGCATTTGCAGACGACAAAATAAATTGAAATTTGTTCTGGGAAGGGCAGAAAACACTGTGGGAAAAGGAGAAAATGCTGGTTACCAGCATTTTCTCCTTTTCCCACAGTGTTTTCAAAAGGTTTCTTTCTCAGGGGCGTCAAGAGTAGGGATTGTGTGGTAATGGGTTAAATTACTATCGCAACACCCTAAACTAGAGCTGTCACTGAATGTGACTTAATACCCCCGCCAGCGCTTTGACAGAAACAGGCAATTACTAGTATTTTGTAAAGACTGACACACAGTCTGGCAACTTAACCCATTACCACACAATCCCTACTTCTGACGCCCCTGAAAGAGAAGCCTTTAGAAAACATTGTGGAAAAGGAGAAAATGCTGGTAACCAGCATTTTCTCCTTTTCCCACAATGTTTTCTACCCTTCACAGAACAAATTTCAAATTTTCAGTCACTTTTGTTTTGTCGTCTGCAAATGCTTTCAATTTGGACCAGTCTAAAATATTGTCGTTTGGTAATGGGTTAAATCTCAAAGCACTACATACAACTTTAGTTTGTTTCTTGAACAGCGAATGTCAAGATTAGATAGACACTACACAACATGCAGAATCTTGTATGTACACTGTATAATATTTGTAAAACTGGCCATTTTAAAAACTAAGTCTCTTTTTCCTAGCTAGAAATTCCAATTTTATTTCATGAATGCTTGAATTATTTAATCCTTTACCACACAATCCTGAGTTTTGTTGACCCCATAGAAAAAGATTTTTAAAAACATTGTGAGAAAAATGGAAACAAGAGGGCCAAGATGGCCCTGGATCACTCACCTGAATTTTTGAGATGACCATAGCCTTTTTTTTTTTGAAGGTATTGAAACACTGGAAACAAAATCATTATTTTGCCAAGCAATTTTTAAAAGGTCACCTGTAAGAGTCCTCTCAAAATCTGACCAGCAGTTTCAAAAAAGAAGAATTTTCAGGAGTTTCTTAATTTCCGTACAGTGCAAGTAGCCCCCATTCACTAGAGCCATGTTTCTTGACCCATACAAATTTCGCGAACACATTTTGAAAAAGGCCATTCAAGGAATATTTCCATGAAACAATTTTCAAATCTGACCAGCCGTTTCAGAGAAGAAGAATATTCAAGAATTTCTTCATTTCCATATAGTGCAAGTAGCCCCCATTCACCAGAGCAATGTTTCTCGACAAATCAAACTTTCATGAACAATTTTCGAAAAGGGTCACCCAAGGAATATCTCTGTGAAAATTTTCTAAAATCTGACCAGCCATTTCAGAGAAGAAGAATTTTAAAGAATTTCTTCATTGCCCTATAATGCAAGTAGCCCCCATTCACCAGAGCTATGTTTCTTGACAAATCAAAATTTCGCGAACAGTTTTTGAAAAGGGCCATCCAAGGAACATTTCTGTGACATTATTTTAAAATCTGGCCAGTGGTTTCTGAGAAGAAGAATTTTTAAGAATTTCTTCATTTCTGTTTAGTGTAAGAAACCCCCATTCACCAGAGCCATGTGTCTTGACCTATCAAAGTTTCGCGAACAGTGTTTGAAAAGGGTCATCCAAGGAACATCTCTGTGAAATTATTTTAAAATCTGACCAGCAGTTACAGAGAAGAAGAATTTTCAAGAATTTCTTCATTTCTGTATAGTGCAAGAAGCCCCCATTCACCAGAGCCGTGTTTCTTGACGGATCAAAATTTGGCGAACAATTTTTGAAAAGAGTCACCCAAGGAACATCTGTGTGAAATTATTTTAAAATCTGGCCAGCAATTTCAGAGAAGAAGAATTTTTAAGAATTTCATCATTTCTGTATAGTGCAAGAAGCCCCCATTCACCAGAGCCATGTTTCATGACGGATCAAAATTTCGCGAACAATTTTTGAAAAGGGTCACCCAAGGAACATCTCTGTGAAATTATTTTAACCCATTACCAAACGACAATATTTTAGACTGGCCCAAATTGAAAGCATTTGCAGACGAAAAAATTAAAGTGACTGAAAATTTGATATTTGTTTTGTGAATGGTAGAAAACATTGTGGGAAAAGGAGAAAATGCTGGTTACCAGCATTTTCTCCTTTTCCCACAATGTTTTTTAAAGGCTTCTTTCTAAGGGGCGTCAAAAGTAGGGATTGAGTGGTAATGGGTTAAAATCTGGCCAGCGGTTTCAGAGAAGAAGATTTTCAAAGAATTTCCTAAAAAATTCTATTTCGTTGCCATGGCAACCAGAGTTTTTGACAGAATCAAATTCTGTGAACAATTTTTAAAGAGGATCTCCCAAGGAACATTCCAGCCAAGTTTGGTCCAAATCCGCCCAGCAGTTTAGGAGGAGTTGATGTTTAAAGAATTGTTGACGACGCACGACGCACTGACGCACGACGCACGATGGACACCGGGTGATCCTAAAAGCTCCCCTTGAGCACGTTGTGCTCAGGTGAGCTAAAAAGGTAAACAGCATTTTCTCCTTTTCCTCTCCATGTTTTCCACCCTATTAACCCATTACCACACGAGAAAAATTTAGACTAGTCCAAATTGAAAGCATTTGCAGACGACAAAATAAAAGTGAATGAAAAATTGAAATTTGTTCTGGGAAGGGTAGAAAACACTGTGGGAAAAGGAGAAAATGCTGGTTACCAGCATTTTCTCCTTTTCCCACAGTGTTTTCAAAAGGCTTCTTTCTCAGGGGCGTCAAAAGTAGGGATTGTGTGGTAATGGGTTAACAGACATATTTCTTAATTTGAACCACATGTAGAATTTTCGTCTGCAAATACTTTCATCTTAGACAAGTCTAAATTTTGTTGTGTGGTAAATAATTAACTCTTTACCACACAATCCAGACTTTTAACAACCCTTAGAGAGAAGCCTTCTGAAAACATAGAGGGAAAAGGAGAAAATGCTGGTAACCAGCATTTTCTCCTTTTCTCTCAATGTTTTCTTTCCTTCCCAAAACAAAATTCAAATTTTCAGTCACTTTTACTTTGTCATCTGCAAATGCATTTAATTTGGTCCAGTCTTAAATTTTTTGGTTTGGTAAAGAATTAACTCTTTACCAGATGACAAAATTTCACAGTTACCTATCTTGAAAACATTTGTCCACAAAAACATTAAATATGATTCAAATGGTTGGACTTTCTTTGAAAGGGGAGAAAATATTCTGGGGACAGGAGAAATGCTAATTACAAGCATTTTCTCCTCCTTCCACAATATATTCCAAGGCTGTCTTCCTCATAGTCATTTTAACATGAGATTCTGTGATAAAGGGTCAATCTGTAACCAAACCTTTACATGACATAACAACCTTGAAGAAGGCTTTTTTTTGTTCAAAACACTGCTGAAAATGGAGGTAACCAGAACTTCCTCCTTTGCCTGCCATGTCTTCTACCCAACCAAATGCAAAACTCTTTCCATGACACACATTAATTTTTTATTTACAATTGCTTTCAAAATGGACAAATCACAGATTTTGCCTTCTGGTACAGAGTTAAACGTTTATTAACCCTTTCCCAAACGACACATTTTTGGACTAGACCAAATTGAAAGCATTTGCGGACGACAATTCAACTCTTGCTGAAAAGATGATTTCTGTCTATGATAGGGTAGAAAACATTGTGGGAAAAGGAGAAAATGCTGATTACCAGCATTTTCTCCTTTTCCCACAATGTTTTAAAAAGGCTACTATTCCAGACCTGTAAAAACCAGGGATTGTTTGGGAAAAGGTTAAACAATCCCACCTTTTCCCACTCAAAAGAAAAGTCCTTAGAAACCACTATGGGAAAAAAAATGCTGGTAACCAACATTTTCTCCTATTCCCATCATTTTTTCTAAACCTTTAATAGACAAAATATTTGGATTACATTAAATATATCATCTGCAGCTGTTTTCATTTTGAACAAGTCTAAAATTTCATTTTATTGCTTTGTAAAAAGTTAAAATTCAGGTCAACATGAACCTCAAATGTTTATCAAGTCTTGAACAACCCTTTCAATTTCTCCTTATCTGTCTTTTCTTTCTCAATAATCAACTCGTCCAAATGTTTTAACTCCTTATTCACAGCATTTGTTAAAGATGGGTCTAGTTCAACGACTCTTTTAAAGTCTGATTTTGCTTCTTCTGGATTCCAGGCCCCAACATGGGCTTTGGCCCTTCTATACAGTGCTTTAACATTATCTGAAAATACAGGAAGGACTGTAAATAATGGAACAATACACCTTTATTCATCTTCACGAGCCAAGGTTACGATCACTACATGGATCTTACCTTGGCGGACTGTGCCTGATTTCGAGATTCCTGCAACACGCCCCCTATTGGATGCTGCTTATTATCTCCCTTTACATCATATTTCTTATAGCCAATGAAATGTCATTTTACAAACTGCTTACGAATACATGTACAATAATTCAACATGAAGCAATAATCACAAACATACTTCGACATTCCATGGTCAGGTGCTGGAATATAGCCTAAAACATCTGATAATTGATTGGTCACATTGAAACTTTGTGTAAATATTGTTCGTCTATGTTTTCTTCGGTAATAAATCATTACAGATTCTGAACACATCCACGGAGGTATTCATGTTTACCTTCTATTTTCATTATGACTCTGTTCTATTTTTATCATAGATAAAATATTACGAGCAATATGATTTGATGCAGTTTGAGCTAGCTGCAACCAATGAAAATGCGTATCAGGTGATTGTCAAAATCAAGCTCAATCCGTCAAGGTAGAGTAGTGCAGTGGATCCTAACCCTTGGCTTGCAAAAATGACCTTTATTAGATGTGGTGGAAAAAGAAAAGCTTTAAAAATTGTAAAAGAAACAAAAGTTTATACCATGATAATCAAAAAACAAAAAATCCTGGGGCAGGCTTTTTTTTTTTGTTCCTTTACATAAATTAAGTCTACACAAAAAGTTGTATTCTAACTGTAAAGAAATGTGTTTAGAATATGCAGTTTATTGCCCTATGTGACAAGGTATAAAGATTTGAAAGATTTCAACAGGTCCAAAATAAAAGATAGTTTAATAAAAAATTACAACCCACTATCAAAACTTATCAAGACAAAACTGATAAATTACCATCAAGATTCCCTCAAACTTTGGAATCTTAATTGAACATATTTACTCAATAATTTGACTTAACTCTTTACTACACAATCCTGACTTTTAACGACCCTGTACAGGTAGTGTTTTGAAAATATTGAGAGAAAAGAAAAAAATGCTGGTAACCAGCATTTTCTTCTTTTCCCACAATGTTTTCTTCCCTTCCCAAAACAAATTTCATTACTTCAGTCACCTTTGTTTTGTCATCTGCAAATGCCTTCAGTTTGGACCAGTCTAAAATATTATTGTTTGGTAAAGAGTTAAGTGACCTAGCTTTTGATCAATGACAAAATGTTTTACTTTTTTTTTCAGTACCATCTAGTTTTATTTATTTCTATGTCTTACTTTATTTCAGTACTCTCTATTTTTCAATGTCTTCCTTTTTATTTGTTTCTTTCTTAAATATAATGTATACAAGTTCTGCTCAGAGGAAAAGGGATTAAATGCATCTGCAAAATACATGGACTGAGGCAGACCTGTGAAGTCTACACAAGCATGTCCTCGGTCACAATTAATCCATTACCACACAATCCCTACTTTTGATGACCCTCAGAAAGAAGCCTGTAGAAAACATTGTGGTAAAAGGAGAAAATGCTGGTAACCAGCATTTTCTCCTTTTCCCACAATGTTTTCTACCCTTCACAAAATATATTTCAAATTTTCAGTCACTTTTATTTTGTTGTCTGTAAGTGCTTTTGATTTGGACAAGCCTAGAATATTGTTATTTGGTAATTAGTTATTTCATGCTTAATTTGATTGCCTGGACAAAACAGATTTTTTGGACCCATAATGATGTGACAAGTTTCACGGTACAATGCTTTGTTTGGTTTGTATTGGAGTTTAACGCCATTTTCAACAGCTCAGGTCATATCATGGCGGTCAGTGATGAAGCTTTGCCACACCAGTACTAACACAACTTTCTTTGAAAATTCTTTCCATAGCCACTGACTGTTTTTCACACATGCATCACAGGTGAGAGGCAAAGAAAATGCCAAAAAGAAAGTTTGCCACAACCAGGTATTGAACCCACCACTACCAGGTCACAAGTCAGATGCGCTAACAAGTAACAACTGTACCACCCGGCCAGGCTTGGTACAATGCATCGTTGAGATGCATCATACTCCTTTTTGCCAGAACAGGGCTTAATACTTATAGTCAATATGGTGTTTGTCTTTGCTCTTCATAAAATGACAATATTCTGGACTTGACCAATTTGGGAGCATGAGCAGATGATAAAATACATGTATATAACTCAAATGGTGATATCTGTTTTTGATAGGACACAAAACATTGTAGGAAAAGGAGAAAATGCTAGATACCAGCATTTTCTCCTTTTTGCCAACAATGTTTTCAGAGGCATTTTTTCTCGAGGTTCATTAAAACTTGGGACTGTGTTGTAAAGAGTTGACTCTTCACCAGACAGAAAGTTAGATCCCTACATACTCAGAGTACTTCTACTTGTATAAACAAAGATGTATATAACATAGGTCAAATTACATTTTTTCAATATAATGTCTTAAGAGAACAGAATAGTTTTTAAAATGATTAAGAGTGCTTTCAAGTAACTCTTTACCACACAATCACGACTTTTAACGACCTTGAGAAAGAGGCCTTTTGAAAACATTGTAGGAAAAGGAGAAAATGCTGGTAAGCAGCATTTTCTTCTTTTCCCACAATGCTTTGTATCCTTCCCAAAACCATTTTTTTTTTCAGCCACATTTATTTTGTCGCCTGAAAATGCTTTCAATTTGGACCAGTCTATGATTTTGTCTATTGGTATAGAGTTAAGAAGTAAGTTAATACAAGAAGATATGCTATCAGGATGTTAAAGTGAAACAATATGAGTAAATCACTTTACATGTATTGGTTTTATACACGTATTTAGATACATGTATGAAATGATCAGTAATAGGGGAAAATACCTGGTTCTCGTTTCAATACTGTGCTTGTATGTTCAATGGCTGGGTAAAATTCCCCCAAACAGAGTTTACACTGAGAAAAATTCAACAAAAATGGAGTCTTCTTTGTCTCTAGTTCTTCCCATGAATCATCCCCAGGTTTCTCCCTGCAAATTTATAAATTATCATAGTTTTTATTTCCACCAGTGGATTCTTTTTAACCTGTTACCACACAGCAAAATTTTCGACCTATCCCAATTGAAAGCATTTGCAGACGACAAGTTCAAAGTGGCTCAAATGGTGCAATTTTGCTTTGATATGGTAGAAAACTTTGAGGGAAAAGGAGAAAATGCTGGTTACCAGCATTTTCTCCTTTTCCCACAATGTTTTCAAAAGGCTCTTCCTCAGGTGGTTAAAAGTCGGAATTGTGTGGTAACGGGATAAGTTGAAGGCATGAATACCAGGACCACAAGTAAACAAAGAAATGGCAATAAATATGAAATTTCTCCCAATAAATGCCCCCAGGAGTTTTGCATAGACATGTATGCAAAACATAGTTAGGGAGCCTTTATTGTGTAACCAATTTGTAAAGCAAAAAGTCTGTCCAATTTTGTATTTCTTTGTGTTTTAGTGATTGTTACGCAGGAATATTAATCAAATTAGAGGAAATATTCATGAAATACTTCAAATATTGTCATTTAAATAAATTAATATACATCAGGTGATCATAATTTAAGTTTTTTTTTAGGGGAGGCTACCATTAGGGAGGGTGCTTTTAGTGGGAGAAACAAGGCACTAGTAATAAACAAGAGGACCATGATGGTCCTAAATCGCTCAACTTAGTACCAAGCTGTAAAATCAAACTTGTGACCCCTAGGCAGCGCCAATTTTGACCCCAGGGGCATCCTAAGAAAAAACTTGATAAAGGTCCACTAGAAAATGCTACTTACAAAATATCAAAGCTCTACGCCTTATAGTTTCAGAGAAGTAGAATTTTAAAGTTTTCCTTCTTTGTTCCCATGTTTCGAACTTGTGACCCCTGAGGCAGGGCAATTTTGACCCCAGGGGCATAGTATGTAGAGACTTTGTAGAATTCCACTAAGAAATACTACATACCAAATATCAAAGCTCTATGCCTTCTAGTTTCAGAGAATAAGAAATTTAAAGTTTTCCTTCTTTGTTCCTATGTTTCAAACTTGTGACCCCCAGGCGGGACCAGTTTTGACCCAAGGAGCATCATATGAACAATCTTGGTAAAGGTTCACTAGGAGATGCTACAAACCAAATATCAAAGCTCTGCACCACCTAGTTTCAGACAAGAATAATTTTAAAGTTTTCCTTCTTTATTTCTATGTTTCAAACTTGTGACCACCGGGGCAGGGCCAGTTTTGACCCCAAGGACATCATATGAACAATCTTGGTAGAGGTCCACTAGGAGATGCTACATACTAAATATCAAAGCTCTGTGCCTTCTAGTTTCAGAGAAGTAGAATTTTAAAAAATTTTCCTTCTTTGTTCCTAAGTTTCAAACTTGTGACCCCCGGGGCGGGGCCAGTTTTGGCCCCAGGGGCATCATATGAACAATCTTCGTAGAGGTCCACTAGGAGATACTACAAACCAAATATCAAAGCTCTACGCCTTTTAGTTTGAGAGAAGAATAATTTTGAAGTTTTCCTTCTTTGTTCCTATGTTTCAAACTTGTGACCCCCGTGGACGGGCCAGTTTTGACCCCAGGTGCATCATATGAACAATCTTGGTAGGGGTCCACTAGGAGATGCTACATACTAAATATCAAAGCTCTGTGCCTTCTAGTTTCAGAGAAGAAGATTTTTAAAGTTTTCCTTCTTTGTTCCTAAGTTTCAAACTTGTGACCCCCGGGGCGGGGCCAGTTTTGACCCCAGGGGCATCATATGAACAATCTTGGTAGAGGTCTACTAGGAGATGCTACATACTAAATATCAAAGCTCTGCACTTTCTAGTTTCAGAGAAGAAGAATTTTAAAGTTTTCCTCCCTCGTTTCTATGTTTCAAACTTGTGACCCCCGGGGCGGGCCAGTTTTGACTCCAGGAGCATCATATGAACAATCTTGGTAGAGGTCCGCTAGGAGATGCTACATACCAAATATCAAAGCTCTACGCCTTCTAGTTTCAGAGAAGAAGATTTTCATAGATTTTGCTATTTTTTTCCTTTTGGTTGCCATGGCAACCAAAATTATGGCTGGAATTTAATCTCTTGAACATCTTTGGTAGAGCTTCACACAAGGAACATCCCTGCCAAGTTTCATCAAGTGGTTTAGGAGGAGAAGATGTTTAAAGAAATTGTGGACGATGGACGACGCACATTGGGAGATCACAAAAGCTCACCATGAGCACTTTGTGCTCAGGTGAGCTAAAAACTATGTTATAACTCTTTACCAAATGAGAAAGTTTTAGATTTGTCAAAACTAACAGCATCAGCAGATGACATCAGATTTAGCTGAAATAATAGTAATTATCTATGAAAGTGTTGAAAACCTTGTGCGAAAAGGAGAAAATGCTGGTTACCAACATTTTCTCCTTTTCCCACAAGGTTTTCAAAAGACCTCTTCCTGAGGATTCAAACTCAGGATTGTGTGGTAAAGGGGTAATACCTACAGTAAGGTTATTATTCCATTTCTTCTTTCTTGTTATTTGTTAGTTAATGATTTGACTAAGTTACATACATGAACATTGCAGGTTCCAATCATGCAACACTCTCTCACTGACTTGTTCATCTTCTTACCACATAAATTATGTACAAGAATGTTCAGAGATTTATACAATCTGACATGAGTTGACAATTGAGTTAAAATCTTATCAAACAAGTGAAGGGAAAATGTTATTAAGCAAGCCTCTGACAAGCTTTTTATAACATTTCTGTAGACTTGTTTAATAAATTTTTACCTCAAAAAACCAGCAAGTGTCAGATTGTTTTTATCACATTACTGATTAACAAGAACTATAGTCCAAAACGTGTTAAACCAGAGGCATACATGTATTATGTGTAGTGAAATTTACAACCCTGAGACAAAGCCTTTTGAAAACATTGTGGGAAAAGAAGAAAATGCTAGTGACCAGCATTTTCTCCTTTTCCCACAATGTTTTCTAATCTTCCCAAATCAAATTACAAGTCTTGAGTTACAATGATTTTGTCATCTGCAAATGCTTCCAGTTTGGACCAGTCTAAAAAATCATGTCGCTTTGTAAAGAATTAACTCTTTACCACACAATCCCGACTTTTAACGACCCTGAGAATGAAAGCTTTTGTAAACATTGTGGGAAAAGGAGAAAATGATGGTAACCAGTATTTTCTCTTTTTCCCACAATGTTTTCTACCATTCCAAAATCAGATTTCAATTTTTGAGTAACATTCATTTATTGTCTGCAAATGCATTTAATTTGGTCCAAAATTTTGTCATTTGGTAGAGTTAAGACAAGGAAATTTGTGATGAGTATAACACTGAAAATATGCAAAAATTCTATCAAACTGGCCATCATATGCATAAGCATTCCAGCAATACTATCTCATAGAGTATCACAGATGAAAACTCAACTTCAATTTGGCAAACTCTTCGCATACAAAATTGCCTCCCATAAAAATGATTCACTGTTAACTCTTTACCAAATTACAAATTTATAGACTGATTCAAATTGAAAGCATTTGCAGACGACAAAATAAATGTGACTAAGAAATCAAAATCTGATTTCGGAAGGTTACAAAACATTGTGGGAAAAGGAGAAAATGCTGATTACCAGTATTTTCTCCTTTTCCCACAATGTTTTCAAAAGGCTTCTACATCAGGGTGGTCAAAAGTCATCATTGTGTGGTAAAGGGTTAACTCTGAGAAAGAAGCCTTTAGAAAACATTGTGGGAAAAGTAGAAAATGCCGGTAACCAGCATTTTCTCCTTTTCCCACAATGTTTTCTACCCTCAACAAAACAAATTTCAAATTTTCAATCACTTTTATTTTTTCGTCTGCAAGTGCTTTCAATTTGGATGCATATTAATTTTTGTTGTTTGGTAAAGAGTTAAATACATAAACAAAACTTTGATCAACCCTGAGGAAAAATGCTTCAACTAGCACCGTGGGACAAGAGAAGAGGAAACAAATTTCAATGTTTTTGTAACATTTATTTTCTCTTTCTGCAAATGCTTTCAATCAGGCTATGTCAAACATTTTGCCATTTGGAAAGGAAGTTCCTTGGTATCCTCCATACATCTTACCTCTCTGTAATTAAAGACCATCCCACTCTCTTCTCATTCTCCTCCCCCCTCCCCAAGAGAAGGCGTAAAAAAATAAAGAGAGTGATTGCTTTCTACAAGCAATAAATTATTCCAGACCATATTATTTTTTATAGTCTCAAAAGCATTAACTCTTTATCAAACGACAAAATTCTAGACTTGCCCAAATTGAAAGCAGTTGCAGACAACAAAATATAATGTGACTCAAAAATTAAAATCTAACTTTGGAAGAGTAGAAAACAATGTGGGAAAAGGAGAGAATGCTGGTTAACAGCATTTGCTCCTTTCCTACAATATTTTCAGAAGGCTTCTTCCTCAGGGTCATAAAAACCATGGATTGTTTGGTAAAGGGTTAAAAAAGAACATGAAGAAAACTTGAAAAGAAAAAAAAATTCTTAATGAAGCAACTAACTTGATGACAAGTTGTTCTAACATTCCGATGGCTTCCCCATATTTCTCAGCTGCCTCAGAGTATTTCTTCTGTTTGTAAAGCGAGTTGCCAACTTCTCGTAACTTTGGAATCTTTGCTAGTTTTTCTTCATCTGTGAGTGTCCAGTTTTCCTTCTCAAACTCTCCCAGTCTCTCTACCTTGAGTATTTCTAAAGAAATATTTGAAGGAAAAGTAAAATGTATTACAGTGTTCATGTACATCATATCTATTTGTACACATAGCTCTTTTCACATAAAAACAATTTTTTAACCTCTTGTTTTGTGAAGGGTAGAAAACATTGTGGGAAAAGGAGAAAATGCTGGTTACCAGCATTTTCTCCTTTTCTCACAATGTTTTCTAAAGGCTTCTTTCTTTGAGGCGTCAAAAGTAGGGATTATGTGGTAATGGGTTAAACTTGTTGTCTCAAAATGCTAATAATTTAGTAGAGTCTTTAATTCTGGCCCCTGGTACTGACACTATTTTCCCTTTAGCCAATCAAACGAAGACAATTTCCTGAAAGTATTGTGGGAAAAGTAGAAAATGCTGGTAACAAGATCTGTCAACATTTCTATCATTTCTTTTTTCTCCTTGGAAGACATTCTCAGGAAATTAAAGGCTTACGAACTACTCACCAAAAATAAATATCAATGGTTGAGGATTTGTCATTAAATCATCCAAGTCAGGATAACCAAGTCCTTTTTGTGCATATCCCATCATTCCACAGCAGTGCTGTTCTGTCTCATGATTGGCTGATTTGTCTTTTAGAAATATACCTCTTAAACTTTTAGACACAAGTGGGTACTGACTTAAATGCTGCAAGAAAATAATAAATGAAATCAATCACATCTTACTTCCATATTGGATAACAAACCTTTATCAAGGTTTTGTGTGAAGCATTTATAGACAACAAAGTACATGTAATGGTAACTTACATGAGCAGGTTTTCTTTTCTTCCCAAAGGTTTAGAAAATATTCTGGTAATACTAAGGACAAAATGTAGGCAACCGATGTTTTCTGCTTTTCCTACACTGTTCTCAAAACTCATCTTTCCACAGTCATAAACATGCAAGATTATAATGCTATATCAGTATATACATGTATATAAGTCTACTCTTGACTCTTTACCAAATTTTGGACTCAACCAAATTCAAAGCATCTGCAGGTGACAAATATAAGTGTCGGTACTTTAAGTGATGATTTTTGTCTAAATACGGTAGAAAACAATTTGGGAAAAGAAGAAAATACTGGTTAATAGCATTTGTCTCCTTTTCCCATAATGTTTTTGATAGTATTCTCTTTCAGCATTATTAAAACTAATAAACAAGAGGGCATAGATGGCCCTGGATTGCTCACCTGAATTTTTTAGAGAACCATAACCAATTTTTGAAACACTGGAAACAAAATCATTATTTTGCCAAGCAATTTTCGAAAGGTCACCTGTAAAAGCCATTTTAAAATCTGACCAGCAGTTTCAGACAAGAAGAATTTTTAAGAGTTTCTTAATTTCTGTATACCGGTAGTTCAAGTAGCCCCATTCACCAGAGCCATGTTTCTTGACCTATCAAAATTTCGCAAATAGTTTTTGGCAAGGGTCAATTTAAGGAAAGTTTCTGTAAAATTATTTTAAAATCTGACCAGCCGTTTCAGAGAAGAAGAATTTTCAAGAATTTCTTCATGTCTGTATAGTGCAAGTAGCCCCCATTCACCAAAGCCATGTTTCTTGACCTATCAAGATTTCACGAACAATTTTTGAAAAGGGTCAATTAAAGTAAAATTATTTTAAAATCTGACCAGCCGTTTCAGAGAAGAAGAATTTTCAAGAATTTCTTTGTCTGTATAGTGCAAGTAGCCCTCATTTACCAGAGCCATATTTCTTGACCTATCAAAATTTCACGAACAATTTTTGAAAAGGGTCACCAAAGGAACATTGCTGTGAAATTATTTCAAAATCTGACCAGCCGTTCGAGAGATGAAAATCTTTTAAGAATTTCTTCATTTCCCTATCTTATAGTGCAAGAAGCCCCATTCACTATAGCCGTATTTCTTGATGGATCAAAATTTTGCAAACAGTTTTTGAAAAGGATCACCAAGGAATATCTCTGTGAAATTATTTTAAAATCTGGTCAGTGGTTTCTGAGAAAATAATTTTTAAAGAATACAAAATACATATGGTATATTTTTATAGATGGGAGAATGGAAGAACAATACAAGTAGAACTGTCCAGGAATTTCTCAAAGACATAGATTACTTACAAACCTTATAGCAAAATTGATCAAACGACCCTGATTTCTATCAATACTCAGGAAAGAGGGTT
Source organism: Tridacna crocea (assembly GCA_943736015.1). NCBI lineage: Eukaryota > Metazoa > Mollusca > Bivalvia > Cardiida > Cardiidae > Tridacna > Tridacna crocea. Next base: position 28,490,309 of record OX031070.1, read on the forward strand.
AGAAAACACTGAAAAGGAGAAAATACTTGTAATTCTATATTTTTACCACACTAAGCCTACTATCCGGATAAGTAATGTCCATCAAATGTACATGTTCCGTTTGCTTTGTTTAGGATTGATTTACACTTTCATAAACTGATCTTTAAGAAAAAAATGTATCTTCCACTACTTTCTCCATGTCTTGCTGCAAAAATCAGTAGTTCAATAATAGTACTACAGTCAGACAAAATTTTGCACTAGAAAACAGAGAAGCGAAGAGACACGTGCAAAGATGTTGCGAACTAACAACCCAACTAATCATTGTTAAGACATGTTTTTCCTGTATTTCTGTTAAAAACAAACCTTTGTGTCCACTGTAAACTCTGCTACTTCATCTGGTCTCATGGTTTTCAGACACAATTCCCAGACTTCCAGTTTAAATTTTTTACCCAAAATAAGTTCCATGGGTTTGTCATGTTTGTGACTATCATCTATCACAGTTTTCTCCTCGTCACATTTTGTTGTTTTGTAATGAAAATAGATCTAAAAACAGACAACAAGAAAGATCTTTCTGAAAAAATGATGGCATAAGATGTAATTTTCAAGATTGGATTTTCATTGGAATCATTGTTGAAAAAGGAGTAGTTGCTGTTAAAAATTATGTGTCCAGAAATAAAAGTGCAATGTTGATTGATTGACTGATTGTATGGTGTTGCACACTGTACTCAACATTATTTCAGTTACCGGTGTATTGCAGCAGACAGTACACCATTCTATGCTGTCCTTGAGTCTCTTTTCCAATACTCTGCCCAATCTTCTTTCCAAGCCACTTGCTGCTTTCCCACATAATCAATGTCAGAAGAATGGTCAGCAGTGGGAAAAAGTGTAAATGTGTAGGGGCGGTATAGATTTGTTTGTCCATCCCATAACTAACCGAACCACAACCCACTTGACCCATTACCAAACGACCAAATTTTAGATTGGTCCAAATTAAAAACATTTGCATATGAAAAAACAAAGGTGACTGCAGATTTGAAATCTGTTTTGGTAAGGGTAGAAAACATTGTGGGAAAAGGAGAAAATGCTGGTTACCAGCATTTTCTCCTTTTCCCACAATCTTTTCTAAAGGCTTCTTTCTCAGGGGCGTCAAAAGTAGAGATTGTCTGGTAATGGGTTAACCATCACAGAATGGCATCAATTGGAATTGCTGTTAAAACTGACTCCACGATAGATCTGGTTTAGGCTCATAAACATTATGAGTCCTGCTCTCAGAAAAACTGGTTTAGCCCTTTACCAGACAAGAACAGCTTAGATAAGTCCAATTCAAAAGCATTTGCAGACAACAAATTCAATATAGTTTACATGTTCAGAGCTCCAAATAGAGGGAGTGATTTTGATTTCAAAGTTGAAAATATGATTTTTTTTTTTTAAACTAAACCCTATGTTGCGGGTTCTCATTAGAATCGTCTCGTTGAGACGATTCTAATGAGTACCCAAAACATAGGGTTTAAAAGAGAAATAATGGTTTAAGAATACCATCACTCCCTCTAACCTGGAGCTCCGAGGATGAGATTTGTCTTAAAAGTTTTGAAAACATTGTGACAAAAAATGAAAACGCTTGTTACCAGAACTTTCTCCTTTTCTCACACTACTTCCTAAATTCATTTTCTTCAGAACTGTTAAAGTTCAGGATTTTATGGTGAAGGGCTAACCCTTTGGCTGCTAAGCGCGACTCAATGACCTTTTGCAGACAGTGTAGATTAAGATCAGACTCTTCAGAATGTGCAGTCTGATCTTTGATCTACACTATCTGATAATGAGATATCATTTCCATAAACATAACTTTGGAATTGCAATATTCAGTAATATTAAGATTTTAACAACTGAAAAGAAAAATTAATGCTGTAGTAAATCAGTAGAAGTTTCCGTAGGTTGAGTAGTCTTTACTTCCTCAAAATCTTGGTTAAAAAGACCTTTGAAATCGCCAAACTTAAACACTGGCGAAAGTCAAGAGTGTACTCGAAGATGTTGATAATGAAAGTTCATTTACCCTTTCCTGTATAGCAAATTTTAAAACGTTTCAAATAACAGATAAAAAATTTTAATTTGGAAGTGGAATAAATGAAGTTGAGTTTTTTGACAGGGTAGAAAACATTCTAAAAAAACGATAAAATGATGGTTACCAGCATTCTCTCCATTTCCAACAATGTTTGCAAAAAACTTTTCTCCCAGGGTCGATAAAACCAGGGATTGTTAAGTAAAGGGTTAAATATCACGTGGAGGTGTACATGTTGTTTAGCCTCGATATTCATGTGGAAATTACGTCATTTTTTAGCCCTGTCATTTCTTAGCAATCAGAATGTTACCTTGTCAATGAGCAAATCAGCCAACTCCATATATGGGTAAAAGGGCATTTCTTTATGAATGATGGACTCCGTGTGGTACATTATTTTAGCAATGATGTAATGTGGGCAGAAAAAGTCAGTTAAATGCTAAGAAGCTAAAAATTACAGGTTTTTTTACTAAGAAAGTGACACAAATAGTCGGCGTCTTCTGCTCTGCAATTTTTTTCCCAAAGATGTTTTTTCCCACTAGCAATCAATTTTCCCCTAAAGAAATCGACTTTTCTTTCTGGGATAGAAAGTACTGTACTAAGATCCCAAACCGAAAGATCTGACAGCTGTAAAGATGACTGATACTTTCTTTTTATAATGCTATCAGCCTTTGGGATTCACAAAGAACTGTCACGGATCGGTGATTTCGTACTTCCCATACATTCTTTTCACGGGATATTCCGAACATGCTCAAGGTATAATACAAAAAAACACCAGAGCCCAGCATTTGGGTGTAGATACAACTGTCAGTGTTTATTCTTGACAGGGGTGATTGGGTTATTCACGCTAAAATTGTCAATATTGTGACAAAGATTAAAAGAGAAAATGAAAGGAGATGCAAAAAATTACATATTAGCTATAACATTATAAACTCAAACAAAAATTTACGAAATTTTCATGGAAGGGAGGTAACTATGACACTTCCGGAAAATCAGATTTGTCTTGTTCAATTATAGATCACTTGCAGACGAATTCTGCTGTTTGGGGAAAAGTCTTATTTCTCTCCACAATCAAGCATTATAAAAACATAAAGTAGGAATATTCAGACAGTAATTTTATTGATAATTGTAGTTTGACATTTGTCACAAACTAATATATATAAAAAACGCTATCATTTTATTTCAGTTAATAATTTCTGTAAAATGTATCAGACTTAATATGCAAACCGATCATGGGTCCGACGAATCACCGAAATACCACCGAAACACCGAAATACCCGATATTTTTTACAATGAAGTCATGTAACTAATATAAGTGCAAACATGTTGTCGTTTTTTTTGTTTTTAACACAAACTTATGTTTATATTGATGAAAGGTAGTTAGTTTAAAACAAAATGACAAAATAACAACATACCATTGACGTCTGCCGTAATGGATGTTCACCGAAATACGAGCCCGTTGTCCACCTTAATACCCACACGACGTAGTAAAATGCATCACCTTGTAGATGATTTACAAGGTTGATGTGTCAGATCTATATCTGTAAATATGCTTGGAAAAAATTTGTTTTCTTTCGTGATATTTGGAGAATGAAATTAAAAATTAACGGATCTAGAAAGACAACTGGCCGCCATTTTGAATTGGGTACACATGTTACCCAGCCTTTATTTGTAGACCTGTCTGTCTAAATTCCACGTCTACTGACGATAAATCAAAGATCGATTTCAATCTAAATAATATAGATTTAATTGCAGTTCACCCCCATAGGTCTGTAAACATAGTGGAAAAAGCAGAAAATGTCACATGCGACACGCATGTGACGATGGATAAATCACGCAATGCTAATATACATGTAGGTACATTTACTTCGTTCGCAAATGGAACACACTTGCATACTTTGTGTTTATGATTTAAAGAAATGAAATATAGGTGATAATTTCATCTGATGACTCCCAAGTTTGTATTTTGTGTAATAAAGGTCAGGTATTTCGGTATATCAGGACTTGACAGGCGAGTATTTCGGTGATTGTTCTTCACGTGAATCAATGATAAATGTATACTAACGACATTTTTCTGCAATCTTCTACATTAATCTTCCCTATAGTGATCATTACTTTAACTAATCGTGTTTTATGTGAAAAAGAGCCAAATCTTGCGGAGGTTTAATCCCTAAATCAACAAATATTTAAAGCATCGAGCAGGGATTTCGGTGGACTTACATACGCCTGTCTCGGTGCATTGTTTACGTCGGGCCCCAATGATATGTTGTTAATTTGTCATTTACTCATTATGATTTTAACTAACAGCCCTTCATCTCTATTGACATCATTTGGGTCAAATTCCACAAAAAAGATAAATCTGTTGAACTTCAATAGTAATCATAACACAGTAATAAAAAATTAGGGGTATTTCGGTGTTTTGGTGGTATTTCGGTGATTCATCGGACCGAAGCGATCATGGGTGTACATCAGTTGCAGATCCTTTTTTCCTCTAGATAAAGTTTCGGATTTTATTCAGGCACGAAGTGACAAGGATCAGCAATCACAGATTTCTTACTGGATCTAGTTTTAACTTCTGATGAAGATCTTTGATATATTTTATTCCTCAAGAAAGAAACTAGACCTAGATCATAAGGTAAATTGAGGTTCATATAAGTAGGTGTTATTGCAAAGATTAATTCCTGTGTTCTAGGCCTATTGATAGTACATGATAGGTTATTTATATCAAATACATGTACCAATATATAATGCAAACGGTTAATTTTCCCCAAATATGGCCTAGTCAGGCATTTTTTCCCCTTTTAACTGGCATCAGGTGTCTTCCCAAAACCATTAAAAAAGCCCTAAATTAAACGATTTAAACAGCCCCAGTCGGTGCTATGCTCCCTGCTTTCTGCTGTTTAAATTGTTAAATTTGGACTTCATAGCGTTTAAAAATTACTAAACATGGAATACTTTATTTTTAGTTGAGAACCATTATTGTCACAGCCTCTAATATGAAACTTACAACCAGATTTACAGCTCATGGGTAAGTGTACCTTTGAAAATTAAAGTTTGTGGGAACACAGGTTTGATCATGGCCGCTTACCTCTTGAATCACAAAGATGGGAATGGTTTTGGAATGTTCAGTAAAAAAGGGATATGGCAAATGCTGAGATAAAAAGGCCGTATTTTATGTTCTTTTGTAATACTCTACCTTATCCGGATACAAGGTCTACCCGAATTTTGTACAGATATTAAACTGGAGAATTTCAACTGTTTGAAACATGTTTCTTCACATATTACATCCCTTAAAAGTGCCTAAATTTTACCAGTTTGCTGAATCAATCAACCTACTTTTGTTCCATCTTCGTAATTTGGCTCATTGCCCTTTCCGCAATGTAAAAGTCGTTTATTAATACCCTGATTCGCTAGCTCTGCGAAAATGTCGGCCATTTTGGTTTACAGTACTTTCGTTCCCTGGTGATTTCATACCAAGGTCATTTCGTACTTTTTTTTTTAACATTTTTTTTTTTTTACCATCGACTTTTCATTTTTCGACATCACGTACCCACTCAGTCTCTTATGAAATTTCTCACCCAGTTTGATCATTTCACTTGAAACATTGTTTCGTTTTCGTTTCGGTTATTTCTTTACCGTCTACCTTTCCTTGACGTATTTTTTTTTTTATTTAAACTTTGCCCTTTCATTTAGCGTTTCAATGATTTAACCATGAAACAACGTCTATTGGACGAAAATTATCTTTTCCTACTAAAATGGCTTTCTTTGCCTAAAAAGTTGTTATTTTCTACATTTTTTTACCGTATCGTAGACCGTGACTTCAGAAGAACTTTAACGGGAATTCTAACATGACACGCGAATTCGGCTCTATAAACACAGTGCAAGGAAAACGTGATAAAATCTGCGACAATCCATGTAGAGTGACGTCATCCAATAATGAGTGACGTCATTCAATGAGTGAGTTATTCAATGGAACATAATCTTCATCCACGTTTTTACTCTAGGTGTGATCTTGTTTTCCATTCATTAAAAACTGGCCATGTTTGAATCGAAATAATCTTCTTTCTATCGTGGTTTATCGTTCAATAAACCACAGTTGTGAGTTATGAGGCACAATAAATAATCCACGAGGGCGATAGCGATAGAAGAACTTTAACGGGAAGTAAATGCTGCAGCCATAGATAAATCTTTATGACTGAGTTATTTCCCTTTGATCATGATGAAACGAGAAAGCGCTTAGTTGCCCAGATGAAAGCAAGCGCATATTTACTCGGCTGAATTGTTTTCCTCCCTGAGGTTCCTAGGGGGAGGAATTTTCATGTTATTTAAAAAATTAAAATTTTCACTGATAAGAAGACACGTTTAGATTAAAACTAATAGAAGACAAAAATCTTTTAGCTTTTATAAGGGACGCTACACATTGTGGTGAGGATATGTTGTAAATTTACTTTGCAATTTAAGAAACGAAAGTCACTTCACGATTTTAACGGCGGATAATTTTCCGCAAATAAACCAATATTTTTTTTATTCATTGCTTGTTTTTTGATCGCATAAATTCGTTTTCTGTTTAAGACTGTGTTCTTATAGATTCATACATTATTTTATGTATATCGTCATGGATGAATAAACCGATTTTAAAATCTGCCTCAATTTTTGTCCGTCGATTGTGAGAAAATGTAAATTGTATTCCTGCAAATATCAAATTTTATGAATTATTGATTTTTGTTGCAGTGCCCTCAAAAAATAATTCAAAATGGCGGATATCTCATTTTATATTAATTTCTTTCAAATGTGAATAATTTGCTAGGTAGTTTATTATACTAAGTTTTATGATTCTCTCTGATTATTATTTTAAAAAAAAAGCATTAGTTCCAAATGAAATATTTTTGTACGAAAAAGAAGGAAGGATAAATATTCTAGTCTAGTGCTTACACTAAACTATGTATGCTAAAGAAAAAAAAAACATTAAATTTATGATAAGAAGGAGGTTACATATTATTTAGAATGCTGTGTCATTTTCAATTGTTTTACTCTACCATACCATAAAAGTTTTAGACTCGTCCAAATTAAAAACATTTGCAGACGATAAATTAAAGGACACATAAATTTAGAAAATTGGCAATGAAACATTGAAAATCATTGTTGGAAGAGGAGTAACTGCCGGTAAAGAAGCATTTATACAAATGGATTGTTTTGTAAAGGGATAATTAACCATTATATTAACCTTTTCCTAAACAACAAAATTTTGGACTGGTCCAAATTGAAAGCACTTGCAGACGACAAAAATTAAAATTTGTTTCCAGCATGGTTACCAGCATTTTCTCCTTTTACCACAATGTTTTCAGAAGGCTTCTTTTTCAGGGCCGTAAAAACCAGGGATTGTTTGGTAAAGGGTTAAAATTTGCCTACTAGATAAATCTTTATTGTAGCACCAGTAGCTGAACTTTTGATATGCAATATTGATTTTTAGCATGACTTTTCAAGAACATGTCAAGGTTGTATATTTACCCAGTCATTGCCTGTGTTGTATGCTTCATTGTCCATAGTCTCAATAACAAGATGCTGCAGTAATTTTGTTCATATCAGTCAAAAAGTGATATCGCCTTTAAAGGTGACCCTTCAGATTTTAGGATGAAAATTTTACATAAATATAAAAATCATCCTTATACTCCCAAAGCCTTTTAATTTTCATTCATAAAACCCCCAGTAGTTGAAAACCATCTGACAACAAGAGAAATTAGAGATTTACTATGGCCCAGGTCGATACCTACAGGAAACACATTCTATTTTTACATGAGCAATTCGCTCATTCACATACCGGAAATACACAGACGAAGCTTCAAACATAGCATTGGAAGAAGACATTGTGGAAAATAAATACATATTTGTTATGATATGGAATTCAAGCGTCATTGGTCACCTGCCAGTGACTTGACAATCCCACAATGCTTTTTTGACTTATGGCACAAAAAATCTAAAAATAGCTTAACCCTTTACCCCATAAGCCATTTATATGGTATCTGTAATTGACCCTAAATAACAGCAAGGATTAAGCCTTTTCTTATGTGTATATGACACTTTTTGATAGTGTAGAAAACACTGTGACAAAAGGTGAAATTGCTCGTCACCAGCAATTTCACTTTTTGCCTAAATGTTTTCCAAAGGCTCTTACAAGCAATGCGTAGAAATGAGTATCTGTGGAGTAAAGGGTTAAGAGGCTATGTAGCTTGTTAAGGGAATACCATCATTTTTTTTTTTGTGTGTGAATTTTATGATTCTTAATTATTGATGATTTGTATTGAATTTTTATATAAATTTAAGTGATATATATATTTTCTAATTTGGTGAGATATGAAAAATCTAAATGCCCACCTTTAAGACAGTAGTCTTTGCTACTTCGCTGATGTCATAGATGCAAAAACTACAGATACTAAATTCAGACTCAAACTATTTCTTAATTAACAGTAAATAAGTAGTTTGAGCTTGAATTTTGTTCCAAATAGTGACTAGAGTTTCCTATTGTATAGGGGCAGTTAATTATAGAATACCTTTGACACAGTTTTGTCCCTTTTTTGACTTGGGGTAGTAGACCTCTAAAACCTCTAGCACTGCATTGCATAAAGTTTTCTTGATAGTTGATAAATATGGATTTATACAGGGATAACGCTTTTGCACATTTTTAACGGACCAGAAATCAAGGTTGGCAAAAAGCCGGTCAATATGAGTATTGACCGGGCCAACGGTTTTAACCGGTTAAAACCGGTCAGTAGTGGTCGATTGGTGTTCAATTGAAGTGGTTGATTGGGTCGATTAAATCACTGACTTACATACCTGTCCTGTCTGTAAGCTAGGCTTAAAAGCTCTCCTAAATCCTGTACTGAAGATATATTACATATTAACATCAGTATAATCTGCTGGTCAACTGAAGAGGTTGGTTGGATTGGCCTTCCTCTTTGAACTTACATGCAGGTCAGTTCTTTTCAACCAAAGAACTTTTAAGTTTTATCTATCATCATTCCTTATAGGTTAGATAACCATTTATAGCACTGCATCTTTTCTCTCTCTCTTTCCCCCTCCCACCATAAATACACTTAAGTTTTTAAAGAATTAGATTATTTAAAAGTTCAAATATTGCATCAAAAAGCAGCTAATTTGAAACTTTCATGTAAAATTGCAGAAGAAAGTGTCACCCATGTGTAAACCATTGTGAAATTTACCTGTCATTAAATCTAAAGGCATATTGAGTACCCATAAAGGAGGCTGTGACTGATTATATAACTAAACAATAATTAGGGATACATCAGTGTCTGAAGCATATTCAAGTGTCTATCTACACCTTTACATTGTTGTCAAAACACATCAAAGGTGTAAAAGTTGCTCCTTTCTATCCCAATGCGAATGGCTTAAATTACAAAAGGGACCAATTATGTATCCCTATTTGGGGTAGAATACGTGACACCAGGCCTTATTCCTAAAGTGTGAAATACTGACTTATATGCAATCAAGTTAATATCTTATCATTACTCAGTTACTTAAGGTGTCAAAAATGAAAACTAAAGACCTGATTAGGAACTTGTATAGAGTTTTGGAAAACTGGCAAAAGCCAGCTGATAAGTAGCCTTGGCAGGGACAAAACACTTTTTCCACTAAAGTCAACTCTCATATTGGTGAATTCAACCAAACTTGGAACCAAAAAAGGAAAAAACACACAATAAATCATCCACTAAATAGCATGTCTGTCCACTTAAAAATGCATCTGACCAGTAAAATTTCCAAATGAACACTACAAATATCCAGTCGACCAGTATTGACCAGTATTGACCACTTTGGGAGTATTGACCAGGGCTGTTTTAACTGGTTAAAAGCCCCGGTTAAAACCACCCCTGGTTTCGACTGCCCAACCTTGCCAGAAATTTCTTTATGCCTATCTTGAAATTATTTGTAGATACTTTTGTTAGTTTCCAGAAAAGCAAGGTAATTACTATCTCTCTTTGTAATGAAAATGTTGTGGTTTTTTATTTATAAATGATAATTCTAGAAAAGAGAAAAAGTGAAAAGTGGCTTAGTTAAAGCAGTACAATAACACTCTTTTTTAGTCATAGCAAATTTTGTAGGATAGTATTATTTCGAAATAGCTGCATGTTTTCTATAAGGGGTCTACTACGTTAACTCATTACTAAACAACAATACTTTCGGCTTATCTTAATCGAAAGTATTTGCAGACGACAATATAAAAGTGACAGAAAATTTGAAATTTGTTTTGAGAAGAGTAGAAAAACATCAAAGAAAAATTACACCATTTGAGCGACATTGAAATTGTTATCTGCTAATGCTTTCGGTTTGAACAAAGCAAAACTTTTGTCGTCTGCTAAGGGTTTTCATAAGGATCACTATATAGTATCTTCTTTTCCTAGACAGATAGAAGTAGAAAGCTGAGAACTATGTCCTTAGTACAGGACCTTCCACGTAAACGTGGTAGACCATCAAAGTTAACCCAAGTGATCAGAGGAGCAGTTACTGTTAGAGGAAGAGGGAGGGGAAGAGGCAGAGGCAGAGGAAGGTCCAGAGGAAGGGGTCAAACTCTTGTTCGTGGTCGAGGCAGGGGTCGGGGTCGAGGTAGAGGATCAATTACTGTAGCATTGCCTTTCGCTGTAAAACCGGATCATGATAACCAGACCATTGATATAGGATCACAGCTTTCACGCTGGAACAATCTTAGAATGGTACAAGGATTGAAAGATAATGAAGAGATGGCAAAATATCTCCTAGATAGCTGGTAAGTTCATTTATCTTTTACTTTAAAGGTAGCCCTTCAGATTTTGAAACGAAAATTTTACAAAAATGCGAAAAAATCATCCTATACTCTCAGAGCCTTTTAATTTTCATTCATAAAACCCCAGTAGTCAAAAAGTATCCGACAACACGAGAAATTAGAGATTTACTACAGCCAAGGTTGACACCAACATTTTCTCCAAATCTGAAATTGTCGTCTGCAAACTCTTTTAGTTTGGAAGAGTCCAATATTTGTTGTTTGGGAAAGGGTTAAACATTTGGAACATTTAGAAATAGAAAAGAAAAACGCTTGGACCCAAAACGGAATCTGCACGGGCTGAAATTAATCGATAGTTTTTGCATCGTCATGCAGCAGTCTGACACAGGCCAAATCAAAGACAAGGAACAGGTTTGGCGAATGTTACACTGCTGCTTGACAATACATCATTGCACAAGGCATCTACAGTGCGAAATTTTCTGAAGCAAGAAAAACTTGTTGGGCTTCCCCGCTCCCTTCATATTCACCCGATCTTTACCCCTTGTGACTTCTTTTTTGTTTCCAGAGCTAATGAATACCTTTCAGGTAAAAAATTTACTCAGTGCAAACACTTTGAATCTGCTATATGCCAGTATCTTCATACTATACTTATAAAGATGAGTATGAAAATGCCTTCAAAGATCGGATCTGGAGACTGGAACTTTGTATATCTGTTGAAGGTGGATACTTTGTGGGAACAAAATAAAAATTTCAGTGAAACCTATGATGAATCCAATTTCAGATGCATTCATATTTGAAAACTTCTCGTATTTTCAAAATGATACTGAAATTGTTGTGATGCAAAGAAACAGCTGCATGTAACAAGTAATTGGTCCTTTTTCCAGCATGTTTTCATAAACTGTCTGTCAGAGGGCCCTTAGTTGTAACTATATAAATGTGGCTCTGTGTGCGAAGCATATTACTGCATGAAATGAATGTATTTTATTTAATAACCAGCCATGTCACAACAAATAATCCTTTTCAATGTATGAATTTACCTAGAACAAAAAAGATTCAATAAAGATCAGCCTGCCTAAACTGTGCAGGCTGAGATAGGATAATACTTTTTGCAGATGCATTAACCCATTACCACACGAGAAAAATTTGGACTGGTCCAAATTGAAAGCATTTGCAGACGACAAAATAAAAGTGACTGAAAAATTGAAATTTGTTCTGGGAAGGGTAGAAAACACTGTGGGAAAAGGAGAAAATGCTGGTTACCAGCATTTTCTCCTTTTCCCACAGTGTTTTTAAAACGCTTCTTTCTCGGGGGCGTCAAAAGTAGGGATTGTGTGGTAATGAGTTAAATAGAGTGTATTTCATCAGCTTGTGGTTAATATGGGGAAATATTTGCCGAAAAGGGAAAGATATACAAAGAGTGCCTCAAGACACAAGTTATTTTTGCGGACCTTTCCCTTTTGAGGCAAATATTTCCCCATATTAACCACAAGCTTATGAAATAAATTATGTATTTCATCTCATTATTTTGTCAACAAATGCCACTTTTAAAACTAGTGATCTCAAGTCAATAAACCAGATTTTCGGTCAGAGGAAATTATTCACTGGGATGGGGAAATAATTCCCCCCAAGCATTACATGATTTCTTTACCCATAAAATTGCTGAAAATAGACACTGTCACACATGAAATATGATATATCCCTTTTCTCAGAAAATAGCTTCCATATATCTTGAATGATCTTTGAATTAAATTGCCACCGTCTTTTGTTTTTTAAGGGACTTTAAAACACTGAAAGATGACAACTGCCTTTGGCTTGGAAAAGCAATTGTGAAAGACTTTGAAATGTTTAGACAAAAAGTGAAGAAATCATCGGATGAACTGATACGATTTTTCTTGCGACTTGACGTTGAACCAGGACAAACTGCTATTCCGATCGCTGAAGATGTTGCAGCAGTCTTCTATAAACTGAAAACAAGCTTGAATCTATCTTCCACAGATTTAATGAAATATTTATTTGAAGTGTACGACAGGTATGAACATTTCTTTTTTCAAGTGTTATTGATCCTTTTTGTTATAATTTATATTAACCCTTCACCACATAACCAAGAGTTTTAGTGACCCTGAGGAAGAAAATGTCTGCAAATATTGTAGAATAAGGAGAAAATGCTGGAGCCCATTAACCCTTTTCCAAGTGACAAAATGTTGGACTAGTCCAAATTGAAAGCATTTGCAGGTGACAAAATAAATGTGAATCAAAAATTGAATTGATTTTGGAAGGGTAGAAAACATTGTGGGAAAAGGGGAAAATGATGGTCACCAGCATTTTCTCCTTTTCCCTCAATGTTTTCAAAAGGCTTTTTTCCCAGGGTCATCAGAAGTCAGGATTGTGTGATAAAGGGTTAAAGAGGGCTTTTGAAAATATGGTGGGAAAAGGAGAAAATGTAGTAGCCATCATTTTCATAATGTGAACAAGGTAAGATATGTTGTTTGGTAAAGAGTCAGTTGAAGAAATGATAGTGTTTAGAACTTGAGACCTCCAAATAATTTCAGACCTACTGACGTTACCAGTAGTTAACATTACATTCTGTTACTAATAATAGTAACATTTTCCACCGAAAATGGTGTAATATCAGTGTCACGCGAGGGCAGATATGACGGGGCAACGGGCTGATATCTGATATCCTGCCCGTTGATAAGATATTTGTTCTATATCTATAGCAACAGAACACTCGCTCGTAAACTAACGTTCTCAAAATATCTATTTTGCAAAAACATGGCGGAATCGGTCCGTCATTCGCTAGCGGACAATTCTGCAAAACTACAGGCAAGGTTGAATCGTTAAACCAACAAAGACGTGATAAATAGAAATTAGATTGTTGTTGTCTTGGACTGGGAAACTTCTCAGGCAATGTGTAGTGTCAATAGGCTAGTAGGTCTACGATTTTTATCTATTGAGCCGGATGAACCGAGCTTGATTAAGTTTCATAATTCAAAGCACCAACCATCTGTTCTATTTATCCTGTTTCTCAATTTTGATCCTTCACACTAAATTGAATATTTAGATTGAGAAACAATAATGGCAACATCTTTTAACAATGAACAAACATGAAGAACTGTTTATTTAAACATCCTATACTGCAAATACGCAGCTCTACGATAGTGATGATGAATGACGTCATGAACGTTACGTTTACCTGTGGAAAAAAAGTTGTGTCGAATGGAGACAAGATATTTTTGTTTTAAGTATTACTCATGCTAGAAAACCAAAATAATTGAGCAATTGATCCATGAATGTAATAATGAGGTTATTACACGGCTGATGAGGGCCGGAGAGTGATATCGGCCCTCCACCTCGAAATCTGCCCTGGGGCTAAAGCCCTCGGGGCAGATATCAAGGTGGCGGGCCGATATCACTCTCCGGCCCTCATCAGCCGTGTAATAACCTCTAAGTATTGAACACTGAACTGTACATAACAATCTATCTTTGACTGTTTGTTATGTTTAGGTGTATTGATAAAATGGTCCAATTGTAATTGTGATTCCAGTTTGATTTATGATTCCATTAACCCTTTCCCAAACAACAAGTTTTGGACTCTTCCAAACTGGGAAATGGTTAAAATGAAGAAACTTCATGCATTAAAATGTTTACAATTATTGCATCATTTTTTATTATTATCCCCCGCCGTAGGCAGAGGGATATAGATTTAGTGTTGTCTGTCCGTCCGTCCGTCTGTCCGTCCTTACGAGCCCAACATTGTGGGGTTAGGGGTAATTTGTACATTTAGTCTCTATGGGGTTCATTCTGTCCATCTGGTAGGTTAGGGGTTAGGGTTAGGATTGTAGGGTTAGGGTTTGTGGGGTTAGGGTTAGCTTGTGGGGTTAACTTTTTGGGGTTATTTGGGTGTATTGAATAAAGAGCAATTCGACCTCACAAGGTCTGTCCTGTAAGACCGTCCGTCCTTGTGACCGTCCCGGCAAATATCTCCAATACCATTGGACAGAATTTCGTGAAACTTTATACACATGTACAATGACCCATTCTCCTGAGACTTTTTTTTTGTTTTTTGATTCGATGCAAAATGGCCGACTGAGAGTGATTTTAAGTTTCACTGTAGTTACACTTAACTACACTTTTAATGTATGTTAACTTTTCACCTGTATCTCTTTAATTACTGGAGATATCTCTACAGATTTGGACGAGATTTTTACAGATCATGCGACCTAGCACATGTTGTCAGGGTTTTGCAATTTATCAATGTATCATGGAAAAAGGGGACTTTATGTCAAATTTAATTTTTTGTCTGTGTATCTCCAACTTTTATGAAATGCCAAGTTCTGCCAAAAGGATACTTAACGTATAATTCTGTTAAGGACCTCTTTTATATTTTTTTATGTAATGAAATCCTGTGCCATGAAACAAGGGAGCTTAATGTATAATTTCATCATGGACCAATAACAAAAAGGCCACATATACCGTAATTCCCCTAAGTATTCGGACGGAAAAAAATAATTATTTTTTTTGGTGTCCGAAAACTTATTAAATTATTTGTGCGACTGTCCGAAAATTTCGGGAAATCTCTTTCCAACAACAACAACATATCCTTTAATAGACATCGTATGTACAACATGCAGTAACACAGTGTATAAACGAACTGTACCCAAACCGGATATTGCGAGTAAATTTCAGTGATGTCCACTTTGCATTAGAGACAGCCGACATAAAAATTGTTGCGTCTTTCATACTGCTGAATGTAAACTATGTGAATCTTTATCTATAGTTTATGCCACACCTGTATTGTTAATACATAAACTGCTACATTATCATTCTTAGCTTTAAAACATGAAATTCTCAATACTCACCGCAGGCTACAGCGTCATTTGCAGTAGACCCGATCTTAAATCAGCTTTTATCATGTTAAGGCTGGCTGAAACACGTTTTCTGAGTTTGAACCGGTGCAATTAATTAATTAAAAAAGACATTTGCGGCATTGAGCATTTTAAAGTTCGATTTTGAACATAAAAAATAAGAATTAATGCCTCTATGTAAAGTAGGTCAACTGTACGTTTCTTGCTGGTGATTCGTACCCTTACTTGCGAGTTTATGAAATCTATCTGTACGATGTCTTGGGAGTTTTTTTCAAATATTCTGTACGGTTCTTGAGATAACAAATCTGATGCCTGATGGTATAAATCTGTATAAAATGGAGTAATTCAGATGCCTTTACAGCAAACTGTCAACCACAAGCTTTGGTGATATAAATAAATCATAATTTGGAAATCCATAAAGGAAACACATCAAGATCAAAATTTCAGAATTTGATTCACAAAGAAAAGAAACAATTTCGCATTAAAAAAAACTTCAAAAGTATTTCAAAAGATTTGAAGCTATGGAACAGGCCTCTGCAACCTAATGATGATACTAAGACAGTGAGTTTGAAGGCTTGTTTATGTGTCACCATTTTAAAAAAGCCCCATAAAGAAAGACACCAGTGAGGGATGTTCACAAGTTTCTTGAAGAATCTGAATGTTTTATGTGAAATACTGTTTTATAGTGGTTATTCCTATTCCTCATAGAAATGAGTCATCAGTCAATGACTTAAGAAAATATTGTAAGAATTTGAGAAGAAATTATACTCAACGAGCAATTTCTTCCTTTCTCGTTACATGTTCTATTCTTTTTCAAAATTATACTTTTAATAAGAAGATCTGTAAATTTTCCCCTAAATTCTCCCAAATTGGATGAGTCCAAGATGCAGTATCAGGAAATGGTAATTCCTCTTTTTATCTATTTAAGCAGATGAATCCCTCTTTTTATCTATTAGCAGATGAATACGAATTGTGAAATTTTATTGCATGAATTCGTTCTGTTCCTTAAAGGTGGGTATATAGGTTTTTCACATCACACAAAATTAAATAATATATATATCACTGAAATTAATATGAAAAAACAATACGAATTATCAATAATTAAGAATCATAATATTACAAAAAATAGAGGTGGTATTCCCTTAAAAGGCTACGTTGCCCATTAGGCTATTTTAAGATTTCGCGCCAAAAAAAAGCATTGTGGGAATGTTAATTTTAAATAAGTGACTGGCATGTGACTAATGACGCTTAAATTCCATAAGAAACATGTATTTATTTTCCATAATGTCTTCTTCGGACGCTATGTTTGAAGCTTCGTCTGTGTACTTTCCAGTATGTAAATGAGCAAATTGTAAAAAGAGACAGTGTTTCCCGTCGGTGTCGACCTTGGCTGTAGTAAATCTCTTATTTCTCTTGTTTTCGGATGGTTTTCGACTACTGGGGTTAAATGAAAGAAAATTATACGGCTTTGGGAGTATTTTTTTTTTTTTGTAAAATTTTTGTCCCAAAATCTGAAGGGCCTCCTGTAGTTTATGAAAAGGAAGCAGAATAAAACCGAGTCTTTTTATACTATTATGTTTGGCTGCTTTTCTCTCAAAAACCTGATCTTCAGTGACTGTTTACAGCCACAAGAATAGATGTTCAATGACCTGTCGCAGCTGTAACATATCTCCACGTGTTTCATATTTGATATTGTCTTTTATTCTGGTCCGCCTTGATCACCGATTTCAACACTAACTTATGGAAATAAAATACAGCTCCACCCATACCCTGCTGTAATAAAAGAGCTGGGCAGTACACTCTGCATGAACTAAAGACGCAAATAAAATGTGACACATAATCCCTGTGACACGTAATCCTTCAACAAAACATACAACGAATGGTGTTCAGAAATGGCACTGATAATGACAACAGAACAAAATCATTGTCTCACTTTTATAATATAAAATAGCGTATTTCATATGTGGTGGTACGAGGATAAGGTTGTACACATGGTGGGTAGACGAGGGGTCGAATGGCTAGGTTAGAGATTATTCAGTGTCGACCGATTACAGTGCTGACAGCACTTTGATTTTTTTTATACGATGGAAGGGTTGTATTAGGCTGCGATCACATAGTACTATGCTGTATACGGTATTCGGTATACGCTATACGCTATACGAGCACGGCGAGTCATATAGGGTAGCACGCGCACCCTACTCGGTATTTGGCGCCGACCCTATGGACACGTCCGACGAAGAAGATTCGGCCCTGCTTCTGCTAGCCGATGCTTACCAGGGGACCCCTGGTCGAAAAAACAAAGAACAATATGATAGCATACTTGAAATCATCCATGGCTACCTGTTAAAAATCAAGTTTGATTTTGTAACATGTACATATGAAGGCATGTGCAATGAAATTGCAATATAAGTGTTAAAAATAAAACCTATTGTTTCTAAATTATCGCATTGTACTCATTAAGTCGTGATTGGGGAAATTCAGAACGCCTGTACTCACGAAATCAAGCTGACACATTCGACAGGACGGTATACACTGCACGAAAATCGAACCAGAACGATTCCCACTATTCTATACTATACGCAGGTATACGGCTCTATGGAATAGTGCCCTCTTATGTGACCCGGTATTATGAGATAAACTTGTTCGATTCAAACTATTCGCGTGCCCTGCATGAACGTGCACCGTATACCCGAATAGTGTAGTTCTATGTGATCGCAGCCTTATGTTATGGCCACGGTCGGTCACCGTTAGCATTTTTTGTATGCACCCACAGTTTCGATCGGAATGATTTGAAACTTACTACAATGAATTTCTATGATGTGTGGTTTTGCATGTGACTTTTCAAATTTGGATCTCTGTAGGGTTCTAGATTTTAACCCATTTCACTGACAAACCCCTTTGGGCATATATGCACTGCTGTGCGAAGCTCATGTTAATTTTTTGCCAATGAGACAAAGTCGTTTTATTTTGAACGTATACTTAGAAATGATTCACATATAATCACAGCTAATATTTTTTTACTTGTGATATGTATATTAGATTTTATACAGCATACAAAGTGTTGTGGCAAAGGTTGAAATTGCTTGTAACGAGGAGTTCCACCTTTTGCCACAAAAATTTCAAAGATTCTTCAGTACAACTGCATTGAAATGACATTGTAAGGAATAAATTGCGAAACAAAGTTTGTATTGAGCATTCTAGTAACATGCGTAATGGATGCTTCGCTCTTGTGTAGGTATAAAGCAATGGAAATCCCTGTATGGTACTCGCAAGAATTCGTTCAGCCAACTCGCAAGTAATGTACAGATCATTTACTTGATATTTGCAAGAAGGGTACAGTATCAAACCGTTCGCCATGCAGAATTTCCATACATTTTTAGGTAATTTTAACTAATTTTGGCGGCATGTATTGGCTGTTTTGTGAAGAGCATACACTTAAAAACAAAACTTTACAAATGGGTATCGGATAAATAGACGGAATTATACATAAATTGCCTTGTGAAAACAGCATGTATAGTAGTGAGCAAAGGGAGTGAAGACTAGTTTTGCACTTTATGAGCAATCACACGGCCAAAGATGGTAAATGATGTATTTATTTGAAAGATACATTATTTCATTCAATGATGCAAATGTTTGCAAGTTGCATGAAAGTCACAACAACCTGTCCATCTCAATTATTCAAAAGTACCCATCTGTTTTCACCAATCGATTCATGGAATTTACTCGCAAGATCCGGTTTGGGTACAGTTCGTTTATATACTGTGAGTAAGGCATATATTTCCCAAAAAGAACTGACATGAGATCGACCTTTATGGATTAATAAAACTTACTTGTAAAAAGAGTTCACACAATTACGTATTCGAACGCAAATAGCTACTTCGCTAAACAATCCTAAATCATGGTCGTGATAAGGGTTATTCTTGACCTGACTAAACCTGGTTACGTCACCCATACACGTGCTTGTCTCCATGCCAACATGTCAGTGTACAGGTCGTTACAACTAGCCATCCCGTTATGCATTAAAATGTATCTTATAGCGTTTATAGATAAGATTTACATCTTTAATGTGTCACGGGTATTGGACTAAATATATACAGCCTGTGTGACACAAATTAGCACCTGCATTCAGTCTACCGCGATCAATCAGATACCAAACAAAGGATTTAAGCTTAAAACATAGATCGATTTACTCTTCTCAGGTACTTGCTAATTAACTCTTTACCACACAATCACGACTTTAAACGATCCTGGGGTAAAACCTTCTGAAAACATTGTTGGAAAAGGAAAAAACGCTGGAATTAATTATTTTCTCCTCTTCCCCCACTGTTTTCTTCGTTATCCGATCAAAAATCATTTTAGCAAAATGTAATTGTCGTCTGCGAATCCTTCGAATTTTATCAAGTCCAATAACATTTTCGTTTGGTAAAAGTTTACCATATCCCAAACAAGCCTTTGTCGTATGCAAACTCTTCAGTTTGGAAGAGTCTTTAATTTGTTGTCTGGGAAAGAGTATTGCAGACCTTCGTCGATCTTCTGAACCATTTTAATTTGTTGTTTGGGAAAGAGTATAGCGGGTCTTCGTCAACTTTTAAACCATTTTAATTTGTTGTTTGGGAAAGAGTGTAGCGGGTCTTCGTCAACTTTTAAATCATTTTAATTTGTTGTTTGGTAGAGTACTGCGGGTCTTCTAAACCATCATAATTTCGTGTCCGAAAATTTAGGGACAATTATTTTACCAAGTGTCCGAACTTAGGGACAAAAAATAAATTATTTCGGAAAATAATTAATGGTGTCCGAAAATTTACGGTGTCCGAATACTTAGGGGAATTACGGTACATGCAAAACAGAATACCTCCTATACGTTTGTATCAAAAAAGGTCTTTTTCGGCGGGGGATATCATTTCAACGAAATTGCTTGTTTGATATTATACTAGTGTGAAATTGTGCTTTTTCCTGGAGTTTCTTATGTTGAGGTCAATTGACACGCACAAACCTTACACATGATAAGACGATGGCTATCAAGTAAATTTAGGGGTCCAAATTCAAAGACACCAGGGGCATGGGTAAAAGCCCTGAATAGATATTCTTCAGTGTATAGTGCTTGCAGAAATGTACTAATGGTAGACAAAACAAAGTGTATAGGTAAAATATTTAACAGGGTGTGAAATGGCAAAAATCTTAAACTCTTCCATTTAAAGACTTCATGTCAGGTGTGACTCATTTGATGGGAATTATCTTGAAAAGGGTAAAAACATTTTAGACAAAAGAGAAAGTGCTGGCTTCCAGCATTTTCTCCTTTTCCCACAAAAGGCTTTCTGTTTTCAAAAGGCTTTCTGTTCATGGCTGTTAACCCTTACTCCATAAGGCATTTCTATGGTATCTCTAATTGACCCTAAATAACAGCAAGGATGAAGCCTTTTCTTATGACACCTTTTGATATCATAGAAGACATTGTGACAAAAGATGAAATTGCTCGTCATGAGCAATTTCACCTTTTGCCACAATGTTTTCCAAAGGCTCCTACAAGCAGTGCGTAGAAATGAGTATCTATGCAGTAAAGGGTTAAAAATCAGGACTGCATGATAAAATGTTAAAACTTTGTAAAACGTCCATGCTGTATGAACAGTCATATTTTTTTTTGTTACTACATTGACAATAGGTACAACAGAAAACTAGAGCATCCTGCAATGTTGAATGTAGAACACAGTGTGAGAAAAGCAGTTCGAGAAGAGATGATGTGTCTTGTACAGGGTGGTATGTTACCGGTTATGAACTTTCAGCAGTGTTTGTACAACCAACAAAGACCAGGCTTAGAACCACCTGCCAATCCAGAAAAAGGTAGTAATCTTTGATGCTTGCCCAATTACTTTCACATGCCAGAAAAAAAAAACGCTTTTGAAAACATTATGAAAAATTGAGAAAAATGTCAGTAAACAGCTTTATACGTCTCGGTAAACAGTTTTATACGTCAAAAGGGTCGTATCATGTTATGGCCCAGGTCGCTTGTCTGTCTGACCACCCTTCTGTCTTTGTTAGCAATTTGTTGTGTGGGCAACTCTACAATTTTCACTTGGATCAGTTCTAACTAACCACAATGAATCTCTATGGTGTGTAGTTGTGAATGTGACTCTTATAATCTTGACCTCTGCAGGTGCTCTAGATTTTAACCCATTTTACCTATAAGCCCCTTCGGGTGTATATGCCTAGCTTTGGGAAGCTCTTGTACACCATTTCACGGACAAATCTCATCGTTTAAATCCCTACTTTTGACAACCCTGAGAAAGAGGCCTATAGAAAACATTGTGGGAAAAGAAGAAAATGCTGGTTAACAGCATTTTCCCCTTTTCCTCAATGTTTTGTACCCTTCACAAAACAATTTTCAAATTTTCAGTCACTTTTGTTGTCTGCAAATGCCTTCGATTTGGACAAGCCTAAAATATTATCCATTGGTAATAAGTTAAGTGTTTTGAAGTTTACCTATTATAAAATTTTTGGCTGAACCAAAATGAATTTGTTTGCGTTCCTGAAATTGGTATTTCTATATTTGATAAGATATAAAACACTTGGAAAAGGAAAAAAAGCAGGTTACGAGCATTTTCTCTGTAACGTTTTCAAAAGGAATTCTTTTTCAGTGTCCTTAAAAGTATGGATTGTGTGGTAAAAGTTGAAGTCAGTTTGTAAGAAACCAAGTACCAAACAATATTTTAGGCTTGTGCAAATCGAAAGCATTTGCAGACGACAAAATAAAAATGACTGAAAATTTTTAAATTTGTTTTGTGAAGAGTAACCAGCATTTTCTCCTTTTCCCACAATGTTTTACCTTCACAAGATAAATTTCAAATTTTCAGTCACTTTTGTCACGTGCAAATGCTTTCAATTTGGACAAGCATAAAATATTGTTGTGTGGAAAAAGTTAAAGTCAGTTTGTAAGAAACTAATTACCAAACAATAATATTTTAGGCTTGTGCAAATCGAAAGCATTTGCAGACGACAAAATAAAAATGACTGAAAATTATGAAATTTGTTTTATGAAGAGTAACCAGCATTTTCTCCTTTTCTCACAATGTTTTTCTTTACCTTCTAAAGGCTTCTTACTCAGAGTCATCAAAAGTAGGGATTGTGTGGTAATGGGGTGAGCACATTTTTAGATACAAACTTTTTTAGAAAGAAATTGAAAGGTTGACCCTTCAGCATCCAAGACTTAATGACACCCACAGAGAAAGCTTTTGAAATCATTGTGAGAAAAGGAGAAAATGCTTGTAACCAGCTTTTTCCTCTTTTGTCAGTAATACAAAAATAAGAATCAGCATTTCATCAACACTTAACAGCTTTTTTTTTTGGTCAAGATTGAGTCTGAATTTTGTCTGTCAAATAAAGAATTAACTCTTTACCAAACAACATAACTAAAGACTAGTCAAAATTGAAAGTATTTGCAGATGACAGAAGTAATGTGATTCAAAAATTGAAATTTCTTTTGGGAAGCTTAGAAAACATCGTTGGGAAAGGAAATAAACTGCTGGTTACCAGCATTTTCACCATTTCCCACAATGTTTTCAGAAGGCTTCTTTCACAGGGGTGTTAAAAGTCGGGATTGTTTGGTAAAGAGTTAACTGTTACCTATGGTGAGTATCAGTACTTTATAAGGATGTTTCCTGACCTTTCTGCTCCTGTGCTTTTGAAAGTAACATATTAACCTTTTTCCTGTAAGGTAAGTAAAATGAAACTTTCAAGATGATTGAAAAAACATAAATACATGTAATACTATTTCAACCTTTGTTTTTTAAGAAAGATATCTCCCTATTGGACAGTGTAGATCTAAAATCAGACTGCACATTTTGTGCAGTCTGATCTTAGATCTACACTATCGGGAAAGGTTAATGAGTCCCACTCAGTAGCCTAACTTTTTTCATTCTCAGGTTTCTATGTTTGATTTTTAGTTTCCCCTGGAAATGATACTTCTGCCGAGAGCTCAAAGAAAAGATCAAGAAAATCTCAGCCACAGCGTGTTATAAGACCGCAGGATATGATGACAACTACCGGTCTTCTAGAGGATCATGCAATGTCTGTATCACCTGAACAGAACTGTGGTATGGCTACTTTACAGCAAATGATCCCATCTTTTTAATAAGTAGAGTTTTGTTTGTTTGTTGATTTTTAGCCCCACTGGCCCAAGGCCAGCAGACTTATGTCATGGCCCGGTATCCGTTGTGCGCCCGTCTGTGTGTGCGCCCGTCCGTGCGAGCGTTAACTTTTATTTCAAACATCTTCTCCTCTGAAACTACTCATACAATTTTGATGAAACTTCACAGAAATGATCCTGCCATGGTCCTCTTCAGAAATCCTTAAAAGAATTTTATTCTTTCAAAAACTCTGTTTGCCATGGCAACAAAACTGAAAAATATTGAAAATTTTCAAAAGTCTTCTTCTTTGAAAGCGTAAGGCCTAAGGATACCAAATTTGGCTTGTAGCTTTATCTAGTGGACCTCTACCAATCCTCAAATAACAGCCCTTGGGTGAAATTTGGCCCTGCCCCAGGGGTCACAATATGGGCTTATATAGGGAAAACTTTAAAATTCTTCTGGTACCAAACCATAGGGCCTAGGGCTACCAGATTTTGCATGTATCTTTATCAAGTAGTTGTCTACCAATATTGTCCAAATGATAGCCCAGGGGTCAAATTTAGCCCCACCCTGGGGGGTCACAAGTTTTACATGGGCTCCTATTGGAAATTTTTAAAAAATCTACGTATACTTAACTATAAGGCCTAGGGCCTAGGGCCACCAAATTTTGCATGTAGCTTTATCTAGTGGGCCTCTATCAGGGGGGGCCCAAATTATAGCCTTGGGATCAAGTTTGTCCCCACTCCAAGGATCACAAGTTTTACATGGGCTTTTGTGGTGAAAACTTTCTAAGTCATCATGTTACTAACCATAATAAAGACTAGGGCTACTTAATTTAGCCCTGTCTCATGGGCTTCATGTTTTACAGATCTTTTATTTAGAAAACTTTGAAAATCTTCTTGTTTATAACCACACATTCTAGACGTGTATTATTTGGTATGGGGCTTTATCTTGTAGACCTCCACCAGGATTCAAGTAATTATAGCTTTGTGGTCAAAACTGGATTTGCCCAGGGGTCACAACTTTTTTGTTGGTTTTGGAAAGAAATTGTATGCCCTCAAGTTTGAAACCAGTTGGCCAAATAATGTAATGTTTGGCTTGTAGTGCTTTTACTTATCAGCCAGTGGAGCGATACAGGGCCATCATGGCCCTCTTGTTTTTTGTTTCATGTTGAACATGTTGAACACCAATTTAGTATAGATAAAAAATTAACACCCACTGCCATGCATTTGTAAACCCATTACCACGCAATCCCTACTTTTGATGACCCTTAGAAAGAAGCCTTTAGAAAACATTTGAAAGAAGCCCTTAGAAAACATTGTGGGAAAAGGAGAGAATGCTGGTAACCAGCATTTTCTCCTTTTCCCACACAAATTTCAAATATTCAGTCAGTTTTATTTTGTTGTCTGCAAATGCTTTCAATTTGGGCGAACCTAAAACTTTGTCGTTTGGTAATGAGTTAACTTAGTTTCAGTGATATCAGTGGACCACCTATCCAATTCATATTAGAGTTTCAGTTACCAGTGTTTCACACATCACTCTATTTACTGCTTTCTAACATAAAGTGTATCTCAGTAATGCTAAGCTTTGAGAGGGGAATAGATCCTGTTGCAATGTCTATATGTCATCAGTAATCAAGTACTTAATTGAAAGTCTGCTTTTTGATTAGCGATATTGGTAATAGAGTCCTGTGTAAAAACATTGACAATCTTAGATCTTGCTTCCTCTTTTTTTGTTTGACAAAGTAGGTCTATTTTTCCTGATTCAGAACAGTCTTACATTTATCCTTAAGATATTTATAAAGAGGACTAAGATAATGTGAAATTTTAATCACTTGTAACATTCTGACACTAGAACTGAAAGTCAATTTTCAATTACGCTTAACCTTTTCCCAAATGACAAATTTTAGACTCTTCCAAACTGAAAGAGTTTGCAGACGACAATTTTAACTTTCATAACAATGGCAGAAAACTACCCGAACGGGCAGAAAACACTGTGGGAAAAGGAGAAATAGCTCGTTAAGAGCAATTTCTCCTTTTCCCACAGTGTTTTCAAAAGACTTGTACTGCAGACACGTAAAAACAAGGACTTGTTTGGGAAACGGTTAAATAATTCCTTCAATTTGCATTTTGATGACAAATCATAGCAGAGAATTTTACATACCAACGCTGTTCAATATTTTGTTTACACGTTGTAATTAGAAGTTATTTGCTACAATTACACAATTGGTTAATCACTCATATGATTAAGAGACAGATAAAATCCTCCGACTTGTCTGATCATTAGAGAAGCTAAATACAACATCGGATATCGATCACATTCGACAGTATATGTAACTATTACAGTTCATGGTTGCAAGGTGAAGAAAACAAGCTCTCATATGTACATGTACATGTATATTGAATCATTTATTAAATTTATCCTTCCCCCCCTCCCTTCTTCCTTTCAGGTTATTTACCATTTGTACAGTAATTCAATATCCACTCAAATACTGTCTCCGCTACTCATTTGATATCCACTTGGTTGTTGTGCCCTGATATTAACCCTTTACCAGATGACAAAATTTTAGCCCTGTTCAAATTGAAAGCATTTGCAGACAACAATTTCAGTATGGCTCAAATGGTGCAACAGTATATTAATAGGATAGAAAACATGGTCGAAAAAGGCGAAAATGCTAGTTACCAGCATTTTCTCCTTTTCCCACAATGTTTTCAAAAGGCCTGTCTCCAAGGGGCGTCAAAAGTTGTCATTGTGAGGTAAAGGGTTAAACACCGTTTCTTCAGTAAACCCTTTTGTTTTGAATTTTAGCATTTGTGTAACTTGTAATAAATGAAGTCTCTAATGGGTCAATTAATTATATGTTTACGCTTGGAAAAATTGGCAGAATAGGAGAAAATGGTGGTAACCAGCATTTTCTCCTTTTTCTCAATCTTTTCTACCCTTTTAACGCTTTACCACACAACCCAGACTTTAACTCCTGTGATAGCAGACTTTAGAAATAATTGTGGGAGTAGAGAGCAAATGGTGGTAACCAGAATTTTCTCCTTTTCCCACAATGTTTTCTTCCCTTCCTAAAACAAATTTCAATTCTTTAGTCACTTTTATTTTGTCGTCTGCAAATACCTTCAATTTACACCAGTCTAAAATTTTGTCGTTTGGTAAAGAGTTAACTCATTACCAAAGGACAAAATCGTAGGGTTGTCCAACTCGAAAGCATTTTCAGACAACAAAATAAAAGTGACTAAAAATTTGAAAGTTGTTTGGTGAAGGGTAGAAAACATTGCGGGAAAAGGAGAAAATGCTGGTTACCAGCATTTTCTCCTTTTCCCACAATGTTTTCAAAAGGCTTCTTTCTCAGGGTCGTCAAAAGTAGGGATTGTGTGGTAATGGATTAAATCACAACAATTCCCATCATTTGAAGCATGTTTTATCTGTTGTATGCAAATCATTCTACATGGAAAATTCTAAAATGTTGTTGTACAGTATAGAATAAAGATATGGTCTTCCTTTACTGTT
Organism: Tridacna crocea; assembly: GCA_943736015.1. NCBI lineage: Eukaryota > Metazoa > Mollusca > Bivalvia > Cardiida > Cardiidae > Tridacna > Tridacna crocea. Next base: position 28,517,612 of record OX031070.1, read on the forward strand.
TTTGGAAGAGGAAAAATGCTTTCATCTCTTATTTCTGCTTACTATTCTTTTTATCTTTTTCTATAGATACAGATGTGATGCAGTATAATTATGTTATTGGCTCTACTGCTTCCCAGCCTATAGTAGCCATAGAAAATGTTCAGGAAGAGTTGACCCAGGGAACTGGCTCAAGCACTAGCTGTGGACCAGTGAGTATAGGTAGTGTGATGGAAAAACCACCGACACCAAGTCTTAACTTAACTCGGACAGCAGTTGTTGAGTTGACCAAGATACCAGCCGTCGACTTGACGGGGATATCAACTATTGACTTAACTGGTACACCAAACCTCAACTTGACTGAGACACCAAGCCTCAACCTCACTGGAGCAACAAGTCTTGACCTGACTGGAGGGGTAAATGTTGACAGAACTGGAGCACCAAGTGTTGACCTGACTGGAGCAGAAAATGTTGACAGAACTGGGATGCAAAGTCTCGACTTGTTTGGGACAAGTTTTGACCAAAGTGGGACAGAAAATAGAGGAAAGATGCTCTTTTGTTTGGAATGTGAATATAAAAGTACAAATGAAACACGCTTCAAAAAGCACCTGCTCTTGCACAAAGGAAAGATATATCATTGTAACTTGTGTCAGAAAAGTTACATGGAGGAAAGTAAATTACAGAAACATATTCTAGTAAAGCATGAGAAAAGTATTCATTTTCGGTGTGAGCTTTGTGCCAACAGAGAATTTACATCTAAAGGTGGATTGAAATATCACTTCAAAACAATGCATGAGAAAGATTTTGATTATTGGTGTGATCGATGTTGTAAAGGTTTTAATCAGCTGACATTTTATCAGAACCATATGAGAAAACATAATGAAGGAGGACGATACAAATGTACATTCTGTTCAAAAGAGTTCTCCTATCTAGCTACTCTAACAATGCATCGTAAGATGTGCATGGATTTAGCACCACACACAGAAATAGATCACTTGACCTGTGAGATGTGTGGGGAAACATTTACCACAACCAAAGATCTGGAGGAGCATGTCTCCACAGAGCATTGTGATGTCACACGATTCCGATGTCACTGTGGTTCAGAATTCCTTTGGAAGACATCATTTAACACCCACAAAGCCCAGTGTAAAGCTGCAACAGATGGGACAGACAGAAAAACAACATCCACCCTGGCCTCTGGAAATAAAGTCCCTACACTAGATCATGTGAAGAAAACTGAAAAACATTTGGAACAATCTTCAACTACTAAAGGAAGTTCAAATAGCTCCATTCAAATCACAAATCTGGAATCCGGGGAACAATTTGTCTACAATATGTCTGGTAAGAATGGATCACTGGAAACCAAAGAGGAACAGATTCACTCTTGTCAGCATTGTAACTACAAAACAAGTAAAGCTTTTCTGTTAAAGCGTCACCAGCTTGTTCATAAAGGCAAGAAAAACAAGGCTAGAGATTATCCTAAATATTTCAGCAGTAAGAATAAAATGCAGTCTTTTAGCATTGTAAAGCATAGAGGCAAACCAAACTATAAATGTGAAACCTGCGGAAGGATTTTTGCTTCGAAAGGAGGTATATCCTATCATCAACGAACAAAACATAGCAATGTGTTTAGATACAAATGTGAGACCTGCGACAAAGGGTTTAACTCATTGCAGAGATTTCTTGGTCATAAAAAGACACATAAGGTTAGCCGTTCTCTCGTATGTGAAAGATGTGATGTTGGCTTTGCGAGTCCTTCAGTGTTCACATCACATCAGCTTGTGTGCAATGGGAAAGTACCAGGCTTGGAAATGAATGGACAGTTAGATCTGTATCCATGTAAACTTTGCCCTCAGAAATTTGCCATGTTACAGTCACTTGAAGATCATTGTTTAGAAATTCATGGTACGGCAGTTGAAGAGGGAGGTGGCAAAGAAGTCGGGGGTAAAAGCATGTATATTTGTATCTGTGGGATGGAGTTTGAGTTGAGAGCATTATATGACTTTCATAAAACAATGTGTAAAGTGTCAGATAAAACTTGTGAGATCATTTTACAGACAACCAGTGAGGCAGATGAGATAACTGGAGATAACGAGATGGAGAAAGAAGGATTTAAACAACTTTCTCCAGAAAAATTTAATACTATTGTAAATAATCAGCCAGTCTTTCCATCATAAACAGTGTTCAGTGTGCCACTAAACTTTTTAATGTTTTGTCATTTTTATTTATTTTGTTTAGGTGCTTTAAATTGATACCAAAAGACAAAATCTTACACTGGTAAAAATTCAAAGCTGTTGAGGACAACAAAGTAACCCTGACTCATCAGGTTAGAACGATGTTGGTTACCAGCATTTTCTTCTTTACCCACAAATGTTTCAAAAGGCTTCTTCCTCAATGTCATTGTGACTCTGGATTGTTTTGTAATGGGTTAACCTGTCACAGCACAAATGTTGAGTTTTGTATGTATCCAGTGGAGAGATATTTTATGATAGTTTTTGCACATGTATAGGAACAGTTGTACATTGACATCCGGTGATTTTTTTTTCCCATGTGGTTCTTCATATCATTAGAAATATATTAACTGTTTGTCATTTATCGGAGATGTCATATTTTTGAAGGTCTAAAGAAGTCCTGCACTTGTTGACTCTGCACCATGAATTTTGGACTTATCAAAATTCAAGGCAGTTGCAGATGACGAATTGGATAAAATGGAGGAAACTGTCCTGTAATTTGTTACCAAACAACAATATTTTAGGCTTGTCCAAATCGAAAGCATTTGCAGATGACAAAATAAAAGTGACTGAAAATTTGAAACTTATCTTTTGAAGATAAAAAAAACATTGTGGGAAAAGGAGAAAATGCTGGTTACCAGCATTTTCTCCTTTTCCCACAATGTTTTCAGAAGGCTTCTTGCATAGGTCGTCAAAAGTCGGGACTTTGTGGTAAAGGATTGAAGGATAGAAAGCAATTTGGAAAGAAAAAACAAAGATAGTAACTAGCATTCATTTACTTCCTTTTTAAAAGCCCTCTCTCTCAAGATCATTAAACTCCGATTATGTGGTAAAGTGTTGAATGTAAAGTGTAAAATTTGGTATAGAAAAATATAGGGGTTTTTGTTTGATATAGTAAGAAAGAAGGATAGCAATGGATAGTTCGTAAACAGTAAAAATTGTCTGGTAATTCTGGTAAATTTACATTAAAATTTATTTAACCCTTTACTACAAGAGTTTTAATAATCCTGAGCAGGAAAACTTTTTGAAACATTGTGCAAAAAGGAGAACTAGTATTTTTTTTCCATTTGAACAACATATACTACCCATACAGGAAAAATGAACCTACATAATACTTTGCTTTTTATTTTTATGGTCAACAAGAGCTTTCAGTATGTATGGCTGTAAAGTTTTGCTTGAAGAAGGAGAAGGTACTCATAATATTATCATCCTTCTGCTGTGCTACATTGCTTACACAATATCAAAGCAACTGAATAATGAAGTTACTCAAAAATTTTGTCTCATTAAATTCAAAGGGTTTCCAGATGACAACCCATCTTTTGTTTAACCCTTTACCACATGACAAGATTTTAGTCCTATCTGAGTCAAAAGCATTTTCTTATGACAGTTTCGTTGTGGCTCATATGACATGATTTTTCTTTGAAAGGGAAGAAAACATTGTGGGAAAAGGAGAAAATGCTGGTAACCAGCATTTTCTCCTTTTCCCAAAATGTTTTCAAAAGCCTTCTTTTTCAGGGCTGTTAAAAGTCGTCATTGTGTGGTAAAGGGTTAAAGGATGAATGCTGTTTTTGAAAAGGTAAAAACAATGTGGGAAGTGGAGAAAATGCTGTTTACCAGCATTTTCTCCAAGGGCTTTAACCCTTTACCACACAACAAAAATTTAGACTTGTCCAAACCAAAAGCATATGAAGAGGACAAATTAAATGTGAGCAAAATTTTTTGAAGTTGTCTTTGATAGGAAAGAAAACAATGTAGGAAAAGGAGAAAATGCTGGTAACCAGCATTTCCTCCTTTTCCTACAATGTTTTCTAAAGGCCTCTTTCTCAGGAGCGTCAAAAGTAGGGATTGTGTGGTAATGGGTTAAAGACTTAGGACTGTGTGGTAATGGTTTAACTTCTATTTTTTGTCAATGGGTTTTGTTTCACTCTTTACCAGATGAGGTTTTACACCTGTTTATAAAACTATATACAGATAACATAAATGATGGGATATATCAACCAAAACAAAGCAGACATTTCTGATAAACGAGAAATGGATGTTTACCAGCATTTTCTCCTTTGCCCATATCCTTCATCACCAGGGTTGTAAAACAATGTAACAGTTTGGTAAAGGGCTAAGGAGCATACATGTAGTAGTTTTACTATAGTCTATATATACATGTTTATTTCATGCTTTCCGGTAGGATATCGAGAAATAGCAGTGAAAATAATTTTCGATCTTACACTGGTACCACCAGTGAAAATACCGATTTTCACGTTCTTGTTGCCTAGGTAAAGTGCACGTGCCTAACAACCAGATGGGAAATATGACGTCATATACCTTACATTTCTCGCGCTTGACGTAACGTTGCTATGCGGGAGGGGTACACCATGGGGAATAAGGGAAAAGAACTGTACTGAATTTTGATAGGGCTCCTCCTAGAAAGGGTTAAAAGCATGAAATAAATAGAATATTTGTTTTTTTCGGTGAAAGATCGACTTTTATTTCATCTCGTGAAACAAATATCCTCTATATATTAGAAATTATTATATATTTCATATGAAAAAAAAAAACCTGCCATATTAACATGTTCTAGTCAAATGAATACAAAAAGTTTTTGATAGTCACATTCTCATGTACATATTGGGAAAAATAAGTTGCCTGTTTAATAGTATTTATGTTTTTTGTCTGTTATACTTACAAAGGTTATGTTGTAAATTCTGCTTTTCAAAGTAGGTGCAGAGTATTTCATTTGTTGTTAGATTTTATTATTTCTTTTTCTTTTTTTCCCCAGTTACTGTTTCTGTTATGGTGTTATAGTTACACTTTTTGTTAATGATGTACAAGCAAAAGAAGTGTACAGTAAAGTTTTACCTTATACATGTAGGATCAACTGTTCAGCAGTGAAATATACTAGGAGCCCATTTTGTTAGTCTATAACCCTTTTTACCTACATATCCGAATTCAAAGGACCTTCAGGGAGAAGGCTTTTAACCCTTTACTTGACGACAAAATTCTAGCCTTGTCCAAATTGAAAGCAATTGCAGATGTATATTTCAATATGGCTCAAGTGGTGCAACTTTTGTTTGATAGGGTAGAAAACATTGTGGGAAAAGGAGAAAATGCTGGTTACCAGCATTTTCTCCTTTTCCCAAAATGTTTTCTAAAGGCTTCTTTCCCAGGGGCATCAAAAGGCAGATTGTGCGGTAAAGGGTTAAAAACATTGTGGGCAAAAGACAAAATGCTGCCTACCAGCTTTCTCTCTTTTTTTTCCCCACAATATTTACTACCTTGTTTGGGAGCTAGAGCTCAATTTTGCCAGTTCCAAGTTTGTCATCTGCTGTTTTTTGGCATTGTTTTCAAAAACCATCCTCTTGAAGGTTATTGAAACTTAGCCTCATTCGTTACCAAATAGCAAAAGTATAGACATGTCCGAATTGAAAACATTTGTAAATGACAATTAACAAATGGCTGAAATGACAGGATTTGTCACTGAATTAGTAAAAGCGTTTTAGGAAAAGGAGAAAATGCTGGTTATCAGCATTCTCTTTTCTCCAAATATTTTCAAAAGCTTTTATTATTAAAACTCCAAATAGTGTGTTAATATTTATTTAAAAAACTGGAAAAAGATTAAATGACTCACTGATGGTATTAATTAGGTCACTGTTTGTGACAAACCTGATCTTGTTCAAATTAATTGTTTTATTTTATTATATACCTAGCAGTGCAATCCTTGAATTTCCCAGTGTAATAAATTTTGATATCATCACTAGTGACAATATCAACTTTCAGTTTCACTTCCTGCCGTAATTGAGGAACTATTTTTTTTCATTATGCACTTATACATAGTGTTGAATAAAAATATTAATGTTAATAAGGTATATAATAAATAGAATAATCAACTGGTTATTTTTGATTTGAAAAATATCTCACTCAGATGTGTTATAAGGCGTTAAAAAACTCTTGTTGCACACTCGTTTTTTCAACGCCTAACAACGCATCCTCGTGAGATATTTTTCATATCAAAAATAACCAGTTGATTATCCTCTATATATTATTCATTTTTCCCCTGGTTATGGTATTCACAAACCATTCTTAACTGTTTACCTGACCACAAAATTTAAGACATGTCCAAATTAACCCTTTCCCAAATGACAAATTTTAGACTCTTCCAAACTGAAAGAGTTTGCAGACGACAATTTTTACTTTCATAACAATGGCAGAAAATTATCCGAACAGGCAGAAAACCACTGTAGGAAAAGAAGAAATTGCTCGTTACGAGCAATTTCTCCTTTTCCCACAGTGTTTTCAAAAGACTTGTACTGCAGACATGTAAAAACAAGGGCTTGTTCGTGAAACTGTGAAGCATTTGCAGATGACAAATTAAAGATGGATCAAATGATGAAATTTGACTTTGATAGGATAGAAAACGTGGGAAAAGGAGAAAATGCTGGTTACCAGCGTTTTTCTCCTTTTCCTATGATGCTTTCAAAAGCCCTCTTTCCCAGGGTCATAAAAGTTGGGATTGTTTGGTAAACAGCTAAGGATGTTCATAGTCTTTTGCCACAGGGTTTAACTAATTTGAAAGTAAAACAACTTCTGATTGGCTGAACCATTTGGTTTAGCCTATCAGAGGTTTTGTTTCTTTCAAATTTAGAAAATCTTGGGGAAAAGGACCAAGAATGTTCTTTTAATAGGGAGTCTGGACCACCATTGTGTTCGAGATGATTTAAGCTTTGTTGGCTGACTATGTTCTTGTATTTTAATACCAGCTGGAACAGATGGAAAAAATGTTTTTGAGCCAAGCTCTGGTAAAAGGGGGCTTAACCCTTTACACCATAGATACTTATTTCTACACATTGCTTGTAAGAGCCTTTGGAAAACATTGTTGCAAAAGGTGAAATTGCTCGTGATGAGCAATTTCACCTTTTGCCACAATGTTTTTTATGCTATCAAAAGGTGTCATATACACATAAGAAACAGCTTCATCCTTGCTGTTATTTGGTGTCAATTAGAGATACCATAGAAATGCCTTATGGGGTAAAGGGTTAATGATCCATGATCCATGATACCAAGCAAGTCAGCAAATAATTGTCAATCCATGAAATCCATTTGCCTAATAACATGCTAAATCATGAGGTAAACAGGACCTTGGACATGCTGAAAATTTCATCGAAAACCTAAAGAGATCCAAGTCAGTCTGTAAGGACTTCACAGGCTGACATAGGTCGATACTTTTTGCAGATGCATTAAGCCTCCTTTTCACAGAGCAGGGCTCACTTTTATTCATTCAGAAACCTTCAGTACAGATTTCATCCAAAACTTAAACTCTGTTTATACCAATGGACCACCTTACTCATTATGTTAGATTATTTAATTGTGGAAAGCAGATTCAAGTTCTTGCATTTAGTTTCTGTTACACCTAGAACATGTAGTGAAAACACCTAGAACATGTAGTGAAAAATAACTACATGTATTTTGATTGTTTGGTTGTAAGATTTTTATCATTGTTTTCAACATCTCAGTTTTAGCACTACGGCAAGTTCTGCTATCCACAGTGTTTCTTTAACCCTTTACCACACAATGACGACTTTTGACCACCTTTGGAAAGAAGCCTATTGAAAACATTGAGGGAAAAGAGAAAATGCTGGTAATGCTGGCTACCTTATCACTAAACAATTGCATTGTTTGAGCCACAATGAATTGTCATCTCAAATGCTTTCAGTTTTGGATAGGCTAAAATTTTGTTGTCTGGTAAAGGGTTAACTCTGTACCACACAATCCTGACTTTTAACGACCCGAGAAAGAAGCCTGTAGAAAACATTGTGGGGAAAAGAGAAAATGCTGGTAACCAGCATTTTCTCCTTTTCCCACAATGTTTTCTACCCTTCCCAAAACAAATTTTAGTTTTTGAGTCATGTTTAGTATGTTGTCTGCAAATGTTTTCACATTTGACACGTCTAAAATTTTGTCATGTGGTTAAGAGTTAACTAGTACTTTACACATTATTCTCCCCAAAGCACTGGCTGGTTTCCTATGTAACTTTTGCTGGATCATTGATCAGGGTCTAGAAAAGAATGAATCTTCAAAAAAAAAATTGTTGAGCTCGAGATTCAAACCAAAGACGAGCCATCCCCCCCACCCCTGTTTGTCACTGACAGAGCTACATGTAACAGACTTGTAGTAATTATTTTTAGGTGCTGGTCTTTATTTGAAATAATATTGAAATATAATGTATTAATTTTATGTATCGTTAAGCTCTTAGTCATACATGTCGCTACTATCATTTGGCTTACAACAGGCATAAAGGGGCATTTGGACATTTGCATAAAGTGTCGTCTCGGAACTGTGCAGTCCACACAGGGTAATCTTAGACAGCACTTTATGACTTTATTAGATTTTGTGCAATGGTAGACTTGCACAAAACAGAAAATTACATAACAGAAAGTGCTGTCTTGGAGTTAGCCTGCGACACTTTACGCACATGCATGAATGTCCCTTTTTGCGTGTTGCCGCCCATTTCATAAAAGCTGTCATGGAGTATTGCCAAATTATATATACTGAACATTGCTGAATTCCACATTTGAGCCATGCTTTGGCAAAAGGGGTCTTAATGCCAATCATTATACCAATCAAGTTATCACATAATTATACATTCAAAATGGCTTTTTAGCTCACTTGAGCACGAAGTGCTCATGGTGAGCTTTTGTGATCACTCAATGTCCGGCGTCCGTCGTGCGTCGTCCACAATTTCTTTAAACATCTTCTCCTCCTAAACCACTGGGCCAATCTTGATGAAACTTGGCAGGGATGTTCCTTGGGTGAAGCTCTACCAAAGTTGTTCAAGAGATTGAATTCCACCCTTAATTCTGGTTGCCATGGCAACCGAAAGGAAAAAAATAGCAAATTCTTTGAAAATCTTCTTCTCTGAAACTAGAAGGCGTAGAGCTTTGATATTTGGTATGTAGCATCTCCTAGTGGACCTCTACCAAGATTGTTCATATAATGTCCCGGGGGTCAAAACTGGCCCCGCCCCGGGGGTCACAAGTTTGGAACATAGGAACAAAGAAGGAAAACTTTAAAATTCTTCTTCTCTGAAACTAGAAGGTGCAGGGCTTTGATATATGGTATGTAGAATCTCCTAGTGTACCTCTACCAAGATTGTTCATATGATGTTCCTGGGGTCAAAACTGGCCCCCGCCCCGGGGTCACAAGTTTGAAACATAGGAATAAAGAAGGAAAACTTTAAAATTCTTCTTCTCTGAAACTAGAAGGTGCAGGGCTTTGATATTTGGTATGTAGCATCTCCCAGTGGACCTCTACCAAGATTGTTCATATGATGTCCCTGGGGTCAAAACTGGCCCCGCCCCGGGGGTCACAAGTTTGAAACATAGGAATAAAGAGGGAAAACTTTAAAATTCTTCTTCTCTGAAACTAGAAGGTGCAGGGCTTTGATATTTGGTATGTAACATTTTCTAGTGGACCTCTACCAAGATTGTTCATATGATGTCCCTAGGGTCAAAACTGGCCCCGCCACGGGGGTCACAATTCTGAAACATAGGAACAAAGAAGGAAAACTTTGAAATTCTTCTTCTTTGAAACTAGAAGGCGTAGAGCTTTTATATTTGGTATGTAGCATCTCCTAGTGGACCTCTACCAAGATTGTTCATATGATGTCCCTGGGGTCAAAACTGGCCCCGTCCCGGGGGTCACAATTTTGAAACATAGGAACACAGAAGGAAATCTTTGAAAATCTTCTTCTCTGAAACTAGAATATGTAGAGCTTTGATATTTGGTATGTAACATCCCCTAGTGGACCTCTACCAAGATTGTTCATATGATGTCCCTGGGGTCAAAACTGGCCCCACCCCGGGGGTCACAAGCTTAATACATAGAAATAAAGAAGGAAAAATTGAAAATTTTTCTTGTCTGAAACTAGATTATGTAGAGCTTTTATATTTGGTAAATAGGATCTCCTAGTGGACTTCTACAATGTCTGTTCATATGATGCCCCTGGGGTCAAAACTTGCCCTGCCCCATGGGTCACAAGTTCGAAACATAGGAACAAAGAAGGAAAACTTTGAAATTTTTCTTCTCTGAAACTAGAAGGCGTAGAGCTTTGATATTTGGTATGTAGCATCTTTTAGTGGACTTCTACAAAGTTTCTTCATACGATGCCCCTGGGGTCTAAACTTGCCCTGCCCAGGGTTCACGAGTTCGAAACATATGAACAAAGAAGGAAAACTTTAAAATTCTACTTCTCTGACACTAGAAGGTATAGAGCTTTGATATTTTTTAAGTTGTATCTCCTAGTGTACCTCTAGCAAGTTTTTTTTTTTCTTAGGATGCCCCTGGGGTCAAAATTGGCCCTGCCCAGGGGTCACAAGTTTGATTTTACAGCTTAGTACTCAGGTGAGCGATATAGGACCATCATGGTCCTCTTGTTTTTTCTTTTCAACAGCCGACTTAATTTTGAGGTAGACTGGTCCGGGGACATATAGAAAAAGTGACCAACAGCAAAATGTTTCTGCTCAGGTTAGCCTGCGCAGACTGCGCTGGCTGACATGGGTCAATACTTTTGGCAGACGCATTAAGTCCCTTCTTTCACAGAGCATGCCTCATTTAAATCTTACAACTGCCAATACCTTTCAGGTAGTTCAAATGGTAGAGTTCATCCCTGAAAGGCTGCAAGACATTGAAGGTTAAAAAAAAAACACGCCAAAATAACTTAACATATTCTTTTCAAAGTTTTTATCCTAAAGGTTATTAAAACCTTGGATTGTTTGTTGCAATGTCAACCCTTTACTACACAGTCTCTTGTTTTAAGGAACCTGAAGAAGACAGCTTTTGAAAAAATGGTTGGAAAATGCAGGTAATAACCAGCAACTTTATCATTTTGCAATTTGGACAAGTTAAAATTTTGTTGTCTGGTAAAGATGTTACCTCATAACGCTTTTAATGACCTCGAGAAACAACTATCTGTAGTAGAATACTGTAGTTATGCACAGAACTATTTTTTTGGTGCTATATAATGAAAGTTTTAATGTAGTTGGGTTTTGGATTGCACTTTATGCTTTACCCTTTAGAATGCCAACTACAGAAAGAATTGCTTTTGCAGTCAGTGTAGATCAAGATCAGGCAGCAGTTATAGTGCAATCAGATCTTTGATTAGCAATGTTGGCTCTGCTGAGACATTCCATCCTCGGATACCCCGGGTCTCCCTATTTGCTACGCTACATCGACCCCTGGGACAATTTAATTGAATTTCCCTCGCTTTACCACTGGCATAATGCTGGCTTTTCATTTTGTGATGGGCGAGTGGACTGTACACTATGACGTTTCATATCGATTTTCAGCGGCTGATTATTTTATTAGTCAATTGTCCCAGCGTAGCAGATAGGGAGACCCCGGGGTATCTGAGGATGAGACATTCCAGCCAAACGTAGACTTGAAACAGAAACTGCTTTTTTTTTTATGAACTGACTAAATTTTTTTGTTCTTTATTTGGCTTTCTAAGGGGCAACATATCTTTGGGGCAATCTGTACTTGAATCATAATCTATAGGGTTAATGTTGTGTGTGATCCATATTACATGTAATCCCTCTATTTCCTGGAATGTTTTTCCATAACATAAGATCATTATTTGGTTTACCTTCCAATTTTAGTGGTACTTGACTTAACTCAATACCAAACGACAAAATTTTAGGCTTGTCCAAATTGAAAGCATTTGCAGACAACAAAATAAAACTTACTGAAAATTTGAAATTAAATTTTGTTTTGTGAAGGGTAGAAAACATTGTGGGAAAAGGAGAAAATGCTGGTTACAAGCATTTTCTCCTTTTCCCACAATGTTTTCTTAAGGCTTCTTTTTCAGATCGTCAAAAGTAGGGATTGTGTGGTAATGGGATAACTCTTTACTGAATGACAATATTTAACTCTTTACCAAAAGACAAAATGTTAGACTGGTCCAAATTGAAAGCATTTGCAGACAACAAAATTAGCATAACTCAAAAATTGAAATTTGTTCTGGGAGGATGGAAAACATTGTGGGAAAACGAGAAAATGCTGGTGACCATAATATTTTCAAAATAAATTTGACTCAAAAATTAAAACTTCAGAAGAGTAGAAAACATTGTGGGAAAAGGAGGAAATGCTGGTTACCAGCATTTCCTCCTTTTCCCATAATGTTTTCAAAAGGCTTCTTCCTCTGGGTTGCAAAAACCAGCGTTTGTTTGTTAACCCATTACCACACAATCCCTACTTTTGACGCCCCTGAGAAAGAAGCCTTTGGAAAACCAGGTAACCAGCATGTTCTCCTTTTCCCACAATGTTTTCTACCCTTCACAAAACAAATTTCAAATTTTCAGTCACTTTTATTTTGTCGTCTGCAAATGCTTTCAATTTGGACCAGTCTAAAATAGTGTTGTTTGGTAATGGGTTAAAGGGTTAAATTTTATCATCTGCAGATTTCTACAGTGTGAAAGTGTGTAATATTGGACAATGTTTTAGGCATTTACTATAGAATCAAGAAATTCCTCTAACATCACTAGAAGTTTCCACACGCAAGAACATGCAAAGCCATGCCTTTGTAAAGGACCCCAGGAACAATATGGATGTGTTTAACTCTTTATCACACAACATAATTTTAGACTGGTCCAAACTGAAAGTATTTGCAGACGACAAGATTAACTCATTACCAAACAACAAAATTCTAGGCTAATTTAAAAAGAAAGCATTTGCATACAACAAAATAAATGGGACTGAAAAGTTAAAAACTTGCTGTGGGAAGGGTAGAGAACATTGTGGGAAAAGAAGGAAATGCTGGTTAACAGCATTTTCTTCTTTTCCCACAGTGTTTTCAAAGGCTTCTTTCCTCGGGTCTTTAAAAGTTGGGATTATGTGGTAAAGGGTTAAGGTTACTCAAAAAAAATTATTTTATGAAGTGTAGAAAACATTGTAGGAAAAGGAGAAAATGCTGGTTACCAGCATTTTCTCCTTTTCCCTCAATGTTTCAGGAAAGCTTCTTTCTCGGGGTCATTAAAACCAGGGATTGCTTGGTAAAACGTTACACGATTTATCAGTGTGATATGACTGAAACGCAGCACTCTGAAATCTGAATCATACGGCCAAAGTAAGTCTGGATTATAAATCAGAAAAACCTGTGTTGATATACAAGTACTTGTACATTAGTAATGTTTTATGTAAAAAGGGTGTTAGACACATCTGTAAAAGGCATCAATCCATCACATTTCACTGGGTCATTCTACCTGTTGAAGCAACTGGTTCGAACAGAGAATGGGTTCATATTATTATAAACATAGCTTTGTATTTATGATACTATTAAATATATTAGCTTTCAAAGAGTTATCCCTTTCAGGACTCTTGTGCACACATGTGGAAAAAAATTGAGTCTTTCAAGACGGCATGACATTATCCAAATATACATGTATATGGTGCCTGTAACAGGTGTAGGACACAAAAGCTCACTAGGACAAAGCTCACTAGAACAAAAGCCCACAGGGACAAAAGCCCACTTTTAGTTATAATCATGTATATGATTAAAAAATTGTGTATATATGATGTGACTGACTTGTCTTTAGAATAGCAGAAAACATTATGTGAAAAGCAGAAAAAATGTCGTAAAGCAGTATTTTCTTCTTTTCTCTCATTGTTTTCAAAAGTCTTGCATTTTCTCCTTTTCTCACTTTTTTTTTTCAAAAGACTTCTTTTGCAAGGTTGATATGAGTATGGGAAATGTTGTAGGCATTTAAACGACTAAACATTGAGAAGAAAGAAAGGCAATTTGATCATTCTGATCACTAAATCCCTTATGTGTTTTTTCCTTACAAAAATGATAAAAAAAAAGATTTTCTAATACTTTTTCATAAGCAGCGGGCTTTTGTCCTCCCTGTCAAAATTAGCAGTTGGCTTTTGTCCTATTGGGTTTTTGTCCCAGTGGGCTTTTGTCTGTTTCCCGCCTGTAACATACTAGGCATATCATTAAATATTACACTATAATATTCAAAGAAAATGAGAAACAACAGCTTTATTATAATTAAGATATATTGCATTGCAATAAAATCTTCTTCAGTTTATGAGGATGGCTGTGTTTCATTGTGATGCATTTTATAATGGTGCCATTGATTTTTGCTTAACTCTTTACCACACAATCCTGATTTTTAATGACCTTTGGAAAGAAAGCCTTTGTTAACATTGTAGAAAAAGGGGAAAATGCTGGAAACCAGCATTTTCTCTTTGTTCCACACTGTTCTCTACCCAGCTGGAAACAAATGTCAATTTTTGAGTTACGTTTATTTTTTCTTCTGCAAGTGCTTTCAATTTGGACAAGTCTAAAATTTTGTCGTTTGGTAAAGAGTTAACCCTTTATCACACATACTGACTGTTAACTCTTTACCATTTGACAAAATTTTGGACTTGTCCAATTTGAAAGCATTTGCAGACGACAAAATAAATGTGAATCAAAAATTGAAAATAGATTTGGAAAGGGTAGAAAACATTGTGGGAAAAGGAGAAAATGCTGGTTATCAGCATTTTCTCTTTTTCCCACAATGTTTTCTAAAGGCTTCTTTCTCAGGGGCAACAAAAGTAGGGATTGTGTGGTAATAGGTTAATAACTCTAAGAAAGAAGCCTTTGAAAACACTGTAGGAAAAGGAGAAAATGCTAGAATCAGCATTTTCTCCTTTTCCTACAATTTTTTCTACCCTTACCAAAACTAATTTTAATTTTTGAGTCATGTTTAATTTGTCGTCTGCAAATGCTTTCAATTTGGACAAGTCTAAATTTTTGCTGTTTGGTAAAGAGTTAACCCTTTATCACACATACTGACTGTTAATGACCCTAAGAAAGAAGCCTTTGAAAACACTGTAGGAAAAGGAGAAAATGCTGGAACCAGCATTTTCTCCTTTTCCTACAATTTTTTCTACCCTTACCAAAACAAATTTTAATTTTTGACTCATATTTAATTTGTCGTCTGCAAATGCTATCAATTTGTACAAGTCTGAAATTTTGTTGTTTGGTGAAGAGTTAATCCTTAACCAAATGACAAAATGTTAACCATATCAAAATTAAAAATAATTACAGATGAAAATTTTGGTGTGGCTCTAATGTTGCAATTTTTACTTTGATAGGGTATAAAACATTGTGGGAAAAGGACAAAATACTGTTTACTACCATTTTCTTCTTTTCTCACAATGTTTTCAAGGGCTCCTTTTTCAGGGGTCATTCAAATTAGACATTAAACTTAAAGCAGTTGAGCATGGTCCTACAAGGTCTAAACACACCATTGACTTGAAGAGATGCACTATTAGAAGTAAGAAGTACATTTACTCCAAAGATGCATTAACTCTTTACCAAACAACAAGGTTTTGGACTTGTCCAAATTGAAAGCATTTGCAGACAACAAAATAAATGTGACTCAAAAATTGAAATTCTCTTGGGAAGGGTAGAAAACATCGTGGAAAAAGGAAAAAATGCTGGCTACCAGCATTTTCTCCTTTTCCTACGTTTCAAAAGGCTTCTTCTTCAGGGTTGTAAAAAGGCGGGATTGTGTGGTAAAGAGTTAACCCTTTCCCAAACAGTCCCTGGTTTTTACGACCGTTAGATGGAAGCCTTTTGAAAAGATTGTGGGAAAGGAGAAATGCTGGTAATCAGCATTTTCCCACAATATTTTCTACAATATTTTCTACCCTGCTAGAAAACAAATTTCAATTTTTGAGTGACACTTATTAAGTTGCCTGCATGTGCTTTCAATTTGGAAAGTCTTAAATTTTGTCGTTTGATAAAGGGTTAAATACCTTTTGCCCTGTGATTGTAGAAGTTGATTTACTCAGATATTTATGTTCTTGAAATTCCAAATGTTTCATCATTTTAAAGAATAAAGGCTTTTTGAAATTTTTGTAATAATTTGAGTTATTATTTTGGTAAGTCAAGCCTCCCAGTTGGTGTCATGGCAGATAAGGTTCTTTTAACCAATTACCACACAATCCCTACTTTTGATGCCCCTGAGAAGGAAGCCTATTGAAAACGGTCCCTTTTCCCACAACATTTTCTACCCTTCACAAAACAAATTTCAAATTTTCAGTCACTTTTATTTTGTCGTCTGCAAATGCTTTCAATTTGGACCAGTCTAAAATATTGTCATGTGATAATGGGTTAACTTGTTAATTTCTGAAACAAATGAGCATTTAAAAATGTTAGAATTTTCCTAAACAACTGCAGATCACAAATTAAAAGTGGCTAATTAATGGGAGTTTTCTTTGAAAGAGTAGAAATTGGTGTGGCAAAAGCCAAGCCTCCCTCCTTGAATTTGTTAAAACACAGGAATGTTGGCTAAAAGGAGACAAACTGCATCACTTGATCCATATCAAATAAATATTCTGATCTGCAAATGATTTGATATAAGCAAGTAAAAAATTTGCCCTCAGTCCATGTGTTAAGTTTCATTCAGTTTCCTTGTACACTTGAAATCTACTCCCAACAAAAATAATACTGGAAAACTTGGGAGGAGAATCTGAATAACTGTGAATATTTATGACAGGGTTATGGTTCTTAAACTCGCACTTAATCCCATTGCTTATATACCCTTTTATGCTTCCGGAGATTATGCTCCGAGACAGAAAATGGTGATAAATCTCAAAAACAAAATAACTTGGTAATGACTTATGACAGTGTTATATTTCTTGTGCTCTTTACTTCTTTTCATAATTCTCTATCAATGTGTGTATTTTCATTTAGTTCCATATAAAGCTTCTGTAGATTATCCTCTTAATCCTTTCCTAAACAATCCCTGGTTTTTACGACCCGGCCATAGAAGCCTTTTGAAAACATCGTGGGAAAAGGAGAAAATGCTGGTAACCAGCATTTTCTCCTTTTCCCACAATGTTTTCTACCCTACCATATAGAAAAATCATCTTTGTAGCAACTGTTAATTTGTCATTTGCAAAATGCTTTCAATTTGGTCTGGTCCAAATTTTGCTGTTGGGGAAAGGGTTAAGGAAAACAAAAAATGGTGAAAAACTGAGAAGGGAAATAACTGTGACAGAGTTATGGTTCTTCTGCTCTATCCTTCTTCTCATTTCTCTCTATCAATGAGTGGAGTTTCATTCAATTCCCTTTTATGCTTTTAGAGATTATACTCTTGAGGAAAAAAGAGGTAAACTAGCTAGGAAGGGAAATAACTAGGTAATGACCCATGACAGGGTAATGGTTCTTTGCATATAACATTTCATTTTATTGTAGAGATTATACCTTAGAGAAGCAAACTGATGAAAAAAAATAAGAAGGGAAATAACTGGGTAATGACTTATGAAAAGGTTTTGTTTTTGTGCTCTGCACTTCTCATTGATCTCTAGCAATCTATAAAGTTTCATTCAGTTCTCCTTAATTCATTGCGAGATAGGCTCTGCACAAAGTTGTTGTAGATGAATGAAAGGGTGAATGGACAGACAGTCCGAGTGTATATGCTTACCCCTTCAAAAGCATAAAAATATCAAAGACTTGCGCAATTACTTATTATCACCCGTCAAAATGAGTTATCTCTTTTTAAGCACTTTTGTTCACATAATTACGGTAAAAAAACCCCAAGTCTTGCAAATTAGCGATAAATATCATTGGAATTACTGATTTATTGATTGTATGGTGTTTTTACACTGCTTTCAACATTATTGTAGTTATATCACCAGTGCACCTATCCATGAGTTCCTGGAGTTTCTTTTACAAATACTTTTCATAATATTCTTTCCAAGCCACTGGCTGCTTTCCCACATTATTGTCGAAATAATGGTCTGTGGTGGGAGAGGAATGAATCCTCTCGCAGTGACTATCATCAATCCTTGGAAAGAAATTGGCCGAGCCAGGAGTCATAGCCAGGGATTGAACCCTGGACCCTGTGTTCTCAAGTTCTGCACGCTACCGACTGAGCTACCAGGGCTCGGCTTATTGGACCTAATATGGCATCTGTACATAATGTTGCTAAATTGGGTGGGATAAAATAAGAAATGAAGACCTTTTTATATTTATTGGACAGCCTCAATAAAGGTGCCTCAGTGAGTAGTGATAAGTGTATTTAGTTTGATTTGTAAATTATGCCCTTGATTTCTGGATTTCTCTAAGGTACGGAATTGTAAGAAATCATGCCATTTTTATAAACATCATTTATAACTAAATTACAACTTTCTTTTCGAAAGCTGATAAAATTAATGTATGATTGTACATCGGTGAGAATTTTCTCCCCTAGACTATGATATCATTGAAAGAAACCAATGACAGATTAACTCTTTACCACACGAGAAAATTTTAGACTGGTCAAAATTGAAAACATTTGCAGACGACAAAATAAAGGTGACTGAAGAATTGAAATTTGTTCTGGGAAGGGTAGAAAACACTGTGGGAAAAGGAGAAAATGCTGGTTATCAGCATTTTCTCCTTTTCCCATAGTGTTTTCAAAAGGCTTTTTTCTCAGGGGTGTCAAAAGTAGGGATTGTGTGGTAAGGGGTTAAGAGTTTTAAAAATCAAAGCATTGAGAATGCTGAAGTGGTATTTGTCAAGGAAACCCATTGTGTGGAATTAATAGTTAGAGAGAAAAAGAGACATATTGTTCAAATATTGGCTTAAAAGTCAACCCACTAAACAAATGAATACTTTTTCGGTTGAAGGGAGAGTTCTCATGTACCTTTAAATTATAATTTTGAAATATCTTTGGCCATTTACATTTAATTTCTAACATTACAATCAATTACTTCGATTTATAAATATTCATGAACAATCATATGGAGAAGCGTGCAATCGTAGGATGAACAAGTCATGAAATGAATTGGTTTGGAACAAAAAAGCAGGCAAATTTGTATCCTTGCGCCAATAAAAGGCTATGAGCGATAGAAGCTATTTTCGATAAAAAAATAAGTATCTCAACGATCGATGGCCTCACCCTATGTATTTTAATATGCCATTCAAATTACATATCTGAGTGTAACCGAAAAACTCATTTGCCTGAGAAAAAATGAGTTTATTTCCTTTGGCTTTGCACAAAATAAGATACATGGTTATCAAAATTCAATCTTGAACTCATAGTGGTGTATTGTCTTCAACAAATACCACAATAAGGAACAAATCTGAATGAGGTATAGTAGTTGTGAAAAAAAAGATGAATGTACAAATAACACTGTGTTAAGTATAATTACCTTGTAACCAATACCTCAACATGCTTTGCCAAATATTTAATATGCTCAACGACAGGCTGCCTTAGTTTTATTTACCAGAGTGTCTCTCATGTCATACTTTATTAATGAAAACCAGAAGGTCATAGACCTATGAGGTGTATGAAAACATATAAATGTATAATACAATATGGCGAACCTATTCCAATATTATGAAAAGTAATTTAGCTTTATCCTTTTTTGACATAAATCCCCTTCATTCCATTAATGCCTTCCTTGTTCGAAACGAAAAAGCAAGGTAGACAAATGGATTGCTGGGGAATAAATCGAAAAACATCGTCTGCAAAAGATTGCGTAACTATTCTTTAATGATAACTTACTATCACTCCATCTGCGTTCAAAATTGAGAATAAACAAAGGGAGCGATAGAAAATCGTCATATTCAGAAACTTTTGTAATAGCTATAATGTATCTTGATTAACCAAACAAATTTGCAGAAGTATATTACATATTTACAATATAGTCGTAATAGAGCAGAAGTCTTTTGAAAACATAAAAAAAAAAGTTAAATATAGAAAATAGCAATTATTCAAAACGATCAGACTGTAATTCCTTTCAAGCCACCAAATTTTAGACTTACCAAAATCAAAAGCATTTGCAGACGACAAAATAAAAGTGACTGCAAATTTGAAGGATAGAAAACATTGAAAACATAGCGGGAAAAGGAAAAAAAATGATGGTTACCAGCATTTTCTCCTTTTTCACAATGCCCTTTACAGGCTTCTTTCTCAGGGCTGTCAATCATACTGTACACATGTGCAGTCCGTTAGCCGCTAGCAGTTTCACTTAAAGCGTAAAAGATAAACAATGGAAATAGGAAATAACCACTGGCATAGGATTAGATCAGACTGTGCAAATATGCAGAAATAAGAACTTATCGCCGAAAGTAGCGAAAATTGCGGAAAGTGTGAGACAAGATCAGACTGAAATAACCACTGGCACACGATTAGATCAGACTGTGCAAATATGCAAAAATAAGAACTTAACGCCGAAAGTAGCGAAAATTGCGGAAAGTGTGAGACAAGATCAGACTGAAATAACCACTGGCATAGAATATGTACTGAACTGTTACCGAAACCACCAAAGGCCCTTATTCCTTACAATCACAACTACAATAACAACAACAACAAAAATGGCGAGCTTTACGAATTCTCCTACGGCAAGCGTTGTCAGTTCTAGTCTTTTGGTAAGGTATTTTTATGACATTAAATAGATTTATGTGGATAAATCATTTTGCAACTGTTTAAATTCCAGCTCTGATAAAATTGATTGAGGTTACAAAAGAGGGATTCGTACTTTCCTTTGGCGAATCTTGAAACCGGATGATACCTTGCATTCGGATAGGGCCTGTTCGGATATATTAATCAATTTATTGAGATCGTTTTTCTAAAACTAGGAACTGGTAATTTTCCATCGTGTGATATGAAGCTCGTTAGTTTTGAAACCCTTTTCACTTTTGTCAATTAGGGCCTAATATATTCCCGAAAAAATGCAGGATCAATCCTATCTTCAGTCTGAAGGTCTGCTCCGATGCTATTTTTGTTTGTGGTCTCCACAGGCCTTCATATCAGCCCTCTTAAAACACGTCTGGAATTAATATGATTTTATTCACATCTTTTCGAATGGCTCTATGCAATAAAATTTCCAGTGACAGCTAATAAAATGGGCATGGATCGTTAGATAAATGATTAATCTTTAACAGCACATAAAATGCGATGCAAAATACCAATTAAATCAATGGGAATTTACCTTTTTTTCCAACGTAAATAAATCAAGTATAATTTGTAAACAACTAACAGGGTGACTTCTGTTAGACAGGCATGCACACTCAACGGAATTTGAATTTTGTACAGTCTGGTTCCCTAACCCAAAACAGCCAAGTTCGATCAAGGTGCGTTTCTTTACAGCAAAATTCGCAACTAAACTGTCTTGTAGCGTGTCAGAGATACTGTGATTTCTGCCGAGACATGCGCATTGATAAGATTACCATGTTTTGATTTCTGGTGAAGCAAGTCAACTGTTATTTTAAATACGTTGAAAAGTACAGATTTGCACAAAGGTAAGAGATTGATATTAACTAACACCAGTTTTTTTGTAAAGATTAATCATTTATCTAACGATCCATGCCCATTTTATTAGCTGTCATTGGAAATTTTGTCTGAATCGAAAAGATGCGGGTAAAATCATATTTTTTCCAGATACTTTAAAAGAAGGTTGGCCTGAAGGTGTATGCGAAGAACAGTAACGAAAATAGCATCGGAGCAGACACCTTCAGACTGAAGGTAGATCAATCCTAGATCAAGGGTTAATTTACGTATGCCTGTTTCACACCTGGGTCTCGATGTGTCATGGTGTGTTGTGGGGTGAATCCACTCGCTGGGACGCAACCCTAGGCAATCAACAGGTTACAATATTGGGTGGTATGTTTCACAATGTGTCATGTTCCTGGTTGTTATTCTACGCCATTGGTTGGACAGCAATTGGAGATTTATCGTTTATTTCACTTTGAATTTCAATTGACTATTTAACTCTTTACCAAAATTGAAATTTCTTCTGGGAAGTGTAGAAAACACTGAGGGAAGAGGAGAAAATGCTAGTTACCAGCATTTTCTCCTTTTCCCACAGTGTTTTCAACAGGCTTCTTTCTCAGGGGCATCAAAGGTAGGGATTGTGTGGTAATGGGTTAAATGGACACAGCATTAGAATGCCTTGGATTTCAATACTGCGTAAAACGGTGATGGAAAAGTAGAGGAAACCAATATTAGATATCACAATTTGTTTACATAGCTCAGCTAAAGCAGCATTGTTTAAATGTCGGATAAAGAAAAAGAAAACAAAAAAAAAACATAATTAAATTTGATTAATAGCATGTAGAGAATATTATAATAAGATAAATCTCATTCTTGTACTCCCTAAATCTAATTATTTGTCACTTATACATCAACATGGGTTGTCCTAAACGAAAACTAAGTTGGGTTACAGTTGTTCGTCCAGAATGTTGTTTGACTGCAATAGAATTTTACCACACTGTAAAGCATACACCTTATATTGAAAATATTACTTGTTCAAACACTGATTTTCATTATCAGGGTTTTTACCTCCGTATTAAAACAATGAGAGTCATTATGACCCCTTGTCTCTTTAGTTGAGTGATTATTTCCAAAAAGGGATCCCGTCATCTTCAAGCATGGATTCCAACAATGCAGTAAGTCCATATTCCTTCTTGATGGGAACCTTGACTTTGATTTTGACAGACCTATCCAAATTGCTGCTTGATGTATAGGGATCGGCAGCTGTAAGAAGCAGATGATGAAATTTACTTTGTTGTGTAACTCTAATAAAACAGGCTGTTCATGTGTACTGTTATCTACCAGAATTTGGGTAAAATAAGATACCGGTATGCATTACTGACATCTGAAAGGTGTCATTTCATAATTTCATAATTATTTTCACTTACCTATACCTTTGTAGGCTAGAATACAGAACAGTCTTGGGCAGCCTATACCATATAGATGTAAGGATGTGGAAGATATGATAGCAAGTAACAGCATCAAGGTATGTTGACTGGTAAATCAATGTTTTGTAAATGACTATAGTTTATATAGAAATCAGGATGTAGGGGTTATAATAAGGTAATTATAACTTTCTATAACAAAAGAACTTAGACTTATCGATATTGAAAAGACATGTTGAGAAAATCAACTGTGGCTTCAATAATGATTGGAAATGTTTTTGAAAGAGTAGAAAACATTGTGAGAAAAACAGAAAGTACTGGTCACCAGAGGTGTCTCCATTTCTAATGAGTATCCATTACATAGGGTTTTGTGTAGAATAGTTAATATTTTAAGAACTAAAATCAAAATCATCATCTGGAGTGCTGGGCCTATTTCTAACTCTTTGCCAAACAATCCCAGGGTATAATGACCGTTTGGAAGAATGCTTTCGAAAAACATTTTGGGAGAAGGAGAAAATGCTAGTGACCAGCATTTTCTCCTTTTCTTAAAATGTTTTCTACCCTTTCACAGACAAATTTCAATGGCATAGCCATGCTTATTTGTTGTCTGCCAATGATTTCAGTTTGGACAAGTCCAAAATTTATGTTGTCATATGGTAAAGAGTTTACCATTTACCAAACAATCCCAGGTTCTTACGACCCAGAAATGAAAGCCTTTTGAAATCATTTTTGATAAAAGAGAAAATGCTGAAACCTGCATTTTCTCGATTTCTCACAATGTTTTCTACCCTGTAAAGTGTTGGAAACGAATTTCAATCTTTGACTTTTTGTCATTTGGAAAAGAGTTAATAGCTATGTATCAAATACAATCGAATGGAACTAGGTTTAGTTACAGAAGCACATTTCATTTTGATATATGGTCTTATAAGTATAAACGTAGGCGCTGTTGACAAACTGTTCTTAAGACCATTTTTAGTCTGTAGATCTGAGATTTTCTAAACTTGAAAGTAACTCAACTTCTGACTGGCTAAACCAAATGGTTTAGGGAATCAAAAGTTATATTAAATTCTTCTTTTAAGTTTAGAACATAATAGGAGTATAGGACTAAGAATGTTCTTGAAAAATGGTGAATACAGACCAAGGCTTTTAACTCTTTACCAAACGACAAAATTATAGACTGGTCCAAGTTGAAAGCATTTTCAGACGACAAATTAGAGATGGCTCAAATGGCAGAACTTTTCCTTGATAGAGTAGAAAACATTGTGGGAAAAGGAGAAAATGGTGGTTGCTAGCATTTTCTCCATTTCCCACAATGTTTTCAAAAGCCTTTATCCTCAGGGTCTTTAAAAATTGGGATTGTGTGGTAAAGAGTTAAGTCTCATTTACATGTATTATGATTATTAACCCTTTACCACACAATCCCGACTTTTTACACCCCATGTGGAAGATACCTTTTGAAAACACTGTGGAAAAAGGAGAAAATGCTGGTAACCAACATTTTCTCCTTTTCCCACGAAGTTTTCTTCCATTTCTAAAAACAATTTCAATTCTTTAGTCTCATTCAGTCATCTGCAAATGCTTTCAATTTGGACCAGTCTAAAATTTTGTCATTTGGTAAAGAGTTAAGGGTAAGATAATGCTTTGTCCTTATTCTGGGCACCCCACCTGACCTAATAATATCATGCTGCCTGTCTTAAGAGGCTCGCACATTTTACTATTCAGAAGAATGCTAAAAGAGAGATAACTCTGACTGACAAAAATAAGTAAATGAAGGAATTTATTTTGATTTCACCTTTCAGGATCTGAGCCATATTCTACAGGGACTTCTAGAGAGTATATTTGGATTTGGAGCAGAGCCTGGCTGGGGTCTAGATAGCATAACAAAGACACAACATCCAGTAGAGTTTGAGTCTCTCATACACTTACTGGCACCGGAGGGCCAGTTACTTCAGCTGGTATACAATCTACAGATTGACCCATATCTTACTTATGAATTCCCATTTGGCAGTCTACCAGTAAGTTCTACCTTGTTTGTATTCACCAACCATTCTTAGAAATATTTTCAGTCTTGTTCTCAAGAATTTTCTAAATTTACATGTAGCGCCAATTCTGATTGGCTAAAACCAAATTGTGAAGCCAATCAGAAGTTGTGCTACTTTCTCAGTCTTGCATATAACAGTGTTCTATAGAATCATTGACAAATACAGGCCCTGATATACAATTGTAGTTTGATCCATGTGTTACACATGAATTTCCATTTGGCAATATAGTGGTAAGTTATGCCATGGGCTGTGTACAGTAGAGTCATAATTTCTTACCACTTTAATTTCAAACAAGTGCAGATTGAAAGCATATTCAGACAACAAATTGACTGTGAGTGAAGTTATAGTGTCTTTCTTAAACTTTGCCAAACAACATATTTTGGACTCCTCTGAATTAAGAGCATTTGCACTACACAAATTAAATGTAGCTAAAATTATATTTTTTTTCCCTAAAAACATCGTGGGAAAAGAGTAAATGCTGGTCACCAGCATTTTCTTCTTTTCTCAAATGTTTTCAGAAGCACTTTTTTTCAGGATCATTAAAACTAGGAAGTAGGAAATGTGTTGTGGTGAGGGGTTAAATAAATCAGACTGAAGAATTGAAAGTTGTTTTGGTTCGGGTAGAAAACATTGTGGGAAAAGGAGAAAATACTGGTTACCAGTATTTTCTCTTTTTCTCCACAATGTTTTCAAAAGCTTTCTTTCTCAGGATCATTTAAAATCTTCTGTAAAGTTGTAAACAGTATTCAAGCTGTACTGATATATTTTTGCATTACTTCTTAACTCTTTACCAAACAAGAATTTTTTCATTCGTCCAACTTGAAAACCTTTGCAGATGATAAATTTGGTGTGACTCAAAAGATGAGATTTGTCCCTGGTAGGGAAGAAAAGATTGTGGGAAAAGAGGAAAATGCTGGTATTTTCTTCTTTTCACGTGATGTTTTCCAAAGGCATATTTTTCAGGATCGTTAAAAGTCGTGATTGTGTGGTAAATGGCTAAGCAGCACTAAATGCAGCAGTAAATGAGGGTTTCATCTTTCACCACACTGCACTGCACTAAGCCAGTCATCCTACATTTATGTGTCTAAAAGATCATTTTGTCTAACATCACTCTGATTTAGGAGGTGAAATGGTCCGTAGACATGCAGAAAATTAAAACAGTAAAACAAAAATTAAAACAGTAAAACAAAAATTAGAACAGTAAAAACTTTGGACCCATGTCAGCCTGTGTGGACTGGGCAGGCTGAAATGGTATTCAGTACTCTTTTTCAAATGGATTAAATCCACCTTTCACAAAGCAGTTTTTTTTACCTCTTCACCAAACAACAAAATGTTAGACATGCCCAAATTCAAAGCATTTGCAGACGACAATTGCAGTGTGGCTTAAATGATGATACTTTCCTTTGACTGATTAGAAAACATTGCGGGAAAAGGAGAAAATGCTGGTTACCAGCATTTTCTCCTTTTGCCACAATGTTTTCAAAAGGCTTCTCCCTAGGGGCTGCTTAAAGTCGGCATTGTGTGGTAAAGAGTTAAGAAAGAGTTTTAAAGCTTGTGGGATTGACAGGTTTTGAAAACATTATCAGTGAAGAAGCAACTTCTCCTTCCAGTCTTTTTGTAGAGCATATTCTGAGATGATGATAATTACAGTTCTAATATATGAGCCAAGCTCTGTGAAAAAGGGGCTTAATCCTTTACCACACAATGCCGACTTTTAATGCCCCTTAGAAAGAAGCCTTTAGAAAACATTGTGGGAAAAGGAGAAAATGCTGGTAACCAGCATTTTCTGCTTTTTCCGCAATGTTTTCTACCCCAACAAAGAAGAGTTGCACCATTTGAACCACATTGAAATTTTCAGCTACAAATGCTTTCATTTTGAACAAAGCTAAAATTTTGTTGTCTGGTAATGGGTTAAAGGCACCTGTGAAACGTATCAACCCATGTCAGTTTGTACAGTAAATGTAGGCTGACGTGAGCCATAACTTGTAGCTATTGTTAAATTTTCTGTATGTCCTAGGTAAATGGTTTACTCTTTACCAAACAACAAAGTTTTAGACTGGCCCAAATTGAAAGCATTTGCAGATGACAAAATAAATGTAACTCAAAAAAATAAAACTTGACTTTGGAAGAATAGGAAACATTGTGGGAAAAGGAGAAAATGCTGGTTACCAGCATTTTCTCCTTTTCCCACATTGTTTTCATCAGATGTTTTCATCAGGGTCATTAAAACCAGGGATTGTTTGGTAAAGGGTTAATAGAGGTTACTGACCTTTGAGTTTCAAAGTCTGCAGAATCTTTGTGATTTATGTAATACATTTTGTAATGTTTGCAGGCCCCAACAAGGCATACCATTGAAGAAGGCAGTCTCCCCATGTTTTTTGTGAACAAAATCCAGTGTCAGAGTTACTCAAAGCCAACAGTAGTTCTCAGTATCCTTTAGACAGATGTGACTGTGTTGACTTATCCATGCTTTGTGCATTAGTTGTTTAACCCATTACCATACAATCCCTTCTTTTGATGCCCCTGAGAAAGAAGCCTTTAGAAAACATTGTTGGAAAAGGAGAAAATGCTGGTAACCAGCATTTTCTCCTTTTCCCACAATGTTTTCTACCTTTCACAAAACAAATTTCAAATTTTCAGTCACTTTTATTTTGCTTTCAATTTGGACCAGTCTAAAATATTGTCGTTTGGTAATGGGTTAACTCTTTACCAAGCGACAAAATTTTAGACTGGTCCAAATTGAAAGCACTTCCAGACGACAAAATAGATCTAACTCAAAAATTCAAATTTGTTTCTAGCATGGTAGAAAACGTGGGAAATGGAGAAAGTGCTGGTTACCAGCATTTTCTCCGTTTCCCACAATGTTTTCAAAAGGCTTATATCTTGGGGTCATAAAAACCAGGGATTGTTTGGGAAAGGGATAACCCATTACCACACAATCCCTACTTTTGACGCCCCTAAGAAAGAAGCCTGTACAAAACATTGTGGGAAAAGGAGAAAATGCTGGTAACCAGCATTTTCTCTTTTTCCCACAATGTTTTCTACCCTTCACAAAACAAATTTCAAATTTTCAGTCACTTTTAGTTTGACGTCTGCAAATGCTTTCAATTTAGACCAGTGTAAATTATTGTCGTTTGGTAATGGGTCAACTCTTTACCACACAATCCAGACTTTCGACGACCCTGAGAAAGATAGCCTTTGAAAACATCGCTGGCAACTAGTATCTTCTCCTTTTCCCATAGTGCTTTCAACATATTCAGGAACAAGTTTCATTATTTGAAAACACCTCAATCTTCCTCTGTGAATTTCCCCAATGTAGATAAGAATGAAATGCTGCTGTGTGGTAAAGGCTTAACTCTTTACCATACAATACTGACTTTTGACAAACCTGAGAAAGACAGCCTTTGAAAACATTGTGGAAAAAGGAGAAAATGCTAGCAACCAGCATTTTCTCCTTTTCCCATTATGTTTTCTACCCTTTCCAAATCAATTTTCAATTTTTGATTCACATATATTTTGTCGTCTGCAAATGCTTTCAATTTGGACAAGTCCAAAATGTTGTCGTTTGGTAAAGAGTTAACCCTATACCATAACCCCATAAGTCATTTCTATGGTATCTCTAATCAACCCTAAATAACAGCAAGGATGAAGTCATTTTTTTATCAGTATATGACACCTTTTGATAGCATAGAAAACATTGTGACAAAAGGTGAAATTGCTCGTCACGAGCAATTTCACCTTTTACTACAATGTTTTCAAAAGTCTCCTACAAGCAATGGATAGAAATGAATATGTATGGAGTAAAGGGTTAATGCATCTGCAGAAAGTCTTGGTCAGTATTGGTAAGCAGGTCAGCCTGCACTGTATGCTTAGTTTGACTTGGGTCATAACTTCTTGGTTGATTTTCTGCATGTCCAAGGAGCATTCTATCTGATGATTCAGTCAGTGTTAGATAAAATGGATTGGATGGATTAAGAATTATGTGATGTGATGTGTGCTTGAATAAGGTTTAACCCTCAACTAATTGTCAAAAGTTTGGCATGGACCAAACTGAAAGCTTTCGCAAACAACAAAACAAATGTAGCTAAAATGATGATTTCTGTCTTTCATATGGTAGAAAACTTGTGCACGAAAGAGAAAATGCTGACTATCAGCATTTTCTTCTTTTCCCACAATGTTTTCAAGAGCCTTCTTTTAAAGTGTCCTTAAAGCCTGGCAATGTTTAGTAGAGTGTTAAAAAGAGGTCTGCTTCAAGAGGAAAATATCTTCAGTTGGTTAGCCTACAGAAAAATTTAGATACATCCAGATTAAATCGTTACCACACAGTCCTGTCTTTTAACGACCCTGAGAAAGAAGCCAGTAGAAAACATTGTGGGAAAAGGAGAAAATGCTTGTCATATCAACAAGATTTAATTTGCAGATGCTTTGAATTTGGTCCAGTCCAAAAATTTGTCATTTAGTAAAGAGTTTAAGGGTCGTAAAAATTAAGTAGAGAAAATGGTAGAGAAAATGCTAGCTTCTTGAATTTTCTTTTTTTTCAACAATATTTTTAACCCATTAACAGACAATCCCTACTTTTGAGGACCCTGAGAAAGAAGCCTTTAGAAAACACTGTTGGAAAAGGAGAAAATGCTGGTAACCAGCATTTTCTCCGTTTCCCACAATGTTTTCTACTCTTCACAAAACAATTTCAAATTTCAGTCGCTTCTTTATTTTGTCATCTGCAAATGCTTTTGATTTGGACAAGCCTAAAATATTGTTGTTTGGTAATGAATTAAAAGCAGTTTCTGAAGAGCATTGGGTCATGTGGTAAAAACTAAGATCAGTGACTGACAGTGTACTGTATTATGTGTTATGTAGAGTTCAGCCACTTTGAAGATAATACAAGGTGTGTGTCTGGTGTTTCACACTGTTTTCATCACTATTGCTGTTGTATCCTGCAGCCAGTGTACCTATCTATGCTTTCTTGGAGTTTGTTTTATCAGTTCTAGGATCAATATTGGTACCAAGGCACTTTCTGCTTGCCCACATAGTTCTTTTTAAATTGATAATTGGGGATCAGAGGATAGTGAAAACTGTTTCAAAGACTATTATCAGTCGTTGGAAACAGTTGGCTGAACTGGTTCAAATAAGTCACCACTTTAGTCCCCACTTCTAATGAATGGAGAAATGTAAGTGAAAAAAAAAAAACCCCAACAGTATGTCAATAATTTTAGTTTTTCCTCCACATACTTTTGAAAGATACAGCATTGTATTTTTCCCTTAACAGATGTTCAGATGCTTTTGAGCTATATATGTTTTACTTCAGTTATGCTCTTGTAAGCCCACAATGGCAGAACAAATCAAACAATTGGAATAATTTGACAGATATAGTCTATCCCCGCCTGCTGGATGAATATTTAGCATTTTTTCTACCTTTAAACAAGAAGAGTTTACCCAGGTTTCCACAGTCCCCAACAACTGGAGTCAGGACACCTATGATGCAACAAACACCTGTCAGGTATTGACCCTTTACCCCATAAGGCATTTCTATGGTGTCTCTAATTGACCCAAAATAACAGCAAGGATGAAGCTGTTTCTTATGTGTATATGACACCTTTTGATAGCATAGAAAACATTGTGACAAAAGGTGAAATTGCTCGTTACGAGCAATTTCATCTTTTGCCACAATGTTTTTCAAAGGCTCCAACAAGCAATGCGTAGAAATGAGTATCTATGGAGTAAAGGGTTAACTCTGTACATTGTAATCCAAACCTAACAGTTTGGGAGAAAAAGAAAATGTTGGTAACCAGCAGTTTCTCCTTTGTTCACAATGTTTTTCCACACAATCTTAGTCATATATCATCATTTTACTTACAACCCTTTATGAAAAGATTTGTTTCAACAACCCCAGGGAAAAAAACAAAACCTTTTTAAAACAATGTTTGAAGAAAGAGAAATCACTATTTACCAGTATTTCCCACTATGTTTACTACTTTCCCCACAATGTTTTCTATCCTTTGAAAGATAAATCCCATCACTTGGCAGAGCAACGATCAGTTTTTTGTCCAAAAATTTTGGGTAATTTGGACCAGTCTAAAATATTATTATCTGGAAAAGATTCATACTGGTATCAGTCCTGCGCTTTGAACAAGGAGCTTCATAATTATATCTGCAAAATAGTATTGACCCATTTCAGTCCACACAGGTTGAGATTGGTCCCAACATTTTGCTATTTGCAACTTTTTGAATGTCAAGAGACCAGTCTACCTCCAGACCCAGGCTATTCTTAGACAGGATGGATTTTATGAATCCACAATTTGATTTTTGAGTGAAACACTATTTTAAGTACCTGTACATTGTACAAATTGAGCTCTGACTTGAATTGCTTCACATAATGGATCATTTGAATTTACTGGTTGAGTAGTGAGACAGCTCTCTGTTCTGTTAGATCTACAGAGGTGCTTAACCCATTACCATACAATCCCTACTGTTGATGACCCTGAGAAAGAGGCCTTTAGAAAACATTGTGGGAAAAGGATAAAATGATGGTAACCAGCATTTTCTCCTTTTCCCACAATGTTTTGTACATTTCATAAAACAAATTTTAAATTTTCATTCACTTTTGTCATGTGCAAATGCTTTAGATTTAGACAAACCTAAAATTTTGTTGTTTGGTAATGAGTCACAAGACTGTTTTTCAGTATTAGACATTCCCCAAACAGTGGCACACAGACAAGATCTAGAACCAGACTGGGTTTGTTTAAAGCCAGTCTATTATCACCACAAAAGCAACTTAGCCAGAGCTCGCCAGGAACAGAAAAAATAGAGGGAGATTTGTGGTGGTCTGAAACATTTCTACAGGTGTGTATATTCTTGTATCAGTTACCAATTCTTACCTCAGTAATTCAACCCTTTACCAGATGACAAGATTTTAGCCTTGTCCAAATTGAAAGTATTTGCAGATGACAATTTCACTGTGGCTCAATGTGGTGCAAATTTTTCTTTGATAGGATAGAAAACATTGTGGGAAAAGGAGGAAATGTCCTTTTCCCACAATGTTTCCAACAGGCTTCTTTTCCAGGGGCATTAAAAGTTGGCATTGTGTGGTAAAGGGTTAAGCATTTTAGTACACACATGGTAAGAAAATGTACGTCACTTGAGACATTATTGATACCTACACAGTACCTATAACATAGCCAAATCATTCACTAACCCATGACAGAAAAAGAATATGAGGAACGAAAGCCTTATTTACTTTACCCTTTACCACACAATCCCTACTTTTGACGACCCTGAGAAAGAAGCCTTTAGAAAACATTGTGGGAAAAGGAGTAAATGCTGGTAACCAGCATTTTCTCCTTTTCCCACAATGTTTTCTACTCTTCACAAAACATATTTCAAATTTTCAGTCACTTTTATTTTGTCGTTTGCAAATGCTTTGGCTTTGGACAAACCTAAAATGTTTTTGTTGGTAATGAGCTTATAGCAGCTGGATCACAATACAAAATGTGCCTCCGATAGTAAAGATGGCTGCTTTTGATTGTGCTTTACTCTTTACCAAAGTGCAGAATCTTAGACCTGACAAAACTGACAGCATTTGAAGGCGACAGAATAGGCATGACTCAGAATTGAAACTTGACTTTAGAAGAGTAGAAAACATTGTGCGAAAAGGAGAAAATGCTGGTTACCAGCATTTTCTCCTTTTCCCACAATGTTTCGAGAAGGCTTCTTCCTCTGGGTCATAAAAACCAGGGATTATTTGGTAAAGGGTTAAACATGATCCCAATGCTTTTTAGCTCCACTGGCCGAAGGCCAGCGGGCTTAAGTCATGGCTTGTTGTCCGTCGTGCGTTCGTCTGTCCGTCCGTCCGTTAACTTTTTCTTTAAACATCTTCTTCTCTGAAACTACCCATCCAATTTTGATGAAACTTCACAGAAATGATCCTGCCATGGTCCTCTTCAGAATTTCTTGAAAGAATTTAATTCCTTCAAAAACTCTGGTTGCCATGGCAACAAAACTGAAAAATTTTGAAAATCTTTGAAAATCTTCTTGTCTGAAACGGTAAGGTCTAGAGCTACCAAATTTGGCATGTAGCTTTATCTAGTCGACCTCTACCAAGTTTCTTCAAATTATAGCCCTGGGGTCAAAATTGGCCCCGCCCCGGAGGTCACAAGTTTTACATGGGCTTATTTAGGGAGAACTTTAAATCTCCTCTTCTACCTAGGCATAGGGCCTAGGGCTACCAAATTTGGGATGTTGTTTTATTTAATGGACCTCTACCAAGAGTGTCTAAATTATAGCCCTGGGGTCAAAATTGGCCCCGCCCCGAAGGTAACAAGTTTTACATGGGCTTATATAGGGAGAACTTCAAAATTCTTCTTCCACCTAGCCATAGGGCCTAGGGCTACCAAATTTGGCATGTAGCTTTATCTAGTGGACCTCTACCAAGGGTTTCCAACTTATAGCCCAGGGGTCAAATTTGGCCCGCCCCGGGGGGGGGGGGGGGTAACAAATTTTACATGGGCTTATATAGGGAAAACTTCCAAAATCTTGTCGCACCTAGCTATAAGGACTAGGGCTATCAAATTTTGCATGTAGCTTTATCTAGGGGGTCTCTACCAAGGGTGCCCAAAAGTATAGCCCTGGGGTCAAGTTTAGCCCCCGTCACAGGGGATCACAAGTTTTGCATTGCCTTATATAGGGAAACTTTAATAATCTACTTGTACATAGCCATAAGGCCTAGGGCTACCAAATTTTGCATGTAGCTTTATCTAATGGGCTTCTACCAAGAGGGCCAAAATTTTAACTTTGGGGGTCAAGTTTGACCCCATCCCAGGGGTCACAAGTTTTACATTGGCTTTATAAACAGGTCTCATGGGTAACATATTTTACAGGGCCTTTTATTGAGCAAACTTGTTGTACAGGGCTTTTTATTGGGCAAGATTCAAAAATCTTCATGTTTATAACCACACATTCTAGTTTCATATTGTAGGTCTGGGGTCAAAATTGGCTCCATCCGGGGATCACAAGGTTAACATGGGCCTCAAGATATAGTCACTTTAATTTATACATTAATCAAGGGAAATAACTCTTTTTATGAAAGATAAAGTTTGGTACTATTTACCTCCCATGATTATCAAACTACATTGATACATGATTGGTGCTAGACATTAAGTTTTTTGATAGAAAATATTCTGTTTTCAAGTGTTATTCATTTTTTTGATGCTAATAGTTATGCTCACATGAGGTGAATAATAAATTCAGGGTAAGGTTTCTATCATTCAGCTTATTTTTCCAAGGATTTTACCTTTCATGCTAATGAATTAACCTACTTGTACTGCCTGACAGCATTCATTGTTTTTGAAGGCCTTCTTTTTCATGGTCATGAACACTTCAATTTGTGTGGTAAAGGGTTAAAAAGCCAGTGGAGCGATACAGGGCCATCATGGCCCTCTTGTTGTTTACATGCCATCCTGGTAGTATATCAAAGCAAGGTCTCACAACCTTTATACCTAGTCAGTGTATGCACCAGTCACTGGGTAGTTCCAAAGGTTTTTTTCACACATCACAGGACTTGAACCTTGAACCTCCAATGTAAGAGAGTAGTGATGTAGTCCTGCATTACTGTCTCCTACAAATCTCCTTTCAAGCTCTAGTTTTGTTTGTGTGCTTGTTCTTTGCTATACAATGTCATTAACCCTTTACCACACAATCCCCAAGTTCGACGTCCTTGAGAAAGAAAGCTTTTGAAAGCATTGTTAGAAAAGAAAAAAACACTTGTCACCAGCATTTTTTCCTACAATGTTTCCGACCCTTTCCAAGACCTTCATCTCTAAGTTTGTTAATATATAGCATTGTGTGATAGTGGCAAGTATGTTCTAAATCCCTTTATTGTGTTTAACTGTAGATACTTGCAGAGTTTTGGCTGAACCAGAATTCTTTGGACTCTGATAGAGGTATTTCTCCTCAAAGCCTGGTAAGGATTCAAATTTTTGTATTCTTTTTACAACCCTTTGCTATGTAATCCTAACTTTTAACGACCTCAAGATGGGAGTGTGGAAAACATCAGGGGAAAAGGAAGCAATGCAGGTAATCAGCATTTTAATCAGGGTTTTCCATGAAGCACAAATCCTGCGTCATAGACGCAATTTTAATTCAAATGATCCCCAAAATAAGTGACAATGCATCACCGGTGATGCAACTGTCCAAGATCTAAATATTGTACGAAATTGAATAAAGCGTCATAATTCCAAGTCTGTTCTTGCTTCAATGTCAGACGAACACCATTTCTTTTTTTTTAACTACAGGTTTTATTTCAGATAAAAGTGGTTTTCGGGTAATTATACGCCTGTCGAAGACGGGACGTATTATGGGATCACCCGTGGCGGGCTGGTGGGCGGGCGGCGTCCAGTTCTTTGTCCGGAGCATATCTCCAAAACTATTCTAGCTAGGGTTATGAAATTTCATGGGTGGATAGATCTCATCAAGGGGGAGTGCAGTGCGCAGGAACCATAACTGTTGCTCGCTTAATTTTTGAGTTATTGCCCTTTGTCATTTTTCATACTTGAATTTTGTCCGGTGAATATCTCCAAAACTATATTAGCTAGGGTTATGAAATTTCATGGGTGGATAGATCTCATCAAGGGGGAGTGCAGTGTACAGGAACCATAACTCTTGCTCGCTTAATTTTTGAGTTATTGCCCTTTGTCGTTTTTCATACTTGAATTTTGTCCGGAGCATATCTCCAAAACTATACTAGCTAGGGTTATAAAATTTCATGGGTTGATAGAAATTATCAAGGGGGAGTGCAGTGCGCAGGAATCAT
The DNA here is from genome assembly GCA_943736015.1 of Tridacna crocea. Taxonomy (NCBI): domain Eukaryota; kingdom Metazoa; phylum Mollusca; class Bivalvia; order Cardiida; family Cardiidae; genus Tridacna; species Tridacna crocea. The sequence goes on from OX031070.1 coordinate 28,553,336, forward strand.
AACTCTTGCTTTCTTAATTTTTTAGTTATTGCCCTTTGTCGTTTTTCATACTTAAATTTTGTCTGGAGCATATCTCCAAAACTATACTACCTAGGGTTATGAAATTTTATGGGTGGATAGATCTCATCAAGGGGGAGTGCAGTGCACAGAACCATAACTCTTGCTTGCTTAATTTTTTAGTTATTGCCCTTTATTGTTTGTCATACTTGAATTTTGTCCGGAGCATATCTCCAATACTCTACTAGCTAGGGTTATGAAATTTCATTGTTGGATAGATCTCATCAAGGGGAAGTGCAGTTCACAGGAATCATAACTCTTGCTCCCTTAATTTTTGAGTTATTGCCCTTTGTCATTTTTCATACTCGAATTTTGTCCGGAGCATATCTCCAAAACTATACTAGCTAGGGTTATGAAATTTCATGGGTGGATAGATCTCATCAAGTGGGAGTGCAGTGCAGAGGAATCATAACTGTTGCTCGCTTAATTTTTGAGTTATTGCCCTCTGTCGTTTTTCATACTTGAATTTTGTCCGGTGCATGCCCCAGCTTTACAACTTGGGGTAAGACCGGCGTATCTTGCGACAATTTGCCACTCTTGTTTATTTATAGAATAATACTGGTTTAAGCATTATTGGTGTAAAGTATATTGGATACTCGTCGTAAATACAGGTCCAGTCGAAGTCGTAGTTGGGCCCTCTGTATTTCATAGCATATTTTATATGACTTCCGTATATAAAAGTACACATTAACATCATAACAAAGAAAATGTAACATTCTTCTATCATCTGCTTCCTACAACTGCCAATCAAGCCATGAAATGAAAATGTTTGGTCTGTCAAAAAGTGACATCCGCCTTTCCGTCAGAAATGATCAACAGACTTCTCAATTTTGGGAGTTATCGTTTAAAGGTAAAATGCATTGTGAATCATGCTTGAAGTTTATGATGAGGGGATCCGGTTTTTTTTACCCACTAAATTAACGAAATGACCCTCAACTAATGAGGAAGGGGGTCACAATGACTCACACAGGGTTTTCCAATTTTCAAAGCCGAGGGAAAACCCTGTGTAACCGCTTTTGGTATGGACAAGTTCACAATTTTTTTGTGTGGTTAGGGGTAAATTGGATGATTTGACTATTATCTCCTTTAACTCATTACCAATCTACACAATTTTTTTCTTGTCCAAATCAAAAGCATCTGCAGATGACAAAAGTGACTGAAAACTTGAAATTTGTTTTGTGAAGGGAAGAAAACATTGTGAAGAAATGGAGAAAATGCTGGTTACCAGCATTTTCTCCTTTTCCCACAATGTTTTTGAAAGGCTTCTTTCTCAGGATCCTTAAAAGTAGGGATATGTGGGAAAGTGTTGAGGCTTTCAATGCTACATTTCTAAGACCTTGGGGGATCAGGCTTTTGTCCACATTGTTGGAAAAGGAGAAAATACTAGTAACTAGCATTTGTTTCTTTTCCAGTAATGTTTGCAACACCTTCAGTGTCAAATGTCATCTTTTAAGATATACATGTACTTAACTTTATATACAACATTTCCAAGTTTAACCCTTTAGCACACAATGACGACTTTTAACGACCTGGAGGAAGACGGCTTTTGAAAACATTTCGAGGAATGCTCCTCCCAGAAAGGGTTAAGAGCATAAAATAAATAGAGTATTTGTTTTCTTTGGTGAAAGATAGAAATTTATTTCATCTCATGAACACCATCGTTATTATTTTTACTCGTGGCTGTGCCACTTGTGAAAATATTACCGATGGTGTCCACTTGATGAAATAAATTTTGATTTTTCACCAAAAAAACCCCCAAATATCCTCTATGTATTGGATGGAAATGTCCACAAAAATTGTAGGATGTAATGGAAAATTTTTCTTGAGAAATTTCAAAATTTTTCATGCTGTTATGCTATGTGTTAAAACATGTTATAATTTTGCTTAGAATTAATACATTACTTTTAGGCACCCCACTGGAATATTAACTTCCAGTCTTATGATGTATTTAACAACTTATTTGTGAGTATTGGATGAAATGTAGTTGGGATATTTATAGATGTTACATCATGCTTATATTCAGCATGTCATTACATCATGTTCATTATTATTTAGCATTTTGTAACTGTGTAACATTATCTTCACGTTAGCATTTCATCCAGTTTTTAACCCATTACCACAAAATCCCTACTTTTGATGCCCCTGAGAAAGAAGGCTTTAGAAAACATTGTGGGAAAAGGAGAAAATGCTGCTAACCAGCATTTTCTCCTTTTCCCACAATGTTTTCTACCTTTCACAAAACAAATTTCAAATTTTCAGTCACTTTTAATTTGTCGTCTGCAAATGTTTTCAATTTGGACCAGTCTAAAATATTGTTGTTTGGTAATGGGTTAATCTTGCTCAAGATGTAAAAGGGCAGTTTGACTCCTTGGGTCTTTGAAAGGGAGTGAATTTAGCCCTTTATGTGTTGCTATGACACATGCATTGCTGTATGTCATATTATTATGACCAAAGCTCATTTTAAACTTGAAACAGCCAGCTTTAACAAGGCAACTTGATTTAACAATTTGTCAGGATTCATGTATCGTCGAGTGTCCTTATTCCGTGAGTGTCCTTGAACCGGTGATTTTTGCGTTCATCTCGTAGAACACATATTTTGATGACGTCTCACAGTATTTCTGCTCGTAACCCTTACCAATATTTGAATGTCTCATTGCCCTTGAATTTCAGACAAATACAAGACAAATATACCAGAAAATAAACTAATTATCAGATATTAAAGAAATCTACTTATTTTTTCATGACATCAAGTAGTGTTGCTTCTCAAAAAATGCAAGGATCGTCGACTTTCTGCTGTAAATACTACCTAGCTACCGGAATTAGGTCACGCCATTTTTGCACAGAAAGGCTGACGGTATGTTCTTTATTTATGCACATTGAACATGAAAATAGTTAGGTATCCAAGTTATTCTTTTGATATGAAAGTGACCAGAAATGATTTTTTTATGAAAGCAAGTAATTCCTAGCTCATATTCTGGTCTAATTTCTTAATTTCATCAAGTTGTTTTCTTATCATCACAGAATATGGACACTCGAGGCAATACAAGCTTATTTTTATTTTTAGCATCTTTGTATTTTGTTTTATCGCATAACCTCCCTTGTTTTCAGTGTAATATACCCATTACAAATCTTATCTTATACACGTTTTATATCACTTGTGCAACGTCATTTTTGACGTCATTTTGTATGTATTTCATGCAAGTGAATGGGTCTTATGGATATCCTTTATGAATGTTTTTGCATCATCTGATTTATATTTGTGAAATATCATTATGTGATGAAAAGAATCTGATATTTGTGGACTTTTGAGATAAAATTTTATTAAACTTACCAAGGAAAATGTTTGTCACAAGACAACCAAGCATTGGTTTGGACAGAAGGTTATTGAGAAGTCAGGATATCTATTTTAAAATTTATTTGACACAAATACATGTTATCTATATATATTATACATGAATACAACACAATACCTAATTGGATAAATAAATCAAGTTCGCCAAGTAATCACAGTCCAAAATAATTATTTATCGCCAGTCCAAATTAATTATTAATTACCAAGAGTTTAAATTGTCCATGGCAGATCCGAATCAAAGAGAAGGTAATGATAATTAAAGTTGGTTATACCATAAGAGTTGACCTCTAAAGTTCAATTTAATGATTTAACGGATTCACAACACTAGCAGCTCTCCATCTCTGTGCGGTCTCAGGTTTTCCGTGGTGTACTGGACGTTTTACAGCAATTTCCTACCAACCAAAACTTCTAACTTCCAAAGTTGTCAATGCCGGCAACAGTCAACCCACTCGCATCTTGGTGGACGGCCAGCTAGTCCGTACCATTTATTTTAGTATAATTCATCAGGTTACATCATCCAAACGACCAAAATGACCAATCGCCCAACAACATATTTATAAAATGCTTGTATTTACAATAAGTGTGGCCTAATAAAGTAGACGACAAATCAATATTCCAAGTTTCATCCAACCTAGCCATCTGCCATTAAAATACAATACGGGAGAATGACCCATTCATTTTTATGACCATCCGTCATTCTCCAGCGTATGCCACAACTATTTCAAACCAAAAAGTATAACATTTGCCAATTTAAACAAACAACCAAATAAGAAAAGTTTACAAGGAAAATTTAAATAAGATATATTTACCCCAGAAGAACTTTCTCCGCACGCATACAACTAAGCTAACTTTCCAAATGTGAAAATCTGTCAACCCGTCACATACATCCATCCTAGGGTTTTTATTCCTTCACGCACACCGCACATGCGCACCTCGCTCCCTGAGTGAAAGATCACTCATACATGACTATATGATAACATACAATTCCCTGAGTAAAAATGAAATTTAAAACTACACGCCATTACTAAATGGGATTTATCAGCTGTAGTCTCGCCTTACCTAGGTCCTTAGCTTTAAAAGTTTAAACTTAATGTGACAATGTTATTAAGCTCGCCAAAGGCTCACTTAGTAACATTTCCATTGACTCGTTTAATAAAATCTTATCTCAAAAGCCCACTCATGTTATATCCAATATATCTTACACGATCATGTCATCATTGATCAGTCCTTTACTAAACAACAAAAATTATGATTTGCCCCAACTGAAGACATTTACAGGGTACAAAATAAATGTCACTGCAGAGTTAAAATTTGCATCTGAAAAGGTAGAAAACTTTGTGGGACAAGGAGAAAATGTTGGGTACCAGTATTTTCTCCTCTTCCCAATGTTTTCAGAATTCTTCTTTTAATCCTTTACTCAATAGGTACTCATTTCTAAGCATTGCTTGTAGGAGCCTTTGGAAAACATTGTGGCAAAAGGTGAAATTGCTCGTGACAAGGAATTTCACCTTTTGCCACAATGTTTTCTACACTAGCAAAAGGTGTCATATACACATAAGAAATGGCTGTTTTTTAGGGTCAGTCAGAGATACAATGTACCATAGAAATGCCTTATGGGGTAAAGAGTTAAAAGTTTGCAATTATGTTGTTAAAGGTTAACCTGTTACTGAAGTGGGTTTAGTGTTTTTTGTGATTGTGAAATCAAGATCAAGTCTTTTGTGATGTACCTTAATTTTTGCATGTTTATTTTGTGCTTGTTTGAGCAGGTTTTTTTTTTTAATCATTTTCATGATTTTGATACAATTTTGGAATCCTGAAAATTTGGTCATTCAATAATTTAACTGATTACCCAACAACAAAATTTTAGACTAATCCAAATTAAAAGTATTTGCAGTAAACAAATGAAATGTGGCTCAGATGATGAACCTTGTGTGTAACATGATAGAAAACATTGTTAGAAAAAGGGAAAAATGTTGATGGCCAGCATTTTCTTTCTCTCCCAGAATGTTTTCAAAAGCTTTATTCTGGAGGGTCCTTAAAAGTTTTCACTGTCTGTTAAGACCAGGCATCCATTAGGGCCAGGGCAATATGTGGATAGCATGCAGACAATGAATTTAATATTCAGCAAAGCTTCTGCTTGTTCCTGATGGCTTCTCGTTGTTGTCCTAGATGCTTCCGCCTGATTTGGAGCCTTCTGTGTCAGCAATTTTGTCTGTGTCAAAATTTTGATTGAGAGCTAAATTCGGACGCGGAAATGAATTTCCTTACACCTTCGGCATCTTGTCCGCGTTGCCATCAAGACAATCGTCAGGACATCCCGAGTCTTCCGCGTATATTCCCAAAAGCTTCAGTGACGCGGACAGTTGTGGACACTAAGAGGAATCGATACAGAAGGTGCACGGAACCTTTCCTGAATGTTTAGAGCGGTTGCCGTATGCTCTCTCAACACGGAATATGTCTCACAACTTTCGTATCTAGGCGACCTACTCCTTGAACATATCAAAATCAGTGCTCTGTCACTTGCAGTTTGACTTTACACAGGGAGGACATGTTTTTAATTTCACCTGCACACAATATGCCGTGACAAAAATGGTGAAAAAAAACAGGCGACTGGAGTTTGTGGTACTTTTAATTCTTGCTTGTCTAAAGTGACGCTATTTTCTCTGAAACACTGCTAATTTGTCGATGTCAATCTATGGAATGAGAGATCCAAGCGTTATTATATCAATTATGAATGCAACCTAAACATTTCCGTACAGTCTCCGCCTTGTATCATGCATTGAAACTGGTAGACCCAAACGTTTCCTGGTGTAATCCTAAACGTGTCCGCGTTGTCCTGAAACGATCCGCTTTCACGCCTGAAGATTCGGTACCATTCCAGATTGTTCATGCAGACAATTCTAAGTATGCTAGCAAGAAGTCCGCGGACAGTCAGGGGATAAGTACATTTTGATATTTTCTCACAGGAAGGTATCCACAATGAATATTTTAGCCGCGAAGCTTCCTTGTCCCCTCCGTGTCCTAGTGGACCCCAGGCAGAAAGGGCCAAGTACATGTATTGATTTTTTAGCTCTTTAACTCATTACCAAACGCCAAAATTTTGGTTGTGTCCAAATTGAAAGGGTTTGCAGAAAACAAAAATAGATATGACTCAAAAACTGAAATCTGATTAGGGAAGGGTAAAAAACATTGTGGAAAAAGGAGAAAATGCAGCATTTCTCCTTTTTCCACAAAGTTTTCAAAAGCTTACTTTTAGGGTCGTTAAAAGTATGGTTTGTTTGTGAAAGAGTGAAGGGCCAAGTAAACTTAACATTCTAGAAATAAGACCCATTTAATTGCAGTTTCATGATTGCTTTTGTCTGCAGTATGTCAGCAAAGTGGGCACTGTAGATAAGGTTGTGCAACTTCAGTCCTGTCTGAACTCTTTGTACGTTGGCTGCTAGGACTATTTTACGAGTGGAAAGTAGTAAAAGGTTTGACTTGAACTGTTGACTGATCGGAAAAGGCTTTTGGAAAGTAGTGTTGTAGGGTTACTGCTTGCCAAAGTGAGCATGAGCCACTAGAACTGCTGTTACTAGTTTCCAAAGGTAGGAAATAGCTTCTACTTAGCATAATGTTGAACCTTTTACCAAACAATCCCAGGTTTTATTGACCCTGGGGATTATGATAGTTGTTAACTCATTACCAAACGACAAAATTATAGACAATTCTCAATTGAAAACATTTGCAGACGACAAAATAGATGAGACTGAAAAGTTGAAATTTGGTTTGGGAAGGGTAGAAAACATTGTGGGAAAAGGAGAAAATGCTGGTTACCAGCATTTTCTCATTTTCCCAAAATGTTTTCAAAAGGCTTCTTTCTCAGGAATTGTGTGGTATTGGGTTAAAGCTCATGATTATGCAGAAAAGGAGTGAAAAAATATAGTATAAAACAAGAAGCATTTCAGAATACATTCATTATGAAGCAGTTTTAACAATTTATATAAGCACAATAAAAAGGCAAGTTAATCTAGTCAACTGATGGTAAAATTTTTGACATACCCATAGTGATGTGCATGTACTGAAACGGTTTTAAAAAATTCTGAAAAAAGGAGGCAAAAAAAACCTGGTTACCGGCATTTTCTCCTTTTCCAACAATATTTTCAAAGGTCTTCTGAAATTTGTAAAAGATGGAATCTTTTTGTAAATTGATGGGATCTTGTCCAAACTAAAAGGATTTGCAGAGAACAAAATAAGCTAGTTCAAAGGCTGAAAATTGTTTATGAAAGGTTTGAAAACACTGTGGAAAAGGAGAAAATGAAGGTTACCAGTATTTTCTCCTTTTCCTACAAAGTTTTTAAAAACATTTGTTAAATCACATTTAACCTTTTACCCCATAGATACTCATTTCTACGCATTTCTTGTTGGAGCCTTTGGAAAACATTGTGGCAAAAGGTGAAATTGCTCGTGACGAGCAATTTAACCTTTTGCCACAGTGTTTTCTATGGTATCAAAAGATGTCATATACACATAAGAAACAGCTTCATCCTTGCTGTTATTCAGGATCAATTAGAGATACTGTAGAAATGCCTTTTGGGGTAAAGGGTTAAACTCTGGATAGTGTACAAAAGGGTAAACTGCATTCATTTTAACAAAATAGTTTACAGTTTTTAAAGTATCTAACAAGCCATTTTCTTTTTGTTTCTTTTAAACGTGCAATAGGAATTTCATGTGGTGAGATTTTTATTTTAAATCACTTCTCTTGCAAGCTTTTTATCACAATGTTTTTTGTCTTTAGCACCTGATTTTTTTTTTGAAATTTCTTACGATACCACACATTACTTTAACTTGTTACTGCACAGCAAAATTTTAGAATTGTTTAAACCCTAGAAGTACTTTCAGAGAGCAAGTTTAATGTGGTTCAAATTGTATAAGCTGTCATTCAGAGGGTAGAAAGTGAGAAAAGGAGAAAATGCTGGTTGCTACCTTTATCACAATGTTTTCAATGGTCTTTATTATTAAGGTCACTAAAACAGGATTTTGTGGTAAAGGATTAAGTCTCTTAACTCTTTACCACACAATCCGGACTTTTAGCGACCCTGAGAAAGAAGCCTTTTGAAAACATTGTAGGAAAAGGAGAAAATACTGGTAACCAGCATTTTCTCCTTTTCCCACAATGTTTTCTACGCTTCCCAAGACAAATTTCAATTTTTGAACCATACTTAGGTTGTCGTCTGCAAATGCTTTCAATTTGGACTGGTCTACAATTTTGTCTTTTTCTAAAGGGTTAACTAATGATCCTCAAGCTTTATAAATTTGAGGTGGAATACCTTAGAAAAGATAGTGGTAAAAGGAGAGTATGATGGTAACCAGCATTTTCTTCTTTTTCAATGACTTATTCTATCATTGGAGCTATCTCTGGCAGTATTTTTTGTCTGCAAATGATCCCAAATTGATCAGGTGTAAAAATGGTGTGTGGGAAACAGTTTAACACTTTACCAAACAATCCCCGGTTTTTATAACCAGAAGATAGAAAGCTTTTGAGAACATTGTGGGAAAAGGAGAAAATGCTGGTATCCTGCATTTTCTCCTTTTCCCACTATTTTTATTTTGTTGTTTGTACATGCTTTCAATTTTGACCAGTCTAAAATTTTGTCAATTGGTAAAGAGTTAGCATTTACTACTAATAGTGTTCCTTCTGCAAGAATTGCTTTCACCAAGTTATTTTGCAAGTTTTAAATCTAGGCTGCAGATACTGCTTATGTTCTCAGATTATCCAGAAAATTAAAGACAATAACCCTTTACCATACAATCCGGACTTTTAACCACCCTTGGAAAGGAAACCTTTTGAAAACATTGTGGGAAAAGGAGAAAATTGCTTGTAACCAGCATTTCTCCTTTCCCACAATATTTTCTTCACTCCCTGAAACAAATTTCAATTTTTCAGTCACATTAATTGTGTCGTCTGCAAATGTTTTAAATTTTGACCAGTCTGTAATTTATCATTTGGTAAAGAGTTAATTTGTTACAGAGTTTTCAAATCCTTATATGCAAAAGGATTAAAAGGTAAGTAAACAGACAAAGAATTGAAACCAATCTTGAATTATACAACTCCGTATTGTACTTCATAAGTGCTCTATTTGCAGAATTTTATTTTTAAATGTTTGAGAAATGGGTCAGTTTTTAAGGTATTCTTGCACAAGTTCTATTTGCCAGTAGTTTATCAAACTTGAAAATTTTCCATATGTGAAAATAACGTAACCCATCACCACACAATTCCTACTTTTGATCCTGAGAAAGAAGCCTTTAGAAAACATTGTGGGAAAAGGAGAAAATGCTGGTAACCAGCATTTTCTCCTTTTCCCACAATGTTTTCTACTCTTCACAAAACAAATTTAAAATTTCCAGTCACTTTTATTTTGTTGTCTGCAAATACTTTCAATTTGGACAAGCCTAAACATTGTTCTTTGGTTATGAGTTCGCAAAATAATTTTGGTTTGCTGCAAACTATGGTCAGAGCCAAAATAAACTAGTGGTGATATAGCAAAAGGAGGCTTAATGCATCTAGAGCGTGACTCAAACTGAAAAGAACATTAAGTGAAACAGAATGAAAATTTTTATCAAGTACATGTAATTTTTTTTTATTGAAGGAGAGTTTCCTGCCAAGCAACAACCATGTCAGGCTGTGTAGGTTATTGTTGAAGCATGTCCACTTCTTTGTGAACAGTGCGGAGCAAGAAATAATAACCCCCACATATCAGACAGCAGATGTCTCCCCATTGGATGAATTCAAAAGGTATGCAGAATACTGATATTTCATTGGTCATGAACGCTGATTGGCTACTTCCAAAACATTTTGAATTCTATATGCATTTGAGTTTTATAAGTAAAGGACACATGTCTTTGGTGCTCGAAAAATATGAAAGAGTTGAAGGTATCTCCAATATTTAACCCTTTACCACACAATAATGACTTTTGACAACCCTGAGAAAGAAACCTTTTGAAAACTTTGTGGGAAAAGGAGAAAATGCTGGTAATCAGCATTTTCTCCTTTTCTCACATTGTTTTCTACCCATCAATAAACAATATTGTACCAATTGAACCACATTGAAATTGTGTTCTGCAAATGCTTTCAATATTTGGACAGGGCTAAAATTTTGTTGTATGGTAAAGAGTTAAGGTAGTAGACCTCTAATACCTCTAGTGCTGCATTTATAGTCAATAAACACAGATTTATTCAGGTATAATACTTTTGCACATTTTTAATGGACCAGAAATTTCTTCATGCCTATCTTGAAATTATTTGTAGATACTTTTGTTAGTTTCCAGAAAAGGGAGGTAGTTACTATCTTTCTTTGTAATGAAAATATAGTGGCTTTAGATTTATAAATGATAATTCTAGAAAAGATAAAAAAGGGAAAAGTGGCTTGGTTAACTCTTTACCAAACGACAAAATTTTAGATTTGTCCAAAACGAATGCATTTGCAGATGACAAAAAAAAAGTGACTGCAAATTTGAAATTTGTTTTGTGAAGGGTAGAAGACATTGTGGGAAAAAGAGAAAATGCTGGTTACCAGCATTTTCTCCTTTTCCCACAATGTTTTCCAAAGGGTTCTTTCTCAGGGGCGTTAAAAGTAGGGATTGTGTGGTAATGGGTTAAAGCAGTACAATAACACTCTTTTTTAATTATAGCAAATTTTGTAGGATAATATTATTTTGGAAAGAACTGTTTTCTATTAGAGGTCTACTACGTTAAGTTACCAAGCATGTGACCACTTAATTATGGGTACATGTAACATAATTATGATCAATTTTGTGAAACAACCAATGAAATTATGATGTAAAATTATCTATTGACATGAAGAGAATTGGCATATAACAAAAAGTTAAGACACAGAATAGATACTTTTTGTAAATGCCTTAACCCATAACCACACAATCCCTACTTTTGACAACCCTGAGAAAGAAGCCTTTAGAAAACATTGTGGGAAAAGGAGAAAATGCTGGTAAACAGCATTTTCTCCTTTTCCCACAGTGTTTTCTACTCTTGTCAGAAAAAAATTCAATTTTTCAGTCACCTTTATTTTGTCGTCTGCAAAAGCTTTCAAATTCAACCAGTCTAAATTTTGTTGTTTGGTAAAGAGCTTTTTTCAAGGAGCATTGATCATATACATGTATTTACAGAGCCCCAGATAAAGGGAATAATTTTGATTTCAAACTTCAAAATATTAATCATTCTTCACTTAACCTATGTTGTGGGTACTCAATAGAATCGTCTAGTTCAGACGATTCTAATGAGCACCCATGACATAGGGTTTTGAAAAGAAATGATGACTTTACAATACCATCTCTCCCTTATATCTGGAGCTCTGTACTTACTTCACTTAACCTATGTTGTGGGTACTCAATAGAATCGTCTAGTTCAGACGATTCTAATGAATACCCATGATATAGGGTTTCAAAGAGAAATGATGACTTTACAATACCACCTCTCCCTTTTATCTGGAGCTCTGTACTTATATGTGAAAGAATAATATTATGGCAATTTATGCAGTTTGACTTCAGTATTTAATTTTGGAATTCTCTCTGTCCTTCTAATTTTCTTATGTTCACCCTAATTGTGATTCAAGGCTTTTTATTTCATAATTATAAAGGTCACTTATACCATCCGTTCTACAGAAGAAAATCTATGGATTTTTGAAGAACAGTTTTGAGAAATGGCCATTGGATTCATCATTTAAATGGGTATGGCTTCTTTAAGTTTCAGTTCATGTTTAGTTCAGTTTAGTTTATGATTAGTTCAGTTTATATTTACTGTTGTTTTTTCAGTTCAATTTGTTGAATTTATGTTTCATTTTTTGTTTATGGTTAGTGTAGTTTATGTTTCGGTTTATGTTTGGATCGGTGTATGAAAGCAGTCGCAGATGACAAAATAAAAGCAGCTGAATGATTACATGATATTTTATTGGCTTTTTTTATGCCACTTTTGATTGGATAATGTGATTGTTTGATTGATTGTCTTGTGTCACGCCCTTTTTAACACTATTTCTGTATTACTGTGGCAGCAAGTGCACCTATCCATGCTTTCCTGGAAACTCTTTTATCTGTATTCTGCGCATTATTCTTTCAAAGCTACTGGCTGCCCTCCCACCATCATCCAACAGTGGTGAAAAGTGAGAGAGGAATTAATCCTGTTTCAATGACTATCATCAATCCTTTGAAAGAAACTGAGTGACCCAGGTCGGAGCCAGCTATCCCCTATTCCCTAATCCTTTACACTGCCAATTGAGATACTGGGGCTTAGCCATTGGATGATATGGATGACTCACCCACAGAAATAACCAATAAGAGCCTTTACAAGGTTTCATAAGTTGGCCGCATTGGATAATTCACTAACTAGCAAATTGGAGAACAAATTCTCTTTATTGACCCTTTCCCAAACAATCCCTGGTTTTTATGACCCTAAGATAGAAGCCTTTTGAAAACATTGTGGGAAAAGGAGAAAATGCTGGTAACCAGCATTTTCTTCTTTTCCCACAATGTTTTCTACCCTGCTGGAAACAAATTTCAATTTTTGAGTTTGTCATCTGCAAGTGCTTTCAATTTGGACCTGTCTAAAATTTTGTCGTTTGGTAGGGTTAAACTAACAAGTAAGAAAAAAGTTTGCCACTTCAGCCCGAATGTAAGCTTTCTGATGCATTGAATGGCATGCCCTAGAACGAACCCTGGATATGTCTGGAACACTAATTGAAAATGGCATCAAATACCATCAAATGTTTTTTCTTGCATAGATTTTGGAGACTTGGTTAACCTACATCCAGCCCTGGAGGTATGTAGAGGGTACAATGAAAACTGTTCTGGACAAAGATTCGGACAATGTTTCAGAAATTTGGTAAGTAGTGTGGTACCTTTATTATTATACCCCAGCAAAACAAATGTTTGCAGGGCTATACTGGAGTCAGCCTATCTGTCCATGTGTCTGTCAGTGTGTCTGTTTGAGTTATTGTCCCTGATTTGACTTAACAATGCTTCTGTGGACAACTTTTCCTACAGTTTCTGTCTGATTCACTTTAAACTTGGCAGAAGTGTTCATTAGGAGTTGTAGATGTGTAAGACGCAACTTTCGTGAAAATTCTATGAAGAATTGCTCCTGTGACATGAAATATAGGGGCGGGGGTATTTATCACCTTTATTGATAGATATTCTAGTTATTCCCCGCCGAAAGGCGGCGGGGGATATGGTAATAGTCTTCGTCCGTCCTTCCGTCCTTCCATCCTTCCTTCTGTCCCACATTTTTGTCCGGAGCATATCTCCAAAAGTATTTGAGATATCATCTTCAAACTTCACAAGTGGATAGATCTCATTAAGGAGGCTTGCAGTGCATAAGAACCATAACTCTATCTTCAGTATTTTTGGAGTTATTGCCCTTTGTACACTTTTTTCCTGGAATTTTTGTCCGGAGCATATCTCCAAAAGTATAAAAGCTAGGAACTTGAAACTTCACACACATACAGAACTCATTGAGGAGAAGCGCAGTGCATAAGAACCATAACTCTATCCGAAGTATTTTTGGAGTTACTGCCCTTTGTACATTTTTACTTTGGATTTTTGTCCGGAACATGTTTGCGAAAGTATAAAAGCTAGGAACTTGAAACTTCACACATATATAGAACTCATTGAGGAGAAGTGCAGTGCACAACAACCATAACTCTGTCTTCAGTATTTTTGGAGTTATTGCCCTTTGTACATTTTAACTTTGGATTTTTGTCCGGAGCATATCTCCAAAAGTATAAAAGCTAGGAACTTGAAACTTCACACATATATAGAACTCATTGAGGAGAAGTGTAGTGCACAACAACCATAACTCTGTCTTCAGTATTTTTGGAGTTATTGCCCTTTGTACATTTTAACTTTGGATTTTTGTCTGGAGCATATCTCCAAAAGTATAAAAGCTAGGAACTTGAAACTTCACACATATATAGAACTCATTGAGGAGAAATGTAGTGCACAACAACCATAACTCTATCTTCAGTATTTTTGGAGTTATTGCCCTTTGTAAATTTCAACTTTGGATTTTTGTCTGGAGCATATCTCCAAAAGTATAAAAGCTAGGAACTTGAAACTTCACACACATATAGAACTAATTGAGGAGAAGTGCAGTGCACAAGAACCATAACTCTATCTTCAGTATTTTTGGAGTTATTGCCCTTTGTAAATTTTTACTTTGGATTTTTGTTCGCACATTTCTATTTAGATTCACAGGCTTTTTTTGACTGATTACCCTTTGATGAATTTATCCTGTTCTGGAACAAGTGCTAGTTTATTTTTCATACTTATTATTCCCCGGGGGGGAATATTGTAATAGTCTCTGTCAGTCCCTCCTTCTGTCCCCGATTTTTACCCGGAAGATAACTTAACCAGTATTTCAGATACCAACTTCAAACTTCGTAAGTGGATAGATCTCGTTATGGAGGAGTGCAGTGTACATGAATGACAACTCTGTCCTTCAAATTTTTGGAGTTATTGCCCTTCGTTATTTTTCAGGCTTAATTTTTTTTCTCTAGCACATAACTTGAAAATTGTTTCACATATCAACTTGAAAATTTGTATGTGTCTAGATTTCAATAAGGAGAAGTGCAGTGCAGAAGAATAATAACTCTAACTTTCATAATTTTTGAGTTATTACCCCTTCTTATTTTTCAGGCTTATCTTTTGTCCAGCATATAATTGAAAAACTATTTCAGATATGAACACGTAACTTAATCGGTGGATGGATCTTACTGTGAGGAGTGCACTGTACAAGAACAATAACTCTGGCAATATGATTTTTGAATTATTGCCCTTTGTTATTTTTCAGGCTCAATTTTTGTCCAGGACATAACTCAAAAATTATTTCAGTTAATGACATGTTTCTTCATATGTGGATAGATTTTATTGTGGGGGACTGCATTGTACAAGAATGATAACTCTGCTTTTTATGATTTTTGAGTTATTATGCATGAAATCCCGTGCCATGGAACAAGGGAGCTTAATGTATAATTTTATCATGGACCAATAACAAAAAGGCCACATGTACATGCAAAACACAATACCTCTTATACGTTTGTATCAAAAAAGGTCTTTTTCGGCGGGGGATATCATTTCAATGAAATTGCTTGTTTATATTGGAAACTATTCAAGTACATTAATTCAGTTATAAGTGTTTTGTGTAAGGTTCATGTGTTAAGAAAACAGCTTGGTGTAAGAGAAATAAGCTCTGCAGCACTGTAATTTGGTTGAGTTTTAACTCCTTTTTCCACACTTTTTTTCTAAAGCTTTTTAGCTCACCTGAGCACAACGTGCTCAAGGGGAGCTATTGTGATCGGTCATCGTCCGGCGTCCGTCCGTCCATCTGTCCGTCCGTCCGTTAACAATTTCTTTAAAAATCTTCTCCTCCTTAACCAGATGGCCAATCTTGATAAAACTTGGCAGGAATGTTCCTTGGGTGAAGGCCTACAAAAATTGTTAAAAGAATTTAATTCCATCAAAAACTCTGGTTGCCAAGGCAACAAAATGGCTGAAATTTGAAAAAATCTTTAAAAATCTTCTTGTGACAAACCATGAGGCCGAAAGCATTCATATTTTGTATGAAGCATCATTTGGTGACCCTTTACCAAAATTGTTAAAATTATTCCCCTGGGGTCGTATTTGGGCTTTGCCCGGGCGCACCATATTTTACATAGAAACAAAGAAGAAAATCTTTGAAAAATCTTCTTCTAACAAACCAAAATCTTCTTCTAACAAACCATAATGGCTAGAGCATCCATATTTGGTATTTAGCATTATCTGATGATCCTCTACCAAAATTGTTAAAATTATCCCTCTGCGATCATATTTGGGCTCTGCCCGGGCGCACCCTATTCTAAAATCTTTAAAAATCTTCTTCTGACAAAACATAAGGCTGAGAGCATTCATATTTTGTTTGAAACATCATTGGGTGACCCCTTACCAAAATTGTTGAAATTATTCCCTTACGGTCATATTTGGGCTTTGCCCGGGCGCACTCTATTTTACATAGAAACAAAGAAGGAAATCTTTGAAACTTCTTCTGATGACAAACTTTAATGGCTAGAACATTTGTATTAAGTATGTAGCATTAACTGATGATCTACCAAAACTGTTAAAATTATTCTTCTGCGGTGATATTTGGGCTCTGCCCGGGCGCATCCTATTTTAAAATCTTTAAAAATCTTCTTGTGACAAACCATAAGGCGGAGAGCATTCATATTTTGTTTGAAGCATCATTGGGTGAGCCCTTACCAAAATTGTTGAAATTATTCCCCTTGGGTCATATTTGGGCTTTGCCCGGGCACACCCTATTTTACACAGAAACAAAGAAGGAAATCTTTAAAAAATCTTCTTCTGACAAATCATAGAGGCTAGAGCATTTATATTTGGTACGTAGCATTATCTGATAATCCTCTACCAAAATTTTTAAAATTATCCCTCTGCGGTTATATTTGGGCTCTGCCCAGATGCACCCTATTTTAAAATCTTTAAAAATCTTCTTGTGACAAACCATAACGGCTAGAGCATTCATATTTTGTTTGAAGCATCATTGATTGACCCCTTACCAAAATTGTTGAAATTATTCCCTTACGGTCATATTTGGGCTTTGCCCGGGCACACCCTTTTTTACACAGAAACAAAGAAGGAAATCTTTGAAAAATCTTCTGATGACAAAACATAATGGCTAGAGCATTCATATTTGGTATGTAGCATTATCTGATGATCCTCTACCGAAATTCTTAAAATTATTCCTCTGCTGTCATATTTGGGCTCTGCCTGGGTGCACTCTAATTTAAAATCTTTAAAAATCTTCTTTTGACAAAACATAAGGCTGAGAGCATTCATATTTTGTTTGAAACATCATTTGGTGACCCCTTACCAAAATTGTTAAAATCATTCCTGTAGGGAATATTTGGGCTTTGCCCGGGCGCACTCTATTTTACATAGAAACAAAGAAAGAAATCTTTAAAACTTCTTCTGATGACAAAATATAATGGCTAGAACATTCCTATTATGTATGTAGCATTATCTGATGATCTTCTATCAAAATTATTAAAATTATTCCTGTGCGGTCATACTTGGGCTCTGTCCAGGTGCATCCAATTTTGAAATCTTTAAAAGTCTTCCTGTGACAAACCATAAGGCGGAGAGCATTCATTTTTTGTTTGAAGCATCATTTGGTGACCCCTTACCGAAATTGTAAAAATTATTCCCCTTGGGTCATATTTGGGCTTTGCCAGGGCACACCCTATTTTACATAGAAACAAAGAAGGAAACCTTTAATAAATCTTTGTCTGACAAACCGTAATGGCATTCATATTTGGTATGTAGCATAATCTGATGATCTTCTACCAAAATTGCTAGAATTATCCCTCTGCGGTCATATTTGGGCTCTGCCCGGACGCACCCTATTTTACATATAAACAAGGAAGGAAATCTTTTAAAATCTACTTGTGACAAACCATGAGGGCTGGAGCATTCATATTTTGCATGTAGCATCATCTGGTGACCCTTTATAAAAATAATTAAAATTATCCCGTTGGGGTCATATTTGGGCTCTGTCCCCTGGTGCATACTACTTCACATAGAATTATAGAAGGAAATCTTTTAAAATCAGTTCCATCTAAAAAGGAGAAATTGTTTGTAACAAGCAATTTCTCCTTTCTCACAATCTTTTCTACCATATAGATCACTTATTTTTCATTTTAAATACACTTTAAAATGTTGTCTGCAATTTGCTTCAGCTTGGACCAGTCTAAAATTTTGTTGTCTGGTAATGGGTTAAACTACAAGTCGAAAAGGGAACAAGACACTGTGAAGAGAAAAATTGATGATAAGAGCAGTTTTTAGCTCCACTGGCCAAAGGCAAAGAAGAAAATCTGTAAACATCTTCTTGTGACAAACCCAAGGGTATATGCCTTATTTGAAAAGAATTAATAGCCTACCCTTGATAAACCATATAAGTTACAAATATACTCAGGTGAGCGATATAGGACCATCATGGTCCTCTTGTTTTGTAAAGGTTATTAAAACTTGTAAAGGCTTGGAGGGGGCTTAAATGATGTTAATTATCATTAAAAACAGGAACTACTCCTATTTAACCCTTTACCACACAATGATGTCTTTCGACGACCCTGTGATAGAAGCCTTTTAAAAACATTTTGCCAAAAAGAGAAAATGCTGGTAACCAGCATTTCTCCTTTCTCCACAACGTTTTCTACTCTTCCAGAATCAAATTTTGATTTTTTAGTAACATTTATTTTGTCATCTGCAAATGCTTTTAACTCATTACCATACGACAATATTTTAGGCTTGTCCAAATCAAACGCATTTGCAGACAACAAAATTGCTGAAAATTTGAAATTTGTTTTGTGAAGGGTAGAAAACATTGTGGGAAAAGAATGCTGGTTACCAGCATTTTCTCCTTTTTCCACAATGTTTTCTAAAGGCTTCTTTCTAAGGGTCGTCAAAAGTAGGGATTGTGTGGTAATGTGTTAATTTAGACCAATCTAAAAATTTGTCGTTTGGTAAAGAGTTAAAGATATAAATGTCGAAATCACAAGAACTTTTGAAACAGTTGAATCTCTCATTCTTTCTATCTCTCCTTCTCTTTCTATCTTACTCTTTTGTGCCTGCCCAGGTGGCTCATTGGTGAGTGTGTTGGACTCATGATCTGGTGGTTGTGAGTTCGATACACGCTTGAGGCGAACTTTCTTTCCAGCGTATTTTCGCCTCTCACCTCTGCCGAAGCATTTGAGAAAAGTAGTCATTATTTTGGAAAGAAAGTTGTGTTAGTACTGGTGTAAGAAACCCAGGGCATATGTTACTTATGTTATCACACGCACACTTAAGGCAGCAGACCCGTGATACCTACAGTGCAGCATGGCACAGCATTTCTTGCTAGTCAAGAAATACGGATTTATACAGATATAATTATTTTGCACAATTTTTACTGACCAGAAATTCCTCTTATGTCTATCTTGAAATTATTTGTTGATACTTTGTTAGTTTCCAGAAAAGGGAGGTAATTATTATCTCCCTTTATAATAAGAATATAGTGGTTTTAGATTTGTAAATGATAATTCTAAGGAGGCCAAAAAGGAAAAAGTGGCTTGGTAAAATTAGTACAGAAATACTCATTTTTAATCCTAGCAAAATTAATGTTGTAGGATAATATTATAGTGGAAAAAGCTGTTTTCTATTATGGGTCCACTACCTTAAGGCATTTCATTTCATAGTTATATCCCCACAAAATGATTTTTTTGGGTGTATACTGGAATCAGCCTGTATGCTAGTCCGTACATTGGTCCATCCATGTGTCGGCCTGTGTACAAAATACTATCAATGCACTGGGTTATAAAGTCACATGCAGTGACAGCTCTAGTTTTCTCTATTCTAGGTTTCCATTCATTCGAGACAACTTTCTGTTTTATTCGGTGCTGTTCCAAGACTTTCTGAATAGAACAAAGAGAATGCACTTAACATCACCCTACAATGCTCACATTGTTTTCAGAGTGTCCAAGGTAGTAAACCTAATTATAGACCTTAACCCTATTCTAAATAGTGCCGAGTTTAACTACCCATGGTAAAGGCCCTCTTGAAAACATGGTGGGAAAAGGAAGAAAATGCCGGCAACCAGCATTTTCTCCTTTACCCACATTGTTTTCTGGCCTATCAAGGACAAATTTTGTGATTTGAGCCATTTTTAATTCATTGTCAGGAAATGCTTTCAGTTTGGACTTGTGTCAAATGATGTTGTTTGGTAAAGAGTGCATGAGTGTAACTTAACCCTTTACCCCATAAGGCATTTCTATGGTATCTCTTACTGACCCTAAATAACAGCAAGGATGAAGCCGTTTCTTATGTGGATATGACACATTTTGATAGTGTAGAAAACATTGTGGCAAAAGGTGAAATTGCTCGTCACGAGCAATTTCACCTTTTGCCACAATGTTTTCCAAAGGCTCCTACAAGCAATGCGTAGAAATGAGTATCTATGGAGTAAAGGGTTAAGCATGGCTTAACCCTTTCCCAAACGACAAACTTTTGGACCAGACCAAATTGAAAGCATTTGCAGACGACAATTCAACTCTTGCTGAAATGATGATTTCTGGCTATGATAGGGTATAAACCATTGTGGTTACCAGCATTTTCTCCTTTTCCCATATTGTTTTTTATGCTGAAATGAAGATTTCTGGCTATGATAGGGTAGAAAACATTGTGGGAAAAGGAGAAAATGCTGGTTACCAGCATTTTCTCCTTTTCCCACAATGTTTTCAAAAGGCTACTTTTCAGACCCGTAAAAACCAGGGATTGTTTGGGAAAGGGTTAACTTTACCTAGAGCTACTAAACCCAAAACTGTCTGTTCAGGGAGACATGTAGAGAAGTTGCTATGTTTGATACTTTGTAAATATCCTCTGTGTATGGGATAGATCAAGATTGGATTGCACCAATTGCACCAAACATGCAGTTTGATTTTGAAATTTCTACAAAGTAGCCTCGCTGTTTTCAATGGAATTTTAGTTATAGTCCTTGAAAACTTTCAACCAAGTATATATGGTGACAAGAGACAGACTGAGTGTATGGTGTTTAACACCATTTTCAACATTATTTCAGTTATGTCACAGCAGCCAACGCACCTATCCATGCTTTCTTGGGGTTTCTTGTACCAATAGTCTGCACAATTTCCTTTCCAACCCTCTAGCTGCTCTTTTATATTATTACTATCAAAACAATGGTCAGCTAGTGTGAGAGGAATGAATGCTGTTATGCTGGTTCTCATCAGTTCCTGAAAAGGAATTGGCTGACCCTGAGACAGAAATTAAACCCAGGACCCACATTGTCATGTTCTGAATGCTACAGACTGATCTACTGGAACTCTACAAAAGAGTTGTGAATGGCATATTTTGCTTGATTTTTTTGTTCTTTGCAGGTTCTTAATTTACCAAACTTAACCCATCTTCTCCACGAAAGTAAGTATATACACTGCACTCTAAGAGATTGCTTTCATGGAATTGAAATCCTGATTTTTATGAATATCCACTATGACTGTGTAATGTCATTTATAATGTGTATTTGCTGAAACAGACATGTTTAATTGAAAAGAGCTGCAGATCTGATATTTTGTTTAACTCTTGGCCAAATGATGAATTCTTTTTTGTTCAAGTTGGAAATATTTACCGATGACAAATGTGTTGCTTAAATGAAGGAATTGATCATAGAAAGGGAAATAAAACATTGCAGGAAATAAAGAAAATGCTTCTTATCAGCTTTTTGTAGTGGTAGAAGACTGTGAAAAAAAACCTTTTGAAAAGTTTGTTGGGAAAAAAGGGAATTTGAATAAACTGTTTTCTGACAATGTTTTGTTAGCTTTTAACCCTTTCCCAAACAAGCCCTGATTTTTACTTGTCTGTAGTAAAAGTCTTTTGAAAACACTGTGGGAAAAGGAGAAATGGCTTGTTACGAGCCATTCCTCCTTTTCCCACAGTGTTTTCTACCCATTTTTAGAACTTTCTGCAATTTTCTCAAAATCTAAAATTGTCGTCTGCAAACTCTTTCGGTTTGGAAGAGTCCAAACCTTGACGTTTTATTCTTTAATTTTAGCTGAGAGGATGATGTATAGTTCCCTTTTTAAACAAAGTGATGATTTAGGAGGCAGTTATCTGGCTCATGAATTTAGCACAGTTCTCAGAGTGCAACTGTCTGAACTTGAGAGGCCAGACTTTACATACGTCAACTTATTTGGAAAAGAGACAGAGAAGCTGGTAATAAACCATGGTTTCATACATCTATCACTCTTGGTCGGGATGTGATCAATGTAGAATATTGATCAACTTGAGTTTGGAATTGATTCGTAAGCAATCAAAAAGGGAAAAGATTGCTTGATATCATTGCTCCATGCCATTTCTCTTTTGCCACAATGTTTTCAAAGTTATCAGTCTGCTATCTAGCCCATAAATAGGGTGGTGTCTGTGCACGTGAGGTAGAGCGCCGGCCTCGTAACCATAAGGTCCTTAGTTCGATACCCGGGAGCAGGTGTCAACTTTGGGATTTTTCATTAGCCCACACATTTGGCGCGACTACTGGTGTAGTTCCAGGAAGCAGAATGGAGAGAGATTAGTATAAGTTGTAAGAACTTGTTTCTCAATTGATGTAAAATAAATATGTTTAAACTAGCCCATAAATTCAGCAAAGTTTAACATTTACATCAATCAGCATTATACTCTTTCACCGCTAAATAAATGAACTACATTTTTCTAAAGGCTGTAGTGCATGATTATCTGATTCAGATTACCTAAGCCTTTTCTTAATAATCTCATATTTTATTGACCCTTTGGAAGAAAATGATGCCAGCATTTTCTCCTTTTCACACATTGTATTCAAAAGTTTTTTTTAAGCTTCATATTGCACTAGTTAATAGTATGTCCAATAAGACCTTTCATTTCAACTGGCAGAAAAATGTTCCTTCCTTCCCTGCCTCCCTCGCTCCCACCCTTCCTTCCTTGCCTCCCTTGCTCCCTCCCTTCCTCTTCCTCCCTCCCTCCCTCCCTTTCTTCCTTTCCTTCTTCCTTCCTTCCTCCCTCCCTCCTGCCCTTTCTTCCTTTCTTTCTCTCCTTCCTTCCTTTCTTCCTTCCTGCTTTCCTTCATTCCTTCCTTCCTTCCTTCTCTCCTTCCTTTCCTCTATCCTTCCTTCCCTCCCTCCCTTTCCTTCTCTCCCTCCCTTCCTTTCCTTCCTTTGTTACTTCCGTTCCTTCCTTTATTTTCTTCCTTCCTTCCTTTCCTTCCTTCCCTTCCTCCCCTCCCTTCCTTCCTTCCCTTCCCTTCCTTCTTTTCTTTCCCTTCTCTCCTTCCTTCCCTTCCCTCCCTTTCTCTCCCTTCCTTCCTTCCTTTCCTTTCCTTTCCTTCCCCCCTCCATTCCTTTCCTCCCCTCCTTTTGCTTTCCTCCTTCTTTCCTTTCCTTCCCTCCTTTCTTTTGTTAAAAGCTGGAATTTTTTGTTGAATGATTAACACTTTTTATTACTTTTTTAGGTAAAGGATCTTGTCTCAGATTTACACTTTGCTAAGTCAAAGATAGAGTCAGTGTATCAGTCGGAGAAGAAACATGTGAAGTCTGGGTTCTCTTCAATCTTCGATTTTTCTGCAATGTTTGAAACAAAGTCAAAGGGGGCAGGAGACCTGAGCACAACAGAAACAAAAGCTTTGCTGTCATATCTGGAGAAAGGCATGGGAAATCTCTGTAGTGTGTTCACAGTAAGTTTTGAAGAAAATAAGTTGATTCATTAACATAATTATGTATGATAACTTGTTTATCTTTGTTTTTAGCCTTTTACCACACATTCCTTTTTCCAAACTCTTTACCACACAATCCCGACTTTAAATGAGTCTGAGAGAGAATTCTTCTGAAAAGATTGTGGGAAAAGGAGAAAATGCTGGTAACCATGTTTTCTACCCTTCTCAGAACAAATTTCGATTTGTTAGTCACATTGATTTTGTCATCTTCAATTGCTTTCAGTTTGGTCTGGTCTATTATTCTGTCATTTATTAAAGAGTTAACCATTTACCCCATAGATACTCATTTCTACGCATTGCCTGTAGAAGCTTTTGGAAAACATTGTGGCAAAAGGTGAAATTGCTTGTGCTCGTTTTCAAAAGGCTTCTACCACAGGGTCGTCAAAAATCGTCATTATATTTAAAGATGCGTACAGTAGGGTTGTAGAAAAATTACATTAATATGATTAATAAATCAGATCAGTAATTTTTAGCTACCCAGGGGACACAAGTTTTACATGGGCCCATTTAGTGAAGACTTTAAAAATCTTCCTGTCCCAAGCCATAAAGCCTACGGATACCAAATTTTGTTTGCAGCTGTGTCTAGTGGGTCCCCACCAAGAGGGCTGAATTTATAGCCCTGGGGTCAAGTTTGACCCCGCCTCTGGGCTCACAAGTTTTACAAGAGTTTATGTCGTGATAACTTTAGAAAGCTTCTTGTAACTTACCATAAGACCTAGGGCTATCAAATTTAGCCCTGTCTCAGGGATCTCATGTTTTACAGGGTTTTTATTGATGAAACTTTAAAAAATGTTCTTTTTATAACCATACTTTCTAGACTAGGCTCTTTACTCACCAACCATTCTTAAGAAGATTCTTAAAAATGAGGCTTCATCTTGTGGGCCTCTATCAGGATTCAAGTAATTATAGCTCTGTGGTCCGAAAAGGCTTTGCCCTGGGGTCATAACTTTCTCATGGAATTTTACAGATAAATGTGTATGTCTTATAATTTAAATTATGGTAATTGGCCAAGTATTGTAATGTTTGTCATGTAGGTTTCTAACTTGTTAGCCAGTGGCACAATAAAGGGACATCATAGCCCTCTTTTTAGATCCCTGCACAACAAATGTTTTCAGGGTATACTGTAATCAGCCTGTCTGTCCTTCTGTGTACAAAATACTAGTAATTGCCTGTTTCTGTCAAAACACTGGTGGGGATAGTAAGTCACATTCAATGACTGCTTTAGTGTTATTGAAGCCATTGATAACATTGCAAATAGTGTCAAAATTGAAAATCTATTTTTGTGTTTATCAAAATTTCTGTTGTCTGTGCTTGTTAAATTCGTGCTATAATTTTTTTCTGAAATCACCATTTTGCCTTGTTCTGTGGGGTATCAGGACATTTGCCCCGTGGACATCTGCCCCCAGACTTTTGTCCCCTTAGGACACCTGCTCCCTCGACATCTGCCCCCGGGCATTTGCCCCCATAGGACATCCGCCCCCTTAGGACATCTGCCCCTGGACATCTGGCACCCGGACATTTGCCCCCGTAGGACATTTGCCCCCTGGACATCTGCCCCCAACATTTGCCCCCTTAGGACATCTCCCAGACATTTGCCCTGGTAGGACAACTGCCTCCTGGGAAACGATAAGCCTCTTCTAAATGATATTGAAGAACTAATAACATCCTGAATTTTGCTTTATTTTTCTCAAAAGGCAAAAAAAGAATTTTAATCGGGGTTTACACCAAGCGTGCCAGATAAGTAACTGACTCTATAGTTATCATACTGGAAATTTGATGTTAAAACTGAAATCAATTAATCAGCCAAAGATTTTCAGGAAAAT
The DNA here is from genome assembly GCA_943736015.1 of Tridacna crocea. NCBI lineage: Eukaryota > Metazoa > Mollusca > Bivalvia > Cardiida > Cardiidae > Tridacna > Tridacna crocea. The sequence continues at coordinate 28,578,885 of OX031070.1, forward strand.
AGCACTTAATGATACATTAGCTGAGAAGTCTTTTTCATTGTGCCGGTCAAAATTACCATGTACAAAATATGTGTATAACTCAAAATTGCTTTTTTGAGATTGTCCCTTAAAGGAGTTCGATGTCCAAGTTGTAAACAAAATGAGGGGGCAGATGTCCAGGGGGCAAATGTCCTAAGGGGGCAGATTTCCGTGGGCACATGTCTGTGGGGCACATGTCCGAAGGGGGCACATGTCCTAGGGGGGTAGATGTCGGGGGGGGGGGGGGAAGATGCCCTAGGTTGGCAGATGTCTGGGGGGCAAATGTCCAGGTGGCAGGTGTCCTAAGAGGGCAAAAGTCTGGGGGCACAAGTCCGGGGGCATGTGTCCTAGACTCGTTCTGTGATATTGTTGCAGGTTCTTCCCTTTTATGGTTCACCGTCTAGCGTCATTTTTCAAATGCTTTTTCATAATAGCTGAGTGTTCCAGTCCAAAGCTCTCCACTACCACCATCAACTCCACACAGATTTAGTACTGGACAGTTTAGTTATAATCAGGACCAGTCTTCATTTTTGAACCAGTCCATGCTATCTTCAGCACAGACAACACCAGACTGTCATTACACCAGACAAGGACGACAATTAACAGATCTAGGAAGATATCAGGTAAAATAGTACCTTTCTGAACAACTTTCCAGTTATTCAGAAATTTCAAGGCTGTCAGAGCATAAGACTCCTTAACTCATTACCAAACAACAATAATTTAGTGCTGTCCAAATGGAAAGCATTTGCAGACGACAAAATAAAAGTGACTAAAAATTTGAAATTTGTTTTGTGAGAGGTAGAAAACATTGTGGGAAGAAGATAAAATGCTGGTTACCAGCATTTTCTCCTTTTCCCACAATGTTTTCTAAAGGCTTCTTTCTCAGGGTCGTCAAAAGTAGGGATCGCGTGGTACTGGGTTAGAAAAGAAAAAAACCCACACTTTTGTTTTCTGTAGAATTCATGTAAACAATTCTGTTACACAATGAATGTTGCTGTATTATAGAAAGCTTATCTCCCTTGCAAAATGAATGTTTTCAGGATATACTGCAGTCATTCAGTCAGTCAGCTTAGGTAGGCACATAGTACATGCCATTGCTCAGTAATACTGTAGATGCTTATTTTCCTTTTCCCCAAAAGGATTGGAAGGTTGTGAGTTGCAGGGAGATAGAAGCTATCGTCAGGTTCATGCAGTTTGTTAGGCTCTGGTTCAGTTTAGTAGAGGAAAGATAAAAAACATGCACAATTGCTGTCATATTACTTTGGTAGTGGTTTCCATTTCAGTCCTTAACCCTTTACTGCATAGATACTCATTTCTACGCATTCCTTGTAGGAGCCTTTGGAAAACATTGTGGCAAAAGGTAAAAATTACTCGTGACGAGCAATTTCACCCTTTGCCACAATGTTTTCTAAACTATCAAAAGGTGTCATATACACATTAGAAACGGCTTCATCCTAGCTGTTATTTGGGGTCAATTAGAGAAATCATAGAAATGTCTTATGGGGTAAAGGGTTAACCATACAACAAAGTTTCAGGCATTAGCAGAGTGAAAGCATTTTGTTTGCTAAGATTTTAATGCCACTCAAAGATTGGTAGTTGTCTTTTGAATGGTATAAAACATTGTCATAAAATTGGAGATACTGCTGGTTACCAGTTTTTTTCTCCTTTTCCTTAATTTCAAAATGTCTTTTTCCTCAGGATTGTTAACCCTTTACTCCATAGATATCATTTCTATGCATTGCTTGTAGGAGCCTTTGGAAAACATTGTGGCAAAGGTAAAATTGCTTGTGATGAGCAATTTCACCTTTTGTCACAATGTTTTCAATGCTATCAAAAGGTGCCCTATGGGGTAATGGATTACTAGCTAGTAAAATCTAGGATTGATAAGTGAAGGATTCAACTAAAAAAAAAAATGATGAAAATTTAGCTCTTCACCACATCATCTAGAGTATCCTAGAGATTTTGGAAAACAAAATAGTGAAAGGAGAAAATGCTGGCAATCAGGGTTATCCCTTGCTTCCACAATGTTTTCTCTCCTTCCAAAGGCAAATTTTAGTTTTTGTGCCATATTTGATTTGTGTTCTGGAAATGCTGTCAATTTGGCCTTGTCTAGCATTTTGACATCAGATAGAGTTGACCCTTTCCCAAACAATCTCTGTTTTTCCGACCTGAAATACAAGCTTTTTGAAAACACCATGGGGAAAGGAGAAAATTTCTCCTTTTCCGACAATGATTTCTACCCACCCAGAACAAATTTCAGTTTTTGAGTGATGTTAATTTTATCTTCTGCAAATGCTTTCAATTTGGAGAAGTCTTAAAGTTTGGTATAGAGTTATATGCATGCATTATGTGTCGGTAAAAAGTATCATGAAACCATAGGTTTTTCTGTTTACAGCTTATCAATGGACTGAAAAAATTTGAAATTGGTTACCAAGGTGATCCTGATCTCCAGCTCATCAGAAGCTTTGAAAATGCCACACTGGTCCGATTGCTGCACAGATTTTCTTCATACATTAACAGACAGGTATGGTATTTCAGTACATTAACCCATTACCAAACGACATTATTTTGGACTGGTCCAAATTGAAAGGATTTGCAGACGACAAAATAAAAGTAACTGAAAATTTGATATTTGTTTTGTGAAGGGTAGAAAAAATTGTGGGAAAAGGAGAAAATGCTGGTTAACAGCATTTTCTCCTTTTCCCACAATATTTTCTAAAGGCTTCTTTCTCAAGGGTGTCAAAATAAGGGATTGTATGGTAATGGGTTAACTTTTACCAAACAGCAACATTTTAGACTTGTCCAAGTTAAGAGCATTTGCAGACAACAAATTGAATGAGACCCATCAGTTGAAAGTATCTTTGGAATGGATGAATCATTGTGGAAAGAGGAGAAAATGTTGGTCCTTGGCATTTTCTCCTTTTTTCACGATGCTTTCAAAAGGCCTTGTCCTCAGGGTCATTAATGTTGGGATTTTGCGATAGGGATTAAAGCTTTTTTTACAAAGAACTTAAAAGTTCCTCTCTCTTGCTTGGAGTACAGTCAGTGGAGATTTGCTAAATACATAATTATTAAACACTTTAACTTTTTATCAAGCAAGAAAATTTTAGACTGGTCTAAATTGAAAGCACCTGCAGGCAACAAAATAAGTGTCGCTCAAAAGTTGAAAATCTCCAGCAGGGTAGAAAAACATCCCACAATGTTTTCAAAAGGCTTTTCTTTCAGGGTCATAAAAACCAGGATTGTTTGGTAAGGGATAAATAAGGTGTTTGATTATAATCCCAGTTAATCCTTAGTTATCATGCACAGAGTTGGAGTGTCCATATGCAAGGCATTACTCAGCCCCAGCCTAGGGGAAATAAGAACAGAAAACAGAAAGTGAGCTGTTTCTGTAATGTAACTGAAATAATGTTGAAAGCAGTGTTAAGGATCATTTAAGCAAAAACAATGGAGAGGAGCTCAGAAACAAGCTTATATTACAGGCCCGATGTTGAATTTTAGACAATACACTTCTTCACCCTTTATCCCATAAGGCAATACTATGGTATCTTTAATTGACCCTGAATAACATCAAGGATGAAGCTGTTTCTTCTGTGTATATGACACCTTTTGACAGCATAGAAAACATTGTGGGAAAAGGTGAAATTGCTCGTCACGAGCAATTTCACCTTTTGCCACAATGTTTTCCAAATGCACCTACAAGCAATGTGTAGAAATGAGTTTCTATGGAGTAAAGGGTTAACCCTTTACTTCACGATCCTGACTTTGAAAGTCTGGAAGAAAGAGACTTGAAAACATTGTAAAACAAGTTAATATTGTGAGCCAAAAGTTTGATTTTGTGTATGTTCCTTAACCTATCACCTCACAATCCCGACTTTTTGACTCTTTATCACACAATCTGACTTTTAGCGACCCATAGAAAGAAGCCTCTTGAAAACATTGGGGGAAAAGCAGAATATAAACTTTTCAGTCACATTCATTTTGTTGCCTGCAAATGGTTCCAATTTGGATCAGTCCAAAATTTTTTTGTGTGGTAATGAGTTTATCTTCCTTGGGGAAAAGGCTCTTGTAAAAATTGTGGGAAAAGGAAAAAAATGCTGGTAGTCAGCATTTGTCTTTTTCCCACAACGTTTTGTACCCTGTCAAAAACAAATACCATCATTTGATGAACACTTGAATTGTCCTTTGTAAATTCCCTCGTTGGGGATGAGTCATAAAAGTTTACTGTGTGGCTAAGATTTAAGCAATTAACCCTTTATCTCTCAATGACAACCTTTAACGACCTTTTGAAAGAAAACATTTGAAACCCTTGTGGAAAAAGGTGAAAACCTTGGTAATCAGTATTTCCTCCTTTTCATACAAAGTTTTTACCCTACCAAAGATTGCTTCCATAATTTTAACAAAACAATCACATGTTTGCAAGGGTAAGGGTAGTTAAGATAAAATGAGTTATAACAGATTTGAATTTGAAATAGGTCATTTCAGCCATGGGATTCATTTTTGTGATTCTTTTTTTCCTTTTTTTCAGTTTAAAGATGAAATAACATCTCTCTACAACAGAAATGACCTACTGGGAAAATTATCCAAGGTCTATTTTGCCCCACCTTTACCCGCTGGAAGAACCCCATCATCTCCTGTGTCACAGAGATCCCTTGAAGCCTTACAGACACCCAGACTTAGCCTGAGATTTCTAGCCAATTATCAGACAATGCTTTACCTTGGACTTGTATATCTGATGCTGTCGTTCTTTGTAGGCTTTGGGCCTATTGGATATGTGTTGTTTCTAGCAGGACTGGTTCTTGTGTATGGACTTTGTAGAGTTGTTGTAATGGAGGAAGAGATCACTGTGAGATGAACATGTTGTTATCCTGTGAGATCATATTCTGTCTGTAAAGGCTGAGCTATGATAACTTCCAGGATTAGTAATGCAGGGCTGTCAAGTTCTAAATCTAAGGCTTCCAAATCCCTGTAGGGTATTCATGAAAGTCATTGAGACAAGATTCATTTGTCTCTCAGGGCTGAGTACAGTCTTGTCTAGGAATGGAATGTTGTACATAGTACTAGGTGGAGAAACTCATAAATGGACTGCTATAACATACCTGGAATAGATATACCATTCAAAAAGGCTTGTTTACATGACAAAATGAATTTATTCCTTCCCAGACAAATGAAATGATATTAGAATTATCAAAATTTGTCCTTCACAGGGTAAAAATCTTTGTCAGAAAAGTAGAAAATGCTGGTTACCAGGATTTTCTCCTTCTCCCACAATGTTTTCTAAAGATTTTTTTCTCAATCTTGATGATATTTGTAAATGTTTCATTAAGTGTAAAACACTGAATAAAACAGCAGTAAAGTGTCTACAAGTCATTATAATAATCCTTTAGTTTCCCACATCATTTAACTCTTTACCACATAACAAAATTTTAGACTGGTTCAAATTGAAAGCATTTGCAGACGACAAAATAAAGGTGTCTAAAAATTTGAAATTTGTTCTGGGAAGGGTAGAAAACACTGTGGGAAAAGGAGAAAATGCTGGTTACCAGCATTTTCTCCTTTTCCTACAGTGTTTTCAAAAGGTTTCTTTCTCAGGGGCGTCTAAAGTAGGGATTGTGTGGTAATGGGTTAACAAAAAAACGTTGCAATTAATGACATATAGGATCCGACATGAGTTGGTTTTGAGATAAAAAATTATTAAACAAGTCTACAAAGTTATTAAGAGAGCCTTTGGCGAGCTTAATAAAATTTTTTGTGGACGAGTTTAATAATTTTTTACCTCAAAAAACCAACGAGTGTCGGATTCTTTTTATCACATCACTGTGTAGCAAGAATTAAAATCCAAAATGTTTTAAACCAGTATGTATCATGTATAGTGAAACTTACATGAAGCATATGTGCTTACTTTGAAAAAAATCTAAAATGTATCAGGTGCCATATTTACATCTTTTTCTTAAACCACTTTGATTTTGAATTTTAAGACAGCTGTTTGATTGGGTAAGAGAGAATATTATAGTCAATGAGATAGCTTGTCTAGTAATGTAGGATTAGAACAATATCAAGAGTTGTTGATGAATACAAAATTTGTTCATGAAACCCTGTTGATGAAGACTGCTCACTTTCAGTAACAGTACAAAAACCAAAAGTCTGTAAAACACCCTTTGATATTACAATTTTAACTCAATAAGTCCTCAAACCAGTATGTTTTTCAAACAGTTAAGATCAAGATCAGACTGCACAGAATGTGCAATATGATCTTGATCTTCTTACGGAGACCACTCTTTCATGCATGGCTTTGTCCCAATTTAAATACAATAAATTATAACTGTGTTGTGGAGATATATCTTTAGCTCAGTGCTTTAACCCATTTCCACACAATCCCTTCTTTTAACGACCCTGAGAAAGAAGCCCCGAGTTAAGGTATTGGCCTTTCTGGGATTCTAGGGTTCGAATCCTGACTGGTCCATTATATCTACCATGCATTTGTCAATTTGTTTCTTTGACACAGACTTTGTTCATAAGAATCTGCACTGACTGCTGCTTTGTTACATATTGTGGCCATAAGAAAAATGAAGATTTAGTATTGCAGATATTGTTCATAAAACAGTCCATTATATCAATTTAACACAGTGTGCATATAGGCTATTTCAGACATTCCAGTAATTACAGTACTGGAAAGTAAAGAAAGGAGCAAAGAATTGTCTCTTCTTAAATTTTTTTCATTGTTTAGGAAACATTATGGGAAAAAGTGCCAAAGGGAGAAACTCCTCATAATGATTTTGTTTGAGCATGTGTCCTTTTCTATTCTTCTGACTTTAATTCATTACCAAACAACAAAATTTTAGGTTTGTCCCAATAGAAAGCATTTCCAGACGAAAAAATAAAATCGACTGAAAGTTAGAAATTTGTTTTGTGAAGGGTGGAAAACATTGTGGGGAAAGGAGAAAATGCTGGTTACCAGTATTTTTTCCTTTTCCCAAATGTTTTCAGAAGGCTTCTTTCTCAGGGCTGTTAAGAGTTAAGGAAGGGCTCGGAAACTTGTATTGGTGGAAAAAGAAAAAATAAACAACACTAAATTGAGTCATTTTGTATAGATATATATAATTAACAAAACAAATACAATTCACAAGCATAATTAAAGAAGCAGAGATTTTTATTTTGTATAAAGCAGAGATTTTTCATAAAAACATCAACCCTTAGAGATGCTGTTTACCCTTTCACAGGCATTTATTGTTGATTGATTGCAGTTGTGTTTATCTCAGTTTTCAACATTTTTTCAGTTATATCACATTGGCCAGTGCACCTACCCATGCTTTCCTGGAGTTTCTTTTACCAGTTCCAATCACCAAGCCACTGACTGCTTTCTTACATAACCATTGGCCAAACAGTGATCATAGAATAAAATGGCGTTTAAAGGCCCGTCGACAACTTAGGTCATATTGGGCGCACTTACTTAGTAAACAATAATGCGAGGTGAAAATAACATACATGTGCAACAACATAAGACAAACATGATAAATGAGGAATGGACGAAACACAAACTGATGCCCCTTTTGTCGCCTTTTACGACATGCATGCTGTCACTTTTTGTTCTGCCAGATGAAATAGCAGATGTGACGATCGCGGGACTGCAGCGGTTTACCAAATAATGATCAGTTTTGAAAGACAGATGGATCCTGTCATAATGACCATCATCAAACCTCTAAAAGAAATTGACCAGCAAACTCCAGCAAGAAAAACTTTTTGATAAAAAATTGTGCAAATAGGGAAAATCCTGGTAACCGGCATTTTCTTTTTTTGCCACAATGTTTTCTGTCCTCTTAAAAGAAAAAAATCGTTTTTGGAGTACATTTTGTCCACTGCTATTGCCAAGGATAAATTTTGTCGTAGGATAAACATTTAACATCCAGCACACTTCAAAACTTGACAATATAGCAGTATCTGAATGTTGACTTCCTGGATTTTCAATAAATGCGGACAGTACATTGGATTGTAAATCTCTGAATTCAGCAAATCTGTTATTAACACTTTACCATACAATCCTGAGTCTTAACAACCTTAACCCATTACCACACAATCCTTACTTTTGACGCCCCTGAGAAAGAAGCCTTTAGAAAACTTTGTGGGCAATGGAGAAAATGCTGGTAACCAGCATTTTCTCCTTTCCCCACAATGTTTTCTACCCTTCACAAAACACATTTCAAATTTTCAGTCACTTTTATTTTGTCGTCTCAAAATGCTTTCGATTTGGACAAACCTAAAATATTGTCGTTTGGGTTAAGGCTTCTGAAAACATTTATGGGAAAAGGAGAAAATGCTGGTAACCAGCAATGTTTTCAATCCTTTAAGATCAACATATTCATTTGTATAAATTTCATTTAAGATGAACATATTCATTTTTATAAAATATACTGTCAGACATAAGTTAAGCATCACCTGAACAAAATTAGTCATAATATTTCTTTAATGGATAACCTTTTATTTGTTATATTTCAAGCTATGCACACGCCCACTAGACAAGTAACAGGCTGCTTTATGAGTCAAACGAAAGGATGGCTACGAGAAAACTTTCCGAAGCCCAGAAATTGCAAATTGGGGGCATGAGTAATGCTGGTCTAAGCACATGGGCTATTGCTGGTCAGTTTTGGTGATGCTTAACTAATGACTATATATAATTAGTCCTTTGTAATTCCTTTCCGTTCAAACCAGCCAAAAGTTTTGTTGTTTTCTAAAACCTTTCCCAAACATAAACATCTTTTTTTACTATCTTGTAAGTATTTATTCATGTGACCCTCTCAAGGTCAACCCTTTACATAATAATCCTGTGTTTGAAGCATCATAATTGAAAAAGCTTTAGAAAACATTGTGGGAAAGACGAAAATGCTGGTGAACAGAATGTTATCTTATTAGCCCAAAACTATATGTTATGATCAGCAGAATTAATAGTAGTTATGAAATAATAAAACTAATCTATGGTGAAATATTACGTTTAATGCGAAAAAGCGAATTTTTCCCTAAAATAAAAACATTGCAATTTCTATGTTTGAAAGCACCTGATAATATGCTGAGCTCATTCATCTGTTTACACAGCAACACCACATCAATATGTACTATATTATCCCATGTTTTATGGACCCTTAAGTATTTACCACACAATCCAGATTTTTAAAAACCCCGAGAAAGAACCCTTTTGAAAACATTGTAGAAAAGGGAGAAAATGCTGATAACCAGCATTTTCTCCTTTTCCTACAATGTTTTCTACCCTTCTCAAAACAGTTTTCATTTTTTTTAACATATTTATTTTGTCATCTGCAAATGCTTTCAATTTGGACTGGTGTACAATTTTGTCGTTTGGTAAAGAATTAAGATGAAATTTAGAAAATGCTGTGGAAATAAGAGAATGATGATAACCAGTATTTTGTCCTTTTCCATCCATGTTTTCTACCCTTTCAAAGAGAGACTGAAATATTTTGAGTCCCTTTTTTCTTTCTTGAAGCCTCATTTGCCAGATGGCCACAATGACTTTATACAAAATAACAGGTTTTGTCTTTGAAATGTGTCTAAGGAAAAAATGTAAGACAAGGAGAAAATGCTGGTTGCCAACCTTTTCTCTTATTTTCACAATGTTTTCAAAGGTCTATTGCCACAGGGTCCTTAGAGCCTCAGAATGGTTTGTAAAAATCTTCACAACAAACATGTAGTCTTGTACAAGTTGAAAGTATTTACAGACAATAATTTAATTACTTCTCAAATGATGAAATATGTTTGTGAAGGGTTAGCAAACATTTCGGGAAAAGGAGAAAATGATGGTTACCAGCATTTTCTCCTTTTTTCAAAATGTTTTTTTGAAAGTCTTCTTCCTCCGGGCCGTTTTTAACTAGGGGTTTGTGTAGTATATGTTAAAGGGAGGACCTTTTATCTCCTGAGACCAATTTTCATGACAACAGCTTGAAATATACTATTGTAAAATACACAAAATCATCATGAAGTGCCATTCTATACATTGATACAAGAGAAAAAGATGAGGACTAAGTCTAATACAGCCATAATCTTTTACTTCTGTTTTTAATAAATCTGTAAAATTCTAAACAAGACTAAGATGCTCACCTGAGAAAAGTGATCTAAGATTTGTACAGTTAACCCTTTACCACACAATGACGACTTTTAACGACCCTGAGGAAGAGGCCTTTTAAAAACTTGTGGGAAAAGGAGAAAATGCTGGTAACCAGCATTTTCTCCTTTTCCTACAAAGTTTTCTACTCTATGAATGAAAAACTTGCATCATTATTTTGAGCCATTGTGAAATTATTGCCTACAAATGCTTTCAGTTTGGATAGGTCTATATTCTGCTGTGTGGTAAAGGGTTAAAAAGATCCTAAAGGTTATGATGTAACACAAAGACCTTACTGGTTTGACTGAAATTTCTAACATATCTCCAATATCATTAAGACAAATGCTCTGATCATGTCCGAGTCTAAAATGTGGCCTGTAGCATACATAAAAGATTTCTCTACAATTTGACCTGGTGAAGTACAGTTTGCCAGATGTGACTCACTTTCAAACATGTCCATGATATTATGAACACACATACTTTGATAAATTTTTCAATTTTATCTGACTGTACAAGTGTCTTTTATAGTGCACACCAGGGTTTTACTTATTGACTTAACTCTTTACCAAACGACAAAATTTTGGACTAGTCCAAATTAAATGTATTTGCAGATGACAAAATAAACTTCAATCAAAAATTGGAATTAGTTTCTAGCAGGGTAGAAAACATTGTGGGAAAAGGAGAAAATGCTGGTTACCAGCATTTTCTCCTTTTCCAACAATGTTTTCAAAAGGCTTCTATGTCAGGGTTGTAAAAACCAGGGATTGTTTGGTAAAGGGTTAATATTTGACCATACATGACCCAATTTTGATTTTGTCCAAGCTATCATTAAGGCAAACACTCTAACCTATTTTCAAGAGTTCTGCGCTTTAGGTTTGTGCGAATGACTTGCTCTCCGATCAGATCTGATCTAATTTCAAACTTGTTTAAATTATCAGACAAAAAAGAAACATGACCCAAATGGTCTGAGATAATCTCCTGACAAACATTCTGACCAATTTGCATATTAAGTATTGGTCTTAAACAGTGTCTGTTGCCTTTAAAGTGCACACAAGGTAGCTGTTGATGAAAAGACAACACATGATGGAGACAGCATGATCACAAAACCTCACTCTGAGCATGAATGCTCAGCTGAGCTAAAACTAAAAACAAAAACCAAGTTGAAAAAATTCTTCATAATATAGACAAACACAAACAAAATTCCTAAACAACATCAAAAGATTTACACATTTCATAACAGCAACATGTAAGTCTATTAAGGAAATCTGAACAAAGTAAAAAAATATATGATTGTGTATATGAAAATTAGCAAGCACACAATTATAACAACCGTTCAATCTTGCACAGTTATACAGTTGCCTGGTCTGCTTGGACCCATGTGATTATAAATTCATGATCACTTTGGTCTTTCATTTCAGCAGACTATTTAACCCATTACCACACAATCCTTACTTTTGACGCCCCTGAGAAAGAAGCCTTTAGAAAACATTGGTAACCAGCATTTTCTCCTTTTCCCACAATGTTTTCTACCCTTCACAAAACAAATTTCTAATTTTCAGTCACTTTTATTTTGTCGTCTGCAAATGCTTTCAATTAGGTCCAGTCTAAAATATTGTTGTTTGGTAATGGGTTAAATCAAAGGTCAGATAGCATGTTTTGAGACCCTTTATTTCTAACCTGTAAGTAGTATACGTTGGGTTTTATCATGGGCTCTCAGGGTTAAACTGGAAATAATTAACCAATTACCAAACAACAATATTTTAGGGATTGTCCATATCGAAAGCATTTGCAGATGACAAAATACAAGTGACTGAAAATTTAAAACTAGTTTTTTTGAAGGGTGGAAAACATTGTGGAGAAAGGAGAAAATGCTGGTTACCAGCATTTTCTCCTTTTTCCACAATGTTTTCCAGGGTCGCTAAAAGTAGGGAATGTGTGGTAAAGGGTTAATGATTAAATGGTGATTTATGCCACTTTCAGCATTATGTCAGTCATGTTACATCTTTATGTATGTCACTAACCAAGAAACATGTATATAATGCAAAGAAAATACAGGATAAAATCTAAGCAGGCCCTTCTCAAGGACAAAATAGCACAGCAGATGAATCGAGGGGATTCAGTAAAACAAAAGTGATCTTATAACAGAATACACCGATTCACTAATTACATGGTGTTTAACACCATTCCAAAACTATCTCAGTAATATAGCAGTGGCCAGTGCACCTACATGTATCAATGATTTCCTTTATTTCTTATAGTTGTGCAATATACTCTTTCCAAGCCACTGGCTGCTTTCCCACATAATCATAGTTAAAAAAAATGGTCAGCGGTGAGGGAGGAATGAAATTTGTTGCAATGACTATCATCAATCCACCAAAAGCAATGGGCCAAGCTGGGGATTGAATCAGCAACTTCCAGTTCTCAAGCCCCTACACAACCAACTGTTATTTCCTAGCTCTGCTATAACCAAATAGAAAACTAAATGGCTCTGCTATAACCAAATAGAAAAACTAAATGGTTCTGCTATAACCAAATAGAAAACTAAATGGTGCTGCTATTACCAAATAGAAAAACTAAACGGTGATATTCATGATAATTGTGTTCAGACAGCTAGCCTATAAATACCTTGAGGTAAATCAATAAATTGCTTGTTTTAACCCATTACCACTCAATCCCTCCTTTTGACGACCCTGAGAAAGAAGCCTTAAGAAAACATTGTGGAAAAAGGAGAAAATGCTGGTAACCAGCATTTTCTCCTTTTCCCACAATGTTTTCTACTCTTCACAAAACAAATTCTTATTTTGCAGTCGCTTTTATTTTGTCATTTGCAAATGCTTTCGTTTTGGACACGCCTAAAATATTGTTGTTTGGTAATGAGTTAAGCAATTTCTCCAATTTTTTGCACAATGTTTACAGAAAAGCAAGCTAAAGTCAATTCACTGCAGTATTTCTAGATGAATATAGTACAGAAAAAAGTAATATTTCCTTTCATTAATGTTTGATATGTTTCTATTTTGAAACAATATATTAATGACCCCAACATTTTACACTGTGCCAGATGACAAAACTCAAGCCTCCCTGGCACTGCAAGTACTTCTAGAGGACACAATGATTATGGCCCAATACATGGGCTTTATCATTGATTGGGTAGGAAATATTGTGGGAGAAGGATAAAATTCTGTTGATAATGTTATCAAATGTTTTCATATGCCTATTCCATCAGTGTTTTTAAGAACAATGTTTTGGGGAGTATACTGGAATCAGCCTGTCTGTTCAAGTGTCCATCTGTGTGTGTCCGTCATCTGTGTACAAAATACTGTCAAACCACTGGCGGAGGTATAAAGACACATTCAGTGACAGCTCTAGTCAATTGTGCCATTTTTTTTTTTTTTTGTCTTTTACTGAAAGAGTGGTGAAATATATGTACATGTATTTGACTTTTTTAAAACTGTTTAAAATGTCATCCTGCCCCCACCTCTCCATGGTTTTTCCTGTAGCAAACTCTAAGTTTTGAAAGCGAAAACTCTGTGATTTATCAAAAATATAACTTTTTTCTTTCATTTGTCAAGGATGAAATCTTTTTTTTTTGATACTTATTACATGTCTTGTGTATGAATTTATTTGATTCTTCACCAGATGAAAACAATTTAACCCTTTACCACACAATCCTGACTTTTAACAACCCTGAGAAAGAAGCCTTTAGAAAACATTGTGGGAAAAGGAGAAAATGCTGGTAAGCAGCATTTTCTCCTTTTCCCACAATATTTTCTATGCTTCCCAAGACAAATTTCAACTTTTGAGCCATACTTAGGTTGTCATCTGCAAATGCTTTCAGTTTAAGCTGGTCTACACGTTTGTCGTTTGGTACAGGGTTAAATTTGTCCAAATTGAAATCATTTGCAGACAACAAAATATGCAATGGGAAAGAAGGCTTTTGAAAACACCGAGAGGAAAGGAGAAAATACTGGTAGCCAGCATTTTCTCCTTTTCCAACAATGTTTTCTACCCTTCACATAAACAATATTTCAATAAAAATGCATTTACTCATCTGCAAATGCTTTCAAATTGGACAAGTCTAAAATTCGACTGTTTGGTACAGAATAAAATGATTTTTCATCAGATGTTTCTATTTTGTAAGTTTAGTATGAAATGGATTGAGTTCAATATTCTCTTGCAGATTAAGTGGTTATTTGTTATACATATACATGGTGTTTTTACGCATTATGGGCCAGAGGCCTTTGATATGAATCTAGAATTGTGTTGTATTATTCTATTTTGTATTTACTGGATTTTTATCCCTTTCCTAAACAAGCCCTGGTTTTCATGTGTCTGCAGTAAAAGTCTTTGAAAACACTGTGGGAAAAAGAGTCATAACGAGCAATTTCTCCTTTTCCCACAGTGTTTACTACCCTTTTTGAGAACTTTCTGAAATTTTCTCCAAATCTAAAATTGTCATCTGCAAACTCTTTTGGTTTAGAAGGGTCCAAAATCTGTTGTTTGGGAAAGGGTTATTGTTGACAAAATTAATAATGTCTATCAGATTACATAACTTATGATGTCTGTGCTTCTTGTCCTTTTGCTAGACTATCATCTTTATGACCAAACAACTCAAACAGCTTTCCAAGCTGAATTACATAGTCTCTCAAGGCAGCTTCATACAACTTCATGTCATCTACTAACTGAAATTAGAAAACAAAAAGGCAATGAAGTCCAATTCCTGCTCTATCTGTCAAAAGAGTAAAGAAGCTGTGCAGCTTTACCACAAACACAGTGCAGACATGTCCAAGTGAATACTTTAGAGCAGGTATTTAACTCTTTACTACATGATCCCGACTTTCAAAGACCCTGAGAGAGAAAGCCTTTGAAAACATTGTGGGAAAAGGAGAAAATGCTGGTAACCAGCATTTTCTCCTTTTCCCGCAATGTTTTCTACCCTTTCCAAATCAAATTTTAATTTTAGAATCACATTTATTTTGTCGTCTGCAAATGCTTTCAATTTGAACTGGTCCAAAATTTTGTCGTTTGGTAAAGAGTTAAGAAACTAGAGCTGTCACTGAATGTGACTTTATAACCCCACCAGCACTTTGAAAGAAAAAAAGTGTTAAGTTCAAGGGGGGAGCTGACACTTGAAAATTGCATCTTGCAAATCTTCAATATATGATCAGTATATGAGCAAAGTTTCAATACAATTGAAGAAAAACTGTAGGAGGAGGAGTTCAGCACACAAAATTACTAGTATTCTGTACATAGACAGACATACAGATGGACCGAAGCATGAACAGACAGGCTAGTTCCAGTATATCCCCCGAAAACATTGGTTTTGCCCGAGGTATAATAATATTCTTTTTATCATGTTTTATCATTCAATAAAACACAGTTGTGAGTTATGAGGCACAATAGATAATCCATGAGGGTGACAGCCTGAGTGGTTTATTCATTGCCCCTCAAATTTCACAACTGGTTTAACCCATTACCACACAATCCCTACTTTTGACGCCCCTAAGAAAGAAGCCTTTTGAAAACACTATGGGAAAAGGAGAAAATGCTGGTAACCAGCATTTTCTCCTTTTCCCACAGTGTTTTCTACCCTTCCCAGAACAAATTTCTATTTTCTAGTCACCTATATTTTGTCATCTGCAAATGCTTTCAGTTTGGACCAGTCTAAAATTTTCTTGTGTGGTAAAGAGTTAATGAAAATGATAACCCACAATAGGAAGAAAATTATTTTGATCCTAACATGACCATCTCTTAATGAAAGGAAAACAAGTTTATGCTTAACCCTTTCCCAAACAACAAATTTTTGGACTAGACCAAATTGAAAGCATTTGCAGACGACAATTCAGCTCTTGCTGAAAAGATAATTTCTATCTATGATAGAGTAGAAAACATTGTGGGAAAAGGACAAAATACTGGTTACCAGCATTTTCTCCTTTTCCCACAATGTTTTCAAAAGGTTACTATTCCAGACCCTTAAAAAGCAGGGATTGTTTGGGAAAAGGTTAAAGTTAAAACATGGATGCAGATTACAGGTATATTCCATTGCCTTACTTACTTACTTTATAAAGAATGACGTCACTCTATATAGAATGATGTCACTAGATATAGGATAACACAGATTTTACCACACTTTCTTTGCTCTGTGTTTATAATGCTGAATTCACGTGTCATGTTAGAACTGTTAATCAACAATGCATTAGTTGATTAAATTGTATGATTTTAAATGTTTTAGTACTTATTATGTCATTGTGGCTAGTTGAATGTATGAGACTACACGATACACTTGTGTTTTAGATTAGAAGAGATGCATTTTGTGACCAGTATACCTAAGATCCCTTCATAATGGACTAGACAATTGTTTAATCACACAACCCCTAGTTTTAATAGCTCTGAAGAAGTAGGCCTAATGAAACCATTATGGGAAATAGAGACAAGAGGGCCAAGATTGCCCTGGTTCGCTAAGCTGAATTTTTGAGAGGACCATAGCCAATTTTTTCACAATCTAAACAACCATTTCAGAGAAGAAGATTTTTTAAGAATTTCTTCATGTCTGTATCGTGTAAATAGCCCACAGCCATCAGAGCCATGTTTCTTGATGGATCAAAATATTTCGAGCAATTTTTGAAAAGGGTCAACTAAGATACATTTCTGTGAAATTATTTTAGAACCCAGGGGATTTTCTTCCTTTCCTGGGGGGCCGAATTTCGGCCCCATTCCCAAATTGCAAAAAGTGTACTTTTTTCCCAATTTCATGAAATTAAATTCCCAATTAGACGCTAGAAAAAGAAAATAGTCTGATGTATCAGCCAGGGTTTTACCCGACACACAAATTTGTGGGCACCGACCACAGTTCAAGCAGGAAATCGACAGACGTCGTATTGTAGGTATGAAAATATTTGGGGGCCAATTAAGTATAGACTGCGTCATTATTTCAACCGATTCGTGCGTTGACTGGATTATCTGGCTGTAAACCGTTCTTCCTTTAAAATACCACAGGAATCTGACATTCTATAACCAAAATGAATGATAAAATATGGAAAAAAAAAATCCCTCCCCCACCCCACGAAATAAAATTGATCATAATCTCCTTCAGCCTAGCGATAGACAACATATTAATGTACCTGCGACATCCGGTGATACCTCAGTAGACACCTTTCAACCGGAGATATCCATCATGTTTTACAGCTCTATCAAGACATTTTGATTTATCCGGGTGGCCATTCGCTGACGTCACAGAAAGTAGCAGGTAGCGAATTTTCGTATTACTTACTACTATTATTTTTTTTGTTTTTAAGATACTTATGGACATCACATGATACTACAGATTTTTCTAGAATCTTTAGTATCATTTGATGTCCATAAATGTCTTAAAATCGAAAAAAATAATAGTAATAAGTAATACGAAAATACGCTTCCATGCCTTCCACTTAGAGTTTTTGACGGAATCAAATTCTGTGAACAATTATTAAAGAGGACCACCCAAGGAACATTCCAGCCAAGTTTGGACGACGGACATCCAGTGACCCTAAAAGCTCCCCTTGAGCATGTTGTGCTCAGGTGAGCTAAAAACACTGGTAACCAGCTTTTTCTCCATTTCCTACAATGATTTCTCCAATTCCAGAAACAAATTTCAATTTTTCAGTCACACTATTTCTTGTCTGTAAATGCTTTCAAATAGACGATTTGCCAATTAAATTTGATATAAGCGATATTTCCATTTTATCGTAAGCGGCACACCGGAAGTATCACGTGACACCGGACAGTCAAATCATTATTTCAGTAACAAATACCGTATTTCCCGTTCACAAATCCTTTAAATTTGGACAAATTCATCACTGAAAAAAAGTGACATAGTAAGAAATCTATATGCAGTCAATTCTAACACAATTTATTTATATTTCATGACATTGCTTTTGAAAAAAATAATTAGGAATAGACAAAGTACGCATTTTATGAGATCGGTTTGAAATAAAGAGCATGTACAAAATAAGAATGAACTTACCCTCTGTAACATGTATGAAAATCATAATCCCGTCCACTAATGATCACCAAACGGGTAAATAAATATGAAACAAAAGATAAGAAGGGTCAATTCAATGTGACACGTGTGTGTTAATCTGTAAGAACTAAGTACATTACAGCTGTTCTAAAGGTCTTCCGCCCTGTCCAGCACAGTGCGATACCGAGATCAAAGGAACACCGAGTTAACCCTTCACCCATTATTTTTTTTTGTATAAAACTTCATTAGACGCATATTTTTAAATACATATACTCAAAATGAAGCTTGAATAATTATTTTGTGCAGAAGGTGTGGAAGGCTTGAAATTTGAAGCCACGTTTCTTGCGTTATGATCTATAATATGAAGTTATTCGTCAATAGTCCCTGACCATGCCTGAAAGTGCAACAAAAACGTTTTATAATAGTGCAATAATATCAGTAAATGGACTGCCCCTGTCTTTCTGAAGACACTGGACAGCTATTTAACCTTTTACCAAAGTATTCTGAGTTATGGGGATCCGGAAAAAAAAGGGGGGCAGACGTGCTGATTTTGCTCATTTTATGTTATTTGTCTCACTTTCTCAACATTAACAACCCCCCACCCCACCCCTCAAAAAAAAAGTAATCAATATTCAGTTCATAGACATCTGTGAAAAATGAATTTTCAAAGTGTGAGACAAAATATTGTGGGGAAAAAAGGAAGGGATTGCAACAAGCACTTTCTCCTGTCCCTACAATATTCTTTTACATTTTCAAGGACAATTACAACCATTTGGCCTTTTTTTTATTCGATCGTCTCCATAGGCTAAGGATCTGAACGAGTCCAAGGTGTTGACGTCGGGTAAAAACATTCACGGTAACAATTTAACCTTTTACCAGATGACAAAATTTTAGACTGGACAAAATTGAAGCACTTGCAGATGACAAAATACGTTACTCAAAAATTGACATTCTATTCCAGCAGGGTACGAAACATTGTGAGAAAAGGAGAAAAATGCTTGTTACCAGCATTTTCTCCTTTTCCAACAATGTTTTCAAAAGGCTTCTTTCTCACGGTCATAAAAACCAGGAAATGTTTGGTAAAAGGTTGAAACCCTATACCACATAACCCAAGCTTTTTACGACCCTGAGAAATATTGCTTTTGAAAATGTTGTTAAATAGGGATAAAGTTCTGGTAACCAACATTATGATCTCCTTTTTCTTTGCTATCCAAAATAGCAAAATAAGGGGAAAAATAACATTTATATAACTGCAAAAGACCTTCCCTATTTTTATGTCTGATTGGTCAACTAATGTTTGCCGAATTCCGTAGTTAAGTTTGTAACGTACAGGCTCGAAATTCAGGGGTTGGTGGTTTGAATTATTTAAACTATTAAAGTGATAGTAATTCTTTTTTTTTTTTAATCGTTCCAGTATCTGCAAATAGACAGACACAGTCTATTTACCAAAAACTGGGACATTATACAGTTTGAATTTACGGGATTCATTTTCAGTGGGCAAATTCGTGCTATACTTGTTTTCATTGAAAAGCTAGTAAAGGGTTAGCTGGGTGTTTTTTTGA
Source organism: Tridacna crocea (assembly GCA_943736015.1). NCBI lineage: Eukaryota > Metazoa > Mollusca > Bivalvia > Cardiida > Cardiidae > Tridacna > Tridacna crocea. The sequence continues at coordinate 28,598,569 of OX031070.1, forward strand.
TCTCGGTATTTCACCGTCAAAGTGGGTGCATCTATTTGAAAAGCTGTTATACTCTTCTTAGGCACCGACTAACACACACGTGTCATAATTGTTTATTACGTTCAGTCTGACGTTGATCACATGTAAAGGTTTGGAATTGTTTAAATCTGTTACAGGGGGTAAGTTTGTTCTAATCATAATTAGCCCCTTCAATTTTTTGTTTTCAAATGCATTATTATGTAACCTGATTTAACTGGTCTCAGTTTAACTGTATATTTGCACTCATTTCTTTCGGAATGGGAGGGGGATTGGATTTTCAAGTTATTAAACCTTATCCTACTAAATAATAATATGACACAAATTTTAAAGTCGTTGGTAAAATCCAAAATATTATTTCAAAGGAATATCTCCAGGTATAATATCTCCGTTTCGGACAGTGTAGATCTAGGATCAGACTGCACGTTTTTCGTAGTCTGATCTTGATCTAAATAATCTGCAAAAAATCGTTGAGTCGCGCTTCGCAGCATAAGGGTAAATGCAGTCTGCATACAAAAAGTTCTATCAACACGCCCGACAGGAGACAGCGCTGCTTATGATCTTTGAAGTTTACCGAAAGATTGACAAAACGAGTTCTTTTTTTGTGTTTGTCTTCGAAAAAGATAATTGATAAAACTACTGGCAAGGCCGATTTAGGGTTTTTGTTGTCTTATTTATCACGTTTAGGGTGAATTCCATTTAAAAATATGACCTTTTCACTATTCGGTATATTAAAGATTGGGAAAGATTGTCCGGTGGAGAGTACTCGCAAGGGAAGTAACTCGTGGTGACGCGTCAGTAATGGAATTTGGCAGATGGTCTATTGAACAGGTGTAAAATTTGGTTCTCTGATAAAGAGTAAAAGTATATTGGTGTCTCAATGTTTGTGGTCTATCTAGAGTTTACTGGACAGAAATACTTATCCGTCATACTTTTAAAATATTCAATCATTGAGCTTTAACCCTTTCCCAAACAATCCCTGTTTTTTACAACCCTGAGATAGAAACCTTTTGAAAACACTGTGGGAAAAGGAGAAAATGCTAGAAACATGCATTTTCTCCTTTCCCCCACAAGGTTTTCTACTGGAAACAAACTTCAATGTTTGATTTACATTTATTTTGTAGTCTGCAAGTGCTTTCAATTTGGACCACTCTTACACTGTTTCAATTGGTCAAGGGTTAACAAGACATTTTCAGCCTAGAAGTAAGACCCAGATAATTGCAACTGCATGGATACCTTTGTCTAGAACATTTCAGCAAAGCAGACAGTGTAGTTCAATGATCAGACTGCATGTTTTATTAATTTCTAAATTTGAAAGTAACACATCTTCTGATTGGCTAAACCAAATGGTGTTGGCAGAAAAGAAATTGGAAATAACTTAACTCTTTACCACACAGTTTGGACTTTTAACGACCCTGAGAAAGAAACCTTTTGAAAACATTGTGGGAAAAGAAGAAAGTCTGGTAACCAGCATTTTCTCCTTTTCCATCAATGTTTTCTACCCTTCCCAAACCAAACTTCAATTTTTCTGTAACAATTCTTTTGTCGTCTGCAAATGCGTTAAATTTGGACCAGTCTAACATTTTCTCATTTGGTAAAGAGTTAAAATGCTGGCTATCTGCATTTTCTCCTATTTCCATAATATTGTCAGAAGCCTTCCTTTTCAGAGACAACAATTTCATAGTGGCTCAAATGACACAATTTTTCTTTGATAGGGTAGAAAACTCTGTGAGAAAGGGAGAAAATGTTGTTTCCAGCATTTTCTCCTTTTCCCACAATGTTTTCAAAAGGCTTCTTTCCTCAGGGTCGTTAAAAGTCGTCATTGTGTGGTAAAGGGTTAACTCACCTGGTCAACTGTCATGTCCTCATTTCCTGCTCGTAGACTCTTCATTAAAGTTTCCTTGTATGGTGAGACTTTTAGAGCTCCCTGTAATTGTAGTGAAATATAATAATTATTACATTTTTGTATTATCGTATATACTCAAGTATAAGGTGCCTTCACTTATAAGACACACACACCCTTCTTGATTTGAAATCAGGGATTTTACCAATGACCTCCAATAAGCTGTAGTTGACTTCATACTGACCATAAGAATGCTACAATCGTGAGTTTTCGGTGCAACAGTACATCTTGAAGACTGAATGATTTACCCATTACCAAACAATCCCTGATTTTTACAACCCTGAGACAGAAGCCTTTTGAAAACATTGTGGGAAAAGGAGAAAATGCTGGTTACCAGCATTTTCTCCTTTTCCCACAATGTTTTCTACCCTGCTGGAAACAAATTTTAATTTTTGAGTTATGTTTTTTTTGTCGTCTGCGAGAGCTTTCAATTTGGACCAGTCTATTAAAATTTTGTCGTTTGGTAAAGGGTTAACTGAATGTAATAAAACAACAAAAATAATGAGAGCTAAGTCTGGAATGGATTTGGAACCAAAATAAGACATTAAACACAAAAATGTGTATTTCCAACTTTTATTTCTTCAAACAAAGTCACTGAAAGCTTTACAGTAGCGTAACTTAATCAGGAGGTGATAGTATCTCTCCCAGCTGACCATCAGAAAAGTAGATTTTCCTGACGAAATTTCACAGTGCTTTGATCATGTGCTTATAAGACAATTTCCCACTTCAAGCTCTAAATTCTATGGAAAAAGAATTTTACGCTAAAAAAAAATAGAGTATATGTATACTGATTTTATCTTCTATGACAGACATGACTGTCTGCTAGTCTAAGAATCAAGAGTTGATTACCTTGTAAAACTTCAGAAATGTCACAACGTTATTTTCTCTGTGATACTTAGATGTCAATAAGTGGTTCTACAGTTGTCTGATATAATCTTAATTCAAGATCTGGCATAATGATTTTTGCATTCACAAAACTAGTACAAGTATCACATCTTAACTATGTGTACTCTGAAAACCACTTGACGGTTAGCTGTACTTTTTTTCCTGCTGGTTTGTTACTAGCATTTTCACAAAATGTTTTCAAAGGCCTTCACTCTTCAGTCTTGTTAAAACTCAGACAGGTAAAAGCTTACCAAAAAATCAAGAATTTAAAAACTCTAGGAAAGAAGCCTTTTGAAAATATTGCGGGATATTTTTGAAAACATTGCAGGATAAAACAGAAAATGCTGCTAACCAGCAATATTGCTAACACTGTTTTCTATCCTATAAGAAGAAATTAGACTCATTTACTTTAATTCTGAATTGTCTACTGATGTTTTGAATTTGGGAGAGTCTAATATTTGTCACAATGGAAATATTTCTTTTTTAGTAACTTTATTGTCCACGTCAAAATGGTGCATGAGGGTCTTGGCCATCCCTCAATGCACTTTACAATTTGGTATTAGTAATCTGTGTTAATAACTGAAAACATTAAACAAAATTGTAGATACAGATTCTAAATTTTTACACCTGTTATTGTACTCCTATTATTGATATAATTACAAAGACATAAAGATTTTAACACTAGTAATAGACTTATAAAGGTTTACTTTTTCTTAAATGGTATTTTTTTCTCTATTATGTTATCAAAAAATGCATACTTTTGTATATAATTGTTAAAAAAAAAATATTGTGTGAGAATGTAAATGGTTAAAGTTATAAAATAATAATGATAACTAGTTACCTTCACAATCATTCTAGTGGCAAAGCCATGATGTTTACTAAGTGTTTTCTCGTACGCTGCCTCGCAAGCCTTTTTCACTGCACTGTTGTCACTTTTGTTTCCAGGCAACTTACTGGTCTCGTGCTCTTTAATCATTTCGAAAAACACTTCACACAAATACTCCAGCCCACTATTTAAAAATACAAAAATATAAAAGCCATGCTCTGACAAAAGGGGGTTTAACACATCTCTCTGATGCAATATACCAGGGTCAATATTCACCCATCATTCTTAACCCTTTACCCCAAAAGGTATTTCTATATCTCTAATTGACCCTAAATAACAGCAAGGATGAAGCTGTTTCTTATATGTATATGACACCTTTTGATAGCATAGAAAACACTGTGGTAAAAGGTGAAATTGCTCTTCACGAGCAATTTCACCTTTTGCCACAATGTTTTCCAACAGCTCCTACAAGCCATGTGTAGATATTTTTATCTATGGAGTAAAGGGTCAAGAACATTCTTTGTGTTATTCTTCAAGATTTTCTGACAGTGTAAGTAACAGAGCTTCTGATTGGCTAAACCATTGGGTTGAGCCAATCAGACTATGGTTCAGCCAATCAGAAGTTTTGTTACTTTCACACTGGTGAAATTCTGAAGAATAAGACTAAGAATGTTTTTAAGAATGGTTGGTGAATACCGACACAGGTGAGCCATCAAATAATTATGAATCTTAAACATTCCACTTAACCTGGAAGTAGACTGGTCCTCTAACATACAGAAAATTGAACGCTTGCAAAAAGTATCGACTAAGGTCAATCTGTCTGGACAGTGCCGGCTGACCTGGATTGAAACTTTTCGCAGACGCATTTAACCCCCTTTTCACAAAACAAGCCTTATTTATTCACTCAAATCTATGTAAATGGTCACTTCCTTTAAAGGTGGCCCTTCAGATTTTGGGACAAAAATTTTACAAAAATAAAAAAAAAAATAACCTTTACATTCCCAAAGCCTTATAATGTTCATTCATAAAACCCCAGAAGTCGAAAACCATCCGACAACAAGAGAAATTAGATATTTACTAGAACCCACTTCGACGCCAACGGGAAACACGGTCTACTTTTACATGAGCAAACTTGCTCATTTACATGCTGGAAATACACAGATAAAGCTTCAAACATAGGGTCCAAAGAAGGCATTATGGAAAATAATTACAAATTTGTTATGTTAAGGAATTTAAGTATCATTAGTCACGTGCCAGTCACTTAACATTCCCACAATGCTTTTTTTATTTCTGGCATGAAATCTAAAAGTAGCTTACCAGGCTTTATTGAAACACCATCGAAAAAAAAAAATTGTGTTGTTATGATTCTTAATTATCGACGATTTGTATTATTTTTTCATATAAAATTCATTGATATATATAATTTTTAATTTGGTGAGATGTAAAAATTCTAAATACCCACCTTTCAGAGGCTATGTAGCCTTTTAAGGAAACACCATCAAAAAAAATTTTTTTTTGTGTTGTTATGATTCTTAATTATCGATGATTTGCATTGTTTTTTCATATAAATTTCAGTGATATATATATTTCTTAATTTGGTGAGATGTTATAAAATACCCACATTTTAGACTGATGGTAGGATTAAGGTATTTACCAGAAAAAGCTGAAAGACCAAGCCCTAGATGGCACCGATGTTTGTTAACTCTTTACCACACACTCCTGACTTTTAACGACCCTGAGAAAGAAAGCCTTTAAAAACATCGTGGGAAAAGGAGAAAATGCTGGTAATTTTATCCTTTTCCCACAAAGTTTTCTATGTCTTCCAAATCAAATATTTCAATTTTTGATTCACTATTTTTTTTTGGTCGTCTGCAAATGCTTTGAATTTGGACTACCGGTAGTCCAAAATTTTATCATCTGGTAAAGAGTTAACTTTCTACCAAACAACAAACTTTTAGACTGCTCCAAATTGAAAGCACTTGCAGACGACAAAATAAATGAAACTCAAAAATTGGATTTTGTTTCCAGAAGGGTAGAAAACATTGTGGGAAATGGAGAAAATGCTGGTTACCAGCATTTTCTCCTTTTCCCGCAATGTTTTCAAAAGGCTTCTATCTCAGGGTGATACAAACCAGGGATTGTTTAGTAAAGAGTTAACTGATAACTGTGAGGACATAAGCTACTAGACAATGCCTGTTTTCCTACATGTACATTGTAAATATATATTACTTTTACACAAAAGGAGACTGACCGTTTTAGCCAAAGTCCACCAACCGTAGCAGATTTATCCTCTTTATCTTTTTTATTATCTTTTTCATCTTCAAGTATATCTTTGAACTTCTGGAATTTGTCCTTGTCTGTTTCGTACTTATTGGTGACTTTCTGAAATATACAAGGCAGATAAGTTTTCCTGCGCAGCGCAAAAAGTAGAAATATAACAATGTGTAGGTGAGGAAATATGTTTTTACCAATGATTTGGAAAATACGTTGAGGTCAAATAACCTTTACTATATAATCCTCTGTTGTAATGACATTATAAAAATAAAGGCTGTTGAAAACATTGTGGGAAATTGAGAAAATGCTGGTAAACAGCATTTTCTCCATTTCCCACAATGTTTCCTATCCTTTTGCTGAGCCCTGGTAGCTCAGTCGGTAGCGTACAGGACATGAGAACTGGGGGTCTTGAGTTCCATCCCATGCTCGGCCAATTTCTTTCCGAGGAGTGATGATAGTCATTGGGACAGGGTTCATTCCTCTGTCACTGCTGACCATGGTTTGGACTGTGGTTATGTGGAAAAGCAGCCAGTAGCTTGGAAAGAAAACTGTGCAAAGTACTGGTAAAAAAGAGTCCAGGAAAGCATGGATAGGTGCACTGGCCGCCGTGATAAAACAGAAATAATGTTAAAAAAGGTGTTAAACATCATACAATCAATCCATCAATCAATCAATCAATCAACCAATCAATCCACCAATCAATCAATCAATCAATCAATTCCTATCCTTTCAGAGACATATTTCAAATTTCAGCCACATCTGATTTGTCATTTGCAACAGCTTTTTATTTAGATAGGTCCAAATCTTTCTTGAGCAGTAAAGAGTATTGTTTGAGTACTAAATTCTACTGGATGAGTACTGCTAGTGTATATTTAGACTGGGCAAAAACCTCTTCCGAAATATAGGACTGGTTCTGCAGCGTAATTGAATAAAATTTCAGATCAAGACACACACAGACAAACATACGCCAACAAATAATTAGTTCTCAATAGATTTAAAAGGGACATTTTTCTGATTCAAGAGGAAGTTATCAAAGAATGCCGTCTTGGTACACAACATAGTTGCATCAATATGGAGTCAAGGTTTAACCCACCACACAACATTGTATTTTGTGTGTAATACTATGTTTCCATTTGTATGCTTACTATACATTTAACTATACTTTAACTTTTTGACACACATGATAATTTTAGACTGGTCCAAATTGACAGTATTTACAGCCGACAAAATAAATGTCATTGAAAAATTGAAATTTGCCCTGGGAAGGGTAGAAAACATTGTGAGAAAAGGAGACAATGCTGGCTATCAGTATTTTCTCCTTTTTTTCCCACAATGTTTTCTAAGGGCTTCTTTCTCAGGGGCATCAAAAGTCGGGACCATGTGGTAAAGGGGTCAGAATATAGAAATGCAGGATACCATATATTTGCAATATAATACAGACACGTTAAAAATCAATGAAATTTGGTGGAGCAACTCTCTGTATCACAGTGCACCTCGTCCTATCTGAGAGGCCATGTAATGGATCTGTGTGATTCTCATTTTTTTTTTTTTGGAGATGTTTGGTTAAAAGATGAATTTTTATTTTGTGTCACATGTACATACTCACACACACAAAAAAGTAGAGATGTCACTCACCAGCGCTTTAACTCTTTACCAAACAACAAAATTTTAGACTGGTACAAATTGAAAGCATCTGCAGACGTCAAAATAAAAGTTGACTGAAAATCTGAAATTCATATTGATGAGGAGAGAAAACATTGTGGGAAAAGGAGAAAATGCTGGTTACCAGCATTTTTTCCTTTTCCCAAAATGTTTTCTAAAGGCTTCTTTCTTATGTTAGTACTAGAACTTGCATTGCTGTTAAGCTAGCTTTTACAGTTATTCGGTTTGGTGTATTTCTCTTCGTGATAGTTAAGCAACATGCATTGGGTTAGTGTCTGGATCAAATATTCTTTCTGATTAGCCAAGCATTTGGTTTAGCCATCAAAGCTGCTTTGTATAGCCAAACAGAAATTGTGTTACTTTAAAATTTGGAAAATTTCTGAGAATTTGACTAAGGATGTTGTTGAGAGTGGTCGTTTATTACAGGCCCTGATCTGAATCTATACTTGCAGACATGGCCACTACAGTAGTGAAGGGTACTTTAACTCTTTACCAAACAACAAAATTTTAGACTGTCCCAAACACAGTGTTTGCAGATGACAATTTTGAATTTGATGAGAATGGCAGAAAGTTTTCTGATAGGCTAGAAAACACTGTGGGAAAAGGAGTAATTGTTCATTACGAGCAAATTCTCCTTTTCCCACCATGTTTTCTAAAGACTTGTACTCCAGACATGTGAAAACAAGGGCTTGTTTGGGAAAGAGTTAACTCTTTACCACAAAATCCCAACTTTTAACGACCCTGAAAAAGAAAGCCTTTGAAAACACTGTGGGAAAAGGAGTAAATCCTGATACCGGCAACCAGCATTTTTCCTTTTCCAACAATGTTTTCTACCCTTTCCAAATAAAATTTATATTTTTTGATTCACATTTATTTTGTTGTCTGGAAATGCTTTCAATTTCGACTAGTCCAAAATTTTGTCGTTTAGAAAAGAGTTAACACTTCACTAGACAATCCCAGGTCTTCATGTCCCTACAGCAGAATTCCTGCTTTTTAAAAACATTTCATAAATGGAGAAAATACTGGTACCCTTTTCAGCAATGTTTTCTGTCCTTTCAACGACAACCCTACCACTCAAACCAGATTTGATTCATCTGCAAATGCTTTCAAATTGGACTAGTTTAACCCATTACCACACAATCCCTACTTTTGACGCCCCTGAGAAAGAAGCCTTTAGAAAACATTGTGGGAAAAGGAGAAAATGTTGGTAACCAGCATTTTCTCCTTTTCCCACAATGTTTTCTACCTTTCACAAAACAAATTTCAAATTTTCAGTCACTTTTATTTTGTTGTCTGCAAATGCTTTCAATTTGGACCAGTCTAAAATATTGTCGTTTGGTAATGGGTTAGAATTACTAAGTTAAAAAATTATGGTTACTTCAAAATAACCGTTGTTACGGGAGACCACTCCTTCCTGCATGGCATTCTCCCGATTTAAATACAATACCTGGCTACTGCGTCAGGGAGATATCTCTTTGGCTCAGTGGTTAGGGGATTGGCCTTGCGTCCGGGAGTTCCGGGGTTCGAATCCCGCTCGGACCCTTATTTCTGCCATGCATATATTCCATTGTTTCTCTGTTACGGACTTTGTTCGTAAGATGGGGGCTCGTCCGGGATTGGCCATTGAGCCATTAATCCCATTTGTTGTCCAAAATCCGACTTCCTGCCTAATAAGGCTTTGAGTCATCAATAAATGATGACTTTAAGAGGGGGTGTGTTACGGTAGACCACTCCTTCCTGCATGGCATTCTCCCGATTTAAATACAATACCTGGCTACTGCGTCAGAGAGATATCTCTTTGGCTCAGTGGTTAGGGTATTGGCCTTGCGTCCGGGAGTTCCGGGGTTCGAATCCCGCTCGGACCCTTATTTCTGCCATGCATATATTCCATTGTTTCTCTGTTACGGACTTTGTTCGTAAGACAGTAGCCACCGTCTGAAATGTTTTATCTACTCACTTTGATGTTTCCAAGCATGTCATCTTTTGTCATTGAAAACTGTTTTCCCATCATTCCTGTCCAAAAGAAAGGTAAACCAAGATGCTGCTTTATTCCTGTACCACACAATGCTGTGTTATAATGATCTACTTAGAAAACCTTTTCAAATCATTGATAGTAAAAGGACAAAATGCTTTTAACCCTTTCCCAAACGACAAACCTTTGGACCAGACCAAATTGAAAGCATTTTGCAGGTGAGAAATTAACAGTTGCTAAAAAGATGATTTTTCTATATGACAGGATAGAAAACATTGTGGGAAAAGGAGAAAATGCTGGTTACCAGCATTTTCTCCTTTTCCCACAATGTTTTCAAAAGGCTTCTAGGTATTCCTGACCTGTAAAAACCAGGGATTGTTTGGGAAAGGGTTAACCATCACTTTCTCCTTTGCCTACAATGTTTTCCATCCTTATCATCTGAGTAAAGTCTGATAATTATGTTGGTTTCAAATACTTCAAACATCTTTAATTTTTTTTCAAAATGTTTGGTTAACTTGTAGAGTACTGAGTATGAAGCTATTGATAAAATAAACAAACCCTGCAAGTTTCGTGGAAATCCGACAACAAATACAGATTTTATCACGTAAACAAGAAATGGAAATTTTCAACTTGAAATGGCTACTTTTCCCATACTGTTTGTCAGATTTTTCTTCAAAAGCAATAGGATATTGATGAGATAAACAAGTTGTGCAAGTTTCATGAAAATCTAACCACAAATGCAGACTTTATCACATAAACAAGAAAAAGACTGACAGACAGACAGACAGACAGACGTCGGAAACCATGCCACGACATAAGCTCTGCTGGCTGGAGGCCAGGAGGCCAGCAGAGCTAAAAGTTAGCATACTAGTTGGCATAGATCTACTGCTAGTTCTTCTAAATTTGTACCACCAGTTTTTTTTTCTTATACCACCATTTTCAGTTTCAGGGGTTACAAAACCCCCAAATGAAAATTTCAGTGGGAACACTAGTTTTTCTGTCATGCAGACCATTGCATAACAAATCAGAACTGACAACATATTTTTAGACAAAATCTGTTTCAATATTCAAACAAGACCTTGCCAAACAAAATTTCATTTTGAAAAAGAGGTAATAGGATTCTAAAAGTTCCATTACCACATTTAGTCGGAACAATCACATCTATTCAGCAGCATTTCATAAGAAAACAGAGATGGGTTGAATCAGAATGGATTTAACTCATAAATAGGCAGGTTTTGTACAAAATCCTTTTTCAATCAAGAAATCATTCATTAACCTTACTTCAGATGTATACTTTTATGAACAATTAAAAGTCTCGGCATCCAAATTCACTGTTCAAACAGAAACAAGATTCTATGTTGAAACCGAAGGAAATTTTGTTTTGAAAGAAGCAATAAGACCCTACGAACACAGTGAACGTCAAAAGGTAAATAAAGTTCCATAACATAATAGTAATTGTTTTAGAGAGATCTGATTTACTACACAGAACTGAATGGTACCCATTTTGATGTTATATGGGAAAGCAAAAAAATATCCCATATGAAATGCCCTTTCACTCGACTGTGCTTTTTTCGAAAAAAAAAAAAGACTGAAGATCAACAGAATAGGTCGTTTTGCCTTCATTACCATGTCATTTATTAGTTTACACACATGTAACAATTTTAAATTCAGATCGAGCGCCAGTAAGATGCATCTTAAATCATGAAATTTGTTGTCCATTATAGCGTTTTTCAGTGGTATCCGGTCGTTTCGACACCCGGTCATCTTGACACCCAGTCGGTACGACACTTTTTGGTTGTTTTGGCCCCTATTTTGATACCCCCAAAAAATGCACAAAATGGTCGTTTAGACACCTGTCAATTTCCACAACCTGAATATTAAGCAAAAAACATGGGTTTTTTTGCACAGTATGTTGTAAATATTTCAATATTAAATTTTTGCAGTATATAGTAAAAATTTTCATCCTTGCTGATGTTCATGTTTACTTATTTTGTTCTATTATTGCAGATAGATAATCATCTTGATTGATAAATCAGTGGAATAATATTTGTGGATATTGGTAATTGAAGAAGATAGAAATGTGTTATTATGTGTTCTAATAATAGAATCTCTATGTAGTTTTATTTTTTTCATGTTGCTTGAATAAATGCTAATTATGAAACAAAATGTTAGTTAAGTGGAATTAATTTTTTCTTTTGAATTTTTTTTTAAATTTCATAATTGTTTTTTGCAAATTATACGGTACCCACCGATTGTTTGTATGCTTAAATTTGTACACTGGTACATCTGTTGTCAATAGTTTCAGTGTTCCCACTAGCTTCTTATTTCAAGGCTAAACTCATCCCTTGGCCTGAAAATCTGGGGGGGTGGGGGTAAGATTTCATATTAAAGGGTATGACAATAATGGTTCTCAACTTGAGGTAAATCAATCCATATTAATGATTTACAGCAAAAAAGTCTGCTACAATAAGATATCTATGTAAATTTACTGCTTAAAGTCATTAAAAAGCTGAATGGCTGTCAGAAGTGACTCTGATCGGAAAATGTCTATATGAGACATTTTATTGTGTCATGATTTTCATGATTTTGCTCCAACTGATTTCTCATAACTGGCAATTTCTGGATAGGTATTTAAGAAATGAAGAAAATTTTATTTTTTCATGGAGCCCCGAGGTATGAAAAAAAAAAACTAATCACATTGTATGCGGTTTCATACAAAAGTGTGATGTTTTTTTTTTTTTTTTTTCATGGAGCCTTAAAAAAATTTTTCAGCCAATCAGAACTTGCCAATAATCATGAAAACAACCGATATTAAAGTATCTCTGCATGACTGGATATATATTTGTTAATAAGAATAACAAGTAATTTCTAAACCTGTCATTTTACCCGAGATAAGTGGCCAGTGATCATGCTGTCTCTGTATTTTCTTATGTGAGGCCTTGCATGTAATGAATATTTGTTACGGGAATTTCAATCCTGTAGCATGATTTACGCAAGAATTTGCGTGAGTGGGAACACTAAGTTTGTTTATAAAATGTAAATTGTTTTTTTTTTTAAACAGATAAAAAGTATTGGTAATTAATTTGATACATGTATTTAAAGAGTTATTTAAATAACGGTATCTTAAAAAAATATTTAAAGCAGATGAAATTGTAATTCAGCTACATTTACTGTAAGTGCGGTTGGAAATAACTAGACTACTTAATTTGCAGTGACAAGAATTTGCTAATAGAACTTTGTTTTGTGTGTGTTTGTTTCTGGAATATAATAAATAAATCGGATTTTTTTAAAAGAGGTGGTTCATTGTTTTATTGTTCTGCAATGGCAGATAATTGCGTTAAATATGAGAATGTGGTCAGGAGGAGGAAAATTGTTTGGGTAAATGACTTAAAAGACAGTCGGTGGCTGGAAAGGACACCGGCTCAACCTATTTCTTACTCAGAAATGATGACAGTCATTGCAATGGGATTAATTCCTCTATCTTGACTGACTACTATTCCGATGATGGTTACATGGAAATTCAGCTTGTGGCCTAGAATGAATATTGTGTGATGTAAAGCACTCAACCCTTTACCACACAATACCTACTTTTAACAACTCCGGGAAAGAGGCATTTTGAAATCATTGTGAGAAAAGGAGAAAAAGCTGATAACCAGCAAATCACAATATTTTCTACCTTTTCGAAGAACAAGGTACATTGGAGTCATATTGAAACTGTTGTATGCAAGTGCTTTCAATTTGGACAAGGCTTAACATTTTGTTGTCTTGTAAAGGGTTAAGAAAAGCACAGATTTGTGTAAGGGTCGCTGCAGAATAACTGAAATTATGAAAAAGAAGTCAAAGTCAAGTACGGCTGTATCAGATATTTGCTGGACTCTGACCGTTGCAATTTTTTAAATAAAAAATGGGCTGGAACACTGGTAAAAGGATCACAACAAAGGCATGGATAGGTGCACTGGTTGCAGCAAAAAATGGATACAGAAAGCAGAACACCGATAAATACAGCCATTAAACTGTCTAGGAAAGCACTGATTGTTGCACTGGTCGCCACAAACCAACTGAATTAATGTTGAAAAGGTGGGAAAAGGGAATCGATCAATCAATCAGTCAATCAACTTATCAACTGATCAATACAAAAAAAAGAACATTGAAAAACAAATAAGTTATGTCTAGGTAGTGGGATATATAGAGGATAATCAACTGGTTTTTTTATGACATGAAAAATATCTCACGAGGATGCGTTGTTAGGCGTTGAAAAAACGAGTGCACAGCACGAGTTTTTTAACGCCTTACAACGCGTCCGAGTGAGATATTTTTCATATCAAAAATAACCAGTTGATTATTCTATTTATTATATACCTTATTAACATCATTATTTGTAATTTTGCGTTTGAAAGTCGAAAAAAAATGTAGTCGAAAAAAAAGAAGTTCCCAAATTACGTCAGGAAGTGAAAGTGAAAGTTGATAACGTCACTAGTGATGATATCAAAATTTATTACACTGGGAAATTCCAGGATTTCACTGCTAGGTATATAATAAAACAGCAAATCATTGGTAGTTTCGACCTCCACTTTCGAATTTGACATTCATGCCAGTTACTTTTGCCCATTATTTGAATCAACATGTAAAACACATATGTTAATCACATATTAACCCTTTACTTCATAGATACTCATTTCTACACATTGCTTGTAGGAGCCTTTGAAAAACATAGTGGCAAAAGGTGAAATTGCTCATGACGAGCAACTTACCTTTTGCCACAATGTTTACTATGTCATCAAAAGATGTCATATACACATAAGATACAGCTTCATCCTTGCTATTGTTTAGGGTCAATTAGAGACACCTTAGAAATGCCTTATTGGGTAAAGGGTTAAAAAAAAAAAAAAATAGCGGAAATACAACAAAGTAAACATTTAGAGTAGTTTTATTTTAAGATCTCATTTATAAATAACCCTCGAAACGACCAAATTTGCAAAAAAAATACCGGGGGTCGAAACGACCAAAAAGTGTCGAAATGACCGGGTGTCGAAATAACGGTGTTTAGAAATGACTGTCGTATTCATCAGTCACTTGTCATAAAAAAACAATCGTTTACCGACAATTCCTGCTGCATCTGTGGCTGCTTCCATCCATTCGGAAGTGAGAATGCCGTCTATATTCTCTATTGCAGGGAAATGTTTAAATTTACACAGAAATAAGGCCATTTCGTAAAGTCTGTTAACTTTTCTGAAAGTTGTATTAGAAACGGAAGTTATACGTGTTGGAAGTCGTTGGTACCCTGCTTCATTTCCTGTGAGGCAGACTTGTTTATTCTGCGGGCCTCTGTCTAGCTATTTTATCAGAGATAGAGTCATTTGCGGCGGAAACCAATCGTTTCTCCACACCATATTCAAACTAAGAGACGCACACCACCAAAATACCGTGAGAAAGTACAAGTGTTAAGCTTATACCATAGAAGATTATTTACCAGTGTGGATATATGGCTTATTGGCCGAATACCGACAATACCGACAATACCTGTATAGTAGTCTAAAGATATTTCAAATAGTCGATATAATTATATATATTAATCAATTACAACATGACATTGCAAAAAAAGTATTGAAATTGAAGCATCAAAGCTCATATAGTTTCTCTCCCTAGAAAAGTACAGTATTTCTCCATTCATTGTCATACTCAAATGATAAAACTTAATTCTGCAAGTTTTAAGCAAAGTATTGAGATCATGATTTGTTTAAAAAGAATTCAAAAACTCTTAGTTTTGGTCTATAAGATGATCGTCCCGCTTGGTAAAAAGTTTGTAAATCTGTATGGAATATAGCCAACCAATGCATTTCTGCTTTGGAGTGACGGTACTTAACAAAGACTTTTGCATTGCCTACTTTTTTTTTATCTGTAATAGGCATTTGCTGCCTGGAAGTGATGGGAGTGACTTCTCCCATTCGTCACAGTATTACAGTGATACATGTAGTACTTGAATTCATCTCCATTTTGACGAACTTGTACAGCATATTTTAACTCTTTAGATTGTGGATACGGACCTATAGATACAGATCTTTATCCATAACATTCATTTAATTTGCTTCTTACGACATTTTGTATCAACACAATGACATCTAGTTTACAGAGAGAAATGAAACAAAATGAAAGCATGACGGAAACAAAGCATCGATCATGTATTCATGCAGGGAACAAGACAGTTCCCCGACAAGACAGTTCCCTGAAACAAATTTTCTTTCCAAGCCAGTACCTGCTTACGCACATAAACACTGTTGCAACAATGATCAGTGGTGAAAAAGAAAGAACCCTACCGCAATGACTATCGTCAACTCTCGGAAACAGATTGGCTGAGCCGGGACCGAACCATTCTTAAGTCCTGCATGCTATATACAGTCTGTGCTCCCAGGGCCCAGCCCTTGCTACAGAATAGCCTGCATTTTGTAAATATTGAAGTTGTTGAGAGACAGTCATGTTGAACGGGTGGCTAGAAAGGCATAATAACTTGGTTGATTGGATGATTGAATTGTGTTTGACGCTACGTTTTACACGAGTTCAATGAAATAGCAGCAGCAGCTCACTTGTTCATGTATCTCCCGGGTTTCAGTAGTATTAGGCTAGGGCTCCATAGGCTTTTAGCCAAGGACACTCCCACCAAAAACGCGTGCCTCCACTGAGACTCAAACCCGGGCCACCAGCTAGTTACAAGTCCGACACTTTATTAGTGAGCTACGCGGGATCCCTGCATAACGTCATACGTAGCTTTCTCCACATGGAACTAGAATTTTCGGCTTCCTTTTCCACAATGTTTTGTACCCTTCCAAAAGCAAAGAAAAAATAACCCCAAACAATTAACCCTTTACCACACATTCCCTACTTTTAAAGACCCTAAGAAAGAAGCATTTTGAAAACATTGTGCGAAAAGGAGAAAATGCTGGTAACCACCATTTTCTCTGTTTCCCACAATGTTTTCTGTTCTTTCCAAACCAAATTTCAATTTTTCATTCACATTTGTCTTGTCATCTCCAAATGCTTTCAATTTGGACTGGTCTAAAATTTTCTCATGCGGTCAAGAGTTAAGCTCAATTAAAATGGTCGTCTGCAAATGCTTTCAAAGTGGACGATTTATAAGATTCTGTCGTAAATGTTACAGAAAGGCGAGGTTTACCTTGGCCCAAAATTGGTTCAAAGCGCTAGTCACGCAGTCTGAACATGGTGACTCTTTACAAACCGACATGAGTTTGGACATAACCAAATCGAATTAAACAGCGCTCACCAGATGATTCTTGTCTGTGATAGGTTAAAAAAACATAGTTGGAAAAGGAGCAATGCTGGTAACCATTATTTTCTCCTTTTCCCAAATGTTTTCATACGTCTTTTCTTTTCGGAGTTGTCCAAATTCGAGATTGTGTGGTTAAGAGTTTTAACTCTTTACCAAACGACAGAATATTAGACTGATCCAAACGGAAAGCATATGCAGACAATATGATAAAAAGTGACTGGACAATTGAAATTTGTTTTAGGAAGGGGGAGAAAACATTGTGGGAAATGGAGAAAATGCTGGTTACCAGCATTTTCTCCTTTTCCCACAAATTTTTTCCGAAGGCTTCTTTCTTAAGGTCGCTAAAAGTCAGGATTGTTTGGTAAAGAGTTAAAAGAATCGGGGTCTAAAACTTACTCAACTGCAAACAAAGTAAAACAATATAATTTTGCGGTGCAAAAAGGACAGCAGAGTTACATAAGATCGAGTCGCCTTTATACCTACCCATTATTTTGAGCAGACCAGGACATCACCAGGAACAGTGCAAGAACCGCCAACAACAAAAGAAAGTACGTCTTTTATTCTAATTATTTCTACTATTTCTTTTTCTTTTTCTTGTTCTTGTTCTTCTTCTTCTTCTTCTGCTAGTTATCGTTATCCCTCATCCTACTATCAAAAAATAAAGATAAATTTTCAATTTGATAGTAAAAACCCGAATATTTCAAAGTTATGTTTGGGGGAAATGATATCTCCTGATCGGATAGTGTAGAATCAAGATCAGACTGCACGTTCTGTGCAGTCTGATCTTTATCTACACTATCTGCAAAAGGTCAGTGAGTAGCGCTTAGCAGACTAAGGGTTAATAATTATTGTGCCTGTTTATTGTTATAATTATTTTTATTATTATTATTATTGTTAGGGCGGTGGCCGTCATCGTCATGATTTCTTCTCCTTTCACTTATATTTCTTCTCATTATTACTAATCTTATGATTATCATAATTAGTTATAGCAGAAGTTCTAGCGGTATATGTAGCAAAAACTGCACAGGGTGATCCAAGTCGTCCAGTTTTTAGAAATGCACGAAACACTCTTTTGACAGAACACGGCCCGTGTGTTTTCATTTTTCAAAAAATGATACATGTAATTACAAAAAAAGGGAGGGCCCTTGGAAGGCATTGTGAGGGAAAACGAAAAATCGGTTGTAATAAGCAACTTCATATAGTGTTTCCCGTCTGATTAGACAAATTTAGCTCATTTGTACCAATTCTGAATTAGTTGTCTGCAGTTGTTTTCAATTTCGAACCGGTAGTTTGTCATTCGTGAAAAAGTTCAAACTTACCAGATACGATAAATTGGCACGTTCGATAATTGGCTTGCATCACGCGAAAAAGGGGCATTCGGACATCTGCGTAAAGTGTCGTCTCGGATCAGCCCGCACAGTCCGCGCAGGCTAATCCGAGACGGCACTTTACGACTACATTAGATTTTGTTCTTTAGTAGACTTGCACAAAATAGGAAATTACATGAAAACGGAAAGTGTCGTTCCAGATTGGCCCGTGCCGTCCCACAATGTTTTCTACCCTTCACAAAACGAATTTCAAATTTTCAGTCACTTTTATTTTGTCGTCAGCAGATGCTTTCGATTTGGACAACCCTAAAATATTGTCGTTTGGTAATGAGTTAAACGGTTGTTGAAAACGCCATACAAGCAAACCATTCACTCGGGAATGCACAATACCAGTAGCCTGGGGGTAGTTAGTTCAAATCCCAGATTCAAATCCGTTTAGAGGACTGACGATATTCATAGGGACAGGATTCATTCGTCTCCCACCTGTGAACGTGTTTTCGATGACGCTTATAAATATGGGAAAGCAGCCAGTGACTGGGAGAAAGTGTTTCGTAAAGTAGTTTGCAATATGCGAAAATGGACATTCGGACTTTCGCGTAAAGCGTCGTCTCGGATTAGCCTGCGCAGTCCGCGCAGGCTAATCCGAGACGGCACTTTACGACTACATTATTAGTTGTGCGGTCAGGTGGCAGGGGACTTGGAAACTTGTTCACGGCTGTGGTTAATCATGTCGCCCCGAGCCGAAGGCGAGGTGGCGACATGATTTACCACAGCCGTGAACAAGTTTCCAAGTCCCCCGCCACCTGACCGTAAACGAATTTATTATACTGCAAAGTTTTACCCTTTCAAAGCGCGTTAATCGAAATTTCCCTGTTTTATAATTTCACGAATCGACGAAATAGCAATTCCCCTTCTGTGTGCCCCAATTCAATGAAAACTGACGTCACTGGAAATTGACATCAATAAAACGTGCAGTTTCTTGTATAAATGTGCAGTCTGGTCATCGATCGACGCCGCCATTTTGTATGATGTATTGCACGTGTAGTGATGTTTACGGGGCACTCAAAAGGGAAACTGGTTTTACGTGGTTTTTGCCAGGGAACATGATATTATGTTCCCGGCATGTTAACCAATCAGATCACGAGAAATTTCTTTGCAGTATAATAATAGATTTTGTGCCACAATAGACACGTGTAAAACAGAAAATTACACAAAAAGGACAGTGTAGTTTCGGATTAGCCTGCTCCGACATGCTTAGGCTGATCCGAGACAGCATTTTACGCAAATGGCCGATTGTCCCTTTTTGCGTGTTGTGGACCAAGTAGATTATAAAAGAAACTACTGAAGTTCGTGTGTAGGTCAACTGGCTCTCCTGATGTGACTGCTTTTCGACTTCTTTAAATTGAAAGCATCGGTCAGAAGACAACTTATTACAGGTGGCTCATGTCAATAGAATTGTCTCTGAAAGGACATGAACCACTGTGGAAAAAGGATACATTGCTGTTTACAATCATTTCCCATTTCCACCACGATTTTTAGCCCACGGGACTGTGGGGTACGGAGTTAACCCATTACCACACAATCCCTACTTTTGACGATCCTGAGAAAGGAGCCTTTAGAAAACATCGTGGGAAAAGGAGAAAATGCTGGTAACCAGCATTTTCTCCTTTTCCCACAATGTTTTCTACCCTCCCCAAGATAAATTTTCATTTCTCAGTCACATGTATTTTGTTGTCTGCAAATGCTTTCAATTTAGACCAGTCTAGAATTTTGTCGTTTGGTAAAAAGTTAAAACTAACCACTTTTGTGCCTGTTTAATTGCTTATGTTCACTTTGAGATGGCTGAATCATGATTTTTGCAATGAGAAATAGCCTTTTGATGTGAAATAAACATAAAGCAGGTAAATATAACACCGATCGTAATTCAAAGTATTTTATGGGTTTTTCAATAGTGAATGCCTTTTCGTCGTTGATGTATAAGCTGGCTTTTACCTACATCTTGGTATTTGTCATTCGGCATATCTCGGGTGATACGGACGAGGTTAGATGTAAGTACGGAATCGGCCGAGTTGTGACGAGTGGGTATTTGTCTCGAATGAATACATAGTGATTTTTGATTGGTAGAAAATGTGGACAAGTTTATTCTGCGGACCTCTTCAGGACCTTTTGTGTGCCGATTTGCGGGCCCAATTGCGACACCGATATACAAAGTTTCCACCATGAATGCGTTGTCTGCGCATGTCTTATTCTTCGAAGATTGGACTGTCTTATATGACGCATCACTAGCCCCGAAAGCGGGCTGACTGTAATATTACGCTCTATAAAGTAGCAATGTTGAAAATAGCTTTTATCAATATGTTTGAGGAGAAATGAGACCTGCTTTAGCTCCAGATTTCTCTAAACTGATGATCATAGCTAAGTGAATTGCACGAGGTAGCGTTTTATTGAATAAACGTTTATTTTAGTTTGAAATTCAAAGTAACGGTTGTCGCGTAGGAAAGTGGTTCGGTTCTGTACCCAGGATGCCCATATTAGATAGATGAGTATTTATAGAATGCCATCTAGCGGGAGATAATGCCATGATTCGATACCCAGTCGCTCTTATTCACACTTGAGCGAATTGATGTGATAGATGAAAATTCTTTTCTCTTACTAATTTGATCGTAAAAACCCATTATTGTTCATCATATAACGTTTCAAGTATTTTAACACCTTTGTTAACCACGTCCAATGACTACTCCTTTTCCAGCGATTTGTTGGATTAACTTCTTATCTTGAGAAATATATCTAATTAAAGGTAGTGGACCCGCGTTAGAAAACAGCTGCTTCCACTATAATTTTATCTCACAAAATTTGCCACGACTGAAAATGAGTACTATTGTACTGCTTTCACCAATCCACTTTTTCTTTTCTGTCCTTCCTAGAATTATCATCTATAAATCTAAAACCACTATATTCTCATTTCAAAGGGAGTATTAATTACCTCCCTTTTCTGGAAACTAACAAAAGTATCAACAAATAATTTCAAGATGGACATTGATCAAAGGAATTTCTGGTCATTTAAAGATGTGGAAAAGTATTATCTATCTGTATAAATCGGTATTTATCAACTATCAAGAAATTTTATGCCATGCTGCACTGGAAGTATTACGGGTCTACTGCCTTGAAATTTCACTGACCGACAACATGCAAAACAAAAAAGGGGAAAAAAGGCTCTAGTGATTATTACTTTATTATATAGTTTGTCTTCATACAAGTATGTGCCAGCACCTATTTAATTCATAACCAAAAGACAAAATTTTAGACTTGTCCAAATCGAAAGCATTTGCAGACGACAAAATAAAAGTGACTGAAAAATTGAAATTTGTTTTGAGAAGGATAGAAAACATTGTGGGAAAAGGAGAAAATGCTGGTTACCAGCATTTTCTCCTTTTCCCACAGTGTTTTCTAAAGGCTTCTTTCTCAGGGGCGTCAAAAGTAGGGATTGTGTGGTAAGGGGATAATCTAGTCTCTGTTATATAGCGTCTATCCATTTGGTAAAAATGTTTATTTATTTATTTTAATGGTTTTCTTAGGTAGTTTTATTATACAGATGAAGTTGTTCTATGAAGTAATAGAAGACTGTGTCGCCTGTACAGATTTTTTCTTAATTACGTACTTGCGCATTGTGCAAGACACGGTATAGGCCCGATGTCCTTGAGTCCAAGGGTGACAATGATTGTTTAGTTGTTATGAAACAGTTAATCCCCCCTCCCGTTCCAACGCACTATGAGCTGTAATTCGGCAGTGCAGTGCGACTGACATAATTTAGATCCAATCCAACTCTTTACCCATCGAAAACGTTTTGACTGTGCCAAATTCAAAGCAAAATGTAGATTACAAAATGAATGTGACTCAAAATTTGAAATTTGTGAAATTTGGAAGGGTATAAAATATTTCATGAAAAGGAAAAAATGCTGGTATTTTCTCCTTTTCCCACTATGTTTTCAAACGAATTCTTTTTCATGGTCTTTAAAACTTGGTAATGTATTATAAGGGTTTGATCGGTCGATATATCTATGTCATTCTTTGTATCTCTCAAACGACCCTTTTAATAGAGAACAATAGTAGAATACGTGCCTTACGATAAGTTAGTGCTCACAATGCAGTTGCGAGACGTAATTTAACACTGAATAATACCTAACCATTTACCAAATAACTACACAGATCCGTGCGACCCTTCCCTTGTTCATTTTGACGGATCTACAAACAATGACTTTTGAAAACAAAAGATAGTGGTAAAGGAATTACCAATGTTAAGAAAGTTACGTCGATCACAACTCTCTGCTTCCAGATCTCATGTAGGCCTAAAATCGAATATAATGGCTATTGTTAATTTTTTTTCCTGAATGAAATATTCCCAAAAAGGTTTTTTTTTTTAAGAAGGATTGTAATTACGTGACTGCTACGGTTTTATATTTCAGGTGTAGATTTTTTTTTATATAGATTTGGAAAGATATTAGATATTATAAATAGTCTAGATCTGTGTTACGTGAGAATAGCGAGAGAGAGAGAGAGAGAGAGAGAGAGAGAGACAGACAGACAGACAGACAGACAAAAGACACAGATAGACACAAAAACACAGAGAAAGGAACACAGACACACAAAAACAGAGATATACAGAGAGACACAGAGACAGAAACACAGAAATACAGATAGACACACGGTCAGAAACAAAGATAAATTGACAAACACATGGACAGAAATACACACATACAGATAGACACACGGACAGAAACACAGACATACAGATAGATAAACACAGACGAACAGACAGAAACACAGACATACAGATAGAAACACACATACATAAACACAGACATACAGAAAGATACACACAGAAATACAGACACACAGATAGACAAAGACACACGGACAGACACACAGATATACAGACAGACTCACGGGCAGAAACACAGAAATACAGACAGACACACAGACAGAAACACAGATACACAGATAGAAACACAGACATACAGACAGAAACACAGACACACAGATAGAATCACAGACACGCAGATAGAAACACAGACACACAAATAGAATCACAGACACACAGATAGATATAAACAGACAATTATACATGCAGATAGACACACAGAGAGAAACACGGTTATACAGATAAACACGTGTGATTCACGGACAAAAACACAGACTAGCAGATAGACTCACGGACAGAAACATAGACTAGCAGATAGACACACGGACAGAAACACAGACATACAGATAGACACACGGACAGAAACACAGACATAGAGATAGACACACGGACAGAAACACAGACATACAGACAGACACACAGACAAAACCAGAGACATACAGAGAGACCCACGGACAGAAACACAGACATAAGATAGACACACGGACAGAAATACAGACATACAAATAGACACACCGACAGAAACACAGACACTCAGATAGACACAAGGACAGAAACACAGACAAATAGATAGACACACAGACAAAAACACATACTAGCAGATAAAGAAACATAGACATATAGATAGACACTCGTACACTCGTACAGAAACACAGACATACAGACAGACACACGGACAGAAACACAGACACTCAGATAGACACAAGGACAGAAACACAGACAAATAGATAGACACACGGACAAAAACACATACTAGCAGATAAAGAAACATAGACATATAGATAGACACTCGTACAGAAACACAGACATATAGACAGACACACGGACAGAAACACAGACATACAGACAGACACACAGACAAAACCAGAGACATACAGAGAGACCCACGGACAGAAACACAGACATACAGATAGACACACGGACAGAAATACAGACATACAAATAGACACACCGACAGAAACACAGACACTCGGATAGACACAAGGACAGAAACACAGACAAATAGATAGACACACGGACAAAAACACATACTAGCAGATAAAGAAACATAGACATATAGATAGACACTCGTACAGAAACACAGACATACAGACAGACACACGGACAGAAACACAGACATACAGACAGACACACAGACAAAACCAGAGACATACAGAGAGACCCACGGACAGAAACACAGACATACAGATAGACACACGGACAGAAATACAGACATACAAATAGACACACCGACAGAAACACAGACACTCAGATAGACACAAGGACAGAAACACAGACAAATAGATAGACACACGGACAAAAACACATACTAGCATATAAAGAAACGTAGACATATAGATAGACACTCGTACACTCGTACAGAAACACAGACATACAGACAGACACATGGACAGAAACACAAACATACAGAAAGACACACGGACAGAAACACAGACATACAGAAAGACACACGGACAAAAACACAGCCCTGCAAATAGACACATAGGACATGCAGATAGATATACGGACAGAAACACAGCCATGCAGAAAGACACGCGGCCAAAAACACAGACATGCAGATAGACACATGGACACAAACACAGACATGCAGATAAACACACAGACAGAAAAACAGATTTGCGGATAGATACACCCAGACACATATACATGCAGATACACACACAAACAGAAACACAAGTATACAGATAGACTCACGGAGAGAAATACAGTTATACAGACAGACACAGACAGAAACTCATACATGCAAATAGAAACACAGACACACAGACAGAAACACAGACACACAGATAGATACACACGAACACATATACAGATAGACACACTGACAGAAACATAGACACACAGGTAGACACACGGACAAACACACAGACAGAAAGATAGACACACGGACAGAAACATAGACACACAGGTAGACACACGGACAAACACACAGACAGAAAGATAGACACACGGACAGAAACACAGAAGTACAGATAGACAGACGGACACAAACACATACACATTAATAGACACACGACTGGAAAAAAAGTTTAGCCGATAGACATATGGACAGACTCACAGACAGACAGATAGACACACGGACAGAAACACAAGACAGGCAGACAAAAGGACAGAAACACAGACATACACATACACATAGTCTTTGTACGTAAGAATAAGAGATACAGAGAGAGAGAGAGAGAGAGAGAGAGAGAGAGAGAGAGAGAGAGAGAGAGACTCGCACAGACAGACAAAATACACAGATAGACACACAAACACAGAGACTAAAACACAAACACGTACGAAATAACACAGCCATAGAGAAAGACTTTGAAACAGAAACACAGATTTACAGAAACATAGACTAGCAGATAGACACATGGACAGAAATACAGACATACAGATAGACACAAGGACAGAACCACAGACACACAGATATACACACGGATAGAAATACAGACACACAGATAGACAAACGGACTGAAAGACAGACATAAAGATAGACATACGGACTGAAACACAGACAGACAGACAGTCACACGGACAGAAATACAGACATAGAGATAGACACACGGACAGAAATACAGGCAGACATACAGATAGCCACAAGGACAGAACCACAGACACACAGACACACGGACAGAAACACAGACATAAAGATAGACACACGGACAGAAACACAGACAGACAGACAGTCACAATGACAGAAATACAGACAGACAGACAGTCACACGGACAGAAATACAGACATACAGATAGACACACGGACAGAAATACAGGCAGACATACAGATAGACACAAGGACAGAACCACAGACACACAGACACACGGACAGAAACACAGACATAAAGATATACACACGGACAGAAACACAGACAGACAGACAGTCACACGGACAGAAATACAGACATACAAATAGACACACCGACAGAAACAGAGACAGACAGATAGACACAAGGACGTACAGAACCACAGACACACAGATAGACACACGGACAGAAACACAGACATACAGATAGACATACGGACAAAAACACAGATTAGCAGATAAGGAAACATAGATATATAGATAGACACTTGTACAGAAACATAGACATTTGAAGTTCTATCACTACGGTGGGTACACGTACACCGGATATAGCAATCTAAGTGAGTAAATGTTCACAAATGAAGGAATTACTGCCTGCACCAAAGGTTAGAATTCGTACGTTTAAACCAGTGTTTGTAACATTCGTCTGTCATATGTTAATGATTTGATAAGCTAAATGGTTAATCAGACCTTTGCTGTTGATGAATTACCAAAAATAGTTCTATAGTGAAGTTAGTTTGTCGTCCGAAAGTCATGCTCACGCAGACTTTTGACCTGACTTTCCAAAATAATGGAATATTATCAGAACATGGAATTTGATTGAAATTCTGAAGCCTACGATTTACGTGCAATACATTAAGTATTATGTACATCAAAAATTTAGTTCCAAGAATTACTGTTCATGTTGTTATACGTAAGAGAAGATCACCATCGGTGTACTGAGGATAGTTCCTTGCTGTACCGAGGATAGATTTATTTCAGAAATTTGTGCTCTTAGGATAGTAGTATAAGATGCCACTGAGCGAATTGTAATTTCTTGCTCATGACTAGTTATTTGATGATATATGCCGCCCAGAAAGCCGAATATGTCAGATTTTCTAAAATAACAAAAATATCAAGTAAGGCATACAGAAGTGTTACTATTGGATGTTCATAACTCACAAGGTTTTTCTGTTCTTGATCAAACGGATGATAGATACACTCCAGACTAGGTACAAGAACATATTCTTAGGTTCCTGCAGCACATACAAAATATTGTACATGTATGCAAAAATTATGGAAGACAATGCGATCTTCCAGTTTACTTTTAAAGAGAAAGTACTTTCGTACCGGAGAGCTAACAAACGGTATCAAAATACATGTTACATAGTATTCACGCACATTATCTTCCGTTGGGTAGCATCCATCCTCCACACACCTATTTGATTTGGGCATTCTGGGTACAGAACTGGATTACTTTTCAAATCGACAACCGTTAGTTGACATTTCAAAATAAATGTTTACTCAATAAAACGATACCTGGTACGATTCATTCAGCTATGGTGAGCAAGCATGTAACCTATGCACCGGCCATTTATAAAACCAGCTCCTACCGGCTTGGGTAAGCTGAGACACTTGTTGATTAGTCTGTTCAAAGAGCCTGCATGAATCCTGATTTCCCTAAGGTCTGTATTAGTATTTGTATTCAAAGATGTGCCATAAAACAAGAGAACTTGTGGAAACTATTTTTTCTTTATTGAAATAGTTTGAGATATTTTGAGCTAAAAGGTGGCTACATTTTCCCATAAATGTATTTTTGATAACCATTTTCTCCCTTGTTACTTTTTAGTGGCTTATTAATATTTATCTTTTAAATGATCTAGTGATACGTCATAGCAACTGTCAAATCGATTGAAAACTGGTAACTTGGCCTTTGCGACAAGAAGACGATCTTTAAAAGTGGTAATAAAATACCCTCCAGATAACCTTTGAATCCAGTGGTATAAAAACAGCCAGTATTGCTTCGCTTATCTATTTACCAAAGGCTTTATGACCACTTTAAGGTTACTGCCATGAATATATGCTTTCCAGCACCTGTCTCAAGCAGCAGCATCATGCTTTCCCTTGTGGTACGCTACCGCATCTTTACTTGATAATGTCAGACTGTAGTTTATATAAGCCTGTGAGTTCTTGGCTAATCTCTTAAATGCACCTGGATTAGAAGAACAGATGTATGTGTGTCTTTGAAAAGACAAATTTCTGGTAAATGTCTTCTTTAAAACTTGCAACATTAGGATAGGAAATTTTGATGGAGTGCAAAGTGAAACCTAAACTGGCACGCCAAGTTTTCCATTCTGTTTGTCGATTAGGTACATTTTTCACATACGAAGAATTTAGCGGTCGTTTTCTGCATTGAATCACCAGGCATAGATATGCCCGAAATATCCATAGAAGCATTTGTATTATCCATCTGAATGCGAGAAAACATAGCATAAACAAGATATAATGAAATATCAACGCAAAAACCTTATAACCCGAGAAGAGACCAATCTAAGTGTAGCATAAGTACATTTACATTGGTTTATCAATATAAAGTTCACACATGACATTATAGAATAAAACATTACTATCCCCGGTACATTATCAAACTATCCCCGGTACAGTAAAATACTATCCTCCGTACAGTTCTTTCAAAATAACAGCTATCCTCGGTACACCATTGTATTTTCTGGCATTTTTTACCGTATACAGCAAAATTGTAATCGTGTCATGAAACTAGACCAAAGTACCAAGAAATTGGTTGACTCAGATTTTTGTATAGCGAAAAGAACTGGCTTTGCGGATAAATTGTGTCTAGAAATCTCCAAAATCCGCCGTGAGCAGTCGACTTTTTTGACATTTTTTTTTCAGAATTTCTATGGCTAAAAACTCCGTTCGTTGTTGACTTAACAATCCATACACATCATAGAATAGGAATTTAAAAAATGTTATTGAAAAATACTTGGAAATCTCGTACCTGTAGTTACACACGATACGGCTATTTTTACTCAATTTGACGGCTATTTCCGGTGTACGTGTATCCACCGTGACTATTGATATAAATATATGCAATTAAATAATTGATTCACGTTTTATTCCGGGCGTTAACATTCGCAAAGGCCCTCAAAATACCGTAGCAGCCGGCTTTTCACAGGTTATATAGCATATTTCCATGGAGTTTTATTCTCATGATTCTTTTTTTTTTTTCCTCCTTGCCGTCTTGTCATCTCATTTGATTAGACATTCTAATTCAGCAAATAATATACTCAGTCTTAAATTTAGAATAAGGACGGTTGCATCCACTCTAACAGCTCGTTTGAATATAGTCCCCCTAAGTTAACCATCTTCGCGAGCCAAGGTTACGATCACTACATGGATCTTACCTCGGCTGATTGAGCCCGATTTCGAGATTCCTGCGATGCGCCCTCTACTGGCTGCTGGTAATTACCTCCCTTTACATTATATCTCTAAAAGCCAATGAAATAGCGTTGTACAAACCGCTTAAGAATGCACATAACGCCATAAGCAGACATCCACGTTGGTTTCCATGTTTACTTCTATTCGAAAGATAGCGACTTTATTCTACTTTTGTCAAAGATGAAACGCTACGAGCGATTTCATTCGTTGTAGTTAAAGCTGGCTGCATCCAATGAAAAAGGGTATCGGGGGAATGCAAAAATCAAGCTGGATCCGCCAAGGGTAGAGTAGCGTAGTGAATCGTCAGCCTTGGCTTGCGAAGATGAAGTTAACTGACATATTCTGAGGGAAGACCAGGGAAAAATATGTTAGATGCATCTTCTTATCGGATAATGTTTATTCATTTGCATAAAAATTGACAGAAACAAGAAGTTGAGTGTGCCTTTGACACAAAGAAAATTATTCTTTAAAAAATATTTTAAACCCAGCTCTGTCTGTCCGTTTGTCTGTCTGTATCTCTCTCTCTCTCTCGAATGAAAATGATGCCCTGAATGAAGTCTTGAAAAACTTGATCTGCTCCATTACCTCTTTTGTGTATTGAATAACGTAGTTATAGAATAAGGTTTGACCCTTTTCCAAACGACAAAAATTTAGACTGGTCCAAATTGAAAACACTTGCAGACGACAAAATAAATGTAACTCAAATATTGAAATTTGTTTCCAGCAGCGTAGAAAACATTGCGGGAAAAGGAGAAAATGCTGGTTACCAGCATTTTCTCCCTTTCCCACAATGTTTTCAAAAGGCGTCTATTTCAGGGTCGTAAAAACCAGGGATTGCTTGGTAAAGGGTTAAAAAACAAAGAAACAATTGTTGGCACATTTTGATCTCCGATATTTTTTGCAATAACTTATCTCAACCCTTTATCAAATAATTCCTACTTTTTACGACCCAGAGGAAGAAGTTTTCAGAAAACATTGTGGGAAGAGGAGAAAATACTGGTTACCAGCACTTTCTCCTTTTCCCACAATGTTTTGTACTCTTCTAAAGCCGAGTTTCAATTTGGACAAGTCTAAAATTTTGTCGTTTGGTAAAGTGCTAAATTGGTTAACTCTTTCCCAAACAAGCCCTGGTTTTTACGTGTCTGCAGTACAAGTCTTTAGAAAACACTGTGGGAAAAGGAGAAATTGCTCGTAGCGAGCAATTTTTCCTTTTCCCACAGTGTTTTCTAGCCTATCGGAAAACTTTCTGCCATTCTCATCAAATTCAAAATTGTCATCTGCAAACACTTTGAGTTTGAGACAGTCTAAAATTTGTCATTTGGGAAATGGTTAAATGATTATTAGGTCATTGTGCCCTTGAACGATTATTTGATATCGCCCAACCCATTACAATAACTGGGGAGGAAAAAAGTGGAAAAAAACAAATGGAAGCTAATCTTTTTCTTCTGTTATCACATTTTGTCTATCCTTTCAAAGACATAAATATGTTTACCGATTTGATTTTTATCTAAATTAAGTCAGAACCTTTTTTTCGCACTGAAACTTCCTTTTTATATGCAAATGTTAATTGCACTAAACTATTTAAAAGTCATACGCAAGTCCCAAATAAATAAAGGTACACAAATAATATGCAGGCTGATCTGAATCGACTCTGTTTGTTTTGGTAAATTTCTGCATGTTTAAAGACCATTCTATGCTAGAAAGTTTTGGATCATTACCAAAAAATGGATCCATAATGGATCCATAAAATAAAACCTGTCAAACAACGGGCTGAGTCCTGGAGCAGGTTGGTCCTATGACATGCAGAAAGTCTCTAAAGCAAGCAGATTCGATCCAGATCAGCTTATACAGGCTGTTTTGAGTCGATACTATTTGGGGATACATTAACTCATTACCAAACGACAATATTTTAGACTGGTTCTAATTGAAAGCATTTGCAGACGACAAAATAAAAGTGACCGAAAATTTGAAATTTGTATTGTGAAGGGTAGAAAACACTGTGGGAAAAGGAGAAAAGGCTGGTAACCAGCATTTTCTCCTTTCCCCACAATGTTTTCCAAATACTTTTTTCTCCGGGCGTCAAAAGTAGGGATTGAGATTCAGATCAGGAGTCGGAGAGAAATTTTGTGGGAAGCTGAGTGTAAAGCTGTACGGTGCCTGTACAAGAGTTGCTTATGAAGTAAGTTATCATCAATAAATATACAGTTTTACAATGTGAGACTTCAGAGGTATGCAGATTTATACAGGAGAAATGCAGTGCCACGATTTTGTTAATTTTTCAGTCTCAAAGTTTCTTCGGAGCATAACTCGAGCTGTATTAACTTCACAGCTGGATAGTTGTCTTTGAGGAGGGGTGCAGTACACAAAAACTTTACCGTTAGTAATTTTTCATTTATTGCTTTTTTTTCAGGTTTCATTTCTGTCCAGTTTCATAAATTTCCACAGTTAAGGTAAAACCTGTGTAATGCACTTCCGGTGAAAATTCTAATTTGTTGATAAATAAGGATAAATAAGGATTTATGCAGAAATAATATTTTTGCACATTTCTAACGGATCAGAAATTCCTTTTATGTCTGTCTTGAAATTGTTTTTTCTTTTTATATTTTTGTTAGTTTTCTGAAAAGGGAGGTAATTATTATCTCGTTTTGAATTGAGAATATACACGTAGTTGTTTTAGATTTATAAATGATAATTCAAAGAACGAAAAAATGGAAAAAAAAAAATGAATCGGTGAAAGTAGTTCAATAATACTCATTTTTAATTATAGCTAGATTTGCAGGATTATATTTTAGTGGAAACAGCTGTTTTCCATTACACAGGTCTTACCTTAACAGGTCTAGAAGTATGCCTTGGAAAAGTTTTGTATAATACTTTGTATTTAGCATTGTCAGAAAATAATTCTTAATCCTTTACGGCGCAATGACGACTTTTAACACCCCTGAGGAAGAAGCCTTTTGAAAACATACTGGGGAAAAGGAGAAAATGCTGGTAACCAGCATTTTCTCCTTTTCTCACAAAGTTTTCTACCCTATCAAAGCAAAACTGCACCATTTAGCCACTTTTAAATTGTCGTCTTAAAATGTTTTCAATCTGGATGGGTAAAAAAATTTGATGAATGGTAATGGGTTAAAACTAGCTGTCTTAGCAATCAGTCCAACTTACAGGAAGACACATATCTTTTTATTGACCAAGCATTAGGCGGGGGATAACCGTGTCAACATGTCTCTTGCCAGTAACTGCTTCTTTTCCACAACGTTTTCCATAGCCTTCACTCATAGTGTGGTAGAAAGTTATGATTGTGTGGTAGAGGGTTTAATTTTTTCCCCAATAAACTGTTACAGATCATCAAAACTTATTATCCTCATTATGCAAAATAACTCCACGGAATATGTGATCCCTAAATGTCCAGTGTCTGGTTTTCTAACGGTACATCCTTCATTTTAACCCATTTCACCATTATCTCCCGCTAGATGGCATTCTATAAATACTCATCTATCTGATATGGGCATCCTGGGTACGGAGCCGAACCACTTTCCTACGCGACAACCGTTACTTTGAATTTAAAACAAAAAAAAGGTTTACCCATTAAAACGCTACCTCGTGCAATTCACTCAACTATGATCACCAGTTTAGAGAAATCTGTTGCTAAAGCAGGTCTCATTTCTCCTCAAACGTACTGATACGTAAAAGCTATTTTTAACATTGCTACTTTATATAGCATAATTTCACAGTCAGCCCGCTTTCGGGGCTAGTAGTGATGCGCCATATAAGACAATCGAATCTTCGAAGAATATGACATGCGCAGACAACGCCCATTTCACTGACAAGGCTCTTCGGGCTTATACCCACCGCTCAGAGAAGCTCTTGTTTTAGGTATTTAGCTGGTTAACCCTTGACAAGACGACGAAATTTAAGCCTTGTCCAAATTGAGAACATTTGCAGCCCAACCTTAACCCTTTCAGCACGGCTTAACCCTTTCCCAAACAATCCCTGGTTTTTACGGGTCTAGAATAGTAGCCTTCTGAAAACATTGTTGGAAAAGGAGAAAATGCTGGTAACCAGCATTTTCTCCTTTTCCCACAATGTTTTCTACCCTATCATAGACAGAAATAATCTTTTCAGCAAGAGTTGAATTGTCGTCTGCAAATGCTTTCAATTTGGTCTAGTCTAAAAGTTTGTCGTTTGGGAAAGGGTTAACTAATATATTTTTTCCTTGAAAGGACAGAAAACATTGTGGGAAAAGAAGAAAATGCTGGTTACCAAAAGGCTTCTTTCCTCGGCTCGTTAAAAGGCGGCATTGTGCAGTAATGAGTTAAGGGTAAAGTGTTTTATCTATTTCCAGGCAGGCAGCAAGATGATGAGCAAGACGATAGTATTCATTGCCATCTCTGTGGCAGCCCTGGTCGTCGTCGGGGTTGTGCTTGGCTGTGTGCTAGCACTTGTTGTTTTTAAAGGTTAGTTTTATGACTTTATCCGGGTTTTATTTTATATACATAAAAGGAATTTTAAAGTATTAACTATCAAAGTACTTAGGAGCAAATAATTACAGGGGTCTACGTCGTTTTGTTTTGTAAAACAGAGAGAAAGAGAGAGAGAGAGAGAGAGAGAGAGAGAGGTACTTAGCAAAATCAAATAATTACAGAGGTCTACAATTTGTTTTGTATAACTAAAGGGAAGAGAGAGAGAGAGAGAGATTACAGCATTTAAACCTCTACCAAACAGTGGCATGTTTTAACGAACTTCTGAAACAAAGCTTGTGAAAACTTTGTTGGAAAAGGGGAAAATGCTGGTAATCCCTAGAAGGTTAATTTCGTCTTTTCAGCAACACTTGAGTAATGTTCTGTGAAAAGGGGGCTTAATGCATCTGCGAAAAGTATCGTCCAGGACCTGGATCCGTATTCACCAACCAGTCTGAACCCTTTCCCAAATAATCCCTGGCTTTTACGGCCCTGAGATAGAAGCCTTTTGAAAACATTGTGGGAAAAGGAGAAAATGCTGGTAACCCGCATTTTCTCCTTTACCCAGAATGTTTACTACTCAACTGGAAACAAATTTCAATTTTCGTTTTACGTATTTTTTGTCATCTACAAGTGCTTTCAATTTGGACAAGTCTAAAATTTTGTCGTTTGGTAAAGGTTTAAGAAGGTTCTTTGTCTCATTCCCCAGAATTTTCTACATTTTTAAGTAACACAACTTCTGATTGGCTAAACCATTTGCTTTAGCCAATCAGAAATTGTGTTACTTAGAAATGTAGAAAACCTTGGAGAAGAAGACTCAGAATATTCTCAAGAATGGCTTGTGAATATGTGACCTGACTTATGAACAAAAATCTATCAAAAGAGCCGTTGAGCGACTTTTGATAACAAGCCTAGTTATGCCATATTGGACAAATCCAATCTGACAACAAGAGGGCCAAGATGGCCCTGGATCGCTCACCTGAATTTTTGAGATGACCATAGCCTATTTTTTTTTTTTTTGAGGTATTGAAACATAAGAACCAAATTTATAATTTTGCTAAGCAATTTTCAAAAGGTCACCTGTAAAATTAATTTCCAAATCTGACCATCAGTTTCAAAAAGAAGAATTTTTAAGAATTCTTCATTTCTGTATAAGAGCAAGTATCCCCCATCCACGAGAGCCATGTTTCTTGATGGATCAAAATTTACGAACAAGTTTTGAAAAGGGTCACCCAAGGAACATTTCGGAAAATTTCTTTTAAAATCTGACCAGGGGTTTCAGAGAAAGAGAATTTTCAAGAATTTCATCATGTCTATATAGTGCAAGTAGCCCCCATTCACAAGAGCAAGGATCACCCAAGGAACATCTCTGTCAAATTATTTTAAAATCTGACTAGGGGTTTCAGAGAAGAAGAATTTATTTTCAAGAATTTCTTCATTTCCATATAGTGGAAGTAGCCCCCATTCACCAGAGCCATGTTCTTGACGGATCAAAATTTTGTGAACAGTTTTTGAAAAGGGTCACCCAAGGATCATCTCTGTGAAATCATTTCAAAATCTGTCCAGCCGTTTCAGAGAAGAAGAATTTTTAAAAATTTCCTCATTTCCCTATAGTGCAAGTAGTCCCCATTCACCAGAGCCATGTTTCTTGACCAATCAAAATTTCGCAAACAATTTTTGAAAAGGGTCACACAAGGAACATCCCTGAGAAATTATTTCAAAATCTGACAGCGGTTTCAGAGAAGAAAATTTTTTAAGCATTTCCTCATTTCCCTATAGTGCAAGTAGCCCCCATTCACCAGAGCCATGTTTCTTGACCAATCAAAATTTCAAGAACAAGTTTTGAAAAGGGTCACCCAAGGAACAACTCTGAGAAATTATTTCAAAATCTGATCAGCGGTTTCAGAGAAGAAGATTTTTTAAGAATTCCTTCATTTCTGTATAGTGCAAGTAGCCCCCATTCACCAGAGCCACATTTTTTGACGGATCAAAATTTCACGAACAGTTTTTGAAAAGGGTCACCCAAGGAACATATCTGTGAAATTATTTTAAAATCTGTTCAGCGGTTTCAGAGGAGAAGATTTTTAAAGAATTGCTTGATTTCTATATAGTGCAAGTAGCCCCCACTCACCAGAGCCACAATTTTTGACGGATCAAAATTTCACGGACAATCTTTCAAAAGGGTCACCCAAGGAACATATCTGTGAAATAATTTCAAAATCCGACCAGCGGTTTCAGAGGAGAAGATTTTTAAAGAATTTGCTAAAAAATTCCATTTGGTTGCCATGGCAAACGGAGTTTTTGTCGGAATCAAATTCTGTGAACAACTTTTAAAGAGGACCTCCCAAGGAACATTCCTGCCAAGTTTGGTCCAAATTGGCCCGGCAGTTTAGGAGGAGTTGATGTTTAAAGAATTGTTGACGACGCACGACGCACGACGGACGATGCACGACGCACGACGGACGACGGACACCCAATGACCCTAAAAGCTCCCCTTGAGCACGTTGTGCTCAGGTGAGCTAAAAACTGATTTAATATGTAGCATCACACCGTTATTCAAAGCTGATGTTAAAACTCCATCGACCAATCAGAATCATCGCAGTATTAAAATGTCCATATCACGGTGGAAAAATGGAAAAAAAGAAAACTGGTTCCCTTGCAAAGTTTTGACCTTTAATTACTCCTTAAATACCAAACGACAAAATTTTAGATTTGTCCATATAAAAAGCACTTCTAGGCAACAACAGAAAGGTACCTCAAAATTTGGAATTTGTTTCCAGCAGGGTAGAAAACACTGGTTACCACCATTTTCTCCTTTTCCTACAATGTTTTCAAAAGGCTTCTATATCAGCGTCGTAAAAATCAGGCATTGTTTGGTAAAAGGTAAATAATAAACCATTTTCTCGTTTTCCTATGAACCGATTGAAAAAAAGTTGTCGCAGAACACGATAAAAGTAACAACCGTTTCCACTTGAGTTTAGAAATTTACGGAAATGAACCACTAAACGGCCAGTTTTGTTTCTCCTGTAAATTGAGGCAAGTAAAAGAAATGTTCATAAAAACAAATTGTGACATATACGAGTATCTGGTTGGTTGGTTGTATTGGGTTTAATGCCACTTTGACAGCTAAGGTCATATCATGACGCACATGTGTTTCCTGGCTTTCTCATACCAGCACTAACACAACTTTCTTTCCAAAGCCACCGACTACTTTTCTCACATGCTTCAGCAGAGGTGAGAGGCGAAAATACGCCAGAAAGAAAGTTCGCCTCAACGGAGTATCGAACTCACAACCACCAGGTCATGAGTCCGACATGTTCACCACAGAGCCACCCGGGCGGGCAACATATTTCTGGACGATAATCATGGATCTATGAAAAAAAGATTCTCGATTTTGCTAATAGAAGGACTCTCTTTTTCATAAAAAAGAAAACTAGTTGTTTGCGCATGCGTAGTGTCTACCAGCCAACACAGCTGAAAAAGAAGAGAAGCATAAAATAATGAATAAGGTATGCTTTCAGACCGGTCAATTATTCTGTGAAAAATGAAAGCAAATAATCTGTCCCTTTCATAGGCATCGGACGCGAGATAAAGTCTGCGAGAAATTACAGCTTAAGAGTGGCAATAAAGAAGTTCGCTTCAGTGTATAGATGTATATCAATGCAGACAGGACAAAAAAGTCAATCCCTATCTAGTCGCAGATGTCGTCCTCATAGACTGTGATTTGTGAAAAACATCAGCCTCTATACCAAAATGAAATACAGATTTTCAGATAAAATTCAGGATTTTAGCAAGACTTTTAACCCTTTTAGACTCGTCCAAATTCATAGCATTTGCAGACGACAAAGTAAATGTGATTTAAGAATTTGAACTGGACTTTTGAAGAATAGAAAACATTGTGGAATAAGGAGAAAATGCTGGTTACCAGCATTTTCTCCTTTTCCCGCAATGTTTTCGGAAGGCTTCTTCGTCTGGGTCGCAAAAACCAGGTGTGGTGTTCGTGGCTGTGAGATAGAGCGTCGGCCTCATGACCATAACGTCCTGAGTTCGATACCCGGGAGGTCAACTTTGGGATTTTTCATTGGCCCACGAATTCGGCGCGAGTACTGCTGTTGTTACTAGGAAGCAGAATCGAGAGAGATCAGTAAAGTTGTTAGAACTTGTTTCTCAATTGATGTAAAATAAATATGTTTAAACTAAAACCAGGGATTGTTTGGTAAAAGGTTAAGCAGTTATAAGTTCGTGCTTTCGAAGATATCGGAAAATCGATTTTGTTTAAGACTGGCATTAAACCTCTTTGAATATATGGCTGCGTATCAAAAACTTTAATTTATTACCAACAACTTTGGCTATCCAGACGTATCAAAGGAATAAAGTTAAAGTGTATCTTATAAACAAGAAGCTCAAATGCGTCTACCGGTTGTGCATCTAGAGTGGCTGGAAGCAACATTACGGGATTGAATGTATTAAAGCAGAATTCTTTTTTATTGACTTAAACTATACCAGAGTTTTTTGCCATCAACAAGAAATATATAAATAAATATATTACGGTATAGGTCAGCGACACACATACAAACAATGAAGGCATAGAAGATAATGCTGTACGTTCTTTTACATTTTACAATAAAAGTGGAGTAGAGAGAAGTAAGAGAAAAAGGGAAAGGAATCATGGAATACTTAGGAAACAGTAGAATAATCTGTTTAGAAAAGTGCATTAGGAGGAAGAACATAATGCTATTTTGAAAAAAATTAAAGCGGTATTACTGAATGAGAGATTTTCTTAACTTAAAGGACCTATAGTTTCTTCTGGACATAGATATTAGTTACTGTCCATAAGATAAACAAAATTTGTATACACTAGACCTGACAAAATATGACTTACTAATATACTCTTCCCTGGTGTCTGTGTACAATGGACAAATAAGTAAAAAATGATATTCATATTCCAAATCTTGAGATTTACAGAGTTGACATGTCCTTAAAGATCTATTAGTTCTTTGTTGCTTATATCCACCAGTCTTAAGTTTATGCGAGAAGATTCACAGTTTAGACATGGCTATTCTAGTATTAAATGGTAGATTATCTAAATAGTTTTTCAATTTCAAATGTTACCGTAAATTCCTTGTATAGAGATAATGAGCTAGAATTAATTACGTTATTGTACCAATTTTGTTGAAATACATCAATAATTCTTAATCTAATTTCAGCCTGGAGGGCTTCTAAATTAACTAAAGACGGATTTCCCAAAACGTAAGAAAACGCACAGCTATCAAATAAGTACTTTACATTACAACGCCAATTGGGTTTGGCCATGTATTTACATGTTCATCAACTCTTCCGTGTCCTTCCATGAATTTTATCCGAATCTTCTTGAGATTTCGGGGGCAATTGCAGTAATGATAATTAACCCATTACCAAACGACAATAATTTAGACTGGTTCAAATTGAAAGCATTTGCAGACGACAAAATAAAGGTGACTGAAAAATTGAAATTTGTTCTTGGAAGGGTAGAAAACACTGCCGGAAAAGGAGAAAATGCTGGTTACCAGCATTTTCTCCTTTTCCTACAGTGTTTTCAAAAGGCTTCTTTCTCAGGGGCGTCAAAAGTAGGGATTTTGTGGTAATGGGTTACAGAACGATAAAAGTCAGCATTGAAATGTTAATTTTATAGCCAGGATGACGAAGATTTTTCTATCCTGGTTTGACCCCGAATATGTAAAGCATACTTCCATAAGATCTTTGAAAGAACACCAGAGGGTTAGAAAGTGCTAGTAAAATGACTAATATAAAAAGTTCGGTCTATAGCGATGGTGGTATTGTCAGACATGCAGATTTCTTATAGAAAGGAAATCGATTTTATTTTCATTTTATAAATATGTAGGTCTTTGCTTTTCATCAAAGATGACTCGGAGTAAGACATAAATTTTGTGTTCGTACTGCAAACTTTCTTATATCGTTGAGAATTCCAATGAAATGGGGCAATGAAATTAAAAGAAAAGTTTCGATAAGACAAATCGAACGAATACATAGACAAGATAACATGGATTTTATCCTTTCCCAAACGACAAACTTTTGGACTAAACCAAAATGAAAGCATTTGCAGACGACAATTTAACTCTTTCTGAAAAGATTATTTCTGTCTATGATAGGGTAGAAAACATTGTGGGAAAAGGAGAAAATGCTGGTTACCAGCATTTTCTCCTTTTCCCAAAATGTTTTCAATGTTTTCCCACAATGTTTTCAAATGTTACCATTAAGAAACTGAAATTCAACTTTTGAGCTGTAATTACTGACAATAAAGAAAACTAACGTGTAGATTTCCTCAAAAAATAAATGTTCACATTTCAGACGACGATGACAATAACAGTGTTGCTGCAACCATGACAACTGTTATGACGACAGTCACTACAGGTAAGTATACTAGTTGTCTGCGTGTAGGATTAAAAGAAAAGAGCTTGCGTGAAGCTGACATAAATTACACTTCAGGGTCGTTTTCTTCAATGTAAAAAGGACGTGTGAGCTTTCAATAATTTCCATATCTAAACATCACGCGTGGTTTCCATCAATAGGCCCATAAATCACTTGCTGTTGGTCAGAACTCAAATCATTAGATTCAAAGTCCCAAAAAAGCTGATTTATGGAACAGTTTAAAGCTGGAATATAGATTAATATTAGTTCCATTACATGTAAAGTATGTGCATATATGTATGTGTAATTCGTTAGTAGAGTTAGCAAGGAAAATGAAAGTTGAAGTTGTCCTAGCAAGCGGGGTGCGCAGTAACTTGTATCTTTACTTACTAACTCATTGCCACATAACCCCTACTTTTGACGACCCTGAGAAAGAAGCCTTTAGAAAACATTGTTGGAAAAGGAGAAAATGCTGATATCCCGCATTTTCTCCTTTTCCCACAATGTTTTCTATCCTTCACAAAACAAATTATAAATTTTGTCGTCTGAAAATGCTTCCAATTTGGATAAGCCTAAAATATTGTCGTTTGGTAATGAGTTAAAGGTAGAAGTTCAATCCTTCAACCTGACGTGATTTTCTGCTGGTTTAAAATTTAGGACCGTTTGAAAATAAAAGACTTTTTTCCCGAAATCTAGTGCGCATGGAAACGGGATTTTTCGTTCCTTTGCTTCTTTGTTCGCCCACAACTTAAAATTTTCCCATCTTCGTTTGTTTGGTGTATAACATTGTGTCAATAGTACATGTATCTTAATAATTATTATTTCACTGTGACAGGTGACAGATCAAGTTTTTTTCTCTTCACTAATACTATCCGAGGAAAGTGTTACTTGTCTCGGTGCACCAATAGTATTACCAAATATAAAAAAAAGAACACCTTTGATTCACTATCTATGACAAATACACATGCGCAGTGGGATGCGCGCAAACATTTTTGATATAGGCCATTTTTTTGCATTAGCCTACAAACATTAATGTCCGGAAAACTCGTAACACTTTTATATATATGTATCTATAATATGGCTTTAAATATTAGATAAGAAGGTAGAAATAAACATACATGTCTATAAAATATGCAAGTTTTTTTTGTGTGGTAATTTCACTTCATTTTTTTCAACAATGCGCACTTTTATACATATTTCAAATCAGAAGTACCTTTTTGTCATCGGCGTCATTTTAACAATTAATGACGTTTTCAATTTGACAGCCTCTTTCTTTTCCGAACACACATGATGAAATTGTCAATCACTCTAGGACACATTCAAATATC
The DNA here is from genome assembly GCA_943736015.1 of Tridacna crocea. NCBI lineage: Eukaryota > Metazoa > Mollusca > Bivalvia > Cardiida > Cardiidae > Tridacna > Tridacna crocea. The sequence goes on from OX031070.1 coordinate 28,639,831, forward strand.
ATTGATATTGAGTCTACTAGAAAGATTTTTAAACAACATGTCTGTGTTGTCTGGTTAGGGATCGTAAACCTTCGACCTCAAAGTAATGTATGGGAAGAAGTTACCCATCGGGGAAAGGGGGGGGGGGTTGGGACTGTGTGCAGCGTTCAGAAATCTGTGACCTACGGAATATCTATCGATATTATCATGTCACCGAATGTATCATAAAAAGTCTGTCACAGATTTAGATGTGTGTTCCTGCTCACCATCCAGCATGAAGCATTTTTTTCTGTATATCTGTACTACTTCATCCTGACCTCGACCCGTGCGACTTCTTTCTGATGGGTTGTGTGAAGTTAAAGGTCGACAATCCCAACAGAGAACACAGATATGATGAAAAAGAAAACTTAAAGTGTAATCAAGAAAATTGATATTGATAGATAAGCTGAAGTGATTGACAATTTTATCCTACATGTTCGGCAAGGAAAGAGTATAATCGGTCATCAATTTGAAAACGTCAATAATTGTTAAAATGACGCCAATGACCGAAAAAGCACCTTTTAATCAAAATCTGTATAAAAAGGCAATGTGTTATGAAAATTGGGTTAAATAATCACACAAAGAAATTTACACTGTTTACTGTAAATCACAATATTTCCGCGTGAGCTTTATTTCGCGAAAACCACCTACATGACTTATTCCGAGGATTTATGAATTCGCGCCCAATAGTTTGTAATGTTTAATTCGCGAGTATTTACATGCATATATATTTTTATCTCTTTCTCTTATTTTTTAAGCTAAAATATAAGTTTACGAAAGTGTTACCTTACTTTCCGGACACCCTGTATAACAAATTATCGGTCATACATTCTATCGCAAACATTCTGTTTAACCTACACGGATCCCTCATAAAAAAGGTAGCTGAATTTCAATGGCTGTCTTGTCAGGGTCTGGCATGGAAGAAAAGACGCATGCTAAAATACCCACATGGGTAAACAAACAAAGGAACCTGTCCATCGACTGATGACTGATCTGTCATCTCTCAAATAACATCTTTAACCCTTGACCACACATTCCCGACTTTTGACGACCCTGAGATAGAAGCCTTCTGAAAACATTGTGGGAAAAGGAGAAAATGCTGGTAACCAGCATTTTCTCCTTTACCCACAATGTTTTCTACCCTGCTGGAAACAAATTTCAATTTTTGAGTTACGTTTAAGTTTTGTCGTCTGCAAGTGCTTTCATTTTGGACCAGTCTTAAATTTTGTCGTTTGATAAAGGGTTAATTCTTAATCTGCAAGATAAGTGCAATGAAGCTTTCGGGCCAATAACAAAATGTCCAAATTGTGCTATTTAGAAGGTATGTCGGGGAAAAATTTTCTTATCGGACAAGATCAGACTGCATATTCTGAGACCATCAGACTGCGTTTGCCAGAGAGTGTCATGGAGTCGCGCTTGCGTGTGTGTACATTTTCAGTGTGTCTTATCTTAAATCTAAGAATCCAAATCACCGACACAAATGTTTTGTTTTTCATGTGTCTATTTTTAGAAATGTTATGGGTAAAGAAATGTCGTAATTTAAGGGGGGTTATTTTCCCATCACAGTGAATATTTTCCTCCTGCCAAAAATCTGGAACTACTTTTTTGTTCCAGTTTTAAAAGTGGCATTCGTTGACAAAATAATCAGAGGAAATATAATTTATTATTCATTTCATCAGCCTGTGGTTAATATGGGGAAATATTTGCCTGAAAATGGAAAGGTGCGCGAAAATAACTCGTGCCTCACAGCACTCGTTATTTTAGCATACCTTTCCCTTTTTCGGCAAATATTTCCCCATATTAACCAGAAGCTGATGAAATAAACTCTATATATTGAATGTTTATTGTTTTGCAGCCATAAGCAACGTTTTCTATGACGCAGTAATGAATTACCCAGTGCCATATGTGGCCGACTTTGCGGATAGCTCTACTGCAGCCTATATGGTGCTGGACCAGAATATTACAACCACGGTAAGTCTCGTGCTTAGTCCTTGTCTGCGCATGTCATATTCTTCGAAGAGTCGACCTATTTTATATGACGCATCACTCCTCCCAATATGGGGGGGGTGTTTGGTAATTATCAATACGTTTGAGGAGAAATCCGCCCTATTTTAGCTCCAGATTTCTCAGATCATAGCTGAATGAATCGCACCAGGTAGCGTTTATTTAGTAAACGTTTTTTCAGTTTGAAATTCAAAGTAACGGTTGTCGCGTAGGAAGGTGGTTCGGTTCCGTAACCAGGATGCCCAAATGAGATAGATGTGTATTTGTAGAATGTCATCTAGCGGTAGATAATGCATGCTCAGTCAAACTAAAACAAATGTGACCCATCACGCAAAAAGGGACCATCTGGGAATTCTGTACACCAGTTTGATGAAAACAGATAAACGATAGTGCAGTTCAGTGTCAGTTGATAATTCAAAAATGATTTTATAACAGGGTCCAATGACCACTTTTCATTGATAAAGTGTCTTTCAAGCGAAAAGTGTCAACCCCGGTCAGCCTGCGCAATTCGTACAGTCTGACCAGGGTTGACGCAGTTCCCAAAAGGCCCCTTTTAGCATGATAGGTCACAAATTCAATGTCGGCCAACAATTAGCCGCTTGATGGTCTAATGCTATAAGTCTGGTACGTCATGTACTTGAGCCATGCCCTGTTAACCTTTTCCCAAGCGACAAACCTTTGGACTAGACCAAATTGAAAGCATTTGCAGATGACAATTCAACTCTTGCTGAAAAGATGATTTCTGTCTATGGTAGGGTAGAAAACATTGTGGGAAAAGGAGAAAATGCTGGTTACCAGCATTTTCTCCTTTTCCCACAATGTTTTCAAAAGGCTAATATTCCAGACCCGTAAAAACCAGGGATTGTTTGGGAAAGGGTTAACAAGAGGCTTAATGCAATTACAAATAAGTACCTACCCATCTCACACCCTAATTGTCAATAACTATGCCTGCCTAGTAGAAAAATTGCCTTTATTGCGTGGTTAACGAAGAAACTGGGTTTATACCAAATTACTCCTAGTAAGAGTAGCAGGGTCTGGTCAAACATTGAGAGGTGGTGATTAAACCCCGTTTCCTGATAAAGACAAACTATTGATGTGTGAAAGGTGCTTTATTTTTGTATTAAAACATGCAGATTAACTTTCTTCTCATTGTTGTTTAAGATTTCATCACATGGTCTGAACAGACCTTTATGTTAATATGATTCATGAATAAATAAACAACTAAATAAATAAAATAAATAAGTAAATAAAGGAACAAACGAAATATTTCGAAACATCGCAGAATGGCGACACTCAAGACATTAAACATGAGAAAGTATCACTCAGCTAAACGCTAATTACGAGCACTTTCTCATTCTTGAAAATCCCGCTTATCAAGTACTGCTTTCAGAACTGTTTAATTAATCATTTCCATTCATATTAGACTATACAAACGAATTTGAATATTCATATCACAGTGCCTTTTACGTCGTCTGGCTCACCTGAGCACGAAATGCTCATGGTGAGCTATTGTGATCGTGCTGTGTCCGTCGTCCGTCGTGCGGTGTGCGTCGTGCGTCGTCCGTCGTCAACTTTTTACCTTGTGTACGCTCTAGAGGCCACATTTTCGGTCCCATACTCATGAAATATGGTCAGGATGTTTGCCTCGATGAAATCTCGGACGAGTTTGAAAATGGGTCATGTCAAATAAAAAACTAGGTCACTAGGTCAAATCTTAGAAAAACCTTGTGTATGCTCCAGAGGCCACATTTTCAGTCCAAAACTCTTGGAAGTTCTTCAGAATGTTTGTCTTGATGATATCTCGGACAAGTGTACGCTCTAGAGGCCACATTTTCAGTCCGATACTCATGAAAGTCGGTCAGGATGTTTGCCGGGATGATATCTTGGACGAAATGGAAAATGGGTCATGTGAAGTCAAAAACTAGGTCACAAGGTCAAATGTAGGAAAACTTTTTGTAGGCTCTAGAGGCCACATTTTCAGTTCAAAACTCTTGAAAGTTGGTCAGAATGTTTTCCTTGATAATATCTCGGACAAGTCCGAAAATAGATCATTGGGGGTTAAAATCTAGGTCACCAGGTCAAATCTTAGAAAAACTTTGTATATTCTCTGGATGCCACATTTTCAGTCCAACACTCTTGAAAATTAGTCAGAATGTTTGCCTTTATAATATCTTGGATGAATTTTGAAAATGGGTCATGTTGGGTCAAAAACTGGGTCAATAGGTCAAATGTTATAAACACCTTTTGTATGCTCTGGAGGACACATTTTCAGTCTGATATTCCTAAAACTTGTTCAATATATTTGTCCTTGTGATACCTTGATTGAGTTTGAAAATGGGTCATGTGGAGTCAAAAACTAGGTCAATGGGTCAAATATTAGAAAAACCTTGTGTACACTCTAGAGGCTACATTTTCTGTCTGATACTCTTCAGACTTGGTCAGAATGTTTGTTTTGGTGATGTCTCAAAAGAGTTTGATAATGGGTAATTGTCGGGTCCAAAACTAGGTCACTTGGTGAAATCTTAGAAAAACCTTTTGTACGCTGTAGAGGCCACATTTTCAGTCCAATACTCATGAAACTTGGTCTTAATAATTGTCTGATTGATATCTCAAAAGTATTTGATGATGGGTAATGTCTGATAAAAAACTAGGTCACTGGGAAACTAGATGGTTCATGTCTGGTCAATAGACTTAGGTGAGCGATTTCAGGGCCATCATGGCCCTCTTGTTAAAAGATATTTCTTATCCTACTAAATAACCAAAATTAGATTTTCATTTCGATATTAAAGCCGCCAAATATTACTATTTTAAAGTTATATTGTGCATAAATAAATATCTCTATCGGACAGAGCAGATCAAAGATCGGACTGCACGTTCTGTGCAGTCCGATCTTGATCTACACTGTCCGCAAAAGGTCAGCGAGTCGCTCTTAGCAGTTCAAGGGTTAAACATTTCTTACCTTTCATTTTCCAAAATTCAGTATCGATAGATCCTCAAACAAACTGTAATTTACTTGTCTTATTATCGCAGAACTGAACACGTATTATCTCTTTCAGATTGCCGGTATCATAACGACAAACATGCTGACCGCTTCTATTCCTTCACATACTGTTCAAGGATTGTAAGTATAGATGAGCCTTGTATTGTGAAAAAGGGATTAATTGATGCATCTGAAGGACGTATCGACCTAGGTCAGCCTGCGCAGTAGGCGTGGGCCGACATGGGTCGAAAGCTTTTGTTCTGGATCAGCCTTCTACATGTCAAAAGACCATTTTACCACATGACCCGGCCGGTTGTACTACAACATGGATTTTATCGATCCACAAATATGTAATAAACTACTACTACTACTAGTACTACTATAATGCAGGACATGCATTAAGCTCCTTTTTTCCAGAGCACGGCTCCGGTATTTTTGTGTGTTTAACCCTTTCCCAAAGTGCAAATTTTAGATAAGACCAAATTGAAAGCATTTTGCAGATGACAAATTAACAGTTGCTAAAAAGATGATTTTTCTATATGATAGGGTAGAAAACATTGTGGGAAAAGGAGAAAATGCTGGTTACCAGCATTTTCTCCTTTTCCCATAATGTTTTCATAAGGCTTCTATTCCTGACTCGTAAAAACCAGGGATTGTTTGGGAAAGGGTTAATTAAAGCAATTTTGAATTGAATTAGCTCTTTACCAAACGACAAAATTTCAGATTGTTTGTTTGTTTGAATGGTCTTTTATGCCGCTTTCAACACTATTTTTAGTCATATCACGGCGACAGATCACATATTCATGTTTCCTGGGTTTCAAACTTACTGTAACTTACTGTATGTAGGCCATATGAAAGCCTACGGCTTCTTTGGGCCCGTCTGTTTGTGTTCGTCTCTCTTCATTAGGTGTTCGTCTCTCTTCATTCACCAGTACTAGGCTAGGCTCTGAAGTGTCTTGCCCAAGGACAATCCTGTAAAAAAAAAACACAGTGAAGCCATTGAGGATCGAATTCGTCACGAGTCCTGCACGTCAACAATGAGCATCACAGGACCCACTTATTGGTCAATGTTTTAAGAAGGGAAGAAAAAAATGTGGGAAAAGGAGAAAATGCTGGTTACAGCATTTTCTCCTTTTCCCACAATGTTTTCAAAAGGCTTCTTTCACAGAGGTGTCAAAAGTCGGGATTGTGTGGTAAAGGCTTAACCCATTACCACACAATCCCTACTTTTGGCGCCCCTGAGAAAGAAGCCGTTAGAAAACATTGTGGGAAAAGGAGAAAATGCTGGTAACCAGTATTTTCTCCTTTTCCCACAATGTTTTCTACATTTAAAAAAAAAACAATTCAAATTTTCAGTCACTTTTATTGTGTCGGCTGCAAATGCTTTTGATTTGGACAAGCCTAAGATATTGTCGTTTGGTAATGAGTTAAAAGATTGTGTTGTTGCAATGTCTATGTAAACCCCCCTCCCCCACACTCCCTCTCAACTATCACCAAACACTACAAATTTTCCTTGCCACTGACTGACCTCTAGTCTTTTACCTGTTTACCAAACAACAAAGTAATAGACTTGCCAAAACTGACAACAAATAAATTGGGACTCAAATGGCGATATTTCATCTTGATAGAGTAGAAAACATATAATGGGAAAAGGGACAAAAACGCTGGTTACAGGCATTTTTTTTCCCTTTTCCTACAAGGTTTTCATAAAGCTATTTACTCAGTCTACGGGTGTCAACTTTGGTGATTTTTCATCGGCCCACACATTCGGAACGAGAAACGTTACTGGTCTAGTTCCCGGGAAGCAGAATCGAGAGAGTTTAGTATAAGTTGTAAGAACTTGCTTCTCAATCGATGTAAAATATATAAATATGTTTAACTCATTACCAGACGACAATATTAAAGGCTATGAAGTCATATTTCGTATCTGGTTGTGAGGCACGCACAATTTACCTAGGCAACAAGAACGTGAAAATCGGTATTTTCACTGGTGGTACCAGTGTAAGATCGAAAAATGTTTTCACTGCTGTTTCTCGATATCCTATCGGAAAGCATGGAATAATCCAAATTATTTTATTACTCGTCTAAAAACGTGGCAATACACTTTTAAATGGAAAAATGTATTTCAGTCAATAAAAGTGTTTCTTTAGTTGATATACAAATTAGTATACTTATGATAAGAGTGAAAGCGCTCTTTCGCCGTCACTCTCTCTCTCTGTTTCTGTCGCTCTCTCTATTTCTGTCCCTGTATCTGCCTCTCTCTTTCTCTCTCTCTCTCTCTCTCTCTCTGTCTGTGTCTGTGTCTGTGTCTCTGCTTTTCTCTCTCTTTTTTTCTATCTCTGTCTCTCTGTCTGCCTCTCTCTCTCTCTCTCTCTCGCTCTCTCTCTGTTTTCTCTCTCTGTTTTCTCTCTTTCTCTCTCTCTCTCTCTCTCTCTCTCTCTCTGTTTCTGATTTTTTCTGCTACTTTTTTCAGTGCGCAAGTGTCTGGCATGACTGGATTGACAGAAATAACAGTCAGATTGGAGACAAACCCAACGCTGGTCACTAGCACGCAGCTTCAGACCGTTTTGACAGCATCAATTGCCACAGTCGTGCCAGGCTCTACTTTTGTGTCACTCACTGGTAGTGTTTATAATCCCTTCTCTATGGTTCTCATTTCTTCAGTCGGATATTGGTATCTGGGCTCGTATTGGCCAACCAATCCACAATATAGTCCTTTTCTTACCCTTAGGAATTTTCTAAATTTGAAAGCAACCTAACTTCTGATTGGCTAAACCATTCGGTTTAGGTAATCGGAAGTCACGTGATTTTCTTTATCTAGAATTAGACTTGGAGTGAATATACGAATGGTCGGTAGATACGGACCTTTAAGTCCGTTGTTTATCCCTGTCATATTAGTCTATATTGGCCTGTAACACATGAAAAGGGGCAATCGGACATTTGCGTAAAGTGTCGTTTCGGATCAGCCTGCGCAGTCTGCGCAGGCTAATCCGAAACTACACTTTCCGTTTTAATGTAACTTTCTGTTTTATGAAAGCCAACTGTAGTACTAGATATAATGTAATCCCAAGTGCCGTCTTGGATTAGCCTGCGTGAACTATGCAGGCTGATCCGAGACGACACTTTACGCAAATGTCCGAAAGTGTCTTTTCGGGTGTTGCAAACCAGAAAACCAAATCAACAATGTACCATGAATTTTTATTGAATCCTAAAACCTATAACTGAAAAGTTAAAATAGTTAATTACGAAGCTTGACATGGAAAGGACATTATTATCATTGACTAGGGATCGGCTCTATCCTAAACAAAATATAGATCCTTCCAAACTGGAAACAGAGAAGACGATGTTGGTTGGTTGTATTTGGGTTTAAAGCCACTTAACCCTTTCCCAAACAACAAACTTTTGGACTAGACCAAATTGAAAGCATTTGCAAACAACAATTCAAGTCTTGCTGAAAAGATGATTTCTGTCTATGATAGGGTAGAAAACATTGTGGAAAAAGGAGAAAGTGCTGGTTACGACAAATAAGACGTGTGGCTCTGACAATCAGACGATCCTTTTTGTTTCAGAGAGGGGTGATAACATTCTTGGAAAAGGAGAAAAATGTTGCTTATGAGACGACAAAGTTTTCGAAAATAATTCAAAATGATCAACAAAGATGATTCTAAAGCTTTGTGGTATGGTATAAAGGGGAAGATGTGTAATATTTTTCAGTACATTAACCATTTAGCACTTGGCAAATGAGATGTGAAAAATCTAAATACCCACCTTTAAAAGCCATACCATATAAAATTATGGAGGAATTTACAGAGAACTTTTCAAACGTTTATCATTTGGTAGCACATCTCCTTAAACTGATTGAAAACATTGTGGGAAAAGGAGAAAATGCTGGTTACCAGCATTTTCTCCTTTTCCCACAATGTTTTCAAAAGGCCTCTTCCTCGGGGGTCGTTAAAACTCAGGATTGTGTGGTAAAGAGTTAAGTCTCGCGAAGTTTGTTACATTATTTATCCCACCCAATCCTCAGATCATTACAGGACGTTTTACTTTTTTTTTTTGCAGAAGTCACCCCTTAGAACAGAACTTCCCTTCATCAACACAGCGACATAAAGTTTGCCATGAGTTTGTTTGTTCGTTGGTTGGTTGGTTTTCCTGTGTGGTCTTTAAAGGTGGCCCTTCAGATTTTGGGACGAAAAATTTACAAAAATACAAGAAAGCGTCTTTATACTCCCACAGCCTTTTAATTTTCATTCATAAACCCCAGGAGTCGAAAACCATCGGACAACAAGAGAAATTAGAGATGTACTCCAGCCCAGGTCGACACCGACGGGAAACGGTCTGTGTTTATATGGGTGTTTCTTTCATTTACATACCGGAAATACACAGAGAAAACATAGTGTCCGAGGAAGACATTATGGAAAATATTTACATGTTTGTTATGTAATGAAATTAAAGCGCTATTAGTCACGTCCCACTCACTTGACATTCTCAAATTTTTTTAAAAATTTTGTCTCGAAATCTAAAAATACCTTAAGAGGCTACGTAGCCTATTAAGGAAACACCATAAAATTTTCTTTGTAATTTTAGGATTCTTAATCATTGACGATTTTTATTGTTTTTTTCATGTAAATTTCAGTGATGTATATATTTTTTAATTTGGTGTGATGTGAAAAATCTAAATACCCGCCTTTAACACTGATTTTAACATTATTTCTGTCACATCGCTGCGGCCAGTGCATCTATTCATGCCTTCAGAGTTTTTACCAGTTCTTTGCACAATTTTCATCCTGAGCCAAAGGCTGCTTTTCCACATACCCATCGTCGAAGATATGACTGGCAGTTGCGAGAGAAAGAAAACCTATCTCAAGAACTATCATTAGCTTTCGGAGAGGATTTGTCAGACCTGGGGATTTAAAGCAGTGACCTCATTGGTTTCAGATTGTGTACGTTAGTAAGTGAGTTAGAGATTGGTGTGTATAAATAAGAGCTGATACTCTTTAAAGGTGGTCCTTCAGATTTTGGAACGAAAGTTTTATAAAAATACAAAAAAATGTTTCCTGCTTTCCGGTAGGATATCGAGAAATAGCAGTGAAAATATTTTTCGATCTTACACTGGTACGACCAGTGAAAATACCGATTTTCATGTTCTTGTTGCCTCACAACCAGATGAAAATATGACGTCATTTATCTTATATTTCTCGCGCTTGACGTAATATTGTAATGTGTTGCTATGCGGGAGGAGTACGCCCCGGGGAATAAAGGAAAAGAACTGTACTAGATTTTGACAAGGCTTCTCCCAGAAAGGGTTAAAAGCATGAAATAAATGGATTTTTTTCAGGTGAACAATCGAAATTTATTTCATCTTGTGAACACCATCGGTACTATTTTCACGAGTGGCTGTCCCTAATGCGTGAAAATATAACCGATGGTGTTCACCCGATATTTGTTTTTTTCGGTGAAAGTTCGAAATTTATTTCATCGACTGAACATCATTGTTATTAGTTACGTGCCTGTCACTTAACATTCCCAGAATGTTTGTTTGATTTTTGGCGCGGAATCTAAAATTAGCTTAAGAGGCTACGTTGCTTTTGCAGTCGTTAAATGTGAAATAGTTGAAAGCTCAGACTGCGCATCGGACAAAATAAGTGCGATACTCTGACTGGTCAAACCTGGATTTCTACGGAGCAGGACAGGAGTTCCAGACAACAAATTCGATTTTGCTCAGAGTGTTGGCTATCTGTACCAAAGCGTAGACAGCTATGTGCGAAAGGAATGAAATGCTGGTCATAGTTTGCTTTGAATGTCGTTTTAAAAATTGTTTTATTTTTGTTCGAAACCGGTTATGTTTACTAGTATTTTACGATATTTGTGATAATATTCATGGAGATTACTGTGATATGAAGTGACAGGGTTGATGTAATTGAGCGATGCTCTGTGAAAAGGTTGCTTTATACAGAGTTCTAATTAAGAAGGAGTGATGACATTCTAAATCCATTATTTCTGTTCCAAACCCTATGTTGTGGGTACTCATTAGAATCGTCTCGTTGAGACGATTCTAATGAGCACCCAAAACATTGGGTCTTGTCGAGAATAACTATCATTTTTCAATTATGAAATCAAACATCACTCCCTCTATCTGGAGCTCTGTTAAGGTAAGACCTGTGTAATGGAGAACAGGTTGATCTGGGTCGTTACTTTTTGTAGCCGCAATAAGTCCCCTTTTCACAGAGCATATCTCAAACGTTTTTGTTGGTTCTATGACAGGCAAATTTAAGTATTAAACGATATTCTTTTATCATGTTCTGTTGTTAAGTTTTAATGTGTACGATGAATGGCGGAGGTTTTTCTCTTGTACAATACAAGAAATTTAAATCTGAACCCTTCTCCTGCTCAATAAAAAAAAAATGAAACTTTCAAGTGGATAGGCATCTTCGCAAGCCAAGGATACTTAGGTAGTACCCTTGGCCGCTCGCATCTTTAGAAATCGAAGCTCCCGCTACGCCATTTCATTGGATGCAATCAAAACCCATCGCGTCCAATCAAACCATCCGTAACAAGAAATCTGTCGCAAAACAGAAAACAATAATGGCAACGCCCGTCAAAAACGAAAGTTGTCGTGTTTGTGACGAAAATTTGCCAAAAAAGAGTAGACGAACGATATTTAATGAGGTTTTTACAGTTTACACTAAATTATGTGAAATATTAGGACGGGTTCCACAGCCAAATGATTGCAAATCATCGTATGCCTGTTCGTCTTGTTTTTGATGTGATGAATCCGAAAGTGCAGCCATATTTGATACATAGCCTAACAAATTTTATTACGAGCATTTTGATTGGTAAGAAATAACGTCAGCAAAGGTTTATGCAACTCGTGATATTCGAAAAGCGGCGCAGCAGGAGTTTTGATTTTTAAAAGAGGCGAGCGGTCAAGCGTACGTAACGAACGGAGTTAGTATCCTTGGCTTGCGAAGATGGTGGATAGTGAAAGCCAAAATACTCCTGTTTAAAAGGTATTTTTGAAGGAAAGATATCTCCTTATCGGAAAGTGCAGATTCAAGATCAGACTTCAAGTTCTGCGCTGTCTGATCTTGATCTTCACTATCCGTAAAAGGTCAGAGAATCCCGCTGGCCAACCTAAGGGTTGCAGATGGGGACTAGTTTGAAGATATTTCGTGCTAGAATTGTTTATGGTGCCCAGCAAGTGCCGAACAGCTATGCGGGCACTTTGCAGCAGCGGGTTGCCTCTTGCGATTCACTCAGCTATGATCAGCAGTTTAGCGAAATCTGGGATGAAAACAGGCCTGATTTTTCCTCAAACGTATTTTTAAACACGATTTTCTCCATTGCTACTTTTATACTACAGTCTACCCGATATCGGGGATAGTGATGCCTCATATAAGATAGGTCAAATCTTCGCAGAATATGACACTTCGCTCAGTAGGTACAGCGTAGGACTCGTGAACACGATGTTTCGGGTCTCTACAGGTTGTGGGTTCGAGTCCCCGGCTGGCCAACAAAAAAGTTATTAATAGTCTTTCGGATGAGACGTTAAACCGAGGTCCCGTGTGACGGTACTATACACCGAGCACGTTAAAGAACCAGGCGGAATTCTCAGTAGTTTCGTCCTGTATCCTTGCACTATCCCCCGTAACAACTAACCGTCTTCTGGGGGCGTCGCTCAGATGGGCAACCGGTAGCGACGATAAATAAACGAAAATAATCAAATCAAGAATATGACATGCGCAGACAACGGCAACAATGAGACTCATCCTTCGCTTGTCTAAGTTTAACTTACTGTGTTAGGATGTCGAAATGAACCCAGGCCCCCCCCCCCCCCCTTTAAAACATTGAGTCAAAATATCTCACCCTATTGGTTTATGCTACATTGAAAATAGATTGAAATTCACCATATTTGATCCTTTGCTATATTTTTTGCAACTCCGAGCTTCGTCGTTTGTTTTTTAGTTACCCTTTACCCCATAAGGCATTTCTATGGTATCTCTAATTGACCCTAAATAACAACAAGGATGAAGCTGTTTCTTATGTGTATATGACACCTTTTGATAGCATAGAAAATATTGTGACAATAGGTGAAATTGCTCGTCACGAGCAATTTCACCTTTTGCCACAATGTTTTCCAAAGGCTCCTACAAGCAATGCGTAGAAATGAGTATCTATGGAGTAAAGGGTTAAGTTCATCTTCAGTTGCCGCTACAAGAAACTGTAACAATTGTCACCTCAACCAATTGTCCCCGTTTTTACCCTTGAAAAATCACACTGGAAAAAAACCCCGGCTCTTCCGAGTGGTAGACCATATTGCTTTATGTTTGCAATCAATTAAAAAAAAAGTATTCCAATCTTTTTATATACCTAGCAGTGAAATCCTGGAATTTCCCAGTGTAATAAATTTTGATATCATCACTAGTGACGATATCAACTTTCACATTCACTTCCTGCCGTAATTTAGGAACTACTTTTTTTTTATTAAGCACTTAAAGATAATTTTTGTTGTTTTTCAAACGAAAAATTAAAAATAATAATTTTAATAAGGTATTTAATAAATAGAATAATCAACTGGTTATTTTTGATATGAAAAAATATCTCAATCAGATGCGTCGTAAGGCGTTAAGAAAAACTCATGCTGCCTACTCGTTTTTTCAACGCCCAACAATGCATCCTCGTGAGACATTTTTCATATAAAAAATAACCAGTTGATTATCCTCTATATATCACACTGACAGCTTACATATTCATGTACATGTATATCCTGGGTCTCACTAGCACTAGACTGATGATCTGAAGTGTCTTGTCCAAGAACACTTCGACAAAAGCTCAGTGGATCCAGTGAGCCTCGAGCCAAGAAGCTCCAGGTCACGAGTCTTTTACTTTACAACAGGTCAACGCAGGACCCCTAGATGATCTAAGAGACAGAAAAAGATCAAGACAAACGAAACATTCGTTCAAATTTTGCAGTTACAACAATATTTACAGCACATATTTGGAGTATTGTCATATTGTCGGTTTACTTCAAAAACTTCGGAGCTACAGGTTGAAACCATCTTCCCAAGCCAAGGCCGACGATTCACTATACCTCTACTCTACCCTTGGCGAATCAAGCTTGATTTTTACGTTCACCCGATACGCTTTTTCATTGGATGCAGCCAGCTCTAGCTGCAACGAATGAAATCGCTCGTAGCATTTCATCTTTGATAAAAATAGAACAAGGTCACTACCTTTCGAATAGAAGGTAAACATGGAAACCCACGTGGATGTCAGCTTATCGCTTCATGTGTATTCGTAAGCGGTTTGTAAAACGATATTTCATTTGCATTTAGAAATATGATGTAAAGGGGGATAATAACCAGTATCCAATAGAGGGCGCATCGAAGGAATCTCGAAATCGGGCTCAATCAGCCAAGGTAAGATCCACGTAGTGATCGTAACCTTGGCTCGCGAAGATGGGTTGAAACAAGCTGTAGTTACAAGTTTTTTTTTAAGTAAACCGACAATATGAATAAAATACTGAAGAAAAAGTTGAGCCTTATTCTTGCTAAACAAGTGAATAAAACTTTTAAGCTGATTATAAAATATCCATTTTTTTTCTATTTCAGGTTTTGTTTTTTTTTTGCGGGGGGGATTATGTCATTATCGGACGTTGTAGATCAAAGATCAGATTGCACGTTCTGTGCAGTCTGATCTTGAATACATTGTCCGTAAAAGGTCACCTGATTATATAAAAAAAGTTTTTTTCTATTTCACTATTTCACGGGTAGTATTTTTTTGGGGGGGAGGGGGGGAGGGAATAGCCTTTTATCGAAAAATGTAAATCAAAGGTCAGTCAGCTTGAGGACAAATAAGCACTCGACCACTACCATGGAATCAAATGACCGCTACTGTTATAGAAATGTCCAGTTTTGTCTTCACTATCTAGTGTTGCCATGACGTGTAGTAATTTTTCGACACACTCTGATACGCTCTCCTTGGCTCGTGGACCACCCATATCTGTCTGTACCCAGCCTGGGTGTAGGGCTACGACCAGGATACCCATGGGCTTGGCGTCTATACTCAGACACTTTGTGATCATATTCTGGGCGGCCTGGAAAAAAATAATCGGTGTATTGAATGCATGGTGTTTAACGCCGTTTTCAACATTATTTCAGTAATATATCGTGATGGCCAGTGCACCTATCCATGAGTTTGTTTTCTTTGTTTGTTTGTTTGTTTTTTTTTAACCAGTACTCCGCAAAAATTCTTTCCAAGCCACCGGCTGCTTTCCCACATAAACATACTTCAAATGACGGTCAGCGGTGAGAAAGGAACGAATCCTATCGCAATGACTATATATCGTCAATCTTCGCAAAGAAAATTGCCGAGCCGGGGATCAAACTCATGACCCCCTGTCCTCAAGTTCTGTAAACTATCGACCGAGCTGTCGGGCCTCGGCAAAGAAGGATCGGTGTCAAACGTAGTTGGAAAAGTGACTAACTCTTTACCACACAGTCCGGATTTCATCGACCTTCATGGAGGAGAGTTTTTAAAACATTGTGGATAAAGGAGAAAATTGCTGGTAACCAGCATTTTCTCCTTTATCCACAATGTTTTCTACCCTATGAAAGACAAATTCTATGATTTGAACCAAATTTAAATTAAATCTGCAAACGGTTTCAATTTAGACAAGTATAAATGTTTAACCTGTGGTAAAATGCTAAATGAAAATCGTCATTTTTTCCATGTCCACGTCCCGTTTTTCAAGATTCTCCTTCTGAACGATGATAATGGGAAAAAAACACAATACATGAACCATGTTCTGTCAAAAGGGGGCTTCATGTATCTCCCGGATGCATGATATGTTAGACATCACATAAATGTAGATCTGTAAAATTCACACTATCTCCCGCTAGATGCCATTCTACAAATACTCATCTATCCAAAGCTATGGTCACACATTATGGTTGACCGTAGTGGGGAATGACCGTAGATGGCAGTACTTAAACGTATCGAATGTACTTGAACTTGGTTACACGTAGTTAACGGTAGTTCAATGTAGTAATGAATGTGGTTTGAACTTACGGTTTGCCGGTACTAAGCGCAAAATTTTCGAACATGTTCAAAAATGTGTTACGGCTAACTACGGTGTTGTGACCGTATCGTGCCTGTAGTTTGAACGTAGTTAACCGTACTTACACTTAGTTCAACGTACTTAGACTTTATATATCGCCACGTTTGAATCTTCTTTGGACGTACTTTCAATGTTGTTGACCGTAGTAGCAGTACGGTAGACTACGTTTGAAATTAAAGCTATGGTCACACCTTATGTAGTTGACCGTACTGGGGAATGACCGAAGATGGCCGTACTTAAACGTATCTAACGTACTTGAACGTAGTTACAGGTAGTACTTTAACCGTAGTTAAATGTAGTAACGAACGTAGTTTGAAGTTACAGTTTGCCCGTACTAAGCGCAAAATTTTCGAACATGCGCAAAAATTTGTTACGGTTAACTACGTTGTTGTGACCGTACAGTGACCGTAGTTTGAACGTAGTTAATCGTAATTGACCTTACTTAATCGTAGTGTGTTTGATAGGTCAACTTCGGTAATTTCCTAATATGGTCAACTCCATAAAATGTGACCAGACTTGGAATCAATCATTTTTAAAAGTAATTAATAAATTACAATCAATGAAATAAAAATGTTTCAATTAAACTATAATTATATTTACTTGCTTTCTATAAAAGTAATGAATCAAATACATTTTTTTCCTCTCTCTCTGTTTTTCTTTGATCATTTGGGATTATATTTATAAACAGAGTATGAAACTTTAACCTGCTAGCTACCACGCAAGCCTAAACTTTAATGATCCTGAAAGATAAATCCTCAGAGAACATTGAAAGATAAGGAAAAAATGCTGGTTACCGGCATTTCCCCTTTCGTGGCAATCTTTTCAACTTTATCAAAGTGAAATTTTCATTCGAGCCTCATTAGGTCTGTCATCTTCATATACTTTTAGTTTGTTAGATTCTAAATTTTGTTAGTTTGGTAAATAATTAAAGAACGAAGTAGATCTTTTTTTTACATCAATGACCTAGTTGTGCGTAGTTAATCGTAGATAGACGTAGTAATACCCTAGTTAGCCCCAGCCACTTTGCACGTAGTTGAATGTAGTTAACCGTACTTACACCTAGTTCAACGTGCATGTTCTTAGACTTTCTATATCGCCAAGTTTGAACCTTCCTTAGACGTACTTCGACGTAGTTGACCGTAGTACCAGTGCGGCAGACTACGTTTGAAATTAACTACGGACAACTACGCATGTGCAATGACCGTCAATCTAGCAGGTAACCTATCTACCGGCTTTTATCAAAACAGTCCCCACAGACTTGGGTTTAGCTTCGGTATAAGCCCTACTTTTCCCAAGTATTGGGGGATGGGTGATGCGTCATAGCAGACAGGTCGAATCTTGGAAGAATATGACATGCCCAGACAACGGTAAAATTCATAATGTTTAACGACTGACTGTATCATGTGTTAGAGTGGTCCTTTGACATACAGAAAATTGACCAATAGCGGATAGTTCGGGCCAGGTCAGCCTGCGTGGACTGTGCAGGATAACCTGGGTTGAAAGTTTCGAAAACGCTGTAAGCCCCCTCATCAAACAGCATGGCTCATAATATTTATCATATTATATGATATTTCATATGTCTATTTTTAGAAATGTTATGGGTAAAGAAATGTGGTAAATTAAGCTTTGGGGAACTATATCCCCTTCACAGTGAATATTTTCCTCGTGCCGAAAATCTGGAACTACATTTTTTGAAAATATCGGTTATCAGGTTAATTGACTTGATGTCACTAGTTTAAAAGTGGCATTCGTTGACAAAATAACCAGAGGAAATTTAATATATAATTTATTTCATCAGCTTGTGGTTAATATGGGAAAATATTTGCCTCAAAAGGGGAAGGTCTGCTAAATAACTCGTGCCTGAATGGGGCTTTCACAATTGGCACACGAGCAGAAGCGACAAAATATTCGTGCGACCGATAAATTTTGATTTGGATCGTTAACTGTTGCCGAAATAATTGCATATGAAAAAATATTCGTACGAAATTCGCACGATCTAAAGCGACCGTTGTGCAATGCAAACGCATTAGATATTGCGATATATCTTGCGTCTATATATACGACTGTTGTACAATGAAAGCGATTGTTGTAAGATAATGCGATAGGATCGAGCGATTTGATCAGTTGGATCGGACGATTGAACATTCAACAATGCGAGTGGACGCGGGGCGCTCGTGCGATCATGCGCTCAATGGTACGAATGCTCGTGCGAGTCATAGAGGGTATATACCGCTCTTCAACTGACACAGTTGAATGCGAGAGAAGATGCAGCAAACCCAGCGGACAGCGAGGAGGTATTGGCGCAGTAGCATCCATGTCAATTGTGGTCGGAAGCAGAAATGCTAATACAGGGTATATATATATATATATATATATAGTGGCAAAACATAGCAAAATGAAGCGGATAAATCGTGCAATGATAGGAAACGTTGCAAGATTACATGAGACACGCTGAGCAACAGTCTCATGGTTCGCAAAACACGCGCATAGACTGCTGCAATTCATCTTACGACCTTTAAAAATCGTGCATCACTCTTGCGACTACACAAAACGCTGCAAGACGTTCGTACTAATGTTCGTGCGTTGCATTGCGATAATTTGGATCGCATTCGGTCGCGTCTGAATAGTGTGCATATCCACTATTTTGAAGAGACTTGATGCGACCACTAAAATGCATGCAACGAATGCGAGACATCGTACAATGTATGCGAAAGCTCGTGCGAGGCAGTGCTCGTGTGCCAATTGTGAAAGGGGCTTAAGGCACTCGTTATTTTCGCATATCTTTCCCTTTTTCGGCAAATATTTCCCCATATTGACCACAAGCTGGTGAAATGAACTGTATGGGCGTATTCCTTTCGCTACTCCGAACACTCCGAACATGTCCTAGGTCAATGGAGTATTTCGGAACACTGTGCTGTGTTCGTCAGAACATGTTCTGATTGTTCTAAATCAATCGAGGTGTAGCGCACCTGCTGAACGGTTGCTAGGTGATACAAGATGGCTGTGAGGTGGACAATTCTTTATGGCCAAACTTGCAATTGTCTTTCTTACGATATGAACGCCATAAATAGGAGCATTGTAGACTTATATCTATCCTCTCTCCGCAGCTAATCATATCCTCCGCTAACACAGCTAAAACAATAGCTCTTGCAACTGCCATCATGGCAATGTAATTCATTTCGATATGGTTTAGAACAATGTTCCGAACATGCTCCATTCAGAATATACTTCTAGAACAGCGTATGAATTTTGAAATATTCCTTTCGCACATTCCAGAACAGCATTTCAGAACACAGAACATTGTGCCAGGACAGGTGAAAGGAATACCCCAAAATTTCCTGCGCAAGACAAGTGTTATACACATACACATCCCAAACATAGTCAGGAGTCCTCTGTTATGGTGTGCGTTGGCGTGATGATCGGAACAGCTAAAACAGCGGGACATGGAATGCAAAAAATAATTTCAAAATACACATAGGTATATTTCAGTTATATCGCAACGGCCAGTGCACCTATCCATGTTTTTCTGCAGTTTCTTTCATCACTACTCTGCACATTATTCTTTCCAAGTCACTGGCTGCTTTCCCACATAGCCATCGTCGAAACAATGGTCAGTGGAGAGACTAACATATCTCGAACAGCACAACAGTCTTCCCAAGACATCATCTGCTCCCGACCGCAAAGTCAGTGTACCATTACCTTTGAGGATCTGTAGGCGTATCCACCTCCCATGTCGTTTTCAGTAATCGAGCCCGCACCTGAGGATATATTTACAATGGCTGCTCTATTGATAGACAGACCTATCCCTGGTTCAGCTGCTCTCTCTAATAGCGGTAAAAATGCCTGGAATTTGAGGATAAATCTGAATGTAAACTTTTTATCAACTTTCTAGCATTTCATGCTTTATAAATTATACTAATTTTAACCCCAAAACTGCTTATCGCCACTCACTGACCTTTTGCGGGCAGTGTAGATCAAGATCAGACTGCACAGAATGTGCAGTCTGATCTTGGGTCTACACTGTCCGCAAAGAAGATATTTTTCCCAACAAATACATCTTTGAAATTGCAATATTTGTATTTGCATTTTAAAATCGAATTGAAAATTTCATTTTATCCCTTTCCAAAACAGTCCCTGGATTTTACAACCCTGAGATAGAAGGCTTTTGAAAACATTGTGGAAAAAGGAGAAAATGCTGGTAACCAGCATTTTCTCCTTTTCCCACAATGTTTTAAACCCTCCTGGAAGTAACTTTTAGTTTTGAGTTGCATTCATTTTGTCGTGTGCAAATGTTTTCAATTTTGAACAAGTCTAAAATTGTGTCGTTTGGAAAAGAGTTAATTATTCAGCAGGATAAGGGTTACTCAAGTAAACTCCAACTGAATAAGCTCCGGAATATTTTAACGATGTTCTGTTTAAAGGGGTGGGTTTATAGATAATACATTTCTGTGATGCACTGTAACAGGGTAATTTTCATGTAGTTATTAATCCGTAATATTTAGTCTAACGACCCAGTGAATCGTGGAGTTGAATGGTCCTTCATCATGCAGAAAATTAACAAACTACATAAAGTTTCGATCCATGCCTCTCTGTACGGTCTGTGCATGCTGACATAAGTCGGAACTTTGTTGAAATGCATTAAACCTCCCTTTCCATAGAGCTGTACTTGTTTATCAGGTTTTAACCGACAAAACATTTACTCCTGGCCTGTAATGACCATTCACTCTTAACCCTTAACTTGCTAAATAAATAAAATAAAACGTTCAAGACAATGGTAAAAGCCAAAATGTTTTTTTTTTCAAAGCGTTAGTTCCAGGGGAAATATCTCCGTATCGTACGATGCAAAGACTGATATGCAAGTTCTGTGCAGTCTGATCTCTATCTTGATCTACACCGTCGAAATGAAGACCCCTGAGCCGCCTTTGCAGTATATTTGCTTAAATCGCCATTAAAATCAAAGCGTTGAGAACGACTGAGTGGTATTTGTCAATTTTTGCTGAAAGGGGAATACTCATGACAAAGTTAAGATTATATTTGTAGACTGGTGGTCTTCCTTTTATCAACAGGAGGAGTCAAGAGTAACGTTCTTCGACAGAAGATGCATGATTGATAGAGAGAGAAACCATGTGTATATAATGAATAAAATTAATTTTGCGCCTGAAAACTATGATTTTGAAATATCTTTGGTCGTTATCATTTAATTCCCAACATTACAATCAATTATTTCGATCCATAGATATTCATGCCAAATCAAATGTAGTAGCGCTCAATCATAGGACAAGTTTGTTTTGGAACGAAAAAGCCCTGGACCAAGCGATAAGTGGACAAATTTTGCATATATCATTGCGCCAATAGAAGGCTACATATGAGCAAGTGAAATCTATTTCAATTTAAAAAAGAAAAAAAGGTTTACACGATCGATGGCCTCAACCAGTGCAGGCCATATTCAATTACATATCTGAGTGCTACCCAAAAAAAAACTCATTTGTCAGAGTAAAGCTGAATTAAAATGAGTTTATTTCCTTCGGCTTTGGACAAAATACGATACGTGGTCTTCAAAATTCAATATTTAACTCATAGTAGTATTGTCTTCAACAAAAACCACAAAAATGTCAGTTTCTGACAGAATCGTAAAATTCAGCTGAATGCAACAGAATGAATTAAATTGGTCTATATCCTTCAAAGGGTGCTAAATAGAGAAGAATGTTGCTATTTTCAGTATGATTTATAAAACTATTATTAACATTTTTTTTTTGTTTTAATCAAAACTTTTGTATATTTCTTTTTACTTTTTAATAACGTTATCCATGAAATATCCATATCGTAATATCAGTGTCGTACGCTTTAAAATTGCTTTTCAAAGACATGAAAGCCTTACCTTTGACACCATGAGAGTTCCGACTGTATTTACTTTAAATATGTCGATCATTTTTTCTGGTGTGACCGACAACAGAGTATCTTCGGAAAGTTTGTTTGCTTTACCAGCATTATTTATCAGTAACGTCAATCCTTGGTTTCCTAGAATCTTCTCAACAACATTCTTACAGTGATCTATTGAGACGTTATTACTAACATCTGTGATATTTTGAAGAAAAAAAAGATAAAAAATGGTGATTAATATTGGTTTATTGTATCTCCAGGTTGCATTACACTTCGCGAGAGTCAACATAATAATGGATCCATCAAAAGTTATGTATTTCAACAATCGACTAAATCTGAGTGTAGAGTGGCCGTCTGACATGCAGAAAATTACATACATAGCAAAAAGTATCGACCCATGTCAGCCTTTGCGGACAGCATAGGCTGACATGAGTCAATACTTTTTTTCAGATGTATTATGCCTTCTTTTCACAGATAGAGAAATACGACATACACGGGTACCATTCAACAAACCTCGGGTGATCCATCGACCAAGTCCCTGGGCTGTATCACGTACCTTGATATGCACCTACTTGGTATATTTCTTCGCCGGAAGTACACCGCTTCACCGTTCCTAAAATCGTAATACTCCTCTTCGAAAAATAAATTACAAATCATAATTTTCTTTGTTGGAATCTTTCTATATACATTTCCGATAACAAAAATATTTTACACTTATTTGTTACTCAGCCTATAAACTCCGTTGGCATTTTTCAGCGACATTTTGCTAATCACCGTGGCTGGTGTCACGGTTGCTAATCGATTTACACAGATGCCGCCATTTTTTAAGATTATTTGACCCGCAGTAATTCAAAATGGAAACTACCTTGATATAATAATAATAATAATAATAATAATAAAAATCTTTATTTCTTGAAGGTTAAAACATTAAGACAGAATTTCAAGAAAAATGACCTGAAAATAGAGTCTTTTTTACAGTGTTGCCTTAAAATATGGATGCGGTTAGATGTAGTACCGGAATCGGCCGAGTTGTGACGAATGAAAGAGCCTTTTTCAATACAGTATATTAAAAACTCTTTCTTGTTCAGATATGAAAAGAAACAACATCTTTATCTTTTCGTCTCTTTTCTTCTAACAAAATCAAACATTTAATAACTGTCGAGGAGGAAATTTTACTGATATTTCAAACTACAATTTCAAAGCACAATCTCGTTGGTGTACTTCCAAAACCTCGTAACTACAGCTTGTTACAAGCTGTAGTTACGGGGTTTTGGAAGTACACCGACGATATTGAATATATCAGAGAGGGAGAAAGAATGGGGGTAGATTACCTAATTGCACCACAGTGAGATTCGAATTCTTTGCAGCTAGATCATGAAGTTCCTGAAATACAGAAAAATAATCTCAAAAAAATTAATCATGTGGTCGTAAACCTACACACGTAATATTATGTTGTGGTTAGCAACTTTCCTGTTACATGTACTTGTATTTGAAAGAAAATCAATGTCTGATTGGCTTAACCAAAACGGTTTAGCCAATCAGAAATTCTGTTACTTTTTAAACCTTAGGATAGATCAGGAATTAAATCTAAAATGGTCCGGGAAAACGGGGCCTAGTGGCATACAATGACCCCGTGGGGTATCAGAACATTACCCTCAGAACTGCTTGTGTAATGTAGAG
Source organism: Tridacna crocea (assembly GCA_943736015.1). Taxonomy (NCBI): domain Eukaryota; kingdom Metazoa; phylum Mollusca; class Bivalvia; order Cardiida; family Cardiidae; genus Tridacna; species Tridacna crocea. The sequence goes on from OX031070.1 coordinate 28,663,512, forward strand.
AAATGACCCTCCCCTACAAAATGACCCGTAGGTCATTTCACTACGTAGAATAAGGACCCAGGTTTCTAAGTAGGGAAATGATCCTCTGGGGTCATTTCTCTACGTAGAATAATGGCCCGGGTCATTCCTGTACTTAGTGAAATGACTTCTGGGGTCATTTTCTAGGGTAGGGTCATTTTTCTGTATTACACCGGCAGTTATTACAGAAGGGAGAGGATGTTTTAGCAATGATGAACAGGAAAGAAAAAAAAAGGCTCCTTTTTAACCATTATGCTAAGCAGGTCACAATCAGACCATACAGAACGTGCAGTCTGATCTTGAACCTACACTGTCCGATAAGGAGACATATATTACTCAAACTTTGATAGGGATCACTTACATATTTCTGTATGGCTTTATATGTAACAACAGTTTTGTATAAACTCTTTATGATACTATATAATTCTAGATCTCTCCAAGTTGAAAGCATTTTCTGACCAAAAACCATATGCAACGCGCACTTTGCTGTCTGTCATAGGGTAGAAAACATCGTTGGAAAAGGAGAAAATGCTGGTACCCAGCATTTTCTCCTTTTCCAACAATGTTTTCCAAAGGCTTCTTTTTCAGTATCTTTAACAGTCGGCATTGTGAGGTAAAAGTTTAAAGATCCATTTCCACTGGTCGTTTGATTGATCAGTGTGGGAATGTAACATATTGTAAAACCATACATGATACATATATATTTAGAGTGAATCTTTCAGGGTGATCACTAGCAAATTTTGAGCAGTATATTTCCTCCGCTAATGCCTTTTAAACAGCACCATTTGGATTATATTTTGGATTGAAAGTTTAATTTATTTTACGCAGAACGATAAACGTTAAAAAAAAAAAAACTTTGTTAGATGCTTACCTTTGCTGTTTCTGGCGATCTACAAGCTGCTAGTACATGTGCTGAGGGTGGGGATATTCCCAGGAATGCTTCAACTAAACCAAGGCCTATTCCACGATTGGCTCCCGTAATTAACACGCTCCTCGGAGAGAAAGTCATTTTGTTTGTAGTGACTTAGTATTGTATTGGTGAATAAGTTAACCCTTGTCTCGCTAATATGATACGTATAAAATATTTAACCCTTTACCGAACAATCCCTGGTTTTTTTACGACTCAGAGGAAGAAGCCTTCCGAAAACATCCTGGGACAAGGAGAAAATGCTGGTTACCAGTATTTTATCCTTTTCCCACAATGTTTTCTGCTCTTCTGAAATCATGTTTCAATTTTTGAGTCACTTTTTTTTTTGTCGTCTGCAGATGCTTTCAATTTGGACAAGTCTTAAGATTTTGTCGTAGATTAAATTGTTCAAACTATGGTAAAAATCTATGTAATGCCAATTCAAACTTTTTGGTACGAAATATCGCCTTATTGGACAGTGTAGATTCAAGATTAGACTGCACGTTCTGTGCAGTCTGATCTTGATCTATCTACACTGTCCGCAAAAGGTTAGTGAGTCTGGCTGAACAGCCTAAGGGTAAAACATACTTAAACAATCCTGTACTTCAACGACTCTTGAGAAAAGAGATTGTTAAAAACACCTTGGGGGAAGTAGATACAACGCGGATAGCCAAGCTTTTGTCCCCTTATTGCAATATTTCGTATCATTTAATAATCAAATTTCAACATTTGATATTTAGGCCATGTTTAATTTGTTGTTGCTTTCGATTGGACGATACTAATATGTCGACTGGGTAAGGATTAATCCTGTATCAGATAGCGTAAATATGGGACTGGTCCAAATTGAAATTATTTGCAGACAACACGTAAAGGTGGCTAAAATAATTGGTCTTTAAAAGGGTAAAAAACGTTGCGGGAAAAGGAGAAATGCTGGTTACCAGCTTTTTCTCCTTTTCCCACGTTGTTTTCAAAATTTGTTCTTCCACTAGGTCCTTAAAAACACTGTTTTGTTGAGTTAAAGGTTAAAATGATTTCTACTAACATTCATAATAGCCCGGACATCCGTTACTAATGTAACCACGTCCGGATGAGCTAGCGTAATCAACGGAAAGTTAAATCTTTGATTCCGAGACGACACTTTACGTAATTTAACCTTTTACCAAACATTCCCTGGTTTTTACGACCCAGAGATAGAAGCCATCTGAAAACATTGTGGTAAAAAGAGAAAATGCTGGTAACCAGCATTTTCTCCTTTTCCTACAATGTTTTCTAACCTGCTGGAAAGAAATTTCAATGTCTGAGTTATGTTTATTTTGTCGTCTGCTAGTGCTTTCAATATGGACCAGTCCAACAGTTTGTCGTTCGGTAAAGGGGTTAAGTTTGAATGTCCCTTTTCGCGTATTGCAGGCCAAATCGTCTACAGCAGAGTCCCGGCTGCGCGCTGGGCTGCCAAGAGGACTTGAGAACAGCGGTCGCTGGTTCGAAGCCATAGCTCGGTCAGTTTCGTTCCGAGGATTGGTAATAGACTAGTGCCACAGGATTTATTCCTCTCTCGTCGCTGATCGTTATTTTGACAATCGTTATGTGGGAAAGGAGCCAGCTACTAAACGGGAAAAATATTTTGCGAAGTACTGGTAAGAGAAACTCAAGCAAAGCATGGATAGACGTGTGTACTAGCGGCCACGAGAGAACTTAACGTAGTAGACCCCCTAATAGAAACAGCCATTTCCACATGAATACTATCCTACAAAATTTGCTATAATTAAAAAATAGTGTTATTGTACTGCTTTAACCAAGCCACTTTTCCCTTTTTGTCTTTTCTAGAATTATCATCTATAAATCTAAAACCACTATATTTTCATTACAAAGAGAATAGTAATTACCCCCCTTTTCTGGAAACTAACAAAAGTATCTACAAATAATTCCAAGGCATAAAGAAATTTCTGGTCGGTTGAAAATGTTCAAAAGTATTATACCTGTATAAATCTGTATTTATTAACTATCAAGAAAACTATGTAATGCAGCACTAGAGGTATTAGGGGTCTACTTCCTTAAATCAATTTGGTGGAGCAACCAACCAAATCATGAAGTAAACCAGTCCTTTGAGCTGCATAAAAATTGATCAACAGCAAAAATCTCGATCCAGATCTCTAACCATTCAGCATTGCGTTCTTCGTCATGTTCTAGATTATAGAAAGTAGGCCAACCGTTCTTTTAGACAATCGCAAACTGCGTTTTTCTGAAATTCAACAGAAAATTCGAGAGCCAGTTTTCAGCCAGTTTTTAATTCATTACCAAACGACAAAATTTTTAATTTGTCAAAGACTGAAACATTTGCAGATTACAAAATAAATAAAAGTGACAGAAAATTTGGAATTTGTTTTGTGGAGGGTAGATAACATTGTGGGAAAAGGAAAAAATGCTGGTTACAATGTTTTCTATAGGCTTCTTTCTCAGGGTCGTCAAAAGTAGGGATTGTGCAGTAATGGGTTAACCCATTTTGTGTTTATTTTATCAGACTATAATCATTCTTGCATCTTCATCTTAAATATTCCCGCTAACGGTTGCAAGGTTGCAAAGATTACAACCGACAGAAAATGTATTTTTTTTTCTCGAGTTTGATTGATTGATTGTTTGATTGTATGGTGTTTAACGCCATTTTCAACATTATTTCGGTTATATCACTGCGGCAAGTGCACCTATCCAAGCTTTTCTGGCGTCACTTGTACCAGTTTTCTTGTCAAGCCATTGGCTCCTTTCCTACATACCCATCGTCGAAACAAAGCTCGAGACAATGGTTAGCAGTGGGAGTCATTTGATTGGGGGGCCATCAAACTGGAGAATTCACTTTTACGACATTTGTCGATTGGAAAACTATATTACAATGTTCCTATCAGTTAACCGTTTAACACAAAATGACGACTTTTAACGACCCTGTGGAAGAAGCCTTTTGAAAACATTGAGGGAAAAGAAGAAAATGCTGGTAACCAGCATTTTCTTCTTTTCCCACAAAGTTTTCTGCTCTATCAAAGAAAAATTGAGTCATCTGAGCCACTATAAAATTGTCGTCTGCAAATGCTTTCAATTTGGATAGGTCTAAAATTTTGCCTTGTGGTAAAGGGTTAATTGCTGGGTTTAAACAATGAATAACATGATTTCGAAGACAGTTATGGTATCATCCCATAAAACGATATTTAGAATATTTGCCGGAACTACTGTTGTCCTATATTGGTCATATTGTATCATTCTTGATAATCATGTGAATAGAAAAGGGTGAATAAGGAATTTAATAAATAGGATAATCAGCTCGAAGTGGGTTCGATGTGATTTAACTCATTACCAAACGACAATATTTTAGGCTTGTCCAAATCGAAAGCATTTGCAGACAACGAAATAAAAGTGACAGAAAGTCTGAAGTTTGTTTTGTGAAGGGTAGAAAATATTGTGGGAATTGGGGAAAATGCTGGTTACCAGCATTTTCTCCTTTTCCCACAATGTTTTCTAAAGGCTTCTTTCTCAGGGGTGTCAAAAATAGGGATTGGGTGGTAATGGGTTAAATATTCGTCGTCCCGACTCATGTTTTCAACCGCATCACATCATACATTACACCCATTCGAGTGACAGATTTTTAATACCACACACAATCAGTTGATTATACTCTATACACTTTGATAGAGAAAACGAAATAAATTGCAATGACTTTCATCAATCTTGGGAGAGACGATTTGCCGAGCCGGACTTGGACTTCACAAACTCATTTCTTCATGGAGATTGACCCGTTTGAATCAGAAATCGGGTGGCACCACTGTCAGATTACTTCCAGGTCAAAAGTAGCTCCATGTTAAATTTTGCTTTAGATGCACTGTTTCATGGAGCTGAGAGGGATTGGAAAAATATTATTTTTCTTCAAATTTTGGCAGTTGCGGAGTGGGGGGGGGGGGGGGAAGACTTAGATGTGTTTTTATTGTATATTGACAGGACTATATCGTGTCACTGTAGGAACAAAAAATTCAGGTCATGGCCATATGGCCGTGAACAAATGTTCTTGAGATGAAAATCCTAGGGTGCCTGTGTTGGCTTGTATTTAACAAAACACAAAAGATGTTGACATGCTCTTTTTACCATGGATCTGCTCCTGGGAGCAACAGACGGGGACGCCAAAGGTTTGTCAAAGATATTTTTTTTAAACTCTATTTTCAAAATGGCAAAAATTCAGTGTTGTGTTACCGAATTCAGTAGAAAATCTTTTTCCGGTCAAGACTAAAATCACTCCGTATAAGGCGATACTTTACTGCACATCCGGCGCCTTACTTCAGCATATGAAATAATACCTATTCAAATCCTGAATGCTTTTTGTTATTGGCTCAATCTGTGTGGCTGTGTTTCAGAATAAAGCATCTTGACGACATCAATAGTTCATTAATTAGAGGTTCTACATCCATTCAACGTAACTTATTCCTCGGATGTGCGACACGTGTACCTCAAGGTGTGGAGAAAATTACTTAAAGCGTGTATCGTCGGTTTACATAAAAAACTTAGTAACTACAGCATGAAATAAGCTGTAGTTACGAGGTTTTTGAAATAAACTGACGATATCTTTTATGTTTAACTCTTTACCGAAAGAATGTATAAGATTCGTCCAAATTTAAAGCGTTTGCATAAGACAATTAAACATGTGTGATTCCAAAAGTGAAATTTATAATTGGAAGGGTAGAAAATATTGTGTGAAAAGGAGAAAATGCTGGTTACCAGCATTTTCTCCTTTTCACGCAATGTTTTCATGAAGTTTCTTTTTCAGGGTCGTTAAAATTAGGGATTGTGTGGGAAAGGGTCAGTTATAAGAGAAATATGGCAGCTAAAGCTTTAACACTTACGTTTCTTATATTTTATGTATTTTTTGTATTTTTGACGTTTACGAAAGCAGGTTGGTGGATTTTGAAATTTATTAAGTGTATGTTTTTTTTTTTTCATAAATGAATTTCTGTTCTTGTCTTTCTGCATCTAAGTGAATAAAAACTGGATTAAAATTCTGATTTAGAGAAAGTTTAGGTTAACTCTGTACCAAACGACAAAGTTTTAGACTTGTCCAAATTGAAAGCGTTTGCAGACGACAATGTAAATGTAACTCAAGAATTGAAATTTGTTTCCAGCAGGGTAGAAAACATTGTGGGAAAAGGAGAAAATGCTGGTTACCAGCATTTTCTCCTTTTCCCACAATGTTTTCTAAAGACTTCTTTCTCAGGGGCGTCAAAAGTAAGGATTGTGTGGTAATGGGTTAACCTATCGGTAAGCGATTGTACATGTATAAAATTCTGGTCAACTTCAACATTAATCGACACTTATTAGTAGTTAACCTGAGGTGAGAATTTTGACCCTGGGTATGTTAAACCAAAATTTATATAATCGGGTGCAGGATATGTTCTAGCCTGGCAGTCAGGCCCTGCATTTCAGTCATTCTCATAAACAAGGTACACAACTGTAGTAAACTCACAGATATACGAAATGCTATTTGCCCTTCATCTTAAATCGGACATTTAGACCGAAATGTTAAAGTATTTTTTTTGCAGTTTTATTTTTTTTTTTAAAGTACTACATTTAACGGACTGATTCTAGTCAAGTTGTGTTCAAATGACAATCTACCAACTTAACCTAATTTGGAGAAGTGGAGTGCGGGATAGGGCCTACCATCTTGCGACGTATTTGCAGTTTTCTGACAAAATAAAGTTACTAAAATTAGCTTCACATGATAATTTTTGTCCAAATCACTAGCTATTTTCCCACATAACCATCAGTACTCAGCGGTGAGAGAATAGTGGATTCTGTCTCCATATTCATCGTCTATGAGTCAGTGTTTTCTTGTATTATCTTAAATGAAAGTCAGTGTTTCCTTGTATTACCTTAAATGTAAGTCAGTGTTTTCTTGTATTACCGTCTTAAATGAAAGTCAGTGTTTTCTTGTATTACCGTAAATGAAAGTCAGTGTTTTCTTGTATTACCTTAAATGAAAGTCAGTGTTTTCTTGTATTATTCTAAATGAAAGTCAGAGTTTTCTTGTATTATCTTAAATGGAATTTAGTGTTTTCTTGTATCATTTTAAATGAACGTCGGTGTTTTCTTTTATTATTTTAAATGAAGGTCAGTGTTTAAATGAAATTCAGTGTTTTCTTGTATTATTTTAAATGAGAGAAGGTTTTCTCGTGTATTACTTTACATAAAAAGTCAGTGTTTTCTTGTATTATTCTAAATGAAAGTCAGTGTTGTCTTGTATCATTTTAAATGAGAGAAGGTTTTCTCGTGTATTATTTTCAGATGAGAGTCAGTGTTTTCTTGTATTTTGTTAAATGAAAGTGAGTGTTTTCTTGTATTATTTTAAATTAGAGAAGGTTTTCTCGTGTATTATTTTCAGATGAGAGTCAGTGTTTTCTTGATTATGACCGAATGTTTGAATGTGATTTCGCTAAAGTATGTCGAGACTTGAACAATCCAAAACTTTATGGAGGTAAGATTATTTAAGATTTTTGTTACACCACAACACCAGTCCGAAAAATTACTGCAAGTGTTTGCAATATCTTTTTATTAACTCTTTCCTCGCTGTACACCACACATAACTCATTACCAAACGACAATATTTTAAGCTTGTCCAAATCGAAAGCATTTGCAGACGACAAAATAAAAGTGACTGAAAATTTGATTTTTTTTTCTTTTCTTTTTTTTTTTTGTAAAGAGTAGAAAACATTGTGGGAAAAGGAGAAAATGCTGGTTACCAGCATTTTCTCCTTTTCCCACAATGTTTTCTAAAGGCTCGTACATCTATCTAATATGGGCATTATAGGTACATAAGCTGACTAATTTTTCAAAACGACAACCGTTACTTTGAATTTCAAAATAAAATAAACTGTTACCCAGTAAAACGCTACCTGACGCGATTTATTCATTTATGATCAGCTAGCAGGTAACCTATGAACCAGCCATTTATTAAAACAGTCCCCACAGACTTGGGTTTAGCTTCGATATATGCCCTACTTTTCTCAAGTATCGGGGAATGGGTAATGCGTCATGGTAGACAGGTCGAATCTTTGAAGAATATGACATGCGCAGACAACATGCCACTTGATGCATAATACCAAATAGGTTTATAATAGTTAATGGTCCGTTTTTGTCAAACATCCGACTTAACCGTTGGAGGAAAAGTTTTCCCTGGTTTTCACGACCCCGAGAAAGAAGCCTTCTGAAAACGTTGTGGGAAAAGGAGAAAATGCTGGTAACCAGCATTTTCTCCTTTTCCCGCAACGTTTTCTTCCCTTTTTCAAACAAATTTCAAATTTTGAGATAGATCACTTTTGTCGTCTGCAAATGCTTTCAATTTGGACTGGTCTAGAATTATGTCGTTTGGTAAAGAGTTAATTAGAAAATTAACCATTTTGGAGAAGTTTTGACTCTGGTCAACCTGCACTTTATTGAGTCGTATTTCCCGACAAAGATTGGCTGCTGGATGTATTCGGCGCTTTACGATTTTTTTCCCCCATCAGAACAAACATCTTCGTAAGCCAAGGGTGACGATCCACTACGCTACTCTACCCTGGGCGGATCAAGCTTGATTTCGACAGTCCCGCTATACGCATTTTCATTGGTTGCAGCTAGCTGTAACTGCACCAATCAAATCACTTGTAGCATTTCATCTTTGATAAACATAGAAGAAGGTCGGGACCTTTCGAACAAAAATAGTAGGTAAACACGCATACCTCCGTGGATATGTGCAGGATCTGTAATGATTTATTACCGAAAAAACATAGACGAACAATATTTACAGTAAGTTTCTGTGTGACCTATCAATTATCGGAGGTTTTAGGCACTATCCCAGCACCTGACCTTGTAATGTCAAAGCATGTTTGTGATCATTGCTTCATGTTGAATTATATTGTATTCCTAAGCGGTTTGTAAAACGATATTTTATTGGCTATAAGAAATATGATGTAAAGGGGTATAATAACCAGCATCCGATGGGGGTGTATTGTAGGAATCTCGAAATCGGGCTCGATCCGCCAAGGTAAGATCCACGAAGTGATTGTAACCTCATCTTCGCAAGCCAAGGCTGACGATTCACTACATTACTCTACCCTTTGCGGATCGAGCTTGATTTTTACATTCCCTCGATACGCCTTTTCATTGGATGCAGCCAGCTGTAACTGCAACGAATGAAATCACTCGTAGCATTTCATTTTTGATAAAAACAGAATAAGGTAGCGACCTTTCGAATAGAAGGTAAACATGGAAACCCACGTGGATGTCTGCTTATCCCTTCATGTTGAATAATTGTATTCGTAAGCGGTTTGTGAAACGATATTTCATTGGCTTTCAGAAATATGATGTAAAGGGAGGTAATAACCAGCATCCAATAGAGAGCGCATGGTAGGAATCTCGAAATCGGGCTCAATCAGCCAAGGTAAGATCCACGTAGTGATCGTAACCTTGGCTCGCGAAGATGATTTCGAACTGAACAGATCTATTTTGTTTTGTTTTATACAGAAATACGTGACTCAGACGGTGCCTCGTTTAATTGTAACTTTGGATGGACACCATTCTGTATACAGTCAATACCAGACGGTGTGACGGACGGAAAGGAATTTTGTGACAAGGAATACCCTGGAAGCAAATTTGTGCATGAAAATGGCCAGAAACAGTGTGAACGTACGATTCTTGTTTAACCTGTCACTTAACAGCAAAATTCTAGGATATTCCAAATTGATAAGTTTTTTTTTTTCGGATTTTCAGATGACCATTTAACCTATTACCAAACGACAATATCTTAGACTGGTCGAAATCGACGGAATTTGCAGACGACAAAATAAAAGTGACTGAAAAATTGAAATTTGTTTTGTGAATGGTTGAAAACATTGCGGGAAAAGGAGAAATTGCTGGATACCAGCATTTTCTCCTTTTCCCGCAATGTTTTCAAAAAGCTTCTTTCTCAGGGGCGTCAAAAATAGGGATTGTGTGGTAATGGGTAAACCGTTTACCAAACAATCCCTGGTTTTCACGATTCTGAGATGGAAGCTTTTTGAAAACATGGTTGGAAAAGGAGAAAATGCTGGCAAGCAGCATTTTCTCCTTTTCCCACAATGTTTTCTTCCATATTCAAATTAAATTTCAATTTTGGATTCACATTTATTTTGTCTCCTGCAAATGCTTTCAATTTGGAATTGTCCAAAATTTTGTTATTTGGTAAAGAGGTAAAGATGGATCTGTACTAATTTTCAGCCTGTTTTCAGCAAATTTTTAAAATTGTAATTCTCATGTTATAAAACTATAACCATTCTTGTATCTTGATGCTAAATTTCGCCCCTGATGGCTGCAAGTTGGCACAGATTACGTCAAATTGAATACGCATTTCATGTTTTTTTGGGGCCTTCAAAGCAATCGTTGTTGCCTTTTCTAGTTTTAAACGAGGTCAAAGCCTTCGAGTTTATCTGTCCATCATATTGGCATTTTGTGCAGTCTGATCTTGATCTACATTGTACGCAAAAGGTCAGTGAGCCACACTTAGTGGCGTGTGGACTTAACTTTTTTTCTTGATGTCTAATTTCAGGTAACTTGGCGTCAAATCCCTGACTGAGTACTTTAGAAACAGACCAGAGATACCATTATACACAATAGTTACATTTACATTACTGAAGCTCCTTTGGAAACTATATATCATTGTAGTGAAATCTTAATGAATTGAATTCATAAACATGATGGAATTAAGTTTATTTTTCGTCGATGATGTTTCTTTTTTAGAGCAGCATAATAGACAGTCTTCAATAAAACTCGAAAATATTCAACTATTTTGTGTTTTGTGTTACTGTATATAACCCAAAGTTTTACGTTAAGCTTTAACCCTTTACACCATAGATACTCATTTTTACTCATTGCTTGAAGGAGTCTTTGGAAAACATTGGGGCAAAAGGTGAAATTGCTCGTGACGAGCAATTTCACCTTTTGCCACAATGTTTTCTATGCTATCAAAAGGTGTCATGTACATGTACATGAAGAAACAGCTTCATCCTTGCTGTTATTTAGGGTCAATTAGAGATACCATAGAAATGCCTTATTGGGTAAAGGGTTAACTCTTTGTACAACTTGAAGGCTCAATAGCGGCCAAAAACGTAATGCAGGAGTTTAAATGTATTTTAAAGGTGGCCCCTCAGATCTTGGGACAAATTTTTTACAAAAATACAAAAAAAAAAAATCTTTATATCCCCAAAGCCTTATAATTTTCATTCATAAAAGCCTAGTAGTCTAAAATCATCCGACAACAAGAGATATTAGACATTTACTACATCCTAGGTCGACGCCGACAGGAAATATGGTCTATTTTTACATGAGCAACTTGCTCATTTACATAACAGAAATACACGACGAAGCTTCAAACATGGCGTCCGAAGAAGGCATTATGTAAAATAATTACATGTTTGTTATGTTACGGAATTTAAGCGTCATTAGTCACGTGCCAGTCACATAACATTTCCACAATGATTTTTTTTTAAAATTTTTGGCACGAAATCTAAAAATAGCATAAGGGGCTACGTATCCTTTTAAGGAAATACCCCCCCCCCAATTTTTTTGCGTAATATCATGATTCTTAATTATTGATGATTTGTATTGCTCTGTTTTTTTTTTTCACTGATAAATTTCAGTGACATATATATTTTTTAATTTGGTGTGATGTGAAAAGCCTGAATTGACACCTTTAAATCATACCATGTAAAAGTATGGAAGATATTGTGAACATGACAATCATTTATTGTGTGGTCCGTCCAGGTGTTAGATGCTGGCAGAAAAAAAAATCAAAACCAGGCTAAAAGTAAACAAAAGATATCACTAGTGACTTGGCAGGTTTTAACCCAATTTTGAAATAATATCTCTGTCTACGTCTAACACTTGGACCGACCGTACAACAACAGATTGTCATCTTCACATCAATTTCCATATTTTTCAATGCTATATGTAAATTTAAACGCATTTTAACACACCTTTGTTTATTTTTGGCAGCTATTGTCACTTTAAAGCCTGATTTTGTACGGAATTGTAAAGCTTGTATTAAATATACACGTACTACTGTTCTACTTGTGATTTTTTGTTCGTTATTATTCACTGATATGTTGAGATGGCTCCACCCTACAGCCAGTTTTTATGAGGCTCCAGCATTTGTGCAAATTCTGCGCAATTATGGAAATGATGTACCAACTGACAGTCTTGGTATTTTGTGAACCACACACATGTGGCCGACATGTAAAGGATTGTCAGTCTTCAAGTTAATTAACTTGGGGGAAAAAACTGAACAAAATAATTGAAATATGCCGAATGCAAATGTCTGAAGCCATGTATCACTATGTGTTCTTCAGTTAGGATGATGGAGCAAGGAAACCTTTGACCAGTCCGAACACTTCAAATGACTGAGAGTTGTAAGCGACAAAACTCCGGACACTTGATGGTGTAGGTAATGGTGAGCCCCAAGCCTGGTCGATAAAAGAAAACAAAATCATCTAAATGGCCAATACTCTTTCCTAAAACCGAGCTCTTTTGTGGCGGTGTTATGAACCGAGCACGTTTAAGGCCCGGGAGTAAAAGTTGGCATGGATTTCGTCCTGTGTTTTACTCCATCACTGTGACACAGCTAACAGCCATCTTAACTCATTACCAAAAACAAAATTTTAGGTGTGTCCAAATCGAAAGCATTTGCAGACGACAAAATAAAAGTGACTGAAAATTTAAAATCTGTTTGTGAAGAGTAGAAAACATTGTGGGAAAAGGAGAAAATGCTGGTTACCATCATTCTTTTTCCCACAATGTTTTCTAAAGGTTTCTTTCTCAGGATCGTCAAAGTAGGGATTGTGTGGTAATGGGTTAAGGCGTTGCCCATATTGAAATCCGATGATGACGTCATAAAAACTGAATATCCATCAGTTCAGCGCCATAGACGAAGGTAAGTTGTTGTCACTCGGAGTTTGCAGACGGCCTAGACCAAAGTTAGACTGCATTTAATTGTGTAGTCTGATCTTGGATCTATACTATTGGCTTGTTTAGTCTAGCCTTCAGGGTTAAAAATCTTTCCGAGTATTACATAGAGGATATTTGTTTTTTTCGTTGTAAGATCGAAATTTATTTCATCGAGTGGACACTCGATATTTGTTTTTTTTTCGGTGTAAGATCGAAATTATTTCATCGAGTGGACACCATCGGTAATATTTTCACGAGTGGCGCAGCCACTCGTGAAAATATTACCGATGGTGTTCACGAGATGAAATAAATTTCGATCTTTCACCGAAAAAAAAAACAAATATTCTATTTATTTTATGCTTTTAAGTTTTAACCCTTTCTGGGAGGAGCTTTATCAAAATTCAGTACAATTCTTTTCCCTCATTCCCCGTGGCGTACCTCTCCCGCATAGCAACGTGACGTCAGGCGCGAGAAATGTAAGGTATATGACATCATATTTCCCATCTGGTTGTTAGGCACGCGCAATTTACGTAGGCAACAAGAACGCGAAAATCGGTATTTTCAGTGGTGGTACCAGTGTAAGATCGAAAAATATTTTCACTGCTATTTCTCGATATCCCACCGGAAAGCATGAAATAATGAAGCATAATTTTAACAATCGAATAAGGTCGGGAAGGCCTTGGCGGAGTTATTTTTGAATACATTGAAACGAACTTCTAAACGGCCACTTTTAAGCTGTAATTTCCCATTGACGTTTTCTTGCACCCGCTGCCTATAAAAGGGACAGGTTTTTAGGTTTCAGTTTTTTTTTTTTCGCAGCCTAATTGGCCGGTCTGAGAACATACCTGAGCCAAATTCTAAAGAGAATTCATTCAATATTAGCGCGGGAGAAACTTAATTCATGATTCGTCATTCATTCACTTTGATATTGAAATATCAAGTTTTTGAAAACTTCATGCTTGTTTTATCGAATAATATTTTTTTCACAGAAAATAAATTTCATGTTTTTTTCTTATCGCTTACAAAAGTTAAATATTTTATGCTTCGCTTTTTAAAAAAAAAAAACTTTTTGGCTGGTAGACACCATGCATGAGCAAACAACTAGTTTTCCTTTTTTTGAAGAAAGGAGTCATTCTGTTGGCAAAATCGAGAATAAAAATCGAAAATCTTTTCATCACAATACCATGGTTAACGTCCAGATATATATCTCAATTTGTTTTTTATCAATATTTCTTTTACTTGTTCCTGTTTATAAGAGAAACAAAAGTGGCCGTTTAGAAGTTCCTGTCAGTATAGAGACAACACACACACACATAGAGCACAAGAGCACACAATGAATGATAGCTATCAGAACTGTTTACAAGACTAGCAAGGACATTCTGTTATCAATCGTTTAACTCTTTTTACCAAACGGCAAAATTTAGATTGGTCAAAATTGAGAGCATTTGCAGACGACAAGTTAAATGTAGCCGGAATACTGTAGCCTACCTTTGAAAAGGTGGAAAACATTGTGGAAAACATTGTGGAAAACATTAAAAAATATGATTGTCAGCATTTCTCCTTCTCCTACAACAGTTTCAAATCAACAGCCATTAGTTTCTTTATAAAACCCTTTCCCAAACAATCCCTGGTTTTTACGCGTCTGGAATAGTAGCCTTTTGAAAACATTGTGGGAAAAGGAGAAAATGCTGGTAACCAGCATTTTCTCCTTTTCCCACAATGTTTTCTACCCTATCATAGACAGAAATCATCTTTTCAGTAAGAGTTGAATTGTCGTCTACAAGTGCTTTCAATTTGGTCTAGTTCAAAAGTTTGTCGTTTGGGAAAGGGTTAAACCTCGGGATTAAAAAAATCGTTGCACTGAAACGGTTTATAAATATTGTTTTAAATACGTTTTATCCAAAAACTTTAAAGTTAAATAACCCTTTACCACACAATTCCCAAAATTAAAGACCCTGAGAAAGAGAGCATTGTGGGAAAAGGAGAAAACTGCTGGTAGCCAGGTAACCGACATTTTCTCCTCTTCCCACAATTTTGATACTACCCTACCCTTTAGAGGAAGTCAATTTTCCAGTCGCGTGTATTTGTCGTCTGCAAGTGTCTTCAAATTTGACAAGGCTATTATTACTTTGTCGTTCGGTAAAAAGTTGAAAAAGTTTAGTAGTTTTTTCGTTCTTACTTTGTCAGTGGTCAACATCTAAAAAAGAAACCACAAGAATAACATCTTTGTTGGAAAAGAAAATTAGCCTCACCTAGATATAATTATAAAGAATGTCTTCAAAAGACCTAAGGAATGATTGCTTTCTATTTGTTTTGACAAAGTTCCATTTATATGGTTCAAACTCCGCAAAAAACAGAGAAGTTAAATGTAACTACAACAAGTGTAAATTCATGTCAGAATGCGCAGTCTACAGACCGAAATGACTGCTAGGCTCCCTCTGTCTCAAAGGTTTCACTAATCCTTTGCACTTTAAGGGAGGTAATTCATCTATAGAGCATACAGTTTCATTGAGTGGCCTCCCTTCCCATAATAAAAATTCGCCACCCGACAAGTTTATTTGACGGGACTGCCACCGAGAGAGGTTCGACACTTTTTTCAAAGCTTAAGTTTTTAGGACTTGTCGCCTTTAACCCTTACCACACAATCATTACTTTTAGACGACCCTGAGAAAGAAGACTAGAAAACATTGTGAGAAAAGGATAAAATGCTGGTAACCAGCACTTTCTCCTTTTCCCACAATGTTTTCTACCCTTCACAAAACAAATTTCAAATTTTAAGTCACTTTTATTTTGCTGTCTGCTAATGCTTTCAATTTTGACATACCTAAACTTTTGTCGTTTGGCAATGAGTTAGTTCTATAAGTTCTAATTGTTTTTGCATTCCCCAAAAAGCATAATGGTTTGTTTACCGAACGAGGAGTGTTTTCGAGGATGCTGGTGATTCAACCGTCAAAGAATAATCATAAGATTCAGTGTCAGTGTTTTTTTTTTTTTTTTTTTTGAGTGGGGGGGGGGGGTAAAATCGGTAAGCTTTCTTCTTCAGTACGTATTCTAAGGCAGAGCGTCTGAGTACGACAATCTGCCTCGCAGTTGAGCTAACCGTTACAGAAATGCAGTCCAAATAGTAAGTGCGTTTTTGTATGTGCTTTGATTGCATTTTACAAAGATTAATAGCGTGTATACCAGACATTTCTTGACAATTATTAAAAAATGGTAAGGATAATGTAATCAGGCAAAACAACGTAATTATCTGACTTCCACATTTATTAAAGCCTTATTGTGATATGGTTCAGAGATTCACGTTTGCCGTATATGGGGTAAGTATACATATTTGATAAACGATGCGTACATTTTTTTTTACAAATATTTCTTCAGTCGATAGATCAAAATACGCAGAATGCGAAATCTACCGACGATAAAAGCTTTAAGGTTGCGAAAAAACGCAGTGGCGAAACCTTCTGGTTGCGAACCTGCTTTACGACGAAACACAAATAAGCCCCCCCCCTTTTTCGTCCTTCACCTTGTATTGACAACTCCTCCACATGACGTCATTATGTTGACAGTGGTCGCCATCTTGTCAGGTTTCGACGGAAGACTTCAACAATTTGTGCTTATTTAGCACTTCCAGGTTGGTAGTGACTTTAGGCATTTAGAAGTTTGACTCTATAAGTTAAAACGAATCAACTTAAACCTGCCTGTTTGTAGCTTTTCCGTGCTTAAGTGAAGCAAATTGAAATTGTCATGTGATTGTTTTGGTGATTTGATTCGGCTAAATGTTTACCAATCAAAGCGGCTGAAAACCTCAAGGACGACGTTTGTAAACATCTTTTTGAGGTATCAGAGACGACCAAAAGGTATTTCCGAACAAAGATAAAACTAGTTCATTCTTATGAATGCATACGTCTGTAAGAAACGCTTCAGTAAGAGTTGTACTAGAAGTAGAAGACAACTGTTTGTTGATGCAATAGTTTTTACGGGGGGCTGTTGAACTTTATCCTTTAACTCTTTACCAAACAACAGTATTTTAGGCTTGTTTAATTTGAAAGCATGTACAGATTACAAAATAACTCTAGCTCAAAAATTGCAATATTTTCCAGCTGGGTATAAAACAGTGTGGTTACCAGCATTTTCTCCTTTTCCTAGTCCAAATATTTAGACGTACACATGCTTCTTTGCTGTTCAACATTTATTTTTCGGACATTTAACATTTTACTTTTCTTTTGCATGTTACGTCTAAACGGGCCCTACTTAGTTTTATGTAGCAAATTTGATTTCCTAAAATCCGGGATAATGGTGAAAAAGCACTCAAGTAAACATGATAGATAACTTAACTGGATACAAATTTACATTTCTGACTCTGAAAAAGGGCCACATTCATGCTATATTCATCTTGAGTTCAATCGTGTAACTTTTTCAACACAAAAGCCGCCATGTTTACAAGCATATTTCGGGTTAAATAAAAAAACGAATTTCCAAACGATTTTTGAACGAAATCCGATTAGCCCCCCCCCCCCCCCCCCACACACACACACACACACACGGATTGTAACCTTAGATTTGGCAACCATTTTCTGAAGTTCTGTTTACCAAAATTATTTCTAAAACCCTAACATAAATTAATGTGAAATGCCTGTATAATCATAGTCCCTACTTGTATCATGTATATACGATATCAACGTATTCAGCCTTTGGTCTTGTGCCAGAAGTTGAATTTAGAAATGGGAAACCCCGGCCTCATTGCGTGGCTTTATATATCCATTGGACAGTTCATGAAAAACATACCGTATACCAGAACTCAAGTAAAATGCATCCTATCACCAGAAGTAACTGTTTGCATAATATAAATGAATTGTTCTTTAGTCAATTAGCTCAGTTTGTGAAGCGCGATGAACGGGACGGGCGTGTGTAAAATTTAACATCTATTGGTCTTCTCTTGACAGAAGCACTAGAATACCAGAAAATAAAAAAAATATACTTTTTGCAGTATTTCTGCTCAAGCAAATTTGTACGAAAATCAAGTTGTGGAGTTGAAATTCATGTAATAAATTTTGGCTACACGCGAAAACTCACGCCAAAAAAAAAAAAATAATAAAGTGTCACTTTTTCCGTTGTCTCGTGTAAAATGACAGTTATGCAGTAACTTGACACTCTTATTTACATTATCTTTCTCAAATCATGCGGAAATACGTATCCATAAATTTACAGACATGAAAAATTGAATGTTGCAAAAAACGCAGAAACCCATGACACAACAGAATGTTCCGTTACACTCAGCCCAGTCAGAGACTTCAGACCACCTTTTCAGCTTTTTAATTGCTTTAAACAGAAAACTTTTATAATTATCTTGATCTAACAGACTTTTTTTTGTTGCAAATCATAAATATGCAGTTTAGAATCATTATTGTCCAACCCTCTAATATGAACTTAACCACAGATTTACAGCTCAGGGGTTAAGTGTGCCCTGAGCGGAAATACCGGTTTCGGTTCCTTCTATCAATTTATTAGCAGCTGTGAAGAAGGACTTGGAATTTTCTTCAAAACTACTTTATCATAAATCACCTGAAAATATTCAGTGTAGTATTCAAAGGGTTTCATTGCTATGGAACAGCTGTGGCGTGCAAAAACTCCCATGGCGTATCCATGACGTATACATAAGTTCTCTCCATGTCGTATTTTAGTAGGACTGGTTGGGAATATTCACTCTCAGTAATAAGAGCGAGTGTTCTGGAAAAACGTCATAAAATACCACTAAAACCGATCTTTCCTTTAAAAATATGCATACGGTCCTGTTTTGGTTGCAGTTCCTAAATTAACAGCAGTGAAACCATTGTTTGCATTTAGATAAGAGGTTCGTAAAAAGAAAGGTGACGTCTTTCACTTCATCGTGCCTAAGAAAACTGGGATGCATTTAGGGTTCAAAAACATGCACCCCGCGAAAACACATCGATCGACGATAGATCTAATTTCTCTATAATGAAATGAAGCTTTTGAATACTTTCCAACGTTAAAGTTCACCTAAATAGTTGGAGCCTTACTGTCGTACGTTCATTTATAAATGTCCATGTCTTTATCTACGTAAAATAAGGCCATGCACATAAAACATAATAAAATCCGATATGTATCACACAACCAATAATTCAAGAAATTTATCACTCTATTTAACACACAACTTCCAAAAAGTATCAGGAACTCGGGTTGGACGGGAATCCGGCGAAATCGATTCAGAAAACATGGGAACGAACCTGATTTGGGACGAGTTACTAGGACATTCTCTCGACGTTTCTTTTATTTATGAATAGTCTTAAAACTCGATAACCATCTGTAATGGGCCATTAAACGATTCAGTACTTCTTTCTAGGCAAAATTATATTTGTGAATGAGGGTTGCCCCTTTCTGTAACACTTTAATGGAGGTAAAGGAATTTCGTTCAAAAAATTTCGTTTAGTTGCCGTCAACCCGCGATAACTACACATTTACATACCGGTTATACTTCAAAAATAGGGTAGTGTGAAATAGAAGCGGATTTAACTCATAAAACGTAAGTGTTTTACAACCAAGTCTTTAATATCGGTTCAATATTGATTTATCTTGTTACCGATACCAGTTTCATTGGGCATTTTGCATTTTAAGTATCCAAATTTGTTGCTCAAACAGCGACAAGATTTGATGTCGGAGTTTGCTAAAGGAACCTATGAAGGGCCCGATAAGACCCTACGTACACGATGAATGTCAAAATGTGAAATAACGTACGTAGGGTCTTATAAATAGGACTACCTTTTCCTACACTGTTTTCAGAAGGCTCCAAAGTTACGGTTGTAAAAACCTGGGATTATTTGGTAAAGGCTAAACTCTTTTTTTTATCAACCAAGCTTACACCCATTGCAGACGTCAAAATATAGTGTTGCTTTGGTGATAATTTCTGGGGTCCTGAATGGATCAGTGGTAAGGTTAGTGGTAAAGTGTAGGCCTCATGACCTGGAGCCCGATGTTCGAGCCTCACTGGTTTGGCTGGGTTTTTCACAGGGATGTCCTTGGGTAAGGCACCTCAGAGCCCCAGCCCAGTACTGATGAAACCCAGGAAAACATGTATAAGTGAGCTGTCGCCATGAGTTGACTGAAAAAAAAAGTGTTGAAAGCGGCATAGAGAAAACATGGATACAGTGTTGTGCCTAGGCTACGCGATTGTGGGATTCCCGCAATTTTTTTAACATTGTCCCTTAAAATTTAAGCCATTGGGGGCTCACAAAAATCCAACTATTTTTCCCTATCTGGAGTCTACTTCAGTATTTACATACATGGCGTTAATTACAATGGGCACCTGCTCAATGTAGACTCTGACCGCGGAATTTTCCGAGATAAAGTCGCTAGGGATATCCGATATTTAAACCAGTCCTACTATGTCAATGCAACAATATGGCAAAATGCCAGATGCGGTTGACCAACTTTATGTTGTGAAATGTTAACTCATTACCAAACGACAATATTTTAGATTTGTCCAAATCAAAAGCTTTTGCAGACGACGGAATAACAGTGACTTAAAATTTGAAACTTGTTTTGTGAAGGATAGAAAACATTGTGGGAAAAGGAAAAAAACGCTGGTTGCTAGCATTTTCTCCTTTTCCCACAATGTTTTCTAAAGGGTTCTTTTTCAGGGACGTCAAAAGTAGGGATTGTGTGGTAATGGGTTAAAATAGAAAAGCTGCAGAAGAAATTGAATTGCAGAGGACTGTCATCTGATCCTGATGGTGACCAGTCAACATCTAGCTGCGCAGATACCAAACCATCGGCTTCTTGGACATCCGGGACAAGACTAAGAAAAAGGACAGAAAATTTCAGAAAAACTGGCTCACAAAATTTCTGTAGTTACAAGAGTCGGATGGAAGTATGAAATGTGTCCCCTAGATTTTTCTAGTGTCTCCTTGAAACTAAGGTGGGGGACACCTGTGTCCCCCAAAAATTTTGGCCTAGACACAACACTGTGGATAAATGGAGAAAATGCTGGTCACCAGCATTTTCTCATTAGCTCCAGTGGCGGAAGGCCAGCGAGCTATTGTCATGGCGTTATGTCCGTCGTGCGTGCGTCCGTTTGTCCGTGCATGTGTCCGTAAACTTTTTCTTTAAAAAACTTCTCCTCAGAAACTATTCATTGGATTTTTACCAAATTTGGCAGGAATGTTCGTTAGGTGGTCCTCTTTCAAATTCCTTGAAATAATTATGTTCCATGAAGAATTCTGGTTGCCATGGCAACCAAAGTAAAAAACCTTCAAAAATCTTCTCCTCCCAAACTGCTTATTGGATAGCATTATTATTTTGCAGGAATGATCCTTAGATAGAGGTCTAGAGAATTCCTTAAAAAAAAAAAGATCCGTCAAAAAACATGCCTCTTATAGGAGACTCATTTTCCTTTTATGGTATAAAGTGAAACTTTTGAAAAATGTTATTTGTTAGATTTCATTGTTGTATTGTAGGTAAGTTCCTTTGCAGGTAAGTCTCTACCACACAATCCCAACTTTTAAAGACCCTAAAGAAGAAGTCTTTGAAAAACACACTAAGAAAAGGAGAAAATGCTGGTAATCAGCATTTTCTCCTTTTCCCTCAGTGTTTTCTACTCTATCAAAGAGAGAAATCCTCATTTCATCAATGTTTAACTTGTTGTCTGCAAATATTTTCAGTTTGGTCACATCCCAGATTTTGTCATTTGTAAAGGGTTAAAGAGGGTTGCTTTACATAATCTATAGTCCTTTTCATATAAAACAAGAGACCTCTGCACTTTTATTAGTTCTGGTAAAGGTTTGTTGACCCTAGTTCAAAGTGGGAGAGCTTTACTGTTGTGACGAGGCATTCGTTATCCAATCAGACTGATCCTGCAACTTCAATAAAACAATTGCTACAATAACATATTTTCTATATTTTACCATAACCAGAAGACAAATTTTTATAACTGGTCATAATTGAAAGATGTTGCAGACAACATAATATATCTTCAAATTAATAAAACTTGTATCAAAAAGGGTAGAAATTATTGTGAAAAACTAAGAAAATGCAGGTTACCATTATTTTCTTCTTTTCTCGCAATGTTTTTCATAGCTTTTTTTCTTCAGTGACCTAAAATGCAGGAATGAATGGTAATTATTAAAAACTTCTCTTCACTGTTACAGAAAAATCAGGCCTGTGGAGCGATACAGGCGCTCAAGCGCCTCTAGTTTTCCTTTATTGTTTTCAAGCATCCTATCTATTGGGATCATCTCTAGATTGTGTTGTAAACAGTAACTTCAAATAACAAAATATCACACTTGTCCATATTGAAGCTGAATGCAGCCACGTATATAATTAGACTCAAGAACTGAAATTAATTTTTGGGGTTGAATGTAGAAAAGCAGTGTGAAAAGAGGAGAACATTCAATATATTACCAATATTTTCTCCTTTCCTTACACCATTCTCAAAAGCCATAGCTAAGTATTTATGAAATTTGCCAGAAAGAATTAAAACCCAAAATGACCTGTACTGCCTTGATTAAAAAGAAAGTGAAAGTTGACAGCTGCAAGTTTTGTGCAAAGCAATACATGTAATTACAAAAGTTGGCTCTTTGCCATCACATTTAACTCTGATGAACTATACCATTTGACAAACTTCAGACTGCTTCAAATTAAAAGTATTTTATCATAAGTTGGTAAACACTGTGGGGAAAGGAGAAGATGCGCCTTACCAGCATTTTCTCCTTTTCCCATGGTGTTTTCAAGACTTCTCTTGCAGAGTTGTTAAAACTTAGGATTGTTTGGTAATGATATTGATATATTAATCGTTTCCTACACAATCCCAGGGTTAGAATGAATAACAATTAGAGGAAGAAAGCTTTCAAATACATGTGTGAAAGGAAACCTTATCCAACCATGTCTTCTACCCTTCCAAAGACAAATTTCAAATTTCTCGATGAATTCAATATGTTATCTTTAAGTTTCTTCATTTGGGCAAGTCTTGGTTATTTAGACTCAAGTGTGAAATTTTATATAATATTAAGGGTAAGGCAGCTATTTCATTCTTCTAAATATTTCTTCTTTTCCCCAAATATTTTATTCTTGTTTTGAGATTTTTTTCAATTATGTTTAACAAGTTGCCATACAGTTGCCAGAATTTTATTGTCACAAAGGAAAAGATTTTTTTTTTTCATGGGAATAGGAGAAGATAGTAACCAACATTTTCCTCCTTTTTGCCCAACATGTTCTACCCTTTCAAAGACAGTATTAACCCATTACCACACAGTCCCTACTTTTGACACCCCTGAGAAAGAAACCAACATTTTCTCCTTTTCCCGCAATGTTTTCTACCCTTCACAACACAAATATCAAATTTTCTGTCACTTTTATTTTGTCGCCTGCAAATGCTTTCAATTTGGACCAGTCTAAAATATTGTCGTTTGGTAATGAGTTAATAATTTGTGCAACCCTTGATAAATGATAATTAAGTTGTTTAACTCATTACCAAACGAAAAATTTATAGAGTGGTCCAAATTGAAAGCATTTGCAGACGTTAAAACAAAAGTAACTGAAAATTTGAAATTCGTTTTGTGAAGGGTAGAAAACATTGTTGGAAAAGGAGAAAATATTGGTAACCAGCATTTTCTCCTTTTCCCACAATGTTTTCAAATGGCTTCTTTCTCAGGGTCGTTAAAAGTCGGGATTTTGTGGTAAAGGGTTAAAGTTGATTGTGTAGTACAGGGTTAACTCTTTACCAAACAACAAATTTTTGGACTAAATTCAATGCACCTCATGACAACAAATTAAATCCTATTAATTTGATGATTCCTGACTATATTATGGTAGAAAATATTTGTGGGAAAAGGAGAAAATGCTGGTAACCAGCATTTTATCGTTTTCCCATAGTTTTCTATAGGTTTGTACCCTCAGGGTTGGTAAAAGTCAGGAATGTGTAGTAAAGAGTTAAATTGAAACTAGATGGACAAGAATCTTTAACTTGATTAAACTTTTTTAATTGATTACCTCTTTATACACAGTAACGACTTGGCGACTCCGAGGTAGAAGCCTTTTGAAAACATTGTGGGAAAAGGAGAAAATTCTGGAAACCAGCATTTTCTTCTTTTCCCACAATGTTTTCTTCCCTTTCCAAATTAAATTTCGATTTTCCAATCACATTTATTCCGTCATCTGCAAATGCTTTCAAGTTGGACCAGTCTATAAATTTGTTGTTTGGTAAAGAGTTCACTCTTACTACACAAACACACATTTTAATTACTTTAAAAGAGACACAGTATCAGAAATATTATGAAGAAAGTAGAAAATGCTGTCGACTTGCATATTTTTCATTTTCCACAATGTTTGCTATCCATTCACTTACAAAAACTTTCACTGGTAAAATATGTAAATAGAAAAAGTTTGTAAATGTTCCAAATTCGCGTAATGGCAAAAATTTCTACTGTTGAAAAAATTCACCTTGCACAGCATTTTTTCAGCTGTTGAAGGGGTGAAAAATGTTGGAAAAAAATATTTTTTTTGTCACCTGAAAAATTGTGTCCACATGTACATACAATGTATTCAGTTATCTAGTAACCCTGGTCAATTACTGGTATATCAGGTCATGGCCTCACATGCCCGGCATTGATTGTTGACCAGTAGTTGAACTATTGTAGGATTCAACAGTCTGAAGTAAGTTACTTATCACCATGACAAGTCTGATGAGAAATGTTTGATAATCATGCAAGTTGTATCTAACTTTCAGAACCTTGAACAGAATAAGTTAAAAAAACACTTATTTTTGTATCATGAGATCCTCTGTAATTAGTCTACATGTACTTTTGCATATATTTTGCTATAATGGTAGAGGGGGTGAGTTTATGTGATTCCCTGTATGTTGTGAGAGTATTTTATTATTTCATTTTCAGACATCTCTGAAACTACAGATCCTAATGGTTTACCAAGTTCCTTTCAGGGTATTTTTTCAGGCTTTTTGAAAAAGCTAAATTTTATTAAGAACTCTGGTTACCATTGCTGAAAAATTTCAAAACTTGTTTGTCCAGACCTGCTGATGTGATTATATTGTGAATTGGCTCAAGTGGTCTATAGCACTATATATTTCTTTCTGATCTGTGGCTAAAAGAATCTTCATCTTTGGCCGTTTTCATCAATTGTCATGACTTTTTGTATGCGGAAGGGTTGTTTTATGATATGGCCCCAGTCAACTGTCTGTCTGTTAGCAATTTCTTGTATGCGCATCTACAGTTTTCATCGTAATAAGTTTAAATTTACCACAAGGAATCTCTATGATGTATAGTTGTGCATGTGATCCTTTTAACCCATTGCCAAATGACAATATTTTAGACTGGTCCAAATTGGAAGCATTTGCAGATGACAAAATAAATGTGAATCAAAGATTGAAATTTGTTTCCAGCAGGGTAGAAAACATTGTGGGAAAAGGAGAAAATGCTGGTTACCAGCATTTTCTCCTTTTCCCACAATGGTTTCTGAAGTCTTCTTTCTCAGGGGCGTCAAAAGTAGGGATTGTGTGGTAATGTGTTAATTTGGATCACTTTATGCATGCATTCTGTAATTATAACCCATTTTACCGACACACCCCTTTAGATGGATATGCACCTCTGTGCGAAACTATTGTTGATCTATTTCCATAAAAAATCATGACTGGAGCAAGATCTGAAATTTCTGTTCTCAAAAATTGATTATCAGAATTTGTTCCTGATTTTGTGTGGTTGTTTTTTAAGTGGATCTCCTTCACACTAATTTAGAATACAATGATTTGTCAAAAGACATGAAGCCATGAACATAGCTTTCAAATGATATTGAAGCCATATAGCAAACTTTAAAATCTTCTCTTCAAAATTATTGCGAAAGAAGTTACTTGCACTTAGTATGAAGATTTTTTGATAGAATCTTATTATCTGGATTTGACATGGCAACCATTTGCCTAGCTTTTTTATTTTCAGAGGATCAATACAGCAACTCTGTTACATGTAGCTTTTTACCAAACAACAAAATTTTGGACTTGTCTAATTTGATAATATTTGTAGATATTACATTCAGTACAGCTCAGATGACAGGATTTGCAATTAAAAAGATAGAAGGCTCTTTTGGAAACTGAGAAAATGCTGGTTAAGTGTATTTTCTCCTTTTCCTAAAATGCTTTCAATGACCTTCCTATAAAGAATCCGTTTCTCTGTATAATTGTCATTTACTGTACATTTGTTTTCTCTTTCTCTTTTCAGATTGAGTTCAATTGAAGTTACAATCTGTGTGTGGTACCTGTTTACCAGGTTTACCCGGTAGTTTGGAATATTGCTTGAGGGACAGCGTACAGGATTGTAATCATATTACATGTATTTTAGTTTTCCTGGATTCTACTTTTGTTCTCTAAAAATAGACTTGGAAATTCCTGAAAGCATGACTGTTTAATAGTTTACATAGGATGACATAAGCACTGAAAGCTGTCTATAATTTAGCATATTACATTTAGCTTTATGTTCATCAAGAAAGGTTATTATTTACCGTGAATTGTGTATCCTAGTGTGATCTACAGTTTTTCTTAAAGTGGCTTGTGTGTAATCAATTTAACAACTTGAAAGAAATAATCTGATAGAAGTACTTTTTTAAATGTGAGAATTTTACTTTTATTGTTAGAAAAGAAGTATAGCACTTTTAACTGCAAAGGCTATAGTTTTCACCGACATGAAATTCAAGAAGAAATTACAGATTATGTGTGACTTAAAAATGAGGCTTATCAGCCAGTACGTGCTATTTGTGTAAGGACAGTCAAATCTCTATAATTGATAGGGATCAATCCACAGGGCGTGATTATGCATGATAACATGGTAAGTCCAAAATAAACTTTTTCTCTTACTTATTAGCTCCACTGGCCGAAGGCCAGTGGGCTTATATCACGGCCCGGTGTCCGTCGTGCGTCCGTGCGTGCGTGCGTCCGTCCGTGCGTGCGTGCGTTAACTTTTATTTCAAACATCTTCTTCTCTGAAACTACCCATCCAATTTTGATGAAACTTCACAGAAATGATCCTGCCATGGTCCTCTTCAGAATTCCTTGAAAGAATTTTATTCCTTCAAAAACTCTGGTTGCCATGGCAACAAAACTGAAAAATATTGAACATTTTTAAAAATCTTCTACTCTGAAACCATAAGGCCTAGGGCTACCAAATTTGGCATGTAGCTTTATCTAGTGGACCTCTACCAAGTTCCTTCAAATATTAGCCCTGGGGTCAAAATTGGCCCCACCCCGGGGGTCACAAGTTTTATATGGGCTTATATAGGGAAAACTTTAAAATCCTTCTGGTACCTAGCCATAGGGCCTAGGGCTACCAAATTTGGCATGTAGCTTTATCTAGTAGACCTCAATCCAGAGTGCCCAAATGATAGCCCAGAGGTCAAATTTGGCCCGGCCCAGGGGGTCACAAGTTTTATATGGGCTTATATAGTGAAAACTTTAAAAATCTTTTTGTACCAAGCCATAAGGCTTAGGGCTACTCAATTTTGCATCTAGCTTTATCAAGTGGTTGTCTACCAAAGGTGCCCAAATTGTAGCCCTGGGGTCAAATTTGGCCCTGTCCTGGGTAGGGCTCCGTACCGGTACTCGATATATATCGAAAACCGGTATTTTACGTTCGATAGATATATCGGATTGAACGTTTCTGTATCGAACAAAATATCGATCATCAAAAGAAAATAAAAGTAAAGCATATAAATACCCAATTTAGTTGTTTTTAACGGCGAAATTCATTAGGAGTTTACTTTAGGTAATCTCTAAAGTCGAGTAGTCGTAGAGGTAGGTGTGGCTACCTGGGAAACTTAAAACCAATCGAAATGCGTCATTCTTTATTACTCGCCCTGTACCCGTTACACAATGGATGACAATTAGCTAATACCCCTATTTTCGTTCCCCCGTCATGTTGTTTGAAATCTGCAAATTATGCATCAATCAGCAGATTGCAGACAAATTTACGCTGATAATTGGTCAATATAGTTGATTAAAGAAAGGTAATGAACATCTCGTGATGTGATCGAGAGGTAGCGATGGAAATAATTGAAACCGTGACCTTTCAACCTTCCTAAGATTTTATTTGGTCGATCTTTTAATATTGCCGAAAAATGTGGCTCGAAAATCAAATCTCTTTTTCCATTAGATTATCTGAAATCAGTGTTCCGACTCGCGTAAATTATTGTATAAATCATTTTATAGACTTGAAATTGCATAACAAATGTTAATCACACGCGAGACCTCACGTAAGAAAAAACATGCACAAAAAGGCCATTATCTGTTTATCGTGAGTAAAATAACAGGTTTTGATGCTAGTTCTAATCCTTATTGAGAAATCTATGTCGAATCATGCGAACATACCTATCCAGAAATTAACACGCATGAAAAATTGTTCGGTGAAAAAAAAAAAACACGGAAACCCATGACACAACAAAATGTCTCCTTGACATTGTCCGATCAGAGTAATCTTAGACTGTCTTTTCAGCTTTTTAATGAGTAGTAAATGTAGATCTAGTTAGAATTCATATTAATTTAGGCCTACATAATTATGAAATATCAATACAATCTAGAAGTGTTAAATTTGCGGTATTTTGTTTTTCAGGTATGCTGAAAAAAGAACAAACACAATTTTAGCATTTTTTTCTTTCTTTTCTTGAAAATTGAAATATCATATGATATATCGAATATCGATCATTTTGTATCGATACAAATATCGTATCGATCAAACTGACCGATACGGAGCCCTAGTCCTGGGGGTCACAAGTTTTACATGGGCTCATATTGGGAATTTTTTTAAAAATCTACGTGTACCTAGCTATAAGGCCTAGGGCAACCAAATTTTGCATGTAGCTTTATCTAGTGGGCCTCTACCAGGAGGGCCCAAATTATTAGCCTTAGGGTCAAGTTTGTCCCCACACCAGGGGTCACAAGTTTTACATGGGCTTTTGTGATGAAGACTTCCTAAGTCATCTTGTTACTAACCATAATAAAGACTAGGACCACTAAATTTAGCCCTGTCTCATGGATTTTATGTTTTACAGGGCCTTTTATTGAGAAAACTTTGAAAATCTTCTTGTTTATAACCACACATTCTAGACCTGTATTATTTGGTATGGGGCTTTATCTTGTAGAGCTCCACCAGGATTCAAGTAATTATAGCTTTGTGGTCAAAACTGGATTTGCCCAGGGGTCACAACTTTTTTGTTGGTTTTTATGGAAAAAAATTGTATGCCTCAAGTTTGAAACCAGTTGGCCAAATAATGTAATGTTTGGCTTGTAGTGTTTTTACGAATTAGCCAGTGGAGCGATACAGGGCCATCATGGCCCTCTTGTTTTTAATGTCAGTGACAGGAAATATCATTTGTGTTGTACAGTGTCTTATTACTTACCAGACAACAAAAAATCAGTCTTGGTATATGCAGACAACAAATTTAACCCTTTACCACACAATGATGACTTTTGACAACCCTGAGGCAGAAGCCTCATGAAAACATTGTGGGAAAAGGAGGAAATACTGGTAACCAGCATTTTCTCATTTTCCCACAATGTTTTCTACCCTTCACAAAACAAATTTCAAATTTTCAATCATGTTTCTTTTGCCTCTGCAAATGCTTCTCAATTTGGACAAGCTTGAAATATTGTCGTTTGGTAAAGAGTTAACTGTCCTCAAACAATGAAACAATGGTTAAAGCACAGGATGATGTGGTAAAGAGTTAACCCATTACCACACAATCCCTACTTTTGACGCCCCTGAGAAAGAAGGCTTTAGAAAACATTGTGGGAAAAGGAGAAAATGCTCTTAACCAGCATTTTCTCCTTTTTCCCAAAATGTTTTCTACCCTTCACAAAACAAATTTCAAATTTTCGGTCACTTTTATTTTGTCGTCTGCAAATGCTTTCAACTTGGACCAGTCTAAAATTTTGTCGTTTGGTAATGAGTTAATTTCATGTACATCGTCACAGTACATGCAGTTTGAATTCTGAAAAATTTGGTCTTGCTCCATGTAACAAATATAAAACAGATATGGATCCCATATAAACTGCTAAAAGCAGACACATAATTGCGGGTAAGAATGTTAAAGTAGATTAAAAAAAAAACAGTATCTTCACATTTTGACTTGCTGAAATAATTTTTAAAATAGGTTTAACCCATTACCACACAATCCCTACTTTTGACACCCCTGAGAATGAAGCCTTTAGAAAACATTGTGGGAAAAGGAGAAAATGCTGGTAACCAGCATTTTCTCCTTTTCCACAATGTTTTCTCCCCTTCACAAAACAAATTTCAAATTTTCAGGCAATTTTATTTTGTCGTCTGCAAATGCTTTCAACTTGGACCAGTCTAGAATTTTGTCGTTTGGTAATGGGTTAAAATGGACAAAGTCAACCCTGTTTGAAATACAATGGAACATTTTTCTTCCTGGAAAGAACTGTGTCCTAGAATCTTTTTCTTCACAGAGTTGGATAAAAAGGTATGAAAAAGATGGAAACACAGCACTTAAAACGTATCACTGGAAAACCTTTTAGCTCTTTACCAATCGACAAAAATTTTAGACCCTTCTAAATTGAACACATTTGCAGACGACAAAATTAGTCTGACTAAAAAATTAAAATTTGTTCAGGGAGGGGAAGAAAAGATTGTGGGAAAAGAAGAAAATGCTGGTTACCAGCATTTTCTCTTTTTCCCACAATCTTTCAGAAGGCTTCATTCTCGGGTCCTAAAACCTGGGATTGTTTGGGAAAGGGTTAAATCTTATCCTGCTGAATAGCTAGAACTGAAACTTTTATGCAGATAGTAAAAACCAAGATTGTTCAATTTTATTGGTATTTTTTTGGAGAAAAAACATGCCCCAATTGGACAGTGTAGGTCAAAGATCAGACTGCAAATTTGTGCCTTCTGATCTTGATCTACACTGGCTGCAAAAGGTTAGTGAGTCGCCCTTAGCAGCTTAACCCTTTACTCCATAGATACTCATTTCTACGCATTACTTGTAGGAGCCTTTGGAAAACATAGTTGCAAAAGGTGAAATTGCTCGTGACGAGCAATTTCACCTTTTGCAACAATGTTTTCTATGCTATCAAATGGTGTCATATACACATAAGAAACGGCTTCATCCTTGCTGTTATTTAGGGTCCATTAGAGATACCATAGAAATACCTTATGGGGTAAAGGGTTAAGGTTTAAAAAGCAAAATTTAATGTAATCATCATATTGACATATATGTCCATTCATGTAGAAAAGAAAGTTAAAACATATGCAATGGGGTATGAAAATATAGGTTGATGTACATTTCAAGTTTGTTCTTTATCCTGTACCAAACAACCCATAGCTTAAAAATATCTGGAGAATAAAGCTTGTGAATACATGAGTGGAAAAGGAAAAAAAAATATAACCAGGATTTTAAGCACAGTGTTTTCTACCCTTCCAAAAATTCCGTCCACATCATTTTGTCATCTGTAAATAGTTCTGATTGATCAATTTTATGTCATCGTTTTCAACATTATTGTAGTAATATATAGCAAGGGCTGTGCATGCTTTCCTGGAGAGAACCCTTTCCAAGCCACCAGCTGTTTCCCACATTACCTCTTTACCATCGTCTAAACAATAGTCACCGGTAAGAGAAGATTGGATCCTGTTGCAACAATTATCATTGATCCTCAGGTAGAAATTTGCTGAGCTAGGGATCAAAATAGTGGTACTAAACTACATGTGCATGATTTTTGTCAAGTTCCTTGTGTCATAGGCTGTCAGCTTCTAGGACTTGTCACCTAATGCTTTAGATTTGTATAAGAATAAAATTTCTCTGTTTTGTCAAGATTTAACTCTTTACCAAACAACAAAATTGTAGACTGGTCCAAACTCAGAAAGCTTTTGCAGACGACACAATAAACGTACCTCAAAAATTGAAATTTGTTACCAACAGAGTAGAAAACTTTGTGGGAAAAGGAGAAAATGCTGGTGACCAGCATTTTCTCCTTTTCCCGCAATGTTTTCAAAAGGCTTCTTTCTCGGGGTCGTAAAACCAGGGATTGTTTGGTAAAGGGTTAAGCCTTTACAACACAATGCAGACTGTTGATGACCTAGGAAGGAAGTTTTTTTGAAAACATTGTTTGAAAAGCAGAAAATGCTGGTAACCAGCATTTTCTTCTATTCTCACCTGTTTTCTTGCCTGTCAAAGAAAAATTGTATTATTTGAGCCACACTGAAGTGGTTGTCTGAAAATGCTGTCAGTTTGGACTAGGTTAAAATCTTGTCATCTTGCAAAGGTAAAATGAAAAATACGGAAACATGCATTTGAAAAAAGTGAAAGTGAAAGTATCTATTGCACGAGATGGTAGGATATCCTATTGCTAGACACATCAACCCTTGCCACACAATGAATTTCTATTTTCAACACTTTACCAAATGACAAAATTATGGACTGTACCAAATTGAAAGCATTTGCAGATGACAAATTGCAGAATTTTTCCTTGATATAGTAGAAAACATAGTGGGAAAAGGAGAAAATGCTGGTTACCAGCATTTTCTCCTTTTCCCACAATGTTTTCTATAGGTTTCTTTCTCAAGGTCATGTAAAGTTGGGATTGTGTTGTGAATAGTTAACATGAATTAATAACCCTGAAAAATAAAAGAGATTGTGGGAAAAAGGAGAAAATAAGTGTAAATGGTATTTTTCAGTATTGGTATTTCATGCTTCTCCCACAATGTTTTCTTACTTTCAACAGACAAATTTAATTATATATGGCACATTTACTACATTTATGTTGTTTCCAAATGCCGTCAGTTTGGGCCAGTCCAAGATTTAGTTTGAGTTTTTTTTATGCTTTCAAGTGACCAGTCCAAGAGTTAATCATGCGTTAGAGTCACTACAGAACTCTGATCAAAAAACAAAATTTTAGACAAGTAGGAATTGAAAGACATTACAGAAAAGAAAATTAAATGAATGACAAGTTATGTGATTTGTCGGGTAGATATCTCTATTGGAAAAAGTAAAATGCTTGCTAGTATTTTCTTCCTTTTCCCACACTGTTTTCAAAGGCCTTTTTGTTCAAGGTTGTGAGACCCTGAGATTGTATGATAAAGGGTTACCTTAACTCTTTACCACACAATCCCTACTTTTAACACCCCTGTGGAAGAAGCCCTTTGAAAACATTGTGAGAAAAGGAGAAAATGCTGGTAACCAGCATTTTCTCCTTTTCCCACAATGTTTTCTATCCTTCCCAAACCAAATTTCAGTTTTTCAGTCGTATTTATTTTGTCATCTGCAAATGCTTTCAAATTGGACCAGTCTAAAATTTTGTCATTTGGTAAAGAGTTAAATAGTATAGCAAGTGACACAATGTTAGAGGAATTTGAAGGAAATAAAATTAGCTCTTTTACCAAAGGACAAAATTTTAGACTGGTCCAGTTGAAAGGATTTGTACAGACAAAGATGGCTCAAATTATGGAAATTGGCCTTCACTCAGAGTAGAAAACACTGTGGATAAAGGAGAAAATGCTGGTTATCAGCATTTTCTCCTTTTTCCACAATGTTTTCAGAAGGTTTCCTTCTCAGGATGGTTAAAAGTTGGGATTGTGTGGTAAAGGGTTTATAATGGACCCAGAGGAAGAGATAGTTAAGGCTTTTGAAATTATTTTCAAAAAATCATCCTTTTTGATAATATTTACTTCTCTTATCTATTTCATGTATGCAGGGCCGTAGGAACAGGGGGGGGCCAGGGGGGGCCAGGCCCCCCCAATAATTTGATCACCAATGAAATGACAGTGTTTGGTCAAATATTGCTAGACAATCGTCGTATATAAGGAGGATGCAATAATATGTCAGAGTAACTTAATGCAATACGCTGATAGAAAATTTCAAACAAATTAATATAGTTCTAAACAAACGGAAAAGAGCCACAGAATTTTTTCAACTACTATTGTTATCTGACAAGACTGACATACACCAAACAATTTTCGACATCACATTTCGTTCGGTGTGATTTTCTGCTTTTTTTTTTCTTTTCCAAATCTCATAATTCACCACACTGTTGAACAAATTTCCTTCTATTTCGGTCCCTAGTATTAGTAGGTGGGTTATTTCTCACTGCATAACGAAACACACTATATGTTGAATCGGGACAAGCCAATTCTGAAAAGTTTGGCCCCCCCCCCAAATCCAAAATTGCTTCCTACATCCCTGTGTATGTACATGTACATGATAAGATTTTGTCATTTGAACTAAATTCAATTTTTTCATATACAAATGCCTCCACTATGAACTAGTTGAAAGATCTTGCCATTTGGTTTAGAGTTCATAAGAAATTGTTGGGTAATAGGATAAGAAAGATTTTACATGACAATTCTGACCAGGAAGAGATTTTTGCCTCAATAGCAATTGTGTCTGTGAGAATGTTTTCCACTCATAACCCATTAAATATAGACTGTACTGTGTACCATCCACTTTAGCAAATTTTAAACCCTTTTCCACACTACACTGTGTTTAACTCGTTACCAAATGACAGTATTTTAGATTTGTCAAAATCAAAAGCATTTGCAGACAACAAAATAAAAGTAACTTAAAATTTGAAATTTGTTTTGTGAATAATTATAGAAAACATTGTGGGAAAAGGAGAAAATGCTGGTTACCAGCATTTTTAGCTCACCTGAGCACAACGTGCTCAAGGGGAGCTTTTAGGATCACCCGGTGTCCGTCGTCCGTCGTGCGTCGTCCGTCGTCCGTCGTGCGTCGTCAACAATTCTTTAAACATCAACTCCTCTGAAACCGCTGGGCGGATTTTGACCAAAGTTGGCAGGAATGTTCCTTGGGAGGTCCTCTTTAAAAATTGTTCACAGAATTTGATTCCATCAAAAACTCTGGTTGCCATGGCAACCAAATGGAATTTTTTAGCAAATTCTTTAAAAATCTTCTCCTCTGAAACCGCTGGTCCGATTTTGAAATAATTTCACAGATATGTTCCTTGGGTGACCCTTTTCAAAAATTGTTCGTGAAATTTTGATTCGTGAAAAAATGTGGCTCTGGTGAATGGGGGCTTCTTGCACTATACAGAAATGAAGGAATTCTTTAAAAATCTTCTCCTCTGAAACCGCTGGTCGGATTTTGAAATAATTTCACAGATATGTTCCTTGGGTGACCCTTTTCAAAAATTGTTCGTGAAATTTTGATCCGTCAAAAAATGTGGCTCTGGTGAATGGGGGCTTCTTGCACTATACAGAAATCAAGGAATTCTTAAAAAATCTTCTTCTCTGAAACCACTGGTCAGATTTTGAAATAATTTCACAGAGTTGTTCCTTGGGTGACCCTATTAAAAAATTGTTTGCGAAATTTTGATTGGCCAAGAAACATGGCTGTGGTGAATGGGGGCTTCTTGCACTATACAGAAATGAAGAAATTCTTAAAAATTCTTCTTCTCTGAAACAGCTGGTTAGATTTTGAAATAATTTCACAGACTTGTTCCTTGGGTTACCCTTTTCAAAAATTGTTCGCGAAATTTTGATTGGTCAAGAAACATGGCTCTGGTGAATGGGGGCTACTTGCACTATACAGAAATGAAGAAATTCTTGAAAATTCTTCTTCTCTGAAATGGCTGGTCAGATTTTGAAATAATTTCACAGAAATGTTCCTTGGGTGACCCTTTTCTAAAATTGTTCGTGAAATTTTGATTGGCCAAGAAACATGGCTTTTGTGAATGGGGGCTACTTGCACTATATGGAAATGAAGAAATTCTTGAAAATTCTTCTTCTCTGAAACCCGTGGTCAGATTTTAAAATAATCTGACAGAGATGTTCCTTGGGTTACCCTTTTCAAAAATTGTCCGGGAAATTTTGATTGGTCAAGAAACATGGCTCTTGTGAATAGGGGCTACTTGCA
The DNA here is from genome assembly GCA_943736015.1 of Tridacna crocea. Classification (NCBI taxonomy): domain Eukaryota; kingdom Metazoa; phylum Mollusca; class Bivalvia; order Cardiida; family Cardiidae; genus Tridacna; species Tridacna crocea. The sequence goes on from OX031070.1 coordinate 28,699,297, forward strand.
CTATACAGACATGATGAAATTCTTTAAAAATTCTCTTTCTCTGAAACCCCTGGTCAGATTTTGAAATAATTTCAGAGAGATGTTCCTTGGGTGACCCTTTTCAAAACTTGTCGTAAATTTTGATCTATCAAGAAACATGGCTCTCGTGGATGGGGGCTACTTGCTCTTATACAGAAATGAAGAATTCTTAAAAATTCTTCCTTTTGAAACTGATGGTCAGATTTCAAAATGACATTTACAGGTGACCTTTTGAAAATTGCTTGGCAAAATTATAAAATTGGTTCCAATGTTTCAATACCTCAAAAAAAAAAATAGACTATGGTCATCTCAAAAATTCAGGTGAGCGATCCAGGGCCATCTTGGCCCTCTTGTCTCCTTTTCCCACAATGTTTTCTTAAAGCTTCTTTCTCAAGGTCGTCAAAAGAAGGGATTGTGTGGTAATAGGTTAAATGATAATACGAAAGAAGCCTTTTGAAATCATTGTGGGAAAAGGGGAAAAGGCAGGTAGTCAGCATTTTCTCCTTCTCCCACAATGTTTTGTACTCTTTCAGAGCTCAAATCAATCATCTGAGCAACACTGAATTTGACGTCTGCAAGTTCTCTCAATTTGGAAAAGTCAAAAAATTATTGTCTTGTGGTAAAGAATTAACACATGTTTGAATGGGAAAACTATGCAGTTTTATAAATTGGTTGCACAGTTAGGTGGCAGGGGACTTGGAAACTTGTACATGTACACGGCTGTGATCAAGTTTCCTAAGTCCCCTGCCACCGGACCGCACAACCAATATTGTTCAGAAAAGGAAAATTGCTGGTTATTTGCATGAAATGCTGTTCTCTTCTTAACCCATTACCACACGACAAAATTTTAGACTGGTTCAAATTGAAAGCATTTGCAGACGACAAAATAAATGTGACTGAAGAAATGAAATTTGGTATGGGGAGGATAGAAAACATTGTAGGAAAAGGAGAAAATGCTGGTTACCAGCATTTTCTTCTTTTCCCACAATGTTTTCAAAAGGCTTCTTTCATAGGGTCGTTAAAAGTTGGGATTGTGTGGTAAAGAGTTAAAACTAGGGGTTGTGTTAAAAAGGATTAACTCTACCAAATGACAAAATTTTGGACTCTACCAAATTGACAGCATGTTCAGTCAACAAAATAGTCCAAATGGTGATTTATGTCTTTTTAAGGGCAGAAAACATTTTGAATAACAGAGAAAATGCTGGTTATCAGAATTTTCTACATTTCCAGCAGTGACGTTTTCAAAACCCTTCTTCTTCTGGGTTTTTGCCTAAAATTATAGTCAGTTGTGTCATAATCTAGAACATAGCACTGGGCAGTGTAGATCAGAGATCAGACAGGAGATTCTGTACAATCTGATCTAAATTTAAGTTAACACTGTTAATAAAAGCTTTTCCTATTGTCTACAATATGTAAAGATGTAAAGATTTATGCAGACATACATTGTATTTTACCCTTTCCCAAACAATCCCTGGTTTTTACGGGTCTGGAATAGTAGCCTTTTGAAAACATTGTGGGAAAAGGAGAAAATGCTGGCAACTAGCATTTTCTCTTTTTCCCACAATGTTTTCTACCCTATCATAGACAGAAATCATCACTTAAGCAAGAATTTAATTGTCATCTGCAAATGCTTTCAATTTGCTCAATTTAGTCCAAAAGATTGTCGTTTGGGAAAGAGTTAAACTACTTGTGTGCCAGTTACCATGCAGAATTTACTGTACCCCATACCAGCAAGGTAAACAAATTTTTTTATTACCAGTAAGCTTGTTCAACGTCCTTGAAAAAAAAAAGACAATATTTGGCTAGGTAAAAAGCTTTGTCAGCAAAATTAAGTCAAGGACCCAGTTTCACCATAAATCAGTGACCTTAGCTGTTTCGTTCAGTGAATATTTTGTAGTAATATAGTATTTAATCCTTGACCAGGCAATTAGATGTTTAAACAATCTGAAAGAAGAAGTATTTTGAAACTTTGAAGAAAAAGAAGAAAATGCTGGTAACCAGCATTTTCTTCTTTTTCTTAAATGTTTTGTACCTGTTTTTAAAACTATTCAAATCAAATGAGTCGCTTGTAGGTTTATTTTTTGTCACTTTTCACAAAATTGCAGACTTGTTTGAAATTTTGGTGTTCAGTAAAGTGTTACATATTTTTTTTTTATAAGATATAGATCAAGAGTAGTTTAAAGGAAAGGACAAATATTGTCAGAAAGGATTTATGTCCTGTAAGAACATTTGGAAAACATTTTGAGAAGAAGAGCTGTAACTGTTTGTTCCTGCAACATTTTTGCAGGGTTTATAGTACCAACAGAGAGGGGTTCAAAATATCATAATTAGCAAGATCTGTGGGATGAAACCCTTGTACAACTATGAAAAATAGAGTCTTGGTGATTTGGTATAATATTGGTGTTGTCATAATCAAGGAATGTGGTTTTTAGGAGTGTTTCTGTCTCATAACAAGGTCTAAAATATTTTTAAAACTTCCATAAACTGGATATGCTACATTTACAACAACTATTTTGGAAAAAAAATTCAATTTAACTCTTTTCCAATCGGGAAGATTGTGGACTGGTCCAAATTGTAAGCATTTGCAGACAACTCTTTAAACTTACCTGAAATGATTCTAATTGTCTGTGAAAGTGCACAAAATCTTGTGGGTAAAGGAGGATTATTGATGGTTTCCAGTATTTTCTCCTTTTCCATCAGGGTTTTCCAAAGGCTACAGGGTATTTCCTCAGGGTCATTAAATATCTGGGTTACATGTAGGTAGGGAGAGTCCTAATGTTATACAAAATAGACATGAGCTTGAATGAAATCTTACTCTTCACCTAGTTTTTATGTATTATTTTTTACTCTTTACTGGAGGACAAAGTCTTAGATTCTTCCGCATTGAAGGAATAATCTTTTTTGAGAACATGCTGTCAATGTAAATATTAACTTGCTGTCAATGTAAATATTAACTTTTTACCACAGTATGACAACTTTTTACGACCCTGAGAAAGATGCCTTTTGAAAACATTGTGGGAAAAGGAGACAGTGCTGGAAACCAGCATTTTCTCCTGTTCCTACAATGTTTTCTAACCATCCCAAATCAAATTTTTTGTTCAGTCACATTTTTTTTGTCGTCTGCAAATGCTTTCAATTTGGACCTATCTATACATTTGTCATTTGGTAAAAAGTTAAATGAGGGATTTGTCACCGAGAGGGAAGAACACTTTGTGGAAAAGGAAGAAATGTTGGTTGCCAACCTTATCTTTTCTTTCCCACAAAGTTTTCAAAACTTTTATCTCAAGGTCATTGACGAAGTCCGTACCAGAGAACACAATTTTGTATTTTGTAATGAAAGCATTTGCAGACAGCAAATTACATGTACTGTAACTCTGGCACAAAAGATGTGCGTTTGAGAGGTAGAAAAAAATGTGGGATAAGATGAAACAGGAAATACTATCCACTATGTATTTTCTCCTTTTCTTAGTACACTGTTTACACTTTCCTTGTCAGAGCTCATGCAAAGATCAGATCATTTGGTAAAGGAGGATGACTCTTTAACAAACAAGTTTAACACCTACAAATGAGAGCATTTAGAAATGATATTTGAAATGTGGCTCAAAAAATGAAGTTTGTTTGGCTGGGTAGAAAAAAAAACTGTAGGAAATACAGAAAATGCTGGTTTCCATTTTCTCTATTCCGCACAATGTTTTCGAATGGCTTCTTCCCCAACTTTGGATTCTTCTTAACACACAATCCGGACCTTTAACGACCCGTAGAAAGAAGCCTTTTGAAAACATTGTAGGAAAAGGAGAAAATGCTGTTTTCAGTTTTTTGGTCATATTTATTTTGTCGTCTGCAGATGCATTAAAATTAAGCAGGTCTAAAATTTTGTTGTCTGGTAAAGAGGTAAAGGATTGCTGACTTTTGTTTGCATACATGTACAAGAATCTCCTGTCATAAAACCTGTTTACCTTGCATCCCTTGAGATAAAAAGGCTAGTATCATACCCAGTAATTTTTAGCTCTGCTGGCTTTCAGCCAGCAGAGCTTATGTCATGGTGTGGTTTCCGTCGTCCGACCGTCCATCCGTCCATCCGTCCATCCGTCCGTCTGTCCGTTAGTCTTTTTCTTGTTTACGTGATAAAGTCTGCGTTTGTTGCCCGATTTTCGTTAAACTTGCACAGTTTGTGTATCTCATCAATAGCTTTAATACTATTGATTTTGAGAAAAATCCAACAAACAGTATGGGAAAACTAGCCATTACAAGTTGAAAATTTCAAATTCTTGTTTACGCGATAAAGTCTGCATTTCTTGCCCAATTTTCGTGAAACTTGCATAGTTTGTGTATCTCATCAATAGCTTCAACCCTATTGATATTGAGAAAAATCCAACAAACAGTATGGGAAAAGTAGCCATTTCAAATTGAAAATTTCAAATTCATGTTTACGCGATAAAGTCTGCATTTGTTGCCCGATTTTTGTGAGACTTGCACACTTTGTTTATCTCATCAATAGCTTCAACCCTATCGATTTTGAAAAAAATCCAACAAACAGCATGGGAAAAGTAGCCATTTCAAGTTGAAAATTTCAAATTCATGTTTACGCCATAAAGTCTACATTTGTTGCCTGATTTTCGTGAAACTTGCACAGTTTGTTTATCTTATCAATAGCTTCAACCCTATTAATTTTGAGAAAAATCCAACAAACAGTATGGGAAAAAAGTAGCCATTTCAAGTTGAAAATTTGTAATTCTTGTTTACGCAATAAAGTTTGCATTTTTTGCCCAATTTTCGTGAAACTTGCACAGTATGTGTATCTCATCAATAGCTTTATCCCTATTGATTATGAGAAAAATCCAACAAACAGTATGGAAAAAGTAGCCATTTCAAGTTGAAAATTTCAAATTCTTGTATATGGGGTAAAATGTGCATTTGTAATCAGATTTTTGTGAAACTTGCACAGTTTGTTTATCTCACCAATAGCTTCAACCCTATATATTTTGAAATAAATCCAACAAACAGTTTGGGAAAAGAAACCATTTCAAGTTGAAAATTACCATTTCTTGTTTTCTTGACAAAGTATGCATTTCTTGTATGATTTTCATGAAAAAGCAAAATTGAATTTTCTGCCAGTAGAGCATTTCCTCAAGGCCTTCTAGTTTCAAGAATGTTGATAATAGGTTCAGATATCTTGTTTTTTTCTTTCTACGCTTAACCCTTTATCCCATGAGGCATTTCTATGGTATCTCTAATTGACCCTAAATAACAGCAAGGATGAAGCTGTGTCTTATGTGTATATGACACCTTTTGATAGCATAGAAAACATTGTGGCAAAAGGTGAAATTACTCGTCACAAGCGATTTCACCTTTTGCCACAAAGTTTTCAAAAGGCTCCTACAAGCAATGCATAGAAATAAGTATCTATGGGGTAAAGGGTTAACACATAGAAAAAGGAGTTTAATTCTTAACAAAATGACAAGATTTTACAGGGATCTCCCTAGCATCTGTTGGTGCCAGGCAAAGAGTTTTAGTAGCCAAAAGAATGATCCGTCAAAACCCAGGATCAGTCAATGAGCCCAGTCACTGTCACTTGGTTTTAGTGTCGTTTTCTAAGTATTTCATGACTGAGTCCTGTATGATCAATATAAATCTAGATCTACAGCTTTGCATCACTGATATAATTTGTAAGTTGTTCAGTTCATTTAACTATTTTTGATGGTTTCATTATATCCATTAGAGAGCCAAGTATTGAAAGTCAGCTTCAAATTCCTGTGCTTGCAGGCTAGTGAATGATCTAAAGGTTCAATGAAAAAAAATTAATCAGGCTTAACCTTTCACAACACCAGGGATCTTATGTAAGATCCCAGACCACACTATCCCCAGTTTGAACAATCCTGAGAAGGAAGGCTATTATTAATGGCAAAAGAGGTGAAAATAGTGGAAAGTTTGGAAACCAGCATTTTTTTTTTCTTTTTCCAACAGTGTTTTCTACCTTTGAAAAGGCTAAACACCTTCTCATACGCAACAATTAAATTGTCTGCAAATTCCTTCAATCTATTCAAATCTGAAAAGGTGCCGTCTGCTCAACAGCTACTTCAATTTCCAGTCATTAATTCATGCATTGCAAGAAATATTGGTGACACAATTTTGATTAAATTCATCGCAAAATATCTGTTGTGTCTTTCAAATGATCTAAGAAATATCGTTTCACACTTAACCTTTCTTGAAGATGCCGATTTCCGAAAATTATCAGGCAACAACTTTGTCTAGCTCCCATAAAAAAAATTGGCGAAATATAGACCTTAGTATTGTTCATAAGAAAAAGAAATTTATGAAAAAAGAATTCTGTAAGGCCACTTAAATTTAAAAGGTCAAGTAGAGCTATTTCATGAAAAAAATCGCGTTTGACGCTGTCAAATTTACTTGATAAACGAAAGTAAAACTTTGGTTGTAAACATGTAATTCGTTCTGCAACACAGTGTCCAAAAAATTGCGATTGTTAATGAATGCATTCTATTAATAGAACAGGCGTACCCGGTAACTGGCCATTGCGCCACCGTTATCGGATCTTTGTCTATCGGATAGTTAAGGGAGATGCAAGGGTTAACAGCTTAGGATACCCGATATCACAACCAAGTTGGCGTAGGCCGATTTCACAGTTTCGGAAGTGTTCAATATGCAACACTGATAAGAATCTGACGGTCGGCCATATTATCTGATTATGTTTAAATCACGCCTACGGCTTACATGGTTGACGCTTAGGCCAGAATTCGTGTGCGTCAAATTGACGTTTATGGTATTTTTTTCGAGCGTCAAATCGGGGTCACTAATGATTTTCAAGCGTCAAAACCCGAGGTCCCGGGTCAAAGGAGATCCCTGTTTTAGACTGACCCAAATTGAAAGTATTTGAAAGTGACAAAATAAAATGTTGAATGAACTCTTCTTTGAAGGCGAAGAAGAAAATTTGAAGCTGATTTGACAGACATTTTCTCCTTTTCCCATGTTGTGTTTTAATGCTTTTTGCCTTTGGATCATTGGAGGATGGGACTGCCTGTTAACTCTTTACCAAACAACAAAATTTTAGACTTATTCAAATTGAAAGCATTTGAAGACGACAAATTAAATGTGATTTAAAAATTGAAACTTGACATTAGAAGAGTAGAAAAAAAATAGGAAAAGGAGAAAATGCTGGTAACCAATGTTTTTAAAAGGCTTTTTTTTAAGGGTTGTTAAAAGTCGGGATTGTGTGGTAAAGAGTTAACTCATAACCAAATGACAAAATTTTAGACTGGTCCATATTGAAAGCCTTTGCAGACGACAAAATAAATGTGACTCAAAAAAATGAGTGGTAAAGAGTGAAAGGATTACTTCTTTACCAGACAGCAATATATAATTTTTTGACTAATGATAAAGACATTGAATTTACTGGTAATATAATAAGAATTTAAATGTAGCACAAAACGATGGAAACCACCTTTGAAAGGGCAGACAAATTGTTTGAATAAGAGAAAATGCTGGTATCTCACAGTGTGTGCAGAACCCTTCTTCCTCAGGTTGGCTTGGTTGGTAAAGAGTCACAAGATAGCTTTAGGTATTTTTGCAAGAGTAGATGGACTGCTGTTTTTGTTTTCTAGTACCTAACTTATTGCATCATTGGGTGTAAGATTATCACAAACCAGTGTAATAACTAGGACTTTCTTTAGGGCAGAAGAGCTTTTATGATGGGTTCCTTTATTTTGTCCATTCATAAGTCCTGTTCTTGATAGTAGGTCAAGTGTGCACTTGTGGTTAGATTTCCTTGACACTTGGATGAACTGATAATTTTAAGTTATAAGTTTCTTTATCATACAATCACATGTTTAACTCATTACAAAAGGACAATATTTTGGGTTTGTCCAAATCGAACACATTTGCAGACGACAAAATAAAAGTGACTGAAAATTTGAAATTTGTTTTGTGACAGGTAGAAAACATTGTGGGAAAAGGAGAAAATGCTGCATTTTCTCAATGTTTTCTAAAGGCTTCTTTCTCAGGGACATCAAAACTAGGGATTGTGCGGTAATGGATTAACAGCACTGAGGAAGAAACCCTTTGAAAATATTACTGGAAATGGAGAAAAATTCTGGTAGTCAGCATTCTTCTTTGTTTCCCTGAAATGTTTTCTGTCCTTCCAATAGAGGATATCATCATTTGTGTTACACATTAAATTTGTATTCTGCAAAATTCAACTAAGACAAGTCGAGAAATTCATAGTTTGGTAAAGAGTAATACATGTATTATCAATAGATAGCCCTTTACAACCACACATTTCCCTGTTTCAACGTGACTGATATCTCTGTGCTAAAAGGCTTTTGAAAACATTTAAATCACAGATATTATTTGAGGTAACAGTTTTTGTGGTATTTGTCGAAGACAATCCACTATGAGTTCAAGATTGAATTCTAATAATGTGCCATGTATCTTATTTTGTGCAAAGCCGAAGGAAATAAACCCAGTTAAACTCATTCTTTCTCAGGCAAATGCGTTTTTCGGTGGCACACAGATATGTAATTTGAAATAGCATTTTAGAATACATTGAGCAAGGCCATTGATCGTTGAGATACTTATTTTTGATTGAAAATAGGTTCTCTAGCTCATAGCCTTTTATTGGCACAATGATACAAATTTACCTTCTGACATTGGGCTTTTTTGTGCCAAAACCAGTTCGTTCCATGGCCTGTTTGTCCTATGATTCCTCGCTACTCCATTTGATTCATCATGAATATTTATAGATGGAAGTAATTGATTGTAATGTTGGAAATTAAATATAAAAGGCTAAATATATTTCAAAATTATAGTCTTAAGGTACATGAGTACTCTCCCTTCAACAAAAAAGGTATTCATTTGTTTTTAAGCCAATATTTGAACAGTATGTCTATTTTTCTTTCAAACTATTCATTCCTCGCAATGGGTTTCCTTGACAAATACCACTTCAGCGTTCTCAACACTTTGATTTGCTTTTGCTGTCTGTAAATTCTTTGAAATTCAGCAAGTCTGGGATTGTGTCATATTGTACAGAGATTTGATGGTATTCGGCGGTACAGCGTATAGCCGAGTACCATTGTCCTAGCGGACGGGTAGATACAAAACCGGTTTTTGCACGAGGGATATGTGATGAGGCTATTTATAGATGGGTGTAGCTGAGCTTCACTTCTAGAGAGACCTTCGTGGCATCGACACATATTTCAAATTCAAATTCAATATGTATTTATTTCTGAGTACATGTTTTAATCTACTGGTAGACAGAATACTGAAAGGTTTGAGAAAAAGGGTTTAGGTGAATGAGGCCCAACATTCCATGGCATCTGACATTGACAAATGGGCACAGGTTTCCAGAGTTTTTCCATTAAAGAGAATGGTTTATCTCTGGTTTTTCCTGGGCGAGTCAGGCCAAATTGTAGTAAAAAAGAAAAATCTAAGGAATTAGTGTTTCTATCCGCATTTAAGAGTATTGTGTCATAGTCCGCCTTGTTACATGTAGAGTTCTATGTACATTTATTGTTGATGCCAATACATGCGTCTCGCAATACTATACATGCGTCTTGCAATACGCACAACATTACTAATGTTGTTTCTTGGTTTGTGGTCCCGTTGGATAGGACAAATTTTTTAGCCCACCTGAGCTCAAAGTGCTCAGAGGAAGCTATTGTGATAGTGCTGTGTCCGTCGTCAACTTTTACCTCGTGTACGCTGTAAAGGCCACATTTTTCGTCCGATACCCATGAAACTTTTAACAGTATTTTCTCCTTTTCCATAAATGTTTTCAGAAGGCCTCTTTCTCAGGATTGTTAAAAGTCGGGATTGTGTGGTAAAGGGTTAATTGTATGCCTCCAGCATGGCCAGGTTGCGGCATGTGCCAGTGTGATTTCCGTATGGAGAGTGGGTGATTACTTTAGATCTCTGTATTATATTCATATGGCTTTACCCTTATCCATCAGAGAAAGATACAATGTAGCACTGGATATGGCTTGATGCTTTATGCAATGTTACCACCTAGGGTGTAGCTTCTGGCCACTGAAAATGCAATAAAAGTCCTATGTATGGCGCCTGTTGCAAATGGTACATTGTTGTTTACACATCTATTCATGTATAAAATCAATTATAATCTATGATATAATCATGTAAATGAAAAATTAAAATAAAAAATGCATTGATAGGTTTGGGCTTTGATCCTCTGTTATTTGCTATGAAAGATGTAAGATGGTCATATAGATTTTTCGTCAGCCTGGACCCGTATTCACCAACCATTCTTAGGAATGTTCTTTGTCTTGTTCTCCAGAATTTTCTACATTTGTAAGTAACACAACTTCTGATTGGCTAAACCAAATGGTTTAGCCAATCAGAATTTGTATTACTTACAAATGTAGAAACCTTTGAAGAATAAGACTAAGAATATTCTCAAGAATGGTTGGTGAATACGGGCCCTGGTCTTAGATCTGCATTCTTCCGATTTATAGTTTGAGATACAGGTGTATAATCTAGGTAAAATGGTAATAAGGAGATTGGGTCCTTTCAGTGACCTAAAAATGTTTTTTTCATGTTTTCTTGTTATTTTTAGGTTTACATTGAATCAACAAGATATTCAGGACATATTAGACAACTTTGGAAGCTCAAAATCCCGTCTTATTATTTTTTTTTGTTTCTATTTGGAAGAATGACTATGCCATTGTTATTTTCAGATCCTGGCTTAAAGCTGTCCCCTCACTATATGTATGGACATACAAACATCTAACATGTTTGCTTCAGTATGGTACAGGCATAGCAAGCTGGTACAAACTGCAATCTCCCTTTATGCTATATACTCTTCCAGCACTGAATTAACTCTTTACCACACAATCCAGACTGTAACTCTATACCAAATGACAAAATTATGCACTTGACGGGTCTTGACTGAACTGAAAGTACATAATTATATTAGCAGAAGCCAAGTCAAACTATAGGTCAAATCGTGATTTCTGTCTTTGATAGGGTAGAAAAGATTGGAAAAGAAGAAAATGCTAGTTGCAAGTACTTTCTCCTTTCTCCACAATGTTTTCAAAAGGCTTTTACCTCAGGGTCAATCTGCAAGATCTACTATATTGCTTTGTTTACCCTTTACCACGCAATCCCAAGTTTTGACGACCCCCGTTAGAAAAGACTTTTTGAAAACATGGTGGGAAAAGGAGAAAATGCTGGTAACCAGCATTTTCTCTTTTTCCCACCATGTTTTCTTCTCTGCTGGAAATAAATTTCTACTTTTGATCGACACATTTGATTTGTCGACTGCCAGTGCTTTCAGCCTGGACCTGTCAGAAATTTTGTTGTTTGGTAAAGGGTTAAATGAGAATGTTTGTTCTGTCTCATCTCGATCTAGACGCTATTGAAAAGCTGTGTAAATTTTCCTTCAAGCTGTTAAAGTTGATACAATAACCTTAATCCTTCATAGCCATAAGATAACTTTAAATGTGCATGATCAGACTCAACAGAGGTGCTTTTCTCATCTCAGTACTGTTCTTGTACAGGACACCAGGGATGCAGAATTGCAATGTATGGCATAAGGAAGAAAATTTTCGATGATGATTAGAAATGTCACCAGCAATTTTCTCATATCCCAATTTAACATGATTAGACATTCCATGTACTGATCAAACTTTTCTGTCATCGCTTTTATCTTCACTAAAATTTTCATTATTTATTTTTGCTATGTCTTAACTCATTACCACTCAGAGAGGTAGAGATAATACAGCAGTGTATAGAAATCTGATAAGGAAAAATCAATAACCTATACCAGTAACAGGGAATGCCCTTTTATGGCCTTGTTTGAACAGGCAATATTGGATTTTATCAATTTGTATTGAAAATTTTTCACCAGTCCTAAAAAAGTGATAAAAAAGCCCTGAAATAATAATTTGACACATTTTTGGTATATAAAAAGTTTTCAGAGAATTGAATGCTCTTTCTTATGATATAATTATTTTGCAGAAATTAATTATTGTTTGAGAAAAAAATGCGTGTAAAAGTAAGTATTTTTTTTTCTTCATGTTCACAGATATTCTTTTCCTGTAACAATTTCCATTTTTCATGCTTTAGATTCAAGTTTTTGTAAACAGGAAGATTCAAACCTCACAAAATTGGAATATGCAAAAGAAAAGAAAAAAAAACGGTTCAAAATGTGTGACTTGTCTTTGACAGGTACAGAACAACGTGGGAAAAGGAGGATGTGCTTACGATCAGCAATTTCTGTTCTTCCCGCATTTTTTCGAAGGTTTTCTTCAACTTTTATTTTATTTGGCTAAAGATCATCAAAATTTAAATCAAAAATGATATTTTTCAATAATTAACTCATTACCAAACAAAAAAAATTTCGGACTGGACCAAATTCAAAGCATTTGCAGACGACAAAATAAAAGTGACTGAAAATTTGACATTTGTTTTGTGAAGGGTACAAAACATTGTCAGAAAAGGAGAAAATGCTGGTTACCAGCATTTTCTCCTTTTCCCACAATGTTTTCTAAAGGCTTCTTTCTCAAGGTCGTCAAAAGCAGGAATTGTGTGGTAAAGGGTGAACTCTTGACAAGATGTCAAAATTATAGAATGGTCAAAATTGACTGAGGTTGCAGTCTAATGCAAGTATATTGTAGAGTAGATAACATTCAAAACATTGTGGGGAAAGAAGACATTGCTTGTAACAGACTTTCTTCTTTCCAGCATTGTTTTCCTAAAGTAATATCTTAGGATCATGAAAACCAGTCATTGTTTGGAAAAGGGTTAATTAAAATCATTTTTGAGTAAATTTTGTATCTTCATCAAATATCCTTTTTAGTCTATTTCTGTTTTTCTGAATTAAAAAAAACATTTGCCCATATAAGTCATTACCAAAATTGAAAACCTTGTTCAAAATAGGAAAAAAAAAATACAAATACTTTTCATGAGTAGAAATTTATTTTTTTGTCTTGAAGTGGTGCTTTTTTTTGTATTTTTTAGTCAAACAAGAGCGTTCAGTTGTGGCTGGAAAAATGAATTTGTTTTTAAAGTTAGAAAAGCACTGTTTATATATACTAGCTTCAGCTATATATATAAAAAGGGCTTCAAATTGAGAACAGAATAGATCATTGATCCAGCCACATCCAGGCCACACCGCGGGGAGGCGCTCTAATTCATGGCCCGTGGGGTTGTTTTTTCTCCGCTTTTCCTATTCTCGTAGTCCATTTATCAGTCCATTCGTTGTTTTTTTTTTCCATTACAGGCCGTGATATCTTGCATGGCATCCCTCCTTACACAGATGTACGTTACACACAGAACACCCAAAGACGGTCTCTTTTCGTTTATTCAGGACCCTGGTATGATACTTGCATCGCCGCTTTTCTCCTGGTAACCTGATGCTGGGATGTCCTTGGACATTCTGTGGGTCGACGTCCCTGACTGTTTCAATTGGCTCTGGGGAAGGCGACTTCTTCCTCTTTGTAAACCCCCCAATCAGCTCTTCAATGAGTTCTAGGCGGAAGGCTAAATGGTCAAAGCGTTTCTTCGTGTTTGTTCTTGTTGATGCCATCTGGTACAAGACATACGCGTTGACAATGGCTGCATTCAGACAAAACCAGAAGATGTACCGCCAAGCCTTCTTTCCATTTCGTCCTACATCGTAGTTCATTCGGAGCTGATCGTGGAGGTCTACCCCGCCCATAAACTGGTTGTACTGGTGTACAGTCTGTGGCTGTCTGAGGTTAAGAATGTTTGGTCCACATCTCCTTCTAGCGTCCATGATGGCTGTTGGGTCGCTGTGGGTTGAAAGATGGTGGACCAGCTTCTTATCTTTCCATGTCGTTGCCACGAGGTTTGTTGTACCAAGCTGAAGGACTTTGTAGTCTCCTCTATTTTTGACGTTGTCAGGTTTCTTCAGCGACGGTGGAAACCCCTTCCTGCAGGCACGAACTGTTCCACAGGCATAAAGCCCCCTCGCCAGTAAGTCCTTCATCAACTTTATGCCTGTAAAGAAGTTGTCGAAGTAAACCATACGCCAAGTGCCTTGAAGGAAGTCCGTCAACTTGGTTACAACATTGTACCCCAGCCCGTGCTCTGTCGTGTTGTTCTGGCGACCAAGGTAGATGTCGAACTTGGACATGTAGCCATTTCTAGCATCACATAGAGCCCAGACTTTAATCCCTCGTTTTACTGGTTTTGCAGGCATGTATTGGCGGTATGCAAGACGACCACTGAAGGGAATCATCGCTTCGTCCACGGAGACTTCTCTAGAGAGAGTGTAAGAAGTTCGAAAAGTATCAGACAGGACATCGATGACGGGTTGAACCTTGCACAGACGATAGTTGGGTGAATTGCGTGGCGGCTCTGCTTCTTTGTCTGAAACATGAAAATACTGAAGAATCTTCTGAAAACGATTGCACGGCATAATGGAAGAAACTGCAGCATTTCCAATCAACCTGTTCGAACTCCAATACATATCCAAACGTGGAAGTTGATTGATTCCCATCAGGATGTTGATGGCTAGAAAGGCTCGCATCTCCATGAACGATACATCATACCAAGCGGGGTCTGCTTGGGCTCCTGGCTGTCTCAGAGTCCATCGTGCGTAGCCGTTAGTCCATGTGACGATCTGGGCAAGCAGTTGCATTGGAAAGATCTTCCAGAAATACCCAAGAGGAGAGGAGTCATAATCAAAGTCCTCAAGGTTTGGCCCGGGCATCTCTCTAAAAGGTTCAATCTAAAAAAAAAGAAAAGAAAAACTATAGATCTGTTTATTAATTTGACCCAGTAGTAAAAGGATGCAAGTCTCTTCATTGTAAAGGTTCTTACATCATTTTAGCCCTTGGCGATTGAACAGAAAATGTGATGAGAAAACTGTTGTATCTATCAACAGTTTTCTGTTCACCCATCAATGATAATGATTAAATTTGATGTGCAAAAGTAGTGCTTTTTGTTATTTTTTTCAAATCATTATCTTCCCAAGTAATGCACAGCCATTAGTGCTTAGAATCGAGTAAGAGTGTTAGAAAACATGGTGGAAAAGGAAATCCGCCTGTAGATCTAATACTCCTTTTCTTACCATGGTTTTCAATTACTTTAGATCACTGCAAAATTAACTCATACCAAACGTCAATATTTTGGCTTGTCCAAATGGAAAGCATTTGTTTTGTTAAAAGTAGAAAACATTGAGGAAAAAGGAGAAAATGCTGGTTACCAGGATTTTCTCCTTTTCCCACAATGTTTTCCAAAGGCTTCTTTCTCAGGGTATCAAAACTCGGCAACAAAACCCCCCTCTTTTTTGTTGTATTCGACGTAGCGAAGTAAATCGTCCGTTTTCCCCTCAGTTTTTTCACGGAGATTTATTCTGATTTAAAATTTATCTTTATTGTTTATGCGAGTGTTTAAGTTGTAACAAAACAGCATGAATATTCTTTATCATTTGGGTAGAAATCATTTCTAGAAGAGTTAAACTCGATCGTCAATGACAACATAAAGATTCGGCATGTTCAGATCTTATCGTTTGCGTTGCAAAATGTTGTCCAAGAAATTGCGATTTTTTCGAAAGTCTAATTCGCCCAAATCTATTTTGAGTTTACATGACATCGCGCCCGATGTTTTCGATCCATGTGTTTTCCGGTAAGAAATTATACTCAATCCCATAATAGAACCTCATTTATGAAAAGTGATGATTGTTATTTTTTTGAAATGCGTGGTTTGCTTCATCAAATACAAAAGAAAAAAATAATTTTTGGTTGGCTTCCAAAACGTAACTACGCCTTGAATAATCAAAGTTACAATGTTCTGGTAGTCCAGCCATTATTGTGAGTTTTTCCCAAAGTGAAATTGAGTCAATATGCAAAATAAGAATATTAAAACACACCATCGGTGGTGTAAGCTCGTCCTGCCATTGAAGATCGGGAGCATCCTCGACCTCGGAGTCGGAAGAATCGGAGTCAGACGCAGAAAATCCCGAAAATTCTGATATGTCTGTGTCGAAATCAAACTCGAACACAGAGTTATCAGAATCAGAGTCAGACATTTTTTAATTTAGCTGTCGCAATTAGATAGAAGTAGATGCTTCGAAGCGAGTGTTCTCAAACGAACTGAAAGAAAACTTAAATTACGGGATTAGGATTAAGTTGCTATTTTCTTTGATTGGTCAATTAATTTTTGTCAATTAAACAATTTCATTTTAATTGGACTATAAACTGACCAATCGCGTGCGTTATGGCACGTGTTTTTTGCAACACCAAACTGTCGGCCGATATGCCTACATATCATATCTATAATTACGTAATCACACCAGGGAGCCTGGTCATTTGAATTTCGAAAACAAAGGGATCGAACGCTTCTGATAATCATCAAACATAACAGGGCAATAAAATCTTATCAAAACAACGACATACTGATTGTACTACGTTCATACATAATCCCTTTACTTTTGTATCAGAAAGAAGAAATAACTGAACTTTAATTTTCCAAGAACGAAAAATTGAATGTCTGCTTTATGTTTCGAAAATTTTTACGATATTATAAAACCATTCTTAAATCTAACCAAACCCTATTAAGTGCAATTTTATTGCCCCGAAAAAGAAAGGTTAAAGAATGTAAGAAGAAAATAAAATGTTAATTATAGGCATCTTCTCCGTCCTACACAATGTTTCTTTTCTTATCGCTAATATTGATTTTGAAAATATTATTTGCGAAGAAATAATTCACTCATTATACATGTATATGAGTCATGCTCTTTGAAAAGGGGGCTTAACGCATCTGTGAAATTTATCGACCCAGGTCAGCCTGTAGGGCATGCAGGGGCTGATCAGAGCCAAAACGTTCTCTATCGGTCAATTTTCAGTATATCCAAGGACCAGTTTACCTCATATATAACTGGGTTATCAAAAAAAAAGTGGTTGTTACGGATCCATAACTATGAAATAGATTGCTTGGTGCCATGGTTTACGGAGATGAATTTAGCCCCCTTTTCACAGGGCATGCTGTACATTGTAAATGAATATATCATATTCAATCTAAAACAAGAAATCTTTCACTCCTCTCAAAATATTTATATTCCAGGGGTCTACCTTGCTTTTGTTATATAAGTTTCTATACGTTAATTTTCCTACTCATAACTTCTTGTAATACGACTAATATTTCGTGTTGGCCGAATTCAAAGAAGTTTCAGAAAACTAAAAGATTCTATAATGACGACGAAATTGTATCCAAATAGGGTTGGAAACATTGTGGGAAATGTAGAAAAATCATAGGTAGATCTGCTCTCTTGTTTTTCTCTTTGCTTTTCTCGACTTTCTTAATGTCGCGAGGGCCGCGGCATTGACTGGTATTAAATCTAAATACAAAAAAACACAAAGTGGACGAGCGTTTGCTTGTAAATAGCTTATCAAAGTCACTTTTTTAATATATTTTTTATATTCCGAAATTAATATAGTCTTTCTCCATAGGGACCGTAGATCATCTTTTATGACTTTCCGTGAATAAGACAGACCAAATTGAAAACACAAGCGGACAACAAACGAAATGTTGCCCAGTTGATGGAATTTAATTGGATAAGGGAGGGTAGAAAACACTGACGGAAAAGGACGTAAATTTTGACTTTTACTCAGCGGCCAACGATGCAATCACGGCGAAGATTGGTTTCTTTCTCTTTCTAAGGCTTCGTCAGACCTTTTTTTCCCAACATCTTTTTCTTTGTATGAAGGGTGTGCATCGTATATTACCATGCGCTATGGCACGTGTTCTTTGCAGCACCGTTTGTTGGCCGATATGACTTTAATTGTAATCTGTTATTACGTAATCACACCAGGGAGCCTGGATTTAAATTTGGGAAAAAAGGGGAATGCAAGCTTCTGAAAATCCGCAAACAATACGGGCAATAAAATCTTATCGAAACAACGACATACTGATTTGACTGCGTTCATGCAGAAGCCCTTTATTTTTGTACCAAAAACAAGAAAATTACAAAGCGTCCAACAATACAATCACGGCAAAGTTCGCTTGCTTTCTGTTTCCTTGGCCTTGAATTGCTTACAAACCAATTGCTACAAAATTTTAGACTGATCCAAATTGAAAGACCTCATTGATGATATTTTACAGTGACCGTTAATTGCAAAATAGGTATCTCAAGGGGTAGAATATATGGAAAAACGAGAAATTGCTTGTAACAAGCAGTTAAGTTCGCTCTTTCTCACGATGTTTTCGTCCCAAAAAAAACAAGTGATTGTTTGGGAAAGGGTAAAATTAGTTCCGATTTTGTTCCGATTTAAAAAAAGGTCGTGAGAGAAAGACATGTTCTAAGCGAAATACGCAGTCTGATCACGGTCGATTAATTTCTCTCAGTTGGCTAAAGACTTCGGTTATGTAGTAGTCTAAGTACTTTGATTCGTGTTTTTGCTGCCATAATGGCTGGTGACACAATTTTATTTGACTGCATTCTGCTAGCATATCGAGTCGCAGATGGATTAAATTACCAACAGTTAATGAGGAATATTACTTGTGAAAAACAAAAGAAGGATTTTATTTGAAAGCAATGCTGATTTTTGAAAAAAATCTCGTGGATTCAGATGAAAATCTTAGCCAAGCGTCCACGGTAAGCGTGCGTTTACAATTTTAACCCCTGCTCACTTCTTTCGTAAATTACTATTTTTTTTCAAGAACAAAGTGTATCTTTTTTTCAATTCCTTTAAAAGATAATAAATTATACTTACTGTTCATGCATTCGATGAAATTCTGGCCTTTAAAACAACCGAGTATTTTGCTATTGAACGTCGGAGGCGTCAAAAAGCGTTATCGATCAGATACGATAGGGGCGTCGAAAAGCGTGATTGTTCAGGTAAGGTAGGGGCGTCAAAAGGCGGTCTTGTTCAAATGAGATAGGGGCGTCAAAAGGCGTTATTGAACGGTAATGGGTTAAGAGCTCTAATATACTACTCAAACTTTGATAGGGATCACTTACACATTTCTGTATGGGTTTATAAGTTACATAAAATTTGCATAAACTCTTCACGATACTGTAAAACTCTAGATTTATTCAAGTTGAAAGCATTTGCTGATCAAAGGCTAAATGCAACGTGCACTATTCTGTCTGTAATAGGATAGAAACGCTGTTGAAAAAGGAGAAAATGCTGGTATCCTGCATTTTCTCCTTTTCCAACAATGTTTTCCAAAGGCTTCTTTCTCAGTGTCTTTAGCAGTCAGCATTGTGAGGTAAAGGCTTAAAGATCCATTTCCACCAGTCATATTATTGCTTAGTGTGGCAATGTAACTTATTGTAAAATCATACATGATACATGCCACATATATTTAGCGTCAATCTTTTAGGGTGATCCCTAGCAAATTTTGAATAGTATAGAATCAAATCAACTCTGAAATTTTCTTTTACTCTTTTCCAAACGACAAAATTTTGGACGAGTCCAAGTTGAAAGCATTTGCAGACAACAATATAATTTTGAATCAAAAATTGAAATTTGATTTCGAAAGGGTAGTAAACATTGTCGGAAAAGGAGAAAATGCTGGTAAACAGCACTAAAGTATTTCTCAATTTTCCCACAATGTTTTCAAAAGCTTTCTTTCTCAGGGTCATTAAAAGTGGAGATTGTGTGGTAAAGGGTTAAATAGTAAGGGATTAAGGGAAAATGCTGATAACCAGCACTTGCTCCTTTTCCCACAATGTTTGCACTCATATCAAAGATCTGTAATTATCATGTTTTAATTTGACATCTGTGAATGCTTTGAGTTTGAAAGAGTGTAGAGCTTGTTGTTTGACAGAAAGTTTTTCAAGTATCTTTGTATATAAGTTCATATTTCAACGGAAATGAATGACTATCATTTTATTGTGCTGTAGTTCTAAACATGTATTCTTCACAAAACATCCCTCTAGAATCAGTGGTCTTGATGATTCTTTAAATCTTCACCAAACAACAAAATTTTACACCTATCCAAATTGAAAGCATTTGGAAACTACGAAATAAATGTGATCTGAAAATTGAAATTTGTTTCAGGAAGAGTAGAAAACGTTGTGGGAAAAGGAGAAAATGCTCGTTACCAGCATTTTCTCTTTTTCCCACAGTATTTTCCAAAGGCTTCTTTCTCAAGGTCGTTAAAAGTCCGGACTGTTTGGGAAAGGGTTAAATCTTTACCACACAACTAAATTATAGATTGGTCCACATTGAAGACGATTGCTGATGATTAATTCTGGCTCAAATAGCTGAATTTGACTCTAAAAGAGTTGAAAATAATGTGGAAAAAAGAGAAAATGATGCTGTACTGTTACAAGCATTTTCTACATTTTCTTACAAGGTTTTCAAAAGACTTCCTCCTTAACTCATTACCAAACAACAAAATTTTAGGCTTGTCCAAATCGAAAGCATTTGCAGACGACAAAATAAAAGCGACTGAAAATTTGAAATTTGTTTTGTGAAAGGTAGAAAACTTTGTGGGAAAAGGAGAAAATGCTGGTTACCAGCATTTTCTCCTTTTCCCACAATGTTTTCAAAAGGCTTCTTCCTTAGGGTCGTTAAAAGTCAGGATTGTGTGGTAAAGAGTTAAGGTGGATAGAAATAAAGAGGAGGCTAACTAGATTAGTTTCTTTCAAAGTCATTATAATCTACAGGTATTCAACACTTTCCCATCTTGACCTAATTTAACCCTTTACCACACAATTCTGAATTGAAATGGTGTTTTTTAAAATTTTGTGGAAATAGGAGAAAATGCTTGTAACCAGCATTTTCTCCTTTTTCCACAATGTTTTCTATTATTTTACAGACAGATATCATCTTTTGACAATACTTAATTTGTAGCCGGCAAATGCTTTCAAATTGGACAAGTCTCAATCAGTGTTGTATGGGACAGTCTTAACTCTACACAATATTGAAAAAGAAAAAAAGGTTTCTTAAATGTCTTATCATTAGACTAAATTTTGAAGTCCATTTTTTTTTTGGGGGGGGGGGGGGGGAAAGGAGGAATTGCTGAAAGCAAGCAATTTTGTCCTATTGTCCTATTGGCCTTTTTTTTCCCTTCTATCCTTTATAGCACATAGCACATACTATTATACCTTCAAAATTACGAGTTTTCATAACAAGAAAAATTAATTGCAGTTATTATTTTTTAGCTCACCTGAGCACAACGTGCTCAAGGGGAGCTTTTAGGATCACCCGGTGTCCGTCGTCCGTCGTGCGTCGTGCATCGTCAACAATTCTTTAAATATCAACTCCTCCTAAACCGCTGGGCGGATTTGGACCAAACTTGGCAGGAATGTTCCTTGGGAGGTCCTCTTTAAAAATTGTTCACAGAATTTGATTCCATCAAAAACTCTGGTTGCCATGGCAACCAAATGGAATTTTTTAGCAAATTCTTTAAAAATCTTCTCCTCTGAAACCGCTGGTAGGATTTTAAAATAATTTCACAGATATGTTCCTTGGGTGACCCTTTTCAAAAATTGTTCGTGAAATTTTGATTGGTCAAAAAATGTGGCTCTGGTGAATGGGGGCTTCTTGCACTATACAGAAATGAAGGAATTCTTTAAAAATCTTCTCCTCTGAAACCGCTGGTCGGATTTTGAAATAATTTCACAGATATGTTCCTTGGGTGACCCTTTTCAAAAATTGTTCGTGAAATTTTGATTGGTCAAAAAATGTGGCTCTGGTGAATGGGGGCTTCTTGCACTGTACAGCAATGAAGGAATTCTTAAAAAATCTTCTTCTCTGAAACCGCTGGTCAGATTTTAAAATAATTTCACAGAGGTGTTCATTGGGTGACCCTTTTCAAAAATTGTTCGCGAAATTTTGATTGGTCGAGAAACATGGCTCTGGTGAATGGGGGCTACTTGCACTATACAGAAATGAAGAAATTCTTAAAAATTCTTCTTCTCTGAAACCGCTGGCCAGATTTTAAAATAATTTCACACAGATGTTCCTTGGGTGACCCTTTTCAAAAATTGTTTGCGAAATTTTGATCCATCAAGAAACATGGCTCTGGTGAATGGGGGCTTCTTGCACTATACAGAAATGAAGAAATTCTTAAAAATTCTTCTTCTCTGAAACCGCTGGCCAGATTTTGAAATAATTTCACAGAGATATTCCTTGGGTGACCCTTTTCTAAAATTGTTCGCGAAATTTTGATTGGCCAAGAAACATGGCTCTGGTGAATGGGGGCTACTTGCACTAGATGGAAATGAAGAAATTCTTGAAAATTCTTCTTCTCTGAAACCCGTGGTCAGATTTTAAAATAATCTGACAGAGATGTTCCTTGGGTGACCCTTTCCAAAAGCTGTACATATAATTTTGATCCGTCAAGAAACATGGCTCTTGTGAATGGGGGCTACTTGCACTATACGGACATGATGAAATTCTTTAAAATTCTCTTTCTCTGAAACCCCTGGTCAGATTTTGAAATAATTTCAGAGAGATGTTCCTTGGGTGACCCTTTTCAAAACTTGTTGGTAAATTTTGATCCATCAAGAAACATGGCTCTCGTGGATGGGGGTTACTTGCTCTTATACAGAAATGAAGAATTCTTAAAAATTCTTCTTTTTGAAACTGATGGTCAGATTTCGAAATGACTTTTACAGGTGACCTTTTGAAAATTGCTTGGCAAAATTATAAATTTGGTTCCAATGTTTCAACGCTAAAAAAGAAAAAAAAAATAGACTATGGTCATCTCAAAAATTCAGGTGAGCGATCCAGGGCCATCTTGGCCCTCTTGTTTGAAAAATGGTAAGAAATTAGACTGGTTTAGTGGGTCATTGTTTTTTATGAAAGGAGATATGATGTAACATTTAAAATTGTTATGTATGGGCAATGAATTTTATGATATAACATTTTTTCATTCTAAACATTTTATGATCTGTCAGAATGTTATGTCATTGTACCATATTTTAGACCACATTTGCCATACCATAGATTTTCTTTTTGGTTGTGTTTGAATTTATCCGCTTGCTATATCAGTATTTGTTTGGGATATATTAATTTGTTATTACCGGTTCTGTAGCTTGTTGAAATGTTACTATCATTAGTCAAACATGAAAGCAGAATACAAGCATACATGTATCTAATGCAAGGAGTGTAAGTCATATTGCCAACAATTGTCGGCTTGTAAGCAGTATAGAGTCTTTCCTTCATTCAGATAAATTATTCAGTCTGCAAAAGCTTTTTTAATTCAGATGTCCATGAAAACTGTAAAGGAAAAGGAGCAAGTTATCATATCTAATCATTGTTTCTTTTCAATGCTGCCACAGACTACAAATTCTTGATGGTTACAAATCAGCCAAAGATCTCTGATGGGATTGAAAACATCATAGGGGATGAAGACAATGCCTGTTACAAGCATTTTTTTTTTTTGACAGATCTTTTTTTCTACAATGTTTTTAAAAGTATCCTCCTATGGAGTTGTCAATACTTGAGACTTTAATGTTAAGGTTAAGTTGAAAATTAAGAAAAGGGAACAGATGTGGATCAATGAGGAATTTCAGATCATCTGCAAAAGTTATGCTTGAAGTATTATCTACGATGTTCTGCCAAGACAGGAATTCAGGGACGAGGTCCTACTGAAAAAGTGAAATAATCCTATCATAGTGCACAAAGATGGGTACTGATGGTCTGTTTTGAGTTCATCTGTTTTGAAAATTTCCCTTCCTTCTCACAGTTTATGGGACAATCATGAGGACACCTCTCTAAGTATTTATTGATATCTTGCAAAACTTTAAGACTTTCTTTTTATAATTTCAGAATGGCCTTGACCTTGAGCCCTCTAGTATGGAGCATGTAAACATTTCAGATGGCTCCCGAAAGATGTCGGAGGATGACAGCCGGAACGTCCCTTTTACTCTCCTTAATGGAGAGTCAGCAGAATTTCATGATCGCACATCTGATGGAATCATTGTACTATCCAACTATCGACTGTTGATTAGACATAAAGAGTCCTTCATCAATGTACCACTGGGTCTGATCGAAAGTGTCGATATACGGGAAAACTTCCAGCTCAATGCTTTCTGTAAAGATGCTACTGTTGTAAGGTAATGTTCTCTTATTTGTCTGCTGCATTTGAACTTTCACTACACATGCAGCTTTAACCCTTAACCCTTTAACTGACTTTTAACGACCCTGAGAAAGAAAGCTTTTGAAAACATTGTAGGAAAAGGAGAAAATGCTGGTAACCAACATTTTCTCCTTTTCCTACCATGTTTTCTTCCCTCCCCAAAACAAATTTCAAATTTTCAGTCACTTTTATATTGTCGTCTGCAAATGCTTCCAATTTGGACTATTTTAAAATTTTATTGTTTGGTGAAGAGTTATGGGTCTAATCGGACGAGAACAACAAGAGTTATATGCCCTTGAACTTAAAAATTGCTATATTTGACTTTGTTTTCTCTCTATCATCTACAAATATCAACCAATCAGCACTAAACTTAGCCAAAATAAATATAACCATAAGATCTTGGATGAGTTTAATTATGGGTCTAATAGGATTAGAACAACCGGAGTTATTTGCCTTTGAATTAGAAAAATTGCTATATTTGACTGTGTTTACACTCTACCATTTTCAATAATTAACCAGTCGGCACCAAACTTGGTCAAAATAGACATGACCATAAGATCTCAGATGAGTTGGATTATGGGTGTAATTGGCCCAGAAAAACTGGAGGTTTTTGCCCTTGAATTCGTAAAATTGCTACATTTCACTTTGTTTACACTCTAGCATCTACAAATATCAACCAATTAGTTCCAAACTTGGTAAAAATATGTATGGCTCTAAGATCATTGATGAGTTTGATTATGGGTGTAATCAGACCAGAACAACTGGAGTACATTTGCCCTTGAATTAGAAAGTTCTTTAGAATAGTTCTTAGTCCGGATCATAACTTTGTCAGCTCCAGTCCAATTGACTTGAAACTTGGCATTTGTGATTGTTGCGCAATAATCAGTGTTGCATCCAGGCTGCGCGATTGCGGGATTTACGCTTTATTTTTTGCCATCACGCAATTCTATGAATGTGATGGGAGAGCAATTGCGCGATATCGGTGTAACTCCCGCAAAAAGAAGACACAGCTGCATGCATAAAAGAGAAATTGAGAAATTCGGTCCGGTTTCAAATCATTTCAATAAAATAATCGGAAGTCCAACAATCCTTCCTTACGTGTAGACTGTTCCAGGTGGTTTCCGATTTCGTAGTGAAGTTTGCATTGAAGCGGGGAAAAAAATATGGTTGATCATGGTTCATACAATGATATTATGGAAAGAATTGAGTGAAAACAGCGGGGAATAAACTTAAGTTTGTTTGGCCCCAGATTTTGACTTACTTCCGAGGATGTATCATAATCGTGAATAAAAATTGATGTGTACATCTATAGATGCACATTATCACTCAAGAATGAGAATCTGTAATGTTTTGTGTTAGAAATAAGGTAAGATCAACTCAATAGGCATCAACCCTCCCCTGTCAGCCGTAAACATATAGATCTAGCAAATATCCCATCAACCCTTGAAAGACAGTATACATTTCCATTCAAAAAAGGAAATTGACCAGATAAATACATATTTTGTGTATAATTAATTTTCTTTCACCCACCCACGAAAATGTTTACTCCCCCCATTTTGAAAATTCCATGGGGGATCTCCCCCTCTTGGCGGAATTCCTGGATGCAACACTGAATAATACAGAGTGCAGTGGGAAAGAACCATAATTCTACCTCATACTGTCTATGGGTTATTTCCCTTTGATTGAAATTTTTACAGCATTTTCTGCTCAATTGGAATATAACTTTGTCTACAGCCTGAACATCTTCAAATTTAATATGTACTATTGTTGAAAAGTATGGAGTGCAGTACACAAGAACCATAACTTGTCCTAACTCAAATTTGAGTTATTCCCTCTTTGACCTTCATTTTAATAGCATTTCTTGCTTGTCTGGAGCAAAACTTTGTCATCTTAAGGAAGAATGACTTGAAATTTGGTATGATAATTTGCTGCAATGTTTAAAAGTGCAGTGCCTAAGAATTGTAACTCTACCTCGTGCTGTCTGAGTTATTTCCCTTTGAATATAATTTTTACATCATTTATTGCCTGTCCGGAATGTAGCTAACATCTCTTGTCAGAACGACTTCAAACTTGGTATGCTTGATTGTTGCAATATTACGGAGTACAGTGCGCAAGAGCAATAACTCTTACCTAGCGCGAATTTTGAGTAACTCCACATTGATCTTCATTTTTAGCTCACCTGAGCACAACGTGCTCAAGGGGAGCTTTTAGGATCACCTGGTGTCCGTCGTGCGTCGTCAGTCGTGCGTCGTCAACAATTCTTTAAACATCAACTCCTCCTAAACCGCTGGGTGGATTTGGACCAAACTTGGCAGGAATGTTCCTTGGGAGGTCCTCTTTAAAAATAGTTCACAGAATTTGATTCCATCAAAAACTCTGGTTGCCATGGCAACGAAATGGAATTTTTTAGCAAATTCTTTAAAAATCTTCTCCTCTGAAACCGCTGGTCGGATTTTGAAATAATTTCACAGACATGTTCTTTGGGTGACCCTTTTCAAAATTGTTCGTGAAATTTTGATCCGTCAAAAAATGTGGCTCTAGCGAATGGTGGCTACTTGCACTATACAGAAATGAAGGAATTCTTTAAAAATCTTCTCCTCTGAAACCGCTGATCGAATTTTGAAATAATTTCACAGATATGTTCCTTGGGTGACCCTTTTCAAAAATTGTTCGTGAAATTTTGATCCGTCAAAAAATGTGGCTCTGGTGAATGGGGGCTACTTGCACTATACAGAAATGAAGGAATTCTTTAAAAATCTTCTCCTCTGAAACCGCTAGTTGGATTTTGAAATAATTTCACAGATATGTTCATTGGGTGCCCTTTTCAAAAATTGTTCGTGAAATTTTGATCCGTCAAAAATGTGGCTCTGGTGAATGGGGGCTACTTGCACTATACAGAAATGAAGGAATTCTTAAAAAATCTTCTTCTCTGAAACCACTGGTCAGATTTTGAAATAATTTCACGGAGCTGTTCCTTGGGTGACCCTTTTCAAAAATTCTTCGTGAAATTTTGATTTGTCAAGAAACATGGCTCTGGTGAATGGGGGCTTCTTGCACTATACAGAAATGAAGAAATTCTTAAAAATTCTTCTTCTCTGAAACAGCTGGTTAGATTTTGAAATAATTTCACAGAGTTGTTCCTTTGGTGACCCTTTTCAAAAATTGTTCGCGAAATTTTGATTGATCAAGAAACATGGCTCTAGTGAATGGGGGCTTCTTGCACTATACAGAAATGAAGAAATTCTTGAAAATTCTTCTTCTCTGAAATGGCTGGACAGATTTTGAAATAACTTCACAGAGATGTTCCTTGGGTGATCCTTTTCTAAAATTATTTGCGAAATTTTGATTGGCCAAGAAACATGGCTCTGGTGAATGGGGGCTACTTGCACTATATGGAAATGAAGAAATTCTTGAAAATTCTTCTTCTCTGAAACCCGTTGTCAGATTTTAAATAATCTGACAGAGATGTTCCTTGGGTGACCCTTTCAAAAGCTGTGCATATAATTTTGATCTGTCAAGAAACATGGCTCTTGTGAATGGGGGCTACTTGCACTATACGGACATGATGAAATTGTTGAAAATTCTCTTTCTCTGAAAACCCTGGTCAGATTTTAAAAGAAATTTTCCAAAATGTTCCTTGGGTGACCCTTTTCAAAACTTGTTCGTAAATTTTGATCCATCAAGAAACATGGCTCTCGTGGATGGGGGATACTTGCTCTTATACAGAAATGAAGAATTCTTAAAAATTCTTCTTTTTGAAACTGATGGTCAGATTTCGAAATGACCTTTTGAAAATTGCTTGGCAAAATTATAAATGTGGTTCCAATGTTTCAATTTCCGCCCCACCCCCCCAAAAAAAAGAAATAGACTATGGTCATCTCAAAAATTCAGGTGAGCGATCCAGGGCCATCTTGGCCCTCTTGTTACAGTATTTCTTTCTTGTATGGACTGGAGCTTTGAAGTTTCAAGTAAAATTGCGACAATTTGCTGAGCACTCTTGTTTCAACATGATTTGGCCTTGAACCTTGAAATGTGGTATTTATCATTATTTTAGACCTTTACTGCTTGGTATAAATGGATGAGCGATATAGGACCATCATGGTCCTCTTGTTTCATTTGATAGAGATTTAAGTGTTGGCAAAAACATCATGAACCAAAAACACTTTTAAGGTTTTCTGCTACTTCTAATACAAGAAAGGATGAAATCATTTCAAAGAAATGAGTAGGTTTGTTACTGAAAGGCTACACTTATAATCCTTTACTAGATAATACCGTGTTCTAATGATCCTGCAAAAGAAGGCTTGTAGGAATGCCATGGGAAGAAAAAGTAAAAATTGCTGATAACCAGCATGTTTTTTTTCTTACAGCAATTTTTTGTCTGTACATGACAAATCCCATAATATTGGCTGTATTTGATTAATTGTCTGCAAATGCACTTAGTTTTGACATCCTCGGATACCCCGGGGTCTCCCTATTTGCTACACTACATCGACCCTGGGACAATTGACTAATAAAACTTTGAATCAGCCGCCGAAAATCGATACGAAACGTCATAGCGTACAGTCCACTCGCCCATCACAAAATGATGATGGAACCAATGAAAAGCCAGCATTCGGCCAGCGGTAAAGCGAGGGAAATTCAATTAATTGTCCCAGGGATCGATGTAGCGTAGCAAATAGGGAGACTCCGGGGTATCCGAGGATGTAGTTTTGACATCTATGCTAGAATTTTGTCCTCTGATACACAATTTCTCTTCTCTAAATGACAGAATTTTAGACTTGTCCCTTTGAAGTATTTGCAGATGGTAAATGTAACCCACTTGCTTAAATTTGTCATTATCTCCAGCTAGATGGCATTTTATAAATACTCATCTATCTAATTTGGGCATCCTGGGTACAGAACCGAACCACTTTCCTACGCGACAACCATTACTTTGAATTTAAAACTAAAATAAATGTTTACTCAATAAAAGCTACCTCTTGCAATTCACTCAGCTAAGGTCAGCAGTTTAGAGAAATCTGGTGCTAAAGCAGGTCTCATTTCTCCTCAAACGTATTGATAAAAGCTATTTTCAACACTGCTACTTTATAAAGCGTAATATTACAGTCTGCCCGCTTTCAGGGCTAGTGATGCGTCATATAAGACAGCCGAATCTTCGAAGAACATGACATGCGCAGACAACGTAAATTTGTGTTAAGGAAGGTAAAAAATATCATGTGTATTGGAGAAAATGTTGGTTACCAGCTTTGTCACCTTAGAATTTACACAATGTTTTCAGGAGCCTTTTGGTCCTTTTGGTCCTTTTGGTCAATGTAACATAGGACTAGAAGGGTAAACTTAACCCTTTACCACACAACAAGATTTATGACCCATCCGAATTGAAAGCATTTGCTGATGAAAGTTTCAATTTGGCTCATATGAAATGATTTCTCTCTAATAGGTAAGAAAACATTGTTGGAAATGGAGAAAATGCTGGTAACCATCATTTTCTTCTTTTCCCACAGTGTTTTCAAAAGCCGCCTCTTTCAGGGGTGTTAAAAGTGGTCAATGTGTGGTAAAGGGATAAAGAATGTAATGTCAACAGCTGTGCAAGTCTTAGTTTCTGTACAAATATTTCTATATATGCTTTCTTATTAAATGTCTTTGACAAACTTGCATAGTAAAAGAAACTATAATTATTGGTTATTATAAGGATATCCTGTTTTTGCCACAGTGTTGTCCATAATTACAAATCAGAACATATATTATCCACTGATTAATATAATACCTTTGTTTGTATCACTTGTACTGATATTTTCCCCTACAGCCTAAAAAGAAATGGATTAGATACATTGATTTTCTGTCAACTCCTATAAATACCAGATAAATACATTGCAAGTTCAGTTTCATGTATAATGTCTGCTACGATGCAGTCAGACCTCTGAATGTTGGTTTTTGTAGTAAGTTGCCAACTGTGTTCAAGTGCATAGCTAGGCAAAGCTGGGAAGTCTTGGTTTCAACATCAGTTTTTAGAAGGCGAGATTTTCATTCTCGCCTTCATATGTCAACGCTCAGCAGCTTGCTGAAAATGCCTCTGAACATCATTATCAAAACGCCTTTCAAATAGTTCGATACTTCTCGAGTACATTAGAACAAAATAGTGTCAAGACCATTGTCAATTTAATCAGAACAGCAAGAAGAAACTTCAAGTTTCTAGAAGAAATGAAATCGAATTCGTAAAAAGCATCGTTTTTGACAAATGCAAAATACTTTGGATCAGTTCATTGATATAATTACGTTGCTACAGCAACGAATAAACCATAGCTATTATAAGCCAATCGAAAGCTACTAACATGACGTCATTCGGACCTACTTCCACTTCACAACGCATAAACAACTAACCAGTGGGATCGTACATGTAAATTTACTATCCCATAACTAACCAATCGGATAGCTTCTTTGAATGACGTACTGCTGATAAACCCCTATCCTCTGTTGGCAACCTTATTCTGTCTTTGTGAGGAGTAAAATTTCAATGAAATAAATTCCTTTGAATCATCAAGTGTTTAAACAAAATTTTCTCTTTCAAAGAAATATTTTTCTTTTATCAAAGTTGTGCTTGACTTTATGATCAATGACTAGTTTATTGTTAGGCATCGGCGTGGCCGAGTTTTGATTCCGGAGACCCGTGAAAAGAAAAAGGTAAATCAGTTGAAATCACAATAGATGTGTCATTTCGAAGTAGTTCTGGTCAGTATGATGTACCGATGTATAGCCTTGGTTCCAGGCTGATCACTTCTTTCCTTATATATGAGTATGATCGGATTTTACCACGTCAAAAGTGACAACATGATCTGTAACCGTTTTAACATGCAAAGAATTTTAACTTCTTCTTTTAGTCGTCACGTTGCTTAACGTTCAGCAATTATTCATAAATATTTAACCCTTTACCGCTCACTTGAAATGACTCTGAAAATCAAGCTTTTAAAAACATCGAGAGGAGAGGGGAAATTACAATCGGAAACCGGCATTTTTTTTTTTTTTCATTTTATCACAATGTTTCTACCCTATCAAGAACAAATTTCGTCGCTGATTTTGGCCACCCTGAATTTGTCATCTGTATGAATCAGTGCTTTCAATTTCAACTTAGTCTGAAATTTCTTTGTCAGGTAAAGAATAAACGCTTACCGCAATGAATTGTTATCATAATCACTTACCTCCGTCATTATTAGAACTGAAATCTTTACCTTATACATTCCCATTTATTTTCCTCCAAAGAATTTCCTTCAACTATACACTTTTTTCCAAAACTGAATAACACAATGATAAAATTAACTTGACAGGGAGAATCCCCACTGTCCTAGAGTGTATAGGACGTGTTCATGATTTCATAGGAACACGGGCCAAGGGCCTGTATCTGTGTAACTGTGCACGATATATTTTTGTCGAACAAAGGAATAGGGTGTATCTCAATATTGACGAATTGGCAATCATTTTGCTTTTATGTTGCCGACCATGCTGAACGTACATTCCGGTTACGCGGGATTAATGAAAGACAAGCGTTAATGTCAATGAACCCTTAGATAGTTTATTAAGCCTGTCTCTTTTGAAGACAAGGGAGACGATTCTATAGTCTGCACAGAATATGCAATCTTATGTCGGATTAGCTATATTGTAATAACCCGACCAAAAAAACAGCCCAGGGTGAAGTTGCATTAATTAAGCATTTTGCCCGAGATGTAAAATACCATTTTCATCAATCTAGCACTCTAGTATAAGGGTTAACAGAGTCATAGATTACAAGAATCGTATAAACGAAGAACACCTTCCGACGTTCCTTATAGGACCTAAGAAGTCAACCGTCAAATGATGTTGGTTGGTTATCCTTGTTAGGATGGTAAATATTGCGCAAAACGGAGAAAATGTTTGTTTCCAGTATTTTCTCATGTTCTTGCATGCTTTCAAAATAGCCTTCCCTTTCTAAAAAGCCCCATTCTTTAAGGTCATTAAAACCCAGCACATGTATTGTAATCTAAATATTAAATCTCCGTTTTGAACATTGAAAGTCGTTTGTTTTGAAAGTCTTTTTCAGTCTTGATAAAGTATATTTCAAATAAAATGGTAAACAAATAAAAAAAAAAGCCTTTTAACTGAATGACACTGAAATTTTGACAACCTCGAGGGAAAAAAAGTTTCAAAATACTTTTGGAAAAGGAAAAAACGCTAGCCGCGAGTATTTTCTCTTTTTACCACTATGTTTTGTACTTTTTCCCTGCCTAACGGCACATTTTCAGCTGCTCTTAACTTTTTATATGCTAATTGCTTTAATGTAGACGGCCCAAATTTTTTGTTATTCTCTGAAGGGTTTTGTAAAGGGTTACTAAGCATTTTCAAGCAAAAACTATTCTTTAATCCTTTACCATGCCCTATCAAGTACAATTTTAACAACGCCGAGAAAGAGGCTATTTAAAAACTTAATTTTGAAAAGGAGAAACTTTCTTGACTCTTTACACGAAGAAAAAAATTCAGACTTTCCAAAATTGAATGCATTTTCAGGTAGCAACTTTTTGATCTGGCACCATTGATGGAACCTGTATGAAAAAGGATGGAAGACATTTTAGGAAAAGGAAAAAAAGTCAATTAGCACCGTATTCTCCTTTTCAGATTAAAGGTTCTTAAGCCTTCTTCCTAGACTTTTTAAACTCATTATTGGGCTAATAGAGGGTTAGATCTAAGTTTCTATACAACGTAAAAACATATATGGGTAACAGCAAATTAAAACTCTTTGCTATCACATAAAACTTTTCCTTCAAATGAAATGGAAAGGAGTACCAGAAAAATCCATTCGTTTTAATTTTTTTCAAAATATTTTCACAAGCCTTCTTCAAGTTTGCTAAAACTCAGGATGGTAAACTGGTCTTCATTGCACAGGAACATTGCACAACTCTATAGACTTTGCTGTATCAGGAGAGGCGATTTAAGTACAGGAAAATGTATTGCAAAATGTTATACCTATATTCTAAACTCGCCTTCTAACAGTACTTTCAGTACTTTGATTAGAAGTAGTTATGTACACCCATCTTCGCGAGCCAAGGTCTAAAGGAACACTACGCAGATCTTACCTTGGCAGATCGAGCCCGATTTCGAGATTCACGCAATACGCCCCTATCAGATGTTGGTTATTTTTCCCTTTTACATCATATTTCTTATAGCCAATAAAATAAAGTTTTACAAACCGCTTACGAATATGATAATTCAACATGAAGCAATAAACACAAACATGCTTTGACATTCCATCGTAAGGTGCTGGAATATAGCCTAAAACCTCCGATAATTGATTGGTCATACTGGAACTTTTTGTAAATAATGTTTGTCTGTGTTTTTTTCGGAAATAAATCATTACAGATCCTGCACACATCCATGGAGTTAGGCATGTTTACCTTCTATTTTTATTCGAAAGGTCGCAACACTGCTCTATTTTTATCAAAGATGAAATGCTACAAGCGATTTGATTTGTGCAGTTAGAGCTAGCTGCTACCAACGAAAATGCATATAGCATGACTGTCAAAATCAAGCTCGATCTGCCAAGGGTAGAGTTGCGAAGATGTCGTACACCCTTTCTGGAAAGAAAAGGGTGGATAGAACAAAGGGTAGCATGCCCACAGGCACTGATCATGGGCTTCATCTTTGTTGCACTCCTGGCTGTGCCCCTGTCCTTCAAAGACTCAAAAGTGAAAACTTGTACAAATTGAAATCACAATTATTTGGATGGCATTAGATTGTTTTGCTCAAATGATGAAGTTGGAAGTTTAACGAAGTCCAAGAAAGATAGCCCCTTTTACAGAGACAAGCTTTTATAATCATATTTATGTCTGTTAAATGTTTTTTTAGAATAGAAAACAAAAGCACTACATGTTGATGCCAGTGCCCAACAGCAGTTGCTTGTAGTGAAAATACAAAGTTTAACTCTACACCAAACGACAAAAACATAGACTGGCCCAAATTGAAAGCATTTGCTGACAAAAAAATAAATGTGACTGAAAAATGAAAATTTGTGTCAGGGAGGGTAGAAAAGATTTTGGGAAAAGGAGAAAATGCTGGTTACCAGCATTTTCTCAAAATCTTTTCAAAAGGCTTCTTTCTCAGGGTCATTAAAAGTCGGGATTGTATGGACAAGGGTTGAGATAAGGCATAAATATATCCAAATGATCAGTCGAAGCTGCAGTTGTATAGGTTCTGTTTTTATGGGTAGTAACTAGTCCAAAACTGAAGTAAATGTCACAGTAATTACAAATATCATGAAATGCCAAAGTTGTTTAAAGTTCTAAATCAAGGTAGATAAATTTCAAAAATATTTTGATGGCTACATGTACTTGTTGAATGAATTCCTGTTTTGATACTTAAAGGTGAGTATTTAGAATTTTTACATCTCACCAAATTAAAAAATATATATATCACTGAAATTTATATGAAATAATAATACAAATCATCAATAATTAAGAATCATAAAATTACAAATAATTTTTTTTTGATGGTATTCCCTTAAAAGGCTAAGTAGCCTCTTAAGCTATTTTTAGATTTTGCGCCAAAAATCAAATTACCTAGTATTGTGGGAATGTCAAGTGACTGGCACGTGACTAATAACACTTAAATTCCATTACAAAAGAAACATGTAATAATCATTTTCCACAATGTCTTCTTCGGACACTATGTTTAAAACTTCGTCTGTGTATTCCTGTATGTAAATGAGAGAATTGATCTACTAAAAATAGATCGTGTCTCCCGTTGGTATCAATCTGGGCTGTAATAAATCTCTTATTTCTCGTGTTGTAGGATGATTTTGGACTACTGGGCTTTTATGAATGCAAATTAAAAGGCCTTGGGAGTATTAGGATGATTTTTTTGCATTTTTGTAAAAAATTCAGCCCAAAATCTGAAGGGCCACCTTTAAAGTAGTAAATAACTTTACTAATGACACAGATATTATATAATGTTTAAGTTTTAACATGATGACCCAGACAATGATGACAATACACACAGGTCCTGGACTATGACAATACTGGGACATTTTCTTTAAAAAAGGCAGAGTAAAAATTAGTTTTAGACTTAAGCTCATAATTATGTTTTAATCAAGATTTGAAGAGGTATCTATAAACATAACGGCATACAGAGACATAAAACTTGAAAAAATAAAAAAGATTAGTTTATTTTTGGTTTTCTCCTTATTCAGCAAATTTACAACTACCTGGTATGCTATTCACCTGAAGGATTTTGTGAAATTGTTCTCAATAGACAGGAAGACAAGTATGAAAAATTTATAATCTTGCCAAACTTAATATGAATAGAACAGATTTCTTTTCTGTTTGATAGAAAATCTTTGGCACGCCAGTTATTATGAGTTGACTATATACAAAAAAATACCTTGAGGTATTTATTCTCTTCATTCAAAAAGATTTTTAACCCTTAACCAAATAAACATCTATACCACTGCTGGAAACAGCATGTTGTCCTTTATGCATAATATTTGCAATCCTTTCAAAGAGAATGTGGCACATATTTGGTATATCGCTTAAAAAATAATGCTTCTATTTCGGATATTTCCAAAATCTTTGTGTATACAATAGATTTAGGATTATTTTGTACACATTATCTTACAACAGAATATAAAGGCGCTGTCACACTCTAGCGTATAGAGCCAGCGTATGAGGAACGTATGGACTTTTTGGGCATATGCTGACATAACGCTGAAACACGCAAGGGGTACGCTGGAATACGTTTCTAGTATGCCGGGGTACGTCGGTGTACGCTGATGTACGTTGACGGCCAAAAGATTTTTTGAACATGCACAAAAATTTTCAGCGTATGCCGACGTATGAATTTTACGCTCATCATACGTTTCTCATACGCTGAACACGCTAGAAGTACGCTGAAGGTACGTTACTCATACGTCGAGTACGCTTCTCATACGTTGAAATTGAATGGGTCAGGAAACCTAGCGTTAGAGAAGCGTATAATGAACGTGTGCCTGACGTGTGTCTAACGAATGGCTAACGTTATAATGGTAGTTTTAACGACAGTCTAACGTACTCAACTTATGCCTAACGTGTTCTAAGCGTACAGCCAACATATCCCATGAGTATTACATGTGTATTTCTAGCGTATGGGAGGGGGGGGTATATAAAGTCTCACATTTCCAAATCTGTATCAGTTTGTACTAGCTGTTCAGAGATGGAGGTTGCTGTGCTGCAACATCACCAAGATTTGTTACAGTTGGTACTGTAGACCTCATACGCTGAAAAGTTGCACGTATAAACAATTTTTTGAAATATTTGATACGTTCCTCATACGCTGGCTCTATACACTAGAGTGTGACATCGCCTTAAGACCATATTGAAAGTGTATACAGATGATCACTCTTTGATGAGATTTATCTGTGAAAGGTTAGAAAGCATTGAGGGAAAAGGAGTGAATACTGGCTGCAAGCTTTTTTGACTTTTCCCATTATGTTTGAAAAGCTGCTTTTCTCTTAATCATTTAAACTCCGGACTGGGTGATAACAGGTTAACTTATGTGGTGATCGGAGAAAAAGTACATGTGTCAGGAAAAAAAAGTTTTGGAAAAAAAGTATCAGTTTTTGCTGGGTCCTTTCATAGTAAGTGTCACGAAAAAAAAGAACCAGTATCTGTCAGTATTCTGATACTTTATCAGCACTTATTTTATTTCATTTAATAATGATTTTGATACTTTATGTGATTAATATTTGATATTTAAGTGCACAAAAAGTTCTAGATAGATATATTCCTTTTTTCCTACAGTTTCTCGAAAGACTGTCTTACCTTCTTAAATTGCAAAGCAATTAACATGAAAATTTTACAAACTTTGAATAATATAAGTAAAGTGTAACTTAAATTTTAATCAGAAACTTTTTTAAAAATGACAATTAATATCAAATTATTAACAGTTTCGCAATACCATTGACTTAACCAAAGTAAAAATCAGACCTTAAATTAATAAGGATTGTTCTGATTGTTCATTACAAAAATTACATAGAATAAATAAACAAAGTCCAAAATCACTTTAATTACTCTTGTAATATAGCCAAATCCCTTGCAAGTGTAAACAACTAACCATAGCTAGTGCTTGTACTTGTCTTCCCCATCAAGAAAAAACAAGAAAAAGTACAAAGAGAAATGTACAAATATCACTTACTTTTCTTAAGACCATAATATATCTGCTAAATTTTATAGCATATGTACCATATTAACTCAATTTCGATTTGAAAGTGATTCTTTTTTTCCTGATACTTACTTTCCTACAATCTTTATAATCAACTTATGTAAGTAAAACATGACCTTTCCCATTCATGTCTTGTCATTTTGTCTGCTATGAGAGATCTTTTTTGAAAATATTTTGTATGATATGAATTGACTTTGTGTCGGTTAAATTGATAACCATGAATTTGACTTACAATAGAAAAGTAAGTACAATAGAAAAATAAGGCATGACATAACATTATACTTTAACCTTTTACCAAACAATCCCTGGCTTTTACAACCCAGACGAAGAAGCCTTCTGAAAACATTGTTGAAAAAGGAGAAAATGCTGGTAACCAGCATTTTCTCCTTTTCTCACAATGTTTTCTCCTCTTCTTAAGTCCAGTTTCAATTTTTGAGTTATGTATATTTTGAAGTCTGCAAAATTTGATGGTGTCAGTTTGGAACAGTATAAACTTTTGTTGTTTGGTAAAGAGTTAAAAGTCATTTATGTCAAGCTGTTTTAAATCTAGCTCTACTAATAGTCAAGAGAGCAGAAAAAACCCACTGGGCATTTTTCATTCCAGGAATAAGATTCTGGTTGTAGCAATTTCAACATTGGCTTTGCAATGGTCTTAACATCTTGTAGTAGACAATGACTAAATCAAAGATCAGAGTGCATGTTTTGTGTGGTCTTATCTTGATATTCACTTGCTCAAAAGGCAATTTTAGTTGTGAAAGATGTTTTAAAGAAGGCTCTAGACTACAGTATGAAGGATTCTCACAAGTGAAGTGACAGACAGGTTTTGAATAGTTAGGTTTCTTCAAAATGTATTGATTCACAATGGTGGAAAGATTGTCACCACTCCTCAAAAGACTGCCAAATATAGATTATCAGGTTTTCTTATAAAGCTGTGTCAGCAGAGATTGTTGCATGTACTCATGTTGAGCCAGTTCTAAATGTGGAAAAATTTACAGGCAGCTCATTCTTAAATATCATACCCCTTTTCCAAACAATCTGTTTTTCTTTTAACTGCACTGAGATGGACAGTGCAGACTGAAGAGAAGGTTTGCTGATCTGATATCTTAAAACCCATTACCACACAATCCCTAATTTTGATGCCCCTGAGAAAGAAGCCGTTAGAAAACATTGTGGGAAAAGGAGAAAATGCTGGTAACCAGCATTTTCTCCTTTTCCCACAATGTTTTCTACCCTTCACAAAACACATTTCAAATTTTCAGTCACTTTTATTTTGTCGTCTGCAAATGCTTTCAATTTGGACCAGTCTATAATATTGTCGTTTGGTAATGAGTTCAGAAGTCTGATATGGGTGTAGAGCAGTTTGACCGAAATAGTATGGAAATTGCAATAACATAATTATGATCCTTTGACAAAAGAAATTTGTGTGTTCATAATAATGTGCCTATGTGACATGTGAATGCATGGCTACATTTTGCTCTCCAGTTGTTCACCAAGTAACCATGGTTTGATACTCTGCCACTGTGACTGCACAGAAACATGGTAGAACTTAGACAAATGCTCAAGTACAGTAAATGGCTTTACCATATAGCACATAATTAATCCTCTATCCTTAATTGTACAGTATTTTGCATGACACTGAGTGCATTAATTAGTTGAATTATGGAAGCGAGTGTAAGTATGTGCTTTATTTTTAGCTCACCTGAGCACAACGTGCTCAAGGGGAGCTTTTAGGATCACCCGGTGTCCGTCGTGCGTCGTCCGTCGTGCGTCGTCAACAATTCTTTAAACATCAACTCCTCCTAAACCGCTGGGCCAATTTGGACCAAACTTGGCAGGAATGTTCCTTGGGAGGTCCTCTTTAAAAATTGTTCACAGAATTTGATTCCATCAAAAACTCTGGTTGCCATGGAAACGAAATAGAATTTTTTAGGAAATTCTTTAAAAGTTTTCTTCTCTGAAACCGCTGGCCAGATTTTAAAATAATTTCACACAAATGTTCCTTGGGTGACCCTTTTCAAAAATTGTTCGCGAAATTTTGATCTGTCAAGAAACATAGCTCTGGTGAATGGGGGCTTCTTGCACTATACAGAAATGAAGAAATTCTTGAAAATTCTTCTTCTCTGAAACTGCTGGCCAGATTTTAAAATAATTTCACAGATATGTTCCTTGGGTGACCCTTTTCAAAAATTGTTCGCGAAATTTTGATCCGTCAAGAAACATGGCTCTGGTGAATGGGGGCTTCTTGCACTGTACAGAAATGAAGAAATTCTTGAAAATTCTTCTTCTCTGAAACTGCTGGCCAGATTTTAAAATAATTTCACAGAGATGTTCCTTAGGTGACACTTTTCAAAAATTATTCGTGAAATTTTGATCCGTCAAGAAACATGGCTCTGGTGAATGGGGGCTTCTTGCACTATATAGAAATGAAGAAATTCTTAAAAATTCTTCTTCTCTCGAACGGCTGGTCAGATTTTAAAATAATTTCACACAGATGTTCCTTGGGTGACCCTTTTCAAAAATTGTTCGCGAAATTTTGATCCGTCAAGAAACATGGCTCTGGTGAATGGGGGATACTTGCGCTATAGGGAAATGAAGAAATTCTTAAAAATTCTTCTTCTCTCGAACGGCTGGTCAGATTTTAAAATAATTCACAGAGATGTTCCTTGGGTGACCCTTTTCAAAAATTGTTCGCGAAATTTTGATCCGTCAAGAAACATGGCTCTCGTAAATGGGGGCTTCTTGCACTATACAGAAATGAAGAAATTCTTGAAAATTCTTCTTCTCTGAAACTGCTGGCCAGATTTTAAAATAATTTCACACAGATGTTCCTTGGGTGACCCTTTTCAAAAAGTGTTAGCGAAATTATGATCTGTCAAGATACATGGCTTTGGTGAATGTGAGTTTCTTGCACTATACAGAAATGAAGAAATTCTTAAAAATTCTTCTTCTCAGAAACCGCTGGCCAGATTTTAAAATAATTTCACAGAAATGTTCCTTGGATGACCCTTTTCAAAAAATGTTCGCAAATTTTTGATTCGTCAAGAAACATGGCTCTGGTGAATGGGGGCTACTTGCGCTATAGGGAAATGAAGAAATTCTTTAAAATTCTTCTTCTCTCGAACGGCAGGTCAGATTTTAAAATAATTTCACAGAGATGTTCCTTGGGTGCCCCTATTCAAAAATTGTTCACGAAATTTTGATTCATCAAGAAACATGGCTCTGGTGAATGGGGGCTACTTGCACTATCGGGCAATGAAGAAATTCTTGAAAATTCTTCTTCTCTGAAATGGCTGGTCAGATTTTGGAAAATTTTCACAGAGATATTCCTTGGGTGACCTTTTTTGAAAATTGTTCATGAAAGTTTGATTCGTCGAGAAACATTGCTCTGGTGAATGGGAACTACTTGCACTGTACGGAAATTAAGAAACTCCTAAAAATTCTTCTTTTTTGAAACTGCTGGTCAGATTTTGAGAGGACTTTTACAGGTGAGCTTTTAAAAATTGCTTGGCAAAATAATGATTTTGTTTCCAGTGTTTCAATACCTTCAAAAAATAAAGGCTATGGTCCTCTCAAAAATTCAGGTGAGCGATCCAGGGCCATCTTGGCCCTCTTGTTGTTGCATTCATATATTGGAGTAGAAACCAATGGATTTCCCACCCTGTATGATTCCTAAGACTAACCATTTGATTGGCGGAGATTTTCTTGATATCTGTTGCTTAAAAATTACAAAACTGAATTCGAATTGATAGATCAACAATCTGACCTTTCTAGGATATTTTTGTTTTCGAGTCTCAGTAAATTTGAATGAAAGTATTGGTATATATATCCAAGTTATACCAGGGAAATAAAAACCATCTTTTCACTTATGTTTTCATTGTAGATGCTGGTTCTCGACAAATGACACATGTCAGGATTTGATTAAAAGACTGGAAGTGAAGACCGGGTCATGTACTAAACTGGAAGATGTGTTTGCCTTCGCATTCCATGCTTCGCGTGCAGACAGAGTTCGCAACAGTGACTCCTCTATTGACAGTGGATCTCAGATGTTTCCATTTGGTAAATTTTCACTATTTATGTATTTAATTAGCCTGATAACATTATGCAGAGATTAAGAGAGGTATGTTCCAATTCACATTTTTCTTTTCCTTAGAAATTAATGTCATGTCAGCATTCATACCTCCATTCTTTTATCCATTGGTTGGTTGGCTCACTCACTCACTCACTCACTCACTCACTCGCTCACTCACTCACTTGTGTGCTCACTCACTCACTTGCTTGCTCACTTGTGTGCTTGCTGTCTCACACGCTCACCCAACCACCCACCCACTCACTCCAATATTGTTGTACCTAAATAGGGTACTTTTTAGATAATTTATAACAGTGCTATGTCTCAAATCTAAACTGAAAAATATGTGAAACTTTTACAATAGCTATTTATGACATGAAAGGGTAGGTATCAGGCAGATTTTTGTCAGATAAAATTGTGTCAAGTTACAAAGAACGTTACACCAAAATTTGAAAGAGAACTAATAACAGGAAAGAGAGCAATAAAGAAATTGAAAAAGAAAGTTTCTAACTGTGCCAGTCAACTAAATTGAACCCATTACCTCATAGTCCCATTGTGGAAGAAGCCTTCTGAAAACATTGTGGAAAAAGGAAAAAATGCTGGTTATCAACATTTTCTCCGTTTCCCTCTATGTTTTCCACTCATTTAATGACAATCCAATCATTTGAGCTATATTTATGTTATTGTCCTATAGATACATCATTACTTGTTTTCAATCGGTTTTTGAGCCAGTTTCAACTTTATTTAATGAATCTAGTCTTTCTGGTATCTTAATGCCAAATGTTGCCCCTGACAGTTACAATGTTGCACATATTACCACAGACAATGCATTTCATTCTTTAAAATTGAAGACAAATCCCTTATTTTTATCCCATACGTTGTATATCAATTATTAACTCATTACCAGACGACAATATTTTAGACTTGTCCAAATTGAAAGCATTTGCAGACGACAAAATAAACGTGACTGAAAATTTGAAATTTGTTATTTGAAGGGTAGAAAGCATTGAAGGAAAAGGAGAAAATGCTGGTTTACCAGCATTTTCTCCTTTTCCCACAATGTTTTCTAAAGGCCTTTTTATACGCCCGAAGGGTCGTATTATGTTATACCCCCGGTCGTCCGTCCGTCCGTCCATCTGTCCGTCCGTTAGCAATTTCTTGTGTGCGCAACTCCTCCTACAGTTTTCATCAGAATTATTTGAAACTTGCCACAATGAATCTTCATGATGTCTAGTTGTGCACCTGGGTCTTAGAATTTTGATCGCTGTTTCCGTTCCAAAATTATCTGCCCTTGATTTCTGAAATAACCAATTTTTCACTTTGAATTTTTGTTCAGGCCATAACTTCCATACCATAGAAGGTATTAAATTGAAACTACATACACTGATAGAACACATAATGGAGAAGTGCAGTGCACATGAAACAT
This sequence comes from Tridacna crocea, assembly GCA_943736015.1. Classification (NCBI taxonomy): domain Eukaryota; kingdom Metazoa; phylum Mollusca; class Bivalvia; order Cardiida; family Cardiidae; genus Tridacna; species Tridacna crocea. Next base: position 28,742,052 of record OX031070.1, read on the forward strand.
AACTCTGCCACTTTTATTTTTTGAGTTATTGCCCTTTGTTAATTTTCAGTTTGAATTTTTGTCCAAGCCATAACTTCATAACTATAAAAGCTAACAACTTGCAACTTCATACACTGATAGAACACATAATGGAGAAGTGCAGTGCACATGAACCATAACTTTGCGACTTTTATTTTTTGAGTTACAGCCCTTTGTTAATTTTCAGTTCGAATTTTTGTCCAGGCCATAACTTCTAAACTATAAAAGCTATTAACTTTGAACTTCATACACTGATAGATAACATTGTGGAGAAGTGCATCGCACATGAACCATAACTCTGCGACTTTTATTTTTTTAGCTATTGCCCTTTGTTAATTTTCAGTTTGAATTTTTGTTCAGGCCATAACTCCCAAACTTTAAAACCTATCATCTTGAAACTTCAAAGACTTATAGAACACATTATAAAGAAGTGCACTGCACAAGAACCATAACTCTGCCATCCTTCTTTTTTTGTTTTTGCCCTTTGTTAGTTTTCTCTTTGAATTTTCGTCTTGGCCATAATTTCTAAAATATAAAAGCTATGATCTTGAACCTTTCAAAACTGATAGAACACCTTGTGGAGAACAGCAATTTACAAAATTTGTAACTGTGCCACCCTTTCTTTTTTTAGCTATTACCCTTTAATATTTTTCACATACATGTATCATGGAGATTAACTACTCTTCATTCATGGCCCTTCCGTCATTTCAACTCATTTCACTGACAAGCCCCTTCGGGCGTATATGCGCCGCTTTGCAAAGCTCTTGTTCGTCAAAAGTAGGGATTGTGTGGTAATGGGTTAATCTATCATTACACAGCTGACTAGATATTACACACTATCAAGTTTTATACACACACTATCAAGTTTTAAAGTTGGCTATTTAGAATTTTCACATAACACCAAATTAAAAAATATATATGTCACTGAAATTTATATGAAAAAAGAGTACAAATCATCAGTAATTAAGAATCGTAAAATTACCAAAAAAATTTTTTTTTAGTCGCATTCCCTTAAAAGGCTACGTAGCCTCTTAAGCTACTTTTAGATTTCCCGCCAAAATAAAAAAAAAAGCATTGTGGGAATGTTAAGTGACTTGCACGTGGATTACTATTAAATTACATAACATAACAAACATGTAATTATTTTCCATAATATCTAGAACTTTGGATGCTATATTTGAAGCTTCGTCTGTATTTTTGGCTCACCTGAGCACGAAGTGCTCATGGTGAGCTATTGTGATTGTGCTGTGTCCGTCGTCCGTCATGCATCGTCCGTCGTCAACTTTTTACCTTGTGTACGCTCTAGAGGCCACAGTTTTGGTCGGATACTCATGAAAGTTGGTCAGGATGTTTGTCTCGATGAAATCTCGGACGAGTTTGAAAATGGGTCATGTGGGGTCAAAAACTAGGTCACCAGGTCCAATCTTAGAAAAACCTTGTGTATGCTTTAAAGGCCACATTTTCAGTTGGATACTCATGAAAGTTGGTCAGGATGTTTGTCTGGATGATATCTTAGACAAGTTCGAAAATGGGTCATGTGGGGTCAAAAACTAGATCACTAGGTCAAATCTTAGAAAAACCTTGTGTACGCTCTAGAGGCCACATTTTCAGTCCGATACTCATGAAAGTTGGTCAGGATGTATGTCTGGATGTTATCTCAGACGAGCTTGAAAATGGGTCATGTGGGGTCAAAAACTAGGTCACCAGGTCAAATCTTAGAAAAACTTTGTGTATGCTCTAGAGGCCACATTTTCAGTCGGATACTCATGAAAGTTGGTCAGGATGTTTGTCTGGATGATATCTCGGACGAGTTTGAAAATGGGTCATGTGGGGTCAAAAACTAGGTCACTAGGTCAAATCTTAGAAAAACCTTGTGTACGCTCTAGAGGCCACATTTTCAGTTGGGATACTCATGAAAAGTGGTCAGGATGTTTGCCTGGATAATATCTTGGATGAGTTTGAAAATAGGTAATGTGGGGTCAAGAACTAGGTCACTAGGTCAAATCTTAGAAAAACTTTGTGTACACTCTAGAGGCCACATTTTCAGTCTAAAACTCTTGAAAGATTCTCAGAATGTTTGTCTTGATGATATCTCAGACAAGTGTGAAAATGGTTCATGTTGGGTCAAAAACTAGGTCACTAGGTCAAATCTTAGAAAAACCTTGTGTATGCTCTAGAGGCCACAATTTCAGTCGGATACTCATGAAAGTTGGTCAGGATGTTTTCCTCGATGAAATCTAGGACAAGTGTGAAAATGGGTCATACCAGGTCAAAAACTAGGTCACTAGGTCAGATCTTAGAAAAACCTTGTGTAAGCTCTAAAGGCCCCATTTTCAGTCTGATACTCATGAAAATTGGTGAGTATGTTTGCCTGGATGATATCTCGGACAAGATCAAAAATGGGTCATGTTGGGTCAAAAACTAGGTCACTTGGGTCAAATTTTAGAAAAACTTTGTGTACGCTCTAGAGGCCACATTTTCAGTCCAAAACTCTTGAAAGTTGGTCAGAGTATTTGCCTTTATGATATCTTGGAGGAGTTTGAAAATCTGTCATGTGGAGTCAAAAACTAGATCACCAGGTTAAATTTTAGAAAAACTTTGTGTATGCTCTAGAGGCCACATTTTCAGTCCAAAACTCTTATAAGTTGCTCATATTGTTTGCCTTGATGATATATTAGACGAGTTTGAAAATGGGTCATTGGGGGTTAAAAACTAGGTCACCTGGTCATATCTTAGAAAAACCTTGTATATGCTCTGGATGCCACATTTTTAGTCCAACACTCTTGAAAATTAGTCAGAATGTTTGCCTTTATAATGTCTTGGATGAGTTTGAAAACGGGTCATGTTGGGTCAAAAACTGGGTCAATAGGTCATATGTGATAAACACCTTTTGTATGCTCTGGAGGACACATTTTCAGTCTGATACTCCTAAAACTTGTTCATAATATTTGTCCAGGTGATACCTTAAATGAGTTTGAAAATGGGTCATGTGGAGTCAAAAACTAGGTCAATTGGTCAAATATTAGAAAAACAGTGTGTTCACTCTAGAGGCTACATTTTCTGCCTGATACCCTTCAGACTTGGTCAGAATGTTTGTTTTGGTGATGTCTCAAAAGAGTTTGATAATGGGTAATTCTCGGGTCCAAAACTAGGTCACTTGGTGAAATCTTAAAAAAAACCTTTTGTACGCTGTAGAGGCCACATTTTCAGTTTAATACTCATGAAACTTGGTCAGAATATTTGTCTTATTGATATCTCAAAAGTGTTTGATGATGGGTAATGTCTGATAAGAAACTAGGTCACAGGGAAACTAGATGGTTCATGTTTGGTCAATAGGCTCAGGTGAGCGATTTCAGGGCCATCATGGCCCTCTTGTTATTGTTGTCTGCAAGTGCTTTCAAATCGGATCAGTCTAAAATTTTGTCGTCTGGTGAAGAGATGAAGGTTTTAACCCTTTACCACACAATGACGACCTTGAGAAACAAGCCTTTTGAAAAAATTGCGGGAAAAGGAGAAAATGCTGGTAACCAGCATTTTCTCCTTTTCCTACAATGTTTTCTACCCTTTCAATAAATCATTTGACCATTTGAGCCACATTGAAATCGTCGTTGACAAATGCTTTCAATTTGGTTGTCTGGTTAAGGGTTATAGTGTGGGATTGTATTGCAAAGAGATGAATGCAAGAAAAGCCAAGCCTAGTTAACTCTTTACTCCATAGATACTCATTTCTACGTATTGCTTGTAGGAGCCTTTGGAAAACATTGTGGCAAAAGGTGAAATTGCTCGTGACGAGCAATTTCACCTATTGCCACAATGTTTTCTATGCTATCAAAAGGTGTCATATACACATAGGAAACAGTATCATCCTTGTTGTTATTTAGGGTGAATTAGGGATACCATAGAAATGCCTTACGGGGTAAAGGGCTAACCAATACTGTCTGCTGTGTGTAGGTCATCAGGTTTTCTGTGATCGAGACAGACATTCCTTTTGAGTGCGATATTATTGACCAATGAAAAACCAACAAGTCAGACAGATGAAATACTGTCACAAAATATACAGACAATAAGTCATGGGTTTTGTGATTATAATATATTTGAGACGCGATCTGGCAAAAGGGGGGCTTAACTCTTTCCCAAACAATCGCTGGTTTTTACAACCCCGAGATAGAAGCCTTTTGAAAACATTGTGGGAAAAGGCGAAAATGCTGGTAACCAGCATTTTCTCCTTTTCCCACAGTGTTTTCTTGAGGCTTCTTTCTTAGAGTCTTGAAAACTTTGGATTCTTTGGTAAAGGGTTAAATCATGTCCAGCAGGGAAAAAAAGATCAACTTTTTACCCAAAGACAAAATTTTGGACTGAACGCAAATGAAACCATTTGCCTGTATAAAACTTATAGCTTAGATGATGATTTTTGTCTTAGATAGAGTAGAAAACATTGTGGGAAAAGAAGAGAGTGTTGGTTATGAGCATATTTTTCTCGTTCCACAGTTTTTTCTAAAACCAGTTTTCTTCAGGGTTGTCAAAACTTGGAATTGTGTGGTAAATGGTTAAGGCAATAGCGTCCACTTTTCAGAATTTTTAGCGAGAATAAAATATTAGCATGAGGTATCCATTTGAAAAATGTCATACATCTGCAGAGTCTACTGATATCTATCACTACTTATATCCCTTGCCAAACATTCCCATATTTCTCATGACCCTGAAGAAGAAGGCTTTAACTCGTAACCAAACAACAATATTTTAGGTTTGTCCAAATCAAAAGCATTTGCAGACAACAAAATAAAAGTGACTGAAAATTTGAAATTTGTTTTGTGAAAGGTAGAAAAAATTGTTGGAAAAGGAGAAAATGCTGGTTACCAGCATTTTCTCCTTTTCCCACAATGTTTTCAAAAGGATTCTTTTTCCACGGGGTTGTAAAAAGTAGGGATTGCGTGGTAATGGGTTAAAAGGCATCATGGTAACCAGAGTTTTATCCTGTTCCCACAATCTCCTCCAGCCTCTCAACCACGCTTCGCTTCACCAAACAATCCCTGCTTTTAACAAATCTGTGGAAGAAGCCGTCTGAAAACAAAGTAGGAAAATGAGAAAATGCTGGTAGACAGCATTTTCTCCTTTTTCTACAATATTTTCTACCCTGACTTAGTCAGAAATAATCATTTTACCAAGAAGCCTTCGGAAATCAAAGCGGGAAAAGGAGAAAATGATGGTAGCCAGTATTTTCTCCTTTTCCAACAATGTCTTCTGTTCTTCCAAAGCTTTTATTTTGGCTGACATTTATTTTGTCGTCTGCAGATGCTTTTAATTTGGAAAAATCGATACCTTTGTCATTGGAAAAGTATTGTGATTTGGGCAACCATTGATTTGTCATCTTTAAATGTTTTGAATTTGGACCAGTCCCAATTTTAGTTCATTAGACTTTTAATGAAACTGAGAAAAAAGCCTATAGAAAATATTGCGGGAAAAGGAGAAAATGCTGGTAATTAGCATTTTCTCCTTTTCCTACAATATTTTCTACCGTCAAAGTCAGAAATTATCATATTACCAAGATTTAATTTGTTGTCTGCAGATGCTTTGAATTTGGTTCAGTCCAAAAATTTGTCCTTTGGTAAAGAGTTTAAAAGAGTTGAAGAGCAGAAAACGTAGTTTGAAAAAAAGAAATTGTGAAATGGTTTAGCTAATCAGAAGTTGTTACTTTCAAATTTTGAAAATACTTCCACGAAAGACTACGAATATTTTCAGAAAAGAAGGAAATGCTGGTTTCCAGCTGGTAACCTTTTCCCATGTTTACAAAGGCCTTCTCTGCTCATGGCTGATAGTACTCAGGATTGTGTGATAAAAGTTTAACTCTTTACCACACAATCCTGACTTTTAACGACCCCCAAGGAAGTAGCCTTTTGAAAACATTGTGGGAAAAGGAGAAAATGTTGGTAACCAGAATTTTTCTCCTTTTCCCACAATGTTTTCTACCCTACCAAAAACAGTAATCATCATTTGGGTTACATTCGATTTGTCGTCTGCAAATGCTTTCAATTTGGACCAGTCTAATATTTTGTCGTTTGTTAAAGAGTTAAGACATACTGCATGGTAAGACTGGCTGCTGGCTGAAATAAAATATAGACAATCTGTTACTGACTCATCTTTGAAAGGGTGGGGGGGGGGGATTGTGTCTGCACAAAATGTCAAGGTCTGTAATTAAATCTTACATGAATGATTTTCATCAGATAAAAAATGGTTGAAAAAGTCTGTCTAAAGTTGTTGTATTATCCCATGTAGTGGAATGTTAATCTTTTTTCCCTCTAATTTAGATTTAAATGGAAATTTGCTTATAATTATGAATAAAATGCAGAAACAGTTTTTAACCCTCAAACCAAATAATCCTGAAGATGGTGCTTTCACAACTCTGAGAAAGAAGGTGCCACAAAAAATTAAGGGAAAAGGACAAGGTGCTTGTTAACAGCATTTTCGCCCTTCATTGACAAGATTCAAAGTCTAATTAGAGATTTTTGGGACAGTTTATATAAGTTGCAGTGCCAAATTGTTTATAATTTATGGCCATGGGTAAATGGAAAAAGCAATGCAATAAGCATAGCTTCCTTGTCAGCAGGTTCTCTTAATCCACATAATATTTCACCTTTGAGTAATATGTACAGAGAAAGAATGAAATTTGGTTCTGACACGTAATGGCTGCTTTTCTCACAATGTCTACAGGGCCTTAGACAGACAGATGTATCTGTATGATATTTGGTAAAGACAACTGAGTTTGTGTGTTTTGTTTATGTACCTTCATATCACATGTTACCTGTGATAGGCCCCTAAGATAAATACATGTATGATAAACTCTTTACCAAATGACTTTGTAGACACTTTAAAAATTGGAAGCATTTTAAAAGAATTAATAGAATTAAAAGAATTAAGATTTGTTTAACAAAGGGAGGAAAACATTGTGGGAAAAGGAGAAAATGCTGGTTACCAGCATTTTCCTCTTTAACAACAATGTTTTCAAAAGGCTTCTTTGACAGGGGTGTCAAAAGTCTGGATTGTGTGATACAGTGTTAAAACATTGTGGGAAAATGAAAAAAACGGTAACTAGCAGTTCCAGTATGATGCCATTGATTTTGTTTCCATGTTCCCAACAGTCTTTATGATCCTTTAACGTGAAAAGTTTCTCTTAATCCTGAACCCCATACGGCATTTCTATGGTATCTCTAATTGACCCTAAATATCAGCAAGGATGATGCCGTTTGTTATGTATATATGACACCTTTCAATAGCATAGAAAACATTGTGACAAAAGGTCAAATTGCTTGTCACAAGCAATTTCAGCTTTTGCCACAATGTTTTCTAAAGACTCCTACAAGCAATACGAAAAAATGAGTATCTTTGGAGTTAAGGGTTAAAAAGGAAATAAAAAGCATTATCAAATTATTGATTTGTGCAAGAAATGTAAAATTAATGGAAATGGCCTATCAATGATAGGCCATTTCCATCAATTTTATTTACATGTATCTGACATTTCCATCAATTTTATTTACATGTATCTGCCTTTTCTATTTCAGATGCCACCAGCTCATACAGTTTTACTGAGGAAATAGAAAGGATGAAATTTGATCTCAATAAAGGCTGGAGGTATACAGAGATCAACAAAGACTTTGGGTAGGGGATGAGATTTTATACATAAGAAACCACTTGGGATTTATTGTCTGCAAATCCTTTCAATTTGGACAAGTCTAAAATAAAATGTTTTCATTTTTAACAGATAAAATTGTTGCAGATTACTTTTGATATACCGGTACATGTATACATGTACAAGATGAGTTAGGGTCCACTCTTTGTACATCTAGATTGTAAATAATATAGTGAAAGCAACAGAAAAGTCACATACATTTAGTGAGACAATGAATGTTAACATGTTAAATGGTGAACCCTTTACCACACGAGAAAATTTTAGACTGTTCCAAATTCAAAGCATTCGCAGACGACAAAATAAAAGTGACTGAAAATTTGAAATTTGATTTGTGAAGAGTAGAAAACACTGTGGGAAAAGGAGAAAATGCTGGTTACCAGCATTTTCTCCTTTTCCCACAGTGTTTTCAAAAGGCTTCTTTCTCAGGGGCGTCAAAAGTAGGGATTGTGTGGTAATGGGCTAAAACCATTCTAGCTAAAAAAGAAATGTTTAATTGTTACCAGTTATCATTTTGTCCCAGTTTTTTTTTTAAATGGTCAGCTGCAATATGAAATAGGTGTGGAAAAGAGTTAGTCAGTACAGCAGTTTTTTGAAGTACGCGAAATAGACCATACCCATGTCAAAGTTTGTTAGAGTGATTTCTTATATATTGTTTGTCGCTGTTTGATATTGATTCACCAGATACAGAAATTTTGTTTATAAATCTGTGATACTTATACTTATTTATAATGTTTACCTCTTTCTACAGTTTATGTTCCTCATATCCATCAGAACACATCGTCCCAAAGTCAGTATCAGATGATAATTTGAAAAAAGTAGCAGGGTTTCGGGCACTTCAGAGATTTCCATCAGTGGTATGGAGGTAAGCTTAGTTCTCTTGTGCTCAAGAGTAGATTTGCTGTTGGTATTGTAAAACTTTAAAGATATTTTTGTTTCAGAAATATTCTTCTTTATGTTGTATTTTAATGTTCAATAAACCATAATTGTGAGTTATGAGGCACAATAAAAAATTGCCTGAGTGGTTTATTCATTCTGCCTCATAACTCACAGTGTGGTTTATTGAACCATAAACCAGGATAAAAAGAAGATTATTTTGATTCTAACATGACCAACTCTTAACTCTTTATCACACAATCCCGACTTTTAACGACCCTGAGAAAGAAGTCTTTTTGAAAACATGGGAAAAGGAGAAAAAAATCCAGTTAACAATATTGGAAAAGAAGCCATTTCAAGTTGAAATTTCCAGTTCTTTTTTATATGATAAAGTCTGCATTTGTAATCAATTTTTTTCGAACTCGCTTTGTCTCATCAACAGCTCGAATTCTATTGATTTTGAAAAAAATCTAACATACGATATGGGAAAAGTAGCCAATTTAAGTTCAACATTTCCAATTCTTATTTACGTGAATACCGGTATGTCAGCTTTTTTCGGTGGATTTTTATGAAGCTTGCACAGATACTTCTTATCATAAACAGCTTGAAGCCTATTGATTTTTAAAAAAATCTGACAATCAATTTGGGAAAAGTAGCCATTAAACTCTTTACCACACAATCCCGACTTTTAACGACCCTGAACATGAAAGCTTTCGAGAACATTGTGGAAAAAGGAGAAAATGCTGGTAACCAGCATTTTCTCCTTTTCCCACAATGCTTTCAACCCTTCCAAACTCAAAATTCAATTTTTCAGTCACATTTATTTTATTGTCTGCAAATGCTTTCAATTTGGTCGAGTCCAAAATTTTGTTGTTTGGTAAAGGGTTAACTTTTTACCAAACAACAAAATTGTAGACCAGTCCAAATTGAAAGCATTTGCAGACGACAATGACAGTATCATGAGTATGGCTCTAAAGTTGAAATTTCTCTTGGGAAGGGTAGAAAACATTGTGGGAAAAGGGGAAAATGCTGGTTACCAGCATTTCTTCTTTTCCTACAAAGTTTTCAAAAGGCTTCTTTCTCAGGGTCGTTAAAAGTCGGAATTGTGTGGTAATGGATTAAAGTTGAAAATTTCCAATTCTTGTTCAGGCAATGAAGTTCATAGTGTTGATCCAATTCTTTGGAACCTTACAAAGATTCATCAAGTGATTGGAAATCTAGTAAACTGTTCAGGAAAAGTAGCCATTTAATGACTTGGTAACGTTTTCTGAGTCCACATTATTAGTCAAATTTCTTTGAAATTTACTAGGATTGTTTAGTACAAGACATAATGAAAGTTTAAAACAGTATCAAATTTGCCTGAATTTGAAACATTTAGATTTAAGAAATTTCACTTCAGTTTTTTCACTGTTCAATTCACAATACTTACATATGCTGTCTTAATTGGTTCAAGAATACGTTTTTGTGTTTTTTGTATCATGAATTCAGAATGTTTGCTAGCATAAAAGCAAAATCTCTGGCAGTACGGCAATTTCAGGCCCTTCAAGGCCTTCTAGTTTTTCTTTCAACAGCACAGTCTAGTCTGGGTTTTGTAACCGGATTTAGTATTTTATTCCATTTTCTAACATGTATTTCAAAAAAAAAGAAAGGTCTGCTATAAATTTGCTTGATGTAAGTAGGATAGAAAAACTTGTGATAGATCTGGAGCTTTCATCTTATTTTCTAGGAATAAAAGAAATGGAGCAGTTCTGGTGAGGTCCAGTCAACCAGAGATGGGATTCTTTGGCTGGAGGAACGAAGATGACGAGAACTTGCTGAATGCCATTCCGCAAGCTTGTGCTTTGAATCCTGGGAATGGAAAAACAGGAAATGGTACAGAAGGTAGAAACAGATTGAAACCTTATCACTCATTTATAGTGAGCTTTGCCAAGAGGAAGAGGACTTTTTAACCCTTTACCAAACAATCCGTGGTTTTCACGGCCTTGGAAGTGAAGGCTTTTGAAAGCATTGTGTGAAAAGGAGAAAAATGCTGATAACCAGCATTTTCTCCTTTTCCCACAATGTTTTCAGGAGGCTTTTTTCACAGGGGTGTTGAAAGTCGGGATTGTGTAGTAAAAGGTTAAACCTTGGCTAATTGGTACATGTAACTATTAGAAGGGAAATGCAAGGAACAGGGCAGGTGATCCTGAAATGTTTTTCATGTAGTTATGTCTCTTTCTTGACTTACAATTGTTGCTGAAAAAAGCAATGTCATTCAAGAGTTGACATCTCCTGCAGTGTTCTTGTTTCATTATATTCAAACATTCAGACTCTTTATTTTTTGACATAAAACAAAATATGTTTTTCTGTATGAGCAACTTGAAAAGAGTGGTAAGAAGTACATGGACAGTATGAGTTATTCAAACGTGATTTCAAACCACATTAGTGGCAATCTTTCCTAGCGTTTTTCACCTAGTCTTTGACCCTTGTCAACAGACCAGAATGTAATAAGCACTTCCAATTGTTTAACCCATTACCACACAATCCCTACTTTTGACGCCCCTGAGAAAGCAGCCTTTAGAAAACATTGTGGGAAAAGGAGAAAATGCTGGTAACCAGCATTTTCTCCTTTTTCCACAATGTTTTCTACCCTTCACAAAACTAATTTCAAATTTTCAGCAACTTTTATTTTGTCGTCTGCAAATGCTTTCAATTTGGACTGGTCTAAAATTTTCTCGTGTGGTAAAGAGTTAACCTTTGGAGGGCAGAATAAATCACTGGCATTTTCAGTGAAGAAATAATTCATATTAAATACTACTTCAATAAAGTTACTTTTATTCAAACTTTTAACAAAAAATACTGTGTGGATCAAGGATTAGACTGATCCTGATCTACATTTGCCTAAAAAACAAGTATATAATTTTTTTTTTTGAAAAGGTTTTTTAAGGTTTAGATTATAACAAGTGCGAAAATAGCCAGCAAATCAAAAAGAAAATAGAAAATCTTAAGTCCGTAATCTGACAAAAAAAAAATTCATCACGAAAAAAATGCAAAAGTACTTTTGCACTGAATGCCCCTATACTTTCAATTCTATTCTAACTTTTTTCTACTATGTAGATCTATTAACTTATGATAAATTACTGAAGTAAACAATAAAAAAAAAAGTTCATGTATTGGTGTCTGAGCCCACATACCAATCGATGCATGCAGATAATAAGAATGAAATAGCGTTGAAATCAGAAAGAAGGCGTCATTTCTGAGGAATCGTTAAAATTGGAAAAACGCCATTATGCAGAAAGATAACCTTTGTTTTTGTATTGCCTGTGTATGTATAAACTTAGTCTAATTACATCTTATTCTTTGTAAAGATGAGAAAGATAGCCCTGAGCCAAAAAAGATGTTGATAATGGACTGCAGATCTTATGGAGCTGCGTCGGCAAACAGATTGAAGGGAGGTGGTGTGGAGTGTTCAGGTAAGACTGTTAATGTTATGTCAAATTTATCATCCATTATATTCAGTACCATACGAAAACAGTCACCAATCATTTGTTTTCTCTCTTCTGACTACTTCGTATCTATTTTAACCCATTAGCAGTATCCATATTAACCCATTACCACACAATCCTAACTTTTCATGACCCCAAGAAAGTAGCCTTTAGAAAACACTATGGGAAAAGGAGAAAATGCTGGGAACCAGCATTTTCTCATTTTCCCACAATGTTTTCTACCCTTCACAAATAAATTCAAAATTTTCAATCACTTTTATTTTGTCATCTATAAATGCTTTCGATTTGGACAAGCCTAAAATTTTGTCATTTGGGAATGAGTTAAAGTAAAAAGATAATGAAACAGACTAGTTAGCATTTACACTGAAATGCTTTTCTTTTATAAAGTGTTCTGAAGTTAAAAGGTAAATGCGTTCATAAGATCATGATGCATGCAGACATAATTATTCACCAACCACCCTGTTTCATTCCAGAGTATTACCAAAGTTGCGAGGTACAATTTATGAATTTGGCCAACATTCATACCATCAGGAAAAACTTTGTTTCCTTTAGAACACTCTGCAGCAGCAATGCTGACCAGGCCAGGTATGTTATAACACTTGTATTAAGTGTTACCCTTTACCACACAATGCCGAATTTTGACGCTCCTGGAAAAGATGCCTTTTCAGTGTTTTCAACTCTATCAAAGAAAAATCACACCATTTGTGCCACATTGAAATTGTCATCTGCAAATGCTTTCAAGTTGAACATGGGTAAAATTCTGTCGTCTGGAAAAGGGTAACATATTATGAACTTAACCCTTTACTTCGTAGATACTCATTTCTATGCATTGCTTGTAGGAGTCTTTGGAAAACATTGTGGCAAAAGGTGAAATTGCTCATGATGAGCAATTTCACCTTTTTGTCACAATGTTCTTTTTGCTATTAAAAGGTGTTATATACACATAAGAAACGGCTTTATGCTTGCTATTATTTAGGGTCAATTAGAGATACCATAGATATGCCTTATGGGGTAAAGGGTTAAAATGATCACTCAGATTTTATCCTTTATTCTTCTATGTATTCACTTAATGTTAAACCTTTATCATGTTAACCCTTTCCCAAATGGCAAAATTTTAGACTAGCCGAAATTGAAAGCACTTGCAGACGACAAAATAAACGTAACTCAAGAATTGAAATTTGTTTCAAGCAGGGCAGAAAACATTGTGGGAAAAGGAGACAATGCCGGTTACCAGCATTGTCTCCTTTTCCAACAATGTTTTCAAAAGTCTTAAATCTCAGGGTCGTAAAAACCAGGGATTGTTTGGTAAAGGGTTAAACCATAATCCATGTGTTACTTAAATGTTTTAATGCTCACCTGAAAGAATAATGGAGGAGTATATGGCAGCTAAGCTAACTTAGTTTCTACTTTTCCATGCTTCCATTCATTTGCATCCTGTTTTCCTTGATGTTTTTTTACTTCTTTAAAAAATAACCCCATGATTTTTAACCACAGTTATATTTTCATGTGCAAAATTAAGGTTTTCATATGGACAAGTGTTAAACTTTGTGGTCTTGTAAAAGTGTCAAACATTTGTTCATAATATTACAGTTGGCTGTCTGCACTAGAGAAAACTAACTGGCTACAGAACATATCTAGTTTACTGAGAGCCGGTGTGTTGGCTGTATCTTCAATAGAGAAAGAAGGGAAACCTGTACTGGTGCACTGTTCTGATGGGTGGGATAGGACACCTCAAGTCATATCACTTGCAGAGGTCATGTTGGATCCTTACTATAGAACCAAAGAGGTACTTTTATGCAAGTTTTGTAATCTTGTTTCATTTCTTTTGTCAATGAAAGCAAGGAAAAATTTCAAAATGAAAAAAAAAGGCATTTATAGCTGCCATGGGTAATGTTTGGTAGAGTTTGGTATCAATATGTTCTTGATTTAAAAGACACAAGTTGAATAGAAAAATACTTTTGGACTGGACCAAATTCAAAGAATCTGCAGACAACAAATCAAATCTTGTTAATATGATGATTTCTGGCTTTGATAGGTTAGAAAATATCGTGGGAAAAGGAGAAAATGCTGGTTACCACATTGTTTTCTATAGGCTTCTTCCTTAGGGTTGCTGAAAGTTTGGATTGTGTGGTAAAGGATTTAACACTTTATCAAATGATAAAATTTTAGGCTATTCCAAATTGAAACCACCTGCAGACGACAAATTAAACATGACTCAAAAATTGAATTTTTTTCCCAGCAGGGTAAAAACATTGTGGGAACAGGAGAAAATGCTGGTTATTGATCTATGCAATCATTGTAAGCAAGTATGAGGTACCTCTAAGAAGGCTTAGGTTTAAGCCTTTGCAACATAATTCCAAGTCTTAATGCCCCTCAAAAGACTTTGAAAACATTGTGGGAAAAGGAGAAAATGCTGGTTACAATATTTCTCCTTTTCCCAGAATGTTACCTTCCCTTTCAAAGGAAAATTCTGTCCTTTAAACTAGGCTCACTGTGTTGACTGCCAAAGCTTTCAATGAAAAAATAAAATTTTGGTTTTCTGGTAAAAAGTTAACAAGAATCTACTAATAGGAAACAGACATGCTAGAAGGACTTTATTTTCTTTTACACAGGGCTTTAAGACAGTTGTAGAGAGAGAGTGGTTGCAGTTTGGACACAAGTTTGCAGATCGTTGTGGAAATGGAGTGCTTAGTAATGATTTAAATGAGAGGTGCCCAGTGTTTCTACAGTGGTTAGACTGTATTTACCAGCTTCTTGCTCAATTCCCTTGCGAATTTGAATTCAATGAAGCTTTCTTGGTAAGAAGTGTTTCTTGAATTTGAAAATTTATGTTTGTTCATTTTGCTTGAGGATTCGTTCCAGGTAGATATTGGTATTTCAGTGTCTCTAATCTTAACTCTTTACCAGACGGCAAAATTTTAGACTGGTCCAAATTGAAAGCACTTGCAAACGACAATATAGATGTGACTCAAAAATTGAAATTTGGTTTGGCAAGGAAAGAAAACATTGTGGGAAAAGGAGAAAATGCTGGTTACCAGCATTTTCTCCTTTTCCCACAATGTTTTCAAAAGGCTTCTTTCTCAGGGTCGTTAAAAGTCGGGATTGTGTGGTAAAGGGTTAAACCTTTTACCACACAATCTACAGTATGATGGGCTGGGCATTTCAGGATTAATGAGGCTATGGAAGTTTTTTGCTGATCCAGATAGACAACAAATATAACACTAAACCTTTTTTAGCTCACCTGAGAACAACATGCTCAAGAGAAGCTTTTAGGATCACGGAGGACGTCCCTTGTGCGTCCTCCGTCATCAACAATTTCTTTAAACATCTCCTCCTCCTAAAAACTGGGCCGATTTGGACCAAACTTTGCTGGAATGTTCCTTGGAAGGTCCTCCAAAAAAGAAAAAAATGTTCACAAAATATGATTCTATCAAAAACTGTGGTTGCCATTGCAAAACCAAATGGAATTTTTTAAGAAGTTCTTTAAAAATCTTCTTTGAAACCGTTGGTCAGATTTTGAAAAAATTTCACAGAAATGTTCCTTGGCTAACCCTTTTCAAAAATTGTTCATGAAATTTCACAAAAGCCTTTTCTTGACAGATTAAAATTTCGCAAACAGTTTTTGGAAAGGGTCACCAAAGGAACAATTCTGTGAAATTATTCCAAAATCTGGGGCACTTGCACTATATGGACATGAAGAAATCCTTAGATATTCTTCTTCTCTGAATCGGATAGTCAGATTCCTAAATAATTTCACAGAAATGTTTCTTGGGTGACCCTTTTTGCAAATTGTTTTAGAAATTTTGTTTGTCAAAAAACATAGCTCTGATGGCTCTGGGCTATTTACACCTTAAGAAATTCCTAAAAATTCTTCTCTGAAGCCGCTGGTCAGATTTTGAAATAATTTCACAGCAATGTTCCATGGGTGACTCTCAAAATGTTTGGAAAATTTTTATCCATCGAAAGATAACGGCCAATTGTTGGCACCTGCATCTGGTGCTCTTATTCGACCTATGTTTTTAGTCACTATGGAGTATGTGCTCTTCTTCAAGAAATTGTCATTGGGCAATTCCAAAAATTTATTTGCCGAATTTTGATTCATCAAAATCATTGTTGTGGTGATGGTTGTAGGGGTGGTGACAGATTTTGGAAATTACCGTTACAGGTGACCTTTTCAAAATCGCTTGGCAAAATAATGATTTCGTTTCCAAAGTTTGAATAAAAAAAATGGCTATGGTCCTCTCAAAAATTCAGTTGAGCAATGCAGGGTCATCTTGGCCTTTTTGTTTCTTTAAGAGAAAGGGCAATCAGGTTATGGATGGGAAAGGGGGGGGGGGTGACCAGAAAAGATGAGTATCATTCCTTTCTATATTTGGTTTGTATTATAAGTACATGTGTGAATTTTATTCTATCATGAATGATTAACCTCTTACTGTGTCCCATTTTTCAGATTAAGTTGGTTCATCATACCTATTCCAATCTGTTTGGAACCTTTTTATGTAACACGGAACAACAGAGAAACAGTAGGAAACTCCTGGAGATGACTGCCTCAGTATGGGGATTTTTGAAACGTGATAAATTCCTGAATCGACTGTTCTCACCATCACAGGAGCATGAGGTATGTACAATATTGCCAGCTATGTTGTTCAATTTCATGGAAAGCTCCTACCACATTGCACCTCGAGTTTATTTCAAATGTAACAGGATTCTTAAATGGTCCAGTCTTTTCTAGCTAGGTCATCAACTATCTTTTCTTGACTTTAGCTCTTCCCCAACTCTCACCATACAGTGGTGAGCGTGTCATACTCATGATCTGGTGATTGTGAGTTTGATGCCTGGTTAAGGTGAACTTTCTTTCCAGTGTATTTTTGAAAAAGTCTGTGCAGTTTGCTCAGGCTGATCTGAATTGAAACTGTTTGCTGTTGGCAGATTTTCTGCAGGTCAAAAGACCACTCCTCATTTGTATTTCTTTAGACAAAATGATCCATATCATGTGTCAAGTTGCTTGGTATACCACACCATGAATATATATTAAATCATTACTAAATGACAATATTTTAGGCTTGTCCAAATCGAAAGCATTTGCAGACGACAAAATAAAAGTGACTGGAAATTTGTTTTGTGAAGGGGAGAAAACATTGTGGGGAAAGGAAAAAATGCTGGTTTCCAGCATTTTCTCCTTTTTCCACAATGTTTTCTAAAGGCTTCTTTCTCAGGTCGTCAAAAGTAGGGCTTGTGTGGAAATGGGTTAAGCCCTTTTTAGCTCACCTGAGCACGAAGTGCTCATGGTGAGCTATTGTGATCGTGCTGTGTCCGGCGTCCGTCGTCAACTTTTTACCTTGTGTACGCTCTAGAGGCCACAGTTTTGGTCGGATACTCATGAAAGTTGGTCAGGATGTTTGCCTCAATGAAATCTCGGACGAGTTTGAAAATGGGTCATGTGGGGTCAAAAACTAGGTCACTAGGTCAAATCTTAGAAAAACCTTGTGTTCGCTCTAGAAGCCACATTTTGAGTCGGATACACATGAAAGTTGGTCAGGATGTTTGTCTCGATGATATCTCGGACGAGTTTGAAAATGGGTCATGTGGGGCCAAAAACTAGGTCACTAGGTCAAATCTTAGAAAAACCTTGTGTACGCTCTAGAGGCCACATTTTGAGTCGGATACTCATGAAAGTTGGTCAGGATGTTTGTCTCGATGATATCTCGAACGAGTTCGAAAATGGGTCACGAGGGGGCAAAAACTAGGTCACCAGGTCAAATCTTAGAAAAACCTTGTGTACGCACTAGAGGCCACATTTTCAGTTGGATACTCATGAAAGTTGGTCAGGATGTTCGCCTGTATGATATCTCGGACAAGATCGAAAAGTGGTTCATGTGGGGTCAAAAACTAGGTCAAATGTTAGAAAAACCTTTTGTAGGCTCTCGAGGCCACATTTTCAGTCCGAAACTCTTGTTAGTTGGTCAGAATGTTTGTCTTGATGATGTTTTAGACGAGTTTGAAAATGGGTCACGTGGGGTTAAAAACTAGGTCACCAGGTCAAATCTTAGAAAAACCTTGTATATGCTCTGGATGTCACATTTTCAGTCCAACACTCCTGAAAATTACTCAGAATGTTTGCCTTTATAATATCTTGGATGAGTTTGAAAATGGGTCATGTTGGGTCAAAAACTGGGTCAATAGGTCAAATGTTATAAACACCTTTTGTATGCTCTGGAGGACACATTTTCAGTCTGATACTCCTAAAACTTGTTCATAATATTTGTCCTGGTGATACCTTGAATGAGTTTGAAAATGGGTCATGTGGAGTCAAAAACTAGGTCAATGGGTCAAATATTAGAAAAACCTTGTGTACACTCTAGAGGCTACATTATCTGCCTGATACTCTTCAGACTTGGTCAGAATGTTTGTTTTGGTGATGTCTCAAAAGAGTTTGATAATGGGTAATTGTCGGTTCCAAAACTAGGTCACTTGATGAAATCTTAGAAAAACCTTTTGTACACTGTAGAGGCCACATTTTCAGTTTAATACTCATGAAACTTGGCCAGAATGTTTGTCTTATTGATATCTCAAAAATTGTTTGATGATGGGTAATGTCTGATAAAAAACTAGGTCACTGGGAAACTAGATGGTGCATGTTTGGTCAATAAACTCAGGTGAGCGATTTCAGGGCCATCATGGCCCTCTTGTTTGACAAGTTGGCACTCCAAGTTATGCATGTTTTGTTGATTTCATTCTTCTTTCAGGTTCTCTTTCCTGTAACACATGTCCAAAATCTGTTGCTATGGAAATCAGTTTACTTGTCAAACAATTCATCTGTGGCTGGACCAGAAGATACTGGAACCAACTATCTAACATCAAGTCAACCTGAGGTTGAGACAACTGGGCTTCAAAAGACAAGATCTTGTGAAAACATTCTCAATCTAGCAGATGACCTATCTTCCAGTTTAACTAGGAGAAGAAGTGATCCTAACATTGCCACTGATCATGGTGAACAACAAGCTCAGAAACTTTTAACCCATGCTATTGATGGGGATACAAGCTGCTCTAGTGAAAGTGTTAAAAGTTCTGACAATAATGTGTCTGTCAGTGAAAGTCGAGACACAATAACTGAAGTACAGGGTGACTTTGATAATGAAACAAGAGGTTTACAAAATGGTACTGAAGTGAGTGTTGAAACAGACATTCCAGATAAGAACAAAGAAGAGGCTAGGAGTGAAAATGTTTTAAATTGTGACACAAAAAGTGTAGTGACTGAAACCCTAGATAGTTTAGACAATTTTAATAGTAATGGAAATAAGGAAGATGATGGAAGTGAGGATACAATGACAGTCAAGGAAAATGGGCATGAAGTAGAAAACGGACATTCAGTGAATGGATTTGTTGAAAAAGGAATTGTAAATGGTAACATAGAACTAAATGTTAATGGAATTCATGAAATAAACGGTCATGGTAATTTTAAAGATGATCATGATACAGAAAGAAGTGAAAATTCCATTGAAACCATATCTGACACAGAAGAGACTGTAAGTGAAACAAAAAATGTAGAAAATGGTGGGAAGTTAGGTTTTAATGAATTTGATTGGAAAATGGAAGATGATATGTGTAACATGTGTAACAGTAAAGAGAAATTAACTTCGGCTGACACATTAAACAACATAGCTGCAACTAAAATTAAACAAAGATCAGTCTTTGCAGTTAAGAGTGAACAGTATTTACATTCGTTAGAAAGTTCTACAGACACAGTGACAGAGGATACACAAAACGGGGATGGACATTCTAATGTAGGAACAGCCCAGAATGGTTACAGGGTTAGAAAAGTGGAGTCCCTCACCTCTCTTTGTGATAAAGTCACCAGTTCTCTTCACTCCAAATATAGGGATCAAACAAACAGTATTAGTACTAGTACAAGTGATTTAACGGATCCTCATGTACTAAACAGTCTTCACTCTTCTAATGTTTCCAGTGATAGTTTGCTCAAAGTTGTTGACAAGAATAATGCTAGTCTAAAGCTCTGTTGTTTGCTAGCTCCAGGTGGGATGAATGGAAGTAATGGTGCATACCCTGGGATTTCTACAGGGACCAGTACAACTCCACCCTTATTTCCTACACCTGTCAGTCCACAATCAAGAAATTCCACATGTCCACCTACGCCAGGTACCAGTGGTAGTGAAGGAAAGGTAAATGCATATATCTATAAGTGTTACATCCGCACAGCTCTGAAGAAAATTAGTTGTTGACTAAATTTTCTGTAACAATATTAGGTTAGTTTAACCCTTTACCCCATAATGCATTTCTATGGTATCTCATATTGACCCTAAATAACAGCAAGGGTGAAGCCGTTTTTTATGTGTACAGGACACCTTCTGATAGCATAGAAAACATTGTGACAGAAGGTGAAATTGCTCGTCATGAGCAATTTCACCTTTTGCCTCTATGTTTTCCAAAGGCCCCTACAAGCAGTGTATAGAAACGACAAGTATCTATGGAGTAAAGAGTTACCATTTATTTTAAATCAATTTAGAAACAAGTTCTTACAACTTATACTAATCTCTCTGGATTCTGCTTCCTTGGAACTACACCAGTACTCGCACTGAAGGTGTGGGCCAATGAAAGATCCCAAAGGTGATACTGGCTCCCAGATATCAAACTTGGAACCCAGGCTACTAGGCCGAAGCTCTGCCTCACAACAAAACAACAACTTTAGAATACACATGTAGCTGTGATTTGCACTAAACAATATTGTCAGTAAAGATATGATATGAAGTGTACCAAGCTGGAATTCTACAATAGAATTCATGTTAATGTAAAACCTCTTATAAAATTTTTTTTTTTTTTGAAGGAAAATTTTTTCAACCAAGTTCACACAACTCTGATGTAAGAACTCTACAGAAGAAAGTTTTGAAAACATCATGAGAAAAGAAGAAAGTGCTAATAACCAGCATTTTCTCCTGTTCCCCCCCTTTTTACGCTCCCCGAAGGGCGAGCATATAGTAGCCGCTTTGTCTGTCCGTCCATCTGTCCTTCTGTCTGTCCGTCCGTCCGAAGCCATTTCTCCACAACCCCTGGACCAAATTGGATAAAACTTCATATGTGAACTTCTTAGGGTGAGGTGCCGACATATCTTTCCCGGTTTTTCCATTTGACCCCATCTCATGGAAAAAGGGGGCTTAATGCAAAATTGCATTTTTTACTAGTATCTCATTCAGTTTTTGTCAAAATTTCATGAAACTTCATGGTTATATTGTTTATGGAAAGATTCAGCATTCGCCCTTGCTATTTTTAATCTAGGCATTTTTTAAGTTGACGTTTTGTCACGGAAAAAGGGGGTTTCTTGCAAAATTCTAATTTTTACTAATGTCTCATTCAGTTTTGGTCGAAATTTCATTAAACTTCATGGTTATATTGTTTTTTCAAAGTTTCACCATGTGCTCTTTGTTTCTTTATCTATGTGTTTTTCAATTTGACCCTCTGTCATGGAAAGAGGGGGTTTCTTGTAAAATGCCAAGGAAAAAGGAGCCTTAATGCAAAATTACAATTTTTACTAATATCTTGTTCAGTTTTTGTCAAAATTTCGTGAAACTTCATGGTTATATCTTGTTTTACAAGTTTCAGCATGTGCCCTTGTTATTTTCAATCTATGAATTATTAATGCGCAAATACCTCTTTCCTGGTTTCTCAATTTGAGGCTGCATCACGGAAAAAGGGGACTTCATGGAAAAAACTGTTTTTCACTTGTATCTCCTACTTCTGTGCTCAAAATTTTGTGAAATTTCAAATCTGAACTTGTTGGAACGTTGCCAAGGTACCTCTCTATCGGTTTCTCCATTTCAGGCTGAGTCACGGAAAAAGGGGGCTTCATGTAAAAAATTGTTTTATGTAATATTCACTACATGACTGCTCAAAATTTTATGAAATTTCGAATTTTGAATTATTGTTAAAAAATGCCACAAATCACACACCAGTTGCATTTATTTCAATAATGCAATATTTCCTTATGGGAAAAGAGGGCTTAAAGGGGGCTTAGTGGGCTTATTGTCTTCTACAAATTTGTGTTGGCTATCTTTAAGATAGTAATTGTCTTTTCACTTCAAGTTTTGGGGAGCATGAACAGGTCCTTTTAATATAAAAGAAGTAAATTTATATCAATTTCATATATTTTATGACAAGCACTTATTTGGGGAGCATAACCCGTCTCTGACGGCTCTTGTTTTTTCAGTCTGGCAAGAACAAATATCAATGTATCGGTCAATTTTATTTTGTTGTCTTCAAATAGTTTCAATTTGGACAAGGCTAAAATTTGTTGTTTGGTGAAAAGTGGTACAGTGAAGTTTATCTTTTAATGCAAAGTGTAAAGTATGATGAAGTTAGCCTTTTATGTAATTAAATCTTTTTCTGTTTATTAATGGATTTTATATTTGTGAATATATGAACTTAAAATTTCTTAAATTTCAGTCTTTGGAGAGTTCAGTTCCAAAACATCAGACTGGTGTTAGCCGATATTTAGATGCAGATGGTCTTACTACATTTAGTGATCCTATTCAACAGAAAATACAAAGTATTATGTCGAGTTATGAACAACAGTTATGTGCAATGAGGGAGGAGAACTCCCATTTGAGATCCTTGTTAGCTCAGCATGCCTCTACATGTAATGGGGAGGGACTGTGCAATCCGGATTATAAATTTGAAATGGTAAGACACTTTAACCCTTTACTAAACAGTCCTTACTTTAAACTAGCTTCTTTGGCCTTTCCATAGAATGTTTTCTACCCTATTAAGACACAAATCATCATTTTAGCATCCTCGGAACCGAGGTATAAGCATTATGTTACTCTCCATGCATCACCCCTGGGAAAATTGACCAGCAAATCTTCGTTTCCTATGATTATTCATATGGTCGGAAAGTACACTAATAGTCAATCGAAAGATCAATAACATATTCATTCTCTCTTGTAGGGAGGGCAATTTCATTTCGTCAGTTACTAAAAATAGAAATGACGGCATATTTGTGATAGAAATAGTTCAAACTTTCTCAAAGAAAAACTGAGATTACCAATCAAAATGCTTCATGAATAATTCATGAGAACGAGGAAACACCAGCCAAATAACCCAGGGTTGATAATAGTATTAATCGAAACTGGGTCAACGAGGATGCATTCTAGGGACTTTTCATTTATCATCTGCAAATGCTGTCAATTTGACCCCATCTACATTTTTTTCCAACTCTTAACAACCCTGAGAAAGAGAACTTTTTGAATATTTTGGAAAAAGGAGAAAGTGATGGTAACCAGTATTTAGTCTTTTCCCACAATGTTTTCTTCCAAGCACAAGTTTCATTGTTTGATTTATATTATTCATCTTGTGTACCCTTTTCCAACAATCAACAATGTTTTCTTCCCAGAGCCAGTGTCAAGGTTTGAGTTGCATACATTTTGTAGTCTGTAAAGGCTTTGAAATTGGACAAGTGTAGTATGTTTTGTTGGTTGGTAAAAAGTTAATTATTGGCCTCTCAACAATCAGGTCTTGTTTCTTCATTAGGGCAAGTTTTTTCCAAATAAATTTTAGTAAAGAAAGACAGAAGGCTGTGCATAATTTAACTCTTTACCAAATGACAAAATTTTAGACTAGTCCAAATTGAGAGCATGTGCAGACAACAAAATAAATGCAACTAAAAAATGGAAATTTATTTACAGCAGGGTAAAAAACATCGTGGGAAAAGGAGATTTACATGATACTATACTGCTGCTTTGGTAAAGGTTAATAAAAAATTCAGACAGAAACTTATTTCAGTCAAGCATCTAATGATACTACAGTGATACTTTGATTAAAGGTTAGTAAAAATTCAGACAGAAACTTATTTCAGTCTAGCATCTAATGAAATTATACTGCTACTTTGGTAAAGGTTTGTAAAAAAAGTCAGACAGAAACTTATTTCAGTCTAACATCTAATGATACTACACTGATACTTTGGTAAAGGTTAGTAAAAATTCAGACAGAAACTTATTTCAGTCTAGCATCTAATGAAATTGTACTGCTACTTTGGTAAAGGTCTGTAAAAAATTCAGACAAAAACTTATTTCAGTCTAGCATCAAATGAAATTACACTGCTACTTTGATAAAGTTTATTAATAAATTCAGACAGAAACCTCTATCAGTCTAGCATCTAATGACACTATACTGCTACTTTGATAAAGATTAGTAATAAATTCAGACAGAAACTTATTATACCCCTGCAAAACAAAGGTTTTGAAATTTCTGGGGTATACAGGAATAAGCCTATCTGTCTGTGTGTCTGTCCATGTGTCTGCTGTGTGTCCGTCTGTGTACAAAATACTACTTTGAGTCTTGCATCTAATGAAACTATACTGCAACTTTGATATAGATTAGTGATAAATTCAGAAAAAAAAAACATATCACTCTGGCATCTAATGGGGTGACAGATGTTTCGGTAACAGACAAGTTCGGTAACATAGTCTTATAGAGTAAATCGATTGGATGTTTCGGTAACAAAGCAATTATATTGTGTTTTTGTTCTGTGACGTTCTTTACACCTAATGTATGGCTTTGTTTTGTTCAAACTTTTTACTTTTGCACTTTTCACATATTTATCCCTTGATAAATTGGTTCAAAGCCTTTATTTTTTTTTCACTTTCCACCCTTTTCACTTGATAGATAGGCAATCCACATGGTCAATACATACAGCATGGAATGAGGTTCATAACAAAAAATTATTTACAAAACAAAGTGGTGGAAATTACAAATCAAGGTTTTAAAAACGAATGTTTGAATAAAATAAAGTCATGTGTTGGATGTATAGAACGTCACGATACATAAACACTATAACTGCTTTGTTACTGAAACATCCAATTGATTTACTCTAAAAGTCTATGTTACCGAACTCGTCTGTTACCGAAACATCCGTAAATCATCTAATGATTCTATACTGCTACTTTGGTAAAGGTTAGTAATAAATTCGGACAGAAACTTATTTCAGTCTAGCATCTAATGAAATTATACTGCTTCTTTGATAAAGGTTAGTAATAAATTTGGACAGAAACTTATTTAGTCTAGCATCTAATGAAATTATACTGCTTCTTTGATAAAGGTTAGTAAGAAATTCGGACAGAAACTTATTCAGTCTAGCATCTAATGATACTATACTGCTACTTTGGTAAAGGTTACGGTAGTAGAAAATATAGACAAACTTATTTCAGTCTAGCATCTAATGAAATTATACTGCTACTTTGCTAAAGGTTAGTAATAAATTCAGACAGAAACTTATTTCAGTTTAGCATCTAATGAATGTATATAAATAACATAACAGTAAAGTTTTTCAAAAGTTTGGAAATTACCAAATAATAAATGAGCCATGCTTGTAAACTGGGACTTCACCCTTTACCAAACAATCCCTGGTTTTTACGAATAAGAATTGTGACTAGTAAACCCTATTTTTACTTCTCTTAGGTTGTCATATTATTCTGGGCCAACAGTTAATTAATAAAAATGTCATTGATCAAGTGATTTTATATTGGCCCAGTTACAGGTACGAGATCAGCCCTATTGGCCCGAGGCCTGGGGCCAATACGGTTGAGCTCTTGGACCTGTAACTGGGCCAATATGAAATCACTTGATCAATGACATAATTTTACGGAGATATATGTAATTCCTTTTTACCAGAGCATGACTCATTAATCATTCTGAACAACTCTTTTGATCATCATAGGGTTCCCCAGGGAGCTGCGATATGCATTCAATACAAAGTACGTACAGTAACCCTGCATCTGATGCTAGCTGGGACCAAATGGATGATCCTGAAATCAATGTAACACGCTGGGTACCAGACCATCTTGTGACTAATTGTGCAGGCTGTGATAGAGCGTTCAACATGATACATAGAAAACATCACTGCAGGTATATTATATTTTATCAGAACAAACCTTTACTTAACCCTTTACCAAACGACAGAATATTAGACTGTTTGAAATTGAAAGCATTTGCAGACGACAAAATAAAGGTGACTAAAAAAAAAAAAAATTTATTCTGGGAAGGGTAGAAAACACTGTGGGAAAAGGAGAAAATGCTGGTTACCAGCATTTTCTCCTTTTCCCATAGTGTTTTCTAAAGGCTTCTTTCTCAGGGGCGTCAAAAGTAGGGACTGTGTGGTAATGGGTTAACCCTTTACCAAATGACAGAATTTTAGACTGGTCCAAATGGAAAGTACTTGCGGACGACAAATCAGACGTAACTCAAAAATTGATGTTTGTTTTCAGCATGGTAGAAAACATTGTGGGAAAAGGAGAAAATGCTGATTACCAGCATTTTCTCCTTTTCCCACAATGTTTTCAAAAGGCTACTATCTCAGTTAACTCTTTATCAAACAAGAAAATTTTAGACTTGTCCAAATTGAAAGCAGTTGCAGAAGCCAAATTGAATGTGACTTAAAAATTGAAACTTGACTGCGGGAATAGAAGAAAATGCTGGTTACCAGCATTTTCCCCTTTTCCAACAATAATTTTAAAAAGGCTTCTTATGGGTCATATAAACCAGGGATTGTTTGATAAAGGGTTAGGATTATGATTGAACTGATTGTTCAGTCATTTGCTTTTTAGATTCAGAAGCAAACTTAGGAAATAGTTCTGTATGTCTTATTTTCAAAACCAGAAATATAAAGATAGAGGAGAGGCAGCAAAGGATGTGAATGCTTTTACTGAGCACCAACTCTCACTTACTGAACTGGGCCTATACTTTTTGCAAATGCGATAAAATACCTCTTCAGTAAGCATGGCTTATTTTTGTAAGAACAGATGTTGAAAAGAAACAAAAATTAAAAGCTTAAAAGAGCTTAATTGTTTTTCTCAAGTTCAGATATGAATGAGAGCAAACAATGTACATGTTTAGTTCAGTTGGACAGAAGGAGATATAATGAGTCTGAGGAAGTGAATGCATTTGCCGATGATAAATTAGCTCAAATGAGGATTTCTGTCTTTGGAAGGGTGAAAAAAAATTGTTTGCCAGCATTGTCTTCTTATCCCGCAATGTTTTCAAAAGGATTCTCCTTAACCAAAGCTGTAATACAAGATGACACTAGTGTGGATTAGTGAAACTACTTAACCCATTACTGAACGACAAAATTATAGATTTGTCCAAATCGATAGCACTTGCAGACGACAAAATGAAAGTGATAGAAAATGTGAAATTTGTTTTGTGAAGGGTAGGAAACATTGTGGGAAAAGGAGAAAATGCTGGATACCAGCATTTTCTCCTTTTCCCACAATGTTTTCTAAAAGCTTCTACCCCACAGTTATCAAAAGTAGGGATTGTGTGGTAATGGGTTAAATGATATAACTCTTCACCAAATAGCTAATATTTTAGACTTGTTAAAATTGAAAGCCTTTGCAGACAACCAAGTAGATGTAGTTCAAGTGAGTGGAGTTGCCCCTGGGTAGAAAAGATTGTGGGAAAAGATTGTGGTTACCAGGATTTTCTCCTTTTCATAAATATGTTTTCAGAAGCCTTCTTCTTTAGAGTTGATCAAGGTTGATTGGTAAAGGCTTAACTCTTTACCACACAGTCCCGACTTTTAACGACCATGAGAAGGAAAGCTTTTGAAAACATGGTGGGAAAAGGAGAAAATGCTGGTAACCAGCATTTTCTCCTTTTCCCACCATGTTTTCTACTCTTCCAAAATCAAAATTCAATGTTTGATTCACATTTAATTTGTT
This sequence comes from Tridacna crocea, assembly GCA_943736015.1. NCBI lineage: Eukaryota > Metazoa > Mollusca > Bivalvia > Cardiida > Cardiidae > Tridacna > Tridacna crocea. The sequence continues at coordinate 28,769,834 of OX031070.1, forward strand.
GTCTGCAAGTGGTTTCAATTTGAAAGAGTCTAAAATTTTGTCGTTTGGTAAAGAGTTAAATCATATATAAATCAAGACAAACATTGCATCATAATTAAGCTGTAGAATTCTGTTAACTCGTTTCAGGAACTGCGGGTTGATCTTCTGTCACAATTGCTGTAAAGACACAGTGCCCCTTCCTCACCAGATGATCCACACAAACGAGAGGGTCTGTCAGTCTTGTTACAGCAAAATCAGTCGAAATCTGACCAACTCTATCATAGAAATGGACAATGGAATAGCTGAACAGAACCATTTAGCAGCAGCAGCATCTCAGTAGACTTTATGATACTGAAACGGGCCAATGAAAATAGTTGATGAATAGTTGATATCATTGTACCAAGGACTGTGTGGGTTAAAATGCGAATCCATTTATCAAGCATGTTGAGATTTTACTCCATTACAACTAGATACGAAATATTAGACTCTTTTTAAGTTAAAAGCATCTGCAGATGACCAATCGCAACATGGTAAAAGTGTATTACAGTTTTCTAAGAATGTAGAAAACAACATTGGAAAAGGAGAAAATGCTGTTTTCCAGCAATGTTTCCTACAATGTTTATCAATAGGCTTCTTCCTCAGGGTTAATAACGCATGCAAGTGTTTGATAGAGGGTTAATCTTGTAGCATACAATCAAGTGTTTTCTATGTAAAGAGAGGTTATATGAAAACGATGCAGGAAAAGGAGAAGATCCTTATACCAGTTGCAAGCATTTTCTTTCTTTTCTACGATCCCAAGCAACAATGGCTGCAAGAAACAAGGCTTTTGATACATGGGGAACTGTAATGGCATTTTCTTTATTCCCCACACATGTTTATTATTCTTTACCCATTACCAAACGACAGTGTTTTAAACTAGGCCAAATTGAAAGCATTTGCAGACGACAAAATAAAAGTGACTGAAAATTGAAATTTGTTTTGTGAAAGGTAGAAAACATTGTGGGAAAAGGAGAAAATGCTGGTTACCAGCATTTTCTCCTTTTCCCACAATGTTTTCAAAAGGCTTCTTTCTCAGGGTCGTCAAAAGTAGGGATTGTGTGGTAATGGGTTTAAGAAAAAAGCTGTTACATAGCTATTCACAATGTTGTCATCTGCAAAAAAATTCAATATGGACCAGTATAGAATGGTGTCATTTGAGAAAAATGGAGAAAATGATGTTCACATTCACATAATGTTTTGGAAGCCTCAATATTCTTCAGTCATTAACCCTTTACTACACAATCCTGACTTTTAATGACCCTGGGGAGAAAGCTTTTGAAAACATTTTTGTAGCTTTTTTTTTTTAAGTTTTTGTAAAAAGTAGAAATACTGCAGTTCTCTTTTCCCATATTATTTTCTGCCATGTCTCGTACATGACATTAATCACATTTCATTTATCATTTGTAGATACTTTCAGTTTTGGAACAGTCTAAAACTTCGTTGTCTGCTAGAGCTAATACATGCGAATGTCGGTGATCTACAATATCTGCTGCATGTTACTTTTTCAGTAGCAATGGAAATGTACTTTTAGATGTACAGAAAACAGAATTTAACAGGGTTTAAATTACTGATAAGGAAACATACGTTTTTGGCAAGCAGTAGCTTCTATTCACATGGAAGTTTAAATCTTCTAAAAGAGAGTTAAACTTTGTATGTTTCTTCCTTTATGTAAATTGTACTTAAAGGTGATACATGTATATCCTCAAACAATGGTTAATGGCCATTGTTAATGGGTTAACTCTTTACCAAACAATCCCAGCTTTTTATGACCTTCAGAAAGAAGCCTTTTGAAAACAATGTGGGAAAAGGAGAAAATGCTGCTTTCTACCATTTCCAAAACAAGTTTTAGTTTTTCGAGTCGGGGTTAATTTTGTCATCTGCTAATGCCTCCAAATGGTATCAGTCTTAAAATATTGTCATCTGGTATAGAGTCCTGAATGTTATAATACTTTGCAATGTCCAGGAGTCAGAAATACATAGTTTGTACCATTTGAGATAGCAAGAATTATAATTAGGAAGAAAGACTCATGAATTATAGTAATGATGGAGAGTAGACTGTTTAGTAAATTCAACCCATTACCAAAAAGTCACTGGTTTTTACAACCCAGGGGAAGAAGCCTTCTAAGAATATTGTGGGAAAAGGAGAAGATGCTTGTAGCCAGCATTTTCTCCTTTTACACAGTGTTTTCCACTCTTCTAAAGTCAATTTCAATTTTTGTTTTGAGTCCTGCTTATTTTGTTTTTATGCAAATGCTTTCAACATCTAAAATTTTGTTGTTTGGTAAGGTTTTAACACAAACATACACACACTTGGTTTTGATAAGTAACATAGAGCAAAAAATCATTGATATTGTATGATTTTGAAGAGAAATGCATAGAGGATGATAATGTCATTGCAAAGTCGTAGGATATTGGTATGTTTTACTAAAGAATTTTAGGCCTGTCAATAGAATTTTAATATATGCAGTTAAAGCTCTACTTTGATTAAATTCTTACAACCCTTAACCCTTATCAAGCAACAGATTTTGTAGACAACAAATTTGTAGCTAAAATATTTGGATCTGTCTTTCTGTAGATGACATTGTGGGTAAAGGAGAAAATTTTCTCATTTTCCCACATTGTTTTCAGGGCAGTTGAAATACAGGGAGTTTGCGAAGATTGAGTTGAAAACAACATTTGTGGATAAGAAGGATTTGATTAGAATTTTATGTGGATATCCTGATCTGAGTCTGCACTAATTTTATCAGGTATTCTGATCTGGAAATTATGTTATATTTTACCAACTGGAAATGTCTTCAGTTTTCTTTGTACCTTAGAGGCGTAGATAACGTTAGAAGTTTGTTTAGACCTACATTTTAGTCGGTAATAATTAAAGCAAAATTTAATTGAACAGTTCCATTTGCAGTGATTTTGGATATAAACCAATCAGATTTAGTTTAGTGTGAAGACATAATTCTCTGTACAGAGACATGAGAGCAAGCACGCCAAAAAGTGGAATTTGAACTCTTTACCACGCAACAAAATTTTAAACTAGTCTAAATTGAAATCATTTTGTAGATGAAAATTTCCATGTTGCTTAAAAGATGATTTTTGTCTTTGAAATAGTTACAAAAGGAGAAAATGCTGCTCTTCAGCTTTTTCTGGTCTCCATCATTTTCCCCTTTACCCACAATTTTTTCAAAGGCCTCTTCCTAATGGTTGCTCAAACTTGGAATCGTGTGGAATCATGTGGTAAAGAGTTAAAGATCACTAAACTTTGAACTGAAAAAGTCATTAATGGTAATGGTTCATCCTGTGTTATATGAATTGCCTTTTATCATATTTTTTCCTCTTGCTTTAACCCTTGAAGCACTGGAAGCAGCTTCAGTACCTTTGTTGGATAATGTAGATCTAATTTAGACTGCATGTTTTGTGCACAAAACTTGCTCTCTGATACTAGCTATACACTGTAGGCTACCTTGGTACATACTTTGGCAAAATCAGCCTTGAAATTGCAATATTTAAGCTTATTTGTCTAATCCTAAGGGTTAATTTTATTAGGTCAGTGCTCTAAGGGTTGAGTATTGATTTTTTTTATGCCACATGATTGAGAACGTGAACAGTCTTTTTAAAAACTTTTAGTATGATACTTGGGTAAAGAACAAGTGAAGCATAGTGGAATTAAGATCAAAAGCTGAAGTTAGCAATTGTTGTTTAGCCAGAAAAGTCATTTAAACAGCAGTATTTTTATTAACCCTTTACCAAATGACAAAATTTAAGACTGGTCCAAATTGAAAACACTTGCAGACAACAAAATATACGCAAGTCAAAATTTGTTTGCAGCTGTGTAGAAAACATTGTGAGAAAAGGAGAAAATGCTGGTTACCAGCATTTTCTCCTTTTCTCACAATGTTTTCAAAAGGCTTCTGTCGCAAGGTAGTAAAAACCAGGGATTGTTTGGTAAAGGGTTAAAAGTATCATTTAGTTTGACAAAAGAGTATTAGGGGCTGAACACTTTACCAAACAGGAAAGTTTTAGATGGGCCCAAGGATTATTTCAGTCTTTGATATAGTAGAAAACATTGAAAAGAAAAAAGATTATGTTGGCCACTAGCATCTTCTCTATCCACAGTGTTTTCAGTGACCTTATTGTTTAGAATTGTTAATACCCTGGATCTTTTGTTAAAGGTGAAGGTGTATTTTTGTCATAACCCCTAGCCAGGCCCTTCCCAGCCAACTGTGGTTGAATTTGAGGACATCTGGATTAAGATCAGACTGCATACAAGACAGTGAGGCCAAAGTGGTCTTGAATTATAGTTCTGTTGCCTTTTTTAGCCACTTGAAATATCCCATTTATGTAGAATGAATATGTTAAAGCTTAAACTCACTTAGATGTACATGTACTAAGTTACTATGTTGACCTAACATATTTCCTTACACGAAGACACAGCCAAAATGTCAGAATGTAAGCAGTTAACTGAAGTATTTTTTACCTTGCTCTAATTGAAAATATTTCCAATATGGAAAAATATTCATATTTAGCTTTTCAAATTTTGTTAACTCATCTGGCCAAAGGCCAGCGAGCTTAAGTCATGGCTCTGTGGCTGCCGTGTGTGTGTGCCTGCTGTATTTTATATCAAACTTTTAAAAAACTAATGAAGCAGTTTGACTAATTCTAATCTTTTGGTCAATAAACTTTTTGACAGAGTTCTGGTATGAATGATGCTTGAGTATACCCCTTTATATTCTTTGAGATGGTCTTTGTGTGTAAAACAACTAGACTTTTCTGAGGCTTGCATATTGTCTCTTTTCATTTTGTTTGCAATACAGGCTTCTTGCAGATTAACCAGTTAGTATACAATCCTGAGTTAAACAACTTTGAGGGACAGGGAAGAGGATTTATGAAAATACTGTGGGGGAAAAAAAAAGAAAATGCTCGCAACCAGCACTTTCTCATTTCCCAACTACAGCATGTTTCTACCCTTTGAAAGATGATTACCATCCCTGGAGCCACAATCATTATGTTGTTTAAGAAATAATCTTCTTTCTATCGTGGTATATCGTTCAATAAACCACAGTTGTGAGTTATGAGGCACAATAAATAATCCACGAGGGTGATAGCCCGAGTGGGTTATTCATTGCGCCTCATAACTCACAACGTGGTTTATTGAACAATATACCACGATAGAAAGAAGATTATTTCGATTCTAACATGGCCAATTGTTTATGAAAGGAAAACAAGTTCAAACCAAGAGTAAAAACGCGGATGAAGATTATGTTCCATTGAATAACTCATTCATTGAATGACGTCACTCGATATAGGATGACGTCACTCTACATGGATTGTTGCAGATTTTACCACGTTTTCCTTGCACTGTGTTTATAGAGCCAAAGTCGCGTGTCATGTTAGAATTGTTCATAATACATCCAATATGAACTAGTCTAAACTCATAACCACATGACAAAATTTTAGGTTTATCCAAATCAAAAGCATTTGCAGACGATAAAATAAAAGTGACTGAAAATTTGAAATTTGTTTTGTGAGGGGTAGAAAACATTGTGGGAAAAGGAGAAAATGCTGGTCGCCAGCATTTTCTCCTTTTCCCACAGTGTTTTCTAAAGGCTTCTTTTTCAAGGTCATCAAAAGTAGGTATTGTGTCTTTATGGGTTAAATTTTGTCAAGTGGTAATACTTAGATATAGCCCATTTATCTACATGTATAAGGCAGTGGAGCGATAGAGGGCTATCTTAGCCAATTGTTATTTTTTTTTTACCAGATTATTTTGTTCAGTAAATATACACACAAGTCTGTGATTATTTGTACTTGTATTGATGACGGTTGCTTTGATTTTAAATACATGTATTAGGGGGAGACAAAGTAGGAGCCATGTTCTGGAAAAGGGGGCTTAACTCTCTATCAAACGACAAAATTTTAGACTGGTCTAAATTGAAAGCATTTGCAGATGACAAAATGAAAGTGAATGAAAATTCGAAATTTGTTTTTGGAAGGGAAGGAAACATTGCCGGGAAAGGAGAAAATGCTGGTTACCAGCATTGTTTCCTTTTCCCACTATGTTTTCAAAAGGCTTCTTTCTCAGGGTTGTTAAAAGCCGGGATTGTGTGGTAATGAGTTAATGAATCTTTGTTACGCACTGTACCATGCCAGTCATCGCATGATTTTGGAGCCATAAAATCAATTCTAACTACCAGTAGAATCCTGTAGTAGAATGGTCCTCTGACATGCTGAAAATTAAGCAATTATAAAGTTTCGCCCAAGTCTGCTGTGCACAGGCTGACCAGGGTGGATAGTTTCTTCAGATGCACTTAACTCTTTACCACACAACAAAATTTTAGACTTGTAGAATTCAAAGCATTTGCAGACGACAAAATTGATTTGGCTCAGATGATAGACCATGTCTTTGATAGGGTAGAAAACATTGTGGGAAAAGGAGAAAATGCTGTTTTCCAGCATTTTCTCCTTTTCCCACAATGTTGTCTAAAGGCTTCTTTCTCGGGGTGGTTAAAAGTCATGATTGTGTGGTAAAGAGCTAATCAGTGTTTCACAGAGCATGCCTAATATTTGGGTATTATGCACCCATAAAATACTGATAGAGAACTTTACAACACAATTCTGAGGTTTAACAAGCTTGAAGAAGGCTTTTAAAAACATCGTTGGAAAAAGAAAAGTTGCTGATAACCAGCATTTTCTCCTTTTCCCACTTTTTTTCTTCACCCTAGCAAACACAGAAATCATCAATCATCATTTGAGCTACTATTGTTGTATGCAAAAGCTTTCATTTTTTGTTGGCCCCATAATATTATTGCATGATAAGGTGTTTGTGTTTTTATGATATAATGGGCCAGTTTGTAATCTGTTGTTTATTAGCAAAAAATGATGGAAGATTTTGAGAGTTTCAGACAGATAGTATTCAGACATTTTTGTTAAAGCATTTACGAAATAGTCTGGTGTCTTACATTTTTACTAAACAGCAAAATCTAAGACTTGTCCAAATTCTAAGCAATTTTAGATGACAAAGGTGACCCAGAATTGAAACTTGACCCTAGAAAAGTAGAAAAGATTATGGGAAAAGGAGAAAATACTGGTTACCAGCATTTTCTCCATTTCCCATAATTTTTTCAGAACGCCTTTTTTCTCTGGGTCATAAAAACCAGGAATTGTTTAGTAAAGGATTAACTACCCAAAGGGAGAAAGCAATTCAAAACAAGGTGGGATGTCAAGAAAATACTTTTTACCAGCATTCTGTGCATGTCCACCATGGAAATCTTTTGGCAAGCAACAAAATTTTGTTCTTTTCAAAGCATTTGCAGACGAGAAAGTAACTACAAGTCAAAAGGTGAATGCTATTTTTGAAAGGGTAGAAATTATCATGGGAAAAGCTTGTGAAGGAATAAAGCTTTAATGTGAAGTACATGACAAACATTATGTATATGGCACCAACCAACTGCTTTCAGTTTTCTTTTCCACAAAAAACTTTTTTGCTTATGACTCTTATTGCATGGTACTAATCAGAAAGATATTCCTTTTGAACACATAAAATTTACCAAGTTTTTACTACTGACCGTTTTACCAAATGACAAAATCCTAGACTGGTTCAGATTAAAAGCACTTGCAGATGACAGAATAAACTTGACTAAAAAAATTAAACTTTACTTGGGAAGAGTAGAAAACATTGTGGGAAAATGAGAAAATGCTGGTTACCAGCATTTTCTCCTTTTCCCACAGTGTTTTTAAAAGGCTTCTGCCTTTGGGTTGTTAAAACCAGGGATAATTTGGTAGAGGGTTAGGGTAGTGTTATATATTGTAGCATACCTTAGCTCTAATTAAGAAATAATCTTCTTTCTATCATGGTATATCGTTCAATAAACCACAGTTGTGAGTTATGAGGCACAATAAATAATCCACGAGGGCGATAGCCCGAGTGGGTTATTCATTGTGCCTCATAACTCACAACGTGGTTTATTGAACGATATACCACGATAGAAAGAAGATTATTTTGATTCTAACATGGCCAATTCTCAGTGAAAGGAAAACAAGTACAAACTTAGAGTGAAAACGCGGATGAAGATGATGTTCCATTGAATAACTCACTCATTGAATGACGTCACTCGATATAGGATGACGTCACTCTACATGGATTGTCGCAGATTTTACCACGTTTTCCTTGCACTGTGTTTATAGAGCCAAAGTCGCGTGTCATGTTAGAATTTCCATTTAATTCTTCATTCTTAGATATTAATTTAGCTCTAACAGCCTTTTTAAGTCTGCAACAAAAAGGAGAATTATATACTTGTCAAATTGAGAGCATTTACAGACAAACTAACTGGCCCACATAATTGGATTTGACTTAACCCTTTACTCCATAGATACTCATTTCTACGCTTTGCTTGTAGGAGCCTTTGGAAAACATTTTGTCGAAAGGTGAAATTGCTCGTGACTAGCAATTTCACCTTTTGTCACAATGTTTTCTATGCTATCAAAAAGTGTCATATACCCATTAAAAATGCCTTCATCCTTGCTGTTATTTAAGGTCAATCAGAGATACTATAGAAATGCAGTATGGGGTAAAGGGTTAATGGATAAATGGTCCAGCAGACAACTCATTGCACCTTAAAGCAGACCACTTTTGAAAAAACTTTCACAAGAGAAATTCCCACCTTCTTCTACCATGTTTGCATTGCCCCTTTCTTCTACCATGTTTGCACATATATTGCTGTTTTCCTTCTCAACTCCTGACCAAGTGACAGATATTAAGACTAGTCAGATTTGAAGGCATCTGATGACAACAAAATGATGATCGAATGATAAGATTTATCACCAAAAGAGTAGGAACACTGAGGAAAGGGGAGAAAACAAAGTTTTTAAAAGCCTTCCTCCACAGGGTCGTTTAACCCTTTGCCAAAGAATGCCTGGTTTTTACGACCCTGAGATAGAAGCCATCATTGTGGGAAAAGGAGAAAATGCTGGTAGCCAGCATTGGCTCCTTTTCCCACAATGTTTTCTACCCTGCTGGAAACAAATTTTAATTTTTGAGTTACGTTTATTTTGACATCTGCAAGTGCTTTCAAGTTTGACCAGTCTAAAAAAAATTTTGTCGTTTGGTAGAGAGTCAATCTCAAATTATACTTGGGTGTTTTCAAAGTCATCTACTGCAAGAATGTTTCAGGATGTAATCTGTCATCATTATTATATACAAATGAAGATATAGGTAATAATTTACATCTCTCATTTGTCACAATGTTTTACCATGATCTCTAGGCCTTTTTGTGCTTTAACTCTTTACCACACAAGAAAATTTTAGACTGGTCCTAAATGAAATCATTTGCAGACGACAAAATAAAGGTAACTGAAGAATTGAAATTGGGTCTAGGGAGGGTAGAAAACACTTTGGGAAAAGAAGAAAATGCTGGTTACCAGCATTTTCTCCTTTTCCCACAGTGTTTTCAAAAGGCTTCTTTCTCAGGGTCGTTAAAAGTCGGGATTGTGTGGTAAAGAGTTAACTCATTACCAAACAACAAAATGTTTGGCTTGTCTAAATAGAAAGCATTTGCATAAGACAAAATAAAAGTGACTGAAATTTGATAATTGTTTTGTATAGGGTAGAAAACATTGTGGGAAAAGGAGAAAATGCTGGTTACCAGCATTCTCTCCTTTTCCTACAATGTTTTCAAAAGGCTTCTATCTCAGGGTCGTCAAAAGTAGGGATTGTGTGGTAATGGGTTAACTTGTGCTTTAAAGACAGTATCTTCCATGGGAAATAAGATTTAAAACAATTCAGATTTCTTTACTTCCTATCACATGAATATGCTCTACCCTTTACCAAACAATCCCTGGTTTTTGGGATCTTAAGATAGAAGCCTTTTTGTAAACATTGTGGCAAAAGAGAGAACATTGTGGGAAAAGGGGACAACTGCGTCTAAAATAATTGTAAAATTAGAAGAAAATGCTGGTAACCAGCATTTTCTCCTTTTCCCACAATGTTTTCTACACTGCTGGAAACAAATTTCAATTTTGAGTTACGTTAAAACTTTTTCATCTGCAAGTTCTTTCAAAGTGGACCAGTCTAAAATTTTGTTGTTTGGTGAAGAGCGAATTACTAAGCTTGAAACATTCTGGAAACAGAAACAAGTGCTCGTAACAAGCAATGGCTCTTTTTCTGACAATGTTTTCCATACTCTGAAGCCTTATTTCCTTTTGGCTATACATTAATTTCTATAGTAGCTTGTTTTGTGTTAAATTTGCATGTATGACCAAGGAGTTGACCCCTTTCCTGAAAATAATCTGAAATTGGTATGAATGATAGTGGATACCAGCATTGTCTCCTAATTTTACAATGATTTTAGAAGCAGTCGTTCCGAAGAAGAACGTGTAAAATAACAGGATCCTTTGGTAATGAGTTTAATTACCCCTTTCCCAAACAATCCCTGGTTTTTACGGGTCAGGAATAGAAGCCTTTTGAAAACATTGTGGGAAAGGGAGAAAATGCTGGTAACCAGCATTTTCTCCTTTTCCCACAATGTTTTCTACCCTATCATACAGAAAAATCATCTTTTTAGCAACTGTTAATTTGTCATCTGCAAAATGCTTTCAGTTTGGTCTGGTCCAAAATTTGCTGTTTGGGAAAGGGTTAAGAAAAGCTGTTAACATGTTACTGCATAATATGAAGATTTATCAATTCTGAGGTTTTTTGAAAACATTGTAGGAAAATGCAGAAAATGCTGGTAACCAGTGTTTTGATTCTTTTCCCACAATTTTTTCTGCCTTATCAAAGACAGATTTTGTTATTTTAGTGACCTTAAATTCGTGGTCTACAAATGATTTTAATTTGGACTAGTGTAAAGTTTTGCCATGTAGTAAAGAACATATATAACGCTGGATGAAGAATTATAGTTCTATATGAATGAATACCTGTATACAACTGTCATCAATATAATCATAAATCTGTTCTTTGTTATTACTGATTCTCATTGGGAAAATTAAAAACATGAAAACCATGGCTTGATACTTGTTATTTTTCGTCAAATGTCAGTTCTTGTGTTCTATCAATTTTTTCCCCCATAGAATTTGTTGTACTATCTTAACCCATTACCACACAATCCCTACTTTTGACGCACCTGAGGAAGAAGGCTCTAGAAAACATTGTGCGAAAAGGAGAAAATGCTGGATACCAGCATTTTCTCCTTTTCCCACAATGTTTTCTACCCTTCACAACAAAAATTTCAAATTTTCAGTCACTTTTATTTTGTCGTCTGCAAGTGCTTTTGATTTGGACAAACCTAAAATTTTGTCGTTTGGTAATGAGTTAACCCATTACCACACAAGAAAATTTTAGACCCATCCTAATTGTAAACATTTGCAGATGACAATTTTATTGTGACCCAAACAAAACAATTTTTCTTTGATATTTTTGAAAACCTTGTTGATGGATACCAGCATTTTCTCCTTTTCCCACAAGGTTTTCTAAAGGCTTCTTCCTCAGTGTCGTTAAATGTTGTCATTGTGTGGTAAAGGCTTAAAGCACTCTCCTCCAAGCCTGGACACTCAGTAACTTACAGGACTGTTACAGGGTCACTGGTTTGTTCCCAATCTCAGCCAAATATGTTTCCTGGGCAGTCAACAGGATTCATTCTCCTCGTATAGCTGTGTAGTTCTTTGGATGTTTTTGGTATCATAGCTTGGCAAGAATGTTGTGCAAAGTGCCAGTATAAGAAGCTCTAGGAAAGCATAAATAGCTGCACTGGTGATTTAACTCTTTACCAAATGACAAAATGTTTGGCTTGTCCAAATTGAAACCATTTGCAGATGACAAAATATAAGTGACTGAAAATTTGGAATTCGTTTTGGGAATGATAGAAAATATAGTGAGAAAAGAAGAAAATTTGTGAGAAAAGGAGAAAATGCTGGTTACCATTAACCAGCATTTTCTCCTGTTCCCATAATGTTTTCCAAAGGCTTCTTTCTCAGGGTCGTCAGAAGTAGGGATTGTGTGGTAATGGGTTAACTGAAATAATTTTGAAAACAGCGTTGAATGCCAGAGTTCAAGTACCATACTTCACCTATTTATGTGTAGGAGCGCCATGGAAACACCAACAGGGCATTCTTATTTCATGGCCAAATTCCACAAATTTAAAGTGCCTCACTATAGTAGAATAAGTATGGCACTTGAATTGTACAAACTAGAGCTGTCACTGAATGTGACTTAATAGTTAATACCCTGGCTAGCGCTTTGACAGAGAAGAGTGTCAAGTTCAGAGGGAAATAACTCCTCAACCAGGAAGACACTTGAAAATTGTGTCTTTCAAATCTTCAATGTATAATCAGTATATGTGCAAAGTTTCAATACAATTGAAGGAAAACTGTAGGAGGAGTTTGCGACACAAAATTACTAGTATTTTGTACACAAACGGACACCTGGACAGACAGACACACTGACAGACAGGCTGATTCATTCGTTTTGCGGGGGTATAACTATACATGTCATACTAATTTTTAGCTCCACTGGCCGTAAGCCAGCAGGCTTATGTCATGGCCCAGCGTCCGTCTGTGCGTGCGTTAACTTTTATTTCAAACATCTCCTTCTCTGAAACTACCCATCCAATTTTGATGAAACTTCACAGAAATGACCCTGCCATGGTCCTCTTCAGAATTTCTTGAAAGAATTCGATTCCTTCAAAATCCGATGGCAACAAAACTGAAAAATTTTGAAAATCTTCTTTACTGAAACCATAAGGATTACGGCTACCAAATTTGGCATGTAGCTTTATCTAGTAGACCTCTACCAAGTTTCTTCAAATTATAGCCCTGGGGTCAAAATTGGCACTGCTTCGGGGGCTCACAAGTTTTATATGAGCTTATATAGGGAGAACTTTAAAATTCTTCATCTACGTAGTCATAGAGCCTAGGACTACCAAATTTGGTATGTAGTTTCATCTAGTGAACCTCTACAAAATCTCTTCAATTTATAGCCCTGGGGTCAAAGTTGGCCTAGCCCTGGGGGTTATAAGTTTTACATGGGGTTCTATAGGGAGAACTGTAAAATTCTTCTTCTACCTAGCCATAGGACCTACTGCTACCAAATTTGGCATGTAGCTTTACCAAGGGTTTCCAAATTATAGCCACGGGGTCAAATTGGCTTTCCCCAGGGGTTACAAGTTTTACATGGGCTTGTATAGGGAGAACTTTAATTTTCCTCTTCTATGTAGAAATTGGGCCAAGGGCTCCCAAATTTGGCATGTAGCTTTATGTAGTGGTTGTCTACCAAGGGTGTCCAAATTATAGCACCGGGGTCAAAGTTGTCCCTGCCCCAAGGGGGTCACAAGTTTTACATGGGCTTATGTAGGGAAAACTTTCAAAATCTTACACCTAGTCATAAGGCCTAGGGCTACCAAAGTTTATATGTTGTAGCTGTATCTAGTTGATGTCTACCAAGGATGCCCAAATTATAGCCCTGGGGTCAAATTTTTCCCTGCCCTTGGGTCACAATTTTTACATTGGACTTATGTAGGGAAACTGAAAATCTACTTGTATGTAGCAATAAGGCCTAGGGTTACCAATTTTGCATGTTGTACTTTTATCTAGTGGGCCTCTACCAAGAAGACCCAAATTATAACCGTAGGGATCAAATTTGGCCCCACACCAGGGGTCACATGGGCTTTTATAGTGAAAACTTGATAAATTTTCTTGCAACTAACCATAAGACCTTCGGCTAACCTGTCTCATGGGTCTCAAGTTTTACAGGATCTTTTATTGAGCAAACTTTGAAAATCTTCTTGTTTATAACCACACATTCTAGACTTGTTTTATTTCGTATGGGTCTGTATCTTGTAGACCTCCAGAAGGATTCAATTTATTGTAGTTTTGTTGCTAAAAAAAGCAATTCCCTGGGGTCATAAGTTTCTCATAGGATTTTATAGAAGAAAATTTTGTATGTCTTCTAGTTAAAAACCAATTGGGCAAGTATTGTAATGTTTTGCTTGTAGTGTTTTGACTTACAAGCCAGTGGAGTGATACAGGGCCATCATGGCCCTCTTGTTTGATTTGAAGATGTGGGTAATATTTTTGCACGATGTCATCTAACTTAACACAACTTGCATCAGTTGACATTTTTGAATAGTAAAGTCATGTTGCGATTGATTTCAAAGGAAGGTTGGTTGGGGTAAAATTGTTCTTCAGCCCCTGAAGTAAATGATGTAGGGGAGGGAGGAGAGAAGGCACTGTTAGGGAGGGGAAGCCATAATTGGGTAAAAATACAGTACTTTTTCATGCCATTGCAGATTGGGGCTTTTAAAAACAGACTGGGACTGACACTGAATCACAGTACTTCTACTGTATCACTACATCATAATCTATAAAAGACCTGTTTCTATCAAGAGGATTTCAAATGAGGGAATTCCTTGATTTGCTTCCAGCGTATATGTATGCTCCTCTTTTGCCCTTTGCCACACAAACCCTGAGTTTAAATAACCTCAAGGATTGAAGTTTGTGAAAATGTTGTGCATAAAAAAAAAAAAAACTGGTATCCAGCATTTTTTGTACACACCATGTTTTCTTACCTTTCAAAGACCAGTACCATCAATTTAGCTATGTTTGTACAGCTCTCAATGAAGAATAGGCTGTTATTTTGTTATGTTGTAAAGTATTAAATTTCTTGAACGATGAGATGAGAGAAAATGCCGCATTTTACAGGATGACAACAACCCACATGTCAACAATTGAAGATACAAATATTAACTTTACCAAACAACAAATTTCAGACTCTTCTGAATTGAAAGCATTTGCAGACGACAAAATAAATGTCGCTCAAATACAGAAGTTTAGTTCAGGAAGGGTAGAAAAACATTGTGGGGAAAAGGAGAAAATGCTGGTTTCCAGCATTTTCTCCTTTTCCCACAATGTGTTCAAAAGATTTTTCTCAGGGTCGTGACAACCCAGGAGTGTTTGGAATAGGGTTGAAAAGAAATTAGGGAAACTAATAACCTTTAGGATCTATTTATTGGTTCCAAACAGTTCAATTGGTGTGAAAACCTGCAGTCTGCTACACAAACATGCATACCTTTTTTGGTCTACATCTTTCTCCAGAGACCGCTAAGGTCTCTGTCTCATACAGTATTTCAGTGCAAAATTCAAAATGTCCAAAACAAGTCACTTGAAGCCACACTCTCATAATGAAAAGGTTTACATCTGCCACCAAATTCAATTTATATTTTTCTCTCTTTTAAAGCCAATTTCAACATTATTGCAGTTATATTGTGGCAGCCAGTGCACCTGTCCATGCTTTTCAGGAATTTCTTTTACCACTACCTTCCACAATAATCTTCCCAAGCCGCTCACTGCTTTCTTACATAACCATTGTCAAAAAAATGATCAGAAGTGAGAGAAGAATGAGTCCTGTAGCAATTATTATCATCAGTACTTGGATAGAAATTAGCCGAACCAGGGATTGAACCAGCAACCTCCTGCCTTTAAGCCATGTATGTTACTAGTTGAGGTATCAAGGCTTGGCCACCATAAATATCAAATTTAGGGACTTTCCAAAAATAAACAAATTACAGATCACCTATGTGGCTAAACTCATGCTATTTGTCTTTTGACCCTGTTGCCAAATTATCCATGGTTTTTAAAATCGTGAAGAAAAACCCTTTAGAATAACACTGTGAGAGAAAGAGAAAATCATGATACTAACCAGTATTTTCTCCTTTTCACACAATGTTCTCTATCCTTTCTAATTATATTTCATCATTTGAGACACATTTTCTTAATTGTCTACAAATGATCTAAATTTGTACATGTCGTAAATATGGTGTAGAAAAAGTGGTTAAATGTTTAAGGATAAAAACATAGCAATAAAAAGACCAAATGTTACAAACAGCAATTTTTTCATTCTTCTTCAATAATTTCAATCACATCTCTCGGGGCAGAAAATTAAGGAACTCTCTAAAAAATGACTGAACCCTTTTTTCTCAAGGAAAAAACTGTAAACAACATTTTCAATGTAGCTTAAAGGCTGGAATTTTTCTCTGATATTTAAGAAAACATTGGTGAGAAAAGGAGAAAATCCTGGTTACCAGCAATTTCTCCTTTTTCTGCAATGTTTTCTAAAGGTTTGTTAAAAGGTGGCATTGTTTGGTAATGGATAAAAAATATGTCATTACTCTAAAGCTAGATCCTGGTATTGATAATATATCTATGACCTATTACTTGATGACAAAATTTTAGCCTTGTCCAAATTGAAAGCATTTGCAAATGACAGTTTCAATGTGGCTCAAAAGATGCAATTTTTCTTTGATAGGGTAGAAAACATTGCGGAAAAAGGAGAAAATGCTGGTAATCAGCATTTTCTCCTTTTCCCACAATGTTTTCAGACAGTATCTTCCCCAGGGACATTAAAACTAGGGATTGTTAGGTAAAGGGTTAACCCATTACCACACAATCCCTACTTTTGATGCCCCTGAGAAAGAAGCCTTTTCAAAACACTGGGGGAAAAGGAGAAAATGCTGGAAACCAGCATTTTCTCCTTTACCCACAGTGTTTTCTACCATTCCCAGAACAAATTTCAATTTTTCAGTCACCTTTATTTTGTCGTCTGCAAATACTTTCATTTTGGACCAGTCTAAAATTTTCTCCTGTAGTAAAGGGTTAAATTTGTCATCACACAATAGTAAGAGGATCTTTATCAACTGTTGATATGTCTATCTCCACACACGTTTCTAGATTGTCCAACAAGCGAGTTCTAAGCACAGATAAAAACCCTCTCTCAGTGTTACTATGATCACATAAAATAACTGTAGAACCGTTGTACACTGCATGTAGAACATCGTGGTGTGACATTTCACCTGTTACGTACAAATCTGCCCGCACATCTCGTAATATACTTCCTCCTGACCCTGCACAGACGGCTACACTAGACACAGTCCTCATCTCTGTCATAAATATATAAAAATATATAAAAAAATGACTAATTGTTTACAAATATATAGGAATTAACTCATTACCAAACGACAATGTTTTAAGTTTGTCTAAATCGAAAGCATTTGCAGACGACAAAATAAAAGTGACTGAAAATTTGAAGTTCGTTTTGTGAAGGATTGAAAACATTGTGGGAAAAAGAGAAAATGCTGGTTCCCAGCATTTTCTCCTTTTTACACAATGTTTTCTAGAGGCTTCTTTCTCAGGGTCATTAAAAGTCGGGATTGTGTGGTAAAGAGTTAACTCATTACCACACAACAATATGTTAGACTGTTCCAAATTGAAAGCATCTGCAGATGACAAAATAAAAGTGACTGAAAATTTCAATTTTGTTTTGTGAAGGGTAGAAAACATTGTGGGAAAAGGAGAAAATGCTGGTTACCAGCATTTTCTCCTTTTCCCACAATGTTTTCTAAAGGCTTCTTTCACAGGGGTGTCACAAGTAGGGATTGTGTGGTAATGGGTTAAAGTACACATATTATCTGGTTACACGCTCTCCTTCACTTATTACATTATTTGTGCATTATAGATTCATTACAGACACCAAGTCTGTACACACTTGTATTAATTTGTATTGCACCTTTAACTGTTTTTTTGGTGACACCTCATTATGTTACATAACCATATTTTTGCTTTATTATGGGGTTCACATATTGCCTGTTTGCTGTGGAGACCTCGTAATTACAGCTTGAATCAGGCTGCAGTTACGATGTTTTTGCAGTGACTCTTAGGTACGCTTAATGACATGTCATACTCATTTACGCTAAATTGCACACTTTCTCATGCGTATTTTCACTTTGTCCGCAATTTTCTGAGAAATGTAACGTTTATGACGTCACGTTTGTTTATATCAATTAACTTTATTATGTTCTCTTGAAGAAGGCAAATGCTGAAACGTTTTACAGTACATAAACATTAAAATTTTGATACATGTTGTTGTACTTATTTAACCCTCTATAAATATAAATATACCTATAGTTAGTTCTGTACCACAAAACAAATTCTATACTTGGCAAAAATAACAGCACAAGTATTTGCAAACTACCAATAGAATGTGACCCAACAGACAATTTCAGTCTTATTTCTTAGGCTACTAAGAGGGACTCATTAACCTTTTGCAGACAGTGTTGATCAAGATCAGACTACACAGAATGTGCAGCCTGATCTTGGATCTACACTCTCTGATAAGGATATACAAGTATATTTTCCCCAAAGAAACTAATTTTTAAATAGCAACATTTTGATTTTTACTACTGACTTGAAAGTAAATTACCACATGAAAAATTTTTAGACCAGTCCAAATTGAAAGCATTAGCAGATAACAAAATAAAGGTGACTGTAAAATAGAAATTTGGGTTGTGAAGAGTTGACAACATTGTGGGAAAAAGAGTGAATGCTTTTTCTCCTTTTCCCACAATGTTGTCAACATATTTCCCACAATATTTTCAAAAGGCTTCTATCTCAGGGTTGTTAAAATTCGGGATTGTGTGGTAAAGAGTTAACTATTTAGAAGGATAAACGTAAAAATAAGACCCCTATAATTGAGGCACGCTCTGTAAAAAGGTGGTTAAATGCATTTCAAAGATGCAATATATCAAGCAAATTATCACATACATGTACATGAAGCTACATGTCCACAAAATCCAATTTGTTTTACAATAACTTGCATCTGGAAGTTTACAAACAGCAAAAACTCTACCCAGTTGACCTGTGTGGACTGTGCATGCTGAAACATGGGTGAAGACTTTTTGTGGATGCATTAACCCATTACCACACAATCCCTACTTTTGACAACACTGACAAAGAAGCCTTTAGAAAACTTTGAGGGAAAAGGAGAAAATGCTGGTAACCCAGCATTTTCTCCTTTTCCCAGAATGTGTTCTACTCTTCATAAAACAAATTTAAAATTTTCAGTCACTTTTATTATGCTGTCTGCAAATGCTTTCCATTTGGACAAGCTTAAAATATTGTCGTTCAGTAATGAGATAAACCTCTTATCTCAGACCACAGCTCAATTGCATGTTGCTTTGTCCAGTAAAGCAGTTGTGGAGATACAAGATTAGACTGCATGATCTTGACCTACACCGGCTGTGTAAGTAACTACATTTCGTGAAAGGCACTGACTCATTAACAAACAACAAGATTTTAGGTTTGTCCAAATAGAAAGAATTTGCAGACGACAAAATAAAAGTGACTGAAAAGTTTATATTTGTTTTGTGAATGGTAGAAAACATCAAGTGAAAGGAGAAAATGCTGGTTACCATACCTGGCGTAGATGCCAATCTAACGTGACTCAAATTTAAATGTTTCTTCACACAATCTACAGATTCTTGGACTGTCATTGATGTTTTTAACTTTCCTTTTCGACCCATACCGTATCCAATTTTGGGAACCTGAAATCATAATGACCATCTGTAAGTATGAATCAGCTTCTTTTCCAATAATGTTTCCTGAACAGTTTTTGCAAGATTGTGATAAAGTTTATGTATTAACCCATTACCACACAATCCCTACTTTTGACGCCCCTGAGAAAGAAGCCTTTTAAAAACACTGTGGGAAAAGGAGAAAATGCTGGTAACCAGCATTTTCTCCTTTTCCCACAGTGTTTTCTACCCTTCCAAGAACAAATTTCAATTCTTCAGTCACCTTTTTATTGTCGTCTGCAAATGCTTTCAATTTGGACCAGTCTAAATTTTTCTCGTGTGGTAATGGGTTAAACTTTTACAATAAAATCCTGAATCTAACAACTTGGAGAAAGAAAGCTGATGAAAAGGAGAAAATGCCGCTTATCAGCGTTTTCTCCTTTTCTCATTATGTTTTCTACTCAATTAACCCTTCACCACACAATCCAGACTTTATCGACCCTGAGAAAGAGGCTTTTTGAAAACATTGTAGAAAAAGGCAAAAATGCTGGTAACCAGCATAATTATTCTCTTTTTCCTACAATGTTTTCTACCCTTCCCAAAACAATTTTTTATGTTCGAGTCATATTTAATTTTTCATCTGCAAATGCTTTCAATTCGGACAAGTCTAAAATTTTGTTGTTTGGTAAAGAGTGAACCCTTTCCCAAATGACAAATTTTAGACTGTCCCAAACTCAAAGTATTTGCAGATCACAAATTTGAATTTGGTGAGAATGGCAGAAAGTTTTCCAATAGGCTAAAAAACAATGTGGGAAAAGGAGAAATTGCTCATTGAGAGCAATTTCTCCTTTTCCCACCGTATTTTCTAAAGACTTGTACTGCAGACATGTAATAACCAGGGTTTGTTTGGGAGAGAGTTAAAGACCAGATGCATCATTTCAGCTTCTCTTAACTCTTTACCACATGAGGAAATTTTAGACTGGTCCAAATTGAAAGCATTTGCAGACGACAAAATAAAGGTGACTGAAAAATTGAAATTTGTTCTGGGAAGGGTAGAAAACACTGTGGGAAAAGGAGAAAATGCTGGTTACCAGCATTTTCTCCTTTTCCCACAATGTTTTCTAAAGGCTTTTTTTCTCAGGGTCATCAAAAGTAGGGATTGTGTGGTAATGGGTTAAATCTTTACCAAAAGTCATAATCTTAGACATGTCCACAAGGAAAACATTTGAAGAAGACAAAATAAATGTGACAAAAAGGTTAAAATTTGTTTGGTTCCCAGTGCTTTCTACCTTTCCAATAATGTTTTCAAAAGCTATCTCTCTCAAAGACAAGCATTGTGTTGTACAGGGTTTAAAATGAAGGAAGTGGGCAACCACACAAAGTTGCCTATATGCAAACACTGACAGGACGATTCTTGTGTAATAGCTGTGCACCAATGGGGGCGGGTACCATATTTTTTGGACAGTGAGCTGTTACACCACATAGGCCAAACCGTTTCATTCTAATCACTCTAGAAATAAAACAGTATCATACAGGCTGCTCTGGTACACAGGCCATGGGAAATACGCCTGTTTAATGTTAAATACATTCATCTGGTATATGTGTTTTAATAAAGACATGACACAAATTTATCCATTGTTTTTGCATTTTGTTTGATTCCATTGGTATGGTTTCTCTTCTTGAGATCGATTCCCTCAGAGACTTGAGCCCATTATCATTCCTTTATCCTTCGTCAAATGTTAAAAGACTTTCTTATAGTATTTCCTTTAGTAACATTATTTCAAATGGTGTTTGAAAAATAATTTCTGGGCATTAACCAAAACAGCACCCACATGGGGCACCATACCTTTATTTTCATTCATTTTTCAGTTTTAATGGCTGCCATTTTAAGCTCAGAAAAACAAAATTAACATATTTCCTAGCTGCCATTTTAAGCTTAGAAAAACAAAATTAACATCAGCCCCTTTGTATTATAGATCACAATAACTTCCATTTTTCAATGGATAGGCCACAGCCAAGT
Organism: Tridacna crocea; assembly: GCA_943736015.1. NCBI lineage: Eukaryota > Metazoa > Mollusca > Bivalvia > Cardiida > Cardiidae > Tridacna > Tridacna crocea. The sequence goes on from OX031070.1 coordinate 28,791,197, forward strand.
GTCCAAAAAATACAGTAATATAGTGAGGTTGAATGGTAAGATTGTCATGAAAAGGTACTTATTTTCCTTGGTCAATTAAAACCCTTTACTCCATTGATACTCATTTTGATGTATCAACAACAGACTGCTTTTAAAAACATTGTGGTAAAAGGAGAAATTGCTCGCAATGAGCAATTTCTCCTTTTCCCACAATGTATTGCACTCAATCAGATATTGTATCCTCATTTGTTCATATTTTTGACATCATATCTTTATTTGCTGCTGAAATGGAAAAGCCTCATATTGGCCAATCAAGTAAAGGATTAAGTTTTAATGTGGTACATTTAACCAAGTTAATGCCAGAAATTTTCTTAAATTTCAAAATTATTTCATGACTGCAGCATTTAGTTTATCCAGAGATCATCACTACAAACTTAAACCTTTTCCACAAAACTAAAGACCAGTACTTCCTCCTATTTGTACATTATTTTCTAAAGTTTACTTCCTCATGGTTGCTAAAACTTGGGATTATAAGGTGAGAGATAAAAAGGATTCCAACTGGTGGTATGAATATGAAGCGTTTTGGAATTTTTTGTTTTATTTTTGCTTTTGTTGCTAATTACCAACAAAGTTGCTATGGAATCGATTCTTTTTATAAAGGTACACAGGCAAGACCTCTGTGAAGTTTGGTTAGTACTGGTTCTATTCTCTAACCCTTTACTCCATAGATACTCATTTCTACACAATACTTGTAGGAGCCTTTGGAAAACATTGTGGCAAAAGGTGAAATTGCTCGTGACGAGCAATTTCACCTTTTGCCACAATGTTTTCTATGCGATCAAAAGGTGTCATATATACATAAGAAACAACTTCATCCTTGCTGTTATTTAGGGTCAATTAGAGATGCCATAGAAATGCCTTATGGGGTAAAGGGTTAAAGAAAATATTTGAATGACAGTTAACTCTTTACCACACAATCCAGAGTTTTGGGGGAAGAAAAGGGTTTTTTTGCAAACATGGGAAAAGCAGAAAATAGTGGTAATCAGTACTTTCTCCCCTTTTCCATTTTTTTTTTGTCCGACTGAAATCATCACCTGAGCTATAATTAATTTGTCTTCTACAATTTAGAGCTTTCAGTTTGGTCCAGTCCAAAATTTTGTTTAGTAAAAGCTAACATAGTGTCGAATACCTGGCCTTGGTGTAAGCTAGTTAAGTCTATCATAACTGGAGGGGTACTTCTACCTTTGTTAAGAGTCCTACGGCCAGATTCTCCATGTCCAATGTTGTCTGAAGTAACTCAGAGACAGTCTGCGTATTTCCAATACACTCTACATGACAATGTCCATCTTCTCTGGAATGTGAAATGTACTTGTCAGTTCAATTTTGCATTTACAGAAAAATTTCACACATGTCTTGACCATTTACTCTTCACCTAAAAACAAAATTTTAGGCTTGTTCAACCAATTAAATTAGACTCACATTAATTTTTCATCCACTGCTTTTTTTCTATGATAGGATAGAAAATATTGTGGAAAAGGGACAAAATGCTAGTTCTTTGTAAATTTTCCTTTTGGGACAATGTTTCAACCAGCCTCTTTCTCAATTTTGTTACAATTTGGGATCATGTTGTACAGTCAAATTGTATTGGACATGGTGGGTCGAAGATAAGACTGTGGGTTCTGTTCAGTCCGATTTTGATCTACCCAGTCTGCAATACTCTACTGTGTTGCAATTTTACCCTTTAACCCTTTACCACACAATCCCTACCTTTAACACCCCTGTGAAAGAAGCCTTTTGAAAACATTGTGGGAAAAGGAGAAAATGCTTGTAACCAGCATTTTCTCCTTTTCCCACAATGTTTTCTTCCCTTCCTTAATCAAATTTAAATTCTTTAGTCACATCAATTTTGTAGTCTGCAAATGCTTTCAATTTGGACCAGTCTAAAATTTTGTATTAACCACCCTGAGGGAGAGAGCATTTTGAAATCATTTAAGTATAAAAAGAAATTACTTGTCACAAGTAATTTCACCTTTTTGGAAATTATTTCAGTCCTATAGAAAAACTACAGTTCATTTGTACTTCACATTTGTTGTCTGTGGTTGCTTTCAACTTAGATTAGTCCAAAATCTGATGCTTGAGAAAGGGTTAAAGTAAGAAATACTGAGATACAAATTTCTTTTGCAGTGGAGTACTGTATTAATTTTCACCTAATTGAGGCACCAGGGCGCGATGCAAAACACTAACAATGTGTGCTTATTTCACACCCATTTTCCCAAAATTTCAGGGCCTTCATGTATAGTAAGTAAGGTACTTTGATCCAAGGTTTTAGTTAGTGCTGTGTGCAAGGTGGCAGCCATATTTGAAAGAGCCGCTGTATTAATGCAAAATCTACTACAAATCATACCAGTAATTCACTTGAACATCACACTTTATATGGAACGCTAGTTTTGCATACTTTCAGGCGTTAATGACACTGATTTGTGAAGTACATGATTCAGATAATTAGGATTATGTCAATACCGCACTGGTAAGTTTTTTGCAAGATATGTCAACAATAAATTTCATCAGTCTGCATTTTAGTGAAGTTACCTTGCATTTGGGAGTTTGTCACTCCAGCTGCCGACTATCACTTAATGTTTGGTGTGGATGGGAGTTGTCCGGAGGCCTCTGGAGTAAGTAATATTGTGGGGGGTGCTACTATTAGGGAGGGAGCATTAATTAGGTGAAATATGTTATGTATAATTCAATGGAGAAAGAAACTAAAACAAGAGCCGTCAGAGATGGGTTATGCTCCCCGAGGAAGTACTTGTCATAAAATATATGAAATTGATATAAAGCCACTTCTTTTATCCAAAAAGAACCAGTTCATGCCCCCCAAAATTTGAAGTGAAAAGGCAATTACTATCTTAGAGATAGCCAACACAAACTTGTAGAGGACAATAAGCCCAATAAGCCCCCTTTAAGCTCCCTTTTCCCATCAGACAATATTGCACCATTGAAATAAATACAACGGGTGTGTGGTTTGTGGCATTTTTGAATAATACTTCAAAATTCGAAATTTCATAAAATTTTGAGCAGTCATGTAGTAAATATTACATAAAACAATTTTTTACATGAAGCCCCCTTTTTCCGAGACGCAGCCTGAAATTGAGAAACAGGAAGAGAGGTACCTGGGCAACATTCCAACAAGTTCAGATGTGAAATTTCACAAAGTTTTGAGCACCGATAAAGGAGATACAAGTGAAAAACAATTTTTTCCATGAAGTGGCCTTTTTCTGTGATGCAACCTCAATTTGAGAGACCAGGAAAGACACATTTGCGCATTTGTAATTCATAGATTGAAAAAAAAACAAAGGGCACATGTTGAAACTTGTAAAACAAGATATAACCATAGAATTTCATGAAATTCCGACAAAAACTGAACAAGACATTAGTAAAAATTGAAATTTTGCATTAGGGCCCCTTTTTCCTTGTCATTTTACAAGAAACCCCCATTTTCCATGACAGATGGTCAAATTGAAAAACACAAAGATAAAGAAACATAAGCACATGGTGAAACTTTGAAAAAACAATATAACCATGAAGTTTAATGAAATTTTGAGCAAAACTGGATGAAATATTAGTAAAAATTGGAATTTTGCAAGGAACCCCCTTTTTCCATGACAGAATGTCAACTTAAAAAACGCCAAGATTAAAAATAGCAAGGGCATATGCTAAAACTTTCCATAAACAATATAACCATGAAATTTCATGATATTCTGAAAAAAATGAATGAGATATTGGCAAAAATTGCAATTTTGCATTAAGCCCCTTTTTTCCAGGCCCCTTTTTCCTTGTCATTTTACAAGAAACCTCCTTTTTCCATGACAGAGGGTCAAATTGAAAAACACATAGATAAAGAAACAAGAGCACATGGTGAAACTTTGAAAAAACAATATAACCATGAAGTTTAATGAAATTTTAAAACTTTCCATAAACAATATAACCATGAAGTCTCATGATATTCTGACAAAAACTGAATGATATATTGGCAAAAATTGCAATTTTGCATTAAGCCCCTTTTTTCAATGACACGGGGTCAAATTGAAAATCCGGGAAAGATAACATCGGCGCCTTACTTCAAAAAGTTCATATATGAAGTTTTATCCAATTTGGTTCAGGGGTTGTGGAGAAATCGCCTCGGACGGACGGACAGACGGACGGACGGATAGACGGACGAAGCGGTGACTATATGCTCCCCCTTCGGGGAGCATAAAAAGATGGCCACAAAAAAAAGTCAAACACTGTGTCAGACATTTTTTTCTTTTCTTTTGACTTTCTCTTGGAGACAAAAAAAAAATTACACTCTAGATATAACTTGGTCTCTAACTATTTATCATGTCCACTGTTCTTGCTTTTGTTTTTCATTATTCCCCTTTCAAATTGCTGCTCGCTTTAAGGTATACAACAGTTCTGACAGAATGCAATTGATACTTACAGAATTTTTCTATCTATGACTTTCATCTTGCTTTTAGATAGCAATGAAATGGCTTCTGCTTGCTTCTCAGGGTCTACACTAAATGAAATTCTGTGAGTGAATGTATTTAGATAGTCACTGTGTTGCTCTATAGGTACTGTACTCTCACAATCTGATGTTAGAAACAACCCACACAGTTATATAGCTAGAAAATGTACTAGAAAACATGAAGACATGTGTATCTTATACATAAATGTGCCATGCTCTGGCAAAAGGGGGCTTAACCCTTTACCACACAATGACGACTTTTAATGACCTTGAGGAAGAAGCCTTTTGAAAACATTGAGGGAAAAGGAGAAAATGCTGGTAACCAGCATTTTCTCCTTTTCCCACAAAGTTTTCTACCCTATCAAAGAAAAATTGTGTCATTAGAATCACTATAAAATTGTTGTCTGCAAATCTTTTTGTCTTTTAATTTGGATAGGTCTAAAATTTTGCAGTGTGGTAAATGATTAATACATCTCCATCATGTATGTTACCAAGCTGGTCATCACATTATCATGGATCCTTAAAGTTTTATCTTGCTACCAGCTGAATCATAAGGTAAACTGGTGCTTCGACATACAAAAAAGTAACCAGTGGTTAGACAAGAGGGCCATGATGGCCATGTATCACTCAACTTGCTTGTAACTGATTGATTAATTGATTGTTAGGTGTTTAATGCCATTTTCAACATTATTTCAGTTATATCGTGGCGGCCAGTGCACCTATCCATGGGATCATCGTCGAAACAATGGTCAGCTGTGGGAGAGGAATAAATCCTATTGCAAGAACATCATGGCAAGATGGTATCTGTAAAGTTTGGTCAAAATTGGAAGAGTGGTTTCAATAGATTTCACTACATAAGCCCATGTAAGACTTATGACCCCTGGGGTGGGGTTAAATTCGACCCTAGTACTATAACTTGGGTACTCATAGTAGAAGCTCACCAAATGAAGCCACATACAAAATTTGGTAACCCTAGGCCTTATGACTCAGTGCAGGGAGATTTCTAAAGTTTTGTCTATATAAGCCCATATAAAAATTGTAAACCCTGGGACTGGCCAGTATTTTTTACCGCAAGGCCATTATTTGGGCACTCTTGGTAGAGGCCTACTAGATAAAGCCACATGCAAAATTTGGTAGCACTAGGCCTTATGGCTAGGTGTAAGTAGATTTCTTAAGTTTTCTCCATATAAGCCTAAACATAAACTTGTGAACCCCCCCTAGTTTCAGAGAAGAAGATTTTCAAAGTTTTCCTTCTTTGTTCCTAAGTTTCAAACTTGTGACCCCCGGGGCGGGGCCAGTTTTGACCCCAGGGGCATCATATGAACAATCTTGGTAGAGGTTTACTAGGAGATGCTACATACCAAACATCAAAGCTCTGTGCCTTCTAGTTTCAAAGAAAAAGAATTCTGAAATTTTCCTTCTTTGTTCTTTTAATACAAACTTGTGACCCTTGGGGCAGGGCCAGTTTTGACCCAGGGGCATCATATGAACATTCTTTGTAGACGTCCACCAGGAGATGCTACATAACAAATATCAAAGCTCTACGCCTTCTAGTTTCAGAGAAGAAGAATTTTGAAGTTTTCCCTCTTTGTTCCTATGTTTCCAACTTGTGACCCCTGGGGCGGGGCCAATTTTGACCCCAGGGGCATCATATGAACAATCTTGGCAGCTGTCTACTAGGAGATGCTACAAACCAAATATCAAAGCTCTGTGCCTTCTAGTTTCAGAGAAGAAGATTTTCAAAGATTTTGCTTTTTTTTTTTAACCAGAATTATAGCTGGACTTCAATCTCTTGAACAACTTTGGTAAAGCTTTACTCAAGGAACATCCCTGCCAAGTTTCATCAAGATTGGCCCAGTGGTTTAGGAGGAGAAGCTGTTTAAAGAAATTGTTGACGACAGACGACAGACATTGGGCAACCACAAAAGCTCACCATAAGCACTTTGTGCACAGGTGAGCTAAAAAAAAAGAGAAAATATTGATTTGCAATATTTTCTCCTTTTCTCACAATGTTATCTACCATGTCAAAGACAAATCCCTTGATTTCAGTAGCATTTGACAAGTCTGCAAATACTTTGACAATGGAAAAGTCCTAATTTTGTTATCTAATACAGTGTTAACCCTTCATCAATCAGTCCTGTGTTTAACTCTTTATCACACAAGAAAATTTTAGACCAGTCCCAATTGAATGCATTTGTAGACTACAAAATAAATGTGAGTTAGTTAAGGAAGGGTAGAAAACAGTGTGGAACAAGAGCGGCAAATTGTCGCAAGATACGCCCGTCTTACCCCAAGTTGTAAAGCTGGGGCATGCACCAGACAAAATTCAAGTATGAAAAACAACAAAGGGCAATAACTCAAAAATTAAGCAAGCAAGAGTTGTGATTTCGGTGCACTGCACTCCCCCTTGATGAGATCTATCCACTAATGAAATTTCATAACCCTAGCTAGTATAGTTTTAGAGATATGCTTTGGACAAAAATCAAGTATGAAAAACGACAAAGGGCAATAACTCAAAAATTAAGCAAGCAAGAGTTATGATTCCTGTGCACTGCACTCCGCCTCGGTGAGATCTATCCACCCATGAAATTTCATAACCCTAGCTAGTATAGTTTTGGAGATATTCACCGGACAAAATTCAAGTATAAAAAATGACAAAGGGCAATAACTGAAAAATTAAGAAAGCAAGAGTTATGATTCTTGTGCACTGCACTCCCCCTCAGTGAGATCTATCCACCCATGAAATTTCATAACCCTAGCTAGTATAGTTTTGGAGATATGCTCCGGACAAAATTCAAGTATGAAAAACAACAAAGGGCAATAACTCAAAAATTAAGCGAGCAAGAGTTGTGATTTGTGTGCACTGCACCCCCCATTCATGAGATCTATCCACCCATGAAATTTCATAACCCTAGGTAGTATAGTATTGGTGATATGCTTCGGACAAAAATCAAGTATGAAAAACGACAAAGGGCAATAACTCAAAAATTAAGCAAGCAAGAGTTATGATTCCTGTGCACTGCACCCAGCCTCGGTGAGATCTATCCACCCATGAAATTTCATAACCCTAGGTAGTATAGTTTTGGAGATATTCACCGGACAAAAATCAAGTATAAAAAACGACAAAGGGCAATAACTCAAAAATTAAGCGAGCAAGAGTTATGATTCTTGTGCACTGCACTCCCCCTCAGTGAGATCTATCCACCCATGAAATTTCATAACCCTAGCTAGTATAGTTTTGGAGATATGCTCCGGACAAAATTCAAGTATGAAAAACAACAAAGGGCAATAACTCAAAAATTAAGCAAGCAAGAGTTATGATTCTTGTGCACTGCACTCCCCCTGAATGAGATCTATCCACCCATGAAATTTCATAACCCTAGCTAGTATAGTTTTGGAGATATGCTCCGGACAAAATTCAAGTATGAAAAACAACAAAGGGCAATAACTCAAAAATTAAGCAAGCAAGAGTTGTGATTCTTGTGCACTGCACTCCCCCTCGATGAGATCTATCCACCCATGAAATTTCATAACCCTAGCTAGTATAGTTTTGGAGATATGCTCCGGACAAAATTCAAGTATGAAAAACAACAAAGGGCAATAACTCAAAAATTAAGCGAGCAAGAGTTATGATTCCTGTGCACTGCACTCCGCCTCGATGAGATCTATCCACCCATGAAATTTCATAACCCTAGCTTGTATAGTTTTGGAGATATGCTCCGGACAAAGAACTGGACGCCGCCCGCCCGCCCGCCCGCCCGGACGCCCGCCCGCCCGGACGCCCGCCCGCCACGGGTGATCCCATAATACGTCCCGTCTTCGACGGGCGTATAAAAAGGAGAAAATGCTGGTTACCAGCATTTTCTCCTTTTCCCACAATGTTTTCAAAATGCTTCTTTTTCTCAGTTGTTAAAAGTAAGGATTGTGTGGTAATGAGTTAACAATTCAAAAAGACGTAAAGTCTGGTAACCAGAATTTTATCCTTTTCCCAGATCATTTTCTATCCTTCCCAAAACAAATTACATTTTTTGTATCACATTTATAATGTCATCTGCAAATGCATCCAATTTAGACAGATCTAAACTTTTGTTGTTTGGTGCAGATTTAACCCCTAGGCTGGTAAGAATGACTCACTGACCATTTTCGGACAGTGTTGATCAATATCAGACTGCAGAAAAACATGCAGTGTGATCTTGAATCTATACTGTCCAATAAGAAAATATTATTTCCAACGACATAAATTTGGAATAGTAAACTTTAGGTTTTTACTATTGAATCAAAAAAATTTCATTTAACCCTTTCCCAAACAATCCCTGGTTTTCACATCCCTGGAAAAGAAGCCTTTTGAAAACATGGCGGGAAATGGAGAAAATTCTGGTAAGCAGCATATTTTTCCCTTTCACACAATGTTTTCTATCCTCCTAGAACTAATTTCAACCTTTAAGTCACATTAATTTTGTTGTCTCCATATGCTTTCAATATGGACCAGTCATTTTGTAAAGAGTTAAGTTCTTTAGCAGAATACAGGTTAACAAAAATCTTACCAAAGCAGCTGATAAGCCAGTCATTGACCCCGCCTTGAACACAATCATAAGTAGTATGTGGTGAATATACAGCTATTCTGTTCTCTATACATTTTATAATAATCTCCTCCTTCCATTTTCTCTGAGTTAATCTCTTCAATGCTGAGAAAATTGGTGGATGGTAGGAAATTATCATCTTGGATTTTCTGTCTATAGCTTCCTGCAATACTGGAGGAGTCAGGTCATTGGTGAGCAGTATCTTGTTGACAAGGTGTGGGGGTGAGGGTTCTACCAGAAGCCCCACATTGTCCCATGAACCCGCAAGAGAGGTTGGAGCCATTGTCTGTAACCTGCAAGGACAAAAACTCCTCTTACCACTGTTCTCATTAGTCCATCCATTTCTCATCATGACAGTACAAATATACTACTCAAAGTTTGTTAAGGATCACCCTAAAAGATTTATCCTAAATATATAAGTGGCATGTATCATGCATGGTTTTACAATATGTTACACCACCACGCTGATCAATAAAATGACCTGTGGAAATGGATCTTTAAGCCTTTACCTCACAATGCCGACTGTTAAAAAAAACTGAGAAAGAAGCCTTTGGAAAACACTGTTGGAAAAGGAGAAAATGCTGGATGCCAGCATTTTCTCCTTTTTCAACAATGTTTTCTACCATATGGCAGACAGTATAGTGGACGTTGCATATGGTTTTTGGTCAGCAAATGCTTTCAACTTGGACAAATCTAGAATTTTACAGTATGGTAAAGAGTTTATGCAAAACTATTGTAACATATAAACGCATACAGCAATATAGAAGTGATCCCTATCAAAGTTTGAGTACTTTACATATTCTTGCATACCTGCAGCAATCAGGTTTAAAAACTTAACTCTTTTCCAAACAAGCCCTGGTTTTTACATGTCTGCAGTACAAGTCTTTAGAAAACACTGGGAAAAGGAGAAATTACTTGTAACAAGCAATTTCTCCTTTTCCCACAGTGTTTTCTAGTCTTTCGGAAAACTTTCTGCCATTCTCATCAAATTCAAAATTGTCATCTGCAAACACTTTTGAGTTTGGGACAGTCTAAAATTTGTCATTTGGGAAAGTGTTAATGGGGAAAGAAGCCACAGGCTAAATCAACAGTTTTGCCTTTTCTCTGTTGTTTGCACAGTTTACGTTGTGCGCATGTCATATTCTTCGAAGATTTGACTGTCTTATATGACGCATCACTAGCCCCAAAAGCGGGCTGACTGTAATATTACGCTCTATAAAGTATCAATGTAGAAAATAGCTTTTATCAATATGTTTAATGAGAAATGAGACCTGCTTTGGCTCCAGATTTCTCTAAACTGCTTATCATAGCTGAGTGAATGCACAAGGTAGCGTTTTATTGAGTACACGTTTATTTTACGGTAGTTTGAAATTCAAATTAATGGTTATCGCGTAGGAAAGTGGTTCGGCTCTGTACCCAGGATGCCCAAATTAGATAGATGAGTATTTACAAAATGTCATTTTGCGGGAGATGATGGCATAGTCTTTTTAACCCTTTATCACCCAATGCCGACTTTTGACAACCTTTTGAAAGAAGCCTTTTCAAAATATTGTGGGAAAAGGGGAAAATACCAGCATTTTCTCCTTTTCCCACAATTTTTCCTAGCCTATCACTAAACAACTACACAGTTCGAGCCACATTGAAATTGTCGTCTGCAAATGCTTTCAATTTGGGCGGGGCTTAAATTTTGTCGTCTGGTAAAGGGTTAAGACATAATATCCATGTGATAATAAGTTAACTCCAAGATGGATGCCAATAAACAAAATTAGTATTTTAGTCTTCAAACAAAAGACTTAACCCTTTACCATATAATGCTGATTTCCTATGACCAAGAGAAAATCGACATTTAAAAATATTGCAGGAATAGGAGAAAATGCTTATAACCAGCATTTTTCAGTTTACCATGTTGTTTTCAACTTATCAAAGACAACGACGACAATTTTAACCACTTATCCTGTAGTCTGCATATGGTTTGGTTTGGACAAGTCTTAACTCATTACCAAATGACAAAAATTTTAGATTTGTTCAAATCGAAAGGATTTGCAGACGACAAAATAAAAGAGACTGAAAATTTGAATTTTTTTTGTGAAGAGTAGAAAACATTGTGGGAAAAAGAGAAAATGCTGATTATCAGCATTTTCTTTTTTCCCCACAATGTTTTCTAAAGGTTTCTTTCTCAGGGTCGTCAAAAGTAGGGATTGTGTGGTAATGGGTTTAATAAACTTTGTTATGCGGTAAAGAGTTAACCCATTACCACACAAGAAAAATTTAGACTGGTCCAAATTCAAAGCATTTGCAGACGACAAAATAAAGGTGACTGAAAAATTGAAATTTGTTCTGGGAAGGGTAGAAAACACTGTGGGAAAAGGAGAAAATGCTGATTACCAGCATTTTCTCCTTTTCCCACAATGTTTTCTAAAGGCTTCTTTCTCAGGGGCGTCAAAAGTAGGGATTGTGTGGTAATGGGTTAAATACTGCTATACTGTATTTCTACTCACTCTTACATTTTTTTTTCAAATTAGCTTGACAGAGCCAACAGTAACAATGCATGATCAGATTATTTTTCATCACATAACCTCCCTTGTTTTCAGTGTAATATACCCATTACGAATTTCTTATCTTATACACGTTTGATATCACATTTGTGTGACGTCATTTTGTACGCATTTCATACCAGTGAATGGGGCTCATGGAAAATATCATGTGTGTATTTATAAATGTTTTTGCATCATCTGATCTTTATTTTGTGAAATATCGCTATGCGATAAAAAGAATCTGACATTTGTGGGCATTTGATATAAGACTTTATTAAACTCGACAAGGAAAATGTTATTAAGCTCGCCAGAGGCTCACTTATAAATGATATTTCCCTAGACTCGTTTAATAAAATCTTATCTCAAAAGCCAACTCATGTCAGATCCTATATTTCTGCATATATGTGATTTGATCAATGAACTATTGATGTTCTTGTTTATTACAGGTTAACACTTACCACTGAAACTAAATCTACTTTTCGACTGCTGCCTTCAAAACTGAGTATTCTAATACATGTTCTTCTGAGAGTAGGTAACTGGAGGAGAAGTCTTTGATCAACATGAAACAGGTCACATTTAACTCTTTAACTCTGGCTCAGTGCTGAGCGTGTCGGACTCATGACCTAGTGGTTGTGAGTTCGATACCCGGTTGAGGCAAACTTTCTTTCTGGCGTATTTTCACCTCTCACCTCTGCATGAAGCATGTGAGAAAAGTAGTCGGTGGCTTTGGAAAGAAAGTTGTATTAGTACTGGTATAAGAAAGCCAGGAAACACGATGTGCGTCACCGACCGCCATGATATGACCTTAGCTGTTAATTAAAGTAGCGTTAAACCCCAATATAACCAACCAAAAGAATTCTTTCTAAAAGTCTTTAAAAGTCGGGATTGCATGGTTAAGGGTTAAAGGCAAAATTGAAAGATGGACACACAGAAACAGATTTTTTTAACACGTAGTATCATTACCTGTCAACAATGGTCTTTAATTCCATGACAGCTGTAGATGTCCTTCTTACAAATGTTTTAAACATGGATTCAGGAGTATCTGAAATGTGATTTCTTTAATTTGAAAAATATTTTAAAACCATGTCATCTAAATATTCTGATTATCTCACTCCACTTTTTACAGCATAATAAATATTCTTAGTGTTCTAATTAAGAAATAATCTTCTTTCTATCGTGGTATATTGTTCAATAAACCACAGTTGTGAGTTATGAGGCACAATAAATAATCCACGAGGGCGATAGCCCGAGTGGGTTATTCATTGCGCCTCATAACTCACAACGTGGTTTATTGAACGATATACCACGATAGAAAGAAGATTATTTCGATTCTAACTTGGCCAATTCTTAATGAAAGGAAAACAAGTTCAAAGTAACAGTAAAAATGCGGATGAAGATTATGTTCCATTGAATAACTTGCTCATTGAATGACGTCACTATACACGGATTGTCGCAGATTTTACCACGCTTTCCTTGCACTGTGTTTATAGAGCCAAATTCGCGTGTCATGTTGGATTAATCCTTAGAGTAGAAATTTAAGACAGATTTTAAGTATCCCTAAACATTTGGCATCACACAGATTCATTTTAACGAATTAATAGGTAAACACAGGTATTAATCACATGTACTGACCCTTAATCTCACGATCCCCAGATTAACTCTTTACCACACGAGAGAATTATAGACTGGTCCTAATTGAAAGCATTTGAATACGACAAAATAATAGTGACTGAAAATTTGAAATTTGTTTTGTGAAGGGCAGAAAACATTGTTGGAAAAGGAGAAAATGCTGGTTACCAGCATTTTCTCCTTTTCCAACAATATTTTCTGAAGACTTCTTTCTCAGGGGCGTCAAAAGTAGGGATTGTGTAGTAATGGGTTAACCCATTACCACACAATCCCTACTTTTGACACCCCTGAGAAAGAAAAATTTAGAAAACATTGTGGGAAAAGGAGAAAATGCTGGTAACCAGCATTTTCTCCTTTTCCCGCAATGTTTTCTACCCTTCACAAAACAAATTTTAAATTTTTAGTCACTTTTATTTTGTCTTCTGCAAAATACTTTTAATTGGACAAGCCTAAAATTTTGTTGTTTGGTAATGAGTGAATAAATATGAATGAGAATGCTTTTGAAAACAGTGTTGGACAATGAGAAAATCTTGGTAACCAGCCTTTGCTTGTTTTTCCCATATTTATCTACCATATCAAAGACATCAAAAAGACATCAAAAATTACCATTTGAACAAATTTAGTTTGTTTTGTATGTAGGCATATTTGTAAGTAAATGCTTTCATTTTGGTCCAGGCCAAAATTTGGTCGTTTTGTAAAGAGTTAGATCTAATAATCAAATACCATACCATGAGAGGAAAAAAAATATGAAAGATGGAAAGATAGAAAATAAACAAGTACAATTCCAGGGCTGAAGAGAAGATAAATCATTTATCTAACGACTCATTCCCATTTTATTAGCTGTCATTGGAAATTTTGTCGCATAGAGCTGTTTGAAAAGATGCAGGTAAAATCATACTTATTCCAGATGTGTTTAATGAGGGCTGATTACGAGGGGGTCTGCAAAGACCAGTCACAAAAATAGCATTGCAGCAGACCCTTCAGATTGAAGGTACCCTAGTGCTTTTAGAATAGATTTCCTTGGTTCTTTTACATGTTCAGTCATCCTCGGATACCCCAGGGTCTCCCTATTTGCTACGCTAACATCGACCCCTGGGACGATTGATTAATAAAACTTTGAATCAGCCGCCAAAAATCGATACAAAACGTCATAGCGTACAGTCCACTTGCCCATCACAAAATGATGATGGAACCAATGAAAAGCCAGCATTCGGACAGCAGTAAAGCGAGGGAAATTCAATTAATTGTCCCAGGGGTCGATGTAGCGTAGCAAATAGGGAGACCCCGGGGTATCCGAGGATGATGCTCAGTGTAAAGCACTGATACATGCGAGGCTACCTCTGGGTTTCATCAGTTCACCTTTTGTTGGGTGGGAGACACAAGGTGTCTCTCAAAATATCCCACTAGGTCGGGATTCGAACCCCAGACCTTCGGATTGGTATTCCAACATGTTAATCACTGGGCCACCCCTTCACCCAGCTCTTGTCTAGAAGGTATTTAAGTGACAAATAAACATTCATGTAGGCAGACAATGTTGACCTTAACTTTGAAAATTCAGCTTTGCCCACTCATAGCCATGACAATTTGGTTCACAGTACATATTGCTTCGAGGTAATCAGTACTTTACGGCCATATAAAAAATTGGTGACCTCTAGTGGCTTGTCTGATCTCTATTTTGATTGAAAATACCATGACTTGAACATTTCTTTACCTCAACCAACTTAATTTTTAAAAATAAAACATTACAATGGAAGACAAGAGCCGTCAGAGACGGGTTATGCTCCCCGAACAAGTGCTTGTCATAAAATATAAGACATTGATATAAATTTACTTCTTTTATCCTAGAAGAACCTGTTCATGCCCCCAAAAATTTGAAGTGAAAAGGCAATTACTATCTTAGAGATAGCTAACATAAACTTGTAGAGGACAGTAAGCCCAATAAGCCCCCTTTTCCCATAAGACAATATTGGATCATTGCAATAAATACAATGGGTGTGTGGTTTGTGGCATTTTTTAATAATAATTCAAAATTCGAAATTTCATAAAATTTTGGCAGTCATGTATTAAATATTACATAAAACAATTTTTTACATGAAGTCCCCCAGCCCCCTTTTTCCGAGACGCAGCCTGAAATTGAGAAAAAGGAAGAGAGGTACCTGGGCAACGTTCCAACAAGTTCAGATTTGAAATTTCACAAAGTTTTGAGCACTGATAAAGGAGAACCTAGTGAAAAACAATTTTTTCCATGAAGTCCCCTTTTTCCGTGACGCAGCCTTAATTCGAGAAACCAGGAAAGACGTATTTGCGTATTAATAATTCATAGACTGCAAAAACAAAGGGCACATGTTGAAACTTGTAAAAGAAGATATAACCATGAAATGTTGATAAAAACTGAACAAGTATTAGTAAAAATTGCAATTTTGCATTAGGGCCCCTTTTTCATTTTACAAGAAACCCCCTTTTTCCATGACAGAGGGTCAAATTGAAAAACACATAGATAAAGAAACAAGAGCACATGGTGAAACTTTGAAAAAACAATATAACCATGAAGTTTAATGAAATTTTGACCAAAACCGAATGAAATATTAGTAAAAATTGGACTTTTGCAAGAAGCCCCCTTTTTCCATGACAGAACATCAACTTAAAAAATGCACAGATTAAAAATAGCAAGGGCACATGCTAAAACTTTCCATAAACAATATAACCATGAAGTTTCATGATATTCTGACAAAAACTAAATGAGATATTGGTAAAAATTGCAATTTTGCATTAAGCCCCTTTTTTCCATGACACGGGGTCAAATTGAAAATCCGGGAAAAGTATATCGGTGCATTACCCTAAGGAGTTCATATATGAAGTTTCATCCAATTTGGTCCAAGGGTTGTGGAGAAATGGCTTCGGACGGACGGACGGACAGACGGACGGAAGGACGGAAGGACGGACGGACAGACGGACGGACAGACGAAGCGGCGACTATATGCTCGCCCTTCGGGGAGCATAAAAAATATACTGGAAGTGAAAACGATGTCATCGGCATAGACATGCTTGACACACATTTGCCCCACCCTCTAAAATCCTTCATTACAAGTAGTTTTACCTCAAAACATGTATGATGACATATTTAGATAATCTGCTAGGTCATGTATCGATTTTCTCCAACCATAATTACTGCAAACTGGGGCCAAACATATCGAGTTCTTTTGATTTTTTTACGGAAACTATCGAAGTCACATGCATCAGTTTCAGAAAGGCACCGGGACAGTGGTGAAGGACAAGCTTGTTTTTCTTTCAAATGTTTGGATGAAACGGCACGATATTTTCTAGGAAGCTTAAGAAAAGATGAAATTTTTATTCTATACACTGTTAAGAATTTGACTTTTTCATGGCCGAACCATAATTACCGTTATCCAACAAACTGCAAGGCTATATAAAAATATTGGCTCATGGAAATACCAGGATGAACTGGAACAGACAGGAATGGACACCAGAATGGACCAAAAAGGACCGGAACAGACACTGGAATGGATCGGAATGGACACCAGAACGGACAGGAATGGACACCTGAATGGATCAAAAAGGACCGGAACGGACACCAGAATGAATCAAAACAGACTGGAATTGACACCAGAATGGACTGGAATAGACACTGGAATTGACCTGAACAGACAGAAATGGAATTGAGGATAGGATGGTCCTCGATGGTACCGCGGTACTTAATTTTGCCGAAAATTACTACAAGATAGGAAACTCACATGTTTTATTTTCTAATACTGTAATAAACTGTTGCATGTAAAGTTACAATAACTGAACTATCAAAGCTTAAGTCGTGTTTTTCAGACAAAAATATCTAGGTCAAGCAAACATGTTGACTACATGTGCTCCGAAAGTAGTCCGCTATGGTACCGCGTTAACACCTGAAATTTGGAAAATCATGAAAAATATGAGATTTATATTCAAAATATGACTTAAGTACCTTTTTTTTGTTTCCGGCGAGGACTATGACGCCAAAGCAGACGACCTTTACTCGTCAAAAATAAATTGTCGGTTTTTTGAAGAGTTGTTGGTAATTAATTTCAAAACATGGAGGAAAATTGTGCTTTATCATTGCAATTTGTGAATATTGAAAGTAACTTATCATTAATGAAAAAAATATCTATTATTTTTGACCGATGCGATACAAAGAAAACTTCTGCTCTCGATTTGAAAGAGTAAACAGTGGTTAGGTGGAGCTACATATGCAAATTAGGCATTTTCCAGATTACCGCGGTATCATAGATGACGGGGTACCAGCGAGGACGACTTTACAATGTAATTGCTTAAGGCAATAATTCAGTTAAATCAGTAAGCTGAAGAGCTTACATGAATATAGGCTTTTTTCCATTTGAATATCATATAAAGGATGCAATGCAACACTTTTCATCGTATCTTCAAATCCATTCCGGTCCGTTCTGGTCCATTCTGGTATCCATTCCGGTGCGTTCCGGAGTCTATTCCGGTCCATTCCGGTATTTCTACCCTAAAAATATTGATTCTACTTGAGACTACATTACACATTCTTCATTCTAATTGCCTGACATTGTAATGCACATAAAGGTAGTCTGGTAATGAATTACATTTGCGATACAGAATATTGATTTCAAACAAAATTGAACAAAATAGTCAAATTTTAGATACCTTACACCTTCAACAGAGTGGTGGACCGGAAGTAACCAAATTTAAATATGGCAGACGGAAGTAACCACAAAGACGGGTACCATCGGGAGATAATGCGGGTACCATGACAAATGTATCACTGCATCACATGATTTGAAACGATAACATCGCGAGAACTGGTCATATACGAAGGATTTCGGTCTTTTCTGTTATCTGTTGCAGTTACGGAAAATTTCGAATACAGAAATAAGCATTACGTGAATTAATAAAGCAGCTGAACCATTTCGGGTGAGCCAATATGTCTACGCTTTCAAGTATTTTCGCGCTCTTAATTTCGAAAACTTTTTTTGTATTTTATTTGGACATTTTTCCCAACTTTTAAAGTCTTGTTTGGGAAAAAAAGCAAAACATCTCGGCCAGTAAAAATCAACAACGCAAGAGCAAAATTTATCAGTTCGTGTAGATCTACATCTACTGGCAGATCTACGGTCCAAAGTGTAGGACCTGTTCCCGGAAGTGTGCAGTGTTTGATATTGTATGTCACTTGGGAGTCTGTACAGTGGCGAAATGTCACTTGATTCTAGAAAACTGTGTTTCCACGGTAAATGAAGTTAATATTTTTTTCATTTATTTTTATATTTGATTGAATTCTTTCCATCCACATGTACTTTTGATATATATTAAACATGCCAGGCACCTGATCGTGCAATGTGCAACCTCCTTATAGCAGTAATCTGAATGTCTTGATCATCTTGATGTGACAAAATTGAAATGATTTTCGACTACGAAAAATAGCAGAATTTTCGCTTTAGGGCACACGAGAGAGTTCTTCCTACGATAAAAAGGCCTGCCGATGTGTCTGCTTTCTCTTTTCATCAACAAGTTCCAAGTTGTGACCTAAAAAGCGATTAGAATGACGAAATTCCAGCATGTCTACCAACAGAACTTTGAACTGTCACTTGGAAAGCAATAGTTTTGATTTGTACTGTCACTTGACATGACTCTACTGTCACTTGAATCCGTTCTCAAACTTATCTTGTTCTTGAATAAGAAATTTGGACACTATACAACAAAATCTTGTTTGCTTTGACCCCGTATGTTGACCCATACGATGGACACCGAGAAATGAAATCAACATATAAAATGTTATCGCTTCTCTGTTGTGTCCTCTGGCTGAAAATAGATTATATTTCAATCGTGGCCTCATACGCACTTGCCAAACTTATAGGGTTTGTCTGTGGAAGAAAGAAAACATTGCAGAAAAGGAGAAATTGCCCCTTACAAGCAATGTCTCCTTCACCCGCAATGTTTGCGCTTGCTTCTGCCTCAGGGCCGTAAAAAAGATAGCTTATATTGTATGGGTTTTAAGTGCAGCATTTTCTCCTTTTCCCACAATGTTTTCTAAATGTTTCTTTCTCAGGGGTGTCAAAAGTAGGGATTGTGTGGTAATGGGTTAATCTGGGGATCGTGAGATTAAGGGTCAGTACATGTGATTAATACCTGTGTTTACCTATTAATTCGTTAAAATGAATCTTTGTGATGCCAAATGTTAATACTTAAAATCTGTCTTAAATTTCAATCGAGCTGCCGTTGAGTTCAGACCTTTACCATATCGAAATTGCGCAAAGTTACAGTAAAACTGTATCAACATAGACGCTGAGAGACTTGCTATGATTGATGCACTAGTCCAGCAGCAGAATCAGAATCTCCTCAGATTGCAACAAGCTGTTGACAGAAGGAGAAGAGAGAGAAGAAGGAGAGACAGAGTTGTATGGGTCAGACAGTGGATACTGAAAAGATCCGTTCATCTCAAGCAACGCCGGCTTCAGCGGTGCACCGCTAAGCCAACGCCCGTGTTTTCGATTTTTTCCCATTTTGTGCGCGGTGACGAGCGTTGCAGAAATTCAGTTCCCCCTCCCTACCGTTCAAGGAACGCTCCAGCAAAGTTCGGGCGGTGTGACCGGGCCTTTACGCAAGATAACTAGTAAACCTTAACGAACTTAAATTGGTACATGATTATTACCAGATAACACCCTTGTTACGCTACATAGTGTCAAAATGCAAAGGGTAGAAAATTTACAAAGACAGGTTTATCTTTTTTTCTATTTCTCTCTCTTACAAACAACGGTAATTTCTGGACCGCACACGCTGTACCTATCAGTTGCCAACAGCAAATACAGATCATGATCAACAAACTTATATGTGTGAGTTTTGTAAATGTTATAACTGGAATTTATAACGTATAATAATGGTTTTCCTTTAGTGACACTGTCGTAACGAACCTTACCAACGAAAATAGCGCATTGAATGTTCGTTTGTATCGTATCAAACATTCTAGAAGGATTCTTTTTTTTACTGTGAAAATGTGACAATCTCTTTGAAACTACCATGAAATATGCAGATGATTATTTGGGAGGGATGAAATACTATACAGTCCTAACCGAATCAAGCTCTTTTAACTCCTTACCAAACGACATAATTTTAGGTTTGACCAAATCGAAAGCATTTGCAAACGACAAAATAAATATGACTGAAAATTTGAAATTTGTTTTGTGAAGGGTAGAAAACATTGTGGGGAAAGGAGAAAATACCGGTTACCAGCATTTCCTCCTTTTCCCACAATGTTTGTAAAGACTTGTTTTTCAGGGTCGTCAAATGTAGGCATTGTGTGGTAATGGGTTAAAGACTAATATCATCAAATCAGGGGATATTATCTTTTATGTACAATGTAAGTTTCCTGTGCAACGTACATTTTATTTTCTTAACATCATAACTGCAAACCAACAAAAAGTAAACCAAAATTTAACGACAGAAGGTTACTGATGAAAAAAAACCAGAACTTTGCAAAGTAAACGACAGATTTTTTACAATCAACTTAAATGCAAAATCAAAGTACTGAAAATACTGGCAGACTAGAGAATTTGAAATAAGAGGCTATAGTAATGATAAAGCTTGGTCGGTTTATACAAGATTGAAGAAAGCTTGTAAAATTCAGGTATGAGTCAGTTGCAGATCCGCCGGCTCATTTCGGTCATTAAGTTCTATCCGAATCCAGTTCAATCCATTGATTTTTACCCAACGCTCTTTACGACTAATTTGGCAAAATAAGAAAAAACTATAAATACTGTATAAACATTCAGTTGAAAGCAAGTTATTTCATTGAAATGATATCACCCTAAAAAACCTCTTAAATAGTAACATACCAGAGGTTCAGCGTTTTGCATGTACACGTGACCTTTTTGTAATTGGTCCATGAAAAAAATACGTTAAGGCCCCTTTTTTCATAACATGGTATTTCAGTAAATAAAACAAATAATACCTTTTTGTGGCTTTTGATAAACGATATTAATATGAAGTTTCATAAAATTTTATTATTTAGATTTAGTTAAAGAAGATATTGGTTCAAAAAGGAAATATACATCAAGTCCTCTTTTTCTATGACACAACATCGAATGAAAAAATGTCTATATTAGCGGTATGTCATAAGGAACACATGTACAAAGTTTCATCAATTTTCAAAAAGGATTTTATGAGATATTATGTTCGGACAGAAAAACGAACAGATAGACAGTGTATATTAACCCATTACCACACAATCCCTACTTTTGACGCCCCTGAGAAAGAAACCTTTTGAAAACACTGTGCCAATTTTAGCTAAAATTGTGTGGTAGAGTGTAATTATGCAAGACGTAAAATAATAGTTTATCACACCAGGTTCACCTACACAATGATCTGAATAATGAATGACTAAAGATATGACAATTATTTCTTGGTCAGTGAAGGTTAATGTTGCTGGGATTTGCTGCAAGTTACCTAGGTGTATTTATTTTTAGATTCATTGATAATGTTACTGTATTGTAGGAATACATGTATGTTTATGTGCCTCATTTCCATGGGTCACTTAATTTACATACTAGGAAACATCTTGTAGCTTATCAATGTCATATTGTTCTGTCTATTACTTTCTTAAGTCGACATGATCAAATCGTGATGGAAGAGATTTTGTGTTTTTTGTCAAATCATCATGTATAATAGATTTAAGATTACTAATAGAAAGAATTATATTTCTTTGAGGCAGTATTTGGCAACTGTGGGTTTTTTGTTTAAATTGAGTCTGCCTCATTCTGGATACCTATAGACTAACTTCGCTAGTCTAAAAAATGTGTGTCAAATTTATGTCACTCTGCAACGTGATCAGTATCGGTTTTCACCCAACAGTGCTTTTATTTCATCTTTGGTTTTCTCTCGTATTTAAACATACGATGGCTTTTGCCAGTTGGGTTAAGACCCGGTTCTTTGCATATTATATTCTTCATTGGAACCCAAATGATATCTTCCTGGCTTGGCCACTGAAATAATCCTTTTGCAGTCTCGAGGAAAGTTATTTCAACATCTTGGTCATCTTCACTGACTTGGAGGATTTTCCCTACATACCATCCCTTTCCGTATCTTGCAGCAACAAACTCTTCAGGTAAGTATAATGTTTTGTCTGATACATTGTCTGCCATGTTAAAGCTATTTTGTCTATTATACCTGTGTTCTCTGTTCAAAACTATCTTTTGTCACGACTTTCTCTCTCACATGTGCCTCTGTCCAGTGGCCATCGCAATACTTTTCTTCAATACATTTTTGACAGTAGCAGCTTATATCTGCGACCAAAATTGAACCTTTCTCTCTTCTGACCACAGCATGTGTTTTCAACGTTCCCTTGACCTGTTGCAGTGACCTGGATTTCAACTTGTGTGCGGTTTCTTGAACATCTGAGGATGGTATGAAAAATAATTTGACACTTGACATTCAGCAAAAAAGGTTGATTGAGACCACGCGAAGAAGTCTCTTGCATCTTGTATGACAGTTTTGCCACTGCGGACCGATTCACGGTGCCCCCGCGGCCGTCGCATGGCCCTTTGCCATGGCCGGCCTCAAAGTAGTTCCACACTTCACGTACTCCGTATATGTCGGTGTGGTTTGAAATTAGATCGAAAATCACCTTATTCCTATATTGGCTGGTTGGGCTACAGGTCTGTCCAGTAATGTACAATAGCAAGATATGGCGCAATTTTAGAGACTTCTTTCATAATTCTATCAACAATTGTGATGGCAGCGGAAGAGTTGTATGTGTCCTAATTCATCGGACACAATTACCATACTTTTATGCTGAAGATCAGAATTTTCATCGGAGTAATAAACTACTACGGGATGTAATGTTACGGAAGCCTGTGTCCAATTGGCAGATTTTACTTTTTCAAGACTTTTGCACATATAATTTTCTGCAAAATCCATATGCACTATGACTGCATTTTTTGGCAATGCTTTTTTAAGGTTTTGGGTTTCATTATACTGCCTTTTGACACGAAAGGCTTGAAAGCGAAAATCAGGAATTCCATGGTCAGGGAGACTTATGAATTCATCCGGTTTCATTTTCGATTCTACTATTTTCGTAATAATCTTATTCTTTCCTTTCTCTTCTAATGGAAATCTTTTCCACTGGCCGATTTTGATCTCATTTGGCACATTTGCAAGTACTTCTTGAATCTTCATTTCATCTGAAACCAACTCTTCTGGGTCACTCGGCAATGTCACGCCCACCGCTGATCTCTTTAAAGCCTGAAAACCAAGCGCTACATTCTGATGTCGTGTGCATAGGCAGCTGATTCGAGAAATAAACGCTGTTGGGCGTATGTAACTTGGTCGGATCAGACAAAACGATGCTAGAGAAATTTTTGCTTCAGGGTTTTCGCTTAGATACTTCTGGTGTAAATTTTTTAGATAATCGGTTAGAGTTTTCGTCTGGATTACCTTTCTGCAATATTTTCCTTTGTCTGTTTTACCTGGATTGGCTCCTGAGTTATCATCTCTCAACAGGAAATTCAAAACGCTGTTCTTGTGTTTTTGTACTTCGCGCAATCTTTTTATTTTTTCAATGCTTATACCTTCTTTTGCGTTAACCAGCTTGTTTCTTCCCAGACCTGTGTTTGAACTTAATGTTGACACTAGCCGATATTTCTGCAAAATTTGCCACCAATTAGACCCGGCAATGATCCTAGGTGTGAGAGCTTTAAACCGCGTTATTGGGTTTGGACTTGCTTCAGCATTATAGATCCTAGTAACAGGCATTTTCTTACTTTTGAGATCGTAGACTGGGGAATATTATTTTCACAGTGCAATTGTTTCGTTTAAGTCCTAGGTGATGCTCTCAATTCAGATAAAGATGTAGAATATTGCTTTTCTTTCAACCGTTTGCTTTTCTTGATTCTCTGCAAGCTTCGCATACCATTTCTATACTTTGAGTTCAGTTTATCATATTGTATCTGTAACTGTTTAAAGTCGGAGGATTTCTGTTTCAGTTGGTTACTTATTCTCATTTTTGGGCCATTCTGTCGATTAGGAAACTTTATGATAAGGCAACCTTCATTTGATGTTCCAGTAAAACTTACTGTTTCGTAGCCACTAGCGACATCTTCCGCCATGTTTCTTCCATAGGCACTTGGTTTCTTTGTCCTTTACTTTTGTGCCTTACCTCTTCTATTTCTGCTGATCTTAAATACTAGAAGGTTTTGCAGCGGCCATGTTTTAAAGCAACGGAAGTGAAATATTTTTCTATTCTCAAAATAGAACGTCTTGTTTACATTATCCTGGTGCCAGTATTTGCCAGCATGTTAATGACGATTCGGGAGTCAGCGTAAATCGAAAGCTGGTCGTTGCTTTAAAACATGGCCGCTGCGAAACCTTATAGTATTTAAGATATGCAGGAATAGAAGAGGTAAGGTAAAAAAGTAAAAGACAAGGAAACCGAGTGCCTGTGATTTCTTCTATATATCTGTCACTTAAGTCGATGACGCCTTGAATAATTTATATTTATTTCATGCTTTCCGGCAGGAAATAGCAGAGAAATAGTAGTGAAAATATTTTTCGATCTTACACTGGTATCACCAGTGAAAATACCGCTTTTCATGTTCTTGTTGCCTAGGTTAATTGCGCCTGCCTCACAACCAGATGGAAATATGACGTCATCCATTAAAAACAGTTTCGATCGCTACGAGCTAGAAAATTAAACGAAAAGGCTGAAGTTACAAAAAGCGACGTCTACGAACCTGACAAAACTGACTACTTTCTGAAAAGCAGCAAGAACCACAACTGCTTGAGATTGGTTTCGGATTTTTTTAAAGTCAAGGTATGTTTCGTTTATAAAGAAACACATATAAGATTATACTTAGCAATGACAGATCAAGAGAAATTCGTCGGCGACAAGCAAAATCCGTAATTGCACCGTTTTATTGAGAATGCGTGTTTTACGAGAAGATTGTCCGAAACAAGCAGACCTGAGGTACCATTTGAACGATTTATTCTAAATTTAAGTCATTCTGAGCTTATTTTCGGGCATTAGACTTTTTATTTTGAAGACTGAACAAGTCCGACCTCCATTTTAATAGGTCCGTTGAACTCTCGCCTTGTTTTTTTTCCCGCGGGTCCGACCTCCGTTTCATTAGGTTCCGGACCTCGGACCAGCGCTATTTTTCAGCCCTGATAAGATTGGAAAAAGATGAGTGTTAATGGTATTTTTCGGCGAATTAATGTGGTTTTCGGTGAGTATTAGCTGATAACTTCCAGCGCAAATACCAATTCTCAACCAGAGATCGTCAATACATATTTTTCCAGTGTTAACATACAGTCCTACGGTAGCAAATTATCTATTTAGCCCCCTCTTTTAGCTCACCTAAGCACAATGTGCTCAAGGGGAGCTTTTAGGATCACTTGGTGTCCGTCGTGCGTAGTCCGTCGTGCGTTGACAACAATTCTTAAACATCAACTCCTCCTAAACCACTGGGCCAATTCGGACCAAACTTGGCTGGAATATTCTTTGGAGGTCCTCTTTAAAACCTTTTCACAGAATGTGATTCTGTAAAAAACTCTGGTTGCCATGGTAACCAAGTGGAATTTTCTAAGAAATTCTTTAAAAATCTTCTTCTCTGAAACCGCTGGCCAGATTTTAAAAGAATGTCACAAAGATGTTCCTTGGGTGACCCTTTCCAAAATTTGTTTATGAAATTTTGATCCCTCAAGAAACATGGCTCTGGTGAATGGGGGCTACTTGCACTATACAGAAATGAATAAATTCTTGAAAATACTTCTTTTCTGAAACCGCTGGTCAGATTTTGAAATAATTTTCGTAAAATTTTGATTCGCTAAGAAAAATGGCTCTGGTTAATGGGGGCTACTTGCACCATATGGAAACAAAGGAATTCTTGAAAATTCTTCTTCTCTCGAACGGGTGGTCAGATTTTGAAATTTCACAGAGATGTTCCTTGGGTGACCCTTTCAAAAAACGTGAAATTTTGATTCGGCAAGAAACATGGCTCTGGTGAATGGGGGCTACTTGCACTATATGGAAATAAAGAAATTCTTTCACAGCAATGTTTCTTGGGTGACCCTTTTCAAAGTTTGTACGCAAAATTTTGATCCGTCAAGAAACATGCTCTAGTGAATGAGGGCTACTTGCACTATACGGACATGAAGAAATTCTTGAAAATTCTTCTTCTCTGACACGGCTGGTCAGAATTTAATATAATGTCACAAATTATGTTCCTTTAATGACCCTTTTCAAAACTAGTTCGCGACATTTTGATAGGTCAAGAAACATGGCTCTGGTGAATGGGGGCTACTTGCACTGTACGGAAATTTTGAAAGTTCTAAAAATTCTTTTTCGAAACGGCTGGTCAGATTTTGAAAGGACTTTTACAGGAGACCTTTTGAAAATTGCTTGGCAAAATAATGATTTTGTTTCCAGTGTTTCAATACCTGAAAAAAATGGGTAGAGTAGCGTAGTGAATCGTCAGCCTTGGCTTCCGAAGATGGCTATCAGCTTGAGAGTTTCTTTTTAGCAGATTAATAAAAATAATAATAATAATTATTATTGATGTAGACTAATGCCACCAAATAAAGGAAATATTTCAAGGTATACAACCTTCTTATACAATTTTTTTTGAAGCCTTGCAACTTTCCATAAGATTCTAACAGAAAATAAGGAATGTTAGAATAATAGTAAGAGTTGGTAAAAAGTGTTGTGACAATCTCAATAGGTCCCACAGATTCAGTAGAAGAATAGGATTTCTTTCCATTTGATATAACACAGTTCATCTTAAATGCCACGGAATGTCAGATTCTTTTTATCTCATAACGATATTTCACCAATGATAGTTCAGAAGATGCAAAAATATCTATAGATGCACCCGCAGTATGGGAGAGAGAGTTGGAATTAATTTCAAACAAACCGTTATAATTAAGTAGTAATAAATGAGTCTTGTAAAAGATTCCAAATATTATTATTATGTTGATCCAACTCTTAAATATAAATGAATGCAGATTCAGTACAAGCAATGGCATGCAGAATATGTGCAGACTGATTATGTTGGCTAACTACACTTGACCTTTTAAAAATATAACAAAAAAGGTAAACAGTCAGTAATAAACAAGTTGTTATAAACAAGCCCTTGATACCAATCATATTAAAATCATGATAAGATCATGTAGTTCAACATTATTTACCTTTGATTATTTCAGTTGTTAAAATCCTTTTAATTTCAGCGAATGTTGTCTGGTTATGACACAAAACACCATGATTCTGAGGTTACAATTCAGAAACTATGATGTATCGTATTGCTTCGGCCATAAGTCGACAAAAAACAGCGCAAAAAATCAGCGTGAAAACGTACCTCCACTTATGGACGAGCACACAGAAAAATCATGAAGACAACCAATGTCAAATCGGCCACTATTTAAATAAGAGATGCATACTATTTAGTGGTCATTTTCACTCTTGAAATTTGACCAAAAATCATTGCCATATTAAGATCTTTTTGATCCAAAATGTCTCAACGAAGCGAAGGGTCAAAGTTAAAGATCAGACGAAACATTGTATAGACTGATCTTGATCTATACTGAACACAAAAGCAACTACTGTCCAGTTGCATAAAGCATTTTAAGGAATTAACATGATGTATCAATGTTTTAAAGGTGGCCCTTCAGGTTTTGGGTCAAAAAATTTACAAAAATAGAAAAAAATAGTATGTTTACTCCCAAAGCCGTATAATTTTCTTTCATAAACCCCAGTAGTCGAAAACCATCCAACAACAAGAGAAATTAGAGATTTACTACAGCCCAGGTCGACACCAACGGGAAACACGGTCTATTTTTACATGAGCAACTTCCACATTTACATACTGGAAATACAATTTTCGACCTCCTAAAAAATTTATAAACTAGCTTTAGGTTTTCTTCAAATTTTTGTATGGCAAGGTAGGACTCAGGTCTGTACTTAGAGTATAGGTCGACTTATGAACGAGCTCAATCAAAATCCTTCCTAAATTGCTCCAAAAGACCACCTCGACTTATGGCTGAGGCCGACTTAGGACCGAAGCAATACGATATTTATAAAGGGGTGTCGTTGACTGCAGCAAAAAGCTGCAATTTATATTTCAGCCGTGCGTGGTGAGAATGGGTTTGAAGCATCTGCTAAAGGTATCAATCAGTGTCAGTCTGTGCATTCGGCACGGTCTGACCAGTGTGGAAAAGATTTGCTTTTTGCATAATTACTACAGAGTCGAGTACCACTCTACCTCAAGACTTGACAAAATGGATTTTATGGATCCATAACTTTTTAATGACTTGCTTTGGTTAACGCATTATGGAGATGCATTAACCCTTTCCCAAACAATCCCTGCTTTTTACGACAGTGAGATGGAAGCCTTCTGAAAACATTGTGGGAAAAGGAGAAATGCTGGTAATCAGCATTTTATACTTTTCCCACAATGTTTTCTACTTTTCCCATACCAAATTTCAATTTCCAGTCACATTTATTTTGTCGTCTGCAAATGCTTTCAATTTGGACCAGTCAAGAATTTTGTTGTTCGGTAAAGAGTTCAAAGCACCCCCCACCCCACCCCACCCCCCTTTTGGCCAAAGCTTAATGTGTATTATTCCAGTTTTTCCAGATGTTAGTCGTCATTCTAAGAAAAGATATCATTAATAAGACATTTGTATTGTATGTTCTCAAGTTCGGAACCAATTGACCAAATATTGTAATGTTTGGCTTATGGTGGTTTTACTTACTAGCCATTGGAGCGACACAAGGCCATGATGGCCCTCTTGTTAAGATTTCACAACAGAGGTCCACAAAGACTTCTGGAAATGTCATGTGATCAACAGCATCGTATTGATTATGAAGATTCAAATTCAAATCTGTACGATATAGAGGATATTTGTTTTTTTCCGGGGAAAGATCGAAATTTAATTTCATCGAGTGACACCCGGGTAATATTTTGACGAGATGAAATAAATTTCGATCTTTCACCGGAAAAAATAAATACATGTATTCTATTTATTTTATGCTTTTAACCCTTTTTGGGAGGAGCTTTATTAAAATCCAGTACAGTTCTTTTCTGTTATTCCCCGTGGCGCACCCCTCCCGCATAGCAACGCATTACAATATTACGTCAAGCGCGAGAAATCTAAGGTATATGACGTCATATTTCCCATCTGGTTGTCAGGCATGCGCAATTTACCTAGGCAACAAGAACGTGAAAATCGGTATTTTCACTGGTGATACCAGTGTAAGATCGAAAAGTAATTTCACTGCTATTTCTCGATATCCTACCGGAAAGCATGAAATAAAAAAGCATATTTTATGCAATAACGATAGATGGAATGACCTTAACCCTTTCCCAAACGACAAATTTTAAACTCTTCCGAACTGAAGGAGTTTGCAGACGACAATTTTAACTTTCACAACAGTGGCAGAAAATTATCCCAACGGGCAGAAAACACTGTGGGAAAAGGAGAAATTGCTCGTAACGAGCAATTTCTCCTTTTCCCACAGTGTTTTCATAAGACTTGTACTGCAGACACGTAAAAACAAGGGCTTGTTTGGGAAAGGGTTAAGCCTAAAATTGCGCAGGCTGACCAGGGTTGACATTTTTCGCAGTTCCCCTAAAGTTCCTTTCTGCGTGACGGGTGTTTTAGCAGTTCCCAGAAAGTTCATTTTTGCATGACGGGTCACATATACATTAGTTTAATGTTTGGCTTCTAAGCCTCAATCACTGACCTTTTGTGAAAAGAGTATATCAAGATCAGACTGCATAAAACATGTAGTATGATCTTTGATCTACACTATCCAATAACCCTCAATCTACTAAGGAGAACTCACTGACCTTTAGCAAATAGTGTAGATCAAGATCGGATTGCACAAAATGTGCAGTCTGATCTTTGATCTACGCAGTCCTATAAGGAGATGTTATTTCCCAATAAATGACTTTGAAATAGCAATATGTGGTTTTTACAAACAAAACGAAAATTTTATTGTAATTATTTAGTAGAATATGTCAACCCTTTACCACACAATCCCAATTTCTGACGACCTTGAGAAAGAAAACAAATAAAAACATTGTCGGAAAAAGAGAAAATGCTTGTAACCAGCACTTTCTCTATTTCACTCAATGTTTTCTACCCTTTCCAAACCAAATTTCTTTTTTTCAGTCACATGCATTTTGTTGTCTGCAAATGCTTTGAATTTGGACCAGTCTAAAAATTTCTCGTTTGGTAGAGAGTTTAGGGCATATTTCCCGTAAAAAATACCTTTGAAATCACAAAATTTGGGTTTTTAGCTCACCTGAGCACAACATGCTCAAGGGGAGCTTTTGCGATCACCAGGTGTCCGTCAATTTGGAGAAAACTTGGCAGGAATGTTCCTTAGGAGGTCCTCTCTAAAATTTGTTCACAGAATTCGATTCCACCAAAACGTCTGGTTGCCATGGCAACCAAATGGAATTTTCTAGGAAATTTTTTAAAAATCTTCTTTTCTGAAACAGCTGGCCACATTTTAAAATAATTTCACAGGAATGTTCCTTGGGTGACCTTTTTCAAAAAGTGTTTGTGAAATTTTGATTCGTCAAGAAACATGGCTCTGGTGAATGGGGGCTACTTGCACTATAGGGAAATGAAGAAATTCTTAAACTGATCCGTCAAGAAACATGGCTCTATGAATGGGAGCTACTTGCACTATACAGAAATGAAGAAACTCTTAAAAATTCTTCTTCTCTCAAACGGCTGGTCAGATTTTAAAATAATTTCGCAGTGATCTTCCTTGGGTGACCCTTTAAAAAAAAAAGTTCGTAAAATTTTGATTCATCAAGAAACATTGCTCTGGTGAATGGGAGCTACTTGCACATAATATGGAACTGAAGAAATTCTTGAAAAGTCTTCTTCTCTCAAACCTGTTGTCAGATTTTGAAATAATTTCACACAGATGTTCCTTGGGTGACCCTTTTCAAAATTGTTCGCAAAATTTTGATCCGTCAAGAAACATGGCTCTGGTGAATGGGGGCTACTTGCACTATTTATATACGGACATGAAGAAACTTCTTGAAAATTCTTCTTCTCTGAAACGGCTGGTCAGATTTTAAAATAATTTCACAGAAATGTTCCTTGAATGACCCTTTTTAAAAGTTGTTCGCAAAATTTTGATAGGTCAAGAAACATGGCTCTGGTGAATGGGGGCTACTAGAACTGTATAGAACTTGATTAAGAAACTCCTATTTTTTAGCTCACCTGAGCACAACGTGCTCAAGGGGAGCTTTTAGGATCACCCGGTGTCCGTCGTCCGTCGTGCGTCGTCCGTCGTGCGTCGTCAACAATTCTTTAAACTTCAACTCCTCCTAAACCGCTGGGCCAATTTGGACCAAACTTGGCTGGAATGTTCCTTGGGAGGTCCTCTTTAAAAAGTGTTCACAGAATTTGATTCCGTCAAAAACTCTGGTTGCCATGGCAACGAAATGGAATTTTTTAGAAAATTCTTTAAAAATCTTCTTCTCTGAAACCGCTGGCCAGATTTTAAAATAATTTCACACAGATGTTCCTTGGGTGACCCTTTTCAAAAAGCGTTCGCGAAATTTTGATCTGTCAAGAAACACGGCTTCATCCTTGCTGTTAGTTAGGGTCAATTAGAGATACCATAGAAATGTCTTGTAGGTTAAAGGGTTAAAATAATTTCACAGAGATGTTCCTTGGGTGACCCTTTTCAAAAATTGTTCGCGAAATTTTGATCCGTCAAGAAACATGGCTCTGGTGATTGGGGGCTTCTTGCACTATACAGAAATGAAGAAATTCTTAAAAATGTACTATACAGAAATGCAGAAATTCTTAAAATTCTTCTTCTCAGAAACCGCTGGCCAGATTTTAAAATTATTTCACAGAGATATTCCTTGGGTGACCCTTTTCCAAAGGTGTGCGCGAAATTTTGATCCGTCAAGAAACATGGCCTTAAAAGTTCTTCTTCTGAAAAGTTGTTCGCGAAATTTTGATTCGTCAAAAAATGTGGCTCTGGTGAATGGGGGCTACTTGCGCTATAGGGAAATGAAGAAATTCTTTAAAATTTTTCTTCTCTCGAACGGCTGATAGGATTTTGAAATAATTTCACACAGATGTTCCTTGGGTGACCCTTTTAAAAAGTTGTTCGTGAAATTTTGATTCATCAAGAAACATGGCTCTGGTGAATGGGGGCTACTTGCACTATAGGGCAATCAAGAAATTCTTAAAAGTTCTTCTTCTCTGAAACCGCTGGTCAGATTTTGGAAATTTTTCACAGAGATACATGTATTCCTTGGGTGACCCGTTTCAAAAATTGTCCTTGAAAGTTTGATTCGTCGAGAAACATTGCTCTGGTGAATGGGGGCTACTTGCACTATATGGAAATGAAGAAATTCTTGAAAATTCTTCTCTGAAACGGCTGGTCAGATTTGATAATTGTTGCACGGAAATATTCCTTGAATGACCTTTTTCAAAATGTGTTCGCGAAATTTTGATAGGTCAAGAAACATGGCTCTGGTGAATGGGGGCTACTTGCACTGTACGGAAATTAAGAAACTCCTAAAAATTCTTCTTTTTTGAAACTGCTGGTCAGATTTTGAAAGGACTTTTACAGGTGACCTTTTAAAGATTGCTTGGCAAAATAATGATTTTGTTTCCAGTGTTTCGATACCTTCAAAAAAAAAAGGCTATGGTTCTCTAAAAAATTCAGGTGAGCGATCCAGGGCCATCTTGGCCCTCTTGTTTTTGTTTCTGAAATTGCTGGTCAGATTATGAAGGACTTTTACAGGTGACCTTTTGAAAATTGCTTGGCAAAATAATGATTTTGTTCCCAGTGTTTCAATACCTAAAAAAAAAATGGCTATGGTTTTCTCAAAAATTCAGGTGAGCGATCCTGGGCCATCGTTTTCTATAAGCTTACTAGTTTTATTTCATTTATTTAGCAGGATAAAGGTTAATTCTTTACCACACTGTTAACACCCATGGGAAAGAAGCCATTTGAAAACATTGTGGGAAAAGGAGACAAGCGGACCATGATGGTCCTATATCGCTCACCTGAGTACTAAGCAGTAAAGGTGTACAACGAAGATAAATACCAAATATCAAAGTTCAAGGCCAAATAATTCTGACAGGGTATGTAACTGTGCAAAAAGCATTTTCTTCTTTTCCGAAAATGCTTTCACAACCTTTCTTATTCAGTCACTGAAAGTCAGGATTGTATGGTAAGGGATTGAATTAACTTGGAAGGTCAGGCATTAATTTCCTGGTCAAAATGGTGGTAAAATGACAGATTAAAACATTATTTGCTCATTGGTAAGACACAAATGAGAACTGTCTGGGTAACTTTTGATTAAATGTCAAAGGATGTTGGCTGAGACAGTAATCAAGCCTGCGCAAACTGGGAACCCTAGGCTAACAGCTCACAACATTACTGACTGATCTATCGGGGCTCAACAAGTCCAGTACGTGAAAGGTAACCCCTTTTTCTGTGACACATCATACAGAAGAAAATTGTATCAAAAGACCATTCTAAGGAAAACGTGTTTGAAGTTTCATAAATGCCAAGGACTTTAGAAGATATCTGTCAAGGTGGATGGATGGGCGAACTGACTGTAATTGGTCCATGATGAAATTAAACATTTAGTCCTCTCTTTTGATAACATGTCGTTTCACGAAATAAAACCAAATACCTATTGTCTGTCGCTTAACAACATGAAGTTTAATTACATTTTGTCCTGTAGTGAAAGAGATATTGGTCCTTCGTGAAAATTTACACCAAGCTCCCTTTTTCAATGAAATGACATTTAACGAAAGAAGGTAAAATATTGTTATTGGTAGACTATCATAAGGAACTCACGTACGAAGTTTCCATCTTCTTTCTGAACAGAGGAATTTCAAAGTTTTCCTTCTTTGTTCCCATGTTTCGAACTTGTGACCCCCTGGGTGGGGCCAGTTTTGATCCCAGGGGAATCATATAAACAATCTTGGTAGAGGTCCACTAGGAGATGCTACATACCAATATCAAAGCTCTGCACCTTCTACTTTCAAAGAAGAAGGATTTTAAAATTTCCCTTCTTTGTTCCTATGTTTCAAACTTGTGACCCCCGGGGCGGGGCCAATTTTGACTCCAGGGGCATCATATGAACTTTGGTAGAGCTTCTCCCAAGGAACATCCCAGCCAAGTTTCATCAAAATTGGCCCAGTGGTTTAGGAGGAGAAGATGTTTAAAGAAATTGTGGACGACTCAAGACGGACGAGGGACATTGGGCCATCACAAAAGCTCACCATGAGCACTTCGAGCTCAGGTGAGCTAAAAATGCTGCTAACCAGCATTTTCTCCTTTTCCCATGATGTTTTCTCCCCTTTTATAAAACTAGAAGGCCCTGAAGGGCCTGAATATGCTCTACTGGCAGAGGGTTTGCTTTTAAATAAAGCATACATAGGAATTCATTACACAAAAAGACAAAAAAGTTGACATTTTCAACTCAAAATGGCTACTTTTCCATTACTGTTTGTTGAATTTTTTCAAACTCAAAAGGGTTAAAAAGCTATTGATGGGATAAACAAGCTGAAAAATTCATAAAAATCTGATCACAAATAAATACTTTATCATCTAAACAGACAATGAAATTGTTCAATCTGAAATGGCTACTTTTCCCATTCTGTTTGTCGGATTTTTTTCAAAATCGATAGGATTAAAGCTATCGATTAGATAAACAAACTGTGTAAGTTTCACAGAAATCTGACCAAAAATGAAGACTTTATCGCGTAAACAAGAAATGAAAATTTTCAACTTGAAATGGCTACTTTTCCCATACTGTTTGTTGGATTTTTTTCAAAATCAATAGGGTTGACGCTATTGATAAGATAAACAAACTCTGCAAGTTTCATGGAAATCTGAACAAAAATACAGACTTTATCGTGTAAACAAGAAATGGAAATTTTAAACTTGAAAGGGCTACTTTTCCCATACTGTTCGTCGGATTTTTTTCAAAATCAATAGGGTTAAAGCTATCGATGAGATAAATAAAATGTGTAAGTTTCACAGAAATCTGACCAAAAATGAAGACTTTATCGCGTAAACAAGAAATTAAAGTTTTCAACTTGAAATGGCTACTTTTCCCATACTGTTTCTTGGATTTTTTTCAAAATCAATAGGGTTGAAGCTATTGATAAGATAAACAAACTCTGCAAGTTTCATGGAAATCTGACCAAAAATACAGACTTAATCGCGTAAACAAGAAATAGGAATTTTCAACTTGAAATGGCTACTTTTCCCATACTGTTTGTCGGATTTTTTTCAAAATCAATAGGATTAAAGCTATTGATGAGATAAACAAACTGTGTAAGTTTCACGAAAATCTGACCAGAAATGAAGACTTTATCGCGTAAACAAGAAAAAGACTAACGGACGGACGGACGGACAGACGGACGGACGGACGGACGACGGAAACCACGCCATGACATAAGCTCTGCTGGCTGAAAGCCAGTAGAGCTAAAAATTACTCCATTTGAACCACACTGAAATTATCACCTGGAAATGCTTTCAATGTGGACAAGGCTAAAATTTTGCTGTCTGTTAAAATAACTCTTTACCACATAAGCAAATAATAGACTTGTTCAAATTGAAAGCATTTGCAGACGTCAATTTAAACATAGCTCAAAAGGCTTCTTTCTAGGGGTCGCCAAATGTCGGGATTGTGTGGTAATTAATTGACTGTGTTGTCTGCAAATGCTTTCAATATGTACACGTCTGTGTCTAGTGTCCTCTAGTAAAGAGTCAAAGCTATTGTGACCCAAGTCACAGATCGGATGTCATCCGGTGATCTGGAACACGTATAACTACTGTGACCTAAGGTAATGTATAACTTTTAACTCATTACCAAACGACAAAATTTTAGGTTTGTCCAAATCGAAAGCATTTGCAGTCAACAAAGTGAAAGTGACTGAATATTTAAAATTTGTTGTGTGAAGGGTAGAAAACATTGTGGGAAAAAGAGAAAATGCTGGTTTTTCTCCTTTTCCCACAATGTTTTCTAAAGGCTTTTTTCTCAGGATCATCAAAAGTAGGGATTGTGTGGTAATGGGTTAACTCTTTACCAAACGGCAAATTTATAGACTCGTCCAAATTGAAAGCATTTTCAGACGACAAAATAAATGTGACTGAAAAATGGAACTTTGATATGGGAAGGGTAGAAAACATTGTGGGAAAAGGGGAAAAAGCTGGTTACCAGCATGTTTCCCACAATGTTTTCAAAAGGCTTTTATCTCAGGGTCGTCAAAAGTCATTATTGTGTGGTAATGGGTTTTAAGACTTCAAACAAACAGCTTCAGAAAACATTGTGGGAAAAGGGGTAAGAATTCATGACAATCTATGGGTCCTTTTTCCAAATGATATTATATTCCTTATCCTCAGTGTTGTTTATTAACCCTAAAGTTACGAAATATTCCAGTGCTTTTAAAACCTGAGAGAAAAGGCGTTTAAAACAATGTGAGAAAAGGAGGAAATGCTGAAAACCATTTTGTTTTTAAATTTTCCACATTTTATGTCTATCGGAGCCACCCTTAACCCTTTACTCCATAGATACTCATTTTGACATTTTGACGTATCAACAACAGATAGCTTTTGAAAACATTGTGGGAAAAGGAGAAATTGCTCGTTATTTCTACTTTTCCCACAATATTTCTACTCAATCAGATAATTGTATCCTCATTTGTCCATATTTTTGACATCATATCCTTATTTGCTGCAGAAGGGGAAGAGCCTTAAATTGGCATATCAGGTAAAGGGTTAAGTTGTTGTGCGCTAATTCTTTGAATTTGGACCAGTCATCTTGTATAGGGTAGACCTTATACCGCACAATCCAGACTTTTTATTGTCCCTTTGTAGAGAAGGTCTGGAAACATTGTGGGAAAAGGCAGAAAATGCTGGTTGACAGAATTTTCTCCCTTTTCCTCAAAGCTTTCTACACTATCACATGCTTATGCATAAAGAAAGGGAAACAGTATCTTTACTTAGGTCTTACCCAAGTGATAAAATTTATGACTGAACAAAGTTGAAGGATTTACAGATGACATAATTACAATGTAGGTTAACTGTAACAAACAACTGCTAATTTTAACGACCATGAGGAAGAATCGTTCTGAAAACATAGTGGCAAAAGTAGAAAATGCTAGTAACCAGCATTTTCTCCTTTTGCCACAATGTTTCCTAATCTTCCAAAGTCAAGTTTTAATTTTAAACCTTTATTTTGTTATCTGCCAGTGCTTTGGATTTGGACCAGTCTAAAATTTTGTCGTCGGATAAAGAGTTAAATCGTGTTTTCCTTAATATTGATAGGGTAGAAAATATTAACTATTTTGTCCTTAACTCATTACCAAAGGACAAAATTTTAGGGTTGTCCAAATCGAAAGCATTTGTAGACGACATAATAAGAGTGACCGAAAATTTGAAATTCATTTTGTGAAGGGTACAAAACATTGTGGGAAAAGGAGAAAATGCTGGTTACCAGCATTTTCTCCTTTTCCCACATTGTTTTCAAAAGGCTTCTTTCTTTGGGTCGTCAAAAGTAGGGATTGTGTGGTAATAGGTTAACACCCAGTTCTCTATAAAAATAACCAGTACGGTAAGAAGCTAACCCTTTTCCAATCAGTCTGGTGGTTTTTAAAATCTTAACAAAGAATTCAGTTTAAACATTTAGGAAAAAGGAGACGCCTGTCACCTTCAGTTTCTTCTTTTCCCGTGCCTTTCTTTTTACATATGCAAGACAATTTGTCAATCAATTTGAACCACATTGTTTGTGGTCGGTAACTGCTTTAACCCTTTACCACATAATGCTGACTTTTAGCACCTGTGTGAAAGAAGCTTTTTGAAAACATTGTGGGAAAAGGAGAAAATGCTGGTATCCAGCATTTTCTCCTTTTCCCACAATGTTTTCTTCCCTTCCTAAAACAAATTTCAATTTTTTAGTCACATTTATTTTGTCGTCGGCAAATGCTTTCAATTTGGACCAACCTAAAATTTTGTCGTTTGGGAAGAGTACATTTGGAGGAGTTTAAAATTTTGTCATTTGTTACGGCAAAATATCGTTGCTTTTATAACGGCATTTTTCCACTAGACCACTGTAGGTGTTCAAATCAGATCAAAGGATGTTTGGCCGGTGTAATGCAGAAAAATGACCCCCATTACAAAATGACCTCCGGGTCATTTCTCGACGTAGAGGAATGACCCACGGGTCATTTCTCTACGTAAAATAATGACCCGGGTCTTTTTCCTACGCAGAGAAATGACTCATGTGTCATTCCTTTTCGACGAGAAATGACCCGTGGGTCATTTTGTAATGGGGGTCATTTCTCTGCATTACGCCGGCATGTTTATCGAACATGCATTTTAACTCTTTAACACACAATCCCGACTTTCAACGACCCTGAGAAAGAAAGTCTTTGAAAACATTGAGGGGAAAAGAGAAAATGCTGGTAACCAGCATTTTCTCCTTTTCCCACAATGTTTTCTACCCTTTCCAAATCAAATTTCAATTTTTGATTCACTTTTTTTTTTGTCGTTTGCAAAAGCTTTCAATTTGGACTAGTCGAAATTTTTGTCGTTTGGTAAAGAGTTACGTCAACCCAATATTCTATGGCCCAAAATGTACATCCCAGCAGTATATAAAAGCTAATATTACAGAAAATTATGTTGAAATTCGGGCTCTAGGATAGGTCAAGGTCTATTGATATTTGTTGACCTACATTATGGTGAAAAGATTTGTATTTCAGTGTGCGTAACTTTATATATAGCGCAATTTTCTTATAAACCAACCGTGAAGATCCAAGACGTATTCACCTACAATTTATGTATGTACATTTTTTTTATATTTCTAAATTGAAAGATAAGCATTGTTACCTGAATGGCATGGACACTCTGTTTGAAGTAGTCAAAGTAGCTTAATTAATTTTATCATTAGTGGTTAGAATTTGTTTCATACACTTTGTCTTTAGACAATGACAAGTTTTAAATTACATGTGTA
This sequence comes from Tridacna crocea, assembly GCA_943736015.1. Classification (NCBI taxonomy): domain Eukaryota; kingdom Metazoa; phylum Mollusca; class Bivalvia; order Cardiida; family Cardiidae; genus Tridacna; species Tridacna crocea. The sequence goes on from OX031070.1 coordinate 28,830,459, forward strand.
AAAACTGATATGAATTCATTTTTATTGTAAGTACTAAACTTTTAACATGTTTTCTTTTAATTCTTGTATTCATATAGCTACATGATTTTTCTACTAAAATGCTACTTTTTTCCCCCAGTATTGCACACATTATTCTTTTCTATGCAACTGTTTAACCCTTTACACCATAAGGCATTTCTATGGTATCTCTAATTGGCCCTTAATAACAGCTGGGATGGAGCAGTTTCTTATGTGTATATGAGACCTTTTGAAAGCATAAAAAACATCGTGACAAAAGGTGAAATTGCTCGTGACGAGCAATTTCACCTTTTGCCACTGTGTTTTCCAAAGGCTCCTACAAGCAATGCGTAGAAATGAATATCTATGGAGTAAAGGGTTAAGCACTAGATCAAGCTTATGTTGCTTATACAGACAGAGAAGATCCAAATCAAACTGCACTGAACATGCAATCTGATCTTAGCTCTATCCTTTCTGCCAGCTTAACCCATTACCACACAATCCCTACTTTTGATGACCCCCGAGAAAGAAGCCTATAGAAAACATTGTGGAAAAAGGAGAAAATGCTGGCAACCAGCATTTTCTCCTTTTCCCACATTGTTAACATTTTGGAAAAAGGAGAAAATGCTGGTAACCAGCATTTTCTCCTTTTCCCTCAATGTTTTCTACCCTTCACAAAACAAATTTCAAATTTTCAGTCACTATTATTTTGTCATCTGCAAATGCTTTCAACTTGGACAGGCCTTAACCATTTACAAAAAAATCCCTTGTTTTTACGACCCTGAAGTAGAACCCTTTTGAAAACATTGAGGGAAAAGGAGAAAACCAGCATTTTCTCCTTTTCCCAAAATGTTTTCTCTCCATCGAGAAACAAATTTCATTTTTTGACTGACTTTAATTTTATCGTCTGCACGTGCCTTCAACTTGAATCAGTCTAAAATTGTCTCGTTCGTTAAAGGGTTAAATATTGTCGTTTGGTAATGAGTTAAAGAAGAGATATTTTTGCATATTCTCTTTCCATTTCGGCCATGCTTTGTTAAATGGGGGATTTAATTCATCTACAAAAAGTATCAATCAATGACAGCCTGTACAGTCCACAAAGGCCGACTTGGGCCAAAACTTTATGTTATTGGTTAATCTTCTGAATGGCAAAAGACCTGTCTGTCTCTGCCCATATTCAGTGGACTGGTATAGGCAAAAGGATTTTATGGTTCCACAATCAGAGCTAGACGGATAGAGGGAGTGATTTCATAATAGAAAATATTAGGTGTTTTCCACTAAACCCTATGTTGTGGGTACTCATTAGAATCGTTTCGATGAGACGATTCTAATGAGTACCAACAACATATGGTTTGGAAGAGAAATAACGAATTAAGTATGCCATCACTGATCACCAGCATTTTCTTCTTTTCCTGCCATGTATTCTACCGTTCCCAAAACAAATTTCAGTTTTATATTTATTTCGTTGTCTGCAAATGTTTTCGATTCGTGAAGTCTAAACTTTTGTCGTTTGGTAAAGTGTTAACCCAGTACCACACAATCCCTACTTTTAACGACCCTGAGAAAGAAACCCTTAAAAAACATTGTGGGAAAAGGAGAAAATGCTGGTAACCAGCATTTTCTCCTTTTCCCACAATGTTTTCTACCCTTTCTAAAGCAAATTTCAATTTTTTCAGTCACATTTATTTTGTCGTCTGCAAATGCTTTCAATTTAGACTGGTCTAAATTTTTGTCGTTTGGTAAAGTGTTAAGTCATTCCTCTGAAGAGTGTTTTCTATCATTTAATAACAGTTCAAAAGATGGCTTACCAGAGAGAATACTGTGTTGTCATGGTTACTGGAGGCGCTGGGTTTCTGGGACAGCATGTAGTCAAACTTTTAAACACACATGCTGATCATGTGACTGCAATCAGAGTTGTGGATCTTGTTCCTTTTAGAAATAAACTTGGTAAAATTCAAAATTATATATATCTTTCAGTGCAGAACAAACACTTCTCGTGTAAGATTATGTAATTAGCTAGATCATTCCTTCATTTGTTGACATGCTAATGAACTCAAGTTACAGCTCTTCTAGCTAAAGGCTAGAGAGCTTATGTTATTGCTCTGTGTCTGATCTGTGTCCCATGTCAAATAATCCATCTGTGCAGATGTTAATGGTTTACCACACAGTAAAAGTCCACATCTGTCCAAGCCCAAAGCATGCTAAATGTGGCTAAAACTGTGGAATTTGTCTCTCATAGGGAAGGAAACATTGTGGGTAAAGGAGAAAATGCTGGTTACCAGCATTTCCCCACATAGTTTTCAAAAGTGTTTATTCTCATGGTCGATAAAAATCAGCATTGTATGGTTAAGGCATCCACTTTAATTACATACATTTTCTCTGAAACCCCACCACCCACCCCGCATCCTCGGATACCCAGGGGTCTCCCTATTTGCTACGCGTAGCAAATAGGGAGACCCCGGGGTATCCGAGGATGCCCCCCCCCAACAATTCTTACAATATTTCACATAAATGATCTTACTCTGACTCTTTTGAGATCTTTTACAAAGAAACTGATTCCACTGAAAAACTCTGGTTCCACTGGCATCAAATCTGAAAAAATATTTACAATGTTTGAAAAATCCATTATATAGAGCTACAGTTGTGAATTTCTGTTTAACCCATTACCACACAATCCCTACATTTGACGCTTCTGAGAAAGAAACCTTTAGAAAACATTGTGGGAAAAGGAGAAAATGCTGATAACCAGCATTTTCTCCTTTTCCCACAATGTTTTCTGCCCTCCACAAAACAAGTTTCAAATTTTCAGACACTTTTATTTTGTCGTCTGCAAATGCTTTGAATTTGGACAAGCCTAAAATATTGTCGTTTGGTAAAGAGTTAACCCTTTACCCCATAAGGCATTTCTATGGTGTCTCGAATTGACTCTAAATAACAGCAAGGATGAAGCTGTTTCTTATGTGTATATAACACCTCTTGATAGCATAGAAAACATTGTGGCAAAAGGCGAAACTGTTCATCATGAGCAATTTCACCTTTTGCCACAATGTTTCTAAAGGCTCCTACAAGCAATGCGTAGAAATGACTATCTATGGAGTAAAGAGTTAATGCTCAAACAGATCGTTTGCTTGATCTATTTCACATTTCTATATATGAGCCATGTACTGGTAAGAGGAAGTTTAATACATCTAAGTGATACATCACTAAACAGGTCATCACGTTCTTCTGTATCTATTGACATCACTTAAGCTTGAGAAAATCACAGGACTTTTTTCAGGCTAGGCTTTTTTTCTCTGACATTTTTGATACAAGCTTATTGCATTTAACTCTTTACTCAACGACAAAATTTTGCACTACTCCAAATCAAAAGCATTTGCAGACGACAAAATAAATGTGAATGATTTTGGGAGTGTAGAAAACATCGTGGGAAAAGAAGAAAATGCTACAGCAGCATTTTCTCCTTTTCCCACGATGTTTTCAAAGGGCTTCTATCTCATGCAGGATCGTTAAAAGTCGGGATTGTGTGGTAAAGAGTTAAATGTGTCCGTATGTATACATACACCATTTATTGCACATTTATTTATAGCACAGATGAAGAATACATAGCCATATATAAGGCCAGAATGTTACCCATATTTTCATTTTTTTTATTTACCTCTTGTTCTGTCAATGTTTTGATCCATTGTCCTACTATTACTCACAAGACTATTTTTCGGTTACTGCTTTTAAATGTTGAAAATTTCTCTCCACTTTAGCAATCATTTTAGTGCATAAAGTTATGTCCTATTTCAAGGTTCTAGTACTAGTTAATATTTATTAAAGGCAGGAGTATGAAGTCACCTCATAACGTGGGGTGATCAAAAAGATCGTGGACTCCCTCGTAATTTTGAAAGCTACTACACGTAGAACAAGAAAAAGTTGATGCAAAGCATCAAAGTCGCCGAAAAAAATGTTTAATGCTTCAAGAAAGCCAGGGCAAGTAAGCAAATGTCAGTTTTCATCAGCAGATTTTTTAACACATTATGAAATCGATGTGAATGTGAACTTATATCAAAACTTGTCTTCTGTTACAGTATCTAATACCCTCGCACAGCGCTCTCTTAACTCTTTTCCAAACGACAAATATCAGACTCTTCCAAATTCAAAGAGTTGGCAGATGACAATTTAAAAAGCTGCAAAAATGGTGGAAAATTCGCTAGTAGTAGGGAAAAATTATTTAATAAAGATGAAATTGCTTAAAACGAGCAATTTCTCCTTATCCAATATGTTTTTATAAAAGAACTTGACAGCACACGTGATAACCCGTGTTTGTTTGGGAAAGTGTTGAAAGCAGGGCTAATTTTAAGTTACTAAAATGTTGCTGTCCTAGGAAAGTATGATTCAAGAGGACGTAAGTTTGCATGGCATGCTTTCAATTTAAACAAGTCTAAAACTATACTGTTTGGTGAACAGTGTTAATAAAGAATCATGGTTTGGCATCGCGCTTAATGAAAAACACAGCGAAAAAGTGGCCTCTCTCCAGAATTTTATCCACAAATTAGATTTATGCAGAGCTCGTTGAGAAATAAACAAAGGAGTTCTAAACTGTCTTTGTTTTAAAAACTTAAGTTAGAAAGAAGTAACCAATAATGGTTAGATACAATTATAACAATCATACCCGTTCTTCGACAGAATTTAAAACAGTTTCAGCCATGTACAATTTTAGCGGTGGTCATTCAACAAAAAACGCACAAATAGTAGGAAAAACTAGGTACTAAATAATCAAAATGATAATTAAACCTGTGTACGAAATCTGTACGAAATGACGAACTGGGTACGAAATGACCACAATAGAAAGTATAAGTAGGTAAGAAATGACCAAAATCGTACGAAATGACCTAGGTACGAAATTAACAAGGTACGAAATGACTGGAAACCTGTACAGCCTTGACCAATGGAAATAAGGCATTTATGTGGACGAGTCCATTTCTCACGAATAGCGAAATTAAAAGTAATAATTGGGCGGATTTTTTGATGGTGTAAGTATTAACAGAACAAAAATAGTATCGTATTGCAATTTCGTAGTTTAAGAATGAATTTAAAAGCCAGTTTAAAGGTGGCCCTTCAGGTCTTGGGACGAAAATTGTACAAAAAATGCAAAAAAATAATCCTTATACTCCCAAAGCCTTTTAATTTTCATTCATAAAACCACAGTAGTCGAACACCGTCCAACAACACGAGAAATTAGAGATTTACCACAGCCCAGGTCGACACCGAGGGGAGACACGTTCTATTTTTAGATTATCAATTCGCTTATTTACATACAGGAATACACAGATGAAGTTTCAAACATAGCGTTTGAAGAAGACTTTATGGAAAATAATTATTACATGTTTGTTATGTAATGGAATTAAAGCGTTACGATTCACGTGCCAGTCACTAGGCATTCCCGAAATGCTTTATTGATTTTTGGCGCGAAATCTATAAATACCTTAAGAGGCTACGTAGCCTTTTAAGGGAATACCATCAAAAAAATTTTTTGTTGTAATTTTATGAATCTTAATTATTGATGATTTGTATTATTTTTTCATATGAATTTCAGTGATATATATATTTTTTGATTTGGTGAGATGTAAAAATTCTAAATACCCACCTTTAAGGCGAAGTAGAAAGATTCCTTGTTAACCTAACACCCCTATAAAAATGAAATTCCCACTATCCATGTCCTAATTCGAAAAACTATTAAAAAAGGCCGATGATATTTACCCGACAGTCGTGTACACACTGAAGAAATTTCATACTGCGAGTCCGACTGTCGTGTACTCAATGAAGGAAAACTCGTTGGGTGCCCGACGGTCGTGCCCAGACTGATGAAATTTCGTCTTGGGGGCACGATTACGTGCCCGCTATTTCCAATTTCTTCATTCCGTACAAGATGCGGTCGTGTACGCACTGAAGAAATGGGATCTTACATACACGTGTAAATGGGTTGGGCCAAAACGCAGACTCTTACGTGAATCGGCACGGCGTAGACAGTCTCATTGGAGCGCACGGCAATAGTCATTTATACAGCGCGTGTACAGAACAAATGCACAAGCGTAGCTGGCATCCTTTTTATACGTCCGAAGGCTCGAATTACCTTTTACTGTACACCCGGTCGTCCGTCCGTTCGTTTGTAATTTCTTCTGTGTGCAACTCCTCCTACACTTTCCGTCGGAATTAGATCTATTTGAAATTTCCCACAATGGTATCCAGTCGTTTCGGCACCCAGTCATTTCTACACCCAGTCAGTTCGAAACTTTTTGGTCGTATCGACCCATATTATGGTCAGTTTGACCCCATTTTTTTTTTCAACAAATGGTCGTTTCGGGTGGCAGACATTTCGGTAACAGACGAGTTCGGTAACATAGACTTATAGAGTAAATCGATTGGATGTTTCGGTAACAAAGCAATTATATTGTATTTATGTTCTGTGACGTTCTTTACACCCAATAAATGGCTTTGTTTTGTTCACACCTTTTACTTTTACACTTTTCACCCATTGATAGATAAGTGAAATTAACATCACTAGAAACTGTATTCTTTTTTCATTCAGATGATCTTTTCAACAAAATTTTAGAGCTAATAGTTTCCAAATAACAAGCATGCCAACTTACGTCACCCGGGGCACGTCACGGCGTAAAACGACGTCAACGCGACATCAAAACGGCATCAACAGAAACCATGTCACAACTAACTTTGACTCACCTGCACGGCACGTTTTATTCTTTTTAACATATCATGTTCAAATCATCTGTTAGTATTTTGTACACTGTGGAAGCGGAAATATCATTAAATCCTCGGAAATAGCTCTTACCGTTAAGCGTCTGTCTCTATCAAGCATGGGTTTCACTTTACTCCGTTTGTCGGCCCTACAGATGGTCTTCGTCCGCACCTTTCATCGTCCTCAACTGACACCCGTCCTTCTCTAAACCGGCCGTGCCAGTTGAACACCAGGGCATGACTGCATTTTGACCTTGAACTTAAGCTTCTTATTAAATTGAATGTTTCTGTCGGCGTTTTCCCGAGTCCGACACAAAATTTTATCACCGCCCTGGTTCCGACGTCGTCAGTCTACGCCATTTTTCCTTAAAACGAAACGCGATGCACAGTGCTAGTTTCTATCTAACTTGGAAAGTTTTCAAAGTAACGTTCTAAAATTTTAACGGAGATGACATTATTACATCACAACGACGTTGTGTAATTTCGCGCCAATTCTGATTTGTATTACGATAACTGTAAGCTGGTTTTGCAAACCCTTGTGACTTCGCGATATTTCAAAATATGGCGCACCCCGGATAGCGCAACATGGGAGACCATCTTTATGCAAGTTTTGATAAAAATCATTAAAAATGGACCATTGTTAAAACAAGAAGACATGACCGTTTAATTTTTTCCACATTTAATATTGGATTAAGTGAGAAATAAAAATGCAGGAGAAAAAGTCTACGAATATATATATATAAAAAAAAACAACCCTCGTATACTATATGTGCTGTTGGAAATAACTATATAGACTACTTAAATTTGTAGTTGTTTTGTGTGTGTTTGTTTTTGGAGTTTAATTAATAATTTGGAGTTTTTAAAGGAAGTAGGGGTGTGGTCGGGAGGAGAAAACAGGCGCTTTCGTGCGGTACATGTATGAGATGGCAGCATCCAACATGTGACACAGGTCGATAAAAAATTACTTTGTAGAAATTTTTATTTTTTCCCTCCACTGAAATAAACTACAGAAATCAATATCTGACTACACGAACCATACCGTCCGATCTTTCATCTACTGCACAAATAATCTCCCGTACCCTTTACCACACAATCCCAAGTTGTAATGACCTTCAGTTACAAGCCTTTTGGACATATTGTAAAAAAAAACACACATTTTATCCTTTTCACACAATGTTTTTAACCATATGATCAAAGAAAAATTCCATCACATAGAGTCACATTGAATTTGTTGTCTGCAAATGATTTCAAGAAGTACACGCACACGTCGTCAAATGTTGTGATCGAGTCAGAATTCTTGTCCTTTGTTGTGTACTCTTAGACAATCAACCGCCTTCATAGTTTCAGTGGAAAAGCTTGGCTTACCATTAATTGTACTTATCGAGTTTACCCCCTATCCCGCTAAATGATTGATATGTAAATTCAGAGCCAAAGGTAAAATCCTAACGTTTAATATTTCAAAGGTATTTTTGGGAAAAAGATATTTCTCTATCGGTAAAAGTGGATCCTATATCAGACCTCATGTTTGTGCAGTCCGACCTTCATTTACATGAAAAAGTGTCGAACTGACTGGGTGTAGAAATGACCGGGTGCCGAAACGACTGGATACCTTTGAGACAAATTTCAAATAGATCTAATTCCGATGGAAACTGTAGGAGGAGTTGCGCACATAAGAAATTGCAAACGGACGGACGGACGACGGGGTGTACAGTATAAGGTAACACGAGCTTTCGGGCATATAAAAGGATGCCAGCTATGCTTGGCGGAGCACTGGTAAAAGGATGACTAGAAAGGCATGGACAGGTGCACTGGTGCAGCAAACATGGATACAGAAAGTAGAACATTTATAAACACAGCAGTTAAACTGTCTAGGAAAGCACTGATCGATTGTCGAAACGACCAAATTTTGTAAAAGAAAAATTCACCGGCGGTCGAAACGACCTAAAACTTTCAAAATTACCGGGTGTCGAAATGACCGGTAGTCGAAATGACTCATTCACCACAATGAATCTTTATGATGTCTAGTTGTGCTTGTGACTCTCAAAATTTGGGTTATTGTTTGCGTTCTAAAATTAACTGCACTTGATTTCTGAAATAGCCAACTTTTCACTTTGAATTTTTGTTCAAGCCGTAACTTCCAAGAAGTTAAAAGGTATCAACTAGAAACTATATACACTGATAGAAAAAAATATGGAAAAGTGCGATGCATATGAACCATAAGTCTACTACTCTTTTTTGAGTTATTGCCCTTTGTTAATTTTATGTTTGAATGCCCAGGCCATAACTTACTAGCTAAAAAAACTATTAACTATCAATAGATTACCTTTGAAAGCTAAGTAATGGTGAAGATTCCTAACACATCACCCACCACGCCACTCTCAGGACTATCAGTCCTTTGATTTTGATAGCTTAGAAGTTATGGCCTGAACAGAAATTCAAGTAAAAAGTTGGCTATTTCAGAAGTAAAGGGTAGACAATTTCAGAATACAAACAGCGATCCGAATTTTGAGAGTCACATGCACAACTAGACATCATGGGGATTCATTGTGGCTGGTTTGAAGTAGATCTAATTCCGATGGAAATTGTAGGAGGAGTTGCGCACACAAATAATTGCTGACGGACGGACGACCGGGTGTATAACATAATACGACCCTTCGGACATGGCACCCTGTATAGATGACTATTGCTCCACTGAGACGGTTTATGCCGTGCAGGTTCACATACCAGTCTGCGTTTTGGTCCAACCCATTAACACGTGTACGTAAAATCCCGTTTCTTCAGTGCGTACACGACCGCATCGTGTACGGAATGAAGAAATTGGAAATAGCGGGCACGTAATCGTGCCCCCAAGACGAAATTTCATCACTCCGGGCACGACCGTCGGGCACCCAACGAGTTTTCCTTCATTGAGTACACGACAGTCGGGCACCCAAGAAGTTTTCCTTCATTGAGTACACGACAGTCGTCCTCGCAATATGAATTTTCTCCAGTGCGTACACGACGGTCGGGTAAATAGTCACTTTCATTAAAAAAAAATATAGTCGAGCGCTTCTGCGCGGCGACTAATGACAAAATTTTGCATAGATGAGCACCAATTACCGGTATTTGGTAACTCGCTCAAGCTTTCAAATGTCGTCATATTCAGACAGGTAAAGAATGACAATCGGCAATCAAAAGGGATTTAGAACCAGTTAAAGGGGACACCGTGCTCAAGAAATCTGATATTTGTACATTGATAGGACTGGTTTAGACAAGGATGCGATACTGTAAAAGATGACCCTGAATCTCGCGGTCTATCAACGTCAGTCACAGACAAACCCATTACGGCTGTAGAGCACCATGTAAAACAAGATCGCAAAGATACTGTCAGGAAAATAGCTTATACATTTGACCTTTCATATAGAAGTGTCCACCAGATTTTGACAGGGAATCTTGGAATCTAGTGTAATTGCACAGTGCGAGTACCTCGGCAACTGATGCCCGAGAAAATTTGGGTTGGGATCGAAATTTTTAAAGAAATTTCTGAATGCATAAGGGTAGAGGGGTCAAACTCTACTGATCGTATAGTAATATGCTATCAAAGATAGGCACACCGTAACGAGACTGAATATAAACAACAAAATAGTGTTTTGAAAGATTCAACATCGCCTTCCGCTGGTAAAGCTAACCTTTCTTAGTCACTTGGCAAAGTTATCTACATCAAGTATCTCTGTTCTCCTGTTTTTCTTATAAATCATGTTGTATCTATACATACTACAACCAATAGTGAGTTTTATGCTCACATTATTCAGATGAATTTCACATACACGGAACGAAAAACTTGGCCAGAAATCTTGCTGGTTGACGTCACTTTACAACAAAATAACAGAGCCACACTTGTACTGGAAACTTTGCAAAAACTAAACTTGGAAAAACTTAACAATGCTCTGTATAATTTAGTCCGACTCCATGTGTCCTCTGACTTTTACCTGTTTTTAAAGATTCTCTATGTGACATGCACTACGAGAGCAGAGAGATCGAGCTAACCCTCGCTAAATCCGTGTCCTTGACGTTAACGTCACGTGACGCGCTCCTGCACGCGCTTCGCTCATGGAAATCAAGAATGAATAAGTGCATAGAACTCGGAGGAGGTTATTTTCGAAAACTGTGAACACTCCAAGTTGCTTTTCCTAACAATATTCCGATACCGGCACTGGTCCACGTTCTTTTTTATCACCCCTCCTAAGTCTCCAGAAAGATGCGTGATGCATTCTTTAATGGCCTGTATTAGTTATTCTTGCATAGTTATTCAAGCTCATCTGATTCAAATCAACCAGTTGGACTAATGTATACAATCATTCATATGCAGTAAGTATGTGGTTTCCATTTCTGACTGTGCTGGAAATAAGGAGTAAAGGACAAAATCTCACTAGGATAAACGCCTACTGGACAAAAGCCTACTTTACGTTATAATCATATATTTAATTAAAAGAAAAAAAATTCGTATATATGATGTGACTTGTCTTTAGAACAGTAGAAAACATAACACGTGAAAAGCAGCAAATTCTTTCTTACAAAAATGACAAAAAAAAAAAAAAGATTTTGTAACGGTCTTTTATAAACAGTGGGCTTTTGTCCTCCCTGCCAAAAGTAGCAGTGGGCTATTGTTCCAGTAGGCTTTTGTCCATTCCCAGGAAATTAACTGATCACTTGACTTAGTTTAACACAGTTGCCGGATTCTATAATTGTCTCCAATATGAGACGCCCGATATTTATAGGTCTTCTACTATGCCAACATATTGAGACAGTTTCTCTTTTTGACCCATCAGGTGCTATAGGTAAAAACAGGGACTGTTGCAGATGGCATAGATCAAGATCAGACTGCACAGAACATGCAGTCTGATCCTGGATCTATACCGTCTGTATGTGTAGTAAAGGCTATACATTAAAATTTTTGTTAGTTTAATCCATTACTACACAAACCCTACTTTTGACGCCACTGAGAAAGCATTTTCTCCTTTTCCCAAAATGTTTTCTACCCTACACAAAACAAATTTCAAATTTTCAGTCAATTTTATTTTGTCGTCTGCAAATGCTTTCAATTTGGACCAGTCTAAAATATTGTCGTTTGGTACTGGATTAAATGGATTGTGTTTAGAGCTGTTGAAAGAGGTTGGGTTTATTTATTTGGCACTGAAAGAGTTAAAGCCTAGCAGTCCAAGTGACCAAAATAGACATTCCTATTACAGAACAACCCGATATCTCAATTTCAGCACTGTTTTTCTTTCTAGATTACACACCCACCAAACCTGTGAAATCCTATATTGGGAGCATCACTGATGCAAGCTTTATGAAGAAAGCCATGGAAGGGTGTCAAAGTGTCATCCATCTTGCAGGTGTCACAGACACATCCATGTTTCCTAATAAGGCTAGGCTAGAAGAAGTCCATATCAAAGGTAAAAATGATACGTCGTTTGTTTGTATACATGTAGAGTTTTTTCCTGAGATACTTTTACTTTGCTTATATTGTGCTTGGGTAATGCACATGTACTCGGTATATCATGTCGATCTATTTTTAGAAACTGTTTACGAAGATTTGCAGTAATGGATCATCTTTTTTTCAAATAATTTTTGCCAGTAAAACTTATTACATTATAGAGAAATCTCGAGCTAAAACAGGCCTGATTTCTCCTCAAATGTATTGATAATACACGCATTCTCAATAAAATTAATTTTATAAACAGTATGCAGATGATGCTACTCTTTATAAATCAAGTAAATCTCTATCAGAAATTAATGAATTATTACAAAATGTCTTATCTAAAATGATACTTGGTCTAAAAATAACAATATGATTCTAAATCCAAAGAAAACTACTTGTATGATTATAGGAAGTAAAAGGAGACTTAAGAATCTACCAGAACTTCAATTAAAAGTTTCAAATAATAAAATCGAGAATGTAATTGTTCAAAGGGTTCTTGGTTTATATATTGACAATTCGCAATGTTGGAAGACTCATGTTGATAAGGTCTGTTCAAAGATATCGTCAAAGTGCATTTACTCAAGAGAATAAATAATTTTCTCACATTGGATATGAAACAACTGTTTTATAATTCATACATTGCTCCCTGTTTTGACTATGGTTGTATTTCGTGGAGTCACTGTAAATCAGCTTTTATAAACAGAATTATCAAGTTACAAAAACGAGCTGCATGTATAATTTTGAAAAAACCTAGAAAAACATGCTCTAAGTCAAATTTCACCTCATTAAAATGGCTTAGCATTAAAAGTGGCCGCAAATAGTTTAAAATCCTCATGGTTTATAAAACGCTTCATGGTCTAGCGCACCTTACATGTCTAACCTTATAAATTATAGTAGGAATCGATATTACATGCTAAGATCCGAGTTAAATAATGATGTTACAAGCCAAAGCATACCTAGAACAGATTTTAGAAAGCGCACCTTTTCCTATATTGGGATGCAATATTGGAATTCGATCCCCATAGATATATATATTTTAACCCATTACCACACAATCCCTACTTTTGACGCCCCTGAGAAAGAAGCCTTTTGAAAACACTGTTGGAAAAGGAGAAAATGCTGGTAACCAGCATTTTCTCCTTTTCCAACAGTGTTTTCTACCCTTCCCAGAAAAAAATTCTATTTTTCAGTCACCTTTATTTTGTCGTCTGCAATTGCTTTCAATTTGGACCAGTCCAAAATTTTCTCGTGTGGTAAAGAGTTAAACAAAAACTAAAATGCTTTCGTATGTCATTAGACTCCTAATTAAATGCCTACACTCTTCTACTGTTATATTTTATAACAAATGAATATACATTGTTCATTTACAACTAATATTATATTGTCTGTGTATGTCATTGAAATGATGTTATATTGTTGTATGAGTTATATTGCAAATTTATGGCTGTGTGCTGTGGATGTAAAGTGATATACATGTGTGTGGGTGTGTGTGGGGTGTGTGTGGGAGTGTGTGAGAGAGAGAGAGAGAGAGAGAGAGAGAGTGTTATTGTAGTTGTTTTAAAGAAGGCCATGTTGAAAATAAGATTTGTACATATATGTCTTAACATGTTACCTTCTCTAAATAAAGTTATAATTATTATTATTATCATTATTATCATCATTATTATTATTGTTATTATTAAAACGGTGCAATTACGGATTTTGCTTGTCGCCGACAAATTTCTCTTGATCTGTCATAGCTAGGTATAATCTTATATGTGTGTGTTTTTTTTTTTTATAAACGAAACATACCTTGACTTTAAAAAATACGAAAACCAATCTCAAGCAGATAGGGTTCTTGCTGCTTTTCAGAAAGTAGTCAATTTTGTCAGGTTCGTAGACGTCGCTTTTTGTAACATTAGCCTTTTCGTTTAATTTTCTAGCTCATAGCGATCGAAACTTCATGAAAATCTGTTTTTAATGGATGACGATATGATCCAAGTCTAGATTTTGTAAGGTATTTATGACAGATTTTCATGACAACTGTAAATCCCAGATGCTTTGAGATTTTGTCTCCGAATTCATTGTAAGGTTTGTTACCTCTTTTGAACGGACAATTTATATGCATTAATAGTTGGTTTTTTTAAACTAAGAAGTGTCTTTTAAAGAGGACTTTCTAAACTGTCCCGAAAAGGACTTCTTTAAAAGCGGCATTGACCCCCTTTGAAATTACTGAAAAAGTTTAATATAAATATTGAATGGGATGATGTTTAGAATGATGCAATCTATATACCAAAAGTAGAACCCGTACATAATTATGAGGCTCAAAACTTGTCAATCAGCAATTGTAAATATTAAAAACATATAACTTGAATTTAAACTGTTAAAGCATTATAAGGAAATATTTCAATTATTATTAACCTCACACCCCAAAATCGTCATATTTGTCAATAATTGTCTAAATATTATTATGTACATACCCTTTTATTATTGCACTTTCTTATACACTCTATTCTCTATACTTCTAGATCTCTTTACTCTGTTTGGTATCTCTGCGATTCGCGCGTGCTATGTGATTACTCAAGCCCGGATGGAGGTTCTCCTGGTAATCAATATCCTATCCCCAAATGGATAGTGACTTGGGTGCCTGGAGGGCTTCCATCGGGCTTTTCCAAAACAGAATTTATACTGGTTCTAAAAAAAGGCGGCATACCTGTCCAAATAATTTCTGTTTGCTCTCGCACTCCATTAAGATTCTCTCTTTGTGGTCAAGAACCCTAGATTTGAACGCACGGAACATTATGAATAACAATTTTCAGTCCATTTCATTCTACATGTTAATCTGTGTAATCATTTTACAAGCTGGAGATATTGAGACCAACCCAGGGCCTGCTATATCGGGAGATAATTTTTTACTATCAGTACTCCATTGCAACATACGAAGCATCAGAAATAAGCTTGATTATATAAAAGGAGAATTTTTAGATTTCAATATTCTATGTTTCACCGAAACCCATCTTAATGATTCAGTTTCACAAGACAATTTGTTATTATCACAAGCATTTGATGAACCTTACAGGAGGGACAGAACTAACCACGGTGGGGGTATTCTTATATATGTAAATAATGACCTGGCCCATTCTAGAGTTGCTGATCTTGAAGGATACTGCAATGAGTCCCTTTGGGTTAAAATTATAGTTAAATCTAAAATATATTTGATTGGTGTTTTCTATAGTCCGAAAACTGCAGATAATATTTTTTTTCAGAAACTTTGATATTAACATTGAAGCTGCCTTCCAAATAACTAGAAATGTAATTATATTGGGCGATCTTAACGAGGACCTAATGAATCAGTCGTTTCATAATCTTAAGGATATTCTACTTCTAAATTCCATGATAAATGAAATAAATGTCACAACGAGACAAAATGCCTTACTTGATCCAATTTTAATCCCGAATGATATGGAGTATTCAGACTGGTACGCTACCGCTACCACAAGTTATAAGTGATCACTGTGCTACATTTATATCTAATCCCTTCTCATATGAGCTCCAAAGGTGTTATGAAAGAAATATTTGGCTTTACAGTAGGGCCAACTTCGAGTCTCTTAATCAGAAAATAGAAAACTATAATTGGAGTATTTTGCATGTTGGTTCAGTTGATGATTGTTGTGAGACTTTTACTAGAACTTTTATTGAATTGATTAAAGAATGTATTCCACACAAAAGTGTATGTGTCCGACCTGATGATCAACCTTGGTATGATAGTGCAATTAGACGGGTCTCCCGGAAAAGAGATAGAATGAAAAGTACTGCTAAGAAAACAGGAAAAAATAACGATTGGTCAAAATACAAAAACCTACGTAATACAGTAAATAATATGAAACAATATGCCAAAAAGGAATTCTTTAATAACTTGGAGACAAATTTAACTGAACTTCAATGCAACGACAAGAAAAGTTTTTGGAAAATTATTGAATGTTTCTTAAAAAAAGATTCATCTGTATCATGCTTCCCACCACTTTGCAACCACATCCTAATGGGCAAACAGTGTGGTACACCTCCTCTCAAGATAAGGCCAACTGCCTAAATGATTATTTTACATCAATATCCATGGTAGATGATACTAATACTATATTACCTGACATCCAATTGAAAACTGCAAACAAATTGTCAATCGACGTAGTAACACAATCCGAAATAGAAGACATCATCAAAACTATTGAGACAAATAAAGCTAGCGGCCCCGATGATATAAGTCACAGAATGCTCAAAGGATGTATCCATGCAATAAGCAAACCACTGTACATTTTATTTAATCGTTCTCTTTCTGAGGGTGTTTTCTCTGAATTATGGAAAAGAGCAACAGTAACGCCCATATTCAAAAAAGGCGACAAGTCTTTGCCTGCTAACTATAGGCCTATCTCTCTTTTGAGCAGTTGTGGAAAAGTCCTTGAAAGAATAATTTTTAAACATGTATATAATTTCCTAAATACAAATAAACTACTGTATAAATATCAATCCGGTTTTTTACCGAAACATTCAACCACCTACCAGCTTATAGATATATATCACCATATATGTCAAGCCATGGATCATGGTCAATTTTCTTGTATTGTTTTTTGTGATATATCTAAAGCATTTGATAGAGTATGGCACAGTGGTCTCTTCTTCAAACTCCGAGAGCACGGCTTTAGTGACAGCCTCTTGACTTGGTTTAATAGTTATCTAAGAAATAGAAAACAGAAAGTAGTGATTCAATCTGCTGAATCAAACTATCTACCTTTAAGTGCTGGAGTATCTCAGGGTTCGGTTTTAGGACCATTATTATTTCTTATTTATGTAAATGACATTACAGACTCTTTACTAAGTCTTACTAGATTGTATGCCGACGACAGCTCCCTGTACTACTCGGCAACTTCTTTAAAAGACATAGAAGGTATAATTAATCAGGATCTGAAATCTGTATAGTTATGGGCAAAGCAATGGTTAGTAGATTTTAATCCAAATAAAACTGAGGCAGTCATTTTTTCAAATGAAAAAGATTTCGATGTACCACGGTTACTCTTCGGATATACACCAATAAAGGTCGTTGATCATCACAAACATTTGGGAATTACTTTAAGTAGCACCGGTCAATGGAGCAATCACATAAATGACATTTTAGAATCAGCATCGAAAATTCTGCAAATTATGCGAAGACTTCAATTTACTCTTACAAGGGCAGCATTAAACCAAATATACTTGTCGTACGTTCGACCAATTTTGGAGTACTCTTCTATAGTGTGGGATGGATGTACTGTCGTTTCCTCCAATTCAATTGAAAAACTACAAAATGAAGCAGCCCGTATTGTAACAGGCCTTACAAGATCAGTATCTCTTGAAAATCTATACAAAGAGTGTGGGTGGGAGGCATTATCAGTGAGACGGAAAAATTCGAAATTATGTTTTATGTATAAAGTATCAAATGGTCTCGTCCCACAATTCATAGAGGAACTAATATCCCCACTAGTTGGTAACAGGTCTCAGTATCAATTACGTAATAGCCAGAATTATGAACACGTTCAAGCAAGAACGCGACTGTTTCAAAAGTCTTGTATACCTTCTTCCATACCGATATGGAATGACCCCGAACAAGATGTTAAAAATATCACGACATTTAATTCTTTTAAATCAAAACTCATTAGTATGACTAAACCCAAAAGAATACCCAACCTATATCTTTTCGGAAACCGATGTCTGTCGATAATTCATGCTAGAATAAGAAACAATTGCAGTAATCTAAACAATGACCTGTCTCTAGATGCGGAACATTTTTTTTAAATGTAATAGAAACACGGATAAAAGAACCATTCTTTTTCGATCAACAGTAGCATTTCACCCTTTAAACACTAACAAATTGTTATTTGGAGATGGAAATTTAAATTACAACGATAACTGCTCAATATTTGCATCAGTTCAGTTATCTATTCAACAATCCGGCCGCTTTACATAATTTTGATTGCATCCCAATTGCACACGTAGATCCCAGAGTATCTCAATCGAGTATTTACCTATCCTGTCTCACTCCTGCTTTTCGCATGTAACTTGATTTCCATTTTTGTCTTGTATGTCCATTACCGAAATTTTCTTTCTCCTTTTTCTTCTCCTTTTTTCATCCCTCTATTTCTTTCTCTTAAATTCAATTACCTTTTTTTTTGTTTCCTCAGTTTGTCATATATGTTTGTTTTTTGTTTTTTTTTGCTTGTTGCCATAGAAATATTATTTTGTTCTTTTCATTGTAGGGGACGGACCGATTCTAAGTTGGTAGAACTTGTGGTCCAACCCCATTTCACTCATGAATAAAATATGTTTAAACTAACTGTTAAAGAGTGTAAGAATCTAGATGCCAGACCCTATCCCACTATAAGTTATATAGACGGCATCTACAATGCTACACAATACGGTTACCTATATTGAATAAATTAACTAAGGAAGTTTTACAGTGTAAATTATTATCTGCAGTGGGTCACTGATTCATGTTTTGGATTTGTAGATCTGTGCTGGTTGCTCTGGAGTGTCTAGGTAAGACACTGTAGGCCTGTGCACTAACATATTGCATTAATGAATGCCAGGAAACATGTGGATAATTGAGTTTTTGCTGTGATATATCAGGGTCTCATTGAAAACATTGGTAGAATCAACTTTTTCAAGAAATCATGATTTTAACCATTCTAACAAAAAAGGCTTAACCCTTTTCCAAACAACAAAATTTTGGAAGTTGTCCAAATTGAAGCCTTTGCAGACAACAAATTTAATGTGACTCAAAAATAAAACAATTCCAGTGGGAAGGATAGAAAACATTGTGGGAAAAGGAGAAAATGCATGTAACCAGCATTTTTTCTTTTTTCCACATTGTTTTCAAAAGCTTTCTTTCTCAGGGCCGTAAAAGCCTGGTATTGTTTAGTAAAGGTTTAAAGGCCAAACAGCAGCCAAAACATTGTGTAGGTGTTTAAATGATTTTTAAATTTAAATCAGACCACTTAAAATTACAGAAAATATCATGAATATGACAATCTATATGTATTATTGTGTTGTTGATCCAATGTTAGTTTCTGGCAGACAAAATAAATAATGAAATCAGGCTGATTCTTTATTGAACACCAATTGGTTTCAAACTTGACTTGAGGACATACAATTTTTTTTTGTATAAAATTCTACAAGAAAGTTATGACCCCCTGGAAAATGCCAATTTTGACTGCAAAGCTATAATTGCTTGAATCCTGGTGGAGGTCCACAAGATAAACGATCCCTCATACCAAATAATATAGGTCTAGAATGTGTGGTTATGAATAAAAAGATTTTCAAAGTTTTCTCAATAAAAGGTCCTGTAAAGCATGAGACCCATGAAACAGGGCTAAATTTAGTGGCCCTAGTCTTTATTATGGTTAGTAACAAGATGACTTTTAAAGTTTTCACTTCAAAAGCCCATGTAAAACTTGTGACCCCTTGGTGTGGGGACAAACTTGACCCGAAGGCTATAATTTGAACCTTCCTGGTAGAGGCCCACTAGATAAAGCCACATGCAAAATTTGGTAGTCCTAGGTCTTTTGGCTAGGTACAAATAGACTTTCAAAAAAATTCCCAATATGAGCCCATGTAAAACTTGTGACCCACAGGACGGGACCAAATTTAACTCCAGGGCTATAATTTGGGCACCTTTGGCAGACAACCCCTCGATAAAACTAGATGCCAAATTCAGTAGCCCTAGGCCTTATGGCTTGGTACGAGAAGACTTTTAAAGATTTCCCTATATAAGCCTATATAAAACTTGTGACCCCAGGGAGGGGCCGAGCCAAACTTGACCCCAGGGCTATAATTTGGGAACTCTTGCTAGACAGCCACTTGATAAAGATACATGCCAAATTTGGTAGCCCTAGGCCCTATGGCTGGGGACCAGAAGGATTTTAAAGTTTTCCCTATATAAGCCCATATAAAACTTGTGACCCTGACGAGGGGCCAATTTTGGCCCCAGGATTATTATTTGAAGGAACTTGGTAGAAGTCCCCTAGATAAAACTACATGCCAAATTTGGTAGCCTTAGGCCTTATGGTTTTAGAGAAAAAGACTTTTCAAAGTTTCCAATATTTTTCAGTTCTGTTGCCATAGCAACCAGAGTTTTTGAAGGAATATAATTCTTTAAAGGAATTGTGAAGAAGACCATAGTAGGATAATTTCTGTGAAGTTTCATCAAAATTGGATGGGTAGTTTCAGAGGAGAAGATGTTTGAAATAAAAAGTAACACACACACGGACTGACCCACGGATGGATGGATCCACAACAGACCCCGAGCCATGACATAAACCTGCTGGCCTTCGGCCAGTAGAGCTAATAAAATATGGTTTACATTCACACTAATGAGCCATGCTTTTTCAAAATGGGGTTTAATGTGTCACAGTGATGCAATATACCAAACAAGCCATCACATTGTTATAGATCCATACTATTGGTTTTGTCTAACAGCAGGCTAAATCTTGAGACAGAATGGTCCTTACACATGCAGAAAATTTATCAGAAGCAAAAACGTTATGACCCAGGTCAAATTTTCACACACAGCGTAGGCTGATCATGCTTGATACTTTTTGAAAACACCCTCTTTGGCTAAAAAAATATGTTTACCTATAGGTACAATGACTACACTCCTAGCAGCAATGGGAAGCTATGGAGTTCAAAGGTTAATTGGATGTTCAACATGGGGCATTATGATCAGTAGCGAGCGAAATATGATCAACTCTGACGAGGAAACACCTCTTCCAGAAAAACCATTATTTGCAAAGTATGTGTCCACTAAATATGCAAGTGAGCAGCTAGTATTGGAAGCTAATTGTGAGTAAAAATATATATATATCTTTTTTATATCTGAACTTTTTTTCTGGCTAAAAATTAAATACAGGAAGCACACAAGGCTAAGACATTACCTACAACAGAGAATAAATCTGTATCTAAATAGGGTCCAACATGGTTTCAATTTATGTATGATGACAATATGGCTTGCAATATGCGAAAATGGGTATTGGATCAGCTTGCTCATTCTGGGCAGGCTAATCCAAGATGACAGTTTATGTCAACATTATCTTTTGTTCTTCAGTGGACTTGCGCCTTGTAGAAAATTACAAACGAAAACAACAAAAAATATGTTGTTTCAGATTAGCCTGCATGGAGTGTACTGGCCAGTCCAAGTACACACTTTACCCAAATGTCTGAATGCCCCTTTTTGTGTCTTCCAGGCCATATAGCATGGACTGAATGCTTGCATATTGCTTTGTAGTTTGATTGGACAAATGTTACACAAGAGAGTTACAAGATACTATCCATTCAAGTATTCCATCATTGTATTGGTTTTTTTTTTTTTGGGGGGGGGGGGGGGGTGGGGGGATGTTACTGTTTGGAATCAAATGTCAATAAGTGCAGATTTTTTTAATTGAAAATTGTATATACATGAAAGAAAGGAATAAAATGCAGTTTTTGCAGTTTTTTTTTTTACTTTTGCAGTGCTTGTATTTACTCCTTGCTGTGTAAGAAAATATTGACATTTTCCTCGACTTTCTGAGGTACGTGTTACTACAATCAAATGCCAGCTCAAAGAAAGTTACAATAAAATATTCTGTGTAACTCCCCTAAAGTGACTTTTATACAGATGACTGTCAATAGATCCTTGAAACAAGAGGGGCATTGGCTCTAAAACTTTCACCTGAGTGATTGAAGTCATCTAGGGCTGATAAAGCTAAAGAGATCCTGATTTTAATGATGGGTTTGAAGTGAACCAATTTCAAATTGTCTGAGGTATCAAAAAGACAAACATTCTGACAAAGTTTCAAGAGTATCGGGCCTCTAGAGTACACAGTAGGTTTTTCAAAGATTGGGCCAAGTGACCTACATTTCGGTCTGACATAACACAATTTCAAAGTTGTCCCAAATATCATCAAGCTAACCTTTCTGACCATATTTCAAGAGCATCAGGCTGACACTGGCCTGTAGGCCACACACAAGGTTTATCACCAGTGCAAACATTCTGACCAGTATCAGGCTGAAAATGTAGTCTCTAGAGAGCAGAAAAGGTTTTTTTTTAAGATATGGCTAAGTGACCCACTTTTTTACTTCAGATGACCCAATTTTGTAATTTTCCAAGATATCATCTGACCTAGTATCATGATTATCAGGCTGAAAATGTGGACTCTACAGTGCACACTAGGATTTTCTGGGAATTGACCCACTCCAAAGATCACACCAGCTTTTTTTGTAACCTACTTTTTGACCTCACATGACCCAATTTCTGAATTGTCCAAGATTTTATGAAAACAAACATTCTGACCAGTTTTCACGAGTATATGACTGAAAATGTGGCTTCTACAGTGCTCACTAGGTAAATGTTGACAACCACACAATGGACAATAGATGAGGAACACAGAACGATCATAAAAAAGCTCACCTTGAGCGACTGTCCTTGACAACCAATCAAATGAACGGAAAAATGAGAAAACGGCCATACTTCCCAGATTGGCGAGGTAGGCTTGAAAGTGTACTTGGATCGAACCTTTTGTTGCAAATTGTAGTGACCTTTTCCAGTTAAAAGTTTGATTCAGATTTTATTTTTGATCATAACCAAAAAGTTTGATTCCCTGACCAAAAATGTGCATTTTGTGAGCTTATTTATGCTTAGGTGAATTGAGAAAGGAGAAAACTGTATATTGTATTTCTAGAAATCAAAGTTGTATGTTGTATGCACTCGCAACAAAACTTTTGGTAAAAAGTAATGCTCACATAACTTGAGATTCCTTTTTGTTTAGACCTCTTCAACCCATTACCACACAATTCCTACTTTTGATGCCCCTGAGAAAGAAGCCTTTAGAAAACATTGTGGGAAAAGGAGAAAATGCTAGTTATCAGCATTTTCTCGTTTTCCCACAATGTTTTCTACCCTTCACAAAACAAATTTCAAATTTTCAGTCACTTTTATTTTCTCATCTGCAAATGTTTTTGATTTGGACAAGCCTAAAATATTGTCAATTGGTAATGATTTAAAATATTGTTGTAGGTGACCGGTTTTTAACAGCGTGCATCAGACCTATCTTGATGTATGGCGAGCTAGACGACACTTACATGTCAAAGATTTTTCGAAATATTAAAGTTGCTGGCGGAACATTCTATCGCATAAATTGTGGAAACAACATACATCAACAGGCTTACGTTGGAAATGTTGCATGGGCCTTCATTTGTGCAGAAAGATGTCTATGGAAGGAATATAAAGATATTGAGGCAACTAGTGAAAACAGCTTTACAGAAAATACAAGGGATTTTGAAAGTAATATAGAATTGAAAAGACCAACAGAGGTACAAAGTAACACTAAAAGTAACACTAAAGGTATTGCCGGTCAAGTTTTCTATGTAGCAGATGAGACTCCATGTCAAAACATGGTTGAATTTCAGAGACCTTTTGTAGAGGCATGCGACTACAAAATGTCCAAATTTAAAGTACCAATCTCTGTTGCTTTTTTCTGTATCTATATAATGTATTTTACACTTCTTTTCTTGTCATTCTTTGGTGTGAAAAAAAATATTGCAGTCTCAGTAGATGCACTTAAGAATTTCAACGGAACGTATTTCGTTAAATATGACAAGGCAAAACATATGATGGGATACTCACCTCTATTTTCTGTTGAGGAGTCTTTTGAGAGGACAAAAAAGTATTGTAAAGAGCAAGTAAAGGAAATCTGTAAATAATTCCCTGGCCAAATGACAAAATTTTAGAGTAGTCCAAATTGAAAGTATTTGCAGACAAAAAAGTAAATGTGTCTCAAAAATAAAATTTGTTCTGGGAAGGATAGAAAATTGTAGGAAAAAGTGAAAATGCTGCTTACCAGCATATTCTCCTTTTCCCATATTGTTTTCAAAAGGCTTTTCTTTCTGGGTTGTTGAAATTTTGTGGTGAAGGCCCAATAGATCTAGCTCTTTCAACATCTAATACCAGAGAGGTGCATCAGGAAGAGGGGGTTTAAACCTTTCCCAAACGACAAACTTTTGGACGAGACCAAATTGAAAACATTTGCAGACAACAATTCAACTCTTGCTTAAAAGATGATTTCTGTCTATGATAGGGTTGAAAATATTGTGGGAAAAGGAGAAAATGCTGGTTATTCGTCCTTCACATTTTATCATTTAATCTGGAACTTTAATGCCCATGAAAAAGAAAAATCTTTGAAAACATTGTTCAAAATGGAGAAAATGAAAAGAAAATCTTTAAAAACATTGTTCAAAATGGAGAAAATGCTGGAAACCATCATTTTCTCCTTTTCTAGCAATGTTTTTGTGTTAATTTTTAGAAAACAATTCAATCTTTGGAAGGTCCACATTCAATTTGTCAGGAAGCTTTCAGTTTGGACCAGTTTGTTGTGTGATAAAGAGTTATCATGTGTTTAACCCTTTACCAAACAACAAAATAATGGACTGGTCCAAATTGAAAGCATTTGCAGACGACAAAATAAATGTAACTGAAAAGTTAAAATTTGGTTTGGGAAGGGTAGAAAACATTGTGGGAAAAGGAGAAAATGCTGGTTACCAGCATTTTCTCCTTTTCTCACAATGTTTTCAAAAGGCTTCTTTCTCAGGGTCGTTAAAAGTCGGGATTGTGTTGTAAAGAGTTAACCCTTTCCCAAACCATCCCTGGTTTTCATGACCTTGAGATAGAAGCCTTGTGAAAACATTGTGGGAAAAGGAAATAATGTTGGTAACCAGCATTCTCTCCTTTTTGCACATTGTTTTCTTTCCTTTTGGAAACAAATTCAGTTCTTGAGTTACATTTATTTTGTCGTCTGCAACCAGCATTTTCTCCTTTTCCCACAATGTTTTCTATCCTTTGTAAACGAATTTCAGTTTTCGAGTTACATTTATTTTGTCGTTTGCAAGTGCTTTCAACTTGGACCAGTCTAAAATTTTGTGGTAAAGAGTTATAAACCCTGAAATATTGCTGTTGAAAACACAGTGAAAAAAAAAACAAGACAGAAAATGTTGTCCTTCCTTTCAAAAATACTATCATTTGAATCACATTTAACTCTTTACCAGACAACAAAATTTTTGAACAAACAGAATTCAAAGCATTTGAAGACATCAAACTAAACATGACTCAGAAATTGGAATTCGTTTTTAGAAGTGTACAAATCATTATGGATAAAGGAGAAAATGCTGGTTATCAGTATTTTATAATTTTCCCAAATATTTTCACTTTCAGGGTCATTAACAGTCAGGATTATGTAAAGAGTAAATTTGTTGTGTGCAAATGTTTCAGTTTGGATTAGTTTGGCAAAGAGTTTATAAAGTGTATACTGCTACATGTCATATACAAAAGGCTCAAGTCTTTCAAAGATATGTCAAAGATTATTTATTTTTCTATAATAAATTACATAATCACCTCTACAAAAACTTTGTTTGTTTATTTGTTAATACCATGTTACCTTGAAGGAGAAGACTTCTGTATAACACATGGTATTAAAAGCAGAAAATTCTGGTAGAGAGTTTTCATTCTTTTTTCCAACAGTGTTTACTACTCTTTTGAAGACAATTTTTATAACCTCAGCTAAATTTTGTCTTCTATCAAAGATATGAATTAGGTAGAATCCATTTTTTTGTTTCATTTGGGAAAGGGTCAGGTGTTTACCAGACAATCCAAACTTTTAACAACCTAAAGAAAGAAGACTTTTGAAAACATTGTCAGAAAAGGAGAAAATGCCAGTAACCAAAATTTTTTCCTTTCCCTACAATGTGTTTTATACTATCAGAGACAACTTCCATAATTTGGGAACATTTTTGTCTGCTTAGCTTGGACATGTCTAAAATTTTGTTATGTTGGAAAGAGTTAAACACCAAATTAAGTTTGGAGACACAAGATCAAAGAACAGCGAGTCTCAAGTTGTAACAACACCAGGCATTGCAAGTCTATGTAAAGATAAATTCTTGTTATAGCATTCTAAACTACACAGAGCTACACCAGTCTTTGAACAAGCATATTTCTTATTGTTTGTGCAACCCTTTATTCCACATTTCTGAACATTGGGTTTTGGGCCTGCCACCTCCGTCTTGAAAGGAAAAGGTATTCCATTGGGCACCGAGATAGAGATTCCTGCTGCATTGTTCAAGTAGGTTACTTTAGGGACATCAGCCTTTCTGGAGGAGCGACCCTGAAAATAAAATACATGCACAGTAATTACAGAATTATTCAAAGAATTCTCTTATTATTATCATTTTTATCATAATAAAGTTACACTTTCCTCTCAATACATCTTGCAGGCAAGTAGTAGCCACCTATTGTGAAAAGATCAGTGTGAACTTCTTAAAAGCACTACTTAGATTCTGACAAGCAATTTCTCCTTTTGCCACAATGATTTTCAGAGGATACTGCTGCAAAACCTAACAGAAGAAGTTGTAAACTATTTGCTGTGTAGAATTGATCCTCCCCAACCCTCCACCCCTACCACCAAACATACTTTTGTAAAGAAAAAATATGACATTATTGGATAGAAGTTTATTATACATGGATCCATGGAAATCGATATTTGACCAATCATGACATTGCATTTATTCTACCCGATGTCTTGCCTTGGTTTCTGCTATTTCGGCTCACAAATATACATGACTGTTAACATCGGAAGGATGCAATTCTCTTTAGTTATGTTGTGTTTTAACGTTTGAATTTTAAAAAAGCTTAAAACATGTGCTTTGCGAACATGTACCGATGATGTGAGATAACGTAGAGGCTAAAGACAAGTTTAAATTGTGATAATTACTGAAAATTGAAACTTATGCAAAGAGCTGATCAGTGCTGGATAATGGATAAATTTAAAGTATTCTATACTTTTTTCCCTCTGAAAGAGAAAACTGGAAAACAAAGGTAAAAATAGACCTATATGAAGTACTGTACTAATAAAAAGAAAATATGTTTTCTTGAATATCTAACCTTGTTCAATAACCTATGCACATCCAAAAAGTGGCCGCGTAACTTGTCACCAAATATGACATTAATCTTAACCCATGGTGCATGAAGAATATGCTGAATGTGTGCTGGGATCGTATATACGATCTCTGATGTGTAGATATAGATCAGATTGCAAATTACATGATGATTAATCTTGGATTTAAAGTACATTTACCGTTTACCACATAATGGGTTTTAATGGCCTGAAGAAAGCTTTTAAAAGCATTGCGTAGAAAGGAGAAAACGCTTGTAACATTCATTTTATCCTTTTCTCACAGTCTTTTGTGCTCTTTCAAAAACAAATTTCAATTTTTGAATCATTTATTTTGTTGTCTGCAAATATTTGAGTTTGGATTGCTCTAAAAATTTTGTCAGTTGGTGAAGAGTTTAAGTGGATTAGCACTTCTGCATATTAGCACAAAGGGTGTGTTGGTAAACTGTTACCAGTAATTTGATAGGAAGTTTGTTTGATTGCAAAGCAAATTGCCGCTTTAATCAACTTGACCACCCGTTGTCATCAGTATATCGTAAGATAAACAAACTACCGTCAATGATATTAACAATTTTCTCAATTGACAACACACTTAACGCATTTTATAATCCATCAGACAACCCTTTTCCCCTTAACCTGATATTGAAATTTTTCGTTAACTTAAACCTCTCTGTAGAATCAGACATTTTATAAACTTTTCGAAAGGTTTGTAATTCAGTGTTACTTAATTTGGTATGATGCTGAGATGACTTTACTAGCCCAACGAAAGCAATAAGTATCATTAATTCTGTTATTCTGTGGCAAAATGGAGATGTGTTGATGCTTTTTATTCGTTCCAATTGGAATTCAAATTTTTGTTTAAACATGTAAATCTGTTACATTGTCCGTCACCCATGTAATTCGCCCTTTTAATACATCTCCGTATGTAAATTAGTTAAGCATCTTTAAATTGCTTACTGAGAATTTATCATCGACAGAAATATATAATTAAAATACTTTTTCTGGAACTTTATTGAGAGAAACAGTCACGACAGCACGATTTAAGTAGCCTATCTGCTATACTGTACATGTATTGAATATGTTTGTTTGTGAGACCTGGCAACAGTAACTAAGGTAGTCGGTTTATCTTATCACCACAGATCCATGTATTGGACAGAAGGGGAGGGCTTAACAGAACAGACAGATGGCCAAATAGACATTCAAATATTAATGTAAGAGCAGTATGCTTATTATTTTCCTAAACAGTTGACATAGTCCTCTATTTGTTCATACACCAAGCATTTACAAACAACGAATTATATGTGGCATAAATTATGGAACACGTCTATAAAAGAATAGTAAAATGTAGGAGAAGGTGAAAATAGAGGATGATGATGGCTGGCCGTCTATTGCTCCACAAAACCCAATGTGACTTTGTGACCCAGGGCAAAGCCATTTTTGAGACAGAGCTATAGTTATTAGTTAGTTAACTCATTACCAAATGACAATATTTTAGGTTTGTCCAAATTGAAAGTATTTGCAGATGACAAAACAAAAGTGACTGAAAATTTAAAATTTGTTTGGTGTAGGGTAGAAAACATTGTGGGAAAAGGAGAAAATGCTGGTTACCAGCATTTTCTCCTTTTCCCACAATGTTTTCTAAAGGCTTCTTTCTCAGGGTCATCAAAAGTAGGGATTGTGTAGTAATGGGTTAAATCTTGGTAGAGGTCCACATGATAAAGCCACATATCAAATAAAAACTGTCTAGGCTGTCTGTTTATAAACTGGTAAACTATCAAAGCATCTTGACTACAAAACCCATGTAAAACATGAA
The DNA here is from genome assembly GCA_943736015.1 of Tridacna crocea. Lineage (NCBI taxonomy): Eukaryota > Metazoa > Mollusca > Bivalvia > Cardiida > Cardiidae > Tridacna > Tridacna crocea. The sequence goes on from OX031070.1 coordinate 28,859,446, forward strand.
ACACAAGTTTGAAACCAAGGCTTTAATTTGAAAAGTTTTGAAAGAGGCCCTCTTAGTGATAACACTAAAGTAATATAAAAACTGTAGCTTACAACCAGAAACAAGAAAATTTTCAGAGTTTTTCACTGAAGTGGACAATATAAAACCTGTGACTTGTAGGGCGGACCAAATTTGACCCAACAGCTATAATTTAACTGTTTACCAAACGACAAAATTTTGGACTGGTCCAATTTAAAAGCATTTATGGACAACAAAAAAAGTGTGAACCAAAACTGAAATTTCAATTTGAGAAGAATAGAAAACATTGTGGGCAAAGGAGAAAATGCTGGTTACCAGCATTTTCTTCTTTTCCCACAATGTTTTCAAAATCTGTCTTTCACAAGGACCTTAAATGTCGGGATTGTTTGGTAAAGAGCTAACCAACCTTGGCTGAGGCCCACTAAATATTACTATATCCCAAATTTGGTAGCCCTAGACAAAATGGTATGGAACCAGATTTTTGAAGTTAAGCTGTGTAAGCCAATTTAAAACTTGTGACCCCTGGGTGGGGCCGTGACCCCTGGGTGGGGCCAATTATGACCACAGGGTTATCATTATAAGAATCTTGGTGGATACTAGTATTTTGAAGATTTTCAATATTTTTGAGTTTCGTTGACATTGCAACCAGTGTTTTTACATGGAATTAAATTTTTTCATGAAACTCTGAAGAGGACAATGGCAGGATCATTTCTGTGAAGTTTGATGGAAATCACATTGTTGTATACAGAGGAGATGCTTGAAATAAAAGTTAATGCCAGAATGGATGCTTGACATATGCCATGATATAAGCTTGCTACAAACATTTTTTTCTTTTCGAAAATAATTTTTAAAAGAATTCTTAATGAGGTCTGCTAAATGACCAGGATACTACAAGTTTAGATTGATTGGCAGAGATTTAATATTTTGCCACAGTTTGTCCTATTCTAACAAAAAGTAAAATGGTCTAAAAATTGGTAAATAAAGAGAATGTGAGGTCTCATCTCCGATCAAAACAGTGACATATTTTACAAGACATTCAATCTGAAAGAGTCCAAAAATTGCAATTTTTGAATTGTTTGGAGGGAAACTTTTACCCTTCATAATTAACAGTTATGAAAATTCATCATGAGCGTAATGGACCTCCAAAATATATTACCTTTGAACCACCTTTGAGCTTTGATTCCTGTTTCTTCAAAAGTCGATCTAATGTCTGTTTCTGAAAAAGACAAAAAAGAGAATAATTTAGTTTTTCTTAATATTCTTCACTAAACCATGATTTTTCCGACTCGACCAAATTGAAGGCATTTGCAGATGACAAATTTAGTTCACATCATGAATTCTGTCTTCGATAGGGTAAAAACATAGTGACAAAAGGCAAAAATGCTGTTACTGGCATTTTTTCCTTTTCCCACAATGATTTCTAGGAACTACTTCTTTAGGGAAATTGAAACCGGAGATTGTGTATTATAGGGTTAAGTTTACCATGGCTGGTAATTATGGATTCTTTACTTCATCAACTCAGTACCATACAATGCCGACTTTTAACGACCCCAAGAACGAAAGCTTTTGAAAACATTGTGGGAAAAACGTGATAATGCTGGTAACCTTTTCCAACAATGTTTTCTACCCTTCCCAAATCAAAATTTTATATTTTGATTCCCTTTTATTTTGTCATCTGCAAATGCTTTCAATTTGGGCTAGTCCAAAATTTTGTAGTTTGGTAAAGAGTTAACTCTATAATGGTGACGGCATGTAAAATGAGACTGAAGTTGATCTTCATGTTCCAATGTTTATAAGGGATAAAGAGAGATTTTATAATTTATCTTTGCAATGCATTATACTAAGTAATTCATTGCATATGGACCCATTCTGTGTAAAAACTCTAAATCATAAAATAGAATGGTCCTTTAACTCTTTACCACACAATCCCAACTTTAAACAGCACTGAGGAAAAAGCCTTTTGAAAACACAGTGGGAAAAGGAGATAATGCTGGTAACCATCGTTTTCTCCTTTTCCCACAATGTTTTCTACCCTTCCCAAATCAAATTTCAATTTTTCAGTCACATTTATTTTGTTGTCTGCAAATGCTTTGAATTTGGACCAGTCTATAAATTTGTCATTTGGTAAAGACTTAACATGCAAAAGCATAAAGCAATGAGTTGTGCCAGCTCAGCTGCACAGGATGACATGGTTAAATCTTTCCCAAACAAGCCCTGGTTTTTACGTGTCTGCAGTACAAGTCTTTAGAAAACTCGTAACAAGCAATTTCTCTTCCTACAGTGTTTTCTAGCCTATCGGAAAAATTTCTGCCATTCTCATCAAATTCAAAATTGTCATCTGCAAACACTTTGAGTTTGGGACAGTCTAAAATCTGTCATTTGGGAAAGGGTTAAATACTTTTTTGCAGATGTATTCAACCACTTTATCAAACAGCACAACTTGTAATGATGTAAGTATAATACAGCTCATATGTATAGTGTGTGCTTTGATTTAACCCTTTCCCAAACAACAAATTTTGGACTTCCAAACCGAAAGAGTTTGCAGACGACAATTTTAGATTTGGACAAAATGGCAAAAAGTTCTTAAAAAGGGTAGTAAACGAGCATTACGAGCAATTTCCCCTTTTCCCACAGTGTTTTCTAAGGACTTGTACTGCAGACATGTAAAAACAAGGGCTTGTTTGGGAAAGGGTTAAGGAACGAAAAGATTCTTTTTTTTTTGTTTTGATAGAGGTATGAAAATAAAACCTTATCACAGTTTATGAAACCACAAACAGGTTCCACAACAAAGCGTGATTCAGTTTTTTGTTTTCATATCTCCATGAAAACCAGACGATTTCTTTTCATTCCTTAACCCTTTACCATACAATGAAATTTTTGACCAGTCCAAATGGAAAGTATTTGCAGATGACAGTTTCAATGTGGCTTATATCAAAGGGTTTTTCTTTGGTAGGGTAGAAAATATTGTGGGAAAAGGAACAAGAGGACCATGATGGTCCTATATCGCTCACCTGAGTACCAAGCAGCACAGGTCTAAAATAAAGATATACGTGTATACCAAATATCAAGGTTCAAGGCCAAATGATATTGAAACAAGAGCAGCAAATTGTTGCAATTTATCTTGAGACTTTGAAGTTCCATTCTATACAAGCAAGAAATACTGTAAAAATGAAGATCAAGTTGGAATTACTCAAAATTCGCATGTTCGAGTTATTGTTCTTGCGCACTGTACTCTGTAATATTGCAACAAACATGCATACCAATTTTTAAGTCGTTCTGACTTTAGATGACAGATGTATTCAGGGCAGGCACTAAATGCTGTAAAAATGACATTCAAAGGGAAATAACTTAAAGACAGCACAAGGTACAGTTACAATTCTTAGGCACTGCACTTCCAAATATTGCAACACATAAGCATACCAAATTTCAAGTCATTCCTCCTTAAGATGACAAAGTTTTGCTCCAGACAACCAAGATATGCTATAAAAATGAAGGTCAAAGGGGGAATAACTCAAAATTTGTGCTAGGAAGTTATGGTTCTTGTGCAATGCACTCAATAATTTTTCAACAATCATGCATACCAAATTTGAAGATGTTCAGGCTGTAGATGACAAAGTTATATTCCAGACTAGCAGAAAATGCTAAAAAATTTCAATCAAAGGGAAATAACTCATAGACAATATGAAGTAGAGTTATGGTTCTTTCACACTGTACTCCATATTATTGCAACAAACACAAATGCCAAGTTTCAAGTCAATTGGACTGGAGATGACAAAGTTATGCTCCGAACTAAGAACTATTCTAAAGAACTTTCTAATTCAAGGGCAAATAACTCCAGTTGTTCTGGTCTGATTACACCCATAATCAAATTCATCTGAGATCTTAGAGTCATATATCTTTTGACCAGGTTTGGAACTAACTGGTTGATATTTGTAGATGCTAGAGTGTAAACAAAGTGAAAATACAGCAATTTTTCAAATTCAAGGGCAAATAACTCCAGTTGTTCTGGTGCGATTACACCCATAATCAAACTCATCCGAGATCTTATAGTCATGTATATTTTGTCTAAGTTTGGTGTTGATTGGTTAATAATTGTACATGCTAGAGTGAAAACAAAGTCAAATATAGCAATTTTTCTAATTCAAGGGCAAATAACTTCCGTCGTTCTGGTCCAATTAGACCCATAATCAAACTCATCCGAGATCTTATGGTCATATATATTTTGACCAAGTTTGGTGCTGATTGGTTGATATTTGTAGATTCTAGAGTGTAAACAAAGTGAAATATAGCAATTTTTTTAATTCAAGGGCAATTAACTCCAGATGTTCTGGTCCGACTACACCCATAATCCAGCTCATCCGAGATCTTATGGTCATATATACTTTGACCAAGTTTGGTGCTGATTGGTTGATATTTGTAGATGCTAAAGTGTAAACAAGGAAATGTGAACGGACGACGAACGAACGATGGACAGTGAGTGATCACAATAGCTCACTCTGAGCACTTTGTGCTCAGGGGAGCTAAAAATGCTGGTAATAAATAATTTCTCCTTTCCTACAGTGTTTTCCAGGATTTCGGAAAACTTTCTGCCATTCTTATCAAATTCAAAATTGTCATCTGCAAACACTTTGAGTTTGGGACAGTCTAAAATTTGTCATTTGGGACAGGGTTAATTTTTATCTCAAATAGACAGTATTCAAGAAAGCATTGTGACAGAAAAGAGTGTTGCACATTCTGAGCAGTTTATCTGTTTGACATACAGTTTAACTCGTTACCAAACAACAAAATCTTAGGTTTGTCCAAACTGAAAGCATTTGCAAACAACAAGATAAAAATGACTGAAAATTTGAAATTTGTTTTGTGAAGGGTAAAAAACATAATAGGAAAAGGAGAAAATGCTGGTTACCAACATTTTCTCCTTTTCCCACAATGTTTTCTAACGGCTTCTTTCTCCGGGTCGTCAGAAGCGGGGATTGTGTAGTAATGGGTTACAGCATATCAAAGATGAAGTAAGGCTTCAATGGCTCACTAGTGCTCTACATTACTGACTTCCCAGCACTTGACAAAAATCTAAGTTTTCTAAATTAAAAGCATTTGCATACAATAATTTTAATGTCACTCTGATCACGCAATTTGTGTGTAATTTGCTACAAAACAGGTCAGAACAATAGAAAATGCTGTTTCTTTTCCAAAAGTTGTTTCTAATAACTTTTGCCAGAGGGTCATTAAACTTCAGGATTCTGTGTAATGGTTATGAGTCCTTTACAGATTTGAAGAAATGAGGCAATAACAAGTTGGCAATGTTTTGCCAGAGGAAAGATCCTTAGAGAATGGCTGATTGAAACTGGAAAAAAAAATGTCACGACATTAACAGATGGGAATTTGTCCTTTTGAAAATTCGGTGGGAGACCATAAGTAAGATAAAGACCTACTTTGTCTTTCTCTCGTTTTTCCTGGGCCATTTGTTTTCTCTTGTGAGCTCTCTGTTCTCGTCTTTTTAACTGTTCCTCTGTCAATTCTACCTGTCTGTAACCTGAAACAGTATCAAAATCTCTTGTAACTCTGTACTTATTTTTTCAGTGATCAAAGTACTTATTGAAGACAAATGTGGAAGACAAACTTGGCTCATAAGTCATTACCACTGACACTCTATCCAAGCTACGTGCAGCTTTATCCAATCAACAGTGTCCAACGCTATGATCACAAGAGGGTAAAGCATAATTCCTGTCTCAATACCTTCAGCCATAATAGTTTGAAATCATTTTGGGAAGAGGAACAGTTGCTTGTTACAATTATTGCTCTTTTTCTTAATCCTTTACCAAACGACAAAATTTTAGACCTGTCCAAATTGAAAACACTTGCAGATGCCAAAATAAATGTATCTCAAAAATTGAATTTTGCTTCTAGAAGCATAGAAAACATTGCGAGAAAAGGAGAAAATGCTGGTTACCAGCATTTCCTCCTTTTCCCACAATGTTTTCAAAAGGCTTCTATTGCAGGGTAATAAAAACCAAGGATTGTTTGGTAAAGGGTTAAATATGTTTATATACATCATGCCCTAAAGGTAAGGGTTTAGGTTACCCAGTGATTATTTCTCCATTGTGTCAACTTTAATGATTTATCCAGCAATATATTTTTTAGGAAAAAGAGCAATCACTGTTTGTGGCAAGCATCCCTAAAATATTCTCTAACTACATGTATGTCTCAACTGAAGTCACATTTTTCATGATAATAGGGTAACAGGGTGATTTCAAAAAAAATGCCTCCTTTTTTTTAAACTGATCTACAGCAAATGTAAAAAGGTTTTCAAATGATTGTTTTATGCCAGAATATGTGTTTTGTTAATGTTAAAATGTTTCCAAGATTTCAGGCCAATATCTGCTTTCGTTTTCATTTTATAGCATTTTTAGTGTCAAAAAGTGTCCCAAGTGTAACGCTTTTTGCGTGACATTTTCATTTAAATTCAATTTTCAGGTACTTATCTTAAAAATTGCTGCCATTATAAGACCACACAACATACAATTATACAAACTGTTACAACAAGAAAACAGTTTTCTGATATTTTTTTAGTGAACAACATGTATATTGTCCTTGAACCATGCCCATGAAATGGCACACCCTTCGAAATCAAAAAGGCATAAAAGTACAAGATTTTGAGAAACAAAAGGTTTTAATTTTGCTACTAGAGATATCTCTGTCTCAAAATAGGTGTGGTTTGTTAGGTTAATACCATCTGTACAATATCAGCATTATTCTGTGTTAATACTTCTGTATAATCAAGCCCTCCAGAGGTCATGTCTATGCACACCCAAAAATGTCCCAAGTGTAACATTTTATGTTTGAAAGATTGTGTTTTTCTCATATCATATTGAAACATGTTCTGATTTCTCTTTTTCAAGAGAGCATCAGCCCCAACAAAGATCTGCAGTGATTAAATCTGAAAAGAATTGCTACTATGAAATAAATCAACCAAAATACAATGTCCCAAGTGTAACGCCAGTTTAGCAAAACATAGTGATTGCTTGGAAATGCTAAAAGTCTTATGTTTCACTCACAGTTCAAAACAAAATTACGTGAAATATGTCGGAATATGTCTGAAATTTTGTTTTTAAGCAATAATATTTCGAAAGAACTTAATTTAGTGCGTAGAATTGCAAAATACTAGAAGATTGTCAAATATATCTGAAAAAAAAAATCATGTCACAAGATGTTTACACCTAATGTTACTCTTAACATATACCATATTCTTATCATTATCCCTTCCTAGTGTATGAATAATATTAAAGTACTTAATCAATTTATTATGGATTATTTTCAAAAAGCAGTAAAAATATGAAAAAGTGTTACACTTGGGACATAAAAATTTGTTTTTGAATTTTGTTGTGCAGGTTCTTTTCTTTCACAGCTGATGCTATAGACAAGTCAAAATCATGAAAAAATTGGTTGTCAAACTACCCTTTAGAGGGAAGAATGTGTCAGATCATAAACAAAAGAAACCAAAAGATTCATCAAAAGAAAGAGTGTTCAAATGCAGGTGTGATAGTGAAGTTTTTTTTTTTCAGAGGTACACAGTCATAAAGACCCTGAAAATCATGTTTTGTCGATGTTCCCTTTCAAACTGGAAATAGTTTTCTTCGCGACACACCCTTACTGAAGATTATAGTTCTTTAACTATTAACTAGAGCAATGCAGAAAACCCACAAAATGTTCCCTACTAGTCCTCTGTAAAAACAGAAAATGCATCTAAATTAAATTTCGCGCCTAAAATTGGCAAGGATGCTGATTTTAACAAATAGCAGCCAATGAACTGACGTTGCAGTTCGGCATTGAAAAATGGTACCGTCATATTTTCTGTTAAGTTTTGGTTTACATTGAAGAAAGCATAACCCATATAAGACCAACCGTTTTAAAGGGTGGGTCTCAGGTTAAATGACTTGTGCACTGTGCTTGGATACTAGGCACTATAACAGACTGCAGGCAATTTAATAAATATGTGAACCATCACTCAAAACAGGACCTTCTGGGTACTGTGAAAAGTGTCAACCCTGGTCAGACTGCGCAAAATGCGCAGACTGACCAGGGTTGCCACTTTTCGCTTTAATGACATTTTCTGTATGAAAAGTGGTCATTGCACCTTGTTATACAATCATTTTTGAATTATAAACTGAAACTGACCTACAATACTGTTGATCTGTTTTCATCTAACTGATGTACAGAATTCCTAGAAGGTTCATTCTTGCGTGATGGGTCACATATATTTTCCAGTGTCGAACTACCCGTTGATGATCTTTGGTATATCTAATCTTTAACGCTTCTCCTGCTAAATAAGTGACATGAAACGTTCAAGCCGATAGTAAAAACCTAAATTTTGCTCTTCCAAAGTTAATTTGGGGGTGATAGACATCTCCGCGTTGGACAGTGTAGATCCAAGATCAGACAAATTTACAATGGGTGGGGAATACGGGCGCCGCTTGTTCTGTGCAAGGTGCAGCTGACAAATTTGTGGTCTCGGGACAATGGAGTGACTATCTTTGAGCATGGCGCATTTTCCCAGTCAGACATTGATATTTAGTATTTTGATATAGTATCGAAGTGTACCGTCGCCATGTGTGTACAAAAGACATAGATAAAGCAGTTGGCAATATCAATTAATTGAGATAATTTGTGGCTTATAGTTAGAATAAATCCGTTAAGATTTAATACATGCGGTCTATGCCATACATGTAACAACTCACTTTTCAAAGTCAAAACCTAATTCTATATTAAAAAGTCAATTATCTCATTGTCAGAGACAAAAGACAGCCGACATTAGATCTCTCTGTAACCAGAGTAATAAGAACAGGGGCCGTCATTCATTCTAAATGCTTCTTTCATAAGATAGTTATTTATGCTACATCTGTAGTTCCTCTTCTTTAAGGCAATTTTCAACATTAATTACATCATGGCAGTCAATGCATCTATCACGTGTTCAGTATCTTTCTTATGGGACCAGGGACTGTCTTCAGTTTTTCACATAAACAATGCAGTAACAATGTTTAGCAATGAGGAAGGAGAGATTCCTGTCTTGTTGCAATTGCTTGCATAAACCATGGACCTGTATTTTGGACAAATTCGGTTTCAAACCACAATACTTGCGACTATATATTTGAATCATACTCTGGGACAAGAAGGCTTGATGCATCTCCATAATACACGTTACCAAGCGCGTCGTCACATGATAGTAGATCCAAAAAATGTCGAACAACCGTTTGGATCAAAAGGTAGAATGTCCCGTTGTCTGCGCATGTCATATTCTTCGAAGATTCAACTGTCTTATATGATGTATTACTAGCCCCGAAAGCAGGCAGACTGTAATATTATGCTCTATGAAGTAGCAATGTTGAAAATAGCTTTTATCAATATTGAGGAGAAATGAGGCCTGCTTCAGCTCCAGATTTCTTGAAACTGCTGGTCATAGCTGAGTGAATTGCTAGAGGTAGCGTTTGATCATGGATACTTAACGAGGCATTAAATAGTTTAGTTGTGTTTTGGTTTCAAAAAGTTTATTTTTCTGTGTTACTGCTTTCTAGGCAGGCTCATATCATTTACTCTAGCACAGATACATGTCATGGTTATTTTTAGATCTATAAGAGTCATTTGAATGTTCTTAGTAAACATTTGCTGTATTATTTCATTTGATAACCTTTGCATCCTTTTTAAAGGTATTTTCAAGATTTTGTCCCAAGTGTAACGGTTTAACATTGTGAAAAATCCAGTGAGATCATAATTAATGAACAGTTTATAAAGGCTTTTTTCAATTATGTTTCTTACAAAACAAATAATCCAATCACAAATAGACTTAATAAGACTCTTTTAAAACAATTTATTTGATATGTGATGAGAATTCTTTAAAACTTTGTATTTTTACATAAAAAATGTGGTGATTATAGTGAAGAAGCTTTGTTTTTTTTAAAGGAAAACAAGAACAACATCCATTTACTATACTGATAGTTAGTATTCAAAAATATATCCATTTTATAATGGCAGAGTCTCTTTCAAAGACAATTTATATTTTTGTCCCAAGTGTAACGGTTTTCTGTAGCTTTGAAATATAAGATTGTTGCACTTTAAAACTCCTGTAAATTACAGCTGTAACATTTTAAATTTTGCTACAAACATACATCTTGGAAATAGCAGAGACAGCAAGTTAAAAAGCATCAATAATTTCAGCATGCAGCAAACTGATTGTTTGCAAACAAAGTCCTATGACTGATTTAAAGCTTATATCTGACAATGACACACTTCAGTTTGCATACCACAACACTAATAACCCCATTTATGTATGTTCTTATCTGAATCATAAAAAGGAATCACCAATTGTAACTAGAAAAGGGATTTTTTGAGAGTTACTTCTGCCATTAGTATTGTCCCAAGTGTAACGTTTTTACTAAATTTTTCATTGTTTTTTGAAGTGTCCTCATCACATATCAAGTGATTATACCCGAGAAACCTTTTGTATACCAGCTGCACATACCCTGTTACTGTACCAGGCCAAGTATCAGCTTTGCCTATCATGTATGGAATATTTTATGTAAACTTTTTGAGGTAATTAATGAAAATATTGTGTCAAAAATAGCTAAAAATGGCCATAAAATCTGTAAAATCCAATGAAATAAGCTATATTATACATCAAATTTTACCTTTGCATTCGTGTTACAATATCAAATGCCATAGTAGATGAATTTTCTACTCTAAACAGATTTAAAACAGCCATAAAAAACATAATTATTTGTTTAGAAATTCTTCAATGTTTCAAATAAAATCATTTAAATCTTTAAAACTGTGTTTTTTATTGACAATCCCATGTTGATTTCTAAAAATTTGACATATTGAGACATGGTTTTGATAGGCCACATTTTCGTATGACAAACTTTATTTGTGACCCTCTATGTCACGTTTTGGATGCATTTTTTTTGAAATCACCCAACAACTAACTATAGCTTACATTTTGGGATTTGACCATACTGAAAGCATTTGCAGACAACAATTAACTCATTACCAAACAACAACATTTTAGGCTTGTCCAGATCAAAAGCATTTGCAGACAACAAAATAAAAGTGACTGAAAATTTGAAATTTGGGTTGTGTGGATAGAAAACATTGTTGGAAAAGGGATTGTGTGGTAATGAGTTAAGTGTTGTTCAGAGGAAGAAATTAATCAAAAGCTACAATATCTTTTAACACTTTCTTCCCCGGACAGTACTAGGAAAGTCTGGCAAAGCAATAACCCTTTACCACACAGTTTTGATGTTTAACTATCCTAAGGAAGAGGCCCTTTTCTCCTTTTCTTACAATGTTTTAAAAAGACTTCTTCCTCAGAAAAATTGGCATTGTGTGGTAAAGTGCTAAAACCTTTGTAATCAAAGTAATTATTACAAGTTGTGCAAAATAAAATCACATAGAAGAAAGAAAATAATTTTTTGAAGTAATTTTGCAAACCTTGAGCGAAAAGGAGAAATTGCTTGCAAAAACTATTAAAGGCGTTTTCTACAGTTTTGTGAAAATTTAACCCTTTCATAGAATTCTCTAATTATTTCATATGTTGGGTAAAATTCAATGGCAAACTCAAAAATGAAAAGAAAAAGGTATGTTGTCGAGTTAGATTTTCTGTAAAATGGCTGTTTCTACAGTAACCGTTTGTATCAAAATGCCCAAAACGACTATATCTTCATAAAAGACAGTAATACAGTGATAGAAAGTTTATTATACAATGCAAATATTATTTTCCATATTTGATATATTATTTCTTGATTCTGTATGAATGAAATAATAATCTGAATTCATTTTCTTTTTAAAAAACTATTTTTCCTATTTCTTGACCCATTTAATATAAGCAAAATCAACATGTACTCCTAAATTAATTCAAAATTTTGAAAAATTCCTTTCATAGAATTTTCTAATTTTTTGGTATATACAGTAAAATTTAATGGTAAGTACAAAAATGAAAAGAAAAAGATATGTTGCTGTGTTAGATTTTTTGTAAAATGGCCATTTCCATAGTAACTGTTTAGGCGCTCAGACCAATCGGGACTGTCATGTTCGGTAGACTCTAGTCTCTGAGAAAGTCGATACCACCAAAAACTTTCCTGTATTCTTCTGATTGTGTCCCCTTTAAATCTTTTTGCATTTAATGTCCGTTAAGTCGATATTGTAGACTCATTCTTTGCTTCGAAATGTACCGTATCCAAAATTCAAGGTATTGTCTGAATGATATACAAGTACCTTCTTTGAGAAGAGTTACTGTCTATCATTGTCTCCCTTGAAATTGCCAAAGTGATGTGCAGAAATTACTACCGAAAACATCCTTAATTGCTGTTGTTCATAATGTTTTCAAAATCTCCTGCAGGGGCTCAAAATTTGTGTGTTGCCTCTTTACTAAACAATCCATGTTCATACATAACAATGCTTAACTCTTGACAAAATTTTGGACTAGTCCAAATTGAAAACATTTACAGACAACAAAATACAGTGTAAATGCGAACCAAAAATTGAAATTTTATTTGGAAAGATAGAAAACATTGTGGGAAAAAAAGAAAATTTACCTTACATTCCTTGCGCCTGACATCATATTGTAATGTGTTGCTATGGGGGAGTGGCATGCCACAGGGAATAACGGAAAAGAACCGTACCGGATTATGATAAAGCTCTTCCCAGAAAGGGTTGAAAATATGAAATAAATAGAATATTTGTTTTTTTCAGTGAGGGATCGAAATTTATTTCATCTCGTGAACACCATCAGTAAAATCTTCACTTGTGGCTGCACCACTCATGAAAATATTATCAATGGTGTTCACTCGAAATAAATTTCGATCTTTCACCAAAAAAACCCCAAATATCCTCTATTTAAGATACCTGTTGGAAGCTGAAGAAGTTCTTGGTCTTTGTGGCCATGTTTCAGGGCCCTCTGCGAAAAAAAAAAAGCCACTCTTTACATTATTGTGCTGGGTAAACTACTGGGTGTTTTTATGCCTCAAAAGGAACAGAAATTTCAAATTTCATTACATTAAACATAATGAAAGGGACACTGTTATTTTCTAACCCTTTACAACAAAATCCCAACACAACAACTCCGAAATAAAAGACTTATGAAAACATAATTACAGTGGAAAAAGGAAAACAAGAGCTTCGCAAAGCTGCGCATATACGCCTGAAGGGGCTTGTCAGTGAAATGAGTTGAAATGATAGAAGGGCCATGAATGAAGAGTAGTTAATCTCCATGATATGTGAAAAATATTAAAGGGCAATAGCTAAAAAAAGAAAGGGTGGCACAGTTACAAATTTTGTAAATTGCTGTTCTCTACAAGGTGTTCTATCAGTTTTGAAAGGTTCAAGATCATAGCTTTTATATTTTAGAAATTATGGCCCAGACGAAAATTCAAAGAGAAAACTAACAAAGGGCAATAACTAAAAAAGAAGGATGGCAGAGTTATGGTTCTTGTGCAGTGCACTTCTTTACAATGTGTTCTATAAGTCTTTGAAGTTTCAAGATGATAGGTTTTAAAGTTTGGGAGTTATGGCCTGGACAAAAATTCAAACTGAAAATTAACAAAGGGCAATAACTAAAACCATAAAAGTCGCAGAGTTATGGTTCATGTGCACTGCACTTCTCCATAATGTGTTCTATCAGTGTATGAAGTTGCAAGTTATTAGCTTTTATAGTTTGGAAGTTATGGCCTGGACAAAAATTCATACTGAAAATTAACGAAGGGCAATAACTAAAAAAATAAAGGTCGCAGAGTTATGGTTCATGTGCACTGCACTTCTCCATAAAGTGTTCTATCACTATATGAGGTTGCAAATTATTAGCTTTTATAGTTTGGAAGTTATGGCCTGGACAAAAATTCAAACTGAAAATTAACAAAGGGCAATAACTCAAAAAATAAAAGTGGCAGAGTTATGGTTCATGTGCGATGCGCTTCTGCACAATGTTATCTATCAGTGTATGAAGTTCAAAGTTAATAGCTTTTATAGTTTAGAAGTTATGGCCTGGACAAAAATTCAAACTGAAAATTAACAAAAGGGCTGTAACTCAAAAAATAAAAGTGGCACAGTTATGGTTCATGTGAATTGCACTTCTCCATAATGTGTTCTATCAGTGTATAAAGTTGCAAGTTCTTAGCTTTTATAGTTATGAAGTTATGGCTTGGACAAAAATTCAAACTGAAAATTAACAAAGGGCAATAACTCAAAAAATAAAAGTGGCAGAGTTATGTTTCATGTGCATTGCACTTCTCCATAATGTGTTCTATCAGTGTATGTAGTTTCAATTTAATACCTTTTATGGTATGGAAGTTATGGCCTGAACAAAAATTCAAAGTGAAAAGTTGGTTATTTCAGAAATCAAGGGCTGATAATTTTGGAACGGAAACAGCGATCAAAATTCTAAGACCCAGGCGCACAACTAGACATCATGGAGATTCATTGTGGCATGTTTCAAATAATTCCGACGAAAACTGTAGGAGTAGTTGCGCACACAAGAAATTGCCAACGGACGGACGGACGGTCTTACGAGACGGACCTTGTGAGGTCGAATTGCTCTTTATTCAATACACCCAAACAACCCCACAAACTTAACCCCACAAGCTAACCCTGACCCCACAAACCCTAAACCTACAAATCCTAACCCTAACCCCATACCTACCAGATAGACAGAAGGAACCCCATAGAGACTAAATGTACAATTACCCCTAACCCCACAATGTCGGGATCGTAAGGGCGGACAGACAGACGGACGGACGGATGACCGGGGGTATAACATAATACAACCCTTCGGGCGTATAAAAAATGCTATAACCCAGCATTTTCTCCTTTTCCGAAAATGTATTCCACCTTTCCAAAGGCATATTTCTATTTCGTAGTCTGTATTATTTTGTTATCTGCAAAAGCTTTCAATTTGGGCAAGTCTATAATTTTGTGGTTTGGTATTGGGTTATACCATATTTTGTGCTCAAGTTTTATTCAAATACATGTATTCTAAACTAGCCATATGATTTGCTGTGACAGAATGTCTTGCCCAGTCAGATGACTAGATTAGGAATTTAACCACCTTTCCTACACAGTCCCTGATTCTCATTATCCAAAAATGAAACCTTCTGAAAACATTGTGGAAAAGGAGATAATGATGGTAACCAACATTTTCTCCTTTTCCCACAATCTTTTCTACACTCCCAGAACAAATGACAATTTCTGAGTCTACAATAATTTTGTCATCTGCAAATGCTTTCAGTTTTGACCATTCTAAAATTTTGTGATGTGGTAAAGAGTTAAAATCAAATTTTAGATTATGTAGATATTTAGATATTTTTGTTTGGTAAAGAGTTAACCCATTACCACACAATCACTACAATCACTACTTTTTTCGACCCTGAGAAAGAAGCCTGTAGAAAACATTGTTGGAAAAGGAGAAAATGCTGGTTTCCCGCAATATTTTCTACTCTGCTGGAAACAAATTTCAATTTTTGAGTTACCTTTATTTTGAGGTCTGCAAATACTTTCAATTTGGACCAGTCTTAACTTTCGTCATTTGGGAAAGGGTTAAAATCTCACAGCTAGTCTAAATTAGATGCCATATTTCAGCAAACTGACCAAATATCTAGACTGTTTGATTACCAAAGACAAATTTCATCATTAGTGTGACATTTGGCATTTATTGTATCGTCTGCAAATGCTGTCAATTTGGACCTCTCAAAACTTTTGTCCTGGACCTGAATTCACCAACCATTCCTAAAAACATTCTCAGTCATATCCTTCAAGTTTTTTCCAAACTTGAAAGTAAAACAACCTCTGATTGGGTTAACCGAGTGGTTTAGCCAATCAGAAGCTGTGCTACTTTCAAAGTTAAAGAATTATTGGGAATAAGACTAAGAACATTCTTAAGAGTGGTTGTTGTTTATGTGCCTTTTAGTAGAGTTAGACATATTAGCAAATCAGAAACTGTATTTCTTCACCTGTCTGGCAGTCATAAGGGCTGGGTCTTTCTTTCCTTTACTAATTTCCCCATAATCATCAAGCTCCCCCTTTTCAAGGGCAGATAACCACTCTTTCTCCTCGTCGGATGTCTCGTCTCCAGGCTTTTTGGTTCGAATGGTTGGATCTTTTTCATCGTTTTCTGTTGCACAACATAAAATTACTATAGTTGATTTACATTCATTGCTTTAACTCTTTATCACATAATCCCGACTTTTAACAACCCTGCAAAAGAAAACTTTCGAAAACATTGTAAGAAAAGGAGAAAATGCTTGTAAGCAGCATTTCCTCCTTTTCCCACAATGTTCTCTATCCTTCTCAAATGGAATTTCAGTTTTTGATTTACATTTATTTTGTCGTCTGCAAATGCTTTCAATTTGGACCAGTCCAAAATTTTATAATCAGTAAAGAGTAAACTCAAAACCACACAAAAATTTAGCCATGCATAAAATGAATGTGCAGACTGACCTAAGACCTACACTGTCCACTTTTTTTTCAAGATATTATAGTAATAATAACAGCATATGAAAGCAATATCAACATCATAGACTTTTTCCCACACAATCTTAACTTTTGACAACCTTGAGAAGGAAGCCTTTAGAAAACATTGTGCGAAAAAGGAGAAAATGCTGGTGTCCAGCATTTTCTCCTTTTCCCACTATGTTTTCTACCCTTCCAAAAGGAATTTCATTTTTTTAGACTCATTCATTTTGTCATCTGCAAATGCCTTTCATTTGCACAAGGCTGTTATTTTGGTTTTGTTTGGTAAAGAGTTAATACTGATAGAAAATGTCTGTATCATTTACTTGGCATTACAAGAGTTCATTGTATTTCTGCAATCTGTCTACAAAAAGCTCTTGTATGGCCTAAAGGTATAAGTTTGATCCCCACTGGTTCAAGTAGATTCTGTGGCCAAGTAACATTACAGCCCAAGTCTAGAAAATGATTGATTCTATTGGTTTTTGTGCCATTTTCAACATTATTTCAGTTACATCACAGTGGCCAGTGCAGCTGTCCATGATTTCTTGGAGTTTCTTTTCATCAATACTGCACAGTTTTCTTCCCAAGCTGCTGAAAGCTTTGCAACATAATCAAATCATAGTCAAAACAATGATAGGCAGTGAGAGAGAAACAAATCATATTTCAATGACTTTCATAAATCCTATGAAAGAAATTGGCTGACCACATGGTGTCAACTTTTGCAGATGAGCCAGAGGATTCGGCCCTATAAAATGATGAAACTCGAGTAACACACAAATAATCAGCTGTTGCCATGATATCAATAAGATATAGACAAAACATTCTTCAAATAAATAAATACATGTAATGAAGCACCTCACATCTAAATCATTGCCTCAACTCTTACCAAACCACAAAATTTAAGACTTGTGGGACAGCATTTGCAGACAACAAATCAATATGTTGCTCAATAATTTGATCTGGAAATAAAATTGTAGAAAACATTGTGGGAAAAAGAGAGAAAAGCTGGTTACCAGCATTTTCTATCTTTCCAAGGTTTTCAAAACCCTTCTTGCTGAGGGTTGTTAAAGGTGGATACTTAGAATTTTCACATCACACCAAATCAAAAAATATATATATCACTGAACTTTATATGAAAAAACAATACAAATCATCAATAATTAAGAATCATAAAATTACAAATAAAAATTTTTTTGATGGTATTCCCATAAAAGGCTACGTAGCCTCTTAGCTATTTTTAGATTTTGCGCCAAAAATAAAACTAGAAGGCCCTGAAGGGCCTGAATATGCTCTACTGGCAGAGAGTTTGCTTTTAAATAAAGCATACATAGGAATTCATTACGCAAAAAGACAAAAAAGTTGACATTTTCAACTCAAAATGGCTACTTTTCCATTACTGTTTGTTGAATTTTTTCAAACTCAAAAGGGTTAAAAAGCTATTGATGGGATAAACAAGCTGAAAAATTCATAAAAATCTGATCACAAATAAATACTTTATCATGTAAACAGGCAATGAAATTGTTCAATTTGAAAAGACTACTTTTCCCATACTGTTTGTCGGATTTTTTTCAAAATCGATAGGCTTAAAGTTATTGATGAGATAAACAAACTGTGTAAGTTTCACAGAAATCTGACCAAAAATGAATACTTTATTGCGTAAACACGAAATGAAAATTTTCAACTTGAAATGGCTACTTTTCCCATACTGTTTGTTGGATTTTTTTCAAAATCAATAGGGTTGAAGCTATTGATAAGATAAACAAACTCTGCAGGTTTCATGGAAATCTGACCAAAAATACAGACTTTATCGCGTAAACAAGAAATGGAAATTTTAAACTTGAAATGGCTACTTTTCCCATACTGTTTGTCGGATTTTTTTCAAAATCAATAGGGTTAAAGCTATTGATGAGATAAACAAACTGTGTAAGTTTCATAGAAATCTGACCAAAAATGAAGACTTTATCACGTAAACAAGAAATGAAAATTTTCAACTTGAAATGGCTACTTTTCCCATACTGTTTGTTGGATTTTTTTCAAAATCAATAGGGTTGAAGCTATTGATAAGATAAACAAACTCTGCAAGTTTCATGGAAATCTGACCAAAAATACAAACTTAATCGCGTAAACAAGAAATGGAAATTTTAAACTTGAAATGGCTACTTTTCCCATACTGTTTGTCGGATTTTTTTCAAAATCAATAGGGTTAAAGCTATCGATGAGATAAACAAACTGTGTAAGTTTCACGAAAATCTGACCAGAAATGAAGACTTTATCGCGTAAACAAGAAAACGACTAATGGACGGATGGACGGACAGACAGACGGACGGACGACGGAAACCACGCCATAACATAAGCTCTGCTGGCTGAAAGCCAGTAGAGCTAAAAATGCATTTTGGGAATGTTAAGTGTCTGGCACGTGACCAATAACGCTTAAATTCCATTATATCACAAACATGTAATTTTTTTTCATAATATCTTCTTCGAACGCTATGTTTGAAGCTTCGTCTGTGTATTTCCAGTATGTAACTGAGCGAGTTGTTCATGTAAAAATAGAACGTGTTTCCCGTCGATGTCGACCTTGGCCGTAGTAAATCTCTAATTTCTCGTGTTGTTGGATGGTTTTCGACTACTGGGGTGTTATGAATGACGATTATAAGGCTTTGGGAGTATAAGGATGATATTTTTGTATTTTTGTAAATTTTTTGTCCCAAATTCTGAAGGGCCACCTTTAATACTTGGGATTGTGCAGCAAAATCATGAAATTCAATACAAACAACATCTTACCCCAAATATCATCAGTGACATTGACAATGGCATCTGTAGATTCTTGCTTCATTGTAACAACACTGTGAAAAAAAAACAATATAACAATGTACTTTAATGCTTTACCAAACAATTATTATTATCCCTGCCGAAGTTGGTGGGATATAGTTTTAGCATTTCTGTCTGTTAGTCTGTCTGTGTGTCCGCCTGAGACAATATCTCAAAAACCATTGGACAGAATTTCATGAAACTTTATAATTACTTACATTATTTTCTAACGTATTACTTTTGATATATATAATGTCCATGTATTGTTTGTCCATTATTACCGTTTGTTTGTCTGTTTGTTTGTATACGTCTATCTGTTCCGCATGTATTTGTACATGAGATTGACGAGGAACCTCATGGTTCAAGTCAAAGAATAACTAGACGGCCCTGAAGGGCCTGAATATGCTCTACTGGCAGAGAGTTTGCTTTCAAATAAAGCATACATAGGAATTCATTACGCAAAAATACAAAACAAATTGACATTTTCAACTCAAAATGGCTACTTTTCCATTACTGTTTGTTGAATTTTTTCAAACTCAACAGGGTTAAAAAGCTATAGATGGGATAAACAAGCTGAAAAATTCATGAAATCTGATCACAAATAAATACTTTATCATGTAAACAGGCAATGAAATTGTTCAATTTGAAAAGACTACTTTTCCCATACTGTTTGTCAGATTTTTTTCAAAATTGATAGGATTAAAGCTTTTGATGAGATTAACAAACTCTGCAAGTTTCACGGAAGTCTGACCAAAAATGAAGACTTAATCGCGTAAACAAGAAATGAAAGTTTTCAACTTGAAATGGCTACTTTTCCCATACTCTTTGTTGGAATTTTTTCAAAATCAATAGGGTAGAAGCTATTGATAAGATAAACAAACTCTGCAAGTTTCATGGAAATCTGACCTAAAATGAAGACTTTATTGCGTAAACAAGAAATGTAAATTTCAAACTTGAAATGGCTACTTTTCCAATACTGTTTGTCGGATTTTTTTCAAAATCAATAGGGTTAAAGCTATTGATGAGATAAATAAACTGTGCTAGTTTCACGAAAATCTGACGACAAATGAAGACTTTATCGCGTAAACAAGAATTGAAAATTTTCAACTTGAAATGGTTACTTTTCCCATACTGTTTGTCGGATTTTTCTCAAAATCAATAGGGTTGAAGCTTTTGATGAGATAAACAAACTGTGCAAGTTTCACGAAAATCTGACAACAAATGAAGACTTTATCGCGTAAACAAAAATTGGAAATTTTCAAATTGAAATGGCTACTTTTCCAACATTGTTTGTTGGATTTTTCTCAAAATCAATAGGGTTGAAGCTATTGATGAGATTAACAAACTGTGTGAGTTTCATGAAAATCTGACGACAAATGAAGACTTTATCGCGTAAACAAGAATTGGAAATTTTCAACTTGAAATGGCTACTTTTCCCATACTGTTTGTTGGATTTTTTTCAAAATCAATAGGGTTGAAGCTATTGATAAGATAAACAAACTCTGCAGGTTTCATGGAAATCTGACCAAAAATACAGACTTTATCGCGTAAACAAGAAATGGAAATTTTAAACTTGAAATGGCTACTTTTCCCATACTGTTTGTCGGATTTTTTTCAAAATCAATAGGGTTAAAACTATTGATGAGATAAACAAACTGTGTAAGTTTCATAGAAATCTGACCAAAAATGAAGACTTTATCACGTAAACAAGAAATGAAAATTTTCAACTTGAAATGGCTACTTTTCCCATACTGTTTGTTGGATTTTTTTCAAAATCAATAGGGTTGAAGCTATTGATAAGATAAACAAACTCTGCAAGTTTCATGGAAATCTGACCAAAAATACAAACTTAATCGCGTAAACGAGAAATGGAAATTTTAAACTTGAAATGGCTACTTTTCCCATACTGTTTGTCGGATTTTTCTCAAAATCAATAGGGTTGAAGCTATTGATGAGATAAACAAACTGTGCAAGTTTCACGAAAATCTGAAAACAAATGCAGACTTTATCGCGTAAACAAGAAAAAGACTAATGGACGGACAGACGGACGGACGGATGGACAGACAGACGGACGACGGAAACCCCGCCATGACATAAGCTCTGCTGGCTGAAAGCCAGTAGAGCTAAAAACTATATCTATTAACCTATTCTGCTGAAAAACCTTTTTAAAAATATTTTTATCTGATACAAATGGAGCACTGGGATTGAGTACGCAGTCACATAAATTTTTGAAAAAGGTCTTTTTCAGCATGGGATATCATTTTTACGACATTGCTTGTTAATTTTTGCAACCCTGAGAATGATGGCTTTAAAAAACTTTGTTGGCAACAGAGAAAATGCTGGTATCCATCATTTTTCCCTTTTTTTTTACATACCAGTAAGTTCTACCCTACCCAAATCCCCTCATTTATCCACATTTATTTTATCATTTGAAAATGCTTCCAGTTTGTTCAAATCTAAAACTTGTCTTGTGGTAAAGTGTTTACCCTTTATCTCACAATCCTGAATTTTAGTATCCTCAAGAGAAAAGGCTTGTAAAAATACATCTACATGTACTTTTGGAAAAGAAGCAAAATGATGGTTAACAGCTTTTCTTCCTTTTCCCATTTATAAGTCTAGACTTTAAAAGGTAAATTCATTGATTTTAGCCACATTCAGTCTTCAGATTATGCTTTCAGTTCAGTCAAATCTAAATCTGAAAAAAAAAGAGGAAATGCTGGTAAAAGAGTTAACTCTTTCCCACATGACAAAATTTTAGACAGGTTCAAATTGAAAGCATTTGCAGACAACAACATAAAGGTGACTGAAAAATTGAAATATGTTCTGGGAAGGGTAGAAAACACTGTGGGAAAAAGGAGAAAAATGCTGGATTTTCTCCTTTTCCCACAGTGTTTTCAAAAGGCTTCTTTCTCAGGGGTATCAAAAGTAGGGATTGAGTAGTAATGGGTTAAAAGTCATTTTCACCTTAAAGCCTGCTACTTTTCTCTTGAACTGTAAACTTAAAATCCTTAAAAAAACAAACAAACAAAATCTACTTTACTTTTTTGTGCCAAGCATTTCCTGTCCAAATTTAAACTTCAGCTTGATGGGTCCCTTAGGGGACCCTGAGAGTTCATCTATGGTCTCAGACTGTGCTTCCTCCCCCTCAAAACCCATTGAAGGCCTCTTTTTATGTTTCTTCTTATGTTTCTTGTGCTTCTTGTGACCTCCTGGAGAAAACTCCAAATTTTCAGGTGATTCTAGTTTGGAAAAGAAACAGAAAAGATGAGGCAAACTCTTTAAAATTTCTCAATCATGTTATCATTTCTGGCCTTCAGTATGAGAAGCTAAATAATGCTGCAATGGGAATAACTGCTTACAAATTTTCTCATACTACCTCAACATTTTTCATCTAGTAGTAAAACAACAGAATTGATTGTTCCGACCAACCTGAGCAGCTCAAGTGGCAGGGATTTGGACTTGTGAATGACCAAGTATCAGACCACTAAAGGGAGTAGCTTAGAGTTCAGTGCTGGTCATCTGAACTTACTAGAAAACTTTGGGATGAGAAGCTTAGCCTAAGTCCCACATTATGATCCTATAGTCTGAGCATGCACAGGAACCAGTTATAACTTAGGCTGTGATTCATCCTGTGTCTTGCATTATCCCCTATAGCATGGGCTCCCTGTCCTTTAGCAAGTAAAGCTAAATAATGTGGCAATGGGAGAAAATGCATTCAAATTTTCTCATTTTACCTCATTACAAATATTTTTCAGATCTGCTTTTAAAAGAACTAGAACAACATCTGAACTAATTAGACCGACTGGAATAGCTCAGGTTGTGGGTGTAAAACATCAAGCATCAGTCACTTTCAGATGTGCGTACAGGCCACAAAGCTGACCATCTAAACTTACTAACAGCATTACTGATGAGAAGTTAGCAAGGTTTTGAGTGAAAGCCACATACACCCAGCTGGCTTAATCCTTTACCAGACGTTAAAATGTAAAACATGACGGATATCTCCAGTTAAAAGGTGCCTACTGAGGTATTGCCGAATGTCACAGGTACATTTTTGTGTTGTCTATCGCTAGGCAAAAGGAAATTATGATCAATGTTTGTTTCGTGGGTGATCTTGGGTGGGAAAGGGTGTCTTGCACTAGTGTCGGCAATCGAAACATTGCATGCCTTGTGTTTATATTATATAGGGGAGATTTTTTTTTTCACATTTTGTCATTTATTTTGGTTATAGAAAAATTCCTGTGCATGGGTATTCAATACCTTCAGTCTGAAGGGGTCTGCTCCAATGCTATTTTTGTTACTGTTCTTCGCATACACCTTCATATCAGCCATTCATTAAACCCTTCTGGAAAAAATACGATTTTACCTGCATCTTTTCGAACGGCTCTATGCGACAGAATTTCCAATCACAACTAATAAAATGGGCATGGATCGTTAGATAAATGATTAATCTTTACAAAAAAAACTGGTGTTACTTAATATCCAACTCTTACGTTTGTGCAAATCTGTACTTTTCAACGTAAATAACCGTTGACCTACTTCACCAGAAATCAAAACATGGTGATCTTTTCAATGCGCATGTCTCGGCAGAAATCGAAGTATCTCTGACACGCTACAGGACGGTTTAGTTGCGAATTTTGCTGTAAACAAACGCACCTTGATCGAACTTGGCTGTATAGGTTTAGGGAACCAGACTGTACAAAATTCAAATTCCGTTGAGTGCGCATGCCTGACTAACGGAAGTCGCCGTGTTAGTTGTTTACAAATTACGCTGGATTTATTTACTTTGGGAAAAAAGGTAAATTCCCATTGATTTAATTGGAATTTTGCAGCATATTTTGTGTGCTCTTAAAGATTAATCATTTATCTAACGATCCATCCCCATTTTATTAGCTGTCATTGGAAATTTTGTTGCATTGAGCCGTTCGAAAAGATGCAGGCAAAATCGTTTTTTTTTCCAGAAGGGTTTAATGAATGGCTGATATGAAGGTGAATGCGAAGACCAGTAACAAAAATAGCATCGGAGCAGACACCTTCAGACTGAAGGTAGGGTATTCAATAAATCCATTGTTTCAAATACAAACATTTTTAACTAGTGCCATGGATTAAGTGAATATCAAACAATCGTACTGATTATTGATTTAAGGCTTTAGGCTTTCTAAAATGCATGAAGACATACATGAAAAGACCTTTCATTTTGGTTACGAACATGCACGAGTGCGAATCTTCGAACAACAACAAAAAAAAGACAACGTCAAAATATCTATCATCAACAAACAATAAATTGAAAATTTTATTGAAAATTGAAAAAAAAATATTAATTTTCATTTCATTACCATCTCTTCTCTCAGTTTCTTTCATTTCTTTTCTTTTCCCCATTTTCACTCGGTTAATATTTAGTACAATATTCTGTTAGAGTAGCGTCCCTTATTTGAAGGTTTAGCTTAAGCCAATTAATTTCCAAAACGGAAATCGTTTGGTCATCCCTTTTTTGTAGCTTTATGTTCGTAAACCATTTTCACTCGTTACTTTATTTTACATTCAAATGACTATGTGTGTTGTGTGTGTGTGTGGGGGGGGGGGGGAGGTATGGGTGGGGGTGTGTTGGTGTTATCGTCATATAAAAGTGCAATTAACTAAGTGCAGCAATCCGACTGGGGTGGACCGGTAACTAGTGCACCACTTGGTAAAACGCCTGTCTATCAATCCTGAGGCCAGAGGTTCGATACCCGGTCTAACCAGGACCTCTCCCCGAGACACCTTGTGTTCCCACCCATCTAGAGGTAAACTGGTTTGGAACCCAGAGATAGCCTGGCGTATATCGGTGCTTTACACCGGGTACTACAACTAACGAACCAAGGAGGTCTGTTCGAAGAAGAATTAGGGGCTTGTACCCGGATTTCCTTATATCCGATTCTTTCTCTCTAATGGTCCATACCAAATATGCCTAGAGCACAGAGGGACCTTAAACCTACAAAGTCATCATCAGCTATCGTACTTTTCGATGCTTGAGTAACTGAACTAATCCACACAGCATCAAAAACTATATCCATGACAATTTTGGATGTTCTAAAACAGTAGGCCTATCGTCCTGTCAAAAACGGAATACAAAAGTGGCATAATACAAATCGTGTGCTTTCGGAAAAGAAACTAGTTATATAGTTAGATCATGATTTCAGTCAAGAATTTATTTCCTATCCGTACCAATTTACACAAGAGCAAGATGATAACCGGTTTAACTTGATGGCAGTTTAAGAAAGTGTCTTTCATCCGCCTGCAGTAAATCAAGGGACAAAGGTGATCTCGACGGGGTGACTCGGAACCACGACCCCTGGAACACTAGTACCGCATCTCTACCAATTGAGCTAGCCAGGAATCTGGTCGTGAGTCCACCCAACGTACACAACACACACACACACACACAAAACCTGCTCTTGGAAATAACAAGGCATGCAAACAGAGGAAATACAGGACACCGGCATTTAATCCTTTTCCCACGTTTTTTTTTCTTCAGTTTAAAGACCTATCCTTATACGGTTGAGCCACGTTTAGTCGATTTACTTCCAAAACTTCGTAACTACAGCTTGTTTCAAGCTGTAGTAACGAAGTTTTGGAAGTAAACCGACTATTCAGTGTTTCGTTGTCCGCTAGTAAATTGATAGCTCTCTTGTAACCAACCACCTGTGACAGTAAAGCTGGGTCGGTCCATCTGTAATGTACAGGGGTTGATACTCATTGTTTGGTAAAGGGTTCAAAAGGTTAGAATGAGCGAAATAATATTGTAGGTGGACTTCTAGCACCCTAGAGATTCAGTTTCTGAAAATGTATCAGACTCTTGATCTTTATATATCACAATATTGACCCATGCTCTGTGAAAAGAGGGCTTAATGAATCTGCAATAAATTATCGATTCAAGTTTGCCTGTCCAGTCCGTGCAGGCTGATATGCATCGAAACTTTCACTCTCTTGCACCCCGGATCTGATTCACATTCACGTATGGGGAGAGTAACGAACGACAATCTCTGCTCAGAGATTGCGAAACTTTTTGCTATTGGTAAACTTTCTTGCATGTCCAACAATAATTCTACCTGCAGCTGTAGTCAGTCATCGTCAGTCAAAATCGTTTATATAGATTTGAACAATGCTCTCGCAAAAGGGGGCCTATAAAATCTCCCAAGCCGGCCATCACATTCCAACGGCTCCATAATAGGTGCTATTTTTAACAACCGGTTTAGTCATGCAGTAGACTTATCCTCGGATATACAAGGAAATTCGATCACTAATAGCGAAAAGTTTCGGCATTGGTCCATACTTTTCGCGGATGCATTAAGCCCCCTTTTATTAGGCTATGGCCCAGATCGAAAAAGGGCTCTATTTTTAATTTTTTTTCAATCCATCTGGTAGAAAAATTCAAATGGTACAGTGAGTTAGGATAGCCTATTAGGGTCACTTTAAGCATGGATGCCAGATCTGAAAGTGGTGCAGATTTTTTTTATATGCTAATAAACGCGCCTACCCCAAATTTGCCTATTACAAAAATTAAACTTTTCCTATGTTCACAATAATGAAAAAAAAAAATGAAACAATGCAATCTTTTTGACAAATCTTTTGAATTTAAGATGCTCATAAAAATCCACATTTACATGTATGTAAGACATATTTTAAATCAAGTCTGACCAATTTCACGTACCGTAAAACTCCTAATAAATGTTCCTTGCAGAATGAATTGAAAACAATCTCTGATTTTCAGTCTTCACATTGAATGTGTCAATATTTCTGGCTAGATTTTTTCACAGTTTTGGCTAGAGCTACTAGGACAGACAAAGAGGACCAGAATTAAGAATAGTTATGGAGTTTTAGCATTTAGCACCTCAAAAATAATCTATTTATGAGTGCAACAGTATAATTTGTTGTTGCGCACTACCCTTTGATTTCGTTATTTCATTATATATTCACAACTGTAACCATAAGTATGCCAACACAAAGATTTAGCTATTTTCATTACATCATCTGCTTTATTTCCTTTTTTATTCTTACTCTCCTACTCTGTTAATCTATTTCACTGATGCAACAGGGGATATGACTTGAAACAAGAGGGTCATGATGGCCCTGTATTGCTCCACTGGCTAATAAGTGAAAACACTACAAGCCAAACATTACCACTCCGGCAAAATGGTTTCAAACTTGAAGACATACAATAGGCTAAGGCCCAGGCCAAAAAAAGGGCCCTTTTTCTTTTTTTCATCCATCTGTTTCTCTAGTTCACTGATGCAATAGGGGATATAACTTAACACAAGAGGGCCATGGTGGCCCTGTATCGTGCCACTGGCTAATACGTGAAAACACTACAAGCCAAATAGTACTACTGTGGGCAATTAGTTTTAAACTTGAAGACATACAATTTTTTTTTCTATAAAATCCTACGAGAAAGTTATGGCCCCTTGACCCTTGACCACATTGACCACAAAGCTATAATTACTTGAATCCTGGTTTTCAAAGTTTCCTAAAAGAAAAAAGGCCATGTATAACATGAGACCCATGAAACATGGCTAAATTTGGTAGCCCTAGGCTTTATTATGGTTAGTAAAAAGATCATTTATAAAGTTTTCAACACAAAAGCCAAGGTAAAACTTGTGACCCCTGGTGTGGGGACAAACTTAACCCAAAGGCTATAATTTGGGCCCTTCTGGTAGAGACCCACTAGATAAAATTTGGTAGTCCTAGGCCTTGCGGCTATGTACTTGTAGAATTTTAAAGGCTTTCCCAATATAAGACCATGTAAAACTTGTGACCCCGGGGCCGGGCCAAATTTGAACCCAGGACTATAAGTTGGGCACTCTTGGTAGACGCCAAGTTGATAAAGATACATGCCAAATTTGATAGCCCAAGGCCCTAAAGAAGGATTTTTAAGTTTTCCTTATATAATCCCGTATAAAACTTGTGACCCTCTAGGAGGGGGCAATTTCGACTCCAGGGCTATTACTTGAAGGAACTTGGTAGAGGTTCACAACATAAAGCTACATGCCATGTTTGGTAGCCCTAGGCCTTATGCTTTCAGATAAGAAGATTTTCAAAGATTTCAATATTTTTCAGTTTTGTTGCCATGGCAAACAGAGTTTTTGAAGGAATCAGATTCATTCAAGAAATTCTGAAGAAAGCCATGGCAGGATCATTTCTGTGAAGTTTCATCAAGTTTGGACGGGTAGTGTCAGAGGAGATGTTTGAAATATAAGTTAATGCACATACGGACAGACACACGACGGACAGTGGGCCATGAAATAAGCCTTCGACCAGTGGAGCTAAAATCCTCTTGCTGACTTGAAATTAACAAATGCGCTGTTCATTCAGCGTAATTGTGACGTGTGATCAATCATCAGTTTCTTTGTTTGCTGCATTGACAGTACAGCTTCTGTGTGTGTGTGTATGTGTATATGTTGTGGATGTGGGTGTGGATGTGGATGTGGGTGTTTTTCTGGGTTCTTTTTTTAGCTCACCTTGGCACAAAGTGCTAAAGGGGAGCTATTGTGATCGTCCTATGTCTGGCGTCCAGTGTCTGTTGTCCATCAACAGTTTCTTTAAACATCTCCTCCTGAGCAAATCTTGATGAAACTTGGCAGGGATGTTCCTTGGGTGAAGCTCTACTAAAACTGTTCAAAGAATAGAATTCCACTCATAATTCTGGTTGCCATGGAGGCAAAAAGGAAAAAAATACAAAATCCTTGAAAATCTTCTTCTCTGAAAGTAGAAGGCATAGAGCTTTGATATTTGGTATGTGGCCATCTCCTAGTGGACCTCTACCAAGTTTGTTCAACTAATGCAACTGGGGTCAAAACTGGCCCGACCCCGGGGGTCACAAGTTTGAGCATAGGAACAAAGAAGGAAAACTTTAAAAATCTTCTCCTCTGAAAATTGAAGACATAGATCTTTGATATTTAGTATGTAGCATCTCCTAGTGGACCTCTACCAAGTTTGTTCACATGATGCCCCTGGGGTCAAAACTGGCCCCGCCCAGGGGGTTACAAGTTCAAACATAGGAACAAAGAATTAAAATTTTAATATTCTTCTTCTCGCAAAGTAAAAGGAATAGAGCTTTGATATTTGGAATGTTACATCTCCTAGTGGACCTCTACCAAGTTTGTTCATATGATGCCCTTGGGTTCGAAAGTGGCCCTGCCTCGGGGGTCATAAATTCGAACACAGGAACAAAGAAGGAAAAGTTTAAAAAAAATTCTTCTCTGAAACTTGATGGCATAGAGCTTTGATATTTGGTATGTAGCATCTTCTAGTAGACCTCTACCAAGTTTGCTCATATGATGCACCTGGGGACAAAACTGGCCCTGCCCTGGGGGTCACAAGTTCAAACATATGAACAAAGACAGAAAATTATAAAATTCTTCTTCTCTAAACCTAGAAGGCATAGAGCTTTGATATTTGGCATTGTAGCAATTCCTTCTGGACCTCTCCCAAGTTTGTCCATATCATGCCCATGGGGTCAAAACTGGCCCTGCCCCTGGGGTCACAGGTTAGATTAAAGTTCATCAAAGAAACATGAGGGAAATAAAGCTATAGTCTCAGGTGAGCACTCCATGGCAACTGTCCCTCTTGTTGAAATGCAATGATGTAACAGATTTATTTCCTACATAACAATCATATTTTTAATGCATATAGAATGAATATAGTTAACAGTGGGTACTGAAGGGTAACTGAAATAACTTAAATGTAATTGTAATAACATTGAAAGTCTTAACTTGTCAACAAACAGTATTTTCCGAGCAAATGACTTTTCTTCATTTCATGTGTAACTATTCAATTATTGTTTCATTTGATTTTTCTCAAATAAAGGCACTAAGTACAAATCTTTTTTTGATACTTATATGTGTCTGCGCTGTAACATTTTGTGTCATTGCTGTAAAACATGAGTCGTTTACATAACAATGATTAAAAAAAGCTCATGAAAAGAAGCTGCGACGTTTAATTTAATAAAAACAATTTCTGGGAACAAAACGGAAAATACAGTTACATTTTAGTACAAACAGCTAGGAATCATTTACTAGATCTATATAACTTTTTCAAGAAATTAAAATAGTTGCAAAACACTGATCTTCTCTGACATATAACGTGCCAAAATTTTGTTTCAAAATACTCAATTAATATAAAACAGATATGTGTTATACAGATGATTCTAAGTGAAATATTATAATCTGAACCAGAAAATATTTATTTTTCTTAATTAGAATGGAATGTCTTTTACTTTACAATTTTGTTACATGAAGGACATGTCGATGTGTTATGACTAGCATTGCATCACAGTAGACAATATTCCGGTGTGGATGTAAGGAACCTTATCAACCAAAAAACTCCAACTTAATTTTCAAAAATCGTGTCTCCTAAAATCTGCCATAATTATATAATAGCTCATAGATGGCCGTAAATATACATTAGTGGGTGGGGTAAAAGATAAGCAAGACCGTAACAAATATACAATGCAGCAATTTAGTACAATAGTAAGCATTTAGTTCTCATCAAACCCTTTCACAAGAAGTTGAAACACAAAAGTCTTAAATGATATTGAGTTGCTCATGATTTTTAAAAAATGTATGCAAATTTGGTGGGTGGGGTAACACCAGGACACCCAATGTATTTTATCTTCTCCTGTAACTGAATTTTACCATTGCTTATGTGCTTAACTATCAATTAGACCTATTTGCAATCAATATACTCCGGAAGATATTGAAATTTTGTTGTTTATACACATAAGCTCTATTCAACACATTTTCAGTGGGTGGGGTAACAAAATGTCGTCTGAAAAAAATCTGCACCACTTTTGTTTCTGGCATCCACCCTAATTTGACTTCTATATAGCTGTACTATCACCTGGTACCAATGAAATTTTTCTACCAGACGGATTGAAAAAAAATTGAATCCAGCTTGCCAGGCCTTAGACTAATACAGATCATGGCTCTTTTACAAATAAGTGACTGTTTGTTCGGTATAATGTCTCGGAGATGCTTCATGCCGCCTTCTCACAGAGCATGGCTCAGATAGAAAGTCGAAGTTAAATGAAATAAAACTCTATGTTATGTTACTGTTTGTAGAGGTGATCACTTAATCACACGGAATCAAAAGATCTGTTAACTCTTTACCAAACGACAAAATTTTAGACCTGTCCAAATTGAAAACACAGTTTGCAGACGACTTAATAGAGGTGAGTCAAAAATTTAAATTTGTCTCCAGCACGGTAGAAAACATTGTGGGAAAAGTAGAAACTGCTGGTAAACAGCATTTTCTCCTTTTCCCACAATGTTATCAGAAGGCATCTATCTCAGGGACGTGGACCCAGGGATTGTTTGGTAAAGGGTTAACTCTTTTACCACTGAATCACTTAAACTCTTTACCAAACATTCCCGACTATTAATGATCCTGAGAAAGAAAGCTTAAAAAAAAACATTGTGGGAAAAAGAGAAAATGCTGGTAACCAGTCTAAGATATCATTGAGGCAAACATTCTGACCATTTTTCATGAGTATCAGACTGAAAATGTGGCCTCTAGAGCGTACACAAGGTTTTTCTAAGATTTGACCTAGTGACCTACTTTTTGACCCGACATGACCCAATTTCAAACTTGTCCGAGATTTGATCGAGGCAAACATTCTGACCAAGTTTCATGAGTATCAGATGAAAAATGTGGCCTCTAGAGCGTACAAAAGGTAAAGTTGACAACGGACGACGCACGACGGACGCCGGACACAGCACTATCACAATAGCTCACTCTTTTTTTTTTAAACATTGCAATTTCAAAGTTTTTTTTCTTTCGCTCTCTCTCCCTTTTTTTTTTTTGGGGGGGGGGGAGAAAGGGGGTTGGGGTGGGGGCGGGGGCGGGGGCGGGGGTATCTCCTAATGAGGACCATTTTTCAGTTATTCCCTTGATTTTTCTCTAGTACTATATTGGTCCTGATAGGAGAATAACTTGGACTTTATTCTTGATTTCCTTGTACTGAACGAGACAATATTTTAAGTAAATCTAGTTAGATTATTTTCAACAAATCTATTTATACGGATTTCCTGGTGATTAAGAACAGAGTTTAAGTTGAATTACATGTGGACCTTAAACAGAGATCTTAAATCATTGTCATGATTATCGCAGTATCCCCAAGGGAACCAAGGATAAAAACAAAGGAATTCGGGTACCTTCAGGCTTTATCTGGCAAGGGAGATAACGTAATCGACAGGAATGGCCCCCATTAGACAGTATAGATCCAAGATGTCGTTGTCGTGGTTGTGACATTCAGTCTCGTGAACAAAAGGTCCAACATTCGATACCCGATAGCGGGTGTCAATCTTAGGCGTTTTCTTTGGCCCACACATGTGGCGTGAGCGCTGGTGCAGATCTAGTTCCCAGGAAGCAGAATCTCGAGAGATTCATGTAAGCTGTAAGAGCTTGTTTCTCATTCGATGTGAAATGAATATGTTAAAACTAAGATCAGACTGCTCGTTCTGTGAGGTTTGAACTTAACTCATTACCAAACGGCAAAATTTCAGACTTGTCAAAATCAAAAGCATTTGCAGACGACAAAACAAAAGTGACTGAAAAATTGAAATTTGTTTTGTGAAGGGTAGAAAACATTTTGGGAAAAGGAGAAAATGCTGGTTACCAGCATTTTCTCCTTTTCCCACAATGTTTTCTAAATGCTTCCTTCTCAGGGGCGTCAAAAGTAGGGATTGTGTGGTAATGGGTTAAAAGATACTGGCAGCAAAAAAGCATCGAGGTGCGCTTGTCAGCTTATGGGTTAAACCTTTACCACACAATGACGACTTTTGACAAGTCTGAGAAAGAAGCATTTTGAAAACATTGTGGGAAAAGAAGAAAACTTGTTACTTACATTTTCTCCTTTTCCCACAAAGTTTTCTACCCTGACAAAGAAATATTGCGTCATGTGAGCCACTATAAAATTGTCGTTTACAAAAATGTTTTGAATTTGGATAGGTCTAAAGTTTTGCTGTGTGGTAAAGGTTAAAAATATGAACGATATTTTATAATGATCCAGTAATCTCGCCGATAGCTTTTCTCATATAAACACAACAACCACAAAAATCTAAAGTTATAAACTACTACAGCTTTATTTATCATGCCAAGACTTAAACACAGATTGTAAACTTATTCGGTGAAAAAATTCAACCGATAATATTGATATGTTAAAAATTCGATCAGATAAGGTACTTCATGTACAGTTTGAAAAGCAATCTTGGCGGCTGTGTAGATGTTTATTCGAAAACAGATGTCAGTGTAAGTCTCACAATTGCAGTTAAAAATTGCTAGATCTATATCGTCAAAGTGTGCAATCAAACTTTGTCGTATTCCTGAACGACCCGTTATTAACACGACAGAACAGTTTCGTATCTCAGACCTCGGGATAAAGTGCTATATCAGGTAAATTGGTCTCAAATCATCAGCAAAGATCTTAACTGTGGAAAAAGGAGAAAATGCTAGTTATCGATATTCTCTCCTTTTTCTCCATATGTTTCCAAAAGCCATTTTTCCTGAGGATCATTAACTCTGACTCTGCTAAGCGCGACTCATTGACCTTTCGCAGACAATGTAGATCAAGATCAAAATGCACAGAACATGCAGTCTGATCTTAGGTTTACACTGTTCGATAAGGGGATATCATTCGCCAAAACATCTTTAACCCTTTACCCCATAAGGCATTTCTATGGTATCTCTAATTGACCCTAAATAACAGCAAGGATGAAGCCGTTTCTTATGTGTATATGACACCTTTTGAAAGCATAGAAAACATTGTGACAAAAGGTGAAATTGCTCGTCACGAGCAATTTCACCTTTTGCCACAATGTTTTCCAAAGGCTCCCGTAAGGAATGCGTAGAAATGAGTATCTGTGGAGTAAAGGGTTTGTACTAGATCTAGTTGAAAATGTTGTTTTAGTTAGTTAGCTAGAATCGTATTAATCCTTTACCAAACGACAAACTTTTTATGCTTGTCCAAATGGAAAGCATTATTTTGCAGACGACAAAATAAATGTTACTGTAAAGTTCGAATTTGGTTTGGGAAGGGTAGAAAACATTGTCGGAAAAGGAGAAAATGCTGGTAACCAGCATTTTCTCCTTTTTCTACAATGTTTTTAAAAGGCTTCTTTCCCATGGGTGTTAAAAGTCGGGAATGTGTTGTAAAGGGTTAAAACACAAAACTGTGTGATATAGATTAAAAGAGAGACAGTACATAGTGCTATATTTTCTCTAGATCACAATCGCTGTATACAAAATATGACGGAATTACTCGAAGGTTTTCAAACGTCTCCTCAGAAATTATAAAAACATTGAACGGATCTTCAGTGAGTGATTCTAACTGTTCGATCGAAACATCACTTCCGGTTCCAAGGACAATGGTCTGAACTCCGTTTGTCTGTAACGATGTTTTTGCCTCCCTCAGCTTTTTACCGTCAGCAGTAAAATTTCCATTGCCAACGAAAAGAATGAAAGAACGAGCATCCGGTCGTCCAGTTGGAATCACGTATTCTTGAATGTATTTCAGCACAGCGTCAACACCAATTTCCGATTTCGCGGAAGACTGTGAAACCTGATTGATGGTGGCTAACATTTCTAATGACCTGTTGTATTTATCGAAGTCAAATTCGATGTTGATATTTGTATCGTACGTAAGTAGGCTGATCTTTGTTTTATTTTCACCCAGCTCAGCTTTTTGTAGGAGGTATGTTAAGGCATTCTTGGACAGCAATACTTGCATATCTGACATCTTACTAGATGTCTGCATGACGATGATGACGTCAGATTTCTTACTAACACTGCATTCTGTAATAAAGAAAAAATTGATTACTTGAAAATTATGATACTCAGGAACGTGTTTTCTTTTTTTTACAATCTTTCTCCCTTATCCCGCCAGGAGTTAACCCTTTACCCCATAAGACATTTCTATGGTATCTCTAATTGATCCTAAATAGCAGCAAGGATGAAGCTGTTTCTTATGTGTATATGACACCTTTTGATAGCATAGAAAACATTGTGGCAAAAGGTGAAATTGCTCGTCACGAGCAATTTCAACTTTTTGCCACAATGTTTTCCAAAGGCTCCTACAAGCCATGCGTAGAAATGAATATCTATGGAGTAAAGGGTTAAAGGATATATAATGAAATGTATTATATCTACACACACAACACTGCTATGGTCGTAGTGTAGCTGATCGATCAGTTAGAAAACACTTATGCCAGAACTCCCGCTATATAGAGGTTAAAGGTCCAGTAAAGGCCAAAATGTTAAAGCAGAAGTCATAATTCGTCCGAATTTAAATAATACCATTTAAAAGCATGGAAAATATTGTGGAGATAGGAGTCTTTCGTCGCGTGCTCGGGTCATATAAAAGTCGCTAACAGAAAAAAAAAAAAATCAAAATCAGGCTAAAAGTAAACAGAAAACACAGCTACCTGGCAGGTTTTAATTTAGTTCCGAAATTAATTTCTCTGTTAGCGACTAACACTCGGACCGACTGTACAATGACAGATTGTCATCTCCACAATAACTTCAAATTTGAATGGTATTATATAAATTCAAATGCATTTTAAACACCTGTTTTGCTTACTTTTGGCCTGTATGTTACTTATAGACAGATATGTTTTCAACAAATCTATTTATCATATAACTCTCCTTGTTTTCAATGTGATACAGCCATTAGGAATTTTCTTGTCTCACACACGTGTGAGATAAGAAAATAGTGCTGTATTTGGTCAACACTCTGTAATTATATACTTCATTTCTAAAACATTGCTGACCTAGGTTTCTGCAGGAAATTAGCGGTCAAAGTTCTTGTCATGATAATGTTGTTAATTTAATCACTGTTAGATTCAAACAAAAATCAATAATATTATGCAAGTTTATCGGAACTATTTTTGTTTGTAATGTACCTGTAAAAGTAAGCGCACAGGCTTCATATAAATTTCACTACAAATGATACATGTGTGCCTCTGGTTTAACACATCTTGGACTACCGGTATAATTCTTGTTAATCAGTAATGTGATAAAAAGGAATCTGAAACTCGTTGGTTTTTGAGGTAAAAAATTATTGAACTCGTCCACAAAATATGTTATCAAGCTCGTTAAAGGCTCGCTTAATAACATTTTTGTAGACTCGTTTAACCCTTTCCCAACCAATCCCTGGTTTTTACAGGTCTAGAATAGTAGCCTTTTGAAAACATTGTAGGAAAAGAAGAAAATGCTGGTAACCAACATTTTCTCCTTTTCCCACAATGTTTTCTCCCTTGTCATAGACAGAAATCATCTTTTCAGCAAAAGTTGAATTGGATAAGTCTTCAAACCTTTTACCTTCACATGTGACATGAACAAGTTCCTTCAATACTGTATACAGTGAATTGAAATTATTCACAGAATATACACTGGAAATCGTGGTGCCTGACACATCCCTTTTGGACGCAATGTCGTAAAGTTCCTGGTGCGACACCTGGACTCCGATACCTGGTAAATAAACACTCTTCATGTTAGTTAACCCTTAATCCTACTAGACAACTAAAACGAAATTTTCGATTCGATAGTAAAAACCCAAGTGTTGCCATTTCAAACGTATGTTTTCGGGAATAAAATCTTATCGGACAGTGCAGATCCAAGATCAGACTGCACGTTCTGTGCAGTCTGATCTTGATCTACACTGTCCGCAAAAGGTCAGTGAGTTGTGCTTATCAGCCAAATGGATAAGAACTGCAGTGCTGAACTAAATCGAGAGACAATTTCTCTGTAGAAGTCAGAATATCAAGTGATTGTCCTGAATTTCTCATTTACCCTTTACCACGCTGTAAATTTTAGACCGATCCAAATTTGGAAAGCATTTGCAGACAAAAAATTATGGCGGCTCATATGACCATTTTTCTTTGACAAGGTAGAAAACTTTGTAGGAAAAGGAGAAAATGCAAGTTACCAGCATTTTCTCCATTGCCCTCAAAATGCTTCTTCCTTTGTATAAAATTGCAAGTCTTTCTACGAGTCCTTGCTATGACCGGGGGCCATCATGGAATCACATGAGAGTGGGCGGGTTTGATTGGCTATGTCAAAGTTATTATCTAATGAATATTCAAAAACCGCATACGGTTTGAAAGAGGACAAAAAGCGCTTTCCTGCACTATAAGCAAATCCGGTGAGAATTGGTTGTTAAAAGTCGGTATTGTGTGGTAAAGGCCTAAACTGGACTGCAGACAAAAAGGTCAGGCTTCAGGTTTTGAACTGTCCGATTTTGATCTACTCTGTCCGCAAATGAAACTACAGTGTAAAACGTGTTTTAATGTTTAATTCATAACAAATCAATTGACTTCCCTGCAATAGACAAAATTTTGTAAACATCGAGAGGAAAAATATTCCTACCACACAATTTATAAGCGTGTCGTTTTCTTTCTATTTATTTCTCTGTATTGGAGCTTAACACCGTTTTAATAGCTTGTATCATATCATGGCGGTCAATGCACATACGCATATGTTGCCTGGTTTCTCACACCAATACGGGCACAACTTTCGTTCCAAGCCATTGACTATTTATCTCGCATGATTCAGTGGTAAGGGATGAAATTCATCGGAAAGAAAGAACCCATAAGCACCAGGTCACAAGTCGGATACACTAACCGCTGGGCCACCGAGCATGGCCCGATTTGTCCTGACAACGTATATTGTAAACAAATATTCAAATGTCAAGTTTTGTATTTCCATAGCCTAAACTACTTTCTTAAAGGTCTGAAAGAAGACTTTGTGACAATCAATTAGATATAACAGACAAGGCTATTAAAAATCAACAGATAAATTAATTATTTTTAATTTCCACAGACTATCCAGTATTTTTAGGACCCTGGGAAAGCTTGTGAGATAATGGTGATTACTAGAATTTTCACCCTGTCAAACAATGTTTCCAAAAATGCTCTTGTCGTGGGATCTCAAAATATATAACCAATTGGTAATTAAGAGTTGTGGTTATTTGCCGCTTGAAGTAAATGTCTAAGTTCATTTGTGAGACACTCTATCTCACTGTCAGTAGACAAAACAGCTGATAACCCACCTATTGCAGATATTGTAACGCCTAGATGCTGTTTAAGGCTGTTTGCTACCTGAACTGAACTTCTGCGGTCATTAGACATACCATCTGTAAGTAGGTACACAAATCGGTCTGCCAGTGTGCTATTGTATCGCGGCACATCTCCTCCGTGCCCGGGACCAAACACTGTCTTCACCTGTCGGATGGAAAAACAGTCAAGTTAAAGACTGGAAGATTTTGTTCAGATTTGAAGTCAGTTTTAACTGGAATCGCTTGCTTTGCCTATAGTCATTTTTTATGAACCACAGTAGCGTTCTAACATCGCAAGTTAATAGAGATTTTGTTGTGTTTGTAACTATTGTTGGTAATAAATAGAACTCCAAGATACGTCTAATACTAGTGACTTTATTTACACGGAGATTAGCATAATACAAGAAGCAGAGAGTAAACTGACCACACGTGCTTTATACTGTATGTGAGCGGGGCTTATCGATGGGCTATCTGCAGAGAGGCAGGATTAGCAATACACAACAGATTTGTTTTCTAATAATTGCTCTAATCATTTAGTTATGCTTTACACCTAGGAAGCATGCATAGCAAACCGTAACATCTTTTATAAAACCACCTTCATTGAGTATAGTGCTCCTCCGCAAAGAATCAAAGCGTTGAGAATACTGAAGTGGTATTTGTCAA
Organism: Tridacna crocea; assembly: GCA_943736015.1. Taxonomy (NCBI): domain Eukaryota; kingdom Metazoa; phylum Mollusca; class Bivalvia; order Cardiida; family Cardiidae; genus Tridacna; species Tridacna crocea. The sequence continues at coordinate 28,898,504 of OX031070.1, forward strand.
GGAAACTTATTGCGTGGAATCAATAATTTGAAAGAAAAAGAGACATATTGTTCAAACATTGGCTTAAAAGCAAATGAATACCTTTTCGGTTGAAGGGAGAGTACTTATGTATGTACCTTAAAACTATAATTTTGAAATATCTTTAGCCTTTTACATTTAATTTCCAACATTATAATTAATTACTTCGATCTGTAAATATTCATGAGCAATCAAATAGAGTAGTGCACAATCATAGGACGAACAAGCCATGGAACGAATTGGTTTTGGAACAAAAAAGCCCAGGGTCAGTAGTCAAATTTGTTTCATTGTGCCAATAAAAGGCTAGGAGCGAGAGAAGATATTTTCAATCAATGATATATGGCCTCGCCCAATGTATTTTAAAATGCCATTTTAAATTACATATCTGTGTGCCACCGAAAAACTCATTTGCACGAGAAAGAATGAGTTTAACTGGGTTTATTTCCTTCTGCTTTGCACAAAATAAGGTACATGGTTATCAAAATTCAATCTTGAACTCATAGTGGTATTGTCTTCGACAAATACCACAAAAATGATATACTTTGATAATCAAAAAAAAAAAAGAAACATACCGCTTCTAGACCAAGATGTGTAAAAGTAGCTCCAGGCTTATATGTGATGTTAGCAATAGCTTCTTTAAGTGTAACATTATCTATATACTGGTTCAAATAGAACTCTATATGCGCATCCCACGAGTACGTGATCACACTGATTTGGAAGTCACGGTGACCTACAGTTATTTCGTCTGTGAAGTTCGACACAAACTCCAGTTGTTTCTTGAACTGTGACTCTGTCATGCTCACGGAGGAGTCAAGTATAAATACAACATCTGCTGGGAGTGGACGGCATATTCCTGCAAATTTAGAGTCATGCAAGATGATAAAACATGTCAAGGGGTCTCATTTTAACATGATATGAGCAGCAATAATGTAAATAATCGACGCCATTTGCGTGCAACACGCGAAAAGGGGAAATTCTGACATTCGCGTAAAGTGTCGTCTCGGATCAGCCTATGCTGTCACCGCAGGCTATGTAATTTACTGTTTCGCGCAAGTCTACTGCAGCACAAAATCTAATGAAGTCTAAAGTGCCATCTCGGATAAACCTGCGCGGCCTGCGCAGGCTGATCTGAGACAGTTATTTACGCAAATGTTCGAATACCCATTTCAACGTGTTGCACGCCATATGCACTTTGGCTATAAATAACCATTTCAAGAATACCTCGAGAAAAGAACATTAAATGTATGTCTGTGATGAATTGTACCAAAATGTCATCACTTCATGATGTATCTACAAACTGTTATGTCTGACAACTGACTAAATCATGAGGCAGAACTGGTCTTGGATAAGCAGAAAATTTACTAGTAGCAACAAGTTTCGACTCATTCCAGCTTGCAAAGTCATGGGTCGATGGTTTTTTAACTCTTTACCACACGATAAAATTTTAGACTGGTTCAAATTGAAAGCATTTGCAGACAACAAAATAAAGGTGACTGAAAAATTGAAATTTGTTCTGGGAAGGATAGAAAACACTGTGGGAAAAGGAGAAAATGCTGGTTACCAGCATTTTCTCCTTTTCCTACAGTGTTTTCAAAAGGCTTCTTTCTGAGAGGCGTCAAAAGTAGGGATTGTGTGGTAATGGGTCAACAGATACATTTTACCCCATTTTCACAAAACATGGTTCAAATTCATTCAGTAAACAGTAAAAAAAAGGCGTCGTAGATTGAAAAGATGTATTTATTTATTTATTTTTCACTAAATTATTCATTCATTCGTCTATTCTTAATTCCAATACTAACCATCCTTTTTATCAAGAATTTAGAAATCTAGACCTAGAACATCTCTACAAATATTGTAATCCATTGAAACAAGTACAGTGGTACAAAAACACAAATAAACTGAGTATCTACTTCACGTTTTACTAATATACAACCAGAAATCTTCCCAGCAAACAAATAAATTCCTTTTATTGCAATTAAGAGAGAAATTTTTCACTCAACCGATCAAGAGGGTTGAAAATTCAAGCTTACCGGTGTCACATAAAGTACCATAGAACCCAGGTGGACAATGGCATTTGAAGAAATTAACATAGTCAGTGCACGTTGCTCCGTTCTGGCACGGCGAACTCGCACATTCATCGATATCTGTGGTGGAAATAAACTTTTGTAAGTGAGTGATTTTCGGGAGTATTTGATGTTTTAAGTAACTGTCGACATAGAGCTGTCACATCATAGTGACAGCTCACCGACTCGTGTGTGTCCTGGGTTTTACAGGTGCTAGACTTTGGCCCTGATGTTTCTTGCAAAAGGACAATCCATAGAAAAACTTAATGCTTCGAATGAGGTTCGAGTTATGGCCTTTGAATATTGCGATTCCATAATTAAGAGAGAGAAACTGAGACATGGAGAGATTATGGATAACTGCTTTGTCTTTCAACAAGTCATATTTGAAAACTGCGTCCTTTGTCGCAAAGGGCTTCCTCAAAATTGTTGTCACTTGTTTGCTATCGTATCCCTCATCCACAATGTTTTAACTCTTTACAAAATTCGAAAATTAATCAGACACCTCCAAGTTGAAAGAATTGGCGGACGACAAATTTATTGCGGCTCAGTTGATGGAATTTGTCTATGAAGGGTAGAAAACTTTGTGCAAAAAGGAGAAAATGCGGGTTACCGGCAGTGTTGTCACCATATTTCTTAAAAAAAACTTTCCTCGTCACAGTTACTATTCGGGACACTGTGGTTAACTCTTTACCACACGAGAAAAATTTAGACTGGTCCAAATTGAAAGCATTTGCAGACGACAAAATAAAGGTGACTGAAAAATTGAAATTTTGTTCTGGGAAGGGTAGAAAACACTGTGGGAAAAGGAGAAAATGCTGGTTACCAGCATTTTCTCCTTTTCCCACAGTGTTTTCAAAAGGCTTCTTTCTCGGAGGCGTCAAAAGTAGGGATTGTGTGGTAATGGGTTAAGGGTTATGACCATTCAATCATGGCCGTTAAAACATGGGATCAGTTGGTAGGTTGATAAAACAAAATTTTGACTGTGTACCTATCATAAAATAGTTCAAACAGAACCTTACCTATAGCACAGATAACACCTGTATATCCCGGCTTACACAGACAATGCCAAGAATTTCCGGATGATATACATGTACCTCCATTTTCACATCGAGGCTTTCCAAGCACTTTACATATATCTACAAATATAAAAAATTCAGGATACCTTGTGCTTTGAACAGAGAATTAAAATCAAAATTCAACTTGGAGGTAGCCTGAATCTTCTTTAATTGTCTAATTCTCCCTTCGGCCTCATGTTATGTGATGAGCCCCAGTGACATTTTGACGAACAACCAGTGTCGAAGTTTGCATGTACTCCACTAAATGTAATGGAATGTGTGCAGTTCATTACTGTTTTATTTGAAAGTAATGTCCTTTTCCTCTTTAAATCCACTACTTTAAAGTCTAACATTCGTAATTCTCCATCTTGGAGAATATTGCATAAACGTGATTGCAGATGAGAGTGATCATCGGACACGGTCGTCTTTGATAACAAGAGCGTGGGTGATTTGTAGATTGGCAAAACACACCATCTTTTTTTCATTTTTCATTAATCGCATATCTTTATGGTGGGATTGAAAAATGTCTCGAAATCAGTTTTACCAATATCATTGTAAACCTTCATACACCTATGGCTTGTTCAAGTATTTACTGATAAGCACTAACTTAGCTTGCCCATTGAAGCTGGAACTACAAAAACTGTTAAGATTGGTAAGACGGCTTTGTTATGAAGTAACACAAAAATGACTTTCTGAAAGCAACGTAAATCATAGACCTAGAGGCTATCCACATTCAAACTTATTTATTTAGAAAGTTACCTGAACATTGGAAGCTATAATGACCGGGACACCAAGAAATGACCTGGACCCGTTCGTTAGCAGCGCAATGTTGTCTATGACCATAACTGTTCAGTATAAACTGTCGATATTGCTCCGTCTGAAAAAAAGTGCCGAGTGAGTGTAGGCCGTTTTCTTTTTCACGCAGTACAAAACTAAGAATTTAAGCCATTGCGTGATTTTTTTTCCACGGCTAAGAAACTATTTTTACTTAGGGGCTGTCTTCAAAAGCCTGCTTTTATTCAATACCATCTGGGTCTGTATTCACCAAACATTCTTAAAAGTGATCTTTGTCTTATTCCTCAAGATTTCCTGACTGTGAAAGTAACAGAACTTCTGATTGGCTAAACCAAATGGTTTAGCCAATCAGAAGTTATGTTACTTTCACATTGACAAAGTTCTGAAGAATATGGCTAAGAATGTTCTAAAGAATGGTAGGTGAATACTGATCAAGATTTCGATAATCGATATGTTGTTGTTGTTGTTGTTGTTGACAATGTGGCTTATATAGGCCTAAAGCCTTAGACTACACCTAAAACTTTTACTGAAAGAAACATAGGGCCTCACATAAACCATGATACTGTTTGCCAAAAAATATTGAAATCTGATTGTCAGAAGGAATTTTCTTTTTCGAGCGGTACATTTTTCATTAAAAGCGATATGCCCAGCAGTTCCTTTGAAAACTGTAACTAATATGCAGTCTAGAGACCGAGCCATAATGTCAAATTTCAACAGTCGTGTAGCTGCTTAATGCTTTTTTACACAATCCAGGGCCCAAGCTTATAAAACTGTAGTTTGTGCTCAATTTAGTTTGTGCTCAAAGTTTAAATTTGCTTTGTGCGTCTACAAGTAAGACAGTGTAAAATAACCACTCTTTTTTCACCATAAGAAGAAAGAGAAGTTTAAGAAATTAAAAAGTTCTACTGTGAGGTGCATTAAATTAATTCTACATGATTTCGAAATTTCATGCTCAGCTGAGTTGAGTATAAAAAGAAGTTTTATAAGCAAAGACCCTGATCTACTAAGACCCTGAAAAAATCTGTTGAAAATAGGCCTTATGTGGAAAAGGAACAAGGAGGGATTTCTGGCAGAAATAGGCGAATGCTGGGAATTCAAAGCTATTAATGAAAAAATTCAACAAATATACATGTATTTTTATACTTACAGCCCCAATCAAAAACCCTTTATACACTGTTTTTAACATCGATCACAACTAAACACTTGTCACATACACCACAACACACAGTATCATGTAAGTACTAAGTACTCTCTGATCTGACGATGAAAATGTATTTATTACTTTACTCAATACATTGCCGATGCCATTTCCCAACCTTTTCAACCATGTTTTTGATGCAGTGAAAAACAAGTTCTATTATTTTACCCACTATTGGTTGGTCGTCTGCAATAGCCTTCTATTTGGAAAAAGTTTTACACGTTTTCGTTTCGTAAGAAGTTCCGTAATGAATTCTGTAAATTCACCACGCTATAAAACGTTCTTTTTTTTTCTTTTCAAAATGAATGCAGTAGCAAACAAGTAGAATGTGGCCCGTACTCATATGAATTAAGGATTTTAATTTGAAAGCGCATAAAACATCGCGGGGAAAAATAGAAAATGCTGGTCTCCATTATGCATGGAACAAGGGAATGACAGAATCTGAGTTGAGAGAACTTGTGGTCAGACCCTTTTGCCTATTCGTTTGATTATGTATATTGTTCTGTGTTGTAAATTTTATTCTTATAACCTAACTTGGCAATAAAATATGTTTAACCCTTTCCCAAACGACAGACTTTTGGACTAAACCAAATTGAAAGTATTTGCAGACGACAATTCAGCTCTTGCTGAAAAGATGATTTCTGTCTATGATAGGGTAGAAAACATTGTGGGAAATGGAGAAAATGCTGGTTACCAGCATTTTCTCCTTTTCCCACAATGTTTTCAAAAGGCTTCTATTCCAGACCCGTAAAAACCAGGGATTTTTTGGGACAGGGTTAAACTAAACGCATGATACCAACCAAGACATGACATAATTATGGATCCATTAAATCTATTTTGTCCAGCAAACGTCTGTGTCCTGAAATAGAATTTACCAAAAGCAAACAGTTTCGAGACAGGTCAGCATGAGTCGACTGTGAGGGCTGACCTGTGTCGATTCTTTTTGCAAATATATTAACCTCCCTGTTCCCAGAACATGACTGAAATCTTTATAAACGGATGTGAGAACGAAGTATATTGATAGGAAAAACTTACATAGCATTGTGATCCTCTACTTTCACACTGACTTTCATCACAGCATTCCTTTGGAGTAGATCTTTGTCCATTACTCAGAAATGCATTTGCTTCTGTTGAACTAAACGTGAACAAGCAGCTTGTATCCCTTTTGCTGTGTACTGTTTTTAAAAGATGGATAAAGGTGCAAGTCTATAGCTAAAGGAAAAGGTAGACAGGCGGACAGACAGGCATACAGGATCGTCTGTCGAAGTTCTTGGCGAACGAGCAAATATACAGATAAATAGATGGGTGGAGAGATCGACCATGCACGGTTTTCTACGCCTTCGAAAGAATTCGATTCTTTTATATGTATCTCGAATGTGTTAGAACTCAGCCAAGTGCTTTACTTTTGGTTGGTGTGAGAATAACCTGTTTAGTAACGATAAGTTTCAGTTTGGATGACTCCAAATATTTGTCGCTTGGTAAGAGTATAGTCCTATTTACAAGACCCTACGTACGTTATTTCACATTTTGACATTCATCGTGTACGTAGGGTCTTATCGGGCCCTTCATAGGTTCCTTTAGCAAACTCCGACATCAAATCTTGTCGCTGTGTGAGCAACAAATTTGGATACTTAAAATGCAAAATGCCCAATAAAACTGATATCGGTAACAAGATAAATCAATATTGAAGCGATATTAAAGACTTGGTTGTAAAACACTTACGTTTTATGAGTTAAATCCGCTTCTTTTTCACACTACCCTAGTTTTGAAGTAAAACCGGTATGTAAATGTTTAGTTATCGCGGGTTAACGGCAACCAAACGAAATTTTTTAAACAAAATTCCTTTACCTCCATTAAAGTGTTACAGAAAGGGGCAACCCTCATTCACAAATATAATTTTGCCTAGAAAGAAGTACTGAATCGTTTAATGGTCCATTACAGACGGTTATCGAGTTTTAAGACTATTCATAAATAAAAGAAACGTCGAGAGAATGTCCTTGGAACTCGTCCCAAATCTAGTTCGTTCCCACGCTTTCTGAATCGATTTCGCCGGATTCCCGTCCAACCCGAGTTTCTGATACTTTTTGGATGTTGTGTGTTAAATAGAGTGATACATTTCTTGAATTATTGGTTGAGTGTTACATATCGGATTTTATTATGTTTTATGTGCCTGGCCTTATTTTACGTAGATAAAGACATGAACATAAATGAACGTACGACAGTAAGCTAGGCTCCAACTATTTAGGTAAACTTTAACGTTGGAAAGGTTTGAAAAGCTTCATTTCATTAAAGAGAAGGCAGTGGCTAGAGATACGGTACCGTACCTCTAGCCTATATCAAAGAAATGGCTGGAGATACGGTACCGTACCTCTAGCCCCGGAGTCTAAAGATACGGTACCGTATCTTTAGTCATTATTACGATATAGGCTAGAGGTACGGTATTTTGTAGATACATGTAAGAAATTATAAATTTACTTCAGTTTTGTTTATTATCGTTATTAGTATGGCTTAGTATCAATCTCGACATCAAAGGACAGAAACTCGTTGTTGTGTGCGAGTTTGCATCGATGCGCGAAAATAATAATTGCGTTGATTAGTTAGGTGAATTTAATTGCTTAAGATGTATGCGGATCTTACATTATTTTAACTTTTGTTGTTCTTTAATTGATAATGGAAAACGACATAATTAATTACTCAGTCACGGAAATTGATAATTAATCTATTACTCAATCACGGAAAATTTTCTGAAAGCACTTCCAAGCCAGTTTTGTATCATACGGTCAAAATGGCTCATAGTATTCACGTCGGGAAGAAATTTGAAGATTTTCAAACATTTGAAAGCGCAATAAAGTGCTATCAAAGTGCAGAAAGTGTGCAGTTTTACTAGAGGGATTCTATGACTATAAAAAAAGCCCAGCCGCGCGTACAAAAAAAAAATAAAAGAAAGGAGAAAGTATTACGGGATATCGCTTTAAATACTGTATTCATGGTGGCAAGAATTTCAAAGCCAGAGGGACAGGAGTGAGAGAACAAAGGTTATCTGTCTGTCTGTCTGTCTACCATCAATCTATTTATACTTATTAAGTTATTTTATCTATTCATTTATTTATCTACTCTTGGGTTTGGAGCGGTGGATAGAGTTGCGTGTTTAGGTTCGGGTCTGGTAAACACGATTCGAACTGAAATTTATGGTAGAAGCAGAATTTTACGGCATGAATTATATATAAATATTTATTACAAACATTAAGGCCAAAAAATAATGTGAACAATGAGTTCTTTTAACCAGTTCTCCGCAGAATATTCTTTCCAAGCCACTGGCTGCTTTCCCACATATTGGACAGCAGTGAGAGAGAAATGAATCCTGCCGCAATGACTGTCATCAATCCTCGGAAAGTTTATTGGCCGAGCCGTGGATCGAACGGCGATCTCCTGTTCTCAGTTCCGGTACGCTATACCGACTGAGCTATGGGGTTAGGCCTGCACATGGTTGTAAATAACTTTATTGAATGAATGGTGTTTAACGCCGTTTTCAACAGTATTTTAGTACTTTTGCATCGGCCAGTGCACCTATTCATGCTTTTCTCGAGTTTTTTATAACCAGTACTCGGCACAATATTCTTTCTAAGCCACTGACTGCTTTCCTACATGCAGTACAAGTCCTTTGAAAACACTGTAGGAAAAAGAGAAAATGTTAAGTTCTTATTTTCCAACAGTGTTTTCTACCCTTTTGCATGACCATTTTCCACCATTTTTCATCAAAATTTAAATTGTTTACAAATTGTTTGTAAAATTTGTCTTTTGAGAAAGGGTTAAGCAAGGATATTACATATGTTATATAGAATCCCTGGGTTAAGTATTCAAGTTCACCTAATAATCAACACAATTATTATTTTCGCTCATCAGTGCACATTCGCACACTACAACTTGATGAGTTTCTGTTCTTTGATGCCGATCAATTAATACAAAGCCATACTAGTAACGATAATAATCAAAACTGAAATTAGATATATCGTCGATCGATGTGTTTTCGCGGGGTGCATGTTTTTGAACCCTAAGTGCATCCCAGTTTTCTTAGGCACAATGAAGTGAAAGACGTCACCTTTTTTTACGAACCCCTTATTTAAATGCAAACAATAGTTTCACTGCTGTTAATTTGGGAGCTGAAACCAAAACAGGACCGTATGCATATTTTTAAAAGAAACATCGGTTTTAGTGGTATTTTATGATGTTTTTCCAGACCACCCGCTCTTATTACTGAGAGTGAATATTTCCAACCATAAAGTTCATAAAGTAATCAAGGCCACATGTACATAGTACATAAGCTAATTAGCTTCTACAGGCCCATTTGTATATCGTTTTCCCAATCTCCGAGCAGAGTTGTCGTTCGTTACCTCACATACATCTCTGCGATGGGCTAAATGACAAGAATCTTGTCAAACCGAGGAAAAGATGTTTTGAAACTGTTTAACTGTTTCATATGTAAAATTGTAAGTTAGACAAAGGAAATATGACTCTGGGTACATTATAGGTGCGTTCAAACTGATGAATTTACCTGTATTAAATGGAACTATTTTTCTTTTAGCCTCTTCACTTTTAAGAATCTTACGCCGATTGTAACAAAAATAGCTGCGCCCATCAATGATGACAACTGATTTGACACACCGCTGGATCTAAGTTTGTACGATTAAAAATCAAGTTATCGTCCTGTAAAGATATTTAGGCTTTTCAGAAAATCCCTCTTGTGTTCAATAACTATCGTTTAAGTCTGATTGGTCCCATGCTGTTTAAACAGCACACGAAACAATCGGTATTGGTCTTTCTTTCACCGGCGTTTGTGTAGCTATTTTGAGTTTTGGTCATGTGACAAAAATATGACGTAATGACGTTCTACTTTCTGAGCCCACTACAGAGGTAAATGTAATGATCCGGAGTGCAAGAGAGTGTCGTTTTCCCTGTTCTATGGTTGGTTCCGGACTACAATTACACTAAATTCACCATTACTTGATAATACTGAAATAGAGTATCCCTAACTTGTGATTGACACTTCATTTCACTTACACTAGTTATTTTTATAATATCATATACATAAAAAAGAACTTTGTCATTGACATTAAAAATTACTGTGTATATACATATCAATCTTCAGTTGTAACAGTCTGCATTGAACTTATTCATCAGCTTCCATAGTCTATTTAATCTGGATTTAAAGCTATTTAAAGTTGGTGCTGTAACAATATCATCCGTCAAACTATTCCAAAGATTTACCACTCTATTGCTAAAACTGTGTTTTTTAACATCGTGATTAAACCTTTTTTTGTAAAGTTTTAGGCAGTTACCTCTAGTTCCAGCAGCATCACACCTTATGATAATTTCTTTTGACGTTTTGTTAATATTATTTAATAGTTTGAATGTTTGAATAAGATCAGCTCTCTCACGCCTATACTCTAAAGTGGGTAAACCTAATTTTATTAATCTTTCTTTGTATGTGAGAGTTTTTAATGATTGAACTAAACGTGTTGCTCGCCTTTGAACATTTTCTATAACAATTTATCTTTTTTGAATTTCGGCGACCAAATAACTGATGCATATTCCAAGTGGGGTCTAACTAAAGATTTATATAAGGTAAGAAACATCTCTGAAGTTTTACTTATAATACCAAGATTTCTGTTTGCAAGTTTTACCTTGGTACTTATATGTTTACTGAAATTTTGTATCAAATATAACCCCAAGATCTTCTCATAATCAACATTGTGGATTTTAGATAATGTATCATTATTGTCTTTAATGAAATATTCACTAGATTCACTAGATTCTCCACTCCCAATATGAAGTATTTTACATTTCTTTGGATTAAAACTCATTTCCCATGTCTTGGACCATGCACAAGCACTAAAAATATAATCTTGCAATTTGTTTACATCTACAGCATCTTTTCCTTCCAAATAGAGTTTTGTATAAAACCAGTCCTACTAAAATACGACATGGAGAACTTACACGTCATGGTTACGCCATGGGTTGTTCCAAAGCAATGAAACCCTTGGAATACGACACTGAATATTTTCAGTTGATTTATGATAAAGTAGTTTTGAAGAAAATTCCTAGTTCTTCTTCACAGCTGCTAATAAATTGATAGAAGGAACCGAAACAGGTATTTCCGCTCAGGGCACACTTAACCCCCGAGCTGTAAATCTATGGTTAGGTTCATATTAGAGGGTTGGACAATAATGATTCTAAACTGCATATTTATGATTTGCAGCAAAACAAGTCTGTTAGATCAAGATAATTATGAAAATTTTCTGTTTAAAGTAATTAAAAAGCTGAAAAAAAAAACGGTCTGAAGTCTCTGACCGGGCTGAGTCTAACGGAACATTCTGTTGTGTCATGCATATGGGTTTCTGCGTTTTTTGCACCAATCAATTTTTCATGTCTGTAAATTTATGGATACGTATTTCCGCATGATTTGAGAAAGATAATGTCAATAAGGGTGTCAAGTTACTGCCTAACTGTGATTTTACACGAGAAAACGGAAAAAATGACACTTTATTATTATTATTTTTGGCGTGAGATTTCGCCTGTAGCCAAAATTTATTACATGAATTTCAATTCCACAACTTGATTTTCGTACAATTAATTAAATTTGCTTGAGCAGAAATACTGCAAAAAGTGTATTTTTTTATTTTCTGGTATTCTAGTGCATCTGTCAAGAGAAGACCAATAGACGTTAAATTTTACACACGCCCGTCCCGTTCATCGCGCTTCAAAAACTGAGCTAATTGACTTAGAACAGTTCATTTATATTATGCAAACAGTTATTTCTGGTGTTAGGAAGCATTCTACTTGAGTTCTGGTATACGGTATGTTTTTCATGAACTGTCCAATGGATATATAAAGCCACGCAATGAGGCCGGGGATTCCCATGTCTAAATTCAGCTTCTGGCACAAGACCGAAGGCTGAATATGTTCTTATCGTTGAATTCAAATATATACATGATTTTATGTGAACAAGTAGGGACTATGATTATACAGGCATTTCACATTAATTTATGTTAAGGCTTTAGAAATAATTTTAGTAAACAGAACTTCAGAAAATGGTTGCCAAATCTAAGGTTACAATCCGTGAAGAGGAAAGGGGTGGGCGGGGGGAGGGGTGGCTTGTATACATGGCGGCTTTTGGGTTGAAAAAGTTACACGACTGAACTCAAGATGAATATATCATGAATGTGGCCCTTTTTCAGAGTCAGAAAAGTAAATTTGTATCCAGTTAAGTTATCTTTCATGTTTACTTGAGTGCTTTTTCACCATTATCGCGGATTTTAGGAAATCAAATTTGCTACATAGAACTAAGTAAGGCCCGTTTAGACGTAACATGCAAAAGAAAAGTAAAATGTGAAATGTCCAAAAAAGAAATGTTGAACGGCAAACAAGCATGTGTACGTCTAAATATTTGGACTAGGTAAGAGTAATGACGAACCCATCCGGGTACCAGCGCAAGTCTGCAGGTGCTCTTCAATTAAAATACTAACACAAAAATCGACCTAATTTACGGTTAGTCCAGTCAAATTGTGAGAAGACCCAAAACAAATTGCAACACAAACACTTTTTTCGTTTTCAACATCCTTAGGCACACCTTTTTAACATATGTAAAGTAGGACGAAATCAGAGGATATAAAATTTGAGTTTATAAGCTTTTTTGAATTCGTATGAATTTTGCCATTTTAAACTTTATTACAGGTCATCTCGCAAGTTTAATATGTCATTCCTACTCGATATTTCTCTTGAAAGTAACAGTAAAATCCACTAGGGACTTGTTACAACCTGCCTACCATGATTTACATACAAGGCAGCATCCCTTCTGTCAATTTAGTTATTTTCTGGGGTTGGTTTACCCCACCCATCAATACAAAGGGCGGGACCACTGTATATATACAGTAAACTAAGGTTGGATAGTTGAATTGTTTAATTTACAATCTTGTTGTGAATAAATTTTTGTCTGCTGAAATACTGATTAGTACTTCAGACCATATTTTTCTCTTTAATTGTACAGAAATTGTCGGCAACACTTTATTAGGAAGTGGTCCCGTAATACTTCTAGTGCAGCATGGCATAGAATTTATTGATAGTTGATAAAGACAGATTTATACAGATATAATACTTTTGCACATTTCTAATCGACCAGATATTCTTTTGATGTCTATCTTCAAATTATCTGTTGATACTTTTGTTAGTCTCCAGAAAAGGGAGGTAATTATCATATCTCTTTGTAATGAGAATAGAGTGGTTTTAGATTTATAAATGATAATTCCAGGAAAGACAAAAATGAAAAAGTGGCTCGGTGGAAGTAGTACAACAATATTCATTTTTAATATTAGCAAATTTTGTAGGATAATAATATAATGGAAATCGCTGTTTTCTATTACGGGCCCACTAAGTTAAGTGGTATAAATTTGCTGTTGAATGTGCGAGATGGTAGTTTTGCGGTCCGAATATACCCATTTGACTACAATTCCACATAATCGTTGCATGCTAATGAACATGTGACATTCCAACTTGCATTTGCAAATTATCATGAAAACTAGATTTACAATAAATCATAGGCTACGTATCCGTGTAAAAAAATACTGCAAAAGACCTCTTTTAATATTCTTCTAACAAATGGATACGTTGGCAGATACTGACTTACTCTTTACAGATATTAAGTACAGAGTTCCACAGAGATACACTGGGGATATTTCCATCTATGTTGCATATAAAATTATAATCAAAATAAAATATAATTTTATTGCATTGTATGATAAAAAAAAAAACTGTAGAAATATGATTCGTCATGAGTGTCTATCCTCAGTTCACTCCGTCCTCAGTTCACTTGCAAGATGTAACTGGGATCAATAAAAATTATCACACATGTTTGTTTCACTAGACCTGTGAATTCTACTGTTCTTCAGAGGCCTACAGTTAAGTGATCTACATGGATAATTTAACTTTTCAGGATTTTTTCCCATCATCTCAATCTGCCATTCATGGTGACAATGTTTTAAAAAAAATCACCCATTTCGTAACCATTCTGAAATTCCGCATAACACCCCATTATCATTTTGTCTCTTTTCACAGGACAGAGGGGCCGAGGATCTAAACTTACACTGACCTTACTCGTATACATGTATATAATCCATCAGAATCCAATATACATGTACATAGCATTTTTCTATTTCTAAAGAGAGAGTGAACATGGTTCTAATGGCACGGTCAAAAATTAGAATTTGCCAACGGATAGTGCGCCTTTATCCGGAATCGGGGCAAAATGGGACTGCACTAGCCCAGCAGCAGTTGCAAATGAACAAGAACAGCTGAACATTTTGTCAGTAGACAGAGCTTGTTGGAGATTAAGGTACAACGTAACAGTTAACGGCATCAACAACAACAAAACCTACGTCACCCGGGCATCTTTTCAAATAGGCACTACCTTCTATTTATTGTCAGGGTAGCGGGCGATTTCTGTGCAGGCAGCAGGCAGTAGAAGTCTTGTCTGACTGGAACCTCACGGCTTACATGTAACTAATGAAAGTTGAGATTACAAAATTCTCTATTGTCGGGATTTTGTCTGCATTATAATCAGAAGAAATATTCTTTTGAAACGGAGGCTGTGTGGAGTATTTGTTCAGCAAAGAAGAAACATACTTGTTGCCACAGCAGTTTTACATTGGGAAAGCTGGAGAAGCCCACGAAGAAAGCTCTTTTTAAGCGAAACCCTTGCTCTATTGCGGGAGTCATGAGTCATGAGTAGATTCCAAGTCATAACTTCGCCGGATAAGATTCTTGAGGTTCTCGGAAGGTTGGCGCCTGGTTTCAACCGGCCAAGAATATGCGCTTCTTGGCAAATAATATTCTTACAGCAGTCTTGCCATTTGCTTTACCTTGTCCTTCTTTGCTGGCATTTTTTATCATTAGTAGTCGATATAAAACTACTGATAGACTGAAGTCACCTAGATGGTCTCAGTGCAGTTACCTCCTGGTTCACGCACGGAGATCAGCTAACATATTCATCACGCGGACGTCATTCGATTGTCAGAAGGTCACGAATCCCTATACCACCTAGTAATTGCTTGTTTCCAAATTTGGTTGAAAATTATCGGACAATCCTTTTATTTGTGAACACGCAAGGAAATAATACTGGATCAAACTGCAACCTGTCCGTGTCCAAAATCCACTGATATCTATCCTACTTCACCAAAGAACTAGATTTAGCTTGTTGCTTAATGTCTCTGAAATTATTAAAGCTTTAAGTTTCTCCTTAGTAACACTATTGCAGATATTGTCGTACCTCTGTAGACACTCTGCTTTCATAACGTCAGCCTTTATGCAGATGTACTTTTAGTATTCATTGCATGGTTTGTAACTTATCAATTAGTCTTTTCTGTATATAAGATATATTCGAGGCATGGGCCTACTGCTTGGCTAGGAAACATTTTACCATAGTGCACACCTAAATTCAAAAGATGTGGTAGAACCTTAATCATCTTCAAAAAATGCCCGATGTCATTCAGTTATCATAAAAGACCTGCTGGCATTTTTTATCAAGAGTACATTTTGGACAACCCTTGCTTATGGCTTTTGAACACATGCATGCCAATATCATTTGCTTAACTTGGAAAGTGGGTCCCCTATCAAGTTTGACAGACACCAATCACAAAACCAGTATTATGGCTTTTTCGTAACGTAAAATGGCAACGAATTGGATAGGAAATTGTTGCTGTAATTCAAAATAAGAAAAAGAACATTATATGGTTGAATAACGAAACCTTAAAGTTGGAACTTTGTATGTTTGGGTTACAAATCTAAGTTATAAGACTTACATCCATTGGTTCATAAGACAGCTTTGCTTCAATACATTTATGGGAGTACCTTTAATTGACTTAATATGCAGTTGATAGCGGTATATTACCTTTTATTAAAATGGTGTTTCAAGGTTTGCTTATTTTTAGAAAAAGCAATAGGGTATGTATAAAACCAAAAAGATGTAAATTTTGTTAATTATCATAGGTTGAATTATTACTTGCATCTTGTCAAAAACATCCTAACAGAGTTTTCTAACTGTATTAAAACTTAAAACACAATGATTCAAGTTTATTCCTACGTTTTTCGTGGGAGTGTTGTTTGGCAGGACACTTCAGTTCCCAAGCCTATTACTGGTGAAACCAAAGAAA
Organism: Tridacna crocea; assembly: GCA_943736015.1. Taxonomy (NCBI): domain Eukaryota; kingdom Metazoa; phylum Mollusca; class Bivalvia; order Cardiida; family Cardiidae; genus Tridacna; species Tridacna crocea. The sequence goes on from OX031070.1 coordinate 28,914,834, forward strand.
TACACGAATATGTGAGCTGTCACAGTGGTATGACTGAAACAAAGCTGATTGTTGCATAAAAAGTCATTCAACGACACATTCAAGTTTATTCATAAACAATTCTGTTGTTTCACAAAATCTATAATAAGACCCAAATTTGGCCCACATGATTCCATCACAAGATATTGTGCCAGACCTTATCAAACGGTAGCAATTAAAAGAACGTATGTAGGCTTTTGATAAGGATTTATTATCAGAGAGGGAATGATCATGCAAATAGCAATTCACTTCCCCCCAAAAAATGACACTGAAATTCTAATACAAAAAATAGTGGGTGGGGTAAATTGATATTGGCTCTTTCATTATTTTAAGTTAAAAAGCAGAAAGAAGAAAGAACAATAATTCAAATAACTAGATAATTAAACACCAGAGTTATCAGAAAATATTACATGCAATAGAAAGCTCCAAACAGTTCGAATATAGTAAAATTTACTCATAAGCTACTATTTGTACCCAAACTTGCGGCTGGAAACAAAACGCGCGAAAAAATCGAATTTCATATCTTCCGATTTCGTCCTACTTTTAATATATTGTTTGGGGAGGGTAACCCCTCATAAAAATCAAAGAATGGATTGTGTTGCAATTAGTTTTGGGTTAAGCCCTTTTTTTCATTATTTTGACTGGACTAGGTGTCAAATATATTTTGTGGGTACTCTTTACCTTCTGCTATTGTTTTCCCCTTATTTAACAACTGGACCTAAAGACATATCATTTTTTTAAGCTTTTGCGCGACGACGACGACGACGACGACAATGGCGTGGTTTCGACTTTCTCTACACTGGACGACGTACCTGATTTTAGACTAGTCCAAGTTAGAAGTATTTGCACACGACAAATTAATTGATGCACAAATTGTGAAAATGACTTTTGAAATGGTAAAAAAAATGTGGGCAATGGAAAAAAACGCTTTTTTTTTTTCCGAAAGAACTTTTCCTTGAAGTCGTCAAAATTCGGAATTGTTTGTAAAAGTTTTATGCAAGGGAACGACCGAATGGCTTTTTTCTTCTTATTTGCGATGAAGTGATTATTAACGACGTTTCAATTTGATACTATCTCACCTCTATAGCAGAAGACAGTACTATAATCTTCAATTTGAGACAAACATAACATGCTGCTAAGATGATGATGGAACTTATCATTGAAAAGTTCGACAATATTACGAGAAAAGCGGACGCTATAGTTACTGGCACATACTTGTATTTAAGCCCGACCTTTTATCAACAACATTTTCGTAAGACTTCTGGCTCAGGCTTGGAAAAATACTGGCTCAATCTAAAATGTAAAATAAGTTAAAAGACATGTGCTAGTAAATTAGTTACCGAAACAATGGTTGAAAAATAACATCCATACAGCGATAAATACAAGATTCCTCATCTTTCTCATAGTTTTTATCACAGTCAAATAAACTAGGAAGTTAAAAATGTTATCGATCACAGACGGTCTTCTTTATCGTTTCCCAAAAATCCCTTCGCAACCGTCAACAAAAGTCTTATTGATAACTGATAAGCGGAGTGTAATATTTTTCCTCATGTAAAAGCATGAACTCTTATCTTGCTAAATAACTGAAATGAAGCGTTCAAGCCGCTAGTAAAACACAAATGTGCTATTACATGGGTACTTTTGGGGAAAGATATCCTCTTACCGGACAGTGTTGATCCAAGACCAGCTGCACTTTATGTGCAGTCTGATCTTGATCTGTAGACATTGTCCGATAAAAGTCGTCTAAGGGTTAGGTATTTACCAAAATATCCCGTTTTAACGACCCTGGGAAGGCAAATCATTGTTGAAACTGGAGAGAAGTGCTGGTAACCAGTACTGTCTCTTTGTCCTTCAATTTTTTTTTTTTCATTCTTTCAGAGACAAAAGCTGTCTTCGACTGGTCAACGTTAGTAAAGCACGATAATAGGCTCCGCGTAACAGTAAGGTGCCCGCGTTTCGTGCTTCACGAACATTACGATGATTTGAGAGCGTAAAGGTTGTGCAACTCTCTGGCACTATGGATCATTCCCATTCTCCTCTGTGGTGGGCTCAGAAAGTAGTCCGTCTGCAAGTGATATTTTTGTCACATGAGCATAACTCAAAATGGCGACACAAATGCCGGTGAAAGAAAGGCCGATAATTGATTGTTTTGTGCTGTTCAAACAGCATACGGCTAATCAGACTTAGTGGTAGGAAATGTGAAAAAGATGGATTTTCTGAAAAGCTTAAATGTCTTTTAAAGGATGAAAACTTGTTTTTAATCCTACAAACTTAGATTCGTCGGTGTGTCAAAACTGTTGTCATTATTCATGGGCGCAGCCATTTTTATTACATCTGGCGAAAGATTCTGATCAGTAAAAAGTTCCATTGTATAAAGGTAAATTCATCAGTTTAAATGCGCCTATAATTTATCCAGATTCATATGTACTTTGTCTACTTTATGATGTTACACATAATAGAGTTAAACTGACACGAAACATGTTTTCCTCGGTTTGACAAGATTCTTGTCATTTAGCCCATTGCAGAGATGTATGGTGAGATTAACGAACGACAACTCTGCTCGGAAATTAGGTTTGTGGTTCAAAAGTTTACGAAATCGTGAAAATTACCAATCGAGTACAAAAAGAGTGCAACATGAATCAAAGCGTTGAGAACGCTGATGTGGCATTTGTCAAGGAAACCACTGTATGGATTGAATAATTCGAAAACAACAGGGTCATAATAGCCCTGGATCGCTCACCGGAGTCAATGAGCAAAATTCACTTCTCGTGTATAATTCAATTTCTGACCAGTTGTCCTGTAAATTAAGCATAAAATGTAGCCACTAGAGCGTCCACAAGGAATTTCCTAAAGTTGACCTAATTCATCACCGACTGACCCAATTTAGAACTCATCAACAATTACCAAGACAAACAATCTGAACAGTTTTCAAGTTAATTGAGCAATAAATTTAGACTCTAGAGTGCCCACAAGGTAGTTCTTGAATTTGACCAAGTGACCTAGTTCATGACCCGTGAAGACCCAATTCCAAACTCACTCAACATTTCAAGACAAACATTCTGACCAATTTTCAACTCAATTGAACAAGAAATGTAGCCTCTAGACTGCCCACAAAGAATTTCTTTAATTTGACCTAATGACATAGATTATGACCCCAAGTGATCCAATTTTGAACTCATCCTAGTTTTTATCAAGATAAACATGCTTAATTTTCAAATCAACTGAGCAAAAATTGTGGCCTCCAGAGTTTCCACAAGGTATTAGTTTAATTTGACCTTGAGACCTAGTTTATGACCCCAGGAGACCCAATTTTAAACTGAGTTGATATATTACGCTCAGGAGAGATAACAAGATTTGAACAGGTTCACTAAATACCAAATAACAAAGCTCTATGCTTTCCAGTTTTAGAAAAGAAGAACTTTCAAGTTTCCCTTCTTTGTTCCTTGTTCGATCTTGTGACTCCCGGGGCGAGGCTAGTTTTGATCCCAGCGATATCATTTGAACAAATTTACTTTAAGACTACAAGGAGATGCTTTACACCAAATATAAAAGCTCAACACCTTCCAGTTTCAGAGAAGGAGAATTTTAAACTTTTCTTTCTTTGTTCGTATGTTTAAAATTGTGACCCATGGGCAGGGGCCAGTTTTGATCCAAGGGGCATCATATGAACAAATTGGTAGAGGTCCGCTAGGAGATGCTAGATGCAAAATACCAAAGCTCTACGCCTTCAAGTTTCAGAGAAAAAGAATTTTCAATCTTTCCTTTTATGTTCCTAAGTTCGAACTTGTGACCTCTGAGGCGGTGCCAGTATTGGCCCCAGGGTCATCATATGAACAAAATTGGTAGAGGTCCACTAGGAGATGCTACATACCAAATATCAAAGCCATACGCTTTCTAGTTTCAGAAAAGATTTTCAAATATTTTGCTTTTTTTTTTCCTTTCTGTTGCTATGGCAACCAGAGTTAAGGGCGGACTTAAATCTCTTGAAAAAGTTTGGTAGCGCTTCTCCAAAGGAACAGCCCTACCAAGTTTCATCAAAATTTGTCCAGAGGTTTAGGAGGAGAAGAACTTTAAAGGAATTCTGGACAGATGGACAGTTGTACACCCGACAATGACTGATCACAATACCTCACCTTAGCACTAAGTGCTCAGGTGAACCAGAACTAGAAGACCATGAAGGGCTTAAAATCGCTCTACTGGATCAATAAGAAAATGACATTTTCAACTTGAAATGGCTACTTTTCCCATAGTGTTTGTTGGATTTTTTTTTTTTTCAAAATCAATGGGGTTGAATATATTGATAAGATTAACAAACTCTGCAAGTTTCGCAGACTTTATTGTGTAAAGAAGAAATGGAAATTTTAAACTAGAACTCGAAAATTTCAACTTGAATGGGCTGCTTTTCCATATTGTTTATTGGATTTTCTTCAAAATCAATAGGGCTGAAGCTATTGATAAGATAAACAAACTCTGCAAGATTCATGGAAATCTGACCACAAATGCGGTATACTTTATCGCATAAACAAGAAATGAAAATTTCAACCTGAAATGGCTATTTTTCCATACTGTTTGTTGGATTTTTTTTTCAAAATCGATAGGGTTGAAGCTATTGATATGAAAAACAAAGTGTGCAAGTTTCATGGAAATCTGACCACAAATGCAGACGTACTTTATTGCGTAAACAAGGAAAGAAAATTCTCAAAATGAAATGGCTACTTTTCCCATAAAATCTGTTGGATTTTTGTCAAAATCAAAAGAGTTAAAGCTATTGACAAGGCAGACAAACTATGCAAGTTTCACAGAAATCTGACCACAAATACAGACTTTATTGTGTAAAGACGAAATGGAAATTTTCAACTTAAAAAGGCTACTTTTCCCAAATTGTTTGTTGGATTTTTTTAAATAATCAATATAGTTAAAGCTATTGACGAGATGAACAAACTGTGAAAGTTTCACGGAAATCTGAGAACAAATTCAGACTTTATTGTGTAAACAAGAAAAAGACTAAGCGACTGACAGACGGACGGATAGTACCACACAATTCCTGCGTTTGACGACCCTGAGAAAGAAGCCTTTAGAAAACATTGTGGGAAAAGGAGAAAATGCCGGAAACCAGCATTTACGCCTTTTCCCACAATCTTTTCTACCATTCACGAAACTAATTTCAAAATTTGCAGTCACTTTCATTTTGTCGTCTGCAAATGCTTTCAATTTGGACAAGCGTAAAATTTTGTTGTTTGGTAAAGAGTTAAAACATCTTCCTGATCAATTACAGTTTATTGAGTAAGACATTACATTTGAGCCGTGCTCTGTGAAAAGGAGGCTTAAGTCATTACCAAACGACAAACTTTGATTTTAGGTTTGTCCAAGAAGGTTTTAGGTTTGAGAAAGAAAGCACTTGAAAACATTGTGGGAAAAGGAGAAAATGCTGGTCACCAGCATTTTCTCCTTTTCCCACAATGTTTTCTGATGGCTTCTTTTTCAGGGTCGATAAAAGTAGGGATTGTGTGGTAATGGGTTAAAGGCTTAAGCATCGCTGTGTTACATTGTACCAAGTAAGACACCACATGATAATTGGTCAATGGAATCCATTTTATTTAAAAACCAATTGAATCATGAGCTAGATTGGTCCTTTGACAATGTAAAAAACTGAGCTATAAGAAAAAATTACGACCCTTGTCAGCCTATGCGGACTGCGCAGACTGACATGAGTTGATAATGTTTACAGATGCATTAAGCACCCTTTTCACGGAACGAGGCTCAAGTATACTGTTGATCGATTCTAGGACAATTGCCCCCCCCCCCTCTCCCCGGACCCCCCCCCCCCCCCCGACTATTGCTTCTCGGACTTTTGCCCCCCCCCCCGGACAATTTCCCCACAGGCCATTGCCCCACCGGGTCATTGCCCCCCCCCCCCCCAGGACAATTTCCCTCGGACCATTGCCCCCCCCCCCCCCGGACAATTCTCCCCGGACCAATGCCCCCTGAAGATACATGCAATTGCCCCCAAGCGGGACTTTTGCCCCTGGAAACAACAGGAAAGCAAATCTTTTTGTTGTTGCTATTCGCTGGACTGGATCTTCCATACAACGTACATAATTTGAAATGATAAAATGGAAAACTGCGACCGGGTGTTGACTTACTGACAACAATCAAGGTCTGCATTGAGCAATATTCTATATTACTGTAGTTTCACTTGCCATAGATCATGTTCGAAAGTAAATGAACCACGTTGCCTCTCACATTGCCTATTCCAAGTGTCTGTGGGGGTGGGGGTGGGAATTGTCCTCGGGGGGGGGGGGGGGGGGCAATAGTCCGGGGGGGGGGGGAATTTTTTCTTACAACCAGCTGAATCTTGGGGAAGAGTGGTCCTTTAAGAAGTACAGAATTTATAAAGTAACTAAAACTTTGGAAAGTTTCGACCCATGTCATCTCGCACGGAATGTGACAAGGGATGATACATTTTGTATGTGTGTTCAACCATGTTTTCACATACAATGGCCCAACAGTATACATTTAGTCAGATGAAAACAGTATACCTATCACATACGCCTCTACCCGCACTTCCATAGCGACTATTGTTACCGATGCTTCTTTACTAATTTTCATCCAGTTTTATTTTTATTTTATGACATTATAATCATTCTCGAATTTTCGTGCCAAAAATTTAATCCTTTATCAAACGACAAATTTTTAGACTGGTCCAAATTGAAAGCATTTGCAGACGACAAAACAAACGCGACTCAAAAATTGAAATTTATTTTCAGCAGGGTAGAAAACATTGTGGGAAAAGGAGAAAATGCTGGTGACCAGCATTTTCTCCTTTTCCCACAATGTTTTCAAAAGGCTTCTATATCTCAGGATCGTAAAAACCAGGGATTATTTGGGAGAGGGTAAATATTACTCCTGACGGTTGCAAAGTTGGACAGATTACGATGGATAGAAAATGCAATTTTGTTCTAGCGAGACGATCCCTAGACATATCAACCTCATTTTTCGGTATAAATCGAAGACAAACACTTGGCGTTTCTTTATCTCATGTACCTTACATCGATTTATTGTCTACCTTTACACAGCTAACCAGATTCTACACTCTGTAAAGTTTAAGCAGCGTTTGTTTACTCTCTGTGTATAAAGATGCATCTGTAACCCTTTCCTAAACAAACCCTGGTTTCTACGACCCTGAGATAGAAGCCTTTAGAAAACATTGTGGGAAAAGGAGAAAATGCTGGTAACCAGCATTTTCTCCATTTTCCACAATGTTTTCTACCCTGCTGGAAACAAATTTCAATTTTAGAGGTACTTTTATTTTGTCGTCTGCAAGTTCTTTCAATTTGGACAATTCTAAAATTTTGTCGTTTGGTAAAGAGTTAAATGACGTATGCTGGCCTAGGTCGATATTTTGGCAGATATATTAAACTCTATCTTCTCACTCATATACATTAAACACCTTTACACTTACATGACATTGAGTTTACCAATTGAAGAATGAAAAATATTGATGGAAAAGAATAAAATGTTGGTTACTTGCATTTTCTCCGTTTTCTATCACTTTATCAAAAGTTTTCTTCAAAAATGTCATTATTAAAACAAGACACTGTTTGATTTATGATTGCCTGATTTAAGGGAATTATAGAAGACGGATTAATATATCCGATATGAATGAATTTGTCACTGAAAGGATATCAAACGTTGTGAACAATGGATAAAATCGAGGCTAACAGCATTTCCTTCCATTGCCTGCAATTCTTTCAAAACATCGTTTCCTCTGGATGACTCGCTGTCGTTATGACACGATCTCCTTTGAAAAAGACTTCCTTTTTAACTTTAACCTTTTACCACACAATTCTGACGTTTAGTGACCCTGTGAAAGAAGCTTGTTGAAAACAACGTGGGAAAAGAAGAAATTGCTGGTAATTAGCATTTTCTCCTATTTCCACAATGTTTCCTCCCTTTCTAAAACAAATTATCCGTAGATCTTTTTTAGTCATACACAGTTTTATTTTTCAAACAGCCTTGCAAAATACAGGAACTCGATCTGAACAGAAGCTTCTTACGATTACCACAAAAAACATATTTTAACGAAAGATCTCGAAGCTCTGGTTCGAGAAAAACAAATGCTTTGAAAATGCTACAGGATGATAAGAAAATGACACACACTCTAGTCTCAATAATGAGACGCTATGGTGATTTTTTTTTTTTCATATTTGGACATCTATTGTAGCAGAGGCGACCAGTCAAAAAGTAACACCGCCTTTGGGACGGTTATCTGTACTACCACACACCCTTTCCTCAAAATCAAGCGTCGTAAATTCAGCTGAATAATTATATCCGTAGTTTTAGACTGCCCTTTTTCTAGCCATCCACTTCACCGTTTGGAAGTGGTTCTTTGGAAGTCACTCAGGTCAAAAATTGGTCCGGTCCTTGTTACTACCAAGCTCTTTTTATATATATAATCCGGTACCTTTGCTGCCCTGGTGAATAAGTTTTACAGAAATAGCGTGTTAAACATGATTCACGTGATTTGGGAAGACGTTGGTAGGTTCGGATTATATAGTATGTTGCTCAGAGCGAGCCCGAAGGTTGCTCCGTCACAAATGAAGGCGCACACGAGGTTCGTGCAATCTGTGTTCTCCTTAGCACAGATCTCGCCTCTCCGATCAAAAGTCATCTGCAACCTTCGTTAATTTCATATCAGTATATAATTTTTATTTCAGCTTGTATACGTTGGGTGTAAATATATGCATAAGCAAGATACAAAAAAGCCTGATATTACCAACATTATTTTAATCGTTTTCTATCAATCTAATGTCTTCAAATGAATGATAAAAAATCAAGACAAAACAGCTTTACTCATTATTTAAGAACTAAAGATATCATACCATAATAAAGGGAGGTAATCAGAAATTAGTGAGCGTTGACAAAGGTTTCAAAGACGCGATAAAGTTTTACACTCGTCATAACTCTGTCGAGCAAAGGCCAGATCGATCTACCAGCTTAACTTACAATGATAGATAGACGCTAGATCTAGCCCAATATTTTTTATCCTTTTAGATCTATAAATTATTTGAAATTTACTTTGTCATTTGATCGGATAGTCACTACGACAGGATTCATTCCTCTCCCACCGCTGAACATTGTTTCGACCGTAATCATGTGGGTGGCTTGGAAATAAAATTGTGCGAAGTACTGTTAAAGGATACTCCAGGATAGGTGCAATGGCCGCCGTGATAAATGAAATAATGTTGAAAACGTCGTTAGACACCATGCCATCATTCAATTAATTACTTTGTTATACCAGGGATCTTATAATTGCCCTGCAACACACGAAAACGTGCATTCGGACATTTGCGTAAAGTGTCGCAACGGATCAGCCTGCGCAGTCCGAGCAGGCTAACTCCGAAAAGACACTTTCTGTTTTCATGTAATTTTCCCAATAAATGTAATTTTTCAAGGACAAAATTTAATGTAGTCGTAAAGTGTCGTCCCGGATCAGCCTGCGCGGACTGCGCAGGCTGATCCGAAACGACACTTTACGCACATGTCCGAATGCCCATTTTTGCATATTGTAGGCCATATACAGATTTATATACCCGCCCCTGGTCATATCTTACCTGTGTTCCACCCCGATCATTTTTTCCTTTCGTATATTCTGGCTTGTCTTTGTCATTTGTATTTGCACCCACTGTGCCGTATCTGTGCTTTTCTTGAGTGTTTTACCCCCAGTATTTCCTCGTCATTCTTTCAAAGTCAATGACTGTTTATTTATATTTTCTTTACCACACAATCCTGAGCTTTAACCACTCAGTGAATAAACTTTGGAAAGCATTGCAACCAGCATTTTCTCCTTTTCTCACAATGTTTTCTAGTGTATCAAAGTCAAATACCCTGATTTTAGCAACTTATGATTTGTCGTCTAGTTTACTTGCAATTTGGACAAGACTAAATTTTTGTCACGTGATAAAAACGGTTAAAGGCCCACCAGGAACCAAGTACATGTATTTACAAACAATTCAGGGATCGAATTTCAATTCTGATTCACATGGTGTCAAGGTTTTCGTTTAACTCTTTACCAAACGAAAAAAAAAAAATGTCCCAAATGAAAGTACGCTACTCACACTTTGATAGGGATCACTTACATATTCCAGTATGGGTATATATATTACAACAGTTTTGCGTTAACCGTCTTTACCACACTATAAAATTCTAGATTTTTCAAAGTTGAAAGCATTTGCTGACTAAAAACCAAATGCAACGTTCAATATGCTGTCTGTCATAGGGTAGAAAACATTGTGGAAAAAGGAGAAAATGCTGGTATCCAGCATTTTCTCCTTTTCCAACAATGTTTTTCAAAGGCTTCTTTCTCAGTGTCTTTTATACTCGACTTTGTTTGGTACAGGGTGAAAGATCCATTTCCTTCGGTGATTTAATTGATCAGTGTGGTAATATAAGATATTGCAAAACTATACATTATACATGTCACATATAGATCTAGGGTAAATCTGATACGGTGATCCCTAGCAACTTTTGAGTAGTATACTTGCACACGACAAAATAAACAAGACTCAAAAATCGGAACTTTACTTTCAAAGAATAAAAAAAAACATTGTGGGAAAAGGAGAAAATTGGGAATGTCAAGTGACTGGCACCTGTCTAATGACGCTTAAATTCCATAACGATAACAAACATGTAATTATTTTCCAATGTCTTCTTCGGACGCTATGATGTTTGAAGCTTAATTCATCTGTATATATTTTCGGTATGTAGATGATCTACCCCTCGGTGTCGACTTGTGCCGTAGTAAATCTCTAATTTCTCTTGTTGTCGGATGGTTTTCGGCTACCGGCGTTTTATGAATTAAAAGTAAAAAGCTTTGGGAGTATAAGGATGATTTGTTTTTTTTTTGTATTTTTGTAAAATTTTCGTCCCAAAATCTGAAGGGCCACCTTTAAAGGAATATGTATTATTATGAGTCAGATAAAGTACTGTGGCGCAATCTGTTAAGGTTACAGTTCCTGACAGAGAAAGTTGTTGTAAACCTTAAAGAAAAAATGCCAGCCAGCCCTAGCATTTCATGGGTTTTAAGTCTTAGACTGATAGTTGCTTGTATATTTCCTTGTCTCTTGTACTTCACCTTCCTCGACAGTTCTGTAGTGTATTCGGCCATCCCGAAGGACGGCCACTCAAAGAGTTGAGGCGGATACGTATTATCATATCCTTACGAATATTGTGACTTTATTTCCAAGGATTGATTTAACCTCGTTCAATGAAAGTCATTGCAACATGTCTAATATGAATTATACGTTTTATAAATTTTATATATTTTTCTAAAATTAGAGGCATGTAAATTTGCATATTTAAAACCCATTTTCATATACTTGACCTTGATCCTGTTAAAATTGCACCAAACCTTGATTGATGATGCATATTATCCTAATGGAAAAATTTAGGAAGCACAATGAAAGACTACCGTCTTCGATTTATCATTTTGTAAATGAAACTAAAAAGGGGAGGTAATAAGATAAGGATAAATCAATCTCTGTGAACAGCTCTGTATTGTTTCCGTCCTTTCCAGGGGGATAGGAAAAAAAGCGTCCATGATATTTTGAAAATAATTTACCCAAAAAAGTCAGAGTAAATATCAAATATCAGTAATGGAGCAGTCCGATCTTAACTCATTACCAAACAGGCTTGCCGAAATCAAAAACATTTGTAGACTTCAAAATAAAATTAACTGAAAATTTGAAATCTGTTTTAAGAAGGGTAGAAAACATTGAGGGAAAAGGAGAAAATCTGTTTTAAGAAGGGTAGAAAACATTGAGGGAAAAGGAGAAAATTCCTTTTCCCACAATGTTTTCTAAAGACTTCTTTCTCTGGGATTGTGTGGTAATGGGTTAATAATCTTAATCTATTTGAACTGCAAATGTATGCACAGAAGGTCGTCCTCGGACAGCAAATACATCACATGATCAATCCATCTAACCGACAGAAAGAGTTCTTCAGAGAAGCTGTACTCTCACTAATACATGTAATGATTGTTTATGTTGTGTTGTCAACTTTTATTTTTATGCCGTTATTGTGATGTATGATTTGATGAAAAATGGTTGAGGTTTTGTTTTTGGAACATGTGTTGAAAAGACATAAATAAAGTAAAGAATTGAACTTGTGTTTTTGTAATAATAAAATGATGAAACAAGTTTTCTTTAAGGCAGAGCAAGTTCTAAGTGAAGGAAAAAATTATGGTCACCAGCATTTTACCCTTTTTCAAAATGTTTTAAAAAAATAAACCTTTTTTTTTCAAGAACTTATAAGAACAGGATGATTAGTATTGGATTATTTTTGTTGGAACGCATCCATGTAAACAATGGCAAAACAGCTAGATCTATAACCATAAAACTATCACTCCTTTTAATTCTTTACTACACAATCCCTACCTTTAACCCATTACTACACAATCCCTACTTTTGACGACCCTGAGAAAGAAGCCTTTAGGAAACATTGTGGGAAAAGGAGAAAATGCTGGTTACCAGCATTTTCTCCTTTTCCCACCATGTTTTCTACCCCAAACAAAACATATTTCCAATTTTCAGTCACATTCATTTTGTCGTCTGCAAATGCTTTCGATTTGGACAAGCCTAAAATGTTTGGTAATGAGTTAACAACCCTGAGAAAGAAGTCTTTTGAAAACATTGTGGGAAAAGGAGAAAATGCTAGTAACCAGCATTTTCTCCTTTTCCAACAAAGTTTTCTACCCTTCACCAAACAAATTTCAATTTTTGAGCCATGTTTATCTTGTTGTCTGAAAATGCTTTCAACTTGGACAAGTCTACAATTTTTTCTTTTGGTAAAGAGATAAAACTTGACAAAAAATTGCAACAGACAAGATGGCTTTTACTTCTCAAATTTCTGTCATGTTCGTAGCTGTTGTATTAAGTATGTTATAATTAACTCTTTACCAAACGACAAAATTATAGGCTGGTCCAAACTGAAAGCATTTGCAGATGACAATTTAAACGTGGTTCAAAAGATGAAATTTTTCTTTGTACTAAAAAAAAAATTGCGGGAAAAGGAGGAAATGCTGGTTACCAGCATTTTCTCCTTTTCCCCCAATGTTTTCAAAAAGCTTCCATCTCAGGGTCATAAAAAACCAGGGATTGTTTGGTAAAGGGTCAAATGGTGTTTTACGCTGCTTTCAACATTAGTCATACCATTTGATAGCTCAAATATTCTTGTATTTCCTGAGTTTCAACATCACAAGGCAAGGGCACTGAAGTGTCTTGCCCAAGGACACTCCAATCAAAAACCCAGTGGGTTCAGTGAGGCCTGAACCTAGAGCCTCCAGGTCACAAGTACTGCACTTTATCACTGAGCAAGTGTTATGGGAGACAACTCCATGCATGGCTTCTTCCTGATTTAAATTTTAATACCTAATAACAGTGTTGGGGAGATATCTGTTTAGCTCAGTGGTTAAGGTATTGGCCTTTCGTCCAGACGTTCTAGGGTTCGAATCCTGCCTGGTCCCTTATTTCTGCTATGCTTTTGTTCATTTCTTTCTTTGTTACCGACTTTGTTAGTAAGAACAGGAGCCCTGTTGAAAAATAGGACAAAGACACAAATGGTAACAAATACATGGGAGCCATGCTCCAGCAAAAGGGGGCTTAATGGAGCTCTGCAATCCATTGTTCCAAACAAGGGATCACACCCTCAGGGATGAATATCTGCTTTTTTGTAACAACTGACTTAATCATGAGGTAGACTGGTCCTTAGACATACAGAAAATTGACTATTAACAGAATGTTTCAGCCCAGGTCAGCCTGCAAAGTCTGTACAGGCTGACCTGGGTCTATACTTTTAGCACATACTTTATTGCCTTTTTCTCGGAGCATGGATTATTTCTCACTGCTTAACTCTTCACCAAACAATCCCTGGTTTTCACAACTTTGTCAAAGAAGCCTTTTAAAAACATTGCAGGAAAATGAGAAAATGCTGGTAACCAGCATTTTCTCCTTTTCCCACAATGTTTTATACCCTTCCTAAAACAAATTTCCACTTTTGAGTCACTTCAACTTTGATATCTGCTAATGTTTTTAACTTGGAACAGTCAAAAATTTTGTCGTTCGTTAGAGTGTTATGTTTCTCAACTTCTATTATGTTTCAAACAGTTGATAGGTTTGAAAAAACAGGATGAAAAGTGGCAAAAAATGATGTTTTTATTTCATGCTTTCCGGTAGGATAGCGAGAAATAGCAGTGAAAATATTTTTCAATCTTACAATGGTACCACCAGTGAAAATACCGATGTTCTTGCTGCCTGGGTTATTTGCACGTGCCTCAGAACCAGACAGAAATATGATGTCATTTGCCTTACATTTCTCGTGCTTGATGTAATATTGTAATGCGTTACTATGCGGGAGGGGTACACCACGGGGAATAACGGAAAAGAACTGTACTGGATTTTGATAATGCTCCTCCCAGAAAGGGTTAAAAGTATGAAATAAATAGAATAATTTTTTTTTTCTGTGAAAGATCGAAACTTACTTCATCTCGTGAACACCACTGTGCCACTCGTGAAAATATTACCAATAGTGTTCACTCAATGAAATAAATTTTGATCTTTCAGCGAAAAAACAAGCACCCTCTATTCATTTTCAAGTTCAAATTTCAAACATTTATTGACAAAGCTCGTTAACAAAGTTTGTTGCCTTTGGCTCACTAGAAATACATATATACAAATATCTACTATTTTTCAAATACATGTATCTGTTACACATCAAAATGATAATAACAGCAAAAAGTGAAAAAAAAAAAGTTCTAAAAATACACTTTGATTTCAGTCGTACTATTTTTAAATATGGAAATTAATTTTAAGATGACATACAGGATCTGACATGACATGATCTGACATGAGTTGGTTTTTGAGATGAAAATTTATTAAATGAGTCTACAAAAATTATTAATTATTAAGTTATTAGGTGAACCTTGGCAAACTTAACTTTTTTCTGTGGATGAGTTTAATAAATTTTTACCTCAAAAACCAATGTGTGTCAGATTCTTTTTATCATATTACTGATTAACAAGAATTATAGTCCAAAATCTGTTAAACCAGAGGTATACATGTATCATGTGTAGTGAAATTTACATGAAGCCTGTGCACTTACTTTGACAGGTACATTACAAACAAAAATAGTTCCGAAGAAACTTGCATAATATTGATTTTTGTTTGAGTCCAACAGTGATTAAATTAACAAATTTATCGTGACAAGAACTTTGACCGCTAATTTCCTTCAGAAACCTAGGTCAGCTATGTTTTAGAAATGAAGCGTATAATTACACAGTGTTGACCAAATATAGCACTATTTTCTGATCTCACACGTGTGTGAGACCAGAAAATTCGCAATGGGTGTATCACATTGAAAACAAGGAGAGTTATGTGATAAATAGATTTGTTGAAAACATATCTGTCTCTGTGAAAAAACTGCTATAGTACTGTCAGTCCTAATGTTAGTTACTGGAAGTGAAAATGATTTCAAAACTGAATAAACTCTTTACCAAAGGACAAAATTTTCGACTTTTCCAAATTGAAAGCATTTGCAGTCAACAAAATAAACGTAACTCAAAAATTGAAATTTGTTTCCAGCAGGGTAGAAAACATTGTGGGAAAAGGAGAAAATGCTGGTTACCAGCATTTTCTCCTTTTACCACAATATTTTCAAAAGTCTTCTATCTCGGGGTCGTAAAAACCAGGAATTGTTTGGTACAGGGTAAAAACCTGTCAGGTCACCTTATCTTTCTCATTTACTTTTTGCCTATTAAATTCATTTCTATGCCAGCGACTAGGGACAGACCACACAGTAACACATGCTCATCTTCACAATATCTTCCATATTTTTATATGATTTGTTTCAAATCTAAATGAGCCATGCTCTGTGAAAAAGGAGCTTGCACAATCCACGCAGGCTGATCTGGGCCGAAACTTTTCGCTCTTGGTCAATTTTCTGTATGTCCAAGGACCTAATGAATGAATAGTGTTTTATGGCCCGTCGACAACTTAGGTCATATTGGGCGCACTTAGTAAACAATAAAGCAAGGTGAAAATAACATACATGTGCAACAACATAAGACAAACATGATAAATGAGGAATGGATGAAACACAAAATGATGCCCCTTTTGTCGCCTTTTACGACATGCATGCTGTCACTTTTGTTCCGCCAGATGAAATGGCAGATGTGACGATCGCGGGACTGCAGTGGTTTATTCTTATATCCCCGATTAAACCACACGGGGTCCCACAGGCCAATTGATTCCCATTCCAAACCCTATTTACATCAAGAAAAAAAATATAGGATTTGGAATAAGAACTACCCAGCCTGCTGAAATCCTACGAATTACGAGGAAAGCAGTCGTTTGTCTCTAATTTTAGTCGCCTTCTACGACATGCCGTAGAGAAAGGCCGAGGTCCTATTCTATAAAGTAAAAAACCCCTGGGACCCCACGGGGATGTCCAAGGACCAATCTATCTCATGATTACCCTTTACTCCATAGATACTCATCTCTACGCATTGCTTTTGGGAGCCTTTGGAAAACATTGTGGCAAAAGGTGAAATTGCTCATGACGAGCAATTTCACCTTTTGCCACAATTTTTTCTACACTATCAAAAGGTGTCATACACACATAAAAAACTGCTTTATCCTTACAATTATTTAGGGTCAATTAGATAACAATAGTAATGCCTTATGGGGTACAAGGTTAAGTTGATTGTTAAAAAAAAAAGTGGAAATTATGGATCCATAAATATGTGATGGATTACCTAGGACCATGGATCACGGAGATGCATTAAGCCCCCTTTTGTCAGAGTATGCCTCAAAATGTATTTCAACACCAGTCCTGCTTTGATTTTTTTGCCACTATTGGGTCTTTAACCCCTATGATACCTGTCACCATATCAGTTTGTTTTGCAGACTTTATACTATGCCCAATCTGACACTTAATCTACACTGTTTGCTCTGTGTGAACATACTGGATACGAGCAACCTTGAAACTGCTTTTTTAAAAAAGTTTTAAATAACTTTTTAAAAGGGACATGTAAAGTCAGCATTGTTTGGTTAAGAGTTAAATGGAAATTTTTTTGTGTGTGTGAAAAGGTGAAAAACACTGTGGAAAATGGAGGCAATGCTGGTAAATAGCATTCTCCAGTGTTTTAACCATTTTTCCAGATAAGCCCTGGTTTTATATGGCTCTGAGTTTGAAAGTGTTTGAAAACACAGAGGAAAAAAGAGAAAATTCTCATAATGAACATTTTCTCTATTTTCCACAGTGTTCTTCCCTTACAGATAAAAATACCACTTTTTTTGCCACTGTATTAAAATTACCTAATCTGTTAACCCTTTACACCGTAGATACTCATTTCTACGGCAATGATTGGTTGTAGGAGCTTTTGGAAACATTGTGGCAAAAGGTGAAATTGCTCATGATGAGCAATTTCACCTTTTGCCACAATGTTTTCTATGCTATCAAAAGGTGTCATACACACATAAGAAACGGCTTCATCCTTGCTGTTGTTTAGGGTCAATTAGAGATACAATAAAAATGCCTTATGGGGTAAAGGGTTAAAGAATTACAAAGCCCTCTTCCTTGCACTTGAAATTCTGTGTTGTACCGGACAACAAAACTTTAGGTTTTCCATATTGAAAGCATCTGCAGGAGCAAATAAATTCAGTGATTTGACTCTTTATCAAATGAAAAAATCTTTAACTTTGCCAAACCTAAAACATTTCCAGATAACAAAAAATTGTTACTCAAAGGAAGACTTCTTTCTTTAACCCTTTCCCACACAATGTCAACTTTTGAAGACCCTTGGAAAGAAGCGTTTTGAAAACACTGTGGCAAAAGGAGAAAATGCTGGTACCCGGCATTTTCTCCTTTTCCCATAATGTTTTCTACCCTATCAATAAATAATTGCACCATTTAAGCCACATTGAAATTGTTGTCTGCAAATGCTTTCAATTTGGACAGGGCTAAAATTTTGTAGTCTGGTAAAGGGTCAGTAGGGTAGTAAACATTGTCAGAACATTTATTTTTGAAAACGTATTAAGATTTATATAAAATAAACTTCTCTTTTTTCCAACAATGTTTTCAAGACTTTTCTTTCTCAGAAATCTAGACACACAGCATCATTTGGTAAACCTTTGACATTTTGCTATGTTTATGACAGGGTAGGGTAAAAGTGTAGTCATTTGCACCTTATCTCTATGATGGACTAAAAACCATTTTGGGCAGTCTAAGTACATCATCTGGGACCTGAAGAAAATGATAAAGAGGATTTTCTTTATTCTTATGTGAAAAATCAAAATTTATTACATCGAGTGAACATCATCAGTAATATTTTAACAAGTTGTACATCAAGAGAAGATCATCAGTAATATTTTCACAATGGCTCATTTAACCCTTTACCAAACGACAAAATTTTGGACTAGTCCAAATTGAAAGCAGACAACAAAATACATGTAAATCAAAATCATGCTTCTAACCCCTGTTTTTGTTGGGACTTTCATCAAAATCCAATACAGATGTTTTTGATAATCCATCAACACCCCCCTCCCCCCTATTACAATATTATGTAAAGCCTGAGACATGCAGGGTAAAAGCATAGAAATTACACCATATTTCTGTCTGGTTGAATGTCTTGCACTGTTTATCTAGGTGACTAGTGTACCAGAACTACTGTTTCTGTCTTCAATTGAAGACAAACCTTGTAAACCCCCCCCCCCCCATTTCCTGATAAATTACTGAAGTATGAAATAAAAGCTAATTTCTATGAAAATCAATCAGAATTACGTCCAGCATGTATTGCACCTTTTACCAAATGACAAAATTTTTGATGTTCAAAACAAAACTCTTTAGATAACATTTTTCATGTCGCACAGGGAAACTCCTTGCTGATGTGTAAAAACATTGTGTGAAAAAGAGAAAATGCTGGTTATCAGCATTTTCTCCTCATCCAACAATGTTTTCAAAAGGGTTGTTAAAAGTCTAGGTTGTGTGGTAAAGAATTAAATCTTTTCCACCATATTTAACAAGCTTCCTGTCTCAGTCATTAATACTCTGGATTACATAGTAAAGGGTAGAGGCAAAAACGCATGTAGCTCAAAGTTGAACTTAAGGATTTCTCTTTAACTCTTTCCTAAATAATCCTGACTTTCAATCACCCTGAAGAAGACATTTGAAAACATTGCAGGAAAGGGAGAGCAAAAGTAGGAGAAACAAACAAAAATTACCTCAACCACAAGGTCCTCAATCTTGTACCCATCTTCTAGCGCTTCAATCAGCCTGAACAAATAAAACAATACATTAGTTGAACTCTCTACATAAAAATCCAGAATTTCAGCAACCCTTTGAGAGAAGCAAATATTCTGGGAAAAGGAGAAAATACTGGAAACCAGCATTTTCTCCCTTTCTCACAAATATCTTCAAAACAAATATCTACTTTTGTTAAAATTATTTTATCATACTGCAAAAGCTTTCAATGCTACTATTTGAACCATTTTTGTCATCTGAAAATGCTTTAAATTGAGGCTAGTCTAAAATTCTGTCATTTTGTAAATGGTTCAGGAGGAAACCATGTAACAGATGGAAAGTTGGCAAAAGTCCCAGCCTCAAGCAAATATCTTTGTAATGGCTCCTCTTGGCAAATATTACTTTCCGCTTCTAGCATAAAAGGTGCACTGGTCATCACAAAATAAGTGAAATAATGTTTCAGACATCAGTAAAGACCCTTCAAACTTACCTCTCCTCTTGGCGAATTTCTTTCTCCAGTTCTAGCTGTTGATTTGTCAAGTTTTCATATTCCTCTTTCAAATCAGTCTGAAATCAAGAAAAACTTAAATCAAAACATGGTAAATAGCCGTATCCAAAAAGGATATATATTTAGAGGACAAAGTCATGCTCCGGACAAAGAAGGGGACGCCGCCTGCCTGCCCACCCGGACGCCATGGGCAATCCCATAATACGTCCCATCATCGACAGGCATATAAAAAGAGACTAGAAGGCCCTGAAGGGCCTGAATATGCTCTACTGGCAGAGAATTCGATTTTGCTTTTTCATGAAAATCTGACAAGAAATGCATACTTTGTCACGAAAACAAGAATTGGTAATTTTCAACTTGAAATGGTTTCTTTTCCCATACTGTTTGTTGGATTCACTTCAAAATATATAGGGTTGAAGCTATTGGTGAGATAAACAAACTGTGCAAGTTTCACAAAAATCTAATTACAAATGCACATTTTATCCCGTAAACTTGAATTCAAAATTTTCAACTTGAAATGGCTACTTTTTCCATACTGTTTGTTGAATTTTTCTCAAAATCATTAGGGTTGAAGCTACTGATAAGATAAACAAACTGTGTGATTTTCATGAAAATCAGGCAACAAATGCAGACTTTATTGCATAAACAAGATTTAGAAATTTGCAACTTGAAATGGATACTTTTCCCATACTGTTTGTTGGATTTTTTTCAAAATCAATAGGGACAAAGCTACTGATAAGATAAACAAACTGTGCAAGTTTCACGAAAATCAGGCAACAAATGCAGACTTTATCGCGTAAACAAGAATTTTAAATTTTCAACTTAAAATGGCTACTTTTCCCATACTGTTTGTTGGATTTTTTTCAAAATCAATAGGGTTGAAGCTATTGATGAGATAAACAAACTGTGCAAGTTTCACGAAAATCAGGCAACAAATGCAGACTTTATCGCGTAAACAAGAATTTGAAATTATCAACTTGAAATGGCTACTTTTCCTATACTGTTTTTTTTTTTTTTTTTTCAAAATCAATAGGGTTGAAGCTATTGATGAAATAAACAAACTGTGCAAGTTTCACGAAAATCGGGCAAGAAATGCAGACTTTATCGTGTGAACAAGAAAAAGACTAACGTACGGACAGACGGACGGACGGACGGACGGACGGACGGACGGACAGATGGACGACGGAAACCACGCCATGACATAAGCTCTGCTGGCTGAAAGCCAGTAGAGCTTAAAATGCTGGTAACCAGCATTTTCTCCTTTTCCCACAATATTTTCTACCCTACTGTGAACAAATTTCAGTTTTTGAGTTATGTTTATTTTGTCATCTGCAAGTGCTTTCAATTTGGACCAGTCTTAAATTCTGTTGTTTGCTAAAAGGGTTAAAAAAGCCTCCTATGGGATTACACAATTGTAGAATTGCTATATGAAGGGCTAACTCTATACCAAACAACAATACCGTTGTACTGACTAAACTGAAAGCACTTGCAGTCTAATAGAGGAAAAAAAACCTTGAAAAAGACTTTTGGCAGGAGAAAATGTTATTCATAAGCACTTCCTCCTTTTCTTACACTATTCCGTACTCCTTCAAAGACAAATTCTATCACTTAAGTTTTTACCACATAGTCCCGACTTTAAACGACCCTGAGAAAGAAGCCTTTTGAAAACATTGTAGGAAAAGGAGGAAATGCTGGTAACCAGCATTTTTTCCTTTTCCCATAATGTTTTCTACTCTATCAAAGAAAGATTGCACCATTTGAGCCACATTGAAATTATCGTCTGCAAAATGCTTTTAATTTGGACCAGTCTAAAATTTTGTTGTCTGGTAAAGTATTAACCCATTACCAAACGGCAATATTTTAGACTGTTCCAAATTGAAAGCATTTGCAGACGACAATATAAAAATGAATGAAAATTCGAAATTTGTTTTGTGAAGGGTAGAAATCATTGTGGGAAAAGGAGAAAATGCTGGTAACCAGCATTTTCTCCTTTTCCCACAATGTTTTCTAAAGGTTTCTTTCTCAGGGGCGTCAAAAGTAGGGATTGTGTGGTAATGGGTTAAAGCCATGTTAAAAGTAGGGATTGTGTGGTAATGGGTTAAAGCCATGTTAAAAGTAGGGATTGTGTGGTAATGGGTTAACCTCAGTTTATACTGACTACCCCAATTTTACAAGAACATTTTCGAAGCCATCACCAGTAAATTTGTTTCTAGAAGTTACTGAATTAAAACACTTACAGCTCTCTGTTTAAGCTCCTTAAATTTTCCTAATTTTTTCTTTGGTACCTTAACTTTGTCTAGGGACATCTTTAGTCTGAAATAACAAGCTATTCATCATCCAGTTCATTATTGTATAGCACTTTACCGCACAAGAAAATTTTAAACTTGTCCAAATTGAAAGCATTTGCAGACGACAAAATAAAAGTGACTGAAAAATTGAAATTTCTTCTGGAAAGGGTAGAAAACACGGTGGGAAAAAGGAGAAAATGCTGGTTACCAGCATTTTCTCCTTTTCCCACAGTGTTTTCAAAAGGCTTTTTTCTCAGGGGCGTCAAAAGTAGGGATTGTGTGGTAATGGGATAGTTTAGTCCACTTAATGATCAATAAGCAAAAGAACATTCTTTGTCTGATTCTCAAGAATTTTGTAAATTAATTTTTTTGAAAAGAAAGTAACAGACCTTCTAATTGGCTAAACCATGACATTAGCCAATCAGAAATTACACTACTTTCCAAATACAGAATTGGACTAAAAATGCATTTTTTGAATGGCTGCAAGGGTTTGACCCTTTACCATAAAATCACAACTTTAAACAATCTTGAGAAAAAAGTCTTTTGAAAACATTCAGGGCAAAGAAGAAAATGCCAGTAACCAACATTTTTTCCTTTTCGCACAATGCTTTCTATCTTCCCAAAACAAATTTGAATGTTTAACCACATTTAATATCAAATTTTGTCGTCTGCATATGCCTTCAATTTCAACCAGTCATATAATTTGCATGGTAAAAGGTTAAAATGTGAAATAGGTGAAGGGAGGATATTACCCTTACTCCCCCATCTTAACTCTGTAATTATAACATATATCATTTCACACCAGAGATCCAAAGAGATTGGGACAGTTCTGGGTTTTCAGTTTTAGTTTCAAATGGAAAGAATCATCTTAAACTACTTATAAAGCAGGAAACATCACACCCATGTAGCTGAGAAAATACTGGCAACCAGCATTTTCCTCTTGTGCGACATTTTTTTCCTCTCCTCTTGCAAATTTTGCGAATTGTTTGTGCAATGCTTTGAATTGAGATATTAAGTCCAAATTCTTGTCATCTGGTTGGTAAAGAGTTAACTCTTTCCAGTACAGTACAGTTAATTCGTTTCCAGTACAGTAAAAAACAATGTAGGAAAATGTAGAATCCCAAGAGTTAACTCTTTACCAAACAATCCCTAGTTTTTACAACCTAGAGGAAGAAGCCTTCTGAAATCATTGGGGAAAAGGAGAAAATGCTGGTAATCAGCATTTTCTCTTTTTCCAACAATGTTTTCAAAAGGCTTCTATGTCAGGGTCGTAAAAACCAGGGATTGTTTGGTAAAGAGTTAAACATGTCTGTCTTTTTTTCTAATGACAACAAATCAAATGCAATTGGGTTTTTATCAAACATAGATAAGATTAACCACATATCAAAACAGAAAAACAATTACTTTTTTTTCAACTGTGAAAGTAAATCCTGCACTTCCTCCTCCTTGTTATAGACTGGTTTACTGCACACTGTCCTGAAACATAATTTAACAGAATTAAAACAGTCAAACCAGTCCTAAACCCAATCTGTGTTAAACTTTTACCACACAATCCCACATTTAAACAACCTTAAGGATTTTTTTTTTGAAAATAATGCTTGAAAATGAGAAAAAGCATTTTCTCTTTTTCCCACAATGGTTTTTTACCCTCGAAAGATGAATGCCAATAGTGAAGCAACATCTAATTTGAAGTCTTCAAATGCTCTCAGTGTGGACAAGTGTTCTCAGTGTGGACAAGTGTTCTCAGTGTGGACAAGTGTAAAATGAGGTTGTTTGGGATCAGGTTAAACCTCTACAGAATGATCCTGTATGTTCTGATTCCAAGGCAGAAATCTTTTGAAAACATTTCGGTGAAAAGCAGGAAACACTATTCACCCATTATCAAACAATCCTTACTTTTGACGTCCCTGAGAAAGAAGCCTTTTGAAAACACTATAGGAAAAGGAGGAAATGCTGGTAACCAGCATTTTCTCCTTTTCCCACAAGGTTGGGCGGTCGAAACCAGGAGTGGTTTTAACTGGTGGTCAATACTGGTCAATACTGGTCGATTGGATATTTGTAATGGTCATTTGGGAATTTTACTGGTCAGATGCATTTTAAGTGAATAGTGATGCTATTTAGAGGATAGTTATTTTGGGTTTTTTTCCTATTTTGATTCCAAGGTTGGTTGAATTCACCAATATGAGAGTTGACTTTAGGGGAAAGAATGTTTTGTCCCTGCCAAGGCTACTTATCAGCTGGCTTTTGCCAGTTTTCCAAAACTCTATATAAGTTCCTAATAAGGTCTTAAGGTTTCATTTTTGACACCTTAAGTAACTGTGTGATCATAAGATATTAACTTGATAGCATGTAAGTAGGTATTTCCCACTTTAGGAATAAGGCCTGGTGTCAAGTATTCTACCCCAAATAGGGATACATAATTGGTCCTTTTTGTAATTTAAGCCACTCCCATTGGGATAGAAAGGGGCAACTTTTACACCTTTTAATGCGTTTTGACAACAATGTAAAGGTGTAGGTAGACACTTGAATATACTTCAGACCTTAATGTATCCCTAACTATTGTTTAGTTAATCAGTCACAGCCTCTTTATGGGTACTCGATATGCCTATAGATTAGTGACAGGTAAATTTCACAATGGTTTACACACGGGTGACACTTTTTTCTTCAATTATACATGAAAGTTTCAAATCAGCTGCTTTTTTATGCTATCTTTGAACTTTTAAATAATCTAAAACCTAAGTATATTTGTGGTGGTAGTAGGGAAGAGAAAAAGAGAAAAGATGCAGTACTATAAATAGATATCTAACCTATAAGGAATAATGACAAAAAAACTTCTAAAATTCTTTGATTGAAAAGAACTGACCATGTAAGTTCAAAGAGGAAGGTCAATCCAAACAACCTCTTCAGTTGACCAGCAGTAATGTCTTTTGAATAATGATCAAATAAAAAAGGGACCTTACTGATAAAAACTATGTTACTGATGATAATATGCAATATATCTTCAGTACAGGATTTAGGAGAGCTTTTAAGACTAGCTTAGAAACAGCCCAGGTATCTAAGTCTGATTTAATTGACCCAATCAACCACTTCAATTGACCACCAATCGACCAGTATTGACCGGTTTTAACCGGTTAAAACTGCCGGCCCGGTCAATACTCATATTGACCGGCCTTTTGCCAACCTTGTTTTCCCACAGTGTTTTCTACCCTTCCCAGAAGAAATTTCAATTTTTCAGTCACCTTTATTTTATCAACTGCAAATGCTTTCAATTTGAACCAGTTTAAAATTTTGTCGTGTGGTAAAGAGTTAAAAAGCATTTTTCCCTTTACCCACAATGTTTTTGTCTCATTCAAATACAAGTCCCATCATCTGAATTTGTTCTAATTATATCTGTAGTATGTTTTAAACTTAGACAAGAAAGTTATAAAAGCATAATATTCGGATAATATTGTGTATAAATATGTATATTTAACCCTTTCCCAAACAATCCCTGGTCTTCACGGCCCTGAAAAAGAAGGCTTTTGAAAACATTGTGGGAAAAGAAGAAAATGCTGCTAACCAGCATTTTCTCCTTTTCCAACAATGCTTTCTACCCTCCAAGAACAAGTTCCAAATTTTTTAGCCTCATTTATTATATCATCTGCAAATGCTTTCAATTCGGACCAGTCTAAAATATTGTCGTTGAGTTAAACAGTGATTAATGCCAAAGGGACAAACAAAACATTAACTCACTTCACAGTGCTGTCTATCACCATATACAGATAGTCTTTGATATCTTTGTCCAGAGGTTTCCAGGTTTTCATCTGCTTCTCAGACAATTTATATTGTTTTGTATGTGAAGTACCTGGAATATAAGTCAGTGCATTGTACCTATCCATAAACAGTCAAATTTTGTGAGATCTTTTGTTTCAAAACAAAACCTAGTAAAATTTAGAGGGTTGGAAAGTATGTATTTCCCTCTAAATGACTCAACTTTACCTTACAATACTTTTTTGCTCTGAAATAAACTTGTCAGAAATAAAAAAGTATTTGCATAGGTACAACTTAACCGTTTCCAAAACAATCCCTGGTTTTTACGACCCCGAGATAAAGGCCTTTGAAAACATTGTGGGAAAAGGAGAAAATGCTGGTGACCAGCATTTTCTCTTTTTCCTACAATGTTTTCTACCCTTTCCAAACCAAATATCAATTTTTCAGTCAAGCTTATTTTGTCATCTGCAAGTGCTTTCAATTTGGACCAGTCTAAAATTTTGTTGTTTGGTAAAGAGTTAATGTGGCTTGAATGATAAAATTTGTGTATAAAATGAAAGAAAACCTTGTTGGACAACAAGAAAATGATAGTCATCATCATTATCTAGTTTTTTTCAACACTGTTTTAACCCTTTACCAAACAATCCCTGGTTTTTATGACCCTGACGTGGAAGCCTTTTGAAAACATTGTGAAAAAAGGAGAAAATGCTGGTAACCAGCATTTTCTCCTTTTCCCACAATGTTTTCTACCCTGCTGTAAACAAATTGATATATATTTAGAGGACAAAGTCATGCTCCGGACAAAGAAGGGGACGCCGCCTGCCTGCCTACCTGGACGCCATGGGTGATCCCATAATACGTCCCATCATTGACGGGCGTATAAAAAGAGAAAATGGTGGCAACCAGCATTTTCTCCTTTTCCCACAATGTTTTCTACCCTACTGTAAACAAATTTCAATTTTTGAGTTATGTTTATTTTGTCATTCTGCAAGTGCTTTCAATTCGGACCAGTCATAAATTTTGCTGTTTGGTAAAGGGTTAAAAAAAGCCAGCTATAGGATTACACAATTGTAGAACTGTTAAATGAAGGGCTAACTCTTTACCAAACAACAATACTGTACAACAATGTACTGACTATATTGAAAGCACTTGCAATCTAATAATTAAATATTACTGACACAATGCGAGATGTTTTTGACAGGATAGAAAATGTAAGTAAAGGAGAAAATGCTGGTACAGTAACCAAAAGGTTTTTCCTTCGGAGTCATAGGAACTCAGGATTGTGTGGTAAAAGATTGAACAAGTATGAAGAATATATCAAACAGATCAATATCTGTTCATTTAACCCTTTCCCAAACAATCCCTGGTGGTCTGGAATAGTAATCTTTTGAAAACATTGTGGGAAAAGGAGAAAATGCTGGTAACCAGCATTTTCTCCTTTTCCCACAATGTTTTCCACCCTATCATAGACAGAAATAATCTTTTCAGCAAGAGCTGAATTGTCGTCTGCAAATGCTTTCAATTTGGTCTAGTCCAAAAGTTTGTCGTTTGGGAAAGGGTTAATATTGTGATGGGTATGGATAAATCAGCAGAAGAGGGCTAGGAAAAACCCATCTTTTTGTGCAAGTGATGATAAAATCTTCTTACATGATTGCTAAAACTTCAAAACTAGGTAGCAAAAGGAAAATCTGCATATTGAATGAATCTCAAGCAACTCAAGTTCCAAAGCTATTTTTGGGAACAGCAAAATTTTAATTGGTTAATCATTGAATTAACTGTGATCACAGTATCAACATTTTAACCCTTTCCCAAACAATCCCTGGTTTTTACGGGACTGGAATAGTAGCCTTTTGAAAACATTGTGGTAAAAGGAGAAAATGCCGGTAACCAGCATTTTCTCCTTTTCCCAAAATGCTTTCTACCAAATCATAGACAGAAATCATCTTTTCAGCAAGAGTTGAATTGTCATCTGCAAACGCTTTCAATTTGGTCTAGTCCATATGGTTTGTCCATAGGTTTTGCCCTTTGAGAAAGGGTTAAAACAATAAGGGAAAAGGAACTTTTGCACGTCACATAAATTCTGTGCCACATTACATTCTCTACATCCAAATTAAAAACATTAATTTTGTTGATGTAATTTGTATTGGAAAGAGTGAAAAAAAAACCACAACTTTTCTATAAAAGACAAAAATGCTCATTCCCACAATGCATTTTTATTGTTAAAAACTCATGATTGTTTGGTATGGGGTTATAATTCAATATCAACCCACCGCAGTCCCAATTCAGGCTGCCTTTATATCTACGAGATTATGATAAAATGACATTCAGACAAAAAAAAAAAAATGAAAAAAATGATGCGAAATTGTTTAGTTTCTTTACCCACAATGTTATGAATAGCTGGTACTTTTTTGTTTTTCTTTTGTCATAACATAAATGAAGTTTATGGGCTTGACAAAAGCATTGCATTTGCTGGGGTATTGATAAAACTAGATCATTTCAGCTCTTTACCTACATGTAACAATTTTGAATTTTAACCACCAGAAAACTGAAGATAAAGACTTTGGCAAACAATGTGGGAAAAGAAGAAAATGCTGGTAACCTCCATTTTCTCCTTTTATAGCAATATTTTCTCTTGTTTCAAGGACAAGTTTAATCATTCAGCTTATAATAATTTCCTATGTGAAAATGGTTTCAATTTGAACAAGTCTAAAATATTGCTGTTTAGTGCACGGAAACTCCTTTTCTGGTGCAGTTTGCAGTCCATGTCCACCAGATGGTCTATACAATCAGCCTTAACCCATTACCACACAATCCCTACTTTTGACGACCCTGACAAAGAAGCCTTTAGGAAACATTGTGGGAAAAGAAAATGCTGGTAATCAGCATTTTCTCCTTTTCCCACAATGTTTTATACCTTTCACAAAACAAATTTCAAATTTTAAGTCACTTTTATTTTGTTGTCTGCAAATGGTTTCGATTTGGACTAGCCTAAAATTTTGTTGTTTTGTAATGAGTTAACTAATGATTACTGAGCACTGAAATGGTGTCACTTGCTTGGTAAAAAGGGAATTTGCTTGTAACAGCTAAGTGATATTTTTTTCACAAATTTTCTAAGTATAGCGCACCCTAATGCCGATTCCTGTAACATCACATGTTATCGCTGAAAAACATACTGATTTGGCTTAGACACATGTATTCCCTAATTAATCAGCAGATAGATGCTGGTTCCTCACAAGGATTATGGATTACACCAGCTTTGGCTGAATTCATCTAATGAAAGGCAATGTTACACAAATCCCATTAAAACAATTAGATGGAAAAATGATGTGGTTAGGATAATGTCTTGAGAATATAGTTTTATACCAGAAGTATTGACTTTTTGTTGAGGCTGTCTGTTTTTCTGAAAACTTTTCATCCTGCTTGCAAGGGGTGTTGATGTCTTCTTTTTGCTGCAAACAATAAAAGTTTTCAAGACAGTTATCATATCTGATATACAACTGTTAAGTTTATATACACAGAGTTTGACATAAAAGCACGTCCGAACGACATTGTCTAGCAAAAAATCAGTTCGGGCTAGTATGATAGGGTAGAAAACATTGTGGGAAAAGGAGAAAATACTAGTTACCAGCCTTTTCTCCTTTTCCCACAATGTTTGGAAAAGGCTACTATTCTAGACCTGTAAAAACCAGGGATTGTTTGGGAAAGGGTTAATTAAACATACCCGTTGCTTGTGTATTTAATAATCATTCGTTTGAAATACAAATTTTTTCAATTTAAATGCTGAAAATAAGAAAACCATGCGTGCATTTCATCTATTACTTGAGTTGTTTACATTCCTGAAAACACTCAAAATGGCTACTACACACGATAAATTTCGTCAGTGGTTTTTCCAAGATTTACATGTCATAAACAATTTCTACAAGCTTTCAAGGTGATGAAAGGTGTAATAATCCATCTTTGGTCATTTTATTTACTTAAATTAAGTTGCATTTTGCTGCAATACAGATAAACCAATGCAACAGAAAGGCAATATTGCACTCTACCTTTGCTACCTGAAAATTATGGATGGACTTGAGACGGTACTGGACTCGAGACGGTACGGTCCAATATGAATGTCAATATATGAAATAAATCACCGTAGCATCTCATTGAGACTACCCCGAGCATTACCTTCAGTCTGAAGGTGTCTGATCCGATGCTATTTTTGTGACTGGTCTTCGCTAACACCTTCAGTCCAGCCATTCATTGAACCCGTATGGAAAAAATACGATTTTACCCGCATCTTTTCGAACGGCTCTATGCGACAGAATTTCAAATGACAACTAATAAAATGGGCATGGATTGTTAGATAAATGATTAATCTTTACAAAAAAACTGATGTTAGTTAATATCCAGCTCTTACCTTTGTGCAAATCTGTACTTTTCAACGTAAATAATCGTTGACCTACTTCACCAGAAATCAAAACATGGTGATCTTTTCAATGCGCATGTCTCGGCAGAAATCGCAGTATCTCTGACACGCTACAGGATGGTTTAGTTGCGAATTTTGCAGTAAACAAACACACCTTGATCGAACATGGCTGTATAGGGTTAGGGAACCAGACTGTACAAATTTCAAATTCCGTTGAGTGCGCATGCCTGACTAACGGAAGTCGCCGTGTTAGTTGTTTACAAATTATGCTGGATTTATTTACGTTGGGAAAAAGGTAAATTCCCATTGATTTAATTGGTATTTTGCAGCATATTTTGTGTGCTCTTAAAGATTAATCATTTATCTAACGATCCATACCCATTTTATTAGCTGTCATTGGAAATTTTGTCGCATTGAGCCGTTCGAAAAGATGCGGGTAACATCGTATTTTTTCCAGAAGGGTTTAATGAATGGCTGGACTGAAGGTGTTAGCGAAGACCAGTCACAAAAATAGCATCGGAGCAGACACCTTCAGACTGAAGGTACCCCGAGCATCAACTCTACTCTACAGGTCTTTAGATCACTACAACTGGGTTGCCATATATACATGCTTTCGACATCCATCATAAATATAAGTGTAACGTGGAAACAAAGACTTGTCCTATGACTGAGCTAATACAGTGATAGACCGGAGCTGTTGGGACGAATTCACCAATTATTGAATTAGTTTCTCGGCAAAATATTAATGGTCCCGCTAGGTCTTATCTATCTCTGATTCATTTTGCTCTGTAACACTTTCTAAGAGACGTTTTCTTCCTGTTTATTCCCATTAAATCATAAAACAAACCTATTTCTGCTAGAGTTAGGTTTCCTCATTTTTGTTTACATTTGCTTGTCAAAATTTCCCGCGAAAAAATATAACACGCTTAGGTTCTGTACAAAATCAAATTTTAAGTTAGCTGGATCTCAGCAATATACTTTTTCACTACACTGGAACCAATAAGCTTTATAGTTCTTGTACATGATGTAAGCATATAATTTTATGAAAATATATTTTTCGGAGAGATGTGAATTATAAGAAGTATGGATAAGATATCACATGAATCTTTTGCTTTGGAGGATACATTTTGTTCAGACGATGATGACAGACTAAATTCGTATAACTCTCTTCACGCGTCACCCTCTCATTCGCAAAAAATCAGACTTGAAATTCAGACACAGGTTTGTTTACATCAAAGGAAGATTGCTCGGACAACACATTTCGGATACAAAACTTCAACATGTAGAATTATTTCTAGATTATTACATTGAAACTAAACCGCCAGTGCGCCGAATAAAGTCAATATATCAGAATAATTGCAACATTATGATGGCTGTGGTCTAGTGTTAGCACAGCAGACAGTGTACCTTCACTGTGAATGTTTGCTTCAATGCTATTTTTAGCTCCACTGGCCGAAGGCCAGCCAGCTATTGTCATGGCATTGTGACCGTCATGCGTCCGTCTGTTCTTCTGTGCGTGCATCCGTAAACTTTTTCTGTAAAAAACTTCTCCTCAGAAACTATTGACTGGATTTTTATCAAATTTCACAGGAATGTTCCTTAGATGGTCCTCTTTCAATTTCCTTCAAATAATTGTGTTCCATGAATGATTCTGGTTGCCATGGCAACCAAAGTAAAAAATCTTTAAAAATCTTTTTCTCCCAAACGGCTAATTGGATAGCATTATTTTTTTGCAGGAATGTTCCATAGATAGAGGTCTACGGAATTCCTTAAAAAAAAAAAAGATCCGTCAAAAAACATGGCCTTTATGGGAGTCTCATTTTCCTTTTATGGTATAAAGTAAAATCTTTGAAAAATTTCTTCTCTCAAACTATTCGTTTTGATTTCATTGTTGTATTGCAGGTTAGTTCCTATGGTGGTAAGTCTTTACCATACAATCCTGACTTTTAACGAACCAAAAGAAGTCTTTGGAAAGCACTCTTGGAAAAGGAGAAAATGCTGGTAATCAGCATTTTCTCCTTTTCCCTCAGTGTTTTCTACTCTATCAAAGAGAGAAATCATCATTTCATCAATGTTTAATTTGTTGTCTGCAAATGCTTTCAGTTTGGTCACATCCCAAATTTTGTTGTTTAGTAAAGCATTAAAGATGGTTGCTTTACATAATCTATAATCCTTTTCATATAAAACAAGAGAACCTCTGCACTTTGATTAGTTCTGGTAAAGGTTTGTTGACCTACTTGTGACCTTGTACAAAGAGGACAGGGCTTTATTGTTGTAATAAGGCATTTTGCTATCCAATCCAACTGAACCTGCAACTTCAATAAAACAATTGCCACAATACATATTTTCTATATTTTGATGTTTCCCTACCCAAAATGGTTTGTAACAAGACCCTTTTTAACCCATTACCACACAGTCCATACTTTTGACGTCCCTGACAAAGAAGACTTTTGAAAACATTGTAGGAAAAGGAGAAAATGCTGGTAACCAGCATTTTCTCCTTTCTCACAATGTTATCTACCCTTCATAAAACTGTCAAATTTTCAGTCACTTTTATTTTTTCATCTGCAAATGCTTTCCATTTGGACAACCCTAAAATGTTGTCATTTGGTAATGAGTTAACTATAACTAGAAGACAAAATTTTTATAATAACTAGAAGACAAAATTTTTATAACTGGCCATAATTGAAAGATGTTGCAGACAACATGATAAATCTTCAAATTAGTAAAACTTGTATCAAAAAGGGTAGAAATTATTGTGTAAAACTAAGAAAATGTAGGTTACTATTATTTTTTTCTTTTCTCACAGTGTTTTTCATAGCTTTTTTTCTTTGGTGACCTGAAATGCAGGAATGAATGGTAATTGTTAAAACCTTCTCTTCACCGTTAGAGAAAAATCAGGCCTGTGGAGCAAAGCGCCTCTAGTTGTTATTGGTCTCTGCAAACCTTCACAGCAGCCCTCTTTAAAGACATCTGGAATTAAAATGATTTTACCTGCCTCTTTTCAAATGGCTTGATGCGACAAAATTTCCAATTACAGGTGCAATTTTTTTTTTGAAGCTCAGTTTGCCTACCAATTGTAAAGAACGAATGGCCACTACAAATTGTACAATTCTGTTCTATTACGTAACCTGTCGACTGAGACAACAACCAAAATAAAAAAGGCATGTTAATTGATAATAAAACCCTCATTTAACGATCAATTCAATTCCAGTTGATTTTCTGTCCTCAGACCAAGTTAAATTTCTACAAAACTTACAAAGGTGGACAATTTTGTTAATGAATTACAGGCGTATCATACTCGAACATCTGCATGTCCAGTAACTGGATTAGCGAGTCCACACTACGTCCAACATGCTTCTTCCCAAGGATACTAGGGTATACATAACGAACAAAGTGGAGTTAGTATCCTTGGTTTGCGAAGATGTATCTTTTCATGAAAGATTGACACGTATTTTTGTTTTATAACCAGAGATTGAATTTGCCTACCTTTTTTTTTTTCTGTATCAAAAACTCAAAACCTGAGTGCAGATGAATACACTTGGCTCATGAAGCTTTGATAACGAATGACAACTCAGAGCCTTTAATGATGACATGCAAAATTTCAACAGCTGTCGAAGGGTATTCTCAGTGGGACATGACATACTACAGGACGTTCATTTGGGAATTTCACTATTGACAAAGGCACCTTGTACAAAAATGGTTGTTGGGGTTAGAAAACCAGACTGTACAAAATTCAAATTCCATTGAGTAAGAATGTCATTTCAACAGCAGTTGCATTGTAAGTTTTTAACAAATCAGGCTGGATTTATTTATGTTGGTAGAAAGAGTAAATTTCCATTGATTTAATTGGTACTGTACATGTATTTTGCATCACAGTTTGTGCCATGTTATAGACCTAAGGATATTAAAAAATATATATACATAACGACAGCGTTGTAGTTGGTATTTCTATATTGCAATGTTATGGATAAATCATTTATCTAAGGATCCATGCTCTCTTTATTAGCTGTCATTAAAAATTTGTCGTATAGACATGTTTGAAAAGATGCGGGTAAAATTGTATTAATTCCAGATGTCTTCAAAGAGGGTTGCTTTGAAGGTTTGCGTAGACCAATAACAAAAATAGCATCGGAGCAAAATTTCAGACTGAAGGTATGTGCAGTGTATCAAAGATCAGACTGCATGTGCTTTCAGATCTTGATCTACAGTAGCTGCTAGATGAATTGCATACAGGAAATTCACCATAAGGGTCACAATGATTTTTAGCTCCACTGGCCAAAGGCCAGCGGGCTTATGTCATGGCCCGTTGTCCGTCGTGCGTCCGTCCGTCCGTGCGTCCGTCCGTCCGTCCGTCCGTCCGTCCGTCCGTGCGTCCGTCCGTCCGTCCGTGCGTTAACTTTTTCTTTAAACATCTTCTTCTCTGAAACTACCCATCCAATTTTGATGAAACTTCACAGAAATGATCCTGCCATGGTCCTCTTCAGAATTTCTTGAAAGAATTTAATTCCTTCAAAAACTCTGGTTGCCATGGCAACAAAACTGAAAAAAATTGAAAATCTTTGAAAATCTTCTTGTCTGAAACCGTAAGGCCTAGGGCTACCAAATTTGGCATGTAGCTTTATCTAGGGGACCTCTACCAAGTTTCTTCAAATTATAGCCCTGGGGTCAAAATTGGCCCCGCCCCGGGGGTAACAAGTTTTACATGGGCTTATATAGGGAGAACTTTAAAATTCTTCTTCCACCTAGCCATAGGGCCTAGGGCTACCAAATTTGGCATGTAGCTTTATCTAGTGGACCTCTACCAAGGGTGCCCAACTTATAGCCCAGGGGTCAAATTTGGCCCAGCCCCGGGGGGTAACAAATTTTACATGGGCTTATATAGGGAA
The DNA here is from genome assembly GCA_943736015.1 of Tridacna crocea. Classification (NCBI taxonomy): domain Eukaryota; kingdom Metazoa; phylum Mollusca; class Bivalvia; order Cardiida; family Cardiidae; genus Tridacna; species Tridacna crocea. The sequence goes on from OX031070.1 coordinate 28,949,991, forward strand.
AACTTTCAAAATCTTCTCGCACCTAGCTATAAGGGCTAGGGCTATCAAATTTTGCATGTAGCTTTATCTAGGGGGTCTCTACCAAGGGTGCCCAAATTATAGCCCTGGGGTCAAATTTAGCCCCGTCACAGGGGCTCACAAGTTTTACATGGGCTTATATAGGGAAACTTTAATAATCTACTTGTACATAGCCATAAGGCCTAGGGCTACCAAATTTTGCATGTAGCTTTATCTAATGGGCCTCTACCAAGAGGGCCCAAATTTTAACTTTGGGGGTCAAGTTTGACTCCACCCCAGGGGTCACAAGTTTTATATTGGCTTTATAAACCTGTCTCATGGATCACATATTTTACAGGGCCTTTTATAAAGCAAGCTTGTTTTACAGGGCTTTTTATTGGGCAAGATTCAAAAATCTTCGTGTTTATAACCACACATTCTAGTTTCATATTGTACGTCTGAGGTCAAAATTGGCTCCATCCAGGGATCACAAGTTTAACATGAGCTTCAAAATATAGTCACTTCAATTTAAACATTAATCAAGGGAAATAACTCTTTGTATGAAAGATAAAGTTTGGTACTATTTACCTCCCTTGATTATTATCAAACTGCATTGATACATGATTGGTGCTAGACATTAAGTTTTTTTATAGAAAATATTCTGTTTTCAAGTGTGATTCATTTTGATGCTAATAGTTATGCTCACATGAGTTGAATAATAAATTCAGAGTAAGGTTTCTATCATTCAGCTTATTTTTCCAAGGATTTTACCTTTCATGCTTACGAGTTAACCTGCTTGTACTGCCTGACAGTGTTCATTGTTTTTGAAGGCCCTCTTTTTTAGGGTCATGAACGCTTGAATTTGCGTGGTAAAGGGTTAAAAAGCCAGTGGAGCGATACAGGGCCATCATGGCCCTCTTGTTTTCTTTAAGCTGCTCCTTATATAATTCCCCAAATTTTTTGTTTTCATTTTTGAGTGGGGGAGAGAGAGAGAGAGAGAGAGAGAGAGAGAGAGAGAGAGAGAGAGAGAGAGAGGGGAGCAGGCTTCAGAGAATTAACCCTGATCAAATAATCAACAAAATTTCACATTTGTCATAATCTTAAAACAATATTATGAATCCTCCAATTCCATTTCCAAGAGTAGACACTGGGAATGGTATGAGACATGATTGAAAAAGGATAAAATGCTAGTCACTGGCATTTTCTCCATTTCCACATTTTCTCAAAAAATCTGCTCTGGGTTTTTTAAAAATCTAATTGTTTGGTAAAGGCTTAATTCCAGGTCAAGCAAGATTTTGAATGTCACTACATGATGGGAAAGGGGTAACTACTGGTCACCTGTATATCATGTTCCAAAAATGTTTTCTAAGGCTTTATTTCTTATACTGGTATTGAAACATGTGTTTGTTAAAGAGTTATATCATTACTTCTTCAAAGTGATTTTGTACTTGCACCAATGAAAACATGAATGGGACATAAGAATAATCAATTTTGGTGACAGTTTTATACATGTATTCTTGTAAAGTAATACTTCGGCACTCAAAGGCCTTCTTTCTCAGTTTGTAAGCATAGGACTGTTTGTATTGTAAATGACTTATATCGCTACTTCTTCAAAGTGATTTTGCACATGTATGCGTGATTGAATAGGAGATCAGAATATAAATTAGTTTTGATCACAATTCTATACATGAATATTCTTTTGAATTAAGACTTTGGTAATGAAAGAGTTACCCTCTTGAAGCAATGCCCCCTCTAGTCATAATTTTTTCTTTGTTTGTCTGACATGGAACAAAAAATGGTGTCTTCAGAAAGTAGGGTAGATCTTGTAATGATGATATTGTGAAGAGTTCATATTAAGATTTTCTTGTGTTTACTACTTTCAGGATGAAGAGGATGTGGAGGATAAAAAAGTTGACAAACCGACAAGGTGAGTGCAATTTGATAGTTAACTCTTTCCCAAACAACAATAATTATTTTAGACTGGTCCAAATTGAAAATATGTGGAGATGACAAAATAAATGTGACTAAAGAATTGAAAATTGTTTTGGGAAGGGAAGAAAACATTGTGGGAAAAGGAGAAAATGCTGGTTACCAGCATTTTCTCCAATTTCCACAATGTTTTCTAAAGGTTTCTTTCACATAGGTGTTAAAAGTCGGGATTGTGTGGTAAAGGGTTAAGCACTTTTTGCTGCAGGTTAGGATAGAATTTACTCTGACAAGTTCGGATCAAATCATCAATATCTTTCCAGCTGATAATTTTTCAAACTGGTCAAAATCCAAAAGCATTTCCAGACATCAAATAGTACTAAAATACATGTAGAAGAAATTGATACTGGAACAGAGAGAGTTGAAAATACTGTAGGAAAAGGTGAAATTGCAGGTTACCAGACGACAAATGTTTCACTTTTTTGATGGCCAGTTCAGGGTAGTTTTATCTGGAAAAATATAGAGCTTTATGTGAATATCCTTGCATACACAACCATGAGCTTTATGTGAATATCCTTACATACACAACCATGACATTTATGTGGATATCCATCCTTTAAATACACAACCATGAACTTTATGTGAATATCCTTACATACACAGCCATGAGCTTTATGTGAATGTCCATCTTTTACATATACAACCATGAGCTTTATGTGAATATCCTTACATACACAGCCATGGCTTTATGTGAATGTCCATCTTTTACATACACAACCATAAGCTTAATGTGAATATCCTTACATACACAACCATAAGCTTTATGTGAATGTCCTTACATACACAACCATAAGCTCTTTGTGAATATCCTTACATACACAACCATGAGCTTTATGTGAATATCCATCTTTTGCATGTATACACAACCATGAGCTTTATGTGAATGTCCTTAAATACACAACCATGAGCTTTATGTGAATATCCTTACATAAAAAAACTGTGAGTTTTATGTGAATATCCCTACATACAGTCCGTGTCACGCAATTGAACCAGGCTTTATGTGAATATCCTTGCATACACAGCCATGAGCTTTATGAGAATATCCATCTTTTACATACACAACCATAACCTTTATGCGAATATCCTTACATACACAACCACTAGCTTTATGCGAATATCCATCTTCTACATACACAACCATGAGCTTTATGTGAATATCCTTACAAACACAACCATGAGCTTAATGTTAATATCCTTACATACACAACCATGATCTTTATGTGAATATCCTTTCATAAAAAACTGTGAGCTCTATGTGAATATCCCTACATACAGTTCGCATCACGCAATTGAACCAAATTTCTTGTGTCCATGATGGAACATGTTACGCAATCGCGAAATCTCGTCATGGCAGTTCGAAAAGCTTCGTCGCATCGGCATTTTTTCTGTGAAGACACGTGGGGAAATTTCGTCGCGGTTCGTCACAGAATTTCGTCGCGCGCCGTCACGATAAAGGTAAATGAGGATCTGCGATTAAGGTGGGGTCGCTTATAAATCATCTTTGCCGTGGTGTTGCGCGACGAGCTCCTTGCAGTTTTGAATTTGTTCTGAATAAAAAAAAAGAGACGAAAATGGTAAAATACAAGACAAGTATAGACTCTATTGTGTATCAGGCCATTTCAAGTCACAATAGGTGTGACGCTACGTTTTGTCTCATCTCTTGAAAATAGATTGTTAAATACACAACTTTACTGCTATATGAGATTTACCGATGGTTACACAGTACACACTAAGTGATTCAGGCAATGTATAATCCATGCAATGATTCAATATTGTCCTTCCCTACAGTATCTTACGCTGATATTGACTGTTTGCATACATTGATGAAAAGAATACTGCGATCATGTCACAAGTTCAACATATAGTGTGTAGAGATGTAGTATAAATCTCCAGCATTTTGAAACATTGTGGAAAAGGCAGAAAATGCTGGTAACCAACATCTTCGCCATTTCTCAAAATGCTTTCTGCTTTACCAACTTTCTTCTTTCGCTTTCAGACTTTTCTTGAGCAATTTTGATATGTACAGGCAATCTACTCTCGCTCCAGGTAAACAGGCTTTATGAAACATTGTGGAAAGGGGAGAAAATGCTAGTAACTAGCATCTTCGCCCATTCTCACAATGCTTTCTTCTTTACCAAAGACCAAGAGCATCGTTTTTGTTTACATCCAAGTGAATCTGTCGTCTGTAGAATTTTAGAAATGATACAGTACAGTATGTACAAAACAAATTTTGCCAAGAATTTTTAATCTGTTCTAAAGATTGGACGTAAATATAGATTTCTGGCCAGTGGAAAGTACATGTATTTACTTGTACAGTATATTGTATATACATGTACACATGTACAGTATATGTAAAATCAGTATTCAGTAACAGTTGTTTATATCAATATCGCAACTGTGGAACATATTGGTGTAGATTAAAATTAGAATGAAGGAGTAATATGTCCCTGATCATTAATGAATTCCTTGTGGCTGGAACACTATGTATTAAATAAGTACTTGACCAGATCGCTTATATGACAGAAAATAATCGCTGAGTGTAACAAGCAATTTCTCCTTTTCCCTCAGTGTTTTCTACAGCTATGGCGAACTTTCTGCCATTTTCATCAGATTTGAAATTGTCGTCTTCAAACTCTTTGAGTTTGGAAAGTCTAAAATTTGTCGTTTTGGAAAGGGTTAATGGGAAAAGTCAAGGTCACAGTGACTGCAACAAGGCAGTGTTAGGCGGGCATGTCCTGCTTTACAAAAAGACTGTTGTCCGAACTGAATGAAGTACAATGTTTCAAAATTGATTCTCCCCTGGGTTTGTTTTGTTTTGTAAGGATTCAATGTAGAAATTTTATGACTCTTGTTTTCAAAAGAACAAGTACGAGTTATTTAATTAACTCTTTACCACACAATCTATACGTCACGTTTAAGAAAAACAACACAGTTTGCTTAGAAAGCTGTAATAAACAAGGCAGAGACAATGTATATAAATTATACACATAGCGAAAGTGAAACGTCACCAGGTAGTCATTCAAAATTTACTCTGGAGTCATGGAAAGGGCTAAATTCCTGAAATACATGTAGCTGTATTTTTTCTTTCTATCACTTGATTGAATCTGTCAGATACGGGTCGGGAAATGTGTATAATAACGTTGAATATAATTTAAAATTTTTCTCTTGTGGCAAGGTGAAAATTATTCGTTATTACAATCTGGTGTCTTTTCATTGACGCTCAGTATATATAAGCTTGTAGCATACAAAACTCAAGAAGACCTCCGATTTGAAACCAAAGATGGCTACATGTACAGGTTGAGCTCCTTTGATCCCGTTTGGTGATTTGGGAAGCAAGGATTACATATCTATAGGTGTATAATTCACAACCTCTGGCCCCCACAAATATAACCAACATGGTAATTTTCAACTTAAGTATTATAATTCAAGTATATCTGGAATGCTAATTTGGTAATTTTATGAAGGGAGTTAAATCTGCTAAAATTAAATCCTTACCAAACAAAACAAGATTTAGACTGGTCCAAATTGAAAGCATTTGCAGACGACACATTAAGTGTGAGTGTGTGACTGAAAAATAGAAATTTGTTTTTGGAAGGGTTGAAACTATTGTGGGAAAAGGAAAATGTTGGTTACCAGCAATTCCTTTCCCCACAATGTTTTCAAAAGGATTCTTAAAACGGGGTATTAAAAGTCTGGATAATGTCACATCGACAGCCTTGGTCATTAAGCACGCAGTCAAAGAGAAACAATTATGCAAAGTGCAAACAACATACTGTACATGTACATGTTCAACAACATTAGACAAACATAATAAATGAGGAATGAAAAATTAAAAAAACCCACAAATTAACTCTTTACCACACGACAAAATTTTAGACTGGTCAATTGAAACCATTTGCAGATGACACATTACACAGTAAAAGTGTGACTGAAAAATAGAAATTTGTTTTTGGAAGGGTTGAAACTATTGTGGGAAGAGAAAATTAAATCTTTACCACATGACAAAATTTTAGACTGGTTCAATTGAAACCATTTGCAGAGGACAAAATAAGGGTGACTGAAAAATTGAAATTTGATCTGGGAAGGGTAGAAAACACTGTGGGAAAAGGAGAAAATGCTGGTTACCAGCATTTTCTCCTTTTCCTACAGTTTTTTCAAAAGGCTTCTTTCTGAGGGGCGTGAAAAGTAGGGATTGTGTGGTAATGGGTTAATCCTTTCCCAAGCAACAAATTTTAGACTCTTCCAAACTGAAAGAGTTTGCAGACGACAATTATGAATTTGACGAAAATGGCAGGAAGTTCTCCAAATGGTTGTTATGAGCATTTTCTCCTTTTTCCGCATTCTTTTCAAGTAATCCTTTGTTTACAGTCTTGGCACCATTCATTCTTTTACAAATGTTTTAAGTCGTTGACTTTAAAAATGTTCCATCTACCTTAAAAAGGACATGTTGAAATCCAGGTTAGCAGCCTCTGCTGGAATCATATTTGCAATATTTCTCATTTCAAGATCATAGGTCTCTGGTAGGACTGATTCACAGGATATTATCCTCAGCCACACTCACTGGCTGCATGTTACAGATGTCTGTCATCACAGTTTTCTTTGAAAGTTTATCTTTTCTCCTCAACCTTTCGTTGATGCTGTTTACAACCGGTTGCCAGCTTTTCACTGATTCAGGAAACATAAACTTTATGTATTTCTCTATCACGTTTTTCTTTGTTTTGTCGAGCTCCTGTTTCCCTGTATGGCGGTTTCCTCCCCAGTTGTAAGCAGTTCTTAGATTCCCAGGTCCGAATAGCTCCGGGAACACCTCTGGTAAGAGCAAGCACGCAAAGTGTCCAGCAGAGTTGGCCTCATGCTTCCAAGCCTTCAGTCTTGCTCTGTCTATCGCCAGTTCCTGGGGAATGTTCTCAATTGTCGCTTGGTCCAAAGTCATGTTGTTGATAGAGTGGGAGTTGGAAGAACGTAGGCTTAATACCTCATCTAGCTCCCTTTCTATTCTTGTAGAGCTTACTTCCAGTTCGTGAATTCTTTTCGTTTGCATAGCGAGACTTTTTGTGCAGTTATCTAAAGTTCTAGTAAGATCTTTCACGTTCGTTGCTAGAATGTTTACAGCACTCATAACCTGACTAAGAGAGGGGACACTTGTTGATGATCTTGCTGTTCTTATTGGTGTCAGGGTAGTAGCCGCAGGTCGTTGAAGAGTAAGTCCTGGAGACTGGCTTTCACTCGCCGATACATGTACATCAGCTACTGCCAAGGAAGTCTGGGTGGTCGGAGGAAAAGTGAATGATCTCGACTGCAGTGTTGTGGTTGTTGGGTTTGCTGTAGTATCCTGCTGCTCAGTTACTTCAGGTTGTGGGGTGACATTATTGATAGTTGATGTGCTGTGAGGCGGACTCTGGGGTGTTTCCTTGCTAACTGGTGAATGACTTGTTGCCGTTGATTGAGTGTATACAGACATTTTGGGAAGTAGCAATGACAGTTGAGCAGTGCAACAATTATATCGACCATCTCTTCAAAGTAGGACCAGCAACAGGGGACGTGCCTAATAGACTATTTTGTGAAAGGTCTGCTGGAAAAAGCATCCACTACTTTGATATGGAAATAGAGACAAATGAAGCAATAAGAAGTAAAGCAGAGATTTTATACCTTTTGTGAGAAGCATTCATAAATGGGAAACTTCCTTACCTGTTATGGTTGTTTTCTTTTGGCAGGCGGCTTAAATTTTGATAGTTGACGATGACTAGATACTGATGCTGCGTGACTGATTGATTGTTTTTCCTTCATCTCGCCTTCTGTACCCTAATCAAGAACATTTGCTGTGGCGATCTCTTTTGCTCTCCCCCAATGAACTTCGTATGATTTCCCCACTTCAATCTGTGGATAATAAAAAAAGTATGTGCACTAAATGGAGCTAAATATTCGATAAATCTTAAAAAGTCATGAAAGGAAATCCATTACTGAACATACATATGCAGTTTAAGAAAAAGGCCTAATAAAATTGTTAACGTAAAAGAAAAGGAGCCGAAGCCCTAAGAGGACAGCATCCCCCCTCTTTTAATTTAAAATCTCGCAAAATATCATTATTGAATTGCTTTTTAACCTTTTCCAAACCTGCAATTTTTTCGTTAACTTTTCCAAGATAAGTCACGTGAAAACAAGGGTTTGTTTGGAAAAGTGTTAATTTTTCTATTTCCATTTACAGTATATCCATGAATCTTGCTCCTTTATCATCTGCCTGTTCATGTGTCTGTCTACTAATTAAGGGCCATGCATGCTGCGGAAAAAGCAGAAATTACTCGTCACGAGCAATTTCTCCCTTTCAACACAATGTTTTCAGATGTCTTGTAATGCACAGACACCTGCAAATAAGGGTTTGTTCGGAAAAGGGTTTATTTCTCTTTTTCAAATTTCTATCCATATGTATCTCCATATTTCACCGTCTGTCTGTTAATCTGTCTGTCAACTAATTAACCCATTACCACACAATCCCTACTTTTGACACCCCTGAGAAAGAAGCCTTTAGAAAACATTGTGGGAAAAGGAGAAAATGCTGGTAACCAGCATTTTCTCCTTTTTCCACAATGTTTTCTACCTTTCACGAAACAAACTTAAAATTTTCAGTCACTTTTATTTTGTCATCTGCAAATGCTTTCAATTTGGACCAGTCTAAATTATTGTTGTTTGGTAATGAGTTAAAGGCCATACATGTTTGATGTTTCTATGTACATGTACACATGTTATTTATCTTCTTAACATGACACGTTGTTAGCACGGTATGTTATATAACATCACATGTTCTTGTCTTTTGCAAATATGCCTTTACAATATTTTCAAATAAACCCATGATAAATCGTGACTACTATTGTATGTCATTGTTGTATTGTTGTAAAGAGTTAACTCATTACCAAACGACAAAATTTCAGGCTTCGCCAAATTGAAAGCATTTGCAGACGATAAATTAAAAGTGACTGAAAATTTGAAATCTGTCTTGTGAATCGTAGAAAACATTGTGGGAAAAGGAGAAAATGCTGGTTTTGTTACAGTTAACTCTTTACCACACAAGAAAATTTTAGAAAGGTCCACATTCAAAGCATTTGCAGACGATAAATTAAAAGTGACTGAAAATTTGTAATCTGTCTGGTGAATAGTAGAAAACATTGTGGGAATAGGAGAAAATGCGGACACGTCATGTAAAAACAATGGTTTGTTCGAAAAAGGGTTAATTTCTCTATTTCCATGTATCTCTAAGTCACTTAACATTCCCACAATGCATTTTTTTATTTCTGGCGTGAAATTTAAAAATAGCTTAAGAGGCCACATAGCCTTTTAAGGGAATACCATCAAAAAAAATTGTTTTTGGTAATTTTATGAGTTGTAATTACTGATGATTTGTATTGTTTTTTCATATAAATTTCAGTGATAAATATATATTTTTTGATTTGGTGAGATGTGAAAATTCTAAATACCCACCTTTAACCAAACAATCTCAGGTTTTCAAAACCCTTAGAAGGAATACATTTGAAAACATTTCAGTAAAAAGGATAATATTTTTTTTCCTATTAGAGGAGCCTAATCCATGTTCACCAATGCAGAATTTTTCATTAGCAGATATACTGGTACATTGAATTTGAAAATAATCTTAACCCTTTCCCAAACAACAAACTTTTGGACTAGACCAAATTGAAAGCATTTGCAGACGACAATTAAACTCTTGCTGAAAAGATGATTTCTGTCTATGATAGAGTAGAAAACATTGTGAGAAAAGGAGAAAATGCTGGTTACCAGCATTTTCTCCTTTTCCCACAATGGTTTCAAAAGGCTTCTTTCCAAACGTCATCAAAAGTCATCATTGTGTGGTAAAGGGTTAAATTCCCTTTTCAGGGAACATGGCTTCATAATATGAATGAATGTTTTGATTGGTTTATGAATATGGCCTTTTCCCACATTGTTTTCAAAAGGCTACTATTCCAGACCCGTAAAAACCAGGGACTGTTTGGGAAAAGGTTAAATTTGTCCTAGTAGAAAGAAGTAAGTCAGTGAAAGCATTTTTGTTGTTGTTGTTGTTGTTGTTCTTCTTCTTCTTCTTTTTCTTCTTCGTCTTCTTCTTCTTCTTCTTCTTGTTATTTGACTTATACTCTTTACACTCATAATATGCAACTTTTCTTTCCCAGTCACCTTTTGCCATCTCCTTCTGGTGGATCTCACAGAAAAAGCAGTACTCACTCAGATGTTACACATGTCACGACTAGATCTTTTACAGAAACTTCTACGTAAGTACAAACATATCACTTATCACAAGGCTTTAACCTTTTACCACACAATATCAACTTTCAACCCCCCTGACAAAGAAGCCCTGGAAAACATTGTGGAAAAAGGAGAAAGTGCCGGTAACCAACTATCCCATCAAAGACAAGTTTCAATTTCTGAGTCATAGTTTTTTTTTTTTATCATCTGCAAATGCTTTCAATTTGGGATTGTCTGAAATTTCCTCTTTAGGTAGAGTGATAACCAGGGTTCAATCCTCTATGCACTCAGAGTAGTGTAGATTATGATTTAACTGCACAGAACATGTAGTCTGATCTTATATGTACACTCTCCTCTTCTTTGCTAAGAGCTTTGATAAAAAGGCTTTGAAATCAGAAAATCGCAGATTTATTGCTGACTGAGAAAGGTTTCCATCAAGGTCAACTGCAGTGGACTGGCCAGGTGGACTTAGGTCAACGCTTTTTGCAGATGCATTAACCCTTTACCACACGACAAGCTTTTAGACCTGTCCGAATTGAAAGCGTTTGCTAGCAAAGATTACAGTTACAATGTGGCTCATATGAAGTGATTTTTCTTTGATAAGGAAGAAACCATTGTGGGAAAAGGAGAAAATGCTGGTTACCAGCATTTTCTCCTTTTCCCACAATGGTTTCAAAAGGCTTCTTTCCAAACGTAGTCAAAAGTCACCATTGTGTGGTAAAGGGTTAAAATTCCCTTTTCAGGGAACATGGCTTCATAATATGAATGAATGTTTTGATTGGTTTATGACTGTGGCCTGTGTTTGCCAATGGAGATCATTGAGAAAGGATACATTCTTTGATCTGGGCAAATAGCTGTAAATTAACTTAAAAGACTGTCATATTTTTACCATTAAATATATATAATGGGTAATATTTTCACGAGTGGCACAGCCACCAGTGAAAATATTAATGATGGTGTTCACCAGATGAAATAAATTTTGATCTTTCACCAAAAAAATAAATTTTCTATTTTATTTCATGCTTTTAACCCTTTCTGGGAGGAGCTTTATCAAAATCCAGTACAGTTCTTTTCAGTTATTCCCCGTGGTATACCCCTCCCGCATAGCTACGCATTAAAATATTACGTCAAGAATGAGAAATGAATGGTATAAATGGCGTCATATTTCCCATTTAGTTATGAGGCACGCTTAATTTACCTAGGCAACAAGAATGTGAATATCGGTATTTTCAATGGTGGTACCAGTGTAAGATCAAAAAATATTTTCACTGCTATTTCTCGATATCCTACCGGAAAGCATGAAATAATAATAATATCTTCACATAATCACCCTCTTTCCAAAGGTAATAATAAAGGAAAATTCATCACATACCTTGTGACTGGTCACTGTGGTAAAATAAACTAGAAGTGCCTGTGCTGTTTAGCTGGCATATAACATATATGAGCCTTGCTCTGTGAAAAGGGGGCTTAACTCTTTACCTCACAATCTTGACTTTTAACAACCCCCGAGAGACAGGCCTTCTGAAAACACTGTGGAGTTACCAGCATTTTCTCGTTTTTCCACAATATTTTCTACCCTGCTGGACACAAATTTCAATTTTTGAGTTACATTTATTTTATTGTCTGCAAGTGCCTCCAATTTGAACCTGTCTAAAATTTTGTCGTTTTGTAAAGAGTTAATGCATCTGCAAAAAGTATCGACCCCTGGTCAGCCTGCACAGTCCACGCAGGCTGACCCAGGCCGAAGCTTTTTGATATTGGTCAGTTTTCTGTGTGGCCAGTCTATCTCATGGTTAAGTCAATTATTTAAAAAGTGGCCTCAAGGGATCCATTATTATGTGATGACTTGGGCGTGTATTATCTATCACTTATATACATTTAGCCCCTTTTTGCCAGATTGTGCTCCATATGTATTTCAAACAAACACATACACTTCCAGTGAAATCTTTGCTACTGTTGTAGGTGGTTATCACATCCCAAAGTGAGAGAAAATTGGCGTGTCGTATTTGGAGCCTTCATGCTGACCTTGATAGGATCTGTATTGTTCTGTGTGGGAGTTGGAATTGTGATATCACCTCAAAGAGGTGAGTATATCTTTATTCATTTCAAAATAGTTAGAAATAGAAAGAGAAGTATCATAATTTTTTTATTTATGGCCGAAGGGTCATATTATTTTATTGCCCCTGGTTGTCCACCTGTCTGTTTGTCCATTAGTAATTTTTTGTGCTCGCAACTCCTACAGTTTTCATCGTAATAAGTTCAAACTTACTACAATGAATCTCTATGATGTGTTGTTGTGCATGTGTCTTTTAAAATTTGGAGTTCTAGGTTTTAAGCCATTTCACAGACAAGCCCCTTAGGGTGTATATGAGCGGCTTTGCAAAGCTCTGGTTAAGTCTTGTTATCTCTGACTGGATAAAGCACATACATGTATGTTTATTTAAACAGCTTCATGTCAGTGAGGCCAAAAATTTATTGTTGCAGTAATTTTACAAGATTTTATAGTACTGAATGTAATTTCTTTAACCCTTTCCCAAATGACAAATATTAGACTCTTCCAAACTGAAAGAGTTTGCAGATAACAATTTTAAATTTGATCAAAATGGTAGAAAGTTCTTCTAAAGGGTAGAAAACACTGTGGGAAAAGGAGAAATTGCTCGTTATGAGCAATTTCTCCTTTTCCCACAGTGTTTTCAAAAGACTTGTATTGCAGACACGTAAAAACCAGGGCTTGTTTGGGAAAGGGTTAATCTTGTTTGTTTTGTCTAATACTGGTCTGTTAGGGCTCCATGTAAGGGGTATTCAAGAGGTTTAGAGGCCCCTACTGTACACACACAGATAGTATTTGTCAAATTGGAGTGTCCATGAGGAAGTCATACCTACAAGTCAGAGCTGTCTCTCTGACGCAGTTGAATTCTGTTGAATGTGACTAAATCATTACCACACAATACCAGCCTGAAACATCACGGGGGAAGAAGGCTTTTGTAAAGACTTTTGGAAAAGCAGAAAATGCTGGTTAACAGCATTTTCTACTCTTTCACAATGCTTTCTACCTTATTAAGGATTATTTTTCTTTTAAATTTTGCCATCTTTGATTTTTCATCTGTAAATGCTTTTCCATTGGACTAGTCTGAAATATGGCCATCTGTTGATCAGTTAACCCATTACCACACAATCCCTACTTTTGATGCCCCTGAGAAAGAAGCCATTAGAAAACATTGTTTTCTACCCTTCACAAAAAAAAAATTCAAATTTTTAGTTCTTTTTATTTTATCGTCTGCAAATGCATTCAATTTGGACAAGCTTGAAATATTGTCATGTGGTAATGGGTTAACCCATTACCAGACAACAGAATTTAAGCCTTGTCCAAATTGAAAGCATTTGCAGACGACAATTTCAATATGGCTTAAACAGTACAAACAGTACATTTTTTGATGGAGTAAAAAACATTTTGGGAAAAGGAGAAAATGCTGGTTACCAGCATTTTCTCCTTTTCCCAAAATGTTTTTAAAAGGCTTCTTTCCCAGGGTGTTAAAAGTTGTCATTGTGTGTAAAGGGTTAAAACACTATTCTCACACGTTCTTATGTATCTAACCAATAAACTCTTTACCAAAATGACAAAATTTTAGACTTGATAAAACTAGAAGCATTTGCAGATGACAAAATAAATTTGACTCAAAAACTGAAACTTGACTTTAGAAGAGTAGAAAACAATGTGGGAAAACGAGAAAATGTTGGTTACCAGCTTTTTCTCTTTTTCCCGCAATGTTTTTAAAAGAAATCTTCCTTGGGGTCGTTAAAAACTGGGATTGTGTGGTAAAGAGTTAATATATATTATTTTCAGGAATGCACAGTTTAGTGTTCTTTATAGGTGGTTTGTTGTGTTTGATACCTGGGGGTAAGTTACTTTCAGTATAATTTCTACTTGTAGCAGATGGTTTCTTTATTCAGGGAACAACTTTGTTCTTGTCATAATATTTCAAGACTCAGACTTAACACGCTTAACCTATTACCACACAATCCCTACTTTTGACGCCCCTGAGAAAGAAGCCTTTTGAAAACACTGTGGGAAAAGGAGAAAATGCTGGTAACCAGCATTTTCTCCTTTTCCCACAGTGTTTTCTACCCTTCCCAGAACAAATTTTTCAGTCACCTTTATTTTGTCGTCTGCAAATGCTTTCAATTTGGACCAGTCTAAAATTTTCCCGTGTGGTAATGGGTTAACATATCATATCCTTTATATGTCTTGTCTTTGATGATTTTAGTACACCACAAACAAAATTTTGCCCAAAACCTCATTTCAATTAAGATCTGAATAGAAAAACCAATTGTGACAAATACTATTATTAATATTTTTTCTCTTGATGAAATCTAGGATTAGTTTAAAATTGAGTCAAATGGTGTCATATACATGTACTATGTCACTTGGTCAAATTAAAGAAATACCTTTAGAGCACTCTAGAGGCCACATTTCCTCCTCAACTGACTTGAAAATTGGTCAGAATGTTTGTCTTGAGAAAATCCCGCATGAGTGTAAATTTGGGTCACCTGGGGTTTTAAACTAGGTCACTAGGTCAATTAAATATAACTTTGTGGTTTTCTAGAAGCCACATGTATAGTTCAATTGATTAGAGAATTGGGTAAAAAGTTTCTGTGATGAAATGTAAGGTTAGTTTGAAATTGGGTCACCTGGTATCATGAACTAGGTCACTAGGTCAAATTTAGGAAATACCTATAAGGCACTTCAGAGGTCAAATTTTTTGCTCAATTGACCTGAAAATTGGTCAGAATTTTATCTTGATGATATATTGGATAGCTATGAAATTAGGTCACCTGGGGTCATAATCTACTAATCTAGATTAAAGAAATACCTTTGGAGCACTCTAGAGGCCACATTTATTGCTAAATTAAAGTAAGTACTGTTCAGAATGTTTGTCTTGATCAGTTTGTGATGAGTTCTTACCAGTAATTTTATCACCTTTGGTGATAAAGTAGGTCACCATGCCAACTTATGAAAATATCATGTTGATCTTCTAGAGGCCACATTTAAGCTCAGTTGACTGACAATTTGTCAGAAATTGAATTATGCATGTGGAGAGAAATTTCGCCTAATGACACAGGTGAGCGATTCAGGGCCATCAAGTCCCTCTTGTTTCAAAAGCTGTCTTCCTGAAAGGTTGTGAAAGATATTGACTCATTTGATGATTAAGCCTTTACCAAATGACAAAATTTTAGACTGGTCCAATTTGAAAGCACTTGCAGATGACAAAATAAACGTAACTCAAAAGTTGAAATTTGTTTCTAGCAGGATAGAAAACATTGTGGGAAAAGGAGAAAATGCTGGTTACCAGCATTTTCTTCTTTTCTCACAATGTTTTTAAAAAGCCTCTGTCTCAGGGTTGTAAAAACCAGGGATTGTTTGGTAAAGCGTTAATTAAACTGAATATAATTCATGTACATATATAGTCCAGTTATCAGTGTTTTTATTTTTTGTTTTTTTCAGCCTATCACCTTGTGTATATCTATCTAGCTGTCAAAGAAATTGATGGTTTCAGCTTATATGACCTTCCTGTATTTAACTGACCTTGGGTATCCATAGCAACGATAACTATTCACAACTTCTAGCACTGACCAAGGCAACATTACTGCAAAGTTCCTGCCCAGACTTTCTGTATCTAGCTGATCATGACCTGGAGTTACCATGACAACAACAACAGTTACTGTTAGTGATCAAAATCATTCAATAAAAAAAAAAACATTCCAACACAGTCAAAGCTCACACTTCCAGTATTCAATTCATATGCGGTTACTGTGGCAACAGTAAATGTGCACAACTTCAAAAATTAGAAGAATAACATTCCACCAGCTATAGTATATATTTCCAGTAACATGGGTTAACTCTTTACCAAATGACAAAATTTTAGACTGGTCAAATTTGAAAGTACTTGCAGACGACAAGATAAACATAACTAAACTATTGAAATTTGTTCCCAGCAGGGTAGAAAACATTGTGGGAAAAGGAGAAAATGCTGGTTACCAGCATTTTCTCCTTTTCCCACAATATTTTCAAAAGGCTTCTATCTCAAGGTCGTAAACACCAGGGATTGTTTGGTAAAGGGTGAAAGAATTTAATTCTGAAATAGATTAGTTCCGTGTGGTGATAAATGCTGTATTCAGCTGTAGTGCAATTGTTTGACAGAAATTGGATCCAAAACTTCAACACTTCGATTATTGTTCCTTACTACAGAGGCTGCATGATTTACTCAGATATTTTTTTTTTTTGGCAAAATCACTTTTAACCCATTACCAAGCAATTCTGAGATTTAACAACTCTTTCTACCCTTTCCAAAACAGATTTCAAAATTTGAATCATATTCTTTTTGTCATCTGCAAATATTTTCAATTCGGACCACATATTGGTATGGTAAAGACTGAAAGTCATGTGTCAGTAGCACAGCCTCTGTATGGTGTAAGTGTATTTACAGTTAACTCTTTACCAAACCAAAAAATTTTAGACTGGTCCAAATTGAAAGCATTTGCGACGACAAAATAAAAGTGACTGAAAATTTGAAATTTGTTTTGTGAATGGTATAAAACACTGTGGGAAGAGGAGAAAATGCTGGTTACCAGCATTTTCTCCTTTTCCCACTATGTATTCTAAAGGCTTCTTTCTCAGGGTCATCAAAAGTAGGGATTTTGTGGTAATGGGTTAAGAGACTTTCAATTTTCAGAATTTGTTATTGTGATGAGTTTACCATATCATAGAGGCTACTACACTCATGAATCTGTACAATAATTATATGCCATTTTATGGGCAACACACAGAGAGGGAAATTGGCATTGTATGTGAGTCACAAGCTTGATACAAGCCAAACTCAGCACAAATGAGGAAGGTAGTTAGGCTTGTCCTGGCATTTTTCTTGACCCTTTATCCAACAAATATATTGGGATCTTGTCCGATATTGAAAGAATTTGCAGACACAAATTCAGTCTACCTCAAAAGATGATTTCTGTCTTTGCAATGGCAGAAAACATTTTTCTTTGAACCCATTACCACACAATCCCTACTTTTGACAACCCTGAGAAAGAAGCCTTTAGAAAACATAGTGGGAAATGGTTTTCTACCCTTCACAAAACAATTTTCAAATTTTTAGTCACTTTTATTTTGTCATCTGCAAATGCTTTCGATTTGGACAAGCCTTATATTTTGTTGTTTGGTAATGAGTTAAACAGAAAAAAAACTTTTGGTAATCAGGATTTCCTTTTTTTCCTCCAATACATGTATTTTCAAAAGCACTTTGTAAGGGTCACAAAAATATGAGATTGACTGGTTAAATGGTTAAGAAATGTTATTTTAGAATGATCAGAAGAGCATAATTTTTTTTTTGCAACATTTTTCATTGATATTATTTTGTGATATGTACAAATTTATGAAACAATTATTGTGAGTTTCTTTGTTATTACATGTAGCTTTTTGCCAGAAGATATAGTGAAAGAATAAGTTTTACACCTAAGTGTATAAAAAGTGATAAAAAAAAAACCAAATAACAAAATTATAGACTTGTCCAAATTCAAAGCATTTGCAGACGACAAAATATATGACTCAAAAATTACTATTTGTTTTTGGAAGGGAAAACAACATTGTAGGAAAAGGAGAAAATGCCGGTTACCAGCATTTTCTCCTTTTCCTATCATATTTTCAAAAGGCTTCTTTCTCAGGGTTGTTAAAAGTCAGGATTGGGTGGTAAAGGGTTAAAGGTGACACATCTATCAATTTTGCTGAATTGATGGAGGTTTTCTTTGAAGAAAATAAGTCTTATTGCTAGAATTTTAATTTTTTCTTCACAATGTTTTCAAAAGGCTGTATCCTTGGGGACCTTATAAACATGATATTATTTGGTAACGTGTCGAGTGAATCAAACAAGGCAATGAAAAAAAAAATCAACAAAAAATGTGACATAATAATCATAATTGTTATGTCAAATAATCATTAGTGCCATGACATTATTATTTTTTATTTGAATTTTACCTTTTTAAATTGTAGAAAGTGTTTTCATTTAATTCTTTGCCAAAATACAAAAATTTAGACTGATCCAAATTGAAAGCAGTGACAGACAACAAAATAAATGTAACTTAAAAATTGAAATTTGTTTCCAACAGGATAGAAAACATAATGGGAAAAGGAGAAAATACTGGTTACGAGCATTTCCTCATTTTCGCATTAAATTTTCGAAAGGCTTCTATCTCAGCTTCTTAAAAACCAGAGATCGTTACCACATAATCCTGACTTTTAATGACCCTGAGAAAGAGGCCTTCTGAAAACTTTGTGGGATGAGGAGAAAATGATGGTAACCAGCATTTTTTCCTTTTCCCACAATGTTTTGTATCCTTCACAAAACAAATTTCAAATTTTCAGTCTTTTTTGTTTTGTCATCTGCAAATGCTTTCAATTTGGACCAGTCTAGAATTTTGTAAGAAGGTTGAATAAACAACTTTCAAAGCTGTGTTGTAGCGGGATGTGCAAAGCCATCCCTGTGTGGTAATGGCTTATTTAAGTGCAATGAAATTTTTTGTGAGTGTGTTCTAATCATAGCATTTTGTAACCAGAATAATATTCTTTATTCTCTTGATTGTTTACGTTCACTTTCTTTTTTTTTTTTTTTTAACTCTTCACCATACACCAAAATTTTTGTTGAGTTCAAATTGAAACCATATGCAGACGACAAATTAAATGTGATTCACACCATGGAATTAGTCTGTGATAGGATGAGAAATGGAGCAAATGCTGGTTACCATCATTTTCTGCTTTTTCCTACAAGGTTTTCACTAGTCTTCTTTCCTTCGGTAGTCAAAAGTCTGGTTGTGTGGTAAAGGGTTGATAGAAATATATATAATTTTTTACAACCCGTGTTTATGAGCAACATTTGCGATACTGCAGGTATCTGCTAGTATATGGTTATTCTCTTACTAACTATAGATTTTAGTTTATGTTTTTGTATTCTAGATTTTTTTCTCTAAATAATTAGTTATGTTTTACTGACTACCTCAGAGATACATAAATGGCAAATATTTGGGGGATTGAAAGAAAACCATCTCTTGAGTCATTCTCTAAAACACAATTTTTGTGGTAATTCTATGGAAATGTCTCAATGCTGTGGTAATGAATAAATACAGTATAAGTGTTTGAAAAAAAAAAAAGATTTTTCTCCTGAATATGTTGAGACCCTCATTTTTTTTTTATCCATACTACCTCTAATACTTGCATTATTGTTTTGTTAATTCCTTATTTAGTATTAGTTTGTTTTTGTATGTTTAAGTAAAATTTTAAGAATGACAATATTGCATAATTGTTCAGACATGTCATGTTTTTCAGTGCAGTTTTCTAGCCAGTTGAACAATCTTTTAATATTTTTTTACCAGCATAATGATTATATCTCTTATTACAATAGTTTTCATTATTAGTTCATTACTCCTGAAAGGAACTTGAAGCAGACAATTTAGTAAAATATGTGTCAACAGTATGAATGATTACATGTAAAAATAATGTTTTTCACAACTGGCAACCAGTATTTGCACTACATTTAACCCTTTAACACACAACAAAATTTTAGACAGTCAAAATTGAAAGCACTTGCAGACAACAAACTAAACTTAATTCAAAAATTGAAATTTGTTTCCACCCGAGTAGAAAATATTGTGGGAATAGGAGAAAATGCTGGTTACCAGCATTTTCTCCTTTTCCCACAGTGTTTCCAAAGGGCTTCTTTCTTAGGGTTGTTAAAAGTGGGCATCGTCTGGCAAAGAGTTAAATTATTGACTTCAAATCCTTTTGGTTTGGTCTGGTAAAAAATTTCATCTTGTGGTAAAGGGTTTAACCCATTACCACACAGTCCGGACTCTTAACGACCCTGCAAAAGAAGCCTTTTGAAAACAATGTGGGAAAAGGAGAAAATGCTGGTAACCAGCATTTTCTCCTTTACCCACAATGTTTTCTATCCTTCCAAAAACGAATTTCAATTTTTCAGCCACATTAATTTTGACGTCTGCTAATGCTTTCAATTTGGACCGGTCTATAATTTAGTTGTTTGGGAAAGAGTTAAACATTACAATCCTGATTCAAAGTCAACAGTTGTGCAAAATCCTTCTCACATTCTCCATTGTATTGCCTTGGGGGAAAAATGGGCTTTTTGTTGTTCTTTTTCCAGTGTTTTTCTGTTTAGTGTATGGAATATGCACACTTTTATAATAGTAAGAATATAAGTGAGGACGGAAAATTACAATTTTTATTTTTGCCTATTCCTTCCATAAAAAGTTTATGAAGGCGCCATGGTCTGGAAAAAGGGGGCATGATGCATCAACATAATGCATAATACCTATCACATTATCACAGATCCATATTTAATTGGAGGAATAAGAATAAACCACTGCAGTCCCGTGATCGTCACATCTGCCATTTCACCTGGCGAAACAAATGTGAAGCATGCATGTCGTAAAAGGCGACAAAAGGGGCATCATTTTCTGTTTTTTCCATTCCTCATTTATCATTTTTGTCTTGTGTTGTAGCACATGTATGTTATTTTCACCTCGCATTATTGTTTACTAAGTAAGTGTGCCCAATACGACTTAAGTTGTCGATGGGCCTTAAAACGCTATTAATTTTATTCACTCTATACAGATCCATAATATAGACATAGTTTTAAACAACTGACTTAATCTTGACGTAGACTGGTCCTCAGACATACAGAAAACTGACCATTAGCGAAAAGTTTCGGCCAAGGTCAGCCTGCATGTACTGTGCTAGTTGCGTTGTCTGTGCATATTCTTCGAAGATTCAACCTGTCAACCTGTCTGCTATGATGCATCACTCCCCCCATGTTGAGGGGACTGTAGTAATACACGTTATAAAGTAGCAATGGAGAAAATGACTTTCATAAATACATTGGAGGAGAAATCAGGTCTGTTTTAGCTCCAGATTTCTCTAAACTGCTGTTATAGCTGAATAAATCACACCAGGTAGCGTTTTATTGAGTAAACATTTATTTTAGTTTGAAATTCAAAGTAACGGTTGTCGCATATAAAAGTAGTCCAGTTCTGTCCCCAGAATGCCCAAATTAGAAAGATGTGTATTTGTAGAATGCCATCTTGCAGGAGATAATGATACTAACTGACCTTGGTCAATACTTTTCAAAGATATGTTAAGCCTCCTTTTCACAGAGCATAACTTAAAGCATTTTTCATCAATGGGAGTGAAAATTTTCATTCGAGAATGAAATCTACAGTATGTGACAAATCATAAACTACAATTTATGATGCAATTTTAGCTAAACTGTTTTCAAAGAAAACTTCAAGGTATTGTTGTGGCTTTGGTGTTTGTCTGCATTGCCATGCAAAAACCCCAACATTTTGGATTATTTCTGTCATTACTGAAGATATTTTCTTCAAAACTGGGACAAGTTATTAACCCTTTACCATGCAATGCCAAATTTTGATGCTCCTGGACAACAAGCCTTTTGAAAACATTTTGGGAAAAGAAGAAAATGCTGGGAACCAGCATTTTCTCCTTTTCCCACAACGTTTTCTACTCTATGAAAGAAAAATTACATCATTTGAGCCACAATGAACTTGTCCTCTGCAAATACTTTCAGTTGGACAAGGTAAAACTTTGTCATCTGGCAAAGGATTAACTATCACTATGAAAACCCAAGCAGCAAGGGCAGATAACTATCACAGTACTTTTGACACAGTTTTACCCTTTTATTGGCTAATAATTTTCACTGGAAATCAATAGATTTGATTAGTGACACCTTCATGTGGTGCTCTTAAAAAAGGGACAGCTTCAGAGGCTCTCTTTTTGTCATCCTAGGGACCCAGGTTTGAAACATTAGGTTACTCTCCATACATTACCCCTGGGAAAGTTGACTAGCTATCGTTTCGTATGAATATTCATATGGTCTGAAAGTACGCTAATAGCCAATCAGAAGATCGATACCATAGTGATACTCTCTTATAGAGAAGATAATTTCCTTTCTTCTGTTACTAAAAATAACCCTGGAAAAAACCTGAGGTTGTCAACAAATATGGTTGCTGCTGGTCTACTTGTCTCCTGTGAGATAGGCCATTCTGCAATGCAGGGACAACACTATCAATCTCTGTGTATGATTGAAACCGACAATCTGTCTGTGTTATGCCAAAAATTCCCCTTTTAACCCATTACCAAACGACAAAACTTTAGGCTTGTCCAAATTGAAAGCATTTGCAGACGACAAAATAATAGTGACTAAAAATTTGAAATTTGTTTTGTGAAGGTTGAAAACATTGTGGGAAAAGGAGAAAATGCTGGTTGCCAGCATTTTCTCCTTTTCCCACAATGTTTTCTATAGGCTTCTTTCTCAAGGGCGTCAAAAGTAGGGCTTGTGTGGTAATGGGTTAAAGGCTTCTCGATTGTGATGTTGATGGGTGCCTCCATGTATAAAATATCGCCAAGCTTGATTTACAACAATGATGCGATTGGATATCAACAAGTAAAAAATAGAAATGATGGCGTATTTCTTTTAAAAATACTTTTAAATTTTCTTAAAGAAAAACTGAGATCACGAATCAAATGCTTCATGAATGATTTATGAGGATGAAGAAACGCTAGTGAAATAACCTAGGGTAGGTTACAGAATGATTGTTAGTGAGTGCTGACACAGATCATGTTATTGTGCAATTAACCCATTACCACACAATCCCTACTATTGACACCCATATGAAAGAAGCCTTTTGTAACCAGCATTTTCTCCTTTTCCCAGTGTTTTCTACCCTTCCCAGAACAAATTTCTATTTTTCAGTCACCTTTATTTTGTCATCAGCAAATGCTTTCAGTTTGGACCAGTCTAAGATTTTCTCATTTGGTAATGGGTTAAACAATGCTTTGCAGAGTCCTAGCCTAATTAGGTGAAACTTGGGTTACACAATAGGTGAGCTGTCATAGATATAAGTGAAATGTCTGCACTAATTGGAACCTAAAATATTACACAATGTGACACATAGGTGAGCTGTCATTGATATAAGTGAAATGTCTGTACTAATTGGAACCTGAAATATTACACAATATGACACATAGGTTAGCTGTCATTGATATAAGTGAAATGTCTGTACTGATTGGAACCTAAAATATTTTCACACAATCCAGACTTTTAACGAGTCTCAGAGGGAAGCCTTTTGAAAACATTGTGGTAAAAAGGAGAAAATCTGGTAACCAGCATTTTCTCCTTTTCCCACTATGTTTTCCGCCCTTCCCAAAACAAATTGAAATTTTTCAGTCACACTGAATTTGTCGTCTGCAAATGCTTTCAATTTGCACTAGTCTGTAATTTTGTTGTTTGGTAAAGAGTTCACCCTTTACCACACAATCCCTACTTTTGATGACCCTGAGAAAGAAGCCTTTAGAAAACATCATGGAAAAAGGAGAAAATGCTGGTAAACTGCATTTTCTCCTTTTCCCACAATGTTTTCAACTTTTCACAACACAAATTTCATATTTTCAGTCAATTTTATGTTGTCGTCTGCAAATGCTTTCGATTTGGACAAGTCTAAATATTGTCATTTGGTAATGAGTTAAAGGGGTATATTGCACACATTTTTACCTTCAATATTTCAAAGTTTTCCTCTGTACCACTTGCTTTATCATATCATGTTGATTTATGAGATTATTAATTGATATTATTTCATGGTTATTTTCTTTACTTTTTTTTCCCACTTTTAAGCTTTTTATTTGGTTTTATTTACTTGTTTTATTTTCATTCCTAAAACTGATGTGTTATAGCTTTGTTAATGTACATGGAATTATAGACATGTGCTTGTTTATTGAAATAGGCGTTTGTTGTTTGTATTACAAAATAAAAACAAGAAGGCCATGATGACCCTGGATGGCTTACCTGAGTCAATAGGCCAAATTTCAATCTGAATTGAATTTCTGACCAATTGTCAGGCCAATTGAGCTTGAAATGTGGCCTCTAAAGTGTCCATATTCTGACCAATAAAGTTTGGAAAATGCAGTTTTTGGACTAAAGAATATATGTAAATGCCATGACATAAGCATGACATCTGCTGGCTTTCAGCCAGTACAGCTCAAAATTTCCAACCATGTAAACACAGATAGGTAGTAAAACAAAACTTTGTAACAAAGTTATCTTTCTTGAAATTCAGTAAAACAAAGGTCTGTATTACACAAATACATGTAATCTTGATTCCAAAGCTAAGCCCCATAATTGGTCAAGAAAAGAAATCTCAGCCAATCAGAAGGACTTACCTAAGAAATAATAAGCAAAGTTAGTATTATTTTCAATTTAATCCTGTACCACTCATCCTGATTTTAAGCTACCTCTGAGAAAAGAAGCTTTTGAAAAAGATTGTTGAAAAAGGTAACCAGCATTTTCTCTTTTCTCCACAGTGTTTTCTACCCTATCCTAGACGGAAATCATCATTTCAGCTACTTTCAACTTGTCATTTGCAAATGCTTCAAAATGGACCACCATGAAATTTTGTCCTTTGGTAAAAGAAAATCACACTATTTAACCCATTACCACACAATCCCTACTTTTGACGCCCCTGAGAAAAGAAGCCTTTTGAAAACCCTGTGGGAAAAGGAGAAAATGCTGGTAACCAGCATTTTCTCCTTTTCCCACAGTGTTTTTTACCCTTCCCAGAACAAATTTCAATTTTTCAGTCACCTTTATTTCGTAGTCTGCAAATGCTTTCAATTTGGGCCAGTCTAAATTTTTCTCGTGTGGTAATGGGTTAAGCTTAAGCACACTAAAATTACAAGTATTGTCTGTAATGATTTGTTTTCAATTTTGGACCAGTTTATAGATTTAGTTGTGTGATAGATATTAACCCTTTACCACACAATGACGACTTTCAACGCCCCTGAAAGAGAAGGCTTTTGAAAACATTCAGGGAACAGGAGAAAATGCCGGTAACCAGCATTTTCTCCTTTTCCTACAATGTTTTCTACCATATCAGAGAAAAATAATTTCATATGAGCCACACTGAAATTGTCATCAGCAAATGCTTTCATTTCGGACAGGACTAAAATCTTGTCATGTGGTAAAATGTTAAACTCTCTGACATTTTGAATACATCTATGTAGATACTAAAAACAAGACTATATGGTGAATGTGGCCCACACAGATGTGACCCTTTTGTTATTGAAAGGGTAAAAAACACTATGAGTGAAGAAGAAATATTGGTAACCAGCATTTCCCACTTTTTGAACAACATTTTCAGGGTCTGCTTTCACATTGCGCTTTGCTGAAAGGTTAATTCAGCAAAATATCATCAAGCAACATGAAAATTATTTGATTACCATAATGTCTCTAACTGAAGCTATCACTAAACGTGATTATACTCCCCACCAGCTCCTTGTCAGAAAAAACAGGTCTTTGTCACAGAATGCGGAATGGTTTACAAAAGTACAAAAGTAAGAGTTGAAAAAACTTCAAGGGGAAATAATTCCACCACAAATCGCAGCAGGATCATAAAAATTGCACATGCACAACTTCATATAAATAGGAACCCTGTGTGTAAATTCGAGTTCCCTCTGTGAAAAAGTGTTGGAGTACTGCTCTAGATGATTTTGTGTCTACAGATGGACGAACAGTGAGACAGACAGACAGACAGCCATGACAATTCCAGTATACCCTTCTCCACTTCGTTGGGGGGTGGGGGGGAATGGGGGTATGTTAAACACCAAAACAAAGACTCTATTTTGGAATTAAATACTACTTTCTAACCTTCCAACAGAAATACTTCTGTATTTAAAGCAAATTTTCTGAAAATATTTCAAATGCCATGGTTATTGCAATAAATGTTTAACTCTTTACCATACTTAAAAAATTTGGACTTGTCCAAATTGAAAGCATTTTCAGACAGCAAAATAAATGTGACTTAAAAATTAAATTTGCTTCTGTAAATATTCAAATACCAACGCAGGTTTTATTAGGAGACAATATGGTTTACAGTTACACAGTCTATGCTCTACCAAAGAACAGATAGATCAAAAAAGTTTGCAGACAACAAATTAATTGTTGATCAAATACATGCACCTATCAAGCTTTTCATCCCTCAGTGTTTTAAAAAGTTTTCACACTAAGGGCCTTTAACTCTTAACACACAATCCCAACTTTTAATTACCCTGAGAAAGAAGCCTTTAGAAAACATTGTGGGCAAAAGAGAAAGTGCTGGTAAACAGCATTTTCTCCTTTTCCAACAATATTTTCTACCATATCCAAGTTAGAAATCATCATATCAAGATTTAATTTTGTAGTCTGCAGATGCTTTGAATTTGGTCCAGTCAAAATTTTTTTTGTTTAGTCAAGAGTTAACCCTTTACCCCATAAGGCATTTCTGTGGTATCTCTAGTTGACCCTAAATAACAGCAAGGATGAAGCTGCATCTTATGTGTATATGACATGATTTGATAGCATAGAAAACATTGTGGCAAAAGGTGAAATTGCTCATCACGAGCAATTTCACCTTTTGCTACAATGTTTTCCAAAGGCTCCTACAAGCAATGCGTAGAAATGAGTATCTATGGAGTAAAGGGATAAACAAAAGACTGTTTTGTAAAAGGTGAAGCATTCTGAACAAACTTAAAGGCTTGACAAAATAAACCGTGTACCACATGACAAAATTTTGAATTCAGAATCAAAACAATTGCATATACCGTCATAAATAAAAAGTGGATCAAATTGTTCGGAAATTCTCTTTGAAAAAGTGGTAAACATTGTGGGAAATGTAGACAAGAGGACCATGATGGTCCTATATCGCTTACCTGAGTACTAAGCAGTAAAGGCTCACAATGAAGATAAATACCAAATGTCGAGATTCAAGGCAAAATGATGATGAAAGAAGAGCAGCAAATTGTTGCAAGATATGCCCATCCAACCGCCAGTTGTCAAGGAGGTATAGTAATTGTGAAGGGCAGGCAGGAAATACTATTAAAAAATGAAGAACAAAGTGGAGTTACTCCAAATCAGGGCTCGGTAGATTTATTGTCTTTGTGCACTGTACTTGGTAATATTGCAACAAACATGCATAACAAGTTTGAAGTTGTTCTGATATTCAAAACAAGCAGTAAATGCTATAAAAATGATAATCAAAGGGAAATAACTCAAAGACAGCAAATGGTAAAGTTACAATTCTTGTGCACTGCACTTCCAAATATTTCAACAAATAAGCATACCATATTTCAAGTCATTTCTACCTAAGATGACAAAGTTTTACTCCGGACAAGCAAGAAATGCTATAAAAAATGTGGCCTCTAGAGTGTCCACAAGGTTTTCTAAGATCTGCCCAAGTGACTTAGTTTTTGAACCAACATGACCCATTTTCGAACTTGTCCGAGATATCATCCAACAAAGATTCTGACTAACTTTCAAGAGTCTTTGACCCAGAATATCTCTAGACAGTACACAAAGTTTGTCGAAGGTTTGACCTAGTGACCTAATTTTTCACTGGACATGACCCGTTTTTGAACTTGTGTGAGATATCAGCACAAATATTCTGACCAAATTTCAAGGGTTTTGGACGGAAAATGTGACCTCTAGAGAGTACCCAAAGTTATTTAGGATTTGACCTAGTGACCTAGTTTTTTTTTACCCGAAATGACCCATTTTCAATCTTGTCTAAGATATCACCAAGACAAACACTCGGACCAACTTTCACAAGTATTGGACTAAAAATATGGCTCAAGAGCGTACAGAAGGTTTTTCTAAGATTTGACTTGGTGACCTAGTTTTTGACCCAACATGATCGATTTCCAAATTCGTCCGAGATATTATCAAGACAAATATTCTGACCAAATTTCAAGAGTTTCAGAGTGAAATATGGAATACAGAGTGTACACAAGGTTTTTCTTAAAGTTGACCCAGTGAACTAATTTTTCACCTGACATGACCCATTTTCAATTTCGTCCGAGGTACATGTATCATCAAGAAAAACATTCTGACTAAGTTTCACAAGTATTGGACCGAAAATGTGACCTCTAGAGTGTACACAAGGTAAAAGTTAACAACACATACCTCACGTTGGACACCGGACACAGCACGACCACAAAAGCTCATCCTGAGCACTTTGTGCACAGATGAGATAAAAATGTTGGTTACCAGCATTTTCTCCTTCTAACTTCTTTACCACACGGCAAAATTTTAAACTTGTTCATACTCAAAACAATTGCATATATTAAATAAAATGTGGCTCAAACTGTAGGGAAGTTGTCTTTGAAAAGGTAGTAAACATTGTGGGAAAAGTAGAAAATGCTGGTTACCAGCATTTTCTCTTTCTCCTATGTTTTAAAAAGTCTTCTTTCTCAAGGCGGTTAAAGCTGAATAATGTGGTAAAGGTAAAACATTCTACAGAAATCTGCGGCAGAACAAAAATCTAATAGTATTATTTAGTGCACTGCAAATGCAGAGCATAAGCAGAAAGATTTTGAATTATAAACCCTCGTAGCTCAGAATCCAGATTTGATACAGACAGTGCTGATTAAAATCAGAATGCATAGAACATGCAACTTGACCTTAAATCTACACGGTATGTTTTTTTGTCACAAAACAGCTTTGCGTCGTTAATTCTGACAGACAATGATGGCCCTGGATCAAACACCCGAGTCAATAGGCCATTTCACTTCATACGACTAACTGTCAGCAAGGATGCACCTAGAAATTGGCAATTTTGGGGGAAATGCCCCATAATTTCTGAATTTGGGGGGCAATGGACAGAATTTGGGGGGATGCATATCAAGACTAGTTTATGTGCTTTGAGACTGTTTATACTAGATCAATTGATAGGCAATAAGTATTACTCTTTAAAGAATTACAAATCCATTTGATTATTATGTGACGGTGGCAATAATAACTATATATTAAATCAGAAGTATGACCTGTCATTCCACCGAAATAGGGCGATCCAGTGATCAAATGTTAGATATAGGTACGAAATCGACCGATTTGTTACGAGTGAATCTCTTGTTTGTGTCTCCTCAGTGACTCTGTCCCTATTTACCATATACAGATAGCATGTATTCCAAATATGTTACGATATCTACAGAAAGCTCGCGAAAAAAGAAAGATGTCATGAGCACGAACTCTACACTCTGATAATTTGCCTGTGATTCCGATCTGTGACGTAATTTGGTTTTCTGTTCCCTCTAGCTTTTCAACAGAATATAGTCCAAAGCGATCTCAATCGCAGTTTTCGGACATTTTATTTCCGGAATAAATATTTAGGCCTATACTTGGCATGGATTTAGAAATACACTATCATATATACTTGGTCAAAGTTTCCAGCAGACAACGATTACTTTGAAAATTCCAGAGGAGGTGGGGAACCCCCGCTGATCCGCCGATGAGATCAGGTGATGTCTTAATTGCTTGGTACCATGGATCACGCCGATACATTAAGCCCCCTTTTCATAGGCACGGCTGATTGATTGATTCGTGCATTTTCATAGGCACGGCTGATTGATTGATTCGTGCATGCTTAACGTCGCATCAATCTTTTAAATTTCAAAATATTTCACAACAATAGTTTACAAAACATTTTTCCTGGTCTGTCATCACCGGCTAGCGCTTGAAACTGAGTCCCAGAATTCTAACACTGGTGAGGCAGTCGTTTTGCTGTACTAGAGACCCTGAGTACCAAGGAAGGAATTCCATTACTACCGTATTAGAATTTATTTGCACAATGTAGGACCGGAAGTGTGCATTGTTTGATATTGTATGTCACTTTGGAGTCTGTACAGTGGTGAAATGTCACTTGATTCTAGAAAATTGTGTTTACAAGGTAAGTGAAGTTAATATTTTTTTCATTTATTCTTATATTTGATTGAATTCTTTCCATCCACTTGTACTTTTGATATATATTAAACATGCCAGGCACCTGATCGTGCAATATGCAACCTCCTTATAGCAATAAGAATGTCTTGATCATCTTGATGCGAGAAAATTTAAATGATTTTCGACTACAAAAAATAGCAGAATTTTCGCTTTAGCGCACACGAGAGAGTTCTTCCTACGATAAAAAGGCCTGCCGATGTGTCTGCTTTCTCTTTTCATGAACAAGTTCCAAGTTGTGACCTTAAAAACGATTAAAATGACGAAATTCCAGCATGTCTACCAACAGAATTTTGTACTGTCACTTTGAAAGCAATAGTTTTGATTTGTACTGTCACTTGACACGACTTTGTACTGTCACTTGAATCCGTTCTCAAACTTATTTTGTTCTTAAATAAGGAATTTGGACTCTATACAACAAAATCTTGTTTGCTTTGACCCCGTATGTTGACCCACATGATGGACAAAGAGAAATGAAATCGACATATAAAATGTTATTGCTTTTCTGTTGTGTCCTCTGGCTGAAAATAGATTATATTTCAATTGTGGCCTCAAACGCACTTGCCCAACTTATAGGATTTGTCTGTGGAAGAAAGAAAACATTGCAGAAAAGGAGAAATTGCTCCTTACAAGCAATTTCTCCTTCACCCGCAATCGTAAGGTGATACCGCGTGACGTGATCCTATCAATTTATTTAAACTAGTATGTTCTGAAGGATTACATAAGGCATTTTACTGCAAGTGCTTGTGGCTTTTGTGTCATTTGTGGCATTGAATTTTTCATTCAATGGTTAGTTCACCTGATCAAGAAGTGCTCATGGTGAGCTTTTGTGATCGTGCTGTGTCTGTCGTCCGTCATCTCCCGTCCATGCGCCAGCATTTACCTCGTTTGCACTTTATAGACCACAGTGTCAGGTAGGCAACTCATAAAACTTGGTTGGATTTTTGTCTTGATGATAACGCGGAGAAGCTCGAAATTGTTGGCTAAATATTTAAAGAAGCTTGTGTGCACTTTATAGACCACTTTTATCAACCCGATACGCTTGAAGTTTTAAGAATTTCTTCATGTCTGTATAGTGTAAATAGCCCACAGCCATCAGAGCCATGTTTCTTGATGGATCAAAATTTCTCAAACACTTTTTGAAAAGGGTCAGCCAAGAAACATATCTGAGAAATTATTTCAAAATCTGATCATCCGTTTCAGAGAAAATGAATTTCTTCATGGCCAAATAGTGCAAGTAGCGCCCTTTCACCAGATCCATGTTTCTCGACAAATCAGCATTTTGCGAACAATTTTTGAAAAAGGTTACAAAAGGAACATTTCTGTGAGATTATTTCAAAATCTGATCAGCCGATTCAGAGAAGAATTTTTAAGAATTTCTTCATGGCCATATAGTGCAAGAAGCCCCCATTCACCAGAGCCATGTTTCTTGATGGATCGAAATTTCACAAGCTCTTTTTAAAAAGGCACATCCAAGGAACATTTCTGTGAAATTATTTCAAAATCTGACAAGCGGTTTCAGAGAAGAAGAATTTTTAAGAATCTCTTCATTTCCCTATAATGCAAGTAGCCCCAATTCACCAGAGCCGTGTTTCTTTACGGATCAAAATTTCGCCAACACATTTTGGAAAGGGTGATCCAAGGAACATCTCAGTGAAACCAGAGGTTACAGAGAAGAAGAATTTTAAGAATTTCTTAATTTCCGTATAGTGCAAGTAACCCCCATTCACCAGAGCCATGTTTCTTGACGGATCAAAATTTCGCGAACAAGATTTTAAAAGGGTGACCCAAGGAACCTCTCTGTGAAATTATTTCAAAATCTGACCAGTGGTTTTAGAGAAGAAGAATTTTTAAGAATTTCTTCATTTCTGTATAGTGCAAGTAGCCCCCATTCACCAGAGCCATATTTTTTGACGGATCAAAATTTTACGAATGCGTTTTGAAAAGGGTTACCCAAGGAACATTTTTTTGAAATAATTGTAAAGTCTGACCGGGGGTTTCAGAGGAGAAGACTTTTAAAGAAATCCCTAGAAAATTCTATTTGGTTGACATGGCAACCAGAGTTTTTGATGGAACCAAATTCTGTGAACAGCTTTTAAAGAGGACCTCCAAAGAAACATTCAAGCCAAGCATGGTCAAAATCGGCCTAGCGGTTTAGGAGTTGATGTTTAATGAATTGTTGACGACGCACTGAAGCATGACGCACACCGGGTGATCCTAAAAGCTCCCCTTGATCAAGTTGTGCTCAGATGAGTTAACAAAAACAGGTGAGCTTGTAATTATTTGTAATCATGTGTTTTTATGTCTTTGAAAATGTAAAAAGGAGAATGTCATACAATAATCTGGTC
The DNA here is from genome assembly GCA_943736015.1 of Tridacna crocea. Classification (NCBI taxonomy): domain Eukaryota; kingdom Metazoa; phylum Mollusca; class Bivalvia; order Cardiida; family Cardiidae; genus Tridacna; species Tridacna crocea. The sequence continues at coordinate 28,982,446 of OX031070.1, forward strand.
TTTCAACGTGGTGTCTACAGTGTAAAGTTGTAACAAATGTACGATGTTGTCTGAATCATTTGTGGCGTGGGTCGACCGCAGCCGAAATAATACGTCACGGACATATATTTAGTCTATTTTTGCCATTTAAATGGAAAAAAGAGAGAGAGAGAGAGAGAGAGAGAGAGAGAGAGTCTTGCTGTCCTAAAAGCACGAATTTATGTCTTGAAATGTTATATTCACTGCTGGTAAAGAACTAAACAGAAATAACGCAAAAAAAGATAAAAATAAAGAAGGGCTCCGAATATGTAGACCGGCTCTGAATATGCACGAAATTAGGATTCAAACGTACAAGTTGCTCGTGTATTTAATAACCCTTCGTTTGAAATACAAATATTTTCAATTTAAATGCTGAACATAAGAGAAAAGTGTATATTTCATCTGTTTCTGGAGTTGTTTACATACCCGAAAACACTTAAAATGGCCACCATGCACGATAAATTTCCCAGATTTACATGTCATACGACTTCTACAAGCTTTTAAGATGATGAAAGGTTTAATAATCTACCTTTGGTAATTTCATTTACTTATATTTAGGCCCACCCGGTTGGCTCAGTGGTGAGCGTGTCGGACTTATGACTGGGTGGTTGTGAGTTTGATACCCGGTTGAGGCGGACTCTCTTTCTGGCGTATTTTCGTCTTTTACCTCTGCTGAAGCATTTGAGAAAAGTAGTCGGTGGCTTTGGAAAGAAAGTTGTGTAAGTACTGGTATGAGAAAGTCAGGAAACACATACGCGTCATCGACGAAACAGAAAGGCAGTATAGAGCTCTACCTTGGCTACCAGAAAATTTTCGAGGGACTTGAGACGGTACGGTGCACAATAAATGTCCATATATGAAAAAAAAAATCATCTTAGCGTCTCATTATTGAGCCCACTCAACCTTTTAGACACAAGCAGGGTGTACCTGAATAAGACAGGACTTGTATCCATCATCATTCAAGTTTTATTATGAAATAAGCAGTGTATATGAAATAGGTTGTCATCCATTGGATGGTCTGAAAAAGTAGGGTGTGCTTATTATGAAATCTTTGCCGAGACAGTTCAATATGGTTATAGAATTGTCTGAAATTAAAGCTTAAACCAGTCAAATTCTATAGTCGTTAAAAATTGTTCTCACCGTGCCCTGGTAGCTCAGTGGTCTCGATCCCGGGCTCGGCCATTTTCTTTCCTCTCCCACCGCTGACCATTGTTTCGATGATGATTATGTGAGAAAGCAGCCAGTGGCTTTGAAAGAAAATTATGCGAGTACTGGTTATAAATGAGACTTTAGAAACGCATGGATAGCTGCATTGGCCGCAACGATATAACTGAAATAATGTTGAAAATATTGTTAAACACCATACAATCAATCAAATAAGTGTTCTCAAGCATAAACAAAGCTTAAAAAGTTTGCGATCTATATCAAAGCGCGCTTTTATGCAGCAGAGTACAAGACGGTAGTAGTCAGTTATACGAGGGGTGTTCGAAAAATTTCGGGACAAGTGTCGCCATTCTTTTATATTTTGATATTTCTTAATGATTTTTTTGGTAATGATAGCTACAACTATATTCTATAGTCTGGTTGAAACAAATAAACGAAGATACAAGAAACGCGTGATGTATTGTCACCATAGTAACGTCAAGTCGACGTGAGCGGGGCACCTTGATGCACCAAATAAAAAGTTTGTCTTTACAAACGTCTGAAATAGTCATGGTTATTCAAAATACTCCAGGGTATGCTCAGTGCACCTCTGATGCCTATATACGCACGAATTAAAACATTTTTTGAAGTCTGATGATGAAATGTTCCTTGTACATTCCCTGACCACAACGGGAAAGTCATCGACGTCATTGAAAGAGTGACCGCGCCAGTAACGCTTGATAGTGGTGAATGACACGGTACGAGTCCGGGGAGTATTGTGGATGTGCAATAGTGTTACTCTATCTACCAGCAGGTACTTTCTTGGTAGCTGATAAAGTATTAGGTGTGGCGTTGTTGTGATGTAAGTAGAATGTGCCGGGTTCTTTTGGTTGTTTCTCCAATACAGCCCTGGTCAACTCATGTCGGTGCAGGTGCCCCCGAAACGAGCTTATGGTTGAACCTACGCATAGATCTATATACACAACGAAATTATGTCTACGAATCAATAGTTTCACCAACCAATTCTGTCATGATATAAAAGAAGAATATCATTTTACGTACAATGTAGTTAAAAAATCAGCCTGCCCATTTACTCGAAAATACATCAACGCTGATTTGTCCATCTTTTAAGGTAAGACCTGTGTAATGCACTTCCGGTGAACATTTGGCAAAAATTCTAATTGGTTGTTAAATAAGGATAAGAAATAATATTTTTGCACATTTCTAACGGATCAGAAATTCCGTTTATGTCTATCTTGAAACTATTTTTTGATACTTTTGTTTTTTTTCTAAAAAGGGAGGTAATCATTATCTCTTTTTCAATTGCGAATATAACGGTTTTAGATTTATAAATGATAATTCAAAGAAAGAAAAAATGGAAAAAATGAAAAGGTGAAAGTAGTTCAATAATACTGATTTTTGATTAAACCTAATTTTGCATGATGATATTTTAGTGGAAATAGCTGTTTTCCATTACACAGGTCTTACCTTAAGATACATTTGTGGATGCCTGAACATTATGAGTCCTTTTGTATATAGGGGTTAAAGGTGGCCCTTCAGATTTTGGGACGAAAAATTACAAAAATACAAAAAAATCATCCTTATATTCCCAATTAAGGCCTTTTAATTTTCATTCATAAAACCCCAGTAGTCGAAAACCATCCGACAGCAAGAGAAATTAGAGATGTACTACGGCCCAGGTCGACACTGACTGGAACCACGGTCTATTTTTATAAGAGCAACTTGCTCATTTACATACCAGAAATAGCCTACACAAATGACGCTTCAAATATAGCGTCCGAAGAAGAAATTATGGAAAACACATTGTAATTACATTTTTGTTATGACATTAGGCACGTGCCAGTCACTTTACATTCCCACAATGCTTTTTTTTTTTTCATTTTTGGCGCGAAATCAAAAAATACCTTAAGAGGCTACGAAGCCTTTTAAGGGAATACCACCAAATTTTTTTTATTTTTTTGGTAATTTTATGATTCTTAATTATTGATGATTTGTATTGTTTTTTCATATAAATTTCAGTGATATATATATATTTTAAGTTGGTGAGATGTGAAAATTCTAAATACCCACTTTAAACCCTTTACCAAACAATCCCTGGTTTTTACGACCAAGAGGAAGACGCCTTCTGAAAAAATGATTGTAGGAAAAGGAGAAAATGCTGGTAACTAGTATTTTCTCCTTTTGCCACAATGTTTTCTACTGTTCTAAAGTCAAGTCTCAATTTTTCAATAACGTGTACTAGTATTTTGTCGTCTGCATTTGCTTTCATTTTGGACAAATCTAAAATTTTGATGTTTGGTAAAGAGTTGAGACACCGTATTTATAAGAAAGAGGTTCTGGGTTAGAATATCTCTGGTGGGGCTGTATGAGCGTCAATTCTATAGCAAGGCACATAAGAGTCGTATCTGGTAACTGGTGAAACATACGAATCCATGAATAAGTGCTATTAGTCATTATGAAAATAATTTAGCCCGGCATCAATCAATCTGTCAACCATTTCCGTACTCTGCATGTACCCTACCATCACAATTATGAGCCTGATGTGATTCCTGCACCCGGGTGCAGTATATAATGATCTGTTGTGGTCCCCTTGAGGTTTGTTCATGTTATGGTATGTTGACTGTCTAAATTTGTGATTTATATTTTATTGGTAGAGACAGAGACGTACACTGCAGAGATAAACTTCAAGAGTATTTTCCTTTGACATCTCGAACACCGATATGAAATTTGAAGTTGGGGACGATTTCTCCAAAATTTTATTTGAGGGCAAGTTCTCTAGAGAAATCGTCCATAGGGGACGATCGATTTTTCCTGACACCCGAAATGGTGTGGTGCGTTTTTAGAGTGGTACGAAAGAGCTCGTTTATCGCCAGCTGATTGCGCAACTATCCTTTGAGACCTAGAAAAATGACAGAATCTCACACAAGGTAAATATTTGAAGAAGTTAGTGTTTTTATGCTATCTAAATTTTTTGTGTATCGAAAATTGTCGCCGTAAAATCTGACTTTGATTTTCCATGTTTGTGTACAGTAGAGTCTAAGCATTAGTTTTGTGAATCAAGAAGCTCTGACATAAGTGACAGATAGGCCATATTTCCGGACGATCCTCTAAAGGACACTAAGTTACTGAGTTTTTGGAAAGTTTTTAGCCAGATCCATCTTATGTTATGTTTTTTTCGGCAAGAAATTACTTTGTCACAGTTTCACCCTGGAAATCACAGTTTGCAGGCATTCTTTTTGAAGATGTGAGATGGACATTCACGATTCTTAAGAAATGTCTAACTTGTTTAAAAGCGAACGACAGAGTTTAAGGCAGTAGAACCCTAATGAGATCTTGAAACGTCGGCCAATGTCGTTATACTACGCGCTCCCGGTGATTGGCGATCTCGCGCCTCGTCCACTTTCGGTTTAAGTCGGATCATCGTTTGTTAAATCTTTATTGCGATATTGTTTTAAGATATTTACGAATAATTCATCATTAAAATAAAAGAAAAGAAGAATGATACAGAAATGTGAAATTATTGGAAATTATTAAAGAAATAAACAGAAATTTTAGAAATAGTCGATACTTCCGGTTTTGTAAGTCATGGGTTTTCGAGACGTTAAAAGGTCTCGTTTCTACTACATGTAAGCGGAAAACAGGTAAATTGCAACCTATCTCACGCTTGATAGATCACGACTATGTCGGAAACGATGTTGATTGTACGCAATAGTCGAGACAAGAGACGAAAAGTGAAAAATTGGACGGCGCCTTGCTGAATTTGATGTGTAAATGACAAACTTGACTCTTTACCAAACGAATTATCACAAGTTCATGGTAAACAATCCCTGGTTTTTACGACCCTGAGATAGAAGCCTTTTGAAAACATTGTTGGAAAAATTGGTTACCAGCATTTTCTCCTTTTCCAACAATGTTTTCTACCCAGCTGGAAACAAATTGCAACTTTTGAGTTAGGCCTACGTTTATTTTGTCGTCCACAAGTGCTTTCAATTTGGACTTGTCTGAATTTTTGTCATTTGGTAAAGGGTACAATGCATGTGAACACCATTTTCTTGGACTTATTCTATTGACGTCTTACAATATTGTCGGTGAACTACAGAAAGGACTTTGCAGATATTTGTGAAATGTCAGTTGTGTGGCCATATCAACAAAGCAGCATGTGGAAAAATACATCAATGAAAGACAGGGAAATGCCTTGTTTTGCAGTGAATACGAAGCTTGGTACAGGTAAATCCAGTTTTTTTAACGTTTACTCCTGTCAGACATATAACAGTTGACTGAGCACATTTTGACAGTCAGTTAACCCATTACCACACAATCCCTACTTTTGACGCCCCTGAGAAAGAAGCCTTTAGAAAACATTGTGGGAAAAGGACAAAATGCTGGTAACCAGCATTTTCTCCTTTTCCCACAGTTTTCTACCCTTCACAAAACAAATTTAAAATTTTCAGTCACTTTTTTTTTGTCGTCTGCAAATGCTTTCAATTTGGACCAGTCGAAAATATTGTTGTTTGGTAATGGGTTAAAGTCTTTGCAGACAACAAATTTGGCATGAATCAAAAGATGGGATTGTCGGAAAAGGAGAAAATACCATGATCGTCAGCCTATTTCTTTTTACCAAATTCAGAAGTGTTGTGTAAAAAGATTATAAAAGCTAGAATCATCTATAAAACATGGAAAGTATGGAAAACTGACAGCCGTTTTTGAGTTATAGAGGACAATGAACATGCATTTCAGTCTGATCTTGAATCCACACTGTCAGACACAACTTGAATTATTACTGATTGAAACTTTGAGATTACACATTTTGTGTTTTACTACATTGTGCAGATTTTCGGACTCCACAATGGTTTTTACATGGTCTAGGGGAAGCCCATATGTCTTGGTCCTTGCACTAGAATAGATTATTCTTCCTTCCACAATTTTTGAAGACTTGTAATTGTACCTAACATGATCATTGGTGTCTGCAGGCCAAAAAACACTATTCAATTCATTCGTTTATTCAATCCTTTACAGGCAAACATGAAAACATGATATGCAATGAAACAAGCTATTATGTGAGGAATATCCTTCTCTTTCCCAGGTTCATCCTAACAGATATTGAGTAAATATGATATTTTTTTTATGATTTCAGCTATGATTTACAGTCTAGGAAGTCCAAAGAGAGTAAATAATTTTCTCACTGCTCTAAACCTGAAGCCAGTGAAAAATAAGAATCTAAAAAATATGGAAGTACAGGCTGAAGAGGTTGTAGAGTTGGTTGCTAAGGAGTCAGCCCAAAATACAGCAAAGGATACAGGTCTATGCATCTGAAATGTGGTAAGTTTGTTGATTATTTTAACTCTTTACCACACAATCACTACTTTTAATGACTCTGAGAAAAAAGCTTGTAGAAAACATTGTAGGAAAAGGAGAAAATGCTGGTAGCTAGCATTTTCCCCTTTTCCCACAATATTTTCTACCCTTCTCAAAACAATGTACAATTTTTGAGCCGTATTCATTTTGGCATCTGCAAATGCTTGCAATTTGGACTAGTCTACAAACTTGTCGTTTGGCAAAGAGTTAATACACATATTTTCATTATCCCTTCCAAAGGCCAATGACTTTTTGTCTTGAAAATTATCCATTTTCTTCATCTCAATGTTTCGAAAATGGATTGGCTTTCACCAGTAAACTTTCTTGCAAAATGCACATATGGGTTGCTTGGGGTAAAAAACTAGGTCACTAGGGCATATTTTAGGAAAAAGTTTATGTGCACTGTAGAGGCAACAATTATGCCCCAATCATGCAATGACCCTCTTGTTCTTCTACCATATTGTTTATAATAATTTTCTATTTCATGGTCGTTATAACTTGAGATTGTGTAGTGAATGGATAATTATGTTTATTCTGCAGGTTAAGTTTCCAAGAACTCAAAAGATTGGCAGAATGGAGATGGTGACGAATCACTTGGTACAAATATCAGTAATATGGATGTTCAGACAGACACAGATAGTGAGAACAGGAAATATGACACCCAAAAGGTAATAGACGTCTTGTTTCTAATCTATTCTATACTCTTTAGGTAAATGTTTGTTTAGCTATCCGGATTCAAGCTCAAATGACATGGCTTGATTGTAATTAGCCTGCCACATTGGTGTCAAAGGCCTACACATTCATTAATAAAACATTGAACTGTTATTGGCTGCAGAGATTTTGAAAAGCAGGTCTTTTTTTTAAGTCGCACGTTTGTCAAAACGTTCGACTTTTTGCGATGAGCTCGAGGAACTCAGGGTGGGTTGGGGGGTGTCTATAGTGGGTTGAAGAATCATGCAAAAAATTGGATCAAAAACGTCGTATATACTTCATAAACGAGGTGCAGTTACTCTGCTTTTAACCCAATCGCTGTAGAACTACTTTTTCTTTGGTATGTCTGGAATTTGTTCTTTATGATGGGACTGGACCCGGTAACTCATATAACTCATATACGTACGCTAGAAAAAGGAGAACGTGACTCAAATTTTAAATTAAAAAAAATGCGGTTATTTTGTATATCATGTGAAAATTTAACATCTATCTTTGTTTAGATGGGTAAAGAAAACACAATTCAGCTAAGATATCCCCCATCAGTGCTTAATGTGAGTTTAAAAGGGATCGCGGATTAATATGGCTTATCGAGAGCACCTTACTGTAAATATTCATGTATGAACGAGACTGGTAGAGCTTCGCTTATAGGGGTGGAATTTCGGACTCGAGTGATGTCATTTGAAATCAACTCTTTTAAACCATGCAAACCATGAATTCAGGGTTAAATATCGTAAAACTCGCTCTAAATTTGAAAATTTGTTTAGTTCCGCAGCTTTGACCTAGTTTGTAACGTACGTCTCGGATGAAACACCCCAAACCACTCGAATACCCCAAAACACCCAAAAACTATTCCATTACACATCAAAAAACTTTTGTAACATATAAAACTGCATGCGAAACGCTTACATACACGATTTTATGGAAATCAGACATGAACTTTTGCTATTAATTCTAGTATTTTTAGGTCTTTGATCAGCTTAAGTTTGAAATACAAAATTGTACTTTGATTAAGAAAATGCAAATGGCGGACGGGATAGAAAACAAACGCACATAACGATTGACACCAGTAAAGTTAAAATGTTGATTACTGCATTTGTTCGGACCCCAAAAGAGTGGCGACAAGGATATTTCATCCCCTCCGTATACAGTAAATACAACATGAAATATGAAATGAAAGGTAAAATACAGCAATTACGACCGTACATTGACAGTTGCACTGTTGAGGGGTTTACAGTCAAAACGTACTCGAACCAAAACGTACCCAAGTCAAAACGTACCCGAATGGAGTCAAAACTTACCCAAATGAAGTCTAAACCTACCCAAGTGGAGTCAAAACGTACCCAATGTGTAGTCAAAATGAACACATGATTTTTATAGTATTTCTAACTTCAATTTGTGTAAAAATTAATAGAAATTACGTATTCGTCATCATGACGATTTATAACTCTTGCTTTATTTTGAATTTGCCTTACATGATTAAAACCAATGATGAAACTTATTTAACAATAAACATAGCGAAAGTCAATCAAATGCTTAGTGATAAAATCACTTTTTTCTTTCTATTTTTTTTTTAAGGAAGATAAAGTTACTATTAATGAAAAAAAAAAGCATATTGGATACTTTAAAAATATTTATCCATCATTATAAAAATATGTTTTATATATGAAAAAAAAAAACATAAGCATCAGCACATTTAAAGAAATGATATAACAGAGAAATGTGATATATTAATTACATTGTTTGGATAGCAAAGATACAATTTCAACACTCAAAAAGAGTGTAACAAATTTAATGTGGTGATTAACCCATTACCACACAATCCCTAGTTTCGACTACCCTGAGAAAGAAGCCTTTAGAACACATTGTGGGAAAAGGAAAAAAATGCATTTTCTCCTTTTCCCACAATTTTTTCTAACCTTCACAAAACAAATTTCAAATTTTCTGTCACTTTTATTTTGTCGTCTGCAAATGCTTTCAATTTTGACAAGCCTAAAATTGGGCTGGTCTGGTAATTAATGAGTTAAACTAATTATTCACAATGGTCTTTAACCTGTTGTAGATTGCATAGTTATTAATTACTTTGCAAATATTTTTTTATAATTTGAGAGTCAGTTTGGTTGAGATGAAAAACCTTAGGACTGTTTTTTCAGCTAACCTGAGCACAACATGCTCAAGGGAAGCTTTTAGGATCACCTGGTGTCTGTCATCCGTCATGCGTCATCAACAATTCTTTAAACATCAACTCCTCCAAAACCGCTGGGCCAATATGGACCAAACTTGGCTGGAATGTTCCTTGGGAGGTCCTCTTTGAAAATTGTTCACAGAATTTGATTACGTCAAAAGTTTTGGTTGCCATGGCAACCAAACAGTTTTCTAAGAAATTCTTTAAAAATCTTCTTCTCTGAAACAGCAGGCCAGATTTTAAAATAATTTCACAGAGATGTTCCTTAACGTAGTGGACCCGTAATAGAAAACAGCTATTTCCACTATAATATTACCCTAGAAAATTTGCCAAGATTAAAAATGAGCACTATTGTACTACTTTCACCGAGCCACTTTTTCTTCTTTGTCCTTCCTAGAATTATCATTTATAAATCTATAACTACTATAATTTCATTACAAATGGATATGATAATTACCTCCCTTTTCTGGAAACTAACAAAATTATCAACAAATAATTTCAAGACGGACCCCGAAGGAATTTCTGTTTGGTCAAAAATGTGCAATAGTATCATATCTGTACAAAATATGTCTTATCAACTGTCCAGAAATTTTATGCCATGCTGCACTATGCTTATTACGGGTCCACTACCTTAAGTGACCCTTTCCAAAACTTTTTCGTGAAATTTTGATCAGTCAAGAAACATGACTCTGGTGAATGGGGGCTATTTGCACTATACAGGAATGAAGAAATTCTAAAAAATTCTTCTTCTCAGAAACCACTTGTCAGATTTTGAAATAATTTCTCAGGAATGTTCTATGGGTGACCCTTTTCAAAAATTGTTTGCGAAATTTCAATCCGTAAGAAACATGGCTCTGGTGAATGGGGGCTACTTGTACTTAAATGGACATGCAGAAATTCTTGAAAATTCTTACTTCTCTGAAACGGCTGATCAGATATTGAAAAAAGTTCACAGAGATGTTCCTTGGGTGACCCTTTTAAAAACTTGTTCGCGAAATTTTGATTTGCCAAGAAACATGGCTCAGGTGAATTGGGGCTACTATATGGAAATGAAGAATTTCTTGAAAATTCTCCTTCTCTGAAACCCATGATCAGATTTTAAAATAATTTCAAAGCAATCTTCCTTGGGTGACCATTTTCAAAAATGTTTTCCAAATTCTGATCCATCAAGAAACATGGCTCTGGTAAATGGGGTCCACTTGCACTATTCGGACATGAAGAAATTCTTGAAAATTCTTCTTCACTGAAATGGTTGGTCAGATTTTGAAATGATTTCACAGAGATGTCCCTTATGTGTCCCTTTTCAAAAATTGTCAAGTGCTAGCATCGGTATGCAGTGGCACTGTTTCAGTAAGTTCCAAGTAATAGAGGTGACCAATGACATACATTTAATATTGTTTTGGGTATATTATGTCAGGCTATATGCCAACATGGATATATTAAAGAAAAAGAAAAATGAAAAGATCTAACTTGGTGGGAAGCTGCCTATTACAAGTAACTGCATTTGCTCAAGTAAATTGCAGACTAGTCAAAATCGAAGAATTGCTGAAAACTAATCGAATTTGACTTACGGTAAACCATTAAATTTGAGTCTGATTGGAAGAAAACCTTGAGTAAAAAAAAATGAGTTTTTCTTTCTTTCAGCTCTGTTTTCCAAAGCTGTTTGAATTACGTAAAAGCAAGATTGTCCTGTAAAAGGGTGATGACCATCTATCAGTCCCAAAATATCAAGGTTTCACTATTAGTGCGACTTTCAGGACCTTCAGTCCTTTGATTTTTAAATTGTAAAAAAAAAAAGACAGAATATGTCTGGTAGCCAGCACTCTCTCCTTTTCCCACAATTTGTAGTTTCTAAAGGTCTTTTGTTAAAATAATTGTATATTGTTTCAGTATTTTGATTTTTTTGAAATTTCAGTATTTTGATTTTTTTGAAATTCCATTCCAAACCCCCCCCCCCCCCCCCCCCCCCCAAATAGATATTTTCTCTCTGTGTCACACTTAATTAGGTATAATTTAACCCTTTGCCCCATAAGGCATTTCTAATGTATCTCTAATTGACCCTTGGTAACAGCAAGGATGATGCCGTTTCTTATGTGTATATGACACCTTTTGATAGCCTAGAAAACATTGTGACAAAAGGTGAAATTACTTGTTATGAGCAATTTCACCTTTTGCCACAATGTTTTCCGAAGGCTCCTACAAGCAATGGGTAGAAATGAGTATCTATGGAGTAAAGAGTTAACTTGAACTGCTGTTTACAGAATCACAAAGCAAGTACTGTTTGGTTGTGCTTGCTGATCATCAGTTATACTAAGATCTGCCTGTTGTATGTTCAGACTGACCTAGGTTGCTTTACTAGTTTTATTCATGGTAAACTTATACCATATTATAAGATAAATTTTGACAGTATTGACCTTTAACAGCCTGTATTAACTTTGACAATAGTATATTCTTTTGACGTACTCATATGCAAGGAGAGCCCCTGTTTTTTATGAGTCTCTGATGAAAAAAGATTAGGTTGATCCAGTTCACTCAGACATAACATAAACTGTGGAACTAGATCAAACCTGAGCCTGGTAATTTGTATTTGCATAGAGCCTATATGTTCCTCATTTTGTTTCATTTTAGTCCAATATGGTGTCATGCCACAAATAACACAGATTGCTGCTGTAAATGTTCAATCCGGGTCACCTATAAGCATTTAAAAAGCCAGACTTGCCCATTTCTAAAGATGCCCAATGACTGACAGGAATAGTGATGAATGAAAACAAGATGGCTGTACATGGAAAGGAAGTGGAGTCTTTTTCCATCAAAGTAGGAATCAAGAAATTGTGAACATGACTGAATAACTTTGCCAGTGTATTGTTAGTAGCCCATAATAGGCGTCGCTTTGAATTTCCCTGTGCTAGTGAACACCTTTATAAACACGGACTTAGTGAGACCCTTTAGTGATTTTGTTTTTAGACTTGTTGATTCCTGGGCTGTATTTAGAAAATGTTATCCTAAACTTGATTTCTATAAGCAGAAAGATCTTGTCCATCCATTACTGAATTGCACTTATGATGCTCACAATACTGAGGCAGACATAACATCCTTGGGACAGCCTTTAGTACACACTCTTCTTCCTAATAGTGAAATTGTCAGCTTTAGTTTTTTCACCATGTGCTGTTGTGAACAGTATTATATTCAATCTCCAAAAGTCTCTAAATGTAAGAAGCATAGACCCTTTAGTAGTGTCTGGAATTTGCAAAAGACCAACAGCTGAAAATATCACAGGGTCTGGGTTAAACATTAGTCATCTTAGCATCATATACATGTATAAATGTTCAGGACGATATGCCTGATGTTTTTACTGCGAAAAACAGTGAAGGTCTTCCAGGGGTAACAAATTGCAAAAAAGTTTTAGATGAAGTGCTCCCGAAACTACGCCATTTTTTTAAACAAAAGAAAGGTAACAATATTTACTTATGAGAATATTTTAGATTTAACCCATTACCACACAATCCCTACTTTTGACACCCCTGAGAAAGAAGCCTTTAGAAAACATTGTGGGAAAAGGAGAAAATGCTGGTAACCAGCATTTTCTCCTTTTCCTTCAATGTTTTCAACCCTTCACAAAATTTTCAGTCACTTTTATTTTGTCATCTGCAAATGCTTTCATTTTGGACAAATCTAAAATATTGTCGTTTGGTAATGGGTTAAACTGTTACCACACAATCCCAAGTTTTAATGTCCTTGAGAATGAAAGCTTTGGAAAAAATCATGAAGATAGAAGATTATGCTAGTAACCAGCATTTTCTCCTTTTCTCACAATCTTCTCCATCCTTTTTGATACACATTCCATTACTTCGGCCATATGTGATTTGTTGTCTGCAATCTCTTTCAGTTCTGAGCAGTCCAATGGTAATGGGTTAATGTTGTTAGAATATAATTCTTGTATGTTGATTCAGAAAAAAGTTGACTCCTATGGTCATTTTCTATTGATGTTCACATACTCTTCCTTGTTCATTTTATCTTGATATTGGTATCTCAATTTTGGTGTGAGTATTATCCCAGGATGCAAAATCAAGAGATGCTAGTATAAGTTGTAATAACTTGTTTCTTAGTGAATGTTTAATAATACTCATGTACCATTAAACTAAACAAACAAAAGTCTATAAAAGAAAATGACAAATAGCTTAACCCTTTCCCAAAAAGTCCCTGGTTTTTATGGGTCTAGAATAGTAGCCTATTGAAAACATTGTGGGAAAAGGAGAAAATGCTGGTAACCAGCATTTTCTCCTTTTCTCACAATGTTTTCTACCCTATCATAGACAGAAATCATCTTTTCAGCAAGAGTTTAATTGTCGTCTGCAAATGCTTTCAAATTGGTCTAGTGCAAAAGTTTGTTGTTTGGGAAAGGGTTAAAAAGCATTTTGATTTTTGTACTTGTAAAACTTGAAACAAAACTTGCCACACTGGTACATCGATGTCGAGAGTGAGTTATGTTATTTTGAACAATAATCCATCAAACCCTATAGTGTGGTTAGTCTTCAGAATTGTCTCCATGAGAACATTCTGATGAGTACCCACAACATAGGGTTTGGGAGAGAATCACTTCCTTTTATGCAGGGCTCTGAATGGTCATTTTTTTTATTCTTATATATTCAAGTGTTTGTTATGTAAACTGAAATAATGCCACTCTGGTCATAAATAAGTACTCTGAACAACATATTTCTCTCATCCTAGATTATATAAAATTACCTTTTGTATTTTTTTGAGTTATGCCCCTTTTTGGACTCAGCCATGATTGTTACTTGATATAAAGCAACTGCAGCAGAGTGTTGGCTATACAGGTGATTCTCTTGTTCCATAATGTTTTAACCATTTCTGATGCTGCAAGTGTGTTGAAGTCTAAAGATTTGCCATCTTCAAAAAATGACAGAGTTGTTGCCCTTGAATGTAGGTTCTTGTTTACTTTGTTAAATTTGAATTTTATCCATATTATTCTTGTATTGTGAACTAAATATAATAAAGATAGGTCTTAATACACTGTAACCTTTTATATATAAAGTTTTATCTTGTTCATCCCTGCTACTTACATTTTTTTTTTGGTGGGGGGGGGGGGCAAAACCAGACATAAAAAGTGAATTTAAAAAAATCTTAAATGGTGCTTCATGTCTTAATTTGATTCTTTAACAATTCTCCTGATTTAATGCACCCTATAGAATACAAAGATGAAACAGTAATGATGTTTTTTAGGGATTTTTATTAATTTTGTTGGTGTTATGGTGAATTATAGTTGCTTTCTAATGGAAGCCTGAAAATGAGGGTATAAAAGTTTTAGTCAATATATTTAGAGTTGCGTTAGGTGAAAGTTCTTCTTTTTGGTATATTTTGTTCTTCAAATGATGTAGAAAAAAATGATATATAGTTTGTATATGCCCCATCAATAGAAATCTGTCATTTTTGTGGAGTTTTCTGACGCGTTTGTTCGGAAATACGGTAAAATGATAAAAATGAGAACTGGACTTTAATTTTTTTTTTATCGTATTTTTTTTTAATATGAATATATCTTTGTATTTGTGAATTTTATAGAAAAACAATTCAATTTTGAACATTTTGATGCTAATTTTGTTGAAAACTTGCCAGTAATGGTGAAAATATTGGTATTTTAAGATCAATAGTGATACTTTTATTTTGTGCATGAAGTCCGAAAGGGGGTTAGGTCACAAAAATTCATATAATATCATTTTTTGTGGATAAAAGTTTTTAATTTTTCATATTTAAGACACTCAAATGATGTGATATCAGATAGTATGGGTTTTACACCAATTTGCAGTAGTGCCCATTAGGGATCTACAACCTTAAGACTTGTCCCTACTAGAAGATACTTCTAGAAAAAAATCGGTATAGCTAAACAGCGAAAGGAACTTCCTTTCGCTTCCTTTCGCGAAAGGAAGATTACGTCCACGAAAGGAAGATTCTTTACTATGAAAGAAGCGTTTTCCTCACGAAAGGAAACTGCCGTTGATTTATTGCTTGTACATTCTAGGTATTTGCAAAAGTTAGATTATGAATTTAAGATTTTTACACTCGAAAAATCGTGTTTTACTATCGCGGTGAAAGTGAATAACCGTTCTTGCGTGAAAGTATGTATGTACACGAAAGGAAGATTTTTTCCTCGAACGTAGTCTTTTTGCATGAAAGGATTTTTTCTGAATTTGAGAATATCTTTTCGACATGGATGAACTTGACTTGTCAAATTTATAAGTTTTATATAAAACTTTTGCTAGTAACGAGATTCTTTAGTGTAAGGAAATTCCTTTTGCGAAATACAAAGCTGTCTATAGAACCAATTAAGATATAAAACTGTTCTTCTTGGAAGAGTCTAAGACTTTAAGATGAAATCATTAGACTAGCAAGCTTTATGAAAGACGAAAAATAAAAGGGTCCGACGAATCACCGAAATACCGAAATACCACCGAAACACCGAAATACCCCATATTTTTTACAATTAACCCATTACCACACAATCCCTACTTTTGACGCCCCTCAGAAAGAAGCCTTTTGAAAACACTGTGGGAAAAGGAGAAAATGCTGGTAACCAGCATTTTCTCCTTTTCCCACAGTGTTTTCTACCCTTACCAGAACAAATTCCTATTCTTGAGTCACCTTTATTTTGTCATCTGCAAATGCTTTCAATTTGGACCAGTCTAAAATTCTCTCGTGTGGTAAAGAGTTAAGTCATATAACCAATATAAAAGCGAAAATGTTGTGGTTTTTTTTTTTGTTACACAAACTTATCTTTATATTGATGAAAGGTAGTTAGTTTAAAACAAAATGACAAAATAACAACATACCATTGACGTCTGACGCAATGGATGTTCACCGAAATCCGAGCCCGTTGTCCACCGTAATACCCACACGACGTAGTAAAATGCATCACCTTGTAGCTGTTTTACAAGGTTGATGTGTCAGATCTATATCCATAAATATGCTCGGAAAAAATTGTTTTCTTTCGTGATATTTGGAGAATGAAATTAAGAATTAACGGATCTAGAAAGACAACCGGCCGCCATTGTGAATCGGGTACACATGTTACCCGGCCTTAATTTGTAGACCTGTGTGTCTAAATTCCACGTCTACTGAGTCTGACGATAAATAAAATATCGATTTTGATCTAAATAATATAGATTTAATTGCAGTTCACCCCATAGGCCCGTAAACATAGTGGAAAAAGCAGAAAATGTCAAATGCGACACGCACGTGACGATGGATAAATCACGCAATGCTAATTTAGGTAAATTTACTTCGTTCGCAAATGGAACGCACTTGCACACTTTAAGTTTATGATTTAAAGAAATGAAATATAAGTGATAATTCCATCTGATGACTCCCAAGTTTGTATTTTGTGTAATAAAGGTCAGGTATTTCGGTATGTCAGGACTTGACGGGCGAGTAATTCGGCGATTGTTCTTCACGTGGATCAATGATCAATAGTATACTAACGACATTTTTCTGCTATCTTCTACATTATAATCTTCTCTAAAGTGATCATTACTTTAACTAATTGTGTTTTATGTGAAAAAGAGCCAAGTCTTGCGAAGGTTTAATCCCTAAATCAACAAATATTTACAGCGTCGAGCGGGTATTTCGGTGGACTTACATACGCCTGTCTCGGTGCATTGTTTACGTCGGGCCCCAGTGATACCTTGTTATTTTGTCATTACGATTTTAACTAACAGCCCTTCATCTCTATTGACATTATTTGGATCAAATTCCACAAAAAAAGATAAGCATAACACAGTAATAAAAAATAGGGGTATTTCGGTGTTTCGGTGGTATTTCGGTATTTCGGTGATTCGTCGGACCGAAATAAAATGTAAATATGATTGTCTAATAATTTACACGTGATTTAAGTTTAAAATATGAGATTGAAATCACAAATGTAAAACACGCTGATCAGTGGTTGTTAAACTCGTATAATTGCCCTGTTCTTTCTTGTCCTTATCTGAAAAGCATATTTTGGAGTGAAATGTTGTTGGAAAGGGATAAAATGCTATTTCCAGAGTTTTCTTTTTTCTTTTTCTATCAAAAGAATCATGATGGTATATGCAATCATTTCGTACCTTTCATCATTTTCCAGATAATCCAAAAGAAGAAAGATTTGGGAGCAATACTGTTAACAAGAGGTTTCTTACTTTGCTACAAATGTTTCTTATTTTTCAAAAGCAAATTCCAGGATTGGAATCATTCTTATTTGCAATTTGCAATCTGCAAAAGCTTTTAATGACACTGGCAGGGTTATGAATTTGGTAAAGGGGTTAGTAAAACAATCTGTTTGAAAATGAAATACACATGGAATTCCCCCTCGTTTTATATTATGGTTTCCACGGTATATAGTGTCTGTGGCACCTGTAAAACAGGATGAAACGTCTGAAGGTACGAAAAGTATAAAGGACGAAATATCCGACCCCCGAAAAATCTAGCCTCGAGCTTCAAGAACGTCAAGAAGATCATAATGTGACAAAGTCATTCATATACAATGTAGCATGTGCAGTATGAAAAGCAGCCGTTGATTTCCTTAAAAAATGTATTTGTTCCTAACAATTCCTCTGTAAAAAAAAAAAAGCGAAAAGAATTTCCTTTCATGTTCAATGGATCAGTAGAACTTTCAATGTTGTTCAGATCTAGATCTATAAAGTGCTGCGGTACAAATTCATGAATGGCTAAAACTTCTTAAATAAGTATTTTTCCACATCAAGATAGATCTAATATGTTAACTGTTATGAAGGAACAGTCCTGTTATCAATTTTACCCATAATAGCATACTTCCTTCCGTGGGTCAACGTATTCCTCCTTTCGCGAAAGGAAGTCTCTTTCTCTGCTGCAATATTTGTAAATACATGATGAACAAAAATTTCATCTATATCAAGATAATATAGCATGTGTCACAAGGAACCGTTCTCTTGCCAATTATACCCGCCTTAAATTATAGCAAAGTAAGGGCCGGCAAAACAAAAATACCTTCCTTTCGTGGAAGAGCGCTCACCCTACTAGATCGACTAAGACTGGAGTTTTTGGTTTGAAACTGTTCAACATCTTAATTTAAATCATATCGAGAAAACATGCATTTTAGAAAAGAAACCTTTTTTCTTTACACAAAGAAAGCGCCACTAAAACACTTCTTTATTTTTTGAGGGGGGGGGGGGTGTAAAAAGTTAAATTAAACCTTTAAATTTCATTTATGTTGCGAAAATGTGCTAAACTTGGGAAAGAAATCCTATTTTCGATAGGAATAGAATTCTTGTGTAGCTCGGAGTGAATTTTCCTTTCATCAGGGATTGTAAAATGTACATAGTCTATTACATATGGTCCCTGTTTTCATGAATGGAATTTTCCTCTAAAAGAAACTTTGCAAAATCATAAATAACAAATTCACTCCACACTATCATTGAAAAAAAGCTGAAATTTGATCTGTAAGGGGAACCTACTTCAAAAGAGATATTTCATTATTTATAAAATAATGTCATGGAATAAACATTACTTGCGGGCAAAAATCTTCCTTTCGCGAAAGAAACTAAATTTTAGGAAGGAAATGCTATTTATAGTAACACCATTTACAGCGATTACTGAAACACGATTTTTCGGCCTCAAACGCTCAATCCCAACAATTTTATTTCAACCGTACGAAAAAATTGACGTTAATTTTCCAAAAACACCTTCCTTTCGCAAGAAAAACGCTTTTTTCATAGAAAACAATCTTCCTTTCGAGGGCATTATGTTCCTTTCGCGAAAGGAAGCGAAAGGAAGTTCATTTCGCTGTTTAGCTATACCCGAAAAAAATATGACAAAACTTATGAGACTGGTCTATTTCAAAGGGTGAAAAACATAGTGGGAAAAGAAGATACTGCTGAGACTGGCAATTTTATTGTCTGACCCTTTTCTTTTTTTGGCCTCCTTTAAACCTTTACTTCATAGATACTTGTTTCTATGCATTGCTTGTAGGAGCCTTTGGAAAACATTGTGGCAAAAAGTGAAAATGCTCCTGACCAGGAATTTCACCTTTTGTCACAATGTTTTCTATGCTATCAAAAGGTTTCCTATACACATAAGGGCCAAAATCTAAGGGGTCCGATAAATCACCGAAATACCACCGAAACACCCCTTATTTTTTACAATGAAGTCATATAACGAATATAAGTGCGAAAATGTTGTCTTTTTTTTTTGTTTATTTTTAACACAAACTTATGTTTATATTGATGAAAGGTAGTTAGTTTAAAACAAAATGACAAAATAACAACATACCATTGACGTCTGCCGTAATGGATGTTCACCGAAATACGAGCCCGTTGTCCACTGTAATACCCACACGACGTAGTAAAATGCATCACCTTGTAGATGTTTTACAAGTTGATGTGTCAGATCTATTTCCATAAATATGCTCGGAAAAAATGGTTTTCTTTCGTGATATTTGGAGAACGAAATAAAAAAATTAACGGATCTAGAAAGACAACTGGCCGCCATTTTGAATCAGGTATACATGTTACCCGGCCTTAATTTGTAGACCTGTCTGTCTAAATTCCACGTCTACTGACGATAAATCAAAATTTAATATCGATTTCGATCTAAATAATATAGATATAATTGCAGTTCACCCCATAGGTCCGTAAACATAGTGGAAAAAGCAGAAAATGTCAAATGCAACACGCACGTGACGATGGATGAATCACGCAGTGCTAATTTAGGTACATTTACTTTGTTCTCAAAAGGAACGCACTTGCATACTGTGTGTTTATGATTTAAAGAAATGAAATATAGGTGATAATTCCATCTGATGACTCCCAAGTTTGTATTTTGTGTAATAAAGGTGAGGTATTTCGGTATGTCAGGACTTGACAGGCGAGTATTTCGGTGATTGTTCTTCACATGAATCAATGATCAGTGTATACTAACGACATTTTTTTGCAATCTTCTACATTAATCTTCTCTATAGTGATCATTACTTTAACTAATCATGTTTTATGTGAAAAAGAGCCAAATCTTGCGGAGGTTGAATCCCTAAATCAACAAATATTTACAGCGTTGAGCAGGTATTTCGGTGGACTTACGTACGCCTGTCTCAGGTGCATTGTTTACGTCGGGGCCCCAATGATATATTGTTATTTTGTCATTTAAGAAATAATCTTCTTTCTATCGTGGTATTTCGTTCAATAAACCACAGTTGAGAGTTACATGTATGAGGCACAATAAATAATCCACGAGGGCGATAGCCCGACTGGGTTATTCATTGCGCCTCATAACTCACAACGTGGTTTATTGAACGATATACCACGATAGAAAGAAGACTATTTCGATTCTAACTTGGCCAATTCTTAATGAAAGGAAAACAAGTTCAAACTAAGAGTAAAAATGCGGATGAAGATTATGTTCCATTGAATAACTCACTCCTTGAATGACGTCACTCTACATGGATTGTCACAGATTTTACCACGTTTTCCTTGCACTGTTATTATAGAGCCAAAGTCACATGTCATGTTAGAATATCATTTTTACTAACAGCCCTTCATCTCTATTGACATTATTTGGGTCAAATTCCACAAAAAAGATAAATCTGTTGAACTTCAATAGTAATCATAACACAGTAAAAAAAAATCATGGGTATTTTGGTGTTTCGGTGGTATTTAGGTATTTCAATGATTCGTCGGACCGAAATCTAAGATCTGTCCAACTGATTGATTGATAAATTGATTGTATGGTAACTTTAACTCTTTAGCCCATAGATACTCATTTCTACGTATTGCTTGTAGGAGCCTTTGGAAAACATTGTGGCAAAAGGTGAAATGCTCATGATGAGTAATTTCACCCTTTGTCACAATGTTTTCTATGCTATCAAAAGGTGTCATATACACATAAAAAAGGGCTTCATCATTGCTGTTATTTAGGGTCAATTAGAGATACCATAGAAATGCCTTACGGATTAAAGGGTTAACTTTGATGTCTGCAAGTTCTTTCAGTTAAAACTGACTGATATCAGAGTCTGTAGCTTACAGTACTTGAGAATAAGGGGTTGCCACTTTGAAACCCAGCATGGTAGATTTCTCCTGCAGGTTTGATGATAGACATTGCTTAAGGATCCAATCCACTCTCCTGCTGATTCTTGTTTTGATGATGGTTATATGGGAAAGCAGCCAATGGTTTAGGGAGAATATTGTATGAAGTACTACTAGAGAAAGAAATCCCAGGAAAGCATGGATAAACATACTGGTTGCCAGGATGTCACTGAAATAATGTTGAAAATAGTTTTAACGCTTTACCCCCATAAGGCATTTCTATGGTATCTCTAATTGACCCTAAATAACAGCAAGGATGAAGCCGTTTCTTAGCCGTGTATATGACACCTTTTGATAGCATAGAAAACATTGTGACATAGGGTGAAATTGCTGGTCATGAGCATTTCACCTTTTGCCACAATGTTTTCCAAAGGCTGCTACAAGCAATACATAGAAATGAGTACGTGGGGTGATCAAAAAGATCGTGGACTACCTCGTTATTTTGAAAACTACTACACGTAGAATTACAAAATTTTGCATAGATGAGCACCAATTATCTGGTAACTGGCTCAAGCTTTCAAATGTTGTCATATTCAGGTAGGTAAAGTATGACGTCATCTTAATGACGTCATACACCACATTAGTGGTGTTGTGTTTGTAACTATTGTTAGTAATAAATAGAACTCCAAGATACGTCT
Source organism: Tridacna crocea (assembly GCA_943736015.1). NCBI lineage: Eukaryota > Metazoa > Mollusca > Bivalvia > Cardiida > Cardiidae > Tridacna > Tridacna crocea. The sequence goes on from OX031070.1 coordinate 29,004,609, forward strand.
AATACTAGTGACTTTATTTACACGGAGATTAGCATAATACAAAAAGCAGAGAGTAAACTGACCACACGTGCTTTATACTGTATGTGGGAGGGGCTTATCAGTGGGCTATCTGCAGGGGGGCAGGATTAGCAATACACAACAATTGGATTAAAATATCGGACGACGTTTTATTTGAGCTGGGAGTAATCATAAAGTTTTACGTCGAACTCAAAAAGTGTAAATCGGAAATCAAAAGGGATTTAGAACCAGTTAGAGGGGACCCTGTGCTCAAGAAATCTGATATTTGTACATTGATCGGACTGGTTTAGTGAAGGGTGCGATACTGTAAAAGATGACCTTGAATCTGGCCGGACCATCAACATCAGTCACAGACAAAACCATAACGGCTGTAGAGCACCATGTAAAACAAGATCGCCGAGATGCTGTCAGGAAAATAGCTTATACGTTTGACCTTTCATATAGAAATGTCCACCGGATTTTGACAGGGAATCTTGGAATGTAGCGTAATTGCACAATGCGGGTACCTTGGTAAGTGACGCCCGAGAAAATTGCGGTTAGGATTGAAACCTTTAAAGAAATTTCTGAATGCATTAGGGTAGAGGGGTCAAACTTTACTGATCGTATGATAATATGCTATGAAAGATAGGCACACCGTAACGAGACTGAATATAAACAACAAAGCAGTGTTTTGAAACCTTCAACATCGCCTTCGGATGGTAAAGCTAACCTTTCTAAGTCACTTGGCAAAGTTATCTATATCAAGTATCTCTGTTCTCCTGTTTTTCTTATAAATCATGTTGTATCTATACATACTACAGTCAATAGTGAGTTTTATGCTCACACTATTCAGATGAATTTCAAATACATGGTACGAAAAACTTAGCCAGAAGTCCTGCAGGGTAACGTCACTTTACACCAGAATAACGCCCTAGCTCACAGAGCCACACTTGTACTGGAAACTTTACAAAAACTAAACATGGAAAAACTTAGCAATGCTCCGTATAATTTAGTCCTTATTCAATGTGTCCTCAGACTTACACCTGTTTTGAAAGATTCTCTATGTGGCACGCACTACGAGAGCAGAGAGGAGCTAGCCCTCGCTAAGTCCGGGTCCATGATGGTAACGTCACGTGACGCCTTCCTGCACATGCTTCGCTTATAGAAATCAAGAATGAATAAGTGCATAGAACTCAGAGGAGGTTATTTTCAAAAATAGTGAACACTCCAAGTTGCTTTTTATAACAATATTCCGATACCGGCACTGGTCCACGTTCTTTCTGATCACCCCTCGTATCTATGGACTAAAGGGTTAAAGTTACCATACAATCAATTTATCAATCAATCAGTTGGACAGTTGGACAGATCTTAGATTTTGTGATTCGGTAAAGACCATAAAAGTGCAATGATTAAGATCTTACTTCTGAACTGGAAATGTCTCTCAGGTTTATTCAGCGATTTTAGCGTAAATAAATAACCAATAATTATCTTTGCAGAAAGTCTGGAAAAGATCAAAGAAAGATACTAGTCTTGTATGATAATAATTGTATTTTCATATATTATTTTCTTATTCATTTTATATTTGAATAATATTTACAGCATCATTGAAGAAGAAGTAGCTGTGTTAGAGGCAATCTTTATCCATGAGCTGGATGTGGGAAGGAATGAAAAGTAATTGTTTTGAATATACTCTGAATGTTATAGATGTGTTGATCTTTTGGTACTTTGATGAACTGTAAAAAAAAATGCAAGAACAGGTTTCAGAGTAAAATACATACCTCTGTTATTATTGAATTTCCTGATAGTCACATGACTTCCTATACCACTTTTTTTTTTCTTCTGATGAATGTGAGACAAGTAGTCAGTTACATGGAAAGGAAGTTGTGCTAGTAGTGGTGTGAGACATTCAAAAACACATGAGACGGTGCACTGGCCATCGTGATGTGACCTAAGCTGTTGAAACCTCCCATATATACAAACAAATTCAATCAAAAACTTTTAACTCTTTACCACACAATCCCGACTTTTAATGACTCTGAACAATAAGGCTCTGGAAAACATTGTGGGAAAAGAAGAAAATGCTGGTTACCAGTATTTTCTCCTTTTCCCCACAAAGTTTTCTTCCCTTCCCAAAGCATATTTAAATTTTTCAGTCACTTTTATTTTTGTCTTCTGCAAATGCTTACTATTTGGACCAATCTAAAATTTTATCATTTGGTAAAGAGTTGTCAACTTGTGGTATCATCAAAGAATCGTCCAGTCTTACAGGATAACATTGAAAGAATCACATATTACTGGTACTATTGTTTCAGGAATGAAGTGACAGAATTAGTTCTACAACTCCACCCATCTACAGGGGATAACAGGGATCAGCAGTATGTCTGTATGACTCTGATATTAGGAATACCTGAAAAGGTAACCCTTGTCGTAATAACTTCATGTTTGATTTACCCTCAGGATTAGAAGACGTTGTGCAACTCATAACCAGACAACAAAACTTTTGACTTGTCCAAAGTTGAAAGCCTTTGATTGTTACTCTTAAAATGTAAGAGTAGAAAACACCGTGGGAAAGGAGAAAATTTTAATCACCTACGCAGCATTTTCTCCTTTTCCCACAAATTTCTTCAAGAGCCTTCTTCTTTGTGGCTGTTAAAACTCAGAAACATTTGTTAACCCATAATCCCTACTTTTGACGCCCCTGAGAAAGAGGCCTTTTGAAAACACTGTAGGAAAAAGGAGAAAATGCTGGTAACCAGCATTTTCTCCTTTTCCCACAGTGTTTTCTACCCTTCCCAGAACAAATTTCAATTTTTCAGTCACCTTTATTTTGTCGTCTGCAAATGCTTTCAATTTGAACCAGTCTAAAATTTTGTCGTGTGGTAATGGGTTAAGTCTTTATCGCGCAATCCTGGCTTTTAACTACCCTGAGAAAAAAGCCTTTGAAAGCATTTTTGGTAAACAGCATTTTCTCCTTTTCCCACAATGTTTTCTACCTATCCTTCCTAAACAAAATTTGTATTCTTCAGTCGCATTTTTTTAACTCTTTACCACACAATCCACACATGGTAAAAAGTTAAAGTGGTGCAAATAACCCTAAAATGGACATTTCTCCATCTTGCAAAAGAAACCTGTATCAGTGCAATTTAAAAGCTGAGTTACACCAAAATGCAGGAAAAAAGTGTAGATCAAGATCAGGTTGCACAATCTGATCTTGATCTACACTGCCTTCAGGAGCAACTTCAGTTGTGACAAATGCTCCAATGGTTTAACTCTTTCAGAACAAACTACATTTCTTTTATGGCCTTGAGGTAAAAATGTTTTGAAAACATTTTTGGAAAAAGAAAACACTGGTAACGAGCATCTTCTCCTTATACAGCAAACTCTTTCATCCCATACAGAAATATCCTTTCCTCTCAATAATACTCAAGGTGCTATCTGCAACATTTACTTTTAATCTAGACAAGAGATGAAATAAGCCTTAGTTGATGGTCAGTTAACCCTATACCAAACATTTCCATGTTTAACACTTTACCAAAAGACGAAATTTTGGACTAGTCCAAATTCAAAGCATTTGCAGACAAAATAAATGTGAATCAAAAACTAAAATTTTTATTGGAAAGGGTAGAAAACATTATGGGAAAAGGAGAAAATGCTGGTAACCAGCATTTTCTCCTTTTTCCACAATGTTTTCTAAAGGCTTCTTATTCAGGGTTGTCAAAAGTAGGGATTGTGTGGTAATGGGTTAAACCCTTTACAATGAAGTTCCTGACTTTTAACAAACCATTCCTGTGAAAGAAACATTTTGAAAACATGGTGGGAAAAGGAGAAATGCTGGTTACCAGCATTTTCTCCTTTTCCCACAATGTTTTCAAAAGGCTTCTTTCCCAGGGGCGTCAAAAGGGGGCATTGTGCGGAAAAGGGTTAAGTAACTGGGTTCAAATTCCCAGCTCAGCCAATGTCTTCCCTAGGATTAATGATAGTCATTGTGACAGGGTATATTCCTCCATCACTGCTCATTATTGTTTCAACAATTATGTGTGAAAGCAACCAATGGCTTGGGAAGAATATTTTATGAAGTCCTAGTCAAAGACACCCTATGAATGCATGGACTGGTGCATTTTCCCCCACAATATATTTGAAATAATGTTGGAAACAGCTTTGAACTTTACATACAATCAGTCAGCTATGTTTTAACTCTTTTACCATAAGACACAATATTAAACTGATCCAAATTGAAAACATTTGTGGATGGCACAATAAAAGTGACTCAAATTTTAAAACTTGACTTTGGAAGAGTAGAAAACATATTGTGGGAAAAGGAGAAAATGCTGATCACCAGCATTTTCTCCTTGTTCCAAAATGTTTTCATAAGCTTTCTTTCTCAGGGTCGTTAAAAGTCGGGATGGTGTGGTTACTGTGGTAAAGAACTTGAGGTAAATTATAATGCTCTTCAGAAAATGTTAAAGAAAAAGAAGAATATGTTGGTAACTAGCATTTTTTTCCTTTTCCAACAATGTTTTCTTTTGAGCCTTTTTTGATCTGTCCTCTGCAAATGCGTTCAGTTTGGACAAATTAAAATTTTATCATATAATTGATCAAAGAGAAAAGTTTTTTATCCCTCATTTATAGTATCCAGATGAACCCCCAACTGTCCAGATTAAAAATCCCAGAGGTATAGGGGAAGAGGAGCTCCAAAGGTAAGGGTCATTTATTTTTCAATTCATTTTTTACTAGGGATGGCAACGGTGAACCGGTTAACCGATCGAATGACCGATTAACCGGTTAGGAAATTGGAAACCGGTTAACCGGTAACAAATATAGGCCTATATTATCAAAAGTTTACAAAAATAATCATTATAATAAAAAAAAAAATACAAAGTTAACTTTGCCGGTTCTGACCATCAAAACTGCATCATACGCACATCCTATGTCGCCAAGACGCAGCGAAGGTGTGATATACAATTTGACATGTCTGTGCAATATTAAACTGTTAATTCGCTAATTAGTCCCAGTCTCCGATAATAAATAATCAAACAGGTGTCCTCTTTGGATCAAAGGCACTGGCTTATTGTAATTGATTTGCTTGGATTATTTCATTAAGTACCCGCCCTAAATCAAATATATGCATGGATTGACCAATCAGCGTAAGAGGATTGAAATTTATAAAGTCAATCATTCTGTGTTCAAGCAGGCACAGCGGTTTCTTTTCGTTCATTATCACTTGGATAAGTATCTTCGAAAATCATGGTATAGTACAGAAGCTTTGAATTTGAGAGAGTCTAAAATCTAAACCTGTTGTTTGGTCGATGGCTGACACCCGATCACTCATTATCTCCCGCTAGATGGCATTATATAAATACTCATCTATCTGATATGGGCATCCTGGGTACAGAGCCGAACCACTTTCCTACGCAACAACCGTTACTTTGAATTTAAAACAAAAAAAAAGGCTTTACCCAATAAAACGCTACCTCGTGCAATTTACTCAACCGTGATCACCAGTTTAGAGAAATCTGTTGCTAAAGCAGGTCTCATTTCTCCTCAAACGTTTTGATACGTAAAAGCTATTTTCAACATTGCTACTTTATACAGCGTAATATTACGGTCAGCTCGCTTTCGGGGCTAGTAGTGATGCGTCATATAAGACAGTCGAATCTTCGAAGAATGTGACATGCGCAGACAACGCCCGATCACTTGGCGATGGCCGCTTCGTTTGACGATGAATAATCATACCATCATGTGTATGATTCTGTTTGTAGATTTTGTGAAGTTGTAAATAGCACTTAGCCCACTAGTTTTTTCTTTCGGTGCAGCACTAAAGTCTGTTATTAATATATGTATGGAAATGTACTGCTTAAAATCATTAAAAAGCTGAAAAGACGCTCTGAAGAGATTCTGATCGGACAATGTCGAAAGAAACATTTTGTTCTGTCATGGGTTTCCGTGTTTTTTGCATCGAGCATTTTTTCATGTGTTTTAATTTAGGCAGTGGCTAGAGATACGGTACCGTACCTCTAGCCTATATTAAAGAAATGGCTAGAGATACGGTACCGTACCTCTAGCCCCGGAGTCTAAAGATACGGTACCGTATCTTTAGTCATTCTTATGATATAGGCTAGAGGTACGGTATTTGTAGATACATGTAAGAAATTATAAATTTACCTCAGTTTTGATTATTATCGTTATTAGTATGTATTTGTAGTAATTGATCGGCATCAAAGGACAGAAACTCATCAAGTTGCAGTGTGCGAATGTGCACTGATGAGCGAAAATAAAAATTGCGTTGATTATTAGGTGAACTTGATTACTTAACCCAGGGATTCTATATACCCTATGTATTATCCCTGCTTAACCCTTTCTCAAAAGACAAATTTTACACTCAAAGAATTTGTAAATAATTTAAATTTTGATGAAAAATGGTGGAAAATGGTCATCCAAAAGGGTAGAAAACAGTGTTGGAAAATGAGAAATTAGCATTTTCTCTTTTTCCTACAGTGTTTTCAAAGGACATGTACTGCATGTAGGAAAGCAGTCAGTGGCTTAGAAAGAATATTGTGCCGAGTACTGGTTATAAAAACTAGAGGAAAGCATGAATAAGTACTGAAATACTGTTGAAAACGGCGTTAAACACCATTCATTCAATCAAATTCCTAAAGTTATTTACAACCATGTGCAGGCCTAGCCCCATAGCTCAGTCGGTATAGAGTACCGGAACTGAGAACAGGAGATCGCCGTTCGATCCACGGCTCGGCCAATAAATTTTCCGAGGATTGATGACAGTCATTGCGACAGGATTCATTTCTCTCTCACTGCTGTCCAGTGTTTCGACGATAGTTATGTGGGAAAGCAGCCAGTGGCTTGGAAAGAATATTGTGCGGAGAACTGGTTAAAAGAACTCATTGTTCACATTATTTTTTGGCCTTAATGTTTGCAATAAATATTTATATATAATTCATGCCGTAAAATTCTGCTTCTACCATACATAAGCAATAGCCCACACCAAATTTCAGTTCGAATCGTGCTTACCAGACCCGAACATAAACACGCAACTCTATCCACCGCTCCCAACCCAAGAGTAGATAAATAAATGAATAGATAAAATAACTTAATAAGTATAAATAGATAGATGGTAGACAGACAGACAGACAGACAGATAGATAGATAACCTTTGTTCTCTCACTCCTGTCCCTCTGGCTTTGAAATTCTTGCCACCATGGATACAGTATTTAAAGCGATATCCCGTAATACTTTATCCTTTCTTTTATTTTTGTTTGTACGCGCGGCTGGGCTTTTTGTATAGTCCTAGAATCCCTCTAGTAAAACTGCACACTTTCTGCACTTCGATAGCACTCTATTGCGCTTTTAAATGTTTGAAAATCTTCAAATTTCTTCCCGACGTGAATACTATGAGCCATTTTGACCGTATGATACAAAATTGGCTTGAAAGTGCTTTCTTAAAATTTTCCGTGACTGAGTAATAGATTAATTATCAATTTCCGTGATTGAGTAATTGATTTATTATGTCGTTTTCCATAATCAATTAAAGAACAACAAAAGCTAAAATAATTTAAGATCCGCATAGTTACATCTTAAGCAATTAAATTCACCTAACTAATCAACGCAATTATTATTTTCGCGCATCGATGCAAACTCGCACACAGCAACGAGTTTCTGTCCTTTGATGTCGAGATTGATACTAAGCCATACTAATAACGAATAATAATCCAAACTGAAGTAAATTTATAATTTCTTACATGTATCTACAAAATACCGTACCTCTAGCCTATATCATAAGAATGACTAAAGATACGGTACCGTATCTTTAGACTCTGGGGCTAGAGGTACGGTACCGTATCTCTAGCCATTTCTTTGATATAGGCTAGAGGTACGGTACCGTATCTCTAGCCACTGCCTTTAATTTATTGATAGGCATTTCCGCCTGATTTGACTATAATTTATCAAAAGTCGTAGCAAGTAACTTCAAATCCTGGTATTTTACACAATTGAGCGGATATATATATGTATATTTTTTCTTTCTAACGTGAGGTATCACGTGAAACCAAACTTTTTTACGTGAATTTCAGTTCTATTAGGTGACTTACGCAATAATTTGTGTAATGGAAAAACTTAAATGGCCTGATAATTTTTAGTCCACTATAGAAAACATTGTGGAAAATTGATTTTATTGCCGAGAGGGAGAGAGATCGTCCATAGATTGGCCGTCTTTTGCGCTAAAGTACAGAAATAGTAAACATCACGGGAATGCATTACTCACGCACCGGTTGTCAATGTTGACATATCGAGCATTTACCTTCATCGTGAATGTTTTTACATGGTCGTTCGGTTAACCGGTTAACCGATCGAAAGATTGAACGGTTAACCGGTTAGCAAATTTACTAACCGTTGCCATCCCTATTTTTTACCAAACGGCAAAATGTTATACTGATCCAAATTGAAAGCATTTGCCCGGGACGAAATTAAGGTGACATAAAAATTGAAATTTATTTTGGGAATGGTAGAAAACATGGGGGCAAAAGGAGAAAATGCTTGTAAATAGGTTGAAAATGTTCTTTGAAATGAAGAAATGCTACTTACTAGAATTCCTCCTTTTCCAACAACATGCAGGGTGTACAAACAAAAATTGTGTTGTAAGAGTTATGCATGGAAAGTGAATTTGTTGTGTAAGTCATATTCTGTTTTCAACAATACCTTGCTTTCTTAGATTTGCAAAACAAAAAAAAAACAAAAAATGTCAAAGATTAATTAAGAATTAGATGCATCAGAAAAAAGGTGACAAATGGAGAAATTGCTTGGATTTGTAAAGAGGTTGGTAAGTGTAATTGTAGTCACAGTATGAAGAAAGCTGTCGATAGTTGATAATGTCTTGAAAATGATGTTGCAGTTATCTAATTTTAGTTATTTTTTACTTTAGTACATTGGAAGCAATGCTGGCACTCTGTGAAGATAGAAAGGGCGAGGCCGTTCTGTATGAACTTATAGAGGTATGTGTAACTGTATCCGGTACCCATACACTATTTTCCTACTTTTGGTTTTTATTTACCCAAACCAATTCTGTTTCTTTAACTCGGGAAAAAGTAATTTACAGACTTACAGAATGAGAAATTGTTGGTAGCTGAATGACAGCTTTTGACTTGCAAATGTAGAAAAATAGCATGAAAAAGGAGAAAATTCTTATCACTCATATTTTCTCTGTTTCTCAAAATATTCACAAAAACTTTTTCAGGGCTGTTAACCCTTTACCAAACAATGCCTGATTTTTATGACCAAGAGGAAGAAGCCTTCTGAAAACATTGTGGGAATAGGAGAAAATGCTGGTAACTAGCATTTTCTACTTTTCCCACAATGATTTCTACTCTTCTAAAGTCAAGTATCAATTTTTGAGTCACATTTATTTTGTCATCTGCAAATGCTTTCAATTTGGACAAGTGTAAAATTTTGATGTTTGGTAAAGAGGTAAAACAGAGGATGGTTTGGTAAAGGGTAAAAAGTGTTGTTACTAAAACTTTTAGACAAAATGGAAGAGATATAGCATGAAAGATATAATTCATTTTCAAGTGCTTCATGTTTAACCCTATTATCGCACATCATGACAAATTTTAGACTCCTCTATAGACAGAAATAATCGTCTTTGTAAGTTATGTAATATGAAAGTCATTGAATCTGAATATCATTTTATTTTAAGTTGCCCGAAATACAACAATTTACGTCAACAACACATTGGAACAATTGCATGGCCCTCTTTACAGAAATTTGATAGACTTGTGTCTCAAACAGATGATATAACATTGTATAAACTGTTCAAATTCATTAAGGAAGCAATGACTTTATGGAAAAATTATTTTGATGGTATTTTAGCAGAAGGATCTAATTAATTGTTTTCTTATAGTATCTTTTTTTTTTACACATCCCTTGATATTTTGTATTACTGTTATATATTACATTACTTATTTAGTAATTTAATCCATACTATACTATTCCTACTTTTGACGAGCCTGTGAAAGAAGCCTGTGGAGGCTGGTGAACAACGTTTTCTCCTTTTCCCACAATGTTTTCTTTTTTTTCTGTTTTCTACCCTTCACAATACAAATTTCATATTTTCACTCACTTTTGTTTTTGTCGTCTGCGAATGCTTTCGATTTGGACTAACCTAAAATATTGTCGTTTGGTAATGAGTTAAAGAAAGATGTATATGTTGAGCCAGTGCTCTGTAATGCTTTAACTGTCCGGTTTATCTTGTGCTATTTTCGTTTTTTTTTTTTCATACTCGAGCTTTGTTTATTTGTTTATTCTGTCTGCCTTTGTTGAATTTGTTGTATATAGCCAAAGACATGTTTTGTCGTTTGCTGAATAAAATGTATGTATATATTGAAAGCAGACAAACTGTCTAAAAGTGTGACAAATGTACTTTAGTTCTTTGTCTAGGTATGAAACATTGCTGAAAATAAAAAAGTGCTAGTTTCTAGCATTGTTTCTTTCCTTAATCCTTTTCCAAATGAAAAATTTTAGACTGTCCCAAACTCAAAGTGTTTGCAGATGACAATTTTTATTTTGATGAGAATGGCAGAAAGTTTACGAGCAATTTCTCCTTTTTCCACAGTGTTTCTAAAGACTTATACTGCAGACACCAGAGCTTGTTTGGGAAAGATTTAAGGTTTTTAAAACACAAGGGTAAACACATGGGTGTTTAGTATAGGCTTTACCATTTATTGTACAATCCCAACTTTTGTGACCTTAGAGAAGAATATTTTGAAAACGTTGTGGGAAAAGGAGAAAATGCTGGTTACAAGTATTTTCTCATTTTCCTACAATGTTTTCTATCCATCAAAGAGAGATAACATCATTAATTTTTAGCTCACCTTAGCACAACGTGCTCAAGGGGAGCTTTTAGGATCACCTGGTGTCCGTCGTGCGTCGTCAACAATTCTTTAAACATCAACTCCTCCTAAACCGCTGGGCGGATTTGGACCAAACTTGGCTGGAATGTTCCTTGGGAAGTCCTCTTTAAAAATTGTTCACAGAATTTGATTTCGTTAAAAACTCTGGTTGCCATGGCAACGAAATAGAATTTTTTAGGAAATTCTTTAAAAATCTTCTTCTCTGAAACCGCTGGCCAGATTTTAAAATAATTTCACACAGATGTTCCTTGGGTGACCCTTTTCAAAAATTGTTCGCGAAATTTTGATCCATCAAGAAACATGGCTCTGGTGAATGGGAGCTTCTTGCACTATACAGAAATGAAGAAATTCTTAAAAATTCTTCTTCTCTGTAACCGCTGGCCAGACTTTTAAATAATTTCACAGAAATGTTCCTTGGATGATCCTTTTCAAATATTGTTTGCAAAGTTTTGATTCGTCAAGAAACATAGCTCTGGTGAATGGGGGCTATTTATGCTATAGGGAAATGAAGAAATTCTTGAAAATTCTTCTACTCTCGAACGGCTGGTCAGATTTTAAAATAATTTCACAGAGATGTTCCTTGGGTGACCCTTTTCAAAAACTGTTCGCTAAATTTTGATCCGTCAAGAAACATGGCTCTGGTGAATGGGGGCTTCTTGCACTATACAGGAATGAAGAAATTCTTAAAAATTCTTCTTCTCTGTAACCGCAGGCCAGACTTTTAAATAATTTCACAGGAATGTTCGTTGGATGACCCTTTTCAAAAATTGTTTGCGAAATTTTGATTCGTCAAGAAACATAGCTCTGGTGAATGGGGGCTACTTACACTATAGGGAAATGAAGAAATTCTTAAAAATTCTTCTTCTCTCGAACGGCTGGTCAGATTTTAAAATAATTTCACAGAGATGTTCCTTGGGTGACCCTTTTCAAAAATTGTTCGCGAAATTTTGATTCATCAAGAAACATGGCTCTGGTGAATGGGGGCTACTTGCACTATAGGGCAATGAAAAAATTCTTTAAAATTCTTCTTCTCTGAAATGGCTGGCCAGATTTTAGAAAATTTTCACAGAGATATTCCTTGGGTGACTCTTTTCGAAAATTGTTCATGAAAGTTTGATTTGTCGAGAAACATTGCTCTGGTGAATGGGGGCTACTTGCACTATATGGAAATGAAGAAATTCTTGAAAATTCTTCTTCTCTGAAACAGCTGGTCAGATTTGAAAATTGTTTCACGAAAATATTCCTTGAATGGCCTTTTTCAAAATGTGTTCGCGAAATTTTGATAGGTCAAGAAACATGGCTCTAGTGAATGGGGGCTACTTGCACTGTACGGATATTAAGAAACTCCTAAAAATTCTTCTTTTTTGAAACTGCTGGTCAGATTTTGAGAGGACTTTTACAGGTGACCTTTTAAAAATTGCTTGGCAAAATAATGATTTTGTTTCCAGTGTTTCAATACCTTAAAAAAAAAAGGGCTATGGTCCTCTCAAAAAATTCAGGTGAGCGATCCAGGGCCATTTTGGCCCTCTTGTTAGCATTTCATTTGTTGTCTGCATATGCTTTCAATTTGGCCCAGTCCAAAACTTTTTTATTTTGTAATGAGTTAAACTTGATACTTACTCTCTCTCAATTCAGCTGGCCAAAGAAACTCTGACAGAAGGTAACATTCCTCGCTGTGCCTGTATGATTTGTCTGGAACATTTTGAAGAAGGAGAAATGTTCCGTAAAACAGAGTGTTATCATTATTTTCATGATGTATGTTTGGGGAGATATGTCAAACATGTTAGACTGGAGGAGCCAGAGGTATCCATTGCTCACGCAAAAGTAGAGGAGAAAAAGGTGACTTTGGACACTTTTGAATCAATTAACCCTTTACCTCACAATCAGGAGTTTGAAGGATCCAGAGATAGAAGGCTCATGAGACCATTTAAAGAAATCTTATGAAAACATTGTGAGAGAAGAGGAACCAGCATTTTTGTCTTTTCACACAATTTTTTCTACCTACTCAAGGACAAATACATGTACAATCATTGGAAAAGCATTTGAATTATGGTCTGTATGTTTTTTCAATGTTGGGGAGTCAAAGATTTTGCCCTGTAGCGAAGAGTTAACAATGTAGACTTGTTACAGACCAATCAATAACTACAGTGAAAGTCACTTTAAAAACAAACACTTCCCCATTTATCACATTACAAAATTTTGGACTTGTTCATATTGAAAGCATTTATAGTGGACAAAATTAACCCTTTACTCCATAGATGCTCATTTCTACGCATTGCTTGTGGGAGCCTTTGGAAAACATTGTGGCAAAAGGTGAAATTGCTTGTGACCAGCGATTTCACCTTTTGCCACAATGTTTTCTATGCTATCAAAAGGTGTCATATACACGTAAGAAACAGCTTCATCCTTTGTTATGTAGGGTCAGTTAGAGATACTATAGAAATGCCTTATGGGGTAAAAGGTTAAATGTGACAAAAATGGTAGGATATGAGAGATGGTAGAAAACAGTGTGGGAAATGGAGAAAGTGGTGGTTACCAGCATTTTCTCCTTTGCCCACAATGTTTTGAAAGCCTTCTACTTGACTTTTTTTTAAGACATGGGATTTTGTGGTAAAGAGTTCAGCTACTGTCTCATTTTCAATACTTACATTAATGGATTTACTTCTACATAGGATTTTGTTTTGTGGTTACCCTTTAGAGGTCTTTTAATCTTATTCAGTAACAAGGCAGCCTGTTTGGGATATTGGTCTGCAACAGATCTAGTGTAGATCTTCTTCAACCCAGTATTACACAATTCAGTGTTTAATTGAGGAATGAGGCTTTAGAACACATTGTGAGAAAAGGAGAAAATGTTGGTTACCAGCATTTCCCTGAATGTGTGTGTTTTTTTTAAACTATTCTTATAAACTTTTTTTTTTAACCATTCTTATAAACTAATTTGATCATCTCAATGACATTCTATTTTTAGCTCACCTGAGCACAACGTGCTCAAGGGGAGCTTTTAGGATCACCTGGTGTCCGTCGTCCGTCGTCCGTCGTCAACAATTCTTTAAACATCAACTCCTCCTAAACCGCTGGGCGGATTTGGACCAAACTTGGCAGGAATGTTCCTTGGGAGGTCTTCTTTAAAAATTGTTCACAGAATTTGATTCCATCAAAAACTCTGGTTGCCATGGCAACCAAATGGAATTTTTTTAGCAAATTCTTTAAAAATCTTCTCCTCTGAAACCACTGATCGGATTTTGAAATAATTTCACAGATATGTTCCTTGGATGACCCTTTTCAAAAATTGTTTGTGAAATTTTGATTCGTCAAAAAATGTGGCTCTGGTGAATGGGGGCTACTTGCGCTATACAGAAATGAAGGAATTCTTTAAAAATCTTCTCCTCTGAAACCACTAGTCAGATTTTGAAATAATTTCACAGATATGTTCCTTGGGTGACCCTTTTCAAAAATTTTCGTGAAATTTTGATCCGTCAAAAAATGTGGCTCTGGTGAATGGGGGCTACTTGCACTATACAGAAATGAAGGAATTCTTAAAAAACTTCTTCTCTGAAACCGCTGGTCAGATTTTGAAATAATTTCACAGAGTTACTCCTTGGGTGACCCTTTTCAAAAATTGTTCGCGAAATTTTGATTGGTCAAGAAACATGGCTCTGGTGAATGGGGGCTTCTTGCACTATACAGAAATGAAGAAATTCTAAGAAATTCTTCTTCTCTGACACAGCTGGTTAGATTTTGAAATGATTTCACAGAGTTGTTTCTTGGATGACCCTTTTCTAAAATTGTTCGCGAAATTTTGATTGGCAAGAAACATGGCTCTGGTGAATGGGGGCTACTTGCACTATATAGAAATGAAGAAATTCTTGAAAATTCTTCTTTTCTGAAATGGCTGGACAGATTTTGAAATAATTTCACAGAGATGTTCCTTGGGTGATTCTTTTCTAAAATTGTTCGCGAAATTTTGATTTGCCAAGAAACATGGCTCTGGTGAATGGGGGCTACTTGCACTATATGGAAATGAAGAAATTCTTGAAAATTCTTCTTCTCTGAAACCCGTAGTCAGATTTTAAAATAATCTGACAGAGATGTTTCTTGGGTGACCCTTTTCAAAAGCTGCACATATAATTTTGATCCGTCAAGAAACATGGTACTTGTGAATGGGGGCTACTTGCACTATACGGACATGATGAAATTCTTGAATATTCTCTTTTTCTGAAACCCCTGGTCAGATTTTAAAAGAAATTTTCCAAAATGTTCCTTGGGTGACTCTTTTCAAAACTTGCTCGTAAATTTTGATCCATCAAGAAACATGGCTCTCGTGGATTGGGGCTACTTGCTCTTATACAGAAATGAAGAATTCTTAAAAATTCTTCTTTTTGAAACTGATGGTTAGATTTCGAAATGACTTTTACAGGTGACCTTTTAAAAATTGCTTGGCAAAATTATGAATTTGGTTCCAATGTTTCAATACCTCAAAAAAAAAAAAAATAGACTATGGACATCTCAAAATTTCAGGTGAGCGATCCAGGGCCATCTTGGCCCTCTTGTTGTCTACTTCTCTTTAAATTTGACATAGTCTGAAAATTTGTGATTTGCTCAATTGTTTACCATACAATCCCGACTTTTGACAATCTTGAGGTAGAAGCCTTTGATAATATTGTGGGAAAAGGAGAAAAAGCTGGTAATCAGCATTTTCTTTTTTTCCCACAATGTTTTCTACCTTTCCCAATTCAAATTTTTGACTTTTCAGTCACATTTATTTTGTTGTCTGTGAATGCTTTCAACTTGGTCCAATCTATAAATTTGTCATTTGGTAAAGAGTTAAGCCCAGCAAGGTTGCTCAGTGATAAGCTTGTGGTTATCCTGTTTTACTCGTGACTTGGTGCTAACAGGTTCAGCACTAGGTTGAGGTAAACTTCATTTCTGGCAGTAGTATTCCACTCTCACCTTTGATATATGTGAGAAAAGTATTCAGTGGTTAAGAAAGGAAGTTGTGTCTGTACTGGTGTGTGAAACCTAGGAATACATGGGTAGGTGCACTGACTGTCTTGATATGACTCAAGCTGTTCAAATGGCATCAACTCATTACCAAATGACAATATTTTAGGCTTGTCCAAATCGAAAGTATTTGCAGATGACACAATAAAAGTGACTGAAAATTTGAAATTTGCTTTGTGAAAGGTAGAAAACATTGTGGGAAAAGGACAAAATGCTGGTTACCAGCATTTCCTCCTTTTCCCACAATGTTTTCAAAAGGTTTCTTTCTCAGGGTGGTAAATAGTAGGGATTGTGTGGTAATGAGTTAAACTCCATTACAATCTAACCAAAAAATTTATGGTATGGCAAAGCGTTTAGTTTTATATACATGCGTAAGCCAACTGCATGTGTGTCATTATTTTTAGTTACTTTGCCCAGTTTGCCGAGAAGAAATACATTACTCAGAGGATAGTTTTCCTGAGACACCCGTTGAAGAGAAAATTATATATTATCCATCAGTAGAGATGTTGAAGCAACAGGCTGAAATGGCTGCCCTGCTTGAGAAACAGAGACAGTGTGGTGGGTTGATAGATCTTGAAGCTGAGAAAAATAAATACCTTATCTCATCAGATGTAAGTTATTTTTCAAACCTCTGTACCCTTTACCACACAATTCTGAGTTTTACTGACCCTACAGGAAGCAACTTTTGAAAACATTTTGGACAAAGAAAATGCCAGTAACCAGTATTTTCTCCTTTTCCCTACAAGTTTTTTATACCCTTCCAGAATCAAAATACCAGTTTCAGTCACTCCTATTTGTTATCTGCAAATGCTTTCAATTTAGACATGTCCAAAATTTTTAATGTTTGGTAAAGAATCAGTTATCTTGGATAAAGCAGGGTAAAGTGCCTTAAATTTACCAAACAACAGATTTTTTGAACTGGACCAAACTGAAAGCATCTGCAGACAAAATATTAAATCTTTTTAATATGATGATTTCTGACTTGGACAGGGTAAAAAATATTGTGGGAAAAGGAGAAAATGCTGGTTACCAGCATTTTCTCCTTTTCCAACAATGTTTTCTGTAGGCTTCTCTCACAGGGTCGTTAAAAGTTGGGATTGTGTGGTAAAGAGTTAAGATACAGGTTTAATTGTCAGTGCTTCAGTAACATAAGTTTTAAGTTGTGTAGCAAAGAACCTGGCTTTGATCGCCAGACAGTGTAGGTCAAGGTAAGACTACACAAAACTTGCAGTCCTATCTAAGATCTACTCTATCTGTTTCTATGCTAGATATTTCATCACAAATAGCTTTGAAATTCTAACGTCACTGCTTTTGAGAAGTACTTCAAGTGTTGCACAGTGATGCTGTCTTAACCAAGGGAGGTGGAGGAAGCTTGCATGCCTAGCTCAGTGGTAAAGTGTGGGACTTATAACTTGGAGGCCCTGGGTTTAAGCCTGGGGTTTTTCAAGGGAGTCTCCTTAATCAAGACCCTTCAGAGCCCCAGCCTAGGACTGATAAAAAAACAGGAAATACATGGTGATGTGAGCTGTCTCCAGTTCCAAGACATGACTGACATAATGTTGAATGTGGTGTAAATCAATCATAACGTAACAAACCTAAATCAATCAAAACAAATTGAATAGATGAAAGCATTCTTGATTGTGGATTGTCACTGAAATGATTGAATTTGCCCTTGAAAGGGTGAAAACATACTAGAAAAAGAAAAGTCAGCTATTAAAACATCTTGTACTTTTCCCGTGAATTTTTTAAAAACATTTTTTGATAGAATCAGTCTTATGTCTCAGAGTTAACTCCTGACTTTTAACAACCCTGAGAAAAGAGCTTATAGAAATCATTGTGGGAAAAGGAGAAAACGCTGGTACATGTAATTAGCATCTTCTCCTTTTCCAACAATATTTTCTACCTTCTCAACGTTAGA
Organism: Tridacna crocea; assembly: GCA_943736015.1. NCBI lineage: Eukaryota > Metazoa > Mollusca > Bivalvia > Cardiida > Cardiidae > Tridacna > Tridacna crocea. The sequence goes on from OX031070.1 coordinate 29,022,441, forward strand.
AATGATCATATGAATAAGATTTAATTTGTTGTCTGTAGATACTTTGAATTTGGTCCAGTCCAAAAATTTGTCGTTTGGCAAAGAGTTAATGATATTTTTGGAAATGGAGAAAATGAAGATAGGCTAGTGGTTAGCATTTTTGTTACTTTCGTTTTGAAGACACTTCCCAACAATTGAGCCACGCCATATACTGTGGTCGGCAGTTACTTAGGGTGTGGATAAGTCTAAAATTTTGTTGCTTGGTTAACCATCTGCCACACAATTCTGAGTTTTAACAGTCATGTCAATTAAAGCTTTTGAAAACCAGCATTTTCTTCTTTTCCCACTATGTTTTCTACTCTTTCCAAACACTTTTCTACTGTTGAGTCACTATTATTTTGTTGTCTGCAATTGCTTTCAATTTAAACCAGTCTAAATTTTGTTGTTTTGAAAAAGATAAAGACTTAGGTTTTATTGTATTTTGCTGACAGGATGTAGTGTATTTAAATCCTCCAAGAAGAACACCAGACATATCCCAAAATATATCCTCCGATAATCTTGAAGATCTTGAATCAGCTAAACATGAATCTGACAACAAGGGAGATACTAAATCTGAGAGAGTAGGATCTCGATCAGCAAGAAGAAAAGGTCAAGTGTCAAAGTCTGGACACCAGTCTTATTCAGATAATGAACACAAAGTAAATGTGAAGGGAAAGAGAGAGTCAGGTGAGAACCGTTATCGGGAAGCACAATATAGAAACCATAATGAAAGAGATGGTTACAGAAATGAACGACAAAGAACACACTACAAAGGTGATAATCAAAGGGATGGAAGAAAGACTCGAGATAAGAATTATAAAGCCTCTAATACTTCACAAAGAACAGATAAATATGATGATTTTGTAAATGAAAGAAAGACTTCATGGGAGTCCAATAAAAACAGTTACAGTGACAGGGATGACCAGTCAAGTGAAAAAACAAAAGTAGAAGATAAAAATGAAGGTAGTGGGTCTGGTGTTACTCTTGATGCTGATAAGTGTCAGAGCAAAGGTCATGAAAGGTTTAAGGGCATGCATAGGGAAAATAAAGCAGAGATTGAATCTTCAAATACTGTACTTGCAAAGAGATATACGGATTCAAAAATGTCTGGAAAGAATGAAGATACAAGAGAAAGGAACTTTAACAAATATGATAAAAGCTTCAATGCAAAAAGAAGTCAAAGGAGGAATTATGATAATAAGGACCAATCAGATTACATGTACACAACAAATGATGAAAACAAAGGTGCAGCTGAAAGCAGAAATAAAGTGGATAGACCTTACTCAGGAAGGAGTTATGGACGTGGCAGAGGTAGACATAATTTCCAACATGAAAAAAGGGAGTACAAGGAGAGAGATAATGAAAGAGAAATCAGAAACTGCAAAATTGATTCAAATTTATCCGATTTAAAATGTAGTGCTGAGACTGATCAGGAAAAGGATTTTAGAATGTCTGAAAAACATTTGATGGAAAAAGTTGAGAGTATAAAGGATCGTGAGTCTCTCAGTAAATCTGTTATTCTTAAAAATACCTCAGATGTTTCTGATATAGCAGGGTCTGGACAAGGAATTCGCAAAACACAGGGTGATACTGAAGGAGAGTGTAAACATAACAGTGACAACATGGCTGAAGCGTCAAAGAAAGACATAGATGGATTCATAGATAAGAAGAGTGACAGTAAATATAGTAATGAAAGAAGATACAACAAAAGTAGGGGAAGAGGAAGAGGCTTTCACAAAAATGACTATTCAGAGCAGTTTACTGAATATGCCAGTGATAATTCAAATAAAAGACAACACAAAAATGAAGACAGGTTTAGAGACAAGAAAAATGAAGGTAGATACAGTAGTAATAAAACATACAATATAAGTAGAAGTCGGCATCATGACTGTTATGAAAAGACCGACAAATGTAAACAAGAAGAAAGTGAAAAACCAAGACAAGCTAGGCAAAACGAATCTCTAGATGATGAAAAACAGAGGCAAGATAATGTAAAGGAAAAGCTAACAGAATTAAGGCCAGAAAAAGAACATGCAAGTGCCAAGAATGCAGCTACGCATAACATTAATGATGATGGAACATCTAGTACTATGTCAAAATTGTCAATAAGTGCCCGACCTTCAGCACCACCAGGGTTTAGTATAAAAGCTCCTCCTGGATTTTGACAGGCAGTCATCTTGTTAGTTTGACATAAAGCTTATGATGTCAGTTACTGAAAAACCTCAGGGGCATGGTGAGAAAGGAATAAATGCTGGTCACTAGCATCTGGTCACTAGCATTTTCTTCTTTTACCATCATGTTTCTTTTCTTAGTTTTTTAAATTCAGTTTAAACCATGGATTGTATGGTAAAAGATCTTGTAAGAATTGACTATATTTGTGTTCCAGACCTGTCATATTTACAAGTCGTAAATGTTAATGATATTTTCTCTTTTGTTAGATAAACCTTTTTTTAAGCAGCCATGACATACAATGATCTTTGAGAATAAAAGCTATTAAAAAGAAAAATATATGAAAATGAGAAAATGCTAGTGGCCAGCATTTTGATCTTGAGAATGACAGCTTGTAAAAATGTTCTTTGAAAAAAAGAAAATACTTGTAACCAATATATGTTTTGTCCAAAGTGATTTGTACCTTATTCAGGAAAATGTTTTGTGTAACATCTAGTTTATTGTCTGCAAATGCAATCAATTTTGACAAGTCTAAAATTTTGTTGTCTTAAGTAAGAATTGATTGTGGTTGTGTTTCAGGTCTGTTATGATTACATTTTATTAAATCTTCTAGATATTTTCTCTTTTGTTTAGGTTTATCCTTACCTAAACAATCCTGACATTTAACAACTGTGAGAATGAAAACTTTTGGAAACAAGCAGGGAAAAATAAAAACTGTTTTTCTTTGTGCAAAGTGTTTTCTACCCAATGACAGACAAATTTAATGTAATTAGGAACATTTCATCTGCTGTTTGCATGCAAATACCATCAGTTTGGAATGCTATAATTTTGTCATCTGGAATTAAATACTATCTGGAGTGAGACATTGTAGTGGTTGTCTTTCAGCATACAGAAAGTTAATATTCATGATATTTTCTCTTTCATAACAAGCCATTAAAATGGGGGGGGGGGGGGGGGCAATGTAATGTTACACCAGTAGGTATGTATGTATGTATGTATGTAATTTCGGTGATCAGATCTGTTTGTGTATGGCCAGTAACCTCGGGCTAATTGGTCCGATTTTTAACTAATGTGACCAAAATGATCACCATGGATTGACAAGGTGTGAAGTAAAAAACATCTGCGGGCCAGGTTTAATATCAAGGTCATAGTGCTGGGGCATATCTGTCCATGACACATTTCTAGTATAGATTTATCCATGTCGGAACAATCCTGAGATATCACGACCCTTGGAAAGTTTGTCCTAGAAAATATTGTAGGAAAAAGAGAAACTATTGTACATAAGCATTCCTCCTTTTCCCATGATGTTTTTATCCTTCAAAAAGATATATTTCATCACTTAAGTAATTTTCGGTTTGTCCTCAGCAAAATCTTTCAGTTTAGACAATTTCTATTTCTTCAACACGCGCAAGTAGTCAAGTAGCAGGCATATAACTTTAAAGTTCGAACTCTTATTCAAATGTCAAAAGTTTTGGGCTGGTCCATATTCAAAGTATTTGTAGAAGACGTATTATTCAAGGCTCAAATTTCAGACATTAATTAACTTTTTACCACACAATCCCAACTTTTAATGACACTGAGAAAGAAGCCTTTTGAAAACGTTGTTGGAAAAGGAGAAAATGCTGGTTACGAGAAAATGCTGGTAACTAGCATTTTCTCCTTTTCCAAGAATGATTTCTACTCTTCCCAAAACAAATTTCAATTCTTAAGCCACATTTATTTTGGCGTCTGCAAATGCTTTCAATTTGGACAAGTCCAAAATTTTGTGGTTTGGTAAAGAGTTAATTAAGAGTTCTAAGTGGCTCACACGATTGAATTTGTCACAGGGTGACAGGGTAGAAAACATTGTTGAAAAAAGTAGAAAATGCTGGTTACCATCATTTTCATTTTTCCGGCAAAGTTTTCAAAAGACTTCCTCCTAGGGGTTGCCTAATTTCAGGATTGTTTCGTAAAGGATGGATGGTACAGAAGTATTTCAAAAATGTCATTTCTGAATTCCAAATTTTTTGGATACCCATTTTATTTGTCATAGGAACATGTCAATTATATTGTCATAGAGGCATTTTATTGATACTACTATTTGACTGAAAAAGACACTACCCTTTTGAAACTGAAGTATGACAGCACGCCCTATCTATAGTTTTGCAAGTTCTTTTATCTCAGAAATTGCGACTAAATAGAGGCTGCAAATGGTCGTTAATTGTTAAAAAATTGTTGTCGTGAATATTATATTTCCATAGCTGAAGCAAAAGTTTTCCTTTGTTTTCACTGTACCCTTTTAAAATATCTCTTGCACACAACTTCTCCGACATGCATCTCCTGTAAATATAGAAGAAAAAATACCAGCCATACTGTGTGAAAAGGGGGCGTGCATCTGCATAAGGTATCAATCTCACTTTTATTAAATTTCTAGAATGTCAAAGGACTCTTCTACCTCGTGATTCTGTCAGTTGATAGATAAAGTGGATTTAACCATTTACTACACAGCAAAGTTTTAGACCTATCCAAATAGAAAGCATGACAGATGACAATTTCAGAGTGGCTCAATTGGTGCAATTTTGCTTTGATATGATAGAAAGCTTTGTAGGAAAAGGAGAAAACGCTGGTTACCAGCCTTTTCTCCATTTCCATCAATGTTTTCAAAAGGCTTCTTCCTCGTAGGCGTTAAAAGTTGGCATTGTTTGGTAAAGGGTTCATGGATCCACAATAATGTGGCCCGCCCGGGTGGCTCAGTGGTGAGCATGTCGGACTCATGACCTGGTGGTTGTGAGTTTGATACCCGGTTTAGGCGAACTTTCTTTCCGGCGTATTATTACCTCTCACCTCTGCTGAAGCATATTAGAAAAGTAGTCGGTGGCTTTGGAAAGAAAGTTGTGTTAGTAACGGTGTGAGAAAGCCAGGAAATACACGTGCGTTACCAACCGCCATGATGTGACCTTAGCTGTTAGAGTAGTGTTAAACCCCAATATATAACCAAGTTACGGTGTGAGAAAGTCAGGACACACATGTACGTCACCGACCGCCATGATATGACCTTAGCTGTTAAAGTAGCGCTAAACCCCAATACAACCAAGTAACGGTGTGAGAAAGTCAGGACACACATGTTCGTCACCGACCGCCATGATGCGACCTTAGCTGTTAAAATGTCGTTAAACCCCAATATATAACCAAGTTACGGTGTGAGAAAGTCAGGACACACATGTACGTCACCGACCGCCATGATGCGACCTTAGCTGTTAAAGTGGCGTTAAACCCCAATACAACCCAATACAACCAAGTAACGGTGTGAGAAAGTCAGGACACACACGTGCGTCACCGACCGCCATGACATGACCTTGGGTGTTAAAGTGACGTTAAACTCCAATACAACAAAGTAACGGTGTGAGAAAGCCAGAAAACACATGTGCGTCACCGACCGCCATGATAGGACCATGGCTGTTAAAGTGGCGTTAAACCCCAATACAACCAAGTAACGGTGTGAGAAAGTCAGGACACACATGTGCGTCACCGACCGCCATGAGGCGACCTTAGCTGTTAAAGTGGCGTTAAAGGTGGCCCTTCAGAATTTGGGACGAAAATTTTACAAAAATACAAAACTATCATTCTTATACTCCCAAAGCCTTATAATCGTCATTCATAAAAACCCAGTAGTCGAAAACCATCCGACAACACGAGACATTAGAAATTTACTACGGCCCAGGTCAACATCGACGGGAAACACGTTTTATTTTTACATGAACAACTCGCTCATTTACACACTGGAAATACACAGACGAAGCTTGAAACATAGAGTCCGAAGAAGATATTATGAAAAATAATTACATGTTTGTTATGTTGGAATTTAAGCGTCATTAGTCACGTGCCAGTCACTTAACATTCCCACAATGCATTTTTTTATTTTTGGTGCGAAATCTAAAAATAGCTTAAGAGGCTACGTAGCCTTTTAAGGGAATACTATCAAATTTTTTTGGGGGGGTAATGTTATGGTTCTTAATTATTGATGATTTGTATTGTTTTCTCATATAAATTTCAGTGATATATAAATTTTTGTTTGGTGTGATGTGAAAATTCTAAGTACCCACCTTTAAACCCCAATACAACCAAGTAACGGTGTGAGAAAGTCAGGACACACATGTGCGTCACCGACCGCCATGATGCGACTTTAGCTGTTAAAGTGGCTTTAAACCCCAATACAACCCAATACAACCCGATACAACCCGATACAACCAACCACAACTATGTGATGACTTCCTTGATATAATACATCACTGAGATGCTTCAAACCCCCTTTTGCCAGAGCATGGCTCATGTAAGTTTGACAAGCAGTGCTGCTCCAGCTAAAAAACAAATAGCTTTGGCCTTGCTGTCTTGTGTCACGTAGTGACTCTCTCTCTCTATATATATATGTTTACAAGAACGTGTATTTACCATATATAATTCGTCACCAACAATTTCTCTGGTTGTTCTCTGAGCTTTCAGTTTATCATTGACAGGCTTTGAGTTTGTTACCATTTTGCCATTTTCATAAGTGATTGTTATTTGAAATGAAGAGCCATGCTGGTGGAAAGAGGGTTTAACTCATTACCAAACGACAATATTTTAGGCTTGTCCAAATCGAAAGCATTTGCAGACGACAATATAAAAGTGACTGAAAATTTGAAATTGGTTTTGTAAAGGTAGAAAATATTGTGGGCAAAGGGAAAAAATGCTGGTTACCAGCATTTTCTCCTTTTCCCACAATGTTTTCTAAAGGCTTCTTTCTCAGGGTCGTCAAAAGTAGGGATTAAGTGGTAATGGGTTAATACATCTACACAAATAATTGACCTAGGTCAGCTTACGCAGTCCGCGAAGCCTGGGTCCGTATTCACCAACCATTCTTAAGAATATTCTTGGTCTTATTCTTCAAGATTTCTTGACCATGAAAGTAACAGGAATTCTGATTGGCTGAACCAAATGGTTCAGCCAATCAGAAGTTCTGTTACTTTCACATTGACAAAATTCTGAAGAATAAGACCAAGAATGTTCTTAAGAATGGTTGGTGAATACGGACCCTGATCTTGCTCGACACATCTCTGTTGGTCAATTTTCTGCATGTCCAAAGACCAGTGCACCTCATGATATATTCGTTTGACAAAATAGGTTGAATGAATCCATTATTGTGTGATGACTTGCTCGGTAAAGCGTAACACGGAGATTCATTTGATTAAATTTTGCCAAGGGTGCTGCTAACAGACGTGATTATTGTAGTAACTTAAACTTCATTTATTATGGACCTACTAAACTAGATATGACTCCATTAAGCCTGTTTCAAATCAGCCTTACGACAGCCGCACGGAAACATTTTTTGACAAAACGCAGGACTTCGTGCCGACTTCGCAAAACTGCCGTACGAATTCGCAACGCCGTCGACGTCACAAGTTGGTTTTTCAACACGCTCATTTTCTTTGCGATTTTTAGCTCACCTGAGCACGAAGTGCTCATGGTGAGCTTATGTGATCGCCCAGTGTCCGTCGTCCGTCGTTCACAATTTCTTTCAACATCTTCTCCTCCTAAACCACTGGGCCAATCTTGATGAAACTTGGCAGAGATGTTTCTAGGGTGAAACTTTACCAAAGTTGTTCAAGAGATTGTATTACAGCCATAATTCTGGTTGCCATGGCAACCAAAAGGACAACAATAGCAAAATCTTTTAAAATCTTCTTCTCTGAAACTAGAAGGCGTAGAGCTTTGATATTTGGTATGTAGCATCTCCTAGTGGACCTCTACCAAGATTGTTCATATGATACCCCTGGGATCAAAACTGGCCCTGCCCCGGGGGTCACAAGTTTGAAACTAAGGAACAAAGGAGGAAAACTTTAAAAATCTTCTTCTCTGAAACTAGAAGGCGTAGAGCTTTGATATTTGGTACGTAGCATGTCCTAGTGGACCTCTAACAAGATTGTTCATATGATGCCCCTAGGGTCAGAACTGGCCCTGCCCCGGGGGTCACAGGTTTGAAACTTAGGAACAAAGAAGGAAAACTTTAAAAATCTTCTCTGAAACAAGAAGGTGCAGAGCTTTGATATGTGGTATGTAGCATCTCCTTGTGGACCTCTACCAAGATTGTTCATATGATGCCACTTGGGTCAAAACCAGCCTCGCCCTGGGGGTCACAATTTTGAAACACAGAAACAAAGAAGGAAAACTTTAAAAAATCTTCTTCTCTGAAACAAGAAGGTGCAGAGCTTTGATATGTAGTATGTAGCATCTCCTTGTGGACCTCTACCAAGATTGTTCATATGATGCCCCTGGGGTCAAAACTGGTCCCGTCCCAGGGGTCACAAGTTTGAAACATAGGAACAAAGAAGGAAAACTTTAAAAAAAATTCTCTGAAACTAGAAGGTGCAGAGCTTTGATATTTGGTATGTAGCAACTCCTTGTGGACCACTACCGAGATTGTTCATATCATGCCCCTTGGGTGAAAACAGGCCCCGTCCCGGGGGTCACACGTTTGAAACTTAGGAACAAAGAAGGAAAACTTTAAAAATCTTCTCTGAAACCAGATGGTGCAGAGCTTTGATATTTGGTATGTAGCATCTGCTAGTTGACCTATACTAAGATTGTTCAAATGATGTACCTTGGGTCAAAACTGGCCCTGCACCAGGCGTCACAAGTTTGAAACACAGGAACAAAGAAGGAAAACTTTAAAATTCTTCTTCTTGAAACTAGGTGGTGCAGAGCTTTGATATTTGGTATGTAACATCTCCTAGTGGACCTCTACCAAGATATGATGCCCCTGGGGTCAAAACTGGCCCCGCCCCGGTTGTCACAAGTTTGAAACATAGAAATAAAGAAGGAAAACTTTAAAAACTCTTCTTGTCAGAAACTAGGTGGTGCAGAGCTTTGATATTTGGTATGTAGCATCTCCTAGTGGACCTCTACCAAGATTGTTCATATGATGCCCTTGAGTCAAAAATGGTCCCGCCCCGGGGGTCACAAGTTTGAAACATAGGAACAAAGAAGGAAATCTTTAAATTTCTTATTCTCTGAAACTAGAAGTCGTAGAGCTTTGATATTTGGTATGTAGCATCTCTTAGTGGACTTCTACAAAGTTTCTCCATATGATGCCCCTGGGGTCAAAACTTGCCCTGCCCCAGGGTTCACAAGTTTGAACATAGGAACAAAGAAGGAAAACTTTGAAATTCTACTTCTCTGAAACTAGAAGGCGTAGAGCTTTGATATTTTGTAAGTATCATCTCCAAGTTTTTTCTGAGGATGCCCCTGGGGTCAAAACCGGCCTTGCCCATTGGTCACAAGTTTGATTTTACAGCTTGGTACTCAGGTGAGCGATAAAGGACCATCATGGTCCTCTTGTTTGAGTTTGCACGGCAACTGTTTTATACTTGCGTTTGTCCTATGAACGCTGCACGATGATCGCACGCACATCTTGCAGCTGTCTTGCGTTTGGTGAAAGTCTGTCTAAAAACTACAGCGGAACGTACGAACAAGGTTGAGTTTCGCACGGCTGCTCTGCAAATGTCTTGCGAAAAGTTAGCGTCATCCCTCCTCTTTTAAAAAAATTATATGTCTTCAGACACTGTCGAGATTTCAGGAAGAGAAGGTCATGCCTCAGAAACTAAAGATCTCAGGAGGTAAAGGGGAAGGCTACGGTTGCTGAACCCCTCCCCCTCCCCCCCTTTGAACCCGAGACAACCAAGGTACCATCAACCCAGGATTCAGAAGAAGGCACGTGGTTGCACAGAAGTGACAAATGTGCCTTTAGTATAAAATAGCGTCGTCCCGTTCTTCATCCGCGAGTATCCTGTCCATTGCTGCAGTATGCAACCTATGTGCCGGGGTAGCATTGAATATAATGTTGTAACCGTTGAAACCATTATGGGAAGGAAACTTGTGGACAGTCCTACTAGGAAGGATACTCCAGTGTACAGCTGTCTGTCTGCTTTGTGCCTGGGTCAACAATGGGGATAATATTACGAAATTAAAATTGCAATTGTTTGGTCCTGACGAGCACGTGGTCATCCATTAGATCAGTAATTAAAGCTGTCAAGTTCTGCTAATGGCATAGGTCACATGAGAGTCTCCTTGCAAATTAGGCCCTGCAAGCTAGATATATAGTTGCCTTTTATGTAGGGATGGCAACGAGTATCGATTTTAATACTCGAGTACTCTGTCATTCTTCCGATCGAGTACTCGGTTACTCGAACGATTTTTCACTAGAGTCTACAACTCTACATTTTATACTAGAATGTCAAAGCAAGGTCGTTTTTTTTTGTCCCAAAGAATGGGGACAGTGAAAATCTATTCAACAAAAAAATATCATTCATTCGGTTTGATACCCTTTGTTTACAAGCATTTATTTAGCGTAATTTTATTTCTTCACACGTAATGTCATAAGCATGCTTCCCATCCCTGCCGATTTCAAAGGGACTTTCCCGATTCAAGACAAAAAATCCGATCATCTGACAGACTATTCAAACCCCAATTCAAAAAATTCGGATATGAGAGTATAAAAGGTGTGATAATCTTGTATCCAAAATACATAACATATACATGTACATCCGAAGTTGCCATGGAGTTAAATGCATGTATTTCACGGTCAATCTGTTTCGTTGTTTATAAATAGAAAGGTGCAGTAATCTAGTCTAACCGAGTTTTACCGATCGAAGATCGACAAACCAATAAAATTTGAGAACGGGTTCGGATCAGAGTGGAATTTACGTCATTCACCTCACGCAGGCAGGTAAATTATATTGAGAATTTACCAAAAACACTAAATAACGATCCCCATCGCGATTCCAGGGCACAGACAAAAATGAGTGACAAGTTAATCAACAAAAGATTTGGGAAAAAGCGAAGTTTTTAACTGTTTAGTGCACAAATTAACCCTTGGAATTCCAATCTGTCTAAAAATAGACCAACCTGCAAGGTTTAATGGCATAGCAATATTTTAATATTTTAGGCGATCACGGGTTACGCATGATCCCGAAATAATTAAGTTTCACGGTGAAACTGTGAAGATTTTACAGGATAATTATTTTCCTCCCGATTTAGACCATGTTAGCCGGCCTCTGATTAACTGAAATTACGAAAACTTTAATAATTAGCATAAGCGGAATAACGATATAAGTGACATACTATTGTTGTTTATTACCAACACATGTCAAACTGTGAATTGTCTGGCTACTTTCGCACCTTTGCAGCGATGCTTTGGTGACATATAATCGGCTGCAGTGTTTGTTTTGCAATGAAATTTTCCTCGGAAAAAAAAAACTACCGAGTACTCGAGTGTCAATTTCTGTAACCGATATACTCGGACGTTCGATCGAGTACTCGGTTAACCGGTTACTCGTTGCCATCCCTACTTTTATGACAGAAGGAACCATAATTTCGTTGTAGGCGGCAGGAACATTTCTTTCCAACAGAACAAAAAAGATCATTTGCATGGGACTTACAGCGCACCCATGTCGAAATAGTCCTAATTTTGAATATACATGGTATTTTTCAGGCCTGCTAAAACGTTGCAGTATTTCCTAAACATATGGAAATGGTTTCAGTTGAAACCATGTTCGGCGCAACAGGGAATACTTCCATATTTTGCAGTCAGATGATGCTAGATAAAGCCTGTTTCACATCAGCCGTGCGGTTTTTTCGCCGTACGATTTCCGCCGCAAACACAATCCCTACCTATTGGTACCCTACGCACATACAGCAAATTTTCAAAGCGATCTTCGTACGTTGTTCGTACGATTGACTCACGAACTGTACGGTGTCCGCAGGTTAAACGCACAAAAAAACAAAGCAACGTATTCGCACGGCTGTCATGCGGTTATCGTAAGGCTGCCGCACAAATAGGTACCTGCAAGACTGCCGTAAGAATTTTCATAGTTCCTTACGGCCACAGCACGGCAAGTACGAATTTGCAAGACAGCAGTACGGTGTTCGTGCAATCGCCTTAAAGCCTGTTTCACACCAGCCTTATGACAGCCGTACGGGAACACTTTTTGACAAATCGCAGGACTTCGCGCGGACTCCGTAAGACTGCCGTACGAATTCGCAACGTCGTAGACGTCGCAAGCTGGTTTTTCAACATGCTCATTTTCTTTGCGATTTCTTTGCTATTTTTTTCAGTTCGCACGGCAACTGTACGGTTGCCACACGGCAGCCGTACGGTTACCTTGAGACTATCGCAGATCAATCGTACGGTTTTATACTTGTGTTTGTCTTGCGAAGACTGCACGATAATCGCATGATCATTTTGCGGCTGTCTTGCGAATGCCTTGCGTTTGGTGAAAGTCTGTGTGAAGACTACTGCGGATCGTAAGAACAACGTATTGAATCGCACGGCTGTCCTGCAAATGCCTTGCGAAAAGTTAGCGTCATCCCTCCTCTTTTAAAAAAATTATGTCTTGTTCGTCATCAGTCGCTGTCGAGATTTCAGGAAGAGAAGGCCATGCCTAAAAAACAAAGATCTAAAAAGGGAAAGGGGAAGGCTACGGTTGCTGAACCTCCCATTGAACCCGAGAAAATCGAGGTACCACCAACCCAGGAGTCAGATGAAGAAAGCATGTGCTTGTACAAGAGTGACAAATATGCCTTTAACATAAAATAGCGTCGTCCCATTCTTCATCCGAGAGTATTCTATTCATGGTTGCAATATACAACCTATGTGCCTGGATAGCCGAAGTTAAATCTCTGAAAGCCTGCGGAGGAATGAGGATGTTGCTGCATACCATTGTGTCTATATAATTATATCCAAATCTGGACAAGAGGAGATAATTCCTCTTCCTTATGGCGATCGCACGAACATCGCACAGCTGTCTTGCAAATTCGTGCTTGCCGTGCGGTGGTCGTAAGAAACTTTGAAAATTCTTACGGCAGTCTTGCGGATGCCTTGAGAATTCGTGCAGCAGCCTTAAGATAACCATACGACAGCCGTGCGAACACGTCGCTTTGTTTTTTTTTTCGTACGTTCAACCTGCGGACACCGTACAGTTCGTGAGTCAACCATACGAACAACGTGCGGAGATCGCCTTGCAAATTTGCAGTATACATGTGCGACGGGTACGAATAGGTAGCGATTGTGTTTGCAGCGGAAATCGTACGACGAAAAAGTCGCACGGCTGATGTGAAACAGGCTTAAGGAGGAAGAATTATCTCCTCTTGTCCAGATTCGGATATGTATATATTATGTTCAGTGAAAGAAAATAATATTTAGATGTGAAAACATCAACTTTGTACCATGCTCTAACAAATGGGAGGTTAATGCATCTCTGTGATACAGTCTACCACTCAATTAGGCCTAACCACGTCATTATGGATCCACGAAACCTATTTTGTCTAATAACCCACCTAGTCATTAGGTAGAATGTTTTCATAGACAATCAGAAAATTTACTGAAAGCAAAAATTTGCGACACTGGTGGCTTGTGTGGACTGGGCAGGCTGTCAGTGTCAAAATGTTTGCTTTTGGTAAATTTTCTGCTTGTCTATGAAAACATTCTATCTAATGATTATATTGGTTAAGTTGTGCAGGCTGATGTGGGTCAATATTTTTTGCAGTTGCATTAACCCTTTCTCAAACAACAAATTTTAGACTCTTCCAAACCGAAAGGGTTTGCAGACGACAGTTTTAGATTTAGACAAATGGCAAAAAAGTTGTTAAGAATGGTAGAAAACACTGGGGGAAAAGGAGCAATTTCTCCTTTTCCCACAGTGTTTTCTAAAAGACTTGTACTGCAGACACGTAAAAACCAGGGCTTGTTTGGGAAAGAGTTTAGCCCCCCCCCCCCCATCCCTATTGTACAGACCATGGCCTATACTTGAGATAAATTTGTACTAACCTTGGTCAGTTCTCCTTGAAAGTCGGTCTCGAACTCCTCTCCGAGTCTAAATGTGTCACATTTGTTCATAAAGCCCGCGTTTAGGGTAATGGTGACCTTGTCCCCCTCTACCCGTATTTCTGACGACGGCTTGGACAGACCGGCCATTTTGCGTAGCATGAAATTTACCCCTGGAATAATTGACATGTAGGCCTATTAGCAAATATCGATCCCCACGATACTAACCTCCGAATTTTTTCACATACTGATATCCACATGAAATTCGACCATATGATAACTGACATCAGTTTAACAGATACATGTATCTGCATGAAATTTCAGCCATTTCAATCGTGAAAAATGACGGTGCAATAATTTTATCACATATAACCTCCCTTGTTTTCAGTGTAATATACCCATTACGAATTTTCTTATCTTATACACGTTTGATATCACATTTGTGTGACGTTATTTTTTACGTCATTTTGTACGCATTTCATAGAAGTGAATGGGACTCATGGAAAATACCGCGAGTGCATTTTTTGCATCATCAGATCTATATTTTGCAGAAATATCGTTATGTGATAAAAAGAATCTGACATTCGCGGGCGTTTGAGATAAAATTTTATTAAACTCGTCAAGGAAAATGTTATTAAGCTCGCCAAAGGCTCGATTAATAACAGTTCCCTAGACTCGTTTAATAACATCTAAATATCAAAAGCCAACTCATGTCAGATCCTATATATCTCAACGTTATGATGTTTCGCGAAAAATTTGACCTAATGTAAATTGGCCTAGGGCACGAAATCTAGGACTATAAGTTAAAGACAAAAGTAAATTTTTGGCTTGCTACGGATATGCGTCATTGTGTTAGATCTACTATGGATATGTATATTTAAGTTTGCCTTCCATTTGGAACAAAATATTTTTTTTTTACATTGTAATGCAGAAGGTTTTAAATTAGTTGTTGAAGGTTGTAGCCCTAAAGGACTACTTATAAAAATGCCTCAACAATTTTTCAAACTTCCAGGACAGCCCTCGTAGTTTACAGATATCTGCATAAAATTTAGCTTTGGAATTATTGACATAAAGATATCTGCATGAAATACTAGTATACCTCTAGAGAATTGACACATATTTTACAAATATCTGCACGAAATTTACACCTGGAATAACTCACATGTACTTTTGCGGATATCTGCATGAAATTTATCCCTTGATTAATCCATTACCACACAACCCCTACTCTTGACGACTCTGAGAAAGAGGCCTTTAGGAAACATTGTAGGAAAAGGAGAAAATGCTGGTGACCAGTATTTTCTCTTTTTCCCACAACCTTTTCTACTCTTCACAAATTTCAAATTTTCAGTCACTTTTATTTCATCATCTGCAAATGCTTTCGATTGGACAAGCCGAAAATTTTGTCGTTTGATTCATGAATTAAATTGGCGTAATAATATACGTACAACCTCGGCGCTTCGCAGGAACGTAGGTAGGGGTTCAGAATCATGGCACAGTCTGAATCGAAACTGTTATTCTACTCTAAACGCAGTATAAGTTTGTAAATGAATATAAGATTGTGCATACTGTGCAGTCTGATCTTGATATATAATGTCCGATTCGGTGATATTTTCAACTAAAAACAAATAGAAATAGAGTTTATTTCATCAGCTTGTGGTTAATATGGAGAAATATTCGCCGAAAAAGGGAAAGGTATGCGACAATAACGAGTGCCGTACTAGTTACGTTAGGCACGAGTTATTTTCGCGGACGGGGCAAATATCTCCCATATTAACCACAAGCTGATGAAATAAATTATATATTATATTTCATTTGATTATTTTGTCAACGAATGCCACTTTTAAAGGTGGCCCTTCAGATATTGGGACGAAAATTTTACAAAAATACAAAAAAATCATCCTTATACTCCCAAAGCCTTATAATTTTCAGTCATTAAACCCCAGTAGTCGAAAACCACCCCACA
The DNA here is from genome assembly GCA_943736015.1 of Tridacna crocea. Classification (NCBI taxonomy): domain Eukaryota; kingdom Metazoa; phylum Mollusca; class Bivalvia; order Cardiida; family Cardiidae; genus Tridacna; species Tridacna crocea. The sequence goes on from OX031070.1 coordinate 29,038,430, forward strand.
ACTGGATAAATTAGAGATTTATTACAGCCCAGGTCGACACTGAAGGGAAACGCGTTCTATTTTTACATGAGCAACTCGCTCATTTACATACCGGAAATATACAGACGAAGCTTCAAACATAGCGTCCGAAGTTCTAGACATCATGGAAAATAATTACATGTTTGTTATGCTATAGAATTCAATAGTCATTAGTCACGTGCAAGTCACTTAACATTCCCACAATGCTTTTTTTGCTTTTGGCGGGAAATCTAAAAATAGCTTAAGAGGCTACGTAGCCTTTTAAGGGAAAACCACCAAAAAAAGTTTTTTCGTAAGTTTATGATTCTTAATTACTGATGATTTGTAATGTTTTTTTTTTTCATATAAATTTCAATGACATATATATTTTTTGATTTGGTGTGATGTGAAAATTTTAAATACCCACCTTTAAAACTAGTGATCTCAAGTCAATAAACCAGATTTTCGGTATGAGGAAATTATTCACTGTACCGGGCATCTTCGCAAGCCAAAGCTGACGATTCACTATACATCTCTACCCTTGGCAGATCGAGCTTGATTTTTACATTCACCGGATACGCTTTTTGGAAGTCGATTACGTCAGTAATCGGTCTTCCTATAGCAACGCTCAGGCATTTGGGAAATCACCCAACAACACCAATATTCAACCAGCGAAAAAAAAGTTCTATGAAATTCAAGCATTTAAACATATAAAACGATTGAATTTCAGATAAAAAATGAAATAAGCCAAACTATTGCACTAAACAGATATTTTCTTTGAACTGTTATGACATTTCAATGAATAATTATCAAATCTTAATATCTGTTAATACACAGATCCTATATTTTTCTATATGAATGCGGACGAATCTAGCCATTCGGCATTACTCAGATGTTGAGAGCCATCAAATCGGCCGAGATGTTACGATTACCAATCGGGCACTATTTTATGAATGATATGTCACTCGGATCCATGTTCACATAAAAAATAGCTTTCGTTAAACACGCATCATTAATACTCTTACCAATAAAATTATTGGCTTGTTTATTTTACAAGGCATTTACATTTTCAACAAAAATTTGCTTGAATGTCTGAAGTGTTGAATAGCTAGTAACCTAATTTATTCATACTCGCAACGTGACTTTCATCCACACCACAGCTTAAACGGCGGCGAGTGAAACGCAAGGCAAGCAAGTCACAATTTGATCTGAACAAACCCAAGACCGCAAAGGTAAAGTTCAATGTATTTTTTTCTTTTTTGAAATGTGTTTTTGTTTTAAACGTGAAGGACATTACGTCCTTACTTAAGTATTGTTTAGAAACGAAGTAGGTCAGTCGTTGTTTATGAAGATTACAGTCGCCATTTTGATTGATTGTAAGTTCGTAAAAGCTTTACGCCTGCGTTACAGAAGGCTACATTAGTATATAAATATGAATGATTTGTATTCCATTTGCTGCCATAACTAGTTGAATGTATCGCTCTTCGTCGAAGAAGAATATTTAAAGAATCCCAAATGTCAACAGTCCTCACAGTGACTGGAAATTTCGACCGATAACAATTTCGTCCCATTACAATTTCGGCCCATTACAATTTCGGCCCTTTCTCCTAACGTGAGTTTACATGGTTTGCATTTGTGTAATAAATCTTACACCTTTATAATCTTTTAAACTTACCTTTCAGCACTAGGATTTTGCAGCCCTAAGGTGAAAGTATATTGAAATGTTGGAAAAATATAAAATGGTGATCTATTCTTCCCCTTTCATATAGTTAATTTTGACTTTAATGCTGTCAACCTGGATCTAACATATATATGCATTTAAATCTTTAAATTGGCTCAGTCAAAAGTATTGCAGCTTTTGTACTTTCACTTAAAGGTGGCCCTTCAGATTTTTGGACGAAATTTATACAAAAATATTAAAATTCATCCTGATACTCCCAGTACCTTTTAATTTTCATTCATAAAACCCCAGTAGTCGAAAACCATCCGACAACAAGAGAAATTAGAGATCTAATACGGCCCAGGTCAACACCGACAGGAACCATGGTCTACTTTTAGATGAGCAACTTGCTCACTCACTTACCGGAAATACACAAATGATGCCTCAAACACAGCGACTGAAGAAGTTTATGGAAAATAACATGTTTGTTATGTTACGGAATTTAAGCGTCATTAGTCATGTGCCAGTCACTTTATATTCCCACAATGCTTCTTTTGATTTTTGGCGCGAAATTCAAAAATACCTTAAGAGGCTACGTGGCCTTTCAAGGGAATACCATAAAAAAATGTATACAAAAAGTGTCATGATATTGAAGTTTTTGAAGTTAATTGACATAATATTTAGTAGATTCATTCAATTTAGCTGGCAAGTATCTCGCAAAATTGATACCTGCTTTTGTAGAGAAAAGGGTTAAACATTAATATTGAAAAAAAAAAAACCTAAATGAATGTGCATGCAAAACCGAACAAAAGAAAGCATTTGAAAACATTGTGGGAAAAGGAGAAAATGCTGGTAACCAATGTTTTCTTCTTTTCCCATAATGTGTTCTTATCCTTTACTGACAAATCTTATTACTTGTGCCACATTTACTATGTCTCTTGGAATTTCTTTCAATTTTGATCGGTCTGAATTTTGTTGTGTGGTAAAGAGTCAAATCTGATATAAAAGGTTTTTTGAAAATTGTGTTTGCATAGGTAAAAAGGCTGTACAGTATGTGTGCTTAACCCATTACCACACAGTCCCTACTTTTGACGCCTCTGAGAAAGAAGCCTTTTGAAAACACTGTAGGAAAAGGAGAAAATGCTGGTAACCAGCGTTTCCTCCTTTTCCCACAGGGTTTTCTACCCTTCCAAGAACAAGTTTCAATTTTTCAGTCACCTTTATTTTGTCGTCTGCAAAATTTAATGCTTTAGATTTGAACAAGTCTAAAATTTTGTCATTTGGAAATGAGTTAACTCTTTCCCAAACAACAAAATTTAAGAATGGTCCAAATTGAAAGCCATGCTGATGTCATAATAAATGTGGCTCAAAAATTGAAATTTGTTTAGGGAAGAATAGAAAACATTGTGAGAAAAGGAGATAATGATGGTTACCCACACTTTCTACTTTTCCTACAATATTTTCAAAAGGCTTCTTTCTCAGGATCGTTAAAAGTCAGGATTGTTTGGTAGTCTTAAGAGTTTAAGGTAACCAGTGGCACTGTTGATTTGATGCAGAATGCAAACCATTTTAGATACATGTATGTCTGTTCGGACCACTTTAGCTTTTAACAATTGCCACAGTCAGGGAGATTTGTCTCAAATGATTATGATCCTTGATTGAACATTAAAACCAATATTAATATTTTATCATCTACAAAAGATGTGAAGCATTCTTTAACCTTTTACCACTCAGTGATGAGTTTTGAAAGAAGCCTCCTTTTCACACAATATTTTCTACTATGTCATAGGAACAATTGCAGCATTTGATTCAGATAATGAGATTGAAATTGTTGTCTGCAACTGCTTTCAATTTGGACAAGGCTAGAATGTTGTCAATGGGTAAAGGGGTTAGACCTGGTTTGTATGTGTTAGCATGATGCTTTCAAGTGGGATAAAGCAGTTAAGCTAAAGAAATGCGGGCTGAGCTTAACGGGAAGCCTTAACCCCTATCTTGCCTATTGCAACATTGGTCATATTTGCTAATAGTGTAGACCAATGATCAACCTGCGCAGCCATTCAGTCTGATGTTGGTCTGCACTGTTGGCAAATTTTACAGTGACTGAAATTCGGAAGCAAATCTGGAATAGTCTATTCTGGGAAATCAGCAGCACAAGAGGTAAAATTGACCCTTGAAAAGATTTTTGAAAAACATTTTTGTTAAAGAAAAAATTGCTCAACAGTAAGGTGGGTAATTTTAGACAATCAAGGCCCTCTTCAATTCTTTGGACAATAACTTGATGTTGCATCAATCTACAATATGCATCTTTGATAAAAGAAGAATGTTAAGTTAAATACTGTTCAGATTTTTGTATGGCTATCATTTGGTTATATTTCTTTGTATCTGTTTTAGGAAGAGATTGTGAAGATTGTGCAGGTCAGAGGGACAGACGTCCAGGTCAAGACAGTTAAGATCTCAAGATGGCACAGATGACTTAAAGGTGTCACTCTGGAGGGAGTGGAGGGAGATGAGTTAAAAGAACCTAATGGGTCAATACATACAGCTAACAATTGTTGTTGTCAATACATACAGAGACGAGATGTCAGTGTCAATCAAAACAAAGACTGAAATTAAGGTATTAAATCCACTCTAGTCTTCCCAGGTTATCCCTAGTGCCCATGGTGAACAGTTGTGATGGGTTGGTATTTTGACTATTGTGTGTCTGTTCACCATTAGCACAAGCACATTTACATGTTGCTCCTGAAGTTCTATTTGACAAAGCCCAGAAAAGCAATGTCACAAACTGGCTTTCAGTATCTTTAACAGAATCACTAAGATGTAAAAGGATAATTAAACTTTCGACAGTATTGTCCTCAAGTTAACCCATTACCACGCAATCCCTACTTTTGACGACCTTTGGAAACAAGCCTTTTGAAAACATTGTGGGAAAAGGAGAAAATGCTGGTAAGTCGCATTTTCTCCTTTTCCCACAATATTTTCTACCCCTCAAAAAACAAAGTTCAAATTTTCATTCACTTTTATCTTTGGTCTGCAAATGCTTTCAATTTGGACAAGCCTAAAATATTGTCATTTGGGTAATGAGTTAATCTCTTTCAGACCTTTGAAAAATTTCTTCTCTCATATATACTATTCATTTTGATTTCATTGTTGTATTGGAGAATAGTTCCTATGCTGGTAAGTCTTTACCATACAGTCCTGACTTTTAACGACCCTAAAGAAGAAGTCTTTAGAAAACACTCTTGGAAAAGGAGAAAATGCTGGTAATCAGCATTTTCTCTTTTTACCTCAGTGTTTTCTACTCTATCAAGGAGAGAAATCATCATTTCATCAATGTTTAATTTGTTGTCTGCAAATGCTTTCAGTTTGGTCACATCCCAAATTTTGTTGTTTGGTAAAGAGTTAAAGATGGTTGCTTTACATAATCTATAATCCTTTTCATATAAAACAAGAGAACCTCTGCACTTTGATTAGTTCTGGTAAAGGTTTATTGACCTACTGGTGACCTAGTACAAATAATTTGTACTGACAAAAATATATGATGACATTGAAAGTACAAAAAGCATCTGCAAAGGAGTGAAATTGACAACAAACAACAGTTAAGAATGTAGTTTCAAAATAACTCAACAGATTATATTGGAAAAACTAATTGATAATATCACTTCCAGATTTGATGAAAACTCCATAAAAAATCTCCAACTCTTGAACAAAGTCCTCAATCCAGCTGAAATACCAAAGAATATAAACAGCCTTGAAGAATATGGTGAAGAAGAACTCAGGCAGCTAACTTACCTGTATGGAGAAGAAAATGGAGTGTTGGATGCAAATAAAGCAAAAGAAGACTACTACCAACTGAAAGTTATTTTGAAATCACTTAATTGTTCACTACCAGAAGCCTGCAGTATCATTATGAAAAACTACAATTGTGCTGACTTCACCACTCACTTCCATCGCATGTGAAAGAGGGTTTAGTGTTCACAACAAGATCAAAACAAAAGGAAGAGCTCGCCTTAAGCATGATACTGTCACTAAACTCATGGGAGTGAAAGAAGAGGGTCCCTCCTTAGAAGATTTTGGCCCACAACCAGCAGTCAGAAGATTCTTAGCAAAGAGAATAAGACGAAAGTGATAAAATGTGTATGAACAGTGAGAGTAAACAACTTAATGATTTTGCTTAACTTTCACCACAGTCTGTCAGTCCCTCAGCTTATAATACCTTATAATACTCTAAGAAATAAGGCATTTGAAAACATTGTGGAAAAATGGTAAAATGCTGGCCACCAGTATTTTTTCCTTTTCCCACAATATTTTCTACCTTTCCCAAAATAAATTTTAATTTGCTGAGTTACATGTAATTTGTCATCTACGAATGTTTTAAATTTGGACAAGTCTAAAATTTTGTCAATTATTCCTGTTCATCAAATTGAAGTAAATAGCATTTATGATGAGCTTTTGTAGATTTGAAGCAAAGCCAGGGCACTTTTTATAAATGTAGATTTGTCATGAAAAGAAGGAGAGAGATTGAATTTTCATTTGATTTTCATTTCATTTGACTTTCATTGTGTACTTAATTACAAGTTGAGAACATTTTGAAAGCCAAAATGAATTGTTCAATCCATGATTATGTTATCTGCAAATTTATGCAAGCTTTAAATTTGGACAGGTCTAAAGTATTGTCAAGGAAAATGTAGACATCATAATCCATATTGACAAAAATTAAATTGGAATAAGAACTGAATCTACAAAATTTTGTCACAAAGGATCTACAACTATTGCCACATGTACTTGTATTATTATCACAAATATTTGAAATATGCATTATCATGTTGAATTATTTACATAGTCTAAATTAAAGATCAAGTGAAAAGTTATTAAACTTCTTTATTTCTTTGAGCTATTACAATAAAATCTTACATACTAAGTAATTAGTAAATAACTTTTTCTTGACTTGGATTCCTGGAATCCAACTTTTAAAATCCTAGTGAGAACACTGTGTAACAAAGAGGGACAGGGCTTTACTGTTGTGATAAGGCATTTTGTTATCCAATCAAACTGATCCCTGACAAAGAAGACTTTAGAAAACATTGTGGGAAAAGGACAAAATGCTGGTAACCTTTTCCCACAATGTTATCTACCCTTCACAAAACAACTTTTAAATTTTCAGTCATTTATTTTTTCATCTACAAAATGCTTTCCATTTTGACAACCCTAAAATGTTGTCATTTGGTAATGAGTTAACTATAACCAGAAGACAAAATTTTTATAATTGGCCATAATTGAAAGATGTTGCAGACAACATAATAAATCTTCAAATTAGTAAAACTTGTATCAAAAAGGGTAGAAATGATTGTGTAAAACTAAGAAATTGCAGGTTACTTTTATTTTCTTCTTTTCTCACGTTTTCATAGCTTTTTTTCTTTTAAAGTGACCTAAAATGCAGGAATGAATGGTAATTGTTAAAAACTTCTCTTCACCGTCGCAGAAAAATCAGGCCTGTGGAGCGATACAGGCGCTCAAGCGCCTCTAGTTTATAGACTTGAGGTAGAATGCTTTTGGAAACATTTTGGGTATACGAGAAAGTGCTTGTAATGCGTATTTACTCCATCGGTCACCATGTTTTCTTTCTTCAAAAGGCTACTGCACACTTTGAGCAAAAGTTCATTTCTTGTTTGCAAATCTTTTCAAGACTAAATTTTTTTTTATGTACATAGAGTGATAGATTGATATTTTACATGCACATCGTCTGGCTAGTCAGGTTTTTGTGTATATATTTTCACTTGATTACTTTTTGGTACATGTTCATAATATTTTTGCCACTACCTTTATGTTGACATGCTGTATCTTACTATATTTGCCTGTTCTTTAACCAATTAACCCTTTACCAAATCATCCCTGGTTTTCACTTCCCTGAGATAGAAGGCTTTTGAGAACATTGTTGGAAAAGGAGAAAATGCTGGTTGCCAGTAATTTCTCCTTTTTCCACAGCGTTTTCCGCCTTGCCTGGTAGAAAACTTTAATTTTTGAGTTGACTTTATTTTGTTGTCTGCAAGTGCTTTCAATTTAGACCAGTCTAAAATTTTGCTGTTTAATAAATAGTTACTAGCAGACAAAAATTAAATTGTCCCAGATTTCAGCAGACAATTTCAAAAAACGGCCAAAAAAGTGGAAAAGGTACTGAAAGGATAAATATAAACATTATTGGAAAGAGACACTATTTGGATTATATGAAGAAAGCATTGTGTTGCAATGTACCAGTGTTTATCTGTAGATTCCTTTGACATAGTGTGCAAGTTGTTGGCTAAATACATGTACTCATGTTTTCTTTTTAAAAATCATCATCAATTATAAGATTTTGAGCTTTTTTTACTTTCATTTATTTGCAACTCAAAGCATCAGCAGAGATGAAAATGCTTGTCGCAAGCATTTTTACCTTTGGACACAGAGTTTTCAAAAATATACCGAACAACTTTAAAAATCGGGCTAGTTGGCTATGGGTTAAGTTTTGATTCAAGGGCCATTTATTTCTCTTTATACAAGTTGTATGGTCCCTAAATTTGTCTTAGAAGTATTCTCTGCATTAAACAAATTTAACAGTATGAGAATATACTCTAGCTGAAGTATTAAAATATACTTTCAATGTTCATCATACTACAAGGGCATACAATTAAAAAAAAATATCAGAAAGATCTTTACAAGCTATTATTACTTATTTTGATGTTTCGAAAATATAAGAAAAATATGAGATTTTTGTTTTGGTCCCTTGAAATATTATGCAATAAAAGCCACATTTTCTTTTTTATGCAGTTCAAAGTTAAACTTCCTAGTCTTTTTGCGAGCCTTTTTGACAGGTCTGAATTGAGACAAAGCACTGGGATAAGAATGTAACACTTAGTATTCAATTGTTTTTTACTTTTGCCACAATATTTTCAAGCTGCTTCTCTCCAAGAGTAGTCAAAAGTCGTCATTGTGTGCGAAAGGGTATTGACATGTCCTGCTTGAGATTGAGGTGTTTATTCACAAATATACTGCTTACTTGTTTCAACTACCTTTACATAATATTCATTTTGTTGTGGTACTCGATTCATGTTACTAGAAGATGATACTTCTTTCAAATTAAATTGAAAAAAAAAGAAGCTTTGTTTCTGTTCTTCTTTTTGTTTAACTGTTTCACCTTAAATAGTATTGAGTTTTGTTGACTATTTCACTCTGCACATGATGAGAAACTTTTGGTCACATCCAAATTGAACGCACCTTCAGACCAGGGGGAACGATTTCTTCATTTACTCAATCTAATTCTAAAATCGACTTCCATGAGTACTTTCAGTACTTTGATTCATTAGATGCAGCCTGCTCTAACTGCAACGAATGAAATCGCTCGTAGCATTTCATCTTTGATAAAAATAGAATAAGGTCGCTACCTTTCGAATAGAAGGTAAACATGGAAACCCACGTAGACGTCTGCTTATCGCTTCATGTGTATTCGTAAGCGGTTTGTAAACGATATTGCATTGGCTTTTAGAAATATGATGTAAAGGTGGGGGGGGGGGGGGTAACAACCAGCATCCAATAGAGAGCGCATTGCAGGAATCTCGAAATCGGGCTCAATCAGCCAAGGTAAGATCCACGTAGTGATAGTAACCTTGGCTCGCGAAGATGTGTAACGGGGAAATAACTCCCCCCCCCCCCCAGCTTAAATTACTTCATTTCTTTACCCATATAATTTCTAAAAATAGACACATGAAACATAATATAAAAGAATAAAGTAGTAACTTACCAACTTCCTTAAGAAAGTCATCGAAATTCTCGCTTCTATCTAATTTCCAGTGTCCCACAAACTTAGATTTGATTTCTTCTAGTTGATCCTCAGACATCTTGGATCCTTAGTGTTAGCGTAAAACTGTTTCGAAAATATTTTATAATCATTTTATGAACTATATCTAGCGATTAAATACTTCTAATATAGATAACGCCAAATGAATGTGAAAGGGGTATCAAGACAGTGTCAAACTTGTCAGTATGTACATCAGTCAAATTGCTAAGTTTACAAGTTGGCTTCTTTAAAAAAGAGGCCAGGAGAGATAAGCACCAATGTTTTCAAGTAGTTTATTGTATTTCAATTCCAATACTTTTTGGTACATGTAAACAAACAAGTAAAAAAGCCGCCGCGTAGAAACCTCGCAATTCTGCTTAACACGACGGTCATTAAAATTTTGGTCTTCTTGTCGCTTTTTCAAGTCACATGATCTTATTCAGCAATCTTCTTTCTCTTTTTGCTAAAGAAATTCTTCTTTTTTTCTGATGCTTAGATTTATTTGCTAAATGAAAAATGATAATTATTTGACAGGTCATTTGCAGACATGGGAATTCGATTTAACAAATATTTTTCTGATATTCGTCATATAAGAATAAACCACGCCTATTTCCTGCTTCGTTTTTTTTTTATTTCGCTTTATTTACAAAACCATGTCGAAACAGACTGTGTATGATCAGTAAAATTTCGCAAGAAAAATGGATTTAGAGAGTAAATTCTGATGACCACTCCAATGACTGTTTCATAGAAAAATGTAGTCCAACAGTAACACCCGAAGGGTCACGCCTGTTCAAAGCATTTTGGGAAAAGTACTAAGAGAATGCTTATTATCAGCATTTTCTCCTTTTTCACACATTGTTTTCTAGCATACCATGGACAAGCCCTATTTTTGAGTATTTTTTTTACTTTCTCGTCTACATATAGATGGTTCCAAAATTTGGCATTTTAAAAATTGTGGCGTCTTGTAAAAAATGAACACTTAATGAGCACTTAACTCTTTCCCACACGACAAAATTTAAGACCGGTTCAAATTGAAAGCATTTGGAGACGACAAAACAAAGGTGCCTGAAAAAATGAAATTTGTGCTGGAAATGGTAGAAAACATTGTGGGAAAAGGAGAAAATGCTGGTTACCAGCATTTTCTCCTTTTCCTACAGTGTTTTCAAAAGGCGTCTTTCTCAGGTGCGTCAAAATTTGCGATTGTGTGGTAAAAGGTTAATGAGCACTTGAAATGGGTGGTAATCCAAGACTGGTAGAACTAACTTGGACTAAATCATCTGGGGGAGGGTATATGCGGTTGGACTGCGTCAAGGGGAGATAACCTCTCCAATCTTGGTGTCGTTGTTTTTAGAAGATATTGAGTTGTCTTTACAATCATCTACTGACACTGGTATTAACATTGAAGATTTAAGTTTGGTTATTTTGCTATTTGCTGATGATATGGTTATATTTGGCAAAACGCCTCAGGAATTGCAAAACAAACTTGATTGTTTGTATGATTATTGTTCGCATTGGGGTCTTCAAGTAAACACATCAAAAACTAAAATAGTAGTCTTCCGCAAACGTGGCACAATAAAACCATGCGAGTCTTGGACATACAATAAGGAAAAAATAGAAGTCGTAAATGATTTTAATTACCTCGGAGTCGTTTTAAATTTTACTGGTAAATTTTCCCTTCATTTTAAATACGTTAGCGGTAAAGCCAAAAAAGCACTTAATTTTTTGTTATATAAATGTAAAAAGTTTAACTTTAAACCGAGCTGTTTAATGCAACTCTTTGATGCATTTGTTGGTTCAGTTCTGTCATACGCCAACGAAATTTGGGGTTTTACCAAAAATAAAGAGCTGGAAGGAATTCATTTAAACTTTTGCAAGAGACTCTTGAATGTAAGAAATTCTACCAGTTCATTGGCAGTTTACGGAGAGTTGGGCAGATACCCATTATATGTATTAAGATATATCAGTATCGTCAAATATTGGTTTAAAGTGATTAATTCTGATAATATTATTGTACAATATGTATACCGCAGTAGCTGGATTGATGCGGAAAAGGGTTTAATTAATTGGGTGTCAAATATTAAAACACTTTTATGTGATCATGGTTGTAACTATGTATGGAATGATCCAAAATCCATAGATCCAAAATTGTTTCTGAAACAATTCGCACAAACTGTGAAAGATAATTTTATTCAGAATTGGTTTAATGGTATTGAGTCTTCAACACAACTTAAGTTATATAGTCATGTAAAAACAAGTTTTTGTTGCGAAGACTACTTGAATTGCATACCCAAATCATTGAGATATTACTTGTCACGGCTTCGGATGTCTGCACATGATTTGAGAATACAATCGGGTCGTTTTGCAAGAAATAGAATTAGACGCGAAGAAAGATATTGTCTTTGCTGCAACTCCTCTGATATTGAGGATGAATATCATTTTATTATAATTTGTCCTTGCTTTAACGAAATTCGGAAGAAATATGTATACGACTTTTATACAAAACGTCCAAGCGTCTTTAAATTCATGAAATTGTTGTCTGAAACTGATAAGGGCACAGTTTACAAACTTGCTCAATATATCAAAGAAGCATCTGCTCAAAGGACATTGTTACTCAGGCAACGTTAGTTTCCTTTTTTTTTTTTTACATGCATTTTTCTTAATTTAAGCTATGCATTTGGTGTGGTGTGGGGGGGGGGAGTTTTTATTTCTTTCATTTTTTGCTATGCATTTGAAGTGCTAAACATTAGTAAATAGGAGACCATGAAAAGGATATGTCTAATTCTCCTCCATTTATTAAGTATACCGAATTGCTTTCATGCGTTCTGGATAGCATGATCTGGGATCATACTCCTCATTGTGTGCGGTCCGATCTTTATCTTTATTTTTATCTTTATTTTTATATTGATCTTCTTTGCCTGCTAAAACGGTTTGGCTTTGGTTATTATTGCCTGCAGGGACAACTTTAATAGGTTGGCACTTCAAAGGCTTACACTCCTGTTCTATAAAATTTCCTTGATATTTTTCCAAAACTTGTATATATTTTCCTTGGTATTTTCCCAAATGCTTTTATACAGTTTTCTTGGTATATGTATTTTCCCAAAAACTTGTATATAATTTTCTTTGTATTTTCCATTAATTTTTTTTTTTTCGCAAGTTGAGTGCTGGATGGATGGGGTGAGGTCTTTCAGTCATGGCTGTGTGCTTGACTGAGGGAGTCCAGCTTATTTGTCCGGCACTTTACACTTTATACATTACAGATTGTCTGCGTGTTCGACACTTTTCTGTCGGCATTTTGCTAGCCAGTAACAAGACTTAAAGTGAATATTTTACGTCATGCTCGCCTTGTATCTGGTGATTTTTCATTTTCATTTTTGTATTTTTATGGACTATGTACAACTGTGTACTTGTCGGAAAATAAAATTTGTTCTGTTCTGTTCTGGTATATACACGTTTATAATGCTGTGTTGTCAAAGGGGAAAACTGTCGGACTTACCAACCTTGTTATCAGCTTGTCGTCTTTTTGTCTTTCTTGAATTGAATACAAACAGTAGAACCACGTTAAGAAAAACTGTACGTTGATATTCTACAGTCAATGAAAAAGATACGAAAAGAGGAAATTTGCTCAAATGTCTCCTTTTGTAACACTTTTTTTTTTATCATTTTAGATGGATGCTCAAGAATAGAGAGAAATGAAGTAACAGAATTGTATAGATAAATGTAAATGTTGACGTTTCATTTACTGACCTTATTGATTAGGCCTATCTGATAAACTCGGACTTGCATCCCCTCCCCCACCACACACACACTATCTCCCCTCTAGGTTATGCACATCTTATTTCACGACTCTGAGATAGCTTTCAAAAACATTGTGAAAAAGGGAGTAAATGCTTATCACCAACATTTTTATCTTTTGTCCACAATGGTTTCATTGATAAGCTGGTATCTGCAAACATGTTAACAACATGTATATATTAGCTCGAATATCAAAGACTATATCATTGATGTAAACTGAAAATAAGAGAGATCCGAGTACAGAACCTAGAGGGAAACCGCCTTGTACACGAATAGACGTTGAAACACAACCATGCAAAATAACCCTTTGAGAATTAACGATCAGAAAGATTATAAGAGAACATAGATGACAACTTTCCACAAACCCCTGCTTGCTCTGCCTTAAAAAAGTATACCTTCATGCCAAACTTTGTAAAATGCTTTACTTATATCGAAAAATAAAACTCTGAATTCCAGACCATCATCCAAAGCTTTACAAATGTAATTAACGACTGACATGAAACGAGATTGCCAAGGTGTAAAGCAATCGCCATCCTTAGATACTTGTAAACATATCTGAATATAGTTCTTTCTAAAACCTTTTCAATATCATTTAACAAGAAAATTTTGATGCACAACATCAATGGCGCCGCAAATCATTTGTTTCTGAAATAAGGCGGACTACAGCATTTCAAATTGTCCAAATAATGCTTAACTTTCTGCAGAACTCGCTGAGAAATGAACTGAGAAACCCTAAACAATCTTTAGAATACTACTAAAGATTTAAAAAAGAAAGAGGCAGTAATAGTAAGACACAATGATAGCCATTCTTTAGCGAAATTTAACGTAAATTCAATTGGAGCTAAACACCAAAGCAGTTGTCACTCTGCAAATAACACAAGAAAATATTAAAATACGAAGTATTGTTGGATCCATGATGTTAAGATTAATGTCCCTTGTAATATAACATAAGAGGTATTTGATTCATTGTAGGTGATCCGGATGAGGTAAGAACAGTTTTACAACCACACATCGACACAATTAATCAATAGGCTCAGAATTGGTTGGTCAAATTTAATTTTTTTAACTCTTCACCACACAAGCAAATTTTAGACTGGCCCGAATTCAAAGCATTTGCAGACGAAAAAATAAATATGACTGAAAATTTGAAATTTGTTTTGTGAAGCATAGAAAACATTGTGGGAAAAGGAGAAAATGCTGGTAACCAGCATTTTCTCCTTTTCCCACAATGTTTTCTACATGGCTCATTCTCAGGGGTGTCAAAAGTAAGGATTGTGTGGTAATGGGTTAAGCCTGAATCTTTGGTAATATATTTTAAACGTTCCAAGCCTGGTCACCCAGGTTTCTTTATGACAAATAAAGAAATACCGTCAGTTACCAGCCATAAACGCTTTGGATTCTTTCTCTCTAATGATGGTTCTTGGGATATTCAAATAATTAATTTTATTGAAAAAGCCTAGATTGGAATCATGCGGCATCTAAAAATGCGTCTCGATCGTCTATCCCTCCAAATTATTTACGTTTCATTTATCAGGCCTATCCTTGAATATTGTGATGTTGTGTGGGACAATATTTCTCAGTGCCTAAAAGGTTAAGTGGATAAAATTAAAATGAAGTGGCTTGCATAGATACAGACTGGTTGTTATCCGTGATTTACATCAAGGAACTGGGTTGGAAACTTTAAGCCAAAAGAGGTGAAAACAAAAATGATTCTCTGTTATAAGATGTTCAACAGACTGTCTCTCAACTATTCTTAATGTTCTTGTTCCTCAGACAGTTGGAGAGTCATCATCTTACAATCTTCGAAGACCAAATTACTTGCGAACCATTGCTTGTAGAACCACTTTGTACAAAAATTCATTCTTGCCATCAGTGATAAATGATTGGAATTGTTTATCAGATGAAACAAAAAATGCTGTAACGAAGTTTGCTTTAAATATCATTTAAGTTAACGTGGATAAACCGAGCTCAAACAAGCTTTATTTCTTTGGAGATAGAAAAAATCAGATCATACATGCTAGGTTACGTTAATTACTGTCGTTGTTTTAATTAGCATTTGTATTTGAAAAATATTGTCCAGTCGTCCCTTTGTAGATACGGCTCCGTTAATCAACTCAGCATTACTTCTTTGAATGTCAGTTTTACCGAGACCTAAATGTAATTCTAAACAATAGCATGTGTATAATTACAAAAGTTACTCTTCGGGTCATTTTACAGTTTGATGAAGATCTTGATCTACTGATAACGAAAAGATAAATGCAGCAGTTCATACTTATATTAGCCAAAGCAGAAGATTTACCTAGTTTAATTAGGTATGTCGTATGTCGTTTTCTTCCTTTGATAGTGAATTCCTGGCTTCCAAAACTCGATCAAAATGACAGAACTGCTTACACCTCAATAAGTTTCTACATATTCTTTTATTTATAGCATCCAACATCCAATGATCTGAGATGATTGTAGTGGAAGACAGTGGCAGGTGAAAATTACCCCCAGTTTCAGTCCTCCAGTTACAAGATACTTTTACCACTACATTGCTCCCAGGTTCAAGAATGGTTCGATTTCCAGGGAGTAATGTAGTATTAAAATCCATTACCACACAATCCCTACTTTTGACGACCCTGAGAAAGAAGTCTTTAGAAAACATTGTGGGAAAAGGAGAAAATGCTGGTAACCAGCATTTTCTCCTTTTCCAACACAGTTTTCTACCCTTGATAAATCAGATTTCACATTTTCTGTCTTTTTTAATCATGTCGCCTGCAAATGCTTTCAATTTGGACAAGTCTAAAATCATGCATTTGGTAATGGATTAAAAGTATCTTATAATGGTCGCAAAAATTATGTCGATGTGAACTTAGAACTTTTGTTTTTTTTATAAACTGTTGAAAGCTTTTTATTAATTCCCTGTGAAAAATAATAACGATATAATTATTACGTATGAAGTTTCCGGTTCCATAATTTAAATACATAGCGCATCGATAAAGCAGACATGACAGGGAAAAAGGCAGTATCTAGACAGTCTAGAAAGTCAAACCCTTAGATATCAATTCTATTTCACTTTTAAACTACAGACTCAGTCTTACAAAGGTTTGCTAGTTAACGTCGCCATTGTTTAATGTTTTTTAATGCCTTTTACACTACAATCCCGAGTTTTGACGAGTATGAAGAAAATGCCATTTGAAAAGATTGTGGAAAAGGAAAGTAGCCCACTGGTACCCAGCGTATTTTCCTTTTTTTTTTTTTCGAACAATTTCAAAAGACAGATATCATTTGAACTGCCTTGAAGTCTGCAAATGTATGCTTAAATTACTTTTATCGACTTTAAAACTTTATTGTGTTGTAAAGAGCTTATTTTATGCAACACTAGATTATTGTTTAAGAAATAATCTTCTTTATATCGTAGTTTATCGTTCAATAAACCACAGTTGTGAGTTATGAGGCACAATAAATAATCCATGATGGCGATAGCCCGAGTGGGTTATTCACTGCGCCTCATAACTCACAACGTGGTTTATTTAAGAAATAATCTTCTTTCTATCGTGGTATATCGTTCATTCTAACATGACACGTGAATTTGGTTCTATAAACACAGTGCAAGGAAAGCGTGGTAAAATCTGCGACAATCTATGTAGAGTGACGTCATCCTATATCGAGTGACGTCATTCAATGAGTGGGTTATTCAATGGAACACAATCTTCATCCGCGTTTTTACTCTAAGTTTGAACTTGATTTCCTTTCATTAAGAGTTGGCCATGTTAGAATCGAAATAATCTTCTTTCTATCGTGGTATATCGTTCAATAAACCACGTTGTGAGTTATGAGGCGCAATGAATAATCCACTCGGGCTATCGCCCTCGTGGATTATTTATTGTGCCTCATAACTCACAACTGTGGTTTATTGAACGATATACCACGATAGAAAGAAGATTATTTCTTAAATAAACCACAGTTGTGAGTTATGAGGCACAATAAATAATCCACGAGGGCGATAGCCCGAGTGGGTTATTCATTGCGCCTCATAACTCACAACGTGGTTTATTGAACGATATACCACGATAGAAAGAAGATTATTTCGATTCTAACATGGCCAATTCTTAATGAAAGGAAAACAAGTTCAAACTAAGAGTAAAAACGCGGATGAAGATTATGTTCCATTGAATAACTCACTCATTGAATGACGTCACTCGATATAGGATGACGTCACTCTACATGGATTGTCGCAGATTTTACCACGTTTTCCTTGCACTGTGTTTATAGAGCCAAAGTCGCGTGTCATGTTAGAATGAACGATAAACCACGATAGAAAGAAGATTATTTCGATTCTAACAAGGCCAATTCTTAAACGAAAGGAAAACAAGTTCAAACTTAGAGTAAAAACGCGGATGAAGATCTATAGATGTTCCATTGAATAACTCACTCATTAAATGACCTCACTCAGTATAGGATGACGTCACTCTATATGGATTTTACCACGCTTTCCTTGCACTATGTTTATAGAGCCAAATTCACGCATCATGTTACGATAGATTGTAATTTCTGAAAGACACTACATACCTCAAACTTTAATATTAGTTCCCCTCGTAACCTAGAATCCTTTAACCCATTACCACACAATCCCTACTTTTGACGACCCTAAGAAAGATGCCTTTAGCAAACATTGTGGGAAAAGGAGAAAATGCTGGTAGCCAGCATTTTCTTCTTTACCCACAATGTTTTCTACTCTTCACAAAACAAATTTCAAATTTTTTGTCACTTTTATTTTTTCGTCTGCAAATGCTTTCGATTTGGACAAGCCTAAAATATTGTCGTTTGGTAATGAGTTAAATGGACTTCGTTCACTTGATTAGGCGGATGACTCGGATGCACAAAATTTTAGAAATTACACAAAATTTCAAGAGTTACACATCCTGGTTCAGACCTTTACCTGACAACTAAACTTTGGACGTGTCGGAATTAAAAATATTTTGCAGACGACAATATGACTCATATTAATAACCCTTTATCTCACAATCCCGACTTTTAACGACCCTGAGATATAAGCCTTTTGAAAATATTGTGGGAAAAGGAGAAAATGCTGGTAACTAGCATTTTCGCCTTTTCCCACAATATTTTCTACACTCCCAAAATCATTTACATTTATTTTGTCGTCTACAAATGCTTTTGATTTGGAGTAGTCCAAAATTTTGTTTTTTGGTAGGGTTATAAAAATTGTCTTTGAGAAGTAAAAAAAAAAAAATCTGTGAAAAAGAAGGAAATGCTGGTGACCAGCATTTTCTCATTTTCCCACAATGTTTTCATTTGTTTCCGTTTTAACTCTTTACCAAACAACAATATTTTAGACTTGTCCAAATCGAAAGCGATAAAATAAATAAAATTGACAGAAAATTTGAAATTTGGTTTGTGAAGGATAGAAAACATTGTGGGAAAAGGAGAAAAAACTAGTAACCAGCATTTTCTCCCTTTTCCCACAATGTTTTCTAAAGGCTTCTTTCTCAGGGTCGTCAAAAGTAGGGATTGTGTGGTAGATCTAATGATTTACATGTAAATAGTGGAAAGTTATTGAAATGGTAAAAAGATTTCAGACTGCCAAATGTCAACATGTATCCGGATTAAGTAAGTGCATTCTCTTTGTTGTATTTTTCGTTTTTTTCCTTCCAGTATATCGAGTTGCAAGTGCATCCATTACAAAAGTTCAGTAAGAACATACAGGACAGAATATACATAGGATCTCACAGAAGTTGACATTTGATAATCTTTTTTTTAACCCTTTCCCACACGCCGAATTTTGAACTCTACAAACAGAAACATCAGCACACAATAGATTCAAAACTGTGCAAATGAACTTGAGCTCTCTGATAGGGTAGAAAATATTAAGGGAAAAGAAGAAAATGCTGGTTACCAGCATTTCCTACTTTCCCCACAATGTTTTCAAAAGGCTTCATTCCTAGGGCCGTAAAAAGAAGGGATTGTTTGGTAAAAGGTTAAACGAGCCCCGGAAAATGTTATTCAGATAGCCTTTGGCGGAAGAAATTATAGACAAGTTCATTTCAAAATGTTATCTCAAAATCCAACAAATATCTAATTCTTGTTATTACATAGCTGTGAGCCTATATTAAATTAACCCTTTACCAAACAATCCCTGGTTTTTACGATCCTGAGATAGAAGCCTTTTGAAAACATTGTGGGAAAAGGAGAAAATGCTGGTAACCTTTTCATACAATTGTTTCTACCATGCCAGAAACAAATTTCAATGTTTGAGTCACGTATTTTTGTTTGCAAATGCTTTCGATGTGGATAAACCAAAAATTTTGTCATTTGGTGAAGAGTTTAAAAAAATCTGATCTTCAGTCTTTCAGCTATACATCTAAATGGTCGTCTGCAAGTGTTTTCAGTTTGGAAAAGTAAAATTTCGTGGTCTGGTCGGGTAGTATGATATATAATTGATATGACTAACACACGTAGCTTTTCTCGTTGCTGTTCCTGTTCCCTGTCCATAATACATGTCCACAAATGTGTGCTTCAATCATTTCATAAGGCTTGGGGGGGGGGGGGGGGGGGGAGGGGGGGGGGGGGGGAAGAGCGAAAAGTGTCAACTCTGGTCAGCCTGCGCAATTCGAGCAGCCTGACCAGGATTGAACCTTTTCGCATTTCCCAGACTGAGGTCCCTGTTTGCGTGATGGGTCACATTATTATAGGCACATTTCTGGTGGCCGCCATCGTGATGATCACTCTCATGTTTCGTTCTTTCTGACAGTAAATTGCGTCTTCGATCGGACAGTTGTCAAGTCTTTCTGTACCATAGCTGGGAATATGGGCTTTGGCTGACAGCATAGATCAAGATCAGACTGCGTAGAACGTCCTACACATCTAAACCTGAGCCACGAGGACATACAGAGCTCTAGAGGGAGTGATGGTTTTCTAAATCCATTATTTCTCTTCGAAACCCTATGTTGTGGGTACTCATTAGAATCGTCTCGATGAGACGATTCTAATAAGTACCCACAACATAGGGTTTAGTGCAGAATAAGTAATATTTTCAAGTTTGAAATCGAAATCACTCCCTCTATCTGGAGCTCTGGGCATATTTTGCATAATAACAGTTCAGAATCTGGAGCCATGTGTGTAATGGCATAAAGCTCCTGAGCAAGATACGTGAATGTCGGTCACCACCTTTTCAATGCAATCATGTGAATAACAACTAATTTGAGAAAAAGACATACACCATTTAGTTTTGACCCTTGCCTACTAAATAGCTAAAATGAAACTTTCAAGTCGATGGTAAAAATCCAATATTACTATCTCAAAATTATCTGATGAGGAAATTATATATATACATGTCATAGTCCAAACTGGAATTTAGGCAGATCCGGAATCTGCCCAGACCAAACTGGAATTCTGTCTTGACCAAAATAGGGTTCCAGTTTGGCTAGACAGCTCTGCAATCTGTGTAAACCAAACTGGAATATTTTTTCTATATATGCGTCTACATATATATAAACCTTCTTATTTAACTTAAACCCCAACATACAATAAGTTTTAATGAAAAAATTTGAGTAAGATTTAATTTTGAAAGTTTTGCACTTTAGAAAAAAATCCAGTGTGGAAAAAGAATTTAAGTGTGGGAAAAACAAATAAATTGCTTTACTTAATAAAAAATTTTATCTCAGTTTTAAACATGTAGATTACCATGATTTAAAAAAAAAAATGGAAAAGAATCTGTTTTGTCCTACACAAAATCACAATTCTAATTTAGTCTAGGCAGATTCCAGATCTGCCTGAGCAGATTCCGGATCTGCCTAGATTCCAATCTGGCCTACGACATATATATACATGTATATAAATTAATTATCGGACAATGTGGATCCAAGATCAGACTGCACATAGTCTTATATTGATCTACACTGTCCAAAACAGGTAAGTGAGTCGCGCTTAGCGACATAAAGGGGTTAATATTTTTCTCTCTGCATGGGTAAATGACTCAATATGATGATAATATGATCATAAAGTCCTGAGGCAATACAACAATGAAAATGAAAATCAAATTCCGGGTGATATCTGTATATACTATGTAGATAAAATCTATGTTCTCTTGAAGGTTCTCTTGCAGACAACATTACCCACTGTCATAGTCTGAAAACATAAAAGAGAAAAAGGATGACTTCTTTAATACCGGAAAAAAACTCAAAATATGGACGATGGCACGACTCGTGATAGAGATTTTAGTAAAAAATCCTCTACACCAATTACGTTTGCACTTAACTCATTACCAAACAACAAAATCTTAGGTATGTCCAAATCGAAAGCATTTGCAGACGACAAAATAAAAGTGACTGAAAATCTGAAATTTGTTTTGTGAAGGATAGAAAACATTGTGGGAAAAGGAGAAAATGCTGGTCACCAGCATTTTCTCCTTTTCCCACAATGTTTTCCAAATGCATCTTTCTCAGAGTCGTCAAAAGTAGGGACTGAGTGGTAATGGGTTAATTAAACACACTACTGAAATGACAACTCATTTTGTAGATATATCCCTAAAATCAAAACAATTATACATAGAGGATAATCAACTGGTTATTATGCTCCGCGAAGGGCGAACATATAGTCGCCGCTTCGTCTGTCCGTCCGTCTGTCCGTCCGTCCGTCCTTCCGTCCGTCCGTCCGTCCGTCCGTCCGAAGCCATTTTTTTCCACAACCCCTTAACCAAATTGGATAAAACTTCATATATGAACTCCTTAGGGTAAGACGCCAACGTTTTCTTCACGGTTTTTCCATTTGACCCTGT
Organism: Tridacna crocea; assembly: GCA_943736015.1. Classification (NCBI taxonomy): domain Eukaryota; kingdom Metazoa; phylum Mollusca; class Bivalvia; order Cardiida; family Cardiidae; genus Tridacna; species Tridacna crocea. The sequence continues at coordinate 29,060,462 of OX031070.1, forward strand.
GTCATGGAAAAAAGGGGCTTAATGCAAAATTGCATTTTTTACTAATATCTCATTCAGTTTTTGTCAAAATTTCATGAAACTTCGTGGTTATATTGTTTATGGAAAGAATCAGCATGTGTACCTGCTATTTTTAATCTAGGCATTTTTTAAGTTGACGTTCTGTCAAGGAGAAGGGGGTTTCTTGCAAAATCCCAATTTTTACTAATGTCTCATTCAGTTTTGGTCAAAATTTCATTAAACTTCATGGATATATTGTTTTTTCAAAGTTTCACCATGTGCTCTTGTTTCTTTATCTATGTGTTTTTCAATTTGACCCTCTGTCATGGAGAAAATGGGTTTCTTGTAAAAAGCCATGGAAAAAGGGGCCTTAATGCAAAATTGCAATTTACTAATTTTGGAAAAAGGGGGCTTCATGTAAAAAATCGTTTTATGTAATATTTACAACATGGCTGCTCAAAATTTTATGAAATTTCAATTTTTTAATTATTATTAAAAAATGCCACAAATCACACACCAGTTGTATTTATTTCAATGATGCAATATTGCCTTATGGGAAAAGAGGGCTTAAAGGGGGCTTAGTGGGCTTATTGTCCTCTACAAGTTTGTGTTGGCTATCTCTAAGATAGTAATTGCCTTTTCACTTCAATTTTTTGGGAGCATGAACAGGTCCTTTTAGGATAAAAGAAGTAAATTTATATCAATTTCATACATTTTATGACAAGCACTTGTTCGGGGAGCATACCGGCTCTGACGGCTCTTGTTTTAGATATGAAAAATATCTCACGAGGATGCATTGTTATATAGGCGTTGAGAAAACGAGTGCGCAGCACAATTTTTTTTAACGCCCTACGACGCATCCGAGTGAGATATTTTTCATATAAAAAATAACCAGTTGTTTATTCTTTTTATTATATACCCTATTAACATTATTATTTTTAATTTTTTCGTTTAAAGGTGGCCCTTCAGATTTTGGAACGAAATTTTTACAAAAATATAAAAAAAAAAATCATACTTATACTCCCAAAGTCATATAATTTTCATTCATAAAACCCCAGTTGCCGAAAACCATCCGACAGCAAGAGAAATTAGAGATTTACTACAGGCCAGGTCGACAATGAAGGGAAACACGGTCTATTTTTACATCAGCAACTCGTTCATTTACATACCGGAAATATACAGACGAACCTTCAAACATAGCGTTCAAAGTTCTAGACATTATGGAAAATAATTAGACATATGTTACGTTATGGAATTTAAGAATCATTCATATATATCTAGCAGACTTAAAACGTTGGAAAGTAATCTCAGATATGAAATATTCTCTAATGTACATACTATAATCAACTCTCCTCCAACAACTTCTCGGACAGATTTTGGAATCTTTTTACTGTTATCCACCGGAACTGCAACAAGTTTTCCGCCTTCATATGTCATTATTATCTATTGGGGAGAGAGAAAGAGAGATATAGTGGTCTATTTCTTGTTTTTGCCGTCCTGTGCTTCAATTTCTCACAAAACAGTCGATTTTGCAGATTCAAGATCCTATGACAATTTTAAAAGTGCAGACCCCCCCCCCCCCCCTTCCCCCTTCCCCCCCCCCCCCAACACACACACACGAGAAGGCTTGGGTCATAATCATAATTTCAATCACATTAGTGCCACTGTAATGCAGAGAAATGACCCTGTCCTATAAAATGACCCGGATCATTATTCTACGTAGAGAAATGACCTTAAAGCGTCATCCCGCATTAGCCTAGCGCAGACTCTTTCCGTTCTTGAATATTTTTTTCTAATTTATACAGGTCTGTTGAAGGACAAACTCGAATGTAGTCGTAAAGTGCCGTCTCGGATTAGCCTGTGCAGAATGCCCTTTTCGCGTGTCCAGGCTACATCGAAGCTCTGGGCACTTGTGAATTTGTCCAGTAAAGAGATTTATCACTAAACTCCCCTTGTCTTCAATGTAATACAACCATAACGAATTTTCTTGTCTCACACACGTGTGTGAGATAAGAAAACAGTGCTGTATTTGGTCAACAATCTGTAATCATACGCTTTATTTCTAAAAAAATATTGCTGACCTAGGTTCCTGAAGGAAATAAGCTGTCAAAGTTCTTATCATGATAAAGGTATTGATTTAATATCACTTGTAGACTCAAACAAAAATCAATACGTTGCAAGTTTCTTCGGAACTATTTTCGTTCGTAATGTACCTGTCTAAGTAAGTGCATAGGCTTCATGTAAGTTTCACTACACATGATACATGTATGCCTCTTGTTTTAACACATTTTGGACAATAATTATTCTTATACAGTAACGTTATAAAAAGAATCTGACACTCGTTGGCTTTTCAGGTAAAAATTCACTAAACTCGTTGACAAAAAATGTTATTAAGCTCGCCAAAGGCTCGCTTAAGGTAAGACCTGTGTAATGCACTTCCGGTGAACACGGGACAAAACTTCTAGTTGGTTGATAGATAAGGATAAATAAGGATTTATGCAGAAATAATATTTTTGCACATTTCTAACGGATCAGAAATTCTGTTTATGTCTATCTTGAAATTATTTTTTGATACTTGTGTTAGTTTTCTGAAAAGGGAGATAATTATTATCTGTTTTTGAATTGAGAATATACTGGTTTTAGATTTATAAATGATTTTTTAAAGAAGGAAAAAATGGAAAAAAAATGAATCGGTGAAAGCAGTTAAATAATGCTCATTTTCAATTATAGCTAATTTTGCAGGATGATATTTTAGTGGAAATACATGTACCTGTTTTCCATTACACAGCTCTTACCTTAATAACTTTTTTTGTAGACTCGTTTAATAGATTTTAATCTCAAAAACCAACTCATGTCAGACCCTATATAATTATCTTCCTGGAAAAAAAAAACTTTGAAATTGTAAGTTTTTACAGTCGGTTTTTTTCTATTTAGCAGGACAAGGGTTAAAGAATTATACTGAACTTTTTTGCGTTTCGCAACATATATGTCTAACGAGCCCACGGAGGCAAAAAGGACAATTTGCTGATTACAAGCTTTCCATACCTGCATCTTTTCACCTCTAAAATCGGCCTCATACACCTGTCCAAGTTGAAAGCTATCTGTCCGGTTCATGGTACCCGTATTGGTTACTATGATAACATGGCCGTTTTCGACTTTTATATCGCACGTGGGTTCCTTGTCGCTACCTCCGCTTTGCAGCTGGGAACCTGATCGAGAGAAAAAGGTACAGAAAAATAAAAAGGGCGTTTTAAGGGAGAAATTAAGATATATCTTATTCAAACCAGACACTGGTGCCCTATCTTACGGTGTCAGGGTCAAATTCCAAAAACCAGACCGCCTGAGGCGAACATTTCTCTCTCTGTCGTGCCTGCTCGCTCTCTCGCTCGCTCGCTAAAACCCGAGCCACAGCAGCTCAGTAGGCAGTGTGCAGGACTTGAAAACATGGGATCGTGGGTTCGATCCTAGGCTAGGTCAATTTCCTTCCGAGGATTGATGATAGTCATTTCGACAGGATTCATTTCTCTCCCATCGCTCACCATTGTTTCGACATGGATATGTGCGAAAGCAGCCAGTGGCTTGGAAGGAACTCCGTGCGGAATACTGGTAAAATGGTATGTATGGACAAATTTCAGAGACGTGAAGGGTACTACAAATCAATCACAGGAGAACTCTGATGGCCAAGATTTTTTTTCAGTGGAACAGAAAATACTGTTGGAACAGGAGTAATTGCTTCACGCCTGAGGTCAAACATATTTAAAAATATTCAAATACAAATACTTTAAAATTTCAAATAAGAGAATACTTGACTAATTGAACGGTGTTGATTTTTTTTATTTAACTTGAACCTGAGGCTGAACGGTCCTTGTGCATACAGAAAACTGACCAACATCGAAACGTTTCGGCCAGGTCAGCCTTCGTGGACTGCACAGGCTGACCTAGGTCAATACTTTTTGCAGATAGAATAAAGTCCCTTTACAGACAGCACTGCTAATTTATTTTACATGGGCTGTGTCACAAAACCTGCAACTTCACTCTCGGTGGACCACAGTTGCTTCTTAAGAAAGCTACGACGTTATTATGCAGGGATCATGTAGCTCACTAATAAAGTGTCGGACTTGTAACCCGGTGGATTTAAGCCTCACTGGAGGCACTGCGTTTTTGGTGGGAGTGTCCTTGGCTAAGAGATTTCGGAGTCCAAGCCTAGTACTGCTGAAACCCGGGACATACATAGAACATGTGAGCTGCTGCTGCTCTTTCATTGAAATCAGGTAAAAAGCAGCGTTAAACACAATTCAATCATCCAAAAAACCAAGTTATTATGCCTTACTAGCCAGCCGTTCAACATGACTGTCTCTCAACAACTTTAACATTTACAAAATGTAGGTTATTCTGTGGCAAGCGCTGGGCCCTGGGGGTACAGACTGTATATAGCATGCAGAACTTGAATGGTTCGATCCCGGCTCAGCCAATTTATTTCCGAGGGTTGACGATAGTCATTGCGACAGGATTCTTTCTTTTTCACCGCTGATCATTGTTGCAACAATGTTTATGTGCAAAAGCAGGTAATGACTTGGAAAGAAAATTTGTTAAACTGTTAAAACTCTAGAGAGAACATGAATATGTGCACTGGCTGCCGCGATATAATACAAATGACGTTCAAAACGACGTTAAAAATTATACAATTAATAAACCATGCTTAAGCCTCTCTCATTGTATACTACACGAGGAACCTAACGATAGTCAGACATACACACAGATAGACAAACAAACACATGGTCAGGTTGGCAGACAAACAGAATGATGGACGTACAGACACACAGATTGAAGGAGGGACGGATGGTCAGACAAAGCCATACATATAGAAGGAGCTAAATCTAGATAAATATGAGTAAATCTTTACCCATTTCTTTCAGAAACTCTTCAAAATTTTCACTCTTGTCTAAAATCCAGCTTCCTTCGAACTTGGATTTAATCTCCACCAAGTCAGCGTCGACCATTTTTTAATTAGACACTAAAAAGAAGAAGGGGCAGCCACTAGTGAATCAGGGCCTGCATTCACCAAACATTCTCAAGAACATTCTCAGTCTTGTTCTCCAAGATTTTCTACATTTGTAAGTAACACAACTTCTGATTGGCTAAACCGTTCAGAACTTGTGTTATTTACAAATGTAGAAAAATCTAGAGAATATAAGAAAATTTTCAGAACGTTCATAAGAATGATTGGTGAATAAGGACCCAAATGGTTTTAGATTGTGCATCGTGATAACAGTCAGTCATACTTTGACGTTTTTCTATCCAACTTATTGCCGTCTGACCTTTAATATATACACTCCGCATCTTAACACATTACCACACAATCCCTACTTTTGACGACCCAGAGAAAGAAGCCAATAAATAGTTATGTTCATTTCAAATTTAAAAAAAGAAAAAAAAAAAAAACGGCTGACATGCAATCCATAGAAACGGTTTAAATATCATATGAGCTTTAATAGCAATGAAACAGCGAACCACATAGAATATACATCAGATTGCATGTTTTGTCTAAGTCTAATCTTGATGTGTACTTTTCGCAATAAGCTCTGCATTTGGGATCATAATTACATGTACCTATAGGGTTCCCGAAAATAATTGAGCCAAAAGAGAGCTTAGTAAATTTCCGTGATGCATGATACCTGTCATCGCATAATCTTGGATTCATAAAATCGATTTTGTATAATAACCGACTTAATTATTAGGTATACTGGTCCTCTGACACGCACAAAATTTACTAAATTCAAAGAGTTTCGATCCAGGTCCTAGATTGATACTTTTTGCATATGCGTTAAGATATTATGAATTTTTGGCAGATATTTACCCTTTACCACACAATGGCGACTTTTAACGCTCCTGAAGAAGAAGCCTTTTGAAAACATAGTGGGAAAAAGGAGCAAATGCTGGTAACCAGCATTTTCTCCTTTTCCCACAAAGTTTTCTATCCTATCAAAGCAAAATTGGTCCATTTGAGCCACTTTGAAATTGTCGTTTGCAAATCATTTCAGTTTGGATAGGTCTAAAATTTTGCTGTGTGGTAATGATTTAATCTTCTGTTATTGCGAAAAGTATTTATTTTCGTCTTTGATACAAATGTTATGACAATAAATTCCTTCAATTACAGACTAAAAAAAATATGTACATACCTTTTTATATCGTAAAGTCGGAACCTTAACAGTCTGACAAGTCACTTAAAAGACTCGGTTTTATATAAAGTGTCAAAATAATGCACCCTGTAGGAAATAAATGAGGACCATGTTGCATTTACAATCTATTTATAGCAGACAAGGCATGGCTATGCATAAACATAAACGGCTGTATCCCCGCTTCTGTGACAGGTCACGCTCAGTCCTGTTTCAACTTGCTAGATCGCAAAAGAAGTACCTGAAAAACTTGTGCTGCCAAACGTCGTTGAATGACCAGTCTTTGTGCTTTAGTTATGCCGCTCAAAAAGTAAAATGAACATTTTTTTATAGTAAGAAAAGAAGCAAAATGGAACAAAGAATGCCCAAAGATTGTTTGGGCCATAACATCACACAAGATGTCGTAAAGCGGTATGTGGAGTCTGTTATAGAGCTAGAAGTTGTCCACAAAAATGTGTTTCTGTTCCTTTTTTACTAAACAATACAATTGAAAAAAAAAACAGTCCGAAAGTCTTTCCCAATTGTGTTCTGGTTCTGGTTTATATCAGTGTTATACTGGTATCAGTCCGTTAAATAGAGTCATTTCATTACAATAAAATCATCAAGTAAAACTGCAAAACGAAAAATCTGTGTTCTCAATGTTCTGAATGTCTGATTTAACGTGTATTTCAGAAGAACGGCATGTAACAACGCATATTTCTATGGCTTTTCTGTATTTGTGTACCTTGTTTATTAAAATGACTTAAATGCAGGGCCAGAATGCCAGTTAGTTCATACTCAGTACTTTGCAAGTAAATGCTATCTCATTATACATCTACACGTTTTTGACCCTATGGTACAGTTCATGTCATAATGGTGTAAGGAGTTGGTTATATTTCAACCAAAAGTCAACCGCGATTTTAACCTACAGTTCATTGTGATGCATTAACTTTTCTGTAGATGAGAAAACTCGCTGTTATAATATAAACAGATATCGTCTGGTTACTTCAAAAACCTCGTAACTACAGCTTCAAACAAGCTGTATTTACGAGTTTTTTGAAGTAAAAGGACGATATGCATAAAGATTTAGTACTCTGTCTGTCTGTGTGTCTGTGTGTGTGTGTCTGTCTGTGTTTTTCTGCGTTAAGCATTGTAGTTCAGACATCGAAGTGGCATTTCTTTTCTGTTGGATTTCTGAAGACAGATCTCTGATGAAGCGAACAATTATTCAGCCCCGGACAGGTTGATAACACAAAAATCGTGGACAAAAGTACTGCCATTGCCTAGTTAATTGACTGAAAAACTGTCTTAAACGGAGGCAAAACCGTTTACCAGACAACGTAATGTTTATTCTGTCACTATTGTGGCTGTCCTCTTGCCCTAGCTGAACCTAACGCGTTAATTTGCCTCTTTTTGTTTCTTTAATAATGGTGCATGGGAACGTTTCAACATAATTTTGACCATTTAGCCGCGGCCAGTCCACATATCCATGCTTTCCAGTTGTTTCCCTTGTCAGTGCTAACCATACCATTCTTACGAAGCAACTTTGTGCTTTCACGCGTAATTATCGGCGTAAAAACGATCAGTTGAGAAAGAGGAATGGCACAAGGACATACTAACACCTTTTCTCGAAAAGCAATGTGACCCCATCACGCAAAAAATGACCATTTGGGAACTGAGACAAGTGTGTACCCTGGTCAGACTGCACGAATTGCGCAGGCTGACCAGCGTACACACTTTTCGTTTTTATGATATTTTCTGTAGGAAACGAGGTCACTCTATTTCACTATACAGTCATTTTTTGACCTCTCAATTTAAATTGACCTGCACTATCTATGATTCTGTTTTCATCTAATTGATGTACAGAATTCCAAGCCAGTCCCTTATTGCGTGATGGGTCACAAATTGATTGGACTTAAGTTTCGAACCAGCGAATCATAGCTTTAAGCTCGGTACGTTACCAACCGAGCTTGTATTATAGGACAAAAGAGAAAACCTTGCTTTTGGTATACTCTATCGTATACTTAAGAGAGGTTTGTTCCCAATACAATAAAAAAGATACAGAGTTTGAAAAAAAAAATTTTAATACCGTCATCATTTTTTTAAGGTATAAAATTAAATACATATAAAAAATGAAAGGAATGACAGACAGGCTTGTATGAAAAGTTAACAGTTGAGCTTCTAATGGTGTATAGTAAGGTATGATTACAATATAAACCGTGATAATACATGTACATGTATGTAAATGGCTTGTAACAACGAAAAGGGGCATTGGGACATTTGCGTAAAGCGTCGTCTCGAATCAGCCTGCGCAGTCCGCGCAGGCTAATCCGAGACGGCACTTTACGACTACATTACATTTTGTGCTACAGTAGCCTTGGGCAAAGCAGAAAATTGCATAAAACCGAAAATTGTCGTTTCGGGTTGGTCTGAGCGGACTGCGCAGGCTGATCCGACAATTTACACAAATGTCCGAATGTCCCTCTTTGCGTGTTGCAGGCCAATATAGTCTGATATAAAAGCAGTAATTATTTCCTTTTTCCTTTCTCTTTTTAACTCTTTCAGGGCCTCAGGCGGAGACAAGGGCTTCAGTGGACGACATGGATCAAGATCAGACTGCACACAGAAACTCAAGAACTAGTATTTGTTACACGACAAGGAATTAGTGAGAAAGAATTTGAAGATGATGGACGTCTATCGTGTCTGTCTAGACTTTTTTGAAGTATCTCTTGCATGTCACTTTCTCTGCGTGCAGTTCCTGTTGAAAAAAAGGAAGAAAACTACGTTATCGTTTAAAACTATTTACCAAACGAACAAAATTTTAGACTGGTCCAAATTGAAAGCATTTGCAGACAACAAAATGAATGTGACTAAAGAATTGAAATATGTTTTAGGAAGTTGTCCATAAAGAAATTCGAAAAGGGAGTATAACTCTGTCAAAAATACTTTGATGGATGGATGGATGCCCTTGTTGTATGGATCCCCTTTATTAATAAGTACTCCGAGTTTGAAGTAGACAAGAGTATTGACTGAGATATTATAGAATATCAAAGTTTTCAAGCACGACTACGCAGACATCCTCGGATACCCCGGGGTCTCCCTATTTGCTACGCTACATCGATGTAGCGTAGCAAATAGGGAGACCCCGGGGTATCCGAGGATGCTACGCAGACAACGCTAGGGCTATATACCTGACAATACCTCGTTATTTTCTAAGACAACAAAAGAGCATAAAAACAAAGTAAAACTCCTTACAATGCACATTTCTCCTCCCACAACATCTCGGATAGTTTTCGGGATCTTTTTATTTCCAGCTACCGGTTCTGTAATTATTTTTTCACCGTCAAATGTAGCAACCACCTGTAAGAAGATTCATTTTCACCAATAAAACAATCTCCAGTTTTTAACTACCCTGAGGTCAAAGGGCAACTTAGTACCTGTAAATTTTACGCATGCCCTTTACCAGATGACAAAATTTTAGCTTTGTCCAAATTGACAGCATTTGCGGACGAAAATTTCAGTGTGGTTAAATGGCACATTTTCTTTGATAGGATAGGAAACATTGAGGAAAAAGGGGAAAATGCTGACAGTGTTTTCAAAAGGCTTATTTCCCAGAGTCAATAAAGTCGGTATTGTGTGGTTAAAGGTTAAAACGAAAAACACTACCTAGGGCGTGATCGAATCAGGGTCCGTATTTACCAACCATTCTTAAGAACATTCTTAGTTTTTCACCTCAAGATTTCCTAAGTTTGAAAGTAACACAAAGTCTGCTCGGCTAAACCAAATGTGGATAGTAAGACTTAGAACTTTCTTAAAGATGCCTGTCTACAGCCGGTGAGCAGAAACGCTGTTAAATTTCAAAAGGAAAAATAGAATGGTACAGAAATCTGTCCTTTGTGTACACAAGGATAAATAAATAACTGACATATATCGTGTAAATGAAAAAAGAAACACGGGGGTTTGTGTGAAAAACCTAAAATTGGCCAGAAGAAAACTGGCTGACGATCGAAGCTGTAAACAATGGCGGTGACTCACGGAAATTTATCGTTGGTTTCCGCCTAGAGTCGGATACGGTGTAACTTACATATGGGCCTCGATCCGTCTAAAAATAGAGGCTGCAACAGAGAAGCATTCATTTTCCTTTATTTACCGCATCAAGGCCAAGTTCAAATATAGTCACGTTACAGAATGCATGATCATCATACGAATCTACCCGAGTGTATAACGGATATCGAAAATCTTCGATTCAAAATTCGGAAACGACCAGTCTGTTTACATTGAAGGCCGCAAGTCCGCGAAATGCATTTTCTATCAGGCGTAATCTAAGCAACCTTGCAACCGTCAGGCGCAATATTTGGCATAGATATATAAGAATGACTATATTTTGATAAAATAAAAACAAAATGAGTTAAAACTGGCTTAAAATGAGTATTATTGCCTCTTTAAGTGTGGTTGGTGTGTATGGACCCAGGACGTAGCAGATACTCGGTAAGGATGTGGGAACAACGACAATGACGTATACCGACTTGAACGCTATTTACTGAAGCAGTCGGCCCGCCCGGGTGGCTCAGTGGTGAGCGTGTCGGGCTCACGACCTGGTGGTTGTGAGTTCGATACTCGATTGTGGTGACCTTTAAAATCTTTCCGGCGTATTTTCGCCTCTCACCTATGCTGAAGCATGTGAGAAAAGTAATTGGTGGCTTTTGGAAGAAGGTTGTGTTAGTACTGGTGTGAGAAACACATGTGCGTCACCGACCGCCATGATATTACCTTAACTGTTGAAGTGGCGTTAAACCCCAATACAACAACAACAACAACTGAAGCAGTCCAAAGTCCTCGCATGTCAAATTCATCGAAGATTCGACCTGTCTGCTATGACGTATCACCCGACCTTTATACTAGGGGAAAGTTGGACTCATAAACACCGAAGCTATTACCCAAGACTGTAGGGGCGTTGCTTTAATCCTTTACCAAACAATCCCTGGTTTTCATGGCCCTGAGATAGAAACCTTTAGAAAACATTGTGGGAAAAGGAGAAAATGCTGGTAACCAGCATTTTCTCCTTTTCCCACAATGTTTTCTACCCAACTGGAAACAAATATCTACTTTTGAGTTTCGTTTAATTTGTTGTCTGCATGTGCTTTCAATTTGGACCCGTCTGAAATGTTGTCGCTTTGTTTCAGTGTTAACAAGAAGCGTTTACATATTTGGCAGAATAAGGTTTTAAACCCAGTCAGACTCGGACAGAAGTCACAAAAACCTTATTACGTTCAAAAACCTAGACAATGGTAGGTAGAACTGGATGGAAAGCAGTAAAATCTGCGGAGATACATTAAGCCCTCGTATGCTTGGACTCATATACATATCGTCGGTTTACTTCCAAAACCTCGTAACTACAGCTTGTAACAAGCTGTAGTTACAAGGTCTTGGAAATAAACCGACGATATAGGTCAACATGTATATTACCTTGCCCTTTTCACTCATGGCTTCGGTTTCGAACTCCTCGCCGAGTTTAAACTTCTCTGTTCTCGTCTTTAAGCTCGTGATCATAGACACTGTTATTTCGCCATCTTTCACAGTGATTTCACAAGACGGTTTAGCAGAGGCTGCCATCTTCCGCGACACCATATTTACACCTATATCAGAGTGAAGATGGATAGAAAAACAAAAATAAGGTTTCTAGTAATATATCCATAATATAAAATTAAGGAAAGATCTGTGTAATGGAAAACAGCTATTTCCACTAAAATATCATCCTGCAAAATTAGCTATAATCAAAAATTAGTACTATTGAACTACTTTCACCGATTCATTTTTTCCATTTTTTCCTTCTTTGAATTATCTAAATCTAAAACCACTATATTCTCAATTCAAAAAGAGATAATAATTACCCCCCTTTTCAGAAAACTAACAAAAATATCATAAAATAATTTCAAGACAGACATAACAGTCATTCTCAAAAAATGGGTACAATTACACTTGAAAAAATGTCCAGATTTTTAGTTTCTCAAATGATTATCATTTCTTCTGGAAAGTAAAATTCAACTATCGAATAAATTATCTGCGAAGTTTGACACAGTCAACATCAACCATCTCGGAGAAATGTGCCGGCAAAATAATCAAGCATCAGGCTCTGTTACGGATGTTAGAAACACTACTTCAACATTTGTTTGATATATTAATCTACTTCTTTGACAGAGATTTGTTGTTTAAGTTTGAGATTTTGACAGATGATTTCATTACGCTTACAGAGAATAGCAAATAGTTGGTCAAGTTTTGCCACAACATTAAAAATACATCATCATACAAATTGATATTCCGAGAAAACATTTATTTTAATCAAACAGTGTCCAATGTTTGTAATTTAAGTACTCTAAATGAGTGATGGAATACATTTTTAATATAAAAGTGGAACCAATAAACTAAATAAACATTTTACTGACATGCGCTATTACATCAGAGTGTACTACACCAGTATTTCTGGTATAAATCTAGCCAGTGCGTTTGTTACGGAGGTTAGCAAAATGTGTTGATTTGAATAAAAACAAACATGTTTAATCTTATTGCTGCACCCACAACATGATACCATTAGCAAGCAGCTATTATTTCTTTTAAGACACTAAGCTATTTAGTGTCTTCTCAGAAACCAAACTGTTTAATCTAGTTCCGGACAACATTTACACCAGAAAATGGGTTAAGTATTATAGTGTATTAAATAGTTTCTGTTCTTTTTGTTTAACAAATAATGGAACCAGCACAATAATAATATAGATATCTTGAGAACGATTCCGTATGACAAAACTGATATACACACCAGCATTGTTGGTAGAAACCTAAGTAATACTTTTGTTATGGATATTTATTTAGCAAAAAGGGAAAAATAAATAAAATATATAAAACTTTCTTTTGAATACGATTAGTATACAGAATTGATTCTCATATGACACTGTCAGGATCCAAGCTGTTTGACTTTAAAAGTGTTGTACTAGAAAACCTAATTGGTTAGCTAAAATGCCGATGAAAGAAAGTTCTCTCAATCACTTTCTGCCTTTTAAGTTAACCTGACCACTCTCTTTCTTCTTTATTCTTTCTATAAAAAAAAAAAAAGCCTTTGTTTTTTCTTTCTATCTTTAGCTCAATTTCTTATGCCTTTCAACGTTTATGATTGCCGGTCTGCAACAGAAATCATGCGATCCGATATGGAACTTTGAAGTGATATTATTGACAGTTTGCGTGATTGAATTTACTAATTTTCAATCCATAATACATGTATATATATTTTTTCAAACCTCCACTGATTTCTAATGTCAGTAACGGCACAATTTAACACTACAATTTAACACTATCAAACACTATTTACTTTAAAAAGGTTTTTCTAATGTTAGCATTTATCTAAATCATAACTCGATTGAACAAGATTCAATCTATTTATGTCATGCTGACTTAGAAAAATGACAGATTGAGGATCAATGATTACTTCAACTAACCTCCGTAACGATTTAGAACCGTTTACATAAATTTTTATCATCAATGCTTGCACTTTTCACATTTCAAACACTATGTGACATCTTAATAGACTGAAAACATGATTTGAGAAACTCAAAACGGATCTAAATTGATTTCATGAAGTAAAATGAATGTCTGGTCACGAGTCTAACTTCCGTAACAAAAAGGGGGAGGATTTGATTGCTCAGAAATATTCAGTGTAAACACTGGTATTAAGGTGGCGAATTTGTTTCAACAGTCACATTCATGGTGCTTATGATACATATCTACAATAATCAGTCAGTACAGACATCACCGTTTAAAAGTCTGTTTAAGATGTGCTAGAGAACTCATTTGGCACTACTTCCAACCTCCGGCATGGGTTCCAGACACAACACTTGCAGCCGATTGTTTTCATTTCGAACATTTACATTGATGGCGGTGTCAAAATAGGTTACACCCTCAGCATAAGATCTTAAGTGAAGTGACTTTTGTTAGAATGAATATTTCGTTACGGATGTTAGACGTTACGGATGTTAGAAATATTTCATTGAAACTAACATATAGCTTTAGAGATGCAGGAGAGACTCATGTGCAGTGTTTCAATTATGTGTCCTTGATTGTGTCTAGACTAAAACGGCATCAATTTCACGGAGACCAATCAAGTTATGGTAGAAAAAGCCGTTACGGATGTTAGAAAAGAATTTGTCCCAAATAGCTTTTTTGTATTTCACATGTAACAGTCAGCTCATCTTTAAGGGAATATTAAAAAATACCAAAGGATTGTGAGCTCTATTCATTCCACCACTGAAAAAAGGTATTTTAGGGTAGATGACCCAGTTCAAAAGACTTGCAATAAATTGATCAAATTGTGTTACGGACGTTAGGTATGATTTTGCGACAAACGATTTTGGATGAAAAAATATATCAGCTCTGGATATAATTAAGGAAAGTATCCAAATACAGTAGATGATAGTTGTGGCGATTCAAAAAATAAAGTATACGACCCGATTCTTCCTTATCTTAAGATACAGCAGAAGTACACATACTGTGAATAGTACCTGCGACAGGCGAAATTTAACAACATCCAACCAAATAAAAGGATACTGTTGTCACAAAAATGAATCTGATGACTTTCAAAGTATATTTATTGTAGACTAGTATCATCAGTGATATAAAAATAATTGGTCTGTCTGTCATTTGTTTGTAATCATTAAAGTAATTCACGTATTTATTGATGCGACAAGCTTTTTTCGTAATTGTACCCATTTTTGGAGAATGACTGATAAACGGAATTTCTGATCCGTTAGAAATGTGCAAAAATACCATTTCTGCATAAATCCTTATTTATCCTTATTTATCAACCAATTAGAATATTTGCCCCATGTTCACAGAAAGTGCATTACACAGGTCTTACCTTAACAGACAGACAAAAAATATGTGCCATGGCAAAAGGGGACTTAATACATTCCCGTGATGTATGATACCTAGCCAGTGATCACAGGATCGTGAATCCATAAAGTCCGTTTAGTTTAAAAACCGACTGAATCATAGAGTAAACTGGTCCTTGGACCTGCATAAAATTAACCCCCGAACAAAAAGTGTCTGCACAGGCTGACCTGAGTCGATAGTTTTTGCAGATGCATTAAGTCATCTTTTCACAGTACATGGTACACGTAGTTAATGTTCAGCTCCCAGTTTAGTGATACTTCAGTTATATCACGGCGGTCTGTGCACCTATCCTACCCTTCCTGGACGACTTCGTATATATTATCAGCTTCATAAAGGCTCTCCGTTATGGTTGAACTCATAGTTGCTTACGGTTACCTATCTTGCCGGAGACGCCCCCGATAAAGACTGTTCGGGGGGAGGCGTAGGTGCAAGATATAAGACGAAACAAAGCAGGGCTGGTTCTTAAACATGTTCGAGGTATAGCATCGTCACCACTCGTCACAACTCGGCCGATTCCGTACCTACATCTAATGATGGCTGCCATTACCCGAGGTATGCCGAATGGCATCGTCACATTACTGTCTTTTCTTATCATCGTCACAAAAACAAAGCTTCGAGGTAATGAAGGAATGGGTCCTGCCGCAATGAGAGCCATCGTTCTTATTCATAGGTTTGGTCAAACTATGTTTCGAACTTGCAACCCATGGTTTTCTTTATTATGTGCCATGCAAAATAAGCTACATGTACTTGGCTCGTCACCGACCAGGAAACAAGTGCATCAGAATAACCACAGTAAATAACCGAATATGAAAGTTTACCATACCGATTTATAACCGTCCTTACAGAGAAGAATTTGGAAACATGACATTGAGGGAAAAGGAGAAACTGCTGGTAACGGCATTTTCTCCTTTTTTACTTTTTTTTCTGTTCAAATACTCACAAATTCCATTATTTTTTCGAATAATTCATCGTCTGCAATGCTTTCCAAACTCTTGTCGTTTAGTACAGGGTTAAACTGCGAAGCAAGCAACAAAAGTTTTGACTTGTCAACTAAATAGAAAACATTTGTAGCATTTGTCAACGGCATTTGTAAATGACACTTTCAATGAAAAAATGTCACAAACTCTTTACCAAACGACAAAATTTTAGGTTTGTCCAAATCGTAAGCATTTACAGACGACAAAATAAAAGTGACTGAAAATTTGAAAAAAAATTGTTTTGTGAAGGTAGAAAACATTGTGGGAAAAGGAGAAAATGCTGGTTACCAGCATTTTCTCCTTTTCCCACAATGTTTTCTAAAGGCTTCTTTCTCAGGGTCGTCAAAAGTAGGGATTGTGTGGTAATGGGTTAAGGAATTTACAAAAGTTATTTTTTGAAAAGGTAGAAAGAATTGTGTGAGAATTCAGAAAATGCTAATTACCAGCATTTTCTCTTTTCCCCCATATGATGTTTCTTATCTTTGTAAAGAAGAATGCCATCATTTATGTCATATTTAACCCCTAGACTGCTTAGAGCGACTTGCTTACCTTTAGTGGACAGTGTAGACGTAGACATAGATCATACTTCACACAATGTGCAGTCTGATCTAGGTTCTACACTGTGTGATAAGGAGAAAATATTCCCCAAAGCATAATTTAGAAATAGTTATATATATATTAATGTTTTAAACATTGAATTGAAAATTTCATTTTAACTATTTAGCAGGATAAACGTTAATTTGCCGTCTGTAAAGGCTTTCTAATCTGAAAGAGTCACGTGATAAGAATTGTTAAGAAGCTAAAAGCGCTTACCCATCTCTTTTAAAAACTCTTCAAAATTCTCACTCCTGTCCAGCTGCCATTTTCCTGCAAATTTTTTCTCTATTTCTCTATAGTGGTTATCTGCCATGGTTATTTATTTCAGTATATAAAATCTAGACCTATTTTCTTGTAGATAAATTATTAATGAATTATTCACCTTATTTATTCTTGTAATTAGATTAATATTCAAATTATATCGATCGATGCTCTAGACGTTGTTCTGAAAAAAAAACAACAACTGATATTTCACAGTACTTTAATCAGTACAGTATATAAGTCTAAATGTCTTCAAAAATCACAATTTAACTATAATTTCTACATTCATTACCAATCCTTTATATACTATTTTTCTATTTCGATATTTTAAGAAAAAACTACGCGTGTAATTGTAAACCTGACCTAGCTTTTAACCTGCTTTGCGTTCTTTGTATACGTCACATGTACTTGATCGTCTGACCCCATAAACACCCTTGACGGAAAAATCTCGATATTCAGCCATAAGAAAAATTCATAAAATTGAATAAATGCAGTGCTCGTTCAAAAGTATTTGACAAGGATAATGCCAAACAAAAAAGTACGAGGAAGATCTACATCTAAATTAGATATCCGGGTGTACCATGGGCAGCCTGATCTTGATCTGTACAATTCCATAAACACCTGAAGTTTTTTCCTCAGTATGCAAAGAGTTCACTCTTAACTTCTATAAATAAATTATACAAACATTACAAGTCGGTTGGAAAATTTACTACAACATTGATTTTTTTTTTTTGTTCACCATAAGAAAATGCGAAATCGGACAGTGTGGACCAATGATCAGACTGCACGTTTTGTGCAGTCTGATCTTGAGCTGCACTGTCTGCAAAAGAAGATCTGGGTCTGTATTCACCAATCATTCTTGAAAATAGTCTTAGTAGTCTTATTCACCAAGGTTTTCTAAATTTGTAAGTAAGACAACTTCTGATTGGCTAAACCGAATGGTTTAGCCAATCAGAAGTTGTATTACTTACAAATGTGGAAAATTCTGGAGAATAAGACTTAAGAATGGTTGGTGAATACGGGCCCGGATCATACAAAGCGGTGAAAGGGAAAGTAATGACATAGCCTTGAGGGGTATGATCGATTGCAAGGATGGATAGAACTAACCTATATTTTTACTCCCGGTATATTTCATATAAATGTCTCAAACAAGGTCACTTGTCACACTCTAATAACCAACCTTATTTTGTACAATCCTGAGAATAAACAATAATAAATGACACCGTGGGAAAAGGAGAAAATACCGGTATCATGAAGTTTTTTTTCGCTGTTTCCCAGGTGCATTTTACCCTCGTAGCACCGATTTTCATCATTTGGACCAAATTTCAAACATTGTTTAAAAAAAATTATTTCAAATCGGACGGGTGTCATTTAACTCTTTACCAAATGACAAAATTTTAAACTGGTCCAAAATGAAAGCTTTTGCAGACGACAAAATAAATATGACTAAAGAAATGAAATTTTTTAGGGAGGGAAGAAAATGTTGTGGGAAAAGGAGAAAATGCTGGTCACCAGCATTTTCTTCTTTTCCCACAACCTTTTCAATTCTTATAAAGTCAAGTTTCAATTTTTCAGTCACATCTATTTTGTCGTCTGCAAATACTTTCAATTTGGACAAGTCTAAAATTTTGTCGTCAGGTAAAGAGTTAAAACTCGATATTTTGTTGTAAAGGATTGATTGATGGCGTAGGTGGATAAAAAGGGAAAAAAGTCATTCAGGTGTTTATTTACTTGCTCCTATTCAACGTCTATTGATGGATCCTAGTTTTTAACTCATCAACCGCGTTATTGATGTACAATCATGTGACACAATGAAGATTCACATTATCCTGTAAACCCACACAAGGATCCAGATCAGACTACACCGATAAGTAGGCTGATCTGCGTCTTTGCAGGTTGTCCATGTCACTTTATTGCTATTGCCTTTGGATGAAATTGAAATCATTTGCAGACGACAAAATAAAAGTGACTGAAAATTTGAAATTGGTTTTGTGAAAGGTAGAAAACATTGTGGGAAAAGGAGAAAATGCTGGTTACCAGCATTTTCTCCTTTTCCCACAATGTTTTCTAAAGGCTTCTCTCTCAGGGTCGTCAAAAGTAGGGATTGTGTGGTAATGGGTTAAAAGGCCCACTTTGGAAATAATAAAACTTCTGTTCTTCTGCTATTCTTCTATTGCGAGACATCGGTGATCATCCCCCGTCTTTATGTTAAACATGGCAGGCTTTTTTTTTTTTTTTTTCAAGATTAAAATTTAGAAAAAAAAAATCCAAAAATATTAAAATGAAAGTTTTCAGCATGTCCAAAGGCAGTTCGACCTTATGAATCAATCGATTATGAGACGAAACATATGTCATGGACAGAGCGTACAGTCTGATCTTGGATCTATATGATAATTCAGATCTACATATCGTCGGTTTACTTCTAAAATCTCGTAACTACAACTTGTATCAAGCTGTAGTTATGAAGTTTTCGAAGTAAACCGACGATATTCAGATAAGAAGATGCCCCCCCCCCCTTAAAAAAAAGCCGAAAATCTGAGATAACAATTTTTTTTCAGGCTTTTACTATATCGCAACGAAAGTTTTATCTAACGTTGATCGTTGGCATTGCAATCATCTTAACACGGGTATCTCTTCACGTTTAACTCTTTACCAAACGACAAAATTTTAGACTGGTCTTAATTGGGAGCATTTGCAGACGACAATATGAAGTGAATATGAATATGTGAATTGAAATTTGTTTTAAGAAGGGAGGAAAATATTGCGGGAAAAGGAGAAAATACTAGTTAGATCTACTAGCCTTTTCCCCTTTTCCCACAATGTTTTCAAAAGGCTTCTTTCACAGGGGTGTTAAAAGTGTGGTTAAGGGTTAACTCTGTACCGAAATACAAAACTGTAAACTTTTTCCTCACTGAAAGGAGTTGCAGTAAATAATATCAGAGACATACAATCTGATGATATTAATGCGTCCTATGCTAAACCGGAAGTTTACGTTGAAAGCGAGGCACATTGTTGTTTACCTTAGTAACCAAGTCCTACAGTTATTCCGCGCGTTAACCATGGCTTATAACGGGAATATTTCGGTAGGATAATTGCTATTTATTTTGTAAAGGTCTGTTTTGCATCTAAAGCAAAGGTGCAATACAAAAATGGCGTCGGAATTGGAGCTGGAGGACAGCCGAATGGAGTTTATCGCAGATTTTGTGATAAAGACGACGCGTTGCAAGCCTGACCGATTTATGAAACTGCTCAACGTGGACGAAACGAAACTCCTGATCACGGAATGGTTTGAAAATCACAAAATTCCAGCTCTGATCATTGCCAGTAACCAAGGTGGCGTCCTGACAGCCCATAACGCATGGCCATCGAACCCAAAGCAGATCGTGAAAGATTGTTATTTTGTGAAAAAGTCGCGAGAACCTCTGAGTAAAGATGTGCCGCTTCGACATTCAGTTTTGTATGGAGATATGTCCAATTCTCCTTTAGATCAGTTATCGACTTTTGTTGATGAGGTAGGCTACTGCAACATGCACTGTGCACAGTGTGGTGGAGGGACACAAAGACATATATACGAGCCGTGCGCTGGCACAAAGGGATATTAATCCTTTACCAGATGACATAATTTTAGACTGGTCCAAATTAAGAGCATTTGCAGACGACACAATAAATGTGGCTGAAATGTTAAAATTTGTTTTGTGAAGAGTAGAAAACATTTTGGGAAAAGAAAAAAATGCTGGATACCAGCATTTTCTCCTTTTCCCACAATGTTTTCTAGAGACTTCTTTCTCAGGGTCGTCAAACTGAGTCGGGATTGTGTAGTAAAGAATTAATCCTTTACCAAATGACATACTTTTAGACTGGTCCAAATTCAAAGAGGCTGCAGACGACAATAAAATGTGACCAAATACCTAAGTTTTCATGAAAAAAAAAAAAAAAAAAACATGGTAGAAAACATTGTGGTAAACGAAGAAAATGCTGGTAAATAGCATTATCTTCATTTCCCACAAAGTTTTCAAAAGCACTCTTTACCAGGGTCGTTTAAAGTCGGGATTTTGTGGTAATAGGTTAAAGCACATCTCCGTGTTGTAAGGTTAACCCTTTACCAAACAATCCCTGGTTTTTACGACCCTGTGATAGAAGCCTTTTGAAAGCATTGCCGGAAAAGGAGAAAATGCTGGTTAATTCAATTTTTCAGTCATATATTTTTTGTCGTCTGCAAATGCTTTCAATTTGGACCAGTCAAAATTTTGTCCTTTGGTAAAGAGTTAACATAGCAAGCAAGTCATCTAGTATATTTTAGATCTAAAAAATCCATATTACTCGTAAACCGGCTTGATTCTGAGATAGAATGGTCCCTCAACAATCAGAAAATTTAACGAAAGCAAACAATTTCGACTCAGGTCATCCTTCGCGGAATGTCCGGATTGATCTGCACATATCCTGTTTGCAGGTGCTCCTCTTTTCTCAAAGTATTGCCCAAGCACAAAATAACATATTCAGTGTACTAAATGGCAGTTAATAAATATGTTTGCAATGTACATCTTGCCCTGCTAGAAAAATTAAAAGAAATAGAATTTGACAGAGAAGTCGGTCGGTTGATTCATAAAACAAAATCATAACGCCTGACTTCATCCATTCAATTGCCCTATCAGAACAAAAATAAACTTGTTATTTGATACTGCTGAAAAAGTCATTTTAGGATTGAATATTGCAAGATATTGCAACGTTTTCAGTTTCAAATCATTTACTAAAACAATCCCTGGTTTTTACGACCCTGAGATAGAAACCTTCTGAAAACATTGTGGGAAAAGGATAAAATGCTGGTAACCAGCATTTTCTCCTTTTCCCACAAAGTTTTCTACCCTGCTTGAAAAAAAAAAAAGAAATTTCTGAGTTGCGTTTATTTTGTCGTCTGCAAAAGCTTTCAATTTGGACCATTCTAAACTTTTATCGTTTCGTAAAGGGTTAAAGTTTGTTTCTTTAGTGTTAAACGTCGTTTTGGAGATCGTTTTAGATATATCGAAGCGGCCAGTGCACCTATTCCCGCATTTCTTTAGTCGGTGCTCCACACAAAGTAATGGTCAGCGGTAAGAATGGAATAAATTATGTCGTTATGACCGTAATCAATACAACTCAGAAATAATATGACCGAGTTAGGAATCGAACCAGCGGCCCTTGAGTTTTAAGTCCTCTATGAGACTGACATAGCTAGGCCGGCTTCAGCTTCGGGTATCGGACTCTGCTCCAGTGAAAGAGCATACAAGTACATACTTGCCTTCAACTGCACAATTAATCCTTATAGGCTGCTATGCATCACTCGCTGACATTTTGCGGACAGTGCAGATTCAAGATCAGACTGCACAGAACGTGCAGTCTGATCTTGAGTCTATACTGTCCGACAAGGAAATACTCCCCCCCCCCCCCCCCCCAAAAAAAAAGTAATTTTGAAATAACAAAATGAGGGTTTTAACTACCGACTTAAAGTTGTCCCATGAGTCTTTTAGTTGTAACCCGTTACCGGAACATATGGTATCTGAAAACTTTCTTCGTTGGTATACATTAATATTTTGTACATTAGTTTCGTTGATTTTGCTATTACCTCCGCATAATTTTCGAAGCCGGTGACACATGTGCCATTTAAAAATAGATCTCGTATACAATGCCGTGAAGAATAATGGCACTGAAGTGTTTTGAGCTACAATATTGTTTCATGGCATTTTGATTTCACGAATAATGACAAATATATTTTCCGTCAAAGGATGACGTAGGTATTCTAAGTAAATTTTATATACATATATCTTTTTAAAGTAATTACTCTGCACTTTGCGCACAAAATGGCGGTTATTCCGACACCTCTGATATGACGTAGGTTGTCATCCTTGATATAAGACAGGTGGATTCTTCGAAGAATATGACATGCGCAGACAACGACAATCAGATAAGTCTGCATTTGAAAAATGCCACGACGCGGAAGATAATGGTATAATGACATGGGCAGACAAGACACCAAGAGGAAGTTAATGTTGCAACAACAACACCAGCAACAATAGTTACTGTCGTCAGCATATATTCAAACTTTATGATAAAATTACTGGTACGACAAAATGGATTAAATTTTCCAAGGTTAAAGGTGGCCCTTCAGATATTGGGACGATTTTTTTTTTCAAAAAATGCAAAAAAAATCATCCTTATACTCCCAAAGCCTTTTAATTTGCATAAAACCCCAGTAGTCGAAAACCATCTGACAACAAGAGAAATTAGAGATTTACTGCGGCCCAGGTTGACACCAACTGGAGACACGTTCTATTTTTAGATGATCAATTCTCTCATTTTTATACAGGAATACACAGACGAAGTTTCAAACATAGCATCCGAAGAAGACATTATGCAAAGTAATTATTACATGTTTGTTATGTAATGGAATTTAAGGGTTATTAGTCACGTGCCAGTCACTTGACATTCCCACAATGCTTTCTTGATTTTTGGCGCGAAATCTAAAAATACCTTAAGAGGCTACGTAGCCTTTTAAGGGAACACCATAAAAAATTATTTTTTTTGTAATTTGATGATGTTAAGCCTACCTCTGAAGAAGATTCGGACCCGAACAGATCCAGCCCAAGACCGACCAAAGATTTTTGAGAAGATTCACACACAAAGTTGAGAAGATTCGATTCCCAGGTTGAAAAGATTCGGGACACAATGTTTTACTATATATTCAGAGATATATCTAAAGGAAAAGGCCAAGAATCATTCCTTTGAAACATCATAGAAACTATCTTCTTTAATGTAGTCGTCCTCGATGGTTCCGCGTCATCAGTGACACCTAGCTTGCATAAAGATGGTGCCATCTAACCACTGCGCAGAAGTGTTTTTGCATCACATAGGTTAAAAATAATAGATATGTCTTCAATTATGATAAGTTGTTTTTGATATTCACAAGTTTAATAACAAGGCTCAATTTTCCTTCATCTTTTTTCTTAAATCAACATAGATCTAATTTACATTTATTGTGACTTTACATGCAACAGTTTATCAAAGTAAATAAAACATGCAAGTCTACTGTCTTAAAGTAATATTTTTGGCAAAAATAAGTGCCACGGTACCAGTGAGGACCATTCTAGATGATAATTATGCAGCACATCAAGATCAGAATTAACATGTTCTTTAGTCGCCGTTTATCATTCGATCAAAACTCCACATCATGACTCCAAAAGTCCTTGTGCCCAGGGTTGTTTAGGATTTGGTTTGTGTGGTAAACGTACTGGTTTAACTCATTACCAAACGTACTGGTTTAACTCATTACCAAACGTGCTGGTTTAACTCATTACTAAACAACAATATTTTAGGCTTGTCTAAATCGAAACCATTTGCAGACGACAAAAAAAAAGTGACTGAAAATTTGAAATTTGTTTTGTGAAGGGTAGAAAACATTGTGGGAAAAGGAGAAAATGCTGTTTACCAGCATTTTCTCCTTTTCTCACAATGTTTTCTAAAGGCTTCTTTCTCAGGGTCGTCAAAAGTAGGGATTGTGTGGTAATGGGTTAATGGTATTTGATATTTAACATGCCACCCCTTGACATGAATCTTTTCTGAATCCTGATGAATAAATCATCTGATTGAATATTTTAATGTGTTCAGTTTATTGACATTCTGTAGAGAGCTTAACTAAACTGTGTTTCAGCCTATCCTATGTTACCACCTCTTGCATAATTTAGTGTCAAAAGACCAAACCTGAACAAAATACGCCTTATCACAAGTGAAATACACAACACTTATCTTTTTTTAATATTTCACCAGAAATCATTTCAGAAATAGTCAATTGATTTAAACAATCCACTAATAATCATAATCTTGTACAGGAAATTAAGAAAAAAAAAAAAAAAAAAAAATCAAAGTTTCCAGGAAATTATATCTTTTCATATTCTTCTAGATAAATTTCCAGGAAACTCCGATTTATTGTGATACTTTTCTAAAATAATCGTGATAATTATCTGGTAGCAGAAATATGCCACCGTATTACAAGTATGTAAAACTTAGGTAAATTTTGTTTGCAACTACTTTGGTAAAACAGGGCCCAGGTTTATTATTATCCTCGATTCTAACGGGAGCTCCGATGTTATTTTGTTTTTATTGTTTCTCTTGTGGAGACACAATAAAAACTAGAATAACTATCACTAAAGGTGATAAATACCCCCGCCTCTATATTTCATGTCACAGGGGCAATAACTCATTATTTCTTTATAGAATTTTCACGAAAGTTGCGTCTTGCACATATACAACTCCTAATGAACACTTCTGCCAAGTTTAAAGTGAATCAGACGGAAACTGTAGGAAGAGTTGTCCGGACAAGCATTTTTAAGTCAAATCAGGGGCAGTAACTCAGTAATTCTTGATGGAATTTTCACAAAATTTGCGTCTTGCACATCTACAACTCCAAATGAACACTTCTGCCAAGTATAAAGCGAATCGGACTGAAACTGTAGGAGGAGTTGTCAGGACAAGCATTTTTAAGTCAAATCAGGGGCAATAACTCAGTAATTCTTGATGGAATTTTCACAAAATTTGCGTCTTGCACATCTACAGCTCCTAACGAATACTTTCGCCAAGTATCAAGCGAATTGGACTGAAACTGTAGGAGGAGTTGTCCGGACAAGATTTTGCGGACAGACCGACCGCCCGACCGACCAACAGGCTGATTCCAGTATATCCCCCACAAACTTCGTTTGCGGAGGTACAAAAAGTAATATTGCAGCAAGCCTCCGTATTGGGGGTAGTCTGTTATATTCTGTTGTCACAATAATGAGACATCTTCAATGCCTCTTTCTATATTTTGATATTTATTATGCACTGTAAAAATCCAGAAAAACGATTAAAATGGTATTAAAGGACAGTTATATCTGTTCTTTTTTCAGACCTTACATTGTTAAAAACGAGGTTAAGAATTTACATCATTTTTTTACCTAACCCATTAAAGCCCAGGTTTCATTAGGACTGGGAAGAGGTCATAATTTGAAAATATTGCGGAGAGGTAAATACTGGTAATCATTACGTATTAGGTTCTTTTTCCACGGGGATCTCTATGCATAAGGGCAAAAGCCATTTTTATCTAGATCGCCATGTAGACCTAATTTGTTGTCTAGAAATGCTTTTAATACAGATCTACATGTCTAAATTTTTGTGATTCATAAAAGCATATAAGGGATAAGTAATAAGCAGCGTTTGCACCTAAATAGTGATTAATTATCAAATACATGTACATGCATCAGGAGCATGTGTCATATGAAACTTTGGACAACAATGAATTCAGTTCAACAGTGTATTTTCCCACAACTATGATCATTTCACCTACCATATTCATGATTAAGAAACTGAATGGAACGAAAACAAGAGAAATACATATATGTAGCCAACAATGCTACAGCATCCAAAACTAAATCTAATTCTGTGAAAGCATGGTTTAATTTGTGTTAAATATAAGTTATTACTATTGCTTAAACTAATCCAGAATTGTCTTCTACAGACAGTCATCATCTTTTGATAAGCCAAGGGATCACTCCTCAACTATTGATAGTTTGATAAATTTCAAATTTCAAATCTCTAGAAAAATGAAACAGATATCATACTTGTGGATACTATTCTTACCTTTGCCATATGATAGATTAAAGGTAATGGTCGGTAACACATGTAGGTTTGGAGATACACATACCTGCTCTATTGCAAAGGGAAGAGTCTTCACTTAAGCTTATTCCTGTGAACTCAAAACTTTCACATAGACACATCTATGTACTATACTAATGGTAACGTCCCCGAAAGCGGGCAGACTGCGCTGTCTGCGCGTGTCATATTCTTCGAAGATTCGACTGTCTTATATGACGCATCACTAGCTCCAAAAGCGGGCTGACTGTAACATTACGCTCTATAAATTGGAAATGTAGAAAATAGCTGTTATCAATACGTATGAGGAGAAATGAGACCTGCTTTAGCTCCACATTTCTCTAGACTGCTGATCATAGCTGAGTGAATTGCACGAGGTAGCGTTTTATTGAGTAAACGTTTATAAATGTTAGTTTGAAATTCAAAGTAACAATTGTTGCGTAGGGAAGTGGTTCGGTTCTGTACCCAGGATGCCCAAATTAGATAGATGAGTATTTATAGAATGCCATCTAGCGGGAGAGAATGTGGCAGACTGTAATATTACGCTCTATAAAGAAGCAATGTATAAAGTATCTGTTATCAATAAGTTTGAAGAGAAATATGAGACCTGCTTAAGCTCCACATTTCTCTAGAGTGCTGATCATAGCTGAGTGAATTGCACGAGGTAGCCGGTTTTATTGAGTAAACGTTTATTTTAGTTTAAAATTCAAGGTAACGGTTGTCGCGGAGGAAAGTGTACCCAGGATGCCCAAATTAGATAGATGAGTATTTATAGAATGCCATCTAGCGGGAGATAATGACCAAACGTCAGTTCATTTTAATAGTCATATATATAGACATAGTTTAACCCTTTACCACACAGCAGAATTTTAGACCCACCCAAATCTAAAATATTTGTAGACGGTAATTTCATAGTGACTCAAATTATAAAATTTCATGTTGATGGAGTTGATAACTTTGTTGGAAAAGGAGAAAATGCTGGTTACCAGCATTTTCTCCGTTTCCTGGAAAGTTTTCAAAAAGCCCCTTCTTAACAACCCTTAATTAATCCTTTACCAAACAGTCCCTGGTTTTTACCGACCCTGAGGTAGAAGCCTTTTGAAAATATTGTGGGAAATGGAGAAAATGCTGGTAACCAGCATTTTCTCCTTTTCCCATAATGTTTTCCACCCTGCTGAAAACAAATTTCAATTTTTGAGTTACATTTATTTTGTTGTCTGCAAGTGCTTTTATTTTGGACAAGTCTAAAATTTTGCTGTTTGGTAAAGGTTTAACTCTTTGTCAAATGAAAAATTCCTAAAAAGGTCAAACTGCAAGTATTTGGAGATGACAAATATTTTGTGTGAAAAGGAGAAAATGCTGTTTATCATCATATTCTCTGTTTTCAAAAATGTTTTCAAGAGCCTTCATCCTCTCGGTAAAATGTGGGATTGTACAGTATGTACAGTGCAGGGCTTGATGGCTTCTATTCCTCAACTGGCCATTTATATCTTTTTCCAAACAAACAAAAAAAAAAAAAATCAGACTTGTCTAAATTGAAAGCTTATACAACAAAATAAATGTGACTCAAAAATTGAATTTAATTTTTCAAAAAAACATTGTGGGAAAAGGAGAAAATACTGGTTACCCACAATGTTTTCAAGAGGCTTCCCCATGGGCTTAAAAGTTGATAAAGGTCAGGATTGTGTGGTTAAGGAATAGAAGCTTAACAGATGGCATATCTGAAAATTTATTAAATAATTATGCTTGCCCATGTAGGCAAGCATGAGGGCCGAACACCATAGTTATGTCTCTGCAATTCACAAACAGACACAAATTGACTTTTACCATGATGTACATGTACATCAATATTTTAGGATCAGTTTGTAGAAATTACTTAAATTTAAAAATGTAAGAAATTACATGTCTTATGAAATTTCTTTTGAATAAAGTTTCAAGATAATAAAAACAAATTATCATTTGAAAATTCAAGTCTTGCAGAAACTTTGATCTATTTGCGAGATTTTGCAATATGCATAAAGGTGTGTCATGCCCTTACTTACAATTAGTATTTTGGGTCAGACATTAAACTTATATTTAGGTCTGGTGCTGTTGTGCTTTACTCTGAGCAGATTTAACCCATTAGCACACAATCCATACTTTTGATGATCCTGAGAAAGAAGCATGTAGAAAACATTGTGGGAAGAGGAGAAAATGCTGGTAACCAGCATTTTCTCATTTTTTTACAATGTTTTCTACCCTTCACAAGACAAATTTAAAATTTTCAGTCACTGTTATTATATTGTATGCAAATGCTTTCGATTTTGACAAGCCAAAAATTTTGTTGTTTGGTAATGAGTTAAGAAATCGATGTAGATTCTCAGAAATGGTTTGTGCTATCTTGTGCCATCCCACATAATTAACCTATGTGGATGTGGTTAGAATGAGCAATCTTTGTCAATGACAAATAAACATAAAAATCCAATCAAAGTATCAAAGAGGACACAGTTTACATCATATGTATTTTTACATTTCCAACAGGTGCTTGTACCACTTCTGTCAAACAATGAAAACCATAGAAAATGGCCGAATGTGGTTTCCAAAGATGTCACAAGGCATGTCCATAACCTTAAAGGTAATGTGCACATTGTATCTGGGCAAGCCAAGGGGAAAACACTTCTACCTTTACCTGTTGGTGTGGAGAGGGTGCATGAAATGCGGTTTGAAAAGTGAGTAAATATACATGTATTATATCTATTAACATTTGAACCATAAGAGCACCATACAAAACAGACACTTTCAGGCCAGTAGCAAGAACCAAACTTTTGAAATTTCCATGTTGCTTTGTTGTTCATCATGGATGTCGGAATAAAGCAGACATGGCAAATCTATAATCAAACTGCACATTTTTTGCAGTCTGATCTTTATCTACAATGGCTGCAAACACAAACATAGTAGGGAAAGGCACTCAAGGGTTAATTGTATACCACACAAAACTTTTGCTTAGTCCACATGTAAGTCCTTTGAAAACTACTGAGTTTATTGCATGAACAAATGTCAGAAAATCAAAAGCTGAAGTCATCATGCAGAAAATCATTTAAAAAACACTGTGGAAAAAACAGAAAATGCTGGTAACCAGCCTTTTCTCTTTTCCCTACAATGTTTTCTACCCTTTCAATGCCAAATCCCATAATTTGGCCACATTTAGTCTGTTATCTGTAATTGCCTCCAAATAGGATAAGTCTTTATTGTAGGTAATTAAGGTGGTTGCCCTTGAATACAAACTCCCTAGTTTTCACAACCTGAAGAAAAAGAGGTTTTTAAGACATGGTGTGCAAAGGAGAAAGTGTTGGTATACCAGCATTTTCTCATGTTTCCACCATGTTTCTACCCCTTTTATACACAAAAGCCATTTTTTGGCTCGTATTTAATTTGTCCCCAAATGCTTCCTGTTTGGATAAATGTAATTTTTTGATGTTTGATTGATAGTTAATTTTCATTTCAGTGGGGATGGTACAGACAGGGCCTATGTTCACACCATTGAATCCATGGTGATTGAGTGGACACACCAGATTCAGGAGGTGTTGAAAAGTGACTCCTCCCAGCCTCTGTTAGAAGGTCTCAACCCTGGCCCTTTTGTGGAGATAGAGTTCTGGAAAAACAAAGCTTCTAACCTGGAATGTATATATGAGCAGGTAAATATTGCATTTAGCCCTTTACCACACAAGCCAGGGTCTTAACAACTTTGAGAAGAAGCCTTTTGAAAACATTGTGGGAAAAGAAAAAAATGCTAATAACCAGTATTTTATCCTTTTCAAACAATGTTTTCTATTCATTTAGAGACAAATTCAATCACTTGGTCCACATTGAAAGATTTGTCATCAGCCAATTGAATGCTTTATAGGATTTGGACAAGTGTAAAATTTGGTTGTGTGGTAAAGAGTTAATTTTTGCTTGGTGTATATTGTATACTAACTTGTTTATTTGTTGTTTTCACTCATAAGAAACACCACAAAAAAAAAATAGCAAAACTACCAAAACAGGATAAAATGTACTTTTAACATACTTGTAACATAATACTTTTTCTTTTGATTTGTAATGGTTGCCTATTGAAGAACTGGGGCTTAAGTCCTCATCCAAATAAAGTTGGCATGGAACTTATGTATAGTGCCCTACCAATTTTCATGAAACAAGATTCTGCTCCTTGCTCTTTAATTTAACAATGACTGGAGCCAGGTATTTACTGAATTATTATTGGGACCTCTGTAAAAAAACTCCATTTGGGAAAGATTAAATCTTTACCACACAATTCCAATTTTTAATGACCCTGAGAAAGAAGCCTTTTGAAAAAATATGGGAAAAAGAGAAAATGCATTTTCTCCTTTTCCCACAGTGTTTTCTACCCTATCAAACAACATATATATCATTTGAGCCACACTGAAATTTTCATCTGCAAATGCTTTTAATTTTCGACAGACCTAAAATGCTGTTGTTTGGTAAAGGGTTAAACCAAATTTCAGTTTTTAGCGGTGCTTATTTTGTCATCTGTAAATGCTTTCTATTTTAAAATGTCTACAATTTTGTCGTATGGTTAAGAATTAATGTTTAAATGCTGCAGGTTTCTCAAGGTAAGGTCAATATCTCTATGACTATAGATAGAAAGAGGTTAAGATAATTTCATCCAGAGACAAGATAGCAAGACTTAACTTTTCACCACACAGTCCATTTTTAACAATCAAGAGGAAGAAGACTTTTGAAAACATTGTAGGAAAAGGAGCAAGCATTTGTAACCAGCATTTTGTCCTTTTCCCACAATGTTTTCGAAAGGCTTTTACATGTACCTCAGGTTTGTAAAAACTGGGGATTGTTTGGTAAAGGGGTAAACAATAGCTAGGTTGATGCTCTCTGCAATGGGACAAAATGCCCATATCCACCAGTTGCTCCTTCTCTCATAAAGTTTTCTATCCTTCCAAAGAGTAATTCCATCATTTGAACCATATTTGTTTTTTTCTGTCCATTCGCTTTCAATTTGGACAGTTCAAAACTTTTTGTCCTCTTGTAAATGATTTGAACTCCTTACCAAGCAACAAAATTCAAGACTGGTCCAGATTGAAAACACTTGCAGACGACAAAATAAATGTAACTCAAAAATTTGTTTCCAGCAGGGTAGATAACATTTGGAGACAAGCAGAAAATGCTGGTAACCAATGTTTTCAAAAGGCTTCTATCTCAGGGTCCTAGAATTTAGGGGTAGTTTCGTAAAGCATTAAATGGTGTACTTGTTTGCAGTTGAGAGATCCAAAAGTGCGGAAGATGGCCGAAGTGCTGGAAAAAACTGGAAGCAGTTACTATGTATCTTTCAAAGAGATATTTCGAGATGTGGTGGCAGGTATATAGCTATTGTTTCTAGAATGAAAATTTGGTAAAAATTGAAATTTTAGGCTACCCGAAATGAAGGCATTTGCAGATGACAAAATATCAAAAAGACGACTTCTGTCTTTGAAATAGTAGAAACGTTGTTGGAAAGGGAGAAAATGCTGGTAGACAGCTTTGTCTCCTTTACTGATAATATGTGCAAAAAGCCTTTAATTTCCCTAAAGATTGTTTAAAGATCTGTGGTTGTTTGGTGAAGGCTTAAGCTTTGTTTGGAAGCAGAGGTGGGATAATCTAAATTGAAAGATTAATCATTGCTCTGTCTCAGCCAATTAGATAGCTAGTCTTGTTTCTTGAGACTTCTATTTGAAATGGTTAGCAAGCACTGCCTGTGAAACTGGTACATGTATGTATAGCACTTTTGATATCAGTATGATATTAATACAGCATTGTACAATTGCAATCAACTAGTTTAATAAAAATAGTAAGACACAGACATTTATGTGAGACTCTATGTACCACATGAAACAAATGACTGTTAACTCTTTACCACATGACAAAATTTTAGACTGGTTCAAATTGAAAGCAGTTGCAGATGACAACATAAAATTGACTGAAAAATTCAAATTTGTTCTGGGAAGGATAGAAAACACTGTGGGAAAAGGAGAAAATGCTGGTCACCAGCATTTTCTCCTTTTCCCACAGTGTTTTCAAAGGGATTCTTTCTCATGGGCGTCAAAAGTAGGGATTGTGTGGTAATGGGTTAAACAAGCATCTTCTATTATCTCTTTCAGCCTACTGTATATGTTGTTTATGATGTAATATGAAGGTTTAGTTTTGAGTTTTGTAGATAAACAAGAAGATAGTCTTATGGACAAAGTCTGTAACAAAGAAACAAATTAACAAATGCAAAGCAGAAATACAAACTACCTCTTGGGGGATTGGAACCCATGATGGGAAAACGTCCTCGTTTAAAAGACCAATACTATTACCACTGAGCTAAAAAGATATCTCCCCAATGCAGTTGTTAGGTATTGTATTTAAATCCGGAAGAAGCATTGCCTGAAGGAGTGATCTCCCGTAACAATAGCTCCATCACATTTATATCTAAAGTAGAATTAAACAATGTCATGAAGGAGTAAACGGAGTTGTTTATATATATTTCTATTGACACCAAATAAGCATTGCAGCATTTCATGTTGTTTTTTTTAGCTCACCTAGAGTTAGCTATTGTGATCACTCAACGTCCGTCCGCGTCCGTCGCCCGTCCGTCTGTCATCCGTTCACATATCCTTGTTTACACTCCAACATCTACAAAATCAACCAATCAGCACCAGAAAGACCGGAGTTATTTGCCCTTGAATTTGAAAAATTGCGATATTTCACTTTGTTTACATTCTAGCATCTACAAATATCAACCAATCAGCACCAAACTTGGTCAAAGTGTATATGACCATAAGATCTCAGATAAGTTTGATTATGGGTTTAATCTGACTAGAACGTCTGGAGTTATTTGCCCTTGAATTTAAAAAAAATTGCTATATTTCACCTTGTTTACACTCTAGCATCTACAAATATCAACCAATCAGCACCAAACTTGGTCAAAATATATATGATCATAAGATCTTGAATGAGTTTGATTATGGGTCTAATTGGACCAGAATGTCTGGAGTTATTTGCCCTTGAATTAGAAAAATTGCTATATTTCACTTTATTTACATTCTAGCATCTACAAATATCAACCAATCAGCACCAAACTTAGTCAAAATATATATTACTATATGATCTTGGATGACTTTGAGTATGGATTTAATTGGACCAGAAAAACTGGAGTTATTTGCCTTTGAATTAGAAAAATTGCTATATTTGACTTTTGTTTTCACTCTAGCATCTACAATTATTAACCAATTGACACCAAACTTGGACAAAATATACATGACCATAAGATCTCGGATGAGTTTGTTCATGGTTCTAATCGGGCCAGAACAACTTGAGTTATTTGCCCTTGAATTCGAAAAAGTGCTATATTTCACTTTGTTTACACCCTAGCATCTACAAATATCAACCAATTAGTTCCAAACCTGGTCAAAAGATACATGACTCTAAGATCTCAGATGAGTTCGATTATGAGTGCAATCAGACCAGAACAACTGGAGTTATTTGCCCTTGAATTAGAAAGTTCTTTACAATAGTTTTTAGTCTGTAGCATAACTTTGTCATCTCCAGTCCAATTGACGTGGAACTTGGCTTTTGTGTTTGTTGCAATAATACGGAGTGCAGTGTGAAAGAACCATAGCTCTAATTCATACTGTCTATGAGTTATTTCCCTTTGATTGAAATTTTTACAGCATTTTGTGCTTGTCTGGAATATAACTTTGTCATCAACAGCCTGAACATCTTCAAATTTGATAATTATGAGTGATTGTTGAAAAGTATGGAGTGCATTGCACAAGAACCAAAACTTCCTTGCACAAATTTTGAGTTATTCCCCTTTGACCTTCATTTTTATAGCATTTCTTGCTTGTCCGAAGCAAAACTTTGTCATCTTAAGGAGGAATGACTTGAAATTTGGTGTGCTTATTTGTTGCAATATCTGGAAATGCAGTGCCTGAGAATTGTAACTGTGCCTTGTGCTATCTTTAAGTTATTTCCCTCTGAATGTCATTTTTACAGCATTTAGTGCATGCCCTGAATATAACTGTCATCTTAAGTCAGAAAGACTTCAAAATTGATATGCATGTTTGCAGCAATATTACAGAGTACAGTGCGCAAGAACAAATTTTGAGTAATTTCACTTCGATCTTCATTTTTACAGTATTTCTTGCTTGTATGGAATGGAACTTCAAAGTCTCAAGTTAAATTGCAACAATTTGCTGCTCTTGTTTTATTATCATTTTGCCATGAACCTTTTTATTTGGTATTTATCTTTATTTTAGACCTGTGCTGCTTGGTACTCAGGTGAGTGATATAGGACCATCATGGTCCTCTTGTTGCATGGAAATTATATCTTTCCATGTCTATGCATGATAGGTGTAATAACTCCTTTTTTTGACTAATGCCAAAGTAGATCTATTACAAAACTTGCTGTGATTGTCCTAAATTCATGCATTCATAATCCTAATAAACCAGTTACAGGATAAAAAGATAAAACCAGAGTATATTCCTATATTAAATAGATCATGTGTTTAACCCTTTACCACACAATCCCGACTTTTAAAGACCCTGAGAAAGAAGCCTTTAGAAAACATCATGGGAAAAGGAGAAAATGCTGGTAACCAGCATTTTCTTCTTTTCCCACAATGTTTTCTGCTCTCTCCAATACAAATTTCTGATTTTCAATCACTTCTATCTTGATGTCTGCAAACACTTTCAATTTGGACCAGTCTAAAATTTTGTCATTTACCCGTATAAGGCATTTCTATAGTATCTCTAATTGACCCTAAATAACAGCAAGGATGAAGCAATTTCTTATGTGTATATGACACCTTTTGATAGCATAGAAAACATAATTTGACAAAAGGTGAAATTGCTTGTCACGAGCAATTTCACCTTTTGCCACAATGTTTTCTAAAGACTCATACAAGCAATGTGTAGAAATGAGTATCTAGGAAGTAAAGGGTTAATACCCGGCTGGAGGTTTTATGGAATAAACCTATTTCTTAATTATGAGCATGAACATGATTTTTTTATATCTCTATATATAGCTTTAACAGAGGCTCAAGATGTCAACACCTACTTGAAACCATTACGGCACCATTTTGAAGATTTTGAACAAGCAGAGTTTGATGAGAGTAAGAAATTGTTTGCTCCCATGATGCATTGCCTTTGTTTAGTGTGGTCCAACTCTGAGTACTACAACACTCCTGCACGACTGATTGTTCTGCTTCAGGAAGTCTGCAATATGGTTATAAAAATTGTAAGTTTTGTTTTTTATGTGGAAATTATTACTCAATTGAGTTGAGCTGGTGATCACGCGTGATGTTCTTAATGATTTCCCAGTAGCTATGATCATCATTCTGTTAGCTAACTCATTACCAAAAGACAAAATTTTAGGTTTGTCCAAATCAAGAGCATTTGCAGACAACAAAATAAAAATGACTGAAAATTTGAAATTTGTTTTGTGAAGGGCAGAAAACATTGTGGGAAAAGGAGAAAATGTATTTTCTCCATTTCCCACAATGTTTTCTAAAGGATTCTTTCTCAGGATCATCAAAAGTAGGGATGGTGTGGTAATGGATTAAGGCAAATTAAATGCTCATCATCTGTCATCTGCAAACAACAGTTTATGCTTTACTTAACAACTTACATTTAGATTCATCTTAACTGTACACAGTTGCATACAAAAATGTACACAAAATAATAGAACAGGAGAAACATGGTTGACAAAAAAGAGAATGCTGGTTACTAGGATTTTCTTCTTTTCCCACTATGTTTTCATCTGTCTTCCTCTAGGTAACTAAAACATGTGATTGTATGATACAAACTTAACCCTTTACCAGACTATCCCTGGTTTTTACAAACCAGAGGAAGAGGCCTTCTGAAAACACTGTGGGAAAAAGAGAAAATGCTGGTAACCAGCATTTTCTTATTTTGCCACATTGTTTTCTACTCTTCTAAAGTCAAGTTTCAATTTTCATTCATGTTTATTTTGTCTTCTGCATATGCTTTCAATTTGGACAAGTCTAAAGTTTTGTTGTTTGGTAAAGAGTTAAAGTGATACATCTGTATTCACCAACCAATCATTAGAACATTCTAGGTTTATTTTTTTGAGACTTTCTAAATTTGAAATAAACAAAACTTCTGATTGGCTAATTTAGATGGTTTAGCCAATTAGAAGTTATGTTACTTTCATATTCAGACATCTCAGATAGAAAGTCTAAGAATGTTGTTAAGAATGTTTGGTGAATATGGCCCCAGGAATTAACTGATCAACTCTAGTTTAAGCAGTGATTAAATTTGAATATCTTTGACAAGGAGACTTATTGTGAATTTCGCCTTGTTTTATTGTTTATTTGAATTGTGTGTTATGCTGCTTTCGACAATATTTTAGTGGCAATGTATTAAATTCACTGCAATTGTGTTCTTAATATTTTATTTTCATCATAAAGGCTAGTTTTTAGCTCACCTGAGCACAAAGTGCTCAGAGTGAGCTATTGTGATCACTCACCGTCCGTCGGCGTCCGTCCGTCCGTCCGTCGTCCGTTCACATTTTCTTGTTTACACTCTAGCATCTACAAATATCAACCAATCAGCACCAAACTTGGTCAAAGTGTATATGACCATAAGATCTCGGATGAGTTTGATTATGGGTCTAATCGGACCATAACATCTGGAGTTATTTGCCCTTGAATTGGAAAAATTGCTATTTTTCACTTTGTTTACACTCTAGCATCTACAATTATCAACCAATCAGCACCAAACTTGGTCAAAATATATATGGCCATAAGATCTCGGATGAGTTTGATAATGGGTCAAATCGGATCAGAACGTCTGGAGTTATTTTCCCTTGAATTGGAAAAATTGCTATATTTCACTTTGTTTACACTTTAGCATCTACAATTATCAACCAATCAGCACCAAACTTGGTCAAAATATATATGGCCATAAGATCTCGGATGAGTTCGATAATGGGTCAAATCGGACTGGAACATCTGGAGTTATATGCCCTTGAATTTGAAAAATTGTAATTTTTCACTTTGTTTACACTCTAGCATCTACAATTATCAACCAATCAGCACCAAACGCGGTCCAAATATATATGACCATAAGATCTCGGATGAGTTCGATTATGGATCAAATTGGACCAGAACATCTGGAGTTATTTGCCCTTGACTTTGAAAAATTGCTATATTTCACGTTGTTTACACTCTAGCATCTACAAATATCAACCAATCAGCACCAAAGTTGGTCAAAATATACATGACCATAAGATCTCGGATGAGTTTGATTATGGCTCTAAGCGGACTAAAGCGACTGGAGTTATTTGCCCTTGACTTTGAAAAATTGCTATATTTGATATTGTATACTCTTTAACATCTACAATTTTAAACCAATCAGCACTAAACTTGAGCAAAATATATATAACCATAAGTTTTTGTATAAGTTTGATTATGGGTCAAATCGGATCAGAATGACTGAAGTTATTTGCCCTTGAATTAGAAAAATTGCTATATTTGACTTTGTTTACACTCTAGCATCTACAGTTATAAACCAATCTGCACAAAACTTGGTAAGAATATACATGACCATAAGATCTCAGATAAGCTTGATTATGGATGTAAGCGGACCAGAACAACTGGAGTTATTTGCCCTTGAATTCGAAAAATTGTTATATTTCGCTTTGTTTACACTCTAGCACGTACAAATATTAACCAATTAGTTCCAAACTTGGTCAAAATATACATGACCATTAGATCTTGAATGAGTTCGAACTAGAACAACTGGAGTTATTTGCCCTTGAATTAGAAAGTTCTTTAAAATAGTTTTTAGTCCGTAGCATAACTTTGTCATCTCCAGTTCTATTGACTTGAAACTTGGTATTTGTGTTTGTTGCAATAATACAGAGTGCAGTCTGGAAGAACCATAACTCTACCTCATACTCTATGAGTTATTTCCCTTTGATTATCATTTTTACAGCATTTTCTGCTCGTCTGGAATATATCTGTGTTATCTACAGCCTGAACATATTCAAATTTGATATGCATAATTGTTGTGAAGTGACAGAGTGCAGTGCACAAGAACCATAACTCTTCCTTGCACAAATTTTGAGTCATTCCCCATTTGGCCTTCATTTTTATAGCATTTCTTGCTTGTCCGGAGCAAACTTTTATCATCTGAAGTAGAAATGACTGAAACTTTGGTATGCTTATTTGTTACAGTATTTAGAGGTGCAGTGCCTAAGAACTGTAACTCCACCTCGTGCTGTCTTTGAGATATTTCCCTTTGAATGTAATTTTTACAGCATTAAGTGCCCATCCGAAATAAATTTTCATTTCAAGTCAGAATGACTTCAAACTTGGTATGCATGTTTGTAGCAATATTGCGGAGTACAGTGCGCAAGAACAGTAACTCTACCTAGCACGAATTTTAAGTAATTCCACTTTGATCTTCATTTTTACAGTATTTCTTGTTTGTCGGGAATGGAACTTCGAAGTCCCAAGTTAAATTGCGACAATTTGCTGCTCTTGTTTCATTATCATTTGGCCTTGAACCATGATATGTGGTATTTATCTTTATTTTAGACCTTTGCTGTGTGGTACTCAGGTGAGCGATATAGGACCATCATGGTCCTCTTGTTTTTTTTTATTGTTACATCACTTTTATTCCAGTCATATCACTGTGGCCTGTGCACCTGTCCCTGTCTATGCACTGATGAAGTTTATTTTATCAGTTCTTTTATGTAACAGTTATTTTCAACCACTGGCTGCTCTCCAACATTACCATTGTCTAAACACTGTTCACTGGTGAGGGAAGATTGAATTTTTTTGCTATGACTATCATTAATTCTTAGAATCTCAGCGATGTCTGACACACCCAGTCTCATTTTTTGCTCTGTAAGATGAAAGAAATACCCTGGCCTCTTGATAGTATGACTTTATTCTAATTTTGATCATACTTTGTTTGATAGGCTACAGACTTTCTTGAACCCAGTGATCTCCTCAAAGGTGAGGCAGAGGAAACCATTGAAAAGGTCAAGAAGTCATGTGATGTGTTGAAAGGCTTCAAGTTGGCTTACGAGGATCACAGGCTCAAGCTGAACACCTATTTTGGAGATAGCAAGGAGAGGAAGGAATGGGAGTTTGCCCCCAAACTAGTGTTTGCTCGCTATGATAAGTTTTGTGAGAGAGTTGAGACTGCCAAGGTAATCATGAGTATCTTTTCGATGGCTATTACCTTCATTATCATACAACAAAATTTTTACCTCCACTGTATTGAAAACTTTACAAAAAGAACTTTTAATATTGTTCAAATGATGATTTCTGTCTTTGATAGGGAAGTAAAAATTGTGTGAAAAGGATAAAGTGCTGGATACCAGCATTTTTCTTTTTCACACAGTGTTTTCAAGAGCCTTCTTCCACAGGGTCTTTAAACTTAGAAATGTATGGTAAAGGATTTAATGAAACATGCCTTTTTTCAGTCAGTACACTAAAATACTTGCAGATATTTTCAAGCAGTTTAACAAGAATATGTCTCATAATTCTGGACATTGTAGTCTGTGCAAGTCCCTATCCTAATTTCATGCAGTCCAATTTTACATCTATTCTAAGTCTTGTTTGCTTCTCTGACCAAAATAGAAATGTTATTTGTGATTGTTCTATTTTTGTCTATTTCAAAAAAAGTCTTTCATATACATTTATTTCAAAGCATTACATTAGGGTCAGAATTGGTTTAGTCAATTTGTCAGTGTAGGAGAATCAACTTTCCTTTAGTTCTAATACATCAAGTTCATGCTGAAGACACTTTTTTACTGAAAGGGTAAATACAGTGGACACAGATCAGATGCCACATTTAACTGCATCTGATCTAAATCTTTGGTATGTTTGGTATTAAACTTCATATTCCTGTTTTACAGATTTCGGAAACTAAATACTGTATTTGCCTTCTTTTATTTATACAAAGAGAATCTTTTGTGTAGGAAGGGGCAGACATTGTTAAATAGCTTTCAACCCTAGATTTCTTTCTACCCTGCCATTAAACTAGGAACTGATGGAGATCAACATAGAGTATACCAAGCTTGAGAAGATAGAACTGAGTGGTATCAAAGGGAAAAGACTGAGCCAGCTGGTGGTGAACATCTTTGAGGAGTTCCAAGTTGTTTACAAAGTGTTCAGTGAAGCTAATTATGACTTTTTGGACCCTGAAGATCAGGTAAGAGTATACAAGATGCAAGAACCCAACTGTTGCTGGTGAAATTCATGGAAAAACATTAAGTAAATGATTTTCTGCAGATACTGTATTATTATTGTTGCTAAGTCAACATCTATGAGGCTATCCAGTTGTCTATAAAATATTCAGTGAGACCTTTACAATCAGATTGGCAATTATTTGTTTTACATAACTATGTTGTTTTAAGATGGTTACATTTATTTGCTTGTTGTCTAACACACAGAACAAAAATATTTAAGATCTTTTTAAAAATTGGAAGGTTTGCAGATGACGAATCAAGTAAGATTAGGACAATGGGCTACTTTTTTGAACAGTTTGAAAACAAGCTGAATTTGGTAACCTTAAATAACTTTCACTGGATGAACAGGTTGTGAAGAAATTAAATCTGAACCATAACTAACTTTTACTGGTTGAACAGGTTGTGAACAAATTAAATCTGAACCATAACTAACTTTTACTGGTTGAACAGGTTGTGAACAAATTAAATCTATTACTGGTTGAACAGATTGTGAAAAAGTTGAATCTGAACCATAACTAACTTTTATTGGTTGAACAGATTGTGAAAAAGTTGAATCTGAACCATAACTAACTTTTATTGGTTGAACAGATTGTGAAAAAGTTGAATCTTAACCATAACTAACTTTTACTGGTTGAACAGATTGTGAAAAAATTGAACCCGAACCATAGCTATCATTTACTGGTTGAACACGTGAAAATATTGAATCCGAACTGTAGCTAACTTTTACTGGTTGAACAGGTTGTAAAAAGCTTGAATCCGAACCATAACTAACGTTTACTGGTTGAACACTTTGTGAAGAAGTTGAATCCAAACCATAACTATTACTTTAAATGTGCCGAGTAAGCCTAATTGATACTTTCATTCTAGAATAAAACCAAGACAATTAATGCAGAGTCATGGCTTCCTTTTGTCTATAGTATTTTAGCCAAGCATACAGTGTAGACCAGGCTGGACTTTTTGTACAGTCTGTTCTTCATTTAAACTGTCTGCAAAGGCAGCTATAGTCCTGGAAGGTGCTGTACAA
Organism: Tridacna crocea; assembly: GCA_943736015.1. NCBI lineage: Eukaryota > Metazoa > Mollusca > Bivalvia > Cardiida > Cardiidae > Tridacna > Tridacna crocea. The sequence continues at coordinate 29,102,321 of OX031070.1, forward strand.
TTTAATTCGTTGTCTGCTAATGCTTTCAATTCTGCAAATGCAAAATTTGAAAATTGTGGTAAAAAGGCTGTTAATTGTAAATCTAGTGAATGGTCAATTTACAAAAATATTAAGAGAATAGTGATAACTCCCTGAAATAGAAACATTGAAATAGAGTATAGAAATATAGACATATTATTTGTTTCAGCATTTCCTGAAGCAGTATGCAGATTTCAAGGAATCTCTTGCAGACTTTGACCGCAGGTTAGCCACCATTATGTGTCAGGGATTTGACGACTGTGCAGACTTGGAAAATATCTACAAGGTAACATGAATTACTGTGTAACTCATTTGCACACAATCCCAAGTTTTAATGACCCTGTAAGTGCAGGCTTTTGTAAACATATTGGGAAAGGAGAAAATGCTGGTAACCAAATTGAAATTTGAAATTTGTAATGTGAAGGGTAGAAAACATTGTGGGAAAAGGAGAAAATGCTGGTTACCAGCATTTTCTCCTTTTCTCACAATGTTTTCTAAAGGCTTCTTTCTAAGGGTGGACAAAATAGGGATTGTTTGGTAATGAGTTGATAGTGATGATTAACTCTTTCAGTGCCAAATATAAACAACACGGTTTATATACATTGGATAGAAATAAAGTTGGCTAAACCTCAGATAGAATATTGTCACATAGGCTTGAACAAACTAGCCCAGAGTAGAGATCCAAAATCAATTTTTATACCAAAAGTTTTTCTTTATGTATAGTGCTGAAGGGCTAAAACTGATATTAGCCATTTGCTTGACCGTAAATTATGGTCTGTAAAAGGTCTTAAAAAATTTGTGAGATACCGGTATTAAAAGTAGCTAGCTTTTAAGAGGAAGAGTATTGCACTGTAAAAAGTGACAGAAATTCACAATTAGGTATAATAATTTACAGCTTCTCGACATTATGGGCTCGTTGCTTGATCGCCCTCTGATTAAGAAAGACTTTGAGGAGAAGTATCCAATCTTGGTTGCCATGATGAACAAGGAACTTGACATTTCTAAGGAAATCTATGACAAACAAATGGCCATCAAAGCTGGTACTGGAAAGCTACCTATCCACAAAAACATGCCCAAAGTGACAGGTGGGCTGAAATGGGCACAAGATTTGAGAGAGAGGATCAGTATCCCAATGGCCTACTTCAAGCATCTTCATCATCCGTATGTACTTTTGATACCTTTTAACCCTTTACTCCATAGATGCTCATTTCTACGCATTGCTTGTAGGAGCCTTTGGAAAACATTGTGGCTAAAGGTGAAATTGCTCGTGACGAGCCTTTTGTCACAATGTTTTCTATGCTATCAAAAGGTGTGGTATACACATAAAAAACAGCTTCATCCTTGCTTTTATTTAGGGTCAATTAGAGATACCATAGAAATTCCTCATGGGGTAGAGGGTTAAAACTTATTTAGGTAATTCTGACAGCAGTCCCTTTTAATCCTTTACCAAACAATCTCTGGTTAGAATGACCCTGAGATAGACACCTTTTGAAAAAATTGTGCAAAAAAGAGAAAAAGCTAGTAACCAGTATTTTCTCCTTTTCTCACAACGTTTTCAACCCAGCTGGAAACAAATTTTAATTTTTGAGTTACAGTACATCTGTTTTATAATCTGCAAGTGCTTTCGATTTGGACAAGTCTAAAATTTTGTTGTTTGGTAAAGAGTTTTAAAAACGCTGTGGTAAAAAAGAGAAAATGGTAGTAAGCAGAATTTTTACCTTTGACCTCATTGTTTTCTAATCTCCTAGAAACAAATTCATTTTTTAATTCACATTTAATTTGTAGAATAGAATGCTTTCTTTGATTTTGGATGTGCCTAAAATTTGATCTGGTAAGGTGTTAGAAGTAGTTAGAAGTAGTTTTTATCTCAGAGAGTCTCGCAAAAGTTTGAATATATTGTATCTCATAGAGACGTAAAACCAGAATGTGGTTATACATGTAGGCTATAGAAAATTTATTATTTCATTTTTCATTTCATGCTTTCCGGTATGATATTGAAATATAGAGGTAAAAATATTTTCAATATTACATGGGTACGACCAGTGAAAATACTGATTTTTATACCCCTGTCAAAGACAGGACATATTATGGGATCGCCCATGGTAGGCGGGCGGGTGGTCTGGTGGCGTCCAGTTCTTTGTCCAGGGCATAACTTTGTCATCTCAAGTCCGATTGACTTGAAAGTTGGCAATTGTGTTTGTTGCAGTAATACGGAGTGCTATGCAAAAGAACCATAACTCTACCTTGTGCTGTCTTTGAGTTATTTCCCTTTGTTCGTCATTTTTACAGCATTTTCCGCTTGTCCGGAGCATAACTTTGTCATCTCTGGTCTGAATGACTCAAAACTTGGCATTTGTGTTTGCTGCAATAATACAAAGTGCAGTGCGAATGAACCGTAACTCGACCTTGAGCTGTCTTTGAGTTATTTCCCTTTGATCATCATTTTTACAGCATTTTCTGCTTGTCTGGAGCATTATTTTGTCACCTATGGTCTGACTGACTTGAAACTTGGCATTTGTGTTTGTTGCAGTAATATGGAGTGTAGTGCAAAAGAACCGTTACTCTACCTTGTGCTGTCTTTGAGTTATTTCCCTTTGATTGTCATTTTTACAGCATTTTCTGCTTGTCCGGAGCATAACTTTGTCATCTCAAGTCCGATTGACTTGAAACTTGGCAATTGTGTTTGTTGCAATAAAACGGAGTGCAGCGCAAAATAACCGTATCTCTACCATGTGCTGTCTTTGAGTTATTTCCCTTTGATCATCATTTGTACAGCATTTTCTGCTTATCCGGAGCATAACATTGTCATTCCTGGTCAGACTGACGTGAAACATGGCATTTGTATTTGTTGCAATAATACAGAGTGCATTGCAAAAGAACTGTAACTCTACCATGCACTGTCTTTGTGTTATTTCCCTTTGATTGGACTTTTTCCAGCATTTTCTGCTTGTCCGGAGCATAACTTTGTCATCTCCGACTGACTTGAAACTTGGCATTTGTGTTTGTTGCAATAATACGGAGTGCAGTGCAAAAGAACCGTAACTCTACCTCATGCTATCTTTGAGTTATTTCCCTTCGATCATCATTTTCATAGCATTTTCTGCTTGTTCGGAATGTAACTTTGTCATTTTCAGTCTACATATCTTCAAATTTGGTATTTTGAAAAATTATGGAGTGGAGTGCATAAGAATCATAATCTGCTGCACTGCTATTTTCCTCTACCTAGTACCTGCCCCTTTACGATTAGTATTACCCCCTGACAACCGGCGGTGTGACGGGCGTATCTTACGACAATTTGCCGCTATGCAGGAGGGGAATAATGAAAAAGAACTGTACTGGATTTTGATAAAGCTCCTTCCAAAAAGGGTTAAAAGCATTGAAAACGTATTAATTTTCTTACTTTTTCTTTCTATTAAAAGTTTAGGCGTTAATAATGATTGCTACATTCACTCTCCAAAGTAAAACATATCTGTAGAAGTCGATTTGAAAACATTGATACAGAAATGTTACACCTATCTCAACAAGATCATAAAAAATTAATTATTTAAAATACAGAGTAGATTTTTCCATGTTTTTATGAATTTACATGCAACAGTTCTTGGTTTACTGTCGGTTGTTTATATTTATCACACATATATATTGTATATGACGAGATACATGTATTTGTATAAGTCAATAAAATCTATCTATCTACCGGTATCTATGAAATAAATAGAATATTTTTTTTTTTGTGAAAGATCGAAATTTATTTCTTCTCGTGAACACCATTTTGCCACTTGTGAAAATATTTCTGATGGTGTTCTCTCAATGAAATAAATTTCGATCTTTCACCGGAAAAAAAGCAAATATCCTCTATATCTTCAAACTTGCTGTTTGCTCCATTCTTTCAGTGGCTAACAACCCAAGCATGTGACACTTTATTTTACACCATTGTTCAGGGTTTTGAAGGGCCCTGTCTGGCTTTTATTCCATAAATCAAAATTTCATATAAAACACCTGTGAATACATTAAAGTACAATTTTCTTTGTGATGATATATACTGTTTATATACATGTGTATATGCATTTTAACTATTCACCAAATGACAAAATTTTTGGCTAGTCCAAATTGAAAGCATTTGCAGATGACAAAGTAAAAGTGACTGAAAATCTGAAATTTGTTTTGTGAAGGGTTGAAAACATTGTGGGAAAAGGAGAAAATGCTGGTCTCCAGCATTTTCTCCTTTTCCCACAATGTTTTCTAAAGGCTTCTTCTCAGGGTCGTTAAAAGTCAGGAATGTGTGGGAAAGAGTTAAAGATACAATTTAAGGTATTAAAATAGTATAGTATGGTCATTTTGTAATCAAAGTTGTGTGATAGATATTATTTACTTGATCTAGTTTTCTGTAAACTTTAGTGATGATGTGAAGGAACAGGCCAAGAAGTTACCCAATGTTGTACAGATGCAATGTGTCAGCACTGCAGCCAACAAGAGCATGTACAATGCTTCTGCTCCTGAATTCAAGGAAAACTGGACCGGCAAGTAAGTATTAGCTTTACACTTTATAAAACATAAGGATTAATGGAATAATATTCATTCAAGTTTTAGGCATCTGAAGATACATCAAATTTCAGCTCAAAGTACCAGGATCAAACTTTGTGGAACTCCTGTACAGGTGCACTGACCCTGGAGAAGTACCATGAGTGAGATATTGATGAAAATGGGGTTGAAGACTAAAGAAATTAATATAATGTTATTAAACAAGTGATTTCGTATTGGCCCAGTTACAGGTCCGAGGTCAGCCGTATTGGCCCGAGGCCGAAGGCCAAGGGTCAATACGGCTGACCTCGGACCTGTAACTGGGCCAATACAAAATCACTTGATTAATGACAATTTTATTAATTAACGCTTTACCAAACAATCTCTGGTTTTTACAACCCTGAAAAAGAGGCCTTCTGAAAACATTGTGGGAAAAGGAGAAAATGCTGGTAACCAGCATTTTCTCCTTTTTCCCACAATGTTTTCTACCCTGCTGGAAACAAATATCAATTTTTGGGTTACGTTTACTTTGCCACCTCCTGGAACGTGATTGGCTAAAAGTAAGCGCAGACGCTCACGCCACTGAACTTTTGACCAATCACGTTCAAGGATTTCTGTATTGGTCGCAGGTCATCAATATTGATATGAGGTTAACTGTATTGATCAGAGGTCAAGTCGTATTAAGCCGGGGTCACGACCTGTGTACTATACGAAATCACAAATGTGACTGGTATCGCGTGGACCGGTTTCCTTGTATAACTTCTATATATCCAATAGTTAATTAATAATAAGCAGTAAAACTTGTGAAATTAAAAGTATTTTTTTTTTTTGTATGCTGATCAGTGCCGTTTTCAACATTAAATCAAATATGTCACATAGCTACTATGCATACCTTTCTAGAGAGGGTTTTGTTAGTCTGAGTGGTTGAGATGTTGTATTATAAAGTGTGTAGAGGTGCCAAGTTGTATTTTCACCTTGACTATACAGATCCTTTAGCAAGATATTTGAGAACCCAATCCAACTTGTGGTAAAACCCAAGAATTAGATAAATACAAAGGGATATAACTGAAGTAATGCTTTACTCATTACCACACAATCCCTACTTTTGACGACCCAGAGAAAGAAGCCTTTAGAAAACATTGTGGGAAAATGCTGGTAACTAGCATTTTCTCTGTTTCCCACAATGTTTTCTACCTTTCACAAAACAAATTTCAAATTTACAGTCACTTTTATTTTGTCATCTGCAAAATTTTGAATGCTTTCAATTTGGACAAGCTAAAGATTTTTTGTTTAGTAATGAGTTAAAGCATTATAAGGCTCTATTAAATCATGATTCTGTCCTAAAATGTTTGGCATACATTGAGAGAATATCGTGGCCATTTGCAGAGCGTATGGACAAATGGAACTGATTTTGTATTATTGAGCATTGCTTTTGCATAAGAGGATATATTGTATCACAAGGCCACATTACACAAAGCAAGTTGTCATAATGATTATTGTTCAATAGTATCTATTTTGTCTAACTTATCATGAGGTAGACCTGTCCTTAGACATATACAGAATGACAAAATTGTAAGATCCAGTCAGCTTGTAGCAAGCATTTCAAATTCATTTCAAAATCTGAATCTAAGATTAGCTATTTGATTGGTTGAGAGTAAATGTCATGGCCAATCTGATGGCTCTATAGTGTTTGAGTTGTGGCTGAATCAACAACTGTTTATGCACAAAACTAAAAAAAAATACAAATCCTGATCTACTTTGTCATGGGCTTGATCAATACAAGAAAGTAATGTGTCTGGTTACTTTTTTTGGTGGAGGGAGTCCTGTGTGACTCACTTGTAAAATGTAGGACTGGATTTTTTTGTGGGAGTGTCCTTGGGTAAGACACTTCAAAACCCTAGCCTTATACTGATGTAAGCCAGGATATATATGAATGTGTATGAGGGACACTTTTTAAGTTTGTAGAGTACGGTGGTCTTTTTAAAACCGCTTGAAATATCAAAATTTTATTTATATAAGACCTTCAAAATATGCCCCGTCTGCCTCCCCCCCCTTTTCACACCGATCTACCCATTTCCGGAATGCTGCCCTGTAGTTCTCTTTAGGTATATGTTGCAGACACTGGTAGACCGCACTGCCTATACCACAGGGGAATTCAAAACGGTGCCCTGCCAGCATTCCCTTTAGTCTTGGGAACAACCAAAGGTCACATGGGGACAGGTCAGGGCTACATGGGGGATGATCTAAGACATTGAGCCCAGATTCTTTCAGATATTCCTGTACGGTAGCGGATTTATGGGCTGGCATGTTATCATGGAGTAATTTGATGCTGTGGACACCGGTGCGCGGTCTGCGTTTCTGATAGAAATCAACAAGTTGAGTAAGAACACTTTCTCTGTAAAACTTTCCAGTGACAGAACTACCTTTCGGGACTGGAATTTGAAGGACGGGACCTTTTGAATCAAAGAATATCGCATACAACATGCGATTTGATGTTTTGCAATGGCGCGCAATGACAGGTCTGTCGCCCTCAGATGAAACCCAAACCTTTTTTTTAGCCTTAGAATCGGGTTGAAAATGATAGATCCAGGTTTCATCACCTGTAATTATCTCTTCCAAATGACGTGGGTCACATTTATCATATTTTTCTATGACTTGGGATGCAAGTCTGACCCGACTTTGTTTCTGCTCGTCAGTGAGCAAATGGGGCACCCAGCGCGCGCAGATCTCACATAGCCCAAGTCGTTCACATAAGATCTTCAAAACTCTTGACGAATGAATGCCACTTAATTCTTCTATCTCTTGCACGGTATAACGTGTGTCTTCCTCAATTAACGTTTTCACAGTAGCAACGTTCTTTTCCATCAAAATGGAAACCGGCCTACCCACCCAAGGCTCTTTTCAATTGACTCCTGACCATCATTAAAATGATGTACCCACTTGCAAACTGTAGCAAATTTTAAAGCACCATTTCCATAAACTGTTTGCAAATCAGCATGAATTTCTTTTGGCAGAAACCCGAGCTGTGCTTGAATCTTACAATATACCCTCTGTTCAGAGATTTTTCCATCCATATTGAACGCTTTATTTTACTATAGTGTATAAAACCATGTGTTGTAAATACCCACTGCAGCACACATGTGAACCTCGTACACCGCATATTGTGATACCGTTTGAGAGAGGAATGATTTTGCAAGTTCTGTGTAAAAAATCTTGCAACTTCATAATCGCGTAAAAAAAGTTATAGGCTTACTCTACGAACTTAAAAAGTGTTCCTCGTAATCTATTGCCTTGAAATGATTGAAACTACATGTATGTTGAATGTGGCATAAAACAACCAATTAGTCAGTTAATCTCTTGCACTTTTGTAGAATCATGCAAAATGAAGATGCAAGACTCATCTTCATCAAGTACGAGCAGATGTTACAGCTTCTTGAACGGTATGTATTAACTTTCTTTGTAAATCAATATTATCAATAAGTAAAATGGTTGCAGTCACTCTTGGCATTTTTGCTGATAATGTAATTCAGATGAGGCCATTCTTACTGACAAATACAAATCATATTTGTTTTCCAGAAAAAAAAAAAAAACCCAAAATCTTTGTAAGCCTGTACCTTTCAATTCAGATTTAAGTCACTCTGAAATTCAAATTTGAAATTAATTTCCATGTCAACCCTTTACCCCATAATGCATTTCTATGGTATCTCTAATTGACCCTAAATAACAGCAAGGATGAAGCCGTTTCTTATGTGTATATGTCACCTTTTAATAGTGTAGAAAACATTGTGGCAAAAGGTGAAATTGCCCGTCACAAGCAGTTTCACCTTTTGCCACAATCTTTTCTCAGAGAGCACTTGCAGATAAGGGAATAGATGTAATTTAGAAATTGAAACCTGTTATTTTAAGGGTCAAAATCATTGTGGGAAAAGGAGAAAATGCTGGTCACCAGCATTTACTCCTTTTTCCATCATGTTTTCAAAGCCTTCTAGTTATGCTGGGAATGTTTAAAGAAACATGTATGATACACAATAGTTTCATCCCAGTGTCAGAAAATTTAGGTTGTTTCCGTATAAAATCAAGATAAACAATAAAAAAAATCTCCTACTGTAATGCCCTGAGGCTCCTAGGGTTTGACAGCGGAAAATTGTGGTTAGATATCTGCACTAGTCATGTTGTTAAGTCCTTGTGCAAGGCATTGAACAGCCTGAATTCATGAGACTAATTGAGGTATTGCATTAATATACAAACTATTGATTGCAGTTCAGTTTTAAACTCGCACGACAGAAACTTATTCCATTGTGGGTTCTGTCAAGAAAAGGCCTTGTGAAAGGATATAATTAGATTAACCCAGTACTACACAACCCCATGTATTGATTACCCCACAACAAAATAAAAATTTTGAAAACATTGTGGGAATATAAAAAAAAAAAATGATGGTAACTAGCATTGTCTTTTCCCACAAAGTTATCAGTCTTTTCAGAGACAAATTTGATAATTTTAGTCACATTGTGGTTGTCCTCTGTGATACTGCTGAGTTTACATGAGTGAAAAAAATTGTTGTTTGGTAAAGATGGAAAAGTTTTACCGTTTGAAGACAAAGAACAACAAATACTTAAAATTGATATCACAGGTGGGACCAAGAAATCTACAAAGACTGGATCAGTGGTGTGGATGAGGCCTGTGCCTTCAACCTCAATGAACCTCTGATCAGAAGAAATGTAGAGACCAACCTTGTATCAGTGAATTTTGACCCACAGCTGGCAGCGGTCCTGAGAGAGGTTAAATACCTAGAAATCCGCAATGAGGAACAAATTCCAGAGAGTGCCAAGGCTATATATAGCCGCTATGACACACTGTGGAAGTTTGTGACAAATCTAGATCTGACTGTCCAGCTCTACAACAAAGTGAGAACAACAGTGTTGGAGGTGGAGTTTCCACTGATTGAAGGACAGGTAGCAGACATTGATGAGAAGCTGAAACAGGCTGAGTCAGCTCTGAACTGGAACAGTGATGGTAAACTTTCCTCGTCTTCAGTTATCTTGCCTTTTTGTAGGCCCAAAGGGTTGTATTATGTTATGTCCCCATTTGTTTGTACATCCATTAACAATTTCTTGTGTTCGCAAATCTTCTTTCAGTTTCCATTTGAGTAAGTTCAAACTTACCACAATGAATTTCTGTGATGTGTAGTTGTGCATGTGACTCTTAGAATTTGGATCTGTTTAGGTGTTCTAGATTTTAACCAATTTCACTGAGAAGCCCCCTTTGGGTGTATATGTGCCACTCTCTGAAGATCCAATCCATAATTCTCAGTAGATGATGAAAGTTTTGACTCATCATTACTGAAAGCATTTTTGTGGACAACAGATTAACTCTTTACCAAACAGCAAAATTTTAGACTGGTCCAAAATTAAGAGCACTTGCAGTCAACAAAATAAATGCAACTCAAAGGTGAAATTTGTTTCCAGAAGGATAGAAAACGTTGTTGGAAAGGAGAAAATGCTGGTAACCAGCATTTTCTCCTTTTCCCACAATGTTTTCAAAATTCTTTAATCTCAGGGTTGTAAAAACCAGGGGTTGTTTGGTTAAGGGTTAAATGTAGAGGGCTTTTGGCAGTGAGGGTGTATTTTTCTTTTTAGTTGACTGCACAGGGCCTCTTCATCGGCAGTTCAAGGCTTCTGTGGTTGAAGATTAAGAAGACTGCTCTTTCACTGTAACTTCTTCTTGATATACAAAGTCAAGGAATGAACCACATATTGTTAGCCTATTGTAAAGGCTTATAAAATAGTTACACGAATCCCCTTGGCTCAACAGTTAAGGTGTTTAGATTTACGATGAGGGAATCCTGGTATGACGCACTCTGTTTGTATTAGGCTTTACAAGTGTCCTTGGGCAAGGCAATGCAAAGCCATATGCTTAGTGCTGGACCCAGAATTAGATAAGTTGTCTCCAGGAACATTGAAAACCATTAACTCTTTACCAAATGACAAAATTTTGGGCTAGTCCAAATTGAAAGCATTTTAAGATGACATAATAAATGTGAATTAAAGATTAAAATATGATTGGAAAGGGTAGGAAACATTGTTGGAAAAGGAGAAAATGCTGGTTACCAGCATTTTCTCCTTTTTCCACAATATTTTCTACTCTTGACAATACAAATTTCAAATTTTCAGTCACTTTTATTTTATCATGTGCAAATGCTTTCAATTTGGAGGAGTCTAGAATTTTGTTCTTTCATAAAGAGTTAAATAAACCTGTTTTACCCTAAGGTATCTGGGACTACATCCAGAGTACCAGAGACATGGTAATTGATCTGGAATCCAGAGTTCAGAGGGCCAAAAACAATGTGGAAGAAGTACAAAAGCTGATGTCCACCTGGAGCAAGTCTCCACTCTTCGTCAGGAAGGAAGAAAAGAATGATACACTGATCAATCTGGCAGACAGAGAGGACAGACTGAAGAAAAGATATGAAGAAATCAGTGTGATTGGAGAACAGATTCATGGGATCTTGAAGGTATGACATGAAAGTTAAAAACATCCAATTTTAATGTAAGACAATTATTGGACTTAACTCTTTACCACACAATCCTGAAATTTAACACCCCTGAGAAGGAAGCCTTTGAAAAACATTGTGGGAGCAGCAGAAAATGCTGGTTACCTCATTTTTTCGTATTTCTGCAATGTTTTCTCCCCTGTTGAAGAAAAATTGCACCATTTGAGCCACACTGAAATTGTCATCTGTAAATGCTTTCAATATGGACAAGGCTAATTTTTTTTGTCTGGTAAAGACTTAATAGAATTTAGAGTATAACTTTCTGGCTTTTCTAGAGGGAGACATAGTTGCAACAACATTTTTTTTTGCCTGCATGTGTTTGGGCAAGCTTGTGTTTGTGTAGGTCTGTCCGGATTTGTCAAGACCATAGCTTCTACAATTTTATAGGTGAATTTCAGAAAGTTTTGCACAAGGGTTCTCCTCTATGATTAGGAGTGCCATTTGAAACACCTGACTAGGTAGGCACAAGATAAGAGCTACACTTGACAGTCAAATGATAGAATTGTGATAGAGTTTGTCTGAGTCTATACATCTATATTAATTGATGGACTTCAAAATGATTTGGTGCAAGTGTTTCTTTTTACAAGTAGAAGTGCCATTTGAAACATTTGTTTAGGTAGGTCCAAGGTTTAGGTCACACTTACTATCAAAACGTGTATAAGGCATCTGGAAACAATTCTGGTTGTTGGCCAGGGAGCTGTTGGTGATTCTTCCTTTGACATGAAATCCAGCACAAACTAATTGAAAACTCAAGTTTCGAGGCATATCTCTAGATTCTGGTTAACTAATAATTACTGTATGTGTGTATGTGTACATTCTCCCCATGCAATATCGAAAACCATAACCATATCAATATTTTTTGTCTTTTACATGGGCTTTTGGTAGGTTTGTTAGTGTTGTAAAAAGACCGGATTTTTTAGTTAAGTCTTTACCAAAAAACAAACTTTTTTACTGGTCCAAAGTGAAAGCATTTGCAAATGACAAATGTTTCAGAAATCATGAAATTGTCTTTGTAAGGGTAAAAAAAATTTTGGAAAAAGAAGTGAATACTGGTTACAGTGTTTTCAAAAGTCCTTTCTCTTGGGTATTATTAATTAACCTTCCTTTACCAAACAATCCCTGATTTTTACAACCCTGAGATAGAAGCAATTGGAAACATTGTGGGAAAAGGAGAAAATGCTGGTAACCAGCATTTTCTCCTTTTCCCACATTGTTTTGCAGCCTTCTGGAAATATATTTCATTTTTTGAGTCACTTTTATTTTGTCGTCTGCAAGTGCTTTCATTTTGGACCAGTCTAAATTTTTGTTGTTTGGTAAAGATTTAAAACTGATGACAGTGTGATAAAGGGTTATGACACAAACAAACAAATCTACATTTCACAGGAAAACATGGAGTTGTTCAAGGCAGAAAGTACCTCTGACATCTGGAAGGCTTATGTTGATTATGTAGATGAGATGGTAGTTGATGGGTTCTTCAACACAATCCACAGTAGTCTGAAGTTCCTTCTAGACAACACAGACCCGAAGAACACGCCAGATCCACTGTTCCAGGTACCGAGTGCTCCAGTTGTTGGGCCAAGTCCCAGTAATCTGAAAGGTTTCCAACACGATTACAAGGTTTAACAACCTTGGTAGATTAGACTTTTGATCAGTTGTCTGCAAATGCTTTCAGTTTGGTCTTGTCCATAATTTTGTTGTTCAGTAAAGTGTAATGCAAGGGGCTTGTCATCCAGGGGTGACAGGTTCAAATTCTTATGCAGCTGAAGTCTTTTTAAGGATTGATGATTTTCTTTGAAAGGATAAAACTTTTTCTCACTGGTAAAGTTCCACTCACCCTTGTATTAAGTCCACACAGACCATATTTACACACACAAAAAAACTTAGCAAATGCATTGAGAACTGAATGAAATTTGTAAAAGTCAAAATCCATCTTTTGAGCTCTGATTAATATGTCATCTACAAATGTTTTCAATTTGGACAGGTTTATTGTTTGCTTGTGTGGTAAAGAGATGATGTATCTGCAAAAGGTATGGACCAAGGTCAGTCTGACCTGTGTCAAATGTCTCACTGTTCGAATGTTTTCTGTATGTCCAAAAACATTTCTCCCTCAGGATTTATTGAAATAAAACAGATTTTATAGATCCATAATTACATGATGACTTACTTGGTATCTTGTATCACAGTGATGCATGAAACTACCTTTTTCTAGAGCATGGCTGATTGGTCTACGTGTCTTGATGTAGTAATCGGTACCAAATTATGGAATTCTTGAATCTTTTTTTTTTCAGGTGATGTTAGAGCTTCAGGCCCCTGAAATGGTATTCATACCTTCCCTGGAGTATGGAGTGGCTGATGGTCTGTTTGACCTTGTGGATGGACTCGTGGGTGACATTTACAAACAGGCCTCTCTCATCAAGCGCCTGGCCTCTCACAGTGGACAGGTAGTGAAATACTTTGCTGGTGCTCGCTGACTTGAACCTAAAGTGGTATTGTGATTTTAGGCCTGACTTCAATTTTCACACATTTGCTTTTTTTTTCTCTAAAGTTTATGTAGTGGTAGATTTGTTAAGCATTTTATGTAATGCCAACATTTTTTGCCAGGAAGTCCACAGGATAGTGAAACTAAGAAGATTGCATAAGTAACTGAGTTGTGGCATGGTATAATTAGAATACTGTTTAAAGTAACATAAATTATGGTTTGTAAAATACCTTGAAGTTTAGAGACAAGTTTTAAAGCTATATCCTATATACATACATGTAATATTATAATTGACTGTGAACACTTTGTTATCTGTAGGAACATTATCAGCAAGATCTAGATGAGATGGAGGAACTGTCAGAGATGAGACAGGAGTTGATGGATCGTATACATAACATCATGAACAAGAGCACAGAGTTCAGAAACACCATTGACAATTATGCTTATCTCTGGGTCGATGACAGGTATGTATGTTTATAATAATTATGTTCTTTCTGTTTCCAACAGGTAAAGTATGTAGGATGTATTCTTAAGCCATAATCCTCTACCACACAGCAGAATTTTAGATCTATCAAAATCGTAGGCATTTGTAGATGATAATTTCATGTTGGCTCATGTGACGCTATTTTTCTTTGATAGAGTAGAAAACTTTGTGAGAAAAGGAGAAAATGCTGGTTACCAGCATTTTCTCCTTTTCCCATAATGCTTTTTTAAAGGCCTCTTCCTGAGGATGTGGTAGGCAAACCATTCCAGAGTAAGTCCGAGATAACTGCAATTTCATGGCTTTCTTTTGTCTGCAGTGTTTCAGCAAAACGGACAGCAAAGATCAAAGATCAGACTTCACATTTTGTGCAGTCTGATCTAAATCTACTCTAGCCTCATGGGCAACTTAATTATTGCGAAAGGCACTTGAAGGGTCAATTCATCATATGACCTGGCAGTTTGCTCCCTTTAATGTTTAACCCTTTAGCCCCATAAGGCATTTCTATGGTATCTCTAATTGACCCTGAATAACAGCAAGGATGAAGCCGTTTCTTATGTGTATATAACACCTTTTGATAGCATATAAAACATTGTGACAAAAGGTGAAATTGCTCATCACGAGCAATTTCACCTTTTGCCATAATGTTTTCCAAAGGCTCATATAAGCAGTGCGTAGAAATGAGTATCTATGGATTGAAAGGGTTAAATTAAATGTTTTTCAAGAGAAAAGGTTTTCTTCTATGATACTTTCAGCATCCTATTACAACTCAATTACTTTTCACATTGATTACTATTTTCTACCACTTAGTCATTGTTTGGTATATAAATCTTTACTAAACAACAGTTTTAAAGCTTGTTCAAATATAAAGCATTTGCAGATGACAAGTTTAAAGTGGCTCAGTTGTTCAGACTCATCTTTGATACGGTAGAAAACCTTGTGGAAAAAGGAAGAAAATGTTGGTTACCAGCATTTCCTCCTTTTCTTATAATGTTTTCAAAAGCTGTATTCCTCAGGGTCATTAAAACTCAGGATTGTGTGGTAAAGGGTAGAGCTTTTAGGAATAGATAAGTTCCTTGAGCTCGATTAGAATGAAGAGAGCGATATTCAGTTTATTTGTGGATAAATACCAGTAATCTGCTTTTGTATTTGCCAGGAATGAGTTCATGCGACAGTTTCTGCTCTACAACCATGTGTTGACCAATGAGGAGATAGAAACTCATGCAGATGAAGGGGTACCAGAGTCCCCACCCACTCTCAAGCAGTTTAAGGAACAGGTAAGACTTCACGTTTTCAAATTTTTCAAATGAAGCAGATCTTCAAGAGGGTTCAGTATTTAGAATTCTTGGCTTTAGATCAGAGGTTTTACAATATTACTGGACCACAGAGGGTATTTGTGGGGTATATGATGCTACTTTTGATTTGATAGGCATGACTGGAACAGTTCTCTTCATGAAATACATATAACCCCCCCCCCGATGTATTGACGTTTGATGTAGTTTCCCTTTTTGCCAGAGCTTTAGTTAGTAGTAGAGGCAATCCAGCTATACCAGAAGGCAAAATGAAAGAGACCTTCATAATATTTACCACATTTTACCCGTGGACATAATTTTTCATAGGTATTGCCTAAGGGGCATTTAACCAAAAAAAAAAATGGGGGTGGCGAAAAGTGGTATTCTGTAAGCAAATACTTTGTAAGCTAGAATGTGACTGTTGACCCATTGAATTTTTTCGGGCATTCTTTTTGTTTGTTTTTCCCCAACTAAGGATAAAAAACAAAAATAATGCCAAAAAAAGGAGAACTCTAATCATGGCTATCAAAGTCATATTCTGCATCTCTGTCACTGTCTAGCCATTGATCCAACTGACATTTTTCTGTATTTAGAACATATTTACCCCTTGTTATGTAATGATAACTATACCCGTACTAAATTTAGTAAGGGTATAGGAATGAGAATTAGCTGTCTTTGTCATGATTTGCTGAACAAGCTAGGATATGAAATCTTAGGGAAAGTCCTTAAATGTAAAATTAAGCAGTTTTGTTCATTTCAAGGTAAATGCGACAACACATTAGAATACTTTTTTGATTGTTTAACTTGTTAGCAGATTTAAAAATTTTAGACTTGTCCAAATTGAAAGCATTTGCAGATCACAAAATAAAAGTGACTGAAAATTTGAAATTTCTTCAGTAAGGGAAGAAAACATTGTGAAAGAAGAAGGAGAAAATGCTGGTTACCTTTTTTTCTCCTTTTTGCACAATGTTTCCAAAAGGTTTTCCTCACAGGGTTATTAAAAGTCTGCATTGTATGGTAAAGGGTTACCAGCATTTTTTCCTTTTCTCTCAATGTTTTCAGAAGGCTTCTTTCTCAGGGTCGTTAAAGTCAAATTGTGTGGTAAAGAGTTAAATGAAAAAACTAAGTGATGATAAAATAATTTTGGTATAATGTTGATAAAGCAGTCCTGTAAATAAGGAATTCAATTCAAAAGCTTTATCACATAACTGGCATTATTTTAACCTTTAAAAAACTTGTTACTTCAGTTGTTCATTTTTTTTCTAAATAATTCAACAGATTGACTCATATGAGAAGATCTTTGAGGAATGTGAACAGATAACTGCAGTGAACATCATTGAACATTGGTTCAGAATAGATGCCAATCCCTTCAAACAGGCCCTTCTGAACATCATCAAGAAATGGAGCCTGATGTTTAAACAACATCTCATCAACCATGTGACAAACAGGTGTGAATACTTTACATTGTTTGATTGGAGACTGATAACCTTATTGTCAGTGTGTTAATTCTTTACCAAACCACAAAATTTTAGGATAGTCCAAACTGGAAGCATTTGCAGAAGCCAAAATAAAGGTGACTCAAAAATTGAAATTTGATTTAGGAAGGCTATAAAACATTGTGGGAAAAGAAGAAAATGCTGGTTACCAAAATAAAGGTGACTCAAAAATTGAAATTTGATTTAGGAAGGCTATAAAACATTTGGGAAAAGAAGAAAATGCTGGTTACCAGCATTTTCTCCTTTTCCTAAAATGTTTTCAAAAGCTATCTTTCTCAGGGTCATTAAGAGTCAGGATTGTGTGATAAAGAGTTAAGTAAGCCTAATGTTTGGTGTTTAACCCTTTCCAGACGACAAAAGATTAACCGTATCCAAATTGAAAGCCATTTGCAGATGACAATATCAGTGCATGTTTCTCAAATGGTCCAATTTTTCTATGGTAATATGAAAAACATGGCAGGAAAGGAGAAAAGCTTTTTCTCCTTTTTGCACCATGTATCCAAAAGGTTTTCTCACAGGGTTGTTAAAAGTCTGCATTGTATGGCGAAGGGTAAAGTCTTTTCAAACATAATGTTGCACCAGCAAGTGCACCTGCCAATACTTTCCTTGAGTTTCTGTTATCAATACCTCATAGGACATTCTTTCAATTGGTAGGTTGGATATTAATTTGCTTAAGTGGGATAGGAGCTAGAAGATTGAAGAGAATGATATTCATTTCAGAACAGTAGGAAAACATGGAACAATTTCAGCATGAATATTGGAAATTAACTATTGGATATATAGAAGTAATACATGGAAACCGGTCCGTGCGATACTAGTCACATTTCTGACTTTGTATAGTATACAGGTCGTGACCACGGCTTAATACGACTTGACCTCTGATTAATACAGTTGAACTCTTATCAATATTGATGACCTGCGACCAATACAGTAATCCTTGAATGTGATTGGTCAAAAGTACAGTCGCGTGAGCGTCTGCGCTTACTTTTAGCCAATCACCTTCAAGGAGGCGGCAAAGTAAACGTAACCCAAAAATTGATATTTGTTTCCAGCAAGGTAGAAAACATTGTGGGAAAAAGGAGAAAATGCTGGTTTCCAGTATTTTCTCCTTTTCTCACAATGTTTTCAGAAGGCTTCTTTTTCAGGGTCGTAAAAAACCAGGATTGTTTGGTAAAGGGTCAGTTAATAAAATAGTCATTAATCAAGTTATTTCGTATTGGCCCAGTTACAGGTCCTCGGTCAGCAGTATTAGCCCTCAGCTTTAGGCCTAGGGTGAATACGGCTGACCTTGGACCTGTAACTGGGCCAATACGAAATCACTTGATTAATAACATTATAATATTAAGCATGAATCAAATGGAATAGTAAGCATGTGTCAAATGAAATGTGGTTCATGAATCAAGTGAAATATCAAGCATGAAACAGTAAAATATGGCAAAAAAGTGAACTAAAGTGAAATATTGGTGAATATTATCAAAAAATTGGTAGAATTAAAAAAGAAATGAAACACCACACAAGTCAAACATTTAGGGGTTTTTTGCTAACTTGGGGTACTTTTACTCTGTGGAAAAAGTACAGTCTTACCATGAACTTTGGTGTCCAACATTGCATGAGCTATATTCTAATCTTTAGTAAAAGGATCAGCAGACGACAAGTGGATTGAGGCCTTGGTAGTGAGCTTTATAAAAAACATTTTGGAAAAGGGAAAAAAGCTGGTTGCCTGTGTTTTTTACCTTTTCAAAAGCATTTTTCATTAAGGTCATTAAAACTGAGGGTCATGTAGCTAAGATTTAACCATTTACTCCATAGATACTCATTTTGACATATCAACAACAGACAGCTTTTGAAAACATTGCAGGAAAAGGAGAAATTGCTCATAATGAGCAATTTCTCCTTTTCCCACAATGTTTTCCACTTATTCAGATATTTGTATTCTCATTTGTCCATATTTTTGACATAATATCTTTATTTTTGCTGCTAAAATGGAAGAGCCTCAAATTGGCATATTGGGTAAAGGGTTAAAAAGCCATAGTTTATGATAAAAACAGAAAATAATTGTCTTATAAGAAATTCAGACTTAGGGGTTGCAAAAAGAGAAACATTGAGTTTTAGAATGTGAGCCATACTCTGGGAAAAGGGGAGTTAATGTACCTGTGTGATACATGATAGCAAGCAAGTCATCACTGTAATATACATCCCTAAAGTCTGTTTTGTATAGCAACCTTCTCAACCAGTTGTCCTGCGACATACAGAAAACTGACAAATAGCAAAAAAAAGTTTTGGCATGGGTCAGCTTCTGCAGACAGACATGGGTCAATACTTCTTGCAGATGCATTAACTCTTTACCACACAATCCCGACTTATAACGACCCTGAAAAAGAAGCCTTCTGAAAACATTGAGGGAACAGGAGAAAACGCTGGTAACCAGCATTTTTTTCTTTTCCCACAATGTTTTCTTTTTCCTTCCGAAAACAAATTTCAAATTCTCAGTCACTTTTATTTTGTTGTCTGCAAATGCTTTCAATTTGGACCAGTCTAAAATTTTGTCATTTAGTAAAGAGTTAAACCTCTTTTTAGAGAACATAGCATATAAGTTCTTGATTAATTGTATCCAACAGCCTGACAGAGCTGTCAGACTTTGTGAAGGCAACTGATGCGGGCTTGCTGAAACCTGTCAAGGAGAATGACTATGAGGGGTTGGTTGAGTGTATGGGACACTTGGTTGCTGTCAAGGACCGTCAGGCCACCACAGATGACATGTTTGATCCTCTCAAACAGACCATTGAACTGCTGAAGACATATGATCAAGAGATGCCGGAAGAAGTTCACCTGCAACTTCAGGTTGACTGATTATTTTCAAAAAAAAAAAATGAAATCCTATTTACATGTAAAAGAGTTCAACCTATTAAAGGTCCAGTAACAGAAAGATTTAAACAATGCCTGTGTCAAAAAACATATGAATAACAACATTTAAAAATATGGAAATTAATTGTGAATACATCTTCCAAGGATATTAAAGTAGTACCCTTGGCCACTCGCCTCTTTAAAAATCGAAGCTCCCGCTGTGCCATTTCATTTGATGCGATCAAAACCCATTGCGTCCAATCAGACCATCCGTAACAAGAAATCTTTCACAAAACAGAAAACAATTATGGTGGTGCCCAACAAAAACAAAAGTTGTTGTGTTTGTGACAAATATTTGCCAAAAAAGAGTAGACGATCAATATTTAATGAGTTTTTTATAGTTTACGATCAATTATGTGAAATATTAGGACGGGTCCCAAAGCCAAATGATTGCGAATCATGGTATATCTGTTCGTCTTGTTTTTGATGTGATGAATCTGAAAGCGCAGCCATATTTGATGCATAGCCTAACAAATTTTATTACAAGCATTTTGATTGGTCAGAAATAACATCAGCAAAGGTTACGCAACTTGTGATATTTGATAGGTGGCGCAGCAGGAGTTTCGATTTTTAAAGAGGCGAGTGGCCAAGGGTACATAACGAACAAAATGGAGTTAGTATCCTTGGCTTGCGAAGATGTTATGAATATGACAATATGTGGAATTGGCCTAGGTGTAAGTAGCTAGCAGAAAAACAATTTTTTTTTGTCTTTTTTTGTGGTCATTACCAAACATTTGCAGTTTTACAAGAAAACTGTTGTATGCAATGAGTAAGATACATATTTCTGAAAGATGTTTTGATAGGTCTGGGATGAAAAGTGTCAATACCATCATTCTGTGAATTTTTTTTTCTTTCTATTAAACCTTTTGGCAGATTGGTAATCACTCATAGCAAAGAAGCAGAATTTTAGACAGGTCTAAATTGAATGCAATTTCAGACCACAAACTTAATGTTGCATGCATTTTAAAATTTTTCTTTGAAATGATAGAAAGCATTGTGGAAAAAGAAGAAAAATGTCGATCATTTGTACTTTTTTTTTAGCTCACCTGAGCACAACGTGCTCAAGGGGAGCTTTTAGGATCACCCGGTGTCCGTCGTCCGTCGTGCGCCGTCAACAATTCTTTAAACATCAACTCCTCCTAAACCGCTGGGCAGATTTGGACCAAACTTGGCAGGAATGTTCCTTGGGAGGTCTTCTTTAAAAATTGTTCACAGAATTTGATTCCATCAAAAACTCTGGTTGCCATGGCAACCAAATGGAATTTTCTAGCAAATTCTTTAAAAATCTTCTCCTCTGAAACTGCTTGTCGGATTTTGAAATAATTTCACAGATATGTTCCTTGGGTGACCCTTTTCAAAAACTGTTCATGAAATTTTGATTCGTCAAAAAATGTGGCTCTGGTGAATGGGGGCTTCTTGCACTATACAGAAATGAAGGAATTCTTTAAAAATCTTCTCCTCTGAAACCGCTGGTCGGATTTTGAAATAATTTCACAGATATGTTCCTTGGGTGACCCTTTTCAAAAATGTTCATGAAATTTTGATTGGTCAAAAAATGTGGCTCTGGTGAATGGGAGCTTCTTGCACTGTACAGCAATGAAGGAATTCTTAAAAAATCTTCTTCTCTGAAACCACTGGTCAGATTTGGAAATGATTTCACAGAGTTATTCCTTGGGTGACCCTTTTCAAAAATTGTTCGCGAAATTTTGATCCATCAAGAAACATGGCTCTGGTGAATGGGGGCTTCTTGCACTATACAGAAATGAAGAAATTCTTAAAAATTCTTCTTCTCTGAAACCGCTGGCCAGATTTTGAAATAATTTCACAGAGATATTCCTTGGGTTACCCTTTTCAAAAATTGTTCGTGAAATTTTGATCCGTCAAGAAACATGGCTCTGGTGAATGGGGGCTACTTGCACTATACAGAAATGAAGAAATTCTTAAAAATTCTTCTTCTCTGAAACCGCTGGCCAGATTTTAAAATAATTTCACTGAGATGTTCCTTGGGTGACCCTTTTCAAAAATTGTTCGCGAAATTTTGATCCATCAAGAAACATGGCTCTGGTGAATGGGGGCTTCTTGCACTATACAGAAATGAAGAAATTCTTAAAAATTCTTCTTCTCTGAAACCGCTGGCCAGATTTTGAAATAATTTCACAGAGATATTCCTTGTGTGACCCTTTTCTAAAATTGTTCGCGAAATTTTGATTGGCCAAGAAACATGGCTCTAGTGAATGGGGGCTACTTGCACTATATGGAAATGAAGAAATTCTTGAAATTTTTTCTTCTCTGAAACCCGTGGTCAGATTTTAAAATAATCTCACAGAGATGTTCCTTGGGTGACCCTTTCCAAAAGCTGTACATATAATTTTGATCCGTCGAGAAACATGGCTCTTGTGAATGGGGGCTACTTGCACTATACGGATATGATGAAATTCTTTAAAATTCTCTTTCTCTGAAACCCCTGGTCAGATTTTGAAATAATTTCAGAGAGATGTTCCTTGGGTAACCCTTTTCAAAACTTGTTCATAAATTTTGATCCATCAAGAAACATGGCTCTCATGGATGGGGGCTACTTGCTCTTATACAGAAATGAAGAATTCTTAAAAATTCTTCTTTTTGAAACTGATGGTCAGATTTCGAAATGACTTTTACAGGTGACCTTTTGAAAATTGCTTCACAAATTTATAAATTTGGTTCCAATGTTTCAATACCTCAAAAAAAAAATAGACTATGGTCATCTCAAAAATTCAGGTGAGCGATCCAGGGCCATCTTGGCCCTCTTGTTTTCACAATGTTTTAAAATTTCTTTATTCTTTTGGTTGTTAGAACTTGGAACTATGTGGTAAAGGTATAACTGAAATGCAATATGAAGGTATTTGTTCATGTATTTGAATCACAAGTTTTAGACTTTCTGATAAATCTGTCGGCAGCTGGTAAGATGATCATACACATTTCCCTTTAACTGAGTGAGTGTCTGTCTCAATTATGATTACTTTTGAAACTAGTGTGGATCAAGATCAGACAGCTCAAAGCTTGCATTCATATCTTGTATCTACAATATCTGATGTAAAGAGATAGTCTTGCTTATAGAAATCTTGAAACAGCATTTCATTTGATATTTTTCCAAACAAAAAAATGTTTGTTTTCTTTATATGACACCCTAACAGTATATATCTATTTATTCAATATAATTTTTATTTATTCCTGTAGGAGTTACCAGAACAATGGAACAATACAAAGAAGACAAGCATTCAGATAAAACAGCAGGTGGCGCCACTTCAGGCCAATGAGGTGTCCAACATTCGCAGAAAAAGTGCATCCTTTGATGTCAGACAGCATGAATTTAGGGAACATTTCAGACAGATACCACCTTTCAGATTCACAGAGGAGCAACCATATCAACATCTCAACAAGGTATAACCCATTTCTCTACATTTAGTGCTTTTAATGCACTTGCAAACCAATTGCCTCAATATTTGCCTTGCCATTCTTTATGGAAAAAGTGCTATATTTTCTTATCAATTTTTCATCGCATGTGTAATTTGTTGGTTAGCTTCTAGTGATACAAGATTTTTTTTTATCAGATATTCCAATAAACAGTCTAACTATTAAAATGTTTTGTTTCCAAAAGCGGACAAGGGCACGAGATAATGGACAAAACCATTTTAATACCAAATATTTTCGTGTTTAATGAACATTGGAAAAAGGTTTTTAAATGACAAAATGGGGAAAAATAGAAATGCTGCATTTTGTCCATTTTCCCATTAGGTTGCTTACGCTTTCAACTCTTTACCACATGACAAAATTTTAGGCTTGTGCAAATTGAAAGCATTTGCAGACGAGAAAACAAAAGTGGTTGAAAATTTGAAGTTTGTATTGGGAGGGCAGAAAACATTGTGGGAAAAGGAGAAAATGCTGGTTACCAGCATTTTCTCCTTTTCCATCAATGTTTTCTAAAGACTTCTTCCGCAAGATCGTTAAAAGTCGGGATTGTGTGGTAAAAGGTTAAAAACAATTTTCAGCACTTTGGCCACTTTTAGGTTGTTGTCTAAAGATTGGATTTGGGCAAATCCAAAACATGGAAGTGTCTTCAGGAATACATACAATTAACGTTTCAGTACCATGTTGAGATTTTGGCAATGGAGAAGGAGATGCATGCTCTACTGGAGTCTGCAAATCTGTTTGAGGTGAGCATCCCTGACTTCAAGCAGCTGAAACAGTGCAGGAGGGAGATCAAGCTTCTGAAGACACTTTGGGATTATGTGATCATTGTACAAAGTAGCATAGATGACTGGAAGACAACGCCATGGAAAGAAATCAATGTGGAACAGATGGAACTTGACTGCAAGAAGTTTGCAAAGGATATTCGAAGCCTGGATAAAGAGATGAGAGCCTGGGATACCTACATAGGAGTAGAGAATACAGTGAAGAACATGCTTACATCCCTGAGAGCCGTGAGTGAGCTGCAGAATCCAGCTATTAGAGAGAGACATTGGCAACAGCTGATGGCTGCCACGAAGGTAGGATTCCTGTAGTGGTGTCCGTGGGCGTGAGGTAGAGCGTGGGCCTCATAACCTAAAGGTCCTGAGTTTGATATACGGGAGTGGGTTTCAACTTTAGGATTTTTTATTGGCCCACACATTTGGTGGGAGTACTGGTGTAGTTCCCAGGAAGCAGAATTGAGAGAGATTAGTATAAGTTGTAAGAACTTGTTTCTCAATTGATGTAAAATAAATATGTTTAAACTAAGGTGGGATTTATATATTCATTATCTATGTTAGCAGCACAACTTAGTATATAGCAAAATAAGGAAATATCAACTTCTAAGTTGAAAATTAAGATGTAAGATTTGCAATAATTGCAACAGTTAACATTCATAAATTACAATGTATCAAGCCACAAAGTATAAACTTTTCAGGAGAACACAAAAAGGAAAAGTTAACATCCCAACTCCTGATTAAATAATGGTGTGTATCAGAAAGGATAAAATATGAAATGAAGTTGAAGCAATATTGAAATTCAAAAATAGTTCTAATGGAATGGTCTCTACATGTTTTCCTCTATTCTTCTGCAGAGACTCAGCCTAGTTCTAGTGAAGTTTAACTCTTTACAAGATGACAGAATTTTGGACTAGTCCGAATTGAAAGTATTTGCAGACATCAAAATAAAAGTGACTGAAAATTTGTAATTTGCTTTGTGAAGAGTAGAAAACATGGTGGGAAAAGGAGAAAATGCTGGTTACCAGCATTTTCTCCTTTTTCCCACAATGTTTTCTAAAGGCCTCTTTCTCAGGGTCGTAAAAAGTAGGGATTGTGTAGTAATGGGTTAAGGATTATGATTATACAGTTGCCATGACTTTTAATAGCAGCTTAAAACCATGTTCATACAAACAAAGCTTTTCTTATCAAAACATTTCTATGACCAACAGGTAAGGTTTGTGATGGATGAGGACACTACACTGTCAGACCTCCTCTCCCTCAACCTGCACAACTTTGAGGATGAGGTGCACAACATTGTGGACAAAGCAGTGAAAGAAATGAGTATGGAGAAGGTCTTAAAGGAGCTGGATGTTACATGGGCCCAGATGGAGTTTGAACACGAACCCCACCCACGCACAAAGATCACCATGTTGAGAACAAGTGAGGAATTGATAGAAACCCTGGAAGATAATCAGGTAGGAACATTACAGATTGTTTTAATAGAGGGGTTTTACTGTCATAACCTTGTCGTTGGCTGTTTTGTCATCAGAGTCTTGGCAACAAATTTTAGGTTTTATATATTCAGACAAACACATCCAACTTAGACTATTTGTTAACTATCAGAAGGGAAACCCATACAAGTATCTTAGATATTTTTTACTTCATTGTGATACTTTTCAATGTAGAATTACTACTTAAAATCAAACTTTATCTGGAAGCAACATTACTTTTGCAAAGTGTTTGCACTCACTTACATTGCTGTTTTTGTATTCTTGCTTTTTTATTCAGCCGGGTACACTATGGCCTTAAGACATTACCAAATGACAAAATGTGTCAAAGGACGGAATATAATGTGGGCAATGGAGAAAGTGCTATTTACCAGCATTTTCTCCTTTTCCCATGTTCTTTTTTTCAAAGTATTCTTCCTCAAAGGTGCTACAGGACAGTCTTATGTGGTAGCAGATTCACACAGTGATGTCATTTGAAGATTTCTTCTTTTTCAGAAATTTGCTATTTTTGTGATTTTTATCTTCTTTAATAAAATGGGTCCATCATGGTCCTTTTGCAATTTTTTTCCCCATGTACCAGGATTTCAATGTTGGTTGTGTAATAAAACAGTAAGTGGATTAGGAAGAATTATAATATTTTGTAAGGGTATTGGTAAACGAGTCTCCTTTAAAGCATGGATAGATGCACTGGCTGTGGTCATATAACTCAAATAATGTTGAAAATGGTGTTAAACACCATACAGTATAATTATCTTCTTGGCCTTAACCCTTTACCGGGCAATAAAATTTTAGCTTTGTCCAAATTGAAAGCATTTGCAGATAACAATTTCACTGTGGCTCCAATGATGCAATTTTTCTTTGATAGGGTAGAAACCATTGTGGAAAAAGGAACAAATGCTGGCTACAAGAAAATTTTCCTTTTACCACAATGTTTTCATAAGGCTTCTTTTCTTGGGTGGATTAACCAATTACCAAAGCACTGGCGGACAACAAAATAAAGGTAACTCAAAAATTGAAATTTGTTTCGAGTAGGGTAGAAAACACTGTGGGAAAAGGAGAAAATGCTGGTTACCAGCATTTTCTCCTTTTCTCACAATGTTTTCAAAAGGCTTCTATCTCTGGGTTGTAAAAACCAGGGTTTGTTTGGGAAAGGGCTAAAGTCAGCATTGCATGATAAGGGGTTAATTTATCCAACAAAAATTGTTTTAGGTCCAACTCCAAAACATGTTGACCTCCAAGTACATTGCCCATTTCCTACAAGAAGTGTCCACATGGCAAAAGAAGCTGTCTACAGCTGACCAGGTCATTGGGATCTGGATGGAGGTCCAGAGAACCTGGTCCCATCTGGAGAGCATCTTCATTGGGTCTGAGGATATTAGAAATCAGCTACCAGAAGACTCCAAGCGCTTTGATGGCATAGATACTGATTTCAAGGTAAAAGTTTATACCTGCATGATGCTATTTCATGTATTGTTTGCTGTGGCTAAATGTTTGTTTGGGCTTGGAGGATTTTGCTTCTGTGCACTTACACTTATTGATATTGCTGGTTGTCTTGTGGTAAACTCCATACAAGATAACAAAATTTTGGACTTTTCTATACTGAGAAAAATGCAGTTAACAAATGAAATATGTCTTGTACTAAGCAATTTTTCTCTAAAGGGTGGAAAATATTGTAGGAAAGAGAGAAAATGCTGGTAACCAGCCCTATAGCCTCATCTATCTTGGTCATGCCAATGTGTGATTGTGTGGTATAGGGCTTAACCCATTACCACTCAGTCCCTACTTTTGACGCCCCTGAGAAAGAAGCCTTTTGAAAACACTGTTGGAAAAGGAGCAAATGCTGGTAACCAGCATTTTCTCCTTTTCCAACAGTGTTTTCTACCCTTCCCAGAAAAAAATTCTGTTTTTCAGTCACCTTTCTTTTGTCGTCTGCAAATGCTTTCACTTTGGACCAGTCCAAAATTTTCTCGTGTGGTAATGAGTTAACCCATTACCACACAACCCCTACTTTTGACGACCCTGAGATAGAAGCCTTTAGAAAACGTTGTGGGAAATGGAGAAAATGCTAGTAACCAGCATTTTCTCCTTTTCCCACAATGTTTTCTACGCTTCAAAAAGTAAATTTTAAATTTTCTGTCACTTTTATTTTATCGTCTGCAAATGCTTTCGATTTGGACTAACCTAAAATTTTGTTTTTTGGTAAGGAGTTAACCCTTTCCCAAACGGCAAATTTTGGACCAGACCAAATTGAAAGCATTTTGCAGATGACAAATTAACAGTTGCTAAAAAGATTATTTTTCTATATGATAGGGTAGAAAACATTGTGGGAAAAGGAGAAAATGCTGGTTACCAGCATTTTCTCCTTTTCCCACAATGTTTTCAAAAGGCTTCTATTCCTGACCCGTAAAAACCAGGGATTGTTTGGGAAAGGGTTAAACAATATTTATGTATCTAGAACGATCTTAAGTCAAAACTGCTTGATATTTTAGGAGATATTCTGGCCTAGGAAGGGGTTCTGCATGGCCCAGTGTGAAAAGGGTGAGGCCCTATAAGCCTCACTGGTAGAAAATAGGGTTTTTGTGTGAGTGTCCTTGGGCAAGACACTTCAGAACCACGGCATAGGACTGGTGAAACCCATGACATATATGATTAACCCATAAAACCCTGAAAAAGAATCCTTTAGTAAACATTGTGGAAAAAAGGAGAAAATGCTGGTTACCAGCATTTTCTCATTTTCCCACAATGTTTTCTGCCCTTCACAAGATAAATTTCAAATTTTCAGTGACTTTCATTTTGTTGTCTGCAAATGTTTTCAATTTGGACAAACCTAAAATTTTGTCATTTGGTAATGATTTAAGTGTGGAATATAACTGGAATGCTGTATAAACCACCATTCCTTCAATCAATCAAATAGCTAAGAAATCAAGATCTTTATATTAAATCTTTTACAGGAAAATGTCTTACAGTGTGGTTGCACCATTTTGTACTTGCTGAGGATTCTTTCTTGTTGCACTTTGCACCCAATTTCCCTGATCATTTGTTGAATTGTTGTAGCATAAGGTAAGTTAAGCTGATGGGAATATGCAATCCATAATCAAAAATGTTTTAACCCTTTTGGTGCCAAAATAAATTGGATTTTTTTAACATCTGAAAATACAAGACTCTTAAAATACACAAAAAATTAGAAAGCTTTGTGACATTTGAGTTCTTCTAAAAATGTACAAAGTTCAGATCAAAGGTCACATAACACACTTTGATCAGTGATCCACGTAACTCTTTTCTAGTAAACTAGATTCAGCTTTTTTCCATCATCTGAAAACATAATCTACCAAAAGTAGAAAAGCCTCTTAACATTTATTCTTATTATACTGCGAAGAAATTTCTCGTGATCTGATTGGTTAACATGCCAGAAACTTATATATCATGTTCCATGGCAAAAACCATGCAAAGCTAGTTTCTCTTTTGAGTGCCCCTTAAACATCACTACACATGCAACACAACATCCGAATAGGCGGTGCCGATCGATCACCAGACTGCACATTTTTGCACCAAACTGCACGTTTTAGTGACATCAGTTTCCAGTGACATCAGTTTTCATTGAATTGGGGCATTCAGAAGGGAATTTCTATTTTGTCAGCATACTCGATTCGTAAGATTATGATACAGGAAAATTTTGATTAACGCGCTTTGAAAGGGTAAAACTTTGCAGTATGATAAGCTTGTTTTATTAATTAACTATTGGATATATAGAAGTTATACAAGGAAACCGGTCCACGCGATACCAGTCACATTTCTGATTTCGTATAGTACACAGGTCATGACCCCGGCTTAATACGACTTGACCTCCGATCAATACAGTTGACCTCGTATCAATATTGATGACCCGCGACCAATACAGAAATCTCTGAATGTGATTGGTCAAAAGTTCAGTGGCGTGAGCGTCTGTGCTTATTTTTAGCCAATCAGGTTTCAGGAGGCGGCAAAGTAAAAGTAACCCAAAAATTGAAATTGTTTCCAGCAGGATAGAAAACATTGCGGGAAAAAGGAGAAAATGCTGGTTACCAGCATTTTCTCCTTTTCCAACAATGTTTTCAGAAGGCCTCTTTTTCAGGGTCGTAAAAACCAGAGGTTGTTTGGTAAAGCGTTAATTAATAAAATTGTCATTAATCAAGTGATTTCGTATTGGCCCAGTTACAGGTCCTCGGTCAGCCGTATTGACCCTCGGCCTTCGGCCTCGGGCCAATATGGCTGACCTCGGACCTGTAACTGGGCCAATACGAAATCACTTGATTAATAACATTATAGTATGGTCAGGTGGCAGGGGACTAGGAAACTTGTTCACGGCTGTGTTGAATCAATAAGTTGGTTGTTGCTATATATGCCTGTTATATTTTAAATGTAAAATGTCAGTAAATGGTTTTTAATTAATCTTGCCAAAGTACATCATGGTTGCATCCCACTCCCCCCAAAAACAACAAAACTTTTTTATCCTCTTTTAAATTGGTACAAACAAGATCAAGTTTTATATCTATATTAGGGTAGAAAATGTTGAGGCTGAAGAAGAAAATGCTGGCTACCAACATTTACTGCTTTTCCCATGATGTTCTCTAAAGCTGTCACTGTCAGGTTTGTTAAAACTCCAGATTATTTGATATAGTGATATGACAGGATAGGGATAAGATTTCGTAGTTTATATGTTTTACATCCAGGAACTGGTGAAAGAAGTGGAGGTTACAAAGAATGTGGTTGAAGCCACAAACATTCCTAAGCTGTATGACAAACTTGAGAGCATACAAGAGCAGCTAACTCTATGTGAGAAGGCGCTGGCCGAGTATCTAGAGACCAAACGACTTGCATTTCCAAGGTTTTATTTTGTGTCATCAGCAGATCTGCTAGATATCCTGTCCAATGGAAACAACCCTACTGCTGTAAGTCTGTTATATTTGTAATTTCTTTACTACAGTTCTTAATAATTCTAAGCCTCTGTTGTACAAAAAGGGTTTTATAGGCCATTAGAGTTGTCAACTTGTAAAAGCATCGATAGTCTAGAATTTGCCATTACTCCTTAGCACATAACAAAATTTAACCCATTACCACACAATCCCTACTTTTGACAACCCTGAGAAAGAAGCCTTTAGAAAACATTGTGGGAAAAGAAGAAAATGCTAGTAACCAACATTTTCTCCTTTTCCCACAATGTTTTTTTTCCCTTCACAAGGCAAGTTTCAAATTTTCAGTCACTTTTATTTTGTCATCTGCAAATGCATTTGATTTGGACAAGCCTGAAACACTGTCATTTGGTAATGAGTTAAGACTGGTCCAAAGTTGAAAGCATTTGCAGATGACAAAACTTAGTAAAAAGTGGTTAAAGTTCGGATTCTGTGGTAAAAGTTTAAATCATTCTGCAGCTAAAAGGGCCCATGACTTTTTAGCTTACCTTAGCACAAAGTGCTAAAGGTGAGCTATTGTGATAGCCCTATATCCGTCAACAATTTCTTTAAACATCTTCTCCTCCTAAATCACTGGGCCAATCTTCATGAAACTTGGCAGGAATGTTCCTTGGGTGAAGCTCTACCAAAATTGTTCAAAGAATTTAATCCCACTCATAACTCTGGTTGCCATGGCAACAAAAAGAAAAAAAAAATCTTTGAAAATATTCTTCTCTGACACTAAAAGGCGTAGAGCTTTGATATTTTGTATGTAACATCTCCTAATGAACTTCTACCAAGTTTGTTCAAATTATGCCCCTAGGGTCAAAACTGGCCTCAACCCGGGGGATAGCAAGTTTGAGCATAGGAACAAAGAAGGAAAACTTTAAAAATCTTCTCCTCTGAAACTTGAAGGCATAGAGCTTTGATATTTGGTATGTAGCATCTCCTAGTAGATCTGTACCAAGTTTGTTCAAATTATGCCCCTGGGGTCAAAACTGGCCCCACCCCTGGGGTCACAAGTTTGAGCATAGGAACAAAGATGGAAAACTAAAAATCTTCTCCTCTGAAATTTGAAGGTGTAGAGCTTTGATATTTGGTATGTGGCATCTTCTTGTGGACCTGGGGTCACAGGTTCGAACATAGCAACAAAGAAGGAAAACTTTAGAAATCTTCTCTGAAACTTGAAGGTGCAGAGCTTTGATATTTGGTATGCAGAATCTTCTAGTGGACCTCTGCCAAGTTTGGTCATATGATGTCTGTTGTGTCAAAACTGGCCATGCCTCGAAGGTCACAGGTTGGAACATAGGAACAAAGAAGGAAAATTTTTAAATTTCTTTTTCTCTTAAACAGGAGGGAAGGTGTAGAGCTTTGATATTTGGTATGTAGCATCTTTGAGTGGACCTCTACCAAGTTTGTTCCAAGGATGCTGCTTTGGTTAAAACTGACCCAGCCCCGTGGACCACAATTTCGAACATAAGACAAAGAAGGACAATTTAAAATTCTTCTTTGAATCTAGAAGGTGTAGAGCTTTAAATTGATATTTGATTGCCCTATGTCCGGCGCCTGTCGGCCGTCAACAATGTCTTTAAACATTTTCTTCTCCTAACCCATCTTGATGAAAATTGGCAGGGATGTTCCTTGGGTAAAGTTTTACCAAAGTTGCTCAAAGAATTGAATTTCACTCATAAGCTATAGTCTAAGGTGAGTGTTCCAGGGCCACTGGCCCTCTTGTTTACATGTATTTAGATACATTGTATATCATTCTGGTTTTAGGTATCAAGACATTTGACAAAGCTGTTTGACAGTATGGCAAAACTGAAGTTCAGACAAGATGACAAAGGGGAGAACACAAAGACAGCTCTGGGAATGTGGAGTAAGGATGGGGAGTATGTGGACTTGGATGAGGCTTGTGATCTTGGTGGACAGGTGAAATATGTTTAAGTTTGATATCATCAGATCTTCTTATAGGAACCGTTGGTTGATTGCAGCGAGGATATTTTTCCTCTTTCCCCTTGCCATAAGTTATTAGTTAGGCAACCTAATTGGCTACCCCAGTGCTTTGATGAGAAATTTAGTATGTATGTAGATTTATCTCTTATATTTCACAAATTACTTCATATCTCAACTTTTACACAGCTCAACATGATATCAAGTTTCATTTCTTGTTAATTATAACTATTTTCCAAACCGCAAAAATGTGGACTTGTCAAAATTGAAAGCATTGGCAGATACTAAATCACTACCAGATACCTGATAATTAAATAGTAACTTATTAAGTAAAGCTGTAATTTTGAAGTTCCATTGCAAAAATTTAAATACACACAAAAAGAATTGTTACCCATTCCAGCACATAAACCAGAACCAGATAATCTAGTAGCTTGAGCATAACTCGTCAGTAATGGACAATTATTGTATTATTTATTTGTCCATTCAGCATTTTTGGTTTATTTGGGATTTCTGAGACATAGACAATGGTAATTTATAACACGCTTATTGTGCGATTTATTTACAACAACCAGTAAAGCTTAACATCAAAGACTTACACCACATGTATGTTTATAAGTTTAACTACTTACCACACAATCCCGACTTTTAACGACCCTGAAAAAGAAAGCTTCTGAAAACATTGTAGGAAAAGGAAGAAATGCTGATAACCAGCATTTTCTCCTTTTCCCACAATGTTTTCTACCCTTCCCATATCCACTTTAAATTTTTGAGTCACTTTGATTTAGTCATCTGCAAATGCTTTCAGTTTGGATAGGTCCTAAGGTTTTCCGAAATATAAAAAAAATACATGTATATAGATATAAGTGGATATATTGACAGGAAATTTGGAATAAAAAACATACATGTATATTAATCTGAACATGGTATTTAATTTATCATCAAGTTTGCTTTGATTTGCCATTCTTGGTTCAGCTGACTCTGTGAGGTTATCGCCAGATCGCTTCCATAGCTTCATAGGGTGTTTAAACTCTAGATGCTTTTTCGTGGATGAGGTACCAACCCCCAATAACCAAATTCTAAATCACAAATACACTTACCCTTGAGCTGTAAATCTGGAGGTTACATTTCATAATACAGGGTAAGGCAAAAATGGTTCCAAACTAGAAGTAAAGTAATAAATAATGATGTTTTGTGCCACAAAATGTTGTATTAAAATATCTGTGGAAATTTACTGTTTAAAGTCATTAAAAAGTTGGAAAGACGGTCTGAAGTGATTCTGATTGAACTGTGTCAAAAGGAACATTATGTTGTGTCATGGGTTTCCGTTTTAGAATGAGTTTGTTGGACACTTGTCTGATTTACTCTGTTGATATATGATAGAACAAAAAATTTATGTTTGACACGAGAAAATATTAACGTTTTGTTCATGCAGCTATGGAGATGATATGACTATTCAAGGAAAAAATGGAGATGATACAAATATTCATAGAAAACAGTGTTTCACATGCCAAAGGGATGAAAGACAGATTTTTACATCTTGTATTTCACACAGTTGACAAATGATCTTAATTTTGTTAACAGGTTGAAATATGGCTGATGCGATTGTTGGACCGACACTGTTCAACAGTGCGACACCAGATGACAGAAGCTGTGTCATCCTATGAAGAGAAGCCAAGAGATCAGTGGCTGTTTGATTTCCCGGCTCAGGTAGCTCTATGTGGCACCCAGATCTGGTGGACAACAGAGGTAAACATTGCTTTTGGACGACTGGAAGAAGGCTACGAGAATGCTCTGAAAGACTACAACAAGAAGCAAGTACATCAACTAAACTCCTTGATTGGAATGTTGATTGGAAAACTGTCAAGTGGAGACAGGCAGAAGATCATGACAATCTGTACTATTGATGTGCATGCTAGGGACATTGTCACGAAGCTTATCACAACAAAGGTAGATAATTCTCAGGCATTCACTTGGCTCTCGCAACTCAGACACAGATGGGATGACAATGAGAGGGACTGTTTTGCCAACATTTGTGATGCTCAGTTCCGATACTGTCATGAATATCTGGGTAACACCCCACGTCTTGTCATCACACCACTCACAGACAGGTAAATGCTACTATTTATGCATATTTTAAATACAGTCAAACCTGTAAATTTGTTAACTCATTACCAAACAACACAATTTTCGGTTTGTCCATATCGAAAGCACTTGCAGACAACAAAATAAAAGTTACTGAAAACTTGTTTTGTGAAGGCTAGGAAACATTGTGGGAAAAGGAGAAAATGCTGGTAACCAGCATTTTCTCCTATTCCCACAATGTTTTCTGAGGGCTTTTTTCTCAGGGTCGTCAAAAGCAAGGATTGTATGGTAATGGGTTAATAGACTATCCTAAGGAATATAAAAAAATGACTCTTACACCAGTTAGTCTTTTAATTAACTCTTTACCAAACCACAAAATTTTGGACTAGTCCAGATTGAAAGCAATTGCAGACGACAAAATAAATGTGAATCAAATTTGAAACTTGTTTTGAAAAGGGTAGAAAACATTGTGGGAAAAAGAGAAAATGATGGTTACCAGCATATCTCCTTTTCCCAAGATGTTTCAAAGACTTTCTTTCTCAGGGTCGTTAAAAGTTGGGATTATGTGGTAAAGAGTTAATGCAAGTTGAATGGAGCAAATGCCGGATGGGTGTGGAATCAAAACAATGTTTTCTTAAAGCAGTGACAGAAGTCAAAGTACAATGCATAAATTGACTAAATGTATATCCATCAAATCAAACTTCACAAACAAGGCAGACTGTTCTTTTGTCTATTACAAACTAGATTAATCTAATTTGTTGTCTGCCATAGCTCTCATTTGGAAGAGTCGACATTTTGTTATTGATAAGAAAACTATTTAAAATTCATTCTTTTGATAGATGCTACATCACCTTGACCCAGTCCCTCCATTTGATCATGAGTGGGGCACCTGCGGGACCTGCTGGGACAGGGAAGACTGAGACAACCAAGGATTTGGGAAAAGCACTTGGTATAATGGTCTATGTATTCAACTGCTCCGAACAGATGGACTACAAGGTATAAATGCATGAAATCAACACTTCTAGAAACAAATTGCATCAAAGGACTTTTAACTCTGTACAAAATAATTCAGACTTCTAACATCCCTAGGGGAGTGCTTTCAAAAACATTTCAGTAAAAGAAAGAAATATTGGTACCCAGTTTCTTCTTCTTTTCCACTGTGTTTTCTTATATTCCAAAAAGAAAATAGTTTTGAGTCACATCTGTTTTGTCATCTTCAAAATGCTGCCAATTTGGTCAGGTCTTTATCCTTTACCACATAATGACGACTTTTGACAACCCTGAAGAAGAAGCCTTTTGAAAACAAATTGTGGGAAAATAAGAAAAAGCTGGTAACCAGCATTTTCTCCTTTACCGACAAGTTTTCTACCCTGTCAAAGAAAAGTTGTGTCATTTGATCACTATTGAATTATTGTCTGGAAATGGATTCAATTTGGATGGGTCTAAAATTTTGCTATGTGGTAAAGGATTAAATTTTGTCTTTTGGTATAGAGTTGAAATATATTTCTGGAATATTGGTCATCAACCTGAATTAACCCTTTACTCCATAGATATTCATTTTGACATATCAGCAACAGACAGCTTTTGAAAACATTGTGGGAAAAGGAGAAATTGCTCGTAACGAGCAATTTCTCCTTTTTCCACAATGTTTTCCACTTAATCAGATATTTGTATCCTCATTTGTCCATATTTTTGACATCATATCTTTATTTGCAGCTGGAATGGAAGAGCCTCAAATTGGCATATCAGATAAAGGGTTAAGAATTGATATATTTTTGGATTTTTATGTAATTTGCAATATTAACTGTGGTTGAGTCCAGTCTACAACTTAAGACTTTTATGACAAGTTTCACTGAATTACTGGGATCATGCTTGCAAAAGGTTGTCATTTTCAAAAAACTGTGATTATACAGCAATGGGTTAAACATTTTTCTTTCAGTCTATTGGAAATATATACAAAGGACTGGCCCAGTCTGGGGCCTGGGGCTGCTTTGATGAGTTCAACAGAATTGCTGTGGAGGTGCTGTCTGTGGTCTCCGTCCAAGTTAAGACTATCCAAGATGCCATCAAAGCCAAGAAAAAAAAGTTTGACTTTCTAGGAGAGAACATTGCCCTCAAGTGGACAGTTGGACTGTTCATTACCATGAACCCAGGTTATGCTGGGAGAACTGAGTTGCCTGAAAATTTGAAAGCTCTCTTTAGGTAGTGAAAAAAGTTTGTTTATATATTTGAAGGCCACTCTTTTGTAGTCTTTGCTTTTGCCATAATATTTTCAAACTTAGTGTGCTGCAAGACAGGGCCATATATAAGGGAGGCTGTGATGAGAAAGCAATGTATTTTTCATAATCTAGTTTCTGTGTTATGTTACTCTAAATGACAAAATGGTAGACCAGTCCAAAATAAAAGCATTTGCAGACAACATTTTCAATGTGACTGAAAAGGTGCAATTTTTTTTGGATGGGATTGAAAACATTGTGAGAAGAGGAGAAAATGCTGGTTACTAGCATTTTCTCCTTTTCCTACTATGTTTTCAAAAGCCTTCTTTCTCAGGGCGTTAAAAGTCTGGATTGTGTGGTAAAGAGTTAAGATGCTTCCCTAAAAGACAAGTGAGAGAACTTCAGAACAAACTAAAAGTTGTAGGAGCAGGAAATGGAAGTGCATTTACAGTCCAACCATTCAGAAGTTGTTCTTTCAGTCCATGTTAGAGGTAAACCGTAGCCTAGTACTGGTGCTATGTAGGACATACATGAATACATGTATGTGAACTGTTGCAGAGATACAATTGAAAAAAAAAAATTTGAAAGCTATGTAAAACAGCAGTCAACCATGTTGCAAGTAATTAAGTTTCATTGAGACAATTTTAAGACTTTACCATGTAATCCCAGGTTTTACAGCCTTTAGAAAGAAGGTGTTTAAAATGAAAAAAAATATTGTGGGAAAAAAGAGAAAATGCTGGTATACAGTATTTTGTCCTTTCCCCAAAATCCTTTTTACCTTTGAAACCACGGTTTCTACCATTTGAGCCTTAACTGGTCATCTGTAAATGCTTTTGGTTGTGAACAAGTCTTTTATTTGGTTGTTTGATAAACATTTATGACTACTTACAACATGATTTTTGTAACCCTTTATCCCATAAGGCATTTCTATTGTATCTCTAATTGACCCTAAATAACAGCAAGGGTGATGCTGTTTCTTATGTGTATATGACAGCTTTTGATAGCATAGAAAACATTGTGACAAAAGGTGAAATTGCTCGTCATTTTCCAAAGGCTCCCACAAACAATGCGTAGAAAATGGAGTAAAGGCTTAACAGACATTTTAGAATTTGATGACATACACTCATTTAATGTTCTGATTCATTATTTTAGACCATGTGCGATGGTTGTCCCTGACTTTGAGCTGATTGCAGAGATCATGTTGGTGGCAGAGGGTTTTATTGATGCCCGACAGCTAGCTAGAAAGTTCTTGACTCTGTACAGTCTGTGTAGGGAACTATTGTCCAAACAGGACCATTATGACTGGGGTCTACGGGCCATCAAGTCTGTCCTCGTGGTGGCAGGATCTCTCAAGAGAGGGGATCCAGACAGACCGGAGGATCAGGTAAGCTTGTTTATATACATGTTTAAGGATCTACTCTTTATTTGCCATAAAGATGCCTTTTAGATTTTTTGCTTTCAGCTGACAATGTGCAGCCTGCTCTAAATAGATCGGAAGGTTAGGTAGACCTGTTGATAAACAAGCTTTTAGTCTTTACACAGAGCAAAGATTCCTGTTGGAAATTTTGCTCTAGCAGACAAAGTGCAGTATAGTCTTTGGTCTGCTGTTCATGATTGATACTTTTTAAGATATGGCCACATATACCAAGTTAAAAAAGCCTTTACGACACCACAAAATTTAGACATGTCAAAATTGAGAGCACTTGCAGACAACACATTGTATGTAACCTAAAATATCAAACCTGTCTATCACAGGGGGAAAAAAATGTGGTAAGCAGCATTTTCTACTATTTCCTACAGGTTTTCAAGAACCTTTTTGTTGGTGTATGGTTAAATGTTGTCATTGTGTGCAATAAGGTTAAGATGCAGTATTAGGTGTCTTTGTAAAACCTAAAAAACAAATGTCTAGGAAAATAAATGGCGGGAGTTAGCTGATATGCTGACTCGACTTTCAGCAACAGAGTTTATTATAAGTTTGCATGATTTCATAAGCACTGTTTTATCTCTTAACCTATTACCACATAATGACGACTTTTGACACCCCTGAGGAAAAAGCCTTTTGAAAACATTGTGCGAAAAGGAGAAAATGCTGGTAACTAGCATTTTCTCCTTTTCCTACAATGTTTTCTACCCTATGAAAGCAAAATTGCATCATTTGAGCCACTCTGAAATTGTCATGTACAGATGCTGTCAATTTGGTTAGGTCTAAAATTTTGCCATGTGGTAAAGGGTTAAAGCTGACTTATTAGTCCTGTGCCACCCATACCAAGTTTTAAAGATCCCAAGGATGAAGCCTTTTCAAAACATTGTGGGAAAAAGAGAAAATACTAGTAACCAACATCTTCTCCTTTTCCCACAATGTTTTCTACTTGTTCATGGACAGAAATCATCATTATTGCTACCTTTAATTTTTCATCTGCAAATGCTTTCATATTAATCAAGTACAAAATTTATTTTGTGACAAAGAGTCAACTGTGTACTGTAAGACAATTTCTCTTTTTAATTTGTCAAAATTGTAACTGTTTACTGATGGCAAATTTAAGTGATTCAAGTGATGATACTTGTAATTATTTTTGATAGAATGGAAAACATTGTGGGTAAATGAGAAATTGCTGGTTACCACTTAGCCTTTAACTACCTATGGTGGTTTCAAAAGTTGCCATATCCAGGATCATTAACCCTTTACTACACAATCATGACTGTAAACAACCCCCCCCCCAAAAAAAAAAAAAAAAAAAAAAAAAAAAAAACTTTTGAAAACATTATGGGAAAAGGAGAAAATGCTGGTAACCAGCATTTTCTTCTTTTCCCTCAATGTTTTCTACCCTTTCCATTACAAACTTTAATTTTTAAGTCATGTTTATTTTTGTTGTCTGTGAATGCTTTGAATTTGGACAGTCCAAATTTTTTTTGTTTGGTAAAGAGTTAATTAGGGATTGATAATTAAAGGGTAAAAACAGATGTCCATTTTGAACCAGGTACTGATGAGGGCTCTAAGGGACTTCAACCTCCCCAAGATTGTCATGGATGATGTCCCTATCATCATGGGACTGATAGGGGACTTGTTCCCAGCCCTTGATGTCCCCAGAAAAAGGGACCTAGACTTTGAAAAGCAAGTGAGACAAGCTACACTGGAACAGAAACTACAGCCAGAGGACAACTTTATTCTGAAGGTAGGTATGGTACAACAAATTAATGTTATGTCTTCGACATATACATGTAGATGCCTTCCAGGGTCGTAGCCTGAGCAATATTTTGATGTTAGAAAGCAGCCACTGGCATGGAATTTTGTGTGACCTACTGGTAAAGAAACTCTAGGAAGACTTTAATGGCTGCTGTGTGGCTGCAATATGTCTGGAACAACTTTAAAAAAGGTTCTTAGCACAAATCAAACACATTGCAACATGGCACAGGTCAAGAGAATGTTACAGCTCTCAAACTTTTGTAAAGATGTAGCAAATGTTGATAGGGAACAACAGAGAAACAGCTCAATTAACAGAGATTAGTCTAGCTTATACTCTTAAGAACTCATTTCTCAGTCAATGTAAAATAGATATGTTTAAACTTAACTAACAGCATTTTCTCTTTTCTCACAGTGTTTTCAAACAGCTGCTTTCTAAGTGTCAGCAGAACATTGATTCTGTGGAAAATGATTTACTATAATGCTTTCAAATGTATTCATATATTCAACTTAATCAGTCATACTTTAAAAACAAAAAAAAAGGTCTTTTGCTGCAACCTTGTTTGATGCATAGCTATGAGAAATATAAAGTAATGACAGTCTGCCACAGCATACCATTTTTATGAGCATACAAAGCATTATTCATGTTTATTTCACACAGATTGTACAACTTCAAGAGCTGTTTGATGTACGCCATTCTGTCTTCCTGCTGGGAAATGCTGGAGTGGGTAAAAGCAAAGTGTGGAACACCCTGGTAAAAACCTACAAGAATCAAGGTCGCAAACCACAGGCCATTGACCTTGACCCAAAGGCTGTCACCAACAATGAGCTGTTTGGAATTATCAACCCTGCTACAAGAGAATGGAAGGATGGTAGGTTAGGATTACTATAAACCATGGCCATATCAAATCTCTATCACACCATCTCATATTTTATCACTCTCTTGATAGCAGGCCTTTGAAAACTTTGTTTGAAAGGGAGAAAATGCTGATAACCAGCAATGTCTTCTATTTCAACAATGTTTTCTAGCCTAACAAAAACCAATCTCATCATTTGAGTTACCTCTAATTGTATGACTGCAAATGCTTTTGATAAGGACACCCTCCAGTAAAGAGTTGAATTTCCCTACCCCATACCAACAGATTTTGATAATATTGTAGGAAAAAACACAAGTGCTTATCAGAGGTATTGTTTTCAAACTTTCTCAGACAAAACTCTGTTCTGAAGAATCATTTTGGAATCATTGTGGTAACCAGCAATATTTCCTTTTCCCAAAAAGCTTACTACCATTTCAAAGACAAATCCATTCATTGCAATCTCATTTTACTCATCATTTGCAAATGCTTTCAATTTTGAAAAGGCTATAATTTTGTGATCTAGTAAAGCTGTAATCTGCAGTTTTGGTGTTTCATATTTATTCTAACTGTGGCCAGCTACTGTGAAAATGTAACAGGTGGTGAAAAATATTGCGGCTTGACTGGGATTTGAACCCAGGGCCTCCTAACCAAGTGAGCTACCGGACCACATGTCGATACGGCCGCACGATATATCACCAAATACCTGTACCCAGTTACATTATACCTTTACATCTATCTGTGGAATAGACAGTATACTACAAAAGTGTGCCGGTATAAAACATTTTTCACCAGCTGTGATGGCAATGAATAACTCAAGAATCATAGACCTGGATGATATTCTTTAACCCTTTACCAAAATGATCCCTGGCTTTTATGACCCTGAGATAGAAGCCTTTTGAAAACATTGTGGAAAAAGGAGAAAATGCTGGTAGCCAGCCTTTTGTCCTTTTCCCACAATTTTTTTTTACCCTGCTTGAAACAAATTTTAATTTCTTAGTTAGGTTTATTTTGTCTTCTACAAATGCTTTCAGTTTGGACAAGTGTAAAATTTTGTTGTTTGGTAAAGGGTTAAAATTGCTTCAATAACATGGAAAGCATTTGATCATGTCATCAAATGAACCTACTATGGATTTGAAGAATGGCACTTGTTATACTTGACAGAAGGCAAAATGAGGGAAAACATATTGATTGATTGATTGTATGGTGTTTAACGCTGTTTTCAACATTATTTCAGTTATATTGCAGTGGCCAGTGCCCCTATCCATGCATTCCTGGAGTTTCTTTTAACAGTACTTTGCACAATATTCTTTCCAAGCCTCTGGCTGCTTTCGTCGAAACAATAAGTCTGCAGTGGGAGACAAATCAATCCTGTCGCAGTGACTACCATCAATCCTCGGAAAGAAATTGGCCGAGCCAGGGGTCATAGCCAGGGATCGAACCCAGGACCCTGTGTTTTCAATTCCTGCACGCTACTGACTGATCTGTGGAAAGAGGGTTAACTCTTTACCAAACAACAATTTTAGACGGGTCCAAATTGAAACATTTCCAGAGGACAAAATAAATGTGACTAAATATTTAAATTTGGTTTGGGAAGGGTAGAAAACATTGTTTGAAAAGGAGAAAATGCTTGTTACCAGCATTTTCTTCTTTTCCCACAATGTTTTCAGAAGGCTTCTTCCTCTGGGTCGTAAAAACCAGGGATTGTTTGGGAAAGGGTTAAATGCATCTGCAAAAAAATATCAGCCCAGTTTGGCTTTTACTGTCCCTGCAAGCTGACCTTGGTAAAACTTTCTTGCTATTTTTTAACCCTTTACCCCATAAGGCATTTCTGTGGTATCTCTAATTGACTCTAAATAACAGCAAGGATGAAGCCGTTTCTTATGTGTATATGACACCTTTTGATCGTGTAGAAAACATTGTGGCAAAAGGTGAAATTGCTCGTCACGAGCAATTTCACCTTTTGCCGCAATGTTTTCCAAAGGCTCCTGCAAGCAATGTGTTGAAATGAGTATCTATGGAGTAAAGGGTTAAACTTCTTCATGACCAAGGTCTCTTTTACCTTGGGATTTAGATAGTTGTTTGACAGACTGGATAGTATGGTTCCATTGATATAACTTATTATATAACAACCTACTTGTTATAACCCTTTACCCCATAAGGCATTTCTATGGTGTCTCTAGTTGACTCTAAATAACAGCAAGGATGAAGCCGTTTCTTATGTGTATATGCCACCTTTTAACCCATTACCACTCAATCCCTACTTTTGACGCCCCTGGGAAAGAAGCCTTTTGAAAACACTGTGAGAAAAGGAGAAAATGCTGGTAACCAGCATTTTCTCCTTTTCCCACAGTGTTTTCTACCCTTCCAAGAACAAATTTCAATTTTTCAGCCATATTTATTTTGTCGTCTGCAAATGCTTTCAATTTGAACCAGTCTAAAGATTTTGTCGTGTGGTAATCGGTTAATAGCATAGAAAAGATTGTGGCAAAAGGTGAAATTGCCTGTGATGAGTAATGACACCTTTTAATAGCATAGAAATTATTGTGGCAAAAGGTGAAATTGCTCGTTACGAGCAATTTCACCTTTTGCTATAATGTTTTCTGAAGGCTCCTACAAGCAATGCGTAGAAATGAGTGTCTACTGGAGTAAAGGGATAATACAACACAGGTGATGAAAGAATAGGGATATAATCACATCATAGGTTTGGGTTTTGAATCCTATTGATTGAGGGAAATGAACCTTTGGAACTACTTATTTTATGGTACAGTTCCTCGTAAGCTTGTCATGCAACAATCATTGAGGGTGAGTGATATAAAAGTGAATCATGCTCTAGCAAAAGGGGGGCTTAATACATCTCCGTAATCTATCACACCTAGCAAGATTTTATATACATATGGATCCATAACACCAACTTTTTTCAACAAATGATTGAATAATGATGTAGACTGGTCCTTAGACATACAGAAGACTGAGCTATAACAAAAAGTGTTGACCCAGGTTAGCCTGTGCAGTATGTGCAGGCTGACACCTGGAACAATACTTTTTGCATATGCATGACGTCCCCTTTTCACAGAGCATGGCTCAAGCATATTTTTTTTTTTAACCCATTACCACACAATCCCTACTTTTGACGACCCTGAGAAAGAAGCTTTTAGAAAACATTGTGGGAAAAGGAGAAAATGCTGGTTTCCAGCATTTTCTCCTTTTCCCACAATGGTTTTTTTTACTCTTCATGGAACAAATTTCAAATTTTCATTCAGCTTTATTGTGTTGTCTGCAAAGCTTTTGATTAGGCCACACCTACAATTTTGTCATTTGGTAATGAGTTAGTAAACTTTTTTAGCTTGTAATATATATTTTTTCTTTCAGGTCTTTTATCTGTGATCATGCGGGACCTTTCTAATGCCAGTGGGGATGGACCCAAGTGGATAGTTTTAGATGGGGACATTGATCCCATGTGGATTGAGTCCCTAAATACTGTGATGGATGACAACAAGGTCCTGACCCTTGCCAGTAATGAAAGGATTCCTTTGACCCCTTCAATGAGATTGCTGTTTGAGATCAGTCACCTGAGAACTGCTACTCCAGCAACAGTATCTAGGGCTGGTATCCTGTATTTGAATGTGACTGATTTGGGCTGGAACCCGTAAGTTACCTTTGTTAATGTTGGCTCTGTAGTTTAATCCTCTACCAAAGTACTTAATATTGCTTAGACCTTATTTAATGTTTAAACCTTAATTAACCCTTTCCCAAACCACAAATTTTAGACTCTTCCAAACTGAAAGAGTTTGCAAACAACAATTTTAGATTTTGAGAAAATGGCAGAAAGTTCTCAGAAAGGGTAGAAAACACTGTAG
Organism: Tridacna crocea; assembly: GCA_943736015.1. Classification (NCBI taxonomy): domain Eukaryota; kingdom Metazoa; phylum Mollusca; class Bivalvia; order Cardiida; family Cardiidae; genus Tridacna; species Tridacna crocea. Next base: position 29,146,840 of record OX031070.1, read on the forward strand.
GAAAACGAGAAATCGCTGGTTACAAGAAAAACCATATACAAATATTGAATAAAATTAAGTTTGTATCTGAAGACAATATTTTTGAAATATCTTCTTTGGCTATTAATATTGAATTCCCAACAGTACAATCAGTGATTTCGATATATAAATACATGTATCTTTCAAACTGAAAGAGTTTGGAAACGACAATTTTAGATTTTGAGCAAATAACAGAAAGTTCTCAAAAAGGGTAGAAAACACTGTAGGAAAAGGAGAAATTGCTCGTTACGAGCAATTTCTCCTTTTCCCACAGTGTTTTCAAAAGACTTTTACTGCAGATAAGTAAAGACCAGGGCTTGTTTGGGAAATGGTTAAAGTGCCAAATGAACTCAGGAACCATTCTTCAGTCTAGATTAAGACTAAGATACTTGCAATATCATGGTTGCCTTCACCTATGGTGTTTATTTAAAGCAGACTCTTTTATCGAAGATCAGACTGCACATTTTGTGCAGTCCAGTCTTGATTTATACTGGCCACAAAGTCAACTTTAGTAGTGAAAGGCACTTTAAGGATCAACATTATGTTTTAACAATATTGGTTCATATCATTGCAGAGCATAATAACACTCACATAGAACCATGTTCTGTAAAAGCCACTTGCTGCTTTCCCCTACAAGCATCTTCAAACGGTTTAGACATGAGAGAAGAATGAGTTTAAAGATAGGATTGTTTGCTAAAGGTTGCATCTATTTTCATTTTGGAAGAAAGGTTGAGGTTTTGATGTAGCCCTGTCATAGTCTGTGTCATAAGGCAAAAACTTTGACACGTTATAATAGCTCTGTCATTATGTAAGACAATCACTTCATGTTCAAACTCTAACTAGTCATACCCATTAACGCCTTCCCAAACAAGAAATTTAAGACTCTTTTTTTTCTCCCCGTGGGGTCCCGGGGGTTTTTACTGTATAGAATAGGACCTCGGCCTTTCTCTATGGCATGTCGTAGAAGGCGACTAAAATTAGAGACAAACGGCTGCTTTCCTCGTAATTCGTAGGATTGCAGCAGGCTGGGTAGTTCTTATTCCAAATCCTATATTTTTTTCTCAATGTAAATAGGGTTTGGAATGGGAATCAATTGGCCTGTGGGACCCCGTGTGGTTTAATCGGGGGTATAAGAATAAACCACTGCAGTCCCGCGATCGTCACATCTGCCATTTCATCTGGCGGAACAAAAGTGACAGCATGCATGTCGTAAAAGGCGACAAAAGGGGCATCATTTTGTGTTTCATCCATTCCTCATTTATCATGTTTGTCTTGTGTTGTTCAACATGTATGTTATTTTCACCTCACATTATTGCTTACTAAATAAGTGCGCCCAATATGACCCAAGTTGTCGACGGGCCTTAAAACACTATTCATTCATTCATTAAGACTCTTTTAAACTGAAAGAGTTTGCAGATGACAATTTTAACTTTCATAACAATGGCAGAAAATTATCCGAACAGGCAGAAAATTATCCGAACGGGCAGAAAACACTGTGGGAAAGGGAGAAATTGCTTGTTACGAGCAATTTCTCCTTTTCCCACAGTGTTTTCAAAAGACTTGTACTGCAGACACTTAAAAACTAGGGCTTGTTTGGAAAAGGGTTAAAAGGGTAGCCCATACAAGAGGGGTAGATAACCATACAAAATATTTATGACCCAGTTATGTCCTTTTTGGACTTAGAATTTTCAGTGAAGATCAATCTCTTTCTAGCTTAAGTCAAGCATTGGCACCCACATATGGAACTCTTATTTCCCTATATTTTCTATAGGTATGTATCAAGTTGGATTGAAACCAGAGAAGTTCAGTCAGAGAGAGCCAACTTGACCATTCTGTTTGAGAAATATGTGGCCACATGTTTGGAAGTGATGAGGATGAGATTCAAGAAAATCACACCCATTGTAGAGATTGCCCATGTACAGATGTTGTGCTACCTTCTTGAGAGCCTTCTCACCCCAGAGAACACGCCCCCAGATTGCCCAAAAGAGTTATATGAGCTCTACTTTGTGTTTGCTACAGTTTGGGCTTTTGGTGGTTGTACATTTCAAGATCAGGTATGAAACTGAAATAGCTTAATAGCTTTGCTAAACCCTTTACTCCATAGATACTCATTTCGATGTATCAACAATAGACAGCTTTGAAAAAATTGCTCGTAACGATTAATTAATATGGGGAAATATTTGCCTAAAAAGGTAAAGGTCTGGGAAAATAAGGCACAAGTTATTTTCACGGACCTTTCCCTTTTGAGGCAAACAAGCTGATGAAATAAATTATATATTATATTTCTTCTGATTATTTTGTCAACAAATGCCACTTTTAAAACCAGTGATCTCAATTCAATTAACCGATTATGTCATTTTTTAGCAAAGTAGAACAAAACAATATATTCCAGATTTTCAGCACAAGGAAAATATTCACAGTGATGGGAAAATAATTCCCCCCCCCCCCACCAGCTTAAATGACGTCATTTCTTTACCCATAGCATTTCTAAAAATAGACTCTAGAGGCCACATTTTCTGAAAGTTGGTCAGAATGTTTGTCATGTGGGGTCAAAAACAAGGTCATTAGGTCAAATCTTAGAAAAACCTTGTTTACGCTCTAGAGGCCACATTTTGAGTCCAAAACTCTTGAAAGTTGGTCAGAATATTTGCCTTTATGATATCTTGGACAAATTTGAAAATGGGTCATGTTGAGTCAAAAACTAGGTCACCAGGTCAAATGTTAGAAAAACCTTTTGTAGGATCTAGAGGCCACATTTTCAGTCCAAAACTCTTGTAAGTTGGTCAGGATGTTTGCCTTGATGATATATTAGACGAGTTTGAAAATGGATCATTTGGGGTTGAAATTAGGTCACCAGGTCAAATCTTAGAAAAACCTTGTATATGCTCTGGATGCCACATTTTCAGTCCAACACTCTTGAAAATTAATCAGAATGTTTGCCTTTATAATATCTTGGATGAGTTTGAAAATGGGTCATGTTGGGTCAAAAACTGTGTAAATAGGTCAAATGTTGTGAAAACCTTTTGTATGCTCTGGAGGACACATTTTCAGTCTGATACTCCTAAAACTTCTTCATAATATTTGTCCTGGTGATACCTTGAATGAGATTGAAAATGGGTCATGTGGAGTCAAAAACTAGGTCAATGGGTCAAATATTAGAAAAACCTTGTGTACACTCTAGAGGCTACATTTTCTGCCTGATACTGTTCAGACTTGGTCAGAATATTTGTTTTGGCGATGTCTCAAAAGAGTTTGATAATGGGTAATTGTCTGGTCCAAAACTAGGTCACTTGGTGAAATCTGAAAAAAACCTTTTGTACGCTGTAGAGGCCACATTTTTAGTCCAATACTCATGAAACTTAGTCAGAATGTTTGTCTTATTGATGTCTCAAAAGTGTTTGATGATGGGTAATGTCTTATCAAAAACTAGGTCACTGGGAAACTAGATGGTTCATGTTTGGTCAATAGACTCAGGTGAGCGATTTCAGGGCCATCATGGCCCTCTTGTTTTACCACAGTATAGATCAAGATCAGACTGCTCAAGACTTGTTGTTTGATCTTTGAATTAATCTGTTTTCTACTTTGTAAAGGTCCATTTTATTAATTAACCCTTTACCAAACAACAAAACTTTAGACTGGTCCAAAATGAAAGCATTTGCAGACAACAAAATCAATGTAACTCAAAAATTGAAATTTGTTTCCAGCAGAATAGAAAACATGGTGGGAAAAGGAGAAAATGCTGGTAAAGGGTCAAATATGCTGAGTGTACCACTCTTTTAATATTCAATTGCAGCTGGTGGACTACAGAGTAGAATTCACCAAATGGTGGACAACAGAGTTCAAGACAATCAAATTTCCAGCAGGAGGTACTGTGTTTGACTACTATATTGACAATTCCAGCCACAAGTTTGAACCTTGGACAAAGATGGTGCAGAAGTTTGACCTTGAACCTGACCTTCCACTTCAGGTTAGTGAAGTACAGGAATCTTCTTGAAATTATCTAACGATTTACCAAATAACAAAATGTTGGACTAGTCCAAATTGACAGCATTTGCAGACAACAAAATGAATCTGAATCAAAAATTGAATTTTGATTTTGGAAGGGTAGAAAACAATGTGGGAAAAGGGGAAAAGGCTGGTTACCAGCATTTTCTTCTTTTCCCCCAATGTTTTCAAAAGGTTTCTTTCCCAGGTCATGGAGAGTCAGGATTGTGTGGTGACGGATTAAGCAGTTACAGTCGCCTTTACTGTCTGGCAAGGAATTGAAGAGAGGGCAGTAACTGTTATTCGATAAACAGCATGCTAAACATTTACCATAGGATTTGTTGTAGTATTTACCAATAGACTGGAATATGGCCAGTTTTATGGTGAAAAATTGTATACAACCATGATTCAGCCGGTCGTGGTACACAACACTGAAATTAAAGTGTTGAACCCTTTGTCAAAAAATCCCAAGTGTTATTAATGATCCCTAGAAAGAGGTTGCAAAGACTGTTAAAAACATTACGGGAAAAGGTGAAATAGCTAGTGATCAGCACTCTCTCCATTTTTCAGTACTTTCAGCCTCTTAAAGACAACTCCCCTTATCAGGGGTAAATTTCATTTGAGGCCTGAAAATTCTTGGACGTGTCTAAAGTTTTGTTATTTAAATAAGATATTAAGGGTCTTGAATGATACAGTTGCATGCAAAACAACTTTCGTGTTTAGGCATTTACAGCAGGACTTTGCTCATTTGTTTCTTTCTCTCTATCAGTCTGTTTTAGTGCACACCGCTGAAACAGCCAGAGTCAAATGGTTCCTAGACATTCTACTTGAGAAAAAACGGCCTGTCATGTTGGTGGGCAATGCTGGGACAGGTAAAACAGTCCTGATGAATGACAAGCTGAAGAACTTGTCCGAGGATTACATGGTTACAAATGTACCATTCAACTTCTACACAACTTCTCAGATGTTACAGAACGTCCTGGAAAAACCCCTAGAGAAAAAAGCTGGACGTAACTTTGGCCCTCCTGGAACACGCTCACTGATCTACTTTGTTGATGATTTGAATATGCCTGAAGTTGACAAGTACTTTACAGTGCAACCACACACTCTGATGAGGCAGCACATAGATCATAATCACTGGTATGACCGTACCAAACTGACTCTTAAGGACATTCGTAACACTCAGTATGTGGCTTGTATGAACCCTACAGCTGGTTCCTTCACTATAGATACTAGACTACAGGTAGGAGAAACAGTGCAGATTGTTTAACCCTTTACCACACAATGCCGACTTTTTAGGACCCTGAGACAGAAACCTTTTTGAAAACATTGTGGAAAAAGGAGAAAATGCTGGTAACCAGCATTTTCTGCTTTTCCCACAACGTTTTCTACCCTACTGAAGACATACTCCAGCATTTGAGCAACATTTATTTGGCTGTCGTCAAATGCTTTCAGTTTGAACCAGTCTAAAACTTTGCCAATTGGTTAAGAGTTAACCCCTATCCTGGTAAATAGAAGAAAGTTTCCAGCAGATAATGTAGACCCAGATAATACTGATTGAAAGGTATTGTTTGAGGAAAGATATCTCCATATTGGACAGAGGAGAATCAAGATCTGGCTGCCTGTTTTGTGCCATCGGCTGCTGTCAAAGCTTTTCACAAATACACTTGTTTCATGTGCCATTGCTGGTATGAGATTTTGTTGATTTTTAGCTCACTTAGCACAAAGTACTAAAGATGAGCTATTGTGATTGCCCTATGTCCGTCGTCTGTCGTCCATCGTACGTCGTCTGTCAACAATTTCTTTAAAGACCTCTTCTCCTCCTAAACCACTAGGCCAATCTTGCTGAAACTTGGCAGGGATGTTCCTTGGGTGAAGCTCTACCAAAGTTGTTCAAAGAACTGAATTTTAATCTTAAGCTGTAGTCTAAGGTGAGCGCCAATAGCCCTCTTGTCCAATTCTGTCATCTTCATTGGATCATGAATTTGTTATACGCCCGAAGGGTCGTATTATGTTATACCCCCGGTCGTCCGTCCGTCCGTCCGTCCGTCCGTCTGTCTGTCCTTCCGTCTGTCCGTTAGCAATTTCTTGTGTGCGCAACTCCTCCTACAGTTTCCATCGGAATTATTTGAAACTTGCCACAATGAATCTCCATGATGTCTAGTTGTGCACCTGGGTCTTAGAATTTGGATCGCTGTTTGCGTTCTAAAATTATCTGCCCTTGATTTCTGAAATAACCAACTTTTCACTTTGAATTTTTTGTTCCAGCTATAACTTCCATACTATGAAAGGTATCAACTTGAAACTACATACACTGATAGGACTTATTATGGAGAAGTGCAGTGCACATGAACCATAACTCTGCCAACGTTATTTTTTGAGTTACTGCCCTTTGTTAATTTTCAGTTTGAATTTTTATAACTTCTAAACTATGAAAGCTATTAACTTGGAACTTCATACACTGATAGAACCCATTATGGAGAAGTGCATTGCACACTCTGTCACCTTTATTATTTGAGTTATTGCCCTTTGTTAATTTTCACTTTGAATTTTTGTCCAGGCCATAACTTCCAAAGTATAAAAGATATCAACTTGAAACTACATACACTGATAGAACATATTATGGAAAAGAACAGTGCACATGAACCATGACTCTGCCAATGTTATTTTTTGAGTTACTGCCCTTTGTTAATTTTCAGTTTGAATTTTTGTCCAGGCCATAACTTCCAAACTATAAAAACTATTAACTTGGAACTTCATACACTGATAAAACCTATTATGGAGAAGTGCATTGCACATGAAGCATAACTCTGCCACTTTTACTTTTTGAGTTATTGCCCTTTGTTAATTTTCAGTTTGAATTTTTGTCCCGGCCATAACTTCCAAATTATAAAAGCTATTAATTTGGAACTTCATACACTGATAGAACCCATTATGGAGAAGTGCATTGCACATGAATCATATCTCTGCCATCTTTTTTATTTCAGTTATTGCCATTGGTTAATTTTCAGTTTGAATTTTTGTAAAGAATATAACTTCCAAACTTCAAAATCCATTATCTTGAAACTTCAAAGACTAATAGGACACATTATGAAGAAGTGCATTGCACAAGAACCATAACTCTGCCCTCCCTCCTTCTGAGTTATTGCCCTTTTCACTTTGAATTTTTGTCTGGGCCATAATTTCTAAAATATAAAAGGTATGATCTGGGACCTTCAAAGACTGATAGAACACATTGTGGATAAAAGCAATTCACAAAAAAAAAATTTGTAACTTTGCCACCTTTATTTTTTTAGTTATTGCCCTTTAATATTTTTCATATATCATGGAGAATAACTACTCTTCATTCATGGCCCATCTGTCAATGTAAGTCATTTCACTGACAAGCCCCTTCGGGCGTATATGCGCCGCTCTGCGAAGCTCTTGTTAATTTTACATTTCCAAATGGTATTTGTTTAAATAGGTAAAATTCAAATTTTCGTAAAGAGCAAACATGGAAGATGGAGCAAAGCCTTCATATGATAGTAGTCAGTCATTTAAAACGTTTACAAATATCATACCAAGTGTGAAGGATTGAATTGGGGCGCTCAGAAGGGAATTTTTATTTCATCAGCATACTCCATTAATGAAATTATGAAACAGGAAAATCTTGCTTAACGCTCTTTGAAAGGGTAAAACTTTGCAGTATAATAAATTTGTTGTACGGTTAGGTGGCAGGGGACATGGAAAATTGTTCATGGCTGTGATGAAATATATTACCACCTCTCCTTTGGCTCGTGGCGACATGATTAACCACAGTTGTGAACAAGTTTCCAAGTCCCCTGCCACCTGACAGTACAACTAATAATGTATAAATTATGTATTTTAAAAGATCATTTAACCCATTACCACATAGTCCCTACTTTTGACGATCATGAGAAAGAAGCCTTTAGAATTCATTGTGGGAAAAGGAGACAATGCTGGTAACCAGCATTTTCTTCTTTTTCCACAATGATTTCTACCCTTCACATGACAAATTTCAAATTTTCAGTCACTTAACAATTTACCATACAATCCCTACTTTTGACGACCCTGAGGAAGAAGCCTTAAGAAAACATTGTGGTAACAAGCATTTTCTCCTTTTCCCACAATGTTTTCTACCCTTCACAAAACAAATTTCAGAATTTCAGTCACTTCTATCTTGTAAATGCTTTCAATTTGGACAAAAATAAAACATTGTCATTCTGTAAATAATGAGTTAAAAAACCCATAGTTCTTGAAAAGTACAAATTCTGCTTGAAAATATGATTACTTTGGGCCCCAATAGCTACTAAAAGTAAACAGGTTGGTGTTAAAGTGCATTTGATCTATACCAAATATACTGATGTTATTGTGAAAATGACAATCTCTTATTGTATAGTTGTTCCAAGTATTCATTCTCAAGCAAAAAAACTAATTACAAAAATTGGTTGTAAGTTCCCATGTTGCTCTTTCATTTCATTTTACTTTACTAACACTTGGTCAGTCGCTCTCTCAGATCAGCCTGTGCAGACTTTACAGGCTGACCTGGGTAGAATCTGTTTCAGATGCATTAACCCTTTACCTCACAATTCCGACTTTTAACGACCCTGAAAGAAAAGCCTTATGAAAATATTGAGGGAAAAAGAGAAAATGCTGGTAACCAGCAGTTTCTCCTTTTTCCCACAATGTTTCTACCCTTCACAAAATTTTTTTTAAATTTTCCATCACTTTTATTTTGCCATCTGCAGATGACGATTTAGACAAGCCTAAAATATTGTTGTTTGGTAATGAGTTAACTCTTTACCACACAATCCTGACTTTTAACGCCCCTTGGTAGGAGGCCTTTTGAAAACATTGCGGGAAAAGGAGAAAATGCTGGTAACCAGCATTTTCTTCTTTTCCCACAATTTTTTCTTCCATGTCAAAGAAAAATTGCACCATCTGAGCCACACTGAAATCGTTGTCTGCAAATGCTTTCAATTTGGACCAGTCTAAAATGTTGTTGTCTGGCAAAGGGTTAAACCCCCTCTTTTGAGAAAGTATGACTATTATACTTTCATTGCAGAGACATTTCTGTGTATTTGCTGTCAACTTCCCCAACCAAGAAGCCCTTCAGACAATTTACACCAGCATTTTGTCCCAGCATCTGCAAGTCAATCAGTTCAACAACTCTGTACAGAAGTTTGCTTCAACACTGATTAATGGGGCACTGACTCTCCACCTCAAAGTCACATCCATTTTCCTGCCAACTGCAATCAAGTTTCACTACATTTTCAATTTGCGGGATCTGTCCAATATTTTCCAGGTAATAATTCAGTAATATTTGCAAAATGTGCACAGGTTTCTCCATGGGTTACTTGCAAAAGAACCTCCAGGTAAGCTTGAATGAGTTTGAAGCGTAATTTGCTTTAATCTTTTACTAAACAGAAATTTGGACTCCTCCAAATCAAAAGCATTTGAAGTTGACGCTTGAAGGTGGCTGATATTTCAGGATATGTCTTGGAAGGAGATCAAAAATATTGTAGGAAAAGGAGAAAATGCTGGTTATAGGCATTTTCTTTCTATTCCTACAGTGTTTTCAAAAAGTCTTACACTTCATATAGGTCATTGAATTTTCAGGATTATGTAGTAAAGAGTTTCATAGCATTCTTACCGTAGATACCAAAGAAAAAGTTTATTCAACAAAGCATTTGTTTGGCAATGCCAGACAGTCAAATAAGACGCTTAGATCTCATGAGAATGTGGGAGTGCATGTGGCTATGACATATTTATCATCTAACAGAAGCTACTCTACACAAAAAAGGACAAGTCTGAACCACGCTTTCGCAGATCGAGATTTAATCCATTACCACGCAATCCCTATGTTTCACAACCCTGAGAAAGAAGCCTGTAGAAAATATTGTGGGAAAAGGAGAAAATGCTGGTAACCAGCATTTTCTCCTTTTCCTACAATGTTTTCTACCCTTCACAAAGCAATTTTCAAATTTTCAGTCACTCTTATTTTGTTGTCTGCAAATACTTTTGATTTGGACAAACCTAAAATTTTGTTGTTTGGTAATGAGTCAGTTTATCATGTTAACCCTTTCCAAACAAGCCCTGATTTTTATGTGTCTGCACTAAAAGTCTTTTAAAAACACTGTGGAAAAAGAGAAATTGCTCGTTCTGAGCAATTTCTCCTTTTCCCACAGTGTTTTCTACCCTTTTTAAGAACTTTTTGCCATTTTGTCCAGATCTAAAATTGTCGTCTGCAAACTCTTTTGGTTTGGAAGAGTCCAAAATTTATTGTTTAGGAAAGGATTAATTTATGATTTCACTCAAGTCATCACATAATGATGGATCAGTTAAATCTATTACCAAATTGAATCTCAGTGTAGAGTGGTCCTTAGACATGTTGAAACTTAAATAAATAGCAAAATGTTTTGATCCACGTAAGCCTCCACGAACTGCACAGGCAAACTTAGGTCAGTGCTTATAGCAGAAACATTAATCCCCCGTCACAGAGCATGTCTCATTTTGCTTTACAGGGTATTTTATTTGCAATGCCTGACTGTGCAAAAACACCCCTAGAGTTAGTAAGACTGTGGCTTCATGAGGCTAACAGGGTTTACAGGGACAAAATGGTGGACAAAACAGATATGGAACTGTATGATAAAGTTGAGAGAGACATGGTGAAAAAGTGCTTTGAGGTACAGAAGAAAACTTTTACATACATTAACCCATTACCACACAATCCCTACTTTTGACAACCCTGGGAAAGAGCCTTTAGAAAACATTGTGGGAAAAGGAGAAAATGCTGGTAACCAGCATTTTCTCCTTTTCCCACATTGTTTTCTACCCTTTACAAAACAAATTTCCAATTTTCAGTCACTTCTATTTTATTGTCTGCTAATGCTTTCGATTTGGACAAGCCTAAAATATTGTTCTTTGGTAATGGGTTAAACAGGCCAAAGATCATGCTGAAAGCTCTTTGGTAACTGCTTACCAAACAACAAAACATTACCCCTTTCCAAATTCAAAATACTTGAAGATGACAAAGTGAACTTAAGTCAAAAACTGAAATCTGTTTTGGAAAGGGTAAATGATCATTGTCAGAAAAGGAGGAATTGCTAGTTACCAGGATTTTTACCTTTTCCTACCGTATTTTCAACAGCTTTTTCTTCAGAGTCTTTTAAATTCAGGATTGTCTGGTAAAAGGTGCAGACTGTCAGTTGTAGATATTGTCTATAACACTTTTTTTTTTATAGAACAATGACAAAGCGATTTAGTTATTCAGTTTCAGTCCATAAGATATGAAAGGTACATGTGAGTGTCCTTGCACTGCCAGTCTGTAGCGTACAGAACTTGAGATCTGAGGTTCATGTTTCAAATCCCCAGTTTGGTTAGAATTATTTTAAGGATTGACAATAGTCACTGCAAGAAAGTTCATTCCTCTTTAGTTGCTGACCATTATTACCCAGATGGTTTTGTGGGAAGCAAGTGGGCTTGGTAGGAATATTACGTGAATAAGTGGTGAAAGGAATCTCAAGGTGAATATGGATAGAAGCACTGATAGCAGCTATTTAATTGAGATGATACTGAAAACGTCATAAAACACCTTATAAACAATCAAACTAATCTGCTCTGCAAAGCCACTGCCTAGCATTAAGTCTTTACAAAATTGTAGACTTGTCCAGATTGAAAGCATTTGCAGATGACAACTTAAATGTGGCTCAAAAATTGAAATTTGTTTTGAGAAGGATAGAAAATATTGTAGGAAAAGGAGAAAATGCCGGTTACCAGCATTTTCTCCTTTTCCCATAATGTTTTCAAAAGGCATCTTTCTCAGGGTTGTTACAAGTCGAGGTGGGGTAAAGAGTTAAAACATCCACCCCTTCTACCTCCCCTAAAAAAAAAGAAAAGCAAGAAATAATTTAGAACTGTTGCCACCATATGACTGAAGTACTGTTGAAAGTTTGAGAACACTTCTGTTGTTAACTCTTTAACCTGTTACCACGGAGCAAAATTCTAAAACCTATCCAAATTGAAAGCATTTGCAGATGTTAATTTCAAACTGGCTCAAATGGTACAATTTTGCTTTAATAGGGTAGAAAACATTGTGGGAAAAGAAGGAAATGCTAGTTACCAGTATTTTCTTCTTTTCCCACAATTTTTTCAAAAGGATTTTTTTTCAGGAGGGTCAAAAGTCGGCATTGTGTGGTAAAGTGTTAACCAAACAAGAGAATTTTCCAACTTGAAAGCCTTTGCAGACAACAAATTATTTGTACCTAAAACTATGGGATTTGTCTCTGGAAGGGTAGAAACTATTGTTGGATTTAGAGCAAATGCTGCTTACCAGCATTTTCTCCTTTTTCCACCATGTTTTTTAACCCATTACCACACAATCTCTAGTTTTGACGTCCCTCAGAGAGAAGCCTTTAGAAAACATTGTGTGAAAAGGAGAAAATGCTGGTAACTAGCCTTTTCTCCTTTTCCCACAATGTTTTCTACCCTTCACAAAACAAATTTCAAATTTTCAGTCACTTTTATTTTGTTGTCTTTAGATTCGGACAAACCCAAAATTTTGTTGTTTGGTAATGAGTTAAATGGTTGTTATAGCTTGTTAAAACTCTACATTGTGTGGCTAAGGGCTTAGTCAGTCACTGTTGTACTGGTGTTTATTGTAGGACTTGGATGAAAACCAACTGTACAAACAGCCCTCTGTCTATTGCCATTTTGCTGGAGGTATTGGAGAGCCCAGATATCTTCCTATAGGTGGCTGGCAGGAGCTGCAGAAAATCCTTGAGGAAGCCCTAGAGAATTACAATGAACTGAACATTGCCATGAACCTCGTTCTGTTTGAAGACGCAATGATGCACATCTGTCGTATCAATCGTATTCTGGAATCTCCGAGAGGAAATGCACTTCTAATTGGTGTTGGAGGGAGTGGAAAGCAAAGTTTATCAAGACTGGCTTCATTTATCAGTAATTTGGATGTGTTTCAAGTTCAACTCAGGAAAGGGTATTCTGTCACAGATCTGAAAGCAGAGCTTGCTCAGTTGTATACTAAAGCAGGTTTGAAGAATATTGGTCTTGTCTTTCTTATGTCAGATGCTGAAGTTGCTGATGAGAAGTTCCTGGTACTGATTAATGATCTCCTGGCTTCAGGTGAAATTCCAGACCTTTTTGCCGATGATGAGTTGGAAAATATCATCAATGGAGTCCGAAATGAGGTGAAAGGTCTCGGTATAGAAGATAGCAGAGATAACTGTTGGAACTTCTTCATTGAGAAAGTTAGGAGAACTTTAAAGGTAACAGTATTTCAAATATTTTTAAAACTGTGATTTGAAATGCTCAAACAATCCATAGAATAGTAGCCTTTTGAAAACATTGTGGGAAAAGGAGAAAATGCTGGTAACCAGCATTTTCTCCTTTACCCACAATGTTTTCTACCCTCTCATAGACAGAAATCATCTTTTCAGCAAGAGTTGAATTGTCATCTGCTTTCAATTTGGTCTAGTCCAAAAGTTCGTAGTTTGGGAAAGGGCTATAACTTGTTTTTGGCAAGTAGTATTACTTCTTGCAGGGCCCTAGGTGTTCAATTTGATGCACATGCAAACAAGACTATAAAACAAGGTAAATGATATATGCAGTTAAAGCTGTGGTCCGTAACAATTGTCTGTACTAGCTGCCTATATTTGGCATCTTTGTTGAATGAGATGAATCTGTTGAGACTAAGCCACTTGCCATGGACATGCTAGTGTTAGCTAAGTCCTTCTTGTGGCTGGTAGAGCAAGGATCACAGGATTTAGAATGTTTTACATGAAGACTTGCAAAATTATCCTCCCATGCAACTTTATTCACAAGTTTACGCTCAACAAGAGTCCTCCTGAGGGAGCACTTGCTGCAATTAAAAAATGAAAACCAAAAGTTGTAGAGAAAGTTTTAGAAAACAAAGTAAAATTCTTATCACATGCAATCGCTTCTTCATAACCTTTAAAGAGCCAAATGCCATGTAAACTGAAGAGGCATTTTCACTTTAGAAAAAAAGTTACATTTTCCATACCGCTTTTGACTGAAGTGTTTAGTAAAGTCAACAGAGAAGACCAAATATAGAAGCCTTTTGAAAACATCGGGGAATAGGAGAAAAGGCTGGTAACCAGCATTTTCTCCTTTTACCCTTTACCAAACAATCCCCGGTTTTTACGGCCCTGAGAGAGAAGCCTTTTGAAAACATTGATGGAAAAGGAGAAAATACTGGTAACCAGCATTTTCTCATTTTCCCACAATGTTTTCTACCCTGCTGGAAACAATTTTCAATTTTTGAGTTACATTTAATTTGTCGTCTGCAAATGCTTTCAACTGGGACTCCTCAAAAATGTTGTCTTTCGGTAAAGAGTTAAATGAGACACTTTTCTCTTCTAATTTTGTACTGTAAAAGTGTTTCCATTGATGAAGAGTTTTGCAAATTGTCTTTTCAGGTTGTCTTGTGTTTCTCCCCTGTCGGTTCCACTCTTAGAGTGAGGAGTAGAAGGTTCCCTGCAGTGACCAACTGCACAAGTATCAACTGGTTCCATGAATGGCCCAAAGAAGCCTTAATTTCTGTGTCAGCAAGATTCTTGGCTGAGGGAACTGAGCTTTCTGTAAGTGACTTCAAATTACTCTCCTAGACACAACTTTCCCCTTCTGGACCCTGAGACATTTATAGAAATAAACCTGGGGTATATAGAAGGGTTAGACAATTGTAGTATGGTAGTTGAAATAATCCTTTATCACTTAACTCCCCATGTTTTAAATGTGATACAGCCTTTACAAATTTTCTTGTCTCACACATGTGTGAGATGAGAAAATAGTGCTGTATTTGGTCAACACTCTGTAATTATACACTTCATTTCTAAAACATTGCTGACCTAGGTTTCTGCAGGAATTAGCGGTCAAAGTTCTCGTCATGATAAAGATGTTAATTTAATCATTGCTAGACTTCGGAACTATCTTTGTTTGTAATGTACCTGTCAAAGTAAGTGCACAGGCTTCATATAAATTTCACCACACATGATACATGTATGCCTCTTCTTTTAACACATTTTGGACAATGATTCTTATTAATCAGTAATGTGATAGAAAGAATGTGACACTCATTCACAAAAGATGTATTAAGCCCGCCAAAGGCTTGCTTTATAACTTTTTTGTAGACTTGTTTAATAAATCTTTATTTCAAAAACCAACTAATACCAGATTATATATATCTCTGCTTCCAAATATAATGTGCAAAACTTTGAACACCAGCCATAATATGTTGATGAGCTGTCATGGAGATACATGCTTCAGACCCACTGTAAACCTAGCTGATCAGCATGGAAAGTTATAAATGGGCCATGTTCTGTGGAAAGGGAGCTTACTGCATCTGCCAAAAGTATTGATTCAGGTCAGCCTGCGCAGTCTGTGTAGGCTCACCTTGGTCAAAACTTTTTCACTTTTGGGACAATTTTCTGTATGTCTGAGGACCAGTATATCTCATAATCAAGTTGGTTATTAAAAAAAACTTGGACATTATGGATCAATGAGTTGCGATACCTTAAGGCTCAACTATTTCGAAAAATTATTTATACGCGCGAGTTTTCAGCGTATGAGGTCAACTGCCAACTGTAACAACTCTTGGTGATGTTGCAGCACAGCAACCTCCATCTCTGAACTGCCGTACAAACTGATACAGATTTGGAAATGTGAGACTTTATATGTTTCCACACACCCCCAACACCCCTCCCCCCTTCCACCCGCAATACACTGGAAATACGCATGTAATACGCATGGTCTAAGTTGGCTGTACGCTCAGAACATGTTAGTCATAAGTTGAGTACTTTAGACTGTTGTTAAAACTACCATTATAACGTTAGCCATTCATTAGACACACGTGAGACACACGTTCATTATACGCTCCTGCGACGCTAGGTATCCTGACCCATTCAATTATAACGTATGAGAAGCGTACTCAACGTTTGAAAACCGTATCTTCAGCGTTTCTCTAGCGTGTTCAGCGTATGAGGAACGTATGATGAGCGTAAAATTCATACGTCGGCATACACTGAAAATTTTTGTGCATGTTCAAAAAATTGTTTAGCTGTCAACGTACATCAGCGTACACCGACGTACCCCGGCATACTAGAAACGTATTCCAGCGTACCCCTAGCGTGTTTCAGCGTATGCCCAAAAAGTCCATACGTTCCTCATACGCTGGCTCTATACGCTAGAGTGTGACTGTGCCTTTACTTGGTACATGGATCATTGAGATGCATTTTCCCTTTTCCAAACGACAAAATTTTAGACTGATCCAAATTGAAAGCACTTGCAGACGACAAAATTAATGTTACTCAAAAAGCAAAATTTGTTTCCAGCAGGGGAGAAAACCTTGTGGGAAAATGAGAAAATGCTGGTTACCAGTATTTTCTCCTTTTCCCACAATGTTTTCAAAAGGCTTCTCTCTCAGGGCCGTAAAACCTGGGGATTGTTTGGTAAAGGGTTCAGCCCCCTTTTGCCAGAGCACGGCTCATATAATAATATATTAAAATAGCTCACCTTAACAACTGATATAGATAGTATCTGCAGGTGTTTTTGTGTCTTATATGACACAGATCTTGGTAAAAAGAAAAAACACATTATTCTTTCAGGAGGAATTACGAGACTCCATTTCCCACTTCATGGCCTATGTTCATAGGTCTGTGAATGAAATGAGTGAGCTGTATCTTGCCAATGAGAGAAGGTATAACTACACAACACCAAAATCCTTCCTGGAACAAATAACACTCTACCAGAACCTCTTGATGAAGAAAAACACAGAACTACAGGCCAAGATTGTGCGCCTTGAAAATGGACTGGAGAAACTGAAAAGTACTGCATCACAGGTAATGTGTACAATGCTATTCATAGAAGCCCTTTCTTGTTCAATGATAAATTCATTCTTTTGAGCAGTACTTTATTTGATATCTGCTGATGGTTTTAACCCTTTCCCAAACAGCAAATTTTGGACCAGACCAAATTCAAAGGATTTTGCAGATGACAAATTAACAGTTGCTAAAAAGATGATTTTTCTAAATGATAGGGCAGAAAACATTGTGGGAAAAGGAGAAAATGCTGGTTACCAGCATTTTCTCCTTTTCCCACAATGTTTTCAAAAGGCTTCTATTCCTGGATTGTTTTGGAAAGGATTAATTTGAGTTATGCATTTTGTCTTCTGACGAAGAATTAAGACATCCAAATTGTTTTTGGTCACAGATATAAGATTAGTCAGACTATAGTTATATGACATGATATGTATTGAAGAGGCGGTATGGAGGGGAGGAAGGGCTATTAACTTGAACACTAATATAATTTGGACTTAATATTTTAAGGTTGATGATTTGAAAGCCAAGCTAGCCTCACAAGAAGTTGAACTTGCCCAAAAGAATGAGGATGCCAACAAACTGATTGCAGTGGTTGGTGCAGAGACAGAGAAAGTATCAAAAGAGAAAGCAGTAGCTGATGAGGAGGAGAAGAAAGTACAGAAAATCAATGAAGAAGTCACAAAGAAAGCCAAAGACTGTAGTGATGATCTGGCCAAAGCTGAGCCAGCATTGATTGCTGCAAGAGATGCCTTGAATACACTGAATAAGGTTAGATTTTAATGGCATGTATAAAGTAGTGATCTACATGTATATACACTTACCACAAAACAATCCGAAGCTAAAACAAGACAGGCTTTACAAAGCAATGTGGGAAAAGAGGAACCAGAGGATAACCTTTAGTATGAATTCTAGAACTAGACTAGTGTAAAAAATTGTTGCTTGGTGCCAAATACAAGTTTGCAGTGGACAAATATGCCAAATTGTTGGTGAAAGAAAACTTAAGTATGCTAAGTAGAATTTGGAAACATGAAATTTTTAGCCGAGCCCTGGAAGCTTAGTCGGTAGCATGCAGGACTTGAGGACACTGGGTCCAGGGTTCGATCACTGGTTGTGACCCCTGGCTTGGCCAATATCGTTCTGACTATTGTTTCTATGATTATCATGTGGGAGAGCAGCCAGTGGCTTGGAAACAAAATGTGTGAAGTACTGATAAAAGAAACTCCAGGAACACATAGATAGGTGCACTGGCCCCGCCAATATAACTGAAATAATGTTGAAAACAGCATTAACCCTTTACCACATGAGAACATTTTAGACTGGTCCAAATTGAAAGCATTTGCAGACGTCAAAATAAAGGTGACTGAAAAATTGAAATTTGTTCTTGGAAGGGTAGAAAACGCTGTGGGAAAAGGAGAAAATGCTGGTTACCAGCATTTTCTCCTTTTCCCACAGTGTTTTCAAAGGCTTCTTTCGCAGGGGCATCAAAAGTCGGGATTGTGTGGTAATGGGTTAAACTCTATACAATCAATTAATCAATATGGAATTTTTAACAGAGGGAAAAAAGTTATGGTAATTAGTGTCATATTACTCTTAACATTTAACATTTAATTCTTTACAAAACAAGGAAATTTAGACTCAGTCATATTGTTAGCATTTGTGGATGGCACACCAAAGTTGGCTGAAATGGTGACCTATGTCCTCAATCAAGTAGAAAATATTTTCAGAAGGCTTCTTTTCCAGGGGTATAAAAACTTGGGATTGTTTAGTAAGTGTTAAATCTGATGACAGCATGTTGGTCTTGTCTAGATGTAAAGTATTGGCAGGCAACAAAAAATGAAGTCTGGCTCAAGTGATGGTTTGTCTTTGAGGTAGTTATTTACATTACTGGAAAAAGGAGACAACTCTGGGTATCAGCATATTCTTATTTATAAACCCATTACCACACAATCCTGACATGTAATGACCCTGAGAAAGAGACCTTTTGAAAACATTGCAGGAAAAGGAGAAAATGCTGGTAGCCAGCAATCTTTTCTATTCTTCTAAAGTCAATTTTCAATTTTTGAGTGACATTCATTTTATCTTCTGCAAATGCTTCCAATTTGGACAAGTCTAAAGTTTTGATGTTTGGTAATGAGTTAAGCAGTGTTTTCTGAAGCCTTCTGGTCTTTGTCATGATTGCTTGGTATAGAGTTAGGTAATAGTTTAACTCTTTATCAGACAGAAAATAGTAGACATCCAAATTGACAGCCTTTGCAGAAGACAAAATAATATTGCTTAGATGGTAACTTTGTCTTTAACAAGATAGAAAACATAAAGGGAGAAGGAGAAAATGCTGCATACCAGCATTTTTCTCCTTTTCCTACAATGTCTTCAAAAGGCTTGCTTCCAAGGGTCTTGAGAAGTTGGTGTCATTTTCAGTTAGAGATTAATGAATAAGAGATTTTCTTCTGTTTCAGAACAATCTTACAGAGATGAAATCTTTCAGCTCCCCACCACAAGCTGTCGTGAATGTCTGCTCGGCTGTCATGTGTTTGTTGGCCCCGGGAGGGAAAGTCCCTAAAGACAGGAGTTGGAAAGCAGCTAAAAGCACAGTAATGGCAAAGGTATAGATATTTTCAACACAAGGTGGACCTGTATTCACCAACCATTCTTGTTCCCATTCCCAGTCTTATTCTAGATTTAAACTATAAAACAATTTCTCACTAGCTAAACTAAATGTTTAACTCTTTCCCAAACAAGCCCTGTTTTTTACGTGTTTGCAGTACTAGTCTTTAGAAAACACTGTGGAAAAAGGAGAAATTGCTTGTAGCGAGCAATTTCTCCTTTTCCCACAGTGTTGTGCTAGCCTACTGGAAAACTTTCAGCCATTCTCAACAAATTCAAAATTGTCATCTGCAAACACTGAGTTTGGGACAGTCTAAAATTTGTAATTTGGGAAAGGGTTAAGCCACTTAGAACTTGTGTTTCTTTCAAGTTAACAATATTCTTGAGAATAAGACTGGGAATGTTCTTGAGAAGAATTTGTGAATATGAAACCTGATGCCATAGCTCTACTTTGGTCATTGGGTTTCTTTCATAACCAGCATCAATTTAAAGTAATATTTTGTGATGATGAGGTAATATCTCAAAAGCATTTGTGTGCATGGAAACAAACAAATAATAGACAAGTAATATAATCCTGCCATAGGTTATATAGAGATATGGCAAGTTTTTGCCTGCCAGTTATCAGATTGATTTTAGGGACAGCTAACCCGTTCTACCAAACAGATAAACTTCATCCTTTGTTGATAAAAATTAAATATTTCAGGTTGACCTATTCCTGGACAGCTTAGTAAACTATGACAAAGACAACATCCATGAAAACTGCCAGAAAGCTGTGCAACCTTACCTGGATGATCCAGGTTTTGACCCGGAAAGTATTCGTACAAAGTCTTTAGCAGCAGCAGGCCTTTGCTCCTGGGTTATCAACATTATGATTTATTATAAAGTTTTCTGTGAAGTAGAACCCAAAAGGGTTGCTCTAAACCAGGCCAATGCCGAGCTGAATGCTGCCAGAGAAAAGCTCAGAGTGATCACAAACAAGATTCAAGCTCTAGAAACAGATCTTGCCACACTTACAGCTGAGTTTGAAGAAGCCACAAATGAGAAGCTAAGATGTCAACAAGAAGCTGATACAACTGCCAAGACAATTGAATTGGCCAATCGACTTGTGGGTGGACTTGCCTCAGAGAACGTGAGATGGGCAGAATCTGTAGGTGCGTTTAGGGAACAGGAAACAACCCTTCCAGGAGATGTGCTTCTTATAACAGCTTTTGTTTCTTATGTGGGATGCTTTACAAAGCAGTATAGACTGGATCTACAGGAGAAATGCTGGCTGCCTTTCCTCAAAACTTTAAGTAATCCTATACCAGTCTCTGAAGGTTTGGACCCACTGTCTCTCCTCACTGATGATGCACAAATTGCCTCCTGGAACAATGAAGGACTGCCAAGTGACAGAATGTCAACAGAGAATGCTACTATATTGACTTGCTGTGAACGCTGGCCCCTGATGATAGACCCTCAGCTACAGGGGGCAAAATGGATCAAAACAAAATATGGGGCTGACTTGAAGAACATCAGCCTGGGTCAGAGAGGGTATCTAGATGCCATTGAAAGGGCCATATCAGCTGGTGATGTTGTGCTTATTGAAAATATTGGTGAGTCGGTTGACCCAGTTCTCAATTCACTGATTGGAAGAAATACAGTGAAGAAGGGAAGAGCAATCAAACTTGGAGACAAAGAAGTGGATTATCATCCAGACTTCAGACTTATATTACATACCAAGCTTGCTAATCCACATTATAAACCAGAAATGCAAGCACAGACAACTCTCATCAACTTTACTGTCACAAGAGACGGTCTTGAGGACCAGTTACTGGCTGATGTTGTCAGTAAGGAAAGGCCAGATCTAGAAAAACTGAAATCAGATTTGACAAGGCAACAAAACCAGTTTAAGATCACACTGAAGGAGTTAGAAGATAACTTATTGGCCCGTCTGTCAGCAGCCAAAGGGAACTTTCTGGGAGACTATGCTCTTGTAGAAAACTTAGAAACAACAAAAAGAACTGCTGCTGAGATAGAAGTGAAAGCAAAAGAGGCTAAAAATACGGAAGTTGAGATCAACCTGGCCCGTGAACATTACAGACCTGTGGCTGCAAGGGCCTCTCTGCTATACTTTATTCTGAATGATCTGTTCAGAATTAATCCCATGTACCAATTCTCTCTCAAGGTAGGTAAAGTTAGTTAAGTTCAGTTGTTAACCCTTTACCAAACAACGGAATTTTAGACTGGTCCAAATTGAAAGCACCTGCAGACTACAAAATAAACATAACTCAAAAATTGCAATTTGTTTCCAGCAGGGTAGAAAACATTGTTGGAAAAGGAGAAAATGCTGGTTACCAGCATTTTCTCCTTTCCCCACAATGTTTTCAAAAGGCTTCTATCTCAGGGTCGTAAAAACCAGGGATTGTTTGGTAAAGGGTTAAAGTATAATTGCCGTGTTTAGAGTTAGAAATGTTGACATGCTTTTGAACAGTCTTGAGTAGAACTATTGCAAAATAAATGTGTTCATTGAGTATTACTGGTGGTTTGCTTGTTAAGGGGCATTTATTTTTCAAAGTTTTAGTAGGTTCTGAGCATGAACAGAATGAAAATAATTCCATTTATGAAAGTGTGGTACTTTGTCAAAAGGGGGTTTAGTGCATCCCCATGATATGTTATACTAGGCAAGTTATACTATGTGTTACATGTTATACTAGGCAAGTTATACTGTGTGATATATGTTATACCAGGCAAGTTATACTATGTGTTATATTTTATACTAGGCAAGTTATACTATGTGTTATATTTTATACTAGGCAAGTTATACTATGTGTTATATGTTATACAAGGCAAGTTATACTATGTTATATGTTATACTAGGCAAGTTAACATAACATAACTCTTGATCCATAAAAAACAAGTTTGTCTAACTGCCAGCTGACTCACAAGTTAAACTAGTGTTTTGACATGCAGTGAATTGACCATAGCCAAAAGTTTGGCCCTAGGTTAGCCCATGCAGATTGACCAAGGTCAATGCTTTTCGGTAATGCATTAAACCTCTATTTTATAGCAGGTGACTTCAATAAATAAACAGGGAGTGTGATTACTAAAATTGCAACAGATAGAAAAGGAATTATTACTATGATAAAGAGACACCTTTTCAATGAAGAGAAACAGCCAAAGTACTGCAAAGTAGAATTTGTTATGTCAGAGTTTATGTGACAAAACCAATCGACAGTTTATAGATCCAAGGTCAGACTGCAGATCCTTGGCACTCTGAGGATTAAAAACCCTTCATGAGACAGCAAAATTTTAGACCTGACCAAATTAAAAGCAGTTGCAGGTAACAAAAGGGAAAAGTTTTCTGAGAAGAGGTAGAAAACATTGAGGGAAATGGAGAAAAAGCTCGTTACCAGCATTTTCTCCATTTCCCACAATGTTTTTTTAAAAAGCCATCTTCCTCAAGGTTATAAAACTCAGGATTGTGTGGTAAAGAGTTGAACATGTCTGGTTTTCAGGCCTTCAGCGTCGTGTTTGAGAATGCCATTGACAAAGCGGAGCCTGCAGAAGATGTGAAGGTCAGAGTGGCCAATCTAATTGACTATATAACATACTCTGTTTATTCCTACACAGCCAGGGGTCTCTTTGAGAAAGATAAACTCATTTTTACAACACAGATGTGCTTACAGGTAAGGAAACACCTTACAAAATGCCATATGCTGCTCAATAAGTAAGATAAAACTTTCATACGGATAGTAAAAACCAAGGGTTTGCTGTTTAAAAGGATAATTCTTCAGGAAAACGTAACTCCTCATTGGAAAGTGTAGGTCAAAGATCAGAGTGCTCATTCTTTGCTGTTTGATCTTGATTTACACTGTCCACAAACTTGGGGATTAGCACCCTAAGTGTTAAATGTATATAAATTTTGAAAAAGGGGTTTTCAGTTCTGAGTAGTTGTCTCAGCTGTGTATTTTGACTAAGGGTCCCTTTGGAAACATGTTAGGCTTATCTCAACACAATTGTGCTTTTAGACCAGAAAGTCCCAAGACAAGGAAGGGTTTCGTGTCTGAATCAATGCTTTTACTAAGTTTATTCTTACATTGTTGGCTGGCTTTTGACACATAATCTTTCCTTTATCCTGATATATGTGGCTGCAGATAAGGAATAAGGAGAGTTTTATTTTAATAATTGTGCCTGAAAGATGGTATTACAGTATTGGTCATCTGTCCGTCAGTTAGCAATTTCTTGTGTGAGCAACTCCTATAGTTTCCACCGGAATAACTTGAAACTTACCACAATGAATTTCTATGATGTGTAGTTGTGCATATGACTCTACAAATTTGAATCTCTATGCACTCTAGATTTTAACCCACTTCACTGACAAGTCCCTTTAGTTGTATATGGGCCACTCTGCGAAGCTCTTGTTTGAGTGAGTTTTTACAACAACATTAGCCAGATCTCATTTTCCGACAACATTAGTTACACTATGATTACCCCTCAGTAATGTCTATACTAGGTTTCACAAATTGTAGGCCAGGGCTCTGCCGTAAAGCCAGTGATTGCTGATTACAGGACCTCCCTGAAAGTTAAAGATAGGCTGTAAAATGTTCCCTGTAAATTGTGGAAACCCACCAGGTGTGTACATGGATTTATATGGTATAAGGACAATGTAGCAAAGGGAGACATTTTCATTTTTGGATAGGATATTTTCAAAAGTAGCCCCTTATAAGACTTGTAGAGGTATCTGTAATTGACAATATTTTGACAAGCTATTCAAGTGTTTGCCACTTGTTAGAACAATAATATTGGCAGTATTTTCAAAATTCCAATGTACTCAGAATAGTTTTCTTGTTTATGTAAATATTAATTAACAACTTCAATTTATGTTACTGTAGTTTGTTTCATGCATTCTATTTTAGATTCTTTTGATGGCAAAAGACATAAACCCGGTAGAGTTGGACTTTTTACTCCGGTTCCCAGCTATGCCACATGTTGATAGCCCAGTGGACTTCATGAGTAACAATGGATGGGGAACCATCAAGGTAGGTCAGTCAATATTGAGTAAACAGATACATGAAAGTAAGGGTCCTGCATATCAGTGATAGAGTGTAGGACTCATAACTTGGAGGCTCAGGTTTGAGCATCACTAAAAGTTTTTGGGGGGATGTCTTTAGGCTAGACACTTCAGAGCCCTAGCCTAGTTCTACCGAAAACCAGGACATACATGAATGAATTGGAGCTGTGGCTTTTATGTGACAGAAATAATGTTGAAAGCCTTATTATACAGCATTTATTCAATCCAACAGGTGACCCTGTACCCTTTTTAGCTCACCTGAGCACAAAGTGGTGAGCTTTTGTGATCGCCCAATGTCCTTCGTCCGTCGTCCACAATTTCTTTAAACATCTTCTCCTCCTAAACCGCTGGGCCAATCTTGATGACACTTGGCAGGGATCTTTCTTGGGTAAAGCTCTACCAAAGTTGTTCCAGAGATAGAATTCAAATCATAACTCTGGTTGCCATGGCAACCAAAAGGCAAAAAATAGCAAAATCTTTGAAAATCTTATTCTCTCAAACTAGAAGGTGTAGAGCTTTGATATATGGTATGTAGCATCTCCTAGTGAACCTCTACCAAGGTTATAGATATGATGCCCCTGGGATCAAAACTGGATCTGCCCCAAGGGTCACCAAATTTGAAACATTCATGTAGGAGCAAAGAAGGAAAACTTTAAAATTCTTCTTCTCTGAAACTGGAACATGCAGAGCTTTGATATTTGGTATGTAGCATCTCCTAGTGGACCTCTACCAAGATTTTTCATATGATGTTGCTGGAGTCAAAACTGGCCCCACCCCGGCGGTCACAAGTTTGAAACAGGAACAAAGAAAGAAAACTTTAAAATTCTTCTTCTCTGAAACTAGAATGTGCAGAGCTTTGATATTTGGTATGTAGCATCTCCTAGTGGACCTCTACCAGGATTGTTCATATGATGTCCCTGGGATTAAAACTGGCCCCGTCCTAGGGGTCACAA
Source organism: Tridacna crocea (assembly GCA_943736015.1). NCBI lineage: Eukaryota > Metazoa > Mollusca > Bivalvia > Cardiida > Cardiidae > Tridacna > Tridacna crocea. The sequence continues at coordinate 29,172,303 of OX031070.1, forward strand.
GTTTGAAACATGAGAACAAATAAGAAAAACATTTAAAATTCTTTTTCTCTGAAATTAGAAGGTGCAGAGCTTTGATATATGGTATGTAGCATCTTCTAGTGGACCTCTACCAAGATTGTAGATATGATGTCCCTGGGGTCAAAACCTGCCCCGCCCTGGGGGGGTCACAAGTTTGAAACATAGGAACAAAGAAAGAAAACTTTAAAATTCTTCTTCTCTGAAACTAGGTGGTACAGAGCTTTGATATTTGGTATGTAGCATCTCCTAGTGGACCTCTACCAAGATTGTTCATATGATGTCCCTGGGATCAAAACTGGCATGCCCCGGGGGTCAAAAGTTTGAATCATAGGAACAAAGAAGGAAAATTTTAAAATTTTTCTTGTCTGAAACTAGGTGGTGCAGAGCTTTGATATTTTGTATGTAGCATTTCCTAGTGAACCTCTACCAAGATTGTTCATACATGTATGATGCCCCTTGGATCAAAACTAGCCCCATCCCGGGGGTCACAAGTTTGAAACATAGGAACAAAGAAGGAAAACTTTAAATTTCTTCTTCTCTGAAAGTAGAAGGTGTAAAGCTTTGATATTTGGTATGTAGCATCTCCTAGTGGACTTCTACAAACATTTTTCATATGATGTCTGTGGGATCAAAACTGGCCCTGCCCCATGGGTCAGAAGGTTAACACATAAAAATGAAGAAGGAAAACTTTAAAATTCTTCTTCTCTGAAACTAGAAGATGTAAAGCTTTGATATTTGGTAAGAAGGATCTCCTAGTGGATTTCTACAATGTTTGTTCATATGATGTCCCTTGGGTGAAACCTTGCCCTGCCCCTTGGGAGACAGGTTCGAAACATAGGAACAAAGAAGGAAAACTTTAGAATTCTTCTTCTCTGAAACTAGAAGGCGTAGAGCTTTGATATTTGGAATGTAGCATCTCTTAGTTGACACTACAAAGTTTCTTCATACAATGCCCCTGGGGTCAAATCTTGCCCTGCCCCAGGGGTCACAAATTCGAAACATAGGAACAAAACTTTAAAATTCTACTCCTCTGTAACTAGAAGGTGTAGAACTTTGATATTTTGTAAGTAGCATCTCCTAGTGGACCTCTACCAGGATTGTTCATATGATGTCCCTGGGATTAAAACTGGCCCCGTCCTAGGGGTCACAAGTTTGAAACATGAGAACAAATAAGAAAAACATTTAAAATTCTTTTTCTCTGAAATTAGAAGGTGCAGAGCTTTGATATATGGTATGTAGCATCTTCTAGTGGACCTCTACCAAGATTGTAGATATGATGTCCCTGGGGTCAAAACCTGCCCCGCCCTGGGGGGGTCACAAGTTTGAAACATAGGAACAAAGAAAGAAAACTTTAAAATTCTTCTTCTCTGAAACTAGGTGGTACAGAGCTTTGATATTTGGTATGTAGCATCTCCTAGTGGACCTCTACCAAGATTGTTCATATGATGTCCCTGGGGTCAAAACTGGCATGCCCTGGGGGTCAAAAGTTTGAATCATAGGAACAAAGAAGGAAAATTTTAAATTTTTTCTTGTCTGAAACTAGGTGGTGCAGAGCTTTGATATTTTGTATGTAGCATCTCCTAGTGAACCTCTACCAAGATTGTTCATACATGTATGATGCCCCTTGGATCAAAACTAGCCCCATCCCGGGGGTCACAAGTTTGAAACATAGGAACAAAGAAGGAAAACTTTAAATTTCTTCTTCTCTGAAAGTAGAAGGTGTAAAGCTTTGATATTTGGTATGTAGCATCTCCTAGTGGACTTCTACCAACATTTTTCATATGATGTCTGTGGGATCAAAACTGGCCCTGCCCCATGGGTCAGAAGGTTAACACATAAAAATGAAGAAGGAAAACTTTAAAATTCTTCTTCTCTGAAACTAGAAGATGTAGAGCTTTGATATTTGGTAAGAAGGATCTCCTAGTGGATTTCTACAATGTTTGTTCATATGATGTCCCTTGGGTGAAACCTTGCCCTGCCCCTTGGGAGACAGGTTCGAAACATAGGAACAAAGAAGGAAAACTTTAGAATTCTTCTTCTCTGAAACTAGAAGGCGTAGAGCTTTGATATTTGGAATGCAGCATCTCTTAGTTGACTTCTACAAAGTTTCTTCATACAATGCCCCTGGGGTCAAATCTTGCCCTGCCCCAGGGGTCACAAATTCGAAACATAGGAACAAAACTTTAAAATTCTACTTCTCTATAACTAGAAGGTGTAGAGCTTTGATATTTTGTAAGTAGCATCTCCTAGTGGACCTCTACCAAGTTTTTTTCTTAGGATGCACCTGGGGTCAAAACTGGCCCTCCCCAGAGGTCACAAGTTTGATTTTACAGCTTAGTACTCAGGTGAGCGATATAGGACCATCATGGTCCTCTTGTTTTAAGTTGGTATTCTTATTACTTTTCTGCCATTCTAAAGTCACAGCCTACAATTTTAGCAACATTCAATTTCTTCCATGCAAATGCTTTGGATTTGTGGAAGTCAAAACTTTGGCTGTTTGTGTTATTAATGTATTTTCATGATTTTATATAGGATTAATGCCAAGTCACTGTATTTCCTGTCAAAATCTTGTTTGCTTGGTTGTTTTTACAGGCACTTGCCAACATGGATGAATTCAGAAATCTTGACAGAGACATTGAGGGTTCAGCAAAACGCTGGAAGAAGTTTGTGGAAAGTGAATGTCCAGAGAAAGAGAAGTTCCCCCAGGAATGGAAAAACAAAAATGCACTGCAGAAACTATGTATGATGAGAGCTCTTAGACCAGATAGAATGACATATGCTCTGAGGTATGTGTTTCAGTTATTTCAATGTATGAGAGTGCCCTACAGTGAGATAAAGCAATGCCAACATGTAGCACTTGTGATAAACTGGTGACATCCAGTAATTAGTTGTCTTATTATGATAAAATATTGTTAAAAGTGATATAAAAATGCTACTTGTGCAACAAAAATTGCAATAATTGTTGAATATGTTTGTACATGTTACATTTCAGAATTTTCATAGAAGAGAAGATTGGGACCAAGTATGTTGAAGGCAGACCAATAGAATTCGCCAAGTCTTATGAAGAATCAGGAATAGGGACCCCAATATTTTTTATCCTGTCCCCTGGTGTAGACCCCTTGACAGACGTAGAGGCTCTAGGGAGAAAACTGAATGTTACCATTGACAATGGAAATTTCCATAATGTGTCACTAGGTCAAGGTCAGGAGGTTGTGGCTGAACAGAAAATGGAGTTGGCTTCTAAAGAAGGTCACTGGGTAGTCCTGCAGGTACTTGCTTATCATACTTTGTAAAAATTATACATGAAAATGCAGTTGAGCTAAGGTTCATTTTTACCAAGCTGAATCCAATCTTTCTACCTTTTTTTTCTTTTCTTTGTTGAAACTGATAGAATTGATAAGAACATATATCAGAAAAAAAAAATAAAGAAATTACTTTTTACTTATACATTTTAACCATGCTCTGGGGAAGGGGGGCACCTCTGTGATCCATTTTATCACGGAAATCATCACATAATTGTGGTTCAACAAAATATCTTTTTGAACAACCCACTGAATCATGAGGTAAGTGCTCCTTTAACCCTTTACCACACAGCAAAATATTAGACCTATACAATTTGAAAGTGTTTGCAGACGACAATTTCATAGTGGCTCAAGTGATGCTATTTTTCCGTAATGGGTAGAAAACTTTGTGGGAAAAGGAGAAAATGTTGATAACCAACATTTTCTCCTTTTCCTACAATGTTTTCAAAAGGCTTCTTCCTCGGGGTCGTTAAAAGTCATCATTGTGTGGTAAAGGGTTAATGTACGGAAAATTGACCAGTAGCTGGACTTGGGTCAGCCTTCACAGACTGCTGAAGCTGACTGAGCTTCATTTTTTGAGTAGATGCTTTAAACCCCCTTTTCACAGTGCAAGGTTTGTTTTCACCATTGCATAAAGATTCCAGGGTTTCATTACGTAATGGTTATGATTTCATTTTCTACTTGTAGAATGTTCACCTTGTCGCAAAATGGTTGCCCAAACTAGAAAAGTTGGTAGAGAAGAATTCCACTGGTAGCCATGAGTCCTACAGACTGTACATCAGTGCTGAACCTTCCCCCACCCCAGAGTGTCACATCATACCCCAGGGGGTACTTCAAGCCTCGATCAAGATTACAAATGAGCCTCCTTCAGGCATGATGGCTAATTTACATAAAGCTTTGGATAACTTCTCACAGGTAATGAAAATTTGTCAACCCTTACTGAACAATGCCGATTTTTAACAACTCTGTGAAAGAAGCCTCTTGAAAACATTGTGTGAAAAGGAGAAAATGCTGGTTACCAGCATTTTCTCCTTTTCCCACAATATTTTTTACCCTATCAAAGAAAATTTGCACCATTTGAGCCAGTTGCTTTCATTTTGGACAAGTCTGAAATTTTGTCATCTGGTAAAGGGTTCAGCAGTATTCCATGGAGCCCAATATTAGAGTCTCCACCCCTCTTTCCCCTGTCATAGTCCATGGAATATTTCAAGCATCCATCAGATATGTCAGTGAGTCTCCATCAGCCATGATGGCCAACTTATATAAACATCAGGAAAACTTATCACAGGAACTATAAATTAACAAACTTTGCTAATGTCTTTATTTGCTGAAAATTGTCTGTCCCATACCAAATCAGAAACTTGGCAATTATCACTAAACTTGGTCTTTTAATGAGATTCCTTGATTAATCACATTATGTTATATATTTGGTATGAAAACATTACCTACCACCCTTAGTAAGTTTAAACATATTTTATTGTATATATAAACATACAAATGGATTGGTACGAAAGCAGATAAGAGCTTATAGAGTCCCTTTCATAAGTAACAACATCCAGATGACGGAGAAAAAAGAAAAGAAGAAAGACAAAGCACACATACACACAAAAGTTGGTGAGCAAGGGTGGAGAGAGAGAGAGAGAGAGAGAGAGAGAGAGAGAGAGAGAGAGAGAGAGAGAGAGAGGGGGGGTGGACCTTTTTGGAAATCATTATCCTTAGTTGACAGTTTTTCAAAGGATGGGAGAAAAAGGAGTGGTTGTTTGTTGAACATTTTCTCCTTTTCTACTCTTTCTGATAAAAGTTCCATTCTTTTTGCCAGTTTAAATTTGTGGTCTTCAAAAGCTTTCAATATGGATGTCTAAAATTTTGTATTCCAGCTGGTGAGGATTTAAAAGATAACATTTCAATCTTTACTTGACGCCCGTAAAAGGGAATGCCCAGCCACTCAATATCATATTTTATGCACATTATAAATGACACATATTTCTTTTTCATTTAAAAAAACTTCTTTTTATCAAACCAGCATTGAGTTTAAACCTTTTTATCACATTCTTAAATCTTATCATTTAAAACTTTTGAGTATATAGGGATTGCCCTGTAACTCGATAATGCCCTTTATGCATTCTTCTTAATTCAGTTCTTATCATTTAAAACATTTGAGTATATAGGGATTGCCCTGTAACTCAGTGATGCCCTTTATGCATTAAATTTTCTTAATTCAATTCTTATATTGTCATTCAAACTTTATTCAGTTTAAACAACTCCACGTTTATTATCTTTTAACATAGATATGCGCGCTAAATGACCAAAGTTGTCGATGCGCCATAAAAAAACAACATTCATTCATTCATTGACGCCCGTAACACATTTAACCCTTTACTGCATGATGCCAACTTTAAAAGACCCTGGAAAAGCAGCCTTCTGAAAACACTGTAATAAAGGAGAACATGCTGGTAACCAGCATTTTCTGCTTTTCCACAATGTTTTCTATCCTGTCAAAGAACATTTTAACCCTTTACTCCACAGATACTCATTTCAACGCATTGCTTGTAGGAGCCTTTGGAAAACATTATGGCAAAAGGTGAAATTGCTCGTCACGAGCAATTTCACCTTTTGCCACAATGTTTTCTACTCTATCAAAATGTGTCAAATACACATAAGAAACAGCTTCATTCTTGTTGTTATTAAGGGTCAATTAGAAATACCATAGAAATCCCTTATGGGGTAAAGGGTTAAATTGTGGTCTGCAAATACATTTAACTTGCAGAAGAGTAAAGTATTGTTGTTAAATAATAATGATGTGTTTGATGTTTCAGGAAACCTTAGAAATGTGTGCCAGAGAGGCAGAATTCAAGTCTATCTTGTTTTCTCTCTGTTACTTTCATGCTGTGGTCTGTGAGAGAAGGAAGTTTGGAGCCCAAGGCTGGAACAGACGATATCCATATAACAATGGAGACTTAACAATTTCTGTCAATGTCCTTTATAACTATCTTGAGGCAAACACAAAGGTAAAATAATGATATAGATTTTGTCTTGAATTTTTTACCCTTTTCCAGATAACAAACTTTTAGACTCATTAGTACTTAACTCATTACCAAACAACAAAATGTGAGGTTGGTCTAAATGGAAAGCATTTGCAGACAACAAAATAAAAGTGACTCAAAATTTGAATTTTTTTTTTTGTTTTGTGAAGAGTAGAAAACATTGTGGGAAAAGGAGAAAATGCTGGTTACCAGCATTTTCTCCTTTTCTGACAATTTTTCTAAAGGCTTCTTTCTCAGGGTCATCCAAAGTAGGCATTGTGTGGTAATGGGTTAAAGAAAGCATTTGCAGACTGTAAATGTAACATGACCTTTGTTAGATTGTCTCTAAAAGGAAGAAAATGTTCTGAAAAGGAAAAGAAATGTTGATTTTCTTTGTACTTCTCCTATTATGTTTTGAAAATTTGCTTTTTTGAGGTCAATAAAACTAGAGTTTGCATGGTAGAGGATCACATGATTAGAACAAAAAAAAAAAAGATATAATTGGATATTTGCAAAGGCTCAATTTTTATGGCATCACTGTAATTCTATTAAGTCCAGACATAAGTTTGCTGGATTCAAATAATATTATGCATATTATGTACAGATTTATCTATAAAATTAAGCACAAAAGGAGAAGCAATTTATCCAAACATTTCATCATAACCTAAACAATGACATTCCCAGCCTGTCTGAATGGTAACATATTGAATGGTTGAATGGTGAGCTATTTGCAGCAAACAATCAAACATCTTACTAGTTACTTGTATTGGGCAGCCACCTGTACTAGTCATTCATTATCTTACATAATCAAGGTTAGATTGTGAATATGATGCTTCCTGAGTTGAATGGCCACTTGCATTAAATCTTTGAAAGCATTTGCAGACAGATTAGATGAAACTTGTCTTTGAAAGAGTAGAAAACATTGCAAAGAAAATATGCTTGTTATCAGCATTTCCCTCTGTTCATCAGTGTTTTCCAATGTCTTTCTTTATCAGGGTTGTTGAAATAGGGGATATTTTCGAAAAAGTTAAAGAATGGCTTGTATTGTCTATTTATTTCCCTAGCTTGCTGCTAAAGAGAGGATATACTGTAATTCAAGTATGCTTGACAAAATATAATATGATAATAATTTTTTTTTATACGCCCGTTGAAGACGGGACATATTATGGGATCACCCGTGGCGGGTGGGCGGGCGGGCGGGCGGGCGGCGTCCAGTTCTTTGTCCGGAGCATATCTCCAAAACTATTCTAGCTAGGGTTATGAAATTTCATGGATGGATACATCTCATCGAGGGGGAGTGCAGTCCGCAGGAATCATAACTCTTGCTTGCTTAATTTTTGAGTTATTGCCCTTTGTTCTTTTTCATACTTGAATTTTGTCCGGAGCATATCTCCAAAACTATTCTACCTAGGGTTATGAAATTTTATGGGTGGATAGATCTCATCGAGGGGGAGTGCAGTGCGCAGGAATCATAACTCTAGCTTGCTTAATTTTTGAGTTATTGCCCTTTGTTGTTTTTCATACTTGAATTTTGTCCGGAGCATATCTCCAAAACTATACTAGCTAGGGTTATGAAATTTCATGGGTGGATACATCTCATCGAGGGGGAGTGCAGTGCGCAGGAATCATAAATCTAGCTTGCTTTATTTTTGAGTTATTACCCTTTGTTGTTTTTCTTACTTGAATTTTGTCCGGAGCATATCTCAAAAACTATACTACCTAGGCTTATGAAATTTCATGGGTGGATAGATCTCATCGAGGGGGAGTGCAGTGTGGAGGAATCATAACTCTTGCTCACTTAATTTTTGAGTTATTGCCCTTTGTCGTTTTCCATACTTGAATTTTGTCAGGAGCATATCTCCAAAACTATACTAGCTAGGGTTATGAAATTTCATGGGTGGATAGATCTCACCGAGGGGAAGTGCAGTGCACAGAAATCATAATTCTTGCTTGCTTTATTTTTGAGTTATTGCCCTTTGTTGTTTTCCATACTTGAATTTTGTCTGGAGCATATCTCCAAAACTATACTAGCTAGGGTTATGAAATTTCATGGGTGGATAGATCTTATCGAGGGGGAGTGCAATGTGCAGGAATCATAACTCTAGCTTGCTTAATTTTTCAGTTATTGCCCTTTGTTGTTTTTCATACTTGAATTTTGTCCGGAGCATATCTCAAAAACTATACTAGCTAGGGTTATGAAATTTCATGGGTGGATAGATCTCACATAGGGGCAGTGCAGTGCACAGGAATCATAACCCTTGCTTGCTTAATTTTTGGGTTATAGCCCTTTGTTGTTTTTCATACTTGAATTTAGTCCGAAGCATATCTCCAAAACTATACTAGCTAGGGTTATGAAATTTCATTGGTGGAGAGATCTCACCAAGGGGGAGTGCAGTGCACAGGAATCATAACTCTTGCTCGCTTTATTTTTGTTTTTCATACTTGAATTTTGTCCAGTGCATGCCCCACCTTTACAACTTGGGGTAAGACGGGCGTATCTTGCGACAATTTGCCGCTCTTGTTAAGAAATGATTTACTCTCAATTGACAGGTTCCATGGGAAGATCTGCGCTACCTATTTGGAGAAATCATGTATGGTGGACACATCACAGATGATTGGGACAGAAAACTCTGTAAAACATATCTAGAAGTCTACATGCATCCTGATATGGTTGGTCTAATTATCTAAACTTTTGTCTGTTGTCCTTTTTATAATATTCACTAGATTTTGGAAGTGATGTTTTCTGTTCTTTGAAATTTCTACCCATTTGGAAAATTTGGACATGTTTGATTGGTCTTTAACTTTTTACCAAACAACAAAAATGTAGACTGGTTCAAGTTGTAAACATTTGCTGATGATTTGCCAATGATAGATTAACTCTTTACCAAACAACAAAATATCACACCGGTCCAAATTGAAAGCATTTACAGATAACAAAACTAGAGTGACTGAAAAGTTGAAATATGTTTTGGGAAGGGTAGAAAACACTGTTGGAAAAGGAGAAAATGCTGTTTACCAACATTTTTCTTTTTTCCCACAATGTTTTCAAAAGGCCTCTTTCACAGGGTCATTAAACCATTACCACTCAATCCCTACTTTTGACGCCCCTGAGAAAGAAGCCTTTTGAAAACACTGTGGGAAAAGGAGAAAATGCTGGTAACCAGCATTTTCTCCTTTTCCCACAGTGTTTTCTACCCTTCCCAGAACAAATTTCTAATTTTCAGTCACCTTTATTTTGTCGTCTGCAAATGCTCTCAATTTGGACCATTCCAAAGTTTTCTCGTGTGGTAATGAGTTAAATTCGGGCTTGTGTGTAAAGGGTTAAGTGTGGCTCAGATGGGATTGTTTGTCTCTGAAAGGACAGTGAATGTTTTGGGAAAAGTTTAAAATCCTTGTTATTAGCATTTTCTCCTTTTCCCAAAAGCCTTCTTGGTTTGGTCGTTAAAACACAGGATTGTCTTGAAAAAGATTCAAAGGCCTGGTAACTGATTGGATATTCTTTAACTCTTTACTACACAATCCCGACTTTTAATGATCCCGAGATAGAAGCCTTTTGAAAACATTGTGGGAAAAGGAGGAAGTGCTAGTAACCAGCATTTTCTCCTTTTCCCACAATGTTTTCTAGCCAGCTGGAAAGAAATTTCAATTTTTGAGTTATGTTCATTTTGTTGTCTGCAAGTGCTTTCAATGTGGACCAGTCTGAAATGCTGTCGTTTGGTAAAGAGTTAAATCACTTTAATGAGGTCAGTTATAAACCCTTTACTACACAACAAAATCTCAAACCACTGCAAATCCAAAGCAGTTGCACATAACAAATTAACTCTTTTAGCAAATGAATTTATAGACTGGTCAAAATTGACAGCATTTGCAGACGACAAAATAGATGTAACTGAAAAATGGAAATTTGATTTGGAAAGGGTAGAAAACATCATGAGAATAAGAGAAAATGCTGGTTACCAGCATTTTCTCCTTTTTGCACAATGTTTTCCAAAGGCATCCATCTCATGGTCGTCAAAACTTGTCATTGTGTGGTAAAGGACTAAAGTGCCTTAAAACATGGAAATTGTCTGTGATTGGGTAGAAACATTGTGGGAATGGGAGAAATGCAAATTACCATCATTTTCACCTTTTCCCAGAATGTTTCAAAATTTTTATTCCTCAAAGGTATTAAAAGTTTGAATTGTGTGGTACTTAGTTTAGCATTATGAGGGTCATTATAGATAAGAAACTAATGTAGGTTTATAACTGAGAACTTCTTTCATTAAACTCTTGCCAGCTGGAGGGAGAGTTGTATCTGGCTCCTGGCTTTCCTCTACCACCCAACACAGATTATAAAGGGTACCATAATTATGTGGATGAATGTTTGCCACCAGAAACACCCTACTTGTATGGTCTACATCCCAATGCTGAGATTGAGTTTCTGACTTCAACATCTGAGAACTTGTTCCGCATTGTTTTTGAAATGCAGCCTAGAGATTCTGGGGCTGTAGGGGCATCAGGAATGAGCAGGGAGGAAAAGGTGATGTATTAGTTTCATTTTGCAGTTGTGGGAATGCTGTCTGTATTCCTTTGGTTCAACTTACGTATGTGATAAAATATTAAAATACGAGGGTCATTTGAATATTATCTAGATTAAGTCTGTAAATTTCCAATGAGTCATTGTAATGCGACAAACATCCACGAATTGTAAAACGACATTCATTATGCACAGAAGGGCAAAATATTTCAACAATAGAACAATACATGTTGATTTCACACACAATCAAACATGCATAGGTACCAGGACCCGGCGCATGAAACACTACAATAGACGAGGTCATCAACGTCACAGCAAGGTTATCAGGCAACGTTACCTATTGTTTCTCGAAGCACTTGCCCCTATGCTCAATACATCATTGATGACAGCGCACCCACTGGCTGTACACATCCCTGTACCGGTGTCTGTGTGACCGAATTATTCCCTTTCGCCATGATAACTTTTAAGCTTGTGTTTGTCCTAGCTGGTGGCTAAATCTTAATATGGACCGGATTTCTAGAAAATCAATTGACGACATCTTAAACGTTCAAAACTTTTACCCCAACTGTATTTAAACTCGATTTTCTTGGAGCATTTGACAGTGAAATGAAGTCAAATTTACTGACGATGCAAGTAGGGCCAAATCTTGCATTCTGATTAAATTTCATAATGTAATTAGTTGCAAGAGAAACAATATGTAGAAGAGAAGAGCGAGTATAGATACGATATTTTGTGCTGTGTCGGGAACACATTCCCATGGCATTTTTGATGGCTACTGCGAGCACATTTTATGAAAGAAGTATACAAAATAAGAATAGACAAGCGTGGATTGAATTCCGATAGAGAATGAAGCATAATTTAGCATGATTGCGTCGCAAATAACTTTTGCAAAATCCGGATAATTTTTTAACAACCCTCTTATATAGAGGATATATTTGTTTTTTTTCAGTGAAAGATCAAGTAAACACCGTCGGTAATATTTTCAGGTGGCACAGCCACGAGTGAAAATATTACTGATGTGTGCACGAGATGAAATGAATTTCGATCTTTTTGCCGAAAAAAACAAATATTCTATTTACTTCATGCTTTTAATCCTTTCTGGGAGGAGCTTTATCGAAATCCAGTACAGTTCTTTTCTATTATTCCCTGTAACGTACCCCTTCCGCATAACAACGCATTACATTATTAGGTCAAGCATGAGAAATGTAAGATATATGACGTCATATTTCCCATCTGGTTGTGAGGCACGCTCAATTTACCTCAGCAACAAGAACATGAAAATCGGTATTTTCACTGAGGGTACCAGTGCAAAATCGAAAACTATATTCACTGCTATTTCACGATATCCTACCGGAAAGCATGAAATAAAAAGAACTAGTTATTTAATAGGATAAGGGTTCATTCTTTTTTCCTCCCTTAACCCTTTCCCAAACAAGCCCCTGTTTTTACGTGTCTGCAGTACAAGTCTATTGAAAACACTGTGGGAAAAGGAGAAATTGCTCGTAACGAGCAATTTCTCCTTTTCCCACAGTGTTTTCTACCCATTTGGAGAACTTTCTGCCATTTTTATCAAATCTGAAATTGTTGTCTGCAAACTCTTTGAGTTTGGAAGAGTCTGAAATTAATTTTGTTGTTTGGGAAAGGGTTGAATTGTTTTTAGCAATAAATAGAGTTTATTTCATCAGCTTGTGGTTAATATGGGGAAATATTTGCCGAAAAAGGGAAAGGTATGCGAAAAAAAAGAGTGCCATAAGGCACGAGTTATTTTCGCTGACCTTTCCCTTTTGAGGCAAATATTTTCCCATATTAACTACAAGCTGATGAAATAAATTATATATTATATTTCCTCTGATTATTTTGTCAACGAATGCTACTTTTAAAACTAGTGATCTCAAGTTAATTAACCAGATTTTCGGCAGGAGGAAAATATTCACTGTAACAGGGAAATAATTCCCCCCAGCTTAGATGATGTCATTTCTTTACCCATAACATTTCTAAAAATAGACATATGAAATATAATATTTCAGTTATATCATGATTTGCTAAGCCCAACTCTCTGATTTTGTTTTAAATGGTATAGAGCAAGATCCAACTGCTAACAGAATGTGTAGTCTTATCTTGTTCTACACTTCCTGATTAGATAGGGTTTTTTTTTTCCCCAAAAAAGTAATTTTGAAAGGCAACATTTGGGCTATTGTCTTGAAAGTTCCATGTTAGTTATTTCATGGTGATTACAAAAGTAAAATAAGCCCTTAATACTTAGAAGAGAATTTAGACAAAGGTCAGACTGCTGTGTGTACAAGCTGATCTTAGTCTATACTCATTTTCAACTGTTTACCAAACAATCCTGATTTTTTACGACCCTGGAAAAGAAAGCTTTGGAAAATATTGTGGGAAGTGGAGAAAATGCTGGTAACCAGCATTTTCGCCTTTTCCCACAATACTTTTTTTCCCTCCTCTGACAAATTTCAATTTTTGACTCGCGTTTACTTTGTTATCCGTAAATGCTTTCAATTTGGACAAGTGTTGAATTTTTTTGTATTGTCACAAGTTAAAAGTCATAGATATAGATCTATAGGATCTGACATGAGTGGGCTTTTGGGATAAGACTTCATAGAATGAGTCAAGGGAAATGTTGTTAACTGAGCCTTTGGCAAGCCTAATATTTTTCCTTGACAAGTATCATAAAAATTTTATCTGAAACACCCATGAATGTCAGATTCTTTTTATCACATAACATTTCACAAAGTATAGATCAGATAATGCAAAAACATTCATAAATGTGTCCGCTGTAAAATCCATAAGACCCATTCACTTCTATATAATGCATGCATACAAAATGACGTCAAAAATGACGTCACACATTAATGTGATATATCAAACATGTATAAGATAAGAAAATTCGTAATGGATATTTTACACTGAAAACAAGGATGGTTATGTGATAAACATGGTTTCTTAGGGCAGGATACAGATGAAATCTTTGCTATTGTTGTCTAGTAGCTGTGGGTTACAAAGAGGTTTTCAAGTTGTCTGCTGCAATAGTGTACGAAAGGTTGCAAGATCACAACTGCTTATATCATGCAAAAACTCTAGGCTAGTGGTCTTTGATGATAAGTGTATTGATGCCTTCTAGATTTAACCTTTTACCCTGTGAATCATTTCTATGGTATCTCTAATTGACCCTAAATAACAGCAAGGATGAAGCTGTTTCTTATGTGTATATGACACCTTTTGATAGCATAGAAAACATTGTGACAAAAGGTGAAATTGCTCGTGACGAGCAATTTCACCTTTTGCCACAATGTTTTCCAAAGGCTCCTACAAGCAATGCATAGAAATTAGTATCTATGGAGTAAAGGGTGAACCATAGGCTGCTAGGCGTAACTCACTGACCTTTTGTGAACAGTGTAGGACTAGATCAGACTGCACAAAAAATATCTGCATATTTACTATCAAAGTGAAAACTTAATTTTAGTAATTTAACAGGACAGGGTTTAATGTTTCATAGCTCCAGCCCAGCTCTGGTGAAACCCAGGATGTACATGAACACTTGAGCTTTCACAGTGATGTGACTGAAATAATGTTGAAAGCAACTTAAAGCAGCATTTAATAGATTAATTAATCAATCTTCTAGATTAAAGGTACTCTAGATGATATCCGAGAAAAGCTCCCAGATGAATTCAATATGATCGAGACTATGAACAAAGTACTGCCAGAAGAGCGTACACCGTATGTTGTTGTAGCTTTCCAGGAATGCGAGCGTATGAATGGACTGACAGCTGAAATAAGACGCTCATTGAAAGAACTTGATCTAGGACTGAAGGTTTGTATATTTGAATATTATTACTGTTGTTATTTTATTGTTTCATATTTTGTTCTTTATCATTTACATATTTCCCAATTGACAAAGTTTTAGTATTCTCTGAATTTAGAATGTTTTGCAGACAACAACTAAGGTATCGCTTGAAAGGTTTTTTTTGTCAAGTTCATCAAAACTGGAGGGTTATCTCTTTACCAAACAATTCTTAATTTGAACAATCAACAAAAAGAATGATTTCAAAAATGATGTGGGAAATGTAGAATATGCTGTCAAATGGCATTTATCAAGTATCTAGGACATTCTGTGGAGTGTGTCACCTTAACCCTTTACCATACAATCCCTGATTTTTACGACCCAGAGGTGGAATCCTTTTGAAAACATTGTGGGAAAAGGAGAAAATGTTAGTGACCAGCATTTTCTCCTTTTCCCACAATGTTTTCTACTCTACTGGAAAAAATTTTCAATTTTTGAGTTATTATGCTCCCCGAAGGGCGAGCATATAGTCGCCGCTTCGTCTGTCCGTCCGTCTGTCCGTCCTTCCGTCCGTCTAGCCGTCCTTCCGTCCGTCTGTCCGTCCGTCCGTCCGAAGCGATTTCTCCACAACCCTTGGACCAAATTGGATGAAACTTCATATATGAACTCCTTGGGGTAATGCGCCGATATGCTTTTCCTGGATTTTCAATTTGACCCCGTGTCATGGAAAAAAGGGGCTTAATGCAAAATTGCAATTTTTACCAATATCTCATTCAGTTTTTGTCAGAATATCATGAAACTTCATGGTTATATTGTTTATGGAAAGTCTTAGCATGTGCCCTTGCTATTTTTAATCTGGGCATTTTTTAAGTTGACGTTCTGTCATGGAAAAAGGGGGCTTCTTGCAAGATTCCAATTTTTACTAATATTTCATTCAGTTTTGGTCAAAATTTCATTAAACTTCATGGTTATATTGTTTTTGTAAGAGTTTCACCATGTGCTCTTGTTTCTTTATCTATGTGTTTATCAATTTGACCCTCTGTCATGGAAAAAGGGGGTTTCTTGTAAAATGAAAAAGGGGCCCTAATGCAAAATTGCAATTTTTACTAATATCTTGTTCAGTTTTTGTCAACATTTCATGGTTATATCTTGTTTTACAAGTTTCAACATGTGCCCTTTGTTTTTGCAATCTATGAATTATTAATGCGTAAATACATCTTTCCTGGTTTCTCAAATTAAGGCTGCATCACGGAAAAAAGGGGACTTCATGGAAAAAATTGTTTTTCACTAGGTTCTCCTTTATCAGTGCTCAAACCTTTGTGAAATTTCAAATCTGAACTTGTTGGAACGTTGCCCAGGTACCCTCTCTTCCTTTTTCTCAATTTCAGGCTGCGTCTCGGAAAAAGGGGGCTTCATGTAAAAAATTGTTTTATGTAATATTTAATACATGACTGCTCAAAAATTTATGAAATTCCGAATTTTCAATTATTATTAAAAAATGCCACAAACCACACACCCGTTGTATTTATTGCAATGATCCAATACTGTCTTACGGGAAAAGGAGGCTTAAAGGGGGCTTATTGGGCTTATTGTCCTCTACAAGTTTATGTTGGCTATCTCCAAGATAGTAATTGCCTTTTCACTTCAAATTTTGGGGGGCATGAACAGGTTCTTCTAGGATAAAAGAAGTGAATTTATATCAATTTCTTATATTTTATGACAAGCACTTGTTCGGGGAGCATAACCCGTCTCTGACGGCTCTTGTTTTTATTTTGTTGTCTGTAAGTATTTTCAATGTATACCAGTCAAAAATTTTGTCATTTGGTAAACAGTTCAGTTGAAGAGTAGCTCAGTGGGTTAAATCTGATTTAGGGAAAGGGAAAATGTTTCTTTAACAATATAGACAACACACTATTTTCCTCTTTCCTTTACATAGATTATTCAAGGAGTTTTGTAGAGTGTGTGGATCAAGATCACACTACACAGAAGGTTCAGTCTGAAATCTGATCAATAATGTCCATTACTTTATTTTAGATTATTGCCAAATTGTATCATTGTCGTGCAACTGAACTATATTGTTGCAGTTAAAAAGAATTGTTCTTTATTTGTTGGGTAATGAAAGAGCTAAACTCTCAGTTCCAGGATCATCAGACGTCTTATTAACCCTTTACGAAACAATGTATGGTTCTTATGACCCTGAGATAGAAGCCTTTTGAAAACATTGAGGGAAAAGGAGAAAATGCTGGTAACCAGCATTTTCTCCTTTTTCCGCAATGTTTTCTGTCCTGCTGGGAAAAAATCCCAATTTTTGAGTTAGGTATATTTCTGTTGTCTGCAAGTGCTTTCAATTTGGACCAGTCTAAAACTTTGTCATTTGGTAAAGAGTTAAACTCTATGATACTGGGTTGGTATATCATGAAAAGGTTTTCAAAACCCTTGTACTCCATGGGTATTAACTCTGTACCAAACACAATGTTTTAGACTGGACAAAATTAAAAGCAATCATAGAAATGCTTTCAGTTTGGACAAGTGTTGAATTTTGTTGTATTGTGGCGAATTTAGAGTAATTGATACATATATAGGATCTGACATGAGTGGGCTTTTGAGATAAGATTTTATTAAACAAGTCAAGGGAAATGGTATTAACTCATTACCAAATGACAAATTTTTAGGTTTGTCCAAATCGAAAGCATTTGCAAACAAGAAAATAAAAGTGACTGAAAATTTGAAATTTGTTTTGTGAAGGGTTGAAAACATAGTGGGAAAAGGAGAAAATGCTGGTTATCAGCATTTTCTCCTTTTCCCACAATGTTTTCCAAAAACTTCTTTCACAGGGGTGTCAAAAGTATGGATTGTGTGGTAATTGGTTAAACAAGCCTTTTGGCGAGCTTAATAACATTTTTCCTTGACAAGTTTAATAAAATTTTTATCTGAAACATCCATGAATGTCAGATTCTTTTTATCACATAACATTTCACAGCCCGCCCAGTTGGCTCAGTGGTGAATGTGTCGGACTCATGACCTGGTGGTTGTGAGTTTGATACCCGGTTGAGGTGAACTTTCTTTCCGTCGTATTTTCGCCTCTCACCTCTGCTGAAGCATGTGAGAAAAGTATTCGGTGGCTTTGGAAAAGAAGTTGTGTTAGTAATGGTGTGAGAAAGCCAGGAAACACATGTGCATCACCGACAGCCATGATATGACCTTTGCTGTTAAAGTAGCGTTAAACCCTAATTCAACCAACCAACCAACATTTCACAAAGTATAGATCAGACTGATGATGCAAAAACATTCATAAATGTGTCTGCTTTAATATCCATAAGACCCATCCACTTCTATGAAATACATACAAATGACGTCACACAACATTTAATGCCATACCAAACATGTATAAGATAAGAAAATTTGTATTGGGTATGTTACACTGAAAACAAGGACTGTTATGTGATAAACATGGTTTCCTAGGGCAGGATACAAATGAAATCTTTGCCATTGTTGTCTAGCAGCTGTGGGTTACAGAGAGATTTTTAAGTTGTCTGCTGCAATAGTGTACAAAAGGTTGCAAGATCACAATTACTTATATCATGCAAAAACTCTAGGCTAGTGGTCTTTGATTAAATTGATCAAAATTAAAGCAATTGCAGAAATTAATCAAATGTAGCATAAATTATGATTTCTGAGTTTAATAAGGTACATGTAAATATTTTGTAGAAAAAGGAGGAAATGCAGGTTACCAGGATTTTCTCCTTTTCCAACAATGTTTTTAAAAGGTCTGTACTTTAGGGTTGTGGATTGTGTGGTAAAGGGTTAAAACCTATAAGGTGACATTTTCTTGATTCCTTCTAGATAGATTTGACTTGTCATTTCTTGTTTTTAGGGTGAATTGACGATAACTGCTGATATGGAAGAGCTTGGGAATTCATTGTTTTTAGATAGCGTTCCTTCAACATGGGCTTCAAAGGCATATCCGTCTTTGATGGGTCTTGGTTCATGGTATAGCGATCTACTCCTTCGCGTGAAGGAACTTGAGTCCTGGACTGCTGATTTCCAACTTCCGGCAGCTGTGTGGCTTGCTGGGTTCTTCAATCCACAAGCCTTCCTGACAGCCATCATGCAGCAGATGGCAAGGAAAAATGAATGGCCTTTAGACAGGATGTGTCTCCAGTGTGATGTCACAAAGAAGTCTCGTGAGGATATGGCAGGTCCGCCACGAGAAGGTGCCTACATCCATGGTTTGTTTGTTGAGGGTGCCCGCTGGGATATGCAGACTGGAATGATCACGGAGGCTCGACTCAAGGAATTGGCACCCCCCATGCCAGTCATCTTCCTAAAAGCAATTCCAATAGATCGTCAGGATTTGAGAAATATTTACGAATGTCCGGTGTACAAAACAAAAACTCGCGGGCATACCTTTGTTTGGACATTTAATCTAAAATCAAAGGAAAAACCAAGCAAGTGGATCCTTGGTGGAGTGGCTCTTCTTCTGCAAGTCTAAACTTTAATATACAAGCATTGATATGAAACGCTTTTGTACAGGTTACTTTTGGAACTAATTCAAAATAAAGGGGAAAAGAAATATCTGGAATATGATAGGTCCTAAATATGGAGAATTGCAGAGTGCTTCATTGTTACATTGTGACGATTCTAAAACTTATGTTTGTGTGTGTGTGTGTGTGTGTGGGTGTGGGTGTGTGTGTGTGTGTGTGTGTGTGTGGTTTTAGGCTTTTTTCTTGGGAAAATTTTGTGTTATTGTGCAAGAAAAGGAAAAATTTACTTGTAATAAATACAATTTATTTTAAGCTCACCTGAGTACAACATGCTCAAGGGGAGCCTTTAGGATCACAAAGTGTCTGTTGTGTATCATCTGTCGTCAACAGTTTTTCAAACATCATCTCCTCCTAAACCTCTGTGCAAATTTGGACCAAACTTAGCTGGAATGTTCCTTTGGAGGTTGTCTTTAAATATTAGTCACAGAATTAGATTCCATAAAAAAAACTCTGGTTGCCATAGCTACCAAATAGAATTTTCTAAGAAATTATTGAAAAATCTTCTCACCTTAAATCGCTTGTCAGATTTTGAATTAATTTCACAGAGATGCTCTTGGGTGACCTTTTCAAAAAATTGTTGGGAAATTTTGATCAGTCGAGAAACATGGCTCTGGGGACTGGGGGCTACTTGCACTATACAGATATGAAGAAATTCTTAACAAAAATTCTTCCTCTCTGAAAGGGCTGGTCACATGTTCTGTGGGTGACCCTATTCAAAATTGTTCACAAAATTTTGATCTATCAAAAAACATGGTTCTGATGGGCAGGAGTGGGGGGAGATCTTGCACTTTACGGCCATTAGGAAATTCTTAGAAATTCTTTTTCTTCTCTGGAATAGCTGGTCAGATTTTTCGATAATTTCACAGAAGTGTTTTCGCAAAGTGTTAGAGAAATTTTGATCTATGGCTCTGATGAATGTAGGCTATTTACGCTATATGGAAATGAAAGAAATTTAAAATTTCTTCTCTGAAACCGCTGGTCAGATTTTGAAATATTTTCACAGAAATGTTCCTTGGTGACCCTTTAAAAATTATTCACAAAACTTGTGATCTATCAAGAAACATGGCTCTGGGGGTGGGGACTATTTGCACTATAGGGTCATGAAGAGGAATTTCTCAATTCTTCTCTGGAACAGATGCTCAGATTTTGAAATAATTTCACAAAAACGTTCCTAGGGTGACCCTTTTCAAGAATTGTCAGGACATTTTTTATTCCTCGAAAAATAACAGCCAACGGGTGGCACCTGAATCTGGTGCTCTTGTTCAACTTATATTTTTAGTCACTATCGAGCATGTGCACTTCTTCAAGAAATTGTCCTTGGGTGATCTATCCAAAAATTTATTTGCAGAATTCTGAGTCATCAAAATCATTGCTTTGGTGATGATTACAGGGATGTTGACAGATTTTGAAATGACTTTTATAGGTGACCTTTTCAAATTGCTTGGCAATATAATGATTTTGTTTCCAAAGTTTCAATACCTAAAAAAAAATAGCTTTGGTCCTCTCCAAAATTCAGGTAAGTGATCCAGGGCTATCTTAGCCCTCTTGTTAACCCATTACCACTCAATCCCTACTTTTGACGCCACTGAGAAATAAGCCTATAGAAAACATTATGGGAAAGAGAGAAAATGCTGGTTATCAGCATTTACTCTTTTTCCCACAATGTTTTCTACCCTTCACAAAACAAATTTCAAATTTTCAGTCACTTTTATTTTGTCTTCTGCAAATGCTTTCAATTTGGAAAAGCCTACAATATTGTCGTTTGGCAATGAGTTAAACTTTTGCTTCTCTTTTAAATTTTTGCTTAATTATTTTCTTAGTCTGCCGCTAGGTCATCTAAGTATGTAGTTTATCCTTACAGTGCCAGATAAACCCAAGGGCATCCTCAGTTAACCCTATACCTGTTATGCCAATTTGAGACTCTTTCTTTTCAGCAGCAAATAAAGATATGATGTCAAAAATATGGACAAATGAGGATACAAATATCTGATTGAGTGGAAAACATTGTGGGAAAAGGAGAAATTGCTCATAACAAGCAATTTTTCCTTTTCCAACAATGTTTTTAAAAGCTGTCTGTTGTTGATGTGTCAAAATGAGTACATGTATCTATGGAGTAAAGGGTTAAAACAATGAAAATATGACCCAAACAGCTACAATTTTAAGGCTGCTCTTTGATCTCGGCAAAGTTGATAATGTAGATCAAAGATCAGACTGTACATTTTGTGCAGTTGAATCTTGATCTAGACTGGCAGCAAAGGTATCTGCATTTGTTTAGGCACTTAAACTCTTTACCAAACAATCCCTGGTTTTTACAGCCCTGAGATAGAAACCTTTTGAAAACATTGTGGGAAATGGACAAAATCCCTTTTCCCACAATGTTTTCTATCCTGCTCAAAACAAATTTCAATGTTTGAGTCACATTTATTTTGTCATCTTCAGTTCTTTTAATTTGAAAGAGTCTAAAATTTTGTTAAAAGAGTTAATTGTAACCGGGAGTTCTTGTATAGCACTTGCTAGTTTGCCAGACTTAAACTACGGTAAGCAGCGAAGAAGTAAGAATAAATTTAAGGAATGTATATACATGTATAGCTACCCTTGGTGCTGCAATATAAATGAAATGATGTTGAAAATGACATAACCCTCTTGCAAATAGTACAGCATCAAGAAGATATTGAGACATCAAAGTGATGAAAAAATGCGATTTTTCTTTTTCTTTTTCAAGGAAATGCAGATTATGATAAAATAGAGCTGCATGGTTAGTGAGAAAAGTAGCACAATACTTTGACCTAAAAAAGAGAACTCTCGGTCTTTTGCTTAAAAACAGAAAAAACGGACAGAGACAGCACAGAAGTTAATGACTAAATAATACATAGTTAATATAGCACAGAAACGAAAATCTTAGCAAAATAAAGCATAGCGAAGGTTGTAAAGAAACAAAGACGGAAGACTGTAGACATAACAGATTTTTTATAAATGTTTACTTAACAAAACCATATTTTGAAGAAAGAAGGAAAGAGGCTTTGCAAAACATTGTAAGAGTCAGATAAAAATTTAGCATCTCCTCTAGTTTTTACAGTGTTTTCTACCATTTCAAAGAGTAGTGTTAAAAGTACAGGAGGAATCCTTGGTATACAAAGCAAAATCAGCTTTGATATTTGGTATGTAGCATATCCTAGTGGACCTCTACCACATTTATTCATATGACGCTCCTAGGGTCTGACCTTGCCCCACCCAGGTGGTCACAATTAAGTTCTAAACATAGGAACAAAGAAGGAAAACTTCATTTTTTTTTTCACTGAAACTGGAAGTTGTAAAGCTTTGATATTTGGTATGTAGTATCTTCTAATGGACCATTACCAAGTTTGTTCATACAATGCCCCTGGGCTCCAAACTGGCCTTGCCCTGGTGTTCACAATTGTGAACATGGGAATAAATGAGAAAAAATTTAAAATTGTTCTTCTCTGAAACAAGATCGAAACTTCATATGTGTCTACATACCAATTATCAAAGCTCTAAGCCTTCAAGTTTCAGAGATTTTTAAAGTTTTCCTTCTTTGTTCCTATGCTCAAAATTGTGTTCCCAGAGGGGGTGGGGGGCAGTTTTGAACACAGGGGTATCATTTGAACAAACTAACTTGGTAGAGGTCCACTAGGAGATGCCACATACCAAATATCAAAGCTCTACACCATCTAGTTTCAGAGGAGAAGATTTTTAAAGTTTTCCTTCTTTTTTTCTATGCTCAAACTCGTGACCTCCGGGGCGGGGCGGGGCTGGTTTTGGCCCCAGGGGCATCATTTGAACAAACTAAGTAGAGGTCCACTAGGAGATGCTACAGACCAAATCTCAAAGCTGTATGCTTTCTAGTTTAAGAGAAAAAGATTTTTTAAAGTTTTCCTTCTTTGTACCTATGCTCAAACTTGTGACCCCGAGGCATCATTTTAACAAACTTGGTAGAGGTTCACCAGCAGGTGCCACATACCAAATATCAAAGCTCTACGCCATCTTTTTTCAGAGAAGATTTTCAAAGATTTTGTATTGTTTCCTTTTTGTTGCCATGGCAACCAGAGTTATGGATGGAATTCAATTCTTTGAACAATTTCGGTAGAACTTCACCCAAGGAACATCTCTGCCAAGTTTCATCAAGATTGGCCCAGTGGTCTAGGAGAGGAAGATGTTTGAAGAAATTGACGGACGCCGGACATAGGGTGATAACAATAGCTCACCTTTAGCACTTTGCGCTAAGGTGAGCTAAAATGCCAGATAATAGACAAATTGTTTTCCAAGTATTCAGTGCATTTGAAATTTTTTCTTATTGAAAGGGAACTCCTAACCGTTTGCTGAAGATATGTACCTTTCTTTGACCAGGTCAAGAATATTTCAAAGCATGCACCCGCTGGAGATAGCCATTGCAAACTATTACACAAGGGCCATATCTCATGGTAAAGGTGTTTTAGAAACCAAAGTGAACACGAAATAGGGCGAACTGCAAGAGGACGAGAGGGATCAAGGCCAACATCAGAAGATGACGTCATTTTAAGCACTGCGTAGTTCATACGACATTGAAACTAACACTATAGGGTCTGAAAGTCTCGTCACGTGACCGCGAGAGTTCATCACTTCCGGGGAGCACCGTAAATTTATCGCCTTTTCATCACAGTATGTGGAGAGATACACGAAGCAATTACGAATGATGAAGTAAGATTTAAAAACTCCGAGCGATTTGAAAATTTCAGTATTCGATCAGAGAACGATATGTGACCATGAATACTCCACAGTAAAGAACAGATCGTGTTCAGCGCAGGTAAACAGGTTGATGGTTCAACCTACTTTCGGTTTCGTATTCAAAAGAATCATGCTTTTTTGACGGAGTTAAATCAAACTAGATGAATCAGCTTCTTTCACAAAACTACAGCTATGTGAAGGCATAAAATGAAAGCATAAGTACGAAGCAAGACGTTTTAAAACAGATATTTATAGATCTAGTTGTAATCCTCAATTTGCCGGGGGCGATCGCACAGATCACAGGAATCGGACGTTTAGTTGGTGAAAATAGCTAAATGTCAGCCGAAGTGGTCACTCTCTATTATAAATATACAAGGAGTGCAACGGATTTCCCATAAAAATTCGACACGACTGTCACCCAAAATCATCACTGAAAATGGGGTCAAATCAATATTAGCCGACATAAACACACATCTACCGTGCTCTTAAATATCTAATCTGTCGATTTATTATGTCCCTACCTGCCGTGAATCACTCTTTTCGTGTCATTCATCGTATTTCCCTAGGGCGATATTCACCAAGAATCAGCCTCCCGGCGAATCCACCATGGTTCACCAACTTCCGGTTATCGGAGTGAATGAAAATGTCTGTTTACTTTTTCCAATAAATCACGTCAGAAAATGTTCATAAAATTTCCGTAGGTACAAGTTAAATCTAAGAAAAATCATGTTATATTTATATCAACACAATCGATGCAAATCAAATATATATATATATATAATTTTTTTGACTGTATAGGTATGTGTATTCTCCGGCCCCAATCAAAAATATGCCACAATTCCCGGCCCTAACGGCCCCCTTGCTAAATATTTTATTGGCGGGTACATTTGAATAAAATTAGCACCAAATTAAAGCTTAGGTAATAACTTTTCCAATGGTATATAGAAACTTGATTTTTCATGCATATGTAGTTATGATAAAAGCATTTGAAATTCTTCATTTTTTTTTGCTGAAATGCGTCGTAATTTGTTAGTGATAAAATCCGGCCCCAGGTGCTAAATATTTCATTTATTTGCCAAATCTAATAAGATTAGCACCAAATTAAAGCTTAGTTAACAACCTTTCTAATGGTATGTAGAAACTTGACTTTCCAAGCATGTGTAGCGTTTGAAATTCGTCCTTTCTTATTACTAAAATGTGTTGTAATTTTTTAGAGATTAAAACCCGGCCCCTATATTTAAAACTTGTTTTTCCCTTGATTCTAAGGAAAATTATATCGTAATAAAGTCCTTAACTTAAGCTCTTGAATGATATTAAGAAAATAAAAATTGACACATGCATTATTGGGCAATTTGATTTTTAACATTATAAATTTTTAGAAGGGAATACACTGTATTTCTGTGTGCGAATCCAACAACCTATCCAGCCCCTATAATAGAAATTAAACTTTTCAAACAATATAAAAAAATATGATATAATTTCAAAGTTCATATGAAAGCCTGATATCTAGGCTTTAATTTAGTAATATTTTGAGCACAACACAATGAAAAATAAAAGACTAAGCATAGGGGCCGGATTTGCGTTACTCATCCAATACCTGGAAGAAAATACGAAAATCTTATCTACTTTTGATTGACAATATTTCAGACAGTTTTGCAATGACCATATTGTATTTCATATCATATGAAAGTCTGAAATCTAGGCTTTAATTTAATACTTTTTAGAGCACAATACAACGAAAAATAAAAGATTTAGCATAGGGCCCGGATTTGAGTAACTCATAAAATACCTGGAAGAAAATACGAAAATCTTACCCACTTTTGATTGACAATATTTCAAAAAGTTTTGCAATGACCATATTGTGTTTCATATCATATAAAAGTCTGATATCTAGGCTTCATTTTAATACTATTCTGAGCATAATACAACGAAAAATAAAAGATTTTAAATGGGGGCAGCAAGGGCCGGGAATTATGACCCATTTTGACAGGTAGGGCCGGGGAATACACTTTGCCCATTCACTCCGATAACCGGAAGTTGGTGAACCATGGTGGATTCGCCGAGGCTGATTCTTGCTAAATATCGCCCTAGGAAAATCGGATGAATGACGCGGAAAGAGTGACTCGGGGCAGGTAGGGACTTACTAAATCTGCAGATTAGATATTTAAGAGCACGGTAGGTGTGTGTTTATGTCGGTTAATATTGATTTGACCCCATTTTCAGCGATGATTTTGGGTGACAGTCGTGTCGAATTTTTATGGGAGATCCGTTGCACTCCTTGTATATTTATAATAGAGAGTGACCACTTCGGCTGACATTTAGCTATTTTCACCAACTAAACGTCCGATTCCTGTGCACAGATCTACGTTGAGCCGCTGTTAATTTCAGCCTTTGGTGACATTCGAGTATTTTTAAGACAGCCACTCCAGTATTATGTTTTCAAATATCAAACATAACGGAGTTCAGATTCAAGATCAGACTGCATGTTCATTGCAGTCTGAAATCGATCATCACTTTGCTGAAAAGTGTGTAGTTATCTTCTCAGCACAAGACAGAATCTTTGACTGGTCCAAATTGAAAGGGTTTGCAGATGACAATTAATGCCTTATAGAATAATGATCTAGTATTTAAATGATGGAAATTTATTTGAGTGGGTATAGAAACTATTATTGGAAAAGGAGAAAATGCTGCTTACCAGCATTTAATCCTTTTCCTACAATGTTTTCATAAGGCTTCCTCCGAGTCTTTAAAAATCAGGATTGTGTCATAAAGGATTGTGCTTCACAGGCCAAGGGTTATTTAAGAAGAATGCAATATGCTTGTTCCACTATGCACACTGAATATTAGTGTTGTGCATAGTACTTTGGAAAGATACCCATGACCAATTGCACTAACTGGCACATGAATGAAATGTTTAACCCTTTACCTGTAAAGAAGACAATTTATGAAAATAGTATGGAAATAGGAGAAATACTGGTAACCAGCATGTCTTCCTTTTCTCAGGGTATTTTCAACCCATCCAAAAATGAATTTCATTTTTTTAGCCACACTTACTTTTTTGTCTACTAGTGCTTTCAATTTGTACAAGTCATTTACCCTAGTGCTTTCAAGGAAGAAGCCTTTTGATAACATTGTGGGTAAAGGAGAAAATACTGGTAACCAGCATTTTCTCCCTTTTCCACAATGTTTTCTACTCATTCAAAGACAAATTCCATCCTTCCAAGTTCCAGCCACATTTAAATTGTTGTTTCCAAATGTTTTCAATTGGACAAGTCTAGGATCTATCCTGTGATAAAGAATTAAGCATTTTTGCTCTGGTTAGCTAAAAACTTCTATTCAGAAGTACTATACATGTATTTACAACATATCTTACTAATATACTTTCAGAGTTTTCTCCTGGTAGACGAATGACACTAAAAAGGAACCATGACTGCAAGACAACTGCACATTACAGGGACCACATGTTATGCAGTGGTGTTCTCATATATGTATAATTGGACATGCAGTCATTTAAACATTTAATTAAAGAAAAATAGTACTATAGTATTAATGTTCTATGTTTACCATCTTTGCACCACAAAGAAGTTCATGCTAACATTTACTGGTACAGTTCAATAGTTAAAAGGGTATTTAAATCCTAACGAGAAATGACACTAATTTAAAACAGCATTGCAGCAGACTGCTTTTGAAAATATTGTGACCAAATATGTTATTGCTCACAGTTAGCAATATCTATTTGCGACAATGTTTTCATCTCAATCTTTCAATTATTTTTCTCCATTTGCCTCTATCTAGTATTAAAAGTAATGTTTGGTTTCAAGACTTTGTTAAATAAAGGAAAAGTAATATTCTTGTTTATATTTAGAACAAAAATCCCTAATGCTCCTTGAAGACTGAAAGCAATAAACATGTGGTAAAATTCACTCAGTGACATTGTGCAGAAAAAGAAATTTTGTTGCATAGAAGTCTTATTTGCTGCACAAAATTAATAGTCGTTTGAAAACATTGTGAGAAATGGCAAATTAACTCTTTACTTCACGAGAAAATTTTAGACCGGTCCAAATGAAAAGCATTTGCAGACGACAAAATAAAGGTGACTGAAAAATTGAAATTTGTTCTGGGAAGGGTAGAAAACACTGTGGGAAAAGGAGAAAATGCTGGTTACCAGCATTTTCTCCTTTTCCCACAGTGTTTTCAAAAGGCCTCTTTCTCAGGGGCGTCAAAAGTATGGATTGTGTGGTAATGGGTTAATAAACAATTTCGCATTTTTTAACAATATTTTTTTTCTGAAGCAGAAATTTGCTCCATCAAGGGACCCAAATAACATGACAATAATGCAAAAGTGTTTTGTTACTACAAATGTAATAAAGATAATTAAATATCTACAAAACTTTTAAGACTTCTCATGTTTATTTTGTTTAATCTTTACCAACTGATAAAACTCTGCACTTCTTCAAATTCAAAGCATTTGCAGACAGTTGATTGATTTTGACTCACATTTTACAATTTAGCTAATAAAAGGTAGAAAACATTGTGTTGAAAGTAAAAATTATTAGTTGTCTTTTCACACAATGTTTCCTAAAGTATTTTTCTGCAGGGTCGTTAAAACTCAGGAATTTTTGGTAAAGACTTACAAGTCATCAAAAATAATAAAATTGCTTCTGAAACATATTTGCAGCACAAAACTTCAGAAGCATCCTTGTGAATGCGAAAAAAATTAATCAAGGAGTAAAACTTGAGTATTCGTTAAATCATGTCACAATTAGACATTACTTATTTTGACCAATTTGTCCTTAGGTCAAAATGTTTTCAAAATTGGTCTGCTGCAAGACATAAAAAGTTGTCTACAGGAGACAGACCACTGACCCCTTTATCTGCTGGTATTAAATTACTGGGCTGTCTCTGGTCCAACAACACTTGCAAGGATGAATTAAACAAGGGCTTTATAAGAAGAAATGCAACCATTTTAATCTTTTAACATTTAACAAAATTTTCATAGTGTCTATTTTGAAAGCAAAGTTGGAGGATGAAAAATTGTAGCCTAAATGATTAGGTTTATGACTGAGAGGAAACATTGTGAAAAATGTATAAAAAGCCGATGACCATTTTTTCTCTCCTCTTCCTTCAATGTTTTCAAAAGCCCTCTGCTTCAGGGTAATTTATTAGGAACAAAATTGTTTGGTAAAGGGTTAACTCACAGAACAAAATTTCGACTGGTTCAAGCTGAGAGGATAAGCAGGTGATATGCAAATGAACTGTTGAAATTTGTCTTTGAATGGGTGCAAAACACCACAGAAAAAATGATTTCCAGTATTTTCTCACATTTATTGTTCTGGCTTCCCTCCCCCTGGCTGTTTTGACACAAGCTTTTTTGAAGAAAATGCCCTGCAAATCATATCTTGTGTAGTACATCCTGTTGCATCTGCTGTCATTTGGACAGTCATGAATTAATCTTCTGTTTTAGTGGTTTGGCATTTCTAATGAGTCTAAAGTAGGTGATGTTTCATGTGGCACTGTACAGATGTTTTGGACAGTTATTGTGATTGTTAGGATTTCATGGCCTATCTGCCCTCCTGCAAAAAAAAAAAAACAGGCTAAAGCAAAGTATTCAAAAAGACTTTCTGCAGAATATTTCATCATAAGAAGCATTACACTTGTAAAGGCTACATCAAAATAGGCAAGCACAAGTACTGATTCTGAGTATTCAAATAGTCTGCAATTCTTTGTTATAACCCTCAAAGTGCCTTTGACCACTTTAGTTGCTTTTGTGATCTATGTACATCATGACTAGACTGTACAAAGTCTGCAGTCTGATCTACATTGATCGCTTTACTAAGACCGTCCAGACGAGGGCAACTTCAACATTATTCTCAAGATCTTATTTATAAAATGAAATGCGTCTTTGATTTATTCCGTGCTCTATAAAGGGTTAAGCTTATATACCTAGTTTTGAACTAGAAATGATGAATTTAACTGAAAATAATTCCACAAAAGATGCTAAAATAGGTTCTGAAGCCAATAATTCACGACCATTTAAGAATGGCTGTCTAAGGCAATTCAATTAATAAAATGAGGCCGAATAATTCCAACTGTCATTACAGGCAACATTCAATATAGTGCAAAGGAGACTTGGGTGCGAAACTGCACTGGTGCGAAACATATCAAAACCGCAATATGTTTCTAAACGCCCCAGAAGACGCGATATGAGTGCATTTCTAGAATGAAATGCTAAAAAACATTATTTTATTGCCATAACTAGGTTAGTTTGGCCTTCTTAGATCAGAAATCGACCGAGTACATGTCCATTGCAAGGATGTACGATCTTACGAACGAAGTCCGTAACAAAGAAACAAATGAATAAATGCATGGCAGAAATAAGGGTCGGAGCGGGATTCGAACTCCGGAACTCCCGGACACAAGACCAATACCCTAACCACTGAGCCAAAGAGATATCTCCCTGACGCAGTAGCCAGGTATTGTATTTAAATCGGGAGTATGCCATGCAGGAAGGAGTGGTCTCCCGTAACACACCCCCTCTTAAAGTCATCATTTATTGATGACTCAAAGCCTTATTAGGCAGGAAGTCCAATTTTGGACAACAAATGGGATTAATGGCTCAATGGCCAATCCCGGACGAGCCCCCATCTTACGAACGAAGTCCGTAACAAAGAAACAAATGAATAAATGCATGGCAGAAATAAGGGTCGGAGCGGGATTCGAACTCCGGAACTCCCGGACACAAGACCAATACCCTAACCACTGAGCCAAAGAGATATCTCCCTGACGCAGTAGCCAGGTATTGTATTTAAATCGGGAGTATGCCATGCAGGAAGGAGTGGTCTCCCGTAACAACGAAAACTGGGTTACGGATTTTCGCTGATTTCCACGGCCTGTATTTAAATCACAAAATTATTTCTAAACAATATTTTGACCCTTACCAACATCTTTCATCTCCAGTTTTTCCTCTCCAAACCCATTTTTGAGAATTTGAAGAATATGCACATCGGTGTAGCGTCACGAATGTCGGTACATGCATAAGCAAAATAGTGGCAAATATCTCAATATGTCGACCAGCCTCCCCGGAAGTGCATTTCATCTAAACGAGACTTACTGACCCTATTGATATTCTTTTCCCAGAATTTTTGTAATGATATGCGAACGAAAGGGAAACCTTGTAGATAGATAACTTTTAAAGAAATTTTATCAAAAAACTAATAAAATTTAATCTTATGGATTTTGTCTGACTGTGTGGAATTCATTTTGTAATAAACCAACCTTCTGGTTGTCAAGGAAGTTGAAGTACAGATACAGTCGATCGGTATGGTTACAAACTCAGTGCGTGTGACATATAACACGTCATTTTTCCTCACCCTTTTTTACCTCAATCCGGGTAAATACGGACGATTTTTACATGTGCAGCTCACTTCACTAGCTAAGTACTCTAAAAGTTTGAAAGCCATGACCCCTAAACTGTATGTGTTAGCATTAAAGACTTTCCTCTTTGATATTTTCGCTATACAGTATAGTTTACACTGTCCAAAATATTGCGAAAATGCAGTTGAAGTTACATAGTCAAATCCGGGTAAATACGGACATGAGGGGTAAAATACGGACACAGGCTGGAAAATTACGGACACCTTTCTTCAAGTAGGGAAAATACGGACACGCTGATTTTGCCCAGTCATCAATTCACAGTATTCATTTAAGAAGTTCTTGGCGTGGTCTCGATGGTCCAAGGCATAAGGCGCTGGTTCAGCACTAGGTAGTATTTGGTTCGATCCTTAATGAAGACACTGGTGAAGGATGGTCTGTCTTTGTCTACTAAATAGTGGTATATAATGCATGACATACATATAGGTACTAGTAGCCCGTGTATGTATAAGGAGACACTTATATTCCCGAGGTAGAGCGTCCGTCCTGGGACCCAGAGGTCACTGGTTCGATCCTTAGTTGGGTTGAATATGCATTGTATTCCAGGCATATTACACTTGGGTATGACACCTTTCGTATGCCAATTACTGGTCGTTCAGAGAAAGCAAGTGCCAGTGAAATGTCACTGTGATTTGAAAAATACTATGTAACAAAAATGTTATTTGTTTTAACCTCATGCCAGCAATCACACAATATTGGAAACATGGTATAAATATTGGTTCGGACTTTACCAAGGCCAGTGGTACTACATGAGGTTGTGCGTGTTGAAGTTGCGTGAAAAATTTATAATTGAGCCATGCTCTGGCAAAAGAGGACTTAATGCATCTCCGTGATGCATGATACTAGGCAACTCATCACAGTATTATATATCCTTAAAATATGTTTTGTATAAGAAACTACTCAATCAGGGGTTACACAGGTCCATTGACATACAGAAAATTGACCCATAGCGAAAAGTTTCGGCCCAGGTAAGCTTGCGTGGTCTGCGCAGGATTAGCATGATTGATCAATACCTTTCGCTTTGCTTCCTTTTCGAAGAGCATAGCCCAATTATTTATGAAGTAAGCATCTCGGATGTAGAAGTCTGACTAAAGAATATTGAGATGATTATTTCAGGGGGTTAAACCATTTACCACCAAATAAATTTTGGACTAGATCTATACATTTATAAAAAAGAGTCTGTGGCCGACAGGAGGACTCGAATACAAATTAAAGGTCTCCAATAGGCTGGACAACAATGGTCGAAAAGGAGAAATTGATCTTTACGAGCAACAATTTATTTTCTCACAGCGTTTTCAATAGGCTGACCTTACTACTGTCAAAATGGATTCAAAAGGACTGAAAACTGAACAAACAAAAAAACAAAAATAAACATCAGACTGTGTTGTTGATACTACATGTATATGAATACAAACAGAACGGCATTTCATTAATCGACTTGCAACAGGCGAAAAGGGGCATTCGGACAACTGCGTAAAGTGCCGTCTCGGATCAGCCCACGCAGTTCGCGCAGGCTAATCCGAAACGGCACTTTACGACAATATTACATTTTCAAATCATTGGGAGGACTTTTTTGTAGCTTAATATTTTTCATTTTTCTTTTCTGCCGTTTTTGTCCATGTTCTTTCCTTTTTCTTACTCAACTCTATTTTTTCTGCCATTACCTCACTGCTGGTCAGTAGACGATGACTTGTCACATACTTCTTTTTCGATGATCGGACAGGCTCGTCTGCTGATTCAAGGAACAACGAGTTGCTCTCGGCTTCTGCATTTAAAGATGAAGATGGAAGCATCGCTTGTATTCCATCTGTTGGAATACTAGCGATTTCTCCATCTTCATCGACGAGCTGATGCACTTCAAAACTACCACTAGAAAGTAAACCCAACAATTGTGTAGGGTCACTAATATCTAATACTTCATTTTCTGAAGAAGTTGGTAAGAGGGCTTCTAGCTCTTGATGTTCAGTAGTATCAGAAATACTTGCCTCAGACAAAAAGGGGTCGCTGGCATTAACAGGACTGACATTTGTTGGCTCACTAGGACCAAATGCGCTTTCAGGAATGGCGTCCCTGTTTAAAGGATAAATGCCACAAGCCCTGAAACCGCTCATGATATTACTGCATATCATAGCTCGATCCCATGCTTTCCTAAACAAGTTGGAAAAGGTCCACTTAGATATTTGGTGTAGTGGACTTTCTCTAAGAAAGACAGAGCATTCTTCATTATAGGCACGGTTAAGAGGCCGAAAGACGGAGCGATCCAGTGGTTGAAGGAAATGTGTTGTGTGAGGTGGCAGGGCCAGTATGTGAACATTTTCTTCCATAGCTTTCATCAATAAGCCGAGCGATTCATGGGAGGCATGGCCATCGAGTATTAATAACTGGGGTCGCTCAGGTCCACAGTATTTCAAAAAAACTTCTGAAAACCAGCTTTCGCCGATTGCGTCATCCATCCACCCATTTGGTTGGTAAAACCAACGTGAATCAGGAGGTGCATCGCAAGTCCTGAATCCGTGCAATGACCTTGATGTTTTGCCTTTTACTACAAACATTGGAGGCATACTTCTCCCTGACGCATTTACACACGCACGTACTGTTATATTTGTGGATCTTGAGCTGGTACGACTTACGCAGCTGTGGCCTTTTTCGGCAATGACTCTTGCTGGCGAATGTTCGAAATTTTTCCCTAGTTCATCACAATTCCATATTGCCCAGGGTTTACTCTCCACTTTAAGCTCCTCCATTAGTGTCGCCAAATCATGGAAATACTTATTGATGACTTCTCTATTCATCATACGGGCACGGACGGAAGACAACTTTTCAGGTTTTCTTAGAGCTACATCAGGATGTCTGCGTTTCACACCCTCCACCAATCTTTACCAGCCACGAAATTTTGATATCTGCCAGCAATTTTGGTCCGCTGACAAAGAGTATTGGTCCTTGCAAGTACTGGCTTTCTTGTAAGCCCAATACCTCTTCTAGCTGCCATCTTAACAGCATCAACAACTTTGCTCTCCAATTCAAAGGGAATATGAGGTGGACGTCCCCGTTTTGCTTCTAATGGATGTTTTCCAGTCAACCTATCAGCGATTGTGGACTTCGGCACATTATACATAGACGCTGCTTTTCTGACAGAAAGTGAACCATCCTGAACAGATGCTACAGCTTTTTCTAATTTCTCTTGTGTGTAGTTTAAGGTTTTCCCTCTTTTTGTGTATTGATATTTTTTTGGCATTCTACAAAAAAGAGCACAGGTGTAAGAAGAAGAAAGAGGAGGAGAAGAAGAAGGAAAAGAAGAACGAACAGACAAAAGAAGGAAAAATGGAAAAGGACAGAAAACGAAATGAAATACAAAGAAAGAAACGCATGGTATTGATGGTTTTACTACAAACTTTTACAAGGTTTTTTGGAAAAGGATAGGCCATTTCGTAGTAAAAGCCTTAAATCATGCATTTTTGACAAACTCTTTTTCAAAAAATATCAAGTTAGGTATAATTACACTAATCCCAAAAGAAGATAAACCAAAACAATTCCTAAAAAACTGGAGGCCGATTACGCTTTTGAATTTTTTATATAAACTTGCATCTGGTAGTATAGCTAGGCGAATTAAATATTACTTTGGAAATGCTTGAACACTTTTCACACATTTCTGGTCTTAAAGTTGATTTTGATAAAACCAAATTGATATGGATTGGTTCCATGAAATATAGCATTCCATGAAATATAGCATTCGAGCGATTAAAACAAAATGGAAATTAACATGGGGGGAAACACAATTTAAATTACTTGGTATTTTGTTCCATGTTGATTTGGAAAAAATGTTAAACTTAAATTATGTGCCCAAATTACAAAGTATAAGAAATAGCATTTCACATTGGAAAAAACGAAAATTAACTCCGATTGGTAAAATAATTGTGGTCAAAAGTATCTTAGTGCCAATTCTCACACATTTATTTATTTCTTTACCGTCGCCGACCAATGAATTTTTAAAAAAAAATACATGACATTCTTTATGAATTTGTATGGGATGGCCCAGCTAAAATAAAATATTCAGTGATGATCAAAGATTATGTGGAGGGGGGATTAAGGATGATAGATATCAAGAATTTTAATACAACTATGAAATTAAAATGGATGAAGAAAATAGTAACCAACAGTAAAAATGATTGCTACAAATTTATAAGCAACATATTTGATCCAGAGAGAGTTTTTAACTTTGGTACTTTATACTTCAAAAAAATTCTTGGAACAATAAAAAATGAATTTTGGATAGATGTTTTAAAATCATTCATGGTATTTAGCTCTAAATATAAATTTACAAAATTGTCGGAAATAATGACCATGCCTCTATTTTATAACGAGAACATTACGATAGACTCTAAGTATATCTACAACGCAAACTTATACAAATGTGGCATAAGATATGTTAAAGACATTTTGAGAAACGACGGATGTTTTAAAAGTTTAAATGAAATCAAAACCGTAACCAAGAATAGAATAAATTTTTAAACTATTATAGTATTGTAAATTCAGTTAAAGCTTTCTTTTCACATCAGGATATTCCATTTCCAGTTACACATACAATTTTGAATGAATGTCATAATCCTTCAATTAACAGTTATTTTTTTCATATAATAACTGAAAACGACATAAACAAACACGTTTATAATACTCTTATAAAAAACGATGAAACACCTACAAGTAGGAACAAATGGTCTACATATTATAATGGTTTATACTTAGATTGGAAACAAATTCACGGAAACGTATTCAAATACACACGAAATGCCTTACTTTTTAAAATGAAGCTGATAGATACGAATTTATGTACATTTTGTGGCACAGATGTTGAAACAATCACACATTTATTTTACGAATGTAGATACACGAAAACTTTGATAAGTAGAGTCACAGAAATTATAAAAAAATTTTAATCAAACTGTGCAAATTAACAGCTCTATTTTACTTTTGGGCTCAAACACAACAAATATTAAATTAGATATACTCCTTTTGGAAATAAAAAAATATATATATTTCTGCAGAAATAAACTATATAAACCTTCAATAAATGGATTAAGGAACCACCTCACCACAAATTTAGACGTCTATAGAAATACTAAAATGTTTGAAAAAGGAGAAAATATCATGACTTTTGTAGAACATATCATACAAAACCTCCCATGAGCCGATTAAGATAGTCAATAACCGAAGACGAAAAACAGAGAAAACACGAAAAAAAAAATCAACAATTAAGAAGTAAGATTTAAAGACACAAGACTCTTCCTTTTATCCTGGTTCATTTTAGTGAGTAAACAAGCATAGAAGCATATCCGCCCACCCATGCACACACACACACACACACACACCCGCACACCCCCCCCCCCCCCCACACACACACACATACCTGCACACTTTTGCACCACATAAAAAAATAAGCTTTGTTGCAAATCAATCAGTATTTTGGCACATCAAATACATATAAGTTAACTTGAAATTCTGGAATGGGGAAATTGTAAAATTGGAAAACATTTTAAAATCGATTACACAATGAAACAATGATATTTGTAAATATGTACTACTAACAAAATATTTACTAACAATGATATGTAAGGTATGTTGGGGGATGGCCACGACCCTCACATACCGATAGACGTGGCAATTAAAGCTTTAAAAGAAAAAAAAAAAAGAAACGCAAAGAAAGAAAGAAAGACAGAAAGAAAGAAAGAAGATTATGTCTTTGACGAAGAAAGGTAGATGATAGACTTGACGCTCATTTTAAGGATGAAATTCTATTATGCGTGCATAATTCAAATCAAATTGAATCATTTATAATTATGGTTATGCAAAATATAATTATCATGACGGTTTAGCCTTTTAAAAACATGATGAAATAGGCGTGAAAATGGTCGTGCTGTATATTCCTTCTTGTTCCACACCGTTTGCTTGTCTGATTCATCTGCCATTAATATGGCATCCTCCTCCTCTATGGTTCTTTATGTAATTCAGTTCTTCATCTTTTAAATTGAATTAACAGGCAAACGCATTAAAGTCTATTTTTGCTTCCGATTATGAGAAAATGGTATAGGGTAAAGTGATATTAAGTCGGATACATTATCTCCTGCTAGATGGGTTCTACAAATACTCATCTATCTAATTTGGGAATTCTGGGTACAGAAACGGACTACTTTTCTACACGACAACCGTTACTTTAAACTGAAATAAACGTGTACTCAATAAAACGCTACCTGGTGCGGTTCATTCAGCTATAATTAACAGTTTAGAGGGTTAAAGAAGTCTGGAGATAAAACAGGCATAATTTCTCCTCAAAGGTATTGATAAAAGCTATTTTCTCGCAATTTTATAGCGCGTATTACTTCAATTCCCGCCCCCCCTCCTCCATATTTGGGGGGGGGGGAGGGAGTGATGCGTCAGACAGGTCGAATCTTCAAAGAATATGACATGCGCAGACAATGAAGTCGGATACAAATCTAATATTTACTTTATTTGGAAACATTATATAAGACCCTGCTTTTTGTTGTTACCTAACTCAATAGGTCCGAAAGGATTGTAGAGCACTGAAAGCCCAAACCATGCAAACATAAGTTTCTCTTTATTGATAAGAAAGGGCTTCTGAAATACACAACTGTAAATTTTCTCAAAAGTTTAAAAAAAAAATTAGTAGTGGTGTCTATATAAAATCGGTTACTGATTTTAGTAGATTTTCTGCACATACACTCCTTTTAACATTAACTGCAGTTGTTCAGAATCTTCATCGCTGCATTTAAATCCAACACTACAGTTTTGCATTGGTCCTCTGAAGCGGGAAAACTTTTCTGCGGAAAATTTAGCCCGTAGATAAATTGGACCTTTGGCATAAGTAATTATGTACTTCAATTTTACCGCGTCTTCCCTTCTCAAGTAGCATATGCGTCGTCGGCAAGTTTCGTCTTCATATACGGCAATGGCATTTTGGTCTTTGGGATTATTTGGCTCTTTGCTGCAGTAGTACACCGGGCCGACCTCCAGCTGCTTGGTACCTGAATGGTGCATACCAACAGTGTAGAGCTGTCGAATAATGACATTCTTCATCCTACATTGAAATAAACGAGTATAAAGATGACAACAGAACCACCTTGTGTTGCATATAATATATATATTTTTGGACAACTTTTAGCCGCGACATATTCGTTCTTGGAAATCGATTAATTGATTTGGGGTTCAACGCTGTTTTTCTATGAATTTTCAGTTTCATTACAATTACGGAGGTCAATGTGTTACTGCAATTTCCCCAATGCACTGTGCACCTACAACATTCCGCTGATTGCTTTCTCAGAAAATAATATCACGGCGACAGTTCACCTAGTCATGTATTTCCAGGGTGTCGTCAGCCATAGACATGGCACTGTTATAGCAAAGGGCACAAGATCAATGGGCCACGTAGGACCGAACTAGGAAAAACGGAAAGTGTCGTTGCGGATTAATCTGCACGGACTGCGCAGGTTGATCCAAGACGACACTTTACGCAAATGTCCCAATGCCCCGTTTTGCATGTTGCAGGCCATATATTAACAACTTCGATAATATAAGGTCTAGTTATAATAATTTGAAATGTTTTAACCCGTTATCAAACGATAATTCAAGACTTTTCCAAATGGGAAGACTATGCAGACGACAATTTTAAAGTAGATGTTCCTAAATAGGATAGAAAATTTAGTGGGAAAAGACAAACTTGCTCGGTACAAGCTGTCTTCGTTTTCCTGTAATGTTTTTAATAGAATTATACTGTCATAACCTAATAAAACAATGGATTGCGTGTAACCTGAAAGTATAATAGGTCTAGTACGAGCCGCCTAAGACAGGATAATATAGATATAGTCACGAGATGAAGTTTAGGCTAAACATTGGTAGATCTACGCTGATTGCGTTTATTTGCGAAATAGAATCGCAATCTCCATATTTTAATGAAAAATTGTCCGACTCTAGCTGTCACTTTACCCTATAGATCTTCTCTTTTTCGACAAACATAGATTCTTTAGCATCGAAGATATATTTTTTGTAGGTGTCCGTAATTTTACAGTGTGTTCAAACGACTGGTTTAATACGGACACTTGACTTTTTACTCTTTATCTCTGCTAATGTGTATTTTACCAGTACTTTGATAATTTATAACTTTTATTTAATCATTTACTTAATCTTTTAGCATCATTTGGGCTTTGTATAAAATTTCTGTACTTTGTGAAAGCGTTTAAGTACCTGACCGAGTTAAAGCACAAATGTTTCAATTCAAGCGCGGTTGCGAAAGGGCGAGTCACGTGCGACGTTAAAAGTGCTTGCGTAATCACATAAACTTAATCGTCATCAAAAATAGCATACTGACACAGAAATAAGATGACAATGCTTTAAACAGACTGCCGCAAGGTCATATGGGAATTGAAATAAGGTCGGGGATTACCGAAATGTAGCATCTGTCCGTAATTATACCTCTGCCCGTATTTACCCGGATTGACCCTAAAAAAGAAATATACTCCAAAGATATTTCCCATCTTTAAATATTTCCCAAAATCTGTGTGATTTGTGTTTAATTTTGTTATTAGAAAAAATCATAACATATGCTGACTGAGTTTGTTACGAGTCAGGCGTAACTAGAAAGAAGAAGCCAGCAACAAACGATAACAATTAACAGAATTTATTAACAAAAATATCAAATAAGCAGTTACAATAGTACAAAACAATACCTTAGACGTTAAATTCAGAAGACAAACTATTCCAGTCTTAATTCCAATCTGATCCTGATCCAAACTGAATGTAATCTAAGCACACAAAGTAATCCTCATTTTAGTCTAGTCTGATCCAAATCCAAACTGAATATAATCCAAGCACTAATTATAGGACACAAACACAAGATAATCCCCACTGTAGTCTGGCAATCATGTATTAACTAGTGAACACTGAGATGTAAAAAGCTTTTCCTTTTATAATAACAGAGAAACTTCCAGAAAATTCATGTTAAAATCAGTTGCATAATTTCTAGTAAACAGATTGTAAAAAGGCCCGGAAACTTCCAGAACAGTATTCCACAATCCAGTAATCCAGTTCTAAAAATAGCAACAGGGGAAAACCATTCAAAAATAGATACACACATGAACAAAGCTAATAATAACTGGGTATGTACATAACACTTCCCCCCTTGAAAAGAAAAAGAAAGGTTTATGAAATAAATCTTTCTTTTTTGCAATATTATTTATATACATGTATATGATACTTAGAAAATCACAATCCCGGACGAGCCCCCAGTCAAAGTATTCCTTTAACATATTTACATGACACATTTGTTTGTTTTTACGCCTTCCTGGAGTATTAATTATATAGTTAAATCACTTGTTTTCATGTCAATAGTGTAGGGTCCAAAATATCTTGCCTGTAGAGGTCTTCCAGGTATTGGCAAAAGAGCAAGGACTTTGTCACCTGGTTTAAATTTTCTATCAATAACATGGTTGTCATATCTTGCTTTCATTTTGCCCTGAGATGTTTTAAGATTAGACCTAGCAACCTCACATGCCTTAGACAGTCTATTTCTGAAGTCAGAAACATACTGTAGTAAATTCAAAGGTGTTTCATCATTTGAGAGAAATTTCTCTTTCAAAAGTTTTAAAGGTCCACGAACAGAATGGCCAAAAACTAATTCAAAAGGACTGAAACCAAGAGATTCTTGTACAGATTCTCTGACTGCAAAAAGTAACAAATGGATGCCCTCATCCCAGTCTTTTTCAGTGTCAAAGCAATATGACCTTATCATATTTTTTAATGTCTGATGAAATCTTTCTAAAGCACCTTGACTTTCAGGGTGATAGGCAGATGACCTGTATTGCTTGATCCCTAATTCATGCATAACCTGTTGGAATATACCAGACATAAAATTTGACCCTTGATCAGACTGAACTGATTTTGGAAGACCAACAAATGTGAAAAATTTTATAAGAGCTTTGACTATTGACTTTGTTTTGATGTTCCTTAAAGGAATAGCTTCAGGAAAACGTGTAGAAGTACACATAATTGTTAAGAGATACTCATTTCCTGACTTGGTTCGAGGTAAAGGACCAACACAATCTATAAGTATCCTACTGAAAGATTCATCAAAAGCAGGAATAGGTTGTAATTGAGCTTTGGGAATGGTTTGGTTGGGCTTACCTACCATTTGACATGTATGGCAAGTTTTACAATATTTAGAGACATCTGATTTGAGACCAGGCCAATAAAAATGAGTAATAATTTTGTGATAGGTCTTGTTTATACCTAGATGACCTGACATAGGACTTTCATGAGCTATACTTAGTATTTCATGACGATATGACTTTGAAACCACGATTTGGTGGTAAACAGCCCATTCATCATCAGCTGGGACATCAAATGGTCGCCATTTTCTCATAAGAATCCCATTCTTTATATAGTAACACATTGGGACCTCTGAAATTTCATCTTCAGGTAAAGCCCTAAAAATTAATTTTGAAATCTCAGGATCAGTTTGCTGTTCCTGGATAAGCTGTGACTTTGACAGCGTGTTGTGACCTTGGTCAATAGACCTTGGCGGTGAATGACAAGACATTGACGAGTCTGTCTGAGTATCAGACAAACTAGGATCAAGAGACTTTTTAATCTCATTATTAAAATATTGACCGATAAAAGTATCTGTCAAGTCAATGTCAGAGTTTGAGTTTTTCAAAATGGCCTTTTTAGCCATAGCTCGGGTAACTGCACAAGAAGGATACAAGTCAGGAATTTCCTGCTCGATAGGGTCATCTGTTTGACCTATATTTGGTGTGTCAGTTACAAGTGGATTAACCACAACCTTATCTCCAGCTAAGTCATTGCCTAGCAGTAAATGGACGCCTTTAAATGGTAAGGAAGGTTTAATACCAATAACCACAAGCCCGGTAACCAAATCTGATGACAAATTAACGTAATGGAGAGGGATATTAACAGTTCCACACTCTACACCCTGAATAAGGACACTAGTACCGGAAGAAGTCTTCTCAGAAAAAGGCAGTATATCTGCTAAAATAAGAGATTGAGAAGCTCCTGTGTCTCTTAAAATTTTAATAGGGGTAGGTGGGCAATTATCACCTGAAAGTGATACAAAACCATTCAACATAAATGGTTCAAAAATCTCCATAGTAGAATCAGACTTGGGTTTTGTGACTATGTCAATTGTATTGGTTTTGATAGAAGACTATGGCCTTGGTCTAAGAGTGGTGAGCCCTGTTGGCTTGGCTTCATCACTTTCTAACTTCCTTTTTAATTTCAAACATTCAGAAACAAGGTGACCAGGTTTCTTACAATAGTTACAAGTGGGTCGAGATAAGGGATATTGACTTTTGGTTTCACTAGTAGAATTGGGTTTGGGTGTATTGGATTGAGTGGGCATGCCAGATGAATTACCAGACATAAATTTATTTTGGGGATGTGAGGAAGTAGGTTTTGGTTTAGCAATAAAAGAAACTTTATGTGTAAGGTAGTAATTATCAGCCAGACGAGCTGCTTCTTCCAAAGTTTCAACTTGTTTTTCGTCTAAGAATGTCTTAACATCAAATTGAATACAACGTTTGAATTCTTCAACTAACATAAGCTGTCTTAGTTTATCATAATTTTGGTCTATTTTCTTAGAACAGCACCATCTATCAAATAACTGCTCTTTGTTTCTAGCAAATTCAACATAAGTCTGGTTAGAATCTTTTTTACAATTTCTAAATTTTTGTCTATACGCTTCTGGGACCAGCTCATAACCTTTGAGAATAAGTTCTTTAACAGTCTCATAATGATGACATTGTTCAACACCTAGTTGTGTATAAATTTCACGAGCTTTGCCTATCAAAACACTTTGCAGAAGCAAAGTCCAGTGCTCTCTTGGCCAATTTAAGTTTTCTGCAACTTTTTCAAAGTGTAGGAAGTATTTATCAACTTCTTTTTCTTGAAATGGAGGAACAAGCCTAATATGTTTTGTAACATCGAAATTGTATTCAATCTTTTGCTTCGGCTGATTTGCTCTTTCTTGCATTTCTATTTCCCTCATTCTTAATTGAAATTCTCTCTCCTTCTCTCTCTCTTCTCTTTCTTCTCTCTGTCTTTCCCTTTCTCTTTCAGCTCTCTCCCTTTCTCTTTCCATTTCTCTTTCTTCTCTCTCTCTTTCTTTTTCCATTTCTAACTGTCTGATCTGAAGTTTTAATTCAAGTTCTTTCGAACTTGAAACTGACTGAACGTCAACTATCAGGGAAAGCGCATTTTCATTGAAAATCTCCTCATCAACAAAATATTGTACCAAAATGTTCCTAATTTCATGTTTACGCATTGAAGATTTTATTTCAGACAATTCATAGTGTTTAGCAAGATTAAGCAAATCAGTCTTTTTACCTAAATTCAATAGCTCCACAGACGGTTCAGCCGTAAATTTATCTAAGTCAAAAGACATGTTTGTTTGTTGCTGGATTCAAGTACAAAATTGTATTATAATTACTGATTAGTAATTTTGACTAACAGGATGTATTAGATTTATTCAAATTGTGAAAAGCAAACGTCTATGTCTTTTTTTTTTTTTTAATCGATGGCTAATCCCAAAAGGAAAACGAATGCGTTAGTCTATTTTCCAATCCCGGACGAGCCCCCAATTTCTGTTACGAGTCAGGCGTAACTAGAAAGAAGAAGCCAGCAACAAACGATAACAATTAACAGAATTTATTAACAAAAATATCAAATAAGCAGTTACAATAGTACAAAACAATACCTTAGACGTTAAATTCAGAAGACAAACTATTCCAGTCTTAATTCCAATCTGATCCTGATCCAAACTGAATGTAATCTAAGCACACAAAGTAATCCTCACTTTAATCTAGTCTGATCCAAATCCAAACTGAATATAATCCAAGCACTAATTATAGGACACAAACACAAGATAATCCCCACTGTAGTCTGGCAATCATGTATTAACTAGTGAACACTGAGATGTAAAAAGCTTTTCCTTTTATAATAACAGAGAAACTTCCAGAAAATTCATGTTAAAATCAGTTGCATAATTTCTAGTAAACAGATTGTAAAAAGGCCCGGAAACTTCCAGAACAGTATTCCACAATCCAGTAATCCAGTTCTAAAAATAGCAACAGGGGAAAACCATTCAAAAATAGATACACACATGAACAAAGCTAATAATAACTGGGTATGTACATAACAAGTTCTCGAAATTTGTCAGTAAATGAATGTTCTTTGCTCATGTGAAGAAATTCTGATACGGTCCAGTCTGGTGACCGGAAGCTCACCACCAGTGGACGAAAAATGAACAAAAATTCAAAATGGCCGAAAAAAGTCTTATGGGGTTTGTAATTTGAATTTTGAAATTTGATGATTTTAAGTTT
The DNA here is from genome assembly GCA_943736015.1 of Tridacna crocea. Lineage (NCBI taxonomy): Eukaryota > Metazoa > Mollusca > Bivalvia > Cardiida > Cardiidae > Tridacna > Tridacna crocea. The sequence continues at coordinate 29,217,055 of OX031070.1, forward strand.
TATTCGTACGTGTAACCTATAGGCGGTCTTTCGCCCTATCAGGTCTCTCCTTGGGTAAGGATTAGACCTATTTAACCTCCTTACGAAAATTCTATTAAAATAATAAAACAAGAAGATTTACATATAGAATAAATATAAATGTACGAGAATAAAGGAAAGAACTGGAAATATATTAAGTCTGTGCTGATTATTGGTCGCCCCACACTCTACCATACTGATCCCTCATACGAAGTGATCAGGATCGTCACAGCTATTTTTGGTGGCAGAGGCAAAGGCACTTAAGAATTATATGAATGATTTATATAGAGAAAAATTAGTTGTATTTACTCTGTACTAGATCTAGTACACAACAACCCAAGGAAGACAGTTCTCGTATGATTTCAAGTTTTACTTTTGTTTATAATTTTTTCTGTATTAACAATGGAAAAAGACAAGGTAGTAACGAGAAAAGGAGCTCGTAGAGAAGGTCAGAGTGTTAGTAGATCTACTTATAATGATCAGAATGAAAAACAAAATGAGAGTGAAAGATTAAATTAACAAGTGGTAGATCTACTACGAGTACACATGAAATAGATTTATGTGAAGAAAATTATGAGGATTCTCATGGATCACTAGGATCAAGAGTAAATATGAACCACCTAAGTAGAGGTGATAGTATTAATTATAGACTTGAACAGAGAGGTGCACAAAGTAAAGATGTAGATCAGTTCATGAGTAACATTGAGGAAAAAGTAGAAAAACCAGAAAGCTCACTAGTAAATGTTACTCAAGAATTGAAAAATGTAATAAAAATATCGCTCAAAATGAATGTGTACCTGCACATAAGGAAAAATCAAGATACAGAAATAGAGTAAGACATAACAGATAAAGATCAGACTGTGGGACAGACACAGAATCAGGATGTGATACCGATAATGTTTTATCATTATCATCAATCACAGTTGGTATGAAAAATAAGAATAGCCATAAATTACCACCATTTACGGGAAAAGAATCTTGGCATATTTGGTTTAATAGATTTGAGGATGTAGCTAGGAGACAAAAAAAGGAAAGCAGAAGACTTGCTAGATGAAATGTTGCTGCAGGTGATTTTGTATATGGTCAATTGTCTTATGGTATCCGATCAAATTATAGATCACTTTGCAAAGAATTATCAAGTAGATTCAGAGTAGTAGAAACTTCAAAAAAAATTTAAGCTCAGTTTATCCACAGAAATAAAAAACACGTGAAACGGTTGAGGAATATTCAGCCGAATTAAAAAAAAAATTATGATAAGGCCCACTCAAAAAGATATAACCAAAGGAGACAGGAAGATCCGTTACGTAGATTTCTTGACGGCCTTTTAGATGATAAAGCTAGGTTCCACGTAGAATTCATAAAAGAACCAAAAGACAAACATGAAGCTGTTTATTATACTGTATGTTTTCAAGAAACAAAAAATAAAACCTCAAGTACAGACCAAAGGGTTAGAAATGTATTTGAAAATGAAGACAGTGAGAATGAAGCAGAAATAGGCAGAATGATACCTGGTAAAAATAAAAACAGGAGTATAACACACGAAAATAGCCCGTTTCAGAAAACTGAGGCAAATGACATGGAAAAAATGAGAGAAATAGTCAAGGAAGAATTGAAAGCATTGACTTTTTCGAATAAAGATACAAATGGCATTAATCAAGGGATACAATACAAAACCCCACAGACTGGCCAGAATAATATAAATTATAACATGACACGCGAATTCGGCTCTATAAACACAGTGCAAGGTAAGCGTGGTAAAACCTGCGACAATCCATGTAGAGTGGCGTCATTCTATATCGACTGACATCATTCAACGAGTGGGTTTTTCAATGGAATATAACCTTCATCCGCGCGTTTACTCCAAGTTTGAAATTGTTTTCCTTTCATTAAGAATCGGTCATGTTAGAATCGAAAGAATCTTCTCATAATCGTTGTTTATCATTCAATAAACCACATTGTGAGTTATTAGGGGCAATAAACCACTCGGGCTATCGCCCTCGTGGATTATTTATTGTGCCTCATAACTCACAACTGTGGTTTATTGAACGATAAACCACGATAGGAAGAAGATTATTTCTTAATTATAATGGCTCAAATCATACACCAAATTATAGACATTATTATTGCAAAGACCAAACACACTTAAAAAAGAAACTGCCCAAAATTACTAGTATTAACAAAACCATGGGACCAAAGCCAGAGAAATATACGGATCCCACAGTCTACAAACAGAAACCAAATCCAGGATCAAACACGCACGGCTCAAAATGCTGCCGATAATTCAAAACAAAATTTAAACTATTAGGGACTGATCTTGATGGCCCAGATACAATCCAAATGGGTTAAAGTGGCCAAAATCAGGCAGATTTCACAAGACGTGGTTACTTCTCAGATAGTATTTACATTGTAGGAAAAGTACAAAATGTATCAGTAAACTATGTTGTGGATACTGGCGCACAACAAACAGTTGTTTCAAAGAATGTTTTCAATAAAATAGTGCAATAAAACTAAATATAATACAAAAAGGTAGATTATTATATGCAGGAGGTGAACCACTAAACAATATTGGAAAATGTGAACTTGACCTGTGCATTGATAAATTCAAAATTAAGAAAGAAGTCAGGATAGCTGAAATTAAAGATGATGTCCTGTTAGGGATGGGTGCACTTAAGGGCTGAAATGGAAAACCAGCAGATATTATTCTAAGTGAAGGAAAGATTATACTTGATGGTTTTACTTTTGATTGTAAACATTATTCAAACAACAATTTAAGAAAAGGTACCTCAGCAGATCATTATATTGTACAAATCAGTGCATTTGTAGAGAGGTATGAAATGGATGACTTTAGAAATAATGAAGATTTGATAATTGAGCCTACAAAGGCATTTCAGGAAAAACATCCAATTTCAATGGCTTTTAGTGTAGTTAATATAAAAAGGGCACCCACTGTCAAAGTAAGGTTAATTAACCCTTTCCCTTATGATGTTTCCATTAAACAAGATACAGTAATAGGCATGGCAGAGTTTATTACAACTGAACCTGTAGTCTCATTTAGTCAAGAAAATGGAGATCCTGATAATTTTGCTTCGGCTAGAAGAATAAAGATTGACAAACAAGTTACTCAATCATGTTTAAAGGTGGGTATTTAGAATTTTTACATCTCACCAAATTAAAAAATATATATATCAATGAAATTCATATGAAAAAATAATACAAATCATCAATAATTAAGATTCATAAAATTACAAAAAAAATTTTTTTGATGGTATTCCCTTAAAAGGCTACGTAGCGTCTTAATGTATTTTTAGATTTCGCGCCAAAAATCAATAAAGCATTGTTGGATTGTCAAGTGACTGGCACGTTACTCATAACGCTTAAATTCCCTTTCGTAGCAAACATGTAATAATTATTTCCCATTATGTCTTCTTCGGACGCTATGTTTGAAGCTTCTGTGTATTCCTGTAAGTAAATGAGCGAATCGATCATCTAAAAATAGAACGGGTTTCCCGTTGGTGTCAATCTTGGCCGTAGTAAATCCTTAATTTCTCGTGCTGTCAGACGGTTTTCGACTACTGGGGTTTAATGTATGGAAATTACATTTGGGAGTGAAAGGATGATTTTTTTGCATTTTTGTAAAATTTTCGTCCCAAGATCTGAAGGGCCACCTTTAAGACAAGTCATTACAGATAAAAACAATACAGATTCAAAAAAAGCCCAAGAACAAAATATACCTGACGATTTAAAAGAGTTGTATACAGATGCTATACAAGTTAAGACATTCAGACAAAAACAAGTAATTGCTAGTACACTTATTGAATATCAGGATGTGTTCTCTAAAAGTGATACTGACTTAGGCTTAACACATTTAGCTGAACATGAAATTGATACAGGCAATGCCAAACAAATAAAGCAGCAATTCAGGAGGGTACCAATAGCTTTTCAAAAAGATGAGAAAAAGGCGATTGATACAATGCTAGATCAAGGTGTTATTAGACCTTCAAAGAGCCTATGGGCATCACCGCTTGTATTAACAAAGAAAAGGCATGGGACAGTGAGACCATGTGTGGATTACAGGCTTTTGAACAAGGTTACTAAAGTAGATACCTTTCCTTTACCAAAGATTGATGATTGTATTGATTCACTGGGCGGTGCAAAACTATTTTCAACCCTTGATCTCACATCAGGTTATTTCCAAATTCCACTTAGAGAGAGTGATATGCCGAAATCTGCTTTTATTTTCAAACATGGCTTATTTGAATTCACATCTCTTCCATTTGGAATGGTCAATAGTGGTGCCACATTTGAAAGAATAATGGAACTGGCTCTCAAAGGTCTGCAGTGGCAAATATGTCTAATATATATTGATGATTGTATAGTATTTGGTGAAACATTTGAAGAGCATATGGTTAGACTGCAACAAGTTCTAGATAGGTTCAGACAAGCAAATCTAAAATTAAAACCAAAAAAGTGTGAGTTGATAAAAAAAGAAGTAACATTCCTAGGTCACAGAATTACTAAGGATAACACTAAACCTGACCCATGTAACATATCTAAAGGCCTATGATGGAAAGTACCTGAAAATGTTACTGAAGTTAAACAATTTCTGGGCCTGTGGTCCTATTACAGAAAATATGTTAAGAATTTCAGTCAAATAGCACATCCCTTATTTGAATTAACAAAAAACGATAGCAATCTGAAATGGACTGAAGAGTGTCAAGAGTCATTTAACACATTGAAAGGAGCACTAACTAAACCAAATTTCATAGCATTACCTAATCATGAGGAGGAGTTTATCCTCGACTGTGATGCATGTAACATTGGTATAGGGGCAGTGTTAAGTCAGATCCAAAATGGACAGGAAAAAGTAATTGCGTATGGTAGTAGGTCATTAAGTAAATCAGAGAGAAATTTCTGTGTAACAGACAAGGAACTTTTAGCCATTAGATATTTTGTCGAATATTTCCGACACTACCTTTTAGGTAGAAAGTTTACAGTACGGTCTGATCATAAGGCATTGGAATTGCTATTCAGCATGAAAAATCCAAACGGCAGAATTGCTAGGTGGATCGAAATTCTATCCTCATACTCATTTAGTATAGAGTACCGTAAAGGTTCAAAACATGGTAATGCAGATAGTCTCTCACGATGCCCAAGTCCACAGGACTGTTCCTGTGATGATTTCAACTCTGAGGAAGACTTAAAATGTGGACCTTGCAAAAAATGTAAACAGAGAGCAATTAATTTTGAGTCTGATTTCTATAGGAAAAATCAATCTGCAAAACGTATACACAAGTCGTATGAATTTAAGACGGAATATTTAAAGTCTATCATTAGCACATTTTACTACAAAACACTTTTGATATGTACATGTACTATGTTCATAGTCTGTAGTAACATGTATATTTTCTCAAAATTGACAAAATGCAATGTGACAAACATGTCAAGTTTATTGAATTTGATGAAAATGCCAAATTCATGTATAAAGGAAACATTCATTTGTTGCATAACGAAAATTTATAAGTCATAGAGAAAAGTTAGATTCAAACAGTTTGAAAAGTAGATACAAGGAAATAATAGAATATTTGTTTTTCAAGTATGTAATAGTAAAGCATTGGATGAAAAATATGAACAAGGAAATAGCAATATGGTTTTTGTTCATATATGAATTATTGAAATATTGTGTAAAAAGTATACATAAGAAAGTAAATATATGGGGTATTTCCATATATGGAGTATTTAAGATTAAACCATTTGTATATGGTGGAAATAAGGTAGGTTTGATGAAGTTCTGTCGTGAGGTACAGACTAGGTCAAACACTAGTTCTTGTGAATTTTATGTCCCGTGGGCAGGTGAATTTAGTTCAGGTGATTTGCAGGAAATGCAAAGGGAGGATAAAGATTTAGGACAAGTTATAAGATGGTTTCAGGTAGGAGCTAGGCCTACCGGTGATTTATTAAAAGTAGCAAGTCTCGCTAGTAGGCATTATTTTCAATGCTTGGGTGCATTGGTTATTAAAGATGGTTTGCTGTTAAGGAAATTTATTAAGAAAGATAATTCTGGATCTTTCTTGCAACTTATTGTACCTAAAGCACTGCAGAGGGATGTTTTGTATCAAATGCATAATAGTCTTTTGTCCGGTCATTTAGGTAGGAAAAAGACAAAAGAAAAACTTCTCCTAAGGCACTATTGGTTTGGAGTAAAGGAAGACATAAACTTATGGATAGAACAGTGTGAAAATTGTGGTGCAAATAAGACACCTTCAAAAAATCCTAAAATTCACCCATGATTAGAGCATATCTAGCAGATGTTCAAACCGATTGGGATTTAAATTTGGGATGCTTAGCAGCAGCATATAGGGCATCACTACATGAAACTACAAAATTAACGCCAAATTTGATCATGCTAGGTAGAGAAGTTAGGTTACCTGCAGAGATAGCTTTTGCAAGTCATGGAAATAATGCAGAAAACATTTCTTCATACGGACAGTGTGTAATTAGCTTAAAAGATAAAATGAACGAAGCAAATGAATTATGTCAAAAGTACTTAACAAACTGTGCAAAGAGGCAAACTGAAAAAGCTGACATGGATAAATCTTTCCATGTGTATAATACAGGAGATGTTGTGTGGTATTTAAAAGTTAAGAGAAAAGAAGCAATGTGTCCGTTGTTGCAAACACCATATACTGGTCCTTTTCTAATACAGAAAAAAATTAGTGAACATAACTATGTTATCCAAATGTCGAAATCAAATAGTAATGTAAAAGTTGTACATTACGACAAGCTAAAACCTTATAAAGGCAATTTAGTGCCAAAATGGGCAAAAGTTCCAGAAACTAGAGAATAGCTCAATTCCAAAGGGAATTTATGAAGAATAAAACAGTCAAAATTAAATAAAAGATTTATAAAAACAGTAGGAAACAATGTAATCAAGGATTTATGAGTACAATGACCTGCAGTCATACTAATATAGCAGTATATAATATGCTAATCAAATGATAAAAACGTCGCAAGCAAGAATAGTAAATTATAACCATACAGTGTGGTACTATATTAGAATGTAAATCCAAAATATAATAAAGGTAAACCCTTTGTTATTTCCAGAATGGAACAATAATTCCCAAACACAAGACCAATCAGAACAAGAGCGGCAAATTGTCGCAAGATACGCCCGTCTTACCCCAAGTTGTAAAGCTGGGGCATGCACTGGGCAAAATTCAAGTATGAAAAACAAAAATAAAGCGAGCAAGAGTTATGATTCCTGTGCACTGCACTCCCCCTTGATGAGATCTATCCACCGATGAAATTTCATAACCCTAGCTAGTATAGTTTTGGAGATATGCTCCGGACAAAATTCAAGTATGAAAAACAACAAAGGGCAATAACTCAAAAATTAAGCAAACAAGGATTATGATTCCTGTGCACTGCACTGCCCTTATGTGAGATCTATCCACCCATGAAATTTCATAACCCTAGGTAGTATAGTTTTGGAGATATGCTCCAGACAAAATTCAAGTATGAAAAACAACAAAGGGCAATAACTCAAAAATTAAGCAAACAAGGATTATGATTACTGTGCACTGCACTCCCCTTCGATAAGATCTATCCACCCAAGAAATTTCATAACCCTAGCTAGTATAGTTTTGGAGATATGCTCCGGACAAAATTCAAGTATGGAAAACGACAAAGAGCAATAACTCAAAAATTAAGCAAGCAAGATTTATGATTCCTGCGCACTGCACTCCCCCTTGATAAGATCTATCCACCCATGAAATTTCATAACCCTAGCTAGTATACTTTTGGAGATACGCTCCGGACAAAATTCAAGTATGGAAAACGACAAAGGGCAATAACTCAAAAATTAAACAAGCAAGAGTTATGATTCCTGCGCACTGCACTTCCCCTTGGTGAGATCTATCAACCCATGAAATTTCATAACCCTAGCTAGTATAATTTTGGAGATATGCTCCGGACAAAATTCAAGTATGGAAAACGACAAAGGGCAATAACTCAAAAATTAAGTGAGCAAGAGTTATGATTCCTGGGCACTGCACTCCCCTTGATGAGATCTATCCACCCATGAAATTTCATAACCCTAGCTAGTATAGTAATGGAGATATGCTCCGGACAAAATTCAAGTGTGAAAAACAACAAAGGGCAATAACTCAAAAATTAAGCCAGCTAGAGTTATGATTCCTGCGCACTGCACTCCCCCTCCATGAGATCTATTCACCCATGAAATTTCATAACCCTAGCTAGTATACTTTTGGAGATATGCTCCGGACAAAATTCAAGTATGAAAAACAACAAAGGGCAATAACTCAAAAATTAAGCAAGCTAGGGTTATGATTCCTGCGCACTGCACTCCCCCTTGATGAGATCTATCCACCCATAAAATTTCATAACCCTAGGTAGTATACTTTTGGAGATATGCTCCGGACAAAATTCAAGTATGAAAAACAACAAAGGGCAATAACTCAAAAATTAAGCAAGCAAGAGTTATGATTCCTGCGCACTGCACTCCCCCTCGATGAGATCTATCCACCCATGAAATTTCATAACCCTAGCTAGAATAGTTTTGGAGATATGCTCCGGACAAAGAACTGGACGCCGCCCGGACGCCCGCCCGCCCGCCACGGGTGATCCCATAATACGTCCCGTCTTCGACGGGCGTATAAAAATGGAAACCAAAGCTAACAGCAGAGGTAGTCTACCAATGCCAGAGATGTCAGGTTGAAAAATATAAAGGGTAAAGGTCCAAAGTATTGATCCATTTCTACAGGAAGCACGTAGCTTTAGATGCAGTGCCATTTTATTGTTCTATTTGCAAGTTTGTTACCTCTCAGCTTCTTTATGTAAAAAATTCTATTGTAAAAATCCTTTGTAACTTAGATATTTCAAAGGAGCTTGATGGGGGATGATGCAAGTTCACTGAGAACGGTGAATATTTTGGATGATATGTTAGGTGACTATCAACTATCACCGTTCTCTGTGAAACGTATCATTCCAGTCCCTAAAAAAAGATAAGGGTAAATGACACATTCTCTGACAATAGGTCTGATAGCTCCAGCTCAAGCTCCTCCTCTAGTGCCAATACCAGTAACAGCAGATTGTCTGTTAGGTGACAATCAACTATCACCGTTCTCTGTGAAACGTATCATTCCAGCCCCTAGAAGAAGGTAAGGGTAAATGACACATTCTCTGACTGTTATGTCTGATAGCTCCAGCTGAAGCTCATCCTCTAGTACCAATACCATTTACAGCAGATTGTCTCAGGAAGTGGCCTTTTTAAGAAAAGAAATACAAACAGTGGGAGCTGCAATGTCTCAAACGGTCGGTGAACTTGAAACTCTAAATAGAAAATTGGATAAGAAAGACATTATTGCTACAAATAAGGAAACACAGACAGAGGCACGCATAGAAACACAAACACACAGGCACACAACACATGCATTTATACACAGGAACCACAACCAACCATATCACAACAGGTATATACGCATACAACCATATCACAGACACCCTCATGGCAGGTAGAACACACACATTAGATTTAGAGATTAAATAGTTAAATAATAAGACTATTACTAAACATAGCTGTAGAATAATTAAGATATTTCAGTATCTTTCTGTTGCCTGAGAAGTATTACAAATTTCATTACTTATGTATAATAGCTACACTTACGATAAGTTATTTCCTAATGCATGGTTTACTACTATTTGGTAAATGTATAAAACTAGGAAACATTGATATTCTACTGTTGCTGCATAGCACAATGAATTACCCTGTCAATACACTGACATGTTTATAGTACACATATGTAACAGAAATAATTCCTCTTTGGACAATATGAACAGTTTGCTGCCTGTTCTTACTATTGTATAAGACATGTTATAGCATCTTGTTTTATCTTCATTGTGATACAAGTATTTGCATTTATTGCAATTACATGTATTTGAAAACTAGTATCAGCTCTTTCTAGTTTGAGCGCACTAGCAAAATATAGTTGGCTTCTATCCCTATTCATTAAAGGAGGTAAATAACAATAGTTCACTTATTAAAATAAACTGGTTTTGTTCATTTGATTATTGGATGTGATTATTGGATGTGAATATTTTCATGGTCATGTGTATTATGAAGTTAGGCTGTTAAGCACTATGTTTATTATCTGAACATTTGAGATATATGGGATACATATTGGGCTAGTTAAATATAGGTTTCATGTATAACTAGAAACTGCAATGTTTATGTCAGATAAAAATCATTCATGTTGTATAATGTATGTAAGCATTTATAATGCTTATTACAAAAGTTGTAATTCATAATACAAGTTATGTATAAAAATGTACTTATTTCACAGGTACAACATTGAGGTTGAAGTCTTCACTTTATAAAGGTGGACATATTTTTTTGAGTACCTGTATTGGTTCATGAAGTTTTGATACTTTGAATAAATAATTTTCATTGGGAATACATGGTACTAGGAGAATAAGTTATTTAAAGAAATTACTAATTGTAAAGGTATTAGTTAAATGAGAAAAGTGCCTTGAGTTCAGTAATTAATTGGGATTAGAACATTTCATGGAAGTTTAATTAATACAATCTTAGATCTTTAAGACGATATGTCTCTCTACGATTCTTGTTATCATTTGCGATATATACATTGAATACCAGATGTTAGTATAGTTAGAATGACAATGGTTTACTGATGTATGTTTAGGACAAGTATTTGTGTTAAGGTAAGACCTGTGTAATGCACTTCCGGTGAAAATTCTAATTGTTTGATAAATAAGGATAAATAAGGATTTATGCAGAAATAATATTTTTGCACATTTCTAACGGATCAGAAATTCCGCTTATGTCAATCTTGAAATTATTTTTTGATACTTTTGTTACTTTTCTGAAAAGGGAGGTAATTATTATCTCTTCTTGAATTGAGAATATAGTGGTTTTAGATTTATAAATGATAATTCAAAGAAGGAAAAAATGGAAAGAATGAATTGGTGAAGGTAGTTCAATAATACTCATTTTTAATTATAGCTAATTTTGCAGGATCATATTTTAGTGGAAATAGCTGTTTTCCATTACACAGGTCTTACCTTAAATACATATCTATCATCCAATTGTTCCGTGTAAGTTAGTACATTGTATTTTTTTAAAACTAGTCATACTTTACATGGTTGTGCGCTTTTGCTTTGTAAATATTGATTTGTAAATTCAACAACTAAGAAGGCACTATGCACTAAGCACTCTGCACTATTCATACTTTTTGAGGGAACCAGTTAAAAAAATTGAAATTCTAGCGCATATTCATATAGACGGGAGATCACACTTGACAGGCGTATTCATAAATTCTCGAGTTTCCGTGGCGAGACGGTGACAGGCAAAAAAATACCGGGTCGAAAGTACCATGTATCGTATAATTTCGCCGATGTCTGCGGGATGTCGGCAAATAAATGTCCGTTGTTTGAGGTAAATATAGGTCATTGCTTCACAGTTGAAAACATCCGTAGATGAAAAACTTGAAATTTAGACAATTTATTAAAAAGTGTTCTCCGAAATGGCAGGCAATACATACACATAGCGGTCTAGTGGAAAATTACGGTAAGCAGCATTTTATCCTTCTGCCATATTGCTTTCAAAAGGCTTGTTTTGAAGGATCATTAGACATCCAAGGGAATGTGCGGTAAAGATTTAAAAGATTGGTCATTGACTACATTTTATTAACTCTTTACCAAACGAAACAAATGCTAGCCTTGACTAAATTTAAAGACTTTGCATACAACTAAATAGATCTAAATATGACAAAAACTCTAGAAAGTAGGCTTTTTGAGCGTTGTCTGCGCATGTCATATTCTTCGAAGATTCGACTGTCTTATATGACGCATCATTACTAGCCCCGAAAGCGGCCTGACGGTAAATATTACGCTCTATAAAGTAGCAATGTTGAAAATAGCCTTTACGTATCAATACGTTTGAGGAGAAATGAGACCTGCTTTAGCAACATGTTTCTCTAAACTGGTGATCATAGTTGAGTGAATTGCACGAGGTAGCGTTTTTTGGGTAAACCTTTTTTTCTTTTAAATTCAAAGTAACGGTTGTGGCGTAGGAAAGTGGTTCTGTTCTGTTCCCAGGATGCCCATATCAGATAGATGAATATTTATAGAATGCCATCCAGCGGGAGATAATGGCTTTTTGAGGATAGAAAACATTGTAGGAAAAAAAGAAATGCTGGTTACCGGCATTTTCTCCTATTTCACATTTTTAAAATAAACTCTTTTTTGCAGTTCAATGTTACAAGTTGGGATAGAGTGGTACAGGGTTAAACTGTGTCAGAATATGTTCCAGGGTCATCTTGGCCGTCTTTTTTCTTTTGTTGTATTCCCACATTGCTTTCAAAAGGTTTGTTCTGAAGGATCAGTAGCCATGGGAATGTGTGGTAAAGAGTTAAAAGTTTGGTCATTGAATACATTTCATTAACTCTATACCAAAAGAGAAAAAAGTTAGCCTTGACTAAATTTAAAGACTTTGCAGACAAATAAATAAATGTGACAAAAGCTCTAGAAAGTAGGCTTTTAGAGGGTATAAAACATTGTAAGAAAAGAAGAAAATGCTGGTTAGCGGCATTTTCTCCTTTTTCACAGTATTTGTAATAGTGAAACTCCGGGCATAAATGGCTACAAGAGCTGTTGCAATGATATGAATGAAATAATGTTGAAAGCAATGTTTAAAATCATTCAATTAAAGCAAACCTCTAGGTTTGTTAATTTTTGTATGACTTTGAATTTTTGTTTCTGCTAAATTATCATAAATGCCTGTAATTACAATCTTTAAGACGCCAACTAACAAAAGAAAGAATGCTTATAAACAAGAACTCGGGATCTTCAACAATAGTTTTTTGGTTGGGTCGCTTTGCTTTAACTCTTTACCACACAATCTACCTTTCAAGGACAGATATCATTGTTTGACCTAAATTTTCATCTGCAAATGCTGTCGAACCAATCTAAAATTTTGTCATTTCTTAAAACATTAACGTTTTGATAATATTTGAAGGAATTTCCTTTGGAAGTTACCCATGTTTCTACTAGTAGTCAAATCAATTGCTCAAGTGTCTCAGTGGTAAAGTGCAGAACTCCTTATCTGGAGGCATTTTGCTTACATGGGAGTGCCCTTGAGCAACACACTTCAGAGCCCCAGATAAAACATAACTGCTGTCACCTAATAAAATTAAGTGGTGTATACTCCATTGAATCAATGGATTGCTCAAGTTATAATAGCATCCATTATGTCTTGACAGGGAGAAGCCCCCTTCCTCTGTAGGCTCATCTTCTTCTACCATCCCTCTTCTCTTTGCTTATAAGTTTTTACGGTGGCATTAGATGAGGATGGACTCTCCTGAAATATGAATTATACAATTATGAAAAAACCAATCTGTTCATTGTTTTAACACAGTAACAACAGTGCATGTATTTCTGTTATTTCACTTCACAGCAACAATTTACAGATTCAAATGAATTATGTTTTTCAGGTTCATAAACCCATTACCACACAATCCCTACTTTTGACGCCCCCTGAAAAAAGAAGCCTTTAGAAAACATCGTGTGAAAAGGAGAAAATGCTGGTAACCAGCATTTCCTTATTTTCCCACATTGTTGTATAGTGCACCCTAGATTTTCCCCAACAATTGGAACATGTTTGTTCCAACATGGTGGAGAATCCAAACTTATACTTTATAAGATGAACATTATTATACTGCTATTACTCAGTACCACATTTTTTGGAATAAAGCACTCGTGCTTTCACAATCACAGTCCAACAAGACGCACCATGCAGGAAAGTAGCAACCCGTTTTTATATGAAGTGCCCGACTTGAACCAGACAATTTTTGATCTTGACCTCCCCAGAACTGCCGAACAGATTAGTAGCACACCTTTGTCCAAAGCACCAGTAACTTCTCAACAACCCATTTATTTGTTGAATCAGTCCACTGGGTTTAGCTACAAACAAATGAAACTGACATTTAATGGATTGTCACATGAAGATGCGCACAACTTCCTTACAGAATTCGAGTCACATTTGATATTGATGAATGTTGATTTGAACTCCCAGAAAGCAATTGCAGCCTTTAGATTACAGTTACGTGGGCCAGCGTTAACTTGGTTAAACACACTGAAGGGTAATGATGTCACATGGTTTACTCTTAAAGCAGCTTTTTTGGCTGAATATGGATATAATGCTTCAGCTTTGATAGCGGAGGAAGCAGCTTTCCAGAACCTTGCTCTTCACCCCGGACATACTATTGAAGAATTCCATGCTGTAATTCAGGAAAAGGGTACCAGATTGAACAAATCAGAGAGAGAAATGGTTACCCGCTGTACTAATGGTCTTCCCAACCAACTTGCATTTTTCGTTCGAGCAAGTAGAGCTACTAACTTTAGGGAATGTCACCATATAGCAAAAACAGGAGAAGGACATGGATACCGTTCAGCTGACACATCTGTTACAGCAGCTGCAAAGCCAGTACAATCCCAAGTGCCTAACCAGCCTCAGAACGCCCATCCGCAAAGAAAAGTGAGATTTCGTTACAAATGCCAGGGCAGCAGTCACATTAAACCCAATTGTCTATGAACCGGTCAAGGAGGAAAACATCCCCATGTGATATGCCAGTTTTGTGACCAAAAGGGACATAGCGCTAAGAACTGTGTTTTAAATCCTAGGTCTGTACAGAAAACATGGTCTGGGACTGGAGCGCACCTCTCAGGCCTGACTACAAACATTTCACAGGATACTCCATGTATGAACCACAGCGCTACACCTGAAGATGCCAAGATTGCATTTGACAAAAATTTTATGTATTTGAATATTTATGTGGGCAATATTCCCTTGACAGCATTACTAGATTCTGGCAACAGCATTAATGTTATGTCTGTAAATTTGTTCCAGTCCATTCCAAGTTCTGATCAGACTGATTTCAACCCATGTGATGAAGACATCATATTGGCTAATAATCAGACTGTAAATGTGCAGGGCACTGCCAAAATCAAATTAAGAAACTCATTACGTGATAAGGGATATTTCAATGTAGTTCATATTTTGAAAGGCTGTTCCCATCCCTTAATTCTAGGCACAGTGTATATTGTTACGGGACCGCGGACCGAGGGTATAGGGTCTTTGTACTTTGGTTCGAAACCTAGTTTGGGTGTAATCAGCTGCCTTATTGATGGCCCGGTGGTAAATGTTTCAATAGGTCATCGGATGGTTCAGATGGCCCCGAAAGTGAGCTCAGTCAAGGTGTTTAAAACGGAATTTTACAAAGTACTCGAAGAAAATGGTTGAAATAAATCATTATATGATTTAACGTTCTGTACTGCTTTTTTCACAACGTTTGTCAGGTTTACAAAATCATGGGATATCTATACTAAGTTCTTTTTGAATAATGACAACATGCAGCTAGGTTTCTTACCCTCGAGATCGGACTGAGCTCCCGACCAAAAATTGCCGTTCCTTATATGGTGCCCAGGAGTCGTGCGGCCGAAACCCTGGCCAGAGTGCGGCCGCGACCAAGTTGCTACCAAGAAACCGGGTCGTGGTCACGAAAAACTGGTCGGACGGGTCGCGCTACAAATAGCGACCAATAAAATAGCGTTCTCCAAGTAAGAAAACTGGCCTAAGTCTTAACTTATGAAATATCGCGGAAAAGGGAGAGAAGGAGCTGTCAAGACCCTTACCATAACAAATAGGCTAAAAATAGTACAGATTTGACCTTGGTGTCACGTGATATAAACAAACTTCTTCCCAGAGGGCCTTTCCGGGTCACTGAGATTAAGGTTACATTTAACTTCCGTTGAATATACACAACGTGCACTGCGAAGATCGACCTTTGACGAAAATGCAAAAGATTGCGAATAAATGACAATGACAGCTCTCTCCCAGCTAAGTATAACATAAATGAGTTATTATGCAATGTAAATTTGATTCGTAGCTTACTCGAAAACAAAGAAATCGCCGGAAATGATCGGACAAACTGGCGGATGGAATCGGACATGCCGATCCAAACATTGCAGAAAAATAATGAAAAATCACCTGCATGCCCACAAAAGTCACCGAGAGCTGGCTGCACGGGGTGTTTTCATGTGCATGGAGGCCTATCATGATACAAATCTGGGTCTACATCGCATAATTCGTTTCGTGTAAGCTAGTATCAACAACAGAGGGCTGAAACAGACATCATCACAGTATGGACAAGGATTGCTCAGAGCAAATGCTTTGCAATACTTATCCAGACTGACCCCTAGTAATAGGAGTGAATATTTTCTGCACATAGGAACTAGAATACAGGAAGATTGTTATTGAGCAAGTACCAACAACATAGGAGTCTGATTTGAAATGAGCAATCTACAGCTGAGGAGCAATTGCTATTTAATACAATTTTAAGAGTAAACGACTGGCAGAATACATCATTACCCCCCTCTAAATTTGGCAAAACTCCGATTGCCAAATCTATAAAGGATTTAATGATTAATAATTACGACACAAACTGTGAAATGAATACTTCACAAATCAGACTGATTCCTAACAGAACAGGAATTTAATAAAACTCTGAAACTCATTTCTACTCAGAGCATAAATATTTGTAACGAATATTGACTGTATACGTGGACATTAAATAACAACTAATTAAATAACAATTAATGCAATAAACTTAATAGACTGAGTCTGTTTCCCTGGATTAGTTATTGAGCAATCAAATACTAGTAACTGGGATATAATTAAAACGATTTCACTGTCAAGTCACTGTTCGTGTTTATTTGGGTAAATACACTGAAAGTTTCTAATTGACCTAAATATTCAAAGCACTAGATTTAAAACACTTATTAATTAATTTCACTGAATGTCACACTTAATAATACACTAATTTAACACTAACAATAAAGTGTCACACAGTTGTCTTTTTGCAAATTAATAAAGAAACACAGTTCTTTAAGTAAGCATAATGATGGTAAGTAGTTCCATCCTCAGGTTTATCGAAAGTGAAAGTATCTATTACCCATGCAGTGCATTCCTATACGTCCCTAGCACTGCACGGACTTGTTGTCATCCCAACAAGCGACTTACCCCCTCATTGCCCACTATCATGGACGGGCTATGCGGGGACTTGTATGAAACAAGCGTAACCCATAAAAATAGTAGTGCTTGAAGTGAAAATGATCATAACAGGTCAGTTCCTGCGGTCGTGTTTCCTAGACTTATGACTGTTTTTCCGGCTTGGAACTCTGATGGTTGACTGTACTTGGGGTAACGACTGTGGCCTAGTGTTCCGTACTACAGCTTGCATGCCTTTCCCAAGGCTGCGCACTTCATCCAAGACACACCTCATGGTTCTGTCAAGGGCCTTTATTTTCTCCGTTTGCTTCTCAAGGGCGTCCGCAACAACTCTTATTTCCTTTATTAATGGCTTCGACAAGAGCAAGGATGGAGCTCTTGTCAAGTGTTACTTCTTGTTTGCCTTCAGGTTCCACTCTAACGTCTGAGGTTTTCTGGCGCTTTGATGGCGGCTGTTCGTCCTCTGCCAAAAGTGGGTCTGAACCGTCAACCTGTAACAAAGCTGGAAGAATGTTTGTTGGCTCATCCTGTAAAGGGGTGCTACTCCTCGTGGAAGGTGGTGCACTGACACGGGGGTTCGCCTTCACTGGGGCCGGAGTTACTATTAAAGGGGTAGCAATTATGTGTTCATTGGTGACAGTGGCCCTAGGGCACAGAGGGGTGTTTAAAGCATTAACTGGCTGCGGCAACTGGACTGGCGGCTGTTGGACTGTTCTGGTGGTACAATTAAACTGAGGGCTAGGTGTTGTCAAAAGGTCTGTCATGAAGCTTGGCTGGAGTGGATTAACAAGATCAGTGAAGTTGATTGTCTCATATGCTGTATTGATTGGCTGGTTGGTAACTGGTTGTAGGGGCGTCCGCTTCGGTGAAGGAATATGTATTACTCTCGTTGGTGTAGGTATCTTCTCACTTACGAAGTCTGTAAGCCAGCTTGGTAGAACAGGGTCAAGATTCTCCTGTGACTCAAAGATACCAGTGTCTTCTGTTGTAGTAGTGGTGGTCTTTTCAGTGTCAAGGTCCACCATAAGTTCTTCTACCTGAATTGGGTTGGGTGACTGGTTAAGTACTTGCGTCAAATCAGTAATCCCTGTCCTTGACATCTCCTCTACATGTCTGGCGTAACGCTCCAGGTGGCCATGGAGGTCTTTCTTCTCTGTGCAACGAAAGTTGCATAGGCTGCACGAGTAGGTAGGCTGCACGAGTAGGGTACTCTATCAAGGCTGACGTGCTTCTTCAATATGTGCGCCACAGTTCTTCCTCTTCTGTCTACCTTTCCACATACCTTACACTTGTAGCGGTGATGTGAGTTTGTTTTTGGTTTGCTGGCCATTTTCTGAAAATACACAAATAACGGCCACTGTAATTTTGCAGATTCTTTTGACTTAACTGCTTGCATTATATTTGACACGATTGCCTAATCTTGAATTAGTGCATTTATACTAGATTTTTGAAACAGTTACTTCTTATAAATTTTGTACTGAGCCACTTTTGGGACCATCATGGAGTCCGACTAAAACACTGTCAGGGTTATGGATTCGTACAACAGTAGGCTTCCAGGTAGGTCTTCATGTACTACGAGCTACCTGTGGCAAAGTCTCACAGGGTTAGGTTTTGTTTATGGGAACTGGGGGGGGGGGGACTTTTCTTCTTTGACAGAGACTTTATTTTCAATACATATACATGTAACAAAACATATGTAACTGGTAACATTTAAAACGGATAATCACTGGCATTCAGTACTAGTTTTTCAAATTTTTGGACAGGTCTGATGCCCATTTAGGCGGGTGAATTCCCTCATAAGGCTTCAGCTTGTGGTGTACCAGCCTCTGGTTTCCATCCTTGCTGAGCTGTATTATAAAGTTTATATGTGACCTTTTCTCTATGATGACAAACGGACCACTATACCGTTTCTCAAGTTTAGGCGTTTGACCAACTTTCCTGGTTTCATGCAGGTACCAGACTAGATCGCCTAACTTATAGTTATTAAAAACTACTTTTGTGTCATAAACTTCCTTGCTTCTTTCTGCTTTTCTCTTTAGATTCCTCCTGGCAATTTCGTGTGCTCTCCTCATTCTGTCTTGTAGTTGGGTCATGTGATCACTCACACTGAGTACTTCTTGATCCCTTTTTACTGCTGAACTACCATAGATTACATCTGCAGGTAGTCTCACTTCACGTCCAATGCTCATTAAATTTGGGGTTAGTTATGTTGATTCATGTGGGGTGGCTCTATACGCACCAGCAATAACTCCCAAATGCTTGTCCCAATTTCTCTGTTCGCCAGATAGGTAAGCTCTTATCATTTTCAGAAGGGTTCTGTTAAACCGCTCAGTTTGACCGTTTCCTCTTGGATTCCTGGGACTGGTCCTAGTTTTTCTCACCTGTAGGAGCCGACATAGGTCTTGGAAAACTTTACTTCCAAAAGTTGTACCTTGGTCGCTATGAATGGATAGAGGTGTACCCCATCTCGAAATTACTTCATTCATAATTCTTGATGCGCAATCTTCGGCTTGCTGGTTTGGTACGGCAATTACTTCTACATATTTCGTGAAGTGGTCAGTCATGACCAGGATATACTTATTGCCACTCTCTGACTTGGGAAATGGTCCCAAATAATCTATAGCCAATGTATCCCAAGGTCCTCCCCTCTTAAGATGTCCCATCGGTGCCCTTGGTGTTTTTGTTGGTGTTTTGTCTGCAGCGCATATATCACACATCTTAATGTGTAACTTGACGTCCTGTTTAAGCTTGAACCAGTAATACCTCTGTAGCAGTTTCTCTTTAGTCTTCTTAACTCCGAGATGTCCAGACATTGGCGAGTCATGCATCTGTTTCACAATGTCCTTATGCCACTCCATAGGGGCTATTACTTGTACATAGCTATCTATGCCATTTTTCTTTAAAAACTTTCTACACAATACCCCATTACTAAGGAAAAGATCATCCCATAGGATCCAATAATGTCGAGATGCAGGGCTTTTGGTGGTCATGTACTCAATACTAGGCTTCACACCTGTAATCTTTGAGGACAAAATAGGTTCAATATCTGGATCATTCTGCTGTCTCTGCACAACTTCTGAAGGGCTCTCTTCCCATGCCCAGTCTGTAGGGGTTAGTGATGAACAATCTGGTAAATAAGATGTCCCTTGAGTAGGCTCAACATTCTGTGAATTCATAGTTGCTCGAACCATTTGACTTAATGTGCTTGTTTCTTCCACCTTAGTTCTGGTTTCATTGGTATTCCTCTTGAGTTCTGACACATCTGTTTCTTCTTTCCCATTCTTAGGCATCAGCATCATGAGTTCTGCGCGACGCTTGCATTTCGCACAGGGTCCACACTTCAGAGGTTCACTCATGTCGACATCTGCACATGAGCAATCCTTTGGAGACTTGCATCTAGATAGTGCATCGCAATGACCCTGTTTTACCCCTGGCCTGTATTCGATCGAGAAATCATATGGGGCTAGAATTTCAATCCAACGTGCAATCTTTCCATTAGGCTCCTTGAGACTGAAGAGCCAGACTAAAGACTGGTGGTCACTTCGAACCACAAATTTTCTTCCGAGAAGGTACTGTCGGAAATATTGAATGAAGTATACTACTGCCAAAAGTTCTTGTTCTGTGATACAGTAATTGCGTTCGCACTTGCTGAGGGATCGGCTAGCATAGGCTATGACTCTTTCGCGTCCGCCTTGCTCTTGAGAGAGAACTGCTCCAATACCAATGCCAGAAGCATCTGTATCCAGGTAGAAAGTTCCACCATCATTCATGGGGTGACCCATAATGTCAGGTCCCATCAAAGCTTCCTTTATCTTGTTGAAGGCATCTTCATGCTCTTCATCCCATTTGAACACTGCATCCTTTTTTGTAAGGTCATGAAGAGGTCTTGCGACTTTTGCGAAGTTTTTCATAAACCGCCTGTAATACGAACCAGTAGCAACAAACTGTTTGACCTCCTTGGTCGTGGTAGGTCTGGACCAACCTGCGATTTTAGCTATATTCGCTGGATCGGGTTGCACACCTTTTGCTGAGACAATATGACCTAAAAATACCACTTCAGTTTGGAGCATGTTGCATTTTTCGGGCTTCAGCTTTAGCCCTGCCTTAGCAATCCTAGTCAAAACCTCATCGACCCTTTGTACATGCTGATCAAAGTCTATACCAAACACAATAGTGTCATCAATATAAACCAAACAGGTTTCCCATTGTAAACCCTGCAGTACCAATTCCATTGTTCGCTGGAATGTACTGGCTGAATTGTTTAGACCGAAGGGCATCCGGGTCATCTCAAAATGACCAAATTTACATGCAAATGCACTCTTAGGGATGTCCTCTTCTTTTAAGGGTATCTGAAAATACCCGCTTGTCAGATCGAAACTACTTAATAGAGAAGATCCAGCAACAGAATCTAGGCAATCTTGAATGCGAGGGAGAGGGAATCCATCGGGCTTGACTAAGGCGTTAACCCTCCTGTAATCAATACAAGGCCTTATGGCACCTGATTTCTTCTTAACGAGCACTATGGGCGAAGACCAGGGCGAAGTACTTTTACGGATCACGCTCTTACGCAGAAGATCCTCTATTGCCGCCTTTTCTTCGCTCGCAAATGCTAATGGAACTCGCCTGGGTCTTTGCTTTATTGGCTGGGCATCGCCCGTATTGATTGGGTGTTCTGCTATATCAGTCAAACCTATGTCCCACTCGGATCTTGAAAAGGTGTTTTCATGCTTTTTCAAGAGTCCTGCTATTATCTGTTTCTCATGTTCAGACTTCCCTTCAGTAGCTCTTTTGAACAGCTGCGCCAAGTGGTCAGGAACTTCTTCAACAACAGATGTTGCTTTGAGCTGCTCAAATTCTGTCGTATTAGCTTGGTTAATTTGTATGCGCCTAGCTTGGGCTAAATTACCTCCTTCTTCCACATTTTCAGATGTTGTGACTACACTTACTACGTTTTCAATTTTTTCAGCTGTCCCTATCTCAGAATCTTGCCATAGTTTAACGTCGTTAGGAAAAGGGTTCAAGATCCTGACCAAGCATGTAGGACCTTGATTGATATCTACTAGTGTTGGTGCTAACCGCAGTGGGTATCTATCTTGGAATGTGTCGCTAGCCTCAATCAGGAAATGACCTGCTTCAAGGTCGTCACTTGCTAGCCTTTCAATGTAAACACTAACAACAGCCTCTGCTTGTCCCGGTATGGAAACATCATCAGCTACCACGACTCTTCTTGACTTTTGCACTCTATTCTTTTGAATGCATGGTATGTCTTTGCCTCCGAGCTGAATGATATTCCTACTCAAAAGAATATCCGCAGGCCCCTCACTTGCATCTCCCAAAATGCTATAACCCAGCAGCGCTTCATCCGAAATGTCAGCCACTATGGCCTCCCTGACAATCTCTAATGGCCCAAGAATCAGACGAAAGGCAGCCTTACCCCTCTTTAATTGGGGCTCCGCCAGCTCCTCTCAAAGCAGATGACCTTCTCAAAATAGGTCGACTCTCCTGGTCCATTCTATCGTAAACCCGACTTGAAATTATTGTTCTGGATGCACCAGTGTCCGCGGTAAAGGTCACTTGCTCGCTTCCTACATAGCCCTCTATGTACAAGCCATCTGCCAAGTCCTGTCCTTCACCCTTGCTCACCTGTGCATCAGACGCACTGCATGTGTTATTCCTCTGGCCTACTGATATTTCTTCTATTACTGGGACCTCCCTTTGGCCGCAAGGGTTGGTCCTTGGTAGTTTAAAGGCTGATTTTGGTTATCTGACTTGTTCGCTGTTAAACGTGCATTGGCCCTTTTCTTTTTAGGACAATCTTTTATAAAATGCCCTTCCTCATGACAGTAAAAGCATTCCTTTGTTTTCCTTGCTGCACCACTACTCTGTCGGCTTGATCCTCTATCTTTAAGATTCTGTATTCTTTTGGTAAGCTGTTTAATTGATTGTAAAACTTCTGCATTTGAAGGCTCGCTTTGTGTTTCTGCAGATTTGCTAGTAGTCAAATATTCAGGGTCTCCTTCAGAACTTTCGTTGACTGCTCTCCGAGCTTCGAAATTGCTCCTCTTACTCTGTTTCCCAGCATTTCTACACTGCATCATACAAACGGCATGATAGACGGCTTCATCAATGTTTCTGGGGTCCTTGTGGTATTCGACTTCGAATCGCACCTGATCGTCGTGCAAGCCGTCCAAAAATCTTCGAACCAAGTCTTCATCGCGCGTTCTACGATCTCTGTACCCATGCACTTTATCGTAAAGTTTTTTCAAATCTGCTGCAAAGTCCTCTACGCTTTCATTCGATTTCTGTGAGCGTCTACTAAATTTGGCTGCGAAAGATCTGGGCGTTTCAATGACTCTAAACCTACAGTTCATTTCGTGTAGTAGCTCTCCATAGTCATTTAGTATATCTGGGGTCAGTTGTGTGAACGCGAACTGAGCCGCTGTTCCTTCAAGCTTTGGTAGCAGCTGGTCCAGTCTTTCTTCTTCAGACCACTGGTACCTGTTGGCAATGACTTCAAAACGGGTGATCCATGTTGACCAATCTTCCTTCCCGTCAAAGGTAGGTAGCTTCACACTTGCGAACCTGTGGAACTTACTTCCATGTCGTCTTGGTCTGTTTCTATCCGGCAAGTAAGGCGAAACATTATTTCTATTCTGATCATAGTCTGCACTAGCATAAGCAGTCTGATCTTCATCTTCACCGTTTCCTAAGTCTTCGACTCTACTCCATCTAGGTCTGTTAAAGTTGTCTGTTCCGTCTTGTGAATGGCTTGACCGAAGTCTGTTGTCAGGTCTGGGCTGATCTTGGTCTGTACTATTATTTCTGTTACTGTCATGTGGCTGATCACTACCCACGCTGTACCTGGAATGGTTTCTAAGTACTTGTAACTCTCTTGTTACATCTTTTAGTGCCTGTGTTACTTCACTCATAAACTGATGCATGCCTTGATCAGGTAAAGATTCACCATCTGCTCTTAAACCTGCTGCATGCTGATCCGGATTGGATCTAAAACTAACTTCACTGTCAACCTGAACTGGGTTGCTCATACTTATAGATAAGCTGGACACAAAGTTCAAATTAAAATGTCAATCACAAAATTTTCGGTCAGTCAGCAATGAACTGTACACTTCAACTATATACAGTATAAGTTGATAGATACTACCCAAACTTCAAACTGGGTAACTTGTTTATAGTCTATTATAAACTTCTATAAAAATATGTTGCTGAAACATTTCTCGTTTCTCTTTAATTCTCTTCTAGGGGATGGACCTAGTTCTGGACGGGTTTCGTATCATTGGATCCGTTGTTTGATTAGCGGATCCCACTTCTGACACCATGAAAAGTGTTACGGGACCGCGGACCGAGGGTATAGGGTCTTTGTACTTTGGTTCGAAACTTAGTTTGGGTGTAATCAGCTGCCTTATTGATGGCCCGGTGGTAAATGTTTCAATAGGTCGTCGGATGGTTCAGATGGCCCCGAAAGTGAGCTCAGTCAAGGTGTTTAAAACGGAATTTTACAAAGTACTCGAAGAAAATGGTTGAAATAAATCATTATATAATTTAACGTTCTGTACTGCTTTTTTCACAACGTTTGTCAGGTTTACAAAATCATGGGATATCTATACTAAGTTCTTTTTGAATAATGACAACATGCAGCTAGGTTTCTTACCCTCGAGATCGGACTGAGCTCCCGACCAAAAATTGCCGTTCCTTATATAGTGCCCAGGGGTCGTGCGGCCGAAACCCTGGCCAGAGTGCGGCCGCGACCAAGTTGCTACCAAGAAACCGGGTCGTGGTCACGAAAAACTGGTCGGACGGATCGCGCTACAAATAGCGACCAACAAAATAGCGTTCTCCAAGTAAGAAAACTGGCCTAAGTCTTAACTTATGAAATATCGCGGAAAAGGGAGAGAAGGAGCTGTCAAGACCCTTACCATAACAAATAGGCTAAAAATAGTACAGATTTGACCTTGGTGTCACGTGATATAAACAAACTTCTTCCCAGAGGGCCTTTCCGGGTCACTGAGATTAAGGTTACATTTAACTTCCGTTGAATATACACAACGTGCACTGCGAAGATCGACCTTTGACGAAAATGCAAAAGATTGCGAATAAATGACAATGACAGCTCTCTCCCAGCTAAGTATAACATAAATGAGTTATTATGCAATGTAAATTTGATTCGTAGCTTACTCGAAAACAAAGAAATCGCCGGAAATGATCGGACAAACTGGCGGATGGAATCGGACATGCCGATCCAAACATTGCAGAAAAATAATGAAAAATCACCTGCATGCCCACAAAAGTCACCGAGAGCTGGCTGCACGGGGTGTTTTCATGTGCATGGAGGCCTATCATGATACAAATCTGGGTCTACATCGCATAATTCGTTTCGTGTAAGCTAGTATCAACAACAGAGGGCTGAAACAGACAGCATCACAGTATGGACTAGGATTGCTCAGAGCAAACGTTTTGCAATACTTATCCAGACTGACCCCTAGTAATAGGAGTGAATATTTTCTGCACATAGGAACTAGAATACAGGAAGATTGTTATTGAGCAAGTACCAACAACATAGGAGTCTGATTTGAAATGAGCAATCTACAGCTGAGGAGCAATTGCTATTTAATACAATTTTAAGAGTAAACGACTGGCAGAATACATCAATATGAAACAACATAAGATTTCGCTGGACTTTGGTGCTTGTTGTTCATTTGCAAATGTCAAGAAGACCACAAAGGTCAAGTGTCGATCTTCTGCCATTGTACAACCCAATTCTGAGTGCTTAGTTGCAGCATTGCTAGATGATCGGATTGGCATTGGTATGCAAGGCCTCTGTATTGGTCACTCTGAAGTCCAAAATAAAGGGTTGTTGGTTTCAAAAACACTAGTTACTTGTGAAAAACCTCATGTTGTACACCTTAAAGTTCTTAATCGGGGAAATGAGACTGCACATGTTCCTAAGGGAACTATGATAGCTAAGTTTGAACTGTGCACTAATTACACAGACATCATTTCATTGAAATCTTGTTCACATATCAGTACTTTACATGGTAATTGTAAGGGTCCAGTCAAAATGTATGTTAATGAACCTGTACTTGACAGTGCAGCTGCTGGTGCTACTCTCTCTAGCATGAAGTCGTTTCCTACCCCTCCCAGTGATTTGACAGAGTTTGAAGCATTCAAGTCTAACTTCCAGTTGAACAGTGACCTGACACTTGCAGAACAAAGTCATTTGCTTGCAGTTCTCTTTGAATATAAGGAGGTTTTCACTACTCCCGGAAACCAAACTGTAGGATTTACTCGCTTGGTTGAGGATCGAATTGCCCTTAAACCCAATGCTGTCTCAAAGCACCAAAGACCCTATCGTTTGCCACCTGATAAGAGAGAGGTATTGCGCGATCAGCTTCATGAATTGTTAAAATAGGGTATTATTTCCCCTGTGGAAGAAAACGAGGATGTTCCTATCACCATTCCTATTGTACTTGTTGCAAAGCGAAACAAGCCTAGTCAATCCTGAGCATATTACAAGAGAAGACAGTCTCTCTTCATATAGGTTCTGTGTTGACTTTCGGTACTTGAACTCCCAGACTCAGGATTTCCGATACACAATCCCTGACTTGCAAGAACTCACTAAGTCCTTATCGGATCATGCTCATAGATACATGTCATTTCTTGATATGAGCTCTGGATTTTTTCAAATTGGCACATCTCCTGACACAGCTAAGTACACTGCTTTTAACACATGTTTTGGAACATACAAATTTCTACGGTTACCTATGGGTCTGTGACAAAGCCCAAATGTTTTCCAGCTGCTCATGAATAAAGTTCTACATGGTTTGAAGTTCGTGAATGTTTTATGCTACTTAGATGATGTATGTATTTTCTCCAAGACATTGAGGATGTTTTACAAAGATTTCAGAAAGCAGGCTTAAAACTTGGCCCTTCAAAATGAAAAATTGCCGTCACTAAAGGTGTTTTTCTTGGGCATGAAATTTCTGATAGTGGTATTCGTCCTCCTCCAAATAGGACAGAATGCATTAGGAATTACCCAAGTCCAACTACCCGCAAAGAACTTAAGCGAGCCTTAGGACTTTTAAACTGGTTTAGGAAGTTCATTCTATCCTCTTCACAAATTACT
Organism: Tridacna crocea; assembly: GCA_943736015.1. NCBI lineage: Eukaryota > Metazoa > Mollusca > Bivalvia > Cardiida > Cardiidae > Tridacna > Tridacna crocea. Next base: position 29,244,315 of record OX031070.1, read on the forward strand.
TCGAAAGGGTACTCCTTTCATCTGGAACAATGAATGCGAATGCAGTTTCAACAGTTTGAAAACAGTTTGAAAACTGCATCAGTTCAATCAAATGCCCTGTCTTTCCCACGTTTTGATCTTGAGTTCCGGCTTGTTATTGACATTTGTTCCAAAGGAATTGGTTATATGCTGTATCAAATTCATGAAAATGGTGTCAAACATGTGGTTAGATTTGGCTCTAAAGGTCTCTCTAAGTGGCAGCAATCATATGGTCCTACTAAGCTAAAACTTTTAGGTGTTGTGACAAGTGTTCTGGACTGTGCCTCATTCTTAAGAGGTAGACATTTTGTCATTAAATGTGATCATCAAGCCCTGAAACCTTTATTCCTGAAACAGTTAAAAGGTGCCATATACGAGAGATGGCTTGCCATAGTTCAACAGTTTGACTGCGATCTACAGTGGAAATCGGCTTCAGAAATGGTTGTGCCTGATTCCCTTTCTAGGGCCATTCAGTATCCAGTGGTATTGACTAACAGTCCTGAGGAAGACGACACATTCTTTCCATATGTAGCTGACAATCCCACAAGAGTCTGTCTCCATAATAGTTCAGACAAAGAAGATGTTCAAGACCTACCGCTTTGTGTCAACAGAATGGAGAAACTTCAACATCAATCTCCTTTATATGATGGAGACACAGGAGGTAATGTTTTCAATGATCTTCCTCGTACTTTCAAGAGAAAGAGTAAGTTAAATGGCTCAAAGAACAGCAACAAGCTTAAAAACCACAATTATTTGTGTAGTAGCTCTCATCAACACAGCTCAGGTATCCAGTGAAAGCACTCTTATAGACCAGATAGATTGCAAAACTAAGACAAACATTGAATCCAACTCACGGACAGAAAGGACATTGTTAATGCCACATCGTTGCATTGATATAGACACTCAGCCTTCTTCACAGATTGAGGATGCACCTACTAATAACAAAAGTATCAGTGACTCCAATTCTTCTTTACCAGTTGATTTACATGTGACCCTACCAGAAGAACAGCCAACATCTGCAGTTCCCCACAGTCATTCAAGTACGACCGATACAGCTATGGATACTGCTTCTAATCCAGATCCACAATTGAAGTGCTATGAAGCATTAACTAAACTGAATATGACACCTGAAAGTATATACAATTGCCAGAAAACAGATCCAGACTTACAAACTATCCTTGATTATTTCGAAAAGGGACAATTACCTAAACAACAGAAGTTAGCCAGAAGGGTTCTTCTACAGCATAGTGACTTTACTGTTCTTGATGGAATGCTTTTCCACAATAGATTAGCTCGTTCAGTCAGGACCAAATCACAGCGACAGTACCAGCTTGTCATACCAAAGTCAATGATAAAGTTTGTTTTTAGAACTTTGTCATGACAGTCCTTTAGCAGGGCATGGAGGAATACAAGACACAGTTGAAAGGATTAGAGAGCATTTCTTCTTCACTAATCTTGTCAGTATTGTTGGAGATTATGTACGTTCCTATCATCAGTGTCAAAGTCGCAAACTGACAACTGCTCATTTCAAAAATCGCATTACCTCCTACCCAACTCCAAAAGAACCATTTTCAGTATGGGAAATAGATCTGTATGGATCCCTTTCCACCTCACAGAGAGCTAATACTTACTTGTTTACTGCTGTGGATATGTTCTCTAAATTCTTATTTGCCAGGCCTCTTCCTAATAAGGATGCTATCTCAGTCTCAGAAATCATGTTTGAGATGTTTTCTCCTTATGGCGTTTGTGACACTCTCATCAGTGACCAAGGCTCAGAGTTCATTGCAAAAGTGACAGCCCATTTGTGCAGTCTTTTAGGTATCTTACAGCAATTTACTCCAAGTTTTGTACATCACTGCTTAGGTTCTTGTGAACGGATTCCCCGTACTTTGGCAGAAAAGCTTATTCCATATCTTACGTCACAATGTAACACTTGGGACTCTGTTGTAAGTGCAATTGTTTTTAGCATCAATAATGCAGTGAATTCCAGTACCAAATACTCACCTTTTGAGATAGTTTATTGTATGAGACCGAAATTCCCACTCTGCCCTTTTCCCAAAGACTTGCATAGCATTCCTAAAGACTACACTGCTTACCTGGTAGCAAAACAGTCACAGCTTGACATTATAAGACAAAATGAGAAAATTAATGCCATCAATTACTCTGAGAAAATGCTTGCTCGTGAAAACTGTAACATCAAACAGCTAGTATATATTTCCTGGTGATTATGTCTATTTGACAGATGAATCATCAGGAGCAGCCAAGAAGCTCAAGAGTCATTACCAAGGACCTTTTGTGGTCAGATCAGTACTCAGTGATCACATGGTACACTTGACAGACCCGGTATCAAATACTGCATTTCCTAAATCAGTTCACATTGACAGGCTGAAACCAGCCTTTGTCAGATAATCAACTCCTATAAACTTTTTTACCGTTAGCACTAAGGCTCCGCAAATCACATTTGCTAACAGTGCTACTCAAACTGACTTATTTCAATCACCTACAGCAAATGAAGCAACAGTAGAAATCACGTCCCCTACTACAGTTCCTTTACGCCCTAAACGTAATGTTAAAAAGCCAAAAAGGTTCATAGACTCTGATTATGTAGATCCCATGAATGTGAGTGATTTATCATCAGATTCCAAAACTGCTAAAAAAGTGAAACGTGTTTTGGCTCAACGTCACACACAAGATGGATTCCAGTATCTTGCACTATATGGCCATGAAGAAATTCATAAAAATTCTTCTTCTCTGAAATGGCTGATCAGATTTTGAAATAATCTAAACAGAAATGTTCATTTGGTAACCCTTTTCAAAAAATGATCGCAAAATGCTGATTTCTTTAGAAACATGGATCTGGTGAATGGGGGCTACTTGCACTATTGGGTCTTTCAAATTCTCTTTCTCTGAACAAAAATTGATCGAGAAATTCTGATCCATCAAGAAAGATGGCTGTGGGCTATTTACACTATACAGACATGAAGAAATTCTTGAAAATTCTTCTTGTCTGAAATGGCTGATGAGATTTTGAAAAAAAAAAAAATGACCATGGTTCTCTCAGAAATTCAGGTGAGCGATCCAGGGCCATCTTGGCCCTCTTGTTTTGATTGTTAGCTCTACTGGCTGAAGGCTGAAGATTTTGACTTTTTGCCAATTATTCTGAACTTGAAACAATAGATTACCATACAATTTCAACTTTACTTAACAGATTGGACTTTGCAGTAAAATCAAAGATTTGAAATTAATAAAGAAAAACCGGTTGCTGTGGCAATTCAGTTGAAAAAGAATGAAAATTTAATGATCATTGCTTACTGATTACTGCCATAAAACATATAAAATACACAGAGAATAATTTCATATAATATTCACATATGTTACAGAATATAGAATACCATTAAAATTTTAATATGGTTTCTATTTTTAGCTCATGTGAGCACAAAATGCTCTAGGTGAGCTATTGTAATTAGTCAATATCCGTTGTCCGTCTATCCTTCCATCTGTCTGTCCGTCAGTCCAGTCACTGTTACAAAAAAAATCTTCTCCTCGTAGAGCATATTCAGGCCCGTCAGGGCCTTCTAGTTTAAAACTCTCTCCTCTGAAGCCATCCCAATTACATATTTTAAAACTTCCTCCTCCAAAGCCATTATACCTAGTCTGAAACATATTTGACATGTAACTTAGCCTTATCAACCTCTACCATATTATTGTACTCAAATTATGACTTCACGTTCAATCTATCAAGAGACTCCAGACAAACAAAGAATATATCTCAGGTGAGCAATATAGTACCCTCATTTATTTTGGCAGCTGAGCAGCTATACTAACAGATTTGACAAAAAAGTGATTGAACATATAAAGGGTCTGGCAAAGGAAGGTGATGTTAGAGAGTATTTGCCCACCTAACACAGATCCTTGTGATAGAAAGTATTTTCCTGAGAGACGAGAAGTTTACAATCATATTTACAACTCTTTGGCAGACACAAAGTAATTATTAGTTTGATATATGGTCTGTTGCATCTCCTAGTGGACCTTTACCAAGTTTGTTCAAATGTTGCCCCTGGGGTCAAAACTGGCCCCATCCCGACAGTTACAAGTTTGAGTATAGGAACAAAGAAGGAAAACGTTCAAAATCTTCTCCTCTGAAACTAGATGGCGTAGAGCTTTGATATTTGGTATGTGGCATCTCCTAGTGGACCTCTACCGAGTTTGTTCAAATCATGCCCCTGCTTGTATTGCCTGAGAGTGGTCAGTTTTTAAAGGCACTCTTTTTCAGGGTCTTGAACTCTTTAATTTTTGTGGTAAAGGGTTAAAAAGCCAGTGGAGTGATACAGGGGCATCATGGCCCTCTTGTTCATTACAAAGTAAAGACTTTGGTTGTAATTAAGAAAGAAAAATGTTAACCAAATGGAAAATGCGTTATTTTCTGATGAAAGGACAAACATATACTGCTAAAAATAATAAAGTAATATAGTGAAGAGAAAATTTTTAGACAGAAATTTGTCCGCGAGCAAATCGGTTCTTTTTAACATGTACCAGTTACATGTACCAGTATGCACATTTCAGTTTTAGTGAAATTAGTGTGATTTCTGTTGTTTCATTCTTTGAATTGACATACATGATGTTCAAATGATTGAAAATATCAACTAGTCTATCTATTCACAAAGAAACAAGGTTCATTATATTGAATTTCTTTAACAATTCTCACTGCTTGATAATCCTATCCTTTTTACAAACCGACCTTTTACTTGATCCAAGTGAGGGTCTATTTAGACAGGTTTTACTGTAAATGTCTTTGCTTCTTTTATTCAATTCTAAGATGTGTAAAATAGACGTAAGATAATCTGTATCCTATCTTTTTTTATACAAAAGTTCAAATCGAGATGACCGGGTAAAGATAAAAGAGCGTGTTGATGAATGGCAAGATGAGGCTGCAGAAGGGGACTGGATATTTTTTCGGCCAATGTAAGAATAATTTTAAACATTAAAATAGAATATTATATGCACAAAAATTATGTAGATGACCCTTTTATTACATCGTTTTTTAGCCCTACAGTTTGTATGTTTTTTCTTCGAGTCTGTAAAATTTCTCTGAAATTGAAACAAAGTAAATACAAAGAACTTGTAGAGCAGAAGTCCAGATCACAAGAAATACAGCATTTGTTTGCATGCTTAGATCTGGAGTTTCTGCCCTTTGTTGTTAATTAATATATTTAAATTCAGATATTATTTCTGGAAGTTTTCTTGGTATTGCGTTTTAAACTTAGATGGTAGATCTAGATTGTTCTGGAAGTGATAAATTGTATCAATAAAGTATTCATAGGCTGATTGATTGATTTCAGAGAGATCAAGCGCAGCGTTAAAAGTACTGAAGTCAAACTCTGAAGTGCTACTTTGAGGAGTGACTTCCCTTTTTTATGATCTGGTTTTTTAGGGGGTGATGACCATGTCTGCAAACCTCTTGTTAAATCAGAATCAAAAGTGAAAAAGACATCTAATCAACAGTCATAAAAGTAGTAAAAAACATCCAGGCATACATGTACATGGGTGATGATCACCAGTCCTTTTCAGATTATGGAATATTTTTTTTTTATGCCCTAACCATTAAGTTGTAACTGTGGCATATAGAATTACCTGTGAATGATTTAGCTAAGTCAATCATTGATAAAAAAAAAATTTAGGTGCTACGTTAGTTAAGCTGTACAGAACCAAAATGGTCCTCATGTTTGTTATTACTTTATAGGACAGAGACAGAACCACTTCTTTTTGTGTATCAATCCGCATTCCAAAGATATTTATTACAGCAAGTATGGAAAGGAGATTTGTCATCTAGACTCAACCTACAAGACAACAAAATATACTGTGCCCTTATCCTTTTTATATACACTGACCAATGTGGGATATGCAGTTGTGGCTGCGTTTGTAGTCGGAAAAGAGACGACCAAAAATATTGCTGAAGAAAAGGTAACACAGTGGAATCCATCATTGAAACCAGAAAATTGGCTAACAGATTATGACCAGAGAGAAATTTCAGCCTTAGAAAAAGTATTTCCAGGTATTTTTGATACATATTGCTGTAGCAAAATATACCTCTTTTTTTGTATTTTAATTTCTGTTGTTGTTTTTCTGTGGAAGTATGCTTGATAGTTTTTCTGTGAGCTTTTCTGAAACAACTGGGCAGACTTTAACCCAATATAACAGGAATATTTTGTTGAGCCTCCCTTTGATCCTTCGAAAAATAATAGTAAAATATTGTTTTTTAGCTCACCAGGGAGACGAAAAAAAGGATTTATGTAAGTCCTATTCAGGTGCTTCAAGCTAGTTGGGCAGGCTATGTTGTACCCAGACAAATCTTGTGTTTTGGTATAGTATCTCTCAGAAACTCCAAAGAAAAGCATCTTTCAAGATCTTTTCTTATTATACAATGTGTCCGTTGACAAAAGTGTAGGTTAATAAATAGAACTTTTCACTTAAAACTTTATGTAATTTATCATATATGTCTTGATGACACACAAGCCGCGGCCGAAGCGCAATTGGTCGCGTTGGACTGCAAATCATGTAAATTAAGGGTTCGATCCCCAACATCTTTTCCGATATTTGACATATGATCATTTCTCTCTCACCAATGGGTGAATAATCGCCTAAGTGGGATTAGCAGCTGGAGGTTCTGATAGGATGTTGTGGTAGTTATACTGGGAGAAATACCAGACACCCATGGTTAGGTGCTCCAGCGGCTGCGATATGACTGAAATAATGTTGAAGTAGTGTTAAACCCCATACAATCATTCAATCAATTTGATGACACACAAATTAATGTATGCAGTATTAAAAGAAAATACTCTCTGAGCTTAATCTGTATACCACCACTGACTCCACTGATAAATAGGAGTCATGTAGTTTTTGTTTTGTCCATTTGTCATTGTTCAAATGTGTACTTTAGCTTTTCAAATTCCACTTTATTCCTTTTGATTCGTAGAAACATGTGTGCTATTATGTGATTTCCACCGAGAACAATCATGGCAAAGATGGCTAGGATCAAAAAGGAATGGAGTGACAAAGGAGAAAGACATGATATTGAAACAGTAAGTTAAGTCACAAAAGTGTGATAAGGTTTTTTTTTTTTTTTCATTTCTCCATGAAAACAAAATAATTCTCTTCATTCCTTCTAATTCAATATCTCAGACAACAAATATGCACTTGAAAATTACTAACTGCTTTTTTCATTGAAAATCTAACATTGCACATTTATATAATGTCCATTTTATTCAGAATTAATTGCGTGGTAAAACTGCTGGTTCATGATAGTGACGTCATTATAGTATTGAACATTTGCAGGTTCAGTAGCTTTATTATTAGAAGTTCAATACGCTAGAACTAAGTTGAAAATAAGATTGTTAGAAACTAGCAAAGAGACAATGAGTTTTCAGTTCTCTCGTTGAATTTACTGTTGGTTATTTTTTATCAATATTTAGAGGAAAGATCAGAAAGAAAACCATTATGAAATCTCGTATACATATTTGTTTATGTTACTTTGACTGCAAAAGTAGTCCCGGCACAGCTGAAAAATCTTTTTCATGGAGCTATGAAAAAATTTCTAAGCCAATCAGAACTCACCAATGTGCATGAAAACAACTAATATTGAATTATAACATAATGTTTATGTTAGTTGCCGGTAGAACGTACATTGGAAATGCTGAGTTCTTTGGTTCTTGGTGGTATTGACAAAGATTACTACTGACAACAACAACCTACCTCTTATTGGTACTTGAATGTTTACCTAAGTGCTGAAACAAATCATCACGTTTGGCATTACCTCAAAGAGGATGAATGATTTCTGTAGTACCTTTGGAATATGGTGTGTTCTAAAGGAAAGTATTTGTAAGATCAAAAGAACTCCACTGTACCACTCCTGTGTATATACTACTGCTAATCTAACATAAACATTGATGTGTTTGAATAAGTTCTTACCTATTAAGCATGAAAATACTTCTGAACCAGTGTATGATATAGTCTACAAATGTAAATATCCTGTGTAATAAAATCATTAAGTTGTAGGGAAAATACATGTACGTAAACATTTATACTGTTATACTTTTTTATTTATTTTTTATGCCTTTGCATCAAAAGATTTGGGCCATATTGTCTGTCTGCAAAACTTAACCAAAATACTTTCCAAATTCCAAATTCCAAATACTTTTTGGCTAATCAAGATAGAAATTTGATATTTGGTATGTAGGTACATCTCATCAATACACATCTAATGAGGGTCATTATGTCCAAGGTCAAGGTGAACAGGTAAACCCTTATCTTAAAAAAATTACATCATAACTTAACCAAAAAACTTAACATATCCCATTACTTCAAAGCTTTTTAAGATACAAGGTTCATACTAGTATTTGGTATGTAGGTGCATCTCACTGATACACATCTGCAGGTAACAAGTTCAAGGTCATCTGTCTAGGTCAAGGTCATTTGCAAAGGTCACACTTCTAAGAGAAATTAGTCGTTATGGGGGCAAACTCATTTTTTTTTTATGTATTCCTTTTCGTTCTGATCAAGTGCTGAACTTGCATTAGATTTTTGTTTTTAAAATCAATTCAAAATATCTGATCAGTGCGGAAATGGTATATTTTGTATTGATATGGACTGTATCAGTGAGCCTGTCTGTATGCGTTCAATGCATATCATTCGATGTTTAAAAGCTCAAAAATATCAGTTTGTGGATAAATCCCATTAACCATGGAGTTTGTATCTTCTTTGTAGACTTAGAACCATAGCTCGCTCCAAAAATGAAAACATTTTTAGAGACGAAGTCACTTCTCTGAGAAACCTTGACATATATAAGACACAGTCTACAGTCCGGAATTGGTTTGATAAGCACTGGCTGCAAGATTGCAAGGTATATATTTTTCAAAAAACTTAATGTAAATATTTTCCGTTCTAAAAAATTTATGAAGAGCTTAGAAAATGATGTGTTTGTTGTCTATTCATACGTGTATGCATACCAAGATCTGTAGTGCAAATTCAATAGAATGTTGCGTTATTTACATTGCTGCAGCAAATCATTGCTTTATTGATTAGAAATGTGATATTTCTATGTCTTTGTAAACCAATCTGTATTGCTGGTAAGTGAAGACTGATAAGCCTTATTATACTAACAGGAGTACCAAAACAGTGGTTTCATGGTTGGGATGACAATGTGCTCTGAAATGTGCTTGGCCAAATGCATTGTACTTTAAAACACATTCCAGAGTAATGTTGAGGTGAACATGAAATAAATATTGAAATGAATACTGCTCTTACCTGTCATAATTTACATTTAAGAAATTTCTAGCATAGAACAGATTTTTACCTTCATTTTCTTACTTTCAAATTATTATTTTTAAATGATTTTAAATTACATGTAATAGAAATGATTTGATGGTAGGTTGCATGAAATAGTGAAAGCTAATTGACCTGACTTATGTTAATTTGTTCCACAGAGATGGGTTTATTACTTTCGAAAACATTTGTTCCATATATCTTTCAATACAACAAATGGGGTCGAGAGACAGCACACGCTACTGAAGGAGAAATATTTGAAAGAAAATGGGATTGGAGGAACACTGACATCCCTATTGACAATTTTGGTGAAAATTTTTTTTCCAGAGATGCAAGAAAAGTAAGTAATAATTTGAGCTTGAACAAGACCTATGTATATGAACTATTGAAGGATAATTGGATACTGTAAGATTCTGTATCTGTAGGTCTGATGGTTGATGGACAAAGTACCTATAAAAAAAGTTGTGCTTCATGATCATAGCATCAGGGGTAGTTCAATTTTTACCTCGCCCGGGACTAAAGTCTCAGAAGAGCTATTGTCGCACCCTCGGCGTTGATGTCCCCATCGTATAAAGTTTTATATCTCTGGCAAAATTTACTGTAGGAGGCTCATATTTCACACAAACACACATCAGAAGACAGGCTTTCATTTGATGTCATGATCTGTGACCCTTTGGCCCTGTGACCTTGACCTTGACCATCATTAAAAAGCTTTAAACAAAAAAATTAACCAAAACTTTAACCTGTCTTTTACTTTCTGAATACCTTTACATTGGGCCATCATATTTGACGCCTGCCTGGTGGCTCAGCGGTGAGCATGTCGGACTCGTGACCTGATGGTTGTGAGTTCGATACCCGGTTGAGGCGTATTTTCGCCTCTCACCTGTGCTGAACCATGTGAGAAAAGTAGTCGGTGGCTTTGGAAAGAAAGTTATCTTAGTACCGGCGTGAGAAAGCCAGGAAAGTCATGTGCGTCACCGACCGCCATGATATGACCTTAGCTGTTAAAGTGGCGTTAAATTCCAATACAGCAATACAACATCATATTTGACATACGCACTTATCTTGCGACAGGCTTACTTTTGAAAACAAGGACCATGATTCTGTGACCTTGATCTTAATCTTTAAAACATTAACCATGCTTATATTTTCATATTCCTCACACCTAGGACCATCAAATTTCGTGAATGCACTCATTATTGGGCTTATCAATAGATCTAATATGATGCCGTACACGGTATTCTGTACATGAGATGTCCAGAAATAAGGTAAACATATTTAGGGAAAGGAGTTTCTCCTTGTGGAATTGATAATTTTAAACTGTCTGGTTGAGGATATTTTAATTTTGGACATATGTAAAATTTTGTTGTCTTACGAAAATTAAATTGAATGGATATAAACGCTTGTCAAATGTTTTTAGATACATGAAGAGTAATGCCAAAGCTTTAGACGTATGTAAGAGCTACGCGATAAACCTACCAGAATATTTGAAAGAACGGCCGGGAACATTTCTAAAACACTGCTTGAATAGAATGGCTCCAATAGTTAGTTTCATAGAAAGGGATGAAGTAAAGAAGAACCAGGAGGAAGGAAAAGTCTTGACATTTACTGTATGTTTGTATACTGTAAGTTATGATGAACAGGTTCCATTGTGTACTTGTAAAGATTTTGAAAAGCACCATTGGCCTTGTAAGCATATTCTTGCCATTTTTGTGTATCTTCCGGAGCATGGATGGGAGTCTTTGAACCCAATATATACTAATCAGCCAGTGTTAAACATTCATACAGACATATTGCATGGAAAGGAGCTGGAATTAAATATTGAGGACCTGAAACAAGAGACAAAACATATGCAACAAGAAACTAGTCATGTTTCTCGTAACAAAGAAACTAGTCATGTTTCTCCTAACAAGTTTGTTTATGTCGTTATGAGGAAAGCATGTGTTGAACTTCTCAAAAACGTGCAGAACAACATATATGCTACTGACGATATTGTTGTTTTATTGAATGTCAAGGAGCAACTGACAGACATTGATAACTATTTGGATATGGAAGCTGTAAAACTGTCTGGGATACCATAAAGAGTGAAAATTTCTAAAGGTAAAAGAAAGCTGAAGAGTCAAATGCAAGGAAGGGGGGAAAAGCCAAGAACTACTGGACACTTTGTTCCAATAGACAGCAACATGAGAACAGTGACGACCGATTTTGTAACCTGCGAGAAACTCTCAGACAGTATGAGACCGGAACTCATCCCCTTTTTAGAATGTGAAATGTTATTACCTTTGCCGAACTCACTAGCCATGAGCGAGACATTTCTCTAATGAAATGATGTAAATGAATTCAATAATCTCTTTCTTAGACTTTAGACAGATAGTCTGTATATTCTCAATAATGTTTAATATGATGTATGGAAAGATTCCATAGGAAATATAGGGAAAGGGGTTTAAAAAGATTTCTTTTCAGTCTCTCTTTTAGAACGATCATACTTTGATTCACTTTTTTTATGACTGTCATCCTTTATTCACTCTTGTGATTAGAATGTTGCAAAACCTGAGGATATAAATACATACAATTTTTTTATGCTCCCTGAAAAAAAATGTAAACATCCTACGAGAAAATCCATAACTGAGTATAGCTTAGGTCAAGGAGGTAAAGGCTCATTGATCCCTACCGGCTTCTAATAATTGTTTAATAATTTCAGTTTTCAAATAGCTTGTGAGTACATGTTTTAAAATTTGGTAGTTTAAGCTTTTTGTGAGAGAAAGATAAATATTATAATTAAATGTGGTTATTAGCTATTGAATAGCAGTCGATGTAGATCCAAATCCCGCTGCATGTATGTAGAGTAAGAAGCATTATCGGGTCTCTTTTATTTTTTATGCTTTTGAAAAACATGACTGATAAAAAGTAGGAAAAATATAGTATGAATAATAAGAATGAAACTCTCAGGAGTAAATTGCAAGGTATTACAATGGATTTCTGTTAATCGCAATACCACCAGCTGTGAAATTTATCTTTGGAGAGATTCTGAATCATTTGAATATTAGAATAAAGTGTTACTAGACACTTAGATCTTTATGAATTCTAAAGATGATTTTTCATTTGCAGAAAGGTTTTTTATTTTACTATTTTTATGTCATTCTTGTAATTGTGTTAAATTGTTAATCAAAAATATTAACATGGTAGTGTAAAATGCATATATAGACTATGAAAGAAGTGGACATAAAACAAAGGGGTATAATTCTGTAATAAAATCCTATGCAAAGTGAAAGCATAAATGAGTCATAAACAGCATTATCACATTTTTAACTGGACTATTTTGAGACAAAACATCAAGGTATTGTTATCACCCTGTCGTCGTTGGTGTAGGCGTAGTTGTAGTCGGCGTGACAAACTTTAACCTTGGTCCTATCTTTTGTTATTACTGAAGATATTTCATTGAAACTCGGAATATATGTTCACTATCAATAGAGCAATCAATTCTATCAGTGGAGATAATTTTAAATGCATTATCGTAAGAATTATGCCCCTTTTTGGACTTAGAGTTTTTATCAACTATCCAACACTTAGCAGATTCCTCAATTATTCCGTTTGTCTTATGTTTTTGCACATGTATGTTATTTCCACTTCGCATTATTGTTTACTAAGTAAGTGCGCCCAATATGACCTAAGTTGTCGTCGGGCCTTAAAACACTATTCATTATTATTATTATTATTATTATTCCAACACCTAATAGTCTAGGGTTAGCTCCCGTTTGCGGGGCTCTTGCTTTCTACAAGGTTCAAGAGAAAAAAGCACCATTATTGAATTATATAGCTCTAAAACTGTACCAGATTACATATTAAATCAAAATTCATGGCTATTTATACCAACATAATGGACAGAGTTTTTTTTTTTTTTTTTTTTTTCATGTCTGTAATTTAATATTTGCTTATTATTCATGTTTTATACAAGTTTTATAAGTTTAATCAAATTATCTTTTTTTGTGTTAGAACTGAAATAATAGTACTTTAACAGGATTTTGTGTTTGAATATTGAATAATGCCCTGTTTGAAGTTCCATTGCATAGTAGGTACATGTACTAGTAATTACTAACTCAGAGGGCAAAGCCTGATGATTTTACCTCCTATGCATCGGAACTTCCTACCGAATATTATTCAAACACAAAACCCAGCTAAACTAATATTATTTCATAAACAAAATCTATTCTTTTAAATTTTTTTTTATTTGAAAATTTTTCAAATTAATCCAGATGCAGCTGTAGAAAACTTGATTTTGAATTTCAGTCATAGACTACATCTGGGATAACAAACATAGTCAGTCTCAACAACTTGGCAGTATTGGACCATTTACTTTAAAGGTGGCCCTTCAGATCTTGGGACGAAATTTTTACAAAAATATAAAAATCTTATCCTGATAATCCCGAGGCCTTCTAATTTTCATGCATAAAACCCCAGTAGTCGAAAAGCATCCGACAACAAGAGAAATTAGAGATTTACAACAGCCTAGGTCGGCAATAAAGGGAAACACGGTCTATTTTTACATCAGCAACTCGTTCATTTACATACCGGAAATATACAGACGAAGCACCAAACATAGCATCCAAAATTCTAGACATTATGGAAAATAATTATATTTTTGTTATGTTATGGAATTTAAGAGTCATTAGTCACGTGCCAGTCACTTAACATTCCCACAATGCTTTTTTTATTTTTGGCGGGAAATCTAAAAATAGCTTAAGAGGCTACGTAGCCTTTTAAGGGAATACCACCAATTTTTTTTTTTGGTAATTTTATGATTTTTTAATTATTGATGATTTGCATTGTTTTTCATATAAATTTCAGTGATATATAATTTTTTTAATTTGGTGTGATGTGAAATATCTAAATACCCACCTTTAACAATAGAATCAATTAAAGTTATCAAGACAACCTCTCTGATGAGGTATGTATTTTAGAGTGTTTGTAGCTTGACTATTCGCGGAATGGGGAGGGGGTAGTCCAGTCACCTGGGCATTCTTTCATTAAAGTTTTATTTGCAACTTGTTGTATCGCTTTTCCTACTAATGTAAATTGTTTGAATTTTTGCAGTTTTATTTTTTACTATAATATCACCTCCTAGGCAGTGTTTTGTTTGTCACTGTCTGTCTGTCTGTCTGTCTCTCCAAAAAATTAACCTGTGACCTTTTCATTCTCCTGTTACTTCAAAAAGTTTTAAGGTATAATCCTTATATTTAGCATAAGGTACCTGTTACCTGTAACTATTGTATACGCAACTGCTAAGAAGAAGGCCATCTGTCAAGGTCTAACCTCTGAGAAAATTTGCTGTTTCAATTGTATATACACACCTGGTTTGACTTTGAAATTCTTGGTTTAAGTCATGGTATGTAATCTGCCAAGACAGAGCCAAACGCTTTGTCACAATTGGCTATTTTTTTAGCCACCCCCCCCCCCTAAGTTTTTCGAATTCTAATTTTGTCGTACTTGATATTGAAAAAAGGAGAATGTCTTGAGTTGGGAGGATATTTAAACTTGATTTTGTGTGTTTTGTAAGCAGTCAATGATCAAGGGTTTTGTCTAAATTATTTTTGTCGTGAGGTAACCCAATATCAATTTTTCATGACAAAGACGATTCAGACAAAATCCTGAACCAAATTCATTATTTTGTGCATGCTTTTACCATTTGCAACCTTGGTTTCACTTTTTAAGGTTAAAATTGACTCTTACCTGCACCTACTGTGCCAGAAAAGAAATATTCTCCATATTAGCTGTGTGGTTTGTACCTCCATTTTTAGTGGCACAAGTGAAATTCATTCATTGCTTCAAAAGGTATTTAAAGACAAGAACGCACATTTCTAAGTGTCATTAAAGACGTTTATGACAAATTCTTGCAACGGACAGATTTTTTTAAAACTTTGCACATACAAAGTTCATCATGTCTCTTGTAGATTACAATGGAAAAGAAGGGGGGTCCCCGTGCTCGTTTCTGAGAAATTCGCTTTTGAAAAAGGTATATACAGTTCCAAAGTTCAGCATATACTGGATTTAAATCACTTTCCTTTAATAGTCAATTAAACAGGAAAATTACCAGAAGAATAGACAAATATACATCACTTCAAAGAAAAATTATTCCGTTTTGCACAAAAAAACAAGAAAAAGCCTGGTATTGAGCATAGTAAATGTACCAATATGCATTTTATATATAGACAATTGAGTGAAAAAGGGAGATAATTTGACCGGGTTAAGGGTTAATCTTCAATAAAAACATACTTTCTGACAGACAGATTTTTTTTTAAAATTTCCACAATCCTAGTACTTACAAATCATGAAAATAAGAAAAAATAAAATTGGCACCTACCCTTGCTTCTTTCCCCGCGAAACAGGGATGAAGGTCACGTTGGGAGTTAATTTTTCCCAAGAAAAACTATAAAATAGAAGCTCAGCAGGCATAGAGGGAAAGAAGAAATTTCTCATGCTCATTAAAAGCGGTTTTTCCTTTTCCCACATTAATTTTGGATCCTATACTCTTTCGAAAAATGAACAAAGCCTATATACCACAAATTCATATCAAACCCTTCATTATCTACATGCAGTTCTTTTTTTATAAATTTGCATACATGATTATGGCTATATGGCTCATAGAAATACAAAAAAGAAATGTCTGTGGAAAAATTGGATAAAAGCTCGGCAGACATGATGGAAAAAGGAAACATTATTCAGTAGAAGAAATCCCTCCTTTTCCCACAGTATTTTTCAAAGAGGAAATAGCTATACTTCAAGAAATAGGTATACTTCAACAGCTTCAATTTTCTGCCTGTTTCATTGTGTAACTGGACTTTTTTTCCAGCTAGTTCTTTACCTGTCATATCATCCTTACACTGGCAGACCAGTTTTGATATCACCTTATTCCTGAAAGGATAGCATGACAAGTGGCCTGCCATTGTCAGGAAAACGCCAGAAGCTGTATCATTTTCCCCGTTGGATGGTTGACATTGTGTAAAAATTTCCTTTTTCCACGACAAATGAGCGTTCGTTTTGATGAAAACTTCCCCATTTTATTTCGACCATTGAATACTATTGCTGGTGCAACCGTACTGGTACCATCTATAGAATGTTCTCTGCTTGTAAAAATGCACTGCCGGTCCGCTGTTACTACTGCCATTTGTGTGAAAAAATACACAATAGCGCTGATAGTTTTACAATCTATGAGAAATACACATGCGCAGTATGGATGCGCGTGAACATTTATACCAAACGTCGTTCTTTTAAATTTACTGAACTTTTTTCCTATTGTCAGTTAGTCACTTGCGAGAATATGTTACAATTGTGGAGTATAATCTCTACAATTGTCTTCAGATAAAACTCGAATTGTCTTCTAAGCCCATTTGTATGTTCATCTGTGTATTAGAATGATTAATTTTATGCAATAGACTTAATTCCTCAGTTTTAATGATATAGAATTTTGCAGATACAATCTTCAAGTACCAAAGATTTATTTTTTAGCTCTACTTGCCAATGGCCTGAAGAGCTATTGCAATGGCAAGTTTCTCATCTGTCCATCCATCTTCTGTTGAATGTTTGTTAACTCCCTGTTGTTAATGCAATACAGTCCAATCTTTTTGTTGAATTCTCTTCAAACTTATGCAGAATAATTGTATCATCATAAGGATCATTCCTTTTAAATTTGGGTCAAGTCCTTCAAATAACGGGAAAAGGGGCCTTATGAAATTGAAATTAGACTTACCTCTATAACATAGTCAAGTCCTCTGATTTCATTAGACTTCCTTCAAACCTTTGCATTATGAGTATTATGACTATTATTAAGTTTAGGTATATACCATGAAAGTGAGAAAAGGAGCCTTTTAGAAGTTTTATTAAAACATCCTTGTTAACACGATAAAGTCCATAATTATAATTCATAATTGTAATTGTATTTGTGTCAAACCATCACAGAATGATTGCACCAACATAAGAATCGATCCTTTCGAAATTGGGTTGATTCTATTTGAAAATGTTGGAAAGGTGCCTTAGTCAAGTTATGGTTGTTAAAAGTATTTAATGTACCATTTTCATCAGAATATTTTCAAACTTTCATAGACTGTTTGTACTTTCTTATAAATTGTTTTTTTTTTTTTTGGTTTTATATCTGGGATGATTCTTTCAAAAACACTAGAAAATGGCAATTATGAATATTAAATAAAACTGGTTGAAATAATGTTTACAATTACCACCAGATTCGCTTCAAACCTCCACAGAATGATTGGACCATCACAAGAATGTTTTAAAAATGTTAAGGCTGTCACAGGAAAAGGGAACTTAAGGTTGGAGAGCCAGTAGAGCATTTCAGGCCTAACTTTGGATTTTATTTGATCATCAATTACAAATAATTTACCAGATTTTTGTTTTTTCTACAGGAAAATGTTTTCAACTATGAGTATTGCCTGGGTGCTGTAAATGAAGGAAACATTCACTGGACTTTACTGGTAATAAACCTTTTTAGCTCATCTGTTTTGGAACAAAGAGTCAAGGTATTGGCATCACCCTGGTGTCGTTTGCGCTTTTGGCGTAGGTGTTGGCATGACAAACTTTAACCTTGTCCATATCTCAGTTATTAGTGAAGATATTTAAATGAAGCTCTCAATATATGTTTACCATCAAAAGATAAACCCATGCTAACAAGGGAGATAACTGGAAAAAACAATTGTACAAGAATTATGCCCCTTTTTTGACTGAGAATTTTTCACTATCCAGCCCATGAAGCCGAGTGTGGCACCCACTTACGGTGCTCTTGTTCATTTTCAATTTTGCAATAGTAATTTATTTACACTTTGAAATTCTGATAACATATAATTTTTGCTTAACACACAAAACTTAAGAGTTCTAGTCTCTATTCATTGAAAAAATCAGGTGAGCAATTTATGGTTATTATGGCCCTCTTGTTATACAAAAACTGTTCAGAAAACATGTGGCAAGGTTTTTCTGTAATTTTATGTGATAATCTTTGTTAAGTATAAAGTTATGGTTACTTTAGCGACATCTTTTCCTAATAACCAGGTAAATATATTTCTCGGTCAATTTACTTTTTCGCATTTTCATTACAAATGAATGTAGATGCTTTATATATGTTTCCATTGCATTGCTTATTAATTTTCGTTTTAAAAATATTTTTCATTTGATTTTAATTATATTTTTGTAATTAATAAATCTTTAATAGATCATTCAAGCAAATGATAGACTGATTTACTATATAAATCCACTTGGTGAGCAAGGCATAACTATGCAAATGATGGTTGTAAGTCATAAGTTGGAAGTTTCATATCATACTTTGTTCAGTTAAAGAGATTATTGTTCCATATTTTAGTTCTGTTTTAAAAAACAGAGCACAATGTTTTTTAATTGTTCTTTTTTAGCTTACCTGTTTCTTGAGAAAAATGCAAGGTATTGCTATTGCCTGGGAGTGTTGCCCTCTTGGGCCTCTTGTTCATGCCTACACTTTTTCACTGTTTATTACTTTCAATCAAAAATATGGAGGTATATACAGATATCTGTCAGTCCATGAGTCTGTTATGCTGGTTGTCAATCAGTTGTATGTTCTCTATAATCTTAAGCATTACTTTAGAATATGAAAGTTGATACAAATGATATCCATTACTCAAGAAGGTGTCTCATCATTTTTAGCTCCAATGACTAATGGGGCTATTATCATGGCATATAATTGTCTGTAATTGTGTGGATCTGTCTGTAAATCTTTCTTTATAGATCTTCTCAGAGGCTAGTGATTGATATTCAATTAAATTTCACAGTTATGTTCCACATGTGGACGGTTTTCAACCAAAGTAAAGACATCTTTAAAAGTTTTTGTCTCTTAAACCGCCAACAGGAAAGTATTATACTCTTGTAGGAATGTTCCTACAATGAAGATCTATGAAAATTGAGAAAATCATGACCTTTGGGTTCCTAGGGGCGGAGCCATAGGGGGTAGGGTAGTATTGTTGCTTTGGTAGCCTTCTTCGGAAAATGCTTTAACATTTTTAATCCATGAAAAACTCTGGTTACGTAGCTTGGCCCAAGCCATAGAGATGTATCTCATGTGAGTGACCAAGAGTCAACGGCCCTCTTGTTTGTCTACTGATAAGCCAGTCATATGGCAGCCACAGGTGAAGACTGAAGCATTTGTAAAGAACATCTTACTTGCAGTGAGGTTCTTCACTGGCCTCAATCACTAGATTCATTAGTTAGTATAAAGCATTTCCTACTAGATTCCTACCACATTTGTTCAATAATTGTTCCTGGTTTCAAAATTGTCAATAGGATTGAAATTTTTGAATAATTAAATGTGATTTATTCTGAAACTATGTTATTTCATCTATAGTGCTTTTCTACATGCTCGTTACCTATCCGGTGTTGATCAAAATGTAGTAGATAGCTGGGAAGTGGTAACACCTGTTCATGCAAAACAAACTGATGTGCAGTCCTGTGGAGTATATGTAATTAAGGTAAACATTTTACATTATGTTTTTATGCCATCACATTGATATATATATGGGTGTTTTACCATCCATTTTCTTGTCTTTCTCTCTGTCAAAAAACTTAGTGTACCATAACACCAACTTTATGACTGCATTGCAGTCTCAGATCAGTCTCGTGAATTTTAGGCTATCCTATAGAATTTTGGCCCAGCTTATAGTTGCTGCATGTTGTTTCTGTACGTCCATCCTTTTCATGTCCAGCACTTCTCAGGGAATGTTACTTGTTCACTACAGAGTTTATTTAGTTTTCGAGAGCTTAAGTGAGCCCGAATATGTGTTATTGTGATATATTTGTATATATTTGATTAAATTAAGCCTATAGGGAAACATGCCTGCATAGAGAAACAGGTTTGTGCATAGGCTTGTATATTGTAGAGAATTTGAAATGGTCTTTCTGAAATCAGAAGGGAAAGAGTTATGATATTTGGTATGTAGTTTCCCACTTGGACCCTATGAAGTTTGTTAATCTAATGACCTTAGTGTAAAATGGTCTTACTTTCATGTTCACACATGGCCTTACATAGTACAAACTTCATTATCTTCTATTCTGAAAACATACAGTGTAGAGTTATATAGCATTACGAAAGGAATTTCTAACAGATCAGTTCAAATATTGACCATATGCTGTAAATCATTCATCTTTTGTAAATATGTTTGTACAACATCATTAAAATTTGTTGTTAATGTCTGGCCAAGGAGACTTGGCTGCAAGGTTTATGTTCGTCATGAAGGTACGTCTCATAGATATGCATGTGCTTATGATAAGATCAAGGTCATCTGACAGGGTCAAGGTCATCTATCAAGGCCGTACTTTAAGAAATGCTGATACAAGGATATTATTGTTTCACAAAGACATCTTGTTAGCTCTACTGGCTGAAAGCAAGCAGAGCTTTTGTCATGGCGTGGTTTCCATCCTCTGTCCGTCCCTCCATATTTTAGTCCTTTTCATGTTTATGCGATAAAGTCTGCATTTTTTTGTCAGATTTTCGTGGAACTTGTATAGTTTGTTAATCTCTTCAGTAGCTTTAACCCTATCGAATATGAACAAAATCTGACAAACAATACGGGAAAAGTACCCATTTCAAGTTTGAAGTTTCCATTTCTTGCTTACGCAGTAAAGTCTGTCCTTGTGATAAGATTTTCATGAAACTTGCAGAGGATGTTTATCTTATAAATAGCTCCAACCGTATTGATTTTGAAAAAAAATCCAGCAAACTGTATGGGAAAAAAAGCCTTTTCTTGTTTATGCGATGAAGTCTGCATTTGAGGTCAAATTTTTAATGAAACTTGCATAGCTTGTTTACATCATCAATGGCTTGATCCCTTTAGAATTTGATTTAAAAAAAAAAGTCCAAGAAACAGTTTTTATTGCTTGTTCACATGATAAGGTATTTCTTTGTAATCAGACATTTGTGAATTTTTCAGTTTGCTTATCTCATCACTAGCTTCAACCCTGTTGACTTTGGAGAAATCCAACAAACAGTAATGGGTCACAAGTTTGAAACATAGGAACAAAAAAGGAAAACTTTAAATTTCTTCTTCTCTGAAACTAGAAGGTGTAGAGCTAGTGGACCTCTACCAAGATTGTTCATATGATGCCCCCTGGGTCAAAAACTGGCCCCGCCCTGGGGGTCACAAGTTTGAAACATAGGAACAAAGAAGGAAAACTTTAAAATTCTACTTCTCTGAAACTAGGTGTAGAGCTTTGATATTTTGTAAGTAGCATCTCCTAGTGGACCTCTACCAATTTTCTTCTTTGGATGCCCCTGGGGTCAAAACTGGCCCTGCCCAAGGGTCACAAGTTTGATTTTACAGCTTAATACTAAGGTGAGCGATATACGACCATCATGGTCCTCTTGTTTAGTTTTAGTTAGCAGAAAGCTTCTTGCACAACAGAAGCCTAGTGTTTAACTGGTCCAAAGAACAAATCATTCAAATAAGAAGAAAAATTGGTGCTGAATTGCTCTGTTCAGCAGGTAAAATAAGACATAAGTATTTTTTTTTTTTATTAGTTGTTAGGTCAGGTGGCAAGGGACTTGGAAACTTGTTCACGGCTGTGGCGAATCATGTCGCCCCGAGCCGAACGAATTTATTATACTGCAAAGTTTTTTTTCCATTTCAGCGTGTTTTTAGCGAAATTTCCTTGTTTTATGGTCTCATTAATCGAATTGCCCTTTTGGTCGCCCCAACAAAAATTGTAACGTCAGTGAAAAATTATGTCACTGAGACTTTGAACAAAACGTGCAGTTTGGTGTAAATAATTGCGACTCGATAAACTTTCGTTTTAAATATGGATTTAAACAACTTTAAGGTAAGTAACAAGATCTATTTATTTTATTTCGGAATCCTGTTTCCTCCATCCACTTTTCAACCTACGAGGAACTCGAAAAGTAGAAATTAGGCATACTAACTTCCACTTTTCTAGCAAAAAAGTTACCTCGAAAAGTTGAAGTTTTTGACCTGACAATTGTCATAAAACTTTCCACTTTTCGACCTCACGTTTGTATGGAATCCTGTTTCCGCCATCCACTTTTCGACCTACGAGGAACTCGAAAAGTAGAAATTAGGCACACTAACTTCCACTTTTCTAGCAAAAAAGTTACCTCGAAAAGTTGAAGTTTTTGACCTGACAATTGTCATAAAACTTTCCACTTTTCGATTTCACGTTTGTCTAGAAAAGTTGAAAAGTCGAAAAGTGGAAGTTAGCCGATTAAAACTTCCACTTTTCTAGTTAGGATTAATTTTTCACAGGATAAATTGGTCGCGTTATTATTTTAAATGTACACCGGACAAAGGAAGATGGCGGGAGCGAATGGTAGAGGTTAAATGTACACCGAAATAGTCTGATATCAGCCATAATACGGCAACTCCCTAGTTTTCATTTTAAACCCGCCCATATCGCATTGCTACGTCCTTCAGGGAACAGGCTTTAATGGTGTACACATTATTAGATGTATTGAAATCATATGGCCTGCAGCCCGCGCAGTTCGACACTTCCCGTTTTATATAATTTTCAATTTAGCGCAAGTCTACTATGGCACAAAATCTAATGTGGTCTAACAGTGCCGTGTCGGATCAGCCTGTACGATCTGCGCAAGCTGATCCGAGACGACACATTATGGAAATGTCGGAATGCCCTTTTTCGCATATTGCAAGCCATATATATAGTTTATACTTTGGACACTGATTAGTCTTTAAAGTTTCACCGAATAATATTCCCTGAAGATTGAGTTGCGATCTCAAAATGTGGCTTGATCGCCGCTGATCGCAAGTAATCGTCGCACAAGGTCGAGGGAAAGTATTCCAAAAAAAAAAGATCGAAACTAGATTTCTGACATGTCAAAAAACTAAGCTGCGACTTGTGCGATCTTGAAAATCGCAGATAGATTGCCGAAAGATCATCCGTTAAATCGTTTTTAAGGGATCTTATCCAACACGGATTTACTTTGATAAAACCTGCTATAGGCGAAAAGTTTCAACATGGCACAATTCCTGCAGTCTGATGAGATCGAGATGGTCCCTTTTCATGTGACGGGTTCCATACCATGAAATGATACTACTAGACATTACTCAACCGAAATACCAACGTGGCAGATTCGGGGAGGTCATATTGATCTTAATGTAACAATGGGGAAAATATCGAGTTCCGAGGACAGAAATCCGTAATCGAGTTCCGAGGACATAAATCCATAATCGACTCCGATCAGCATCATAGATAGGCCTACATCGACATTCTTATTAACCTTGCAAAGATTATGAAGGATCCCGGCGCCCACGCCAAGCCAGTGTTCGAACCAGCGACCCAGATGTTGACAAGTCACACATTGTTTTTGACACCTTTGCAAAATTTTATACGGGCGAAAGACCGCCTATAGGTTAGACGTACGAATAAAACTTAAAATCATCAAATTTCATAATTCAAATTACAGACCCCATAAGACTTTTTTCGGCCATTTTGAATTTTTGTTGATTTTTTCGTCCACTGGTGGTGAGCTTCCGGTCACAGACTGGACCGTACCAGAATTTCTTTCCAAGAGCAAAGAACATTCATTTAGTGACAAATTTCGAGAACTCGGTCAGCATATGTTATAAATTTTTCTAATAACAAAATTAAAGATATATCACACAGATTTTGGGAAATGGTTGAATAAACGCGTCTTTGGAGTATATTTCTTTTTTACGAAAAAAAGGGGGAGGAAAAATGACGTGTTCTATGTCACTGAGTTTGTAACCATACCGATCGACTGTATCTGTACCTGGGTATTTCTACAGAAAATGGGCAAATTGAGTCCCTTGGATAAAAACAAATATATTTATTTTACTAAAAAAGATATCAAAGTGAAATTTGCGTTATCTGAATCTTTATTTTATTCTGCATAAGTCAGTATAAGAGTTATACGGGTTTGTTTTCATTTCTTAGTCTTTTATCATCCTAAAATGTTGCCAACTGGTATATTTTGTCTTGTCCCATACCTCTGTTATCCCCAGGAAGATAACTTTTTTTAAATCACTAAAAACACTTACAAGTAAAATGGTTACATAATTGCAATTTACATGCAACATAGAGTGAATAAAGATCTTTTTCATAAGTATATTCTTAACTTGTTCAAAAATGTTGGCGTTCGAAGAATGTCCCTGCAGTTTAAGTTCACTACCGTTACGGTCATGTTTTTCGTTTATGACTTGGGTGTGACTTACATTTTGGTGAATCACATGGTATGTAATGACGTCATTTTTATCGAGTTTTCAAGGCGGGAAGTTTAAAGTGAAGATGCAGCATGGAAAACGCGGGAAAAGCAGATAAAGTTAAGTAATTTTGCCCCGTACACTTTTGATAGTTCACTACCGAACGCTATATAAGTTATTTATACATGTATATATTAGCCTCGTTTCAATACAACTGAATTTTGTAAGAGAAAGAGATATTGATATGTTGATTTATGCGTATTTGTTCATTATCAGACTTTTCCAAACGCTTAACTTAGGAAGAAAACTCACTACCGTAACGATTCACTACCGCAACAGTCATTTTCGTGTCTGTAGTGAAGGATTCGTAACGGTAGTGAAAAAAATGCTTTAAAGCTTACAGTTTCAGGAAGGAAAAGATATTGATTATCAAGATTCAAATGAAACGATTAAGTCTATATTTGTGGATTAGATCAAGCGTAAAAATAATTAAATAGATCTAGATCTATATGGATCATGCTCTGAAAAATGGGGATCTGTGTATCTCTGTAGTGCATTAGAATAATAGTTCTCCAAGTCCTCGGACTCCTCACATGATTATGGATCCATAAAATCCTTTTTGTCTGAAACCTAGGGGTCCAGATTGGTTCAGTGGTACAGTGCCAGACTCGTGACCTGGAGGCCCCGGATTCGAGCCGCACTCGATCCTCTGGGCTTTTTGAGGGATGTCCTTAGGCAAGGCATCTCAGAGCCTCAGCCTAATACTGGTGAAACCAAAAAATACATGAATATGTGAGCTGTTGCCATGATATGACTGAAATAATATTGAAAGCGCCATAAGACACCATTTTATAAATACTGCCTGAAATCTGACTAAATCGTGAGGTAGACAGGACCTTTGGCATGTTGAAAATTGACCAATGGCAAACTGTTTTGGCCAATGTTAACTGCACAGTCTACTGATCCAGATCCATACTTTTTCCTGATTCATTAAGCCCCCTTTTTAGAGCACGAGAGTTCTGACTGAGTGAAATACAATAAAAGCTCTGTTATTAAAATCTAGCGACTACATTTTAAAAATTGTTTCTTGTTTTTCCCTAGCTTCTTTTTACTCACATAGCCATTGCCTGCTAGTAGACCTATCGTAAGTAGTGAAAGACATTGAATCAGGTCATAATAGCTGCAAAAAAAAAAATGGATAACTCGCATTTCTAAATTACAAGCCGGAGTTTAGAATCTAGGTCAAAAAACGTTTTTAAAGAGCACAGTTTTAACGTTACCAGTCTAAATTTACAGCATTAAGAAAGTTTTATCAGTTACAAACAGAAATGTAAAATCGATGACCTAAGTTTTCGTGATGTAAAATTTAAATTCAGTGTCAACGAAATCGGTGTATGGTAAAGGGTTAAGCAGCATTTATATAATTACTATATGAAGGTCTGTCATGTGCCAGGTTTATTTACAATCGGCTGCATTAAACGTATTGTACAAGTGGTAAAGATTTTTGTTTTTCTCTTTTTTGAACGGACCAGATCAATTTGATGCCTCATTGACTGGTTTTGTGTAGTCACATATGACGGGAAGCCCTACCCAGGCATTATCCAAGACATAGACGAGGAGGGGATAGAGGTCAATGTTATTCACAATATAGGGCCGAATTGTTTTTTCTGGCCTCATATGCAAGATGTCTTGTGGTATTTCCATGATAAATTTGTCACTCTAATTCCGCCTCCAGCCAAGGTTGGGTCACGCCACTACCAGATTCAACCAAAGCTTTGGGAGATCATTGTGGACGTGCTTGATCTTTGTATTTTGCTTCACTTTCTCTTTATGCATTTTTCTAAATAGTTTATTTGTTTTGTTGTTTTAGATCTAAATGAAGTTCGAATGAATAAAACATGTTTGAAATTATCACATTCATGAGTGTTCCTTTCCAGCTATTTCACTACCGTAACATATTCTCTACCGTAACACTGACTTCACTACCATAACAGCCACAAAATAAGTAATTTAATTGTAAACTATAATTTGAATGTCTCTCTTGTCAAGCTGATAGAATACTTTCGATGATGACCCATCATACATTGTGAAAATTATTACCGTTTAAAGACGATTGAGTTTTTTAGCGCTATGTTAAAGACTATTAGATCTAATATGTAAAAATTTCATTCTGTTATATTATTTGTGAAAATAATTCAAATGCAGTCGACATCTGTCAGATCTGCACCATAAAAAACTATTTTTCAAACTGAACTTTTATCATAACCGCAAACTTCTATGTCGTAAGGTTAATATTAAGCACGATTTTTACATGCAAACATTTGTTGCGGTAGATCTAGTGAAAAAATAGCACCCTATAAAAGTTTCAAGCCACACAATGCTATGCTATGTTGTCCGGTAGCGTTGCGAGTATTACATATTGATTCTAGAGTGTTCAACGTTGACACCAAGACACATTTTATGCAAATTGCGAAAAGTCTGATATTAAAAATTTTCCTGGCTCAATCTGGACAGATTTTGTAGAATTACCGACCTCAGCTTCCTTGACAACCAGAAGGTTAATTTGGTTTATTACAAGAAGAATTCAAGACAGTCAGACAAAATCCATAATACCCCCATTCCACTAGGCCGCGATCTACGGCGCTCTGCGCGCTCATACAGAGCGCCGTAGATCGCCTCAGATCGCTGCCGAATTGGTGATTATGAGGACACTCCCGCTCAGATAACGACCAGATGACGCTCCATCGGCGATCAAGTAACGACCATTGAGATCCGACAGCAATTTAACTGTATATATTCACTATCGTAGCCTCGCTAGGAGCTGCGACCTTATACGACCTGATGTCGCTCCGTTAGCGACCTGAAGCTTTGACCCCACTTTCGCTTCTTCCCCTAGGTGGCATACTGTAGTTGACTAAAACATTTATTGTACTTACACCAGGTGGTCTCCAAATGCGAAATGATGATATGATGACTTTGTAGGATTAAGGTCCCTCTGCATATATGGTATGGACCATTAGAGAAAAAGAATCGGGAACAAGGAAATCCGGGTACTAGCCCCGAGCTCTTCTTCGAGTAGACCTCCTTGGTTCCTCAACGTGCCCAGTGTAAAGCACCGACACACGCGAGCCTACCTCTGGGTTCCAAACCAGTTCACCTCTAGTTGAATGGGAAACACAAGGTTCTCAGAAAGGTCCTGGTTGGGCTTGGTACCGAACCTCGGGCCTCAGGATTGAAAGTCCAGCGTTTTACCACTGCACTACTGAGAGACAGACACTCTTTTATATAGTTCTCCAAAGGCGCGATCGGAGCGCCATCATATCGCCACTTGATCGTAACGGAGCGCTATCACATCGCCACTTGATCGTAACGGAGCGCTATCATATCGCCACTTGATCGTATCGGAGCGCTATCATATCGCCACTAGATCGCAACGGAGCGCCACTAAATCTCTAACAGTCGCTATCGGATCACATAGGAGCGCAATGACCGGCATACTGGAGGAACATCTGCGCTCTTGAGCGATCCGATTGCGCTGCATTTACGATGTTTACGTTCAAGTTGCGTTTCAATAGCGATTTAAGCGATTCAGTAGCGATGTGACGGCGTTCTGACCAGAGCGCCACGGATCTTTGTGCAAGGGAGTAGACTGGTGGCGATCTTAGCGATCTTGGTGATCAGCTAAAGATCTGTTAGCGTTCTTGGCGTTCTTGGCGCTCTGCATGGCGATCTGAGGCGCTCTATGAGAGCGCCGTGGATCGCGGTCTAGTGGAATGGGGGTATAAGATTAAATTTAATTATTTTTTTGTTAAAATTTCTTTAAAAGTTATCTATCTACAACGTTTCCCTTTCGTTCGCATATCATTACTAAAATCCTGGAAAAAGAATTTCAATAGTGTTAGTTTCAATGACGTATGAACTGCGCAGTGCTTAAAATGACGTCATCTTCTGGTGTCGGCCTTGATCCCTTTCGTCCTCTTGCAGTTCGCCCTATTTCGTGTTCACTTTGGTTTCTAAAACACCTTTACTTACGTCTTGTCTTTTTTAACACTTTGTCCATGAGACTAATTAAAAAAATACCTCTCAAATCGTTCTTTAATGAAGAAAAAGAGTGCTTTAAATAGTGTTCATTTTGAGAAAGATGACAAGACCACAGTTAGATCTATATATATTTTGGTACAAGATAGATGTAGGGGATTGGACATTTAAAGATATTTTAGGAGATTTGAGATAGGAAGATTGCTTGTGGTATGTTATGGGTTGGTAAGGCCGTTTATTGGGTAAATGAATGGATGGGTGGATGTATGATTCTAATATGAGAGAAGATTAATTGTATGGTGTTAAAGGCCGTCTTAAACATCATATATTTATTGTCAAACTTGCGCCCTAATTCCGTGACTGTTCTTGAACCAGTGATTTTTGTTCACATATCATAAAGCACAAATTTTGATGAGGTCATATGGTATTTCGGCTGGTAATGCTTACCAATATTCGGACCTTTTATTGCTCTTAGATTTCAGCTAAATACCAGACAAATACATATAAAAGAGTTTGCAGATGACAATTTTAGATTTGGAGAAAATGGCAGAAAGTTCTCAAAAAGGGTAGAAAACACTATGGGAAGAGGAGAAATTACTCGTTACGAACAATTTCTCCTTTTCCCACAGCATTTTCAACAGGCTTTTCACTGCTGACACGTAAAAACCAGGGCTTGTTTGGGAAAGGGTTACTATACAAATCCCTGGTCTTTTTCCGAGTTGAAAGCATTTGCAAACAATTTAATATGGCTCAATGCTGAAATTTATCTTTGATAGGGCTGAAAACATTGTGGAAAAAGGAGAAATGCTGCTTACCAACATTTTCTCCTTTTCTTGTTTTTTTTTTTTTTTTTTTTTAAGGGCTATTTTCTCAGGGTTGTCCGTAATCGGGATTGTGTGGTAGAGGTTTAAAGACCCACAGAAGTTATATCATTGACAATAATGCAGAAAAGCACTCACCCTCATACAGCGGAGCCAGCCGATATAGACAGAGCCGGCCGATATGGACGGAGCCATTGTTTATTTCTTCTCAATTTTTTTTATTTTGATTCAAATTTTGTTTTTCGTGAGTGGGGAAGGATTAGATAATCACTTCATACATTCGGACGGTGTAAACATTTAGATAAGTAATTTTTATGCAGAAAGAGCAATAGAAAGCCTGTGGTCATTATAGAAAATGACCTTTGTTTACCTCGCCGTGGCTCACGGCAAAAGTGTTTCAGACAAAACCGCGCCGACTTGGAACTCCCTACGGACAAGGAAGTAAGTTGAAAGTCATGGGCCCCTCATACAATTCCCCTTTTCTCGCTAGTGTTCAGTATAAAATCAAATTTTGACAATAAATGGAAAACTTACGTTTTCGTGTCCACTGAAACAGCCGATATTGACGGCGCCGCACGTGACCGGAAAAACCCACACAAGATTTCCTTAACAGAGCCAATGGCTCTGTCTATGTAGTTTCCTCACCGTGTCTTTGTCATGAAAGTAATCAGAAATAATTTATTCGTGAAAGGAAGTAATTTCTAGCTTATGGTATTTTCTACATTTTTAATTCCATTATGTTGTTTCCTTGTCATTATGGAATAGGGACACTCAAAGCTATATTGGTGCGGCCAGTGTACCTATCTATGCTTTCATAGTGTTTTATTGACAAGTACTCAAAATATTGTTTCCAAGCCACCGGCTTCGAAACAATGGTTAGCATTGAGAGAGGAATGAATCTTGTCGTCATCGGTGAATATTATCAATCCACAGGATAAGAATTGCTGCGCCCCTGTTCTCAAGTCTATATGCTACTGACTGAGCTACCAAGAGAAGAAGGGATAGATAGATAGATAGATAGATAGATAGATAGATGAGTATAAAGATATATGGATAGATAAGGTTTTTAAAAAATATTGGTATCAATACATGCAGCTTACTAAATATAAGAAATAATCAAAGTTGTCAAAACTATGTTGATCTAGATCTACTCCGAGTTTAGATCGCATTAAAGTAATTCAGAGGTATACAAGCAAAATCATTATATACACTCTTACAATTGGTCAGCAGGGCTAGAGAAAGAAAATGTATACACACATACACGTAATAGTTAAACGCTAAGAAGTCAAAATTAAACGATTTAAACAGTCAAAAGGAGGGAGCGTAGCGACCGACTGTGGCTGTTTAAATCGTTTAATTTTGAACTTCTTAGCGTTTAACTTAGTCTTTTTCCGCCCACATTACATCATTGCCAAAATAATGTTCCATGTAAGGAATCCACTATTCACAAAGAAACGCCCTTTCACCCATATATGGAGTTGGCCGATTCGCTAAAGAAACGTCATCATTGCATCATCGCTAAATATGACGTAATTTATCGGCCCGGCTAAACCGCGTACACGACCACGTGGTATTTAACCCTTTACCAAACAATCAATTAGGAAGGAAGTTTATTTTTGGAAAAGGAGAAAATTCTGGTTATTGGCATTTTCTCCTTTTACTACAATTTTTTCTACCCTGTCAAAAAACTCAACTTCATTTGTTCCACTTTCAAACTTTGATATCTGCCAATGCTTTCAATTTGGAATGGTCTAAAATTTGTAATATGGGAAAGGGTTAAAGAACCGTCATTATCAGCTTCATTTCCAGTTCATGCTTGACTATCGCCAGTGTTAAACAATGTGAAATATGGCAGAATTTGACCAAGATTTTGAGGAAGTAACGACTACACTCAGCCTATGAAAATTTCTACAGATTTACTACAGCGTTATTTTTTCTTAAAATTTCAACATATCGTCGATTTACTTCTTAAACCCTGTAACAACAGCTTGTTTCAAGCTTCAGGTGGTATGTTTCACAGGACAACCGACCATATAGATCTAGATTGATCGGCTTTTATTACGCAGATTGTATATCTGTTTTACCTTTTTTTTCCAACGGCGTAACTTGTAGATCTACTTGGCATGTGGTAGACCTAATTCAACCCTTTCCCAAACGACAAATTTCAGACTCTTCCAAACTGAAAGAGTTTGCAGACGACTATTTTAACTTTCATAACAATGGCAGAAAACTATCCGAAAGGACAGAAAACACTGTGGTAAAAGGAGAAATTGCTCGTTACAAGAAATTTCACCTTTTCCCACAATGTTTTCAAAAGACTTGTAGACTACTGCAGACACGTAAAAACAAAGGCTTGTTTGGGAGAAGGTTAAGTAATTATTGAATATTAATGAGGGGGTAGGGTTTAGGTACGCATGCGCAGTAAATCCAGATAAACTCCAGATAAACTGCGACGTTTAAATGGATAAATGATCAAAATAAACCTGCTTTGGGTAGTTTATGGAAGATAGACGGTCATAAATGAGCGTTCTGATTGGATAGAAAAGTAGGACAAAGACTATTTAAATATTCTTACACTATCAGAAGTGCAAAGGGGGCTGATGTTGAATGTAGATCCTGGACCTCGCGTGTAGGAGTCATGTAGCCGACACATACAGGTCCTCACTCTCTGAGCAGGTCGCCCTGCATGTTGAGTGTGGTGAGCGTATCTGACTCATGACTTGGTGGTTGCGAATTCAAAACCTGGTTGAGGCGGACTTTCTTTCTGGCATATTTTCGCCTCTCACCTCTGCTGAAGCATATGAGAAAAGTAGTCAGTGGCTTTGAAAGAAAGTTGTGTTAGTACTGGTGTGAGAAAGCTAGGAAACACATGTGCGTCATTGACCGCCATGATATGACCTTAGCTGTTAAAGTGGCGTTAAACCCCAATACAACCAAGCAGCCAATCTGAGCTGGTCAAGATGACCAGTCCGCAAAGTTCCGTTGGTAGAGTGCAACAGTCGTGAAGGTGATATTTTGGATCAATAATGAGGGTGTGGTTTGATTCCCATAGCTGTCATCTAAAATTACTGATATTCTTTTGGATGAAACTGAGGTACCGTGCGATGTTGCTATGCACTAAGCACGATAAAGAACCAGGTATAACTTAGGAAGGGTTCGTCCTGTATCTGCACCATCCACCATACCAATACAAACAGCCTTTGGCGTGGGGGTGGTAGACGATAAACGCAAATTGAACCAATCAGCTGGTCAGGGGTGAGAAGGTGAAGGTATTTTTTAATAGGACCTGGTGAGCATGTAGGCATCCTTTTACTTTTTACTTTTTTTTTTCCAAGGAGCCGATTGTGATTGCTTTCGGCCACCTTATGACCTGGTTTTGACCCTTATTAGGAACTGTATGCCCGTCTGATTTTATTTCCAGACACACTAATTTTTGAGGAACTTCTTTTCCAAACATGGTTGGGATCAACATCTGATCTTCAAACGAAGATATCTACATCTATGATTTGAATCTTTCATGGCTTTTCAAAGGTTGCCAAGCAGGAGAAAGAGACAATTTATTGTATTATTTCTCTACATATTGAATCCCTAAAGAGTTTTGACAATTATATTCATATTCAAGTGCCTAAAATTTATGCTTTCTACATTACTTGCTAACGATATTTCTTGTTTATCTATGAACAATGTATAGAGTTAGATGTTAGATCTCTTTTTTTTTTGCTTATAGGTTTTCACACCCCTATGTAGCGAAATGAAAGTGACCAGAAATAATTTATTCTTTATTGTACACAGAGCCATAAAAATACACATATTTGTATGTTTATTCCACCACTTTCAAGATTACTGCAGTTATTTATCAGCCATTGATTGCAT
The DNA here is from genome assembly GCA_943736015.1 of Tridacna crocea. Lineage (NCBI taxonomy): Eukaryota > Metazoa > Mollusca > Bivalvia > Cardiida > Cardiidae > Tridacna > Tridacna crocea. The sequence continues at coordinate 29,277,598 of OX031070.1, forward strand.
CTATCCCTGCTTTCCTAGTGTGCCTTTAATCAGGATTACACTAACTTCTTTCCAGCCCAGGGGCTGCTTTCCCACTCTACATTTACCCGATGACAGGTCGCAGTGATTATCACTGGTTCTTGGGAAAAAACTAGTCTAGTTGGGATTAGCGACTCCTGATAATTTGGGACCAAATTAATTCTTCGCTAGTTAACCCTTTATCACATAATCCAGATTTCAAACGGCGCTAAGGGAGAAGAATTCTGAGAATATTGCGGGAAAAGCATAAAATACCAGGAAAATGTTACCCTGTTGAGGACTTTTGTTATATTTGTATCACTTTCGAATTTGTTGTCTGCAGATAAAATATTTCTATTGACATTGAAAATGTGTTGGGCAGGGTCAAATGAATTTTTCAGCGCTGATTATGCACCGATTATCTTTTCATATGTTTGAGGAAAAAGGTCTCTTTCGCCCGTTTCTAGGCTTTGCCTATTTTCATATTATAGGAAAACATTGTTAGAAAAGGAGAAATAACTTTTTACAAACTATTTCTTTCACAATGTCGTCTACTCTATATTACACTTAGATTTCAATGCACACTTTGAAATGTCGTCTTCAGTTTCTTTAAATTTGGACAATCTTTTATTTTTTGTCATCTCGTAATGGGTTAAACGTGGTTTGAAAATGTCAAATTGGGCGCACGCTTGATGCGCAGTTCCTGACTAGATTTGTGTAACTATAAACTCAGCCCATAGGCGGTATCGGATAAAGATAGACGTCAGACTTAAACAGTGTACATGCATACTTATTCGGTGGAGGTTTAACTTTCACCGGGTCCAAATACGAAGGACCGGTGACACAGGAATTTTTACCCTACACCGGCACTCTCTTGCACTCCGGATCATTACATTCACCTCTGTATTGGGCTCAGAAAGTAGTCCGTCATTACGTCATATTTTTGTCACATGACCATGACTCAAAATGGCTACACAAACGCCGGTGAAAGAAAGACCAATATCGATTGTTTCGTGTGCTATTCGAACAGCATGGGACCAATCAGATTTAGTGATAGGAAATGAACAAAAGAGGGGTTTTCTGAAAAGCCTAAATATCTTTTAAGGACGATAACTTGATTTTTAATCATACAAACTTAGATCCAGCGGTGTGTCAAATCAGTTGTCATCATTTATGGGCGCAGCCATTTTTGTTAAAATCGGCGAAAGATTCTGAAAAGTGAAGAGGCTCGAAAAAAATAGTTCCATTTTATACAGGTAAATTCATCAGTTTGAACGCACCTATAATGTATCCGGAATTTCCTTTGTCTAACTTACAATTTTACATCTGAAACAGTTAAACAGTAACAAAACATCTTTTCCTCGGTTTGACAAGATTCTTGCATTTAGCCCATCGCAGAGATGTATGTGAGGTAACGAACGACAACTCTGCTCGGAGATTGCTACACCGGCTCCAACATTATTCGGTGCTGATAAACAAACATCCCGTGATAATCAGTCCTAACTAGAAAAGTGGAAGTTTTAACGCTAACTTCTACTTTTCAACTTTTCGACTTTTCAACTTTTCGACTTTGTCTTTTCCAGGTCAAAAAGTGGAAGTTTTATTGACAATTGTCCTGTGAAAAACTTCCATTTTTCTACTTTTCGACCTAGCATTTTAAGGCGAAAAGTGGAAGTTAGTGCTTCCTAATTCCTACTTTTCTATAGACAAACGTGAGGTTGAAAAGTGGAAAGTTTTATGACAATTGTCAGGTCAAAAACTTCAACTTTTCGAGGTAACTTTTTTGCTAGCAAAGTGGAATTTAGTGTGCCTAATTGCTACATTTCGAGTTCCTTCTAGGTCGAAAAGTGGATGGCGGTAACAGGATTCCCTATTTTATTGCATATGCCCGGCTAGGAAGAACACAATTTAGCCTATTTTGACTAGCGAATTAGTGGTTGCAGAGTTCGATACCGGTTGAGACAAACCATATCCGATAATTTTGATGTATTTGAAAAGACGTAATTTTGAAGGCTGGATTGCTTCTTTTATAAAAGATCCCATTGCATGTCTTTGATATATAACACTGTTGAGAAAGGAGAAAATACTAGTTACCAGCATTTTCTCCTTCTCCTACAATGTTTTTTGAAGTCTTCTTTCTCATGGTTATTAAAGTCAGGATTGTATGCTAAATATCAAGATGGTAAAGGTTTACTTTGTAAGGCATATATACTAGTTAATTAAGAATTGACCAATTTCTGAAAAACTAGTTGGCAAACGGATACTTTGGATTAGATATTTTGAAAATCTAAATATTAAGTCGGTAAAAAAGTATCGCTGTGGTAGTTTTCAAAATTCAACGGATTATTTTTGTTATGATAATGTGATTATTAAGTGAATGCAGTCTGTATAGGACCAAACATATATCACCAAACATCCCTTCTGACTTAAAATTCTTTCTGGTAAATACATAATTCTGTCAGGTTACATTGTTTTGCGACTTCCATTCTCTGAGGTTCTCTTGCTTGCTCTCAATGAACACTATTGTGTCTGATGGTCCGATTGGGCTTGATTCCAAAATTGTGAGTCTGGCTATTTATTAAACTGAAAGCATTGCAAAGACATTAAAGAAAAAACTGCACTTATCACACATACATAGTGTACAGTTATCAAGGGTTTTGGTGAATGGCATTGTGGATTACTCTGTAGATTTAAATCTATTTCAGATTATTTTCTGCTATTAACATGTTATTAATAGATGTCAGGTTACATTTGCGACTAGATCAAACTCTCTGAAGCTCCTGGCTTACTCTCTATGTATTATTATATATACAGTGGGAGGTTTGGGTTCGATTCCCAAAAGAGAGAAAAATTGTCGAAATTGTGATTCTGGCTTCTGATTATTATTTTTTTGCTAAAACATTAAAACAGTAAATTTTAGAGCTGAAACTTACATTTTCAGAAATTTTGAATCTAATTATTTTTTTCCTGTTTCAGTACCAGTATGTCAGATCCAACCAGTATGTCAGGTAAAGGATGAACCAGTCAGTTAGATCTCCATTTTTGTTAAGAATGGACAGAAAGAAGGTATTTTTCAGTATTTTTAATGTAGAATTTGAATATCCTTTTATTACTACAGTTATTCTGTTTCTTTAATATTTGGACCCTAAAAGCAAGAGTAGGCGGATTGTAATATTTGTTTTGTCTTTCTGTGTGGTGCTTTGACATGTAATATATAAATATTTGTTTTATTTTTTTAGCATTTTCTAGTCAATTATGTATATTCATCAGTCTTGTTAGTCTCTTAGACAAGCTTGAATTTGAAGTTTAACTTTACAATTATCAAGATTGCCAACACAATGGCTGCCAATTGATACACATTATAGGGTTAATTCAGGTTTTTTGAGGTTGTTATCATTCGCAGGGGCCTGAAAAATGCTTAAACACCAGAGTATGTATAAGTATGTTAATGACATATGTCTGCGAATGTTAACGGGAAAAAAAAAACGTGAATTAACGCTATTATTGCATAAATTAAAGGTATTTTAACAATTATTTACACAGATAGCAGAAACATTTCCATAGAAATGCAAATAAGCAAACTTCAAATGTACTGTACGTAAATGGGTCAAAAGTGAAAGCGAAGAAGTTTTTGTTACGAGTAGTAAGGGCTGTTAGTCCTGTTTACCAGTTTCGATTCTCTTGTTGTGACACTTCTATTGGTTTTTAATACAAACTGGACTTATGTGGAATAAACTTGCACACGTTTGGACGATTACACCTAGGATGAATGAGTGGATATGAATTTCCGTAACTGAAAGACGATGGTGGATTTGATCGACATCAACCGAGGAAGACCGATCACGTTAAAAAATGGATGGGGTGTAGCTGGTTTAGAGTAGATTTCATGGGTGAATTTTTGTTCTGATCTTGAGTACACTGAGATGCTGTGCAAAATTTTGTTTGTGGTGTACTAATATCATCAAGGACAATCCTTGAAAAAGATCTAATATGGTACAAAATCCTACAGTCTGATGTGGGAGTCTAGGGAAAATCTGACAAGGACCGAAAAGGCACGTTTTATTCAGTAATGTATAGATACAGTCGACTACACTTATAACGATATCCCTTAATACGATAAACTGCCTATAGCACAGTTGTCTTATGGTCCCAACAGGGTCTTTTTATAAGAAACAGCATTGTTTATAATGATATTCGGATATAAGGATATATTTTCTTTAATCCCCCGAGTATCGTTATATCCCGAGTTTACTGAACCTTTATTTAGATTTTTCATAAGCATCCCTCTTATCAATGGCTTTAACAGCTCCGACTTTGAATGTCAAGATTACAACTTAGAGTTTCTGAGATTCCTTGAAAATGTTTGCTATTTGATTAAATGTTAGTGTAACACAATTAAGTCTTTCACTTTTTAAAATGATAAATAGATACACATTGATGTTCTTCCCTAATATTCATAATGTTAATTTTGATAATAAACCAAAGAGTGTAGGTCTTAAGTCAGGTTGTCAAGTTTCATATAAATCAAAACGTCTTTTTTCCAGAAGAGAAAGTCCAGCTTTGAATATTTTATTACACCCAAAAGGAGGGAAAAAAGGTGTATTGCATTTGCAAAAAAACCTGATGATGGCAGGTAGGTTTTTTTTTTTTTCATTATATCAATTTCGTAGATTTTTTTAGCTCACCTGAGCACGAAGTGCTCATGGTGAGCTATTTTGATCGTGCTGTGTCCGTCGTGCGTCGTCAGTCATCCGTCATCCGCCGTCAACTTTTAACCTTCTAGAGGCCACATTTTCTGTCCGATACTCATGAAAGTTGGTCAGGATGTTTGCCATGATAAAATCTCGGACGAGTTCGAAAATGGGTCATATGGGGGGTCAAAAACTAGGTCACTAGGTCAAATCTTAGAAAAACCTTGTGTACACTCTACAGGCCGCATTTTCAGTCCAAAACTCTTGAAAGTTGGTCAGAATATTTGCCTTTATGATATCTTGGACCAATTTGAAAATGGGTCATGTGGAGTCAAAAACTAGGTCACCAGGTCAAATGATTGAAAAACCTTTTGTAGGCTCTAGAGGCCACATTTTCAGTCCAAAACTCTTATGAGTGGATCAGAATGTTTGCCTTGATAATATATTAGACGAGTTTGAAAATGGGTCATTGGGGGGTTAAAAACTAGGTCACCAGGTCAAATCTTAGAAAAACCTTGTATATGCTCTTGATGCCACATTTTCTGTCCAACACTCTTGAAAATTAGTCAGAATGTTTGCCTTTATAATATCTTAGATAAGTTTGAAAATGGGTCATGTTGGGTCAAAAACTGGATCAATAGGTCATATGTTATAAGCACCTTTTGTATGCTCTGGAGGACACATTTTCAGTCTGATACTCCTAAAACTTCTTCATAATATTTGTCCTGTTGATACCTTGAATGAGTTTGAAAATGGGTCATGTGGAGTCAAAAACTAGGTCAATGGATCAAATATTATAAAAACCTTGTGTACACTCTAGAGGCTACATTTTCTGCTTGATACTCTTCAGATTTTGTCAGAATGTTTGTTTTGGTGATGTCTCAAAAGAGTTTGATAATGGGTAATTGTCGGGTCCAAAACTAGGTCAATTGGTGAAATCTTAGAAAAATTTTTTTGTACGCTGTACAGACCACATTTTCAGTCCAATACTCATGAAACTTGGTCAGAATGTTTGTCTTTTTTATTTCTCAAAACTGTTTGATGATGGGTAATATCTGATAAAAGAAACTAGGTCACTAGATGGTTCATGTTTGGTCAATAGACTCAGGTGAGCGTTTCAGGGCCATCATGGCACTCTTGTTTTAAACTATCTGAACTTGTGAAATGTGATTTTGAGAAAAACTAGTTTTGGTTCCTCTTTTCTTTCAATATACTTCTAATCAAATTCGCCAATTGAAGTTTTGAAAAACCTGAGACATGATAATGGTTGCTGATAGTCTTAAAAAGCTAACGTAGTATAAAATACCAGTAAATATTTATTAGGAATTGTGTTATAGATGTACATGAATTAATACATTTAATTATCATTTTCCCCTTTTTAGCTTGGCTGTTCTTGGAGAGAACCTGAGGTATTGCCATAGCTTTGACGTCATCTGCGTCATCGTTGTCATGCATTTTTTTTTTTTTTAATTTTGTAATATCTCGGGTATTACTGAAGACATTTACTTAAAACTCATATGTTCACTCTCAAAACGGCAACCTGTATCAACAAGGGGTATAACGAAAATTTTATAAGAATTATGCCCCTTGTTTGACTTAGAAATTTTTTCCACTATCAAGCACTCGAACAACGTAGCATTGGCACCCACATGCAGTGCTATGTTTTTCCAATATTCACATAATTATAAGTCAGTTGTTTTCAGTTGAAAGTTTGAGAAATTGTTGCACTACGCCATTATCACGTAAAAAAGATGTCTAATTGAATATTATACTATGTTCACGTTTTTGAAAGTTTTATTTCAAAAAGGGTGTGAAATAATATAATTTTATGAGGTATACTCTAGAAGCATGCGTTTAGCTCTACTGGAAAATTCAACTGTTTCAGTAATCCATATTTAGGAAATACTGGCAGTGTGATTCATGTAGGGAGTGGTTTCACCCTGATTGTGTTGGGAAAAAGGAAGAGAACAAACTAAATAAATACTTATGTTTATCCTGTGAGGTATGTATAGTGACATCAGAAGATATGAAAAAAATGTATTTCAACAAAAGTGTTTTGGCTATAATAAAATGACTCAAGGTTTTTTAGCTGCTCCACTGAACAAAGTCCAGCGGGGCTTATGTCATGGCATATTGTGCGTCTGTGTGAAAACTTTCCATTTAAACATCTTCTCTGAAACTACTGGGCAGATTTTAAGCAAATTTCACAGAAATGATCCTTGGGACATCCTCAGATTTCTTCAAGAAATGTTGATCGTGCGAAAAACATGGGTGTTATGGATGGTCCAGTCAACAAAAAGTGGTACCATATGGTGAAATATAAAAAAAATCTTCTTCTCTGAAACCAACACAATAATTAATGATCAATGCTGGAGCAGTATTATCTCAAATTAAGTGTTGAAGAAAAATTTACTTTAATCTTGAATCATGTATAGGCTTTGACTTGAAATTGACCTTTGATATCAACTCTAGGACTGTATTATCTCAAATACATAACCAAATGGTGATTGATTTTTCATCTGGCATCATGCACAGCCCTTGACCTTGGCCTTTGGCATACTTATTAACAAAACTTTATCCTAGCTCATTATTTTTCAAAGCATTTTAATGTTAATGGGCCTTTATATTTCTAGATGGAAAGTGCCAGTGGAGCGAAACAGGCTCTCTTAGACCTCTTGTTTCTGATTTACATTAACGTGTAATATGCAGCCAAAATAAGTGGTGTTTATAGAATGATTGAATTATGGTAAAATGCTTAAGTTAAACAAATTCTATGTGCTTGGTACCAAATACTTTGGATTTTTTGAAAATTGGATGATAATTCCATACCTCGTACTTCTCTTATTGCCAGGTTTAATTTTAAATTGGACTTACAGTATTGATTGTTTAAGAAAGCTCTTGTATTTTACAGGTGATGTCTTCAAATCAAGAAGTATTGGCAGATGAGAATGAAAAAGGTAGCATACTTTTTCAGTATTATGATAAGCCACTTTCCCTGAAAATGATACAGAGTATTTTTCAAATATGATTCCTTTGTATGGAATGCTTTAGTTAATGTCTTTTACAAGTCTTTTTTAAGTGATCAAATCTAAAGTATTTAACCATTTCTTTTGATCGTTTTCACAATAGTTTGATGGATGTAAGGATAAGCAGAAATGCTATTGAAAATTCCGTTATTTTGGAAAACCTATAATTGAATTTTTAGCTCCACTTAACAAAGTCCAGCTGGGCGATTGTCATGGCCCTTTATCCATCATGCATCTGTCTTTGCATGCATGTGTTAACTTTTCATTCTAGCGTCTTCTCATCTGAAGCTACTGGGCTGATTTATCATCTTGTATTCAACTATTTTTATTGTGAAATTCCCAAATGGCTCAGATTGAATGTTATGGTATTATTGGCGTGAGAAATGACAGGAAAGTATGGTTAGGGGCACCAGCCACCATGATATAACTAAGATACTGTCGAAAGTGGAGTTAAACACAATTCAATCAAACAATATTTATCGCCATGGGTCAAAATTATATACACATTTTAGCAAATATTTTAAAATGTACACTTTGTAGAAGAAGCAGATGCAAATATTGGTGTACCAGATCAAGGAATAGACCAAAACTATATAAATGCTGTTGTAAGTACTATTCCTTTCAACAATTAAACAACAAAACTTTTTATTAGCTCACCTGAGCACAACATGCTCAAGGGGAGCTTTTAGGATCACCCGGTGTCCGTTGTGCATTGTGTGTCCTCAACAATTCTTTAAAAACCAACTCCTAAAACGCTGGCCCAATTTGGACCAAACTCGGCTGGAATGTTCCTTGGGAGGTCCTCTTTAAAATTTGTTCGCGGAGTTTTATTTCAAGAAAAACTCTGGTTGCCATGGCAACCAAATGGAATTTTTGAAGAAATTCATGAAAAATGTTTTTCTCTGAATTTAAACTAATTTACAGAGATGTTCCTTGGGTGACTCTTTTCAAAAGTTATTCCCGAAATTTTTATCCATCAAGAAACATGGCTCTGATGAATGGGTGCTACTTGCCTTTAGCAAGATTTATCTTCCTTTGCTAGCTTAGTCCTGGGTGTTTTGATGATCCAGCAGTGAGATAAATGGAAGTTATCATATTTTTTAGCTCAGCTGTTTTCGGAGAAAACCCGAGGATTATCATAGCCTTGGTGTCGGTGTTGGCGTTGTGCAAAAACTTTGACATTTTCTAATATCTCTAGTATTACTATTCACTTGAACTCAGAATATATGTTCACTATCAAAAGAGCAACAATTACCAACAAAGGGGATAACTTTTAATGCATTTTTGTAAGAATTGTGTCTCTTTTTTGAGTTAAAAATTGTATCTACTGTCAAGGGCTTGAACGGCCGGGCGTTGGCACCCGTATGAGGTGCTCTGGTTAGTATATTAACATATATTTCTTTCTTTATTCACAGTTTGATGAAGTTAAAACATTTTTATGCAAACTTATGCAGTGTGATGACATTTGGTAAAAATACTTTTAACTTATTCAATTTGAATGAATTTTATGCAATCAAAGTTCAAGGTCAAAAGATCATAAATCAACCCCCATGCTCTTGTCTGAACCAAATATTGCACTAATTTCTATGTATTTTTCCACAATTGTAAAGTAATAGCCCTAGTTATTCAAGAATCATTCCATTTCATAAAAGGTCAGAGATCAAGATCAAATTACAAAATTTGAATGAAGATTAATTCTCTAAAATTATTTTGGCCAATTTCAATGTTATTCCACATACAGTCGATCTTGTTCTAACGACCATGTGTATTAAGCGACTTTTGTGCTTAACGACCATTTTAAAGTTCGCCTGAATGATTTTCCTCTATTTTCATATTTTGATTTTTGATTTTGATTTAACTCTTGAAAATAAGATTAATTATTCACTATCAAAAAAGAAAGCCAAACAACATCAACAACTTAATTATTTTTGTCGAGCCTGTCACTATGACAGTTCACTGTATATGTGTGAGTGTGTTATTCTGTCTGTACAAATTTTTGCAGACCATTACAATCATAGCAAGTAGATGGGCCATTTGAAAGATTTGTTTAGGTAGGTTCAAAGTCAATGACTAACTTGAAGGTCTAATTGTTTTCTGTGCCATAATTCTTACATCTATGGATTTATTTCAATATCATTTAGCACACTTGTTCACCACCTTGAGTAGATTTGACATTTGTTTAGGTAGGTCAAAGGTCAAGGTCACACTTGAAAGTCAAATTTTTGTCCAGACATTGACTCCTACATTTATGGATAGATTTCATTATAAATCAGCCCAATTGTTCTCCATGTTGAGTAGATGTGCAGTTAGAACCATTTTTGTCATGTAGGTGTAAAGTCAAGGTCACTTTGGGAAGGTCAAGTTTTTGTCAGGCCCATAACTTCTACAATTTATAGATCATGAGATTTCATTACAGATATGAGAAATGCCCTGTCACAAGTTTATTCATATGAAAGGTTAAGGTTTTGCTTAAATATCAAATATTTGTGGGTTTGACATTACAATTGCTTAATACAAAACTATTGCAAGTGCTTATAATTAAAGAGGCACTTATAATAGTTTTATGGTAACCCCTCGAATATTTAATATACTTCATTTAAATTATGCACCTTTTGGGAATAACAATTTTAAGTCTCTATCCAGAACAAGACAGCCAACATTTGGCACACGCATGTGGTGCTTAGGTTAGTTTGATTGGTGAATTTTAAGAATTAGATTTTTAGCTCAGCTGTTTTCAAAGATATTGCTATATAGCCTTGTCGTCATTGTTGTCATCATCATCCTTTTTGTGCAAAAGCTTTGACATTTTGTGATATTTCTGTTACTACTGAGGCCAGTCACTTGAAACTTTGATTCTATGTTTACTATCAATAATCAATCTATACTATCAAGGGTTGTAACTCTAAATGTATTTATTTACGAATCATGCCCATTTTTCAAATTGGAATTTCATTCTATATCAAGCACCCAACAGCCAAGCGTCGGGCATCCGCATGCGGTGCTCTTGCTCAATAAAAATTAGGCTAGTTTGACTATTTTCAATGTTTACATAGGTTAATGATATATGCTCTAAGTATATTCTTATTTATATAATTAATTTTATGTTCTGTTTCAGAGTTGCTCACAAGTACATTGCTATTGTCCTTGTGAAAGAGGTCATGGCATTCTTAGTAAGCCTTAGGACAGGGATGTCCCTAGAAGTAGCGGAAAGGAACTGCATAAATACCGAGATTGACCTCTAAACTATGTTAAAGAAATAGATATCTTTAAAGGGACATCACCGCTTTATTCGTCCCCAACAGTAGAAATATTCTATCACTGGGTAGGAAAGAACCCGAAATTTGACAACCAATGTGATAAGACTTAAGAGCCATTCTTTTTCAGCACTTACCCTATTTGGCACTCATAGTCACTGATTAGGTCCGAACTTGCTAGAAGTGTTTCGCCCAGCATACTGTCTTGAAATATGTCGATTTTTCTTTTTCTGCATGCTTACTTGCCATGGAAATGGAATGAAAAGTCCATTTTTTGGCCAAAACGACCCTTTTTCACAAGTATTTTTCTAATTTTTGCTGTTACACTTCCATGAAAAAATGTCAAAAACAATAAAATGAGATGTCTGTCTTCTCAAAACACTCAAAACATAGTGGGTATTTGCTTTAATAATTGTGTAAACCTGGGCTGAAAACACGTCATTTTTCTATCTCCCTTTTTGCACAAAATCAGTTTTAGCTCCATATCCCTTGAACCCCTACTCCGATTATCATATTTCACACACTTGTGCATCTTGAGAATAAAAATCGAAAAAAATAGGTGTATTTTTCTGTTCCTGATTATTTGGTTACCATGGTAACGGACTTAAAAATCCATTTTTTTTTTTTTGGGGGGGGGGGGTAAAATAGCAATTTTTAAATGTATTTTCTGAAATTTTGCAGCGATAATCGCATACTTCTAGCAATTTTGAACCAAATCAGTGACTATGCGTGCCAAAAAAGTGTTAAGTGCTTAATATTTAGAATGGCTCTTAATTTACACCCTATTTAAACGCTTAATGACGGAAAACCCCGAAAGATAAATATTTTGTGCAAGACTGAACTATTTAAATGAGATGGGAGATTTGAGCCATGCAAAATACCGTATATTGCACCTGTACGTGTTGGAAATCTTCCTCTTCCATGTTTCGTCTTTTGAAAATGAATTACTTCCCTTAGACTATAACCGGTGTTTCTCTGCTCTGTTCGTCGACTGGTCTATTTTAGGACCATCAATCAAATTGAACTCTTTTTAGGAACGGAATTCCGGCAATTTCAAAGCGCTGTTTATCAGTTTTATAGTGGTTACCTGTACAAAGTTTTGATCAAAATCTTTGCAAGAGATGTTTACCTTACCATTTCAATAAAAAAACCGAAGCGGTGATGTCCCTTTAATGATACCCCACAGAAGGTAGAGAAGAGGAGAATACTGTCACTTCTGCTGTCAATCTCCGAGCAGATTTGTCGGTCGTTACTCTCACCATACATCTCTGCAATGGGCTAAATGGCAAGAATCTTGTCAAATCGAGGAAAACATGTTTTGTTACTGTTTAACAGTTTCATGTGTAACATTACAAAACAGACAAAGGAAATATGATTCTGGATGCGTTATAGGTGCATTCAAACTGATGAATTGACCTGTATAGAAAGGAATTATTTTTTTCGAGCTTGTTTACTTTTAGAATCTTACGCCAGTTTTATCAAATGGCTGCACCCATGGATGATGACCAGCCGATATAGCTTAGTAGGTAGAGCGTAGGACTCGTGAACACAATGTTTCGGGTCACCTTCAAGTCGTCTGCTCAGTACTGATGGTGGCCGGTATGTAAGTCGGATATCGACCTCGTACATCGGTCTTTCCGTATAAGAACGACCAGGGCACGAGCTTCACAAAACACCTCGAGCGCTTCGCGCTCTCGGTGTTTCATGAAGCTCGTGCCCAGGTCGTTCTTATACGGAAAGACCTCGTACTCAGTCAATATCCTATACACACAGAACCTTACCGAACCTTACCTAACCTTACCGAACCTAAGTTTTGTTTGGGCAATACTGTGTTTGTATGACATTAAAAAGTATATTTTCTATTTCACAAACAGTTTGATAGTTATATTTGGAAAGAAAATATAGCCATTTGTGATACATGACGAAATATTTGGACCCTATTGTTCAACAAACCTAAAAACTCGCGTGACTGTTCATTCATTGCCGACAAAACATTGTGGAAAAAGGAGAAAATGCTGGTAACCAGCATTTTCTCCTTTTCCCACAATGTTTTCTACCCTTCACAAGACAAATTTCAATTTTTCAGTCACTTTTATTTTGTCTGCAAATGCTTTCGCTTTGGACAGTCCTAAAATTTTGTCCTTTGATAATGAGTTGAACGATCACGTGGTTTTCATAAACGGTTTAACGCGGCCCAATGCATTGTGCCCTGTTACAGAAATAAGTGGTTTGCGGCGCCATTGATGTTCAGCATCAATATTTTCTTGTTCATACTTGAATTTTGTCCGGAGAATATCTCCAAAACTATACAAGCTAGGGTTATGAAATTTCATGGGTGGATAGATCTCATCCAGGGGGAGTGCAGTGCACAGTAATCATAACTCTTGCTGCTTAATCTTTGAGTTGTTGCCCTTTGTTGTTTTTCATACTTGAATATTGTCCGGTGAATATCTCCAAAAGTATACTAGCTAGGGTTATGAAATTTCATGGCTGGATAGATCTCATCAAGGGGGAGTGCACTGCATAGGAACCATAACTCTTGCTCGCTGAATTTTTGAGTTATTGCCCTATGTTGTTTTTCATACTTGAATTTTGTCCAGACCATATCTCCAAAAGTATACTAGCTACGGTTATGAAATTTCATGGGTGGATAGATCTCACCGAGGAGGAGTGCAATGCACAGAAACCATAACTCTTACTTGCTTAAATTTTGAGTTATTGCCCTTTGTTGTTTTTTATACTTGAATTTTGTCCAGAGCATATCTCCAAAAGTATACTAGCTAGGGTTATGAAATTTCATGGGTGGATAGATCTCATCAAGGTGGAGTGCAGTGTGCAGGAATCATAACTCTTGCTGCTTAATTTTTGAGTTATTGCCCTTTGTCGTTTTTCATACTTGAATTTTGTCCGGTGAATATCTCCAAAACTATACTAGCTAGGGTTATGAAATTTCATGGGTGGATAGATCTCATCAAGGGGGAGTGCAGTGCACATAAATCATAAGTCTTGCTGGCTTAATTTTTGAGTTTTTGCCCTTTGTTGTTTTTCATACTTGAATTTTGTCCGGAGCACATCTCCAAAACTATACTAGCTAGGGTTATGACATTTCATGGGTGGATAGATTTCATCAAGGGGGAGTGCAGTGCACAGGAATCATAACTCTTGCTTGCTTAATTTTTGAGTTATTGCCCTTTGTTGTTTTTCATACTTGAATTTTGTCCGGAGCATATCTCCAAAACTATACTAGCTAGGGTTATGAAATTTCATAGGTGGATAGATCTCATCAAGAGGGAGTGCAGTGCACAGGAATCATAACTCTTGCTTGCTTTATTTTTGTTTTTCATACTTGAATTTTGTCCGGTGCATTTCCCAGCTTTACAACTTGGGGTAAGACGGGCGTATCTTGCGACAATTTACCGCTCTTGTTGAAAAGATAAAAATGCTAGTTGCCATGTACAGTATTAAGAAAGCACATATCGAGGATTGAAAGCGAAACTTCTATATGCATTTTGGAAAATTTTGCAGGTGAGGGAAAAAACTTTCCTGAAAGAAATTGTTAGTTCACATTTATTAGATATGTTGTGTAGAATAATGTAAATAATGTATATAAGAATGATGATCTACCAATGCTTTCCAGAGAAATGAAAAGTTTTCTCTCTCACCTGTAAACTTTTCCAAAATGCAGATGGAATAGTTTTGCATTCACCCTCGGTATGCGCTCCAAGACGGGCTGTATTTAGGGTTACCCATGCCATATGGATGTGCGTCAGGTTGTTCGGCGCATAACTTTGTCATCTCAAGTCTGATTGACTTGAAACTTGGCACTTGTTTTTATTGCATTAATACAGAGTGCAATGCTATAGAACCATAAATCGATCTTGCTTATTAATTCAGTTGTTTCTTTTTTAGCTCACCTGAGTTCGAAGTGCTCATGGTGAGCTTTTGTGTTCGCCCGTTGTCTGTTGTGCGTCGTCCATCGTCCACAATTTCTTCAAACATCCTCCTAAACCACGGGCCCAATCTTGATGAAACTTGGCAGGGCTGTTTCTTTGGTGACGCTCTAACAAAGTTGTTCAAAAGATTGAATTCCATCCATAACTCTGGTTGCCATGGCAACCAAAAGGAAAAAAGTAAAATCTTTTAAATCTTCTTCTCTGAAACTAGAAGGCGTAGAGCTTTGATATTGTAGTGATCTAGGTTATTTGGCCGTTGTTGATGCATTCAGCAACACTAGTCTCACAAATTTCGAGTGAGTTATCCAGTACTTCAAGAGGTGTCAAGTATTAGTACTTACATTTATGAGTTAAGTATTCTTTTCTTGATTGATTACTTTGCCGATAGACGTTTATTGTTCTTTTTTAATCTTGCATTTGTGTTTAAAGTGATTTGCATGTAGAATTACAAGCACGGTGTCAGCCATTTTGAATTAGGTCATTACAATGCATTATGGGAGTGTTGCTATGCAACTAAGGAAGCTGTTAACGTAAAGACCTGTCAAAGTTGTCAGAAGCCGTATTTATCTGCTGACGTTCATTATTCTGTGCTTGGAAGCCATTTAATTCATAGAAGGTAACTATTTATTATTTTGTGATGTAGAATATTTATTTCGGAGAAGTTCTCATTCAGTTATTGCCGTCTACATCTTTGTATTGTGTGCACTGTTTAGTTTGTGGGCGTGTGTGGACCACAGAATTTGTGCGCGTGATGCACACGTAAATTCTGTGGGCTACGGGGAGTATATAAGGGAGGTCCAGCTGCGTTCGAGGACTCCATTTCATCACAGACTCCACTGAACTCTACTCATTCTTGGCTGAGAGCTTCTCAAGGTAAACACCTTCAATCTTTTATTAGCGACAATTGGAGAACTTCGTTTTAGTTTAATAGAAGACCTTTACTTATTTCGAGCATTTTTAAAATTGAGAACAACTGATTTTTAATAAATATAACTTAACATTTTCTAAACGCTCTCTCTCTTGATTCGTTTTGGACAACAACACATCTGTCTTCTTCCCCTGGAGTCCACCTTTTAAGTTTGCTCTATATCTTAACACTCACCACGGGTCTAGATCAGCTCGGATCCAGATCAACCCCTCGGCGCGTAACATTTGTGGTAGTACAGGTGGGATCTGCTTTATCTTATCAGCAGATCCAGTGATACGAGTCCACTGCGAGTCAAGCCAATTTTTGAAACTTGCCAACCATACATATTTAACTATTTCTAGGTTGTGGGTACCTTTTCTCTAGTTATTGAATTTACAAGGGACTTAAGACTTAGATATGACCGTCCCAACCCAGGTAGATAGCGCTGGAGAGATAAGTTTCAGAATTTCTCTGAATCTTGATGAAGCGTCAGATCTTCCGGATGAGACATCTGAGAATAGGTCTATGTCCACGACTAATTCAGCAATAAATGACTCGTCCCAAGACAGCGACTTAGCCACAAGGTCGATGGTGACTAATATGGCAGATATACTGAAAGATGTTATTAGTGAATTACAAGTGTTGAAAAACACCCCTCATATACAACAGGTTTAGAACACTTCGAACAACAATACCGCCAACAACCAATATTTTCTCAATTTCCCACAATGTTTTCTACCCTTCACAAAACAAATTCCGAATTTTCTATCACTTTTACTTTGTCGTCTGCAAATGCTTTCGATTCGGACAAACCTTTTTTTTTTCATTTGGTAATGAGTTAATTTGTAGTTGCACATTTGTCATCATAGCGAGTCGATTTGTTTGTCTGTGTTTGAAATAAAAAGGTGAATGAAGAATTAATGATTATACAATATGATCATCAAGTTCATTTATTTCATTTGTCTGTTTCTGCCAGGCCTTCAAAAAGAAATATCTGGAGCATTCTTTTTTTCTCATAAAGAACACATATACAAAATTTATTACAAAAAATATACCACATGATTGCTTGTATCTGATTACAGTACAAGAAGATAAATCATGGACGATAAGTATCAGACCATTACAGGTATACTAGCTACCAAATATAACAATCAGGGTTTAAAGGCAGACAAACTTAATTCATACCATTTAACCCTTTACCTCGCCACTCTGACTTTAACAGGAATAAAGCCTTTTGAAAAACATTGTTGGAAAAGAAGAAAATGCTGTCAACAGCATTTTCTCCTTTTCTCACAATGTGTTTGTACCCTTTCCAAATCAAATATCAAATTTGGATTCACAATTATTTTGTCGTCTGCAAATGCTTTCAATTTGGAATCGTCCAAAATTGTGTCGTTTGGTAAAGAGTTAAGAGTATAGATATCATTACGAGTCTGATGATGTGTCATAAACTTACCATTGTCCCAATAGTTGGGAGAAATTTAGTTTATAGAATTAGAATAAAACTTTATAACTTGTTTATAGTTTTCTATGACATTTACAGGAAAGTGTCCTGAAAAACTCAACAAATGTTGCCAACATATCTTTTTTAGGTTTACAATACATTTTTCTACCAGCCACCAGAAATTTGATATTGCACAGGCACTTGTTATCAGACAATAATATCTATACTTTTGAATGATTTGAAATATTTTTTTCTACATTTTGACGATTGAATCATTTACTTTTGACTGCTAGCTGCTATCTGTCTTTAATTCTCTACCAAACAACAAAATGAAAGACCCAGCCACATTGACACCATTTGCAAGAGGCTAAGTTGATTTGATTTCTCTTTGTTTATCCTTCCAAAAGCAAAACTTAGGAAGAAAATTCATACGAATTAAATGTAGATCAAATGGTTTGACACATTGACACCAATTTATTTATTTTTGGTAAGGTAGAGAGAAAACACTTGGAAAAAGAGAAAATGCTGGCTACAAGCATTTTTTCCAATATTTTCCTGAACTGTATAGGTATACCTCAACCATATTTTACCCTTTACGACACAATCCTGGGTCTGAATGACCCTGACGAAGAAGGCATTTGTAAACATAATGGAAAAGAGAAATACTATTGTTTTCAAACCTTTTACAAAAAACGCCACATTTGACCAACAATGATTTTGTTGTCTGATACTGTTTTCATTTTGAACCAACCCAAATTTTTGTTGTCTAGTATAGACCTAAACAGAGGATTGTCTCAGCAAGGGATATTTGTAGTCTTACTGTCCATATAATCAAAGGACTGAAAGTCATGAAAAGTAGATTTGTTGATCTGTTTTAGTCTATGATTAGATGCAATGAAAATTTTACAAAAATTGTCAAAGTAATACAATTATAATATGCAAGTAATTAGTACAGTAAGCAAGGACAATGGGGGGTCAAAGTTGGACGGCAGGAGTTGTTAATGAATGTTTCTTGAAGAAAAACGAGGCCAGTCCGTGTAAACAATGTCCATACGCATAATGCTATATATATATAAAAAAAAAAACTTTGTATAAGTATCTATAGTGTTTTAAAGTGATAGATTTTTAGTTCTAACGAAATTTTGATAGAGAAAGAAATATATGTACTTTGTATAAATTATTTATTTAAAATCACAGCTGAATATCATTTGTACATCTGCGTTGTTCTTCCTGTTTAGCCATGCAAAACTTAAAGTCAGAGGGCATGCTTCGTTATGCTTTATGTATTTGGTTCCGGTCAAAACAATCATAGTATGCGGATTTGCTATGCAAATCCGCTAAAAAGTAGCTACAGAGGAGCGTTGGAACTTATATGCAATATTCTTGTTAACTCTTTACCAAACAAAAATTTTCAGACTGGTCTAAATTGAAGGCACTTGCAGACTACAAAATAAACAAAACTCAAAAATTGATATTTGTTACCAGCATGGTTGAAAACATTGTGTAAAAGGAGAAAATGGTGGTAACCAGCGGTTTCTCCTTTTCCCACAATGTTTTCAAAAGGCTTCTTTTTCAGGGGCACCAAAAGTAGGAACTGTGTGGTAATTTGTTAAGCCCCACTCTGATCCATGTTATTGCAAGTTTATTGTTCCATTCTGATCCATGTTACTTTGCTTAATTACTATCATAAATGTGTTACACGAGTGTCATCTAAATGATAGTCGAAACTGACACTGGATTGCATTTTATCTGTATTGCTTGACAATGGCCGTTTTTCTTCCAACACTTGGAATGTTTCTGGTTTTCTCACACCATTTATTGTGCACTGCAAGTTCTCTATGGAAGATTGCCTTGAGCTGTCTATGGAAGATTGCATGATATTGCCTATTGAAGGGTTTTTTGCATAACTATTTGAAGCTTGTTCCTCTGTGGAGGACCCACTGCTATATAGATCACCAGTATTTTTATTTTGATTAACTTTGTCACTTGGTTTAGAGTCTGACTTTATTTGGTGTGTTTTGGTATTCATGGCGTCTTTTGCTGATATCACGACGTCTGCGAATGATTTGTTGGGTGTTCCCTGTGCTAGTTTACTGACAGTAGCTGTGTTTCCATCTTTGTCTGTGATTGTAGGATCATCAGCTTTGTCTTTTGGCTGAAATAACAACAGAATTAACCCTTATCCTGCTAGATAAGTAAAATGAAATTATGAATTCAATAGAAAAAAATCTTAAATATTACTACTTCGAAGTTCTGTGTTTGGAAATAATATCTCCTTATTGGACTGAGTCGATCAAAGATCAGACTGCATGTTCTGTGCAGTCTGATCTAGATCTACAATATCACAAAAGGTCGGTGAGTTGCGCTTTGCAGCCTAAGGGTAAATAATAGTAACACAAAGTATGTTTTATGTATCCCGTTTTCTGGACAAAACTATTTGGAGGTGTCAAAGGAACATTTTCTTCTTCCCAGAAGTGAAGAGCTCTAAAAAATAAAACAATCTTAAACAGTGCACGGGGGTAATACCAAAAATCGCTACCTGTGCTGTCGACCGAGCCGGTACTGCGTAAAGCTGCTGGCGAACGAGGAATACGGTTTTCGACCGAACAGTACGGCTGTCGACATGGGGACAAAGTGACTTTGATGCTCTTGGAGAAGCGAAAACGTAAGTATGAACATTTACAAAAGCTGTCAGTTTTTTAAACAGACAACGTGTTATTTGTCTGTTCACTTATAGAGAGTTGTGACGCTGAAAAACACTATAAAATACCCATTCTTTCGAAAAAAATCAATTTTCATAGAATATCATTAATCTAATGCATTATAAAAGGTAGGAAAGCAACAAAACGCCTTTTATATTTCGTCTATCAATTACGCTTCTACAACAAAGTGTGTTTGGCATAATTCATGCACTCTGGGAGATTTTATGGACCTTTGAAAAATATCGGGATACGGATGTCGATTACCAGTGATACGGCTGTCGATGCTTCGTAGTCTGATACGGCTGTCGACAAAATATGAAAACTACATTTCATGTACCTGTGTTAAAATACATGATATATTCTATGACTATTACTGAAATCTCCACTTTAAGGCAGATTTCACTAGAAGCCACGAAGAAAATTGTATGTTTATTTGCGGACTGGTGTCCTAAAGGTCGCAACAGTCGCCAAGAATAACTCCACCCTCAACTCACCTGTATATAGTTCACACAACAGACTACAAGGCTGGTCACTGATGTAAATACTTAAACATGTAAAGGTCAAATCAGATTAAGAACAGAAATGCAAAATCTATAGGCATCCAGATTGAGCCAGACTCAATGTAAACAAAAAAAAACCCCACAGTTGCCAAATACTGCCTCACAGAAAAAAATCCATACTGTTAAGAATCTTAAATCAGTCATTACGACAACTTTGACTTCAAGCGCAGAGTCTCTACCATCCCAATTTGAACTTGTCCACTTTCAAAGCAGTAAATTGTACAAGATGTCATTGATATGGTACATGATGCATGCTTATATGTAAAGTAAGTGACCTATATGCAAATCAGGCTCATATCACTGATTCCTACCCCGGAGTACATAAAAGTATGAATGGATCTAAAAGTAATACCCGCAGGTGACTTGTAGCAAATCCCAGCTACACAAACCCTGCCTGGCCAGGGAACCTTTCTCATTCCTCCAGTCATTCATTATTTAGATCATTTTGAATGCGAAACTGATATGTTAAACTGTTGTTTAACGTCTTGTATATTAACCTTTTACCACACAATCCCGAGTTTTCACCGGAAGAAGCCCTTTGAAAACAATGCGGAAAAAGAAATAGGAAAATACTGGATACAAGCATTTTCCCCTTTTCTCGTGTTTTTTTTCAACCCTTTTAGAATGTTTTCATCAATTTAATCACAATTAACTTTATTGTCTGGAACAGCTTTTAATGTAGACGGCCGTAAAATGTTTGGTTTTGTAAAGAGTTAAATAGTTGACTATTGCATCCGGTGCTGTTAACCCTTTACCACACAACGGCAACTTTTAACGCGGAAGAAGCCTTTTGAAATCATTGTGGGAAAAGGAGAAAATGCTTGTAACCAGCATTTTCTCCTTTTCCCAGTTTTTTTTTTTTTTTTTTTTTTTTCAAAGCAAAAATTGCACCATTTGAGCAATTTTGAAATCGTCATCTCCAAATGCTTTCAATTTGGATAGGTCTAAAATTTTTGCTGTGTGCTAATGGGTAAATTAACTGTATAATCCAAGTTAATCCTCAACCTGCTAAAAAAAGTTAAATAAAACATTCTGGCGGATATTTATATTTTTTTAAAAGAAAAATATCCCATTATTGGTTAGTATAGATCCAAGATAAGATTTTACAGACTGTGTAGCCTGATCTTGTTCCACACTGTCTGTCTGCTCCTCTGTCTAGAAAGACGTCTTTTAAAATCCTTGATAAAAATTGGTGAAACATCATTCATGTATTCCTTACGATAGTCCACCGATAAAGATTCCTTTTTCATTTGATGCCGTATCATCGGAAAAAGGAGGGGGGGGGGCTTGATGTATATTTCTATTACGGACTGATATCTTTCTAACTATTGGACAAAATTTTATGAAACTTCGTATTAATTTTGTTTATAGGCCGCATCTAAAAATGTCATTTTAGGCAGGAGATTTCATCTCAACAAAATAACCTGTTTTAAACTGAAAGTTAACATACTGAAGTTTTTCGTAATATTTCTTGTGTTAGAGAAGAAAATAGTCAAGAGCGTCGGGTAAAGTCAATGGATTGAACTGCATTTGAATTGAACCAAATTGGATTTAATAACCAGAATGAACTGATGGACCTGGAACGGACTCAGAAACCAAATATGACAATATTTCTTCGGTCATTTACCATTGCCACACATTAGTTCCAAATTCGCTAGTATGTCAGTATTTTCAGTATTTTGATAAGAAATAGGGCTGCAAACATGTGCAAATACTCTTGAAGAATGATGTCGGAAAGAGCACAGGCGCTTAACGTATAAATTCTAAAACAGGTCAAAAATTCTAAATATTTTTGCTGGGTGAGCCATTACCAAATTGCATATAGATTGCGTCAATGTTAACCTTGATATTTAGCATATTGAGGGGGTTTTTAGAGCGAAGAACTTCAAGCGCTTATGGAGAGAAGAACATTTCGCAACAAATGTCATGGCAATCGGTAGGGTTGCTCAGCAGATATGGCCCTTCTGTAATTTGCAATGGCTATCTCCAGCGGCTGCATGCTTTGAAATATTTTGACCTGGTCAAAGAAAACTTTACAGATTTTCAGCAAACGGTTTGGAGTTTCTAATCAATAAGAAAAAGTTTCAATTGCACTGAATACAAGGAATGCAATTTGTCCATTATCTGGGATTTCTTTCTATATGCTGTCAATTTTGAGCGTATTTGCTTCAAAATGACTATTCATTACGTTAACATGCCCGTGCAGTTCAAACCCCTGTAAACCCCACTTTATAAAGTGAAAAGTGGGGTTTGCAGGGGTATGGGCTATTTTTCTTATTTTTGTTTAAAACATAGGTTTTGGTTGATCGTTAGAACTGCCTAACCGAGGCGGTTCCAAAGAGCCCTTAAAATTTATGTTTGGATCAGAAATAAGAAAAGATATCAAGGTTTATATTGATAATAAATAAACCTTCTGACACCATGTCACACAGCATTTAATTGTATAGGTATGATAAGATAATGATTTCATATTTGATGATCAGCTTACAGTCTCGTTTTGGACTCACACAACAGAATTTTAGACCTCTATAATTTCCTTATAAATTTGGACGGATTACATGAAATTTACGTCAAAATGTTTCTCTTTCCAAAACAATTCTTCATGTTCCAAGATCATTCTAAGTTTAAAACTTTGACTGATTTGATACATATAACACCAAATTAAATGATTTGAGAAAAAATATTTGTTTGAGAAAATGCAAGTGTGTGCCTATTACAAAATCATAGCGAAAAGCAGGATTTTAATATCAGAAGCATGGTATACCATGGATACCATTGCAAATATGATATTTCTCTTTGTGTGTTATAAGTGAACAGAAAACTGAGTATTTTGGTTGGTATGGTAACAGAGCCATGGCATAATATCCTATTTGCAAGGATATCCATCGTATACCATGCTTCTGACATCGGACTTCTGCATACTGTTATGATTTGTGAAAGGCAAACACTTGCATTTTCTCAACAAATATTTTTTCTCAAATCATTTTATTTGGTGTTATACGTGTATGTGTATTTTCAGGTTAATGTATACTAGTTGGGCCCATTCCTGGACTTACAGTGACGGATTTTGGTGTAACGTCGAAATGTTTCCAAAAGAAAAGCTACTACTGTTCGTATAAGTGCACTGCCCATCACGAAGTCATTGAACATGCGTGCTCAAGGTATCCGTTACAGGCCCTACAATTTCGTATAGTAACTCTAAATCCAGAAAATGGAAAGTTTGGCTACTCCCGTATGTTGTATGATGATCTGATTCCATTAGAGAAAGAGACTGTGGGGATGCGCAGGATCGCCTAAACCTTTGCTGTACGCATATGCAATAACTGTTACTTTCCTGTGTCACAGCTCACATGTAAAACTGATTTCGCACACGATAACTGCAGAGTTAATAGTTCCTTACAAGCTGTTGTCTAACTAAACGGTCCGCTCCTAACACTAAACATTGCTATCTGCTTAAGGTTCATGTTTAGTGGTTTTTTTGCTTATTTTCTTACGTTAATAATTCTGTAATTATTAAAATTTGTCCAGGAAAGCCAAATGTCAAATTTAAGCTCTGGATGAGTACAAGCTATTTTACATAATTATACCTACTTGCCTTACATAATAAAACTAAAACATTACAGAAAAAGATGACATCATTTGAAACCTACAAAATAATAATGACACAACAAAATTGCTTAAGTTTTGGAGAAAACACAGGCTATGGTACATACCAGGTACTGCTACTACCAAAAATCCTATAGTTTCTTTAAAAAGGCAGAAATTTAAGTCATTATGTTTGACATTTTTCCCTCATTGGATTGTCAACCATGTTTGAACTACTTTTTTGTGTTTTTAGTAACAGGTATGGTGTCTCCACAGGATCAAAATGTACAAGTGGTAGTGCATAATAAACTTTCATTAGTAATTTTAGATAATAAAACAAATAAAAATGACCTGTACAAGTGGAATTTCCATGTCCACGTCCAAACCCTTTCTCAAAAACAGCAGTTACAAAAGGTGTTACCAGTCTGGTAGATAGGATTTAGAATCAATTTTTGACATAAGCATTTTTTTTCATTGTTCTTTTTGTGTGTGTGATGGGGTTGTGGGGGTGCTGTTTTTGAGAAAGGGTTTGGAAGTGGACATGGACATTTCTCTTGTACAGGTCATTTTCATTTTATCTAAAATTATTACTGGAATAAATTGACCTGAAATTGACCTTTATGCAAAGAGTACTTAAAACGTGAATATTTAAACCATCGGGTATAATCAGACTGGTCGGAAACTCTGTTAACGGTAAATGTCGGGTTTGACCCTTACTGCGCCTTAGTCAATATAAAACGGTTTTGCGGATGGCATAAATTGAAATCAGGCTGCACAGAAAGCGCATCTTAGATCTAAGTCACCCGCCATGTATTACCAATTAAAACCAACAATATAATGGTTATTTCAGGTATTTCAAGTATTCTTTGAAAACACTATAAATCTATTAGCAGCATAAAGAGTTTAGAAACATGCACATAGTTCCGCGTGCAGACGACATTAGCCGGAGCCAAGTTAGGACAAGAAATCAAGTGTGTAATATATGGTAATTGAGGTCATTTATTTCATGTCATTTTGTTCAGGTAATACTAATGAAAGTTTATTACGCACAACCGCTTGTACATTGATCCTCTTGAGACATCATACCTGTTACTAAAAATAAGTAGGTCAAACATGGCTGACAATCCAATGAGGGAAAAATGTCAAACATAATGACTTAAATATGTGCCTTTTTAAAGAAACTATAGGATTTTTGGTAGTAGCAGTACCTGGTATGTACCATAGCCTGTGTTTTCTCTAAAACTTAAGCAATTTTTTATGTCATTATTATTTTGTAGGTTTCAAACGATGTCATCTTTTTCTGCAATGTTTTAGTTTTATTATGTAAGGCAAGTAGGTATAATTATGTACAACAGCTTGTACTCATCCAGAGCTTTAATTTGATATTTGGCTTTCCTGGACAAATTTTAATAATTACAGAATTATTGACGTATGAAATTAAGCAAAATAAACACCTTACATGAACCTTAACTGCATGTTCTTGAAGAGTTCACAAACCACAGGACTTGCTTTTATTACACATGAGTAAATGCTTGTGCCAAAAAGAACGGATACACAACGGTGTTTTGCATTTATTAGAACGTACAAACTGCATGTATACATCCAATTTATTCGTTGAAATCCGCCCTATATAAATGAATCATAGCACTAGTGGCGACACAATCGTCTAGACTGACATCTGAATCAACGAGCTGTTACCCTTTCTAAGGATACAATGACTGACGAAGAATGTAACAGAAATTTTATTGTTTAACTGGTTATTTCCTAGTAAATTTGTCGGTTGCATTCTCGATTAATCATCGACAGCCGTATCCAGTAACGTCAAAAACTGTACCCGGCAAACTTTCAGATCATCGACAGCAGTATCAGCGAAAACAAAAAAGGTGCCATAGATGCATATAAGCGCATGCACACACACAAATAAAAGGTAATCATGTATACTTATGATGTATCTGCATTGTACCGCCCTCGATTTGCCATGACACTGAATAAGAATCACGCATTTCCCCGAAAATATTTATTTTACATATTTTCACGATTAACTGCGCTCAGTGTTAAAACAGGATATTAGCCAAACTTCCAAAACACTTAAAACAATAGCAAAATATATCAGAAACTGTTTGAACCCAAAAATGTAGAAACATACAGTAAAATTACACACTTATAGCGTATTTTAATCACCTTGTCCCCCTGTCGACAGCCGTACTGTTCGGTCGAAAACCGTATTCCTCGGTCGACAGCAGCTTTACCCAGTACCGGCTCGGTCGACAGCACAGGTAGCGATTTTGTTATTACCCCCGTGCAGTGAGATAACTAATAAACTAATAGGAAAGTAATATATGTATATGCAGGTCTCATGGTGAAAGTTAACTCATTCATGTTATGCCTGGGTTTGAACATTTCTAGGATGGGGCTCAAGGGCACTTCTAAAGGACGGCCTAGTGTCTCCAGTGAGGATCAATCCCAGTACCTCCATAACTAGAAGATAGCACTAGGTTTTACATCAGTGACTTCCAAAAGACCTGTAGCGGCCAAATATTTGCCATACTACCAGTATTTGAGAAACCACAGGATTCAATTTCTGGTAACCAACATTTTCCTCTTTTCTCACTTTGTTTCATTCCATTTCAAAGATAAATCCGATTATTTAAGCCACCTTTGTCTGCATATACATGTATTTTCATTATGGACATGTCTAAAATTCTTTGGTAAAGTTAGGGGTTGAGGAATGTTCAAACAACTATCAAAGGTTACAGTATGCTTTTTTATAATCTGACATGCCAGATAAAATTTGACAACATAAATTTCTCTCTCCAACCCCCAAGAAAGTTGTTAGAACATTGATAAAACGAGAGGACCAAGATGGCCCTGGATCACTCATGAATTTTTGACGGGATCATAGCCATTTTTTTTGAGGCATTGAAACTTTGGAAACAAAATCATTATTTTGCCAAGCAATTTCGTAAAGGTCACCTATAAAAGTCATTTCAAAATCTGTCAACACCCCTACAATCATCACCACAGCAATGATTTTGACGAATCAGAATTCTGCAAATAAATTTTTGGATAGATCACTCAAGGACAATTTTTTGAAAAAGAGCACATGCTCAATAGTGACTAAAGACAATTGGCTGTTGTTTTTCAACTGATAAAAAAAAATCCCATACAATTTTTGAAAAGGGTCAGCCTAGGAACATTTCTATGGAATTACTTCAAAATCTGGCCAGCGTACCAGAGAAGAAGAAGTAAGAAATTCCTTTTTATGAATTTCTTCATATCTGTATAGTCTAAATAGCCCACAGCCACAAGAGCCTTGTTTCTTGATGAATCAAACAATTTGAAAAAAGAAGTTTACCCAAGAAATATTTCTGTGAAATTATTTCAAAATCTGACCTGCAGTTTCAGAGAGGAAGAATTTTTACTAATTTCTTCATTTCTGTATAGCGCTAGTAGCCCCCATTCACCAGAGCCGTGTTTCTTGACGGATCAAAATTTCGCAAGCCATTTCAGAGAAGAAGAATTTCAAAGAATTTCTCAGAAAATTCCATTTGGTTGCAATGACCACCAGAGTTTTTAATGGAATCAAAGTCTGTGAACGGTTTTTAAAGCGGACCTCCCAAGGAACATTTCAGCCAAGTTTTGTCTGAATTGGCCAAGCTGATTAAGAGCAGTTGATGTTTAGAATTCATCTCATGAGGCTTAATTAAAAGCCTAAAAGAAGAATAAAACGCAACTTGATTACCTTGTCTTTCCCTGGTGTTAACTTTTTGATGATTGTCTTCATAAACCGTTCCTGCATTTTCGTTGTTTCTTCCAGTTTTGCTACTGTCTCTTTGTAGGAATTTTCCAGCTCATCCTATATTGCAAAACATTTTTATACTCAACAAATTTCAATGACAGTTAACCATTCTCCATACATTTTTTCTGACTTTTCCATATTGTATTAATTGTAGACAACAAATCATATCTTGCTTAAATGTGGGTAAAATGAAAAAAGACTTGTACCTGAAAGAGGAGAAAACTTGGTGGAATTCATTTTTCATCAATTTTCAAAAGCTCTCTGAAAGGTCATTTCAAGGTAGTGGACCAGTAATAGAAAACAGCTATTTCCACTATGTACAACATAATCCTACAAAATTTGTTATGATTAAAAATGTGTAATGCGATACTGTTTTAACCAAGCCACTTTTTCCTTTTTCCCATTTTAAAATTATCATTTTTTAAATCCAAAGCCACTATATTCTCATTATAAAGGGAAATAATGATTAACTCCCTTTTCTGGTAACTTATTAAAGTATATATAAATAATATCAAGATAGACATCAAAGGAATTTCTGGTGGGTTGAAAATGAGCACAAGTATTATATCTGTATACATCGGTATTTATCAACTATCAAGAAATTTTATTCCATGTTGCATAGGAGTCATAGATACACCCATGTGTTTCCTGGCTTTCTCACATCAGTCTTGAAAACATATCTATCACTTTAACTGTATCAGATAACAGAATTTTAGACTTGTACAGCATCTGCAGACAAAAAATAACTTTAGAAATAGAAATTGCACTGGAAAGAATAGAAAAGACTGTGGAAAAAGGAGAACATTGTGGTTTCCAGTACTTTCTCCCTTTACTGCAATGTTCTCATAGGTCTCCTCTCTCAGTTTTTAAAACATTTTAATTTTTAGTAAAGGGATTATTAACATGTTACTAATTAAATCATCCTTTTTACTACAATCATTATGAAGGATTGAAGCCATACTGCTATCTTCTTTTACCGTCTTTGGAATAGGTAAGTAAGAGAAACAACTCTTGTGCAAATTTATTGCAGCTAGACAAGAGTTGCTTCCCTGTGACCAATATCAGAAGGTAAACATACTGGCGTAAGTTGTACTCTAGCCTGCTTTCTGCATAAAACTGGGATAATTATGTTTTTGTATCTTTTCCCCTGAAGGCAACTTTTCTCTCTTGTAGCAGACTAGTCTTAAAACATTGTAGAAAGAGGAGGAAATGCTGGTTTCTCCTATTCCCACATTCTCTAAAGCCCTCTTCCTCAGTTGTTAAAACACAATTTTAAATCTAGATTGGTTAAGCAACATGTTACTGGCTATAGTATCCCTATATCAGCTATCCTTAAAGTCCTCAGCATGTACGATGGAAGACATTACCACCATTGTTTTACAGCCGCTCGATTGTTAAAACAAGGGAAACAAATAATCTATTTCTATATCTGTCATACAAGAGTTGAGCAACGTACAGTGTCGCAAATCGGAAGCTGCTGCTACTGTACGCCCGAAATCAGTCAGCTGCAGTAAACAAGTTTAACAACACAGGCTGGCACGCGTAATCTAGCATACAGAAATTGATCGGGTGTTTTGCATTTGAGAGGTAACAAGTTTTTCTATCAATACATACTGCGATTTGGTACATAAACCGTGCGAGTTTTGTACAGGAAAGCTGCATCACCAAATTTTGTCGTTGTCGGCTGCCATGATCGCTAAACCTTTGCTTTCTACTCTTTCGGAAAGATCGGAAATCATTTTCTGATACTGCAGACAGATAAAGAAATCATTCAGCTTCACGTATACATGTCTATGGTAGCATTCAATGCCATATCCATTGAAATGATTTGCTTTTTATCAAGGTACCATTACAACGTTCACTGTACGGCTAGCTGCCAACCTTGATTTTTGTACTGCTCGGTTAGCTGCGACATTCTCGGTAAGGAAATAATGAGAATTGTGTACATCTTGGATATAGTTTTATCATATATTGATTGAGAAAAGAAGATCAATATCATGCTAGGTTAAGGAGTGTTGCAAGAAATGACGTATAGCTCTTAAGATGTGAGTTTGGCAGTGGTGAATGTACAAAGTTCGTAATCGAACTTTCCGGGTTCCATTTCCACCCTTTAAAGATTGGGTTAATCAAGGGGTCGTAAATAGGTCTACCATCCTATTCCTATAAACGATCCATAGTCAGTGGTGTGTCAGTATTTTGACATTTACTTTTGAAACCCAGTACAAACACGTGTTAAAAGCGAGAGGCAGGAATGGTGCCTGGCCGGTCAATAACAATTGTCTGAAAATCTTGGATGATCCGTCGACATAGCCGTTTAGAGGTTACATGTGTATTAAAAGAATCGGCTTCGTTTAACCCCTTATCCAATAAGGCATTTCTATGGTATCTCTAATTGAACCTAAATAACAGCAAGGATGAAACTGTTTCTTATTTGTATGTGACACCTCTTGATAGTGTAGAAAACATTGTGGCAAAAGGTGAAATTGCTCGTCACGAGCAATTTCACCTCTTGCCACAATGTTTTCCAAAGGCCTCTACAAGCAATGCGTAGAAATGAGTATCTGTGGAGTAAAGGGTTAAGCTAGTGCTACATTAGGCCTATGTGAGATCACATCTAAATAGACTTGTAACGTACCGTCATTTACAGTCTCATACTTACTGCAGACAGTAGGTGCAGTAGGTTCTCAGACTGACTCTGTATGACGGATTGGCAGCAGTTTTCACTCCAGGCAACATGAATAATCATTGAATGTACGCACATTTTGCTTGCTTAATACGGCAACTTAGAACTGGAAAGTCGCTTGTTCGGTGACACATTCCCTCAAGTAAGTGAATGTGAGTTTTGGAATTGATGAAATATTAATCATCATTGGGTAAGAAATCATTCGATCACTATATATCTCTTCGACATTTTCAACAAAATTATCATGTGATCAAAAACACTTTGTCATTAGCTCGTTACCACAGACCATGTTTGGCACCTGAGGGCCGTTTAGTCGAGCATTTACGAGAAAATACAATTATAAGTGTTACAGAGAACTCGGAAATGCTAAGCTGGGCCGGAAATGGCAAATTATTGTTTTTCTGTTAACTTTTGCCGATAAAAAGGGATCCTTGTAAAGCTTAGATGACAAGTTTATTTAATTAATAAAATCTGTTTCCCTTTTCTTTTATGTCAAAATAACCTTTAGCCTCACAGATGAGAATTTTAACGTATTTGAGAATGACTTTCAGTATTGTACAAAAAGGAGAAAATGTTAGGCACCAGAAATTTCTTTTGTTTTCAGTGAGATTTATACCTTTCAAAGGAAAATGCTACCAACTGAACGTCTGCAAATGCTTTAATTTGGTAAAGACTTAAGACTTGAGGATGGATGTGCGACATAAAATCGTGAAATTAGGTCAAGAAAGAAAACCTGAAAACTTTACGTTTAGCTCGAGTTGAAATCTTTATTTCGTTGAAAAGCTACAAAAACTTACTATATAATTCATTGATGTTCATCAGTGAATTAAAATCAATGATTAGGGGTTGCAAAAAATGGCAAACTTTTACCTATCTGTTGTACAGGAACTAGACCTAAATCAAATAAGAGGACCATTGGCCCTGGAACGCTCACCTTAGACTATAGCTTATGAGTGAAATTCAATTCTTTAAGCAACTTTGGTACAGCTTCACCCACAGAACATCCCTGCCAAGTTTCATCAAGATTGGCCCAGTGGGTTAGGAGAAGAAGATGTTTAAAGAAATTGTTGACGGGCGGCAGACGCCGGACATAGGGCAATCAAATATCAAAGCTTCCAGTTTCAAAAAGAATTTTAAATTTTCCTTCTTTGTTCTATGTTCGAACGTGTGGTCCCCGGGGCTGGGTCAGTTTTAACCAAAGCAGCATCCTTGGAACAAACTTGGTAGAGGTCCACTCAAAGATGCTACTTACCAAATATCAAAGCTCTACACCTTCCCGTTTAAGAGAAAAAGAAATTTAAATTTTTCCTTCTTTGTTCCTATGTTCCAACCTGTGACCTCCGGGGCATGGCCAATTTTGACGCCAGGGACATCAGATGACCAAACTTGGTAGAGGTCCTCTAGAAGATTCCGCATACCAAATATCAAAGCTCTGCACCTTTAAGTTTCAAAGAAGATTTCTAAAGTTTTCCTTCTTTGTTGCTATGTTCGAACCTGTAATCCCCCCGGGGCAGAGCCAGTTTTGACCCCAAGGGCATAATATGAACAAACGTGGTAGAGGTCTACTAGGAATTGCTACATGCCAAATATCATAGCTCTATGCCTTCTAGTTTTAGAGAAGAAGAATTTTAAAATTTTCTTTCTTTGTTCATATGTTCGAACTTGTGGCCCCGGGGCGGGGCCAGTTTTGACCTCAAGGACATGATTTAAACAAACTTGGTGGAGGTCCACTAGGAGATGCCACATACGAAATAGCAAAGCTCTACGCCATCTTGTTTCAGAGGAGAAGAATTTTAAAGTTTTCCTTCTTTGTTCCTATGTTCAAACTAGTGACCCCCTGGGTGCGGTCAGTTTTGACCCCAGGGACATCATTTGAACAAACTTGGTAGAGGTCCACTAGGAGATGCAACAGACCAAATATCAAAGCTCTACGCCATCTAGTTTCTGAGGAAAATAATTTTAAAATTTTCCTTCTTTGTTCCTATGCTCAAACTTGTGATCCCCGGGGTGAAGCCAGTTTTGACCCTATGGGCATAATTTGAACAAACTTGGTAGAGGTCCACTAGGAGATGCTACATACCAAATATCAAAGCTCTACGCCTTCAAGTTTCAGAGGAGAAAAAAATTAAAGTTTTCATTCATTGTTTCTATGCTAAAACTTGTTATCCCACTGGGTGGGGCCAGTTTTGACCCTAGGGACATAATTTGAACAAAGTTGGTAGAAGTCCATTAGGAGATGCTCCATACCAAATATCAAAGCTCTGCGCCTTCTAGTTTCAGTTTCAGAGAAGAAGATTTTCAAAAATTTCGTGTTTTTTTTTTTTCCTTTTTGTTGCCATAGCAGCCAGAGTTATGGGTGGAATTAAATTCTTTGAACAATTTTGGTAGAGGTTCACCCAAGGAACATTCCTGCCAAGTTTCATGAAGATTGGCCCTGTGGTTTAGGAGAAGATGTTTAAAGAAATTGTTGACGGACGCCGGACATCGGACGCCGGACATAGGGCGATCACATTAGCTCACCTTTAGCACTCTGTGCTAAGGTGAGCTAAAAATAATATCCGCGATTTTTTCCATGTAATAAAAGGATTTATCACTGGAGCCGGATTTGTGTAATTCATGAAATGTCTGGAGGAAAACAAGAAAATCTCACCTGATATTGTTTGAATTTATATATTTATATATGTCGCGGTCCAAACTGGAATCTTGGCAGATTCGGAATCTACCTAGACCAAACTGGAATTTTGCCTATACCAAAATAGTTTTCCAGTTTGGCTAGGCAGCTCCACAATCTGCCCAGAATAAATCGGAATATTTTCTCGTTTTATATAATGCGACTACATATTAACCATCTTATTTAACTTAAAGGTGGGTACTTAGATTTTTCACATCCCACCAAATTAAAAAATATATATATATCACTGAAATTTATATGAAAAAAAAAATACAAATCATCAATAATTAGGAATCATAAAATTACCAAAAGAAATGTTTTTGATGGTATTCCCTTACAAGGCTACGTAGCCTTTTAAGCTATTTTTAGATTTCGCGCCAAAAAATTAAAAAGCAGTATGGGAATGTTAAGTGAATGCAACGTGACCAATGGCGCTTAAATTCCATAACTTAACAAACATGTAACAGGCCCGTAGAAAGCAATTTTGGATGGGGGGGGGGGGGGGTAAAATTTTCAGAATCTGCTTGTCGTCCCGATTTGACATATATTGCGTTTGGTTATGCAATGAGAAAAAATCCATCTACTAATACTAGGGACCAAAATAGACGGAAATTTGTTCAACAATGTGGTGATTAATGAGATTTGGAGAAAAAATAGAGCAGAAAATCACACTGAATGAAATGTGACCTCAGAAATTCCATGGATCGCCGCCATTTGTCTAGAACTATTTTAATTTGTGTGAAATTTACTCTGAACTTTTATTTCATCCTCTTTATATACGACGATTTTCTAGCAATGTTCGGCCAAACACTGACACAGTCATTTTATTGGTGATCAAATTATTGGGGGAACCCGCCCCCCCCCCTCCCCCCCCCCCGTTCCTACGGCCCTGTGTAATTATCTTCAATAATGTCTTCCTCAGACGCTATGTTTGAAGCTTCATCTGTGTATTTCTGGTATGTAAATGAGCGAGTTGCTCATGTAAAAGAAAATATCGTCTTTCCCGTCGGTGTCGACATGGGCTGTAGTAAATCTCTAATTTCTCTTGTTGTCGGGTGGTTTTCGATTACTGACGTTTTATGAATGAAAATCTTAACGCTTTGGGAGAATAAGGGTGATTTTTTTTTTTTTTTTTTTTGGGGGGGGGGGTTTGTCCCAAAATCTGAAGGGGCACCTTTAAAGGTGGGTATTTAGAATTTTTACATCTCACCAAATTAAAAAATATATATATCACTGAAATTCATATGAAAAAATCATACAAATGATCAATAATTAAGATTCATAAACTTACAAAAAAAAATTTTTTTTTGATGGTATTCCCTTAAAAGGCTACGTAGCCTCTTAAGGTATTTTTAGATTTCGCGCCAAAAATCAATAAAGCATTGTTGGAATGTCAAGTGACTGGCACGTGACTAATAACGCTTAAATCCCATTACATAACAAACATGTAATAATTATTTTCCATAATGTCTTCTTCGGACGCTATGTTTGAAACTTCCTCTGTGTGTTCCTATGTATAAATGAGCGAATTGATCATCTAAAAATAGAACGTGTCTCCCGTTGGTGTCAACCTGGGCCATAGTAAATCTCTAATTTCTCGTGTTGTCGGATGGTTTTCGACTACTGGGGTTTTATGAATGAAAATTAAAAGGCTTTGAGAATATAAGGATGATATTTTTGTAAAATTTTCGTCGCAAATTCTGAAGGGCCACCTTTAAACTCCAATATAAAAGAAGTTTAATCAGAAATTCTGAGTAAGATTAAATTTTGAATGTTTTGCACTTTAGGAAAAAAAATGCAACGTGGAAAACAGAGCAATTGTGGGAAAAACAAATAAATTGCTTCATTAAAAATACGTCTCATTTATAAACACATGAGAATTAAAATGATTAGAAATTTGGAAAAGAATCTATTTTGGTCTACGCTAAAGAATTATTCAAATTTGGTCTAGGCAGATTCCGGATCTGCCTAGATTCTGATCCGGCATACGACATATATATCGAGCTAAAAATCGTGTTTTACCATTTAAGCTGAACCTTTCTGTTCAGTACAATGATGCATTAATGCAGCTTGGTGAACATTTTTTTTATTGTGAAATACAGCTAATCGTTGCGTACAGATGCAGCTAGCCGTAACGTGAACGTCGTAATGGTAGCTTGATAAAAAGTGAATTATTTCAATGGATATGGCACTGAATACTACCATAGACATGTATACGTGAAGCTGATTGATTGATTTATCTGTCTGCAGTATCAGAAAATGATTTCTGATCTTCCCGAAAGAGTAGAAAGCAAATGTTTAGCGATGATTGCAGCCGCCAACGACACAATTTTGTGATGCAGCTTTCCTGTACAAAACTCGCACGGTTTATGTACCAAATTACAGTATGTATTGATTGGAAAACTTGTTACCTCTCAAATGCAACATACCCGATCAATTTCTGTCTGCCACATTATGCGTGCCAGCCTGTTTTGTTAAACTTGTTTACTGCAGCTAACTGATTTTGGGGCGTACAGTAGCAGCAGCTTCGGATTTGCGACACTGTACGTTGGTCCATACTGACAAAGTAAGTGTATATCTTCCCACGTCGTACATCAGCTAGCTTCATTATTATTACTGGGATTTATGGTTTTAACTTATTTCTTCCGCTGACAACCTTTCAACCTTACAGCTGACTACTCTTAAAAATATTGTAGAGAAAGGAGAAATAGTCAGATAGGTTTCTTCTACATGCATTGAATCTCCATGTTGATACCCGTATTTCAAAGGCGTTCCTTAAAAATGATGTTGGCTGGAAATTTAGCTGGTTAGTTTAAGGCAAGAAAAAATACCATTCTTCTCTCCATGGTGTCTTTAAATCTATCTAACTTGTGAGCAACATCGCTGGAATTTCTTGTTAAGCCGTGAAAATTGGAAAACTTTGGCACTTCTATGGGTAGATCTAGCGGCGGGGGTAGACTTATCCGTCGGCTCATTCTGAAATAACGAAAGAATCATAAATTAACACTTTCATAACCGATGGTGACTAAAGTCAAGATCAGATTGCACAGAAAGTTCAGTCTGATCTTCGATCTACACCATCCTCAACTGACGAAAGCCAACTTCAATGGCAGTGAATATCTGCTGTTAGACCTGAAAAAATTTAAATTCCTCAAGTCTGTTTTGAAAGGGTTAATATTTATCCTGCTAATTAAGTAAAATAAAACTTTCTAGTCGATATTAAAAAACCAAGAATTTTCTCCTTCAAAGTACTTGTGGGTACAGATATCTCCTTATCGAACGCGTTCTGTTGCGGTCTGATCTTGAACTACTAGTATGTTGTTTGCAAAACGGTCCTTAAGTCGTGATTGGTATCCTAAGTTCTAACAAGAGGGCCCTGGATCGCTCACGTGAATTTTTGACAGGACCATAGCCAATTTCTTTTGGGGCATTGAAACTTTGGAAAACAAAATCATATAATCATTATTTCGTCAAGCAATTTTGCAAAGGTCACCTGTAAAAGTCATTTCAAAATCTTTTAACACCCATACAATAATCACCACAGCAATGATTTTGATGAATAAGAATTCTGCAAATAAATTTTTGGATAGATCACCCGAGGACAATTTTTGAAGAAGAGCACAGTCATGCTGGACTGGATAGCGACTAAAAACATTAAGTCGAACAAGAGCACCACATGCAGGTGCCAACAATTCGCTGTTGTTTTTCGATGTATATGAATATTCCTAGCAATTCTTGAAAAGGGTCATCCGAGGAACATTTCTGTGAAATTATTTCACAATCGAAACTGAGGTTCCAGAGAAGAAGCTCTCACGGTGAGAGGTTAGATATATAAGCACTTGAAACCTGCCTTGCTGTTGAGCTAGCCTTTACAGCGATGCAGTTTGGTTTAATCCTCTCAGTGACAATTTATCAACGCACATTAGGTTAGTGCCTGGATGGCTAACCAGGCCGTTGCACGTTACAAAGCATTTACAAATTCTTCTCCATGTCCCTGTAGTGCAAACAGCCCCACCACCAGAGCCATGCTTCCTGACACAACTTTGCAAACACTTTTTGAAAAGAGTCACCTAATGAACATTGCCGTGAAATTATTTCAAAATCTGACCAGCACTTTTAAAAAATTCTTTATGTCCATGTAGCCTAAATAACCTACACCAAAATTTCTAGAACAATTTGCTAAAAAGGTTATCCAAAAAACATTTCTGTGAAATTATTTCAAAACATGACCAGCCGTTTCAGAGAAGAAGATGTTTTAAGTATTTCTTCAATTCTGTATAGTGCAAGTAGCCCCCATTCCCAAGAGCTATGTTTCTTGAACAATGTTTGAAAGAGGTCAACCAAGAAACATTGCAGTAAAATTATTTCAAACTCTGACAAGCGGTTTCAGAGAAGAACTTTTAAGAGTTTCTTCATGTCCTTATAGTCTAAATAGCCTCAGCAATCAGAGCCATGTTTCTCGACGGAACAAAATTTCTGGAACAAGCTTTCAAAAAGGTCAACCAAGGAAAATCTCTGCAAATTCATTTCAAAATCTGACACGCCGTTTCATATAAGAAGAGTTTTTTTGAGAATTTCTTCATTTCTGTATAGTCCAAGTAGTCCCAATCCAAAAGCCACGTTTCTGGACGGATCAAAATTTCGCGAACAAATTTTGAAAAGGGTCACCTAAGGAACATTGCTGTAAAATTATTTCAAAATCTGGCCAGTGGTTTCAGAGAAGAATTTTAAAGAACTTCTTCATGTCTAAATAGCAAACAGCAATCAGTGCCATGTTTTTTGAAGGATCAAAAGTTCTCGAACAATTGGCAAAAAAAGTTAACCAAAAAACATTTCTGTGAAATTATTTCAAAATATGACCTGCCGTTTCAGAGGAGATTTTTTTTAGTATTTCTTTATTTCTGTACAGTGCAAGTAGCCCCCATTCCCAGGAGCCATGTTTATTGATTGATCAAAATTTCGCTAAAAACTTTTGAAAGCAGTCAACCAAGGAATATCTCAGTGAAATTATTTCAAAATCTGACCAGCGGTTTCAAAGAAGAAGAATTCTTAAGAATTTCTTCATTTCTGTATAATACAAGTAGCCCCCATTCCCATGAGCACTGTTTCTTGACAGATCAAAATTTTGGAAACGATTTTTGAAAGGGGTCTACCAAAGAACATCTCTGTGACATTATTTTAAAATCTGACTGGCCGTTTCAGAAAAAAAGACTTTTTGAGAATTTCATTATTTCTGTATAGTGCAAATAGCCTCAATCCAAAGGCCATGTTTCTAGGAAGATCAAAATTTCGCGAATAATTTCTGAAAAGGGTCACCCACGGAACATTGCTTGGAAATTATTTCAAAATCTGACTAGCGGTTTCATAGAAGAATTTTTAAGAATTTCTTCATGTCCTTCGTACTCCCTAAACATGTCCTAAACTCATCGATATCCCGGCCTGATTCAATTTATCTGTTATCTGGGCATTTTTTCTTTAAGTTCAAACTTCCATTACACAGATACTTCATTGTTTAGTCCGGAATATACCAGTAATTTATGTTCCTCATTAATTTAACAAGAATCGCAAGCTTTAAAATTACCAAACGATATATACATATATTTAGCAGTATAAAACGATTTCACGATGTTTGACCTGACATTGGAAGATCATTAAAAAGAAAAACAAATAATAAGTAATCATTTTTTTTTCCAGTTCGAGAGAAAAAACCGAGTAGACGAATAAAACTAATAAAAACATGAGCATACTTTTATGTATTCGCTCTGTATATTATTCTAAGAATAACAGAAAAAAGATAGTAAGTTGACTTACACATTGATCATGTATAATCTAGTTCTAATCACTAATAATCGAAGACGGTCACGAGAGTCAGACTATGTTATATGACATATTGTAACAAGTAGGACAGTAGAAGACTCATGTGGCGTGGCATACCGATATCAAGAAATATCGCATTTCCCTTGCTCAGATTTTAGCGTAAAAGTGGACAACATGTGCAACAGATCTTGTCCTAAAGGAAAGACAGCTTAATTGGTTGCCGTTCTTTTTTTTAATGAATAAATAATAGGTAGAGGGAGATTAAATAAAAGATTGTACACAGATGGGGAGAAGAAAATGGCTTTACATTTACATTGTTACAAAGGTTAAAATACAGAGACCAATGATGCAGAAAGATGACATTTGTCTTTGATTAAAACAAATGTCTAACATGTGCCTAAATATCATTTTGTTAAAAAAGCAGGATCGGGGGCTATCTAGTCTTTACCTTCCAGGACATCTATAAGATTAGTAACATCACTTTTGAAAAGAAAAATGATTATATTGACTGTTTTTTTTTAAACTTAACATTTCTTTAAAGAATTATTTGGGAGAAAATCCAGCAAACAGATATAAAGAGCATTCTACTTAGCAAATTATTCTAATTTTGGAAGAAGTTGAATTAAAACTTATATAGAGTCTACTCAAACGAACAAATAAGTTGGAGGAAAAACATGATTACACTGCTTAAGTCCAACCTGAAATAGTCTAAAATAATGATCTACGAGTATAGATAATAATATATATTTTTAAGTAAAGAAACGGGTATTACATGTAAGACTGTCATTCTTGAAAATTTATGT
This sequence comes from Tridacna crocea, assembly GCA_943736015.1. NCBI lineage: Eukaryota > Metazoa > Mollusca > Bivalvia > Cardiida > Cardiidae > Tridacna > Tridacna crocea. Next base: position 29,317,490 of record OX031070.1, read on the forward strand.
TTGTCATCTGCGTTAACAGTTTTACCAAGTATAACTCTGTATCTTGAAATCGTGGATCTAAAGATTAATGATGGATATCAATCTTAATGTAATTAATCAGATTTATTAATTCATATGTACTTTATTTATATATACTTCCAGCTCCTAATGATGCAGAATGTCTAGGTTTTGATAACGGCAAGATAGCATTCGCTCTGAATGGGAAAATGCTGACCGCCTATTGGCTTATTGGTTTCTGATTGACAGCTCTGGCGTTTGGTCAATTCCCCAGAGCCATGTTTCTTGACGGACCACAATTTCGCAGACAAATTTTGAAAAGGGTCATGCAGGGAACATCTCTGTGAAATTATTTCAAAATCTGACCCGCCGTTTCAGAGAAGAAGAAATTTTAAGAATTTCTTCATTTCTTTATAGTGCAAGTAGCCCCCATTCCCCAGAGCCATATTTCTCGACAGATCAAAATTTCGCGAATAACTTGAAAAGGTTCAACCAAGGAATAACTCTGTGAAATTACTTCAAAATCTGACCAGCCGTTTCAGAGAGGAAGACTTTTAAAGAATTTCTTGGAAAATTCCATTTGGTTACTATGGCAACCAGAGTATTTGATGGAATCAAATTGTGAGAACACTTTTTAGGAAGTCCTCCCAAGGAACATTCCAGCCAAGTTTGGTCCAAATTGGCTCAGCGGTTTAGGAGGAGGTGATGTTTAAGGAATTGTTGACAACGCACGACGGACACCGGGTGATCCTAAAAGCTCCCCTTGAGTATGTTGTGCTCAGGTGAGCTAAAAATAACTTTTTGATTGACTGAGTTTTTTTGTTACAGCAAAAATCACATGAATAGTCAGTCTTGGGATAGAAGTTAATTTGAAATGGTCAATGGGTAGAACCCCAGAAGTACTTTACCTATCACTGAACATGGAAGGCAGTGTAAGAACACAGGGACTACTTTTTCTTCCGATGCTGTCTCTACTGCCCGGCCGGACTGGAAGGGTTGCAGAGTTAAGGTTTGTCTTTTTCTCTTCGTCAGTATCGGAATCACTCTCGCTGCTACTTGTACTAAAACGTTAGATAAAAGAAATCAAACAGTCTAAACCCTTATGTGGCTAAATAACTAAAATGGAATTTTCAAGTCGACAGTAACAAACACAATATTATATAAAAGGTATGTTTCGGGGGATAATACATCCTTATCGGACAGTGAAGATCCAAGATCAGACTGTACGTTCTGTGCAGTCTGATCTTGATCTACGCTGTCTGCAAAAGGTCAGTGATTCGCGCTCACAGTGACTTGAATGACGAAGTAAAAGCGTTCTCGTGAATAGCAAATTTGCAATACATACAGTATATGTTAGACGTTCTTTCATTACCGGGTTTAAAGGTGGGTATTTAGAATTTTTTCATCTCACCAAATTAAAAAACATACATATCACTAAAATTTATATGAAAAAATAATACAAATCATTAATAAGTAAGACTCATAAAATTACCAAAAAAAATTTTTTTTGATGGTGTTTCCTTAAAAGGCTACGTAGCCTCTTGTGGTATTTTTAGATTTCCCGCCAAAAATCAATAAAGCATTTTGGGAATGGCAAGTAACTGGCGCGTGACTTATAACGCTTAAATTCCATTACATAACAAACATGTAATAATTATTTTCCATAATGTCTTCTTCGGACTCTATATTTGAAACTTTGTCTGTGTATTCCTGTATATAAATGAGCGAATTGATCATCTAAAAATAGAACGTGTCTCCCATTGGTGTCAACCTGGGCCGTAGTAAATCTCTAATTTCTCGTGCTGTCGGATGGTTTTCGACTACCGGGGTTTTACGAAGGCAAATTAAAAGGCTTGAGGAGTATAAGGATGACTTTCTTGTATTTTTTTTTTAATTTTCGTCCCAAGATCTGAAGGGCCACCTTTAATTAATCTCCGTGTAAGATTATTCCTTGCAAGTCATCATATAATTACAGATCAATAAACCACATTTTGCCTAACAACCGACTAAATCATGAGCTAGTCTGGTCCTCGTTCATGCAGAAATTTAACGAGTAGCAGATACTTTACAATCCATGTCTACTTGTGCGGACCACCCAGGGCTGATATCCGTTGCTTCTTGCGGGCACAATAATGATGGCCCTGTATCGCATCCACTGGCTAATAAGTAAAAACACTACAAGCCAAACATTACAATATTTGCCCAATTGGTTTCAAACTTGAGGACATACAATTCTTTTCTGTACAACCCTACGGGAAATTTGTGACCCCCAGGCAAAGCCAATTTTGAGCGCAAAGCTATAAAGCCCCAATACCAAATAATACAGGTGTAGAATGTGTGACTATATATAAGAAGATTTTCAAAGTTTTCTCAATGAAGGCCCTGTAAAACAGGAAACCCATGAGACTGTGCTAAATTTAGTAGTTCTAGTCTTTATTAAGGTTAGTAACAAGATAAATTAGAAAGTTTTCACCACAAAAGCCCATGTAAAATTTTGACCCCAGGGCTATTATTCAAAGAAACTTGGTAGAGGTCCAGTAGATAAAGCCACATGCCGAATTTGGTAGCCCTCGGCCATATGGTTTGAGAGAAGAAGATTTTTAAAAATTTTCAATATTTCTCAGTTTTGTTGCCATGGCAACCAGAGTTTTATAAGAAATAAAATTCTTTCAAGGAATTCTGAAGAGGACCATGGCAGGATCATTTCTGTGAAGTTTCATCAAAATTGAATGGGTAGTTTCAGAGAAGAAAATGTTTGAAATAAAAGTTAACGCACGCACAAACGCACTGACGTACAGACGGACTGACGCACAACGGACACCGGGCCATTACAAAAGCCCGCTGGCCTTCGGTCAGTGGAGCTAAAAGAACGCCTTTTCATCGGGCATGGGATGCAGAGTTTGCTCAGAAGAGAGAGGAAAAGAAATTTTATAACACTTGAACTGTGACAAAATATGAATGAGCCATGTTTTTATGAAAAAGGGGTTAATGCATCTGCGAAAAGTATCGCAATTCTGATAAGCGCATTACTGGTTATTTTCTTTCCTTAAACTCTTTACCACACAATCCCAACTTTTAACGACACTGAGAAAGAAGCTTTTTGAAAACATAGTGGGAAAAGAAGAAAATGCTGGTAACCAGCATTTTCTTCTTTTCCCACAACGTTTTCTACCCTTCTCAAAACAAATTACAAATTCTAAGTCACTTTTGTTTTGTCGTCTGCAAATGCTTTCAATTTGGACAAGTGTACAACTTTGTCGTTTGGTAAAAAGTTAAATCTTAATCCTCATTTATAGAAGTGGTACTTAGTAGTATGGATGAAAGTATCTGTCATAGAAATGGAATAAACGAGAAATTTCCTTCGCCAGAACATGAAAAGAAAATACGATAGAAATTTCTGTGCAAACGTTCCAACTCCTGTTTTACCTCGATAGTCGCTTATTTTCTTCAGTAAGAACTATTTTCGGCAGCGGTAATGCGGCTGTATTCCTGTCTTGCAAATCTACGCTGTGATGCTTTCTTACACACTTTTTCTTGGTGTCCTGATCGTCAGAACTATTGTCGTTCAGGTTTAAACTGTCATATCGCCTACGAGACGTTTCTGGAATAGAATCCCGACGTAAGTTTTCTTTGTATTCGGGCGCTTTTTCACCAACAGTGGTATTGCTATCGGCTTTCGTTAACAATGTGTTTTCATTTTCGCATTCGTCTGCGTGAACCGCTATATATTCGGCTTGCTTTTGACTCCGAATTAGATTTAAAACTGCTTTAGCGAGATTGAAGTTTCCTGCATCCCTGGTTTCTTTATCACTTTGATCACAGTCTGAGATATCCGAATGATCTTTTTCCTGTATGACGTCAAGACTCGCAATCGGATACGTTTTGCCGTGATCCAATTGAAAAGAACGCCTCCTCTCGGCTGCACTAGGTTCCTTTTTGCACACGCCTTCTTTCTCCTGAGTATATACATCTTCGCTCATCGCTTTACCTTGGCCTTTTAACTTTGAACGTTTCTGACGAAGATGAAACACTTTCCGTAGTTTTGGAGACATTTGAGAGAGATTGTGTAAATATTTTACTTGCGGTAAATGTAGAAGATTGGAATGTTCTGTATTTTGCGAGTGTTTATTTTGACCCTTAGAGCCTTTCCACGCCGAGGAGGGGTCGGGCGAGCAAGGGGCACTGCGGACCATTTTTCTATGTTCTTCTGTCTCTCTCAGCCGCCTTTGTCCATACTCTCGAATGATTTGCTTAAAGATGGAGAGAAGAAAGAAAGAGAAAAATAGTAATTCCAAAGAAGCAATAACGAGAGTGAGAGAAAAAGTGAGAGAAAAAGAAATAGATTCGCAAGTATGAAATACAGTGAGCTCTGATTGACCTGATTTTGATGATCAAGCCAAACATTTGATGATTTTTACGCCATAACAAGTTTTCTTGTAACTTAATTTCCAAAAACAGGATACTGTTATCCTTCAATATATAATCCCGTATTCAAACGACCCTGAGAGAGAATTATCCTGAAAACATTATAGAAAAGAAGACAAGAGGACTATAATGGTCCTATATCGCTCTTCTGAGTACCAAGTAGCAAAGGCCTAAAATAAGGATGAATACCAAATATCAAGGTTCACGGTCAAATGATAATGAAACAATAGCAGCAAATTGTCGCAATTTGACTTGAGACTTCGAAATTTCGTTTCCAACAAGCAAGAAATACTGTAAAAATGAACTTCAAAGTGGAATTACTCAAAATTCGCACTAGGGAGGGTTATTGTTCTTGCCCACTGTCCTCTGTAATATTGCAACAAACATGCCTAGCAAGTTTGAAGTCGTTCTGACCTACGATGACAAAGTTATATTCTGGACAGGCAGTAAATGCTGTGAAAATAACATTCAAAGGGAAATAAATCAACGACAGCACGAAGTAGAGTTACAATATTTGTGCAGTGCACTTCCAAATATCGCAACAAATAAGCATATCAAATTTCAAGTCATTCCTACTTAAGACGACAAAGTTTTGCTCCCTACAAGCAAGAAAGGCTATAAAAATGAAGGTCAAGGGGTAATAATTAAAAGTTTGTGCTAAGAAGAGTTACAGTTCTTGTGCACTGCACTCCATAATATTTAAGAAATCATGCATATCAATTTGAAGTTGCTCAGGCTGTAGATGACAAAGTTATATTCCAGACGAGCAGAAAATGCTGTAAAAATGATAATCAAAGGGAAATAACTCATAGTCAGTATGAGGTAGACTTATGGTTCTTCCAAACTGCACTCTATATTATTGCAAGAAACACAAATGCCAAGTTTCAAGTCGATCGGACTGGAGATTACGAAGTTATGCTCCGGACTAAGAACTATTCTAAAGAACTTTCTAATTCAAGGGCAAATAACTCCAGTTCTTCTAGTCTGATTACAAAAATAATTGATACAATCTTAGATCTTAGACTCATATATATTTTGACCAAGTTTGGTACTGATTGGTTGATATTTGTAGATGCTATTGTTTAAACAAAGTCAAATATCGCAATTTTTCTAATTCTAGGGCAAATAACTCTAGACGTTCTGATCCGATTAGATCCATAATCGAACTCATCAAAGATGTTATAGTTGTATATATTTTGACCAAGATTAGTGCTTATTGGTTAAAAATTGTAGATAATAGAGAGTAAACAGTGTCAAATAAAGCAATTTTTTCATAATCATACTCATCCAAGATTTTATAGTCATGTATATTTTTACCAAGTTTGGTGCTGATTGGTTTATATTTGTAGAAGCTAGAGAGTAAACAAGGAAATGTAAACGGACGACGGACGAACGGACGGACGGACGACGGAAGCCGACGGACGGTGAGTGATCACAATAGCTCACTCTGAGCACTTCGAGCTCAGGTGAGCTAAAAATGCTGATTTAACAACATTTTCTTCTTTTCCCACAATTTTTCAACCTTTATCAAAACAAAGTGTAATTTTTCAGTCAAAATTTATTTTTTTCGTCTGCAAACGATTTCAATTTAGACTAATGTAAAATCTTGTCGTTTGGTACAGAGTTAATCCTTTACCAGACGACAAAATTCCAGCCTAGTCTAGATTGAGAGCATTTGCAGACGACAATTTCAGTGTGGCTGAAATGGGTAAGCCTTTCTTTGGTAGGGTAGAAAACATTGTGGGAAAAGGAGAAAATGCTGGTTACCAGCATTTTCTCCTTTTCCCACAATGTTTTCAAAAGGCCTCTTGTCCAGGGTTGTTAAAAGTCGGAATCATACGGTACAGAGTTAGGGATCTGATTGTTCGTGTTACAAATCGTTCACATGTCCGGATATTTCCAAAGAAAATTTATCAGACGGTACTTGTCTGGAATTTGTAAATAGGATGTATTCACTGTATCTCAGAGTAGAGAAGAACATGCAAGAGTATCTAAAGCATGCAAGGATACAGTATAATATCGCACGATAATGTTACAATACGATAAGCATAGAACTATGTGAATATACAATGACGAAACATGCATGAACATGTATATACAAGAATACACAAAACTATGCATGCATATGATGCATGCTTTGAGAAAAGGGGGTATCCTGCTAAATAACTAAAATAAAATTTTTAATTCGATTGTAAACAGCCTAATATTGCTACTTCGAAGTTATGTTTTGCGGAATTACATCTCCAAATCGGACAGTGTAGATCCAAGATCAGACTGCACGTTCTGTGCAGTCTGATCTTGAATCTACACTGTCCGCAAAAAGGTCAGGGAGTCTCGCTTAGAAGCCTATAGGTTAATGTGTCTTCAAAAGTAATTAAGCAAGGTCAGCCTGCACAACCCGAGCAGGCCGACCGTGCTCGAAATAGTTTGCAAATGGCAAACTTTCTTCCTTTTATCTCAGGGTTTGGGTCATTGTTAGACAAAACACATGTTATGGATCTATAATTTTGTGATGACTTGCTGAGTTTAGGGAATCATAAAGACGCATTACACCTCCCTTTGTTAAAACATGTCTCATAGATATAGGCCTGGGTCCGTATTCGCCAACTTTTCTTAAGAATATTTACAGTCTTATTCTTCAAAATTTTGTCAATGTGACCGTACCAGAACTTCCGATTGGCTAAACCATTCGGTTTAGCCAATCAGAAGTTGTGTTACTTTTACAGTTAGAAAATCTTTAAGTGTTAGACAAAGAATATTCTTAAGAATCGTAGGTGAATACGGACTTTGGTTTCGAATTAAGCCAACATTCTAAATTCAAATCTAGTTCTAAATTTTAACTGTGACTCCTTCACCTTTTGCGGACTGTGTAGATTAAGATCAGACAGCACAAAACGTGCAGCCTGTTCTCTTATCTACATTGTCAAATAAAGGTATTATTTACTCCAATACAGGTATTTCAAATATCAAAAGGAGGGTTTTTATTATTGATTAAAAGTTTCATATCACTTGTCCAACTGAATAAGGATTAAGTCCAGCCGTCTGATTGGTCGAGACAGAAAATTTCAGCCAATCTGATCGGTTGTCTTTGAATTTAGCAATTACGCTTTTCATCTCATAGGAGAAAACAGCTTATACCAAAGACATGGGGAAAGATCAGACTGCACTGACTGTAGATACGGTCTGGTCTGAATGCATGCAAGAGAGAGAGAGAGGGAGGGGGAGAGGGAGTCAGGGAGACAGACAGACAGACAGAGACAGAGAGACTGTATGTTCTTTAACGCTGTTTTCAACATTATTTCAGTGATATCGCTGTGGCCAGCGCACCTATCCATGCTTTCTAGGAGTCTCGTTTACCAGTGCTCCGCGAAATAGTCTTTCCAAGCCACTGGCTGCTTTCCCATCAAACAATGATCGAGACAATCAGCGGTGGGAGGAGCATGAATCCTATCCTCGGAAAGAAACTGGCCGAGCCATTGATCATTCCCCCGACCTGTTGTTCTCAAGTCCTGTACAATGGCTACCGACTGGACAATTGGGGCTCGGCAGAGAGAGAGAGAGAGAGAGAGAGAGAGAGAGAGGTCTGATCTTGAATCTGCATTGTCTGATAAGGTGAGATTATCGACAATCAGAAGTTTGAAATCGCAATGTTTATTTTTGGCAGAAAATTTGCATATCGCAATATTTTGTTGGCTAGAAATTTGCATGTATTAATTTGTTGATGGTTCTTCTAGGTTTAAACAATAGACGGTCAGAGACATTCCCCAGGAACATTCGAATACGGCAAGGGATCAATCTTAGAACGTCTGAATAACAAGGCTTTTCGTGACATTAAGCTAATACCTACTAAAACTTTGAAAGATAGATATATCTAAAGAGTAACATAAAATAATGTGCATGCAAAAGAAAAACAAAGACAATAAAGAAATCAAAGAGAAGATAATATTTCCCTGCTTGAAAAAAAAAATCTAATATCAAAATGCAACAACCACAAAACATATACCTGCCTATAAACACCTGTATATCGGGGGACCCTGATCGAGAGTCCGACATGCCGTCGGACTCCCCCGATATACTCCGAGACGTACTCGGCATGTTCCGGTCGTCTTCGGACGTCCTGTGTGAGATGAGGATATCAAGACGCCGACGTGCATACGAGTGAAGAATTTCCTAAAGGTACAAAACAAACATGCAAACAAGAACATTACGAAGTCTTTGTCTTCAGACTATATAACCTACTGCTTCATTTTTATCTGTATAAAAATGTTCAACTTAAATCGATTTCAAAACTGCATACATGTATAACGCAACGGCGTACATTGGCAACATCGTGTGTTTAAATTACGTATTTTCATAAATTTTACAATAGTGCCAATTTTTTTTCATAGGTTATTGCACTTGTGTTGGATTATATTTTGTTGAAAGGGTTCGTTGAGTACATTTCCACGAGCATCCTATTCTTTTGGTAAATATATTGGGACGAAAAACAAACGCATGGTAATCTTTCAAGGTAGTTTAGAGGTGTATAACTTGATTGAGAATTCTAAATTATGATTTTATGTTTACCACTGATCAGTTTGGAATATTTTGGCGAAATTTCATTTCAATGTGGCCAAAAGGAAATATGAAAATGGCTTCTTATTGACAGTACCTCCTCCTCAGTGAAAACAAGAAGTGACTGGCTGAATATAGAGACTCATCTTCGCCAGCCAAGTTTACGATCACTATACGTGGTTCTTACCTTGGCGGATTGAGCTTGATTTTTACAACCTCCCGATACGCCTTTTGATTGGATGCAGCCAGCTCTAGCTGCATCGAATAAAATCGCTCGTAGCATTTCATCTGATAAAAATAGAACACGGTCTCTACCTTTCGAATAATAGGTAAAACATGGAAACCCACGTGGATGTCTGCTTATCGCTTCATGTGTATTCGTAAGCGGTTTGTAAAACGATATTTCATTTGCTTTTAGAAACATGATGTAAAGGGGAGTAATAACCAGCATCCAATAGAGGGCGCATCACAGGAATCTCGAAATCGGGCTCAATCAGCCAAGGTAAGATCCACGTAGTGATCGTAAACTTGGCTGGCGAAGATGATAGAGACTCAAAGCTTGTTCAATATCCCGTTTGGTACCCTGCGTTTCTTTTACGTCCTATAATTCCATCGCCCATAAACAAATATATGGGGACAATATCAAAATGTTTACATTTTTTTCACTTGTGCCAAAACAGTACCATGCTGAGACATTCCTTTTTTAAATGCCCATCCTAGACCAATTTTATAATGAAGAAAAAACTGGCAAATCATTCATCTTTTTTTAAATTTTCAACCTAGTCTGGTAAATTGTTGCTCTGACAGCGGCTGACACCTGGGTCAGCTGTACAATAACAGGTTGTCAGCTTCACAATAATTGTTATGCTTGTTAACCCATTACCACACAATCCCTACTTTTGACGCCCGTGAGAAAAAAGCCTGTAGAAAACATTGTGGGAAAAGGAGAAAATGCTGGTAACCAGCATTTTCTCCTTTTCCCGCAATGTTTTCTACCCTTCACAAAACAAATTTCAAATTTTCAGTCACTTTTATTTTGTCGTCTGCAAATGCTTTCATTTTGGATCAGTCTAAAATATTGTCGTTTTGTAATGACTTAAATTTACATGCATTTTAGCGTCCACCTGCCTAGTTCATTCTTGGCAATTACTGGCTCTTTAAATCAATTTATGCTACTTTAATACAGGCGTCTTAACCCATTACCAATCAAGCCCGATTTTAAATGACCCTGACGGATAGGACTTTTGAAAACATTGTGGGAAAAAGAGAAACTGCTGGTGAGCAGCATTTTCTCTTTTTCCCACAAAGTTTTCAACCCAGTCAAACTTAAGTTATCATTTGGTCTACAATTAATTTGGCGTTCTTGAATAGCTTTCACTTTGACTAGACCAAAATTTTATCGTTTGGTACAAAGTTAAGTTGTGTACGTATAATTATGCATAATTAATGTTGCTTAATAACAACATTTCACAAATATATTTCAGACACCTGCGGTGTAACGACTATAGTATTTCTAACAACATGCATACACGTACTTACTGTACTGTACTGACAGATATTATGCATAACAAACACCACAATGCACAGACTGTACTGTACTACATTATAACAAGCATACAATGGACACCTAGTATCAAAATTGACTGCGTAAATAATTCGAATATTTTAATAAAGTTTTGGCCCCTATCAATAGTATTTCAGTATTATAACAACAATAGTTCTTTTCTATCTTTCCTTCGTTTTACAATTTACATTAGGCATAGGTGCTGTAGATCTTAGTTTGTGGACACTTGTAAGTGATATAATATGGCGTGCAACACGCGAAAAGGGACAACTGGACATTTGTGTAAAGCGCAGTATGCGAGGGCTGATCCGAGACGGCGCTTTACAACTACATTAGATTTTGTGTTATAGCTGACTTGCGCAAAACAGAAAATAACAAAAAACAGAGTGTCGTTTCGGATTAGCCTGCGAGGAGTGCAACAATTTAAGCAAATGTTCGAATGCCCCTGTTCGTGTGTTGCAGGCCAATTTTACACTAGGTACAGGCGTTGTTTAGCCTGTGGACACTGAGAAGTGATATATTCTGCTAGGAGTATCCCGATAAGGAACCCAATGGCCTCATGAGGACCACGGGACATGCTTCTCCCAATACTTCAAGTGTACAGACTTCTTTCGGTAGGAAATGTCATGCCAATGGAAAACACCGTATAAACAGTTCCACGCCCTCTCATACAAGGAGTAAGTGCTACCTCTTCTTTTTTTCCAAAGATTGAAAATGACATGCCTTTACATTAAAGTCCTATTACATACAGGTTAAATGCATTTAATGTTGAATAATACTCTCAGTTGGAATATTGTCAGGATGTTTTAATTTACATATGTCTCTCGTTGCAGGAATGATCATAAGTATAACAAGCCTACCCTTTTCAACTTGGTTATGACTTGAATTTCTGAATTGAGAAGTACATGTATTTCACTCAAATTAAATGACATAAGAAATATACACAAATCCTGAACTAGCTGAAAGTTTTGGACGTAAGAGAATGGACAGTTTTTTTAGGTCAAAGTTTCTGACTCAAGAGAATAGACGGCCTGAACTCAGCAGACTTAAGTTGGTTATGTTGTTGAGAGGAGTATGTAACCTTGTGTTACCTCGGGATTTGAGAACGTAACAAAGTCTGTAAATGTTTGTGAAATACTTCTCAAATAACGAAGACAACCTGAGTCGTAAAAATAGGTCCGTCAGCAGACAAAATAAGAGGTTTAAATTTTTGCTTGAAACATAACCCTGAAATGAAAAACTACCTCTGCATCCGGGTGATCTTTCAGTGCAGCCAGTACATCTTCACGGGAAAGTACAAATAGTTCCGAATACCCTACAGAACGGACGTCTGCAGTTCGTCTGAAAAAATATAAACGTGATGAGCACTGTTTCATCCACCAAACGGCGACTGTATAATAATATTTTCTAAATTTGATGTGATTAGTTAATAAAAAATTTTGATAGAATATCCCCCGTTTTCTTCATTTCACAACATTCTTTTCATACTTTTAACGGCAAATTTCATCATTTGAGCACTGATTTTATCGTCTGCAAATGCTTTAAATTTGGACAAGTCTAAAATGTTGTTGTTTTTTCAAAGTGTTTATATTTAAGTAAATTATAGATTTGTTTGCAAGACTTTACCTGTTGATACCACCGTCCAAGTTTAGTATTCCGATCTCACCAAAAAAATCGCCTGTGCTCATCTGAGTCAGGACTGTGGAATTCTCTCTGTGAAATACAAAGTAAAGGGCGAGTAAACAATCATGTTTGGAATTTAGTAAACACGTTGATAGCGAAGGGCAACATCTAAAAAGCCGTTTAATAGGTGACAAAGAGAAAAGTTCTAAAGATAATATAGAAAAAAAGTTTGAGATGTCATAAACAAAACGTTTTAAGGATGACATAGAGAAAAAGTTCTAAGGATGACACAGACAAAAGGTTCTAAGGATGATATAGACAAAAAGCTCTAAGGATGATATAAACAAATGGAAAAGTTCTACAGATGACAGATGAAAATTTCTAGAGATGGCAAAGTTCTATACATGACCAAAACAAAAAGTTCTGTAGATGACATATTGACAAAAATCTATAGATGACACAGACAAAAGGTTCTATTGATGACATATAGAAAAAATCTGAAGATGACATAGTCAAAAAGGTTCTATTGATGTTATAGACAAATATTCTGAAGATGACACAGACAGACAATTCTACAGATTACATAGAGAAGAAATGTCTATGGATTGCATGGACAAAAAGTTATACAGGTGAGACAGACAAGAAAGTTCTATAGATGGCAAAAACAACAAGAGGGCCATGATGGCCCTGGATCGTTCACCTAAGTCAGTAGACAAAATTCACTCTACAAGAGTAATTCAATTTCTAACAAATTGTAAGGTCAATTGAGCTTAAAATGTGGCCTCTAGAGCATCCACAAGGAATGTCTGTAAGCTGACCTCATTTATTATCCAATGTGAACCAATTTAGGACTCATAAAAAATTATCGAGACAAACATCCTGACCAATTTTCAAGTCAATTAAGCAAGAAATGTAGCTTCTAGAGTGCGCATAAAGTATTTCTTTAATTGGACCTAGTGACCTAGATTATGATCCCGGTGGACCCAAATTTGAACCCATCCTAGATTTCATCAAGACAAACGTCTTTCAAATATTCTAAATGACATAGATAGAATGTTCTATAGATGCCATGGGCAAGAAGTTCTATAGAAGGCATAGATAAAAATTCTATAGATGACACAGAAAAAAAGTGGGCGTAGACAAAGAGGTCTTAAGATGGCATGGACAAAACAGTTCTACATATGACATAGACAAAAAAAGTTCTATGTATGTTCTGTGCAGTCTGATCTTGATCTACACTATCCGCAAAATCCTAAGCGTTATCGGCTCTAACAGCAACACCTGACATTTGGCATATATCAATAAAAAATTGTGGTAGACTAAGCAGCCATAAAATGTACCGATGAAACATACCCTAAAATTTCCACGACCCCGTCAGCAATGATAAACATTTCCCTGGCAACCTCGCCTCGCCGACATATCAAATCCCCGGGGGTGAAGATATAAGCCCTCATCTTCAACATGAGATCGTGCAAGAACTCTGGTCGACATTTTTGGAAGATTGTCACCTGTCAAGATTCTAATGCTACTAATAAAGGGCAGAGGGTTACAAGAAACATATTAGACAAGACAGATATCCAGTATATACTCCTAATGACGGTACCAGTGTACCTATTTTCAAATGTAAAGATCACTGAGGAAAGTTACATCTTCGTTATTATAGATGTGAAATATTTATATAATGATGAAATAAAACAGTATTTTATTTCACTTGATCAATAGTCTAGTTCATTAGGAAGCATCATTATGTCACTAGCCTGATATAAAGAATTTATCCCAAGGATAAAGTTCAGTCAAAGTTAAAAGTCCATGTGCTACAAAAGGTCCCTAAAAACAAGGACGAGATGCATCATTTCAGTGTTAACCCTTTGGCTGCTTATCGCGTCTCGCTGACCTTTTGCGGACAGTATAGATCAAGATCAGACTGCACAGAACGTGCAGTCTGATCTTGGATCTACACTGTCCGATATGAAGATATTATTACATAAACCATAACCTTGAAATAACAATATTTGGGTTTTTATCATCGAATTAAAAATGTCATTTTAGTTGTTTAACTTATTCAGCAGGATAAGAGTTATTATGTGACCCGTTACACGAAAAGGGACTATCTGGAGTGCAACACGCGAAAAGGTGCATTCGGACATTTGCGTAAAGTGTCGTCCCGGATTAGCCTGCGCAGTCCGCGCAGGCTAATCCGAGACGGCACTTTACGACTACATTAGATTTTGTGCTACAGCAGACTTGCGTAAAACAGAAAATCACATAAAATCGTAAAGTATCGTTTCGGATTAGCCTGTGCGGACTACATACGCTGATCCGAGACGACACTTTACGCAAATGTCCGAATGACCCTTTTCGCGTGTTGCACTCCATCTGGGAATTCCGTAGATCAGTTAGATGTAAACAGATCAAAGATAGTGTAGGTCAGTTAAAGTTGATAATTCAAAAATGATTGTACAGTAAGGTGGAATGACCACTTTCCAACAGAACATTTCATAAAAGCGCAGTCTGACCAGGGTCGACACTTTTCGCAGTTCCCGGAAGGTCCCTTTTTGCATATGACAGATCACATATATACATGTAATTTCGGTGTTATGTCAAGGTCACTGAGGAAGTACGGGTAAAATATCCCTGTACCATTAAGATTGGGATTATTTTGTGTTTCCGAAGATTCATTCTGTTTTTAAATGAACCGTGCGTGGTGCAAATGTGAATGTATGTATTGACAGAAGCCTCACCTTTCTTAGAGTACCAAGGTTTACATGGAGGGCTAATTCTGTCTTCAGTTTATCTGGTAGTAGCCCCAGTGAGTTTATATCGTTACAGTTTAGACGGCCCCTGGAAAAAATGTTACATCCACAAATAAAGAAACTCTCAAGAATAAACGGAAGAGTAATATTTCAATAAAATGGTGCAGGGTTGAGAAAGTTTAGCAAAATTATTGATCGAATCGGTAAAAATTGACACTCTTCGCCGTTTAGTCTCGTTGTTTTTCTATAGATAATCGACATAAGCCTGTGTAATGCAGAGAAATGACCTCCGCTACAAAATGACCCATTGGTCATTTCACCACGTAGAGGAATGACCCGGGTCATTATTCTACGTAGAGAAATTTTTCTACGTAGAATAATGACCCGGGACATTCCTCTACGTAGTGAAATGACCCATAGGTCTTTTCTCTACGTACTGAAATGATCCATGAGTCATTTTGTAGGGTAGGGTCACCTCTCTGCATTACACCTGCAACACGCAAAACGGGGCATTCGGACATTTGCGTAAAGTGTCGTCTCGGATCAGCTTGTGCGGTCCGCACAGGCTGTTCCGAGACAGCCCTTTCCGGTTTTATGTAAATTTCTGTTTTGCACAAGTCTACTGTAGCACAAAATTCAATGAAGTTGTAAAGTGCTGTCTCGGATCAGCCTGCGGAAGCTGCGCAGCCTGATCCGAGGCTACACTTTAGCAAATGTCCAAAGGCCCCTTTTCGCGCGTTATATGCCATATGTCTATTCTCTCTGTGCGAATTCCGCACATGATCGTCAGAGGTAAAGGTCTTGTAAAATACAGGACAGGAGAAATCGGCAATCAAATACACGTGTAGAAAACTTCGAATTTTCCAGCAATTATACGATGAATGAAAACAGGTGACGACAATTTGAATAAACGAAAATGCAGATAAACAAACAATTTTCTTGAGTTGGTTGAAAACATTGTGTGAAAAGGAGAAAATGCTGGTTACGTGCATTTTCTCCTTTTTCCACAATGTTTTAGAAGTTTTCTTTCTCAAGTTCGTCAAAACTCGACTTTGTATGGTAAAGAGTTAACCTTAGACTGCTGATCGCGACTCACTGACTTTTTGCGGACAGTGTAGATCAAGATCAGACTGCACAGAACGTGCAGTCTGATCTTGGATCTACACTGTCCGATAAAGAGACATTTTTCTTCAAACGAATGCATATGAAATAGCATCGTTTGGGTTTTTCTATGGGCTTGAAAAGTTTCTATTTATTTATTAAGTATAGGAAAAGTGTTAATACTTACCTCGTCCACACGTAGTCATACCATCTTTGTACTCGCTTCTGAAGGTCTGGAGGTACATTGTGCATCTGCATATAAAACTTGGCACCGTCCTGTGCAGTGATAGAAGAAATGATTAAATAGATAAATTAGTAGCTAGTTCTGTCGCACCACTGCCAGACTGCTTCCGTTTCAAAAGTAGTCTCATGTGAAAATTTGCAGTAGAATTTTAGAATGTGTCGCTAGAGGAACAAACTTATTGGGAACATGGAGGTGAACTGGTGTCTTTCAGACGGAAAATTCTAGGATGCCCGTTATTGTTGGGATTTACGCAAAAAACGGAGTCTGTTGACATGTTGGCTTTAGTGCACGTTTTGAAGGATAAAGGACGTAATTTAGACAGCAAGAGACGGAAAAGCAAAAGGTTTACCATTAAGCGATTTGTGAAGCTTCAAAGATGGTCAATTTTGCTCTATTTTCAATATAGCTAAAAAAACCAGTGGTGTGACACCTAGTGATAGAGGGGTTAGTGAGTGGATGAGAAGATAGATGGGTATGTATGTGAGACAGTGAGTGGGTAAATTAATTATCTACCCTGTGTAATAAAATTATATCATCTGAATGACATACAATCGTTGTCTCTCTGTTTTCGAAGAGAGATAAAGATTATGTGATATAGATGCGTCAGATTATAACCTTTGCGTGACGTATATACACTTAGATATATAACAATGAATTATGCTTGGTAATTTTCCCTAAAGGCATTCAACCCTTTGGCTACTAAGCGCAGACAGTTTAGATCAAGATCAGACTGCACAGACCGAACAGTCTTATCTTTGATCTACAATGCCAAAAAATGAGGTATTATTCCCTAAAACATAACTTTTTAACAACAATATTTGGGTCATAAATGTCGAATTGAAAGTTTACGGCAACATTTCAACCATCCCAAATTGAAAACAAATAAATGTGGCTCGTATTATGAGATTTGTCTGTGGAAAAAAAGAAAAAAAAAACGCTGATAAAGGACACGAATGCTTGCTACCAGCATTAACGTTTTTCCACAAATGGTCTCAAAGACCCACTTACCCAGGGTCGTCTGGTGAAAGGAATAACTTGCTAAATCCTGAAACAGACAATGTCTTTGAAAAGACCTATAGAATTCCAAGATGTTTCGGTAATGTTACATATCTTAGTCTTACACTAGACTATCCCAGTATAAACAATTGTCATGTTTCGAAATGTGATATTGAAATGAATGTTTCGATCGAAATGAAAGTGACTATTTTAGCTCACAAATACCGATAAAACATCATTTCGACGGTCAAAGAAACGGGATATTATAGAACAGACTGATGTGAAATACTTGCAAGATGTCTTAAAGTTCTGAAAAAAGAACTCAACTTTTGCGGTTTATCTGGTTTTTGGGCCAAATTGTCATAAAGCAATACAAGCGACGGTGATTCACGTTGATCAGATCGCACATTCTGTTTAGTTTAGTTAAAACATATTTATTTTACATCGATTTAGAAACAAGTTCTTACACCTTATACTAATCTCTCTCCTACTTCCTGGGAACTACACCAGTACTCGCACCCAATGCGTGGGCCAATGAAAAATCCCAAAGTTGACACCTGCCCTCGTATCGAACTCAAGACCTGTAGGTTATGAGGCCGACGCTCTATCTCACAACCACGGACACCACCACAGTCTGTGCTGTTAGATAATGTTATAAATCATTACGATAGCCCAGTATATATAGATCTGTGGAAAGTCAGTATGCACTGTAAACAGAACCTAATGGTTGTCTAACGCCGGCTTCAAACACTATTTGTCTTTAATTATAACTGAAAATCAATATTTGAGCCAAGCTCTGACAAAAGGGGGTTTAATACATAACTATGATACATGATATTTTTTCGAGATGTTCCATTATCATGGATTCATTATACCCACTTAGGCTAGCGATTAGCCTGGCACTCAGGCCCTGCATTTAAGCCATTCTAATAAACAAGGTACACAACTACAGTAAAGCCATTGAAATATGTGTTGTTACTTGCCCTTCTTCTGAAATACAGGCGTTAATTAAATCAGACATTCAGAACATTTAGAAAACAGGGCTTTCGTTTGGCAGTTTTACTTGATGATTTTGTTTTATTTAACGGACTGACACCAGTCTTGCTAACGATCGACTGGACCTTGTGGTAGAACGGTCCTTTCACCTGCAGAAAATTTACAGATCGTAAGATATTTCGACCCATGACAGCCTGCGTGGGCTGTGCAGGCTGACAAGGGTCGACACTTTTCGCAGATACGTTCAACATCTCTTCACGAAGCACGAATGATCTTTGTTTTAAGGCGTATTTCATATGAACCATAATTTATGAAAAAGGGGGTCTAAATGGACCTACAACAATTATTGACCACGGTCAGTGTACACAGTCTGTGCGAGCTGACCTGTGTCAAAAATTTTTGAAGACTGGTAATCTTTCTGTATGTTAAAGAACCAGTGTTCCTCATGATTCAATCGATTCTTAGACAACATGGATTTTATGGGTCCATTATTTAACCCACTACCACCAATCCCTACTTTTGACGACCCTGAGAAAGAAGCCTTTAGAAAACATTGTGGGAAAAGGAGAAAATGCTGGTAACCAGCATTTTCTCTTTTTCCCTCAATGTTTTCTTCCTTTCACAAAACAAATTTCAAGTTTTCATTCTCTTTCATTTTGACCTCTGCAAATGCTTTCGATTTAGACAAGCATAAACTATTGTCGTTTGGTAATGAATTAAGTGATAACTTGCTAGTTAAACTGTATCCACGAGATGATGGCCTGTAACACGAGAAAAGCGACATTCGGACGTTTGCGTAAAGCGTCGTCTCGGATCAGCCTGCGCAGGCAGATCCGAGACGACACTTTACGCAAACGTCCAAATGCCCCTTTTCTCGTGTTGTAAACCATAATTATATTACGCACACCACTCTTCCAGCCTCTTGCTGCTTTTCCACGTAAACAAATTCGAAACGATCCCTGTAGGATTGAATCCTGTCGCAATCACTTCCATCAATCCATGGCAACAGACGGTCAACAAGGGGGTCACGCTATAAAACGACAAATGTGTTAAATTACTCAATTCAGAATGTCACAGAGTTAATTAAGGACGTCTGAGGCGTTTGAATACTAAACTAAGTACAACTTCCCTCGATTGTTGGCCGAAAGTATACCCTTTATCTTCGGCACAGCTTTTTTCAGTTGGCTGTCAACCTACTTTTTCGGCGTAGCAAAATGCGCCTGCCTTTCACCCACGATTTCTTGGCAAATTATAGATTATTCCTTGTTCTTTTTGGAATTGAATAGGTGCATACGACTTACCCAATAGCTTAATACTTTTCAAAAAGAAAATGAAAGACGGCCATTCCTCTTGAGTTCCTCTTGAGTTATATTCCATAAATTTGACTTCATCTTGAGGAATTAACCCTTTACCAAAAAGTCCCTGGTTTTTACTACCCTGAGATCGAAGCCTTTTGAAAACATCATTGGAAAAGGAGAAATGCTGGTAACAAACATTTTCTCCTTTCCCACAATGTTGTCTACCCTGCTGGAAACAAATTTCAATTTTTGAGTTATGCTTATTCTGTCGTCTGCAAGTGCTTTTAATTTGGACCAGTCTAAGGTTTTGTTGTTTGGTAAAGAATTAAGGAGTTTTAAGTCTCTTCGTAAAAGTCTACCTCGCGTTTCTATCCGTTGTTTGAACAAACTTTAATTCATAATTGGATTCAAAATTATTGCTATGATGTCCTAATCTTCGTAATAAAAGACAAATGCTGCTGAAATTGTCCGAAAAGCCTCTACCAAAATGTCGATGTTACACGATATTTACCGATGAGTAAGTAAGCGTACGGCCCCCAAATGTCATATTAAATAAAAATTTTATACCGATAGAAAAAAAAAATCACTTTTTTTTCTTTCCGAGAAAAAAATCTCAGTGTCCAGTACAGATCCCAAGATCATATTGAGCGTTCTGTAAAGTCTGATCTTAATCTACAATGTCTGTGAAAGGTCCGTGAGTAGCACTAAGCTGCATAGGGGTTAGATTCACAACCGGAAAAATACGACCCGTTTTCGAAACCGACAAAATACCTGTTGTATTTCATTTCCGGTATTGAAAGCAAAAATGTCATACTTTCATAATTAATTGTCACATTAATCACAAACATATCAAAAGAATTCATGTAAATGAAAATAAAATGATTAATACATTGCAAAGAACAAAGTGTCTGGTCGACTGATACAAACAAGGTTTGTTGCTAGGATACAGTTGCTAGGCAACTTACCAGTAAGCGTTCGAATTCCTGACGACTGGCGTTCCGATTTGTGATCACGTTACCAACCTGACCTGAAAGAGACAACAAAACATATATTTAAAAGGTTCAATCCAGTTTCGCTACAGTATACAGTCTTTTAGAAATATTACATGTTTATCAACATGGTAAGAACTTACAAGCAAAGCAACAAACCAAAATACTGTCCCTGTCGATGTGAGTAAACCTAAAATACACTTTCAGTCTAAAATACGTCCCAGATTATAGCAGTTGCCTGGTTGCTTTTTTTCTGTATTTTTCAGAAAAACTGACGAAATAAATCAAAGATTGGACTGCACAAAAAGTGCAATCTGATCGTTATCTACACGGGCAACAAAGGCAACCATAGTTGTGATAGGCACTGTCAGGGTTACAACCGTGTTGCCATAGAAACAAAGCGAATGAATGTAATTTATGACGCAAAATCTTAGTAGCAGAAGAAACAAATTCACACGGAATAATACGCCAAACGGGTTTTTTGATAACTTACGTTGATTCTTGTATGACAAACGACAAGCAGGTTTAACCAATTACCACACAATCTCTACTTTTGACCTGGTAAGAAGCCTTTAGAAAACATTGTGGGAAAAGGACAAAATGCTGGTTACCAGCATTTTCTCCTTTTCCCACTTTGTTTTCTACCCTTCACAAAATAAATTTCAATTTTCAGTCACTTTTATTTCGTCGTCTGCAAATGCTGTCAATTTGGACAAGCATAAAATATTACCGTTTGGTAATGAGTTAAGTGAATAAATCAGCCCCTTCAAAGATGACTGAATCATAAAAAGCACCTAATATGAAGCAAAGATTTCAATGCTACAAAAGGTTTTTTGTTCAATGATTCTATGGAAAAAATATTGGAAGCACAACTTTTGTTGATTTGCCTTTTCTTACAGCTTTTTGACACTTTTCTTTCTTTCTTTTATTAAAGTCCCAGTGATTTTTGATATTTCGAATGCCCCAAAGCAATGCTTTCACTGCATTTGGTGATGAAGACCTAGACAGCGCCAATTCAAAATACACGATAGGGCAAATCCAAGATCAGAATACTTTAAACGTGCAGTCTAACACTGAATCTAAAAAAGAAAAACATGGCCATCCTAAGAGAAACTATATTTCTTTCAATAAAACGTATCAACCGTAGACGTTGATTTTCCATTTCTTAATACGACACAATAATAAGCTGTCATTTCAATCACAGAAACTTTCATTTTTCTGCTTCTACAGTTGGGATTTTTTTTTCTCTCAAGAAAGAATGGATAATTGAGGAGCCGTCCTCTGTGAATAAAGGGGATGTGTGGGTGAGTACGCTTATGCAAAAACGATTCGATCAAGATCAGCCTGCGCAGTCCAGCCCAGTCTGACCTTGGTCGAAACGTTTTGCTATTAGTGAACTTCTGTGCATGTCAAAGGCCCACACAGTGTAGGTCATGAATCAGTCAGTTGTTATACAAAATAGACTTCATAGATACATCATTCTCTGACTGGTATGACACCATGAATCACGGATAGCATTAACCCCCCTTTTGACGGAACACGGATCAATATAAAAAAGCGCACAATGATTAGCATGTTTTGTTAGAGATTCGGGAGTATAAACGAGTCGATTTTTTACGGCCGATTCCCAAGGCGTGTGAAGATTCCTAATTATTTGTTACGACCTCCCTAACCCTCTGAAGGAAAATCCGCAAATTTTGTCGTTGAAAATCCCAAGACTGTAACAATCTTTTTTTTTTTCTTTTTCATTTAAGAGCTTGAATAAGAATCTTTATTATATAGAGGATATTTGTTTTTTTCGGTGTAAGATCGAAATTTATTTCATCGAGTGGACACCATCGGTAATATTTTCACGAGTGGCGCAGCCACGAGTGAAAATATTACCGATGGTGTTCACGAGATGAAATAAATTTCGATCTTACACCGAAAAAAACAAATATTCTATTTATTTTATGCTTTTAACACTTTCTGGGAGGAGCTTTATCAAATTTCAGTACAATTCTTTTCCCTCATTCCCCGTGGCGTACCCCTCCCGCATAGCAACGTTACGTCAAGCGCGAGAAATGTAAGGTATATGACGTCATATTTCCCATCTGGTTGTTAGGCACGCGCAATTTACATAGGCAACAAGAACGTGAAAATCGGTATTTTCACTGGTGGTACCAGTGTAAGATCGAAAAATATTTTCACTGCTATTTCTCGATATCCCACCGGAAAGCATGAAATAATGTGATATACTTGGTTAAGCTCTTAAGCGCTATTTCTATTGATATATTGTCAGTGATTATGGTTGAAACTCCCTTTTTTTTTTCTTGCTGGGCGGCCAGCGTTCAGGTTTCTTGACTCGTCTAGCTGCAATTAACCTAAATGAATGTGCAGTCTGATCTTGGATCAGCACTGTCCCGTAAAGATATATACCTCCCCCTCCCCTAAAGAAACCTTTTAATTTTTACTACCGACTTGAGAGTTTAATTTAACTTACTCAATTATTCAGCAGGCTAAGAATTAATTGATTAATCTCAGCTTATATAGGATTAACTTAGGGACAAAAGGAAACATAGCAAGATTATTCTGTTTACTAATATTGACCTACTCTTTATATAAGATGTCTGCGAAAAGCAAGATATGGATCAACTCTCAGGTGACTCGATGGGCTTTTGAGAACAGAGAAGATCCAGATCAGACGAAAAAGGCGGTGTAGTCTAACCTTGGAACTATCATGATAGTCTGGTATGATGAGATTTTGTTTGCCTAAAAACAATTTTGTAGTCGCGATAGCTGTTTCTGGCTACGATAGGTCGGAGAGTTCTATGTATCCTGTTGTTTAAAGATCAGGGCAAAAATTAGAAAATTTCTTTATAAACACTTGGGAGGTAATTACGTGTTGTTTGATCACGATTCACAGGTTTTTTTAACTCTCATCCAGGGATTCTAATGAGTACTGATACAAAACCGTTGTGAAATAGTGACATTGCTGTTTAATACAAAATGAGATTTGAACCAGCCAATCTGTATTATGGAACACATTTGTTATTCTGTTTTGTTAATTTAGAGCTGTTTAAAACGGGCAATGTCTCACCTACCTTTGCCTTCCTGGGGGTGACCTCACACTAAACTGCGCATTGCACGAAACTTAAGATCGAATTTAAGGTAGACAAGAATCATTTCTGAAAATAAGTTTAACTGAACAACACAACTTTATGATTAGAATAAATAGCTGGACAACTTTACGATAGCCCATACCTTACACTGTTTACCAAACAATCCCTGTCTTTTACGATCCAGGTGAAGAATCCCTCGGAAAACATTGTGGGTAAAGGAGAAAATGCTGGTAACCAGCATTTTCTCCTTTTCCCTCAATGTTTTCGACCTTTCCCAAAACAATTTTCAATCTTTTGAGTTGCATTCATTTTGTTGTCTGCAAATGCTTCCAATTAGGACAAATCTATGATTTTATCGTTTGGTAAAGGGTTATATAAAACAGGCTTTCGGGTTATGACGAACTTTGCTACCTATATAATGTAATATATATACTACTCAAAACTTGCTAGGGATCACCCTAAAAGATTCACTTTAAATATATGTATGTGGCATGTATCATGTATGATTTTACAATAAGTTACATTGCCACACTGAGCAATAAAATGACCAGTGGAAATGGATCTTTAAGCCTTTACCTCACAATGCCGACTGTTAAAGATACTGAAAAAGAAGCCTTTGGAAAACATCGTTGAAAAAAGAGAAAATGCTGGATACAAGCATTTTCTCCTTTCTCAACAATGTTTTCTACCCTATTACAGACAACATAATGCATGTTGCATTTAGTTTTTGGTCAGCAAATACTTTCAACTTGGACAAATCTAGAGTTTTACATCATGGTAAAGAGTTAATGCAAAACTGTTGTAACTTATAAACCCATACAGAAATATGTAAGTGATCCCTATCAAAGTTTGAGTAGTATATTACATTATATGTAACAAAGTTCGTCATAACCCGAACGCCTGTGGTTCGCATGGGGTGCATATCCAAACAAAGAAAAAAAAAACGTAAATCTACGCAGTTTAGTGAACTGTACCTTTAGTGTTTCTTGTAACTATATACCTCGTTTTTTTTTAAACACTCTAGGTGCTTTCCCACAATACCAAAGCTCCAAACGAACCAACCGATCACCAATAAAGCATTGAACTTACACCACACTGATCAACGTGAGCCGCGGACACCATGTGTTCTCGGTACACCAGATCAAATTTTTACATGGAAGAACCGGAGGTGGTGTAAGTATTTTCATTTTTATGGACCTGATTTACCTAGAAAGAAATGTTGATTTACAGCAATGTCAAGACAAATGATTGATCTGTTTACATACATACTACGGAAAAATAATACCATCATCTAAGCGAGCTGTGGCTTTATGAGCAACTGGGGTCTTATTGTTTTGCAGTTTATTGCCAAATTTTGGACAAAATTCCAAACCATTGTTCATTTTACAAGTTTGTATGATAAGATAAATGTTTTCCCTAAAAGAACACAAAAGTTCACTTTGAAATGTCCATCCAAAAGGAAGATATGTGTTT
Source organism: Tridacna crocea (assembly GCA_943736015.1). Lineage (NCBI taxonomy): Eukaryota > Metazoa > Mollusca > Bivalvia > Cardiida > Cardiidae > Tridacna > Tridacna crocea. The sequence goes on from OX031070.1 coordinate 29,342,604, forward strand.
TTGAATGGACCTGGGTAGAGGAAAATATGCTAACAAGACACCAATTTTATTTTCAATGAATGCACATGGACACCAGATCTGAAAAAGCTTTTGGTAACTGGACACCAACCTTTAAATCATCAATATTTCTCCCTGAAACTCATGCATGGGCTGTGTACGAAGACTATTTTTGTAAACATTACGTCACTACAGTCCATTACCTGATAAAGAGCATGTTCAACCCAATTTCATTACTTCTAGCACTTGCTTTTTTGAAATATTTGCAATATTACGACAATTTACGAAGTAGACCTACGATGCTGGATCACAATTGACCGGTCATTGCCTCCAATGTTGGTGCAAGACATGTTCCTTGTTTACAGCGTTTCAGTTTAATGAATGGCGTAATTAACCCATTACCACGCAATCAGGAGCTTTAATGTCCCTGGGAAAGATGGCTTAGAAAAACATTGTCCATAAAGAAAAACCCCTATTAACTAATACAGTGTGTACATTATTTACCACATCTGGCCTGATTCTTAGTTTAAATAATTTTTAAATCCGCTTGGCCAACTGTTAGAATGGCGTTGTACTCTTCGTACATTTACATGCGTGCGTTTGTTCGTCTACGCGTTTATTTCTAAAATTTTTATTTAATAGACTTCTCCTCAGAATTAAACCACCAAGTGGAAATCAACAAAAATCAACGTGGATGATTCCATAAGTTTCTTTCGAGATACTTCGATCTTTTAAAAAACATGGCTTATGTGGAAGGAGCTTATTTTCCGTGTACGGCGCGTTGTAAAATAGTAAAATTTGTCCTCTCTAAAGAACTCAATCACGAGATTGGCATTGGGTAGTTTTCTATCACACTCCTTCAATAAATTTTGATCTATTGAAAAACATGGCTTTTGTTGGTGGGGCTTATTTTCTCTTAGTGTCATAAAGCGAAAGTACTTGCACCTCTTTTAATTCATTTAAATGTATACATGTACATGTATTTTGTAACACAGATGATCTCTGATAATGTTTCATTTCATCCAATATGCTGGGTGATCATGATATATGAGATATTTATCTTTATTGTTACAAACTTCCATAGTTCTTGGAAATACAGCATTATAGTGCTCAGATATAGTTACAGTTTAACCTATATTAATCAATTACCAAAGGGACGGTCGAAAGAGCTTGCCAAAGGCAGGTGCTTGCTTGATATAGATGAATGTCTACAGGTGCATTGCTATTTGTCGGGAACTAAATATATGCTTGTTTATTCAGGTTGCTTGCTTAATACAGGTGGCCAACATGCCAGGTTTCACTGTATTTCGTATTGCTGAAATTTATTGGAGAGGCCATCAGACCCTCCAACAGTGGTGATTTTAAAATTCAGACTGCCAGAAAGTTTGCTAATTCTATATCTTCGAGCGTAATTGTTCTAATACACAGTCTGTTTCGTCATAGTTTTGTAAATAAAGCGAAATAAAAAAAAAAAACGAAACAGGAAATAGACGTGGTTTATTTTTATATATGACGAATTTCAGAAAAGATTTCATTTAGTAATTTGCCATGGCTGCATTTAACCTCTCTAATAATTTCCTAGCACACTACGTACCTTTGAGCGATATAAATTTAACCTGAGTCTGTTCCCTCTTTTTATCCGTGCAGAAGTCTTTAGTTGGTTCTAGAGCATCGAAAGGTAGTATCAAACTCAGAGTGAAAATTGTACAAGTGAAAAAATATCAGTAATCAAGTTGCTGAGAAATTTCAAAAACAAACTCACCTCTTTATCAGTACTCGAATGTTTACAAATATGTCTATTATGTATTAAGCATTATCTTGAAGATAATTAATTTTCATAGTCCCATTCGACATGTAGCGTGTTCTACAAAAACGTTTTTAATACCATCAAGAATGAAAGTTCTAAGTGAACATTTTCGGTGTATGTACAATCTAACTCAAAGCCGGCGATCTAACGTATACATACGTTGGCCAGTGTGACCAATTCTTGCACTCAAAGTAATGAACACGAATTACAAATTCGTTGATTAGTTAATAGGGACAATGTTTTTCTAAGCCATCTTTCCCAAGTACATTATAGCTCGTGATTGTCTGGTAATGGGTTAATACGACATTCATAAAACTGAAACGCTGTAAACAAGGAACATGTCTTGCACCAACATTGGAGGCAATGACCGGACAATTGTGATCAAGCATCGTAAGTCTACTTCGTAAATTGCCGTAATATTGCAAATATTTCAAAAAAGCAAGTGCTAGAAGTAATGAAGTTGGGTTGAACACGCTCTTTATCAGGTAATAGACCGTAGAGACATAATGTTTACAAAAATAGTCTTCGTACACAGCCCATGCATCGAGTTTCAGGCAGAAATATTGATGATTTAAAGGTTGGTGTCCAGTTACCCCAAGCGTTTTCTGATCTGGTGTCCATGTGCATACATTGAAAACAAAATTGGTGTCTTGTTAGCATACTTTCCTCTACCCAGGTCCATTCAAAAACACATATCTTCGCTTTGGATGGACATCTCTAAGTGAAATTTTGTGTTCCTATAGGGAATACATTTATCTTATCATACAAACTTGTAAAATGAACAATGGTTTGGAATTTTATCCAAAATTTGGCAATAAACTGCAAAACAATAAGACCCCAGTTGCTCATAAAGCCACAGCTCGCTTAGATGATGGTATTATTATTCCCTAGTTTGTATATAAACAGATCAATCATTCGTCTTGACATTGCTGTAAATCAACATTTCTATCTGGGTAAACCAGGTCCACAAATATGAAAATACTTACACCACCACCGGTTCTTCCATGTAAAAATTTGATCTGGTGTACCGAGAACACATGGCGTCCGCGGCTCACGTTGATCAGTGTGACTATGATCTCGCTAAATTAACTGTTTACCAAACAACAAATTTTTGGACTGGACCAAATTCAAAGCATCTGCAGGCAACAAATTAAATCTTGTTAATATGACGATTTCTGTCTTTGATAGGGTAGAAAATATTTTGGGAAAAGAAGAACATGCTCACACTGAACAACGTGAGCCGCGGACACCATGTGTTCTCGGTACACCAGATCGGATTTTCCATGGAAGAACCGGAGGTGGTGTAAGTATTTTCATTTTTATGGACCTGATTTACCTAGATAGAAATGTTGATTTACAGCAATGTCAAGACGAATGATTGATCTGTTTACATACATACTAGGGAATAATAATACCATCATCTAAGCGAGCTGTGGCTTTATGAGCAACTGGGGTCTTATTGTTTTGAAGTTTATTGCCGAATTTTGGACAAAATCCCAAACCATTGTTCATTTTACAAGTTTGTATGATAAGATAAATGTATTCCCTAAAGGAACACAAAATTTCACTTAGAAATGTCCATCCAAAGCGAAGATATACGTTTTTGAATGGACCTGGGTAGAGGAAAATATGCTAACAAGACACCAATTTTATTTTCAATGTATGCACATGGACACCAGATCAGACAAAGCTTGCGGTAACTGGACACCAACCTTTAAATCATCAATATTTCTGCCTGAAACTCGATGCATGGGCTGTATACGAAGACTATTTTTGTAAACATTATGTCACTACGGTCCATTACCTGATAAAGAGCATGTTCAACCCAATTTCATTACTTCTATAGCTCTTGCTTTTTTGAAATATTTGCAATATTGCGGCAATTTACGAAGTAGACCTACGATGCTTGATCACAATTGACCGGTCATTGCCTCCAATGTTGGTGCAAGACATATGTTCCTTGTTTACAGCGTTTCAGTTTAATGAATGTCGTATTAACCCATTACCACGCAATTACGAGCTTTAATGTCCCTGGGAAAGATGGCTTAGAAAAACATTGTCCCTATTAACTAATCCAAAGAATTTGTAAATCGTGTTCATTACTTTGAGTGCAAGAATTGGTCACACTGGCCAACGTATGTATACGTTGGATTGCCGGCTTTGACGTTAGATTGTACATACACCGAAAATATTCAGTTCTTTCATTCTTGATGGTATTAAAAACGTTTTTGTAGAACACGCTACATGCCGAATGGGACTATGAAAATTAATTATCTTCAAGGTAATGCATAACACATATAGACATATTTGTAAACATTCGAGTACTGATAAAGACGTGAGTTTGCTTTTGAAATTTCTCAGCAACTTGAGTACTGACTTTTTTTTACATGAACAATTTTCACTTTGAGTTTGATACTACCTCTCGATGCTCTAGAACCAACTAAGGATTTCTGCATGGATAAAAAGAGGGAACAGAATCAGGTTAAATTTATATCGCTCCAAGGTACGTAGTGTGCTAGGAAATTATTAGAGAGGTTAATTGCAGCCATGGCAAATTACTAAATTAAATCTTTTCTGAAATTTGTCATTTATAAAAATAAACCACGTCTATATCCTCTTTTTTATTTCGCTTTATTTACAAAACTATTACGAAACAGACTGTATATCAGAACAATTACGCTCGTAGATATAGAATTAGCAAATTCTCTGGCAGTCTGAATTTTAAAATCACCACTGTTGGAGGGTCTGATGACCTCTCAAATAAATTTCAGCGGTACGAAATACAGTGAAACCTGGCATGTTGGCCACCTATATTAGTAAGCAACCTAAATAAACAAGCACACATGTAGTTCCCGACAAATTTCAATGCAAACATTCATCTATATCAAGCAAGCACCTGCCGGCTTTGGCAAGCTCTTTCGACCGTCCCTTTGGTAATTGATTAATATAGGTTTAACTGTGGCTATATCTGAGCACTATAATGCTGCATTTCCAAGATTTATGTAAGTTTGTAACAATAAAGATTAATATCTCATATATCATGATCACCCAGCATATTGGATAAAATGAAACATTATCAGAGATCATCTGTGTTATCAAATACATGTACATACATTTATTATCAATGAATTTAAAGAGCTGCAAGTACTTCCGCTTTATGACACTAAGAGAAAATAAGCCCCACCAACAAAAGCCATGTTTTTCAACAGATCAAAATTTATTGAAGGAGTGTGATAGAAAACTATCTAATGCCAATCTCGTGATTGAGTTCTTTTGAGAGGACAAATTTTACAATTTTTACAACGTACCGTGCACGGTAAATAAGCTTCTTCCACATAAGCCATGTTTTTTAAAGGATCGAAGTGTGTCGAAAGAAATTTATGGAATCATCCACGTTGATTTTTGTTGATTTACACTTGGTAGTTTCTGAAAAGAAGTCTATTAAATAAAGATTTTAGAAATAAACACGTAGACGAACAAACGCACGTGCATGTAAATGTACGAAGGGTACAACACCATTCTAACAGTTGGCCAAGCGGATTTGAAAATTATTTAAACTAAGAATCAGGCCAAATGTGGTAAATAATGTACACACTGTATTAGTTAATAGGGGTTTTCTTTATGGACAATGTTTTTCTAAGCAATTTTTCCCAGGGACATTAAAGTTTGTGATTGCGTGGTAATGGGTTAATAGGACATTCATTAAACTGAAACGCTGTAAACAAGGAACATGTCTTGCACCAACATTGGTGGCAAGGACCGGTCAATTGTGATCAAGCATCGTAGGTCTACTTCGTAAATTGCCGTAATATTGCAAATATTTCAAAAAAGCAAGTGCTAGAAGTATAATGAAATTGGGTTGAACATGCTCTTTATCAGGTAATGGACCGTAGTGACATATGATAATGCTTACAAAAATAGTCTTCGTATACTGCCCATGCATCGAGTTTCAGGCAGAAATATTGATGATTTAAAGGTTGGTGTCCAGTTACCGCAAGCGTTTTCTGATCTGGTGTCCATGTGCATACATTGAAAATAAAATTGGTGTCTTGTTAGCATATTTTCCTCTACCCAGGTCCATTCAAAAACGTATATCTTCGCTTTGGATGGACATTTCTAAGTGAAATTTTGTGTTCCTTTAGGGAATACATTTATCTTTTCATACAAACTTGTAAAATGAACAACGGTTTGGGATTTTGTCCATAATTCGGCAATAAACTTCAAAACAATAAGACCCCAGTTGCTCATTAAGCCACAGCTCACTTAGATGATGGTATTATTATTCCCTAGTATGTATGTAAACAGATCAATCATTCGTCTTGACATTGCTGTAAATCAACATTTCTATCTAGGTAAATCAGGTCCATAAAAATGAAAATACTTACACCACCTCCGGTTCTTCCATGGAAAATCCGATCTGGTGTACCGAGAACACATGGTGTCCTCGGCTCACGTTGATCAGTGTGTTACACACCACCGCCTTTTGTGCAGGCCCTTTTTTATCGCTAAATAAATGCAGCTGTTTTATTTTTTCACGCAAGTCGAAACATATACAAGCATTGAGAAATTATTACAATATAATATCCCGTATTTCCTATTAGTGATTTCTACCTATGAAAGAGTAAGGATTCCCACAGAATTTCAACCCGCCGATATCTTAAGAAGAGGTCCCGGTAAGAAATAAGTAATCCCCAATTATAGAATAAGACACCGCAGTTTAGGAATATATTCTACTAAGAAATTGACAAGCAGACAGTTTAGAAATACTTATTCAAATCCCATTCTTAAGAACTTTCTTTGTCATACTCTATTCTCCAAGTAATTTGAATGTAACACAACTTCTGGTTGGCTCAACAAAATGGCTGAGCCAATCAGAAGTTGCGTTACTTTCAAATTTAGAAAATTCCGGAGAATAAGACCGAGACTATTCATAACCCTTAGGATACTAAACTCGACTAACTGACCTTTTGCAGACAGTATAAATCAAGATCAGACTGCACAGAACGTGCCGTCTGATCTTGAATCTACACTGTCCGCAAAATTTATCTTCAAAATAGCAATATTAGGGTTTTTACTGTCGACTTGAAAGTTTAAAACCTTTATCCGGAAAAATAACTGGCCTTAACCTTTATCAAACGACAAAATTTTGCCCAAATTGAAAGCACTTGCAGACAGGAGAATAAACGTAATTCAAAAATAGAAATGTGTTTCCAGCAGGGTAGAAAACATTGTGGGAAAAGGAGAAAATGCTGGTTACCAGCATTTTCTCCTTTTCTCACAATGTTTTCAAAAGGCTTCTATCTCAGGGTCGTAAATACCAGAGATTGTTTGGTAAAGGGTTAAACTTGCAAGGGTGGTTGGTGAATACGGGCCCAGGCTGAATCTGATAAGCCACAAGACCACAAATTATTTCAAAGATATTTCCAGTATCATTACAGATACATGATTTCATTTCTAACTAGATACATACAAAGGGTGAGAAAAGAATGCAACTATTTAAAAATATTTCCCACGGATAAAATCCACGACTAACTCAGAAACGTTTCCCATTGTTCAAGTAAAAGACAGGAGCTTTGAATGTCCCATAAATGAATGTTTGTACATGATAATATAGGTGTTCACCCATTGTCGTAACCCGACGTCAGCCACTGGTATTTCTTTCCTAAAGAAATTAAATTCGATTGGTTGCACCAAACTGGTATAACCTGTATCTGTCAAAAAGGGGGGGGGGGGGCTTAATGTATCTCCAGCACGTCTGATACGGGTAACATACACGTCATCATATGACAACACATCCATGAAATCCACTTTGTCTAAAATCGACTGACTCGTGAGGTATACTGGTCCTTCGACATGCAGATAATTCAGCAACATCAAAAACTTTTGAACGATGCCAGCCTGTACAGAAGTGGCAGACTGGACTGGGTCAATATTTTTTTTTGCAGATTCATTATGCCCCATTTCACATAATTATTGATATATAATGGCTTAATTATGTAGAATGGTCCTTTAACATACAGAAAGTTGACCAATAGGGAAACCTTTCGGCCCAGGTCAGCCTGAGAAATCCGCGCAGGCTGACCTGAATCGATCCTTTTCGCAGATGCATTAAGCCGTTTTTCACAGAGCATTGCTCATATATTTAATTGGCCTGTAAAATGAGAAAAGGGGCATTCGGACATTTGCGCAAAGTGCCGTCTTGGATCAACCTGCGCAGTCCGCATAGACTAATCCGAGACGGCACTTTCCGTTTTCATGTAATTTTCTGTTTATCGCAAGTCTTCTGAAGGACAAAATGTAATGTAGTCGTAAAGTGCCGTCTCGGATTAGCCTGCGCGGACTGCGCAGGCTGATCCGAGACGACACTTTACGCAAATGTCTGAATGTCCCTTTTTGCGTGTTGCAAGCCATATATGAGCGGCATCGTCCGCAAATGCCCGTGTTTTCCTTACGAGTATGACAGTGATCGAGTAACTAAATGTCTTTAAGTTTTGGATACCAGTGACTAACGTATCGTCATTTGTTAATGAGCCATATGAGCCAGGCTCTGGTAAATAGGGGTCTAACACATTATTGTGATGTATAATACCAATCAAACCATCACAAGTATGGATTCATAATAGGCACCTTGCTTTTTAACCACCGACTTAGTCATGAGGTAGGTCGGTTCTTGGACATACAGAAAATTGACTAAAAGCATCAAGTTTCGGCCTAGGTCATCATGTGCAGACTGATCTATGTCGATACTTTCTGCAAATGCATTAATTACCATTTTCACAGAGCATGGCTGATATATTTGTGCATTTACTTACTTACTAACCGAACCAAGAGAAGATCTTTACCTATATAATGTAAATGTGTACCAAACTATATTGTCTTCTGTAACAGGTCGGTAGTAAATCACAGTATTCTTTCTTTTTAAAAAAAATAAGGATAACCATACATTGCTTTAACCCTAAGTGTTTCTTTTTTGTATCAAATGAAAAGAATAAATGTCGAAAATGTCCCCTCTCTCTCTCCCTCCCTCTCTCTCTCCCTCTCCCTCTCTCTCTCTCTCTCTCTCTCTCTCTCTCTGTAAAGGAAAAAAATATAAAAATGATTACCCATTCCTCCACTTCTATCACAAACAGTTACAGTATAATACATGCGATGCAAAACCATGTCTACTAATTCATTCATTACCACTCTTTGCTACTATTTTCGCCACCTGTCACAATATTTCAAAAGTAGTTGGCTGTAAGACCAAAAAGAAGTGAAATAAGTTTGCAGAGGGAAATGTGTTAACCGATATCTATTCTCATTTACTTTGGACTTTAAAGTCCGACCACAGGGAATAGCAATTAGCCATTATTCAGCACCGAGGTCATTGGCAGGAATAACAATTAACATTCTCACCGCCATTCGTTATGTCATTTGTATGTTTGGTTGGCAGTCAAGGTAGATCGGGCGGTAATGTTTATTGCAGTCCGATCTTGATTTTAGCCGTCCGTTAAAAAAAAAAAAAGAAAAAAAGACTGATTGCCCGATGTTTTCTTTAAATTTGCAAACTGATAGGAATAGAACTAGCCATTATTCAATACCGGGGTCATTGGCGGGAACAACAGTCCCGATTCGAAGAGCAAGACCGATAAAATACATAAAACTTTGCCATGATCTGCCAGGCACACAGTGGGATAATTAAGAAATATCTTTATAATGGGGTTCGATGGGATTTTGAATTTCTCTAGCTTCAAATGTCGCAGATCTGAAAAAATGTTATCAAATCGTTATACATAAGATAATATCTATAGATACAAAACAAAGTCACATCGTAATGATGAAGGGCGGTATGAAGATAGAGAAGATATTTTTTCGGCGAAAGATCGAAATTCGTTTCACTGAGTGAATATCATGGTAATTTTGAACGAGTGGCGAAGCCATGAGTGAAAATATTACTGATGTTAAAGAGATGAAATAAATTGCGATATTTCACTGAAAATGAAAAAAATTCCTATTTCTTCAATGCTTTTTACTTCCTAAATTTGTTGGGACTTTCATTAAAATCTAGTACAGTTGTATTCAATAACTTCCCGTGTCGTAGCCCCCCCCCCTTCCCATTCCCAGTAAGAAAAATAGTACTATAGAACGGATTGCAATACGTAAAGCTCGAGAAATGTAGGATTAATGTGCGTAAATCATGTCATATTTCAGCCTGGATAAATATAGTGCACGAAAGATACTGTTTCCATCTTCAGTTGAAGAGTAACGGAATTACTTACGGTAAATTTCACTGGTCGTAACCATGAATTATCAAACCCTATAAAACGCCATTATTTCCCTGCAACGTGCCGAAAGACATGAAGTAATTTTTTGTGGTATTTATCAAAGACAATGCCACTGTAAGTTCAATATTTAAAGGTGGCCCCTCAGATTTTGGGACGAAAATTTTACAAAAATGCAAAAAAATCATCCTTATACTTCCAAAGCCTTTTAATTGGCGTTCATAAAACCCCCGTGGTCGAACACCATCCAATAACACGAGAAATTAGAGATTTATTACGGACCAGGTTGACACCAACGGGAGACACGTTCTATTTTTAGATTATCAATTCTCTCATTTAAATACAGGAAAGCACAGATGGAGTTTCAAACATCCGTCCAAAGAAGACATTATGGAAAATAATTATTACATGTTTGTTATGTAATATAGGGTTAATTCACGTTTTTGAGGTCGTTAACATTCGCAGAGGCCCGAAAAATGCTTTAGCGCCCGAGTGCGAAGCACGAGGGTGTTTAAGTATTTTGAGGGCCTCTGCGAATGTTAACGACCGAAAAAAACGTGAATTAACGCTATTATTTGCATGAAGTAAAGGTATTTTAACAATAATTTGCACAGATTGCAATAATATTTCCATAGAAACGCAGTAAGCGCAAATGTACTGTACGTAAATGGGTCAAAACTGGAAGTCGGCGAAGAAGTTTTTGTTACGATTAGTAACGGGCCGTTAGTCCTGTATGCCAGTTTTGATTCTCTCGGTGTAAATACACCTCTAATGATTTTAATACACACTGGACTTATGTCGAATAAACTTGGACACGTTTACAGCTAGGATGAATGAGTGGATACGGATTTCTGTAACTGGAAAGACGATGGTGACATCAAGCGAGGCGGACCGATCACGTCAAAAAGTGGGTGGGATGTAGCTGGTTTAGAGTACATTTCACGGGTGAAGTTTTGTTCAGATCTCGATTACACTGAGATGCTGTGCAAAATTTTGTTCGTGGTGTACTAATGTCATCAAAGACATGCCGTGAAAAGGATCTAATATGGTACAAATTTCTATAGTTTGATGTCGGAGTCTAGGGAAAATCTGACATGAACAGACGTTGTTTACAAGGTGAGCCCGAATCGAGGATATTGATAGTACAAAGTCGGTCGTTAACAGCGCGTGAATTTACTGATTAATACACGTTTTCTCCCGTTAACCGCCCGATTTTTACCCGTTAATACATGCTTATAACGGCCCGAAAAGGCCCGTTTTATGCAATAATGGAATTTTAGCGTTATTAGTCACATGCCAGTCACTTGACATTCCCACAATGCTTTATTGATTTTTGGCGCAAAATCTAGAAATAGCTTAAGAGGCTACGTAGCCTTTTAAGGGAATACCATTAAAAACATTTTTTTTTTTTGTAATTTTATGATTCTTAGTTTAAACATATTTATTTTACATCGACTGAGAAACAAGTTCTGACAACTTATACTAATCTCTCTCGATTCTGCTTCCTGGGAACTACACCAGTACTCGCGCCGAATGTGTGGGCCGATGAAAAATCCCAAAGTTGACACCCGCTCCCGGGAATCGAACTCAGGACCTTATGATTCTTAATTATTGATTATTTGTATTTGTTTGTTTTTTCATATAAATTTCAATGATATACTAGTATATATTTTTCAATTTGATGTGATGTGAAAATTCTGGATACCCACCTTTAAATTTGAAGATCATTTATCGTGATTTGCGCAAAGCCGAAGGTAATAAACCCAATTAAACTCATTTCTTCTCAAATAAATGAGTTTTTCGATCGCACCCACATATTATGTAAATGGAAATGACACGCTAAATTACACTGTTGAATTTTTTTCTTATTTAGTTGGTTGAATTACAGGCCAAAATTTGAATAATATTTCTCTTTCTCTTTCAAATCATCAATTCCACACAAAGGCATTCTTGACAAATACTACTCCAGCGTTATCAATGCTTTGATTATAACTGAATCTGATTCTGTAACCTAGATTGTCAAAAACATAAACGCCCGATTAGAGCGTCGATATTGACAAAACCGATCTTTTAGCTGAAGATAAATAAAAGTCTCTTGTCAGTATGCAAACAGTGTAACGTACATGTATTAACGAGTCATTTTTTAAGGAAGTATAGTTGTAAGTGAGTAAGAAATCTTACCTACGATTGTCGCAAATATGAACACTCCAATCAAATAGCTGACAATGACAAACACGTATCTGAAAAATAACAAAATCTATGGTTAACTTTGAGCGCTCTAAGGTTAGTTGTACGTGTAGATCAAGAACAGTCTGCCTTTTGTGGACAATGTAGATGAAAGATCTGCTAATTGCACAGAATGTGCAGTCTGATCTTTGATTTACTCTGTCCACTACTTTGATAAATACTCTGGCAAACACGCCATTGATCATTTAGATAATTACGAATGCACCACCAATCCAGTTTATTTCTTTGTTTCACAAATAAAAGTTTTTCAAATTATCGAGTTTTGACATTACATAGAATAGACTTTAAGTCCTTGAAGAAAAGAACGTTGACCAGAACGTCATGGTGTGACGGCTACTTTAGGGACATGTTGTGAAAGCTAAGGTACAAATGTGGTTTTTAGGCTATTTGGATTTGAATGTTTTACAAAAAGATGTTGGAGACGGAATAATTCCTGGTAAAAATGTCACACATTCAGACGAAAAACGACAGAACTATTTCTGTAAAATATTTGCACTTTTCGAAGGTTTCCTCGTTCGTTCATTCATTCATTCATTCATTCATTCATTCATAGATCGATTGGTGTTTTGCTTCATTCATTCAATGATTGATTGATTTTAATGCTGCTTTTTACATTACATGTTTCATTCACATCATGGCGACAGCTCACGTCTCTTTGCGCGTGTTACAAGCCATACAAATTATGAACAATATCTCACGACTGAAATCAGTCACTCTCAACGACTGCTTGCCTTAGGAATCTTAACCAAAACTCCAGCCGAAAGGTGGTTTATTTCAAAAGTTGACCCTGGTCATCACGAAATTCGAATACAGTCGACGCTCTAACCGTCCAACACTACCCAACAATTAATGGGTTAAACTGAGCGAGAATCCCATCTCATATGAATCTGCACATTTTTCATTTTGCCAGAAAAAGAAAGGAGATCATTTTACCCTTTTCATTGTTGCGTGTTTTGGCGGTAAAGCTTGCCAATAAATCTAAATTATAGGCAGTAAATGTCAAAACTGGCTGTGATTTATTGATTTATTATTTTATAATTCCACGCTACTTTATCCAATTTTAGGGTAAGGATTTGTTCAAGAAATACTAGTACTAGAGAAATAAAATAGAATTATGGGCCATTTACAGCCTTCTTTGATTGACCGTTCGAAGTAACCACTGTCTATCAAAGAAACAGGCATTTCTGTCAAGCTGAATTACAGTTCTCGTTAAGCAATCGTTTGCCTACAATGATCTTTATCTCACGAGAGTGAATTCATGTATAAAATCAAAGGACTGAAGGTCCTGAAAGTCGCACTAATGGTGAAACCTTGATATTTTGGGACTGATAGATGGTCATCACCCTTTTACAGGACAATCTTGCTTTTACGTAATTCAAACAGCTTTGGAAAACAGAGCTGAAAGAAAGAAAAACTCATTTTTTTTTACTCAAGGTTTTCTTCCAATTAGACTCAAATTTAATGGTGTAGTCAAATTTGATTAGTTTTCAGCAATTCTTCGATTTTGACTAGTCTGCAATTTACTTGAGCAAATGCAGTTACTTGTAATAGGCAGCTTCCCACCAAGTTAGATCTTTTCATTTTTCTTTTTCTTTAATATATCAATGTTGGCATATAGCCAATATGACATAATATACCCAAAACAATATTAAATGTATGTCATTGGTCACCTCTATTACTTGGAACTTACTGAAACAGTGCCACTGCATACCGATGCTAGCACTTGACAATTTTTGAAAAGGGACACATAAGGGACATCTCTGTGAAATCATTTCAAAATCTGACCAACCATTTCAGTGAAGAAGAATTTTAAAGAATTTCTTCATGTCCGAATAGTGCAAGTGGACCCCATTTACCAGAGCCATGTTTCTTGATGGATCAGAATTTTGAAAACATTTTTGAAAATGGTCACCCAAGGAAGATTGCTTTGAAATTATTTTAAAATCTGATCATGGGTTTCAGAGAAGGTGAATTTTCAAGAAATTCTTCATTTCCATATAGTAGCCCCAATTCACCTGGGCCATGTTTCTTGGCAAATCAAAATTTCGCGAACAAGTTTTTAAAAGGGTCACCCAAGGAACATCTCTGTGAACTTTTTTCAATATCTGATCAGCCGTTTCAGAGAAGTAAGAATTTTCAAGAATTTCTGCATGTCCATATAAGTACAAGTAGCCCCCATTCACCAGAGCCATGTTTCTTGACGGATTGAAATTTCGCAAACAATTTTTGAAAAGGGTCACCCATAGAACATCCCTGAGAAATTATTTCAAAATATGACCAGTGGTTTCTGAGAAGAAGAATTTTTTAGAATTTCTTCATTCCTGTATAGTGCAAATAGCCCCCATTCACCAGAGTCATGTTTCTTGACTGATCAAAATTTCACGAAAAAGTTTTGGAAAGGGTCACAAGAAGATTTTTAAAGAATTTCTTAGAAAACTGTTTGGTTGCCATGGCAACCAAAACTTTTGACGTAATCAAATTCTGTGAACAATTTTCAAAGAGGACCTCCCAAGGAACATTCCAGCCAAGTTTGGTCCATATTGGCCCAGCGGTTTTGGAGGAGTTGATGTTTAAAGAATTGTTGATGACGCATGACGGATGACAGACATCAGGTGATCCTAAAAGCTTCCCTTGAGCATGTTGTGCTCAGGTTAGCTGAAAAAACAGTCCGAAGGTTTTTCATCTCAACCAAACTGACTCTCAAATTATAAAAAATATTTGCAAAGTAATTAATAACTATGCAATCTACAACAGGTTAAAGACCATTGTGAATAATTAGTTTAACTCATTACCAGACCAGCCCAATTTTAGGCTTGTCCAAATTGAAAGCATTTGCAGAGGACAAAATAAAAGTGACAGAAAATTTGAAATTTGTTTTGTGAAGGTTAGAAAAAATTGTGGGAAAAGGAGAAAATGCATTTTTTTCCCTTTCCCACAATGTGTTCTAAAGGCTTCTTTCTCAGGGTAGTCGAAACTAGGGATTGTGTGGTAATGGGTTAATCACCACATTAAATTTGTTACACTCTTTTTGAGTTTTGAAATTGTATCTTTGCTATCCAAACAATGTAATTATTGTATCAAATTCTTTCTCAGGGTAGTCGAAACTAGGGATTGTGTGGTAATGGGTTAATCACCACATTAAATTTGTTACACTCTTTTTGAGTGTTGAAATTGTATCTTTGCTTTCCAAACAATGTAATTAATGTATCACATTTTTCTGTTATATCATTTCTTTAAATGTGCTGATGCTTATGTTTTTTTTTTTTTCATATATAAAACATATTTTTATAATGATGGATAAATATTTTTGAAGTATTCAATATGCTTTTTTTTTTTCATTAATAGTACCTTTATCTTCCTTAAAAAAAAAATAGAAAGAAAAAAGTGATTTTATCACTAAGCATTTGATTGACTTCGCTATGTTTATTGTTAAATAAGTTTCATCATTGGTTTTAATCATGTAAGGCAAATTCAAAATAAAGCAAGAGTTATATAAATCGTCATGATGACGAATACGTAATTTCTATTAATTTTTACACAAATTGAAGTTAGAAATACTATAAAAATCATGTGTTCATTTTGACTACACATTGGGTACGTTTTGACTCCACTTGGGTAGGTTTAGACTTCATTTGGTTAAGTTTTGACTCCATTCGGGTACGTTTTGACTTGGGTACGTTTTGGTTTGAGTACGTTTTGACTGTAAACCCCTCAACAGTGCAACTGTCAATGTACGGTCGTAATTGCTGTATTTTACCTTGCGTTCCATATTTCATGTTGTATTTACTGTATACGGAGGGGATGCAATATCCTTGTCGCCACTCTTTTGGGGTCCGAACAAATGCAGTTATCAACATTTTAACTTTACTGGTGTTAATCGTTATATGCGTTTGTTTTCTATCCCGTCCGCCATTTGCATTTTCTTAATCAAAGTACAATTTTGTACTTCAAACTTAAGCTGATCAAAGACCTAAAATACTAGAATTGATAGCAAAAGTTCATGTCTGATTTCCATAAAATCGTGTATGTAAGCGTTTCGCATGCAGTTTTATATGTTACAGAAGTTTTTTGATGTGTAATGGAATAGTTTTTGGGTGTTTTGGGGTATTCGAGTGGTTTGGGGTGTTTCATCCGAGACGTACGTTACAAACTAGGTCAAAGCTGCGGAACGAAACAAATTTTCAAATTTAGAGCGAGTTTTACGATATTTAACCCTGAATTCATGGTTTGCATGGTTTAAAAGAGTTGATTTCAAATGACATCACTCGAGTCCGAAATTCCACCTTTATAAGCGAAGCTCTACCGGTCTCGATAATACATGAATATTTACAGTAAAGTGCTCTCGATAAGCCATATTAATCCGCGATCCCTTTTAAACTCACATTAAGCACTGATGGGGATATCTTAGCTGAATTGTGTTTTCTTTACCCATCTAAACAAAGATAGATGTTAAATTTTCACATGATATACAAAATAACCGCATTTTTTTTTTAATTTAAAATTTGAGTCACGTTCTCCTTTTTCTAGCGTAGGTATATGAGTTATATGAGTTACCGGGTCCAGTCCCATCATAAAGAACAAATTCCAGACATACCAAAGAAAAAGTAGTTCTACAGCGATTGGGTTTAAAGCAGAGTAACTGCACCTCGTTTATGAAGTATATACGACGTTTTTGATCCAATTTTTTTCATGATTCTTCAACCCACTATAGACACCCCCCAACCCACCCTGAGCTCCTCGAGCTCATCGCAAAAAGTCGAACGTTTTGACAAACGTGCGACTTAAAAAACGGAACACCAAGCTTACAATAGGATGACTATTTGGTTCAACCCTTTATTTTGAATCTAGTCAGTCGATGCAATATATATATATATATTTTTTTTTTAATTTACATCTAAAATGTGATCGTGACTATACATATTTTCTATCTTAGTGACAAAATGAGATTTGATAAAATAAAGATAAAAAGTAGCAAACATGTAGTATATATATGAGATTGCACTTTTGATGTGGTCTGATATTGCATCAACACTGACAACAAGGGCAAATACAGCTGTAAAACGTACTTTGATAGCTAACTTTTTTTACCTTCTGTAAAACCTTTTTCCTAACAAGCCCAGGGTCCGTATTCACAACCATTTCTGGAGAACATTTTAAGTCATATTATTCAGAATTTTATCAATGTGAAAGTAACAGAACCTCTGATTGGCTTAACCATTTGGCTTAGCCGATCAAAAGTTCCGTTACTTTCACAGTTAGAACATCTTGAAGAATAAGAATATTTGTAAGAATTGTTGGTGAATACGGGCTCTGGTTTTCATGGTTGCTTATGGGAAAGGATAGAAAACATTGTGAGAAATTGGGAAAATGCCAGCATTTGCTCCTTTTCACCCGACATTTCAAAAGCCTTTTCCCACATGACCATACAGACAGAGAGTAAACAAACTTGATGGTGTTGTAATCTAGTCATCTGTGTAAACGAAGAGAAAAGTCAAGGTGTATGGGGTAAAGAAGCTGTAGGGATTTTTCTCCGATTTAAAACGAAAACTATGCTTGTTCTGTCTATGGATAGCTAGCTGCAATAGAGTGAAATGCATTTTCTGTCTACCATAAGCTGTACAACCTTGCAACCATCAGGGTCAATATTTGGTATGAGGATACAGAAGTGTTTATAATTTGATAGACTATAAAAAAAGGGTTGAAAAACTGGATGAAAACGAGTGAAGAGGTATCTTTAAAATACAAGATTGTTCGGTTAAGGGTATAACATGTTTGTCAACTGACTTTGCCTCCGTTACCAGCATTGGTTGATATATGAAAAAAGCAAAATACAAAAAAATAAACTATTCAATAATGAACTAGAAAATCGGTAAATTACATGAAACGTGTATGCTAACATTAACAAAATGGAAATAAATAAAATAAAATTTATATGAGAACATATAAACCATGCTTCAAGCACAAGTTCGCAAACTTGCAGACTCCTAAACATGTATACGATTAAGATCAAACACACAGTAAATGATAAAAATAAAACTATAAAGCAAAAAAAAATCTCCTATTTTTAGATTTGCAAGGGGTTGCCACAATGTTTCCTCCAGATAAAATAACCGTAATACTCGATACAACTGAAATTGCACTGTTGTGATCTCAGTTGTTTTGGTGAGATCAGTTTTTTTTCTGCACTGATGACTATTTTTGCTGTGCAACAATGACGATTTTATTATTGCTATCGACATTGAAATTTCGGCGTATTCAATTGTGTTGCAATCGACATCATTCTGCAGAGATTTTGATTTGGTTGGTATTAATACTGTTCTGCAATGATTCCAATTGGTTTGTTACTGTCGATAGTGCAATATTCTGTAGAAACTGTCTTTAATTTGCAGTGAGAAAAATAGTGTTTCGCTGCGACTGAAAGTGTTTTGTAATAATTAATATTTTGTTGCAATATTGTCAGATTGTCAGTCTCTGGTAGGGGGGGCGGGAGGGGTAGGGCTGGGAAAAGCTTGATTTCAACTATAGGAAGACTGAATTTTCCAGGAGTTCCTCACACATTATGGAACACTTTATCAAAGGTGAGACTGTAAGTATTGTTTAGTATAATCTTGATCTACATTTATCAGAGCACAATGTGGTCATACAAGTCACATGGTATTTGCATACAATCCAAAGATTTGAATTACATACATTCCAAAGATTTGATGACGAATTACCGATAAATGTCGACCGTTCTTTGTTTCAGCCACAGATACGTTGTTGTCTTCAAATCATCTTACTTCGGACGATTTTAGAATTTTACTGTCTTGTAGAGAATTAAGTATAGCAAGGACAAATATGGTATACAAGGATGGATGTGCCCTGCACGCATAGTCGGTTATCTCTGTACTCTATTATTAGTTATCAGAACTCCAGATAGCGGGAAAGATTTTGATCTTAAAACTGAAAATATTAATTATTCTCCACCCAACCCTATGTTATGGGTACTCATTAGAATTTTCTCATCGAGACTATTCTAATGAGTACCCACAACACAGGGCTTGGAGGAGAAATAATAGATTTAGAACACCATCACACCCTCTTATCTGGAGCTCTGGTTATAGCAGATTACTGTTACTAAAGTAAATGGAGGGCAAGTAAAGTCGTTTACTGATATCTCCAATCTCCAATACTTTTGTTTTTCTTTATTTGAAATGCAAATACTGAGGAATTATTTGATGTTTGCAAGTAAGCCTGGTCTCAAATCACATCAAAATCGCATTTAGACAAGTCTGTGATTCAACAACTTGCGCTGGGAGGTCCACTGTTTCCCTTCCACTAGATAAGAAACGCTCCTTTTCATACTCTCTGCACTCATGCTTTAAGAATTCGGGAAATGCTTGTGACGGCGTTCACGACCGCCCTACTTGTCACAAGCTATAAGAAGGATTCTGCATGAGGTCCAAGCATCTTGTATGACATCATTGTAAACCCTGCAGTCTGGTAAAGCAATACAAAGTTTATCCCTGCTTTTAAATCCATTCTAGTATTTGGTTTGTTACTTTTGATACCAGACGAGGGCCACACACAATTTACTTCAGTTTTGCGACTGATTTCCCATTTTTCACAGTTGTCTGGGAAAATTATCCATTAGGGATTGATTAACGATGCAGACAAATCACACAGCAAAGTCACGTGTGTTCTTTCATAAATCAAAACGAGGTTGCACAGTTTGTTGATAGGAAATGTCACGTAATAGAGAGATGCATTGATATACATTTCGATTTGTTTTAGGAGCGAGGTAGTTTATGTTTGCTTATGTCATGTGGAAAATGGGAGCCCGGGAGTTCAACATTGTTAGAAATTTTACAGATTGTTGAGCATATTATTGAGCTGAGAGAGAGAGAGAGGTAATCTAAATGGCTCGTCGTAACAGATGCTAGTATAATAGCTAAAGTAAGGAGTTCAATGCAAACCCAGACTATGGTCGAACGCAGCCTGTAAACCTGTTGTAGCAAATAATCACAATTTTTAACAACCCTCAGAGATATGGCTTTTGAAAACATTGTTGAAAAAGCAGAAAATACTAGCTTTCAGCGTTGTTTCCTTTTCCCACAGTATTTTATATCCTATCAGAAAAACAGAAATCATCAATTGAGCAACATTTAATTTGTCATCTTTAAATACTTTCGATTTCGCGGGGTCCCAACTTTTGTCATTTGGTATAGAGTTAATACAGCAACAGTGATACTATTGAATGGTGGAATGAAACGAAAACCCGTAAATTAATTTTTGCTTGAATAACTTGCCAACGAAATGGCAAAAATAAAATAAGTGAAAAAAAAAGCCTAACAAAAAATGGCATCTCCACACAGTCAAATAAATAACATATTATAAAATATCGACACAGAATGGATGCGCACAGACACGTCCTCGATAGACATGTAAGAAATACAGGTCGTCATTCAACCATTACTTGGTTATCAAGGAAACACCAAATGACGTTAAAGATTGTCTGTGTTCTGGACAATCATACGTGCGTAAGGTGACGCTTTTCTCAGACCTACCAGAGGCCGTGTTATTGATCATGTTGGTACTGCCCGATCTATCAGATACACCCGATATTGATAATCGGTCACAAAGTAGCTCAACTGGCATCGTTTTATGCACTTCACGGTTTGAATTCGGCGTAAAGGCTGAAGGCCCGCTGGTCGGATGGAATTTGATTCCCACTGTTCAGTATTACCTGTAACTGCTCGATGTGAACGTCTTAAACAACAAATATGCTAAGAGAAACATCGGAAGGGGGGGGCAGTATCATTGGTGCTTGGTTGTTGACGTTCGAAGATTACAAGTAATATGACCTTTAAAGCAAATCTTGTCACCGAGAATGCAAGTATTTGACTGTACAATGTTCACCACACGTATATGACCATACTAGACAAGGCTGTAGCACTTCCATTACAGTATTGTTTATGCTGAATACAAGCAAAGCGTTCATGTCTGACAATGTTAGGAACCATTGTGCTCGGGCTATAGAAGAGATTACATGAAGATGGAGTATATTGGTCTATCCCACAGATGGATGTAAAGTTATAGCTTGTGTTGGTATAAGGGGACATTTATACTGCCAGTGGCGGCTGCTTGTGAGAAGGTTGTGTTAGTATTAGGGGACCGTGAATTATACTGCTTTGCTATATAGCTGACTTTTGTATTGAGTGTTCGCCTTGAGACCCGGAGGTCCAGGGTTCAAACTCCGCCAGTGACGGCTGTTTGTGAGAACTGTTACAAATAGACTTCAGCAAAATTCCCTCAGCTTTTCAAAGAACCCATGTCTCAATCAAACCGATTGACTGATTGTATGCAGTTTAACGCCGTTTTCAACAGTATATCATTTATATCGCGGATACTAGTGCACCTATCCCTGCTTTCCTTGAGTCTCTTTTACCAGTAATTCACATTATCTTCTTTCCAAACCACTGGCTGCCTTCCTACATAATCATCTTCGAATCAATGGTCAGCAGTGGGAGAGGAATGAATCCTGTCACAGTGACTATCATCAATCCTTGGGAGGAAATTTTCCGAGCCAGGGGTCGTAGCCAGGGATCGAACTCTCGGATCCCTGTTCTCAAGTCCTACACGCTACCGACTGGACTTCTAAGGCTCGGCTCAACCAAATAGAACGTGTTGCGGAAATAATTCCCGTCAGACTTGCCTCTGTACGAAATTACCAGTCGAAAACTGCTGAATTGGAACAATCTCTGGAAACAAATGACAATTACCAAATACTGACGTTCTGCTTCTTTAATGATACTAGCGGCATTCGTAGAGAATTAGAATTATGATTCTAACTTGAAGTTTTGTCATCGTACGGAAAGGAAAGTTGTCAATGGCTGTTTTGGTGCCTTTCCTTGTCCAAATTATTTCTGTTTCTGATAAATCAATGAAATCAAATGTATTTGTTCGTTTGTGTCATTTGACGTTTGACCTTTTGATACGTTCAAATAGTGTAATTTTCTTAACCTCTGACATTCCTTTCACTGACAGTGAACAGTTAAATTATACAGTTCATGCTAATATGTTGCAGAGAGAGAGAGAGAGAGAGAGAGAGATAGAGAGAGAGAGAGAGAGAGGGGAAAGAATGTTCAGTATTGTTTTCTATGTTTATACATAACTTATGTATTCACAGCTGCCAACATATGGCCTGCAACACGCGTAAAGGAGAACATTCGGACATTTAGGTAAAATGTCATCTCGGATCAGCCTGCACAGTCCGCGTAGGCTAATCCAAGACGGCACTTTACGACTACAATAGATTTTGTTCTTCAGTAGACTTGTGCAATACAGAAAATTACATAAAAACGGAAAGTGTCTTTTCGGATTAGCCTGCGCGAACTGCACACGGTGATCCGAGACGATAGTTTACGCAAATGTCCGGATACCTGTTTTCGCGTGTTGCAAGCCATATATGAGAACAGGTATTGACAAGTTGGTTTCTTTAAAAAATAAGCCAGGAGAGGTCAGCATCAATGTTTTCAAATAGTTTATTGGCTTTTAATTCCAATACGTTTTGGTACATTTAAACAAGCAAGTAAAAAAGCCGCCGAGTAGAAACCTCATAATTCAGCTTTACATGACGGTCATTTGGCCTTCTTGTCGCTTTTTCAAGTTGCATGATCTTATTCAGCAGTCTTCTTTCTCTTTTTTAAAGAAATTCTTCTTTTTTTCTGCTGCTTAGATTTATTTGCTAAATCATAAATTACAATTATTTGACGGGTCTTTTGCAGACATGGCAAATTTAGTTAACAAATATTTTTTCTGATATTCGTCAAATAAAAAAAAACACACGCTCATTTCCTGTTTCGTTTTTTTTTTTATTTCGCTTTATTTACAAAACCATGTCGAAACAGACTGTGTATCAGTACAATTTCGCAAGACAAATGGATTTAGAGAGTAATTTCTGTGGCAGTCTACCTTTTAAACTCACGACTTTTGGAGAGGTCTGATGATCTATCCAATAATTGGGCTTTCGGCAATACACCTACCTTTCGCGAAGCACTATGGAAGCTATATCCTAAGAAACTCAGAGTTCTGTAAATGGTGGTGAGAGGGTATAACATTGGACTGGTCTGCAGTTGTCACATTGTCTACTTGCTTGTTTTGAATAGTGCTTTAAACATGTGCCTAACAATTCCAATTTATAACAATCCTGTTGAAGAAGACATGAAAGCAATGTAGGAAAAGGAGAAAACACTGATAAGCTGCATTTTTTTTTTCAATTTTTCACAATGATTTGTACTCTCTGATAAACAAGTTTCATGGTTTGAATCTTATTAATTTTGTCGCCTGCGGTTTCTTACTGCGCAGGCTGACCTGGGTCGAAACTTTTCACAGAGCATGCACAGTATATCGATATTCGTTTGTATATAAGTAAAAGAAAACAAAATGACGTGTGACGGTAAGCACTGAATGACAAATAAAGGTCACGCGGCTAATCAGTTCCGGCCACTCTCAATGGGAGAAAATTTATCTTGACCCCCGCCATTGATTTGGCTATTTTTCTTCCTCCGTGCTTTTATCGACGGTTGGACAGCTTAGGCATCAGTAATGAATGTTAACCCGTTTCTGTACGGACGATTTCCAGACCTACAGAAGGCTATATAACAAATTACGCAATGAACAAATATTTAGGGAAGTATGACATGGTTAAATATATTTTGAACTTTACGATCAAAACATTGCTTAACTGTTAGTGCGGCGAATAAACCCAGCATTCATACTTGGTATACAAATAATACCTAAATAATCACCATTTCATAATTGTTTTTCTTCAGGGTGTTTCAGCAGGGAATATATTTTACGGCGGCACATTTATTGCAGCCTGATCTTGGTTTAACCCTTTACTCCATAGTAACTCATTTCTACGCATTGCTTGTAGGAGCCTTTGGAAAACATTGTGGCAAAAGGTGAAATTGCTCGTCACGAGCAATTTCACCTTTTGCCACAATGTTTTCTACGCTACCAAAAGGTGTCATATACACAACAAGAAATGGCTTCATCCTTGCTGTTATTTAGGGTCAATTAGAGAAACCATAGAAATACCTTATGGGGTAAAGGGTTAACTTTTATACTGCTATAGATAACTAGAATAATTCTTGTTTATTTCTGTGGTGAAAACCCAAATATTGATATCTCAAAGTTTTGTTTTGAAGAGTAATATCTTCTTCTCTGACAGTGTAGAATCAATATAAGACTGCACGTTCTTTACAATCTGATCTTGATTCTACACTTTCTGTAAAAGGTCAGTGAGACGCACTTAGAAGCTAAAGGATTAAACTGACCTAAAAGGCTACTACAGTCGTGAAAGGAGTCTTACGGTTAAAGATTGTGGCAAAAGGAAATTATCCTTTACTGGACTTATGATAATATACTTACTGATAATATGTCTTTGTGTATAAGCTTTTCATTTCTGGTGGTTGGAACTCATTAAAAGAAAAGAACAGTATTGTCCTCTTGAATCAAGTCACAGTTTTCCGGCCTTTTTGTTTTTGCAAAAAAATTGTGTTAACATTAT
Source organism: Tridacna crocea (assembly GCA_943736015.1). Taxonomy (NCBI): domain Eukaryota; kingdom Metazoa; phylum Mollusca; class Bivalvia; order Cardiida; family Cardiidae; genus Tridacna; species Tridacna crocea. Next base: position 29,367,469 of record OX031070.1, read on the forward strand.
GTATGAGCCATGGTCTGTCAAAAAGGGGGCTTAATGCACACGTGATCTATCTCACCAAGCAAGTGATCACATGATCACTGATCCATAGAAACCACATGGCGTGCAAGACGCCAAAAAAGGCAGTCGGACATTCGCGTGAAGTGCTGTCTCGGTACTGTGCAGGCTGATCCGAGACAGCACTTTACGTCAACATTAGAGTTTGTGCTACAGTAGACGCTAGTGAAACAGAAAATCACACACAGTGCCGGAAAATGTCGTCCCGGATCAGCCTGCGCGGACTGCTCAAACTGATCCGGAATGACACTTTAACCAATTGTCCGAATGCCCGTTTTCGCGTGTTGTGGGCCATTTCAACTAACAACCGACCGGATCATTAGGTAGAATGGGCCTTGATTATGCAGAAAATTGACCAATTAGAAAAAATACGGCCCAGGTAAGCCGGCGTGGACTGGGAAGGCTGACCACGGTCGATACTTTTTTGTAGCTGCGTTAATCACCCTTTTCATACAGTATGGCTTGGAAAATTTTTCTCTCTCATTTCCTTAAATACGAGCTGATCAAGGAAGTAGTGGTAAAACATTTGTTACAGAAACTAAGGCATTCACAACACAACGTTACGAAAAAAAAGCACAGAAAACAAACACTGCATGAACAGGATACTCACGACGCATATGACATCATTGCTCTGAAAATGTTTTTATAGAACATCATTACATTTTACTTTGCTTGTATATTTTGTGTAAAATATGAATATATAATCTTAGTACTTTATAAAATCTGTCCTTGTTAATATATCTGTAAAAAGGGGCTTTGTGCATTTGCTAAAAGTAGCGACATAAGTTAGTCTGCCCGGACTGTGTAGGCTGACCAGTGCCGAAATTTTTCTCTGTTGCTATATTGTCTGTATGTCAAAGGACCCTTCTACCCCACGATTATGTCGGTTGTTATATAAAATGGACTTCAAGGATCCGTGAGTATGTGGAGACTTGCCTTGTATACTGTACCACGGAGATGCAGTAAGCCCGTTATTCTAATAGCATGGCTCATTTATAGAAATTTTTTTGAAACAAGGATTGTCAAACATGTCTGTGTGTGCTGTAGAATGTTTCGGACGGACTTGCACGTTACTCATATTCGTTACTCTTCAAACGTTCCGATTCGTAGATTTCAGTTAAAGAGGATTTTTATCTAAAAAATAAAATGTATAATTTTCCCTGAAGGAAAACAATCAGCTCCCTGTATAAAGTCCCTGTGGCTCTATGCTATATTGCTTAACTCTTCACCAAACAATAACATCTGGAGTCTAGACTTGTCTAAGGTAAAATCATTTAAGTCTTTACCACTAGACAAAATTCTAGACCGGTTCAAATTGACAGCATTTGCAGACGACAAAATAAAGGTGAATGAAAAATTGAAATTTGTTCTGGGAAGGGTAGAAAACACTGTGGGAAAAGGAGAAAATGCTGGTTACCAGCATTTTCTCCTTTTCCTACAGTGTTTTCAAAAGGCTTCTTTCTCAAGGGCGTCAAAAGTAGGGATTGTGTGGTAAAGGGTTAAATGAAACCAGAAATTGAAATTTGTAATTGAAAGGGTAGAAAACATTTTAGTCGAGAACAGAAATGCTGCTTATCACCAACATCTTACTTTTCCCAAAATGCTTCGGAAACCTTATAGAACACAATTGTTAAAACTCGGGATAATGTGGTGAAGGGTTAAACGATAAATTTCTGTAAAATACTTAGATGGCTTTTTTTTTCCACAATAAAAACATTCTAAAAACAATGATGTTTTAAAAAAACAGGAGAACACACTATATCAATACAGAAACAAGGGTAAACGTTTCTTGTTATGCATTAATTTACTGTGTGATTAAACCAGCCTGGTAGAAAGAACGGTAACTTATATACTAACTTATAAACTATGTTCTTCATATGAGTAGTCGAACCCTGAGGTTGATAAGAACAGAAACGTGCGGTCTGATCTTTGATCTACGTAGTCCGGAAAAAAGATATTTATCGTCCTCAAAATATCCTTGAAATAGCAACCTTTGGGATTTTACTATCGACCTGAAGACACCATTTAAGTTGTTAAACATGATAAGGGTTAAATTTGTAAACCCGAACAAATTAGCATTGTTGTTGTTGTGGTGATGGTTGTTGTTGTTGTCGTCCGGAATTTCTATAAATCTCACAAAAGCAACTTCGAAGTAAGAGTATTACGCACCATAATTATAAACCTATTTGTAAACACTTTTCCGGGATTTTATTTCCCACAAAATCTAAAATGATAATTGATTGGAAAAAAGAGTTCGTTGTTTACTGTCGTAATGCATTTGCCTGCAATAAAAATACCATTTACCGTTTACTATCTCAAAATGCTTTTAAAAAGCATGTGTTTATTGTTTTCTCGATTGTATTATTTTACAACCAGGACAGCTCTGACATTTGTATGATACAGGAGGGCAGGTCCATACAGCAGGTTTATCACAGCTGTACAGTTTAAGACTTTACCACACCACAAATTAGTTATTTCCAAATTGAAAGCAGGGTGACAAACATTGTTGGAAAAAAGGGAGGCTCTCAGCATTTTTCTCCTTTTCCCGCAATATTTATGAAAGCATTTTCTCCGAGATGTTGAAACACGGGGTCGAGCAGAGGTATAGAGTTTAAGTTCTCAACTATCAACACTATTTGGCTTGCAACACGCAAAAATGGGCATTACGACATTAGCATAAAGTGTTGTCTCGGATCAGCCTGCGCGGACACAGGCTGATCCGACACGGCACTTCACGACTACATTAGATTTTGTGGTACAGTAGACTTGTGTAAAACAGATAATTACATAACAAGGGAAAGTGCCGTCTCGGATTAGTCTGTCCTTAATGCACATTCTGATCCGGTGTGACACCTTACACAAATGTCCGAATGCCCCTTTATGCGAGTTGCAGGCCATTTGTAAAAGCTATTTTTAAAAGTCTCCATTGAACGTGAAAGATTGATATTGCTATGAAATCACAACATATACGGAATCAGTTCATTTCACATCGTTTGTAAAACGTTTTAGGTTTATACAACTTCTATCAGCCACTGTTGTTCATAGCTTCAAACAAAACTTCACCCGTAATAGGACATTTGCGTAAAAAGTCGTCTCGGATAACCCTGTGCAGTTCGCGCAGGCTAATCCGAAACGACACTTTCCGTTTTTATGTAATTTTCTGTATTGCACAAGTCTACTGAAGAACAAAATCTAATGTAGTCATAAAGTGCCGTCTCAGAAAAGCCCACGCTTATCCGAGACAAGACTTTATACAAATGTCTTAATGCCCCTTTTCCCATGAGACAAGCCATATGGTTTCAAAGCCTGACCCAGCTCATCACAGGATTCAACCAAAGAACCTTTTGTGTAAGAATCCGACGCGCCACCACTATACCAAAGTCGATCTGAATAAGGCCTTTTTTTTTTTTTAAACAATGTGATACAAACTTGTAGCACTAAGTTTTAATTGTTCAGTTCTTTAACTGTTTACTAAACGACAAAATTTTAGATTATTCCCAATTGAGAGCACACGCATACGACAAAATAAACACAACACAAAATTTGTTTCCAGCAGTGTAGAAAACATTGTGGGAAAAGGAGAAAATGCGGGTTACCCGCATTTTCTCCTTTTCCCACAATGTTTTCAAAAGGATTCTATCTTAGGGTCGTTAAACTCGTCATTGTGTGGTAATGGGTTAAAGCATGTCAAACAAGTTCTATTTTTTTTTGTCAAATGAACGGGAAAAAAACACAAGTGGAATGGAATAGACATTATTACTTACTGCCAGTTAGTATCTGGTGGGGGGAGGTCACCAATCGTCGTCAAGGTCAAGGTGGACCAGTAGAGCGACGCCAGGTATTTTCTTGTCACTGATGCATACATTCCCTTGGGTTCCGGGTACGACCACCCACCCTCAAATCCTTCAGCCTCGGAGATAAGGTAATAAAACGCCGCAAACCAGTGAGAGCCAAGAAACAGTATGTGAGAAAGGCTTAACACGCGGAGCAAATTCGGATATGCAGTTCTCGATTCATACATGTGCATAAAACGAACGGTTCTGTATATCTTTAGAAACCTTGGAAAGCGTAACATTGCATGTATTCCTGTGTAAAACTGTAGGAAGTCAAGAGGAAGTAGGCAGAGGAGATCCGTAATAAAACATTTGCTCTTCATGTAGTTAATACACAACTTCTTGGTATCGTACACCATTAGGCCTTGTTGAAGGTAACCCGTTCTAAATTGAACAACTATATCACAGGCGTATATAAAATCACTAAAAGCGTCCAGACTAAACCAGACCTCCATATAACCATCCTGGATCTCCCTGAACGCCTCTCTGGCGATGCACGTCCATAGATTATACAAGACTGACAGAGTTACTACCCCTAACCAATAAAACATTAATCCGCCAGAGGGATGTATGACGTAGGAGCTACAAGTTCGATGTTTACTGTAAGATCGATCGATTTGAATTTTGTCATCCTCGTTTTCGAGTATGATAGATTCCTCGGCTTGATTTCGAGTCGAGAATTTCCTCAAAAACGAATCTCCTCTGTCCAATCCGTTCTTCTTTTTGGCTGCCATGTTGCTTGTGGCGGCCATTGTTGATTTAAGTCTACCCCACCTATCTCTAGCCGTATTCCGTGTCCCATTTCTTTTGTCCACGATTTCCTCAGTTTCCACTTTGGATGCAGACGAATTTTCTTCTTCACCAACGACTGGCGACACAGATTTGACTGACAGGTTATTGTCTGTTTGCTCCTCCATTGTGTATTTGTTCGTTTGTTAACCGCCGTCCGCTTGTCAGTCTAACATATTCAAGGTGCCAGTACAGTTGTCAGTACCTTTTGTGCTTTGATTCCTCTAATCCATCAACGGCCATATTGAAAACGTATTAACTCTGTACTTCCTGGAACAAATTGAAAACTAACAGCTTTTAAAAGACAAGGAAATGTAGACTATTAATAATTCAACACGAAATAAAGTTTTCTTGATGAAATTTGTGTTAACACACTCTGACGAAAGGAGATATTGCTCGTAACCAGCAATATCTGCTTCAGACACAGTGTTTTTTTTAAGTGGTCTGCTACCAGATGACAGGATATCGTCTGCGATTGGCAATGTGTTGAGATATACAAATCCAGGCCAATCTATGAGTACCGGGCTTATTTCGGAATTAACGGATATTATATCTATTGATTGATTAACCTATATTTTATCATATTCCTTGACAGTTGGGCCATTCAAAACGGAATCAGTCCTTTCTGGATTTGGTCATTTATTGAACGATTCTTACTCTCGAGAAACTTATGTTTTAAGTTTTCACTCGGTTTCTGCAGTTCGTCAGTCATTGCACGAGTTCACTTATTTGTGGGTCATGTATGTTTTACTCTAGAACAGACCCATCTAGACTAACCGCTGCACAAGGCATTAGTACACCGTATAAGCAGTACAAGCTCATTTCATCTGCATTTATTTCCCTCCTTGTTCGTCCTCTCCAGTCTCGGGACCCATTTGGTCCACTGAAGTGCCAAATGACTATCACTGGTATCATCAGCAAGTTGCAAAAGGTCGTATTCACCAATTATCTTAAACGGCATTTTCTATATTTGAAAAGAACGCATTTTCTGACTGGATAGATTAAAATGTAATTTCAAAACCGTTTTAGTCAGAGTATCTTCAAGCCAATATTGAAGCATGTAAAAAAGACTGCACATTGCGTGTAGTCCGAATAGCCTTGATCTGGATCAATACTCCGTGCAGAAATACTTGGATTACATTTGAGCCTTCCTCTGTAAAAAGGGGCTTAAGGCATGTGGGAAAAAAGTCGACCCAGCTCAGCCCGCGCAGTCAATGCAGGCTGACCTGAATCGATGTTTTTTGTAATGTTTCTTTATATCAAAGGACTATGTACTTCATGATTTAGTTGTTTGTCATGAGAACAAAAATATTATCATAATCCTGTGATGACTTCATGGTATAAAACTATAAATGTATGTTGACGATGCATGTAATGTCCTTTTGCCAGAACATGGCCCATGTATACTTCGTATTGTGGTATATGCCGCAGAGGTATGGGGAATATATGGTTTGATTAACCCTTTACCCCATAAGGCATTTCTATGGGATCTCTAATTGACCCTAATAACAGCAAGCATGAAGCAGTTTCTTATGTATATATAACATTTTCTTATAGCATAGAAAACATTGTGACAAAAGGTGAAATTGCTCGTCACGAGCAATTTCACCTTTTGCCACAATGTTTTCCAAAGGCTCATACAAGCAATGCGTAGAAATGAGTATCTATGGAATAAAGGGTTAAAACAGGTCGACAGACTTCACATAAAGTTCTGTAAAAGTACTCTAGGTGTTCATACACAGACCCCAAACATTGCGGTATATGGTGAACTTGGTAGGTATTCTCTTTCTATTGTAGCAAAAGAGAGTGCTATGAAATATTGGGTAAAGGTAAGAAGTAATGATGAAAATCTAATAGGTAAAATATATAACATGCAAAATTTAATCACCAGCCAGTCGCACACTTTATGAGTCAATAAGATCATGCAGATTTTGATAAACACAGGCCTGGCATACCTTTTTGAGAAAAATAATTTGAATAACGTGGATTTTTTACTAATACAACGTCACCTGAGAGATCATTTTATACAAGAATGGCACAGCAGTATAAACAATTGTTCAAAATTACAGTATTACTACAAGTTTAAAGACTGTTTCGAGTACGAATCATATTTAAGTACTGTATTTAATGAAACTCTGAGGATAAATCTGACAATTCAGATTAGCATCTCGCAAACCAGGAAATGAAACGGGGAGAATTCTTAATAAAGATGGAAGCCAAAGAATATGTAAACTCTGCGATCGTTCTTTAATAGAATCCGAGTATCACTTTCTTTGCATAAGCGGTAAATTTAGTGAATTTAGAACTAAGTACCTGTCCTGTACTAGGCCTAACATCAATAAATTTATTAAAAAAACAAGAGAACACAAATCAATACAGCAAAAATTCATAAAGGAAGCTTTACAAAGAAGGAAATCTTTAATCACGTCGAATAATTCTGAAAAGTCTTTCTGGTAGTTAAATGTAGAATGTGTATATGTATGTATATTTTATATGTCTGTCATTGCATATATCCATGTTGTTGTTTTTTTTTTTTAAATGGCCAATGGCATATTTGTTTGCCGAATACCTAATAAAGTTGAGTTGTGTTGGTATTCGAAGGGCGAATATTCTGGATAACTTAATCATTAAACTCAACAAGGCCTATTCCGGCGACATTTGAACCTTGGTCTGACAAAAGGCGTTTTGATGCATCTCGGTGATCCATGGTTCAAAGCAGCCATCATATAGTTATGGATCCGAAATATCTACTATTTTAGCAAACGATTCCCTCATGAATTAGAATGGGTCTTATAGACAAAGAGAAAATTGACCAATAGTGAACAGTTTTGACCCAGGTCAGCCTGACCTGAGTCGATACTTTTTCCCGGATGCATTAAGCCCCTTTTTCACAGAGCATGGCTCATTTGTATGAAAATAGAAAAGACGAATAGGTTTAGTCTGCTGACCTATAATAATTGTTAGTAACAATGTCTGTCTAGAAATGAAAGAACTGCAATTACCTATCTAGGTATATAGCATATGGCATGTCCTCGTGATATAGTAGCCCAGGTGTCACTACTCAGATAGTGTGTGCAGCTTGTCCGTATTCTCTATACTGCTGTACCAGAACGAGGTTGTATTCCTGAAAGTATATCATAAAACATATTACAAAGACTATGAAAGCATCATTTTGAAATTAAATATCACATGACATGAAGGAGAATAATACTCGGTAGAGTGTTTCTATTGTATCTCTTTAAGTCTTTACAACAGAACTGCGTTGTGGATACCCAACTTTACTGAGTGACTAATTTCAACTACAGCTGTCACTGAATGTGACTTAATATCCCCGCTTTGACAGAAAAAAAGTGTCAAGTTCAAGGGGACACAGTTCCTCAACCAGGAAGAGATGACACTTGAAAATTGCGTTATACAAATTTTCAATATATGATCAATATACATGTATGTGCAAAGTTTCAATACAATTAAAGGATAACCCAAGGAGGAGTTTGCGACACAAAAATACTAGTATTTTGTACACAGACAGACACACGGACGGACACACCACACGGACTACGGGCTGATTCCAGTATACCCCGAAAACATTCGTTTTGCGGGGTATGATAATGTTTTAATATGAGACCAACATTAGAGAGAGCGAAAGATCAGACTGTTTAGAACCTAAGACATGTATATTGTTTCTGGTCCTGGTTTGACAGGGTCACTAAACACTCCAAAAAAGCCATCAAACAAAAGTTACAAGAACATTCTGAAAAATATAGTAACATTTCAAGTAGAGTCAAAATGTCAAACAACGACACTTGTTCTCTCTCCAGAAATAATCAACACAGGAGCTATTTTGAATAATTTGTAATACTAGGAATAAATTCCGAACAATTCCGAGTATTTGTTGACATATTCTATACATCACAAGATAATGATGCCCTCTTTGGGGAGAAGTTTGTGTCATTTTGAAATATCTACATGAATAAAATGCAGCTCAAATCTCTACGATTTAGTTCAAACAAAAATAGGCCACGCTCTGGAAAACGGGGGGCTAAGTGCATCTCTGTTATATATAATACCAGCCCAGTTCATCACATAATTATAGATCTTTGAGAACTGCTTTCTTAAACCTTTACCAAACAATCCCTGGTTTTTACGACCCTGAGATTAGAGGCTTTTGAAAACATTGTGGGAAAAGAAGAAAATGCTGGTAACCAGCATTTTCTCCTTTTCCCACAATGTTTTCTTCCCTGCTGGAAACAAATTTTCAATTTTTGAGTTACGTTTATTTTGTCGTCTAAAAGTGCTTTCAACCTGAACCCGTCTAAACTTTTGTCGTTTGGTATAGGGTTAAATAACCGACTTAATCACGAAGTAGACTGGTCATTTGACAACAGAAAATTGATCAATAGCGAAAAGTTTCGGCTCAGGCCAACCTGCGCGGAGTGTGCAGTCCTGACCTGGGTCGATACTTGGCACAGATGCATTAAGCCCCCTTTTCTTAGAGCAAGGCTCATATCGTTTACCTTATTACTGTATTTCTTCAAATATTACTATATATAATTACAATATATATCAGACACTTAGCGAGAACAACAATACTCATTAGCAACTATTTGCTAGTTGCAAAATTGTCTTCTGAAATAATCTGCAGCGAGACCGAGAGACGTAAAACGTCGCCTGCAAGGGGAAGGGTGTGGAAAGTCGTTGTATTTCAAAGGCCTGGCTCTATACTTTGATTTATGACATTGACCGAAGTAGTCTATTAGTGAAATTATAGACTTCGTGAGTTTTGAATATTGCATAATAATCTATAAAAATACTAGACATAAGTAGTAAAGGAAGCGAGCCTGGGTACAGTGTACCCAGGCTAGCTACCCTGAGGGAGATTTGTACCCAGAGTGCCTACCCTACGGTAGGCATTCTGGGTACATTCTGATTTTCGCCGTCATTTTGTCCGCCATCTTGGATTTTTTGTCTACCCGGGGGGAAGCACTCTGGGTACTGCAGCAACCCGGAATGCCTACCCGGGGGGAAGCACTCTGGGTACTGTGGGTCTGAGTTTTCTTACTCTTTGGAGCCTTGGAATGTAACTCATTTGAGAAGGAAGATTGACAATTTTAGAGAAAGATAGATCTTTTCTTGGTAAATGGTTAGCCCTGAAAAGGGCTGTTTTTGTGGTTGTGTTTTTTCCACTTCTAATGACAACAACCGAAATTCGCCTGGCAGATGGGGCATACTCCAACTCTTTTTGTGATCGTCATTGCTCCGTTATTGAAAGTTATCTTTCTTCCAAATTTGACATCAACAAAAATAATGTCAGGTGTTGTCTTTAAGAATAGCTGAACTAATCTTTCACCGAGATCTTTGTACGGCTGTGATATACGTTGTAGTTGCTGTTTTTCCTCCTCTTGTACGAGCTGAGTGTTTAGTAGCAATAGCTGCTGGCCAGCATCTAGATAGTCTCGCAGAGACTCACGCAGTTGATGGTTGATTTCCTCCATATTGTTCTCCTCCATATTGATTTTTTAACTTTCGAACTGCTCGAGAGCTGAGAGTCGAATGATGAATGTATGGGGAAATATCGGCGTTTTTATACGCCAACAGGCGGGTTGAAAATTTAAGAGCGCGGACCTTGCGGAAAGCACATACATTTTTCCCCCAACCTATGTTGTCATGCTAAATATAGCAAAAAGTTATGACTCGTAGCATGGGGAAAAAATGTAAGCAGAACGGGGTCTTGGGAAAAACAGAATGAAAAAAACTCGACTGTTTTTAAACTTTTTTATTGAACAGAACTGAAACAATGAACATATTTACAATGAACATCAATGAACATAATAATCAATGAACTGTTAACAATAAAGATCATTTTTGAAAAAAATGTTTTTTATGTTTTTTCACTGTCTGTGGGGAAAAGTCTCTGAAATTTTCTTGTATAGAATTCCATAGTGTTGATTAAACCACAATGATACATCTCGATCGTTTCGATGGTGTTCCGTTGAGAGGAATTTCTGTTGAAGATATTTCTGTATATTGTATCCTCTAGCAGCTGCATCCAATGCAAAGATACAGTACATCCCGCAAACTTTACCCTGTAGACTCTGGAGACTTTGTCGATTGTATCTCCACGATGAAGAATGATTGTCTAAAAAGTTAATGATTTCTGACTCAAGTGGTGGTAGTCCATAGGGATCAAAGTATAGTACATTGTCATTATTATCAAATATCACTGCCACCCAGTGTTCTCCTGGTCTGTTTGATCTTTCTGTATTCACAATGTAAGCTTTCACATGTTTGGGTTTTTGTCGAGGTAGCTGGTCTTTTGCACAGACTTTTGCTTGTAGATTTTTTATCCAGGTTCCGTGATCCAATATGTATTGAATTTCAGAAGTATACATCATGTCTTTTTTCTATTCACTTTCTTTCCAGACTTGTTTTACTTTGTCACACCAGTATTGTAAGCACGACTCCGTGATTTCAGATAAAATGTTTTGTTTTATATTTTGCCATAATCTGTAGGCTTCCACATAGTCACTTTCATCGAGTTTCATCTCCATTAAATCAGGATACCATTTTTCCATGATTCTGTATGGATTTAATTCCATCATAGCTTTTTCTATGAACATATCTGTATGTTCTTGTCTGTCCTTGAATAAACATAGTTCGTGCTGTATTTGGCTGGGATGATCCACTTGACATCCGAAACACTGGTTGTGAACTTCACTAGCTATCAGATTTTGTAGTTCTTGAATCATATGTTTTTCAAAGCTGTTGTGAATGTCATTTTTCCGAGTAGAAAGACACTTCGAGGTGGAATATTTCACTTTTTCTGCTTCTCTTCTCAGTGATATAGCAAATCTGAGTCCCAACATTGTTTATTAGTTCTTTTTTTAGTCCTGAAAAGGACTGTTTTTTTCAATACTATACTCTTTAGTCCTGAAAAGGACTGTTTTTGTGAAAAGTTGTCTTTCGATATACACTCTCTTTTTTTAGCCCTGAAAAGGACTGTTTTTTCTGATGTATCTTCCAAAAAGTTAATAATCTGTGATGACCTCTCTCAAACTGTTGATTTCAATCTGATTGTCAAATTCAGCAAAGACAATAACGTTGATCACTGCGTCCAGAGCTTGGGCGAATTGAAGCTCAATTCGAAGACTTCCAGTTTTTATAGGATGAAGTTGACCTTCTTCACTGCCTTGATCAGCTGTCAAATCGTATCCCCACAAACAGTATCCACCAACATAGTCTTCTTTGGCAATATCAAAGGATTTATTGAGTCCAAAGGCTGAGACAGCCTGATACATAGACAAATATGATTTCAAATACAGCCCATTTTCAAAGTCAGGCTCAAAGGGTCTGTTATGAATACTGTGACCATTACATGATACATCTATTTTTGACAGATTAAAGTGTTGAAAGAAAAATGGGTTGTTAGCATAACCCCCATTATAAGCAGCGTTTGTTACCATTGCAATGAAAATACGTTTCGGAAGCTGTCCTTGAAACAAATGATCTTCAATTTTAGACTGAAGTCCATTACCGATGGTAAACGTCTTTACTTCTACCCTGCGGATAGGAATTTTCATGTTTTGCTGAGCAATAACGTGATTTAGATCATTTGCAACAACAGGTAGCAATTCAACATTTCGTACATGAAGACTAACTGTTTCCATTACAATTTTTGCATTTGGTGCAGCAGTACCTCCTGTAAGGCAAAAGGTTGATGAAACTCTGTTTAATCTAAGTCTGATTTCAATTCCGTTAGGTAAATATTTTTCTTGTTGAAATAGATCAAGATGCAATCGTCCGAAAAGCTCTAAAGTTTTGCTTAGTGCGATTTCATCAATTCTTTTTCTTAGTCCAAGATTGTCCCCATCATTGTTGAGTGTCTCGAAATGGCCAGTGGTGTCTTCAACCCAAAGTACGCCAGCTTTCAAAAACGTAGACTTGCTGTCGGCATTATATGACAGAAGATTTTCGATATTCTTACGAACAAAGTCCGTAACAAAGAAACAAATGAATAAATGCATGGCAGAAATAAGGTACCGAGCGGGATTCGAACCCCGAACTCCCGGACGCAAGGCCAATACCATAACCACTGAGCCAAAGAGATATCTCCCTGACGCAGTAGCCAGGTATTGTATTTAAATCGGGAGTATGCCATGCAGGAAGGAGTGATCTCCCGTAACACACCCCCTCTTAAAGTCATCATTTATTGATGACTCAAAGCCTTATTAGGTAGGAAGTCCGATTTTGGACAACAAATGGGATTAATGGCTCAATGGCCAATCCCGGACGAGCCCCCATCTTACGAACAAAGTCCGTAACAAAGAAACAAATGAATAAATGCATGGCAGAAATAAGGTACCGAGCGGGATTCGAACCCCGAACTCCCGGACGCAAGGCCAATACCATAACCACTGAGCCAAAGAGATATCTCTCTGACGCAGTAGCCAGGTATTGTATTTAAATCGGGAGTATGCCATGCAGGAAGGAGTGGTCTCCCGTAACAATATACGCTCTGTATGGATAGGTATCTGAATTACTGCTGATTAGTTTATTATTTAGATACAAATCGATGCTGCTAAACATACTATGCAGGAAATTATTTACAGATGCCACATTTGAACCGGCGTCTAAGTTACTACCGTCGGCTTTAACGATTTTGAATTTGATATACAAATACGATTGTGACAAATCTGTCCAATGTTCGGTTTGAGGCGGTATAATGAATTCTATCGGTGAATTGTTTGTCAAAGATGCTATTGGAAAATGTTCAACCCATTGACTTTCTTGCATTGTTGTCATTGTAGGTGGTACAGAAAGAACATTGAGTTCTGATTTACTGCATTCACAAGACCCGTTTTGCATCATTTTTTCATTTTTTTTCAATCAAATATATCAAGAGGTCTTGGCCTAGTATAATGATTTCTTTGTCTTTTATTAATGATCTTACCGCTGTGAGATCGAGAAGATAAATGACGTGATTTTTGTGATTTTCTTTTATTTATCCCCGTCATTAGCTTTTGTGCTAAATTATGAACAGATTGTTTCCCCCGTGAAACTGCAACTTTTTTGGGGTTTTTACCATGTAAAAAGATATCTTTTGCTGCACCTAATCCTTGTCTGATTCCTTCTTTTTTTACAGCATTCAAGCCAGATTTGACCAGGGGCTTAAGTAATGGAGTCACTGTTTTAAGTGCTGATTTAAATAGGGAACCTAGTCCATATCCATACTGGTGTTTTACGCCGCGATAAACTGGTAACATTTTTTTGTTTGTCAATGTATCAGTTTTAAAGAATTAAATATTTGTCAAATATTTTTTTATCTGTCTGAAATGCAACTTAACGATTGTCTTACCAGTAATGAAATGAAATGGTATACCAGAATCCCCTGTTATTTGAATGTGAATAATATCGAAATCAGATTTCGAAACAGGGACATAATGCGGTAATGTAATTTCATGGTTGATATGCTGGGATTCATAATTATTTTCACTCGGTTTGAACGGTAGAACACGAAGTATGGGAGCAAGTGTATCACCCACTATAGTGTGTTCAGCAACATCTGAATAAACAAACAGATGATTGTACCCAGCATCAATGTTAGGAGTGTATTTAAATGCATCTAAAATATTTCTACCCGGAAAAATTGTCTCATGTTTTAATGCTGGTGATCCTCCCAGTTTTAAAAACAGAGCTGGGTGAAATTTGACTCCGGTTCTTGTAATATTTCTGATTGCCAATTTCGGGCGTTTGGACGAGGTTGAATAGCTAACAGACACTTGCATTGAATGCTTCAGAAAGATAGCACCTAGGTTATTTTGAATCAAATCTTCAATTACCTCTATAACATGTTTTGGTGAAGTGTAACTGCCTGGTGGAAAAGTAAATAAAATTGACCATTTTACTGCATCACCCTTATCGTTTCGTCTTAATGGAGATATCTGCATATTATCTCTTCTTTTATCTACCGCTGCCGCTGCATTGTATAAACTAAGATCTGACGTTATAATTTCGAACTTCGCTTCTTGTTCACTTATGTTTAAAAACTGAGAGGGGGTAATAAGTTGAACTAATGCAACTTCCCAATTTTCCCTGTCAATATGAATTGTCTTTGGTAAATGAACTTTAAAACAACACTGTGTGTTGTTCGGATAAAGGTTTATGGAACTATCGCTAGGCAGAGTAACATAAAACGAATTCATTTTTAAATATTTTTTTGATTATTTTTTACTGTCAACGAAATCAAGCCCTGGTTGTTTTTGTCCTGACTTTGTGAATTTTAACCCCGGAGATGGGAGAATATACCCCAATGAACTACTTAACAGTACCAACCACAATTCACGATCCTGACTTTGAATACTTAAATGTACTATTGAGGTTGCAATAATTGCGTAAATGACTAATATCTGTGAAATATACGTAAACTGATTCTTTGGAACACGATTTCCACAGCAACTGTAATTTTTAGTACTACCACTATCGACACTTTCTGTCCCAGACTCAATGTTTGACTGTGAATTCATCATAAATGTGCTGACTTTTATCTACAAGATTTTTATAACTTATAAGATTTTCCGATCAAGACACCAAATGGGATTCTGGTATCCAACTTTGAAATTTTTTTGGATAACCTTTCCAACTGACTTTTATTTCTTTGATACTTTTTTTACCCTCACGTCTTGTACGTCTATCAAGAACTGAATCAATTTCATAAATTTCATCATCTTTTATCAATTGAAGTTCATATTCATAATAAGTTCCCAAAATTTGTTCGCCCTCTAAATCTTTTATTTTATAGGTGATAGGCAAAAATGTCTTGTTAACATGAGTGATTTCAAATATTTCTTGTGTCCAATTTGGCAAATATCCCTTATCAAATGTACATTTTGTTTTATTAATCCGAACACGATCTCCAATTTTGAATTTTGGCTTTTTTGTCATTGCAATTGCCGATAAACGAGGATACAGATTTCTTGAAATTTCTGCCTCATTTGATTTTGTTACCATTGCAGGAGATGTTTTGATACTTCTGTGAAAAGTATGATTGTAATTCTTAACTAAAGAATTTAATACGTCAATGTAACGTCTTGTTTTCTTGTACGTAAAGTATTTCCACATTCTCGTTTTTAAAGTTCGTTGAAATCTTTCAACAATGCTTGCTTTCGTCTCTGGATTTTCAGTGGTAAAGAAATGAATCTGATTCTTTTTCAAGTATTGCTGAAACAGTTTGTTTTTGAATTCCGAACCTTTATCTGTTTGAAGTGACAAAGGTTTTCGCTTTGATTTCTGAACAATAGACTGAAATGCTCGAATTAAAGTTTTTCCCATCTTATTTGGAATAGGGATAACCCATGAAAATCTTGAAAACACGCCAATTACACAAAGTAAATATTTCTTGTTATCATTTTGTTTTGCCGAATGTTGCATGTTAGCCAAATCAGCCATTGATAGTCTATACCACTTACAATAGTTTTTCGTCTTTTAAAACGACGACGGATTGGTTTGTGTAAGGTATAGGTGGATTCACCTCGTAACCACTCTTGAACATCTTTGTATCTTATTCCTTTCGAAACAGATTTCGCAGCGTGATACAATTGCTTTATTCCAGTAAATGCAACAGTACTTTTGGGATCATAAAACAATTTTCTTAACACGTAATCAAGTTTGTAATCAAGTTTGTTATCAAGTTTAGGCTTTACCAGGGCTCCCATGACTGAAGTGTTTTACGGCTAGGGGGCTTTTTTATAGATGTTGGCGGAGTTAACAACTCTTTAGTATAGAATTGCTTCAGTCTTTCTTTTTCTTCGGGTTTCATGTAGGGAGTTGATTCTTTTATTCTTTTCACAGATTTTTTATCTCTTTTTGCAGACGATTTCCTTGCACTTTTTTGTACGCTTTTTGGCGTGTGAAATAAGTGATCGGATTCGCCATAGGATACTTCATCTTCGCTCAGTGATTTATCATGAGCTTTTTGCATCCATCTCCATCTACTCGAGTTGCCAATAACTTCTTGCTGTATATTGCTTTCATGTAATGCCTTTGAAAAAGTTTTCCATCCTTTGGGTTCAGTACCTTTTCTCTGACGAATTGCATCATTGATAAGATCGATGATATTGGAACCATGAATGCGTGCACCTTTGTAGGACACGACTCCTTGTTCGTCCCAAGTTAAATTACTGTTATCTTTTATCATATTCAAAAGTAACTCAGCTTTTCTTTTCATTGTTTTTGGCACACTTTGCAAAATTTGATCATGCAAGGCAACAGATGCTGATTTCTGTGCACTATCATCGCTTTTTGTCGTTGAAAGTGAATTGATCGAAGTTGGTCTTGCTTTTTGAAGTGAATTTTGTAACTTAAACAAAGTTTCACCATACCTTTGAGCCTTTTCTGTTTCTGACAAATCGGTACTTTGTAAAATACGTCCCATGTCCTGCTGAAGATGTGCTACATCTACAACTTGCGGGTTGGGTGGTAAACGAGGCTTATGATATTGTTCGACTTTCCAACGATTCATATTTTCTAAAACTTGGTAAGGCACGATAACCATTTTTCTAACAGACATGATGCGATTTCTTTTTGGAAAAAATCTTAAAATAATTACAAGGTCTTAAGAGCCCCTCCTATTCCTCCGATAACGGCTTTTCCTAACAGTGGTAATAATGCAGGTGCAAGCAATTGAAGAAATCCACCTTTTTTATTTAATATTTGTTTTTTATTTTTTACAGAGGCTGATTTCGAAGCTAAACGTCTGAGATGCTGTCGGCTTGAATACAATTTCTTCTTCTGACCTGATGATAAATGTACATTGCCTTTTAAAACGTTATGACAGCATTCCGATATACATCTTATCACTTCTGGTGGCGAATATTTTACAAGTTTTTTACGTATTTTTGGCGTAGACTGTATCATGGCCATAACCATTGAACCATGTTTTTTTATCAGAGGCGTTTTCCTCTTCATGTTGACTTTATCTCGATTTCGCATTAAATGATAATAAAAGATCCATGTCACTATCATTTATACCTGATTATACCTATAAGTTTTTTAAAGAAAACTTTTTTTAAGAAAACTTTTTTTAAGAAAATTGTGAATAGAGATCATCGGTCATCGCAGCGAAGCTGGATTTATTGACGGGTAGGGTTCTTCCTTTCCCAAGGTGAAGTATCTTATTTTCTTTGTCAAGTTTATATCTTCCTGTGCTGAGGTTATATCGCACCATATCTCGCACCAGCTCCATATATTTTCCTAATCCTTTTTTATGTTCAGCCAATGTATTTGGAGACCACGACACGGATGGAATTCCTTGAAACGCCAATTTTTTACCTGGTAATATAAATCTTGAATATTTTCTTCGGTAATCCCGTATTCTATCACCAAATATTGCCTCTCTAGATTTCGGATACCGTTGATGTTCTGAAATGCTACTTCTTACAGGGGTTCCTACAGGGGTTCCTACAGGGGTTCCTACAAGGCTTCGCTTTCGGGTAGTAACAAATCTTTCATCAATCGTAATTGGGGCACGTCTTTTCGGAGATTTCTTCTTTGGTGGAGCACGCTTTTTCGGAGATTTTTTCTTCGGAGATTTCCTCTTTTTCGGAGATTTCCTCTTTTGCGGAGCACGCTTTCGCGGTGCACGTTTTCGAGTTTGTCTTTCAGCTCCAAATTTTCTGATGGTTTTTACTCCATCCCATCTCAGCAAGCTTCTGATAATAACACCACCTAGAAACCCTCCCCCTCCAGGTTTTAAAATGATTTTACGTTTACTTTCCCCGTCTATGGATGGATCTGCCAGTCGTTCAATATCTGCTCTATGTTTTGTCATATACGTCGTGGTTTGTTTTGGCAATTTGATTTTATTTTCGATGATGTTTCTCGCAGCCAACGTAAACCATTTTAAAATTTCTTGCAATCCTGCTTTTAACACAGCTTCTCTTTCATATCTATTGGTTTGTTGACTTAAATTTCGCAAAGCAGCTAAAACCGAACTCGGTTTGGATGGTAAAGCCATGTTTACTCACGGGCGTGAATAATGGAAATGATATATGTTCGAAATGTGATTCTCTTTTAAAGCAAGAGCTTTGCATAAAGTTTTTTCAACAAAAAAACTTTTTTAAGCAGGAGAATAAATAATGGGTCCTCTTTCATCTGCTTGTGTATACCAACGATAAAATATATCTGTTCGTAGTCTTAATTCTTTGTTGGTTTGTGAATGAAAATCTATGACTAAATATCCATGATCCATCGATGTAGCATCTTCATAAGCAGGTAACAAATGTGGGGCTTGCATTTGATGAGCTAGTGTTTTAATCTGATTCTTATCTCGTTCATTTCGAAATAAAATCATATATCTGGAATTAAGACTGATGGTTCGACTCGATTTCGATTGCTGAAACATATTTTGCGTGATGTAAATCACACTTGCATTACGATGGTGTCCTTTTCTTGTAAACCAAAGTTTAATTTTTTCCTCATCTTTTTCACCCAACATGTCATCAAAGACGATTAAATGTGGAATGGATGCATCACTGACAATTTCGTTTTCGTCGTCAGGAATTCCCTCCACGAATTTTATCAATTCGAACTGTGAATTAAACTTTTCCTGCATAAGATTGTAAGCATGCTGCCATTCTTTGTAACACCAGACAACTCTTTCAGGAACGATATTGAACAAGTCTTCTCGATAGTCAATTAATTTATGAACGAACTCTGTTTTTCCACAACCGCTCGGGCCTGTGATGAAAATATTACACGGGTGTTGAAATAATATGGATTGTGCATCCATATTTTCTTTCTTTTTAAACTTTTCTCTTTAAAGGGCATTGATAAAATGACAACACCAATGAAAATGAAAGCATTTTTATTGAACAGAACTGAACAATGAAAAAATCACAATGAAATAATTACAATGAAACATTTTTTACAATGAAAAAATCACAATGAAACATTCACAATGAAATATTGACAATGAAATATTGACAATACAGTATAGCATATAACATTTTTTTACAATGAATTATTTACAATGAATTATTTACATTGCAAATTCACAAATGCCACGAGTTTCACATTTGTCTTCATTTTCCTTAATGTCTTTGTGCAATTGCTCATACCCTAAAAACATTGGATATTCACTGTCCATATCGTTGAAATCGCGTAGTCCTATGAATGGAGAAACATGTCTATGAGCGTTTTTTGTTGAAAGAGATGAATATACGATTTCTTCTGTAACATCTCTATCAAATAGAATATACCCTACCATGGTCTCCGCTGATCCCCCGCTGGAATGAACAGATCCTCTTTTGTAGCGTAAGTAAAAGTCAAATAGAACTGATTTCATTTTCAGCACGTTAAGAAAACTTTCTTCTATTGTTCCTATGATAAAAAATGTCCATCGACTTGTGGATCGAAACAGGCTAGCGATATCACCGCCTTTCATCTGCCTTTCTGCTAAATAAGCTTTGAGAATAAGATCCATACCCGAATCGTTCACCATCAATACAATAAAGTCCATTATACCATACACTTTGCAGGACTTTTCTCCTTTGGCAAGCTTTTTATGCAATTTATCTATCCAAAGTTTCACACAGTTGAATTTAATGGTAAGCTGTGTTTGTTCATCGAGTGTGTGCAGTTGAACAAATTCTCCATAAATTTTTTCACTTAGTTCTATCGGTAACGGTAGCTCAGTTGTCATTTTTTTCACCAGCGACTAATATTTTTTTCCGTCTTACTTTGTCTGTTTGCCACAAAACAATGTAAATATAGAATTATTTTCTCCGACTTTTATAACCATAGGGTACAGTATCAGTACCATTTACAATAACTCTTTTGGTGTATACAGAGCGAAACGTTTTTGTCTGCGGTTCACTGGTAACCGTTCTATCTCTATGCCTTTTAATTTTGCAGTCGTACTGAATTTTGATTTCTATTGTGCGATCCAAAGCACATTTTGAATATGTATCGAAATTCACCACCTGATTTGTATTGTGATCCAGAGTAATTCCCTTCACTTTACAATTGCTTATT
Organism: Tridacna crocea; assembly: GCA_943736015.1. Taxonomy (NCBI): domain Eukaryota; kingdom Metazoa; phylum Mollusca; class Bivalvia; order Cardiida; family Cardiidae; genus Tridacna; species Tridacna crocea. Next base: position 29,388,171 of record OX031070.1, read on the forward strand.
TCCTTTCCATCTTTTGTTTTCATTTTGTAAGCATAATTTTTAGGTCCAAGCCCTCTGAATTGAGTAATTTTACAGCCAGGCTCTTCATCAGTCCATTTTCCTAGTCTACTGTTAATAATGGGAGGATTCCATAATTCAGGATCATGAATGTACATACAACTATCTGTATCGAAATACAGAACTCTATCTTTTAACTTTTCGAGAATACTGTACAATTCCAACCTCGCATAAGCTGTTACGTAAGACCCTACTACCACATTGGCTGTAGCGTGGGTATCAATATGTTCCAGCTTTGTTTCGTAGTTAACCAAGATGAATGGACAGTCCTCGTCAAAAATTTCTACCTGCTTTACAATGAAATTGGGGTTGGTGACTAATTCGAAATATTTAGACGGATCACTGATGTATTCCCACTGGGTCATTTTTTCACGCTGGGCTAATTTTCCCCAAAGGCAGTTCAACATAATCTTAGCAAATGCTCTTCTCCCAGGATTTTTTTGAATACAATTTGGGTCGAGACGAATCCCTTCTACCTTCTCATATTCACAAACGAATTGTTCTTTTTCCGAGTCTGTTTGACACCAATCTGGGTAACCACTGGCTTCTTGCTTAATTTTCAAGAAATTGTCCACATAGCCTTTAAAGAACTGATCTGACACAGAACTGAAATGCCGAATTTCATACACTTGCAATAATTGATAAACGCAGTCAAGAGCTTTGAATAATTCAAAAGTAACCCAAGTTCCGACCAAAGCCCTCTCTTCTTTACCATGGGTACAAATGTTTGAACTTTCTTCTGCACATTTCATACAGAGTGGAAACATCATTTTGTTGTTACAGTGAACTGGGAGAACGGGGTGAAACAAATCAGTTGGAGGTAAAACTTTGCATTTGATTAAACCCTCATTCTGACGAATATTGTTCATGTCAATATTCTCAACAGACAGAATTTCCGGTTGGCCCACAGGATAGGATTTGTATTTACAACGTAAGGGTACAGAGAACAAACATCAATGTACTTGATTTCCTTCTTGCTTTTTTCATCAACATCGTAGACAATTTTTATTGCATTACATCTTCCCCCAGACAAACCCTCCCTCGGATCGATGGGGTCACAGTGTGGATATAACTTTTCAATGCGTTTTTTGTACTCTTTATCCTTCATCTTAGCATCAAATTCGTGCTCCCAGATGTAGACTGCATTATACCCCATATCTTCGATATCTGCTATACGTTCAAAAGTACATTTGTACAATTCAGACATGGGTCTCCCATTGATGGGGTTGATCTGATTTCGATCTGTATAACATACAGGACAACCATGGTACAAATCCCCCAGGAATTCATAGACAGTATTTGATTGACGGTGAAAGCCGTCTACAGTATATCTCCCGATTTGAACTTCCCCACCATTTTTTGCATGGCGAATATTAATACCTTTTTCCTGAGCCACGCATTGAATCCAACGTATCGCTTTCATAGAAAAACGACGTCTGGATGAGTCTTTACTTGAAATGATGGCGATTTGATTTTCTGGCAAATATTTGCTTCGCCAGACTTTGTTACAGGCATCGGCGATGGTAATCGCCTCTAAAAATGGACAAATACCACCCTGTTCGATAAACTGCTTTCTGAATTCACCACATCCTCGTCTTAGGATATCAACATCTGACCTACAGTACAATTCCATCTCTTTTTGAAAATTGAATTCCTCACCCCTTTGAACTTTGTCATTATACCAGACTATGAATTTTGACCTAGCCTCTTCAGACATTGAGTCGGGCTTGTAATAAGACATATCCAAGTAGGGTCCAATGTAGCTCCAAAATTCATCTGTATTTGCCCAGTGAGGAAAGTAACCTTTTTTCATTTCTTGAAGACCAAATGTGGCTGGAAATTTTGCCAAAGCGAAGTTCATGAAATTGAAAGAATCGATCAGACGCACGCCATTCAGTTCTAACTTCATAATATTGTTCCCATTCATGATCAATTTTGGAAGTTTTAACCCAACTTTGACAATATAGTTAAGAATGAACTGCCCGTCATAACCTTTAAAATTATGGGCTATAGCCGTGACTCCTTTGTGATGTTTTGAAAAGAGCCACTTGCAAAATTGACTCAAAGTTTCTTCTCCTTGAAAAATAACTTCCCTTCCCTCTTCAAATTCACTGCATGTACAACAATGAAAATCGAGTGGTTTTTCCATACATTCATCACATGCTCTGTGTGCAATACAATAATTCGGGATGTGTACTCCTGTGTCTTGTTTGCATTCAAAATCAAAGAAAATGAACTGTGGTTTTTTGACTACAGAAGAACTCGTCTCGTCATCGCTGTCATGATTCGTCTTACTTTGGTAAGGCTGAATATAACATCGATGAGAAAAGCCAACAATTTTCTTACAGATATGACACTTTTTCTTTCCAATGCAGATATGATTTTTCTTTCTAAAATGATATTGTGCACCACATTTCGAACAGAGTTTCACTAATTCACAAATGGATTTCTTTTCTTTACCTTGAACTTCTCTGTGATTTTCAAAGCATAAAACACTAAAAAATCGCCTACGACAGTAACTGCAAACATATTCTTTGCATTCTGATGGGCATTTTCCTTTATGATAACAACCTTTGCAGATTTTTGAGCAAACATGACTTTCCCGCTGAGAGTAACCCACATCGCAAAACTCACAATAATATGTACAACAAAAAAAAACCTTTGATGGATTTGATGTAATCATAATGGTTTTGATGAAAGTACAAATGTATGATCTTACTATTGGTTGTCACTTCTGGATGTTCAAATATTTTCCTCGTTTTGGAATGTTGGTCGTGAACTTTAATGACATAGTCTTTTTCATACAAGAACGATTGGATTTTTTTGAATTCGTCAATTCCTACAGCCTGTGTTGGAGAAACTCCAGCTTCGTTCATCAATTTCTCAGCTTCAGTCTTTTGAAAAGGACGGTTTGAACGACGAATATTATTCCATCTCCTATTCCATGCTTCACTGTTTTCACGTTCGATATGGCAAATTCCCACAACAACGGCTCTTGCAAAACATAGTTGGTCATGATTGTTAATTTGAATAATGGATTGTTTCTTCTTGGCAAAAACCTTTGAATCCAATTCCGATGATTTGTATTTCGTTTTTCCGCTACCACATGGCGGTATTGTATGTGTAATGTCAAATGTCATAGATCCATCGTTCAAGACAAAATCTGTATTCGACTGTAAAACTCGTTCAATTTCATTCAACATAGTTTCGCCTTGCAGCTGATCTGCAGATAAAAAGGGAATATGAATTCCCATCTCCAATGAAGGATGATTGATGCTAATTCTAATCATATCCGTCGGGTTAGCATTTAACTTTCGAATGATTTCATGGGTAACATCGTCAAATAATCCAAGCAGTCTCTGGGGTGATAATTCTTCAAATTTCTTAAAACTCACTGACAGCACATGTGATTCTGTTCTAAATTTTCTCGACTTTTTTTTACCCCTCTCTGTTAAGTCATATAGACTTTTCATGTCTAAAGTAGAGCTGTCACTTTCTTCTTTCAACGGCAAAGATTTTTTGGTGGAAATGACTCATCGTCACTATCACTTTCTTCTTTCAACGGTCTAGATTTTTTCTTTTTTGGTGGAAATGACTCATCGTCACTATCACTTTCTTCTTTCAACGGTCTAGATTTTTTCTTTTTTGGTGGAAATGACTCATCGTCACTTTCGCTGTCTGAATAGTCTACTATTCTTTTTCTTTTACTCAGCGTTTTAGCTCTGACTGAAAAAGCAGAAATGTAGGAACTGAGAGAAAACCTAACAATTTATAGAGTCTTTTCCCGCAACAGTGTATAAATAGAGACTGTGGCTGTGAAAATCTCATCATTCTTCTGATCAATCTCAGACAGTACAGTTGATAAAAGAAAATGAGCGAGTTCAAGCTGCAAAATACATCACCGCTTAGAAAGAGGGTGTATCTGTATGTTAATCCATACACCCACGATTATGAGATCAGCAATATTCCGTCAAAGTATCAAGTTAAACATATCGGAAACTACGTGGGATCATTTTTATCCCACCAACATTTAGAAGAAAAAGATGTTTACCGCATTACCAGATACAGAGTTTTGGATCAAGCAACGATCGATAAACGATATGGGGTGGATGGCAAGAGAACAAATATTTGTTTTACGTGCAACCAAGCAGGGCATTGGGCCAGAGAATGTCCAGAAAAAGAAAAGCAGACAGGAACAATCGTTTTTGTCTACGTGAATCCACACAGTCATGACATCGAAATTTCACCATCGTATTACAAGGGTGTCGATCTCCAACGTATGAAATACGTTGGGGCACTACATTCATTCTGCACATCATTCTACAGTGAAGATACATGGAAAAAAAGTTCACCACAGTCTACATCATCCATTGAAACTCAGACCGCCGACATGCAGACCGACAACACGGATATCAGCGATGCAAAGATCTGTAAAATAGCAGATGATTTAGAGATATTAGCGAAAAATCTGCACAAAGGAAAAGTCATAGATCTCAAAGAAAACGAATTTTATGCAGGACCGGATTGTCCGCCGACCGAAGAGGAAGAACCAGAGGAAAAACGGCAGAAAAAGGAAAAGAACTGTTTCTTCTGCAAATCAACAAAACACGGGGATAAAATCTGTCCAGATATGGTATTAAGAAACAACGAAAGGGAAAGAAAACGTAAGAGTAAATGTGAATCTGACATTCCGAAGAAAAAAAGAAAGCAGTCTGAGTGAAAAAAAGTTTTTTCAACACAATATTGACTTTAAACAACAATAAGACTTGACTTATATTTTTTCGTTCGTCTTTTTTTTACAGTTCATGACTTGATTTTTCATTGTACATAAGTTCTAAAATAAAAAACAAAAAAATTCTCTTCACTCCTTATATTTCATAGTGCAGTAAAACTGCTGGTTCATGACGTATGTTCAATGATGTATACGTGACGTCACTATAGTATTGAACATTTGCAGGTTCGGTAGCTTTAGTACTAGAAGTTCAATACGCTATGGTTCAGATTCTTCTCTGTCCTCACTGCGGGAGCAGATGCCAGATAGAGTGCGGGAAATGCTTCACACTCCTGGACTATCTTGGACAAAAGCACAACTGTCCAGACCCAGACGAGGGATTCTATGATGATGATGAGGGTCTACAGTTTGCTGCGAATACTGCGGGTGTGAAATCATCCCAGTAAATCGTCTAGAAGAACAGTAGGGCTTGACAATTCATCAAATCCTTCTTTAAAAAGCCCTTTTCAGGGCTACCATTTACCAAGAAAAGATCTATCTTTCTCTAAAATTGTCAATCTTCCTTCTCAAATGAGTTACATTCCAAGGCTCCAAAGAGTAAGAAAACTCAGACCCACAGTACCCAGAGTGCTTCCCCCCCGGGTAGGCATTCTGGGTTGCTGCAGTACCCAGAGTGCTTCCCCCCGGGTAGACAAAAAATCCAAGATGGCGGACAAAATGACGGCGAAAATCAGAATGTACCCAGAATACCTACCCTAGGGTAGGCACTCTGGGTACATGTACCCAGAATGCCTACCCTAGGGTAGGCACTCTGGGTACAAATCTCCCTCAGGGTAGCTAGCCTGGGTACACTATACCCAGGCTCGCTTCCTTTACTACTGACATAATAAACGAAATTTACTTCTTGAATTACATTCGAAAACTCTTCTCTCAATAGGGGAATATAATACGAGTACATGCCAAAGCTTTTACAGACAGTGTAAATCGAGATCAGACTCCGCAGAATGTGCAGTTTGATTCTGCATCTGCTTTGTCCCTACATTTTTTATTTTAGTAAAATGGGTTTTGATTTTTGCATTGTACATAAGTCTTCCTTACGACCTGATATATAAATCCGTTTGATTTTATAGTTATGAATTACTGACTGCTGTTCTGTCGTATTAGTCACGTAATACATATCAACTTAACTCCTTACAAAATGAAAAAACTTTAGACTTGTCCAAATTGATAGGATTTGCAGACGACAGAATCAACGTGACACAATCATTGAAAATTAATTTTAGAAGAGTAGAAAACATTGTGGGTAGAGGAGAAAATGTTGGTTACTAGCATTATCTCCTTTTCCCACAGTGTTTACAGAGGACGTAATTTCTCTGTAAGGACGACATTTCGACACGTCCAATTTGAAAGCATTTGCACACGACATGTAAATTGTAGTTTCAATGATGACTCTTATTGTTGAAAAGGTAAAGGCTATTGCGGAAAAGGGAAAACCAGCTGGTAACAATAGTTTTCTTCTATCCAAACAATGCTTTCAAACCTTTTCTAATGGCCGAGAAATCGTGGAATTTGTGTGTTTACCTTTTACCATAGAAACCCTGATTTTCACAGCCCTGATTAAAGACCTAAAGCTTTTTTTAGCAATTCTGAAATTGTTGTTTGTGCATTCTCTAGATCGCAGTTTGAAAGAGTCAATATTTCTCGTTTGGGAAAGGATTAAAGACACAAAATCCTTAAAGATAGTCAGAAAAAAAAACTGTCCAAATTGGAAGCCTCTGCAGACGACAAAATCAACGAAACTCAAAAAATTGAAATTTGTTTCCAGCACGGTAGAAAACATTGTGGGAAAAGGAGAAAATGCTGGTTATCTCCTTTTCCCACAATGTTTTCAAAAGGCTTCTATCTCAGGGTCGCAAAAACCAGGGATTGCTTGGTAAAGGATTAAACTACTAAAGTTTCCAATATGGCCGGTGTAAGGGATAGAAAAAAATACAAGAAATTTGTCCTCATTTACAACCGGAAACGACACCAGCGGTTTCTTTGAAGCCCTCCCCCCTTCCCCGATCGGATCCCCCCTCGTCAAAACAGGAGATGCATTTTTTTTATTGACCGCGGTCTGTGCTGTCTTACAGCAATCAAAGGCAACATCTGACATGAAGATACAAGAATTACTATACTATAGTTTTATTTTAACCCTTTACCAAACAATCCCTGTTTTTACAGCCCTGCTATAAAGGCCTTTTGAAAACATTGTGGGAAAAGGAGAAAATGCTGGTTACCAGCATTTTCTCCTTTTCCCACAATGTTTTCTACCCAGCTGAAAAGAAACTTCATGTTTTTGTCAGTTTCGTTTATTTTGTCGTCTGCAAGCGCTGCAAAACTGGACCAGTCTAAAATTTTGTCGTTTGGTAAAGAGTTAAGGGAAAAAGAAAGGATGAAATGGGGTTGCCAGCTGCCTGAAAACGGCCTGGAAACGAGTATAGATATATTCTTATATGGTTAAACAGCTTTTCTATCTAACAGAACCGTTCACATTTTTTCCCTCTGCAGATAGGAAATTACTCGGATGAGAGTCATTAATAAACATTACAAGGATGAATACACAATTGTGCCTTGCTCTGTGAAAAAGAAGCCTTTCTGCTAAAGGTATTGATTGAGGTCAGGCTGCGCAGTCCAGGCAGGCTGACTTTGGGCGAAACTTTGTTTTCATTTGGTCAATTTTCTGCGTGCTCAAGGACCACTGTACACCATGTTTCACTCAAATGTTGAACAAACTTCATTTAATGCAGCCATGATTATGTAATATATTGCTTGATTTAATGCATTAAGGAGACGCACTACATGTCCCCTTTCATTATACCGAGATACAGTGTGCGTCACATAATCTTTCATATCATTTAGCTTCATTAAACATGGTATATTTTCCTCGGGAAGAAAAAAGAGTAAAAAACAGCAGTTTATGAGTAATCATAAAGTGTTTCTGAATTTTGGATCCTTCCTTTTCTAGAGCATGCAAACAACCGTAGGACTGAGCAGGATTCAAGGACCTTTTACTAACAATGTAGATCAAGATCAGACAGCAAAGAACGTGCAGTCTGATCCTGAATCTACACTGTCCGACAAGGAGATTAAAATCTCCCCATTCCTCTAAAATATTTTGAAATGGCGGTACTTTGGATTTTTACGGTCAGAAATGTTCATTTCATTTATACAGCATGTTTAGGGTGAAGGCATCATTGTCTGGCATATTTACATCTCACGTAATAACCACTTAATATGTCAAACTATCAGACGGCTGGCCATTCACCAACCGTCATTTAACTAGATCTACACGGCAGCTGACTAACAACAATAAGGTATCTTTGCCCTTTCGTGACTCCATGGTCAGCAACAGGCGAAAAGAGACATTACGCGAATGTCCGAATGCTCCTTATCGCTTGTTGCAAGCGATATTTAACTCTTTACCTGCCATGTTCACAATAATTTCCGTAGTTTAAAATTGTATGATGTAAGTTCAAATGCATTTAACACCGCGTTGTGTACATTTAGCCCTAACTGTTACGTCTATATATTAACATATCTTGAAAATAACGTTCAGTGGTAGAAGAGGGCCATATAACTATCATTGTAATAAATATCACAAAACCTCCAAAGATTCGATATCGTGACCTCTAGATTACTTGTGCCTGTATATTACTGAGAGAGATTTCGGGCTTGGGGTGAGCGATCATAACTTCAGCTGTGTTTACTCGATGAAATAAATTTCGTTCTTTCACCGAAAAAAAAAATGTTTTATTTATTTCATACTTTTAACCCTTTCTGGGAGGAGCTTTATCAAAATTCAGTACAGTTCTTTTCCGTTATTCCCCCTGGCGTACCCCTCCTGCATAGCAACGCATGACAATGTTACATCAAGCGCGAAAAATGTAAGGTAAATGACGTCATATTTCCACCTGGTCGTGAGGCATGCGTAATTTGTTTTAACCTAGGCAACAAGAACATGAAAATAGGTATTTTCACCGGTGGTACCAGCGTAAGATCAAAAAAGAAAATTCACGGCTATTTCTCGATATTCTACCGGATAGCATGAAATAAAAAACTTAACTTAACGTGACGTTCCTAAAGATTTACGACGCCTATCAGACGGCTGTATAAAAACCAAGAAATACAGAATTTTACCCTTCATCTGATAAATAAATAATCAGAGCCTTTGACAAGTATCCTTTCAAATGCAGAAACTGGATATTATCTCCCGCTAGATTGCCTTCTATAAATACTCATCTATCGAATTTGGGCATCCTGGGTACTGAACCGAACCACTTTCCTACGCGACAACCGTTATTTGAATTTCAAACTGAAATAAACTTTTACTCAATAACACTATGGTCACAATGTGAAACTGCCGCCTGCTAATTTTTAGACATCGGTGGATTCTTAAAATTACAGGCCGCCGGCCGATTTTTTACAAATCGGTGAACGTGGTCATAAATAACTGCCAGTAAAAGGCCGCCTGGCGGATTCCGGGCGGCGGCAGGCAGTTTCTTAAGTTCGAGGAGTATGGGGTGTCATCAGGGTGTCGGCCGGTGGCAGTTAAGCGACAGTCCGGCAGCCGTCAGATTTTACCTGCCACCGCCCGGCGACCTGGCGGACATCGACCATTTACAACTGACACCGGCCGGCGATCGGGCGTTCGGACTGCCACCGATAGGCGCCCGCCCGATAATCTGACGGCGGCAGGCTGGTTTACGGGGGATATATAAAGCTAGATTGCTCTCGTATCACTACAAAGTGTTCAGCATTATTATCAACCACAAGATCAATAGATCTAATTTCTAAGAAATTTTTCCTTCCAACAAGTTGCCCCCTAAAGGCAAGGGGCAGGACAAAGCGCCAGCACCGAAGCGCAAGAGACCAGAGCCCAACCCAGCAATACGCAAGTCTCTGAGTCGCCCTGGGGCTGTTAGAATCGCCATGACGACAATTTTTTATTGTGAATAGCCTCGGATTTATATTCCGGGGCCCGGGAGTCTGCACTTGGCAGATCGCTAGCCTGCCACCTACCAACCCGACAGCCGCCTTCCATCTGCTTTTCAATCTCTGCCCTGCCGCCGGCAGGTATTTTGAAATCGCATGGTGGCATGTCGGTAGCATAACGGTAGCAGGCCGGATGCTGGAGAGTGGCATTTAGTCCCTACCGATCGCCGGCCGAAGATTGAAGGCCCTAGAACCCCGTGACGACCGAGTAAAAAATCGCGCTGCCGCCCGTCTGCCGTTTGATTGCCACCGCGCGACCACGAAATGAGCCCAGCTGGCGCCCTGACGACAGCCACAATCGGAAAAAATCGGCCGGTGGCAGTCAGAATTTTAATTTTTCTTAAAACTTCAGCGGCGTCCTAGCGGCGTCTGAAATGCCGCCTGCCGATTGTGCCTGCCACCGAGCTGCCACCGGACTGCCACCGGCCGAATTTGAGTGAAAACTGGCAGTTACCACGCCGGCAGGCGGCATTTACTGATTTGTGACCGTGCTATAAAACGCTACCTCGTGCGATTCACTAAGCAGGCCTCATTTCTCCTCATTTTTCTACAGTACTACTTTATAGAGCGTAGTATTACAGTCTACCCGCTTTCGGGGCTAGTGATGTGTCATATAAGACAGTCGAATCTTCGAAGAATATGACATGCGCAGACAACGCTTTTCACAGATGCATTACGCCCCCTTTTTACGGAGATTGGCTCAAATAGTTGCAGCATAGGTCAGCCTGCACGCACTGGCCAAGCTAACATGAGTCGATATCTTTTGTATATCTTTTATATATAAATCAGACATTTCCACCCGAGGAAAAACGTCAATCACGGCAGCTTCAAAGCTGGTCCTTTTTTCCAGAATTTCCCAATATTTCGAACAAAATAGACGACAGATCTTCCTTAAAATTTTGTGCAGGACTATCGTGATCTATAGTGCTTGGAAAAAAATACAAAATTGAGACCAGTCTTCAAAGGGTTAGCAACCGTTTGTGTAAATATTTATCAAATTTATGCAATTGATTAAAAAAATCGATAAAATGACAGTAAAAACTTTAACAAGCAATGATCTACTCAATGAATTACATTTAACCCTCCCAAACAATCCCTGATTTTTACGGGTCTAGAATATATATATGTAGTAGCCTTTTGAGAACATTCTGGGAAAAGGAGAAAATGCTGGTACCAACATTTTCTCCTTTTCCCACCATGTTTTCTACCCTATCATAGACAAAAATCATCTTTTCAGCAAGAGTTGAATTGTCATCTGCAAATGCTTTCAGTTTGGTCTAGTCCAAAATTTTGTCGTTTAGGAAAGGGTTAACTTCTATTTCGTAGCAGACAAGTGCTTTTTTTTTCTTAATCAAGCACCGTTTCTTGATTTTCGCGCATGCTCAGTGGATAAGCCATGCGCAGTCGATTATCATCCGATGTTGCTTCAGGAATGACTGTAATTTAGTTATGTCTGTCTGCCCCACGATAATCAGAAAGTAAATACATTTGCTCTGAAGTATATCTTAAGGCCTTGCGTGTCATTTTCCTTTTCAGAAAACCTGACTTTCCCTTTGCAAGTAGGTACAATATGGCCGCCAACACGTGAAAAAGGGCTTTCGGACATTTGAGTAAGCGTTGTTTCGGATCAGCCTGCACGGTGCACACAGGATTATCCCAACGACACATTCCGGTTTTTACGTAATTTTCTGTTTAGCACAAGTCTACCGTTGAAAAAAAAAAATGTAGTCGTTAAGTGCCGTCTCGGATTGACCTGCACGGTCAGCGCAGCCTGATCCGAGACGACACTTTACACAATTGTCCAAATGCCCGTTTTCGCGTAATACAAGCTAAATATAAGTCATGCTCTGTCAGAAGGAGACTTAACACATCTGCAAAAATTTAATTCAGATCAGATTGCGCAATCTTTTGATTTCAAATTCTTTGTATACTGAACAATCTTTCAAATATTGCTTTGACGGACATTAAAAAAGAGATAATGACTTTGATCTTCTTGCTACCTCGTTTTCGAGCATGAGGTTTATTGATCAAGTAAAAATGAGTCCATTTTCCACCACGATAATCAAACGCTACACATGTAATTTTAGAATCGAGATGCGTTTTCAGTATTTTGAACAAATTTAAGACTATTTTTGAAAATGTATTTATTTTGGAACCAGAGAAATTTCGATCCTTGAATAATTTTCAAAACAAAACAATTTCCGATGGCGAATTCAGCCTTCACTATACAATCCCAAGTTTCAAAGAGCCTGAGAAAAAAAACGCCAATGAATAGATCATGGTAAATGAACTACATGCTGGTAACCAGCATTTCTTCCTTTTCCCACGACGCTCTCTACTTTTCCAATCTCATGATTTGGACAGCGTCAATCGGCTGTCTGACAATGTTTTAAGTTTAAGCAAGTCTACAACGATGTTGTCTGGAAAAGGGTAGTACTGGTTAGGCACAGAATGAAATATTGAATTCGAAAAAAAAAACTTTAGGAGTGTTCTTATGGTTGTCATTCATGAAATAATGACATCGTTAAATCCCAGATCATCAATTCTAATTCGGTTTTATATCGGCTGTATATCATAGTAACATTGCATGATACATCTCGTTATCCCTTGTCCTGATAAACAACCCTTATTCTGCTTAACCTTTTCCCAAACTTTGGACCAGACCTTAATTGAAAGCATTTTGCAGATGACAAATTAACAGTTGCTAAAAAGATGAATTTTCTATATGATAGGATAGAAAACATTGTGGGAAAAGGAGAAAATGCTGGTTACCCAGCATTTTATCCTTTTCCTACAATGTTTTCAAAAGGCTTCTATTCCTGACCCGCAAAAACTAGGGATTGTTTGGGAAAGGGTTAAATAACACAAATGAAACTTTCAATTCGATGGGTTAAAAATCCAAATCATGTATTGCTATTTCATATAAATGCTTCGGGGAATAATACCTCCTTAATAGTGTAGATCAAACATCAGACTACACTGTTTGAACAGTCTGATCTTGATCTACACTGTCTGTAAAAAGTCAGTGAGGCGTGTTTAGCAGCCTAAGGATAAAAAGAAACTCTTAAACCGACAGCAAAAAGACAAATGTTGTGACTTTGAAGTTCTTTTTCGGAGAAAATAGAAATATTTCCTAAAAGGACAGAGTAGATCCAAGATCAGGCCCCACGTTCTATACAGTCTGATCTTGGGCTACAATGTGGGCAGACGGTCCTTGACTCACGCTTAGCAGCATATGGTTAACAGTAGAGTAATGGTACCATTAACCCTTTACCTCATATGCCAATTTGAGGCTCTTCCATTTCAGCAGCAATAAAAGATATGATGTCAAAAATATGGACAAATGAGGATCTCAATATCTGATTGAGTGGAAAACATTGTAGGGAAAGGAGAAATTGTTACGAGCAATTTCTCCTTTTTTCCAAAATGTTTTCAAAAGCTGTCTGTTGTTGATACGTCAAAATGTGTATCTATGGAGTAAAGGGTTAATGTAATTTTAACCCATTACCACACAATCCCTACTTTTGACGCCCCTGAGAAAGAAGCCTTTTGAAAACACTGTGGGAAAAGGAGAAAATGCTGGTAACCAGCATTTTCTCCATTTCCCACAGTGTTTTCTACCCTTACCAGAACAAATTTCTATTTTTGAGTCACCTTTACTTTGTCGTCTGCAAATGCTTTCAATTTGGACCAGTCTAAAATTCTCTCGTGTGGTAAACGGTTAAAGTCTGAAACGATTAAAGCAGTATTTATGCGCATGCTCCATGACAACATGTGCTTATCTCAAATACGGTACATCCGTTTTTTCCTGGCATCTTTCGGTTTTTCGTCTAACCGTATATCTGTTAAATGACAGAGAATTATATCTCAATCCTTCAGCCTGCAAAATCAGCGAAAATTAACTTTATAACCAGAAGTAAAATCCCGTTAACCCTTTCCCAAACGACAAATTTTAGACTCTTCCAAACTCTCAGAGTTTGCAGGCAACAATTTCAAATTTGATAACAATGACAGAAAGTTCTCCAAATAGGTAGAAAACACTGTGGGAAAAGGAGAAATTGCTCATTACGAGCAATTTCTCCTTTTCCCACAGTGTTTTCAAAAGACTTGTACTGCAAACACGTAAAAACAAGGGCTTGTTTGGGAAAGGGTTAAACTCTACCAAACGACCAAAATTTAGACTTGTCCACATTTAAAACATTTGCAGACGACAAAATTACTTTGACTCAAAAATGGAAAATTGCCTCGGGAAAGGTGGAAAAATTGTGGGAAAAGCTGAAAATGCTTTTCAGAAGCAGAAGGCCTGTTTCTTGGGGTGGCTAGAAAGATGGCGCCTTTCTTAGGGTGGTTAACAGTCGGTATTGTGTGGTAAAGAGTTTTTGCTACTTCAAATTTATTTCTGGGAATAAATTTATCTCCCTATCGGACAGAGCAGTGTGTCTGCCTGCACGTACTGTGCAGCCTGATCTTCATCTTTACTGTCTGCCAAAGGTCAGTGAAACGTGCTAAGCAGACTAAGGGTTAAACCCAGATCAGCGGGGCGCATCTTAATGCGTTTTTTTTTTTTTTCACTATAAAATCAAGATCAGAAATGTGAAAGGTTCTGTCTGATTACAGATCTACAATTTTCATCATCGTATGACCGTTGATAAGACACACCAACCATTCTTAAGAACGTTCTTAATGTTATTTTCCAGAGTTTTCTACATTTGTAAGTAACACGACTTCTGACTGGCTAAACGATTCGGTTTGGCCAATCAGAAGTTGTGTTATTTAAAATTTAGAAATCCTTGGAGAGTAAGACTTTCTAGACACCTACAGCTTTGCGCCATATGGGACTTCTAAATTGCCATTATGTTCGTATTTCCAGTTATAAATGGATGACTTTACATAAAGATTCATTGACAAATTATTCATACAACACGAAGATATTTCACATTATTTTATTTTATTCAGAACGTCATAAATTATATGAGAAATCATAGATTTGGGTCATTATTTGAATAGTAATATTTTGATTTGTTTCTCTTCCATTTCATATAATAATGATCCCCTTTAATCAAACGGATATATTGCCTACCTTTTCTGGAACTACTTTTTATCTTAACCCTTCCCCAAACAAACCCTGGTTTTTACGACCTTGAGATAGAAGCTTTTTGAAAACATTGTGGGAAAAAGAGAAAATGCTGGTAACCTTTGCCCTCAATGTTTTCTACCCTTCTGGAAACAAATTTCAATTTTTGAGTTACGACTATTTTGTTGTCCCATATAGTGCTTTGAGTTTGGACTAGTGTAAAATTTCGTCGTTTGGTAACGGGTTAACGACTTAAAACGGACGTATAAAAGAGTCCTAAACTGTAAAGCAGACTTTTACACCCTTTCATTAACCCATTACCACACAATCCCTACTTTTGACGCCCCTGAGAAAAAAGCCTTTTGAAAACACTGTGGGAAAAGGAGAAAATGCTGGTTACCAGCATTTTCTCTTTTTCCCACAGTGTTTTCTACCAATACTAGAACAAATTTCTATTTTTGAGTCACCTTTATTTTGTCCGCTGCAAATGCTTTCAATTTGGACCAGTGTAAGATTTTCTCGTGTGGTAAAGAGTTAAAATAGTCCAGCGTTTTAGCTCTTTACTACATGACAAAATGTTAGACAGGTCTAACTTGAAAGCATTTGCAGATTATTATAGACACTTTTCGCAACATTCTTCCAAACACAATGTCTGCTTTTTAGCATTGCCATGGTGGAAACGATGAGTAACGTTGAAAGAGTGAATCCTGTCCCCATGACTGTCGTAAGTCCTCGGAAATAAAGTTGGCCTATCTGGGAATTAACTGGTAGGCTGCTGGGTGCTGCCTACTGACCATGCGGCTGCGGACCATGTATAGAACATGCAGTCTGATCTTGATCTACACAGTCTGATAAGGAGATATAATTCCTCTATACAAAACTTTCAAATAGCAATATTTGGGGCTTAACTATCAAGTTGAAAACTTAATATTAGTTATATGACAGGATGAAAGTTAAACCTTTACTCCATAGATACTCATTTCTATACATTGCTTGTAGAAGCCTTTGGAAAACATTGTAGCAAAAGGTGAAATTGCTCGTCACGAGCAATTTCACCTGTTGTCACAATGCTTTCTATGCTTTCAAAAGGTGTCAAATACACATAAGATACGGCTTCATCCTTGCTGTTATTTAGGGTCAGTTAGAGATACCATAGAAATGCCTTATGGGGTAAAGAGTTAAACCATTGACCTCCTGGTTCAAAGTTCTGTGCCGAGCCCCGGTGAATCAGTTAGTAGGGTGAGGGACTTGAAAACACGGGGTCCAGGGTTCAAGCCAAGGCCACGACCACAGGCTCAGCCAATTTCTTTTCGAGGATTGATGATAGTCAGGATTCATTCCTCTCCTATTGCTGACCATATCGATGATCATGTGGGAAAGCAGCCGGAAGCTAGGAAAGAAATCTGTGCGAACACCTGATAAAAGAAACTCCAGGAATGCATGGATAGGTGCACTGGCCACTGTGATATAACTAAAATAATGTTGAAAACGGCGTTAAACACCGTGCAATCAATCAAGTCCTGCACGGTGCTGACTGCGCTGCCAATTCCGGTCCTCATTGTGTGTGTGGCAATTAACATTGCTTTTGTTAAATGGCTTGAAACAAGCGAAAAGGGACAGTCAGATATCTGCGTAAAGTGTTGTCTCGGATCAGCCTGCGTAGTCTGCACAGGGCAAACTGAAACGACACTTTCCGTTTTAATGTAATTTTCTGTTTGCAAGTCTGCTGTATACATCACAACATTTAATGTAGTGGTAAAGTGCCGTCTCGGATTAGCCTTTGCGGATTGCCCAAGCTGATCCGAGACGGCACTTTAAGCAGATGTCCGACTGTCCTTTTCGCTTGTTGCAGACAAAATTAACCCTTTATGTGTAGCCATTAACACAAGCAATAGTACAATTACATGAGACTGACACCTAAGAACTACAGAAATCTAAAGCTTTACGTCATGTGGGACTTGTAAATTGTCAATATGTTTGTATTTCTGGTCATAAATGAATAGCTCTAACGTCCAGTTACCATTTATTAGATAGCAGTAATGAGGGCTTTAGAACCTTGTATTGTATTTGTAATGGCGGAAGTATCATATGTAAGCACACTTACGAAATGTTCTAGAATTTCCTTTTTACATTATACAGCACTGAACATTTTGTGAAATACAGGGACAAAGCGTTTGCAAAAGGGTTGATTGATTGTTTATATAGCGTTTACGCCGCCTTAAACGGTATGCACTAAAAGATGCATTAAAGGTGGGTATTTAAGTTTTTCACATCACATCAAATTAAACAAAAATATACATCCCTGAAATTTATTTTAAAAAAAATACAAACCATTAATAATTAAGAATAATAAAATTACAAAAACAAATAATGGTATTGCCTTAAAAGGCTACGTAGCCTCTTAAGCTTTCTTTAGATTTCGCACGCGCAAAAAAAATGCAATGTGGAAATGTAAAGTGACTGGCTCTTATATTCCATAACATAACAAACATGTTATTATTTTTCATCGTATCTTCTTCGGACACTATGTTTGAAGCTCCGCTGTATATTTCCGGTATGTAAATGAGCGAGTTGCTCTTGTAAAAATAGAACATGTTTCCCGTCGATGTCGACCTGGGCCGTAGTATATCTCTAATTTTTCTTGTTGTCGGATGGTTTTCGACTACTGGGGGGTGTTATGAATGAAAATTGTAAAGATGATTTTTGTTTTGTTTTTCTTTTATAAAATTTTAGCCTCAAAATCTGATGGGCCACCTTTAAACCTCCTTTTAACAGAGGATGACCTGGTCGGACATCATCCGAATATTTCTTGAAATACAAATAAAGCTATCAATGGCAAAAAAAACAACAACCTTTTTCCGGCGAAATAATGAAAAATAATGAAAAATACTGCAGTGCGTTATATAACTATCACAGATTCTCAGGTCCTTGCACTAAGCACAATAGCCGTTGATTTAGATGGGCCTAATTTACAAGCATGACCAAGCATGGCCGAAAGCAAAGTATCATGGGAATGTCACGTGGTCTCAATATTTTTTCGAAATGAATTCTGGGACAGTTTGGTGAACTTTCAGAACACATAGATGTTAGCTCAGCTTTATAACCTCATAAAATAGATTTTACAGCAGACGACTTTGTAAACTTCATTCAATGACAGGCTAATTGTACTACCTTTAGTTTTTTAACTCTTTACCATACGAGAAAATTTTAGACTGGTCCAAATTGAGAGCAATTGCAGACGACAAAATAAAGGCGACTGAAAAATTGAAATTTGTTCTGGGAAGGGTAGAAAACACTGTGGGAAAAGGAGAAAATGCTGGTTACCAGCATTTTCTCCTTTTCCCGCAGTGTTTTCAAAAGGCTTCTTTGTCAGGGGTGTCAAAAGTAGGGATTGAGTGGTAATGGGTTAACCAAGATAAATTCCACTTTTGACCTACCAAATACATGTAGCTTGAGAGACACATTCAAGCCAATAGTAAACCTGATTTTTTTCTCTCTCTTCAAAAAAAAAAAAACTCCTTATGAGACAGTGTAGATTAAGATCAGAATGCATATTCTGTACAGTGTGATTATCATTTACGCAGTCCGATAAAGGTTCCCGAGTCTCACTTTGCAGTCGCACTTTGCAGTCCACTTTGTGGAAAAAAAAACGCTAGTAACGAGCGATTGTTTTCTGAAAATATTTACTCTCTTCCAAACGACAAAGTTATAGACTTGTCCAAATTCAAAGCATTTGCAGACGACGAAATCAATGTGACTGAAAAAAGGAAATTTGACTAAGGGAGGGTAGAGAACATAGTGGGAAAAGAAGAAATGGTTACCAGCATTTTCTCCTTTTCGCAAAATGTTTTCAAAAGGCTTCTACCTCAGGGTCGTTAAAAGTCGTCATCGTGTTTTAAAGGATTTTAACCTTTTCCCAATCAATCCCTGGTTTTATTGGTCTGGAATAGTAGCCTTTTGAAAACATTGTGGGAAAAGGTGAAAATGCTGGTAACCAGCATTTTCTCCTTTTCCAACAATGTTTTCTACCCTATCATAAACAGAAATCATCTTTATAGCAAGAGTTAAATTGTCGTCTGCAAAAACTTTTAATTTGGTCTAGTCCAAAAGTTTGTCGTTTGGGAAAGGGTTAAACAAGAAGTCACCACAATGCCTAAAATGTCCTTTAGAAATCATCGACTCAGATCAGGTTGCATAGTCCACGCAGACTGATCTTAGCTGAACCTTTTGGAATTATATATACTCAGTTTTCAGCTCGTATAGACTGACCATTTTTCATCACATTTCAGTCAATTTTAAATGAAAAGCATTTCATGGGTCCGAAACATTGTGACAGCTATCTAGGTATATAGCTAACAACACTCGAAACATTGTGACAGCTATCTAGGTATAGCTAACAACACTCGAAACATTGTGACAGCTATCTAGGTATAGCTAACAACACTCGAAAATGGGCATTTGGATATTTGCGTAAAGTGTCGTCTCGGATCAGCCTGCGCAGTCCGCGCAGGAAAATCCGAAACAACACTTTCCGTTTCCATGTAATTTTCTGTTTCGTGCAAGTCTACTGTATAGCACAAAATGTATTGTTGTAAAGTGTCGTCTCGGATTAGCCTGCGCGGACTGCCCCTTTCCGCGTGTTGTTAGCTACTGTAGGTATAATGCAGCTTGGAGATGTACTTAACCCCATTACCGGAGCATCGCTCAATTTTCATTCTATTCATAAAAAGCTGATGGTCCAGGGGCGCATGTGGTAAGATACAAAGCATGTTACCGTACGTTTACACCATATGCCCGAGACCCACGGAAGCTACGTTTGTTCGAAAAGTGGTTTGCCGTGAGATTTGGTTCATTCTCTCTCCATTTACAAAGTTTAGTTAAGTCTCTTTTCGGTACCTAACGGTATCTATGGCAAGCCGTGGGAGGAACCCCACGTTTTCTCTATGAACACGGCAGACACGGCGACAGCATCTCTGACAACTGTGAATTAAACGAGATTGACATATTACAACACAGAAACGGGATAAGACCATTTTCGCGATGGTTGCCGTGCTGGGACTTTTGAGGGTGAAAACATAATTTTCTCCCGCTAGATGGCATTCTACAAATACACGTCTATCTAATTTGGATATTCCGGGTACAGAACGGGACTATTTTTCTACGCGACAACCGTTTTTTTGAACTTCAAACAAAATAACGTTTACTTGATAAAACCCTACCTGGTGCAATTCATTCAGATATGATCAGCAGTTTAGTGAAATCTGAAGCTAAAACAGGCCTGATTTCTCCTAAAACGTATTGATAAAAGCCATTTTCTCCATTTCCGCTTTACAGCTTGTATTACTACAATCCCCCCAATTATGGGGAGAGTGATGAGTCCTATCAGACAGGTCGAATCTTTTAATAATATGACATGAGCAGACAACGGTGGAAACATTCGCCGGGGCAGTTACGGTGCGTGGCGAATGTTTATGAGAAGCTCAACAAACCGTAACGGAAAATATCAATACAAATAATTCCGTAGAGAATTCAACACTTAAATAAAATAAATATAGTCACTCAGTTTTTCAATATTTCGGCCAGTGGCCTTTCTCAAGAAAAGAAACGTAAATTTATCTATTTTGTAGATGCACGTCATATGCCATCGTCGTAGCGGAAAAGGTTGATCGTTGCAATTTACTACAGTCCTATCGACACCGGTGGAAAAAAAGGCCTTCAGCGTCCAAACGCGGATCGTCTTTGAGACTTTTTACAGATTGTTATGTGCTGGTAAGTTCTGATGATCAATTTTTTTTTATTCATTTCCTCTGCGTTGTACATATTCTGTCAATCCCGGTTGTCAGAAACGGGACTACTGTGGCTGCCGGGAGCATGGTGTTAACGTACAGTTAGGCGTGTTATTGCGCTCAAACCTCTTTTATCAACAAAACTTTGTCAGAAAGTTAGGTATCGATTTGCGGTTGCTTTTATATAACAGCCATATTTTTACCTGCAAATACTCCAGCAAAATAAACATGTATCCATATTTTTTACTCAATCGCAAATTACTATTTATTCAATCCAATATATTGTCGATTAACTTCAAAATTCCTCGTAACTACAGCTGAAAACAAGCTGTAGTTATGAGGTTAAACCGTCGATATCATATTACAAAGTAGGTCAAAAGCCAGTGTAATGCAGAGAAATGAGCCTCCCTAAAAAAATGACCCACGGGTCATCTTGTAACGGGGCGGGGGTCATTTCTCTGCATTACACCGGCGTATTCTATTATGTTGAAAAAGCCGAAACTTCACACTGCCACTTTACTTTTCAGTCCGTGCAACACACAGAAAGCTCATAATAACATGACGTCATTAAAGTTTGGGTAATACATGAATTAATATCTCTACGCCAATCAGATGGTGTCACACAATTGGTTTTTGGGCCATATTAAAAATAGAGTGAAATTCGCCATCTTTGAAGCCTCACAGATCGCTTGATGGCAAAACTTTTGCTTTCCCGTCTCTTGCTGTCTAAAGTACTCCCATAGTCCTGCAAAAAATGCATTAAAAACAACATGTCAACCTATTGCGGTTTTCGCTAAATCTCAAAAACAACGGGCACCCTAGAATTTTTCCTCTCAAAAACACCTGTTCCCCGCCATGACCCCAATTTTTTGTTCCTCTAGCGACACAAAATAGTCCACCCAGTACACAATAGAAATACATCTAAGTGGTCCCCCAGTGCCTAAATTTGAAGCAAATACATGTATAAATTACATACCACCAAGCCCTCTTAGCTCAATACAACAGTGAACAAAAGTGCTACCGCAAATTTTCACTTGGGACTACTTTTGACCACACGAACCGGAAGCAGTCTCGCAGTGGTGCGGCACCAGATGGCATATCTTCGGTTTCAGAATGTAAATTTAATTAAGATTAGTAGTTAAATTACGGCCTTTTTTGTGTGTGAGTAACGTGATACACATTCATGTTTGGTCATACATTTACGTCATTTTATTAGACCATTGCCTTTGTTTAGCCTAATGTCAATAACTGCCTCGTGTCAATGGATGGCTAATGGCGCAATAACAATAAAGTCATAAACCGAATAACTGCTTCCTCTCAGTATTGTGTTTTCAGACATGCTACAAAATAATATAAGATGGTTTTGCAGCGACAAGTCCTGAAGCAGATTGGATGTGCCAAATCATATAGAAAACTAGGCTTGAATCTTGACTAATGGCGCATACAAGGTATACGATAACTTTGTCATGTAACCTTTCAGTATGGCCTTGACCTTTACCGTACAGAGCAAAATTAATGGTTCTCTAGAACAAATAACTGTCCCCAAAGCCGATGTTACTTTTATGACTGGTCGCCTCTGGGTACAAAAGCGAATGATAAAAAACAACTGAAATCTCCGCACTGATTTTGTACGCAAGTTTGAACTCTCTAATTTCACAAATAGGCAAACCACTAGGATTTGAACATACCTGTTTTCTTGCTTATTCAATAAACCTTCGTTCGAAATGCAAATACTTCCAATTTAAAACCTGGGCATATGATAAAAACAGTTGATTTCATCTGTTACTCAAGTTGTTAACGTTCCCGAAAACAGAAAAAATATCCGCCACACACGATAAATTTCGTCTGTTATTTTCGAAGATTTACGATTATCAATGATTTACACAAACTCTTAAGGTAATTAAAGGTTTGTTAATTTGTCTTTGGTCATGTTTATTACATAAAGTTAATTTAATTTCACTGCAATACAGATTAAACCGACGAAACAGAAAGTCAGTACAGCGCTCTATCTTTGTTAACTTGAAAATTTTCGATAGACTTGAGACGATATGGTGCACAATAAATATTCAAGTATGAAAAACATCATCGTGGCGTCTCAATTTTGGGACTAATGGTTCTCAAGACGCGCTTATTAATAAACGTTTGTGCAAAATTACTCTGAAATTTATTTCAAATCTTTGCTGTCCACTTGTTTTATCTAGTTCTGTTCATGAAGAGTAGCCTATGTGCTTGATTACGACTGTTTTAAAATTACACAGAGGTAGGTACAGTGACCCATACAAGCTCGAGTCATGACTTGTTTCAAGTGGCTTTCAAGTGTGAGTTTATGACCGTGGCCATCAACCTATCAGAAAAAAATGTTTTACATATCATTTCTACATATGGCCTGCAACGCGGTAAAAGGAGCATTGTGTCGTCTTGCGCAAAGTGTCGTCTCGGATCAGCCTGCGCAGTCCGCGCAGGCTAATCCAAGACGGCACTTTACGACTGCATTAGATCTTGTCCTACAATAGACTTGCATGGAGCAGAAAATCACTCTTGACCTAAAATTGTACTCTCGAATCAACCTGCAAGGACTGCACAGGCTGATCCAGGCCCACACAATACGCTGATGTCCGAATGCCACTTTTCCCGTGGTGTAAGCCGTATAAATTATTCTCTTAGAAAAGAGAAATTAATGCATCCCCCATGATGCGATACACTAGACAAGTCAGAACATAATTATGGATCCTTAAAACTCATTTTGTCGAGTAACCAGCAGGATCCTCAGGTAAAATGGTCCTTTGACAAGCAGAAGTAGCTAAAAGTTTCGACCCATTGTCATCCTTCAGGCACTGCACAGTCGATACTGTTGGTGATATATTAAAAGTTTAAAACCCTTCCTCACAGATCATAACTTATATCAAGGAGCACAATATACAGCTTCCTGATAATAGTTTCATGCAATTAGGGACTATATTGGAAAATGCTGAAAATGTCAAACCTGGTCAGACAGCGCGCATTGTGCCGGCTGATCAGGATCGACACTTTTCGCTTTTATGATATTTTCTGTATGAAAAGTGGCCATTCTACCTCGTTGTACAATCATTTTTTTTAACTTTTGACCTAAATTGACCTGCACTATCGATGGTCAGTTTTCATGTAATTATTTTACGGAACTCCCAGATTGTCCCTTTTCGGCATCCATCCACAGACAAAATATGATCCAAACAAAATTCTGACATACGGACGCGCGAACTTGCAAATGTACAAACCTCGAACAAAAGTTATGACTACTCTTTCTCTTACCAGACGCGGGCTCGACTCCTAAATGACAAAAAAGAAAGACAATAGCTGAGTGCGAGAAAGCAGTTCTAATTATTTCAGGGTCTATGAGTTAAGGTCTGTCTTGACTCACCCGTATCTGACAACAAGAATGGATGTAAAACATTGCGGAAAGATTTATTCGTCTCACACCGCTGGTCATAGTTCCAGTGCCATACGTGCGAAAGCAAAGTAAAGAAAGTATTGAACCCTTTGCTCCATAGACACGCATTTCTACGCATTGCTTGTAGGGGTCTTTGGAAAACATAGTGGCAAAAGGTGAAATTGCTCGTGACCAGCGATTTCACCTTTTGCCACAGTGATTTCTATGCTATCAAAAGATGTCATATACACATAAGAAACAGCTTCAACCCTGCAGTTATTTAGGGTCAATTAGAGATACCATAGAAATGCCTTATGGGGTAAAGGGTTAACGGCGTAGTAAAACTCGTGATCACGAGAGTGTGTGTTCGATTCCCACGACTGGCTATCTTAACCCTTTACTCCATAGATACTCATTTCTACGCATTGCTTGTAGGAGCCTTTGGAAAACATTGCGGCAAAAGGTGAAATTGCTCGTGACGAGCAATTTCACCTTTTGCCACAATGTTTTCTATACTATCAAAAGGTGTCATATACACATAAGACACAACTTCATCCTTGCTGTTATTTAGGGTCAATTAGAGATACCATAGAAATGTCTTATGGGGTAAAGGGTTAAATTACTAATAGATATTTCGGATGAAACTTTAAACCGAGGTCACGTGTGACGGTGCTATACACCGAGCACGTTAAAAAGCCAGGCGAAACTTAGGATGGATTTCGTCCTGTATCTCCACTATCCCCCGTAAAAATACTAACAGTCTTCAGGGGGCGTCGGCCATATGGGAAACCGGTGGCGACGATGAATAAACGCAAATTCAATCAATCAATCACACAAGCAATTTATGGCTAGGTGCACTGACTGCTTTGGCATAAAGAAACACGTCCAGCCGAGTAACACTGTGGTTGATTATATGACTGGCGGCCTGTTGGTCGCAGATGCGATACCCGGTTCAGCAAAACTTTCTCGGGATTTATTGCCTGTCACCTCTGATCCACATGAGATAATTTGTCAGTGGCTTGGAAAGAAAGGCGTGTCTGTGGTGCTGTTAGAAAGCCAGGAAACAATTGCGCAGGTCGACTGACCGCCGTGATTTGACCTTAGCTGTTGAATCAGTATTAAATTCCAATACAAACGAGTAACTGAAACACAGCGGAAAACGGTAACAAATAAGTAAAGAGCAATAAAACAAACGATGCACTTTCCGATTCCAGCATCACATACTTGTAACCCAGGGGAAAATTATGTAATAAATTGTAAGTAATTGAACAAATTGAAATCGACTGCCGACTGCTTTCAGCCACCATTATAATACAATTCAATATTTATTATCCGCCCAGTAAAACTTCTTTGAAAATAAAAGCGAGTATAGAATTTGTTCTATAACAATAATTTTCTCCTTTTCCAAAGACGTACAGTTAACATAAATGAACCGTTTTTCTGGCGAAAGGGGAGTTTATGAATCTCCCGTGATGCACTGTGCAAATCAAGCCCTTTACCCAGTTATGGATCCAAAATAGTAACCTGTTCTTTAACGAATGACTAAACCGTGATGCCGATTGGCCCTTTGACATACAGTAAACTGACCAATAGCGAAATGTTTCGGCCCAGATCAGCCTGCGCGGACTGCGCAGGCTGATCTGAGTCGATACAATTCGCAGATGCATTAAGCCCCATTTCACAGAGCATGACTCAGGTCAATGTGAACCACGCTCTGGCAAAATCGGGGTTAATGTCTCTCCCTGGTGCTATATACCGGGAAGATCGTCACATAACCATGAATCCATAAAATCCCATCGTCTACTGCCTCAATCATGAGTCAGAATGGTCCTTTAACACGCAGAAAATTAAACAATTCTGATTATACAAAATTAACAATAGCAAAAAGTTTCGATTCAGGTCAGCCTGTGCAGTCTGCGCAGACTCACCTGAGTCGATACTTTTTACAAATGCATCAAACTTTCCTTAGCACAGAACTCGGCTCGAATCCTTTCATTACTTAGTTTCAATGGATTCCTCGCTCGTCTCATTTCTTCTAGAATTTACGGTTTTAAGGTTATTCCTAAACTGGTATCAGTCCGCTAAATAGAGCATTTGATTAAAAGGAATTATATTAATAATAAACTACAAAAGAATACATCAATAGAATGTTCCCTATGCCTATCTTTTAAAGGGCAAACAATAACACATATTTGTGAAGATTTATTACAGTTGTGTTCCATGTCCATTAGTCTGACTCAAATGGAGATCCTCAATGCCAGGTTTAGTTTATCCTGTAAATTTAAAGATTCACAAATTCCCGCTTGTTAAAAAAAAGTTTCAAAGGACGACATCACAAATAACATTCTAAAATTTTGATAACCAATGTGACCTTTGACCTAATTGATGAATTAAAGTGTCGATGGGTGTAATTGACCTTTCTGCCGATTTTGATTGATTGAAAGGTGTTCCAACATCTTATTGGCCAATGAAAATTCAGCATTGGGCGTCATGTACATAAACAAGAAAGTCTGGCACATTCCTGGTTAGCTTGACAGGCTTGACAACCAAAATACCGCGTTACTAAGGGGGTGGGGGAGGGGAGTGCCAAACTCGCGTTTACAGAAAGGTCAATTGCTCACAACAATTTCTTCTTGTATTGCCTCAATATTTTATTACATTGGTCTTCTGCACGGCAATAAAACCCGTCTGTCGGATATATTAAAATGTATCAACCCTTAAAGTGCCTTTCACAATGAAAGTTGCTTTCGCAGCCAGAGTAGATAAAGACCAGACTGTACATAACGTGCGGTCTGATGTTAGATCTACACTGGCTGCTTAACATTCTAGACCAAACCGCCCTTGAAATGGCAGTTTAATAAGATCTTAATGGGATCTTGGTTCCTACAATGGTTACTCGACGCTCCAAGGGGTAAAGTAGAGAAGCTTATGTCCCGTAGGAAATATATGATTGCATGTAGGAGAAATTTCCTGCTTCATTTAACTTTAATCGAAGACTTAACTGTTGGTTGGTAACAAGAGCAGCACAAAACGAGTTTCATTTCAAGTTCTAGATTAGACTGTGCAAAGAGTGAAGATCAAAATAAGACTGCACAGAACGTGCAGTCTGATCTTTGATGTACGCTGTCTGATCAGGAGATATTTTATCCCAAAAGTAAGTTTGAAGTAGACACATGTGGGTTATAACTGAGGCTCAAAATTCATTTAACCCTTTACCAAACGACAAAATTTTAGACTGGTCCAAATTCAAAGCACTTGCAGATGACAAAATAAGCGTAAATCAATAAATTGAAATTTGTTTCTAGCAGGGTAGAAAACATTGTGGGAAAAGGAGAAAATACTGGTTACCAGG
Source organism: Tridacna crocea (assembly GCA_943736015.1). Classification (NCBI taxonomy): domain Eukaryota; kingdom Metazoa; phylum Mollusca; class Bivalvia; order Cardiida; family Cardiidae; genus Tridacna; species Tridacna crocea. Next base: position 29,415,612 of record OX031070.1, read on the forward strand.
TTTTCCCACAATGTTTTCAAAAGGCTTGTATCTCGGAGGTCGTAAAAACCAGGGATTGTTTGGTAAAGAGTTAACTTATTCAGCAGGATAATGGTAAATGCCTTACACCAAGTAAGTAGTCGTATACAATACGGATTCTTTTTATCCGAAAACTGTCTGAATGTGGAGATAAACTGGTCCTATGATATGCAAAAAAATCTGCCACTTGTTTTACATGTAGTTCAGCGGACTGTAAAGGCTAAAATGACCCGACACTTTCTGAAGATGATTTAACCTTTTTTCTGGTGAATAACTAAAATGGAATTATCATTTCCATAGTAAAAAAAACCCGATACTACTATTTTGAAGGTATGTTTTGGGGAAATAATATCTCCTTATCGGACAGTGTAGATACAAGATCAGTCTACACGTTCTGTGCAGTCTGATCTTATAACTAGGCTGACCGCAAAAGGTCTGTGAGTCGCGCTTAGCTGCCAAAAGGGTTAAACGTGGAGCATATCCCATTCAATGATTTCAAATTAAGAATTTACAATTTCTAATTCATCGAATTTTAAGTTACACTGTATTTTTGGCAATTAAATTTTATCATCATAACATCAAAAAAGAAAGAGTTAATTCTTAGTAAATAAGGACATGTATAAATTTGAAATATACCCATATGACTGACTAGCAGTGATAACTCTAGGTCCAATCGATTCTACAGCCACAGGGTAATAACGCATCAAATACAATGTCGATAAAATCATATTTCTATGTGAGAGATCACTTTGGGTTGTTAACTCTATCCTACTGAAAAAATAATGGTGGCGATCACAACTTTTTTTATCAAATGTAGGGGCAATGAGCTTGGCTTATATATGGCATAAACTATCCACAAAGCAGCGGAAGGTGTAGAGCAAGATAAGACTGCGTGTATGTGAAGGTTGATCTTGATTTAAATCTCCGCAAGAGTCGTCCGTGGCAGTCAATAACAGCATAAGTGTTAAGGACTTTAAGTTCTGTCCAGACAGTTATCCCGTAAATTGTAAGCTTACAGCGAGTTATCGAAACACACGGCACGAACCTGTGTTGTGCATTTGGTATTTTTCAAAGCTTCGTTAAAGGAAACTAAGAGAGCAAGCGTCGTTAGAGATCGAACTACTGATTTTTAAATAATTTAGAATAAATCAAACCCCTTACAATGTGGTTAATTTCACATTAATTATAATAAGTTCATAATAAATAGACAACTGGTTTATGAAGTGGGAAGCTTTCTCTGCCACTTTCAACATTATTTCGGTAATGAAACATTATCTCCCGCTAGATGGCATTCTACATACATGTACACATCTATTTAATTTAGGTATTCTGAGTACAGAACCGAACAACTTTTCTACGCGACAACCGTTACTTTGAATATCCAACTAAAATAAACATTTACTTAGTAAAACAGAACCTAGTGCCATTCATTCATTATGATCAGCTAGCAGGTAACCTCTGCACCGGCCATTTATTAAACAGTCCCAGCAGGCCTGAGTATAGCTTCAATATAAGCCATACTTTACCGTAGCATATGGGATGGGTGATAACTTATAGCTGACAGGCCGAATCTTCGAGGAATATGACTTGCGCAGACAACAGGTAAATGAAATAGGGACAGTTCGCTGATTCAGTTGTTTCCCGTGTGTTACCGTAGAATACATTTGGGTTCTGGAGCACTTTGCCCCAGGAGAAAAAACCAGTGCTGCCGGGAAGAAATAAAACTAGCCCTGCTAGATTTAAAGAAAAAAACTCCTTGACGGAGGACCTCCTTCAAACAATGGATGTATCTCTGCTATCAAAGCACTGAAAGAACTTTTTTCAAAACACTGAAAGTACCGTAAAAGCTGAGAGTGTTACATATAGTACGTCATGAATGCTTAACTTCAAGTCACACTTCCTCACTCTCTTCGTCTGTTTCCACGCAGACAAGGTTTGCGCTTTGTTTTTCTAATTTTACTGAAGTGTTTACAGCTCGGAGTCATATCACGACGGTAAGCTCATCTATGCATGTATTTCCTGGCTTTTTCACGCTAGTATCGCACAAATTTCTTTCCAATCCACTGACAACTTATCTCCAAGTCATCAGGCCAGAGACAAAAAAAACCAGTAAGAAAAAATACCCGAACCGGGCACTGAACTCCCAAACAGGTCACGAGTCATATACGCAAACCATTGAGCTATCCGGCCGCCTCCACCCTCCTAGGTTACACGATTTCATCAGTCAGATAGGATGTTGTTACAACAGTTATAGTAAGAAGAATCTTAACCCTTAACCACATGGCAAAATATATGACTCCCAAAACCCTATTAAAGCATTCCTAGACGTCAAATTTAACAGAATCAAGGTATGGAAGCTCTTTTCAGTAGGGATGATACCAGCATTTTCTCCTTTTCTCACAATGTATTCAAAAGTTTTCTTTCTCAATGTCGTTAAAAGTCGAAATTGTGCGGTAAAGACTAAAAGAAGCAGGTTTCACGTGATAGGCAGATGGCTCACATAAATATTGTAAACCAATGATTATTTTCATTATGAAGAAAACGAACTGTCAAACAACTGCGAAATGAGTTGAATCTCCGCAAAAATCATTGGAAATTACTAAGTTCCAGTTTCGAAAAATTAACAGCTTTGTGATTATGAACATTCATCACGTAATGCACTTTGCGTGTTTGGGTAATAGTATGCCATCTTTGGTAAGGACCGTGTTGAAATTATCTTTTTATGACATTTGCGTGTATAAAGTTAATTACTGACTGGAACAAAATCTGCAGCTTGGCCTTTTAACTGCAACGTCTGTAAAAAAAAATAAACAGTAAGCAACTCATTATAATTAATGTTAAAGGTCCACTAGCGGTTATAAGTTACTAAACAATCTGGGGTTAAAAATGTAGGCAAATTTAATTCATAGATTTAAGAGTATGGAAGTTATTATCAGTCTGAATAATGTGTTTCAGAACGACATAAATCTTGGATTAAAAAAAAATCATTTTTTTTGCCAGCATCTGAAACTTCAACATACCATAGACAATGTCAGGCATGACACTCTTCATATTTTAAATAGTATGAATTGAATTATATTGACTCTCGAATTGTTTACCTTTGGCCGACAATAGGCCTTTAAGGTGTGATATCTTAGCTCGTGGAAAAACTTTGCGGCAGAAAGAAATTCTCGTTACGTGATGTTTTTTCTTTCTGATTCAATGTTTTCAAATGTGGTCTGCTGTAAAATGGGGGAAAACCCGTTTGTAAAAAGTAACCTGTTCATGTAAAGTGGGAAATTAGATAAGTGTGACGGCTCTCCAACTTCAAAACAAATGTATTTAGATATGGAATTAAATATCAATAGTTCTGAAACGGAATCCTTGGTGGGAAAAACGCTGCGACTGTAATCATTCTTTTACATAGTCCAGTTTTATAGAAAGACTTCGTAAAATTAGTTCATAAAGTTATCATATGTTTTGCCACTTCTTCCTGCGAATAATTTTGTTTCTGGCAGCAGTCCACTTTGAAAACATTGAGGCACCAGGAGAAATAGGTTTTAACATGCCTGCTTACTTAAATCGCGTGTTGAAACTTAACTCTTCCAAAGCAAACTACATATCGACCGAAATATAATTCAATGAAACTCAAAAACATGATTGTCCGATAGGTTTGACTAAAGAATCATAAAAAAATCAAAATGTAACTTATATGCATTCTGATCTTAATTCATGTCATTGGCAAAAGAATGACACTTAACGAACTTATTTTCATTTGATTACCTGTATTTGACAATGTTTTCAAAGCTGTCTGCTTTGAGCTGTGTTCTTTCAAGAGAGGGTTGGGTTGATGAATTATACCATACAAGTCATTACATGATGTGCAACACACCAAAAGGGACATTCGGACATCTGCGTAAAGTGTCGTCTCGGATCAGCCTGCGCAGTCCGCGCAGGCTAATCCGAGACGGCACTTTACGACTACATTAGATTTTGTGCTACAGTAGACATGCGCAAAACAGAAAATGGCATTAAAACGGAAAGTGCCGTCTCGGATTAGCCTGCGCGGACTGCGCAGGCTGATCCGAGACGACACTTTACGCAGATGTCCGAATGACCCTTTTCGCGTGTTGCACTCCACATGATCTTAGGTTCATGCACATTAGTTTGTTGAACAACCGATTAAATAATAAGGTAAAATTGTCCTTTATACGTAGAAAATGACTGACTAATCGCAAAACGCAGACAACGCAGACATTTCTCTTGCGATGCACAAATCTACATACACCCACAAAGTTTACATAACTCGTACATGTATACAGATATTCATTCATCTGATCAGGACAAACACTTTTTGTCACTGAGCCGTTGCATTTCAGGGGTACGGATTTCGCCTGTTGGTAGCACTGTTATAAGTGATAAGTTAAAAAGTTTAGGATTATGCATATTCCTACATTAATCTTCCGATACCGTAATCAATGCACAGGGTGACCCCCAAAAAATGAGACCCATGAACATGTTAATAAAAACTTTAATTTTCAGGCTACAGAAACTAAACATCACACATGTTATCTCAACTTAACGCAAGGCCTGCACACCAAGTTTCATTAGTCAGGGCTTATCACTTTCTGTTTAATGACGTCTTTCCATAATGTGCTCAAAATGAGCCCCTCGGCGCTGGCGGCACACTTGAACACGACGCGCGAAATTCTCAATGACTTGAACGCACTCCTCCTTTGGAATCTCACGAATCTTAGCAGTTATGGCCTCCTTCAACTCGTGAATGTTTTGGGGATTATTCCTATAGACATTGTCTTTGAGGTAGCCCCATAGGTAGAAATTCGGAGGGTTCAGGTCTGGCGAGTGTGAAGCCCATTCAGGGTCACACCTCCGACTGATAAGGCGATCCTGAAAGTGTTCGCGCAGCCAATTCAGCGAGTCAGTTGAGGTGTGGGGAGTTGCTCCATTCTGCTGAAACCATTGATCCTCCCTTTCAAACCCCCTTTATCGGCCGAGTACAGCCCAAAACTTGCGGACGACCCCTAGGTAACGCTCTGTGTTCACAGTGACTGCACGCTCGTTCTCATCCTCAAACCAGAATGGCCCGATGATTCCATGTGTAGATATTGCAACCCACACAGTGCACTTAATAGAATGAAGAGGCCTCTGTAGGCAGTCCTGGGGTGAGATTCCAAAGGAGGAGTGCGTTCAAGTCATTGAGAATTTCGCGCGTCGTGTTCAAGTGTGCCGCCAGCGCCGAGGGGCTCATTTTGAGCACATTATGGAAAGACGTCATTAAACAGAAAGTGATAAGCCCTGACTAATGAAACTTGGTGTGCAGGCCTTGCGTTAAGTTGAGATAACATGTGTGATGTTTAGTTTCTGTAGCCTGAAAATTAAAGTTTTTATTAACATGTTCATAGGTCTCATTTTTTGGGGGGTCACCCTGTATTTCATATATTAGCGTATCTCTTTCCATTAACCAAAGGCCGTTAAAAAATGCTCAAGCCTATCTATAAATATCAGCGAAGCCAAGCCTAAACAGAAGTTACAGGACTATGCATATCGTCATCAGACGTTTGCGAATAAAATTATAATTCGCAGATTTGATAAACATACAAGTATCGATGGACACGCTGTATCAGTTGAACTTATTTGCATAAATTGACCAGAGCAAAAAGGAGTGGTAAGGGTTTATACTGTAGTAGCTACGATTAGAAAAAAAATGTCCCACACCTACTTTGCAATAATATTGCCTGTGATATCAATACTGATCCTATAACCAACTAATGGAATAATAACAATAAAATGTCACAGAGACTCGCGTTTGTTGACTGTTTATGTCTGCACTCTATTAGATACTTCCGGTCCGGAAGTCTTCATATCTGTGACTCGACACTTTTATCAATACGGTCTGGCTTCATAAAATGACCTCAATACAGTTCTGTGGGTTTTTTTTTTTAAAGAAAAGTTTGAAATTTTGCCAGTAACTGTCTGTGTCTACGGTATTTGATGATTCCTATCGGAAGATTTCCTATCGAAATTTTCATACTTTCATACTTTTGAGCAAACATATTCGCAAATTGTGCTCACAACAACAAGGTGGCCTCTTTAAAAGGCCCCTCTCTCTATCTCGTAACGAAAGTCTGTGATTGCATCTTGATTTCTTTTGTAAGGATTTTAACGCTATTTCAACAGTGATTTAGTTCAGTCCTGGCGGCCTATGCACACTTATTTATGTTCCTTCTTAGTCATATAAAGGAAAAGCTCATGTATCCATGTACATGTATTTCCTGGGTTTCATCAATACTAGGCGGGGGCTCAGAGCTGTCTTTCCAAGAGACACTCTCACGAAGGACGAAGTGCTTCCAGTGGGGCTCGAACCTGGGGATCAACGTTATGAGTCCTACACTTTACCACTAAGCCACACAAAATCCCGTCCGCTTATGTACCCTTTTTATTTACTTTTTCACTGCTAAACATTCACAGTGGATCTTTTGAAGGCTGAAAACGCAACTCACTGAAAATCAGACAGAATTTATCTTGCAAGTTTGGCTAACACAAGTGGACGGTATCAATCTAAGATCAGTCTGCACATCCTCTGCACTCTGATCTTGGATCAAAGCCGTCCACCAAAATTCTACGCTTTAACGCGTATGAGCTTAAAGGGCGAATGTAGGTAAAAATGTCATATACTAAAATGCCAAAGCTGAAAATACCAGAGGTAAAAATGTCAGGGTCAGCGGTAAATATGCCAGGGGTACTATTGTCATAGGTAAATATGCCAGATGTAGATCTATTAACTATATTATTTATAATGGGGAAAAAGCAGTCGCCATCTCGGTAAATTCAGTTGTCAAGGTGTACAAGTTCGAAACCTTGTCGGAATTTAATTATTACTAGCCTCTGAATCATCATCCTCAGATACCCCGGGGTCTCCCTATTTGCTACACTACATCGACCCCTGGAACAATTAATTGAATTTCCCTCGCTTACCGCTGGCCGAATGCTGGCTTTTCATTGGTTCCATCATCATTTTGTGATGGGCGAGTGGACTGTAAGCTATGAGGTTTCGTATCGATTTTCGGCGGCTGATTCAAAGTTTTATTAGTCAATTGTCCCAGGGTCGATGTAGCGTAGCAAATAGGGAGACCCCGGGTATCCGAGGATGCTGAATCATCTGAGGAAGAGCAAGTCAAAGTCAAGATTGCTTCATGGACAAGCAGAAGAAAAGTGCCAAGATCGCATGCTATCATGCTATCATACACAAGAATGTCACTGGGCTGAATCTTAAAAAGAAAATAACTTTGTATACATTCTAGAGACCACATTTTCAGCCAGATACTCATGAGACTAGGTCAGAGTATTTGTTTTTATAGTGTCACGACTGGATCAAGCAGAATCTTTAAGAAACCTATAGTGTGCAGTCTAGCGACCACGGTTTCTGATACTCATAAAACATCAGAATGTTTGTCTTAATAGTGTCTTTAACAACTCAAAAAATCGTTCTAAGCGTAGGTCACCTACATATACCTTGTGTTTTACATAATAACTCTTCAGCTTTATCAACTCCAGATGACTTTACTCAGGTGGGTGCTTTAGGTCCCTCTTGTTTCCTAAACATGTATATACAGCAGTTTATACATATGGCATTTTCACCTGAAGGATTATGACCTCCTTCATACCTCTTTGGCTCTGGCATTTTCTTCTTTGTTTTTTACCTCTGACATTTTTACCACCCACCGAAAGGGCTGACCTGCATTGGGCCATAAGATCAAGCTAGACAAGCCAATATCAAATCAACGCCTATCTACTTTGTTTTGTGCGCTCAAAACACATTCATACGTTTCCAGGAAGTCTAGCTAATTCTAAATAAATAGAAAAAGGGTCACACAGTTTTATTCGACAAATATTTCAGATTACACTGTACTTTAGATTATGAAATTGATCGTTTATCATACAGAAATTATTAATATGACAAGGTCGCGGTCCAAATGCATTTTTGTTTTTCAGAATGATTCCTTTGAGTATCAGATCTGACATTTTTCACTGTAAGATGTTCACATTCTCTACCAATTATAAATCTCTCGCTCGCTCTGTCTCGCTATCTTTGTAAGTTTGTTTCTTCTAGACTCTTTCTCTTTCTCTCTGTGTCTGTCTCTCTCCCCACTCCCTGTCATTCTCTCTGTCTGTCTGCTGTCTATCCGTCTCTCTATCTCTCTCTCTCGTTGCAGTACAGCTATAAGCTAAAAGAATACCTAGGTAACTTATGTCTAATTCATATCTTACTTTAAAAGAAACGTAACTGTACTAATTAGGTTCACACGTCTTATTACAATAGCTAGACGTTAAGATTGGCACCTTAAGCCCTAAAGAAATTAAACAGACATTTTCAAGCGGGGGAAGAAACGATTTTTACCACCCAGTCTCGAGTTTTAAAGACCCCAAGAAAAGTTATTCTTTTTCCCTCAATGGCCCTTCAGGGACGGACTTCATAATTTGTTAGGCAACTAATATTAGTCGTCTGCGAATGCTGTCTGTTTGGATCAGTCTAAAATGTCATCTTTTGGTAAATAGTAAAGTTTTTTCTAAAGATGGGAATGTTTTTATACAATATCAGACAGTGTCGATCCAAATCAGACTGTGCTGCACGCCACATTTAACCCTTTTTATAAACTTTTTTGTTCAGTGTAGATCAAGATAAGACTGCACAAAACGCACAGTCTGCTCTTGATCTACACTGTCCGATAAAGAGATATTTCTCCTCCCAAAATTATCTTTGAAATAGAAAAAAATAGGTTCTTTCTATCAGCTTGAAAGTTTCAATTCATATATTTAACAGTTAACAGTACTACAGTCAAACATACAGCGATCACTCACCTAACCTGTAACCAACACTGGACTTGGGCTATTACATTGCCATACAAGACTCTGACGAGCCTGTCACTGCCAGTAAGGGTCAGCTACGAATCAAATATCTTTACCACTGAGTCACATTCGAGCGCAAAACTTAAAGTTAGCGCTTCTATAGACGTAGGCAATACGCTAGATAACATTTTTAAAGATTTGACGAAAGTTTTAGATTCAATCATGATGACAGGATTTGCAGAAGACAACTTGGATGTGCGTAAAGTGAATTGATTTGTTATTGAAATGGTAGAAAACATATTGGAAAAGGAAGACAATTCTGGTAACCAACATTTTCGGTTAATTCTATCATCGACTCATCGTCCAATGTACACGGACAGAACTGTATAATTATGAAGGACAGAGCACCCTAATGGAAAACAAAGATTTCCACTATAGTAGTATCCTACGAATTTTGCTATAATGATAAATAAGTATTATTTATAAGAAAATACTTTCACTAAACCATTTTTTTTCCTTTTTAGAATTATTATATATAAAAATTCTAAAACCAATATAGTCTCATTACGAAGGGAGATAACAATTACCCCCCTTTTTTTGAAAATATTAACAAATAATTTCAAGTTAGACATCAAAGGAATTTCTGGTCGTTTAAAAAATGTGAGAAAGAATTGTATCAGTACTAATCCTTTTTTATCGACCAACAAGAAATTTTAGTCCATGTTTGCACTCTCAGCGTTAGGATGCCTCATCCTAAAGATCCGGTAACAGATCATTATTATCATTAATTGTTGTTGTTGTCGGAATCACTTTTCGGGGCAGTCAGATCAATATGGGTACACAATCGATTATAAAAGAAATACAGTAAAAGTACATGAACGTTACGCCGAGCCTCCAGTAGCTCAGTCGGTAGCGTACACGACATAAGAACAGGGGGGTCGCTGGATCGATCCCCGCCTCAGCTAATTTCCTTCCGAGAATTGACGATAGTCATTGCTACAGGATTCATTCAAACCATGGATAGGTGCACTGGCTGACGTAATATAACTAAATTAATGTTGAACACTGCGTTAAACACCAAACAATCAACAATAAACTTTACAGAGATAATCCCGGTAGGCTATCGTTGTAAAAGTATTTCTGTCTATATGCCTTCAGCAAGACTTCAGAACGGGATTGTATCACTAATATCGCCATGTCTGTAATCGCTTCATAGTTGACTGATCTCTTTCAGGACAGGTATTGCTTTTCAAATCTGAATATATATGCTTATTGTCTGATAAAAATAGTCCATTACAAAGTGATATGCTTCAGATTGACGCCTTTTCAGACTCTGTGGCATTAAGCAACCTGGTATTGGAAAAACACATGACCCTGGGCCGCATTCATCAATACGTATTTAATATCTCATTATCGGAAACTGTAGATCCGAGATCAGACTTCAGGCTCTGTGCAGTATGATCTTGATCTACATTGTCCGCAAAAAGATATGTGGTCGCGATAAGCAGCTTGAGGAGGAAATAGTGTCTTGTCAAGACTAAACAAAACAGAGTCGTAGGTGTGGCCATATGGCCCCTGCCTTCGATCTTAGGTACAGTTTTAATAACTACAGGTGCGATATTCCTGTCCGACCCGATCGCACCTTGCCCAACTCCCAGTCTTATTTGGAAGCTGCTGTGGAAATAAAAATAATAACTCTAGCTTCATTGACAATCATATTTAAGCAGGATTTAAATCGGAAATCCCTCTGTAAGACGACAAACAACCCTTTCGTTTTAGCCTCCTTTATATATGAAAAGAAAAAGCGACAGACAACTATTCCAGCGATTGCTTTCTTCTGTCACTGTTCTGGACATGTTGAAAAGTAAATAGTTACAGATACGTATATGGCTTGCAACACACACAAAATGGGGAATTCTGACATTTGCGTAAACTGTCGTCTAGGATCAGCCTGCATTGGGTGTTGTGCTATAGTAGACTTGCGTGAAAGAGAAAATCACTAAGAACGGAAAGTGTCGTCTCGGGTTAGCCTGCCCGAAGTGCACAGGCTAATCTGAGATGACGCTATACGCATATGTCCAAAATGCCCCTTTTCGCGTTTTGCAGGCCATATTATTTTTTTAGATTAGACATATAAGATATTTATCAAACTCACCCTTGTCATTCAGAGATAGTGCAGACGGCTTTCAGGAAAAAAATTATTTAAAGCCATATGCGACGAGAGGCAAGGTAAAAGTTATTTTCGGAACAGCTATCGGGTTCTTTTCAAACAGTGTGACCAAAGCGAACAACCAAGGCAGCAATGCTGCCACGACAATATTGAATTTGTTATTTTTGTTACTTTTCTGTACGGAAACAAATTCGTAGCTTTATTAGTGCTTATAGCCTTGAAAAAGAGGACATTACAGGAAATGGCATTTTTTTTTTGCGCGAGATTCTTTCTATGTCATCAGGTTTATTGTCAGAGCCTGTGATCATCATGTGGAACAAAAACTAATCTTATACAGTTCATATCAAACGATAGATTTGTTCAAACTGAAAACATGTGCAAGGAACTAATCAAACTGGACCCAATGAAGAAAATGCGAATTGTCATTTTCCAACACATATTTTTTTTAAAAATGCTTCTTTCTCAGGGTCGTTAATCCTTTTCTACCTTAAGTATCAAACTTTTCAAAACATTACCGGAAATGGATAAAATGCTGATAACTAGCATTTTAGCCTTTTCCTCCATGTTTCTACCGTTTCAAATACAAAAAATCAATCATTTGAGCTATATGTAATATATGGCATGCTATTATTTTCAGTTTTATTGACAGGGAAGGATTACAACTAGGGATTTTTTGGTAAAGGGTTGATCTTACTGGATCGTCTAGTTGCATATTCATGTTCATTCCTAATTCCATATCCGGTCTTGCATTTATGTTCTGTAAGCTTAAATAGACTAAGTCCTAACCGGAAATGGAAAATTAATCGGGATCGCCAGACACGTACGTTTTCCAGTCTAGTTTTCGTTACGCTTATTTTACCTTGACATTCATTAGAACGTAATAATTAACTATTCTAAGGCCCCGAATATAACCCTTCGTTTTTTTTTTTTGTAATCATTGTAGATCTACACCGGACCACACATTCACTGTCATGTTCTGTCCACAATACATTTGAAACAGTGTGCACAAAGCAGCCTTAAAGATTTATCAGTTGAACATTTTCAATTGGTTTGAGATTTCATTTTTGCTTAACTCTTTATAAAACGCCAAAACTAGACTTGTCCAAATTAAAAGCATTTGCAGACAATGACAGAGATGAAACTTTAAGCAGAGTACACAACGTTGTGGGAAGAGGAAAAAATGCTTCTCACTCTGGGTCGTAAAAACAAGGGATTGTTTGGTAAAGGATGAGGCATTCTGAAGGTTTGAGGAATCTGTTGTAAAATTCCATGTAAAGTTTAATGAATAAAGTCGAGAGAAAAGTTACTCTTACGTATTAGATCTATACCTGGACATTTTCGGAGAAAAAAACAGTATTGCCTCATACAGACGTTACTACACGACAAAATCTCAAGCTTGTGTCGATTTGAAAGCATTTGCACGCCAAAAAAACCCAAAAGCGGTTCAATTGAACATTTTTCTCTGTTTCCCTCGGCCGACGAGTTTTATAATCGCATCACACCCGATTCAAGTGACAGATCTTTGATATCACACACAACCAGCGGTAAAAATGTCAGAGGGGAAAATGACAGAGGTAAAAATACCAGAGGTAAAAATGTCAGAGCCAAAGTGGTAAATATGCCAGAGGTGAAAATATCATAGGCAAAAATGCCAGATATAAAAACTATTTCAAATATCTAAGGATAAAGCTGGCTCAGTTGCATATTTGTTACCATGTTGAGACAAACCTATTTTAGCAAAAAGCATTTGCCATTGTCCTCTCATCACATATCACACCATAGCATCTTCAATTAATAAAAGATAACTTGTTTAAACTGTTCTGAAATAAATGAGGAAACAAAGGAGAAATTGCTCATTATGAACGCATTATTGACAACTTCTTGTTTACAGTCTTCTACAAATTTTATCTACTGCTGGAAACAAAAAGACAGTTGTGTAAATTGTAAACATGTAAATGAACTGGAGCAAAAGATTTTTTTTCTTTTGTCACAATGTGTCACGATTTCTATATAATGGTCGTTGCTAGATGCATGTATAACATTTACATTCACGTTATTGCTTTTCCAATTATGTTTTCCGATAAAAATTGGATTAAAACAATGATTTATCAGTCAGTGTAATATTGTTCATTAATTACGGTAAAAGGGTATTTCAAAGAAATTCTCACAAAATATATATTTTTTCTTTTTAGAACTGTGCAATCCTGAAAAAAATCATTGAATATGTATCCTAGAAAATAGTTTGCGATCTTAGCTTACATTATCCCATCTATTTGTCTATAAACCAATTTTTGATTTTGACGGAATGCTTATTCTGATGATTCAGAGGCAAGAAGTGTGTTCCGACCAGGTGTCGAACCTACCACACCTAGACATACTGAGCTAACTGGAATCGCTACTGAGTTTTTCCCATATTTATACGTGTACTATTGTTAATACATCTGGCACTTTTACCTATGACATTAAAGTATCCCTCTGCCATTTTTACCTCTGGTATTTTACCTCTGGCATTTTAACATATGGCACTTTCACCTCCGGTATTTTTACTTACATCTCGAACCGTACTTTGTAAAAATGATGTAAAATTAGCCGACAGAAGCAATAAACCTTTTCACCAAAATCTGTATGGACCGTAGGAGACTGCATTTAACGCATTACCACACAATCCCTACTTTTGACAACCCTGAGAAAGAAGCCTCTAGAAAACATAGTGGGAAAAGGAGAAAATGCTGGTGACCAGCATTTTCTTCTTTTTCCCACAATGTTTTCAACCCTTCTCAAAGCAAGTTTCAAAATTTCAGTCAATTTTATTTTGTCGTCTGCAAATGCTTCCGATTTTGACAAGCCAAAAATTTTGTCGTTTGGTAATGAGTTAAAGAGATTTTTAGAGCCTGGACCCAGACTAAGTCAAACAGCAAACAAACAACACACAAATGAACAAACAAACAAGACTTTTAGAATCTCAAAATTTGCAAGCCACGTAATTGGACAGAAAAAAATGGTTGAATTTCACTGTCGCCACTACTGTTTCCAAACACACACACTCAAGCAATCAAATTGGATTCTAATGAAGCCAAAGAAAGACGCTCTGTATTCAATTCATTAATCCTTTACACGCTTTTGGCAACTTTCAGTGAATCAGCAGACAGTGTAGATCAAGATCAGACTGTATCGAATGTGCAGCTTGATCCTGGATTTACGCCGATATTTTGCCGCCTGTTCTGGCTAATGCGATGATCTTTATTGCATGGTCGAATATGCTTGTACCTTTTATTTATCATTCTAAGGCTTAAACCTATACCGAACGATAAAATTTTAGGTTTGTCCTAATTGAAAGTTTTTGCAGACGACAAACAATATGGCTCAAAATGAGATTTATTTTTCAAGAGGTTGGCAAATATTGTGGGAAATGGAGAAATTGCTGATTACCAGATTTTTTACAGTTACGAAAGTTTTTAAGTCCCATTTCCCTTAGCCATTAAAACTCGAGATTGTCAGGTAAATGGCAATACAGTTTTTGCACGACAATGAGGGCTTTGTAAACATTGTGGGAAAATGAGAAAATGCATGTAACCAGCATTTTCTCCTTTTCCTACAATGCTATCTGCCCTTTTATGTACAACTCGTGTCGTATAAGCTGAAATTTATATGTCGTTTGCAAGGCTTTCAAAATTGACTTGTTCAAAAATGTCTTATTTATGAACAGTTAACTCTTCCCCAAATGACAAGGTTAAGACTATTCAACATTATAAACATGTAAAGGGAAAAATTTGAATAAAATATAAATGAACTGCTGATCATTCAAGAGACAGAGGACAATGTGAGTAAAGGAGAAAATGCTGGATACCAGTCTTTTCTTTTTTTCTCAATGCTTTCAAAAGGCTTCTTCGTCACAGTCGTTAAGTCATGTGATTGTTTGGTAAAGGGTTCATTGTTCGAGAAAAAACATGGAGATTGCGATCATTAGAACAAAAGTCAGACCACTGGAACCATACTGTCCAATCGGTAGGCTCGTTATCGGTTTATCTGATGAAGTCAAACAGTTGGAGACGCCACGAGTTTTTTAGTTCTCCAAGGTCTAAATAGTACCTGCTGCACGTCTATTCTTTTTACTCTTAATCAAACGACGAAAATTTAGACAGGTCCAAAATGAAAGCACTTGCAGGCGAAAAAATAAACGTAACTCTCAAAAGTTAAAATTTGTTCCCAGCAGGGTAGAAAACATTGTGGGAAAAGAAGAAAATGCTGGTTACCAGCATTTTCTCCTTTTCCCACAATATTTGATAAGGCTTCTTTCTCAGGGTCCTAAAACCAGGGATTGTCTGGTAAAGTGTGTATACCGCTTTTGACCGTTAAAAGTGTTGACTGAATGAACTGTGTTTATCAATTGTTTTCAACATTATTTTTGTTAAATCACTGAGCATACCCCCCACATATTTCTATAATTTATGTCCCAGGTTTCACCAATATATACTGGCATTAGGCTAGAGCTCTTAAGGTAGTGGACCCGTAATACTTCTATAGGGCACTATGGCATAAATTTTCTTTAGAGATGATAAAGAGAGATTTATACAGATACAATACTTTTGCATATTTTTAACCGACTAAAAATTCTTCTGATGTCTGTCTTGAAATTATCTGTTGATTCTTTTGTTAGTTTTCAGAAAAGGGGGGTAACTTATATCGCTTTGTAATGAGAATATACATAGTGGTTTTAAATTTATAATTGATAATTCTAGGAAGGACAAAAAGGAAAAGGTGCTCGGTGAAAGTAGTACAATAATACTCATTTTTAATCTGCGCAAATTTGGTAGGATGATATTATAGTGGAAGTAGCTTTTTTGTTATATTATGAGTCCACTACGTTAAGTGTTTCGCCCAATGAAACTACCAAGAGAAACCCAATGGTTTCAATAAGGCTCCAACCGTGGCCTCTAGGTTATGCATCCTAAAGTTTATAACAAAGTCCTGCAAGACCACAGAACATCAGGAGACACGCGTTCATTCGCCATAATGTATTCAACGGACTATTTGTACTTCAAATACCTTATATACTCCAAAATCACACAATACCGAATTTCATCTCCGTCGAACACTACTTTTGGAAAAAATGCAGAAAAACTAGACAGCGTTTATGAACAGCATTTTCTCCTTTTCTCATCTTATTTTCCATCCCTTGAATGACAAACCTTATCATTTGCACCATATCTAACTTGTCGCTTGCAAATGCTTTCAATTTAGACTGTTGGGAAATTTTGTTGTCTGGTAAAGAGTTCACGGCGGTATCAAAAAAGACGTTAGTAAAGTTATTTGCCTACAAACTTGTTGCAAAAATAAATAGTGTAAGTCGTCAGACAAAATTTAGAATTTTTAGATTGAAAGCATTTGCAGACAACAAACTAAATGCCACTCAAAACAGGAAATATGTCTTTCAAAATGACAAAAGGCATTTTAGGAAGAGGAGAAAAATGCTGGTATCTATCATTTTCTCCTTTTCCACAATTTTTAAACCCTTGTTCCTCTGCGTTTATAACCCCTCTTTACACCACTCCAAGTTTTAAGGACCATGAGAATAAGGCCTTTTGAAAATATAACCAGCATTTTTATCCTTATTCCACGGTGTTTTCTATATGCAAATGCTAGTATTACAAAAATATATGAACTGCCATGTGTAAATTCCTTCACTACGAGCGATTGTAAAGAAATTCTGCGTGATAAAGGGCTAAAGTATCAAAATATTTGATAAAGGGATGGACTTGGAACAAGTTTTCTCCGGGAAACAATAAAACAACCAAAAACAATAAAACAACTAAAAACAATAACAATAAAACAACAAAAAACAATAAAACAACCAAAAACAATATAAACCCATGGGCTGCTGATCGCGACTCAATGACCTTTTGGGGACAGTGTTGGTTATGATCAGACTGCACAGAACGTGCAGTCTGATCTTTAATCTACACTGTCCGCTTAGGAGATATTTTTCCCCAAATCATAACTTCGAAATAGCAATACTTATATAGATCTGTAATATGTAATCGAAAATTTGGTTTTATTTATTTAGCAGGATAAAATGTGAAAGAGAAAAGTTGTATGTTACCGGGCTTTTCTCAATGAATAAAAATATATGCCTCATATGGTGTTGTAAAAAGTCAATGAACTGCATTCCATATCAGCTTAACCATTTTTCTGCTAAATAAATCAACTAAATGTTCCCAGCAGATAGCAAGAACCAGAATGTTGGTATTCAAACATTTTTTCTTTTTTCTTTTTTTGGAGGGGGGGGGGGGGCGGTGTCGGACAGCGTAGATCAATGACGGGACTGTAGGAGACTTTGGAAAACATTGTGGCAAAAGGTGAAATTGCTCGTGACGAGCAATTTCACCTTTTGCTACAATGTTTTCTACACTACCAAAAGGTGTCATATACACTTATAAGAAACGACTTCATCCTTGCTGTTATTTAGGGTCAATTAGAGATACCATAGAAATGCCTTATGGGGTAAAGGGTTAAGCTAAATTGTCTACAAAAGGTGAGTGAGTCGCACCTTAGCAGCCTAAGGTTTAAAAAGACAGACATCAGATCACTCTGAAATATCTGTGTCGTCTGATCTTAATCTACAGCATCCTCGAGAGCCCCGATTTTCGCCTTTGCCGCTAAAAAGGTTAAAATATACATGTATATAGACACCTTCTGCTTTTTGTTCTCGTTTCAAATTATCTATCGTCTATTTTTTCTCCAATTGACTATCGAGATCTACGAATGCACGACGATATGAAACATAAATCAAAGTAAATATCTGCAAATCTAGACATACCTTAATAGGTGAAGATTCCTTGTGGGCATGTCTGCCTTTTTGACCCTTAGGTTACTAAGTGCGATTCACCTTTTGCGGACAGTGTAGATCAAGATCAGACTGCACAGAACGTGCAGTCTGATCTTTGATCTACAATGTCAAAACATAACTTTGAACTGTCAACATTTAGGTTTTTAACATTGAAATTAAAAAAAAAATCCTTTTAGATATTATGCAGTGTAAGGGGTAGCATATACCTTGAAACATCCCCATCCCGTCCCCCACTGCCAGCCCATGGGCAAGGTCAACATAGATACAGCAAAGATATCGACAGCTGTCAATCCCCTAAAGGACTTTTTTCACACCTTGCACATGTCCACGAAAAGAGCAATTACACTTCATTTTAATCCTTAGGCCGTTACGCGCGATTCGTTGAACTTTTGCGGGATGCAGATCAAGATGTCAGAATGTGCAGTCTGATCTTGGATCTACACTGTCCGACAAGGAAATATTTTTCCCCAAAACATAATTTTGAAATGGCAACATTCTCATTTGTACGGTGAGGTGGCAAGGGACTTGGAAACTTGTTCACGGCTGTGGTGAATCATGTCGTTACGAGCCGACTGCAAAGTTTTACCTCATTAAGCGAAATTTTCCTGCATTATAATCTTACGAATCGAGTATTCTGACGAAATAGAAATTCCCTTCTGAGTGCCCCAATTCAATGAAAACTGACGTCACTGGAAACCGACGTCACTAAAAAGTGTAGTTTGGTGTATAAATGTGCAGTCTGGCATTATCTCCCGCTAGATGGCATTCTATAAATACTCATCTATCTGATATGGGCATCCTGGGTACAGAGCCGAACCACTTTCCTACGCGATAACCGTTACTTTGAATTGAAAACAAAAAAAAAGGTTTACCCAATAAACGCTACCTCGTGCAATTTACTCAACTATGATCACCAGTTTAGAGAAATCTGTTGCTAAAGCAGGTCTCGTTTCTCCTCAAACGTATTGATACGTAAAAGCTATTGTCAACATTGTTACTTTATAGAGCGTAATATTACAGTCAGCCCGCTTTCGGGGCTAGTAGTGATGCGTCATATAAGACTGTCGAATCTTCGAAGAATATGACATGCGCAGACAACGTGCAGTCTGGTGATCGATCGACGCCGCCATTTTGGATGTTGTGTTGCTCGTGCAGTGAAGTTTACAGGGCACTCAAAAGGGAAACTGGATTATGTGGTTTTGACCAGGGAACATGTTCCCGGCATGTTAACCAATCAGATCACGAGACATTTCTTTGCAATATAAGTATTGCTTTTCTTTACTGCTGACTTGAATTTTTCATGTTAATTATATGGCAGGATAAGTTTATGACGATATAAAATGGACCATGCTCGGACCAAAACGCCGCATTACAATGGAGCCAATGTTTCTTTTCTAGAAGTTTTGAAGTACATCCCCATGATCCATTGTACCTCGAAAATCATCATATAATTTCATCCCTCAAATCTATTTTGTCTAAAGATCGACGGAGTCGTGGTGTAGACTGGTCCTCTGACACTTAGAAAATTGTCCATAGACAAAAAAGAAGTATCGCTTCCTGTCAGTTTGCGCGGACTGCGTAGGCCGACATTGGTTGATACTCCCCCCAGCCCCACTTTTCTCTCAGATACATCAAACACCCTTTTCACGGAGCCGGGCTCGAATAGAATTACAGCAGAAACCGTTGTTTAAATCTCCTGGACAAAAAACTTAACCTTTTAAGCACGTGTATTTATTTTAGGTAACGAGTGTGTAGGAACAACAGTTTCCGGCTTCAATTGAAGAGTAAGAATATAAAAATCGGTATTTTCACTGGTCTGCAGAATCTCCGTGATGTGATATACTAACCAAGTCATCATTATAATTACGGTTAAATAAAATCCATATTTTATGACAAACCGGCTGAATTTATGACTAAGACAGGTAATGTGACAGGCAGAAAATTGACCAATAGCAAACGTTTTCGACTTAGGGCAGCCCGCAGGGACTGCACTTGTTTAACTGTGGCGATATTTTCTGCAAATGCACTAAACCCTATTCAGAGTGCACAGATCATGTCGTTGGTTTACTTCCTAAACCTCGTAACTACAGCTTGTTACAAGCTGTTTATACGAGGTTTTGGAAGTAAACCAACAATATAATAATGGATGCAACACGCGAAAAGGGGCATTCGGACATTTGCGTGAACTGTCGTCTCGGATCAACCCGCGCACTCCTCGCTGGCTAATCCTAGACGGCATTTTACGACTTCATTAGATTTTGTGCTACAGTAGACTTGCAAAATAACAGAAAATGAAAACGAAAAGTGTCGTTTCGGATTAGCCTGCGCGGACTGCACAGGCTGATTCGAGACGACACTTTACACCCATTTCCGCGTTTTGCAAGCCATATATTGTCTTCAGTTTTAATTATTGTATGTTTGTTTAATTCAACGTCATTTCGACAGAAATGATCACGTGTAATGTGTGCAGTTCTAGTCGACTGACGATGGATGGCAACGTAAAAGAATTAAAGATTCTGTTCTGTACTGTTCAGTTTTCGGCTCTTTGGTCCGTATTCACCAACCATTTTTAGGGACATTCTTGCTCTAAATATGGGTTTTGAACGTAGTACAACTTCTGATTGGCTAAAACACTTGGTTTAGCCAATCAGAAGGTGAGTTACTTTCAAATTTAGAAAATTCTTGAGAAAACGACTTTGACTAAGAATGTTATTTAGAATGGTTTGGTGAATAAGGACTCTCATTTTGCCTGAAGTAGATTATGTACAGATAATGTTTGCTTAATGTCTGAAGTTCAAACGGTCAACAGAGACAATAGAGACGAAAAGCGCATTATTTTTAATATATTTGCATAAATTATTGCATTTTGAATATTAATCTATTTGAGTTATTCAGCGTTATTTACGGAGAAATTAGAAAAAATAATATTTTATGTACTTATGATAAAGTAGATCTGACTTTTTTTCAAGTTTTAGTCTACACACTCTCCCACGTTTCCCAAAGTTTTTTATTTATTGATTTCTTTTGCCAATAGTCTCTAAAAATTTATAAAAAAAAAGGAAAAGAGGCTACGAAAGTATAACTGACTGATCGTATGTTATTATTTAACGCCATTATCAACGTGTTAACAAATATATATGTATCATCGAGCGAACCGTGCACCTATCATTCTTTGTTGGAGTCTTTTTTAACCGGTGTTTTGTACGCTTTGAGACCCATAATAAAGCATTTTGTTGACTCTGAAGCTAATTTGGGTCAAAGATTTGCATCAGTGGACGGACGGTGCGAATCAAAAATCTTACTGCACGTTTCGTGCACTATTATCTTGATTTACACCGTCTGCAAAATCTATCCAAGGTGACATCGGCTCCTTCAAGGCACAAATACAAACTTTAAAGACCCTGGTGAAGAAAGCTCTTGAAACACTGCAGAAAAAAGAAGGTTGCCGATGATAAGCATTCTCTCCTTTTTTCTCACAATAGTTTCTTTCGTTTCAGAGACAAGTGTTGGTCTATTGTCTCATATGCCTCCACTTTAGACACATTCAAAATTCTCGTTTGGTGCAGAGTTTAAATCAAGATTGTTTGTTAAATTTGTAGTAAAGTACATGCTTAAGAAATCATTGCTGGACAGAGTGTTAGATGGACAGTTCAGACAACAAATCTAATAACAATATTAACGGCCTCAACCTTTGAAAAATCATACCCATGATATGATGGGTGTTTTATTCAACTCTCAGTATTATAGTCTTGTCCAAATCCAAAGTATCTTCCATACGATAATTTCAATTTTTACAAGCAACATAAGCAATATTAAGCAATTCATTTGAAATGGTGGAAAACATCGTGAGAAAAGGCGAAAATGCTTCAGAAAAATGCTGGAAAAAAGCATTTTTCCCTTTCCAAACAACGTTTAAAAACGCATACCTCTTCAAGGTCTTTAAAACTGTAAATGGCGTGAAAAAATGTAAAATTTCCATGAAAGAATCATTGAGTGTAATCAATACAGTTTGTAGAACTTTTTTCATAATTGATGTAGAATGCATAAATTAAACAAGAGCTTTGCAAAGCGACATACATACACTATAGAAGGGGCTTGTCATTAATTGGGTCAAAATCTTGAACGCTTGCAGATATCCAAATTTTAAGAGTCACATGCACAACTCACATCATAGAGATTATTTGTGGTAAGTTTAACGTATTCCAATGAAAACTGTAGGAGTTGCGCGCACAAGAAATTGCTAACGGACGGACGGACAACCGGGCTATAACATAGTACGACACTTTGCGAGAGTTTTTTGTCTGTGACAATGAATTTCGTGACTTAACTCCTTACCACACGACAAAGTTTTAGGCTAGTCCAAATCGAAAGCATTTGCCGTCGACAAAATAAAAGTGACTGAAAACTTGAAATTTGTTTTTGGAAGGGTAGAAAACAATGTGGGAAAATGAGAAAATGCTGGTTACCAGCATTTTCTCCTTTTCCCACAATGTTTTCTAAAGGTTTTTTTTTTTCTCAGGGTCATCAAAAGTAGGGATTGTGTGGTAATGGGTTACAAGAGAATAAAAGAAACACATCTACCAGTAAACAAAAAGTTGCCAGCTTTCCTCTCTTTTTTATACACTGATGTATATTCTGTGTTAAACAAATTTCATTTTTGAGCCACATTTAATTTATCGTCTGTAATAGCACATAGTTTGGACGTGTCCAAAATGTTGTTTTCTGGTACAGTATTAACTCCTTACCAAACGGAAAAAATGGGACAGCTGCATTGTGAAAGCGCTTGCAGACGACAAAAAATATAGCACATTATGATGGGATTTTTATTGGACAGGCTAGAAAACATTGCAGGAAAAGGAGAAAATTAGCTGGTTATCCGCATTTTGTCCTTTTACACAGTGTTTTCAAAGGGCCTCTTCCTCCAGACCGTTACATCTCAAGACTGTTTGGTAGACGGTTTACAGATTCATCATAAATACTTCTTTTAGCGGATATGATAATTGAAAACCGCCAACTGAAATATGGATAATCGAAACAAATTGTAGGTTAAAACAAATGAACACTCGTAAAAATACTTAACCCATTACCAGATGACAAAATTTTAGGCTTGTCCAAATTGAAAGGAATTGCAGACGACAAAATTAAAGTGACTGAAAATTTGAAATTTGTTTTGTGAAGGGTAGAAAACATTGTGGGAAAAGGAGAAAATGCTGGTTACCAGCATTTTCTCCTTTTCCCACAATGTTTTCTAAAGACGTCTTTCTCAGGGGCGTCAAAAGTAGGGATTGTGTGGTAATGAGTTAAATAAGAAAAGAAAAGGTACAATTTAGCATACATTAAAACTTACCACACAAACCCGGATTTTTACGACATTAAAAAAATAATCTGCAAACATTGTCGGAGAAAAAAGAAGGAAAAATGTTTGTTAACAGCTTTATCTGTTTTTTCCCTCAATGTTTTTCAAAATGTCAAATAGATTCACAAATATTTTGTTGTCTGCAAATGCGTACAATTTCGACAAGTCTAAAGTTTTACCGTCTAAAGTGCTAAAAAACGTCGTGTTTCAAAAGTCAAGAGGAAACAATTAGTTCTCAGTTACAATTGGTAAAATATTAACTCATTACCAAACAATCCCTGGTTTTTACGACCGCGCGGAAGAAGTCTTCTTGAAACACTGACGGAAAAAGAGAAAATGCGGGTACCAGTATTTCCTCCCTTTCCAACAATGTTTTCTACTCTTCCAAAGTCAAGTTTCAATTTTTGAGTCACATTTATTTTGTCGTCTGCAAATGCTTTCAATTTAGATCGGACAAAGATTTTTTTCGTTTGGTAAAGAGCTAAAATAAGACACAAAATAAGAACTAGTACTAGTATTAGAAAATAAATCTTACCTGACACTGCTTGTCGTTCAGATTTCGGTTCTATCTTGAAAGAAAGAAATTACACATTTTATACTTTAACAAAAAGCAGCCTTCATCATGATTTAAGAAAACTACCCAGATTTCGAATTCAGTAGATGTACTTATATATTTTTTTGTCTTTGTATTTGTTTAATTCATCAACACTGTGTTGCCTTACAATTTTACAAATTATACAAGATAAAGCAGACAAGCACTTAGCTAGTTTCCAAAAAGAAAAAAAAGAACCCCATTATTAAATTCTGACGTTTCTTCTTAAATGACTAAACTATCTTTAAAAATCATCAAATATTTCAGCCTTTTTATACCATTTTTATGTCCACAAAGAACCGATGAAAATGTCAAATGTCTTAAAACATCAAAACGAACATGTTTTCTGAAACAGTACAAAAACACACTGATTAAATGATCGCTTAGATACGGTTTGACTTCCAGTATCCCAACTTGTACAGTAACATATAAAAAATCCGATCGCATTGACTGAACATCGATAACTCTAGGCTTGTAATGCAGACGTGTTTGTCATAACTATCTATCGAAAACTAAAACATTGTGGTAAAGAGAGCAAATAATCATAACGAGATTTTTTTTCTCTTAAGCTACATTGTTTCTTTAGCTCTCGCTCAGTAATAACCCCTTTCATGCTACTTTCATGCAGATAAAGAAAAAGAAGAAGAAAAAAAAAATAATGCTACTACCAACTTTTTTTTAAAGAAACATCTGCTCTTATCGGTCCACATAGATAAAAGATTCGACTGCACTTTCTGCGCAGCATGATCCTGATCTACCCTGTCCACAACAGGTTAGTGCATCACGTTAAGCAGCCCAAGCTTTAGGCTAATGATTGTTCTGGAGATTTCTTAGGGGGCTCATAGCAAATAGGATGGTCCTTGCAGAAACCGCGCTATTTAATTTTACCGAAAATTGATGACAAGCGAGAGAGAACTTTCATGTATCATTTTAAAAATTGTGATAAAATGTTTCATGTAAAGTTACAATAAATGCTGTTTTCAAAGCTCAAGCCGTTCATTTCATACAAAACTACATGTATCAAGGCCAAGATACCATGTTAACATGGTACACCCAGTGGAGTCCACTCTGATTACGCGATTACTCCTGTAAGTTGGTAAATCGAAAAAGAAAATGTTTTCGGAAAACGATTATAGTCTCAGTAGCCTTGAACTGAATAAACAACCTGTTTATAAAATAAAAGTACACTTTTTTTTTTACCGTGTAAAACTATAGCGATTATTATGACATTCACGATATGTAAAGGTGTAGTTCTCAAAAGTTTTCCAGTCAGTGGCTGAAGAAATAATTTTGAAAATGAAACAGATCCTACAATGCCGCATTATCTGTTTGTTTGTATCTATGATAGCCTAAGATTAGCCGACTTTTCATCGTAAATGTCCACAGTGACATGTTAGTGACGTAAACACCACGTGATCATTCATAGTGTCGAAACAAACCCTTCATTCACTTGGTCGTTTTGTTCCCATTCTAGCTTTGCTTGAAAAACGTAAGTTTATTGACATCGTAAACAGTAACAATGACACAGGCTGATCATCGCTTATTTATTTATCATCAATACAGGAAGAGTTTACTACATCTAAATAAGACAACAGGTTCTTATTCTCCGATGGCATAATGTTGGGATTGTAAACGATAGTCCTGTGTACCACGTCATAGCATTAATGAGATGCAATGTTATCACGTGACGTTCTCGAAGACATAATTCGAATATACACGACCGATAACGAAGGTTGTCTCGATCAATGGTGACCCTGAAATCGACGGACTTCTCCATGCATTTTCGCACACGTGTTTCATGGCATCAAATGCAGTAACTGACACTGTGTTGTGATTTGAAATCCGCTTTATTTTCAGGTTATAAACAGTGAAAATTACATATTCTTTGGTTTTACTGCTGCTTTAACACACCGCAATTTTTGTTTTCGGCGATAGCTATGACGTCACAGTAGACGATCTTCACTTGTCAAACAGAGGTATCGATTTTATGAAGAAGGGTGTATTAAAATTTTCAAAGCATGAAGGAAAGTTGTGCTTTATTTTTGCAATTTTTGAATTTCGAAAGTATCTAATCAGTAATGAAGACATGTCTGCTATTTTTTTAAGCAATGCGATACAAAACACTACTGCTTTCGATTTGAAACAGTGGATAGGTGGCGCTACGTTTGCAAACTAGGTATCATTATCTCCCGCTAGATGGCATTCTATAAATACTCATCTATCTGATATGGGCATCCTGGGTACAGAGCCGAACCACCTTCCTACGCGACAACCGTTACTTTGAATTTAAAACAAAAGAAAGGTTTACCCAATAAAACGCTACCTCGTGCAATTTACTCAACTATGATCACCAATTTAGAGAAATCTGTTGCTAAAGCAGGTCTCATTTCTCCTCAAACGTATTGATACGTACAACCTATTTCAACATTGCTACTTTATAGAGCGTAATATTACAGTCAGCCCGCTTTCGGGGCTAGTAGTGATGCGTCATATAAGACAGTCGAATCTTCGAAGAATATGACATGCGCAGACAACGAACTAGGTATTTTTCCGGATAGCTGCTGTATCATCGATGACGCGGTACCATCAAGGATGACTATATATTCACTTTGTTCCTAGTTGGTCTGACCAAAGTACAGATTGTGCCCCAAAGAAACTTTCTTTTTTTTTTGTATGTAAAATCATAATTTCAATTATATCGCGTCAAAAAATGCACTTATCCGAGTTTCTCAAGGCATTGTTTACTCCCCCCCGCACCCCCCCCCCCCCCCCAAGAAAAAAAGAAAAAAATGGAAACAATGTTCAGCGGTAAAATATGAATGGAACTTAAAAAAAAAGTGCCTATTAAGGTATTTTCTCTTAACCATAATTAAATGCCCTTTACCGTATCGTCATCAAAATACTGGATTAGCTCATTACCACACAATCCCTATTTTTAACAATCCTGAATAAGATGCCTTTTGAAATCATTGAGGGAAAAGTAGAAAATGCTTGTAACCAGTCTGTTCACCTCTTTCCACAATGTTTTCTTCACTTCCCAAACTAGATTTCAACTTCTCAGTCACATTTATTTTGACGTTGCAAATTTCAATTGCGACCAGTCTAAAGTTTTGTTTGATAAAGGGCTGTAATTAGTATGGAATGCAACGTATTTCCTCAAAGTATAGATCAAGACCTGCTGGTTCTATATTCTTCAACAAGTCTGGTTATTCACCATTCATTCTTAACCAACAATTCTTTGTCTTATTTTCCAAGATTTTCCAAGGTTTGTAAGTAACACAGCTTCTGATTGGCTAAACCATTTGGTTTAGCCAATCAGAAATTGTGTTACTTTCAAATATAGAAAATTCTTGAGAATAAGACAAGGAACGTTCTAAAGAATGGTTGGTCAATACGGTCCCGGGATGTCATTTTAGGTCCAATTCTGAATTTTGAAAGTAACGCAAGTACTGCATTAAATTATTTGTTTCAGTAAACTGAAATTGTGTTACCTTTTAAATTTTAAAGAAAAAAGTCTTTATAATGAAAAAAGTATTTTATCACGAATAGATGGTGATAACAGACGCAGGCTGCATGAGAAACGCCTGCTGATCTTGGACCTACTCCACCGTTTTTTGTTTTTGTTTTTAAATCTAAATATGTTAATGTATAAGAAAAAAAAGCTCTCTTAACTCTTACCAAACGACAAAATTTTAGCCTGGTCCAAACTGAAAGCGCTTGCAGACGGCAAAAACGCAACTGAAAAATTGAAAAGTTGAAACTTGTTTCCAGCAGAGTAAAAATAATGTGCGACCTGAACTGATACTTTTTAACATGCAAACCTCTTTTGTCGCGGTCTTAGTTTTTGCCTAAACTGTCCGCAAAGAATAGTCAAAGTTTCTCTGAGTCCTTAGGGCCACAGAAGAATATTTTTCCTGTCAGATTATATATCTAAAACACGATCTCTCACAGAAATCCCCAAAGAAATGCTGACTTCAAATTATCTGAATTTTGTGCGGAATTATAGTTGGTTATATGAAGATAACCACACCGATATGCAACAGTCTGCCTTGCCTTGTATTAAAGGTCTGATAACAGCCAAGAGCAAACAACGCGGGTGTTAAAATGTATTTGAATTTAAATCATACCATTTACCAGTATGGAAATGATTGTAAAGATGACAAACTTATGCTATGGTAGGTACAAGTGTTTGTTGCCGAGAGATGAATATGTTTTAAAACCAGTTATACTGAGTAGGAAAAAGATAGATTGATTTGACATCTTTTTATCTAGATTTAAAATTCATATTTTCTGCTACACGGAAATCTTTAGATATGGGCTGAACTGCTGAATAATTCAACAAACATTTTTAGCCAAGCGAGAGACTAAAAACATAGGAGCCAAGCTCTGACAAAACGGGTATAAATGCATCCTCGTGATGCAGGATGCCATGGAAGTCCTCACGTGACCGTGTATCAGTAAAACCCAATTAGTCTAACAATCAACAGAGCTATGAGGTAGACAAGTACTTGGACATACAAAAAAAGAGCAATAGCGAAAAAGTTTCGGCCAAGGTCAGCCTGCGCGGACTGCGGACTACGGACTGTGGACTGCCCAGGCTGACCTGGGCCTAAACTCTTCGAGGATGCATCATGTCCGCTTTACACAGAACACGGCTCATTGCAGATTCATTCCCAGTTCTTTTCACATGAAAATCCCACCCATTATGCAGTGTAGATCTAAGATTATTGTCCGTCTGTCTGTAGACGCAATTTCTGTCCTCCCAGCCTCCTGAAGTTTTCAGCCAATTTGAAATTTCAGTCGGCAGGTCCCTAACATAAAAAGTTGTACATCTGTAAATTTAATTGTTTAGTTGACAAGTACATGACCCTGACCTAGCACTCTACGGGGTCATTTCTTTAATTCTTTCTCCATTCCGGACTTAACTATTAACCTGCCAAATAACTTAAACGAACTTTTCATTTCGATATCAAAAAATGTTTTTCGAGAGTGATATCTTCGTATCGGACAGTGCAGATCAAAGATCAGACTGCACGTTCTGTGCAGTCTGATCTTGCTCTACACTGTCCGCAAAAGGTCAGTGAGTCGCGCTTAGCAGCCGCTGAAGGTTGACTCTGTAAGAGGAGGAACTTTGCATAAAGGATATCAGGGGCATCCAGACAAAAGGGGGTTCAAGGTATCTTCATGATGCAGTATAATCTATAGCAAGTCATCAGGTAACTCGGGATCCATAAAAAATGACTGAGCCTGGTCTGATAATGACTGAATCTGAAGGTACACTAGTCTGTAAGACATGCATAAAATTTACAAAAGGTTTCGAACCTTGTCAGCATGTGCGGATTGCGCCGACATCAGTCGATACTTTTTAAAGGTGGCCCTTCAGATTTTAGGACGAAAATTTTACAAAAATGCAAAAAAATCATCCTAAGACTCCCAAAGCCTTTTAATTTGCTTTCATAAAACCCCGGTAGTCGAAAACCATCCGATAACAGAGAAATTAGAGACTTATTACGGACCAGGTTGACACCAGCGGGAGACACGTTCTATTTTTAGATTATCAATTCTCTCATTTACATGTAAATACAGGAAAACATAGACGAAGTTTCAAAAATCCGTCCGAAGAAGACACTATGGAAATTAATTATCACATGTTTGTTATGTAATGGAATTTATGCGTAATTAGTCACATGCCAGTCACTTGACATTCCCACAATGCTTTATTGATTTTTGGCACGAAATCTAAAAATAGCTTAAGAGGCTACGTAGCCTTTTAAGGAAATACCATCAAAAAAATTCTTTTTGTAATTTTATGATTCTTAATTATTGATGTTGTTTTTTTTCATATAAATTTCAATGATATATATATTTTTTAATTTTGTGTGATATGAAAATTCTAGATACCCACTTTTAATGGTGCATTGAGCTCCATTTTCACAGACTATGATATGTACATATTTCCGCGTAAAAGAAGAAGATGGACATAGAATATATATGTGAATATGTGAATATGCTAATAAAGGAGCATTGCAGGAGAACTGTCCTTTTCATTCATTATTTTGTGATTGGCTTCACCTCTTATGCATCCAGCGGGTCCCTGGTCACTTAGTACTTAACGACGTTTGGTATAAATGTTCACGCGCATCAATACTGTGCATATGTATTTCTCACAGATAGTTCATCTATCAGCGCTATTGTGTATTTTTGACACAAATGGCAGTGGTAACAGCGGACCAATGGTGAATTTTTATAAGTAGAACATTCTACGGATGGTACCAGTACGGTTGCACCAGCCATATTATTCAATGGTCGAAATAAAATTGGGAAGTTTTCATCAAAACGAATGCTTATTTGTCGTGGAAAAAGGGAATTTTTACGCAATGTCAGCCATCCAACGGGGAAAATGATACAGCTTCTGACGTTTTCCTGACAATGGCAGGCCAGTTGTCATGCTATCCTTTCAAGAATAAGGTGATAGCATCAAAACTGGCCTGCCAATGTAAGGATGATATGACTGGTAAAGAACTAGCTGGAAAAAAAGCCCAGTTACACAGCAAAAAATGAAACATGCAGAAAATTGAAGCTGTTGAAGTATACCTATTTCCTGAAGTATAACTATTTCCTCTTTGAAAAATACCGTGGGAAAAGGAGAAATTTCCTCTACTGAACAATTTTTCCTTTTTCCATCATGTCTGCCGAGCTTTTATCCCATTTTTTCCACAGACATTTCTTTTTTGTATTTCTATGAGCCATATGGCCATAATCATGTATGCAAATTTATAAAAAAAAAAGAACTACATGTAGATAATGAAGGGTTTGATATGAATTTAAGGTATATAGGCTATGTTCATTTTTTGAAGGAGTATAGGATCCAAAATTAATGTGGAAAAGGAAAAATCGCTTTTAATGAGCATGAGAAATTTCTTCTTTCCCTCTATGCCTGCTGAGCTTCTATTATATAGTTTTCCTTGGGAAAAATTAACTCCCAACGTGACCTTCAACCCTGTTTCGCGGGGAAAGAAGCACGGGTAGGTGCCAATTTTATTTTTTGTTATTGTCAAGATTTATAAGTACTATGATTGTGGAAATTTTTTAAAAAATCTGTCCGTCAGAAAGTATGTTTTTATTGAAGATTAACCCTTTGACCTGTCAAATTATCTCCCTTTTTCACTTAATGGTCTATATATAAAATGCATATTGGTACATTCGCCATCCTCAGAACCAGGCTTTTTCTTGTTTTTTTGTGCAAAACTGAATTATATTTCTTTAAAGTGATGTATATTTGTATATCCTTCTGGTAATTTTCCTGTTTGATTGACTATTAAAGGAAAGTGTGTTAAATCCAATAGATGCTGAATTTTTGAATTGTATATAACTTTTTCAAAGGCAAATTTCTCAGAAACGAACACGGGGACCTTTTTTTTTCCATTGTAATCTACAAGAGACATGATGAGCTTTGTATGTACAAAGTTTTAAAAAAATCTGTCCTTTGGAAGAATTTGTCATAAACGTCTTTAAGCAGAATTTCTTCCCTGCAAATATCAAAACCGTAACTGGTCTTAAACATGCGAAAAGGGGCTTCCGAACATTTGTGTAAAGTGTCGTCTCGGATCAGCCCGCGCAGTCCGCGGAGGCTAATCTGAGACAGCAATATATACGTCAGCATTAGATTTTGTCCTACAGAAGACTCGCGTGAAACAGAAAATCACACTCGATCGGAGAAAGTTGTCTCGGATCAGCCTGCGCTCACTGCGCAGGTTGATCCGGGACGACACTTTACGCCAATGTTCGAATGCCCCTTTTGACATGTAGCAGGCCAAATCTGAAAACGTGACATACACTCCCTTTCTCTCTATCAAAAGAAAAATGAATCTTCATCATAGAGTTACTACAAAAATGCATGAAGCTTCGCCTTAAGGTAAAAACCGCTAATTTGGCGTTTCCAGGCAACAATGCAGTTATGCTTGTTACAAAAGGAATGTTTTTTGCATGCCTGCTTACAAAATTCAAAGCATTATCTTTGATATTACTCTGCAACATGCCAGAGGCTTTCCTTTTTTGGAGAAGATAATCAGCAAATTGCAAAAGCAGAGAACAAACCAACTGCAAAAACACAAAACTCAACCCAACAACGCAATAGAAGTCACTTCATCTGGCATTCAACACGTGAAAAGAAAAAATTCGGACATTTTGTGTAAAGTGTCGTCTCGGATCAGCCTGCACAGTCCACGCAGGCCGATCCAAGACTTACTTTACAACTACATTCGATTTTCTCCTACAATGAACCCAATTAAACTCAATTCTTCGCAAACAAATACGTTGTTTTTCGGTAGCACTTAGATAAGTAACAGGAAATGACATGTACAAATTAATTGGGTAAGGCCATCGATTGTGGACATACTAACTTTTGACTGAAAATACCTTCACTCGCCCGTAGCCCTCAATGAGGGCAATGATAAAAAAAATTATCTACTGATCGCTTGGTCCTGGGCTTTTTCGTTCCAAAACCAGTTCAGTCAATGGCTTGTTTATCTCATAATTGGGCGCTACTCCACTTGATTGGGCATGAATATTCATAGATCGAAATAATTGATTGTAATGTGGTAATTAAATATTAAAGGCAAAAAAAAAAAAAAAAAAAAAATACTGAGAAATCAAAGTTTTCAGATGCAAACTTAATATTATTCGATATATTCACATGGTTTCTGTGTCTATCCATCATTCATCCTAATTTCAAGAGACGTTACTCCTGACTCCTCCTTCTAATTAAAGGGAGACCACCAATACACAAATAATCCTAACTTTGTCATGAGTACTCACCCCTTAACCAAAAAGGTATTCATTTGCGTAGTAGGTTGGCTCCTAAGCCACTATTTGAATAGTTCTTTTTTTTTTCCCCTTTCAAATTATCAATTCCACACAATGGCTTCCTTGACAAATACCATTTCAGCGTTCTCAACGCCTTGATTCAAGTCTAGAATGGAGATAAAACGATGAGTGGATGATATTTTGTTTCGAACGACGCATTGAATTATCGCGTAGTGTTTACGTCACTATTACGTTATTGCGGAGATTTACGACGAAAAGTCGATCATCGATGTAAACAAACAGACAATACGGCATGGTAGGGTCTGTTCTAATTTCAATATTTTTTTCTGCCATTGACTGCAACTTTTACAAACTGCACCTTTACATATCATTTAACTCTCTACCAAACAATCCCTTCTTTTAACGACCATGGGAGGGGTCTTCTGAAAACATCGTTGGAAAAGAAGAAAAATGCTGGTAACCATCATTTTCTCCTTTTCCCACAAGGATTTCTACTCTTCCAATGTCAAGTTTCAATTTTGAGTAGCTTGTCTGCAAATGTTTTCAATTCAGAGAAGTCTAATTCTTTTTGTTTAATAAAGAGTTCAGCCATAAAAATCGCCATATTTCCCATATTTTCATATGATAAAAGTAGAATTTACTTTTATTACATAAACGAGCCTTTTTGCATTTGGACTTTTCTAAGACTTTAAGCAAATCGTCCATAATTAAAATAGATTCGTAAGATCCGCTTTGTCTAGCATGAGGTATTCCAAGACAAGTAGAAATATTACAAGTAACAATATATTTCGACAAAATTCAGCCTGTGTGGACTGCACATACTGATATTGGTCGATACTTCTTCCGCAGATACATTAACCTGTACCAAACAATCCCTGGTTTTTACGACACTGAAATAGATCTATAGAGGCCTTTTGAAAAGATTGAGGGAAAAGGAGAAAATGCTGGTAACCAGCATTTTCTCCTTTTCCCACAATCTTTTCTCCCCTACTGGAATCAAATTCAAACTTCTTTAGTTACATTTTTTTTTGTCATCTGTATGCGCTTTGAATTTGGACCAGTCTAAAATTTTATCGTTTGTTAAAAGTTAAGCCCTCTTTTCTCTAAGCATAGCTCGTTGTTGAAAGTTGCCTTGTTGATTTTAAAGATCAAACCTTAAAGTGCTAGATCGATGGATGTTTTTTTTTTTTCAGTTCGAAAAAACTACTCTAAAATATTTGCGATTTCAGGGCACGTTATATTATTGGAAGTGGGACCTACACCCTGGCCGTAAACGTACATGAGGTTATCCCGACATTTTTACAGCAAGAACAAAGAACTTTATTATACTGCAAAGAAATTTCTCGTGATCTGATTGGTTAACATGCCGGGAAAATATATCATGTTCCCTGGCAAAATCCACGTAAAACCAGTTTCCCTTTTGAGTGCCCCGTAAACATCACTACACGTGTGGAACACAACATTCAAAATTGCAGCGTCGATCGATCACCAGACTGCATAACGCGCTTTGAAAGGGTAAAACTTTGCAGTTTC
This sequence comes from Tridacna crocea, assembly GCA_943736015.1. Classification (NCBI taxonomy): domain Eukaryota; kingdom Metazoa; phylum Mollusca; class Bivalvia; order Cardiida; family Cardiidae; genus Tridacna; species Tridacna crocea. Next base: position 29,449,801 of record OX031070.1, read on the forward strand.
GGCTCAGGGCGACATAATTAACCACAGCCGTGAACAAGTTTCCAAGTCCCCTGCCACCTGACCGTACAACTAATAATATAAAGAGCTATAGGAGACAGGATACCTAAATACCCGTTCCAAGCTACGTAGGAAGGTTGTCATAAAAAAAGATAAGAACGTACACAACTTTAACTCTGAAGGTGCTAAGTGCGACTCACCGACCTGTTGCAGTCAGTGTAGATCAAGATTAGACTGCACATACGTGCAGTATGATCTTTGTTCTACACTGTCTAATAAGAATATAATGTGTCCAAAAAAGATAGCTTTGATATAGCAAAATTTGGGATTTCATTTCACTTACTTTGGAGGATATGGGGGTTAAAAAACCATGAATATTAAATAGCGTTTTCCTGTCGAAAGTCTTGTCTAAAACACAATCTGTCACTATCTCTCTCTTTGTCAAATTCCAGATGGCACATGTATACGCAGAATTCGTTTAACCCATTACCACACAATCCCTACTTTTGACGCCCCTGAGAAAGAAGCCTTTTGAAAACACTGTGGGAAAAGGAGAAAATGCTGGTAACCAGCATTTTCTCCTTTTCCCACAGTGTTTTCTTCCCTTCCCAGAACAAATTTCAATTTTTCATTTACCTTTATTTTGTCGTCTGTAGATGCTTTCAATTTGAACCAGTCTAAAATTATGTCGTGTGGTAAAGAGTTAATACATAAATTTACAGTTATCTGGCGACACAGTCGGGAGCAGGAGCCTATCATCTCATCACTTTCAAGGCAGCACTCTCGCCCCTGATGGTCCCAAAGGGGGGAGTGCAAGACAGACAACAGTACATTGCAACGTGTCAAAAATCAAGCAAAACAACTAGGCATTATACTGAAGTGGTTTGAAAAGATGCGATCGATACTGAAATAACCAACATTAATTGAAACGCCTTTGACCAATAACATGTATAATATTTTTATGGTTCTTAAGACCCGTTTACACATTCACGATTTTCTCTACGATTCACCACGATTCACCCAGATTTCTCATGGTCAGAAAAATCGGGATGGATCGGGATGAATCGTGGCGAAAAGTAGAAATATTCAGTGTCACCACGATTCCAGTAAGAATGTCCACGATATTAATACGGTGTCTGTAAGGTATCGCTACGAATCAATAACGATTCATGAAGGCAACGCTATGGTCAATGAGGATTGACTACGGTGGCACAACGAATGCTCACGGTGCTTGTACGGTTCGATACGGTACTAGTACGATTCACGGCAGTAGCGACACGAGCTCCCACGACTGACCACGATTTAAACCGTGGATGATTCGTAGGACAACCGTACACAATTCGTGGTGAATCGTGAGAATTCGTGGTGTCAAAGATTCCACGACTGGCTACGATCTCTCACGAATAGCCGCGAATATAGCTACGGTGTCAGTACGAATAAGCACGATTCCGCTACGGTTGCGCTACGAATTAGGCCACGCCCAATAACCACCACGATTCGCCACGAATGTTTTAAACAGTTTAAAACTTCCGTAGCGCTACCGTGGAGTTTCCCGAATCATCACGATTCATCAAGATTCACCACGATTCACCACGGTTCTACTACGAATCACCACGGTACACGACGATTTTACAAATCGTGGCGAATTGTAGCGGCACCGTAGCCAAAAGTCGTGAATGTGTAAACAGGCCTTTACATAGACCCACTGGTTATCAATAAATCTGAGTCTCAGTACAAGAAAGTCTCTTAAAGGTGGCCCTTCAGATATTTGGACGAAATTTTTACAACAATACAAAAAGTTCAACCTTATACTCCCAAGGCCTTTTAATTTTCATTAATAAAACCCCAGTAGTCGACAATCATCCGACAAGAAGAGAAATTAGAGATTTACTACAGCCCAAGTCGACACCGACGGAAACCACGGTCTATTTTTAGATAAGCAACTTGCTCATTTACATACCGGAAATACACAAATGACGCTTCAAACATAGTGTCCGAAGAAGAAATTATGGAAAATAATTACATGCTTGTTATGTTATGGAATTTAAGCGTCATTAGTCACATGCCAGTAACTTTACATTCCCACAATGCTTTTTTTTATTTTTTGGCGTGAAATCTAAAAATATCTTAAGAGGCTACGCAGCCTTTTAAGGGAATACCATCAAAAAAAAAATGGTAATTTTATGATTCTTAATTATTGATAATATGTATTGTTTTTTTCATATAAATGTCAGTGATATATATATATTTTAATTTGGTAAGATGTGAAAAATCTAAATACGCACCTTTAAGGCAATGACTAATATTATGTCTCGGTCATAGCCCAGTCTATGTCGATCAGGGGATCTTGTAAAAGACACGATACCTGGGCCCGTATTCACCAACCATTCTTATGAACGTTCTTTGCCTTATTCTCCAGAATGTTCTATATTCGTAAATAACACAACTACTGATTGGCTAAACCGAATGGTTTAGCCAATCAGAAGTTGAGTTACTTAAAAGTTTGAATATTCGGTTTAGCCAATGAGAAGTTGTGTTATTTACAAATTTAGAACACCTTGGAGAACAAGAAGAAGAATATTCTCAAGAATGGTTGGTCAATACGGGCCCTGATGTTGTACATGTGTTTATCACCGAGTTTGCGAGATTCGTTATATTTTAATATCCCTTGTGTTATTTAAGGTAAGACCTGTGTAATGGAAAACAGCTGCTATTTCCACTAACTGAATATCATCCTGCAAAATTAGCTATGATTGAAAATGAGTAAATCTGTTACTGAACTACTTTCACCGAATCATTTTTTCCATTTTTTGCCTTCTTTGAATTATCATTTATAAATCTAAAACCACTATATTCTCAATTTAAAGGTAGGTATTTAGAATTTTTACATCTCACCAAATTAAAAAATATATATATCACTGAAATTCATATGAAAAAGTAATACAAATCATCAATAATTAAGATTCATAAAATTACAAACAAAAACTTTTTGATGGTATTCCATTAAAAGGCTACGTAGCCTCTTAAGGTATTTTTAGATTTCCCGCCAAAAATCAATAAAGCATTTTGGGGAATGCCTAGTGACTAGCACGTGACTCATAACGCTTAAATTCCTTTACATAACAAACATGTAATAATTATTTTCTATAATGTCTTCTTCTGACGCTGTGTTTGATACTGCATCTGTGTATTCCTGTATGTAAATGAGCAAATTGATCATTTAAAAATAGAACGTGTCTCCCGTCGGTGTCGACCTGGGCTGTAGTTAATCTCAAATTTCTCGTGTTGTTTGACGGTGTTCGACTAATGGGGTTTTATGAATGAAAATTAAAAGGCTCTGGGAGAAAAAGGATGGTTTTTTTTGCATTTTTGTACAATTTTCGTCCCTAAATCTGAAGGGCTACCTTTAAAAAGAGATGATAATTACCGCCGCCCTCTTCATAACACTAACAAAAGTCAAGATAGATCTAGACATAAACAGAATTTCTGATCCGTTAGAAATGTGCAAAAAATATTATTTCTGCATAAATCCTTATTCATCAACCAATTAGAATTTTTACCCCATGACCACCGTAAATGCATTACACTGGTCTTACCTTAACAACTTTTTATTTTGCATAAAAATAGCATACAATGTCAATGTAGATGCTACTCCACTCTTAATCTGCCGGAAAACACATTTGGACTTTTTTCTACCAGTAGAAAAGACCAAAATTATTGCAAAACCAAGCTTTACTTCGCTGAAATACATTCAGAACATCGGACAATCTCGATCGAAGATCAGACCATAAAGTCTGTGCTGGCTGATCTTAGTCTACATTGTCCGCAATAGTACATTATCTTGCCACCAACGCGCAAAGAATTGAAACAAGTTGTGTCATTCAGATGTCAATTTTGTTGTTAAACGCCTTAGACGTGCCGGGAATAAAAATATCCACTTAATTAGAAAATCTGAAGAGACGAAACTCTTCGGCCGTGCCCAGTAGCCAAGTCTGTCGTGTGCAGGACTTTAACTCTTTACTAAACAATACCTGAGATGAAGCCTTTTGAAAACAATCTGGGAAAAGGAGAAAATGCAAGTAACCAGCATTTCCATTATTCAATTTTTGAGTTAGATCCACATTTATTTTGTTGTTTGCAAGTGCTTTCAATTTGAATCAGTTTAAAATTTTGTCGTTTGGTAAAAGGTTAATCCTGTAGGTTGCCGATTGGAATCCCGTTACGGCCACTTTTGTTCCGAGGATCATTGCGACTAATTTGATTCAACTCGTACCGCTGAACGTTGTTTCGTCGATAACAATATGAGAAAAACAGCCAATGGTTGGAAAGAATATTCAAAATGCTGGTAAGACAAACCCAGGATGCCATGAACAGGTGCACTAACCGCCGGGAATTAACTTGAAGTACACTGAAAACGGCTTTAAAACAAGAAACGAATCAGTAAAAGTTTGGTTTGGAATGTTTAAAAAAAAAACACTGATTTTGTGTAACCCTTTCATAAACAATCCAACAGCAAATTTAACACACTGATCAACGTGAGCCGCGGACACCATTTGTTCTCGGTACACCAGATCGAATTTTCCATGGAAGAATCGGAGGTGGTGTAAGTATTTTCATTTTTATGGACCTAATTAACCTAGATAGAAATGTTGATTTATAGCAATGTCAAGACGAATGATTGATCCGTTTACACACATACTAGGGAATAATAATACCATCATATAAGCGAGCTGTGGCTTTATGAGCAACTAGGATCTTATTGTTTTGAAGTTTGTTGCCGATTTTCGGACAAAATCCCCTAACCATTGTTCATTTTACAAGTTTGTATGATAAGATAAATGTATTTCCTAAAGGAACACAAAATTTCACTTAGAAATGTCTATCCAAAGCGAAGATATACGTTTTTAAATGGACCTGGGTAGAGGAAAATATGCTAACAAGACACCATTTTCATTTTCAGAGTATGTACATGGACACCAGATCAGAAAAAGCTTGTGGTAACTGGACACCAACCTTTAAATCATCAATATTTCTGCCTTATTCCAAGTAATTGCATCATCACCAAAAAAGTGACGTAATGTCCACGTGAATATCGGGACTAAACAACTCGTACTTGACCACGTGGTATTTAACCCTTTACCAAACAACCTTTGGTTTTAACGACCCTGGTAAGGCAGTCTTTACCAGGCTGGGAAGTTTGGCTTGGGTCCGATTTGAAACCGTTTGCAGACAACAACTTGGTACTTGCTCAAATTAAAGGATTTTTCTGTGGAAAGAAAAAAAGAAACATGGCAGGAAAGGAGAAAATGCTCCTTACAAGCAATTTCTCATCTACCCGCAATGTTTTCACGCGCCTCAGGGCAGTAAAAAAACAGGGCTTATCTGATATGAAACAGATCCTGGACAGTGAGCCACTTTAGAGGGACATGGGTGTTTAATTTACACACTTTTGTTAGCGAGACGTCGCCCGTGTCGGAGAAAATAAATTCTTTATAAAATTCCTCTTCTTCATCCGGTTCAAAGCATCCATCCATTGCTGAATCTATCGTTTCAAAGAGCTGAAATCCGGTCGATTCCGTACCTACATCTAACACGGTGAGGAAACTACATAGACGGAGCCATTGGCTCTGTTAAGGAAATCTTGTGTGGGTTTTTCCGGTCACGTGCGGTGCCGTCAATATCGGCTGTTTCGGTGGACACGAAAACGTAAGTTTTCCATTTATTGTCAAAATTTGATTTTATACTGAACACTAGCGAGAAAAGGGGAATTGTATGAGGGGCCCATGCCTTTCAACTTACTTCCTTGTCCGTAGGGAGTTCCAAGTCGGCGCGGTTTTGTCTGAAACACTTTTGCCGTGAGCCACGGCGAGGTAAACAAAGGTCATTTTCTATAATGACCACAGGCTTTCTATTGCTCTTTCTGCATAAATATTACTTGTCTAAATGTTTACACCGTCCGAATGTATGAATTGATTATCTAATCCTTCCCCACTCACGAAAAACATAATTGGAATCAAAATAAAAAAAAATGAGAAAAAATAAACAATGGCTCCGTCCATATCGGCCGGCTCTGTCTATATCGGCTGGCTCCGCTGTATGAGGGTGAGTTTTAGAAGCGACGTATATGCACAATTGAAACAAAACTCATACACACACACACCCACACCCTCACCCACCCACCCACACACCCACACACACACACACACACACACACACAATTCGCTTTATTTTCTTTCGCACGGGAACGCGGACGACCGAGGTGACTACAATAGCTCTTCACACTTCGTGCAGTCAAGCTAAAAGTAAGTACTCAAGTCTGGAGTGTCAACTTCAGACATACCTGCAAAACTTTTACAAAGGTTATTCTCAAATATTGGTTTTATTCAGTTTTGCGTCCCCCAAGCTGTTAAACTGGTATTGAGACGAATGGATCGGTAAGTGGGAGGAAACGGGAGTACCCCGGGAGTATCCCGGGAAAAACACCCGACACACCCGCAAGCAGAACTTGGCTTGTCCACGTTGTCCGAGAGTGCCCTGTACCCACAGGGTGATATGGTCGAATGATCAAGAGCACTGAAGTCAACCACTTAACCACTCAACCACGTGACCGCCCTTTTTGAAATGATAGATGGTTCGAGAAAAGCATCACCATTCCAGAAATAAGTTTCAAAAAATCTAACTTTTGACTGGTAAACCCAATAGCGAAAAAAACCTATCGCTTCTAAAACTCGCCCTCATACAGCGGAGCCAGCCGATATAGACAGAGCCGGCCGATATGGACAGAGCCATTGTTTATTTTTTCTCAATTTTTTTTATTTTGATTCAAATTTTGTTTTTCGTGAGTGGGGAAGGATTAGATAATCAATTCATCATTCGGACGGTGTAAACATTTAGATAAGTAATATTTATGCAGAAAGAGCAATAGAAAGCCTGTGGTCATTATAGAAAATAACCTTTGTTTACCTCGCCGTGGCTCACGGCAAAAGTGTTTCAGACAAAACCGCGCCGACTTGGAACTCGCAACGGACAAGGAAGTAAGTTGAAAGTCATAGGTCCCTCATACAATTCCACTTTTCTCGCTAGTGTTCAGTATAAAATCAAATTTTGACAATAAATGGAAAACTTACGTTTTCGTGTCCACCGAAACATCCGATATTGACGGCGCCGCACGTGACCGGAAAAACCCACACAAGATTTCCTTAACAGAGCCAATGGCTCCGTCTATGTAGTTTCCTCACCGTGTCTAATCTCGTCCGTAAAACGGTCATTTACATTTGAACTGCGAGTCACGTGATCTTATACAATGGCGGGCCAATGTGATTCGTTAAGACCCCCATTCCACTGGGCGGCGATCTCAGTACGATCTGAAGTTTTGGACAAAACGCCGAGAATCGTAGTGAAAACGCCAACAGCGCAGTAGAAACGCCTTGATCGTAGTAGAAGCGTATCGGAAGCGTAATGATCGCCGCAGCTTGTTTTGAGCTTGCTTAAAATTTACGTAGCGAGATCGCCGTGGATTCTAAACGCCACGAAAGCCTACTGAGAGCGTAGAAAGAAATTCATGAGCGCCGTAGGATTGCAGCTGCATCGCGAGCAACGTAACACAAGCGCACTCACATCGTACAAAGAGCGCCGAGATATTTCTCCGCGATCCCGTTACGTTTCTGTACGCTTTAAGCGCTCGCCCTACGATTTCACTACGCTCTTGCCGCTTTGGTTGCGTTTCATTTGCGCTTCTGTCACGCTCATGGCGACTGAGTTTGGCTCATGACGCTTCGTCTCTCGATATAGCCTACAAGAGAACAAATAAGCAGACTTCAAACGGTCAACATGCCACCAAAACGAAGGGCCAAATCAAGGATCGAAGCCTCATGCCGCTATGCCTGATTTTCCGGCGGAGGAGTTGCAAGGTTCTACAGTAAACGACAACGTGCATCCACCCGATTTTGACCCGTTATTGCCAATTTTAGACCTGGTTCGAGTGCCCTCCTGAAGTTAGTGTCAACCTTCTTAATTCTAGGACCAACTCTTTGTAGGATCTCATCAAACATCCGTGGCTCCATTCTCATATAGTTAAAAATGTTGCCGAATCTTCCATCCTAAGTTCAGTCATAAGTTGATTGTAGTGACCGAATTGGAGCCTACGATCAGCTGACAACCATGGACGGATCCAGAACCTTTTTACCCTTCTCCTTCTGGCATGTCTCTCAGCACCACGTCGTATTTGTCTCTGGTTCAGAATCGCCAGCTGGAGCATAGCTACTTTACCGATGCGATCCATCTCCTTTTAAAGCTAATCATCAACTGATGACAACGTACTTAAAGCGCCAGCTTTTTATAGAACTTTCCGAGAGCGCAACAAAAGCGCAGCTCTTGCGCCAAGGTCGTAGAAAGGTCGCATCAGCAACGTAGAAACCGTAGACAGAGCGTAGTCAGAAATCCTATGTCGTCGTGAAAGCGTAGTGGCAGCGTGTTGGAGAGACTTCAAGCGCCCGAGGAGCGCAACAACAGCGCGCCAGGATCGTGACAAGCGCAGCGAGATCGTCATAAAAGCGTACTAAAGGCGTACTTGGGAATTTTAGGTCCGAAATTTCTACCCACATCGGCGTTTCCACAGCGATTCGGAAGGTTTTGGAGAAGCGCCACGATCGCCATGAGTGTACTGAGATCGCCGCCCAGTCGAATGGGGGTTTTAGCAACGACATAAACGACCTCGATGAAGTTATTCACATCTGTGTATCTGTCGGTTAAAACTTCAATCGAAATTGATAAAAAATTTATGTAGATCTACGAATTGTTTGTCGCCTGAAATATGGTTCGAAAGATTTCGATAAAAATTAAAACCTAAGTTTTCTTTGGAAGAGGAGCTTGACAATTTTCAGAACGGTAGGCCTGTACCGGCGTATTTCCGGGTGTACCGATCTGCTGCATATCAATCCACTAAATACGTATAGGATATGATGGCTACCATCACCCGTGATATGCCGAATGAGTCTGACTGCAGACAATTGTCCTGAAACTAGTTCAAGGACAACCTGACTAATAGTTTTAACGCCATACGACTAAAAACGCACGTTCATGCAACCGTCAATCAAAAGAGGCGTGTCGAACCGAGCTTTCTGTCGTTCTTGTATGGCTCTTTCCACCATCCTTGGCTGTCAGTCAATTTGAAAGTAGGGCAAACTGTAAGTTAATTATTGATCATATATTTCATTTGTATGAAACTAAATCGTCGGTCGGCTTCGCCTCCCTCCGATTTAATTTCATACAAATGAAATATATGATCAATAACTTATACATACTGAAGACAACTGTGGTCAAGTTGATTAGAGCGGCAGTTCGCTTTGCAATCAAACACATTTCCTGTCAAATTAATAGTTTACCAACACACCCTTTGTGTTAATGTGCAGATGTGCTAATCCACTTAAACTCTTAACCAAATGACAATTTTTTAGAGCAATCCAAACTCAAATATTTGCAGACAACAAAATAAATGATTCAAAAATTGAAGTTTGTTTTTGAAAGAGCACAAAACACTGTGAGAAAAGGATAAAATGAATGTTACAAGCACTTTCTCCTTTCTCCGCAATGCCTTTTAAAAGTTTTCTACGGGTCGTTAAAACCCATGATGTGGTAACCGTTAAAACAGCTAAGTCAATAGAAAAAATTCCAAGTTGCCTATTGAGCTAAACTTCAACCAGATCAGAAGTTAGACTTTTTTTTTTAATCGAAATATACACCTAGTGAGGAAGAACAACACGTCAAAGTGCTTATTGTAATCAGCAGGTACTTTAAATCTAAGGCTTATCATCATGTAATTTGCAATCTGATCTACACATCAGGGATCGTATATACGATCCCAGTACACATTCAGCAAATTCTTCATGCACCATGGGTTAAGATTAATGTCAAATTGAAACATTGGTGACAAGTTACGCGGCCACTTTTTGGATGTGCAAAGGTTATTGAACAAGGTTAAATATTCAAGTAAACGTATTTTTTTTTATTAGTATTTGATATAGGTCTATTTTTACCTTTGTTTTCCAGTTTTCTCTTTCAGAGGGAAAAAATTATAGAATATTTTAAATTAATCCATTCGCTGATCAGCTCTTTGCATAAAGTCAAATTTTCAGTAATCATCATAATTTTAACTTGTCTTTAGCCTCTGCGTGATCTCAAGTCATCGGTACACGTTCGCAAAGCACATTTTTTAAGCTTTTTTTTAATATTCATACGTTAAAAACACAACATAAATAAAAAGAACTGCATCCTTCCAACGTTAATAGTCGTTTATTTGTGAGCCGAAATAGCAGAAACCAAGGCAGGACATCGGGTAGAATAAATGCGACGTCCTGATTGGTCAAATATCGATTTCCACGGATCCATGTATTCTCTTCATTCCTTAAAGAAAAATTATCGATCTTGCCAGCGCAGTCCTCGCAGGCTGACATTGTCAAACGTCAATTCTCTCCATGTTTTACAAGCATCATGCAGTCGGCATATCATCTTCGCAAGCCAAGGCCGACGATTCACTACGCTACTCTACCCTTAGCGGATCGAGCTTGATTTTTACATTCCCCCGATACGCATTTTCATTGGATGCAGCCAGCTCTAACTGCAACGAATGAAATCGCTCGTAGCATTTCATCTTTGATAAAAATAGAACACGGTCTCGACCTTTTGAATAGAAGGTAAACATGGAAACCCACGTGGATGTCTGCTTATCGTTTCATATGTATTCGTAAGCGGTTTCATTGGCTTTTAGAAATATGATGTAAAGGGGGGGTTATAACCAGCATCCAACAGAGGGCGCATCGCAGGAATCTCGAAATCAGGCTCAATCAGCCAAGGTAAGATCCACGTAGTGATCGTAAACTTGGCTCGCGAAGATGTCGGCATGTAGGCAAAACAAATTTCATGGATCCATAATTACATGATGGCTTGGTCGCTAGAACGCAATAACACCCCCCCCCCCCCCTCCCCATTACCAAAGCATGGCTTATTCATTCTATAATTATGTATTCTGTAAATGCCCTAAACCCTTTACGAAACAATCCCTGGTGTTCACGGCTCTGGATAGGAAAGTTTATGGAAACATTGTGGGAAAAGGAGAAATTGCTAGATCTAGTAACCAGCAATTTCTCCTTTCCCCACAATGTTTTCTACTCTATCATAGACAGAAATCAGCATTTGAATTACATTTAAATTGTTGACTACAAATGCTTCCAGTGTGGTCCAATCCAAAATTACATCGTGCATTAACCTTTTACCACAATCCCGACTTTTAACGACCTTGAGAAAGAAGCCTTTTGAAAACATAGTGGGAAAAGGAGAAAATGCTGTAACCAGCATTTCCTCCATTTCCCACAATGTTTTCTACCCTTCCAAAAACAAGTGTCAGTAATTTAGTCACATCTATCTATTGTGTGCAAGTGCTTTTAATTTGGACCAGCACAAAATTTCATTCTTTGGTACAGAGTTTAAAAACGCTTAAAACGTCTTGTAAGGCGTAAAACGGATCTTTTACTGTACTGCCTTAATATATTTTTCCTTTTTTATTATCTCTAAGCATTAGTGTTCATTAAATCTGAATTTAGCCTTGGGGTAATAGGTCTTACCCCATTGCAATGCTTTTTGATTCCTAGCTTTGACTCAGTGGGAATACCCATTGAGGGGATCCTTAACCTATTCGCAGAGAAAGAGCGGTTTTGTGTTCTAGTTAAATAGTTTAACAAATACCAAAAATTCAGATTTGTCAGTATGTGACAATAAATGTGGTTAAATTCATTGTCTTTGAGAGAGAAAAAATACGGTGAGAAAGGGAGAAAACTCTGGTTATTAGCGTGTATGCCTTTCCTCACAGTGATTTCCAAGGTCCTCTTTTTTTTTTTTTGGTTGTTAAAAACATGGTACTGTCTGATTCAGGGTTAAAGATAGAAACTTATCACATTAGTACAGGAAAAAAAATCGTTCATTTTTTTCGCACATTAGGGTACTACTCTAAACAGCAGGATTAGTTCGACATAATGATGATATAATGTTCTAAGGCCCTTAACTTCACTGCTAAAAACTCTGTCCTACATGGCAAAATTTTAGACCTATCCAAATTCAACCCTTTACCTAACAATCCTTGGTTTTTACGACCCTGAGATGGAAGCCTTTTAAAAACATTGTGGGAAAAGGAGAAAATGCTGGTTACCAGCATTTTCTCCTTTTCCCACAATGTTTTCTATACCTCGCTGAAAACAAATTTATTTTGTCGTCTGCAAACTGGTGCATTCAATTTGCACCAGTCTAAAATTTTGTTGTTTGGCAAAAAGTTAAAGCATTTACAGATGACAATTTCATAGTGGCTCAAATGATGTAATTTTTCTTTGATAGAGTAGAAAACATTGTGGGTAAACGAGAAAATGCTGGTCATCAGCATTTTCTCCTTTTCCCACAATTTTTTCAACAGGTTTCTCTTTAAAGGTCGTCAAAAAACGTCATTGTGTGGTAAAGGGTTAAACTCTCTACCATACAGACGTCAAATTAAAGGTGGCCCAAATGACAAAATTCATCCTTGATAGGGTAGAAAACATTGTGGTAAAAGGAGAAAATACTACTTACTAGCATTTCTTCTTTTTTCTCCAGCTTTTATTGTTATCACTATAATAATAATAATAACAATAATTTATTATTATTATTGTTATTATTATTATTATCATTATCATTATTATTACTATTATTATTATAAAAGTTGTCATTATTATTATTATTACTATTATCATTATTATTATCTTCCCGGGGTCGTTAAAAGTCTGGATAGTGTTTTAAAGGGTTGAACTGCAATTGCAGACAGTGACAATCAAGATCAGACGGCACATTTGAAGTCTGATCTTTGATTGTACACTGTCCCGTACTTTGTCTTCGCGGAACAGATTTAGATTTGGCTGTATAAAACACTTGAAGTGTCGACCTTCTAATGTTTTTAAGAATATTATCTTGAGCCCAAGCGGGTGTCTTCTCAAAGCAAATTTAGAAAATTTAGATAACTCTTAAGTATTTTTTTCCCTTGTTTCAAAACAAAAAAATACAGCTGTACTTTTCTGTCCGTCTCTTCGAGGCAAAAACACATGAGTGATTAAGAAAAACAGAGCAATTACCGAAATATATGTGGGAAAAAAGGAGCTTTTAAAATGTATCTGCGAAAAGTATCGATTCAGGCCAGGTCGCTGACTGCGCAGGCTGACCTGAGCCGAAACTTTTCGCCATTCGTCAATTTTCTGTTTGTCAAAGGACCAGTCTACCTCATGATTCAGTGGATCATTTAAAGAAAAACGTGTTGTTTTATAGATTAATAACTATGTGACGACTAGAGCTGGTATCATGTATCATGGAGATGTATTAAGCCCCCTTTTGCTAGAGCGACTGTGTGTGTTACATTATATTAGTAGCATAGATCTTTTACTTCAAGGGATCTCTCTCTTTCTCTCTCTCAGCAAAGTCAATGAGCATTGAATAAAAACATACGAACCTCTATATAATTTATCAAGTCTTACACTGTAACGATTTTGTAAAATAGCTTCCAGCACACCATGCCCATGTTTTGTAGCAGGTTACAAACATTGTGGCAAAATAGGAAGTTTCTCTTGGGCATGTCTGGCCTTAATTCGTGATTGTTATTTATTTTCTAAAGGATTTTTTTTCCAAAGGGACAATAAGAAGACAAAAAGATAGATCCCCGTCAGTCAGCCAATCTGTCTATACAAGTTTTACCGTTTTTTACTTGCCATACGGCCATGATATTGATTCAATAATTGCGGGGGAAGAGTTTATAATCAACAGTTTGTGAAAACATTTACTTATTACTAGCATTTTCATGCATTTGTAAAAGCATGTAAAAACATTTGGCTAAAAGAGACTTTGCGAATCAAGAGCAATTTTTCTTTTTATCACAATGTTTTCATAACTGATCTGCGAGAAGAAAGCGGTCCTCCACAGGCTGCAGATGTAATCATATACCGATAATTGCTCCAGAGATATTTTCTATATATGATGCGGACTTCCAATGTTGTGGATCATACCGAGTTCAAAGCGTTCCTGCGCAAATGATACAAGTTCTCGTTTTGTAAATTCTGCGACCCATAACGAAACAAGTCCTGTATCAAGGCTTATATTTAGTATGTGAAACATAGAAAGCTGGGCTTATAAAACGGTATTAATGTTACCCCGGGGACCAATAAGACGAAAGAAGATCGTTCTTATATAGATTACAGCTGAGTACGTGTAATTATCGGTGCTTATCATATATAGTTTTATCTGAACTCAGACATCATAGAATGTAAATGTGGGAGATGGTCTAATACTTTTAATCTGTTTATCGTTTGTTTTCGACGTAGCTTTAGAAGCTGGCTTTTGACCTACTTGGTATCATTTACGAATAAATAAATAATAATCTGCGATTGGTAGAAAATGTCGGTATGTTTATTCTGCGGGCCTGTTTGCGGACCGATTTATGGTACAAAAATACAAGGGTGGCTATTGTTAAACTATACCCAACGGCGACGACTCACACTGCAGCAAATGAATCTGGTAGGGAAATATGATCCGTAAAAAGTCATTAAGTGGCGCTTAGAATTCTTAGGGTAAATATGGCAAAAAAAGGATGGCAGGAAAATCTTGCAACAAACGGAAAATTTACAGCATATCAACATTTTATCCTTTCTCCCTCAATATTTTTAAAAATACTAATTCGTGAAGGCTATTGACACAAGGAATCGTACATGGAAATGGGTTTCAAATAAAGGATACAGTAAAGATAATGATATCGTCTAATAGAATTTATTTGTCTCCAAGGATGTAAATTTGGGGATGAATATCATGTTTTACTAGGCTGCTCAGGACTGTTAAACTCTGTTAGACATCAAGTATTCAATTTGCTGGCAATTAACCCTTTACAACACAATCCCACGACCCTACAAATGTAGGCTTCTGAAAACATTAAGGGAAAAGAAGAAAATGCTTGTAACCACCTATTTCGTCTAGTGTCACATTTTTTTAATTTAATAAAAAATTCAGTTGAGCAATGCTTACTCTATCACCAGCAAAATTATTTTGATTTGAAAGCCTCTAAACTTTTGTCGCTTGGTACAGCGTACTTGGGCCTGCATGTCATGTTCTCAGAATTTCTTTTTTGTTTGGCAGTTTAAGCTTTTTTCAACATTATATTATTCAACATCTTGCGATGATCAGTGCAACTATTCATGCATTCCTGAATTTTAGCTTTGAAAACAGAACAACACCTTGCCTTTTTAAGCCACTAGATGCTTTACATGTAAGCATTTCCGAACGAAATAATAAAGCAAAATAGCGTTTCTTTTCACTATGAAATAGCATCGGTCCTTCTCAAAACCAACACTTTTTAAGTCACTTGTTTCTTTCCCATGTAAAGATTGACGAGACAATGGCCAGCAGTAAGATAGATATAAAAACTAACGCAACGACTTCCGTAATTAGTCAACACAATATGACGAGCTGGGATTCGAATTTAAATCTCCATGACAAAAAAAGCTTGTTTGTTATCGACCGAGGATCAAAGCTTTGTGCAATGAGAAACAGCTAACATCTGTTTGCACGACTGTAAAGGAGATTGTTACGGGAGACCACTCCTTCCTGCATGGCATTCTCCCGATTTAAATACAATACCTGGCTACTGCGTCAGGGAGATATCTCTGGCTCAGTGGTTAGGGTATTGGCCTTGCGTCCGGGAGTTCCGGGGTTCGAATCCCGCTCGGATCCTTATTTCTGCCATGCATTTATTCATTTGTTTCTTTGTTACGGACTTTGTTCGTAAGAAGATACATATATGTATCTTCCTGTGCGACTGTAAATGTGACGGCTTCATCTGCCTGTAAAACATTGAAGGTACACCAACTGCATAAAGGACCGTTAATAGGAACATGTCCGCTGCGGGACCGTTAAGACGAACACAGCCTGCGTGATCGTGGAGGGGACATAAACAATTGCCTTCAAGAGTGCACTGCATTTGCCTGCACTTCCGGGACAGAAACAGGAACATCTACCTGAATGACCGTACTGTAAACAACAATATCTGCCTGTCTAACTGTGAAAGGGACAACAATATCTGCAGTTATGACCGTAAAAGGAACAGAAACATAATGTCTGTATGACGTTAAGGGGACAGCAATATCTGCTTACATGACCATGAGTGGGACAACCATACCTGCCTGCAAGACCGTGAAGGGGACAGCAACATCTGCCTGTATGACTGTGAAAGGGAAGAACAGCAATAATGGAAAGGAAACTGCAAAATATGCCTGTATGACCGTGAAGGGAATAGCAACATCTGCCTGTATTGACCGTGAGAGGAACAGCAACATGTCTCATTATGACCGAGAAAGGGATAACAATATCTGTCCGTATGGTCGTTGAGGAAAAAGTAATATCTGCCTGCAAGACCGTGAAAGGGCCAACAATACCTGCTTGTATGACCGTGAAGGTTACAACAATATCTGCCTGATTGACTTTCAATAGGACAACAATATCTCCCTTTCTGACCGTTAAGGTCTGCCTGTATGACCATCAAGAGAACAACAATATCTGCTTGAATGACCGTCAATGGGACAACATTATCTCCCTGTATGACAGTGACGGGGACGACAATATCTGCCTGTATGACCAAAGAGTACAACATCTGCCCGTATCATCGTGACGGGTACAGCAATATCTGCCTGTATCACCATGGAGGGTACAACAACATCTGCCTATTGTTATGTACATACCCAGTTATTCCTAGCTTTGTACATGTGTGTATTTATTTTGAATGGTTTTCCCCTGTGGTTATTTTTAGAACTGGATTCTCTTTTGTGGAATATTGTTCTGGAAGTTTCAGGGCCTTTTTACAATCTGATTACAAGAAATTATGCAACTAATTTTAACATGAATTTTCTGGAAGTTTCTCTGTTATTATAAAAGGAAAAGCTCTTTACATCTCGGCGTTCACTAGTTAATACATGATTGCCAGACTACAGTGGGGATTATTTTGTGTTTGTGTCATATAATTAGTGCTTGGATTACATTCAGTTTGGATTAGGATCAGACTAGACTAAAGTGGGGATTATTTCGAGTGCTTGGATTACATTCAGTTTGGATCAGGATCAGACTTAAATTAAGACTGGAATAATTTGTCTTCTGTATTTAACGTCTAAGGTATTGTTTTGTACTATTGTAATATTGTCACTGATTATTTGATATTATTGTTATTAAACTCTGTTAATTGTTATCGTTTATTGCTGGTTTCTACTTTCTAGTTACGCCTGGCTCGTAACACTGTATAACCGTTAAGGCCTGCTTCACAGTCAAGGTAAAACCTACATCTGCCCAATCGACTGTGAAGGTAAATGCAACATCTAGTGGCACATTCAAAAAATGAGACCAAACTCTGCCTGTGCGATTCTGTATGTGACCACAAGATCTGCCTGCATCACAGGAAAGGTAAAATCCACATCTGCCGAAACCACTGTGACAGTTAAATCAACATCTGTCCACACGACCATGAAGACCACAGAATGTCACAAGTACTGTTATTCTCATTGAAAAAAGACTGGAGTTGAAAGGTATTCAGCATTTCAGCATGTTACAAACAAAAAGAAAATGGCTAATTTAATATGTAAAGTCGACATAATATTTCTGTCATGAACACCAACATGAAGATCCCTAGTTGAACTCCTTGCTTTACCAATCGTAGAATATTTTGTGTTCATTCGGGTGAAATGAAACGTGGATCTCAGACATCAAAATAAACAAATATCGGACGTTCGCTTATGCTACTTTCCCACTATCACGATTCGCGTCACGATTGAAGTTGTGGTCTTAATCGTGGTAAAGTCGTGATGATCCAATCAGGTCGTATCAGAACTTGATGTCAATCGTGGCAATCGTGCTAATCGTATGAAACTTTTTGGCTGTCAAAAATGTTCTACGATCAACACGATTGACTTTTTAATCGTGGTCACCGCATCTAATGGTATTGAATCGTAACAAAACGTAGCAGATCGCATCAAATCGTGCTTCTAAATCGTATTGATCGGGACCAATCTTGTACAAGGCAAAGGCAAAGCTCTGGTTTGATTTGCTGGATAATAGGATGAGATAACTTTTCCTTTTTGATTTCCCACATCGAGACAATCGACGTAAGAAATGCGGCATTCTTTGCAGCAGCAGTACATGGTGCTGTTTAAAACGAATAGACACCCTTCAACACTGTACATACACGTTCTACTCATAGCAGCTTACAAACATCAACAATTCTGCAAATTAATCCAGAAGCCCGCAAGAAAACTTGTAAGCCTGGTTGGATTGGTCGAAATGGGAGATCAAATATAGAGAATTTCAGAAAAGCGATCACGGCATTTTCACCCTCAAACATGAAACAAGAGGGCCAAGATGGCCAAAATGGCCCCGAATCGCTCAACTGAATGTTAGTGAGGACCATAGCCATTTTTTAGCTCACCTGAGCACGAAGTGCTCATGGTGAGCTTTTGTGATCGCCCAATGTCCGTCGTCCGTCATGCGTCGTCCACAATTTCTTTAAACATCTTCTCCTCCTAAACCACAGGGCCAATCATAATGAAACATGGCAGGGATGTTCCTCGGGTAAAGTTCTACCAAAGTCGTTCAAGAGATTGAATTCCACACATAACTCTGGTTGCCAGGGCAACCAAAAGGAAAAAAATAGCAAAATCTTTGAAAATCTTCTTCTCTGAAACTAGAAGGCGTAGAGCGTTCAAATTTGGTATGTAGCATCTCCTAGTAGACCTCTACCAATATTGTTCATTTGATATCCCTGGGGTCAAAACTGGCCCCGTTCTGGGGGTCACAAGTTTGAAACATTGGAACAAAGAAAGAAAACTTTAAAATTCTTCTTCTCTGAAACTAGAAGGTGCATAGCTTTCATATTTGGTATGTAGCGTCTCCTAGTGGACGTCTACCAAGGCTGTTCATATGATGTCCATGGAGTCAAAACTGGCCCCACCCCGGGGGTCACAAGTTTAAAACTTAGAAATAAAGAAGGAAAATTTTAATATTCTTCTTCTCTGAAACAAGAAGATGTAGAGCTTTGATATTTGGTATGTAGCATCTCCTAGTAGACCTCTACTAATAGTGTTCATGTGATGTCCCTGGTGTTAAAACTGGCCCTGCCCCAAGGGTCACAAGTTCGAAACATAGGAACAAAGAAAGAAAACTTTAAAATTCTTCTTCTCTGAAACTAGAAGGTGCAGAGCTTTGATATTTGGTATGTAGCATCTCCTAGTGAACCTCTACCAAGATTGTACATGTGATGTCCCTGGAATCAAAACTGGCCCCGCCCGGGGGGTCTAAAGTTTAAAACATAGAAATAAAAAGGAAAGCTTTAAAATTCTTCTTCTCTGAAACTAGAAGGTGCAGAGCATTGATATTTATTATGTAGCATCTCCTAAAAATCCTTTACCGAGATTCTTCATATGATGCCCCTGGGGTCAAAACTGGTCCCGCCCTGGGGGGGGTCACAATTTCGAAACATAGGAACAAAGAAGGAAGACATTAAAATTCTTCTTCTTTGAAACTAGGGGTAGAGCTTTGATATTTGGTATGTAGCCTCTCCTAGTGGGCTTCTACAATGTTTGTTCATATGATGTCCCAGGGGTCAAAGCTTTCCCTGCCCCGTGGGTCCCAAGTTCGAAATATAGGAACAAAGAAGGAAAACTTTAAAATTCTTCTTCTCTGAAACTAGAAGTCGTAGAGCTTTGATATTTGGTATGTAGCATCTCTTAGTGGACTGCTACAAAGTTTCTTCACACGATGACCCTGAGGTCAGAACTTACCCTGCCCCAGGGGTCACAAGTTCGAAACATAGGAACAAAGAAGGAAAACTTTGAAATTCTACTTCTCTGAAACTAGAAGGTGTAGAGGTTTGATATTTTGTAAGTAGCATCTCCTAGTGGACCTCTACCAAGTCCTTTCTTGGGATGCCCCTGGGGTCAAAAGTGGCCCAGCCCCAGGGGTCACAAGTTTGATTTTACAGCTTAGTACTCAGGTGAGCGATATACATGTAGGACCATCATGGTCCTCTTGTTTTCTTGAGGTATTGAAACTTTGGAAACAAAGGCATTTTTTGCCCAGCGATTTTGAAAATAGTCACCTGTAAAAATCATTTCAAAATCTGTCACCATCCCTACAATCATCACCACAGCAATGATTTTGATGAATCAGAATTCTGCAAATATTTTTTTTTGATAAATCAACAAAGGACAATTTCATGAAGAAGAGCATATGCTCGATGGTGACTAAAAATATCAGTAGAACAAGAACCCCACATGCATGTGCAAACAGTTGGCTGTTGTTTTTCGATAAAAAAATTACTTACAATTTTTTAAAAGAGTCACCAAAGGAACATTTCTGTGAAATTATTTAAAAATCTGACCAGTGGTTTCAGAGGAGGAAATTTTTAAAGACTTTTTTAGAAAATTCCATTTGGTTGCCATAGCAACCAGCGTTTTTGATGGAATCAGATTCTGTGAACACTTTACAAAGAGGACCTTCCAAGGAACATTCCAGGCAAGATTGGTCTAAATTGGCTCAACGGTTTAGAAGGAGTTGATGTTTAAAGAATTGTTGACGACGGACGACGTACAGCGGACACAGCGTTATCGTAAAAGCTCCCCTTGATCACGTCGTGCTCAGGTGAGCTAAAATGTTTAACTTATCCTAAAGATATGCAGCAAAGATGCTTGAATGCACTTACTTTTTCTTCAAAATAGAAAAACTATATGGTGTGCAAGAAGAACAAAAAAGAGCATTTCTTATTCTGAAAACAAGAATTTAATCTAAATCAAAAATGAAAGTATGGTATTGTGTATCCTTTGGTCAACTAAACAACATGTTTATGTCTATTTTATCTATCATCAAGGCAACTTCAACTTCTGTGAGCCATGGTCTCACCCAGAACTGCCTGCCTACCGCTCTCCTGACCCTTGCGGGTTGGGATTGTTGCTGGTCTGGCAACTACTCGTCTTCATCCCCTCTGGTGATATAGTGACTGCATAGTGCAGATATCACATTATTACTTTCCTCAACAAAAAACAGTGAAGTCTGTGGACAATCGTGGTCCATATATACTCATCGGGGTCCAATCGCAGATCTCCCTCGGATATGATCGTGAAACGCGGCGTATCTAAGCGAAACAGAGCGCATCGGTTCGCAATAAACGTATCTCGACTTATCTACACGTATCTGTATGTATTACATCGTCATAACTCGTGAACGCTGCTCGTAAGTATCGAATCTGGATTCAATTGCATACCTAAAAAGGATAATCTTAGTGGATTGGAATGGATCGTATACAAACGTAAGATCGTAAATGGTCGTGTGAACAGAAATGACAAAACGCAATTATGTCGCATCCAAGCGCAAGTAATCGTTTCTTAACGTCTCTGCTCGTATCATCTCGTATCCAAACCAAAAAAATCCCAAAAGTTTCACGATTAGCTACGGATTGCGAATCGTGGCTCTCGTAACTAATCTCACGACAGTGGGAACATAGCATTATGCGCTAAACCTTTACGCCCAATAGGCGCAAACAGAAAGTATATTCTAACGGCTATAATTAAGATCTGACAGGATAGAAAGTGCAGTGTGATCTTTGATCTGCACCGTCCCTTAGTTTAACCATACCTATATGATGATGATATTCATGTACATCTGAATAAACTTTCGGTCTAGTGTAGTGATTTGACGCTGAAGGAGTTAACAATGGATCGGAAGAAGCAGAAACCTTTGACCAGACTCAGTAATTGAAAGTGTCCCATTTATATGCGCGCAAGTCGTAAATACTCACAACGGCTTATCTTTTCTACTCTGAATAGCCCTATAAGCAATTCATCCCAGTTTGGTGGAACTATTCCTTAACTCTGTAGGATAAAGAGGTTTTTGATCCTTTATTTTCATCTGTAGATGATTGGTGAAATAACATTGTGGCAACAGCAGAAATTGTTTGTGACGAGCAATTGCTCCTTTGGCAACCTTTTTTTTTTATTATCATTACAATGATACATTTTTTTTCTTTAAAAAAGAGTTAAATCACATGTGTAGATTATACCAATTTGTAAAGGCTGTTCAGATGGCGTCCGCTACGATTTATTTTCAGGCAGTAATGTGTTTTTTGCTTTGCCTCATACAGAAGTTACGCTTTTGAAAACATAATGGCAGAAAAGGAAGATTTGAAAATGGCAACGTGATTTCTTTTTTCATCTTTTTTTTTAAACTCTGTGTTTTCAGATTAAATTGAAACAAAACAAAATAAAAATTTTAGTTTATTTTTTGCCAATAAAAATTAAAGGACAATTAATGAACGTAAATAATGTTTATACCGATTTGGGGAGCAAAGTATGGAATATAATTATGCACAAAAAAAATAGAATTCAAATCATTCACCGTGTTAAGCAATTATTCTTATTTTTTTTATTCTTAAAGTAATGATCAAG
The DNA here is from genome assembly GCA_943736015.1 of Tridacna crocea. NCBI lineage: Eukaryota > Metazoa > Mollusca > Bivalvia > Cardiida > Cardiidae > Tridacna > Tridacna crocea. The sequence continues at coordinate 29,472,321 of OX031070.1, forward strand.
AAATTTTCTGATTAAAAGAAAAAACATCTAAGTAACACTATATGTCTTACCTTTTTTATCTAATTTTCTGTTGTGTGCAAAGTCTACTGTTGGACATAATCTGATGTAGCCGTAAGGTGCCGCCTCGGAATAGCCTGTCCGAATGCTCCTTTCTACGTATTGCAAGCTATATTTTACTGTTTAAATCCAACGGTTCAGCCAGTCAGAGGTCTACATAAAGCGAATTTCTGGTTAATGGTTAACAATGAAGTACATCAGAAGCGCTTGATGTCAATTTCTTACGGAATACCGTTAGGGCCATCGCCTATGGATGTCTTAATTTGAAACACGATACTCGATAGTACGATGACGATAACGCGAAACAACGAAACTACGATGGTGAAAATGCGATAGTACGATGACGATAACACGATACTTCGATGGTGAAACCACGACAAAACGATGGTACGATGATTATAGTGCGATATAGTATCGTGTTTTCACCATCGTAATGTCGCGATTTCACAATCGTAGTATCGTATTTTCATGTTTTCGCCATCGTGCTATCGTTGTATCGCATTATCACCACGTATTATCGTCATCGCACTATCGTGTTATCGTCATCGCACTATCGTGGTTTCATCATCGTACCTTCGTGGTTTCATCATCGAAGTGTCGTATTATCGTCATCGTACTATCGTGTTTTCACCATCGTACTATCGTGGTTTCATCATCGTACTATCGTGTTATCGTCATCGTAGTATCGTGTTTTCACCATCGCACTATCGCCTTCTGGTGGGCATGCGCATCTTCAAATATTAAAGACCAACAGGACAACAGTACAAATGGAAGAGTTTATTCAAAGGCATTTCGAGAGAGGCTATGCCCTTAAATTTGGTAATCTACCCTGTTAGACATTTGCGGACTCAATGGCCTAATGGATAAGGCACCTGGTCAGAGTGAAGTAGACAAACTTTTTAAGGTTCAAACCCGACGCAGAATTCTTTTTTTTATTTAACTAAATTTTCTGCTCTTATTTTTTCCACTTTATTATAGTCAGAAATTTAATTTTTATCAAGAACATTTGCCTTTGACTTCAACAAATTTGTATCAGTCTTTATTTAAAAAAATGGCTTCTTTTGTTTTTCCTATAATAGGGTTTGACTAAATGTCTACAGCATAATCTGCCAAGCCCTGGTATCTCAGTCGGTAGTGTACAAGACTTGAGAACAGAGGTCACTGGTTTGATCCGCACCTCGGCCAATTTCTTTCCGAGGATTGATGATAGTCATTGCGACAGATTCATTCCTCTGTCTGTCTGTCTGTCTGTCTGTCTGTCTCTCTCTCTCTCTCTCTCTCTCTCTCTGCTGATCATTGTTTTGATGATGGTTATGTGGGAAAGCAGTCAGTAGCTCGAAAAGAATATTGCGGGGAGTACCGGAAACAAAATTTACAGGAAAGCATGGATAGGTGGACTGGCTGCAGTGATAAAACTAAAATGATACTGATAATGATGTAAAACACCATACAACCAAACAGCTAAAACATAATGTGTATATTTCTTTCATAAACTTTTGCCTTTCTTCCACAAACAAATTAAACCTATATTTAACCAGCTATTTTTTAGATTTACAAATCCCCTTTTACCTTATGTTTAGAATATATACTTATATAGAAGAGGAAATTGTGCAATTTCCTGCAGAATGAAAAATATATTAGACTGTAAATTTTTTCGCCACCAAAAAGGAAAAAAAATGATAAATTCAGGTTATTTCAGAGCTTGAAAGTAGATTACTCTTGTACTGTAATATGATTTTGCTAAGAAAAAACCGTCAGGTAGCACTTTCTGATTCACAGTCTCAGCTCTCCAAAAGTGATTTTAATCCCCACAGGCAGTGGAAGAGGTAAAGAACTTTGGTACTGGAAAAATACCGGATATCTATGGACTAGTATAGCCTCTCTCAAAATGACTTTGAATAAACTCGTGTACTGTTGTCCTGTTGGTCTTTAATATTTGAAGATGCGCATGCCCACCGGAAGGCGATAGTGCGATGGTGAAAACGTGATACTACGATGATGGTAATACGATAGTACGATGGTGAAAACACGATAGTACGATGACGATAACACGAAAGTACGCTGATGAAAACACAATAGTACGATGACAATAATACGAAAGTACGATGGTGAAATCACGATAGTACGATGGTGAACCACGATAGCACGATGACGATAACACGATAGTACGATGATGAAACCACGATAGCACGATGGTGAAAACACGATGGTACGATGACGATAATACAACAGTACGATGATGAAACCACGATAGTACGATGACGATAACACGATAGTACAGGGTGATTCGTATATCTGTCATGGTTTTCAGCGTTAATGGTATAAATACAGTTTGGAAAGGCTGTACTCACTCCCTATATACATAATCTAGAGACCTGTAAGTTTTGTTTGATAGTAAAATCATTACAGTTACACTTTCATCGTGGTCTGTATCTCATTTTATACATTTACATCATATGATCAATGTGACGTCCTTTTTGGGCAATAATGACGTCAAGTCGCTTCTTGAAATTGTCAATCACGGACTCGCACATTTCCGGAGTAATTTCTCGATTTCTCTACGGATGGCATTTTTCAAGTCTTGTAAAGTTGCTGGTTTAGGTTTGTAGACCTTATCCTTAAGGTATCCCCAAAGGAAAAAGTCAAGCGGATCGAGGTCTGGAGAGTGGGGAGGCCAAATCTTTTCAGTTTTGAATAAGATGAAATTTTCACCGAAAGTTTCATGTAACCAAGACAACACATGGTTTGCTGTGTGAGCTGTCGCCCCGTCCTGCTGAAACCTCATATTTTCTATATTTATACCAATTCTTCTTTTTGCTGGCATAAATTTATTCTTGAATAATTGAATATAATGCTCACTGTTCACTGTTGCGTTCTCACCTTTTTTTCTCAAAGAAAAACGGCCCTATCACGCCTGCACTGCTTAAGGCGACCCTAACAGTAATTTTGCCATCATGCCATAAAGCTGTCTAGCCGAAAGTTTTCTTACTTCTGTATCCTTTGGGTATCTTCTTCTCTTGGTTCTAAGAGCTTAAGTAGCAGAATGACTCTCAAAGTAAAGCTGAAGTGCTTCAGCAGCCATTTTCCTGGACATCGCCATCTTGGAAAACAAGTACTGTTTATAACGTTATGAATGACGTCATGACGTTAGCTTCTTTTCCCCTAGTTTTTAGTAAAATAAAACTTACATCTATCCTCTCTCCAACAATATTAAAAACTTATTTAAATCGTAAGCGGATAAAAAGTTATTTAACAATGAAATCATGACAGATATTATGAATCACCCTGTACGATGAAAACACGATAGCACGATGGTGAAAACATCGTACTATCGTACGATGATGAAACCACGATAGTGCGATGACGATAACACGATGGTACGATGACGATAATAGGACAGTACGATGGTGATAATGCGATACTACGATAGCACGATGGCGAAAACACGAAAATACGATACTCTGATGGTGAAATCGCGACAGTACGATGGTGAAAACACGATACTATATCGCACTATCATCATCGTAAGAATCGTATTGTCGTGGTTTCACCATCGTAATATCGTGTTATCTTAATCGTACTATCGCATTTTAACTATCGTAATTTCGTTGTTTCGCGTTATCGTCAACATACTATCGAGTATCGTGTTTCAAATTAACACATTCATAAGCGATGGCCCTAACGGTATTCCGTAATTTCTATATCCTTCATTTCAAAATATATCAATAACAGCTCTTTGGGCGGCTTGAAAGTCAGTCAACTCAGATATTTTATCTGAAATGTTTGACTGAAGATGCGGACGGTATAGATCAAGGATCTGATTGCACACGTTCTGTGTAGTCTGATCTTGATCAATGATGTCCAGATATAGCAACCTAAGTGAGTAAATGTTTACAAACGCAAGAATTACTGCTTGCACCACAGGTAACAATTCATAATGCTATACCAGTGTTTGTAATATTCGTGTGTCATACGTTAATGATATGATAAGCTAAATGGTTAAACAGTCCTGTACTGCTGATGAATTACCAAATCTATAGTTCTATAACGACGTATATTTGTCGTCCGAAAATCGTGCTCACGCAGATTTTTTGGCCTGTTTCATCAGAACAGGGAATTTGATTGAACTTATGAAGCGTACGATTTTTGTGTAATACATTAACTATAAAGTACATCAAAAATTTAGTTCCAAGAATTCCTCTTCATGTTGTTAGACGTGAGAGAAGATCACTATCGGTGTAGCGAGGATAGTTCCGTGCTGTACCGTGGATAGCTCTATTTTAGAAATTTGTAAACTGAGAATAACAGTATATAAGATGCTATTTAGCGAATTGTAATTTCTTGCTTACGACTGATTATTTGATGACATAATGTCCCCCACCACCTCCCCTTCGAAAGCTGAATATGTCAGATATTCCGAAATAACAATAAATACGCATGAATTAAGGAATAAGGAAATTTCTATAATTGGATGTTTAGAGCTGACAACATCTTGTTATGTTCTTCACAATAGCTGACAAGCTTTTTTTCTGTTCTTGACTATATATAGGCTGCAATCAGAAGATACATGTGTGTTTTTTTATCCCATCACTCATCATTCATCCAAATTCAACGTAATATTATATTTGACATCGTTTGGAAGTTTAGAATCATAGTGGATTATTAGTAGAAGACAATCTGTATCTTCTGATCCCAACTTCTACCTTTCATCGACCTTTTTTATTTAATGATTTATAGATATGAACCATTTATATATATAAACGAATAATACGGGTGGGTAATTAAAGTATAATATCAAGACAAGGTAGAAAACAATGTGCCAAACGAATATAATGCTCGTTACGAGCAGTTTCTTCATTTGTTGCAACGTTTTCAAAGTCCTTTCTTGTGGACGGGTCTACAGCCATCTGCATAAAGATAAGGGTTAAAGCACCTGTGTAACTCTTTGTCACACATGTCAAACCTGTCCATAGTTAAACAATGATTCAAACACTGTGAGAAAAGCTTGTTTAAAACACTCTGCTTTTGCTCGTAAATTTTGCTCATCTCTAGAAAATGTCCAACTGTATGTTTATTCTGGAGGCTTAAAAACCACAGCGAATACTAGATACACTCAAGACTAGGTACAAGTATAATATTCTTAGGTTCCCGTAGAACATACAAAATATGGTACAGTTATGCCAAAGTCATAGAAGACAATGCGATGTACCAGTTTACCTTTAACGGGGAGCGGCCGCCGACAGTTCTTTTGTACTGGCGAGCCAACAAACGGTATTAAAATACATGCTATATAGTATTCACAAACATTATCTTCAGCTAGGTGGCATCCTTCAAATGTGCATCTAGCTGATTTTGGCATTCTGGGTACAGAACTGGACTTCTTTTCAATCGACAATACTTTGTATTTCAATATAAACGTTTAAACTCAATTAAACGATACCTGGCAAGATTCATTCACCTATGGCCTTTTATAAACCTAGCCCCTACAGGCTTTGGTAAATGCTTGGGTATAAGCCAAGACATTTGATGATTAGTCTGTTGAAAAAGCCTGCACGAATCCTGATTTTCCCTACAGTCTATTATTTAGCATTTGTATTCAAAGATGGCGCTATAAAACAAGTATTTGTGAAAACTATTTTTTCTCTTTTTGAAATAATTTGAGATATTTTGAGTGAAAAACAGGCTACATTTTCCCATAAATGTATTTTTGATAGCCATTTTATCCCGTACTACTTTTTAGCGGCTTTTTAAGTTTTATTCTGTACATTATCTACTGTTACGTAATAGCAAACATGTCGAATGGAATGAAAACGGGTAACTCGGTCTATGCGACAAGAAGACTGTCTTTAAAAGTGGGCATAAAATAACCTCCAGTTAACTTTTGAATCTACAGGTATGCTTGTATAATCTGTATGAGTATAGTTAGTTTTGCTCAGCTTATCTATTTACAATAGGCTTTATGGTCTCTGTAAGATTATCGCCATGAATATGCTATGCAGCACCTGTCGCATACGCAAGGACCGGCATCAATCTCTCTCTTTGTATGATATGCTAGCGCATCTTGACTTGATAATGTCAGGCTGCAGTTTACACAGAAGGTGAGTTCTTGGCTATTTTCTTTACACGCACCTGGATAAGAAGAACAGATAGATGTGTAACTTTGAAAAGACGAATTTCTAGCAAACGTCTTCTTAAAAACGTGCAACATGGGGATGGGAAATTTTGATGGTGTGCATAGTGAAATCTAAACTGGCGCGTCAAGTTCGCCCTTCTATTTGTCGAATATTAGGTAAATTTTTCACATAAGAAGTATTTAGATGTGGTTCTCTGCATTGAATTACCAGACATAGATATGCCCGAAATATCCAAAGAAGCATTTGTATTATACATCTGAATATAAGAAAGCATAACATGAACAAGATAAAATATCAAATGCAAAAACCGTTCAACCCGAGTAGAGACCAACCTAAGTGTAGCATAATTACATTCAGTTGTTAATCAATATAGAGTTCATATGACACTATGGAATGGTACATTATCGTATTATCCCCGGTACAGTAAAATACTACTAATACTACAGCTATCCTTGGTACACCGTTGTCCACAAAAAACTTGTATTTTCTGGCAGTTTTCACCCGTTACAGAAAAGTGGCAATCATGTCATAGATTTAACTAAAATGTCAAGAAATTGGTCGACTTGATTTTTTTATTGCGAAAAGAACAGGCTTTGAAGATGAATTGTTTTTAGTATCTCCAAAATCCATCGTAAGCAGTCGACTTTTTCTACCATTCTGTTCAGAATTTCAATGCCTAAAAACAGCATTTGTTGTATATCAACTATCTATAGACACCATGGAGTCTGGATTGACAAGGCAACAGTATATTAAAAGCTGTTGTTTAGAAATATGTGAAAATCTCGTAGCTGCAGTCACACAAGACGCAGTTATTTTTACTCAATCTGACGGCTATATCCGGTGTACGTGTACCCACCGTGGTATGGCACTACCAGCGTTACTATATACTTTCGACAACTTGAATCCTGCAGCATTTCGGTGTTGTGTGAAACCCGAGCATTTTTGTATAGAGTGACATCGACTACAAAACTGGAAACATTGAGCTAATTCAACTGTCTGCTGCGTCTTAAGTTACTGTTCGTGTTGAATATTAAGATACAATATGCTCTCCCAGACTTTTTAAGGCTTGAATTGGGTGATTAATTTTCGGAAATACCAGTTTATTTCACAAGAAATCCGCATGTTTCCAGACCAATAAAACATAGTTAACCTCTGTATTACTCTTTACCAGACGTCAAAATTTCAGACGTGTGCAAATTAATGGCATTTGCAGACGAATTGTCTAATATGGGTAAAATTATAGATTTGTTTTCGAAACCAGAGAAAAAAGTGTGGAAAAAATGTTACCAGTATTTTCCCCTTTCCCCACGTCCTCAGAGAATTTCTTCCACGGGCTGGTTAAACAAAGGCATTGTTTGGTACAAACAGGGTTTTAAGTTGTTACCGTAGGAAACAGATTTGCAGCATTCTACTTTAACCCTTTACCACACAATCCCAACTTTTAACAACCCTGATAAAGAAACCTTATGAATACATTGTGGGAAAATGAGAAAATGCTGGTAACCAGCATTTTCTCCTATCCTCACAATGTTTTCTTCCCTTCCCAAAACAAATATCAGTCACTTTTATTTTGTCTTCTGCAAATGCTTTCAATTTGGAGCAGTCTAAAATTTTGCTGTTTCGGAAAAAAATTAAGAAAGGAAGGGAGCGAAGGGAAGGGAAGACCGATCGATGAAAAATTACTAGTATTCAGCACTAATTCATGGTTGAATGTAAATAAATGATAGCGAAGTTTTAAAAAACATTTTAAGAAATGTTCTGCTACATGACGGAAAAGTCTATATACGTAGAACTATGATTACTCTTACTTCAATGTCAGAACGCCTTTTGAGTGCATTTACTTCGAACATTTTTTAACCCTTTACCAAACGACAAAATTTTGGACTGATTCAAATTGAAAGCACTTGCAGACAACAAAATTAACGTAACTCAAAATTTGAGATCTGTTTCCAGTAGGGTAGGAAACATTGTGGGAAAAGGATAAAATACTGGTTACCGGCATTTTCTCCTTTTCCCACAATGTTTTCAAAAGGCCTCTATCTCAGGGTCGTTAAAACCAGAGATTGTATGGTAAAGGGTTAAAGTATCGAACATCCTCGGAAATAACGGTTCCTGTATTCCATACGAAGCTCTCTGAGTGTTAAAACTTAACCCAAGCTGTGTGTTTTTTTCTTATCTTACTAGGTAACCCAACCACACCCCACCCCGTCAATTTAGAGAACGCCCTCTTTGCAAAACATCAAACTATGATATAAATGGCGTAATTGTCTAAACTCTTTCCCAAACAATCCCTGGTTCTTACGTGTCTGCAGTACAAGTCTTTAGAAAACACTGTGGGAAAAGGAGAATTGCTCTTAACGAGCAATTTCTCCCTTTCCCGCAGTGTTTTCTAGCATATCGGAAAACTTTCTGCCATTCTCATCAGAATTGTCATGTGCAAACACTTTGAGTTTTGGGACAGTCTAAAATTTGTCATTTGGAAAAGGGTTAAATAAAAGCATTTGCAGACGGCGCAATTGAGTGAGGCTAAAAGTATGACATAATATCTTTGAATATATATATATAATAATAATCATCGTGGAAATAGGAGAAAATGCCACCAACCAGAATTTTCTCATTTTACACCACTGTTTTCGTAGCTCTCATCTAGAGGGCCTTTTCAACACAGATCTGTTTAATAAACAGTTGAATCAAATTTCAATTAGTTCTGTTGGTACACCAGCTCTTTCCCCCCTTTCATTATTCTAGTTTCAGTACAAATTCTTGCAAGAGTAACAATCTGATTGGCTGAAAGTGATGAAAGTTCTAGCCAATCAAAGGGCTAGTGTCAAAACTATCGCCTCCCCAAATGGCACAATTTTTGACGTGTCCATATCGATAGCAGTTTCAGAGACGACATGGTAAATGCGATTTAAATAATTAAACGGATTTGCCTATGATATTTGATAAAACATTCTGGCAAAAGAAGAAAATGCTGGTTACCAGTATTTTCTTCTTTTAGCATAATCTTTAAAGGCATTTACGTTACGCTTGTTAAAACAGAAGATTGTGGTAAACGGTTATGGATTGGTTAAATATAGTTAGCATTATTCATATATCCCTTATTGAGGGTACAAGCAGCGCCACACATCCCCCTCCTCTCTTTCTAACTTTATTGTTCACGACGGGGAAGAACTGAAGGCAGTAAAATAAAATCAAATCAAGTTTACAACAAGTCTGGAAACGGGTCTTTACAGCAAAACATTTTTCCGAGTGGGTTAAATACCAAGAGAAAAACTGAATAGTGTTTATAACTGATGTTTTCAATAGTGTTTTCTGCCAAATTACTGTCACAGTTAATCAATGTATTTTCCGAGTTTAACAAACAAATCAATCTAGGACAAAATATTTCAAATACGAGAGAGAAAAAAGACGATGGGCCTCCAGACAAGCAGAAGGTTGGGTGGTTGAGCAACCCGACAGGCGGGAGGGCAGAGGGACTGAGGAAATTACACACAAATAGACAGACAGACGTACAACTGTGGTACATTACTTATTCGGATCAAAACATCGAGAGACTAAAGCAACATAAAGTGTATGGCTAGGACAAACTGACCCGCGCAAGGAATAAAAGATGAGGGACATCTAGGATATGAACGGCATCAATGGAGATCTCAGACAAGAAAAGAATCCCCTTCTTCCGCAAAGAAAGAAACAAAAAGGATTGCTTCAATGCCGTTGTCTTAGGGAAAATACTTGAAACCAGATTTTTTACTTACAGCTAATTAAAAGAAGTAATTTTGATAAAACACTTGAACTAGTTTTTATTTCGCCTTGTTCCTGCTTTCAGTGCTGAATCTTTCAAGACAGTATATTCTTGTACCATCAGCGCTTTGAATACTAACTTTTGCAAATAAAACGAAATAATCCGAGATGTTCATAGAGTCCAGTTTATTTCAATTATTACGGTAAAATAGAAAGAAATTATGCAGGAACTCGGCTTATTTTCGTCATCATATAAACCTTCTGAGAAACTATTAACGACTCTTGCCAATTCTGCGGACTACAGGGAAGTGCAGTTAGGTCTTTCATTTTCACAGTTCGATATTTTTTACAAACAATAGGGACAGCACAGTCATAAACTGCGACAAAATGACTTTTTCCAACCAGTATGAAATGTTTGTTTCATCCAGTAACCCATAGAAACTCTCTAAAGACTACTTAGAACATTGTAACAAACAAAATTAATGAATCATTTGAAGGTAAGGAAAGTGCCATTTTCTAATGATATGAAAAACACTGTGGAGAACAGACCAATCACTTGTACAAACAATTGCTCCTTTTTCAACAATATTTTCAAAAGCTGGCCAATTTTGTTACTTAAAAAGTTATGGTATGAAAATCATACTTTTACAATGATAATAATTTTAGCATCTTAAAGGTGGGTATTTAGTATTTTCACATCCCATCAAATTAAGATATATATATATCACTGACATTAATATATATAAAAAAAACTAGAAGATCCTGAAGGGCCTGAATATGCTCTACTTGCACAGATTTTGCTTTTAAAAAAAGCAAACATTAGGATTTCATTATGCAAAGAGACAAAAATTGACATTTTCAACTCAAAATGGCTACCTTTCCATTACTGTTTGTTGAATTTTTTCAAACTCAACAGGGTTAAAAAGCTATTGATGGGATAGATAAACAAGCTGAAAAATTCACAACAATCAGATCACAAATAAATACTTTATCATGTAAACAAGCAATGAAATTGTTCAACTTGAAATGGCTACTTTTCCCAAACTGTTTGTTAGATGTTTTTCAAAATCAATAGGGTTTAAGCTATTGATGATATAAACAAGCTACGCAAATTTCATGAAAATCTGACTTCAAATGCAGACTTTATCGCTTAAACAAGAAATGAAAGTTTTCAACTTCAAACGACTACTTTTCCCATAATGTTAGTTTTTTTTTCAAAATCAATAGGGTTGGAGCTATTGATAAAGATAAACAAACTCTGCAAGTTTCACGGAAATCTGACCAGAAATACAGCGTATCGCGTAAACAAGAAATGGAAATTTTAAACTTGAAATGGCTACTTTTCCCATACTTTTCATCAGATTTTTTTAAAAATCGATAGGGTAAAAGCTATTGATAAGATAAGCAAACTGTGTAAGGTTCACGAAAATCTGACGATAAATAAAGACTCTATCGCGTTAACAAGAAAAAGTCTAACGGACGGACAGTCGGACGGACGAACGGACGGACAGACGGCGGAAACCACGCCGTGACATTATCTCTGCTGGCTTTCAGCCAGTAGAGCTAAAAGAAATATATAAATCATCAATAAACAAGAATCATAAATTACAAAAAAAAATGTTTTTGGCGGTATTCCCTTAAAAGGCTACGTAGCCTCTTAAGCAATTTTTAGATTTCCCGCCAAAAGAAAAGCATTGTGGGAATGTTAAGTGACTGGAACGTGACTAATGACGCTGAAAATCCATAACATAACAAAAATTTGTCTTCTTCGGACGCCATGTTTGAACTTCGTCTGTATATTTCCGGTATGTAGATGAGCGAGTTGCTCATGTAAAAATAAACCGTGTTTCCCGTCGGTGTCGACCTGGGCTTTAGTAAAACTCTAACTTCTTTTATTGTCCGATGGTTTTTGACTACTGGGATTTTATGAATGAAAATTATAAGACTTTGGGAGCAAAAGGATAATATTTTTGTATTCTTGTAAAATTTTCGTCCATAAATCTGAAGGGCCACTTTTAAGGCTAATAACTCAGTTTTCGGAAAAAAATTCAACAAAAAAAGCTAATTCCATCTAAAACATAAAGAGAATACTTTATAATACTGATAACATTCGTTGCCCTTTAGCATTTATTCTTTGCATCAAAAAGTAATTCTTGGTATAAATGTAAAGAGAAATTGGTAACATTATAAACTATTGTTCAATATCAAACTCCATTTAGACATGCAAATATACGTCACAAGTTTATACACGTCCTAGAAGGGAAATAACGTTCTCCCCAAAACTGAATATGATTAAATAGATGATTTCAGTGCAGAAATTAAAGAGCGGAAAATATGGAACCCTTCGTGCTCTAACTGGTACGGAACCAAGGGAGATACAAAGACTTTTCATCTCCTGCATAGCAATTTAAGATCAGACTACACAGAAAGTGAAATCTGATCTTTGACCTACACCCTCAAGATTCTTGGTGTGTGTGCGTGTGTGTGTGAGAGAGTGTTTTTTCTTAGCTCTAGCCAATGCTCTCCTTCTTATTTTTGGAATTTGTATTTCTGTTCGTCAGAGAAAAAGTCAGATTTGTTTGCCACCGAAATATTTATCCAGAGCTGCAAATCTATCCATAGTAGTGAAAGGCGTTTTAATAGACTTAATTTAGACTTGTCCAAATTGAAAGAATTTGCAGACGACAAAATAAATGTGACTCAAAAATTGAGAATTAACTTTAGGAGAGTAGAAAACATTGTTGGAAAAGGAGAAAAAAAATGCTGGTTACCGGCATTTTCTCCTTTTTAATGTTTTCAGAATGCTTCTTCCTCTGGGTCGTAAAAACCACGGATTGTTTGGTAAAAAGATAGCTACTAGAAAACAGATGTCTTCTTCAAATGATTAACTGATGATTACATCACTTTCTCAATGTTTTAGTTATTTCACAGATGTATATTGTCATTCAGTCGTGTATTTCCTTGATTTCATCGGTATTAGAACATGGCTTCTGACGTGACTTGCTAAAGAAAATACCCGGTATAAACACAATGTTGGGGGTGATGATCGAACTCAAGATCTCTGGTTTTCTCACCCAACACCTTAACTACTGACACATGCAGGAACTTTATTCATGTCACCCTTGACAAGTCAATTATGACCGCTTACGCAAATGCAGATTCAGCCAAATGCGGTCTCAAAATATTTTTAGAAGAACGCACTGACCTTGCAATAAATGCGTTTCCTGTGCTAATTTTAAATTCCTATTTCAAATATATATAGGATATTTGTTGAAAGATCGAAATTTATTTCATCGAGTGCCCCATCGGTAATAGTTTCACGAGTGGCGCAGCCACGAGTGAAAGTATTACCGATGGTTTTCACGAGATAAAACGAATTTCGATCTTTCGCCTAAAAAAAAAAAAGTATTTATTTCATGCTTTTCTGGGAGGAGCTTTATTAAAACCCAGTACAGTTCTTTTTCGTTATTCTCTGTGGCGTACCCCTTCCGCATAGCAACGAATTACAATATTACGTCAAGCGCGAGAAATGTAAAGTAAATGACGTCATATTTCCATCTGGTTGCGAGGCATGCGCAATTAACCTAGGCAACAAGAACATGAAAATCGGCATTTTCACTGGTGGTACCGGTGTAAGCTCGAAAAATATTTTTACTGCTGTTTCTCAATATCCTACTGGAAAGCATGAAATATTAAACTTTAGGTCTTTATACCCCCGTCACACCAAACTCGTTCTCATCCCGCTCCGAAAATTTTTGGACAGGTTATGACGGGAAGGGTACCCCAGAACTTTGAGTCTGCTCAAATTTGTTTGCCATCCATCTCATTCTGTAATTAGACGGAGTGACGACGCACTCAAAATTAGATGGACGTTATACGAACGGAACTGCCGTACTTTGATCCTAATAAAGACGCAGTACAGTCCGGCATCAATTGGCAGTGCGTTTGCATTTCACCAAACGATATTACGCGTCCTGTCCCGACTGCAACCATTTTACGATTTTGTTGACCGGGGAAAGACTCTTTAAGATCAGTATTGGTGAGACAAGGGCTTCTGTCATTATCAGGCCAAACTTACACGTTCTACCCCGACCGCGACCCATTTTCTGATTATGAGAGGACGGGGTAAAACGTTCTTAGAACAAGTTTGTGACGGGGGCTTTAGGGGTTCACACGGAGTAATACATGTAATTACGATAACCAACATTTCCTAGTTTCGGTCGCCGGATGTAATGACATGTATTTCTAACACGCAAGGAAGCAGTTTGCGTTCGATGATGAAGTTAGACATTCGATGGAGTTAGACAGTAATTTAAATGGTTATATTTGTAACATTCGTCAAAATATCGCTGTTTTAAGCCTTTTTCTCGTTTCCTTTCTTTTAACCGTTATCCTGCGGTATAAATTATAGAAAACTTTCAAGCTGATAGACAAAACCCGACAGATAATATATATCTTCTCTCTCTCTCTCTCTCTCTACGAAAAAAAAATCCTTGTCGGACAATATAGATCAAGATCAGACTGCTCGTTCTGTGCAGTCTGATCTTGATCTACGCTGTCCGCTAAAGGTCAGTGCGTCTTGCTTAGCACCCTAAGGGTTAATCTTACAAAATGTAGACAGCATGATCCAAGATCAAATTACATTGTTTAAAGGCTGACAGTAAACTCCTTACCGAACTATATCATTTTAACAGTTTCAAAGCATTTGCAGACGAAAAAGTACCTTAAAAACTGAAATTCATTTTTGAAAAGCACGAAAAAAAAGCATTGTGGGAAAAAGAGTAAATGCTGGTGATCAATAACACCAAAACTAAATCTAGGGTAAATGACGACATAGATATACAGCCCGTTGGGAGAACAAGTGAAAATAATGTCTGATTGCTCATTATGCAATCTGTCATGTCCAACTCTATACCTGACGATAACAAGTTCAGGTTTGTCTTCATTTAAACCATATGCAGACGACCATTAGATATGGAACATATGGTGATTTATCCTTAGACAGGTAAATTGTGGGTAAAAGAGAAAATGCTGGTTTCAGAAGCCTTTTTTAGTAGGCCTGTTAAAAGACGGTATTGTTCGGCAGAGTATTAAAGGACAAAATACTGTCCCATGATGCCAGGTCGTATTGAACTAATTGATAACATTTCCAAAATATGTCTCCTCACGTTACAGATATAGACTATTGGAATCCTTAAAACAACTGAGGGTTTTTTTCCGAGTTGCATGAATATGATAATTATAGGTCTCTCATCGCTATTTGCGAAAACATGGTGCTTTTTTGCCAACGATATAGGTCAAGATCAGACAGCCGGATCTTGCGTCTGATCTTTGAATGTTCCTTGAGGATGCCGAAAATTTACTGTAACGAAAAGCTTAAAGTTTAAACTTAGATCACACTGCAATGTCTGCGCAAACTGACCTTGAATGACACTTTTTGGAGATGCATCAATTACTATTTACACATAATTATGGTTCATAATATGTTTAAGCCTAATTAAATACGATCTATTACAGAATCACTGTTTCGAACAAACACAGATTGTCTAGTTCCAAACACAACATGACTTTGTTGCTTGACTGTTGTCTTATCTCTGTATTGTCACAATGACCGCAGCTTTGACGGACGACCAGGGTACGTATTCAACAATCATTCACATTGTTTGTCTCGCTAAGGTTTTTAAAGTTTGAAAGTAACACAACTTCTGATTGGCTATACCATTTGGTTAAGCCAGTCAGAATTTGTGTTACTTTCAAATTTAGACAATTCTGGAAAGTAAAGCTGAGAACGTTCTTGAAAATAGTAGCTGAATACGGATCCAACAGAGTTCGGTTCCATCAATACAATAAAATGAAAACTGTACATACATTCCAAGTGTAAAGAAATAACTACTCAAAAATAGGAATGAAGGAGCGAACAAGATAAATCAATACTTCAGTATTTTGAAAATTATTATGTAAGGTCGAGTTCCAGATGAGGGGAGATAACAATCAAATCCTAAAACCATGATTTCATGGCTGAAACCTATGTTGTAGGTGCTTAGGCTGAGATTGTCATGTCAAATTAATACCTACAAATTAATACCTACAACAGAGATAAAAACTACATGTAGAAAAACCTCTAGAAACCTGTGACCATTTGTCTAGGTCTTGTGCCATGGAATGCTGGGCCTAATTCAATGAGTTAGGTTTTAAGCTACCAAAAGTAACTTCAATGAAACGTAAATGACAACAACGATGCCCAACGATTTCTTTGGAAATGGTTCTACTGGATCGATGGTATTCTAGCAAGGAATATGGGGCGTGCCTAGGTACACACGCTTATTTTTAAAAAATAAAAACAGAAGGGCCAAGATGGTCATGGGTCGCTCACCTGAATTTATGAGAGGCCTATAACATTTTTTTTTGTAAGTATTGAAATTTTGGAAACTAAATAATTTATTTTGCAGAGCAATTTTCATAAGGTCACCTGTAAAAACCATTTCAAATTCTGTCACCACCCCTACAATCATCACCAATGCCATGTTTTTGACGAATCAGAATTCTGCAAATAAATTTTGGGAAAGGTCACACAAGGACAATTTCTTGTAAAAGAGCACATGCCCGATGGTGGATGAAAAATGTTAAGTCGAAAAAAGAGAACTGCATGCAGCATTTCGCCAACAAATTTTGGAAAGCGTCACCCAAGGAACATTTACGTAAAATTATTTCAAAATATGACCAGCCGTTTCAGAGAGGATTTTTTTTTAAAGAATTTGTTAGAAAATTCCTTTCTGTTGCCATGGCAACAAGAGATTGTATTGGAATCAAATTCTGTGATCACTTTTTGAAGAAGACTTCCCAAGGAACTTTCCACCTAAGTTTGGTCCTAACTTGCCGAGTTTAGGCGGAGAAGATGTTTGAAAATTTTGTGAAAACATGCAAGTGCAAAGATATTCTTTCCTCCACCGCCCCCTCCCCCATCACGGTCATGTTTTTCAACGGATCAAAATTTCTCAAACAAATTCTTAAATGAGTCACCTGATGAGCATTTCCGTGAAATTATTTCAGAATCTGACCAGCGGTTTCAAAGGAGAAGATTTTTAAAAAAATTTCTTAGAATTTATTTTTGTGTTGCCATGGCAACCAGAGTTTTTGAAAGAATCGAATTTTGTGATAAGTCTTTTTAGAGGCCCTCCAAAGGAACATTCAGGCCAAGTTTGCTTCCAATTGGCCCAGCGTTTTAGGAGGATAAGATGTTTAAAGAAACATCACATGAGTACACAGAGCATGTTTTTTGACGGATCAAAATCTTGAGACGGTTTTTAAAAACGGTCACTCAAGGAATATTTCTGTGAAAATATTTCAAAATCTGACGAGCAGTTTCCGAGGAGAAGAGTTTTTAAGAGTTTCTTAAAAAAATTATTAGTTACGACTACAACCAGAGTTTCTTATTGAATCGAATTCTGTGAACAGTTTTTAAAGAGGACCTCCATAGGTACATTCCAGCCAAGTTTTGTCCCAAATGGCCAGAGGTTATGGAGGAGAAGATCATTTAAAGAATCATTGACACCACACCCACTACGGCCATGATTTTCGACGAATCAAAATTTCAAGACCAAGTTTTGAAAGGGGCAGCCAAGAAACATTTCTGTGAAACTATTTCCAAGTCCGAAAAGCGGTTTCAGAGAAGAAAATTTTTTAAAGATTTTTTAGAAAATTCAGTTTGGTTACCATGCCATTGCAACCAGACATTATGAATCATATTCTATGAACGGTTTTTAAAGAGGACCTCTTAGGAACATTCTTACCAAGTTTGGTCCAAATTGGCCGCGAGGTTTAGGACGAGATGATGTTTAAGGAATCGTTAACACCACAGACTTGAAAAGGACCCAATTGGCCCAGCGGTTTAGGAAGAAAAGATGTTAAAAGAATTGTTGACGACGGTCACAGAGTGATCCTAAAAGCTCCCCTTCAGTACGTCGTGCTCAGCTGAGCTTTGAAGGTGTGTACACGTTGCCATCTCGCACCTGAATGAACTTTGTACCAACTACATGTACAACCTGCCTATCTGAATCAGATGCCGCACACTTCGATAATCGGCTACTCAACCTGTTGAAGTATTTTTCATATTTCATGCCAGGGTATCAAAAGACATACGAATATATGGGACAGTCACATAGACAAGGTTCGATTACGTAAATTCGTATTTAAAACAAGTAAGATGATGTCATTACTGGATCATTTTTCATCAACCATTCTCAAGTACCTTTCCAGTCTTATTCTCCAGAATTTTCTAAATTTGGAAATTACACAACTTTGATCTACTCAATCATTTTGGTTTTTGCAATCAGAGGTTATGTTACATCCAAATTTTGAAAATCTTGGAGAATAAACGAAATGTTCTTAAGAATCACTGGTGAATATGGAACTTGATCTTAAAAAAAAAACAAAACAGAGATATAGATTGCAAAATGACCACCTCGTTACTGATACGCACAGTTTTGCACTTTTACTAAGAGTCATCTTCAAAATATACTTAATCGTAATTAGTGTTTTACCAAAAATCTATATCGGCAAAAAATTCTAAATAGGTCCCTTCAACTAAAATGAAAGTCTAGGGAAGTAACATAAAACATATATGACAACAAAATACTCACTCCATTACACTTTTCTTGTCTACAACTTTTACAAGTGTTCAATTAAAGACGAGGCGCCTACAACATGGCTGAAAATATACTGAGTTGGTAAAGATAGTTGTTCTCGAATGCGAATTTTTTGGCCGTGTAATGCAGAGAAATGACCCTGCCCTACAAAATGACATGGGTCTTTATTCTATGTAGAGAAATGACCCCATAAGTCATTTCACTACGTAGAGGAATGATCTGGGTCATTATTCTACGTAGAGAAATGAACCTCTGGGTTCATTTCTCTACGTAGAAAAATGACCCTGGTCATTCCTCTACGTAGAGAAACGACCCATGGGTCATTTTGTAGGGGAGGGTCATTTCTCTGTATTACAGCGGCTCACAATAACATCCAAATATGAAAAAGGCACCCTCAACGTCTCATTACCGAGACAAATACTAGCTGGACTTTTTTTTTTTTATCTCTACCCCCTTTACTCATACGCAATACCTGTGGACGCATACGCAAAGTTTATGCTAAGAAAACACATGCCTTGTCATTCTAAAACATGCAGAAACAATATCCGTCTCACACTTGGAATAGTGGGCGGCAATATTAGCCTAACTGTGTAATAAATCAACATTAATACCTAACTCCAAAGTATTCCTTTACCTTTGACGTTTTCGAAATGCGTTCTTTGAAAAGGCTTAAGAACTCGTAAAAGAAGTCCTCCGTGCATCTCTGAGTGCGTCTCTCTCTCTTTCTCTCTCTCTCTCTCTCTCCCATTCACTGCGTGCTCCCTCATTTATAAAATAATTATAAGAAAACAGCTAAAAAATAATAAGCAGTAAAAAAATAACTTTGTCGAAAATACTTTCATAATAAATCCATAGAAGTAACGTTACTCTCGAACTTACGACCTCTGAATACGGAGCCGGTGATTACTTAGCGATCAGTCCATCAGCTTGCGCAGCGATGCAAGGTTTTAGCACTGATAAAGCTCTAGACTGAAGCCCTAGAGAGCCAAGCTGTAACACAATTGGCATTTCTCGTTTAGGACTCTTGTCCCGCGAAAAGAAGCGCTTTAAAAAAATGATGTTTAACCCATTACCACTCGAGAAAAATTTAGACTGGTCCAAATTGAAAGCTTTTGCAGACGACAAAATAAAGGTGACCGAAAAATGAAATTTGTTCTGGGAAGGGTAGAAAACACTGTGGGAAAAGGAGAAAATGCTGGTTACCAGCATTTTCCCCTTTTCCCACAGTGTTTTCAAAAGGCCTTTTTCTCAGGGGCGTCAAAAGTAGGGGTTGTGTGGTAATGAGTTAAGCAAGGGCTTCAAGTTTCCCGCTAGGCTATGCCTCTGTGGTAGACCTAAAGCATCCTGCAGGGTCTATTTTAGGAAAGGTGCGTTGGACCATAAATAAATAGCTTATTTACTGAGTAACAAATTAAGAAAAGCCCCGTTGTACAAGATATCGGACGAGCTAAGCATATAAATGGAGAAGTTTCAATTACTAAAGCGGAGATTTTTTCGCCCCAAAAAGACTTAATTTGCACGGCCCGCCAAATATACGATCGCTACTCAATGGTCAATGATAAATAGCCATTCTATTGGTCAGTTTGCCAAAAGCTAATGGTCTTGCATAAAGACAGGCCTTATTCCGCGCGTTTCTTGACCTTTGATGTCAAAGATAGTAGACTGGGATAGGTCTGAATTCATTTTATTTATCTAACCGTTACCAAATAATTCAGGAATTTGACGAACCTCAAGTTGGACGCTTCTGAAAACATGGTGGGTAAAGCAAAAATACTGGTTGCCAAGATTTCCTCCCTAAACCACCATGTTTTGTAACTTGTCTAGCCTATCCTATGTTATTCCCGGAATTTGAGCTACATTTATTTTTCGTCTGCAAAAGCTTTCAGTGTAAGAGAATCTACGATTGTGCTTTTTGGTGAAGGTTTAAAAAACCTTTTACACGTTTAGGGGCAAACACGTAATCTCCTTAACTTTTTATCATACAATCCCTGGTTTTTACGACCCTGAGATAGAAGCCTTTTGAAAACATTGTTTGAAAAGGAGAAAACGCTGGTTACTAGCATTTTCTCATGTTCCCACAATGTTTTCTACCTTGCTGGAAACAAATTTGAATTTTTGAGTTTAGTGTATTTCATAGTCTGCAAGTGTTTTCAATCTGGACCAGCCTAAAATTTTGATCTTTGCTAAAGAGTTAAACAAATTTGAGCCAGGAACTGTACAAAAGGGGGCTTAATGCATCTGCAAAGTATCGACCGAACTATACAGGCTGACATGAGTCAAAACTTTTTGCAATCCGTCAGTTTTCTGTATGGCAAAGGACCATTCTATGTAAAGATCCAGTTGATTATTCAACAAAATGGATTTATGGACCCATACTTATGTGACGACTGGCCTGGAATTATTCACAACTTCTATCACAGTTTGGCATAGACTTTTTACCATACTGTAAAATTCTAGATTTGTCGAAGTTGAAAGCATTTGCTGACCAAAAACTATATGCAACATGCACTACGCTGTCTGTCATAAGGTAGAAAAACATTGTTGGAAAAGGAGGAAGAAAATGCTGGTATGCAGCATTTTCTCCTTTTTCAACAATGTTTTCCAAAGGCTCCCTTCTTAGTGTCTTTAACAGTCGGCATTGTTAGGTATAGGCTTAAAGATACATTTCCACTGGTCATTTTATTGATCACTGTAGCAATGTAATATATTGTAAAACCATACATAATACGTGCCACATAGAGATTTAGGGGGAATCTTTAAGGGTGATCCCTAGCAAATTTTGAGTAGTATATGTTATCGATCTCCCTTTGCTGTGTCATGGTTTATTTCATAAAGACTACTTGAAAGATGTCCTCGTCTCATAGCATCATTAACTCGTTACTAAACGACAATACTTTAGTCTTATCCCAATAGAAAGTATTGCAGATGACAAAAAAGTGACTGAAAATCTAAAATTTGTTTTGTGAAGGGTAGAAAACAGTGTGGGAAAAGGAGAAAATGCTATTTTTTATGAAGTTTTTTTCTTTAGGGCGTCAAAAGTAGGGATTGTGTGGTAATGGCTTAAATCAATCGAAATGTAATTTTCGGATGAATACATGAATGCATAAAATGAGTACATAGCAAGGTATTTCTTGTTTTCCCACAATGTTTTAACACTTTACAAAGCAACACGTTTTTGGACTGAACCAAATTCAAAGCATCTGCAGACAACAAATTGAATCTTAGTAATATGCTGATTTCTGACTTTGACAGAGTAGGAAATATTGTGAGAAAAGGAGAAAATGCTGGTTACCAGCATTTTCTCCTTTTCCCACGATATTTTCCATAGTGTCATAAAAAATCGATATGGTGTGGTAACAAGCTAAAGGCTGCCTGATGAACAACACAAACCGTTTGGGTGCTGGCAATAATGTTTCATTACAGTACATTCTGCAAACAAGAAAAAGTTGATGCAAAGCATCAAAGTTGCCGCAAAAAAATTTGTTTCATGCTTCAAGAAAGCCAGGGCAAGTAAGTAAATGTCAGTTTTCATCAGCAGAATTTTTAACACATTATGAAATTGATGTGAATGTGAACCTGTATCAAAACTTGCCTTCTTTTACAGTATCTAAAACCCTCGCACTGCGCTCTCTTAGCTCTTTTCCAAATGACAAATATCAGACTCTTCCAAATTCAAAGAGTTGGCAGACGACAATTTAAAAAGCTGCAAAAATGGTGGAAAATTCGCTAGTAGTGGGGAAAAAGTATTTGATAAGGGAGAAATTCCTTATAACGACAAATTTCTCCTTATCCAACATGTTTTTCCAAAAGAATTTGACAGCACACATGTGATAACCTGTGTTTGTTTGGGAAAGAGTTAAAAACAGGCCTAAGTTACTAAAACAGGGCTAAGTTACTAAAATGTTGCTGTCCTAGGAAAGTATGATTCAAGAGGACGTAAGTTTGCAAGGCATGCTTTCAATTTAAACAAGTCTAAAACTATACTGTTTAGTGAACAGTGTTAATAAAGAATCATGGTTTTGCATTGCGCTTTAGCGAACAACACAGCGAAAAACTGGCCTCTCTCCAGATTTTTTTCCACAAATTAAATTTATGCAGAGCTCGGTGAGAAATAAACAAAGGAGTTCTAAACAATCTTTGTTTTAAAAACTAAACTTAGAAAGAAGTAACCAATAATGGTCAGATACAATCATAACCATCATACTCGTTCTTTGGCGGAACTTAACACAATTTCAGCAATGTACAATTTTAGCAGTGGTCATTCAACAAAACACACACAAATAGTAGGAAAAACTAGGTACTAAATAATCAGAATGATAATTAAACCTGTGTACGAAATTACCAAAGTGGGTACGAAGTGACCGACTGGGTACGAAATGGCCAAAATAGAAAGTATAGGTAGGTATCGAAAGACCAAATTCGTACGAAATGATCTAGGTACGAAATTAACTAGGTACGAAATGACTGGAAACCTGTACAGAGTTGACCAATGGAAACAGGTCATTTATTTGGATGAGTCCATTTCTCACGAATAGCGAAAATAAAAGTAATAATTTGGCGGCTTTTTGATGTTGTAAGTATTAAAAAATATTAGTATCGTATTGTACATGTATATACTTCGTTGTTTAAGACAAAGTAGAAAGATTCCTTGTTCCCCTATAAAAAAGAAATTCCCATTGTCCATGTCCTAACTCAAAAAAAATATTAAAAATATAGTCGCGCGCTTCTGCGCGGCTACTTATCAAAATACTGATGTATTTTGCGAAAGCGGGAAATGGGGATTAGTATGCATCAGTTTTGCAATCTGATCATACTCTGTTCTCTTAGATATCCATCGTTAACTGTAATTCTCCAACAGGCTGACAGAATTTACGGAATATTTTCAAATTGATGATGCTGATTACTAGCATGTCTCCTTTTCCCATAATGATTTCAAGAACCTCTTTTCTCAAGGTTATTAAAACATTTGATTTATCAGTAAAAGGATTAGGCTTTTCAGCATTTGACCCATTACCACACAATCCCTACGTACTTTTGACGCCCCTGAGAAAGAAGCCCTTTAAAAATACTGTGGGAAAAAGAGAAAATGCTGGTTACCAGCATTTTCTCCTTTACCACAATGTTTTTTACCAAGCTGGTAGCAAATTTCAATTTTTGAGTTCTCTTTATTTTGTAGTCTGCAAGTGCTTTCAATTTGGACCAGTCTAAAATTTTGTCGTTTGGTAAAGAGTTAAGTAAATAACATTCCGATATAACAGTTTTGCCAAGTTAGATTATTAGAGTAGGTCTACAGTCAGGGTGAAACCTGTGTTTTAAAAGGTAAGATCAACTGATAAGTCTGCAACTAGTATTGGTAATATGATTATTACGCATAATGAGTATGGTGGACTGTCCAGTTTTCGAGTAACTTCCGTGACTTTTACAGTTAATGCATATCTAAATGAACTACTGATTACCAAATACATTTTATAATCCAATAGAAAAAGTCGGCTTATATCATGCATATTCAAAGATAACATATATCAGCCTTTAATCTTGTGCCACAAGCTGAATTGACAAATGGGAAAACTCCTTTCGAACTGTAAAATTGCTAGGATTGTAAAACTGCGAGGATTGTAAAACTGCTAGAATTGTAAAATTGCTAGGATTGTTAAATTGCTAGGATTGTAAAACTGCTAGGATTGTTAAATTGCTAGAATTGTAAAATTGCTAGGATTGTTAAATTGCTAGGATTGTAAAACTGCTAGGATTGTTAAATTGCTAGGATTGTAAAACTGCTAGGATTGTTAAATTTCTAGGTGGTACGATACATCACCAGGAAAATAACTGTACTCTCATTGTGGCCAATTTAACGTAATAAGCAAATGACAAAAATTTAGGTTTGTCCAAATCGAAAGCATTTGCAGACAACACAATGAAATTGACTGAAAATTTGAAATTTGTATCATGAAGGGAAGAAAACGTTGTGGGAAAAGGAGAAAATGCTTATTAATGGCATTTTCTCCTTTTCCCACAGTATTTCCTAAAGGCTTTTTTCTCAGGGTGGTCAAAAGTAAGGATTGTGAGGTAATGGGTTAAGAAAACAAGAGGGCCAAGATTGCTCTGGATCGCTCTCTTCAATTTTTGAGAGGACTATAGCCATTTTTTTTTTAGGTATTGAAACACTGGAAACAAAAGTCATTATTTTGCCAAGCAATTTTCAAACGGTCACCTGTAAAAGTCATTTCAAAATCTGACCATCAGCTTCAGAAAAGAAGAATTTTTAAGAGTTTCTTAATTTCCGTATAGTGCAAGTAGCCCCCATTCACCAGAGCCATGCTTCTTGACCTATCAAAATTTTGCGAACACTGTTTGAAAAAGGTCATCCAAAGAATATTTCTGTGAAATTATTTTAAAATCTGACCAGCCGTTTCACAGAAGAAGAATTTTCAAGAATTTCTTCATGTCCGTAAAGTGCAAGTAGCCCCCATTCACCAGAGCCATGTTTCTTGATGGATCAAAATTTCACGAACAAGTTTTAAAAGGGTCACCCAAAGAACATCCCTGTGAAATTATTTTGAATTTAGTGTTTGTTTAGAGCCAAATGGATGCAACTTTTTGTGTACGTGTACGTGTGTGACTGTGTGACATTTCATGTGGTAGTGATTGAAAGGTACACATTGTACATGTAATTTAAGAGTTCTCTCTTTATTGTATTATATATTAGATTGAGTTATCTCCCGTCATCAAACGAACACATTTGTGATATTTCTTTGTTGAAAACATTTAAGGTAATTTTATTTTGCTTGGCGTAATAGCTAAAGCGTGTTTATTTGTAACTTCGGCAGGACATTGACTCAATGTGTGACACTGACTCATTGTGTGACAGGTGTTCCCATTTTTCGTTTATTGCACACACTATTTCTAGTGACGTGATTATTAAATATGGGCGATGATTTGGATACCTATAGATGCCGGATAGGGACATTTTCTCAACCCTGTAGGTGTAGGTCAGGTGCAGAAAGCCTCCATGTGTATAAAATATCCATGTTTATCCGGATAGTGTTATTCTTCTTACTGGCAATTTATTGTATAGAGACAAACCCAGAACCTAGTAATGGGGCCACCGGTATCGGTGTACCGACAGGGAGAGGTTCTAAATCGGGCTCTCAACGCAATCTAGCACGAATGAACAAAAATGTCTTCCGAGAATCGTTTGGCAATGCCCGTTATATCGACACTGTGCAGTCTCCCCCTCGCACTCGGCATTCTCAACGACACACGGATGCCAATCAATCTAATCTGAATTTTTGGATTCATGACGCTAGATCTGATGCCGGATTAGAAAACGAGGACTGTGATTCCAAGGCTATACTTCTTGAAATAAGGAATGATATCAAGTGTATGAATAAAAAGTTTGATAAAATGGAAAGGTCTTATTCAAATCTTGAAGCTGAAAACAAGGCTCTAAGAGAGCAGAACGAACTTTTGAATGAAAAAGTTGAAAGCTTAACTAACACTCTATCTTTGTTAGAGAAGTCTTCCAGACAGAATGAGCTTAACTGTGAAACACTCGAATCACAATCCAGAAGGAATAATTTAAAATTTCACGGATTAAAGATGAACGAGGCGAAACATGGGATCAGAGTGAAACTAAGATTAGACAATACATAAGTGACATTGGAATAAATGAGGTTGATATTCAGATAGATAGGGCACACAGACTCAATTCATTTAGTGCTAACAGGGACCGACCCTTTATCGTTAAGTTTCCTTTATTTAATGATAGGGACAAAATACTAAGGCGTTTCAGAGAGTTGCGCAAGCAGGATGATTTCAGCGGTCAAACTTATGGAGGAATCAGAGTAGTTGAGGACTTTCCTGAGAGAATACGGCGTCAACGAACTTTGTTATATCCCTTTCTGAAGCAAAGTCTTGAGAGTAATAAATCAGCTTATTTCAGTTTGGACAAACTGGTAATCGATGGCACTGTTTATGTTTATGATCATGAACAGAAAAAGCCTGTAGTAGTGCAATAGGGATGTGGCCAAGGTTCTAGAAATCGATGTAGAGTTACAGAAAAATCATTGTATTCAAATAGTCATATTGAAAATAGCACTCATGCGTCCTTGCACCATGAGAAGTTTATAACGTCTAACAACTTGCGGATTTGTTCAGTTAACATTGAAGGCTTTTTAAGTATAAAAATGACCAGCTGTTCTTGAACTACTTGTCTGCGTTCGTTTTATTTTGGTATGTGTGAGACATGGGGTAACCAGAGTGGTGATTTTGATGAAACATTACCTGATTACACCCATTTTGATTTTATACGTTCTAAAAATCCGTCTGCTGTGCGCAATTCAGGCGGAATGACAGTCTTTGTAAGGAAGTATCTGGTAAGCAAGGGATTTGTGAAGCGTATTTGTGATGATTTATCTGATGTTGTAGTTCTGTTGGTAGATAAAAATTTTGTCTGTCTTAACCAGTCAATTATAATGATATTTGTATATATCTCGCCAGAGGGTTCTACGATTTATAGATCAACTGATTATCATAATGGTATTGAGAGGTTGAGCGATCAGATCATCCACATAACTTCGTTATATCCTGATTCTAAGTTATTTTTAGATGGTGATTTTAATAGTAGGATGAAAAATTTTGCTGATATATAGCTGAAGATGATGTTTCTTATATTTTCAATAGTAATGTTAATTATCCTTCGGACCAGAAATCTAAAGACACAAAATACAACAATTATGGTTTGTCTTTGATTGAGTTATGTTCTGCATTTGATATGCACGTATTAAATGGTAGACTATTTAATGATGGTGAGGGTGAATGTACTTGTTTAGCTAACTATGGCGCAAGTGTTGTGGATTATATGATCGCTTCATCTGCTCTTTTCTGCAATGTAACTAATTTTGGTGTGGACGATTATTGTTTTGGTGCTCATTTTCCATTATACTGTGAGTTTCAGTTTGTGCATAATTTACAAATGCTTGTTTTACAGTCAAATAGTTTTAACGTGAATTTGAGTAGAATTTACTGGAAAAATGAGAAGAGAGATGAATTTTTGCAGAACTTTAATACTGAGCTAAATAACATTTATATAGGTGATGTACTTACTAGTTCTATAACAGCGTTGCCTCAGTTGATGAGTGCATTTAAAAAAGCAGCAAAGTGTATGGTTAATTTTGGTAATACAAAGGTTAAAGACTCAAAGCAGCCTCTGTGGTGGAATTCGTCATGTAGAAATAGCAAGAAGAGAAAACAGTTTGCTTCACAAAATTTCAGGTCTTCTGACAGTATTAATGATCTGCAAAGATATAAAGAAGCTAGACATACTTACAGGGGGTTTAGACATCCTATATATCCATTCAAATAGGATTGAAGCTTTATCTAGTCACGATACTCAACCATTTGATTCTTACACTCTTTACCAAACGATTAAATTTTGAGCATGTACCAATTTAAAGCATTTGCAGACATCGAATTTAAGATGGCTAAAATGACGAAAGACGCCCTTGATAGTGTGGATGGCATTGTTAGAAAATGAGAAAATGGTGGATCGAACCTGTGTTTTCTCCTTTTCTAACAATGAACATTTACTTTCCTAGTCTCCAGTGTGTGAAGGGGGTTGTTTAACTGAGCATTTCTGTGGTCCTATGTATTTCATTTCTTGGATTGTTTAGAATAGAAGTGATATTTTTGGTATTAGGATTACTCTATGTTGGAGGGGGTAGTTGCTCAGTTTGATCAATTGCTCCTTCTCATATACCTCTATGATGTATTAAATTAAAAGAAAAGGGTTTTTTATCTTGCGTTGTATAAATTGTATTATGGGCACTGATTTCTCTAGTTTCTCAGTGTGTGCAAGGGGGGGGGGGGGGAGGTTGTCTAAAAGTACTTGTATTTTTATGAGGGTTACTTTGTATGGGAGGAAATGATTACTCAGTGTGATCGATAGCTCCCTCTCATACACTGATTGTAATGAATCCTCTAATGGATGATCTACTCTTGTTACTGTGTGAGAAAAGGAGGAGGAACTAAGAAAGGGAAATGCAAATGATACTTACCTTTTGAAACAAGTATTTAGGTTATGGGGGGGAGAAATGAGGTTATCCTTTTTGTTTTCATTTGTATTGTTTGAATTGTATTATGGGCATTGATTTATCTAGTTTTCTCAGTGAATTATTATTATTAAGAGGACTACTTTGTGTGGGAGGGAGCGATTGCTCGATGTGAGCATTTTTTCCCTCTCATACTATGATTATGTTGCATTTGGTAAATGTATATCGGCTTTCGTTAATGTAAGAATATAACATCAAACAAGTTAATTATTAAGGTAGTTTGAAAATATCCACCTATATAAAACAATCTCAGAATTTGGTGAAGGGATTTTCTATTTGTGTATGTATTGTATTAACTATGTTGTGGGCACTGCTAGGTTTGTTTACAGTACATCAGGGATTGTTTGACATAAATGATTATCCCGTTTTATAATTTCATTTTAATTGTGCAAATAGAAGTGATGTCTTTGGTATAAGGACTCTTCTGTGTTGGACGGAGTTATTGCTCGATGTGAGCAATATCTCCTTCTCATACATTGATTGTGGTGAACAGTTTACAAGTAGTTCTACCTCAATTAATGTTTAAATCATTGTAAGTCATAAAAAAATGATAATGGGAATACCATAAAATGGGTCTTTAGTATAGATTACGGGGAATTAGGATGTATGAATTGTATATGTGTTGTATATACTGTATTATTGGCCAGTGGCCTTGTATTACTTAATAAAGTTTTTCAAAGTTTAAATTTCAAAATTTGACCAGCGGTTTCAGAGAAGAAGAATCTTAAGAATTTCTTCATTTCTGTATAGTGCAAGTAGCCCCGATTCACCAGAGCCATGTTTTTGACAGATCAAAATTTCGCAATTAAGTTTTAAAAAGGGTCAACCAAAGAACATCTCTGTGCAGTTATTTTAAAATCTGGCCAGGGGTTTCAGAGAAAAAGATTTTTAAAGAATTTCGTACAAAATTCCATTTGGTTGCCATGGCGGATCAAATCTTTACTTCCCTATAGCGCAAGTAGCCTATATTCACCAGAGCCATGTTTCTTGATGGATCAAAATTTCACGAACAGGTTTTGAAAAGGGTCACCCAAAGAACATCCCTGTGAAATCATTTTAAAGTCTGACCAACGGTTTGAGAGAAGAAGAATTTTAAGAATTTCTTCATTTCTGTATAGTGCAAGTAGCCCCCACTCACCAGAGCCATCTTTCTTGACGGATCAAAATTTCGCAATCAAGTTTTGAAAAGGGTCACCCAAAGAACATCTCTGTGAAATTATTTTAAAATCTGGCCAGCAGTTTCAGAGAAGAAGATTCTTAAAGAATTGCTTAGAAAAATCCATTTGGTTGCCATAGCAACCAGAGTTTTTGACGCAATCAAATTCTGTGAACAATTTTTAAAGAAGACCTCCCAAGGAACATTCCAGCCAAGTTAAGTCCAAACTAGCCCAGCGCTTTAGGAAGTGTCGATGCTTAAAGAATTGTTGACGATGCACGACGGACGAAGCACGACGGTGGGCGGACACCGGGTGATCCGAAAAGCTCCCCTTGAGCACGTTGTGCTCAGGTGAGCTAAAAAAAGGCACCAACAAAAGTGTTTGCACCATGGCTCAAACTCATTTCTTGTGAAATGATTACCATGAAAATCTCCATCAACTGAACAAATCCTAATCATCCAATCACTGTAAGCCATGTTAAGTCTGTATAAGTGTTAATATATCAATAGAAGCTATCAACAAACTTGAGTTACAAATTAAAATAAGATCATCTAAATCATTTTTTGCCTTTCATGTTTGTTTTTTTTCCTTAAATCAAACAGACTTGTTTTGAATACTTTAAAACTGTTTGCAAATTATTTGTGTTTTCTCAAATTTATATGCTTTTTATATATGATGCGGGTTTTGTCCTAGGGGGATTTTATCCCATGTGGGTTTTGTCTGGGGGTTCAATGGGGGTTTTGTCCTAGGGGGTTTTGTCCTACACTCGACCATGACTACGGGTAGCCAGATACTGACTTCACCCTTTACCATACAAACCCTAGGTCTAGTTTCCAATACCCAAAGAAAGGATGTTTGAAAAACAGTGTGGGAAGAAAATAATGTTTACTGTTTAAAGGTCAAATCATAAAATAATTTGACCATACTGTTTTTTTTTTCTCCAATCAGCTGCATATGTTTTTGGTTCATAATTCTTTTGTTGTCTGCAAATGCTTTTAATTTGGACTATTCTAGAATTTTTGTGTTTGGTGAATGGTCAGCTGACCATTTGTTTTTTACAACCCTGAGATAGAAGCCTTTTGAAAACATTGTGGAAAAGGAAGAAAAGGCTGAAAAGCTTGAAAGTTAACATCATTTGAAAAATCCAGACTTTGCTACGTGCAAAATTTATGTTATGAATTTAGATGAATACGTTATGTTGTTGCCTTTGAAAATATTGTGAGGAAAAGAGAAAAATGCTAAGATTTTCTCCTTTTCCTATAATGTTTTCCATCCTTTCCAAATCAAATTTCATTTCAAGTTTTTTATTACCATTTTTTTTTTTTTTTTTGTCATCTGCAAATTTATGCTTTCAATTTGGACTGGCCCAAAAATTTGGCGTTTGGTAAAGGGTTAATTAACCCTTTACGAAACAATTCCTGTTTTTACAACCCTGAGATGGAAGCCTCTTTAACACACTGTGGGAAAAGGAGAAAATGCTGGAAACTAACATTTTCTCCTTATCCTACAGTGTTTTCTATCCTGGTGGAAACAAATATCAATTTTTCAGTTAAGTTTACTTTGTTGCCTGCAAGTTCTTTTCATTTGGACCTGTCTAAAATTTTGTCTCTTGGTAAAGGGTTAAATGTTAAAAACATTTGGGAAAAAAAGGGAGAAAACGGCACCAATTTCTACTTTGTCCAGAATGTAGATCT
The DNA here is from genome assembly GCA_943736015.1 of Tridacna crocea. Lineage (NCBI taxonomy): Eukaryota > Metazoa > Mollusca > Bivalvia > Cardiida > Cardiidae > Tridacna > Tridacna crocea. The sequence goes on from OX031070.1 coordinate 29,503,861, forward strand.
AGAAACGATGAAATATTACGAAAAACAATTAAAGGAATTACTTACTTTATGTTTGATTTTCTTTTCGGAGATTGCCATTGCGCAATATCTGTCTTTTGGTTTATGGCCTATCTCCTTTCGACTCGGAGTTTCGAACAATGTCGGCGCAGCATCAGGTTTTAACCGCAGCCTAAAATTCCTATAACCAACTTCTTTTGCGAGTTTTGGACGTATTAAAAACTGACTGTCCTCGAAGTGTTTCAGACACAAGTTGGAATGAACCGATGGCACGAAAACGTCGTTACTGTCCGGCCCCGGTTAAACGTTGAATCCATAGTTTCCTCCTTTTTAATTCCTTCGAAATTTTGAACATACTAATTCTATGTGTTCCCGATTCGACGTTGAAGCCATAGGCTGCATAATTTACCATTTTTTCGGCTGAAGTCTTTGTTAATACTTAGATATCTGCGTATAATCATCAGCGTTCCTAATAATTTCTACTGGCTGTAATGACAGGCTTGCACGACTATGACGTCACACAGGTACGGAAGATAAGCGAATCAGGGGAAGTAAGCTATGTACCATTTTTGGGGCCGTATATCAGCGTGACAATTCGAGCGTGATTTATGGCACGTTACAGGGTGGTATTTATGAAAACTGATGGACACGTGTTTTCTAACATCATTTGCAGCTGATTGGAGTGGATTACAAAAAAAAAACAGTATGGTCAAAATATTTTAGGATTTGCCCTTTAAATTCCAATTCCAGTCTAATTATAGATCGATGTAGAGAGTAACATAATCTCTGATAGCCTAAACTATTTGGTTTAGCCAATCAGAAATGGACTGCAACCCGCAAAATTGGACATTCGGACATTTGCGTAAAATCTCGTCTCAGATAAGCCTGCGCAGTCCGCACAGGCTCATCCAAAACGACACTTTCTGCTTTCATGTAGTTTTCTGTTTTGCGCAAGTTTACTTTTGCACACAGTGTCGTAACGGATTAGACTGCGTAGTCTGCACAGTCTGATCCAAGACGAAATTTTACAAACATATCAGAATGCCCCTTTTCCTAAATTGTGAAAACACTTAAAATTTAGAGTAAGACTAATATCAGGAATGGTTGGTGAACACAAGCTCTGGTAACTAAGTCATAACATGCAAGATTGATTACGAGCTGGGAGTTTTGAGCTCGAGGCCTGTTGTCTCGGCGAATTTTTTCCGTGATCTCAATGACTTTTTGCATACAGTGTAGATCAAGATCAGACTGCACAGAACGCACAGTATGATCCTGAACCTACACTGTCCGATAAGAAGACATCTCCCCCCCCCCATACTTTTGAAGTAGCAAAATATAGTTTTTATACCATCAGCTTAAAAGTTTCATTTCGTTTATCTAGCAGGATAAGGGTTATATAGCCATGTACAAGATGTAGCAAAGTGACAACGAAACAGTCTTAAACAGAAAATCCTAGAGTTCGGAGAAAAGCCCTAAATGGAGACTGACGGACGCTATTTCCCAGAAGATCGGAACCGCTAAAATCCAATTACAGAAAACATTATGGAGTATTATAGAAAAGCATCAGACGCTATTACTGATGCCATGATGAAACAATGATTGGTCAACTCCTGACTTATCGGGCAAAACAAGACATTGTTTAACTCTTCACCAGACGCTAAAAATTCCAGACGTGTCCAAATTTAAAGCATGGGTTAATAACACATTAACTCTTTAACAAACGAAAGAATTTTAAACTGGTCCAAATTGAGAGTATTTGCAGAGAATTTATTAAATCTAACTGAACTGATGGCAGTTGGCAGCGAAAGTAGAAAAAACCTTGTTGGGAAGGAGAAAATGCTGGTTAACAGCATTTTTTCCTTTTCCAAAATGGTTTTCAAATGACCAATACCAGACTGTAAAGCTGCTGTCGAATTAGTAAATTTCTCCATCCGATACTTTTTTCTTTACTATTGATTAAAAGCCAACCCCGGTAACTCACTTGGTAGCGTGCAGGACTTATGAACAGGGGGTAGTGGACTCGATCCTTGTCTCGGCCAATAGCATTCCGAGGATTGATGATAGTGATCGTGAAAGGACTTTGATTCGTGATTCGATGGTTGCTGGTTCGATACTTGGTTGAGGTAAGTTTTAAGGCCCTACCGAATAGGTCGGTGATAGAAATTCGTACTTGTGACCTACAGTCGATTAAAACAAACTCTCCGGCGATGTTTCGCCTTGAATCTCTGATGTATATGAGACAAGTATTCAGTGACTTGGAAGGAAAGTCGTGTCAGTACTGGCGTGAGATACCCAGGAAATACGAGGGGTGTTCGAAAAGTTTCGGGACGATTGGCGTCATTCTTTTATTTATTTAGATTTTTTAATGATTTTTTCGGTAGTGATAGCTACAACTGTACTCTATAGGTTAATCGAAACAAATAAACGAAGATATCTGCCACACGTGATGAATGGTCACTATAGCAACGTCAAGTCGACGTGAGCGGGGCACCTTGACGTCAATTCACAAAATAACTTCTTGTTAATCGCAAGTATCGATCACAATAAGCACTCCAGTATGTTTTTTAATTGTGTATGACAAAAGTATTCGCCCGCAGGGTGCCCCGTCTAGTACCTGCCATCAAAAGCTACAGTGAATCGCCGACAGTAAGGCTTTCCTGAAACAGTACAGAGAACGTGGTGACAGGTTCTTGGTATTCATTATTACGGCCGATGTAACTTTGATTGGTTTGTATGATCTAGAGACCATGCAAGACAGTTCTGTGTGGAAAAAACCCTTAGTCACCCTTGCCTACAAAAGCAATGGTGAAACGTTTTATTTTATTGAAATAAACAGAGTTATTCTCTGCCACACACTGCCGATTGGGAAGACAGTCGCAGCACAGTATTACTCGAACGTACAGTATTTTGATTTTTGAACTGCATTATGTTCTTATTTTATATGATGACAGAATTGGTTGGTGAAACTAGTGATTTATAAACATAATTTCGTTGTGCATGTATATAGATGCATAGGTTCAACCATAAGCTCGTTTCAGGTGCACCTGCACCGACATGATTTGACCAGGGCTGTATAAGAGAAACGACCAAAAGAACCCGGTACATTCTACTTAAATCACAACAACGCCACACCTTATACATTATCAACTAACAAGAAAGTACCTGCTGGTAGATAGAGCAACTCTATTGTGCACCCACTATACTCTCCTGACTCGCATCGTGTAATTTTTGGTTATTCCCCACTATCAAGCGTTACTGACGCGTTCACTATTTCGACGACGTCGATGACCTTCCGTCGTGGTCAGGGAATGTACAAGGAACATTCTATCATCAGACTTCAAAAAATGTTTTAATTTGTGTGTATATAGGCATCAGAGGCGCATTGAGCCTACCGAGGAGTATTTTGAATAACTATGACTATTCCAGACGTTTGTAAATACGAACTTTTTATTTGGTGCATCAAGGTGCCCCGCTCACGTCGACTTGACGTTGCTATGGTGACACTACGTCACGCGTTTCGTGTATCTCTGTTTATTTGTTTCATCATACCTATAGAATATTGTTGTAGCTATCATTACCAAAAAACTCATTAAAAAATATAAAAATATAAAAAAATTGCGGCACTTGTCCCGAAACTTTTCGAACACCCCTCGTACATGCCTAGAACGTCAATACAAATACCAACAAACAACTCACATTTAAAAGGTAAAACTTTCAAATTGTAATGTACCACTAAATCAACAACTAGTGCTGACACCGTCCATAAACATTCTACAACAAGACAAAAAGCAGTTTCAAAATCTTAAAAAAGAGAATTGTTTCTCTTCAAAGTATACCATTACATTTCCAAAAGAAAACGTTTGTATTGTGGGCGGGAAAACAAAACGACGAGTGTAAAATTTCGGTTGAATGGTTGAATGGTGTTTTACGCCGCTTTCAACGTTACTTCAGTCATATCACGGCGACAGTTCACATATTCCTGTTTCCTGGGTTTCACCAGTACTAGGCTAGGCTCCGAAGTGTCTTGCCCAAGAACATTCCTGTGTAAAAAAAAAAAAAAACAATGGAGCTAGTGAGGCTCGAACCCGTGATCACGAGTCCTGTACTTTACCACTGATCCTATTAAAATTTCGGTAGAGTCATGTTCTGTTAACCCATTACCACACAATCCCTACTTTGGACGCCCCTGAGAAAGAAACCTTTAGAAAACATTGTGGGAAAAGGAGAAAATGCTGGTAACCAGCATTTTCTCCTTTTCCCACAATGTTTTCTACCCTTCACCAAACAAATTTTACATTTTCAGTCACTTTTATTTTGTCGTTTGCAAATGCTTTCAATTTGGACAAGTCTAAAATTTTGACGTTTGGTAATGAGTTAAAAGGGGTTCAACCTTTTACCAGACGATACAATCTTAGCCCTGTCCAAATTGAAAGCATTTGCAGACGACAATTTCAATGTGGTTCAAATAGTGCAATTGTTTATAGATAGGGTAGAAAACATTGTGGGAAAAGGAGAAAAGGCTGGCCACCAGCATTTTCTCCTTTTCCCACAAAATTTTCAAAAGGCTTCTTTCCAAGGGTTGTCAAAAGTCGTCATTGTGTAGGAAAAGGTTAAAACATTTTCAAAAAGTATCGGCCCACGTCAGTCTGTGCAGTCCACGCAAGCTTACATGGGTCGAAACTGTTTGCTTATTTGCAATTTGTAGCAAGTGTAATTTAGATTATGGCAGGACTATGCCTCTGATCGATCGAAAACATTCTGAGAAAAGTAGAAAATAATGTTATAAGAATTGTCTGTTTTCTTTTCTAAATTATTTTCATTAGGTTTTCCTCCCCAGTATCGGCTCGGCCCGGTAGATCAGTGATTAGCGTATCTGAGTCGTGACCTGTAGGTTCGATACCCGATTGCGGCGAACTTTCTTTCCGGCAATCTTTCGCCTCTCACCTTTGATACATGTGAGAAAAGTAGTCAGTGGCTTTGGGAAGAAAGTTGTGTCAGTACTGGTGCGAGAAAGTTAGGAAACACATGGGTGCTTCACTGACCGTCATGAAACTGACCCGAGCAGTTAAAATGACCTTAAACTCCTATACAAAACAAACCCTAGGATCATAAACACGCAGATTTATGTCAAACAAGCTTGATATATAATGAGATGTGAAAATGTTGTGGCAAAACAGAAAAATACTCCATACAAAATTGAAGATTTTCCACTTCAAACATGGCCTGCAACACACAAAAAGGGGCACTCAGACATTTGCTTAAGTTGTCGTCTCGGATCAGCCTGCGTGGATTGCGCGGGCTGATCCGAGACGACACTTTACGCGAATGTCCGTATACCGCTTTTCGCGTATTACATGCCATGTATATGAAAAACGGACTATATAAAGTGTTCCGAGACAGAAAGCTCGGTAACGCACAGAACTCTGAAATCACAGGGTCACTGGTTCGAACACGCAGCTTGCTCAGTTTTATCTCCGAGGATCGATGATATTCATTGTAATAGGATTCATTCCTCTCCTACCACTGATCAGAGTTTCGACGATGGCCATGTGGGGGAAAGCAGCCAGTGACTTGGGAAGAACATTATGGGACATGCAAGTAACAGAAACATCAGAAAGGCACGGACAGGTACATTAGCGGCATTAAAAAAAGATAAACAGAACAAAAAGACTACACGTACCGTCTTGAAATGATCCTAAAAATTCCACTGCAAGCGCAATGTGCTTTATTTAATTAACCATAAATCACAACCACTTTTAACCCTTTACCCCACAAGGCATTTCTATGGTATCTCTAATTGACCCAATATAACAGCAAGGATGAAGCCTTTTCTTATGTGTATATGACACCTTGTGCAAGCATAGAAAACATTGTGACAAAAGGTGAAATTGCTCGTCACGAGCAATTTCACCTTTTGTCACAATGTTTTCCAAAGGCTCCTACAAGCAATGTGCAGAAATGAGTATCTATGGAGTAAAGGGTTAACCTTTTACCAAACAATCCCTGGTTTTTACGATCCTGACATAGAAGCCTTGTGAAAACAGTGTGGGAAAAGGAGAAAATGCTGGTAACCAGCATTTTCTCCTTTCCCCACGATTTTTTACCCTGCTGGGAAAAGTCAATTTTTGAGTTACGTTTATTTTGTCGTCTGTAAGTGCTTTCAATTTGCACCAGTCTAAATTTTTATCGTTTGTTAATGGGTTAACGACTGTCTGGTTTTATTTTCCGTCGCGCTTCACACCGCTTTTGAAATCATAATGGTAAAAGTAGGTATTACTCTTAACCAGAATACTCTCTCCTCTTGACACAATGTTTCCCCTTGTGCTGAAATAAATTACCGGATAGCTTCTTCATATTCAACCACCACGATTTTACTGCCATTTGCTTCAAAATTTTTTTAGGGGACTTCTATCAACCTTCCAAATGGATTTCAGTTTTTGTATGGAGTTCAAATCCTAACTCGACCCGATGCACTTTTGCTGACAATGTAGATCAAGGTCAGACTTCAAAAAATGTGTAGCCTGATCTTGGACCTACCCTGACTGATACATCAAACTTTATGCGAGAAAAAAAAAATGAATTTGCACAAAGCTTACTTTAGACTGGATATGATAACGTGACCCTGTCCGAGTCAGATATATCTGAGCCATGCTCTGGGAAAAGGGCGCTTAATGGATCTCCGTTAAACATGATACCAGCCCCAGTCATCACATCCTCGTATACCCCGGGGTCTCCCTATTTGCTACGCTACATCGACCCCTGGGACAATTAATTGAATTTCCCTCGCTTTACCGCTGGCCGAATGCTGGCTTTTCATTGGTTCCATCATCATTTTGTGATGGGCGAGTGGACTACATACGCTATGACGTTTCGTATCGATTTTCGGCGGCTGATTCAAACTTTTATTAGTCATGTTATGTACATACCCAGTTATTCCTAGCTTTGTTCATGTGTGTATCTATTTTTGAATGGTTTTCCCTTGTTGCTATTTTTAGAACTGGATTCTCTTTTGTGGAATATTGTGCTGGAAGTTTCCAGACCGTTTTACAATCTGATTACTAGAAATTATGCAACTGATTTTAACATGAATTTTCTGGAAGTTTCCCTGTTATTATAAAAGGAAAAGCTTTTTACATCTCAGTGTTCACTAGTTAATACATGATTGCCAGACTACAGTGGGGATTATCTTGTGTTTGTGTCCTATAATTAGTGCTTGGATTATATTCAGTTTGGATTTGGATCAGACTAGACTAAAGTGAGGATTACTTTGTGTGCTTAGATTACATTTAGTTTGGATCAGGATCAGATTGGAATTAAGACTGGAATAGTTTGTCTTCTGAATTTAACGTCTAAGGTATTGTTTTGTACTATTGTAACTGTTTATTTGATATTTTTGTTAATAAATTCTGTTAATTGTTATCGTTTGTTGCTGGCTTCTTCTTTCTAGTTACGCCTGACTCGTAACAGAAATTGGGGGCTCGTCCGGGATTGGAAACTAGACTAACGCATTCATTTTCCTTTTGGGATTAACCATCGATTAAAAAAAAAAAAGACATAGACGTTTGCTTTTCACAATTTGAATAAATCTAATACATCCTGTTAGTCAAAATTACTAATCAGTAATTATAATACAATTTTGTAATTGAATCCAGCAACAAACAAACATGTCTTTTGACTTAGATAAATTTACGGCTGAACCGTCTGTGGAGTTATTGAATTTAGGTAAAAAGACTGATTTGCTCAATCTTGCTAAGCACTATAAATTGTCTGAAATAAAGTCTTCAATGCGTAAACATGAAATTAAGAACATTTTGGTACAATATTTTGTCGATGAGGAGATTTTTAATGAAAATGCTCTTTCCCTGATAGTTGACGTTCAGTCAGTTTCAAGTTCGAAAGAACTTGAATTGAAATATCAGATCAGACAATTAGAAATTCAGGAAAGAGAGAAGGAAAGATAAAGGGAAAGAGAAAGGGAGAGAGAAGAAAGGGAAAGAGAAAGGGAGAGAGAAGAAAGAGAAAGGGAAAGACAGAGAGAAGAAAAAGTAGAGAGAGAGAAGGAAAGAGAAAGAGAAAGGGAAAGAGAAGAAAGGGAAAGGGAAGAGAGAGAGAAGGAAAGAGAATTTCAATTAAGAATGAGGGAAATAGAAATGCAAGAAAGAGCAAATCAGCCGAAGCAAAAGATTGAATACAATTTCGATGTTACAAAACATATTAGGCTTGTTCCTCCATTTCAAGAAAAAGAAGTTGATAAATACTTCCTACACTTTGAAAAAGTTGCAGAAAACTTAAATTGGCCAAAAGAGCATTGGACTTTACTTCTGCAAAGTGTTCTGATAGGCAAAGCTCGTGAAATTTATACACAACTAGGTGTTGAACAAAGTCATCATTATGAGACTGTTAAAGAACTTATTCTCAAAGGTTATGAGCTGGTCCCAGAAGCATATAGACAAAAATTTAGAAATTGTAAAAAAGATTCTAACCAGACTCATGTTGAATTTGCTAGAAGCAAAGAACAGTTATTTGATAGATGGTGCTGTTCTAAGAAAATAGACCAAAATTATAATAAACTAAGACAACTTATGTTAGTTGAAGAATTCAAACGTTGTATTCAATCTGATGTTAAGACATTCTTAGACGAAAAACAAGTTGAAACTTTAGAAGAAGCAGCTCGTCTGGCTGATAATTACTACCTTACACATAAAGTTTCTTTTATTGCTAAACCAAAACCTACTTCCTCACATCCCCAAAATAAATTTACGTCTGGTAATTCATCTGGCATGCCCAGTCAATCCAATACACCCAAACCCAATTCTACTAGTGAAACCAAAAGTCAATACCCCTTATCTCGACCCACTTGTAACTATTGTAAGAAACCTGGTCACCTTGTTTCTGAATGTTTGAAATTAAAAAGGAAGTTAGAAAGTGATGAAGCCAAGCCAACAGGGCTCACCACTCTTAGACCAAGGCCACAGTCTTCTATTAAAACCAATACAATTGACATAGTCACAAAACCCAAGTCTGATTCTACTATGGAGATTTTTGAACAATTTATGTTGAATGGTTTTGTATCACTTTCAGGTGATAATTGCCCACCTACCCCTATTAAAATTTTAAGAGACACAGGAGCTTCTCAATCTCTTATTTTAGCAGATATACTGCCTTTTTCTGAGAAGACTTCTTCCGGTACTAGTGTCCTTATTCAGGGTGTAGAGTGTGGAACTGTTAATATCCCTCTCCATTACGTTAATTTGTCATCAGATTTGGTTACTGGGCTTGTGGTTATTGGTATTAAACCTTCCTTACCTTTTAAAGGTGTCCATTTATTGCTAGGCAATGACTTAGCTGGAGATAAGGTTGTAGTAAATCCACTTGTAACTGACACACCAAATGTAGGTCAAACAGATGACCCTATCGAGCAGGAAATTCCTGACTTGTATCCTTCTTGTGCAGTTACCCGAGCTATGGCTAAAAAGGCCATTTTGAAAAACTCAAACTCTGACATTGACTTGACAGATACTTTTATCGGTCAATATTTTAATAATGAGATTAAAAAGTCTCTTGATCCCAGTTTGTCTGATACTCAGACAGACTCGTCAATGTCTTGCCATTCTCCACCAAGGTCTATTGACCAAGGTCACGACACGCTGTCAAAGTCACAGCTTATCCAGGAGCAGCAAACTGATCCTGAGATTTCAAAATTAATTTTTAGGGCTTTACCTGAAGATGAAATTTCACAGGTCCCAATGTGTTACTATATAAAGAATGGGATTCTTATGAGAAAATGGTGACCATTTGATGTCCCAGCTGATGATGAATGGGCTGTTTACCACCAAATTGTGGTTCCAAAGTCATATCGTCATGAAATACTAAGTATAGCCCATGAAAGTCCTATGTCAGGTCATCTAGGTATAAACAAGACCTATCACAAAATTATTACTCATTTTTATTGGCCTGGTCTCAAATCAGATGTCTCTAAATATTGTAAAACTTGCCATACATGTCAAATGGTAGGTAAACCCAACCAAACCATTCCCAAAGCTCAATTACAACCTATTCCTGCTTTTGATGAACCTTTCAGTAGGATTCTTATAGATTGTGTTGGTCCTTTACCTCGAACCAAGTCAGGAAATGAGTATCTCTTAACAATTATGTGTACTTCTACACGTTTTCCTGAAGCTATTCCTTTAAGGAACATCAAAACAAAGTCAATAGTCAAAGCTCTTATAAAGTTTTTCACATTTGTTGGTCTTCCAAAATCAGTTCAGTCTGATCAAGGGTCAAATTTTATGTCTGGTATATTCCAACAGGTTATGCATGAATTAGGGATCAAGCAATACAGGTCATCCGTTTATCACCCTGAAAGTCAAGGTGCTTTAGAAAGATTTCACCAGACATTAAAAAAAATGATAAGGTCATATTGCTTTGACACTGAAAAAGATTGGGATGAGGGCATCCATTTGTTACTATTTGCAGCCAGAGAATCTGTACAAGAATCTCTTGGTTTCAGTCCTTTTGAATTAGTTTTTGGCCATTTTGTTCGTGGACCTTTAAAACTTTTGAAGGAGAAATTTCTCTCAAATGATGAAACACCTTTGAATTTACTGCAGTATGTGTCTGACTTCCGAAATAGACTGTCTAGGGCATGTGAGGTTGCTAGGTCTAATCTTAAAAGGACTCAGGGCAAAATGAAAGCAAGATATGACAACCATGTTATTGATAGAAATTTTAAACCAGGTGACAAAGTCCTTGCTCTTTTGCCAATACCTGGCAGACCTCTACAGGCAAGATATTTTGGACCCTATACTATTGACAAGAAAACAAGTGATTTAAACTATATAATTAATACTCCAGGAAGGCGTAAAAATAAACAAATGTGTCATATAAATATGTTAAAGGAATACTTTGACAGAGATAGCTCTATTTCAAAACCAATTACAGTTGTAAACACTGTCCCACAAGAATCAAATGTATCTGATCTTGAAGTAAATTCGGACTTTATTGATAAATCTGATCCTGGTCCATCTAAACTTGAGAATTCCGATATTTTGAGAAACCTCGACAACAAACTATCTCACTTGGAACCATCACAGCAGGAAGAGCTGAAACAGTTGATACATGAATATGAACATTTATTTCCTGATATCCCCACAAGAACTGATAAAATCTATCATGATGTCATTGTGGAAGATTCTAAACCAATAAAGCAACATCCATATAGAATGAATCCTTTGAAACAGAAATACCTCCAAGATGAAGTAAAATACTTACTGGAAAATGACTTTATTGAACCTAGCCAGAGTAATTACAGTTCACCATGTATATTAGTACCTAAATCAAATGGAACTTATAGAATGTGTACTGACTATCGTAAAGTGAACTCTGTGACAAAAACAGACTCTTTTCCAATACCAAGAATTGATGACTGTATTGACAAAGTTGGAAATTCTAAATATGTCACCAAATTTGACCTGCTAAAAGGATTCTGGCAAGTTCCACTGACTGATAGAGCAAAAGAAGTATCAGCCTTTGCTACTCCAAATGGTCTGTACCAATACAAAGTTATGCCGTTTGGGATGAAAAATTCTCCTGCAACGTTTCAGCGACTTATAAACAACGTTATATGTGGATTAGATGGCTGTGATGCATATATTGACGACGTCATCATCTACTCAGACAGTTGGAGTGACCACCTTCAAAGAATCAGGAAGTTCTTCGACAGACTCAGTAAAGCGAAACTGACTGTGAATCTTGCAAAAACTGAATTTTGTCATGCTACTGTAACATTTCTAGGACATCTTGTGGGACAGGGTCAAGTTAAACCTTTAGAAGCTAAAGTCAATGCTATCTCTGAGTTTCCTGTGCCTAAATGTAAAAGACAGCTGATGCGATTTCTTGGTATGGCTGGCTACTATAGGAAATTCTGTAAAAATTTCTCAGGTATTGCTGAACCTTTAACAAATTTACTTAAGAAAAGCACAAAGTTCTAATGGAATGACAAATGTCAAGATGCATTTGATCGTCTAAAAGCCATACTAAAGAGCGCACCAGTTCTCTTGGCACCTGATTTTGACAAATGTTTCAAATTAGCTGTTGATGCAAGTGATGTTGGTATTGGTGCTGTTCTTTTATAAGAAGATAATAATGGTATTGATCACCCAGTTTGTTACTTTTCTAAGAAATTTAACAAACATCAGAAAAATTACTCTACCATAGAAAAAGAGTGTCTTGCCTTAATTCTGGCAATCCAGCAGTTTGAAGTTTATTTAACCTCTTCAGCTTCACCAATTGTTGTATTCAGTGATCATAACCCTTTAAGTTTTCTACACAAACTTAAGAATAAGAATCAAAGATTAATGAGGTGGAGTTTATTGCTTCAAGAGTTTAATCTTGACATAAGACACTTAAAAGGGAAAGATAACATTATACCAGATGCTCTTTCAAGAGTTTGAAATTCCAGTAGTCACTTTTCCCTAAATGAAGTTTAAACTGTTTTTTCTTTTAAATTGTAATTTCATTACCTTGACTATTTTCATTAGTCTCAAATAAATTAATATTTGAGGTTGTCATTTCCTAATTTGTATACTTCAGATAAAGTATCATATACATGTATATAAATAATATTGCAAAAAAGAAAGATTTATTTCATAAACCTTTCTTTTTCTTTTCAAGGGGGGAAGTGTTATGTACATACCCAGTTATTCCTAGCTTTGTTCATGTGTGTATCTATTTTTGAATGGTTTTCCCCTGTTGCTATTTTTAGAACTGGATTCTCTTTTGTGGAATATTGTGCTGGAAGTTTCCAGACCGTTTTACAATCTGATTACTAGAAATTATGCAACTGATTTTAACATGAATTTTCTGGAAGTTTCCCTGTTATTATAAAAGGAAAAGCTTTTTACATCTCAGTGTTCACTAGTTAATACATGATTGCCAGACTACAGTGGGGATTATCTTGTGTTTGTGTCCTATAATTAGTGCTTGGATTATATTCAGTTTGGATTTGGATCAGACTAGACTAAAGTGAGGATTACTTTGTGTGCTTAGATTACATTTAGTTTGGATCAGGATCAGATTGGAATTAAGACTGGAATAGTTTGTCTTCTGAATTTAACGTCTAAGGTATTGTTTTGTACTATTGTAACTGTTTATTTGATATTTTTGTTAATAAATTCTGTTAATTGTTATCGTTTGTTGCTGGCTTCTTCTTTCTAGTTACGCCTGACTCGTAACAGTCAATTGTCCCAGGGGTCGATGTAGCGTAGCAAATAGGGAGACTACGGGGTATCCGAGGATGCAGTCATCACGTTGTTATGGAAAAAGCCAGTTTTTTTACCCATTACCAAACAGTCCCGGGTTTTTACGACCCTGAGATAAAAGCCTTTTGAAAACATTGTGGGAAAAGAAGACAATGCTGGTAACCAGCATTGTCTCCTTTTTCCACAATGTTTTCTACATTGCTGGAAACAAATGTCAATTTCTAAGTTACGTTTGTTTTGTCGTCTGCAAGTGCTTTTAATTTGGACCGGTTTAAAACTGCTGTTTGGGAAAGGGTTAGATAACGGATTTAATCATGAAGAAGACTGGTCCTTTTACATACTGAAAAATTGACCTAAAGCGAAAAGTATCGACTGCGTAGGCTGACTTGGTTCGACACATTTTGCATTAACGCCCCTTTTTCATAGAGCAAGGCTCATTGATTAACGTGGCTGATATTTTAATCCACTGAATTTGAGATAGATGTATATCTCACAGGCTTGATTAAACAGGCAGACGGTAAAAGATTCGCGATCAGACTGCACTTTCTTTGCTCTTTGATCTAGATCTGTATAACGTCCACAAAAGTTAATTCAATGTTTCGAATATGGATTTTTTATCCCTTTACCTCATGATCCTGTTTTAACCCATTACCACACAATCCCTACTTTTGACGCCCCTGAGAAAGAAGCCTTTTGAAAACACTGTAGGAAAAGGAGAAAATGCTGGTAACCAGCATTTTCTCCTTTTCCCACAGTGTTTTCTACCCTTCACAGAACAAATTTCCATTTTTCAGTCACCTTTATTTAGTCGTCTGCAAATGCTTTCAATTTGAACCAGTCTAAAATTTTGTCGTGTGGTAAAGAGTTAAACAACCCCAAGAAAGATTTTTTTTTTTTTGTAAACTTTGTGGTTAAAGGGGAAAACCCCGTTAACCAGAGTTTTCTTATTTTTCCTCAATGTTTTCTACCCTTTCATGGACAAATTCTATATTTTAAGCCACTTTTAATTGATCATCTGCCAATGCTTGGATTGAACAAACTTAAAATTTTGTCATGTGGTATACAGTTAACTCTTTACCACACAATCTCGACTTTCAACGACCCTGGTGCAGAAACGGCTATTGCAAAGATTGTGGGAAAAGGAGTAAATGCTGGTAACCAGCATTTTCTCCTTTTCCTACAATGTTTTCTACCCTGTCGCAGACAAATTTCATCATTTGAGTAACATTTGTCATCTCAAAAGCATTCAATGCGGACAAGTCTAAAGTTTTGTCGTGTGGTATGGTTAACCCTTTCCCAAACGACAATTTTTTTACTCTTCCAAACTGATAGAGTTTGCAGACGACAATTTCAAATTTGATAAAAATGGCAGAAAGCTCTCCAAATGGGTAGAAAACACTGTGGGAAAAGGAGAAATTGCTCGTTACGAGCAATTTCTCCTTTCCCCACAGTGTTTTCAAAAGACTTGTATTGCAGACACGTAAAAACAAGGGCTTGTTTGGGAAAGGGTAAAGGATAAGACCTCAAATTCGAGTTTACTCTGCCCTTCAGTGGTGATTGGGACATTCTTTTGCTCTTTTTGTCTCAAATAGGACTGTTGCATATCAGCAGAAGTCACAATTCCAAAATATTAAGGCAAATGTAGCAAATGTTTGCAGCAAACATATGGTATTTCAACCATATTGTTTAAATGTTATTTGACACAACACTGTTTTTTTTCCGTTCTACCTCCCCCGCCCTTTTCCCCTTCCAAATCGGATCACATGTTCCAGTAAATACTTTTGTCTGCAATAGAATAATTGTTATTGGCTTAATTCTTTACCGTCTCGCGATGGAAGTTTGGCGTTTTCGCAGTAGACGATGTTTGAAAACGTTGGGCCAGTTTTAAAACACAATACATGCGAAATCATTGGGACAACAGGAGAAATTGCTCATTAAGAGCTATAAGTGTTTTAAAACTGTTATCTTTCAGGATGGGTAACGATGTGTAATGCCACAAAGTGTGTCCGATTCGAATTCCTGTTTCAGGAGGATCGATGGCCCTTCTTTACAATTTTGTTTCACCCAGTCTGCACGTGAGTTCAGCAGCTTGGCGCGCATGCGCGAAACAAAAATGTAACTTGAGCACGTTTACAAGAACGTGTAAGAAAACTGCGTATTTATTATTTCAAGCGAGTGGAAACTTGGTCTCGTTACTTGTAGGTTTAGTCTCAAATGAAAAGAGAAATAGTAATTTGCAACTGGTTAAAAAAGATGTGAACTTGTTCAGTCAGGGAGCCTCTGCAGGTTTCCTTTGAGCTGTTTGCGGGCTTTTTTAAGTCACAAGTGTTAACAAGCGTAGGTAAAGCAATGCCATCGGTTGTTGTGTAGAAAAGTAGTGTGGTTGGTTCTGTAACCAGAATGCCCGAAACAGATGTGTATTGGCTTTATCTCCCGCTAGATGGCATTATATAAATACTAATCTATCTAATTTGGGCATACTGGGTACAGAACCCGAACAGTTTTCCAACGCGAAAACTTACTTTGAATTTCAAATTGAAATAAACGTTTACTTAATAAAACATTACCTCTCGCAATTCACTCAGCTATGATCAGCAGTTTGTAGAAATCTGGAGCCAAAGCAGGTTTCATTTCTCCTCAAACGTATTGAAAGCTATTTTCTACCTTACTACTTTAGAGAGCGTAATATTACAGTCTGCCCGCTTTTGGGGCTAGTGATGCGTCTTATAAGACAGGTCGAATCTTCGAAGAATATGACATGCGCAGACAACGGTGTATTTGAAATTGTAGACTGATATCAAGCGGGAGATAATGTAGCCTACAAAGATTTCACGATTTGAAAGAAACACAACTTCTGATTGGCTAAACTAAATGGTTTTACCAATAAGATGTGTTACTTTCAAATGTAGAAAATCTTAGGCATATAATATGGGAAAAAAACTTTTTTTTAGTACTCACTTCAAATTTCCAATTTCCAAGTATTGTGCAGCCTTAAGGTATTTTTAGACATCGTGTTTGTATCAACTGCTCCTTGCACAATGATGAGTTAGATTAAAATCTGATCTTGGTGAGTTGTCCTTGAAACGGTTGATAACAATGTGGCAATGTTACTTTTTACACATTGTTTGCGAGAGTCGTCTTCCTTAGTGTCGTTAAAAGAAGTAATTGCCTGCCGAGTCCTGATAGCTCTACACGGTAGCGTAAAGGACTTTGAGTAGTGGGTGGATGGTTCGATCCGCCGCTCAGCTACTTTATGCAAGGATTGATGATCGTCATTCGTACAGTATTTATTCCTCTCTTACCTTGTTTATGTCGGAAAACAACCAGTGGCTTGGGAAGAATATTGTGCGGCGTGCAGGTAAAAGAAGTTCTGTGTAGTGTGATCTTTATCTAGTCCGTCCGCAAAGCCTTTGCTTTCATATACAGTATGACGCTGAAAGATTTAATCAAATAATATTTGCTTTTATTTTTTATTGTTGAAATTTAAATAGAGAAATGTACAATATAAACTCATGCAGGACTTTTTACGCTTACGGCACATAGGCCAAATTCAGTTGCTCTTAGAGACATTATAAATCAAGATCTGGCTGTGCAGAATGTGAAGTATGATCTGAGATCTATGTAACCCAGTATTTTATGAAACGTTCAGATAAAAAACATGAGGAGTTCCAGAATTTTGGTCTTATTCATCGATTGAATGTATATTTTTTCTGTTATTCGGTTTTCTAGGGGTCAATGCGTGATATCATATGTTTAACACTTCTACTGTAAGCGAATTAGTCTTCTATCATGGCCTATTATAGGTTATTTGATATTGAACAAACAAATCAAAATGAACGTTTCAAGTAGTTGTGAACACCGTGAAGTACAAAATATATTGATTAAGTCACGGCACTAAAAAAGAGATAAATAGATTTGGTATTGAAGACAAGATTTTCTTCAGTTCTATAACATTACCAAGATTTTCTTCAGTTCTATAACATTACCAAGATTTTCTTCAGTTCTATAACATTACCAAGATTTTCTTCAGTTCTATAACATTACCAAGATTTTCTTCAGTTCTATAACATTACCAAGATTTTCTTCAGTTCTATAACATTACCTAGTTATTTCTTTGGTGTTTTGTTTTCTTATTTGCATGGTGCTGTGCGCTAGTATGTATACAGTATATTCAGTTCAGTCTAAAATTCTTTTTTCAAGACCGTGATTCATATCAAACTTCGACGTTTATTATGATAATTTCGAAAGGCGCAATTTTGATAAAATTTAATCCCACTCGAATATTCGAATGTAGTTCCCTCTGGAAATTTTGTTGTCTGCGGTGAAAAACTTACTTTCCTGTTTCTGAAAGCAAATGACTGTTGGTTTATCTAAACCATCCTTTGCGAACAAAAGAATTCGCGGTGTTTCGCCGTCGGAATTGCACTGAAAAACGTTCCCACTATTTTGGTCTCACTACTTGTAGGTTTAGCCTCAAATGGAAAAAAAATAGTGATTTGCAATTTGTTAAAAAAGATGTGAACTTGTTCATACTGGGAGCCTGTGCAGGTTTCCAGTGAGCTGTTTCATGTAAAGCCCCATAATACAGGTGTAGGATGTGTATAATGAATAAGAGAATTTCAACGTTTTCTAAAAGAAATCCTGTACATGAATACATTGAAAAATTCAAGTACCATACCTGAACATGCATATTGCATGCTTCATATCATTTTTTTAAACAACACGAACGTCCTTTAAGGGTAATCAAAATTAATTTTGACAAAGGAGGACAAAAATGTGGTTTGGAGAGTGTGTTTGTGTGTACCTGTGTATCTCACACTATACAAAAAAATATTCACATACCATCACTTATATTTACGTGAATTTGATAATTGAAAGCTTTACCACACAATCTGGACTTTTTACGACTGAAGAAGGAATCACAATGTTTTCGTGAAAAATTGTGGGAAATTAGGCCTAAGTAATTGCTGTTAACCAACATTTTCATTTTCCCCCAAAGATGCATGTGTGGAGAGGGTGGGGGCGGATATGTGCCTGCTTGCCTTTGACTCATATTATAGTATACAATTTTGTCAAAAGTTCAATTTCCTCGTCACAGTTTTTATGGGTTGATGAAACAATAATTTCCTTTTCATCCACGTTTGTCGTGGTAAAATAAAAACATTTTTTTCCATTTATTTATTTGTCGTTTAAAAATAAAATATCGAAAACCTGCCATGTGCCAATTGATAGTAGGCGATATTTCAAGTATGGGTTCATTCCGTAAAATTTTACTAGAGAACAAAGACACTTTTTATACACACGCCACCTCACCTGAAAAATAGGTAAGCAATTTTTTTCATATTATTATAAAATGAAAATCCCCGTTTATAATACCGTAAAACACACCGGGGCGTTTTCTTTTTGGCTATTTACTCCAAGTATGGGCTCATTCCGTAAACTGTCAGTACGCAAGAAACCATTCACATTTGGGGAAGAAAATATTTCCCCCACAAATGCCAAACCCTATTCTTCTTTTCTAATACTGTCTTCCCCCAAAGAAACCTTTTTTCTAGGTATATTATTTCCGATACATTTTCCAAAAAAACTAGAAGGCCCTTAAAATTGCTCTACTGGCAAAGATTTTGCTTTTATGCTAGCAAATCTTATAAATTTATGATGCAAAAAAAAACAAAAAAAACAGTAAAATCAGTGAGAAGGACAGCACTTATAAACGAGAAATGGTAATTTTCAACTTTGAACTGCTACTTTTCCCATACTGATTGTCAGATTTTTTTTCAAAATCGATAAGATTCCAACTGCTGATGAGACACAGCTACTAGGCAAGTTTCATGAATATCAAACCAAAAATGCTGAATTAGAAATCCAAATTTTCAACTCAAAATGGCTACTTTTCCAAGAAAGTATGTTGATTTTTTTTTCAAGCCAGGGTTACAGCTACTTATGAGATAAACTGAAAAATTCAGAAAACTCTGATCCCAAATAAATACTTAATCATGTAAACAAGCAATGAAAATGTTCAACTTAAAATGGCCACTTTTCCCGTACTATTTGTTGGATTTTTTCCCCAAAAAATTAATAGGGATCAAACCATTGATGATTTAAACAAGCTCTGCAAGTTTCATGAAAATATGACCTCAAATACAGAATTTATCGCGTAAACACAAAAAAAAGAGAAAGTTTTCAACTTGAAAAGGTTACTTTTCCCATACTCTTGTCCTTTTTTTTCAAAATCAATAGGGTTTAAGCTATTAATAAGGTAATCAAACTCTGCAAGTTTCATGGAAATCTGACACAGACAGACTATATCATACATACATACATTTTATTCAGCAAACGACAAAACATTCTTTGGCTATAGACAACAAATTCAACAAAGGCAGACAGAATAAACAAAAAAAAAAAAGCTCGAGTATATAAAAACAAGAGGGCTATGATGGCCCTGAAATCGCTCACCTGAGTCTATTGACCAAACATGAACCATCTAGTTTCCCAGTGACCTAGTTTTTTATTAGACATTACCCATCGTCAAACACTTTTGAGATATCAATAAGACAAACATTCTGACCAAGTTTCATGAGTATTAGACTCAAAATATGGCCTCTACAGCGTAAAAAAGGTTTTTCTAAGATTTCACCAAGTGACCTAGTTTTGGACCCGACAATTACCCATTATCAAACGCTTTTGAGACATCACCAAAACAAATATTCTGACCAAGTCTGAAGAGTATCAGGCAGAAAATGTAGCCTCTAGAATGTACACAAGATTTTTCTTATATTTGACCCATTGACCTAGTTTTTGACTCCACATGACCCATTTTCAAACGCATTCAAGGTATCACCGGGAAAAATATTATGAAAAAGTTTTAGGAGTATCAGACTGACAATGTGTCCTCCAGCGCATACAAAAGGTGTTTATAACATTTGACCTATTGACCCAGTTTTTGATCCAACATGACCCATTTTCAAACTCATTTAAGATACCATAAAGGCAAACATTCTGACTAATTTTCAAGAGTGTTGGACTGAAAATGTGGCATCCAGAGCATATACAAGGTTTTTCTAAGATTTGACCTGGTGACCTAGTTTTTAGCCCCAATGACCCATTTTCATACTCGTTTAATATATCATCAAGGCAAACATTCTGACCAACTTACAAGAGTTCTGGACTGAAAATGTGGCCTCTAGAGCCTACAAAAGGTTTTTCTAACATTTGACCTGGTGACCTAGTTTTTGACTCCACATGACCCACTTTCAAACTCGTCCAAGATATCATAAAGGCAAATATTCTGACCAACTATCAGGAGTTTTGGACTGAAAATGTGGCCTCTAGAGCGTACACAAGGCTTTTCTAAGATTTGACCTAGTGACCTAGTTTTTGACCCCACATGACCCATTTTCGAACTTGTCCGAGATATCATCAAGACAAATATCCTCTGTGTGGCCTCTCAAGTGTACACAAGGTATTTCTAAAATTTGACCTAGTGACCCAGTTTTTAACCCCACATGACCCATTTTCGATATTATCGAAACGTCCTGGCTAACATCCTGACCAATTTTCATGAGTATCCTACTGAAAATGTGGCCTTTAGAGCTTACACAAGGCTTTTCTAAGATTTGACATAGTGACCTAATTTTTGACCTTGCATGACCAATTTTCGAACTCAGCCTAGATTTTATCGAGGCAAACATCCTGACCAACTTTCATGAGTATCGGAATGAAAATGTGGCATCTAGAGCGTACACAAGGTTTTTCTAAGATTTGACCTAATGACCTAGTTTTTGACCCGACATAAACCATTTTCAGACTTTTCCGAGATGTCATCGAGACAAACGTTTTGACAAACTTTCACGAGTTTTGGACTGAAAATGTGGCTTCTAGAGTGTACACAAGTTTTTTTCTCAGATTTGACCTAGTGATCTTGTTTTTGACCCGACATGACCCATTTTCACACTCGTCCGAGATATCATCCAGGCAAATATCCTGACAACTTTTCATGATTATCAGACTGAAAATATTGCCTCTAGAGCGCACACAATGTTTTTCTAAGACATAGTGACCTAGTTTTTGACCCGACATGACCAATTTTCGAACTCGTCCGACATATCATCCAGGCAAACAACCCGACTAATTTTCACGAGTATCGGACTGAAAATGTGGCCTTTAGAGCTTACACAAGGCTTTTCTAAGATTTGACATAGTGACCTAATTTTTGACCTTGCATGACCAATTTTCGAACTCAGCCTAGATTTCATCGAGGCTAACATCCTGACCAACTTTCATGAGTATCGGAATGAAAATGTGGCATCTAGAGCGTACACAAGGTTTTTCTAAGATTTGACCTAATGAACTAGTTTTTGACCCGACATAAACCATTTTCAGACTTTTCCGAGATGTCATCGAGACAAACGTTCTGACAAACTTTCACGAGTTTTGGACTGAAAATGTGGCTTCTAGAGTGTACACAAGTTTTTTTCTCAGATTTGACCTAGTGATCTTGTTTTTGACCCGACATGACCCATTTTCACACTCGTCCTAGATATCATCCAGGCAAATATCCTGACAACTTTTCATGATTATCAGACTGAAAATATTGCCTCTAGAGCGCACACAATGTTTTTCTAAGACATAGTGACCTAGTTTTTGACCCGACATGACCAATTTTCGAACTCGTCCGACATATCATCCAGGCAAACAACCCGACTAATTTTCACGAGTATCGGACTGAAAATGTGGCCTCTAGAGGGTACACAATGTTTTTCTAAAATTTGACTTAGTGACCTAGTTTCTGACCCGACATGACCCGTTTTCTAACTCGTTCGAGATATCATCCAGGCAAACGTCCTGACCAGTTTTCATGTGTATCCGACTGAAAATGTGGCCTCTAGAGCGTACACAAGGTTTTTCTAAGATTTGACCTAGTGACCTAGTGTTTGACCCGACATGACCCATTTTCGAACTCGTTCGAGATTTCATCGAGGCAAACATCCTGACCAACTTTCATGAGTATCTGACCAAAAATGTGGCCTCTAGAGCGTACACAAGGTAAAAAGTTGACGACGGACGACAGACGCAGAACGATCACAATAGCTCACTATTGAGCACTTCGTGCTCAGGTGAGCTAAAAAGACAAAAAACCAAAAATAGCACAAGATAAAACGGACAGTTCATGCATTACAGAGCACCGGTTCAACGTATACATCTTTCTTTAACTCATTACCAATCACAATATTTTAGGTTTGTCCAAATCGAAAGCATTTGCAGACGACAAAATAAAAGTGACTGAAAATTTGAAATTTGTACTATGAAGGGTTGAAAACAGAGAAAAAACCACAGAAAACATTGTGGAAAAAAGAGAAACAGCTGTTTACCAGCCTCCACAGGCTTCTTTCACAGGCTCGTCAAAAGGAATTGTGTGGTAATTGATTAAGTCTATAGCTAAATAAGTAATGTAATATATTACAGTACTATAAAATATCAAGAGAAGTGTAAAAAAAGATACTATAAGAACACAATTAATTAGATCCTTATGCTAAAATACCATCAAGATACCATCAAGATAATTTTTCCTTAAAGTCATTGCTTCCTTAATGAATTTGGACAGTTTATACAATGTTATATCATCTGTTTGAGACATAAGTCTATTAAATTTCTGTAAAGAGGGCCATGCAATTGTTCCAATGTATTGTTGACGTAAATTGTAATATTTTGGGCAACTTAAAATGATATTCAGACTCAATGACTTTCATATTACATAACTTACAAAGGCGATTATTTCTAACAATACCATTTCTCCTACCAGTTTCAATTTCTAGTGCGTGAGAACTTAATCTAATTTGGGTAAGGTGAATTCGTAGTTGATTATTTTTAATTATATGAAGGTATTTTTCAAATTTGAAATCAGTTTTAAAATTGCAGTAGTTCATAAGTTTTGTGGTTCTATTTATATAGCTATGAACAGAAGTTACTTCTGTTGCTCGTAAGTTGGCTTAAAATGCACTATCCGTGATACTTTGGGGATTTTGCTTCATTTTAAGAAAGAAATTAACTGATCTCTCTTTGGCTAAGATGTAAAGCGGAAAGCGACCAAGTTCGCCATAAACAGCGTAGGTAGGGGTTTGTTTGTATTGCGTAAACAAGAAATGGAAATTTTAAACTTGAAATGGCTACTTTTCCCATATTGTATGTCGGATCTTTTTCAAAATCAATATCGTTAGAGCTATAGATGAGATCAGACTACCACGTAAACAAGAAAATAAAGTTTTCAACTTGAAATAGCTACTTTTCCCATACAGTTTATTGGATTTTTTCAAAATCGATGGGGTTCAAGCAATAGATAAATAAACGCTGTAGGTTTTAAGGAATTCTGACCACAAAGTCAGCCTTATTCTGTAAAAAAGAAATGCAAATTTTAAACTTGAAATGGCCACTTGTCCCAAATTGTTTTCAAAATCAATAGGGTTCAAGCTGTTTATGAGATAAACAAACTGTGCAGGTTTAATGAAAATCTGACAAAAAAATGCAGACTTTATTGCGTAGGCAAGAAAAAGACTAACGGACGGACGCTGGAAACCACGCCATGACATAAGTTATGTTGCCTTTCAGCCAGTAGTGCTAAAATTGGTTTGAATCCAAATGGCTATAAAAACTACAGTAAAATGCCTCGAGCGTTTTCTTTTTCACTGTTTGAAGGACGGATTCATTGTTTGTAGACAAGAAATATTTGACCTTTTTCAAAAAGAAAACTCTCCCCTCAAGCCAAACCCTGTTTTTGCGTCTTAATATTGTCTCCCCCAAAGAAACCCTTTTTCGGCGATATAATTCTCCATACAGAAAATTGCTATTATTGAATTATGAAAGTTCGATCTGGGGCTTCACCAAATATAAGAAGTTAGATAAACTCCATCTGAAAGTTCTTAAAAGTCTCCTCGGAGTGAAAGTATCTACAGGTGTTTTAATTCAACTTGGAAGATATCCACTTTATATAAAGAGATATGTAGCTATAATCAAATACTGGTTTAAAATATTATCCACAAGCAATATTATTTTGAGACATATTTACAGTCAGCTGTTGGATGATTGCTGCAAGGGTGTAGGAAACCGGCTAAAGCAAGTTAAAGATATTTTGTGCAACAATGGCTACCTTTATGTATGGGAAAATCCATGGTGTGTAGATCAAAATAGGTTTCCAATACATCTTAAACAAAGACTTATATACAGTGAGACATAAGTTAAGCATCACCCGAACAAATCGTGCCATAACCATTTTAATGAATAACATTTTCTTACGTGGTACATGTTTAAGCCGAGCCTGAACCTTTTACAGTAAAGTGGTATTGACAAACTTAGAAGCATATGTAAACATTTGTCTTATGACCCGGTTGTATCACTTTGCCATCCATGTTTTCAAAACATAACATGTACTTAATCTTGCAATGCACGGGTCCACTATACAAGTAACAATGTGCATTATGAGCCAAATGGCAAGATGGCTTGGAGAAAACTTTCCTAAAACCAAAAATAGCAAACTGTGGACATGAGTAACGCTGGTCTAAGCACACGGGCTATTGCTGGTCAGTTTATGGTGAACCAGTCGATCATCGTAGGCCTACGTCTTTTGCAACGTTACCGGGATAATGGAACCGTATCTGAGCGTCGACATTCAGGACGACCCCGGAAGACTGGTGACCGCGAGAATAGAGCACTACTGCGTATGGCACATGCAAATCCTACGGCCACAGGGCGTCAACTTCGAATCCAATGGCCAGTTTATTGACCTGTATCTGTTAGAACAGTTACCAGGAGACTAACTAGCGCCGGTGTACTGCAGAGAAATGACCCTCCCCTACAGAATGACCCGGGTCATTATTCTACGTAGAGAAATTACCCCAGAGGTCATTTCACTACATAGAAAAATGACCCGGGTCATTATTCTACGTAGAGAAATGACCCATGGATCATTCCTCTACGTAGAAAAATGTCACAGGGATCATTCCTTTACATGACCCATCGGTTATTTTGTAATGGGGGTTATTTCTCTGCATTACACCGGCTTAAATGCGAGAAGGGCCGTAAAACGTCCTCTGCTAACACCAAGACACAGGAGAGCCAGATTAAACTGGGCTCGTGATCAACTGAATTGGAACATTCGATCCTGGCGACGTGTATATTGGTCCGATCAGTTCAAATTTGTTTTCAGTATGGACCAACATACAGTGGCGCAAATCGGAAGCTGTTGCTACTGCAGTAAACAAGTTTAACAAAATAGGCTGGCACGCGTAATGTGGCAGACAGAAATTTATCGGGTGTTTTGCATTAGAAAGGTAACAAGTTTTTCTATCAATACATACTGCGATTTGGTACATAAACCGTGCGAGTCTTGTACAGTAAAGCTGCATCACCAAATTTTGTCGTTGGCGGCTGCCATGATCGCTAAACTTTTGCTTTCTACTCTTTCGGAAGATCGGACACCATTTTCTGATACTGCATACAGATAAACAAATAATTCAGCTTCGCGTATACATGTCTATGGTAGTATTCAGTGCCATATCCATTTAAATAATTCACTTTTTATCAAGGTACCATCAAAACGTTCACTGTGCGGCTAGCTACATCTGTACGCAACGATTAGCCGCATTTCACAATAAAAATGTGTACGCCTAGCTGCATTAATGCATCATAGTACTGAACAAAAAGGTTCAGCCCATTATGGTAAAACACGATTTTTAGCTCAATATATATGTCGTATGCCGGATCAGAATCTAGGCAGATCCGGAATCTGCCTAGACCAAATTAGAATAATACTTTAGTGTAGACCAAAATAGATTCTTTTCCAAATTCTTAATCATATCAATTCTCACGTGTTTATAATTGTGAATTGAAGCAATTTATTTGTTTTTCCCACAATTGCTCCGTTTTCCACGTCGCATTTTTTTTTCGTAAAGGGCAAAACATTTAAAGTTTAATCTTACTCGGAATTTCTGATTTAACCTCTTTTATGTTGGGGTTTAAGTTAAATAAGATGGTTAATATGTAGTCGCATTATATAAAACGAGAAGGTATTCCGATTTCGTCTAGGCAGATTGTGGAGCTGCCTAGCCAAACTGGAAAAATATTTTGGTATAGGCAAAATTCCAGTTTGGTCAAGGTAGATTCTGGATCTGCCTAGATTCAAGTTTGGACCGCGACATATATGAATATATAAATTCAAACAATAGCACTTCTTATCTCTCAAATGCAAAACACCCGATCAATTTCTGTCCATCACATTACGCGTGCCAGCCTGTTTTGTTAAACTTGTTTACTGCTGTAGCAGCAGCTTCCGATTTGCGACACTGTACGTTGGTTCATACTGAAAATAAATTTGCACTGATCGGACCAATGTAGCAGGGGCGTTAGCTATCGACAGAACATTGTTAGAGTCATCGTTGTGCCTCATTATACGCCCGAAGGGTCGTATTGTTATACCCCCGGTCGTCCGTCCGTCCGTTAGCAATTTCTTGTGTGTGCAACTCCTCCTACAGTTTCCATCGGAATTATTTGAAACTTGCCACAATGAATCTCCATGATGTCTAATTGTGCACCTGGGTCTTAGAATCTGGCGTTCTAAAATTATCTGCCCCTTGATTTCTGAATTTTTGTCCAGGCCATAACTTCCATACTATAAAAAATATCAACTTGAAACTTCATACACTGATAGAACACATTATGGAAAAGTGCAGTGCACATGAACCATAACTCTGCCACCGTTATTTTATGAGTTACTGCCCTTTGTTAATTTTCAGTTTGAATTGTTGTCTAGGCCATAGCTTCTAAACTATAACAGCTATTAACCCGGAACTTCATACACTGATAGAACCCATTGTGGAGAAGTGCAGTGCACATGAACCATAACTCTGCCACCTTTATTTTTTGAGTTACTGCCCTTTGTTAATTTTCAGTTTGAATTGTTGTCTAGGCCATAACTACTACACTATAAAAGCTGTTAACTTGGAAATTCATACACTGATAGAACACATTATGGAGAAGTGCACTGCAGATAAAACATAACTCTGCCACCTTTATTTTTTTGACTTATTGCCATTTGTTAATTTTCAGTTTGAATTTTTGTAAAGACCATAACTTCCAAACTTCAAAATCCATTATCTTGAAACTTCAAGGACTAATAGAATACATTATGAAGAAGTGCACTGCACAAGAACCATAACTCTGCCATCATTCTTTTTGGGTTATTGCCCTTTCTTAGTTTCCACTTTGACTTTTTGTCTGGGCCATTATTTCTGAAATATAAAAGATATGATCTTGGACCTTCAAAGACTGATAGAACACCTTGTGGATAAGAGCAATTCACAAAATTTGTAGCTTTGCCACCTTTATTTTAAGTTATTGCCCTTTAATATTTTTCACATATCATGGAGAATAACTACTCTTCATTCATGGTCAATCCGTCAATGCAAGTCATTTCACTGACAAGCCCCGTCGGGCGTATATGCGCCGCTCTGCGAAGCTCTTGTTTCTATAAACATCGACTATCTGAAATGCCAAATAGATAATCATGGACGACAAGGCTCGGCCTCATAGAGCAGCTATTGTGGATGCTATTGACGTGTTACCGGGGCCTGCGTTGTCGCCAGATATGACTCCTGTAGAGCATGTTTGGACCAAATAAAGTGTAAGTTAGACCAACAGAACACCCCCGTGCCGGAATTTGAACGAGTTACGTGCTGCAGTTGTTCAGGAGCTGCAAAGACTTGTTCAAGGAATGAGACATCAAGTGAATGAACTTTTACAGAAACGCGGTTGCTATACAAGGTACTGAATTCAAACCGAATGTGTCAAAACACAAATGAATATGCTTCAAAAATGTGGCAACGACTTTTGAAAATTCATATGCCTTTTTGAGGACTTTCTCAAAAAGTACAAACAAACTGTTTTCATGTTCGTAATTTGACATTTAGAAAGGGGTATGTAGAGTTATCATAGGAAAAACTTAACATTTTACTTCAGTATTTTATCTGAATATTCTTCAATATTCCAAAAAGTAAAATTTTTGAAATATCATTTTTATTAACATCAAATCTGCTTATTTTTTGAAAATGAAATTTGACTTTCAAATAAAATTCGGGTGATGCTTATGTCTGACTGTATAGATACCTTTATACAAAGCGTACACCCAGATTTGGAAGCTAACAGAGTGTTGATACTTTACAATGTAATTAAGCTGCAATTTGATTGCGCACCTTATCTTGACCTTAACCGCAGTAAATGTTCAAGGATACAGCTGACCAAACTCACACACAGTCTGATAGATAGATAGAAAGGAACCGGATTGATAGATCTTCACGTACATGTACATGTCGAATTTGCAACTGCGGAGATATTGAAGACGAGTAATATTTCATCCTTACCTGTAACCAGTATTTAGACTTACGGGTTAAATATATCAAAAGATTTTATGATAAAAAAAAACAGGTATGTTCAAGCTAATTTCCCTACTGCAATGAGTTTACCATAGAATATTGTTCAATCTGTCTCTATTTTTAGCTCAGCTGAGCACAACGTGCTCAAGAGGAGCTTTTAGGATCACCCGGTGTCCGTCGTGTGTCGTCAACAATTCTTTAAACATCAACATCTAAACCACTGGGCCAATTTGGACTTAACTTGGCTGGAATGTTCCTTGGGAGGTCCTTTTTAAAAGTTGTTTGCAGAATTTGATTCCGTCAAAAACTCTGGTTGCCATGGCAACCAAATGGAATCTTCTAAGAAATTATTTAAAAATCTTTTAAAATGCTTTCACAAGGATTTTCCTTGGGTGACCCTTTTCAAAAATTGTTCGCGAAATTTTGATCCGTCAAGGAATGTGGCTCTGGTAAATGGGGGCTAATTGCTACTATGTACTGAAAAGAAGAAATTTTTAAAAATTCTTCTTCTCTTAAACCGCTGATCAGATTTTGAAATAATTTCTCGGGGATGTTCTTTGTTTGACCCTTTTCAAAAATCGTTCGCAAAATTTTGACCCGTCAAGAAACATGGCTCTGGTGAATGGGGGCTACTTGCAATATACGGACATAAAGAAATTCTTGAAAGTTCGTCTTCTCTGAAACGGCTTATCAGATTTTGAAATAATTTCACTGAGATGTTCTTTGGGTGACCCTTTTCAAAAATTGTTCGAGAAATTTTGATCCGTCAAGAAACATGGCTCTGGTGAATGGGGGCTACTTGCACTACACGAACATGAAGAAGTTTTTAAAAATTATTCTTCTCTGAAACGGCTGGTCAGATTTTAAAATAATTTCACAGCAATGTTCCATTGGTGACCCTTTTCAATAACTGTTCGCAAAATTTTGTTCTGCCAGGGAACATGGCTCTGGTGAATGGGGTCTACTTGCACTATACGGGCATGAAGAAATTCTTGAAAATGCATCTTCTCTGAAACGGTAGATTCTAAAGTAATTTCACAGCAATGTTCCTTGAATGACCCTTTTTACAAATTGTTTTCAAAATTTTGTTCCATCAAGAAAGATGGCTCTGGTGAATGGAGGCTACTTGCATTATATGGAAATTAAGAAATTCTTAAAAACTCTTCTTTGCTGGAACTGATGGTCAGATTTTGAAATGACTATTACTAGTAACCTTTTGAAAATTGCTTGGCGAACTAATGAGTTTGTTTCCAATGTTTCAATTCATCAAAAAAAAAAAAAGGCTATGGTCCTCTCAAAAATTCAGGTGAGCGATCCAGGGCCATCTTGGCCCTCTTGTTAAAAGAGGCATTCCACAGAAGAACATCAATTTCAGTAGCATTTAATTTCTCACTAACGCTATTGTAAATTAAGTCGTTCATATTTTACCCATCCTCTAACGTTAGTTCTGTCTAAAGTTTTTAGTTTGATTTTTCAAGCAATATTTTAGTTCAATATTTCTCCCCAACTACATGTCAGATTCGTTTGAAAAAGAAAAATGAAATTTTACATTAACTGCACGATGTGCAGACTGATAAAGAGTTCTCAACTATTCATATGTCCAAATATCCAACAGATACGTAGTGTGATATATATGTTTTGTGAGATGTACGCGAGAGAGTGTGAGTGTGTCACGTGTCATTTACATGCTTTGTATTATCAGAGTGTATGACGAAAAACTTTGTTTAAAAGTCAAATAAATTCATTAATTCATTTATAAAAAATGTCCTGAATACAAATTGCTGTCTGTATAATTTATACGGCTGTAAAACGCCCTGGGGCGTTATACGGCAGTACATATAGACACTGATTTTGATTCAAACAGTGTTTTTCAGAATGTGTTCGGAATAACATTCCCGGTGAAGGGTTTCTTCGGGGGATACAATATTAAAACGGAAAAAACGGAGCTTGGTTTATGATTTTGGGAAAAGGTATGTTAAAGAATGAAGGATTTGTCTTATACAGACAAATTACGGAATGAATCTCTCTTTCTCTAATATACTTTCATTTTCAATATCTTACGTTTATCTGAGTACAGATTTATCTGATTTATCATTCTCTCTCTGTCTCTCTTTCACTCATATGCCTTCATAATCTATATCTTACGTTTTATGTCTTTTTCTTTCCAATCAGTCTGTTTCGACTGACCAAACATTTATTCTTTTTTTTTTTGTAAATTATATATGGATTTATTGCCAATGATATATTTTTTTTCTGCCATGTAGTAAGTAAGGCATGTTTATTTTAATGTTCAATGGGGAGAGTCGTAACTAAGTTATTGAACTTGTGGTTCAACCCATTTGCCACCTTTATCGAATGTTGTCTTTGAACTGTATATGATTTGTACGTATGGCAATAAAATATGTTTAAACTAAACTGAATTCGTCTTTCCAACGGTGAAGAAAGAAAACGCTCCGGGGCGTTTTACGGTAGTGTATATAGACAGCGATTGGATTCAAAACAGTGTTTTTCTGAATGTATGGGGAATGATATCCACTGAAAAGGATTTACTTTAAAGGAGACAATATTTGGATAAAAAAAAAAAACAGGGCTTGGCAGTTTTGGCAAAATATTAAAATTTTTCTTGCGTACTAGCATTTAATGGAATGAACGCATACTTGAAATTAGCGGCCAAAAAGAAAACGCTCCGGTTTTACGGTTATAAAATTTAGACAGCGATTTGCATTCAAAACAGTTTCTGCGTATTGAAATTTTGTCTTCAACCCTCCGTTGATTTTCCACAGAATGAAGGGCAAATATTATTTACATATTGGCAAACGTGCATGCCTTTGCAGATCAATACAAATCCACCGCAATAATCTGCAAATCTCATTCATGATATAATTTTAAAAAATGGTACTAACCTGCAAACATTCGACATATACTCTCTCAAAAAAGAGACGCAACATACAGAAAATAGGAAATTTACTTCATATATTATTTTCATAATTTATGATATAAATAATTTACACAGGAATGCAAAAATTGGCACACTTCTTGTTCATGAGTTCTTTTACCTTGGAATATCACAGTTTGTCACATATTGTCAATAAATCACTCATAAATTGTCAATATCTGGTATAATATTTCAAAAAGATAATCTGATGTTGCGTTTCTTTTTTGAGAGAGTATATAAAGAAATCCGGGCACATGTCCATTAAATAAATAAATATAATTAAGGATGTTGCTCTTTATATAACTTCAAACAACAGATAACTTATACGTTAATTTTTTTCCCCATTTCTGTGTGTCTGTGTGTGTGTTTTTTTAAAGGGAGAGTACTCTTTCCAGTAAAACATACATCACCAAATTATATTTCTTTCCCTTTCATGAATAGCAAGACAAAAACATTTTTAACAATAAAATACATAACACAAACTACACAAAAACATTTTGAAATCAATGAATAAAGTACATGAATAAAACTAAATGTAATACATTAATTAATGCTTCATCAAAATATATACAATTCTTAAAATAATCAAATTAGTCCAACAAACAAATTTTTAGCCCTAGAAATATAATACATCAATTATTACTTCATCAAACTGTATACATTATCAGATTAGTCCAACGCCAAAACCCCTTAGGAACCTCTAACTACTATAATTTTCATACAATGATGCATACTTCAAGGTTTAGTTCCTAATATTAGACCTGTGCGAATCATAACGAGCGCGTGAGTGAACATCAGAAGACGAGCTCTTTCCGAGGGAAAATCTCAGACTGATCGGGAAAAAGTCAAAAACATTCACAATTTACATAGGCATAGCAAACCCATAGGGAATTGTACTTTTAAAGCCCTATACGTTTGTATATAATTTACACTTGGATTCAGTAAATATGCGTTAATCAGTAAACATTTAATAAAACATTTAATAAACTCTACAATATCTATCCTTGACACGCCAACAGAAACCCAAGTGATTTTCAAGTACATTTGGCTATTACTAGTATGTTGTGGGAAATGGAGCTACCACATTAAGTTGTATACGAGAAGCATTGTTAAATTGATAAACACAAATAGATCTGGTTAAATAAACGTCTGTGCAAATAAATCCTGCGATGCAACTGGTATTGAAATCTATTTACTACATTACTGTATTTTTCTCGTTAAGGTAGGACCTGTGTAATGGAAAACAGCCATTTCCACGAAAATATCATCCTGCTAAATAAGCTACAATTGAAAATGAGTATTATTGAACTACTCTCACCGATTCATTTTTTTCTCCATTTTTCCTTCTTTGAATTATCATTTATAAATCTAAAACCACTATATTCTCAATTCAAAAAGAGATAATAATTACCTCCTTTTTCAGAAAACTAACAAAAATATAAAAAAAATAATTTCAAGATAGACATAAACGGAATTTCTGATCCGTTAGAAATGTGCAAAAACATTATTTCTCCATAAATCCTTATTTATCCTTATTTATTAACGAATCAAAATTTTCAAAGGAAATGCATTACACAGGTCTTACCTTAACTGGTATGATGCAAGCTTGGCTTGCTTGTGAATCGAGTATACATAGGCTAAGCCTTTTTCTTTCCTTCGTGTAAGGTTATGGCAAAACATTCAAGTAACATTATATATTTTCAGTAACGAACTCAAAAGTTAAAATAAGTTAGTTAAAGCAAGTAAGAATGAGACATTGCCCATTCTGAGATCATACATAGCCCAACAAGAAAATTGGGCTACATATTGCAGAACATCAGGAAGAATTTGGATCAACTGCTTAATGGTGCTAGAGACCTTACAAACATGGGTTCAACTACCTAATGGTACCAGAGACCTTACAGATACGGTCCTTTGAAAAGTTTGCTACAGACATCTTAAAAGATAAGTGAAGTGATTACTGCTCAAGATTAAGATAACGAAGATACAAAGACTTCAAAGGCAAACAGTATAATTACCTGCTCCTCCATTTCTTTGATTTGATGATTCCATTTGACAGAAAGATTTGAGAGCCTGATAAACATAGCTTGATATATGTTTTTGCTTCAAAACCAGTAACCTGTACGCATTCGCTATGTGACTGCTATCTGATGCTGTTCTATAATACTCATGTTTAAAAAAACAAGAGCCGTCAGAGACGGGTTATGCTCCCCGAACAAGTGCTTGTCATAAAATATAAGAAATTGATATAAATTCACGTCTTTTATCCTAGAAGAACCTGTTCATGTCCCCCAAAATTTGAAGTGAAAAGGCAATTACTATCTCAGAGATAGCCAACACAAACTTGTAGAGGACAATAAGCCCAATAAGCCCCCTTTAAGCCCCCTTTTCCCATAAGACAATATTGGATCATTGCAATAAATACAACTGGTGTGTGGTTTGTGGCATTTTTAACAATAATTCAAAATTCGAAATTTCATAAAATTTTGAGCAGTCATGTATTAAATATTATATAAAACAATTTTTTACATGAAGCCCCCTTTTTCCGAGACGCAGCCTGAAATTGAGAAAGAGAAGTACCTGGGCAACGTTCCAACAAGTTCAGATTTGAAATTTCACAAGGTTTTGAGCACTGATAAAGGAGAACCTAGTGAAAAACAATTTTTTCCATGAAGTCCCCTTTTTCCGTGATGCAGCCTTAATTTGAGAAACCAGGAAAAACGTATTTGTGCATTAATAATTCACAGATTGCAAAAACAAAGGGCACATGTTGAAACTTGTAAAACAAGATATAACCATGAAATGTTGACAGAAACTGAACAAGATATTAGTAAAAATTGCAATTTTGCATTAGGGCCCCTTTTTCATTTTACAAGAAACCCCCTTTTTCCATGACAGAGGGTCAAATTGAAAAACACATAGATAAAGAAACAAGAGCAGATAGTGAAACTTTGAAAAAACAATATAACCATGAAGTTTAATGAAATTTTGACCAAAACTGAATGAAATATTAGTAAAAATTGGATTTTTGCAAGAAGCCCCCTTTTTCCATGACAGAATGTCAACTTAAAAAATGCCTAGATTAAAAATATCAAGGGCACATGCTAAAACTTTCCATAAACAATATAACCATGAAGTTTCATGATATTCTGACAAAAACTGAATGAGATATTGGCAAAAATTGGAATTTTGCATTAAGCCCCTTTTTTCCATGACACGGGGTCAAATTGAAAATCCGAGAAAAGTATATCGGCAGGTTACCCTAAGGAGTTCATATATGAAGTTTTATCCAATTTGGTCCAAGGGTTGTGGAGAAATCGCTTCGGACGGACAGACGGACGGAAGGACGGACGGACGGACGGAAGGACGGGCGGACGGACGGACGGACAGACGGACGGACAGACGAAGCGGCGACTATATGCTCGCCCTTCGGGGAGCATAAAAAACAAAAAAGAAACGAGGGGCAAGGCGCAGTTTCTCATATTGAGTGGTTACTCAATCCGATTTGATTTTCAAATTCGAGAATAATCTAAAAGCTTTATCAACTAGCCGAACATAGACTACGAAAAGTAACATCATAAGCCCTTACAGGGGACTATTTAGTTCTTATGCTGCAAAAAGAAAGTCTAACAAAATACAGATAAATAAAACAACATAATTATATTTTTCTCTGCAATCATATACAATGCACAATTTTATTCAATGAAGAAGTACATTTTGAGTGTTTGAATAAAAGTGATCGTTTACACGGCCGGGAATCACGTGACACAACAACAACAACAATGACCGTTATTTGAAAAAATTCCCCGACTTCAGGTAAGAAAATCTTCAATAATTCCGTTAATACATGACCGATTGGAATTTGGTTTGAAGCAGAGAAAGCGGAAGGACTCCAGGGATTTGCTTGATGTGTTAGATTTTTTAAACAACACCTAATAAAAAAGTTATTGACGAGCATACAAATTTTTTACCCTAGATAATTTGTTTGCTCGTCAATAACTTTTTTATCAGGTGTTGTTTAAAAAATCTAACACATCAAGGAAATCCCCGGAGTCCTTCCGCTTTCTCTGCTTCAAACCAAATTCCAATCGGTCGTGTATTAACGGAATTATTGAAGATTTTCTTACCTGAAGTTGAGGAATTTTTTCAAATAACGGTCATTGTTGTTGTTGTTGTGTCACGTATTCCCCGCCGTGGTTTAGAAATCAATAACTATAATATTATTACATCAGACATGATGTCATCATAACTTTATCACTCTGATTTGAATACAAATCCTCTTAATCAACGCGTTATTGATCATGTGACAATGTTACGGGTCTTTGTGAAACTCTGTCACGAAATCTAAAGTTGCCCAAAAAAGGCTACGTGAAAGGTAAATTTATCAACACAGTAAATTAGACAAAGGTTTGAATGATAAATTGAAAGAATTTTCACATATGATTAAATGAGCAGCTCCTGGAACCTGCATACCACCTTGTCACAAATAGGAATTCGGCCTTAATCTCCTGGCAATACATCAATTGTAATAGCCAATATGCACTTCTTGGTTTCTGCATCACGTAATTTGTTTTACAGGGTAGAGGAGTGACCTCTACACATAACCCTCCGCCTTTTGCATCCGGGCTTGGGACCGGAAATGGCGAACTTAATTGTCTACTTGAAAAAGTAATTATAGGCCTTGGAGGGTCGGAAATGGCTCCACTGGTAGTGTTTTTGCGTTTATGCTTGCATACATTATGAATTCATGATGCAAAAAGAAAAAAATTCAACAAAGATTTATACAAGAATTACTATCTTCATCACGTAAGCAAGAAAAAGTGTTTTTTAACTTGAAATAGCTTCTTTTCCCATACTGTTTTTTGGACTTTTTTTCAAAATCAATAGGTATTTAAGCTATTTTTGTTTCTTCTTTACTAATTAGATGCCAACTATTGGCTTACTGAATACAGTGATAATTACTTTCTGAGTGGTTATTTTAGTAGACCTTGGGCAGGTATAGAAACGATAAATTTGTATTCGGAATACCTATTAAGATTAATTTTACATTAGTCACCAGATTCTCTTACAAGCATTTTTTTCCTAAATATCAAATAAAATTATCAAAAGGAGGCTTTAGTGTATCTTAACCTATCAAGTTGATACTTACGTTGGTCCAGGTTCAAGGAAAACAGGTATAAATGTGAATAATAGAATATCAGCTCTAATCATTTCTATTTGGTAGATTTAAATCGACCAAATGCTTGGCCTTTTTTGCATTTTGCCTAAATAGGTTGAGAACGCCCCCTTATCGAGTCCGCTACTCATTGTCGTCGTCCAAAGTTCTCGTACAGATATATAAATATATATATAGATAATATTCCTCCAGGGGACGATGACAATTTGTAAATGGTCAGGCAGAAGTACAGGTTTGGCTTAAAGATGTAACAAAAATCGAAACCCTAAATGTTCTAGAAAATACAGCGTCTAAAAGGTCTAAATTTACAATCCAAGATATCATGGTTTTCATTGAAAGCTATCTTCAGCAAAATTCTGTGTTTCAGTATAGCCGCCTCTCTGGAATATCTTACGGTAGCACTTCTGTGGATTGGGGGAGTTTTGTCCGTGAAATATTTATGGAACATTTTCAACGTCACACACACACTCCCCCCCCACACACACAGAATTCTGACTGGAGAAATTGTAATTGATAAATCACTGTTTGGCCATAGAATTAAATACACAATGTACCATCGTGGTAATCCTACAGATATGGGTGTTTGGAATGGTAGAATGGTCATCAAAACTCTCTAATCCTTTATTCTGTCTGTGACCGTAGTGAAAAAAGTCTCATTCCTATTATCCAGACACATTCAGCCAGGTGCTAAAATATATACAGATGGCTGGGATTCGTACATGGATCTAAACGATTTAGGGTACAGGCATTTTACAGTGGTAGAAAAGAATACTTTCAAATCCACATACCGTAACACAGAAACAAATGAGAAGGTCAACTGCATAAAAATAGAATTAAGGGTGCCTGGGATCATGCGAAAAACCATTTCCAGAAAATGTCTGGTAAAAACTGCGGCAATCCGAAGGTCACTAGGGTGAAATAATGTGGAGATCTGAATTCAAAAGAAATATTTTCAGCCTTTCTTCGATACATTGAAGGGTGTATACCATCTCCATGGCCCTCCCACTTACACACATACTTCCCCATAGTTCGACACATGGGCCACATATAAATATGCAGGAAACATTCATGGTTCAATTCAAGCTCTGGATATATGGGAGGTCATTCCAGACCTGTCCGATGCAGAATCTGATGTCGAAATTTCTTGCGGCAGAACATAGGACAATACTTTCTAAAATGTTTTCGGACAGCGACTCTGAGCCAAAGCCTGGTCCTAGCAAATCAATTGAAATGCCTGAAAACCCACCATTAAAGAAATTAGAAATAACAACTAATCCAAAACAAACAAACAAACAAAAAGACACAAACAAAAATACAAGATCTGCTGTCCAAAAGGCTTTAAGATTACGGACACAAAAGGCAGTGATCGTGGGGAACAAAAGGCAGTCCAACACAGATCAGTTCATGATCGAGACGCCCTCACGTGGTCCTGCTCGGATTCAGACAAGTTATGAATAACAATAGTTTAAAACTAAATATGTCTAAATGTAAATACTTACTGGCGGCGATAAAGCTTATGTACATAACTATACCATTCATTACATCAGTCATCACCAGGCAGAGAAATAACACAATGTTTTACTTCGTACCAAGGGTAACACTAGACTGGTTACCTCCCCTGATACACTACGTGTATAGGGACCGGTACAGGCTAATCGAAACGGGGCGAATTCTGACCGTATTATGCGAGGTAACTGTGCAAATAGTAACTTAGAGTAGCGTCTTTTGATTTTTGTGTGTATATTTTTGGAGGGTGTAAAAAGCAATAGCTATGAAAATAATTTTCGATATTACTGTCTTTTAAAGTGATTGTTTTGTGATCATAATATAATTACTTATGCATGGTATCATTTCAACAAACGATAGGTGAACGTCTAAAATTTGATAGAAAAAAAAAATGTTAATGATTATAAGAGTATTATTTGATTATTATGTTTATAATAAAAGCTAAATTAATGAATACATGAAAAATTTTCAAGTGCTGACGTTGAACTTTTACTGAAAAAATGAACATCAAAATAAATATAATGCACAAGTTTGTACTTGATAAAGCAGAAAGGGTAATAAGATAATCAATTATCTCGTTACCACACGAGAAAATTTTGGACTGGTCCAAATTGAAAAAAATATGCAGACGACAAAATAAAGGTGACTGAAAAATAGAAATATGGTCTGGGAAGGGTAGAAAACACAGTGGGAAAAGGAGAAAATGCTGGTTACCAGCATTTTCTCCTTTTCCCACAGTGTTTTCAAAAGGCTTCTTTCTCAGGGACGTCAAAAGTAGGGATTGAGTGGTAATGGGTTATCTTATAAATTGAATTGTAGGTTGCAATTCTCAAAGATTAAAGTCTGTTGTCCCTTTGAAGAAGCCCGCAGAGATAAGCCTAGGGGCAATAAAACACATATGGTGTCTAATCATCATTTAATTCTCCCTTAACATTTAATTTCTTTGTTTTGTAAGGAATAAAGAAGCATGTTTCAACATTTATTAACAAGTGTTTGGGGGGGGGGGGGAAATTACAAGGGGGGAAAATTGCTTGCCGAGTATTTATGTATTACTCAGTTGTTCAGATGTCTAATAGTCAAAAAATTAAATGAATAAAGAATTTAGAGAGGATTTGAAATAAAAGTATCTAATTAACCCATTACCAGACGACCAAATTTTAGACTAGTCCAAATTGAAACAAACTGCAGACGACATTTTAAAGAGCATTTAAATTGAAAATAAGTACTATATAGGGTAGAAAAAATTGTGAGAAAAGGAGAAATTGCTTGTTACAAGTAGTTTCTCCTTTTCTCACAATGGAATGTTCAGATTTCCCTCTCCTTTTTATCTAAAAAAAAATTATCATTCTAGATGGAAAAGGTCCTTTTATCTGAAAGTTATAAATTATGCTCTATGTATACCTGTATTCTATTATTTATTAATAACATAATAATCAAAATAAGAATGAAATAAAGTCAACTGAGCACATTGTCAGGTTACTCGATATATGTTTCGAGCCGTTTCATTGGCCGTATCAATTATCCAATCACAGGGCACGGTACGATTAGCTTGTGCCTGTTGTAATACACGGTATACAACGGTGGCCAGTTCAGGGTAACACGGGTAAAGTTCAGGAAACGTCAAGCGTCTGAATGATCATGATCAATGAGCACAGTGTAAACAAGGCTGGCTAATAAGTAAAAACACTACAAGCCAAACAACAAAAGTTGGCCAATTGGTTTTAAACTTGAGGACATACACATTTTTTGTGACCCCAGGCAAAGACAATTTCGACCACAAAATCCTGGTGGAGATCCACAAGATAAAGCCCCATAGCCCCATACCATATAATACAGGTCTAGAATGTGTGGTTATAAACAAGAAAATTTTCAAAGTTTTCTCGAAAAAAAAAACTTTGAAAATTTGTGTAAAACATGAAACCCATGAGACCGGGCTAAATTTAGTAGCTCTAGTATTTAATATGGTTAGTGACAGGATGACTTAGAAAGTTTTCACCACAAAAAACCATGTAAAACTTGCGACCCTGGTGTTCGGACAACCTTGATCCAAGGCTATAATTTGGGCCCTCCTGGTAGAGACCCACTAGCTAAGCTATATGCAAAATGTGGTAGCCCTAGCCCTAATGGCTAGGTACGAGTAGATTTTATTTTAAATCTAATATGAACCCATGTAAAACTTGTCACCCACAAGATGGGACCAAATTTAATCCTAGGGCTATAATTTGGGCACCTTTGGTAGACAACCACTTGATAAAGCTAGGTGCAAAATTGAGTTGCCCTAGGCCTTTCGAGATTTTTAACGTTTTCCCTATATAAGCCAATATAAAACTTGTGACCCCTGGGCTATGATTTGGGCACCATTGGTA
Organism: Tridacna crocea; assembly: GCA_943736015.1. NCBI lineage: Eukaryota > Metazoa > Mollusca > Bivalvia > Cardiida > Cardiidae > Tridacna > Tridacna crocea. Next base: position 29,544,519 of record OX031070.1, read on the forward strand.
GATAATCACTTGTTAAAGATACATGCCAAATTTGGTAGCCCTAGGGCCTATGGCTAGGTGGCAGAAGAATTTTAAAATGTTCCCTGTATAAACCCATATAAAACTTGTGACCGCCGGGATTTGGCCAATTTGACCCCAGCACTATTACTTGAAGGAACTAGATAAAGCTAAATGCAAAATTTTTGTAGCCCTATGTCTTAAGGTTTCAGAGAAGATTAAAAAAAAAAATATTTTTCAGTTTTGTTGCCATGGCAACCAGTGTTTTTGAAGGAATAAAATTCTTTCAAGGAGTGCTGAAGAGGATCATTTCTGTGACGTTTTATCAAAATTGGATGACTACTTTCAGACAAGATGTTTGAAATAAAATTCAACGCACACACGCACAGACGGACTCATGACGGACACCAGGCCATGATATAAGCCCGCTGGCCTTCGGCCGGTGGGGCTATAAAGAAGACATAGGTTGTCTATGATGACTCCAATAAAAGAAAGCTATAAAGTATGTTTTTCTGTTAATTATATGGACTGAAGTAGTAGAATTAACATGTAAAAATATTAAGACTAATACAATAAATTTCTGACTATATCATATTTTATACAGAACTATAGTATTAGTGGAATAAATTGACCTGAAATTCATCTTGATGCAAAGAATAATTACTCGTAAAACGTGAATATTTAAACCATCGGGTATAGTCGGACTGTACGAGAACTTTGTTAACGATAAATGTCGGGTTTAACCTTACTGTGCCTAAGACAAAATAAAAAGCTTTTGCGGGTGGTATAGATTAGGATCAGGCTGCACAGAAAGCGCACCTTAGATCTAAGTCACCCTCCATGTATTACCAATTTAAACCAACAATATAATGGTTGTTTCAGGTATTTCAAGTATTCTTTTAAAACACTATGAATGTATTAGCTGCATAAAGAGTTTAGAAACGTACACATAGTTCCCTATGCAGAGGACATTAGCCGGAGCTATGTTCGGACAATAACTCAAGCGTGTAATATATTGTGATAGAGGTCATTTATTTAAAGTCAATTTGTTCAGGTAACACAGTGGATGGAAATGAAAGCACTTTGGGTAAAAAATGAACCGATTTATTTTCAGGCCTTAGAATAACCCATAATGGCTGGACAAAAAATAATGCTACAGAAAGCTTCAACCCCACCACCAATCACTATATACATGGTATACATGATTAGACATTGAAGTCAACTGTATTTAATACAACTCGGATGGAAGGGTCTCATACAGCAGAAAGGATTGTTCCGTCATTACTTGAGACCAAAGTTAAATGGTGCCTTCCAGACAGTTTAATTGCAACAGCAGCCAATGAGAAGAAAGCTTTTGACATCTTAAAACGGAAACATTTTGGTTGTTTGGCATTAACCTGGTTGTAAAGAATGCACTGGCTATCCAAGATTTATCCAAAATTCTTGGCAAGTCAAGGAGGCTGGTAACACTTTTTCATACCTCTACTAGTGTAAATGACAAATTGTTTGAAAAATAAACACCGTTGCTTTCAAATATGGTACAGGGTCACAAGCTGATTGGAGATGTTCCAACGGGGTGGAAATCTTCACTTGAAATGTTGGCCAGAGTAATAGAGCAGCTCCCTGCTCTCATGGCAGTTTGGACAGATGAGAGTGTCTCAAAAACCTCCAAGACCACCCTCCAAAACTGACAGCTCTCCTTTGAGGAAACTACCCTCCCAGAGACACTGTTTTAAGTTCTGTTGCCTTTCAAGAAAGGCAACTATTAACAAAGTATTACCCATGAAACTGACATAGGCACTAGAAGAGGATAACAACAAGATGACCATAATGGTCCTATATCGTTCACCTGAATACTAAGACCAGGCGTCCACTAGGGCCAGGACAATACACGGATAGCATGCGGACAACGAATATAATATTCGACAAAGCTTCCGCATGTACCTGATGGCTTCTTATTGTTGTCCTAGATGCTTCCGTCTGATTCGTAGCCTTCCGGATCGGCAATTTTGTCCGCGTCGAAATTTTTGATCGAGAGCAAAATTAGGACTCAAAAATGAATTTCGTTACACTGCCTTCGGCATCAGGTTCGCGTTGTCTTCAGGACATCGTCAGGACATCCCGAGTCTTCCGCATATATTCCCGAAAGCTTCATCGACACGGACAGCTTGCAGACATTAAGAGGAAACGATAGAGAAGGTTCGCGGAATCTTTCCTGAACGTTCAGAGTGGTAACGGTATGCTCTCTGAACATGGGGAAAATGTCACATGACTTTCGTATATACACAATCAAAGGGCTTTAACATATCAAAATCACTGCTCTATCACTTGCAGTTTGACTTTAGACAGAGTGGACGTGTTTTTAATCTCTCCTGCACACATTATGCCGAGACAAAAAAGAAAAACCGAAAGTCGATGGTGGAAAAAAAACAAGCAACTGGAGTTTGTGGTAATTCTTGCTTGTCTAGAGCAACGTTATTTTATTAATCGATTTCAGTCTATGGAACGAGAGATCCCAGCTCTCTTATATAAATTATGAATGCAACCTCTGCATTTCTGTACCGTGTCCGCCTAATGTCGTGCACTGAAACTGGTTGTCGCAAACGTTTCCTGGTATAATCCTAAACGTGTCCGCGTTGTCCTGAAACGATCCGCTTTCACGCCTGAACATTCGGTACCATTGTTTAGCGGACAATCCTACGTGTGCTAGCAAGAAGTCCGCGGACAGTCCGGGAATAAACACATTTCTGTACTGAATCTATGTTTTCTCAGGAAGGTATGCCGAAATGAATTTATTTCTAGCGCGAAGCTTCCTTGTCCCCTCCGCGTCCTAGTGTAAAGGTCTAAAATAAAGACAAGAAAAAGTTGATGCAAAGCATCAAAGTTGTCGCATTTTTTTTTGATGAATTCTTTAGAAGTCTAGGACAAGTAAGTATCTACATTAAAACTTATTATACAGCAAAGAAATTTCTCGTGAACTGATTTGTTAACATGCCTGGACCATATATCATGTTCCCTGGCAAAAACCACGTAAAACCAGTTTCCCTCTTGAGAATCACTACACGTGCAACACAACATCCAAAGTGGCGGCGTCGATCGCACTCGTCACAACTCGGTCGATTTCGTACCTACATCTAACCTCGTCCGTATCAAACAGGTCGCCTTCAGAACTACTTTCAGTCACATGGTCAAAACATCAACATGGCGTCTATAGCAACGTTGTCGATAAAAAAATAGCTAATTATTTTAAAAAATCAGGGATTATGACCACTTTTCAATGGAAAATTTCAGCTAAATACTTCTAAAATTGAATACAATTGCAGATGACAACTCCTGTGACAACTCCGGTGAAACCAAAGTTATCGCCCAAGAATTCTTTATTATGTCTATATACATGTAGAAGAGTATATTGGTTGAAACACGTCAAAGCTGTCCGGGACAATTATGTATATTTTATTCAGACCGCTTTCACGAAAACAATACCTGTTTCTAAATTGGAGAATTTATACATATGTGAACCCTGTGCAAAGACTTACAAACATTTCTCAGACTTTAAAGACAAATATGCTGCTAACTTGCAAGCAGCAATCGAAAAAAGTGACAGACAAAAAAGAAAGACAAAGACTCCTCCATCAGCTCTAAAGAAGAATGTTTCTGTGGCAGACCATTTGACAAAATCAGTATAACGCCTGAAAGAATTGGAATTAGGTGGGAATGAAGTGAGAAAAAAAATGGACGAAAGTTTCAGTTTGATGGTTTCAATTTTCAAATATTCAAAACCAGAGATAGCAACTGCCTTGCCAAGGTAAAATTTCATTTCAGCAACCTGTCATATTGATAGTCTCTGATGATTATGGCACCTGTGTTGGTATTTTTGTACCCATGCATCAGAATTTTAATATTCCCTTTTAGTAATATTTGCATCTGGTAATATATATCAGTTCAATTTCTTAATGCTTTAAGTCTAAAGTTGGAATTTAAGGGTCATTTACACTATTTCAAGCTTCAAGCTACAAACAAAGTTATTAAATATTTGATTAAGAATAAGAACTACCTGAATAAGCTGTAAAAATAAGCTGAAAATTTGGTTTGTTCCATACTTAACATGAATATCAGACTAATAGCTTTTACATGATAACTTTTTACATGAATGTATCCGGTACGTAATGAAAGAGTTTTAAATGGTACGTATGCCAGGTAATTATGAATCTGTTATTAATTCAGTTTAGGAAATGCACCCACATTGTATAGGCCTAAATCTGAAGTTGGACTCTTGTGTAAGGTAAAAGATTTTGATGATCCACTGGCATTGTATGTATTTTTTTTAACTTTATTCGCCTTTTTATATGTACATGTATCCTATCATTACAGATGATTTCTCTTTGAATATTCTCAACTTCTAGTGATTATCAATAACTAGGAAGATTATCAGTTGTATTTTACTTAAGGCACAAATTTAATTTCATGAAAATGTCTAGTCTGAGATTTTCATTCTTTCATAAAAGACAAGAAAGTTCATTCTTATTTGGTGACATTGGTGTTGAACTGTCAATGTGTTGAAACAACATTTTTTTCTATAATCAGCAGGACAAAGGACCAAATATCACAGATAAAGAAAAAGTTTGGCTTGATACATGGCTTGCATAATGAATACCTAAAAACCATAGCACTTTGCAGTCTGTAAGCAAGCAGGGAAACAGTATACTGTTTCAAAGGCATCCAAGTCATTTATATTCCAACAATTGGTATGCTGACATTAAAGAAGAAATGGAATCAAAGTGCCCAGACCTGCTTCATGTATTGGTGTGTGCTATAGGTTAGTCCATTACTTTTTACCTTAAACGAAATAGTAGCTTGTTTCAAGTCAAACTTCTGCTAAGATTTCCTGGTTACATCAGCTTACTGACATGATACACTCTACAAATTTAGTTATTTTTCAAAACACTACTGACATGATTAATTTGATATTCTATGCATGTTCTTTGATACAAAAGAGCCGAAATGATGTTAACTCTTTACCAGACAACAAATTTGTAGACCTGTCCAAACTGAAAGGATTTGCAGACGACAAAATGAATGTGGCTCTAAAATTGAAATTTGTTTTGCGAAGGTTGGAAAACGTTGTGGGAAAAGGAGAAAATGCTAGTTACAAATATTTTCTCCATTTCCCGCTATATTTTCAAAAGGTACTAGTATCTTTCTTTGGGTCGTTAAAAGTCGGGATTGTGTAAATTAATTAACCAAACGCCAGCTCCGCCCACTCAAAAACCAATCAGCCAATCAACAGTCAGCATTTTCCCATTCAGAGCGGAAGCAGTCTCACCGTTATCAAAACCTAGACATTCTGCATTGGAAGTATATATAAATGTCTAAAAGATAAGATTTAAAAAACCTGATTAATTGCATTATTGGTATCCATTACTAATCCTTAGATCCACGATCTCAAGACACCAGTTATATCAGGTAAAAGTATTGACGCAAATGACAACTTGAAATAAAGAAAGAAAACCATTTGTAAACATGTTTTTATATAATCATAAATTTTCTTGTTTGACAATCTTATTTATATAATTACCCGTTTTTTTTCCATTAAAAGAAGTAGACCTATGCTCGTAGATCATATTTTAGACTACCGATTGGATTTTATCCAGTGTAATTATTCTTTTCTTTTATATCATTTTTTATTTGATTAGAATCTATATGCTTTTTAATTCAACTTCTTCCCAAATCGAGTTAGTTTGCTATGTAGATTGCTTTTTATATCTGTTTGGTGGATTTTTCACTCAGATAATCCTTCACAGAAATGTTAATTAAAAAAAAAAAATCACGTCAATTAATTTTCTCGAAAATAATGTTTCTATTCCTATAGTCGTCTTGGAAAGTAAAAGCTAAACAGCGCCCCCCCCCCCCGATGTTTTTGAAATAAAATGTTTTTTAGACAATTTTCATTTCCCTGCGTTTGTAAAACATGGTTCTCTTTATTTTAACCTTTCTATCAATGTAAACTTAAAGCTCGTGTAAGACGGTATGCCACCCTGTCTAACACCATCTCTCCCCCTTCTGTTTACAATATTTCATTTGATCTCCTTTAACCTATTAATTAGTTATCGAAAATGAAAGAGTAACCAATGAAGCGGTCTTCCTTTAAGGACAAGATCTGCTGTACATGTTGCCAGCCTTAAGGCAAAAACTGGAGCAAGGGTTTATGCGGTATTTCTTTGATAACGGCATGCCACGCCACAGGCGTCCGGTATCGTCCTACTTGTAAATTTAAAAGAATGTGTCATATAAAAGTCTGACTGTCGTGACCGTCTTTGATTATAAGAGATTGGAATTTGGATTATATATCTACATGTTGAATGTATAATTCAATTTTATATTGTTTTCTATTAGTCTTACAGAATAGTGTATACAGAGGTATGCTCATTTTTTTTATTTGTTTTATTCTTCATTTGGGGCATTTCTATTGAACCGGGAGACAAAAATGGTCACCATTTTTTACCTTTTTGATAGATCTTTAAATCAATATCAATGTCAGTCAAACATCGGGAAATAATTTTACACTACATAGACAAATCGCTTGATAATTTTAAAACTTGCGATTCTGGATAAATTGATGAAGAATATGGCGGACTAAATAATGAAAAAAATCTGTGTGAGGGGAGTTTTCAAATTTGAGAAAGAAAAAGAGACTCAATTTTGTTCTTGTAACAGATGAATTGTATTAACAAATCAATGATTTTAGGACATGTTAAGGGAGTACAAGTTTAATGTAAACAGATTATTAAATGTAATAATTATAAACTGCGTTTTTCAACAGACTTCTAGATAAACTAGACTCTATTTCAATTTTCACATTCCATAACTTCGATGATACATCTAATACAAAAGAAGTAAGTGCCTTTTCTTAAACTGGTTTCATGCTTATGTTATCGAGAAAAATAATTTTATGGTAGAAAAATCTTCAGGTAAGTTTCATATATCTGCAAGCTAAACTAAGGTGTCTAGGTTGTTTGTCCCGAAGTCCTGATTCGCGTGGGAGGAGCGAGCTATCGTCTAGCGTTTGGTTAATTTCTTTTGCAAATGACTGTGTATTGATTGAAAGGAAAGAAAGGTATTCAAATTAAACCAGTAGTGTAATTGTTTACCACACAATCCCCTTCCCACAATGTTTTCTACCATTTGAAAGACAGAAGTCATCCTTTGACCTACATATGAATTGCTTCAACCTAGATGATTCCAAACTTTTGCTCCCGTGGAAAAGAAATGAAATACAGATTAAAGGGAATGGATGAAAAAACTGTAAGCATTTCTTTTATTTCCATGCATTTGCAAGTTTTTGTTAAATCATGATGTATATTTGTGGGATTCTAATGTTTCAAATAACCAGGTAAAAGGATTCCGGTTTGTTCAAAGATGGCAACCATAGCTAAAATATATGGAATGTTGGCTTCAGCTCTGCAGAGATTATATACGGCACTAGCCACTAGATACTATGCTGATAACAAGCATATCTTTCTTTTTCCAATTTGATCAGAGTATAACTATTATATACATGTTAATTGTTATGTTATCTCATTGCATGTGTTGTTCTATTTAAACACATTGGATGTCTACATCAGGACATGTACATAAATGAATGCTTGGTAAATCTGCCTGTCAATTTTTAACTAGCAGTCAGCCAGCACAGCTTATGTCATGGCGTGATAAACATCGTCTGTCTGTTCATCTGTTAGTTCGTTTCTTGGTTACGGGTTAACGTCTGCATTTATGGTCAGATTTCCATATAGCTTGTACAGTTTACTTAACTTATCAATAGCTTAAACCCTATTGATTTTGAAAAAAAAAAAATCCAACAACCGGTATGGGAATAGTAGCTTTTTAAAGTTGAAAATCTTTATTGCTTGCTTACGTGATGAAGACAGTACTGCCCTATGGGCTAACTATAATAACCCCCCTAAAAATGTGTAACCTTACATGGAGGGCTCCCCCCCCCCCAAAAAAAAAAAAAAAAAAAAATGCTGGAAAAATATAGTGCAGGTAATCTGCATTTCTGCCTTTTTTCCTCACATTTTTTCATCTTTGGACAAACACAAATGCCATCATTTTAAAATGTTAGCAATTGCTCTGATGATTCGGAAGTATAAGCTTTAGTTTTGTGGTATAGTGTGAAACTATGTGATCTGATGAAGAGTTTTTACATTTCTTTGTTTTTGCTTTTTGCTTCTTGCTTTATATGCTGATGTTATGCGTTTAGTTTCTTATCTTTCTTTCTTTTTTTTTCATTTATTTTACATTTTCTTTTTGAGTTTAATTTTACTGTTATTATATGTTCAACATATGGACGAGGAATGCAGGTCAGGACCCATTTCGTTCTGAACATCTACCTTTGAGTTTGGTATATTAAATAAAACTGTATTCTCCAGTACTGTATATATTCTTACTACCTATACACTGTACTGTTATTGTATATTTCAAATAGGACATTTATTGATGTTTTTTTTTTTTAATTTTGGAAAGGGGAGCAGGGTAGGCTAAAATTTGAAAAAGAAAAATAATGGCAAAATGGACATCTGAGTAAAACCTGGGAAAATTACTTTCATAATTGTACAAGAAAAAAGTTGATGCAAAGCATCAAAGTCGCCGCAAAAAAATTGTTTAATGCTTCAATAAAACCAGGGCAAGTAAGTAAATGTCAGTTTTCATCAGCAGATTTTTTAACATATGATGAAATTGATGTGACTGTGAATCTATATCAAAACTTGTCTTCTGTTACAGTATCTAATACCCTCGCACAGCGCTCTCTTAGCTCTTTTTCAAACGACAAATATCAGACTTTTTCAAATTCAAAGAGTTTGCAGCAACAATTTAAAAAGCTGCAAAAGTGGTGGAAAATTCGCTAGTAGCGGGAAAAAAGTATTTGATAAAGGAGAAATTGCTTATAACGAGTAATTTCTCCTTATCCAACATGTTTTTCCAAAAGACTTTGACAGCATACATGTGATAACCCGTGTTTGTTTGGGAAAGCAGGGCTAAGTTACTAAAATGCTGCTGTCCTAGGAAAGTAAGGTTCAAGAGAACAGAAGTTTGCAAGGCGTGCTTTCAATTTAAACAAGTCTAAAACTATACTGTTTGGTGAACAGTGTTGATAAAGAATCATGGTTTTGCATCGCGCTTTATGAACAACCCAGCGAAAAACTGGCATCTCTCCAGATTTTTTTCCACAAATTAAATTTATGCAAAGCTCTCTGAGAAATAAAAAGAGGAGTTCTAAACAATCTTTGTTTTAAAAACTAAACTTAGAAAGAAGTAACCAATACTGGTCACATACAATCATAACTATCATACTCGTTCTTTTGCGGAATTTAACACAATTTTGGCAATGTACAATTTTAGCAGTGGTCACTCAACAAAAAAGACACAAATGGCAGGAAAACCTAGGTACTAAATAATCAAAATGATAATTAAACCTGTGTACGAAATTACCAAAGTGGGTACGAAATGACAAGCTGGGTACAAAATGACCAAAATAGAAAGTATAGGTAAGTACGAAATGACCAAAATCATACGAAATGACCTAGGTACGAAATTAACTAGGTACGAAATGACTGGAAACTTGTACAGCCTTGACCAATGGAAACAAGGCATTTATTTGGACGAGTCCATTTCTCACGAATAGCGAAAATAAAAGTAATAATTTTGCGGCTTTTTGATGTTGTAAGTAATAAAAGAACAAAAATTGTATCGTATTGTGTATACTTCGTGGTTTAAGAATGAATTAAATAGCCAGTTTAAGGCGTAGTAGAAAGATTCCTGGTTAACCTTTAACACTCCTATAAAAACGAAATCCCATTGTCCATGTCCTAACTCGAAAAACTATTAAAAATATAGTCGCGCGCTTTTGCGCGGCGACTAAGACTAAAAGACTGGTGTTTTGTGTACAATGAATAAAATTTGAACTTAGAATGCATCTGAAACTGGCACAGATGAATAATCTTTTGGAAATAAAATTCCTATTTTTTTGGTCGGGGTTACGATTAGACAACATTCTCTTCAGTGTGACTGGTATTTTATGTCACTTTCAACAGTAGGTCATATTAATAACAGCTACATCTCTCATATTCATGCATGTCCTAGGTTTCAGCAGCACTAGAACAAGCCTCTGAAATGTCTTACCCAAGCACATAAAAGACCAAGAGCTCCCTGTGAGTCTCAATAAGGGTCCACTGAGTCATACAAGACCCCATTCAAAGCTGCCATTGCAAGAGTAAGATAAATCACAGCTAGACTGATTGCAAGGCATGGAATTCAGTCTGTATCGTGCAAATGATTGTGTCATATAAGTATTAAGACAAAATATGATATAGAAGGGGTAATTATAATGATGTGTATTTCTCTCTCTTAACATACGAGGTTAAAACCCGCAAAGATACAGAGATGTTGATCATGTAATTTTTATGCTCCCCGCAGGGCGAGCATATAGTGACCGCTTCGTCTGTCCGTCCGTCCGTCCGAAGCGATTTCTCCACAACCCTTGGGCCAAATTGGATAAAACTTCATATATGAACTCCTTAGGGTAAGGCGCCGATATACTTTTTCCCGGATTTTCAATTTGACCCCGTGTCATGGAAAAAAGGGCCTTAATACAAAATTGCAATTTTTACCAATATCTCGTTCAGTTTTTGTCAGAATAACATGAAACTTCATGGTTATATTCTTTATGGAAAGTTTTAGCATGTGCCCATGCTATATTTAATCTGGGTGTTTTTTTAGTTGACGTTCTGTCATGGAAAAAGGGGGCTTCTGGCAAAATTCCAATTTTTACTAATATTTCATTCAGTTTTGGTCAAAATTTCATGGTTAAATTGTTTTTTTCAAAGTTTCACCATGTGCTTTTGTTTCTTTATCTATGTGTTTTTCAACTTGACCCTCTGACATGGAAAAAGGGTGTTTCTTGTAAAATGAAAAAGGGGTCCTAATGCAGAATTGCAATTTTTACTAATATCTTGTTCAGTTTTTGTGAACATTTCATGGTTATATCTTATTTTACAAGTTTCAACATGTGCCCTTTGTTTTTGCAATCTATGAATTATTAATGCGCAAATACGTCTTTCCTGGTTTCTCAAATTAAGGCTGCATCATGGAAAAAGGGGACTTCATGGAAAAAAATTGTTTTTAACTAGGTTCTCCTTTATCAGTGCTCAAAACTTTGTTAAATTTCAAATCTGAACTTGTTGGAACATTGCCCAGGTACTTCTCATCCTTTTTCTCAATTTTAGGCTGCGTCTCGGAAAAAGGGGGCTTCATGTAAAAAATCGTTTTATGTAATATTTAATACATGACTGCTCAAAATTTTATGAAATTTCGAATTTTGAGTTATTATTCAAAAATGCCACAAACCACACACCCCTTGTATTTATTGCAATGATCCAATATTGTCTTATGGGAAAAGGGGGCTTATTGAGCTTATTGTCCTCTACAAGTTTGTGTTGGCTATCTCTAGGATAGTAATTGCCTTTTCACTTCAAATTTTGGGGGCCATGAACAGGTTCTTCTAGGATAAAAGAAGTGAATTTATATCAATTTCTTATATTTTATGACAAGCACTTGTTCAGGGAGCATAACCCGTCTCTGACGGCTCTTGTTTTTTAATTCCAGCTTCTGAAACGAATGAATGAGGTTCACATTACACTTTCTGATGAGTCGAAAAGGAACATCATTAGGGAATGTGCAGAGGACAGTATCATGAAAGAAATAGCCCCAGAAAAGTATGGAAAAAAGTGGAGACAATTTAGACATATATGTGACTACAAATGATAGCAAAATGAAAAACATTAACAAAGACTATCATTAATTTCTTTACATTACCTGTGACCCTCCCTGGGTTATAGAAATGTTATTTGTTGTAACAATTTCTCATTGCGTACGCTGTCTTGTCAGTGTCTTTCAATTTATTATAGTTAGATTTGATTTTACCGCTTGATAAATATTAAGGGGGGGGGGGCGGATTTGACATGTAAACAGTGGAAATCTGTCGCCGATTACAGTCTCAATTTGAATTGTCAGTCGATTCACTTTACATTCCCACAACGTTTCAGATAAGATTAACTTGTGTGATTGTCCGATTATTGTCGAATCCACTTGTTTACATTGTAAATCGTTAATTTACACATCGGATTATTGTAAACGTCAGCCGTGATGCACATTGGCGGAATGGCAGAAATGTGCACACATCGTGACTACGTCATCAATTTCTGAGTCACGTGCGCGCTTGTTTATGTTTATTCCGAGCTGTCAGTTGCAGAATTCTGTGGTAGTCCAACTTTTCAAATCACTTGCATTTATCGAAAACGACATTGTTAAAGTATCATCATTTAGGTATTTGTTGATAATATATTTTTATATATGTTTAAGGTTTAATAATGCCTTTTCCCATACAAAAATCTAGATTTTAAGAGCCGAGTTTCTCCACTGTCAGGTGACGGCGGAATTCTGCCAGATAGCGTTGCTATTTTGCAGAATTCCGCATTTTCCTGCCGTTTTTCTGGAAGCACGTGCACTCTGCCAGGAAGACTCACAAGAGTATATAAAGGCCGATTTTTCCCTGGAAGAGTCAGAACTATCAGGTCTCTCCTTGGGTAGGATTATTTAACCTCCTTACGAAAATTGTATTAAAATAATAAAACAAGAAGATTTACATATAGATCTAGAATAAATATAAATGTAAGAGAATAAAGGAAAGAACTGGAAATATATTAAGTCTGTACTGATTACTGGACGCCCCCATACTCTACCATACTGATTGATCCCTCATACGAAGTGATCAGGATCGTCACAGCTATTTTTCGTGGCAGAGGTTAAGGCACTTAAGACTTATACGAATGATTTATATATAAAAAAAAGTTGTATTACTCTGTACTTATTCAACAACCCAAGGAAGACAGTTCTCATACGATTTCAAGTTTTATTTTTATTTATAATTTTTTCTGTATAAACAATGGAAAAAGACAAGGTAGTAACGAGAAAAGGAGCTCGTAGAGAAGGTCAGAGTGTTAGCACTCATAATGATCAGAATGAAAAACAAAATGAGAGTGAAAGATTAACAAGTGGTACTACGAGTACACATGAAATAGATTTATGTGAAGAAAATTATAATGATTCTCATAGATCACCAGGAACAAGAGTAAATATGAACCACCTTAGTAGAGGTGATAGTATTAATTATAGACTTGAACAGAGAGGTGCATAAAGTAAAGATGTAGATCAGTTCATGAGTAACATTGATGAAAAAGTAGAAAAGACAGAAAGCTCATTAGTTAGTAAATGTTACTCAAGAGTTGAAAAATGTAATAAGAAATATTACTCAAAATGAATGTGTACCTGCATATAAGGAAAAATCAAGATACAGAAATAGAGTAAGACGTAATAGATATAGATCAGACTGTGGGACAGACACAGAATCAGAATGTGATACCGATAATGTTTTATCATTATCATCAACCACAGTTGGTATGAAAAATAAGAATAGCCCTAAATTAACACCATTTATAGGAAAAGAATCTTGGCTCAATATATATTGAGGATGTAGCTAGGAGACAAAAAAGGAATGCAGAAGAAATGCTAGATGAAATATTACCAAGATTACAGGGTCCTGCGGGTGATTTTGTATATGGTCAATTGTCTTATGATATCCGATCAAATTATAGATCACTTTGCAAAGAATTATCAAGTAGATTCAGAGTAGTAGAAACTTCAAAAACATTTTGGGCTCAGTTTAGCCACAGAAATCATAAACACGGTGAAACGGTTGAGGAATATTCAGCCGAATTGAAATAACTTTACGATAAAGCCCACTCAAAAAGAGATAAACGAGACAGGAAGACCGGTTACGTAGATTTCTAGATGGCCTTTTAGATGATAAACTAGGTTCCATGTAGAATTCATAAAAGAACCAAAAGACATAGATGAAGCTGTTTATTATATTGTATGTTTCCAAGAAACAAGAAATAATACCTCAAGTACAGACCAAAGGGGTAGAAATGTCTTTGAAAATGAAAATGGTGAAGATGAAGCAGAAATAGGCAAAATGATACCCAGTAAAAATAAAAACAGGAGTATAACACACGAAAGTAGCCCGTCTCAGAAAATTGAGGCAAATGACATGGAAAAATTAAGAGAAATAATCAAGGAAGAATTGAAACATTGACTTCTTGAATATAGATACAAATGGCATTAATCTAGGGATACAGTACAAAACCCCGCAGACTGGCCAGAATAATATAAATTATAATGGCTCAAATCATATACCAATTTATAGACAATTGTTATTATTGCAAATATCCAACACACTTAAAAAGGAACTGCCCAAAATTACTAGTATTAACAAAACCATGGGACCAAAGCCAGAGAAATATACGGATCCCACAGTCTACAAACAGAAACTAAGTCCAGGATCAAAGACACACAGCTCAAAATGCTACGGATAATTCAAAACAAAATTTAAACTATTAGGGACTGATTTTGATGGCCCAGATACAGTCCAAATGGGTTAAAGTGGCCAAAATCAGGCAAATTTCACAATACGTGGTTACTTCTCAGATAGTATTTACATTGTAGGAAAAGTACAAAATGTACCAGTAAACTATGTTGTGGATACTGGCGCAGAACAAACAGTTGTTTCAAACAATGTTTTCAATAAAATAGATAGGGCAATAAAACCAAAATGTAATACAAAAAGGTAGATTATTACATGCAGGAGGTGGACCATTAAACAATGTGGGCAAATGTGAACTTGAACTGTGCATTGATAAATTCAAAATTTAAGAAAGAAGTCATGATAGCTGAAATTAAAGATGATATGGTTTTACTATTGATTGTAAACATTATTCAGACAACAATTTAAGAAAAGTTACCTCAGCAGATCATTATATTGTACAAGGCTACACATAACAAATCATAGATGCATTTGTAGAGAGGTATGAAATGGATGACCTTAGAAATAATTCATATATGATAATTGAGTTTACAAAGGCATATCAGGAAAAACATTCAATTTCAATGGCTTCTAGTGTAGTTAATATAAAAAGGGCACCCACTGTCAAAGTAAGGTTAATTAACCCTTTCCCTTACGATGTTTCAATTAAACAAGATACAGTGATAGGCATGGCAGAGTTTATTACAACTGAACCCATAGTCTTATTTAGTCAAGAAATTGGAGATTCTGATAGTTTTGCTTCTGCTAGAAGAATAGAGATTGACAAGCAAGTTACTCAATCAGGTTTAAGACAAGTCATTACAGATGAAAATACAGTTTCAAAAAAGCTCAAGAACAAAATATACCTGACCATTTAAAAGAGTTGTATACAAATGCTATACAAGATAAGACATTCAGACAAAAACAAGTAATTGCTAGTACACTTATTGAATATCAGGATGTGTTCTCTCAAAGTGATACTGACTTGGGCTTAACACATTTAGCTGATCATGAAATTGATACAGGCAATGTCAAACCAATTAAGCAGCAATTCAGGAGGGTACCAATAGCTTCTCAAAGAGATGAGAAAGAGGTGATTGATAAAATGCTAAATCAAGGTAGACCTTCAAACAACCCATGGGCATCACCGCTTGTATTAACAAAGAAAAAGAATGGGTCAGTGAGACCATGTGTAGATTACAGGCTTTAGAACAAGGTTACTATATTAGTTGTACGCTCAGGTGGCAGGGGACTTGGAAACTTGTTCACGGCTGTGAACATGCACTAAATTATAGACATTGTTACTGAAGTTAAACAATTTCTGGGCCTATGCTCTTATTACAGTGAAGAATTTCAGTCATATAGCACATCCGTTATTTGAATTAACAAAAAATGATAGCAATCTGAAATGAACTGAAGAGTGTCAAGAATCATTTAACACATTGAAAGGAGCACTAACTAACCCAAATCTCATCGCATTACCTAACCATGAGGACGAGTTTATTCTCGACTGTGATGCATGTAACACTGGCATAGGAGCAAAATGGATAGGAAAAGGTAATTGCATATGGTAGTAGGTCATTAAGTAAATCAGAAATTTCTGTGTAATAGACAAGGAACTCAGCACCCGATTGTATAAACGTTGGTTAATTTAACCCGGAGTTAAACGCTAACCCTGGGTTAAATTTTGAACTAACCAAACTGGTTAAACACTTGTATTTATAAACGAGATAACCAAACTGGTTACTTAACTAGAATGGTTAAACTAACCAGAAATTAACCAGAACTTTATATCCCGTCATGCAGTTCTCTTTCCAAGTTTTCACAAATATAGCCCGTCATGGAGTTCTCCTTTCAATTTCGTCACGCGCTACATACGTCACATTTTAGCGCACACAACAAACCGACAATACCGACAACATCACAGGGTATGGAAAAGAAACAGAGAGCAAGATCGAAAAATTTCTCACTAGCGGAGGTTGAAGTGATAAAAAATGAAGTGATGAGGAATTTCGAAGACATACAAGCGAAACATTGCGGCGGGGTTTCGTCTGTTACGAAGAAAAGACAAGACAAGGTAAAAAGCTTATCGAAAAGACTTCTTATCAACAATTTATTTTCAAATTAGACTGTCTGTACAGTTTGCTTCTATATAGATCTATAGATTAAACGGGACTAAAAATCAAGATAAACAGTATCATGTCCTTTCATTTGCATAGGTATGGGAAAACATTTGCATAACAGTAAACATCATTGGAGTCGCAAAACGGTCTGTACACGAAGTTAAAGGAAAATGGAGAAATTTAACAAAGAAGGCGAAAAACGAGGTAACAAGGGAACGA
Source organism: Tridacna crocea (assembly GCA_943736015.1). Classification (NCBI taxonomy): domain Eukaryota; kingdom Metazoa; phylum Mollusca; class Bivalvia; order Cardiida; family Cardiidae; genus Tridacna; species Tridacna crocea. Next base: position 29,561,331 of record OX031070.1, read on the forward strand.
GTTTCGGTATCGAAGACGGGGGGGGGGGGGGGGGGGGGTTAAGGACCACCGGCACCACTCTAATGCAGGATATCGCTGGCCTGTTCCAAGGCTCAGTATCTTTCAATAGGATACCGGGTGCTGGCGACTGCGAGACCAATTTATCTTTTGGTATGAAATTTTTGCCTGTTTATTCTCATTTTTTACATACTCTGGTTTTAAATCATTTCCTTATTTAGATCGAATCGAGCGAGTTAGAATTAAAAGATCAGCCTTAAAATTCAATATTCTTGCTACATTTAGGTCAACAGAATTTGATGTACGATTCAGTTACAGTACAGGCCGGTCGCCCTTTGTTTAATGAATGAATTTAAGACGGAATATTTAAAGTCTATTATTAGCACATTTTACTACAAAACACTTTTGATATGTACTATGTTCTTAGTCTGTATTAACAAGTATATTTTCTCAAAATTTACAAAATGCAATGTGACAAACAAGTCAAGTTTATTGAATTTGATGAAAATGCCAAATTCATGTATAAAGGAAACATCCATTTGTTGCAAAACAAAAATGTTTAAGTCATGGAGAAAAGTTAGATTAAAACACTGTTTGATAAGTAGATACAAGGAAATGATAGAATATTTGTTTTTTCAAGGATGTAAAGCATTGGGTGAAAAATATGAACAAGGAAATGGCAATATGGTTTTTGTTCATACATGAACTATTCTTACGAACAAAGTCCGTAACAAAGAAACAAATAAATAAATGCATGGCAGAAATAAGGTACCGAGCGGGATTCGAACCCCGAACTCCCGGACGCAAGGCCAATACCATAACCACTGAGCCAAAGAGATATCTCTCTGACGCAGTAGCCAGGTATTGTATTTAAATCGGGAGAATGCCATGCAGGAAGGAGTGGTCTCCCGTAACACACCCCCTCTTAAAGTTATCATTTATTGATGACTCGAAGCCTTATTAGGCAGGAAGTCCGATTTTGGACAACAAATGGGATTAATGGCACACTGGCCAATCCCGGACGAGCCCCCATCTTACGAACAAAGTCCGTAACAAAGAAACAAATGAATAAATGCATGGCAGAAATAAGGTACCGAGCGGGATTCGAACCCCGAACTCCCGGACGCAAGGCCAATACCTTAACCACTGAGCCAAAGAGATATCTCCCTGACGCAGTAGCCAGGTATTGTATTTAAATCGGGAGAATGCCATGCAGGAAGGAGTGGTCTCCCGTAACATTATTGAAATATTATGTAAAAAGTATACACAAGAAATTAAATATATGGGGTATTTCCAAATATGGAGTATTTAAGATTAAACCATTTGTATATGGTGGAAATAAGGTAGGTTTGATGAAATTCTGTCGTGAGGTAAGACTAGTCAAAGACTAATTATTGTGAATTTTATGTCCCGTGGGCAGGTGAATTTAGTTCAAGTGATTTGCAGGAAATGCAAAGGGAGGATAAAGATTTAGGACAAGTTATAAGATGGTTTCAGGTAGGAGTTAAGCCTACCGGTGATTTATTAAAAGTAGCAAGTCTCGCTACCAGGCATTATGTTTAACGCTGGGGTGCATTTATTAAAGATGGTTTGCTGTTAAGGAAATTTATTAAGAAAGGTAATTCTGGTTTTTGCAACTTATTGTACCTAAAGCCCTGCAGAGGGATGTTTTATATTAGATGCATAATAGTCTTTTGTCTGGTCATTTAGGGAAGAAAAAGACAAAAAAAAACTTCTCCAAAGGTATTATTGGTTTGGCGTAAAGGAAGACATTATTAGTTGTACGGTCAGGTGTTCGGGGACTTGGAAACTTGTTCACGGCTGTGGTTAATCATGTCGCCCCGAAGGCGAGTTGGCGACATAATTCCCCACAGCCGTGAACAAGTTTCCAAGTCTCCGGCCACCTGACCGCACAACGAATTTATTATACTTTTGCAAAGTTTTACCCTTTCAAAGCGCGTTAGGCGAAATTTTCCTGTTTTATAATTTCACGAACCGAGTATGCTGACGAAATAGAAATTCCCTTCTGTGTGTCCCAATTCAATGAAAACTGACGTCACTGGAAGCTGACGTCACTAAAACGTGCAGTTTGGTGCATAAATGTGCAGTCTGGTGATCGACCGACGCCGCCATTTTGGATGTTGTGTTACGCGTGAAGTGATGTTTACGGGGCACTCAAAAGGGAAACTAGATTTCCGTGGTTTTTGCCAGGGAACATGATATAAAATTATGTTCCCGACATGTCAACAATTCAGATCACGAGAAATTTCTTTGTAGTATAATAAAAACTTATGGATGGAACGGTGTGAAAATTGTGGTGCAGATAGACACCTTCAAAAAATCCTAAAATTCCCTCAGGCAAAATGCCTGTGGGATCCATATTTGACAGGCTTTCAACCGATTTACTAGGTGCGTTACCTCAAACGCCTAGGAAAAACAGATAATATTAACTGTGAGAGATCATTTCTCACAGTGGGTAGAAATTATTCCTATCCCAGATCAAAGTGCTGAAACAACCGCTAGAGTTATACTGAATGAAGTGATTTCAAGATATGGTTGTCCACTCAGTATACATAGTGACCAGGGGTCAAAAGTAAAATTTTCACAGACCTATGTCATCTATTAGAAATTAAAAAGACTAGAACACCACCAAGAAACCCAAAATGTAACGGTAAAACTGAAAGATTCAATAAAACTTTGATAAGGATGATTAAAGCATATCTAGCAGATGTTCAAATCGACTGGGATTTAAACTTGGGATGCTTAGCAGCGGCATATAAGGCAACACCACATGAAACTACAAAATTAACGCCAAATTTGATCATGCTAGGTAGAGAAGTTAGGTTACCTGAGATAGCTTTTGCAAGTCATGGAAATAATGCAGAAAACATTTCTTCATACGGACAGTATGTAATTAGCTTAAAAGATAAAATGCAAAAAGCACATGAATTATGTCGAAAGTACTTAACAAACTGTGCAAAGAGGCAAACTGAAAAAGCTGACATGGATAAATCGTTCCATGTGTATAACACAGGAGATGTTGTGTGGTATTTAAACATTAAGAGAAAAGAAGCAATGTGTCCGAAGTTGCAAACACCATACACTGGTCCTTTTCTAAAACAGAAAAAAAATTAGTGAACATAACTATGCTATCCAAATGTCGAAATCAAAAAGTGATGTAAAAGTTGAACATTACGACAAGCTAAAACCTAATAAAGGCAATTCAGTGCCAAAATGGGCACAAGTTCCAGAATCTAGAGAATAGTTGAATTCCAAAAGGAACTTATGAAGAATAAAACAGTCAAAATTAAAAACAGTAGGAAACAATGTAATCAAGGTTTTATGAGTACATTGAACTGCAGTCATACTAATTTAGCAGTATATAACATATCAATCAAGTGATAAAAACTTCGCATATACAAGAATGATAAATTATAACCATACATTGAGACATTAGAATGTAAATCCAAAATATGATAAAGGTAAAACCCTTTGTTATTTCCAGAATGGAACAATCATTCCCAAACACAAGACCAATCAGAAAAATGGAAACCAAAGCTAACAGCAGAGGTAGAGTCTACCAATGCCAGAGATGTCAGGTTAAAAAAGACGAATGGAAAGGTCCAAAGTCTTGATTCATTTCTACAGGAAGCACGTGGCTTTAGATGCAGTGCCATTTTATTGTTCCATTTGCAAGTCTGTTACTGCTTCTCGGAGAGACTTGGAGAACCACGTCCTTCCGAAACATTTTCCATCACATGCTGCAACTGTAAACGCCATGTTGGCCAATGGAGAAGCTGTCAATGAGAGCTCTAGTCTATTACAGAATCTACAACATTATGTACAAACTGAGAATGACATTGTCCGTTTGTCTAAAGATGACAGCGACAGGATCTTTTTAAGCAGGCAGAAGCCACCTAGTTATATAAAAAATTCTATTGTTTCTCAATGTAAATTAGATGTTACAAATGATGCTTTGAAGGAGCTTGATGAAGGGGGATGATGCAAGTTCACTGAGAACGGTGAATATTTTGGATGATATGTTGGATGACAATCAACTATCACCGTTCTCTGTAAAACGTATCATCCCAGCCCCTAGAAAAAGTTCGGTAAGGGTAAATGACACATTCTCTGACTCTATGTCTGATAGCTCCAGCTCAAGCTTCTCTTCTAGTGCCAATACCAGTAACAGCAGGTTGTCTCAGGAAGTGGCCTTTTTAAGAAAAGAAATACAAACAATGGGAGCTGCAATGGCCCAAACGGTCAGTGAACTTGAAACTCTAAATAGAAAATTGGATAAGAAAGATATTACCACTACAAGTAAGGAAACACAGACAGAGGCACGCATAGAAACACAAACACACAGGCACACAACACATGCATTTACACACAGAAACCACTACCAACCATATCTCAACAGGTATATACGCATACAACCATGTCACAGACACCCTCATGCCAGGCAGAACACACACATAAGATTTAGAGATCAAAATAGTTAAAAAATAAGAATATTACTAAACATAGTTGTAGAATAATTAAGATATTTCAGTATCCTTCTGTTGCCTGAGAAGTATTACAAATTTCATTACTTATGTGTAAAAGCTACACTTATGGTAAGTTATTTCCTACTGCATGGTTTACAAGTTTTTGGTAAATGCATAAAACTAGGAAGCATTGATATTCTACTGTTGCTGCAAAGCACAATGGATTACCCTGTCAATATACTGACATGTTTATAGTACACATATGTAACATATGTAGCAGAAATCATTGCTCTTTGTACTATATGAACAGTTTGCTGCCTGTTCTTACTACTGTATATGACATGTTATAGTATCTTGTTTTATCTTCATTGTGATACAAGTATTTGCATTTATTGCAATTATTTGAAAACTAGTATCAGGTCTTTCTAGTTTGAGCGCACTAGCAAAATATAGTTGGCTTCTATCCCTATTCATTAAAGGGGGTAAATAACAATAGTTCACTTATTAAAATGAACTGGTTTTGTTCATTTGATTATTGGATGTGATTATTGGATGTGAATATTTTCATGGTCATGTGTATTATGAAGTTAGGCTGTTAAGCACTATGTTATCTGAACATTTGAGATATGTGAGATATATATTGGGCTAGTTACATATAGGTTTCATGTATAACTAGATACCGCAATGTTTATGTCTGATAAAAACTCCTTTATACAGTCGAATCTCTATACCTCGAAGTTCGGGGGACACTCGTAAAAACTTCGAGTTATAGAAAGTTCGACGTGTAGATCATCGGAGTTCTCGAAACTGGGTACGAATTGGATAGATGGCGAAATACCGGAAGTAAATAGAGGCATCATTTGATTTGTCTTCATTTGACTAATCGAATATAAAATAAGATAAAATCGAATTCAAAAATAAGATAAAATAAGTTTTATTATCATCTATTTATTTATTCATTAAGAAACATTGTTTTTATACAAATTCTACAACTACTATGAACACATTGACCGGGTCCTTCACCAAACAAGTTCTGTATGGAATTAGCGTTGGGTTCTTCACCCGTCAATGTAAATTACAAATGGAACACTAAAAAAACTTTTCCGACCCTTTCACTCAAATCACTCAAAGTTTGAAGTTTTAATCTCACAGTCAAACAGTCAATCCAAAATCAAACAAACAATCGATAATCAATACTGTAATACACTTGTTAATTACCGGAGTTGACAAGTCGAAAGGTGTGAAAAACCTGACTGACAGCAAACGTCGTCCTTTACAAATTTACTTCGTGGTAAAGATGTGTGAATACGTTCAAACAGGGATCATATATAACATGTGTATATAGAATCCCTGGTTCAAACAATGGTGATTGGACCTTGAAATTCATTCGACGTATGGATACATTTCGAGGTACGGATAACGACGTATGGAGGTTGAATTATATTGAAATAAAGAGCAATGAGATCGGGACCTGAAAAAAAGTTCGACGTAGGGATAACTTCGACTAAGGGACGTTCGAGCTAAGGACGTTCGACTGTATATGGATAAAACATTAAATATATATTGGGCTAGTTAAATATAGGTTTCATGTATAACTAGATACCGCAATGTTTATGTCTGATAAAAACTCCTTTATATATGGATAAAGCATCAATATATGAATATAAAACTCCATTATATAAAGAAAACATTTATGTACAGACATAAACCTTCCTTATACAAATATAAAAGAATAATATATGGATATACAACTCCACTATAGGTAGATAAAACATTAACATATAAATATATAGCTCCTTTATATATGGATAAAATGTCAATATATGAATATAAAACTTCATTATATAAAGATAAAACATTTATATACAGACATATAACTTCCTTATACAAATATAAATGAATAGGATATGGATATACAACTCCACTATATGTAGATAAAACATTAACATATAAATATATATTTGCTTTATATAAAGATGAAATGTCAATATATGAACATAAAATGATGCAATATTTGGAAGTGCAGTGCACAAGAATTGTAACTCTACCTTGTGCTATTTTTGAGTTATTTCCCTTTGAATATCGTTTTTAAAGCATTCAGTGCCTGTCCGGAATATATATTTGTCATCTCAAGTCACAACGACTTGGTATATATGTTTGTTGCCACGGAGTACAGTGCGCAAGAACTATAACTCTGCCTAGCGCGAATTTTGAGTAATTCCACTTTGACCTTTATTTTTTCAGTATTTCTTGCTTTTCCGGAACTGAACTTCGAAGTCTCGAGTCCATTTTGAAAAGGCCAGCATTTCCTCCTTTTCAAACAATGTTTTCTACTCTATTAAGGGTTTTAGCCACTTTTGATTTGTCGTCTGGAAATATTATAAATTTGGACCAGTCTAACATTTTGTTGTAAGGTAGGGTTAAGCCCTTTAAAAAGCATTGTTGGAAAAAGGAAAAGTTACTGGTAACCAGCATATTTTTCCCCAATGATGTAGTTTTATGACTGACCACAAAAATATTGTCATTATATTCATGCAGATACCAGTTTAACATGTGTTATGGATTTGCCATAATTTTGGTTTCGTGTCTGGACACCACATGTACCCATGATAACCTGTCCAAGACAATATGTAACTTTGTGGACATTAGGTGAACTTTTATCCTTTGATGTTCATTAAACCCCCCCCCCCAAACGAAGTGAAGGTGGGTATACTGGAATCGCCATGGCTGTCCGTCTGTCCGTCCGTCTGTCTGTAGACACAATTTTGTCCGGAGCTTTTTTCCTACAGTTTTTCAAGTACTGAACTAAAATTTACACATAATGTTTGGGTACATATGAAATTGTGCATGTGCAATTTTCACGACCTTGCTGCCATTGGTTGCGGAATTATCTCCCCATGAACTTTTTGCCCTTTGCAAATTTTAACTTTGGATTTTTGACCGTAGCATAACTTGCAAATTATTGAGACTAGGTACTTCAAACTTCACACACAGCTAGATCACATTGAGGAGAAGTGCAGTGTACAAGAACCATTACCCTATATCAGCTATTTTTTTAGTTATTGCCCTTTGTAAATTTCAACATTAAATTTTTGTCTAGGTCATAACTTCCAATGTATTGAAGCTAGTTACTTCAAATCATCACACACATCTAGATCACATTTAGGAGAAGTGCAGTGTTCAAGAACCATTACTATATACCACTTATTTTTTGAGTTATTGCCCTCTGTAAAATTTAACAGTCCAGGTCATAATTCCCAACGTATTTAAGCTAGTAACTTCAAACTTCACACACAGATTACAGAAAGGCAAAGTGCAGTATACAAGAACCGTAACTCTATTCCAACTCTATTTCTTATTTTTGCCTTTTGTAAATTTTACCGTTTTATTTTTGTCCTTGACATGATTTCCAAGGTAAAAAGGCTAGTAACTTCAAACTTTATATACATACAGGCCAGATTAAAAACATGCATGGTACAAGGACCATTAATATATTTCCACTAGTTTAAGAGTTATCTCCCTTTATATAATCTATTTACACCAGTTTAAGAGTTATCCCCCTTTATAAATTTTAACTTTGGATTTTATCTGGGGTATAACTTGCAAAGTACAGAAGCTATCAACTTCAAACTTCATGTACAATTAGATCACATAAAGCAAAGTGCATTTTAGAAGAACCATAACTCTATTCCCATTATTTTAAGAGTTATTTCCCTTTGTATATTATATTTTTTTTGTTTTTGTCTGGGGCATAAGTTCGAAAGCTTGAACGCTAGTGACTACACACTTTATATACAGATAGACCACATTAACGTGAAGTGCATGCAGAGTACAAGAACCATAAGTCTATCCCAAATTGTTTGTTTTCTTTGAACTCTTTCTTGGGTACTAAACCATTCTGCATTCTGTTACAAACAGAACTTTTGTGACAAGGAGCTTGTGGGGGTATGATCACGTTTAGTGATAGCTCTAGTTGAAAAACTGTGTTTTGCTTTCTCAAGATCTTCACAAAGCAAATGGTCTAGTCAGCTTGAGTATTATGTTATTAAAGTCAGTAACTTTAGTCAAGTGCTTGTGCTTGTGAAGCACATTTATTTGCTGACTTAAAGTAATAAAGGAAATGAAAGAAAAAAAAAAAAACATTAAAGGAGATATCTATGATGTAATGTTAGAGATAGTGGTTTGCCTGTAAGGGGAGATGAAGGCCAGGAAAAATTCATCAGAGTTTGGTAAAATTTGGATTTGCTTTACTGCTTTTAGTCTTTTGCCTTTCAAGTTAATTGTACATTTTAATGTTAATAGAAGTCTTTTGTAAGCCGATATTTCCTTTTTTACTCCTCTATTTTTTACATTATTTTCCTGCATTTTTGAGCCAAAATCATTATTTTGCACCAAAATGCACTGGGTAGCTTGGACATGTCATGTGCGATAATGAATGTATGTTAGCTCTGTTCATTTACTGCAGATTTTGATTATAATATCCTTTTTGTGTTGTAGAAAATGAAGCAAGAGAAGAGTCAAGGGAAAGTATAGTGAGAGAGAGGAATTTGCTTTTTTTACCAAGCAGAAACAGGATTGGCAACAATAACAAAAAATAAAAACAGAGACACTGGACTGCATCATTTTTCTGTTTTTCGGACAATAATAAAAAAAAGATCCCAAACACTGAGGAAAAAGAGTGTCTTTTCAAAGCAGGCTTTGGGTTGAAAAAGATCAAGTTCATTTCCACTGATAATGAGGATAAAGGTCACACAAAAATTCTGGAACAATTCCCGAAGCTCAAGGAGAGTGGCGGCTTCGAATTAATGCACTGTTCGAGTTCATGTAGACAATTAAAAAACATAAACTGTAAATGGGATGTGAAATCGTTGAAATCAGTTTTTGGGCCCCAGGGAAAGTTTTATATTAGACCTTTATAGCGTTGCCTTCCCACAGATCTGTCAGAGGTGGTCCAAATAGAGTCAAACCTACATGTTGCTTGTGAAAATTGTTCAAAATATTTCATGATGAATGAAATTCGTAATCATATATCTACCTCTAAAGATGACACTGGCTATGGTATGTCAATTCCCCATGACCAGAATTCATTGGACTCTATTTTACCAATACTGGACATATTAGACAGTGATGTAGAATTACAACCAGTTCCCTTCCACGCTCATGAAAACAACCTTCCTTATTCTAACAACATCGAAGATGTGCCAGAAATAACGTATGCCACAACAGCTATTACCCAGTCCATTGCTGCAAATCAAACTGATACAAATCAAGTCGAAAAGTCTCCAATACAACTGAGACTTGACAAAATGTTGTATTGAAGGCATAAATCGTAATGGCATACGAGACCCCATTCATATTCTTAGATATATACAGCAATGTATTGTAGTTGGAAGAAATTTGGATATTGATGCAGAAGACATTGCAAATGGAACGTATCTGACTGGTGAGACAAATTTCATCGTAATTGATAGGTAGATTACTGGAAACAGCCTTTGAATATATTTCACCTATTTCCGATCTACGCTTGAGACTTGAAGTTCAATTTTTCGATGAGGTGAGGAACTATTTTTCTCAAAATTATTAACCCTTTACCAAGCATGCCTGTGTTTTAATGCCCTAATCTAGAAAGGTGAAGAAAACATTTTGAGAAAAGGATGACATGCAGGTAATCAGCATTCTCTCATTTTCTTTAAATGTTTATTACATTTTTAAAGACAATCCTTATGTAATGTTTGATTTTCTGGCAGCAAATGACTTCAGTTTATACAAGTTTGAAATATTTTGCCTAGTAAAGGGTTAATATGTCACCTGCATATTGATCAGCCGAAAAAGTATCTGGTTTTATTTCATGCTTTCCGGTAGGATATCGAGAAATAGCAGTGAAACTATTTTTGATATTACATGGGTACGAGCAGTGAAACTACGTTTTTTTTTTTTATATATATTCTAGTTACTTACATGTAGGTAAACTGAGCTTGACTCGCAACCAGATGAAAATATGACATCATTTACCTTACATGATTTCTCGCGCTTGACGTAATATTGTAATGCGTTGCTATGTGCGAGGGGTGTGCCACGGGGAATAATTGAAAAGAACTACTGGATTTTGCTAAAGCTCCTCCAAGAAAGGGTTAAAAGCATGAAGTAAATAGAATATTTGTTTTTTCGTTGAAAGATCAAAATTTATTTCATCTCGTGAACACTATCGGTAATATTTTCTCTTGAGCCTGTGCCACTCATGAAAATATTACCAATGGTGTTCTCTCGAAATATATCTCGATATTTCACTGAAAAAAATTGAATATCCTCTATATCTTACATAGATATTAAATACATGTAAATTAGTATTTTATGGATTTTTTGTGAAACTTGCATAGATTATTTGTACCACCAAGAAATTGAAGCGAACGGAAAATGAAGAAATTCAGTGATGAGTAACGCAAAAGCAATCGTTTAATGAGTTTGCCTTGGTAGCTCCTAATCTTGACTTTTTACCAAATGACAAAATTTTATTTAGACTGGTCCAAATCGAAAGTATTTGCAGACGACAAAATAAGTGACTGAAATTTTGAAAATTGTATTTGGATGGGTAGAAAACATTATGGGAAAAAGAGATAAAATGCTGGTAACCAGCATTTTCTTCTTTTCCCACAATATTTTCAAAAGGCTTTTTTCTTAGGGTCATTTAATATCGGGATTGTGTGGTAAAGGGTTAAGCAGTCAGTGAGCTTAAAACAGTGTCATGGCCCTTTATCTGTCATATGTCCGATTGTCAGTCCATCCATGTGCACGATTGTAAACTTTCAATTTTGACTCGTATAAAATTTTGTCCTGTAGTAAAGAGTAACTCTTTCCCAAACGACAAATTTTGGACTCTTCCAAACCAAAAGGGTTTGCATACGACAATTTTAGATTTGGAAAAAATGGCAGAAAGTTCTCAAAAAGGGTAGAAAACACTGGTAAAAAGGAGAAATCGATCGTTACGAGCTATTTTTCCTTTTCCCACAGTGTTTTCAAAAGATTTATACTGCAGACAGGTAAAAACCAGGGCTTGTTTGGGAAAGGGTTAAATGCCTTCACCAGTTTCCTAGATATCTGGTTTGTTTTGCTTTTCATCCGTGTACTACATCCATGTAATTTTCAGACTGCTGAAGATTATGGAGGGCCACGCAAAGAATTTTTCTCTTTGGTTCTTCCAGAAATATATGAAAAGTACTTTGACCCAGTTAAGGAGTATCTTTTCGAGGATTATGAAACTGTTGGAAAAATTTTTGGTACGTTTGATAGTTATTTCTTTACAAGTACATTGAATGATCAGGAGAGATATTACTAAAACATTTTAACAATGTCTTCTAAACTAATAAGCCAGATGACCTTTTACCTCATTACCACACAATCCTGACTTCTAATGACCCTGAGAAGGAAGCCTTTTGAAAACATTTTGGGAAAAGGAGAAAATGGTGGTAACCAGCATTTTCTCCTTTTCCCACAATGTTTTCTATCCTGCTTGAAACAAATTCCACTTTTTGACTGTTTAATTTGTCGTCTGCAAGTGCTTTCAATTTGGACCAGTCTAAAATGTCGTCGTTTGGTAAAGAGTGAACAAAAGTGACTTAAGTAATAGTACCGTTATTATATTGGTATTGGAAGGCCTGGCAGTATATTTAGGGAAAAAAGCATGGAATGCAGAGGGACACGGGTTTTATTTCAATCTTGTTTTAACTAACATGTCATGTCTTATACTCAAGATATTTTATTTTGAAAGTCACTTGTTTTCCTATTGGGAAGGTGCACTGTTCCAGTGGCAGGGCACCAGAAGATCTTTGTGCATATGGCATATATCTACCTTTAACCTGGCTGTTTGCTGTAACCAAACGATAATACTGGGGCATTTGATATTTTGTATTTACAGTATGTAATACATCAAGTTATGGACATATGTCTTTAAGTCCAATCTTTTACATATATATTTACATATTTGAGAAGGATTTTTTATTGGTTCTAGCCCTAAGCATGCTCCAGAATGGGAAGTTACCATGTATTTCCAATGAAGCTCTCATTGAACAGCTGTTGGGATCAAATCCAGGACGACCAATGGAGTATCTGAAAAAGGGAATGAATGTATTGGGATTAGTAGAGGTAAGTTTTAGGCATATACTTTGAAGTAAATATGAACCTAATGTGATTCAATTCAGTTTTGATAAAACTTCACAGAAATTATCCCATTATTGTGGTCTTCATAATTTCTTGTTTTCCATTTAAATTTAAAAAAAAAAAAAAAAAAAGGTGAAAATTATTTAAAATCTTCTATTGTTTTTTCCTTTACCAAAACTGGCCATTTATTGGAATTCTCTACAAATCTGCGTGAATGATCCTTTGGTGATATTCAATAGGATTTCTTGCCACAGTTTTTGTCTTTTAAAGAAAATCGCTGCTTTGGCTTGGCCTAAGAAAAGTCAGCAATGGGCTATCTTCAAGCTTAGATGCTAATCATGAAAAGTAGTCCAGTTTATGCATTAGATCTTTAAGACGATATGTCTCTCTACGATTCTTGTTATCATTTGCGATATATACATTGAATACCAGATGTTAGTATAGTTCGAATGTTAGAATGACAATGGGTTACTAATGTATGTTTATGACAAGTATTTGTGTTAAATACTTATTACTTGTTGATATTTGAAGTCATCTCTAGTTGGAAATTGTATGAAATATTTCATTATTATCATTATAAATATATCATATAGGTTTGTGTTTGCAACTATTGTTGGTAATAAATAGAATTCCAAGATACATCTAATACTAGTGACTTTATTTACACGGAGATTAGCATAATACTAGAAGCAGAGAGTAAACTGACCACACGTGCTTTATACTGTATGTGAGCGGGGCTTATCGATGGGCTATCTGCAGAGGGGCAGGATTAGCAATACACAACAATTCTCCCCTTTTAAATTCATTGATGATACATGTAATATCAATGAACAAGAATTCATATGATTATTACTTGCATATAAATGACACTGATATATACGATCCTTTCTGAAGTAATGTCTTGATAAATTTGCTTCCCAGAAAAAAGACGCGTGGTAATGTCTATCTTAATCACCTATCTTAAAATAATCAATCTTTTCATTAAAACTTGACATGTGAAATAAACAAAAAGTTCAGACATTCATAAATCTGTCCTTCTCTCCCGGTCAGTTAACTGTCAGTCATAACAACATGATGCCAAATAAAAGAGCGCATTATTTGTACCCAAGACGCTCTGGCGGCTTTCTATTTCGTAATGGATATCTCCTTTCTGCGGTCTCAGGCGTTTTATTACCATTATCGTGGCACTCAGTTACTTCCATCGGCCCTGGCAGGCTTTCGTTATATGTCTGACCGTTCGCGGCATCACTAAGTGGTAAAGGCGGCATGGGAGGTTGCACAAGAGACATATTGTCAGTAGAATTTGTTTCAATTCCGGTATTTCTTAATTGATCAACATGCCTTTTCCATGTAATACCGTTTCCAATATCTATTTTGTAATGGAGCGGTCCATTTCGCGATACTACAAATCCGGTTATCCATTTTTCTTTTGAAATCGGTCTGAAGTCGCGCGCTAAGACACACTGGCCTAGCGAACTCACAAACTCTTTTATTGGAAGTCAATGCCAATTTCATTTAACTGTTTGTGACACGAGTCTGAATGTCGGATTTCATAAAATCCAACTTGGACCTTAAGTTTGGTCCGAGAAACAATTTCGCGGGTGTTTCGCCCGTAGAGCTGTGTTGAGTGTTACGGTATGTTAACAATACTGAATTTATCTTTAAATTCATGTCATTCGTTTGGTGACCCATTGCTCGCAAAGCAGACTTGAATGTTCCGTTAAACCTTTCAACGAGACCATTTGTTTATGGCTTTGCTACCGCAGTTCGTATGTGACAGATACCATTTCTTGCCATGAACAAGGAAAATTCATCAGCCGTGAATTGGCTCCCATTGTCTGTCACCAGTTGCTTTGGTAGACCATACCTCGCAAATAAATTTCGCAATTCTCGAATTGTTTTGTCGGCCGTAACTGATTTCATTTCAATAACTTCAGGCCATTTCGAATGTGCATCGACCAAAACCAAAAACATTCGTCCTAAAAACGGTCCGACAAAATCTACATGTACACGTTCCCAACTCGAGATTGGCCATTTCCAAGGGTGCAATTGCGCTTTTGCTGGAGCGGACTTCTGCATTTGACACGGCGAGCATCTTTTCACCATGCATTCTATATCAGCGTCAATGCCTGGCCACCAGACATAGCTACGTGCTAATGCCTTCATTTTTATGATACCTGGGTGGCTAATGTGTAATAAATCCAGTACACGCTCTCTCAAGTTCACGGGAATAATTACTCGAATGCCCCACATTAGACATCCATGATTAATAGATATTTCATTTCGACGCGTGAAATAACCTTTCAAGAGAAGGTCATCATTGTTTGTTTTCCAGCCCCTTTGTACATATTCGAAAACACGTGATAAGATGCGTTCCCGCCTCGTTTCACGGTTGATTTCCGCGCTTGTTACAGGAAGTTGATCTAACTGTGAAGCAAAGAACACTTCTTCCTGTGAGATTTCTTCGCAAATTTCTTTCACTGGTACGTGTAATCTCGATAATCCGTCGACATTTGTATGTCTTTTCGTATTTTTGTACTCGATGTCGTAATCAAAACCAGAGAGATATAATGCATCTCTCTGTACGCGTGCTGCAGTCGTAGCAGGTATGCTTTTGCTTGGGCTGAAAATTGAAGTAAGGGGTTGGCAATCCGTAACCAATGTGAATTTCCTACCGTATAGATACGGATAGAACTTTTTCACTGCCCAGTAAATTCCTAGCGCTTCCCTATTAATTTGCGCATATTTCATTTCTGTTTTTGTCAGTGACCTTGACGCATATGGGTTATTCTATGGAACTGCTAACCAAGAATGGGACAATAGTGTCATTTTCAAGAAAATAAAAATTTAAGTTTTTCTTGTGTTATTACTATAGTTTAGTCATAACTCATCAATGTAAAAACAATGAGAAGATAAAAAAAGAAGTATGGAACTGTATATGGAGATGCATAAAACCACACTGAAAATTGTAACGCATGTTACATAGTGTCCTATTTACAAATAAAAAACAACACTGCAGCCTCGTCTTCATCAGTTACCTGGTTCATCTTCAAAATAATCACTTTAATTTTCAAACACAATAAGAATGAAGCCAACTTTTGAACGGAAAAAGTAAAAAAATATGCCAAGTAAATCTACTGAAATAAAGACATTGATTCACATACTCTAAAACTCTCTTTTTGAAAGGACAAGACTACATTTAGAGAAGTACTGTGTTGTATGGTAGCTACTGTATAGGAGAATAAACTTTGGTACTATATACAAAATAATTTTTTATTAATTACCATAAAAAATTACAAATTGGTACCGTGTGTTACATGGACACTAATAACGGATGTTACATTGCGTCTTATTTTGGAAAAAACTTCTTGCCTTCAGTTACACGTTCTTCTACAAGTAGAAGAAGTGTTTTGTGTTGTGAAATTATTTCTGAATGAACAGAGACCTTTTTTTGAATTATTGTTGTGTTTATACATTTCACAGTAGGCTACATGAGACAGAATGTAACCTTTGTTACATAAAGAAACATTTTCCTCAACCACTTGAGACTGCAAATATCTTTCCTTGAGGGCATCTGTAGCTTTTAATTTGCAGCGTTTGTTTATGTTGTTTTGGTTTTTAGTGACTACAAGATAAAACTTTTAACTTTGTGTTGTCAATGTGCATATATGCAAACATATATTTGCTGGTTTGTTGTGAATTGCTTATCATGTGTACTAACATTATATTCAAAACAAACTTAACCATTTACCTCATATCTATATTGACGAATTGGCAAACAGAGCAGACCAATATCAGGCAGCTCAAAAAGGGTTTGTCTGATCTGGGTCTCCTCTGTTTGCTCTAAATATATATTGTAGCTCAGATTCTACACATTCCATATGGCAAAGAAAAATCCAATATTTCAAAATAGCATCAATTAAGATTCATCAAGGTACATATAATTGTGATTATTCATGAGGTCAGTGGTTAACCTTCAAGTCTGCTTTTTAGTGTGTAATGAACTTTGCTTTATGTACCCTTTGACTATTAGCACTCCTCTGTAGCATGCTCACTTGCTTGTAACACAGCTGCACGGGTGGTGGTTTGGCTCTTACCATATTAGTCATTAACCAGGCAACCCTAGAGCCAAGTGGACCTGGGGGTTCAAGTGAGAAGCAGAAGATAAACTTTACAACTTGTGTTGGTTTGTTTTTCCAGAGTTTAACCCTTCACTTGTCAATACCTTGTTTTTACAGATGTGCAACAGACATCGTAAGAAAACATTGTGGAAAATGGAGAAAATGCTCATGATGAGTAATTTCTCCATTTCCCTCAATCTTTTCTACATTATCAGAGAACTAAAGGTCATGTATACAAAGTTTTAAAGATAAAAAAGAATGTGGGAAATTGAGAAATTGCTCATTACGAGCTATTTATCCATTTCCCATAATGTTTTCTACATAAAGTTATTTTGTACCAAATTCAAAATTGTCTCCATTGTGATATAAATTCTTCCAGTGTGACTCCACTGCGGATAATTGATAATGATACATAATCCCTGGTTTTAAGAATTTAATTGCTAAAACATTGTACATGTATTTTAAGCCAAATAATTTCAAGTGCAGATGCAGACTGTGTCATTTTCCAAGTTGGTCTGTAACCTTCTGCTGACTGTGCTCTGAAAAAGATCATTATCTGTATACTAGCACATATTTACAGTACAGAAACTAACAAAAGAAACCTCCAAACCCAAGTGACACCGAATTGAAGCAAAACTGCAAAATTTAAACCCAAAAAGCGGTGTCAAAGCAGTAAGTCAGCAGTAAATGGGCTGACTGAATGTAAAATAGACCATAATAAACATTAAGAAAACATTGTGAAAAAAAGAAGTCATGCTTGTATGTCAAATGTTTCCAGCTTTAGTAATTTGGAATTAAATGCATGGAAACCGCAGAGAAATCGGAGCGAAGCCACAAAAAAATGTTGCTTTCCTGAGTTTCAATACTGTATACATGATTCCATGTATGAATATTACCACCTTACAAGCGTCAAATCCTACTTTATGCATGCATCTAACTTTTAACTTAAGTATGAATTTATTTTAGTGTAGATTATGAAACATCCTCTTAGAAAGCTTTATGCTCACTGCTGCTTCCTGGGTTTCTTGATCCAAGGCTCCTCCACCTGATCTAGTATGTTAAGACAAAAAATATATGGGAAATGGCATACAAAAAGTTTTATCTGAATATGGACAAGAATTTATATAATTATACCTGGGAAATGATACAAGAGTCTGGTTCCACATATTGTGATGTCTGGAGTTTGAACTGTGCGATCCACATCACTTGGAAGGACTGTGTATTGTACATCACTCAAAGTCC
Organism: Tridacna crocea; assembly: GCA_943736015.1. NCBI lineage: Eukaryota > Metazoa > Mollusca > Bivalvia > Cardiida > Cardiidae > Tridacna > Tridacna crocea. The sequence goes on from OX031070.1 coordinate 29,579,332, forward strand.
AAAAGCCTTTTTTCTTTGCAGCAGTAAAGAACTTGACCCAAGGCCAGTGGTCCACCTGAATAATACATTTTCTAAAATTATTTTCCACTAGCTGCCTTTTTTCCTTCAATCAATGATAAGACAATGTTTTTTTTTTTTTTTTTGGGGGGGGGGCGGTTCAACTCATTACCAGTGACAGCCTGGCATCCATGACTGTTGGGACGATATGTGTATGCCAAATTTGTAATGCACGATGACATCATCAAATTTATATCTGCCAGGAAATACCGAATTGACCATCTTAATTTGCATAATATTGACATTCAATACCATCAATTGAACAAACTTTATAAGAATATTTAAAAAACCTCTGTGACTCTTTTTCCATTCAATACCTGGCTTACAGATATTTTGCTCTCTTGAACAGAAAAGACAAAACAATAAAGGTAGAGAAGAATCATAAATTGTTCATTCAATAACCCTTAAACTAAAAGACATTCATTTTGATGAATTGGCAAACAGAAATAATGGCACAGCAAAATTCATTATTGTAGCATCTAAAAATCAATTAATATCTATATATTCATGAGGCAAATGATAAATGTTTGTACCATTTTATATGCGGTCTTTGCTGTATTTTCTGTAAGTGATACTAAAAAGGCATTCAAACAAGAACTTGTAATGTTCAGTAACAAGCAAATAACAAGGGGGCCAAGGTGGCCCCAAATGGCTCACCTGAGCAAATGTCACCACAGCTGGATGCTGCAGTACAGATTTTAGTTCTTTCACCAAATTTAGTAGATTATCTAATATCTACACCAAATTATTTCAAAATACAGTATATGTGTAAAACTTTTTTCTAAGTTTTGCCTAGCATCCAAGCGTTCTGGTGACACTTGTATCACAAAAACTCCCCATGAGCATTTTGTGTTCAGGTGAGCTAACAAGCAACTTGGGAATTTAACACAAAAATCATGTACATGCAAAAGTAACATTTGTAAAGTCCTGCTGACACATTTTTATCACTTACAACTGCAGGAATGAAAGACTGCCCATGTTGAATAATAATATAGTCTCCAGTGTTATACCTGTATTCAGTGTTAAAATTAAACCAATTACATTTCCCTGCATTTCTTGGAACTGTTTTGTTGCATTTGTAATTGTTCATGTCTTTTACATCTCAACTTTAATATTTCTTTAACTCGTGTGTAGCTAATTAAGCTTCTCTAAACCCACTGTATATTTGTTTATCCCTTCATAGTATCGCCATTTAACACCTCTGTAGCTAAGGACTTTTGAAAATATTGTAATGAAGAAATTGCTCATAACGAGCAATTTCATCATTTGACACAAAGTTTGGGTTTTTTTTTTTAAATTTGCCTACATGTTCTAAACTTCTATTGTAAATGCTTTTAAGAAGATCTAAATTTGGCAGAACAGGAAAAGGGTTAATATAAATTCAAAACCTATCATTCGAAAAATGTCTTTTTGTTTGCCCTGTAATCAAGTGATCTGGGGCATATTGTTTTACCCCTGCCATATTGCTAATTCTTTCGAGAGTATTCAAGCTACAGTGCTCATATTTGGCATGTAGGTACCGTGGATGGATACAAAGCCACGTTCAGATACCATATTGCAAAGGTCAAGGTCAAAGTGTTTACAAAACTTAACATTGGCTGAATCCTCCGAAGTATTCAGTTACAATACTCATAACGTAGGTAAAGGTTGTGTGACCAAGATCAAGGTCACTAACCCAGATTGCAATTTCTAAAAAAACAAACGCGCTGCCTGGGGCATGGTGTTTCAAAGACACGTCTTGTTACAACTATGGCTATAGTTTTTTAATACCATCACCATAAAACTACCTCTTCTCTTCAGTGACTGCCTGTACAGTATCACCCTCTGTGTCTGCATCTAAGTCTTGCCTTTCGGTCCAGTCACTGGTGTGTCCTTCCGCTTCCATCTGTCCACTGTTGTCCTCAGACCCTAAACACCTGAAGAGTAAAAGACAGTGTGCACAATGAGCAACTTTCTATGACTTGGTATCTTACCAAGATGCAGCTTAGAAATTGACACTGTCAAGGTCATGCAATAAAGATCAAAGACATCTATCCATGTACTATACTTTTAAAACAATGTGCTGACGGGGAGCATCGTGTTTCACAGAAGCCTATTGAAACAACTTTTATTTGTTTGTGTTTCACCTTATGAAAAATAATTACCTGTTCTCTTGACTGACTGCCTGTACAGTATCGCCCTCTGTGTCTGCATCAAGGTCTTGCCCCTCGGTCAAATCTCTGCTGTGTCCTGCCGCTTCCATCTGTCCACTGTTGTCCTCAGACCCTATAGACCTGAAGAGTAAAAGACAATGTTTTCATTAGGTAACTTTCTATGACTCTGTAGCTTCTACAAATGCAGATTAGATATTGACACTGTCAAAGTCATGTGACCAAAATCAAGGTTGCAAATCCTTTAACAAATGCGCCGCTTGGGACATCATGTTTCACAGAAGCCTCCTGTTACAACTTTTGTTTCTTTGTGTTTAACCTTATGAAACAAAATTACCTGTTCTCTTGAATGACTGCCTGTACAGTATCACCCTCTGTGTCTGCATCAAGGTCTTGCCCCTCGGTCAAATCACTGGTGTGTCCTGCCGCTTCCACCTGTCCATTGTTGTCCTCAGACAATATAGACCTGAAGAGTAAAAGACAATGTTTTCATTAGGTAACTTTCTATGACTTTGTAGCTTATACAGATGCAGATTAGATAATGACACTGTCAAGGTAATATAACCGAAATCAAGGTCATTGACCAATGTTGCAAATCCTTTAAAAAATGTGCTGCTACGGGCTTCGTATTTCACTGAAGAACTTGTAACAACCTTTGTTTTTTAGCGTCTAACACCATTGCCTGAGAATCGAAATATAATTACCTCTTCTCTTGACTGACTGCCTGTACAGTATCACCCCCTGTGTCTGCATCAAGGTCTTGCCCCTCGGTCAAATCTCTGGTGTGCCCTGTTGCTTCCATCTGTCTACTGTTGTCCTCAGACCCTATAGACCTGAAGAGTAAATGATAGTGTGCTCAAAAAGTAACTTTAAAAGTCACACCATACTTTCAAATATACATTTTAGCATTTCAATTTAGTTTTTTGCATCTTAGGCCTAATCAGCTAAATTTATTGAAATGCATTAGGAGTGTGTGTTTGCATGTAAACACAAAAATCTCTTTTCATCTCTTTATAACACAAATTCTAGAAGTATGTTTTTGTAACAGTACACAATTAGTTAAATACTTTTTTAACTGACCTTGGCTCCTCAGTCTGTAATTGTTGATTCACCATCACATTGTTCTCACAGATAGTTGTATCAGTTGCATAAGAAAATTGTGTGTTGCCATTGTCAGGTGCAGGTGGAACAGATATGTCATTGCCATGTAATTCGTCTGTACTAAAGGCTGTGATCAAATTTTCTGGAACATCATTTTCAGTTGTTAGCTCGTTTGTCATAAAATTTGTGATAATGTTCAAAATACTTGAACCTGCTGTATCATTTAAATCAAAACTTTCATCCATCACATACTCATCAAGGTCTGTATCAATACTGCCTGTGTCAGTCAAAGGCATCAAAACATCAAAATGATTTAGTGTGAAGTCTTTTTCTTCCAAGTTCTGAACCCCACCAAGTCTTGTCCACATGATGAACACTGGTTGATTAGAATGGAATTCTTCAATAAATGGATAAAACGCTCTGTGCATATCCTCTCTAACTGTGTTGGTTCCATAAGTTGGGACAACAGAAACAACTGGACATTTTAGTATGTTTGCCAGACAAGCGATTTGCCAAAGGCCCATATAAGCACCAGCTTTTTTGATTTCTAACACTTCTTTCTCAAAAATAGTTTTTACATTGTTACTTGTCAATTTTTGGCCTTGGAACATGTTTGAAAAGTGTGCGAAAGTTTTTGGTACATCATTTTGTTCCTTTCTCCATCATTGTTTTGTCAAGATAGTATTTTTCATTTCTGGTAAGTTCAATGACCATTCTTCTTCTCATTTCTTTAAAGTTATCTTCTGAACCGTAAGCCAGTAAACTTGCTGACCTAGGTAGGCAATTTCCATCTCCATAAATCGTGCATGGGTATAACTGACTGTTTGGTTTAAGAGGAATATCCTCAGGAACAATAGGTAAGCTGTCGTTGTCGACTGTACACCCAGTATTACAAAAATTCTTTGCCGAAACACTTGGCAAATCTTCAATCGTTATTTTCTTCACAGCTTTGGTCAAGTCATTGAAATTACAACACTGAAGGATGAGTTTGTCCTCATTTATTGGTTCAGGGTCACCAAATGCTTTATTTTTCTCTATTTGGTCATTATCTGCAGTGACATAATCCCTTTTAGCTTTTGGACATTCCTTCCTCGCCTTTAAACTTTCATGTTCTACCACCTCAGAGCCTTTTCTCTGCTGAACTTTACCTTCAGGCAGCCAATCATCTACATGTGCTACACTGGAACACTTGTCCCCCTCCTCACCTACGCAAAACTTGCAGAAACAACTCAACAAGCGTTTGGACAAAGCAACTTTACTTTCCTCACTTGGCTTGATTGCATGCTGCTTTCTGGTTTGTGATACTGGTTTGGCATTTATTCTGTCAGATCTCGAATGCTTTGATGGTATTTCCTGTACATCAACATAGAAAAATGTTCGTCTATTGTGGCAACAATTGTCTTGTTCAACTTTTGGCTTCTTAAGTTTGGAAGAGCAGTATTCATAAAATTCCTTGACGTTTCTAACCACTGCCTGTCTTGATAAAACTGCCATGGAAACTGAACATTTCACAATTCCAAATTCGCTATCGCATGGCCCCTTTCCATGCCTCGAACCAAAATAATGCTTTTCAATTGGAAACCCATAATCTTCAACACTGTGGGCTACATCAGCAAATGGCGTCCTTGACTTAAATTGACTCGATGCCCCATCAGAAAAATGAATTTCCCGACTAATTTTCAATCCTCGAGTATCCAATAAATGCTGGTTAGCTAAAGTTACATAGTGGTGGACAACATGACTGTCATGTTGTTTTTCACTTGAAACGAACACAAGGCTTTCATGCATATTTTCATCGCATGATGGACATCTGCTGTATACGACTATTGAAAAAAGTGTTGCTTGGTCATGCGACCAGTGGGCACTTTGTGCCTCATCTTGATAAAGACATTGATAGTTTTCCGCGTAATCCATACAAAAAACTACCCAGTTATGTGGAACATCAGTGACTAACTGATTAAACTGGTTGTACTGCCAGGAAGCATCATGAATATGAAGGCTGTATGGTACAAGCTCATCAACTAATTCTTTTAAGAATGTGCTTACAGTGCCTTGCTTGAGTCTCAACATTTTTCGTGTCTTCTTTATACCATGCTCGTCTTTGTAATTTTGATTTTCCCATCTGCTCCACTCAATGGTCTTTGATTTTGTTAATCGTCTCCTATAAAAAGCAGACTTTACTTGATCTTCCATTTTCTTGGGACCGCATTTACTGCATTTTCTGTCAATACATTCTCTGTTATGAAATTTGGCGACTTCTTGTTTTGAGCACAGAGTCATTTTCAATAGGTCATATCGACTGTTTATTTCAAAATCACTTTCCTGTACTTTAAGTTTTGGAACAGTCTTCTTCAAAGCATTCACTTTCATCTCCAGGTTTGCACAGTACTCGCACAGGCACCCATTAAAGTGGTTCTTGGTTGTTTTCACTGATTTTGGTCGAAGTGACACAAATTTTGGGAAACTTCAAACACAATCTGGGTTTTCCTCCCGGAAATTACAATATGTTTGCTTCAAGCTTTTCTCCAAAATTCTTCTGGGTTCCATTGTTTTTGCGCTAACTAGTTTTTTGTCAGGTAAACATGTTGAAACACCTGATTTCTTAAAGTACTGTTGGATTTGTTCTATAGCAAACTCATCCAATGCATTTTTCTTCTTCTTCTTCTCCCATATTCCTTCAATTTGTGAGGCTTTATAGGTAAATCCCCAACTGAAACCAAAGTTTTTTCTTTCAGACTTGGTGATAATTCTCCCAATACTTGCAATGTGTCGTCTTTGTTCCAAATGAAACTTTGACCTCTTTGTTTTTGTGTTTTGCATTGCCTTCTGAAACCGTTTTAAAATATCAACATGCCTCTTCTTCAAAGTTGGTGAGAAAACCCCTTCTTCTTCAAGAGCTTTTCTTTTTCGAGGGGAAGCTGTTTCAGACAACTTTGATATCAATTGAGCGAATTTCTTTGGATCCTTTGGAAGGTTTTGCTTTGCTCTGTAAACTGCTTTTCTTTTACTATCTGTTGTTTTGTAGCCATCATCTTCCAGCCCTTTTGATTCTGTGTTTGATGTCATTTCTTTCTTGGTAATAGCGATTTGTTTTTTCTCATGATACTTCGCTCTTCTTTTTTCATTGATTCGCCTTTTTTTCTGGCCTGTCATATTAGCTCGTTGTTTCTGTTTGCTCAGTCTCCATTTTTCTTGCTGTGTTTTCTTTTGTTCCCTGGTTTTCACAGAATTCTTAGGTTTCGATACTGTTGCTTCATTCTTTTGACCCAGTTTGACTTTTTGCTTCTCTCTCCATTTCTGGACTCTTATTCGAGTTTTTTTCTCTTTGGTCTGCCTTTTTCCTATCACTTAATGATGCTCTATACAGTCTACTCCTAGCTGCTTCACTTTCTCTGTATGCTTTATACAATGCGGGGTTGCCTTTAAGTCTTTCTCTATACAGTTTCATTTTAGCTTTGGAAGAAAGGGGTTGATTATTTTTCTTTGCAGCTTTGTCAGCATTTGTCTTTTGTCGTACATGGTCTCTAAGCCTTATTCTTAGGCGCGACATAATGCAGTACTAGGTATGTCAGAGCACAAGTCATCCCTGATTTACCTGAAAAAAAATATGTAAAATCTCTTTCAGAAACTTTATTATCAATTGCAGCACTGGACATCATGAATTTGACAATTTAACTCTTCAATGCCTGAAGACGCATTTAAACATCCTGAAGCAGATGACTTTAAACAATTCAACAAGAATACAATGATATGTTTTTGAATTTCTAAATTTAAAAACAGACACTGTGTGAAATCATTGGAACTGATAAATTTGTTTCCATGCAAAGCACCTGCATGCCAAATATATATGAGCACTGTAGCTTGAGTACTTTTGAAATAAATTTTTGACATATGGACTGGGTAAATAATATGCACACTATCCGGTGGCATAAAAACTGTCCATTTGACGAAAGTTTAACACAGAGTAGGAAGAGTAGGCAGTAGGAATGCATCTTTAATATTGTTTCATATAATATGTAGTGTTTCACATAAATTTGTGTTTTTCATGTAAAAAGTGTTTCTGAATAATTTATATTTAAAATATGCTTGAATATATTAGAAAGCACAATGTGTCAGGACTTGTAAATATTTATAATAATAACATAAAACTGCAGATTTATGAACATTAAATAACGTATGTTACAGTCGGTGTCCAATGTAACAAGTGTGATGTTAACTTGGTGTCCAATGTAACAAGCATGATGTCAACTTGGTGTCCACTTGTAACACACATATGCAAACTTCTGTGTCCATTATGTAACACACGTGACACTATATGTTTTATTTCAAATGTCTGCATCAAATTTATGCATAATACACAGAATCATTAAAAACATGTTGAAGTTGTTGTAAAGTCAAGTAATTTAAATGCACACTAAGCAGAATAAAAATAAACAAAATAATCTGGTAACGCTTGTTACATTTTTGTAAATTATTGTGTCCTCTGTAACAAGTGTTGCAATTTACTATGTGTCCCACTGTAACATTCGTATGTGAATGAGTGTAATTTAATATTTAGAAAATAGTTAATTTCATGTTTTTTGTAGATAAAGTACGTGAAAAATGAAATTAGTTTAATTAACTGTAGCAAATATGTTTACATGTATCCGAACACATTGCCCTGCACCTTTGCTGAACGAGTGTTACATCATAAAGGCAGACGCAAAAAAATCGTTTCCTGCTGTAACGTTCGAAATAAAAATAGTGTCTCATTTTGGTTAGCAACGATAACAATAACTACGAAAATGTACAAATACCGAGAAATTAATAATTAACAAATGTAAAGAAGTCTTATAGACAGGGGCAATTACATTAAGCAGATTCTAGTATACAAATACTGAAATAATAGAGTTAAATGGGTTCGGTTGTTACCAAAATTGGACGTTACAACTCAGGACACTGTCGCATCGACTCCTGTAACCGCCATTGCATGGACGAAAAGAAAGATGTGTATGCGTCATCATTTTATGTGCGCGAAAACGTCACAGCGGGGTAGACTAAATACCCTACGCACATGTTCCGGAAAAAATATGGTCAACTTAACGGACGTAACGACCAGGACACAAAATTGTCTGTGTTTGTTCTTAAATCAATATTTTTGTTCATCTGAAGGTAAGTAATGCCGAAAATTCACCTTAACATCTGGGAACCATAGTACTATTAGACATAAAGACCGTTTGTAAAAATACTCACCCAGAATATCTGCAAACATTCAGTACCCCCGATCTTGATGATGGACACGATTGTAACGGACGTGACCGATACTTCAATTGTTTCTTTTTTATCCAAAAAATAATTTTCAGTCATGATTTAGACAGCATAACTCTGGTTTCGGTACGTCTTCTTGATAATACCAACAACCATTTTAACAGAGCGTTGTAAATAAAACAGATATCTGGCATTAAAATGACACTGACAACATATATATTTAAAAAAATAACTACAATCGTGCATGTTTTCAGTAAATTTTATTTTTATTTGTTCATTTGATAATCTTACGTAGGATCAATAAGTATTTTAACTTCAAAATGATACAAATTATGGTTATATTTCATTTAACGCAACCATACCCATACGAGTTACCACTTCCGTAGATTAACCCATATGCAATCGGCCTTTCCGATCCATCTGGCATTACATGCGATAGAATATCAGAAATTCCCTACGGAGAAGCATCTGACGGGAGTCGGACAGGCAGTTTCGGATTGTAATGTGTGAGCACGGGTTCGGACGTGAGCAATGTTTTCGTTTTTTTCGAATGCATTCTGACATTCCTTTGACCAAACAAATTTCCTATTCTTTTCAAGTAAGCAATTCATAGCTTTTGTAACGGTTGCAAGATCTGGCAAAAACCGATGGTAATAATTGAGTACCCCGAGATTTCCCCTAAAGACGTTACATCATGTGGAGCAGGTGTTTTCAACACTGCTTCTACCTTATCTCTACTTTTCCACAACCCTTGCTCATCAATCTCGTGACCACAAAAAGTAATCCGAGGCACAAAAAATACACACTTTTCCTTACTCACTTAATTCCATATTGCTCTAATCTAGCAAACACACACTCGAGATTTTCCAGGTGAGCACTTTCACTTTCACCAGTTATCACCATATCATCCAAAATACACTGAACTCCAGGTATTCCTTGAAGGATTTGATCTATGGTGCGCTGCCGTATTGCAGGTGCTGACGAAATACCGAATAACAATCTATTGTAACGGTACAATCGATGTGTGTTGATTGTTAGTAGTTCCTTTGAGCTATCCTCGCATTCCAGTTGGAGATATGCTTGTCGTAAATCCAGCTTGCTGAACATTTTACCATTTGACAATTTTGCGAATATGTCATCAATCCGTTGTCAACCTTGATGGCTTGGTTCACCGTGACTTTGAAATCGCCACATATTCTGACGTCGCCATTTCCCTTCACGACAGGAACAATCAGTGTCGCCCATTCGCTGGAATCGACTTACGTTACGATTCCTTGGCTTTCCAAATTATTCAGCTCCTTTTCTATTTTGGGCTGTAGGGAGTATGGGACTGTCCTCGCCTTAACAAATTTCGGTTGTGCATTTTCTTTTAATCTAAGTTTAGCGTTTAGACCATTGACTTTCCCAATACCTTCACTAAATACAATTTTGTGCTGATCAATGATAGAGTTCAAACGTATCTTTAGGTCTGCCCTTGTCACGTAATGCACAGGTAAAATTCTGTCCCAATCCAATTTAATGTCCTTCATCCAGTCTCTCCCAAACAGTGCAGGTCCATCGCCCTTTACAACGCACAGTTTCTTCACTGCTGACTGTCCATTATAGCAGACATTCACCATAATTGTCCCTTCCTGGTCAATAACGTCAGCTTAATACGTTTTTAAAACTGTATCGGGTCTGTCCAATTTCTTTTTTCCGAATCGTCTTTCGAATTCAGAAATTGACACGAGTGTGACTGATGCACCCGTGTCAAGTTCCATAGGCACTTCAACATTGTTGATCCTTGGAGTAATTGTGATTTTCTCACATTGACTTCTTACAGAATTTATCACTTGGATATTTTTCCAAACTGTTTTCCCCCAAAGTATGCACATTCTTAAATTTCAAACATATCTTCTTTATATGTCCCTTCTTGTTACAGAAGTTGCACACTGCATTTTTCAGTCTACATTTCTCCGATTCATGGTTCTTTTTTCCACAGTGTAAACATGGCTTTCTTGTGCTTTCCTTTTGCTGTTTCCGGGGTCGATTTGGTTTAGTTGACTTTCGCACTTTATGAACTGTGGAGTTACTCGCCGACAGTTGTAGATCCGCAGCATTTTTGTGAGCCGACTCCATTGCCAGTGCTATATCAATGGCTCTTTGAAGGCTCAAATCCTCGGACGACGAGAGTTTTCGCTGTGTCGCCTCGTTCCGCAATCCACATACAAATCAATCACGCAGAGCGTCATTTAGGTAAGTTCCGAACTCACAGAATTCTGCCAGCTTGCGAAGCGCCGCAATAAACAGACTCACACTTTCTCCGACAGCCTGATTTCTTTTGTGAAATCGGAAAAAGTTCTGCTACTAGCAATGGTTTCGGACAAAGATGTGTCTTCAATAACTGGCACAGTTCATCATAACTTTTCTCCGACGGCTTCAGTGGCGCGGTTAGATTTCGTAACAGACAGTATGTCTTCTCGCTAATTAAAGTCAACAATGTAGCTACTTTCCACTCATTTTCCAAACCATTCACAAGGAAATACAGCTCGAGACGTTCTTCGTAAGTGTTCCACGTTTCAACGTTACCGTCAAAGGCACTTATATTACCAATCAGCCCAGTGGCCATTGTTTTAAAATATCCAGAATTTAATGCGTAATAACGGTAGTCCACATTAGATTAAATTCCAGAAATAATTCAGCTTGGTTTATCCTTGTCGCCAATTTGTTGTGTTTGTAACTATTGTTGGTAATAAATAGAACTCCAAGATACGTCTAATACTAGTGACTTTATTTACACGGAGATTAGCATAATACAAGAAGCAGAGAGTAAACTGACCACACGTGCTTTATACTGTATGTGGGCGGGGCTTATCGGTGGGCTATCTGCAGAGGGGCAGGATTAGCAATACACAACATATAGTCATGTTTGTCAAGTAACAATTTAACTTGTATTTGTGTATATAAAACTAGTTACGTCATATCTATCAAGTTTAAGAGCTTGGATGTAATTCAGTGCATTCGAAAGCTTTATCTTGAGTCTAGGAGTTCTGTAGCATCAGGGTTCCGTACTTACTTATCTTAACAAGGCAGCCAGCCTTATCACAGACAGCTATGGTCTTGAATCTGAATACTTATGCCTTGATAGGTATCAAATTAAGTTGATAGATGTAAACTTCACAATTGTCTTTTTTTTTCTTCATAATAAATGTTGTTTATTTGTGGCGACACAATTTTTTTTGTAGGGGGAGGTAATGTGACCCCCTGGGTTATAGAAATGTTATTTGTTGTAACAATTTTTCATTACGTACACTGTCTTGTCGGTATCTTTCATTTTCTTATAGTTAGATTTGATTTTACCGCTTGATAAATATTACGAGTGGGGTTTGACATGTGTAGTATCGTTACTTTCCGGGAATAGTTCGGATCCCGGAATCTACCCGAGTGGTGGCGAGAAGTTGCTTACAAACAACTTCTGGAATTAGCTAATAAGAAGGCAGCTGCCCATCCTGCACATGCGCAGGCGTTTACCTGGGGTTTGCACGACTCAAAGACAGGCCGCACTCGACTTCACTACTCCAACCTGGTAAGACGTACCTTCAACCCGTTGTTAAGACGTATCGTTAACTGACTGATCCCAGATGTGGGCAATAGTTTGTTGTACTTTAACAAACTGGCCGGCCAGGATTTCTAAGGACCCGCTCAAGGATTCCGTAAGTTGCTGGCTCATACTGTTATTTATATATTCCTATACAGACCAGTTTCTCTATACATGTAAACAGTGGAAATCTGTCGCCGATTACAGTCTCAGTTTGGATTGTCAGTCGATTCACTTTACATTCCAACAACGTTTAAGATCAGATTACCTTGTGTGATTGTCCGATTATTGTCGAATCCACTTGTTTACATTGTAAATCGTTAATTTCCACATCGGATTATTGCAGACGTCAGCCGTGATACACATTGGCGGAATGGCAGAAATGTGCACACATCATGACTACGTCATCAATTTCTGAGTCACGTGCGCGCTTGTTTATGTTTATTCCCAGCTGTCAGTTGCAGAATTCTGCGGTAGTCCAACTTTTCAAATCACTTGCATTTATCGAAAACGACATTGTTAAAGTATCAGCATTTAACTAATTGTAGATATTATATTTTTTCCAGAAATAGGAATAAGCGACCACTTTCCTGTTGCTATAACTTATAAATACTCAAAAGGAAACTTAGGAAATAGAATCCAGTCAATAACATATAGATCTTTTGATAATTTAAACTTAGATAAATTTTTGATGGATCTTGCCAAGACCAACTTTGATTTAGTCAAACAATTAATGACCGATGTAAAGCGCTAGATCATTTTTACTTGATGTTGAATAACTGCCTATCAAAACATATTCCGGTCAAAGAAAAACGGGTTATAAAAGGAAGGCAGCCGGACTGGCTCAACGAAGAAATTAAACAAGCAATAAGGACAAGAGACAATTTCAAACAAGGACACAATTTCTCCATGTACAAAATTTGGAGAAATAAAGTCACTGCAATTATTAAGAAAAACAAAAAGGATTATTTTAATAAAGCCATTCAAAGTAAAACAGATTAAAAAAATATTTGGAAAAATCTTCAACGAATTACATCAAATGAAAGGAACCCTTATGAACTTCCCAATAATCTCATCGTTAATGATTTAGATGAAGAAGGTACAGTAAACGTCATAAATGCATTGAATAGACATTTTGTAAATATTTCACGAATGGTAACTAGAACCCCCTTTAAAGGTGGCCCTTCAGATTGTGGGACGAAAATTGTACAAAAATGCAAAAAAAATCATCCTTTAGTCCCAAAACCTTTTCATTTTCATTCATAAAACCCCAGTAGTCGAACATCATCCAACAACACGAGATATTAGAGATTTACTACAGCCCAGGTCGACACCGACAGGAGACACGTACTATTTTTAGATGATCAATTCGCTCATTTACATACAGGAATACACAGACGAAGTTTCAAACATAGCGTCCGAAGAAGACAGTATGGAAAATAATTATTTCATGTTTGTGATGTAATAGAATTTAAGCGTTATGAGTCACGTGCCAGTCACTAGGCATTCCCAAAATGCTTTATTGATTTTTGGCGCGAAATCTAAAAATACCGTAAGTGGCTACGTAGCCTTTTAAGGGAATACCATCAAAAAAATTTTTTTTTGGTGATTTTTTTATCTTAATTATTGATGATTTGTATTATTTTTTCATATTAATTTTAGTGATATATATATTTTTTAATTTTGTGAGATGTAAAAATTCTAAATACCCACCTTTAAACCGAAGAACTTTGAGGGTTTTAAAAGATGTCTAGATAAAAAAATAAAAAATAATTACTTTAAGATACATTTCATAACAGCACTAGAAGTACGGCATATGATTGAAAAAGTAGACAATAATAAAGCCACTGGGCTTGATGGTATAAGTCCCAAAATATTAAAATTGTGTAAAGATTTTATATCAAAACCTATATCAGTAATAATAAATAGTTGCATATCAACGGGAATTTTCCCAGCTGATCTCAAAAAAGCGAGTGTAAAGCCTCTTTCGAAAGGCGGCGATAAATCGGATCCAAATAACTATCGGCCGATTTCAGTTTTACCTACAATTTCAAAAATATTTGAGAGACATATTGCAAATCAACTTAAAATCTTTTTAAAAACTACCGATGTTCTGTTCGCATATCAATCGGGCTTTAGAGAAAATCATTCTTGCCAGCCTTCTCTCATTAGACTAATAGACTCGTGGTTAATGGACGTGGACGATGGTAAAATTATTGGATCGGTCTTTCTTGATTTTAAAAAAAGCATTCGATCTTGTTGATCATGAAATATTATTATATAAACTTAAATTACATCATTTCACAGACAAAGCTTGTAAGCTTTTCAATTCTTATTTAAATGGTAGATTTAAAGTTATCAAAAATGGCCCTGTGGTATCGGAAATGCAACCACTATCATCTGGTGGTCCTCAAGGCTCGATTTTAGGACCCATCTTATTTTTACTATAAGTGAATGACTTACCTTTAAACCTTCTATCAAACATAGACATGTATGCAGATGATGCTACTCTTTATAAATCAAGTAAATCTCTATCAGAAATTAATGAATTATTACAAAATGACTTATCTAAAATTGATACTTGGTCTAAAAATAACAATATGATTTTGAATCCAAAGAAAACTACTTGTATGATTATAGGAAGTAAAAGGAGACTTAAGAATCTACCAGAATTTCAATTAAAAGTTTCAAATAATAAAATCGAGAATGTACGTGTTCAAAGGGTTCTTGGTTTATATATTGACAATTCGCTATGCTGGAAGACTCATGTTGACAAGGTCTGTTCAAAGGTATCGTCAAAAGTGCATTTACTCAAGAGAATAAATAATTTTCTCACACTGGATATGAAACAACTGTTTTATAATTCATACATTGCTCCTTGTTTTGACTATGCTTGTATTTCGTGGAGTCACTGTAAATCAGCTTTTATAAACAGAATTATCAAGTTACAAAAACGAGCTGCATGTATAATTTTGAAAAAACCTAGAAAAACATGCTCTAAGTCAAATTTCACCTCATTAAAATGGCTTAGCATTAAAGGTCGCCGCAAATATTTTACAATCCTCATGGTTTATAAAACGCTTCATGGTCTAGCGCCACCTTACATGTCTAACCTTATAAATTATAGTAGGAATCAATATTACATGCTAAGACCCGAGTTAAATAATGATGTTACAAGCCAAAGCATACCTAGAACAGATTTTAGAATGCGCACCTTTTCCTATATTTGGATGCAATATTGGAATTCGATCCCCATAGATATAAGAACTATTAATAATATAGGTTATTTTAAACGAAAACTAAAAAGCTTTCTTATGTCATTAGACTTCTAATTAAATGCCTATACTCTTCTACTGTTATATTTTATATCAAATGAATATACATTGTTCATTTACAACTAATATTATATTGTCTGTGTATGTCTTTGAAATGATGTTATATTGTTGTATGAGTTATATTGCAAATTTATGGCTGTGTGCTATGGATGTAAAGTGATATACATGTGTGTGGGTGGGTGTGTGGGGGTGGGTGTGTGGGTGGGTGTGAGAGAGAGAGAGAGAGAGAGAGAGAGCTATTGTAGTTGTTTTTAAGAAGGCCATGTTGAAAATAAGGTTTGTACATATGTCTTAACATGTTACCTTCTCTAAATAAAGTTATTATTATTATTATATATGTTTGAGGTTTAAAGTCTTTTCCCATACAAAAACCTAGTTTTTAAGAGTCGAGTTTCTCCACTGTCAGGTCACGGCGGAATTCTGCCAGCACAGGAATCGGACGTTTATTTGGTGAAAATAGCTAAATGTCAGCCGAAGTGGTCACTCTCTATTATAAAATAATAGCTCTGCCGTTTTTCTGCAAGCACGTGCATTCTGCCAGGACTCACACGAGTATATAAGGGCCGATTTTTCCCAGGAAGAGTCAGAACTATCAGGTCTCTCCTTGAGTAAGGATTATTTAGCCTCCTTACGAAAATTGTATCAGAATAATAAAACAAGAATATTTACATATAGAATAAATATAAATGTACGAGAATAAAGGAAAGAACTGGAAATATATTAAGCCTGTGCTGATTATTGGACGTCCCACACTCTACCATACTGATCCCTGATACGAAGTGATCAGGATCGTCACAATACGTGACTACAAATGATATCAGAATGAAAAACACCAACAAAGACTAGATCTATCATTAATTTCTTCGCATCCGACTGGAATAGCCGATAGAGTAGACCTCACTGGCTTGAATAATGAAACATACCATCACAGGATGAAACGAAAACGTACAGGGAATCTTTGAAAATTCTTTTGGGGTGTATCATGGTTGAATATTTTGATGGATTTCATTGGACGGGTTCGGTAGCAGACCATACTGAACATGACTTTCAGGATGTTATGTCTCTTAAATCCTCAGTTCACTGGATGGGTGTTCCCCTTAAGAATGAAGATTCATACTCAGATTGTGTACAGATCCTGGCACACTATGAACAACTGTTAACTAAGCAGGACGAGGTACTTCCTTCTGAGTTTTTGACAATTAGTAAAGATCATCTTTCAATCAGTCTAATAGTCAGTTGGCTTGATTAGTGTGTAAAACTGATTTCAACATGAACTCAGTCAAATGTGGCAGCCATTGCAACTAACCATGTATCCTCTACTTGAGTTTCTGTAAACGGTTCTTTGCGCAATATTTTTCTCAAGTCACTGCCTGCTTTTCAACACAAACATTCTGGAAGCAAATTTAGCATCAAGAGGTTGTAAGTCTAACAGTAATATCTATCATCTATTCTCAGATAGAAAAAGTCCGAGCTTAGGTATAAGACCAGTGACATCCTTTTTTCAATCCATGCATGTTATACAGTTATCGGGCTGGGCATCATTGAAGAATGAGCTTTATTTGCAGTCTATCTGGAGAGTTTTCTCCAAGCATTTTTATCCACGTTTCCTTATACATTATCAAGAATGTTGTAAAGAGAAATTGTAATCTTCTTAGGGGAAATTCAAATCAATTTCAGTGTCATTTTGAAGTTCTTATCTTATAACCAACACTTAAATTTATTCCAGCAAAGGACTTCTTTCTATTCAACTATTACCTAGCATATATGGTGATCCGTAGCAAATGTTGAGTAGTATGTTATATAGTATGTATGTTGGGCCGGTGGCCTTTATATTGTGCATAGTCGGGCTTCGAAGTTCAAAGTATTTAATTTTTGAATTTTGAAGTTTGATTACATAATTATGGATCCGAAAAATCCACTTTGACATATGACTCAATGACATGGTATAAATGACATTTCATGTTCACATACCTTATTTGTCAAAATATTCTTTGTCCGTTTCTTTAAAAAATAGCATTATTACTTGCAGTATTCATGTTTAGAGACATCAGGATTGAATATTTATGTCATAGTATCTCTTTTGATAATATATTAACAACTTTGCTGATTCTCGCCACCTGGGAAAAACTTCACTGGGAGACATTGAAGGCATTTGCAGACGACTCAATAAAATAATGTCAAAACATTCTATGTTTGTTTCTTGAAAAATAACACTATTACTTGCAGTATTCATGATATTTAGACAATCACGATTAAATATTAGTTATGTCAAAATATCACTTTGGATAATATATTAATAACTTTTTTGACTCTTTGCCAAATTGCAAAATTTTTGGAATGGGCGAGATTGAAAATATTTGCAGACGACTCAAAAATGTAGATGCTTAATTTTTGAAGTGTTGGAAGGCATTAGAAAAGGAGAGAATGTTGATTACCACCATTTTCTCCCTTTCAGCAATATTTCCGAACACGGTCGATTTCTAGGTTGTTGAAAAAGAGTTAAGTGTGTGGAAGTTAAATTTTATTTATGTTTTTACGCAACTCTTGTAAATTGCTGTTTTTGTTTATCATGTATTTTGGGCCGGTGGCCTTTAATTACGAATAAAAAACTTGAACTATAATGTATCCAGAATCATATTTCCTTTGTCTACTTTATAATGTTACACAGCAACAAAACATGTTTTCCTAGGTTTGACAAGATTCTTGTCATTTAGCCCATTGCAGAGACGTATGGTGAGAGTACCTAAGGACAAATCTGCTCGGAGATTAACAATTTTTATAGGAAATTAAGTACATCAATGATCCGATGACACTCGGCATGATTCAAACGTATAAATTTCAAAAGTAATAGTGTAGACCTCTTTCGAGGGTTCTGCCTTTGATGAGACAGCCGATCAGAATCTGTACTATCTTTATAGTCTAATATGTTCATTTCACGAGAGACACACCTTGATCCAAAAACATTTCGCTGATATGGCATTCAATGTAGATCTTTTTTCCCTTGCATTTTTTTCTTTGACATTCTTTTATTTAATCACTTTTCCGGCAAACAGTGTTTTCCGCCCAATTTTATTTCATGTTAATTAATGTTTTTGACGTGACGCCATGTCCGTTAATAAATGTTATTCCTGAAGAAGGCATTATGTCGAAACGTTGGATAAAATATGAAATGTCGTTAAACATGTTTTTTGTTTAATACTTATTTTTTACGGAGTTAGCAGACGACAAAAAGAATGATTAGACAAGACTTACCGACAACGGTTGGAAGTTGAAGTTTGATCTGGATTTTATCGTCCGCTAACTCCTGAATGGTTTACAGACCCTCCAACCCAGCCTGTGTGCTGGTATTTCTCTATTCCAGAAAAGTATCGGTGTCAAATTTTCATGAAAATCTAGATAAAAATTCAACTTCCTTCCGTTGTCGTTAAGTGTTATTTAATCACTCTAATAAACATGCACGAAGTTGGTTATAAAAAAGAAGACACGCATGCCACTGTGAGCATTGTGTGTCGCATGGGCAAACTCCAGTTTTAACTCATAAGTTTCATTTTTGGAGAATTTGCTCTATACCATTCCCTGGGCTAGTGCTCCTGTTCCCACAATGTTTGCATGATGCATGAAAACTTTTAGGCCATATAGTTTCTTTTGATTAATGGTTAAGTCCCGGTTTCTTTAAATGAACGGTTACTTCCTTACCAAACCACATCTTTATTTTCTATTTCTGTAATTAATGATCTATATAGATCGACAAGAAAATGGGGAACATTTTCTATTTCGTGAAATTTACCTCCCTTTTTTATCTTTTTAACTTAGTATCGATGTAAGTCAGTGAATAGATCGCAGAACTCATGAACACGATGTTTCGGGTCACTACAGATTATGGGTTCGAATCTCCGACTGGCCAACAAAATAAGTGGAAGTAATGGTCCTTCGGGTAAACCGAGGTCCCGTGTGACGGTGCTATACGCCGAGCACATTAAAGAACCAGGCGAAGCTCTCAGTAGTTTGGATCTATATCATTCTTGCACTGTCTCCGTAACAATTAACCGTCTTCAGAGTGGGTGGTGGGGTTGTTCGAATGGGCAACCGGTAGCGACGATAAATAAACGGAAATAACCAACCAAATCAGTGAGGTCGACGAGTAACTATATTTACACAGACAAAATTGAGAAAGCTATTTGTACTCGTGTCTGTTATAGCATTCCATTACACGGCAGTACAACAACAGGGTTTAACTGGTGTTGCAATGCCAATCTGGGCCAAACTCTTTTTCCTACATTTCCTAATGGTGGTAGAAGTAGATGTGACAAATTCAATGCAAATATCTTTCAGGATAAGACTCAAAACATCAAAAAAGTACTCGACCGCATAACTTAAAATCGACTAAAATGGGTTTAAAATACATTTCATGAAAACAGGTGAAATGGATTTTAGCAATTCTGCATGAGAAAAGGAGAAAATGCAGTTTATCAGTATTTTTTCCTTTTTCCAAAATGTTTTCTTCCTGTACACAAATTTCTTCATGGGAAAAGCAGTTATTGCATATTGAACATTTTTGTTACCTCCCTTTAATACTTATATCAAAAACTTAACATTCTGTTTGCTGATAGTGGAAGTATGCGATATTTTGTTGCAAAAATCCAATATCTGTGAAGAGTAACATGAACTTTCAGATAAATAATGCACTGTATTAGAGTTGTTATTAATTTTATACCCCGTCCCAAAGACTGGTAAGATATTTTTAAAATAGATCGATATTTTTAAAATGTGCATATCGAAACTTAAGAAAAAACAAACTTTTGCAAAAGTGTCACAAAACGCCTAGTATGAACGGGAGATTGTTCAATCTATCACGATATTAAATATCCCACAGGGAATTGTTATAGAAAGCATAATTCGTTTACAGATACATACATTACAGAAAGACTGCTTGACACAAAGCTAAGTATTTGCCATGGCAAGTACTAAAGTTAACACTGACAAAATCTATTACTGAAAATATTGCCATATTTCTCAGGCCATAAACCAGAAGAAATTAGTGACAAATTCACCTCAGCGTTTAATTATACACCTGTATTTTTTTTCTTTGAAGGCAGGATTAGTTCAACAAAACAATCCCTGGTTTTAACGACCATGGCAAAGAAGACTTTTGAACACTTGGTGGGAAAAGGAGAAAATGCTGGTCACCAGCATTTTCTCCTTTACCCACAATGTTTTCTACCTGCCTGGAAATAAATTTCAATTTTTGAGTTAAGTTAATTAAATTTTGTTTGCAAGTGCTTTAAATTTTGAAAAGTTTACATTTTTGTAAATTTTAGACGCCGCTGAAGTTTTAAGAAAAAGTTAAAATTCTGACTGCCATCGGCCGATTTTTTCCAATTGTGCCTGTCGTCGCGGTGGCTATCAAGCGGAAGACGGCCTGCAGCCCGATTTTTACTCGGTCATGAGGTTCGACGGCCTTCAAACTTCGGCCGGCGATCGGGAGGAACTATCTGTCACCCTCCAGCATGCGGCCTGCTGCCGTTATGATACCGACATCGACATGCCACCCTACGATTTCAAAATATCTGGGCGGCAGGGTGGAGATTGAAAAGCAGCTGGAAGGCGACTGTCGGTGTTGGTAGGTGGCAAGTCGGCGATCTCTCGAGTGCAGACTTCGGGGCCCCTGAAAATAAATCCGAGGCCATACATCATACAAAACAGTCATCATGGCGATTCTAATAGCAAGAAAGGGACTTGGAGACTTGCGTATTGCTGGGGCTTGGGCTCTGATCTCTTGCGCTTCGGTGCCCTGTCCTTCCCCTTGTCGCTGCCTTTAGTGGCAACTTGTGGAAGAAAAAAAATCTTTAAAATTAGATCCATTTATCTTGTGGTTGATAATAATAATGAACACTTTGTAGTGTGATACGAGAGCAATCTAGGTTCATATATCCCACGTAAACTAGCCTGCCGCCTTCAGATTACAGGCCGGTGGCAGTTTGAACGCCCGATCGCCGGCTGCTGTCAGATATAAATGGCCGTTGTCCGCCAGGTCACCGGCGGTGGCAGGTAAAATCGGACGGCTGCCGGCCTGTCACGTAACTGCCATGGTCCGACGCCCTGACGACGTCCCACATCCCTCGAGCTTAAGAAACTGCCTGGCGCCGTCGGAGCCCGTCAGGCGCCCTTTTACTGGCAGTTATTTATGACCGATTTGTAAAAAATCGGCCGGTGGCATGCAAGTTTAACAATCCACCGATGTCTAAAACTCGACAGGCGGCAGTTTCACATTGTGACCGTTTGTTAGCCTTTCCCTATTATTACTGTGTAAAAGAATGCACAGGAAAAGATATTTATCTTCGAATTTAAGGTGGACCACTGGCCGTTTGTACGATTCTTATAACGTCAAAAAAAGAGACCTTTGGATTCAAGGCGACATCCTAAATACTATCCTGCCGGGTGATGTCGTTGGGATATTGGACACCCCTAGTTTAACTATGAAAGGCTCAAGGTTGTATTTACCTCATTGTTGTTTGTTTACGTCCGTGTTTTGCCACCTAGGGCTAATGGACGTCCCAGAGAGAAGGAGAGCGGATACATGGGAGAGGGGCGTTACCCCTACTCTTTTTCGAAAGAATCCATCCGTAATGCTAAACCCCATAATCCTGAACGCCAAGGGGGGGGGGGAATCATTGCTACCAATTTTTGGAAAGTCTTTGGCATTACCCGGTCAAGGATCAAACTCACGACTGCCAGCACCCGAGGTGAATGCTCTAACCACTGCAAAACCAAGGCGGTTTTTAACTCTTTCAGTGACCCTGAAAGTTAGAAATATAATATACCAATATATAAACAAGAAGACCATGGTAGTCCTATATCGCTAACCTGAGTACCAAGCAGCACAGGTCTAGAATAAAGATATATACCAAATAACAAGGATCAAGGCCAAATGAAAATGAAACAAGAGCAGCAAATTGTTGAAATTTCACTTGAGACTTTGAAATTCCATTCCATACAAGCAAGAAATACTTTAACAAGAGCGGCAAATTGTCGCAAGATACGCCCGTCTTACCCCAAGTTGTAAAGCTGGGGCATGCACCGGACAAAATTCAAGTATGAAAAATAACAAAGGGCAATAACTCAAAAATTAAGCAAGCAAGAGTTGTGATTCCTGTGCACTGCACTCCCCCTCAATGAGATCTATGCACCCATGAAATTTCATAACCCTAGCTAGTATAGTTTTGGAGATATGCTCCGGACAAAAATCAAGTATGAAAAATGACAAAGGGCAATAACTCAAAAATTAAGCAAGCAAGAGTTATGATTCCGGTGCACTGCACTCCCCCTCGGTGAGATCTATCCAGCCCTGAAATTTCATAACCCTAGGTAGTATAGTTCTGGAGATATTCAGCGGACAAAATTCAAGTATAAAAAACGGCATAGGGCAATAACTCAAAAATTAAGCGAGCAAGAGTTATGATTCTTGTGCACTGCACTCTCCCTTGATGAGATCTATCCGCCCATTAAATATTTCATAACCCTAGCTAGTATAGTTTTGGAGATATGCTCCGGACAAAATTCAAGTATGAAAAAAAAAACAAAGGGCAATAACTCAAAAATTAAGCGAGCAAGAGTTATGATTCCTGCGCACTGCACTCCCCCTCAGTGAGATCTATCCACCCATGAAATTCCATAACCCTAGCTAGTATAGTTTTGGAGATATGCTCCGGACAAAATTTAAGTATGAAAAACAACAAAGGGCAATAACTCAAAAATTAAGCGAGCAAGAGTTATGATTCCTGCGCACTGCACTCCCCCTCAATGAGATCTATCCACCCATGAAATTTCATAACCCTAGGTAGTATAGTTTTGGAGATATGCTCCGGACAAAATTCAAGTATGAAAAACAACAAAGGGCAATAACTCAAAAGTAAAGCGAGCAAGAGTTATGATTCCTGTGCACTACACTCCCCCTTGATGAGATCTATCCACCCATGAAATTTCATAACCCTAGCTTGTATAGTTTTGGAGATATGCTTCGGACAAAGAACTGGACGCCGCCCGCCCGCCCGTCCGGCATGGGTGATCCCATAATACGTCCCGTCTTCGACGGGCGTATAAAAATGAAGATCAAAGTAGAATTACTCAAACTTCACACTAGGTAGAGTTATTGTTTTTACGCACTGTACTCCGTAATATTGGAACAAACATGCATACCAAGTTTGAAGTCGTTCTAACTTAAGATGACAATTATATTCAGGGCAGGCACTAAATGCTGTAAAAATGTCATTCAATGGGAAATAACCATCCTCGGATACCCCGGGGTCTCCCTATTTGCTACGCTACATGGACCCCTGGGACAGCTGACTAATAAAACTTTGAATCAGCCGCCGAAAATCGATACGAAACATCATAGCGTACAGTCCACTCGCCCATCACAAAATGATGATGGAACCAATGAAAAGCCAGCATTCGGCCAGCGGTAAAGCGAGGGAAATTCAATTAATTGTCCCAGGGGTCGATGTAGCGTAGCAAATAGGGAGACCCCGGGGTATCCGAGGATGGGAAATAACTTAAAGACAGGGCAATGTAGAGTTACAATTCTTAGGCACTGCACTTCAAAATATTGCAACAAATAAGCATACCGCCGAATTTCAAGTCATTCCTCCTTAAGATGACAAAGTTTTGCTCCGGGAAAGCAAGAAGTGCTATAAAAAGGTCAAAAGGGGAATAACTCAAAATTTGTGCTAGTAAGTTACGGTTCTTGTGCAATGCACTCAATTTTTCAACAATCATGCAATCAAATTTGAAGATGTTCAGGCTGTAGATGACAAAGTTGTATTCCAGACAAGCAGAAAGTGCTGTAAAAATTTCAATTAAAGGGAAATAACTCATAGACAGCATGAAGTAGTGTTATGGTTCTTTCGCTATGCACTCTGTATTATTGCAACAAACACAAATGCCAGGTTTCAAGTAAATTGAACTGGAGCTGAGAAAGTTATGCTCCGGACTAAGAACTGTTCTAAAGAACTTTCTAATTCAAGGGAAAATAACTTTGGTCTTATTACAACAATCATCAAACTCATCCTAGATCTTATGGTCATGTATATTTTGTCCAAGGTTGGTGTCGATTGGTTAATAATTGTAGACGCTAGAGTGAAAACAAAGTCAAATATAGCAATTTTTCTATTTCAAGGGCAAATAACTCCGGTCGTTGAGGTCCGATTAGACCCATAATCGAACTCATCCGAAATCTTATGGTCATATATATTTTGACTAAGCGCCCCCAGCCGGACGGGGGGTAGAATTCGCCGGCTGCCGTCCTGCAGAGTGGTAAGACCCCACCAATGGACCCGCCTGTTTGCCGTGGGTGGAGACTCGTAAGCAGGAAAAGAGGGTCCTGGCAGTTGAGGGGAGCTCAGGGATCTCCAGCTCTTCAACACACTGCTTTGGCCTCGGCTTCCGTGTAAACGAGAGCCTAGATGGGCCCGGTCTAGTGCAATCGGCTGGTCGTTTTAAGATTGGGCACATTTTATGTTTACCTGTAAGGTGTTGGTGGAGCTGTATGGGGGGAGGACATCTGAATCCTCTGCAGATGTCTCCTTCCTGCATGTGTCCTACTATAAACTTGAAACTCAGATTTTCCGATTCTAAGCAAACTTTGAATATTTGATCACCCTTTTCCCCCTTTTTTTCCCATATTTCATCTTATAGGCTTATGGGCTAATCGGGTGATATGGATTTTTCGTTGAGACTTTGACTGCCATGGCAAATCCCTGATCTGGGGGACTACCCATGTTCTTTCCCATCCTCGGATACCCCGGGGTCTCCCTATTTGCTACGCTACATCGACCCCTGGGACAATTAGTTGAATTTCCTTCGCTTTACCGCTGGCCGAATGCTGGCTTTTCATTGGTTCTATCATCATTTTGTGATGGGCGAGTGGACTGTACGGTATGACGTTTCGTATCGATTTTCGGCGGCTGATTCAAAGTTTTATTAGTCAATTGTCCCAGGGTCGATGTAGCGTAGCAAATAGGGAGACCCTTGGGTATCCGAGGATGGTTCTTTCCCTTGTCGCTCCGACTTATTAATGGCATCTGAGTATACCATCTGGGTAACCCTGGCATGGGGAGCTGGTTTCCGCTCCATGCTCCATGTCCCCTAGTTGGGCTCCGAGGTGGGCGGGGTGCCACGGGTGATGAAAATTAGAAATCAAACATGGATCCCCAAACAAAAAAGAGAACACGCGATCAACTTGATGCAGACTCGGAAACTTCTCAGTCGACCTCTCCTTTTCCTCGCTTTTTACTGATTGAATCCACTGTACCAGACCAGCCACTGAGTAAACTTTCTCTTTTTGTAATTCAAAAGGTACTGTTGTCAGTTGCCGGCTCGCCCAAGTCAGTCAAGAAGCTATCTTCGGGTACATTACTTGTTGAAGTGGAAAAGCCAAAGCACGCGCAAAATCTGATGAAGATTAAACATTTCTTCCAAATTCCAGCGAAATGTTCGCCACACGGTAGTTTGAACACTACTCGTGGAATTATACGATGTCCAGATCTTGTCGGAGTATCCGAACACGAAATTGTTGAGGAATTATCTAACCAACACGTGACGGCTGCAAGACGCATAACGGTATACCGCGACGGAATTAAACGAGAAACAAACACAATCGTTCTTACCTTCTTACGAACAAAGTCCGTAACAAAGAAACAAAGGAATAAATGCATGGCAGAAATAAGGGTCGGAGCGGGATTCGAACTCCGAACTCCCGGACGCAAAGCCAATACCCTAACCACTGAGCCAAAGAGATATCTCCCTGACGCAGTAGCCAGGTATTGTATTTAAATCGGGAGTATACCATGCAGGAAGGAGTGGTCTGTCGTAACAACCTTCAACTCAGCAATACTACCAAAAAATTTGAAAGTTGGTTATTTGAACGTGGGTGTGGACCTTTATATTCCCAACCCCCTTCAATGCTATACCTGTTTTAAATATGGTCACCATGAACGCAAATGCAATAAAACAAGTTCTGAAAATCTGTGTAGGCATTGCGGTGACGTGGCCAATACACATGACCCCAGCAATTGCACGAATTAAGTCAAATGCGCCAACTGTGGAGGTGAACATGTGGCCACCTCTATTACTTGTCCAGTCTGGAAACGAGAAAAGGAAATTGTCACCGTCAAATACAGAGAAAGTCTCTCGTTTCCTGAAGCAAGGAAAATAGTAGATAGTCGCCAGAAAATTGCGAACTCGTATTCTGCTGTAATGAAGTCGAGCATGTCTACACTAAAACAGATGAAAGATGTACAAACACAGACCACTGACGTCGCAGTACAAACAGTTAGCCACATAAAACCAGACTCTACGGGTAAAAGAACTCAAAAGCCAACAGAAAATACGAAAACAAATAAAACTTCAAGTTCTGTTATAAATCAAATCAAGTCACCTAAGAAAGTTTAATCAGATCGGATTCCAAAAGGATCCGATGACGAGATTAAAAAATTTAACCGCTTCCAGTGTCTTGATGAAGACATGGAAGCTGACGATGAAATTGCAAACACTATGCAAGGTAAAATAACCAGATTCCCATAAAAAAACATGAATCCATCCACACTTCATTTTTTACATGTTGTTTTTCTCCTTTTATACATAAACATGAACAACAATATTTTGCAATGGAATTATCGAGGTTTTTCTGCTAATGCTGAAGAATTGTCTATTTTAAGTGACAACTATAAACCAGTGGCATTATGTTTACAAGAAACATTTCTTAGAGATAACAGTAAAGCAACTTTAAAGTATCTCTCAATTTATAGATCAGATTTTATTGGAGGTAACAGAGCTCAGGGTGGAGTAGCAATAGTTGTGAATAATTCGGTTCCTCACCGCCTTTTACATCTTAACATCTCCTTACAAGCCAATTGCTGTTAGTATTACTGTAAATAAAACTATAACGGTATGTTCAATGTACATACCACCAGGAACCCCTATTGATTGTTCTGAGCTTGATAAGCTGATAGAACAGCTCCCTAAACCTTTCATGTTAATGGGTGATTTTAATGTCCATAGCACTTTGTGGGGTTGTAGAGACACAAATGGTAAGGGTCGACAAGTGGAAGGTTTTATTTCCAAGCATGATCTCTGTCTCTTGAATGATAAAACCCACACATACCTACATCCTGCCACCGGTTCATATTCATCTCTAGACTTGACTATATGCAGTCCTGAAGTTGCTTCCGACTTAAATTGGAAGGTTGATGACGACCTTCACGGGAGTGACCATTTTCCGATCAAAGTATCGGAAATGGGACCTTCCATACAGCAGCGTCCAGAACATTGGAAACTTCAAAAAGCTAACTGGGAGCATTTCAAACAATACTGTGAACAGCATATTGATCGGAATGCACTATTAGATTGTGAAAATCCTGCAGAACTTTTTACATCTTTGCTTTATTCCGCTGCAGAGAAATCGATCCCTCGAACCTCGACAAACTCCAAACATCCAAGAAAGCCATGGTTTAATGATGACTGCAAGAAAGCTATAGCAGAACGGGAACGTGTTCTCAGAAATTTCAATTTGAGACCTACTCAGGATAATCTTACAAAGTTTAAGATTTCTCGTGCTAAAGCACGAAGGACTATTAAACAGAGTAAACGCACGTCTTGGAGACAGTACGTATCTAAGTTGAATTCTAGGTCGTCTGTCAAAAAGACATGGGATATGATTCGCAAAATTAATGGCAGAAGCTCATTTCGAAATGTCACCCATTTACATACAGATAATGGTGTCGTCACATCCAAAACCGAAATTGCCAATGTATTGGCTGAAACTTTTGCAGAGAAATCCTCCTCCTCGAACTATTCGCCGAAGTTCCGAAAATTTCAGAACCTTAAAGAAAAAAATAAGCTAAATTTTAAATCGGACAATACGAAGCATTACAAGGATTTCTCTTTAAAGGAACTGAAGAAGGCATTAAAAAATGCCACGATACTGCTGCTGGATGCGACGACATCCATTATCAGTTCTTAAAGCACTTGCCATATCAATCCCTAGATTGTTTACTAACTATATTTAACCAGGTATGGCGAACTGGTATTCTTCCTGATTCGTGGAAGGAAGCTATAGTAGTACCAATACCCAAACCGGGAAAAGACCCTTCCAATTCTGCAAACTATCGTCCTATAGCCCTTACAAGTTGTATTTGTAAGACCATGGAAAGAATGGTTAATGACCGTCTTGTTTGGTTTTTAGAGAAAAACAAACTTATAGCAACCGCTCTAAGCGGATTTCGGAAACAAAGAGGCACTCTTGATCATTTAGTTCGCTTCGAGACATTCATACGTGAAGGCTTTATAAAAAAAGAACATATTGTCTCTGTATTTTTTGATCTCGAAAGTGCTTGACACAACATGGAAGTATGGAATTATGAATGACCTCTATGATTTCGGTATTCGAGGTCGCCTTGCTTATTTCATCTCCGCTTTTCTAAATGAGCGGCAGTTTAGAGTCAGGGTTGGGGATACGTATTCTGACCCCCTTGAACAAGAGATGGGGGTTCCCCAGGGAAGCATTCTTTCCGTTACACTTTTCAGCGTAAAGATTAATAATATTATAAAGTCTGTATGTCCTGGTGTGGAATGCTTTCTTTATGTCGACGACATCTGTATTTGCTACAGATCAAAACACATACATACCATTGAGAGGCAGCTTCAGCAAGTCTTGAATAACTTAAACAAATGGTCGAATGAAAACGGTTTTAAATTTTCTAAAACCAAAACTAAATGCATGCATTTTTGCAATTTAAGAGAATTTCATCTTGACCCAGAATTGACCCTAGATGGTGTCCGTATAGAAGTCGTCCGGGAGTTTAAATTTTTAAGTCTTGTTTTTGATTCTAAACTGTCGTTCATTCCACACATCAATTATTTGAGCAATAAATGCCAAAAAGCTCTCAATCTCTTACGAGTTGTCTCCAGTATGGACTGGGGAGCCGACAGGAAAGTCTTGTTAAGACTATATAGAAGTCTTGTCCGTTCCAAGTTAGATTACGGCTGTATTGTTTATGGCTCAGCGCGGCAGTCATACCTTCGTAAGTTGGATTCTATCCACAACCAAGGTTTACGACTAGCACTTGGAGCTTTTAAGACATCTCCCGTAAGTAGTTTATATGCTGAAGCTAATGAGCCATCATTAAATTTACGCAGGAAAAAGCTTACCTTGCAATACTATTTAAAGTTAAAATCAAATCCAGATAACCCCACTCACAGGGTAGTATTCGAACCGTTGTACAAAGATGAGTTTATAGAAAAAGAAAAAGTTATTCCTCCTTTCAGTCTGCGCTGTGAAGCGGATATGAATTGTATTAATGTTGATTTGGAGGATGTAGCAAACCATAAGATTTCTGAAGTTCCTTTATGGACTTGTAAGAGTCCAACTTATAACTATTATCTTGCTTCAGACAAGAAGGCTACAACCGATCCTATGATCTTTAAGAATAAACTGTTAGAAATTAAAGAACAATATTATACCCATGAAGAGATTTATACAGATGGTTCGAAAGATGGAGAAAAGGTAGCTTCAGCTGCGATCCTTGATGGCGAATTACATCAGTTCCGCCTACCTAATAACTCTTCCATTTTTTCTGCGGAGATAAAGGCGATTGACCTTGCCCTCAACCATATTGAACAGGACGCCTATTGGCGATACATCATATTTACTGATTCGTTGTCAGTCATGCAAGCTCTTGAGGGTGAGAAAACCGATAACCCGCTAATTGTCAATCTCCTTGAAAAATTGTCTAGACTCTGCGAGAGAGCTGATATAGTTTTTTGCTGGCTTCCCAGCCATATTGGGATAAGTGGTAATGAAGAGGCAGATAAAGCTGCCAAGGAAGCATTATCACTAGAAATTTTACCTTTTAAAGTTCCTTTTAACGATTTTAAACCATTAATCAATATCTTTATTCAAAATGTGTGGCAGCGATCCTGGAGCGATCCAGCCAATCAAAACAACAAACTTTTCTACATTAAACCAGGACTTGGCGAATGGCTTCCAGGGTTGCGGACAAATCGCCGCGAAGAAATTATCTTGGCCCGTCTTCGCATTGGGCATTCATATTTAACGCACTCTTATCTTCTGAAAGGAGAAGAAGAGCCTCTATGTATACCCTGCAATGCACCTTTTACTATTAAACATATACTTGTCGACTGTGTAGATCTTGCACCCATAAGAAAAAGGTTTTTGATGTCGACAGCATGAAGACCTTGTTCGATACTGTAAAGATCGAGTCCGTTTTTGATTTTTTGAAAGAGATACATCTCTATAAAACGATATAATTTTGGGTTCTTTTCACCGTTCTTGTTTTAGATCCTTACCTTCTACCTGTAATTTTAGTGTTTTCACAACTTAGATTTTATGATTTCATAATACTTTTGTTTTATCACTTTGCATTGCATTTCTTGTAAGTGCGCCCAACATGACCACTGTTGTCGACGGGCCTTAAAACTCCATTCATTCATTCATTCATTCATTTTGACTAAGTTTGGTGCTGATTGGATGCTATTTGTAGATGCTAGAGTGTAAACAAAGTGAAATATAGCATTTTTTTTAAAATTCAAGGGCAAATAACCTCAGATGTTCTTGTCCGATCAGACCCATAATCGAAGTCATCGGAGATTTTATGGCCATATACACTTTGTAAGTTTGGTGCTGATTGGGTAATATTTGTAGATGCTAGAGTGTAAACAATAACATGGGGACGGACGGACGGCGAGTGATCACAATAGCTCACTCTGAGCACTTCGTCCTCAGGTGAGCTAATAAATAAATTCATATAAATATACGAAATTCTAAGGTTTTCACTCAGCTATAGTTATACATGACTAAACAAAAGTACTGGACTGAATCTCGTGACTCGAGGAAATATTTGTTTTTGTGCAAAAATGATACATTATCTACTTGTACCATTCTGCTTTCTCTTTGCAGTGTTCTAATGAGATGCCTGCTTTGTGGCTGAAAAGTTTCTGGTGTTTTGTGTTATTTCAAGCCTCAATAAAACATTTTTTTCAGACCTATAATGCTATTAATTCTTGTTTACAATATTAAAAAAAAAAGATA
This sequence comes from Tridacna crocea, assembly GCA_943736015.1. NCBI lineage: Eukaryota > Metazoa > Mollusca > Bivalvia > Cardiida > Cardiidae > Tridacna > Tridacna crocea. The sequence continues at coordinate 29,610,904 of OX031070.1, forward strand.
ACTCTTATCGTGAATTTAAAAATTGACTCTTTTGCATAAACAATTAAGAACATTTTAGTTGTATCATGTCTTAACTCTTTCCCAAACAGCTAAATTTTAGACTGGTCCAATTTGAAAGATGTTGCAGACGAAAATTTTAAAGTGAGTTTTAATAGGGAACTTATCGTCTTTTAGGGTAGCAAACGAGGAAGCTGTAAAATTGCACTATTGTAACAAGACCGATCTGTGAGTTAAAGGAACATTTGCTTATCATGGGCAAAAACTCTGTTTATCACATTCTTTTCTAAACTGTTTGTTAAAAGGTTTCGTCTACAAGTTCCTTCTACTCATCTGAACCCCAAGGTTGCATTGTGCTTGCAGAGCCTTGTTAGTGGCTGAAATCGTTAGAGCACTTTCGAGTTAAGACTTTGCCAAGTTTCCAGACACAAGAAAAAATACAAGTGGGCATTTGCATCTGGTTAGCAAAGTCTGAAATTCCACATGCCTTTTGATGAGGAATCCATATGCTATACTACTGAGCAATTTGTATATATATATATCTGCTTACTGACAAGGGAATTAGCAAACTGTTACCAAGCTCACTCTACCTTATAGATGTTTTATATTACTAAAATATTGAATTGCTTTTGGGTTCCTCATCAAAAAGCTCAACATCCACTCACCATGCAGACTATGTTACAAGCAGATAAGCATGCTACAGAGGGTGACTAACAGCCAGTGGGTGCATACAGAAGAATCTAAAGGGTCCTGCGTGAGTTAGAAGCCAGTGGGTGCATACAGAAGCTACACGGTCCTGAGCGAGTTAGAAGTTAGGGTGTCAGACTGGTGGTCATGGGCTCAAATCCCAACTCGAGTGGCCAGGCACTTAGTCTCACGGGAGTGTCCCTGGGCAGTACACTTCAGAGCCTAGCTTAGTATTGGTGTAACCTAGGAAACATGGGAAAGTGAACATGTTGCTGTATATGACTGAAATAGTGTTGAAAACGGTTTATATGGGGTTTAACGCCGCTTTGAACGAACTTTCAGTTATATCACGGCGAAGTTCCCTTATCAGTGTTTGTCCTTGGTAACTCCAGTGCTAGCAGGCTAGGGCTCTAAAATGTCTTGCCCAAGGATATACCCAAGTGACAAGTGGCGTACTTCGAATCCATGACCTTTGCTTACTCCCAGAGCCTTGCCTGACATTGCTGTTACCCAGGAAACATCGATAAGTGATATAACTGAAATAGTGTTGAAAATGGTCTGTATCGAAATGAATGCCGCTTTGAATAATCTTTCAGTTATATCACGGCAACGTTCACCTATCCACGTGCGTCCTGGGTATCACCAGTACTAGGCTAGGGCTCTGAAATGTCTTTCCCAAGGAAATACCCACATTACAAGTGGCGTGGCCAGGATTCGAACCCAAGACCTACGATTACAAGTCGCATTAACTATCGCTCAAATAAACAAAATAAGCATCTACACACTATACCACAAAAAACACAGGCAAAATGCTATGAACTGGTAAAAACACGCAACACTAGATTATAAAATTTGTCAGTTTTGTCCTGTCTTATAATACTATTGTTGTCTCATGTTACATCATGACATGTTTGAAAACCATATCTGGCATGCAAGTTAAAACAATGTATTAAACAAGCAATTTCGTTGAAATGACATCCCCCGCCGAAAAAGACCTTTTTTGATACAAACATATAAAAGGTATTGTGTTCTGCATGTACATGTGGCCTTTTTGTTATTGGTCCACGATGAAATTATACATTAAGCTCCCTTGTTCCATGGCACAGGATTTCATTACATAAAAAAATATAAAAGAGGTCCATTACATGATTATACATTAAGTACCCTTTTTGCAGAACTTGGCATTTCATAAAATGAAAACAAACAAAGGAAGTATACATAAAACCCCTTTACCATGACATGTCATATATAATGACATGTCATGGAAATATAATGACATGTCATGGAAAGAGGGGGTTTTATGTATATTTCCTTTAGTTGTTTTCATTTCAGGATGTCATATATGTGGTGGAAAAAAAAAGGTATCAACAGACTATGTAATGGAAAAGAAAACATGCATGAAGTTTCATCAACTTTTGTCAAGGACTTTAGAAGAATCCCTCTCACAATATAAGCCGCCACACTGCTGCCATTTCAAGCAGGTAGCTAGAGACTAAAGTGTTGAAATTTGTAGCACCTGCCTGGGTAGCTGAATGGATATATGGTATTACTTGTGATCTAAAAGGTTTACGAACAGACAGATGCATGGAGAGACGAATGCACAATTGACTCATTCGCCACTGACTTTGATCAACCAATAAAAATATGAAGTTCTATGAAAATAATGTGCAAAAGTTGGAGATACACTGATAAAAAATGAAATTTGACATGAAGTCCCCTTTTTCCATGGTACAGTGATAAATTGCAAAACCCTGACAACATGTGCTAGGTTGCATGATCTGTGAAAATCTCGTCCAAATCTGTTGAGATATGTCCAGTAATTAAAGAGATACAGGTGAAAAATTAAATTATAACATGAAGCCCCCTTATTCCATGATGCTGCTACAAATCCCAAAACCTTGACAATATGCCGTAGGTCACATGATCATGAGAAAATTCCATCCAAATCTGCCAAGAAATGTGGGAGGCATTGTGTAAGGTCACATGATAATGTAAAAATTCCACTTAAATCTGCCAAATGTGGGAGGAGATGCCTTCACAAGAAATAGAATGAAATAAAACATGAAGCCCCCTTTTTTCATCACGCAGCCACAAACTGCCAAACGTTGATAATATGTGATAGGTCAGATGATGAGAAACATTCTGTGAAAATTCTATTCATTTCTGTCAAGAAATATGGGACGAGTTGCATTCACAAGATATAAAATGATATAAAACATGAAGCTCCCTTTTTTCATGACGCAGCTACAAATAGTAAAACCTTGAGAATATGGGGTAGGTCAAATAATGAGAAACAATCTGAAAATTCTCTTCAATTCTGTCAAGAAATATAGGACGAGTTGCATTCACAAGAAATAATATTGAAATAAAATATGAAGCCCCCTTTTTTCATGACGCAGCTACAAATCGCAAAATGTTGACAATATGCAATAGGTCACATGACAAAAAATATTCTGTCAAAATTGCATTCAATTCCTTCAAGAAATGTGGAAGGAGTTGCCTTCACAAGAAATGGCATGAAATATAACATGAAACCCCCTTTTTCCATTGACACCTTATTACAGAAACAGGGGCAAATAACTGTGGTATTGCACGGCCAACGTAGGTAAACTTCTTTTCCTGCATTTCCTAATGGAGGTTGACAGATGTGACAAGTTCAATGTAAAAACTTCGTATAGTTTTGAAAAGAAGACTGCAAACATCAAAAGTGTACTTAAGTGTTACTTAAGTGAAACTTAAAATCGCTCTCAGTCGGCCATTTTGCATCGAATCAAAAAAACAAAAAAATTGTCTCGGGAGAATGGGTCATTGTACATGTGTATAAAGTTTCACGAAATTCCGTCCAATGGTATTGGAGATATTTGCCGGGACGGACACACGGACGGACGTACCAACGAATCACATTATGGGTAGTTATTGTGCATCATTACCACCTACTTTTTTGATGGGTATTTTATCCTAGCCGATAGTGTACTTAAGAATGACCACTATATGGGTAGTTTGTTCATCACCGGATACTTAATGGGTATTTTTGAATTACTTGAGGTTGATGGCCAGTTCCAACAAAATATTCAGATTTATTTGTATACACTCAAAAAAAGAGCTGTCAGAAGAATAGAAGACTATTTGAATAATATGAATTCTGACTCTCAATTCTTACTGCCACAAAGAGAATAAATTTGTACCAAGTACAAGCTCACATGCCTGTGAAATTGTGGAAAACTTAACATAATAACAATTGTGTGAAGTTCTAGACTAATCCATTATGAAATCATCAAGTTATATAAGTATATGCCCTTTATCATAAATTTCTAAGTGTAACAAAATATATACTAGAGTTATGGAACTTTACTGTGAGAACTTTGTCTTTAATATATAAGAATTGTACGAAGTTTGGAAAGGACGTAAGGAGGCATAATGAAGTTATACAAAATGTGCAAGCAAATTTTAACCAAAGTATTGACACTAATGTTGATGCCGACACGGAGATGAGTAGGATAGCTCCCCTTTACTTCAAATGGTGTCGCTAAAAAGGAGTTGTTTGCAAAATACTTGCATCTGCACACGATACAAGAGCACCACACGAGGATGCCATTGCTGGTCTGTTATTTCCTAATTCCTTTACTCTTTACCACACAATCCTGACTTTTAACAACCCTGAGAAAGTGAGCCTTTGAAAACATTTTGGGAAAAGGAAAAAATGCTGATAACCCTTCAAAAATCAATTTCAGTTTTTGATTAACATTTAATTTGTTGTCTGCAAATGCTTTGAATCTGGACCAGTCCAAAATTTTGTTGTTTGGTAAAGATTTAAAAGGGAAATAATGTTTTGCTTCAATCTCTTTCATTCCACTAATCACTGTGGTAATGTCAATACAAAGACAAATGTTTATTCAAAAGATATGTCATGTACATTTTTGTAATCTTACTTAAAAAATTCACAACTTTACAAGCAGCTGATAAAGAAACAAGTGACTAGTCTCTTTTCAAGTTTTTAATTCTTTCCAACACTATAGAGCAGTTTCTAGTGCCCCAATTACATTTGCAAATAACGTAGTCAGATCAGAGGGCTCTTATAGCGCAATAGTTACTAAATATACATAATTTCAATGGTAATACATTCAGGTAAAGTTATAAATGAAGAAATATGCCAAATGTGCAGAGACAAATGTATTTCCATGAACCAAAAGTCATATAAAGGGTGGTAATTTGACCCAAAAACAAGAGGGCCATGATAGCCCTAAGTCGCTCACCTGAGTCTTTTGACCAAACATGATCCATTTTAAATCTCTTGACAAACAATCAACTAGGCTTTCATAATTGTTTAACTGAAAATTTGGCCTCTAGCATATACACAAGCTTTTTCTAGAATTTCTCTCAGTGACCTACTTTTTAGCCAATCATAGCCAATTTTCCTATTGTAGATATTATCAAAACAAAGAGCTTGACCACCTATCATACATATTGGACAGAAAATGTGTCCTTTAAAGCATACACAGGATTTTTTCAAGATTTGAACTACTGATCTAGTTTCTAACCAAACATGACCGATTTTCAAAGTCATCAAGTAAAACATTCTGACCAACTTTCAAGAAATTGGCCCTGAAACTGTGATCTCTGTTAAATTATTTTAAAATCTGGCCAGCATTTTCAGAGAAGAAGATTTTTAAAGAATTTCTTAGAAAATTCCATTTGGTTGCCATGGCAACCAGAGTTTTTGACAGAATCAAATTCTGTGAAAAATGTTTTAAGAGGACCTCCCAAGGAACATTCAAGCCAAGTTTGGTCCAAATTCGCCCAGCGGTTTAGGAGACGTTGATGTTTCAAGAATTGGTCGCACGACGGTCGCCGGGTGATCCTAAAAACTCCCCTTGAGCCGTTGTGCTCAGGTGAGCTAGAAAAAAAACTATCCCATTATTAATTAGTATGGATCCAAGAGCAGATTGTACAGACTGTGTAGCCTGATCTTGTTCCACACTGTCTTTCTGCTCCTCTGTCCAGACATCTTTTAAAATCCTTGTTGAAAATTGGTGAAACATCATTCATGTATTCCATATTACAGTCTACAGATAAAGATTCTTTTTTTATTTGGTAACGTGTCATCAGAAAAGGGGGCTTGATGTATATTTCCATTGCGGACTGATATCTCTTTAACTATCGGACAAAATTTTATGAAACTTTGTATTCATTTAGTTTATAGGCCACATAAAATCATATTTCTTTTATCTTTTCAAATACTATTCTATGGAAATAACTAAGAGGCCAAGTGTACATACAAAACACAATTTACCTCTTATTTCTTTCTATCTAAAGATGTCTTTTTAGGCAGATTTCATCTCAACAAAATAACCTGTTCTAAATGGAAAGTTAACAAACTGAAGTTTTTTGTAATATATCTTGTGTTAGGGAAGAAAATGGTCAAGAGCATAGGGAAATGGTCAAGAGCATAGGGAAAAGTCAATGGATTGAACTGCATTTGAATTGAACCGACTTGAATTTAATAACAAGAATGAACCAATAGACCTGAAAACCAAATATGACAATATTTCTTCAGCTTGGTATAAATCAACAGAGATTTACATTTACCAAAGCCACTTACTAGTTTCGAATTCAATAGTCTGTCAGTACTTTCAGCACTTTGATTTTGAAAATCCGCAGAATTTGGACCCCGTAGAAAAAAGTACTTATACGGTATATGTTTAACACAACAACAACAACTACAGTTTTTTAATCATGTTCCACACTTTTTTCTTGATGGTTTCCCACGATCTTCTGTGTAAAGTTCCACTGCTCATTTTACTTAGCTCAATGGCTTTCTGGCAGTCTTTCATCCCCCGGGTAGTCCTTGTTGTCAGGTTTTCTTTGAAATAAATCTGGATTTCTTTCACTTCATCTTCAGCCCGCATCACTCTGGTTGTGGCAGCTGCAACAGAAAACAAGAGGACCATGATGGTCCTATATCGCTCACCTGAGTACCAAACTGTAAAATCAAACTTGTGACCTCTGGGCAGGGCCAATTTTGACCCCAGGGGCATCCTAAGAAAAAACTTGGTAAAGGTCCACCAGGAGATGCTACATACCATATATCAAAACTCTGCACCACTTAGTTTCAGAGAAGAAGAATTTTAAAGTTTTCTTTCTTTGTTCCTATGATTCAAACTTGTGACCCCCGATATGGGACCAGTTTTGACCCCAGGGACATCATATGAACAAACTTGGCTGAGGTCCACTAGGAGATGCTACATACCATATATCAAAGCTGTACGCCTTCTAGTTTCAGAGAAGAAGAATTTTGAACTTTTCAAACTTGTTACCCCCAGGGCAGGCCAGTTTTGACCCCAGGGGCATCATTGGAACAATCTTAGTAAAGGTCTACTAGGAGATGCTACATACCAAATATTGAAGCTCTGCGGCTTCTAGTTTCAGAGAAGAAAAATTTTAAAGTTTTCCTTCTTTGTTCTCATCATACAAACTTGTGACCCCCAGGGGGGCCAGTTTTGACCCGAGGGACATCATATGAACAATCCTGGTAGACATCCACTAGGAGATGCTACATACTAAATATCAAAGCTCTGCGCCTTCTTGTTCCATAGAAGAAGAATTTTAACGTTTTCCTCCTTTGTTCCTATGTTTCAAACTTGTGACCCCTGGAGCAGGGCCAGTTTTGACCCCAGGGGCATCATATGTACAATCTTGGTAGAGGTATACTAGGAGATGCTACATACCAAATATCAAAGCTCTGCGCTTTCTAGTTTCAGAGAAGAAGAATTTTAAAGTTTTCCTTCTTTGTTCCTAAGTTTCAAACTTGTGACCCCCGGGGCAGAACCAGTTTTGACCCCAGGGGCATCATATGAACAATCTTGGTAGAGGTCCACTAGGAGATGCTACATACCAAATATCAAAGCTCTGCGCCTTCTACTTTCAGAGAAGAAGAATTTTAAAGTTTTCCTTCTTTGTTCCTATGTTTCAAACTTGTGACCCCCGGGGCGGGGCCAGTTTTGACCCCAGGGGCATCATCTGAACAATCTTGGTAGAGGTCCACTAGGAGATGCTACATACCAAATATCAAAGCTCTGCGCATTCTAGTTTCGGAGAAGAAGATTTTCAAAGATTTTCTATTTTTTTTCCTTTTGGTTAAGTTTAGTTTAAACATATTTATTTTACATCGATTGAGAAACAAGTTCTTACAACTTATACTAATCTCTCTCGATTCTGCTTCCTGGGAACTACACCAGTACTCGCGCCGATTGTGTGGGCCAATGAAAAATCCCAAAGTTGACACCCGCTTCCAGGTATCGAACTCAGGACCCTTAGGTTATGAGGCCGACGCTCTACCTCACGACCACGTCCACCACTTTTTTTCCTTTTGGTTGCCATGGCAACCAGAATTATGGCTGGAATTCAATCTCTTGAACAACTTTGGTAGAGGTTAACCAAAGGAACATCCCTGCCAAGTTTCATCCCTGCCAAGTTTCATCCCTGCCAAGTTTCATCTACATTGGCCCCGTGGTTTAGGAGGAGAAGATGTTTAAAGAAATTGTGGGCGACGGACAACACACGACAGACATTGCGCGATCACAAAAGCTCACCATGAGCACTTCGTGCTCAGGTGAGCTAAAAAGGGCAATAACTCCAAAAATATAATTGGCAGAGTTATGGTTCTTTTGCAATGCACTTCTCCTGAATAAGATCTATCCACATATAAGGTTTCAAGATGATACCCGAAATACTGTTTGAGTTATGCTCCGGACAAAAATTAAGTATGAAAATCAACAAAGGGCAGTAACTCCAAAAATATGATAGGCAGAGCTATTTCAATACAATAGCATTGATAGCCTATGGGATATAATGAGATACTTTTCCGTAATGTATGATTATGCTGTGCTAGAGTAACTACATGTATAACAATACCTCTTTCTGGCACATTTCACAGGCTTGTTTGCTGCTTTCCGATGTTTTTCTCTCTTGCGGCTGATCTTGTTGACCATACCTTCTGATGCTTCTGTAAAAAAATTTAAGGGATCGTATTAACATATATATAGCTGATCTTCTCCATGAATTGAATTGAATTGTTGTTTTCACCCTTTACCAAGCAACAAAATTTTAGACTTGTCCAAATTGAAAACACTTGCATTTGACAAAATAAATGTAACTCAAAATTTGAAATTTGTTTGTGCGTAGAAAAAATTGTGGGAAAAAGAGAAAATGCTGATTACCAGCATTTTTTCCTTTTTCCTCAATTTTTTCAAAAGGCTTCTATTTCAGGGTCATTAAAACCAGGAATTGCCTGGTAAAGGGTAAAGTTGCACAAACACAGTACAGGTTATATTGCACCTGACAGGAAAGAAGATTTTGGTTCTCTCTCTCATTTACATCAAGATAAAATACACGAAATGACACCAACACCTTCACACCTGCTAAAATTCCGAGTTATAGAAATTCCATCCGTTTGGGCCTTTTTAGTCGCCTCTTACAACATGCACAGGGTAACAGTGGTCCTATTCTATACTCATCAAATCAACGACAAATGATGGAGGCACCCCTGGACCACACCAGGCGCTCTTTTCCATGAAATTTTACTGGCAAAAACTTTCTACTGTGAAGATACTACAAAGGCTTTTCACTTCATTCTCTTGTATAGAGAAAATAATTGTTGAATTATAATGTCCTTAACTATCCAGACTGTCATCAAAATTGAACAAGTGTGCTTCAGGTTTTTATCAAGACGCACACAGGTTAACTGTGATAACAGCAAAATAGAACAATGTGGATTTAAACAATAGATATAACTAAGCGTTTATGATGCCTTTGACTGCTTTCAATTTTTCACAAGTCTAGGCATTGAAACAATCTAAATTTATGTATATGGAATGGTTTACTGATTTTCTAAGTTTTTATGTAATGTTTTACAAGCATCTCATTTACATTTACAAAAATCACGATTTTCACCATCCACATCTTTCTTTCTGTCACTTACTGATTAAAGCCCATTCTTCCAAGGAAGGCATCCAGAGTCATTTTCTTCTTCTTAAAGGCTGCTGTAAAATTGAAATGATATTTTTCACTAACTAGTGAATATAGTGTTGACCAAAAGGAATTTTGGCCACAATCATGTAATATATATAAAACACGCAACAATATTTTGGATAGTACATTTAGAGAGAACAAGACTTTGAGAAAAATACCCATGTACCCTTTTGGACTGTACAACTAATAAATGAACGGACCAAGTACCCAACATTACTCGAAACACCCAAAAATATTTTGGACAGTACATCTTTTTTAGGTGGACGAGACATTCAAGAAAACTCGTGTATGTTTGGACTGTGTACCCAACAAATAAACAGTCCAACACTTCTTCAAACACCAAACAATATTTTGGACAATACATCTTATTAAGGTGCAAAAGACAATCAAGAAAACTACCAATGTATGCTTGGACAGTGAACCCAATAAATAAATGGACCAACACTTCTTAAAACGCCCAACAATACTTTGGAAACAATAGATATAACAAAGCGTTTATGATGCCTTTGACTGCTTTCAATTTTTCACAAGTCTAGGCATTGAAACAATCTAAATTTATGTATATGGAATGGTTTACTGATTTTCTAAGTTTTTATGTAATGTTTTACAAGCATCTCATTTACATTTACAAAAATCACGAGTTTCACCATCCACATCTTTCTTTCTGTTACTTACTGATTAAAGCCCTTCCAAGGAAGGCATCCAGAGTCATTTTCTTCTTCTTAAAGGCTGCTGTAAAATTGAAATGATATTTTTCACTAACTAGTGAATATAGTGTTGACCAAAAGGAATTTTGGCCACAATCATGTAATATATATAAAACACCCAAAAATATTTTGGATAGTACATTTAGAGAGAACAAGACTTTGAGAAAAATACCCATGTACCCTTTTGGACTGTACAAATAATAAATGAACGGACCAAGTACCCAACATTGCTCGAAACACCCAAAAATATTTTGGACAGTACATCTTTTTTAGGTGGACGAGACATTCAAGAAAACTCGGTGTATGTTTGGACTGTGTACCCAACAAATAAACAGTCCAACACTTCTTCAAACACCAAACAATATTTTGGACAATACATCTTATTAAGGTGCAAAAGACAATCAAGAAAACCACCAATGTATGTTTGGACAGTGAACCCAATAAATAAATGGACCAACACTTCTTAAAACGCCCAACAATACTTTGGAAACAATAGATATAACAAAGCGTTTATGATGCCTTTGACTGCTTTCAATTTTTCACAAGTCTAGGCATTGAAACAATCTAAATTTATGTATATGGAATGGTTTACTGATTTTCTAAGTTTTTATGTAATGTTTTACAAGCATCTCATTTACATTTACAAAAATCACGAGTTTCACCATCCACATCTTTCTTTCTGTTACTTACTGATTAAAGCCCATTCTATATCTCCAAGGAAGGCATCCAGAGTCATTTTCTTCTTCTTAAAGGCTGCTGTAAAATTGAAATGATATTTTTCACTAACTAGTGAATATAGTGTTGACCAAAAGGAATTTTGGCCACAATCATGTAATATATATAAAACACCCAACAATATTTTGGATAGTACATTTAGAGAGAACAAGACTTTGAGAAAAATACCCATGTACCCTTTTGGACTGTTCAACTAATAAATGAACGGACCAAGTACCCAACATTGCTCAAAACACCCAAAAATATTTTGGACAGAACATCTTATTTAGGTGGACGAGACATTCAAGAAAACTCATGTATGTTTGGACTGTGTACCCAACAAATAAACAGTCCAACACTTCTTTAAACACCTAACAATATTTTGGACAATACATCTTATTAAGGTGCAAAAGACAATCAAGAAAACTACCAATGTATGCTTGGACAGTGAACCCAATAAATAAATGGACCAACACTTCTTAAAACACCCAACAATACTTTGGACAGTACATCTCAGAGAGAACCAGACTTTCAACAAAAAGATGCCAGTATGTTTTGGACTGTGTACCCAATAAATCAATGCCCCAGGCACCCAACACTTCTCAAAACACCAGTGATCGGGAAACCCCTGCACCATGCGCCATAGGCACATAAAAACCAAGAATGTCTCATTCAAAATCCTAGAAATGCGCCCAACTGTCTCATATCAATATGGAAGCTGCACCTTTATGTTTTGCAAATTTTCTAAAATTCAAACAAATAAAAGTGAAGTTAAGTATTCTTGTATTTTGTGAGTATTATTATTGATACTAGATCTATGTGCTATCTAGAATCGGATTTTAACGTTCATAATCGGGAATGTTACTTGATATTAAATTGATAAAGTGTGACTTTATATCCGAGATATTGCGATTGAATCATCAGGGACTGATCTGTAAATTAATCCTCTGCTCATCGCAGGAAGCCCTTGTATCTATTACTTACTGGTGGGCCAATGATCGACTTTAGTCGAAAGTGAGTTGGTTTTGGCTTTCGATTCCGATAACAGTTGAGAAATCCCGGAATCGATTGTAGTTGGCTCCTGAACTCACTTGGTGCCTAAACTTGAATTCTTGGTTTTGTGACTATTGTTAATCACAATCTTCGATTAAACATAGTGGATAGCAAATTAACTGCACAAGCACAGCTCCATTGTGAACTAGAGGACATATAGCTATTAATCCTTTACCACACAGTCCAGACTTAATGAACTCAAGAAAATGGCCTTTTGAAAACATTGTGGGAAAAGGAGAAAATGCTGGTAACCAGCATTTTCTCTCCTTTTCCCACAATCTTTTCTACCCTGATGGAAACAAATTTCAATTTTATTTTTCGTCTGCAAATGCTTTCAATTTGGACCATTCTAATATTTTCTTGTGTGGTACACAGTTAATTACAAGTTGTTAGTAATGATTTATTAATACTTATTTCAAAGCTTGCTGTAAATATTCCAGCAAGTATAAAAGAGCTATAACTAAAGAAACTGCCCTGCACATGTACATAAGTGTGTAAACAAAGATGGAATATGCAGCAAATACACTTACTATGCATTGTCTGATCTGCAGAAAACTAGTACTTTTACATCATCCGAAGCCCAATCTTCTACTCGCACAGGCCATTTTGCACTCTTTGTCAGGCCTGGCAGGGAGGACCAGTGCACTAAGACCATGATCTGAAAGACATAATATACCACATCTTTAAACTACTTTAACAATCTAAATTTTTATTCAATCTTAAAAAAATGAGTAGGTAAATAAATCTTCTTTTATATCATGTGGTTTTTTGGTGTGTGTATGTTCCTATTCCTAATTTCAGCTGAAGAATCCTATTTACACAGCAACATTAGAAACTGAAAGGAACATCTATTTTTGAAAATACTGGTCTGTCCAGAGGTAAGTAAGAGTTGTGTTTGGAAGAGTTTTAAGTTGATAAAAGGAATTATAAGCCAAGTCACACTAAAAGGTACCTTCACGCTTTTGCAAACAGCATAGACCCATTCCAAGCTGTTTGCTGAAACTGTCTGGAATGTTTCTTTGAAGCACTCCGATCATTTTCCCTACTTATTGGCAAACGGTGTATACTTTGATCAGACTGGGAGGATGCACAGGCTAATCTGGGTCTATTCCGGTCGCAAAAAAACCTAACGGTATGCTCTAGTTAGATGGGAAACACGAAATGTCTTAGAAAAATCAAAAGCTTGGTGGGGAACATTAACTCCCCCAAAATGCTGCAAAGAAAACCTTGACAACCCCCCCCTTCCCCAAAAATGCTGCAAAAAAATTAAGTCCAAATCTAAAAAAAAAATTGGCAGGGGTTCCCCTATATTCTGCATTTTTCTGTGTTTTTTTTTCTCTGGTCAATAAAAAGATTTGGGCAAGACAGAAGAAAAGGAAAAAGGTGGGTGGGGAACATTGACTCATAATGACGAGTGTCTGCGTTCATTGTTCCGCCTTTTTCCTTGAAGTGCCTAGATAGAAAATGAAAAGAATTACATACGTTTCCTCTTGCTCCTTTATTAGTGATCTGCAAAACACTACCAATCCCGAGATCCTAGGTTCGATACCCAACCAGGCCAGGATTTTTCCCGAGACACTTCGATTCCTATCCAACTAGAGCGGCTTGTATTTCTTTGTATCTAATTCATTCTCTTACCAAATATACCTAGAGCACGGAGGGATCTAAATTCTACAACGGGTTTAAGACGATTTCTGATTGGCTGTTTCAGTCCCATTTCCACAAAATGACTCTCTTCCATCTGTTCAAAATGGACGTAGTTTGAAACGTCCGGTTGACCAAGTTTGTTTATTGTGAGGTGTCTAATGCACCCACTCACCCGAAAAAAATCTTTGCATGTACATCGATCTCAAGAATGAGATCGGCATGCTTTAAAACTCTGTTTACCTAATGAATTTCAGCACAAAAACCGTTTTGCAGCTGTAGAGTACACAATTCAAACTGATTTGATGTTATGAATACGTCGTTACAGCTATCTGAAAATGATATTGCGGATGAATGGTTGAACAATCTACCAAAAAAAGGATCCCGCCAAGAATTTTAAACTAATATGTGTAAATACCCGTTAATTTTCAGCTTACCTATTTTGCTGCCTCAATCGTAGCGTATATTGCTCCCGTTCACAAAATGGCGGATATCAAAAGTTCGGGCGTCTCGACATCTCGCGCATGCGCAGCTGAAAAAGGCCGAGGACCCCAAATGCGCATTTGAAGGGATTTGGCGCGAGAATTGAAAAATAAATTTATGGTAGTGTCCGAGATATGGACAAAATCATGGACAAAATGAAGTCCGTCATTTTCATAGGTACTTTTTGGCAGATACCCAGGAATACCAAGATGGACACAGATTAAATACTCAAATTTTTGGGTATACCCAAAAATGAAAAAGTACCCACGAAGCCCAATTTGTACATATATAGTACCCATGATAGGGTCCCTCGTAAACACGGACGGACAGACGGACGGACGACGCTAAAACTATAAGAAGTAAATGGATCAGAACTATGACATTGGATGTACTGATTTTACACAAATGATATAATTGTGCATGAAACAAATACTTTTTTGTGTCCATTTACATCATGCAGACTTAAAAGGGACAAGTCTCTCCATCCTATATCCAAAATAATAAAGCTGCTCAAAAATAAATGCAGTTGTCTAAAGCAGACATGGATTTTGCTTAGTTATATAGTTACTGTCCTTCTTGATGTTTTTAACAAGTGTTTTAAACAGTATGTCCAGTGTTACATCATTCACTTTCAATAAATATAACTTGCATTTTAATCCCTTACTATCAAAGAAAAGAAAAATATAATTTCAACAGTTTGTAGGATAGTCCACAAACTTAACATTGAATTAAAATTTTGTGGTATACAAATCATCTAAAAATGCATTAATTGTTGGACACTAAGCAATGTATGATGTAACCAAAAACAGCTGGACACAAAAACCATACTCATGAAATTGTGTAATTGCATGGAGGGGATTGTAAGAGCGTTAAAGCTCTTAGTACATTTTAGCGAAACGTGATGTCGCGCCGTACCAGAATACACTGACACGAATTTCTAAACGGCCACCTTTGTTTCTCCTATAAATTGGAGGAAGTAAAAGAAATGTTAACAAAAACAAATTGTAACAAGCAATTTCGTTGAAATGATATCCCCCGCCGAAAAAGACCTTTTTTGATACAAACGTATAAGAGGTATTGTTTTTTGCATGTACATGTGGCCTTTTTGTTATTGGTCCATGATAAAATTATACATTAAGCTCCCTTGTTCCATGGCACAGGATTTCATTACATAATAACTCAAAAATCATAAAAAGCAGAGTTATCATTCTTGTACAATGCAGTCCCCCACAATAAAATCTATCCACGTATGAAGAAACATGTCATTAGCTGAAATAAGTTTTGAGTTATGTCCTGGACAAAAATTGAGCCTGAAAAAAAAGAAAAAAAAACAAAAAAAAAAAACAAAGGGCAATAATTCAAAAATCATATTGCCAGAGTTATCGTTCTTGTACACTGCAATCCTAACAGTAAGATCCATCCACCGATTAAGTTACATGTTCATATCAAAAATAGTTTTTCAATTATGTTCTGGACAAAAGTTAAGCCTGAAAAATAAGAAGGGGTAATAACTCAAAATTATGAAAGTTAGCGTTATTTTTCTTCTGCACTGCACTTCTGCTTATTGAAATCTAGACACACAAATTTTCAAGTTGATATGTGAAACAATTTTCAAGTTATGTGCTAGAGGAAATTTGAAGGACAGAGTTGTCATTCATGTACACTGCACTCCTCCTTAATGAGATCTATCCACTTACAAAGTTTGAAGTTGGTATCTGAAATACTGGTTAAGTAATCTTCCGGATAAAGTCAGAGACGGAAGGAGGGACTGACAGAGGCTATTACCATATCCCCCCCCACCAGGGGGATCATAAGTATGAAAAATAAACTAGCACTTGTTCCAGAACAGGATAAATTCATCAAAGGGTAATC
Organism: Tridacna crocea; assembly: GCA_943736015.1. Taxonomy (NCBI): domain Eukaryota; kingdom Metazoa; phylum Mollusca; class Bivalvia; order Cardiida; family Cardiidae; genus Tridacna; species Tridacna crocea. The sequence goes on from OX031070.1 coordinate 29,627,088, forward strand.
AGTCAAAAAAAGCCTGTGAATCTAAATAGAAATGTGCGAACACAAATCCGAAGTAAAAATTTACAAAGGGCAATAACTCCAAAAATACTGAAGATAGAGTTATGGCTCTTGTGCAATGCACTTCTCCTCAATTAGTTCTATATGTGTGTGAAGTTTCAAGTTTCTAGCTTTTATACTTTTGGAGATATGCTCCGGACAAAAATCAAAAGTTAAAATTTACAAAGGGCAATAATTCCAAAAATACTGTAGACAGAGTTATGGTTCTTGTGCACTGCACTTCTCCTCAATTAGTTCTATATGTGTGTGAAGTTTCAAGTTCCTAGCTATTATACTTTTGGAGATATGCTCCGGACAAAATTCCAAAGTTAAAATTTACAAAGGGCAATAATTCAAAAAGTACTGAAGATAAAGTTATGGTTCTTGTGCATTGCACTTCTTCTCAATGAGTTATATATATGTGTGAAGTTTCAAGTTCCTAGCTTATATACTTTTGGAGATATGCTCCAGACAAAAATCAAAAGTTAAAATTTACAAAGGGCAATAACTCCAAAAATACTGAAGACAGAGTTATGGTTTTTGTGCATTGCACTTTTCCTCAATTAGTTCTATATGTGTGTGAAGTTTCAAGTTCATAGCTTTTATACTTTTGGAGATATGCTCCGGACAAAATTCCAAAGTTAAAATTTACAAAAGGCAATAATTCAAAAAGTATTGAAGATAAAGTCATGGTTCTTGTGCACTGCACTTCTTCTCAATGAGTTATATATATGTGTGAAGTTTCAAGTTCCTAGCTTATATACTTTTGGAGATATGCTCTGGACATTTATCCAGTTAAAATTTACAAAGGGCAATAACTCCAAAAATACAGAAGACAAAGTTATGGTTGTTGTGCACTGCACTTCTCAATTAGAACTATATGTGTGTGAAGTTTCAAGTTCCTAGCTTTCATACCTTTGGAGATATGCTCCGGACAAAAATCCAAAGTTTAAATTTACAAAGGGCAATAACTCCAATAATACTGAAGACAGAGTTATGGTTATTGTGCACTGCACTTCTCCTCAATGAGTTTTATATATGTGTGAAGTTTCAAGTTCCTAGCTTCTATACCTTTGGAGATAATGCTCCGGACAAAAACCCAAAGTAAAACTGTACAAAGGGCAGTAACTCCAAAAATACTTCAGATAGAGTTATGGTTCTTGTGCACTGCACTTCTCCTCGATGAGTTCTCTATGTGTGTGAAGTTTCAAGTTCCTAGCTATTATACTTTTGGAGATATGCTCCGGACAAAAATTCCAGAAAAAAAGTGTACAAAGGGCAATAACTCCAAAAATACTGAAGATAGAGTTATGGTTCTTGTACACTGCACGCCTCCTTAATGAGATCTATCCACTTGTGAAGTTTGAAGATGATATCTCAAATACTTTTGGGGATATGCTCCGGACAAAAATGTGGGACGGAAGGACGGACGGAGACTATTACCATATCCCACGCCGCCTGTCGGCGGTGGATAATAATATATCTGGACATTAATATGATATTGTGATGAAAAGATTCTCGATTTTGTCAGTAGAATGACTATCTTTTCAAACAAAGAGAAAATTAGTTGTTTGCGCATGCGTGGTGTGTATCAGTCAAATCACTTCATAAAGGAGAAACATAATTTCCTGAACTTTTGTAAGCAATAATAAAAAACATGCAAATGTTATCCAAAAAAAACAAGCATAAAGTTTTCAAAAACTTGACATTTCAGTTTACAGGGTTGAATGAATGAATGAGAAATAAGTTTCTTCCGCGATAAAATTGAATGAATTCTCTTAAAAATTTGACTCAGGTATGTTTTCAGACTAGCCAATTATGCTGCAAAATATGAAACCAAATGATCTGTCCGTTTTATAAGTAGCCGGCGTGAGAAAACGTCAATGGGAAATTACAACTTGAAGTTGGCCGTTTAGAAGTTCGTTTCAGTGTACACGCGACGTGCGTGCGACGCCAAAATGACATTAACTTGTTTGTTTTGCCTTTTCAAATTCAGTATCAGTCGAGCAGGCTTGAGGGAAAGTAAGCTTATAGTTGAGAATCGCCGATGCCACCGACATCGTTATGTTGGTTTTTATATTATACTGAAATATTAAAGAAGATTAAAGGCGCATTTACTCAGAAGAGCGTGTTTTGTTTACCGAGCCCCGCTACAACAGGTAAGCAGTGTTATCCAGAGTTTCCATTTAAACTATGCTAATAACTACATTTAGACACAGGCCTTTGAAGCTCTATTGGTCTATCACAGAACACTAAAATTGTCCTTGGTCGATCATCCAACATTCATAGCAGATTGGTGCATCGCCTCTGTATAGACCGCTGGCTAGGTATCGTTTAGCTCCCCCCTCTGGGGGAATTTTGTAGACCATATTTTTCTTAAAGCCTGATGTCTGGCGAGCATTTTGCAAGATGTTAGCCCTCTGCCCCCTGGGGCGTTACCGTGTAACAGCCTGTAATATACGTTACCCTTTAAATAATCAAAATAAAGGAAGCGCATTATCAAATTTACAAAAAGTGTAAAAGATATTATTTGATTTCAAAATCAACTTTCACATGTGCCACAGCTATGACAGAGCTGATGAATGATACTTACAGGGAAGTTAAAGGTCAACTCTGGTGTAATCTACGTTACTTTTATTGTTGAAATTTGGTAAAATTGGCCAATTCGCCTCGAATGGTTACTTCTGATTTTTTTCACACTGGCTTTTTGGTATCTGTGATGTTCTTATCACCAAAAATAATTAATGACCTTTCTAAAACTGCAAATTATGTCTCTCTATCTTAAATACTTTCCATGTAATGAATTGTTAAACATGGTAACCCCATTTCAGAAAATTGTACATGAAAATGACGATTTTAACATGATAATGATCTGAAACTTTCTACGTCTTCAGATAATAAAATGCAACTAAACTGTCTAAAATGTATTTATTTTCAGCAAGAGTTTTATTTTCGAGTATTTGAATGACTTGAAAATAAACAAGTAATGTATGTAACGTGAAGCAGCTTTGGATTAAAAGACAGCTGTATCCTTTCAAGGTTTAACCAGGAATGAGTGAATGTGCTTTGAGTTTGTTGGTGTTCAGAATTTGGCTGCATCATTTCAGGATCCTTGCTTATTCAAACTTTAAATTGACATTTCTCGCAAAACTTAATGGTGTGTTACATTTAGATATTTTCATTTTTATTGATGCGAAAGCCATACTATAATTACATCCCAAAACTTAAAGAAATACAGAAACACGCCTATTTCAGTTCATTCCCATTGAACCAAAACTGGAAGCCGTTTTAGAACTCCAATAATAAATAAAAAAGCCAAATAATTGTTTAAATAAGCTGGGCACTGTATAATTGTTAACATACTTTTCAATGTTTATAACAGAACAGTTAAAATACATATTTCCATTTGTATATTACACAAAATGTAACGTAAATTACAAGTGAAATAAGAACATGTTACAAGGATATGGCTCCTTAGCCAAACGAAAATAAAATGACATATTAATTTGCACGGGCATACATGTAAAGCCGTTTTGCTTTTGTGCAAAATGCAGTCAAAAAAGCTATGTAACGTACGTAACAAATAACTAAAAAGAACCTTTATAAAAGGAATAATGAACAAAATTGTTTGTAATGGGGATTTAAATAATCGTCATCTGATTTTCTGTGATTTAAGACGTTGGTTTAGTCTGTTTTGGAATAATTATCCAACAGCTACACATTGAATGACACATCAATACTTACCATACTGTGGATTCCTATGATTATATATAGGAACGCCAGTTCTAATCACACAGAAAACAAGATGCGCAACGCAAGAAAAAGACCCTTAAGACCCTCAGTAGAACTTTGCAATCTTTAAGCGCGCATGCCCAGCCCTTAGCGGGGCTACAAGGTTTTGTTTTCTTAGGTTGAAGCTTCTACTAGGCCCATAGATTACCTGAGCGAAAAAGAAAGGTTCTGGTGAGACTGCGCGGATGCGCAGGCTCGCCTGAACCTTCGCATTTCCTATAGGGCTATGTAATTAAGGCATTTTTCTTGTGTTGAGCATCAATTACGTATTACATACTAATCATCTGTCATTTGTTTCCGATCAGTATTTGAAACAAAGAAAAAAAAAGTTGTTGGCGGCTCTTTAGCCTTGCTTGAGATTTGGCTTTCACCCAAAAACGTACTTAAATATCGCGGGGGGGGGGGGCGGGAGGGGGGGGCGGGTGTGCTTGGTAGATAATCCACACATATCTGAAAAAGATTTTTACAGTCTGCGGTGTCATTCAGTTCTTCTCAATTTGACAATCTTTAATAAGAATTTGATTCCGACCCGAATCTGCTCATAGTTTGTCGTCAAATGTTAAATTATAGCCTAAGCAACCCGTGGTAACGTATGTTACAGTACTGTGACATGATCTTACAGTTACATGACCATAATTCGAGCAAGCACTTCAGACTTACTGAATACATGTAGGTAGCAGAACCTGCTCATACCGGTAAAAATCTACAACTAACTATAAAAAATGACTTCTAAGTACGTTATACGTGGAATTTTATGTAATTTTGAGGGTTACGTAGATTACATTAATGTTACATGCACACGCCCCAGCCGCCAGAGGGCTAACATGTCTCATTTTGCAGCTTATATAATGTAGTTTCAGAAAATCATGGTGTACAAAATTCCCCCTGAGGGGGGAGCAGGGTCTATTGCCAGCCAAAGGTCTAGTATCACTGACTATCTACAAACGTTCATTAACACTGTTACTATAAATAGTACATTTGGGATTCCCTCTGTATTGTATTTAACGACGTTTGGTATAAATGTTTACGCGCATCCATACTGCGCATGTGTATTTCTCACAGAAAGTAAAACTATCTAATGTGTATTTTTCGCACATATGGCAATAGCAACAGAGGACCGAACGTTCTACGGATAGTACTAGCACGGTTGCACTAGACATGATATTCTATGGTCGAAATAAAAAGGGGAAGTTTTTATCAAAACGAATGCTTATTTGTCGTGGAAAAAAGAAAATTTTTTACGCAATGTCAGCCATCCAACGCTAAAAATGATACAGCTTCTGACGTTTTCCTGACACTGGCAGGCCAGTTGTCATGCTATCCTTTCAGGATGGTGATAGCATCAAAACTGGCCTGCCAGTGTAAGGATGATATGACTGGTAAAGAACTAGCTGGAAAAAAAGTCCAGTTACACAGCAAACAATGAAACAGGCAGAAAATTGAAGCTGTTGAAGTATACTTATTTCTGGAAGTATGGCTATGTCCTCTTTGAAAAATACTGTGGAAACAGGAGAAATTTCTTCTACTGAATAATCTTTTCCATCATGTCTGCTGAGCTTTTATCCCATTTTTTCCAGAGACAATTCTTGTTTTTTTGCATTTCTATGAGCCGTAATCATGTATGCAAATTTATTAAAAAAAAAAAAAAAAAATGTAGATAATAAAGGGTTTGATATAAATTTGAGGTATATAGGCTATATTCATTTTTTGAAGGAGTATAGGATTAATGTGGGAAAAGGAGAAATCGCTTTCAATAAGCATGAGCAGTTCCTTCTTTCCCACTATGTCTGCTGAGCTTCTATTATATAGTTTTCCTTGGAAAAAATTAACGTCAAACGTGACCTTCATCCCTGTTTCCTGGGGAAAGAAGCACGGGTAGGTGCCATTTTTATTTTTTTCTTATTGTCAAGATTTATAAGTACTATGATTGTGGAAATTTTAAAGAAAATCTGTCCGTTAGAAAGTATGTTTTTATTGAAAATTAACCCTTAACCCGGTCAAATTATCTCCCTTTTTAACTCAATGGTCTATATATAAAATGCATATTGGTACATTAACCATGTTCAGAACCAGGCTTTCATATGTTTTTTGTGCAAAACTGAATTATTTTTCTTTAAAGTGATGTATATTTGTATATTCTTCTAGCAATTTTCCTGTTTAATTGACTATTAAAGGAAAGTGTGTTAAATCTAGTATATGCTGAATTTTGGAACTGTATATACCTTTTTCAAAAGCGAATTTCTCAGAAACGAGCACGGGGACCCCGTTTTCTATCATTACAATCTACAAGAAACATAATGAGCTTTGTATGTGCAAAGTTTTAAAAAAATCTGTCCGTTGGAAGAATTTGTCATAAACGTCTTTAATAAGACAAGGTGTGCAACAAAATCGAACAAAATTTGAATCCCTTCCCTTTTCAAAGATAATATTCAACAGAAAATGGAACAATAAACCTAGTTACCGGCGCAGATAGAATCACAAATGATTTTTCTTCTGTAAGCTGACTATAGAAAGTTCCAAACGCTTCATGTCATCAAGCCATAGGTCTCATCTCCAAAACAAAAAATAAAAAAAAAAACTTCCACATTTTCCGGATCTCCATGCGCTGGCGTCACAAAATTCGTCATGACGAGGCGAATGATAACTCACGTGAAATTGTTATCAAAAAACGCGCCGAAGCTTTTGGCCAATGAACTGTAAAAACGTTTTTGAAAATATGTAGAATGGGAGATGAAAATCATGAAGTTGGATTAGATGAAAATATAAATCATATCAGACGAAATGTTAATTCAATAATTTCATCAATGCACCAGCAAAGACATCTAATGTAAGTTCTGGATCCAAGTGTAATGACTGGCAGAAATGCATTAGTTTGGTCTTGGTTTTAGAAATTTGAAACCATTTTCTCTTGACTACTTGCTTAAATTATTCAGCACTTGCTGTAACTGCCGCTCTATTTTATCCATATGCTTGGATCTCTAGCAAATACAGAAGTCGTTAACATACAAAAAGCATTCCACGCCAGGGCACACAGACTTCACAATATTGTTGATTTTGACACTGAACAGTGTAACAGAGAGAATGCTTCCCTGGGGAACACCCATTTCTTGTTCATGAGGGTTTGAGAGAGTATCTCCAACCCGGACTCTAAACTGACGTTCATTCAAAAATGCCGAAATGAAATAAGCAAGGCGACCTCTTACCCCGAATTCATGGAGGTCGTTCATGATTCCATACTTCCATGTGGTATCGTATGCACTTTCGAGGTCGAAAAATACGGAAACATGTTCCTTTTAAATAAAAGCTTCGCGAATAAAAGTTTCGAAGCAAACTAAATGGTCGAGAGTGCCTCTCTGATTACGAAATCCGCTTAGAACTGTAGCAGTAAGTTTGTTTTTCTCTAAAAACCGAACAAGCCGGTCATTAACCATCCTTTCCATGGTTTTGCATATACAATTTAAGGCTATAGGGCGATAATTGGTAGGATTTGTCGAGTTTTTACCCGGTTTTTGGTATGGGAATTACAATGGCCTCTTTCCAGGAATCTGGGAGAATACCAGTATGCCAGACTTGATTAAATATGCGAAGTAAACAGTCGAGGGATCGAAATGGTAATGTTTCAAAAACTGGTAATGGATGTCGTCACATCCAACAGCAGTGCCATGACACTTCTTTAATGCTTTCGTCAATTCTTTTATAGTGAAATCTTTCTTGTAATGTCCATTGTTATTCGACTTAAAATTTAACTTTGTTTTTTCTTTAGTGTTTTGAAATTTCTGAAATGCTGTGGAATAATTTGAAGAATAGGGTTTCTCTGCAAAGGTGTCAGCTAAGACATCTGCAATGTCTGCTTTGGAGGTGACGACATCATCACCAACATTTAAGTGTCCAACATTTAATATGGAGTTTTTGCCGTTAGTTTTCCGGATCATGTCTTTTTGACAGACGATCTAGAATTTAATCTAGACACGTACTGTCACTAAGAAACACGTTTACTTTTGCTTGATAGTCCGACGTGCTTGACACGTACTGTCACCAAGAAACACGTTTACTTTGCTTGATAGTCCGACGTGCTTTTGCACGAGCAATTCTAAACTTTGAAAGATTTTCCTGGGTTGGTCTCATCCTAAATTGTCTGAGAACAGATTTTCGTTCTGTTACAGACTTTTTGCAGTCGTCATTAAACCATGGCTTGTTTGGGTGCTTTGGATTTGTCGAAGTTCGAGGAATTGAATTTTCAGCAGCCGAATAAATTAAGGAAGAAAAGAGCTCGGCAGAATTTTCACAATCTTCAAAAGCATCGGGATGAATTGTCTGTTCGCAATGAATTCTGAATTGTTCCCATTTCGCTTTGTGAAGTTGCCAACGTTGAGGAAGTTGTTGTACTGAAGGTCCTTCTTCCGATACTCTTATTAGGAAGTGATCACTTCAATGAAGGTCATCACAAACGTTCCAGTTAAAATCTGGAACCATTCCAGGGTTGCAAATAGCAAGATCCAGTGATGAGTAAGAACCAGTAGCAGGATGAAGATAGGTTGAAGACTTGTCATTTAGCTGAACAAGGTCGTGCTTCGTTATAAAATCCTCAATAATTCGACCCTTGTCATTAGTATCTGAACATCCCCATAATGTATGATGGGAATTAAAATCTCCCAGTATAATGAAAGGCTCTGGCAATTGGTCCTCAAGATTATCAAGTTTCTTGACATTAATAGGCGAGCGAGGTGAAAGATAGATAGATAACAAAGTAATAGTCTTACTCAGGGTAATGTTAACCGCCACAGCTTGTAAAGAAACTTCAAGCTTGATAGGATGATGAGGAACATTGTTGTTCAGAATCACGGCAACACCTCCTGAAGCTTTATATGTACCACTAAAGTTTTACAAGTAACGAGTGATACTTTAAATTAAACTTGTCAGAATCTTTAAGAAATGTCTCTTTTAAGCAAACTGCTACTGGTTTCTGTTCGTTTACTAAAAGGTTTATTTCCTCAAAGTTGGCTTTAATACAACGACTACTCCATTGCAGGATGTTATTACTCATTGCTAGATTTAAGGTAAAGTACACACCACAAAGCAATAGAAGTATGTATTTATTCACCTTTTGTTGTTGAGTTTGATGATTCTTCCTTGCTTGTTTGTATTTGACTCTGCTTGTGAGTCATCTGCTTCTATGTTTTCATAAAGACATTGGAAGCGGTTAAAATTTTGTATTTCATCATCGGACCCTTTCGGAAACCGATCCGGTTGAACTTTCCTTGGCGATTTGTTGCCACTTGGCGTTTGATTTAAGATTTTATTTCCTCTAATACTTTCAGTTGGCTTTTGAGCTTTTTTACTAGCAGATTCTTGTTTTGTCTGATTACCTGTTTGTACAGCGACATCGACAGTTTGTGTTTGAGCGTCTTTTACCTCTTTAGGTGTGACATTCGCTTTGGTAACTGTAGAATAGAGGTTCGCTAGAATTAATCGACTGTCCACAATTTTTCTTGCTTCGGGAAACGAGAGACTTTCTTTGTAATTGATGGTAACAATTTCTTTTTCTCATTTCCAAACTTGACATGTTCGCGATGTAGCTCCATGTTCACCGCCACAATTTGCACATTTAATGTGACTTTTACAGTTCAATGAATCATGAGTACCATAATGTCTACAGAGACCCTCAGAACTAGCTTTTGTACATTTACGTCCATGGTGCACGTATTTGTAACAAGTGTAACATTTAAGTGGATTAGGAATATACAAGTCCACACCCACATTCAAATAGCCAACTTTCAAGGATTTTGGTAAAATTGCAGAGTTAAAGGTAAGGACAATCGTGTTGGTGGGGTCTTACCACTCTGCAGGACGGCAGCCAGCGGATTCTACCCCCGTCCGGCTGGGGGATGAAAATAATTCAAATAATACTTCTATTTCTAAACTTCAGCCTGAAGACTTTGTTGCCGTGAAGACTATGTCAATAAAAAGTACACATGTCTATGTTGCTAAGGTGAGTAACAAACAATTTGTCTAAAAAGGCAAAAGATTAGTAAGCATAAGATATTATTCAAATGTATAGATCTGTTGATATTGTATTCATTTTATACAAAAGGGTATACTATATTTTAGGTCGTCAAAATTGAAGAGGATGAAGTGCAGTTGAAGTTCATGAGAGCCACAGCGGTCACAAGAGTGTACATTTGGCCAGCCAATGAAGATATGTCATGACATTTTACAAAAGTTACAAATACTAACCCTTGTTCCTGGTCGTGGCCTTATATTTGAATTTAATGTGACAGACATCTTAGCAAAAAAAAAAAATGTTTTGAAGTAGATATTTGATAAATTAGTGGATTTAGGATGAAAAACTTATGAACTGAACAGGAGTGTAATATCTTGTTCTGTCTTGTTGTTCAGCAGTTTTGTTTATCTTGTTGCACTTGAATATTGTTCCTACTTGTTATATACTTGTTTGATCATATCAAGAATTAAATGAGCTTAAGATTATATAGTCTGCAGCTGTTTCATTTTTCAATAATTCAATATTACGTGTTTTCATGAACTTTGGCGAGTTCTGATTGGCTGAAAAAAAAATTCATAGCTCGATGAAAAAATGTTTTCAGCAGTGCCGGGACTACTTTTGCAAAGTAATGTAAACAAACATGTATTCAAGATTTCATACTGGTCTTCTTTCTGATCTTTATCGAGTCCGAAGTTCAACTTGCTTGCTGAATTTATTTTCTCTAAATACTGATAAAAATATCCAACAGCAAATTCAAAGAGAAAGCTGAAAACTCATTGTCACTTTGCTGGGTTCTAACAATCTTACTTTCAGCTTAGTTCTAACTTATTGAACTTCTAGTAATAAAGCTACTGTACCTGCAAATGGTCAATACTATAGTGACGTCAAGTATACATCACTGTTACGTCATGAACCGTCAGTTTTACCGCGCTATGAATTATGAATGAAATAGACATAATTGTACGCAATGTTAGATTTTCATTGAAAAAAGCAGTTAGTAATGTTCAAGTGTAAATTTGTTGTCTGTGATTTTGAATTATAAGGAATGAAGAGATTTTTTTTTTGTTTTCATGGAAGTATGAAAAAAAAATCTTATCACAGTTTGATAAGATCTAGTTTTTGTTTAATTCTTTTACAGTATTCTTTGATTTTAAGCTGATGCTCATTTAAAACAATTAGTATTCTTTAAATTTATCAAATGGTTGGGATAATATTCTATGTGATCACCCAGGAAGATACCGGTAAAATATGATCTAAAGTATTTTTAACAGGAGTGTAACATAATTCTGCAATAACTATTATGCATGTGTTAAATTCAATATTGTTATTAAGGACGTTTTCGGTAGTAATTTCTGCACATCACTTTAGCTATTTCAAGGGAGACAATGACAGTAACTCTTCTCAAAGAAGGTACTTGTATATCGTTCGGACAATACCATGAGTGTCGGATACGGTATGTTTCGAAGCGAAGTATGAGTCTACAATATCGACTTAACGGACATTTCGCAAAAGGCTCTACAAGGTAAAAGATCAGAAGAATAAAGGAAAGTTTTCGGCGGTATCGGAACGCTACCTCGTGCATTTCACTTAGCTATGATCAGCAGTTTAGAGAAATCTGGAGCTAAAGCAGCTCTCATTTCTCTTCAAATGTATTGATAAAAGCTATTTTCAACTTTGCTACTTTACAGAGCGTAATATTACAGTCTGTCCGCTTTCGGGGCTAGTGATGCGTCATATAAGACAGTCGAATCTTCGAAGAATATGACATGCGCAGACAACGGTTGTGAATTTATCTATAAACGCAAATTTAGCGTCTTCATTTCGATTCCCAGACGTAGACAAGCAGTGATAAAGTTAATCATCAACCAGGACAATCAGAAAAAGCGAAGTTTGAAATGCTTTGTGCTAAAATTGATGTGTGGAATTTCAATCTGTCTGAAAATAGACCAACCTGCAAATGGTTGGAGGTTTATCAATATCAATGATGTAACAATATTTTAACGTTGGCAATATTCGGCTGGTTAACAGTCGCAATGCTATTTTGAGCCTATAGTAAAGAAGAGCTAAACCCTTTTCACAAAAATCTCTCTTTTTATTTTCATGGCTTAAGTTAATAATACCAGTACTCCTGCCAGTGAAATAAGGGAATTCCACAAAACTTCAATTCCTCCTAAACTGGTGGCAAGCAGTCCAACGCATAACCAGCAATCAGGAACTGGAGATGGTATGTTTACTTATATCAAACACAATAATTACACTGCATAATCTAAAATGATGGTGTTTTACCAAGAGTCAGTCATAGTAAAGAAGAGCTTAGCCCTTTACCGGATTACAAAATTTTAGACATGTCAAAATTGGAAGAGAAATGTTGCACACATTGAATAAATTTAATAGTACAATAAGTGTCCGAAAGATTTAGAAAAATGCTGGAATAGCATATCGATTTCCTCATTGTTTGAACAGCTAGTCTACATTTCTCCAATGTGTGTGGTAAGGGGCACTTGGCCATTTATTTCCACAGTCCCGGTCTCTTTGAGTTTTAACAAGTCTCTTTTCATCCAGTATTTCAAAAGCTTGTACGTAATTTTGTGCATATTTGACATAAAGGTACCATTCATTCCTGCAAACCTGCCAATGACAAGGTCAAGGTCTTTTGACATTTCAAAGTGAAAATCGGGTCATCCAGAAAATTTTTGTAAAGGGGGATCTCTGTCGTTAAACTGCCAGTAATCTTCTTAAACCCAGGCAACACAATTTTAGACTTGTCCAAATAGAAAGGACTTGTAGATTTAAAATTAATCATTGCATGAAAATTGAATGTTTACCTTCAAAGAGTAGAAAACATTGTGGTAAAAGAAAGTTACCAGCATATTGTTTTCCCACAATATTTTCAGGAGCTGTCTTTCTCAGGGTCATTAAAACTGAAGGATGTTTGGTAAAGGGTTAATTGAAGGGAAAAGAAGGAGTATTAAGTTTACATTTATATTTTTCCTTTCATTAGAAAAATGATTGAAAGACTACCAGTTCAATTTGAAAACTCTTATTGAAATGGACAGCTGGTGCATCTCACTAGTTGTAGCAAACAAGCTCTTATTTCCTATGAACTGTTTTCATTCAGTAGTTCAAATTATCAGTGCCTTTGGTATTAACAAACAGCAAAACCCTTGGCAAACTTCAATCATCATACTGAATGCTGATTTCAAAAAGAGAGCACTGACTGGCATTTACGAGTGCTCTTTTGTACAGACCACATCCATGTTTCTCATGAAGAAACCAGAGTTTATAGATATGTTGTCTTTCTTTTTTTTTGAGTTGATAGCTATGTATCCAAAATGTAACTGCACAAAAAAGAAGTAGATACTGTAATATCCAAGTTATTTTACTTAGACAAGACACAACACTCACTTACACCACCAAATCTTATCTCTTATTCGTAAATCCGAAGGCTTTGGACAGAGCTAAAAAAAGTGTTGTTAAGTTCTGTTATCTGAAGAGAGTAGTGATCTGTAATTTAGCACCTGATTTTACCTTTAGCAATAATTTTTTTTACAGGGGGCAATACCATTTTGACCAACTCTTGAACTGCTCCATCGTTGAGACATTGATCTAGATTTCTGGCCAGGGAAAACGCATTTTTGAATAATCAATCAAATACGAGGAATCGGTATTCCGTACCAGTTAAATATATCGACATCCCAATTTTGAAACGGTTAGTATAATTTATTGATATATTTCATTTGTATGAAATTAAATCGGAGGGAGGCGAAGCCGATCGACGATTTAGTTTCATATAAATGAAATATATGATCAATAACTAACTTACAGTTTGCCCTACTTCCTAATTGACTAACAGCTAAGGATGGGTGGAAAGAGCCATACAAGAACGACAGAAAGCTCGGTTCGACACGCCTCTTTTGATTGACGGTTGTACGTACGTGCGTTTTCAGTCGTACGGCGTTAAAACTGTTACTCAGGTTGTCCTTGAACTAGTTTCAGGACAATATGTCTGCAGTCAGGCTCATTCGGCATATCACGGGTGATGGTAGCCATCATATCCCTCGTCTGTATCTAGTGGATTGATATGCAGCAGATCGGAACACCCGGAAATACACCGGTATACCGTTCTGAAAATTGTCAGGCTCCTCTTCCAAAAGAAAGCTTGGGTTTCAATTTTCTATCGAAATCTTTCGAACCGTATTTCAGGCGACAAACAATTCGTAGATCTACATTAATTTTTTATCGATTCCGATTGAAGTTTTAACCGACAGATAGACAGATGTGAATAACTTCATCGAGGTCGTTTATGTCGTTGCTAAAGGAATCACATTGGCCTGCCATGTATAAGATCACGTGACTCGCAGTTCAAATGTAAACGACCGTTATACGGACCAGGTTAGATGAAGGTACGGAATCGGCCGAATTTCATGCTCTTTGAAGCGATAGATTCAGCAATGGATGCATGCTTTGAGCCGGTTGACGACGAGAAATTTTATAAAAAAAATGATTTCCCGACACAGGCGACGTCTCGCTACCACAACTGTGTACATGTCCCTCTAAAGTGGATCACTGCCCATGATCTGTATCATTTTTAACCTATACCAGATAAGCTCTCTTTTTACTGCCCCGAGGCAGAAGGCGCGTGAAAACATTGCGGTTAGAGGAGAAATTGCTTGTAAGAAGCATTTTCTCCTTTCCTGGTATGTTTCTTTTTTTTTCCTTTCCACAGACAAATCCTCTGATTTGAGCAAGTACCAAGTTGTTGTCTGCAAACGGTTTTAAAATTGGACCCAAGCCAAAATTCCCAGCCTGGTAAAGATTTCCTTACCAGGGTCGTTAAAACCAGAGGTTATTTGGTAAAGGGTTAAATACCACGTGGTCAAGTACGAGTTGTTTAGTCCCGATATTCACGTGGAAATTACGTCACTTTTTTGGTGATGATGCAATTAGTTAGAATAGTCCCCACCCCTTTTACTACAGTGTATGCATTAGATTGGTATTTACTCTACAAAGACCAGCTAAAATACTGTGGGCGGAGCTTTTCGTTAACCGGGATACAACTGTATATAGGTCAACCATTTAATGATTAAGTGGTCACATATTGCAACATATTAAGTCCGTATGGAATTAAATCAAGCAATTTTGAACGAAATCCGGCGTTTTCATTGGTTTAGAAAGTATGGGAAACTGTAAGTGAGATTAAGATCAGGATAAACGAATAATTTAGTCAAATTTTTAATTTCTTCTTTACTCGGACACTCTGAGCTAAATGTATTACATTTGACTAGACTGCTTGGCTTATATGATGGGGCCGTAGGAACAGGGAGGGGGGTGGGGGGCGGCGTCCCCCTCCCCAATAATTTGATCACCAATAAAATGAATGTGCCGGTGTTTGGCCGAATATTGCTAGACAATCCTATACTTATGACTGAGCTGTTAGTAAATAATTCAAGTGAATCTTCATTTTATATATAATTTGTTCAAGTATACAATGAAGTCATTTTCTCCATTTTACGATACAGGTGTTAACAATTTTCTTTGCATCTGACCAGGAGCGTTTTTACAAAAGCATACACACACGTATACACACACCCAGCACTAACTCTGTGAGAATTACTAGCGGTATAATGTAATCAAATTCTGTGCATACGTCAGCTGCTGATGTCATGTACATTGTCAAATTCTGACGTCACAGAGTAGGTACGCTTACATTCGTCATATTCCATTTAAGAATGTGAAAAAAGCTCCCTAATAAATTTTTTGGGGGTGTCTTAAAATTCGTTTTTTTCTGTAACTAAGAAGACAAGAATACAATAAATTAAAACTAAAAATGTGAAAATAGAAATTATACCCAATTTAATTTGCTTTAAATTCCATGTTTAAATTTCAGGTTGCTATTGTCATTTTGACGAAATATTTGACGGATTTTTTTTATGTTCACATTAATAATGAATCACAGGAATCGGACGTTTATTTGGTGAAAATAGCTAAATGTCAGCCGAAGTGGTCACTCTCTATTATAAAATATACAAGGAGTGCAACGGTTTTCCCATCAAAATTTGACACGACTGTCACCGAAATTCATCGCTGAAAATGGGGTCAAATCAATATTAGCCGACATAAACACACATCTACCGTGGTCTTAAATATCTTATCTGTCGATTTATTATGTCCCTACCTGCCGTGAATCACTCTTTCCGTGTCATTCATCGGATTTCCCAAGGGCGATATTTATCAAGAATCAGCCTCCCGGCGAAGCTTCCATTGTACACCCAACTTCCAGTTATGGAAGTGAATGAAAATGTCAGGTTACTTTTTACAATAAATCACGTCAGAAAATTTTCATAATATTTCCGTAGGTACAAGTTAAATCTAAGAAAAATCATGTTATATTTATCAACACAATCGATGCAAACCATATATATATATATTTTTTTTTTTTTACTGTATTGTCTAGTTTACAAAGAGTAGGGTATGTGTATTCTCCGGCCCCGATCAAAAATATGCCACAATTCCCGGCCCTAACGGCCCCCTTGCTAAATACTTTATTGGTGGGTACATTTTAATAAAATTAGCACCAAATTAAAGCTTAGGTAATAGACTTTCCAATGGTATATAGAACTTGATTTTTCATGCCTATGTAGTTATGATAAAAGCGTTTGAAATTCATTTTTAGCTCTACTGGCTTTCAGCCAGCAGAGCTTATGTCATGGCGTGGTTTCCGTCGTCCGTCCGTCTGTCTGTCCGTCCGTCCGTCCGTCTTTTTCTTGTTTACGCGATAAAGTCTTCATTTCTAGTCAGATTTTCGTGAAACTTACACAGTTTGTTTATCTCATCAATAGCTTTAACCCTATTGATTTTGAAAAAAATCCGACAATCAGTATGGGAAAAGTAGCCATTTCAAGTTTAAAATTTCCATTTCTTGTTTACGCAATAATGAATGAATGAATGAATGTTGTTTTATGGCGCATCGACAGCTTTGGTCATTTAGCGCGCATATCTATGTTAAAAGTTAATAAAAGTGGAGTTGCCTAAATTGCATAAGTTTGAATGCATTAATGATAATAAAAGAATTGAATTAAAAGGTATGCATAAAGGGCATTATCGAGATACAGGGCAATCCCTATATACTCAAAAGTTTTAAATGATAAGATTTAAGAATGTGATAAAAAGGTTAGAAGTCAATGTTTGATTGAGAAAAAGAGGTTTTTAAATGAAAAAGAAATATATTCATATATCATGTGCATAAAATATGATATTGAGTGGCTGGGCAATCCCTGCCTACTCAACAGTTTTAGATGAATATTACAAGAATTAAGAATAGTGTAAAAAGATAAGTAAGAAACTCAAGAGTAAATATCACAGTTTATTGTAAATGCCAATCTCCTTTATGAAAGCGATAATAGATTCAACGCTGACAGAATCGAAAAGATTCTTTAAACTATCGACGTTGAAATATTTTGAACGAACTGGCTGAAAGTCAACGCAATCTAATAGGATATGTTTTACAGAAAACGTTGCATTGCATGGAACACATTCAGGGGCATCATCTCTGGTCAAGAGCCAGGAATGTGTGATGCGTGAATGGCCAATTCGAAGTCGTGCAATTATCACTTCTTCTCGACGAACAGACCTGTAAACGGGGTACCATTCACCAAGGGATGGTTTAACTGAATGCAGTTTATTGAAAACATCAGCATCCCACTGGGATTGCCAAGAAGATTGGATATGTTTTAAAACGGAGGATTTAAAATCAGTGTGAGGAACTTTAAGATCTGAAATGGGAAGGTTAAGTGCAGATTTGGCCGATCTATCAGCATTTTCATTGCCTTTGATGCCTACATGACTTGGAAGCCAGCAGAACACCAATCTATTCGTAGAAGAAATTTGTGAGATCCTTTCAAGTAAACTACAGATTAAGGGATTCCCAAGTTGTTGATTTGAAAGGGCCTGTAATGTTGACAAAGAGTCCGAAAAGATAATGAAACGGTTGAAATTAGAACGTTCAGCTAGATTAAGGGCAAGATCAATTGCTTTAATTTCAGCAGAGAAGATAGAGGAGTTGTTTGGAAGGCGGCACTTTAAGCTCCTTTGTCCATAATTAGCGGCAGCTGCTACCGAATTGCCTTCTTTAGATCCATCTGTATAGATGGGTTTGAAGGAAAAATAATGCTCCTTTATCTCGTTGTATCTGGCATGAAACACAGTTCTATCCGTGACAGACTTTTTGTCAGATGCAAGGTCAAATCTGAATTCTGCACTGTTTAACGTCCATGGAGGAATTTCAGAGATTTTATAGTTGGCAATGGAATCAGTGTCTATGCCAAGATTATCTACTATGGGCTCCATGCGGATACCAAATGGAGGAATAACATTTGGTTTCCTTTCAAAAAGATCTTTATATTGGGGTTTAAAAACAACTTCATGAGTTGGATTAAAACGATTTGACTTGAGTTTTAAAAAGTATTGAAGTGAGAGTTTTTCCCTCCTGTAAGAAAGAGAAGGTTCATTAGCCTCAACATAGAGGCTATTAACGGGAGAAGTTCTGAAAGCTCCAAGTGCAAGACGAAGACCTTCGTTGTGAATAGAATCGAGAATTTTCATGTAAGATTTACGGGCAGATCCATATACAATCGATCCATAGTCTAATTTAGAGCGAACTAAAGACCGATAAAGCCGCAAGAGAACTTTACGGTCTGCTCCCCATTCAGAATGGGCCACAACCTTAAGAAGATTAAGAGCCTTCTTGCACTTCTTTTTAAGTGCAGTGATGTGAGGAAGGAAGGAAAGCTTTCTGTCAAAGATGACTCCAAGAAATTTGAACTCAGAAACGACTTCAATTTTAATTCTGTCCAAATACAGCTCAGGGTCTGGATGAACACCTCGTAGATTGCAAAGGTGCATGCATTTAGTTTTGGATTTGGAAAATTTGAAGCCATTTTCATCAGACCACGTTTGCAGTTTGTTGAGACACTGTTGAAGTTGTCTCTCAATAATATTCATATTTCGAGATCTGAAGCATATAACGAAGTCATCAACATAAAGGGAACAGTCTACACCAGGACAGATAGCTTTGACAATACTGTTTATTTTTACACTGAAAAGTGTAACAGAGAGAATACATCCTTGGGGTACACCCATCTCCTGTTCACGGGCTCCCGAGACAGTATTACCAACTCGGACGCGGAAAAGACGTTTATCCAAGAAGGCTGAAATAAAAAGAGGAAGACGGCCTCGAAGACCAAAATCATGTAAGTCTTTAAGAATTCCGTATTTCCAAGTCGTATCGTAAGCGCTTTCAAGGTCGAAAAAGACAGATACTACATGCTGTTTATTAATAAAGGCTTCTCTGACAAAGGTTTCAAAGCGGACCAGATGATCTATAGTGCCACGCTGGCGCCGAAATCCACTCTGTACATCAGCGATGAGGTTATTTTTTTCTAAATACCAGACAAGCCTGTCGTTGACCATACGTTCCAAGGTCTTGCAGAGACAACTAGTAAGAGCTATTGGACGATAGTTAGCGGGGTCACCAGCATCCTTGCCAGGTTTTGGGATAGGAATGACTAGTGCCTCTCGCCAGGATGAAGGAAAATCGCCTGATTGCCAGACATCATTAAAAATGTCAAGTAAAACTGAGAGAGAAGTAAAAGGTAAGTGTTTTAAAAACTGGTAATGAACTTTATCTTGGCCAGGACAAGAATCGTGACCTTTATTCAGAGCAGATTTTAATTCTTTAAAGGTGAAGAGTTTATTATAATGCTCTGAATTTGGAGAATTGAAATTAAGCTTTTTCTTTTCTTCTCGCGTTTTATTCCGCTGAAACTTTTCAGAATAGTTTACAGAGGAAGACTTTTTGCAAAAGGTGTCCGCAAGAGCATCAGCTATATCTTTGGGCGATTCCAACGAAGTATTGTTAACTTCAAGGTGATTAAGAGGGGGCTGGCCTTTGCCATTGATCTTTCTGATCATGTCCCAAGTTTTTTTAGTGGTAGTTCTACTATTTAATTTAGAGACATATTGTCTCCAAGCCTTACGCTTACTTTCTCTAATGGTTCGACGAGCCTTTGCTCTGGAAATACGGAAAAGATTATGATTTTCTTTGGTAGGTCTGAGGTTAAACTTTCTAAGGGCTTGTTTTCTGTCTTTGACAGCTTGTTTACAATCATCATTGTACCAAGGCTTGTCAGGACGTTTTGGATTTGTCGAGGTCTGAGAGATGGATTGTTTTGCTGCATCAATCAATAGGGAAGTAAAAAGTTTTGCAGGATCATCGCAATCTCTAAATTTGTTATGTGTAATGGTTTGTTCACAAAGGCTTTCAAATTTATCCCAATTGGCTTTCGAAAGCTTCCATTTCTGTGGTCGTACACTGCTAGATGGTTGTGTAGACGAAAAGATAATGGGGAAATGATCACTTCCGCACAAATCATCAGTCACTTTCCATGTGAAATTGGGAAGTAAGACTGGGCTGCATAAGGTTAAATCAATAGAAGAGTAAGACCCAGTTGCTGGATGCAAGTAGGTTTTGGATTTGTTATCATTCATAAAAGACAAAGAATTGTTCGAAATGAAGTTTTCCAACTGTAAACCTCTCTGGTTCGTGTCATCGCAACCCCATATAACATTGTGACCATTAAAGTCTCCAGCAAGAATATAGGGGGATGGCAATTGCGAAATGAGATCATTCAGATTAGTCTCATTGATAGGTTTATTCGGGGGCAGATATAAAGAACATAGTGTGACAGCACTGTGTAAAGATAATCTAATGGCAACAGCTTGTAAGTTTGTATTAAGAGAGATAACTTTATGAGGAATGTTGTTGTTAACAATAACAGAAA
The DNA here is from genome assembly GCA_943736015.1 of Tridacna crocea. NCBI lineage: Eukaryota > Metazoa > Mollusca > Bivalvia > Cardiida > Cardiidae > Tridacna > Tridacna crocea. Next base: position 29,647,755 of record OX031070.1, read on the forward strand.
CACCTCCTCTGGCTTTTTCGCCTTCGGTAAAGATTTTATTGTAAATGGAATGATATTTGATAGAAAAATCATCCTCCTGTTTAAGGAAGGTTTCTTGTAGACAAACAGCAACTGGTTTGTGATCATTTATTAAAAGAGAAAGTTCGTCAAAATTTGACTTTATTCCTCGACAATTCCACTGGATTATGGTATCCATAGTGCATGATGAAAGTATAAAAACTAAAATAAAGAAGAGGCCGCAAACCAATGCATAAGGCAGTAAAAAGAGAAGTATTTTGATCTTCATTTTGGTTTACATGTGTGTCTTTTCAATACTTTTGGTTTCGGGAGTCGAGTTTTGCCAGGAGTCAAGGTCTTTGTTCCATTCAGACCTATGGTGACCCCAAGGAGATTCGCAGTCCGAGCCATCAGACTCTTCCTCCTCCATCTCCTCTTCACTTTTATCCTCCTCTGGATCTTTATCGTCTGTGCTTTCTTGTAGTTTTTCAAATTTATTTGAAAGAGAGACAGACGGTTGACCAATTTTAACTGTGATTTTACGTTCACGGGTTTTACGGTTTTTCTTTTCACCCGGTAGTGATTTGTCGGAATCAACGAGTTCCGAGATCTCTGTATCAGATACACGGGTTTCAAAGACTTCTTCGTCTGATTTTGTCAGCTTTTTTCTAGATGTAGAGGCCGAAGGCAAATCTTCTTTAGTTAACTGAACCCGAGTACGTGGTTTTGGCAGATTTTTAGGAGAATTATTGTTAAATTTTGCAGCTTTCGGCATACTAGGTTTTGTTTTAGAAACTGGAGGTTTTGACAAAGAGGAAGATGATTTAGGAAGAGAATTAACTTTTTCTGTATGTGCAGAGTTTATGGATTTATCAGATGGCGGAGATGTTTTATTGGGACTGAGGACTTCAAAGGTAGATTGTGGAAGAATGGCTTTTAAATCATTTTTCATCTCAGGAAATTTGGTTAAAATGAGTTTGGCGAGGACAACACAAGTGTGACAGTCCTCTTTTGGAGGGGATGTCACATCGGCATAGCTCGTAGAGAAAGATTTTGGTCGATCAGCTGTGCGCTGTTTGACAAGCTGTCGAGCTTCTGGAAAACTTAAGTTTTTTGTATATTTCACGTTCAAGATTTCTTTCTCTTCTTTCCAGAGAGGACATTCTCTTGAAAAAGCCGCATGGTCACCTTTACAGTTTGTGCATTTAAGAGGGTTCGAACAAGTCTCAAAATTGTGGTTCTCTTCCTCCGTACCACATTTCGCACAAACAGCATTTCGAGGGCATTTACTAATGTGATGCCCGTACTGTTGGCATTTGAAACATCGCAAAGGATTTGGAATATACATTTCGACTTTCACAGAGATATATCCAACTTTAACTGACTGAGGGAGAATTGGTGATGAGAATGTCAAGATGTATGTATTTGTTGTCCTCATTTCGCCATTCCTTTTGACAGAGATGCGAGTGACACCTGTTACACCCTGAGATTTTAAGCCATCCTCAATTTCTGAAATTGAACATAGAGCGAGTTCTTTACACCTCACGATTCCCTTGCAAGAATTGAGTGTCTTGTGAGGATAGATGTTCACTTCCTGTTGGAAAAACTTTTTATGTTTTAAGAGGTTTTCTGATTGTTGTGTAAAACACTCAACTAGTATGGTGTTGTTTTTCAGCTTCTTCACAGATTTTGGGGTACCCAAAATACTGTTAAGTTGCTTCTCGACAACGAAAGGAGATAGTTTCGTTACTGGGTGTGAAACATCCTTGGACTCAATAACAATGAAAGTAGGGAAATGAGTGGTTTTAGCTGTTGATGTAAAAGATGTAGACTCCGTTTCAGAATCAGTTTCTGAAAGTGGTCGTTTTCCGTCATGGTGGTTTGATTCATGTAGCTTGGGCTTTTTTTGTGTTGCCATAGTGTTGTTATTTACTTCAGCGCCAATGCTCCCCACCCGCGTCGGAGCCCAACAAGGGGACGTGTCCTGGGGAAACCTAACACAGGACATGTCAGGGATACATTGGCGTTATACTCAAGTGAAAAGGCTAAACCGGACAAATGCCTTCCTTTCAAACGCCATACCAAGCTTCTATAACATTATCAAGGACATTGCAAATGTCAGTAAAATGCCAAAACTTTCACTTGATTGACCCTTGAGCCACCGCCTTCTAAGGCAAATAGTTAAAATCAAGGGAAATAAATTTGTTTACAAAGGTAAGATCATAGATAGATAGAAAGTGCCAAAATGAGTGCCCTAGGGCTTGGCATGACCAGCCGATTGATCAGGTCGGGCCCACCTGACCTCCTGTTTACGCAATAAAGTCTGTATTTTTGGTCAGATTTCCATGAAACTTGCAGAGTTTGTTTATCTTATCAATAGCTTCAACCATATTGATTTTGAAAAAAATCCAACAAACAGTATAGGAAAAGTAGCCATTTCAAGTTGAAAACTTTCATTTCTTGTTTACGCAATAAAGTCTTCATTTTTGGTCAGATTTTCGTGAAACTTACACAGTTTGTTTATCTCATCAATAGCTTTTACCTTATTGATTTTGAAAAAAATCCGACAAACAGTGTGGGAAAAGTAGCCATTTCAAGTTTAAAATTTCCATTTCTTGTTTACGCATTAAAGTCTGTATTTTTGATCAGATTTCCATGAAACTTGTAGAGTTTGTTTATCTTATCAATAGCTTCAACCCTATTGATTTTGAAAAAAATCCACCGAACAGTACGGGAAAAGTAGCCATTTCAAGTTGAAAATTTCCATTTCTTGTTTATGCGATAAAGTATTCATTTTTGGTCAGATTTCTGTGAAACTTACACAGTTTATCTCATCAATAGCTTTAAGCCTATTGATTTTGAAAAAAATCCAACAAACAGTATGGGAAGAGTAGGCATTTCAAATTGAACAATTTCATTGCCTGTTTACATGATAAAGTATTTATTTGTGATCAGATTTTTATTAATTTTTCAGCTTGTTCATCCCATCAATAGCTTTTTAACCCTTTCGAGTTTGAAAAAATTCAACAAACAGTGATGGAAAAGTAGCCATTTTGAGTTGAAAATGTCAACTTTTTTGTCTTTTTGCGTAATGAATTCCTATGTATGCTTTGTTTAAAAGCAAACTCTCTGCCAGTAGAGCATATTCAGGCCCTTCTAGTTTTTTTGCTGAAATGCGTCGTAATTTGTTAGTGATAAAATCCGGCCCCAGGTGCTAAATATTTCATTTATTTGCCAAATCTAATAAGATTAGCACCAAATTAAAGCTTAGTTAATAACCTTTCTAATGGTATGTAGAAACTTGACTTTTCATTCATGTGTAGCGTTTGAAATTCGTCCTTTTTTATTACTAAAATGTGTTATGTTTTAGAGATAAAAACCCGGCCCCTATATTTAAAACTTGTTTTTCCCTTGATTCTAAGAAAAATTATATCGTAATAAAGTCCTTAACTTAAGCTCTTGAATGATATTAAGAAAATAAAAATTGACGCATGCATTATTGGGCAATTAGATTTTTAACATTATAAATTTTTAGAAGGGAATACACTGTATTTCTATCTTCGAATCCAACAACCTATCCTGCCCCTATAATAGAAATTAAACTTTTCAAACAATATAAAAAACTATGATATAATATCAAAGTTCATATGAAAGCCTGATATCTAGGCTTTAATTTAGTACTATTTTCAGCACAACACAATGAAAAATAAAAGACTTAGCATAGGGACCGGATTTGTGTTACTCATCCAATACCTGGAAGAAAACACGAAAATCTTATCTACTTTTGATTGACAATTTTTCAGACAGTTTTGCTATGACCATATTGTATTTCATATCGTATGAAAGTCTGAAATCTAGGCTTTAATTTAATACTTTTTAGAACACAATACAACGAAAAATAAAATATTTAGCATAGGGGCCGGATTTGAGTAACTCATAAAATACCTGGAAGAAAATACGAAAATCTTACACACTTTTGATTGACAATATTTCAAAAAGTTTTACAATGACCATATTGTGTTTCATATCATATAAAAGTCTGACATCTAGGCTTCATTTTAATACTATTCTGAGCATAATACAACGAAAAATAAAAGATTTAAAATGGGGGCCGCAAGGGCCGGGAATTATGACCCATTTTGACAAGTAGGGCCGGGGAATACACTTTGCCCAAAGAGTAAAGACTAAATACAGAAACAATCCAACGTATTCGTTGGGGATACCTTCATTCACTCCGATAACCGGAAGTTGGTGCACCATGGTGGATTCGCTGAGGCCGATTACTGATAAATATCGCCCTAGGGAAATCGGATGAATGACGCGGAAAGAGTGACTCACTGCAGGTAGGGACTTACTAAATCTGCAGATCAGATATCTAAGAGCACGGTAGGTGTGTGTTTATGTCGGCTAATATTGATTTGACACCATTTTCCGCGATGATTTTCGGTGACAGTCGTGTAAAATTTTGATGGGAAAACCGTTGCACTCCTTGTATATTTTACAATAGAGAGTGACCACTTCGGCTGACATTTAGCTATTTTCACCAAATAAACGTCCGATTCCTGTGAATAAATTTAAAAAACTAAGTGTTTACTTTATTCTTACTGCTGACAATGTATCAAGGTAATAAAGCAGGGAAAGCTGGATGTGTATTAGGTATTATCTCTGCATAAAATATGTAAACAACTGGTTAGTTGAACTTTTTGGATGTTGACATTGTCAATTTTTGACGGAACAATTTATAGTTTCGAACCGTAAATTTTTGACGGAACAAGGTTTTGCCAACATCATTTTTGACGGAACAGTTTTTTACTTACAAGTACCATTTTTTGACGGAAAAGGTATATCGCTCTGATGGAAAAGGCTTTTGCATGTATGTGAAGCATGTTTATTTTCCTTGCTATACATGTTAATACTTGTAAGTTGGTAAACTTCTCAGTCTTTCGTGACATTGTGGGATAAGAGCCAGAATTTGGATTCCAGGGTTGAATGGTACACCTGAAATATTTGGTGTCCACTTTTTCATTTAATTATTTTACATGAGGTAACAACATAAATCTCCTCATTTTTTTGGCCATTTCTACATTAATGCAAAATGCTGCATTTAGAAAATCATGTATTTAAGAGCTATGGACCTTTGTAGGATATTTCGAATGTAACACCAGACACCATACGGATGTTACAGTACAACATACTTTGTAAACTTAAGTTTTTGACCAGAATATAGACTAACAAGACCAAAAGAATAATTAAGACTACTCACCATTCAACAACAAAAAAAATGCACAAAAATTACTTATTTTCACTAAAGCACAGACGAAACCTGACACCATGAACAGACGAACATGGATACAAACAAGTGCATGTATAGATCTGTAACCAAATAGCCTTGCTGTTTCATGTTCTCAAAAAGCTTTCATTCTAGATCTTACCTTCTGCATGTGCCTTTAACTCATTAACCCGTCACCACACAGCAAAATTTTAGACCTAATAAAATTGAAACCATTTGCAGACGACAATTTCATAGTTGCTCAAATGGTGCAATTTTACTTTGATTGGGTAGAAAAAACTTTCTGAGAAAAAGAGAAAATGCTGGTTAACAGCATGTTCTCCTTTTTCCATGTTTGCAAAAGGCTTCCTCAGGGCCATTAAAAGTCGTCATTGTGTGGTAAAAGGTTGACACCCTCAGTTGTATGACATGTTCCATTTAACCCTTTCCCACACAATGATGACTTTGAATTGTGACAAAAGCAGAAAATGCTGGCAACTAGCGTGTTCTCTTTTTCTCACAATGTTTTCTACTCTATCAAAGAAATCTTACACCAATTGAGCCACTCTAAAATTGTCGTCTGCCAATGCTTTCAATTTGGGCAACGCTAAGTTTGTGTCGTCTGCTAAAGGGTTAAGAGTGTAAGCATAACTCCCATATATAGTTTTTTACTTGGGTACAAATTTTACATACTTACGGTAAAAACGAACATAAAAAAAAAGAACCTGTACATCCTGAATAAACTTTTTATTGCCAAGTAAAATCAGAACAGCACAGAATAGTAGAAATGGCAAAAAATGGAAAATGACAAATAGTGACAAGAGGACCATGATGGTCCTATATAGCTCATCTGAGTACCAAGCAGCACAGGTCTAAAATAAAGATATATCAAAGTTCAAGACCAAATGATAATGAAACAAGAGCAGCAAATTGTTGCAATGTAACTTGAGACTTTTGAAGTTCCATTCCATACAAGCAAGAAATACTGGAAAAATGAAGATCAAAGTGGAATTACTCAAAATTCGCGCTAGGTAGAGTTATTGTTCTTGGGCACTGTACTCCGTAATATTGCAACAAACATGTATACCAAGTTTGAAGTCGTTCCGACTTTAGATGACATTCATATTCAGAGCAGTAAATGCTGTAAAAATGACATTCAAAGGGAAATAACTTAAGACAGCACAAGGTAGAGTTACAATTCTTAGGCACTAAACTTCCAAATATTAAAACAAATAAGCATACCAAATTTCAAGTCATTCCTCCTTAAGATGACCAAGTTTTGCTCTGGACAAGCACGAAATGCTATAAAAATTAAGGTCAAAGGGGAATAACTCAAAATTTGGCTAGGAAGTTATGGTTCTTGTGCAATGCACTCGGTAATTTTTCAACAATTAAGCCTATCGAATTTGGAGATGTTCAGGCTGTAGATGACAAAGTTATGTTCCAGACAAGCAGAAAATGATGTAAACATTTCAATGAAAACGAGATAACTCGGACAGTATGAAGTAGAGTTATGGTTCTTTCACACTGTACTCCGTATTATTGCAACAAACACAAATGCCAAGTTTCAAGTCAATTGGATTGGAGATGACAAAGTTATTTTCCGGACTAAGAACTATTCTAAAGAACCTTATAACTCAAGGGCAAATAACTCAGGCTGATCTGGTCTGATTACACCCATAATCGAACTCATCTAAGATCTTAGAGTCGTACATCTTTTGACCAAGTTTGGAACTAATTGGTTGATATTTAGAGATACTAGAGTCTAAACAAAGTGAAATATATATTTTTTTCGAATTCAAGGGCAAATAACTCCAGTTGTTCTAGTCCGATTACACCCATAATCTAAATCATCCGAGATCTTATGGTCATGTATATTTTGTCCGAGTTTGGTGTCGATTAGTTAATAATTGTAGATGCTAGAGTGAAAACAAAGTCAAATATAGCAATTTTTCTAATTCAAGGGCAAATAACTCCGGGCTTTCTCGTCCGATTAGACCCATAATCGAACTCATCCGAGATCTTATGGTCATAAATTTTGAACAGGTTTGGTGATGATTGGTTGATATTTGTAGATGCTAGAGTGTAAAAAAGGAAATGTGAACGGACGGACGATGGACGCCGACGGACGGTGAGTGATCACAATAGCTCACTCTGAGCACTTAGAGCTCAAGTGAGCTATAAATGGCAACAAGACAGATACTGAGCTGGTAGCGCTAAGTTTTATATAATGTTTGTCAACCTTTTTTAATGCTCCCGACGAATGAATAGCACTTCTTTCCATTTACGTCATCACAAGAGGACCATGATGGTCCTATATCGCTCACCTGAGTACCAAGCAGCACAGGTCTAAAATAAAGATAAATACAAAATAACAAGGTTCAAGGCCAAATGATAATTAACAAGAGCAGCAAATTGTTGCAATTTAACTTGAGACTTTTGAAGTTCCATTTTATACAAGCCAGAAATACTGTAAAAATGAAGATCAAAGTGGAATTACTCAAAATCAGCGCTAGGTAGAGTTGTTGTTCTTGCGCACTGTACTCCGTAATATTGCAACACACATGCATACCAAGTTTGAAGTCGTTCTGACTTAAAATGACATTCATATTCAGGACAGGCACTAAATGCTGTAAAAATAGCATTCAAATGGAAATAACTTAAAGACAGCACAAGGTAGAGTTACAATTCTTATGCTCTGCACCTCCAAATGTTAAAACAAATAAGCATACCAAATTTCAAGTCATTTTTCCTTAAGATGACAAAGTTTTTAGTTATGCTATAAAAATCAAGGTCAAAGGGGGAATAACTCAAAATTTGTGCAAGGAAGTTATGGTTCTTGTGCACTCCATTATTTTTCAACAATCACACATATCAAATTTGAAGATGTTCAGGCTGTAGATGACAAAGTTATATTTCAGACAAGCATTAAATGCTGTAAAAATTTCAATCAAAGTGAAATAATTCATAGACGGTATGAGGTACAGTTGTGTGTTTTTTCACACTGCACTCCGTACTATTGCAACAAACACAAATGCCAAGTTTCAAGTCAATCGGACTGGAGGTGACAAAAGTTATGCTCCGGACCAAGAACTATCCTAAAGAACTTTCTAACTCAAGGGCAAATAACTCCAGTTGTTCAGGTCTGATTACATACATAATTAAACTCATCCGAGATCTTAGTCATATATCTTTTGACCAAGTTTGGAAGTAATTGGTTGATATTTGTCAATGCTAGAGTCAGTAGAGTGTAAACAAAGTGAAATACAGCAATTTTCGAATTCAAGGGCTAATAACTCCAGTTTCTCTGGTCCGATTACACTCATACTCACACTCATCCAAAATCTTTTAGTCATGTATATTTTGTGCTAGTTTGGTGCCGATTGATTGATAATTGTAGATGCTAGAGTGAAAACAATGTCAAATACATGTATAGCAATTTTTCTAATTCAAGGGCAAATAACTCCGGTCGTTCTGGTCCGATTAGACCCATAATCAAACTTATCTGAGATCTTATAATCATATATATTTTGACCAAGTTTGGTGCTGTTTTGGTTCATATTTGTAGATACTAGAGTGTAAACAAACTGAAATATAGCAATTTTTATAATTCAAGGGCAAGTAACTCCAGATGTTCTGGTTCGATTAGACCCATAGTCGAACTCCGACATCCGAGATCTTATGGTCGTATACACTATGACCAAGTTTGGTGCTGATTGGTTGATGTTTGTAGATTCTACATTGTCAACAAGGAAATGTGAACATAGGACGGACGGATGACGGACGCCGACGGACGGTGAGTGATCACAATAGCTCACTCTGAGCACTTTAGTTCAGGTGAGCTAAAATTGGATACTTTATTATTCTAACATGACTAGCGAATTCGGCTCTATAAACAAAGTGCAAGGCAAGCGTGGTAAAATCTGCAACATACCATGCAGAGTTATGTCATTCTTTATAAAGTAAGTTGGTGAGTTATTCAATAGAACATTGCCTTCATCCGCGTTTTTACTCTAAGGATTAATTTGTGGAAAATCATTTTCTCCCAGGAGTTTTCGTTTGTTTTGTCGATATTTTCGTTTTATCGACTTGTTCGAGGTTTTATCTTGAGCACACGTGGTGTGTTCGTTTGGTACCGTTCGTTTACGTTCCTATTTCTGTTTCGCTATATCGTGGATATGGCAGATAATAAGGCGAAATCGTCGAAAGAAAAGGTGGATACTGCACCTAAGAAAGCCAGTAATTCGGGGAAAAATCCTGTTCCTTCGCAGAAGGAAAAAGAAGATTCGAAAGTCTTGCAACTCTTAAGGGAAATGAAGGCAAAAATGGACAAGTCCGAAGAAATGTTGAATACGGTTACGAAAAGGGTCGAGGACCTTGAGAATACTGAGAAATAGCACACGTGGTGTGTTCGTTTGGTACCGTTCGTTTACGTTCCTATTTCTGTTTCGCTATATCGTGGATATGGCAGATAATAAGGCGAAATCGTCGAAAGAAAAGGTGGATACTGCACCTAAGAAAGCCAGTAATTCGGGGAAAAATCCTGTTCCTTCGCAGAAGGAAAAAGAAGATTCGAAAGTCTTGCAACTCTTAAGGGAAATGAAGGCAAAAATGGACAAGTCCGAAGAAATGTTGAATACGGTTACGAAAAGGGTCGAGGACCTTGAGAATACTGAGAAATACGATGATTATGGTCACTTTGGACATCACTATGAATACGATGATTTTTACGAGGAAGATTGCTATAACGAGGCCGATTTTTCCACCTCTGCAAGTGGTTTAAAACGATCTTGCGAGGAAAATAAGGATGACAACAACAATAAGGCTGTCGTAGACAGTCGTTTTTCATCCCTAGCTAAAAGGTTTAAGGGGCAAGAGGTGACTGATAAGGACTTGGATTCTGTTTTGTCCTCAAATATTTCTGATTTGTTCAGGAAAGGGATGGAAGAAGAACAGTATAATGAATTGTTAAAGGATAAAAAATTGTCACGGCCGGCTAACTGTGAGGGGCTCAGTTGTAAAATGTAATCAGTTGGTATGGGACTTAATTTCACCCAATGCTCGTACAACAGATAAGAAGTTATAAGATATTGAAATTTCTGTTGTTAATTCAGCAACCATTTTAGCCGAAATGGTAGATAAAACAGCTAAAATTGAAAAACAAATAAAAGAGGAGAGTGATGACATTTCTTACATAATTGATCACTCCAATAATGCAATTGCCTTGCTTGGACATGCTAACAGACAAATAAACCTGTAACGTAAGGACTTACTGAGGCCAGAGCTCAAAAATGAATACTCCCACCTTTGTAACCATACAGTACCCTATACATGTCAACTATTTGGGGACCAAGTCTCGAAGGCAGCAAAAGAAATCGAGGATGCTGCAAAAATCGGGAGCAAAATGCAATATGGCCAGTATAGAGGTGGATTTAGAGGAAGCCGTGGCGGTTTCCGTGGACGACTCTGTGTTAGGTCCAGAGGTTTTGGCCGTGGACGTAGCTATTTTGGTGCACATTCAAGTCAGTCTGGAGGCGATCGAAAAAACATGCTAAGGAGTGGAAGTCTGAGGCTCCCCGCGAAAAATTAGTTGATACTCAGGTATGTAAATCTTTAGCTGGTAGACTAAAAGACTATTTACAAGAATGGAAAATGTTGACAAGTGATCCATCAATCTTAGATATGGTTGAACATTTCCACATTAAATTCATTACTGACAGTCCACCTTGTCAACCAGACTTGATCTGCCATGCTTTCAGTGAAAAAGAAACCATAATTAACGACCGAGAGATTGAAAAGCTGTTGTCTCAGAAAGTAAATGAGGAAGTTGAATTTGCTGAAGATCAGTTCATTTCACCAATTTTTATTAGGGAAAAGAAAAATGGAGAATTTAGATTGATATTGAATTTGAAAAAGTTAAATGAATGTATCCCATACAATCGTTTTAAGATGGAGACTTTTGAGATAGCTCTTACAATGATAACTAAAGACATGTTCATGTGCAGTCTTGATATTTGCCATGCATACTATTCTGTTCCTGTTGCTAGAGAGCATAGGGAATTTCTATGCTTTGTGTGGCAAAAACAAATTTACGAATTCACATGTCCAAATGGTCTGTCATGCATGCCGCTGAAATTCACAAAGGTTCTCAAACCTGTATATGCTAAATTGAGAACTGATGGTCATGTTTGTACAGGTTTCAATGATGATAGCCTTTTGGGTGGAAATAATGAACAAGAATGTTCAAATACTTTCGAGACAGCAGGTTCTTTGATGAAAATTTTAGGTTTCTTGCTCAATCTGAAGAAGTCAATAACAGTTCCTACTAAAAAGTTATCTTATTTGGGTAATAACATCGATTCGGAAAAAAATTGTAGTCACTTTACCAGCCGAGAAGATGGAACGAATTGAAAAAGAATGTAGAAATTTGTATAAAAAACAACATGCAACAATTAGAAAAGTTTCTCAAATCATTGGAATTATAGTCTCAAGTTTTTCAGCAGTTGAATATGCAAAGTTGCATTACTAGTCCGGTCTGTTAGCTCAAAAATGTTTACTCGCCGGACGAAAGTGTGAAAATTTTATATGATGTAAACAATAAGTTTCTAAAACGAAAAAAAGGGGTGTGCCCGATTTTAAGTCCCTAGATCAATTTTTATTGCGATTTGAAATTCGGATAACTGTTCTGTCCGAATACTCTTCCTTTGTAGAACAGTAATTTGGTTGTTTCCCGTTTAGTCACAATGTATGATCGACAGAAAATGGTGTTTCAGAAGTATTTTGCCATTTTGAAGGCATAGCTGTATTTAGGGATTGATTTTATGAATATTCTATAAGTTTTTCGTATCTGTGTGTTTATCTGTCCGTCCATTTGCCTGTCATTTGCTTGCACTTTATACACTTAAAAAGAACTGACTTTGAATTTCGCGTTTAGGATTCCTTTGAATTTGGTCGATCGGCAGGACAAATCAAATTGCCTTCAGATTTCCGCATACAATGCAATAGGTGATTTGCCGATTACATTTGACATAACGCATATTTTCTTTTAATCCAAAGCATTTTTTTTTCAGTGACAAATGCTGTATGTTCCGTTCGCAAACCCTTTAAATTTGGACAAATTCACAACCGAAAAGAAAATGACATAGCAAAAAATCTAGAGGAAATCAATTCTAATACAATTTAGTAATATTTCGTGGTATTGCTTTTGAAAAAAAATAATCATAAACAGACAAAATATGCATTTTATGAGATCGTATTTAAATAAAGAGCATATAGAGACTAAGAATGAACCCTCTGTAACCTGTGTATAATTCAAAATCACGTCCATTAATGATCACCACACGGGTAAATTAATATAAAACAAAAGATACAAAGAGTCAGTTTAATGTGACACATGTTTGGAAATCTGTACGAAGACAGTACATTACAACTCTTCTAAAGGTCACCCACCCTGCAGTGCGATACCGAGATCAAAGGAACACCGAGTTAACCCTTTACCCATTTTTCACATCTTTAAATGCTCAAAATGAAGTTTGAATAAATATTTTGTGAAAACGGTATGGAAGGTTTGAAATTTGATCTGAAGCCGCGTTTCTTTTTCTCATGATCTATAGCATGAAGTTATTCGTCAATAGGAACATGCCTGAAAACGCAACAAAGACGGTTTGATAATAGTGCTGTAATATCAGTAAATGGACTGTCCCTGTCTCCCTGAAGACACTGGACAGCTACTTAACCTTTTACCAAAGTATTTCGTGTTTTGGCGACCCGAAAAAAAGGGGGCACACGTGCTGATTTGTCCCACTTTCTATTTTTTGTCTCACATCCCCAACCTCAACACCGCCCCCACCCCCCGCAAAAAAAGGTAATCAATGTATAGTTCAAAAATATCTGTGAAAAATGAATTTTCAAAGTGTGAGAGAAAATCTTGGGGAAAAAAAAAAGCAATCTTTCTCCAGCTTCAACAATATGTTTTACTTTTTCAAGGACAATTACAACCATTTGAACCACCTTTATTCTATCGTCTACATATGCTGGGTATAGGGCAAAAACCCAATGGAACAAAAGCCCACTGGACAAAAGCCCACTAGGTCAAAAACCCACAGGAACAATAGCCCAATAGAACTTTTAGTTCTAATCATGTATGGAATTAATAAGTTTCGTATATATTATGTGACTTGTCTCTACAAATAGCAGAAAACGTTATGTGAAAAGCAGAAAATGCTGATAAGCAGCATTTTCTTCTTTTTTCACATGGTTGTTAAAAGAGTGAGAATTGTTGCAGAGAATTAAACATTGAGAAGAAAAAAAAAGCAATTTGATCATTCTGATCATTAAATCTCTGTGTTTTTTCTACAAAAATGATTAAAAATTATTTTTTATATACTTCTTTTTATAAGCAGTGGGCATTTGTCCTCCCTGTCAAAATTAGCAGTGAGCTTTTGCCCAGTGGGCTTTTGTCCAGTGGACTTTTGTCCGTCGCCCATATACTAAGTATATGGACGTCGTCGGGTGAAAACATTCACCGTAACTATTTAAAACCCTATCCCGCATACCACAAGCTTTTCACGACCCTGAGAAATATAGTTTTTAAAAATGTTGTAGAAAAGTGATAAAGTTCTGGTAACCACCTTTTTCTCCTTTTCCATTTGCTATCCTTCTTACAAACAATTTCATTTTTTCAGGTCACATTCAAATTGTCTGCAAAGGCTTGCAATTATGGCAAGTCTCAAATTTTCGTTTGGTAAAGAGTTGATGAAGAATCAGTATTGTAAAAACTGTGGAAAAGGGAGAAAAATAACATTAATATAACTGCAGTAGACCTTTCCTATTTTTTATGTCTGATTGATCAACTAATGTTTGGCGAATTCCGTGGCTAGGTTTTTTAACGTACTGGCTCGAAATCCAGGAATCGGTAGTTTGATTTATTTAAACTATTAAAGTAATAATTTTTGTTTAAAAAAAATCGTTCCAGTATTCTGCAAATAGACAGAGACAGTTTATTTACCAAAAAACTGGGATATTATACATTTTCAAGTTACAGCGAAACTCCTGACTTTGAAATAATATTTAAGGTCTCTATAGTTGCATTTTTGTCATGTTCCTGTTTGAACTACCTTATAAATTTACTGTCGTAATAACAAAATTCAATTCAAATCTCAAACCTCCTATTTCTTCTAGAAAAAACAGAACTTCGAGCAGAGCACCGACTAACACACACGAGTCATAATTAAGTGTTTATCCCGTTCAGCCTTACATTGATACCACTTGTAAAGGTTTGGAATTATTAAAATCTGTTCCAGGGGATAAGTCTGTTCGAATTACTGGACCTAAAAGATGCATTTTTCTGCCCGAGCATCTTTTTTTTTTCGGTTTTCAAATGCATTATTATGTAACCTGATTTAATCGGCCCCAGTTTAACTGTATATCTGCACTTATTTCTTTCGGAATGGGCTGGAGGATTTTTTTTTTCAAATTATTAAACCTTATCCTACTAATTAAATGACACTTTAAAGCCGATCGTAAAATCCCAAATTTTATTTCAGAGGAATATCTCGAGGAAAAATATCACCGTATCAGACAGTGTAGATGATCTAGGATCAGACTGCACGTTCTTCGTAGTCTGATCTTAGTCTATCTTGTCTGCAAAAGATCATTTAGTCGCGCTTGGCAGCCTAAGGGTTAATGCAGTCTGCATACTAAAAGTTCTATCAACACGCCCGACAGAAAATAGCGCTTATGGTACTGCTTTACTCTCTGAAGTCTACCTAAAGATTGATAAAACGACATTTCTTTTTTTTTGTGTGTATCTTCGAAAAAGATGATTAATAAAACTACCGGCACAGCCGTTTTAGGTTTTCTGACCTTTCAAAAATTTCGGAACTTCATATAAAAGTGAAAAAATTACTGAAATGCCCATTCTGGGTATCATTTCGGATTTATTCATATCTCTACTACTGAAAATAAACCAAAATCCACCTACAAAGTAAACAAAAAAAAAAAAAACCCAGATTTTCTATAAAGAAATGAAGTTCTCTTAAATTTGAAAGCGTTTTGATCGACCCTCAGTGATCAAATCATTGTGAGATACTAATATATATGTTCTGATAAAATACAAAGGAAGAGTATTCGGACACCACATCTATCCGAATATATAATAGGCAGTAATTAATGAACTAGGCCACTAAAAACGGGCACACCAGGCGCAAATGGTTCGGAATGATGTCTATTAACTGTATGCAAAATTTGTTGCTTTCGTCCGGAGTGTAAACATTTTGCTAAAAAATCGAGTTAACAGACCGGACTATACAGGGAACTTGAAAGAAACAAAATTAGTGCCCTGAAAAGGCATATGGGGACTATGAAGCTGAAATGCCGATATCTGAGAGCATGAAGTGTGAACTAAAATGGTGGTTCACGAAGGTACATACTCAGTACAGACGCATTGATAAAGGCAACCTTGAAATTTGCGTTACAACTGATGCCAGTCTTCTTGGCTTGGGGGCTGTCTGTCAGAATTCAAAAATTGGTGGTCGTTGGACTGAAAACGAAAGGCAAAAGCATATAAATGAGTTGGAGCTTATGGCTATATTATTTGCTCTGAAATCATTTAGAATTTTAATCACTAACAAACATGTAAAAATTTTAACAGACAGAACAACAGCAGTGTTTTACATAACTAACATGGGCGGAATTCAGTCAATTACATGTGACAAAATAAGCAGAGATATTTGGGCATTCTGCATTGAAAATAATATTTGGCTTTCCTGTTCACACATTGTGGGCAAAGAAAATGATGCAGACAAACCATCATGAGAGTTTAACAATCGTACAGAATGGTCATTATCAGTTGAATGTTTTTAGACCATTTGTAGTGTGTTTGGAACAGCGTCAGTTGATCTCTTTGCCTCTAGATTAAATACTAAGCTATATGTGTACTGTGTACTGAAACCAGATTCAGATGCTAGTTACATTGATGCCGTCACATTGAATTGGTCAGATTTTCAGTTCTACTATATTTTTCCGCCTTTCTGTTTTTTACCAGCCTACATTCGCAAGATCAAACAAAACAATGCAAGGGCCCTGATGATAGCTCCAGTATGGCCAACACAAACATGGTTCTCCATTCTAATGAAGATACTCGTTCAGGAACCAAGAATTCTGCCCAGGAAGAAAAACCTTCAACTTCCCCATCAAAACATCGAACATCCACTACAGAAAAAAAAAACTAGTTCTAATTGCATGCAGTGTGTCAGAAAGGCTTACAGAAAACAGGGATTTTCAAGAACGGCTACAAGAATTATCATGTCGTCATGGCGAATTCAACAAAACGCCAATATCAGTGCTATATTTCGAGATGGATTCAGTACTGTGATCGACAGCAAATATCTCAATTTTCTGTTTCTGTAAATGACGTAATAGAATTCTTGACAGAACAGTACAATAAAGGATTGGGGTATAGCTCACTAAATACTGCTCGTGGAGCTCTTTCTTCTTCAGGAATTAACATTGAGACATTTCCAGCCGGATCTCATCTTACAGTAATCAGGTTTATGAGAAGGGTGTTCAATCTTAGAGCACAAACACCAAGACACACAGAAACATGGGATGTCAATTTGGTGCTTAAGTACCTCAGGAAGCTATTACCAGTTAAAACTATTTCCCTAAAAGATTTAACATTGAAATTAACCATGTTGTTGGGACTTACGAATGCAGCTAAACTTCAGACTTTATATGTTGTAAGTTACAAACAGTTAAAAAGGTTAAGTTCAGGTTATCGGTTATGGTTTAACAGTTTGCTAAAACAAAGCCGGCTAGGCTTTGACCAAAACTTTTTCATATTGAGGGCATACCCTCCAGATAGGAGGCTTTGTGTTGTTACTGTGTTGAAGGAATATTTGTTAAGCACCAAGCCATGTAGAAAGAATCATGCAGATGAAAGTTTACTGGTTAGTTACATCAAACCATATAAACCGGTAACTCGTGATATAATAAGCAGATGGATTCGTGTTGTAATGGCTAGATAGGTCCTGATTGACGCAAGTTTGGGG
Source organism: Tridacna crocea (assembly GCA_943736015.1). Lineage (NCBI taxonomy): Eukaryota > Metazoa > Mollusca > Bivalvia > Cardiida > Cardiidae > Tridacna > Tridacna crocea. The sequence goes on from OX031070.1 coordinate 29,665,071, forward strand.
CACATAGTATTCGTGCAGCATCTACGTCCAAAGCAAAAGCTATGATGGTGCCAATATCGGATATAATGAAGACAGCAGGATAGTCTCAAGAAAACACCGTTGCAAAATTTTATCATAAAGAAATTCAGCATGGAAACAGTTTTGCAAAGGCAGTTCTTAAGTTGTAAAATCACACATCAGGTACAAATTGGTCATGGTCCCTGTATGCTTTTAGTTTTCAAAATTGTTTGGTCGTAAGCTTTGAAGTCTCATTTAATGACGACTAAACCATTGCAATTTAGAATTGAAAAATTAAACGAGACTTACCTTGGTTTAGTCGATGTTTGATTGAAATTCTATGAGCAATGGGAGTTTAGGAGGCATTAAATGCCGCCCCACCCTCCCATTTCTCATTGCGCTTACAACTTGGTTGAAATCAAAATACAGAAACTTTGTCCATTTAATTAAAAACTGATTTGAAATGTTCAAGTTCAAAGTTAATGGTACGCTCTTACAATTTTGTCTTTAAAACTTACTGCGCATGCGCGGCACAAATCTCATTTTAATGCCTCCTAAACTTCCATTGCTCATAGAATTTCAAACATCGACTAAACCAAGGCAAGTCTCCTTTAATTTTTCAATCATAATGTAGACTTACTTATATATAGAAATGACACTACAAATAGTTTTTAACATGTCAACCGGTTTCGCTTTCGCTCATCAGGGCAACGCTATATCGATATCCAGTATTATAACATTACTTGATTCTTTAATTTCAACCAGTGACTTCACAGATATCGTATTGGGTTGGGAAAATCTCATACATTTTTTAAGGACAACAAATAATTGAGAATAAACACGGTGTAGGACCGGAAGTTTACAGTGTTTGAGATTGTATGTCACTTGGGAGTCTGTACAGCGGTGAAATGTCACTTGATCGTTGAAAATTGCTAACACACGGTAAGTAAAGCTGGTGATTTTTCATTTATTTTGAAAGCTGTTATAAAATCTTCATATCCAGTTGTTTGTTTGTTAATCATAGAGCGTATCAAGAACACTCATGTGCTCTGAAAAGCTTTCCTGGAGAAATGGGGATGCCTTGATCATGTAACCATACTAAACTACAGATGATTTTGCCTAAAAACAACGGGGTATTTTGTTTGATTAATCATCTTTAAAAGCTTCTTTGCTGAACGGAAAATGTATAGACAGTTTCTTTATTCACTTTTGTTTGAAAACATGTAAAGAATTGGTGACAAAATCGACTACAATCCTCCTAATCGTTCGTTTAAATGGAATTTGTACTGTCACTTGATAAGCTGTTGTACAGTCACTTGAGATCTACAATATTTTATACAAGTGACAGTACAAAATTCTGTTGGTAGACATGCTGGAATTTCGTCATTTTAATCGCTTTTAAGGTCACTACTTGGAACTTGTTGATGAAAAGAGAAAGCAGACACATCGGCAGACCCTTTAATCGTAGAAAGAACTCTCTCGGTTGCGCTAATGCGAAAATTCTGCTATTTTTTGTAGTCGAAAATCATTTAAATTTTCTCACATCAAGATGATAAAGACATTCTAATTGCTATAAGGAGGTTGCATATTGCACGATCAGGTGCCTGGCATGTTTAATATATATCAAAAGTACATGTGGATGGAAAGAATTCAATTAAATATAAAAATAAATGAAAAAAAATATTAACTTGACTTACCGTGGAAACATAGTTTCCTAGAATCAAGTGGCATTTCGCCACTGTACAGACTCTCAAGTGACATACAATATCAAACAATGCACACTTCCGGTCCTACACTGTGATAAAGGTATCTCTGAGATTTTGCCACAACTGTTCCATCCAAGTTGTGCACCATGACCTCAGATAACAGTTGGTTAACAAGGCAACCCTAGTGCAAAGGGACTTTGGGGCTCACAATAGCTGCATATAACATGTAAGATATAATTAAACGCAAAGAAGCTTTCAAATCATCAAAAATGTTGTCTTGTCAATGACCAATTAAAAATCACATTCACCAGTAATACATACAGTCCCTATCCCTCTTTTGATCCTTTAGCAAACAGAGCAAACCCATATCAAGCTGCTCCTGTAGGAGCTGTCTAATCAAGGTCTTCTGTGTTTGCTTAGACTGTTTATCCTCCATTTTGCATTGCAAATAAATTCAATGTTTCATGTACATTGTACTATCTAAGAAGTTATGCCGATTAACATCTTGTTTACCAAGATATTTTAAAATTCACAATATACATAGAAACTAAATTTCTCACAGCTCGAAAAGTGTTAAGACTGTAATTTCTTCCTTTGTCAATGCTTTTAACATTCTATTTTATTCTTTACCATTTATAGACATGTTTGGTTGCTTCAGCAGCATTATGAGTAATTTTTCATTATTCCCTCAATGTTTTGAAGTGTTGCGAATTCCAGAGTAACTTCTATTAAAGAGAGGAAGGGTCACTTATCCTTAAACCTTGTCCAATTATGAGAATTTTAGTTTCATCTGTATTGTTAATTTAATCAGAATTTCAAATCATTCTGTGCAAAAGGTATTCATGTGAAAGTGGCAAAATACCAAGCACAGGAAGTAGGCCTGAAGACAACTCATCTTCTGTGTCTCCAGGTGTTAACCCATTACCACACAAACCCTCCTTTTGACGCCTCTGAGAAAGAAGCCAATAGAAAACATTGTGGGGAAAAGGAGAAAATGCTGGTAACCAGCATTTTCTCTTTTTCCCCACAATGTTTTCTACACTTCGCAAAACAAATTTCAAATTTTCAATCACTTTTATTTTGTAGTCTGCAAATGCTTTCAATTTAGACGAGCCAAAAATTTTGTCGTTTGGTAATGGATGAAAGAGTTAGATTTTTAAAACTTAAAATAAAGTCTAGAGCCACACATAACATAATTCTGGAACTTCACCATGTTGAACAATATCATTTTAATTAACAAAAAAAGGTTTTTCTTCCAAAGTCTACAGCTCTCCTTCGGTTCTTCTATAGAACTGAACCCATAATCCAAACGTGTTCTTTTCAGATTCAGCTCATCTGGTCTTTGTACCACCTGTTGATTAAATGTATAAAAATTATTTTCACATGGATTCATATTCAAAATTGGTACCAACATCAATGATCTTTTTTTTCCCTACAGCATCAGATTCAATAACTCTTAATCATACTGCAAAATTGAAAGCATTTGCAGACTATTAAATAAATAAGACTAATGAATTGAAATTTGTTTTAGGAAAGGAAGAAAACATTGTGGAAAAAGGAGAAAATGCTGGTCCTTTTCCCTCAATGTTTTCAAAAGGCTTCTCTCACAGAGGTGTTAAAAAAAGTCAGGATTGTGTGGTAAAGGGTTAAGTACACTGTTCTAATAGGAATTCCAGCTAATTTTTACAGGGATCTTTTGTAGCCCAATGGTTAACATCTGGGATTTGAAACCCTGCATCTTTGGTTATATTCCCTTTCAAGGTGGGTGAGAATGTTGAAGTGTCTTTGAGCAAGGCACATTTTCCTAGTTCTGGTATTGATTAGTTATCCAGAACATGAATGGTTGAACCGTTGTCGTAAAGTACTAAAATACAGTTGACACAATGTTGGCGTGAAAAAAAACACAATAATATTCTCCTTCAAATTTGCTATGATTTATTTATGTTACAGTTCCTAATTCATTTGTATAATAGTGAAAAAGTTATATATACTGCTGTTTCACACGATGTCCTGTGTACAATTTTGAAAGTTTAAGTTTATTAATATGATAAAATAATAAAATAATTCGTAGAGTGTAATCATAATTGTTGAAATCTTGCAACCACACTTGCATGTTTAGTTTGTCTGAAAATTACTGCATTATTAGCATATCATATAGTTACTATTTTCAAACAAGAAACTAAAAAAGTAAACAAAAATTAAGACCTTGAAATATCTGTTTCTAGTAATCTAAATACTGGTTAAATGATTACTTTATGCTTTCTTTTTGAAATTGAATTTTCAACATCACTGACCATGTCAGTTCAACTTTCTCTGTTTTAATGGCTTACTCACACCAGTGTTCACACAGCCTTGTATGTCGAGGTCACTTGAATAAGGAGTGAGAGTTAAAATTTCTACCCTAACTTTTCGGTCATATTACAAGAAACAGACATTATTTTTGAGGCTTTGACAACAAAAATAGCAACAAACAGGTTGGAATGTTAAACTACACATAACTGGAGTTACTCACAATGGTATTCAAATTTTCAGACCAATTTCTTAGAAGATTACTTCCCACACCATGTATAACTGTACTGAAAAATGCACAACTATCTATTATTGTAATTTCTGATAATTTTGATATCCAGACTTTTTTGCTTTTCCCACAATGTTTTCTACTCTTTCAGACTATCATTTGAGCCACATTCAATATGTTGCCTAGCTGATCAAAAATTTTATTGTATGGTAATTGGTTAAATCAAGAAGTTAAAATTACCTTCACTCAGAAACAAGAATAGGATTGTGCTGTCTACCATCATCTTGTGTGCACTGTATATCTTCATGGCTGGTGTATGACTATATAATATTATTCTCCGCGTTACAGCGTATAGCGGAGAATTGTTGTCTCAATCGAAGTGACCAAAACCGGTTATGCAAGGTTTGGTCAGTGGGTTCTAATAATAGACGAATATTAGATACGTGGTCATTTCTAGCGAGACCTTCACACTGGCAACATCGTCTTCTCATCATGTCAGACATTGAAATGCAAAATGAGGGCGGGTCGGAGAAACTTCACCAACTTGTTGAAGAGAAGATGAAAGCATCCTTTGCTCGTCAGAAAGAAGAATTACTACAGGGAATGGGAAGCTTATTTGACAAGATAAGTGCAACCAGTAACTTTTCCCAATTAGACAAGCTCGATTGTTTGTTAGCTTCGGAAACTCCAAAATTCAAGAGAAAAAGTAACGAAGAACAATTTCGTTTTAACACCAAAGTATCGCTTAAACTGTCTGAAGCAGAAAAGTCGTTGGAACTAAACTCTGTTCAAGCTTTAGATAAACTTACAGAAGGTATAGTCCGTCTTATTATTATCATTATTTGTCTTGTTTTCGAAGCCTTTATTTCTTAAAGGGTAATAACAATAATAAAACATTGCCGCAAAAAGAGGTTTTCAAGAAATCGATATACATATTTTTCACTTTCATTGCGGCATAAGGAAATTTTAAAGAATTTTCTTATTCATTTTTCAAAATATTTAGTATCAAGGAAAACGTTTCAAATCCAAATTTCTCACTCAAAAATATTTGTTTACTTGATCTTCAGGTAACCGTTCGACATTTCCGTGTATTTAAAGGAACGAATAGAACGTAGTTTCAGAGAGGCAGAGCAGTCGGCGGCTCCGGTCGTTTTTACTAGTGTTAAAAAAAAAAAAAAAAAAACCGTGTTAAAACCAGTATATTGAACCTTACTTCATATTTTTCAGCTAAAGACATGATAGCCCACAGGCAAAAGCTTATCAGAATGGCCGATTCTAACGAACTGGGATGGCGTATGGTCCGCGAATACGAGTCCAATCCGTTGGCAGACAATTCAGACGACGAACGTCGAATGTACAGGGCGGAGGCTAGGGCATCGAGGAAGTTAAAAGCGGAGCGTTCAAAAAAGGCAAAACAATTCAGATCCACGCCGTATCGCAGAGTAGATAGTCAACCATCAGCAACTACAGCTACGAGCACTACCTCCTCGAAACCTGGGTTGTGTTTTCAATGCGGCAAAGCAGGCCATTGGAAAAAAGAATGTCCTGGATCTTATAACAATAAGATGAGTATTGATCTAAATTATTGTTCTATGAGGCATTTAAATCCCAAAGCTGTTAGTAGCACGGAAAACAATGTAAGTAATGTGGGCACTGGTTCTTCCCAATACTGCTCTCCCGTTGGGCGGCTAAAATCAAAAGCTGAGAGATGGAAGTCTGCAAATGCGTCTGCTTATATTTACGAAGTAGTCTGTTCAGGATACAAGATACCGTTCAAAACTTTGCCTAGTTCAACAATTTTGAAAAACAACAAATCGGCTAGACACAATCCGCAATTTGTCGAGCAGGAAATAAAGAGTTTGTTAGATAAAAATGTAATTAGCCAAGTCGAAGACAAACCTCACGTAGTCAATCCATTGACCGTTGCATACAATAGAAAAGGGAAGCCTAGGCTAGTTTTAGATTGCAGACATATTAATAGGAACCTGCATTTATTCAATATCAAGTTCGAAGTTATTAAAGTGGCTGAAAGTCTTTTTGGTAAAGGTTCTTTTTTGTTTACTTTCGATCTGAAAAGCGCATATCATCATATTGATATATTTCCGGATCATAGGACATACTTGGGATTTTCTTGGAATGTAAACGGTAAAATATCGTATTACGTTTACAATTCGCTCCCATTTGGAATATCGTCTGCAGGTCACATTTTTACTAAGGTTACGCGTGTTGTCTTGACTTATATAAGATCGCAAGGATTCAAGATTGTCATGTTTTTAGACGACGGCATAGGCGGCAGCGAGAACGTCGACGAAGCTCGTTTGGCTAGCACATTTACCAGATCAACATTATTAGAATTCGGTTTTTTGATTTCAGAAGAAAAATGTTCGTGGCAGCCATCTCGTAGAGTTGTCTGGTTAGGGCATGTTTTTGATTTTATATCAAACCGCCTTTATATAACGGAGGAAAGAATAAGCCGTTTACTAAGGTCAATAGATTTAATTTTGGAAATTATTTATCGGGATAAGTACAGTCTTCTGCCCGTTAGGAAACTTGCGTCCGTTGTCGGTCAGATTATATCTTTATATACAGTTCTTGGAAACAGGGTAAGGTACAAGACAAGAGAGTCCTATATCTGTATTCTATCAAGAGCGAGCTGGAATTTGCCCGTGATTGTCTCGAAAAAAGCGTTAGACGAATTAAGATATTGGAAAAGTTCTGTAGAAAGTTTAAATGGCGCTGGAAAGCCATTGCACGATTTGGTTTTGTACGATTATTTATTATTCAGCGATGCAAGCAGCTATGGTTACGGTGGGTATGTAATGAAAAATGAAATTTTTGAAGAAAACACCAATAGTAGGTATAGATTCCCAGAGGATATTACGGGAGATTTGGCGCAGTTAAAGCGGTTTCCGGGAGTGAGGACCTCGTTTGACGAGGGTCGTCGTGGTAGGGTTACAGGTTGTGTTTCCAAGCACACGCTCCAGGAAGTGAGCACCTCGTTTGACGAGGGTGGTTGTAGTAAGGTTACATGTTGTAACTTCATGTTCCCGGAAGTGAACACCTCGTTTGACGAGGGGGATACAAACTTGACGCTCCCGGAAGCGAGCACCTTGTTGGACAAGGGTGGTTGTAGTAAGGTTTTAGGTAGCGACGTCACGATCGCAAAAACAAGCGTTGTTCATGGTTGTTCACATGTAAATGCCAATGGGTCAGACGACAGTTTGCACGTAATAGGGCGCTGGGATACAGATGAAATGTTAAAAAGTTCCACTTGGAGAGAAGCTGAGGCAGTGAATAGAATATTAAAAAGTCATTGTCAAATTCTTCAGAGCCATTCAGTTAAAATATACACAGATAATAAAAACGTTTGCTCAATTCTGTTAAATGGAAGTGGTAAAAGAGACTTACAAAATATTGCTTCGTCTTTTAATACATTTTGTGACAGAAATCACATAAAGTTCAGTCCTGAATGGATTCCTAGAGAAGAAAATCAATTAGCAGACCATCTGAGTAGGTGTGTAGATAGCGACGATTGGTCTATTTCAAATGAAATGTTCACATGGTTAGATAGATTGTGGGGTAAACACACAGTAGATAGATTTTCTTCACATTACAACAACCATTGTTCACGTTTTAATTCAAGATAGTGGGTTCCCAAGACAGAGGGTGTAAATGCCTTTGATCAGATCTGGCAGGGCGAAAATAATTGGATTGTACTTCCCCCTAGACTGATTGCAAAATGTTTGAAAAAACTCGAAAAAGAGAGGTGTAAAGGCACTCTTTTAGCACCAAAATGGATATCTGCTCCATTTTGGCCTTTGTTATGCGAGAAACCTGACAAGTTCAGAAATTTTGTAATAGATTACCGAAATTTACCAAGAAATGGAACTATTCACGCCGGAAAAGGGAATAACGGCATTTTTCAAAAGGACCCACTGCAGTTTGATGTATTGGCATTAAGAATAGATTTCACTATCTGAAACGGTATACGGTCTGTTTTCATTTCCGTATATTTAATATACATATCTTTTATGACAGGTATTGACCTAAGCAAATATCTAGACCAGAAAATGGCGGTAGCTGGCATACGTACGGGAGGCAGTTTTTCAGAGCATATGGCAAACTACGTTTTACAATCAAATGCTGACAGCACAGTCAAGAAATACAGTGGATATTTCAAAGTATTTACTCAGTTCTGTTTACGTCATTCATTAAGCGATAAACCTGCAGATGCTATGACAGTTGCAGCCTTTATGACCCACTTATTAAACGACAGTAAATCCTACAATGTTATTTCGGCGAAAGTATATTCTATTAAGTGGATGCACTCTATTTATGGGCTGACAGATCCAACAACCAATTCCATTGTTCAAAACCTATTGCTAGCTGCAAAAAGGATTCGTTCTTATCCGACGAACAAAAAAGACGTTATAGATTCAAAAGTGTTACTGAATCTTTGTACTCTTTTCGAAAATGAACTGACACTTGTTGATTTAAGAGATTTATCAATGATTTTACTGTGCTACGCAGGTTTTCTCAGATTCAGCGAAATGAATTCTCTCTTTTGTTCGGACGTATGTTTCAAAGATGATCACATTATTTTGAAAAATCGTAAAAGCAAAACGGATATTTTCAGACAGGGAAAGGAAGTTTTGATATCAAAAGGTAAAACATTAGCATGTCCATATAATATGCTAAAAAATTACATGTCATCTGCAGGTCTTTCAGTTACTATGAATTCTTATTTATTCAGACCAATGCTAAAATCCAAAGGAAAACATAATCTGATTTCAGAAAATAAGCCACTTAGTTATACGAGAGCAAGAGAGTGCATCGTTAGTAAATTACAGTTAGTCGCACCTGGGCTTAAGCTCGGGACGCATTCTTTAAGAGCAAGTGGGGCTACTTCCGCTGCCAATACAGGCGGTATTTCTGACAGATGTTTGAAAAAACATGGCAGATGGAAGACAGACACAGCAAAAGATGGCTATATTGTAGACTCATTAGAGAAACGTTTATCAGTTTCGAGATCACTTCAATTATGATAACATACATGTATATGTGAGAAAGTACTTAGTTTGATGAGTTTCATTTCGCACAATGTTTAATATTCGAAAGCAGAAATTGAATTTGAAAGCTTCTCTCTATGCTTTGTACATTCTATACGCGTCTCGCCTGCGCAAAACAGTTGTGGTGTTATGTTTTGTCTGTGACAGTATTGAGACGACATCTGTATGACTATATAGACAGATATCAATAGTGATCAATACCAGGTATTATATCACTGGGAAAATTCCAGATAATCAAAACTGATATGGTCACAAATCAGTATCTCTTAGTCACATCACCCTTAGTTCTGAAATATTGCAAAATGGCTTGTCTAGTCATAGAGAGTCCATAGTGGTCGCAAATGTACCTATTAAAAATTCAGCGCTTTAAGGGTTAAAGGTTACAAATATAGTAAAGCAAATTTTCCTCATTTACAAAATACTGAGTTCATTTCATTAAAACAAGGATTTTCTTAATGTAGGCTTAAAACATTACATATAGTTCCCCCAGGACTTTTTGTGCAGTGTTTTTTGTCCGCATTTAGTACACAATTACTTTAACCCTTTACACCATAAGGAATTTCTACGGTATCTCTAATTGACAATATATAACAGCAAGGATGAAGCCGTCTTTTTAGCTCACCTGAGCACAACGTGCTCAAGGGGAGCTTTTAAGATCACCCTGTGTCCGTCGTCCGTCTTCAACAATTCTTTAAACATCAACTCCTCCTAAACCGCTGGGCCAATTTGGACCAAACTTGACTGGATTGTTCCTTGGGAGGTCCTCTTTAAAAAAGTGTTCACAGAATTTGATTTCGTCAAAAACTCTGTGGTTGCCATGGCAACCAAATGGAACTTTCAAAGAAATACTTTGAAAATCTTCTCTGAAAGCGCTGGCCAGATTTTAAAATGATTTCACAGGGACGTTCCTTGGGTGACCCTTTTCAAAAAGTGTTCGCGAAATTTGATCCATCAAGAAACATGGCTCTGGTGAATGGGGGCTACTTCCACTGTACAGAAATGTAGAAATTCTTTAAAATTCTTCTGCTCTGAAACCGCTGGTCAGATTTTGAAATAATTTGTCCGGGATATTCTTTGGATGACCTTTTTCAAAAAATTGTCGCGACTTTTTGATCCGTCAAGAAACATGGCTCTGGTGAATGGGGGCTACTTGCACTATATAGAAATGAAGAAATTCTTTAAAATTCTTCTTTTCTGAAAGTAATGGTCAGATTTTGAAATGACATTTACAGGTGACCTTTTGAAAATTGCTTGGCAAACTAATAATTTTGTTTCCAATGATTCAATACTTCAAAAAAAAAAAAATATATATATATATAGGCTATAGTCCTCTCAAAAATTTAGGTGAGCTATCTAGGGCCATCTTGGCCCTCTTGTTATATGTATAGGACACCTTTTGATACCATAGAAAACATTGTGACAAAAGGTGAAATTGCTTGTCACGAGCAATTCACCTTTAGCCACAATGTTTTCTAAAGGCCCCTACAAGCAATGCGTAGAAACGAGTATCTATGGTGTAAAGGGTCACGATCTACATCTGAATGATTTTAGTATTTTGGTGTAGACACGTTTTGTTTGTAATTTCTGGATACAGAATTAAGCCCTACCTTAATGAATTGACCAGGAAAGTAGCCAGATCAGAGTCTATTAGCTCTTGGAATGAGTCATTATTGGGGTTGTCACCATTGTCCATCGGCAGATCTGGAATATTCTGCTTAAGTGTTAACAAGGGCACAAACTGATTTGGAATCCAGTTTGAAGGGACCATGTCTTCACGATTGCTAGTCCAGTATGACATCTTTCTTCCCTTGGAAGAATAAGCCTATTTAATGTAGTACGACAAAGTCCAGGTCCAAGATCTGGGTATACAGAGTACAGTTTACATCCAAGAACAGAGCACAGGGCCATAACCTGCCAAGTGCCCATGTATGTGTTCAGTTTCAATAAAGACATAACTTCTGCTTTGTAAATTCAGCTAACTTCATTAGCAGATATTACATGTCCTGGTATATACTTTTCCATAAACATAGCATACGTACTCAGCAATGATTTTGCCTCTGACGATGGTAATTTGGTTCCTTTATTTATGTAGGCTGTGTTGAGGTACATTTCACTATGAGAGACTATTTCCAAAATTATTCTGCATCTCATTTCTACATGGTTGTTTTCATGACCAAAAGCAAGAATACTCCCGGTTCTTGGAAGGCAGTTACCATCATCCAACACATTGGCAGCCACCTTTAAAACAAATTTTTCTGGTAATATAGTTTGACTAACCATGTCCCCTGTTAATTGTGCATCTAACGTATTAACTGATGGGTTGCATGACTAAATCTTTCTATGCAATCTGCAAGCAAGTTTGGTGTTAAAGCTTCCAGGTCTGAGTATTGTTTTACTGTTTGCAGTTTTTCAAGTTGCAGCTTGAAGTATCCATTTCTCCCCTGAACATCTCCTGAAACTAGGGGCTTTTCCACTGTTAAAGGATTGCCTTTCCCTGAAACTGGGGGCTTTGCTATTTGCTTCTAAACTACTTGCAAATGGAAGTTGATTCCTAGGCTGAAGATATTGCTGCATAAAATGGTCAACATATTTTCCATTCAAGCATTTGGATAAATCTTCAGCTTCACAATTCTTACAAAAGCATGACAAATTTCTTGTCATCAGCATACATAAATTTCCTTTTACATTAAGAATTTAGTGAAATCTCCGTGTATTTGGAATGGTTTTTACATCTGTTTCCGGTCTGTTTCTGTTGATGCCGTTCCCCTTCACAAACAGGAAGTTGCGTGTAGACAGTATCTCATTTGATATCAAGTTTGCTTGACAAAACTCGTAAATATCTTGTGCAGTTTAGAACAGCTTTATTTCCTATGATGGCTATATCCAATGCCCTATTAAGAATACCAGGTTCACCATCACACTCGCTTTTGCCATGCTCTGATCCGAAAAAGTTTCTATTAATCTGAGTTCTTTCATTCTCTAAGTCTGCAAACGGCCCCTTTGACTTATATTGGGCATTGCATCCATCGCTGAAAATAATTCTACGTTTCGGTTTGACAAATTCTTCAAAGTTCCTGTTTGCTATTTCCTCATAGTGATGCACTGCATGATGGTCATGGCAGTTATCCTCAGATATGATAATGCATGTGTTTTTGACCAAACCAGCAGCAGTCCGAAAATAGGTTACTATCGGATGTAGTGTTACCTGCTGTGAGGTATAAAACGCCGACTTGATTTCGCTCTGATGTTTAATTTCTCGTTTTTTTGCGAAGCCCATAACTTGAAGTACCGAATCAACTGGCAAACTTTTCTTCATGTGTTTGAAATGCATTTGCTACCATTGCGCTGTAAAATGGTGTTTAAATAAATTGTATCCTTGGGCCGGCTTTTTTATATCATTCTCAACCATTTCTTGAAGGACTTGGTCTTTACTGCCCTTCTTCGTTGTTCCCTTTTTACAATCATTTGTTTCTTTCTTCCAAGAGCTCCAGGTAAGGACTTTATCCTCTGGAATCAGTTCATAGAACTCCTTAAGGGTATTCTGGTAATCTGAACAATTATTACAAACACCATTTATACAGCCAATGTCATGAAACTGATCACTGTCTGGTTTTGGGCAAAGTAATGTGTCTGCAATTTCATTCTCACTTTTAATCTTACGATTCCAATCTGGAATTGCTCTACTCAGGGTCAACAGTTTAAATCTTATGTTTATACAGTGCATACAGCAACAATTTTCTCTGTGAGACTGCGACAAGAGACGTACATTTCTGTTACGAAATGCTGCAAATGTGCCCAGACTAACAGTTCTACTTGGATTTTCAAATATATATTTAGAGTGGGCAGCCTTTACTGATATTTGCATGGCATAGCCGGGCTCTGTTTGGTTGCATATATCGTCTGTGGCAGAATTCGTGATATGTCTTCTCGAATGTAGAACTTCTTGATCCCCAAAACATCCACTTTGCGCTTTCTTCTAAATTTACTTTCCTTCACCAATAACTTCGCCAAATTCAAAGTGGCTATCTTCTATTTTGCTACATTCTGTCTTAGAATCTTGGCTTGTCTGCAGGACCGTGTCATCTCCTGCAGGTCACTCAAGGGTCGTCTCTTTTTTGGTGTGGATCTTTGAGCAAGATTTACAACAACTTTTGCATATTTTTGCAGCCGTTTGGGCCATCACACCTCTTACTTTACTGGTTAGATTCCATTCATTTTTTTTTTTTTTTTTTGGTGTTGAATGGGCTGGATACATCTAATTTAGTGCTGGATTGTTTCATTTGGAGTCTCTTCTTTGCTTTTCTTTGTCTCCTTTTTTCGTATCCACATGTTTTTCTGGTAGGACTGATTCTCTCTTTCTTTCCTTTTCTTTTCTCGGTTGTACTCCCTTTTGGGCTGAATGCTATATCGCGTAAGAACAACTTGTTTCTTTGGTGGCACAGGTTTACTTGAACTGGTTAAACCAGTGTCCTGCTTTTTCTTCTTTTCTAAGTACTTCCTTTGCCTGTCTCTCTGTTGTTTTAATAGATGGGCTTTTTTGGCTAATAAAGAATCACTTATCCTTTTTACGGAAAGTTGCTTTTGAGACACTGTCGCCTCTCCTTGGCTCGTATTTTTTTTTATTTTTGGAGGTACACTTTGTACTTTTCTGGATCCGCCTCCTTTAACTTCATACAGTATGTTGTTGAGCGGTGCATTTCTCTTGTTAATACCTAAATTGAATGAGAAACACCGTTAGGAGGAGACCTTTCACAGCTTAGCTGCTTTAATGATCTCATTGATCTGTAACCGTGCTTAATAATATTTTCAAAGGTTATAAAGATGCTTTGTATATATATATGCCCAACAAGCAATGTCATGAATACATGGATCCTTGTAAAGTAAATCAATGAAGTGAAGAACAACATTAACCCATTACCACGCAATCCCTAATTTTGACGACCCTGAGAAAAAGGCCTTTAGAAAACACTGGACAAAGGAGAAAATGCTGGTAACCAGCATTTTCTCCTTTTCCCACAATGTTTTCTACCTTTTACAAGCCAAATTTTAAATTTTCAGTCACTTTTATGTTGCAAATGCTTTCAATTTGGACAAGCCTAAAATATTGTCATTTGGTAACGAGTTAAAGATACATCCTTACAGTTAGAGAAAAAAAAAAAACACTGTTAAAACCTGAAACTGTATGGAATGGCTCAGATTTTAGTCAGCTAAGTAAATATAAATAAATTACCAGAGTATATATATATAATGTAAGGGATAGACAAACTTAAGGCATTTGTCCTCGTTTAAAACTGAAAAGAACAACAATGCTTTCTTTGAAGGCTCCCAGAAAATGAAATGCATTTTGTATCCATTGCAATCTGCGTAACCTTGCAGCAGTCAGAGGCAACACTTGGCATAATGATACAAAAATAATGAAGTGTCATAAAATAAAGATGATATGGGTTTAAAAATTAGATGAAAATAAGTACAGATTGGCATTTGGTAAGGAGTTAAATATCTTGCATTGATCAGTACTTCTATCCTTGTCAATGTAAAATGCCCAAGTTATATCTAGGTAATCTGTAAACTTCCCATGCACACTTCATGTCCAAAAAAAATTGTTACCCGACAATTTAAGTCTCAAATATAATGGTTGTCCAAGGCCAACATGTGTCGAGCACGCAAACATTTAAGTTTTAAGCATGACTTTGACCTATAACCTGAATGATTTATCAGAAGTTAATTTCTACTCATAGACAAAAATTGTGCCAAATTATTTTGAAATCCAACCACATTTGTAGAAGTTATGGGCCAGACAAATTTGGACGACGGACACACATGTTCACTAAAATGCCATGATCACAACTATGTCTAACTCACCGCAAGCTGGTTAAAAAAAGAGGGAGGTTTTAAGTATCAACCCTAGTTAGCCTACACCGATTTCCTAGGCAGATCAAAACATATATATATTTTTTTTTTGTACAATGTAATGGTTATCTTTACTTAGTATTTAATCCTTTGTGAACCATCACAAAAAAAGGGGTTGTGGGAACTCTGTAAATCAAACCAAATGATACAGAAAGTTCATCTGGGCAGCATTTAACCCTTTATCTGACAACAAAATTTTAGACTATTCAAAATTGAAAGAACTTTAAGATGACCACTTAAATATATGGCTCTATCAGTGAAATTCAAGCCAGAAAGGCTAAAGAGAAAGCAATCTTAGAAAAGAAGAAAATGCTGGTTACCAGTATTTTTTTCTTTTTCCACAGTGTATTCCAGAGCCATCTGTCCAAGCAGCATTAAAACTCGTGATTGTGTGTGGTAATGTAATATAAATATCTACAAGAGATCAAGGCCAGTAAGGGTTGGCCATATGATAAGGTTTATTAACTAAAAAAGACACAGCAGGTCTAGCAAAGTGAAAAGTTTCTACCCGGAGCAACTTGCGCAGTTAGCCAAGTCTGATCAGGGTTAAATTTTTTGGGAAATTCAATGTCCCATTCAAAAAGGATAATTAGAGTCAGCTCTAAGCCTAAATGAGATCTCAAGGACAAGGTAAACTTTCATCATGGCGGGTCTCAAAAATACACATTTGCTGTACATAGCGAGGACCATAAATTATCTGCTGCAGACTTTGATTGTTTATCTGTTTATATAGGATGTGACCCACCCTATCTAAACGGGGTGAAAATTATTTGCTTGTACCTTGGATGAATATTCCGATACCAACCCTATGCCTATATCCATAAACATTTTGAATTCTAAAATAATTCAGATGAATGAGATTCTTTTGAAGACTTCCCTTTAAAAAGCAACCAAATTTCAGTGTGAACTTGAACTGGTGGATTAAACTATACAAGTATTAGGAAGATCAAATTTCAAAACGATTTCAAGAATGGGGTTAGGCTGTCCAAATCTGACGATCGCAACATATATTGCAGTCAAAGGCTGACGATCGCAACTTATATGGCCGTCAAAGGATGACGATCGCGAAAAATAATTGTACGGCTGGCCCAATTCATGTCTGTCAATAACTGACATCAGCATCAAAATTGTCCGTCAAAGTATGACGTTGTTTTCGGAAGTGGCCACTAACAGAAACTGGAGTGCAGATCTCAAAAATTAACTACTAAGCAGCCGTTACTAGGATGAAATATGAAGGGCTACACTATTTAAATGCTTTGAATCTCTTAGACATTACATTTTTTGCTAACCTCAGCAGTGGAGAATGTCACCAAAGTTTGACAGCCGTATAATCTTTCAAAATTTTTTTTTTTTGGCTAGGCCCACCTTTCACTCGTAATCCGCCATAATATTTCATTCGGATGAATTATATCGAGGGGGCGCTTTAGGCGCTTCATATATTGTATCGTATTTTTGATAACGCAGAGTTCAAAAGGAGAGAGAAAAAAAAACATGGATGTAAACGCTATGATAAATAACTGTTCCCGTATTGACCTTGAGGATTCTTTCTAGGAACAATAAGATTAATATTAAGTGCAGAGCAAACATCATTTTTATGACGGAACAGTCAGATGAAAAATCAATGTTTTTCAAACGACCAGTTTTAGGGTATTTCGTGTTACATTAACAAAATAAAATATTATGATGAAGATATATCAGAAAAAATGATTAATATAAAAGTTATACTTACTTTTTGTGTTTTCAGAAAAAATCACGGATGTAAACACACCAGTTGACAATATACGGGAGTTAAGTCCGTCAAAAAAGTGTTGCGATCGGGGTATTTACGGATTCGTTTTTGGAAGGCGAGATTTTCATTCTCGCCTTCATATGTCAACGCTCGGCAGCTTGCTGAAAATGCCTCTGAACAGCATTATCAAAACGCCTTTCAAATAGTTCGATACTTCTCGAGTACATTAGAACAAAATAGTGTCGAGACCATTGTAAATTTAATCAGAACTGCAAGAAGAAACTTCATGTTTCTAGAAGGAATGAAATCGAATTCGTAAAGAGCATCGTTTTTGACAAATGCAAAATACTTTGGATCAGTTCATTGATATAATCACGTTGCTACAGCAACGAATAAACCATAGCTATTATAAGCCAATCGAAAGCTACTAACATGACGTCATTCGGACCTACTTCCACTTCACAACGCATAAACAACTAACCAGTGGGATCGTATAATTATGTAAATTTACTATCCCAGAACTAACCAATCGGATAGCTTCTTTGAATGACGTACCGCTGATAGACCCCTTTCCTCTGTTGGCAACCTTATTCTGTCTTTGTGAGGGGTAAAATTTCAATGAAATAAATTCCTTTGAATCATCAAGTGTTTAAACAAAATTTTCTCTTTCAAAGAAATATTTTTCTTTTATCAAAGTTGTGCTTGACTTTGTGATTAATGACTAGGTTATTGTTACCCATCGGCGTGGCCAAGTTTTGATTCCGGAGACCCGAGAAAAGAAAGAGGTAAATCAGTTGAAATCACAATAGATCTGTCATTTCGAAGTAGTTCTGGTCAGTATGATGTACTGATGCATAGCCTGGGTTACAGGCTGATCACCTCTTTCCTTATATACAAGTATGATCGGATTTTACTACGTCAAAAATGACAATAACATGATCTGTAACTGTTTTAACATGCAAAGAATTTTAACTTCTTTTGGTCGTCACGTTGCTTAACGTTCAGCAATTATTCATAAATATTTAACCCTTAACCGCTCACTTGAAACGACTCTGAAATTCAAGCTTTTACAAACATCGAGAGGAGGGGAAATTACAATCGAAAACGGCATTTTTTCATTTTATCACAATGTTTCTACCCTATCAAAAACAAATTTCGTCACTAATTTGGGCCACCCTGAATTTGTCATCTGTATGAATCGGTGCTTTCAGTGTCAACTTAGTCTGAAATTTCTTTGTCAGGTAAAGAATAAACGCTTATCGCAATGAATTGTTATCATAATCACTTACCTCCGTCATTATTAGAACTGAAATCTTTACCTTATATATTCCCATTTATTTTCCTCGAAAGAATTTCTTTCAACTATACACTTTTTTCCAAAACTGAATAACAAAATGATGAAATTAACTTGACAGGGAGAATCCCCACTGTCCTAGAGTGCATCGGACATGTTCATGATTTTCTAAGAACACGGTCCAAGGGCCTGTATCTGTGTAACTGTGCACGATATATTATTGTCGAACAAAGGAATAGGGTGTATCTCAATATTGACGAATTGGCAATCATTTTGCTTTCATGTTTGCCGACAAGCTGAACGTACATTCCTGTTACGCGGGATTAATGAAAGACAAGCATTAATGTCAATGAACCCTTAGATCGTTTATTACGCCTGTCTCTTTTGAAGACAAGGCAGACGATTCTTTGGTGTGCACAGAATATGCAATCTTATGTCGGATTAGCTATATTGTAATAACACGACCAAAACAGCCCAGAGTGAGGTTGCAGTAATTAAGCATTTTGCCCGAGATGTAAAATGCCATTTTCATCAATCTAGCACTCTAGTACAAGGGTTAATCCTTTACCCCATAAGGCATTTCTATTGTATCTCTAATTGACCCTAAATAACACCAAGGATGAAGCCATTTATTATGTGTATATAACACCTTTTGATAGCATACAAAACATTGTGGCAAAAGGTGAAATTGCTCGTCACAAACAATTTCACCTTTTGCCACAATGTTTTCCAAAGGCTCCTACAAGCAATGGATGGAAATGAGTATCTATGGAGTAAAGGGTTAACAGAGCCATAGATTACAAGAATCGTATAAACGAAGAACACCTTCCAAAGTTCCTTATAGGACCTAAGAAGTCAACCGTCAAATGATGTTGGTTGGTTATCCTAGATAGGATGGTAAACATTGCGCAAAACGGAGAAAATGTTCGTTGCCAGTATTTTCTCATGTTCCTGCATGCTTTCAAAATACCCTTCCCTTTCTAAAAAGCCCCATTTTTTAAGGTCATTAAAACCCAGCACATGTATTGTAATCTAAATGTTAAATCTCCGTTTTGAACATTGAAAGTCGTTTGTTTTGAAAGTCTTTTTCAGTCTTGATAAAGTATATATTTCAAATAAAATGGTAAACAAATAAAAGAAAAGCCTTTTAACTGAACGACACTGAAATTTTGACAACCTTAAAGGAAAAAAAGCTTCAAAATACTTTTGGAAAAGGAAAAAACGCTAGTCACGAGTATTTTCTCTTTTTACCGCTATGTTTTGTACTTTTTCCCAGCCAAACGGCACATTTTCAGCTGCTCTTAACTTATTATCTGCTAATTGCTTTAATGTAGACGGCCCAAAGTTTTTTATTTTCTGAAGGGTTTTGTAAAGGGTTACTAAGATGGAAAACATTGTAGGAAAGTCAAACAAAAGGTTGATTATCATTATTTGCTACTTTTCCTACAATTCTTTGAAAAGCCTCTTCTTCAACATTGTTGAAAGTCAGTATTGTACTCTAAAAGGCTGAATCTCAGTTTCTATACTCTAAAATGTACCTTTCTAAAAACTCTTTGCTCTCTCAATAAAATTATCCATGGAGTAAAATGGTAAAGACTTTCAAGAAATTAATCATCTCATTACAGAGTTACAGTTTTAGATCTATCAAAATCGATTGCATTTTCAAGCAAAACCTATTCTTTAATCGTTTACCATACCCTATCAAGTACAGTTTTAACAACCCTGAGAAAGAGGCCATTTAAAAACTTAATTTTGAAAAGGAGAAACTTTCTTGACTCTTTACACGAAGAAAAATAATTCAGACTTTCCAAAATTGAATGCATTTTCAGGTAGCAACTTTTTGATCTGGCACCATTGATGGAACCTGTATGAAATAGGATGGAAGACATTTTAGGAAAAGGAAAAAATGTCAATTAGCACCGTATTCTCCTTTTCAGACCAAAAGTTCTCAAGCCTTCTTCCTAGACCTTTTAAACTCATTATTGGGCTAATAGAAGGTTAGATCTAAGTTTCTATACAACGTAACAACATATACGGGTAACAGCAAATTAAAACTCTTTGCTATCACATAAAACTTTTCCTTCAAATGAAATGGAAAGGAGTTTCAGAAAAGTCCATTCGTTTTAATTTTTTTCAACATATTTTCACAAGCCTTCAAGTTTGCTAAAACACAGGATGGTAAACTGGTCTTCATTGCAAAGGAACATTGCATAACTCTATAGATTTTGCTGTATCAGGAGAGACGATTTAAGTACAGGAAAATGTATTGCAATATGTTATGCATATATTCTAAACTCGCCTTCTAACAGTACTTTCAGTACTTTATCATTAAACACGCAATATATGGCCTTAAATCATTTTTTATTAATTTCAATGTATAGTTCTTTCAAATTAATCCCACATTCAAATTCCATTTCATTTACATGAAAATGTATGAAAATACAATATATTTGACGGACACATTCATTTTCTTAAATTAATGGAACATGTCATTCGGCTTTCAGTTCAATGCGAACACTTAAACAGTGATAACCAGACGGGTAGATTTTCTTGTCAACGCCAATTCTCATTTTTGAATTCTTTATTTTTTATCAAACTGTTGAAATAATCTTTCGGTCAACTTTGACATTATGTCTTTTGAAGCAGAGAGTTTTTTTTTCGAAAAGTTAAACTCTAAAATTATGAATATGGCCAAAAAGGGGTTCCCGGCTCTGAGCGTTCTAGTCTCTCTTAAGAATCAGAGTATCCATAGGTTTCCCATTCCGAAAACTAGTAGATCTAATTTGAACTCTTATTCGAACATTAATATTGATTGTATTTCTTCTCAATTGTATCCGCTCGATACCTCGGTAGATCATTTACCAATTCAGGTGTATGGTGACGGTAACTCTTTCTTTACTTGTATTCGGCCATGACAAATATTACAAGGAAATGCGTGTTAGGGTGGTTTTTGAAATGATTTTAAACTTGAAATTATATACAGATTGTGACACATTTTCAAACATGGCCAATTCCTACGGAATACCGTTAGGGCCATCGCCTTTGAATGTGCTAATTTGAAACGCGATACTCGATAGTACGATGACGATAACGCGAAACAACGAAACCACGATGGTGAAAACGCGATAGTATGATGACGATGCTACGATGGTGAAACCACGACAATACGATAGTACGATGATGATAGTGCTATATAGTATCATGTTTTCACCATAGTAGTATCGTATTTTCATGTTTTTACCATCGTGCTATCGTAGTACCGCATTATCATCATCGTACTATCGTATTATCGTCATCGTACTATCGTGCCATCGTCATCGTACTATCGTGGTATCATCATCGTACTATCGTGTTTTCACCATCGTAGTATCGTATTATCGTCATCGTACTATCGTAGTTTCGTCATCGTACTATCGTGTTATTGTCATCGTACTATCGTGGTTTCATCATCGTATTATCGTCATCGTAGTATCGTGTTTTCACCATCGTACTATCGCCTTCCGGTGCGCATGCGTATCCTCAAATATTCAATACCTACAGGACAACAGTACATATGGACGAGTTTATAAAAAGTCATTTTGTGAGAGGCTATACTAGTCCATATAGATATCCGATATTTTTCCAGTACTGAAGTTCTTTAACTCTTCCACTGCTCTTGGGGATTAAAATCGCTTTTGGAGAGCTGAAACTGTGGATTAGAAAGTGAAGTCTGCTACCTGACGCTCTTTTTTTTTGTGCAAAACCATCTTACAGTACAAGAGTAATCTAATTTCAAGCTTTGAAATACCCTGAATTTATCATTATTTTTCTTTTCGGTGGCAAAAAAATTACAGGAAACATTAACCCAAATAGATTGTGGAACAACACATACATGTAAATTTGTAGAAAAACATTTTCCTGTTCATAAGTATATATCCTAAACAAAGGTGAAATGGGATTGGTAAATCTAAAAAAATAGCAGTTAGATATAGGTTTGATTTGTTTGCGGAAGAAATACAGAAGTTTATGAAAGGAATATACACATTATCCTTTAGTTGTTTGGTTGTATGGTGTTTTACATCATTATCAGTATTATTTTAGTTCTATCACTGCAACCAGTCCACCTATCCATGCTTTCCCATAAATTTTGTTTCCGGTACTCCCCACAATATTTTTTTCGATCTACTGGCTGCTTTCCCACATAACTATCATCAGAACGATGATCAGCAGAGAGAGAGAAATGAATCCTGTCACAATGACTATCATCAATCCTCGGAAAGAAATTGGCCGAGGTGCGAATCGAACCAGTGACCTCTGTTCTCAAGTCTTGTACACTACCGACTGCTCAAGATACCAGGGCTTGGAGGATTATGCTCTAGACAATCAGTCGTACCCAATTATGGGAAAAACAAAAGAAGCAATTTCCCCCCCCCCCCCCAAATACCCCTTTCTGAAGTGACTGATACAAATTTGTTGAAGTCAAAGGCAAAAGTTCTTGATACAAATTAAATTTCTGACTATATCAATGTTTTAAAAAAAAATAAGATAGTGGAGAAAATCTACTTGAAAAAAAAAAAAAAAAAAGAGTTCTATGTCGAATTTGAACCTTGGTCTACTTCACATTTAGCAGGTGCTTTATCCATAAGGCCATTGACTCCGCAATTGTCTAAGAGGGTAGATTACCCAATTTACAGGCATAGCCTCTCTCAAAATGACTTTGAATAAACTCTTCCATGTGTACTGTTGTCCTGTAGGTCATGAATATTGGAGCATGCGCATGCCCACCGGAAGGCGATAGCACGATGGTGAAAACGGGATAGTACGATGATGATAATACGATAGTACGATGGTGAAAACACGAAAGTACGATGACGATAACACGATAGTACGATGATGAAACTACGATAGTACGATGACGATAATACGATGGTGAAACTACGATAGTGCGATGGTGAAAACGCGATAGTACGATGATGATACCACGATAGTACGATGACGAAAACACATTAGTACGATGACGATAATACGATAGTATGATGGTGAAAACACGATACTACGATGGTGAAATTACGACAGTACGATGGTGAAAATACGATACTATATCGCACTATCATCATCGTACTATCGTATTGTCGTGGTTTCACCATCGTAGTATCGTGTTATCGTCATCGTACTATCGCGTTTTCACCATCTTGGTTTCGTTGTTTCGCGTTATCGTCATCGTACTATCGAGTATCGTGTTTCAAATTAACACATTCAAAGGCGATGGCCCTAACGGTATTCCGTAAATTCCAGTCCATGTCCATGGATTATCTTTATCAAACATCGTTGCATTCTGAAAACCTCGGAAAAGATGACCGACTATTGTCTTTGAAAAGGGATATCTGCAACATTACAGTGATCGATGGAGAGTACGCTTCACTGCTGCTTTTTTGTAGCAGCCAATGTATTACAGCGGCAAATAACTTCTGATTTTCCCATAGTCCAAAACCCTTGTGTTGATAGGAACACTCATAATCAATCTATATGCAACAATGATAGATTGGAATCAATCCATATTATATGTATTCCCTGTATACCAAAAGATATGTTTGGATTTGACCCTCCTCCAAAAGTAGCTAAACTTGACCAAAATATCGAAGAAATTGATGTAGGTGAGTAAACCTATTTTTTCACAGATCTACAGAAAGATTCCCAAGAATCTGATTCAAGTGCCTCTCATCAGTTGGATCTGAAACAAACTGCTTTATCAAATGATGATAAATGGCAAAGGCCTGACATTGGTGATATTCCAAACCAGCCCAGAAACTTTTTCCAAAGTTTTCCAAAGTTATTAATTGGTGGAAGGAAAAGATCCTTTCAACCTTCATGGTTTGATTTGATGGACCTGGCTACATTATGTCACAAGCTTAGATAGCGTTTTCTGCTTTGTTTGTATAAAATCTTTTAATAATGGAACCCTGACATGCTCCAAAAAGATAACATCTTTTTTTGTCAAAAGGGTTCAAAAATTGGAAAAAAGCTGTTGAATGCTTTTCCAGCATGAAAAAAGTGACTGCCATCAGGAGGCAATTGATAAGGAATTCAAACTTAAAACTGAAGTCAAAGATGTGGGCGAGTTACTTTCAAATCAGCATAAAGAAACTAAATCTAACAAGACGGCCAAGATGGCCTTCGATCACTCAACTGAATTTCTGAGAGAACCATAGCCATTTCTTTCAAAATGTAATCAGCCCTTTCAGAGAAGAATGATTTTTAAGAATTTCTTCATGTCTGTATAG
This sequence comes from Tridacna crocea, assembly GCA_943736015.1. Classification (NCBI taxonomy): domain Eukaryota; kingdom Metazoa; phylum Mollusca; class Bivalvia; order Cardiida; family Cardiidae; genus Tridacna; species Tridacna crocea. The sequence continues at coordinate 29,689,554 of OX031070.1, forward strand.
TGTATATAGCCCACAGTCATCAGAGCCATGTTTCTTAATGGATCAAAATTTCTAGAGCAATTTTTGAAAAGGGTTAGCTAAGAAACTTTTCTGAGAAATTATTTCAAAATCTGATCAGCCGTTTCAGAGAAAAAAAATTTCTTCATGGCCAAATAGTGCAAGTAGCCCCCATTCACCAGAGCCATGTTTCTAGGCAAATCAGCATTTTGCAAACAATTTTTGAAAAGGGTTACCAAAGGAACATTTCTGTGCGATTATTTCAAAATCTGATCAGCCGTTTCAGAGAAGAAGAATTTTAAAGAAGTTCTTCATGGCCATATAGTGCCAAGAAGCCCCCATTCATCAGAGCCATGTTTCTTGATGGATCGAAAATTCACAAACAGTTTTTAAAAAGGGTCATCCAAGGAACATTGCTGTGAAATTATTTCAAAATCTGACCAGCGGTTTCAGAGAAGAATTTTTATGAATTTCTTCCTTTCCCTAAAGTGCAAGTAGCGCCTATTCACTAGAGCTGTGTTTCTTGACGGATCAAAATTTCATGTACAATTTTTGGAAAGGGTCAATCAAAGAACATCTCTGTGAAATTATTTCAAATTCTGACAGCCGTTTCAGAGAAGAAGAATTTTTAAGAATTTCTTAATTTCCGTAAAGTGCAAGTAGCCCCCATTCACCAGAGCAATATTTTTTGACTGATCAAAATTTTACGAACAAATTTTGAAAAGGGTCACCTAAGGAACATTCCTGTGAAATTACTTCGAAATCTGACCAGCAGTTTTAGAGAAGCAGAATTTTTAAGAATTCCTTCATTTTTATATGGTGCAATAAGCCCCCATTCACTAGAGCCACATTTTTTGACGGATCAAAATTTTACGAACAATTTTTGAAAAGAGTCACCCTATGAACATATCCGAACTTATTTCAAAATCTGACCAGCGGTTTCAGAGGAGAAGATTTTTAAAGAATTCCCCAGAAAATTCCATTTGGTTGCCGTGGCAACCAGAGTTTTTGATGGAATCAAATTCTGTGAACAGTTTTTAAAGAAGACCTCCCAAGGAACATTCCAGCCAAGTTTGGTCCAAATCCGCCCAGCGGTTTAGGTTTAAGAGGATTTGATGTTTAAAGAATTGTTGACGACGCACGACGGACACCGGGTGAAAAGCTCCCCTTTAGAGCACGCTGTGCTCAGGTGAGCTAAAAACAGACATTTCATAAAAATCATCGATGCAATACAATATTTGGCCCGCCAAGGTATTCCTCTACGGGGTGATGGTGAGGAGAAAGACTCAAACCTTTGTCAACTGCTTACTTTTAAGACCAAGAATGATCCTGAATTAAAAGAATGGTTGCAACAAAAAACAAATAAATACGTGGCTCCTGTTTTGCAAAATGAACTTCTGAAAGTAATTCAAATCTTGTTTTGCGAGAAATGTTGACAGGAATTAAATCAGCTGACTTTCACTCAATTATGGCTGACGAAACATCTGATTCTTCAAATGCTGAACAACTTATTTTTTTGCGTTGGGTTGACAACAACCTAGAGACCCATGAGGATTTTCTTGGTCTTTATAATTCAAGTGATTTAAGAGCTGATACAATGGCTAACGCCATAAAAGATGTTTTTCTCAGGTTTGATCTTCCTTTTTAGAAACTAAGGGGTCAATGCTACGATATGGCAGCTGCCATGGCCGGTAAAAAGTCGTGGGTCGCTACTCAAATACAGAAGCTTGAACCACGAGCATTATACACTCATTGCTACGGACATGCTCTCAATTTGGCATGCAATGATTCTGTTAAACATTGTAAACTTATAAAAGATACACTTGATATAGCTCCAGAAATTACAACTTTGATTAAAGAATCGCCGCGAAGAGCGGCAATTTTACAAAGAATCAAAAGTTCAAAATATCTGTTAAAAAGTTCACCAGGCATCTACAGTTCTTTGTCCAATTCGATGGACCGTAAAGGCAGACACACTGCGCAGCATCATTGATAATTTCGAAACTCTTTTGTATGTCTGGGAGGAAAGTTTAGAATATGTTCGTGATGTAGAAATGCGTAGTCGCATAAGGAGCGTTTCCACTCACATGACCAAGTTCGATTTTTATTTTGGCTGTCTACTTAGCGAGAAAATTCTTCGATACAGTGGTAATCTTGCAAGAGCCCTGCAGGCATCTCGACTATCTTCTAGTGATGGTCAAAATTGGCTACAACATCTATTAAAGTCAAGTCCTGGGGGACATTAGGAATGAATCCAATTTTGAAGGATTTTATACCTTGGTTGAAAAGTCTGCAAGAGAACTTAATATCGATGAACCTACATTGTCAAGGCAACGACGGCCCCCAAAGCGTTTACATTCAGGCTCCATTCCTCATAAGTATCAGTCTTGCCTAGAAATGTACAAAGCAATTTACTATGAAGCAATCGACCTCATAACCACTGGTATAAGATCTCGATTCGATCAGCCCGGTTACCAAATGTATGCAAATATTGAAAATTTACTGGTCAAGTGTTGCACAGACGATTCATTTGATGAAGAATTTCAAAAAATTACTGAATTTTATAACACAGACTTCAAACCAGCTGATTTACATTGTTAGCTAGACTTATTAAGGTCTATAGTACCTAATGATTTTGATCCTTCTACTTCTGAAATAGTAAAACTCATAAAAGATCAGGTTAGCCTATTCAATGAAATTACAACACTTTTAAAACTTTTACGAGTTTTGCCTGCCACAAATGCCACAAGCGAGCGCTCCTTCAGAGCATTAAAAAGAATAACAACAGCCCTTAGATCCACCTTGTCTCAGACTAGGATGATTAGTCTGATGTTGTTGCATGTACACACAAAAAAAACCCGACAAGTTATTAACCAATCAAATAGGCAATGAAGTTGTAAGCAATAGTGAGCATAGATTGTCCATTTTTGGTAATTTTACATAGAAAGGAAGGCCCATAAAATGTAGCAGAGTTCAAGTCATTTAAACAGTTAAACAAACTTTAAAGGTGGCGCTTTAGATTTTGGGGCGATTTTTTTCACAAAATTACAAACAAAAGGGTCAAATGGCTTCAAACTTGAAAACCAAATTTTTTTTCTATAAAATCCTATGAAAAAGTTACGACCCCCGGGCAGAGCCTTTTTTTTGACCACAAACCCATTATTACTTGGTCTTAGTATGGTTAGTAACAAGGGGATTTATACAGTTTTCACCACAAAAGCCCATTTAAAACTTGTGGCCCCTGGTGTGGGAATAAACTTGACTCCAAGGCTATAATTTGGGCCCTCTTGGAAGAATAATTTGGTAGTCCTATGCCTTATGGCAAGGTACAAGTAGATTTTTTAAAGTTCTCTCAATTTGAGCCCATGTAAAACTTTTGAACCCCCCCCCCCCCATGGCCGATTTTAACCCAAGGGCTATTATTTGAAGGAACTTGGTAGAGGTTCACTAGATACGGCTACATGCCTTTGGTAGCCCTAGGCGTTATGGTTTTAGACAAGATTTTCAATATTTTTCAGTTTTGTTGCCATGGCAACCAGAGTATTTGAAGGAATCAAATTCTTTCGAGGAATTCTGAAGAGGACCATGGCAGAATCATTTCTGTGAAGTTCATCAAAACTGGATGGGTAGTTTCAGAGAAGAAGATATTTGAAATAAAAGTTAACCCACGCACGCAAAGTCGGACGCACGAAGACACGGGGCCATGACATGAGCCCATTGGCCTTCGGTCAGTGGAGCTAAAAATCATACTTATACTTCCAAAGCCTTTTAATTTTCATTCACAAAACCTCAGTAGTCGAAAACCATCCGACAAGAGAAATTACAGATTTACTACGGCCCACGTTGACACCGACGGGAAACACCGTTTATTTTTACATGACCAACTCACTATTTTACATACCGGAAATACACAGACGAAGCTTGGAAAATAATTACATACACTGATATAATATTTCAAACGAATAAAATAGTTCTAAACAAATGGCGGCGATCCACAGAAACTTTTCATCTACTTTTGTTATCTGACAGACACAAAACAATTTCTGACGTCACATTTCATTTAGTGTGATTTTCTGCTTTGTTTTTTCTCCAAATCTCATAATTCACAGCATTGTTGAACAAATTTCCTTCTATGTCGGTCCCTATTACTGGTAGATGGATTATTTCTCCCTGCATAACGAAATGCAGGCCGATTCTGAAAATTTTGCCCCCCCTTCCCCCCCCCCCATCCAAAATTGCTTCCTACGGGCCTGATGATAGAAGATAATCTTGGAGTTTACGTGGCAATCTACCGGGCATTTTTAATGTTGAAAAAACGTGCAGATCCAGGCCCGACGTGATCAAACTGATAATTGGTGATCATCTCAAAGCCTATATCCCATTTGTTTTCAGTCAACTTTGTCTTTAGCGCTTGCTCAATCCAGAGAGTTCTGAACAAAGTAAGAAGTTTCTTGCTGACAACCGGTAGTCATCAGATAAAAGTTTTCTGACAACCAGCAGCTGTCGCTAGATACACACCATAATGCTCGTCATAGGTTTCTGAGAGGCTTCACGGTTTTAGAAACTATTTTGGGGAAGTCTATCATGTACATTTCTACGGAGCCCGGTAGGTGTCATGCTCTACACATTTTTTATTTCGATATAACGGAATCCTAAATCGTTTAAACGAAATACTATTTCGAGAAAACCAAATACTAAATCCTTAAAACGAAATGCTATTTCGAGAAAACGAAATGCTAAATCGTTATAGCGAAATACCATTTCGAGAAAAAGAAATGCATGGTCGAGGAAATGATTTAGAAACCGCTGATGTAAACGATGGATTTACGGGAAGCACTTATCGGACATTATTTTAATCTTGGGGCTAGATACATGGACATCGTGTATATATTATTTAACACTCATGGTATCGGATTATAGCTTAGACAGCTAAAGCGAATTTTGGAGAAAAATACACTTTATCGGCGAAAAAGGAGAAACTGACATAATGCGCGTCGTTGACTTTATCATACATGAGCAGAGAGGATCCGGCTCGTTACAAGGATATAGGTGGATGTATCAAAAACTTAAATGTCATGGGTTGAATCCCAGGAAAGAAGATGTTAGGCTCCTGCTTCGCTTGCTGGACCCAGAAGGAACCGAACTTCGCCAAAGACACAGACTTCGCCGACGTCAGTATCACGCTAAAGGACCCAACTATATTTGGCACTTAGATTCATATGACAAGCTACGGCCATATGGTATTTGCATTAACGGCTGCATCGACGGATATTCCCGAAAGATCATTTGGCTCAATGGTTTTGTTACCAGTAGCGATCCAAGAGTTATTGGAGGATATTACGTTGAAGCTGTTAAGAGGTATTCTTGTTGCCCCTTGATTTTGAGAAGAGACAGGGGCACTGAGAATATAAACGTATATGAATTTCAAAGGTTTCTTCGGCGTAATGGTGACGACGCTTTTAAAGGAAATCGCAGCTTTACGTATGGCCAAAGTACAAGCAACCAAAGAATCGAAAGTTGGTGAGGATTTTTAAGGCGAGAATGTGTAGAATTTTGGCTTGCTTGTTTTGACCAACTAAAAGCCGATGGTTACTTTGAAGGAAGTTTCCTGGATAAAAATCTTGTGCTTTTCTATTTCCTGTCAACCATTCAGGTATAAATACACATTCACACATTTTTGCTCTTACATGTATTTCATTGCATATCGTCTCCTTAGAATAGACAGATAGAAGCTGGTAGTTTGTATGTCTATCTTTTGAAAACCCGCTGTTTTCATGAAATCAAAGCGCTGAAAGTACTGAATGACGTCCTGTTTGTGAATCTATTATTTATGGCATACCAAACACCCAATTGTCTTTTCTGGTTCTGAATGATGCAAAATAGCTGTTTTGATCAACTTTTGTCTGCATAGATCTTGACAAATGCTAGTCATTTTCCGTTTTTGTGTGGCTAACAAGTCTTGTCTTTTAAGAACTTTATAACCATATCAATAATCATGCAAAATTTGGTGCTTACATCACAAAGTGCATGATTTTTCACTGATCTACTGGACTTCGTGCACCCGTTCATCTGGTATCTCAAAAAATATATTTCGTCGAGAAATATGGTTATAAAGTTCTTAAAAAAACTATTTGTAGTGTCATTATATATATATATATATATATATATATATATATATGTGTGTGTGTGTGTGTGTGGGTGTGTGTGTGTGTGTGTGTGTGTGTGTGTGAGAGAAATATAATGTGCTTCAACAGTTGAAATAATAATTTTACCCGAGCGCTTTCGGCATACTGCCTTCATCAGGGGTTTTGAATTTAATGATAAGCCAAATATAATTATATATTCAAAACCCCTGATGAAGGCAGTATGCCGAAAGCGCTCGGGTAAAATTATTATTTCAACTGTTGAAGCACATTATATTTCTCATTTATATTTAATCAAACATTTGTGTTCATGTATCCTCTGGATCCAGTTGTCTTAAAGGAAATTCGTTGATGTTCTTTACTGTTTTTCACCACTTTCTCTCTCTCTCTCTCTCTCTCTCTCTATATATATATATATATATATACACACACACACACACACACACACGGAAACGAAAAAAATCGGCAAATGCCGGTCCGACACAAGGTTAAGTGGATAAACGGATTTAATAAAACGTCACACGCCTTTGTATGTATTAGTTTAATAAACTGTATATACAACCAAACATGTTTCGGCTAACGCCTCATCAGTGGTCACTCTGGAGTAACGTCATGTAATCGGAAGGGAGATAATTACATAACGTTAGCAACGTTATCGACGAGTATTCAGGGGAGATAATTAAACGTCTCAACGATGACGGTTTAATTTGGGTTTAAAGCAGTTAATAAAATATTTCTCTTTTGCTAACCTGACTGAAATATTTTCGGAATTTACTTTATAGAATGGAAATATTTTAAATTTTAAGTTGTCTTTGCTACATAAGTCTAAATGTTGGCTGAGCGGAATTTTTCTAGTTATTGGGTCTCGTATTTGTTGTGCGTGTATTGTTCTGCGAGTTCTTAGTTTGTCACCTGTTTTAGTCCAGTCAAAATAATGAAAAAAAGGGCTTAACCCAAAACTAATTGCAACACAAGCCATTCTTTGATTTTTATGAAGGGTTACCCTCCCTAAACAATATATAAAAAGTAGGACGAAATCGGAAGATATGAAATTCAATTTTTTCGCGCGTTTTGTTTCCAGCCGCAACTTTGTGTACAAATAGTAGCTTATGTGTAAAGTTTACATTATTCGAACTGTTTTGAGCTTTCTATATTGCATGTAACATTTTTTGATAACTCTGGTGTTGAATTATCTAGTTATTTGAAATATTGTTCTTTCTTCTTTCTGTTTTTTTTACTTAAAATAATGATAGAGGCAGTATCAACTTACCCCACCCACTACTTTTTGCATTAGATTTTCAGTGTCATTTTTTTGGGGGGGGGGGAAGAACTGCTATGTGCATGATCATTCCCTATATGATGATAATTGCTTATTAAAAGCCTACACACATTCTTTCAATGGCTGCCATTCGATAAAGTCTGGCACAATGCCTTGTGACGGAATCGTGAATGCCGAATCTGGGTCTCATCATAGATTTTGTGAAACGTCAAAGTCGTTTATGAATAAATTTGAATGTTTGGTTGAATGACTTTTTATGCAACAATCAGGTTCGTTTCAGTTATACCACTGTGACATTTAACATGTTGGTGTATTTCTTTGGTTTCACCAGTAATAGGCTTGGGATCTGAAGTATCCTGCCAAACAACACTATCACTAAAATAAAGGAATAAACTTGAATCATTGTGTTTTAAGTTTAGAAAACTGTGTTAGGATGTTTTTGACAAGATGCAGGTAATAATTCAACCTAGGATAATTAAAAAATTTACAAAATCTTTTTGGTTTTATACTTACCCCATTGCTTTTTTCTATAAATAAGCAAACCTTGAACCACCATTTTAATAAAAGGTAATATACCGCATTCAACTGCAGGGGCATGTTAAGTCAATTAAAATGTTAACACAAGTACTCCCATAGATGTATTCAAGCAAAGCTGTCATATGAACCAATGATTGTAAGTCTTACAACTTAGATTTAACCCCCACATACTAACTTAAAGGTTTCGTTATTCAACCATTTAATGTTCTTTTTCTTATCTTATTTTGAATTCCAGCAACAATTTTTCATCCAGTTCGTTGCCGTTTTAAGTTACGAAAAAGCCACCTTACTGGATTTGTGATTGGTGTCTGTCAAACTTGATAAGGGACTCACTTTCCAAGTTAAGCAAATGATATTCGCATGCACGTGTTCAAAGGCCACATGCAAGGGTTGTCCAAATGTACTCTTGATAAAAATTGTCAGCAGGTCTTTTATGATAACTGAATGACATCGGACATTTTTTGAAAATAATTAAGGTTCTACCGCATCTTTTGAATTTAGGTGTGCACTAGGGTAAAATGTTCCCTAGCCAACCAGTAGACACATGCCTCGGACATATCTTATATATATATATAGAAAAGGCTAATTGATAAGTTACAAACCATGCAATGCATGCTAAAGTAAATCTGCATAAAAGCTGACGTTATGAAAGCAGAGTGTCTACAGAGGTACGAGAATATCTTCAACAGTGTTATCAAGGAGAAACTTAAAGCTCTAAAAGTTTCAGACAGAGACATCATGTAACCAGCCAAATCTAGTTCTTTGAAGATGAAGTAGGATAGGTATCAGTGAATTATGGACTCGGACAGGTTGCAGTTTGATCCGGTATTATTTCTTCACGTGTTTACAATTAAAAGAATCGCCGGATAATATTCAACCAAGTTTGGAAACAAGCAGTTTAGAATGCTAGGTGGTATTGGGATGGGTGAACTTATGACAATCGAATGACGTCCGCGTGGTGAATATGTTGATCTCCGTGCGTGAACCAGGAGGTAACTGCACTGAGACCATCTATGTTACTTCAGTCTATCAGTAGTTTTATATCGACTTCTAATGATAAAATTGCCAGTAAAGAAGGACAAGGTAAAGCCAATGGCAAGACTGCAGTAAGAATATAATTTGCCAAGAAGCGCGGATTCTTGGCCAGTTTAAACCAGGCGCCAACCTTTCAAGAACATCAAGAATCTTATCCAGTTTCAGGTGAAGTTATGAGTTGTAGTCTACTCATGACTCCCACATTAGAGCAAGGCTTTCACTTAAACAGAGCTTTCTTCGTGGGCTTCTTCAGCTCTCCCAATGTAAACTGCTGTGGCAACAAGCATGTTTCTTCTTTGCTGAAGAAACGCTCCACACAGCCTCCATTTCAAAAGAATGTTTCTTCTGATTATAATGCAAAGAAAATCCCGACAATAGAGAATTTGTAATCTCAACTTTCATTAGTTACATGTAAGCCGGGCGGCTCCAGTCAGACAAGACTTCTACTGCCTGCACAGAAATCGCCCGATACCCTGACAATAAGTAAAAGTCAGTACCTATTTGAAAAGATGCCCGGATGACGTGAGTTTTGTTGTTGTTGTTGCCGTTAAAGGTGGGTATTTAGAATTTTTACATCTCACCAAATTAAAAAATATATATATCGCTGAAATTCATACGAAAAAATTATACAAATCGTCAATAATTAAGATTCATAAAATTAAAAAAAAAATTTTTTTGATGGTATTCCCTTAAAAGGCTACGTAGCCTCTTAAGCTATTTTTAGATTTCGCGCCAAAAATCAAAAAAGCATTGTGGGAATGTCAAGTGACCGGCACGTGACTCAAAACGCTTAAATTCCCTATCATAACAAACATGTAATAATTATTTTTCATAATGTCTTCTTCGGACGCTTTGTTTGAAGCTTCTTCTGTGTATTCCTGTAAGTAAATGAGCGAATTGATCATCTAAAATTAGAATGTGTCTCACGTTGGTGTCAACCTGGGCCGTAGTAAATCTCTAATTTCTCGTGTTGTCGGACGGTTTTCGACTACTGGGGTTTTGTGAATGAAAATTAAAAGGCTTTGGGATGTTTTTTTGCACTTTTGTAAAATTTTCGTCCCAAAATCTGAAGGGCCACCTTTACCGTTAAGCTGTACATTAATCTCCAACAAACTCGGTCTACTGACAAAATTTTCAGCTGTTCTTGTTCATTTGCAACTGCCGCTGGGCTGGTGCAATCCCATTCTGCCCCGATTCCGGATAAAGGCGCACTGTCCGTTGGCAGTTCCTAATTTGTGACCGTGCCATTAGAAACGGCCCATGAACCATGTACACTCTCTCTTTGGAAATAGGAAAACGCTATGTACATGTATATTGGATTCTGATGGATTATATACATGTATACAAGTAAGGTCAGTGCAAGTTCAGATCCTCGGCCCTCTGTCCTGTGACAATTTTTTTTGTACCATACAATGCTAAAATATAAAAAGATTTATATATTATTTTGATGATAATTTTATATGCAAAATAAATTGAAATATCCCCAGTGTATCTCTGTGGAACTCTGTACTTAATATCTGTAACGAGTAAGACAGTATCTGCTAACGTATCCATTTGTAGGAAGAATACTGAAAGAGGTATCTTGCGATATTGTCTTACACGGATACATAGCCTATGATTTATTGTCAATCTAGTTTTCATGCTAATTTGCAAATGCAAGTTGAAACGTCACATGATCATTAGCGTGCAACGATTATGTGGAATGACAGTCAAATGGGCACATGTATCATATTCGGACCGCAAAACTACATTCTCGCCTCTTCAGCACCAAATTTATACCACTTAACGTAGTGGACCCTTAATAGAAAACAGCTATTTCCACTATATTATCATCCTACAAAATTTGCTAAAATCAACAAGAGCGGCAAATTGTCGCAAGATACGCCCGTCTTACCCCAAGTTGTAAAGCTGGGGCATGCACCGGACAAAATTCAAGTATAAAAAAAAACAAAGGGCAAAAACTGAAAAATTAAGCGAGCAAGAGTTATGATTCCTGGGCACTGCACTCCCCCTTAATGAGATCTATCCACCCATGAAATTTCATAACCCTAACTAGTATAATTTTGGAGATATGCTCCGGACAAAATTCAAGTATGAAAAACGACAAAGGGCACTAACTCAAAAATTAAGCAGACAAGAGTTATGATTCCTGTGCACTGCACTCCCCCTTGATGAGATCTATCCACCCATGAAATTTCATAAGCCTAGCTAGAATAGTTTTGGAGATATTCACTGGACAAAATTCAAGTATGAAAAACAACAAAGGACACTAACTGAAAAATAAGGCAAGCAAGAGTTATGATTCCTGCGCACTGCACTGCCCCTCAGTGAGATTCATCCACCCATGAAATTTCATAACCCTAGCTAGTATAGTTTTGGAGATATGCTCCGGACAAAGTTCAAGTATGAAAAAAAAAGGGCAATAACTCAAAAATTAAGAAAGCAAGACTTATGGTTCCTGAGCACTCCACTCCCGCTTGATGAGATCTATCCATCCATGAAATTTCATAACCCTAGGTAGTATAAATTTGGAGATATGCCCTGGACAAAAATCAAGTATGAAAAAAAACAAAGGGCAATAACTCAAAAATTAAGCGAGCAAGAGTTATGATTTCTAAGCACTGCACTCCCCCTTGATGAGATCTATCCACCCATGAAATTTCATAACCCTAGCTAGTACAGTTTTGGAGATACGCTCCGGACAAAATTCAAGTATGAAAAACAACAAAGGGCAATAACTCAAAAATTAAGCAAACATGAGTTATGATTCCTGTGCACTGCACTCCCCCTTGATGTTATCTATCCACCCATGACATTTCATAAGCGTAGCTAGTATAGTTTTGGAGATACGCTCCGGACAAAATTCAAGTATGAAAAACGACAAAGGGCAATAACTCAAAAATTAATCAAGCAAGAGTTATGATTCCTGCACACTGCACTCCCCCTTGATGAGATCTATCCACCCATGAAATTTCATAACCCTAGCTTGTATAGTTGTGGAGATATGCTCCGGACAAAATTCAAGTATGAAAAACAACAAAGGGCAATAACTCAAAAATTAAGCAAGCAAGAGTTATGATTCTTGCACACTGCACTCCCCCTTGATGAGATCTATCCACCCATGAAATTTCATAACCCTAGCTTGTATAGTTGTTGAGATATGCTCCGGACAAAATTCAAGTATGAAAAACAACAAAGCGCAATAACTCAAAAATTAAGCAAGCAAAAGTTATGATTCCTGCGCACTGCACTCCCCCTTGATGAGATCTATCCACCCATGAAATTTCATAACCCTAGCTAGAATAGTTTTGGAGATATGCTCCGGACAAAGAACCGCCCGCCCGCCCGCCCGGACGCCACGGGTGATCCCATAATAAATAAATAAATATAGTCACTCAGTTTTTCAATATTTCGGCCAGCGGCCTTTCTCAAGAAAAGAAACGTAAATCTATCTACTTTGTAGATGCACGTCGTATGCCATTCTTCAATGGCATACGACGTGCATCTACAAAGTAGATAGATTTACGAATCTTTTCTTGAGAAAGGCCGCTGGCCGAAATATTGAAAAACTGAGTGACTATATTTATTTATTTAAGTGTTGAATTCCCTACGGAATTATTTGTATTGATCCCATATTTAAGAATTTAAGAATGGCATACGACGTGCATCTACAAAGTAGATAGATTTACGTTTCTTTTCTTGAGAAAGGCCGCTGGCCGAAATATTGAAAAACTGAGTGACTATATTTATTTATTTAAGTGTTGAATTCCCTACGGAATTATTTGTATTGATCCCATAATACGTCCCGTCTTCGACGGGCGTACAAAAATGAGTTTTATTGTACTATTTCCACCGAGCCACTTTTTCATTTTTGTCCTTCCTGGAATTATCATTTATAAATCTGAAACCACTCTATTCTCATTACTAAGAGATGTGATAATTACCTCCCTTTTCTGGAGACTAACAACAGATAATATGAAGATAGACATCAAAGGAATTTCTGGTCAGTTAAAAATGTGCTAAAGTAAATAAAATTATATCTATATAAATCTGTCTTTATGACCGGTCAAGAAATTTTATGCCATGCTGCACTAGAAGTATTACGGGTCCTCTACATGTATCGTAAGAAAGTGTTACCGACAAGATTCTGTACATTTAATGAGAAAAATATGGTCTGAAATACTAATCAGTATTTCAACAAACAAAAATTTATTTACAATAAAAATGTAAGTTAACTATTTCAAATGTCCAACTTTAGTTTACTATATATGTACAGTGGTCCCTCCCTTTGTATTGGTGGGTGGGGTAAACCAACTCCGGTGTAGAACTGAATTGACAGAAGGGATGCTGCCTTGTATGTAAATCATGGCGGGCAGGTTGTAACAAGTTGCTAGTGGGTTTTACTGTTACTTTCAAGAGAAAAATCAAGTAGGAATGACACGTAAAACTTGCGAGATGAGCTGTAATAAAGTTTGAAATGGCCAAATTCATACGAATTCAAAAAAGCTTAAAAAATCAAATTTCATATCCTCCGCTTTCGTCCTACTTTACATATGTTAAAAAGGTGTACCTGAGGATGTTCAAAACGAAAAAAGTGTTTGTGTTGCAATTAGTTTTGGGTCTTCTCACAATTTGACTGGACTATTTGGCCAATGTAATATTCTCCACACCCGTTGCACGTGATAACATAGATCACATTTTTGACAGCACAGTTCATGTCTGCATTGACTTGGAAGACTTTTCCATTGAAGTTATACGAAGTGCCATTAGGCATGTATAAGCATAGACTGCAATTTGGACGTCCGCAGTTTGTGACTTTTCTTTGACCTTTACCATTTTCTGTGAATTTTGCACGTGTTAAAATGTTCTTTAAGTTGGGTGGTTGTCTTTTACTTTTAATAAATTTGGTTCCATTCAATACGTCTTTCATTTCATCATCTGAATAAAGTATGTGCAAGTTATTTGTGAATATACCAAACATTTCTATGTTATTTGGATTGAAGGTAGAGACATAGGGAATAGAGTTTTCTTTTGTATTAGACTTAACTTGCATTAACGTATCCCTTGGAATGCTCAAAGCTTTTTTTATACCCGATTCAATTAACGATACCGGATACTTTCTTGATATGAGGATACTTTTAAGTTCTTCTAGTCGTTTGATTTTGATATCTGAATTAGAGACAATTGTGCATATTCTACGGGCTAAATTATATGGAATACTATTCTTTGTATGCTTCGGATGACAGGAAAAATAGTTAAGATATTGCTTAGTATCTGTTTCTTTGAAGAATATATCTGTTATTACTTCAGTGTGTTCTTTTATTAGTAGAATATCAAGGAACGAGAGAGTTCTTTCACTTATTTCCATAGTGAATTTAATGTCTTGGTGAAGGTTATTGAGTAGGTCAAAAAAGAGGTTAAGATCTTTTCTGGATTTTTTCCAAAAGACAAAACAGTCATCAAGAAATCTTTTCCAGTCGCTTTTAAGCATCTCGCCAGAGCCGTTTTCAAACATTTCTTCTGCCTGATGATACATTTTTTCCTCAAGAAATCCTAGGACAAGAGTTGCGTATATGGTGCAAATTTGGTTCCCATTGCTGTGCCCCTTTTTTGATTATAGAATTTGTCGTTAAAAGAGAAATTAGTATTCCCTAAAATGATTTTCATACTTTCTATTAAGAATTCCTTTGTAAATCTTCTGTGGATTAAGCTTGGATATTTGTCTAGCCAAAAGGTTACTGCTTCTACCCCAAGCTCATGCGATATGTTTGTATATAGACTTGTCACATCAAATGATACTAAATGTGTGTCCTCGCTGATCCTTTTGGGAATGTATCGTAGGAAGTCTAGGTCATCTCGCACATAGCTTTTGACGTGTTTGATGAAGGGTTTCAATAATATGTCCATGAGGTTACTTAATCTTCACATACTGGACCTGCCACCATAGGTCTGAATGTTAAATCTCCGGGATTAATTATTTTAACATATTTGTCAGGATTTTCCGAACATTTTTTTTTTTTTTTGATTAGATTACTTTTGTGAATTTTTGGGAGCCCATAAAATGAACTTGATTTGAATTCAAAATTCAACAAATAATCGGTTTCGGTTTGAGTTATCTCAAGGGCTAGTCGTGTTACATTTTGTATTTTCTTCATTGTTATTTTAGAGCAGTCGTGAGGGGCTTCTTCGTAGAAATGTTTGTCTTGTGTATATATATAGTTTTCTAACAGGCGTAATACGGGTCATTTCGTCAAATTCTGACTCACGTTGTGGGTAATCGTGGTGGTATGTGGGTCATCAATATTTTGACCCATAAAACGCCGGCAATTTGGAAGCAGAATTTTATTGCAAATAGCATGATTCGAATGTTTACGAAAAAAATCATTTTCGTGACCCACAATTATATATAATAAAATGACCCACAAGGTACGATCTATTTTAGAGCACGCTCATAGCACAGCCTCTGTGCAAGAAATTCGTATTTTTATGCTCCCCGAAAGACGAGCATATAGTCGCCGCTGCGTCCGTCTGTCCGTCCGTCCGTCCGAAGCGATTTCTCCACAACCCTTGGACCAAATTGGATGAAACTTCATATATGAACTCCTTAGCATTATCTCCAGCTAGATGGATATGGGCATCCTGGGTACAGAACCGAACCACTTTCCTACGCGACAACCGTTACTTTGAATTTAAAACAAAAACAAGGTTTACCCAATAAACTATGATCACCTCTTTAGAGAAATCTGTTGCTAATGCAGGTCTCATTTCTGCTCAAACGTATCAATACGTAAAAGCTATTTTCAACATTGCTACTTTATAGAGCGTACAGTCAGCCCGCTTTCGGGGCTAGTAGTGATGCGTCATATAAGACAGTCGAGAATATGACATGCGCAGACAACGACTCCTTAGGGTAAGGCGCCAATATGTTTTTCTCGGATTTTCAATTTGACCCCGTGTCATGGAAAAAAGGGGCTTAATGCAAAATTGCAATTTTTACCAATGTCTCATTCAGTTTTTGTCAGAATATCATGAAACTTCATGGTTATATTGTTTATGGGCAGTTTTAGCATGTGCCCTTGCTATTTTTAATTCGGGCATTTTTTAAGTTGACGTTCTGTCATGGATAAAGGGGGCTTCTTGCAAAATTCCAATTTTTACTAATATTTCATTCAGTTTTGGTCAAAATTTCATTAAACTTCATGGTTATGTTGTTTTTTCAAAGTTTCACCATGTGCTCTTGTTTCTTTATCTATGTGTTTTTTCAATTTGACCCTCTGTCATGGAAAAAGGGGGTTTCTTGTAAAATGAAAAACGGGCCCTAATGCAAAATTGCAATTTTTACTAATATCTTGTTCAGTTTTTGTCAACATTTCATGGTTATATCTTGTTTTACAAGTTTCAACATGTGCCCTTTGCTTTTGCAATCTATGAATTATTAATGCACAAATACGTCTTTCCTGGTTTCTCAAATTAAGGCTGCATCACGGAAAAAGGGGACTTCATGGAAAAAATTGTTTTTCACTAGGTTCTCCTTTATCAGTGCTCAAAACTTTGTGAAATTTCAAATCTGAACTTGTTGGAACGTTGCCCAGGTGCCGTATACTTTTCCCGGATTTTCAATTTGACCACGTGTCCTGGAAAAAAGGGGGCTTAATGCAAAATTATTACCAATATCTCATTCAGTTTTTGTCAGAATATCATGAAACTTCATGGTTATATTGTTTATGGAAAGTTTTAGCATGTGCCCTTGCTATTTTTAATCTGACGTTGACGCATTGCATTGTTGGAAACAAAATGGCGGCGGTCTCTCGAGGCAAACAAGCGGTAAGCAAAAAATATCAAATTTATTATCATTTTGTAATTCATTTTGCATTTCTACGAGATTTTCTGAATAATACAAGAAATATTAATGTCGATATCTCGTCGGCGTATAAATGTGGTTTTCGTAGGAAGAAGATCCAGTATTTAAATCTTAGACGCGGGATTCCCCGATATTTTCGTCCCCGCCGGCCCCGGCCCCAATTTTTCTGCCGCTGTGCGGGACCTAGCCCACACTTCAAATTAAAAAAAAAAGTTATTTTCACAAAGCTGGGTTGTCCGTGATCAACTTAAAATCCAAATTTAAAAAGCATGAGATTTTCCAACAATATTAACTCTTTACCACACAATCCCTACTTTTGTTGACTCTTGAGAAAGATTCCTTTTGAAAACATTGTGGGAAAAGGAGAATATGCTGGTAACCAGCATATTCTCCTTTTCCCACAATGTTTTCTACCCTTCACAAAATAATTTTCAAATTTTCAGTCACTTTTATCATGTCGTCTGCAAATGCTTTTGATTTGGACAAACCTAAAATTTTCTCATTTGGTAATGAGTTAATCCAGGCTTAAAGACTTGCTGTGGTTACAAAAGTATGAAAAGGGTGACATGATTTGCTGTTGTTTGAAGGATTTCACCTCTGGAAACAGCAATTTTAGTACCCCAACTCTATCCAGGCATGCTGATTGTAAAGATCACAAAACCATTTTCTACTAGCTCAGTCATAGTTTGTGTTGTGATGGCCCCATGTTTTGTGAAAATCCCCCACTTTTTTCAAATCTTGGATGAAACACTGAGATCAAGTCTGTAACGTGTAACACTGGATGTTTTTTTACGGTGAATTATACCTTCTATTTTTTTTTTATTGCAATTCAAGCTTACTTGAAGAAGACTGCACCACTATTTTGTAAAATTAAGATTGTAGTTAGTACACTGAAAATCAGTAACTTACCCATTTTGTCCAAATTTTGATATTTGCCTTTAAATTGTGAGGGAAATAATGATATTTTTAGGGGGAGGGGGGCTGCCACTCATATTTTGTGGCAAATTGTTTAGGACCCTGTTTATTGAAACGAGAGAGTTTGAGAAAAATAGATATGAACAATGACTTTGCAAAGGTAATTAATTGTTTTTTAGTCTTTTATATCTTGCATTTTTCTTGAATTATCTAGAGGAGAAATATTTGCCTTGCCAATCATGTTTAATATGCCATAACATTATCTTCTTTCATGATGCAAGCCTTCATGTTGGCTTGCAGTAGGTTGGTGGTTCTACCTGGGTGCCTCTGTGCACTCTGAGTCTTCCTCCACCAGTAATTAGCTGGATGTTGCTATATTACCTTAACTGTTGCAGCAACGGTAAACTCCAAAACCACAAACCACTTCATAATGCAAGTGGAATGTCAGTGAAGTCAAACTATAAACACGTATATATGTACTCAGCTACATACTCAGTATTGTTAGGAAATATATGTTTGTATATTGAAAAGGTTCAGTTTTGCAAAAAGAAAAAAAATACAAAACAAAACGAATTATGGCTGATTCAGCCCATGGCTGATTCGGACCATCTCTTTGGCTAATTCGGACCATGGCTAATCGAACCATGGCTGATTCAGACCAGATTTAGTGGCTGATTCAGACCAGGTTTTAGCAATGATGATGAACTGTTATATTTGTAATAACTATTGCACATGGTCTAGTGACTGTTTCACAGTTCCCATTCACGTAAGATTCTGCGTGAATCACGCAAATAATCACCAATGCACGTAAAAAATGACGCCTCAAGCGTGCAGTACATGCAAAGAAAAGACAAATATATAATGTACGAGGGACACTTTTTAAGTTCGTAGAGTAAGACTATAACTTTTTAACGCGATTATGAAATTGCATGATTTTTTACACAGAACTTGCGTAATCATTCCTCTCTCGAACGGTGCCACGGTATGTGCTGTACGAGGTTCACGTGCACGCTGCGCTGGGTATTTTTTAATACGTGGTTTTATACACTATAGTAAAATATAGCGTTCAATATGGATGTAAAAATCTGTGAACAGAGGGCATATTGTAAGATTCGAGCACAGCTCGGGTTTCCGCCAACAGATTTTCATGCTGATTTGCAAAAAGTTTATGGGAATGATGCTTTAAAATATGCTACAGTTTGCAAATGGGTACGCCGTTTTAATGATGGTCGGGAGTCAATTGAAAATGACCCTCGGGTGGGTAGGCCGGTTTCCGTTTTGACGGGAAAGAACATTGCTACTGTGAAAACGTTAATTGAGGAAGACGCACGAAAGCGGCACGTTATACCGTGCAAAAGATAGAATTAAGTGGCATTCATTCGTCAAGTGTTTTGAAGATCTTACATGAACGACTTGGGCTACGTAAGATCTGCGCGCGTTGGGTGCCCCATTTGCTCACTGAGGAGGAGAAACAAAGTCGGGTTGGACTTGCATCGCAAGTTATAGAAAATATGATAAATGTGACTCACATCGTTTGGAAAAGATGGTTACAGGTGATAAAACCTGGATCTATCATTTTCAACCCGATTTTAAGGCTAAAAATAAGGTTTGGGTTTCATTTGAGGGCGACAGACCTCTCATTGCGGGCCGTTGCAAAACATCAAATCGCATGTTGTATGCGATATTCGTTGATTCGAAATGTCCAGTTCTTCACATTCCAGTCCTGAAAGGTAGTTCTGTCACTGGAAAGTTTTACAGAGAAAGTGTTCTTACTCAACTTGTTGATTTCTATCAGAAACGCAGTACTCCATGATAATGCACCAGCCCATAAATCCGCTACGGTACAGGAATATCAGAAAGAATCTGGGCTCGATGTCTTAGATCATCCCCCGTACAGCCCTGATCTTTCCCCCTGTGACTTTTGGTTGTTCCCAAGACTAAAGGAAATGATGGCAGGGCACCGTTTTGAATCCCGTTGTGGTATAGGCAGTGCGGTCTACCAGTGTCTGCAACATATACCTATAGAGGACTACCGGGCGGCGTTCCGGAAATGGGTAGATCGCATACCGTGACACCATTCGAGAGAGGAATGATTACACAAGCTCTGTGTAAAAAATTGTGCAACTTCATAATCGCGTTAAAAAGTTATAGGATTTGGTATTTGGTTGCAATGGCAACCGAAATAAAAATATTGGTAACCCAATCTCTGTAACCAATGGTCAGTGGAAATGGTCATGAGCGTACACTCTAGTATTACTTGGTACAAAATTGCCTTTTGATGCCCAAAATGTGTATGATATTACTGATTCCTCGTGACCCAGGTGAGCAATTGAGACTCATGGGTCCCTTGTTTTTATATGAGGATGCATGTTTTGATAAGATTGCAAAGCCTCAATCAACCTTTTACCTGGTATGAGAACCACTGATAACGACATTTGCAAACAGCATAAAACAAGACCAGCCTGTGAGAGGTTTAATGTAATTTGTTGCTCCTTGGGCTTTGGCATGCAGGTTGTTAACAAGAAATCTAAAAAGGCATAATTACTCATGCATGTTGATTATGTCCATGAATGAAAGGGTGAATGTCCTATTTGTTTCTGCCAGGAGTTTTGTGAAGAACCAGACAGGCCCTAGGTCCAGCCCACACCTGGAGGGCCCCTACCTCCAACCCCACAGCCAACCTGTACACCTAGCCAAGCTTGGTCTAGGCTTCGAGCTCCAGCTCCACCACCCATCTCAAAATTGCCTTCACAGCTAATTAGTGATGAAATGGATCAGGTCAGTACTTTGTTTTTTGACAATCATCATTATGTAAGATTTTTGAGAGACTCAATTTGACAGGTCACATGATATTAGTCTGCGAAATGTGATGAGTGGATTTATTATACCCCAACAAAAAGTTTGGGGGTATACTGGAATCACTCCGTCCGTCTGTCTGTCCGTCTGTTCTGTTTTGTCTGGAGCATAACTTTGTCATCTTTCGATGACTCTTTCTCAAACATTGTGTACATCTTTGTCATAATATGCCATTGTGCACCTGTCATTTTCATGATTATTGGTCGATGTGTCCTGGAGTTATGGCCCTTGAAATAGTAAAAATAGGTTGGTTTTACTTTGTCTGTTCTCTAGCTTAAGGAATGTTCAACAAAATTTCACCAAACTTCTTGAAAATGTATATGGGCATGAAATCTAGGCTAAGTTTGATTTCCAGTGAAGTCGCATGAAGAATAGCTGAGTTATGGTCCATGAATCGGTTAAAAAAAACATTTTTTACTTTGTCTGCTCTCTTACTCGAACAATGCACAACGGTATTTCACCAAACTTTCTGAAAATGTTTGTGGGTACTAAATCAAGGTCAAGTTCAATTTCCACCCTAATTACATAAACAGTACCTGAGTTGTGGCCCTTGAATCAGTAAAAATAGGTATTCTTTATTTTGACAGCTCTCTAACTGAAACTATTTCAGCAAAGAACATCAAATTTTCTGAAAATATTAATGAGCATTATAATATGTAGGTCTAGTTTCCCCTGATTGGACTGAGATATATCAGTAATAAAACCTATGACTTTGGAAACCTTACGATTGGGGACTTTGTCATCTCCTCTGTTGGCGTATTTATTTAGTGACAAGTATTTGCAAGGGGGTATTAATCACCTTTAGTGATAGCTCAAGTTGGACTTGCGGTCAACTGCATAAAACTCTTGCTACTGTAACTCTTTAAATGCTGAATGTACCCTTTATAAACTCATAGTGGGGGTGGGGTGGGGAGTCATATGTTAAATTTTTATTACATATGTACATATACATAAGGTCTAATAGAATTGTTTTAAAATTGTCTGAGATTCATCTAGTTTGATGATTTCATTAAATTACTATTACTCAATTATCTTTACAGGAAGAACAATCAGACTTGATTTTGTGTCCTTCCACGGGGAAATTTATGTTACCAACTGGAAATGAACTGAGATATTCAAAGGTAGCATTTCACATAATATATTCATGAAATATTTCATCTTATTATCCCTTTACTTTTCAGAAGAGGGGATAATATTGCTCTGCACATTTTGGATGGTCACTTGGTACAGCAAACCTTGTCCAAGTGATAACATAAGTTTTATTTAGCCCTTAAAGGGTTCGGCAAGGTTGAAAATCAGTGACATTTTATTTGCTAACCTGAGCACAAAGTGCTCATTGTAAGCTATAAGGATTGCCCTGTGTCCTTCGTCAACAGTTGTGTGGCATCAACAATGCTTTTAAACGACATCTCTGAAATCCCTCAGCAGAATTTAATGTAACTTGCCGGGGATGATCTTTGTGTGAGTCAAAAGATGCTAAAATAATTTTGATCCATGTAGAAAACTTCAAATTTCTTCCCCACAAAAACTGCTGCCCAGGTTTTGAAATAATTTGGCATAAATGTTCTTTGGGTGGCCTCTACCAAGATTGCTAATTCTGATTCATAGGGTTTGGGCTTATTTCCCTTATAATCTATGGGGAAAAAAACTAAAAAAAAATCTGAAAATACTAGCCTGATTATGAAATAATGTTGCAACAATGTTCCTTCGGTAAACTTTTACCAAAATTACTTAAAAAATTGATTTGTCAAAAAACATGGCAGCTAGAGGGTGGGGCTTATATGTCCATAGTTAAATCTTTTAAAATCTTCTCCAAATGGAATGGACCAATTTTGAAATATTTAGCACAGATAATCCTTGGGTCACTCTCTACAAATTCTACAAATATTGCTTAAATAATCAAGGAAAAACAAGGCCGCTGGAGGGGGGGGGGGGGGCTAATTTCACTTATACAGGGCTCACCCTGGCTAAACATTTTGTAGCCAACACTTTAGCCATTTTGAAGAAATTGTAGCCAAATCAGTATAACTTTAGCCAAGAATTCTGCCTCCAAATAGTATCTAGAAACCATTGTATGTTAAAATAGGCAAGTTCTTGCATTGCAAAGAGGTACACCAGTGAGATAATTTTATATGAGAACAGATTCTGAAGAGATCGCTCAAAAGAGACATTGTAATTAAACAATTTAAAATTTTTGGATCTGCATTGGCTTGCATACTGATGGCCATAGTAAAAGAGAATAGTTTTTAAAGTATTATATATACGGATAAAACCTCAATATTGTTTTGCCACTTTGAGTGCAATAAGGTTTAATTCTGAATTTGGAATTCATGCTGCTAGCAATAATAGGTATTCATTTTAAAAGCCTTGTAAATAATTTGGTAGAAAGGGAAGATATTTACAAAAAAAAAAGTCTGGGTCCAGATGAGAAGGCTCATTTGAGCCATCTCATCTGCATCTAAACCCTTTATTCAGAGCTAGAGATCTGCACTGATAGTTCATTTCACACTCTGTCACTCTACAGACTTATTTTACAGCAGTTCCTCCAAGTCACTAGTAAGCTCAGCTAATTTTTGTATGTCGAATAAGGGAGCTTTTCACATGTTTTCCACAAATATCAAAACTGGTTATATATTCTTACATGTTGGCTTACACTGACCTGGCTAATTGTTTTATAGACAGTCTAGATTCTGAGTATTGGAGAGTATCTTTAAGGTGATAAAAATACAGTGTTTTCAAATAAGGTTATTTTTGTGACCACCCACAAAACTGGCGAAAATGTACTTTTCGCCAATGTCACTGATTTTTTTTGTAGCAAATGGTTACAATGGCGATCGGTAGTGTGAGCCCTGCTGAATCTGATGAGGATCATGCTTTTTCAGTGATGGTTATTACTAGTTTAGGCGTATTTAATGTAAGTTACATTTTCAGTTCTTGTTATCCCAGCAGAGGGCGTCTTAGAAGAAGAGCTGCATGATGATTTTGACATGGTTGATGAAGAGTTTAATGGTAAGTTTAGATGTAAATTAGAGAATTTGATGAAAATATTTTCATCATTTAGAGCTCAACTTTTTATACGCTGCTGGAGGCATTTGTATATTAGAGTCATCCTCTGCATCTCTGAAATACTGTTAAAAGCGGCGTAAAACATCATTCAATCAATCAGTCAACCTCTGCATCTGTTCACGAGTCTGTTGTATGTCAACCTTCTTGTGAATGCAACTCCTAATTTTATGGATTGATCTTTATGAAACTTTGTCATTGTCATCACTATAATGGGTAGATTGTGCATGAAGCAAGGATTTCATGGTTCATTTATTTTTGCACGAGTTACTTCCCTTGAAACTTAGTCTCTGAAGCTTAATGATATTGCAGCCTTGTGAACACATTCAGATGGATTTTTAAGAAACTTTGACAGTCTCATCACTATAATGTGTAGATGTGCAAGAAGCAAGGATTACCTGGTTTATAGAGCACATGAAATTATGATTCTTCGGTTTGGCCATTTTGATGACTCGAACAGTGTTTCTACAAACCTCCCATATTCAAATGAACACTTGACCCTTTATATTTTGTGGCAGCATATATTGTGCCATCACTGGTGTTCTGGTCTCCGGCATCAACATTTTACTAAAATGATATCTAACCCACTGGGTCAATTTTAAAGAAACCACAGGAATGCTCCTTGGCAATGCTTATTCATACCTGTATAAAGAATTTGATTTCATGCAGAAATCTTGTTGCCATACTTATGGAAAGAAAAAAAAAACATGGAAATGTAAAAAAAACTCTCCTTCAGAAACCACTAGCCAGATTTCCCTGGGTCTCTCTCTTGCAAAATTCTTCAAATTATTTTTATTCATTGAAAAACATTGCCATCAGGGACCAGAGCGTGTATAGTACAGGGTGATCCAAAATATCTTGTACTGTTTTTATTGTAGATAAATAATTCTCGGTTTACAAAATTGCTAAATGCTACATTCATTTGTAAAGGGAAAGGAACTGTCATAAGTGTTTGTCAAACTATTATTACTTGAAAATGTTGACCTCATGATGTAGTAGCGGACAGCATATAATATGGGTTAGTTTTGAAGATGACACCATCAAATCAAATTATTCTATGAATGAGGGTATTCACCAGAATAAGTAAAATTCTGCATTATGGGCACCCCGAAACAACTGCCACCCCGCTAAAGAGGCCGATTTTTGCCTGAACCTAATTATTTCCTGTTATTTCCAGTTAGTGATAGTTCGTTCCGAAAATACGGCCACTTGCTATTATGTATTCCGGCCAGAGTTAAAAGAACTAATTTAGCAATTACTGTGTAAAAAAATGTCCAATATTACGGCCACTAATATGCCAGGTGTCAATTTGTTACATTTTTATCTCTGGCGGCATTCAATCCCCTGTGTCGGCATACCAAGTGACAGGACAGTGGTCGCCTGTCCAGGTTGGTGGCTTTTCTCCCGGGTATCCAGTTTTCCCCCACCACACGAAAGACCATAAAGAGTGCTAACACCCTTGCCTTTGAGAAAACCTCGATAAGTTAAAAACTTTCTGCATAATCAAAGTAAAATAAAGAAGTTTAAAAAAGAAACAAGAGGGCCCTGAGGGTATTGATTAATTTTTATATGTATAATGTTGATTTATGTGCTAGTATTTGCTTTGGGGTCTTAGTTTTATTCTAGCATTTCCTTCATGAGCGTGTTGAAATATGTTGTGACTAAATCAATCTGCCAACTACAGTATACAAGAGGGATCTTGAAACACTTGGACGAAAGGATGTTTCTGATAAAGTTTGGTGACATTCTGACCAGTAGTTTCTAAGATGTCCTTTACAGGATACATTTACTTTCTATAGAGACAAATAAGGAAAGCTAACTCTGCCCCCCTGGCAGCCATGTTTTTTTGAGGTAACAGGTTTATTTTTAGCATACATATGAAGCGTTACCAGATGACTAATTGCACCAAATAAAATTGAAATCTGGCCATTAGTAAAGGAGATATTGATTTTAAAGTTTTTTCTTTTGGTTGCCAGGGCAACCAGACAAATGCCAAAATCAAAATTCTGTTCTATATCGTTTGTTCCCCATCACCCAAGGATGTGACTAATAAAGTTTAGTGAAATTCTGACCACTAGTTTAGGAGATGTCATTCAAATGATACATTTACTTTCTATAGATATACAAGGAAAACTAACTCTGCCCCATGGCGGCCATGTTTTTTGAGGTAACAGGTTTATTTTTAGTGAAGTTTGGTGAAATTCTGGCCAGTAGTTTCAGAGGAGATGTCATTTAAAGAAAATGTTGACGACACATGACAACAGACCAAGGACTTAGCCCCATCAAAATAGCTCATCCTGGCACGAAACATCCTGGCACTTTGTGCCAGGTGAGCTAAAAATGTGTCAACAGAGACTTTAAACCCTAAATAAACAAACAAATCAAATGGATAAAATTATTTTTGTATAATACACAAGTAAGTGTGCAATTAAATGGTTTTCTATCAGATGCCTTTACGGTAAAGAGGGGCTGTCGTCAGGGAGACCCTATTTCTTCATATATATTCATCCTATGCTCCGAAATTTTAAGCATTAAAATTAGACAAAATAAAAATATTAAAGGTATAAGGGTGAAAGACACTGAATATCTCATAAGCCAATTCGCTGATGACACTACATTATTACTAGACGGCTCGGAAAAATCTTTAAATAGTGTTTTAGAAATACTTGACAAGTTCTATGCAATCTCTGGGTTAAAGTGCAATTTTGATAAAACTGATTTGGATAGGGTCACGTAAATATAGCGTATATTCGATAAAAACTAAATGGAAATTAAACTGGGGTGAAACTCAATTTGTGCTACTTGGATTAACTTTTGACATTAATCTTCATAAGATGATAGATTTAAATTATGAACCAAAACTTAAAACTATTTCAAAATGCATATCCTACTGGAAAAGAAGAAAGCTTACAGCTATTGGTAGAATAACTGTGGTAAAATCACTCTTTGTTCCACTTTTAACGCATTTATTTATAAGTCTCCCTTCTCCGACAACAGATTTCATAAAACGTTTAAATGATTTACTATACAACTTTGTATGGGATGGAAGGGCAAAAATTAAAAAAAATGTTTTTATAAAAAACTATGAAGAAGGTGGTATGAAAATGATAGATATCAAAAGCTTTAACGTTAGCATGAAATTAAAATGGTTTAAAAACCTAATAAATTGTAAACCTAATAAATGCTATCAGCTAGTATATGACATGATGGACGTAAGAAAAATAATAAATTTAGGAAAAGCCTATTGCGAACTCATCTCGAAAGTGATAAAAAACGATTTCTGGAGAGACGTACTTAAATCATACATAGAATATATAACAAAAATCAAAATTGATTCTTGGGACTTGATATTAAATATGCCCTTATTCTATACCGAAAATTTTACAATCGACTCAAAAGTCATCTACATCAAAGATTTATATGAAAGAGGATTTAGAAATGTCCGAGATTTAATGGATAACAATGGGAAATTTATTGGTTTAGAATCTATAGAGATGATTTTAGGTAAAAATATTAATTATTTGAGGTATTATGGTCTGATAAACAGTATCCAAAATTTTTCAAGAAAGGTTGATACTAATAGAGATAAAAAATTGATTCTAAACTATGCCAATCCTTGCATTAATAGTTACTTAAATGAAATTTTGATAAATAAGAAAGCTAACAAAATAATATATAAAGCACTTATTGAAAACAATGAAATCCCTACTAGCCAAAAGAAATGGGAGTCTTTGTTCCCTACTCATATCTTTGACTGGAAATACATTTATAATAATATTTTTAAAAATACAAACGATTTGTATACTCAATGGATACAAATAAAGATAGTTCATAGATTTTTCCCCACTAATGTCCTATTACACAAAATGAACATTGCCCCAAATAATCTATGTTGTTTTTGCAATACCAGTGAAGAAAGTTTGCTCCATGTATTTTACGAATGTGAAAAGGTGAAAACCATTATTCAATATTTAGAATCAAAAATAAGAGAAGTAGACCCATTAAAACACAGACTTATTTCTAATTAACTAATTTCAACGTTCTAATAGGTACATTCAATAATGATGACAAATTATACACACTCTTTCTGTATGTCAAAAGATATATCGCTTCTTGTAAATCTAAATCTAAAATCCCAACAATTTATGGCCTTCAAAATAATTTTATCTTTGGCTTGGACCATTTACAAGGACACAAAATCCTCTGATTCTGATTTAGAAAGATGGTCATTTGTAAGACATATTATTCAAAACCACGCTTAATATAAAATGTATTGATATATATTCCATTTTTTGCTATTATGTGATAAGTTATTCCTGTTTTTCACCTTTTTTATTTTTTTTCACTTTTTGTTTTTCTTTCACTAGTTTTGTATAACTTTATTAGTCTATTCTAATTATTCGTTGATCCAGATTCGGTGAACTGAATAGGTCGTTGTTTGACACTTTCCCATTTTACTCTATTTAACACAATGGAAAAAAAGGAGAAAATGATAAAATGTAAAAAGAAAAACATTGTAGTAAGGGGTGAAAGAGCTCATAAAGATAAATTTCACACTTTTACGTACTTTTTTTCCCATAAAACCAATAACTTATAATCATATTTCAGCTAGTTCAGAATTGTCGTCTGCAAGTTCTTTCAGTTTAAAATTGTTTCAAAATAGTATGTTAAAAATTATTGTCAACTTATGATTTAGGCTGTATATAAAATTGAACAACAAAACCTTATCTGGATCTCTGAACAGTTCATGTATTTGATTAATTCTTATCTTGGAATTTAAATGATTGTTGTAAGGATAGAGGAGGATGGCCACGACCTCCTCTATCCAATATACGTGGCTAATAAAGTTATTTAAAAAAAAAAAATCACCTTTAGTGATAGTATGATTGCTACTCCTAAAAAAGATTTTTTTTGGAGATGAGCAGGAAGGGGCGTGGGTATTGGTTTTTGTGATAGAAACCCGCCTTTAGTTTGAAATGTTTTATGTGATGTTTTTTGTGGTTTCAGTTGCTGATTGGACAGGTCATAGCAATACTGAAAAAAGGCGAGTACCATTATCTTTTATGTCTATAATTGTATAGGCACTGTATTGTGTCCTTGAGCAAGACACATTTACTTCCCCTACTACTGGAAAGTAACTGAAGTACCCAGGAAGCAGTGGTCTCCATCCCAACATGGCCAAAAAATGAGCTGACTGGGATGCTACGCAACAATACAAACAAACAAACACCAGTATTCAATATTTTGACACACAAAATGCCAGTATTCATTATTTTGACCGATAAGATGCCAGTGTTCAATATTCAAATTTCATCAAAACCTAAACTGAAATGTTGGTGGTTTGTGGATTATCAAAATTTTGACCCATAAAATGCAAGTGTTCAATATTTAAATTTCATCAAAACTTAAATTGAATTGTTGGTGGTTTCTGGGCTATCAATGTTTTGACCCACAAAACTCCAGTATTCAATATTTTGACCCATTAAACACATATGTACAATATTTTGACCCATTAAACACCAATGTTCAATATTTTGACCCATAAAATGCCAGTATTTAATATTTTACCCATAAAACACCAGTATTCAATATTTTGACCCATAAAACGCCAGTATTCAATATTTTGACCCATTAACCAACAATGTTCAATAATTTGACCCATAAAATGTCAGTATTTAATATTTAAGAATGTTAATATTTATATAAGACAGTGTGACATGTAATGTCACACAATTAATGCCTGGTTCTTAGGTGAGCAGAATCAGGGCCATCATGACCCTCACGTATGAAACCAGGAACATATTGGGACAGATCAAGTTACTTTAATTACCCATTTCTCAGTCAGTTTGATATGAATATAACTATTATAAAAAACAACTCATTTTATAATCCAGGAACACCATAGTCTCAAGTACAGTTGTACCAAGTACCTTGAAGAATGCAGTTGGTAGAAAAAGATGATTGTATCAAGTATGTAAACTATTTGACAGATTCTGTCTCTCTATCTTACATGGTTTAGGAGTCGTTGCCCTTTGTTATTTTTGATACTTCAATATGTCCGGAACATAGCACAAATACTCAAGGATTATCAATTTGAAACTTCCTAGGTAGATAGATTTTATGAAAAGTTCTGTATATTAGAAACATTACTCTGTATTCAGCATTTTGGAATTAATGCTCCAAACACCGTTGGAATAAGCATATTTTTTGCAAGCATCCCTCTGTTCTACCAATTGTTTTTTTCTATTATGTCTACTTTGGTTATGAACCCTTTTCCTCATGGTAACAGAAAAGACCCTGATCAGACATCTCCTACAGGGTCCACTCTGTTTGCCTATAGGATCTTTTAGCTTAAGGTCAACTATGTACCCTGAAAAAGTTTACGAGGTTTAGGCTATATTGTAAGAGGTATGTTATTGAATGTTCATGAGGGGTCAAAATTATTCAAAAATTCAAAACAGGGAAAGGATTAAGTGTGGCTGTAGACTGTTAAAGCTATGCTACAAAATCATTTACGTGTATATTTATTATACCCCCGAAGGGCAGCATTATGTTATGCCGCTGGTCGTTCGTCCGTCTGTCAATCTGTTTTCAATTTTGTGTCTGCTCTGTATCTTTTGAACCGCTTGATTGAAATTGAAACTTTTTGGCAGAAATATCAATCAAAATGAGAGGATGTGCAGAGCGTTGTTTGGCTATGTTCAAGGTCAAGGTCACATTTGAAGGTCAAGTATCTTAACTGGTGTAAAGTTAGTGTATTTCGTGTCCGCTCTGTATCTCTTGAACTGCTTGAACAGATAAAAACTATTTGGTAGAAATATTAACCAAACTGAGAGGATGTGCAGAGCATTGGTTTCAGATGATTCGGTTCAAGGTCAAGGTCAACCTTTAACTCATTACCAAATGACAAAATTTTGGACTAGTCCAATTTGAAATCATTTGCAGATGACAAAATAAATGCGTATCAAACTTTGAAATTTGATTTGGAAAGGGTAAAAAACACTGTGTAAAAAGGAGAAAATGCTGGTTACCAGCATTTTCTCCTTTTCCCACAGTGTTTTCAAAGGCTTTCTTTCTCTGGGTCGATAAAAGTCGGGATTGTGTGGTAAAGAGTTAAGGTCAAATTTCATACTGGCGTAAAGTAAGAACAGTTTGTATCCACTCTGTATCTTTTGAGCCACTTGATGTAAATGATAACTATTTTTGTTAAATGTATTTATAATGATTGATATCAGAAATTTATTATGTAACATAAAATCCTCACATTTCAATACCTTTGGGCGTATATTGCTACGCTTTGCAGTGCTCTTGTATAAATTTGATATTCAATTGTCCAAGACAAGAGGCAAACTGAAAAAAAAGATGAATTTCAGCCTCTGGTGTTTTGATTAATTCTAAATATGATATTTTGCTCTTTAGTAGATGCAAATGATTTACTTCAGGTGATGATGAAGATTACAGTGCATCAGAAACAGAATCTGAGGAAATTTGCAGACCAAGTTCAAAACGCCAGAGATGGTCTAGAGAAGAAGAATGTCTTCTCTCAAAAGAATTTAAGGAACATACAAACAGGAAAACCATCCCAAAAAATAAAGAAGCCAGAATTGTGATTAATAAATTTGCCACCTTCAAAAACAGAAATAGCCATCAAATTAAGAGTAATTTTCAACATCAGATCAAACTTAACAGCTAGTTTCATTAATGTTATGACACAAACTACAAGGGTTATCCAGAAATGAATAACGGTTAGTTGATTGAAACAAGAGGGCCATCTTGGCCCTAAATCGCTCACCTCAACTAAACAGCTCCATCTTAAAGGCAAGATATATGCCAAGAACAAATTGAGAAATAAGGCAAATAAGCTCAATCCCTGCTGGCCATCTTGTTTGGAAGATACGGCGAATATTAGCTATTTTTGTGCAGAAACGATCATTACTACTGAGTGTCATCAAAATCTAGCCAGTAGTTGCAGAGAAGAAGAATTGTTTAGTTTTGGATATATACATATAAGGCAAATTAGCCCTGCACATGGCAGCCATCTTGTTTAGCGGACCAGGATGATTTAAGCTATTTATATACAGAATCATCCAAACATCATTCCTGCTAACCTGGCCAGTAGTTTCAGAGAAGATTCTTTTTTAATATTCATATAAGGCAAATTAACCCTGCCCCTAGCAGCCCTCTTGTTTGGCAGACCATAATTTAACTATTTTTGAGAAGCATCACACAAAGATCATTCGTAAGAGGTTCATCAATATCTGGCTAGTATTTCTGGAGTAGATTGTCTTAGATTTCTCTCTATGCATTAAAGGCATTTTGTTTAATAACCCTGCCCATGGCGGCCATCTTGTTTAATGGACAGGAATGATTTTAATAATTTTTGTGTACTGCAGCATCACCCAGAGATCATTCTGACTGAGTTTCTATGAAAACTGGCTAGTATTTTTGGAGAAACTATTGTTTTAGAGTATTTCAAATTTTAGCTCTGGCGACCATCTTGTTTGGCAGACCGGAATGATTTTAGCTATTTTTGTGCAGCATCATCTCCGGATCATTCCTGTAAAATTTCATCAAAAACTGCTTAGTTGTTTTTTTTTTTACTATCATGCACTCGATACTCTTTGAATGTTGGGAATAGTTGAGCCAATGTCTTCAGACAGCTCTTGTTGCTGATTTAGAAATTTGCCATTATCAGGGTAAAAGTTTTTGTACTAGTCCATGACTGTCCTTAGTAATTAAAAAAAAAAAAAAAAAATCAGACTTTGAGTACTTGGTATCCATTATTGACTCCATCATCAGGCTAGAGTACATATCACTTTCTTGCATTTTATCAGAATTATGGCCAATAAAATATTAGAGAAGAGCATATCATTAGCGGGAGATTATGTTGAAGGACTGTGAAGAGATTTTGTGAGAAACACTCGAGTTCTTCTGTAATTAAGTAACTCTCATTCATTTCTGAATAACCCTTGTTCTCACATATTTCTTCAAAAATTAAGATTAATATTGCTATTGTGTTAACCATTACGAGGGGCGTTCATTAAAATGTTAATAGTATTAAGAATCATGTTGAAATTGTGGCCATTTCATGGGTAAGGGTTAAAGAATAATGGCAAGAAATTTTGTAAAATTTCAAAAAGTCTGTTGAAAGTAATTAAAACTCGATATAGGTGTAGTCATTTATACTAGCTCTGTTACTGATTGTACAATGAATAATGCGTCAAACTTTGAAATTTGGGGCTATTTTAAAGGTCTTGTTATTCTGAACATATCAGATTCACAGATATGCTCTCAAATTGGCCCCCAAGAGTTCAGAAGATGATGGATGTGGGAACTGTGTATTGAAGAAAACTATATCTGTACGTCGCTATGAGTCTTGACGAGTACTAAGTGAAATTGTCGAGTGTCTTCAGGGTGTGCCCAAAGATGCATATACTTTTCTGTCTTCATACAGTAGATTTCAAGGCTGGAAAATGTACTTCTGTTAAGGGTGAATACTTCTGAAGGGTTTAGTAAATGTTGTATGACTGCACACCATAACACGGTTTAAAGAATAGTAATAACACCCCTCATTAGTTTAGAAGTGTGTTTTATATTCCTCCATCAGGTTGTTGCAGAGTTTTGTGCCCTAAGACTAAGTCAGGATATAGAAACTGCCAAACCAGATGTACCGGTACACTTGTGGCACAAACTTCTACATTGCTGCAATTGAAGTTTCATTCAATTACTTTGTAATTTTGACAAAATAGAAATAAAAAATAACATATTAGACTATCTGCAAGTTGATATTAAATTGTAATTCAGTTGAGTCAATAGAATTACAGAATAATGTAATGCCTCCTTCTTAATCCTACAATCATACTTTAATATAAATTATTTTAAACTTAAAATAATTTCTTTTATTTCCATTGAGAATTTGTTGTCTGCTAGAAGAGTTTCTTTCCAATCGTAATTATCAATGTAAAACACTCGAGTAAGTTACACTTGATTGCTTCGGCTTCCCGCCAAGACGGGAGTATATAAGTGCGGGTTTCCACGTGCATCGCCCTCTTCACTAAACTTTCGGCGACGAAGTTAACAGTTTGTAATAAATATTTGAATTCATTATGCCACGTTCGGGAAGACGATTGCGGGGACGCCAAGTTCAAGCCGCCAGGCAACCCACTGACGATAGTGTAACCGAACCACGAACGACAGGCCAGAAGAGACGAGCAGCCGAGTCTTTAGAGAACACGGTAGAGGACTTGGTGCAGTCGTCGCAAGCGGATGGGTCTTTACATGTAATTGACTTTGAGAATATCACGCGGTCGTAAGTTGAAGCGCTTAGAAAGTACTTAAGTAATTATGACGGCACTGAAGCTGACTTTTTGCTTAGTGGCTTACTACAGGGATTTCCTCTCCAATACTCTGGTCAGCGGGTAGCGCCAGATTCAAAGAATTTACGTTCAACAAATCTTAATCCAAAATTAATAGAAAAACAAATTGAAAAAGAAATTGAAGCAGGTCGGGTAGCAGGGCCTTTCTCGGAACGCCCTCTTCCAAATTTAATAGTATCTCCGATAGGATTGGTTCCAAAGAAAACACCTGGAGAATTCAGAATGATCCATCATCTTTCGTACCCGCCTGGTCAATCAGCCAATGATTTCATTGACCCCTCAATCTGTTCGGTACAATACACCAGCTTTGACGTAGCAATCAAGTTAGTTCAACATCTAGGAAAAAATTGTAAGTTGTTTAAGGCAGACATCAAAAGTACGTACCGTCTTATTCCAATCAAACCTTCAGACTTCGAGTTGCTGGGTTTTTGCTACAAAGATAAATTTTATTTCGATAAAGCGCTTCCTTTCGGGGCTTCAATTAGCTGTATAACTTTCGAAAGGTTTGCGAGATTTCTGCAGATCTGTGTAGAATCAAATTTTGATACGGCTGCCTTGATTCATTATTTAGACGATTTTTTGGGGGGCGATAGAACGCAAGTTTCGTGTATGTCTGCGCTAAGTATCTTTAAAAACACTGTGTGAGCTGGGCGTTCCGCTCGCAGACGAAAAGACTGAAGGCCCGACGGAAGTTCTGGTATATTTGGGGTTAGAACTAGATTCTAATGAGATGGTAGTACGCATTCCGGAACATAAAATAGAGGAAGTAATCTTAAAGATCAGAGAAATTCTGAGCAAAAGAAAAACTACACTTAAAAAGATACAGTCGTTAATTGGGTCTCTACATTTCTGCTGCAGAGCGATTGTTATGGGTCGACCCTTCATTTGCTGGCTATTTAACTCGATTTGCGGGCTTTCCTAACCATTTTTTCACGTGCGTTTAAAGTTAGATGTGCGCCGAGACTTAATTATGTGGCAAAATTTCTTGGTCAATTTCAATGGGGTGTCAGTTTTTCATGACAAATATTGGACGAAGAATTGCGAAGCACAGTTGTTCTCAGACAGCGCTGCCGGCAAAGGATTAGGTTTCGGCATATTTTTTCAAGGTCACTGGTCTCAGGCTAAATGGCCAGACACGTGGCGTCTTCGTGGCTATACTTCAAACATTACTATTCTAGAATTATTTCCAATTCTCGTGGCAATTTTCTTATGGGGTTCAAAATTACGTAACAAAAAATAGAATTCAATTCTGACAATATTGCCGTTGTTGAAATTATTAATAAATTGACGTCAAAGTCGGAATTAGTTATAAGCATGGTCAGATTACTAACTTTACAGTGCCTGAAATATAACATTATTATAAAAGCCGTTCATATTCCAGGCCTTAAAAATGAAATTTCGGATGCACTATCTCGCTTTCAGGACTCGAAATTCAGACGGCTCGCTCCACAGGCAGACATCATGCCTCACCCGATCCAAGAATTTCTATGGAGTGTCTTCGACTTAGAGCTCGAAGCCTGTTACACAGAAATTTAGCACTAAATACTCGCCTGACCTATGTAGTGGCACAGAAGGCTTTCGCGAAATTTAGATCTAGTTATAGTTTAGGTAATACTTGGCCAATACCATGTGCACACCTAGTTCTGTTTATTGCATACTGCTTTGAAAACGGTAAATCCCCGAGAACCATTTCTACTTACTTCGCAGGCCTAAACTATTTCCACAAGCTGTATGGCCATGACGACTTAACTGAAATATTTATTTTAAGACAGCTACTTGAGGGCTGTCGCAGAAGTCGTCTATTAGTAGATACACGCCCCCCCATAAAGGTTCTCTTAGAAACTATATGCTCCGTCCTGCCACAGGTGGCTTATGACGATTATGAGATGGCATTGTTTTCCTCCTTATTTACGTTAGCGTATTTTGGGCTTTTTAGGGCAAGTGAGCTAGTCGTTTCCTCAAATAGGGAGCATCAGAGGGTAGTGGCAGCATCAGATGTGTCCATTATCCCCAATAATTACGTATAAATTATCCTTGTGCACTATTTTAAGACAAATCAGCACGGTAAACAATGCACTCTTAAATTACCAAAGGAAGATGGGTTGATCTGCCCAGTACGGGCACTGAATGAATTTCTAGCTCGACGGCCAGCTGTTAGTGGTCTGTTGTTTGTACATCGTGACGGATCCCCGGTCACTAGGTCTCAATTCTATGCAGTCTTAGAAAAGTGCGTTATTGCCGCTAATCTACAAACTGTAGGAAGGTATCGTACACATAGCTTTAGAATTGGAAGAGCAACCGATTTAGCAATACAGGGGGTATCGTTGGAGGCTATTATGCTCCTTGGACGATGGGTTTCTGGTTGCTATAGGAACTACATTCGCATTTAACTGCTTATCTCTTAAGATCTTCAATTATGTACATGCAATTTTACATTCACTGATTCTTATTTCATTTAAGCGGTTTGGATTCTTGGAGACTCGATTCCTTGCTGGGCCGGTGTGTATGCCAGGGTCAGAGGGACCGCAAATCTATTCTTAACTAACAAGTCGATCGAGTGTTTAGGGGTAAGAGGTCTCGGATGAGCCCGTCTCAGGAGGAGTATTGAAGCAAAAGTGTTGTTTTCGAACAGTCCCGAATTAATCATAATTCATTTAGGTGGTAACGATTTGATAGGCTTAACTAACTTGGAAATAAAAGATGCTATTCGCTCGGTGTCCTATCTTCGAGAGGCTTTTCCCCAGACGACCATAGTTTGGATGGATATTTTGCAGAGACATCTCTGGGCGGGAGCCTCTGGGGGACACGATGCTATCGAGCGTAAGCGTAGGCGTGTAAACAGAATTGGCCGCATATTAGTTTGCTCATCGGGTAAGTCCGACATTATCAAGCCTGAAATAGACGCGAAAACAGCATTTTTTAGGCCCGATGGTATTCACCTCAAAAGGATAGGTCTAGAATTTTATTTAGATTACCTAAATGACGTCATAAAAAAGTACATCTCTCTCGACTAATTTTTCGGGGGATAAATTCTGTATAAATTTATTGTGGCGGCAAAAATCAGTCGCATGTAGAGCAATAGCTAGCTCACTTCCTGGGTACCCGGTAGTGACATAATTTTGCTTCTACAAATGGAAAATTACTAGCGTAATAGTTACTTGTTTTCGCTCTCTGGATGTCTTATTTTCGACGGAATCTTCACAATGCAAGGACATTACCTGGGTAACCCGGTATCGTCCTTCAGAGCGGCCAAATCATTCCACGCCTATATATTTACATCCTCTGTTTCTTCTTGACAGTATTTGCGTTAACGCTTATTAAACTGTTGTTAACACTCAATCTTGTTTATTTATTCGAGTATGAAATAATATAAATCATTTTAAACTTGAAAATTTAAACTTAAAATAATTTCTTTTATTTCCATTGAGAATTTGTTGTCTGCTAGGAGAGTTTTTTTCCAATCGTAATTATCAATGTAAAACACTCGAGTAAGTTACACTTGATTGCTTCGGCTTCCCGCCAAGACGGAAGTATATAAGTGCGGGTTTCCACGTGCATCGCCCTTTTCACTAAACTTTCGGCGGCCAAGTTAACAGTTTGTAATAAAAATCCCACCCGCCTCTCCCTTTATCTTTGGCAAAGTTGCAGAACGTTATTAGGGACAAACATCTCGCTTGTCCATGGAAATGGGGCAACAGTTAGGGTAGGCTACAATATTAGCGGGTCTTATTTTTGCAAAGGCTGTTATGTTATTGTCACACTGCTATCATAAAATTCTTTGAAATCTTTTATAACATCTAAAATAGCCCCGCTAGTTGTATTATGGTCTATCAAAGGCTTAGCTTACATAAATCTCTCCAGTTGTTTTTCTTTACAGAAACAAGTAATCAGTCAGAAGAACACAGGATATACACAATGGACGCAGGTTCAATGGTACAGGGCAGAAGTCCAGCTAAAGCAAAGTAAACAGCTCAGTGGATTCAGCAAAGAAAGCCATTTAAAGCCACAGTGCTATTAGGACTGTCGCTCTTGTAGTCAGTGAGGTTCCGTCTATCATAAGGCAGTTCATGTAAATCTTATTTCCAAGTGCATGTAGCTTTACCTTTCATCCTGTTAAGGGATCTTTACCGATTGATCAAGGAGTCGCTATCCGCTGTCGGGCACCCACTTCGGGAAGGACTTCTTGGTAGATCGCAACTGTAAAATTTCATGTATCAATCCGCCCCTTTATTGCCGTGTTACGTGTTTTTGCTGTTACAAAGGTTTCGCCCCCAGTACTTGGTGATGCCTTTCTTGCTATCGCATTGCTTTTACTTTCTGCTGTATGAAACATTTTCTAAGCATGTGTATGTTCTGCATTGTTACTGCTAGGTGGAATCGTGTAAGTTCTGCCTATTACTATTGCTGTGGTTTTCTATGTAAATTGCAGTTAAGTATATAGCTAATAAGCAGATTGCTCTAGCAGCATCAGGTGTAAAGGAAAAGTTATATTCGCCGTGTAAAGGAGTGAAATTCGCTTATATATATATATATATATATAATAAAAGAGAAATGACACTACAAATAGTTTTTAACGTGCCAACCGGTTTCGCTTTCGCTCATCAGGGCAACGCTTTAAAAAAAAAATATATATCATTGCTGTTTAGCCTAGGGTCGCTGATTGCTGAGATTAGCTTGTAAGGAGCGGCAATAATCAGTCGCATGTAGAGCAATAGCTAGCTCACTCCCTGGGTACCCGGTAGTGACATAATTTTGCTTCTACAAATGGAAAATTACTAGCGTAATAGTTACTTGTTTTCGCTCTCTGGATGTCTTATTTTCGACGGAATTTTCACAATGCAAGGACATTACCTGGGTAACCCGGTATCGTCCTTCAGAGCGGCAAAATCATTCCAATCCTTTATATTTACATCCTCTGTTTCTTCCTGACAGTATTTACGTTAACGTTTATTAAACTGTTGTTAACACTCAATCTTGTTTATTTATTCGAGTATAAAATAAAAGGAATTGAGCTTGACATTGAATGGAAATTGCAGTTATTCCCAATAGTCATGAAAAACAAATATTGATTTCAAGCTGATCCACATTAAAGTCCACATTAAATTGACCCAATAGAATTAGAGTTCAATATCAGCTTACAGGTAAGTTTCATTTATTTTTTATAACTAAGATGAAAATTGTGATATATATAAGTATAAAAGTGTCTGGCATTCTTTTTATGTGTGTACTATTTTGTGACACAATCAATTCTAGGTTTCTTCAGGGATGTAGATTAAACTTGAAATTCATGCATGTCTTTACCAATATAACTGAAAGATTGGTAGCATTGGTTAACTAAAAAAGTATCAATAAAAAGTGCATCCAATAGACTTCAGGTGTTTGCCCCACATTGTTATATATGTAGATTATTATTGAATCCAATTGTAAAGTTTCCTTTATCTGTGTCAAAAAATCCATATTGTGCTTCAAGTAAAAATGTTTAAACATTGCAGATGAAAAACAGGTAATTTTACATTGTTAAATACATTGTTGACTTAAACATATCTGCTATATTTGAATCAGCTAGCATCTCATCCATTATATGATATGTTTTGTAGCTGTGTCCAGTAGAATTCAGTACTGTTCTGAACAATGTATAATCTATTAAATATTTTTCATAATGTCATCATCTTATGTCATTCTACTTTGAATTTTGGTCTTTGTACATTCTAGTTTTGTAAATCCAACAACAAATTATTGATTTGCTAATTGTAAAGAGTTGTAATCATCTAGGTTTCATAGTTTCTTCTAGATTATGGTTCATTCACAAGGGGTAAAAGGAACCTACATGTATATAAAAACTTATATTTTTCAAGTGCGCTACTTAGAGCCCTGTAGTAACTTTCCTTTGCGTGATCGCATTGATACTTTATTTTGTTTTGATGCCCCTCTCAAAATAAACAGGCAGTAGTTTTTAGCAGGATCTGTCTGTCCATCTGAACTTTTTGTCATGTCCATAATTGTATTATTCATTCATTGATTTCACTCTTTCAAAATATTTCGGCCAAAGGCCTTCATCAGTTTAAATGAAGCAATTACTTTTTAACTACATATCATTTTCTTTTCTCTATACACTAAGCTTCAACTGATGAAGGCCTTTTGCCGAAATATTTTGAAAGAGTGAAATTAATAATATTGTGTACTTTATCCTCCCTTCGGAAGATTTAGACATAATTTTGCAAAGATGTCAGATGTAGGTCAATGGTCAAGGTTACACATATCCTATAAAGGAATTTTTCATCAGAGTGCATTGGTGGTTTTGTCCAGTCAACATTTCTCTCATTCCTGGGTAAATTTCATTTAAAAGAAAATGCATGATGGGTTGAACATGATAACGACTTGTCTCAAACAAGAATCACTTGTCTCAAAAAAGAATCACTTGTCTCAAACAAGAAGCGCGTCTCAAGCTGAAAGATAAAGATAATACTTGTATGTTAAAGTCAGGATTGTTTTCCAAAAATACGCATTGATATTTGTGCCAGTCATCAATTCAGTCATAGTCTTTTATGATAATTAAAGCAACTTGTGTTGTACACAAAAATTTGTCCTAAGCTCAAAGTTCATGTATGAATGTTTGGCACATTGAAATATGTGTTACGTAAAATCAATTTTTGTGGCTCAAAGGTCAAGGTCACACGAAAAGAAAAAAAAAATGCATTGATGTTCATGTAAGATGAGAAATCTTATTGATCTCTTGATGGATTTTAACCCTTTCCCTCATGGAAATGCCTGTTCACGCCCCTGCAAACAAAATGGACCTTGATCAGACTGCTCCTTCAGAGACCCTAGTTGTACATCCTTACTTTTGTTATGCCCCCAACCCCTCCCTTTTGAAAAAAGAGGGCGTGTCGGTTTGTAGGTTTATCGGTTGAGCAAACTTTGTCCTCACATTGTGTTGAAAATTGACAATTGGAAGTTAATAGACCCTTTTGATTTTTAGCTCAACTGAGAACAACGTGCTCAAGGGGAGCTTTTAGGATCACCTGGTGTCCGTCGTGCGTCGTCAACAATTCTTTAAACATCAACTCCTCCTAAACCACTGGGCCAATTTGGACCAAACTTGGCTGGAATGTTCCTTGGGAGGTCCTCTTTAAAAATTGTTCACAGAATTTGATTCCATCAAAAACTCCGGTGGCTATGGCAACCAAATGGAATTTTTTAGGAAATTCTTTAAAAATCTTCCTCTCTGAAACCGCTGGCCAGATTTTAAAATAATTTCACAGAGGTGTTCCTTGGGTGACCCTTTTAAAAAAGTGTTCGCGAAATTTTGATCCTTCGAGAAACATGGCTCTGGTGAATGGGGGCTTCTTGCACTAATCAGAAATGAAGTAACTCTTAGAAATTCTTCTTCTCTGAAACCGCTGGCCAGATTTTAAATTAATTTCATAGAGATGTTCCTTGGGTGACTCTTTTCAAAAAGTATTCCCGAAATTTTGATCCGTCAAGAAACAGCCCTGGTGAATGGGGGCTACTTGCGCTATAAGGAAATGAAGAAATTCTTAAAAATTCTTCTTCTCTGAAAGCACTGGTCAGATTTTGCAATAGTTTCACAGAGATGTTCCTTGGGTTACCCTTTTCAAAATTTGTTCGTGAAATTTTGATCCGTCAAGAAACATGGCTCAGGTGACTGGGGGCTACTTGCGCAATAAGGAAATGAAGAAATTCTCAAAAATTCTTCTTCTCTGAAACCGCTGGTCAGATTTTGAAATAATTTCACAGAGATGTTTCTTGGGTAACCCTTGTCAAAAAGTGTTCGTGAAATTTTGATTCGCCAAGAAACATGGCTCTGGTGAATGGGGGCTACTTGCACCATAGGGCAATGAAGAAATTCTTAAAAATTCTTCTTCTCTGAAACGGCTGGTCAGATTTTGGAAAATTTTCAGAGATATTCCTTGGGTTACCCTTTTCAAAACTTGATCGTGAAAGTTTGATGCGTCGAGAAACATTGCTCTGGTGAATGGGGGCTACTTGCACTACCGTATATGGAAATGAAGAATTTCTTGAAAATTCTACTTCTCTGAAACGGCTGGTCAGATTTGAAAATTATTTCACGGAAATATTCCTTGAATGACCTTTTTCAAAATTTGTTCTGGAAATTTTGATAGATCAAGAAACATGGCTCTGGTAAATGGGGGCTTCTTGCACTGTACGGAAATTAAGAAACTCCTAAAAATTCTTCTCTTCTGAAACAGCTGGTCAGATTTTGAACGGACTTTTACAGGTGACCTTTTAAGAATTGCTTGGAAAAATAATGATTTTGTTTCCAGTGTTTCAATACCTTAAAAAAAGGCTATGGTCCTCTCAAAAATTCAGGTGAGCGATCCAGGGCCATCTTGGCCCTCTTGTTAGATGATTATGTCAAAGATCAAGGTCACAGTGACTAAGCATATGAGGGGGACATATATGTCTCACAAACAATGCTTATTTTCAAAACATCGAAAACATCAAAGTTTTATGATGTGTATGTAACAAATATACTGGGTGTATGATTGTCTCATGACAAACATTGACTTGGAGATGTTTACTGTCTAGTTATCACTTGTTATGTATTGAACCTTGATAGAATTAAATAACGAAGTCAATAAACTATGTTGAAATTTTGAATATTGTTTGCGTTTTGATTTAACCAAAAGCACTCATCTTG
This sequence comes from Tridacna crocea, assembly GCA_943736015.1. Lineage (NCBI taxonomy): Eukaryota > Metazoa > Mollusca > Bivalvia > Cardiida > Cardiidae > Tridacna > Tridacna crocea. The sequence goes on from OX031070.1 coordinate 29,732,299, forward strand.
GATTGAAAGTGACATAGCTTTAATGGTGATGTCTAGAGACTCTCTCCAGGTTGTATTGTGAATCAAAACATTGCTCTAACTTTATGAGTATATGTAGCAAGGTTTAATGTAAATGAATATGACTACACTAATTATTGTCAAATAGTTGTTTTCAATAAAAAGTGAATTGTATGTAAAAGACATTACTATATGAAATCAAGATATGAATGCATGTAGGCTTGAGTTTCATCCACCGGTGGGGCTCTCGTTGTTTTCAATAAAAAGTGAATTGTATGTAAAAGACATTACTATATGAAATCAAGATATGAATGCATGTAGGCTTGAGTTTCATCCACCGGTGGGGCTCTCGTTGACTAAACTTTTCTAACCGCTGTGGGTTCAAACCCAAATCAGGACTTCAGATTTTTTTGTGAGGTAGCCTTCCAGCTGGCTTTCATTTGGTCTTGGGTGCTACCAGAGTGACCTCTGTACCCTGTATTATTCTTTTCCCTTGTTATTTGCTGAACGGCGCATATATGATTGAAAAGACATAGAAAAAGGGTTAAATTATAGCAATACCTAGAAGATTGTCAATTCATTTGGGCAAACCCTCCTTACTACTAAGAAATAATCCCGGGGAAAGGGGGTACTCACATATGAAACCGGAGTCAAAAATTGGGGAGGGGGGTGTTAAATCTGAATCAAACTGAAAAAGTGGGGGCTTTCAGAGCTGATCGAACTGAAAAGCGGGGGCTCTCAGAGCTGATCAAATTGAAAAAAAAAATGGGTACTTTCAGAGAAAAAATAAATAGCAGATTCGTTCAGAGCTGATTAAACTCAAAAAGTGAATGCTTTCTGTCCTAATCGAACCGAAGATGTTGAGTTCACTTTAATTTTCCTTTTTTTTTTCTATACAATAGGAGGTTCTTTCTCATGCATGTTCTTTTTTCAAACTGCATAATGAAGTGAACTGTTGGAGGCTTTCGGTGGTATTCTAAATGAAAACCCCTTATGCTTTCATAGTGAAAGACATTAGGATTTCTTTTATTTACTAGACCAAGTCCCATTTCTGATCTTTAATTTGTGCAAAAATTCATAGTAGTTTTCGTTCATCTCTGAACGACGTGGTAAACTGGCCTTTATCAGCTAATTAAGTTCAAGCCTCAGATCATTTAATACAAATATGAAGTGATAATGCTTGTCCGGTACACTGCCTGGTAAAGGGAAACAGTTGTGTTTCATTGAATCTCACGAAAATTAGTACACAATGATCTACCGGAGCGCACGACAAGAGAGCGAGTGGCGTTTAAAAACGCAAAAAGAAGTTTTTTTCAGGGCTAATTGGTTTGAAAAGTGGAGGTTTTCAAAGGCTAATTGATTTGAAAAGACGGGGCTTTCAGAGCTGATTTTTATGAAAAAGAGGGTGCTTTCAGGGCAGATGAAAATGAAGAGAGGGTGGGGGCGCTTTAGTACGGCATATATCCATACTGCCTCATAATTGGAGCCCCCTCCGGTCGCAGAGTCGAAAAGATAGATTGAGTTTAATCACAGAGATTCCCAGGTAGAACCGCCGACACACCGCAAAGAAGCCTGAGAGACAAAGCGAATTAAGACGTTACCCGCTCGACCATGGTGGCCAAAAAATAAAACATTAATACTACAAAGGGGTACTTAACTCGCAAATTTAAGTTCACATGCGTAAAAACTAGTCAAATGACTATTGCAACTAAAATTAAAATTCAAGGGTCGCTGTGGTCCAAAGACTATGGATCCAAAGGTTGCGAATTAGATCCTGTTGAGAAGTAGTTTTTTTTTCAAAACCTTAGGCGCAAATTACTGGTCCTCCCAAAGAACCGTGGAAAGGTTAGTATGAGTTGTGGGAACTTGTTTCCCAATTGCTGTAAAATAAGTAAGTTTAAACTAAAATTAAGATTAGCGAAAATGGCAACTTCTTACAACGTAAACGTTAACACCAGGATGGATCAATAAATACGGAACGGGAATGTTCAGTTATCATGTCAATCGTCTTTTGATATGTGAAGTTTTACAGACGGCCGGTGTAATGCAGAGAAATGACCCCCATTACAAAGTGACCTACGGTCATTTCTCAACATAGAATAATGACCCATGGGTCATTTTTTTACATCGAGAAATGACCCTCGGGTCATTTCTCGACGTAGAATAATGACCCGGGTCATTTTTCTACGTCGAAAAATGACCCATGGGTCATTCCTCTACGTCGAGAAATGACCCGGGGTCATTTTGTAATGGGGCAGGGTTCGAATTTCATTTTTTTATCCACTTGCAAATTTTAGCAAGTAGCTGTTATTTCCACTTGCAAAATTAAAATTGCACTCGCATTCTTTTTTTTAGCTCAGAACTAATGGCCGGTACAAACTATTCAATTCTATTCTATTACGTAACCTGTCAACTAAGACAACAACCAAACTAAAAACGAACGTTAATTGATACTAAAACACTGATTGGGCAATCAGTTCAATTCCAGTTGAATTTCTGTTCTGAAACCAAGTTAAATTTATATAAAACGTAGAATGGTGGACGATTTTGTAAGTGAATTACAGACATATGGTTTCAAGACAGTTCCCCGACAAGACAGTTCCCCGACAGGGCTTTTCGAGACAGTTCCCTGACAAAATTGAAGACAGTTCCCCGACACTTTTGAAGACAGTTCCCCGACACATTCATTATTAGCAAAGTTGATTTTCATCGACATTTATCATTGATATCTACAACTTTTAAGGAAAGGAAATGGGGGTCTTGTACTTGTGAAAGGATGTGAATAATTGAGAGTATTTCTCCTTTTTAGTTTATTATCGATGATCACTCACAGTTCGGAAATGATACAGTACCTTAGCCGTTATGCAGATCAGAATGTTAGTACGTGTGTTATATGAATATGTGTATTTGATTACTAAAACAAATCGTTATCCCCGTGTTGGCCTAGGTTAAGCGCATTTTTTTTTTACATCTCTTTGTGTTACTTCTGGAGAAACTGAAATAATCCGCTAGTAATGTAATGGATAATATGAATGTAGATCCCCTTTACATGTATGTTGTGTTTTTATGGATAGTAGTAATATTACAGTTATACATTCCAACGAGAATCAACAAAAAGTTTCAATGTTTAACTTTATTCAAGAAATTTATTGCACATAGGGCCTACATTACATGAGTTATACATGTTAAAATTGCATTTCAACAGCCAATACTCAAGTCGCAGATTCCCTCCTCATCTTCTCTTTTTCTTTTCTTTTCCTCACAGCTTACTTTTCCTCTATCGACAATTATATTCGGTCATGAGTTTGTTTTCATGTACTATATTATTATAGATCTTGTTCTAATACCACACTGATAATGTTTGTGTATTTTCTTTACCCCATGTAATGGTTAGAGCACAAAAAAGAGAATTCTTCGAGAAAATAAAAGCGAAGGCGCTCTGCGCCGTAGCTTTTATTTTCTCGAAGAATTCTCTTTTTGTGCTCTAACCAACTTAGTGATCGACTGGGTTTTTATATAAATCATTTTATAGAGACTGCATTCTCTATAAAGTCTGTCCTAGATATTATGCAAAGACATGCCTTCATTACCGCATGACCCTATAAACACGCCCACATGACATAAGTATATCAAGAAACATGACTTTCATCAAATTTCATTGTTTTGTTTTATTGTAAAGACACGCCCGAAACACGAGAAAACAGCACTATCACGTGGATTTCCTCATACACAGTACCCTCATGTTATGCGTGTCTCCAAGCCCAAATTTTGCGAAAGAAAAGTGCATAGCTTTGCTGTCTTTACAATGGCGGAACCCAAACCACATTTTGACCTTTTCTTAGGAAATGACTTAGACGAAATTTTCAAGGATATATCATGTACGCAATTGTTGCAATTGCTCACACAAGAACTTGTAAAAACAGGTAACTGATATGATTTATGATTGCAGTCCTTTTTTTCTTTTTTTCAAATAATACAAGTTCGTATGTTTATCAATAGATTTCGTTCTTTAGGGTACATGCAAAACACTATTAATTTTAGTATATGTTGAGTTTTCAATGTCAACAATTTAGGTATCACAAATGTATCCACTTTTCATTTATAAATGCGTTGTCCTTGGATATATAAAATAATCTAGATATGACAATTGTAAACAATCTACCATCTCAATTGTTGTTGTTCCTCGTTATCAATTGTTATCACATGAGGTCGACATTTTAAGAGATTGAATGATTGGTTAATTTATTGATGGGCATAATACCGTAAAACGCCCCGCCATAAATCGCGAAAACCCATGAAAATCAAAATTATGTGTCAAAAAATTGCAACTGGTTTATGGATTCATTTCGTATACATAAAATACAATATTTTTCAACGGAATGAAGCCGAACATTTCATTAAATGTCTTCATTTAACCCAAAAAACAATGCCACATGTAAGCATTGTCTGTATAGCAGAGGGGCGTTTTACGGTATTATGCCAGCCACGGAATAATTTTCTCACATGCATGAGAGGTGAGATGCAAAAGTTTACCGGAAAGAGAGTTCGGCGCAACCAGGTATCGAACCCGTAACCTCCAGGTTACGTGTCAGATATACTAACCATTATACGTGGCTGGGCTGCTTTTAATATGCTAGAGCCGGGCTTAAGTTTTGGCATCTTGTAAAGAGTGCATGGCAAGCATTTTCGCACTTTCCTTTAAACCTGTACTTGCTAAATACTATCTTTTTTTAGGGTTATTTTTAAAAGAAAACAAAAGGACAAGTTGAACTTTTCTAAAAACTAATCAGTTGGCTCTTGCTGTAGATAATCTTTTTTACTTTCTAGATTTTCAAATGTCATTTCTTTTTGTCAAATTTTTGTCATGATACAGAACGAACAACGTGCAATCAGTCCATAAATTTTAACATTGCGTTGTTTAGCACAATGTTTCAGTTCATGATCAGACTACACGTTCTCTGCAGATTGATCGTTAAAGTACGGAAAAGCTACTTGGGTCGTCCATTTGGGTCTAAAATTTATTGGGGGTAAAAATATGGGGAAGAAAAATCACATATTGTTTTATTACTCAATTCCTCTAATGCAATTTCCACTTTTTCTGCAATATTTTCTACAATAAAACTTTCACCGATAACATACAGGATTACTTGGTAAAGGGTTTAGATTGTGTTGTAACAACTTTCAAATCGTGCTTTAAATGGTTGGGAGGAGCATGAATTAATTTTACGTAGATGTGGGAGGAGTCAGTAGAATTCATACGTGCGGAACGGCTGTTTTTATTTCAAGCAGACAAAATTTTATGGACTTTTAGAGGTAGAAAATTTCCACAAATACTCCTCTCTGATTGGACAAAAAATTAGGTCGATCACTAAGTATAATGTTTATCATTACTGGGTGAAATAAAGCGTATGTTGTTGTTGTTGTAGCTGAACTACATGCCATTAAAGACAGTTTAAACACTGCAATGATACACAATTAACGGAAACTCGAAAGGTTCCCCCCAATTAAACCAATCATTATTACAAACACCCAATCCTGGCAACAAACAGTCCAATCACAATATATCGACCTCCTTAATTGGGCATAATACTTAAATTTAATAACCACCAAAGTTGAAATTTACTTCAATCATTTCAAACAAATGTATATAAAAATGTTTAAAAAAGAAAAATCCAAACTTATTCAATATACTAATAATAAAAGTGTCGGGGAACTGTCTTCAAAAGTGTCGGGGAACTGTCTTCAATTTTGTCGGGGAACTGTCTCGAAAAGCTGTGTCGGGGAACTGTCTTGTCGGGGAATTGTCTTGTTCCCCAGACATATCACATCCGAATATATGCGTGTCCGGTAACTGGTTTAGCAAATCTACCACGTCTGACTTGCTTCTTGTTGCTATTTGCGCATAATAATTATCTTTTCATGAAAGATTGACAATTATCTTTGTTTTATAATCAGAGATTGAATTAGCCTACCATTTTTCCGTATAATAAACGCAAAACCTCGGTATCGGCTGTGATTGAAGACGAACGCACATGGCTTACGAAACTCGATTAATGAACGACAACTCGGAGGCTTCAATGGCAACACCCGCCGAAGGGTATTCTCAGTGCAACATGACCGATGTTTATTCAGAATGAAAAGAGTTCACCCTTTTTTGTATTCTCATATGAAATTTAGTACATTCAGTGACTGTTCTTGAATAATTTGCACTCGCATTTTGTAGCAAGTGCTTGAAATTTCAACGCGCATTTTCCAGTTCTGGCTTGCATTTTGCGAGTAAATATGTGGGAATTTCGAACCCTGATGGGGGTCATTTTTCTGCATTACACCGGCTTCGACGCAGCAGTTAGGTTAGATTAATAGTTGGGTGCTTAAAGCTATACTGTTGCTCATAATTCAATTGTATTTTACCCCGCGAAACTGATATATTACGAAAGTATATACAATATTAGAACTCTTCACTTAGTCACCAGTAATGGGAAGATTTATACAAGTGTAAAAATCTTCTAAATGTGTGATGGTCATCTCAACATCATTAATTTCCGACACTGCTTCGTGTATATTCGTCTGCAGTTATAGACAGCCTATGGGCATGCGCTAGAAGTTGCAACGATCGATATAAGTTGCTAAGGACGCTGGATTCCTCGTTACATTTTTCAACTGTTTAATGATTTACAGCAATCAATGTCAATAAAACAAGTTAAGAACTAACAAAATGGATAAACTAAAAAGAAACTAGCAACCTTATGTACGAAGTCATTCATTGTTTGCATGGGCATGATTTCCGAGAGAGTGCAGACGATGACGAATATTTCGGTAACAGACAGGTTCAGTAAATTGGACTTCCATAGTAAATCTATGACTTGGTAACATAGTTATTATTCATGGTTGATACACTTTAACGTTTTTTTTTAAATATCCGATACTTAAAATCGATTTGTTAAACTATTTGATCTTTTTTTTATTTCAACACATTTTAAGGCACATTTTTTTTCTGTTGCTGCTCAATTGGTATGCTAAATACTAGTAGTACCCGGAATTAATAATTTTTGTCCACCACATCTCATTTTAGCTTTATTTTCCCCCAAAAGCTTGGTATACAGTGTGTAACCCTCACTCTTTTAAGAACTATTAAAAACTCTCAAGTTACATCAACTTTGGGAGATCCAGGATTAGGCTGCACTGTCTCTGTGTCTACTAAGACACCAGATATTATGCGGAGGAGTTTGAGGTCTTACTTAAAGAAATTGCCTTAAGTACATGGATCAACAGTGAATTCTTCTATACCGATTCTGATTAAAAAAAAAAAAAGATAATCAATTTTAAAACCTTTATACCCTCTTGAATCAAATGATTTTAACCTGTGCCACACTTCCTGTGATTTCATAATCAGCAATTCAAGCTATTTTGAGAGATCTGCCTGTTAGAAAAATCTTGCTGTGGATATATAAATGCCAATTCATTTTTCTTAATTTGGTAATTTTAGATTTTACGTATGTTAACATGTTTTGATTATACGATGCGACTGGTTTACTGAGGATTCAACAAAATGTCATATAACATTAAGCTGTGAAAAGCAGATTAGTAGGAAAATTCTTTATCCTTCGTGTAATGTGGGGGGGGGGGGGGTTGAAAATAGATTATCGATAAAGAAATGCGTCCATACATATTCTCTTCAGCTTTGTAAGTATGAACAGGAACCATATGATTATTTACCAAATGAAGTTTGTGATATATTTATTAGCGCATTATAATCTGCTAGCGACGGTGTCTTGCACCAACCAGATTTGAAAAACAGTTGGAAAGAGGAAAGGGACAGAACATACATTTTATCTAATTATACAGGTTCAAATGTACAAAATGACAATTACAAGACATGCAACACAGTTTTTGTCAAGGTTTTTCCTCTATCTCTCACTTAATTTCTTCATTTGTGGCAATTTTTTTACCAGTATACTTTCACGTGAATTTCTGCTCTCAAGTTGATCATTTATAACTTTTAAGTTTCAACCTTGAAGGGCCACATAAATCCAACGGCTGTTTTCACTATACAAATAGAACCTTGATATAAGCGATTTCAATGTTGACCTTGCTCAGAATGTCTCAGAAAAGCAGTAAGAATAGGTAAAAGATAAATTTGTGTGCTTTGTGCTATTTAATCTTTATCACCACCGGTGGCATGCAACAAAAGTAACGCTTTGAATTCAAGGGTTTGTTTAGAAATATGGCAGTTTATTTCCGGAAGAAACTGTTAACTTTAATGTCCCTAAACTGGCCGAAAACATTTTATTTCTTGGTGTCTAAGGGAACAAGAATAGGACTGTGTAATTAGTATTCAGTTCATCAACTGTGGTTGAAAATCGAAAAAATGTTGTGGTGATAAAAACAAAAAACAATCACTGATTTCAATTCACTCAACATGGAAGGAGCAATATAACAAAAATGTTATACCTCAAAACCAATAGAAATGACAAATTTAGAGAGTGAGAAATAATATTATTGAACAAAATCAGAGTCAAGTATTGGGTATGGAATACGTCACGTTAACACTACGTGAATTTTACCCTGTAACCTAAATATCCAATAATAGATTTACTACATGAGTCTAATTTACCGAACTTGTCCGTTACCGAAAGGTGCGTAAATCTTTCGACGACATGGGGGTTCCATTGGGGAATTTGTGTATCATTCCTGATATATCGTAAATGCGTATTCATTATACACATCTCACAAAGCTTATTTTTTCCCAAATTGAAATCAGTCAAAATTGCTTTTTGTCTGTTTACTTTGCTTACATACAGCATACTTAATTTCATTTTCAGTCCAATAGGGAAAGGAGTAGATCTTGTTCTACGGGCGATATAGAAGTCAGAGTTGATAAGGATACATGTCGAAGTCAAAAGTGTTAACGAATGAGAGCTCTGTAGTAGAGAATAAGTTATAGGATCTACGTGATGCATTAGTTGGAGTAAGACTTCATCTGAATAGAGAAGAAATCACATCACTATTCATTTACTACAAAATTAAACCCAATCTGAAAGCTTGAATTTCATTGCAGATTTAAAATGAGGGCAGCTTTATGCCTGCAAATAGGTTGCTGGTCAAATACCTGCCTTTTGGGTTTTTCAGGATTAATGATCGTCATTCAGATAGGATTCATTCCTCTGTATCGCGTGATCATTGTTTTGAAGATTATGACGTAAATGGTAAAAAAAGAAAAGCAAAATGAGGTCTGGCTGTGGCACTAGATCAATAACTGAAACAATGTTGAAAACTGTGTTTAATACCATTTAAACAATTTATTCACAAAACAGGGAACAAAATATTTATACTGATGTTTTAATTTTCACATGCATTCTTTTAATGAGTTTTTAACTTCTATAATCTGTGCAGTAAGGAACTTTGCGTTTAATCGATTCTTTATCAGATGACAAAATTCTAAAATTGTCCAAGAAAAAATAAAAAAAAATATCACATCCCCCTGTACCAGAAAATCAAAAATGAAAATAGTTGCAGATAACAAATCAAGTAAAACTACAATGATGGCAATTGTCTTAGAAAGGATAAAAAACATAAATGGAAAATAGCTCATTACCAGCATTTTTGCTTTTGTCCACATCATTTTCAAAAGATTTTTTTCCTGGTGGTCTTTAAAACTCATGATTGTTTAATAAGAAGTTAATTGATTAGGTTGGTTACTTTTCAAGTTTGAATAAAAGGATTTAAAAATAAGCTTTATAGACATTTCTCCCTTTTTTTTGCCCATCTTATATCAAAAGCTTTCCACCCTTGCTTTATAGGGCTTGACAAAAATCAATCTTTGATGCTAATGCAAATAATGAGGCTCGGTAACAAGCATGGATTTGGACCAATTCTTGCCACAGACCAATTTGAAAACAAAAAAATTACATTTCACTTGTAAGTTGAGAGAGTTTATATCTAAATCCATAAAATGTAACTTGAAGACATAAAATAAATAATTAATACCAAATTCTGATGGCCAACAATATGTTGTCAGATCAGACTCTACATAATTTCAAGTTCACAAAGAGTTACCCTTTTTGTCAAAAATCAATACAGTGAAAGAATTCCTTTTGAAACTCAGAAGCAGAGAGGCCTTCTTAGCATTAATTTTACAGGTTAACCATACAAGTAGAGTTGTTCTTTCAACATATTTGATGCAAAGGTAGCCAGAATAAGAAGTTGAATACCTACACAGAAAACCATTTTGTAACACAAGTACACGTATACATGTATCTGGTTTGGAACATTACTACCACATTAGGATTCACTAGGCCAATCTATTGTAGTAACGTCCATAACAAATGCTCATTTTAGTTTGCTGAAAAACATGCATATTTTTGGCAGAAGTTGTCCATGTTTATCCTAAATATCTATGGAACTGCTTTGTGTTGAAATCACAATATGAACTTGATATCTTTACAACTATGGCCATCCTCAAATTTGGCCTTTGTTCACTTGGCAGGTTCTTGTATGGTTTTCATGCTTTCATGGGCCATAAGAGATGAGCATGCAGATCCTCTATCCAATATCCAAACAAGTGAAACTGGATTTCTGCCTAATACACTTGGATAATAAACCACATGTATTTTCAAAAGCATTGTGGTAAAAGGACAAATTACACATAATGAACAACTCCTTTTGTCAAAATGCCTTTTCTTTTATTTATGAAATCAAGCTGCTGATTACTAATATTTAATAAAAAATGCTTTCAATGTTTTTTGCTGTAAATTTGTTTCATGGTTTTATAGACTGATTGCAGGAAATAAAAATCCAGTTTTTTAAACTCTATATCTTTCCATGGAAGAGAACTGGATAGATATTGACAAACAATGGGAGAAAATATTCCTGGGTCACAGGCTTCATTAAAAACTTCCTCTTCATCCTCACTGTATCTTCAATTTTCCAATGAGCAGTCACATTTCCTGTTGTTGTAGATGTGGTATTTGAGACAAAGTTTCTAAGTGTCTTGCAGGTGTGGGCTGTGCACCTCTGTCTCTTTCTATTGTCAATCATCAGAAGGTCTATTTAAAAACAAAATAGTACAGTAATCTACATGTAAGTGATTGACCTATAACAAAATTAAAAAGATAATACCCACTAGGAAAAGGAAAGCAACTGCAGATAACTCAAGAATGAAATTTATCTAAGAAAAATTGAATTAAAAAAAAAACATCACATGAGATGGAGACAATGCTTGTTTTTAGCTTGTATTTCTTTTCCAACCATGTTTTCATTTTTCTGTTAGGATTGTTAAGCCTCTTGATTGTGTGGTAGAGGTATGTAGTTGAACCTAAAAAGTTAGATCCTCAAAAAGTGCTGATAATCTGGATATATAATGTACATGTCAGTTAGAGACCCAAATAACGATGCTGTTTAAAACCTTGAACATTTGGCTAGGAATTTCATTTGTAAATCTACATCTCAAAGATCTGATCCTGGAACAATTTCTATGTAGAAACTTTTATTTACAATACACTATTCAAACTTAGAATCATTGATAATGGGTTTAATGCTGTAACAAAATGAAAGCATTTCTACCAGCTAACCAGCCACATTGATGACCTTGGCCTATTCTTTTCTATGAAAATGAATTTATCAAACAATTTTACCTTTCTTTGATCAGCAGGGGCTCATTATGGTCAAAAGAAGCCAAAAAGATCTTAGCATTGTACACTGGTGGGGTGAAAAAAAACCTCCTAGAAGCTTACACCAACAGAAGCATTCCAGCTCTTATGTTGTTCTGAAAGAAAGAAAAGAGACTGTTGATATTTCACTCCAACAGAATAAACTGAATGTAATGTACCAGTCTCTATCATGACCATTAACGAGGAGATTATATGCAGCAGTATTGCGAGTAGTTGCTACTAAGTGAATCCCCCTTATGGGGCCCCACAAAATGCAGTCAAAATTGTTCATGTATATTCGTGCCGATTAAAAACATCCCATGAACAACAAGTCCAACTTATATATTAACTATACAAAATCAATAATCTGTGTGTGCAAAAGAACGTGCAAAAATCGACATACATGAGATATTCAAAACACTCGTGAACCCGAGTCTCTGAGTCCTGTCAGTGACCGTCCAGCTCATTGTTGCAGCGTCTTTCCTTTCTCCTTTCGTGGTGATCTTTGAAAACACTCCATGTATTTACTTCGTTGTCGATGTAATTTCTTGGTCAAGATGTATCACACAGCTATTTCCCCAAAATAACTTCGTTCGAGACAGGTGTAATTATGGTCGGTCGCTTGACAATTTTCGTGGACTCCATTATTATTTACGTTCGGATAATGTTAATGCGCATGTGTAATACAGAGGTCGCGGTCCAGGTCATCTGAATATTCTAATTTCCCGAAGAAATTTTTTCGGGGCTCAAAAATTTATTTCTTTTCAGTTCTTTTCAGACGCTGTTTTTCAGCAATATCCTGACGTATTTTATCTTGGGTGAATAGGAATTAAAAGAAATTTTCGATTTAATCATATTAAAACAGTATTTCGGCTGAAAAGTTCAATTTTGAGCAATAATACTACTTTAACGTTACATAATTATGTATACATGTACATAATTTATGCATATACACATTACCCCATTTGTGCCGAGGTGACGCTTCCATTCTTGTGCGTTGTATGTCCATTTTATGATTTAACATTTTTAGGGTGCCAGGTTGATATTAATCTCTTTAGCTTAACATACATATATGTATATTGGCGTTCCTTCGAGCAAACCGTGTAAACCCTGATGAGACACCGCGTCTCTTCTGGGATTGCGCTGTTTGCCTATGTCCAACAAATAGGACGCTATGCACAAATGGGTTAATGGGAAGGGTTGTGGGATATGACCCACATTCCCCAAATATATATTTTATATATTGTATATTCACATTAGAACGGATTGTGGGATATGACCCACAATACAGAAATATAAATACTGTATATAGCCATGTGGGTCATTGACCCACAGTGTAATGTTCCACAATGATATCTATAACTTTTTTTGTAAAAACAAAAATAAAGTAAAATGAAGTCAATAGATGCATTGTACATCTCGAAATACTTCCAAATATAGTGTTTATTATCTCCCTGCCCCCTGGAAAAGAAAGCTCCCACAACCCATGATATAAAGACATGACCCATTAACCATGCCTTACATCTATATATAAGAAACAATTCAGGATTATGTCACCTTGAATTTCTGAATTTAGCAAAACAGGTGCATCCGGGCCATTAATGTTTTTCGTTATCTAACAAACTTTATGTGGATATGTATCTTCATGGCACAGGACCACACAAGTTCATCTGATCAAGTCGGTTGTATCATGCTGTTAAATATTTACTAAAGATAGCTGTCTTGTCGGAGGTGTTTGTTGCAGTTTCTTAGAACTTGAGTGACACGTTTATGGATATGTATCTCCTGAAGATACTGCTACTTTATCTTTACTACTGCAAAATTCTCGATAAAGAGACCCCTTAGCGTAGAATCACAATTCTACGATGCTATATTTTGTCTCATTTGCTCTTCTTTTTCTTTTTAAGGACGAGATATCTCATCACTTTTTGAATAAGAATGTTTTTATAAAACTAAACCAAAGAATTTCACGCCAACACTTTTAAATCACAGGAAATTATGAAAAGAGTATCAAAGTATATAACAAAAAGGCTATTGCTCCTGTATGGGGATATATGGTGTTGAACTTGTTCTTTTGGCAAAGTTGCCCTCGAAAGCTCGGGCAACTCTAAAATGGTTCAACACAATATAAACCCATATTAGTGCAATAACCAGTGACCACCTCTAAATCTTGTAAATGGTAATTGCTTATACACAACAAATTTTGTTAAAGCATTAACGGTGAAATTACTTATGAGTAACTTCACCTTCAATTAACCCTTTACCAAACAATCCCTGGTTTTTACGACGCTGAGATAGAAGTATTTTGAAAACATTGACGGAAAAGGAAAAAATGCTGGTGACCAGCATTTTCTGCCTTTCCCACAATGTATTCTACCCTGCTGGAAACAAATTTCAATTTTTGAGTTACATTTATTTTGTCATCTGCGAGTGCTTTCATTTGGACCAGTCTAAAATTTCATCGCTTAGTAAAGGGTTAAAAGTTAAACACATTCAATGGTCTTCTGCTGCATAACAGTAAAAATGGTATGAAAAAGACTACTTAAGCCAATGTCATATGCATGTTTTCTTTACCCTGAAGAATGCTTTCCCTCTCATTTCTGAAGTCAGGGAAATTTATGTATGTGGAAGGTAATTCCAGAACTGGTCCACATGTGTGTGCTATTGGAACTCTTCCCACACCATGTCTTACAACAAATATAATTTCAATCTTTTCAACACAAAGCATATCTGATCATGTTAAAAAGCGCAATAGGTACCTGAACTGGGTCTTATTTCTTCCACGAACAAATTTCTGGAGGTATTTGAATGCGTCATTCTGTTCTTTGGTTATTGGATTTGCTTTAAAAAGAGCCAAGAGCTTTTGAACTGTGGGCTCTAAATTTTCATACATCACAAGAATACTGTCAACTGTAGGAAACTCTTTGCTCCAAAAGTGCTTTCCTACTCTCTGAAGTGAATCAAGCACATATTTGGGTTCTTGAATGATAACTCTACGAGCAATTTGGAGAATAAGCAGCATAAGGTTCTCCTGTGTAGGTATTGAGTGACATTCATATCGGTCAAGAAACTCCAGTAGGTCATCATTATCTTCAGTTTCCCTGTGCAATGAGAATTCAATTATTTCCCGATCTGTTACAGACAGATAAGACAAATGATTTTTTCAAAATATCTGTGCTCACAGCCGTTTCCCCATGGCAAAGAACCACAAAGAAAGCTGGTGCTACCGTGACCGGAAAGTATTTGTGGTCTTCATATCCTTTCAATAGGATTCTTCCAATAGACTCCCATTCAGTGTCTCCCAAATTATTGCTTGAAACAAGTCTTCTCTATCTGTAAATTTCAGAAGAAAAGCCTCCCAGAATCCTGCATAAACATCCCTGCTTACACCCTTTGCATCGCGCCCTAGCTCATCCACAAAAGAAGAAAATTTTAAAGTTTTCCTTCTTTGTTCCTGTGTTCGAACTTATGACCCCCAGGTCAGGACCACTTTTGAACCTAAGGCCATTATATGAACCAACTTGGTAGAGGTCCATTACGAGATGTAACATTCCAAATACCAAAGCTTTATACCTTTTACTTTATGAGAAAAAGGATATTAAAGTTTTCATTCTTTGTTCCTATGTTTGAACTTATACCCCCCTGGGCAGGGCCATTTTTGACCCCAGAGGCATCATGTGAACAAACTTGGTAGAGGTCCACTAGGAGATGCTACATACTAAATATCAAAGCTCTTTGCCTGCAATTTTCAGAGAAGAAGATATTTCAAAGATTCTTTTTCCATTTTGCGGCCATGGCAACCAGAATTATGAATGGAATTTTATTCTTTGAACAATTTCGGTACAGCTTCACCCAAGGAACATCCCTGCCAAGTTTCATCAAGATTTGCCCAGTGATTTAGGAGAAGATGCTTAAAGGAACTCTTGACGGACAACAGACGTTGGACGCCGGACGATCACAATAGTTCACCTTTAGCACTTTGTGCTAAGGTGAGGTAAAAAATAGAACCCAGAAAAACACCCACATCCACATACATACACATACACACACACACAACGCAGCTGTACTGTCAATGCAGCAAACAAAGAAACTGATTATTGATCATACGTCACAATTACGCTGAATGAACAGCGCATTTGTTAATTTTAAGTCATCAAGAGGATTTTAGCTCCACTGGTCGAAGGCCAGCGGGATTACTTCATGGCCCGCTGTCCGTCGTGTATCTGTCCGTACGTGCATAAACTTATATTTCAAATATCTCCTCTGACACTACCCATCCATGCTTGATTAAAATTTACAGAAATGATCCTTCCATGGCTTTCTTTAGAATTTCTTGAAAGAATCTGATTCCTTCAAAAACTCTGTTTTCCATGGCAACAAAACTAAAAAATATTGAAATCTTTGAAAATCTTCAAATCTGGATCATAAGGCCTTGGGCTACCAAACTTGGCATGTAGCTTTATGTCGTGAACCTCTACCAAGTTCCTTCAAATAATAGCCCTGGAGTTGAAATTGGCCCGCCTTGAGGGTCACAAGGTTTATACAGGATTATATAGGGAAAACTAAAATCCTTCTTTAGGGCCTTGGGCTAACAAATTTGGCATGTATCTTTATCAACTGAGCGTCTACCAAGATTTAGCCCTTGGGCCAAATTTGGCCCGGCTCTGGGGTCACAAGTTTAACATGGGCTTATATTAAGAAGCCTTTAAAAATCTACTTGTACATAGCTGCAAGGCCTGGGACTACCAATTTTTTAATATAGCTTTATCTAGTAGGCCTTTACCAGAAGGGCTCAAATTATAGCCTTGGGGTTAGGTTTGTCCCCACACCAGGGGTCACAAGTTTTACCTTGGCTTTTGTGTTGAATACTTTATAAAGATCTTTTTACTAACCATAATAAAGCCTAGGGCTACCAAATTTAGCCCTGTTTCATGGGTCTCATGTTATACCTAGCCCCTTTTCTTTTAGGAAACTTTGAAAATCTTCTTGTTTATGACTCAACATTCTAGACTGTATTATTTGGTACGGCAGTTTATCTTGTGGACATCTACCAGGATTCAAGTAATTATAGCTTTGTGGTCACTAATGGCTTTGCCCAGGGGTCAAGGGATTTTATAGAAAAAAAAAAATGTATGTCTTCAAGTTTAAAACCAATTGCCCAGAGTAGTAATATTTGGCTTGTAGTGTTTTCACTTATTAGCCAGTGGCACGATACAGGGTCGTCATGGCCCTCTTGTTTTAAGTTATATCCCCTATTGCAGCAGTGAACTAGAGAAACACATGGATGAAAAAATAGGGTCCTTTTTTGACCTGGGCCTTAGCCTATTGTATGTCTTCAAGTTTGAAACCATTTGGCTGGAGTTGTAATGTTTGGCTTGTAGTGTTTTCACTTATTAGCCAGTGGAGCAATACAGGGCCATCATTACCCTCTTGTTTCAAGTCATATCCCCTATTGCATCAGTGAAATAGATTAACAGAGTAGGAGAGTAAGAGTAACAAAGGAAATAAAGCAGCTTAAGTTATGAAAATAGCCAAATCTTAGTGTTGGCATACCTATGGTTACAGCTGTGAATATATAATGAAATAACGAAATCAAAGGTTAGTGTGCAACAACAAATTATACTGTTGCACTCATAAATACATCATTTTTGAGGTGCTAAATGCTAAAACTACATAACTGTTCTTAATTCTGGTCCTCTATGTCTGTCCTAGTAGCTCTAGCCAAAACTGTGAAAAAATCTAGCCAGAAACTATTTACAAATTCAAATTGAAGACTAAAAATCAAAGATTGTTTTCAATTCATTCTGCTAGGAACATTTATTAGATGTTTTACGGTATGTGAAATTGGTCAGACTTGATTTAATACATGTCTTACATACATGTAAATGTGGATTTTTATGAGCATCTTAAATTCAAAATATTTGTCAAAAAGATTGCATTGTTTCATTGTCTTTTTCATTATTGTGAACATAGAAAAAGTTTAATCTTTGTTATAGGCAAATTTGGGGTAGGTGCGTTTATTAACATATAAAAAAAATCTGCACCACTTTCAGATCTGGCATCCATGCTTAAAGTGACTCTAATAGGCTATCCAAACTCACTGTACCATTTGAATTTTTCTACCAGATGGATTGAAAAAAGAAAATAAAAATAGGGCCCTTTTTTGATCTGGGCCTTAGCCTAATGTAATTAATTGATTCAGTGTCTTTTGTCAGTAACTATGATTCAAAATGTGTTATCAATAAGCATGCTTCTTACATATTGTTCAATTTTTTTTTCGTCTTGTATGGTATTTTTTTGGTTTTTCCACAATGTGTTCATACATGATCAACTGCCACAATGGTAGAACAAGCGATTCTTTGTTAAATGGTCATTTGGTAGTGAGATCACCAGTAAATATTTTTCCATACCATGTGTGCATAAATAATCAGCAACTACAAAGACAGCCACATGTATAGTATCTTAGCAAAGCATGCCTAACAAGTTTTGTTTGTGAAACACAAACGCCTCTATAACGGCACTTTTTGGAAATATAAGCTTGATAATAGACATTTACCTTGTCAAATGACCTTGACCTTGATGCTATATGAAAGTGTTACCAAGTAAAAACATGTGTGAAATATGAAAGTCTTATGTTTTACCATTCAAAAGCTGTGGTTAAAGTTTTCTGTAGAATTATGATCTTGATATTTGACCTTGACAAATGACCTTCAACTTCATACAACAGGAAAGGTCTTACAACCTAAAATACGCATGTGAAATTCGAAAGCCCCATGACTTGCCATTCAAAAGTATTGGCCAATGTTAAGTTTTAGCGAAATTATAACCTTGATACTTGACCTCGACAAATGATCTTGACTTTGGTACCACAGGAAAGGTCTTATCACAAGGAATACACGTATGAAATATGAAAGCCCTATGATTTTCCATTCAAAATTTTCAGCCAATATTAAATATTTTTGCAGACGGAAAGACAGACAGACAGACTGACAGAAAAATAGACAGACAGGACAAAATCTGTATGCCCCTGATCTATCAATGCAGGTTGCGGGGGGGCATAAATGTGAAATATTGTACACTTTATGTGTTTATGTGTGCACAATAATTTCACACCTATTAACATTCACCTTTCAAAATAAAAACTGATGGCACACTTTCCATGTATGTTGTAATTTCATACCTAGTTAACAATCATTCGCTCGTTAACAGTAATAAGCGATAAAGAATTTTTAATCTTTTGATATATAAAAAACACATAAAACACTGGATCAATGGTCTTATCATTACATCAGTTAATCTATGATTTGCAGTTTCATCTATGAAATGGCAAAAATCACAGTTTCGGTGAATACCATTAGTCTATAATCAATTATTAATGAAACTTATATTCCAACTCAACATATGGTTGATAGCAACGCTATCCATTTTGGAAACTTCAAAGATTTCCAGGGCAGACTATTCCAAGGCAAAGAAGCAAGAGATTGTTCTAAATTCACATGCAGCGACAGTGAAAAAACACAAGACACTTGTCTAAATTTTGGATGTTAAACATTCTGATGTGGCCAGTCAAGCACAGCAACAAAAACAATGACCGACATTTGAAGAAATTCCCCCACTTCAGGTAAGAAAATCTTCAATAATTCCGTTAATACGTGACCGATTGGAATTTGGTTTGAAGCAGAGAAGACGGAAGGACTCCGGGGATTTACTTGATGTGTTGGATTTTTTAAACAATACCTGATAAAAAAGTTATTGACGAGCAAACAAATTATCCAGGGTAAAAATAACGAGACTGATTTTAGCCAAGGAGCTTTAAAAATTGTCCGATTTAAAGTATTGTATCCAGTCCAGTCTACAAAATCAAGACCGGATTATAGAGACATTCAATCGTTTTAATATACTGTTGAATTTAAAGCGCATGTAAAAGGAAGACCTGGTACAGTATAGTTTTTTTTTTTTTCATTTAGACGCTGTGCAGGTAAATCGAGAATTATCTCCTTTTCTGTGTAAATATTTAACAATTTGTAACTGATTGCATGAAATTTTATTGCACATGACTAGGGAAAACATGTATTGGTATTTAAAATTACGACACCGGCCCTTTTTCGAAAGCGAACCGAGACGAAGATTATTTTTGTAATATTCCTTATATCAAATTTTTGGAGTGGTTCAATAATTTCAATAATAATGGTTCAATAATAAAGTGCCTTCTGACTTCTAAAATGGCCCCCTAAACTTAGTGGAAGGGACCCTTTAGGACCCACTCTAGGTAAAGCTGGAGAAAACACTGGGTCTAGTTAAGGAGAGTCTTTCCTTTTGGGAATTTTTAAACTTGAATTTAGGAAGAATGGTCATTTATTGGCATTGGGAACAGGTCTGTTTTACGGACCCGTTCAAAAAGGGAAAAAAAAAATAATGCATGTCTTTGATTGTTTTAGCAGAGACAGAAAGCGTTCTAAATAATGAGCACAGCGTATGATGCAGGTTCCTGAGTGGCCTGCAGAGTAGGGACCCTACGGTTCATCGTTTTCTTTTTAAGTTCGGTGCTTTAAGATTATATGGTCCTCTTGTGACTTTCAGATATGATGGATTAAATTTCCGGGATTTCCCCCCTTGGCCAGTGAGATTGGAGAGAGAAGAGGAGTCGCATGTTCAGGTGTATGTCCAGTCAGATCATGCACTGTAAGTAAAAACTGGTAAATAATTGGATCAGGGAGTTATTACAAGTGAGACATACAGCATTTGATGGTAGACTTGAAAAATCCACAAATCATAGGTTTGCGTCCTATCAAAGATAGAAAATCTAACTGTTGGTTGGTTGAACAGTGTTTTATGCCTCTTTCAAAAGTATTTCATTCATACCACGGCAACAGCTCACATTATAATGTCTTTCCTGGGTTTCATCGGTACTAGGCTGGTGCTCTGAAGTGTCTTCCCCAAGGACACTCAAATGAAAAACCCAAAGGATCCAGTGTGACTCGAACCCAGAATGAATGAATGAATGTTGTTTTATGGCGCATCGACAGGTTTGGTCATTTAGCACGCATATCTGTGTTAAATGAAAATAAAAGTGGAGTTGTTTAAACCAAATAAAGTTTGAACATATTAATGATAATAAAAGAATTGAATTAGAAGGTATTGTGTGTGATCTTCATATGCATAAAGGACATTATTGAGTTACAGGGCAATCCTACATACTCAAAAGTTTTAAATGATAAGGTTTAAGAATGTAATAAAAAGGTTTGAATAAATGTAGAATTGATAAAAAGAAGTCTTTAAATGAAAAAAAAATATGTATCTTTTATAATGTGCATAAAGCATGGCTGGGCGTCCCTGCCTTTCTTAACAGTTTTATATTAAAAGGTAAGACTGATAATATTGTTTTTCCTTCCTTGAAAATGGGGTAAAACTGGTAAAGATTGGAGCCTCCAATGGGATCAATATACTCCCATTAAAGAGGTCCTGTCTCCAATGAGATAAGATACCCTCAAGAGGGCTAATCTCCCATTAAAGAGATGCAGACTGGAGATAAAAACGATTTAAATTAATATGGGGTTATAAAACATGTTAAAAAAGGTAATTGAGAAAATATCACAGCTTGTTGTATAGACCAATCTCTTTGATGAAGGTGATAATTGAATAAATACTGACTGTATTAAAGAGTAAGTGCATACTGTCAACATTGTAGTATTTCTCACAAATTGGCTGAAAGTCAATGCAATATAACAGAAAATGTTTAATTGTAAGGTGTTCATTGCATGGAATACATTCTGGTGCATCTTCTCTGACTTTAATAGAAGCCAGGAGTGTGTTAACCGAGAATGTCCAACTCGAAGCCTTGTGATTGCCACCTCTTCTCGACGAATGGACCTGTAAGAGGGCTACCACTCGCCAAGGGTTGGTTTAGCAGAATGGAGTTTGTTGAAATGATTTGCATCCCATTGGGATTGCCAAAGAGATTGGATGAAAGGTAAAATGCATGCTTTAAACTCTGTGTATGGTATTTTAAAATGAGATATGGATAGAGACAATGCCGACTTGGAGAGTTCGTCGGCCTTTTCATTGCCTCGAATACCCATGTGACTAGGAAGCCAACAAAAAACAAACGTGTTTGTATCAGAGAGAGAGAGAGTGAGGAGATTCTCTCAAAAACAGCACAAATTGATGGTTTTTCAGTTTTTTGGTTATATAGAGTCTGGAGTGTAGAGAGGGAGTCAGAAAACAGAAAAAAGCGGTTAGATCTACTTTTCTCTGCTAGATCCAAAGCCAGATCGATTGCCTTCGCTTCAGCAGAAAAGATTGAAGAGTTGTCAGGAAGGCGACATTTCTTACTCTTTTTACCAAATACTGCTCCTGCTGATACAGCACGTCCATCCTTAGATCCATCTGTATATATATGGACTTATACGAGTTGAACTGCTCCTTTAATTCCTGGTATTGAGTTTGGAAAATGATTCTCTGTGGTTGACTTCTTGTGGGCTAAAAGGTTAAATCGAAATTTAGCAGCTGTAATCAACCATGGAGGGGTATCAGAACTTTTGTTTTCACAAATGGCATCCATGTTTACGTTGAGATTGCCTACATGTTGTTACATGCAAATACCAATTGGAGGAATTTCATTTGGCTTCCTGGCAAAAAGGTTTCTACATCCAGGGTTAAAACTAGTTTTTGTGTATGGTTAGATGGGTATGCTTTTAGCTTCAATAGACACTGCAGAGATAGTTTTAGCCGTCTATGAGAAAGAGAAGGCTTATTAGCCTCTACATACATGCTTTTAACTGGAGATGTTCGAAAAGCCCCAATGGCCAAGCGTAAACCCTGATTGTGGATTGTGTCAGGGATCTTCAAGTATGATTTGCGGGCTTAGCCATACACAATGGAGCCATAGTCTAACTTGGAGCGAATGAGGGAACGATAGAGACGTTGTAGGACTTTTTATCAGCTCCCCATTCTGAATGAGCAACTGCTTTGAGAAGATTGAGGGCCTCGCAGCATTTCTTTTTAAGTTCTTTAATGTGAGGTAGAAAGGACAATTTCCTGTCAAAGATGACACCTAAAAATTTGAATTCTGGTACAATTTCAACTCGTGTTGTCAACATGTAGCTCTGGGTCTGGATAATGACCTCGTAACTGACAAAAAGTGAACGCATTTTGTTTTGGTCTTTGAAAACTTAAAACAGTGTTCATCAGACCATGTTTGAAGTTTGTTCAAACATTACTGAAGCTGTCTTTCGATGAAAGTCATATGGCTTGATCTAAAACATATGACAAAGTCATCCACATGTAAACAGCAATCCACACCTGGATTAATAGCCTTTATAATACTGTTGATCTTGATGCTAAAAAGTGTCATAGACAGGATACATCCTTGTGGCACACCCATTTCTTGTTCCCTTGCATCTGATAAGGTAGTGCATGCCTTCACACGAAATAGGCGATTATTTAAAAAGGAGGATATAAAAAGAGGTAAGCGGCCTCTGAAACCAAAGTCATGCAAGTCCTTTTAAATTCCGTATTTCCAGATTGTGTCATACGCACGCCCCAGGTCAAATAATACTGATACAACATGTCGTGTTTTTATGAAGGCTTCTCTGAGAAAAGTTTCAAAGCGGACAAGATAGTCAACTGTACTGCGTTGACGTCTAAATCCACTCTGAACATCAACAATAAGATTATTTTTCTCTAAGAACCAAACAAGGCGGGTGTTGACCATTCGCTCTAAAGTTTTACATAAGCAACTAGTGAGAGCTATGGGTCTATAGTTATTTGGGTCAGAAGCATCTTTCCCTGGTTTTGGAATAGGAATTACTAAAGCTTCTTTCCATGATGAAGGCAAATCACCTTTTTGCAAGATATCATTGAAAATATCAAGTAATATTGATAGAGTGGTATCTGGTAAATACTTAAGGAATTGATAATGTATCTTGTCATGACCTGGAGAGGAATCATAGGCTTTATGTAAAGTAGACTTGAGTTCTTTGAATGAAAATAGTTTGTTGTAAAATTCTAGTTGTTGGATTTGAAATTTAGCCTTTTCATTTCTTCTTTTACTTCATTCGTTTGGAACTTTCCAGAGTAGTTTTTAGATGAAGACTTTTTGGCAAAAGAATCGGCTATGGTAACTGCGATTTCTTTAGGGTTTTCAATATTAGTATTGTTAGCAGAAAGATGCTTAATTGGAGGTGGCACACTATCCTTGATCTTTCTAATCATGTCCCAGACTTTTTTAATGTCTAGTCTGAAAACGAAATGCCTCTAAGACTTACGTTTGCTATTTTTGATAGTTTGTGTTTTTGCCATGAAAATACGGGAAAGGTTATGGTTTTCCAAAGTAGGTCTCATATTGAACTTTCTGAGAGCCTCTTTTCTTTCTTTTATAGCCGATTTACATTCTTCCAAGTCTTTATCTTGTTATTGTTTGTTCACAAAGAACTTGAAAAAGGTCCCAGTTAGCTTTGGAGAGTTTCCATCCCTTGGGACGTCCACATGTTCAGATGATGTAGTAAAAATTGGAAAGTGATCAATTCCACAAAGGTCGTCTCCAACCTTCCAGTTGAAATCTTGAAGCAGAGCTAGGCTACACAGAGATAAATCAAGTGAACAGTAAGTTCCAGTTGCTGTATGAAGGTATGTTTTTGAATTATTGTCATTCATTATTGACAGTGAGTTATTACAAATGAGGTTTTCCAATTGTAGGCCTCTTTGATTTGTATCATTGTTGCCCCAGATAATGTTGTGACCATTGAAATCTCCTGCCAATATGAAAGGATATGGTAGTTGTGAAATAAGATCATTGAGCTTGTTTACATTTATTGGAGAACTTGGGGTAACATATATGGAACAAAGGGTAAGAGAAGTGTGAAGAGAAAGTCTCACAGCAACAGCATGAAGGTTTGTTTTGAGTTGGATGTTTTTGTGTAGGACGAGTTGTTGACAACTTTGGAAACCCCACCTTGAGCTCTGTCACCCTATGTAAACACATTACGCCCATTCTCAATAAAACGGAATATTCAGGGACAAGAAAAATCGAAAAAATAACATCTGCAAATTTGAGAAATATACATCCTCGTTCAAAGATACATCCATGTAGAATGATTTCCCAAAATACTGCGAACATCATTAACTCTATTTCGGAAAAAAATATGATTCACTTAGGGTATCCTTTTTCATTGGTAACGTATGTTTCCTTGACTACTTTTGTGTTTTTTTTTTGTAAAATTACTAAACATGTTCCAGCACTACACAGAAAGCGATACCTTTTCAGCACAAAAAGTCTCCGATAACACAAAAATCATACAGATAAACAAAGAACTTACTTTTTTATTTGACGTAAATAACATTCTACATTGGCTGTTTTTTTTTAAACTTCAAAATATTGTCCAACTTAGATTTCGCTCATTTTCCAACTATATTTTTGGCATCTAATCTTTCATTCTTAATAAAAACTGCAACATTGATGCCAAATTTAAATATTTAAAACAAATCTCAACAATGTTCTTGATTAGACTATTGAACATAAGACTTAGTCAGCACTGTGAAACGTAAGTTTCAAACAAATGTCCGAAAGCGTTGATAGTCTTTTTTTGTAATCAAACATGTTCATGTCACTAATTGTTTTAAATTTTGTTATTCAAAAGGTTTTTCATTCCATTTTTTGCGTAAAAGAAATATAAAAGTGTGTTCTTGCTTTTAAAAAGCAAGCTGTCGATTTAACGCAAATTATATAACGCATGTTTAGAAAAACCAAATATCTAGAGGGTCGCTTATGTTGCATGTCATAAATTGATTAAGTTAAGAAAAATAACTTTATCATCAAATTGACCTTAGCATTGAATCTTTTGATTTCCCAGAAGCTACCGCGGGGTTCACTCTACAAAAAATATGTGTTTTTCTTTTATGTTGCATATGATCTTCCTTACTCGGCCATTGGAAAAATCTTTTTTTTTGTCTCTGCATAAATAAAAACATTGTAGTCAAAACCATCGATATCATTGTCAACCTCTAGAATCACATCAACGTACGAGCTCCTTTCAGAGTTAGCAGCAATGTAATCTCCTTTAGCATATGATTGGATTGAAGATGAAGGGGTATCAGTCCTTTAAATGCTTTGTGTTTTGTTTTCAAAGACATTCAAAGAATCAGACATTTTACCAAATTCTTTTAAATAGAAGC
Organism: Tridacna crocea; assembly: GCA_943736015.1. Classification (NCBI taxonomy): domain Eukaryota; kingdom Metazoa; phylum Mollusca; class Bivalvia; order Cardiida; family Cardiidae; genus Tridacna; species Tridacna crocea. The sequence goes on from OX031070.1 coordinate 29,758,116, forward strand.
TTTCTCTTTTTTAATAGATATATCTTGGTTTGAAAATATCTCATCCTCGGATACCCCGGATGCTCTATTTGCTACGCTACATCAACCCCTGGGACAATTAACTGAATTTCCCTCGCTTTACCGCTGGCCGAATGCTGGCTCTTTTCATTGGTTCCGTCATCATTTTGTGATGGGCGAGTGGACTGTACGCTATGACGTTTGGTATCGATTTTCGGCGGCTGACTCAAAGTTTTAGTAGTCAATTGTCCCAGGGGTCGATGTAGCGTAGCAAATAGGGAGACCCCGGGGTATCCAAGGATGAAAATATCTAGGATATTGTCTTTAATCAACGATATTTCTAACAATTAAAATCACATGTTTGATTTTCTGTTGAAAAATCCATATTATGTTGAGTTATTATAGTTTTTAAATGAGAATTTTAGGAAAAGAGATTTTTTTTTCCTACTGTAAAAGAAATACACTTTCTAAGCAAACATTTTCTGAAACTGTTTAATTTGTATCTAAACACCTATTTATGTATCAATTTCCTGACCAAAGTGAATTACTAGAACTTAAAATTGAATGTTTTCAATGTGAAACATACGTTAACCTTTGTAACGTATGTTTCAGTGTGTTTGGAAGCCGTACAAAAAGTACGAGAAATAATGGGTACGTATTTATTGTGTTCCAGAAAAAAATAATCAACTACTTATAGTGAAAAAACATCGGCCACATATTAACAATGAAAAAATAGTCGTGTAAGAGCAATGTGACCTGACATATACAATGCCTACACGAAATTCACAAAATCAACAGCAAAATTAAGACTTTTTTCAACAGCAGAACATGTCAGAAGCATTAATAGTGATGTCATATCATGTAATCAGAAATAAAGGAATGACAAAATTATCTTTATTGCAAGTTCTTCGTCCTCTAGAAAAAGAAAAGAAATTTAACAGTCACGTATGTTTCGTCACGTATGTTTCATTCAGACTTATGAGGTGACCTGAACGTCCTGTACCACATGTTTGAGCCAATTTTTATGCATATAATAATAGTCTATACAGTGATAAATGTGATGTTTTTACAGGAATATTCCCACAATAGTTTTGCATAAAACCATGGTAACGTTTGTTTCAATTTGATATTTAAAAAATGGGTCCTTCAAATAAATGCTAATTTTTCTCGAAATTAAAGTTTGTGACATGAAGCCTGATATTATTTCGTGATGGTTATTATATACTGCGTTGTTTAAATGTGTATTTTTTAGTATAAACCTTATTGTATCTTGATGCGGAGGTAGGCTCTACATCCGATTATAGGCATTTTTTTTTTCCGAATTTAGCGACATCAAATAAAAATGAATCAAATCGACCAGGTATGAGTAAATATGAATCTAGGCATAATGTTATTAACCTGACACAACAAACTTTGCCTCAGACAAATTGTATTAAGTATTTCAATCTTTCGGTCGTCTGGGTACAAGCTTGAAAAAATTAAAAAAAAAAACCTGAAATGGCGACAGTGACTATGATTCATTTTTGGACTAAAATGGTGACCAGATGCAAAAATTAATACAAATATCGCACAAAATTTCATCTGTCTCACAAAATTTCATCTGTCTCGATGTATCAAATTGATATGCTGCTGCAAATGACTCGTACTTGCAGGAATAAGCAAAGATATTCATGATAAACAATGGAAAATCGAATGTTCAGTTTTATTGAGAATAGGCGTACAGACAGAGTGATACTTAAAATTGACTGTATCCGATTCCTCTAGAAAAGCTTCCTGCAAGCAAAGGGCTACAGACTTATGATCATTGATAAGAAGGGATATTTCTTCGAAGTTACCCTTAAGGCCTTAACAATTCCATTGGATAATTGTATTTGCCATACTTCTAGTAAATAAAAATGTAAAACAAATAAGAAAAAAAATAATGTGTGATTATTATGAGATTATTATGACTTGGTGACTTTGGTCTCTGGTAAAGAGGACGACCAGCTATTTATTTCTTTGTTCCATGTATCTTTGCATGGGCCCCAGACGCTGGGTTGTTCACTGTCTGAGATATCTGACTCCGGTATCTCCTCCGCGTCCATATCCTCCAACGTCTCAAATCTGTTGGAAGTGTCAACATGAGATTTATCTGCTCTTTGTTTAGAAGCGTACAATACTTCTGTTTGACTGTGGTCAGATGATTGATGATTCAGGCCATCTCCAAAACTTTGTTCATAAGATTTATTTTTCCTCCTCTGACTTTTCTTATTCCCTTTTGAGAGGGTAGTTGTTTCTCCTTTCTTTTCAGCTGATGTAGATGTCAGCTCAGATGAAGATTGCTGAAAATTTGGTCAGAACTAATTTTGTTGTGGCAGTCTTTCTGTTGAACAGATGCAACATTTGCATAACGTTCTGTGCTGGATAGGCGTTGTTCATCCTTTCTACGTTGCTGTATAATTTTCCTTGCATCAGAAAAGGTAAGGTTTTCTTTATATTGCAGAGATACAATTTCTTTTTCATCTTTCCACATCCTATATTCTTTTGAATAGGTAGGGTGAGGAGTTTTGCAATGAAAACATGATATAGGATTTACACATTTGGCTGGATCATGGTCACGACCTTCAAATACACATTTGGGACAAATTTAGATATTGGTGCATTTAGACTCATGGTGTCCATAATGACATCTGAAGCAACGTAGAGGATTTGGAACATAGACTTCAAACTTAACTAATTGGAAGCCTATCTTAATTGAAGAAGGTAGATTTGGACATGAAAAGGTAAGAATGTATGTGTCTGTATCTCGTCGAACTCCGTTTCGAAAAATCTGAATATGTTTGACGTCTGATACAGACTGAGAAGACAAGATTGGATTTGATTTCATCTAAAGATGAGCAAAAAGCCAAGTCTTTACATCGAATGATTCCTTTGCAGGTATTCAATGTTTTGTGAGGGAAGATTGTCACAGCAATGTCAAAGAAAGTGTTATGCTGCATCAAGTTCAAAGTCTGCTGTTTAGAATAGCATTCAACAAGACGAGTATTATTTTTTGAGCTTGAGGTGCCTAAGCATCTAGATAGTTCTTTCTCTATAACAAAAGGAGAGAGCTTTGTAACAGGCTTTAGAATATCTTTCGACTCAATGACTAAAAACCGAGGGAAATGAGTAGTTTGATGTGTTGTTGAATTAGATAGAAGTTTAGAAGGAGAATCTGTATCTGAGTCACTGTCTGATAGTGTCCACTTGACTTTTTTCCTGGTTTGTCATGGTGCTGTTAAAAGTTTCATTACCGATGCTCCCCACCCGCCTCGGAGCCCAGCATGGGGACATAGTCTGGGGAAACCTGTCACGAAAGTAGTAGTGTCCACTTGGCACCTGCCTTGGAGCCCAACATGAGGACGAAGTCCGGGGAAACCCGTCACGGACCATGACAGAGATATATCTTTCACCTAATTAGCCCATGAGCCATCGCTTTCTAAAACATTAGAAATTGGAACAGTTAACAAAAACAAGCTTCATTGAAAAATTGAAAGAGTAAAGTCAAAGAGAACTATTCCAGTTAACAAAAACAGACGCCTCATTGAAAAATTGAAAGAGTAAAGTCAAAGGGAACTATTCCAATGTCCTAGAGCTTGGCATGACCAGCCCATTGATCAGGACAGCCCCTCCTGACGCCTCGTTTAGCTCAATTCAAGGCCAAAGTGGTGTGTTGTGAAAGCAGAGCGAAAACAAGGCCATGCTCTGAATCCACTCAACCACCGGGATCCTGTCATCAAACGGCACGAGTTGCAAGCCACGGCAAACAGCAGGCACAGTGTGTGTGTGTGTGTGGGGGGGGGGGGGGGGTCTTACCCCTGCTGTAGTGCGACAGGTGAGCCATTTCTATCCCCCCTCCCTCGTCCAATTGGGGGTTCTTGACCCCAGGATTATGAGTCAAACACTACTTCTGAGCCATGCAGGACCACTGAATCTAACTGTTCTAAATGTCATTACTTTGGGTACCCTATTTTCGTAGGTGTATGAAGTTTGGTATTTTTAAGATATGTTCATATAAAAAACAAGACTAAGCAAGCAAACATGAAATAGCAACAAAGCGTCAGCTTGCCTTTGAAATTCAAGAGTCATTGATAAAGTTTAGGAGCCAGCCATCTAAGGACTGTTCTAATAAAGCAAGGTCATACTGGACCATAGAGGGATAAGGGGGTCATGGATTATATGGTCAGTGACTAAGAATACGTTTAGGTGAAAATGTCAGAAATGGCTGTCAGTCAATTAAAGTTGCTCTTCTAAATTTAAGGAGCCATTTTTATGACTATTCATATTAAGCAAAGTCAAAGCAAACATTGAGGGATAAGGGGCCATTGATGAATTGGAGATTGTCTAAGAATTGAATCGGGTGAAGTTTTCAGAAAGAGCTTTCAGATACAAAATAAAACTGCCCTATTAAGATTAAGGAGCCAATTTAATTGACTTTGAATAGAGCAAGGTCAATGTAAACCATGGAGGGATAAGGGGCCATTGATTAATTTGGGATGGACTAAGAATTGAATAAAGTAATATTTCTTATTAAGGTTAAGGAGCCATGGATTATATGGTGAGTGACTAAGAATGGGTTTAAGTGAAATTGTCAAAGATTTTTCAGGCACTTGATTGAAGTTGCCCTGCTAAGGTTAAGGAGCCATTTAAACTTTCCCAAATGGCAAATTTTGGGCTCTTCCAAACTGAAAGAGTATGCAGATGACAATTCTAAATTTGACAAAAAAGGCAGAAAGTTCTTCAAGCGGGTAGAAAACACTGGGAAAAGGAGAAATTGTTTATTTCGAGTAATTTCTCCTTTTCCTTTATTGTTTTCAAAAGGCTTTTACTGCAGACACGCAAAATCCAGGGCTTGTTTTGGACAGGCTTAAATGACAGTCAAACCTGCTTGAGGAGTCACCTTGGTTAAGCGGTCAATTTAAAGTCCTCTAGCGAAAATTTCTCTTTAACCGAATACACAGTTTTTTTTTTTGTCATACATGTACATATTGATGAGAGGAAATGACTAGCACATTATAAAGGATGCTACCAAAAGTTAACTTTATCAGGGTATAAGACCAAATGTTATAAATTCTTGTTTCTCCTTTACCTATTGTTTCATTTAGACTTTTGTTTGGCTTCGCTGTTTTCGAAGAAAACCCGAAGTATTGCTATAGCCTTGGTGTTGTTGTAGACGTGGTTCGTCTGCATGCAAAAACTTTGACATTTTGTAATATTTCTGTTATTACCGAAGAAATTCAATTGAAACTTAGAATGTTCACTGTCAAAAGAGCAGGAGATAATTCAAAATGCAATTTTGTAAGAATTACAACCTTTTTTGACTTACATATTCTTTCCATTATCAAGCACATGAACAGTCGAGCCTTGATACCTGCATGCGGTGCTCATGTTCACTGTCAAGCATGCCACAGCTGAGAGTTGCATATGATGCTCTTGTTTTTACCTCACCTGAGCATAACGTGCTCAAGGGGAGCTTTTAGGGCGGTCCTGTGTCCGTCGTGCGTTGTCCGTCGTGAACAATTTTTTAAAACATCTCCTTCCAAACCGCTGGGCCAACTTGGACGGAATGTTCCTTGGGAGGTCCTCTTTAAACTGTATTCACAGAATTGGATTCTATCAAAAACTCTGGTTGCCATGGCAACGAAATGGAATTTTCAACTAATTCTTAAAAAATCTTCTCTGTAATCGCTGCTCTGATTTTGAAATAATTTGACAGGAATGTTCCTTGGGTGATCGTTTTTAAAAATTGTTCGTGAAATTTTGATCCGTCCATAAACATTGCTCTGGTGAATAGGGCTGCTTGCACTATACGGACACGAAGAAATTCTTAAAAAAATCTTCTTCTCTGAAACCGCTGGTCAGATTTTGAAATAATTTCACACGAATGTTCCTTGGGTGACCCTTTTCAAAAGTGTTCGCAAAATTTTGATTCCCCCAATAAACATGGCTCTTGTGAATGGGCGCTTTTTGCACTCTACGAACATGAAGAAATTCTTAAAAATCTTTTTCCCGAAACAGATAGTCAGATTTTGTAATAATTTAATAGAAATATTCATTGAGTAACCTTTCTCAGAAAGTGTTATCGAAATTTTGATTCGTCATTAAACATGGCTATAGTGAATGTGTGCTTCTTTCACGATACGGACATAAACAAATTCTTGAAAAAAATTCTCTGAAACCACTGGTCAGATTTTAAAACAATTTCATAGAAATGTTCCTTTGGTGACCCTTTTCAAAAATTGTTCACCAAATTTTGATCTGTCAATAAACATGGCATTAGCCAATGGGGCCTACTTACACTGTACGGACATAAAGAAATTCTTGTTAATTCTTCTCCGAAAGCGATAAATAAAAAAAAATGGCTATGGCCGTCTCAAAATTCAGGTGAGCGATCCAGGGCCATCTTGGCCCTCTTGTTTTTTTTTTAAAAGTTGACGACCCCTCCCCGACCCACACACTTCTTACCATATTCTCACAGATCTAACGTTTAAATAGACAACTTTTTATTCCCGTGCCGAAGATATGTGGCCAGGGGTATCGCAATTCCCAGCCATCAGTTGTTTTCTCTGATACTCAATCCCCGGCAAGTTTTTTTTTTTAACTGAAAGTTCTTATTAATCTACCACTGATTCCATTGTATGCAATAGAAAATGGCAAATATGTGTCTCTGAAGTATCCTCTGGCGACCGTCTGGAGAATTTTTACATACTAGTCGTATGCTTTTTTCCTGGAAAATATGACCCGGCTTTGCAAGCATACAACAAACACGACTCTATGTAAGGCGAAAATCACACCTAGGCACGCTAGATTAATATAATCTTAGTGTAATACAGCGAGAATATTGTTCCACATCATCACCCGGGGTTACCCGATATAGGACACTCGGAGGGTACAGGAACTCGGAGGTAAACAAAGATAGTCACGGTTGACCAGCGTCTGAATTATATCATTTATAATATGATGTTAAAGTAAAATCGGATATTATTGGTGATGTAGGTTATTGGCCAACATAATAATGAAAAAGTTTATGAACATCGTTTCTTATTATGACGTCACTTAAAGATAATATACTAACTCGTAATTATGTTAATGCAGCGAGATTGTTCGTATTCACTGGTTGATATTGAACGAATATACCATTTTAGCAACAAACTGCCATCTTTAATTCAAAACTTAGTTATTTTACTACAGATCTAAGGTGTTATCGCGCACTCATGTATAAGAATAAACATATGCATAAAAACATTAACGACATATCACAAAATTTGATACGGGAATTCTCGGAGTAATTTCTAAATGTGATTTTGTGAACTTGGAGGTATGGGTTTGGGAAGTCGGAGGTTTTAACTTTTCGAAGAGCTGATTGTTTTCGAAAATGTTAATGTGAGATTATATGAATGTGTCGGTAGGTAGGTAGGCAGAGGTAGGTATTAAGGGAAGGTAAGTTTTCAATGTATGCAATGAAAGTAGATGAGTAACATACAGGATAGTTTGTCTTTTTTATGTAGACAGCCTCGCATCCCACCTTTATTAAACTGGAATGTATACATATCACATTTTTGCTGTCAATTACGCTTTGTTTACTTGTTAGAACTGCTCATAGAGGCTGTCCTAGTCTACACGCTAAAACTTCATTTGTGGATAAAAATGAGCTGTAAAATCGTTGTATATTGCATAGACGTCTTTTTGTTATGTATATTTGTACTAGTTTGTCCTAGTAAGAGGTTCAAATCTGGTTTCCATTGATAAAAGTTTACACGAGATTCAACCAAATCCTTTGTTATTGGTACCTATGAAAATCATCTTTGTGTACTTTCTTAGAACTGCTCATAGTCGCTGTCCTAGTCTACACGCTAAAACTTCATTTGTGGATAAAAATCAACTGAAAATTTGTCACTTTTAGAGCTGTAAAATCGTTGTATATTGCATAGACGTCTTTTTGTAATGTATATACGTACTAGTTTGTCCTAGTAAGAGGTTCAAATCTGGTTTCCATTGATAAAAGTTTACACGAGATTCAACATAATCTGGTGTTATTGGTACCTATGAAAATCATCTTGACGAGACGATTATAGTGAGTACGAAAACATAGGTTGAAGCTTCTTATATAACGATTTTTAAGCGACAACAATTTTTGTCGAGCCCACTTGCGGTGAGCGATACATAGTTGTCACAATGACAGCTCGGTGTATGTGTGTGCGTGCGTCCGTCCGTCCGCCTGAACCATAACTTCTACAATTGCGGATGGATTTCAACAGAATTTGACACAATTGCTCTCCATCACTTGTCGATGTGCCATTCGAAACATTCGTTCAGGTTTGCCCAAGGTCAAGGTCACACTTAAGCCCAAATTTTTGTCTGGACCATAACTCCCACAATTTTAGATGCATTTCAATATAAATTTGCACAATCGTTCTCCATCATGAGTAGATGTGCCATTTGAAACATTTTTTCACGTAGGCCCAAGGCTCTACATATTTTTCCTGGAAAGCTTTCTTGTTAGTTAAGAGTGCTCGTCGCTTAATAAAGATGTAGTTCCAGAAGAAAGCTTCACTGTAAATTAAACGTCTGATAGAGAATTTTCACTGCTAACGTTTGTTTGTTGAAAGGGCGGAAAATATTTTATCGACAATATCTTCATTTATATCTAACTTGAAAAGACTATCAAAACTCTTATGCAAACTTTCTTTCATGAACACGTTTGTCCGTTGAAAGGGAGAAAAATATTTTATTGACAGTATTTTCATATATATCCGACTTGAAAAGACTTTCAAAACTCTTATGCAAACATTTTTTCATGAACAAGCTGACTTCCTATGTTCCAAAACTGCACTGTCTGAGGGAATTTGTAACGCATTTTGATGTATTCTCTGTTGAAAACCATTCAACAAAATCAAGGAAGAGTAAATAGCAAATATTATCGAAGGGCAGTGTACCAGAGGCTATTTATTGTACTTAAGAATGCACGTGAACTTACATGTACCCTTAAAGACTTTCTATTACTTTTGGAAGTAAAATTCGAATTTCATCAATATCTTGACGAGGTATTTGCTTAAAGGTTGTATTACAAGGTATAATTTCATACGCTTATAATAAACAGGACACTATTTCGTAAATTGAAGCCTGGTGAGGTTCAGAGACAAACGAGCACCTCTTCATTATATGGATCCTGTTAGTTCACCCCTATCATGAATATAGTGATACTCCGAGTTAACCATATCATACCTCCGAGAATTACCATACCCAAAAATTCGATATCTCCCACTTTCATCTGGTTTAAAACACGTGATTTTTTTACATACTGGAGACTGAAAACGTGTTAGATCCTTAAAAAAGACCCCATAATTTAAGACACTAATAGAAGGTATTGCGACAAATCATCCCTTGACCTACAGTGAGACGGTTAGAGCTGAAACTGATTTTCAAATTAGTAAAAATGTCCAGTTCAGGTGATTTTTTTCTTTTTTTTTTTTCATTGTAAAATGGCCTGTAAGCTTACGCCAATAACGGTTACAGATCATTTGGCTTCTAAACTTAACATATACGATTATTTAATATTCGAAAGGCTTTGTCTTTTAAAAATAAACCAGGATAAACATCGAGCCTACTTTACCTTGACGATCTTTGTTTACCTCCGAGTTCCTGTACTGTTCGAGTGTCCTATATCGGGTAACCCCGGGTGATCATGGGCTGTGTACGAAACTGCATTGAAATACTTTGAAATGCTGGTTGACGATTTTCAATGCGTTTCCTTACCACGGTCTGGGTATTTTTAACTAAGAAAATGACGCCGATATTCGGCGTCTTCTCCTCAGCAAATTTTCCCCGAGCAATCAATTTTTCTCCAAGAAACCAACTTTTCATACTTTGATACAAAATATTGTCACACGATTAAGTGAATAGACCCACACCCAGACCGAAAGATTGACTGCAAAGTCGGCGGAGATACATAAACTAACGTTCTCATAGTTTAACACGAGTCATCCGTCTGAGGTTCGCAGAAAACCATCACTGATAGGCCAATTTCGTTTCTTATATTCGTTCCATGCGCGAAATATTCCCAACACACTCGCAGTATAACACGAATAACACTGGGCGTATTTGTTGTACCGAAACTGCTTTCGGTTTCGCTCATGGTTTAAAAAACAAACCGAAACCGGTTTTTATTCTAAACTTTCAAAATGGCGGCCTTTTTTGTCCTTGTCACAGAACTTGTTGAAGAAAATTCATCAAAGGATCTGTTGTATTTACTAAACAGAAGGAGGAATAGCCTAGCATCATCCATTAATACGATTGTTGCTGCCACTCATGTAAGGCACACAAGGCCTAAGATTGGTAACTATGTGGAATTTGTGATGCCAAATTACAGCATTGATGACATTAGGCAACGTTTTCGCATGGACAGGTCATCATTTGACCATCTACTCGCACAGCTTAATCCGGTGTTGAGTACTAGGATCAATATGAAAATCAGACCAGAGAAGAAGTTACTTATTTTTGTGAAATATGTTTCATCTATGCTTACCTTGCAAGAGATTGCCGATATGTTTGGTGTCTTTGAAAGTACTGTACATTTTCTAGTGAAGTATGTTTCATCAAAAATATGCCAACATATTCTGCCACTTGCGATCAAATGGCCAACGAGGGTTTTAAGCGCTCGCCATTATATGATGACATCCTGGCTTATCCAGACAAGATGTTTCCAGGAAATACACACATACTTGGGGATGCCGCTTACAGCTTAAATACCTGGCTGCTAGTGCCATTTAATATAGGGTTGAGTGCATATTTTTGTGTTTTCATCGAGATATAAAATGCAATTGCCTTATTACATGGCAAATAACGCCCGAAGGGCGTAAGCATAACGTAATGTAATAAGGCAATTGCATTTTATATCTCGATGAAAACACAAAAATATGCACTCAACCCTTATAATTGCACTCGCTGTTCACTTAAATCACTTTTCGAAAATGATAGACAGAAAAAAATCACGGACAAATACGACAGTAAACACGAGTTGATTTCCTTCGCGGATATTTGGAAGAACGGGCATGAATACACAATCTATTTTTAGCTTTTCAACATTTTTTTTAAGTCGAAGGCGGCCATTTTGCTGGCATTGAAATCATACTTTCGATGATTCATCGAACAAAATTTAAGAATAAAATAATTATGTAGATCCATATGAACAATACAATCAACTATCTAAACTTGAGGCTAGGAGGACGATGTGTTCTTTCGAGTGACCTTTTCATAGATAATTTGTTAAAGAATATGCGTATCCGAGTGTAAGCAATAATCACGCACCTAACGTTTCGCGGCTTATTTTTAATATTCATGACGTTCGAACAAAAAAAAATTCCATATTCTTACCTTCATTTACTTTAATCCATTCTTTTTTACCATTAAGGAGTTAAAAAATCGCTTGTCATTTGATGTGGTTGTCAATCCTAAAGTCCAATACAAATATGGCGGTTTGCCTTCTACGTCATCAATAGTCGCGCACTTTCAAAATTGAGTTCTGTATGGAGGACCATGCGGATCATACTTCTATTTTACTTATTAATTCGAAACAGAGTTTGTAAGTGGTGAAATCCATAAGTTTTAAGTTTGAAACTGTTGAAAAATTGAACAGAAAAATATATCAAAACAGCTAACAGTTTTTGAGTCTACGAAATGAACATATTTACAAATTTGGTTTTGAGTCTATAAAGTTTACTCTTCATTAGGTGCACATGGAACACCATGGCAAGGGCAATAAAACACATCCTTTGCTCTAAGTCGCCATACGCTGCAACAAAATTTTAAATGTGTCCAGTGCAAGCAGTTCTTAAACAAACATTGACCCCATTTACTGAAATATACAGTATTGGACTTTGCTAACTCTGTAGGTTGAAATTTACCACACTGACAGCACTTATCTTCATCTGCTATCTCTTCATCCGATAAAGTATCAGAAAAAAGTGATACTGGGTGTTTTCTTATGTTTTGTTTTTGAACACCAGATGTTCCTGGTTTAGGGGATACCACTTTTGAAGACTTAGGGTTACTAGCTGGTGATCTACTCTTTGAAGCTTTGGTTGGGGGATAGGGTTTCTGAGAACATTTTTTAAGTGTAGTAGGCTTCTTTTTAGCTGAAACAGCTTCATTATGGTCTTGAATTTTTTCAATAATAGTGGTCTCTGTGATTGGTTTTCCAGAAACAACAGAACTGAGGCACCTTCGTTTCTTAGCCGGTTTCTTTCTTTGACCAAGCTTATCCTCTTTCCTCTTAAAGAAGTTGGCAGACAATGAAATCTCAGCATCATCCCCGTTTTTGATCACCTCACTTCCTTGCTGTGTTGCAAATTCATCTTGATTTGGGGGAGGTTGGTCAGTGACATTCTCTTCAGGACTCTTTATAGATTCATATTTTTTCAAAACCTCTGCTGGTTTAAAAACTGATGGGTTGACAACAGAAGGGTTAAACTCATAAATCCCTGCATTTCGGAATGAGTTGATAAGATTACCAGGAGATAAAGACTTACTATAGGCATTGCAGGCAACTGCACAAATGGAAAATTTATCGAGACCAGTGCAGGAATGCTCACGCATATATTTGTGGCAGTCTGCATTGTAAATACGTTCAAATGGCCCAAAGCATCCTATGTCAAGAGGCTGCAGCACATGGCTTGTATGAGCAGGGAGAATGAACAAATGAATGTTGTGATCACGTGCCCGGTTGATTAAAGGAAGAGAAATGTGGGAGCGGTGCCCATCATATAGAACCAGCAAGGGCTTATTTTCACTTCGACCTTGTACATATTTTGGAAAATGATTGGTCAGATAGTGGATGAAAATGTCTGTATTTGACCACCCTGTTGGACTCACAGTTCCATCTGTCCCTGGAATAGCTCCAGCAAGCAGTTTCTGCCTCATTCTCTGCCCAGGGAAAACAAAAAAAGGTGGTATCTGTTGCCCAAGGGCATTTCCATATCCGATAACAGTTACAGTTTCTCCTTTCCCAGGTGTCACTGCAGGGGGTGGGGCATCATTAGAGCCGTTTCCGGTAACTATTTTAGGAGGGGAGTAGTTAAGTTTCAAACCTTTTTCATCTATATTGTATATTGACTCTGGGGAATTTTTTAAGTCATATTTAGTCGGTATCTTGTCAAGTTCATTAAAATAAGCTGTCACTGCCTCTTCTGATGTAGCCTTTGCTCTTGCAAGTTCTAAGGACCTCGGCTTTCTTACTCTCAACTCTGGCCATCTCTTCATAAAATTGTGCAACCACATCAAACTGAAAGGATGATCTTGATCTCTCTTACCCAAAGCAACAGCATACTGACTGGCCATATCTACAACTTCTGAACGACTATATCCGTAGCCACAAGACGCCATGACTTTAATATGCTGTACAATACAGTTCTCCTCTTCAATACTTAAAAAGGGCTCTCTTCCAGATTTGGTCACCTCTGGTCCAACTTTACCACTCACTCTGTTTCGCAATGTAGCTTCTGGTAAGCCAAATTTACTCGCTGCTTTCCTTATAGACATGCCATCATCTATCACACAGAAGTAGCCTTTGGTCATTGCTGAAGGAGAATAAGGTCTGTATGTCATTCCTTTTCTGGAATATTGGTTTGGGCTTGTAGTCTACACATATTCTGAAAAATACACAAAAAGTTGGATAAGATTAAGCAGAAAAGGTCATGGATTCAGTGAAAAATTGCTGCTTATGTAATAAGTGATTTAAGTAGATATTGCCTCTGCATCATATTGTATCACAATTCAGCTTTTCTAAAAAGTTCCTGCTAAAATAATTTGCCCATGTTTGTTCTCTGAATCAACTTAAGTTTAAGAGAGTACCTGACGTTGTTTAGAAAACGCTCATTTTTTTGTCTGTTTTATATAACAAGTATGGTCTGTTTGGACCTCCATACTTCCTATATAATTTATCCATAATCATGTGATAGTCACATGACCTCGTAGCCCAGATGTAAACAAAAACAAACGACAACTGTCAGTCGAATTGGATGACTGAAAACAAAAAAAAATATGCCACTTTCGCCTTCAAATTTTTGGCGTTAAGAAATATGTACCAAATTGACACTGATTATACAATTTGATCAAGAACTTACCGGAACATTCCTTGCTTTCCACATTATGACAGCTAGCGAAAGATCATCGGATGGAGATGCTAAAATTATCGTAAGACGTCATGGGTATTTGTGTAGATGACGTATTAGGTCTGCGATCAACAGCGCGTGATTATTGTGTAGCGTGAAAAAGCATCCTCGGAGGATACGTACCGTCGGCAGATCTGTTCTCGATGAGTATCTTTCTGTTGCCGATATAAGACTTGGTCCAACCTAAATTTCTTGTAAGATATGAATCGAATGACGCCAACGTTTTGTAACCCACTTATTAGAACATAAAAAACAGTGTCGCAGCTGTTAATTTTTCAATATGTATTTTTGGTTTCCCAGTTCTAGGCTTATTTCGAATATCATTCCTATCACGCCAACATTCAAAAAATTCTTAACACAGTGTAGTCACCTCTTTCGATCCTTTCTCCAACAGTTCTTTCACTATATACAATCCATCAAATCCACGATAACTTTTTTCTGGTCAATAGCATTTTTTTTAACCTAATCCCCGCAATAAAAAAAATTAACTCCGTCAGGAAACAAATCAAATTCATTTATAAATGCCAGAGTGATTTTTCCGTTTACACAGTGTAGCCTACTCAGTATAGCTACTAAATTTAACTCCGTGACCCTGGCTTCATAGAAATCGATCGCTGACGTATATATTGAATGATGTAACTGATGACGTCGACCATTCAGACTCTTTATTCACAGTTGGCATGGTGTATTTTTTGTTTTTAGGGTGCAAATAAAGTTAAACACGCATCATTTTGTCAAGGTTCATTTTGTTAGTTTCCTTTTTGCAACTTTTTTACAGAAAAAGAAATCGGTCTTTTTTCATGTGACTGATTCAGCGATGGAACTCTAAATATAGCCCATAAACAGTTTGCATGAAATCTAAAATTAGATTCCAACAACAATTTGGAAAAACCGAAAGTAGTGCTATTGCATTTCATCGAAAAATAACATGCAGGTTTTTTCATCACATGACTCGATTCTGACCAATCAAAAAACGATTTTACACCATGAGTGCAATTATAGATTATTGGAATCGGAGTGATCAGAAGAAACGGTATAATTACGTGCATAGTACATATTCTAAACCCACGTACAACTGAAGCCAACAGATATCAAATTGTTGAGCTGTTAAATGAATGATTTGAGTAACTGCAATGATAGCAAGACAGCTATGTTGAAATCTGATACACCTATGCCAGAGAGATCATGGCCAGAATTAGATTGCCATAAAAAAACTGACACATGAGGCACATTTCCTACAATGTACAGAGGGCCCGCAAAGACACAGATCAGCCTCTGCACCCACACCGTCTGACCAGACTTCTCTGTGTGCACAATGGGTAGCTATTAGGACTACAGCTTTCTTTATGGATAATGCAAAAAATGATCAGACTGGATGAATGCTCCAGTCTGATCAGAGTCTTGGCTGGACCTACAGTCTTACTGTTGGTTTCCTTATGATGCAGTTCACAACGTGTAATCTTAGATTTGTTATCAAATAATATGCTTTATATATATATATAATGAATGTTCTTTATGAGACACTGAGTTACAATTTCTGTCAGCTTTGAAGGTGAGAGAACTATAGAAGTGACACTAGCATTGTCATAATTTTAACTACCGCATGGCAAAAATTCAGACTGGTGCAAATTGCGTGTATTTGCATACAACAAAATAAATGTGACTTAAATTAGTGGAGTTGTGTCTGAAAGTTTAGAAAATATTGTGGGAAAAGGAGAAACTGCTGATTCTCTCCCTTACCCACAATCTTATCAAAAGTCTTTTTTTCTGAAATTGTGTTAAGGGTTAAAGGTTCCATGCAATAAAGTCATTCCGAAAGAAAATAGTGGTGTTTACAGAGTGCTTGCAAAAATAAAGACTGCAGATTATTCTAGTTAGGAGTCCCTATATGAGGTGGTTCTAATAATACTAACACAATATGACGGCCCTTATAATAAGTGCCCGTACCTTTTAACCCTTTACCACATAATGCTGTCTTTTTAATGACCCTTAGAAAAGAGGCATTTTAAAAACATCGTGGGAAAAGGAGAAAATGGTGGTAACCTGCATTTCCTCCTTTTCTCACAATGTTTTTTATTCTATCAAGAAAATTTCACCATTTCAGCCACACTGAAATTGTCGTTGGCAAATGCTTTAAATTTGGACAAAGCTTAAATGTTGTCATCCGGTAAAGGATTAAGAAATAATATAGTAGGAATTAACAAAGGTGCCGAAATGACTGGTAGGGCTGCTTAGGCTTATCTGCATTTTTGTTGTTCACAAATTCAGTATCAGATTTTCTCATGTTGACTTTCAAAAAAAATTTTATAGACAACTTGATTAACGATATGGATAAAATTTGATGTTGGGGTCGTCTTTTATAAAAATTTATTTGGTGACGATTTCACCAAAGAAATCGTCTCTAGGGGACGATTTCTCCGGAGTGATAAACATAACACGGGCCAAGCAGTTTGGGGACGATTTCTCAAGGGGCCGATTTCTCCAGCATACCGCTGAAGTACCCTAGATTTAGTTGATATACATAATAAAAAGTGATAAACATAAGTTAACACGGGTCAATATTCTATATGTAGTTTGCTTTATTTACAATCGCATTTTAGCGGAGACGCGTTTTGTGACACATATGTTCAAATGTCAACACAACGTTATATAGACAATCTCCGAGCATAGTTGTCGTTCGTTACTCTCACCATACACAAATGTGAATGATCCGGAGTGCAAGCAAGAGCGTTATAGATATTAACCGTATATAGCGCGTCGGAATACACAACTGCCGGATAAAGCCAAGTTTATTAGGTTACGCCTTTATTAGGTCAATGTTAATGACAATAACGGGATAAAAAACACACATTCGTCAGTTATTAAAGGGTCGCAATACCCTTGCAATTCCATGGCATTTTGCAGATGAAAGCTTTGAGGAAAGAAAAGCTTTTGCTCCGTGTGATAAGCAATCTCTGTATACACTTGGGAAACTAGTTGTTTGGCGGACTCAGCGACACAGTGTAGGACCGGAAGTGTACAGTGTTTGAGATTGTATGTCACTTGAGAGTCTGTACAGTGGCGAAATGTCAGTTGGTCGTTGTAAACTGCTATGACACGGCAAGTCAAACTGGTGATTTTTAATCTATTTTGATAGATATTATAAAATCTTCATATCCAGTTGTTTGTTTGTTAATTATAGACCGTATCAGGAACACCCATGTGCTCTGTAAATCTTTCTTGGAGCAATTGGGATGCCTTGATCATGTAACCATACTAAAATTCAAATGATTTTTCTTCAAAACAACGAGGTATTTTGTTTGATTAATCATCCTTAAAAGTCTTTTTGCTGAACGGAAAATGTATAGATATTTTCTTTATTCACTTTTTTTTGAAAACATGTAAAGGTTTGGTGACAAAATCGACTACAATCCTCATAATCGTTCGTTTAAAATGGCATGTCAACGTAGGAAATTTGTACTGTCACTTGATAAGCTGTTGTGCAGTCACTTGAGATCTACAATATTTTAGACTTCTAGAGCATGTCTTTTATTACGAGGAAAGAAGAGGGAAATTCGACACAAAGTTGTTTATTTGAAGTGATATGAGACTCTGACTTGTTTGACCTACTTTAAAGTAGATTGATTTGACAGATGCTCCCTGAACTGTTGGGTTATATTTGCCATAATATTCAATTACTTTATTAGACACTGAAAATCCCAATAAGATAATGTACCAAGGAAATCGGAGCAAGTTTCAAGTTCTGTAACTGACTAATACCGTCTTGTACCCTGCTGCATAAAAGTGCGCTTTGATATAGATCGCAAAGCTTTGTTTATGCATGAGAACACCAAATTGATTTATTGTTTAGCACCGTTTTCCACATTTCGGTTATATCGCGGAGAAATGAAACGCAGCGGCCAGTGCACCTGTCCATGATTTCCTGGTTTGACATGGGGAACCAACTATTCAATGTACGGCCATTACGCAGTTTGCTTAAAATACTAACTGGTTCGAAAAAGATGAAAAGTTGTCCAAACAAGTTACTTATCTTGTGCGAACATTATAATACGTCGTGCGAACAAGAAGTTGTCGTATAAGTTAATGACCTACAGCCGACAGTATAATCATCAATTTGTGCCAACAATACACTAAGTCATTGGAACATTCTAAAAAATAAAACTGACATGTCCCTTCCCCGGTTCCGTGCAACTCTCATGTGATTTTTCTTACAAAGACAAAGTATTAAATCTTTACCACTTGATCCCTACTTTTAACGACACCAAGGAAGAAAATTTTTAAAAACATAGCCAGCATTTTCTCCTTTCCTCGCTATGTTTTGTACTCTTCTAAAGTCAAGTTTCAGTTTTTGAGTTACATTTATTTTGCCGTCTTCAAATACTTTCAATTTGGACACGTCTAAAAGTTTTTCGTTTGGTAAAGAGTTAAAAGAATGTTTTATTTTATCGGATGTGTGCATGTCAACTTCTTGTAAAAAAGCAATTTCAATGCTACCGACTTGTCTTTTCGAATAAAAAAAAATCACGATCTACATATCTCGTGGAGTGCATATATGTCAACCCTTTGAAAATGCAATTTCAAAGGTATCGACTTCCTTGTCGATTTAAATTATAACAAAAATAAAAAGGAACAACACAAGTGGTCGGATGCAAAAAAGTCAACATAAAAAAAAAAAAGAAAAAACGGAATCGAGTTTCGACCTCCTTAGATGAACTTAATTATAACACATACGCAGTCTCTGTCGAGTTAAAATAATCATCATGAACAGTTATGTCTTATTACCGCATCAGTCAGAAGGCACATCGTCATCCATGGAAATGATCTCTTGGTGACATTTCTTTAATATAATGAAGGCTTGAGCGCCACTTAAACAACTTAAATTAAAACAAAAATAAGAATGCAAATAAGTTAACTTAATATAAAGAAACAACGGAATCGAGTTTCGACCTTGCTACGAACCAGGCGTAACTAGAAAGTAGAAGCCAGCAACAAACGATAACAATTAACAGAGTTTATCAACAAAAATATCAAATAATCAGTGACAATATTACAGTAGTACAAAACAATACCTTAGACGTTAAATACAGAAGACAAATTATTTCAGTCTTAATTCCAGTCTGATCCTGATCCAAACTGAATGTTATCCAAGCACACGAAATAATCGCACTTTAGTCTAGTCTGATCCGAATCCAAACTGAATGTAATCCAAGCACTAATTATGACACTAACTGTAGTCTGGCAAACATGTATTAACTAGTGAACGCTGAGATGTAAAGAGCTTTTCCTTTTATAATAACAGAGAAACTTCCAGAAAATTCATGTTAAAATCAGTTGCATAATTTCTAGTAATCAGATTGTAAAAAGGCCTGGAAACTTCCAGAACAATATTCAACAAGAGAGAATCCAGTTCTAAAAATAGCAACGGGGAAAACCATTCAGAAATAGATACACACATGAACAAAACTAGGAATAACTGGGTATGTACATAACAACCTCCTTTGTCGAACTAAAATATGACACATACACAATGTCTGTCGAATTAAAATAAAGCACCAGTCTTATTCTTATTCCCGCATCAGTCAGGAGGCACATCGTCATTCATGGAAATTTCTTCTTAGTGACATTTCTTTAGATGATAATGAAGGCTTGAGCGCCACTTAAAACTCCTTTTGACATTTTTTACATTTCACAGCTACATTTCACAGCCATCTTTTCATGCTTCCACATGTTATGCTCTTTTAATGCATCATTCGAACTGAATTGAAAGCCGCATACACTACTGCTTTTTTAGGGCAAATCGGCTGGTGTTTCAACAAAGACCTTCTGTACTGAAAAGTTGAGTTACAGTTGGGACATTTTTCACGCAGTGTCGTCTCATGTGAAGCCATGTGACCCCTATAACTCCACAAAGTCTTATATTGTTGGAAGCAAACAGGGCAGTGATATTTATAATTCTGTTTGTGCACGTCTTTGACATGAAGATCCAGGCCGTACTTGGATCGGTCGCCTTTCCCACAGTGGCTACAAAGAAATGTTTTGTTAATACTTGAACATGAAGGCCCTTTTTCTTCGTGCTGCACTACGTGCCGTCGAAGGTTTGATAGATACAATGTTTGGAAGTTATACATGGAACAATGGTGTTTGCTCTGGACCTCCATGACCGAATCTTCCAGTACGACAGACTGTACTTCATCAGAGAACTCCTCCTCTCCCACAACGGAAAAAGAAGACTCTAGAGCAAGCAACTCATCCATACCTATAGATCTATGTAGTCCGAAAGAAAAAAAAAAACCAATGAATTGGTAAAGCAAACAAGAAGGTCATCGGTACGAAAGTACTTAACTTAGTTGTATATAGTAAAGCTGTAAAGATCCTGCTTTTACTTATGTAAAATGCATTAGTGTAAGCGACCTTTTTTTTTAACCAAATTGACCTGATTCTATACTTGTCAGAGATATATCACCAAGAAAAAAATTGATATTGTTTCATGAGTATCATTTATGAGAATTTAGTCTCTATACTGCACACATTTTTTTTCTAAGATTTGGTAAAATGACCTACTTTTCAATCTGTTGTGATTCCATTTCAAACTTTATCAAGATATTACTAAGAAAAACATTCTGACTGAATTTCATGAGTTTCATACTAAAAATGTGGCATCTAGTGAGCAATCAAGATTGTTTTTCCATATTCACATTGTGACCTACTTTTTGACCGGTCAAGACCCAATTTCAAACCTGTCGCTGACATCATCAAAACATACAATTCCACATAATTTTAAATTTATCGGGCTAAAACTGAGCCCTCTAGACTACATTCAAGGTTTTTCCAAGATTTAGCCTCAAGACCTACTTCAGGATCCGTAAAGACCCAATTTTCACATTTGTATCAAATATCATCAAGAAAACATTCTGACTATCTTTAATGAATATCAGAGGGGAAAAAATGGCATCTAGAGTGCAAATAAAGGTTTTCTCATATTTGTACCTGTGACCTATATTTTGACCTAACAAGATCAAATTTCATATTTGTATTAGATATCATAGGGAAACATTCTAAATAGGCTCAATGAATATCAGACTGAAAATGTGGCCTCTAGAGTGCAAACAATGTTTTTGTTTGGCTTGACTCGGTGACCAACTTTCAATTTCAAAGATATTTTACACAATATCAAGACAAATATTCTGACCAAGTTTCATGACTATTAGGCTGACATTGTGCCCTGTAGACTACAGACAAGTTTTTTTTCTACGATTTAGCCATGTGAGCTACTTTTTGGCCCCGCAATATCCGAGTTCGTGATTGTCTTTGCCATCATCAAGACGGATATTCTAACATATCTTTAGCAGCCCCAGGCCGAAAATGTGGCCTTAGAAAGAGTGCACAAAAAGATTTTCTAGGCTTTAGCCCTGTGACCTACTTTTCGACTTGGTGTGGCCCAATACTAAACTTGTCCAAGATATCATCATGACAAACAATCTGTCCAAGTTTTATGATTAACTGACAGAGTGACACGACCCGTTTTCCAACTTTTCCAAGACATTAACAAGACAAACATCCTGACCAATGTTCAAGCGTATCAGACTGAGAAAAGTGGTCTAAAGGGTGCACACAAGCTTCTTTCAATATTTAGCCCACAATTTCAAACTTGTTCGCGGTATCATCGAAACAAACAATCCGACCAAGTTTTATGAGTACCTGACACTGTGGTCTATAGAGTGCAAAGAGGTAAATTTTGACGCCTGGACGACAGTCGGCGGACGACAGACACAGCACGATCACAAAAGCTCATCATGAGCACTTTGTGCTCTGGTGAGCTAAAAAAAAGTAATGAAAAATCCATTGCCACAAGCGACACAAACGCCCGAAGCACAACGAATAAAATGCTTTATGTAATCCTTCAGGACATACTGGTTTGAATGCATCGATCGGGTCACACGGTATCACCTTACGTAAATTTTGGCCAGTATTAACAATTGATCCCGAGAATCTAAGTTCACTTTGAGTTCACGATGTTAAGCTGCTCAAACAAACAAATATTTTAACTTTTTCTGTGATTTAAACGTAGAACCATGACGTTTATCATCGAAATGTGAAGTTTTATACGCATAGAGATCTACTGTGATATCTGGGCTGAAAAAGATTTGAGGAACTTTTTCTTTTCAGCATAGCATATCAGGGTGTTTGATATGGGTTTCGCTCAAACAGTAAGCCAACTGAAACTAAAACGAACTCATTAAGGTAACGATGCTTTAAACAACTGGGCCTAGATTTTTATCGAAGTATGAGCGACACCGGTCGCTAGCAAAGAATACACGAAGCCCCTTGGGCTGCATTTATTTTGGTAGTGTCCGTGGTCGTGAGGTAGAGCGTTGGTCTTTTAACCTAAAGGTCCTGAGATTGATACCCGGGATCGGATGTCAACTTTGGGCTTTTCAATGGCCCACACATTCGGCAGGAGTACTGGTGTAGTTCCCAGGAAGCAGAATCTAGAGAGATTAGTATAAGTTATAAGAACTTGGTTCTCAATCAATGTAAAATAAATGTTTCAACTAAACTAAAACTAAACTTTGCACGCGACCCAGTGTCGTTCAAACTTACATGAACATCAGAAAATAAAGGATTTTACATGAGTGCTCAATTTATACATATGAAACTCAGGATGCGAGCCTTTGGCGAGTTTCATAACATTACATGAACATCAAAAAAAGGATTTTACATGAGTGCTCAATTTATACATATGAAACTCAGGATGCGAGCCTTTGGCGAGTTTCATAAATTTAAAAAAAAATGACCTTGGTATAAGATTCTGTTAGTAATATGACGTTAATTAATTTGAATTTAATGTAAGAAATGGCGGTATTCAGCATTGTTGTCACGGACGGTGTCACGCGACAGTATCCCAGCATTAAATAACGTGTGGTCATGTTCATTTATTTTACGAGGTCATCAGACCTCTCCAGTAATGGTGAGTTTAAAATGCAGACTGCTGCAGAATTTGCGGATTAAATCCATCTCTCTTGGAAAATTGTTCTAATACACTGGCTGTTTCTTCATGGTGTGGTAAATAAAGCGAAATCAAAACACCGAAACACGAAATAGATGAGGTTTATTTTTATATGACTAATTTTAGTAAAGATTTGTTATATTATATTCATCATGGTTGTAAATGACCTCTATAGTAATTGTAATTTTTCATTAAGCAAATAGATCTAGATCTATATCTAATCAGATGAAAAAAATAAGAAAAAATTTGTTTAGTAAAACAGAAAGAAGACCGCTGGATAAGATCATGCAACTTGCCTACGCAGGAAGAAGGTCAAATGACCGTCATGTAAAGCATAAGATGCATGTACGTGGCGGCTTTTTTGCTTGTTTGTTTACATATACCAAGATATATTGATATTTAAAGCCAATAAAATATTTGAAAAGATTGATGCTGACTTCTCCTGGCTTCTTTAGTAAAGAAACCAACTTGTTTGTGTCATTGACTGTAGACTGTATACCCATATTGACTGTGTGTGTTAAGAATTTAAAGTATGTTATCCATAAATTGGACATGCCAACAGGTCTAGAATATACCCTGTGAATATGGAATGAAAATTCTTCAAAAAAGAAGTTGTCAGTTTTTACAAAGGCAGTTAATGGTAAATTATCAATTCTGACATGACACGTGAATTTGGCTCTATTAACACGGTGCAAGGAAAGCGTGGTAAATCTGCGACAATCCATGTAGAGTGACGTCATCCTATATCGAGTGACGTCATTCAATGAGTAATTTATTCAATGGAACATAATCTTCATCCGTGGTTTTTATTCTAAGTGTGAACTTGTTTTCCTTTCATTAAGAATTGGCCATGTTAGAATCGAAATAATCTTCTATCGTGGTTTATAGTTCAATAAGCCACGTTGTGAGTTATGAGGCGTAATGAATAACCCACTCGGGCTATCGCCCTCGTGGATTATTTATTGCTCCTAACTTACAACTGTGGGTTATTGAACGAAATACCACGATAGAGAAAAGCTTATTTCTTAATTACGTCGTGCTCATGACGTGATTTATCTACTCAGTCTAGTACAAGAATGCCTCATGCCAACACTTCAACTCTTTACCGCACGACAAAACGTTGGACTTGTTTTGTTTTGACTTACCTAGTCTAACTTCAGTACAAGTTAGGCCTACACATGACGCATACTTATAGCAAAGTAAAAATATGCCTTTTTCAGCAGCATCAAACATATTAGGATATGAAGTCAACATCAATTACGAACCGTATCTACTTTTGACGATATCAGCTTCAGCGGCGTAAAAAGTTATTTCAATAGAAGTCAAAATGTGGTAGAGTATAGGGACAAAAACAGAATAATTATTTTCAGCCACATTTTATTGCTACTAAGGCCATAACTAGAGATAATACAAATGTGGCATTGCAGATATCCTAATTTGTCAAAACTACGTGTACTGAAATATACAAGGCCTATCTGCGTATCCGCCTAGCCCTATCTTGTCCCCATCAGTCGCTGCTTACTTTGCAACACTTTGTCAAATTCTACCATGAGCAGTCGACACAGCCTTATTAAAAGTTACCTATTTAATGCAACACCAAATGATAAAGAAAAAAATAAACCCCCAAAAATAATTAAATCAAATAAAAATGCCATTACATTTTGGAATCGGTGGGATAATAATGACATAGAGCCAAAAATCAGATTTAATATGGGATTTTTTTCAGATTGTTTAAGCTCTTGCAAAGGAAATATTTATTTTTCTACTACATCATGGTGCTATAAATTAGCTTCCAATATCACCACAAAATCAAGAAACCAAACCTATGATGCCAGATAACAGTTGGCATAGTTGAATTTTTGTGACACGAAATGCGTCATCATAATCTGTATCCTCTTTAAAAATTGGTATACATTAGTTGTATCTTCAATTTGTATTCTACGCTGGCTAATCCTTTTCTGTGTTTAAAGCGTATGAAGCCACAATTGAAATATAATCCATTTTCAGCCAGAGGACACAACACAAGAGCAATAATACTTTATATATTGATTTCATTTGTCTATTTCCATTATGTATGTCAACATACGGGATCAAAGGAAACAAGATTTTGTCGTAAAGTGTCAAAAGTCCTTATATAAGAACAAAATAAGTTTTAGAACGGATTCAAGTGACCATACAAAGTCATATCAAGTGACGGTACAAATATGAAACTATTGCTTTTCAAGTGACTGTACAAAATTGTGTTAGTAAACATACAGGAATTTCGTGATTTTCATCGCTTTTAAGGTCACAACTTGGAACTTGTTGATGAAGAGGAAGCATAAACACGGACAGACCTTGATATCGTAGAAAGAACTCTCTTGTGTGCGCTTATGCGAAAATGCTGGTATGTTTTGTAGTCGAAGATCATTTCAATTTTCTCACGTCAAGATGATCAAGACATTCTTATTGCTATAAGGAGGTTGCGCATCGCACGATCAGGTGCCTGGTATGTTTAATATATATCAAAACTACAAGTGAATGGAAAGATTTCAATTAATTACAAAAATAAATGAAAAAAACATTAACTTCACTTACCGTGTTAACTCAATTTCCAAGAATCAAGTGACATTTCGCCACTTTACAGACTCTCAAGTGACATACAATCTCAAACACTGTACACTTCCGGTCCTACACTGTGCGATATAGAGTGGACAGACCGTCCAACATTTTTGTCTGAAAAGGCAGCTTACTATCGCTGTAGGCAAGGGAATCCTCAAGGGATTCCCTGGCCTACTCAGTCCGATTCGGAAGAACTTATTCCGAGCTCTCGGAGCACTTTTGGTAGTTTTTTCTTTAAAAAATTACTGTACAATTCGTGGTTTTCTCGGACCAGCTGTGAAAGAGGTTTCTTTCTTTTCCGACCCGTTTATCCAGCGTCTTCCTCAGACGACAGTTGAATATCGGCCAAGGCCTGTGCCCTCAGGTCAGGTGCCACCTGTCGCATTTCACCCTGGTGAGCTGGACCGGCCACCGGCTGAATTGCAGGTGCACCTGCCGCTTGCTGAACTATCGGTTGCTCTAGCTGGATTTACCGCTGGCTGAATTTTTTGAGCAGGCTGAACATCAGGATGTGCTGCAGGTTTAGGATTTTCCACTAGATCACGCTTGAGGGCCTTAACTTGGGAAAGTAAGTGTCTGAAAGTATAAATAGATCTCCTCAGTGGGACTCATTTTGTTCCAAGAAATTTTCTTGATCAGTTATGTCTAAACTGTCGTTCTAGCAAAGACAGACTCGCCAACTCTTCCAATGGTTCTGGATTCGGTATCCGCTTGCGGTAAACTCTCTTTCCGGCGATTTTTTGCCTCTCACCTCTAATGCATGATAGAAAAGTAGTCAGTATAGCTTACGGTACCGAAAAGGCTGTGTCAGTACTGGTTTGAAAAGGCTCAGAAACAGATACTTAGCCGCACTGACCGCCGTGATATGACTTATAACCTGTTAAAAACGGCGATAGACTACACACACACAAACCTTATCTCTTGGTTATTGATCTGGCCTTGGGGCTTGGTCATTAGCTGGTTTAGCTTTGTGGATAGTCTGTCCCTCAGTTGTTTGTAGCTGCTCGTTATGTATAAGATCCGGGCAGCTGGAAATACGTGGTAAGCGTTAGCTTTTATGTCTTCTATTATTTCTGCCCAGTTTGATGGGTGTGCGAGATACGCTCGCAGCATCAAAATTTGCTCATGTTTGATTCTTACGATCTTCCTTTTTTCGGAAACCCAAAGCATCTGAAAAAAAATAATGATAATAATACTAATGATAACAGTAGCATGAATCTTAATATGTTTTACCGCGCCGCTTTTTCCCCCCAATTTATGAGCCCCGTATCGAAAAATCGTGGTGTGATCTAAGACAGTTATGCATCTGTTTGCCAAATCTGTTTTTAAATGGTAGGTCTAAAATTGAAGTGAAGTATGATTATTAGATACATTAAGTATCAATGTGGATAGTTTACTTAAAAAGCTGGGAAAAAAAAATTACATTTAAAGACACTGTACAACTTGAAAATATACATTATTTAATTCTTTGTTGGATGTATTCAAAATAAAGGGAAAGCTACTTTTAGGAGAAAAAATATAACCGTATACAGACGAACTGCCCCTTTTACTGCGTGATAGAAAAACAACAAAAAAAGGTGTTTTAAGATTCGGAAATTAAAGTAAATCGTACGATCGATCACTTCTTTAACCCTTTACCACTCAATTCTGACTTTTAATGACCCAGAGATACTAAAGATACTAAAAACATGGTGGGAAAAGGAGAAAATGCTGGTAACGGATACGTTCTTCTTTTCCTACAATGTTTCCTTCTCTTCCCGGTACAATTTATTTTAGTTTCATTTATCTGGTCATCTGCAAAGGCTTTCAATTTCGACAAGACTAAAATTTTGTCGTGTGGTAAAAAGTTATGCCAACATCTTTTAGATATTTGTGCGATGGATCTTCAAAGAAGGAGACTGCTGTTTCAACTAGTTTTGCTTTTCCTCCGACCCCCTCCAGACATACAATGTAGATGACTACCAGTGTTTGATTGAGAGCTTAATTTCCGTTTTAAGATGCTTGCCGCCAGATCGAAGGTTAGACATTCAGAATCGTCTGTTTGGCACTGACAATGTCATATACAATGGTCGAAATGTGTTTCGGTTATTTTGCAGGGAAGATATATTTTTTTTCATCTCACTGGAGAAAATCCAGAAACTTTGATTGCTATTGTAAACAGTATAGTGACTCCGGACAACAATATTTTATCTAAGCTTAATCGCTTTTTGCTGGTATTTCTTTGGCTGCGAACGTATCCATGTTACAGCTTTGTCCGGAATTTTCAACATAAGTGTTGCATCTGTAAAAAATTAAATTTAAAGATTAATTCCTATACTCGAGATCGAATTGGAACAGTTTTTACATTGGCTTAATCTACGTGAATGGCAGGGTTTTCGGGGAAACTGGTCTAAAATTGCATTGGCTCTTGGAGCAGTTGACGGCACAAGCCATGAGATATACAGGCCTGTAAACAATCAAGAACGGTTTTATTCGGGGCACAGGCACTATCATTGCTTGCATACTCAGATAGTAGTGGATAATACTGGCAGGATAAGACATATAGAGAGTGGTGTCTTTGGTCATCAAAATGATGCACAACAGTTTAGACTTGTGCAACAGATTAGTATTGATGGCCAGCTACCATTTCCAGATAACTGTGCTCTATTGGCCGACAAAATCTATCCAAATCGTCACCTTGTTATAACTCCTTTCTGAGGCGCACAAATACGAACAATGCAAGGTAACCAGCGACAACGAGCACTTCGCTTAAATACATATGTCAGTTCATATAGGACAACACTACAGCATGCTATATGTGAATTGAAAGTATACCCTTGCATCAGCAGCATTTGGAGGCATCCACGACGACGCTTATCAAAAACCGTCAGAGTGTGTGCCCAACTGGTATGCTGGCGAAAAGACAATGGGTTAATCTTGTTATTTCAAGCGGTCGGGTAAGCGTCATTGTTTATAGTGTTAAATAAAAAGCCTTAACATCAAATATAGTGTTACATAAAAAGCCTTACCATCAAATAGTTGTCGAGGAGGTATAATAGTTGCAAAGGACAAGCAATACAACAAACATGTTCACCAAATCTCAAGTCAATTTGACATAGTAAATATCAAAGCTCCCAGAAGAACTGTAAAGTTTTCATTTTTTTGTTCCTATGTTTAGAACTTGTGACTCCCTGAGCGGGGCCAGTTTTGACCCCTGGAGCCAGAAAAACTTTAAAGTTTTCATTTTTTGTTCCTATGTTTAGAACTTGTGACTCCCTGAGCGGGGCCAGTTTTGACCCCTGGAGCTTCTTATACACAAACTTGGTAGAGATCCACGAGTAGATGCTACATACCAAATATCTAAGCTCTACACCTTCTAGTTTCAGAGAACAATTTTTATTTTTTTCCTTTTAAGTTCCATGTTAAAACTTGTGACCACCGGGGCTGACCCAGTTATGACCCAAGGGGCATCATATGAATAAACTTGGCAGAGGTCCACCAGTAGATGCTTTATACCAAATATCGAAGCCCAACACCTTCTGGTTTCAAAGCAGAAGAATTTTTAAGTATTCCATTTCTTCCCCATGTTCAAACTTGTGATCCCCGGAGCGGGGCCAGTTTGGACCCCAGGAACATCATATGATCAAACTTGGAAGAGGTCCACTAGGAGATGCTTTATACTAAATATCAAAGCTATAAGCCTTCCAGTTTCAGAGAAGAAGAAATTTAAAGTTTTCCTTCTTTGTTCCTATGGTTCAAATTTGTGACCCCCGGGGCAGGACCAGTTTTGACCCCAGGGGCATCACATGCACAATATTGGTAGAGGTCTAGTAGGAGATGCTACATACTAAATATCAAAGCTCTGCACCTTCTAGTTTCAGAGAAGAAGAATTTTGAAGTTTTCCTTCTTTGTTCCTATAGTTCAAACTTGTGACCTCCGAGGCGGGGCCAGTATGACTCCAGGGTCATCATATGAACGATCTTGGTAGAGGTCTACTAAGAGATGCTACATACCAAATGTCAAAGTTCGGCACCTTCTAGTTTCAGAGAAGAAGAATTTTTAAAGTTTTCTTTTTTTGTTCCTATGGTTCAAACTTGTGACCTCCGGGGCGGGATCAGTTTTGTTTCCAGGGGCATCATATGAACAATCTTGGTAGAGAAGAGATGCTACATACTAAATATCAAAGTTCTGCTCCTTCTAGTTTGAGAAAAGAACTTCAAAGTTTTCTTTCTTTTTTCCTACGGTTCAAATTTGTGACCTCCGGGGCGGGGCCAGTTTTGACCCCAGGGGCATTATATGAACATTTTTTGTAGAGGTTCGCTAGGAGATGCCATATATTAAATGTTATATCGCTATCAATCTTCTATAGGTTGAAAAGACGAGAAACTTTTAAACTTTAATTTTCTTCTCTTTATTGTATATCTGACATCCTTCTGACCGCTCTGATGACATGGCCAACACTAAAATCCAAGTGTCAACGTGGCTTAATCACCAAATTCACGAGAAATGTGATATGAAAAACACTAGTACTGTAAGAAATACTATGGCTAGCAAGTAATCTTCAGACTTTACATATTAATGAACATTAATTGAGAATAGTATAGATAGAGATCAGACTGCACAAAATGCCAGCCTAATCCCTAACTACACCATTCCCAAATAAATGTAGAAATGCAAAACTAGCCCTTATTGGTGGAAAACATTACAAGTTAAAACCATCAAAAAACCCCACAACAGTTCTCTAAATAACACTAAATATCAAAGCTCTACACCATCTAGTTTCAGAGAAGAAGAATTTTTAAAGTTTTCCTTCTTTGTTCCTATGGTTCAAACTTGTGACTCCCGGGGCGGGGCCAGTTTTGACCCCAAGGGAATCATATGAGCAATCTTGGTAGAGGTCCACGAGGAGATGCTACATACCAAATATCAAAGCTCTTCGCCGTCTAGTTTCAGAGAAGATTTTCAAAGATTTTTTTTTTTCCTTTTTGTTGCCATGGCAACTGAAGTTAAGGGTGGAACACAATCTCTTGAACAACTTTGGTAGAGCTTCACCCAAGAAACATCCCTGCCAAGTTTCATTAATGAATGAATGAATGTTGTTTTATGGCGCATCGACAGCTTAGGTAATTTAGCGCGCATATCCGTGTTAAAAGAATTTAACAGTGAAAGGTTTAGACTGAAGTGTTTGAATATACTAATGAAAAAAAAAGGTTGGATTAAGAAGGATCACAGATAAAGAGTATTTTTGGATAAAATTTGGTAAATTGAGTCACAGGGCAATCCCTATTACTCAAAAATTTCATGATGAAGTAAACAATGTGATAAAACATTTAAATGAGGAAGACATATGTGTTATTGTTAATGTGCATAAATCATGATATTGAGTGGCTGGGCGTCCCTGCCTACTCCAAACTTTTAGATTAAAAGGTAAGACAGAAAAAAAAATTTCCTCGGAAATGAGTGTTAAAACTGGTAAAGATTGGAGCCTCTAATGGGATCAATATACTCCCATTAAAGAGGTGCTGTCTCCAATGAGATAAGATGCCCTCAAGAGGGCTAATCCTCCCATTAAGATGTAAATTGAATATTAAAGGGATAAAAGAATGTTGTAAAAAGATGGGTAAGAAATTTGATAAATCTCCTTTATGTAAGCGATAATAGAATCAACACCGACAGATTCAATAAGATTTTTTTAAACTATCGACGTTGAAATATTTTGAACGAACTGGCTGAAAGTCAATGCAATCTAATAGGATATGTTTTACAGAAAATGTTGCATTGCATGGAATACATTCAGGGGCATCATCTCTGGTCAAGAGCCAGGAATGTGTGATGCGTGAATGGCCAATTCGAAGTCGTGCAATTCTTCTCGACGAACAGACCTGTAAACGGGGTACCATTCACCAAGGGATGGTTTAGCTGAATGCAGTTTATTGAAAACATCAGCATCCCACTGGGATTGCCAAGAAAATTGGATATGTGTTAAAATGGAGGATTTAAAATCACTGTGAGGAACTTTAAAACCTGAAATGGGAAGGTTTAGTGCAGATTTCGCCGACATATCAGCTTTTTCATTGCCTTTGATGCCAACATGACTTGGAAGCTAGCAGAACACCAATCTATTCGTAGAAGAAATTTGTGAGATCCTTTCAAGTAAACTACATATTAAGGGATTCTCAAGTTGTTGATTTGAAAGGGCCTGTAATGTTGACAAAGAGTCCGAAAAGATAATAAAACGGTTGTAATTAGAACTTTTAACTAGATTAAGGGCAAGATCAATTCCTTTGATTTCAGCAGAGAAGATAGAGTTGTTTGGAAGGCGGCACTTTAAGCTCCTTTGTCCATAAACAGCGGCAGCTGCTACAGAATTTCCTTCTTTAGATCCATCTGTATAGATTGGTTTGAAGGAAAAATAATGCTCCTTTATCTCATTGTATCTAGCATGAAATAGAGTTCTATCCGTGACAGACTTTTTGTCAGCTGCAAGGTCAAATCTGAATTCAGCACTGTTTAGTGTCCATGGAGGGATTTTAGAGATTTTATAGTCGACAATGGATTCGGTATCTATGCCAAGGTTATCTACTATGGGCTCCATGCGGATACCAAATGGAGGAATAATATTTGGTTTACTTTCAAAAAGATCTTTATACTGAGGTTTAAAAACAATTTTATGAGTTGGATTAAAACGATTCGACTTCAGTTTTAAAAGATATTGAAGTGAGAGTTTTTCCCTCCTGTAAGAAAGAGAAGGTTCATTAGCCTCAACATACAGACTATTGACAGGCGAAGTTCTGAAAGCTCCAAGTACAAGACGAAGATCTTCGTGGTGAATAGAATCGAGAATTTTCAAATAAGATTTACGGGCAGATCCGTATACAATCGATCCATCTAATTTGGAGCGAACTAAAGACCGATAAAGCCGCAAGAGGACTTTACGGTCTGCTCCCCATTTAGAATGGGCCACAACCTTGGGAAGATTAAGAGCCTTCTTGCACTTCTTTTTAAGTGCAGTGATGTGAGGACGGGTGGAAAGCTTTCTGTCAAAGATGACTCCAAGAAATTTAAACTCAGAAATGACTTCAATTTTAGTTCTGTCCAAATACAGCTCAGGGTCTGGATGAACACCTCGTACATTGCAAAGGTGCATGCACTTAGTTTTTGAAAATTTGAAGCCATTTTCATCAGACCACGTTTGCAGTTTGTTGAGACACTGTTGAAGTTGTCTCTTAATAATATTCATATTTCGAGATCTGAAGCATATAAAGAAGTCATCAACATAAAGGGAACAGTCTACACCAGGACAGATAGCTTTGACAATACTGTTTATTTTTACACTGAAAAGTGTAACAGAGAGAATACATCCTTGGGGTACACCCATCTCCTGTTCACGGGCTCCCGAGACAGTATTACCAACTCGGACGCGGAAAGTACGTTCATCCAAGAAGGCTGAAATAAAGAGGAAGACTGCCTCGAAGACCAAAGTCATGCAAGTCTTTAAGAATTCCGTATTTCCAAGCCGTATCGTTAGTGCTTTCAAGGTCGAAAAAGACAGATACTACATGCTGTTTATTAATAAAGGCTTCTCTGACAAAAGTTTCAAAGCGGACCAGATGATCTATAGTGCCACGCTGGCGCCGAAATCCACTCTGTACATCAACGATGAGGTTATTTTTCTCTAAATACCAGACAAGCCTGTCATTGGTCATGCGTTCTAAGGTCTTGCAGAGACAACTAGTAAGAGTTTTTCAACCACCAGGACCCCTTCATCAAGTGACACAGGTCGCAGCTCACGGCAAACGAGCAGGCACATTGGTGGGGTTCTACCATCCTGTAGTGCGATAGCTAGGCTATTTCTATACCCCGCCCAGCTGGGGGTTCAAGTATCATTAAGATTGGTCCAGTGGTTTAGGAGGAGGAGATGTTTAAAGAAATTGTGGACAACACACGACGATCGACGCACGACGGTCATCGGGCGATCACAAAACTTCGTGCTTAGGTGAGCTAAAAATGAATGAACTCATAAATGGACCGTCTTGGTCCTACTATCACACCATTTATGCCAAGTTTACTAGCAGAAAAGAGAACGGCAAATATAATACTGAACTCAATAAGTGTGTTGTAAAACCGTAAACTTACCTCTTAAGTTTACGTCTCCAACCCCTGGATTTAATTATAATCTCTCTGGATTCAGATGATGTCCGATGTCTTCGTTAGTAATTGTTACAACTCTTTTCTAAGATGGCGGAAATTATACTAAAATCAGTACAAGCAGGTTCCCTCATTTCCGGTGCAGGGAACTGGTCAGTTCGTACCTTAATAATTTCGCCCAATCTTACCACAATCCTCCCGGTTTTATTTAATGGGAATTGACCCGGTCCTTGTTAAAAGTAACTCCAGACTTTAATACCTAGAGTGCTCCTTCGCTGTTTTTCCTGATCATGAGCCCTAGACGCTAAGCTCTGGACTCACTGTACAGCCTCTCTCCGTTAACTCGGGTCTTATCAAGCAGCAACGATATAGACTCTTTCCTAATGAATGCCACTCGAGCTGCCACATCTCCAATATAGGCTGGGGTCATTGTATGTAATCCTTTCAGTACAGGTAGATGTGGGGAGTCTGTTTCCAGTCACAATCTTTCCAGGGGAATTCTCTGCAAGGCCTCCTGTTGTCGTTTGTTGAAAATGACTGCTTTGCCAGTAACACCGAAGTAACAGTTGGGGAATCCTCCTGACCACAATTTCAGCTCCTGGGTTCCACCTGAAAAGCAATGCAGGCGAATCTTTTGCTGAGAAGGGCACTGCTCCTGGATGATTTGGAAACAGTCTTGGGAGGCTTTTTCTGATAGAGGATCGTCCTTCCCTCCACGAATGTGCAGCACTACCACCTGGTCAGCTCGGCAGTGTGCCAGGATCCTCTTCAGCTCTGTTTGCTGGGTTTCCGGAGTCGGGGAACTTCTGCTGTAGTCCAACCCAACCTCTCCCAATCCAATCACTCTGGGGTTTGATAGCAGAGCTTGAAGTAGATCTCGCTTCTTTGTTGAGAGCTTATCAACCTTTTTGGGGTGGACTCCTACGGCTATTTTCCATTTCGAGTCTGCCTCCAAATAGACATGTCCATAGTGTTCGGGGTCACAATACACAAGCACTCCCCCGCTGAGTTCGACCCGATGATTGGGTTCAATCTCAGTTATCCTCTGTGTCATGCTGTCAACCTCTGTTAAACTAGTTCCCAGTTTAAACGCCAATCTGTCAGGGTGAAAATGGCTGTCAAAGGCCTTGGCTGTATTATCACTCTCCATGGTGCTCCTCTCAACCACCGGGCTTAAACGTGGTGAAACTACTACCGCTGGTGGCGCTTTGAGAGCTTCTGAGTAGGTTCTCGGTTTGACAACGAGTTGACTGACCGGTGACCTTCCCAGTGAGGTTTTACTCTTCACAGCCTGGTCTGCCTCAGAATATAGGAGTACATCCTCTTCAACTTTTGACAGCTCCCCTTGTTCACCTGGGCTAGGTGTGCCCTGGTAATCCAAGTCAACACTTTTGTCTGGAGTTAAAACCAATCTAATTATTCCTCTCTCCTTGTTTTCTTAATTGACATCAAGGATGTGAGATCTATCGGCTGACCATTTGAGTCCACTCTGACTTGCTTTTCTGGCGCCGGACTTGTCTTCTTGGTGGTTTCTGTCTCCATCGGTGAATAGTAAGAGCTAGCTACATATGCCGAGCTCTCTTCCACGGACTCAGCCTCAGTTTGCGTGGCTGAATCTTTTGTTTTTCGCCCCTCTGGAGACGGTGTCACTGCCCTGGAAACTTTGGCTGTAGGTCTATTGATCCGTTTCGTCTGCTGGACGTTACGGGCCTCTGCTCCAAACCTTTGACTAATCATTTCGGCTTGCCTTAGGCTTAATTGGTCCATGATATATGCCATAGGCCGCCAGTGAATGAGAACGGCTGGGGAGTTGATAGGTCGAAGAGTGAATTCTTCTGGTACTTCCCAGCCTGCCTGGAAACAAAGTTTTCTCATAGCCTCCTGGGTGCTTGGTGTTATCTCGGATAATTCGCATATCCGGATATTCCCATCAACCGTTCTTCTTAGCTCTTCAGGATTCGGTGAATCACTCTGAACCACAATCAGTCAAGCTAGAACTTCCAGGGCCTCAAGTCTTCTTCCGTGGAACTCCGAGCTAGCCATCATCTCTGGCGTCTCTAGATCATGGAAGAGAGCGGGAATATGTCTGCTCTGCACATGCCTCTTTAATTTCCTGGCTACTGCCTCACAGCTTGGAAAAGGGCATTTGTTTCTCTTGATCTTTTTCGGAATGGCTCCTTCCTTCGTGTCTGGTTCCGAAACGTGACGCCTTTTCCCCAAGATCGACACTCGCAAGTCGGATCTTGTTGCTAGCTCCCTCTTACTTTTCTCTCTGGAGCAGTCAGAGGTTGGAAGCCTGTGTTGTCTCCTATATTTTTCCTCAGTAGCTGAACGTGAAGGAGGCTCTGCCCTTCTCGTTGTATGCCTAGGATTTTGCTTCCTGGGTCGTGGGAGCTCAGTTCTACGTGTTTGCTTAGGAGACCTTGATCGCGTCCTAATGGAATCATCCCTCTCCACGTACCTCTGCTTCTTCCGCTTTCTTTCTGTGGAACTTTCATGGTGAGAATGCTCCCTCGACCTGTAACGCCTGTGGGAGGTACTCTTCCGCAATTTTCCCAGCTCTTCTCTGGACTTGATCACCATAAGGAACACTCTCTTCCGACAACCCGGTGCGGTAAAAGAATAGAGCCTTCGAGGTTTTGAAAAATTCTTCTACAGCTTTTCTATTCCTCTTCTCCAGTTCCTTCAGATGATCTTGTTTTTCCTCCTCTCTATTCCCAGACCTTGGTCCTTGCCTAGAATAGATCTTTCCTGTTTCTCTTCTCCCAGACTTTGGTCTTCGCCTTGGAGATTCTTCATCAGGTCCCATATCCCCAGACCTTTGGATTCGCCTAAGATATTTTTCCAAGGAATTAACGGTCTCCGCAGACTGTTGCAGTGACCTTTCTGACCCAGTGTCCATGAATTCATGTGGACGAATCTCTTCCTGTGAACCATAATTTGCCCTTGCATCTGCCCGAAAGGTGGGAATGTCCTGGTCAAGCGTCCTTACGTCCTTTACTATTCCATCCTCAGATCTATTATCCTCTGGAAAAGTCTTGGATTTAGCCGCTCGTCTCTTCCCTTCTGGCTCCTTCCAAGGCAGCGGGAAGGCTGCATTTATGTCCCTAGGACTCAACAGGAACTCAGATTGCCGTCTCAGATCCCGGATCCAATTCCAAAATTTCCTCTCCTTGGCTATTAAATATTGTTCCTTCAACACTGAAATCACAGTCTCTGTGTCGATTTGCCAAACCATGGAGAGCTTCCGTATCAGGGTCTTCGGCTCTAGCAGATGTCCTCGTCTCGAAGCGGCTCGTATGTCCTGCTCCTGTCTTGACTGTACTCTCTGCCATTTATTAGCCATACCTGAAATACAAGTAACATTAATTACTACTGAATCTATTGGGGAAGGGGCCCGCCTCACAACTAGGACAAAGATAAGTTTTATGTTTATCAGCCATCTTCTTTGAGATTCCCATACACGCCCCATGAAACCATTCTGAACATTCATCACACTGTATCATCAACTGTCCATCATCCGGCTTTCTAGACACACAATACAGAGCTTCTTTGTCACGTTTTGCATCTTTTAATGCTTCTTGGAGAGCTTCTGGATTATGTTGAAGTCTCAGGATCCAGTGTGGTAACTCTCGATTACGACATTCCTTGATCCGATCGTGATTAACCACGCTGGACATTCTGCCGGTCTTGACACGAAAAAGTGATGGTGACAATTTCTCCAAAATGATCCCAGGTCCCTTCCACGGTGGTAGCAGTTTTTTACACTTTCCCTTACCACCAGATGAGTCCAGAATGAAAACCGCATCCCCTACTTTATAATTGTGTACCAGTTTTCGCAGATCATAGTCCTTCTTCATCCTTTTCTGGTTAGCTGCAAGGTTTTGCCTTGCTTTTACATGAGCTGTTTCTAGGGAAGCAGTCAGATCTACCACATATTTATCACGGACAATTTTTCCCGATTTTCTAGTACATTAGGAAACATAAGGTCTGCTGGTAAATTGACGTCTCTACCCAGCATCAGTCGGTTTGGAGTGTAACCAGTTTGCCTGTTAACTGATGCTCTCATTGCTCTTGTTATCTGAGCCAGATGTTCATCCCATCTTCATCCCATTTGATATCCTTTTTCACATAACAACGGACGGCATCCATTAGAGTTCGGTTGTAACGTTCCACTTGCTCGTTAGCCGAAGGTCTGTAAGTTGTAGTCCTTGTCTTATGAATCTCCAATAGTTTACAAATTGCTTGAAACAGCTGACTCTCAAAATTCCTCCCCTGATCAGTGTGAATTATAAAAGGGCATCCAAATCTGGAGAAGAACTCGTTCACTGCTGCTCTCGCTGTTTCCTCTGCTGTTTGAGAGGGTAATGGTACACCTTCGACCCACTTTGTGAATTGGTCGACCATCATGAGAATGTATTCATTTCCCCGAATCGTTTTTGGCAGTGGACCCAGGAAATCTAGATGCACCCTTTCCATTGGTGACCCCGCATGATAATTGATCAACGCTCCACATGCTTTCCTATTTGGTTTTTTGTTTTGGTTACAAATAGCGCAGGAGTTGACGTAGTCCTTAATCTGTCGAGCCATTTTATACCAGTAATACTTTTCTTGTATTTTTGCTCTTGTGCGGTCTACCCCCTGATGACCTCCTGATGGGATGTTGTGGTATCCCTCTAGAAGATGTGTTCTTAGTCCCTTTGGCACCACTAATTTACGGCCCATTTCAGGAATCTGCCTCCATAGAACGCCCTTCTTGAGACTAAATTCCCCTCTATGGATCCAATAGTGCTTGGCCTCTGGGCTGGACAGGAATATAGTTTTCTCATCTGGTTCTTTGCCCTCTTTCAACCAAAGAACTAGCAATGAGAATTCCGGTTCCTCAAGGGCTTGTTGAACCATTTCTTCAGTCAATTGCTGATCATTTTTCGGAACCTCTGCTGAGATTGTCTGGACTGTTTTGATTGGCTTACTTGTTATGATTTGTAATCTACTATGCTTAAGTGTATTTCCTTCCATCTTCCCTGGTTGTATCTCAATGATCTTCCAAGCTCTCTCTTCACCATGCAATCCCGGACGACTCATTCCAACTCTTGGATATCCCTCTGGAAGATCAACAGCATAGTCGACATAAATTTCTGTAAAATTTGACCAGTTTTTGTGCGCCTTGGTGCAATATGGACATCCTCCACATGGTAGGAGGTCTAGCCTGAACCCTGCTTTATAATTTGAGCAATATCTTAACTCCTCCGGCTCTGGCCTTCTTGACAAAGCATCAGCATTTAAATGTTTATTTCCAGGCCTATGCTGAATTACCATATCATATTATCCCAATTCTTCTAACCAGCGTGCTAACTGACCTTGTGGCTCTTTAAAGTTAATTAGCCAGATCAGACTATGATGATCTGTTCTGACTGTAAACTTCCGACCCAGTAAGTAATGTCTGTATTGACGGGTGAATCTCACTACGGCTAGCAATTCTTTTCTAGTTGTACAGTACCTACGTTGCTTATGGGATAATGCTAGACTCCCAAAAGC
The DNA here is from genome assembly GCA_943736015.1 of Tridacna crocea. Taxonomy (NCBI): domain Eukaryota; kingdom Metazoa; phylum Mollusca; class Bivalvia; order Cardiida; family Cardiidae; genus Tridacna; species Tridacna crocea. The sequence goes on from OX031070.1 coordinate 29,797,573, forward strand.
TACTACTCGTTCCTCTCCGTTCTGGACCTGTATAAGTTCCGCACCAATTGCTGCGTCGGATGCATCCGTGTCCAGTATAAACAGATCTTTGCTATTTGGTAACGTCAGTAACGGAGCTGTTGTCATTAATTCCGTAATCTTTTTGAAGGCTTGCTCCTGTTCGGACTCCCAAACAAAGGTCTTTTTGCTGGTGATTCTCTACAAAGGTACTGCTTCTTTGGCTAGATCTTTCAAGAATAACCTATGGTAGTTAACTAACCCCAAAAACTTTTCTACTTCTCTCGAGTTTTTTGGTGTTGGCCAATTTATAACTGCATCAATATTTCCAGATGTCAGCTGCAACCCTTTTTGACCTACTATGCGTCCTAAGAATTCAACTTCTTGCTGAAAAAGGATACATTTCTTCGGTTTCATTCGTAGTCCATACTCACGGAATCTCTGGAGGACTCTCGTAAGATTTTCCAAATGGGATTTGAAGTCCTGACCCATAACTAGAATATCATCTAGAAATGCCAAAACTATTTCCCATGTGAGACCACGAAGTATTAGGTTCATTACCCGACAATAGGTGGCAGGTGCGTTACATAACCCAAACGGCATACGTACAAATTCAAAAAGTCCGTATTTGGTCAGGAATGCAGTCTTTTTCTGATCTTCTTCTCTAATTTGAACTTGCCAATATGCAGAGTTCGCATCAAGTTTCGAGAAGTACTTGTTTCCCGCCAGAGTGTCAATACAATCTTCTACCAGTGGGAGGGGAAAGGAATCCTTCTCAGTTACTTTGTTTAACTCACGATAATCCACACACCATCTGACTGACCCATCCCTTTTGCGTATTAATACTGGAGCCGATGCCCATTCAGATTTGGATGGTTGAATCACTTTAGCTTTCAACATTTTATCTAAATGGGCTTGTTCTTCCTTTGCAAAACCCAATGGAGTCTTCCGCATTCTTTGTTTCACTGGTTTTGCATCACCTGTGATAATTGAATGTTTTATCTCTGTAAATTCACCTAGGTCGTAATCATCCTTGGCAAAAACGTCCTGGTACTCGAGAATCAAGTCCTCAAGTAGCTTCCCTTCTCTATCTGACAGGTTCCGTTTTGAACTATTGATCAAATCCTCTAAATGATCCGGGACAACATTAGAAGGGTCGGTCACTTCAATTTTCTGAAGCTTGGCATTGTCTGCTGGTGTAATTGGTGAGACCTGGTATGCCTCTCCAAGTCCGCTGATTAGCTTTTATGACAATGTTCCGATCGGTCAAATTTAACATGCATATTCTGGGCTGTTGATTTTTCTGATGTAGAGTTCTTGGCACTGTAATCTCTCCTACAGTTATTGGCTCAACCATATAATCAGTTTTTTGACTTTTGGTAGCGCAGGTAACTATCTTTGCCGTGTTTGGGGGAATAATGGTTCTCTGACAAACTCGTACTCGTGAGGTTTTTGGTTCTTTTTGGGTTCCCTTTTTCAATTTGTCTTTCAACACAAAGGGAATTTTTTGTTCATTTACATCTAAATAACCCTCCTCTTGGCCGAGATTAATGCTTATCTTATTTCTCCTCAAAAAATCTAATCCCAGTAACATCTTGTCCTCAATGGGTGCTACATAGACTTCCTCTTCATACACATGACTACCTATCTGCAGTGCAAGAGGTCCAATAATGAATCCTTTTACCTTTAATTCCCTGCCCGCAGTCTGCAATAGTACTTGCTTAATGATAGGACCAGTGCAATTTAACTCCTTGTACACCCTATCAGAGATAATAGTCACTTCTGCCGCTGTATCTACTACAGCCTCAATTGGTATTCCTCCCAACATAACTGGAATCTGTATCATAGAAGCAGACCTTAACTGGTTAATTTGGATACATGACTCGGATTCACTGTCCGTGTCCGTTGCATCCCCTAGGCTAGACTCGGACTCATTGCCCATGCCTGCCCAATTTCCAGCAATTTTCCCTGAAGTTATATTTGACTCGGCTACCTTATCCGTGTCAAGCTTTCTTTTCTCTGAGCTTTTTTCTTCACTCTCAACTGCTTCCTCCTCTGAATCACTAAAAAGATGACGAAGAGCTGCAGCTAGTGATTTTTCATTGCTTAGGCCTCCTCTCGGGCATACGGTCGGCACTCGGCCTCCAGGTCCGACCGCTGGAAGTTTAAATCCTCCTCTTCTTCTTCTTCTTCCTCCTCCGCAACCTGTGCCACTTTCTTGTATTAGGACAATCCTGTGCAAAATGCCCTGGTTGCCCACACTTAAAGCATCCTTGTGTGGCAGCCTTGGATTTTGGTTTCGCACCCAATGACATTAGCATAGATTTGACTTCACCCATGCTTGTGTTCAGCTCTGACATTTGTTTCTGAATTTGGCCTATTTCTGATTCGATCTTTTTTACTCTGTCTTCTTGCCAACTCCCCGTTGAAACTGGAACCGAATTCTTTCTATGATAGTTCATTTTAGGATTTTGTGGTGCTGAGGCTCTAGCGACACGAGGTACATCTTCATCAGAGTAGAAGCTCGATATGTCTCCTTCTATTTTTACATTTCTTACTTCTTTTCTTGACTTCCCATACATGACAGTGTCAGTGTGCTGGTACCACCGAACTTTATCCACAGCTTCCTCCATTGTTGCCGGCTTGCAAGTTAGTGCATAATGGCCAGCCCCTTTATCTAGGCAGCCCTGACAAAACCGCAATATTGCCTGTTTGTACATTTGATTGTCAGGCGTATCCGGGAAGGCTCTTGCTGCCAGCTGAATGACACGCGCTGCCCATTCAACCACAGATTCTTTATTTCCCTGAGACGCATATGAGAATAACATCTGGGTAGTTTCTGGTAAATCCCTGATGTCAAATCTCCTTTCCAGTCGCTCCATGATCTCTCGGAATGGAACATTTGGTTCTCTGCGCAACAAGTTTGCAAAGAATTCACTGGCAGCCCCTTCTAAGCACCAGCAAAGATTGCGTTTTCGTTCTTGGGCTGACCACTGTTGTCCCTCAGCAAACATTACGAATTTCATAGCAAATGCTTGCCAATCACCTTTCCCATCATAAGAGATAGACTTTGGAATGCTTGCAACCCTTCTTTCACTCTGCTTTGGAGTTCCCCTAGACTCTCTGAAATATGTTCTGCCTTGGGGAACTTCTTGAAATTCTGAGGCAATATTCCTTCTAAAAGGCTCATAGTCTCTATCTCTCATTTCTTCTTTATAGCCCATGTTTTCTTGTTGCAAAGGGCTTGACTGAAACCTATAAGGTCGCCTAACCCAATCTGTCTCTAGTCCTTTAACTCTAAACTGTCTCTCCATCTGGTAAGCTAAAGATGCCTTGTCGTCTGGTGTTCTGCCAAACATTTCGCCTCTATAGCCCTGCCTATCTTCCTCTTCCGTCAAGAAAAAGTCATCATCTTCCTCCTCATTCTCTTTATTTCTCGCCCCTAAATTCCTTTCAGCAAAAGTTTGCTTTAAAGGAAAAGGCGTGAAATCTAGATAAGGCAATAAACGTTCTGGTTGCCTTATTCTTAAATTGAGGAACATCTCTTTTGTGAGATTGTCGCAACGATCCCTTGCATCCATTATCACTTGAGCTGATTTTTCACCAACTCCTGGGAGTGCCCTCAAATCACCAGGTAAACAAAAGTTTACCCTTATCTTGGACCTAGTTGGAGGTGGCGGGCCCCCGTCCATGATAAACAGTAATTAATATATGTCAAGTCTAAAGGACCTAACAATATTAATTAAACAGACAGAAATAAATTAAATATTAACTTTTTATTTCGAAGAAAAAAAATACACAATTTCAATTTGAAATAAGATTAAACCCAACTTACATGTACAGAAACAGGGTTAAATGTTGCAACGTTCAATTTTTTTTTCCACAATGTTTTCTGAAATAAATTAATTGCTGGAAATGAATATATGTTAATTCAGAACAGATAGTAGCAACTTAAAACAGTTTTAAGTAAGAAAAAATAATTTTAATGTAGAGCTTCTTCTTAATGCTTTCAAAACAAAAAATTGTTGAAAGGGACTTTATCTACTTTAGTCTAGAAATTTTACATACAGACCTAAACGTGATATCTGAAATCAAAAATCGTTATAAATATCTAACAGTTTAGTTTTGAATAGTAATGAATTAATTAACAGTGTTAGAGTCTAGAAATTTGGAAATAATCATTTGTTAGTAAAGAAATAACTAAAGGAATTACAACACTGTTAACCTAATTAATTTTCAATCCGGAAGTTCTAAACGTGTGCGCATCAAAATAGCGCACGGCGGAAACAGCCAATTTTTCCGCGGGAATTCCAACACAGAAATTTAGGAAATAACTTTAAATAATTTATAAGACGCCAATTCGGCAATAGAAAAATTCCGAAAGCTGTAAAATTTTGTTTTTAACTCAAACACAAATGTTCGAGAAATTGACAAGCTAGACAGACAGCCAACGAACTCGACCTATCCAAATGTCACTATCGCTGCTTCTTCAAGGTTGTTAATTCTCTCGCAACAATTGCATATCAAGTTTCAGTCGTGGGATAACCTAATAGGCAACTAGGGACTACATAAACATCAACAACTTAGCCAAATTTTCCCGATTTCCCAGAAATCTAATTTTCCAAGTCTGTCGATAGCCTAACGAATTTTCCCAAAAATATGCGTATTCAGGTCAGTGCCGACAACGCCAGTGTTGTAAAACCGTAAACTTACCTCTTAAGTTTACGTCTCCAACCCCTGGATTTAATTATAATCTCTCTGGATTCAGATGATGTCCGATGTCTTCGTTAGTAATTGTTACAACTCTTTTTTAAGACGGCGGAAATCATACTAAAATCAGTACAAGCAGGTTCCCTCATTTCCGGTGCAGGGAACTGGTCAGTTCGTACCTTAATAATTTCGCCCAATCTTACCACAAGTGGTAGATCTATACATGGCAAGCAATTTTACTGTCTTTACAGTTTGCCCTACTTTCTAAACCAATGAAAACGCCGGATTTCGTTCAAAACTGCTGGATTTAATTCCATACAGACTCAATATGTTGCAATATGTGAACACTTAATCATTAAATGGTTGACCTATATACAGTTGTATCCCGATTAACGAAAAGCTCCGCCCACAGTATTTTAGCTGGTCTTTGTAGAGTAAATACCAATCTAATGCATACACTGTAGTAAAAGGGGTGGGGACTATTCTAACTAATTGCATCATCACCAAAATAGTGACGTTATTTCCACGTGAATATCGGGACTAAACAACTCGTACTTGACCACGTGGTATTTAACCCTTTACCAAATAACCTCTGGTTTTAACGATCCTTGTAAGGAAATCTTTACCAGGCTGGGAATTTTGGCTTGGATCCAACTTTAAAACCGTTTGCAGACAACAACTTGGTACTTGCTCAAATCAGAGGATTTGTCTGTGGAAAGAAGAAAAAAAAACATACCAGGAAAGGAGAAAATGCACCTTACAAGCAATTTCTCCTCTACCCGCGATGTTTTCACGCGCCTTCTGCCTCAGGGCAGTAAAAAAGAGGGCTTATCTGGTATGGGTTAAAAATGAAACAGATCATGGGCAGTGAGCCACTTTAGAGGGACATGTAAACAGTTGTGTTAGCGAGACGTCGCCTGTGTCGGGAAAATAATTTTTATTATAAAATTTCTCGTCGTCAACCGGCTCAAAGCATGCATCCATGCTGAATCTATCGCTTCAAAGAGCATGAAATTCGACCGATTCCGTACCTTCTTCTATCCTCGTCCGTATAACGGTCGTTTACATTTGAACTGCGAGTCACGTGATCTTATACATGGCAGGCCAATGTGATTCCTATAGCAACGACATAAACGACCTCGATGAAGTTATTCACATCTGTCTATCTGTCGGTTAAAACTTCAATCGGAATCGATAAAAAATTAATGTAGATCTACGAATTGTTTGTCGCCTGAAATATGGTTCGAAAGATTTCGATAGAAAATTAAAACCCAAGTTTTCTTTTGGAAGAGGAGCCTGACAATTTTCAGAATGGTATATCGGCGTATTTCAATCCACTAGATACAGACGAGGGATATGATGGCTACCATCACCCGTGATATGCCGAATGAGCCTGACTGTGCACACACATATTGTCTATACTTGTAACATATTGTCCTGAAACTAGTTCAAGGACAACCTGAGTAACAGTTTTAATGCCGTACGCCTGAAAACGCACGTACATACAACCGTCAATCAAAAGAGGCGTGTCGAACCGAGCTTTCTGTTGTTCTTGTATGGCTCTTTCCACCCATCCTTAGCTGTCGGTCAATTAGAAAGTAGGGCAAACTGTAAGTTAGTTATTGATCATATATTTCATTTGTATGAAACTAAATCGTCGGTCGGCTTCGCCTCCCTCCGATTTAATTTCATACAAATGAAATATATGATCAATAACTTATACATAATGGAATGTAGATATCTGACTTATATTTAAGACACTAGATCTATATGAAACCATCTTATTCATTATATCAAATATTAACTATGTTTATTAAGGTATCTTATATAATATTTGAGATATCCAATATGCTAACATGACACGCGAATTTGGCTCTATAAACACAGTGCAAGGAAAGCGTGGTCAAATCTGCGACAATCTATGTAGAGTGACGTCATTCAGTGAGCGAGTTATTCGATGGAACATAATCTTCATCCGCGTTTTTACTCTAAGTTTGAACTTATTTTCCTTTCATTAAGAATTAGCCACGTTAGAATCGAAATAATCTTCTTTCTATCGTGGTATATGGCTCTATAAATACAGTGCAAGTAAAGCGTGGTAAAATCTGCGACAATCTATGTAGAGTGACGTCATTCTGTATCGAGTGACGTCATGCAATGAGTGAGTTAATCAATGGAACATTGTCACAAGACGGCAGAGGGTTGGTTTGGACATTAACCTAAATGAATAAATCAAGAGTCAGGATTTCCAATTATTTAACTATTTAATCATCCTAAATACATACATGAAATAGTTCACCTATTAAAATAACACCAATGTCTAGTTCCTTTTATTTTGTATTAAATATGGTTCCAAATAAGTCAATTTACAACGTAACTTCTAAATACTGTATCAAAAGCATAGTTCTTTTTGTATAATAAATATAGATCCAAAAAGCTGTTATTTCCCGGTTGGGCTACTCATATCAATCTACCAGAGCAATCTACCAGAGCATATGGTCGCGCCGTTCACCTGTAGACCCAACCTCTCTCCCACAAGTGTACATGTATTCCGGCCTCTGAGACCCCCGATCTTTTGTTTTACTCCCACGTTATCAAACTCCCTCCACGTAGCATCCACACCACCAGCGAAACAACCCTATCTCTGCCTTGTACTTATTTTCATCTACATCAAACACTCCAACCATGTGATGGGCAGGCTACAGTAACAATGTAGCAACCCCAGAAAAATATTCTTCCCGCCCACACAATCAAACAATCAAACCAGCCAAGTTCGTACTCCACCCTTTAAAAAAATTGTCTGTTCCAAAGAGGCTTGTTCTCCCTTCATTTTATACCCAAAAACCTAGCTTGATCCCATGATACACACATGATACACACAATCCACATGCACCATGAGACAAGAATAATGCTTTTTCATTGGCCATACCAGTGAACACAATTCATAACAAGTACTAACCATGGTGAGCATGTAACCCTTCACAAAAATAACACACACCCAATACTCTTTACTCCCATACAACATTTAAACTTTTAAACCTCGTGTAGTGTACCCAATCACTCTACCTAACCCTTCGCATACACACGCATAACCCTTTACTGTCAAACTCCATGTAAAACTTAAACTTTTTATGCTTCATAAACTTAATGTGACATTGCCTTCCCTCATCCGAGAAGTACGCAGTATTATGTTACTCACATTAAGTTGATGAAAAGTATTTACATAATTACAGTCTACTCAAATAGTCAACCCCCACATTATCCCTTTCCTTAATTGCAATTACAGTGAACCTGTATGGCTGTAAACTCACTGCCCGTCTCAACAACCTAGAATTTGTATTGAGCTGCTCGGTGTTTGTGTTTAAAGTTTTAATTTCCTCCAAATGTTTGTTTAAAGTCTCCAGTTCACCTAAGATCCTAATCATTACGGAATCTTGTTTTGAATTTAACTGCTTCACCTCTTCAAAAATGTTGTCCAGCACTGTCGCTGGGTTGATGAATTGATTGTCGAATTTATAGCTGCCGATAGAATGTCTCCATTGTTTTCCGCTGGTAGGAAATCGTCTAAGTTGAATTCGTCCAAGTTGTATTCCATATTGATACCAGGGCCCGTATTCACCAACCATTCTTGAGAATATTCTTAGTCTTATTCTTCAAGGTTTTCCAAATTTGTAAGTAACACAACTTCTGATTGGCTAAACCGAATGGTTTAGCCAATCAGAAGTTGAGTTACTTACAAATGTAGAACATTCTGGAGAATTAGACCAAGAACGTTCTTAAGAATGGTTGGTGAATACGGACCCGGTTCCGATTATTGATTTTGTCTTCCGAAGTGCTCGAGAGATGAGAGTCAAAAATTGATGAATATGGGATTATCGCTGGCTTTTATACGTTTACATGAGGAATGAAAAAATTTAAGAGCGCGAACCTGGCGAGAAGCACCATGATTCTACTGTTTGACACTGAATTAGGAGTGACGAAAAAACACCGATATAACTTAACGATTCGATTGGACAATGTTAATTCAGATCCAAAACAGAATAAAACGCCGAAGCGGGAAAAACATACGTCATGAGTCAAGTAGGTCAATCCTCCTGTAAAGCTATAAAAAAGACAATCTTTTTTGCACAAAAAACCATATTCGCTCCACGATGGTTCGGATTGTTGTCTGTCCTCACTGTGCAAGCAGATGTTATATAGAGTGTGGGAAATGTTTCGCCATCCTGGACTATCTTGGACAGAAGCATAAATGTCCAGATCCAGATGAAAGATTTTGCGATGATGATGAAGGCTCAGCAGCTTGCTGTGAATACTGTGGGTGTGAAATTACCCCGGTGGATCGGTTAGAAGAGCCGTAGAGCTTGATATCATCGTGAAATCCTTCAAAAAAAGCCCTTTTCAGGGCTACCCATCTCAAAAAAAGGATGTTTCTTTCTTAAAATTGTCAAACTGAGAAAGTCAAAAGTACAGAAGTAATTATTTTATGTTTTTATTTTAAAAACTTATGTACAATGAAAAATCAAGTCATGAATTGTAAAGACGAATGAAAAACAAGTCAGTCTTTTTTGTTTAAATTCTATATTGTGTTGAAAACTTTTTTCACTCAGTCTCTTTTTCTTTTTTTCTTCGGAATGTCAGGTTCACACTTACTTTTACGTTTTCTTTCCCTTTCATTGTTTTTTAATACCATATCTGGACAGATTGTGTCTCCGTGCTTTGTTGATTTGCAAAAGAAACAGTTCTTTGTTACTCGTTTTTTTCTTTTTTTGCTGTTTTTCCTCTCCTTTCGACCAACCCGCTCCGTTCGAACAAGCCTCCTGCATTTTTTCTAGTAGCTCTAAATCTTTTGGTTTTTCGTTGTTTTGCTGTTTTTCCTCTCCTTAGGAACAACCCGGCTCTTCAGAAAATTCGTTTTTTGCGGAATCTTTGAGATTTTGTTTGTGCAGATTTTTCCGTAATGTCTCTAAATCATCTGCTATTTTACAGATTTCCGTATCGCTGATGACTGTGTTGCCGGACTGCATGTCTACGTTCTGAGTTTCAGTGGATGATGTAGTCTGTGGTGAACTGTTTTTTCCATGTATCTTCCCTGCAGGATGATTTGCAGAATGAATTTAGAACACCAACGAATTTCATGCGTTGGGGATCGGTATCACAGAAATATGTTGGTGAAATTTCGATGTCATGACTGTGTGGATTCACGTAGACAAAAACGGTTGTCCCTGTCTGTTTTTCTTTTGATCAATATTCGACAATATGAGGGATTAATCAAATGCAAAGTTTTGCCTCCAACTGATTTGTTTCACCCCGTTCTCCCAGTTCCCTGTAACAACAAAATGATGTGTCCACTCTGTATGAAATGTGCAGAAGAAGGTTCAAGCATTTGTAGCCATGGTAAAGAAGAGAGGTCTTTGGTCGGAACTTTGTTTACTTTTGAATTATTCAAGGCTCTTGACTGTGGTTATCGGTTATTGCAAGTGTATGAAATTTGGCATTTCAATTCTGTGTCAGATCAGTTCTTTAAAGGCTATGTGGACAATTTCTTGAAAATTAAGCAAGAAGCCAGTGATTATCCAAATTGGTGCCAATCAGACTCAGAAAAAGATCAGTTCGTTTGTGAATATGAGAAGGCCGAAGGTGTTCGTCTTGATCCAAGTTTTATTCAAAATAATCCTGGGAGAAGATCATTTGCTAAGATTATGTTGAACTGTCTTGGGGGAAAATTAGCCCAGCGTGAAACAAGAGGACCATGATGGTCCTATATCGCTCACCTTGGTTTATTTGTAACCTATATGGTCTATTAAGGGCAGGCTATTCTTTTCAAATAAGGCATACCCTGGCTTTGAGCCTATGAAATTTTTTGGGTTTTTACAATTACACAATTGCCGGTAGGTTATACAGAACAAATGTATGAAATTATATCAAAATAATCCTAACATATTCAGAGATTTCATCTGGAATTGGAAAAACAGATGATCAGAGAGACAGACAGACTGTGCTGCCAGAAATAACAGCTGGGAGACACAATTCTAAGTTTTGGATAATTGGACTGACATAATGCTCTGAATTCATCAATGTGGGGAGACACAAGAGCACCGCATGCGGGTGCCTACACCGAGAACGCCAACAACATGGATGCCAAGGCTATAGCAATACCACAGAACTAATAAAAACATGTCTTTATGATAGGATTTGCTTTATTTTTCTAAGTGAATTTGAATGTCTGATTGTAACATCAATACAAAGAAAAAATCAAATAAACAATGTAAAGAAAAAAAAAAAAAAAATCAACAGTTCAATTCAACATAATAATAGAGAATGTCACAATTACTAATAATTGTGCAAAGTTGCTGTTATATTTTAGATTTAGTTTGATACCTTGTTTTACTGTATTGATGTACATGTATATATCCATCTTTTAATGATAATATTAGAATGATTTCAAAAGTGGTGCCTGTGAGCTGCACTACCTTTTTAGTGTAGTTTGCTAAGATATCAGATGCATGATTATAACATTTCGATCATTAACATAAACTATCAAGAAATTTAAAACTAACATTTTACTGTATTTCTCCTACTAAATGACAGTAAATGCTTTGCTAGATCAATCTTAAGGAAATGATCACAAATTTTAAACAAGAGATGTTTGTAAAACATGTATGCCCCCCTAATGGCATCCAATGTGATTATAAACTCTTACGTTCAAAGTGTAAAAACGAACAAAGGGTAATTACTCAAAAATTATTAATGATAAATTAACAATTCTTGGGCACTGTACTTCCCATTTATGTGAACTATCAACTTTTAAAGTTTCATGATTTTACCTTGCATACTTTTTGAGTTATGCTCTGGACAAAAATTAAGTATGAAAATCAACAAAGGGCAAAAGCTCCAAAAATATAATGGGCAGAGTTATGGTTCTTGTGCACTGCACTTCTCCTTAATAAGGTTAATCCACCTATGAGGTTTCAAGGTGATACCTGAAATACTTTTTGAGTTATGCTCCAGACAAAAATTAACTATGAAAATCAACAAAGGGCAATAACTCCAAAAATATGATGGGCAGATTTATGGTACTTGTGCACTGCACTTTTCCTTAGTAAGATCTATCCACCTATGAGGTTTTAAGATAATACCTGAAATACTTTTAGAGTTACGCTCCGGACAAAAATTAAGTATGAAAATCAACAAAGGGCAATAACTCCATAAATATGATAGGCAGAGTTGTTGTTCTTGTGCACTGCACTTCTTAATGAGATCTATCCACCTATGTAGTTTCAAGATGATACCTGAAATACTTTTTGAGTTACGCTCCGGACAAAATTAAGTCTGAAAATCAACAAAGAGCAATAACTCCAAAAATATGATAGGCAGAGTTTTGGTTATTGTGCACTGCACTTCTCCTTAATAAGATCTTTTCACATATGAGGTTTCAATGTGATACCTGAAATACTTTTAGAGTTATGCTACGGACAGAAATTAAATATGAAAATCAACAAAGGGCAATAACTCCAAAAATATGAAGGGCAGAGTTATGGTACTTATGCACTGCACTTCTCCTCAATGAGATATACCTACCTATGAAGTTTCGAAGTGATACCTAAAATACTTCTTTAGTTATGCTCCGGACAAAAATTAAGTATGAAAATCAACAAAGGGCAATAACTTCTAAAATATGAGCACAGTTATGGTTCTTGTACACTGCACTTCTCCTTAATGAGATCTATCCAACTATGGAGTTTCAAGATGATACCTGAAATAGTTTTTGAGTTCTGCTGCGAACAAAAATTAAGTATGAAAATCAACAAAAGGCAATAACTCCAAAAATATGATAGGCAGAGTTATGGTTCCTGTGCACTGCACTTCTCCTTAATGAGATCTATCAACCTACGAAGTTTCAAGATGATACCTGAAATACTTTTTGAGTTATGCTCCGGACAAACACGTGGTCTACGGACCGACCGACCGACGGACAAGTGCAAAGCAATATACCCCCATTTCTTCAAAAGGGGGGCATAACTAGAAATTAAAGATGTAGGTCCCCCTGGCACAAACTGAAAACAACAACATAATAGTACGAAGTTTTCAAAACTGTAGAAACTCGAAATGAAAAAGATGTAGGTCCTCCAAATGGGTTCTTTAGACATAATAAATACATGTAGGTTAAAAATTATGCATACTTGATTTGATAACTCGCATGCACATACACATAATGGTTAAACTGTTTGATCAGTATCACTATACACATAAAAAACAATTTGCTTTGGTTTAACAGAAATGTTTTCATAACTGAAAAAGATACAGAAATGTTTTTATCTTAACAACAAAATAGCATGGGTCTGTCAATCAACTCTTCTTGACCCATTACCAGACGACAAAATTTTAGACTTGTCCAAATTGAAAAAAAATGCAGACGACATTTTAAAGTGCATTTTTCTGCATGTGAAAAAGAATCTTACAGGAATTCATCAAACAAATATTCAAAAAAATGAAGAGATTGGGTCCAGCACTGATCAATGAGGGTTGTTATTTATGAATAAATATAAAGTATGGTAATTTGACCATTCAATTTTCTAGAAATTATGCCAAGAGCAAAAAAAAAGTTTCCACCCTGGGTAGTTTAAGCATGCTGCTCAGTGTGACCTGACCAGAGGCAATACTTTTTTCACTTTCCAGAAAAAAATGCAGACATTTTAAAGTGCATTTAAAGCGAAAATAAGTACCATACCAGGTACAAAACATTGTGTGAAAAGCAAAAATTGCTTGTTACAAGTAATTTCTCCTTTTCTCACGATGTTTGTCACAGCTATATACCTTTAGTGCATCAGAATGCAGTATTGTTTGGTAATGGATTAAACATAGGAAATATATAGCAATATTTTGCATCAAATAAGCGAGATTTTTGCTAGCTTTGAGCCAAAATATATTTGTTTTTCAAACAAATTTTTTTCATTAAATGGCATATACACCACTTTGCGAACTGTTTCTACATTAATCAATGATAGATATAAGCCTTGAATGAACTATTTGCTTTGACAGCATCCAATTCCTTAAATGCAGGGTTGGCATCAAAAAAATGCTTAAGTGCATCCTGTATGTATGGCTATCTTGCAAAGTAGTTACATTCACTTTTCGACTAATTCTAAATGGTGTCTCCTGATTTTCTTATGTATTAGTCCTCTTCAAGACTGAGTAGAGGGTAATCCTTAGAAATAACATCCACATTATCTTAAAAGCTGACAGAATGGTATACACTTTACTGATTTAAATTCTTCATTAATGCTAATTTAAAACAAATGCAAAATTCCGCATCTTTTAAGGGTAAATTCAACTGCACTCATATTTCTCCTAGACTTTTTCTTGAACTGTGCTTTTCATACTAGTAGCTTAAAAATGAGCGTTTCACATTTGGTATTAAACACAAAATTCTCAGGTCATTTGAAAAGTAGGTTCATGTGCATAAGTATTGATGTAAAATATGTCTTGCAACAAAACTATTCTAGTACTTATGTACTTCATGTTTCGAGAAGAAATTGTTCACAACTATTTTGTTTGGGTATTTTGTGCACATTGTGAATTAATTTTAGTGGTTTCTTATCATCTGTCACTATTAAATATCCGGTTAGAGTGAAACAATTATCTGTTCAATGTTTCAAGTCCAACTATTGTGGAAATCATTGAAGTGCTTTACTTTTTGGAATAAGTGATGGACGATTTGAATACAGTGAGACTAACAGTAATATCTTATAGGGTGCCCAAACAGATAATTAAGTGATGAACTGATGGAATTTTTTATGGCTAGTGATGCTATGTAATACTAGGAATACTCTAACAAAGGCAGGAACAGTTCCAAAAAAAAAAAATTGTTGACAAAGATTTTTTTCTAAACTTTGGATATCATTAAAAAAAAAAAAAAAAAAAAATGGGGGGAAAGGGGGGACAAAATATTTAGGCATATAGGTTGTCTTTAAAAATAAATACTTTTGACCGAAAGAGAAACAAAGAAAATATGGGAATTCATTGACACCCCACAACATTACAGGGAAAAGTTTTCAAGACTAGTAGCTGAAAATTCAATATTTTCAATGCTTATCATTCAAATGAGTTCCATACATATTATACATGTATAACTCAATAATTTGCATTGTCGCAAAGGAAACTAATCTCTGGGATTCAGATTCAATGCAGAATCTGAAATAGAAAGATTTTTCATAACACAGAATAAGATCACAAAAAAACACTCCTGAGAACTCCGTAAATGGTTTGAAAATCTAATTAGTATCAATCTGATTAGAGTTACCAAAATTTTCCAACTTTGAAATTTGGTCTCCATTTTTGTTTTTACAAATTGTAAACTGCTTTTGCAGTATGAGATAGTCCTCTAAAGCATCAGTGTCATCAATCAAATTGCATTTTTCAATTGATGCCAAGTATGTGTTGATGACCTCATGCTGAATTGTGCATTTTTGGGTTTCACCATCATCATAATTGAAAATTATGTGAATTGACAGAGTTTTAATCATGTCATTTGTAATTTGTTTGTAGTTACATTGGGGACATTTTGTGATACGTTGGCCCTTTGTTATTGATGTATTTTTAATTGTTTTTTTACAAACAGAACAGATCAAAAGTTCCGTTGCATTTGCAGAAATCATTATGGCATTGCACGTTATTTTGTCTGTTTCCTGCAGTTGCTCTTTGTATCCTTCAAAGGGTGGTATTTTTATAATTCTTGTGGATGATGTTGTGTTCAATTGCGGTCGACTGTCAAATAGTCTATTTTGCACGTTGGTGATAATGTAGAAATTGTTTTCTTCTAATTAGGGTTTCAGATAAGAGTTCCACAGAACTAGTTTTCTGCTGTCTGTCCTGTCCGATACTATTGCAATTATTATCTTTGTAGGTCCATATTTTTTATGGACCTGTCTTTCTTATACATATTTCAATTTGACATTCACATCACCCTGCAATTAGGAAGA
This sequence comes from Tridacna crocea, assembly GCA_943736015.1. Classification (NCBI taxonomy): domain Eukaryota; kingdom Metazoa; phylum Mollusca; class Bivalvia; order Cardiida; family Cardiidae; genus Tridacna; species Tridacna crocea. The sequence continues at coordinate 29,813,259 of OX031070.1, forward strand.
ATAATTCCATTTAGGTTTCGAATTCCATTTGTATAGACAAAGTGGAGAAGTTTGATGCAAGTTACCCCACATGCTAATATCCATTTGTTTTTCAGATTATGAAACCATTGTTGAAAGTTGACAAGTTTAATAAATTTCAGGATTACCAAAAAAGTTTAATCAATTTCAGGATTTCCTTACTGATTGTCAAATTTATTTCAAAATTGATAAAGTTAAGTACACAATTGAAAATATACATAAACTGTACTAGTTTAAAAAAAAAATCTGACAACAGATGCAGACTTTATCGTGTAAACAAGAAATGCAAATTATCAACTTAAAATGGTTACTTTTCCCTTACTGGTAGTCAGATTTTTTTAAAAATCAATAGCCTTCAAGCTGTTGATGATATAAACAAACTGCAAGTTTCACGAAAATCTGACCACAAATGCAGCTTGCATCACGGAAGAAGAAATGCAAATTTTCAACTTTAAATGGCTACTTTCCCCATATTGATTGTGTAATTTTTTTTCAAAGTCAAGAGGTTTCAAGCTGTAGATGATTTAGACAAACTGTGCAAGTTTCATGCAAATCTGACCACAAATGCAGATTGTATCGCGTAATAAATAAGTGCAAATTTACAACTGAAAATGGCTACTTTTCCCTTAATGTTTGTCCGATTTTCTTCAAAATCAATAGGGTTGAAGCTACTGATGAAATGAACAAACTCTGCAAGTTTCATGAAAATCTGACCAAAAGTGTAGACTTGATCGCGTAAACAAGAAAAAGACTAATGGATGGACAGACAACAGGAACCACGCCATGACATAAGCTCTGCTGGCTTTCAGCCAGTAGAGGTAACAAATAGATGATGTATGTAAAAGAAAGACGAAAACAGTGCACGCTGTGGAATACACTGTATTTGACAGACAGCCGAGCACGCACATATGACACTATGAAAGTTTGCTTGATATAACTTCTATCAAACCATTATATATTTAAATACTGTATAGAAAAGTTTATATTTAAGCATAAGCAGGGCAAAGTCTTGCATGTTACTTACTGTATCATGTTCATTTTTGAGTTCAGCAATTGTTTTAGGCTTTCTGATGTCAACCGGAGTTTCTATCTGCTTGATATGATTTGGAGAAATTCAACTTTTTAGATGAGGTTTGAATACTTGTAAGTCTTGTTAATTTTATTTCTCTCTTTCCGTCAGATAATAGTGTCATAAATGCATCGACTAGGGTTACAGGATCATCAGAATTTTCTGCATTCTTCAATACAGCATACTTCTCTGGACTAAAACATACCAATCTGTTGATTTCATCTTTCGAATGTTGGGATGTTGCAGTGAAATATCTGTAAATGAATAACAAAATTCTTTAAGCATATCTGAGATTTTTTATTTTCGTTCAGGTTTTGGCTTAGAATATTGAATTACTAGAGTGATCCATATGGCATTAAATGATATATCAAGATTTTAAGCAAAACTTTGGGTAATATCTAAAATGTGATGCTACACAACACCTAGTTTAGATCAGAATAATGTGCCAACACAGGGCAGAATTTCTTGCTTGCTAAATTCCTCGTCAACTATTTGACGGTTTTGATTCAAACTTATGGAAAAACTCATATTGAAGCACAGATTATAGTAACTTTTCATTCAGTTTTATGAACTTTATATCCCTTTGATGAAATTTGTCTGTTCTCTTTCTTATGAATTATTGGATGGATTTCAATCATACTTGTGTGCAATATCTTGAAAATAAAACCAGGCGTTCAGGAGAAAGGAAGCAGTCAGAAATGCATGGTAGTCGACATTTGAAACACTGCTTTGACCTTAACTCCCCCAGCCGGACGGGGGGTAGAATTCGCCGGCTGCCGTCCTGCAGAGTGGTAAGACCCCACCAATGGACCCGCCTGTTTGCAGTGGGTGGAGACTCGTAAGCCGGAAAAGAGGGTCCTGGCAGTTGAGGGGAGCCCAGGGATCTCAAGCTCTTCAACACACTGCTTCGGCCTCGGCTTCGGTGTAAACGAGAGCCTAGATGGGCCCGGTCTAGAGCAATCGGCTGGTCGTTTTTAGATCTGGGCATTATAAGTTTATACCCAGACTTAGTAAATACCTCGAATGGTTTCAAATTCTATGCTCACTGCACGAACTTGAAAAGTTCTTTTTCATGCTGCATGTATCCTAAGCACTCTAAGTTATTGCATGTATTCATACGCTGTCAATTTGTTCAAATTACTAGTTTTTACTTTGTTTAACAGGTTTTAGTCCCTAGTCTAATATAGGCTCATGGGCTAATTGGGTGGTACGGATTTCGTGATTGAGGCAGTAGCTTCCATGACCTTTCTCTGATTCCCAGGAATTGGTCATGTCTGCTGTTTGTCGCCTTGCCATATCCTTGCTGTCCTAGTATATCATCTGGGTAACCCTGGCGTGGGGAGCTGGATATCCGCTCCGCACTCCATGCCCCCAAGTTGGGCTCCGCGGTGGGCGGGGACCACGGATGACGAACATTAAAAACCCAAACATGGATCACCAAAACAAAAAACGAACCCGTGATCAACTAGATGCAGACCTGGAAAATGTTCAAACGACAAATACAACGTTTCCTCGCTTCTTGATTATTGAGTCAACCGTACCCGATCAGCCACTTTCCAAATTATCTCCTTTTGTGATTGAAAAGGTTTTAGTTGGACTTGCTGGATCGCCGAAATCAGTGAAAAAGTTGAAATCAGGTAACCTTCTCGTCGAAATTGAAAAGGCTGTTCATGCTAAAACCCTTCTTAAAATCAAGCACTTTTTTAAAATCCCTGCCAAGTGTGTCCCTCACAATAGTTTAAATACATCAAAGGGCATCATACGTTGCCCAGACCTTGCATGTATTTCTGAACAAGAAATTACGTCAGAACTTTCAGACCAAAATGTTACGGCTGCTAGACGAATAACAATTTTCAGAGATGGAATCAGGAAACCTACCAACACAATAGTACTAACTTTCAACACGGCTATCCTGCCTAAATATTTAAAGGTAGGATATCTTAAAAGTTGCAGTGGACCTATATATACCCAATCCACTTCAGTGCTATTGTTGTTTCGAATTCGGGCATCATGAGAGTAAATGCAAATACAATCAAGGTGAAGAATTTTGCCGACAATGTGGCAATTCAAACCTGGTGCACCCAAGCGAAAAATGTGAATTTGGCATTTCTTGCAAGAATTGCAAAGGAGAGCATGTTGCCACGTCAAGGTCATGTCCTGTATGGAAGAAAGAAAAAGAAATTGTAACCGTCAAATACACTGAAGGTCTCTCTTTTCCTGAAGCGAGGAAAATTGTAGAAGCTAGAAAAAACATGGGTGTTTCATATGCGTCAGTATCAAAAGCAAATACACAAAAACTTGTGCAGCGCAGAGATGCTCATACCGAAACAACTGATACTGGTGTACAAACAATAGAAAAATCGTCTATCAATAATGAAAATGTGCAAGAGAAATCTACAACATCTAGCAAAACCAACCAGAATACTGCATCCAGCCAAATTGTAACAAAAAAGTCAAATATTGCACCGGCAATGGCTTCAAGCAGCCCTAGCCGAAGAAGAAATAAATCTCCACAGGTCTCATCAGATCGCCTTCCAAAGGGATCTGATGACCCAATTCAACAGCATAACCGCTTCCAATGTCTTGATGAAGACATGGAAGCGGAAGACTCGCAATCGGAGTCAAATACAAATAGGCAAGGCCGAATCATCAAACTGAATAACAAAAAATGAACAAACACATACTTCCAAAACTCTGTGGTATTTTCCGAATTCTCAATTTTTTCATGACTAACAATATTCTGCAATGGAATTGTCGAAGCGTTAAAAATAACATCGAAGAATTAAATCTCTTAACTAACAAACAACAGCCAGTAGCGCTTTGTTTACAGGAAACATTTCTTAAAGACTCGGACAAGTTTTCTTTGAAGTATCACTCTTGTTACTTGAAAAACTTTACTGATAACGATAAAGCTTCAGGAGGTGTTGCTGTCATTGTGAAAAACAGTGTCCCACACCATAGTGTTACCCTTAACACTACCTTACAAGCCGTTGCGGTAAACATTACTCTCAACAAGACCATTACTTTGTGTTCCATTTATCTTCCACCTAGTTTACCAATGGACGTCAGAAAACTTGATGATCTTGTGGCTCAATTGCCAAAGCCTTTCATTTTAATGGGCGATTTTAATTCCCATCATACATTATGGGGATGTTCAGATACTAATGGCAAGGGTCATACTATTGAGGACTTTATCACGAAGCATGACTTTGTTCTGCTAAATGATAAGTCCTCGACCTACCTTCATCCTGCTACTGGTTGTTACTCATCATTGGATCTAACAATATGCAGCCCTGGAATTGTTTCAGATTTTAACTGGAAGGTTTGTGATGACCTTCATGGAAGTGATCACCGAAGTATCAGAAGTAGGACCTTCAGTTCAACAACGTCCTCAACGCTGGTAGCTTCATAAAGCGAATTGGGAACAATTCAGAATTTATTGCGAACAAACAATTCATCCCGATGCTTTTGAAGATTGTGAAAATCCTGCTGAGCTCTTCACTTCCTTGATTTATACGGCTGCTGAAAAGTCAATTCCTCGAACTTCGGCAAATCCTAAGCACCCAAACAAGCCATGGTTTAATGATGATTGCAAAAAGGCTATAAGAGAAAGAAAATCTGTTCTCAGACAATTTAACCTTAAACCAACCCAGGAAAATCTTTCAAAGTTTAAAATTGCTCGTGCAAAAGCACGTCGGACTATCAAGCAAAGTAAACGTGTTTCTTGGCGACAGTACGTGTCTAGATTAAATTCTAGATCGTCTGTCAAAAAGACATGGGACATGATCCGGAAAGTTAACGGCAAAAACTCCTCATTAAATGTTGGACACTTAAATGTTGGTGATGATGTCGTCACCTCCAAAGCAGACATTGCAGATGTCTTAGCTGACACCTTTGCAGAGAAATCCTCTTCTTCAAATTATTCGACAGCATTTCAGAAATTTCAAAAAACTACAGAAAAAAACAAAGCTAAATTTCAAGTCGAATCAACAATGAACATTACAATAAAGATTTCACTGTAAAAGAATTGAAGAAAGCATTAAAGAAGTGTCATGACACTGCTGTTGGATGTGACGACATCCACTACCCGTTCTTGAAACATTAACCATTTCGATCCCTCGACTGTTTACTTCGCATATTTAATCAAGTCTGGCATACAGGCATTCTCCCAGATTCCTGGAAAGAGGCTATTGTAATTCCCATACCAAAACCGGGTAAAGACTCAACGAATCCTGCCAATTATCGTCCTATAGCCTTAGCAAGTTGTATTTGTAAAACCATGGAAAGGATGGTCAATGACCGGCTTGTTTGGTTTTTGGAAAAAAACAAACTTGCTGCAACCGCCCAGAGTGGGTTTCGTAAACAAAGAGGCACTCTCGATCATTTAGTTCGCTTCGAAACATTTATTCGCGAAGCTTTCATAAAAAAGGAACATGTTGTTTCCGTATTTTTCGACCTCGAAAGTGCTTACGATACCACATGGAAGTATGGAATCATGAACGACCTCCATGATTTCGGTGTAAGAGGTCGCCTTGCTTATTTCATTTCGGCATTTTTGAATGAACGTCAATTTAGAGTCCGGGTTGGAGATACTCTCTCAAACCCTCATGAACAAGAAATGGGCGTTCCCCAGGGAAGCATTCTCTCTGTTACACTGTTCAGTGTCAAAATCAACAATATTGTGAAGTGTGTGTGCCCTGGCGTAGAATGCTTTTTGTATGTTGACGACTTCTGTATTTGCTATAGATCCAACCATATGCATACAATAGAGCGGCAGTTACAGCAAGTGCTTAATAATTTAATTAAGTGGTCAAAAGAAAATGGTTTCAAATTCTCTAAAACCAAGACCAAATGCATGCATTTCTGCCAATCAAGAAAATTACACTTGGATCCTGATCTTACATTAGATGGGGTACAAATTGAAGTCGTTCCTGAATTCAAATTTTTAGGTCTTTTATTTGACTCTTAAACTGTCGTTTATTCCACACATCAATTACTTAAGTAATAAATGCCAAAAAGCTCTTAATCTTTTACGAGTTGTCTCCAGCATGGACTGGGGAGCCGACAGGAAAGTCTTACTAAGATTATATAGATCACTTGTCCGTTCCAAGTTAGATTACGGCTGTATCGTATATGGCTCAGCCCGACAATCGTACCTTCGGAAGTTAGATTCTATCCACAACCAAGGTTTACGATTAGCACTTGGCGCTTTCAGGACATCTCCCGTCAAAAGCTTATATGCTGAAGCTAATGAACCATCTCTAAATTTACGCAGAAAGAAACTCTCCTTGCAATATTACTTAAAATTAAAATCAAACTCTGACAACCCAACTCATGAAGTAGTATTTGAACCATTGTACAAGGATGAATTTTTAAAAAGAGAGAAAGTTATACCTCCTTTTAGTTTACGCTGTGAAGCGGATATTAATTGCCTTGATTGTGATCTTGATGATGTGACAAGCCATAAGATTTCTGAAGTTCCTTTATGGACTTCCAAAAGTCCAACTTATATTTACAATCTTGCTTCAGATAAGAAAGCTACTACAGATCCAATGATTTTCAAAACTAAATTCCTTGAAGTCAAAGAACAATATTATACTCATGAAGAAATCTACACGGATGGTTCAAAAGATGGGGAAAAAGTTGCTTCAGCTGCCGTCCTAGACGGTGAATTGTATCAGTTCCGGTTACCTAATAATTCGTCTATCTTCTCTGCGGAGTTAAAAGCCATTGACCTTGCCCTCAACCATATTGAACAAGACGGCTATTGGCGATACGTTATATATACTGATTCTTTATCAGTTATGAAAGCACTGGAGGGCGAGAAAACGGATAATCCGCTTGTAATCGATCTCCTTGAGAAATTATCCAGATTATGCGAAAGAGCTGATATAGTTTTCTGCTGGCTCCCAAGCCATATTGGTATTAGTGGTAATGAAGAGGCAGATAAAGCTGCCAAGGACGCATTTTCGCTAGAAATTTTACCGTTTAAAGTTCCTTTTAGTGATTTTAAACCTCTTATTAATAGTTTTATTCATGGTGTTTGGCAAAGATCTTGGAGTGATCCTTCAAATCAAGGAAACAAATTATTCAATATCAAGCCAAATACAAGTGAATGGCTCCCTGGCTTACGGTCAAACCGTCGAGAGGAAGTTATTTTGGCGCGTTTGAGAATAAGTCATACCCATATGACGCACTCATATCTTCTCAAAGGAGAAGAGCCTCCTGTATGTATCCCATGCAATACATTTTTTTCTGTCAAGCATTTACTGATAGAGTGCACAGATCTTGCACCGTACAGGGATAAATACTTTCATGTTGACAATTTTAAAACTTTGTTTGATACTGTGAAATTAGAATCACTATTCGAGTTTCTGAAAGAAGTTAACCTTTTTAAGAAGATTTAGTTTTACTTTTTTGACATTTCTATTTTTACTGACGGTCTTGAACAGTGTTTATCCTCCTTTAAGGGGTTTCTATTAAAATATTTGAGTAAATAGGGAAGCCCTGTTTCTCAACATTTATTTTGTTGTTTAATTCATAAATATTACATTTTAAGGCCTATTGACCTATTCAAAGTTAACTTTTTTATCTTGTAAATAAGGTTGCTTCTTTGTTATTTCTCATCTGTGTCAATGTTTCACAGTATAACTTAAAGTAGATGCATGATTTTATATGTAAGTGCGCCCAATATGACCTAAGTTGTCGACGGGCCATAAAACACCATTCATTCATTCATTCTTTGACCTTGACATTGAAGGAAGGGAAACAAATGTTGCAGTGGGATCATGCGCGGATCCAGATATCTTTCTGGGGGGGGGGGGGGGGTCCCAACGAAAATGCATGTATGAGCAAGCCGTTTACAAAAAAAGTCAACGTTTCCAGTTCTAAACATGAGGAGGTCTCCACATTTAGAACCTTTTTTTTTCTATTTGTGACTGTATTTTACATAAATTCTGTGCAATATCAAACACGTCCCATTCACGAATACGATAACCACATTTTTGTCAAAATTCCAGGGAGGGTCCGGACCCTCCTTGGGGATCACGGATCTGGGACATTGCGAAGAGACAGGAATACAGATTGGTAGCCAGTACCGAATCGTCCCCAGTAACGGATCAATTTTACAAAACAAACACTCTGTATCTCTTACCGTTCAAGTTAAAAATTATTAAACTAACTTTTCATTATCATACATCATTTGCACCTTCAAATATATTTTACTTGGTTTCATTGCTGACCTAGTTATTTTCCTGTCGTGCATTAAAAGTATACATGTTCATGCCTTGTTTACAAACAGAGCCTCTTTTTGGATAACCGAAAGCGGAAGAAGCATGTACTGTGAATTATTGCAGAATTTCTTCCCCCAGAAAATATTGTCAGTCGAGAGATACGTTATTGCAGATTATTTTGACATGAAACAGATGAATGTTACCCGATAGGTAACAATATCATAGGCATATTTTAAGCCAGTGTGAAGTCTCCAGTAGCAAACCACATTAAAACAGATAACAAAATAGCGGATGAAATTGGAGTGCTGCGGGGGTGGTCTCAAACATACTTTTAATTGAATTGCCTGTCAAAAACTGGTTTTCTGTATGATTAAAGCTCATTTATGCTGACCTGTCTGTACTTGCAATGCTCAATTGGTTCCTGTCAAGATTTAGGTCATATGCATGCTCCATGCATTCCCATATCACGTGATTCTGTACTGGAGAAATTCATGGTTTGTTATTGGGGTACCCCTAGCAGAATTTAAACATCTCTAAATTCCTTTTCATCAAGTTTTCGGGATTGATAGTATACTATATCGTAGCAGGAAAGCTAGCGCTGTTTGATGAATTCAATGTTAATTACTAATTATTAGTCTTTGTGTATTATTTTCTTCTTCATACCGAAAGTGATTCGGTACTGGCGACCAAATAGTAACGATACATGGCATTTCAAAAACGCCAATAGGCCTAACTGTGTGCAGCTGTGAACGTGTTGTTAAAATTTCTTGTGTAAAATGTGTGTCATATCTAGTATCTAACAAATCCAATAACAGTGACTTACTTTGTTCTTCCGTTCCTGGCATTTTTTACAGGACTTACGTCCAGAACGTATCCAGTAAGTTTTTCCATGATGAATCAGCCTACGACGCAGTTTATTCCCGCGGAAAAAATAGGAATATCTCTGTATTGGTTCCGGGCTTGTTCGTCCCTGGGCTTGTTCGTCCCTGGGCTTATTCCCCCGGGTTCTACATGGGTTTATATAGGGAAAACTTTAGAATTCTACATGTATGTAACCATGAGCTAGGCCTAAGGTTACCAAATTTTGTATGTAGCTTTATCTAAACGGCCTCTACCAAGATTGTCCAATTTAAATTATAGCCCTGTACCATCCCAGGGGTCACAAGTTTTACATGGGCTTATATACATGTAGGTAAACCTGCCGGATATGATGAAAGATTTCAAGAGGAGATATCTACACTTCCCATGAGCATCTCTCCTAGACTGTCTTAAATGTAGGTCGCCGGCTGCTGCTGAGCGACCAATAAAAATTCTTCACAGCAGAGAAAAGGAGAATTGTTTGTGGTTGCCAGTTTTTTTCATTTCCTCAGATTTTTTCCTTAATATTATTCTTCAAGGAATTCAAAATTAGGGATTGTATGGTAAAGAAATGACTTTTGAAACAAAGCAAAAATGCTAATTTTAAAAAGAGATTATTATTTATGCTATCTTTGAAATTTTGTCTGTCATTTCTTTGAAGTTGGTATCACCATTTATAATGTCATCTTGAAAATTCTTGGTGGGTGGAGGGGGAAGGAGTGGTTTGGACTCGTTGATCTCCTTGCTGCATTCGCCCATGATAGATCTAGGCAGACTAAGGATTTGAATTTGCAGACAAGTATTAGACTGCCGATTAACAAAGAACATTATTTCAATTGACGGACCTAAATTGAAAGAAAATAAGACATTGTAGATGTAAGGATGACAGATAATGTCATATTATTTTTTGCGTGATGCAACTACTGCTATAAGTGTCAAGGTATATAATGTACTCAGTAAAAGTTCATCCTCGGATACCTCGGGGTCTCCCTATTTGCTACGCTACATCGACCCTGGGACAATTGACTAATAAAACTTTGAATCAGCCACCGAAAATCGATATGAAGCGTCTTAGCGTACATCGACTCGCCCATCACAAAATGATAATGGAACCAATGAAAAGCCAGCATTCGGCCAGCGGTAAAGCGAGGGAAATTCAATTAATTGTCCCAGGGGTCGATGTAGCGTAGCAAATAGGGAGACCCCGGGGTATCCGAGGATGGTAAAGGTTATGGATCAAAATACATTCATTCCTTTAAAAAAACGAAAAAAAAAAACGATCAGTCAAAATTTTGTGAATCAGGATTTATTTGAGATGATAAGCAAATGAAAGAACATCATAGAACTACCAATTCATTATCACTAAAATGGTAACTCTTTATCAGCAAGTCACACCTTTTAACGACCCCAAGAAAGAAATATATTGAAAACATAGTGGGAAAAGGAGAAAGTGCTGTCAAAGACAGAACTCATCATTTGGGCTACATTTATTTTGTCGTCTACAAATGCTTTGAATTTCATGATTTCAAAATTTCATTTTGTCGATTGGTAAAGAGCTAATATGCATCATAATTTTATAAATTACAATTTTTTACAAGAAGAATTGACAGTTAATCATATTATTAAAGACTTGTCATTGTTACTAGTGACAAAAAGGTATATAATATTTCGTTCTCAAACATACTGACATGAAAACTGATTTTTTACTACTTATTCAAGATTATTGATATTGAAAATATTAAAGTTGGGTGGATTTACAGTAATAGCATTTTAGCCAAGAATAGAAATGAAATTAAAGTACATGAAATTTGGAATCATAAAATCACATCTTGTAGTGAGTCAGTAATGAGGTCTTTGGAGCAAGAGAAAGGTATGGGTTTTGGTGGGTTTTTTTACATAATTATACGTCTATTCACATCTTTGAGTGCATACATACACACTAAATATCAATTATCAATAAAATTATTGTCTTGCTATTCTTTCAAGGCTTGTGAACTAAAAGGACTCAGTTTTGTTCATGTCAGTTTGTTTGTGATGCAAATATAAACATTAATACTATTAAACAGACAGCAAAAGTACTTATAGCATGACCATATTTACTTAAAGGCTCTTAAATTTCCGTAACTATTCGGGTATAGTCAATTGAGATTTAAATCTAACTCCCAACAGAAATATGAAATTAAAAGAACAAAGTGTTTAGATATATAAAACATCTATTAATCCTTTACTCCATAGATACTCATTTCTACGCACTGCTTGCAAGAGCCTTTGGAAAACATTGTGGCAAAAGGTGAAATTGCTCGTGACAAGCAATTTCGCCTTTTGCTACAATGTTTTCTATGCTATCAAAAGGTATCATATACACATAAGAAACAGCTTCATCCTTGGTGTTATTTAGGGTCAATTAGATATACCATAGAAATGCCTTATGGGGTAAAGGGTTAAACATCCATGTATTATGATGAATAACTTAACTCTTTACCACACGAGAAAATTTTAGACTGATCCAAAATGAAAGCATTTGCAGACAACAAAATAAAGGTTGTAACTGACGAATTGAAATTTGGTTGGGAAGGGTAGAAAATACTTTGGAAAAAGGAGAAAATGCTGGTTACCATCATTTTCTCCTTTTCCCACCATGTTTTCCAAAGGCTTCTTTCTCAAGGTCGTTAAAAGTAAGGATAGTGTGGTAATGGGTTAAGCTCTAATTCTCCAATACAACCTTACATAATACACGTGTTTTCCTTATTTTAACATTAAAGAGAAGGTATTTTAAAGGTATATTAAGACAACTGTTGTTGCTTATGTTTTTCAGTGAGTCATGTGATCTAAAGTTGTTCTATGCAATGGCATATTATTCTAAGCAGAAGCTCTGTACAAATGTCTACATCAACAATTATTGCATAGACACATATGGGAAGGTATGTTTAACCTAAGTTTGTTGGGTCTTAAAAATGATATTATATAGTATCGTAGATTCTATTAATTTAACATATTAAGTATGATTTATCAAACTCTGTACATAAATCCTAATGGAAATAAGGTTGTATAATCATGGAATGCTCAAAGTATGATTTATAGGAAACATTGGCCAGCAACTGCTTTTTGAGAAATTTGTGCTAAACATAAGAAATGATTATAGGATTATGTATTGAATTAAGCTGAATTCTGCATATTGCTTCATGTATATATTTTTTGTACATATCACTTCTCTACCAATATATACCTTTGCAGTACTTTGTAGTTTTCTCCATTTTATTCCAACAAATATAATTATGAAGTTCATGTATACTTTTTTACATCTTTAATAGATCTGCCTTTTACAATTCTTTAGTAATATCACAACAGAAATCATTTATTTCATATTCTATATATAGCTACAGCATGCCTATGGCAGCAGCTTTAGAATGCTCAAGGAAATACTTGCGTGATCAAAAGCTCAAGCTTGGTTTGAAATTCTCGACTCTGGACACCTCAAAAGTCTAAAATACAAATCCATTGCCTTTACCACTGAGTCATACAGGACCTGTACTTAATATATCATTTTATTATCCTTGAATGAACCGACAGGTTTGATTCTGTCTATCATTGCTATCAATATTATTTGTAAGAAACAATATCTAATTCACTCACATACTTATATTGATTCAAATACTGAAAAATATATATTGATCAGTTGACATATACAATAAATTTACAAATAGAATCCTAGATAATTTAATAATTATTGTCTAACACTCTTTACATTAAATAAAGTTTCGATATGAATGTACTGTTATTCCTGAAAACAACAAATTTAATTGTTTGAGTCCTGAAAACAAACCATTGAATGGCAAAAGTGCGACACGATATTTAATCCTTTTACATAACAATGCATACTTAAAATTGTTAAGAACTTTTTTGAAAAATGGTGTGGAAGAGAAGAATTGCTGATACCGATTATTTTCACCTTTATAGCAATATGCTTTAGCCTTTCTTTAATATAAAGCGGATCATTTTCATTGTACATATATTTGTTGAATTCATGTGCTAATCTGTACCAGCCTGAGATATATCTTCTGGAAATAGGTTAAATAATAGCATGTATTCCCTTTAAAACTTTTCCAAACAATCTCATCTTTTTACAACTACTACATATTTTAAATAAACATTTTGGGAAAAGGAGAATTTTTTTTGTCTCAGACTCCAGAACTTTTTCTCACTTTGCATTCATCTTGTATTGTTGTCTGAATCTTTTTTTTCTAAATTTGATCAGTGTATATTTTTTGTGTTAATTATTGGTTAAAGGTAATTTATATCTGCATATTGCAATTTAGTCTATACTATCTATATAGAATACAATATTAATTAATAATTAACTTGATTCAAAGACATAATAAGATTTACATCAGTACAAGCATAACAGTCAATGCAAGCCACCAGCTGCTAATTTCACCTCGGCACAGTACTTCATCATTCAAAAAATGGTGACAGACATGAAATAAGAAGATGAACAGAACAAAATTATTTATTATCATTATTACATATAACATTATTAATTTGTATATACATCTATGTATATCATCTTACTATTCTAAACCATTATTATACTCTCCCATTGACCATGAAAAGTTTCTTCATGCTCTTGCCAACAAAAATATGAAATTTTTAGGAGATTGTGGACATTAATCAGCCTTCAGCTTCTGAACATCATAAATCTCGGTATACAAGAATAGTTCCCTTATTATACTCTATGAAAATAAGAACAATCACAAATCATGAAATAGAACATAAAAAACAAACCTTAAATCAACAGAATTATCAATTAATAATCTATTTATTAACATGAAGATAGCAGGCCAAGGTCTCGGGGCTTGAAATATAGGTTAGCATTTCAGGAAAGAAAAAGAAATCTGCATCACTCAGTCAGCACATTAAACCCTTTCCAGGAGAATGTTTCGTCTTCAGGACTTGTAGATGTTTGTCTTTAACCCCCTTCAAATTGGACCACTCTTGAATATTGTCATCTACTAAAGAGTAAAGACATACTGCTTGTTCAGGCTCGATGATTTTTGCAATTTTAAGTTTAACAAGCAATTTCGTTGAAATGATATTCCCCGCCGAAAAAGACCTTTTTTGATACAAACGTATAGGAGGTATTCTGTTTTGCATGTACATGTGGCCTTTTTGTTATTGGTCCATGATGAAATTATACATTAAGCTTCCTTGTTCCATGGCACAGGATTTCATTACATAAAAAATGTAAGAGGTCCATAACAGGATTATACATTAAGTATCCTTTTGGCAGAACTTGGCATTTCATAAAAGTTGGAGATGCACTGACAAAAAATTAAATTTGACATAAAGTCCCCTTTTTCCATGATACAGTGATAAATTGCAAAACCCTGACAACATGTGCTAGGTCGCATGATCTATGAAAATCTCGTCCAAATCTGTTGAGATATGTCCAGTAATTAAAGAGATACAGGTGAAAAATGAAATTATAACACGAATCCTCCTTATTCCATGATGCAGCTACAAATCCCAAAACCTTGACTATATGGGGTAGATCACATGATCATGTGAAAATTCCATCCAAATCTGCCAAGAAATGTGGGAGGTGTTGTATTAGGTCACATGATAATGTAAAAAATCCATTCAAATCTACCAAGGAATATGGGAGGAGTTGCCTTCACAAGAAATAGAATAAAATAAAGCATGAAGCCCCCTTTTTTCATGACGCAGCCACAAATTGCAAAACCTTGAGAATATGTGATAGCTCAGATGATAAGAAACATTCTGTGAAAATTCCATTGAATTCTGTCAAGAAATATGGGACGAGTTGCATTCACAAGAAATAAAATGAAATAAAACATGAAGTCCCCTTTTTTCATGACGCAGCTACAAATCGTAAAACCTTGAGAATATGCGATAGGTCAAATGATGAGAAACATTCTGTGAAATTCATTTCAATTCTGTCAAGAAATATGGGACCAGTTGCATTCACAAGAATTAAAATGAAATAAAACATGAAGCCCCCTTTTTCATGACGCAGGTACAAATCGCAAAATGTTCACAATATGCAATAGGTGACATGACAAGAAATATTCTGTCAAAATTCTATTCAATTCCGTCAAGAAATGTGGAATGAGTTGCCTTCAAAAGAAATGGAATGAAATATAACATGAAACCCCCTTTTTCCATGACACCTTATTACAAAAACAAGGGCAAATAACTGTGGTGTTGCAGGGTCAAAGTAGGTGAAACTTATTTTCCTGCATTTCCTAATGGAGGTTGGCAGATGTGACAAGTTCCATGTAAAAACTTTGTATAGTGTTGAAGAGAAGACTCCAAACATTAAAAGTGTACTTAAGTATAACTTAAGTGGAACTTAAAATCGCTCTCAGTCGGCCATTTTGTTTCGAATAAAAGAAAAAAAAAAGAAGTGTCACTAGAGAATGGGTCATTGTACATGTGTATAAAGTTTCACGAAATTCCGTCCAATGGTATTGGAGATTGGACGGACGGACGGACAACGCTAAAACTATATCCCTCCGCCTGCGGCGGGGGATAATAATGCATGATTGTTGAAGGTGCTGTACATGATTTGGTATCAAGTATGTACTTTAACAATATTGATCAATACCTCATATTTATTAGCCCTTCTAAACACAGTGTAAATCCTGTTACGCAATATTTTATATGTCTCCGAATCAGACACATTACACATGATTTATTTCCGTCGCTGTTTGCAATGTATATCATGTTAAATTGTATTTTGTTTCCATATCCACATTAAATTGTTATGATGAAATTAAAATCATGTGTAATGCAGAAACAGAAATAAAACTTCGCTTAACAGGTATTACACCGTGTTAAAGCAAACTTTTCGTAATCAAAATAGTTTTTTTTTTTTCAATTTAAACTGCCATTCTTCTTATTTCAAGCACTTTCAGTAAAACAAGTTGAAAATATAAGAATTAAAGAGCAAAAAATTTTGTTTAAAATCTAAAGAACACCTTTAGAATTAAATAGAAGGAAAACAGGTGGAGAATTGATGCAAAACTATTGTAAATATGTAGACAAAGTACATTGTATTACACTTACATAAGTTTTGCACTAACTCATACATCATTCCTTAGCATATTTCTATTTTTTTCGGGGGGGAGGGAGGGAATGGATGGTGGCCACCCTTCACACTGCTTAACCACCTAACTAGTTTATATTTTGTACCAGAATGAACAAGCATTCTTGTACAAGAATATAACTAGAATATGCTGTAAAGAAGCCAACATTCTTTAAGTGTAAAAAAATACAAGGTTGTGATCTGACCAATAAGCTTGGATAGTACCAGAATAACCAGTGTGATTTGAAAAGATAAGGTCCAGTGTTGCTCCATGATTTTTTGTTCCCTGACATATTAACTGTTGGCAATGAAATAAATCTTTGATAGTATTCTCAAATTGCTTAATGTTTTTTGACAAATCTATATTGAAATCTCCAATAATGACAAACGGTTTTTTAGAGTCAAAGTGTGTAGAAAGCTCTTCTTTAATAACTGGTATTAGACCTTGTAATGACAATTTTGGAGACTTGTACACAACAATGACTTGTTTTTCTATGTTGAAGTATTTTACAGTTATTGAAACAAATTCAAAACTGTATGTACTGTAACAATATTGATTCAGGACATCGACATCATCTTTAATGTAAATTGCTAAACCATGAGGTGGTCTAGTTGTATCTTTCTGTTGAACCTGATCATTTCTGATGAGTTGGAATCCTGGTATTGTATAGTTTAAAACACAATCTCTCTTAACCAATTTAGTTTCAGATAAGCCTATCACATGAGCTGAAAGAATATTTTGATCTTGAACAATGTCTTCAAAATGTTTATGGAGAGATCTACAATTGTTATAAATTATTTTGAAATGTTCTTTGCTATTTACTGTATCCAACGGAGTATAACACAAATTAAGCATTGACTCTGATTTTAAACGTCTCATTTCTTCTGATACTCGTTCATCCATGGACAAGGCTTCTTCATTGAAATTCAAAATGTGGAGATTTTCAATGGATCTGACTCTACTTAAGGCTACATAATGAATATGGGGATTTTTTCTTATTCTACGTTGTGATAGGTCTATGACAACACCATCCAAGGTAGTTCCTTGAGCCCTATGTACAGTTCTTCCAGCAGCTGGTTGCAAAGGCAACTGGATTCTTTGGATAGTATTCTGTCTGTACTGAAAAGTTCTCTCTGTATCAAATATAGGTGTCCAGTTTTGATCTATAGATCCATGATAAAAACCTCTACTGTGATATTTGCTCTATCAATACCAATTCTTTAATTATCAAACAGCACCCAAATAATACTTGGTCTACTAGGCTCAGCCTGCTTGTTTTCTATTTTCTTGACAACACAAGAAGCACCATTTGTTAGACCATCCTCTGTATCTAGGTTTACTGTCAAATCATATATCATACCTATCACTACTGTCAGTGAAGGATGCAAACGCATTGAAATATTGGTATCAGAAGCCAATCTTTCCAATATATCATTTTGACTACTCCGTGGTACATTTGCTCCTACTATAGAATCATGGCATTGTATTTCAATTTTATGAGTATCAATTCTGTTCATGATTTTAGTATTGAAATCTTGCATGAAGCTGTTTTCTGCAAAGATATGAGGAGCATTAATTGGATAATTCTCGGAATTTGAGTCTACTGTACAATGTTTGATTTGAACTTTATCTTCATCAGTCATTTCGTTCAGACGCAGTCTGTTAAGTAGCTCTGCAAATGCATTTCCATCCTGTTGGCGCATAATTCCTGTTAATTCAAACATCTTGAAATGTTTCTGCCACAAATTGGGGCAAAGTGCACTTGCATCATTTCTAAGATCTTCAAATATCCAAGGCCCAGCTACAGGTTTTAACTGATAAAGGTCACCTACAGCAATGATGCTTTTTCCTCCAAAAGGGATACGAGTGCCAGTTAATTCTTGAAGTCTCTGGTCTATGAATTGTAACATTGAATTACTGACCATTGATATTTCATCAATAATAACCACAGATAAATTACGGTATTTAGCCCGAAATGTGTAAAAGGTATCACAGTTCAAAGTCTGGTCTTTTTGCTTGAACTTTTGGTGGAAAGCTGTTGATATTGTAGAAACACTAATGTTATAAGCTGCTTTACCAGTATATGCACACAAAAGAACTCTTTTTTTCATCAGGATTCTGACCCTCACTGAGGTTGTAATACCTGTACAAAGCTTGATAAAGAGCTTTTATGACAACACTTTTTCCAACCCCAGTTCCACCAGTCAAGAATGTGTATAATGGAGCATCATTTATTTTCAGCCAATGTACTACATGGTTAAAAAAAATGTCTTTGTGTTTTCTTCAAACATCTTAAAAGTTCTCTGTAGCTGTCATCTGGCATCAGGTTCTCAGTCAGATCAATTGTACTCATACACGAAGAATTGCCAAGCTCAATACCTATATCATATTCTCTGTGCTCAATAGCTCTATCAGGGTTAAAATATATGAATGATTTAGCTTCTGATGAACCTTCAACTTCTGCCTCTGCTTCAGCTTGTTGTGTGCTAGGAGCTATTTCATCATATAGATCACAATCACTTTCTGCAGCTTGCCGTGCCATTTCTAGTTCTTCAACATGGTGCTCGTAAACTTTACACCTCATATCGATTTCATTTTTTTTCTTGCTAAGTAATGCTCTTTGTAGCTTGAATATTTTGCCAATAAATCTTCATCTTCATTTCTCCAAGGCATAAATAGTAAAAGCTTTTCTCTAAAATGATTCATTTCATCTGATTTCTGATTGAAACGAACATAACTGATAACTTTGTGGTTTTTCCTCCTCCTAATTTTAATGCCATTCTTCAATTCAATGAGAGTCTGTTCATTATGAAATTCTTCATGAGTAGTTTTATCATTACATTCATCACCACTTGCCTCTGCTTCTTCAAAATCAGTCACATCATCTTTTTTTGGATAAATGGCCTCAGGTTGAGATACATAATCTGCCAAGCACCAATTTTCAAGACATATAGGTCTTCTTGAGTATCTTTTTACATCATTGTCTGCTACAACATCTGTTGAGTACTCTGGCAGTTCATCAAGTTTACTCGTAGTTTTTAGAAGTTGAATTCTCTGCTTTGGTGTAGAGGTATTCACAAACACTACGTCTCTAGTGCTTCTTGTCAGAGGCATCTGAAGTACAAGATACACAGCTCCTTGAGCACTAACCTCAACACAGTTGGAGAACACATTACCAATATGTCGTACTTGTCTTTTTATATCAAGGTTGTGTTACGAGTCAGGCGTAACTAGAAAGTAGAAGCCAGCAACAAACGACAACAATTAACAGAATTTATTAACAAAAATATCAAATAAACAGTGACAATATTACAATAGTACAAAACAATACCTTAGACGTTAAATTCAAAAGACAAATTATTCCAGTCTTAATTCCAATCTGATCCTGATCCAAACTGAATGTAATCCAAGCACATGAAATAATCCTCCCTTGAGTTTAGTCTGATCCTAATCCAACTGAATGTAATCCAAGCACTAATTATGACACAAACACAAAATAATCCCCACTGTAGTCTGGCAATCATGTATTAACTAGTGAACACTGAGATGTAAAAAGCTTTTCCTTTTATAATAACAGGGAAACTTCCAGAAAATTCATGTTAAAATCATTTGCATAACTTCTAATAATCAGATTGTCAAAAGGCCCGGAAACTTCCAGAGCAATATTCCACAAAAGAGAATCCAGTTCTAAAAATAGCAACAGGGGAAAACTATTCAAAAATAGATACACACATGAACAAAGCTAGGAATAACTGGGTATGTACATAACACTTCCCCCCTTGAAAAGAAAAAAGAAAGGTTTATGAAATAAATCTTTCTTTTTTTTTTTGAAATATTATTTATATACATGTATATGACACTTTACCTGAAGTATACATAGGAAATGACAAACTCAAATATTAATCATTTCAAACTAATGAAAATAATCAAGGTAATGAAAGTAGAATTTGAAAGAAAAAACAGTTTAAACTTGATTTAGGGAAAGATGACTATTGGAATTTCAAACTCTTGAAAGAGCATCTGGTATAATGTTATCTTTCCCTTTTATGTGTCTTATGTCAAGATTAAACTCTTGAAGCAATAAGCTCCACCTCAGTAATCTTTGATTCTTATTCTTAAGTTTGTGTAGAAAACTTAAAGGGTTATGATCACTGAATACAACAATTGGTAAAGTTGAAGAGGTTAAATAAATTTCGAACTGCTGGATTGCCAGAATTAAAGCAAGACACTCTTTTTCTATGGTAGAGTAATTTTTCTGATGTTTGTTAAATTTCTTAGAAAAGTAACAAACTGGGTGATCAATACCATTATTATCTTCTTGCAAAAGAACAGCACCAATACCAACATCACTTGCATCAACAGCTAATTTGAAACATTTGTCAAAATCAAGTGCCAAGAGAACTGGTGCGCTCTTTAGTATGGCTTTTAGAAGATCAAATGCATCTTGACATTTGTCATTCCATTTGAACTTTGTGCTTTTCTTAAGCAAATTTGTTAAAGGTTCAGCAATACCCGAGAAATTTTTACAGAATTTCCTATAGTAGCCAGCCATACCAAGAAATCGCATCAGCTGTCTTTTACATTTAGGCACAGGAAACTCAGAGATAGCATTGACTTTAGCTTCTAAAGGTTTAACTTGACCCTGTCCCACAAGATGTCCTAGAAATGTTACAGTAGCATGACAAAATTCAGTTTTTGCAAGATTCACAGTCAGTTTCGCTTTACTGAGTCTGTCGAAGAACTTCCTGACTCTTTGAAGGTGGTCACTCCAACTGTCTGAGTAGATGATGACGTCGTCAATATATGCATCACAACCATCTAATCCACATATAACGTTGTTTATAAGTCGCTGAAACGTTGCAGGAGAATTTTTCATCCCAAACGGCATAACTTTGTATTGGTACAGACCGTTTGGAGTAGCAAAGGCTGATACTTCTTTTGCTCTATCAGTCAGTGGAACTTGCCAGAATCCTTTTTACAGGTCAAATTTGGTGACATATTTAGAATTTCCAACTTTGTCAATACAGTCATCAATTCTTGGTATTGGAAAAGAGTCTGTTTTTGTGGCAGAGTTCACTTTACGATAGTCAGTACACATTCTATAAGTTCCATTTGATTTGGGTACTAATATACATGGTGAACTGTAATTACTCTGGCTAGGTTCAATAAAGTCATTTTCCAGTAAGTATTTTACTTCATCTTGGAGGTATTTCTGTTTCAAAGGATTCATCCTGTAAGGATGTTGCTTTATTGGTTTAGAATCTTCCACAATGACATCATGATAGATTTTATCTGTTCTTGTGGGGATATCAGGAAATAAATGTTCATATTCATGTATCAACTGTTTCAGCTCTTCCTGCTGCGATGGTTCCAAGTGAGAAAGTTTGTTGTCGAGGTTTCTCAAAATATCAGAATTCTCAAGTTTAGATGGACCAGGATCAGATTTATCAATAAAGTCCGAATTTACTTCAAGATCAGATACATTTGATTCTTGTGGAACAGTGTTTACAACTGTAATTGGTTTTGAAATAGAGCTATCTCTGTCAAAGTATTCCTTTAACATATTTATATGACACATTTGTTTGTTTTTACGCCTTCCTGGAGTATTAATTATATAGTTTAAATCACTTGTTTTCTTGTCAATAGTGTAGGGTCCAAAATATCTTGCCTGTAGTGGTCTGCCAGGTATTGGCAAAAGAGCAAGGACTTTGTCACCTGGTTTAAATTTTCTATCTATAGCATGGTTGTCATATCTTGCTTTCATTTTGCCCTGAGACGTTTTAAGATTAGACCTAGCAACCTCACATGCCCTAGACAGTCTATTTCTGAAGTCAGAAACATACTGTAGTAAATTTAAAGGTTTTTCATCATTTAAAAGAAATTTCTCTTTCAAAAGTTTTAAAGGTCCATGAACAGAATGGCCAAAAACTAATTCAAAAGGACTGAAACCAAGAGATTCTTGTACAGATTCTCTGACTGCAAATAGTAACAAATGGATGCCCTCATCCCAATCTTTTTCAGTGTCAAAGCAATATGATCTTATCATATTTTTTAATGTCTGGTGAAATCTTTCTAAAGCACCTTGACTTTCAGGGTGATAAGCGGATGACCTGTATTGCTTGATTCCTAATTCATGCATAACCTGTTGGAATATACCAGACATAAAATTTGACCCTTGATCAGACTGAACTGATTTTGGAAGACCAACAAATGTGAAAAATTTTGTAAGAGCTTTGACTATTGACTTTGTTTTGATGTTCCTTAAAGGAATAGCTTCAGGAAAACGTGTAGAAGTACACATAATTGTTAAGAGATACTCATTTCCTGACTTGGTTCGAGGTAAAGGACCAACACAATCTATAAGTATCCTACTGAAAGGTTCATCAAAAGCAGGAATAGGTTGTAATTGAGCTTTGGGAATGGTTTGGTTGGGTTTACCTACCATTTGACATGTATGGCAAGTTTTACAATATTTAGAGACATCTGATTTGAGACCAGGCCAATAAAAATGAGTAATGATTTTGTGATAGGTCTTGTTTATACCTAGATGACCTGACATAGGACTTTCATGGGCTATACTTAGTATTTCATGACGATATGACTTTGGAACCACAATTTGGTGGTAAACAGCCCATTCATCATCAGCTGGGACATCAAATGGTCGCCATTTTCTCATAAGAATCCCATTCTTTATATAGTAACACATTGGGACTTGTGAAATTTCATCTTCAGGTAAAGCCCTAAAAATTAATTTTGAAATCTCAGGATCAGTTTGCTGTTCCTGGATAAGCTGTGACTTTGACAGCGTGTCGTGACCTTGGTCAATAGACCGTGGCAGTGAATGACAAGACATTGACGAGTCTGTCTGAGTTTCAGACAAACTGGGATCAAGAGACTTTTTCATCTCATTATTAAAATATTGACCGATAAAAGTATCTGTCAAGTCAATGTCAGAGTTTGAGTTTTTCAAAATGGCCTTTTTAGCCATAGCTCGGGTAACTGCACAAGAAGGATACAAGTCAGGAATTTCCTGCTCGATAGGGTCATCTGTTTGACCTATATTTGGTGTGTCAGTTACAAGTGGATTAACCACAACCTTATCTCCAGCTAAGTCATTGCCTAGCAATAAATGGACACCTTTAAATGGTAAGGAAGGTTTAATACCAATAACCAAAAGCCCAGTAACCAAATCTGATGACAAATTAACGTAATGGAGAGGGATATTAACAGTTCCACACTCTACACCCTGAATAAGGACACTAGTACCGGAAGAAGTCTTCTCAGAAAAAGGCAGTATATCTGCTTAAATAAGAGATTGAGAAGCTCCTGTGTCTCTTAAAATTTTAATAGGGGTAGGTGGGCAATTATCACCTGAAAGTGATACAAAACCATTCAACATAAATGGTTAAAAAATCCCCATAGTAGAATCAGACTTGGGTTTCGTGACTATGTCAATTGTATTGGTTTTAATAGAAGACTGTGGCCTTGGTCTAAGAGTGGTGAGCCCTGTTGGTTTGGTTTCATCACTTTCTAACTTCCTTTTTAATTTCAAACATTCAGAAACAAGGTGACCAGGTTTCTTACAATAGTTACAAGTGGGCCGAGATAAGGGATATTGAGTTTTGGTTTCACTAGTAGAATTGGGTTTGGGTGTATTGGATTGACTGGGTATGCCAGATGAATTACCAGACGTAAATTTATTTTGGGGATGTGAGGAAGTAGGTTTGGGTTTAGCAATAAAAGAAACTTTATGTGTAAGGTAGTAATTATCAGCCAGACGAGCTGCTTCTTCTAAAGTTTAAACTTGTTTTTCGTCTAAGAATGTCTTAACATCAGATTGAATACAACGTTTGAATTCTTCAACTAACATAAGTTGTCTTAGTTTATCATAATTTTGGTCTATTTTCTTAGAACAGCACCATCTATCAAATAACTGTTCTTTGTTTCTAGCAAATTCAACATGAGTCTGGTTAGAATCTTTTTTACAATTTCTAAATTTTTGTCTATATGCTTCTGGGACCAGCTCATAACCTTTGAGAATAAGTTCTTTAATAGTCTCATAATGATGACATTGTTCAACACCTAGTTGTGTATAAATTTCACGAGCTTTGCCTATCAAAACACTTTGCAGAAGCAAAGTCCAGTGCTCTTTTGGCCAATTTAAGTTTTCTGCAACTTTTTCAAAGTGTAGGAAGTATTTATCAACTTCTTTCTCTTGAAATGGAGGAACAAGCCTAATGTTTTGTAACATCGAAATTGTATTCAATCTTTTGTTTGGGCTGATTTGCTCTTTCTTGCATTTCTATTTCCCTCATTCTTAATTGAAATTCTCTCTCCTCCTCTCTCTCTTCCCTTTCCCTTTCTTCTCTCTCCCTTTCTCTTTCCACTCTCTCCCTTTCTCTTTCCATTTCTCTTTCTTCTCTTTCCCTTTCTCTTTCCTTCTCTCTCTCTACTCTTTCTTCTCTCTGTCTTTCCCTGTCTCTTTCCTTCTCTCTTTCCTGAATTTCTAATTGTCTGATCTTAAATTTTAATTCAAGTTCTTTCGAACTTGAAACTGACTGAACGTCAACTATCAGGGAAAGAGCATTTTCATTGAAAATCTCATCATCAACAAAATATTGTACCTAAATGTTCTTAATTTCATGTTTACGCATTGAAGATTTTATTTCAGACAATTTATAGTGCTTAGCAAGATTAAGCAAATCAGTCTTTTTACCTAAATTCAGTAACTCCACAGATGGTTCAGCCGGAAATTTATCTAAGTCAAAAGACATGTTTGTTTGTTGCTGGATTCAAGTACAAAATTGTATTATAATTGCTGATTAGTAGACGAATGCGTTAATCTATTTTCCAATCGATGGTTAATCCCAAAAGGAAAACGAATGCGTTAGTCTTTTTTCCAATCCCGGACGAGCCCCCAATTTCTGTTACGAGTCAGGCGTAACTAGAAAGTAGAAGCCAGCAACAACGACAACAATTAACAGAATTTATTAACAAAAATATCAAATAAACAGTGACAATATTACAATAGTACAAAACAATACCTTAGACGTTAAATTCAGAAGACAAATAATTCCAGTCTTAATTCCAATCTGATCCTGATCCAAACTGAATGTAATCCAAGCACATGAAATAATCCTCACTTTAGTCTAGTCTGATCCTAATCCAACTGAATGTAATCCAAGCACTAATTATGACACAAACACAAAATAATCCCCACTGTAGTCTGGCAATCATGTATTAACTAGTGAACACTGAGATGTAAAAAGCTTTTCCTTTTATAATAACAGGAAACTTCCAGAAAATTCATGTTAAAAACATTTGCATAACTTCTAGTAAACGGATTGTAAAAAGGCCCGGAAAATTCCAGAGCAATATTCCACAAAAGAGAATCCAGTTCTAAAAATAGCAACAGGGGAAAACCATTCAAAAATAGATACACACATGAACAAAGCTAGGAATAACTGGGTATGTACATAACAGTTGACATTTCTAGCCTCTTTTGCAGCTGCATATAATAGTGAACTCATTCCTCTTTGTGATTTGCTGATATAAGAGACAATATACAAAGCACATGCATAAGGATCAAGAATGAATTGTATATCAATATTTGCTTTCCAATCTGTCCACAAATTCTGTAATTTCTTTATTTGAATTTACCTTGTATTTTGGAGCATTTTTAACCCATACAAGCATATTGATATGAGGAGAGCCTCTTTGTTGGAATTCAACACGGTAGAAATAATCTGTTATTTTGCCTAAGCAGTCGTGAGAACTCTTCAAAACAATGTTTATAAACTGATGAACTCTGTGGTCAAAGTACCGTGAACATATAACTGGGTCTTTTTGAATCAGTTTCACCTTTTGCTCCCATGTCATATTTCTTATTTGTTCATCAGAAAGAGCTGTACCATCATTCAAATTAGACAACATCTTCAATAAATCAAACCATCTTGTATCTGCAGATGAAAGTGACATAAACCATGTTGGTAAGCCAAGCTGTCTTATCATAGCAAACACATCCTTTTTCTTTGTTTCCAAGAAAGCAGGAGAATTCCTAAGCTGTTCGAATATGTAGTACCCTTCATCTCGTTTAACCATATCATCCATATAGTTTGAATCTCTTGCCTGCCCTGCAGTCTATGTCTTGTCTTTCAACTGACACCTTCTTACTGCTAAATTCACTTTGTCATTTAATTGTTTCATCTGATACTTTTTCAATTTGAAAAAAAATGTTTGGGACACTATTTGCAGCTCCTCTGTCACAACACCTCGATTCCCATTTAACAATATCTCCATAACTTACAGGCACTAATCACTCTGAATTTTCTTTTCTTCTTTGTCCACAAAATATAGTAGGGAAGCATAAATATTCTGAATCTGTATCTTGATAAATACTTAATGGTCTTTGACCTTCTCCTGGTGCAAATGTGAGTGTATCAATCTGGTTTTTGATATCTGCATCATCAACAAGGGTATCAATATTTCCAACGTTTTCTTGTGCATTTTCTCCAGCATCAGAATCATATATAGGCTCTTCATCAATACTTTGAGTACCATGTGACTCAGAACATTGAGTAATATTAACTATTGGTGACTGCATAGAGGAATGTTCAGGTCGTGTAAACAACTCTCTGACAGTTTCATCATTATCTGTTGTAACTCTTGCAACCCAATCTTCATCAATTTTTACAGGCGAGTTCTGATACAAAACACTATTTTCTTTCAGCCAATGCAAGGCAAGCAAAACATGAACAGGTCTGATATTTTCTGTGAATGCACATGTTTTGTAAAATAGATTTTTTTTCAACTTGACAGCGTTTGTGATATTTTCATCCAAAGGTCTTGGAAGTGCATGTACTACTGGTTGAATATCAACAGGGACATTGACTATGCTACTTTTAACAGAATGTTGACGTCCTCTTGGCAGTTCTCGTACTTGCATGAATGGAATTCTCAATGAAACCAAACGCTCTTCTAGTGGATTAAGGTTAAGCTCATCAGGCTTTTCAGGAAAACTCATTCCATTCATCACTGATAACTTCGGAACTTTATTGCTTATTATGCTTGTCTTACAAGTAGTACACATCCACTCTTCCTGTCACCTTGATGGTATGAACCATGCAAACTGGATTCAAATTTTGATGAACTATCATTTGCAAGTATACAATCTACCAAAACCTCAATATCTTTATTAGGAATGGATCTAAATTTAGTTTGTGTGTCAGTCACTGTTTCCATATCAATATCAACACCAGTCTTCGCAATAGCCTCTGATCTAAAAAAAAAAAGTCAAGGTATCTTCCTTCATACCTTTCTCATTCTATTTTTTCAGTGTATCATGCTTACCACCGTCTATATTCACTTGAGTATTAAAGTCAGCATCACTCTCAATATCATTCTGAAAACTATTCCCTTTTATTTCTGTATATATCTCGGTATCATTCTCAGTATATATCTCCATATCATTTTCAGCATCATGTCTCATATCATATCTCATATCATCACCGCACTGATGGCTTAAAGAGGCGGGAGTTGACCTCGGTTTTACAGTTCCCTGAACAGATGGCTCATTAGTTTTGAGCTTAAAGGAGCAGGAACAGACCCCCATCTGTTTGGTTCCCTGTGCTGATTTGTCTATTGTCTGCCCGTCTTCGCATTTATCTTTGACCCTTCCAGCTTCCTTACTGTCGCCAGTAGAAAAAAAGTCCCATCACTAATTTTCTGGCTTCAGACTTTCGGCAACTCTCTGCGTTGAATGGTTACCTGGAAAAGATTTAAAGTGCTCCAGTCTGAGCTCCAGTTAAGAGTAATGACATTTCCAAATTCAAAATATTGATAAAAGTCATTCATACCCTAAATTGTTGTTAAATCTTTAAAATGGTCTCACCAAGACAGTTCAAATGACTACCCCCAACAAAGTTAAAGGCTAACAATAGGTATACAATGCCATTACATCCATTTATTTGGAGCCATGCCCAGTGATAGCTTATTTTCAAAAATAATGTAAATGAAAATATATGTAATCATTTCAAATTTTCATTTTGATATTTAAAGATTGACCTTGAGCATGAATATATGATATCATCAAATACTGAGTAAATAAAAGGACTATCAGTTTTAAATATGGGCATTTAGCTATATTGTTTTGGAATATTTAGCATTTGACAGACACAAGTCTGATATCATTTTCTTCTTGAAAATAAGCCAGACCATACTTTTAAAAAAGAAATCAAAATAAAAATTTTTGTATTGGTCTTTTAAGAAAAGTATGCATAATACCTAAAGTTTTTGAATGAAAACAAAATGTGTTTGAGAAACACTAATGCCATCGAAACAGCAAACTTTTCAGAAGTTTGACCTTAACATTAGCAGTTGTATATCAGTGACAGGTATCTTTATGCCAAATATAAGCATTGTTGCTAAGTTTTGGAGTAACAGAAAATGTTAAGTTCGTAGGTTAAGTTATTTTGCACAGACAGACAGGCGGATTGAAAGACAGATAGATGGATGTTCAGACAGACACTGGTAAAAAAATATGCCATGATCTCATCGATGCAAAGGCGTGAAAAAAATTGTGAAAGGAGATATTGCTCATTATTAACTATTTCTCTTTTCTACACTGCATATCAAGTCATCAAATGTAAACATTTGCCAAAGGGACAGTCATAAAACAATATGCCCACCTCCCCAAGATTATTGATTTAGGTGCATAAAAACTCCAGAGCATTTCATTATTGACTATTTCTCTTTTTCCAACATATATGTCAAGTCATTAAATCAAAGCATTTGGCAGAAATCTATTACATGAAACCTATTTGAAAACCATTCAACTTTAGTACCTTACTACAAAGACTGAATTACTCTAGGATTACTTGACCACTAATTTAAGCTCCTGACTTCCACTGTCTTGACAACTCCACTTAAACACTTATTTTTAGATCTCTTGACCTCTGTATCTCCACTGTCTATCTTCACAATTCACTTTAACACAAGTTTGTATCACAATTCACTTTAACACAAGTTTATATCTCCTCACTAATTTTTATAGTTTCAGAGAAGTCACAAATATTATAAAAATCACTTACTGTAAATTTGAAATCACACAATTACGAATTGTCAAGTTCACACAACACTATAATGCACATATGTCTATCACTTCACTAATTTCAATACACAGAACATCAAATAGTAGTTTATTTAGTCCTAAGAAACACATTATAGTAATTAAACACTTATACTCCATTTCAAATCACACAAAATGTTTTGTTGAATTAAGATTGTTTATGAATAGTTACATTTAAGAATTTCTATCCTACAAAAAAAAAAAAAAAAAAAGAAATATTTGATATAAGGATCTCTACATCTTATAATCATCTTTTTCATTTAATAATTGCATCTATGTTTTTAACAATTAAACTTTTTTCAAAACTCAAATTGTTCTTAAGATAGTTTTGTTTGATTCATTAGAGTTTGAGTTTAAAATATGCTTTTCAAAATAACAGTCTAAATTTTGATATTTGCTTTAATTGCTCTGGTGACATTTCATTTTAAAGTACCGGTACATGTTTCACCAATAGTGATTAAAAGCTGAAGGTTACAACTGTTTCAAATTTTAAAAATATGATGGCTTGAGTGAAAATATTAACAAATCCTCTTCTCATTAACATGTTCATGTAATTCAAATTTCCTGCTTTGCTAGAAGGTAGGCCACTAAATGTTGCACTCTCGACCTTATGGTTTGTCACAAGAAAATTTTTAAATATTTTTTTCCATTTTCAGCCATTTTGTTGCCATGCAACCAGAGTTTTAGATGCAATTGATTTTAAAAGATTTCCATCTATGATTCTATGTAAAATAGTGTGCACCAGGGAACAGAGCCCAAATATGACCCAGGGGACACTAGATGATGCTACATGCAAAATATGAATGCTCTAGCCCTTATGGTTTATCACAAGTAGATTTCAAAAGATTTACTTGACAAAAAACCCCGATAGCTTGAACCCCACAAAACCCCGATATTGCCACCTCTCCAATAGCTTGAACCATCTGTAAGAGCATATGGAAAATAAATGTTATTGTTAACATTTTACCAAATGACAAAATTATACAATGGTCCAAATTCAAAGCATTTGTACACAAGAGAGTAAATTAGCTAACAATTGATTTTTTCGAGCATTTTCTCTTTCTACGAGTACCACAATATCTTCAAACATTTTCTATGTCAGCGTCGTTAACTTGGGATTTTGTTTTACAGGGTTAAGTAAATATCCCACCTTAAAATAGTAATTGATTTCAACTGTAACGCTAAGCAGTTGTTATTTGTTTATACTGTAACATACATTTCTTTTTCATAACCCGGTATTTAACCCATTACCACACCATACCGCATTTTGATGCACTAAAGATATATAGCTGTGGAAAATATTGCGAGCAAAGGATAAATTGCTTGTAACAAGCAATTTCTCCTTTTTTTCCACAGTGTTTTCTACTCTATATGGTTCTTATATTCCATTTTAAATGAACTCTAAAATGTCGTCTGCAATTTGTTTAAATTTGGACCAGTCTAAAATTTTGTCTTCTGGTATTGGGTTAAATTACTTGGTCTCGACCTTTTAAATATATAAATTTGTTCCAAAGATAAAACCGATCATCTAGGGTAACCTATGTGGACTGTGGACGCTTGACCTGAATCAATGTCTTTTGCAGATAAATCAAACCCTTTTTCAGATAATATAGTTTGTGTATAATTGACAGCTAATGCCGTCAAAAATGGGTGGTAAAAAATTTTGAACTTTGTCAAGTACTACTTTAATTGTTCCTCACAAAACATCAATATTAGGTTTGCATAATGCATCATTCAAATTTTAAACCAAAATTAGGGTTTTATTTATAGGGTATCCAAGATCTTACGAACGAAGTCCGTAACAAAGAAACAAATGAATAAATGCATGGCAGAAATAAGGATCGGAGCGGGATTCGAACTCCGAACTCCCGGACGCAAAGCCAATACCCTAACCACTGAGCCAAAGAGATATCTCTCTGACGCAGTAGCCAGGTATTGTATTTAAATCGGGAGTATATGCCATGCAGGAAGGAGTGGTCTCTCGTAACAAAGATGTTTCAGCATTTCAGTACAAATAGGCTGTAATGTTTTCTTTATCCCAAATTAAGGAATAGTAAAATGAAAGTACTGTTTCCTGAAATGCCAGAAAAAGATAATAGAATTTATAAAAAAAAAAAAAAACAAGATGCGTTTGAGAAACACAAATGCCCCCGAAACACCCATCTTTTGAGAAAAATGACCCTGATATTTGACCTTGACCTTTGCAGATGACCTTGACCTTGGCACCAGGAGATGTGTATCGATGAGATGTGCCTTCAAACACAATATGAGCCTTGTAACTAAATTACTTTAGGAGAAATGGGAAAATGTAAAGTTTTCATGTTAAGTTTGTGCAGACAGACAGACAGATGGACAGATAAATTTGCTGAAGTATTTTATGTGAAGAGTGAAGACATGTTTTACCTTTTCATCTGAGCTTGATAAAGTCGGTGGAGGTCCAGCACCAGTTTGCTGGCTGAGCAAACGCCTCTCTCTCTCTCTTTTTCACCCCACTTTTTAAGTCGGACAGTTTTTTTTTTTTTTTTATCCCCGGGATGCTCCTTAATTCACTTCCTTGAGTATTGATCCTGTGCATGTGAAGACAGAAAAACACAGAAATAAATTGAATATTGTAAAGAATAAATTAAGACTTGAGGATAGTAATATACAAAAGGAATAAGGCATTTCCCTATACCACACTTCTCAGGAGTTTTAACAAGCTTGTAGGGAAGGATTTCTGGAAACATTACAGTAAAAAAGTTGGAAAGCAGATTTTTCTCTTCTTCCTTCAACATTTTTTACACTTCTGTGAGTAATTTCTTTACCTGAGTCTCTTTCATTTTGTCAACTGCAAAAGCTTTGAATGTATAGTCGTCCTTGACACTTTCTGTACTGATAGAGTGTTAATGATTAATTTACACACAATTATTATTGATTAAGATCAGACAGACTGAATTTGCCATCTGATCCTGGATTACGCTGTCTACTTTGGAAAACCATAAATAGATTTTGTTCCTGACACTAGTTTATATGAATTTCTGTTTAATAATCTTAATTGAAAAAAATTCAACACGTTTAACCTGATATTCCAGACAAAATTAAATATTGCCTGTTATAGCGAAATTATCCTTGACTTTAAGTGACAAGGAGAAAACATGTGAATGTCTATCACTTGAATTGCAAATAAGATTAAACAGAAATTCATATAAAGATGGTGTTTAAACATGCTTTCGATTTTTATATATAATTTGATAATCAGACAATTTTTTGCATCCTGAACAGGATTGTATTGAATTTTCTACATTAATCTCACTGAAAGATTGTTACTTTCAATAAAAATCACATAATCATGACTTTTAACAACTTTGAATGTGATGTTTTTTTCAAAACAGGAAATATCCTTTTGTCTCTGTTTTTTATCCATCAAGGAAAAATAAAAAAAATATCATTTTAGTAACTCATAATATGTCATCTGCAAATGCTTTCGTTTTGGTACACTCCAAAGTTTTGGCCTTTTGGCATTGGGTCAATATATTTCATTGTACCATTGTTATGAAATAAAGCTATGATCCCATGTCTTAGATTTCCCTATTTTGTACCCAATCCCCAATTTTCAAATGCCGGTCTATTTCTTGTCATTTGCATCCTTGAAATAAATGCAAGTATTCAAAAATATGATCTGTATTGTTTGAAAACATTGGTAAAGACATCTTTACAGACACCACATCATGACATCCAATGCAGGCTATTCGGAATATAAACATCCTGTTTATTTTGTATACCCAAGGACCATTCCACCTCTTGATTCAGTTGTTCATCAAATAAGGTATTTCAATAATTACGTGAGAACTTGCTTGGTTTCTTTCACCAGAGATGCTCTTTTTTTGCCAGACCATGACTCATTTATGAATATAGTACATGTAAGAATGTTGTACAGTGGTAACACTGATTTGAGCTATGCTCTGGGCAAAAAGGGCTTTTTGCATTATTATACCAGGCAATGGATCCACAAAAAACAATTTATTTTTTATTTAAAAAAATATACATTATTTAGACTGCGCCTCAGACATAAAGGAAACTGATCAACTCAAAAAGTTTGAGAATCGGCCCAGCCTGTGCAGACTGCTCAGTCAGTATTTTCTGCTGTAACTGTTTTTGCACATGCATAATAAAACATTTTGCTTTTCATGTGAATCAATTATAGAATGAAAACGACATGTTTGTACTTATTAATTATTTACTAGGGCTCGACAGTGCCCTACATTGCCTTGCAAATGGACACTTCAATTCTACCAGTAATGATAACCCTTTGCTAAGGGCACAAACAATCTTTTCGAACAGGTCAACTCAAATGACACAAAACGCATGAATTTCTGAGGATTTCATACAATACATTCAAATGAGCCATTGTCACCTTCTGTCTGAAGGCCCACTCCGAAATTAATTTGGTGCTGGGTCTCTGCAGCACATCTCAAAACTTCGGAGCTGGCAGATTGAAGGGAGAATCATATCCTCATAAAATGGGGTTTCAAAGCATCTCAGGAAGATACAGTCAACTTGCCATTAGCGGATCATGACCAATAGCGGATCACTCGAAGTTTAATTGAATAGTGTTCCAATTTAAAGGCAAAGAAGATTTAAAAAAGGTTGTAGTCATGAAAACGGACCACTCCTGAAAGACAACAAAAAGTTTGATAAATCTTTGAGCCTCATTTATTGATTCAGATTATCGAAACGAAATCCAAGTGTCTGTTCGGTCACCAAATTTCCGCTTTTGAAAGTGAAAGTTGTAACATCGGCCTGAAAAAAAAAAAACTTGGCACTGTTAGAAGGAAGAATATATAGACTTCCGATCGATATATTCATTTATCCCTATCATTTGTTTATTTGTGCACCATTAATAAAAAGACAACATACCCCGAACAGACCAATTACGGATCAGTGATCTGCATCATATGGGGGCCGTCTCAAAATTACACAATCAATGTACAGCTGATAAACACTTTCCTCAACACATAATTTCACTCGGATTTCTCGTATACAATACTCCAGATATTATGATAGTTTATTTAAAATCATTTGTAGACTAGTGTTTAACCATGAAAATATTGCGATAAAAGGAAAATATTCTCCGCCTTTTGACACGAAGTTTTCAGGTTTTCTTTCATGTTGATGACTTGTGAAGTGTTTGACAGAGCATTAGTCAAGGTTCAAATTATTTTTTGTAACCATACTCTTTATCAATTATAACCCACATCACTTTAGATACTTTATCTATTATTAACCCTTTATCACACAATGCCGATTTTTAACGACCTTGAAAAAGAGGACTTGTGAAAACATTGTGAGAGAAGGATAAAATGCTGCTAACCAGCATTTTCTCCTTTTCCCACAATGTTTTTAAAAGCTTTCTTTTTTTATGGTTTTCAAAGGGTTCTTGCTAGTGGGACTTCATAAGGTAATGCTAAAAAATTCGTTTATTCCATAATTATGATCTGTAACGTGCGAAATGGGGCCTCTAGACATCTGCGAAAAATACTGTCTCGGATCAGCCTAGGCAGTCTGTGCAGACTACTCTCAGATGTTATTTTTGCCTTGATTACCTTTTTTCCCCCCCAGACTAGGCTTTCAGAAGCAGAAAACCACAGATAAGCTTGCTCTTACTGCACAGGCAGACCCAGGACAACACATTGCGCAACTTCTATCGGCCAAAATTAGCATGTCATAAATGATGTATCATATTAACTTCAGACTCAGAACCAACCAGCATCTTACCATGCCGACTGATTCGCTTCTTCATCAATCACAAAGACTGCAATCAGTTCTGTTACAGATCTCAGATAGTAACTCTTATTTATTTTCAGGAATACGACGGTGGTGCTGTCTCAGCAGAGCCCTCGGACAAACCAAATGAAAATGCCTTGATTTTAAGAAGCTCTGTCATAAAAGGAAATCACAAATTTCAAATTAGACCACCCTTTACTACACCCACTACCCGTTTACATGTTGCACCTGAATACACTAATATCCATGACATTTGTGCTTGTTTGGTGTGGTTACCACCACTAGATTCCTTTCTCGATAACATACATCATTCAATTACTGATGAGAAGCGCCCAGTTAAAGCTTGAAGATATTGCTGGTTTGCCTGTTGGCCATGTTCCACTAACACTAGCTGGATATTTAAGATCAGTATTAGAGGATGGCTGTGTTTTTGCTGAGGTTACTGGTGATCTTATACCAAGCTTCTCCCCTTGGCCAGAAAAGGATGGGGAAGGCAGGGGTATTGTTTTACCATGTAACTATATAATTACTCATCCTGATATTCAGTCACAGTTTTACAAATTATCATAAATTTTGTCCAAAATACCAGATGGATCTGCAATGGAACTTTTTAATGTCACTTTAGAGAATTTCTCATATTTTTTACAAAAGTATTTTTCTTGTTCATTATACCTGTATTACGGCATGATTTGATTAAGATATTTCATCCATTGATTTATTAATTAAATCAGTTTCAAAATACATGTATTAAAACAACCAGGTTATATCATTCCCTTGACATTTACATGCTCCTAACAATTCCATGATTTTCAATCTTTATCAAAGAAAAAAAAAATGTGCAATTGTCCACTTTGAAAGCATTTGCATACAATAACATAACTGTTGCTAAATTGATGTTTTCTTTCTTTGATGGATTTTTCAAAATTATACGATAAGGAGGAAATCCTGGTGACCATCATTTTTTCCTTTTCCCCCAATGTCTTCAAGAGGTTTTCTTTCTTGTGACATGGATTTTTCTTTCCTTACACTATTTCCAATGTTAGAAATAAAAGCTCATTTTACCTACCCTAAGAAAGAAGCCTTCTGAAACCATTGTGGGAAATGAAGAAAATACTTGTAACCAGCATTTTTGTACTTTTCCCACATTGTTTTTTTATCTTATCCAGAATAATTTTTTTGTCATTTGTTCACCTTGCAAAGACTTTCAATTTTGACTGGTCTAAAATTTTGTTGTTTGTAAAGGGTTTACATTTTCATCCTTAAATTCTACAATATATCATTTGATAGAAAAATATGACCAAAAAAAAGCCATCGAAGCTTATAAAGAACGCCAAAACTTTACATGTCTCAGTCTATTCTGGCCAAACAATAGAACACTGATTTTAATTTACATTACGTGAAGAACACAGGGATGTTTAACATGGTTGGCTTGTAGCTGACAAAATTCTCTTTTGGTTTTCGATATGTAATAAAAATCTGTGAACCACACTTGTTTAATTAGTCTTCTAATACAATTTGCCGTCAAACGCTTAATGAATCACAATATCTTAAGAAATTTGCGATTAAAGTAAATTTCAAGCATACCCGTTGCTTTTCTATTTAACTAAGCATTGTTTATAATATTTTTTTACCCAATATAATCGCTAAATATTCTTTCTCGGCTTCTCGAAATCTTTCTGGCAACTGTCAGAAACTCAAAATGGGGCCCCTCAAAATGGCCGGTAGTCTTAACAGCGAAAAGAATAAAAAAAAAAAACGTCCGAATATTAACATGCCAAACGTATCGCAAATATTTCATCAATTAAAAATATACCAAATACATTGCCTCATTTTTTTTTTTTTTGTTCTTTGTTGCCGGTACTGTTTCAAAAACAATGAACAGTATACAGCTAAATTAAGTGCAGATCTATCGGAATAGTAACCTTTCGTGAATACATTTCCATGCATTGTCTTTGTCTATGTTGGAAAGCGACGGCCCAAGTCGTCCTTCTACAGTACTTCTGAGCTCCAAATATGCATTTTGGAGCTCCTTCACTTCTCTCTCCGTCCAGTTCTCCTTTCGCTTCTTTCGAGCCGATTCCATTTCTCCATTAGCAGCAGACGATTATCGATTTGACAGTTGGCTCCAAAAAAATTCCTTCTTTTTTGAAGAGTTACGAAAAAATATGGCGCGAACGCTCACGCTAAACTTACGCAAGGTTAGTAAAACGCACTTAAGAATTACGTAAGTTTTTCGTAACCTTAAAGATACGCAAAAACTTATGTAAATGTTAGTAAAACGGCACCCAAGAGAGTTAAATGGTACTGACACTGTACCCTATGGTTGTAAAAGTCTGAGAAAATAATTCTATATCGCATTGTTGTGTGGCGATCAGTCAAAGTAAGGCGGGGAAAATATTAGCCATTGGCCAAAATTAAGAATCATGTTACCGTTACCAATAGAACTATGTGAAAAAATTTATGGAGAATTTGTTCGACAGCACATGCTCGATGAACGAACACAGCTTAACATTAACTTTTTCTGTTTGAAAATTTGGATCGGAAAATTGCTTAAGTGGGTTGCAAAAGGGAAAAGTCCTGCAAAGTGTATGGTATAATCAACTGTATTGCGATGATGGTGGACGATTCCAATATGGATCTTGTTCTCAAAACTTATTTAGCAGATAGCTGTTTGAAAGACGGTGTTATTAATAAGCTGTTTCGATCCACAAGTCGATGGACATTTTTTATCAACATTTTTTAGGAACAACAGAAGAAAGTTTTTTTTAACGTTCTGAAAATGAAATCAGTTCTATTTGACTTTTACGTACGCTACAAGAAAGGATCTGTTCATTCCTACGGGGAATCAGCGGAAACCATGGTAGGGTATATTCTATTTGATAGAGATGTTACAGAAGAAGTCGTATATTCATCTCTCCCAACAAAAGACGCCTATAAATATGTTTCTCCATTCGTAGAACTACGCGATTTCAACGATATGGACAGTGAATATACAATGTTTTTGGGTCATGAGCAATTGCACAAAGACATTACGGACTATGAAGACAAATGTGAAACTCACGGTATTTGCGAATTTGCATTGTAAAAAATGTTATATGCTGTATTGTAAAAAATTCATTGTGATTTTTTCATTGTCAAGAAAATGATTTATTGTAAAAATTGTTTCATTGATCAGTTCTGTTCAATAAAAATGCTTTCATTTTCAATGATGTTGTCATTTTATCATTAGCCTTTAAAGAGAAAAAGTGAAAAAAATATGGATGTACAATCCATATTATTTCAAGACCCTTGTGATATTTTCATCACAGGTCCGAGCAGGTGTGGAAAAACAGAGTTCTTTCATAAATTAATTGACTATCGAGAAGACTTGTTCAACATCGTTCCTGAAAGAGTTGTTTGGTGTTACAAAGAACGGCAACATGCCTACAGTGTTATGCAGGAAAGGTTTAATTCACAATTTGAATTGATGAAATTCGTGTAGGGAATTCCTGACAACGAAAACGAAATTGACAGTGATGTATCCATTTCACATTTAATCGTCTTTGATGACATGTTGGGTGAAAAAGATGAGGAAGAAAATAAACTTTGGTTTACAAGAAAAGGCAATCATCGTAATGCAAGTGTGATTTACATAACACAATATATGTTTCAGCAATCGAAATCGAGTCGAACAATTAGTCTTAATTCTAGATATATGATTTCATTTCGAAATGAACGAGATAAGAATCAGATTAAAACACTAGCTCGTCAAATGCAAGCCCCACATTTGTTACCTGCTTATGAAGATGCTACATTGACGGACCATGGATATCTAGTCGTAGATTTTCATTCACAAACAAACAAAGAATTAAGACTCCGAACAGATATATTTTATCGTTGGTATACACAAGGCGCTGAAAGAGGACCTATTACTTAATCTTCTGCCTAAAAAAAGTTGTTTTTTTTTTAAAGTTTTTATGCAAAAAGTTCTTGCTTTAAAAGAGAATTACATTTCGAATATAAATCATTTTCATGATTCCCATCCGTGAGTAAACATGGCTTTACAATCCACACCAAGTTCGGTTTTAGATGCTTTGCGAAATTTAAGTCAACAAACCGATAGATATGAAAGAGCTGTGTTAAAAGCAGGGTTAAAAGAAATTTTAAAATGGTTTACGTTGGCTGCACAAAACATCATCGAAAATAAAATCAAATTACCAAAACAAACAATAACGTACATGACAAAACATAGAGCAGATATTGAACGGCTAGCAGATCCGTCCATAGATGAGGAAAGTAAACGTAAAATCATTTTAAAACCTGGAGTGGGAGGTTTTCTAGGCGGTGTTATTATCAGAAGCTTGCTGAGCTGGGATGGAACAAAAACCGTCAGAAAATTTGGAGCTGAAAGACAAACTCGAAAAAGTGCTCCACGAAAACGTGCTCCGCAAAAGAAGAACTCTCCGAAAAAGAAGAAATCTACAAGAAAAAAAATTCTCAGAAAAAGCGTGCTCCACCAAAGAAAAAATCTCCAAAGAAGAAAGCATGACCAAAGAGGCATCCCCCAATTACGATTGATGAAAGATTTGTTACTACCCGAAAACGAAGACCTGTAGTAAGGAACATTTCAGAACATCAAAAATCTAGAGAAGATTTGACAAAAAGACTGCGGAATTACGAATGAAAGTACTCAAGATTTATATTGCCAGGCAAAAAAATGTCGTTTCAAAAAATTCCATCCACCGAGTGGTCTCCAAACACATTAGCCAAACATAAAAAAGGGTTAAAGAAATATCAACGAATGTTTTATGATATGGTGCGACATAACCTTAATACAGGACAATATAAGCTTGACCCAAATAATTGATCTGCTTTACCTTGAGAAATGAAGACCCATCCCCGTGGATTAATCTGCATCTAGCGCCACTGAATTAGCCGACGATCTCTATTCACAGTTTTCTTAAAAAATTCAACAAAAAAAACAGAATTTCGTCTACAAAAAATATTACATTAGGTATGAATGTTAGCGACATGGAACTTGTATTATCATTTAATCCGAAATCGAGATCAAGTCAACATGAAGAAAGCACCTCTGATAAAAAAAAACATGGCTCAGTGGTTATGGCCATGATACAGGCTAAACCAAAAACACGTAAAAATTTGTAAAAGATTCGCCACCCGAAGTAATAAGATGTATATCGGAATGCTGTCATAATGTTTTAAAAGGCAATGTACATTTATCACCAGCTCATCAGAAGAAATTGTATTCATGCCGGCAACATCTCAGACGTTTAGCTTCAAAATCAGTCTCCGTAAAAACTAAAAAACAAATATTAAATCAGAAAGTGGATTTATTCAATTGCTTGGTCCTGCATTATTACCATTGTTAGGAAAAGCCGTTATCGGAGGAATAGGTGGAGCTCTTAAGGCCTTGTAATTTTATAATTTTAGAATTTTCAAGAAATCGCATCATGTCTGTTAAAAAAAAATGGTTATTGTGCCTTACCAAGCCTTAGGAAATATGAAACGTTGGAAAATCGAACAAGCTCAAAGGCCTCGTTTACCACCCAACCCACAAGTTGTAGATGTATCACATCTTCAACAGGACATGAGCCATATTTTAGAAAAGACCGATTTATCAGAATCAGAAAAGGCTCAAAGGTATGGTGAAACCTTGTTTAAGTTACAAAATTTTCTTCAAAAACCAAGACCAACTTTGAACAATTCACTTTCAACGACTAAAAGTGATGACAGTGTGCAGAAATTAGCATCTGTTGCCTTGCATGATCAAATTTTGCAAAGTGTACAAAACCCATGAAAAGAAAAGCCAATTTACTTTTGAATTTGATTAAAGATAACAATAATTTAACTTGGGACGAACTAGGAGTCGTGTCATATAAAGGAGCACGCATTCATGGGTCTAATAGCATCGATCTTATCAATGATGCAATACGTCAGAGAAAAGGTATTGAACCCAAAGGTTAGAAAACTTTTTCAAAGGCATTACATGAAAGCAATATTCCACAAGAAGTTATTGGCAACTCGAGTGGAGTTCATAAATTGAGATGGAGATGGATGCATAAAGCTTATGATAAGTCACTGAGCGAAGATGAAGAATCCCATGGTGAATCCGAACACTTATTTCACACGCCAAAAAGCGTACAAAAAAGTGCGAGGAAATCGCCTGCAAAAAGTGTTAAAAAAACTGCGAGGAAATCTCCATACATGAAGCCTGAAGAAAAAGGAAGACTGAAGCAATTCAAACGAAAGAGTTGTTAACTCCACCAAAATCTATAAAAAAGACCCCTAGTCGTAAAACACCTCAGTCATGGGAGCCCCGGTAAACCCTTAACTTGATTACGTGTTAGGAAAGTTGTTTTATGATCATAAAAGTGCTGACGCATTTACTGGAATAAAGCAATTGTATCACGCTGCAAAATCTGTTTTGAAAGGAATAAGATACAAAGATGTTCAAGAATGGTTAAGAGGCGAATCCACCTATACCTTACACAAACCAATCCGCCATCGTTTCAAAAGACGAAAAACTATTGTAAGTGGTATAGATTATCAATGGCAAGCTGATTTTGCCAACATGCAACATTTAGCAAAACAAAATGATAAGAAATATTTACTTTGTGTAATTGATGTGTTTCAAGATTTTCATGGGTTATCCCTATTCCAAATAAAATGGGAAAAACTTTGATTTGAGCATTTCAATCTATTGTTCAGAAATCAAAACGAAAACCTTTGTCACTTCAAACAGATAAAGGGTCGGAATTCAAAAACAGTTTCAGCAATACTTGAAAAAGAGTCCGATTCATTTTTTCACCACTGAAAATCCAGAGACAAAAACGAGCCTCGTTGAAAGATTTCGACGAACTTTAAAAACGAGAATGTGGACATACTTCACTTTGCGTACAAGAAAACAAGACGTTACATTGAAGT
Organism: Tridacna crocea; assembly: GCA_943736015.1. Taxonomy (NCBI): domain Eukaryota; kingdom Metazoa; phylum Mollusca; class Bivalvia; order Cardiida; family Cardiidae; genus Tridacna; species Tridacna crocea. Next base: position 29,855,355 of record OX031070.1, read on the forward strand.
ATTGAATTCTTTAGTTCAGAATTACAATCATACTTTTCACAGAAGTATTAAAACATCTCCTGCAATGGTAACAAAATCAAATGAAGCAGAGGTTTCGAAAAATCTGTATCCTCGATTATCGACAATTGCAATGACGAAAAAGCCAAAATTCGAAATTGGAGATCGTGTTCGGATCAATAAAACAAAACGTAAATTTGATAAGGGGTATTTACCAAATTGGACACAAGAAATATTTGAAATCACTCATGTTAACAAGACATTTTCACCTATCACCTATACAATAAAAGATTTACAGGGTGAACAAATTTTGGGAACTTATTATGAATACGAAGTTCAATTAATAAAAGATGATGAAGTCTATGAAATTGATTCAGTTCTTGATAGACGTTCAAGACGTGAGGGCAAAAAATTAAAGAAATAAAAGTCAATTGGAAAGGTTATCCAAAAAAAATTCTAAGTTGGATACCAGAATTCCATTTGGTGTCTTTGAACGGAAAAAAATCTTACAGCCAGAAAAAATCTTGTTAAAAGACAGCACATTTATGATGAATCACAGTCAAACATTGAGTGTGCGACAGAAAGTGTCGATAGTGTTAGTACTAAAAATTACTGTTCCAAAGAATCAGTTTTACATATATTTCACAGATATAAGTCATTTACGCAATTATTGCAACCTCCATAGTACATTTAAGTATTCAAAGTCAGGATTGTGAATTGTGGTTGATAGTGTTAAGCAGTTCACTCTGGTATATACTCCCATCTCCGGGGTTAAAATTCACAAAGTCAGGACAAAAACAACCAGGGGTTGATTTCGTTGACAGTAAAAAATAATCAAAAAATGAATTCGTTTTATCTTACTCTACCTAGCAATAGTTTCATAAACCTTTATCCGAAGAACACACAGTGCTGCTTTAAAGTTCATTTACCAAAGACAGTTCATATTGATAGGGAAAATTGGGAAGTTGCATTAGTTCAACTTATTACCCCCTCTCAGTTTTTAAACGTAAGTGAACAAGAAGCAAAATTCGAAATTATAACTACAGATATCGGTTTATTCAATGCAATATCAACGGTAGATAAAAAAGGAGATAATAAGCAGATAACTACATTAAGACGAGACGATAAAGGTAGAGGAGAAAATTGGTCAATTCTATTTACTTTTACACCGGGTAGTTACACTTCACCAAAACATATTATAGAGGTGATTGAAGATTTGATTCAAAATAACCAAGGGGGTATCCTTCAAAAGCATTCAATGGTACTGTCTATTAGCTATTCAACCTCATCCAAACGTCCGAAACTCGCAATCAAAAATATTAAAAAAAACCGGAATCAAATTCCACCCATCGCTGTTTTTAAAACTGGGAGGATCGCCAGAATTTCAACAGGAGGTAATTTATCCGGGTAGAAGAATTTTAAATGCATTTAAATACACTCCTAACATTGATGCTGGCTACAACCATCTGTTTGTTTATTCAGATGTTGCTGAACACACTATAGTGGGCGATACATTTGCTCCCATTCTTCGTGTTCTTCTGTTCAAACCAACTGAATCCGTTGAAAATAATTATGAAGCCCAACATATCAACCATGAAATTACATTACCGCATTATGTCCCCGTTTCGAAATCTGATTTCGATACTATTCACATTTAAATAACAGGGGATTCTGGCATATCGTTTCATTCCATTACTGGTAAGGCAATAGTCAAGTTACATTTCAGACAGAAAAAATAAAAATATTTGATATTTAGATAATTAAACTGACACATTGACAAAAAAAGATGCTACCGGTTTATCGCGGCGTTAAACATCAGTATGGGTATGGACTAGGTTCCCTATTTAGATCAGCATTTAAAACAGCGACTCCATTGCTTACACCCTTGGTCAAATCTGGTTTGAACGCTGTAAAAATACAGGAATCAAACAAGGAATACGTGCACAGAAAATATCTTTTTCCGTGGTAAAAATCCCAAAATAGTTGCAGTCTCGCGGGGGAAACAATCTATTCATAATTTACACACTGATCAACGTGAGCCGCGGACACCATGTGTTCTCGGTACACCAGATCAAATTTTCCATGGAAGAACCGGAGGTGATGTAAGTTTTTTCATTTTTATGGACCTGATTAACCAAGATAGAAATGCTGATTTACAGCAACGTCAAGACGAATCATTGATCTGTTTACACACATACTAGGGAATAATAATACCATCATATAAGCGAGCTGTGGCTTTATGAGCAACTGGGGTCTTATTGTTTTGAAGTTTATTGCCGATTTTCGGACAAAATCCGCTAACCATTGTTCTTTTTACAAGTTTGTATGATAAGATAAATGTATTCCCTAAAGGAACACAAAATTTCACTTAGAAATGTCCATCCAAAGCGAAGGTATACCTTTTTGAATGGACCTGGGTAGAGGAAAATATGCTAACAAGACACCATTTTCATTTTCAGAATATGCACATGGACACCAGATCAGAAAATGCTTGTTGTAACTGGACACCAACCTTTAATTCATCAATATTTCTGCCTGAAACTCGGTGCATGGGCTGTATCCGAAGGCTATTTTTGTAAACATTATGCCACTACGGTCCATTACCTTATAAAGAGCATGTTCAACGCACTTTCATTACTTGTAGCACTTCGTAAATTGCCGTAACATTGCAAATATTTCAAAAAAGCAAATGCTACAAGTAATGAAAGTGCGTTGAACATGCTCTTTATCAGGTAATGGACCGTAGTGGCATAATGTTTACAAAAACAGTCTTTGTATACAGACCATGCATCGAGTTTCAGGCAGAAATATTGATGAATTAAAGGTTGGTGTCCAGTTACCACAAGCATTTTCTGATCTGGTGTCCATGTACATATTCTGAAAATGAAAATGGTGTCTTGTTAGCATATTTTCCTCTACCCAGGTCCATTCAAAAACGTATACCTTCGCTTTGGATGGACATTTCTAAGTGAAATTTTGTGTTCCTTTAGGGAATACATTTATCTTATCATACAAACTTGTAAAAAGAACAATGGTTAGGGGATTTTGTCCGAAAATCGGCAACAAACTTCAAAACAATAAGACCCCAGTTGCTCATTGCTCATAAAGCCACAGCTCGCTTATATGATGGTATTATAATTCACTAGTACGTGTGTAAACAGATCAATCATTCGTCTTGACATTGTTGTAAATCAACATTTCTATCTAGGTTAATCAGGTCCATAAAAATGAAAATACTTACATCACCTCCGGTTCTTCCATGGAGAAATCGATCTGGTGTACCGAGAACACATGGTGTCCGCGGCTCACGTTGATCAGTGTGACTTAGCACAACAGTTAATACCATGGATAAATAAACGAAAATCACAAAAGACACGTCATTTATCTTCTCGATCTCGCAGGGGTAAGATCATTATTAAAAGACAAAAAAATCATTATACTAGACTAAGACCTCTTGATATATTTGATTGAGAAAAAATCTTTTGAAAACATCTTTTTTAAAATGATGCAAAACGGGTCTTGCGAATGCAGTAAATCAGAACTCAATGTTCTTTCTGTACAACCTACAATGACAACGTTACAAGAAAGTCAATGGGTTGAACATTTTCGAATATCATCTGTGACAAGCAATTCACCGATGGAATTCACCATACCACCTCAAACCGAACATTGGACAGATTTGTCACAATCGTATTTGTATATCAAATTCAAAATCGTTAAAGCCGACGGTAACAATTAAGAGGCCGATTCAAATATAGCCCCTGTAAACAATCTCATGCACAGTATGTTTAGCAGTGTCGATTTGTATCTAAATGATATACTAATCAGCAGTAATTCAGATACCTATCCTTACAGAGCATATATCGAAAATCTTCTGTCATATAATGCCGACAGTAAGTCTACGTTTTTGAAAGCTGGTGTACTTTGGATCGAAGACACCAGTGGGCAATTCGGAGCACTCAACCATAATGCGGGTAATAATGGACTAGTAGAAAGAATCGGTGTAATTGCTCTAAGCAAAACTGCAAAGCTTTTCGGACGATTGCATCTTGATCTATTTCAGCAAGAAAAATATTAACATGTACCTAATGGAGTTGAAATCAGACTTAGATTAAACAGAACCTCATCAAACTTTTGTCTTACTTGAGGTACTGATGCACCAGATGCAAAAAGTGCACTGGAAACAGTCAGTCTGCATGTACGAAATGTTGAATTGTTGCCTGTTGTTACGAATGATCTAAATCGCATTATTTCTCAGCAAAACATGAAAATTCCTATCCGCAGAGTAGAAGTAAAGACTTTTACCATCGGCAATGGACTTCAGTCTAAAGTTGAAGATCATTTGTTTCAAGGCCAGCTTCCAAAACGTATTTTCATTGCAATGGTAACAAATGCTGCTTATAATGGAGGTTATGATACCAATCCATTTTCCTTTCAACATTTCAATCCGTCAAAAATGGATGTATCATGTAATGGTCACAGTATTCATAACAGACCCTTCGAGCCTGAGTTTGAAATGGCTTGTATTTGAAATCATATTTGTCAATGTATCAGGCTGTCTCAGCCTTCGGACTCGATAAATCATTTGATATTGCCAAAGAAGACTATGTTGGTGGATCCTGTTTGTGGGGATACGATTTGACAGCTGATCAAGGCAGTGAAGAAGGTCAACTTCATCCTATAAAAACTGGAAGTCTTCGAATTGAGCTTCAATTCGCCCAAGCCTTGCCAACAGGGATTAACGTTATTGTTTTTGCTGAATTTGACAATCAGATCGAAATCAACAGTTTGAGAGAAATCACAGTTTACTAACTTCGGAAAAAATAATCAGAAAAACAGTCATTTTCAGAACTAAGAGAACTAAAAAAGCAATGCAGGGACTCGGATTTGCTACAGCGCTGAGAAGAGAAGCAGAAAAGGTTAACTATTCCACTTCAAAGTGTCTTTCTAGTCGGAAAAATGACATTCACAACAGCTTTGAAAAACATATGATTAATGAATTACGAAATCTTATAGCCAGTGAAGTTCATAAGCAGTGTTTTAGATGTCAAGTGGATCACCCCAGTCAAATACAGCACGAACTATGTTTATTCATGGACAGACAAGATCATACAGATATGTTCATAGAAAGAGCCATGACGGAATTAAATCCATACAAAATCATGGAAAAATGGTATCCTGAACTAATGGAAATGAAACTCGATGAAAGTGACTATGTGGAAGCCTACAGATTATGGCAAAATATAAAACAAAACATTTTATCTGAAATCACGGAGTCGTGCTTACAATACTGGTGTGAAAGTAAAACAATCCTGGGAAGAAAGTGAGTAGAAAAAACGTGATGTATACTTCTGAAATTCAATACATATTGGATCACGGAACCTGTATAAAAAATCTACAGGCAAAAGTCTGTGCAAAAGACCAGTCACCTCGACAAAAACCCAAAAATGTGAAAGCTTACATTGTGAATAGAGAGAGATCGAATAGACCAGGAGAACACTGGGTGGCAGTAATATTTGATAATAATTACAATGCACTATACTTTGACCCCTATGGACTACCACCACTTGAGCCAGAAATCATTAACTTTTTAGACAATCATTCTTCATCGTGGAGATACAATCGACAAACTCTCCAGAGTCTACAGGGTAAAGTTTGCGGGATGTACTGTATCTTTGCATTGGATGCAGCTGCTAGAGGATACAATATACAGAAATATCTTCAACAGAAATTCCTCTCAACGGAACACCATCGAAACGATCGAGATATATCATTGTGGTTTAATCAACACCACGGAATTCTATACAAGAAAATTTCAGAGACTTTACCCCACAAACAGTGAAAAGAACAAACATAAAAGCATTTTTTATTCAAAAATGATCTTCTTTTGTTAACAGTTCATTGTGAATATTTCATTTTTTGTCTTTTTACAGTTTATTGTAAATGTGTTCAGTTCTGTTCAATAAAAAAGTCCAAAAACAGTAGAGTTCTTCATTCTGTTCTTCCCCAAGACTTGTTCTGTCTACATTTTTTCCATACATCGGGTCATAACTTTTTGCTATATTAGCATGAAACGCAGGATGGGAAAAAATGTGCTTTCCGCCAGGTCCGACCTCTTAATTTTTTTCAATCCTCCTGTAAACGTATAAAACCCAGCGATAATCCCATACATTCATCATTTTTGACTCTCAGCTCTCGAGCACTTCGGAAGACAAAATCAATAATTGGAACCGGCATAAATATGGAGGAGGAGATAAATTATCAACTGCGTGAGGCTCTCTCGAGACTATCTGAATGCTGGACAGCAGATATTGCTACTAAACGCTCAATTCGTAGGAGAGGAGGAACCAAGTCAACTACAACGTATATCACAACGTGGATCTCGGCGAAAGATTAGTTCAGCTATTTTTAAAGACAACGCCTGCTGTCATTTTGGTTGATATCAAATTTGGGAGAAAAATTACTTTCAATAATGGAGCAATGACAATCACAAAAAGAGCTGGAGTATGCCTCATTTACCAGGCGAATTTCGGTTGTTGTCATGAGAAGTAGAGAACAACGTGAGACAAGAAAAACAGCCCTTTTTCAGGGCTAACCATTTACCAAGAAAAGATCTTTCTTTCTCAAATTGTCAATTCTCCTTTCAAAAAGAATTAAACTTAAAAGCCTAAAAAAAAGTCATAGGATAGTCAAACTCTAGTTTTTCTGGCCCCAACCAGAGAAAATGTAACAAAACTAAGGATCGGTCAACAATAAAACATTTACCATTAGAAATACAACGATAACTCTGATTGGACAACGTTAATTCAGAGTCAAAAACAGCATGAAACGCCGAAGCGGTAAAAACATAGGAGAAAATGACGTCATGAGTCGAGTAGGTCAATCCGTCTGTTATAAAAGTTATAAAACCAAGCGATATGTTTCCATACATTAAATTATCAGCATGGCTTCAAGAACAACTCTCAACAGGCGTTTCACTTGGATTGATGACGCTTAATAACACACTGATCAACGTGAGCCGCGGACACCATGTGTTCTCGGTACACCAGATCGAATTTTCCTGGAAGAACCGGAGGTGATGTAAGTATTTTCACTTTTATGGACCTGATTAACCTAGATAGAAATGTTGATTTACAGCAATGTCAAGATGAATGATTGATCTGTTTACACACATACTAGGGAACAATAATACCATCATATAAGCGAGCTGTGGCTTTATGAGCAACTGGGGTCTTATTGTTTTGAAGTTTGTTGCCGATTTTCGGACAAAATCCCCTAACCATTGTTCATTTTACAAGTTTGTATGATAAGATAAATGTATTCCCTAAAGGAACACAAAATTTTACTTAGAAATGTCCATCCAAAAGGAAGATATACGTTTTTGAATGGACCTGGGTAGAGGAAAATATGCCAACAGGACACCATTTTCATTTTCAGAGTATGTATATGGACACCAGATCAGAAAAAGCTTGTGGTTACTGGACATCAACCTTTAAATCATCAATATTTCTGCCTGAAACTCGATGCATGGTCTGTATACGAAGACTGTTTCTGTAAACATTATGCCACTACGGTCCATTACCTGATAAAGAGCATGTTCAACGCAATTTCATTACTTGTAGCATTTGTTTTTTTTAAATATTTGCAATACGGCATTTTACGAAGTAGACCTACGATGCTTGATCACAATTGACCCCTCATTGCCTACAATGCTGGTGCAACCCATTACCACTCAATCACGAGCTTCAATGTCCCTTGTTACGAACTTACATAGCTCTTGGAAATGAAGCATTAGTGTTCAGAAATAGTTACAGTTCAGCCTATATTAATCAATTACCAAAGGGACCGTCAAAAGAGCTTGCCAAAAGCAGGTGCTTGCTTGATACAGATGAATGTCTGCGCATTGCTATTTGTCGGGAACTACATGCATGCTTGTTTATTCAGGTTGCTTGCTTAATACAGGTGGCTAACATGCCACCTTTTAATGTATTTCGTATTACTGAAATTTATTGGAGAGGTCATCAGACTCTCCAACAGTGGTGAGTTCTAATTGCAGACTGCCACAGAATTTGCTGTCAAATTCTATTTCTTCGAGCGTAATTGTTCTGATACACAGTCTGTTTCGTCATGGTTTTGTAAATAAAGCGAAATAAAAAAATGAAACGGGAAACAGACGTGGTTTATTTTTTATACATGACGAATTTCAGAAAAGATTTAATTTCGTAATTTGCCATGGCCGCAATTAACTTCTCTAATAATTTCCTAACACACTACGTACAAAACTATTTCTGAGCACTAATGCTGCATTTCCAAGAACTATGTAAGTTTGTAACAATAAAGATTAATATCTCATATATCATGATCACCCAGCTTATTGGATAAAATGAAACATTATCAGTGATCATCTGTGTTATGAAATACATGTAGACCTACATACATGTATTATCAATGAATTCATTTAAAGAGCTGTAAGTACTTCAGCTTTATGACACAAAGAGAAAATAAGTCCCACCAACATAAGCCATGTTTTTCAGCAGATCAAAATTTATTCAAGGAATGTGATAGAAAGCTATCCAATGCCAATCTCGTGATTGAGTTCTTTTGAGAGGATAAATTTTACAATTTTCACAACGCGCCGTACACGGAAAATAAGCTCCTTCCACATAAGCCATCTTTTTCAAAGGATCGAAGTATCTCGAAAGAAATTTATGAAATCATCTACGTCGAATTTTGTTGATTTCCACTTGCTGGTTACTAAGGAAAAGTCAATTAAATAAAAATTTTAGAAATAAACGCGTAGACGAACAAACGCACGCATGCAAATATACGAAGGGTAGAACGCCATTCTAAGAGCCCGCTGGCAGTTGGCCAAGCGGATTTGAAAATTATTTAAACTAAGAATCAGTCCAAATTTGGTAAATAATATACTCTCTGTATTAGTTGATAGGGGTTTTTCTCTGTAGACAATGTTTTTCGAAGCAATCTTTCCCGGACATTAAAGCTCGTGACTGAGTGGTAATGGGTTAATATGCCATTCATAGAACTTAAACTGTAAAAAAAAGAACATGTCTTGCACCGACATTGGAGGCAATGACCGGTCAATTGTGATCAAGCATCGTAGGTCTACTTCGTAAAATGCCGTATTATTGAAAATATTTCAAAAAAGCAAGTGCTACAAGTGATGAAATTGCGTTGAACGTGCTCTTTATCAGGTAATGAACGTAAGTGACAAAATGTTTGCAAAAATAGTCTTCGTATACAGCCCATGCATCGAGTTTCAGGCAGAAATATTGATGATTTACAGATTGGTGTCCAGTTACCACAAGCTTTTTCTGATCTGGTGTCCATATACATACTCTGAAAATAAAAATGGTGTCTTGTTAGCATATTTTCCTCTACCCAGGTCCATTCAAAAACATATAAATCTTCCTTTTGGATGGACATTTCTAAGTGAAATTTTGTGTTCCTTTAGGGAATACATTTATCTTATCATACAAGCTTGTAAAATGAACAATGGTTAGGGGATTTTGTCTGAAAATCGGCAACAAACTTCAAAACAATAAGACCCCAGTTGCTCATAAAGCCACAGCTCGCTTATATGATGGTATTATTATTCCCTAGTATGTGTGTAAAAAGATCAATCATTCGTCTTGACATTGCTGTAAATCAACATTTCTATCTAGGTTAATCACACGGTGAGGAAACTACATAGACGGAGCCATTGGCTCTGTTAAGGAAATCTTGTGTGGGTTTTTCCGGTCACGTGCGGCGCCGTCAATATCGGCTGTTTCGGTGGACACGAAAACGTAAGTCTCCCATTTATTGTCAAAATTTGATTTTATACTGAACACTAGCGAGAAAAGTGGAATTGTATGAGGGACCTATGACTTTCAACTTACTTCCTTGTCCGTTGCGAGTTCCAAGTCGGCGCGGTTTTGTCTGAAACACTTTTGCCGTGAGCCACGGTGAGGTAAACAAAGGTCATTTTCTATAATGACTACAGGCTTTCTATTGCTCTTTCTGCATAAATATTACTTACCGTCCGAATGTATGAAGTGATTATCTAATCCTTCCCCACTCACGAAAAACAAAATTCGAATCAAAATAAAAAAAATTGAGAAAAAATAAACAATGGCTCTGTTCATATCGGCCGGCTCTGTCTATATCGGCTGGCTCCGCTGTATGGGGGCGAGTTTTAGAAGCGATAGGTTTTTTTCGCTATTGGGTTTACCAGTCAAAAGTTAGATTTTTTGAAAGTTATTTTTGGAATGGTGATGCTTTTCTCGAACCATCTATCATTTCAAAAAGGGCGGTCACGTGGTTGAGTGGTTAAAGTGGTTGACTTCAGTGCTCTTGATCATTCGACCATATCACCCTGTGGGTACAGGGCACTCTCGGACAACGTGGATAAGCCAAGTTCTGCTTGCGGGTGTGTCGGGTGTTTTTCCCGGGATACTCCCGGGGTACTCCCGTTTCCTCCCACTTACCGATCCATTCGTCTCAGTACCAGTTTAACAGCTTGGGGGACGCAAAACTGAATAAAACCAATATTTGAGAATAACCTTTGTAAAAGTTTTGCAGGTATGTCTGAAGTTGACACTCCAGACTTGAGTACTTACTTTTAGCTTGACTGCACGAAGTGTGAAGAGCTATTGTAGTCACCTCGGTCGTCCGCGTTCCCGTGCGCGTCCGCGCTCCCGTCACACTGATGTATAGTTTTTTATAAGTCCAGATCATGGCAACAACTTATCATAGAGGGTCCAAACTTGGACCATAGTTACTCAGTAGGGTTGGCTTTCATTCCATGACATGGGCCCCTGGGTCCTTGTCCGGGGGATGAGGCTAGGGGTTAAAATCTAGAACACCTTAGAAAATTGACTGTGGTATAGTTTTCTATAAGTCCAGATCTTGGCTGCTACTTATCATAGATTCATTCCATGACATGGGCCCCTGCATCCTTGCCCTTGCCTTTGTAAAGCCCCATAGTCTAAAAATAAAGAAAGAAAATAAAGCGAATTGTGTGTGTGTGTGTGTGTGTGTGTGTGTGTGTGTGTGTGTATGAGTTTTGTTTCAATTGTGCATATACGTCGCTTCTAAAACTCACCCTCATACAGCGGAGCCAGCCGATATAGACAGAGCCGGCCGATATGGACGGAGCCATTGTTTATTTTTTCTCACTTTTTTTTATTTTGATTCAAATTTTGTTTTTTGTGAGTGGGGAAGGATTAGATAATCACTTCATACATTCGGACGGTGTAAACATTTAGATAAGTAATATTTATGCAGAAAGAGCAATAGAAAGCCTGTGGTCATTATAGAAAATGACCTTTGTTTACCTCGCCGTGGCTCACGGCAAAAGTGTTTCAGACAAAACCGCGCCGACTTGGAACTCCCTACGGACAAGGAAGTAAGTTGAAAGTCATGGGCCCCTCATACAATTCCCCTTTTCTCGCTAGTGTTCAGTATAAAATCAAATTTTGACAATAAATGGAAAACTTACGTTTTCGTGTCCACCGAAACAGCCGATATTGACGGCGCCGCACGTGACCGGAAAAACCCACACAAGATTTCCTTAACAGAGCCAATGGCTCCGTCTATGTAGTTTCCTCACCGTGAATCAGGTCCATAAAAATGAAAATACTTACACCACCTCCGGTTCTTCCATGGAAAATTCGATCTGGTGTACCGAGAACACATGGTGTCCGCGGCTAACGTTGATCAGTGTGAATAAGAGCAAACCGATCATTTTGCTTCAACAACGCTTAGCTGAAATAAACAAGCGTTACGAGAGGGCGGAACTTTTAAATAACGGGGCGTTCCGTTGTAACCTTCGGATGAAGATAATGGTCATTGAAGGAACACTTGAAATGTATATTCAGTATGCTATCTCCAAAGCTGAGCAGCTTGACAGTCTTCAGCGTGAGACACTCACTGAAACGACTGGCTCTGACAGCGCATCGACTGACTCTGAATAATCATTTTCAAGTTAATTATCCCCCGCCGAAAGGCGGCTGGGGATATGGTAATAGTCTCCGTCCGTCATTCCGTCCTACATTTTTGTCCGGAGCATATCTCCAAAAGTATTTGAGATATCATCTTCAAACTTCACAAGTGGATAGATCTCATTCAGGAGGCGTGCAGTGTACAAAAACCATTACTCCGTCTTCAGTATTTTTGGAGTTATTGCACTTTGTACATTTTTTTTCTGGAATTTTTGTCCGGAGCATATCTCCAAAAGTATGAAAGCTAGGAACTTGAAACTTTACACACATATAGAACTCATTGAGGAGAAGTGCAGTGCACAAAACCATAACTCTATCCAAAGTACTTTTGGAGTTATTGCCCTTTGTACATTTTTACTTTGAATTTTTGTCCGAAGCATATCTCCAAAAGTATAAAAGCTAGGAACTTGAAACTTCACACATATATAGAACTCATTGAGGAGGCGTGCAGTGCGAAAGATCCATTACTCTGTCTTCAGTATTTTTGGAGTTATTGCTCTTTGTACATTTTTACTTTGTATTTTTGTCCGGAGCATATCTCCAAAAGTATAAAAGCTAGGAACTTGAAACTTCACACATATATAGAACTCATTGAGGAGGCTTGCAGTGCGAAAGATCCATAACTCTGTCTTCAGTATTTTTGGAGTTATTGCCCTTTGTAAATTTTAACTTTGGATTTTTGTCCGGAGCATATCCAAAAGTATAAAAACTAGGAACTTGAAACTTCACACACATAGAGAACTAATTGAGGAGACGTGCAGTGCACAAGAACCATAACTCTATCTTAAGTAATTTTGGAGTTATTGCCCTTTGTAAATTTTTACTTTGGATTTTTGTTCGCACATTTCTATTTAGATTCACAGGCTCTTTTTGACTGATTACCCTTTGATGAATTTATCCTGTTCTGGAACAAGTGCTAGTTTATTTTTCATACTTTTATCCCCCTGGTAGGGGGGGGGGGATATGGTAATAGTCTCTGTCAGTCCCTCCTTCCGTCCCCGATTTTTATCCGGAAGATAACTTAACCAGTATTTCAGATACCAACTTCAAACTTCGTAAGTGAATAGATCTCGTTAAGGAGGAGTGCAGTGTACATGAATGACAACTCTGTCCTTCAAATTTTCAGAGTTATTGTCCTTCGTTATTTTTCAGGACATGAATGACAACTCTGTCCTTCAAATTTTCAGAGTTATTGTCCTTCGTTATTTTTCAGGATTCATGTTTTTTCTCTAGCACATATCTTGAAAATTGTTTCACATATCAACTTGAAAATTTGTACGTGTCTAGATTTCAATAAGGAGAAGTGCAGTGCAGAAGAATAATAACTCTTTCATAATTTTTGAACATAATTGAAAAACTATTTCAGATATGAAAATGTAACTTAATCGGTGGATGGATCTTACTGTGAGATGTGCAGTGTACAAGAACGATAACTCTAGCAATATGATTTTTGAATTATCGCCATTCTTTATTTTTAGGTTGAATTTTTGTCCAGGACATAACTCAAGAATTACTTCAGTTAATGATATGTTTCTTCATACGTGGATAGATTTTCAGTAACAAAAAGGCCACATGAACATGCAAAACACAATACCTCTTACACGTTTGTATCGAAAAAGGTATTTTTCGGCGGGGGATATCATTTCAAAGAAATTGCTTGTTTCTTCTTTAAAACAGCCCTTTTCATGGCTACCATTTACCAAGAAAATATCTTTCTTTCCTCAAATTGTCAATTCTCCTTTCAAAAAGAATTAAACTCAAAAGACTAAAAAAGTGTAACTGCACATATACATGTAAAACACTTGACTCCGTAAACTCTCATTCACCACTCAGCTATCGTAGAGCTAAGTCAGTATCCCACAAAGTTTGGATTGACATTTTTCCTCTCATTGATCTTCTGGTTAAAAGAAAGAGAACGTATGAGACATGAAGTTGAGCATCTGATACAAATACTAGATGCAAGGGAAAAAATGGAAAGAAACAAAGGAGGATAAAAAAAGTGTATTCTGTACAAAAAACGGCCCTTTTCAGAGCTAACCATCTCTAAGAAAAGATCTTTCTTTTCAAATTGTCAGAAGACATACAATCAAAAAAAAGTCATAGGACATAGGAAAGTCAAACTCTAGTTTTTCTGTCCCGAACAAGAAAATGTTACAAAACTGTGGATTTGTCAACAATAAACATTTACCATTTGAAATACAACGATAATTCTGATTGGACAATGTTAATTCAGAGCCAAAACAGCATGAAACGCCGAAGCGGGAAAAACATAGGAGAAAATGACGTCATAAGTCAAGTAGGTCAATCCGTCTGAAAAGCTATAAAACCCAGCGATATTTCCATACATTCATCATTTTCACGATGGAATCTCTACAAAGAAATATAAAGAACTTGACGCGAGCAGCAGAGGGTCTCACCATAAAATTAAAAACCCTCAATCACCAAGTGAAAATGTTGGTAGCTGAGAAGGAGGAGACAGCGAGGAGACAGGCAATGTTTAACAAGAGGTTCCTCTTCATGGACGGAGATTTTTGGGACATTGCCCAAATTTCGACGAAGACAGAGGCAACACCACCACCGCCGCCACCACCACCATCACCAGACAAGGAGGAGGACGTCATCCCATGGAAAGACTCAGAAGGCGGGCAGCAAGCAGCTGTCCAGCCTGCGGAAAAGTTGGGGTTGTGCATAAAAACACAACCTCCAAAACAAAACAGTCCTTTTCAGGACTAACCATTTACCATGAAAATTCTATCTTTCTTCAAATTGTCAAAAAAAAGACTAAGTACAATCCAGTATCAGGCTTTAACCTCTTTGGACATTGGGTTGTACAACGAGCACGAACACATGGACGGTTTGTACCCAGGCTACCTCTCTTTACTACTTCCATATACAAGAATTTTAAAAAAAGTAATAAATCAGCGTTTGTGATAGACAGTTTGCTTTGGATAATGATATAGGGGTAGTGGGGAGTTAAATACCAGTAATACAATGAATTGTTCAATACGGAGGAGCACGTGATAAATACACTAGGTGCTTTAATAAAGGAAAAATACATGATTGTGGACCATACAGCGATAAGTGTCATTGATTAATTTGGGATTGACTCAGAATTGAATCAAGTGACATTTTCATAATGAGCTTTCAGATACTAAATGAAAGTTGTCTTATTGAGGTTAAGGAGCCATTGTTTATGACTTCCAATAAACAAGGCCATTCCGGCAGGAAATGCTATTGTCCACAAATATAATTGGCTTATTATCCACAAATATTTTTGGATCCTACTGAAACTTCTCAGGATGAGGGTAGGGTCATAAGGGTTGTTTCTTTTGAAATATCAGAGGATCCATAGAAAACAGAGGAAAAGGAGTCTAACGAAACATGGCCCCTGGAACAAAATGCTCATTGTGTTGTTAATTCTTAGAATTGAATAGACCATCAGAACATCCATTTCACTTACTTTCATATGTTTATTTTATCATAAACAGCTGATCCATCAGAACCAGAATAGATTCTGTTCATAATGATACACAGTCCGACAGTGAAAAGCAACCTGTCCAAGAACTATCTGAGCCAATGACATCGACGAATAATACGGGTATTTAACTATTAATTATGCAAATATCAGTGTTTGAAGTTGTATCATAGAAATATTTTATCTCGGACATTAAATGCTGGTATCAATGAAAAGGTATCACTTACTAGCCCGAATGTGGCTAAAGAGCCATTTTGAAATTCTACAGAAGAGGTGTTGTGATGACGTGTTTGTTTTCTGTCCATTAAAGGAGTAAGCTGGTAGATTGCAAAAATGCTAAATGAAAAAAAAAAGGGAAAAAAAACTTGGAAATTGGTCAAGCATCTTAGAAAGTTCTGTGCAAGACTTAAAATCAGAAACAAGAATAATTGGTTACTTTAACAAAAATTCCCTTTATTTTTAATACTGTTTGTTGTTATGCTATAGAAGTATTTTCAAACTTTTCGCGTGATTCCAGTAGGCATGCGTAAATAAACTAAAATCAAAGTACTGAAAGTACTGTTGGAAGGCGAGTTTAGAATATAAGAAAGACAGAGTTAGAATATAGGCATAACATACTGAAATACATTTTCCTGTACTTAAATCGCCTCTCCTGATACAGCAAAGTCTACAGAGTTGTGCAATGTTCCTGTGCAATGAAGACCAGTTTACCATCCTGAGTTTTAACAAACTTTTGAAGAAGGCTTGTGAAAATATGTTGAAGAAAATTAAAACGAATTGACTTTTCTGAAACTCCTTTCCATTTCATTTGAAGGAAAAGTTTTATGTGGTAGCAAAGAGTTTTAATTTGCTGTTACCCGTATATGTTTTTACGTTGTATAGAAACTTAGATCTAACCCTCTATTACCCAAATAATGAGTTTAAAAGGTCTAGGAAGAAGGCTTGAGAACTTTTGGTCTGAAAAGGAGAATACGGTGCTAATTGACATTTTTTCCTTTCCCTAAAATGTCTTCCATCCTATTTCATACAGGTTCCATCAATGGTGCCAGATCAAAAAGTTGCTACCTGAAAATGCATTCAATTTTGGAAAGTCTGAATTTTTTCTTCCTGTAAAGAGTCAAGAAAGTTTCTCCTTTTCAAAATTAAGTTTTTAAATGGCCTCTTTCTCAGGATTGTTAAAACTGTACTTGATAGGGTATTGTAAAGGATTAAAGAATAGTTTTTGCTTGAAAATGCAATCAATTTTGATAGATCTAAAACTGTAACTCTGTAATGAGATGGTTAATTTCTTGAAAGTCTTTACCATTTTATTCCATGGACAATTTTATTGAGAGAGTTTTTAGAAAGGTACATTTCTTGAAAGTCTTTACCATTTTATTCCATGGACAATTTTATTGAGAGAGTTTTTAGAAAGGTACATTTTAGAGTATAGAAACTGAGAATCAGCCTTTTAGATCACAATACTGACTTTCAACAATGTTGAAGAAGAGGCTTTTCAAAGCATTGTAGGAAAAGTAGCAAATAATGATAATCAACCTTTTGTTTGACTTTCCTACAATGTTTTCCATCTTAGTAACCCTTTACAAAACCCTTCAGAAAATAACAAAAAATTAGGGCCGTCTACATTAAAGCAATTAGCAGATAATAAGTTAAGAGGAGCTGAAAATGTGCCGTTTTGCTGGGAAAAAGTACAAAACACAGTGGTAAAAAGAGAAAATACTGGTGACTAGCGTTTTTTCCTTTTCCAAAAGTATTTTGAAACTTTTTTTCCCTTGAGGTTGTCAAAATTTCAGTGTCGTTCAGTTAAAAGGCTTTTTTTAAAAATTTGTTTACCATTTTATTTGAAATATACTTTATCAAGACTGAAAAAGATTTTCAAAACAAACGACTTTCAATGTTAGAAACGGAGATTTAACATTTAGATTACAATACATGTGCTGGATTTTAATGACCTTAAAGAATGGGGCTTTTTAGAACGGGAAGGGTATTTTGAAAGCATGCAGGAACATGAGAAAATACTGGCAACGAATATTTTCTCCGTTTTGCGCAATGTTTACCATCCTATTAAGAATAACCAACCAACATCAATTGACGGTTGACTTCCTAGGTCCTAAAAGGAACGTCCGAAGGTGTTCTTCGTTTATACGATTCTTGTAATCTATGACTCTGTTAACCTTTATACTAGAGTGTTGGATTGATGAAAGTGGCATTTCACATCTCGGGAAAAATGCTTAATTATTGCAACCTCACCCTGGGCTGTTTTGGTCGGGCTATTACAAAATAGCTAATCCGATATAAGATTGCATATTCTGTGCAGACTATAGAATCGTCTGCCTTGTCTTTAAAAGAGACAGGCGTAATAAACGATTTAAGGGTTCATTGACATTAACGCTTGTCTTTCATTAATCCCGCGTACATTCAGCTTGTCGGCAAACATGAAAGCAAATTGATTGCCAACTCGTCAATATTGAGATACACCCTTTTCCTTTGTTCGACAGAAATATATCGTGCACAGTTACACAGATACAGGCCCTTGGTCCGTGTTCTTAGAAA
The DNA here is from genome assembly GCA_943736015.1 of Tridacna crocea. NCBI lineage: Eukaryota > Metazoa > Mollusca > Bivalvia > Cardiida > Cardiidae > Tridacna > Tridacna crocea. The sequence goes on from OX031070.1 coordinate 29,873,382, forward strand.
ATCATGAACACGTCCGATGCACTCTAGGACAGTGGGATTCTCCCTGTCAAGTTAATTTTATCATTGTGTTATTCAGTTTTGGAAAAAAGTGTATAGTTGAAGGAAATTCTTTCGAGGAAAATAAATGGGAATATATAAGGTAAAGATTTCAGTTCTAATAATGACGGAGGTAAGTGATTATGATAACAATTCATTGCGATAAGCGTATATTCTTTACCTGACAAAGAAATTTCAGACTAATTTGAAATTGAAAGCACTGATTCATACAGATGACAAATTCAGGGTGGCCCAAATTAGCGACAAAATTTGTTCTTGATAGGGTAGAAACATTGTTGTAACATGAAAAAAAAAAAATGCCGGTTTCCGATTGTAATTTCCCCTCTCCTCTCGATGTTTTTAAAAGCTTGATTTTCAGAGTCGTTTCAAGTGAGCGGTAAAGGGTTAAATATTTATGAATAATTGCTGAACGTTAAGCAACGTGACGACCGAAAGAAGAAGTTAAAATTCTTTGCATGTCAAAACGTTTATAGATCATGTTATTGTCATTTTTGATATAGTAAAATCCGATCATACTCGTATATAAGGAAAGACGCGATCAGACTGGAACCCAGGCTATACATCGGTACATTATACTGACCAGAACTACTTCGAAATAACACATATTGTGATTTCAACTGATTTGCCCTTTTCTTTTCACGGGTCTCCGGAATCAAAACTCGGCCACGCCGATGCGTAACAATAACCTAGTCATTAATCATAAAGTCAAGCACAACTTTGATAGAAGAAAAATATTTCTTTGAAAGAGAAAATTTTGTTTAAACACTTGATGATTCAAAGGAATTTACATGTATTTCATTGAAATTTTACTTCTCACAAAAACGGAATAAGGTTGCTAACAGAGGAAAGGGGTCTCTATCAGCGATACGTCATTCAAAGAAGCTATCCGATTGGTTAGTTCTGGGATCGTAAATTTACATGTACGATCCCACTGGTTAGTTGTTTATGCGTTGTGAAGTGGAAGTAGGTCCGAATGACGTCATGTTAGTAGCTTTCGATTGGCTTATAATAGCTATAGTTTATTTGTTGCTGTAGCAACATGATTGTATCAATGAACTGATCCATTTTGCATTTGCCAAAAACGATTTTTTTTACGAATTGGATTTAATTCCTTCTAGAAACTTGAAGTTTTTTCTTGCTGTTCTGATTAAATTTACAATAGTCCCGACATTATTTTCTTCTAATGTACTCGAGAAGTATCGAACTATTTGAAAGGCGTTTTGATAATGCTGTTCAGAGGCATTTTCAGCAAGCTGCCGAGCGTTGACATATGAAGGCGAGAATGAAAATCTCGCCTTCCAAAAACACAATGATAAATTCCACAGCAGAAATCCAATAGAGCAATAGAGTAAAAAACGCTAAACAAGAGGACCATGATAGTCCTATATCGGTCACCCGAGTACTTATCAGTAAAGGTCTACAATGAAGATGAATAGCAAATATCAAAGTTCAAGGCCAAATAATTCTGATTTCCTTCTTTGTGTCTATGTTTCAAACTTGTGACCCCCAGGGTGGGGTAGGGTCATATGAACAATCTTGGTAGAAGTCCACTAGGAGATGCTACATACCAAATATCAAAGCTCTGCACCTTCTAGTTTCAAAGACGAAGATTATTAAAGTTTTCCTTCTTTGTTCCTATGTTTCAAACTTGTGATCCCCGGGGCAAGGCCAGTTTTGACCCCAGGGGCATCATATGAACAATATTGGTAGAGGTCAACAACATGTTACATAACCAAATATCAAAGCTTTGCACCTCCTAGTTTTAGAAAAAATAAGATTTTCAAAGTTTTCCTTCTTTGTTCCTATGGTTCAAATTTGTGACCTCCGGCGCGGGGCCAGTTTTGACCCCAGGGACATCATATGAACAATCTTGGAAGATGTCTATTGGAAGATGCTACATACCAAATATCAAAGCTTTACATCTTCTGGTTTCAGAGAAGATAATTTTCAAATTTGTCCTTCTTTGTTTCGATGTTTCAAACTTGTGACCCCCGGGGAGGGGCCAGTTTTGACCCCAGGGGCATCATATGAATAAACTTGGTAGAGGTTTACTAGGAGATGCTACATACGAAATATCAAAGCTCTGCACCCTCTAGTTCGAGAGAAAAAGATTTTCAAAGTTTTCCTGCTTTGTTCCTAAGTTTCAAACTCGTGACCCCCGAGGAAGGGCCAGTTGTGACCCCCAGGGTGGGGTAGGGTCATATGAACAAACTTGGTAGAGGTCCACCAGGAGATGTTACATACCAAATATCAAAGCTCTGCACCTTCTAGTTTCAGAGAAGGTTTGTAAAGTTTTCCTTCTTTGTTCCTCTGTTTCAAACTTGTGACCCCCAGGGCGGGGCCAGTTTTGACCCCTGGAGCATCATATGAACAATCTTGGTAGAGGTCTACTAGGAGATGCTACATACTAAATATCAAAGCTCTGCACCTTCTAGTTTCAGAGAAGAAGAATTTTAAAGTTTTCCTTCTTTGTTCCTGTTTTAAACTTGTGAACCCCGGGGGCAGTTTTGACCCCCAGGGACATCATATGAACAATCTTGGTAGAGGTCCACTAGGAGGTGCTACATGTACATACCAAATATCAAAGCACTACGCCATCTAGTTTCAGAGAAGAAAATTTTCAAAGAATATGCATTTTTTTCCCTTTTGGTTGCCATGGCAAACAGTGTTATGCCTCGAATTCAATCTCTTGAACAACTTTGGTATAGCTTTACGCAAGGAACATCCCTGCCAAGTTTCATCAAGATAGGCCCAGTGGTTTAAGAGGAGAAGATGTTTATAAGAAATTGTGGACGATGCACGACACACGTCGACCGACGGACGTTGGGCGATCACAAAAACTCACTATGAGCACTTTGTGCTCAGGTGGGCTAAGTGCTCAGGTGAGCTAAAAATATGAAGATCCTTTTTAACTCCGCCCACAAGTCACGAGTATGTTTAAATGTTACAAAACACTGTATTACCGAATGCTAACCTGTACAGGCATAAAGATTAGGCCTTCACAATGTCGTGTGTAAAACTACTGATGCAATCGAGCTACATGTATATAAACAGATGTGTACACTGTATGGAAACTCTGTACGGGAAATTTCTTCGGTGAATATAAGATGGCGGACACGTGTTATTGACAAAGTAAGTGTCGTATAATTTTGGTCCAGACTTGTTTCAAATTGTATCCCTACAACGAATAAGGTACCAATCTAAAGAGCTTTGATTGAAAAATCAAGGGATCGTAGCTTATGAGAAAACGGGAGTGCCTCTTGTCCGTAATCTTGCGCTGAACATGATGTTTTGATGAAGTTGAAAAACTAAGCGGGAGACCAGAAGAAAACTGGCTTTATTTCATCGAATAGAAAGCTAATGATAAAAGAATGTACCTCGATCGGTGGGGAAATGCCATATTCTGACAACTGTACCAAAATACGATGCTTATATTTACTGATTTAGCTGTTATAAAGTTTTGAAATTTTGTATGGTGTACTCTTCGGTGCAAACCGAAACTAAACTTCTGTACGGTTGGGTGATCGGAATTTCTGTACGCTTCGGTAACAAATATGAAGTCAAAAATCTGTACGCTTCGGTGAAAACGATTAAGGGAGGAAAAAAGGAAATGTACGAACAACCTTCATGGGTCATTTACATGATGTTTTTATGTTGAACTCAAAGAAACGTGATGTATAAATCTTCAACTTCGTACACTAAAATGGCTCGTTATTGAGAAGTGCTGAGCAACATGAACAGAAGCATCTTGTGTGTGTGTGTGTTTGTGTATATATATAAATATATATATATGTGTGTGTGTGTGTGTGTGTGTGGGCCTTTAACATAAAAATAATAAACTTAAGGTTTTTGTCTTGGTCTAACACCAAAAATGAAGAAGCCATCCATAGTATAAACTTCAAAGACGCATTATGTGAAAAGTGAAATATAGAACCGTACCTCCTCTATCATCATTATTGATCAGGATTTCTCCGTGGCGCAGTAGGTAATGTAGATTTTTTGTAACTTGTGGATGGTGTTGGTTAGAACTCAACAAAGGACACTGGTTATGTTTGTATGTCTGTTGCCGACGCTTTTTTAGAGCCCACGCCCAGTGCTGGTGAACACATGAAGCACTTTCACAGCAAACTTTGTGTTGATCGTACCAGAACCAGTTGGAAAGCCATATAAAGCCCGAATCAAACAATGACACATCTCCGAGCTTTGGCTTGACTTTTCAAACACTAAGAAGCGGCAGTGAAAAATGCAATACAAAACTCCTTTTGTGCACTGCCTTGTAGCTATAACTCATTTTTAATTTACATTGATATGGCCAAAGTGATCATTTGTTATTCTTTATACCTTAAGAGACCTTTTAAAAAAGATAATCGTATGCCTGTTGTTAAATTCACATTTAAGAGTTTTGCTTTAGAATAAATTATCCTTTTTTTAAGTTTATTGAAACTGTCAATTTTCATGAAATGATAGAACTGAGAAATTCAGCCTAGAAGAACCATATCTCTCTTTTCATTTAGGGAAAAAACCCACTAATTTCAACCATAATTTTCAAAGTATCAGATCCTTTGACTAGAAACTCTGGATGATTATATAACACACTCAGGCAACTCTGTCTTCATTACATCGTTTTCTAAGTTACGACCCTTATTATCCTTTTGTAAGCATTTCCAAGGGACATTGTCCTTATTCCGTAGCTTTCATTTTTATGTTTCAGTTACACGGATGAGGAACTACTTTAGTGATTTTTTTTTCTTCTGCTTTCAGTGTTCTACTATAGAATTATATACATGGTGCTGAATTGTTTTTGTTACATTCTGTTAATAACATACATGTATTTTTATTTTGTTACACTCCGGTATTTAGTATACCCGAATAAAAGGTCTTGATCGAGGTCATCTGAATATGTTGATACATTGTAGTTTTATCTGGGGATAAGTTTTTTTTTTTTTTCAATTCACACTTATTTTAAACACTATATATTTCAAAATGACTCGTACTTTTCCTTTAGAAAATAGGAATAACAAAGAATTCTCTATGAAACCCGGCGTGACTCATTTTGAGGCATTATACGGTTTTAACATAACAAACAAGATGTAGATTAAATGACACAAATTTGTTTCATGTACTTGTATAAGGAATTCTCGCTGTGCGGGAAATACAAGTATAGACTGTTCTAGCATTTTTCTCCTGTAATCATTTTCACCGAAGCGTTCAGATTTTTGACTTCATATTGGTTACCGAAGCGTACAGAAATTCCGATTACCAAACCGTACAGTAGTTTAGTTTCGGTTTGCACCGAAGAGTACACCATGCAAAATTTCAAAACTTTATAACAGCTAAATCAGTAAATGTAAGAAACATACTTTGGTACAGTTGTAAGAATATGACATTTCCCCACCGATCGAGGCATATTCTTTTATCATTAGCTTTCTATTCGATGAAATAAAGCCAGTTTTCTTCCGGTTTCCCGCTTAGTTTTTTCAACTTCATCAAAACATCATGTTCAGCGCAAGATTACGGACAAGAGGCACTCCCGTTTTCTCATAAGCTACGATCCCTTGATTTTTCAATCAAAGCTCTTTAGATTGGTACCTTATTCGTTGTAGGGGATGCAATTTGAAACAAGTTTGGACCAAAATTAAACGACACTTACTTTGTCAATAACACGTGTCCGCCATCTTGAATTCACCGAAGAAATTTCCCGTACAGAGTTTCCATACAGTGGTGTGGTGTGATTACAATGTATCATCGGTAAAAGGTTTATCTTTAAACTACATATGCAAAAATTAAAAAAAAAATCAGTTTGCTTTGGACAATGAAATAGGGGTAGGGGGAGTTAAATACCAGTAATACAATGACTTGTTCAATACGGATCCACTGCACGAAAATTCAGCTTTACAAAACATCTAAAGATAATGTAATGTCAATATTTATATCTATTTCACTCGTCTTTACTGAAAAAAAGGCAAGGTTAATAAAGGTCATATTTGCAGTAATCTTTAGAAATACTAAAGCCAACATAAAATGTAGTTAATGTGATCTTTACAAGAACCGTTTTTCTGTTATGGGTTATAACGCGATCAATCCTCCCTTTACAACGGGCGTTTATGGCTGGAGGTCTATAAAATAGTTACTGTATGCATTAGTATCTCCATCCAGATACCTGTCTGGCTTTCTGTTTCATTAACGATCCATATGAAGGCTGAAACCTGTTACCAGTTGTCTGAGCACAATCAAAACAGCCTCAAAAGCCTGTTAAAAGTCCGCATTTCCCAAGATGATCAACCATCAGGTTTCAATTCCAATCAAGGAAAACCAAGACGACCATGATGGTCCTATATCGCTCACCTAAGTACTAAGCAGCAAAGGTCTACAACAAATATTATAATTACCAAATATTGAGGTTCAAGGGCTACTGATGATGAAACAGGAGCGGGGAATTGTTGCAAGATATGTAGTCCCACCGCCAGTTGTAAAGAAGGTATAATAGTTGCAAAGGGCAGGCAATGGAACAAACAATTTGATTTGAGACTGCAAAATTCCACTCTGAACAAGCAATCAATACTATTAAAATAAAGATCAAAGTGGAATTACTCAAAATCTATGCTAGTTAGAGTTATTGTTCTTGAACACAGTGCTCGGTAATATCACAACAAACATGCATACCAATTTTGAAGTTGTTCTGACTTGAGATGACAAAGTCATGTTCCGAACAAGCATCAAATGCAGACTCGTGTGAGATTTTATTGAGACAGACATTCTAACTAATTTTCAATTCAGCTTAACAAGAAATATGGACTCAAGAGTGCTCACAAGAAGACTTTTAAAGATTTCCCTCTTTATCTCTATGTGAAATCCGAGACCCCACAACATAGAGCTAACTTTCACACCAGGACCATAATTTGACGTGTTTTGGTAGAAAGACATTAGATGATGCTACATGCCAAGTATGAAAGCTCTAACCCTTATGGTTTGGGAGAAGATTTTCTAAGATTTCCTTCTTTATCGCTATGTGAAATCCGCTAACCCACAACATAGGGCCATTTTCAACAATAGGGCCAAAATTTGAGGTATGTTGGTAGAGGGCCACTAGATGATGCTACATGCCAAATATGAAAGCTCTGGCCAGTACCATTTGCACAAGAAGGTTTTTAAAGATTTCCTTACTTGTCTCTTTGTAAAATCAAAGACCAACAACATAAATTTAATTTTCACACCACGGCCATAATTTGTAGTAATTGGGTAGAGGGCCACTAGATGATGCTGCATGCCAAATATAGAAGCTCTAGTCCTTACGGTTTGGGACAAGAAAATTTTCTAAGATTTCCTTCTTTATCTCTATGTGAAATCCAATACCCCACAACATAGGGCCAATTTCCGCACTTGGGTAATAATTTGTAGTATTTTAATATAGGGCCACTAGATGATGCTACATGCCAAATATGAGAACTCTAGCCCTTACGGTTTGGGACAAGAAGATTTTCTAAGATTTCCTTCTTTATCTCTATGTGAAATCCGAGAACCCACAACATAGGGCCAATTTCAACACTAAAGCCATGATTTGAACTTTTTTGGAAGAGGGTTACTAGATAACATGCCAAATATGAAAGCTCTAGCCTTACAATTTTGGACGAGAAGATTTTTAAAGTTTTGGTGCAAGACACCGTCGCTAGCAGATTATAATGCGCTAAGAAATATATCACAGACTTCACTTGGTAAATAATCATATGGTTCCTGTTCATACTTACAAAGCTGAAAAGAATATGTATGGACGCATTTCTTTCTTAATAATCTATTTTCACCCCGCCCACCCCCGCCCCCATTACACGAAGGATAAAGAATTTTCCTACTAATCTGCTTTTCACAGCTTGTTACATGACAGTTTGTTGAATCTTCAGTAACCAGTCGCATCGTATAATCAAAACATGTTAACACATGTAAAATCTAAAATTACCATATCAAGAAAAATGAATTGACATTTATATATCCACAGCACGATTTATCTAACAGGCAGATCTCTCACAATAGCTTGAATTGCTGATTATGTAATCACAGAAAGTGTGGCACTGGTTAAAATCATTTGATTCAAGAGGGTATAAAGGTCTTAAAATTAATTTTCTTTTTTAAAATCAGAATAGGTATAGAAGAATTAAATTGATGATCCACGTACTTAACTCAATTTCTTACTTTAAGTAAGACCTCAAATTCCTCCGCATAATATCTGGTGTCTTAGCAGACAGAGACAGTGCAGCCTGATCCTGGATCTCCCAAGGTTGATGCAACTTGAGGGTTTTAATAGTTCTTAAAAGAGTGAGGGTTACACGCTGTATATCAAGCTTTTGGGGGAAAATAAAGCGAAAATGTGATGTGGACAAAAATTATTAATTCCGGGTACTACTAGTATTTAGCATACCAATCGAGCAGCAATAGAAAAAAATATGCCGTAAAATGTGTTAAAATAAAAAAAGACAAAATAGTTTAACAAATCGATTTTAAGTATCGGATATTAAAAAAAAAAACGTCAAAGTGTATAAACCATGAATAATTACTGTTACCAAGTCACAGACTTACTACGTAAGTCCAATTTACTGAACATGTCTGTTACCGAAATATGTGTCATCGTCTGCACTCTCTCGGAAATCGTGCCCATGCAAACAGTGAGTGACTTCGTACATAAAGTTTCCAGTTTCTTTTTAGTTTATCCAATTTGTTAGTTTTTAACTTGTTTTATTGACGTTGATTGCTGTAAATCATTAAACAGTTGAAAATTTAACGAGAAATCCAGCGTCCATAGCAACCTATATCGATCGTTGCAACTTCTAGCGCATGCCCATAGGCTGTCTATGACTGCAGACGAATATACACGATGCAGTGTCGGAAATTAATGATGTTGAGATGACCATCACGCTTTCACTTGTATAAGTCTTCCAATTACTGGTGACTAAGTGAAGAGTTCTAATATTGTATATACTTTCGTTTTACATCAGTTTCGCAGGGTAAAATACAATTGAATTTTGAGCAACAATATAGCTTTAAAGAAAATCTAAAACAGAAGAGAAATATGCAAAAGTCTGAAGAGAAGAAAATTCAGAAGATTCAGAAGAAAGCAATTAAGCATATTCAAGATTGCATTCGTTTTAAAGGAGATAACAAGTATAGTGAAGGAGAATTATTAATACAAAAAATAATCCTGTACAAAAAAAAAAAAAACAAGTTCAGCTTGGATGAATATTATGGCCCATGTCCTTCCTTCATACAACGGATACATCTTGGGAGTTCAATTCAAAACCACCAAAAAATTGTCGTAAAACTGTTAATCCAACAACCAAAAAACGATATCTAGTTCTGCAAGCTAAACAGATGCTGGTGAAGTTGAAGGATCCAATATGCTTCAAAAGGAAGTATTTTCAAATATGAGGGCAGATGAAGTGAGCAAATCCGCTCAAGAAGATAATTTGATTTACAACCTTGGAGAAGTATGGTTCGCAAAAGGCATTGGGCACAAATTGCAATGAGGTAGGGATAGCTCTTTCCATATGCGACAAGCAGCAAATTTGCTAATGGCTTGCAGGAACTGTTTGAACTTTCCAGATCTAGACATGTTTAAGATGCTGACCATGAAATACTTTGATAAAATTGTTGAAGCAACTTTAGATTTATGTGGAGAAAATGAGAATGGCGACCTGACCCTTCCAAGCACAGCAAACAAAATAGGTTTTGACTTGGCTAGATTATTAAACTTGAAATAAGGACTTATTTAAGGGATAGAGATGAATATGGCAAAGAAGAATCTGATGGTTGTCTTAAGTTGATGAAGATTCAGTGGGCAACTACAGTATCCAAACGGGTCGCAGAATTGGTAATGTTGTTGGGTCGTTTCCTTCCCTTTAAAGTAAATATGGGTGGGTTCTTAATTTTTGGGGAACTCCAGGAAAGTGACAACTACATTAAAGTTTCTTTCTATCCTTTAATCACCTTACTTCAGAGTCTGAACATCTCTACCCTAAAAAGGTATGTAAAAAACGACACTAAATAAAACATTGCAGCAAAAGTAAAATATCACAAAAGAATAATGAATGAATAATTTCAGTCACTTTTATGCAGTGTAGTTTAAGGCTGTAAAGGATTATTATGTCAGTTGCTGACATACAAATCCTTTACCCTTAGCTAAACAAACAAGCAAACAAATAAAGCAATACAAAACATGGTTTTGAATATAAACTATACAAATAGTAAACAAAGCTCTTTTGCTAACTAATCTTATCACAAGGTAAGTTTAATCTAAGGAAAAATGACAAATGCTAAATCAAAGAACTTCTCATTACAAAATAACAGCAAGAACATGTTCTTACCAATTTGAGGAACTGAGTGAGTTCACATTCCGCACTGTTTCAAGTAAGTCTAATCTCTGTCTCTCTCTCTCTTTCAATGTGACTGCAAGTGCTGAAAATATTAATAAAAGATGTGCAAGCCAGGGAAAGGTAAGAAGCTAGTTACAAAGAGAAGTGCCATACTGTTCAAAATACAAAACGGAAATACTCTGGGAAAGCAGGATGAGAACAACTGTTAAGGGTAAATTGGTCAAACAATTGAAAGACTTCCAAAACCTTCAGCAAAAAGGTAAGACTTGAGAACTATGAGAAAATCATCCCAAAATGGCAACTTACATGAAATCCTTTCCTTTTTTCCACAATGATTTGTAATCAAGTGATCAAACAATGGTTTTCCAAGTAAACAACTGACAGACTGAAGCGGGAATGAAAAATTCAAAAGGTCATGTGATTGATTGGAGGGAAATGGTCGATCAAGTGGAACACAGGTAAATGCAGACTGACCAAATAGGCATGTCATATTAAAAAAGTGACCCTACTACATGCTTCCCTGGCCTTTAAAATGACGTCCCGTCGTTGTCATGTCAAAAAATGTCATACTGTTAATACGTTAGTAAGTTAATACTAAATACTACAATTTAGTATCTCAAATAATGGCATCATCAACTCCAGAAGCTGAAAATTTCTACATCAGCAACAATTATATGAAAAATACATTCATAAACTGTCCCTCCTCCTCCTTGTTGAACATGCGTCCACGCCAATTAACAGCAATCAGTGCATCTACTTGAATGTTTCTGAAATTTCCCACTCATATCCTGCTTCTCTGTAATTTGACATGGTAAAAGAATCTCATGATACAGTAAGACAATGAAAATAACATGCAAATGAAATAAATTATTTGATTATTGCATCTAATACACTAAAATCAACATTCCTTTCCATCTTATCTAAAATTCCAGAGGACATCAACATGTTGAATGCTTCAAGTTTTTAGTCGTGTGGTCTCACATTTGAAAAGAGTCAAACAACGCTGGCTGTTTTCTTGTTCTAGTAGAACGTCTAGGTGTCGGAACGAGTTCTAATCTTTCTCCATCTGCCTCTCTATTTTCACTCCCCACCATTTCTCATTGTTCTGACTCATTTCTCCGCATGTCACACTGTTTTCTCTGTAGTTCTTCTTGTCCCTGTTCTCTTATACTCCGATCTCTGTCTTGTTCGGTCGTCTCCTCTTGTTGTTGTCGTGACAGCAGCCTGATTTTCTTCTATTCTCTCCTCCTCTCCATTCTGTTGTTGAACTTCCTGATTTCTCTCGGAGCTATCAGTACTTTGCTCATTTCTAGAGCACTTTTCATTCCTCGCCTCCTTTATTTCTTCTTCGTCTTTTTCTTCTTCAGGAGCATGGGCGTCCCCATGTAAGTTTGTGCTATCCACAAATCTCAACCCTGATTCTCTTCTGTACTCTTCAGAATCTGATTCTTCACTAGAACCTGTCTGATCTTTGGTTACGTAAACATAACTCTTTTCTTCTTCACTCTTTTCTCTCTTATTCTAGGTGGCCACCTCTATTTTCTTCTCAAGAGATACCTCTTTCTTGGAAGCGGTCCTCTTTCTCCTAATGGGAAAAGATGATTTCTGTGTAGGGTCTTTGTCGTTGATGATGTTTCAGACTTAACCTTGTACACAGGAATCTGATCATTTGGCTGATCTGTCACAATGTAGACGTCTTTTTCAAACCTATCCTGGATTTTGTGATTTCCTTCAAATGCTAGACCTTTTACCAGGACTCTATCTCCCTTTGCTAGTTTGGCAGCTTTGGCCTTCTGGTCATAATAATTCTTTTGTCTCTCCTTTGAGCTTTCCAGATGTTTCTCAACAATTTTCCTGGTAGTTTCTATTCTTTGTTTCAAGTCATCTATATACTGCTTTGTCGATTTGGTGTTATTATCCATGACTTGCTCAAATAGGGAATCAATGGGTAATTTTGGCTTTCTCAGTACAGTTGTAGGCGTAGACTAGCGAATTTACCTATTTTTTCCAGTCTGTTTTCTGCTCGGTTTTCAAAGTTCCTAACATTCCTAGCAAAGTTCTGTTAAATCGTTCTGGACCTGAGTTTCCCTGTGGATGATAGATTGATGTTCTGGTTTTCTCCATATTGGTCAAATGGCAGAGTTCTTTTATGATGTTGGATTCAAAATTAGACCCTTGATCTGAATGTATTCTATTGGGTATTCCGTAGTGGAGAATGAAGTTGTTGTAAAATGTTTCTGCTGTGGTCTTTGCTGTTTGGTTCTTGGTCGGAATAGCCATAGCAAATTTGGTGAAGTGATCAGTTATGACCAAGATGTTTGAAAATCCTCCTTTTAATGAAATCCATGCATACCAATTTCAAGGGATAGCTGGTGTTTATGTTGACTAAAGGAGCTCTTATGTCTGATCCACTCTTCCGACGAATACATCTATCACAATGTTCTATCCATTTCTCAGTATCCTTAGTTATTCCAGGCCAGAAAAACCTTTCACGCTAGAGTCCAAGTGTTCTGCTACGTCCAGGATGTCCTACTTCATTATGGAGGCCTTTCAGGACCTCGTTCCTCTAACAGGGTGGAAGAACTAGTTGTTCTATGATCTCTCCATCCTCTTTTATACTTTTGTACAAGACTCCTCTTTTCATGACAAAGTGTTTATGTTGTCTCTTCATAATGAGGTCGTCTTTTGACATAATACTGGAGGGCATTCTCTTGTCAATGACAGCAGTTCGCCACTTTTCTATGACTCTATCAAGTCTTTGCAGTTTTCTGATCTCCCGTAATTCTATTTGTGTCATAGGGAGTCCTTGTTCCTCTGTAGCTTCTAAGATGTTGATATTGGAACAGGTGGTCTCAATAAGAGGGTTCACATCTGTACAGCTACATATTGTCTTCACAACATCATCTTTCACTTTAACTCTTTCTCCCTCACCGCTTAGCTTCTCGTGCGGGTATCTGGACATTGCATCTGCATCAGTGTTATTGAGTCCAGCCCTATAGTAGATGTCAAAGTTAAATTCTCCTAGTGCAGAGGCCCATCTCTGTCCTGTTGCATCTAATTTCGCGCTGGTTAATATGTAGGTCAGCGGATTGTTGTCTGTCAGGACAGTAAAATGGTTCAAAGCCAACTAGTCGGAGAATTTCTCTGTCACGGCCCATTTTAATGCCAGAAATTCTAGTTTGTAGGCACTGTAATTCTTCTCTGACCTCGATAAGGCTCTGCTGGCATAAGCTATTACTTTCTTCAATTTCCCGTCATGTTGGTACAGAACAGCTCCAAGAACTTGTTTTGATGCATCTGTATGCAGTTCAAAGGGCTTCGAGAAATCCGGATATGCCAGAATTGGAGGTTTTGTCAGAATTTCTTTCAGGCTTTCGAAGATATGCTGCTCGTTTTCTGTCCAGGTCTATGGTTTCTTAGTGGTCTTCTTTTTTGAAATTATAGGAGATAGTAGGTCTGCAAGTGGTCTGGTAATTTTTGAGAAATCTTCTATAAATCTTCGATAATAACCACAGAATGCTAAAAATAATCGCAGCTCATCCTGGTTAGATGGTGTTGGCCAATTCTTTATTTTGTCGATTTTAGCTGGATCTGTTTCAATTCCCTTTTCACTGACAATGTGTCCTAAAAATGGTACTTGGTCCTGGATGAAAAAACATTTTTTCAGGTGATAACTTAAGATTGCATTCCTTAAGCCTGGTGAAGACTAGATCTATCCGTCTTAAATCTTCCTCAAATGTGTCGGAGAAAATGATCAGATCATCTAAGTAAATGACACAGATGGACATATAATCTCCTAAACATTCCTCCATTAATCTCTGGTAGGTGGTTGGTGAGTTTGAGAGTCCAAAAGGCATCTTGACATACTCACAGAATCCTAAGTTTGCCACACTGAAGGCTGTCCTTTATGTATCTCCCCCACTTCTACCTGATGACAGCCACTCTTCATGTCTATCGTGGAGAAGTACTTGCTACCCTGTGGAACACCTATCTTTGGCAGGGCGTAAGCATCCTTAACACTTGTATTGTTAAGCATTCGGTAGTCCACACACATTCGTAATTTTCCGTTTCTCTTTCGGACCAGAACTACGTTTGATGACCAGGGAGATTTTGACTTCCGAATAATGCCAGTAGAGAGTAGCTGCTCTATATGTTGCCGAACCTCGTTTATCATGGCTGGAGGTATCCTTCTGGTCTTTTGTTTAAAAGGTGTCTCAATGATCAAGTCAATTCTGTATTTAATTCTGTCGCAAAAGCCAATGTCTGAATCTCCTGTAGAAAATATGTCTACATGTTTCTCCAGTAACTCGTTGATTTCATGAAGCTGGTCTGTACTCAGTTCCTTCTTGGTATCTATATGGACCTGCTTCAACGTCTAATTTTCCTCTATCTTATCTACGTGATCTTTCTTGTCTTCCACTTTCACTGGTTGCAGTTCACATAGTATACTCTTTGGAGAAATGACAACGCTGTTTGTTGTTACATTTGAAATGGTCACGTTTACGGCTTTTGTCTTTCCATGTTCGTAGTTAATTATTTCAGGAGAAATGTCGACGTAGTCATGTAAGGAAGAGTCTGATGATTCGTGTAGGAGAGCTGTTGTTTTGGGATGGCCTATTTCTTTGTCGGTAACTCCTTTTATTGTCCGTGTTTCATTTGGTCCTAAAATGATCTTCTGTGGTTCTGCCGATCTTATAAGAGCAATTTGATTGCCATTCTTCCTTAATTCCCTGTCTCTGAGGACCAAACATCTAAATGCAAGATACCACGGCGTTTGTAATGCAGCACATTGTAAAAATTATGTCCAAAGTTTTCTTTACATTCCTGTAAAAGTATGTCTAGGATGTTGGTTCCAAGTATAACAGGCGTGTCTCTGGAGTATCTTGTGTCTGCTGTTATCAAAAATAAACATGAAGTTGTTTTAGATCCAGGGATGCCGTCTGTAATTGACAGATTTGCTTCAATGTAGCCAGAATAGGGTAGTTCTTGTCCATCAGCGCACTCAACTTTAATTAGGTTGTCCAAAGGTTGTAATTTAATTTCAGGTAGCCTTTCTTTATAGAATGATTCTGAAATGGTGCTGATGCAGCTTCCTGTATCTACCAGAGCTTTGGTTTTATTACTTTCCAACTCGATTTTGACTTCATTTGTTGTTCCAACTAACTTTGGGTCTTTTTGTCGTGTGCCAGAGTTCGACCCTCCAACTGAGGCACATATTAGTTTGGGCAATCTTTTGCTATGTGTCCATATTGTTGACAGTTATAGCATTGTCTTCTCACTGCATTAGGACAATCTTTCACCATATGGCCTTTTCCATTGCAGCCAAAACAGGTAGGTGTAAATGTTGATCCTAATGGTCTCTGTTTTTTATCGCCTGTCCGACTATGACTATCCTGTCTGTAAAATCCTTCTTGTTTCTGTCTCCTGAACTTTCTTTGCCCAAATTGCCCTTGACTTTGTTTCATGTCTTCTTGCTGCTTTTCAATCTTCTCTATCCTATCGTTTAACTTTTGTAGCAGCTCTTTAACTTCACCAAGTTCTGACGGTTTCTTTTCTATATTGACTTGGGCATGGCATGGCCTCTGGCTAGTAGAAGTCAAGTCGGCTTCTATTTTTCTAAGTTCTATCTTGAACATGTCATAATCATGGATGACATCATTCTTGTATGTAACCATGTGCTTGATTTCCAATGTTAATCCATGGTACAGTACCCGCTGCAAAATCGTGTCATCTTGAGGCAATGCACCAATTGTGACCGCTTGCGAATAAATTTCCTCCAGTCTAGTAGAGTACAGTGTAATCGTTTCCTTTGGCAACTGCTGACATGAGTAGAATTTACTTAAAATACTCTCTTTCGACTCTATAGTTCCGTAAACACTTTGGAATTTCTGAAGTACAGCTTCGAGTGTTACTCCAGGACCTTATCTCCTGAGTATGTCAGCTGCAGTGCCTCTAACAGCTCTTCTGAGGCCTAATAATATTTGCTCTTTAGTGTAGGTTTTGTCGGACAACAGCGCATCTATTTCGTAGCGAAATGTTTCCCACGTTGCCTCACCTTTGTTGTCTTCCCCGTAAAATATTGATACGTTGGGGTAAGAATGACTGCCTGTTGAAGTTGCTTGACCTGAGACAGCTTTTCCAAATCTTGTCATGAATTGCAATAAATCCTGTGACGTTTCAATATGAGGAGTCAAATTAAGTTCATGGAAAGCTTTAACAATTTCTCATCCTGTTCTGTCAATCCTCCAGCTGCTATTCTAAGTTTATTCCCCTCTTTCTCCTCTAAATCCTTGTTGGCCTTAATTGTGCTGTCCTAAATGGGTTAGGTAAAATTATGTCACTAATATAACAATGTTAGCTCCTTGTATCACAATGTTGAATTGCCAGACTGTCTTTCAATTTTAATGATGAATTCTTGGCACTTTTAGGTAAGTAGGTAGCACTGAAATCTCCTATCAAAATGTTAATTTGCCAGACTGTATATCAATTTATTGAATTCTTGGCTTGTTATGTATCAAACTAAGTGGTCTCAATCATACTTTTTATCACAATTAGTGAATGTAAAGGCTATTTAATAACCTGTCACTGTCACATTTAGCAACAAATGATGAAAGTAGAATTATCCAGAGATAAATCAGTTATCTCCCTTTGTGATCACACTTCACGATGTTTGTCTGTACTAAACACATAGAGTCAGGAAAGCTGATGAAAGTAGGGTTAACCTTATAATAGATCACGGTTATCTCCCTTTGTCGTAACACTTCACAATGTTTGTCTTTCGTAGACTCACTGCACTATTATCACGAAATAACACTACATGGTCGAATTCGGACCACAAATAACGCGTCACTTTCAAACCTCGTGTAGGTATACCTTATATTCACCATATAAATCACAGTAGATCTACTCCACAATAGTTGGGGGTGTCAAATCATACAAGGTACCGTTAAACACAAATCAGATCTGAATTATTTAAACAATCTATGCTAGCATCAGTTTTGAGAATGATATGAAATTAGATTTTTAATTTCATAGCACAAAATCACTAAGTGATTGTATAATATTACACAGAAGAGAATTTCTACTGCATAATTTAGAAACAAATGAAACCTGCAAAAAAATATTCCAATTTAGACAACAAATAATTATTATCAAATATGTGGGTCTAAATACCTGTAAAATTTTAGGCAAGCAAGAAAAAACAAATAATAATCTATCAGTATTTAATCGCTGTAAAGCTGAAAATGAGACAAACAATCAATGAAAATATCCTGTTAGTTACCAATGTTAATGGGTTAATTCAGTCAGGTCCAGTTCTTTTATTTGTCAAGTCGACAAACCCAATGAAAATCTATGACACAAAAGCAAGGACCAATCAAAATACAGCTTTCAAAGTAACCGGCCAATGAAAATACAATATGCAAATTAGGTAAACAGGAAGTGAGGCCGGGAACCAGCTGAAAAAACTTGAAATGGGGTCTAGAACAATTGATTTTCAAATAGGGTACCAGAAAAATTGAATGATGGGAAGTATGGAAGTGGGGTTCACAACCAGAAATTCAGGTAAGAAAGGGGTGGTAGTGTTGTCAACAAATACTATAAATCAACCAATCAGAGTAAAGGTCAAAGGTCAAAAGAACACTGTAGTTTATGGATTTTAGCACTGGCCAAACAATGAGCAATTACTATCTTTTAACTTTCAAAGTAAGAAACAAAGCAGATATAGGGGCACTTTGGTGAAAAATGTGAAGAGAAAAGCAGTAAGGCAACCTGAGAAAGTAAGAAAGAAAGAGATTTGTTACCGAGAAATAGTGCTAACAAAAGTGAATTTCTCTCTCAAAAAAATCTTTCACTCAAAAAATGTCTTTCTCTCACAAAAGATAATGTACAGACTAAGATTAGATTTAAATAATTACTAGGAGATAACAAAGCATGAGAATGTAAACTAATAAAGGTGTGAAGTGAAACTACTCTGCATGGATGATCTGAGTCACTTAGACGCAGTGCATTCACACAGTAGCAAATACGTAAATCGAAACTGTAGAGCCAAACAGATCAGACTGAGTCAAGAATGAAAATGCGTCTGCAAAATTTAGACTTTGTTACCTGTACAGAAAATACATATACATGTACTTACAGTGACCAATCCTATATCCTATATATCACTATATTGACACTTACCACTAAACTTAAATAAAACTAAAATGGAACTAGCACAATTTCTAGAGTTAATGGTCCATGGCCATGTATCTATTCCTCATGAAATCCGTCACAGTCTCAGGCCCTCTCCCTCCTGGCGATGGAAATATCTGTCCTCAGAATTGAATAGGTAAGTAAAAGGTGCATAAAGGGTATCCTCCAGGTATGTCTACAGTTATGTTCACTCAAGCATCACCATGTGAGTACTACTGTCCAAAGGGGTAAAATGTAAATCCTCACTTCATCTCCATGGTCAAAAATCACTTCCACAAATATTCTAAAGTCAAATTCCAAAATATTCCAAAAATCACGTTGGGCGCCAAATGTAGGGTCGTTTCCTTCCCTTTAAAGTAAATATGGGTGGGTTCTTAATTTTTGGGGAACTCCAGGAAAGTGACAACTACATTAAAGTTTCTTTCTATCCTTTAATCACCTTACTTCAGAGTCTGAACATCTCTACCCTAAAAAGGTATGTAAAAAACACCAAATAAAACATTGCAGCAAAAGTAAAATATCACAAAAGAATAATGAATGAATAATTTCAGTCACTTTTATGCAGTGTAGTTTAAGGCTGTAAAGGATTATTATGTCAGCTGCTGACATACAAATCCTTTACCCTTAGCCAAACAAACAAGCAAACAAATAAAGCAATACAAAACATGGTTTTGAATATAAACTATACAAATAGTAAACAAAGCTCTTTTGCTAACTAATCTTATCACAAGGTAAGTTTAATCTAAGGAAAAATGACAAATGCTAAATCAAAGAACTTCTCATTACAAAATAACAACAAGAACATGTTCTTACCAATTTGAGGAACTGAGTGAGTTCACACTCCGCACTGTTTCAAGTAAGTCTAATCTCTGTCTCTGTCTCTCTCTCTCTGTCAATGTGACTGCAAGTGCTGAAAATATTAATAAAAGATGTGCAAGCTAGGGAAAGGTAAGAAGCTAGTTCACGGGAGTAATACCAAAATCGCTACCTGTGCTGTCGACCGAGCCGGTACTGCGTAAAGCTGCTGTCGACCGAGGAATACGGTTTTCGACCGAGCGTTACGGCTGTCGACAGGGGGACAAGGTGATTTAAAGACGCTATAAGTGTGTAATTTTACTCTATGTTTCTATATTTTTGGGTTCAAACAGTTTGAAATATTTTGCTATTGTTTTAAGTGTTTTGGAAGTTTGGCTAATATCCTGTTATAACGCTGAGCGCAGTTAATCGTGAAAATATGTAAAATAAGTATTTTCGGGGAAATGCGTGATTCTTATTCAGTGTCATGGCAAATCGAGGGCGGTACAATGCAGATATATCATAAGTATACATGATTACCTTTTATTTGTGTGTGTGCATGCGCTTATATGCATCTATGGCACCTTTTATGTTTTCGCTGATACTGTTGTCGATGATCTGAAAATTTGCCGGGTACGGTTGTCGACGTTACTGGATACGGCTGTCGATGATTGATCCAGAATGCAACCGAAAGATTTACTGGGAAATAACCAGTTAAACAATAAAATTTCTGTTACATTCTTCGTCAGTCATTGTGTTCTTAGAAAGGGTTACAGCTTGTTGATTCAGATGTCAGTCTAGACGATTGTGTCGCTACTAGTGCTATGATTCATTTATATGGGGCTGATTTCAACGAATAAAATGGATGTATACATGCAGTTTGTACGTCCTGATAAATGCAAAACACCGTTGTGTATCCGTACTTTTTGGCACAAGCATTTACTCATGTGTAAAATCAATTTAAGTGCTGTGGTTTGTGCACTATTCAAGAACATGCAATTAAGCAGATAGCAATGTTTAGTGTTTGGTGCGGACCGTTTAGTTCGACAATTCTGACCAACAGCTTGTAAGGAACCATTAACTCTGCAGTTATCGTATGCGAAATCAGTTTTACATGTGAGCTGTGAAGTAGGAAAATAGCAGTTATTGCATATGCGTACAGCAAAGGTTTAGGCTATCCTGCGCATCCCCATAGTCTCTTTTCTCTAATGGAATCAGATCATCATACAACATACGGGAGTAGCCAAACTTTCCATTTTCTGGATTTAGAGTTACTTTACGAAATTGTAGGGCCTGTGACGGATGCATTGAGCGCGCAATGTTCAATGACTTCGTGACGGGCAGTGCACTTATACGAACAGTAGTAGCTTTTTTTTTTTTTTAAACATTTCGACGTTACATCAAAATGCGTCACTGTAGGTCCAGGAATGGGCCCAACTAGTATACATTAACCTGAAAATACACATGTTACGCCTTCGTGGACTAGACAGACAGACAGACGGACGGACAGACAGGTTTTACTCAGTCGATGTCAAGGTCAAGGCGTGGTAGAAAACAAAGGGATAAACTAAAAGTGGACTCCAAATAAAATCTAAGAATTTGAACCGGAAAAATAAAAGAATACCAAAGGCTGATATAAAATTCAACACAAAGAATAATTTAATTTACTGAGGTTGATCTATACATATAATCTTGAGCAAACAACAATTTTCAATATCAATAACCTTAACAATACGTCAGGATGCAAAATACATGTAAATACAGTTGAATATGGTGTAATCCTATTTTCCTAAACTTTAACGCATGAAAAAGTCAAAGTAGATCTAGGATGCTTCTTATAACATAAAAAAATACGATTAATTCCAAATAATCAATGAAATTACTCCTAAGCAAATGTTTGTACCGAAAAGAGTTAAGTTAAATAGTTTACTGTTATAAATAGCAAGCTTAATTTCGAATTCAAGCCAAATAATAATAAACGGGTGCTACCAAAGAAAACAAAATGTGGAGTCCTCGAATCCCGAAAATGCGGGGTTTATATAGCAAACGCTTCCCGCATCCCGAAATGCGGGATTCACGCATTTCCAGCATCCCTCAACTGCGGGATTCACGCAATTTCAGGATTCCCACAGCTGCGGGAAGAATAAAACTGCGTGCATCCCAGTGATCCAAAGAAATTGCCAAATAAGGAACTCTGCAATGTGGTCTCAGACAAATAAATGGGACATTTACATCGAAATATTACGTTAAGGGGAAGATTTAAGCCTAAAACACAGATTTACCTCTATGGATAAAGGTTAAAAAGTTTGCAGCTTCAGTACGTTGCCAAGGGTAACAATCCCAAGATGCAACTCGCACAATAAACAAACCAAAATGGCGGCCGACCTGGTTATCTGCTGTGTCCATCGTAAAGCTCTAAACCCAGACAGACGCGCACTGACAATCAGGAAAGACATCACAAACAGGTCATAAAATGAAAGTAAGAAATCACTAGGTAGGTCTGATAGATGATTTATCTTGCATAAATGAGACAATTTGGATAGATTAGACGCACTCAAAAACATCCGTACTCAAATAGAAATACGACTGAAACCTGAGCGCTACATTACCCCCCTCTCAGCATGACAAAGCTCCGACTGTCATGCTAAAATTTGTAAAAACAGAACATTTTAAACTAGATAATGAATTTATACCATCAAGGGGTGGTACTGTCCCTTTAAGAGTAAAAAGTGGCAGTGCCCCTTTAAGGCATAATTTCCACAACAAGGTCTATCAAGGGTGTAGCTTCAGTTTTCACCCATAATTTAAATGACTTAAAGGAAATGCTCACGTGTAATACTTGGAGCAAATATATGAAATTCACAAACAATTTTACACAATTAATCCAAACCATCACTTAAGCACAGTGTCCATCACAGTTCTTTGGATTTATAAGTACCGGCACTGTCTATATATACTTGAGCACTCAACTAAATTAAATCACACTTTTTGATTTGACTTAAAAGATCATAGTTATTTGCTACTATTCACTGTTTAAACTTGCACAACTTAGATTAAATGTCCTTTCATTGCTTAATTAAGTAAAATTAATGATCAAATTAACACCAGTATTCATTAAATGGGAAACAGTCTTTGCTTAATGCACTAAGGAAATTAAACTTTAGCCTTAATAATATGGCACAGTGCCACTTCATTTTTTTTTTACTCAGCTTTAAAGATGTATAAAATATAGATTGTCACTCGTAACTAATGGATAACAAATGTTTATCAGGAATGATTAATTGTCCATTTTTATAACTGCAGAACAGGTTGAACGGGAAGACATGTGGATCTATGATAAAGGGCCAATCAAAAGTTGTCTGGTTTTAGTGGCGTTGTCTTTTGTTTTCAGGGTACACCCTCCCAAGAACTGACTTCATACTGTGGCCATCATGATTCTCCTTGCTCTTTCTCTTCTTGTCCCCTCCGTCATTATCGGATTCGTCACGGGAATGGGTCTGGGAGGGTTTGGATTTCTCATCGGACAGCTTCCTCACCAGCCTGGTTAAATTGTCCAGCGTGTTCCGCATACTAAGGGTGGTCTTCTCCAATACACGAAGGGTCCTGGTGTTGCTGTCTATATTGTCAGCCATCTTTGTGGCAAGCGTCTGTATAATTCCAACCCAAGCCGGCGTCTCGTCCTGTAGTGTACACTGGGTAGAGGCCGTTGCAAATGATGTGGTAGGCCTTTGTGGGGTTATGGCGGGGGTCGAGGTTTCAATGCTGCCCAGGAGTTGAGGTAGTATGTTTTCTTCCTCAGGCTTCTCGTCCAACAGTGGGGTTGGTGGGACGGAAAGGTACCCGATCCTAGGGGTGTTAAGGGCTGGCCCTGGATTGACACAATTCCTCATGGCTCCCTGGGTAGTTGTTTGAGGCATCTTTGCCGGCGTATAGACAGGGTCATCGGGCACTTGTAATACAATCCTCCTTGGTGTTCCGTTTGCAGGTGGCACATTAGGATGGGCAAGGCCGCTCAAGTGGCTAAGGTTCTGTGTCAGTACAGCTGCCTGCCTGGGAATCGAGGCTGGTGGCATACTTGAGGTTTGACTGGCTGCAGCACTCGTCTGGTTTTTTAGGAGTGAGGCAAGGAAGTCTGCTGACACCTGGACGACCGTATCAGACTGTCTAGGCTTGCTCACCTTTTCTGCCACATGTGGACCAACTGGTGAGATCAGTGTGTTGACATACGCCTCCAGACTGTCGAATGACTCGTCTAGCCCAGTTGACACTGCAACGGTTGGCTCCTCTTCATCAGCTGGGCGAGTAATCGTTGCACTAGCAGGCCTCACCCTCTGCAGGAAGATGTTGTGTGATTCTTCCTGAGACATCGCCTCCATGTCGCCGTCTCCCACTACATATGGATGAGGGTTCCTTACTAAGTACGGGCTGCTGTCAATGATACCCTTCTCAGTTGTAAGCATCTGGTGCCTCTTGTACTTCGACACGTGCTGCAAGAGCTGGGACTCCTCGTTGCATCGGAAAAGGCACAAGGTACAATAGTATGGCACCTGGTCCAGCGAAAGATGATACTTCAGGATGTGATCAGCCACCCGGTACTTTACGTCCACCATCTGGTTGCCCATCTTGTTGCATCTGGTGCATCTGTAGGCTCGTCCCTTCTTTTTGGCTTTCTCGGAGTCAGTTCGTAGCATGGTGTTCTTTCGAATAGGATATCTGAAAATACAGAAGGTTGGACAACCAGGATTACCCATCAGTAAGCAATTTGTATTTTAAATGTAACCTACATCTTCGTTTTTAGACTTCTGCAGAATTTGACTTTACGGTTGCTACCTTCAACGTTCACAAGGTAAGTTGAATTTTGTTTTTATTCCTAATCATGCTCAACAAAGTTATTGCTACCGGTTTAAAGTGGAGGATTATACCATATCCTGATACAAGACTCAACAGGTAACAATAGAGATATTAATAGTTCAAAAACTGGCATTCTCTCACAATATTTTCACCATAATCAAAGTGTTATTAGTGTTTTGTCTTCTAGAATCGCTGCTAATTCAGCTTGATGGTTGACATCCACTTTGGATTCTTACTGCCCTCATATGGCTTTAGTTAATCATGGTGGACAACCTTTTCTTTACCACTTTTATCAAGGCATAACACAAAGTTAATATCTGACAATCTTTTGGTTACAATGAATGGTCCTGCATAGAGTGGTTGGAGCTTCTCTGTTACTCCCAGCTTTCTCGCTTCAGAAAGACACCAAACCTTATCACCAACTTGGTAGTTACGGAAAGCAATCCTGACGTCATGTAAGTCTTTACTTCTTTTTGCGGAAACTCCCAGATGTCGTCTCGCAATCTCATAGGCTGTTTGCATTCTAGTTCTTAGGCTATCAATGTATTCTCCGCACTTGACCTCGGGTTGACCCGCTTGACCGCAACTTTGAAATATTAGGTCGGCTGGCAGTCTTATGTTTCTTCCTAAGGCCAACATGTTTGGGGTCACGCCAGTTGACTCATGTGGAGAAGACCTATAGGCACCAGCAATACAACCCAGGTGAAGGTCCCAACTCTCTTGCTCCTGACCAAGGTAAGCTTTTATCATTCTTACTAGTGTCCTATTGAATCTCTCTGTCTGTCCATTGCCCTGAGGATGTCTAATGCTTGTGTGGGTCTTGTTGATCCCTAATATCTTGCATAATTCTTGGAATACCTTACTTTCATAGTTTCTTCCCTGATCACTGCGAATCGTTAACGGGCAACCCCATCGAGATATGAATTTGTTAAGAATTTCATTGGCACAAGTCTCGGCCGTCTGATCTCTAGTTGGTATGACCTCTACGTACTTAGAGAAATGGTCAGTAAGTACCATTATATACCTGTTACCACGCTCGGTTACTGGAAGTGGCCCGATGAAATCTGTGGCGACTGTATCCCATGGAGCACCAACCCTAAGGCTGCCCATTGCGGCTTTTGGTGTTCTCTGGGGCCTTTTACTGCAGGCACAGGTGTCGCACTTTCGTACATATGACTTGACATCCTCACTCAAATGGTACCAGTAATATCCCTGAAGTATCTTACCTTTTGTTTTTTTACAGCCTAGGTGACCACCCATCAGTGCGTCATGTGAGTGTAGTAGCACATCATTCCTCAGCTGCGTAGGGACAATCAGCTGCAAATTGTCTTCCAGACCAGCCTTACTATAAAAATGCTTAAATAATACACCATTTCTTACCTCCAACTGGTCCCACAGCAACCAGTAATGCCTGCTTGCCGGGCTTGCGGTCACCAATTCTTTGGCCAAGGGCTTATTTTCACCTTCTTTAGCTAACAGCAATGGTCCGATGCTTGGATCTTGGAGCTGCATTTCCCTTACCTTTACTGCATTCTTTACCCAAAACCATTTGCCTCTGGTAACCACGGTTATTGGAACGTGGGTAACGCCTGTGCTTGTTGAAGGCACGCTTTCAGTAGGGGTTGTTGACTTACAAACTTTGCTTTTCTCGGATACTCTTTGTGCCGCTTCTTCCCTTTCAGCCCTTTGATTCTCGCCAGTATTAGACAACCCTGACCACTGCATTAGTTCTGCCCGTCTCCGGCATTTTTTGCAAGGACCGCATTTTAATGGCTCCATTGTCTCTACGTCTGCACAGTTGCATTCTTTTGGGTTTTGGCATCGAGACAAAGCGTCACAGTGACCCTGCTTCTTTCCTGCCCGGTATTCAATAGCAAAATCATAGAGCGACAGTATTTCAATCCATCTAGCTACCTTTCCGCTTGGTTCTTTCATGTTAAAAAGCCAAGTGAGTGCTTGATGGTCACTTCTTACAAGGAATCTTCGTCCAAGAAGGTACTGTCTGAAGTACTCTATGAAAAATCTTACCGCAAGCAGTTCCTTTTCTGTGATGCAGTAATTCTTCTCGGCTTTATTTAACGCCCTGCTTGCGTAGGCTATTACCTTCTCTTTTCCATCCTGTTTTTGGGACAGAACTGCCCCAATCCCACAGCCACTGGCATCGACATCAAGAATGAAATCATCGCCTTTATTCAGGGGATATCCCATTATGTCTGAACTCACTAATGCTCTTTTCAGAGCATCAAATGCTGCATCACACTTTTCATTCCATTCAAACACTCTATCTTTCTTTGTAAGGTCAGTCAGTGGTTTTGCTATTTTCGCAAAGTTTTTGATAAAGCGGCGATAGTAAGAGCCTGTCGCTACAAACTGCTTCACCTGTTTTGAGGTCTCAGGTTTAGGCCAATCAAGGATTTTGGAAACGTTTGTTGGATCCGGTCTTATACCATCCTTGGACACTACATGGCCAAGAAATACCACTTCGGTTTGTAGCATACTGCACTTTTCTGGTTTGAACTTCAAACCAGCTGCTCTTATTCTCTCAAAAACTTGTTCTACTCTGTCCAAATGTTCCTCAAGAGTAGCACCGAACACAATTATATCATCAATGTAGATGAGACAGGTTTCCCACTGCAAACCTTGTAACGCTAGTTCCATAGTACGCTGAAATGTTGACGCACTATTATTTAACCCAAAAGGCATTCGCGTCATTTCGAATTGACCAAATTTACAGCAAAAAGCGCTTTTGGGAATATCTTCCTCCTTCAGAGGAATCTGAAAATATCCACTTGTAAGGTCGAAGCTACTGAAATAGGTCGAACCTGCCACCGCGTCTAAGCAGTCCTGTATCCTTGGTAGTGGGAATCCGTCTGGCTTAACTAATGCATTGACTCGTCTATAGTCCACACAAGGGCGGATGGCCCCTGACTTCTTTTTCACAAGGACTATAGGCGAAGCCCATGGGGAAGTACTCTTGCGAATTACACCTTTTGCCAACAGGTCTTCTATTGCCTTCTTCTCTTCTTCAGCGTATGCTAGTGGTACTCTCCTCGGTCTTTGCCTGATTGGTTCAGCATCCCCGGTCTTAATCTCATGCTCTGTTAAATTTGTAAGGCCGACATCCCATTCTCCCTTTGAGAATATATCTTCATATTCTCGTAGTCTTGCTACCATAGTCTTCTCAGATTCTGATTTTCTTTCTATGGATTTCTCAAAAAGGGCTTTGAGGTGACTAGGTACTCTTGTACCTTTGGTGTTACTGTAACCTTTGTCATGCTCAAGTTTACGGCCTTGGTCTACTTGTATGCGCTTTGTACTAGTATAATTTTCAGTTTCATGCGTATACTCATTTTCTGTGATAACACTCACAATTCTATCTATTTGCTCGGCTTTCCCAATCTCGGCATCCTGTCGCAACTTCACTTCACTGGGAAAGGGATTCAACACCCGTACCTTACAGGTAGGTGTCTTATTTATGTCCACGAGTGTAGCTGCCATCTGTAGGGGGTATACCTCTTTAAATGAGTCTGTGGCTTCAACAATGAAATCACCGCACAGCATATCGTCGTCTTCCGTTCTGTCCACAAGAACATTAACAACAGTCTCAGTAAGACCTGGTAGGACTACATCATCTACCACTGTCACTTTTCTAGGACCCTGTCCTTTCTTCCGTTTAATACAAGGGATTTCTTTTCCCCTCAATCTAATTACATTCTTACTAAGAAGAATATCTGCCTGGCCCTTCTCTTCATCCCCAAGAATATCGTACCCTAGGAGCACTTCATCCTCAATATTGGCTACTATAGCCTCTGTCATGACCTCTAATGGCCCAAGGGTAAGTTTAAAGGTAGCCTTTCCCCTTTCTCTTACAGGAGATCCCCCAGCCCCTTTCAAACTTGAGGACTTCCCCAACTCAGGCCTGTCCCCCTCGTCCATTCTGTCATACACTCGACTTGCTATAATAGTCCTCGAAGCACCCGTGTCTGCTGTAAAGATAACTGGTTCATTCTCAACGAACCCTTCAACATACAGGCCATCCAACAGGCCACCTGCTTTATCTTTACCTCCCCCAGACCGTTGCTTTTGCTTCGCAGCACTTTGGTACTCTATATTCTTCTGGCCTTTCGTCTTTCTCGCATCTAATTGGACCTCCCTTTGGCCGCAAGGGCTGGTCCCTGGTCGTTTAAAGGCATCTTACTCTGTCTAGTGTCTGTCATAGTTCTCAATCCGTCATCTTGATTGTTTCTTGTACTTCGGAAAGGACACTCCTTTATAAAGTGCCCCTCCCTATGGCAAGCGAAACATTCTCGCTTTCCGGCTTTTAGCCTATTATTTGTAGAGTCACTCCCTTCGAGTCTCTCTACTCTTTTCAACAATTTCTCCAGTAGCTCTCTGTCACTCAATGATTCCCCTTTAGTTGGGTTTTTGTTATGGTGCTGAGTTTTTCCCATTTCATCCTGTCTCGGTTTGAAAGGGACTCTCTTAACGGAGTTAGATAGCTTTGCATCCTCCTCAGTTGACTCATAGCCACCCGTACTGTCCTCTTGGTATGTGCGTTTCGTGTTTGAGCGGAATCTCCTTTCCCTCCTGCACTTATTTCTAATTTGTATAAGATTGACTGCGTAGTAAACAGCTTCGTCGATATCTCTAGGTTCCTTATTGAATTCTACCTCGAAGCTTATTTCTTCATCGTACAGGCCATCTAAGAAGCGACGAACGAGATCTTCATCCCTGGTTCTTCTATCGCGGAACCCATGCGCTTTGTCATACAATCGCTTTAAATCCGCTGCATAATCTTCAACTGTCTCATTTGGTTTCTGGGTGCGCTGGCTAAACTTTGCAGCAAAAGAACGGGCAGTTTCAATTACCCGGAACCTGCTGTTCATTTCGTATACTATGTGCTGGTAATTATTTAGTACCTCAGGCGCCAGTTGAGTAAAAACAAATTCGGCTGCGGTTCCCTCTAGCTTTGGTAAAAGCTGGTCTAGCCGTTCTTCATCTGTCCATCTGTACCTAGTGGCAATCACTTCGAACCTTGCTAACCATGTATGCCAGTCTTCTTTGCCACTAAATGGAGGGAACTTCACTTGAGTACAGCCTGGTCTGAGCCGCTGACCCTGATAGAAATTAGATAAATGTGTGTTACTATGCCTGCCAGGCATGTTACACTGGTCGAACGGTCCGTCGGCACCTCCGTGCATATCATCATCTGCCTGAGCCCCTCTGCCTCTACTCTGTCTCCCGGACCAATTGTCTCTCTCGTCTTGATTTGAAATCTCCCATCTATTTTCTTGGCATCGCATGCCCGCATCAAGGCTCGAACGGAAGTCTCCAGAGCTATAACGCCACCCTGGTCCGCTAGAACCAGGTCTATTTCTGCTCTGATCACTGTCAGTGTTATTATTCATATTGCTAGTACCCACTGTACTTTGATCCTTAGAGGATTGGATTTGGGTACTCTTTAATAATTGCAACTCACGCACCACATCCTTCAGCATTGAGGCCATGCTGCCTACTGTCTCTCGTACATCAACATCCTCACCAAAACCAGACATCGGTCGGCTGGTAGGAGTACCCTGTGTTATCATGGACCTACCTTCGTGTTCCACGTCCTCTGCTTCGGACTCTTCACCCTGGTTAGGTGGGAGTCTGAAGCTTATCTCACTATCGACCTGCCTCGGCCTACTCATATTAGCTGATAAACTAATGTAAAAAAAGATTACCAATTTGTATCTACAACGTAGGCCTATGCGGATTCAGTTTCTAAACAATTTGAGCTTGAGTATCCGTCTCACCCCTGGGTACCTACAGCATAGGGGTAAATACCAGTTTAACTTGTCTAAGTCGCCTTATAGGATGGCTATGTATATACTTAATCTCAATTTAATGGATTCGTCTCACTGGATCTGCTGTATGGAAAAAGCAAATCCCACTTCTGACACCATGAAATATGTTACGCCTTCGTGGACTAGACAGACAGACAGACGGACGGACAGACAGGTTTTACTCAGTCGATGTCAAGGTCAAGGCGTGGTAGAAAACAAAGGGATAAACTAAAAGTGGACTCCAAATAAAATCTAAGAATTTGAACCGGAAAAATAAAAGAATACCAAAGGCTGATATAAAATTCAACACAAAGAATAATTTAATTTACTGAGGTTGATCTATACATATAATCTTGAGCAAACAACAATTTTCAATATCAATAACCTTAACAATACGTCAGGATGCAAAATACATGTAAATACAGTTGAATATGGTGTAATCCTATTTTCCTAAACTTTAACGCATGAAAAAGTCAAAGTAGATCTAGGATGCTTCTTATAACATAAAAAAATACGATTAATTCCAAATAATCAATGAAATTACTCCTAAGCAAATGTTTGTACCGAAAAGAGTTAAGTTAAATAGTTTACTGTTATAAATAGCAAGCTTAATTTCGAATTCAAGCCAAATAATAATAAACGGGTGCTACCAAAGAAAACAAAATGTGGAGTCCTCGAATCCCGAAAATGCGGGGTTTATATAGCAAACGCTTCCCGCATCCCGAAATGCGGGATTCACGCATTTCCAGCATCCCTCAACTGCGGGATTCACGCAATTTCAGGATTCCCACAGCTGCGGGAAGAATAAAACTGCGTGCATCCCAGTGATCCAAAGAAATTGCCAAATAAGGAACTCTGCAATGTGGTCTCAGACAAATAAATGGGACATTTACATCGAAATATTACGTTAAGGGGAAGATTTAAGCCTAAAACACAGATTTACCTCTATGGATAAAGGTTAAAAAGTTTGCAGCTTCAGTACGTTGCCAAGGGTAACAATCCCAAGATGCAACTCGCACAATAAACAAACCAAAATGGCGGCCGACCTGGTTATCTGCTGTGTCCATCGTAAAGCTCTAAACCCAGACAGACGCGCACTGACAATCAGGAAAGACATCACAAACAGGTCATAAAATGAAAGTAAGAAATCACTAGGTAGGTCTGATACATGATTTATCTTGCATAAATGAGACAATTTGGATAGACGCACTCAAAAACATCCGTACTCAAATAGAAATACGACTGAAACCTGAGCGCTACACACATATACACGTATAACACCAAATAAACTGATTTGAGAAAAATTATTTGTTGAGAAAATGCAAGTGTTTGCCTTTCACAAATCATAGCAGTATGCAGAAGTCCGCTGTCAGAAGCATGGTATACGATGGATATTCTTACAAATAAGATATGCCTTGGCTCTGTTACCATACCAACCAAAATGCTCAGTTTTCTGTTCACTTATAACTCTCAAAGAGATATATCATATTTGCAATGGTATCCATCGTATACCATGCTTCTGATATTAAAATCCTGCATACCGCTGTGATTTTGTAATAGGCACACACTTGCATTTTCTCAAACAAATATTTTTTTCTCAAATTATTTAATTTGGTGTTATATGTGTCAAATCAGTCAAAATTTTAAACTTAGAATGAACTTGGAACATGAAGAATGGTCTTTGAAAGAGAAACATTTTGACGTAAATTTCATGTAATCCATACAAATTTATAAGGAAATTTAGAGGTCTAAAATTCTGCTGTGTGAATCAAAAACAAGACTGTAAGCTGATAATCAAATATGAAATCATTTTCTTAACATACCTATGCAATTTAATGCTGTTTGCCATGGTGTCAGAAGATGCATTTATTCGGAATATAAACCTTGATATCTTTTCTTATTTCTGAGGGCTCGGTGAGGCGGTTCTAATGATCAACCAAAAACTATGTTTTGATCAAAAATAAGAAAAATAGCCCATACCCCTGCAAACCCCACTTTTCACTTTATAAAGTGGGGTTAACAGGGGTTTGAACTGCACGGGCATGTTAACGTAATGAACAGTCATTTTGAAGCAAATACGCTCAAGATTGACAACACATAGAAAAAAAAACAGATAATGGACAAACTGAATTCCTTGTATTCAGTGCAATTGAATTTTTTTTTTTTTCTTATTGATAAGAAACTCCTTACCGTTTGCTGAAAATGTGTTAAGTTTTCTTTGACCAGGTCAAAATATTTCAAAGCATGCAGCCGCTGGAGATAGCCATTGCAAATTACACTAGGGCCATATCTGATGAGCAACCTTACCGATTGCCATGGCATTTGTTGCGAAATGTTCCTCTCTCCATAGGTGCTTGAAATTCTTCGCTCTGAAAACCCCCTCAAAATGCTAAATATCAAGTTTAATATTAGCGCAATCTATATTGTTACGAGTCAGGCGTAACTAGAAAGTAGAAGCCAGAAACAAGCGATAAAAATTAACAGAATTTATTAACAAAAACATCAAATAATCAGCGACAATATTACAATAATACAAAACAATACTTTAAACGTTAAATACAGAAGACAAATAATCCAATCTTAATTCCAATCTGATCCTGATCCAAACTGAATGTAATCCAAGCACACGAAATAATCTCCACTTTAATCCAGTCTGATCCTAATCCAAACTGAATGTAATTCAAGCACTAATTATATGACACAAACACAAAGTAATCCCCACTGAAGTCTGGCAATCATGTATTAACTAGTGAACGCTGAGATGTAAAGAGCTTTTCCTTTTATTTTTCGTAATGGCTCATATAGCAAAAATATTTAGAATTTTTGACCTGTTTTAGCATTTATACGTCAAGCGCCTTTGCTCTTTCCGACATCATTCTTCAAGAGTATTTGCACATGTTTGCAGCGCTATTCTTTTATCAAAGTACTGAAAATACTGTCGGACTAGCGAATTTGGAACTAGTGTGTGGCTATGGTAAATGTAAATTTTGTTGATTTATACCAGACTGAAGAAATATTGTCATACTTGGCTTCTGGGTCCGTTCCAGGTCCATCGGTTAATCTGGTTATTAAATCCAATTTGGTCAATTCAAATGCACTTCAATCCATTGACTTTGCCCGACGCTCTTGACTATTTTCTTCTCTAATACAAGAAATATTACGAAAATTTTCAGTTTGTTAACTTCCAATTTATAACCGGTTATTTTGTTGAGATGAAATATCGATCCTACCTAAAAAGACATCTTCAGATAGAAAGAAAGAAGAGGTAATTTGTGTTTTGCATGTACACCTGGCCTTTTAGTTATTTCCATAGCATAGCATTTGAAAAGATAAGGTAAATATGATTGTATGCGGCCCATAAACAAAACTAATACGAAGTTTCAATCAAATGAAAAAGGATCTTTATCGGGGGACTATCGAAAGGAATACATGAATGATGTTTCACCAATTTTCATCAAGGATTTTAAGAGACGTCTGTCTGGACAGAGGAGCAGACAGACAGTGTGGAACAAGATTAGGCTACACAGTCTGTACAATCTGATCTTGGATCTATACTAACCGATAATGGGATATTTTTTTTTTTTACAAAAATATAAACATCCGCTAGAATGTTTTATCTAACCTTTTTTTTAGCAGGTTGAGGACTAACTTGGATTATACAGTTAATTAACCCATTACCACACAGCAAAAATTTTAGACTTATCCAAAATGAAAGCATTTGGAGATGACAATTTCAAAGTGGTTCAAATGGTGCAATTTTCCTTTGACAGGAAAAAAACTTGGAAAAGAAGAAATGCTTGTTACCAGCATTTTCTCCTTTTCCCACAATGATTTCAAAAGGCTTCTTCCTCACGGGCGATAAAAGTTGTCGTTGTGTGGTAAAGGGTTAACAGCAACGGATGCAATAGTCAACCATTTAACTCTTTACAAAACCAAACATTTTACGGCCCTCCACTTTAAAAGCTGTTCCAGACAATAAAGTTAAATGTGATTAAGTTGATGAAAACATTCTAAAAGGGTTGAAAAACACGAGAAAAGGGGAAAATGCTTGTATCTAGTATTTTCATATTTCTTTTCCTGCATTGTTTTCAAAGGGCTTCTTTCCCACTAATGTGAAAACTCGGGATTGTGTGGTAAAAGGTTAATATACAAGACGTTAAACAACAGTGTTACATATCAGTTTCGCATTCAAAATGATCTAAATAATGAATGACTGGAGGAATGAGAAAGGTTCCCTGGCCAGTCAGGGTTTGTGTAGCTGGGATTTGCTACAAGTCACCTGGGAGTATTTCTTTTAGATCCATTCATACTTTTATGTACTCCGGGGTAGGAATCAGTGATATGAGCCTGAATTGCATATAGGTCACTTACTTTACATATAAGCATTCATCATGTACTATATCAATGACATCTTGTACAATCTACTGCTTTGAAAGAGGACAATTTCAAATAGGGATGGTAGAGATTCTGCGCTTGAAGTCAAAGTTGTCGTAATGACTGAATTAAGATTCTTAACAGTAAGGAGTTTTTTTTTGTGAGGCAGTATTTGGAAACTGTGGGTTTTTTTGTTTACATTGAGTCTGACTCAATCTGGATGCCAGTAGACTAGCTTTGCTAGTCTAAAATCATATTTTGCAGTTTTGTTCTTGATCTGATTTGACCTTTACATGTTTAAGAGTTTATATCTGTGACCAGCCTTGTAGTCTGTTGTGTGAACTATATACGGGCGAGTTAAGGGTGGAGTTATTCTTGGCGACTTTTAAGACACCAGTCCGCACAAACATACAATTTTCTTCATGGCTCCCAGTGAAATCTGCCTTATAGTGGAGATTTCAGTAATAGTTATGGAATAAATCATGTATTTTAACACAGGTACATGACATGTAGTTTTCATATTTTGTCGACAGCCGTATCATTCAGACTACGAAACCATCGACAGCCGTATCACTGGTGATCGACATCCGTATCCCGATATTTTTCAAAGGTCCATAAAATCTCCCAGAGTGCATGAATTATGCCAAACACACTTTGTTGTAGAAGCGTAAATGATACACGAAATATATGAGGCGTTTTGTTGCTTTCGTACCTTTTATAATGCATTAGATTAATGATATTCTATGTAAATTGACTTTTTTCGAAAGAATGTGTATTTTATAGTGTTTTTCACCGTCACAACTCTCTGTAAGTGAACAGACAAATAACACGTTGTCTGTTTAAAAGATTGACAGCGTTTGTAAATGTTAATACTTACGTTTTCGCTTCTCCATGGGCATCAAAGTCACCTTGTACCCCTGTCGACAGCCGTACTGCTCGGTCGAAAACCGTATTCCTCGGTCGACAGCAGCTTTACGCAGTACCAGCTCGGTCGACAGCACAGATAGCGATTTTGGTATTACCCCCGTGTAGTTACAAAGAGAAGTGCCATACTGTTCAAAATACAAAACGGAAATACTCTGGGAAAGAAGGATGAGAACAACTGTTAAGGGTAAATTGGTCAAACAATTAAAAGACTTCCAAAACCTTCAGCAAAAAGGTAAGACTTAAGAACTATGAGAAAATCATCCCAAAATGGCAACTTACACCAAATCCTTTCCTTTTTTCCACAATGATTTGTAATCAAGTGATCAAACAATGGTTTTCCAAGTAAAAAACTGACAGACTGAAGCGGGAATGAAAAATTCAAAAGGTCATGTGATTGATTGGAGGGAAATGGTCGATCAAGTGGAACACAGGTAAATGCAGACTGACCAAGTAGGCATGTCATATTAAAAAGTGACCCTACTACAGTAAGAGAAAGACACTTTCAGAAGAAAAGACAGCTTCCTTACCCAAAAGACAGAAAACATTGCCACCTCACTTTCTGCAACTCTGAGCAATTTTAGGTTTGAAGACAAGACACAGTACACAGAAGTAGCCAAGACAACTCTTTTGAGATTGATGGTCTACAACTGGTGCCATTGTGGGGGAGATGGAAGAATTGCGATGAGTTTCATTTTTATACCTTTGGTGAAGATGATGGTTTGCTGACAAACATTTTCATATCAGTAGATCAGAATTTCTGTTCAGTGATTTAAGTCTTTTACTGTGCATGTGTAATTTCTATCGAGAAATCGCCGTAAAAACAGGGTTCATGCAAGCGCTTGACTTCCTATTTGCAAGTGTTGTAAGGACCGGTAACTTTGCACTCGTTATAAACCGGGAACATCGGTACAATCCAAAGGCCGGACCCAATGCAAGTAGTATATAAGGCGAGAATTTTGGCGAAATCATTCAGTCTGTTTCTCGCTTAATAGTGAATAAATTGCTGTTAAATATTTAGAATTGCTGTGTAAGGTGACAGAGAGCCGAACAGTGGATACTGGTGTCCATCCTAGTAAGTTCTCTGGTCGCTCGAACCGCGACAAAAGACCAGCATATTCTAATTACATGAGCTAGGCACTGTTGATAAGCTATCTCGGATAGAACTATAGTACACTGGCTATCGAGGATAGGACCAACGAACGAAAGCTGAGCAACGCAGGTTCAGCTAGGCAGTTGGTGAGCATTTATTGCGAAGCTGAGCGGAACAGGGTTCAGCTTGGTCTAGGTTATCAAAGATCGCCGAGAGATTGGCTTGGGCTCATAGGGTTGGGATGAGCGCCAAGTCAAAGCTACATCACGGACATTAGCTTGGCTGTGTACATAGATTGATATAACCTTTTTGTCATGTACATAGTTGTTTAACCTAGGCAAAGTAGCCCCTCCATGTGAAGATGTTAATATTCGTAGTTTTGCTGTTGATTTGATTTCAATACGCTCTACGGAAAACACGTTAAATATTTTTGGCGCCAACAAATGAGGGACTATTCCATCTATTACTTTAATTAATAGACTTAACCACCTGTAAAAAAGAAAACTGCTCGCATGATTGCAGACATTATCTATATGGACCTAGAGAGCCTGTACTAAGAGGTTGAAGAATTAAGAAGACAGAATGCGATTCTGAAAATGGAGAGAGAAATTTCCGATTGAAAGCGGGAGCTGGACGAATATCCAGATCAGAAACGTGCTTCAACGCCAGTACCTATCAAGCCAGAGCCTATCAGTGGTTCAAAGCCTGTAAGACTAAATACACCACCTGGAACGGTTGAGCCAGGTTGCGGACCATCAACAGGCAGAGTTGATGACACTTTGCCAGAAAATCATGATCAGCCATTCAAGTTCACTCAACGGAGCAAGAAACAACCTAAGCCTAGCAACTCCAAGAAGTGTGTAGCCATGAAACCAGCTACTTTTGATGGGACCGGAGCATGGTTGGACTGTAAAGCCCATTTTGACGCATGTGATGAGCTGAATGGCAGGACAGATGAATAGAAGGGCTTGTACCTCTCTGTTTCGCGAAGAGGGAAGGCTCAAGGTATCTTTGGTAATCTTGGTCCCGGAAAACATAATTATCACGATCTTGTGATTGCTCTTGAAGAAAGATTCGCTCCGCCTTATCCATGTTCATCGGAAGTGCATTATACAGGTCTTACCTTAAAATGGCGTTAGACTTCAATCAAACAAGAACTATTCATGATATTGGATCGGTATGGAAACCAAAACTCTTTTTTCCCCATTTTTCAGTATGTTGTCTGTTAAGACATCCCATCATCAGTGCCATCCGAAATATTTTGGTCAAGGCTGAGAGAGAGTAGCAAATAGCTCTGCAGCAATGATTAACCGTTTTCAGAAAAAGAGGGCTTCAAAATGGACACAGTCAGACTTGGATGCTATTTTACAGGAAGGTGATAACATGTATGAACATCTGAAAGTAAATGGACGGATGGAAAAACTACTTGTTATTATCTGACCTGCCATACCAATAGAACAACTACCAATTTCAAGTGACTGAATATCTTTCAGGATCCGAATTCAAACCAAAACAGAATTTGTTAATATTTATGATGACTTTTTATCAACAAGAGGACCATGATGGTCCTATATCGCGCACAAGAGTACTAAGTAGTAAAGGTCTATAATGAAGATAATTACCAAATATTGAGGTCCAAGGGCAACTGATGATGAAACAAGAGCGGCAAATTGTCGTAAGATATGCAGTCCCACCACCAGTTGTCAAGGAGGTATAATAGTTGCAAAGGGAAGGCTACGCAACAAACAATTTGACTTGAGACTTCAAAATTCCACCCTGGACAAGCAAAAAATACTATTAAAATGAAGATCAAAGTGGAATTACAAAAAAATCCACGCTAAGTTTAAGCATATTTATTTTACGTCGATTGAGAAACAAGTTCTAACAACTTATACTAATCTCTCTCGATTCTGCTTCCTTTGAACTACACCAGTACTCCCACCGAATGTGTGAGCCAATGAAAAATCCCAAAGTTGATACCCGCTCCCGGGTACCGAACTCAGGACCTTTAAGTTACGAGGCCGACCCTCTACCTCACGACCACGGACACCACACTAAAGTAATCCATGCTAGGTATAGTGATTGTTCTTAAACACAGTACTAGGCAATATCGCAACAAGTCGTTCTAACTTGAGATTACAAAGTTATATGCAAACAAGCATTAAATACAGACTCATGTGAGATTTTATCGAGATAGACATTCTAAAATGTTTAATTCAGCTTAGCAAGAAGTGCTCACAAGAAGATTTTTAAAGCCTTCCCTCTTTTTTTCTATATGTGAAATCTGAGACTAACAACATAGGGCTACCTTTCACACGGTCTTTATTTGAAGTATTTTGGTACAGGGCCACTAGATGATGCTACATGCCAAATATGAAAGCTCTAGCCTTTATGGCTTGGGAAGACGAAGATTTTCTAAGATTTCTTTTTTAATCGCTATGTAAAATCAGAGAACCCACAACATAGGGCCATTTTAAACACTAGGGCCATAATTTCAGATTTGTTGGTAGAGGGCCACTAGATGATGCTACATGCCAAATAGGAAAGCTTTGACCATTCGCGTTTGGGACAAAGAGATTTTTGAAGATTTCATTCTTTATCGCTATGTGAAATCCAAGACCCACAACATAGGGCCAATTATTTACATCAGGGATATAATTTGAAGTAACGGTATTTTGGTAGAGGGCCACCAGATGATGCTACATCCCAAATATGAAAGCTCTGGCTATTACCATTTTGAACAAGAAGGTTTCTAAAGATTTCCTTCCTTGTGTTCATGTGAAATCCAAGACCAACAACATAGGGTTAATTTTCACACTAGAGCAATAATTTGAAGTATTTTGGTAAAAGGACTACTAGATGATGATGCATGCCAAGTATGAAAGCACTAGCCCTTACGGTTTGGGACAAAAAAAATCTAAGATTTCCTTCTTCATCTCTTTGTGAAATCCGAGACCCCACAACATCGCGCCAATTTCCGCACTAGGTCCATAATTTGAAGTATTTTAATAGAGGGCCACTAGATGATGCTACATGCCATATATGAGAACTCTAGCCCTTATGGTTTGGGACAAGAAGATTTTTAGAGATTTCCTTCTTAATCTCTATGCGAAATCCGAGAACCCACAACATAGGGCCATTTTCAACACTAGGGCCATGATTTGAAGTATTTTGGTAGAGGGCCATCAGATGCTGATTACTAGCATTTTCTCCTTTTCCAAGAGTGTTTTCCAAAGACTTCTTCTTTAGGGTCGTTAAAAGTCAGGACTGTATGGTAAAGACTTACCACCATAGGAACTAACCTGCAATACAACAATGAAATCCTACGAATAGTTTGAGAGATGAAATTTTTCAAAGATTTTACTTCATACCATAAAAGGAAAATGAGTCTCCCATAAAAGCCATGTTTTTTGACGGACCTTTCTTTTTTTTTAAGGAATTCTGTAGAGCTTTATCTAAGGAACATTTCTGCAAAATAATAATGCTATCCAAATAGCGCACTTTCTGTAACTAAATTTAGGTCTTACATAGTCCCATTTAATATTAAATTGTATTTGAATTTGGTTTTGACTGGAAAACGATCAAATATGGTACATATAATGAGTTTGTTGAAATTCTCGTTTTCCTTGCAAAACTGGTTGTGAAGTCAAATGTAATAAAGCTCCTGTCATCGCAACGAGTTTTGCAATAATTTCCTGAAAAACTGGTTTAAGACATACTGGTTTCTGAAACGATCCAAATTTCATGC
Source organism: Tridacna crocea (assembly GCA_943736015.1). Taxonomy (NCBI): domain Eukaryota; kingdom Metazoa; phylum Mollusca; class Bivalvia; order Cardiida; family Cardiidae; genus Tridacna; species Tridacna crocea. The sequence continues at coordinate 29,913,600 of OX031070.1, forward strand.
TGTTTACGTCATCTTATAGACTTTATGACAGTTTCCAATGATTTAAGCTTTACTGGTGTTTAGCCTGGAATGTTCCAACTGGTCTTTGAAGCGCACTTTATGTAACTTAATTTAGGTCTTACATAGTCCCATTTAACACTAAATTGTATTTGAATTTGGTTTTGACTGGAAAACGATCAAATATGGTCCATATAATGAGTTTGTTGCAATTCTCCTTTTTATTGCAAAACTGGTTGTGAAGTCAAATGTAATAAAGTTCCTGTCATCCCAACGAGTTTTGCAATAATTTACTGCAATACTGGTGTAAGACATATTGTTTCTGAAACGATCTAAATTTTTTTGCTGTTTACATCATCTAATAGTCTTTGTGACAATCAGTTTCGAACGATTAAAGCCTTAATAGTGTTTAGCCTGAAATGTTCCTACTGGTCGTTGAAGCGCACTTTCTGTAACTTAATTTAGGTCTTACATAGTGCCATTTAACACTAAATTGTATTTGAATTTGGTTTTGACCGGAAAACGATCAAATATGGTCCATATAATGAGTTTGTTGCAATTCTCGGTTTTTATTGCAAAACTGGTTGTGAAGTCAAATGTAATAAAGCTCCTGTCATCGCAAAGAGTTTTGCAATAATTCACTACAATACTGGTTAAGACATATTGTTTCTGAAACGATCCAAATTTCATGTTGTTTACGTCAACTAATAGACTTTACGACAGTTTCCAATGAATTCAACCTTAACAGTGTTTAGCCTGAAATGTTCCAATTGGTCTTTGAAGCACACTTTCTGTAACTTAATTTAGGTCTTACATAGTCTCATTTAACATTAAATTGTATTTCAATTTGAGTTTGACTAGAAAACGATCAAATATCGTCCATAAAATGAGTTTATTGCAATTCTCGTTTTTATTGCAAAACTGGTTGTGAAGTCAAATGTAATAAAGTTCCTGTCATCGCAACGAGTTTTGCAATAATTTATTGCAATTCTCGTTTTTTATTGCAAAACTGGTTACTACAGAGCATGATATAGAATTAATCACATTGTTGATTTATTTCTTTGTCTTGCAATATAATTCAAAAGCTAAGGTGGATGAACAAATGTGTTAATATCTTGCAGGAGCAGGGCTGAAGAGCTGCAAGTGATATGCAAGTGAATTCGAAAAAGAATGTAGAGAACGGCTGAGGACAGCATCAGATCGTGATGGAGGCTGAAGGAAACGGAAGAAGATACAAACAGTAACCATAAATGATGATGAAATAGATGATGCTATATAGGTAGTGTTCCCACTACCGTTTTATTTCAAGGGTACATACCCCCAGAGCTGTAAATCTGGGGGTAAGATTTCATATATAAGTATATAACAGTAATGGATCCCTACTGAAGGTGAAGTAATCCACATGTATGATTTGAATTAAGATAGTTTATTATATTACAAACAATGTGTAAATTTAGTGGTTAATCTTTAAAGAGCGGAAAAGACTGTCTTTTGTCACGCATTCTCAATAAAACGGTGCAATTCGATATCAGCAAAAGACGAAAAATGAAGGTTGACCAATGTTCCCAGAGTTGTCTGTTAACTAAAGCTCCATGACTGTACTTGTCGGAACTCACGGGGTTTGAACATGAAATTCTTGGTTTAGATTTTACCGCACGGTAAACTTAAGCCACTTTCAAACTCAATTTGTGCTTGTAAAGTTCGTTACTATCAGATACGCAAAACTCTATGCTAAATACAACCTTGATGTGTTGATCTTACGCAAAATAAGTAAGCCGTCATATTTAAGTAAACCATAACGAACTTAAATTGGTACATGATAATTACCAGATAGCACCCTTGTTACGTCACATGGTGTCAAAATGCAAAGGGTAGAAATTTTACAAAGACAGATTCATATTTTATTTATTTCTCTCTCTCACAAACAATGGTAATTTTCGGAGTGCACATACTATGCCTTTCAGTTGCCAACAGCAAGTACAGATCATGATCAACAAACTTATATGTGTGAGCTTTGTAAAAGTTAACTGGAATATATATAGTTTAATAACGGTTTTCAGTTAGTCATGCTATCGTAACGAACCTTACCAAAGAAAATATCGAATTGAATGTTCGTTTGTATTGTATCAAACATCCTAAAATGAATAGTTCTATACTGTAAAAATGTGACAATCTCTTTGAAACTACCATGAAATATGCAGTAGATTATTTTGGGGGGATGAAATACGAGTCCTAACTAACCGGGCTCTTTTAAAGACTAATATAATCAAATTGGGAGATGTTATCTTTTTCGGGCAATGTATACAGTTTCCTGTACATGTTCCTGCAACGCACATGTTATTTTCTGAACATATAACTTCAAACGAAGCGGAAGTAAACCAAAATCAAACGACAGAAAGTTACTGATAAAGAAAACAGAAGTTTATCAAGTTAACGTCAGGTTTGTTACCATCAGTGAAAAAAAAAAACAAGAGCCGTCAGAGACGGGGTATGCTCCCCGAACAAGTCCTTGTCATAAGATGTATGAAATTGGGGAAAAAAATAACAAGGGCACATGCTGAAATTTTCCATCAGCAACATAACCATGAAGTTTTCATGAACTTTTGAAAAAAAAAAAGAACTGAAAGACAATAGTAAAAATTGCAATTTTGCATTAAACCCCTTTTTTCCACGACACTGTCTGAAATTGAAAAACCGGGCAAAGTACATCGGACATTACCCAAAGGAGTTCATATATGAAGTTTTATCCAATTTGCTCCAGGGGTTGTGGAGAAATGGCTTCGGACGGACGGACAGACGGAAGGACGGATGGAGGGAAGGACGGATGGAAGGAAGGACGGACGGACGGACGGACAGACGAAGCGGCGACTATATGCTCGCCCTTCGGGGAGCATAAAAAATGTGTATGAAATTTATGCTAGATATTCTGCGTATGTTCTGGGTCGGCCTTTAAGCGCTGCCTGTACTCCCGTTGTAATTCCGCCCGGGACTTTACCATTTTTTTTATCTGAAAATATATCTATATGTGTCAAGAGCAAGAGTCAGACTTGATAATTTGCGATATAAATTGAAAAATGCTGCATTCTTAAATGCAGAATAAAACGATTTCCTTACTAAAAAGGGAGTTCAAGTAGCCAAGCCAAGGAATAAAAGGGAAAAGGTAAAATGTATTACGGTCAGGTTCGTTACGCTATACTAAAGAACCTTATGCAGTTTTATCGAAAGGTATTCACTTTTAAATATTCAATATAGCGGGTTTTGTATGCATATTTTTCTTTTAAGATTGCTTTCTTCCAAAATTATATAAAACAAATACTTTCATCATAACAATTTCTGTCATCTTTTTAGTCACATACATGTAATTTTAATCGGCATTCATAGATAAAACGTTCATGATGCATATTGTAAACATTTTAATGCACCCCTTTTTAGCCGTTATTATATTTAAGAGCATAGCTTATCCTAACATTTTTTCACGATCAGTATTCAATCTACATATATATTAGGACTAAGAAAAAAAATGAACTATTTTTTTTATCAGGTTCGTTACACTTACATTACGAACCTGACCCATAAGCAATCAAGCTTTCCTGCTAGATTTGTTATTCAAATGTTTAAGATAGAATTGTGATAGGTAAAATGGTATAAAAACCTTCAAAATCGATAGATTTTGTATCTCGATTGGTACTTAACAACTAGAAATACCGGTAAGTACTTACGATATGAAGTGTTTCTCCGTCAGCACGAGTGGGAACATTTGAAGCCAAAAAGACCTTCTAGTCAGACATTTTTTGACACGTGGTAAGAGCTGACGTCAAATTCTTAAACTTATTACGCAAATTTTTATATCATAACTGAGCTGGTACATGTAGGCGAGTATTTTCTCTTTAGCTGAACGAACCTGACATTACGAACCTGATTTTGCCACGGAAAACATAGATCTTTTGGAACTTTTAGAATAGTGGTGGGGTTGATTTCCTTTATAACTGTCAGAGAGCGTTTTATCCCACACGACATTGCAATTTCAATCCATTTGTGAACCATACATCTGAAATAGCGCTTTCACGAACCTTACAGCTAAAGTAAGAAAATAGTCAATGGACATTTAAAAAGTAAAACAATTGAACTTTCTTTGGGAATGGACCATAAGGATCGTTATTAATCCATACATATCGATATGGGACTACTTTAAAAGACATTTCTTAGTTTAAAAATAAAACTATTAATGCATGAAGTGTCCGTTCAAAAGAGGTAACAAACCTTACAGTAAATTCGGCGACAAAATCTCAAAGTATCTGGGATTTACATTTGTCATGAAAATCAGTCGTAAATACCTTACAAAACCTAGACTTGGATCATATCATCATCCATTAAAAACAGATGTTCAGTTTCGATCGCTACGAGCTAGAAAATTAAACGAAAAGGCTTAAGTTACAAAAAGCGACGTCTACGAACCTGACAAAATTGACTACTTCCTGAAAAGCAGCAAGAAGCCCATCTGCTTGAGATTGGTTTTCGCATTTTTTTTAAGTCAAGGTATGTTCCTTTTATAAAAAAGGCATATAAGATTATACCTAGCTATGACAGATCAAGAGAAATTCGTCGGCGACAAGCAAAATCCGTAATTGCACCGTTTTATTGAGAATTTGTGTTGTGCCTTTGACTGGACAATGTCAAAGAGATACTCTGTTGTGTTAAAAGTTAAGGATTTAAGAAATTTGATGGGCACAGGGTAAAAAAAGAGACACTTTATGATTTTATTGCTAAGGGTTCAGGTTATATATTTTTTTTCCTAGTTTGCCATGTATGGGGGGTGGGGGTTTGAAGAAAGGGAACACCTTGAACATCCCTTGGATTATTTTAAGAGTATTTATCTTGAAGAATCTTTATTTAATGATGGCTTGGATCATGTGTGTCATTTTCTTTCTTTACTTTTCTTTACTGCGATATATTCCAGTCCCATGTTTTGTCATTTTTTTATGGTTTTGGAGCTAGTCCTTTTGGTGGCATAATAATTAACTTTTAAGCTTGTCTGTGTCTGTGCTTATGAAATATCTTACTCATTTGACATACCTCATTTCTATTTGCCTTTTTTTTTTTATTTTAAAGAACATCAGAACGATTCTTAATTTTTGTTTTTGCATGTTTTGTTTGTTTTCTGTTTTACTTTATACAAACTGCACAAGCTGAACGGGACCAATACTTTTCCTGACTCTAAATCGTACATGTTAGCTTAATTGTTGTCACATATGCATAAACAAAATTACATTTACCTGTGTTACTGCAATTGCAGCAAAATGTCCTTCAACAAAGTTTCTTTTTTCAATTTTATGAACATTTGACATACCATAGAAAAATGTTTGTATGATCTCTATAAAAGGTGGGATTATTTAAGAAATGAAGAATTCGGCTGCCTGTGCAGACAAGTTGTCATTAAATTAGATGCATAGACCCATCACCAAACAACCTTTGGAAAGAACCGTAAAACTGATCAAAGAGCTCTGTGGCATCAATAAGCATTTCTTATGAAATGGCATCTCTCAGAAGAATATGGATTGCCTCTGACAGGTATTAAAAGTTTTCTAAATAGTCATCCTTGAGAAAATCCTTAACAAACGGAAATGCATTATACAGTAGCCAAGATTGTAACTCTGTAGCCTTGAAATGATTATTGTGTTTTTCTAGGTCTCTAGGCAATCTCTCAATATTTTCTGGAGATTTAAGATTTGACATTCGGTTAGAAATTTCCTTTAAATGATTTTCAATGAAGTAGTCTGTCTTACACTACGGTCACAATGTAAAACTGCCGCCTGCCGATTTTTAGACATCGATGGATTCTTAAAATTACATGCCGCCGGCCGATTTTTTACAAAGTGGTGAGAGTGGTCATACATAACTGCCAGTAAGAGACCGCCTGGCGGGTTCCGGGCGGCGCCAGGCAGTTTCTTAGGTTCGAGGGGTAAGGGGCGTCATCAGGGTGTCGGCCGGTGGCAGTTAGGCGACAGGCGGACAGGTGTCAGATTTTACCTGCCACCGCCCGGCGATCGGGCGTTCGAAATATCACCGACAGGCGCCCGCCCGATAATCTGACGGCGGCAGGCTGGTTTACGGTGGATATATATAGCTAGATTGCTCTCGTATCACTACAAAGTGTTCATCATTATTATCAACCACAAGATAAATAGATCTAATTTTTAAGAAATTTTTCCTTCCAACAAGTTAACCCCTAAAGGCAAGGGGCAGGACAAAGCGCAAGCATTGAAGCGCAAGAGACCAGAGCCCAAACCAGCAAAACGCAAGTCTCTGGGTCGGTCTGGTGCTGTTAGAATCGCCATGACGACAATTTCTTATTGTGAATAGCCTCGGATTTATATTCAGGGGCCCGGGAGTCTGCACTCGGCAGATCGCTGTCCTGCCACCTACCAACACCGACAGCCACCTTCCATCTGCTTTTCAATCTCCGCCCTGCCGCCGGCAGATATTTTGAAATCGCACGGTGGCATGTCGGTAGCATAACGGTAGCAGGCCGGATGCTGGAGAGTGGCAGTTAGTTCCTACCGATCGCCAGCCGAAGACTTAAGGCCCTCGAACCCCGTGACGACCGAGTGAAAATCGCGCTGCCGCCCGTTTGTCGCTTGACAACCACCGCGCGACCACGAAATGCGCCCTGACGACAGCCACAATTGGAAAAAATCGGCCGGTGGCAGTCAGAATTTTTAACTTTTTCTTAAAACTTCAGCGGCGTCCTAGCAGCGTCTAAAATACTGCCTGCCGCCTGCCGATTGTGCCTGCCACCGGCCGAATTTGAGTGAAAACTGGCAGTTACCACGCAGGCCGGCGGCATTTACTGATTTGTGACCGTACTATTACTGTTTACTGAAGAAAACCAAAGTAATGTTTTGGTCACACCCGATAGGACACAGTGCATGTACTCAAGTACAGTTCCTTTCACAATATTATAGTTCTGCAGGATTAAAAGTGAGGAAGTTCCCTTAAAGCCTTTAGAGCGGCTGCTGTTTGAACCAGATCTCATATTATGCAGTACAGTACAGACTCTTGAGTTTCTTGACTACTCCTTGTGCCTTGCACTCTGTATGGGTAACATTTTGCTGTTCCACCACATTGCTTAACACTTTTCCCAGGCTCCTCACATGTAAATCATGCGTGTGTTCCATTAAAGTATGATATATTTGATATCTTAGCCTTAGCTGACAAGTCGGCAACACAACATAGCACAGATAGTTTCACATTTATCAGTTGTCCATCCATAACTGACTACCACAACATAACCGCAACACTGTTTAAAATGGTAGAAAATTAATGAAAGTCTTTTTTCAGGGACAAGTACATTTAACGGATCCAAAATCATCTAGAAAGATCGGCTGCCGTGATGAGAGAAACCCAGAGGAATGCCTGTCTTCCTTGTTAAGTAGGAAAGCCCTCGAGATTGCCAAATCCAATAAATATCACATAAATTTATTCGACACTATGTTTCCGCAATTGACCAATGACAAATCATGGGACAAAATTTCACAAGACAATTTCATTAGTCCATTGAGGCTGAACAGGGTATCTGTCATTCTAAAATTAGTATATGACCTTTTGATGTTACATGTATTTTTATCTGACAACACATGTGTATCAGGGCATAATGTAAACTTGGTCGATGTATATTTTGAAGTAATACTCGGCTTCGATGGCAGACTTTTATCAGACATTCGGTCTTGTTGTCTGAAAAATCTGACGGTCAATTTGGTTATCACAAGACACACCCGTCGTACCGACTGCGCTTAGGAAAGACTGGTTTTTGTCTTAAGCATGAAAGTTCATGCTTGGGAATTAAAATAATACCACAGTAATTATTTACGTTCATATATATTATTTAATTTAAGCTCCACTGTCCAAAGCTAGTTGGGCTTTTGATTTAGTCGTGGTCCTGTTCATCATGTGCCAGTGCATCTACTTTTTCTGTAAATATCGTCTCCTGAAGCACTTGGCCAACTGTTCTGTGTGCAACTCCACTTTTATTTTTCATTGACCTTTTTCACAGAGTGATTGCCATCAAGTGTTCCTGTGTATATGTTGGCAGGCTTTGACAATACAATTTTACTTTTATGACTTTGGCAATGTTCAATGTTCAAGTACTACTATAAATTAATAAGAGCGGCAAACTGTCGCAAGATACGCCCGTCTTACCCCAAGTTGTAAAGCTGGGGCATGCACCAGACTAAATTCAAGTATGAAAAACGACAAAGGGCAGTAACTCAAAAAGTAAGCGAGCAAGAGTTATGATTCCTGTGCACTGCACTCCCCCTTGATGAGATCTATCCACCCATGAAATTTCATAACCCTAGCTAGTAGTTTTGGAGATATTCACCAGACAAAAATCAAGTATGAAAAACAACAAAGGGCAATAACTCAAAAATTAAGCACGCAAGAGTTATGATTCCTATGCATTGCACACCCCCTTGATGAGATCTATCTACCCATGGAATTTCATAACCCTAGCTAGTATAGTTTTGGAGATATTCACCGGACAAAAATCAAGTATGAAAAACGACAAAGGGCAATAACTCAAAAATTAAGCAAGCAAGAGTTATGATTCTTGCGCACTGCACTCCCCCTTTATGAGATCTATCCACCTATGAAATTTCATAACCGTAGCTAGTATAGTTTTGGAGATATTCACCGGACAAAATTCAAGTATGAAAAACGACAAAGGGCAATAACTCAAAAATTAGGCAAGCAAGAGTTATGATTCCTCTGAATTGCACTCCCCCTTAGTGAGATCTATCTACCCAAGAAATTTCATAACCCTAGCTAGTATAGTTTTGGAGATATTCACCGGACAAAATTCAAGTATGAAAAACGACAAAGGGCAATAACTCAAAAATTAAGCAAGCAAGAGTTATAGTTCCTGTGCACTGCACTCCCCCTTGATGAGATCTACCCACCCATGAAATTTCATAAGCCTTGGTAGAATAGTTTTGGAGATATGCTCCGGACAAAGAACTGGACGCCGCCCGCCCGCCCGTCACGGGTGATCCCATAATACGTCCCGTCTTCGACGGGCGTATAAAAATGCCTCTTCGATGTAGAGTACAAGCCAACTTGCTGGATAAAGAAATAAAGCCTTACCTTTGAACAATGTTCTTAAATTTCAGCAACAAGAAAACACTGGAAAGAAGGATTTCCAAACTAGAAAAGGACCTAAAAATCTTTAGGAAAACGTCAAGTCGTTGATGAGCACGAATTCAACTACAGCAAGTGCATCTCATCAAAATTCAGATCCGGCTCAGGATTTACTTTTAAGTGTCAGACATCTGTCGGCAGGAAATGAAAAGGAGATCAATGAATGTATAAAGCGTTTATGTTTCATGGTCTTGAATAAAAAGGAACTAGCGCAGTTTTCAAGAGCAGGAAAGAAGACGTTTCGTTCTGGTGAGCAGATTAAACCTGCACTGAATCAAACCAAACTTCAGCTACTTGAAAGGGTTGTCCTTATGTAGTGTGAGACATTGACAAGTGATGTGTTAAAAAAATTAGACGAGAGCGGCAAATTGTCGCCAGAAACGCCCGTCCTACCAAGTTGTAAAGCTGGGGCATGCACCGGACAAAATTCAAGTATAAAAAAAAACAAAGGGCAATAACTGAAAAATGAAGCGAGCAAGAGTAATGATTCCTGGGCACTGCACTCCCCCTTCATGAGATCTATCCACCCATGAAATTTCATAACCCTAACTAGTATAGTTTTGGAGATATGCTCCGGACAAAATTCAAGTATGAAAAACAACAAAGGGCACTTACTCAAAAATTAAGCAAACAAGCGTTATGATTCCTGTGCACTGCACTCCCCCTTGATGAGATCTATCCACCCATGAAATTTTATAACCCTAGCTAGTATAGTTTTGGAGATATTCACTGGACAAAATTCAAGTATGAAAAACAACAAAAGGCACTAACCGAAAAATTAGGCAAGCAAGAGTTATGATTCCTGTGCACTGCACTGCCCCTCAGTGAGATTCATCCACCCATGACATTTCATAACCCTAACTAGTATAGTTTTGGAGATATGCTCCGGACAAAGTTCAAGTATGAAAAAAAACAAAGGGCAATAACTCAAAAATTAAGCAAGCAAGAGTTATGGTTCCTGAGCACTGCACTCCCGCTTGATGAGATCTATCCATCCATGAAATTTCATAACCCTAGGTAGTATAAATTTGGAGATATGCCCTAGACAAAAATCAAGTATGAAAAAAAACAAAGGGCAATAACTCAAAAATTAAGCAAGCAAGAGTTATGATTCCTATGCACTGCACTCTCCCTTGATGAGATCTATATACCCATGAAATTTCATAACCCTAGCTAGTATAATTTTGGAGATATGCTCCGGACAAAATTCAAGTATGAAAAACGACAAAGGGCAATAACTCAAAAATTAGGCAAACAAGAGTTATGATTTCTCTGCACTGCACTCCCCCTTGATGAGATCTATCCACCCATGAAATTTCATAACCCTAGCTAGTATAGTTTTGGAGATATGCTCCGGACAAAATTCAAGTATGAAAAAAGACAAAGGGCAGTAACTCAAAAAATAGGCAAGCAAGAGTTATGATTCCTGTGCACTGCACTCCCCCTTGATGAGATCTGTTTACCCATGAAATTTCATAACCCTAGCTTGTATAGTTTTGGAGATATGCTCCGGACAAAATTCAAGTATGAAAAACGACAAAGGGCAATAACTCAAAAATTAGGCAAGCAAGAGTTATGATTCCTGCGCACTGCACTCCCCCTTGATGAGATCTATCCACCCATGAAATTTCATAACCCTAGCTAGAATGGATTTGGAGATATGCTCCGGACAAAGAACTGGACGCCGCCCGCCTGCCCGCCATGGGTGATGTCTTCGACGGGCGTATAATAACATTATAAAAATGGAACGAAGGTGCGAGACGGAAAAAAAGACGACCGCAGAAACTGATAACTACTAACTATACCTATGTTTTATTGTTAACCCATTACCAGACGACAAATTTTAGACTGGTCAAAATTGAAACCAATTGAAACCGTTTTTGTGCATTCAAAATAAGAAATAAGTGTCATTTACGGTAGAAAACATTGTGAGAAACGGAGAAATTGCTTGTTACAAGCATTTTTTTCCTTTTCTCGCTATGTTTTCCATGGCTATATATCTCAAGTGCGTCAAAATCCTGTATTGTGTGGTAATTGGTTAAGGTAAGACCCATGTAATGTACCTCCAGTGAACATGGGATAAAATTTCGAATTGTTTGATAAATGAGAATTTATGCAGAAATAGTATTTTTGCACATTTCTGACGGATTAGATTCTGAAGTTCTATTAATGTCTATGTTGAAATTACTTGTTAAAACTTTTGTTATTTTTCTGAAAAGAAAGATAATAAATATCTCCCTTTGAATTGAGAATATACTAGTTTTAGATTAATATATGATAATTAAAAGAAACAAAAAAATGGAAACAAGAGGGCCAAGATGGCCCTGAATGGTTCACCTGAATTTTTGAGAGGACCGTAGTCATTTTTTTTTTTTTTTTGAAACACTGGAAACAAAATCAATACTTTGCCAAGCAACTTTCACAAGGTCACCTGTTTCTTAGTTTCTCTACAGTGCAAGTAGCCCAATTCACTAGAGCCATGTTTCTTGACCTGTCAAAATTTCGCGATCACTTTTTGAAAAGAGTCATTCAAGGAACATTTCTGTGAAATTGTTTTAAAATCTGTCCAGCTGTTCGAAAGAATAATTTTTATGAATTTCTTCATTCACCTATAGTGCAGGTAGCCCTTATTCACCAGAGCCATGTTTCTTGACGAATAAAAATTTCACCAAGACTTTTTGCAAAGGATCACTCAAGGAGCATCTCTGTGAAATTATTTCAAAATCTGGCCAACTCTTTCAGAACAGAAGAATTTTAAAGAATTTCTTAATTTCTGTATAGTGCAAGTAGACCCCATTCACCAGAGCCATGTTTCTTGACGGATCAAAGTTTCGCGAACAATTTTTGAAAAGGGTCACCCAAGAAACATCTCTGTGACATTATTTTAAAATCTGGCCAGCGGTTTCAGAGAAGATTTTTGAAGAATCTCTTCGAAAACCCATTTGGTTGCCATGACAACCAGAGTTTTTGACGAAATCAGATTTTGTGACATTTTCTTTTAAGAGGACGTCCCAAGGAAAATTCAAGCCAAGTTTGGTCCAAATTGGCCGAGCGGTTTAGGAGGAATTGATGTTTAAAGAATTGTTGACGACGGACGACGGGTGATCCTAAAAGCTCCCCTTGATCACGTTGTGCTCAGGTGAGCTAAAACTGAATCAGTGAAAGTAGTACTAACTTCTAATTGTGGCTGACTTTGCAGTAAAATAATGTAGTGGAAATAGCTGTTTTCCATATCACAGGTCTTACCTTAACTTGCTTGTTTAATATCCCATTTTCTGGGAACTGAAAAAGTGAATTAACTCTTTTCCACACAATCCCTCCTTTTTTATTCTGTTAACAATTTTTAAAGAGGACCTCCCAAGGAACATTCCTGCCAAGATTGGTCCAAATTGGCCAAGCGGTTTAGGAGGAGTTGATGTTTAAAGAATTGTTGACGACGCACGTCAGTGAGTGATCCTTGAAGCTCCTCTTGAGCACGTTGTGCTCAGGTGAGCTAAACAAGACGGCCAAGATGGCCCTGGATCGCTCACCTCAATTTCTGAGAGAACCATAGCCATTTCTAAAAAAATAAAATCAGCCTTTTCAAAGAAGAAGAATTTTTAAGAATTTCTTCATGTCTGTGTAGTGTAAATAGCCCACACTCATCAGAGCCATGTTTCTTGATGGATCAAAATTTCTAGAGCAATTTTTGAAAAGGGTTAGCTAAAGAACATTTCTGAGAAATTATTTCAAAATCTGAATTTTAAATAATTTCTTCATAGCCATATAGTGCAAGAAGCCCCCATTCACCAGAGCCATGTATCTTGATGGATCAAAATTTCACAGACGCATTTTTAAAAGGATCATTCAAGGAACATTTCTGTGAAATTATTTCAAAATCTGACCAGCAGTTTCAGAGAAGAATAATTTTTAAAAATTTCTTCATTTCCCTATATAGTGCAAGTAGCCACCATTCACCAGAGCTGTGTTTCTTGACGGATCAAAATTTCACGAACAAGTTTTGGAAAGGGTCATTCAAGGAACATCTCTGTGAAATTATTTCAAATTCTGACCAGCCGTTTCAGAGAAGAAGAATTTTTAAGAATTTCTTAATTTCTGTATAGTGCAAGTAGCCCCCATTCACCAGAGCCACATTTTTTGACGGATCAAAAGTTTACGAACAATTTTGAAAAGGTTCACCCAACAAACATATCTGTGAAATTATTTCAAAATCTGACAGCGGTTTTAGAGAAGATTTTCAAAGAATTTCCATAGAAAATTCCATTTGGTTCCCATGGCAACCAGAATTTTTTATGGAATCAAATTCTGTGTACAATTTTTAAAGAGGATCTCCCAAGGAACATTCCAGCCAAGTTTTGTCCTAATCCGCCCAGCGGTTTAGGAGGAGTTGTTTAAAGAATTGTTGAGGACGCACGACGGACACCGGGTGATCCTAAAAGCTCCCTTTGAGCACGTTGTGCTCAGGTGAGCTAAAAACGGATTCTATTGCTGAAGATAATTTGCTTAATACGATAAAATTACATAGGCCGAATCATCTAGAAAATCGATGGTCGGCCTTAGGCTCTATCTTGTACACATGTATGTACAAGTTGTATCAAGATTAATCTCAAGTATCACGATGATCATCCATGCATAAAGTAACAAGAGGACCATGATGGTCCGATGTCGCTCACCTGAGTACTAAGCATTAAAGGTCTACAATGAAGATAATGACCAAATGTTGCGGTTCAAGGGCAAAGTCAATTTGACTTGAGACTTCAGAATTCCACACTGGACAAGCAAAAACTACTGTAATAATGAAGATCCAAGTGAAATTATTCAAAATCCGTGCTAGGTGGAATTATTGTTCTTGCACTCAGTACTCAGTAATATTGCAACAAACATGCATACCAATTTTGAAGTCGTTCTATTTGAGATAACAAAGTTGCATTCTGGACAAGCACTAAATGCAGACTCATGTGAGATTTTATCGAGACAAACATTCTAACTAATTTTCAATTCAGCTTAGCAAGAAATGTGGTCCCTAGAATGCTCACAAGAAGATTATTTAAAGATTTCCCTCCTTATCTGTGAAATCTGAGATCAACAACATAGGGCTAAGTTTCATACCAGAGCCATAATTTGAGGAATTTTGTTAGAGGGCCACTGGTGCTATATGCCAAATATGAAAGGTCGATGTGAAATCCAAGACCCACAACATAGGGCCAATTTTTAACATCGGGGCCATTATTTGAAGTATTTTGGTAGAGGGCTACTAGATGATAAAACATGCCAAATATGAAACATTTGAAGCAATTTGTTAATTTCCAAATCAATTTTATTTTTATCTGCCACATTGAAATTTATTTGACCACAACTTTTATTTTCTTCCAAATAAAATTCTTCCATGAATTCATTTTCCAAATTTTCAACAATACCCAAAATCACAGGATCACTAGTTAATTTACGCCATTCATCTAAATAGAATCTTAATCTACCAGCTTGAAATTTGTCTAAACCTACCTTTGGCTTTATTTTTTCTGAGGTGCCCTTCTCACATAGTTTTTTGATTGTCCAAAGGACTGTGACTGTCCCATTCCATGTGGACTATATCCTGGACCATAAGGTCTACCTCTTGAAGGCCAACCACGACCCCTAGCTCCGCCCCTGAACTGTGCGCCCGATCTGCCCCTGAAGCTGCCTATTTTCAATTTTATTACTATCCTCTATTTCTTTAGCTTGCTTACTAACATCGTCACCAAATAATTCGGTGGTAAAAGGCACAGCATGGTTACACAAATGTGCGTACTCCTCTTTCAGATCCGGTTTTAACAGATCTCTCCTGATCAAGTTAATTTGATCATTGGCATGCCCTAGCAGGGCCAGCACTTTATTGCACTGATCAATAATTGGCGAAAGTTTCGGAAATTGGATCTCCATGCCAGCCATTTCATCTACGGATTTCACTAAGATAGTTCCTGCCTTGACAACCGAAGTTTTAACATTTTGGAGTTTTTTGTCCGTTACTCTAGCTCTATGAGACACAGCATCCCAAATTAATCTATTAGTTCTGACCACTGATAGCCCTGGACAGGTAACAGGCCGAGGATTGGCCTCATCCTTCACTAATTTTTCATATCTTTCCTCATCAATTCCTTTTCTAAACAGTTCATTGATATTTTCAGCGAAAGCCTCGTCAGTTTCGGCGTCAACGTGTTCAATTTTTCGAAATTTTTTGGCAAGTGACTCAAACCTACTCCGATCCTCGGCCGGTCTTTTCGACGTCGATAACGTCGCTTCGTTCGATCCAACAGTCGAACAGCTAGCACTAACGTGATAACTATAATCCAACTCACCTTCCTCATAGTGCGAATCATCATAAAAGCCATCTCCGTAATTACGATCGTCATATGAAAGATCGCTCTCCATTTGATCGAGCCAAGAGCTCAACCCGTCCATTTTATTGTCCTGCTTTTTCAGTTTCTTGCATAGACTTAAGAAACGCAATAATCTGTGGGTCGGTTTGAACAACCGTTTGTTCATTACTAGGTTTACAAGGCTTTTTAGCCGTCTGTCCGTCCCCTTTTGGGTTTTTTTCCCTTTGCTTTCTCCTCTTTCAGCTGCTTGTCCGCCATTTTGGATAAGTGTATTCGACCACGTGTTTCGACATAACTCCAGTAAAAGTCGAATCCGCCAGATTCGATCAGTTAAACTCCCGAAAGGAGTGTCTCCCGATAGGAGAAACAATTTCAACAGAAATTTGTTGAATGTTTTTGTCATTCATATATAATTTATCCCTAAAAAGATTTCCGCTCTTCTTGAGATGTTTACTGCCAGCGGCGCTAGCACTAACTGACTTGCACATGCGCGGCACAATCTCATTTAAGACCGATAGTGATATGACGAAATAGAATTGTGATTCAGAAGTAGAAGTATCCCTTATATGTACACCTGATGAAGATGTATCAGATTTGCCAATAAAACTGACTGATGAACAATTAGATAAACTAGTGTCTTCCTATAATAGCTTTCCCAGGGAGTTATTTAAAAATTCTCTCTTGAAGTTGTATGCATCTTGTGACAAAAAGTTAAATGAAGTGAGGCACGATTTATTCACGATACTATACATTTTAACACAGAAAGAGATGACAGGGCGTGTCACCATTGTTTATTAAATCATGACATTTTAGTTTTAGAAACTGAATATCACTGTTTTTTCCATTGTTCTCTGTTTAATCCAGAAAGACAAACATTATTGTTTTCATGGTATCAAGGTAGAAAAGATATAATATCTTTTTATAATTTACTGAAAAGCAAAAATTTAGTAACCATTAGAAAAGTAGCAAAATACATTTCAACAATTTTAACATCAAAGGATGCTTATCAATTTCAAAGTAGTTAACCTATAGACTGCTAAGTATTATTCATTCACCTTGTGAGAGTGGTGTAACTCAAAATCAGACTGCACAGAACGTGCCGTCTGATCTTGGATTAGCACAGTCCGATGATTAGATATTATACCCCCAATAATAAACTATAAAATAGCAATATTTGAGTTTTCGATTATCTGCTGTTTTATTTATGTAGATGTAGCAGGATAAAGGTTACAGTGATTTTATGTTACATGTAAACGAGCCATGCTCTGGAAATGGGGGCTTAGTGCATCTCTGTAATCCATCATACTAAGCTAGTTATTATATACTAATGGATCCATAACAGTCACTTTTTTAAACAATCGACTGAATTATGGGGTAGACGGAATCTTGAGCATACGATATATTGACTAATACTGAAAGTTTAAGTCAAGGTCAGCCTGTGCGTACTGCGCAGGCTGGTCTGGTTTAAAAATTTCCGCAGATGCATGAAGCTTCCTTTTTCACATGTTATGGCTCAAAGGTAATTGTAACTCTTTTGTTTTCATTGTAAATGAAATGTTGTTTTGTGGGCCAGAGGCCTACATTTACAAATAAAAAATATTGTATTGTATTGTATTGTAGTAAAGACGGGTTTCCGTTCAGTAGTAGTATTCTAAAACGACGTAAATAAATGGTTATTCACTTGCAGAAAAGTTGGCTTACGATGTGCATACTCTTATCGCCGGTTTAGTAGATGGCGACTATGATAACCCTGAATTCAAAAGCCTTATTAGCTCTCGTTCAAAATCTGTCTCGACTACGGTGGCTCACCCAGGTCCTAATTCACTGACTCCCTCAAAGAAGGAGTGCAATAGTCAACGCATATCAGAACAACCTTCAAGATCAGAATTCTATGATATGTAGGAGTGCATTTCAGCGCTTCGTGCCGAATCCATTACATTTAAGCAAACAACCGAAACGATTAACAATAATAGAAATAGTCAAATTGGTGAATTGAAGGAAACTGTACAACAAGTCGGAACACTAGTGCAAGAAGTTCAACAGAGTGTTATATATTCTAAATATATAAATATTCTAAATTCTTTGCTCCCGCAGTGAAGAGATGCAAAGGTGAGGATTTTACTGTCCTTATCCGATGATTACACCAAGCACTTTTCCAGATATCAAGTTTTTCATTGAATTTTCTTCGGTAGACATAGTGGAGTGCGAATAGATGTAAATCACTTAATGGATCTAGTATTTCTTCATCTTCCATGAAGTGGAATAAGTCATAGAAATACGTATGCACCCCTTCATAAACATCCCGCCAAATTCGTTCTATTCTCTGATTGTGTGTGCTTTTGTCTGCTATCAAACTATTTGCACTCCTAGCATGCAGCATGTACTCCGCAATTCTACAGCGTACTCTTAGTGGTGTTCCGTACTTTTGAACTGCGGACATGAAACATTCATGAATCGTTGTACATAGCTTTGTTGTTGTCGACGCACTATAAAAAAACAATGTAACGGCTAAAACCATCTATCCCTCCTGCAATTATGAAACGCCACCTAATCAGTTTGTGGTTTATGTCAACATGCCAAAGATGATTTGGAGTTATCACGGAGTAAACCCTTCTGTGAAGACGTCGTCTGCGTCGCTCCGTTATACCGGAAGTGTCGACTGAATTAAGAACTTCTCGCAAATAGGATCTAGTCACCTGAAACGAAGCGGTTACATACAAAAGTGTGATTAGGTTTTTTTTGTCATACCTCTATGAAAAAAAAAAAAAATCTCTTCATTCCTAATACGGGCGAAAGACCGCGCCGAAGGAATAAAACTTAAAATCATCAAATTTCATAATTCAAATTACAAACCCCATAAGACTTTTTTCGGTCATTTTGAATTTTTGTTGATTTTTCGTCCACTGGTGGTGAGCTTCCGGTCACAGACTGGACCGTACCAGAATTTCTTTACAAGAGCAAAGAACATTCATTTACTGACAAATTTCGAAAACTCGGTCATCATTTGTTATGATTTTTTCTAATAACAAAATTAAACATAAATCACACAGATTTTGGGAAATGGTTGAATAAACGCGTCTTTGGAGAATATTTCCTTTTTACTAAAAAAGGAGGAGGAAAAATGACGTGTTCTGTGTCACACGCACTGAGTTTGTAACCATACTGATCGACTGTATCTGTACTTCAACTTCCTTGACAACCAGAAGGTTGGTTTATTACACGAAGAATTCCACACAGTCAGACAGAATCCATAAGATTAAATTTAATTTTTTTTTGTTAAAATTTCTTTAAAAGTTATCTATCTACAACGTTTCTCTTTCGTTCGGATATGACTCATAATTTGCTATAGGGTATTTTGCCATACCGCTATTTAAATGCTGAATACTATTATTATTTAAGCATATATTGTTCATGTTTTCTTTTCTTTCTACTGTTTATATACTAAAGAGATAATAAAAACAGTTTCATCGACTTGTGTTATTTTGTTTTATTTCACCATACCCTTTATGTGCAGAAAATGGCATTTCTGTGCTTCGGTAAAATGGACAAGTCAATTAGCATGATTTCAAAGATGGATTGCTGTCTTACCGAATGTTTATTATTGCTTGCCAGTATCCATAACAATAATTAGGGTCTACACTTCTTGTTTCGGTGAAAAAAATGGATCTGGAGTGTTTTCATATTCATTCAAAAATGTTTCTGTTTGGCTACCCTTTTTAACGTAACGTCTGTCCATTGATACAACCAGTAGTCAACCTTAACAGTTCTAGTTATTTTGTGATTATAGCATGCTTTTTTTATCTATAATTAAACATCTTGATATCTTCGATTGTGTTGAGCCAAGGCCGATTTCATGCCGTAAAATCTAAAAAAATTGTGTTTCAATTCGCACACCTGGATGTCTGTCCACACGTCGATGTTACGTGAGTTGTTGAACTATTGACCTCATTGCGTCATGCCGGCTAGCATCATTATCCAATCGTTGGCAAGAATGTTGCCGTATATCCCGGCAATCTCAAAACATAAGTAAAACACAGAGGAGGTCATGCGGGAAGCAGTATCTACCCACGAGAGATGTCTGTCCAGAAGTTACGTTAAAAAGTAAGTTACGTGAACTGACAGTAATTTCCATTTATCTGGGCGCTCGATTTGTTAAATTATGACATTAATGCTGTAAATCAACCGAAATACACCTACATTTCATTTAACCAAACACCCAATGTCGTCTGTCAGAGCTTTGACCTATTTTCAGTGCTGCCTGTAAAATTCGGACAGACTCTCGGCAGGATGCTCACGTAACTTGAAAGACGGGCAATTTTTGCATAGTAAGCTCATGTTAGGCCTACAAGGTTAATAGAATCAATTTGACTGTCTTTGTAAATAAGCGCTGTTACAGCAGATCGTAATATTCTTTTCACTGGACTCTTTTGACAGAAAAAGTTTTACGATCACTCGTATTTTAAAATTTTCTTATAGAACGTAACATGACCGATTCGTTGTCTGTCCATGTTACGTGAATGTTACCGCTCATTCTGTCATAGTTACGTGATTATCATACTTAGTAATTAATACGATTATAAAGAAAAAGCAGTTAAAAAAAAATCAAATGATTTTATGTCACATTTATTACCAATTTGTTACTGTTCGAAATAAATGATTTTGAATTTTATTGGTCAGAATCTTTATAGTATACCAGTTCCCGGATAGTACTAGAATCTGGACAGATATCACTTGCCTTCATTCATAGAAATTTCCATAAGATATTCATAGATTACTGTTATTTTATGAAAAAGATTGGTGAATGCATTGTTTTTAGATACATTTTTAGGCATTTCATGATTAAGGTGGTTATTAATCTCCCCTAGATCTATTTAAACATTATTTTAATTAGATTGTAAGAGCCTTATGTTGAAAACAACTGACATGATTTAGAAGAGTGATTATTCATAAAACCATATGTTGTGAGAACCCATTAGAAATATTTCATTATGACCATTCAAATGAGTACTTTCAACATGGAGTTCGGAATAGAAATATGTGTAATAAATTAGCATGCCATCATTCCCTGGTACATGTATCTGGAGCTCTGGATTACTTTCTATGCTGAAGGGTACCATCTGGTAACAGAAAAAAAATCTGATCAGCCCAGAATTTTGAATGACCTGCCTTGTATGAAATTTTCACCTGTGGCAGATTAAATGTTTAAACTCTTTAACAAATAACAAATTTTAGACCAGTCTAAATTCAAAAGCATTTGCATTTTACAAAATAAATGTTAACGAAAAAATTACAACTTCTTTTGTGAAGGGTAGAAAACATTGTTCTTTTTCCACAATGTTTCCAATAGGCAGCCTTCTCAGAGGCGTTCTAAGTTGGATTGTGTGGTAAAGATTTAATGGCCATTCTACCTTGCTGTAAAGTCTTTTGTTATAGATCTATTTACTTGGTATAATTATTTGATGTTTCTAGACAAATCCTTAACGAAACAAATTAGGGTTTCAGCAACACAGAGACAGTTAACTTTTGAAAGCATTGTGGGAAAAGAAGAAAATGCTAAAAATAGTACTAGAAACACAGGAGATAGTACCAGCTTTGATAAACCCAGATGCCATTGATATTGAAGACCAGTCGCTGAATGGTGATCTAAGCTATGATGCAGGTAAACTATAATAAGTGTACATTTTAATTTAGGCATAAATAGATAATTTATCCTTTTAGAAGAAGACAGAACACATATACAGATGAGGACACACTGGTTACTTGCATCCCCCCCCCCTGCAAAGCTTTCTATCATTTTGTAAGAAGGCTAGTATTTACATGTACCTTGATAATTTTGCACTCTATAACATCTTTCAAAACAGAAAATTCTTAGAGAAGGTTAATGGTTTCATATTACTCATACAAAATGTTCATCTTTCAGATGTAAGCTTTGGTGATATGCACCTAGGAGATGGGGAAGTCATCTTGACGACCCTTCTAGAAGGCTTGTATTCAGAGTAAGTACATCAGCTTTAATGACTTCTGGAAAATCACTCGACATATTGCAATAATATCAGTAGTATCTGAACTTCTGTTTCACCATATTGTCTAGCCAAACATTTTTTTCTACAAAGCTTCAGATAGCTTTTGAAAAATTTATGAAAAAAAAATATACTGTGGCAACTTCAAAATGAATAAATTATCCAGTCTAAATATTTGTTTTCAGGCTGTTAGGGGCTAAATAGGTAAGGATCGGCCTAATGAAACACTTTTTATTCAGTCAAATAGTATGACATTTTTTGTTAAATCATGGGTAAAGAATATGTATTATTTTGTGTTTCTCAATTGTCTTTTACATTGGAAAAAAAAACAGTATTCAAATTTAACCCTAACCCAAACGACAAAATTTAAGACTGGTCCACATTGAAAGCAATTGCAGACAATAAAATAAAGGGACTCAAGAATTAACAACCCTAAGATAAAAGCCTTTTGAAATAATTGTGGGAAAAGGAGAAAATGCTGGTAACCAGCATTTTCTCCTTATCCCACAATTTTTTCTATCCTGCTGGGAAAAGGAGAAAATGCTGGAAACAAATTACAAGGGTAGAAAACATTTTGGGATAAGGAAAAAATGCTGGTTACCAGCATTTTCTCCTTTTCCCACAATGATTTCAAAAGGCTTCTGTTTAAGGGTCGTAAAAACCAGGGATTGTTTGGTAAAGGCTTAAAAGGGAAAAACCAGCACTATAAAATATATTGTGAAGATTTTTTGTGGAATGGTTCAAAGAATCCATCTTAAAGGAAGGAGCATCAAGTCAGTCATTTTTAAATCTAAGAAAACCACTGTAGACCTTTCAATCACTTACCTTTGAGGCTGCTGACAAAATACAGTTTAAATGTAGATGAAATGCAAAAAGTATCAATTGACCCTGATCAGCATTAGAAGTTGGGTCTGAGTGAGTTATTTTCTTTTCATATCGAAATTTCTTCTATGCTTCAACGCAATTCCGTGTTTTAATAATTGTAGGCCTAACTAAATTACAAATCCTTTTGTAATAAATAATGGTACTGGTTACCATGACTGGTCAAATTACAGAAAGGTGTATCAGATAACAGAATGGTGTAAATCAGAATATGTTCTTGCAGATCAAAAAGGCTCCTACCAAACAATGAAGTTGTCCTCCTGTACATGGAGAAGACAGACATCCATGGAGAGTCATTTTACCGTTGGCCGACTAATGATGATGTTTCTCAAGAGCATATGGACTTAATTGTTAAAAGACTTGGTGACCCAATTCTGGACTGGTAGAAGAAAGAAGCACAACAAGGCTCCAAGTTTACAGATTTATCTAAACTGAACTGTATAATGTTTAACTCATTACCAAATGACAAAATTTGAGGTTTGACCAAACCGAAAGCATTTGCAGACGACAAAATAAAAGTGGCAGAAAATTTGAAATTTGTTTTGTGAAGGGTAGAAAACATTGTGGGAAAAGGAGGCAATGCTGGTTAACAGCATTTTCTCCTTTTCCCACAATGTTTTCTAAAGGCTTGTTTCTCGGGAGCGTCAAAAGTAGGGATTGTGTGGTAATGGGTTAATGCCAAACTGATACAAAGGATCTATCATGAGTCTTTGTTTGTGACAAATTGATCTTAACCAAGTCAGGAATACTTGTAAAGGTTATGGAGTGGGCCTTTCTATCCTGGATGAGGTTAAGATCTGATTGTCTTAAAGAAGATGAGTGACAGATTCTCTTTCTCAGGTAACAGCCTGGTTTTGAGTATTTTTATTAAAGTTTTTTGAAACAAAGCGACGCAAATTATGTCATTTTTGTCAAATACTGCCATCATTTCAAAGTTATTCCACACATTTTTAACCCTATACCACACAATCCCGACTTTTGACATCCCTATTGAAGGATTTTGAAAACATTGTGGGTAAAGGGGGAAATGCTGTTAACCAGCATTTTCTCTTTAAACTAAAACGTTTTCTATCATATCAAAGACAGAAACCAGCATTTTAGCAACATTAAAATTTTCATCTGCAAGTGCTTTTAATTTGAGTAGGGCCCAAATTTTGTCGTTTGGTGAAGGCTTAAGACAGGAATGTTTGTTATGGCTGTTGGTTATTGAAGAAAAGAGTGGCTATGTGAGAAAATAGTGTTATATCAGGGTAGCTATGGGAGAAAATAGAGTTACATCATTGTGTTTTTAACTTTCTAATATTGTAATGATTGTTCTCAAAATACATGTCTGTCCTGTTACGTGACAAGTGATTAGTCGAACAGTTTTGAAATGAAACAGCAGTGCCACATTAGTTTCACAATTCAGCTTTCTTTGTCTTCAAATGTTCTGTTAAAAGGTTCAAATTTTGTCTTTTCAGTTCATGGTGATGGAAAAATGCACTTTAACTGATAGGAAAAAATTTGAAGTTTACTTGACAGGAAATTGAAAAATTTGTGCAACGCTTAAACTTTCCAACTAGGGAAATTCTGTACATAAGGGCTTTAGTCTGACACAGTTTGCTTATTTTGAGACACAGATTAGTTTATGATCATGACACAATGCATAACATGTGTTTTTGATCTATATAAAACTCAGTTTTTGTCACTGATTATGATTTAGGAAAAATGTCTGTCCTGTTACGTGACTTTCAACAGGTGTGTTGAAGATTGAGAAATTTATGACTAAATGTGATTATATTATCTAATGCTTACATTTTTATGATAATATAGATATGTATCTTTAAAATAGAAACAAGATTTATCTTCTGTCTTGAGTTTGAATTTTTCATCATTGTCCAGCCGTTTTATCCCTAGAGCAAATTATGAGTCATATCATTACAAAAATTCTGGGAAAAGAATATTGTTAGTGTTAGTGTCAATGACGTATGAACTACGCAGGGCTTAAAATGACGTCATCTTCTGAAGTCAGCCTTGATCCCTTTCGTCCTCTTGCAGTTCGCCCTATTTCGTGTGCGCTTTGGTTTCTAAAACACCTTTACCTACGTTTTGTCTTTTTCAACACTTTGTTCATGAGACTAATTTAAAAAAGGCCTCTCAAATTGTTATTTTATGAAGAAAAACAGTGCTTTAAATAGTGTTGATTTTTGAGAAAGACGACAAGACCACAGATAGATCTATATATATTTGGGCACAACATAGATGTAGGGGATTGGATATTTAAAGATATTTTAGGAGATTTGTGATAGGAAGATTGCTTGTGGCATTTTATGGGTTGGTAAGGCCGTTTAATTGGTAAATGGATAGATGTATGACCCTAATATGAGAGAAGATTAATTGTATGGTGTTAAAGGTCGTCTTAAATATCATTCAGTTATTGGCAAGTGCCCTAATTCCGTGACTATTCGAATGTTTTATTGTTCTTAAATTTCAACCAAATACCAGACAAATACATGTAAAAGTCAATTAATTGTTTTATCTAAAAGAAATTGACTTCATTTTTCTTATATCTAAATACACTGTAGTCACGCTGTAGGGCCGGAAGTGTACAGTGTTTGAGATTGTATGTCACTTGGGAGTCTGTACAGTGGTGAAATGTCACTTGGTCGTGAAAATTGCTTACACACGGTAAGTCAAGCTGGTGATTTTTCATTTAATTTGATAGGTATTATAAAACCTTCATATCCAGTTGTTTGTTTGTTAATCATAGACTATATCAAGAAGACTTATGTGCTCTGAAAAGCTTTCCTGGAGATATGGGGATGCCTTGACCATGTAACCATACTAAAATACAGATGATTTTGCCTAAAAACAACGGGATATTTTGTTTGATTAATCATCCTTAAAAGCTTTTTTGCTGAACGGAAAATGTATAGACAGTTTCTTTATTCACTTTTGTTTGAAAACATGTAAAGAATTGGTAACAAAATCGACTACAATCCTCCTAATCGTTCGTTTAAAATGGCATGTCAACATAGGGAATTTGTACTGTCACTTGATAAGCTGTTGTACAGTCACTTGAGATCTACAATATTTTATACAAGTGACTACAAAATTCTGTTGGTAGACATGCTGAAATTTCGTCATTTTAATCGCTTTTAAGGTCACAACTTGGAACTTATTGATGAAAAGAGAAAGCAGACACATCGGCAGACCTTTTAATCGTAGAAAGAACTCTCTCGTGTGCGCTAAAGCGAAAATTCTGCTATTTTTAGTAGTCGAAAATCATTTCAATTTTCTCACATCAAGATGATCAAGACATCCTAATTGCTATAAGGAGGTTGCATATTGCACGATCAGGTGCCTGGCATGTTTAATATATATCAAAAGTACATGTGGATGGAAAGAATTCAATCAAATATAAAAATAAATGAAAAAAATATTAACTTCACTTACCGAGGAAACACAGTTTTCTAGAATCAAGTGACATTTCGCCACTATACAGACTCCCAAGTGACATACAATATCAAACAATGCACACTTCCGGTTCTACACTGTGGTAGTGTTCTTTCTAAAAAAAGGCAAAGATCTACAACTTTCTACTGTAAAACTACCAAGCTACCGGAATTAGGTCAAGCCATGTTTGCTTAAGAAGGCTGATGTCATGCTGTGTTATTTGTGCACATTGGCCATGGAAATTGTTATCGAAGTTAATCTTTGTCATGAAAGTAATCAAATATAATTTATTTGTGAAAGGAAGTAATTTCTAGCTCATGTTCTTTTCGAAATTCCATTATGTTGTTTCTTTGTCATTATGGAATACGGACACTCGAGGCTGTATTGGGGTGGACAGTGTACCTATCTATGCCTTCATAGTGTTTCTTTGACAAGTGCTCAAAATATTCTTTCCAAGCCAACGGCTTCGAAAAAATAGTTAGCATTGAGAGAGGAATAAATCTTGTCACGGTGAATATCATCAATCCACAGGAAAAGAATTGCTGCGCCCCTGTTCTCAAGTCTGTACGCTACTGACTGAGCTACCAAGAGAAGAAGAAGGAATAGATAGATGGGTATAAAAGTTTTTAAAAAGTATTGGTATTAATGTATGCAGCTTACTAAATCTAAGATATAATCCAAGTTGTCAAAATTATGTTGATCTAGATCTATTCCGAGTTTAGATTGCATTAAAGTAGTTCAGAGGTATACAAGCAAAATCATTATATACAATCTTACAACTGGTAAGCAGAGCTAGAGAAAGAAAATATATACACATATACACATATTCTTACACTATCAGAAGTGCAAAGGGGGCTGATGTTGAATGTACATCCTGGACTTTGCTTGAAGGAGTCATGTACATGTAGCCAAAGCATACAGGTCCTCACTCTCTGAGCAGGTCGCCCTGCATGTTGAGTGTGGTGAGCGTATCTGACTGATGACTTGGTGGTTGCGAATTCAAAACCTGAGTGAGACGGACTTTCTTTCCGGCGTATTTCCGCCTCTCACCTCTGCTGAGGCATGTGAGAAAAGTAGTCAGTGGCTTTGGAAAGAAAGTTGTGTTAGTACTGGTGTGAGAAAGCTAGGGAACATATGTGCGTCACCGACCGCCATGATATGACCTTAGCTGTTAAAGTGGCGTTAAACCCCAATACAACCAACCAACCAATCTGAGCTGGTCAGGATGACCAGTCTGCAAAGCTCAGTTGGTAGAGTGCAGCAGTCGTGAAGGTGTTATTTTAGGTCAATATTGAGGGTGCAGTTTTTGTATGTTTATTCCACCATTTTCAAGATTACTTCAGCTATTTACCAGCCAATGCATCTATCCCTGCTTTCCTAGTGTGCCTTTAATCAAAATTACAGTAACTTCTTTCCAGCCCAGTAACTGCTTTCCCACTCTAAATTTACTCGATGACAGGTCGCAATGATTATCATTGGTTTTTGGGGAAAAAAGTAGTCCAGTTGGGTATAGTGACTCCTGATAATTCGGGACCAAATTAATTCTCCGCTAGTTAACCCTTTATCACACAATCCAGAGTTCAAACTGCTGAAGGAGAAGGATTCTTAGAATATTGCGGGAAAAGGATAAAATACCAGGAAAATATTACTCTGTTGAGGACTTTTGTTATTATTGTATCAATTTCGAATTTGTTGTCTGTAGATAAAATATATTTGTTGCCATTGAAAATGTATTGGGCAGGGTCAAACGAATATATCAGCACCTGTACATGTCTTATGTTCCGATTATGTTTTCATGTCTGAGGAAAAAATTCTCTTTCGCCCGTTTCTAGGCTTTGCCTATTTTCATATTAATTTAATAGATCTATCACAGACAACAAAATACACTTGAAAATTACTAACTGCTTTTTTCTTTGAAAATCTAACATTGCGTATCTATATGATGTCCATTTCATTCATAATTCATAGCGCGGTAAAACTGCTGGTTCCATGACGTAACAATGACGTATACCGCCCATTCTCAATAAAACGGAACATTCGGGGGAAGAAAAATCGAAAAAAATGACATCTGCAAATTTAAGAAATATATATTCTCTTTCAAAGATAAATCTATATAGAATTATTTCCCAAAATACCGCGAACATCATCAACTCTATTTCAGAAAAAAATATGATTTACTTGAGGTATCCTTTTTCTGTAGGTAACGTATGTTTCTTTGGCTACTTATGTATTTCTTTTGTAAAAGTACTGAACATGTTCCATGACTATAAAGATAGAGACCTCTTTTCCTTACGAAAACGACTCTGATGACACAAAAATGATACAGATGAACAAAGAACTTCACTTTTTCATCTGAAGTACTTAACAGTCTACACTAACTTTTTTTTCAAAACTGAAAAATATTGTCAAACTTACTTTTCAGTCATTTCTAACTATACTTTTGGCATCTAATCTTTCATTCCTAATTAAAACTACAACTTTAATACCAACTTTAAACATATAAAAACTGCAATAAAAATTCTCAACTATGTTATTTATCAGACTATTGATTATAATGCAATACTGAACAGACGCTACATGGTAACGTAAGTTTCAAACAAATATCCACAAGTGTTTAAAAATTCTTTTTTTGTAATCAAACTCGCAAATGTCACTAATTGTTTCAAATTTTGATATTTCAAGGGTTTTAATTCCATTTTTGCATGAAACAGATATAATACCGTGTTCTCGCTTACAAAAAGCGGGCTATCGAATTAAAGGTGGGTATTTAGAATTTTCACATCACACCAAATTAAAAAAATATATATCTCACTGTAATTCATATGAAAAAACAATACAAATCATCAACAATTAAGATCCATTAAATTACAAAAAAAAAAAAAAAAAAAAAAAAAAAGTGTTCCCTTAAAAGGCTACGTAGCCTTTTAAGGTTTTTCAGATTTCGCGCTAAAAATCAATAAAGCGTTTTGGGAATGCCAAGTGACTGGCACGTGACTCATAACGCTTAAATTCCATTGCATAACAATCATGTAATAATTATTTTTAATAATGTTTTCTTCGGACGCTAGATTTGAAATTTCGTCTGTGTATTCCTGTATGTAAATGAGCGAATTGATAATCTAAAAATAGAACCTGTCTGCCGTCGGTGTCGACCTGGGCTGTATTAAATCTCTAATTTCTAGTGACGTTGGACGGTGTTCGACTACTGGGTTTTCATGAATGAAAATTAAAAGGCTTTGGGAGCATAAGGATATTTTTTTTGCGTTTTTGTACAGTTTTCGTCCCAAAATCTGAAGGGCCACCTTTAATAAGATAACGCATGTTCAGAAAAAAGAAACATCGAAAGGGTAGCTTGTGTCAACTGTCATAAATTTATCACGTTAATAGAAATAACTTTATCATCGAGTTGACTTTAGCAATAAATGAAAAAGTAAGGAATATGTAGTAACGTATGTTTCAAATGATTTACAGATGTTTTGGCAACAGACGAGTTCGGTAACACAGACTTACAGAGTAAATCAATTGGATGTTTAGGTAACAAAGCAATTATATAGTGTTTATGTATCGTGACGTTCTTTACACCCAACGCATGGCTTTATTTTATTCAAACCTTCGTTTTTAAAACCTTAATTTGTAATTTCCGCTATGTTTTATAAATAGGTTTTGTTATGAACCTCATTCCATGCTGTATGTATTGGCCATGTGGATTGCCTATCTATCAAGCGAAAAGGGTGGAAAGTGAAAAAAATACAGGATTTGAACCTATCTATCAAGGAATAAATTGTTGAAAAGTGCAAAAGTAAAAAGTTTGAACAAAACAAAGCAATACATTAGATGTAAGTTTAAACATATTTTATTCATAAGTGAAATGGGGTTTTCATAAGTTCTACCAACTTAGAATCGGTCCGTCCCCATTAGGTGTAAAGAACGTCCCAGAACAAAAACATAATATAATTGTTTTGTTACCGAAACATCCAATCGATTTACTATATAATTCTATGTTACCGAACTCGTTTGTTACCGAAACATCTGTCAGCCTTTCAAATTTATCTCGGTAATTGAGAAAGCTCCTCGATCTTATCTATGTCACCCTTTTCTAGTTTATTGTTACGAGTCAGGCGTAACTAGAAAGAAGAAGCCAGCAACAAACGATAACAATTAACAGAATTTATTAACAAAAATATCAAATAAACAGTGACAATATTACAATAGTACAAAACAATACCTTAGACGTTAAATTCAAAAGACAAATTATTCCAGTCTTAATTCCAATCTGATCCTGATCCAAACTGAATGTAATCCAAGCACATGAAATAATCCTCACTTTAGTCTAGTCTTATCCTAATCCAACTGAATGTAATCCAAGCACTAATTATATAACACAAACACAAGATAATCCCCGCTGTAGTCTGGCAATCATGTATTAACTAGTGAACACTGAGATGTAAAAAGCTTTTCCTTTTATAATAACAGAGAAACTTCCAGAAAATTCATGTTAAAATCAGTTGAATAATTTCTAGTAATCAGATTGTAAAAAGGTCTGGAAACTTCCAGCACAATATTCCACAAGAGAGAATCCATTTCTAAAAATAGCAACAGGGGAAAACCATTCAAAAATAGATACACACATGAACAAAGCTAGGAATAACTGGGTATGTACATAACATTATACATTCTTTTTGATTTCCCAGAAGCTACTGGGGGGTTTACTTTACAAATGATATGTGATTTTTTTCGCCATACACTATCCTCCTTACTTGGCCACTGAAAAAACCCTTTCCTTCTTTGCATGAAAGTAACATTGAAGTCAAAACCGTCGCTGTCATTATCTACCTCTAGAACTAGTCCAACATACCAGCTCCCTTCATAGTTGACAGCAATGAAATCTCCTGTAACATATGATTCGATTGAAGACGGAGTTTCATTGTCGGTTATTTCAATGCTTTGCCTTTTGTTTTCAATTACATTCCGAGAGCCACAAATTTCACCAGTGACACACTTTTCGCAGTAACAGGACATACTGCGCGTGCAAAGTTTGCCATTCGAGTTTAATCTGACTGCGTGAAGCTGAAGTCTTCCCTTTACTGGTGTTAATTCTACATTCTGTAGAGAGTTGGTCTTCACTTCACAATCCGCTTTGTTGACGAATAGGAAAGTCACGCTTTTCATGTTTGAATTACTCGCCCAGCTCATAAAATCTTCTGCATCCTGTATTCTACATTTTCCTGAACGTACTGCCTCATCTGCAAGGCGCTTCACAGTCCCTCCCAAACCATCACAAACGTTTTTCCCGTGGCCGCTTTCATAATAGTTCCACGTCGCTGGGCAACCGAAGAGGTCTTCATGGTTAATAACTGCATCGAATATAAAGCGGTTCCTGTACTGTGAAGTTGGGCTGTCTGTCCAGTAGTGTACATATTGTATCTCGGTACAGTCAGGTAAGTTAATCATCGTAAACAGCTTCTCTATTATAGCCAATACTGTCCCGGCCGAATGTGACATGGTATCGGAAACAGCAACATAACTTTTATGCTGGAGTTTTCCTTCATCGTCTCTGAAGTATATAACCAATGGGTGAAGGGTTACTTGTGTTGCATTCCAATATGCAGACTGTATTTCGTCTGCTGTTTTGCATGAATAATTCTCCGCGAAGTCCGTATGTATAACTCTTTCATTGTGAGGAAGTGCTTCTTTAAGCACACGAGTTTGTTTATATTGATTCCTCATAACTTCAAAATGTATTTTAAACGTGGATACTTCTTTCAGCCATTCTTCATAGAACGCATCTCTATCTGCAGTTTCACTGACTATCTTCATCTTCTTTTTCTGGTTTTTTAGTGTTACTCTTTTCCATCGAGAGTATACAACAACTTGCGGTAGCATGTTTTTCTCAACGTGCACTTCTTTTTGAATGAACGTCTCTGGATTCTGAGGGACTTCAATGCCAATTTTCTTCATCATTTGCAATTTCAGTGACATATTTTGATGTTTGGTGCAAAAACAGACATTTCTACTGAGACAGCTGGTTAGGAGGATATTTTTCGGTCGCATTCTGCAAAAGGTTGCTAAGGATAATTTGCTCTCATGGTTTTCAGCAAGATACTTTTGGTGAAGGTTAGCCATATAGTCGGTAAGGATGTGTGTCTGTAGCTTTCCGTCGGAAGTTTTTGTCGCATCTTTCTTCCCTGGTTGTACTCTACTGTTATCTTCTCTTTCAAAAAATCTTTCAACACTATCTTTCATCTGCGCCATCTTTCTTCGCCTTCTTATCTTTTCAAAGTCTATACCATCTTTTATAGCTCTTGCCAGTTTATGTCTGTTGATTTTAAGTTCTCTCGAACTTTTGAGATGCACTGGTATTTCTTAATCACTCCACTTGCAGCAGAACGATACAATCTATTTCTCTTACTTCTATCCGCCTGACTTGACTGATCCCTCATGTGATGTAAAATTATATTTCCAAATAATAACTGCTTCTTACATCGTTATTCTTAATACGATTCGACTTCATAAACATCGCAGTTTTTCTTCTCGGTGTGAGATCATTTTTTGGTTTTGATAGCCTTTGAAGTTTTCGTTGCAGCGTTTTGACTTTCCTCCTGGCCAGAATATTTCCTTTATGTAACTGTTTCAGCTTTGCTTTTGTCTCAAAAAGAGCTTTTGACACACGCTTTTTGGGCCCATTTCTGCGATTTGGAATCTTGACTATTAGTCGTCCAAATCCGGAATCCTGACCACTATATCCGCTGGTACTTGGGGTAGTATTTTCATCTTGACTTCTACTTTCATCTTGCTCTCGGCTTAATTTCAGAACTTCTCTGTGTTTTCAAACCCGCTTATTTATGCTTTCATTTCTCTTCGCGCGTTCTGATGAAGACAGTTCAGACACAGGTTTATAGTACATGTTTTGCCTTCTACGCTCTTTCAACAGATAAGCTTCGCCTTCTTTATTCTTCTTTCGCTCTCGGTACCGTTTTTGTATCTCGGCTCGTGACAGGGGCATCCTGAAACATACGTTACAAAATATACTTAAATAGAAGCTTTCTTTTTCTCAATAATTATTTCTTGGTTTATGATATTGTCTTGAATTAACAATATTTCTAACAAATAACATAATGTGTTTGACTTTCAATTGAAAAACTAATATCATGTTGAGCTAAAGTAGTTTTCATATGTGAATTTTAGGACAAGAGATATATTTTTTTTTTTCCTACTGGAAAAATAATTTTTCAGTGTAAGTAAAACTTTTTTAAAACGGTTGAATATATATCCATACAATTATTTGTGCATCGCTTTCCCGACAAAAGTAAGTAACTAGAACTTAGAATAGAATGTTTTCAATGTGAAACATACGTTACGTATTGTAACGTATGTTTCAGTGTGTTTGGAAGTCTTGCATAAAGTACGAAAAATAATGAGTTCGAGTTCATTGCGTTCTGGAAAATATACATCAACTACTTAAAGCAAAAAAACATCGGACACATATAAACAATAAAAACTAGCCTTTAAGAGCTACCTCACCTGATTTATACAATTCCGAGACGAAATTCACAACATCAATAGCAAGACCCGACCTTTTTCAAGAGCGGAACATGTCAGAAGCGCTGATGGTGACGTCATATGACGTCATCAGAAGAAAAGGAATGACGAAGTTATCTATATGACGAGTTCTCTGTCGTCTCGAAAATAAAACATTTTTTTACAGTCACGTATGTTTCGTCACGTATGTTTCATTCAGACTTTGAATGTGTTATGACGACGTCTTGTTTCACATGTTAATCCAATTTTTATGTGTATAGAAATATTCTTTACAGAGGTGCATGTGAGTGCTTTACAGCTATATTGCTAAAATAGTTTTGCATAAAACCATGGTAACGTTTGTTTCAATTTGATATGGAAAAAAAAAAAAGGTCCTTCAAGTAAATGCTATTTTTTCTCGAAATTACATTTCTTGAAATGAAGCCTGAAATTAATTTCTTGACTGTAATTATATACTGCGTTTTTAAAACGTGAAATTTGAAGTATAATCCTTATTGTAGCTTGATGCGGAGGTAGGCGCTACATCTGATTACAGACAATATTTATTTTTAAGAATTTGGCGACATTAAATAAAAACGAATCAAATCGACAAGGTAAAGGTAAATATGAATATGGGCGTAATTTTACAAACCTGAAATAACAACCTTTGCTACAGACAAAATGTAATTTAGTATTTAAGACGTTTGGTCGTCTGATTACAAGCCTGAAATCGAAAAAATGAAATGGCGACAGTAACGTATGTTTCATTTTAGGACCAAAATGGTGATCACAAGCGAAAATTAATACAAATATCTCGGAAATTTTAATCCGTCTCGACGTATTTAATTGATATGCTCCTGCAAATGACTCGTACTTGCAGGAATTAGCGAAAATATTCGTGATAAACAATGAAACATCGAATGTTCCGTTTTATTGAGAATGGGCGATACGTGACGTCACTATAGTTTGCAGGTTCAGTAGCTTTATTACGTAATAGTTAAACGCTAAGAAGTCAAAATTAAACGATTTAAACAGCCAAAAGCAGGGAGCGTAGCGACCGACTGTGGCTGTTTAAATCGTTTAATTTTGAAATTTTACGCTAAGAAGTCAAAATTAAACGATTTAAACAGCCAAAAGCAGGGAGCGTAGCGACCGACTGTGGCTGTTTAAATCGTTTAATTTTGAACTTCTTAGCGTTTAATTTAGTCTTTTTCCGCCCACATTACACGTTTTTTTTTTTAAACAATACATTATTAGCGGATCTCAATCGTAAATTTGAACCCTAAAAAACGGGCCGCCACACAAAAATTGGGTTTGACCTTCGGTCTGTAACTAATTCAGGTAACCGGTAGGAGTAAACATGTATGCCAATTATTTCTATTTCCGCATTGTTTCAAAAAGTATTATTGTCAAGACGTAAGAACTCGTGTTAATGGACTGTCAAGGTTTCAAACGAGCGCGTTAAAATGGAATGAAAAGTAAATGTTGATAAGAAAAGAAGGGAAGGAAAAAGGGAAAGCCATCAGAGAAAAGCTGCATACACATGCTAGCCGATCCCAGCGCATATTGGCTGCAAGTATATATTAAAATATTAACCAAGATCAGACTGCATATATATGAAGGTCGATCATGGCATATATTGTCCACAAAAAAATTGGTAAAAGTAGTTCTTCACAATGTGGTATAGGGAACCATGAATTGTTAATGGAACCTAAATTTATACTTTCACAAAACAAAGAAAAAAAAAAGAAGTTTTTGACTACATATGCATACGCAGGCGAATCGTGGCACAAATTGTCCACGAAACAACATATCAGTATCTCTGTATAAGTTTTAAAAAAGAATAAGCGTATCTCATATGCGCCTAACACAGGAAACGGAGAAAGTGAACCGAGGACAAATTGCACGTACGTGCTGGCCAACCACCACGCACATTGTCCTCGAATCAAGGGTAACAACCTGCGTCACAGGAAGCGATATCGGACCTGGGAATTTTCATAACTTGTGTCCGCCATATTGAAAAGTAAGTACAATATAAAAATAGAATGAGGCTAGCTTTGGGTTTTTATAGTTGGTCGAAGTCTATTCCATTATTATAAGTAGTTAACAAAAGCTTTGACAAGAAACAAAGTCCCTGGGTATTGTACTCTTTGGAGGTCTAAAGACTTTTTCAGATCATTTAAAGGAACGATTAAAAAAAAAAAAACAGTCTTAGCAAACAGGCACATGGACTTTATAACAAGAGTCCGATATCACTACCTGTGACGTGACACTGACGTACGTTGTGAGGGGTGCGAATACAAGCAATGAAAGGTCTAGAAAACAGATCAACAAAAAGAATTGACAGTGATTAGAATTCATGTAGACGAAACAAAAATGGAGAAAGTGAGTCGAGGTCAACCGACAAGTGTGTATTGGCTGACCACATACACGATGTCCGTAAAAATATATCGAAATAATTCTACATACCAGAGTAAAGGGACCAATGAACAATGAATGGAACTCATGTGTATAAAACACAAAACGAAAAATGGACAAACTGAGCCTAGCCTGCACGTATATACCGGCCACACATGGTACACGCTGTTCTCAAAACCATGTCGGACAGTTCTACATGGCAAAGTAACGGAAAAAGTGAGCCGATGCCAACCTTCACGAATGTGTTGGCCGGCCACGGCACACGATGTCCGCAAAACCATGTCAAATTAATTATACATAGCAGATAAAGAGAACAATAAAGAATGTAATTCATGTACATTAAACAACAACAAAAAAAGGCAATTTCGTTGAAATGATATTCCCCGCCGAAAAATACCTTTTTTGATACAAACGTATAAGAGGTATTGTGTTTTGCATGTTCATGTGGCCATTTTGTTACAGGTCCATGATGGAAATTATACATTAAGCTCCCTTGTTCCATGGCACAGGATTTCGTTACATAAAAAATATAAAAGAGTTCCATAATAGGATTATATTTTAAGTACCCATTTCAGGATTTGATATATGTGGGAGAAAAAAAAAATATCTACGGACTATCCAATGGAAAGCATGCATGAAATTTCATCAATTTTTGTCAAGGACTTTAGAAGATATCCCTCTCACAATATAAGCCGCCACACTGCTGCCATTTCAAGCAGGTAGCTAGAGACTAAAGTGTTGAAATTTGTAGCACCTGCCTGGGTAGCTAAATGGATATATGGTATTACTTGTGATCTAAAAGGTTTACGAACAGACTGATGCATGGAGAGACGAATGCACAATTGACTCATTGGTCAATGGCTTTGATTAAGCAATAAAAAAAATTCTATGAAAATATGTGCGAAAGTTGGAGATACACTGATAAAAAATTAAATTTGACATGAAGTCCCCTTTTTCCACGATACAGTGAATAATTGCAAAACCCTGACAACATGTACTAGGTCGCATGATCTGTGAAAATCTCATCCAAATCTATTGAGATATGTCCAGTAATTGAAGAGATTCTGGTGAAAAATGAAATTATAACACGAAGCCCCCTTATTTCATGATGCAGCTACAAATCCCAAAATCTTGACAATATGCCGTAGGTCACATGATCATGTGAAAATTCCATCCAAATCTGCCAAGATACGTGGGAGGCGTTGTATTAAGTCACATGATAATGTGAAAATTCCATTCAAATCTGTCAAGAAATATGGGACGAGTTGCATTCACAAGAAATAAAATGAAATAAAACATGAAGCCCCCTTTTTTCATGAGGCAGCTACAAATCGAAAAATGTTGACAATATGCAATAGGTCACATGACAAGAAATACATGTATTCTGTCAAAATTCTATTCAATTCCGTCAAGAAATGTGGAAGGAGCTGCCTTCACAAGAAATGGGATGAAATATAACATGAAACCCCCTTTTTCCATGACACCTTATTACAAAAACAAGGGCAAAAAACTAGCACTTGTCCCAGAACAGGATAAATTCATCAAAGGGTAATCAGTCAAAAAAAGCCTGTAAATCTATATGGAAATGTGCGAACAAAAATCCAAAGTAGAAATTCACAAAGGGCAATAACTCCAAAAATACTGAAGATTGAGAGCACTGCAATTCTCCTCAATTAGTTCTATATGTGTGTGAAGTTTCAAGCTCCTAGCTTTTATACTTTGGAGATATACGCCAGACAGAAATCCAAAGTAAAAATTAACAAAGGGCAATAACTCAAAAGTTACTGAATACAGAGTTTTGGTTTTTGTAAAGGTACTTCTCCTTAATGAATTCTATAGCTGTTTGAAGTTCCTAGTCTTTGTATTTTTAGCTCAACTGAGCACGAAGTGCTCACCATCGTGCTCATGGTGAGCTATTGTGATCGTGCTGTGTCCGTCGTCAACTTTTTACCTTGTGTACGCTCTAGAGGCCACATTTTCAGTCGGATACTCATAAAAGTTGGTCAGGATATTTGTCTAAATGATATCTCGGACGAGTTCGAAAATGGGTCATATGGGGTCAAAAACTAGTTCACTAGGTCAAATTTTAGAAAAACTTTGTGTACGCTCTAGAGGCCACATTTTCAGTCGGATTCTCCTGAAAGTTGGTGAGGATGTTTGGATAATATCTCAGACGATTTCGAAAATGGGTCATGTGGGGTCAAAAACTATATCACTAGGTCAAATCTTAGAAAAGCCTTGTGTACGCTCTAGAGGCAACATTTTCAGTTGGATACTCATGAAAGTTGGTCAGGATGTTTGCCTGGAAGATATCTCTGACAAGGTCGAAAATGGGTCATGTGGGGTCAAAAACTAGGTCACTAGGTCAAATGTTAGAAAATCCTTTTGTAGGCTCTAGAGGCCACATTTTAAGTCCGAAACTCTTGTAACTTGGTCAGAATGTTTGTCTTGATGATATCTCAGACAGGTTTGAAAATGGGTCATTGGGGATTAAAAACTAGGTCACCAGGTCAAATCTTAGAAAAACCTTGTATATGCTCTGGATGCCACATTTTCAGTCCAGCACTCTTGAAAATTAGTCAGAATGTTTGCCTTTATAATATCTTGGATGACTTTGAAAATGGGTCATGTTGGGTCAAAAACTGGGTCAATAGGTCAAATGTTACAAACACCTTTTGTATGCTCTGGAGGACACATTTTCAGTCTGATACTCCTAAAACTTGTTCATAATATTTGTCCTGGCGATACCTTGAATGAATTTGAAAATGGGTCATGTGGAGTCAAAAACTAGGTCAATGGGTCAAATAGAAAAACCTTGTGTACACTCTAGAGGCTACATTTTCTGCCTGATATTCTTCAGACTTGGTCAGAATGTTTGTTTTGGTGATGTCTCAAAAGAGTTTGATAATGGGTAATTGTCGGGTCAAAAACTAGGACACTTGGTGAAATCTCAGAAAAACCTTTTGTACACTGTAGAGGCCACATTTTCAGTCAAATACTCATGAAACTTGGCAAGAATGTTTGTCTTATTGATATCTCAAAAGTGTTTGATGATGGGTAATGTCTGATAAAAAACCTAGGTCACTGGGAAACTAGATGGTGCATGTTTGGTCAATAAACTCAGGTGAGCGATTTCAGGGCCATCATGGCCCTCTTGTTGGAGATATGCTCCAGACAAAATTCCAAAGTGAAAATTTACAAAGAGCAATAACTCAACAATTACTGAAGATAGAGTTATGATTCTTTAGCACTGCACTTCTCCTTAATTAGTTCTATATGCGTGTGATGTTTCAAGTTCCTAGCTTTTATAATTTCGAGATATGCTCCGGTCAAAAATCCAAAATTAAAATTTACAAAAGGCATTAACTCCAAAAATACTGAAGACAGAGTTATGGTTATTGTGCACTGCACTTCTTCTAAATGAGTTCTATATACATGTATGTGTGAAGTTTCAAGGTCCTAGCTTTTATACTTTTGGAGATATAATCCGGACAAAAAATCAAAGTAAAAATGTGCAAAGGGCAATAACTCCAAAAACAACTGAAGACAGAGTAATGGATCTTTCGTACTGCACGCCTCCTCAATGAGTTCTATATGTGTGTGAACTTTCAAGTTCCTAGCTTTCATACTTTTGGAGATATGCTCCAGACAAAAATCCAAAGTTAAAATTTACAAAGGACAATAACTCCAAAACTACTGGACACAGTTATGGATCTTTCCCATTGCACGCCTCCTCAATGAGTTCTGTATATGTGAAGTTTCAAGTTCCTAGCTTTTATACTTTTGGAGATATGCTCTGGACAAAAATTCAAAGCAAAAAAGTACAAAGGGCAATAACTCCAAAAACACTTATGATAGAGTTACGGTTCTTGTGCACTGCACTTTTCCTCAATGAGTTCTATATGTGTGTGAAGTTTCAAGTTCCTAGCTTTCATACTTTTGGAGATATGCTCCGGACAAAAATTCCAGAAAAAATGTACAAAGGGCAACAACTCCAAAAATACCGAAGATAGAGTAATGGTTCTTGTACACTGCACGCCTCCTCAATGAGATCTATCCACTTGTGAAGTTTGAAGATGATATCTCAAATACTTTTGGAGATATGCTCCGGACAAAAATGTGGGACGGAAGGACGGACGGACGGACGAAGACTATTACCATATCCCCCGCCGCCTTTCGGCGGGGGATTAAAAAAAACCGAGAAAGTGAGCCGAGGTTAACCTGCACTAATGTACTGGCCGACCACGGCACACGTTGTCCGCAAACATATGCAAATAGTGAGTGAGACTAAACTATATGACCAATCCACATGAAAAAAAAATGTCAAAATAGTTCCGCATAACAGAGTACGGGAACAGTGAACAGTGAATGGAATCACAGGCCTTTGAATTTCCATTCATCCATACCAGAATAATAAAATTTTCCTTGGTCGATCTTTGTACACTTATAAAAGCATATATTGGTGCATTGCCTGCATGTATTACGGAATAGTGAAATTTTCAACACCGTTACTATATATAGCACAGTGGCAACTGCCTCTTTGCTGTATATAATAAAGACAAGGTGTGCAACGAAATCGAACAAAATTTGAACCCCGTCCCCTTTCACAGACGATACTTAAACGACAAAGGGAAAAATAACACAGTTACTGATGCAAATGGGGTTCACAAATGATTTTTCTTGTGTACCATGACCTTAGAAAGTGTCAAACGGCTCTTGCCATCAAGCAATAGCGCCGATCTCAAGAAGAAAAAAAAACCTTCCACATTTTCCGGATCGCCATGCGCTGACGTCACACTTTCCACAGTCGCGCAGCAAATAAAAAATAAAAAAATAAAAATAATGAATTTCAAAAATTTGTTTTGTCGATTTATTAATGAATTTATTGAATTAATACTTCGTTTGTAATACATTGCTTCTTCGTCTAAACCATTATCACTTATTTCATAGAAGGAAGATATGCGCGGGCGTCGCTCATAGATAACTGTTGATCTATGGCTGTTCACAGGTAGTCTATATGGAACGGCGGTAAATATGGAATAAATATGTGATAATTTGAATGATTTTGCGTGCGCCGGTTACGGCTATTTCAAGATTGATATTCACAGATATTATACCATGGAAAGGATTTGGAAATATTGAAAAAAAAACAGAGATAGCCTCAACTTTTGAAACAGTTCTTTTGTCGGTAGCCTTATCACCTTATACTTCCTTTTAATAATTAAAGACTTAATTACATGAGGCAAAGGGTTTAATGTCCTTTTGCCGTCTACATTGCTTAAATTTGAATTAAGATAGGTCCAACATTTTGTCATATGGGAATGAGTTCACAGCATTTAAATACAACTTTCTTACCTTGCCAAATACTGCTTCCCAAAAATTAACATCGTTGAAATATTGATCAGCTGCGACAGAAGATTAACCCTTTACCACACAATGACAACTTTTAACGCCCCCGAGGAAGAAGTCTTTTGAAAACATTGCGGGAAAAGGAAAAAAAAATTCTCCTTTTCCCACAAAGTTTTCTACCCTATCAAACATAGTTGTACCATTTGGACCACTTTGGAATTGTCGTCTGCAAATGCTTTTAACTTAGAGATGTCTAAAATTTTGCTGTGTGTGGTAATGGGTTAATGGTTGTTTCAATGACCATCATCAATCGTTATTCAGAAATAATTTTCTGATGTGGGAATTCAAACATGCAACCTCCTGGTTTTAACTCTGACATGTCCTGCCTAGCACTAAGCCTCCCTGTTTGGCTGCAGACACGGGGGAAGAGAAAACCAGACTGAACTATTCAACACTGGTCAATTCATTTCTTAATCCACTCCTTTGCTCTAGAAAGATGCTAAATGAAAAGGTTTAAATGGGGCTACTCTTACATGTAAATGAGAGTCGTTCAACACTATTATAACGGTTGAAAATACAGGTAAGTGGGTGTTATGAAAAATTCCAACTGTTCTTTCACTTTTTGAAGATGTATTTTATTCAGGAACATTTCAAATTTTTATTTAGGAACATTTGAAAGTTTCGTATCGTGTAGATCTGCATGCAAATGTTGCGCTGCTTGAACGTAGATCCTGTGTATAGCAATTCAAAGTTCTGTACGTACATATATGCATAGGTATGGTTGACTAAGTTTAAACTTTATTTATACAAGAATATACAAATAAACCTGTAAAATAACGAAAATGATACGTGGTACAATTTTCAAGGGTTGACCGACAGGATTGGAAAGCAAGCTATTAATAACTTACGTTAATTCCTCTCCTAAAATTATTTAATACTTCTTGAGAAATAACACTTGTTGAGATGCCATAGCTTTAAAGAATGTATATAACTAATAACTACACAAATCTTTGAGTTGGCCTAAAACAATGTGGAACAAGAGGGTCATGATGGCCCTGTATCGCTCCACTGGCTAATAAGTCAAAACAGTACAAGCCAAACATTACAATACTTGGCCAATTTAATTTAAACAGAAGATATTTAAAATTTTCTTCTATAAAATCCTTCAAGAAAGTTATGATCCCAGGGCAAAGCAATTTTTTGGCTGCAAAGCTACAATTACTTGAATCCTTGTTGAGGTCCAAAAGATACAGCCCCACACCAAATAAAAAAGGTCTAGAATGTGTGGTTATAAACAAGAAGATTT
Organism: Tridacna crocea; assembly: GCA_943736015.1. Lineage (NCBI taxonomy): Eukaryota > Metazoa > Mollusca > Bivalvia > Cardiida > Cardiidae > Tridacna > Tridacna crocea. Next base: position 29,956,073 of record OX031070.1, read on the forward strand.
TTTAATCTTGCTCATTAAAAAGCCCTGTAAAACAAGTTTGCTCAATAAAAAGCCCTGTAAAACATGTGACCTCTGAGACAGGTTTATCAAGTTTTCACTATAAAAGCCAATGTAAAACTTGTGACTCCTTGGGTGGGGTCAAACTTGACCTCCAAGGATAAAATTTGGGCCCTCTTGGTAGAGGCCCATTAGATAAAGCTACATGCAAAATTTGGTAGCCCTAGGCCTTATGGCTACGTACGAGTAGATTATTAAGTTTCCCTATATAAGCTCATGTAAAACTTGTGACCCCCGGGGCGGGGCCAAATTTGACTATGGGTGATGCGATAATACGACCCGTATTTGACGGGCGTATAAAAAGTAGTCTCTTATTTTGCTCCAATACAAACACGCAAAAGTAGGAACAGCAGTAATATGTTATGCTTCTCAATTTTATGACGGGGACGAATGGGGACCCAAAAGTAGCTGAGGCATAAAAATAGAGCACATGTAAAATGTTTAAAAAACACAATTGTATTAATTCAGCACTTTAAGGGTTAATCACCTGGGCTCAGTCAATAAAAACGCTCAAGTCTCTTTCCTTGCTTAAGGCCACTAAGAGACTCATTTTCAAACTGAAGTTGACTTCATTATTTGATGCATATCACTAATATAAAAAAGACTTTAGACACATTCAAAAATCTTAAGTGCACACATCATTCCAGACTATGCTCAGCAAAATAATGGACCATTGTCAACTTAACAGGGTTAATTCGATTATCTTGCTGAGCAGCGCCCAAAACGTCATGTCAACTCAGGATTTGAGAATCTTTCTAAAATCCATTATTTTTAAATGGATCTCAAATAACAAAATCAGATTAAGTCGAAAATAAAGTCTATCGGCAGACTTGTGCAAAATAAGAGACTAGTTATTTTTTCAAATCATTATTGCATGAAATAACAATCCATGTAACACACACAAAAATAAATGTCAAAATAATAAGTGAACGATAATGATAGGTTCCTGAAAATTACTACATGTCATGGTTTACAATGCAAAATGATGTTTATGTAATCTACAGTTAGTTGATATTGCAACAAAGCAATGCTGATGATGTAAGGGCACAAAAAATAGAGCAACAGCTCATTTTGTTTCTGTTGTCTACTCTTTTTCCCTGGTTATTCTTTTACTCTTTACCAAACCGCAAAAGTTTAGACTGTTCCGAATCAAAAGCATGAGCAGATGACAGATGTGGTTAAAATACTGGGATTGGTCTGTGAAATGCTAAAAAACAATGTGGGGAAAAAGGAGAATTTTCTCTTTCTCCTACAAAAGAGACATTTCCCACACTTCAATATTGAGATATGCAGGACCCTTAGGTTTGCAGTAATGAAACCTCCATCTGGAAGACCATTTTTGAGATGGTAATGCTCATACCTCCAATCCTCACACAAAATAAAGGGACGGTTTTTAGTAAGTTACATGCAATGCTCTGATAGAATATATCAACTGTGGACAGCCGCATATCCCTGCACAAACCATAAGCAAAAGGATGAGTTAAAAAAAAGATGTTAATTTTTTCTTTTCCTTTTAAAGCTCTACAGAATAGGCTTGATCATTATGCATTAGGTTCGGACCTCAGTTATTCGTTATTCTAATGTAAAAGATCATAAAAAGTTTTATAAAAATTGATCGATTCAGTCAGAAGTTTTGCTGCAAAATATAGCCAAATTTGTCTTATTTACAACTATTATAGCGTGACATTTTAAATGTTTCACCAATCTCAAATACCCTAAACAAAGCACTGACTCCACTACGCGAAAACAATACATAGATGTCAAATATTCATCATTAAGTTAGAAATTGTTTATAATGTAATTCAAACTATTAAGGATTTTGTTCAGTTTCACTGCCCAAACATGACAATTATTTATGGAAGCTGCGAGTAGGTGTTGAGGCTATTCTGCCCCCCCCCCCACACACACACACACATAACCCTCCACCCCCCCCCCCACACACACACACAAGAGTTTTTCACTTGCCTTTCCTTTTTGTGAAATATTATCTAAAAAGTTGGAAGTCATTTGATTACTTATACTTACACATACTATTCAAATTGATCTAAAATAAATGACATGTCATGTCTGATTTTTTGCCTTTTATCAGATTGCTTGTTCATCATTATGCAGAGATAAATTAATCAATCGATCAATTTCCAATTTATATTCTGCAACCCATTGGAGTTTTTAGGCCGTTTCAAGTCCTTTCTCGCCTATTTTTTTTTTCGAAGTTAGAAGATCTTGTCAAGAAATGTGATATTGGCTCATCCTCCAAGTGACCCACAGATATTTTATGAAAACCACTGAACCTATGAATAAATTAATGTATGGTGTTTTATGGCGCATCGACATCTAAGGTAATGCACAGAGGTAGATGGTTCCTCGGGCAAAGGCAAACTTTTTTCTGACTTTTTCCTTTTCCCTTCTCTTTCTCCAAGGGCAGATATTTCTTGACGAAGTGCCTGGCGTTTCTTTCTGGGAATCATAGCCTTAAATTCCTTTACAGCATCAACAAAAACAAGTTTGATGAAATGGTCTGTGACCTCTGAATAATTCAAGCAGCAAGGTCATCAAACAGTTCCTCATCAACTTCATCCATTTCTGTTGTACCAAATAAACTGACCAATGAATCAACTAAATCTTGGTTAGAGTAATATATGTCTTAACTGCCCTTAAGGTTTTCAATATTTAAAAGTATAAACTCGGGGATCAAATACCTCTGCAGAAAATCATTAGCCATGACAAAGAATTTGTAAACTGAATCACTGACAACAAAAAGTCCTCTGGACGAGTTTTGTTTAAACAGTATTTCCTGCATGCTGGGGTCAGTGGAGTCAGTGCTTAACTCTTCTACTCTGAGTGTTTTCAAAAGTTTTTGCTTTTGATATGCATTTTGGCGAGCTAGCTTATTTTTTTCAGACAATTTTTCAAGACTTTTTAAAACTGAATTCTGTACTTATTCTGAAATTTTATGGATGCATGCACCTGCTATGTATCGGACTTTTCCTTGAGCAATTGCTGAAAAGCTTTCATTTCTCTTATCAGTTTCCAGAAGTCTTTCTTGTTGCTCTTCAATAATTTGTAGTGATTTTTTACTTATTTCACAATCCATTAACCAGAAGACTAGTTTAGATGAAAATTTGTTTTGATGTTGATTTATTGGTGAGGTACCATAAAGTTTTTCGCACAATTTTTCTTCAGATTCACTCACCAAAAAATTGTGCAAAAAATTGTAACACTTTATCCAGTTTTCATTTTTTTTTGTTTTGTTTTTATTTTGTTTTTTGCATTTAAAGCTTGCAATACTACAGCATACAATGTACTGAGATGATCTTGCATTTTTTCATTGTCTTCACTGACAATGTCAGCCGTAATGAAATTGATAAATTTAGATTCAATATTAGCATCTAAAAAGTCTTTATCTTCCATGGACAATTATGTTCACTTCCTTCATGTACCTCAATAGAGTCAGCTGCATGTAATGTTAGATTAGACTTGTCTGTTAGGGCCACTTGTCCAGTTTCTGGACTTTTCTTCTTTTCATATGAATGGGTTTTTCTGCAGCATCCGAAATCATTTCGTGGCTCCATCCATTCCTGTGTATAAAATTGATAGACTGTGTCGGGATGCTTCAACTCTGCAGCTTTTTTTTATTAAAATTGACAACCCTGAGACCACTCTTAGTCACACATCGTCCCACTGCAACGCCCATTTGACCTGGGGCAAAAAAGAGAAGCAGTCTACTTCTACATTGTCTAGTGTTTGTCCTTGAGACCTGTGCACTGTCAAAGTAAATGCAAGCTGAATTGGGTACTGCAGCCTGTATGCCAAGGATTTCTGTCTGTGAGAATCATATATACCAAAAACATTTTTTAGCTTGTATTGCTTTACCACCAATATTTAGAACTGGATCATTTCCTTCAGATACTTGAATTACTGTTCCTGTAGAACCGTTGAAAATACCACCACCTAAATTTCTTGTAATGATAACTGGGGGCCCCTTCTTTCGATACTAATACTTTAGGAGCATCTGAATGTCTAAGATAGCGTTCGCTTCCTGTTGAAAGAAACAGAAAGGGAGATTCAACTGTTTCAATTAAAAAGTAGAAATTTTAACAAACATCAACAATTGGCCATCAAGGAGAGTGCTAATCACTCTACTAACAGTTACGTAACATTCTGTATTGCATCCAGGAATTCTACCAAGGGGGGGGGGGAGCTCACCATGGAATTTGCGAAAGGGGGGGAGTAAACATTTTCGGGGATGTGTGTTAAGAAGAATTAAGCATACGCAAAACACGTATTTCTCAGGTCAATTTCTTTTTTTGAATGGAAATGAATACTGTCTTTAAAGGGTAGCTAGGATATTTGCTTTACTTTTACAGGGAATGAATTGATGTCTATGGGGTTGATCTTACCTTATCTCCAACACAAAACAATACAAATTCTCATTCTTAACCGATAGAATGCGCATCAATTTTTGGTCATGATTCCGATATGTCCTCTGTAGTATGTCAGGATCTGGGACCAAACAAACTTAAATTTATTTTCTGTTGTTTTCACTCAATTCTTTCCATTGTATCATCGTATGAGCAATCGGCGTCAGCAAGGGAAGCTATGCAAGTCTTTGACATGTTTCCTTTCCATGGAATACATGACTAATCGGAAGTTTAAAATCGCCGGTTGCATGTCAAAGTGCAAGAAACAGTTAAAACTAGAGCCATCACGAAACGTGATCATACCAACCACCAGCTCCTTGTCACAGAATGCAGAATGGTTTAGTACAAAGAGTTAAAAAACAAGAAGGCCATGATGGCCCTGTATCACTCCACTAGCTTTTTAACCCTTTATCGCACAAATTGAAGTGTTCATGAGCCTCAAAAAGAGGGCCTTTGGTAACACTGGTTAATAGGTAAAAGCAGTACAAGCTAAACATTACAAAATTTGGCCAATTGGTTCAAACTTGAGGACATACATTTTTTTTTTAATTTTATATATATAGGATCTGACATGAGTGGGCTATTCAGATAAGATTTTATTAAAAGAGTCTAGGGAAATGTTATTAAGCGAGCCTTTGGCGACCTTCATAACATTTTCCCTGACGAGTTCAATAAAATCTTATCTCAAGCGCCTACAAATGTCAGATTCTTTTTATCACAACGATATTTCACTAAATATAGATCATATGTTGCAAAAACATTCATAAATGCAACCGAGGTATTTTCCATGAGACTCATTCACTTCTATGAAATGCTTACAAAATGACGTCACACGAATGTGATACCAAACATGTATAAGATAAGAAACTTTGTAATGGGTATATTACACTGAAAACAAGGAAGGTTATGTGATAAAAGATCCTACGAGAAAGTTATGACAGACCCGCGGGCAAAGCCTTTTTTTACCACAAACTGCACAAAGCTATAATTACTTGAATCCTGGTGGAGGTCCACAAGATAAAGCTCCATAGAAATAATACAGGTCTAGAATGTTTGGTTTTAAACAAGAAGATTTTCAAAGATTTCTCAATAAAAGGCCCTGTAAAATCTGAGATCCGTGAGACAGGGCAAAATTTAGTAGCCCTAGTCTTTATTATTGTTAGTAACCAGACGATTTATAAAGTTTTCACCACAAAAGCCCATGTAAAACTTGTGACCCCTGATATTGGGATGTAACGTTTGTAGCCTGCCTAGTCTGATCTTCCTCTGCCGAATGATCGGCATGTTTGCAAAGCTTATCGCTCTTGTAATCATTGCCGATCTTTATTTGGAAACATTGAGCAAGGTTAAGGTCATTCTGGATAGATACCTTAAATATTGTACTTTGTTCTGAAGGAATGCTTGGTCTAGACATATCTTCGATCTAGTTCTTAAACATTCCGCGCTGTTTTTGATAAGTTTTCGTGCATTGTGTGTATATACTTTATTATACTATTACTTAGTCAAAATGTATCCAAGAAACTGCGTATTTAAACTACGTCGGCACCAGTATATTGCTGTTCCTTGTCCGAGACATAGAGTTTTGTCTTTCCGACGTGGGAAACCAGTTGATAGTCCATTGTTATCCGAAAGTTGCAATTTGCTAAAATGACGTTATGGATGACGTCATTTTCTCAGTATAAATACGCTGCTTCTTGAGCGCTTCGCCCAGAGGATTTCTAGCTCTCAAACACTGCGTTGGATGGGGTTTTAACAACTACAGATTTGTGAACTATCATATATTTTCCAATAGGCTTCCTCCAAATCAGATAGACCAATTTTATTGGTAAAATTTGAAAATGAGTCAGGAAGTAAGGAATTAGTGCCAATGTTGTGTGTATTTTGGAAGACGTCGTCGGAACCGTAATGGAGCAACCGACGTCCTCCAAAATCCCAAATAAACTCCATCTGATCTCTCTCTCTCCATTTGCAGTATAAATTCTGTCTAATCGTATAGTATATAAGAATTTTAGAATTATTAAAGATTGCTAATTGTGATCGAATCCTACGTTTTAATTCCATTTCCAATATCTTCCAATTTCCTCCAACCCCTCCCAGTTTCCTCCAATAACTGCCAAAAGCCGGGTCTGGGACGAACCCATTGTAACACAACTTGCACACGGGTATTGGTGCTAGCTAAATAACTTTGGAAGCATTTGGAGAAAAACCCGGAGTCCGTTACAAAATTTGGTGGCAGCGGTGGGATAGTCTCTTGGTATCAGTGGTTAGTTTCTAAAGTTTAATACATCTTGTGATCTTATAAAAACTTGTCATCATGGAGGATTCGGGGACGGTAACGTTTAATCCAGATAGATTTCAAAATTCTACTAATCAGTATTCGGAGGATGAGTCCGAAAATACTTATGAAAACAGACAAAGTTCCGTACATTTCCAATGCAGTGGAGAGGGAGAGAGTGGAGAAACCTCTCAACACAACCCCATGAATTTAATCCGTCAATGTATAAAAGACATTAGGTCGGAATTGCAGGAAAACATGCAGACACTTAAAGCAGATGTTAGTAGATGTTTACAGGAGTTTGGTACACGGCTAAAACACTTTTAGCATGAAATTAATAGACATGCTTCCTCCAATCGGCATGTTAATTTTCAATCTCCTGATGCAAGGGGCTCTATTTCTCCAAATCTTACCTTGAGTTGGGAGGGAATCGGACCTACTCATCGTGGAAATAGCACACCAGAGAATATTTCTTTCGGGCGCAGTGGACCAAATTCCTCATCTCCAATCTATTCCGGTAATAATAGACCGTCTGATCTGAATCTACATCCCGTTATAATGGGAAGAGATAAAATTCGTCCTCAGATATTTGACGGGTCGGGTGATCTGGACGAATATCTTACCCAGTTTAGCATTTTGGCGGACTTGAATTCGTGGGATTATAAAACCAAGTCCTTATATCTAGCAAGTTGCTTAGGTGGAGCAGCACGTGCGTTGTTGGGAGAATTAGACCCATATCAGCGCAGGGACTATAACAAATTAGTTGATGCTCTAAGAAACAGATTCGGGTCGATAAATCGTGCCGAAGTATTTCGATCCAAATTGCAGTCTCGTAGGCTTGGCAAAAATGAGACAATTCCAGACCTTGCACAATCTATAAAATCTTTGACGCGTAAAGCATATCCATGTGCGTCTTTAGAAGTTATAGAGGTTTTAGCTCTAGATCATTTCATTGACGCAATTCCCAACTCAGAAATAAGACTCCGGTTACGTGAAGTCGGGCCGGAATCGATGTCGGAAGCCGAACAAGTAGCCGTTCGTCTTGATGCATTTAGAGTGGTTGATCGCAGCCGAGACTCTCACCATGTACGCAGTCTCGAAACAGAGGAAAAGTCTAAATCAGAGTCGGAAAAGAAGCTGAATGATCTATGTGATAAGGTATCCAAGTTAGTGGAGGAAATGTCAAAATTTAAACCTCCCCCAAAAACGTAAATGGATAATCGCCGTGCACGATCAGAAAAGTATGATTTTAGAAATAGGAAAAAGCAGAAGTGGAATAAGAAACAGGGAAACGAAGAGGGGTCGAATTTTCAGAGGACCGAAGTTCGATCAAACCCCAAAGGTCCTCCGAACAACCGACAATAAACCCTTGCAACATGAATCGGGAAGATGGCTTGTTTATAAACGCAGTTGTTAATCAGAATTGTGTTTCTTTATTACTGGATACAGGTTCTAACATAAGCATTTTGAATCAAAAATTGTTTTATTCAAGGCCAAACAGTTGACATCTAGAGGTTGAACCTGTAACCCAATCTATGGTTACTGTGACTGGTGAAATTGCTCCGTTTTATGGCAAAGTGTGCACTACGATTTCTCTAGGTTCTCAGAATTTCAGTCATACAGTGTATTTAGCTGACATAAAGAATGAAGGAATTCTTGGCGTAGATTTCCTCCAAAAAGTTAACTGCAACGTTATGTTAGGTAAAAGTTGTATAGAGGTTAATGGTGAAAAATTGCCATGTTACGCGGTACAGCGTTCTGGGGATATTATCTGTTCTCGTATTACTATTACAGAAAATGTTGTCATTCCCCCCGAATGCGAAATGATTCTTCCGGGTAAGTTGTCTGAACCCGTCAACAATACAATAGGTGTCATTGAACCCTTCAGTAAGTTTGTTACCAAAAGTGGTCTCATGGTCGCCAAGACTTTAGTTGACGTTACAGAAGGTAAAATACCGATCAGGGTTGCCAATCTGGGATTCGAACCTCGCACTGTGTATAGAGGGACAATTGCTGCACTGTACGAATCGATAAATGAACCAGATATTAACTGTCTAGATAAAGTCATGGTAAACAATGTATCTATGGCACAGTCCCTGCCTGACCATCTTACTTCAGTGTTCGCAAGAGCACAGGAGAAATTGTCGGATGAATAAAGGTGTCGACTTGAACAATTGTTAACAAGGTATCGAACTATGTTTTCAAAGGATGGTGACGATATAGGGCGCACACAACTAGTGAAGCACACCATTGATACGGGAAATTCGAAACCTGTAAAATTACCACCGTACCGTATACCTCTCGCTACAGCGGCAAGTCGCCGAGAACAAAATTAGGAAAATGGCGAAAAGCGGTATTATAGAACCGTCTTATAGTCCGTGGAATAGCCCGGTTGTAATGGTAACTAAGCCGTCGGGATCAGTGCGCTTTCGTTGCGACTGTAGGAGACTGAATGAGATAACTATAAAAGATAGTCAACCCCTGCCTAGAATTGACGATATGGATGAAAAGGACAAACCCAAAACAAGTTTTTCCATCCAAGGTGGCGGATTATGGCAATTTACGGTCATGCCATATGGACTTTGTTGCGCACCACCTACCTTTGAAAGGCTAATGGAAAGAGTTTTGTCAGGTTTAACGTGGAAAATTTGCCTCGTTTATCTAGACGACGTAATGGTCTTTTCTAAATCTTTCGACGAACATATAGAAAATTTAGGGACAGTTTTTGCAAGATTAAAAGAAGCTAATCTTAAGCTCAGTCCTGACAAATGCTATCTATTCCAAAAAGAAGTGTCTTTCTTAGGACACGTGATAAGTGAATCGGGTATCGCAACGGATCCGAGTAAAATTAAAACGGTCAAAGACGGGCCTACTCCTAAGAGTGTAAAGGATGTAAGAAGTTTCCTAGGCTTATACTCTTATTACCGCCGTTACGTTTTCCAGTTTTCAACAATAGCAAAACCGTTGCACAAACTAACGGAAAAGGGTGAAAGGTTTTCGTGGTCCGAAGATTGCGAACTTGCTTTTGACAAGCTGAAATATATTCTTGTAAATTCTCCAATTTTAACCTACCCAATGTCAGACGGAGAATTTATTTTAGATACTGACGCCAGTGGGGTCAGTTTATCTGGCGTATTGTCCCAAATTTAGAACAATGAGGAAAAAGTGATAGCTTATTTCAGTAAATGTTTATCTAAAGCAGAAAGACGCTATTGCGTAACAAGGCGCGAACTATTGGCGGTAGTGCTTTCTATTAAGCAATTTCATCATTATCTTTACGGCCGACATTTCGTGAAACGTACAGACCATGCCTCTTCAAGATGGCTCACTAACTTTAAAAAGCCTGAGGGTCAATTAGCCCGTTGGGTAGAATTCCTTTCCACATACGATTTTAGTATTGTACATAGAGCTGGGCGTTCTCATACTAATGCCGACGCTCTATCGCGACGCCCTTGCGAGTCTGACGACTGTAGCTATTGTAAAAGAGCCGATGTTAAATTTGAAAGTGGGTTGGTAAGAGAAAGTTGTGCGAGAGTTACATACAAAACAACCCCAATGCCTGTATGTATGCATGACAAGAGTGATAATTCTGGGTCGAATACCTTATGTACAAGTACATGAAATAATCGGTGTGGTATCTTGTGGGAAAATGGGTAAATGACTGTCAGAGTAGAGTAGGTCAGAATGCGACAGAGATTGATAACAAAGAGACTTTTCATTCAAAAGTGGTTATTAAAAAGCATTCTGATGTAGAGAGCAATTTTCCTCAATTTGGTAAACAAAGAGGCAAATTTTTTAAAGATTGCGTGTTTCCGAATTGCGACGGGGAAGTGAAAGAAGGAAAGATAGGAAAAAATGTAGGTCAGGAAACGTCGTCAAGTAGTGTATGTGAAGAGAAAGGAAAGATAGGGCAAAGTGTCAACCAGGAAATGTCGTCAGGTAGTGTATGTTGTGGAAAGAAAGATATATTAGGAAATGTAATTAAAATGTTTTCAAACAGTCAGAACACGATCAATGAATCGTCTAGTACTGCCGTAAAAGTTAATTTTGCTCTTGCGGACGGAAATCTGAGTTATATTAGAATGGAACAGGAAAATGACCCAATAATAACATTGTTAAGAGAGTGGAAATCCCGAGATTTGAAGCCGCTTTGGGCAGATGTTTCAAAATACTCGTTAGAGGTAAAATACTATTGGAATAGGCTTGACTCTCTAGTGATACATGATAACGTTTAATGTAGGAAATGGGAAAATGAGTTGGGTAATTCTGAGCATCTGCAAATCGTCGTGCCGAAATCTCTTGTAAATGTAGTTTTAGCGGAATTGCACGACAGTCCGACGGGAGGACATTTTGGTATTACCAAGACCTTAAGTAAATTGCGTGCAAGATTCTGCTGGTATGGTATGCGGAGAGATGTAAAACAGTGGTGTAAAAAGTGCGATACGTGTGCGATGCGGGATACCCCAAAACGAAAAACCTAATTCTGCTTTGAAACAGTACAATGTTGGGTTACCATCGGAACGGATAGGAATAGATATAATAGGTCCTATAACTCCAAGTACGTGTGGTAATAAGTACATACTAACAATATGTGACTATTTTACCAAAGTTTTGGTTGCGGTTCCGATGGAAAATCAAGAAGTGAAAACAATAGCAAAATGTTTTTTGGACAGATTTGTTTCAGTATTTGGAATTCCGTTGCAATTGCGCTCTGATCAGGGTAGAAATTTCGAGTCCGCTCTTTTCAACGAAATGTGCGCATTGCTCGGAATTGAAAAAACGAGGACATCTGGTTTTAGACCACAGTCCGACGGTCTAGTAGAACGATCTAATCGCACGATACAAGACATGTTAGCAAAATTTGTGTCCCATAACCCCGAAGAATGGGATCAGTACCTACCATTAGTTTCATTGGCATACAATACTTCTGTGCACGAAAGTACCAAATTTTTTGCCGTGCACTGTAATGTTCGGTAGAGAGTTTAACCTTCCTGTGGATCTTTTAATGGGAAGACCCACATCTGTACAATCAAAAATGACAAGTGATTATGTGTTATCCCTTGAAGAGAAAATGCTAGAAATTCGTGAATTTACGCGTAAAGATATAGCTTTAGCTAGTCGTACGCAGAAGAAGAATTACGACCATAGAATATCTCAAAATCTATATAATCCTGGTGAAATGGTCTGGTTATTCAATCCAAAACCTATAAAGGGCAAAAGCTCAAAACTTACAAGCCCTTCGGATGTGCCCTGGGTTGTCACAAAACATCTCAACGACGTAATTTACAGAATTCAGAAAACCCGTGTTGTGCATCATGACCGATTAAAGCGGTATGAAGGATCAAAGTTCTCATGGTACCGTGACTAGAGTCTGATTAAGGGATCGGTTATACGACTATGTATTTACACGCATTTCCATTTCATTTCAGTTTAATTACACGATCTGCTCAAACACGTTTCTGAAGTACTATCGAGCACAACGGCACGTACAGGAAAAACACTCTGGGTTCCAACAGCAATGCCTGAAATGTAGAAAACTATTCAGCCGCAGAAATTATAAACATGGTTGTGGTGTTTTAAAAAAAACAAGACTTGGATTTATTATCTCCCAGGGGTGTTACGGGAGAGGAGGCTTATGTGTTGTTCAGAGAATGGAAGTTAAAGGTCCAACCTACCTTGATAGATTCCACGACAAACTCTTGACAAAAGTGTAGACATTACACCTAAGAAAAGAAAACTCGACCTCTCCGAGTTCTGCATCACTACCAAGGTTCTTTCGCCTCTCCCGTCTACCCCAAAACGTAGAGTTAATGTTTCAACAGACCAATATTCAGATATATCGAACACTGAGATGGACAAGGAGAACGAGAAACCAACGAAATTCGATAGAATCAGAAGAAGCCAGACCGACAGCGACACCGATGACGAGGCGATTGTGGAAGATAGAGAAGAGGAAGAAAAAGATGATAACGCAAGTGGAAATGACGATCCTAATGAAAGTAGTGAAAATAACATTAACCCAGAAAATTGTGAGAATCATGAAAATCAGGGAGAAGACGTGATCTTCAATGGACCGGATGTAGAGATCCTGGAAAATGTCAATGTAGACGAAGAGTTTCCGGGGGTAGTGTTTAGCCCACCGACTAAAGTATTAGTTACCGCGCACCCTCCCGTCACAGATAAGATGCAGGCTAAGCCTAACAGTATCATTTCGAAGCTGGAAAGTTTTCGTAAGGCACAGGGACAGAAAGTTTTGTTAAATGTCGGAGGAGTAAGGTTTGAGGCAAGCAAAGGATCTTTGTTGTCAGATAAGAAGAGCTTGTTTGCAGAAATTTTCAAGGAGGGGTCAGACGTGAAACCATCGGTTAGGGGACACTATTTTTTTTTTATCGTGATCCTGCTCACTTTAGATTGATTCTAAACTATCTCAGGAACGGGTGTAAGATCGACATCAGAGCTCTTCCAAAAGACGTGAGGTACCTTTATGAACTATTTTACGAGGCCCAGTATTACAACCTTAACAAACTGATGGAGGCGATCGTTGCCAAAATTGAACAAGTGAATGTTTTGAGTGTAAATCTGACTGCTGGCTCCAACGTTTTCCAGTAATTGTAGATTCATTGAAGATATGACAGACTAGTTGTTGTAAACTTTACCGTGGTCTTTTTCTTGTTTCCTTACTGCAAGTGTATAACTCTGGTGAGTTAGTACACTCGTAGTATGGAAAAGTTACAAAAGTCGGAAATAGGAATTTCAGAAGTTGCCTTTCCTACCCCCTTGATGGTAAGTCAAAGTGGTCCGAGTAATGCAAATTCTTTAAAAGCGATGTATATAGTTAGGTATTCTTGATAACCTTGAACTTGTGTTTAAAAACCTGTTTGATTTTAGATTTTTAAGAATGTTTTCTTCGCTTTTGATGCTTTGATTGAATAGTCAAAGTACTGAACGCGACGCTAACCCCTTTTCTTGTGGTTTGGTTTCGTGATGGATTTGTTTAGCTACATCACGATGGACTCATTTGATATTGTCATGTACCGTATTAGAATTCAGACCTTTAAAAATTATACTTCTGTTTGCCTTTGTACTACTGATTAAATAATCAAAGTACTGAAGGTACAGACTTCTCAACAGGAACCTTATTTGGTTTTATGTCATTTATTGACAAACAGCTAAATGAAAATGGGTTAATTTTATTCATTGTGGTGAGAAGAATTAAGTTGTAATGTATTCATCCAATTAGCACTCCTTTAGAGGCATATCAAACCTATTTCTGTCTTGCACATACACTGTAGTTTGCAGTCTAATTGCAATTGGTTTTTTTTTTTTTTTTTTGTTAAAAACAAATTGCTTGGACTGTGTACTATTTGGATGAACTTGGTATGATAGAATACTTGTTTAGTAGATTCTGTATGTAAATTTAAATCATATATGTAAATTGCAGTTTTGGTAATGTCACGTACATTTTAATTGCTTTTCCTTTGAAGTAGACTTATTGTCTGTTCTTGTTCCAGCATGTCTGATTCTATAATAAGAATGCTTGAAGGAGAAAAAAAAATGTTGTTTCTAGCTTGAAACTTGATTGTAAATCATAACGTTCAACATTCTAGAATATTATTTATTAGTTATTAATACCTTAAAATGCTGTTGATTACTTTTCATGCAATGTTTCCTTTTTATCATGCAGCATTCCAATATTTGAGGTCAAATTCCATATTTGGAGGGGGCAATGTAACATTTGTAGCCTGCCTAGTCTGATCTTCCTCTGCCGAATGATGGCATGTTTGCAAAGCTTATCGCTCTTGTAATCATTGCCGATCTTTATTTGGAAACATTGAGCAAAGTTAAGGTCATTCTGGATAGATACCTTAAATATTGTATTTTGTTCTGAAGGAATGCTTGGTCTAGACTTACCTTCGATCTAGTTCTTAAACGTTCCGCTCTGTTTTTGATAAGTTTTCATGCATTGTGTGTAAATACTTTATTATACCATTACTTAGCCAAACTGTATCCAAGAAACTGCGTATTTAAAGTACGTCGGGCACCAGTATATTGCTGTACCTTGTCCGAGACATAGAGTTTTGTCTTTCCGACGTGGGAAACCAGTTGATAGTCCATTGTTATCCGAAAGTTTCGATTTGCTAAAATGACGTTATGGATGACGTCATTTTCTCAGTATAAATACGCTGCTTCTTGAGCGCTTCGCCCAGAGGATTTCTAGCTCTCATACACTGTGTTGGATGGGGTTTTAACAAAACTACAGATTTGTAGACTATCATATATTTTCCAGTAGGCTTCCTCCAAATCAGATAGACCAATTTTATTGGTAAAGTTTGAAAATGAGTCAGGAGGTAAGGAATTAGTGCCAATGTTGTGTGTATTTTGGAAGACGTCATCGGAACCGTAATGGAGCAACCGACGTTCTCCAAAATCCCCCAATAAATTCCATCTGATCTCTCTCTCTCTCTCCATTTGCAGTATAAATTCTGTCTAATCGTATAGTATATAAGACTTTTGGAATAATTTGGAATTATTAAAGATTGCTAATTGTGATCGAATCCTACGTTTTAATTCCATTTCCAATATCTTCCAATTTCCTCCAATCCCTCCCAGTTTCCTCCAATAACTGCTAAAAGCCGGGTGTGGGACGAACCCATTGTAACAGAACTTGCACACGGGTATTGGTGCTAGCTAAATAACTTTGGAAGCATTTGGAGAAAAAACCCGGAGTCCGTTACAGGGACAAACTTGACCTCAAAGCTATGATTTGGATCCTCCTGGCAGAGGCCCACTAGATAAAGCTACACGCAAAATTTGGTAGTCCTAGGCCTTATGGCTAGGTACAAGTAGATTTTTAAAACATTCCCAATATGAACCCATATAAAACAAGTGACCCCCATGGCCGGGCCAAATTTGACCCCTGTGCTATAATTTGGGCACTCTTGGTAGACAACCTCTTGAAAAAATTGCATGCCAAATTTGGTAGCTCTATGCCCTATGGCTTGGTATGAGTAGATTTTTAAAGTTTTCCCAATATAAGCCCATATAAAACTTGTAACTCCCGGGACCAGGCCAAAGTTGACCCCAGGGCTGTAATTTCTGCACTCTTGGTAGACAACAACCTGATAAGGATGTAAACCAAATATGGCAGCCCTAGGCCCTATAGCTAGGTACCAGAAGGATTTTAAAGTTTTCCCTATATTAGCCCATATAAAACTTGTGACCCCCGGAGCCTGGCCAAATATGACCTCAGGGCTATAGTTTGGGCACTCTTGGTAGACAATGAAGCTTCGTCAAATTTGGATGGGTAGTTTCAGAGATGAAATTAATGCACGGACAGACATACGCACGGACAGACAACGGGCCATGACATAAACCCGCTGGCCTTTGGCAAGTGGAGCTAAAATGTCTAGAAAACTGATTTGCCGGTGCACTAACAGACAGAGTGCAAACCTATTGTCCAACAATGCTTATCATTGAAAAGTAGCCAGTGGAGTACTGAAAAGTCAGGGAAAGCATGGATAGGTGCACTGGCAGCCATGATTTAAATAATGTTGAAAATGGAATTAATCAACATACAATCAATTCATTTTTATATTATTCAGCTCACATTTTCCAAGTGTGGCCAGTCATGGAATTACGCAATTGCTAATAAGATGCCAGAACATGTACAATTGGATCTATTTACCTTCATCTGTAGCTTTAAAGTATACAGCTTGTCCCTGCATATCCTCCAATCTCAACATGTTCACATAATTTACATCAAACCTTGTGCCAAACAAAAACGTAGTTTTATTATTTGCATGGTCAGGCAGTGGCCTGCTGAGCTCTTTCATTAGGTTGACAGTGACTTCAGACGGTGACCCATCACACAGCTCATTCACAGCATTGATCAGTTCGATTTCAGTTTGTCTCATCACCTAAGCGAAGAAATCAAAATTACAAATTTGCTCCTTCTATATTTAATTCATTGATGTATTACACAATCCTGATGAATACGGCAAAAAGTGGTTAATAATGGTCAAAAATAGACTGGTCAATTGCAAACCTACAGCAAAGTTTTCAATATTAATTGTGTTATGTAGATACCCAGTTATTCCTAGCTTTGTTCATGTGTGTATCTATTTTTGAATGGTTTTCCCCTGTTGCTATTTTTAGAACTGGATTCTCTCTTGTGGAATATTGTTCTGGAAGTTTCCGGGCCTTTTTACAGTCTGATTACTAGAAATTATGCAACTCATTTTAACATGAATTTTCTGGAAGTTTCTCTGTTATTATAAAAGGAAAAGCTCTTTACATCTCGGCGTTCACTAGTTAATACATGATTGCCAGACTACAGTGGGGATTATTTTGTGTTTGTGTCATAATTAGTGCTTGGATTACATTTGGATTCGGATCAGACTAGACTAAAGTGAGGATTATTTCGTGTCCTTGGATTACATTCAGTTTGGATCAGGATCAGACTGGAATTAAGACTGGAATAGTTTGTCTTCTGTATTTAACGTCTAAGGTATTGTTTTGTACTATTGTAATATTTTCACTGATTATTTGATATTTTTGTTAATAAATTCTGTTAATTGTTATCGTTTGTTGCTGGCTTCTACTTTCTAGTTAGGCCTGACTCGTAACAGAAATTGGGGGCTCGTCCGGGATTGGAAAATAGACTAACGCATTCGTTTTCCTTTTGGGATTAACCATCGATTGGAAAATAAGACATAGACGTTTGCTTTTCACAATTTGAATAAATCTAATATATCCTGTTGGTCAAAATTTCTTACAGACAGTCTAGTTTTCACTTATTGAAAATTTTTCCCTACATTTTTACTAATCAGTAATTATAGTAATTTTGTACTTGAATCCAGCAACAAACAAACATGTCTTTTGACTTAGATAAATTTACGGCTGAACCGTCTGTGGAGTTATTGAATGTAGGTAAAAAGACTGATTTGTTTAATCTTGCTAAACACTATAAATTGTCTGAAATAAAATCTTCAATGCGTAAACATGAAATTAAGAACATTTTGGTACAATATTTTGTTGATGAGGAGGTTTTTAATGAAAATGCTCTTTCCCTGATAGTTGACGTTCAGTCAGTTTCAAGTTCGAAAGAACTTGAATTAAAATTGCAGATCAGACAATTAGAAATTCAGGAAAGAGGGAAGGAAAGAGAAAGGGAAAGACAGAGAGAAGAAAGAGTAGAGAGAGAAGGAAAGGGAAAGAGAAAGGGAGAGAGAAGAAAGGGAAGAGAGAGAGAAGGAAAGGGAAAGAGAAGAGAGAGAGAAGGAGAGAGAATTTCAATTAAGAATGAGGGAAATAGAAATGCAAGAAAGAGCAAATCAGCCCAAGCAAAAGATTGAATACAATTTCGATGTTACAAAACATATTAGGCTTGTTCCTCCATTTCAAGAAAAAGAAGTTGATAAATACTTCCTACACCTTGAAAAAGTTGCAGAAAACTTAAATTGGCCAAAAGAGCACTGGACTTTGCTTCTGCAAAGTGTTTTGATAGGCAAAGCTTGAACATTTTGCAGACAACAATGATGGGATTTGTTTCTGAAAGGCAAGAAAGCATTGTGGGAAAAGGAGAAAATGCTGGTTACCAGCATTTCCTTCTTTTCCCACTCTGTTTTAAAAAATTCTGATTTCCAAAGGTTGTTTAAACTCAGGATTGTGTGGTAAAGGGTTAAACTCCAAAGTTCACTTCGCCCTGAAAGCCTTCGCAGTTCAGTGTAAACTTCCATAACGACACTGCAAGAAAATTTTAAACCCACATACTTACCAAAGTAAAACACTTTTTCCCGTTTATTTCATAAACTTGTTATTATCAAAAGGAAATGGCATGTTTGTACACTTATAATAAGTTTTGTGTTTACTTTACACAATGGAACTTGAACTTAACATAATTATAATAGTGAACAAAGTATTGCTAGATCTCAGTCATTGTCATTGATCTCTCGATCAATAGTTCTTTAATCAAAGGAAATCAGTCATTTGCAATAGGTTGGAAACATCGAACAGTGAAATATTTGAAAACGAATCAAACAAAAATAAAGAAAACTTTTAAAGTCGTATCTGCAAGAAATCTAGTTATCATCATCAGTGGTTGGTACGTTGACAAGTTCGGTTGAAGGTGGGCATCGCATCATTACATGATCATCGTATTGTGGGTTGGAGGCAGAATGGGCCATGTAGCATGAAGATGACTGTTGTTGATTTTGATGTGTTTGGTTGTACTGGTTCATATAGTCACAGCCTTGGCTACCCCATACACTACTGGCTGCGGGTGGATTTTGGATCCAGGTTGATGGATATGGTTGCCAACCTGTCTGATTGCTAGATCTTTGAGGTTGCTTGCGTTGCTGAGAAGGGGGAGGGACAGCTGCATCCCACTCGCATGGACGTTTCTTCTGAGCCAACTTCCTGTAATGGGTCATCAGCCTAAACATTTCGGTCTCACACTGTTCGTAAAGGCCTTGTGGAAGTTGCTGTAATAGGCTACCACACCACAGGTTAAACTGATGACGGTCTCTATGCTGGCGATCCGTTTCCTGCTGACTTTTCAAAATACTCTCTGATAAATTAACTAATTGATTATGCCTTTCATTGCTGGCCGCTAGAGCATCCATGATTTGGTTTGCAGCTTGAGTTTGACTGCTTCGCCTGCTTAATTGCGTAGAGGAGGATACAGGGGTTGAGCGACCGGCAGTAATCTGACCACTACAGTTACCACTATCTGGCAAGTCCACTGACTGGTCCTCAAATCCAGAGGTGCTTTGTGCAGATCCATCATCTTGGTAAAGTGAAGATGCAGTGGTAGATGCAAGTCTTTGACGAAGGCTAACAATTGGCTCCTGAGATTGGGTATTGATATGAGGCCGAAGAAACTGCCAGCGATGCCAAAACTCAACATCTGACTCCTTCCAAGTGTCTTCCAATGACCCAGAACCGGACTTATTAGCAAGAGTTTTCAGGCGACCCAGACGTCTTCTTTGAGTCTCGTACCAAGTAAAGATGTCCTTCCACTCTACTCCCATAGAACGAGCTTTTTGTTGCCAGAGTTCGTTCTTTTTATTTGGCTGTTGCCAAAGATCCTTCTTCTTATTATACAGACCTTCGTTGTGCATTAGGAATTCAATTATCTCTTCCTTCTGTTCTTCTGTGAGGTAAATGTTTCGACGTTTACCCCCCTTTCCTTGCTGTTGAAGACATATAGGTTCTTCTTCCTCTCCCTCCTGGATACTGCTACCAGCATCAGTCTGATCGACTGTCTGAGAATCAGTCATCTGTATGGCAGCGACTGTTGGGCTGTTATTCTGGATTGGCGTAGCGTCATCATTCAGTGTCGGCGTTGACGGCTCCACAGTTTCCGTCACTTGGGCTGAAAATATATTATAAACGGAACTTGTAATTGTCATCATAATGCACATAAACTAGTCAGCAAAAAAGTACTGAAGTCATACATGCATAAAAATTCTATACAAAAGAAGAAGGATCTTTGGCAGCAGCTAAATAAAAAGAAAGAACTCTGGCAACAACAAGCTCGTTCTATGGAAGTAAAGTGGAAGGACATCTTCATTGATACGAGACTCACAGAAGGCTTCTGTGTCGTTTGAAAACGAAAAAGTTTTACAGACAATGTAGTTCAAATACTTAGTAGTATTTTTGCTATGGCGTACAATCGTGATTGCAATTCAATAGGGGCATCGAACTAAGGCGAAAATAGGGAATCCAGAAAGTGCTTATGGCCAATATGGTGAAACTAACCAGTCACGATAAAACGGTCATATATGAAACACAAAACGCTTGCAGACAATGTATAATCTATATTGGAGCGCCTGGTTTTCTCGCCCCATAGACTGACATCGACAAATTTGCAGTGTATCTGAGAAAATAAAGTTGCTCTAGACAAACAAGAATTAAAATTACCACAAACTCCAGTCGCCTCCTCTTTTCCACCGTCGACTTCTATTTTTCTTTTTTGTCTCGGCATATCTTAGGCAGCAAAAATGAAAAACACGTTCGCCCTGTGTAAAATCAAACTATAAGTGACAGAACGCTGATTTTGATATGTGAAGGGAGTAGGTTGCCTAAACACGAAAGTCATGTGACATTTTCCCCGTGTTCAGAAAGCATACCGCGAACGCTCTGAACGTGCAGGAAAGGTTCCGCGAACCTTCTGTATCGATTCCTTTTAGCTTCCGTACATTTTCCTGACTGTCCGCAAACTGTCCGCGTCGCTGAAGCTTTCGGGAATATTCACGGAAGACTCTGGATGTCGTGACGATGTCCTGACGACAACGCGGACAAGATGCCGAAGGTGTAAGGAAATTCATTTCCGCGTCCAAATTTTGCTCTCGATCAAAATTTCGACGCGGACAAAATTGGCGATCCGGAAGGCTCCGAATCAGGCGGAAGCATCTAGGACAACAATAAGAAGCCATCAGGAACATGCGGAAGCTTTGCCGAACATTAAATTCGTTGTCCGCATGCTATCCGCGTATTGTCCTGGCCCTAGTGGACGCCTGGTCATTGACGCGAACAGCTTGCGGACACTAAGAGGAATCGGTACAGAAGGTTCGCGGAACCTTTCCTGAACGTTCCGAGAGGTCGCGGTATGCTCTCTGAACACGGGGAAAATGTCGCATGACTTTCGTATCTAGGCAAGGTTATTCCCTTAACATATCAAAAGCAGTGCCTGTCACTTGCAGTTTGCTTTACAAAGGGCGGACGTGTTTTCAATCTCTCCAGCACACAATGTGCTGAGACAAAAAAGAAAATCAAAGCTTTGAAAACGCTGAAGTGGTATTTGTCAAGGAAATACATGTGTGGAATTAATAGTTTGAAAGAAACAGAGACATACTGTTCAGACATTGGCTTCAAAAACAACCCACCAAGCAAATGAATACCTTTTCGGTTGAAGGGAGAGTATTCATGACAAAGTATGGTTTATATTTGTATAAGTGGTCTCCTTTTGATCATGAGGAAGAAACAGGAGTAACTCCCCTTGACAGTAGGATGCATTACGAATAGAGAGAAAAATCCTCTTGATCTATCGAACAAAATTATATTTGATCCTGAAAACTATAATTATGAAATATCTCTAGCCTTTTACATTTAATTTCCAACATTACAATCAATAGACGGTAAGCGATATTTCCATTTTATCGTAAGCGGCGCACCAGCAGTATCACGTGACACCAGACAATCAAAGCATTATTTCAGTAACAAATGCCGTATGGCCCGTTCGCAAATCCTTTAAATTTGGACAAATTCATAACTGAAAAGAAAATGACATAGCAAGAAATCTATGGAAATTCAAACATATTTCCTGATATTGCCTTTGAAAAAGAAAATCACAAACAGACAAAACATGCATTTTATAAAAGCGTATTTAGATAAAGAGCATGTAGAGACTAAGAATGGACTTAGCCTCTGAAACCTGTATAAAATTCATAATCCTGACCATTAATAATAACCAAAGGGGTAAATTAATATGAAGCAAAAGATAAGAAGAGTCAATTTAATGTGACACGTGTGTGCTAATCTGTAAGAAGCAAGTACATTACAGCTGTTCTAAAGGTCACCCACTCTGCAGTGCGATACCGAAATCAATGGAATACGGATTTAACCCTTCACCCATTTTTTTTTTGTAAGACTTCATTAGGTCTGAATTTTGATCTGAAGCCACGTTTCTTTAGTTCATTATCGATAACATAAGTTATTCGCCAATAGGTACATGCCTGAAAGTGCAACAAGGATGTTTGATAATAGTACTTTAAAATCACTAAATGGACTGTCCCAGTCCCTGAAGACACTAAACAACTAATCAACCTTTTACCAAAGTATTTCGAGCGACCCGTGTAAAAAGGGGGCAGACGTGCTGATTTGTCCCACTGTCAGTTATTTGTCTCACTTTCTCAACCTTAACACACACCCCTCCCCCTCCCCCCCCCCACACTTTCAAAAAACCGAAAACTGAAAGTAATCAATATGTAGTTCATAAACATTTGTGAAAAAAACGAATTTTCAAAGTGTGAGCGAAAACATTTGAAGAAAAAAGGAAGGGCTTGCAACATGCATTTTCTCCTGTTTCAACAATAAGTTTTTTTTACTTTTTAAAAAACAATTACAACCATTTGACCCACGTTTATTCAATCGTCTCCATATGCTAAGTATCTGGACGAGTCCAAAGTGTTGTCGTCGGGTGAAACCATTCGCAGTAACTACTTAACTCTTTACCACACGACAAAATTTTAGCCTGGTTCAAATTGAAAGCATTTGCAGACAACAAAATAAAGCTGACTGAAAAATTGAATTTTGTTCTCGGAAGGATAGAAAACACCGTAGGAAAAGGGAAAAATGCTGGTTACTAGCATTTCCCCTTTTCCTACAGTGTTTTCGAAAGGCTTCTTTCTCAGGAGCGTCAAAAGTAGGGATTGTGTGGAAATGGGTTAAAACCCTACGCCACATAACCCAAGTTTTTTACGACCCTTAGAAATATAGCTTTTTAAAAATGTTGAAAAGGGTTAAAATTCTAGTAACCAACCTTTTCTCCTTTTCCCTTGCTATCCTTCCTAAAGAAAATTTCATTTTTAAGCCACATTCAACTTGTTATCTGCAAAGACTTCCAATTTGGGCAAGTCTCAAATTTTTGTTTCGTAAAGAGTTGGTGAAAGATTAAGTGTTATAAAAAATGGGGTGTGGGGGGATAACATCAATATACCTGCAATAGACCTTTCCTAATTTTATGTCTGATTATTCAACCAATGTTTGCGTAATTCTGTAGCTAAGTTTTTAACGTACAGGCTCGAAGTCCAGGAATCTGTGGTTTGATTAAACTATTAATGTGATAATTTTTCAAAAAATCGTTCCAGTATCTGCTAAATGACAGAGACAGTCTACAAACAAAAAACTGGGACATCAAACATTTTGAATTTATAGCAAAAATTTTAACTTTGAAATAACATTTTTAAAAATCTGTATAGTTGCATTTTTGTTTGAACTACCTCATAAGTTGACTATTGTAATAACAAAGTTTAATTCAAATTTCAAACCTTCCATTCCCTCTAGAAGAAAAGATGTTACAGATTCATTTTCAGGAAGCGAATACGTGCTATATTTATTTTCATTGAAAAACTAGTCAAAGGTTAGCTGGGTGTACGTTTGATCTCGGTGTTTCACCCTCAAAGTGGATGATCTATTTGAAAAGCTGTCGTGTTCTTTTTAGGCACCGACTAGTTAACACACACGTGTCATAATTAAGTGTTTATCCCGTTTAGTCTTACGTTGATCACTTGTAAAGGTTTGGAATTGTTAAAAGCTGTGACGGAGGGTAAGTCTGTTCTAATTACTGGTGCCAAAAGATGCATTTTTCTGCCTGAACTTTTTTTTTTTCCAAATGCATTATGTAACCTGGGTTAACAGGTCCCACTTTAAACGGTATATTTGCACTAATTTCTTTAGGAATGGAGGGGGGTATTTGTTTAAGTTAAACCTTATCTTACTAATGCATTAAATGCCAATTTTAAAGCCGATAGTAAAACCTCAAAAGTTATTTCAAAGGAATATCTCGAGGAAAAATATCTCCGTATCGGATAGTGTAGATCTAGGATGAGACTGCACGTTCTTCCTGGTGTGATCTGAATCTATATTGTCTGCAAAAGGTCATTGAGTCGCACTTGGTAGCCAAAGGGTTAATGATACCGCTTTACTATCTGAAGTCTACCGAAAAATTGATAAAACAAGACTTTCTTTTTTGTGTGTGTCTTCGGAAAAGATAATTGATGAAACTAACAGCACGGCCGTTTTCGGTTGTTTATTTATCGCGTTTAGTGTGCAATCCATTTAAAAAATATGACACTTTCACTATTCGGGTATATACAGGATTGGGAAAAATTGTCGGGTGGAAAGGGAAGTAACTCGTGGTGACGCGTCAGTAATGGTATTTGGCAAATGGTCTATTACCTCGATCTATAAATATTCATGAGCAATCAAATGGAGTAGCGTGCAATCATAGGACCAACAAGCCATGGAACGAATTGGTTTTGGAACAAAAAGCCCAAGGTCAGTTGGCAAATTTGTATCATTTCGCGAGAAAGCCAGTTTCAATCAAAAATAAGTATCTCAACAAACGATAGCCTCGCCCAATGTATTTTAATATGCCATTTCAAATTACATATTTTAGTGACACCGTAAAAGTCATTTGCCTGAGAAAAAATGAGTTTAACTGGGTTTATTTCCTTCGGTTTTGCACAAAATGCTTGAACTAAAACTCTACAAAGTTTGGGTACGCTGTCTCGGTATAGACTCGGTATAGACTAGAGTTTGGGTACGCTATGGGAAAATGGATACGCTGGCATATGTAGAAATATGTATCATATAGAAGATCTGCAAATCAAGATTTAAACTGAAATGTCGTCCTAGATAGCAGCAAATTATGAAGAAAACGGCACTATTCATGTATTTAAATTGAACTACTTTATGCCAAGTTTTATATTCTTGCGCTAAAGCCCGGGACCTTTCGGAGGTTGATTAATTTATCGGTGTCATTGACGACCGACTTTTTTTGAAAAGGGCCGAGTTATTACACTTGAAATTACGTTTTTCAGCCCGTCTGGCTTTTTTCGCGATAAAAGAGCATATAATCATTGCTTTGTCTGTTTGTATGTGGTTAGGACAGAGAACGTAGTAATGATATTCCAAAGCGTTTGAAGCATTTTCAAGCTACAAACATCCGGCATATTCCGGCAAAATTTAAGGGGGAATTACTGGAACCCAAACTCGGAAATCGTTCCTAAATACAGGCTTTAAAGACAATTACGATGTATTTGTCTTGTATTTGTCTGAAATTGACGGGGAGTAAAAAGTTCGAATATTGATAAGGGTTACGAGCAGAAATACTGTGTGACGTCTTCAAATTATGCTCCTCTCTCAAAGATTCGTGAACGTTACTGATATTTTCATTCTTTCAACCGGCCCTGAAAATGGATGGCGCTGGTGCGTCGTGCCTATACCGGACCGTCGCCGTACTACTATTATGAATACGAGACACGGCGACGAGTAGGAAGGCGCTGCGGTGAGCACAGAAGCTCTGGACGTGAGTCCGAGTGGAGCCGCCGCGGGTGCAGATCTTGGTGGTAGTAGCAAATATTCAAAGCAATAATTAAATTCCAGCATATTAATAGACAGAGAAAGTGTCAGAAATCATTTTTGGACAAGGGAAAGTACACTTAACTCATTTGTTATAGCGAAATCGCCCTAAAACTACATTTGATCACAAACCAGAAATTGACCAGACGATTTCCCATACATTCGTGAATCATTTTGGAAAAACACTGAGTCATTCTAAATGTAGTCAAATGACCTAATTCAAGGGATATTCCTAAAGGTCACAGCCTCTAAACTTATTGCAGATGCATTTTCTGTATCATACTTTGAAATTTCGAGCACAAAGTGTAAATAAAGGTTGTGATGTTCAAAGAACTGATGAATTATTTGGGGGAAAAGGTGGTTTCCGATAAAATGTGACCTTTTTCGTTTTAATTTTGTATTTGACCCATTTCTTAGACTTAGAGAGCTTCTTTGGAATGTTTGCGTCTGTAAAAGGTTTCATAGCAGCTAAATAATGCAGTGAGCAAAAGATATTGATAGCAGATATAGATTCACGAATGTATGAGTATTCAAGAATGTATGAGAATCAACTATATGTGCTTTACGAGATGGACACAAACATCACCGGCCCAAGAACGCTCACGGAATGAGGACACTCGACGATATAAAGATCTACCGAGTCCTATGATTATTCAGGTAATGGCAACAATCTTAAATATTGAAACAAAAAAATGCAAAATCTGTATGTATGTGCGCTGGCCTATATTTTTGTTTGAGGTTCAAGGTTTTGGTTAAACAAATATTGAAGTGAAATTGTGTTTTGCATCTCTTTAGTGTTATCTTGACTAAAACTTAAATGAAAGTGTAATAGGATGAAAATGTTAGATGTTGAAAGTTATCACCTTTTTGCCTATTTATCATTTATCACCTGGCTTCAGTTATGCTTCAAATTAACTAGGGCAGGGAGCTCGATGACAAACAGCCAAGCATAAAGGACGTTATAATCATTCTCAATTAAACTGACAGAGGATAAGATAACTGGTTGATTTCTGATTACCAGATGGTGATCGGAATTTTTAAACCTGTATGGTAGATATCAATCTGTAATTCCAGTGAGCACCCACAACATAGGTTTCATCTTGTTTTCATTTTGTTTTTCATTTTTTTTTTTTTTTTAGACAAAACTTTTATTTTCTGTTACTCTCATCTTAGGTAAATAAACACATATTAGAATGATGACAGTGAAGTGATTAGTAATGGGATGGTGGAGTTAGCATTGCACATCATTTCTGATTCAGGATCTAGAGGTCAACATAGAAGAAAACGACAGGTATGTCTTGTTAAAAAGTCTGGCAAACTAAATGTTTCTTTGAACTCTTTTGAAATAAATAAATTCAACTTATTTCATAGTCTAAAACTAAATAATTAGTGTAGGCTATTTCAGTCCCCACTGGCAGAGAGAGAGGTAAAAGAAATTAGGTATACTGGAAAAGTATCTGTCATCTATGGAGTAATGGAGTTCATATTATTAATAGATCATCTTCAAATACATGTATATACATTGAAAGGCACCCTTTTCTCCTACATTTAACATATACAGATGACTTTTTCAAGTAACATAATTATGTTTTATGATTAGGCTCTATCTTTCACATACATATTTTTGCACCATATTCTGTACATGATTGCAAGCGATGGAGATACAGCTATTTTACAGACCTAAAGCAAATTTCCAACTATCCTGCCATCTTACTTATATTATTTCTCATTTAGAAACATAAGCTTATAGTCTATGAAGTAGTGCTGCATCAATGGTCATAAAAACATAATGTGATTTTTTTTTTAAATACACTCCACACATGGTAAACAGATCTACAGTTGGCAAAAAAAATGTACTTCACTGTGGAGAGTTTTAACAGGTTTTTGTAATGTCTTGTCCACGATATATTCCTCGTTGAAATGAAAAGGTGAACATTGTGAGAAAAATATGGAATCTTGCTGTTTGTTCATTTCCAGTAGGTATCAGACTTAGTAAACATCTCAAGTTACTGCATAATTAAGTTAAAAACAGAAGTATGTTGAAGTCATAATACACTTTAAAAGGATATTCCAATGCATCATCCATAACCTTGACTGCCATATCTATAGAGTTTTCTGTATCATTTTCAATTTATAACTTTCAGTAGACTTTCTCTGTGATGAATTTCTCAAAGGAGTAAAAGTTTGAAACTAAAACTTGACAGATTGGAGAAGGATTGCATGAGCATACAGACTGATTTTGGTGTACAAAGGCAAAATTTCACACATGGTAGAAAGTATCTAGGTTACTCTTTAACTCATTACCAAACGACAATATTTTAGACTGGTCCAAATTGAAAGCATTTGAAGACGACACAATAAAAGTGACTGAAAATTTGAAATTTGTTTTGTGAAAGGTAGGAAACATTGTGGGAAAAGGAGAAAATGCTGGTTACCAGCATTTTCTCCTTTTCCCACAATGTTTTCTACAGGCTTCTTTCTCAGGGGCGTCAAAAGTAGGGATTGTGTGGTAATGGGTTAAAGTGAATTGGATAGATCTCTGCAATTGCCATTTAGAGATAACATCTATCACTCAACTCTATACCAAATAAAAATTTTAGGACTGGTTCAGATTGAAAGGATTTTCAGACAGCACATTAAAGTGGGGCTCAAATGATGAAAACAATCTTAGAAGGAATTGAATATTGTGGATTATGGAGAAAATGTTGGTTACCAGCAGTTTCCTCTTTTCTCACAATGTTTAGAGAGTCCCTCCTAGGATTGCTATAACAGAATTGTTTGGTAACAATGAATTTTCGCCCTTTAAAGGTTTATTTTTTTTGTTTTAAACAGGTAAAAACTAAGGCATTCAGTACAGTATGATGATATCTGGTCAGTACAAGACTAATTTTTCTTCAGACTGGTCCCTTGGTATCATGAGGAGTTCAAATGGACAGTCACTGCAGAATTTACATTCGATCAATTGAACTTTTGTGTATTAGTCAATTGCGTGTCATAAGTGGTTAAAGATCCTTGAATGATTATATCATTTGTGCCATAAATGCCTTTTTTTAAATCCAAGCTATATAAACCCCTTAAATATAGGAAAACATACCACCATATTCGATCATAATCTGCAAGTGAAAAAGTAGTTTAGGTGCAAATTTCCATTCAAGTACATTTTCTTTTTTTAACGGACAATAAGTTCAAGACAGATTCCCATTGACAGAGTAGATCAAGATCAGATTGCAAAGAATATACTGTCTGATCTTTCGTCTATAGTGTTTCTTTGTCTTTTGGCAGAGACCTTGGAAATGACATTGCTATTGTCCTTTTTATTCCAGACTGGCAAAAACCATTTAACACTTTACCAAAGGACAAAAACTTTAGATGGGAACACAGCGAAAACATTTGCGGACAACAAATTAACTTTTGATAAAATGATGATTATTCTTTTTCGTGAGTTAAAAGATATTGTTGGAAAAGAAGAACATGTTTATTATGATTTTTTTCTTTTTCCAACAATGTTTTCTTTTCGTGAGAGTGTCCTTGGGCAAGACACTCCAAACCTCTAGCGCAGAACTGGTAAAACACAGGAAATGCACAAATATGTGAGCTGTCACTGTGATATGACTGAAGTAATATAGAAAGTGGTGTAAAACACCATTCAATCCTTATATCAATCAACAGTGTTTCCTAGATTGTTTGATAAAAGTTTAAATTGTATCTAGGGGTACCATCCAAGATATTTGTAAATTTCAGTGCATGCAATTTTGACAATGTGGATATTTGCTCAGTTTATTACAAACACTTTGTGTGTATAGTCATTAGTAACGACTTGTTACTGAAAAATAAAATTAATAATATTGTTTTTGACACTGACTCACATCAAATTGATATTGTCAATCCTCTTCAACTGCAATTTTTATGCCTGTTAGGCTGTTAGCTTAAAAAAATATTGTGCTTCTAAATGATTTTTTTCGTGTGATCGTATTATTTTTTGATGCTGTTGAAAAATCATATTTTGCTCTGCTATAAATATATGCCGTATTTCAGTAAGTTACTTGCATTTTCCAGTCAGCTAGATCTCCAGTTTTATAGACAATTAACTGAGGATCAAACTACCTTTTACAGATAGTGTGGATCAACTTCAGACTGCATAGAATATACAGACTGATCTTATACCTATACTGTTGTTCTGTGTAAACAATATTATTAGATGCTTTTGATATTTTCCTTTTTCCCAAGACTGAAATAAAAAAAACAACAAAACATTTTGTTCTTTACCAAACAAAAAATTCCTAGTCAGACCTTGATGAGAGCATAATAAACTGCAGATAACAAAATATAATTATGTTGATAAAATGATTATTTCTGTTTTTGATTACGTAGACAAAGTTCCCGATCACGCACAAAAAATACAGAAGAAGAGCCAACAAAAAAGTACGAAACGCTTGCATAGAACGGCTCCCGTAAGTGCGATTTTCGGAAAATATAAATTTTGGATTTCCAGCTTTCTATTTTTAGATCATTTACATGGTCGGCGTACTCGGTCTTTATTATCGCATTCAATAATATTGCAGACTGGGACTGGTTTGTTTAAAAAAATTCCTTAATTTAATGCAGACGATTAAAAGCATTTTGTCGACGTCAGCCTCTTTCATCTGTAAACCTACATTGGGAATAGCTCAGAAATAACTTAAATTTAGAAGCTCTCAGGTGTCAGAATTCGGGTTCCCGTAGGTAATCAAGGTACACTAGTTGTATCTTCAGTCTGAAGGTGTCTGCTCCGATGCTATTTTTGTTACTGTTCTTCGCATACAGTTGTAGTACTATTCAAAATCTAGAAAACAGAATGCAGTTTATGCAGAAATACGTATCCATGAATAAACGGACATGAAAAATTGATCGCTCCAAAAAGCGCGGAAACCCATGACACAAGAAAATGCTCCTTTTTACATTGTCCGATCACGGTCACTTCATACTGTCTATTCAGCCTTTAATGGGTGTAAGGTGTAAATTTCCACAAATACCTTGATATAACAAACATTTTTGGTGCAATTCATCAGTATCGATTGCTTTGAGAATAATTATTGTCATACCCTCAAAATCAAATATGAAATCTAGCCCCTCCCTGAATTTACAACTTACAGGGTAAGTGTACCCCTTAAATAAAAAGCTGGTAGGTACACTGCATATTGAATAAAGCAGTCTTCAGTCAGACTTCGACAATAATTAATGTAGATAAGGCATGTGAAAAGATATGAGCATAAAGAATACCAGTTAATACTTTGTCAAACAATTCTTTAAATGTCAGTTACATTTAAAACTGTACACTCACATAGTAGATCTATATGACTGTTCTGCATCTGATCGAAAATGGGGCATTAAGTAAACAATTTAGAATTGAGGGCATTCTATTTTTTTTTTCTGAATTTGTACCCCCATTTTTTTTCTTATACCCCCATTTTTCAATTGAAGTGGGTACAAAACCCCCAAATAAAGGTTTCAGTGGGAACACTGGTAGTAAACATTCAGACAAAAAGGGAAAATACTGCTTGTTGACATCACCACTTTCTACTTTTCCAACGGTGAATTCAATAGCTTTTTTCCAAGGGTCGTTAAAGCTGTGGATTGAGCGATGAAGGCTTAAACTTGTTCTCAAATTAGCAGGAGACAACAAAAAGAAAGGACAACACAGAAATTAAATAATGATTTAGTACTCTAAAGCCATATGAAGACAGTCGATACATTTCAGCGTTCAAAACAAATAAGCTGACATACATACAAACAACATACAAAATTAATGAAGAACAGCCAAACAGTTATTAACACATGATGCACATGTATAGAGAACAGCAAGCAAAGATCAGATTATAAATGAAGTTAATTTACATATTATGAAAGGAACATATAAAAATGAGGTTAAATCTGTTCTGAGCTTATTGTTCACTACTTAACAATGCAACTAAGAACAGATCAAGAAATATTCTGATAAATACAAGGTGGAGGGCGGGTGGGAAAATTTAAACAAAT
This sequence comes from Tridacna crocea, assembly GCA_943736015.1. Classification (NCBI taxonomy): domain Eukaryota; kingdom Metazoa; phylum Mollusca; class Bivalvia; order Cardiida; family Cardiidae; genus Tridacna; species Tridacna crocea. The sequence goes on from OX031070.1 coordinate 29,987,987, forward strand.
ACAAGAAGTTGACTGTCACGAAATAACAAAGGCTGTGACAAAGGGCGCGAAATCCGTGCAATTTATATGCCGGCGGATGAACACAATTTGGCACTGGCCTATCAGAAACTTGTTGTTTATGCAAATTAACTGGTTTTGTGAGTAATCACAAGAACCATGCCAATTAGCAGTAGACAACAAAAAGAAAGGACAACACAGAAATGAAATAATAATGATTTAGTAGTCTAAAGCTATATGAAGACAGTCGATACATTTCAGCGTTCAAAACAAATAAGCTGACATACATACAAACAACATACAAAATTAATGAAGAACAGCCAAACAGTTATTAACACATGATGCACATGTATAGAGAACAGCAAGCAAAGAGCAGATTATAAATGAAGTTAATTTACATATTATGAAAGGAACATATACAAATCCGCCAAATTCAAGCCACCACCCAAGCAGCATGATTAACCATACAACAAACATAAAAAGCATTCATATGAAATTCAAAGCACTAAAACCAAATAAACAATGAAGAAAAATAGATCACCGTTGTTAATCGATATATTAATTTTCCCTTTGATTCATGAATAGCGTCAATTACTGCTATCACACGAACCGAACTCCAATGAAGTAAGATACCTCCATTAAAGAGATTCTAAATTATTCACAAACCATCCCAACCCCGTTCAGGGATAGTATTAGTTACTACTACCACAAGAACAAGCCTCTAATGAAGTAAGATACCTCCATTAAAGAGGGCCCCACATCTAATTTACAGAAGACAAAGGTGATCTATACATAACATATATAATAATTACTTTAATAAATGAGCGACTGTATTTATGAAAAATAATCTTAAACGCCTTGTCCCTTCCGAATTTAAGTGTAACCCACCATCTCGAATAGCTCTCTGGCAGGCTTACCGGACTTGAAAAAAGGACGGAAGGAATGCAAAAATTGATTTTTTCTCTTTGAGCATAAAGCTTTCAAACCAGAGTTCACTTTTTTAACTTATTCTCCAAAAATCTCATGGTCAATGGGTCTAGGCAAAATGCTAGAAAATATAATTTTACAGGAAGAATTTTTTTTAATAACAGTTATCAAATTATTGAAAGCACTAATCAATTCTGATTCTGATAATGAAGTAATGTCATTTGTGCCAACATGAAGTATTACAAATGGTACCAAGACTAATTCGGGATGAGTTTCAATTCTTCTAGTCAGTCGCAGGACGTTAATGCCAGGAAAGGGATGTACCGTAGCGTATTTGATTTCGTCAACATACTTGGCGATGGAGTCGGACAGGATATTGACCTTAACAGATTCTGAGAAAACAAAAAAAATAATTTTCTTTTTTTACAATTTTTCAAACAATCCTTGTAGAATTTTTAATTTATCTTTCCAAGACATTCTAAATAGATTTTAAATGAGTCTGACTTCCAGTCTCCCAAAAACTGAATGTATTCAGGGGGAATTTTTGACTGAAATGCTAAAGTGGCAAAGCCACGTCGAAAGGAGTGAGTTGAAAATGACTGTGGGTCTAAGTTTAAAGCCGAGATACAAGTACGCAATTTTTTTTGAAACATATGATATGAAACATAATTCCCGTCCGGTAATACAAAAAATGTACCTGAAGGGTGTGATAGATTCAAATCTTTATATCGTTGATAAGCTGTTACTGGACATAACCTTTTATCCTTTAACGGTATTAATGGAGTTGTTACTTTTCTTTCTCCAAATTGAATGGTTTTTGTCCAAGTAAAATGAACTGATAAAAATTCATTACAATTTTGTACATTATTTTTATGCAGAAATTTACCACATTCAAGATCTTTTTTAGAAGAAGGGACTAAATTGGACTTACGAGCCACTAGAAAAAAAGCAAATAGAAAAAGACACCAGTAAACAATGTTCGAATTATCTTTGAAATCCAGAAGCTGATAAATGTTTTGCAAGATCTGGAGGGTGATAGGTTCGGCCCGTTTAACTGAATGGGGGGTTTAATCTCACCAAACCCCTAAATGTCTAAATGTAAGATTTAAGGTAAAATCTGTGAACTGACTGGTATCAAAGCCTAACAAAGCGTGCAAAGTCTTGACACCAGCCAAATAATTCTTGATACTCTCAACAGACTTGAATGATCTAGATAAAAACTGTGCATATAATCTTAATGTGAGTGGAGAAACTCGTAAAAACGTCAAATCAAAATACAGGCAAAATGAAATAAAGGCATCCCATTGAACATTTAAATTTGCATGTGTGCCAGAAGCGAAAGCTGACTTCGTTGAATGTTGCATTTGTCTCCTTAGATCTTTTAACTGAAGACCTGGAAAAAAGAACTACCACTGATGAGTGAAACGGAAGTAATCCTCTGAAACAGTATCTTCAATTAAAGAGTGCCTGTTTTCAAATGCAGAAAAAAAAGAATGTTTGAATTTATCATGAAGATGCCACCTCGACAAAGTTTGCTGTTCTATTTTGAACACCTTCTAAATACCTGGCTCTAAAATGAAAATCATACACAGAGGATATGAAACATATCTCTCTCAAATATTGCTGTAAAAAGGGACTTCTAGTTTTGCCAGAATTGATAGCAATACAAGCAGCTTGGTTATCACAATAAATTTGCACTTTTTTCCCACTTAAAAGGGGGGCCCATATATGTAAGCAAACCATAACTGATAATAATTCCAAGGCACTGATATGTAGATTTTGTTCAGTGATAAAGGGAGGGAACTATGAATGGAAATATCTACATCCCATAACTCCACCACAACCTGACAAACTATCGGAACTAAAAATTATATCAGGATCACACCAAGATCCATGATCTATCGGTGAAAAGCCATTAAAAACTGGTAAAAATTTGTTCCACCAATATAAATCTTTCCTGACTTCAGCAGGAATTTGACTGAAGTTTGTAACATTCCCTCAACCAATTCAAAATTCTGTTGATGAAAACACGACTTGATTTCACACAAGCCCCAACGAAATTTAATTTCCCCAGTAACTTTTGGATCTCTTACAAAGAAGCAACATGTTTATGCTCCCAAGACCGAATAAATAAAAGAACCTCAGATAACTTTTCAGGAGGCACAGACATAGTCATAGTGCCTGTATTAAATAAAATACCTAAGAATATCATTTTTTTTTTGACGGTTCACAGCACTTATCGAGCGCTTCTTCAAGCCCGCTACGTTTAAAAATATATCTTATTGTTTGAAAGGCGAAAAAGGCATGATCTTTTCTTTCAACGCCACCAAAATTATCCAAGTAGTTAAGAACTGCAAGACCAACATTTAAGAACATGAATGAGAAGGCATTTGTTACTTTTTGGCAAATATGTGCCGATGAACGTAAACCCATTGGTAACACTGTATCAGAAAAGATATGGTTATGCCATTTGAAGGCGACTAAATTGTAGTCTGATGGACAAATACTGATCTGTCGATAAGCTCTTCTTAGGTCTAGTTTGAACATCAAGGACCCTTGACCCTTATTTTGAATAAAAGTAACAAAATCATCTATTTTTGGGAAAAACAATTCAATTTTTTCCCCTAAATAGAAATCTTTCAAAACATGACTATTTACACTGTCACCTGTTTTCGGGTAACTAAGATCTAAAATTATCCGTCTATTAGTGGAATCAGATTTTGGTACAGAATTTAAGGGAGATAATCTAATATTATCTTTGAAAGGATTTTGTTTGAATGGACCCATTATTGCACCATGAGAAGCTTCTTTAATTAAATACTTGTGAATAGCTTCAGGAAATTCACGAGCTCCCTTATGGTTTTTACAATAAGTGGATTCGAGACTAGATGAATCATTATCTTTGTGTAAATTAATGTCTCGAATGTAGCCAATGGGAAACCCATATTGCAGTAAGTCTAAAACTTGTAGATCACTGTAACCATGAAGCATTCTCCTCATAAATTCAGTATCAAATTTGGTATTCACTGGAACACGACAACCTAAAAAAATTGAATTTACCTGAATTTTTAACTAAATAATGGAGTTTCAATTTTTGGATGGAATCGGATAAAATAATAGGTTTAACTTGTGAACATGTCTTGCACTCATTAGAGTGTTTGCAAAAAACATTGTTAAAAGATAAAGAAGTTGATTTACAGAAATCTGGTAAAAACAAATTAGCTTCATCATTAAATTTTTCAAGCTTTTGCTTATTGAAAGAAAAAGGTCATAATGTGTAATGAGGACAAGCAGAGGAACATTCTGGACGATTCCACTCCTTTTTATCCTTTTGCCAACAAGATGCACAAATATGCTTTGCAAAACGAGTACGCCCCTTCACCTGAATGGTGTGCGAGTCTTTTTGCGAACACTTGTTTCGCTGAAACTTGATACAAAACCACAGTTTCTCTTCAGCTTTAAAAGGAGCAGAACACCCTTGGGACATGTCAGTTTTGGGTTTGAATTTATTACAATGGGAAGTTAGTATTGCATTCTCAATATACATGAAATAATCTCCCCATTTTCTGTAACCGAGCTCTATTTCGCGCAAGATCGCGGCATACAGAGATTTGATCACAGAAAATTCAAAGGCATTTTTCAAATACATAAGTCTTTTTAATAATTCCAGACGAGCAAACTTTTCAGTGCTTGAAATGCTTACCTGGGATATAATTTCTAACTCTCCTGCTACAAATAAATTCAAATGCAACTTGTCAAATTCAATGCTATTGTTCACAAATTCAAATCTCAAATGAGAATGAGGGTACATTTGGGGACGAGAAACGAAATCAGAAGCCTTTGCAGAAATTCCTGGCTTTTTACCTTTCCTATCTTCAACTTTCTCAGCATTAGAAAGTTTAGATTCTTCATCAGAATCTTCGTCACTGCTGTCACATGCAAATAATCCCAAATTAGAAAGTTCTTTTTGGGCTCTGGATCTTAATTTCGCGTCTTGGCGAAGATTGTCCAAACTAAATATTTTACCTTTTACTGGCTTGGATTCATCCCCTCGACTTACAGGTCGGTGAAGATCTTTTTCAGCCGCTTCAACTTCTTCTCGCAAGCGTCTAAGTTCTTGTTCTTCTCGTAGTGTTTGTAGCCGTTGTCGAAGTTCGTCCCGTTCCGTCTCGAACGAAGATTTCGCGGAAGTTGATTTTACTGGTTCCCCGCTGTGTAGTTCTGGTTCCCGCAACTGAACAGCTGATTTGACGGGGCTACCGGCGGGAGAAAAAACAGATTCTCCGAACCCCTCTTCGTGGAGTTTTTTGTAGTCTTTGATTGGACGGTCACGTGAAGATTTTGCAGCCATGTCACACATAAGTTAATGTCCAGTAATATAACGCAATATAATAAAGTATAATAGTCCAGTAAAGTTTTAAATATGTATGTATAAATAAGTCCACAAGATTGTAATTAGGTATCCTTCAGGAACCTGAAGTGACGCAAGGATCTAGTTAACCACGAAAGAAATTAGTCCATAGTAAATGAAGAGATATTGCTGAAATAAATCTGAGAACAAAGATACAGCTGAAAACTCTGTTCTGAAGGTAAACAAAATTTAATAAAATACAAGAAGTTGACTGTCACGAAATAACAAAGGCTGTGACAAAGGGCGCGAAATCCGTGCAATTTATATGCCGGCGGATGAACACAATTTGGCACTGGCCAACTTGTTGTTTATGCAAATTAACTGGTTTTGTGAGTAATCACAAGAACCATGCCCATGCGTTAGAGGTGAAAATTCGGCGGGAAGACAGTTTGCCTCGACCTGATATCGTACTGGCAACCGTCAGGTCACGAGTCAGAAACGCTTACCACTGAGCTACCCGGGTAGCGAACCTCACTGGCACTTTGACATCCCGCCTATGTATTTAGTGCATTGTGGTCAGTTTAACAAGATACTATTAATTCTTGTGGAATAGGCCTAGTCCCCACTGTCATAAAGTGAATCGGTGCGAATCCTGCATGTATAGCCTCGAGTGCTCGTTTTCCGTGATGATAGGGAAATAACATAATGCAATGAAGAATTTAGATAGGAACATGAACTATTACCTGACCTCATAAAAAACAATTTCTGTTGAGTTTCACGGAAAAAAAAACTTGGATAGCAATTTTCCTTTTCAATGTGCATAAATAAATAGACATGCCGTCGGCCTTCTTGAGCAAACCTGGCGTGACCTAATTCCATTACTTCAGTAGTATTTATAGCATAAAGTCGTAGATCTTCGCATTTTTTAGTGAAGGAAATTATTTGGATGTATAGAGTAGGTCCGGGTAATATCGGACACCTGGGTAACTTCGGACACTTCGTCGTTAAATTCAACAAAGAGAATAAAGACAGAGACTGGAAAAATCGATCCAGCCTATCGGTAAATCCGTTACAAAAGCAAAGCATATGTCATGGTGACGTAATTAGTAGGATGTAAGGGTTAATTTGATCGGATTGGGCATCACTGTTGTGATTACGCGGGTTTTTCATTTCCGTCCACGGGAAAACATAAAACTAAGAAACATCGTACCCGCAAGTTAAACGACCTAGAAAAGGTATTTGATATATTATTACCATATACGAAGTGGGTTTTATGTATTCGCAGATTTATATTTTCGGTTACGGAACGTGTTATATTATTCCCTGTCCGATGAAACCCAGCATGTAAAACATAAACATAAAGGAACAGGTCTTGTATCGGACTCACTGCTCACGGATTCCGCTGGTTGCAGCAGCGGTGCAGTGAAGCTGAACCTATGAAATAAGTTATTCTTTTGGAGGATTATGTAATGTAGATCTAGATTTAGTATACTGTACACATGGATCTTTATTTTAGATCATGATCTAGTCAACATGAATGGACAAAAAAGCTCTAACATCTCAAAAGCACTAGGCTGGCTCTCTCTCTCTCTCTTCAAGTATTCTATTTCCTAGGTACTACACTAGTATACCCTATAGGGGAAACTTATCGACAGTAAATTGATATCTACGGGTATGTCGTCAAAATATTGAAGGAAAAAGAATCCATTGCTATCTAGATCTAAGTACTCTGTTTTAGTTGACTGCTTAAGCGATTTTCCCATCCATCCATCCACACTCGCTCGCTCGTTCGTTCACTCTCTCACTTCCTCACTCGCTCAACTATCTTGGCGTCGATATTGGTCTGTTACTTTAATTTGAAAACTTAATATGGTCTATATTGCTACAGCATGCCAAACAAAAGCAAAAGTGTACGCTGCCAGTACGATGGCAAAGATATGGAACGAGCTGTTACCGTTGTATCTTGTGGAATGAGCATAAGAACTGCTGCTGCACAGTTTGGCGTTCCACGGTCAACTTTCCATGATCGGGTGTCTGGCAATGTAGGCCCGAGCCCATCTCATGGCAAACAAACAGTCTTCCCAGAAAACGTCGAAAGAAAGTTTGCAGAGAAAATAAAAGAGGCGGCAACAATGGGCTTTGGCTTCGATCGCAAACAGCTACAGGTTAAGGCTGCGCAGCTTGCCAAAAATGAAGCTTAAGACACCCTTTAAATCCGGTATACCTGGAAAAGACTGGCTAAGCGGTTTCTTGAAGCGCCACAGCATAACGCTATATGTTGGACATTCAATGAGGACATCCGTGGTCTCAAATCTCCGATTTACAGTTTTACCGCTCGATGTTCGAAAGTTTGGCCAAGATTTTATCCAAGCGCTGCACGCTTATATGACAATTGCTAGCGGTGAATAAAGTCTAGTCATTTTTATATCACATAGCATTGCCGAATTTTTAAAAAAAGGTCTCCGCTAAGGAATTAAAAAAAAAAAAAGATTAAAGCAATCGACACCTACCTTTGTTGACAAATTTTCTATCTATGCAAGTACCACGCAAATACCCGTATGTTACGAGGCAACAAAATACCATTGACTCCTTTTGGAGCCAGTTGCCCCGTTTACCACCCGCGTAAACTGAAGTACCGATTTATAAAATTGTACATTTACTTCACAGCGTTTACCTGTCAATAGTCGTTTTGTGGTGCGATGTATAACCTGTTTGGACAGAGATAACGATTGTCTAATATTAGACTTGTGTGGGCGAAGCTGGTTTGTGAACATGGACAGCCGATTTACTCAAAATGAGAAGGGAAATCTCAAAACCGTTATAACGTAAAGATACTGTACAGTGATTGGTATGTTATTTGTTTGGGATTTAAGCCGTCACTAACATATTCGGTAATATCATGGCAATCGGCAAACCTCTACAGGATTTCCTGGCTCACAGTCTTCTTTCCAAGTCATTGAATTCCTTCCCATTATTACTGAATAAGACTGGGCGGTAAAATATTCACCGGAAAGAAGTTGACCTGTCTGGGAATCGAACCTGCGATCTTCAGATCGCTAGTCAGACATGGCACCGAGGTCGCTACCCGGCCGGTGTTTCTAAAAAATTGTCAATGTATCATACTTAATTTAATGAATTTTACAGTTTGAAATATGTATCGCCTTCTGCATTGAGCCAGCCCCCGTTGCTCAGTCGATAGCGTTCAATTCTCTTCTCCGCCAACTTCTTTCCGAGGTATGATGATAGTCATAGCGACAGAATTCACTCCTCTCTCGCCACTGAACCGATGCTTGTTTCGACAATGGTTATGTGGGAAAGCAGCCAGTGCCTTGGAAAGAATATTGAGTAGGCTACTTATGTAAAAGAAACTCTAGGAAAGCATCAGTAGGTGCATTGAATACAGAGATATAAATGAAATAATACTAAAAATGGTGTTTTAATCGCCATATAATCAGTCAGCCTTCTGCATAGCCAAATTATAAAACTCAATAAAGTTATACTTAAATTTATCTACATAATAAGTCCCAAATCCTTCCTTGTGCAGACAAGTCCTGTGCATATTCTCACTACACGAGACAATTTACGCCGCCGGTGCCTCCAAACCCTGCTTATGCGTTTGCTGAAGTCTTAACCAACAAAACATGAACATAGAGTCAGTCTGTACGTCTTCATCTGTCCTATTGCATGCTCTACAAGGACTCTGTATCTCCTGTGATAATTGTTAAAGCGTCGACTTCGTCGCAGATCCTCACCCTGCTTTCTGCGTAATTGGGCATTACATGTATATGATTAGAATCGGTTAACCATTTGGGTATATGCTATCTGCGAGAAGAAAACAGTTGTCTGGAAAGCTTAAATCGACAGGTATTTGCTGCATATGGCGAAAATGCTGGGCGTCGTTCATGTGTCCCGGGAAACCAGATTCAATATGACGTATTCTACCAGTGTTTTCAATGATAATTTGTGTGTGCAAGCAATGGTATTTTCTTTGGCCTGAATAATACAGTTGCTGATTTACCTTCGGTCTGTGGATCTCGTGGCTTGTGCCATCCACTGCCCCTACCGCGTGATGTATTTTCGGCCAGTTTCCGCATAGCTCTTGCCACTCTCGAAATGATTGCCATTGAATATACGATGATAGGTGACGATCAAAAACAGATATCGAACTATTAACCAAATCTTTAACACTTGATACACTAATATCAAACAGAGAAGCCAGTATCCCGTATGTCTGATATGTTCTCAGCCTAATTAAAACGAGAAGTACTCTGTTCCTTTGAGACAATCTCATTTTACGAGTTTCAATTCTTGGAATATAAGTCACTAATTGTAAAAATATTTTTAGGGCTTTCTCCAGTTATTTCGAAAAACTCATAACGTTGCCCCGACAGTAGCTGAAATACATCGCGACCACCACCATAATCTAATTTATAATCTGAAAACAATCTAAAAGGTACGTCCATCGGGGGATCCGGTGGTAGTCGGCAAGTAAGAAGCAGAAATCGTAATATGCGTTTCCAGTATCCACCAATATCTGGTGGAGGTTGTGCTATCTGGCCTAATGTCGCAAGAAATCGGCGTTTCTATTGAGGACCCATTATGTTATGTGCAAAGAATTAAAATGTTTTCCTATTCGTGCTTTGAATTTAACGCTGCGAACTGAATTCGGGGTTAACGGTTTTCTTTTGTTTGTAAAGTAAAAGGCGAGCAGAATGCATGATTTTGTCATGCGTTCTTTTACATGAATTTTTGTTCTGTTAGTGTGACTAGACTTTTACCGCAACCTGGCAAATATGGAGACAAATAAAGGTAAGATATTTAAACCTAAGGTAATTGTCCTTGAAAGCCAAATAATTGTATGAAATTAAGTTGACATATTCTGTTAGCAATGTTGAACACTATATATGACATAAAGTATTTCGGAAATATAAAGAAGTGATGAAATCAAATGCATCTACATCTGTTAATGGAACAGCATCACAGTTGATACCAGTCAAAGTCAGTGAGGATTTTCCGTCGCGTGTGTCAAAGATACAATACAAGCTGATACCTTTTATGCGAGATGCCATTAAACAAAATAAACGTGCTTTTCTGAGATACGATAAACTGATAATTGACGGTCAGGCGTACGTTTATGACGAAATCAGCGGACAGCCGGTTAGAGACTCAAATCAGTGATGTGAAGGCCAAGGTCATCGTGTCAATAACTGCAAATATGGTTGCGTAAAGTTTCAAAATAAGGCAATAAATATTAGCAAAAATAGCAATGTAACATTGCACACCAGTAATTGCTTTGAACTATCAATTTGTTCTTTAAATGTAAGAGGGTTAAAAAAGTTTATCTATGATAAAGAATTCATCAACTATTGTAAAAAATTCGACATACTTAGTTTATGTGAAACATGGAAAACAAAATCTGATTATTTCTCTAGCTTTATAAATGAATACACCGCTTTTGACTATGTGCGACAGAACAAAAAGTCGTCTACTAGAGGTTCAGGAGGGATATCTGTATTAATTCATGATAAACTTATGAATACTGGTTTAGTAAAACGTATATTTCATAAGTTTATGGAATGTGTTGTATTGTATGTAGATAAATATTTATTCAGTGGTAGTAAAGATATTATTATGATTTTTGTATATGTTTCACCGGAGAAATCGCCATTTTATGAGAGTAACAGGGTAAACGGTATTGAAGACTTGAGTGAAAAGCTTACTTTTATCTCTAGTGATTATCCAGATGCACATTTATTGCTTGCTGGTGATTTTAATGCCAGAACCAAAGATATCGATGATTTTATTATAAATGACGATATTGAACATATTTTTGAAAACGTAGTAGACTACCCACACGATAACTTTAACTTACCTAGAAAATCCAAAGATATGTTGCTTTTAAACAAGTTTGGAAAGTCGCTTATTTAGTTGTGTTGTACCCATAGTGTGCATATTTTGAATGGTAGGATAAATGGCGATCTCAGCGGTGATTATACATGTTTTGCAAATGATGGCAAGAGTATTGTTGATTATGTTGTAGTCTCAACACAGTTATTTAGAAATGTTAAATGTTTTAGGGTAGAAAATGTAGAATTCTCTGATCATTTCCCATTGGTATGCAAACTAGAGTTCGAAGCGGACAAGTGCTTGAATAATAATTTCGAAAGTCATACTGCTGGTAATGAAATACACCAGCAATACAAGTGGAACGAAAATCTGAAAGATGATTTTTTGCATAATTTTTCGACCACTTTTAATACTTATTTTAATTCTATTGGTTTTCCGTTGACAAATATAGAGAATGAACTTGAAAAATTTCAAGAGTGCTTTTATAAATCGGCTGGAAATATGAAGAAAAAATATTTATACAATGATAATTATAGTTTAAAAAAACCCGAATGGTGGAATGAGGAATGCCAAAGGTTGAAACAGTTGAGGGTATATTCTTTGACAAAATATAGGAAAAGCAATAAGAACGATGTTTTTTTTACAATATAAGATTGTGCGTAATAAATTTAAGGCAAAATGTAAACAAAGTCGTCTAAATGATGAACGTGAAAATAGGTCCAAACTTGTTCGTTTCAGGTAAAATGCTAAAACATTTTGGAGTTTAGTAAGGACACCTACTAAAAGACATGACAAATCTGCTAATGTCAGTTACAAAGATTGGGTGGATCATTTCAAAAATTTGCATGAGAAATCCAATATTGATTGTGAAGAAAACATACTTTCCGATATTGTTCACGACTGTGATGATTCATATCTCAACGAAAAAATCTCTTCTGAAGAAATTAAACAAAGTATTAAACGGGTAAAACCAAACAAGTCTGTGGGACCTGATGGTCTATGTATTGAATTATATAAACATACCAGTGATGTAATACTGCCCTATTTAACAGAATTATTTAATACAATATATGACACTGGGTATTTCCTTGTAGATTGGAGTACTAGTATTGTTCCACTTCATAAAAGTGGACCTACAGATAATCCACATAACTATAGAGGTATTTCACTTATTAATAGCTTATGTAAAGTATTCATAAATATCTTAACAAACAGACTTTCAATATGGACTGAGCGAAATGATATTTTAAACGAGGCGCAAGCCGGCTTTAGAAAAAACTACAGTATCGTTGATAATATATTTACCTTACACTCCCTTGTACAAAAATACCTTTCAAAAAAAAAAAGAGGGAGGTTTTATTGTTTACTTGTGGATTTCAGAAAAGCTTTCGATTGTATCGATCACGAGAAACTTTGGAATTCTTTAGAAAGGAAAGGAATCGGTGGAATTTTTTTGAGGATTTTTAAAACTATGTATGGACAGTTAAACTGTAAAATTAAGATTAATGATATTTTATTAAACCCTTTTCAGTGTAAAAGAGGCACGCGACAAGTATGTGGAAGCTCACCTGTCATTTTCGACCTATTTATAAACGATCTTGTTGAATATTTAAGATTGTAATGCAACCGCGGAGTCTTTGTCTCAAATGATATTGAAGATATTTTAGCTTTACTTTTTGCCGATGATATATATTGTTTTGCTGATACAGTTTTTAATCTACAAAAGCAATTAGACTCTATCCATAAATTTTGTAAGTCGGTCGGGATGTGTTTAAATCTAGATAAAACAAAAATCGTTGTTTTCCGAAAGTTTTGAAAAGGAGCGAAAAATGGTTTTATGATGGAAAAGAAATTGAAACAGTTTCCCTCCAAAAGTATTTGGGAGCACTAATTACGTCAAGGTTATGTTGGTCAAGTCTTAATAACCAAGCAGCACAAGCAAAAATAGCTTGCTACAGTATATATAGGTCTAAAAGAAAGTTTGGTTATTTTAGCCCAAGTGATTATTTCAAATTATTTGATTCAATGGTAAAACCTATCCTCTGTTTTGCCTCTGACGTCTGGGGTTATGAATATAGTCAGTCTGTTGAAAAGGTTCACATTGATTTCTGCAAACGTGTTTGTTGCCTTAATCAAAGTAGCGCTGATTTTTTTGCATTAACAGAATGCGGAAGATACCCTATAGCAGTTACCTATATTTCACAGTGTATTAAGTATTGGCTCAAATTAACAGAAATGTCAAATAATAGATACCCAAAACAGTGCTATGATATGCTTAGGATATTAGATGAAAGTGGAAGAGTAACATGGGCATCAAAAATTAGACAAGTACTATTTGAGTATGGATTTGGATTTGTTTGGATATCTAACGGTGTAGATGACTCTCAGCAATTTCTTAAAACTTTCAAAGAACGTTTAATTGACTGTTCTATTCAATGGTTGCATGAGAAAATTAATAACTCACCAAAAGCTAAATACTGTCAACATTTTTATTCCTTGCTTAACGTAGAGAAATATCTGTTAACAGACATGTCTCCGCAAAGTCGCCGCATATTATCTAATTTTAGATGTTCTAGTCATACTTTGAATGTAGAAATAGGTAGGCATAAAAATATTGACTATAACTTTAGATTTTGTGACTCATGTTTGAAACGTTACGTGTTCGTAATAGAAGATGAATTTCACTTCCTATTGAATTGTCCTCAATATGACCGAACTGCGAAGTCTCTATTTTGTTGATGAGTGGAAAAATGCATATCCACAATAACTTTGTTTTATAGAATCATGTCTGATAACAAAGAAATAAATATAAAACAACTTGCTAAATACCTAATAGAAGCATTTAAATTAAAAAGAACCAAGTCTGAAAATTAACCAGTTTCTGAAGCTTCGTGTTTTTTACAAGTATGGTGATACATATTTCTAAATTATTATTATATTATTATTACTATCATTATTATTTTAATCTGGAAAACAACGGAAATTTATTGCAATCTCGTTTGTTTTAGCCAGACTATGTTTCAGTGTTCTGGATAGAGTAGATCTAGGATTAAACTGTACTTTAGGTGTGGTCTGATCTTGGATCTACACTGTCTACACTGTTTTTTGCAAGCTGTGCAACTGTGCATAGCGCCGCTCTTGATGTTAGTAGAGGGGTTTTCAAGCAGTATTTGCTGCTCGATCATTGAGGACTATTTTTGCAAAGAATCCTCGCGATTTGTAAGATATTTGAGCCATGCTCTCAGAAAAAGCGCCGAAATGCATCTGCAAAGAGTGTCAACACAGGTCACCCTGCGCAGTCCGCACAGGCTGACCTCTGTCGATACTTTTTTGCCACTGGTCATTTTTTCTGAATGTCAAGGAACCAGTAAAGTCTACCTCATGATTCAGTCGCTGTTTGCACAAAATGGAAAATAAAAGATCCATCATTGTAATATGACTTGATTGGTATCTTGAGTAGCAGAAATGCATAGAATGTCCTTTTGCCTGCGCATGATTCATCACTGATTCTCAATATATATATATGTGTGTGTGTGTATGGGTGTGTGTGTGTGTGTGTATATGTATTGTGTGTATATGTATATATGTATATTAAGAGTAACAGTAGTGTGGGCTATTATATTGATTTAACATGTGAAAAAAAAAATCAGAAATTTGCAAGCTTTTCTTCATATTCATATTGTCACTCTCATAAAACTGTATATGGAAATAAAATATGTTATGTTATGTTATGTTATGTTATTTGAAGATGTCAGCCTGCTCAGATTCTCAGAGCAAGAAAATCTCGTCTGTATGGACTAAATTACAGACTTTATACTTTATTAGTTGTATGGTCAGGTGGCAGGGGACTTAGAAACTTGTTCACGGCTATGGTAAATCATGTCACCCTTAGCCGAAGGTGAGGTGGCGACAAGATTTGCAAGCCGTGAACAAGTTTCCAAGCCCCCTGCTACCTGACCGTACAACGAATTTGTTAAGCGAATCTTACCTGTTTTTAGTTTTAAAAAAAACGGGTACACTGATGAAGTAGAATTTCTGTTATGAGTGCTCCAATTTGATGAAAACTGACGTCACTAGGAACTGCCGTCACTGAAACCTTGGGTAAACTTGCAGTTTGGCACATGATCTTGATGTTAATCTTGATCGACGCGAACGTTCAAGCACATCCTGTGGCCGGACCTGCCGCGAATATTCAAGCACAGCCTGTGGCCGGACCTGGCATTGAACGCAGACAACGACATATGACGCCCGAGATAAAATTGCTCGAACTATATCCACATCGACCGACGAAGACGAAGCCCAGCCAAGAGCCGACAGGCAAAGAAAACGCCCATTAGCCGATTTGGTCAGGGAAAACCACTGCCTCTACAACAGGTTCATGAAGCGAAAGCTACCAAATATTTGCCGTGAACTAGGATTAAGTCAAGGTAAAAAACAGTATACAGACTGACTCTTTGTTCATATTTTGTTGATTAAGACTTCAGCAAACGACAAGAACTAATACTTGTCCAAGTTGAAAGCAGATTTGCAGCCAATGTTTCAAATTGATTTAAAACTTAAATGTGGTTTGTTTTTTAAAGACTAGGAAAACAGTGCGGAAAAAGAAGAGAGGACTGGTTTCCAACATTTTCTTCTCTTCATACAATGTTTTCAAAAGTCTTCGTACTCGGGGTCGTTTAAAGTCAGATTGTTTGGTATAGGGGTCAATAACCATTACCATCACTACGTGTATCGCAAAAAAATACCGTGTCCTTACGTGTTTACCGTTCTGTTGTCTTTTGAACCATTGTTTCTTTTGAGAGAACCCCTCAATATTACCTCATGTTTGTTGTTCATGCTCACACCGGTCTGTAGCCCGCATATGTCCATTAATTAGGCTTGAATATGAATATACTATACTGCTTAGAAGTGACAGAAGGACGAACAGTGTAACAGTCAGATGAAAATGAAGATGTGGACTATATTTTGGGTGGCTTCAAAGATGCCCTAAAATTATACAGTTCATGTAACCGCACATACAGTAGTAAGTACAGGAACAACATACAGCAATCCAACACATGTCCAAATATATGCCATAATGTGCCACAGTTATGTTGTAGGTAAAATAAAACAGAATTATAAGACACTCCACACCATCTGGATAAAGAAGTAAAAGCATAAAAAAAATGAAGAATGGAAACTTTAGTGTAATTTCGAAATGGTAAACATAGCGCTATAGAAAGGAAACAAAAGTACAGAAAACAGTCGGGAAAGTTGTAGTAGATGTAGTTTCTAAGAGTGTTAACTGTAATGTATAATTAAAGAGTACCTGGAGAACTTACAACAAATATTCAGAATATGATAGGATAATGCTAAGAATACTCATAAAAATATTTGAAAACCAAACAGTATTTCGTAACTGATACGGTGCCTAATTAATACAAAATTACTTCAGAATGATTACTAGAGGCGCTTGAGCGCCTGTATCGCTCCACAGGCCTGATTTTTCTGTGACGGTGAAGAGAAGTTTTTAACAATTACCATTCAATCCTGCATTTTAGCTACCAACTTAAGAGAAAAAGCTAAAAAAAAGATTGTGAGAAAAAAAGAAAATAATGGTCACCAGCATGTTCTTAGTTTTCCACAATAACTTATACCCTTTTTGATTCAAGTTTTACTAATCTGAAGCTATATAATATTGTCTGCAACATCTTTCAATTATGAGCAGTTACAAAATTTTTTCATCTGGTTATAGTTAAAGAGGGTCTTGTCACAAACTATTTTGGGTGGGGAAACATCTAAATATGAAAACTAGGTCACCAGGATTAACCTTCTGTCCACTTTGCAGTTGTAGGTCACCAGTAGGTCAACAAACCTTTACCAGAACTAATAAAAGTGCAGAGGTTCTCTTTTTTTTTATATGGATAGGACTATGGATTATGTAAAGCAACCCCCTTTAACCCTTTACCAAACAACAAAATTTGGGATGTGACCAAATTGAAAGCATTTGCAAACGACAAATTAAACATTGATGAAATGATGATTTCTCTCTGATAGAGTAGAAAACACTGAGGGTAAAGGAGAAAATGCTGATTACCAGCATTTTCTCCTTTTCCAACAGTGTTTTCCAAAGACTTCTTGTCTTTGGTTGATTATGAGTAATTTCACTTTTTCCCACAGTGAAAGCAACAATAAAATCCAATGAATAGTTTGAGAGAAGAAATTTTTCAAAGATTTTACTTTATACCATAAAAGGAAAATGAGTCTCCCATAAAAGCCATGTTTTTTGACGGATCATTTTTTTAAAGGAATTTAAAGGAATTCTGTAAACCTCTACCTAAGGAACATTCCTGCAAAATAATAATGCTATCCAATCAGCGGTTGGGGAGGAGAAGATTTTTAAGTGCAGTTTGATCATGGTGCACGCCAGTATCAAAGTCAAATAACGATTAAATAGAAATTGCTATAGTAAAGGAAAAAAAGTTACAAAACAATGAAACCAACCTCGAAATTCTAAATATATACATATATACACATACACACAGACAACGCCGTAAATCAAAGCGTTGAAAACGCTGAAGTGATATTTGTCAAGGAAATCCATGTGTGGAATTAATAGTTGGAAAGAAACAGAGACATATTGTTCAGATATTGGCTTGAAAGTCAACCCACCAAGCAAACGAATATCTTTTCGGTTGAAGGGAGAGTATTCATGGCAAAGTTTGGTTTATTTTTGTATAAGTGGTCTCCTTTTGATCATGAGGAAGAAGCAGGAGTAACGCCCCTTGACAGTAGGATGCATGACGAATAGAGAGAAAAATTCTGTTGATTTATCGAACAAAATTAAGTTTGTTCCTGAAAACTATAATTATGAAATATCTCTAGCCTTTTACATTCAATAGACGGTAAGCGATATTTCCATTTAATCGTAAGTGGCGCACCAGCAGTATCACATGACACCAGACAATCAAAGCATTGTTTCAATAACAATTGCCGTATGTCCCGTTCGCAAATCCTTTAAATTTGGACAAATTTTATAACTGAAAAGAAAATGACATAGCAAGAAATCTATGGAAATCAATTCTAACACAATTCAAACATATTTCATGATATTGCCTTTGAAAAAGAAAATCACAAACAGACAAAATATGCATTTTATAAAATCGTATTTAAATAAAGAGCATGTAGAGACTAAGAACGGACTTAGCCTCTGAAACCTGTATAAAATTCATAATCCTGACCATTAATGATAACCCAAGGGGTAAATTAGTATAAAACAAAAGATTTGAAGAGTCAATTTAATGTGACAAGTGTGTGCTAATCTGTAAGAAGCAAGTACATTACGGCTGTTCTAAAGGTCACCCACTCTGCAGTGCGATACCGAGATCAAAGGAACACCGATTGAACCCTT
The DNA here is from genome assembly GCA_943736015.1 of Tridacna crocea. NCBI lineage: Eukaryota > Metazoa > Mollusca > Bivalvia > Cardiida > Cardiidae > Tridacna > Tridacna crocea. The sequence goes on from OX031070.1 coordinate 30,006,499, forward strand.
CACCATTTAAATACATATTTTTTATACTCAAAATGAAGCTAAAAAGAAGTTATGGAAGGTCTGAATTTTGATCTGAAGCCACGTTTCTTTTGTTCATGATCGATAACATAAGTTATTCGTCAATAGGTACATGCCTGAAAGTGCAACAAGGATGTTTGATAATAGTACTTAAAAATCACTAAATGGACTTTCCCTGTCTTTCTGAAGACACTAAACAGCTAACCAACCTTTTACCAAAGTATTTCGAGCCACCCGTGTAAAAAGGGGGCAGACGTGCTGATTTGTCCCACTATCTGTTATTTGTCTCACTTTCTCAACCTTAACATACCCCCACACACACACACTTTCAAAAAACCGAAAACTGAAAGTAATCAATATGTAGTTCATAAACATTTGTGGAAAAAAAATCAAAGTGTGAGCGAAATTTTTTGAGGAAAAAAGGAAGGGCTTGCAACATGCGTTTTCTCCTGTTTTAACAATAGTTTTTTTGTTTTTGTTTTATTTTTAAAAGACAATTACAACCATTTGACCCACGTTTATTCAATCGTCTCCATATGCTAAGTATCTGGACGAGTCCAAAGTGTTGTCGTCGGGTGAAAACATTAGCAGTAACTATTTAAAACCCTATGCCACATAACCCAAGTTTTTTACGACCCTTAGAAATATAGTTTTTTTTAAAATGTTGTTGAAAAGGGTTAAAATTCAAGTAACCAACCTTTTCTCCTTTTCCCTTGCTATCCTTCCTAAAGAAAATTTCATTTTTAAGCCACATTCAAATTGCTATCTGCAAAGACTTCCAATTTGGGCAAGTGTCACATTTTTGTTTCGTGAAGAGTTGGTGAAAGATTCAGTGTTATAAAAAATGGGGTGTGGGGGGATAACATCAGTGTACCTGCAATAGACCTTTCCTAATTTTATGTCTGATTATTCAACCAATGTTTGCATATCTGCTAAAAGACAGAGACAGTCTACTAACAAAAAACGGGACATCAAACATTTTGAATTTATAGCAAAAATCTTAACTTTGACATAACATTTTTAAAAATCTGTATAACTATGTTTGCCATGTTCCTGTTTGAACTACCTTATAAGTTGACTATCGTAATAACAAAGTTTAATTCAAATTTCAAAGCTTTCATTCCCTCTAGAAGAAAAGATGTTACAGATTCATTTTCAGGAAGCGAATACGTGGTATACTTATTTTCATTGAAAAGCTAGTCAAGGGTTAGCTGGATGTACATTTGATCCCGGTGTTTCACCGTCAAAGTGGATGATCTATTTGAAAAGCTGTTGTGTTCTTTTTAGGCATCGACTAGTTAACACACACGTGTCATAATTAAGTGTTTATCCCGTTTAGTCTTACGTTGATCACTTGTAAAGGTTTGGAATTGTCAAAAGCTGTGGCGGAGGGTAAGTCTGTTCTAATAACTGGTACCAAAAGATGCATTCTTCAACGGAATACCGTTAGGGCCATCGCCTTTGAATGTGTTAATTTGAAACACGATACTCGATAGTACGATGACGGTAACGCGAAACAACGAAACCACGATGGTGAAAACGCGATAGTACGATGACGATAATACGATGGTGAAACCACGACAATACGATAGTGCGATGATGATAGTGCGATATAGTATCGTGTTTTCACCATCGTACTGTCGGAATTTCACCATCGTAGTATCGTACTTTCGTGTTTTCACCATCGCACTATCGTGTTTTCGTCATCGTACTATCGTGGTATCATCATCGTACTATCGTGTTTTCACTATCATAGTTTCACTATCGTATTATCGTCATCGCACTATCGTATTATCGTCATCGCACTATCGTAGTTTCATCATCGTACTATCGTGTTACCGTCATCGTACTTTCGTGTTTTCACCATCGTACTATCGTATTATCATCATCGTACTACCACGTTTTCACCATCGTACTATCGCCTTCCGGTGGGCATGTGCATCCTCCAATATTCAAGACCTACAGGACAAAAGTACACATGGAAGAGTGTATTCAAAGTCATTTTGAGAGAGGCTATGCCTGTAAATTAGGTTATCTACCCTATTAGACAATTGCGGAGTCAATGGCCTTATGGATAAAGCACCTGCTAAATGTAAAGTAGTCCAAGGTTCAAATTCGACATAGAACTCTTTTGGTTTTTTTTTTTCAACTAGATTTTCTCCACTATCTTAACTTTTTTAAAACATTGATATAGTCAGAAATTTTATTTGTATCAAGAACTTTTGCCTTTGACTACAACAAATTTGTATCAGTGACTTCAGAAAGGGGTATTTAGGGGGCAAAATGGCTTCTTTTGTTTTTCCCATAATTGAGTACGACTGATTGTCTAGAGCATAATCTTCCAAGCCCTGGTATCTCAGTCGGTAGTGTACAAGACTTGAGAACAGAGGTCACTGGTTTGATCCGCACCTCGGTCAATTTCTTTCCGAGGATTGATGATAGTTATTGTGACAGGATTCATTCCTCTCTCTCTCTGCTGATCATTGTTCTGATGATAGTTATGTGGGAAAGCAGCCGGTAGCTCAAAAAAATATTGTGGGGAGTACCGGAAACAAAATTTATGGGAAAGCATGGATAGGTGGACTGGTTGCAGTGATTAAACTAAAATAATACTGATAATGATGTAAAACACCATACAACCAAACAGCTAAAGGATAATGTGTATATTCCTTTCATAAATTTCTGTATTTCTTCCGCAAACAAATCAAACCTATATTTACCCTGTTCTTTTTTTAGATTTACCAATCCCATTTCACCTTTGTTTAGGATATATACTTATAGAACAGGAAAATGTTTTTCTAAAAATTTACATGTATGTGTTGTTCCACAATCTAGTTGGGTTATTGTTTCCTGTATTTTTTTTGCCACCAAAAAGAAAAATAATGATAAATATAGTGTATTTCAAAGCTTGAAATTAGATTACTCTTGTACTGTAAGATGGTTTTGCTAAAAAAAAAAAAGAGCGACAGGTAGCACACTGCACTTTCTAATCCACAGTTTCAGCTCTCCAAAAGCGATTTTAATCCCCACGGGCAGTGGAAGAGTTAAAGAATTTTGGTACAGAAAAAATATCGGATATCCGTATGGAATAGTATAGCCTCTCTCAAAAAGGCTTTTTATAAACTCGTCCATGTGTACTGTTGTCCTGTAGGTATTGAATATTTGAGGATACGCATGCGTACCGGAAGGCGATAGTACGATGGTGAAAACACGATACTACGATGACGGTTATACGATAGTACGATGATGAAACCACGATAGTACGATGACGATAACACGATAGTACGATGACGAAAACACGATAGTACGATGATAATACGATAGAGCGATGATGAAACTACGATAGTGCGATGGTGAAAACACGATAGTACGATGACGATAACACGATAGTACGATGAGGATAATACGATAGTACGATGATGATAATGCGATACTACGATAGCACGATGGTGAAAACACGAACACTATCGTATTGTCGTGGTTTCACCATCGTAGTATCGTGTTATCGTCATCGTACTATCGCGTTTTCACCATCGTGGTTTCGTTGTTTCGCGTTATCGTCATCGTACTATCGAGTATTGTGTTTCAAATTAGCACATTCAAAGGCGATGGCCCTAACGGTATTCCGTTGAAGAATGCATCTTTTGGTACCAGTAATTAGAACAGACTTACCCTTCGCCACAGCTTTTGACAATTCCAAACCTTTAACGGTATTCCGTATTTTTCTGCCTGAACATTTTTTTTTTCAAATGCATTATGTAACCTGGGTTAACAGGTCCCACTTTAAACGGTATATTTGCACTAATTTCTTTAGGAATGGAGGGGGTATTTGTTTAATTTAAGTTAAACCTTATCTTGCCACTTTTAAAGCCGATAGTAAAACCTCAAAAATTATTTCAAAGGAATATCTGGAGGAAAAATATCTTCGTATCGGATAGTGTAGATCTAGGATCAGACTGCACGTTCTTCCTGGTGTGATCTGAATCTATATTGTCTGCAAAAGGTCATTGAGTCGCACTTGGTAGCCAAAGGGTTAATGTAGTCTGCAAGCTCTATCAACACGCCCGGCCTGAGACAGCGCTTATAAATGATACCGCTTTACTCTCTGAAGTCTACCGAGATTGATAATACAACAGTTCTTTTTTGTGTGTGTCTTCGAAAAAGATAATTGATGAAACTAACGGCACGGCCGTTGTAGGTTGTTTGTTTATCGCGTTTAGTGTATAATCCATTTAAAAAAAATGACACTTTCAGTATTCGGGTATATACAGGATTGGGAAAAATTGTCTGGTGGAAAGAGAAGTATCCGTGGTGACGAGTCAGTAACGGTATTTGGCAAATGGTCCATTACCTCGATCTATAAATATTCATGAGCAATCAAATGGAGTAGCGTGCAATCATAGGACCAACAAGCCATGGAACGAATTGGTTTTGGAACAAAAAGCCCAGGATCAGTTCGCAAATTTGTATCATTTCGCGAGAAGCTTGTTTCAATCAAAAATAAGTATCTCAACGATCGATAGCCTCGCCCAATGTATTTTAATATGTCATTTCAAATTACATATTTAAGTGACACCGTAAAAGTCATTTGCCTGAGAAAAAATGAGTTTAACTGGGTTTACTTCCTTCGGTTTTGCACAAAATGGTTGAACTAAAACTCTACAAAGTTCGGGTACGCTGTCTCGGTATAGACTCGGTATAGACTCTAAAGAGTTTGGGTACGCCATGACAAAATGGAAACGCTGGCATATGTAGAAATATGTATCATGTAGAAGATCTGCAAATCAAGATTTAAATTGAAATGTCGTCCTAGATAGCTGCAAATTATGAAGAAAATGGCAATATTCATGTATTTAAATTGAACTTACTTTATGCCAAGTTTTATATTCTTGCGCTAAAGCCCGGGACCTTTCGGAGGTTGATTAATTTATCACTGTCACTGACGACGGACTTTTTTTGAAAAGGGCTGAGTTTTTACACTTGAAATTACGTGTTTCAGCCCGTCTTGCTTTTTGCGATAAAAGAGCATATAATCATTGCTTTGTCTGTTAGTATGCGGTTAGAACAGAGAACGTAGTAATGATATTCCAAAGCGTTTGAAGCATTTTCAAGCTACAAACATCCGGGATATTCCGGCAAAATTTAAGGGGGAACTACTTGAACTCAATCTCTTTCTACTGCTGTGTACCTAAACGCGATGGAGTATTAGATTCACGGTACAAAATAAGATACATGGTTATCAAAATTCAATCTTGAACTCATTGTGGTATTGTCTTCGACAAATACCACAAAAACGAAGCTAGTAACAAACATACAAGAATCAAAAAACAAACAAACAAACAAACGGGGCATAACTCCGTAAGTGTCTCATTTTCAGACACAACAAATTAACAAATTTAGAAATGCCATAAACAGAATGTAAACATGACCTTGGTTAGGCAAAATTGATATTTTCTTGAAAGTTGATACAGTTTTTACTACAACTTAATTGTTGCTTGTAACATGAAGATGAATTTTGGCCCAAGGTTAGACCAAGTTATATATCCTGGCCAAAACATGCCAGAAATATAACTTCTATACTAGGTACTGATAGTTGAAAGATTTATACATAATAATAACTGTTGGCCCGAGATTATGCCACGTGGTATAAACTGGTCCAAACATTTCACAAATATGACTTCTACTAGGTACTGAAAGTTGAAAGGGCACTAGACTGAATTATGAAATAGCCGCACAACACAAAAAATGGACAAAATTACATGGGAAATAAACATCATTCAAGTGGGTCCAAGATCAGACTGCATGGTATATGCTGTCCGATCCTGGCTTACTCAAGCCACAAATACATGTATATATTGGGCAATCAAAGTTGAAAGCCACTGAACAAAATGAATACATGACTGTGAATAAATGAAATAGACATTTTCTGGGGAAATGAACGCAATAGCTGCAACATCAAGTCTGCATACGGTCTCTAGAAATATACATAATGCATGTGTGTCCACGATCAGACCACAAGCTACATGTATATGCTGTCAGAACTTGGTTCACACCAATAACGATTGTGAGAAGTTTTTAAATGCACTTAAAAAAAATGAAAGACACATAGCTAGACACCGACAAATAGCACGACTCCTGCGCCTTTCACCGAAAAATGTGAATACTTTAAATCTTTACCAAACAACAAAATTTTAGATTTGTCCAAATTAAAAGCAATTGCAGACGACAAAATAAATGTCACTCAAAATTCAAAGGTTGACCCAAGAAGAGCAGAAAACACCTTGAAAAAAAAAAAAGAGAAAAAAATGCCGGTTATCAGCATTTTCTCACAATACTTTCTAAAAGATTGTTCCACTGGATCGTAAAACTAGAGGCGCTTGAGCGCCTGTATCACTCCAAAGGCCTGATATTTCTATAATGGCGAAAAGAAGTTTTTAACAATTATCATTCAATCCTGCATCTTAGCTCACTGAAGAAAAAAGGTATGGAAAAAACTTGTGAGAAAAGAAGAAAAAAATGGTAACCAGCATTTTCTTATTTTTCCACAATAATTTCTATCCTCTTTTATATATACTGGTAAGATTTACTAATTTGAAGATATGCTGTCTGCAACAGATCCTGTCACAAACCACTTTGGGTGTGGAAATGGGGAAACATCAAAATATAGAAAATATGTATTGTAGAAATTACTTTATTCTCAAAAAACAAAAATATACATGAAATGTATCAGAAACCAGCATAAGAGAGCCATTTTCAAACATATATGAAAAGCCGTTTAATAGAAGTAAACTGATCCTGTATAAAACAGTCACCTGCATAAGACAGTCACTTTTGGTCGGTCACAAGGGTGACAAAAATGTCAATTTAGCCCAGCAAGCAGTTTGATGAACTTACATAAGCAACAACTATTTAACAAAACTTACTGGTGTTTAATGATGATTGAAAAAATAAACTGCATAAAAATAATGGAATTTAAATCAAAACATTGGCTGATAGTGCTCTGTTGTGGTGAGCTTGATAATGAAAAAAAAATCTAAGAAGATATGGGACAGAATTCACACAAAAATGCTTTGATATTGTTTCTCTTGTTAGTATGGATTGCTTTTTAATAGTAAACATAATTATATTCCAAGTTTCAAGAGAATACCCTTTATAAAAAGAGCGATTTCAATGGTTTTGCACAACAATGACAACTACTACAATACTATGTTTTCTCTGAGAATAGCTGGATAAAAACAATTACAACAACAAAAATAGAATCAAAACTGTACAAAAAACATGTAACGTTATCAGCTGAGCACAAAAATGCCAATGTTTTCTATACAGCATATGGGTTTATTTCCCTTTTTTTTTTCTTATTTGTATCTTATTCCACCACCACAAAATCCGGAGTTTGAATGATTTTTGGTGGTAAGTATGCACATTGTTTTGAAAAAAAATTGGAGAAAGATAAAAAAAAATGTCTTTCAATATTTTTTACCTTTTCATGGGAATTTCAAGGATTGAGCAACATCTTATTTGTATGCAACATTTTCATTTGGACCATTAAATGCAGTTTGTTGTCTGATGATGGGTGAAAGGTGGCCCTTTAGATTGTGGAAAATCATCCTTATTCTCCCAAAGCCTTCTGATTTGCGTTCATAAAATGCCAGTAGTTGAAAACCATCCGACAACACGAGAAATTAAATATTTACTACAGCCCAGGTTGACACCATGGGGAGACATGTTTTATTTTTAGATGATCAATTAGCTCATTTACATACAGGAATACATAGACGAAGTTTCAAACATAGTGTCCAAAGAAGACATTATGGAAAATAATTTTTACATGTTCGTTATGTAATGGAATTTAAACATTATTAGTCACGTGCCAGTCACTTGATATTCCCACAATGCTTTATTGATTTTTGGTGCGAAATCTAAAAACCCCTTCAGAGGCTAGGTAGCCTTTTAAGGGAACACCATAAAAAAAAAACTTTTTTTTTTATATAATTTTACGAGTCTTAATTATTGATGATGTGTACTATTTTTCTCAAATAAATTTCAGTCATATATATATCTTTTAATTTGGTGAGATGTAAAAATTACCACCTTTAAGTGTGCATGTTGCATACTATATGAACAAGCAATTTCATGCCAAAAAAGAACAGAATGTTTAAAACAGATGTAGGCATAAGGTGTTACACAAGGCATCAAGTAAAAATGTAATAGTATGACAGATAAATTTTAGTTGAATCAAAAGTAAACTGTTCTTTGTATTTTGGAGAAATATACGACGTAGTCAAACCTGAAAAGTCAAAACCTACATTCTGCTGACTTGCTGACTGCTCTTTTAAAGGAACCATATTTCTTCTTCAAGCTGCAGTTTTGATGTTTTGATCGCCCACCGGCAATAAGTAAATTACATGTATTTGACAATTACTATTAATATTATGAAATTCTTCAGATAGAATATCTTTAAGTTGTATTCACTTTATATGAACATGACATTAACCCATTACCATGTGGAGAAATTTTAGGCCTATCGAAATTGAAAGCTTCCGCAGACGACAATTTCAAAATGGCTTAAATAGTGCAATGATACTTTTATAGGGTAGAAGGTAGAAAACTTTGCGGGAAAAGGAGAAAATGTTGGTTACCAGCATTACCAGCATTTTCTCCTTTTCTCACAATGTTTTCTAAAGGTTTCTTTCACGTGTTGTCGAAAGTACGGATTGTGTGGTAATGGGTTAAAGAATATACTGATAATTCATAACATACGATTGTATATACATAATAACAAAGAAAATGAAAACATAATATTCAAAATTTCACCAACAGCTATTTACATTAAACAACACAAGCTATATCAATGAAGCAACTGAAAGCAAGAGGATCTATAACTTAAGGTTACATGAGTATTTCTAGTAATACTAAAATGGATAATTTCAAAGACAGCTTAATTTAACGGTAGACATGATATTATGTACCTAATTCAAAAGATTCAGAAGATATAAAATTTTCAAAGCTGTAAGCCTTATGCCTCTCAACATGTTCTACCCTTTAGCTAACAAATTTTGTTTCAGACTGTTCAATTAAACAGGTGATGCAGAGTCAAAAATACAAGTTACTTGAATTTTAGGGCTTTGAGGTTTTCTTTTTCCTAACAGAATTTCAAGGTGTTGGCTGATATGCTTCTGAAAACTCAAGATTAATAAGTCATGTCTTCTACTCACACGTAGGGACACACCATCACTGTCACTCAGTATTATATTACATTGTTTTTTTTTATATATAGAAAATGGAATGCTGCAACATAAAGATAAGGCAAAACTAAATGTAAGAAGTCAATGACAATATCAAACATCTATGAAACTACATAAATCTTATATTTTACCATATGCTAGGCAAAATTCCTCTTATCTAGCATTTAACTTCATAGAATAAAAACATCCTTACATTTATTTTCTCCTCTTATTTCTGTCGATAGTTCTCCCCTTATAAAAGCTTTAGATTGGGCTGAATTGAAATTGAGAACTGTATAGACAACAAATTAGTAATGTTTTAAAAATTGAATTTTGAATGGAAAGGGTATAAATCAATGTAGAAAAAAGTCATTACCAGTATTTTCTTCTTTTCTCACCGTATTTACAAATTTTAAGTTTACCTAGCCAGATATTACATTTCCAAAGACAAGTGCGATTTCATTGTTGGGCTTGAATTTAAAATGCAAGAGATATATTTTTATTCCATGGTGAACATAGGCTGAAATTAAGAAGTAATAGGTTACAGTCTTAATGAGAAGAAAATTAGAGAGCCAATAATCAATTCATTATTAACAGATCTTCTTATTTGAAAAGCTTCATTATCTTCAGTTACTTTCCACAAGTCTTATTTGAAAAGTTTCATTAACTTCAGTTACTTTCCAAAAGTCTTATTTGAATAGCTTCATCATCTTTAGTTACTATCTCAGCTTCAAGTGGTAGGCTGCTTTCCAGTTTTTCTGTTAACTCAAATTCCTGGCACTGTACGACTCTACACAGTTCTGTATTGTTCACCATTACCTCTTGGTAGTCATTAGCTTCATCCATTAAGGCAAACATATTTTCTTTGACCTCATATGCCACTATCTTTACCTTTTGTGTGAATGCTTGCATTTCAACTTTCTGTAAATGTAAGAGAAAGAGAAAATGTTAATGAATGTGCAATGATAGGGTGTATTGTGGCTTGAAAGGGATATATAATACATGCTAAAAGCTCTTGTACAATTATAGACCACAATGGTTACCAGCATTTTCTCCTTCTCCCAAAATGTTTTCAAAAGGCTTCTTTCACAGGTGTTTTAAAAGGGGTGTTAAAAGTCAGGATTGTGTGGTAAAGGGATAGGCAGGACAAAAATATGCTATAGTGAGATCTTTCATATTGAAGCCAACACTAGATTGCATTTGCTTCATGGAAATTAAAAATGGAAGCAATATTTAAACCCATTACCGGGCAAGAAAATTTAAAAGTTGCAACAACACAAATATTGCTTAAATCATTAGAATTTTAGTCATACAAGTCAGTATATATTGTGGGAAAATGAGAAAAATGCTGGTTAGCAGCATTATAACATTTCCTACAATATTTTTAAAAACTTTATTCCTTATGTGCAAGGACATTTTGCGCATTCTTAAAAATGTGCAAATAGAATGACAGTGCAAATTTAAGCATTCAACAAGTTTATTGTTTGTAGCAAGACGACACTGATATGTCAATATTTTGTCAATTTTTTTACAGTCTAAAGATTGTCAATATAATATCTGAGCTAATAAACAACTTTAACCTTATGGATGGCAAGAAATATAAAAAAGCAGGGCTTCCCCTGCAAGTTTTAATTTTTGCGCCATCAAATTCGCCACTTCATAAAAATTGGGGCCAGTAGGAGCCAACAGAGGTAGCCACATAGTGCTTTAGATACTTCAGTTTATTGGCCAATGTTGGAGCTACTAAATACGTTGCTCAGTAGTGCTGTAAAAGCTTACTTATGTTTCTTTTTCCCCAATGGTTTCAAGGTTTTCAGCTGCAGGGACATAGAATTTCTATTTTAAAAGTAATACAGCTCCTTGATTCTATGACTGCCAATCTGTTTGAATTCCGTCAGTTTTTAAGAAATTCAGGAAGAAATTTGGGATTGTGTGGTGAAGGGTTACAACATCATTTCCTTTATGCTAAAAAATACATAAGTTTAATTTTTTAAAAGGTCATTTTATTCTGGTCTTTTCTCTCAGTATGAATGTCCTATATAGTTACTTGTTCCTGTACTATCACTAAGACAAAGTGGCCTACAAAGTGTAATCCCCCCCTCCCCCCATTCATTAATATTTTCACATAAAATCATCCGCGTATTTCCTCATTAGAAGACATATTTTAGCACCTACTTTAGAGTTTTATACATTTATTTGTGTAAACTTACTGTTTAAAGTCATCATCAAAGCTAAAGACAGTCTGAAATGCTTTTGATCGGACAACGTCAAACTGACATTTTGTTTTGTCATGGGTTTTCACGCTTTTTCGACGATCCATTTTTTCATATCAGTTAATTTTTCAGATATTGTTTTCGGCATTATTGTGCATAAAATTTTCAGTATATGTAGCAACTAACTCAAAAATCTGTCATTTTTACGCTAGGTAAGCAGAGCTATCCCATTATCATGTTTTTCATAAACAACATCGATAAATACACACGACAAATTTCTACCCAGTTAAAGGATGTTGACCAGGTAACCAGGTAAGGCATACCGAAGGCGTGGCTTTAGAATTTATGGGCGGCGACTAAATCTTGTATCTGATAACTGATTGGTTTGATACAGGGTGCTCAAAGGGGCGTGACGAAATATTGATATTTGATTGTTTAGCAGTGGTGTGTGTGCAAACTTGTATGGTGTGGAATTTAGACAAGACCGTTAATGAATGCCAGCCTGATAAGGTGTGATAAACAGTTATGCGGGCTTCCTTTACACTTGATACATACTGTGTATGTCAGAGGATAGTTTATAGACATTTATTTGTCGCCAATACATTCGCCAGTGCTTCATTTTTGGTGCCATTTTCTCTAAATTTTCGCATTTGGCGCCACTGGCGATCGACAGCGGGAGCCCTGAAAAAGATCAAAAAATGTATTTTGATAATGGTCCTTTTTTATCTTTCTTAATTCGATGTAATCTTATTAATTAAAAAAATCATTAAAGTAATAATAATTCAAACAATTAAATAAATTTCTGGAGATCAGCAAAATAATTAGAAAATTACTGATTTGTAAAACTGAACAAATTCTCAAAATTGCGCACATGTAGTGTGCAAGTCCGAGAATTTGCTCTTTCTTAAGATTGCACAATCCTGAAAATGTGCAAGAGAGGGTCCGACAAACGGTCCTACTAAATACCACAAAGACACCCTATACACCACAAAGCCACACAAAGACACCACAAAGACACACAAAGACACCAAAAGATGTAAAAACACCAAAAATATAGTTTTTGAGCTGTTTGCATTATGCTAGGTTAAATGACAAACTAGCGCAGACACACATATGCTGACTCAAAAAAGAAAGTGTACATGTGAAAAGTTGGCGATTTTTGTGAGAACGTTTATCTTTTATCTTAACCTTGACATATTTGGTATCATATGAAAGACAAACGTTCATTCTATCTAGTGATCAAGTTATTAGCTTCGAAATGTCCGGATGACTAGTATATTTTTGGCGTTGAAAAGAATAGGGGTCGTTTTCAAAATTCGCAAAGAGCATTCGATAACTTCCAAATGTCAATACCGAGTCTAAGTTTTCAATGGTGAGCATATCTGTTTTGCCCACCTCTTCGGCAAATAACTGCCTGTATCCGCGATCTCATTGATTTGACGTAACGTCTGATGACGTCATTTGAGATCGTCTACCACTCATAAACAAGGACGTTTTACAAGTCATCCAGATTATTTAAAACGTGATTTTTCCGTATTTTCCTTCCCAAGAGATCCCTGATATGCTCAATGGGGTTCATATCTGGGGAGTTTGTGGGCCATGGAAGAACGTGGACGTTCTGATTAGCAAGAAATTGCCTTGCAAGTGCTGCAGTATGAGATCTGGCGTTGTCATGCATCAACATCCCAAAATGTTGATGAAGAAATGGAACAGCCACGGGCGCAATATGTTGTCTAAATAACGTTGGGCGTTAAGATTGCCTCTGACAACAACAAGGGTTGTCTTCCTGTCCCATAATGCCATCCCAAACCATTACACTCCCACCTCCAAACCGGTCACGTTCAAGATTTGATTGATTATTTTCGTTTATTTATCGTCGCTACCGGTTGCCCATCTGAGCGACGCCCCCAGAAGACGGTTAGTTGTTACGGGGGATAGTGCAAGGATACAGGACGAAACTACTGAGAATTCCGCCTGGTTCTTTAACGTGCTCGGTGTGTAGCACCGTCACACGGGACCTCGGTTTAACGTCTCATCCGAAAGACTATTAGTAAATTTTAGTTGGCCAGCCGGGGATTCGAACCCACAACATGTTGGACATTGTGTTCACAAGTCCTACGCTCTACCTACTGAGCTATATCGGCTGGTTCACGTTCAAGAACACAAACTAAGGTCCTCTTAAAACCTTTCCCCTTTTCTGCGCTATACTCGAATTCGCCCATCAGCAAAACTAAACCTGAACTGAGAATCGTCACTAAATAGTACTCTCCCCATTAGAGCACGTGTCCAGTGTAAATGGTGTCGTGCCCAAAGCAAACGTAAGTTTTGATTGCGTCTTGTAATGATATGACAAACGTATGGCCGCCTAGACCTAATGGGAAATCTCTAAGCTTTCAAACTCTTCAGTACTGTTTGGTTACTGACAACCTGCCCAAAAGCCGTACTTGACACCGTTTTGAAGCGTTGACGTACGTGGGCACGTACAATGAGACGGTCTTCTCTAGCCGTTGTAACCTTCGGCCTCCTTGACCGAGACGGATCAGAAATGTTTCCAGTTTGTAGAAACCAATCTCTGAGACGTGAGATTGTGTGTCGATGACAGTTAAACTGATGTTCAACGTCATTAACGCCTGTTCCAGACGACAACAAAACTAACGCTTGAAGTCGCTTATCTTTACGTAGCCGTGGCATCGTTATCAGAAATATCTGATGAAAGATTTTATGTTTTCCAGTTCCAACATAAGCTTGAGGTTGCAATTTAATGGTTGTATGGGATAAACAAGGTGTATCACGAGCTCCATGTACAAATAACTACATAGCATCTATGGCTATTTTAAAGGACAAGAACAGTGCCGCTTTCAACCAGACTACGTGAACGTCAACGATAACCATGTATATACATTGTCATGAAAATTCAAATGTATTCGTTTACCCTTTAAAAAGTTATGGCAAAATGCGCTATGTACACTTTTTATTTTGAGTAAGCATATTTAGGTCCAAGCATCCGCCGGATCATTTCCTGCAACTTATTTTCCTGTTAATCATTTAATCTCTGGTAATTTAAAAGCCTTGTCTTTTGATGCCCTTTCTCAAGTCGGCACCGTAAAAATTTTGTTTATTAGTAAATTGTAGTTAATGACATAGTTTGTTCTTTGACCATAATTAACTTGCCAGTCTCATTTCGTATGGCTAACAGTTTGACAACTTATTGTAATATATTGACTGATTTGTAAGGTTCAAGATGAAAGAGAATAATGCAAAATTAATGACACTTATTGAGTCTCAATGAAAGAGAGGCATGTTGGTATATAATGGAACGTTTAGTAGGAATCTGTAAAAAGTAAACATTGGAGACGAGTAACATGTTTCATTCTTGTTTTGTATTATTTATATATTCGTGATAGATCCAATTTCTGATAAAAGAATACATTCTATGAACAACCCTTTCCTATACAGACTAAGACCCCCTTATCGGGAAACCAGTAATTAGTGCACATTTTTCACGAGTAACTGACAACTGCCTTCATTTTCTCAACTTAATTCTTTATTACTCCCGTTTACAAATAACACGAATGAAGAAATGTACAAGAAAAAAACAGTAACTAAAGGAACGTTCGGTACTTTTAACCCTTTACCACACAATTCAGGGTTTAAACGATTCTTTGATAAAGACAGCCTTTGAAAACAATGTGGAAAAAAATAGAAAATTCTGGTTACCAGCATTTTCTCCTTTCTTCACAATGTTGTCTATCATTCAGATACTAATTTCATGATTTCAGCAATACTTGATTGGTCGTCTCCAACTTTGAGTCTGTAGAAGTCTGATAATTTTGTCGTTTTGCAAGTAGCTTACAATTTTGCAGTGCAGAATAAGATAAAAAGAAAACGGCTAATGATAAATTGTCAACTTTCCCTTTGAATATGCAAAATTGAACTTTTGGGAGGTTTTCAAGCTCATCATCATAATCATCATCAATCATTCATCATGGTGTTTAACTAGAGAAAATATTTGGTATACACGTATAAGAAACAGTAGAACAAGAAAAATATGGACCCGCCTGACCCTGCAGATGCCCTAACCCACCTAGGTGTGATTTTCATGATTTATTAATTTTTTCACCCGAGCATAATGCAAACAACTAAAAAAAACCTCTTTTTTTATCTAAAGTTTCACCATGTGCCCTTGTTTTTTTGAGTAAGCATTTTTCAATTTGATGCTCAGTCATGGATAAAGGGGGTTTCTTGTAAATTTCCAATTTTTACTAGGATCTCATTCAGTTTTTGTCAAAATTTCATGAAACTTCATAGTTATATTGTTTATTAAAGATTTTACCTTGTTCACTTGTTGTTTTATCTATGCAAAACTATGTTGCAGGAAAAGGGTGCTTAATGACTTTTACTTTAGGTTTGTTTTGTTTTTGACTCTTAACTCTTTCCCACACAATCCCGATTTTTAACGACCCTGAGAAAAAATGTCTTTGAAAGCATTGTTTCCTAAATCGAGCACTTCTAAATATAAAGTACAATGACCAAATTCTCTGATTGACCTGAATTGAAATAATTCAGTTCTCAGTGATTGTATTCATCCGTTTGCGTGAACAGCCTGACCCATGTATGAAAGCACTCACATGAAATGAGGAGAATTCGGTAAAAGTGAAAACTACCTGTATTAGGTACTCAATATTTGTGGAATATGTGCTTTTGAAAAAAATTACACAGCACACATGATATACAATTTGGAGCGCTTTTGTTAACAAAAATGCGCACTTTCGTATAATGGCATAGATTACGAGTCAAAGAAAATGATATGCTCATTATCTCTGCTTTTACCCTTCATCAAAATATATGCAGTCATCCTGTTTTTTGTCAAATGGTACTGCTGTATAGATCAAAGAATGATCAGACCAAACACATTCTATGACATCAGTAAAAATGGTGGAAATGTTGCTATAAATGTGATCAATCAATGACCCAGAGAAATGGGCTGGCAAGTGAAAAGAAGAGCCCTGTGAAAAATATCCATCAAAAGAGTATCAAGATTTGAATGTTTGTTGGCTATCGCTTGCCCCACCTTAACAGTTATCAAAGTATAACATAATCATTAAAATAAGTTTATGACAAGTGCAGCCGTCAGTAATTTACATCAGAGCAGCTGACATGCCACTTGTTGCTGTCTCGCGTAAGAAAAAAACATTCTTTTTCATAAAAAAAAAAAAACTGAATCATTATATCTGTAGAGGCAATAAATCGTGGCATTTGAATTCGTTTACAAAATACACGTGGCTACAATGATGGGATCTGTCTACAAGATGACACAGAAAACATTGCAAGGAAAGGAAAATATCCCGGTTACCATAACCTTCTCCCTATCAGCATCTTCGTTAAATGCTCGACATTATTTGACAGAGAAAAAAAAAAAACAAGAGACAAGGGCGCAAAAGTTGCCTTCCTTGTTAGCATTAATAGATATGTTCCTTTGTAATAAGCAATGTCACTCCTGTTGGAAAAAGTTACCGTGCGATCAAAGCAAAGTCAGTATGATACAGGTTCAAATGGGGTTCAAAATGGGGAAAGAAAGCGGGTTGGGGTGGGGGTGTTGTTTTTTTGCTGACCCTATACTGCACAAAAAAGTTATACTGCCAGAGCTAGGCTATCAAGATCTGACTGACTTTCAACTCGATGCACTCTCATGTTTATATTTAAGTCGTTCACAAAGATAGTGTCATCATATGATCATGCACTGACTCTTTTTTCTTCCACTATTTTCCTTACTTGAAAGAATATACCTCTCCCAACAATCATTGATGAAAGTGCCTTTGTGGCCCTTCTATTTTAGTTCGGATTTCTGTTTCATCAGTTTTTTGACGGGAGCGATAGCTGACGAATTTTACAATGATATGTCTTGAGTCTGTCTGTACGAGTAATGTCCTTTGGTTTACCAACACGATGGGCTCGATCTACTTCTTCAATAGTGAAAGAGCAAATCAGCCGAAGCAAAAGATTGAATACAATTTTGATGTTACAAAACATATTAGGCTTGTTCCTCCATTTCAAGAAAAAGAAGTTGATAAATACTTCCTACACTTTGAAAAAAATGCAGAAAACTTAAATTGGCCAAAAGAGCACTGGACTTTGCTTCTGCAAAGTGTTTTGATAGGCAAAGCTCGTGAAATTTATACACAACTAGGCGTTGAACAATGTCATCATTATGAGACTTAAAGAACTTATTCTCAAAGGTTATGAGCTGGTCCCAGAAGCATATAGACAAAAATTTAGAAATTGTAAAAAAGATTCTAACCAGACTCATGTTGAATTTGCTAGAAACAAAGAACAGTTATTTGATAGATGGTGCTGTTCTAAGAAAATAGACCAAAATTATGATAAACTAAGACAACTTATGTTAGTTGAAGAATTCAAACGTTGTATTCAATCTGATGTTAAGACATTCTTAGACGAAAAACAAGTTGAAACTTTAGAAGAAGCAGCTCGTCTGGCTGATAATTACTACCTTACACATAAAGTTTCTTTTATTAATAAACCAAAACCTACTTCCTCACATCCCCAAAATAAATCTACGTCTGGTAATTCATCTGGCATGCCCAGTCAATCCAATACACCCAAACCCAATTCTACTAGTGAAACCAAAAGTCAATATCCCTTATCTCGACCCACTTGTAACTATTGTAAGAAACCTGGTCACCTTGTTTCTGAATGTTTGAAATTAAAAAGGAAGTTAGAAAGTGATGAAGCCAAACCAACAGGGCTCACCACTCTTAGGCCAAGGCCACAGTCTTCTATCAAAACCAATACAATTGACATAGTCACAAAACCCAAGTATGATTCTACTATGGAGATTTTTGAACCATTTATGTTGAATGGTTTTGTATCACTTTCAGGTGATAATTGCCCACCTACCCCTATTAAAATTTTAAGAGACACAGGAGCTTCTCAATCTCTTATTTTGGCAGATATACTGCCTTTTTCTGAGAAGACTTCTTCCGGTACTAGTGTCCTTATTCAGGGTGTAGAGTGTGGAACTGTTAATATCCCTCTCCATTACGTTAATTTGTCATCAGATTTGGTTACTGGGCTTGTGGTTATTGGTATTAAACCTTCCTTACCATTTAAAGGTGTCCATTTACTGCTAGGCAATGACTTAGCTGGAGATAAGGTTGTGGTTGATCCACTTGTAACTGACACACCAAATATAGGTCAAACAGATGACCCTATCGAGCAGGAAATTCCTGACTTGTATCCTTCTTGTGCAGTTACCCGAGCTATGGCTAAAAAGGCCATTTTGAAAAACTCAAACTCTGACATTGACTTGACGGATACTTTTATCTGTCAATATTTCAATAATGAGATTATAAAGTGTCTTGATTCCAGTTTGTCTGATACTCAGACAGACTCGTCAATGTCTTGTCATTCACCACCACGGTCTATTGACCAAGGTCATGACACGCTGTCAAAGTCACAGCTTATCCAGGAACAGCAGACTGATCCTGAGATTTCAAAATTAATTTTTAGGGCTTTACCTGAAGATGAAATTTCACAGGTCCCAATGTGTTACTATATAAAGAATGGGATTCTTATGAGAAAATGGCGACCATTTAATGTCCCAGCTGATGATGAATGGGCTGTTTACCACCAAATTGTGGTTCCAAAGTCATATCGTCATGAAATACTAAGTATAGCCCATGAAAGTCCTATGTCAGGTCATCTAGGTATAAACAAGACCTATCACAAAATTATTACTCATTTTTATTGGCCTGGTCTCAAATCAGATGTCTCTAAATATTGTAAAACTTGCCATACATGTCAAATGGTAGGTAAACCCAACCAAACCATTCCCAAAGCTTAATTACAACCTATTCCTGCTTTTGATGAACCTTTCAGTAGGATACTTATAGATTGTGTTGGTCCTTTACCTCGAACCAAGTCAGGAAATGAGTATCTCTTAACAATTATGTGTACTTCTACACGTTTTCCTGAAGCTATTCCTTTAAGGAACATCAAAATTAAGTCCATAGTCAAAGCTCTTTTACAATTTTTCACATTTGTTGGTCTTCCAAAATCAGTTCAGTCTGATCAAGGGTCAAATTTTATGTCTGGAATATTCCAACAGGTTATGCATGAATTAGGAATCAAGCAATACAGGTCATCCGCCTATCACCCTGAAAGTCAAGGTGCTTTAGAAAGATTTCATCAGACATTGAAAAAATATGATAAGATCATATTGCTTTGACACTGAAAAAGATTGGGATGAGGGCATCCATTTGTTACTATTTGCAGCCAGAGAATCTGTACAAGAATCTCTTGGTTTCAGCCCTTTTGAATTAGTTTTTGGCCATTCTGTTCGTGGACCTTTAAAACTTTTGAAAGAGAAATTTCTCTCAAATGATGAAACACCTTTGAATTTACTACAGTATGTTTCTGACTTCAGAAATAGACTGTCTAGAGCATGTGAGGTTGCTAGGTCTAATCTTAAAACGTCTCAGGGCAAAATGAAAGCAAGATATGACAGCCATGTTATAGATAGAAAATTTAAACCAGGAGACAAAGTCCTTGCTCTTTTGCCAATACCTGGCAGACCTCTACAGGCAAGATATTTTGGACCCTACACTATTGACAAGAAAACAAGTGCTTTAAACTATATAATTAATACTCCAGGAAGGCGTAAAAACAAACAAATGTGTCATGTAAATATGTTAAAGGAATACTTTGACAGAGATAGCTCTATTTCAAAACCAATTACAGTTGTAAATACTGTCCCACAAGAATCAAATGTATCTGATCTTGAAGTAAATTCGGACTTTATTGATAAATCCATAAATACCACAATCAAAATTTACAAAACAAATGAAGAAGAAAACACCTTGATTGATTCATTCATTGAATGGTGTTCTGTGTTGCTTTCAAAATTGTTTCAGTCTTAACACAGTAATAGCTGGCTTTTTAATGATTTTCCCTGTTTTTACCAGTAGTTGGATTTGGCTATGCAGTATCTTGCCTAAGGACAGTTCCATCCAAAAAAATCAAATACTTCAAATGAGGATCAAACCCAAGTTCCAAATCCTGATCCTTGCTTAATAATCCTCATCACCTTATGATGACAATTTTAGCAAACGAATACCTTTCAATGACTAGCGGCAATAAAGTCATGAAAAAAAAAAAGACTTTGAAACTATATAATCAATTCACGTATTGTTGTAAAGCTTGCACTTAATTATACCAAAATTAAAAGTCTAACTCATCAGTCATTATGAAATTTCAGACAACTGCTAAAAAAAAAGAAAAGAAATGCATTACTAATGGTGTCATCAGATGAGTCAAAATCAAATTTTGCCACATTTTCTGTCCGTGCACAATTTCTCAATTGCTAGTTAGTAGTGATTACTCCAGTTTAAAGTATCTTTGGTATGAAACTTCAGGATTGGTTCTATGTATGTGAGAAATATCAAATGCTTACTAGTCCGTTAACTATGACAAATGAAGCGATTAATCGTCCAAAAGTCCCAATTTTGAAAATTAAACGTTATGTGGGATTTTTTTAAAAGTTTTTTTCTGTATGTATACATTTAGCTATAATTGACGAACGGAACATACAGCATTTGTTATTGAAAAATGCTTTGGATAAAAAGGAAATATATCCGTTATATCAAATGTAATTGGCAAATCGTCTCTGCATTGTATACGGAAAATCTGAAGGCAATTTGACTTGTCCTGCAGATCTATCAAATGCAATGTAATCCTATACGCGGAATTCAGAGTCAATTCTTTTTAAGAATGTAAAGTGCAAGCAAATGACACGCTTGCAAATGGACGGACAGACCAACAGACAGATACGAAAGACACATAGAATATTCATTAAATCAACTCCTAAATCCACCAGTGCCTTTAAAATGGCAAAATACTTATGAAACACCATTTTTGTCGATAATACATTATGACTAAACGGGAAACAACAAAATTACTATTCTTAAATGGAAGAATATTCGGACGGTATAGTTATCCGAATTTCAAATCGCAATAAAAATTGATCTTGGGCCTTAAAATCGGGCACACCCCTTGTTTTCGTCTTGGAAAAGAATTGTTTACACCATATAAAAATTTCACACTTTCGTCCGGCTGGTAAATATTTTTGAGCTAACAGGCCGGACTATTGTTGGCAATGACTACTAATTAGATATAATAATGGGCCATAAAATGGAAGTTCAGAAGGGACTATATCTGCTCTCATCCAGACTTGGTTGGATCCTCACTGGTCGGACAGATGAAATAGATGGGCATTGTAGAGATGTGAATATGCTCAATCTAACATATAGCAATAACATTACAAAAACTGAAATATTTTCTGCTTTAGACGACTCCATACCGGATAAGCCAATTCTCGAGGACTTATGGAATTTTGAAACCATAGGAATAGTTGATCCGAAAGAAAATACCGAGGATGAGATTGCTTCAGAAAACTTTAGACAAACACTTGCTTTCCTTGGAAAGATGAAATCCGCGAAATTTCAGAGAATGTCCTTTAGCTCTTGGTCGTCTGAAATCATTGACAACAAAACTTAAATCAAGACCAGATATTATGAAAATGTACAACAGTGTTATTCAGGAGCAACTTGAAAAGAACATAATAGAAAAGGTTGATAGACATAGACAAGATGGAATAAAACGTTATATTCCACATTATGCGGTAGTAACACCTGATAAATCTGCAACAAAGATGAGAATTGTGTACGATCTTTTTGCCAAGACCAATTCTAATGATAAAAGTTTTAACGAATGTCTCTATAGAGGTCCAGTCTTACTCCATGAGAATGCACAAAATGGGGATTGTAGCTGATATAGAAAAGGCATTCCTCGAAATATGACTCCAGCAGAATCAGAGAGATGTAACAAGGTTCTTGTGGTTAAAAGATCCAGATAAATACTCAGTAGATGCCGACAACATACAGGAATATCGCTTTTGCAGAGTACCCTTTGGGGTGATATAAAGTCCATTTCTACTAGGAGCAAAAGTCAATTATCACTTAGATACGTACGGATCTGCCTTAGCTCAGCAAATAAAAGAGGACATACATATGGACAATGTTGTAACCGGTACTCATTCTGTACGTGAAGCCATATTGCTAGACACAGATAGTAAGATGTTCTTTAATGCTAGTATGAACCTAAGAGAGTGGGCTTCAAATGATAAAGAACTGGAAGCAAATAAACCTTAACAAGATAAATCCAATGAAAAGGTGATGAAAGTTTTAGACTTAAACTGGAACAGAATGGATGACTGTTTGAGTTTGAAGAAAATCAAGCAGTGTGATGTTAGAAGTATCACCAAACGCATTATTCGGAAACAAGTTGCAATGGTATTTGACCCACTTGGACTATTCTCTCCACTCGTACTGAGAGGTAAGATGCTTCTGCAGATCTTTGGACAAAACATCTGGATTGGAATGAAGAGCTCAACAAAGATGATAAAACCACATGGGAATCTATTTTAAAGACTTTGAATATGATTGCTGATGTGTCCTTTCTAAGGTGTTTAAAGATGGAAGGCGCCAGTGTAACAAATTCGTTGGTGTGTTTTTGCGATGCTTCTGGCAAAGCATATGCTGCAGTTGTATATTTGGTTCACAGAGAGATTGTGATATCAAATCGGACATCATCTTCTCGAAGACGAGACTTTCCCCGACATCTAAAACAAGAGATGTTTGTAAAACATGTATGCCCCCCTAATGGCATCCAATTCTAAATATAACATGTGATAATAAAGTATCAAGTTCAAAGTGTAAAAACGAACAAAGGGTAATTACTAAAAATTATTGTTGATAAATTAACAATTCTTGGGCAGTGCACTTTCGATTTATGTGAACTATCAACTTTTTAAGTTTCATGATTTTACCTCACATACTTTTTGGGTTATGCTCCGGACAAAAATTAAGTATGAAAATCAACAAAGGGCAATAACTCCAAAAATACGATAGGCAGAGTTATGGTACTTAAGCACTGCACTTTTCCTTAATGAGATCTATCCACCTATGTAGTTTCAAGATGATACCTCAAATACTTTTTGAGTTATGCTCCGGACAAAAATTAAGTATGAAAATCAACAAAGGGCAATAAGTCCAAAAATATGATAGGCAGAGTTATGGTTCTTGTGCACTGCACTTTTCCTTAATGAGATCTATCCACCTATGAGGTTTCAAGGTGATACCTGAAATACTTTTAGAGTTATACTCCGGACAAAAATTAAGTATGAAAATCAACAAAGGGCAATAACTCCAAAAAATGATGGACAGAGTTATGGTACTTGTGCCCTGCACTTTTCCTTAATGAGATCTATCCACCTATGAAGTTTCAAGACGATACCTGAACTACTTTTAGAGTTATGCTCCGGACAAAAATTAAGTATGGAAATCAACAAAGCGCAATAACTCCATAAATATGATGGGCAGAGTTATGATTCTTGCGCACTGCACTTTTCCTAAATGAGATCTATCCACCTATGTAGTTTCAAGATGATACCTGAAATACTTTTTTGAGTTATGCTCCGGACAAAAATGTGGTCTACGGACCGACCGACGGACTGACAAGTGCAAAGCAATATACCCCCACTTCTTCGAAGGGGGGCATAACAATCCTAAGACTAGCACTCATTGCTGTGGTAATTGGTGTGAGCTGCATCAATTTTGTAAATTGTCAGATCCAACAATCAGTGTCTGCCTTCAAATTATTTACAGATTCACAGTGCACTTTAAAGTGGTTGGAGTCCAAAAAGCAACTTCCGGTGTTTGTTAGGAACAGGATTCAAGAGATAAAGAAAAGTAGAAATATATCATTCCATTTTGTGAAAACAAAAGACAACCCAGAAGACCTTGCCAGTAGAGGATGTACCATGGACGAACTCGTGAATAATAATCTTTGGTGGAATGGACCCGAGTGGTCGCAGAAACTAAATTCAAGTCCTCCCTATGAACAAGAAATATTTGATGAAATATTTCATTCCAGAAAGACTACTCCTTACAAGAATGGAACAAGGAATGTCTTTTATCAAAAGATAATAACCAAGAAAAGGTTCATATTTCCCGTGTGAATCCTTCAATTGATATAGATATCTCTAGATATTCATCAAAACAAAAGTTGATAAGGATAACAACAACTGTTCTAAGATTCTTATGCAAGCTGAAAGAAAAAAGCCTTTGTTCTTACATTACAAACAATGAAATCGACATTGCAGAAGAAATGTGGATCCGTGAAACTCAAAAAGACAATTTCAAAGATGTTTAGAAGCGCTACAAAATAAGAAAAGAAACAATTTGCAGTAACAGCTAGGAATATATTTGGACAGTAAAGGGTTGATACGTTGCAAAGGTCGTTCAGAAAATTCTAATTTAACAGAATCGGCAAGATGTCCTATTTTGTTAACAGAATCGGCAAGATGTCCTATTTTGTTACCAAAGAATGACAGATTTACCATCCTAGTCATTGAAGAAGTTCATACAAAGTGTCAATATTGCGGTATTTCACAAACTCTTAGTATCTTTACATATCTGCATGGAACAGCTATTGTACGAAAGGTTTTACGTAACTGTGTTGTGTGTAAAAGGGTTGACGGGAATCTGTACAAAATGCCTACAATGGCACCGTTACTTGCTTCGCGGGTCTCAGAATCTCCCCCTTTTTCTCATACGGGACTTGACTATATGGGACCTCTTTACATAAAAGGAAAATAGTGTTTAATGACATGTATGGTTACTCGTGCTGTCCATCTAGAAATGGTAGTGAATATGACTACTAGTGCCTTCTTATATGCTCTGCGTAGATTTATGGCTGTCAGGGGAAAACCAGATGAAATTGTATGTGATAAAGCTATGCAATTCAAATTTGCGAATGAAGTTACAAATTTGGTGTGGGAAGATTTCATCACGATTGATAAAGCCCAAAGCTATTTTTCAAATGAGAGGATAAAATGGAGATACATAGTTGAACTTGCTCCTTGGATGGGAGGTTTTTATGAACGGTTGGTAGGACTCATTAAAAGATGTTTGAAAAAATGCATAGGAAGAAATCTGTTAGACAGTGATAGGTTATCCACTGTTTTAAACGAAGCGGAAGCTGTCGTAAACTCTAGACCTTTAGCTTACCTATACGTGGGTGAAGATATCAGTTCATCAATTGCTCTAACTCCTTGCCATTTCCTATGCTTAAACCCGAAGACAGGCATATCTCACAATTTAAGCAAAATGTGGTTAGGCCCTACCATTCAGACCTGACTACCTCTAGTGGAAACATCTAAGTTAAGTTTAAGAAGTCAAACTGAAAAGAAAAATTATACTTGCAAAGTTTGCAATAAAGATTTCACAAAAAAAGGAACATGAAACGACATGAACTTGAACATCACCAAATAGATCAAAATGGTTGTGTCCTGTAGAAGACTGCTGTAATGACTTCACTAGGAGAAGCAATCTAAAAGACCATTTAAATGGAAAACAAACTTTCTAAAGCAGACACAAGTACTACTTGCATAAAGTAATCATTATCAGGAGTCTCTAACAGTACTGCATATAGTGATATAAGTGATGACGATAGCGTGCTGGATATGGTGGCAGAAATAGACAACATAATGGACAATACGGAAGTCGAATCGCCGGACAACGAGAGTGTCACTGATGAATGGATTATTCGCGACGATAAAGACAGCACTATACAAGACGAAATTAATATACATGTAGTTGCAAGTGACGAAAGTACAAAGTGTACAAAGATCAGAATCAAAACGGCGAGGATTTTACTAACAATATTACCGACATTGAAAACTCTAGAGTGAAAACAAAAGATGAGGTTTATACTGTTACTGTTACCAAACAAATGAAATATTTAGATAATTAACTGGTGGATACGTATGTAAGCTATGAACAAGATTATTTTAATTTGATAAAAAAATCTTTACCTTAATTCTTTAAATGGGTAAATTGTTTGTTACATTTCCATTTTTCTATTACATGCCCATTTTCTCTTCAAAACTGAAAAATAAAGCAAAGTAGCGACTGAGATTAGATCGCACAAATATGTATCTAACCTTTTTTCCTACATTGCGTTTTTGAACTACGGTAAATCAAGTTTGCTCGAAAAGAATATGGGTAAAATATGTATTATACTTGCTTTTCTTGTGTGGGGAGTGTCGTGAATGTCACGAGATATGTATAAATTGTTATAAAAAATGATTTGCTTTGCTCTTTCTTCTACAATGCTTTCTAAAGCCTTAATTCAGGGTAAAGAGTTGGGATTAATGTTGATAATATATGGAAAGGGTGTACTCATTGCATACTCCTATTGCAATTACTGTATAAAAGTGTGCAAGTGTACTGCATGCTCCTGGAAGCAACCTGCATTACTTCCTTGTGATAGTCATGTGTGTTGTTTCTAGAGGCCTGCGAGGTATATAAGAAGGAAAAGGCTTTCCTTTTGGGCACAAACCAAAAGGGAGACAAGACAAAGGGGTTAAAGAGAAAGTTAAAGTGAAAAGTTAAAAGGAGTTTATGTTGAAAAGATAAGATAGGAAATTAAAATTTGTCAAAGTTAAAGTGACGAATGAAATTGGTAAAATTTCAAATTGTATTGTTCTTTCGGTGTAGGTGAAAATCCACTACGCTGGCCGCCCAGAGCAAAAAACAAAAAAAATCTTCACATTACCTCCTGAGCCACTATGCAGATTTTCATGAAACTTCACATGAACTAATTCTGCTTCATTTAACGAGACGTCTGCTGAAGCTAAAATACGAATATCCTTTACATATCTCTTCCTTAGCCAGTGGTTCAAATTCAAAATAATTTCACTAAAATGTCCCTACCATTACCCGCTACCAATATAGCTAAAATCGTGCAGTTTCAATGATCAAGATGGCCCCCAGAGCTAAATATGGAAATATCTGTTAAGGTTGCCCAACTGTAAAATTGAAAAAAAGAAAAACACCGTATTATCTTATTTTTCATTGTCTTAGTCTTAAATATGAAATTTCAGATAGATTGTCAATAAAAAAATAAAGTTATATGAACTTTTGACACGCCCCTCTTGGACTCCGCTACAAAATAAACACCACCCCTAAGGAATTCAAATGCAAGAAGTTTTTACAAAGGGGGGGTCTCACCCTATATGAAATTTACATAGGGACCTGCCCATGCCCAGAATTTTATGAAAATTTATGTGAAGGTAGTGTATTACATGAGGATTATATTACTAAAAAGAAATTTCTTCCATCTACCACAGTTTTTGATTTTTTGAATTTTTTAGAATTTTTGATAAAAAATGGGTGTGCCTCAATTAAAGGAGCCCACAGTCCTTCTGATTTTTGATTTGCTGACCAAATTTGTTCCTAAAATAATGCTTATTAATCTCCAATCATGTATGAACCTTTAGTTTATATTGTTATATTGAACAAAATTGACCATATCAATTGAAGTGACCCCCAAATTTCACATTTGTAAAATATTTTGAACAAATTGAATTGTTATTTTCACCATGTTACAGTTCTTGTCAACCTATGAAATTGATATTGAATTTGACCACAAATATGCTTGTTCTTATCCTAAAATATCAAGAAAAAATAAAACCGGTAACATAGTCTTTTCTTAATTTTAGTCTTAATGGTCAAATTTTCTCAAAATGTAAAATTCACATTTTTTTTTAGTTTTGTTTTAGGGTTTTTATTATTGTTTATTTACGCATGTTTATGATTTGTGCGATGTTCTGGTATAAGAAACTTCGCATACAATCAAAAGATAATGCTTTATTTACCAAAAAGAGTTTTTGCAGAAATAATAGCACCTTGTTGAATACCATAAAGAAAATCAAAAATAGCAATATTAAAACTCAATTGAAAGTCTGATAATGAAAATAGATCAGATGTTATCTATTAAAACTGCTCCTATGCGGACTTCTGAGGAGTTTACTATTACTCAGTGCAAACAGATAATTTAACACTACTTATTAATGATTTTTATTTTGTTTCACTCTCATTAAGCCAATTCTATACATCTTTTCCATATGATACCATATGATGTCCTATGAACAACCTACTAAGGTGTAAATAATTAGACTTCTTGTCCTAAGTTTTACAAATAGTAAAATGTGTGAAAACCACAATGGAATTACCCAATTGATGTATAAATAATACAAAGTGTAAATTGATATGAAAAAGAAACACTGATATAAACAAGAGGAGAATAACCAAAGCTCAGAGAGCCAAAGAGAGTGGAATACAGCTAAATAATGCTTAATCTTTTCTGTCACCCTTTTGTGAACTTCAGCCTTGACTGCAAATTGCTGAAGTCAAAAATGTATAAACAACTTTTAATAGAATTAAGTCTGTATTAATGTAGCTATGTTTTTTCAGTTATTGGCATCTACAAAAGCTAGTATCAAATATGACAAAACATAGACTAAAATACATGTAATAAGTAAACTACTCTCTTAGCTGATGAAGTGCAACAATGCAGAATGAAATGTTTCAATTAGAAAGTAGTTTAGGCATGAGTGTTACACTAGCGTTTAAAATGTGACTTTTGGAGTTACAGAAGAAAGCAGTTTCAATGAAATACCAGTATGAGTACATGTACTTTTTGAAAAGCTATACAGTCAGACTTTGTTCAAAGAAATGAATTGTGTATGACTGCAGAAAACGGTTAACAAATATAGGAGTATTGTATAATGATGTAGAAGTGTTTTCTTGTTCTTTTCTGTTTAGTGGAAAGTGAATGTAATTGATAATCACTTTTAGTCTTTGTAGCCAGTATCAACCTCAAGAAAAAACAATTTGTTGATATCACGATGACTCTTGTTAAAACCATTCATATGTATAAAGAAAATCATCATTAAGGATGTTCAAATATATGAAAAAATATAAAAAATGTTTTCAGACACAAGTATGTTTTGCTGACAGTTTTTTAATTCAAACTTCAAAGTTGTTGATATAGGTAACCTTACTAATTGCCAGGTACTGCCAGACCATTAACGTATGCACGAGTTGCATCTAGATGGTGTTAACAATATTGCTATTAGTATAATAATTGATTTACTGGTTGTCATCTGAATGTCTTTGTTAAGACATGCATATATCTATGGTAAAAGTGGAGCACCCTGTCTAATACTCTTTTAATGATAAGCCACTTTCTTCAGATGATTGTCCTATTGAAAATTAGAAGTGTAGAATATATTTTGGGATGAAAGGAATATTTATTAAATAAAAATAATTTGTGAATTGGTGTTTTTTGGGGTTTATTTTCATACATGCTACTTTCTTAGGAAAATATCTGTATAATTACTGCTATACCTTTACAGAAGTCTGTTTCTGTATGTGAATCTTTCATTTATCATAGTTAGTTATGCAAAAATATCGATATTATTGCATTAGAAAGTGTTTTGGTAACCATAACACATTTTAGATGGACATTAGATTTTTGTCCAAAACACCACCTTTGCTCATATCATGCATAATATGAGATTGTTACCGGTTTTCAAATTTTATAAAATTTTGTGTGTATTATGTAGACATACAGGGCCTACTTTCCTAGCAATTTCATAGGTTGACAAAGACTAGAACTACCATAAATGTTTTGTTGAACTTTGTGTTTGGAAAAATTCAGTGTCAATTTTATCCATACTTTTTACATTCAAGTTTTTAAAAAACAGTCAAGTCAATACCTATAATAGCACAATTTGTATCTAATATCTCTATAAGGTGTACCTTTACTATTCATGTTAAAGTTTTAGGAAATTAATGAATTTCGATAACTTTGGACTTAGTTTTTTCAAGGCAGGTACCAGCCAAAACTAGGAGTACCCCAAGGTGCCCTCCTGAGACCTTCATGTCTTATTTGAAGTAGATAAATACATTTTTGCAGTTCATAGGTCAAAGGCAATTCGCTTGCAAAGTATCAAGAAAACCCATGCGTGGGCGCAAATGAGACCCCCCCTTTATGGTGTTTCTATCAAATTTGGCACTAAAAGACTTGGCACATTATGTTCTTTCAGAAAACCAACAATTCTAATGTACAATCATAAACTGAGAGAAATTATGACAAAACTTACACCAATTGTAACAGGATTTTCTTTAATTTTTTTCCATCCTCTGAGACAAAGCCTACATTTTTTTTTTTTTTTTTTCAAAAATATCATAATTTAATAAATGGTCATGGATAAATCATACTTAGTTTTTTTTTAACCTGTTTGGAACAACATATATAATTTTCAGCATCTTTCACCACACGTAACTGAAAATATTCGACTTTGAACATGCACACCCTCATTTCGACGTTTCTGTAAGAATATACAAAAATGTTAACTAAAATCAATCATCTTCAATTATAAAACTCAAAATAGACCACTTACTATCTCTGTAAACTAATTATTGATAAATTTATCTTAATAAGTGCTTAGATATTTAATTTTACAAATAAAACCAGTTAGATGACAAGATTTTCTTCATTTTACTGCGGTAGTACACAAGCGCTTTTGTCAAGAAAGATGCATACTGATATCGCTCCAAAGAAATACATAGTAAAATGTTTCTTAGACCTGTTAATAATGAAAATTTTCGTGCATAATATCATTAACCCTTAAGAAAGCTTTGGACAAGACACCAATGCAGGACTGGGTTGATTTCCCAGCATACATGGTAGGCAAAAGTTAATACGGGCATATAACTCTCGAGTGAGAAAAAAAAATTTTTTTTGCTTATAAATGAAAGGCTGAAAGTTCCTAGTAATAATACGGCACAGAGAAAGCAGAAACTGACAAAGAGCAGTAACTGGCCTTTAGATTAACAACAAGAAACAAGCATTTCTTTCACACCTAGTCAAGGTCACAGAGACTCATCATAGCTGTTGATCAATCATTTGATGATTTTCAAAAGACTTTGCGTACATGTCTAACAAGAAAAAATAAAAAATGCAACACAGAGGAATTTGTTACTGTAGCTTAACTTATAAGCACAAAATCAGAATTGTTGAAAACATGGTGGGAAGAGGAGAAAATGCAGGTAACCGTGTTTTCGACTTCTCCTACTATGCTTTCTTACCGTTCAGAATCAAGTGTACTTATATACAACTCATGTAATTTGTCATCTACAAACGCTTTCAATTTGGACCAGCATAAAATTTTGTCCCATATTATAGAGCTGGTCGCAAGGCCATGCTTAATAACCATTTACAATAATTTCAGTGTTTAAAAAAACACGAGAAAAGGGCATTTGAAAGTGAGGAAATAGGAGAAAATGCTATTATCAACGTTTTTTGGTGACCAGAATTTGCCCGTTTTCCCACAATACTACTGTTACAAAAACACATTTTATATGTGCCAAATTTGTTATCTGCAAATACTTTGGATTTGAGTTGGACAAGTCAAAATTTTGTCCTTCGGTAAAGAGTTAAAGAATTTGAAAGCATTAGGCACAAACATTCATTAACACCTTTTGGCACAGTATAGACCCCAATGAACCACACTTGAGTATAACCGGAATGCTCTGGTAACCAAGAGTCAATATCAATTTTGAAATACTTATGAAAGCTGTCAAAGATTCAGGACACCAAGTGCTTCTTTTTTTACCAAGTTTCCCACTCTAGTTATGACAATTTACAATACAGCAAAAATGGAATATACAAATGTGACCCATCATGCAAAAGGGGACAATCCAGGAAATCCGTACATCACTCAGATGCAAACAGATCAAAGATCAAAGATTGTATAGTAAGGTAGAATGACTACTTTTCATACAGAAAATATCATAAAAACGAAAAGTGTCGACCCTGGTCAGCCTGCGCAATCCGCATAGCCTTTGGCAGTTCCCAGAAGGTCCCTTTTTGAGTTACGGAGCACAAATATGAAAATTAACAATGCTTTCAGCAGTCTCAAATGGATAATATCAGAATGTGACAATAATTAAAAGTATATTGTGGAAAAAAGGTAGTATGATCTATAAAATAGTAATAAAACACTTTTCCACAAAAAAATAACACTATGCAAATCTTCTTAGTCTGATCCTGGTGTGCAATGTTTCTAAACAATTTCATCCATTTCCCAACAAACAGGTATTTCAGCTGCTCTGTAGCAGTTTAAATTTTAAAAAAGAATGAAGGAGAAGGATAGTTGCTCATTACCTGCACTTCCCCCTTTTTTTTCAAATGTTTTCAAGCCTATCAAATAGTGAAAAATGCAAGTACTTATGACAAAATGATTGTTTTGTAATATGAAGTACATAAACATTGACTGAAAAACAAAAAAAAAAACAAAAAAAAAAAATCAACAGTTACAACTTTTCAAAATACAAAGACATTTTTGGAACTGTTTCTTCTAGTATTTTCTTACAGTTAGTTACCCTTGGCAAACCCTCTGAATTTTTAGAAGTAAAAACATCACGTATGACGTCTTCCCCTCCACGTCGATGCAAAATTTTAAGATGCCCCAACTTCACACCCGACCCGGCAATATTTTCAGCTGTTGGCCTTTTGATAAAAAGGGTAGCTAAATTTTCAGTTTTAACCTTGTTGAAGTCCAAGGTGTTAGAAACAGCCATTGGGGTAAAACCTGTGTTCCATCAGCTTATCTGCTGTCAGATTTACAAATTTTACAAGTTTACCAACCTTCCATGGGCAGTAACATCTGCAATAGCATTATGTGCCTCATATACTTCATGTAACAATGATGCCACTAAGTCCACCTTTCCCAATGACTGTTCTGGGTACAGTTTACGAAAAACTGACATTGATCCCAATGAATGCACATCTAAGTTTATAAAAAGTTCCTGTTTTTTGCAAAGCTGAAACCAAAATTGGAAAATCAAATCGCCGTTCATTGTGGGCAACCAGACAAACGTTGGTATACTGTGATAGCCAACTGGTCATTTTTTCAACAGCTGACCTGATAGAGACAGACTGCACTACTTTTCCATTCACATTTGTCCATCAACCCCTGAAATCCCTGTTACACTTGTTGCTTCTGTACTAATTGGTGTGGTGGGTGTAATGTACATATTGAGCTGTGAGCCTGACTCTATCTCTACAGCAGCAATCTGTGTAATTTGAGGCAGCACTTGTCTGTTAACTACAAATAATTGCAGTCTTGGTGTAAAATCGTTTTTTGATTGGTCAGAATCGGGTCATGTGATGAAAAAACTTGCATGTTACTTTTCGATGAACGCAATGGCACTACTTTCGGTTTTTCCAAATTGTTGTTGGTATCTGCAAACTGTTTATGGGCTATATTTAGAGTTCCAATGCTGAATCAGACAAATGCAAAAAGATCGATTTATTTTTCTTTAAAATACTTGCAAAAGGAAACTACCGAATAAACCTAGACAAAATGCCTTTTTTTTTAGACTTCAATTAGCCACGTCAACTGGTATGATTGGAGTCGTGGCCATCTCCCACCATACCTTACAATTCAATGTTAGTAGGTTTCTAAATAATTTGTTAGTACTCTTAACCCTTTCCCAAACGGCAAATTTTGGACCAGACCAAATTGAAAGCATTTTGCAGGTGACAAATTAACAGTTGCTAAAAAGATTATTTTTCTATAAAACAGGGTAGAAAACATTGTGAGAAAAGGAGAAAACGCTGGTTACCAGCATTTTCTCCTTTTCTCACAATGCGTTCAAAAGGCTTCTATTCCTGACTCGTAAAAACCAGGGATTGTTTGGGAAAGGGTTAAACAAAAGATGTTTCATATGCCTAACAAAAATTGTGTTTTTTGTAAGGTTGTTCCATCACTTGAATGTGGCCTTATTAAGAGAGAGAGAGAGAGAGAGAATCAGATATCAGGGTAGAAAAACATGAAATAGATGCAAGTATGTGTGTGTGGGTGAGTGGATATGTGAATATGGAGTAAAGAAACTGGAATCTTTCAGAAATTTTATAGAAATTCGTTAATATTTAGTACATGTACACTATACTGGCAATAGGAGACTTTGATAAACATGTTCTACAATTGTCATGTGACATTTGTCAATTTCATGTGTGTTTGTGCATTTATGAACATTCAAGGTCAAGTTTAAAGTATTTTTTAAGCCGATCATTGAGGGTACTTTTTGTTCATTCCTACAGTGATAAATATATTTCTTAAGTTCTAAAAATAGCCTGTCTAATGGTACGTTTGATGTACGTGTGCCTAAAAGTAAAGTTCGACTATCAATTTGCAGTGTATGGTCAAAAGTACTTAAAATTGTTACTATACTATTAATTAATGATTTGGTGTGTTGACAGTCATGAAATAAATATAGAATAGTTTCTTCATATCGTTTACAAAATGTACATGAGTTAGTATCTATCAATTTCATTTTAAAAAGCAGAGAATTTGTTGGAATTATTCTATGTATTATTCTTGTTTGAAACCATTGTGTATAAGTGTCTTTTGTGCATTTAAACACATTTCCATGAACTTGCTTCCAATCTATATTTATGTTGTTATATAATGAGTCCCACTTAACTCTACTCGAAGGTATTTCATTGTTGTGTGTTAAAGTGTTATAAACATGTTTATTTATGTTACTTTTAGTAAGCATATGAAAGAAATAACAACTAATAGAAGGATTATGACATCCTTTTAAAGCATCCTTTTTAATCAAAATGTGATTTTTTGAAAGGAAAGTTTTGACTGATGTTGTAATGCTATAGAAATTTAAAAAATTTACTTTGTTTCTAGTCATTGTTTTTATGTCCAACCAATTCTTAAAACTTCCATCTACATTTACCAGGTCCTTTACATATCTTATACCACAATCGTATAATATTTTATTATAAATGTGCTTAGAATCTACCAAAATATTGCTATTAAAAAAACAGAGGCATGTTAACTACACCCAGCAGTTTTGTAAAACTACATTTAGAGATAAATACCATAAAAGATTTTAAAACACCAATCCAGAAATCATCATTTATGTTGGTATTACTTTTTTCACAGTACATCATTCCAAAATTAAATAGTTGTGTGAGTCAATTACATTATTCATGAATTTATGACAACTTTTACCGCAAGCAACTAGTTTTCTTAACCATTTAATTTTCATACTTTTATTATAGTTATTGACATCAATCATGTTTAGACCTCCTTCCATATAATTTTTTGTGAAGACAGTTTGTTTAATTTTAGCAGTACCGTCCCATACAAATTCGTTGTTCAGTTGTTTCATAAATTTATTGGTTGGTGATGGTAAACTAATAAATAGATGTGTGAATAAAGGTAATAAAAGACTTTTGACTACAGCTATTCTTCCAATTGGTGTTAGTTTTCTTTTCTTCCAATAACTTAGAGTGTTATTAATGCTTTTGAATTCGCTTTCAAAATTTAACTTTATCATTTTATCTAGATCGACATGGAACTCCAGTCCAAGAAGTTTAAATTTTATTTCCCCCCATGTTAATTTCTATTTCGTCTTGATAGATCTTGTGCTGTACTTCAAACTGCCAATCCATATAAGTTTTGTTTTGTCGAAATTAACTTTCAAGCCAGAAATATTTGAAAATTTTTCTAGTAATTCAAGAGTACTGTTAATCGATTTTTCAGAACCGTCTAAAAAGAGTGTTGTGTTATCAGCAAATTGTGATATGATATATTCTTCTTTTTTTATTTTTAGTCCTGTTATATTTCTATCGTGCCTTAATTTAATGTTAAGAATTTCGGTGCAAAGGATGAAAATATAAGCGGATATTGGATCACCTTGTCGACATCCCCTTCTGACTTTGAAATAATCTGAAAGAAAACCATTTATATGTACGCATACCTCAGTATTGTGAAGAAATAATTTGATCCATTCTTTGAACATTACACCGAAATTAAAATATTCAAGCGTCTTTTCAATAAAATTAAATGATAGAGAATCAAAGGCCTTTTCAAAATCTATTAACATTAAAAGTCCAGGTATTCTATGTTCTTCACAGTGCATAATGTCATAGACTAGTCTTGTGTTTTCACCTATAAACCTGTCTTTTAAGAACCCAGTTTGGTCGCTTGATATGATATGATCATCCTATTTGCAATACTCCCAGATGCAAGCTTATACACTAAAAAATTTGCGTTATTGTACACTAAAATTCGGATTATTTGACACTAAAAGTAGTGTAACATTGAGTTACACCTAATAAGCATTACGTAACACGTTTTAAGAAAGTTAATCTGCTATCTCGGGTAATGCTACACCAATATTTGTGTCATGTTTGAAAAACACCGATTTATGTTTCCTTACACAGTTCTTGGTGTAAGTCTGCACCTTTCTGAAAAGTAACACTACTTTCCTGACTATTTTACCCTTTAGTGCATACAAACACCATGCATCGTGTTAAATAAACTTGATAAAGGAGTTTCTTTACTCATTTGAGTAACATATAGTCTCACTGAGAGGCAAACATTTGTTACTACACAGTCCTGATATGTTTTTTTGGTGAAGTGACCCTATACCTTTTAGCCTACAATAACCCTTTTCCGGTCAGTTTTACCATTTTACAATTGTCCTAAATCCTGTTATCGCTAAACACTAATTGAAGAAGGTTTACTGTTACTGTTATTGTTAATGTTGTTCTTCGGAGCGATGTAAACCAACTTCGCTTGTCGGCTCCACCTCTATATTGTATTTTGAATGGATTTTTATATGGATTTTAACAACAGCTATATTTTCTCGGAGATAATCATGGATCTCTTCGACAAAAAGAATTTTCAATGAAATTATTTGTAACTAATAAGTATATAACAAAAAACACCAAGTAGCATCGATATTGGTGTAACGTTTGAATTCCCAGTGTTGCATTACTTTATTTGAGTTATTCCCCTTGAAAGTCGAAGTCTCAGTATTGCAAACGCTCATTACCGCAAGGAAGGTAGGAAGCATTTTTAGCCGCAGATTGTCATGGGAATGCTGGGAGCTGGTATGCACGGGGTTCTGCACGCAAATATCCAGAACTGTGTCTTAGGAACCAGTAGACAGGATGAACACTGCCATCGATGACAATATGGACATCCGACCAAAGAATGTTTCTGCAGAAGGGTGTGTTGCATCTTTGCAACTGCCTCCACATCTGCTTGGTGATCGTAAGATGAACATGATTTTTTGTACATGTGATGTATAAATATTTAGTAGAGGTTGAATTGGATATATCAAAGGTTAAATGTTACAATTACTTACATATGAACTAGGTCTACCTGAGACTGAAAGTAAACACTTTTTTCATATAATAATCACCATTCATTTGCTAGTCTGAAAGTTTAGCCCTTTACCATCTACATGTATATTTCGAGATCATTCATCTCGGCCCTTTACCACACAATCTTGATATCTAATGACCCAAAGAAAGAAGGTCTTGTGCAAACAATGTGAGAAAAGTAGAAAATACAGTACATGTATTTTCTGACAATGCTTTTTACACTTTCTAAAAGAAATATCAGTTTTTGAGTCAAATTTACTTTGTTGTCTGCAAATACTTTCATTTTGGACAAGTCTAAAAGTTGGGTAAAGGATTAAACTGCATTCATTGGACAAAATTATATTTGTGTGGCATTTGTGGCTTGAAACCATGAAAAGAAGAAATGGGAAGAAGAAATTATTCATTATATTATAAAGTAATTTAAATGTTCTCACATAGGTTTTTTATTCAGGCATTTTCTAAACATTTGTTAAAGTTGTGTAGAAACAGACTACTTCATGTGAACATCATTTTGAGAATGTCTGCAAACAACATGCAAACTGGTATAATAAAAGTATAATTATTAACAAGAGCGGCAAATTGTCGCAAGATACGCCCGTCTTACCCCAAGTTGTAAAGCTGGGGCATGCACTGGACAAAATTCAAGTATGAAAAACAAAAATAAAGCGAGCAAGAGTTATGATTCCTGTGCACTGCACTCCCCCTTGATGAGATCTATCCACCTATGAAATTTCATAACCCTAGCTAGTATAGTTTTGGAAATATGCTCCGGACAAAATTCAAGTATGAAAAACAACAAAGGGCAATAACTAAAAAATTAAGCAAGCAAGG
The DNA here is from genome assembly GCA_943736015.1 of Tridacna crocea. Taxonomy (NCBI): domain Eukaryota; kingdom Metazoa; phylum Mollusca; class Bivalvia; order Cardiida; family Cardiidae; genus Tridacna; species Tridacna crocea. The sequence continues at coordinate 30,044,969 of OX031070.1, forward strand.
ATTATGATTCCTGTGCACTGCACTGCCCCTATGTGAGATCTATCCACCCATGAAATTTCATAACCCTAGGTAGTATAGTTTTGGAGATATGCTCCGGACAAAATTCAAGTATGAAAAACAACAAAGGGCAATAACTCAAAGATTAAGCAAGCTAGAATTATGATTCCTGCATATTGCACTCTACCTTGGTGAGATCTATCCACCCATGAAATTTCATAACCCTAGCTAGTATAGTTTTGGAGATATGCTCCGAACAAAATTCAAGTATGGAAAACGACAAAGAGCAATAACTCAAAAATTAAGTGCGCAAGAGTTATGATTCCTGCGCAATGCACTCCCCCATGGTGAGATCTATCCACCCATGAAATTTCATAACCCTAGCTAGTATAGTTTTGGAGATATGCTCCGGACAAAATTCAAGTATGAAAAACAACAAAGGGCAATAACTCAAAAATTAAGTGCGCAAGAGTTATGATTCCTGCGCACTGCACTCCCCCTCGATGAGATCTATCCACCCATGAAATTTCATAACCCTAGCTAGTATAGTTTTGGAGATATGCTCCCGACAAAATTCAAATATGAAAAACAACAAAGGGCAATAACTCAAAAATTAAGCAAGCAAGAGTTATGATTCCTGCGCACTGCACTCCCCCTCGATGAGATCTATCCAGCCATGAAATTTCATAACCCTTGCTAGAATAGTTTTGGAGATATGCTCCGGACAAAGAACTGGACGCCGCCCGCCCGCCCGCATATCCCATACGTCCCGTTTTCGACGGGCGTATAAAAACTGATTTTGTATAAATCTTTCCTAAAGCCTTTTCCATCCAATGTGTTAAATGAGTATATATCAGATTAGGGGTTTAAAATGATGATAAAAGTAGTTTGTTTTCAATTTCATGAAAGTCTGATGCTTCAGTGGATGAAGTCAAGGACCGTGCACCAAGAACCCCCTCTCCTGCTGTTGTGGGCAATCCATACAGACCAACATCCTCGGATACCCCAGGGTCTCCCTATTTGCTACGCTACATCGACCCTGGGACAATTGACTTATAAAACTTTGAATCAGCCGCCGAAAATCGATACGAAACGTCATACCGTACAGTCCACTCGCCCATCACAAAATGATGATAGAACCAATGAAAAGCCAGCATTCGGCCAGCGGTAAAGCGAGCCGCCGAAAATCGATACGAAACGTCATAGCGTACAGTACACTCGCCCATCACAAAATGATGATGGAACCAATGGAAAGCCAGCATTCGGCCAGCGGTAAAGCGAAGGAAATTCAACTAATTGTCCCAGGGGTCGATGTAGCGTAGCAAATAGGGAGACCCCGGGGTATCCGAGGATGACAGACCAACAACTCTATATGTTTTGACAGAAGGTCAAATCCAAAACAGGCATTTAATATCTGGACATTTGTGGAAGCTGTACTGTTAGATCTGCAGAAAAAAAATCTTACAAGGTCCTGAAACTACATGTAAGATACAGTGTTGTTTTGTAAGAGTTCTTTGTTTCATAAACTGTTTTCAAATATGGTTTCTATGTCGGAATGTGACAAAGCAAATTCTCGTTCTCTAACAAGGTTTTGAAATGTGAGTTACTTTCTCTTGTTAAAGTGTCTATGAAGTAAAGGTAAATGAATAAAAAGAGATCAGACTCAAAATATCATTTTGAAAAGACATTTTAAAGAGATTGTCATGAAGTAAAGGATAATTTAAAAAATACAAACCAAAATATGATGATTATAAAACATGTTTTCTCCTTGTTTTATGGGTAGAGAACTTTGTTTAAGCTATCATCAATGTTCATCTGGCCTTAAAACATGCTAAAAATGACTGACACCAACACGGACTGAACTACAACAGATTGTCATCTTCATAATATTGCTCATACTTTAAAAAGGTGTGATCTGAATACAAATGCATTTTAACATCCGAATTGTTTGCTACTGGGCCTTTAGCAATCATACCAATATTTGTTAAAGCCTTAATTTCGATTGTTATATTTTCTTTTATTAAAGGGTAAGATTTATGTTGTTTTTTTTTTCTTACCCGAGGTTCACATGGATTGATTTTAATATTTAGTTCCAATAAGAATACAGTACATGTGCATATTATGATGATGTTGAATCACATAATTTTGAATAGTCTGGCCGATTGTTGAAGGCCAAATAGAGGCCAGAAGTAAACAATGCACAAAATGCATTTACATTTTAATCATACCATTTTAATGTGTGGAACTTATTGTAAAAATGGCAACCTGTTATTGTATGGTCGATTTGCAGAAAGAAAAAAAGATAAAGGGTTGCCAGGTCCCTCTATCTTTTGTTTACTTTTTACTCGACTTTTAAATTTCATTTTTTGGCCAGCAAATCACTCTTAAATTTAACATGCAATAACAGATTGTCATCATCACAGCAGTTTCCATTTTTTAAAGGGAATGAATTAAAACTTAAATGGAATTTGACACCTGCATTGTTTACTTTTAGCCACTACTTGGCCTTTGACCATTTACCACATTTACCCGACTTTAAACAACCCTGAGAAAGAAAGCTTTTGAAAACATGGTGTGAAAAGGAGAAATGCTGTTGTCCAGCATTGTGTCCTTTCCCACAATATTTTCTACTCATCCTGATAAAAGTTTAACTTTTAAGTCACATTAATTTTGTCATCTGCAAATGCTTTCAATGTGGAGGAGGTAAAATTTTGTTGTTTGGTAAAGAATTAATTTACAGTGCAAAGGACTCTTCTTGCAAATTTATCCCATTACCTCTGATGCACCAAAATGAGCAATGAAATGTTGTAAAAGGAGAAATCACTTTTAAAAAGTAATTAGTTCTTTTCCTACATCATTTACCTCATCCGAAGACAATGCAACTTAAGTATGACTCTACCGGAAGAAAGTATTTTGAATAATTTTGCTCTAAATTCCATAAGTGTTTAGGGGTCAGAGGGGATTTCATATCAAAGCAGAAAAATGATTATCATACATAGTAGTTTGTAAATACGGTTTGATACATTCTTTGTTTTAATTTTTGAAATGCACTGTGGAAGTATTTTGCACAGCTTTAAATTTTGAATTAGTTTTTTTTTTTTTCAAATACATTTCATTGAATAGCTAGATGTACACTATGTTTTCTCCTTAACCTTTTACCATATTACAAAACTGTAGCATTTGAAGACCACACATTGAAGGTGGTTTAAATGATGGAATTTCTGTTAAAAACATTATGGGAAAATGAGAAAATGCTGGTTCAAAAGCTTATACTAGCAGTCCTGTAACTGTTGCTTAATATGGTTCTTGGATAAGATTTCTAATAAAGATTTTATTCTAGATATAATTGTTGTCATTATACACAAAAACATTCTCCATAAACCGTAGCATTTTAGTCAAGACCTTTACTTGTTCGTATATTAACTAGAATTTTGCGCTGATGCTACCAGTTTTGCCAAGTGTTTTCCCAGCTTGCAAAGTTACAAGTTTTGTACATAGGAGCCTATCTGAATCATACCATAATGGAATAATGGAAGAAGAGTTTTATTGCAACTTCGGTACTTTATATCATCAATACTATATAGGTACCTTCTATATTTGTTTCAATTCCAGCCGCACCTTCTATATTTGTTTCACTTCCAGCCGCACATGTCTGACATAATGAAAGAAAGAAACTATTGTCAAATTGAGTTTAGAGTTTCTTTTTTAAGCACTAATTAACACTAGAAATTTTTGTCTGCCACCGCTACTTATTATGTACGTTGTTTTTCGAAATCTGAAATGAAAAAGCGCCAAATGGTGACATGATTTTCCCTTGTGGGGGTAAAAGAATCACGAAATTTATACTTAACGGTGGTTAAGGTGTACCTGTCCTCACCTTGTGTGTAAAAATGCACTAAAATTAGTGTCCAATGACTTGTTTTGGTGTAATGTTTCTTCCGTTGTTCTGTGCAAATTTACACCTAAATTGGTGAATATTATCCCTAAATGCGGTCTTATCTTGTCGCTGTAAGATATATTGAGAGCAATAAACTGTCCATTAGTATCTTTTCTGCATGCCAAAATTTTGATATCTGTACCTTTTTTTTTATCAAAACAGCTACTCCTTTTGAATTTGAACTACCATAACTAAAGAAACAATTTCCTTCCCATTCTTGATAAATTTTATTTTCAATTTCTTCAAAAAAGTGAGTCTCTTGTAAACATGAAATGTCAACGTTCTTTTCTTTAAAGAGTGTGAATATATCAAATCGTTTTTTAGTATTGTTCAGTCCACGACAATTGTAGTAACAAATTTTCAAACTACCTATATTCGGTCATCAGAAGCATCAGTGTTATCAATATATCATCATTTTTAATTTCTCCGTTGTAACCAGTATAGTTTACCGTTAAATGCATTGTATGGGTGAATGCTATGTTCGGGTGTTCTGAGTAATGTTTGAGTAGAAAGGATAAAAAAAAACTGAAAGAGAATTTGTGTACATTGTGCGAGAGTGGATATTTCTGTATACACGTTTTTTTTTTTTACACAATACATTATTAGAGGATCTCAATCGTAAATTTGAAACCTAAAAACCGGGCCGCCACCCAAAAATTGGGTTTGACCTTCGGTCTGTAACTAATTCAGGGAAGCGGTAGGAGTAAACATGTATGCCAATTATTTCTTTTTCCGCATTGTTTCAAAAAGTATTATTGTCAAGACGTAAGAACTCGTGTTAATGGACAGTCAAGGTTTCAAACGAGCGCGTTAAAATGGAATGAAAAGTAAATGTTGATAAGAAAAGAAGGGAAGGAAAAAGGGAAAGCCGTCAGAGATCAGAGAAAAGCTGTATGTACACATGTTAGCCGATCTCAGCGCTGAATCGGACAAATGCAAAAAGATCGATTTATTTTTCTTTAAAAAACTTGCAAAAGGAAACTACCGAATAAACCTAGACAAAATGATGCCTGTTTATCTTTATTTGCGCACTTAAAATAAAAAAAAAATACAGTGAATGGAGAGTCTGAATGTTCGACGTCATCAGTTACATTGATTCATTCAATACGTCAGCGATCGATTTCTATGAAGCCAAGGTCACTGAGTTAAATTTAGTGCACTGTGTAAACGAAAAAAGAAAACACTTGCATACATGAATTTGATTTGTTTCATGACGGAGTTACTCTTAAACTTTTTATTGCGGGGATTATATTAAAAAAGATGATGGAATCTAGATCTAGATGACTATTGACCAGAAAAAAAGTCACCGTGGATTTGATGGAATGTATATAATGAAAGAAGTGTTGGAGAAAGACCCGAAAGAAGTAAATACACTGTGTTAAGAATTATTGAAATGTACGCGTGATAGGGACGATATTAGAAACAAGCCTAGAACTGGGAAACCAAAAATATTGTAAAATTAACAGCTGCGACACCGTTTTTTATTAGAAAGTGACTATTTACCCGACCGTCGTGTACGCACTGAAGAAAATTCATATTGCGAGCACGACTGTCGTGTACTCAATGAAGGAAAACCTCTTGGGTGCCCGACTGTCGTGTACTCAATGAAGGAAAACTCGTTGGGTGCCCGACGGTCGTGCCTGGAGTGATGAAATTTCGTCTTGGGGGCACGATTACGTGCCCGCTATTTCCAATTTCTTCATTCCGTACACGATGCGGTCGTGTACGCACTGAAGAAACGGGATCTTACGTACACGTGTTAATGGGTTGGACCAAAACGCAGACTGGTATGTGAACCGGCACGGCATAAACCGTCTCAGTGGAGCAATAGTCATCTATACAGGGTGCCATGCCCGAAGGGTCGTATTATGTTATACAGCCGGTTGTCCGTCCGTCAGCAATGATTTGTGTGCGCAACTCCTACAATTTCCATCGGAATTAGATCTACTTCAAACCTGCCACAATGAATCCCCATGATGTCTAGTTGTGCATGTGACTCTCAAAATTCGGATCGCTGTTTGTATTCTGAAATTATCTACCCTTTACTTCTGAAATAGCCAACTTTTTACTTGAATTTCTGTTCAGGCCATAACTTCCAAGCTATCAAAATCAAAGGACTGATAGTCCTGAGAGTGGCGTGGTGGGTGATGTGTTAGGAATTTTCACCATTACTTAGCTTTCAAAGGTAATCTATTAACAGTTAATAGTTTTTTTAGTTAGTAAGTTATGGCCTGGGCATTCAAACATAAAATTAACAAAGGGCAATAACAATAATAAAGAGTAGTAGAGTTATGGTTCATATGGATCGCACTTTTCCATAATTTTTTCTATCAGTGTATATAGTTTCTAGTTGATACCTTTAACTGCTAGGAAGTTACGGCTTGAACAAAAATTCAAAGTGAAAAGTTGGCTATTTCAGAAATCAAGTGCAGGTAATTTTAGAACGCGAAAAGTAACCGAAATTTTGAGAGTCACATGCACAACTAGACATCATAAAAATTCATTGTGGTGAAGGAGTCATTTCGACTACCGGTCATTTCGACACCCGGTAATTTTGACACTTTTAGGTCGTTTCGACCGCCGATGAATTTTTCTTTTGCAAAATCTGGTCGTTTCGACAACCGATCAGTGCTTTCCTAGACAATTTAACTGCTGTGTTTATCAATGTTTTGCTTTCTGTATCCATGTTTGCTGCACCAGTGCACCTGTCCATGCCTTTCTAGTCATCCTTTTACCAGTGCTCCGTCAAGCGTAGCTGGCATCCTTTATATGCCCGAAAGCTCGTGTTACCTTATACTGTACACCCGGTCGTCCGTCCGTCCGTTTGCAATTTATGTGCGCAACTCCTCCTACAGTTTCCATCGGAATTAGATCTATTTGAAATTTGTCACAAAGGTATCCAGTCGTTTCGTCACCCGGTCATTTCTACACCCAGTCAGTTCGACACTTTTTCATGTAAATGAAGGTCGGACTGCACAAACGTGAGGTCTGATATTGGATCCACTTTTACCGATAGAGAAATATCTTTTTCCCAAAAATACCTTTGAAATATCATAATCAAACGTTAGGATTTTACCTTTGGCTTTGAATTTACATATCAATCATTTAGCGGGATACGGGGTAAACTCGATAATTACAATTAATGGTAAGCCAAGCTTTTCCACTGAAACTATGAAGGCGGTTGATTGTCTAAGAGTACACAACAAAGGACAAGAATTCTGACTCGATCACAACATTTGACGACGTGTGCGTGTACTTCTTGAAATCATTTGCAGACAACAAATTCAATGTGACGGATTTTTTTCTTTGATCATATGGTTAAAAACATTGTGTGAAAAGTATAAAATGTGTGTTTTTTTAACAGTATGTCCAAAAGGCTTGTAACTGAAGGTCATTACAACTTGGGATTGTGTGGTAAAGGGTACGGGAGATTATTTGTGCAGTAGATGAAAGATCGGACGATATGGTTCGTGTAGTCAGAAATTGATTTCTGTAGTTTATTTCAGTGGAGGGAAAAATCAAAAATTTCTACAACGTAATTTTTTATCGACCTGTGTCACATGTTGGATGCTGCCATCTCATACATGTACCGCACGAAAGCGCCTGTTTTCTCCTCCCGACCACACCCCTACTTCCTTTAAAAACTCCAAATTATTAATTAAACTCCAAAAACAAACACACAAAAAACAACTATTAACATATTCTTGTCACTGCAAATTTAAGTAGTCTTTATAGTTATTTCCAACAGCACATATAGTATACGAGGGTTGTTTTTTTTTTATATTCGTAGACTTTTTCTCCTGTATTTTTATTTCTCACTTAATGCAATATTAAATGTGGAAAAAAGTTAAACGGTCATGTCTTCTTGTTTTAACAATGGTCCATTTTTAATGATTTTTAATGATTTTATCAAAACGTGCATAAAAATGGTCTACCCGGTGCGCCATATTTTGAAATATCGCGAAGTCACAAGGGTTTGCAAAACCAGCTTACAGTTATCGTAATACAGATCAGAATTGGCGCGAAATCACACAACGTCGTTGTCATGTAATAATGTCATCTCCGTTAAAATTTTAGAACGTTACTTTTAAAACTTTCCAAGTTGCATAGAAACTAGCACTGTGGATCGCGTTTCGTTTCAAGGAAAAATGGCGTACACTTACGACGTCGGAACCAGGGCGGTGATAAAATTTTGTGTCGGACTCGGGAAAACGCCGAAAGAAACATTCAATTTAATAAGAAGCTTAAGTACAAGGTCAAAATGCAGTCATGCCCTAGTGTTCAACTGGCATGGCCGGTTTAGAGAAGGACGGGTGTCAGTTGAGGACGATGAAAGGTGCGGACGAAGACCATCTGTAGGGCCGACAAACGGAGTAAAGTGAAACCCATGCTTGATAGAGACAGACGCTTAACGGTAAGAGCTATTTCCGAGAATTTAGATATTTCCGCTTCCACAGTGTACAAAATAACAAACAGATGATTTGAACATGATATATTAAAAAGAATAAAACGTGCCGTGCAGGTGAGTTAAAGTTAGTTGTGACATGGTTTCTGTTGATGCCGTTTTGATGTCGCGCTGACGTCGTTTTATGCCGTGACGTGCCCCGGGTGACGTAAGGTGGCATGCTTGTTATTTGGAAACTATTAGCTCTAAAATTTTGTTGAAAAGATCATCTGAATGAATAAAGAATACAGTTTCTAGTGATGTTAATTTCATTTATCTATCAATGGGTGAAAAGTGTAAAAGTAAAAGGTGTGAACAAAACAAAGCCATACAGTAGGTGTAAAGAACGTAACAGAACATAATTTATACAATATAATTGCTTTGTTACCGAAACATCGAATCGATTTACTCTGAAAGTCTATGTTACGGAACTCGTCTGTTACCGAAACATCTGTCACCCGAAACGACCATTTGTTGCAAAAAAAAAACAAATGTGGGTCGAATTGACCAAAATATGGGTCGATACGACCAAAACGTTTCGAACTGACTGGGTGTAGAAATGACTGGGTGCCGAAACGACTGAATACCATTGTGGCAAATTTCAAATAGATCTAATTCCGACCGAAACTGGGAGGAGTTGCACACAGAAGAAATTCCAAACGGACGGACGGACGACCGGGTGTACAGTATAAGGTAATTCGAGCCTTCGGACGTATAAAAAGGATGCCAGCTACGCTTGTGCATTTGTTTGTAACACGCTGTATAAATGACTACACTGTAAATTTTGAGGAACACGTCACGTGTTTTTAGGGTATTACATACTAAAACACCGGTAATTTTAGACTAAATACTGATGTTTTGTACGTGCTTTGGAGTTTTCGTGAGCGTGTTTTATACCATAACACCTGCGTATTTAACTAAAACACCTGTCGTTTTGTTTGTTTTTAACGGCCTTACAGAAGATGGTTTCAGATGCTTGTTTTTATTTGAGGCACTGTTTTGTGTAAGTATATTATGTTAAATGTTATCTAGATAATCATTTAAAAAGATAATGATGTAGAACAAATTTATAACCTATAAAATAATATTAGTGAGCTGTGCTTCAAGTTATTCTTGTCTCGATTCCAGTGACTGTTTAAAGGGTTCCTCTCTGTCTGTTAAAATGAATGTAAATACCTCATATACATCGAGCTAAGCGTTAAAATGCTTTAAATGCTTCATGTTGAATGGGCACATTTGGCATCTAAGTTTATAAAACAGGTTACTGTTTTTAAAGTGTTGCACTTGTAAAACACGAGGGTGTTTTATTAGAGATATAGACAACTCGCCATTAGCGGATCACTATCGAAAAGGCTGGAGTTGATTAAACGGCCATTTGCGTTTGAAGGCTAAAAATGGTATCGCTGGAAAGGATTTTCTTCACGCTTTCAGATTTGCTTTCTGAGTCTGCTGACATATGCGTCGATAAACAGTGTTGTCAATTAAACCCGTGTATATGTACCATTTCCGGATCAACTTAACCAATAGCGGATCACGTGATATCACTGTTCTGGGGATCGACTCAAAATTAATTTTACCTGTCAGTGGTGTCAAACCATGAAGAAATCACTCCTTCAAGATTAGATAACCAACTCTAGTAACTGTGATTGTATTAGAAGACTAATTAAACAAGTGTGGTTCACTGATTTTTATTATATATCGCAATCAAAAGAGAGTTTGTCAGTTACAAGCCAACCATGTTAAACATCCCTGTGTTCTACCCGTAATGTAAATTAAAATCAATTGTTCTATTGCTTGGCAAGAATAGACTGAGAGATGTAAAGTTTTGGTGTTCTCCATAAGCTTCGATGGCTTTTTTGTCATATTTTTCCACCAAAAGATATATTGTAGAATTTGAAGATGAAAATGTAAACTCTTTACCAAACAACAAAATTTTAGACCAGTCAAAATTTAAAGTATTTGCAAGGTGGTCCAAATGGCAAAATTTATTCTGGACAAGATAGAAAACATTGCGGGAAAATGCTAGTTACTACTTCATTACCCAAAATGGTTTCAGAAGGCTTCTTTCTCAGGGTAGGTAAAATGAGCTTTTATTTCTAACTTGTATAAAAACATTGGAAATAGTGTAAAGAAAGAAAAATCCTTGTCACAAGAAAGAAAACCTCTTGAAAACATTGGGGGAAAAGGAAAAAATGCTGGTCATCAGGATTTCCTCCTTTTTGCATAATTTTTAAAACCCCATCAAAGAAAGAAACCAGCAATTTAGCAAAGTTATGTTATTGTATGCAAATGCTTTCAAAGTGGACAATTGCACATTTTTTTGTTTGATAAAGATTAATAAATATTGGATTGTTTGGAGAATGTCAAGGGAGGTTTTATGATATAACCTAGATGTTTTAACTTTTTACCAAACAAAAAAGGTTTTACACTGGTCCGAATTGAAAGCATATGCAGACAACAAAATAAAAGTGACTGGAAATTTGAAATTTCTATTGGGGCGGGAAGAAAACATTGTGGGAAAAGGAGAAAATACTGGTCACAAGCATTTTCTCCTTTTTCCACAATGTTTTCAGAAGGCTTCTCTCTCACGGTCGTTGAAAGTCAGGATTGTTTGGTAATGGGTTAATACGTGTGTTTTGAAACTGATTTAACCTTTTACTCCATAGATACCCATTTCTATGCTTAGCTTTTAGGAGGCTTTGGAAAACATTGTGACAATAGGTGAAATTGCTTGTGACGAGCAATTTCACCTTGTGTCACAATGTTTTCTATGCTATCAAAAGGTGTCAATACTTTTGTAAAAAATAGGAGAAATTCTCTGAAGTGACATTAAAAAGTTCCATTGCAGATCCTTCTGGTATTTTGGACAAAAGTTCTGATAATTTGTTAAACTGTGACTGAATATCAGGATGAGTAATTATATAGGTACATGTACATGGTAAAACAATACTCCTGCCGTCCCCATCCTTTTCTGGGCAAGGGGAGAAGCTGGGTATAGGATCTCCTGAAACCTCACCAAAAACACAGCCATCCTCTCATACTGATCTAAAATACCCGGGTAATGTTAGAGGAACATGGCCAATAGGCAAACCAGAAATATCTTCAAGCTTTAACTGGGCGCTTCTCATCAGTAATTGAATGATGTATGTTATCCAGAAAGGAATCCAGTGGTGGTAACCACACCAAACAAGCACAAAATGTCATGGATATTAGTGTATTCAGGTTCAACATGTAAATGGCTAGGGGGTGTAGTAAAGGTTGGTCTAATTTGAAATGTGTGATATCCTTTTATGATAGAGTTTCTTAAAGTCAAGGCATTTTCATTTGGTTTGTCCAAGGTCTCTCTTGAGACAGCACCACCATCATATTCCTAAAAAAAATAAGAGTTACTATCTGAAATCTGTTACAGAACTGATTGCAGTTTTTGTGATTGATGTAGAATAGAATCAGTCTGCATGGAAAGATGCTGGTTGGTTCTGAGTCTGAAGTTAATATGATGCACATTTTTTTCCCATATTTTACTGTAGCCTATGACATACGAAATTTGGCCAATAGAAATTGTGTAATGTGTTGGGCTGGGTCTACCTGTGCAGTATGAGCCGGCTTATCTGTGGTTTTCTGCTTTTTGAGGCTTACTCTGGGGAAAAAAAGGTAATCAAGGCAAAAATACCATCTGACAGTAGTCTCTGCTTAGGCTGAACCGAGACAATGCTTTTCACAGATGTCTAGAGGTCCCGTTTCGCATGTTGCAGATCATTATTATGTATTATATATTTTTTAGCATTACCTTATGAAGTCCTACAAGAAAGAACCCTTTGCAAACATTGTAAAAACCCTGTACACACAATCCCAACTTTTAACAACCATAAAAAAAGAAAGCCTTTAAAAACATTGCGGGAAAAGGAGAAAATGCAGGTTACCAGCATTTTCTAGTTCTCTCACAATGTTTTCACAAGTCCTCTTTTTTAAGGTTGTTAAAAGTTGGTATTGTGTGTAAAAGGGTTAATAATATATAAAGTATCTAAAGTGATGTGGGTTATAATTGATTAAAGAGTATCGTTACAAAAAAAAAACATTGACTTATGCTCTGTCAAACACATCACAAGTCATCAACATGAAAGAAAACGTGAAAACTTCCAGACAAAAGGCGGAGAATATTTTCCTTTTATCAAAATATTTTCATGGCTAACAACTTGTCTACAATTGATTCTAAATAAACTGTTATAAATATATAGAGTGTGGTATACGCGAAATCCGAGTAAAATTATGTGTGGGGGAAAGGGTTAATCAGCTGTTTATTGAGTGCGTAATTTTGAGACAATCCCCAAATGATGCAGATCACTGATCCGTAATTGATCTCTTCGGGTATGTCGTCTTTTTATTAATGGTGCACAAACAAACGAATGATAGGAATAAATGAATATATCGATCGAAAGACAATATATTCTTCCTTCAAATAGTACCAAGTTTTAACTTTACCTTTCCTCTTTCATTTGTTTTTTTTTCCGCCGATGTTACAACTTTCACTTTCAAAAGCGTAAATATTTTGACCGAACAGACGCTTGGATTTTGTTTGGATGATCCGAATAAATAAATCGGGCTCAAAGATTTATCATTTTTTTTGTTGTTCGTCAGGAGTGGTCCGTTTTGATGACTATAACGTTTGTTTTAATCTTCCGTGCCTTTAAATTGAGACACTATTCAATTAAACTTCGAGTGATCCGCAACTGGTCATGATTAATGGCGAGTTGTATGCAGTCACTTCGTTTTCTACTTTAATAATGTCATATCGAAAGTTTTCCTTAGTCAAAACTTTTTCATAGGTCCCAAATAATTTGGTCATGAAAAGTAAGACAATGGTAAGAAGTGGTACAATTATTGTACGAACTAGTATTCAGTACGAAAAAGTTTATGTTATGGTACGAAGTAACTTGTGCGAAACCGTTAGTGCAGGGATGTAAAATTTTTTCTTTGTCTACTTGTCCTGTAGGACGAGTGGGTAGCAAAAGTTACTCGTCCTTATGACATTATCACTCATCCGAACTTGCGGACTTGAATGACCATTTTTACTGCATATATGCCCTTTTCTCAAAGATGTGTGAACCTTACTGGTGTTTTCCTTCTTTCAAAGAGACAAACAAAGCAATGATTTAATTCCGGAACATTAATACACAAAGAAAGTGTCAGAAATCATTTCTGGGCAAGGGAAAATAGACTTAACTCATTTGTCATGGCAAAATCACCATTAAAATAGTTTACAGTTAAATTATCTGCTTTATTCAATACCGTTTTTTTCCCCATATATTTTAATTTCCAAACGAGTTAAAAAAGAATCAGCCATATTTCAAGCATTTGCAGACGATGCCATTATCTTCACCCCCACCCCCTTTCTGCTATAGATCTATATTTTCATAAAACAACATTTTTTTTTTTCACTCATTAACTAAATTTAGCTTCCAATTATTGCTTTATTCAGAGATTTGTGTAAATTCACTGTTTACATTCATTATTAAAGATAAGAAGATAGTTTGAAGTCCCCCTGATCGGACGATGCCACGCTGCTCATTGTAGTGTCATGGGTTTTCACGCTTTTTTGGCAATCTATTTTTTCGTGACAATTAATTTATGGAGAAGTATTACAACATGATTTGACATCAGTTAGTCAGTTTAAATAGCATGTAACTTAAAAATCTGCTACTTTACATTAGATATGAGGAATAACACTTTTGTTACTCTGTCATGATTGACTCGCCAGCTTCACTATCATGCATGTGTCCTTCGCATTTTATACTGATTGTGTTTAGCCCATATTTCTGCCTGATGCGCGCAAGCTGGATTATATGAAGCTTTAGACGTTAATTTCATGTGTCATATTGACATTTAAGCAGATATTTTTCATTGCCAAAGACAGGTCATTTCAAATTTCCAAGTGCCAAAACCCACACTCGGGGATAAAATGAGAAGCAAGCCGAGTTGTCAAATTTGTCAAGACATCGTCGGACAAAGATTTCTTTCTCATTTTTCCGCCCAATCTTCATGTTTGTTATCCACTAATCTATGTTTAATAGAATATTGTTATTAATAATGGTCACAAAACCAAGGATTCAAGTTTAGGCACTAAGCGATTATAATTGATTCTGGGATTTCTCAATCAATTTTATCGGAGTCGGAAGCCAAGACCAACTGACTTTCGACTATAGTCTGTCATCGGCCCACCACGAAGGTATACTACTCTAACCGACGCCGTGAACAGAAAACCAGTCAAGCACTCAACAGCTGATGCACGTGCGTAATTATAAACATAAACACCCTGTATCGTGATCGAAGAGACGCTCTGAAATTTCAGTTTTACTTTCGTTTTGTGTTCGCCGTGAATTAACCTGCAATTTCAATTTTACGGGACAAATTTAAAATTCAATAATTTTAAAATGTACTCGTCCAAAAGGACGAGCTTGGCATTTTTTCTACTCGCCCGAAGCCAAATGTTACTCGTCAATACGAGCGGACGAGTGGAATTTTACATCCCTGTAGTGGTGTCCGTGGTCGTGAGGTAGAGCGTCGGCCTCATAACCTAAAGGTCCTGAGTTCAATACCCGAGAGCGGGTGTCAACTTTGGGATTTTTCATTGGCCTACGCATTCGGCGCGAGTACTGGTGTAGTTCCCAGGAAGCAGAATCGAGAGTGATTAATATAAGTTGTAAGAACTTGTTTCTCAATCGATGTAAAATAAATATGTTTAAACCAAACCGTTATGGTACGCAGCGTCCATAATTCTTTATTGGCCTACATCGTTTTTTTCAATTTTTCAATATCATTTTCAAAACAGCCATTTTCATGAAAGAAGTGTTCATTTCGAGGCCTATTTTATATGAAAAGCTGTAAAATAATAAATTTTAAGAATAATTTTACATTAAATCATTCTTACCGAGACGCTTGTTGACGACTGTAAAATTTACGATGACAAGCGCCTACGAACAGGCGGTCTTTTTGCAGACGATTCTTCTTGGGCGGCTCTAGAAAATTTTGGACCATTCTTTTCAAAAAATACTGGTACCTTCCACGGTAAACTTGCATTACTTTGCAATCCTACCTAAATTTGAAACTTATCTTTGCAATCTGAATGTGTTTCAGGGTATATCACTGTTAGTTATTTGTGATAGTTGTTGTTTTTCCATTTACACGTAGATCTAGTCTATGCCACTGGAGATGAATGTGAAATAAAAAGTTTTTTACCAAAACAGCAAAAGTAGGCTGATATTTATATTTCATGGCACTGCATATTCTTCGCAAAAGGTTGTTATATGTTTAGTTTGTGATGTTATTGCAGCGTATGATACCGGATATTTTTGGTAGACTCTACATTTTTACATCTGTAAAAACAGTAAAGTAAGATGAGCAATCTCTTCACCCCTTAGGCCCTGAAATTGTACCCTCCAGTTGCACCTGTTTTTAATATGTATTGCAAATGATACAGATTCCATAATTCATGTTACATTTCATTTTTCAAGCATTGTTTCATTGAAATAAAGACTCTATAAAAAGAAAGTCATTTATTCCATTTATCATCATATATATATATTATCACAGTCGCATTAGAAATGAACCAAGATGCATTATTGCTCGATGTGTTCTTTCTACAGTGTTTCTTTGCATAAATACACTAGACATATTTTGCGTCTGCATAAAAATGAGCCAAACTTCTTCATAGCTTGTTCTATTGGCAATTGCCAGTACAGTACTAAGTCATGGAATGCATATAAGATGCATGTAAGTAGAAAACATTCAAAGGATGTATCCACAGTGTTGGATCAGGATGGAAGTGAGGGTCCATCTGAATTAGAGGAACTTCATTTAGACATTGAGGATACTGATATAGCTGAAATAGATAAACATATCAATGCCAAGTTTCTTCTGGCTCTTAAAGTTGATCATGGCATTTCAGAGAGAGGAGTTACTGGCATAATTCAGAACACAGATGAACTGCTGAAAAGTCATTTGACCTCAGTGAAAAATAAGATTAAAGATGAAATGACAGAACGTGGTTATGATACCTCTATTCTAGATGATGTAACTACAGAACATCTCTTTGAAGACCTTAATACTAAGGATCGGCAGATGAAATTTTTTAAAGAAAAATGTGGGTTAATTTCAAGTGAGCCGGTCTATTTAGGTGATTGTTTTTGCAAAATTAGAGGTTCCTTCAAGCAAAAGAAAAAGTATGGCTATATTGTTCCATTTCTTCAGAATATCAAAAAGCTAATTGCTATGCCCGAAGTGTTGCTTTGGGTGAAAAACTCGCACAGAACACACGATGATATATTTAGAGACATTTGTGATGGTTCAGTCATGCAGAATGTCCACCTTGAAAACAATGGTGCGGTACATTTAGAGATAGTCTTATACCTTGATGAAATAGAAATAGTAAACCCTATTGGCACACATGTAAAGAAACATAAACTTATTATGTTTTACTACACACTTGCAAATATTCCACCTTCATTCAGGTCCAGATACGAAGCAATTCAACTTCTTGCAATTGCAAAAACTGTTGATGTGAAAAAATTTGGGGTTAAGAGATTGCTGAGTGATTTTATTGAAGGTATCAATGCTTTACAAACTGGTATTCAGATAACAGTAAGGGGAAGTGAATTATCAGTCTGTGGGTCACTAGTTATGGTTCTTGCCGATACCCCTGCAGCACAATGGATTGGAGGTTTTAAAGAAGGTGTAGGTTTTGCACGACATGGTTGCCGAACCTGTAATGCATCATCAGCAACAATGAAATTTATGTTTTTGGCTAAGGACTTTAAGGAAAGAGATGCACAGGAGCATCAAAATAGGTGTGTGATGCTTTCTCAGATGAGTCGAAGTGCATCACTATATTGGAGCAGATGTTGGGGGATAAATGAAAGAAGCTGTTTACTTGATATTGTTGGATTTGACCTTTCTGCAAGTTTGGTTCATGACCCAATGCATGTCTTGAGTGAAGGTATTGTTGTAAAAGAGATATGTTGCTTGCTGCATCACTTTGTTGAAGTCCAAAGGTATTTCACTTTGTCATGGTTAAATGATTCCCTGTCATCATATACATACTCTTATTTGGAGCAAAAGGATAAGCCTGAAGCAATTAAAAAATACTTGAGGGAAAGCTCAAACTGACATCTGCATGTATTATGAACCTGTGTAGCATACTGCCTCATGTTTTGGGTCCCAAAATTCCTGAAGATGATACAAAGTGGAAACTTTTTCTGATGCTTGTTCAGATAACCCATATAGCAACCAGTCCTTATGCTTGTAAGGAAACTGTTCCAGACTTGGAACAGCTTATATATACTCATAACTCACACTTCAAACTTGAATATCCCAAAGTTCCATGCTCTCCCAAATTCCATTATCTTGTTCATCTTCCAAAACAAATTGAAAGGTTTGGTCCTTGTAGATGTCATTGGACTATGCGTTTTGAAGGCAAGCACTTGTTTTTCAAAAGCATAAAGTAACATTGCATACAGCATGAGTATGCGCCACCAGCTTTGGATGTGTTGGAAACAATTAGGAATCCTTGGGAAACCAGCTGAAAATTACCTTTATGCTGGAGATCTAGTCAGTTGCCCAAATGAAGTCAATTTTAATGACTTGCCTGATGGGATTCAAAATTTCATTAGAACAGCAAATTTGCAAACTACAAAGATCTTTGAATCAAAGGACCTTGTGATCAAAGGCCACTGTTACAGGCCTGGCTGTGTTCTTGCTCTGGAATACATTGACTTCTGGCCAGCTTACGGGGTGGTAGACAAAATTTTAGTTATTGACTATCAGAAGTATTTTCTTGTGACAAAGCTTGATGTCACTGAGTTCGATGATCACATTGGATCATATGTTGTTAGTCGCTCAGAGACACAAACTCTTCTAAAGTATCAGAATTTGAAACATGTTTGGCCTTTGTCGATGCATATTGTAAATATGCATCGACAAAGGCCAAACATGTTTCAAATTCTGATACTTTAGAAGACATTCTTGATAGATACAGATTCTTCAGTCAGCTTTGAAAAGATTTTTTTAGCTCCACAGGTTTTTTAGCTCCAGTGAGCTTATGGCATGGCCAGGTGTCCGTCTTGCGTCTGTCTGTGCTTTCATGGTTTAAATTTCATTTTTAACATTTTCATCTCTGAAAGTACCCATCCAATTTTGATGAAACTTCACAGAAATAATCCTCAGAGTTTCTTGAAAAAATTTGATTCCTTCAAAAACTCAGATTACCATAGAAACAAAACAAAATGTTGAAAATCTTTAAAAACCTTCAGGGTTTTTTTTTTTTTTCCTTCTTTTGATTCAGGTTCATATTTGGTGACTTCCTAATTGCAATTTTTCCCCCAATTATGGCGAAAGAATTTCCAAATTTTGCAGAAGCTGGAAGAATTTCTCATAATATGATGCTGAAATTCACTCTTTATAAGTTAAGATACCAATTTCTCAAAAGCTATTTCAATTGACCAGAAACAAAACTTTGGTTATTTAGCAGTGATTGAAACCGAAAGTAGGCTTTTTATTGATTTGTACAGAAATCAGTCAGCTGACTGTGCTGCTTTATGGATGAACTTTTGCGTTCTCTTGTTGCCATTTAGTTTGTTTAATGCAGGCATTCTTAACTGAACTGAGTCATTTTAGCGCATTTTAACACTGCAGGTAGACTGAATGCAGTTGTCATTTCCCTATTATTATCCCCCGCCAAAGGCGTAGAGATATAGTTTTAGCGTTTTCTGTCCTTCTGTCCGTCCCTGTGTCCATCCCAGCAAATATCTCCAGTACCATTGGACGCAATTTCATGAAACTTTATACATGTGTACAATAACCAATATTGCAGAGACACTTTTATTTTTTTGATTTGATGCAAAATGGCCAACTGAGAGCGATTTTAAGTTTCAGGTAAGTTACACTTACAGGTGGCCCTTCAGATTTTGGGAAGAAAATTTTACAAAAATACAAAAAAATCATCCTTATACTCCCAAAGCCTTATAATTTTCATTCAGTAAAACCCTAGTAGTCGAAAACCATCCAACAACAAGAGAAATTATAGGTTTACTACAGCCCAGGTCTACACCTACGGGAAACACCGTCTATTTTTTTTTACCTAACCCTTTCCCAAACGACAAAGTTTGGACTCATCCAAACCGAAGGAGTTTGCAGACGACAATTTTAGATTATTAGAAAATGGCAGAAAGTTCTCAAAAAGGGTAGAAAACAATGTGGAAAAAGGAGAAATTGCCAATTACGAGCAATTTCTCCTTTTCCCACAGTGTTTTCTAAAGACTTTTACTGCAAACACGTAAAAACCAGGGCTTGTTTGGGAAAGGGTTAAGGTAAGACCTGTGTAATGGAATAGAGCTATTTCCACTAAAATATCATGCAAAATTAGCTATAATTAAAAATGAGTACTATTGAACTACTTTCACCTTTTCATTTTTTCCTTCTTTGAATTATTTATAAATCTAAAACCGCTATATTCTCAATTGAAAAAGAGATAATAATTACCTCCCTTTTTAAAAAACAAACAAAAGTATCACAAAATAGTTTCAGATAGACATAAACGGAATTTCTGATCCGGCAGAAATGTGCAAAAATATTATTTCTGCATAAATCCTTATTTATCCTTACTTAACAACCAATTAGAATTTTTGCCAAATGTTCACCGGAAGTGCATTACACAGGTCTTACCGTAAGGGAATACCACAAAAAAATCTTTTTTTTATTGTATTTTCATGATTCTTAGTTATTGATCTGTATTGTATATTCAGATAAATTTCAGTGATATATTTATTTTTTGATTTGCGTGATGTGAAAAATCTAAATACCCACCTTTAAGTACACTTTTGATGTTTAGAAATGCAGGAAAAAAAGTTTCACCTAGATTGACCATGCAACCCCACAGTTATATGCCCTGTTTTCGTAATAAGGTGTCATGGAAAAAGGGGGATTCATGTTATGTTTCTTTCCTTTTTTTGTGAAGGCAATTCCTCTCGCATTTCTCGATGGAATTGAATAGAATTTTCACAGAATATTTCTCGTCATTTGACCTATTGCATATTGTCAATATTTTGCAATTTGTAGCTGCGTCATGAAAAAGAGGGCCTCATATTTTATTTCATTATACGCCCGAAGAGTCGAATTATGTTATACCCCTGGTCGTCTGTCCGTTTGTCTGTCCGTCCGTCCGTTAGCAATTTCTTGTGTGCTCAACTCCTCCTACAGTTTCCATCGGAATTATTTGCAACTCGCCATAATGAATCTCCATGATGTCTAGTAAGTTGTGCACCTGGGTCTTAGAATTTGGATCGCTGGTTGCGATCTAAAATTATCTCATATCTGCTCCTGATTTCTGAAATAACCAACTTTTCACTTTGAATTTTTGTACAGGCTATAACTTCCATGCTATAAAAGGTAGATCAACTTGAAACTACATACACTGATAGAACACATTATGGAGAAGTGCAGTGCACATGAACCATAACTCTGCCACCGCTGTTTTTTGAGTTACTGCCTTTTGTTAATTTTCTGTTATAATTTTTGTCCAGGCCATAACTTCTAAAATATAAAAGCTATTAAGTTAGAACTTCATATACTGATAGAACTCATTATGGAAAAGTGCATTGCACATGAGCCATAACTGCGCTACCTTTATTTTCTGAGTTATTGCCCTTTGTTAATTTTCAGGTTGAATTTTTGTCCAGGCCTTAACTTCCAAACTATAAAAGCTATTAACTTGGAACTTCATACACTGATAGAACCCATTATGGAGAAGTGCATTGCACATGAACCATAACTCTGTCACCTTTATTTTTTAAGCTATTGCACTGTTAATTTTCTGTTAGAATTTTTGTAAAGACCCTAACTTCCAAACTTCAAAATCTATCATCTTGAAACTTCGAAGATTAGTAGAACACATTATGAAGAAGTGCATTGCACAAGAACCATAACTCTGCCATCCTTCTTTTTGAGGTATTGCCCTTTTCACTTTGAATTTTCGTCTGGGCCATAATTTCTAAAATATAAACGATAAGATCTTGGGCCTTCAAAGACTGATTATGAGAACACCTTGTGGATAAGAGCAATTCACAAAATGTGTAACTGTGCCACCCTTATTTTTTTAGTTATTGCCTTTTAATATTTTTCACATATCATGGAGAATAACTACTCTTCATGCATGGCCCATCGGTCAATGCAACTCATTTCACTGACAAGCCCCTTTGGGCGTATATGCGCCGCTCTTCGAAGCTCTTGTTTTATTTCTTATGAGCCCAACTCGTCCCATATTTCTTGACAGAATTGAATAGATTTTTCACGGAATGTTTCTCATTATCTGACCTATCGCATATTCTCAAGGTTTTGGTATTTGTAGCTGCGTCATGAAAAAAGGGGGCTCCCTGTTTTATTTCATTCTGTTTCTTGTGAAGGCAACTCCTCCCACATTTCTTGGCAGATTTGGATGGAATTTTCACATTATCACGTGACCTAATGCCTCCCACATTTCTCGGTAGATTTGGATTGAATTTTCACATGATCATGTGACCTACGACTTATTGTCAAGGTTAGGGGATTTGTAGCTACATCATGGAATAAGGGGGCTTCATGTTATAATTTCATTTTTCACCAGTACCTCTTTAATTACAGTAACTGGACATTTCTCAACAGATTTGGATGAGATTTTCACAGATCATGCGACCTAGCGCATGTTGCCACGGTTTGCAATTTATCGCTGCCAGTGACCAATGAATCAATTGAGCATTCGTCTCTATATGCATCAGTCTGTTCCTAAACTTTTTAGATCACAAGTAATACCATATATCCATTCAGCTACCCAGGCAGGTGCTACAATTTAACTCAACACTTTAGTCTCTAACTACCTGCTTGAAATGGCAGCAGTGTGGAGGCTGATAAATATTGTGAGAGGGGTATCTTCTAAAGTCCTTGACAAAAATTTATGAAACTTCATGCATGTTTTCCATTGGATAGTCAGTCTGTTGATAACTTGAGAGAGATATATATATGTGTGTGTGTGTGTTTGTGTGTGTAATGGAAAAAGGGGGTTATATGTATATTCCAAGTTCTACAAAAAGGGTACTCAATGTATAATCCTGTTATGGACCTCCTATATTATTTCTTTATGTAATGAAATGCTGTGCCATGGAACAAGGGAGCTTAATGTATTATTTCATCATGGACCAATAACAAAAAGGCCACATGTACATGCAAAACACAATACCTCTTATATGTTTGTATCAAAAAAGGTATTTTTCGGTGGGGATATCATTTGAACGAAATTGCTTGTTCAATATTAAATCCTTTGACACATTATATACATATAATTGTTTGTCTTTCCTATAGACTTACAGCTGACAAAAGAAGTTTTCTCTAACTTTTAACACTGTGGAACACATTCTATCTTGATTGCAGTCAACACATTTAAAAAGACAAACAAACATTCTGTATCGAAGTAAAATGTATGCCAATAACTGGGAAACATTACAGAATGTTTGTTAAAGGGCTTCAGATGATAAAGCCTTTTTACTTTCGGCGTGAAACATTTCAATTCTTTGCTGATCAGTCAACAGGTAATCAAATCTCCCTTACTGAGTCTCAATCTGAAGTGTCGGTTCTGTAGGGCATCCCTTTGTTTGAAGACCAGACAATCATTATCACTTCACATGATGCAAAATCTACATTTCCAGTTATAACATCCAAGCCTAGCCGTGGAACTTCCACTGATAATAATTCCCTTGTACCATATGATAGCTGGAAAACAGTTCTTCTAAAGTATTAACTAACGTACTCATGGGTGTACCACTGTAATGTTAAAAAGGGCTATAAGCCTATATATATGTGCAAATGCTGTGGCCAAAGTTTAAGCAGTTAAAGTCTCACTGTTGAATTTGTTTCACTTACTAAATTACTGCACCTTTCTATTTACTGTATATATGTACACTGCCATTAATTTGTTTTATTGACATACCTTGAAAGTCAGTCTGATTTTCCCCAATTAGGCTGAAATCACGCTTGAATTTCCCAAAATGAAAGGCTAAGGCCCCGTTCCCAGTATTTGTAAAAAAAGCCCTATTCTTGTCTGAAACCATTAGGCCTAGAGTTACATGTACCACATTTGGTATGTAGATGTATAGATAGATCTTTACCAAGTTTCTTCATATTAAAGCCCCGGAGTCAAATTGGGCCCCACCCTTGGGGTCACAAGTTTTACACTGGCTTATAAAGGGAAAACTTTAAAAAATATTACACTACCTAGCCCTAAGGCCACCAAATTTTGCATTTTGCTTTATCTAATTGGCCTCTACTAAGAGTGCCAAAATTATAGCCCTTGGGTCAAATTTGGCCCCACTCGGGGATCACAAGGTTTAAATGGGCTTACACATAGGGAAAACTTAGAAAATCTTCTTTTACCAGGCAGGAGGCTCCAATCTTTACCAGTTTTAACCTCATTTTCAAGGAAAAGCAATATTATCAGTCTTAGCCTTTTAACCTAAAACTCTTGGGTAGGAAGGGAATGCCCAGCCATTCAATATCACATTTTATGCACATTATGAATGTCATCTTTCTTCTTCATTTAAATGCCTCTTAATATTAATCCAACATTTACTTCAAATTTTCTTATTACATTATTATCTCTTATCATTTAAAACTTTTGAGTATATAGGGATTGCCCTGTAACTCAATAATGCCTTTTATAGATTTAGAGATCGCACATAATACTTCTAAATTCATTTTTTTCATTTTCAGTATTGTATTCAAACTTATTTTGGTTTGAAAACCTCCACTTTTATTATCTTTTAAAACATATGCGCGCTAAATGACCAATGCTGTTGATGCGCCATAAAACAACATTCATTCATTCATTTACCAAGCCATTGGGGCTATGACCACCAGATTTTGCATGTAGCTTTATATAGTGGGCATCTTCCAAGAGGGCTTGAGGTAAAGTCTTTGCACTGAGGTCGTAACTTTCTCAAAGGATTTATTAGAAAATTCTGCATGTCGTCTAGTTTGAAGACATCAGGTCAAGTATTGTAATGTTTGGCTTGACCTTGTAGGATTTTACCTACTAGCCAGTGGAGCGATACAGGGCCACCTTGGCCCTCTTTTTTTTTTTATAAAGTTGCTGCCTGACATGGCTTCGTCGATACTAAACATTTTCAAAGTTTGGAATTGCAGTAGACAGAAGAAAAAGTCCGTGACAGCCAATTCCATCACAGAACTCCGAGAAAAAGGTAAAAGCCAGTGACAGATGGATTGCTGAGGTCGTATTAATTTATAAAACAACTTCTAACTCTTTACCTTACAGCTTAATTTCAGGTTCCATGGATACGAAAGGAATTTATAAAATAGACAAAGTATTTTTCAAATGATGGTATTTGAATTTGTTCTTGAATAATTTAAAAATGTTGAGGGAAAAGGAGAAATGCTGGTTTCCCAAAATTTTTCTCAAAAGCTTTCTATCTTAGGGTATCTGAAACTTGGGATTGTGTGGTAAAGGATTAATAAGTGGTTTATAATGGCTTTGAGAAAATGTTCAGCTGCAAGATGCCTCCCCACAGGGCTGCTAAACAGCTGATTACCTGAGTACTGCTTCACTGCTTAGGCCTGAGCCTGCCCAAGGAAAAGTGGTTATGTCGGATTGTCCATGCATATACATGTAAGCCTTAGCTGGTTTCTTGGGTGGTGCTGTATTGCAGAGCATTGGGTATCCTTTCAGGGTTTGTTTGTTTTTTTTTGCCCCTATTAGGAATGGGTCCGGTACCTGTTTATTTGGGAAAAATAGCGATCTACTGTCCCTAGTTGGGAATTTTTAACTTTTTAGTGTGCTGCTTCTTTCGACCTGTTTATGCTATTAAAATCATTTATTTCTGAAAATTTAACATAAAAATTTTAGCATGAAGGATTCATAAAAAGCATAAGTTTTATTTCTAAGCAATATCTTATGATAAATGATCAAATTGGGGAATTTTCTCTGTAAAATTGAGAATTCTTCCCTCAAAATTGGGAAAAATAAACCCTTTAACGCATTTGGAATAGGTCCCATAAACATACCCAAATATCTTATTCAGTTAAGCTAAGCCCTTCCCTGTTCACATATGCTGCAAATTACTAACAAAATGATAGGCACTGTCTTGTATACTGGTTAATATAGTTAAAAAAGATTTGTTTAGATTTTTCAATTGACAATAACACTAGCTGTCTTTGATGATAAGCATTACACACACACACTAGGTTTTCTGTATCCCAAAATAAATTGTCCACAGACTTAAAACAAATTTTCTTCCTTTAATGAAAGCTGGTGAAAAACTTGAGTTGGAAGGGGATTTGACATTGGTTCTTGAAAAGGATGGTACGGAGATTGATGATGAAGAAATCCTACTTCACTTCAAAGATGAAGTTTTTATGTTACTCAAACCCAACCAAGTTTGGGAGTCGGGTCTGAAAGACTCTATTGTAATCCAGGCTTCAGATGTGTGGGAGCAACCAGAGGACAAGAATGAAGTGTCAGGTAAATTCCATCTGCTTAATTTTGATTATGTAAATGCATCGAGTATATATCCCTAGCAACATTGCTCCTTGCTGTAGGCTAGCACAGGGACGCAGCATGAACAAATGATTTTCTGACATGAAGAAAAAATCAGATCAAGAAGCTTAGCAAATACATGTATGTCTGACAGAGTTAGCAGAGTTTGTTAGTACTCACTGGACAAACAAATGAGAAACTTGGATAAAACAATTTACTCTTTACCACACAATCCCGACTTCTAACGAACTTGAGAAAGAAGCCTTTTGAAAACACTGTGGGAAAAGGAGAAAATGCTGGTAACCAGCATTTTCTCCTTTTCCCACAGTGTTTTTTACCCTTCCAAAAGCAGATTTCAATTTTTCAGTCACCTTTATTTTGTCGTCTGCAAATGCTTTCAATTTGCACCAATCTTAAATTTTCTCGTGTGGTAAAGAGTAAAACTAGTGGTGTAGCAAAGTTGATCATGACCTCAATTTCAGATGTGTCACTTATCTATAGAGGAAAAGTATTAATTCAGATTCAGTCCTGATTTTTCCTGTTATTGAGCGCCTAAGAAAAGGTTTCAAATAAGCTCAATAAGCAGATAATATCGGTTTGCTGTAACTCTTTACCAAACAAACAATTTTAGAACTGGACCAAATTCAAAGCATCTGCAGACAACACATCTGGGTAATCTGATAATTTCTGACTTTGATAGATATAGAAAATATTGTGGGGAGAGGAGAAAAAGCTAGTTACCAGCATTTTTCTCCTTTTCCAACAATTGTTTTAGCTCACCTGAGCATGAAGTGCTCATGGTGAGCTTTGGTGATCGCCCAATGTCAGGCGTCCGTCTTGCGTCATGTGTCTTCCGTCGTCCACAATTTCTTTAAACATCTTCTCCTCCTAAACCACTTGGCCAGTCTTGATGAAACTTGGCAGGGGTGTGCCTTGGGTGAAGCTCTACCAAAGTTGTTCAAGAGATTGAATTCAGCTTAGAATTCTTGTTGCCATGGCAACCAAAAGGAAAAAAATAGCAAAATCTTTGAAATTGTTCTTCTCTGAAATTAGAAGGCGTAGAGCTTTGATATTTGGTATGTAGCATCTCTTAGTAGACCTCTACCAAGATTGTACATATGATTTCCCTGGGGTCAAAACTTGCCCTGTCCCGGGGGTCACATGTTTGAAATGTAGGAATGAAGAAGGAAAACTTTAAAATTCTTCTTCTTTGAAACTAGAAGATGCAGGGCTTTGATATTTGGTATGTAGCATCTCCTAGTGGACCTCTACCAAGATCCTTCATATGATGTCCCTGGGGTCAAAACTGGCTCCGCCCCGGGGGTCACAAGTTTGAAACAGAAATAAAGAAGGAAAACTTTAAAAATCTTCCTCTCTGAAACTGTAAGGAGTAGAGCTTTGATATTTGGTATGTAGCATCTCCTAGTGGATCTCTACCAAGTTTGTTCATATGATGCCCCAGAGGTCAAAACTGGCCCCACCCTGGGGGTCACAAGTTTGAACATTGAAAAAAAAAACCTTTAAAATTCTTCTTCTTTGAAACCAGAAGATGTTGAGCTTTGATATTTGGTATAAAGCATCTCGTAGTGGACCTCTGCCAAGTTTATTCATATGATACCCTATGGTCATAATTGGCTCAGCCCCGGGGGGTCACATGTTTAAATATGGGAACTAAAATGGAAAAATTTAAAATTATTCTTCTCTGAAACTAGAAGGTGTAGAGCTTTGGTATTTGGTATGTAGCATCTGCTTGTGGACCTCTACCAAGTTTTTTTCATGAGATGCCCCAGGGGTCAAACCGGCCACGCCCAGGGAGTCATAAGTTCTAAATATAAGAACGAAAAAGGAAAACTTTAAAATTCTTCGGAGAACTTTGATATTTGTTATGTCAAATTGACTAGAGAAATGGTGAACATGTTTGTTGTATTGCCTGCCCTTTGCAACTATTATACCTCCTCGACAACTGCCAGTGGGATGGGCATATCTTGCGACAATTTGCCACTCTTGTTTCATTATCATTTGGCTGCTTAGTATTCAGGTGAGCGATATAGGACCATCATGGTCCTCATGTTATAGGCTTCTTACACAGGGTTGTTAAAAGTAGGGATTGTATGGTAAAGTGTTAATACAGTCTACTTCATTCTGTTTATACCATTACCGCACAATCCCTACTTTTGATGACCCTAAGAAAGGAGCCTTTAAAAAACATTGTTGGAAAAGGAGAAAATGTGGTAACCAGCATTTTTTCCTTTTCTCACATTGTTTTTTACCCTTTACAAAAAAACTTCAAATATTCACTCACTTTTATTTTGTCGTCTGCAAATGCTTTCGATTTGGACAAACTTAAAAAGTTGTGGTTTGGTAATGAGTTAAAACCTAACAATTTTTCTTTTAATCAGTCAGAATTGAGATTTACAGTCATTTGAACATGTTGAAGTATAGAAATTTAACCCTTTACCCCATAAGGGATTGCTATGGTATCTCTAATTGACCCTAAATAATAGCAAGGATAAAGCCTTTTCTTACGTGTATATGACACCTTTTGATAGTGTAGAAAACATTGTGGCAAAAGGTGAAATTGCTTGTCATGAGCAATTTCACCTTTTACCACAATGTTTTCCAAAGGCTTCTACAATCAATGCGTGGAAATGAGTATCTATGGAGTAAAGGGTTAATAGTGCCACAGATGCTTATTAATCTTATAGCCTTGCATGTACTAGATGCTATGAAGTATTTGTTAAAGGGTTTCAGCAGTATGTGGGATTCAGGTTCAGTTGCCTGGAACCAGTAGCACTCTCTCCAGTAGAGTGGACATCAACGCTGGGATATAAAAAGAGTAAATTCAGCCTTGAAATTCAGGTATCTGAGCAGTAGAGATTGAACATTGAAATTTAAGTACAAACATACTTGCAGATATAAATATTAGTTTAGAGTGCCTCAAGCTTAATTCTACCGCTCTTACAAAGCCCAGTCTTAAGCAGTAGACATTGACGGCTAAATTTTGTGATAAAAATTTCTGAGTTGCAGCCTAGTTGTAACTCTGGTGAATTGAAGCTACAGAGGGGTTAAAGCAGAGCTGGAACTCCTAGGTTCCGACCGACAAGCTGACTCCTATATACCCCCAAACAGAGTTTTGGGGGGTATAATAATAGTCTCGATTGTATCTCAAGCTGCAGGAGAGGGATCCGGGACCATCATGGTCTTCTTGTAATAATTTAAGTCCTATACTTGTGGGGTATTGTCGAGGTGACACTACGAAAACCGAAGTATTAATTTGATTTTGTAGAGGAACCAACACACGATGTTGGTGCGTAACACATTCCTAGTTAACATGACATTTCTGCTGAGAAACACTAGTGCATTGGTCACCAGTGATTATGGCGGTCATCGCATTAACCAGCTTTCCTGGGTAACAACCCAGTAGTCAAATGGCTAACTACTTTCGCACTTGATTCAGGGACGGGAGAAGAATGATCTTCAAAATCAATGCCTGAGGTTAAATCACCACATGGGAGACATACTAGGACAAAATTGATGCTCTACAAACTGAGCGGACCATGGAGGCTTTATAGTTGCATTGTATTACCTGTTATAATGCAATGAGGAGTGAGATTTTTAACATGTGATATAACATATAAGTTGCACTGATGACTGTGACTAATTTACATGTAAATAAATTATTTCAGAGAAACGCAGTAAAAAAGAACCTTGGTCAAGAAGTGCAGAGGAATTTTTGAGGAATGCATTTAAAAGCTACCTTGCCAGACCAGCGACAAGTGTCCATAACGCAGACATAATGATGGCTCAGAACACATGCCCTAAACTATCTTCCAGAACAATGGCTCAGATAAGATCGAAACAACATGAAGTTTGGAAAATCAAAATGATATACTGTATAACTTAAGTTGTGAAACAGGAACTGTGTAAAATGAGTTGTGTAACAGAATTGTGTAAACAGGAGCTAACTGCAGCTTCTGAATTTGTATTGAACGTATGATTTGAACTTGTGATTCTTTCAAATTGTGTTCTAATGTTCATATCATGTTCTAGTGTTCATTAACAGCTAATATTAAGATTTTTGGCAGTTCAAATGTTTCCATTGTGAAATGTACCTGGTTGAGGACTGTGGCATTTGATTATATCTTTTTCCTATCCGATTGTTTCGGGAATTATGCTAATGCAAGATATCCATGAAATTTTATTTTCGTGGCATAAGTAAATATTACAATAAATAATTGTAATAATGATTCTACAACCCGATCATGGAACTTCAAGCAGCACAATTGATAACACTGTGTAAAAGCTTCAGGAGGGTAGTGCATTGTACAACATTTGGTTATTTCAACATCCAGTCCTATTTGAAGGTAATAAAAAAAACTTTAAAGGAATCAAAGGTTTTCATCGGGAAAATGTCTGCATCTATTTTGTTCTGACATGTGCACCATGTTTTGTATCAGTGTGCGCCTTTCAGTAGGGCTCCGTACCGGTACTCGATATATATCGAAAACCGGTATATTACGTTCGATAGATATATCGGATCGAACGTTTCTGTATCGAACAAAATATCGATCATCAAAAGAAATAACCGTAAAGCATATAAATACCCAATTTAGTTGTTTTATCGGCGAAATTCATTGCGAGTTTACTTTCATATTATCAATTCCCGGAAAATCAAATCATACAACCGGTAATTCGGATAGTTTCGGACAGATTCCTTGACACTTACATGACCGAGATGTTAGGAACTTGAGACTTGGGGGTACTTCGTTGATCGACCAGGTAATTTTTTCATGCGATTCCAAAAGTGTATATTCGTTGTCTATTTTTGTAACATTGTCAAGCAAATATAGATATAATGATGAATGATTTTGAATAACAGCAAAACATGAACAAATTAGACGTCATTCATATTTAAATCGCCTTCATAAAGAGCATAACGATGTATCTACGGACTGTACTTTAATTACAAATCGAACACGTCCTACTATTTAGTTCGTCTGCATTCTGAAGAAATATGCCGCCCCCAAAAAGCAAAGTTTGGCAGTATTTTAACAAGACCGTCGATGGTGCGGAGTGCAAGTTATGCAGCAAAAAGGTCATTAGTAAAGGGGGTAACACCACAAATCTAGCTGTCCATTTAAGACGAGCACACAAGATCGAATGCACCCCTCATCCATCCGTCGCAGGTTTGTACCCGAGTAAATCATTTCCAAATCTGACACTTAATTCCCGATTGTAGATCTAGTTAGATTTCATATTAATTTAGGCCTACATAATTATGAACTTTCAATACAATCTAGAAGTGTTAAATTTGCGGTATTTTGTTTTTCAGGTATGCTGAAAAAAGTTGCTCCTACAAAACAGACATCGGCAACTGCGACTTTAAGTTTGACTGAAGCTATGTCAGTCGAACCTCCCATTCACATGGACAGTGATGAAATGCCTGCACTACCAAAGATGAAAGACTGCAGTAGCGATTCTAATATTGAAAGTGGCACCACCATCTCACAGACAACTGAGACAAGAACTGACCAGGTAAATCTATACACATGCAGCTACAATAATCACTTTTGTCGTACAGCCAGTTTTAAAATGCTTACTGTATTGGTCTTCTGACTTTGTATTTTAAGAAGTTTGGATTTGAGTTCTATGTGTAGTTATGGAAGAATCAACTTGCTGTAGGTATTTTTTTCCCCTGAACAAATTGCTAGGGTCATTTCATAGAATGGTTTCCTTGTTTCTAGGAACTCTTCAGCTTTCATGACGTCAGAGACTTTAAAGTCTCTGTAAACAGAGATGAATCTAGGGATTTTCAGTGGAGGGGCAGCTCCCCCATGGACTTCAAAACTGGGCGGAATTTCAAAATCACATGGAACAAAACGTCATGGTGCGAAAGATTTAGGGTACGAAATGTCATGGCGGTTATGTTCGAGTTATTTCCCCTGTACTGCCATGGTAACAAGTAAACAAATTACGATGCATCTGATACCGAATCAATCCAATGTCATATTTTGTGTTGAAATTGGAAAGAAATCGGAAAGCACAAGCATGTACTCTATTGTTCTTCATCTAGAAATCAAACAAACAAAAAAAAAAAAACCTGCGCAGCACGCATTTTAGATTGCGGGTACCACCGTACCGACAATTTCTTTCGCGGACACTCACTCATCAAGTTAAAGAAATAGGCCAGGCCAGAGCAAAGTGACGTGAATTCTGCGATCGCGCGCCCTAGTTTCATCTCTGCACTCTCTATTCAAAATAGCGTTCGAACATAAGACAGGTTGATTTTTTTCTTTCTTACATATTCAAGGTATTACTGCTACCCAGCCAAGGCAAGTCGGAAATCAGCATCTGGGATCGAGCTAGAACGGCGAAGTTAGACAGTGCAAAGCAGCAAAGAATTACCCGTATGATGGCTGTGTATTTAGTGAAAGACATGCGCCCTTTCTCAACAGTTCAAAGTGTAAATTTCAGGTAAGAGAGTCGGGGGAAAAGCAAGCTATGGCTTATTTTAGTCACTTAAAATACAATGCATACCACATTATCAATAATAATTCAATAACAAGTAAAATCTTGTTCATTCATTCTAGATCTAGTATGATTCTATTAAGTTTTGGAAATTTGAGTGATTTAAAAAAAAATAGAAGACATGTCAAATCCTTTTCATTGATGTGTCTGTGTGTATTATATGTGTTTAATCTTTGTTTGCCACTAGTCTACTTTAATTGCCACATTTAAATTCTGTTTCAGAAATATGATCCATGCCATTGATGCCAGGGTTGTGATTCCAAACAGTGACACATTCAGTCAACGTATAATTCCATCGTGGTACAACATTGAAGTGGCTAAACTAATGGAGGAGCTACAATCTACAAAACATGTTTCTTTAACCTCTGACTGCTGGACATCTAGGACTACTACTCCATATATGACAGTTACAGCTCATTTTCTTGATGAAAATTATGACCTAAAATCAAAAGTTTTACAAACACGGGTATTAGATGAGAGACACACTGGAGAAAACATATCAGTGGCCTTAAACTCGGTACTTCAATCATGGAAAATTGATGACAAGGTTAGTGTCATAACAACAGATAATGCAAGTAATATGGGGCGTGCAGTCCAGGTATCTGACATACCTTTGCAAATAGGCTGTTTTGCGCACACGCTTGATCTTGCAGCAAAAAAAGCTGTTGAAGTAGCCAAGCCTCTATCGAAACATATGAAGCCCGTTATAAATTTCCTGCATAGAAGTCACATTGGTGCTAAAGTTATCAAAGAGAAACAGGAGGCCTTGAATGTACCAACACACAAACTGATAACAGACATTGAAACTAGATGGAACTCAACCTATCTAATGTTTGAACGCTATTTTGAACAGAGAGTGGCGATACATGCAACTTTTATGGACAAACGATTGGAAGCCCATAAGTCAGTTTACAGAGACTTTAAAGACTCTGAAGTCGTGAAAGCTGAAGAGTTTTTAGAAACAATGAAACCGTTTTATGAAATGACCCTAGCAATTTGTTCAGAAAAAAATCCCACTGCAAGTTTGATTCTTCCACTTTGTGACAAAATCCTCAAACGATGTGAGCCAAATGACAATGATTCCGACTTTACAAAGCAGTTGAAAAAGGCAATTGGTGACAATTTGTCCAAACGGTATAATGAAAAACCTGTTCGAGACTATTTACTGAAATGTACTGCCTTAGATCCACGAATGAAACTGAAGAGTATTGTCCAAGAGTCTACATGGCAAATATTGTCTGAAGAGATTGTTGAGTTGCTGGTATGTACCATAAATTAAACTATAAACCCATTACCACACAATCCCTACTTTTGACGCCCCTGAGAAAGAAGCCTTTTGAAAACACTGTGGGAAAAGGATAAAATGCTGGTAACCAGCATTATCTCCTTTTCCAAAGTGTTTTCTACTCTTCCCAGAACACATTTCTATTTTTCAGTCACCTTTATTTTGTCGTCTTCAAATGCTTTCAGTTTAGACCAGTCTAAAATTTTCTCGTGTGGTAAAGAGTTAAAGAATCCTTCTTCTACTAACCTAGCCGTGAGTGTGTGGTTTATTCATGGTATCAAGATTTAGACAGAATTTCCTTCTCAGTTTGTAGAAACTGGGTGCAATACTTATGAAAACATCAGCTTTTCTTTCAAAGTTTGCATCTTGTTTTCAGGAGCTAGAAGAGATGGTAAGAGACAGTGATGTTGTTAAGAAAGAGGAAGAAGAATTTGAAACAGAGGCATCGCCATCACCCAAGAAGAAGGCTAAGACATTGATGGAGACCTTTCTAACCGATGACGATGATGACGAAATTACAGTGACATCTGTCTACAAGCGAAGCCACCAGGAAATGGCAGCTGATGAAATCAAGGCCTATAGGGAGATGCCTAAGCATGCCAACCCTCTGCTTTTTTACCAATCAAATCGCTACCGACTCCCACATCTGTACATATTAGCAGCTAAATATGTAATTGCTCAGGCGACATCAGTGGCATCTGAGCGGGTGTTCTCGACTTCTGGGGACATTCTGTCGGCAGAAAGGTCTTGCCTAGATGCAGACGCACTAGATGCAATGATATTTTTGAAAAAAAATGCTAAAGCTGCAGACTTTATTGTGTAAAACTTACTGAAAAGCATCCTAAACGTTAAATAAAGAAGAACAAACACAGTTTCCTCTTTTTTTCTTTCTTTTATTGAAAATAGAAATATCATATGATATATCGAATATCGATCATTTTGTATCGATACAAATATCGTATCGATCAAACTGACCGATACGGAGCCCTACCTTTCAGTCGATTAGTTATGATAAATGGGTCCTGTGTGGCTCAGTGGTAAGGTGATCGGGGGGTCCCGGGTTCGAGCCTCACTAGCTCCACTGGTTTTTTTCAGAGAAGTGTCCTTGGGAAAAACAC
Source organism: Tridacna crocea (assembly GCA_943736015.1). Classification (NCBI taxonomy): domain Eukaryota; kingdom Metazoa; phylum Mollusca; class Bivalvia; order Cardiida; family Cardiidae; genus Tridacna; species Tridacna crocea. The sequence continues at coordinate 30,079,841 of OX031070.1, forward strand.
TTCAGAGCCTAGCCTAGTACTGGTTAAACCAGGGAAACATGAATATGTGAACTGTCGCCGTGATATGACTGAAATAACGTTGAAAGCGGCGTAAAACACTATTCAAACAAACAAAGTTATGATAAATAATATTTTTTTTTTTGGCATTGCAGGACTATGAAGCAATCAAAATTGTGATCGGATTAAATATAGCAGAAATATAGCCCCTTTTGAGCTCACCTGACCACGAAGTGAACTATTGTGATGGCCTACTGTCCGTCGTACGTCATCAACATCTATTCGTAAACCACCAAGCCAGCCCGGCTGTGTAGCTCAGTTGGTAGCGTTTCTGACTCGTGATCCGGAGGTCCAGATCCGGTTGGGCCAAACTTCTTTCCGACTTTTCGCCTCTCAACTCTGATTATGTTCAAGTGAGAAAGCAGTCAGCAGCTTGCAAAGAAGTTACATAAATACTGGTGTAAGCCAGGAAAGGTAGGTAGGTGCACTGACCGCTGCGATATGACCAAAGATCTTAAACTCCAATCAATCAATTAATCAATCAACCACCATACCAGTTTCAACCGAACTTTACAAAAATGATCCTTAGGTTGTCCAGATAAAAAAAATGTCAAAGGAAAAAAATTGTCCAGTAATAGTTGAAGAGTAGCCATTTGAATTGTTCTTTGGATTTTTCTAATGAATGAATGAATGAATGGTGTTTTATGGCCCGTCGACAACTTAGGTCATATTGGGCGCACTTACATATAAAATCATGCATCTACTTTAAGTTATACTGTGAAACAGATGAGAAATAATAAAGAAGCAACCTTGTTTACAGCGTAAAAAGGTAACTTTGAATAGGTCAATAGGCCTTAAAATATAATACTTATAAATTAAACAACAAAATAAATATTGAGAAACAGGGCTTCCCTATTTACTCATACATTTTAATAGAATCCCCTTAAAGGAGGGAGGACAATGTTTAAGATCGTCAGTAAAAAGAGAAATGTCAAAAAAGTAAAACTAAATCTTCTTAAAAAGGTTAACTTCTTTTAGAAAATCGAATAGTGATTCTAATTCCACAGTATCAAACAAAGCTTTTAAACTGTCAACATGAAAGTATTTATCCCTGTACGTTGCAAGATCTGTGCACTCTATCAGTAAATGCTTGAAAGAAAAAAATGTATTGCACGGGATACAATGTCATACAGGAGGCTCTTCTCCTTTGAGAAGATATGAGTGCTTCATATGGGTATGACCTATTCTCAAACGGGCCAAAATAATTTCCTCTCGACGGTTTGACCGTAAGCCAGGGAGCCATTCACTTGTATTTGGCTTGATAGCGAATAGTTTATTCTCTTGATTTGAAGGATCGTTCCAAGATCTTTGCCAAACACCATGAATAAAAGTATTAATAAGAGGTTTAAAATCACTGAAAGGAACTTTAAAAGGTAAAATTTCTAGTGATAATGCGTCCTTGGCAGCTTTATCTGCCTCTTCATTACCACTAATACCAATATGGCTGGGGATCCAGCAGAAAACTATATCAGCTCCTTCGCATAATCTGGACAGTTTCTCAAGGAGATTGACTACAAGCAGATTATCCGTTTTCTCGCCCTCAAGTGCTTGCATAACTGATAAAGAATCAGTGTATATAATGTATCTCCAATAGCCATGTTGTTCAATATGTTCAATATGGTTGAGAGCAAGGTCAATTGCTTTTAGCTCCGCAGAGAAGATAGACGAATTGTTAGGTAATCGGAACTGATAAAATTCACCGTCAAGGATGGCAGCTGAAGCAATTTTTTCCCCATCTTTTGAACCATCTGTATAAATTTCTTCGTGAGTATAATATTGTTCTTTGACTTCAAGGAATTTATTTTTGAAAATCATCGTATCTGTAGTAGCTTTCCTATCTGAAGCTAGATTATAAAGATAGGTTGGACTTTTGGAAGTCCATAAAGGAACTTACGAAATCCTATGGCTTGCTACATCCCCAAGATCACAATCAAGGCAATTAATATCCGCTTCACAGCGTAAACTAAAAGGAGGTATAACTTTCTCTCTTTTTAAAAATTCATCCTTGTACAATGGTTTAAATACTATTTCATGAGTTGGGTTGTCAGGATTTGATTTTAACTTCAAGTAATATTGTAAGGAGAGTTTCTTCCTGCGTAGATTTAGAGATGGTTCATTAGCTTCAGCATATAAACTATTGACGGGAGATGTCCTGAAAGCGCTAATCGCAAACCTTAGTTGTGAATAGAATCCAACTTGCGAAGGTACGATTGTCGGGCTGAGCCATATACGACACAGCCGTAGTCTAACTTGGATCGGACAAGTGATCTATATAGTCTTAGTAAGACTTTTCTGTCGGCTCCCCAGTCCATGCTGGAGACAACTCGTAAAAGATTAAGAGCTTTTTGGCATTTATTACTTAAGTAATTGATGTGTGGAATAAAAGACAGTTTAGAGTCGAATAAAAGACCTAAAAATTTGAATTCAGTAACGACTTCAATTTGTATCCCATCTAATGTAAGCTCAGGATCCAAGTGTAATTCTCTTGATTGGCAGAAATGCATGCATTTGGTCTTTGTTTTAGAAAATTTAAAACCATTTTCTTTTGACCACTTGCTTAAATTATTCAGTACTTGCTGTAACTGCCGCTCTTTTGTATGCATATGCTTGGATCTGTAACAAATACAGAAGTCGTCAACATACAAAAAGCATTCCACGCCAGGGCACACAGACTTCACAATATTGTTGATTTTGACACTGAACAGCGTAACAGAGAGAATGCTTCCCTGGGGAACGCCCATTTCTTGTTCATGAAGGTTTGAGAGAGTATCTCCAACCCGGACTCTAGACTGACGTTCATTCAAAAATGCCGAAATGAAATAAGCAAGGCGACCTCTTACACCGAAATCATGGAGGTCGTTCATGATTCCATACTTCCATGTGGTATCGTAAGCACTTTCGAAGTCGAAAAATACAGAAACAACATGTTCCTTTTTAATGAAAGCTTCGCGAATAAGTTTCGAAGCGAACTAAATGGTCGAGAGTGCCTCTTTGTTTACGAAAACCGCTTTGAACAGTAGCAATAAGTTTGTTTTTCTCTAAAAACCAAACAAGCCGGTCATTGACCATCCTTTCCATGGTTTTGCAAATACAACTTGTTAAGGCTATGGGGCGATAGTTTGTAGGATTTGTGGAGTCTTTACCCGGTTTTGGTATGGGAATTACAATGGCCTCCTTCCAGGAATCTGGGAGAATACCAGTATGCCAGACTTGATTAAAAATGCAAAGTAGACAGTCGAGGGATCGAAATGGTAAATGTTTCAAAAACTGGTAATGGATGTCGTCACATCCAACAGCAGTGTCATGACACTTCTTTAATGCTTTCATCAGTTCTTTTATAGTGAAATCTTTATTGTAATGTTCATTGTTATTCGACTTAAAATTTAACTTTGTTTTTTCTTTAATGTTTTGAAATTTCTGAAATGCTGTCGAATAATTTGAAGAAGAGGATTTCTCTGCGAAGGTGTCAGCTAGGACATCTGCAATATCTGCTTTTGAGGTGACGACATCATCACCAACATTTAAGTGTCCAACATTTGATGAGCAGTTTTTGCCGTTAATTTTCCGGATCATGTCCCATGTCTTTTTGACAGACGATCTAGAATTTAATCTAGACACGTACTGTCGCCAAGACGCACGTTTACTTTGCTTGATAGTCCGACGTGCTTTTGCACGAGCAATTTTAAACTTTGAAAGATTTTCCTGAGTTGGTCTCAGGTTAAATTGTCTGAGAACAGATTTTCTTTGTGTTATAGCCTTTTTGCAATCATCATTAAACCATGGCTTGTTTGGGTGCTTTGGATTTGTCGAAGTTCGAGGAATTGACTTTTCAGCAGCCGAATAAATCAAGGAAGTGAAGAGCTCAGCAGGATTTTTACAATCTTAAAAAGCACTGGGATGAATTGTTTGTTCGCAATGAATTCTGAATTGTTCCCAATTCGATTTGTGAAGTTGCCAACGTTGAGGACGTTGTTGTACTGAAGGTCCTACTTCCGATACTTTTATCGGGAAGTGATCACTTCCATGAAGGTCATCACAAACGTTCCAGTTAAAATCTAGAACAATTCCAGGGCTGCAAATAGTAAGATCCAGTGATGAGTAAGAACCAGTAGCAGGATGAAGATAGGTTGAAGACATCATTTAGCAGAATAAGGTCGTGCTTCGTGATAAAATCCTCAATAACTCGACCCTTGTCATTTCTATCTGAACATCCCCATAATGTATGGTGGGAATTAAAGTCTCCCAGTATAACGAAAGGCTCTGGCAATTGATCTACAAGATTATCGAGTTTCTTGACATCAATAGGCAAGCTAGGTGGACGATAGATAGAACACAAAGTAATAGTCTTATTCAGGGTAATGTTAACCGCCACAGCTTGTAAAGAAGTTTCAAGCTTGATAGGATGATGAGGAACATTGTTATTCACAATCTCGGCAACATCTCCTGAAGCTTTATCTGTACCACTTAAGTTTTTCAAGTAACTAGAGTGATACTTTAAATTAAAGTTGTCACAGTCTTTAAGAAATGTCTCTTGTAAGCAAAGTGCTACTGGTTTCTGTTCGTTTACTAAAAGGTTTAGTTCTTCAAAGTTGGCTTTAATACTACGACAATTCCATTGCAGAATGTTATTACTCATTGCTAGATTTAAGGTAAAGTACACACCACAAAGCAATGGAAGTATGTGTTTATTCATCTTTTGTTGTTGAGTTTGATGATTCTTCCTTGCTTGTTTGTATTTGACTCTGCTTGTGAGTCGTCTGCTTCCATGTCTTCATCAAGACATTGGAAGCGGTTAAAATTTTGTATTTCATCATCGGATCCTTTCGGAAACCGATCTGGTTGAACCTTTTTTGGCGATTTGTTGCGACTTGATGTTTGACTTAATGTTTTATTTCCTCTGATACTTTCAGTTGGCTTTTGAGTTTTTTTACTAGCAGATTCTTGTTTTGTCTGATTAACTGTTTATACAGCGACATCGACAGTTTGTGTTTGAGCGTCTTTTCCCTCTATAGGTGTGCCATTCCTTTTGGTAACTGTAGAATAGAGGTTCGCTAGAGTTAATCGACTGTCCACAATTTTTCTTGCTTCGGGAAACGATAGACTTTCTTTGTACTTGATGGTTACGATTTCTTTCTCTCGTTTCCAAACTGGACATGTTCGCGATGTAGCTCCATGTTCACCGCCACAATTTGCACATTTTATGTGATTTTTACAGTTCGATTAATCACGAGTACTAGCCACTTCACCACAATGTCTACAGAGACCCTCAGAACTAGCTTTTGTACATTTACGTTCATGATGCCCGTATTTGTAACAAGTGTAACATTGAAGTGGATTAGGAATACATAAGTCCACACCCACATTCAAATAGCCAACTTTCAAGGATTTTGATAAAATTGCAGAGTTAAAGGTAATGACAATCGTGTTGGTCTCTCGCTTTATTCCGTCTCTATACACTGTTATACGTCTTGCAGCTGTAACGTGTTGGGTAGAGAGTTCTTGGGCAATTTCTTCTTCCGATACACCTGCAAGATCTGGGCATCGAATGATTCCACGTGTTGTGTTTAAACTCCCGTGCGGAGAACATTTGGCAGGGATTTGAAAGAAGTGCTTAATTTTCATAAGGTTTTCTGCATGTTTTGGTTTCTCTACTTCAACTAATAGCGAGCCAGAGGAGAGCTTTTTAATTGATTGAGGTGAACCAGCAATAGACAACAGAACCTTTTGAATTACAAAAGGTGATAGTTTACTTAGTGGCTGATCAGGAACAGTCGATTCTATCAGTAAAAAGCGAGGAAAAGGAGAGGTCGATTGAGTGATTTCAGAGTCGGCATCAAGTTGGTCGCGTGTTCTTTTTTTGTTTTGGGGATCCATGGTTAAAGGAAAAGTGTTCATCATCCATGACCCCACCCACCGCAGAGTCCAACAAGGGGATATGGCTAATGGAGCGGGTATCCAGCTCCCCATACCAGGGTTACATGGATGGTATACTCAGATGCCATGAATAAGTCGAAGCGACAAAGAAAAAACATGGATAGTACCCCAGATCAGGGATTTACCATGGCAATCAAAGTCTCAACGAAAAATCCACATCACCCAATTACCCCATAAGCCTATATGAGACCAGGACTTTAAAGTACGTATCAAAGTAAAAGGTAAAAAGGCACTTTTCAAGCAAACAATAATAATGGGTTTAATACGTTAGAATATTCCATCAAGAATGAAGACCAGATGGAGTATGGCAGTAAAACAGGAAAAAGGTATCAAATATTCCAAGTTTGCTTTAGATTCAGAAATTTTGAGTTTCAAGCAGTATAGCAAGACGCATGCAGAAAGGAAGCATCTGTATACAGATGCCTTCCCCCCATACAGCTCCACCAAAACATTACAGATATAAATAAAATGTCCCCAATCTTAAAACGACCAGCCGATTGCACTAGACCGGGCCCATCTAGGCTCTCGTTTACACAGAAGCCGAGGCCAAAGCAGTGTGTTAGAGAGCTTGAGATCCCTGAGCTCCCCTCAGCTGCCAGGACCCTCTTTTCCTGCTTACGAGTCTCCACCCACGGCAAACAGGCGGGTCCATTGGTAGGGTCTTACCACTCTGCAGGACGGCAGTCGGCGAATTCTATCCCCCGTCCGGCTGGGGACTTAGATTTTTCTAGTATGTGTGATTCAGCCCATATCTTTCATTGGATCCTTCTGAAATTTGCACAGATCTTTTGTTTCACCAAGGGCTTTAAGCCTGATGAAAAGGAAGAAAACCTTTTAATATTTTTTAGGAAGGAAGCAGTTTTAAATTTTTAGTAAAAGGAGAAACTCTTATCACATGCAATTTCTACTCTTTCACCAATATTTTAAGAAAAAATAATATGTCAGAAATGTTATGCAAAAGATTATTGGATAAATGATTAATCTATATTTTCATGGGACACAAAGAGTGGAATGGAACGGGAACACTCATTTCAGGGAATGGGAATGATTGGAGTGGAATGGCATTAATAGTGTAAAATTTATGATGTTTTGACTTGTATATTACTGTAAGCATTTTGAATTATCCTTGTGATTCAATAGATTTTCATGTATAGTGTACAGGTATATTTGTTGCAGATGCTTTCAATTAAGAGGACCCTAAACAACTGCATATCATAGAAAGGGATGATATCAAAACTTGCAGAGTTAGTAGAATATGTTTTGATAAAAGAAAAAATAGCTCGTAATAAGCATTTTTTTTTTGTGAAAAATGTTTATAGATACTGTCTTCTTCGTGGTATTAATATGTTGTCTGTATCAGGGAAAAGATTGTGCCTTCTGAAATGTGCAAGAAAGTCACAGCTTGCTAATTAACCCTATACCAGACAACGATTTTAGGTTTCTTCCAAATTGAAAGCTTTTGAAGAAGACTTTATGTGGAGAAAACGGAGGAAAGTGATCCAAATATGTAGAAAACATTGTGGAAAAGAGAGAAAAAAACAATTTCTCCTTCCTCACAAATCTCACGTTGCATACTTAAGGGTCATGAAAATACTGGAATTTGGGGAAATACGTAAAATTGCAGCATTTAGGTAAAAGTAAAAAAATTCTCATATCAACTTTTCAATGGTTTCATGTACCATTTGCATATCAAATAGAAATTCTGAACGATTTTCCATACTTGTACAAAATTTAAAGATGTCTGCTACAGAATTTTAAAACAAGAGGGCCATGATGGCCCTGAAATCGCTCGCCTGAGTCTATTGACCAAACATGAACCATCTAGTTTCCCAGTGACCTAGTTTTTTATCAGACATTACCCATCATCAACCACTTTTGAGATATCAATAAGACAAACAATTTGACCAAGTTCACCCCCGGTCTCACAGACCCCGATTTCCAAAATAATCGTAGTGCTTCGGGAGAGCGCATTTTCTCCGATTTACCACGAATTCAAGGCGTTTGTCTCCGATCATCCTTGGACGAGGGGTATTTTTAGACATACATCGGTGTGTTCCCGATGGGCTGCGAAAAACTACGATGCGATACGATGTCCCGATTTCTTACTACGATGCACAAAGATTTACTGCGACATTCGCCGACAGATCCGAATGGACTACGAGTTTCAAATCTTATTTCAGGATTATGCCCCAATTTCATCCAATGGGTATTAATTCCATGATTAACAGCAAAAAAAATCAGTTATCATATGGATATTGGACGTCATCCTCGAAATCATTTTGCAGGACAACTGGCTGATCCGGCATAAAATCAGGGTCAGGTTAGTTCTCTGTGGTTAATGGTGGAGCTTCGGTGCTCGATGGAGGAGGCATATCTGTTGTAGCTGACTGCTTTTTCTTCGAAAGCCCCCTTTTTGGTCCCATTGTATCGAAGTATAGGGCAGCGTCTCGTTCAAAGGTTTGGAAAAAATCTGCAAATGAATTGTTTTCAAAGTTGATTTGCCTTTTTATACCAATCGAAATTCGGGGTACTTCGTAGTACTACGGGATGGTATCTTAGCAGTTCGTAGTTATTCGGTGTATGTCGGTGTAGCTCCTGATGCTAGTCGCGTATCTCGTCTTAGTTAATCGGCGAGAATCGGGAGTTACTCGGAGTACATCGGCGTTATTCGGGGTTCATCGCCGAGGTAGGTACATATGTACGCCGAAATAGGACCGAATAATGCCGATTTGCTTACTACGAACAACGACGACTTAGTACGAGGAACACCGAGGTAAGCCGATTTTGGCACGATTTTCCGAATCGGGAGAAAAAAATTTGCGCATGTTGAAATTTTTGTCCCGATTTATTTTTGATCCCGAATTGATGCAGATTTGAGTCACGAGGCACTATGACTCTCCCGAAGCTAGCCGATTTCGCGCAGATTTTGTGAGACTGGGTTGGGTCAATGAGTATAGGACTGAAAATGTGGCCTCTACAGCGTACAAAAAAGTTTTTCTAAGATTTCACCTAGTGACCTAGTTTTGGACCCGACAATTACCCATTATCAAACTTTTTTGAGACATCACCGAAACAAACATTCTGACCAAGTCTGAAGAGTATCAGGCAGAAAATGTAGCCTCTAGAGTCTACACAAGGTCTTTCTAATATTTGACCCATTGACTTAGTTTCTGACTCCAAATGACCCATTTTCAAACTCATTCAGGATATCATCAGGACAAATATTATGAACAAGTTTTAGGAGTATCAGACTGAAAATGTGTCCTCCAGAGCATACAAAAGGTGTTTATAACATTTGACTTATTGATCCAGTTTTTGACCCAATATGACCCATTTTCTACCTCATCCAAGATATTATAAAGGCAAACATTCTGACTAATTTTCAAGAGTGTTGGACTGAAAATGTGGCATCCGGAGCATATACACGGTTTTTCTAAGATTTGACCTGGTGACCTAGTTTTTCATCCCCAATGACCCATTTTCAAACTCGTCTAATATATCATCAAGGCAAACATTCTGACCAACTTACAAGAGGTTTGGACTGAAAATGTGGCCTCTACAGCCTACAAAAGGTTTTTCTAACATTTGACGTTGTGACCTAGTTTTTGACTCCACATAACCCATTTTAAAACTCGTCGAAGATATCATAAAGGCAAATATTCTGACAAACTTTCAAGAGTTTTGGACTGAAAATGTGGCCTCTAGAGCGTACACAAGGTTTTTCTAAAATTTGACCTAGTGACCTTGTTTTTGACCCCACATGACCCATTATCGAACTTGTTTGAGATATCAAGACAAACATTCTGACTAACTTTAAAGTGATTTGGACTGAAAATGTGGCCTCTAGAGCGTACACAAGGTTTTTCTAAAATTTGACCTAGTGACCTTGTTTTTGACCCCACATGACCCATTTTCGATCTTGTTTGAGATATCATCCAGGCAAACATCCTGACAAATTTTCATAAATATCCGACTGAAAATGTAGCCTTAAGAGCTTACACAACTTTTTTTCTAAGATTTGACCTAGTTTTTGATCTGGCATGACCTAAACTCGTCCTAGATTACATCGAGGAAAATATCCAGACTAACTTTCATGAGTATCGGACTGAAAATGTGGCTTCTGAAGCGTACACAAGGTTTTTCTAAGATTTGACTTACTGACCTACTTTTTGACCCAACATGAACCATTTTCGGACTTGTCCGAGATATCATCAAGACAAACATTCTGGCCAACTTTCAAGAGTTTGGACTGAAAATGTGGCTTCTAGAGCGTACACAAGGTTTTTCTAAGATTTGACCTAGTGACCTAGTTTTTGACCCGATATGATACATTTTCAAACTCGTCCAGGATATCATCCAGACAAACATCCTGACCAACTTTCATGAGTATCGGACTGAAAATGTGGCCTGTAGAGCGTACACAAGGTTTTTTCTAAAATTGACCTAGTGACCTAGTTCTTGACCCGACATGACCCATTTTCAAAGGTGTCCGCGATATCATCTAGGCATACATTTTGACCAACTTTCAGGAGTTTTGGACTGAAAATGTGACCTCTAGAGCGTACACAAGTTTTTCTAAGATTTTACCTAGTGACTTAGTTTTTGACCCGACATGACCCATTTTCGAACTCGTCTGAGATATCATGCAGGCAAACATCCTGACGAATTTTCATGAGTATCAGACTAAAAATGTGGCCTCTAGAGCGTTCACAAGGTTTTTCTAAAATTGACGTAGTGACCTCGTTCTTGACCCCACAGGACTCATTTTCGAACTCGTCCGAGATATCATCTAGGCAAACATCCTGACCAACTTTCATGAGTATCGGACTGAAAATGTGGCCTCTAGAGCGTACACAAGGTAAAAAGTTGACGACAGACGACGTACGACGGACACAGCACGATCACGTCCTAGTTTGAGCGCAAACCATGGTTTGACTATAGTTTTCCAAGTGCGCATGTCTAGATTCTATAGTCGAGAAAAAATGCAACAAAATGGCGAACTTCAGGCCATTTCATCGACTGATGTTAACTTTTATGGATTTAACATTGATTTGGCAAAATACCTACAATTGAAAAGCTTGCAATCTGATAAAAGTTTAAGAAATTTAACACTTGTGTATAAATTGTCCTCAAATATTTCCACGGCGAGCAAATTTTAATCCATTTATAATTCCTATATTGTCAAAACCGACTTCCATCACAACAGTCTCGTGCTTACTCACCTTTAGACCGCCATATTGGTTCTAGACAGACCTTCCCAAACTCGTGAGTTCGACCATAGTCCGGGAATGACGTCACTATGGTCAAACCAGTAACAGTTTTCGCGAATTATAGTCGAAGTATAGTGTCTATAGTAAGCGCTCGAACTAGGCCCACAACAGCTCAAAAAAGGGGGGTGGCAGCTGTAGCTCCTCTGTCACACAGTTCAATGAAATGGTCTGCTGTAGTATCCATGGACCTTTTTGTTGTCTTGCTGTGACTTAATGCATTTCTACAAGAGAGATCTTTTGAAAACCTAATGGCCAAAGAAGACATTGCTCAAAATGAGCAATATCACCCTAAGTCATAAGATTTCAACCTCCTTTTACAGTCATATAAACATTCTGAGCTTTTTTTTTAGCTATCTACACGTACAGTTTTGCAGCAGATTTGTTAACTTATTACCCTTTTCCAAAGGACAAACTTTTAGACTCTTCCATTTAGATGAAAATTTAAAACCTGTTTCATATGAATTGTAGATGCCTGCATTGTGGGAAAAGAAGTACTTGTTTATGATGAACATTTTCTCCTTCTCCCACAATCCTTCTATGATATCAGAGGATTGTAATCATTAATATCGCATTAATTTTTTTTGTATGTAGACTCTTTCCTTTTGGAGGAGAGCCCAAAAGTATCAACTGGTAACGTGTTAAGCTGTAAAAGTGTTTTACCTGCTTACGAATGTGAAAAGGGCCAACAGACTTGCACTTTTCCGTACATCCGAACTGGTTAAGTTTTGCGCTAAAGTCCATTTCCTTGAACTATATGCAGGTTGGGCATCTGCGTATTACAGAAACAATTCCTAGTTTTTTGCTCTGCTGGCCAAAGGCCACACAAGCTTGGTTTCCGTTAGAATTTTTAGCTCAACTGAGCACGTTGTGCTCAATTGGAGCTTTTAGGATCATCCGCCGTGCGTCAGTTCGTCTTCAACAATTCTTTAAACATCAACTCCTCCTAAATCGCTGGGCCAATTCGGACCAAACTTGGCTGGAATGTTCCTTGGGAGGTCATCTTTATAAAATGTACAAAAATTTAATTCCGTGAAAAAATCTGGTTGCCATGGCAGCAAAATGGAATTTTTTAACACATTCTTTAAAAATCTTCTCTGAAACCGCTGGCCAGATTTTAAAGAAATGATCCTTGGGTTACCCTTTTAAAAAATTGTACGAAATTTTGACCCGTCAAGAAACATGGCTCTGGTGAATAGGGGCTACTTGCAATATAGGGAAATGAAGAAATTCTTAAAAGTTCTTTTTCTCTGAAACCGCCGGTCAGATTTTGAAATCATTTCATAGAGATGTTCCTTGGGAGACCCTTTTCAAAACTAGTTCGTGAAATTTTGATTCATCAAGAAACATAGCTCATGAATTGGGGCTTCTTGCACTATAGGGAATTGAAGAAATTCTTAAAAATTCTTCTTCTCTCAAACGGCTTGTCAGATTTTGAAATAATTTCAAAGAGATATTCCTTGGTTTTCCCTTTTAAAACTGTTCGTGAAATTTTGATTCGTCAAGAAACATGGCTCTGGTGATTGGGGGCTACTAGCACTATATGGAAATGAAAAAATTTCTAAAAATTCTTCTCTGAAACCTGTTGTTAGAAACTAAAATAAATTGCTTGTTTTCACACAGCATACTTCATAGCCAAAAAAGAGTTGCCATTTACTCTGTACCCTAGTATTTTAGAAATACAGTCAAAAAAATGGTGTTGAATTACCTAATAGTTACCTAAAACATCAAGCCTGTAGAAGATTAATGGAGTTTATCTACAGTGACATTCAAGAAAATACAAACAGAATGTGAAAAATGCACGTGTTCTTTCAATAATGTTTGATGGCGCAACAGATGTATCGATATGTGAAAATGAAAGTATGTATGCTCGTGTTGTGGATGATGGAATCCCCCAAAATCTCTTTGTTAAAATCAACAGTGTCGATCATGCTCATGCTGAAGGGTTTTTGGTAGCAATTGAGTCGGGAATGGACAGTGTTGACGATGAAGATTGGAACCGGAAGCAAAAGCTTATTGCAACTGGATCTGACAGGGCAAGTGTGAACCTTGGAAAACGTCATAGTGTTGCTAAACTGTAAAAAGACTAGGTGCCTCATCTGCTGCTATGCACTGTGTCAGTCACAGACTAGTAGAGCTTGATGCGATGAAAGAGTGAGATGCTAAAGTGTTTGCGGACTTGAAATCTGTTCTGCTAAACCTGCACAAGCACTATCATTATAGTGCAAAGGCCTTGAGAGAGCTGCAGACACTGGCTGAGGCAATGGAGGAAAAGATTATTAAACCAGTAAAATTAGAAGGCATAAGATAGATGCCTCACTTGAGCAAAGGCCCAGATGTCCTCCTAAGGAGATATTCTGTATTCATTTCTCATTTTGAGAACACAGTAGAGAGTAAAGTTGGAACAGATGATGTTCAGAGCAGAACCAAGCTAATACTTAGACATCTAAAGACATACAACCTGCTTCATTACATGCACTTTCTCAAGGATGTGCTTGGTATCCTGGGTGAACTTTCAGTGCAATTGCAAAAGGATAGTTGTGGATTACCAGAAGCAACAGCAGCTTTGGAGACAGCATGCCGCCAGCTTGTAGCATTGAAACAAATGTCTGGTGAAAACCTTCAGAATTTCCTTGAGAATGCAGATGATCAGAGAAGATTCAGGGGGGTAGAACTAACACAGCCAACATTAACTGATGAACAGTTTAAGGAGAAACAATCTGCCCTGATTGACCTAGTCGTTGACCATATCACCAAAAGAAATGGTGACATAGACAGCAACCATCTAATGAAGGACATGCAAGTAAATCTTCCAGAGACGGATGCAGAACTGGCAGTATATGGAGAGAATGAAATTAATGCCCTCTGTGAATATTACACTCCTGCCCTGAATAGGATGGGATGTGACTTTCAATATCTGAAGCAAGCTAAGTGGCCTGCCTTGAAAGTACATGTACATATGAAAAGGCAACTAAAGCAGACCAGTGTTCAGGACCTTTATAATAGGGTCTTTACCAGTCTAAACCTGAAGGAAATATTCAAAAACACCATTATGCTTGCTGAAATAATCCTGTGCATCCCTGTTTCAAGTGCAATTTGTGAAAGGGGATTCTCAACGATGGCACGGATAAAATCTGACTGGAGATCACGACTGAATATTAACATGCTAATCTACCTAATGGCAGTCTCAATCCAAGGTCCAGAGGTGAAAGACTATAATGCTGAGAGAGCTTTGGCAATATGGTGGTCAGAGAGCAAGACGGCCAGACTTCAGTGACCCTTATAATGGTTAGACTGCTTAGTTCCTGGTGACATTGTCACAATTTGTGCCTAACAGTATACCAATTCGTATTCCTAATCAGTAACATTAGCCATATACAATTATAGGTATTTGTGGTGAACTAAACTGCTAATCTAGTCATTAAACTTAGAAGAACTTTTTGTGGACACTACTGATTGGAATGTGATATAAATGTTTGCAAGTGTATTTCTTCTGCAACCATCATGATTATATTGAGATTTCTGTGTAATTCAAAAGTCAGGTAGACTTTGCAGCGTGTTTTACGAGTATGTCAGTAAGTAGAACCACTGTTTACTGAGCAACTCTCATATTTCTATCATGAATGCAGACCCAATATTAAACGTGTTCAACAACTTTTTTTTTCTTTGTTACCTAGTACCAACTACCTACAGTTTCATATTTTGTGCAAAACTAGTAAATGTTCAAGGTGAAATAACTTTGGAATAGTTTGGTATCTGCGAAAGGAAACCGCGTAATAATGTATTTCCTAACTTCTGATACAAACAATCGGTCAGGACCAGTGAACATTTGATCAGGGCAAGCAGTATCTGGCAGCAATAAGCCGGATTGTCTGGCAGCAATAAGCCGGATTGTCTGGCAGCCAAAAAAATTAATGTCGAACCCTGTTGAGGTTTAGAAACAACGTTATGAGTTGGATTAAAACGATTCGACGTCAGTTTTAAGATATATTGAAGTGAGAGTTTTTCTCTCCTGTAAGAAAGGGAAGGTTCATTAGCCTCAACATAGAGACTATTGACGTGAGAAGTTCTGAAAGCTCCAAGTACAAGACGCAGACCTACGTGGTGTATAGAATCAAGAATTTTCAGGTAGGATTTACGGGCCGATCCATCGTCTAATTTGGAGCAATTTAAAGACCGGTAAAACCGCAAGAGGACTTTACGGTCTGCTCCCCATTTAAAATGGGAAAGATTAAGAGCCTTCTTGCACTTTTTAGCTCACCTGAGCACAACGTGCTCATGGGGAGATTTTAGGATCTCCCGGTGTCCGTCGTGCGTCGTCAACAATTCTTTAAACATCAACTCCTAAACCGCAGAGCCGATTTGGACCAAACTTGGCTGGAATGTTCCTTTGGAGATCTTCTTTAAAAAAATGTCCACAGAATTTGATTCCGTCAAAAACTCTGGTTGCCATGGCAACCAAATGGAATTTCCTAAGAAATTCTTTAAAAAACTTCTCTGAAACCAGTGACCAGATTTTGAAATAATTTTACAGAGATGTTCCCTGGGTGACCCTTTTCAAAAGAGGTTCGCAATTTTTTGATCCGTCAAAAAAAATGTCTCTGGTGAATTGGGGCTACTTTCACTGTGCAGAAATGAAGAAATTCTTTAAAATTCTTCTTCTCTGAAACCGCTGGTCAGATTTGGAAATACTTTCATAGAGGTGTTCCTTTGATGAGCCTTTAAAAAAAAAAAGTTCGTGAAATTTTGATTCGTCAAGAAACATGGATGTGGTGAATGGGGGTCACTTGCACTATATAAGGAAATGAAGAAATTCTTTAAAATTCTTCTCCTCTCGAACGGCTTCTTAGATTTTGTAAAAATTTCACAGAGATGTCCCTTGGGTGACCCGTTTAAAAATTGTTCGTGAAATTTTGATTCGTCAAGAAGCATGGCTCTGGTAAATGGGGGGGTTACTTGCACTGTATGGAAATGAAGAGATTCTTTAAAATTCTTCTTCTCTCAAACCCGTGGTCAGATTTTAAAATAATTTCATAAGAATGGTCCTTTGGTGACCCGTTTCAAAATTTGTTCGTGAAAGTTTGATCCGTTGAGAAACATGGCTCTGGTGAATGGGGGCTACTTGCACTGTTTCGAATTCTTCTCTGAAACGGCTGGTCAGATTTTAAAATGATCTCACAGAAATGTTCCTTGAATGACCCTTTTCAAAAACTGTTCGTGAAACTTTGATAGATAGGTCAAGAAACATGGCTCTGGGGAAAGGGGACTACTTGAACAGTAAGGAAATTTACAGTTTGCCCTACTTTCTAAACCAATGAAAACGCTGGATTTCGTTCAAAACTGCTTGATTTACACGGCGGGGAATCACGTGAAACAACAATGACCGTTATTTGAAAAAATTCCCCGAATTCAGGTAAGAAAATCTTCAATAATTCCGTTAATACATGACCGATTGGAATTTGATTTGAAGCAGAGAAGGCGGAAGGACTTTAGGGATTTGCTTGATGTGTTAGAATTTTTAAACAACACCTGATAAAAAAGTTATTGACGAGCAAACAATTTTTTTACCCTGGATAATTTGTTTGCTCGTCAATAACTTTAATCATTAAATGGTTGACCTTTATACAGTTGTATCCCGGTTAACGAGAGGCTCCGCCCAGTTTTTTAGCTGGTCTTTGTAGAGTAAATACCAATCTAATGCATACGCTGTAGTAAAAGGGGCGGGCGGGGACTATTCCAATAAATTGCATCATCACCAAAAAAGTGACGTAATTTCCACGTGAATATCGGGACTAAACAACTCGTACTTGACAACGTGGTATTTAACTCTTTACCAAATAACCTCTGGTTTTAACGACCCTGGTAAGGAAATCTTTACCAGGCTGGGAATTTTGGCTTGGGTCCAATTTTAAAACCGTTTGCAGACAACAACTTGGTACTTGCTCAAATAAGAGGATTTGTCTGTGGAAAGAAAAAAAGAAACATACCAGGAAAGGAGAAAATGCTCCTTACAAGCAATTTCTCCTCTACCCGCAATGTTTTCACGCGCCTTCTGCGTCAGGGCAGTAAAAAGAGGGCTTATCTGGTATGGGTTAAAAATGAAACAGATCATGGGCAGTGAGCCACTTTAGAGGGACATGCACACAGTTGTGTTCGCGAGACGTCGTTGTGTCGGGAAAATAATTTTTTTATAAAATTTCTCGTCGTCAACCGGCTCAAAGCATGCATCCATTGCTGAATCTATCGCTTCAAAGAGCATGAAATTCGGCCGATTCCGTACCTTCATCTAACCTCGTCCGTATAACGGTCGTATACATTTGAACTGCGAGTCACGTGATCTAAAACATGGCAGGCCAATGTGATTCCTTTAGCAACGACATAAACGACCTCGATGAAGTTATTCACATCTGTCTATCTGTAGGTTAAAACTTCAATCGGAATCGATAAAAAATTAATGAAGATCTACGAATTGTTTGTCGCCTGAAATATGGTTCGAAAGATTTCGATAGAAAATTAAAACCCAAGTTTTCTTTTGGAAGAGGAGCCTGACAATTTTCAGAACGGTATACCGGCGTATTTCCGGGTGTTCCGATCTGCTCCGCTCCATATCAATCCACTAGATACAGACGAGGGCTATGATGGCTACCATCACCCGTGATATGCCGAATGAGCCTGACTGCAGACATACTGTCCTGAAACTAGTTCGAGAACAACCTGAGTAACAGTTTTAACGCCGTACGACTGAAAATGCACGTACGTACAACCGTCAATCGAAAGAGGCGTGTCGAACCGAGCTTTCTGTCGTTCTTGTATGGCTCTTTCCACCCATCCTTAGCTGTCAGTCAATTAGAAAGTAGGGCAAACTGTAAGTTAGTTATTGATCATATATTTCATTTGTATGAAACTAAATCGTCAGTCGGCTTCGCCTCCCTCCGATTTAATTTCATACAAATGAAATATATGATCAATAACTTATACTAAGAAACTCCTGAAAATTCTTTTCTGAAACTGCTGGTCAGATTTTGAAATGACTTTTACCGATGACCTTTTGAAAAATGCTTTGCAAAATAAATGACTTTGTTTCCAGTGTTTCTATACCTAAAAAAAAATGGCTATGGTCTTCTAAAAAATTCAGGTGAGCGATCCAGGGCCATCTTGGCCCTCTTGTTTTTAAGTGAAGTGATGTGATGAAGGAAGGAATGCTTTCTGTCAAAGATGACCTCAAGAAATCTGAACTCAGAAACGAATTCAACTTTAGCTTTGTCGAAATGCAGTTCAGGATCTGGATAACACACCTCGTAGATTACAGAGGTGCATGGACTTAGTTTTGTACTTTGAAAATTTGAAGCAATTTTCATCAGACAATGTTTTCAGTTTGTTGAGTCATTTTTGAAGTTGTCTTTCTATAATATTCATATTTTGAGATATGAATCATATAACGAAGTCAGTCAACATTGAGCGAACAGTCTACACTAGGACAGATAGCTTTAACTATACTGTTTATTCTTACACTGAATAGTGTGACAGAGAGAATACATCCTTGGGGTACACCAGTGTCCTGTTCAAAGGCTCCAAAGACTGTATTAATTACCAATTCGGACGCGGAAAGGACGTTGATCCAAGAGGGCTGAAATAAAAAGGACCCAAAGTCATGCAAGCAAGTCTTTAAGAATTCCGTATTTCCAAGTTTCAAGTCATAAGCGCTTTCAAGGTTGAAAAAGACAAGATACTAGATGCTATTAATAAAGGCTTCTCTGACAATGGGTTCAAAGCGGATAAGATGATCTATGGTGCCACGCTGGCGACGAAATCAACCTTGTACATCAAGGATGAGGTGTTTTTCTCCAAAAACCAGACAGGGCTGTCGTTGACCATACGTTCTATGGTCTTGCAGAGACAACTAGTAACTAGCCGATAGTTAGCCGGATCATTAGCACGTTTGCCAGGTTTTGGGATAGGAATGACTAGTGCGTCCCACCAGTTTGCAACTGACTGCCAGATATCATTAAAAATTTCAAGTAAAATTGACAGATAAGTGAAAGGTAAGTGTTTTAAAAACTGGTAATGAACTTTATTTTGGCCAGGATAACAATCGTGAGTTTTATTCAGAGCAGATTTTAATTCTTTAAAAAGTAAAGAGTTTATTATAATGCTCTGAGTTAAAAGAATGGAAATTAATTTTTTTTCTTTTCTTCTCCAGCTTTATTCCTCTGAAACTGTTCTGTATAGTTTGCAGATGACGACTTTTTGCAGAAGGTAACGGCAAAAGCATCAGCTATATCCTGGGGTGATTCCAATGAAGTATTGTTAACTTCAAGGTGACTAGGAGGGGGGCTGGCCTTTGCCACTGATCTTTCTGGTCATGTCCTAGGTTTTTGTAGTAGTAGTTCTACTATTTAATTTAGAAACATACTGTCTCCAAGCCTTGCGCTTACTTTCTCTAATGGTATGACGGGCTTTTGCCCTGGAAATACGGAATAAGATAAGAATTTCTTTGGTAAGCCCGAGGTTAAATTTTCTAAAGGCCTGTTAGTAGTAAAGGAAGGGCGCCTGGGCACAAACCGCCCATGTTTGTACCCAGGCACCCTCCCCTGAGCGAGATTTGTCCATAGATTGCCTCCCTCGGGAGGGGATCTGGGTACAGAGATCACTTTTTTGGTCGTTAGATGGTCGTAGTGCGACCACTTTCCGCCATCTTGGATTTCACTTGGCCTTTAATGGAGTAAATCGTACTGCCAGCGACCAGTTTTGTGCTCGTTGTACGACCAATGTCCACAGAGGTTAAAAAGCCCCTCAGAGTTGGGATTGACTTAAGTCTTTTTCTGAGTGTAACTCTTCTGACAATTTGAAGAAAGATAGAACTTTCGTCTGACAATGTGAAGAAAGATAGAACTTTCATGGTAGATGGTTAGCCCTGAAAAGGGCTGTTTTTGTTTTGGAGGCTGTGTTTTTACGCACAACCTCCAACTTTTCCACAGGCTGGGCAGCTGCTCGCTGCCCGCCTTCTGAGCCTCTCCAACTTCTGTTCGTTTAAGTTAAACTCACACGAAAACGACGGCTCATCGTCGTCATCCCAGCATTCTGTCACTGGGATGACGAACTCTTTGGCTGGTGATGGTGGTGGCGGCAGTGGTGGAGTTGACTGTGGTGGAGTTGGCTTTGGTGAATTTTGGGCAATGTCCCAAAAATCCTATCCCATAAAGAGCAGTCTCTCCCCAAATGGTGACTGTCTCCTCACTGCCTCCTTCTCATTCTATTCAATCAGTGTTAATTGCCTATCCGCCTTTTCTATTTTCAATGGGAGGGTCTCCGCTGCTCTCATCATATTCCTCAGTTTTCCGTAGATCTGCCATCGTGAAAATGAAATGATCAATGTATGGAAAATATCGCCGGGTTTTATAGCTTTACAGGAGGATTGACCTACTTGAGTCATGACGTCATTTTCTCCTATGTTTTCCCGCTTCGGCGTTTCATGCTGTTTTGGCTCTGAATTATTGTTGTCCAATCAGAATTATCGGTATATTTCTAATGGTAAATGTTTATTGTTGACCAATCCATAGTTTTGTTACATTTTCTTGTTCGGGACAGAAAAACTAGAGTTTGACTATCCTATGACTTTTTTTGATTGTATGTCTTCTGAAAATTTCAAAAGAAAGATCTTTTCTTGAAGATGGTTAGCCCTGAAAAAGGGCTGTTTTTTGTACAGAATACATTTTTGTCCTCCTTTTTTCTTTCCATTGTTTCCCTTACATCTAGTATTTGTATCAGATGCTCAACTTCATGTCTGATAAGTTTGATACGTTCTCTTTCTTTTAACCAGAAGATCAATGAGAGGAAAAATGTCAATCCAAACTTTGTGGGATGGTGACTTACATGTAGCTCTACGATAGCTGAGTGGTGAATGAGAGTTTACGGAGTTAAGTGTTTTACATGTATATGTGCAGTTAAACTTTTTTAGTCTTTTGAGTTTAACTCTTTTTGAAAGGAGAATTGACAATTTGAAGAAAGAAAGATCTTTTCTTGGTAAACGGTAGCCCTGAAAAGGGCTGTTTAAAAGAAGAAATCAACCTGAAAATGATTATTCAGAGTCAGTGGATTCGCTGTCAGAGCCAGTCGTTTCAGTGAATGCCTCACGCTGAAGACTGTCAAGCTGCTCAGCTTTGGAAATAGCATACTGAATATACATTTCAAGTGTTCCTTCAATGACCATTTTCTTCATCCGAAGGTTACAAGGGAACGACCTGTTATTTCAAAGTTCCGCCCTCTCGTAACGCTTGTTTACTTCATGTAAGCGTTGTTGAAGCAAAATGATCTGTCTGTTTGCCTTTATTAAGCGTCGTTCAGCATCCATCCAAGTGAAACGTCTGTTGAGAGTTGTTCTTGAAGCCATGCTGATAATTTAATGTATGGAAAAATATCGCTGGGTTTTATAACTTTTCAGACGGATTGACCTACTTGATTCATGACGCCATTTTCTTCTATGTTTTCCCCGCGTTGGCGTTTCATGCTCCTTTGACTCTGAATTAACGTTGTCCAATCAGAAATATCGTTTTATTTCTAATGGTAAATGTTTATTGTTGACCGATCCTTAGTTTTGTTACATTTTTACTCGTTCAGGTCTGAAAAACTAGAGTTTGACTATACTATAAGTTTTTGAGTTTAACTCTTGACTTTTGACAATTTTGAAGAAAGAGAAATCTTTTCTTGAAAGATGGGTAGTCCTGAAAAGGGCTGTTTTCTTGTCTCACGTTGTTCTCTTCATCTAATGACAACAACTGAAATTCACCTGACAAATGGGGCATACTGCAACTCTTTTTGTGATTGTCATTGCTCCATTATTGAAAGTAATTTTCCTCCCAAATTTGACATCAACCAAAATGACAGCAGGCGTTGTCTTTAAAAATAGCTGAACTAATCTTTCACCGAGATCTTTGTATGGCTGTGATATACGTTGTAGTTGATTTTGTTCGTCCTCTCCTACGAAATGAGCGTTTAGTAGCAATATCTGCTGTCCAGCATTCAGATAGTCTCGGAGAGCCTCACGCAGTTGATAATTTATCTCCTCCTCCATATTGATACTGCTTACAATTATTGATTTTGTCTTCCGAAGTGCTCGAGAGCTGAGAGTCGAAAAATGATGAATGTATGGAAAATATCGGTGGTTTTTATACGTTGACAGGAGGATTGAAAATTTAAGAAAGCGGACTTGGCGGAAAGCACATACATTTTTTCCCATTCTACGTTTCATATTAATACAGCAAAAAAAGTTATGATCCAATAATGTATCGGAAAAATTTAAACAGAACAAGTCTTGGGGGGAAACAGAATGAAGAATCCTCTTGGTTTTTGAACTTCTTTTATTGGACAGAACTGAACAATGAACATATTTACAATGAAAATATTTACAACGAACTGTAAAAAAGACAAAAATGAAATATCCATAATGAACTGCTAACAAAAGAAGATCATTTTTTAATGAAAAATGTTTTATGTTTTTCACTGTTAGTGGGGGGTAAGTCTCTGAAATTTTCTTGTATAGAAATCCGTAGTGTTGATTAAACCACAATGATACATCTCGATCGTTTCGATGGTGTTCCGTTGAGAGGAATTTCTGTTGAAGATATTTCTGTATATTGGATCCTCTAGCAGCAGCATCGAATGCAAAGATACAGTATATCCCGCAAACTTTACCCTGTAGACTCTGGAGAGTTTGTCGATTGTCTAAAAAGTTAATGATTTCTGGCTCAAGTGCTGGTAGTCCAAAGGGGTCAAAGTATAGCACATTGTGATTATTATCAAATATCACTGCCACCCAGTATTCTTCTGGTCTATTCGATCTTTCTGTATTCACAATGTAAGCTTTCACATATTTGGGTTTTTGTCGAGGTAACTTTTGCACATACTTTTGCCTGTAGATTTTTTATCCAGGTTCCGTGATCCAATATGTATTGAATTTCAGAAGTATACATCACCTTTTTCTATTCACTTTCTTCCCAGGATTACTACTCCGTGATTTCAGATAAAATGTTTTGTTTTATATTTTGCCATAATTTGTAGGCTTACACATAGTCACTTTCATCGAGTTTCATTTTTAGTTCAGGATACCATTTTTCCATGATTTTGTATGGATTTAATTCCGTCATGGCTTTTTCTATGAACATATCTGTATGATCTTGTCTGTCAATGAATAAACATAGTTCGTGCTGTATTTGACTGGGCTGATCCACTTTACATCCAAAACACTGCTTATGAACTTCACTGGCTATAAGATTTCGTATTTCATTAATCATATGTTTTTCAAAGCTGTTACGAATGTCATTTTTCCTAGTAGGAAGACACTTTAAGTGGAATATTTCACTTTTTCTGCTTCTCTTCTCAGCGCTATAGCAAATCAGAGTCCCTGCATTTTTTCTAGTTCTCTTAGTTCTGAAAAATGTTTTTTTATGTAATTTTTTCGAAGTTAGTAATCTGTGATGATTTCTCTCAAACTGTTGATTTCGATCTGATTGTCAAATTTAGCAAAAACAATAACGTTGATCAGTGTTGGCAAGGCTTGGGCGAATTGAAGACTTCCATTTTTTATAGGATGAAGTTGACCTTCTTCACTGCCTTGCTCAGCTGTCAAATCGTATCCCCACAAACAGTATCCACCAACATAATCTTCTTTGGTAATATCAAATGATGAATTGTGTTCGAAGGCTGAGACAGCCTGGTACATTGACAAATATGATTTCAAATACAAGCCATTTTCAAAGTCAGGCTCAAAGGGTCTGTTATGAATACTGTGACCATTACACGATACATCTATTTTTGACAGATTGAAATGTTGCAAGAAAAATTGCAAGAAAAATGGATTGGTATCATAACCTCCATTATAAGCAGCATTTGTTACCATTGCAAAGAAAATACGTTTCGGAAGCTGTCCTTGAAACAAATGATCTTCAAATTTAGACTGAAGTCCATTGCCGATGGTAAAAGTCTTTACTTCTACTCTGCGGATAGGAATTTTCATGTTTTGGTGAGAAATAATGCGATTTAGATCATTCGTAACAACAGGCAACAATTCAACATTTCGTACATGCAGACTGACTATTTCCAGTACAATTTTTGCATCTGGTGCATCAGTACCTCCTGTAAGGCAAAAGTCTGATGAGGTTCTGTTTAAGTCCGATTTCAACTCCGTGAGGTAAATATTTTTCTAGCTGATATAGATCAAGATGCAATCGTCCTAAAAGCTCTGCAGTTTTGCTTAGTGCGATTACACCGGTTCTTTCTACTAGTCCATTATTACCCGCATTATGGTTGAGTGCTCCGAATTGCCCACTGGTGTCTTCGATCCAACGTACACTAGCTTTCAAAAACGTAGACTTACTGTCGGCATTATATGACAGAAGATTTTCGATATATGCTCTGTATGGATAGGTATCTGAATTACTGCTGATTAGTTTATTATTTAGATACAAATCGACACTGCTAATACATACTGTGCATGAACTTGTTTACAGGGGCTACATTTGAATCGGCCTCTAAACTGTTAACCGTCGGCTTTAACGATTTTGAATTTGATATACAAATACGATTGTGACAAATCTGTCTTATGTTCGGTTTGAGGTGGTATGATGAATTCTATCGGTGATTTCTTGTCAAAGATGATATTGGAAATGTTCAACCCATTGACTTTCTTGCATCGTTTTCATTGTAGGTGGTACAGAAGAAAATAGAGTTCTGATTTACTGCATTCGCAAGACCCGTTTTGCATCATTTTCAAAAAGATATTTCAAATGATTTTTTCTATCAAATATATCAAGAGGTCTTGGTCTAGTGTAATGATTTCTTTGTCGTTAATTAATGATTTTACCCCTGCGAGATCAAGAAGATAAATGACGTGTCTTTTGTAATTTTCCTTTATTTATCCCTGGTATTAACTGCTGTGCTAAATTATGAACAGATTGTTTCCCCCGCAAGACTGCAACTTTTTTGGGGTTTTTACCACGTAAAAAGATATCTTCTACTGAACGTATTCCTTGGCTGATTCCTTCTTTTTTTACAGCATTCAGACCAGATTTGACCAAGGTTTTAAGCAATGGAGTCACTGTTTTAAGTGCTGATCTAAGTAGGGAACCTAGTCCGTGCCTATACTGATGTTTTACGCCGCGATAAACTGGTTGCATTTTTTGTCAATGTATCAGTTTAATTATTTAAATATCAAATATTTTTATTTTTCTGTTTGAAATGTAACTTGACGATTGTCTTACCAGTAATGAAATGAAACGACATGCCAGAATCCCCTGTTGTTTGAATGTGAATAGTATCGAAATCAGATTTCGAAACGGAGACATCATGCGGTAATGTAATTTCATGGTTGATATGTAGATATTTTCAACTGATTCGGTTGGTTTGAACGGTAGAACACGAAGTATGGGAGCAAATGTATCACCCACTATAGTGTGTTCAGCAACATCTGAATAAACAAACAGATGGTTGTAGCCAGCATCAATGTTAGGAGTGTATTTAAATGCATTTAAAATTCTTCTACCCGGATAGATTACCTCCTGTTGAAATTCCGGCGAACCTCCCAGTTTTAAAAACAGCGATGGGTGAAATTTGATTCCGGTTTTTGTAATATTTTTGATTGCGAGTTTCGGACGTTTGGATGAGGTTGAATAGCTAATAGACAGTACCATTGAATGCTTTTGAAGGATACCCCCTAGGTTATTTTGAATCAAATCTTTGACCACCTCTATAATATGTTTTGGTGAAGTGTAACTACCCTGCGGAAAAGTAAATAGAATTGACCATTTTTCTCCTCTACCTTTATCGTCTCGTCTTAATGTAGTTATCTGCATATTATCTGCATATTGTTTTTTATCTACCGCTGCTATTGCATTGTATAAACCGCCATCTGTAGATATAATTTCGAATTTTGCTGCTCGTTCACTTACGTTTAAAAACTGAGAGGGGGTAATAAGTTGAACTAATGCAACTTCCCAATTTTCCCTATCAATATGAACTGTCTTTGGTAAATGAACTTTAAAGCAGCACTGTATGTTCTTCGGATAAAGGTTTATGAAACTATCGCTAGGCAGAGTAAGATAAAACGAATTCATTTTTTGATTATTTTTTACTGTCAACAAAATCAACCCCTGGTTGTTTTTGTCCTGACTTTGTGAATTATAACCCCGGAGATGGGAGTATATACCCGAGTGAACTGCTTAACACTATCAACCACAATTCACGATCTTAATATACTTAAATGTACTATGGAGGTTGCAATAATTGCGTAAATGACTTATATCTGTGAAATATATGTAAAACTGATTCTTTAGAACACGATTTCCACAGCAGCAGTAATTTTTAGTACTAACACTATCGACACTTTCTGTCGCACACTCAATGTTTGACTGTGATTCATCATAAATGTGCTGTCTTTTAAAAAGATTTTTTCTGGCTATAAGATTTTTTTCCGTTCAAAGACACCAAATGGAATTCTGGTATCCAACTTAGAAATTTTTTGGATAACCTTTCCAATTGACTTTTATTTCTTTAATTTTTTGCCCTCACGTCTTGAACGTCTATCAAGAACTTAATCAATTTCATAGACTTCAACATCTTTTATTAATTGAAGTTCGTATTCATAATAAGTTCCCAAAAGTTGTTCACCCTGTAAATCTTTTATTTTATAGGTGATAGGTGAAAATGTCTTGTTAGCATGAGTGATTTCAAATATTTCTTGGGTCCAATTTGGTAAATACCCCTTATCAAATGTACGTTTTGTTTTATTGATCCGAACACGATCTCTAATTTTGAATTTTGGCTTTTTCGTCATTGCAATTGTCGGTAATCGCGGATACAGATTTTTCGAAACCTCTGCTTCATTTGATTTTGTTACCATTGCAGATGTTTTAATACTTCTGTGAAAAGTATGATTGTAATTCTGAACTAAAGAATTAAATACGTCAATGTAACGTCTTGTTTTCTTGTACGTAAAGTGAAGTATTTCCACATTCTCTTTTTTAAAAGCTCGTTGAAATCTTTCAACGAGGCTTGCTTTTGTCTCTGGATTTTCAGTGGTGAAAAAATGAATCTGACTCTTTTTCAACTATTGTTGAAACAGTTTGTTTTTGAATTCCGAACCTTTATCTGTTTGAAGTGACAAAGGTTTTCGTTTTGATTTCTGAACAATAGATTGAAATGCTCGAATCGAATTTTTCCTGTTTTATTCGGAATAGGGATAACCCATGAAAATCTTGAAAACACGTCAATTACACAAAGTAAATATTTCTTATCATTTTGTTTTGCTAAATGTTGCATGTTGGCAAAATCAGCTTGCCATTGATAATCTATACCACTTACAATAGTTTTTCGTCTTTGGAAACGACGGCGGATTGGTTTGTGTAAGGTATAGGTGGATTCGCCTCGTAACCACTCTTGAACATCTTTGTATCTTATTCCTTTCAAAACAGATTTTGCAGCGTGATACAATTGCTTTATTCCAGTAAATGCGACAGTACTTTTAGGATCATAAAACAACTTTCTTAACACGTAATCAAGTTTAGGCTTTACCAGGCTCCCATGACTGAAGTGTTTTACGACTAGGGGTCTTTTTTATAGATTTTGGTGGAGTTGACAACTCTTTAGTATAGAATTGCTTCAGTCTTTCTTTTTCTTCAAGCTTCATGTATGGAGATTTCCTCGCAGTTTTTTAACACTTTTTGCAGGCGATTTCCTCGCACTTTTTTGTGCGCTTTTTGGTGTGTGAAATAAGTCTTCTGATTCACCATGGGATTCTTCATCTTCGCTCAGTGACTTATCATAAGCTTTATGCATCCATCTCCATTTACTTGAGTTGCCAATAACTTCTTGTGGAATATTGCTTTCATGTAATGCCTTTGAAAAAGTTTTCCAGCCTTTGGGTTCAATACCTTTTCTTTGACGTATTGCATCATTGATAAGATCGTTGATATTGGACCCATGAATGCGTGCTCCTTTATATGACACGACTCCTTGTTCGTCCTGAGTGAAATTATTGTTATCTTCTATCATATTTAAAAGTAACTCGGCTTCTCTTTTTTTATGGTTTTTGGTACACTTTGATCATGCAAGGCAACAGATGTTTATTACTGTACACCGTCATCACTTTTTGTCGTTGAAAGTGAATTGTTCAAAGTTGGTCTTTCTTTTTGAAGAAAATTTTGTAACTTAAACAAAGTTTCACCATACCTTTGAGCCTTTTCTGATTCTGATAAATCGGTGTTTTGTAAAATATGACCCATGTCCTGTTAAAGATGTGTTATATCTACAACTTGTGGGTTGGGTGGTAAACGAGGCCTTTGAGCTTGTTCGACTTTCCAACAATTCATATTTTCTAATGCTTAGTAATGCACAATAACCATCTTTTTAATAGACATGATGCGATTTCTTGAAAATTTAAAAAAAAATTGAAAAATTATAAAATTACAAGGCCTTAAGAGCCCCACCTATTCCTCCGATAACGGCTTTTCCTAACAATGGTAATAATGCAGGACCAAGCAATTGAAGAAATCCACCTTTTTTATTTAATATTTGTTTTTTTATTTTTTATGGAGACTGATTTCGAAGCTAAACATCTGAGATGTTGCCGGCTTGAATACAATTTCTTCTTCTGAGCTGGTGATAAATGTACATTGCCTTTTAAAACATTATGACAGCATTCCGATATACATCTTATCACTTCAGGTGGCGAATCTTTTACAAATTTTTAACGTGTTTTTGGTTTAGCCTGTATCATGGCCATAACCATTGAGCCATGTTTTTTTATTAGAGGTGCTTTCATCATGTTGATTTGATCTCGATTTCGGATTAAATGATATTTAACATTTATACCTAATGTAATATTTTTTGTAGACGAAATTCTGTTTTTTGTTAATTTTTATGAAAACTGTGAATAGAGATCGTCGGCTAATGTAGTGGCGCTAGATATAGACGAATCCACGGGGATGGGTCTTCCTTTCCCAAGGTAAAGCAGATCATTTTCTTGGTTAAGCTTATATTTTACTTTTTTAAGGTTATGTCGCACCATATCATAAAGCATTCGTTGATATTTTCTTTAATCCTTTTTTTATGTTTGGCTAATGTCTTTTGAGACCACTCGGTGGATGGAAGTTTTTGAAACGACAATTTTTTTGCCAGGCAATATAAATCTTGAGTACTTTCTTTCGTAATTCCGCAGTCTTTTTGTCAAATCTTCTCTAGATTTTTGATGTTCTGAAATGTTACTTTCTACAGGTCTTCGTTTTCGGGTAGTATCAAATCTTTCATGAATCGTAATTGGGGGGTGCCTCTTTGGTGATGCTTTCTTTGGAGATTTTTTCTTTGGCGGAACACGCTTTTTTGGAGTACGCTTTTTGGGGGATTTTTTTTCTTGGAGAGTTCTTTTTCGGAGACTTCTTCTTTTGCGGAGCACGCTTTCGTGGAGCACGCTTTCGAGTTTGTCTTTCAGCTCCTAATTTTCTGATGGTTTTCACCTCATCCCATCTCAACAAGCTTCTGATAATAACACCACCAAGAAAACCTCCCCCTCCAGGTTTTAAAATGATTTTACGTTTACTTTCCTCATCTATGGCCGGATCTGCTAGCCGTTCAATATCTGCTCTATGTTTTGTCATATACGTTATGGTTTGTTTTGGTAATTTGATTTTATTCTCGATGATGTTTTGCGCAGCCAACATAAACCATTTTAAAATTTCTCCTAATCCTGCTTTTAACACAGCTTCTCTTTCACGTCTATCGGTTGGTTGACTTAAATTTCGCAAAGCAGCTAAAACCGAACTTGGTGTATCTGGTAAGGACATGTGTACTCACGGCTGCTGATCATGGAAATGATTTATATTCAAAATGTAATTGTCTTTTAAAGCAAGAACTTTTGCATAAAAACTTTCTTAAAGGAACTTTTTTAAGCAGAAGAATAAATAAAAGGCACTCTTTCAGTGTCTTGTGTATACCAACGATAAAATATATCTGTTCGGAGTCTTAATTCTTTGTTTGTGAATGAAAATCTACGACTAGATATCTATGGTCCGTCAATGTAGCATCTTCATAAGCAGGTAACAAATGTTGGGGCTTGCATTTGACGAGCTAGTGTTTTAATCTGATTTTTATCTCGTTCATTTTGACATAAAATCATATATCTAGAATTAAGACTAATGGTTCGACTCGATTTCGATTGCTGAAACATATTTTGTGTGATGTAAATCACACTTGAATTACGATGATGGCCTTTTTTGTAAACCAAAGTGTAATTTTTTCCTCATCTTTTTCACCAAACATGTCATCAAAGACGATTAAATGTGGAATGGATACATCACTGACAATTTCATTTTCGTCGTCAGGAATTCCCTTCGCGAATTTTATCAGTTCAAATTGTGAATTAAACTTTTCCTGCATAACACTGTAGGCATGTTGCCATTCTTTGTAACACCAAACAACTCTTTCAGGAACGATGTTAAACAAGTCTTCTCGATAGTCAATTAATTTATGAACGAACTCTGTTTTTCCACAGCCGCTCGGACCTGTGATGAAAATATTACAAGGGTGTTGAAATAATATGGATTGTACATCCATATTTTTTTACTTTTCTCTTTAAAGGTTAATGATAAAATGACAACATCATTGAAAATGAAAGCATTTTCATTGAACAGAACTGAACAATGAAACATTTTTACAATAAAACATTTTCTTGATAATGAAAAAAATTCACAATGAATATTTTACAATACAGCATATAACATTTTACAATGCAAATTCACAAATACCACGAGTTTCAGATTTGTCTTCATATTTCGTAATGTCTTTGTGCAATTGCTCATGCCCCAAAAACATTGTATATTCAATGTCCATATCATTGAAATCGCGTAGTCCTTCGAATGGAGAAACATGTCTATAAGTGTCCTTTGTTAAAAGAGATGAATATACGACCTCTTCTGTAACATCTCTATCAAATGTAATATATCCTACCATGGTTTCCATTGATTTCCCGTAGGAATGAACAGTTCTTTTCTTGTACCGTAAGTAAAAGTCAAATAGAACTGATTTCATTTTCAGAACGTTAAGAAAACTTATTTCTGTTGTTCCTGTGATAAAAAATGTCCATCGACGAATGGATCGAAACTGCTTACTAATAACACCGTCTTTCAAACAGCTATCTGCTACATAAGTTTTGAGAACAAGATCCATATTCGAATCGTCCACCATTATCGCCATAAAGTTGATTATACCATACACTTTGCAGGACTTTTCTCCTTTTGCAAACCACTTAATCAATTTTCCGATCCAAATTTTCACACAGAAAAATTTAATGTTAAGCTGTGTTCGTTCATCGAGCGTGTGCTGTCGAACAAATTCTCCAAATTTTTCACGTAATTCTATTGGTAACGGCAACATGATTGTTATTTTTTTAACCGATGGCTAATATTTTTCCCGCCTTACTTTGACTGATCGTCACACAACAATGTGATATGGAATTATTTTCTCAGACTTTTATAACCATAGGGTACAGTGTCAGTACCATTTACAATAACTCCCTTGGTGTATACAGAGCGAAACGTTTTTGTTTGTGGTTCACTGGTAACCGTTCTATCTCTGTGTCTTAATTCTACAATCATACTGAATTTTTATTTCTATCGTGCGATCCAAAGCACATTTTGAATATGTATCGAAATTCACCACCTGCTTTGTATTGTGATCCAGAGTAATTCCCTGTACTTTACATTTGCTTATCTCTTCCCCATCTTTTGTTTTCATTTTGTAATTTTTAGGCCCAAGTCCTCTGAATTGAGTAATTTTACAACCAGGCTCTTCATCAGTCCATTTTCCTAGCCGACTGTTAATAATGGGAAGGTTCCATAATTCAGGATCATGAATGTACATACAACTATCTGTATCGAAATACAGAACTATATCTTTTAACTTTTCAAGAACGCTGTACAATTCCAACTTTGCATAAGCTGTTACGTAAGACCCTACTACCACATTGGCTGTAGCGTGGGTATCAATATGTTCCAACTTCGATTCGTAGTTAACCAAGATGAATGGACAGCCCTCGTGAAAGATTTCTACATGCTTTACAATGAAATTAGGATTGGTGACTAATTCAAAATATTTAGACGGATCACTGATGTATTCCGTCTGGGTCATTTTTTCACGCTGGGCTAATTTTCCCCAAATGCAGTTCAACATAATCTTAGCAAATGATCTTCTCCCAGAATTTTTTTGAATACAACTTTGATCAAGACGAACACCTTCCGCTTTCTCATATTCACAAACGAACTGATCTTTTTCTGAGTCTGACTGACACCAATTTGGATAACCACTGGCTTCTTGCTTAATTTCCAAGAAATTGTCCACATAGCCTTTAAAGAACTGATCTGACACAGAATTGAAATGCCAAATTTCATACACTTGCAATAACCAATAACCACAGTCAAGAGCCTTGAATAATTCAAAAGTAACCCAAGTTCCGACCAAAGACCTCTCTTCTTTACCATGGCTACAAATGCTTGAACCTTCTTCTGCACATTTCATACAGAGTGGAAACATCATTTTGTTTTTTCAGGGAACTGGGAGAACGGGGTGAAACAAATCAGTTGGAGGCAAAACTTTGCATTTGATTAGTCCCTCATATTGCCGAATATTGTTCATGTCAATATTCTCAGCAGACAAAATTTCTGGCTGACCTACAGGATAGGATTTTTGTTTACAAACATAAGGGTACAGAGAACAGATATCAATGTACTTGATTTCCTTCTTGCTTTTTTCATCAACATCATAGGCAATTTTTATAGCATTACATCTTCCCCAAGACAAACCCTCCCTCGGATCGATGGAATCCCAATGTGGGTATAACTTTACAATGAGTTTTTTGTACTCTTTATCCTTCATCTTAGCATCGAATTCGTGCTCCCAGATGTACACTACATTATAACCCATGTTTTTGATATCTGCTATACGTTCAAAAGTAAGTTTGTACAATTCAGACATGGGTCTCCCATCGATACGATTAATCTGTTTTCGATCTGTATAACATACAGGACAACCATGATACAAATCCCCAAGAAATTCATAGACAGTGTTTGATTGACGGTGAAAGCCATCTACACTTTATCTTCTGATTTGAACTTCCCACCATTTTCTGCATGGCGAATATTAATACCTTTTTCCCGAGCTACGCTTTGAACCCAGCGTATCGCTTTCATAAAAAAGCGACGTCTGGATGAGTCTTCTCTTGAAATGATAGCTATTTGATTTTCTGGCAAATATTTGTTTCGCCAGACCTTGTTACAGGCATCGGCAATGGTAATCGCCTCTAAAAATTGACAAATGCCACCCTGTTCGATAAACAGCTTTCTGAATTCACCACACCCTCGTCTTAGGATATCAACATCTGATCTACAGTACAATTCCGTCTCCTGATGAAAATTGAATTCTTCACCTTTTTGAACTTTGTCATTATACCAAAGTATGAATTTTGACCTAGCCTCTTCAGACATTAAGTCGGGTTTGTAATGAGACATATTCAAGTAAGGCCCAATGTAACTCCAAAATTCATCTGTATTTGCCCAGTGAGGAAAATAACCTTTTTTCATTTCTTGAAGATCAAATGTAGCTGGAAATTTTGCCAAAGCAAAACTCATGAAATTGAAAGAATCGATCAGACGCACGCCATTTAGTTCTAACTTCATAATATTGTTTCCATTCATGATCAATTTTGGAAGTTTTAACCCAACTTTGACAATATAGTCAAGAATGAACTGACCGTCATAACCTTTGAAATTATGGGCAATAACCGTGACTTCTTTATGATGTTTTGAAAAGAGCCACTTGCAAAATTGACTCATAATTTCTTAACCTTGAAAAATAACTTCCCTACTCTCTTCAAATTCACTGCATGTAGAACAATAAAAATCAAGTGTTTTATCGATACATTCATCACATGCTCTGTGTGCAATACAATAATTCGGGATGTGTACCCCTGTGTCTTGTTTGCATTCAAAATCAAAGAAAAGGAACAATGTTTTTTTCACTGTAGAAGAAATCGTCTCGTCATCGCTGTCATGGTTCACCTTACTTTTGTAAGGCTGAATATAACATCGATGAGAAAAGTCAACAATTTTCTTACAAATATGACACCTTTTCTTTCCATTGCAGATATGATTTTTCTTTCTGACAAGATATTGCCCACCGCATTTTGAAAAGAGTTTCACTAATTCACAAATGGATTTCTTTTCTTTACCTTGAACATATCTATAATTTCCAAAGCATACAGCGCTAAAAAATCGCCTGCAGCCTACAACTGCAAACATATCCTTTTGAGTCTGATGGACATTTTCCTTCGCGATAACAGCGTTTGCAGATATTAGAGCAAACCTGATTTTTCCCGCGCAGGGTAATCCACATCACAGAACTCACAATAATATGCACAACAAAAAAACCCTTCGATGGATTTGATGTAGTCATAATGGTTTTGATGAAAGTACAAATGTATGATCTTACTATCGTCTTTCACTTCTGGATGTTTTAATATCTTTCCCGTTTTTGAATGCTGATCGTGAACTTTAATGACATAGCCTTTTTCATACAAGAACGATTGATTTTTTTTTTATATTCGTCAATTCCTACAGGCTGTGTTGGTGAAACTCCAGCTTCATTCAACAATTTCTCAGCTTCAGTCTTTTGAAGAGGACGGTTTGATTGGCGAATATGATTCCATTTCCTATCCCATACTTCACTGTTTTCACGTTCATTGTCGCAAATTCCCACAACAACGGCTCTTGCAAAACATAGTTGGTCACGATTGTCAATTTGAGTAATGGATTGTTTCTTCTTGGTAAACACTTTGAATCCAATTCTGATGATCTATTTTGTTCTTTTTTTTTTTTTCGCTCCCACATGGAGGTATTGT
The DNA here is from genome assembly GCA_943736015.1 of Tridacna crocea. NCBI lineage: Eukaryota > Metazoa > Mollusca > Bivalvia > Cardiida > Cardiidae > Tridacna > Tridacna crocea. The sequence continues at coordinate 30,115,034 of OX031070.1, forward strand.
ATGTGTAATGTCAAATGTCATGGATCCATCGTTCAAGACGAAGTCTGTATTCGACTGTAAAACTCGTTCAATTTCATTCAACATAGTTTCACCTTGCAGCTGTTCTGTAGTTAACAAGAGCCGTCAGAGACGGGTTATGCTCCCCGAACAAGTGCTCGTCATAAAATATAAGAAATTGATATAAATTCACTTCTTTTATCCTAGAAGAACCTGTTCATGCCCCCCAAATTTGAAGTGAAAAGGCAATTACTATCTTAGAGATAGCCAACACAAACTTGTAGAGGACAATAAGCCCAATAAGCCCCCTTTAACTCTTTACCATACAATCCCGACTTTTGACGACCCTGAGAAAGAAGCCTTTTGGAAACACAATGGGAAAAGGAGAAAATGCTGGTAACCAGCATTTTCTCCTTTTCCCATGGTGTTTTCTGACCTTTCATATATGTTTTTCAATTTTTGATTAACACTTCTTTTGTTGTCTGTAAATGCCTTTGAATTTGGACTAGTCAAAAAAATTTTCGTGTGGTAAAGGGTTAAGCCCCCTTTTCCCATAAGACAATATTGGATCATTGCAATGTATACAACGGGTGTGTGGTTTGTGGCATTTTTAATAATAATTCAAAATTCGAAATTTCATAAAATTCTGAGCAGTCATGTATTAACTATTACATAAAACAATTCTTTACATGAAGCCCCCTTTTTCCGAGTCGCAGCCTGAAATTGAGAAAAAGGAACAGAGGTACCTGGGCAACGTTCTAACAAGTTCAGATTTGAAATTTCACAAAGGTTTGAGCACTGATAAAGGAGAACCTGGTGAAAAACATTTTTTCCATGAAGTCCCCTTTTTCCGTGATGCAGCATTAATTTGAGAAACCAGGAAAGACGTATTTGCGCATTAATAATTCATAGATTGCAAAAACAAAGGGCACATGTTGAAACTTGTAAAACAAGATATAACCATGAAATGTTGACAAAAACTGAACAAGATATTAGTAAAAATTGCAATTTTGCATTAGGGCCCCTTTTTCATTTTACAAGAAACCCCCTTTTTCCATGACAGGGGGTCAAATTGAAAATCACATAGATAGAGAAACAAGAGCACATGGTGAAACTCTGAAAAAACAATATAACCATGAAGTTTAATGAAATTTTGACCAAAACTGAATGAAATATTAGTAAAATTTGGAATTTTGCAAGAAGCCCCCTTTTTCCATGACAGAACGTCAACTTTAAAAATGCCCAGATGAAAAATAGCAAGGGCACATGCTAAAACTTTCCATAAACAATATAACCATGAAGTTTCATGATATTCTGACGAAAACTGAATGAGATATTGTTAAAAATTGCAATTTTGCATTAAGCCCCTTTTTTCCATGACATGGGGTCAAATTGTAAATCCGGGAAATGTATATCGGCGCATTACCCTAAGGAGTTAATATATGAAGTTTCATCCAATTTGGTCCAAGGGTTGTGGAGAAATCGCTTCCAACGGACAGACAGACGGACGGACAGACGAAGCGGCGACTATATGCTCGCCCTTCGGGGAGCATAAAAAGGGAATATGAATCCCCATTTCCAATGAAGGATGATTGATACTAATTCTTATCATAACCGTCGGGTTAGCATTTAACTTTTGAATGATTTCATGGGTTACATCGTCAAATAATTCAAGCAGTCTCTGGGGTGATAATTCTTCAAATTTCTTTAAAGTTACTGACAGTACATGTGATTCTGGTCTAAATTTTCCCGATTTCTTTTTACCCCTTTCTGTTAAGCCATATAGACTTTTCATGTCTAAGGTAGAGTTGATACTTTCATCTTCACTGTCACTTTCTTCTTTTAATAGTGTAGGTATTTTTTCTTTTTCGTTGGTGGAAATACCTCATCGACACTTTCACTGTCTGAATAGGTTATTGTTCTTTTTCTTTTACCCATCGTTTTAGCTCTGAGTGAAATGACAATAATGCAAGAAGTGAAAAAAAAACCTACCAATTTATAGGCCCCTTCGCTGCAACAGTGTATAGAGACGTTAGCTGTGAAAATCTAATCATTCTTCTGGTCAATCTCAGACAGTACAGTTGATAAAAACATGAGCGAGTTTAAGCTGCAAAATACATCACCGCTTAGAAAGAGGGTGCATCTGTATGTTAATCCATACTCCCACGATTATGAGGTCAGCAATATCCCGTCAAAGGACCAAGTTAAACATATCGGAAACTATGTGGGATCATTTTTATCCCACCAGCATTTAGCAGATAAAGATGTTTACCGTACTACCAGATACAGAGTTTTGGATCGAGCGACGGTCGACAAACGATATGGGGTGAATGGTGAGAGAACAAATATTTTTTTCACGTGCAACAAAAGCAGGACATTAGGCCAAACAATGTCCAGAAAAAGAAAAGCAGACAGGGACAACCGTTTTTGTCTACGTTAATCCACACAGTCATGACATCGAAATTTCACCAACATATTTCTATGATACCGATCCCCAACGCATGAAATTCGATGGTGTTCTAAATTCATTATGCAAATCATCCTGCAGTGAAGATACATGGAAAAAAAGTTCACCACATGCTACATCATCCATTGAAACTCAGAACGTAGATATGCAGTTCGAGAACACGGATATCAGCGATACAGAAATCTGTAAAATAGCAGATGATTTAGAGACATTACAGGAAAATCTGCACAAACAAAATCTCATAGATTCCACAAAAAACGAATTTCCTGCAGAGCCGGGTTGTTCGTAGGGAGAGGAAAAACAGCAAAACAACGAAAAACCAAGATTTGGAGTTACTACAAAAATGCAGGAGGCTTGGTCGGACGAAGCGCCCTGGTCGAAAGGAGAGGAAAAACGGCAAAACAACGAAAAGAAGAAAAAACAATAAAAAAAAAATCAACACAATATTGATTTTAAACAAAAAAGACTAACTTGTTTTTCATTCATTTTGTCTTTACAGTTCATGACTTGATTTTTCATTGTACATAAGTTCTTTAAAATAAAAAACATAAAATAATTACTTCTGTACTTTTGACTTTTTTTAGTTTGACAATTTGAAGAAAGAAAGATCCTTTCTTTGAGATGGGTAGCCCTGAAAAGGGCTTTTTTTTTAAGGATTTCACGATGATATCAAGCTCTACGACTCTTCTATCCGATCCACCGGGGAGATTTCACACCCGCAGTATTCACAGCAAGCTGCTGAGCCTTCATCATCATCGTTAAATCCTTCATCTGGGTCTGGACAGTTATGCTTCTGCCCAAGATAGTTCAGGATAGCGAAACATTTCCCACACTCTATATAACATCTGCTTGCACAGTGAGGACAGACAAAAATCCGAACCATCGTGGAGCGAATATGTTTTTTGTGTAAAAAAGATTGTCTATTTATAGTTCACAGCATGGATTGACCTATTTGACTCACGACGTCATTTTCTCTTATGTTTTTCCGCTTCGGCGTTTCATGCTGTTTTGGCTCTGAATTAACGTTGTCCAATCGAATAGTAAATTATATCGGTGTTTTTTCGCCACTCCTAATTCAGTGTCACGCAGTACAATCCTGGTGCTTCTCGCCAGGTTCGCGCTCTTAAATTTTTCAATCCTCCTGTAAACGTATAAAAGCCAGCGATAATCCCATACATTCATCATCGGCACACACACATCTAGTTTAACTACTTGAAAGCCTATTTTTATTGGGTATGGAAGAACAGGTGAAGAAAATGTTAAAATGTATGTGTTTGCAAGTCTCTGTTTTCCATCTGTGCGTACAGAAATCCGCTGAACATCGGATACACTTTGTTGTTTTAGGTTGTCTTTAATTTCTTGCAAGGAGTTGCAGTATGTAAGTTCTTTGCATCTAATTATTCCTTCACAAGAATTGAGTGTTGGATATAGGAAAATTTTATCAGATATTTCAAAGATTTTTTATTTTTTAGAAGAGTAAGTGCTTGTTGACTAGTAAGACATTAAACTAGGAGAGTCTGGTCTTTCAGTTTTTTTAACAGATTTTGGAGTTCCAAGGATGTTAGATATTTGTTTTTCAATTATAAAAGGAGCGAGCTTTGTGACTGGTTTTGAAGGATCATAGGATTGAATGATGAAAAGAGGTAGAAATTGAAGATTCTGATTCAGTATCACTATCTGAAAGAGGGCGCTTGCTTTCATTGAACTTGGCCTTTTTTTGAGACGCCATGTTTGTGTGAAAAGTTTCACCACCGATGCTCCCCACCCGCCACTGAGTCCAACAAGGGGACATGGTCCGGGGAAAACCATTCGCAGACCATGACAGGGATACATCAGTGGTATACTCGGTGTGAAAGGGCTAAACTGGACAGATGCATTCCTGCAGAAACTCCTACCAAGCTTAGACCATCATTGAGAGGTTACAAATGTCAGTCAAATACCAAAAAACTTTCACCCGATTGCCTTCTAGGACTGAACAAAAAATATAACAGCTGAAAAGAATGTGATATAATTTGGTGGAAAAGATGGTAAATTTAATTGAGAAAAGGATGTAAAAGAAAGATTATATCGGATGTTCTATGGCAAGGCATGACCAGAAAAATATCAGGACGGGCCTTCCTGGCCTCTCATTTAGTTCATTTCAGGGCCAAGGTGGTGTGTTGTGTAAACAGCTATCTAAGGGCCGAGCCCTGAATCCACTCAACCTCCAGGATCCTGTCATCAAACGACACAAGTTGCAGCCTACGGCAAACAGGCAGGCACATAGGGCTGTGATGGATGTGGGCTATTTACAGACATGAAGAAATTCTTGAAAATTCTTCTTGTCTAAAATGGCTGATCATATTTTGAAAAAAAAAAATGGCTATGGTTCTCTCAGAAATTCATGTGAGCGATCCAGGGCCATCTTTTGTATTTCCCCATCTACAGGTTAGAAGGAGAATCCTTTTCAGAGGAGCTTCTTGTATTGTGTATCAACTCATTATTGTGTCCCTTGCCTTTAACATGTATTTTGAAGCTCATAATAGCTGACACTTCATCATCTGACCAGTCACTGATCTCCATTTCTCTGAAATAACAAAACTTATGAATACACAAATTCTTCTTAATGTATGGTTATGGATGGAACACAGAGAGAGTGTAACAGTTATCTTATACATAGCCGTCCCTGTACTTACAACAGTTTAATTACAAGAAAATTTTGATGCATAACACCAATGGCGCCGGAAACCAGTTGCTTATGAAATAAGGCACATTACAGCATTTCAAATTGTCCAAAGTAAATTTTTGCAGAACTCGGTGAGGAATGGACTGAGAAACCCTAAACAATCTTTAGAATCCAACTAAACACTGAAAAAAGAAAGAGGCAATAATGATATGACACAATGACAGCCTTTTTCTGCGAAATTTAACGTAAGTTCAACTGGAGTTATGCACAAAAGCAGTTGCGACTCGGAAAGCAACACAAGAAAATAGTATTAAAACTACATGTAGGTTGTACATTACCAAATTGATATTAAAAAAAGGGTAGGGAATGACGAAAGTGGGTACGAAATGGTCAAAATAAGTTCGAAATGACCAAAATAACACGGGTATAGGTTGGAAAGAAATGACCAAAGTTGTAAGAAGTATCCGAAGTACGAAATGGCTTATTACGAAATGACTGGAAGCCTCCGTAGGTACTTTTCAAAAGCGAATAAAAATATAGTGGCGCCGCTCATGCGGCGCACAAACATCTGGATAAAAAGGAGTATTTCATTGATTCAAAACTTCAGAAATTATACAATGCTGTATAATTTTTCTGATTTCACATCTGTAGCTTGTTCTACTTTCACTGTAAATACTATGGTGACAACAATAAAAAAAAGCTTCATGTGTTTCAGAAAATAAAAAAGTTACAAGCAGTTATAGTCAAATCTACACAAAATCGTTACAGCTGAAATGTGTGCTAAAAAAAGGATTGATAGCAACGCAATACATTTTGAACTAGTTATGATAATTATAGCGCAACTCTGAGATTGTAATAAGCTCTCATGGGCTTATCTGCTATTTCACATTTTGAAAATTGATTGAGGAATTATTTTTGCCACTCGGCTCTCGTAGCTTTGTGGTAAAATCAGGACTTGAATTGCAAAGTGTTCCAAGTTTAAATTCTATTTCCAACGTAACTCTTTCATAGGACTTATACAAATTATCGCCAGAGGCTTAATTCCTCTTCCCAGCTAGACACTCCTTCTTTTTTAATTATTTTGGGAGAGCAGCAAATGGCTTAGGAAGGGTGCTGTGCGTCGTCAACATAAAAAAAAAAAAACAAGAAGTTTTTAAAGTGTTGCAAGTGTGCATAGACTTTCATTATACATGATTAAATACTTTTGAAATGTTGCAAAACACCATACATGCATTTTTCCCTATATTTACCTTGATTTACAATACCTGAAATTGAACTTATCATTAACCCTAAGAAAAATGGACAACACCAATAGTTGCATTTGTGAACAAAGTACATCATAATGGAGATCAGACTGCACAAAACATGCAACCTGATCTTATTCTACACTTTCATGTAGATGTTCTGGTCACTTAAGAACAGTCATAAAACTGCAGTCTCCTGAGTCGTTGTCTTTCCTGTTAGTGTCTATCTTCAACTCTCATACTTTAAAAAACCCAAGCTAAAAACTCCAGTGACAATGACTGAGCTCTTTACCAAACTACAAAGCTTTAGATTCGTCCAAAAACAAAGCATTTGCTGACAACAGAGTAAAAAGTGACTCAAAAGTAAATAGAATTTTGTTTTCGTATGGGTAAAAAACATTGTGGGAAATGGATAAAATGCAAGATACCAGCATTTTTCTCCTTTTCCCACAATCTTTTGAAAAGGCCTCATGCTCAGGGTCAATAGAATTTGGGAATAAGAATGTGTGATAGAGAGTTAATTTGCCTTTCTTCATCCAGCCAGAGAGAAAAGGATATTCAAAATGAGTGGAAGGAAAAAGAAGAAAATGTTATATAATTATATACATAAATCTTACCTGCTCGTTTGATTTTCACCAGTGTATGCCTGTATACTTATTAACATCCTTCTACAACAAATATTTTCCATGGTCTAGGAAATTTCGACAAAACTATCTGACGGTATGGGCAGCTTAGAAATACCATCTCTCCAGGATTTATATTTCCTGATAAGAAGTACTTGACAGCAATTAACTCGTAAGACAAGATATACATACCCTTATGGAAGCATACATTTTCATATTCTAGAAACCATGGCTTCGGAAGTTGAATGGTCTATCATGAAGAAGTATTTGAATTAATTACATCAGTCATAATGTCTGGCACAATTAGATATGTAATCAAATCAGAAAGGAAACCCAATAACCAACTCCATCGAAAAATTGTGCAAAATGACAATAAGAACTATTTGACCAAAACCCGAACAACATGTTTAAACTCAAACTCAAATAAATGTGCAACACCAAGGAAACGGGCTATGTGTCACCAAAACGATCACGGACGAAAGCATCCAATAGTTGTAGATGGAAGAACATACGGAAATCTAATCAAATTAATGGCAAAGCTTACATTTGTGATAAAAGCAAAAATGTCATCAAGCAAAGAATGTTGTTCCTGCGACTTTTAACAACTTCAAAAAACAAGTGTTCTGAAAAAGTAAATGAAGAAATCGGACAGAGCATTTTTAGATCTAATTATGATGAAACAATGACATTTGAACCCAAGTGTGACTTGATTATGCCAACACATTGATGTTCATTTTACATCATAGAGGTATCGGCGCAGAAGAAAACAAGAAGTAAGGAAGTATTATCTGCCAGTGGAAAAGTAGAGAAAACAAGTGCTGATTTCTTTCTTGAATATGCTGAAAATAGGGGGGAAAAAAGACAACTGAATGCTCACTCAAAAGATAATATCATGGAAGCTATGATTAAATTGACAGGAGAGGAGGGCACACGCCAGCTAATAGGATGGATGATCAAACAATAAAGGGTATTGATCAGAACTCACATAGAATCATTTCTTTCTGTTGAATCACAATACACGAGAAAATCAATGTCGAAGAAATTCCTAGGTCAAGATCTTTCAATCAGAATAAAGTTTTACCTTTATGTCCATAACAAAGAAACAAATGCATAGCTGCATATGGCGGGATTCTAACGCATGAAGGGCTAATATCCTTGGTTTTTTTAGGTTTATCATAACCGCAGAGCCAAAGAGAATACTGAGCCAAAGAGAATTCTCTCTGACTTGTCAGGTATTGATTTTATACGGAAAAACTATACGGTAAGGAAGGAGTGACCTCCAGTAATAAAATGTAAGGAGGACAAGCAAAGTTTATAGAGATGTTTTCTGCAAGGAGCACAATTTTTTCTTTTCACAAACCACAAAAAAAGAGATTTAAAACATGCATATACTATGAAAAAAAGAAAAGTGGTAATATATCTGAATTAGACGACACCACTTTTATGGATCACATGAAAAGAAAGAAACAAGCCAGAATGGAGAAAGATTATGACAAGGAAAAGGCAAAGAGTGACAAGGAAAAGGCAAAGAGTGACAAAAGTATCTTCATCGCAACCTTCGATTTGCAAGCAGTATTGCAATGTCCGTGTTCATTATGTTTCCCAAACATATTTCAAACAAAAACTAAATAGCTACAGTTTAACAATCTACTCTCTCAAAAAGTAACACATGTCATGTCCTATATCAATTCTTTACCACCAAACATAAGCCATTTTATTCTGTACCCAGAATGCTGTATAGGACAAAACAGAAACACGTTTCTAACCATCGGGATTGCTGCATGTTATTTCGCAAAACACTAACTTTGAAATACTCAAGCAAAAAATGCCTATACTCGGGCCTTACGCATATGGAGTGCAACAGTATGCATTCTGCTATTGAACATGCAAAATAGCAGACCCCACTCTATATCCGAGAAGAATGGGATAAAATGTTTCAAATGGCTAGGAGGCAAAACCGGTATGAGATTTGACAATTCCTATGACTTGAAAGGGTTTGCAAGGAACACATATAAAACTTTCAAGACAACTATGGATGGCAAAACAGTGTATTGGCCAAAGATTAAGGTTTTAAAATTGTAGAAAAATAATCCAATTCGAAATCTGGTAAAACATAATTTTGACGACTGTGACTTCTCGAGCATAAATGTGAAGAGAGCCAAAAGAGGACGCCCCAAATCATCAGATAAAATGCCACTGATATACCAAAGCAAACTTCCTACATCTGAGAAAAAGGGAAGTAATCTTTTGGACTTGTGCAAAGCACTTGTGATACCAGAACTGTAGTGGGCGTACTATGACAATTCGCTGACAAACGAAACAGTTAAAACCTTACCTTGTGTTTATGTTTTAGGTGACTATGATTCGGATACTGATAATAGTTTTAGTTGGGCAATTTCAAATATTTGTAAAGCACAGATACTGCATATTGCACTATCAACAGCTGATTTAGCTAACATACTGCCTAAAAGTTGGACTTGTAATGAAAAACAAACAAAAATAGTCAACTGGTATGAAATGTCAGATGTTGATAGAACCTTTTAGCTGTTTGTATGAATAAAATGCATGTGTGAGATAAGGCAGCCATAAGGTGCCATCAGCAAAATTTGCCATCTATGGACTTTTATGTAGATATTAAAGATCAATATTTACGGTGTATTTTTCTTTTCTTCAGTATAATATATGTTTAAAAAATAGAACCTGTCCATATCTAGTCTGATTTTTAAAACATCGCTGAAGTTTTAAACGCGTTTTTCTTGAAAGTGTAAAAAATGTTGTTAGCCCCTTCTGGCACTGAATAGACGATATGTAAATATTCCCTGATGAAATGATACATCTGCCAAACACCACCTGTTGTGTAACATCTTTAATGTAATTATGTAAAAGAAAAATGTTCTTTTACTGTAGTTTGTCCTTTTTTCTTTGAACAACGGGGTTGCACAGGAAGAAAGTTGGGAAGGTAAAAGGAAGTATTTTGAGATATTGCCTTTAACCAGAATAATGTTTGCAGTTACCACCTTTTTCCTTGCAATATAATTTCATTTTGCAGATATCTCTTAATACCGTTCACGATATCTCTTGAAGTATTTTTCTTAAGTCATGATATTTTAACATGAGCTAGATATACACATATAATTTGCATTTTGCTAAAAAGGTCAATTTTGGCAAAAAGTGCAGATACCCCTTTTTACCATTAACCCCTCGATATGATAGCCGCTGGATTCCAGACACAGCATGGTAACAATAGCTAAGCTTGAGCATATTAGCTAAGCTTACTGCAACTTCATTTTGCTCATTTAATGAATTTGATGACTGAGGACATATACCCACTTCTAAGTGTACATTGTTATGTACATACCAAGTTATTCCTAGCTTTGTTCATGTGTGTATCTATTTTTGAATGGTTTTCCCCTGTTGCTATTTTTAGAACTGGATTCTCTCCTGTGGAATATTGTGCTGGAAGTTTCCAGGCCTTTATACAATCTGATTACTAGAAATTATGCAACTGATTTTAACATGAATTTTCTGGAAGTTTCTCTGTTATTATAAAAGGAAAAGCTTTTTACATCTCAGTGTTCACTAGTTAATACATGATTGCCAGACTACAGTGGGGATTATTTTGTGTTTGTGTCTTATAATTAGTGCTTGGATTACATTCAGTTGGATTAGGATCAGACTAGACTAAAGTGAGGATTATTTCATGTGCTTGGATTACATTCAGTTTGGATCAGGATCAGATTGGAATTAAGACTGGAATAATTTGTCTTTTAATTTAACGTCTAAGGTATTGTTTTGTACTATTGTAATATTGTCACTGTTTATTTGATATTTTTGTTAATAAATTCTGTTAATTGTTATCGTTTGTTGCTGGCTTCTACTTTCTAGTTACGCCTGGTTCGTCACAGAAATTGGGGGCTCGTCCGGGATTGGAAAATGGACTAACGCATTTGTTTTCCTTTTGGGATTAACCTTCGATTGGAAAATAAGACTAACGCATTCGTTTACTAATCAGTAATTATAATACAATTTTGTACTTGAATCCAGCAACAAACAAACATGTCTTTTGACTTAGATAAATTTACGGCTGAACCGTCTGTGGAGTTATTGAATTTAGGTAAAAAGACTGATTTGCTTAATCTTGCTAAGCACTATAAATTGTCTGAAATAAAATCTTCAATGCGTAAACATGAAATTAAGAACATTTTGGTACAATATTTTGTTGATGAGGAGATTTTCAATGAAAATGCGCTTTCCCTGATAGTTGACGTTCAGTCAGTTTCAAGTTCGAAAGAACTTGAATTGAAATTTCAGATCAGACAATAAGAAATTCAGGAAAGAGAGAAGGAAAGAGAAAGACAGAGAGAAGAAAGAGTAGAGAGAGAAAGGGAAAGAGAAAGGGAGAGAGAAGAAAGAGAAGAGAGGGAGAAAGAAAGAGAAAGGGAAGAGAGAGAGAAGGAGAGAGAATTTCAATTAAGAATGAGGGAAATAGAAATGCAAGAAAGAGCAAATCAGCCGAAGCAAAAGATTGAATACAATTTCGATGTTACAAAACATATTAGGCTTGTTCCTCCATTTCAAGAAAAAGAAGTTGATAAATACTTCCTACACTTTGAAAAAGTTGCAGAAAACTTAAATTGGCCAAAAGAGCACTGGACTTTGCTTCTGCAAAGTGTTTTGATAGGCAAAGCTCGTGAAATTTATACACAACTAGGTGTTGAACAAAGTCATCATTATGAGACTGTTAAAGAACTTATTCTCAAAGGTTATGAGCTGGTCCCAGAAGCATATAGACAAAAATTTAGAAATTGTAAAAAAGATTCTAACCAGACTCATGTTGAATTTGCTAGAAACAAAGAACAGTTATTTGATAGATGGTGCTGTTCTAAGAAAATAGACCAAAATTATGATAAACTAAGACAACTTATGTTAGTTGAAGAATTCAAACGTTGTATTCAATCTGATGTTAAGACATTCTTAGACGAAAAACAAGTTGAAACTTTAGAAGAAGCAGCTCGTCTGGCTGATAATTACTACCTTCCACATAAAGTTTCTTTTATTAATAAACCAAAACCTACTTCCTCACATCCCCAAAATAAATATATGTCTGGTAATTCATCTGGCATGCCCAGTCAATCCAATACACCCAAACCCAATTCTACTAGTGAAACCAAAAGTCAATATCCCTTATCTCGACCCACTTGTAACTATTGTAAGAAACCTGGTCACCTTGTTTCTGAATGTTTGAAATTAAAAAGGAAGTTAGAAAGTGATGAAGCCAAACCAACAGGGCTCACCACTCTTAGACCAAGGCCACAGTCTTCTATTAAAACCAAAACAATTGACATAGTCACAAAACCCAAGTCTGATTCTACTATGGAGATTTTTGAAACATTTATGTTGAATGGTTTTGTATCACTTTCAGGTGATAATTGCCCACCTACCCCTATTAAAATTTTAAGAGACACAGGAGCTTCTCAATCTCTTATTTTGGCAGATATACTGCCTTTTTCTGAGAAGACTTCTTCCGGTACTAGTGTCCTTATTCAGGGTGTAGAGTGTGGAACTGTTAATATCCCTCTCCATCATGTTAATTTGTCATCAGATTTGGTTACTGGGCCTGTGGTTATTGGTATTAAACCTTCCTTACCATTTAAAGGTGTACATTTATTGCTAGGCAATGACTTAGCTGGAGATAAGGTTGTGGTTAATCCACTTGTAACTGACACACCAAATATAGGTCAAACAGATGACCCTATCGAGCAAGAAATTCCTGACTTGTATCCTTCTTGTGCAGTTACCCGAGCTATGGCTAAAAAGGCCATTTTGAAAAACTCAAACTGTGACATTGACTTGACGGATACTTTTATCGGTCAATATTTCAATAATGAGATTAAAAAGTCTCTTGATCCCAGTTTGTCTGATACTCAGACAGACTCGTCAATGTCTCGTCATTCTCCACCAAGGTCTATTGACCAAGGTCACGACACGCTGTCAAAGTCACAGCTTATCAAGGAACAGCAAACTGATCCTGAGATTTCAAAATTAATTTTTAGGGCTTTACCTGAAGATGAAATTTCACAGGTCCCAATGTGTTACTATATAAAGAATGGGATTCTTATGAGAAAATGGCGACCATTTGATGTCCCAGCTGATGATGAATGGGCTGTTTACCACCAAATTGTGGTTCGAAAGTCATATCGTCATGAAATACTAAGTATAGCCCATGAAAGTCCTATGTCAGGTCATCTAGGTATAAACAAGACCTATCACAAAATTATTACTCATTTTTATTGGCCTGGTCTCAAATCAGATGTCTCTAAATATTGTAAAACTTGCCATACATGTCAAATGGTAGGTAAACCCAACCAAACCATTCCCAAAGCTCAATTATAACCTATTCCTGCTTTTGATGAACCTTTCGGTAGGATACTTATAGATTGTGTTGGTCCTTTACCTCGAACCAAGTCAGGAAATGAGTACCTCTTAACAATTATGTGTACTTCTACACGTTTTCCAGAAGCTATTCCTTTAAGGAACATCAAAACAAAGTCAATAGTCAAAGCTCTTATAAAATTTTTCACATTTGTTGGTCTTCCAAAATTAGTTCAGTCTGATCAAGGGTCAAATTTTATGTCTGGTATATTCCAACAGGTTATGCATGAATTAGGAATCAAGCAATATAGGTCATCCGCTTATCACCCTGAAAGTCAAGGTGCTTTAGAAAGATTTCACCAGACATTAAAAAATATGATAAGGTCATATTGCTTTGACACTGAAAAAGATTGGGATGAGGGCATCCATTTGTTACTATTTGCAGCCAGAGAATCTGTACAAGAATCTCTTGGTTTCAGTCCTTTTGAATTAGTTTTTGGCCATTCTGTTCGTGGACCTTTAAAACTTTTGAAAGAGAAATTTCTCTCAAATGATGAAACATCTTTGAATTTACTGCAGTATGTTTCTGACTTCAGAAATAGACTGTCTAGGGCATGTGAAGTTGCTAGGTCTAATCTTAAAACGTCTCAGGGCAAAATGAAAGCAAGATATGATAACCATGTTATAGATAGAAAAGTTAAACCAGGTGACAAAGTCCTTGCTCTTTTGCCAATACCTGGCAGACCTCTACAGGCAAGATATTTTGGACCCTACACTATTGACAAGAAAACAAGTGATTTGAACTATATAATTAATACTCCAGGAAGGCGTAAAAACAAACAAATGTGTCATGTAAATATGCTAAAGGAATACTTTGACAGAGATAGCTCTATTTCAAAACCAATTACAGTTGTAAACACTGTCCCACAAGAATCAAGTGTATTTGAAATTGAAGTAAATTCTGACTTTAATGATAAATCTGATCCTGGTCCATCTAAACTTGAGAATTCGGATATTTTGAGAAACCTTGACAACAAACTTTCTCACTTGGAACCATCACAACAGGAAGAGCTGAAACAGTTGATACATGAATATGAACATTTATTTCATGATTTCCCCACAAGACCTGATAAAATCCATCATGATGTCATTGTGGAAGATTCTAAACCAATAAAGCAACATCCATATAGAATGAATCCTTTGAAACAGAAATACCTCCAAGATGAAGTAAAATACTTACTGGAAAATGACTTTATTGAACCTAGCCAGAGTAATTACAGTTCACCATGTATATTAGTACCCAAATCAAATGGAACTTATAGAATGTGTACTGACTATCGTAAAGTGAACTCTGCGACAAAAACAGACTCTTTTCCAATACCAAGAATTGATGACTGTATTGACAAAGTTGGAAATTCTAAATATGTCACCAAATTTGACCTGCTAAAAGGATTCTGGCAAGTTCCACTGACTGATAGAGCAAAAGAAGTATCAGCCTTTGCTACTCCAAACGGTCTGTACCAATACAAAGTTATGCCGTTTGGGATGAAAAATTCTCCTGCAACGTTTCAGCGACTTATAAACAACGTTATATGCGGATTAGATGGCTGTGATGCATATATTGACGACGTCATCATCTACTCAGATAGTTGGAGTGACCACCTTCAGAGTCAGGAAGTTCTTCGACAGACTCAGTAAAGCGAAACTGAATGTGAATCTTGCAAAAACTGAATTTTGTCATGCTACTGTAACATTTCTAGGACATCTTGTGGGACAGGGTCAAGTTAAACCTTTAGAAGCTAAAGTCAATGCTATCTCTGAGTTTCCTGTGCCTAAATGTAAAAGACAGCTGATGCGATTTCTTGGTATGGCTGGCTACTATAGGAAATTCTGTAAAAATTTCTCAGGTATTGCTGAACCTTTAACAAATTTGCTTAAGAAAAGCACAAAGTTCAAATGGAATGACAAATGTCAAGATGCATTTGATCGTCTAAAAGCCATACTAAAGAGCGCACCAATTCTCTTGGCACCTAATTTTGACAAATGTTTCAAATTAGCTGTTGATGCAAGTGATGTTGGTATTGGTGCTGTTCTTTTACAAGAAGATAATAATGGTATTGATCACCCAGTTTGTTACTTTTCTAAGAAATTTAACAAACATCAGAAAAATTACTCTACCATAGAAAAAGAGTGTCTTGCCTTAATTCTGGCAATCCAGCAGTTGGAAGTTTATTTAACCTCTTCAACTTCACCAATTGTTGTATTCAGTGATCATTACCCTTTAAGTTTTCTACACAAGCTTAAGAATAAGAATCAAAAAATTACTGAGGTGGAGTTTATTGCTTCAAGAGTTTAATCTTGACATAAGACACATAAAAGGGAAAGATAACATTATACCAGATGCTCTTTCAAGAGTTTGAAATTCCAACAGTCATTTTTCCCTAAATCAAGTTTAAACTGTTTTTCTTTTAAATTGTAATTTCATTACCTTGATTATTTTCATAAGTCTGAAATAATTAATATTTGAGTTTGTCATTTCCTATGTAATACTTCAGTTAAAGTATCATAATATGCATGTAAATAATATTGCAAAAAAAAAAAAGAAAGATTTTATTTCATAAACCTTTCTTTTTCTTTTCAAGGGGGGAAGTGTTATGTACATACCAAGTTATTCCTAGCTTTGTTCATGTGTGTATCTATTTTTGAATGGTTTTCCCCTGTTGCTATTTTTAGAACTTGATTCTCTCCTGTGGAATATTGTGCTGGAAGTTTCCAGGCCTTTATACAATCTGATTACTAGAAATTATGCAACTGATTTTAACATGAATTTTCTGGAAGTTTCTCTGTTATTATAAAAGGAAAAGCTTTTTACATCTCAGTGTTCACTAGTTAATACATGATTGCCAGACTACAGTGGGGATTATTTTGTGTTTGTGTCTTATAATTAGTGCTTGGATTACATTCAGTTGGATTAGGATCAGACTAGACTAAAGTGAGGATTATTTCATGTGCTTGGATTACATTCAGTTTGGATCAGGATCAGATTGGAATTAAGACTGGAATAATTTGTCTTTTAATTTAACGTCTAAGGTATTGTTTTGTACTATTGTAATATTGTCACTGTTTATTTGATATTTTTGTTAATAAATTCTGTTAATTGTTATCGTTTGTTGCTGGCTTCTACTTTCTAGTTACGCCTGACTCGTAACAACATGATGAAATGCACATACATATAAAGTTCCGCAATATTTAGACCTGTTACAAAGTAGGGTTGGATACGATCGGACATTCAAGAAATTATAAAGCGGTATCCAGCACCTACAATGACAGATAAAAATAGAGTACAATAGGTCTATTAGACCCTTTGGAAATTACTTCTTCAGGACCGCCTCCTTGCATTCAGAAAAAAACATATCTATTCTTTTACAGCCATCGCCTCCAACTTTGTTCCCTTTGGAATGCACATGTATACACCATACAACCTACAAACATCTTTATTATTCATAAAACAAAACTTGGTAATTTTAAAATTAACACCCTACATTTTCCTTTTGTTCATATATTAAAAGAACTGTCAGTATTAAAGTGTCATATTTCATTCATGTGTAACAAACATTATTCACGTGTTCTTTTAAAACACTTTGAAAGTTGAATTACAAAGTACATTAACTCTGGCAGACAACCTATTGTGTCTTGTAGCACACCACTTTCGAGTAAAAAGAGAAATGGCTTGTGATTAGTAATTTCTCATTTTCATCATTACGTTTAAAATGTATTTATGCTCTTAATCTTTATTCATGTATATCACTTTCGAGATTATTTACTAGGTAACCAAGTAAATTTGTATGTCATGTGACATTAGTTGTGAGTCAGTTATTATCTTTTTGATATTAAAAAAAAAAAGTATATTTTCAGCTATGTCAATTTTCAGTCCCATTACATTTGTAGAACACAGACTTTAATTCGAAACGTTTCTTTTAGATCTTACTTTGATGTACAACAAAAGACAAAAATGTCAACCTTTAACCCTTTAGCAGACGACAAAATTTTGGACCAGACCAAATTGAAAGCATTTGCAGACGACAATATAAATATTACTGAAACATGAAAATTCGTTTTGGGAACGGTAGAAAACATTGAGGGAAAAGGAGAAAATGCTGGTTACCAGCATTTTCTCCTTTTCCCACATTGTTTTCTAAAGGCATCTTTCTCAGGGTCGTCAAAAGTAGGAATTGTGTGGTAAAGAGTTAAGATTAACTCACATTGATTAGTTTATGCCCAAGTGAGCAGAACTAGGACTTATGCTCAATTGCAATCATCTCCCTATTCTTTGGATTACTCAGCCTAATAGGCGGATAACATTCAGAATCTAAATTGATACTTGTATTCCATAATAGAAGAGTCATTTGGGTTAACTTCATACACCTCATCATGTGCATTACTTTGAAAACCATAATATAAAGGGCAGCAACTCCAAGATAACCGAATTTATGGTGGTGCATCTTAAGCAATTCTTCACTTTTGATAACTTAGCCATTGCCTATGAAATTGTTGATTTGAAATGCAGTGCTCATTAGTATGAGATGGTGGTAATGCGAAATCATGGTGAGAAAGCGGTAGTTCAATGATGAAAACACAACATTACATCACATTATCATCATACTACTATTGTACTGTCGCATTTTCACCATCTTACTATCGTTACCATCGCAGTATCGTAATTTCGAGTTCTATTGTATATCGCC
Source organism: Tridacna crocea (assembly GCA_943736015.1). Taxonomy (NCBI): domain Eukaryota; kingdom Metazoa; phylum Mollusca; class Bivalvia; order Cardiida; family Cardiidae; genus Tridacna; species Tridacna crocea. The sequence goes on from OX031070.1 coordinate 30,133,147, forward strand.
AAATTTCATTACTGGTATTAAAAATTTAGATATTTTACTATTTAACCCATTACCAAACGACAAAATTTTAGACTGGTCCAAATTGAAAGCATTTGCAGCAGAGGACAAAATTAAAGAGACTGAAAATTTATTTATTTTTTTGTGAAGGGTAGAAAACATTGTGTGAAAAGGAGAAAATGCTGTTTACCAGCATTTTCTCCTTTTCCCACAATGCTTTCTACAGGCTTCTTTCTCAGGGGCGTCAAAAGTAGGGATTGAGTGGAAATGGGTTAAACAAGAATGATTCTATATGTTTCAGTATTTTAGGGGATGTTTTACTACTTAAGGGTCATTGCAATGCCAAAATAGGTAAATAACAGTTATACATGCCATAGAACAGGTTGCATTACAATGAATATATTTTACTGTCCTATTTTCATTCCGAATAAAATAATATAACCCTTTTCAATAGGGTTTGCTTTCAAGGTACTTGGACTTATCTTTATCAATGTCAAGTTGATTAGAATGAATTGTTTACAGATTACCGAAACAATCTTCTTCGGCAGAAATTTCCCTCTGGTCCAGGTCACACATGAAGCCTTCTGGGTTTTAGTTTTAGACTTTCAAAATTTTCAGTACATCTAGAATTTCCTTTTTTGTTTTCATGCTGCACAACAAATGTGGCAACAACAAAGTATCCGCAAGTCGATAATACAGCCTAGAAAAACATAGGTAAACTGTACTTAGAGATATTGTGTGAAGAGTCCATTAACACTATCTCTTTCCCATACTTCCTTTGCATTCTTCTCTGAAATTTTATCTGGTGTACAAATAAAAATGACTATTCATCATCATAACTTGTAGAGCTGAAAAAAAAAAAAAAAAAAAAAACATATACTGTTTGCAGTCAAAATTATCTTCTCATATTTAATGCCTATCAAATAATAATATAGCCAGTTAAGCCTGTCTTTGCTCCCATCCCTGTTTTTTTGACAGGCCATGATGACCCTGTATTGCTCAACTTCCCAATAAATGTGAACTACATATTTATTTTGACAGTAATTTAACTGTAAACACCCCCCCCCCAAACACACACTCATTTTAAAAAAAAATACAAAGAATTTTAACCATTTTCATATGCCAAGATGTTTACATGGATACAAGCATAAATATTCTATTTCAAATATCAATGATCTGTGACAAATATTACTTTGACAAAAAAAAAATCAACAAGGCCTAATGATTTTGTAACCTGTATCTCTAAAAGCATTATTAAAGTTATCTAACTATCGGGGTAGAGGAAATTTTGAAAATAGATCTTTTGTTCATAAATTCTGGTAGAGGCTTACTGCAGGAAATTGCATACAAATTAGAAGACGTCTAGGCTAAATGGTTTATATAGAAAACAAGACGCATATGTTTACAAACGTAAAGCTCCTAGAGGAAGTGTTGTCCCAGAATTTTTGAAATTACAAACGTAAAGCTCCTAGAGGAAGTGTTGTCCAGAATTTTGGAAATTTTGAATGAACTTTGAAGTATTCACCTACAAGAGCCTACTTGCAAAAATTGGCAGTTGTAGGATTTTTGGTCATAAAAAATCATTTAAGCGTTTATTAGAAAGCATTTCCAAACCTTGGGACACCCAGTACAAGGTATTCCTAGGGCTATACTTTAAATAATCTTTGTAGAAGTCTACAAGATAAAGCTTAATGAAAAGTTTGTTGCCCTTTGCCTTATGGTTATGAATGAGAATTTTATTCAAGCTTTTACGTTTCAGACCATGGTACATTGCTTTTTCCCTGGCGCAGGGCAGATTTTGACCCGAGGGCTATATTTCGGATAATTTTGGTACAGATAAAATAAAGGAAGCTACATGTAAGTTTTGTTTTTTTCATACTCCTCTAACGAATCTGTATGCAAATAGACTTTTCATCTAACATTATATGATATACCTTTGTCCATATTTTGATAAATTTACTAATACTTAAGGTATATGAGCATTCTTTCTTTCCTTTCATCTGTTTACAATACTTCTGTTATAGTCTCACCCCAGATTCTAACCACTATTTCAGTCACTCATACATGAACTTTTTCTTACAAAATATCACCTGTCAAACACAACTTAAATCAAGAGAAATTGAACTACCCATAAGAGCTACATACGTTTTTAACCTTGCAGTTACTTATACACAGATTTCAGGGCTAATGTAATCCTCTTCAGTGGAAAAATATCTCAAAATCATTTTACTTTCAGAATAGTGTCAAACCCCAGTAACTATGTCTCTTGCAATCTTAATGCTAGAAGAGACATATCATTACTTACTGAACACTTAGTACTTCCGTATTTCTTAGTAAAGAATTGTCTTCTGGTGATTGCTCTGCCCATATATTGACAATAGTCTGCAAGTTCTTCAAATGATTATCGGTGAACCTGTATGATCATCCTCTTTGTAGTAATACTTGGGGTCCCTATAAAGTAAGAAACGGAACCGAAACGAAACGCAACGAAATGGAACAAAACGAAATTGAATGAAACGGAATATAACGGGAACGAAACGAAATAGAAAGAAACGAAATGAAATGAAATCTAGCAGTGATTTTGGGAAACTTATCGTCTTGTCTCAATTTATCGTTGTTCTCTTGTACCGTTTCCAATTGTTTTATCCCACAGTTTATATAATAAACCTTCGATTCGCTTACACACCTGACACCTTCCAATCACTTTCCGCACTGTTGCTCTACCTTGCAGTATCCAAAAACGTTGTTGTAGAACACTCAATGTTTGTGAAACTCAACTGTATTTTATTTTCTTATGAATTTTATTGATCATCAATTCAGAAAATCTCCCACTTCTCGGTAACAAAATTGGATTCTTTGCTCCTTCGGTCAAAAATGAATTTTCTAATCTACCCATGCAGCGCAGGAGTCCGGATTCGTCCATGTATAGCCCTAACTTAGATTGCAGGGTATTCTTTTTCTTGTTCAACAAAGCTTGAAAAACGTCAGCAAAACAATTTCTTTGAACCTTATTATCCACATTTTTTCAACTTACTCCAATTCATCACGTGTGACCCACTTTGGCATCGATATATGCTTCAGTTTATGTACGAAACGTAGTGCCATAGCGGTAACTCTAAAAAGTTTTCTGCATGAAGAAAAGCGTTCAATTTCAATATCTATCGGTGATTTAGATGTTAGATGTTATACTAATTGAAACCTTATTGCCACTGGATAGAAAACAATTCTCACTTATAGAACTCTTTTCATTTTCACATTCTGTAGGCATATCTCTGTTTTCATCAGACTTATTAGTTTTATACTGAATAGGCCAATCTTTCACCTTTTCAGTTAACCACTCTGGTCCGTGCCACCATACGCGATCACTGGATAAGTCACTCAAATCACAACCTCGACTTGCTTTGTCAGCCGGGTTTTCCCTTATCTTAACGTAAAGGAATGAAATATCTTTGTCACTATTGATTTTATTTACCCGATTTTGTATGAAAACGGGTAGTTTCTTGTCAGGTTGTATCCACTTTAATGCGCACTGCGAGTCAGAAAAAATGAAATCTTTGTAATTGGACAGTTTATTTGTGATTTCACGAATGACACACACCGAACACCTATAAGAACAGCCAATAACTCTTACCCGGGAATGCTGATAGCTGAAGTGGGAACGAGTCTTTTTTTGCTAAAGATGAACTCTGATCTAGCTTTATCTTTGCTCCTTTTAACTAGATAGACCACCGCTGCGTAAGCTTTGACGGAAGCATCACAAAAACATATGAGACGAATGTCTATTTCTCTGTCTTTTAAGACCACACACCTAGGTTACTGGATTCGAAAGATACCTGAAATTTCTTCTTGTCGATTTTTTTCCACATTGTCAGATCCTCTTTGCAAAGGCTGTCATCCCAATCTAAATGTTTGCTCCATAAAACCTGAAGCAATAACTTGCCTTTACGCGTCACTGGTGAAAATAAACCAAGTGGATCAAAAACCATATCTTTTTCAAAACCAAACGTTTTGTTGTTTCACTTCCTGCTTAAGCCTTGATTTCCTTTTTGTTAAGAAGGTCATCCTTTCTTTTCCATTCAAGACCTAATACTTTGACACACTCATCTTAAGCCCTGTCTGAGTCTGGAATATAACTGAATAAAGTTTGACTATTTTACACTTATTCACGCAAATTCATATTAGCTTCAAAAAAGATCTTTGAAACATCATAAAAAGATATGGCTTCATCAATAGTAGTAGTTCCGGTTATAAAATTGTCCAGGTATTTATTGTGCTTTATTTGTTTGGCAATATCTGAAGAATATGTTTCAAGACGGTAGTTGATTGTAGCTTCAAGCAAAAATGGACTTGAAACGACTCCAAATGGAACCCTACAAAAACGATACTCCTGAATGTTCTTATCTATGGATGGTACAGAAGGGTCTTGTAACCATAAAAACCCAGTAACATCTCTTTTACTTGGATGAAGTCCAATCTGTAAAAATGCCTTTTCTATATCAGCAACAATTCCAATGGGGTGCAATCTGAAACGTATCAGTATCCCACACAAGTCGTGTAACAGAATTGGGCCTCGATATAAACTCTCATTCAAGCTCAGGTTATCTGGTTTTGTTTTTGATGATGCATCATAAACTATCCTCACTTTAGTTGTCACCTTATCAGGTTTAACCACGGCATGATGGGGAATATAATGACGGGGTCCATCGTTAGTAGTTCTATTGACTTTTTCGATGACTTTCTTCTCATGCTGGTCCTGTATGATATCATTATACTTTCGTAAAATGCTCGGCTTTGACTTCAGTATTGTTAGTAGTGACTTCAACCTACCCATTGCAAGTGCCTTATAGTCTGGAATCTCGACCTGTCCTTTCCAGGGCAATGCTACATGGTACCTGTTTTCTTCCAATGTTAGTGTCCGCTTGGAATTCTCTCATTTGCATCGTCGGTACTACCTTTGTCTTCCATTACTCCAATTGTTTCAATTTTCCAGAAGTCTTCAAGATCTGGTTTCACAGGAATACAATCATCAATACTTGAAAACACTTTTGTTCTGGAAAGATTCTTCCCGTATGAAAGTATTAACATATTCATTTCGCAACAACTTTCATTATGTTCACTAGTTCTTCCTGTGAGAATCCAACCAAGTTCAGATGATAGCAGATAAAGCCCTGATTGTACTTCAATTTTGTGACCACTTACAATGTCCAAGTAATAGTCATTTCCTATCAATATATCAATAGAACTGGTGTCATTTTCAATAGAAAGTGAATCAGCTAGTATTAAATTCCTGGTCAGACTTTGAAAAAGAGCTTTGTCTTGAATATTCCATTGTTTCCTATGAATTTCTCCTGTGATATGTGGCACTATCTTTGCCGAGATGGACATCGCTTTTCCACTTTTCAGCTCCAAACCAATTTTTGTTGGTCTTGTTTTGATCGACTGACACCTTGTACTTCCAAAGGTAACCACTTGAATTTCTTGTTCGTTTTCTCTTTTTCAAATTCAACCTTGTAGCTAAAGTTTCTGTTATGTAAGTCCTTTGAGAACCAGAGTCAAGGAGTATTTGCACCTCTTGCTCCTTAGAACAATACAAATTTTTTACCGGCCGTCTGTGGACATCAGATTAATTCCATGGACACTAGAAGTGTCCTAAATATATACCATTGACACTAAAGGGGGCTCTAGGACGCCTTCGGAGTCCCATCCATACTCTACTGCGGGGACCAATCCATGACAACCGACTTTCCGATGGATAGTAACAATTATGGATAGTGAACGGATTAGGCTTTATAAACATCACTTGTTGCAGCTCCTTGAACGAGTCGCTGCGCTTCCCTTTTCTCACGCTTCGCGGCTACCGCCGCTCAGCATTCGCTGCCGTCCAAGCCATAAATGTTTCGTAAACAAAGAGGCACTCTCGATCATTTAGTTCGCTTCGAAACATTTATTCGTGAAGCTTTTATAAAAAAGGAACACGTTGTTTCCGTTTTTTTCGACCTCGAAAGTGCTTACGATACCACATGGAAGTATGGAATCATGAACGACCTCCATGATTTCGGTGTAAGAGGTCGCCTTGCTTATTTCATTTCGGCATTTTTGAATGAACGTCAATTTAGAGTCCGGGTTGGAGATACTCTCTCAAACCCTCATGAACAAGAAATGGGCGTTCCCCAGGGAAGCATTCTTTCTGTTACACTGTTCAGTGTCAAAATCAACAATATTGTGAATTCTGTGTGCCCTGGCGTAGAATGCTTTTTGTATGTTGACGACTTCTGTATTTCCTATAGATCCAAGCATATGCATACAATAGAGCGGCAGTTACAGCAAGTGCTTAATAATTTAAGTAAGTGGTCAAAAGAAAATGGTTTCAAATTTTCTAAAACCAAGACCAAATGCATGCATTTCTGCCAATCAAGAAAATTACACTTGGATCCTGAACTTACATTAGATGGGGTACAAATTGAAGTCGTTCCTGAATTCAAATTTTTAGGTCTTTTATTTGACTCTAAACTGTCGTTTATTCCACACATCAATTACTTAAGTAATAAATGCCAAAAAGCTCTTAATCTTTTACGAGTTGTCTCCAGCATGGACTGGGGAGCCGACAGGAAAGTCTTACTAAGACTATATAGATCACTTGTCCGTTCCAAGTTAGATTACGGCTGTATCGTATATGGCTCAGCCCGACAATCGTACCTTCGGAAGTTGGATTCTATCCACAACCAAGGTTTACGATTAGCACTTGGCGCTTTCAGGACATCTCCCGTCAATAGCTTGTATGCTGAAGCTAATGAACCATCTCTAAATTTACGCAGGAAGAAACTCTCCTTGCAATATTACTTAAAATTAAAATCAAACTCTGACAACCCAACTCATGAAGTAGTATTTGAACCACTGTACAAGGATGAATTTTTAAAAAGAGAGAAAGTTATACCTCCTTTTAGTTTACGCTGTGAAGCGGATATTAATTGCCTTGATTGTGATCTTGAAGATGTGGCAAGCCATAAGATTTCTGAAGTTCCTTTATGGACTTGCAAAAGTCCAACTTATATTTACAATCTTGCTTCAGATAAGAAAGCTACTACAGATCCAATGATTTTCAAAACTAAATTCCTTGAAGTCAAAGAACAATATTATACTCATGAAGAAATCTACACGGATGGTTCAAAAGATGGGGAAAAAGTTGCTTCAGCTGCCGTCCTAGACGGTGAATTGTATCAGTTCCGGTTACCTAATAATTCGTCTATCTTCTCTGCGGAGTTAAAAGCCATTGACCTTGCCCTCAACCATATTGAACAAGACGGCTATTGGCGATACATTATATATACTGATTCTTTATCAGTTATGCAAGCACTTGAGGGCCAGAAAACGGATAATCCGCTTGTAATCAATCTCCTTGAGAAATTATCCAGATTATGCGAAAGAGCTGATATAGTTTTCTGCTGGCTCCCCAGCCATATTGGTATTAGTGGTAATGAAGAGGCAGATAAAGCTGCCAAGGACGCATTATCGCTAGAAATTTTACCGTTTAAAGTTCCTTTTAGTGATTTTAAACCTCTTATTAATAGTTTTATTCATGGTGTTTGGCAAAGATCTTGGAGTGATCCTTCAAATCAAGGAAACAAATTATTCAATATCAAGCCAAATACAAGTGAATGGCTCCCTGGCTTGCGGTCAAACCGTCGAGAGGAAGTTATTTTGGCCCGTTTGAGAATAGGTCATACCCATATGACGCACTCATATCTTCTCAAAGGAGAAGAGCCTCCTGTATGTATCCCATGCAATACATTTTTTTCTGTCAAGCATTTACTGATAGAGTGCACAGATCTTGCACCGTAAAGGGATAAATACTTTCATGTTGACAATTTAAAAACTTTGTTTGATACTGTGAAATTAGAATCACTATTCGAGTTTCTGAAAGAAGTTAACCTTTTTAAGAAGATATAGTTTTACTTTTTTGACATTTCAATTTTTACTGACGGTCTTAAACAGTGTTTATCCTCCTTTAAGGGGGTTCTATTAAAGTATTTGAGTAAATAGGGAAGCCCTGTTTCTCAACATTTATTTTGTTGTTTAATTCATAAATATTACATTTTAAGGCCTATTGACCTATTCAAAGTTAATTTTTTATCTTGTAAACAAGGTTGCTTCTTTGTTATTTCTCATCTGTGTCAATGTTTCACAGTATAACTTAAAGTAGATGCATCATTTTATATGTAAGTGCGCCCAATATGACCTAAGTTGTCGACGGGCCATAAAACACCATTCATTCATTCATTCATTCATTCCAAGCCATCAATCGATCAGGCTCCTGGATTGTGGTTTCAAGCGCGGGAAAATGATGTCATGGCACGTGAAACGGAACCGGAAATGATTATAGACGAAACTAAAAAACTGAACTAAATAAACAAACAACTTTCTATTTTTTGATTGGTCCAGACGTCCCCTCGGCAAGAAGGTTCTGGCAAAGAAGCTTATTAGAAGATCTCACACAGTTATCCAAAGCAATGTTACTTAATGTTGAAAAATCTGGATGATATTGATAAACATACATATGCAACTAATGTTAGAAATCTTTTATTTTCATACGGTTTTGGTTTTTTATGGATATCACAAGATGTGGGTAATATTGATCTCTTTATCTCCCATGTCAAATTTAGGTTAAAGATATTCTGCAGCAAGAGTGGCATGGTCTATTAAGCATTTCTTCTAAAGGACAAAAATATTTGCAATATAAATCCCTCCTAAATGTTGAATGTTATATATCATATAACTTTCCATTTTATCTAAGGAAAGCTTTTGCAAAATTCAGGTGTTCGAACCATAGATTAAATATCGAACTTGGTCGTCACAATAATATAGTAAAAGAAGAACGGATTTGTACTTTCTGTTATGAACGATCATCCATTGAAGTAATAGACGATGAATTTCATGTATTTTTTTAATATAAACAATTCGAATATTATAGAAGTATCTATATTGGAAAACACAATATTGAAAACATTGAATCGTTCCATAGATTAATTTCAGAACAAAATGAAGGTAAATTACTAAATATCTGCAAATTTGTGCAAAAAATTCTCCAAATCCGGAATTAATAGCAGCTGATTTATTACGTATTTATTTCTTTTACTCATTAGTTTATCACTTTTGTAATACATGTACTGTAACCCATTGGTCACTAGCGTGACGTAGAAATTTTTGCATATGTTGCACTTCAAGGTCAGACAGCACAATATGTGCAGTCTGATCCGATAATCACCCTGTCTGGATTGGTATTATTTGTAAATTCAATTTATTTTATTTTTTTTTTTTTCGCAGTATTTGAAAAAAATTGTTTCATTCATTTTGTGGTTATGAGTCAATAATTACCGGATACTTTCTTGACTCTAAAAAAAAATATATAAAAGAAGAAAAATAACATCACATGGGAGCATATATCAGTAACATTTATTGCCAACCGGTTTCGCTTGAAAGCTCATCAGGGCAACAATAACAATAAATCACGTAAACAACAAATCCCTGAGCCGGAACCAGTTCATTTTTCCATATATATATATTCGTAGTTTTTGGAAAACATTGTTTCATTCATTTTGTACTTATGAGCCTACAATTACCGGATATTCTCTTTTTATGTTTGTAGCATTTTAAATGCATCTAGCTTATACTAAAATTCACGTCAGCTAGTGTTGATCAAGATACCATGTTAAGTGAATTCCACTCGAACACAAAATTATTTTTTTTCCAAGTAGCCATAACAATGTACATGTATATTATTGTTGTTTTGTATACAGGGCCAACGGCCTATATTATTATAATAAATACATTTAAACATTTGAGCTTTGGAGGCCGCTTCGCCGGTATTGCTCGACACTCCACTATGACTATCTTGAATTATGATGAGTCCAAGAAATATAGTCAGGACATATCTGAATCTACAGTGAATAAGGACCTTTGGTTCCAGAAGATTGCTTGGTTCAATCAGGAATGGTTGCCAAATAAGGACGAGATTGCTTAAATGAAATTTTCTATCTTTGCTTATTATAGATACGCTCGTTTGAGGAAAATACTTTTCTGCATCAGAAATATTGATGAGGTGAACATGATGAAGTTTACAGATAGATAATACAGTACATATGAACATTCCTCGTATCCTTGGTTATCGATATACTCATGCTTATTAGGAAGAGGCTGATGACATTAAAGCTCAAGGATCAATTGGAACTTATAATTTGGAACATCGCTTGAATCGTGTTAAGAATGTGATCAACAGATCTCAACGTACTGGTTTTCACTTCAATTACAAGCCTGATTATCGCCTTAACCCAATGAAAGGTTGGTTTCAGTTGCAAGGACCTGCTTATAAAGCTAAGAGTGACTACAGGAGTAGTTATGATACTCTGAAAGCTCGTTTTGATAAACCTATTGACTACTCGAACATCGTTCATGGATTGAGAGGTTACTATTATGTAGTTCCCAACTCAGATAAGGACGACATTGAAGCATCTTTTATCAATCCTCAACTTGTTTATGCTCGTACTTTGGACTATAAGGAATCTTTGTTTGCATCTGCTGGTCATGGACAGACCCCAGCCGACCAACTTATCCATGTGATTAACCATGAGGTGCAGTATGAATATAAAGTTAGGACTGTTTGGGAATTTAGAGAACCTATTCTACCAAAACTAATTGAAAAGAAAGGTCGAATTGAACTGTAACAATGTTTTAATAAACTTACAAAATTACAAGTATGTGTCATTTTTTTACAAATCAATCTCCTCCCAAATAACCCTGTCATACATAGAGCTGTTACTAAAAGAATTGCTCTCATTTAACGTGTCTCCTTGTAATACAACGTTAGATTCTGAGCGAGGCGGTGTAATCGGCCTTTGAGCCGAGTGTATATCCTCCTCACTGAGCACCTGTCTTAGGTATGGTCTTTGTGCCTGACTCCTTGCTAACTCTTGAATTCTTCTATCTAATTCCTCTGGACTAGGAATATTGAATTCCAATCTACTCGGACCTGGTTCTGGTTCCTCATAATTTTGATATCGGTTCTGGTTTTCATTGCGAGGAACCGGTGATACAAAAGCCATGGGTCTTTTAACGTCAGTCACCTTTGTACTAATTATTTCAAACCGTCTCTCGAAACCATCCCAACTTGGAGGTGGATTGTTTGAAGTAATTACTACCCGGTTGCTTCTGACAGTGAATGCACACATCCCCTTTTCTTTCAGCGGTGCAAAGACCGAAGACATCTGTCAAGTTGTTAATTGTATTACGATACATTATAATCTCATCAAAGTAATCGAAAACAATTGCATTTTCTTTCGACTGTGCTGTACTTAGAACGAACCGTAGACCGCTGTTTGGCACTGTGTAACAATCACCCTTGGTCAAATCCCACATCAACTGGCTTTTCCCTGTACCAGGAGGTCCATAGATGTAGATCCCCTTCTTCATCGAATCGTTGGTTTGTTTCAATAATTTAACGTGCTCGATACCTCTGCTCAACTGCTTTGTAGCTAGCTCGTGTCTTGTTCTCTTGACTTTGGCATCCCAATATACCACATGCCACTCCTCTAACCTTCTCTTTTTAAACTGTGTTTGATAACGTTTCACGCCATAGTCCATGGGATTGAGAGTCTCGTTTTCCTTCACATATTTCATCATTAAGAAATTGTCATGTAACAGATTATAGTCAATGTTAACTAAGACTGGGTCGTCATCCTCTTTTGTTATGTATTTTAGCCATTTTTTCGGCTTCTTACATGCAATAATGTTCATCAAAATAACGTCACTTACTTCATGGTTAACGAGTGTTTCCCTGATGACTCGAGATACGTTCTCCAGTAGCCAGTAGTGAATTGGTTTCAAGTATGCATGAATATGACCGAAGCAGTTCATCTCCTTTTCTGAAGCAATTGCTACTTCAGCATAACATATCTCTGCTAAGACTCGATGTACGGCAACTTTGTCAGTTCCTTTGAAATCTGTCTTGAAAGGTACAGCTGGTTTAGGTTCATTTTTCTTCCTTAAGCATGCCTCCTCATGTCTCCGGATGTTTTTCTTAGAAAATTCTTTTTGACAATGTTGACATGTTTCTTTTACAACGTTTCTAATTGCTCTGGAAGCCATGTTACCCATTCAGAGTTCAAAACCAGAACAACTACTGGAATGCCTCAACTGTAAACAGATTATAACATCTTGCCACAAAAAAAATATAATTTTCAACTCAAATCCTATGAACTGCTGATGAGTAATAATGTGATATTGACACTATTTAAAACCAAATAAGCAAAATTAATGTGCTTTAGAGTTAACATAGAGGCAAAGCAAGAGGAGGAAGAGGCCTGCCACAGGTTGGGCTTGCTCTCACTCTTTCGCTCTGTGACTAAAATTCGATACTATATGTAACTATCTTCACAAATGATTCACATTTTACACTACAGTATTTGAGACTGAAATAATTATCTCAATATCAGAACACACAACAGTGAAATTCTGATCTAAGTACCATGGTTACCCTAGAAGGCCGACTGAACACATACGGTAAAATAACAAGCAAAATAAATACAAGAGTTGATCAAGTACAAAATAGACTACTTTTAAAACCAATAGAAAGGTTTCATGGTGGGCAAAGGTTTCAGAAGTCTAACAGAGCCAACTGAATACCTTTCTTCACCATGCTAATGCTTTGCCCTGCCAAATAAATTGCAGCAATATCGATGACTCCAATTATTTGCAATTCAGGCAATTCAACTATGTATGCACATCGGAATGACTAGAGTGGCATAAATATGGAACTTGGAATTAGTAACTTGTAGATAAATATATTTAAATAATAAAAGATCAACTGACACTTGGGAACGAATGACTTTTAAGATTTTGCAATACAACAGGATGAAAGGAAAGAAGTCGCAAATTAAACGTAAGAAGTAACAGTCTTTATTTCCACCTTATCTATGATTGGTTCTATGATATTTCTACATTATGAGTGTCAAGTGGTCGTATATGGGTCTGAAACTTAACTATCAACATAATTATTTATAGTACAAAGTTCTGTCTCCTCAACAGGAACTACCGCCTCTCCCTGGTGTTGGTTGGGTATAATGTTCTTTATGGTTAGGTTTAAACGCGATATATATCCAAAACTATAGTTAATTCTATAAATTGACAGTGAAAGCTTTACATAATTCTGTTCGGCCGATTGTAACTTCTCGCTGTTGCTAGTATTATTAGGACACAGAATAGCTTTAAAAAATGTCATGGTGTTCAGAATAAATGCAGACTCAAAAGCGTAAAAGTTTGCCCAACAACTAATGTTTTCATACGATGAAATTAAACTGGATTACTGGTCATCAGTCACTGCAGTCTCGAGAAAATAAATGGATAGATTAAAGTTTACTTCTTTTTTAATGGCGTCCCTTGTCATCTCTACTCTACATCATGCTGCCTAGGGTACTATTTCCGTTTGATTGTTAATTTTTCTTTCCTGTTGTAGTCTTTCTTTTCTGAACTTCTTTCTCGCCCCATGTGTGTCTTCATCTTCGCTTCCCTTTTGCTGACTGTTTGTTCTTTTTCTTTTCTTGTGTATGCTCTACCGTCTGCTCCCTCAATGTGTCCTTTCCTTTGGTAGCCTTGGTAAGCAATGTCACAGCTTCAGCCAATGTCAGTACAGACTGTTCAAGGGACTGTAGGGCCTTGATGTTTTGCCTAATCTGTTCCGCCACCAAACTGCCTTGACCTCATCTTGTTTTTCTTGCCTTAACGACGATGAGGCGGAGCTGCACGTGGAATCGGAAGGAGATGGATACCTGCTTCTCATCTTCTTTTGAGGAATGATGGCAGGCTGGCTTTCAGCTGACCTCTTAGGGTGATGGCGGTCTTTTCCCTCGGGAGCAGCTGTGGCATAAGGTCTTACTCCTATCCAACCTTCTCTTCTTGGGGCTCTGGTTGCTGTGGAGCACTGGCTGTAACTGGCACACCAACATTCACCAGCCTGCATAGGGTAGACGGCCCTATGATCGTGTGCAGCCGGTCTAGCAGTGGCGACATGGCCTGGCGCAAATATTTACCTATCAGGCCAGAGACCTCATCAATCATTTGGGTCTGGGTTAACACTGGTGTAAATACACTCTGCTGATCCTCTAGTATGTTATCCACATTGGCAGTGGTTTGATTTTCTGCTACTATAGGGCTCTCCATCTCTGCATCTGTGCCATTCCTGTAGGTATACACTCTTGCATGATATCCTTGGAAAAGCAGTCAGGTTCAGGCTCCATGGTGGCCTGCCTCTGCGACAGAAGGTCTCGCCAGTATTGAATGGACTCCTCTTTGCTAAGCAATAGGTAATCCCTGGGCCCACTTTCGTAAGCTTCGACATTGGTCTTCAGGCACGAGGTGTCCAGCGGGTCAACATTTGCCTGTACAGCTATGACTGAATGCCTCTTGTATCTCTGTAAAGTGATCGTTAAGATTCTTAAACTTAGTACATCTGAATTGGCATAAAGAACAGTAGTAGGGTACCTCATCCCTCCTCAAGTGGTCTTTAATGATGTGGGCCCCCATTCGGTACTTTACCTCTGCCCTCTCTTTTCCTGTCTGGTGCAGGAATCTCAAGCAAAGGTAGACACGTCCCTTCTTCTTGGCCATCTTCTCAATAGCTTCACTGGTCCTGAGGTGAGTGGGTGACATCATCCCATCTGGGCTTGAAAAGTTAACATCTTCCACTTTGTGGTTTGTTAGGTTAAATATTTTACTTGTTCGTAGTTTCGGTTATCTTAGAAAAGAGAAAACCGCTATATGTACATTACTTACAAACTAATTTATTTTGTATACCCTCTTTCAGGGGTGACTTTTGATATCTTTTGCTTACATCTGTGGTGACTAACAGACTGTAATTTGGGCAGTGGATCCCTCTATTTTATCACCAGTCTCACTCTTTATTATTTATATATATTGTGTACAAATGTGCAGGCACAAAACATCCATTTGCGGTGCAATATACATGTATACACCTCTTTACACTTCATACTGTTACTTAATAGTCACGTTCAGGTATGACTCGCCTTCTGATTTTACCTTAAATTAAGACGGTAAGCGCCATTTTGCGGCACAACCGAGGAGCAGAAAATGAACCTAGTTGCCGGTTAGAGTCCTCATGTAACATTCTGTAAAGACAACCCAATCTTCCTGCAACGCTACTACATTGTGGTTTAACTACTTCTACGAGACAATTGATGCCGTACACAGTCATCAACATGTTTACCCAATGGTCAACACGACCCCCGCACCGAATCCTAAGAGTAAACCTACTGGACCCATATGTCCAGTTACTACACAATATTATGACTCCCCTCTTACAGGATTGTCCTTGGGAGTTGTCTCCAATTTCACTATCCATGTTCCGTCACTGGTTACGGCCTCTTGACATACCCCTTTTCCAAGTTAATTATAGTAGTCCCAACATGGAATGATTGCAGGGCATGATGGGCTTCTCTACACTTAACCCTTTTATAACAATAAAAGGCAATCTGCTAGTGCCCATGTGCCACTTGACGTCTGCCAAATTTCTGCTCAATCCCCACGCAAAACCTATAGGTTAATATCCTTTCACATCTCTCTAAATTCAATGCTGCAACTACGCACTTCTGGCTTAGCGTTGGTTCTTCATCTAGAAAACCGCTTTAGGTGGATGTCTTCACCCGTATGACTTGTGCCTGGTTCAAACACCAATGAACTTCGTTTATATTAGTAAACATCGCGATATTGAAAAGGGTACACTAATTACATTTTTTTAAAATATATTTATTTTTCTTTTTTAAACCTTTTCACCAATTTTGCGTTGAGAGAGTTATCAATTGATCAACTAATTAATTAATTTGAATATTAATAGTTTTCAGACTGTTGTTGTATTTAGCTAATGTCTTGAAAGAGATAAGGATTTCTCCTTAACTTTCTTGATCCACTTTGGTAGATCACGCCCTTCAAAAGTTTAAGTTTATTGTGATGCACCATTTTGCTTGGTCCTTTATTTCCCATTATCATTTTAAAGTTGATTTCAGATAGTTTCTTTGTGACCACAAATGGCCCATCATACAGCCTTTCTAACTTGTGCGCGATCCCCACCTTTTTGGTCCCGTGCTGATACCAAACCACATCGCCAACGTGGTAATTCCTAAATGCCAGCTTGGCACCATGCAAGTCTTTTTGGTTCCGAACTTTGCACTTGAGGTATTTTCTGGCTATTTCATGGGCTCGCTGTATTCGGTCTGGAAGCTTGGTTACATACTTCCCATAGGTTGGAGCTTCCGGGCCTTTCTTCCCGTGTCACTTCAAAAGATCAGTTCAGCAGGCAAGCGAATCTCTCTACTAAGTGTCACCATCTTTCGAGGTAAGGGTTGTAGGGATGAGTGAAAGAGGGCCAATATAATCCATAGCTAATACATCCCAGGGTCCACTAATTAGTATTGTTCCCATGGGTGCTTTCGGCCACTTTGACGGGTCTCCTGTGCTTTGCGCAGGTCTCGCAACTCTTCACATAGCCGATGACATCTTTCTTCAGAACGTAACAATAAAGGTGTTGAGTATTTTGGTCCCCTAGATGTGCTGAAAGGAGTGAATCATGCATTTAGTTCAGGACACTCATCCTAATGGATCTGGGAACAACAAACGGCACCAGCGCATCAGTATTGTTCTGCGGGGTGAATAGCCTGAACAGGGTCCTTTAGCGCAACTCTAGCATATCCCAAATCAGCCAATAGTGCCGCATTGCAGGACTCTTACTCAGCATTTCTTTCCAGGGTGGACGTATGCCTTCTTTCTTTGCGGCAAGGATGGGGCCCATATCGGGCCCCCCTTGTTGGTGTTTGCTCAGGTCTAGCTTCGATATTTCACCTTCCCATTTCAAGCCATGGACGTCCCTTTCCACTTCAGTAGACGTGCTTGCTGATTGGGTATCAGACGTCGGCGCTCGTACCTCTTCTTCTGTAGGTAATGTACGGTCACCCCCTTGTTTTATTGCAAAAGAGGAAAATAGAATTTAACAAAATTTATCATCAAGTGACATAATTATCACCAGACCTCTTAATACACTTTTTACATGGGCTGCATTTCAAGGGTTCGTCCATTCAGCTTCGGCACAGCTTCAATCTCGAGGGGGTGGGGGGGGGGGCATCGCACCGTGAAAGAGCGTCGCAGTGACCATGCTGTTTTCCTGGTCTGTATAGCACCGAAAAATTGTACGTTGTAACAATATCCTATTTGCAAGGGTATTGGGTTAGGGATCAACCCTAGCGACACAATCGTCTAGACGGACATCTGAATCGTCTAGACTGACATCTGAATCATCAAACTGTAACCCTTTCTAAGAACACAATGACTGACGAAGAAGGCAACAGAAATTTTATTGTGTAACTGGTTATTTCCCTGTAAATCTGTCTGTTACATTCTCGTTGAATCATCAACAGCCGTATCCAGTGTCGTCAACTGTATCCGGCAAACTTTCAGAACATCGACAGCAATATCAGGGAAAATATACACGGTGCCATAAGTGCATAAAAGCGCATAAACACACTTAAAGGTAATAATATATACTTATGGTGTATCAGCATCGTATCGCCCTCGAACCTACGAAAATTCAAAACTGGAGTCCCAGAATCTGCCGGAACACCACCTTTTATACTACGGGTCCCACATTTTTTTCTGGTTGGTTTTCCAACAGAAGGAATCTGTAGGAAAAATTTCTAACAGAAAAATGTGTTGGAAAGTTCATACGCCCGATAAATACAAAGAATACTGGTAATATGCCGGGAATGATACAAGTCTAGACAATAATGCACGTAGGGATAAATAATATATTTTATTTTGTACCTAAAAGGGTAAAAGTAAACTTGATTTTTCGGTTTTCGGTTCTTTAAAATCCGCGCTATATGACGAGTAGGATCAAGGTCGATGAGTTACCTGTGACGTCATTGATCTCATCCCATCATACATCGGGAAAATGACAACAAAAATGGAGGACGCTAAAACATAGCGTGGTTATTATACACCGAAAATCGACAGTTACGTAATAAAAATCGACAGAAAAATACAACTCAAGGTTAGTCTTAAATTAATGTTTGTTTTATTCCTGTGCTGAAATAGGCTTGACACGAAGTTTAACAGTTCAAAACGGGATACGAAAATGGCTGAAATCGAGTCGCATGTTCACATTTTATATAAATTGGTTTACGAGTTCCTAGGTCTGTCACTCAAATATGTACACATCATACACAACAAGCGACAAAGAGAAACTAAATGTTGAACGTTAGATATATGGAATTGAAAGACGAATAAGCATATTTCGCTAGTGTTCAAATATTTACAACAGCCGTTACTGGAACGTTACATCATTTTGTCTCTACCATTACGAGACGGTAGAGACACGGTCTTCACCATCATGGTGGCTAGCGTAATGGAGGAGACTGACGGTAGTGTCAAATTCATGAAAACATAAGATTCCCTGGCCATATGACCTTTGACAAAGACGAACGACAAATACATTGTAAATGTGATATCCGATTCAGAATCAAACTGTGGAAGTTCGATTGTAATACAATAAACCTTTATTTTGATGAGCGTTTGGTAAAGACTGCATAAAAAGTACGGTTTTAGCAAAGAAAACTTACCATCGTGTTTTCATGGGCCATCGTCAATGGCCAGGTTGGCGGAAAAGGAAGCGTGTTCCGAATCATTGTGACATCATACAGAGACATAATTTGACAAGGTAATAAATCATTATCTGTATCTTTTACACAACTTTAAGTCTGTGACGGCAAAGAAAAATATTCGTGGGACAGTTTGAGTGAAAATTTGAAGTCGAAAAAATTGAAACAAAATGAGATTTTGGTAAAATTAGCGGTTTCAGAGGAGAGAATTTTTAAAGTTTTCCTTTTTTGTTCCTATGCTCAAACTTGTGACCCCCGGGGTGGGGCCAGTTTTGATCCCATTGGCATAATTTGAACAAACTTGGTAGAGGTCCACTAGGAGATGCTACATATCAAATATCAAGTTACAGACCTGCATCTCTTCACGATATAATAATACCATAACTGATTTGTAATAAGCCTGATGAATCCGTGTTTCATGTTATGATATATTGGCTGTATAAAAATGGGACAATATTGACATGAGCGTGACCGTAATTTTAGAGGTGATATTCAACAGTTTGTTTAAAGTGATAATTAATACATTTGACTATAGATACACTGCCAATCATAGTCATTTGGTCTACAAGTCATTTAAAGAGTCTCTTAACCCTCAATAGTTTATATCATTTGTGATAAATATAGAGTTGAAAAGGCTCTGCGGTCACGATATGTTTTCACGTTGTGACGGTAATCTGACTGAAACGTAAAAGGAATGTTTATCACAATATCAACTGTATTTCACTATATGTATAATTTGACAGAGTTTTAAAAAGGGTTATAGAATACTGTTGAAGGTGGATTTATGTGGAATACATCATTTTTGTAGAAACGCAATAACTGGGACAAAAAGGTGTGTGAAATAATATGTTCTCAGAGAATGGCCCATGAGGTGTTTTCTTGTTGCATTATTTGTGAAATTTTTACTTAGATTTAAACCACATTCTGTGCACATAACTTTAACATTGAAGCAAGTTTTCTTTTCTCCTAGCTTCATTTTCAAAAACCATTGATCATATTCGGACGTCAAAGATGTTGTCCGTGGAGCTAAATGGATGGTCACCTTGGGGAAAGGAAGATGGTCTTTTCATGGCATAGATTTTGTAACTTTCTACCGGGCAACGTTCCGGATGTCCTGGCATTGTCCACAGCTTTGGACGTACTTTCCTCACATCTGACAAATCGCTGCCAATTCTTGTCTTTGTCTGACGTTCATGAAATTCTAGGTATTCTGTACTATCGCATGTCTTTTTCAGTTTTGTATCTCTCCGTCTGTTTGAAATAAAAGCCAGGAGTTATCTCAGTTTCAGCTCCCTTTCTTAACCCGTTACCACACAATTCTGACTTTTAACAACTCGGGTAGAATAAACTTTTGAAAACATTGTTGGAAAAGAAGAATAATTATAATGATAAAAGGAATTTTCTTATTTTCTCACAATATTTACACCCTATCATAGAAAGAAACTCATTTTAGCAACATTTTACTTGCCATCTGCTAATTTAGTTTCCATTTGGTTCAATTAAAAATTTTGCCATTTGGAACAGAGATAAATATATGAATATTTCAAAAGATACCGGTAATTTAAATTTGAAATTTACCATTCCAAAATCGGTAATAAATTTTTTCATGATCCTTAACTTTTGGGTGCAGTTTTAAGGTTAATCTCAGTTATTCACAATTTTTCTTGGTTTCACTAACACTGGAGTGGACTACAGCAGTGCCAGTTGAATTTTTCTAAAAAAAAAACATTGTAGATAAACGAGAAATAGCATGAAAAAAGCAAATCTTTCATGTATATCTAATTTCAGTTAACTAATTTCAATCAAAATCATGTAAGAGGGTTCGATTCCCTCCCCAGATCTTAACAATGCTGGTGCAAAAGGGACAGAATGTCTGGTGGTCCCACATGATTTTGGTATGAATTAAAGCAGAAAACATGACATGTTTTGCAGCCTAGTGATTAAATGCCTGCTTCTCCTGAATAAGGCCATACCAAGACTTCAATGAAAAATACGGCTTTGTTCCTTAATGCTCAGAGCTGGAGGGATAGCCAGTGTCAGGATAATATGAGTGGTCAAGTACTGGTTCAAAAAAGACCCAGGAAACACTGATCCATTGAAAGTGTTTTTTTTTTTTTTTTTTTAATTACAGAAATACCGTTATTCTATGAGGTAGGAGGTTAAACTGTATGGGCCATGCTCCGTGAAAAGGGGTTTAATGCATTTGCAGAATATATTGACTCAGCCTGCGCAAACTAAACCTGCACAGTTTGCGCAGGCTGAAATTGATTAAAATATTTCACCATTTGTGCATTTTCTGCATGTCCAATGGCAATACTTATCTAGTAAGTTTTTTTTGACAAAATCAATTTTATTGATCCATCATCACTCGCCCAGTACAAGTCATCATGGAGATGCTTTAACCCTTCTTTTGCCAGAGCATTGCTCCTTTTTTAATCTAATTTAGTCAATTACCTCATATTGTAATTTTATGTTGTTCCTCGAATACCTAACATCATAACACAGTTATTCAACCAGATCATATTTAGTAATGTTTTTTGACAAGAATTTTCTTTTCGTACAACAATTGAATATCCTCGTCTGTAATGGGGTCTGCTGCGTTTGGTTTGTTCCCCTTTCCCGTCTTTTTCAAACTTGTTGTTTTGCTGCAAGGGCATCTCTACTTAATTGAAAATGGTTTGTGCTTGATTCCTGCATGATTCTGACAGGATATACGTGCCGTTTTAGATGTCGGTCTATGCTAGAAACTATGTTTCTAATGGTGGTTGGCTCATACTCGCTCCCATCTATTTTCTTAATGGAAAGAATGAAATTTGCCAACAGCTCGCCTAAAATTTCTGCCTGTATTTCATGAATGTCACGGGTTTCGTGCTTATTTTCAGAAATCTTCTGAATTTCGAGCAATCCTGCAACTTTTTCTTAAGAGTGTTTTTGTTTTCTGCATCCTAAGCTTTTTGCCTAACTTCATTTGTTATCAGATTTTCAAAGCAATCTTTTTGGACAGAAGTTTGATTTTCGTTGCTAGACGGGGTTGTAGTACTCTCAAACTAATTTCCAGCATTCATTTCAATATCAGAATCACTTGCATCAACTCCAAGTATATTAAAGAATTCTTCATTTGTCATTTCAGTGACAGGATTTCAAAATGTTGTTACTGTGTCCACCATATCGTTTTCGGTATTACCCATGATTTCATCCCAAATGACTTCAAAGGTAGCTTGACTTAAGTTGTCTGACATAATTCTAAATACTGTGGAAATAAATAGGCCTACTTATTCTTCTGTTACTTATTATTTTTGTTTGTTTGTTTGTTAAGATTTCTTTCCCTATATGTTTTTGTTTTGCTATGCAGCCGACAGATATTTCATCGGACATGCGTAAATTCGGAACACGTTCAAACGCGATCTCTAGCGCTGACGTACCCTAGATTTAGTCGATATACATAAGAAAAAGTGATAAACGTAACACGGGCCAATATTCTTTATGTAGTTTGCTTAATTTACAATCGCATTTTAGCGGAGACGCGTTTCGTGACACATATGTTAAAATGTCAACACAACATTATAGATATTAACCGGTACAGCGCGTAGGAATACACAACTACCGGAAAAAGCTAAGTTTATTAGGTTACTCCTTTAATAAGTCAGTGTTAACGACGAAAGCGGGATATATCGATATAACCTCGTATTTTCATTTTTAGAAAGTTTTCAGGAGAAAGAAAAAACTGTATAACTTCTCACAAATCTTTATTTAGATGGAAAAAACTTGCATGTATGTAGAAAATCAAGCCAGAAATACCCTACAAAAGTGGCATGCTTTGATTTTGAAACATTGTGAGAAAATAGAGAAATGTGTTCTTGCAAATGTTTTTCAGCAAAAAACAATGCATATATTTGTGCAAAAACATAGCATGTTGAGGAAGCAGGTTCTTGCTCTGATGCTTTTGAAAACAAAGCCAGATTTGTTTGAGTAAAAGCCATGTACTACTTGATACAAGGTTTTTGCTCAAAAGTAATCCAGTAATATCCAAATACATTTTTCAGCAAAAACATTCTAACTCTGATACAATATTTTTGCTCTGACACAAGTCAAATTAAGTTGCAGATATTTGTATGCATAAACAGTCCAGTTAAAGATAATTATGGACATTTTGCAGTTATAGATTAAGACATTAAGAACACATTTTCAAGGACAATATTATTTCATTCACGCTAAATTGAGCTTTTTGCTGTTATTTTGCAATTAAAAAGGTTGAAATAAAGAAAACAATTTACAATAATGCTTCAGAAAACAATATTATCCCATTCATCATTTTCATGGTGGGCAAGTAGTTCTCATTTCCTCTTTACCATACAAAAAAGTTTTAGTCAGGTCCAAATTCAATGCATCTGCAGACCATTAATTAAGGCAAACAGTGATAATGGAAATTGTATGAGTAATAACCTTGTTCGCAGAAAAGAAAGCAGGTTTCCAGAACTTTCTACTTCCTCCACTCTGCTTTCAAAATGCAATTTATTCAGGGTCATTAAAATCAGAATTGTGTGGTAGAGTTAAAAGCTGATAAAATTAATGTTGATCAGAACAACAGTCCAGTGTCTAATCCTCACCAGTGTCAACATCTCTTTCATCATTTGCATCAGGCTCCCCAAGAGTATCTTTTTGGACTAACTTTTTTTTTTTTAACTTTATTAGCCACGTATATTTAATAGAGGAGGTCGTTGCCATCCTCCTCTATCCTTACAACAATCAATTATTATTCATTTCTCATAATATTCTATCTTATCCTGCTAGCTAAGAGTATAAAACAGTCTATTTCCCCAGTTTGAAGTTTTTTTTTTCCAACATATATAAAAGGCTAATTTATCAAAATTAGTGCCTTTGCGAACAGTGCAGATCGAGATTCGATTGTACTGCTGTATAGAGTAATTTTGGATTTCACTGTTCGCTATAATGATAATTAAATTGCAAGATAAGAATTAATCAAATACATGAACTGTTCAGAGATCCAGATAAGGTTTTGTGGTTCAATTTTATATACAGCCTTAAGTGTCTAATCCTCACCAGTGTCAACATCTCTTTCATCATTTGCATCAGGCTCCCCA
This sequence comes from Tridacna crocea, assembly GCA_943736015.1. NCBI lineage: Eukaryota > Metazoa > Mollusca > Bivalvia > Cardiida > Cardiidae > Tridacna > Tridacna crocea. The sequence goes on from OX031070.1 coordinate 30,156,956, forward strand.
AGAGTATCTTTTTGGACTAACTTGAGGGAAGGGTTTTATAGTAGTCATGAATGTTTTGTTGTAATGGTTCATTCTTGCTGTGCTTAAGGACGTTTTCTGTAATAATTTCGGCACATCACTTTGACGATTTCAAGGGAGGCAATAACAGAAATTAACTCTTCTCAAAGAAGGTACTTGTGTATCGTTCCGACAAAACCTTGAATTTCGGATATGGTACGTTTCGAAGCGAAGAATGAGTCTACAATATCGACTTAAAGGCCATTTTACATTTACATTTTATCGACATTTTACAAAAAAGATCTAAAAGGGAAAAGATCAGAAGAATACAGGAAAGTTTTCGGCGGTATCGACTTTCTGAGAGACTAGAGTCTACTGAAATGACAGTGCCAATCGGTCTGAGCGCCTAAACGATTACTATGGAAACGGCCATTTTACAAAAAATCTAACACGGCAACATATCTTTTCTTCTCATTTTTGTACTTACAATTAAATTTTACTGTATATAACAAAAAATAGAAAAAATTCTACGGTAGGAATTTTTCAAATTTAGAATTAATTGAAGACTACATGTTGATTTTGCTTATATTTTGGCGAGTCAAGAAATAGGGAAAAAAAATATTTTTTTTTTAAAAAAGAAAATGAATTCGGATTATTATTTCATTCATACAGAATCAACAAATAATATATTAAATATGGAAAATAATATTTGAATTGTATAATAAACTTTCTATCACTGTATTACTGTCTTTTATGAAAATATAGTCATTTTAGGTGTTATGATACAAACGGTTACCATAGAAACAGCCATTTTGCAGAAAATCTAACACGGAAACATACCTTTTTTTCTTTTTATTTTTTAGTTTGCTATTGAATTTTACCCAACATATGAAAGAATTAGAAAACTCTATGAAAGGAATGAATTTTCACAAAACTGTAGCAAACCTTTTTAACTAAATCTTTCTTTTTTACAGCTGATATTAGAATCCTTGAAATGTACTTTATAGAGAAAGAGGTTTACTGTAAAGTATTCTGAAGTTGTACAAGCAGTGCCCTTTCAAAGTCTCTGTCATTTATACCATATATGTACTAAAAATAACACGCCCCTGGATCAATTGAAGTAAATTTCATCAATTCATTAGTTTCCAGTTCACTTTTACACGGTTCGACACATATGTGTGTGTGGGGGGGGGGGCGTAGGGTGTGTGTGTGTGTGTGTGTATCTTCGTGATCTGACGAGAATGTAAAAAGAAGATGATATTCATTGATTCATTCATTGATTCATTCATTGATTCATTCCATTCCTTGTGGAGATTAACAGAAGCATGATTCCCTTTTTATATAAACTTTGCATTTACAAGAGAGAGGGAAAAGATGAAAAGAAACTTATATGAGCCATAACTCTGGCAAAATGGGCTTAATAGTCCCTGCGATGCATAAATGATTTAACCCTTTCCCAAACGTCATATTTTGGACCAGACCAAGTTGAAAGCATTTTGCAGATGACAAATTATCATTTGCTAAAAAGATGATTTTTCTATATGATAGGGTAGAAAACATTGTGGGAAAAGGAGAAAATGCTGGTTACAATGTTTTCAAAAGGGTTCTATTCCTGACCCCGTAAAAACCAGAGATTGTATAAATGATTTAATAGACATGGATCCATAAAGTCCATTTCGTCTAACAACCGACTGAATAATGAAGTAAAGCGGTCCTTGAAATGCAGAAAAATGGCCCGTAGCAAAATGTTTGAGCCCATATCTGCCTTGTTGCATAGAGCCCCCTTTTCACAGTGCATGGCTCATACAAATAACAAGGTCCCGATAACTTTCAAATGTGTGTTTGGCATTACAGACATTAAATTTGTGACGTAAGTGGTACTTGTATAAGGTTCCAGATAACATCTGCTAATAATTTTTCTGATAATCCTACTGCTACAACAGATATTGATAATAATAATAACAATGATAATAATGATAATAAATAGAGCACTTATAATAATAATAATAATAATAATAATTATAATATCTGATATCTAATACTGCTAAAAGTCTCTACTCTTAGGTTTCTGAAAGAATTTCTTTTTGTGGTCAGCACAGACAAATTATTTCGTATATGTTGTAAATTGCTTTTCAGATTTGTAAGATTTGGCTGCAGCACCAATATCAGAATATACTCAGCGAAGATAGTAATGTCTGGAGAAGTTGATCAGGGATATATACATGTATATGCATCCTGTGTCGAACTACTGGTGATGATCGCCTTGATTTCCTTTTGGGGATAGAAAGGTTAAAACAGGTAAGCTCATGGGATGTTTTACACGTTACAAGACAAAATATTAGAGTTGTCTAGATTGAAAGCAGTTGATTGAAAATATGTCTTTGGACGAGTAGAAAGTGGGAAGGCAGTAGAAGAGGGGTGGGGGAGAAAAGCGGCTAGTAACCAGCATATTCTATTTTTCCTCACAAAGTTTTCCAAAACCGTCTATGCTAGGGTCGTTTAAACCTATTTGGCAACGGTTAATTGAAATTCAACAAGTCCACATGTTATTCTAATATCATTCTGTCGCTCGCTGAAAAGTAGCGTATATATGCTGGGCTAGAATACGATTGTCGTTGTTAACGCAAAATATATGAGGGTAGAAAACATAGAAGTATATTAATCGGGGTTAACGCCCGGCTTTGTACTATCAGTTATCTTCGATTCGGGCCTACCTTGTAAACAACATGTGTTCTTGTCAGATTTTCTCTACACTCCAAGCATCAAACTGTAGGAGCTTATACAATACTAGATCCTTCATGGCATGTCTTTGATGATATTAGTACACCACAAACAAAATTTTGCACAGGATCTCAGTTTAATCGAGATCTAAACAAAAAATCACCTTTGAAATGTACTCTAAACCAGCTACATCCGACCCACTTTTTAACGTGATCGGTGATTTCCTCTCTTGATGTAGATCGAACCCTCTGAAGTCTTTTAGTTACAGAAATTCATATCCACTTATTCGTCCTAGTTATAATCGTCCAACCGTGTGCAAGTTTATCCCGCATAAGTCCACTTGAAATTAAAAATCAATGGAAGTGGATTTACACCGACAGAATCGAAACAGACATACAGAACTAACGGTCCTTCACTCACGGCAGGGAATCACGTGACAAAACAACAACAACAATGACGGAGTTTTGAGGAAATCCCCCCATTAAAGGTAAGAAAATCTTCAACAATTCTGTCAATATGTGACCGATTTGAATTTGGTTTGAAGCAAAGAAGGTGCAAGGACGCCAGGAATTTGTTGGATGTGGTAGATCTTTTAAACAACACCTGATGAAAAAGTTATTGACGAGCAAACAATTTTTTAACTATGGATAGCGTTCACGTGGAAAATAAATAATACACACAAACAGACCACTTTTCTTGTTATGGCGCGATTATTGCGTTTCCATATGCATAAAATGAGGAAAGCATGATTGAAATGTCTTGTCACTATCAATTTTCTGTATTAGAATAGAATACGACTTTCTGGATAAACAACGTTATTTTCAAAAAATGATACAGTTCACGTCAGGAAATTTTTATGATAACGTTCACGTCATGCGTAGAATATAGGCTATACATACTTAATCATCTTAGTTGCGTCATGTTGTCTTGAATATTATGTTAATACATACTTAGAATTATGAAAATGTCTTTATTTTAAGCATTTTTAGATCACCTGAGCACGAAGTGCTCAGAGTGAGCTATTGTGATCACTCACAACAGTCGGCGTCCGTTGTCTGTCCGTCCGTCCGCCCGTCGTCCGTTGACATTTCCTTGTTTACACTCTAGCATCTACAAATATCAACCAATCAACACCAAACTTGGTCAAAGTGTATATGACCATAAGATCTCGGATGTTTTCGATTATGGGTCTAATCGGACTAAAACATCTGGAGTTATTTGCCCTTGAATTAGAAAAATTGCTATATTTCACTTTGTTTACACTCTAGCATCTACAAATATCAACCAATCAGAGCCAAACTTGATCAAAATATATATGATTATAAGGTCTCGAGTTCGATTATGGGTCTCATCGGAAAAGAAGGACCGGAGTTATTTGCCCTTGAATTGGGAAAATTGATATATTTCACTTTGTTTACACTCTAGCATCTACAAATATCAACCAATCAGCCCCAAACTTGGTCAAAGTGTATATGACCATAAGATTTCGGATGAGTTTGATTATGGGTCTAATCGGACCAGAACGTCTAGAGTTATTTGCCCTTGAATTAGAAAAATTGCTATATTTCACTTTGTTTGCACTCTAGCATCTACAAATATCAACCAATCAGGGCCAAACTTGGTCAAAATATATATGACCATAAGATCTCAGATGAGTTCGATTATGGATCTCATCGGACCAGAAGGACCGGACTTATTTGCCCTTGAATTGGATAAATTGCCATATTTCACTTTGTTTACACTCTAGCATCTACAAATATCAACAAATCAGAGCAAAACTTTTTTTTTTTCCAGGACCTGTCAGAGAGGGCCTCGTTTGTTTCTCTATAATATAGTACACAAATTACAATAACATATAAGATCGATCGTGCACCTTAAATCTTTAACAAACGGCAAAAATTTTAGACCTGCCCAAACTGTAAACATTTGCAGTCGCGTTTGCAGACGACAAAGTAAATGTGACTCAAAACTTGAAATTTGTATTTGAAAGGGAAGTAAACATTTTAGAAAAAGGAGAAAAACGCTGGTTACAGCATTTTCTCCTTTTCCCTCAATGTTTTCAAAAACTCTTTTTCTCGGGGTCATTAAAATTCGGGCCTGTGTGGTAAAGAGTTAATATATACCGTTTTGTTGGTTATGCGAATACTGCAGATCAGCATCAGAATGAGCAAAAATTCATTCAGATCCTGATCCACAATTTCCGGTTTGACCTCTTCAATATCGATCACCTCCTACTACGACTGTGAGATATATTGGTTTTGAAGAACATTTTAGAAAAAAAAAAACTCAAAAAGATAAATGGAGTATAGTTATTTCCAGTGAAATAATTTCTTGTTAGTTTTTTTTTTCGCGCTTTCGTGATGTTTTTTTCTTGTAAGAACTATATGATATTGATTTCCCTCTTATTTCCATTAGTAATGTGTCTAAGAATAATTGGTCATTTATAGTAAATTGCAAAATATCAGGAGGTATATCTTTCAGTGATTCTCTACTGTAAACAGGTAGGGCATATTGCTCTATGACATCATCTATTTTTTTATTAATTGTATGAATATATTCAATGTCTTATAGCAAGGAATTATTGTGTTTCCAAAGGCCAGAAATGTATTCAAATTCATTGAATATATAAGTTGTAGATATGATGGAGTGGTCAGAAAGGTAACTATGTTCAATAGATGAATTAACAATATTGCTAGAAAGTTCATTTGAAACAAGAAAAAAATCCAAACGCGCTTGCTGAATAGGGTTAATTTTTCTCCATGTATAAAGTCTAGTTTCGGGGTTGAGTTCGCGGAATGGGTCTATTAGCTGCCTGTTTTCAATGATTTCCCTTATATGATTTCTAGCGTTTTATTATTGACGTGTTTATAATTTTGATAGTCTAACTCAGGATTTAAAACTAGATTAAAATCACCACAAATCATAAACGAATCATTACCAATGTAATCTAGTTTCTCAAAAAGATTTGTGTGAAATTGTGGATTGTCTTGATTTGGTCCATAAATTGATGCCAATGTAAACCTGTAATCATCAATGGTTAAATCAAGTATAACGCAGTTTCCTTCCGAGTCTAAAAGTGATTTGTGTATTTCATAATCCAGATTTCCAAATAATATGGCAACTCCCCTATTTGTGAAGTATTACAACTCAAGAAAATTTCATTACCCCATTCTGAGTATATAGTACTGTACATATCATTAGTAAAATGGGTATCCTGTAAACAGTAAATATTATGTTTCAAATTTTTAAGATGGTGAAAAACTGATATACGTTTTTTCTTTGTGTGGATTCCTCTACAGTTAAAAGACATTATATTCAGCTTCTGTGGCATGTCTGTCGCAATAATGATAAGACGTCGATTTTTGTAACGAAATCAAGTACTGGTCTAAGTCTAGCAGACGGGTAAAGTAACATATATACAAAACAGATTTGAAATGCATGGAAAATGGTACAAATTGCAGAAGTTCACTCGAATAACTGAATCAAAAAATAATTATCACATACAAGTAATTTATTTATCGGTGATAAATTCTTTAGATTAGTATGTAATATTTAGTCTGAGATTGACTAGCAAAGTACTTCATAAAAATAGACAATAAGTGTACTTTTAACGTATTTTTTGCCCCCCCCCCTCAAAAAAAAAAAAAATAAAAAAATAAATAATTTTCAACACAGAACTTCCAATACAACATATGTTCTCGTTTCATAAAAAAGCTTCCAAAAATAGTTTCTTTAAAATCCATCCATGAATAGGTAGTGTAAGGTATTTGGAGAAACTAAACAAAATGTACATCAGAGAAATGGTAATAAATGTAACTCAGAAAAAATCAGAGACAAGAACTTCTGAATAATTATAGCATGTACATTTAGTAATGATACATTGTAGAAATGCTGAGAAACAGGATGGAAAAGAAAACGTATATGGGGGTAAGGGTAATTTCTCCAAAAAAATCATTGAAATGGATCACAAAACAATGTCCACATCTTAATTTGATACATGTAGTTAAGCTCCTTAAAAAGTTTCATGTAGGTCCAACAAAAGTTTAATGAAAAGACATCACAAGCCAAATTGGCAATCTGTCGAAAAAAAAACATGTCTATAAATCTAGATAAAACACAGAACTAGAAGGTACACAAAATATGTGCATGTTCATCGCAGTTATCCAATTCTTATTCCTTCACGTAATTTCAACAAGCGATTGCTGAGAAATATCCTGGGACAAAATATGGGACACATACACGTACGTACAGACGGACGAATATTTACATAAACGGACAAGACGGCGACTTTTATTACTGAAAGAAAGAAAACCCTAGGACAACATATCGGACACATGCACGCACTGACATACAGACAAATATTAATTTATTTAATATTATATGCACGGTCAAGACGCCGACTGTTATTCCGCTTCAAAACCTTTTGGTTGCATAAATAGCATAAAAACTGCATGATACATGGAAAACTTATGAAGAGGAAGGGTGGCAAAGGATGACATCTGACGAGCCTTTGAAACATTTCACTTGACTGATATTTAAAAAAGCCATTTCTAAAAGCGTCTGGGGAAAAAATAGAGAGAAAAGCTACATTGGATTTTGTTATATAATGTTATAGGTAAGATCGAATGGCAAAAGGAGAAATAAGTTTGCAGTATCCATATCTCCAAAACTCCAAAAGTGGAAACCTTCTTACGAAAGAAAAAGGGGAAGATTTCCAGTGGAGAAATGCCAAAAACAACAGATTGGAAATTTTATAAAAGGTTCTCAAAACCTTCCATCAAAAAGGCGAAATAGGGAGGGTTTTTCGAACCTCATTCACTGTGAGGCTAATTTTGTTCATTTCACTATTTAATTTTACAGGTATGATCTGAATGGTAAAGGGACAGACTGGAGCACTTGTGTGTGGGTGTGCGTGCGTACACACACACATACCTACATATACATACATATATACACACACAAATATATTCTCTCTAAATGTAGCTAACCCGAAAGTATTGTATATAGGAAAAGGGACGTGTGATGTCTATATTTCACATAACATACATATGGTTAAGAGTACTCTTACTAGTCTCAATTTTTACCTGGTTCCACCTCAAATGAACAATATCCTGTTTTACATTGAATGTATTCACATAATAAACATGGCGTATAACTCCTTCACTACCATCTACAGAGAGTCATTTGCAGTTGGTAAAGATCAAGATCAGACTGCACAAAAAGTGCTGTCCGATATTGGATCTATATCATCCCCTTGCTGTGTAGGCTGAAAATCTTGTTCGGTTGCCTCGAGTTGTACTTTCAGCCGTCGAATAAAATATTGTGGGAAAAGAGTGGTGGCGTGCAATTAAAAAAGACGGCGGCATTGTAGATTAATATCACACTGCACAAAACGTGCAGCCTGATCCTGAATCCCAAATGCTTGAAGTCCATTTGTAATTACGTCAGTTGGACAAGTTCCTTTAACTAACTTATCCTGCATGCGGAGAATAAACGTAAAAAATGAAGAAAAAAAGAACAAAAGCTCATTCTCGTATTTATCTTTCAGCTAATTTGGCGCAGATCACCATGAAATTGGCAATACCTGCACAGGACACGCCTGTCAAAAATATCGCAGATATTTAAAAAAAATCCCTTTGATTACATCTCTGATGTTAGATGGTTCCAGGAAAATCTGAAATCTGAAAGTTTTAAGACCTTGCTTTCTGATGGGTTATAATTAAATGCGGCAAAAGTTCAAAGTGACCGATGAAGGCGGTTTTCTCATATTTTACAACATCTCTTGCGCTAATCACAAATTCGAGTACATATGACCAGGGTCCTGCGATCTCGGGCACCCGAACATCCACGTAAAGTGTCATCCCAGCCAAGCCCGCTCAGTCCGCGAAGGCTAATCCGAGATGTCACTTTACGTTTACATTAAATTTTCTACAAGATCAGACTCTCGTGTATCATAAAATCACAAAAGATTGAATAGTGTAGTATCAGATCAGATCCATCTGTGGATCGTACGAGCCATACCGAGACAACACTCCACGCTAACTTCTAAGTGCCCGAAATCGCATGGCACAGCCCATGTTTGTTGTTACAGAATGCTGTTTTATATGCTGGAAGTTTAAGAGTAAAATTCCGCTCGAAATACACTCGCCCAGAAAGAGCTATAGCTTCCTGTTACACTGCTTCTTCAGTCTTAGCCCTTTACCCCATAAGGCATTTCTGTGGTATCTCTAACTGACCCTAAATAACAGCAAGTATGAAGCCGATTCTTATGTGTATATGACACCATCTGATAGTGTAGAAAACATTGAGGCAAAAGGCGAAATCGCTTGTCATGAACAATTTCACCTTTTGCCACAATGCCTTCCAAAGGCTCCTACAAGCAATGCGTAGAAATTAGTATCTATGGAGTAAAGGGCTAAACAAAAAGCAATCTTTTTTTTTTTTCATATTTTCTTTCTCAAGTATGATTGGAAAAGGGGATGCGCTTTCAATTTTGCATTTAGATGAGTAAATCAATTCAACTGAAAAAAAAGTGGGTAAAGTCAAAATCGCCCGCTATAAGCCGTTTTTCCTTTTCCCACACTAATTTCTCTTGTAAAAGCAAATAATATCATGTACATTTCAAACACCGGCAAAAATAGATGAAAAATGCCCGACTCCGAGGAAACGCCCGGCAACATAAAGTGTTTTAGTGTCTATTTTGCTCCTGGCCAAGGTTTGCTCAGCCATGTTTCATAATCTTTGAATTTAATTTCGGTCGGTCGAGAATCGTTTTCAAACAGAGCATACAGGTTTCCTTCAAACGACCAACATCGATTTATCCGCTCCGAGTCCTTCAGCCTCAGTGAAGCTAAAACTTGCTGGTTAAGCCATGTTAAATCTTCGTTCACAAACACTTTCTTCTGTCATAATTCTTTCCTTTGTTTCATAACTTCTATCATTGATTGTCTTCTTACAAACTTGACGATGATCGCACGATTGTCTCCAACTTTCCATTTACCCAGTCTATGGGCTATGTCTATATCATCAGAGCCAAACTTGTTCAAAATATATATGACCATAAGATCTCGGATTATTTGTATCATGGGTCTCATCGGACCAGAACGACTGGACTTTCTTGCCCTTGAATGAGAAAAATTGCTATATTTGACTTTGTTTTCACACTAGCATCTACAATTATTAACCAATCAACACCAAACTTGGACAAAATATACATGACCATAAGATCTCAGATGAGTTTGATTATTCTTGTAATCAAACCGGAATAACTGGAGTTATTTGCCCTTGAATTCGAAAAAAATGCTATATTTCACTTTGTTTACACTCTAGCACCTACAAATATCAACCAATAAGTTCTAAACTTGGTCAAAAGATATATGACTCTAAGATCTCAGATGAATATGATTATGGGTGTAATCAGACCAGAACAACTAGAGTTATTTACCCTTGAATTAGAAAGTTCTTTAGAATAGTTCTTGGTCCAGGGCATAACTTTGTCATCTCCAGTCCAATTGACTTGAAACTTGGCATTTGTGTTTGTTGCAATATTACGGAGTGCAGTGTGAAAGAACCATAACTCTACTTCATACTGTCTGTGAGTTATTTCTCTTTGAAATTTTTACAGCATTTTCTGCTTTTCTGGAATATAACTTTGTCATGTACAGCCTGAACATCTTCAAATTTGATATGCGTGATTGTTGAAAAATTATGGAGTGCATTGCACAAGAACCATAACTTCCTAGCACAAATTTTGAGTTATTCCCCCTTTGACCTTCATTTTCATAGCATTTCTTGCTTTTCTGGAGCAAAACTTTGTCATCTTAAGGAGGGATGACTTGAAATTTGGTATGCTTATTTGTTGCAATATTTGAAAGTGCAGTGCCTAAGAATTGTAACTGTACCTTGTGCTGTCTTTAAGTTATTTCCCTTTGAATGTAATTTTTAGCTCACCTGAGCACGAAGTGCTCATAGTGAGCTTTTGTGATCGCCCAATGTCCGTCGTCCGTCGTGCGTTGTGCATCGTGCGTCGTCCACAATTTCTTAAAACATCTTCTCTTCCTAAACCACTGGGCCAATCTTGATGAAACTTGGCAGGGATGTTCCTTGGGTGAAGTTCTACCAAACTTGTTCAAGAGATTGAATTCCAGCCATAACTCTGGTTGCCATGGCAACCAAAAGGAAAAAAATAGCAACATCTTTGAAAATCTTCTGCTCTGAAACTAGAAGACCTAGAGTTTTGATATTTGGTATGTAGCATCCCCTAGTGGACCTCTACAAAGACTGTTCATATGATGCCCCTAGGGTCAAGACTGGCCCCGCCCCGGGGGTCACAAGGTTGAAACAGGAACAAAAAAGGAAAACTTTAAAATTCTTCTTCTCTGAAACTAGAAGGGTCAGAGCTTTGATATTTGGTATGTAGCATATCCTAGTGGACCTCTACAAAGATTGTTCATATGATGCCCCTGGGGTCAAAATTGCCCCGCCCCGGAGGTCACAAGTTTGAAACATAGGAACAAAAAAGGAAAATTTTAAAAATCCTCTTCTCTGAAACAAGAAGATGCAGAGCTTTGATATTTGGTTTGTAGCATCTCCTTGCAAACCTCTACCAAAGTTGTTCATATGATGTCCCTAGGGTCCAGACTGGCCCCGCCCAGGGGGTCACAAGTTTGAAACATAGGAACAAAGAAGGAAATCTTTAAAATTCTTCTTCTCTGAAACTAGAAGGTGCAGAACTTTGATATTTGGTATGTAGCATCTCCTAGTAGACCTCTACCACGATTGTTCTCATGATTCCCCTGGGGTCAAAACTGGCCTGTCCCGGGGTCAAAATTTGAAACATAGGAACAAAGAAGGAAAACTTTAAAAATATTCTTCTCTGAAACAAGAAGGTGTAGAGCCTTGATATTTGGTATTTAGTATCTCCTAGTGGACCTCTATCAAGTTTGTTCATTTGATGCCCCTGAGGTCAAAACTGACGCCGCCCCGGGGGTCACAAGTTTGAAACAAATGAACAAAGAAGGAAAACTTTAAAATTCTTCTTCTCTGAAACTAGAAGGGGCAGAGCTTTGATATATATTATGTGGCATCTCCTCGTGGACCTCTACCAAGATTGTCTGGGGTCACAAGTTCAAAACATAGGAACAAAGATGGAAAACTTAAAAAAAAAAATCTCTGAAACTTGACAATCGAAGAGCTTTGATATTTCATTATGTAGCATCTTCTAGTGGACTTTTACAAAAAACGATACAATGATCTTTTCGGAAAAGAAGAATTTTCATTGTAGACCTTTTCTGCTTAGTACTCCGGTGAGCGATATAGGACCATCATGGTCCTCTTGTTTAATTGTGTTACGTGTCGGTCAGTGTCGTATGTACATGTAGCTGTTTAACTCTTTACCACATAATCCCGAATTTTAATGACCCTGAGAAAGAAGCCTTATGAAAACATTTGTGGGAAAAGCAGAAAATGCTGGTGCTCCTTTTCCCACAATGTTTTCTATCTCGTCCAAAATGAATTTCAATGTTTCTGTCACATTTATTTGTCATCTGCAAATCCTTTCAATATGGACTAGTCTTTATTTTGTCATTTGGTAAAGAGTTAAAGCATGTACAAAATGTATTCTTATTTAGGACTGATTATGGGCTGTTTGATGTGTGAAAGAGGTTTTTCCCAGTTAACAGATGAAGAAATATGCTCTACTTTATTATGTATTTTGTTGCATAGTATTTAATTTGTTTGTTTTAAACACATTTGGTCAGTGCCAGTGTAATTACAATAAAGTTAGCATATTCGTATATATCCTTGTCATTAAGAACACAAGGCTTTAGCTGTAAAATTGCACATTCAATGACATTCCTGGCGTTGAACGTGGAATAAGAATGTTTTAGAGCAGACATCTTTTAAAATACAAGTCCGGCACCTATACCACCGCACCATGCGTAACCTATTTCTTAAAAGTCCTCTACTACAGATTTACAAAAAATGACCCGGTGCATGGAAATACACAGGAAGTCGGTTTGAAAATCAGACGCACAATAAATTTGTTCACAAACGGAGGAAACATGATAATAAATTTCAGGGGTCAAATTTAACTCTTTTTTTTTCAACTAGCAAAAATTTGCTAGTGATCATTTTTTGTACTAGCAAAAATCAATTTTGTACTAGCAATATTTTAACCCATTGCCACTCAGTCCCGTGTTTTAACTACTCTGAAATGGGAAACTTATGAAAACATTGATGAGCAATTTCTCCTTTTCCTACAATGTTTTCTACATTATTAGAGAATTAAGGTTCCTTAGTACCAATTTTGAAATTTTCGGCTGCAGACTATCAATTTGGGAGAGTCTAAATATTGTTGAGTGGGTCTCTTCTGTTTACTTATATAATAACGTTAGCTGTATTCGACTGGCCAACTTTCGTGAAGCACGAAAATGAATAATACCTGCATAGTGCCCGTTTTGTGCTTCACAAACATTGCGTCGATTTGAGAGCGTAAGGTTTGTGCTTCAGAAAGTTTACGAAATCGTGAAATTTACAATTTGAATACAAAGAGTGCAACACGAAAAACCGTGATTACCCGTCGAATACGGCTAATATTATAGCTAAGACTCTACACATTCGACAGTTTCATCAAGTTTTATTGTTTTATTGGTCTGTGTATTTCGGCAATGTTACGGAATCCGGCCTTTTCCCGAAAAAAAAAAATAGATATTTTCCTTTCCATGCTCTCAGCGAGGCAATGCCTGCAGACAGACGTAAAAATAACGTCAGAATCGTCTACGTGCTTTAAATATCGGATACATGTAGTTACAATATCGCAACAAGCGTCTCTATGAATACCGGTCACATGGTCGGTGATACTCTCAAAGGACAGTTCTACACAGCGTACGGCAATACAGTGTACACGAAAAACGACCTCATTCATGGATTGATTCAAATTTTTAAGTCGTAAGTTTGCCCATTTTCCTGCGCATTCGCAAATTATGTCGACTCAAGTTCCTGGATGGACCCATTTGCATGAAGGGTCACATACTTGTATAAACAAACGTTTAGTCTAAAATCTCCCATCCAATTCTCCCCTTAATCAGGATAGATATATCTGAACTAGTGATCGATTTACTGTGATTGATTTATTTTTATAACTTTTCGTTTGTTACAAGAATACTAGTTGTATGAAAATAAAACGTTTATATTTTAACGTGTGTCTTGCCTATATAATACTAATACTACCTAAACTACTTTCTTCGACGCGCACTACAATTCTGCTAAATCTTCACTGATAGTTCAAGGGGTTAGTGTACAACTATTGTAAGTGTGTGTAGGATTATGAGCACCTACTATAGTTTCGCGCTAATCACTCGATTTATTTAAACCTTTACTCCATAGATACTCATTTCGACGTATCAACAACAGACAGCTTTTAAAAACATTGTGGGAAAAGTTGAAATTGCTCGTAATGAGCAATTTCTTCTTTTCCCACAGTGTTTTCCACTCAGTCAGATATTTGTATCCTCATTTGTCCATATTTTTGACACCATATCTTTATTTGCTGCTGAAATGGAAGAGCCTCAAATTGGCATATCAGGTAAAGGGTTAAACAAGGGTCATTTTGCCGTCTGGTCATGTTCTGATCTGAGGAAATAGGGGAAATGCTCCTGGTAATGAAAATGTAGCCCGGCAGAAGACACGATTCAGAAAGGAAACATCAGTTTCAAAATATTGTAAAGTCGGTTAACAGATAGATTGCAAGACTACACATAGAACTGCCACCACTTACATGTACCAGATAATTATCGTGAAAAAAATGTTGGATATCATACTATTTTTCAAAGTTTTCGTGAAAACTTTTTTTAATTCTAGCGTGAAAACGTTTCAGTGTGTTAAGATATCAGATAATTAATTCTTTCCCAAATAAACCCTGGTTTTAACGTGTCTGCAGTACAAGTCTTTAGAAAATACTGCGGGAAATGGGGAAATCGCTTGTAACGAGCAATTTCTCCTTTTCCCACAGTGTTTTCTAGCCTATCGGAAAACTTTCTGCCATTCTCATCAAATTCAAAATTGTCATCTGTAATCACTTTGAGTTTGGGACAGTGTAAAATTTGTCATTTGGGAAAGGGTTAAGTTAATGTGAATTCTGTCTTGTTAGTGCTCTGGAACTGCTACCACTTACCAGATAACTTATCTCGAAAAAAATGGCGGATATCATGTTAATTTTAATTATATCAAAACTTTTCCAATTAATGTGATACCAGCCATTTTTTTTTTTCGCAGAAACTTATCTGTTAAGTAGTGGCAGTTCATTCCACCATACAAATTGGTTCTCGGAGCTGTTTATATCCCTCCAGAAAATTCAAGATTTTTCAATAACGATGATTTAAATGAATTTGAATATGAAATTAATCACTTTTGTAGCGATAACAAATTTGTAATGCTGGCCGGTGACACAAACTCTCGAACAGGTAACATGACTGATTTTGTGAGCACAGACACATTTATTCATAATCACTTCAGCATTGACGCAGAACTTCAGATGCACTTAGAAAAATACACTGTTCTCGAAAACTTGTCGATTCCTCTCTCCAGGAGGTCGCGTGACACTAAAACAAACACTAATGGACATAGGTTAATTCAGATCTGTCGTAATAACAACATTTTTATTCTAAATGGAAGAGTTCACAAAGATAGAAATCTTGGAAATTACACTTTTCGTAATAAGTCAGTACTGGATTATGTACTCTCAACTGCTGAATGCTTCCAATACCTTAGTAACTTTGAAATATTCGAAACAGACTCATTATTTTCAGACGGGCACAGTGCTGTTACATGGGCATTGCGCTGTAATCCTCTTTCTACTCCCGCTGCTGTTTCTTCTCCCTCTTCTGACTCTTTTTCTTACTTAGTCAGTCCATGTCTCCAACACAAGGGTAACCTGAAATATAAATGGAATGACAATTTGAAAGAAGGATTTTCCAATAATCTATGTTTAAACGAAATGAACGAGATCTATCTCACATTCAACAATGCAGAATTAGACGTAAAAGATAAAATTGAATCTATAACATACAAAATGAAATATATATTTCAAGGTG
The DNA here is from genome assembly GCA_943736015.1 of Tridacna crocea. Lineage (NCBI taxonomy): Eukaryota > Metazoa > Mollusca > Bivalvia > Cardiida > Cardiidae > Tridacna > Tridacna crocea. Next base: position 30,172,765 of record OX031070.1, read on the forward strand.
CTGCTGAAAATACTTTAACTAGAAGACATATTCTGAATCCTTTTAACAACAAAACTAATAACAAGTCATGGTTCGGGCCCAACTGTTTAAAAGCTAGAAAAATATACCATGAAGCGAAAACTTTATACAATGGCAATAGAAATGACATCAATAAACGCCGTCTACGTAACGCTAGTAAAGATTACAGGCGCACTATGGATTTCTATATTAAAAGAGAGAAACATGAAAATTCAAAAAGGCTGAGAAACTTAAGTGATAATAACCCTAAAAAGTACTGGCAATTTTTAAAATCTCTTAATAAAAAGTCTGTAAATAAACAAACACCTTCAATTCAGGAATTTTATGACTACTTTAAAGAAATCAATACAAATACCATTCCTCCAGACCATCTTGATGATGACCCAATTCTTTTTCACGACATTAATGATCAGCTTAATTCTGATATTACAGCTCAAGAAATTTTCGATAGTATAAATAATTTGAACAATGGTAAAGCACCAAGTCCGACCGACGAAATAACTAATGAATACATTAAAAGTACCAAAGACAGTATGATCCCAATATATACGAAGTTGTTTAATTTAATTTTCGACACCGGACACATTCCATGCTCTTGGCTAGAAGGCACGATCATACCAATTTATAAAAACAAAGGAAACTCTTCTGATCCTAGCAACTATAGACCCATAACTATCCTCAGTTGTCTAGGGAAACTCTTCACTTCAGTTCTAAATCGTAGACTCAATACCTTTCTAGAAAACAACAATATTTTAAATGAAAACCAGGCAGGATTTAGAAAACACTATTCAACATCTGACCACTTATTTACACTACACGCACTTATCGACATTTTACGAAAAAAAAGGCAAAAACTCTACTGCGCTTTCATTGATTTCTCTCAAGCATTTGACAAAGTGTGGAGGACCGGTTTATGGCATAAATTGTTAAAGAATAATATTAATGGAAAGTTTTATAAAGTCATCAATAATATGTACCAAAATATTAAGTCATGTATAAGTCATAATGGCGCTTTGTCTGAAGTATTCCTGTCCGAAATCGGTGTCCGTCAAGGAGAAAATTTATCGCCATTACTATTTTCAATTTATCTAAACGATTTGCAATCATTTCTAGACAATAACGGGTCTGTTGGAGTAGAATTATACAATAACACTGATTTTACACTATGGCTTAAGCTGTTAGTTTTACTCTATGCGGACGATACAGTTCTGTTGTCGGATTCCGAAAAGGATCTTCAAAAAAGCCTAGACGTTTTCAATGAATACTGCAAAATGTGGCACCTCCAAATTAATATTAATAAAACTAAGGTAGTTGTTTTTGGAAGCCGTCGAATAAACAATTTTCAATTCACTCTAGGCGAAAACCTGATAGAAGTAACAGATAAGTATCACTACCTTGGAGTCACATTTTCCAGCAGCGGCTCTTTTTTACAAGCAAGAAAACATATAGCTGAATAAGCCTCTAAAGCATTATACATACTTTACTCAAAGTCAAACAATTCAGACTTACCATTGGATCTAATACTAAAACTTTTTGATCACACAATTCTACCTATACTTACATACGGCACAGAAATTTTTGGTTTCGAAAATTTAAACATCCTGGAAAAAGTTCACACTGATTTTCTGAGACGTGTTACAAAAGCAAGAAAGTCCACACCTTTATACATGCTAATGGGAGAACTAGGTCGATATCCCCTCTCTATTAATATAAAATCCCGTATGGTATCATTTTGGAACCGCCTTATTATAGGCAAGACATCAAAACTATCCTTTCTAGTATATAAATATATGATTTGTCAACCCAACACACAGTATAAATGGATCGAAAATGTTAAAGAAATACTTTCTTCGGTTGGCCGTCCAGATTTATGGCTTCATCAAGATCATATTACTAGTTCAACCATCAGCAAACAAGTAAAAGTAACATTAATCGATCAATACAAACAATCATGGTACACACAACTACGCGAATCCAATAAAGGTAAAACTTATTTTAGTTTCAAACCAACACATAATTCTGAAAATTACCTACAGATCTTAGATCACGAAGATGCTTTAACTTTATTTAAATTTAGAACAGCTAATTTTAAACTTCCGGTAGAACGTTTAAGATATGATGCAGTCCCTTACGAAAGCCGCCTCTGCGATCTGTGCTCACAAAATCAAGTTGGATCCGAAACTCACTATCTTCTTCATTGTGACTTCTTCAGAAATGAACGAGCCAAATTTTTTCAAGACGCCGGGTTTTCTTTTAGCAACAATCTGCAACTTCACCATTTGCTCAGCTCGGATAACCCTCACAAGCTGAAACATCTATGTAAATTTCTTAGATTGATAATAGGTCAATTTACCTGACTTCAATGCCACCATATAACTGAATCACACCGTACCTGCTTTTAACGATCATAATGAATACGTTTTTTTTTTGGGGGGGGGGCAGATTGTGGGAAATGAGGAAAATGCTGGCAACTGCCATTTTCTGCTTTTCCCACATGGTTCACCAAGCAAATTTAGCAACAATAGCAATCCTGATTTGTGCTGAATTCAATTAGTCTGTTTATTGTGTTTTCAATTTAGTGGAGTACATAAGTCTGATGTTTAGCTAACTATTTGGCAAATGACATAGTTATAGATAGGTCCAAATCAAAGCATCTGCAGACAACAAAAGGAATGTGACTCAAAATTAGGATTTATTCAGTGAAAACTAGATGGCATGTATAGTGAGAGAGGGAGAAAATGTTGGTCACCAGCGTCTTCTCCTTCTCCCACGATATAAAAATAAAAAAAATAAATAAAAAAAGCTTCTGAGATTTATGAAAACCCGGGATTGTTTCGTAAAGATTTAAGAGTTAAACATATCTGTAAATTTGCTTGTATTAGTTCTGTATACTGAATCCGTTCATATCACAACGTTATACTATAGAATATCCGCAAGAGACGGTGTTATGAACAATTTCACAAATGCTTCTAAAACTGTAGCTACGTTAATCATATGCCTCTATATGACTCCGAATGACCTTTTTTTTTTATGCCATTGGAAATTCAAGATCAGATAGCACAACTAGGGTGTAATCTGATCTTGGATTTACTCTGCCCATATACCGATCAAGGTTAGGTCATAGTAACTATGAGACGCTAGATTTGCATATAACATACTATTACAATACTAACATATTATTTGACATTGCTTGGAGAATGAAATAATGACACTTACCTTATGATTATACCCTCCTATAGTAAAAAAGGAATGTCATTCACATAAACCAAATTTGCACGTGGATGTAACATGTAGTGTACACATGTTACGCCGTAAATCCATACGCATAGCTGAACATCCAATTTCAAGGCGGTTAAAGGCTCTTATCCCTCAATGCAGTCTTGTAATAAGGAATATTATCCTCTTGACCGATCAAATTCCAGTTAAAAGTTCATCTGCTTATTTTTTTTTCTCATTCATTTCATAATTGATTTAATCATATCCCCATGTTGTATATTGTATACCTGGGTGAAATAAAGGTATGTTCTGTTCTGTTCTGTTCTGGTTAATAATAGGCATAATTATTCTAGGCAGGGATATAATGATAGAGTACAGCTTGTACACAATGTACCACAAATGACAATTTAGTATCATTACTGTCCAATCAAATCTGCTTGGGTTTATCGATGATTTGAACAATCTTCCTCCTGTTTCATCGAAGAAAGAGTACTTGATAACAAAGTGTAATTTTAATTTTTCCATTGCCTTATATTGTCTATGGGATTGCAGTTCAATGCTAGTTACTTGATGCAATAGCTTATGTCTTGGAAAATGGTGATTTAGTAACTGTAGATATAAAGTTTTTTTCTTTTTGTCTTCCGCCATTTTTCTGTGTTAAGAGACAACATAGACTTTTTCCTATACCTCATGATGTATCTGAAATTGGTGAGGAAAAACCGATAAAATCTCATTTTACAATCAAAATAAAGTTTTCGAAAAAACAAAAAATCCATCAAGCATTTTCTCATGTTCGAATAAGGCTTTCTCACCATCCTTTAGAACATATTTTTTCTTTGTCGTACACAAATCTTTCCAATGTGGACCAATTTTAACTTTCTCCACCACAAAAAAGTTCAATTCTTTACAGCTAGAATGAATGCTAGACTAAAATATGTGCCATTATCTGGAAGAGTATATATCTGGAAAAAGTTGTGCATAATCAAAATTTCACTAAATATACATATTCATTAATCAATTTCTTAACTGTTTGATTAAAGTCAGGGGATTTTCCATAGAGACTAATCGAAAAAGAAACATGTCATTGGCTTTATTTTTATGTATAATGGTTAATAAATGCATATTGATTCATATCTGGTTATCTAAATCACTTCTGCATGTTATATGATTTTGCAAGTTAAACTGCATGTATATATGATTTACTCTCTCTCTCTCTCTCTGTCCATTTCTCTCTCTCTCTCTTTCTGTAATTCCTTTCAAACCACACCAGTATTCATGATAGAACTATTTTAATATGAAATGCTACTTATGATATGAACGTTATCATAAAAATTTCCTGACGTGACCTGTATCATTTTAGAAAATAACGTTGTTTACCCAGAAAATCGTATTCTAATAAAGAATATTGATAGTGACAAGACATTTCATTCATGATCTCCTCATTTTATGCATACGGGCACGCAATAAATGCACCATAACAAGAAACGTGGCCCGTTTGTGTGTATTATTCATTTTCCACGTGAACGTTATCCATGGTTAAAAATTTGTTTGCTCGTCAATATTTTTTTCATCAGGAGTTGTTTAAAGATCTACCACATCCAGCAAATTTCTAGCGTCCTTGCACCTTCTTTGCTTCAACCCAAATTCAAATCGGTCACGTATTGACAGAATTGTTGAAGATTTTCTTACCTTTAATGGGGGGATTTCCTCAAAACTCCGTCATTGTTGTTGTTGTTTTGTCACGTGATTCCCCGCCGTGTCACTGCTCGTAATAAAAATTTCTTCGCCGACTTCCGGTTTTGACCCATTTAGTACAGTACATTTGAAGTTCGCTTATTTGCATTTCTATGGAAATATTTTTGCTATCTTTGCAAATTATTGTTAAAATACCTTTACTTTAAGCAATAATAGCATTAATTAACGTTTTCTTTCTGTCGTTAACATTCGCAGAGGCCCTCAAAATACTTGAACAAAGTAGTGCTTCGCATTCGGGCGTTTTAAAGCATTTTTTTTCAGGTCTCTGCGAATGTTAACGACCTCAAAAACGTGAATTAACCCTATATATACAACGCTATATACAACGCTTTACGCCACCTGGCACACAGAATAACGTTCACTGACGTCAAACATGACGTCGCTTATCTACTTTCTCCACAAAGTCCCCACCAGTGCGAATACACTTCCTGTAACGTGCGATCAAATGTCTACATAAAAGTCATTTCTAAATTACGACACAATCCTCTGTGTTTCCATCACCAGGTCCTCTCCACTGTTGAAATGTGTACCTCTTAAACTTGACTTCACCTCCGGAAAGACACGGAGGTCCGTAAGCCTTCACGAAACTCATTATGTCATCTGAACACTAATGAATGGCATAATTTATACACGACCGCTGCCTGAAGAAAGTTGGTAGGTCTTTGTAGGTGTTTAGCGAGCACTTGACAAAACAGGATCACCGTCCGCAACTTTATATCTCCTGTGTATGACATGACGTTTTTTCTCTGTAGACTCTGACTTGATGAAAAATGCTTTATATAAGAATGGGCCTCTCAAACTCAATTGGTCTATCAAGGGATAACGAAATTTTCATTATCAGACACTGTTACAGTATAAATAGAACATACGAATTCCCTCTGTATTGTATATATACGATATAGAGGAAAGAGCCAATGTGCTACTTATAGAAACTTTGTCAAATCAGTTAGCTGCAGTAAACAAGTTTAACAAAACAGGCTGGCACGCGTAATCTAGCAGACAGAAAATGATCGGGTGTTTTGCATTTGAAAGGTAAGAAGTTTTTCTACAAATACATACTGCGAGTTGGTACATAAACCATGCGAGTTTTGTATAGGAAATGTTGTCGTTGGCGGCTGCCATGATCGCTAAACATTTGCTTTCTACTCCGTCGGGAAGATCGGAAACCATTTTCTGATACTGCATACAGATAAAGAAATCATTCAGCTTCACGTATACATGTCTATGGTAGTATTCAGTGCCATATCCATTGAAATAATTTACTTTTTATCAAGGTACCATCAAAACGTTCACTGTACGGCTAGCTGCATCTGTACGCAACGATTAGCTGCATTTCACTATAAAAAATGTACGCCTAGCTGCATTAATGCATCATAGTACTGAACAAAAAGTTGAGCCCGTATGGTAAAACAGGATTTTTTAGCTCGATATATATATGTCGTATGCCGGATCGGAATCTAGGCAGATCCCGGGAATCTGCCTAGACCAAATTAGACTAATACTTTAGGGTAGACCAAAATAGATCTAGATTCTTTTCCAAATTTTTTATCATATTAATTCTCATTTTTTTACAATTGAGACGTATTTTTAATTGAAGCAATTTATTTGTTTTTCCCACAATTGCTCCGTTTTCCACGTTGCATTTTTTCCTCGCAAGTGCTAAACATTCAAAATTTAATCTTACTCAGAATTTCTAATTAAACTTCTTTTATGTTGGAGTTTAAGTTGACTAAGATGGTTAATATGTAGTCGCATTATATAAAACGAGAAAATATTCCGATTTGGTCTAGGCAGATTGTGGAGCTGCCTAGCCAAACTGTTAAACTATTTTGGTATAGGAAAAAATTCCAGTTTGGTCTAGATTCCGGATCTGCCTAGATTCCAGTTTGGACGCGACATATATAAATATATAAATTCAAACAATAGCAGGTAAGACTTTCTTGTTTCTTCAAGGCATTTTATGAATTACACAAATCTGGCTCCAGTGATAAATCCTTTTATTACATGGAAAACATCGCTGATATTATTTCTTGATTTAGGTCTAGTTCCTGTACAACAGATAGGTAAAAAGTTTGCCATTTTTTGCAACAATCATTGATTTTTATTCACTAATGCACATCAATGAATTATATTGTAAGTTTTTTTTTTGTAGCTTTTCAACGAAATAAAGAATTCAGCTCGGGTTAAACGTACAGTTTTCAAGTTTTCTTTCTTAACCTAAATTCACGATATTATCTCGCACATCAATCCTCAAGTCTATGTCTTTACCAAAGCATTTACAGACGTTCAGTTGGTAGCGTTTTCCTTTGAAAGGTATAAATCACAGTGAAAGCAGATACACTAGCTTAAAAGCAGCCGATTCTTTTAATACATCTAACCTCTAAACGTTCTCAATACTGACTATGGATAGTTTATAGACGATGATAGAGCTATTCACGACACCTTGATTCACCCAGTCTTTAAAGGGTGGAAATGGAACCCGGAAAAGTCGAATACGAACTTTATACATTCACCACTGCCAACCTCACATCATTACCTTGGAAACTCTGCATATTTTATAGGACGTCAGATAAAATTTCATTTGGAGTACACTTTACGGGAGCAGACAAGCTGAACTGTATTCAAGCAAAAATATTATGTGTATGCACCCGATGATAAAGCAGCTACAAGAAAATGCCTTTTACTTCTGCAACGACCCTCGTACATTAGCGTCAGTGGGTGTGCGTACTTGTATATTTCAAATAGACCTCGGTTCCAATAAAGTAACCAATAAGCGCTCAGTATTATGGTCTGTATGTAATGTACATGCAACTTTTTGTCATTCCATGTAGTCTAGGTCGGAAAGACAAAGGCTAAGTGAGGTCTAATAAATTCCCTAGCACAATTATAGATTTTCACCATTGCGTTTTTAGAGTAGCGAAGCAATGTAAGAATATAAGTGTGCAGGGCTAATTGTAAAATTGTATATATGGGCTCAAAACTGGCCCAGCCCCAGAGGTCACAAGTTTGAATACAGGAACAAAGAAGGAAAACTTTAAAGTTCTCCTTCTCTAATACTAGAAGGCGTTGAGCTTTGATAGTTGGCATGTAGCATTTCCTAGTGGACCTCTACCATGTTTGTTTATATGATACCACTGGGTCAAAATTGGCCTCGTCCTGGGGTTCACAAGTTCAAACATAGCAACAGAGAAGGAACACTTTAAAGTTAATCTTCTCTAATACTAGAAGGCATAGAGCTTTGATACCTGGCATGTAGCATCTTCTAATAGACGGCTCTCAAATTTGTTCATATAATGCCCCGTGGGTCAAAACTGGCTCTGCCCTGGGGGGTCCCAAGTTCGAATATAGGAACAAAGAAGGAAATGGAAGGCGCACAGCTTTGATAATTTGTATGCAGTGAACCTGTTCTTCATTTGTTAGCCCACCTGAGCAAAACATGTTCAGTGAGTTCGATGTCGGGAAACATTCGGTCATAAACTAAGTCACCAAGTCAAAGAAATACCTTGTGGCCACTCTAGAGGCCACATTCATTGCCCAAACGAATGAAATTTGGTGAGAATGCATGTCTTGATGAAATCTCGGATGATGTTGGATTTGGGTCACCTGACATTATAAAGTAGGCCACTAGGTCAGATTAAAGATATACTTTGTGGGCACTCTTTAGGCCACAATTTTTGTTTAATTGACTTGAAAATTAATCATTATGTTTATCTTGATATGAACTCACGCGAGTCTGAATTTGGGTCCAATGGGGTCATAAAACTGGGTACCTACGTCAAATCAAAGAAATACCTCTTGGGCAGTCTTTAGATCACATTCTTGATTAAATCTCACATGGGTCTGAAATTGGGTTAACTTGGGTCATAAACTAGGTCACTAGGTCAAATTAAAGAAATAGGCTGTCGGAACTCCAGAGGTCATATTTATTGCTCAACTAATTTGAAAATGATTAAAATGTTTCTCTTGATGAAATCTCATATGAGCTCAAAATTGGGTTACCTGGTGTCATAATATTGACACTTCATCAAATTAAAGATATACCTTAGAGGGCACGCTTGAGGTCACACGCCTTGCTAAACTGACCTGTCAGAATGTTTGTACAGATGAAATATCGGATGAGTTAGCAATTGGGTCATGGGGGTCATAAACTAGGTCACATAGTCAAATCAAAGGAATACCTTTTGGGCACTCTAGAGTCCACAATTATTGCCCAAATAACTTGAAATTTGATCAGAACGTTTATCTCGATTATTCTTTTATCGTTTTTATTTTTAAATTCGGTTAGGTGGGGTGATAAACTAGGTCACTAGGTCAACTGATGGAAATTCCTTGTGGACGCATTAAGGCCACATTTTAAGCTCAACTGGTCAGAAAATGAAATGAATTACGTATGTGAAGTGAAACAGCCTTTGACTTAGATGAGCGCTATAGGGCTTGGTTACAAAACGGTACTTTTCATGTTTATTTCAGACTGCAAAGCAAGGCATAAAGAAGGTGGCAAGCGCGGTCGAGATTGAGCAGTTTTTTTTTAAAGATGAATCGTTCCACTCAAGCCTCTTTTCTGACTTTAGTCAACACAATCCAGACGAAGTCTCCAACATTATTCTGTCTCATTTTCATTCCACAGATAAAACAGCCATAGAATGCAGCGCAGATGGCGATTGCTTGTTCAACGCTTTCTCAATATGTCTATTTGGCAATGAATCTCGAAGTCTTGAAATGAGATATAGGTCTGTATTGAAACGTTCAGCAATACGACCAAAATTATGCAACAGCGCTTCTACCCTAGGTTAGCACTTATTTCAACAGATTATGAGAAAGACTGTCTTGAATGTACCAAACCTGGATCATACTACTATGTATGGAGCTTGATAGCACTGTCAAATCTCCTGAATACTCCAGTGAAACCCGTGTACCCATCTATAAATGGAACTAAATATATCCCGTTTGAGGTTCTTAATCACACGTGCAACCCGCCATTTGCAGACATGACAAAAGGGCCCATTACTATAATGTGGACCAACATCACACTGAGATCAGTGAAAAAGATTTGTTAAACTAAAACACAAACAAAAAAAAAAAACAGAAAATAATGGACTCCTAACCACTTTATGCCCCTAGTAAACCTGAAAAAAAAAGAAGATTTAGACAAGGATAACAGTGACATTAATCATAGCGAGATGTCGATCTGCGAAGACCCACAGAAGGAATTCTGAAGGAAGATACAAAAAAAAGGAAATGTATATGGTGGTCGTAGTGAGTATAATCGAGATCAGACAAAGTAAGGTAAAAATCAGAGTGCTGGTTATGATGACCATGATAACGATGTTTGTCCAGAAAACAGTGGTGACAGTTCCGATGCCCTTTCCGGCGATCAAAGTCACGTACCAAGCCTTGTCGAAGAAGGTGATTCCGATGTTGACATGTTTGAGTCCAGGGGCAAAAGCATGTTTAACATCACTCTGAAGGAAAAGAAAGGCACCCAGGTATCAAAAGACATCAACGATGAAAATTTTAATGCTTGGAGGACTTGAGTCTGATGACGACCTTGATTACACACATCAGATTCATAACCAAAACTGTATTCATTGTAATGACTTTCAGCAATTACTATTTCTTAAGACAATCTTCAGTCATTAAACCCTTAAAAATACAACAGAATTTCAAATTAATCCAGGCTGAAAGCTTTTTGCAGTCCTCAAAAAAAAAAAAAAATCCATATATATGGGATTTAGTTTTTAACTCTTTACCAGACAGTAACATTTTAGATCTGTTCAGATTGAAAGCATTGGTAGACGACAACATCAATATCACTAAGAAACCGAAATCTGTCATGGGAAGAGTAGAAAATATTGTGGGAGAAGGAGAAAATGCTGGTTACCAGCTTTTTCTCCTTTTCCCAAAATGTTTTCAAAAATCCTCATCTTCAGGGTCATGAAAGGTGGGGACTGTGAGGTAGAGTTACGCATTTACCTTACTTACAGAGCAACAGATACATGTAAGTTTTTTTTGTAAAAACGAATCGAATTTTGCCAAAAAATGATTGGAAAATAAAATCTTACTGTTAAGAGGAACTATTTGGAAGATCCCAAAACGAATTACAAATGCTGATCGCTTTCACTTAGGGGAACTGTATTATCGTGTGATGAAAGTATATCAACACTGCTTCTGTACTATGTAAGGAGAGGCAACGATAAAGTCTATAACACTCCATTGTCGGTGCAGGGTTAAAATATCCCCAATAGTGATTGCGAAAAATGGCATTAAACCAAGCTTCGGGACGAGAGTCAAGTCCTAATACAAGTTCAGTTGAATACTGCCATTGAACGTACATGTACATGTTACGAGGTAGGAATCATTGACTTAGAAGTAATTCTAGTTAAATGTGTATACATGGATCCGTGGAAATCGATATTTGACCAATCAGGTCATCGCATTTATTCTACCCGATGTGCATCGTTGTGTTCTGCTATTTCGGCTCACAAATAAACAACTGTTAACGTTGGAGGGATACGATACTATTTATTTATTTTGTGTTTTTAACGTTTGAATTTAAGAATACCCTTAAAATATGTGCTTTGCGAGCGTGTACCGCTGACGTGAGATCACGCAGAGGCTATAGACAAGTTTGAATTATGATAATGACTGAAAATTTGGACTAATGTAATGAGTTCTAATGAGCGCTGGAAAATGGATTAATTTAAATAATGTTTATCCCTCTGAAAGAGAAAATTGAAAACAAAGGTAATAAATAAACCTATATGAAAAACTAATAAAAAGGAAATACGTTTACTTGGATATCTAACTTATTCAATAACCCATGCACATCCTAAAAGTGGCCGCGTAACTTGTCACCAATGTTTCAGTTTGACATTAATCTTAACCCATGGTGCATGAAGAATGTGCTGAATGTGTAGATATAGATCGGACTGAAAATTACATGATGTTTAGTCTTGGATTTAAACTACTGCTATTTACAATAAATACTTCAAATGACGTGTACTTCCTCACTAAGAGTAGATTTCAATTTTTAAAAGGTTTATCTTTTGTACTGGTTGAAGTGTAGCTCAATGGGTAACATGCTAATTTTTCTCTTTACTCAGCTTTTTCAACCGTTAATCACATAAACCCGAGTTTAACGACCCTTAGAAAACTGATAAAAGCATCGCGGAAACAGTAACATCCATTTTGTCCTTTTTTGACAGTGAATTTTGTGTTTTTTAAAAAACAAGTTTCAATTTTTGAATCATTTCTTGTCTACAAATTTTTGAGGATGGATTGTTCTAAAAATTTTGTCGTTTTGTGAAGAGTTTGATTGGATTAGCACATCTGCACATTAGCACAAAGGGTGTTTTAGTAAACTGTCAATTGATAGGAAGCGTGTTTGATTGCAAAGCAATTTGCCGCTCTAATCAACTTGACCACCCGTTGTCATCAGTATATCATATGATAATACAAACTACCTTCAATGATATTAACAATTTTTATAACTGACAACACACTTAACACATTTTATAATCATCAGACAACCCTTTTCCCTTTAACCTGATATTGAAATTTTTCATAACTTAAACCTCTCTGTTGAATCAGACAATCCATAAATTTTTCGAAAGGTTTGTAATTCAGTGTTATTTAATGTGGTATGATGCTGAAATGACTTTACTAGCCAAAAGAAAGCAATCAGTATCTGTAATTCTATAATTCTGTGGCAGAACGGAGATTTTTTTTCCTTTCGCATTGGAGATCGAAATTTTTTTCAAACATGTAAATCTGTTACATTGTCCGTTGACCCGATGATTCTCCCTTTTAATACATATCCGTGTGTAAATTTGTTCAAGTATCGTTAAATTACTTACCAAGAATTTATCATCAACAGAAATATACGACTTCTTACTAGTTAAAAAGTAAGCAAGGAGTACTAAATCTAACAAAACATTAAAATAGTACAGATAGATATCAAATAGAGTACTGGTTTCCAGACAGACTGATTCTCTTTTCAACAAATCTACAAACTTATACTTTTGTGGGTTTGAACACATTGCCGATCGATGCACAACTTATATCCGTGCAACGAAGATGCTTCCTTGATAACACACATTAAACCCTGCCGTCTACTTAACTTTAAAGCTAGTAGAGAGGCGGGGAATACAGCATAAACGAAAACGATCCACGGGAATGCAAAGCTAGCCCAAAGTGTACAAGTTATGTCTCTTATAATTGAAAGGAATCAATCCAGATAAAGTACTTGCATACAAGAACTACATGAAAACTTAAATTTCAGTTGTTATTGCTTCTTATTTAGACTTTATCTCGTTCTCTCTGAGACTTTCTCTCTCTGCAACCTTCTTCAAAATGACAACTGTAGTGGACTTCAAAGCGTCGGTAATCGATCACGTGATACACACAGTAGAATTTGATTCGTTCTCCGCTCAATTCTCACTTGTATCATGTGATTTCCATTTCGCCAGAAACCTCCACCTGAATATATCACGTGACTAGTTTTTCCCTTTACGTCGGAAATTTTCAATTTGTTGACCAGTATCCAGAATCTATGCAATAACGTGCTGGTATTTAGAAGACAGGTGTCATAATTCATTATTGTACGCATTGATACAATGTGCCATATTTGCCATACAAAGAAAAAAAGAAAAACAAAGTAAATCTGACGTTCCTTGAATAGTAGCTAATCTAATTATGTATTTGTATGCGTCCATTCCTGTAAAGGGCCTTTCGGGAATTGGGTCAGTTTTGATTGTGGAAAACGCCGTCTCTAATCGGTCTAATGACCGATTAGAAATATATAGGCCAAATAGATGGAGTTGAGAAGCTCGTGGATAATGGCGTTTGGAAAATGCATATGACTGACAATATTCAGCTTTCCAGATAGCTATTTGTAAAACATTTAAATAATCAAGGTTCTCGGTGTTTAATCGTTGAACAACAAGAATTTCAGACTATCTGGATTCTGTGCACAAAATATTGGTATTTCAACAGCGTAATTTAAAGATTTCTTGCAGGAATCTGAGAGGTCCACCCAAAGAACATTTCTGCTAAGTTAGAATCAAAACCAAGGTGCAGTTTTATAGTGGAAGATTTTTTTTTTCTTTCCATTGCCATGACAACCAGAGGTTTAACTGAAATTGAATTCTTTGAAAGAACTCGGAAGAGGACCATGTAAGGTCGTTCCTTTTCAGTTCGGTTAAGATTGGTTCAGGGGTTAAGGAGAAAATGCCAAAGAAAAAAAAATAAGGACAGACGCTCCAAAAACACCAGGCCATGAAAAAAATTGCATCATTGAGCTAAACTAAAATTGCTATAGATCTACAGATATACATTTATCTAATGCAGAACCCAGATTAAAGTTTTCTTGGCAATGGTGTTCCATTTAAATTTCTCAACTAAGCGATATCATGCCTTGAAACAAGTCCTTTTGATATAGCAGTAATGGAAGTTTTCAAGTAAAATTTAAAGCAAGCATTTTTTTAAAATCCTCTTAACCATTATATCATTAACAGTTAATTTTGAGTATAGTCTTATTCTAGCCGAGGTATAATAGTATGAGTTGCAATACTAACCTGTAATAGAGTTAGTTGTAGGCCATTCACTACAGAATGGTCCCTCTTGATGTAGCCAATTACTAGTATTGTCTTGGAAGAATTCCTGGTTAAAAGAATATGAGGCATTGTAACCATAACACTGACTGGGGGTCTTTTAATGTCTGTAATCAGTGTTGTTGTAATTTACTTTATTTAGGCCACTCAACACAGCGTTTTTAAACCACTATCAGATGAAGGAATGTTACAACTGATCGCTGGTGATTTTGATGGCGTTTTTGTTCGGGCATTTCTGGGTGTGCCAGTTGTCTTCCTTGGTGTTCGTGTTTCTAACTGGCCTCTTCTTGGTGTACTATGCGTCTTTGATGGTGTTTGTTTTTCTGAATTGACACTTTTTGGTGTACTGTTCAATATGCTAAATGCCTCAAACAGTGTTTGTTTTTCTAAATGGATACTTTTGGGTGTACTGCCTGGATTTTTTATTGGGGTTCTGGTATTCTGATTCTGTGGTGTTCTCAAATGGTTGCTGGCAACTGATGTTTGTGAGTCATTATTGTCAGGTACAACCTCAAAATTAACATTTGCAAATGAACTCATTTAATTTAACGTAATGATGCCTTTAATTTTGGCATTTTTTTTCTCCCACATTTCCAGTCTGCTTCTTTTTCTTATTAGTCAGTGCCCTTTTTTCTTCCTTTGAATTTTTTTCTATTGTTTACTCCATCCTGACCCAATTTTTTATCTGAAAATGTAAACCCAAGGTTTGCAGCATTTAAAGTGCAACAGGACCCCGATGGTCGTACATTAATATCCAAATTCAAGGTCATAAACAACTTTAGAGGGACAAAAAAAAAGGAAAACTTTAAAAAAAATATCAAAGACATAGCATTGCAATTCAAAACTTGCTTACAAGAGTTAAGACTGTTTTCAAAATTAGTGCACAGAGTTAACTATAGACAGTATGCCATATTCCAAGGCAGCCACATGTGGTAGCTATAGGCATGTTATCAAAAAATCCACAACTGAATGGGGCAACCAGACAAAAGGGCCATGATGGCCCTAAATTACTTACCTTGGGACATTGCGCTAAAACAATATAGAGAATTATGTACATGCATCTTTCCTGCAGAATAAACAAGACAGATGATGCTAACACACCAGATATTGCAGCCTGAAGAAGGGGCTAGGGTGTTGACCAAAATGATTTACAGACACAGGCAATCTTCTAATTCAGCGGCAGATAACTATGGACATACTGATCTTAAAACCATGTACGTGTACAACTTTGACCAACTTTGGTCACAATTGGGTGATATTTGTGGACATTTTAGAACGTAAACATTTGTGGATGCTAGAGAGTAAAGATCAAAATTGTGGACAGACGGACATATATCTACCCTAAAAGCTTACCTATCACCACTTCGTGGTCAGGTGAGCTAAAAAAAAGATTAAGTCAAACATCGATGAAAGTTTACCATGGATTTTTGATTTAAGAAAAAAAAAGAGAGAAAAAAAAATATACACACAGTTGGGAGCTAACAAGCAGATGATAACTTCATAAACTATCCCACTTCAAATATAGCATTACATTTCATGCAACTGTTCTTCTTGTATTTACTTAAAATGGCTTAAAATTTAACGCTTTAAGAAATTGTCACCCAACACAGGAGTACAGGTTTTCACATAACCGTAATTTGGCTTTTTTGAAAGTCAAAAAAAAAATACTAGTTATTGTGGCAAGCATTTTCTCCTTTTCCCACAATGTTTTCATCTTTATCAGATACATGATAAACATACATTTCCATTTATCCACATTAGTGACACCATTGCTGTTGAACTAGAAGAGGAAAATTGGCATTGGTAAAGGGTTAATTGTTAACGCAAATTTCTTGTCTAAAAGGTGGCACGAAAACTGCATTCAGTAATACATACCTGATTCAATCCATGACATGAATCTCTCTTTACATTTGGAAATTATCTTCCCCATTTCCACATTCAAATCTTTTTTATTATCTGTAAAATAGATATAGATAATTATTTTCATTTAAATTAAACTTATGCCAGATACGTTTCTGATCAATTCAGCCACCGTTTATGCCCTAATTAAGCAACCTGTGTTTTAAACACTATCCTTCCCTCGTTCCATTGGTAAGAAATTAAATATATGCTTTGGATATGGAAGAAAACCTTATGGGAAAAGGAGGAAATGCCGTGTACTCGCATTTTCTTTTTCCTAGTGCATTTTCAGAAGATCTCCTCCTTTGGGGTTGTAAAAACCAGGGACTGTTTGGGAAAGGCTTGATCTAACTCTTCTGAGATGGAATAGCCATATATACTTAGACCAAGTTTGGTCATGATTGATAAACATTGATTTTTAAGGATGCTAGAATATAAACAAATTTGTGGACAGACGGATCGAAGGACAGACAGATGACAGACATTCAATGATCCTTAAAGTTACAAGCTGTGTTTTTGAAACACTAATGCCACCACAAAGGCCATTATTTCGAAAACTGTGACCTTGATATTTTACCTTGACTGATGAATGAATGAATGTATGGTGTTTTATGGCCCGTCGACAACTTAGGCCTCACTGGGCGCACTTACATGTACATGTGAAATCATGAATCTACTCCAAGTTATACTGTGAAACAGAATAGTAATAATAAAGAGGCAACCTTGCTTACACGGTAAAAATGTAACGTTGAATAGGTCAATAGACCGTAAAACCTAACAATTATACACTAAATAACAAAAGTAAATATTGAGAAACAGGGCTTCCCTATTTACTCAAAATCAAAAATTGCAAGGAACGGAGAAAGAACCCCCTTAAAGAGGATAAACACTGTTTGCTTAAGACCCTTCGTAAAAGCCAAAATGTCAAAAAGGTAAAACAAAATCTTCTTAAAAATGTTAACTTCCTTCAGAAAATCGAATAGTGATTCTAACTTCACAGTATCAAACTAAGCTTTTAAAGGTGGCCCTTCAGATATTGGGACGAAAATGTTACAAAAATACAAAAAAAATATCCTTTTACTCCCAAAGGTTGATAATTTTCATTCATTAAACCCCAGTAGTCGATAACCATCCGACAACTAGATAAATTACAGATTTACTACAGCCCAGGTTGACACTGAAGGGAAACACCGTCTATTTTTACATGAGCAACTCGCTCATTTACATACCAAAAATATACAGACGAAGCTTCAAACATACCGTCCAAAGTTCTAGACATTATGGAAAATAACTACATGTTTGTTATACTATGGAATTTAATAGTCATTAGTCACTAGCGAGTCACTTAACATTCCCACAATGCTTTTATTTTGGCGGGAAATCTAAAAATAGCTTAAGAGGCTACGTAGCCTTTTAAGGGAATACCACCCCCCCCCCCAATTTTTTTTTTTGTAATTTCATGATTCTTAAATATTGATGATTTGTATTGTTTTCTCATATAAATTTCATTGATATATATATATTTTAATTTGGTGTGATGTGAAATTTCTAAATACCCACCTTTAAACTGTCAACATGAAAGTACTTGTCCCTGTAAATTTCAAAATCTGTGCACTCTATCAGTAAATGCTGCACAGAAAAAATGTATTGCACGGGATACATACAGGAGGCTCCTCTCCTTTGAGAAGATACGAGTGCGTCATATGGGTATGACGTATTCTCAAATGGGCCAAAATAACTTCCTCTCGACGGTTTGACCGTAAGCCATTCATTTGTATTTGGCTTGATAGCGAATAATTTGTTTTCTTGATTTGAAGGATCGCCCCAAGATCTTTGCCTAACACCATGAATATAACTATTTATAACCGGTTTAAAATCACTAAAAGGAACTTTAAAGGGTAAAATTTCTAGCGATAATGCCTCCTTCGCAGCTTTATCTGCCTCTTCATTACCACTAATACCAATTTGGCTGGGGAGCTAGCAAATAATTATATCAGCTCTTTCGCATAATCTGGACAATTTCTCAAAGAGATTGACTACAAGCGGATTATCCGCTTTCTCACCCTCAAGCGCTTGCATAACTGATAAAGAATCAGTATATATACTATATCGCCAATGGCCGTCTTGTTCAATATGGTCAAGGGCAAGGTCAATCGTTTTTAGCTCCGCAGAGAAGATTGACGAATTATTAGGTAACCGAAAGTGGTATAATTCACCGTCAAGGATGAATCAACTGTTTCCCTATCTTTTGAACCATCTGTGTAGATTTCATCATGAGTATGCTATTGTTCTTTGACTTCAAGGAATTTAATTTTGAAAATCATTGGATCTATAGTAGCCTTTTCATCTGAAGCAAGATTGTATATGTAAGTTGGACGTTTGGAAGTCCATAAAAGAACTTTAGAAATCCTATGGCTTACTACATCCTCAAGATCACAATCAAGGCAATTAATATCCGCTTTACAGCGTAAACTAAAAGGAGGTATAACTTAATTCATCCATGTACAATGGTTCAAATACTATTTCATGAGTTGGGTTGTCAGGATTTGATTTTAACTTTAAGTCACATTGTAAGGGGAGTTTCTTCCTGCGTAAATTTAGAGATGGTTCATTAGCTTCAGCATATAAGCTATTGACGGGAGATGTTCTGAAAGCGCCAAGCGCTAATCGCAAACCTTGCTTGTGGATAGAATCCAACTTGCGAAGGTACGATTGTCGCGCCGAGTCATATACGACACAGCCGTAATCTAACTTGGAACGGACATGTGATCTATATCACCCGGGGTTACCTGATTTAGCACACTCGGAGGGTCCGGAAACTCGGAGGTAAACAAAAATAGTCACGGTAGACCAGGGTCTGAATTAAATCATTTATAATATGATGTTAAAGTATTATCGGATATTATTGGTGTTGTAGGTTATTGGCCAACATAATAATGAAACAGTTTATGATCATCGTTTCTTATTATGTGGTCACTTAAAGATAAGATACTATTTTGAACTCGGAATTATGTTAGTGCGACGAGATTATTCGTATTCACTTGTTAATATTGAACGAATATACCATTTTAGCAACAAACTGCCATCTATAAATCAAAATCCAGTCTTTTTACTACAGATCTTAGGCGTCATCGCGCACTCATGTACAAGGATAATCTCTCTATAAATAAAAACATTAACGATGTGTCACAAAATTTAATACGGGAATTCTCGGAGCAATTTCTAAATGTAATTTTGTGAACTCGGAGGTATGGGTTTGGAAACTCGGAGGTTTTAACTTTTCGAAGAGCTGATTGTTTTTGAAAATGTTAATGTGAGATTACCTGAATGTCTCGGTAGGTAGGTAGGCAGAGGTAGGTATTAAGGGAAGGTAAGTTTTCAATGTATGCAATGAAAGTAGATGAGTAACCGACAGAATAATTCGTCTTTTTTATGTAGACAGCCTCGCATCCCACCTTTGGTAAACTGGAATGTACATTACTATTTCATATTTTTGCTCTTAATTACGGCTTTGTGTACCTGTCAGAACTGCTCATAGAGGCTGTTCTAGTCTACAGGCTAAAATTTCATTTGTGGTTAAAAATCAACTGAAAATTTGTCACTTTCAAAGCTGTAAAATTGTTGTATATTGCCTAGACCTCTATTGTAATGTATAATGACAGTTCAGTGTGTGGGTGTGTGCGTGCGTCCGAATCATAACTTCTATAGTTGTGGATGGATTTCAAAATAAGTTGACACAGTTGTTCTCCATCACGTGTCGATGTGCCATTTGAAGCATTCGCTCAGGTAGGCCCAAGGTCAGGGTCACACTTGAAGATCAAATTTTTGTCCGGACCATAACTCCTACAACTTTGGATGAATTTCAATATAACACAATTGTTCTCAATCATGAGTAGATGTGCCATTTGAAATATTTATTTTTTCACGTAGGCCCAAGGTCACGCGGGCTCGACATGTTTTCCCTGGACAACCTTGTACTTAGTTAAGAGTTTTATACTTTTGAAAGGGGTAATTTAGAGCTAGTCGCTTAACCCTTTCCCAAACGACAAATGTTTGGACTAGACCAAATTGAAAGCATTTGCAGACGACAATTCAACTCTTGCTGAAAAGGTGATTTCTGTCTATGATAGGGTAGAAAACGTAGGAAAATGAGAAAATGCTGGTTACCAGCATTTTCTCCTTTTCCCCACAATGTTTTCAAAAGGCTACTACGCGTAAAAACTTGGGCTTGTTTTGGAAAGGGTTAATAAAAGTGGTAGCTTGGGAAGAGAGCTTCACCGTGAATTAAACATCCGATAGGGAATTTTCATTGCGGCTGTTTGTCCGTTCAAAACTCTTATGCAAACATTCTTTCATGAACAACCTGACACATTTTCGTGCGATCTGACGATACCTCATGTAGATCTCTCGCCAATTTTTGCAAAACGTTTATGAAGAATAAAACAAAAGCATTCCGCATGATTTTCAATTTGTTATACAGTTCGGATACCCGACTGAACATCGACGATTGTGTGTACTTTATTTTAGATAGGGAAGGGTCAAAACAACCTTTTTCACTTGAACCATCTAGCGTTTGTCCAAATCTTCTGGGTCCAGACATAGACCGCAAAAATTTTCCGTGAAATAGCCGACTTCCTATGTTCCAAAACTGCACTGTCTGAGGGAATTTGTAACGCATTTTTGATGTATTCTCTGTTGAAAACCTTTCAACAACATCAAGGAAGAGTAAATAGCAAATATTATCGAAGGGCAATCTACCAGAGGCTAAGAGTTCGTTGTACTTAAGATAAGAATCCAGGTGACCTGACTCTTCAAGACTTTCTATTACTTTTGGAAGTAAAATTGAAATTTTATCATAAACGGATAGTTTCTTATGTTTATCAGCCAGGTCAACAGAATCACAGTTTTCATCTTCAGATGTCTATTCCGCTTCTTTCACTGGAGAATTTAACTTTAATTTTTTACATACAGATTTACTTTTTACCACAATTTTTGAATTGTCTGAAGATGTTAATGTTTTCCCGCTGTCTTTTAGCTCACGTGGAATAATACCTTGGTGTGTCTTGGTGACGTACCTAAATTTTCCAGTGGCCTCATCAAGTGAAAGCTCTCTGTATTTGAGTGTTTCATTTTCATGTAGTATTGCTATATGTTGCAGGAGTTGGTCGACACAATTTGTTTTGAAAGCACAGTAATAACAACGAAAATTTTCCATAATCGAAAGGTAATCCTAGATTGACACACACACAAAAAAAATGGCTATTTCATCTAACAAAGATTTTTGTTTTAACACCTCTCAAACAAACCCTCCTTTTATATGTCTGTAGTACGTACATTTTGAAAACACTGTGGGAATAGGGTAAATTGCTCGTAACAAGCAATTTGTCCTTTTCCCCAAGTGTTGTCTACCCGTTTGGAGAACGTTCCGTCATATTCATCTAGTTTAAATTGTCATCTGCAAACTTTTTTCAGTTTGGACGATTCTAAAATTTGTTGTTTGGAATAGTGTTAACTCGTACGCTACCTGGATGAGATATTTGCTTACAGGTTGTATTACATGGTATATTTTCAGAGGCTTATAATAAACAGGACACTATTTTGTAGAATTAAAGCCTGGTTAGGTTCTGAGACAAATGAGCACATTCTTCAGTAAATGGATCCTACGAGTTCACCATATCATAAATATGACAATACTCCGATTTAACCATATCATACCTCCGAGATTTACCATACCCAAAAATTCCATACCTCCCACTTTCATTTAGTATAAAACACTTGATTTTTACATACTGGAGACTGAAAATGTGTTAGATCCTTAAAAAAGACCCTATAATATAAGACACTAACAGAAGTATTGCAACAAATCACCCATTAACCTACAAGGAGACGGTTAGAGTTGAAATTGATTTTCAAAATAGTAAAATTTCCAGTTTAGATTAATTTTTTCATTGTAAAATGGCCTGTAAGCTTAGATCAATGACGATTATAGTTCATTTGGCTTTTAAACTTAACATATATAGTTATTTAATATTCGAAAGGGTTTGTCTTTTAAAATAAACCAGGATAAACATTGAGTCTACTCTACCGTGACTATTTTTGTTTACCTCCGAGTTCCCGGACCCTCCGAGTGTGCTAAGTCAGGTAACCCCGGGTGTATATAGTCTTAGTAAGACTTTTCTGTCGGCTCCCAAGTCCATGCTGGCGACAACTCGTAAAAGATTAAGAGCTTTTTGGCATTTATTACTTAAAGATCCCTGTCTACAGCCGGTGAGCAGAAACGCTGTTAAATTTCAAGAAAAATAGAATGGTACAGTAATATGTCCTTTGTGTACACAAGGATAAATTACTGACATCGTGTAAATGAAAAAAGAAACACGGGGGTTTGTGTGGAAAACCTAAAATTGGCCAAAGAAAACTGGCTGACGATCGAAGCTGTAAACAATGACGGTGACTCACGGAAATTTATCGTTGGTTTCCGCCTAGAGTCGGATACAGTGTAACTTACATATAGGCCTCGATCTCCGTCTAAAAATAGAGGCTGCAACAGAGAAGCATCCGTTTTCCTTTATTTACCGCATCAAGGCCAAGATCAAATATAGTCACGTTACAGTATGCATGATCATCATATACGAATCTACCCCGAGTGTGTAACGGATATCGGAAATCTTCGATACAAAATTCGGAAACGACCAGTCTGTTTACATTGAAGGCCGCAAGTCCGCGAAATGCATTTTCTATCAGGCGTAATCTAAGCAACCTTGCAACCGTCAGGAGCAATATTTGGCATAGATATATAAGAATGATTATATTTTGATAAAATAAAAACAAAATGAGTTAAAACTGGCTTAAAATGAGTATTATTGCCTCTTTAAGTAATTGATGTGTGGAATAAACGAAAAGACCTAAAAAAATGAATTCAGGAACGACTTCAATTTGTACCCTATCTAATGAAAGTTCAAGATCCAAGTAGAATTTTCTTGACTGGCAGAAATGGATGCATTTAGTCTTGGTTTTAGAAAACTTAAAACCATTTTCTCTTGACCACTTACTTAAATTATTCAGCACTTGCTGTAACTGCCGCTCTATTGTATGCATATGCTTGGATCTTTAGCAAATACAGATGTCGTCAACATACAAAGAACATTCCACGCTATGGCACACAGACTTCACAATATTGTTGATTTTGACACTGAACAGTGTAACAGCAAGAATGCTTCCCTGTGGAACGCCCATTTCTTGTTCATGAGGGTTTGAGAGAGTATCTCCAACCCGGGCTCTAAATTAAAATGTGCCGAAATGAAATAAGCAAGGCGACCTCTTACACCGAAATCATGGAGGTCGTTCATGATTCCATACTTCCATGTGGTATCGTAAGCTCTTTCGAGGTCAAAATATACGGAAACAACATGTTCCTTTTTAATAAAAGCTTCGCGAATAAAAGTTTCGAAGTGAACTAAATGGTCGAGAGTGCCTCTTTGTTTACGAAAACCGCTTTGAACGGTAGTAATAAGTTCGTTTTTCTCTAAAAACCAAACAAGCCGGTCATTGACCACCCTTTCCATGGTTTTGCAAATACAACTTGTTAAGGCTATAGGGCGATAAATGGTTGGTTTTGTCGAGTCTTCACCCGTTTTTGATATGGAAATTACATTGGCCTCCTTCCAGGAATCTGGGAGAATACCAGTATGCCAGACTTAATTAAATATGCGAAGTAAACTGTCGAGGGACCGAAATGGTAAATATTTCAAATACTGGTAATGGATGTCGTCACATCCAACAGCAGTGTCATGACACTTCTTTAATGCTTTCGTCAGTTCTTTTATAGTGAAATCTTTATTGTAATGTTTTATTCGACTTAAAATTTAACTTTGTTTTTTCTTTAGTGTTTTGAAATTTCTGAAATGCTGTCAAATAATTTGAAGAAGAGGATTTCTCTGCAAAGGTGTCGGATAAGACATCTGCAATGTCTGCTTTGGAGGTGACTACATCATCACCAACATTTAAGTGTCGAACATTTAATGAGGAGTTTTTTGCTGTTAAAGTTTTGGATCATGTCCCATGTCTTTTTGACAGACGATGTAGAATTTAATCTAGACACGTACTGTCGCCACGACACACGTTTACTTTGCTTAATAGTCCGACGTGCTTTTGCACGAGCAATTTTAAACTTTGAAAGATTTTCCGGGGTTGGTCTCAGGTTAGGTTGTCTGAGAACAGATTTTCTTTCTATTATAGCCTTTTTGCAACCATCATTAAACCATGGCTTGTTTTGGTGCTTTGGATTTGTCGAAGTTCGAGGAATTGACTTTTCAGCAGCCGAATAAATGAAGGAAGTGAAGAGCCCAGCAGGATTTTCACACTCTTCAAAAACACTGGGATGAATTGTCTGTTTGCAATGAATTCTGAATTGTTCCCAATTGGCCTTGTCGAGTTGCCAACGTTGAGGACGTTGTTGTACTGAAGGTACTACTTCCTATACTTTTATCGGGAAGTGATCACTTCCATGAAGGTCATCGCAAACCTTCCAGTCAAAATCTGGAACAATTCCAGGGCTGCATATTGTAAAGTCTAAAGATGAGTAAGAACCAGTAGCAGGTTGAAGATTTATCATTCAGCAGAACAAGGTCATGCTTCGTGATAAATTCGTCAATAGTTCTACCGTTGTCATTCGTGTCTGTGCATAACGTATGGTGGGAATTGAAATCTCCCATAAAAATAAATGGCTTCGGCAATTGATCTATAATATGATCAAGTTTTTTTTTACTTTAACTTGTGAGCTTGGGGGATAAAAGGAGCACAGAGTAAAGGTTTTATTTAAAGAAATGTTTACCGCGACAGCTTGAAAAGTAGTATCAAGCTTTACAGAGTGGTGTGGAACACTGTTTTTAACAATCACGGCAAAACCTCCTGAAGCTTTATCATTACCAATAAAGTGTTGCAAGTAACAGGAGTGGTATTTTAAAGTAAACTTGTCAGAATCTTTAAGAAATGTTTCCTGTAAACAAATTGCTACTGGTTTTTGTTCATCGACTAGGTTTAATTCCTAGCGGTTTGCTTTTATGCTACGACAATTCCATTCTATAATGTTATTACTCATAGCTATATTGCGGAGAAAGGTGATACCATAAAACAATGGAAATACGGATAGATAAATTTTTTAATCAATTTTATAATGCGACCTTGCTTATTTGTATTTGACTCCACAAGGGTGTCTTCCGCCTCCATGTCTTCATTAAGACACTGGAAACGATTGGGCTGTTGAATTTGGTCATCGGATCCCTTTGAAAAGCGATCCGATGAAACCTTGTTTTGAACTTTTTTTGGACTTTTTGGTAAAGGCTTTTCTTGCTTTTCACTCATTGGTTTCTGTGATGCTTTTGCAGATGAAGAACTCTGTTTCTGTAGTGTAACTGTTTGCACTGAAGCTTCATTTGTTTGTGTTTGAGCGTCTTTCAAATTTACTTTTTTTGCCGATTTAGATTTCGTGACGCTGGAGTTTGATGCTCCCAATCCATGTCGTGCATCCACAATCTTCGTGCTTCTGCAGATGATGAGCTATCTCGATGTTTTTTCGTTATATTTTCTTTCTCTCTTTGCCAGACATTGCAAGTGCGGGATGTTGAGTAATGATCCTCACAACAATTCATGCATTTCATAGGTTTGTTACAAGGATTAAGATGGTACGTCTCGACTTCATTTGCACCGCTTCGCTTACAATGTTCGTCGGCGTTACACTTTCTTTCATGGTGTCCGAACTTAAAGCACTTGTAACATTGCAAGGGCTTCGGAATGTAAACTTTGTTATGTACATACCCAGTTATTCATAGCTTTGTTCATGAATGTGTGTATTTATTTTGAATGGTTTTCCCGTGTGGCTATTTTTAGAACTGCATTCTCTTTTGTGGAATATTGTTCTGGAAGTTTCCGGGCCTTTTTACAATCTGATTGCTAGACATTATGCTACTAATTCTAACATGAATTTTCTGGAAGTTTCTCTGTTATTATAAAAGGAAAAGCTCTTTACATCGCAGCGTTCACTAGTTATACATGATTGCCAGACTACAGTGGCGATTATTTTGTGTTTGTGTCATATAATTAGTGCTTGGATAACATTCAGTTTGGATTAGGATCAGACTAGACTAAAGTGGGGATTATTTCGTGTGCTTGGATTACATTCAGTGAGGATCAAGATCAGACTGGAATTAAGACTGTAATAATTTGTCTTCTGTATTTAACGTCAAAGGCATTGTTTTGTAGTATTGTAATATTGTCACTGATCATTTGATATTATTGTTAATAAATTCTGTTAATTGTTATCGTTTGTTGCTGGCTTCTACTTTCTAGTTACGCCTGGCTCGTAACAGAAATTGGGGGCTCGTCCGGGATTGGAAAATAAGACAGAGACGTTTGCTTTTCACAATTTGAATAAAAATCTAATACATCCTGTTAGTCAAAATTTCTTACAGACAGTCTGTTTCACTTATTTAATTTTTTTCCCCTACATTTTTACTAATCAGTAATTATAATACAATTTTGTACTTGAATCCAGCAACAAACAAACATGTCTTTTGACTTAGATAAATTTACGGCTGAACCGTCTGTGGAGTTACTGAATTTAGGTAAAAAGACTAGTTTGCTTAATCTTGCTAAACACTTTGAATTGTCTGAAATAAAATCTTCAATGCGTAAACATGAAATTAAGAACATTTTGGTACAATATTTTGTTGATGAGGAGATTTTCAATGAAAATGCTCTTTCCCTGTTAGTTGACGTTCAGTCAGTTTCAAGTTCGAAATATTAGGCTTGTTCCTCCATTGCAAGAAAAAGAAGTTGATAAATACTTCTAC
Organism: Tridacna crocea; assembly: GCA_943736015.1. Classification (NCBI taxonomy): domain Eukaryota; kingdom Metazoa; phylum Mollusca; class Bivalvia; order Cardiida; family Cardiidae; genus Tridacna; species Tridacna crocea. The sequence continues at coordinate 30,200,111 of OX031070.1, forward strand.
ACTTTGAAGAAGTTGCAGAGAACTTAAAATGGCCAAAAGAGCACTGGACCTTACTTCTGCAAAGTGTTTTGATCGGCAAAGCTAGTGAAATTTATACACAACTAGGTGTTGAACAAAGTCATCATTATGAGACTGTTAAAGAACTTATTCTCAAAGGTTATGAGCTGGTCCTAGAACCATATAGACAAAAATTTAGAAAGTGTAAAAAAGATTCTAACTAGACTCATGTTGAATTGGCTAGAAACAAATAATAGTTATTTGAGAGATGGTGCTGTTCTAAGAAAATAGACCAAAATTATGATAAACTAAGACAACTTATGTTAGTTGAAGAATTCAAACGTTGTGTTCAATCTGATGTTAAGACATTCTTAGACGAAAAACAAGTTGGAACTTTAGAAGCAGCTCTTCTGGCTGATGATTACTACCTTACACATAGTTTCTTTTAATGCTAAACCAAAACCTACTTCCTCACATCCCCAAAATAAATTCATGTCTGGTAATTCATCCGGCATGCCCAATCAATCCAATACACCCAAACCCAATTCTACTAGTGAAACCAAAAGTCAATATCCCTTATCTCGACCCACTTGTAACTATTGTAAGAAACCTGGTCACTTTGTTTCTGAATGTTTGAAATTAAAAAGGAAGTGATGAAGCCAAACCAACAGGGCTCTGATCAAGGGTCAAAGTGTGTCTGGTATATTCCAACAGGTTATGCAGGAATTAGGGATCAAGCAATACAGGTCATCCGCCTATCACCCTGAAAGTCAAGGTGCTTTAGAAAGATTTCACCAGACTTTAAAAATATGATAAGGTGATATTGCTTTGACATTGAAAAAGATTGGGATGAGGGCATCCATTTGTTACTATTTGCAGTCAGAGAATCTGTACAGGAATCTCTTGGTTTCAGTCCTTTTGAATTAGTTTTTGGCCATTCCGTTCGTGGACCTTTAAAACTTTTGAAAGAGAAATTTCTCTCAAATGACGAAACACCTTTGAATTTACTACAGTATGTTTCTGACTTCAGAAATAGACTGTCTAGGGCATGTGAGGTTGCTAGGTCCAATCTTAAAACGTCTCAGGGCAAAATGAAAGCAAGATATGACAACCATGTTATTGATAGAAAATTTAAACCAGGTGACAAAGTCCTTGCTCATTTGCCAATACCTGGCAGACCTCTACAGGCAAGATTTTTTGGACCCTACACTATGAACAAGAAAACAAGTGATTTAAACTATATAATTAATACTCAAGGAAGGCGTAAAAACAAACAAATGTGTCATGTAAATATGTTAAAGGAATATTTTGACAGAGATAGCTCTATTTCAAAACCAATTACAGTTGTAAACACTGTGCCACAAGAATCAAATGTATTTGTATTTAAAAGTAAATTCTGACTTTAATGATAAATCTGATCCTGGTCCATCTAAACTTGAGAATTCTGATATTTTGAAAAACCTTAACAACAAACTTTCTCACTTGGGACCATCACAACAAGAAGAGCTGAAACAGTTGATACATGAGTATGAACATTTATTTCCTGATATCCCCACAAGAATGATAAAATCTATCATGATGTCATTGTGGAAGATTCTAAATCAATATAGCAACATCCATATAGAATGAATCCTTTGAAACAGCAATACCTCCAAGATGAAGTAAAATACTTACTGGAAAATGACTTTATTGAACCTAGCTAGAGTAATTACAGTTCACCATGTATATTAGTACCCAAATCAAATGGAACTTATAGAATGTGTACTGACTATCGTAAAGTGAACTCTGTGACAAAAAAAGACTCCTTTCCAATACCAAGAATTAATGACTGTATTGAAAAAGTTGGAAATTCTAAATGTCATCAAATTTGACCTGCTAAAAGTTCCACTGACAGACAAAGCAGAAGTATCAGCCTTTGCTACTCCAAACGGTCTGTACCAGTACAAAGTTATGCCGTTTGGGATGAAAAATTCTCCTGCAACGTTTCAGCGACTTGTAAACAACGTTATATGCGGATTAGATGGCTTTGATGCATATATTGATGACGTCATCATCTACTCAGACAGTTGGAGTGACCATCTTCAAAGAATTAGGAAGTTCTTCGACCGACTCAGTAAAGCGAAACTGACTGTGAATCTTGCAAAAACTGAATTTTGTCATGCTAATGTAACATTTCTATGACATCTTGTGGGACAGGGTCAAGTTAAACCTTTAGAAGCTAAGGTTAATGCTATCTCTGAGTTTCCTGTGCCTAAATGTAAAAGCTGATGCAATTTCTTGGTATGGCTGGCTACCATAGGAAATTCTGTAAAAATTTCTCAGATATTGCTGAACCTTTAACAAATTTACTTAAGAAAAGCACAAAGTTCAAATGGAATGACAAATGTCAAGATGCATTTGATCGTCTAAAAAGCCATACTAAAGAGCGCACGAGTTCTCTTTATTTAATAGATTTTGACAAATGTTTCAAATTAGCTGTTGATGCAAGTGATGTTGGTATTGGTGCTGTTCTTTTACAAGAAGATATTAATGGTATTGATCATCCAGTTTGTTACTTTCTAAGAAGTTAAACAAACATCAGAAAAATTACTCTACCATAGAAAAAGAGTGTCTTGCTTTAATTCTGGCAATCGAGCAGTTCGAAGTTTATTTAACCTCTTCAACTTCACCAATATTGTTGTATTCAGTGATGTAACCCTTTAAGTTTTCTACACAAACTTAAGAATAAGAATCAAAGATTACTGAGAAGTGGAGTTTATTGCTTCAAGAGTTTAATCTTGACATAAGACACATTAAAGGGAAAGATAACATTATACCAGATGCTCTTTCAAGAGTTTGAAATTCAAAAAGTCATTTTATCTAAATCAAGTTCAAACTGGATTTTCAAATTGTATTTTCATTACCTTGACCATTTTCATTAGTCTGAAATAATGAATATTTGAGTTTGTCATTTCCTATGTAATACTTCAGTTAAAGTGGCATATACATTTATACAAATAATATTGCAAAAAAGAAAGATTTGTTTCATAAACCTTTCTTTTTCTTTTCAAGGGGGGAAGTGTTATGTACACACCCAGTTATTCATAGCTTTGTTCATGAATGTGTGTATTTATTTTGAATGGTTTTCCCCTGTGGCTATTTTTAGAACTGCATTCTCTTTTGTGGAATATTGTTCTGGAATTTCCGGGCCTTTTTACAATCTGATTACTAGATATTATGCAACTAATTTTAACATGAATTTTCTGCAAGTTTCTCTGTTATTATAAAAGGAAAAGCTCTTTACATCTCCGCGTTCACTAGTTAATAAATGTTTGCCAGACTATGTACAGTGGGGATTATTTTGTGTTTGTGTCATATAATTAGTGCTTGGATTACATTCAGTTTGGATTAGGATCAGACTAGACTAAAGTGGGGATTATTTCGTGTGCTTGGATTACATTCGGTGAGGATCAGGATCAGACTGGAATTAAGACTGGAATAATTTGTCTTTTGTATCTAACGTCTAAGGTATTGTTTTGTACTATTGTAATGTCACTGATCATTTGCTATTGTTAATAAATTCTGTTAATTGTTATCGTTTGTTGCTGGCTTCTACTTTCTTACTGCCTGGCTCGTAACAACGTCAACTGGTACTTTCAAATATCCAATTTTCAAGATCTTTGGTAGGATTGCCGTGTTAAATTTCAAAATGATTGAATTTGTATCTCGCCTGACGTTATCACGATAGACACGGATTCGTCTAGCTCCGACTACATTTTGATTTGATAGTTCGGACACAATTACTTGTTCTTCATCACCGGCTTAATCAGGACAGCGAATATTACCCCTTGAAGAATTTAGAGCGATGTGCAGAGTACTTTGAAGGTATATTATGAAATTGCTTTAGTCCGAGCAGATTTTTTGCATGTTGAGGTTTTGTTCCTCGACCAAAAGACAACCAGTTCTGAGCTTTTTAACGGATTTCTGTGATCCTGCAATCGAAACTAAAACTTTTTTAATAATAAACAGTGAAAGCTTGGTCAAAGGTTGTTCTGTGTGTGTACATGATTCAACCGCGAGAAACCTCGGAAAGCCATTCGTCGATTCAACAAACAGAGTCGTTTCCCATATGTTCATGCGTTCGTTTTTTATTTGAGTGATTCATGATTTGGTATTTGAAATTTATCATTCGTGGCCCCCACCCACCATGGGGTCCTACTTAGGGGACATGGCAAGTAGAGCGGAGTATCCAGTTCTGCATGTCGGGGTTACCTAAATGATATACTCGGACCATGTAAACTAAAGAAATCCGGCAAGGAGGATGCGTGGCAACAATCCCAGATCAGGAAGCAACCACGCAAGCCAATGCCCAACCAATCAGTCCACACAACCCAATTAGCCCATGAGCCTATATTAGACTAGGGACTAAAACATATATAACATATACAGTTAAAATGGACAAACTGATGCTTTGCGAATACATGCAAATATGAGACCAAGTGGATTTGTGATACATGCAGTATAAGGTAAACAGTTATAATAGATGCAGTATCAGGTAAACAGTTATAATACATAAATAATTTGATAGTTTTTAGCTCTACTGGCTTTCAGCCAGCAGAGCTTATGTCATGGCGTGGTTTCTGTTGTCCGTCCGTCTGTCAGTCCGTCTGTCCGACCGTTAGTCTTTTGCTTGTTTACGCGATAAACTCTGTATTTGTTGCCCGATTTTTATGAAACTTGCAGTTTGATAACCTCATCAATAGCTTCAAACCTATTGATTTTGAGAAAAATCCAACAAACAGTATGGGAAAAGTAGCCATTTCAAGTTGAAAATTTCTAATTCTTGTTTACGCGATAAAGTCTGCATTTGTGGTCAGATTCTTGTGAAACTTGCACAGTTTGTTTATCTCATAAATAGCTTCAACCCTATTGATATTGAGAAAAATAAAAAAAATAGTATGGGAAAAGTAGCCATTTCAAGTTGAAAATTTCTAATTCTTGTTTATGCGATAAAGTCTTTGTGGTCAGATTTTTCTAAACTTGCACAGTTTGTTTATCCCATCAATAGCTTCGACCCTATTGATATGGAGAAAAATCCAACAAATACTATGGGAAAAGTAGCCATTTCAAATTGAAAAATTCTAATTCTTGTTTACGCGATAAAGTGTGCATTTGTGGTCAGTTTTTTGTGAAACTTGCACAGTTTGTTTATCTCATCAATAGCTTCAACCCTATTGATTTTGAGAAAATCCAACAAATACTTTGGGAAAAATAGCCATTTCAAGTTGAAAATTTCTAATTATTGTTTATGCGATAAAGTTTGCAATTGATGCCCGATTTTTGTGAAACTTGAACGGTTTCTTTATCTCATGAATAGCTTCAACCCTATTAATTTTGAAAAAAAATCCAACAAACGGTATGGGAAAAGAAGCCCTTTCAAGTTGAAAATTTCTAATTCATGTTTACACAATAAAGTCGGTCTTTCTTGTCAGATTTTCATGAAAATCACACAGTTTTTTTTTTATCTTATCAGTAGCTTCAACCAAATTTATTTTGAGAAAAATCCAACCAACAGTATGGGAAAAATAGCCATTTCAAGTTGAAAATTTCTAATTCTTGTTTATGCGATAAAGTCTGCAATTGATGCCCGATTTTTGTGAAACTTGAACAGTTTCTTTATCTCATCAATAGCTTCAACCCTATTAATTTTGAAAAAAAATCCAACAAACGGTATGGGAAAAGAAGCCCTTTCAAGTTGAAAATTTCTAATTCATGTTTACACAATAAAGTCGGTCTTTCTTGTCAGATTTTCATGAAAATCACACAGTTTTTTTTTTTATCTTATCAGTAGCTTCAACCAAATTTATTTTGAGAAAAATCCAACCAACAGTATGGGAAAAATAGCCATTTCAAGTTGAAAATTTCAAATTCTTGTTTACGGATAAAATGTGCATTTGTTATTAGATTTTTGTGAAACTTGCACGGTTTGTTTATCTTGCCAAAAGCTTCCAACAGTATCGATTTTGAAATAAATCCAACAAACAGTATGGGAAAACTAGTTATTTTAAGTTAAAAATTACTAATTCTTGTTTACGCATTAAACTATGCATTTCTTGTTTAATCTTTTGTCCGTAATAAAGTCTGCATTTGTTGTCAGATCTTTGTGAAACTTGCAGAGTTTGTTTATCTTATCAATAGCTTCAACCCTATCGATTTTGAAAAAAAATCCGACATTCACTATGGGAAAAGAAGCTATTTCAAGTTGAAAATTCTGATTTCTTATTTAATCTGTTGAAGTCGGCATTTCTGGTTTTAATCATTGTATTTTTTTTCCTTTTGCATCATGAATTCATAGTGTATGCTAGAATAAGAGTAAAATCTCTGCCAGTAGAGCGATATCAGGGCCTTCAAGTTATATTAGCAATGGGGTCATAACTATGAAAAATAATTTCAAAATGCCCAAAATCTAAAAGCAACCAGCCGATTACACTAAACCGGGCCCATCCAGGCTCTCGTTTACACCGAAGCCGAGACAGGAGCAGTGTGTTGGAGATTTTTGGGCTCCCCTCAACTGCCAAGACCCTCTTTTTCGGCTTACGAGTCTCCATCCACGGCAAACAGGCGGGTCCATTGGTGGGGTCTTACCACTGTGCAGGACGGCAGCCGGCGAATTCTACCCCCGTCTGACTGGAGGTTGACTGATGACCTTGAACTTCGTACCAACAGAAAGGTCTTGTCACAAGGTATACTCATGTGAAATATGAAGGCGCTAAGTCTTACCAATCAGAAGATATGGCCAATGTACACTGCCCACCAAAAAAAGTATACAGGCGTGAAAAATTCAAGGACAACAATGAAACATGTCAATTTCATACTAAATACATTTAATTTTACCCTTAAATACACAGATTATTGATTTCTATATAATAAATAGCTATAAATTTGCTTTAGCAACTGAAAGGAAATTGTCTTTGATCAAAATTATTGCATGCATATAACTTTGAATTATTTTAAGATGCATAATCAGGAAACAAACAGAGTGTCAGTATTACCCAACACAGTTACACCACCACCACCAACCTTGACAGTTGGTAAGACATAGCTATCCATGAGATGTTCACCAGTTCTCCGCCTTATGTAAGCATTACCATCACTCTGGACAAGTGTAAATCTGGATTCGTCTGTCCATAAAACGGAACTCCAATCCACCCAGGTCCAGTAGGAATGAGCGTGAGCAAATTCCAAACGTTTGGCACGATGACCTGAAGTGAGAAGAGGCTTTATAATAGCTTTTCTTCCATGAAGTCCAGCCGTTTGTAATCTGCGACCAACTGTGGATTTGCTTGCATCAACTCCGAACTGTCGCCACGCTGCTAAGTTCTGGAATAGACTCTCTTCGGTTCTGGGAACTCATTCTAACAAGTTGCCTATCATCTCTTGCACTGGAGACTCTTGGCCGGCCCAATCTTTGTCTGACTGTGTGGTTGTTTTGTCACCTCGTAACGTTGAAGTGTGGAATAAACTGTTAGCCTGCAAGTAAAGAAAAGGACAATGGATATATGCAATATTTTCTATGTAATATAAGTAAACAATTCACTTTTTCAACATTTCAAAGCATTGTTTAGTTTCCAAAATTAGTTCCAACAATTTCTTACCTGGTAACTTGCAGGTCTTCTGCAATTTGGCTACTTGCTTCACCATGCTGGTATCTCACCACACACTCCACCCGCTGCTGAAGGGTTGATCTTGTCATCAAGTGGAGAATCAGTTCAATGTTCAACAATATATGAATGTTTTCATATTCCATTACCATTATTTAACTTTCAATTTCGACTTAAACTAGCAAACAGTCACACAAAAACATTTTTCTCGGCAACATGGTGAAGCTGTAAAATTGACCAGGCAGATAATGCTTTCTGAAAAATATTAATTACATCAACTAAAAGTAATGTTTTCAGCTTACCTTTGCAATAGAATGATATTTTTGTTTTTCTTAATCTCCCTTTTGTGTCAAGAATTTTTAACTGAAATACTAAATCTCAAAAATATTCATGGAATTTGTTATTTTTCAGCATGTATACTTAATTTTGATGGACAGTGTAAAAGCTATTGCGGACAGATAAACGGAAAAATCTGTCGTATTTTAGTAGATCATATAATAACCTACGTGTAGTACAATAAACAATTCCGTGAAATTCTGAACGTTTTCAAATCATGGTGAAACTGTAGCGATTATCTTTCATTTTCACCAGCTGCGGACTAGAAGCCACTGAGTCTGTAGTGACCCTTCTTATAGATTAGATCTTACTTATTGAACACCGTTCCTGTCTTTTCTTCAAAATAGTTATGTTGCTCAGTTCACTTTTACCTTGTTGGGTTAAATTGAATTTTTCATGATGTCAAGTTATATTAACATTTTGTTCAGTTCACTTTTATCTTTTTGTGTTGAATTTAAATGATAATCAGTCATATGGGATTAAATTCTTCTGTAGATATCATTTTGTTCGGTTATCAAGCTATTAAGAAGTGTTTGGTGAACATTTTGTTCTGTTTATTTCTCATTATGTTCAGTTAGATTACCATTATGTTCAGTTCACTCTTATCTTATTGGGTTGAGTTGAAATGATGATCAGCCAGCTGGGACTAAAGTCTTCTCTAAATATTAATTTGTTCGGTTGCCAAGCCATTTAGAAGCATTGGGAGGAGGTTTTGTTCTGTTTATTTCTCATTATGTCCAGTTACATTAACATTATGTTGGGCTAACATGTTATTCAATTCCATCAACTAGTAATGAAGTTCGGCTGACATAGCATTATTTTTGCTTTACCATAACATCTTGTTCATTACAAGGGTATTTTATTCAGTTTATTGTTTGTCATAATATGTTTACTCGTTGATATCTTACATCAGAGAGACTGGAATTATGTTAACTGGTCATTTAGTTTACAAAGTACACATCAAATAAATCTTACCATTGTATCTAGATATAAACAATTATGTTTAGAAAGGGTGCTGCTGTGTTTAGTTGAGTTAATTTACGTCAAGGTAGGATAGTATTATGTTTCGTTACCCCAATATTCTGTTTGGTTGATTGTCATTGCCAAGTTTCTCCGTTTCAAGTTTAGGTAAAAAACCTTTTGTAGGGGTTTGTAGATCTATAGTTTACATAGTTCAGACGTGTTATGCTTTTTTAAAGAGATGAAAAAAATTCTAGAAAAACTTAATTTGACTAGGTATTCGGAGATGTTTTTAAAAGAAAAAGAATACACCGGATATAATGTGTGACTTGTCTTTGTATGATATGGCATGTTGAGGTGTTCACAACAGAGCGGACATTATGAAATTAAGGACTGCTTGCATTCACATCTGAAATCATTTCATCAGACACACGTCTGTAGAGGGAAGATCGGCCGGGCCACCTCAGTTTCTAATTTTGAGGGACACACTTCAAAGTCTTATTGATATTGGCTACATGGTGAAAGAAATAATGAATTATTATTCAGTTCCGAGAGCACAACCTACTGACGAATGAGAAAGTATGGATTGAGAAAAAGAAACTGAAATAGATGATGGTAAGCTTGTGGCATGCCATTGTTAAAGAAGTACTATCAGAATTTCCAAAATGTGGCAATAAGATGCTGAAAGAAATACTTCTTCAACAAAAAATGTCCATAAGTTATTGATTTTGGAAGGAATGTTCCCGTTCAGCTGTTACTGAAAAGTGCATCATTGTTTTTTGAAGTTAGATTTTTATTTCATCGTATTTTCCAATTTTTCTGAATTTAGAAGCGCCATTCTACCTTAAGATAAGTTCATTTGTGAAATACTAACCCTGGTTAATCTATACTGGATCCGATCTGTTTTCCAAGTATTTGTTTTACGAAATTCCCCGGTGGTTCTTTTTCTCGAGACCGGGCGCATTTGTTTAAAGTACCCAGGTTTTTATAAAGCGCTTAACCTAGGGATCGTATCTGCGAAGTTAAAATCTGTTCTTTGATTTAGAGGGATGGTTTTATGCCCTCTTATCGATAGATCTCGGGTGCATATTTTTTGCCCCGTCTGTTCGTCCGTCTGTTAACCCGATAAATATTTATTATTGGCCATAACTTTTGAATGGTAAGTGATAGGGTCTTCTTCGTATTTCATATGTGTATTCCCTGTTGGTACCATCAAGGTCATCTGTCAAGGTCAAGGTCATTTTAAGATCTAGTATATGCTAAATACCAACTTTAATATTGGCTATAAGAGATATGGCCTCCATATTCCCAATATTTATTTCCAGTGTAAAGATCTTTCTCCTGGTTTGAAATTCAAGGTCTGTCTCGAGGTCAAAGTAGAGGTCACCTGTACGAAAAATTACATGTACGCAGGCAATTGTGTCTATCAAACACGTCTTGTTGTTTCTAAATCTACTTTTCTAGCTTCAGGTGAGGGAGTATATTGGAATTCATAGTTAAGGATTTAAATATTCTACTTAAACCCAATTTATATTTTAGTTCCATGGGGTCTTATGTTCTGCTTATCGTTTCAGATACCCTGATACCGTTTTACGGATATATTACAAACTCACGTTGAAGATGGCGTTATAAACAGAACACTGTGTCGACTTCATCGGCGTGTGTACCACGTGGAAGGACCTAATCATCTGTGGCACGTGGACACCAATCACAAGTTGATGCGCTGGTTTTTTCTAATATCCGCAGGAGTGGACGGATTTTGTAGGATGATAATGTTTATACGTGCGTTGGACAACAATAGGGCAGATACATTATGCAGCGTATTTTTGGAATCGATTTCTGAATATGGAATACCATTGAGACTGAGGACAGTCATGGGAATGGAGAACTGTAAGATTGCAGATTTCATGCAGAAAGAAAGAGGAGCAGATAATATGCTTACCGGAAAACGTGTCCATAATCAACGGTTGAACGCATGTGGCGGGATGTCTATGACGGAGCATTAGCTTTTCATTCTGAACTTTCTTTATTTATAGAAGATGACGGTCTACTACATAATTATAATGAACCGTTTCCACATTCATGCCCTTCATCACGTGAACAAGCAAAGAATGAATGAAAATCTTCGAGCATGGTATGGCGCTTGTGTTACGAGTCAGGCGTAACTAGAAAGAAGAAGCCAGCAACAAACGATAACAATTAACAGAATTTATTTACAAAAATATCAAATAAACAGTTACAATAGTACAAAACAATACCTTAGACGTTAAATTCAGAAGACAAACTATTCCAGTCTTAATTCCAATCTGATCCTGATCCAAACTGAATGTAATCTAAGCACACAAAGTAATCCTCACTTTAGTCTAGTCTGATCCAAATCCAAACTGAATATAATCCAACCACTAATTATAGGACACAAACACAAGATAATCCCCACTGTAGTCTGGCAATCATGTATTAACTAGTGAACACTGAGATGTAAAAAGCTTTTCCTTTTATAATAACAGGGAAACTTCCAGAAAATTCATCTTAAAATCAGTTGCATAATTTCTAGTAATCAGATTGTAAAAAGGCCTGGAAACTTCCAGCACAATATTCCACAAGAGAGAATCCAGTTCTAAAAATAGCAACAGGGGAAAACCATTCAAAAATAGATACACACATGAACAAAGCTAGGAATAACTGGGTATGTACATAACACTTCCCCCCTTGAAAAGAAAAAGGAAGGTTTATGAAATAAATCTTCCTTTTTTGCAATATTATTTATATACATGTATATGATACTTTATCTGAATTATACATAGGAAATAACAAAGTCAAATATTAATTATTTCAAACTAATGAAAATAGTCAAGGTAATGAAATTACAATTTAAAAGAAAAAACAGTTTAAACTTGATTTAGGGAAAAACGACTATTGAAATTTCAAACTCTTGAAAGAGCATCTGGTATAATGTTATCTTTCCCTTTTATGTGTCTTATGTCAAGATTAAACTCTTGAAGCAATAAACTCCACCTCAGTAATCTTTGATTCTTATTCTTAAGTTTGTGTAGAAAACTTAAAGGGTTATGATCACTGAATACAACAATTGGTGAAGTTGAAGAGGTTAAATAAACTTCGAACTGCTGGATTGCCAGAATTAAAGCAAGACACTCTTTTTCTATGGTAGAGTAATTTTTCTGATGTTTGTTAAATTTCTTAGAAAAGTAACAAACTGGGTGATCAATACCATTATTATCTTCTTGTAAAAGAACAGCACCAATACCAACATCACTTGCATCAACAGCTAATTTGAAACATTTGTCAAAATCAGGTCCCAAGAGAACTGGTGCGCTCTTTAGTATGGCTTTTAGATGATCAAATGCATCTTGACATTTGTCATTCCATTTGAACTTTGTGCTTTTCTTAAGTAAATTTGTTAAAGGTTCAGCAATACCTGAGAATTTTTTACAGAATTTCCTATAGTAGCCAGCCATACCAAGAAATCGCATCAGCTGTCTTTTACATTTAGGCACAGAAAACTCAGAGATGGCATTGACCTTAGCTTCTAAAGGTTTAACTTGACCCTGTCCCACAAGATGTCCTAGAAATGTTACAGTAGCATGACAAAATTCAGTTTTTGCAAGATTCACAGTCAGTTTCGCTTTACTGAGTCGGTCGAAGAACTTCCTGATTCTTTGAAGGTGGTCACTCCAACTGTCTGAGTAGATGATGACGTCGTCAATATATGCATCACAACCATCTAATCCACATATAACGTTGTTTACAAGTCGCTGAAACGTTGCAGGAGAATTTTTCATCCCAAACGGCATAACTTTGTACTGGTACAGACCGTTTGGAGTAGCAAAGGCTGATACTTCTTTCGCTCTATCAGTCAGTGGAACTTGCCAGAATCCTTTTAGCAGGTCAAATTTGGTGACATATTTAGAATTTCCAACTTTGTCCATACAGTCATCAATTCTTGGTATTGGAAAAGAGTTTTTTGTCACAGAGTTCACCTTACGATAGTCAGTACACATTCTATAAGTTCCATTTGATTTAGGTACTAATATACATGGTGAACTGTAATTACTCTGGCTAGGTTCAATAAAGTCATTTTCCAGTAAGTATTTTACTTCATCCTAGAGGTATTTCTGTTTCAAAGGATTCATCCTATATGGATGTTGCTTTATTGGTTTAGAATCTTCCACAATGACATCATGATAGATTTTATCTGTTCTTGTGGGGATATCAGGAAATAAATGTTCATATTCATGTATCAACTGTTTCAGCTCTTCCTGCTGTGATGGTTCCAAGTGAGATAGTTTGTTGTTAAGATTTCTCAAAATATCAGAATTCTCAAGTTTAGATGGACCAGGATCAGATTTATCAATAAAGTCCGAATTTACTTCAAGATCAGATACATTTGATTCTTGTGGGACAGTGTTTACAACTGTAATTGGTTTTGAAATAGAGCCATCTCTGTCAAAGTATTCCTTTAACATATTTACATGACACATTTGTTTGTTTTTACGCCTTCCTTGAGTATTAATTCTATAGTTTAAATCACTTGTTTTCTTGTTCATAGTGTAGGGTCCAAAAAATCTTGCCTGTAGAGGTCTGCCAGGTATTGGCAAAAGAGCAAGGACTTTGTCTCCTGGTTTAAATTTTCTATCAATAACATGGCTGTCATATCTTGCTTTCATTTTGCCCTGAGACGTTTTAAGATTAGACCTAGCAACCTCACATGCCCTAGACAGTCTATTTCTGAAGTCAGAAACATACTGTAGTAAATTCAAAGGTGTTTCATCATTTGAGAGAAATTTCTCTTTCAAAAGTTTTAAAGGTCCACGAACAGAATGGCCAAAAACTAATTCAAAAGGACTGAAACCAAGAGATTCTTGTACAGATTCTCTGGCTGCAAATAGTAACAAATGGATGCCCTCATCCCAATCTTTTTCAGTGTTAAAGCAATATGACCTTATCATATTTTTTAATGTCTGGTGAAATCTTTCTAAAGCACCTTGACTTTCAGGGTGATAAGCGGATGACCTGTATTGCTTGATCCCTAATTCATGCATAACCTGTTGGAATATACCAGACATAAAATTTGACCCTTGATCAGACTGAACTGATTTTGGAAGACCAACAAATGTGAAAAATTTTATAAGAGCTTTGACTATTGACTTTGTTTTGATGTTCCTTAAAGGAATAGCTTCTGGAAAACGTGTAGAAATACACATAATTGTTAAGAGATACTCATTTCCTGACTTGGTTCGAGGCAAAGGACCAACACAATCTATAAGTATCCTACTGAAAGGTTCATCAAAAGCAGGAATAGGTTGTAATTGAGCTTTGGGAATGGTTTGGTTGGCTTTACCTACCATTTGACATGTATGGCAGGTTTTACAATATTTAGAGACATCTAATTTGAGACCAGGCCAATAAAAATGAGTAATAATTTTGTGATAGGTCTTGTTTATACCTAGATGACCTGACATAGGACTTTCATGGGCTATACTTAGTATTTCATGACGATATGACTTTGGAACCACGATTTGGTGGTAAACAGCCCATTCATCATCAGCTGGGACATCAAATGGTCGCCATTTTCTCATAAGAATCCCATTCTTTATATAGTAACACATTGGGACCTGTGATATTTCATCTTCAGGTAAAGCCCTAAAAATTAATTTTGAAATCTCAGGATCAGTTTGCTGTTCCTGGATAAGCTGTGCCTTTGACAGCGTGTCGTGACCTTGGTCAATAGACCTTGGTGGAGAATGGCAAGACATTGACGAGTCTGTCTGAGTATCAGACAAACTGGGATCAAGAGACTTTTTAATCTCATTATTAAAATATTGACCGATAAAAGTATCTGTCAAGTCAATGTCAGAGTTTGAGTTTTTCAAAATGGCCCTTTTAGCCATAGCTCGGGTAACTGCACAAGAAGGATACAAGTCAGGAATTTCCTGCTCGATAGGGTCATCTGTTTGACCTATATTTGGTGTGTCAGTTACAAGTGGATTAACCCCAACCTTATCTCCAGCTAAGTCATTGCCTAGCAATAAATGGACACCTTTAAATGGTAAGGAAGGTTTAATACCAATAACCACAGGCCCAGTAACCAAATCTGATGACAAATTAACGTAATGGAGAGGGATATTAACAGTCCCACACTCTACACCCTGAATAAGGACACTAGTACCGGAAGAAGTCTTCTCAGAAAAAGGCAGTATATCTGCTAAAATAAGAGATTGAGAAGCTCCTGTGTCTCTTAAAATTTTAATAGGGGTAGGTGGGCAATTATCACCTGAAAGTGATACAAAACCATTCAACATAAATGGTTCAAAAATCTCCATAGTAGAATCAGACTTGGGTTTTGTGACTATGTCAATTGTATTGGATTTAATAGAAGACTGTGGCCTTGGTCTAAGAGTGGTGAGCCCTGTTGGCTTGGCTTCATCACTTTCTAACTTCCTTTTTAATTTCAAACATTCAGAAACAAGGTGACCAGGTTTCTTACAATAGTTACAAGTGGGTCGAGATTAAGGGTATTGACTTTTGGTTTCACTAGTAGAATTTGGTTTGGGTGTATTGGATTGACTGGGCATGCCAGATGAATTACCAGACATAGATTTATTTTGGGGATGTGAGGAAGTAGGTTTTGGTTTATTAATAAAAGAAACTTTATGTGTAAGGTAGTAATTATCAGCCAGAAGAACTGCTTCTTCTAAAGTTTCAACTTGTTTTTCGTCTAAGAATGTCTTAACGTCAGATTGAATACAACGTTTGAATTCTTCAACTAACATAAGTTGTCTTAGTTTATCATAATTTTGGCCTATTTTCTTAGAACAGCACCATCTATCAAATAACTGTTCTTTGTTTCTAGCAAATCCAACATGAGTCTGGTTAGAATCTTTTTTACAATTTCTAAATTTTTGTCTATATGCTTCTGGGACCAGCTCATAACCTTTGAGAATAAGTTCTTTAACAGTCTCATAATGATGACTTTGTTCAACACCTAGTTGTGTATAAATTTCACGAGCTTTGCCTATCAAAACACTTTGCAGAAGCAAAGTCCAGTGCTCTTTTGGCCAATTTAAGTTTTCTGCAACTTTTTCAAAGTGTAGGAAGTATTTATCAACTTCTTTTTCTTGAAATGGAGGAACAAGCCTAATATGTTTTGTAACATCGAAATTGTATTCAACCTTTCCCTTGGGCTGATTTGCTCTTTCTTGCATTTCAATTTCCCTCATTCTTAATTGAAATTCTCTCTCCTCTCTCTCTTCTCTTTCCCTTTCTCTTTCCTTCTCTCTCTCTTCCCTTTCCCTTTCTTCTCTTTCCCTTTCTCTTTCTTCTCTCTCCCTTTCTCTTTCTCTTTCCTTCTCTCTCTCTACTCTTTCTTCTCTCTGTCTTTCCCTTTCTCTTTCTATTTCTAACTGTCTGATCTGAAGTTTTAATTCAAGTTCTTTCGAACTTGAAACTGACTGAACGTCAACTATCAGGGAAAGAGCATTTTCATTAAAAATCTCCTCATCGACAAAATATTGTACCAAAATGTTCTTAATTTCATGTTTACGCATTGAAGACTTTATTTCAGACAATTTATAGTGCTTAGCAAGATTGAGCAAATCAGTCTTTTTACCTAAATTCAATAACTCCACAGACGGTTCAGCCGTAAATTTATCCAAGTCAAAAGACATGTTTGTTTGTTGCTGGATTCAAGTACAAAATTCTATTATAATTACTGATTAGTAGACGAATGCGTTAGTCTTATTTTCCAATCCCGTTAGTCTATTTTCCAATCCCGGACGAGCCCCCAATTTCTGTTACGAATCAGGCGTAACTAGAAAGAAGAAGCCAGCAACAAACGATAACAATTAACAGAATTTATTTACAAAAATATCAAATAAACAGTTACAATAGTACAAAACAATACCTTAGACGTTAAATTCAGAAGACAAACTATTCCAGTCTTAATTCCAATCTGATCCTGATCCAAACTGAATGTAATCTAAGCACACAAAGTAATCCTCACTTTAGTCTAGTCTGATCCAAATCCAAACTGAATATAATCCAACCACTAATTATAGGACACAAACACAAGATAATCCCCACTGTAGTCTGGCAATCATGTATTAACTAGTGAACACTGAGATGTAAAAAGCTTTTCCTTTTATAATAACAGGGAAACTTCCAGAAAATTCATCTTAAAATCAGTTGCATAATTTCTAGTAATCAGACTGTAAAAAGGCCTGGAAACTTCCAGCACAATATTCCACAAGAGAGAATCCAGTTCTAAAAATAGCAACGGGGGAAAACCATTCAAAAATAGATACACACATGAACAAAGCTAGGAATAACTGGGTATGTACATAACACTTGGAATACTCATAGGTTGCGAACTGTAGGGACATCACCTAATAAACTGTGGACATCTGGTATTTTCAACAATCTAGTTCAAAGACCCGACAGTGCCAGTAATTATATGGCTGAGAATGAAGATGGCGTTATGAACAGAACACTGTGTCGACTTCATCGGCGTGTGTATCCATCTGACATATTTATTAAGTCGCCCTGTCTTCGGAAGATCCGAGGTTCAAATCAATGACTACTGTAAAGAAATACTAGATAGAGAATGTCCTTATGACTGGACGAGCTCCAATTACGGAATAGATGTTTACACAAGAGCCGTATCAATACGTGAAGAAAATAATTTTTAAGATATAGAAATTGCTTATCTGCAAATACTTTTTTATTCTGTTAAACAAAAAATGTATTTGTGAAATACTAATGCACCCGTAACAGCCAAATTTTGACCTTGATAATTGACCTTGTCAGATTACCCTGTCCTTCACAAGTTGTGTATCGATGCAAAGCACATTCATACTGAAAATCAACCTTGCAAGTGAAATAGTTTTTGAAGAAATAACAAAACGTTAAGTTCAAGGTTTTTGACATCAAAAGAGATGATTTTTGATTTTGGATGTACATTCCGAGGTTAATGTTTGTATAAAATTTGAAGAACCTTGGTCACAATTGTGTCGTCATCATGCGGACAGGTCCATATATGAATAAGCTTGGTTGATGTGTCAATAAGTTGATCATCGTAAACTTGGCCTATGGTGAATTTATCTTAAAATGAAAAGGAATTATATACAGAGTAAGGTGAATGTCAGTGCCAAATTTACAGTACCTTGACTCAATCTGTGTCTGTCATTTCGACAAGGTACATCCATGAATAATTTGTAAGTAATCATAACCTTAATGATTAATCACAGACTCGATACAGATCATCTCAACACTGAAACGAATGTCTGTGAAAAATTTGAAGAACCTAAGTCAATTCTGTGTCTATTTATTATCTGGACAAGGTTTGGTCTATATATAAATCAGGTGAAGAGTACTGTGACCTTAACCTTCAACTGATTAACCTCAAAATCGATAGGGATCATCTACACTATGATTTGAATGTCTGTGCCGAATTTGAGAAAATTTTAAGTCAACCTTGTGCATAGTTATCATTCGGACAAGTCTCTCTATAAATCAACAAGTTGAAGATCACTGTGACCTTGACCCTAAATAGATTACTGTAAAAATGGGTAGTTGTAGATGAATGTCTGTACAAAATTGAAGAACTTAAGTCAATTTCGTATTTAATTATCATCCTGACAAGGTTTGGTCTATATATCTACATTTTGAAGCCAAGTGACCTTGACCTTTCGTTGTATTGATCTCAAAATAGATAGGGATCATCTACACCTCAAGATGAATATCTACAAAATTTGAAAAATTTAGGTCAATTCCGAGTCTATATTTTATAGAGACAAGAATTGGTTTGCAATCAACATGTTGAAGTTCACCGACCTTGACATTTGACTGATTGACCTAAACAAATCTAAAGGAATAATCTATACTCCGAGATGTCTGTGCTAAATTTGAAGAACGTAGGTCAATTCTGTGTCTATTGAACATCCGAACAAAATATGGTATATCGACCGACCTTCCAACCGACGGGTGCAAGGCAATATAACCCTACTTCGTTGAAGGAGACATAATTAGGTTCTGCATAAGAGGAGTGAGTTCACGATTTTTTCCGGGCCAGAATGACCAATAAACATTCTGCAGGATCAGGATTAAATTAAAGACTGTTAGCGGATCACAGACGTGTTAAACTCGAATTATGACGCAATCTCAAATTAATGACTTAAAAGGATTGAAACTAATTGCCTTGGATAGTGCCCACTGCCGTAATGTACAAAACTTTTCAATTAATAAAACAATTTTCCTTAACGGTCTGTTTTCGTGGATATGCCATTGGTAAATATTATTGGCCTTGTTGGGTGACATTGCCTTCGTCATAAGTAGACGTGTAGCGAACACAGGTACATATACCTATGTAGCTAATACAGGCACTGTAGTATTGAAGTAAAAAAATATCGTTGAATAAGTTTTAAGTAGACAGATAGACAGACAGTCAGGCAAACAACAGTAAATGAATGCCCTCACATTTTCGATGCCGAGCCATAAAATCAGATTGGAAGAGGTTAATTGTTTCAATGTGCCCCCGCATAGATAACATCGGACATACTAGTTTATGTTTGCATGACCAAAACTGCTAACTTTACATTTTCCTGTAACTTCAGAACTATTTAAGGTTCAATGCTCAAATGTGGTACAAAAGAATCTCTAATCGATACAAATCTGACAAGATCAGGGTTAACTGACAAGGTCAAGGACAACTATCAAGGTCAAACTTCTAAAACAGTTTGCTGTTACAGGGCCATTTTAGTGTTTCACAAACGGAACTTCTTTTATTTTTGAAGTTGAAAGAGTTTTTGGAATTGTAGGTATTCTTCTGAATCAAGACAATAACTACTTCAATTTTACTGACCGCAAATATTCGCAAACTATGGCAACTTGTTTATGTTAGAAAATACAAGTGTCAAGACAAAATGTTTAACCTTCTATTTCTTTTTAACTGTCACAAACTTTCATCAAGAACAGAATAGTGAAACATTGAACACATGAAACAACAAAAGCATTACAAAGAAGGAATAACCCTAGCAAAGGCATATTTTGAGACACAAGATGACCACACAGTCCTGAAGAGCTCACCTGATATGAGAATCCTCATACATATATCTAAAAGCGATTTAAAGAAAATTTCAAAAGTTTAGGGCGTGATCTGAAATCAGCTTGACTGGCGTCACACACACGCACGCACACCCGCACACACCCCCACACACATGTATGTATATGGAGAGTTACGTGAAAAGAGACCATCTAGTAAGTGAGAAAGTATTGACCGCTTTCGCTGACCAGGCTTGAAAATTTTCGCTGTTGGTAGATTTTCTTCTACCTAGCTATGTGTTCATTTTTTAAATACCATCTTTGAGTCGCCTGTGTGCATAGCAAACAGACTCTCATTGTTATCGTCCTGATCTATGGGCAGACGTAAGCATATCTCCGGCCTTGTACTGCTTCCTCTTCCAAGTTCCGGTTTAAGAGATAAAACAGTTTTCTAATTATTCGGGGAACAACCTAGTTTTTTTTTCCGTTGTAAATAATTTACAATTGTGCCTTTGTGATAATGAATATGTCTATAAAGACTGGTCTGTTTAACGGTTCAAACCTTTGAAACAATCATTTCGTCCACAAGGGTATACATTAGCCTGATGTCTATGTAAGACATCATCTCTAAAAATAGCGCATTACGTATATATATGTAAAAATAGCTACTAAAGGGCACTTTCACATTAAATTAGAGAAAGTAGTCTCACAGGGGGTTGAAAAAAAGTACCCTTCTACATGGTTTTTATATGTTTTTTCTAAAAAACTTATATACTGAACTTTGCAAAAAAGCATTTGAACTCCAGATTATGTCTGTTATTAATTTTTGGGTGTGATGTGAAAGGAAAAATTGTGTATTTTCAAAATATTTCAAGTCAATATTCATCAATGGACTTACCAGGACATATGTAAGATTTTGCATCAGTAAGTCGGTTCAAAATGAAGATATGGGTCCCATATGTATTTTGAAAGAGGTTTGAGCTGGCTGTGCCTACAGTCCTTCTTACAATTAAACTTGGAAGTATATGCCAGTGCTTGTTTTTTAATTTTACCTCCTTTTATTATCTGTAACTTCCATAACTTGGCTCTCTGACCAATGATTTTTGAGTTACTGAATGAGGCTGATCAGGTTTTGAAACCGGCAAAACATTTTTGATTAAACATTAATGGTTATCAAACTAGAGAATGTCCCAAATTGGTGTCCTCTCCAGTACAATGTCCTGGATAGGACATCAATGAAGGACACCAAAGAAAACAAAAAGCTCATGAGTTTGACATTTTAAAACTATTTTTTCATATAATATGAAACATCTGGAAACAATAAAACTTATGAAATAGTCAAAAAATGCATAAAATTTACATTGTTTATTTGTTATTTTAATTCAGTGGAAGAAAATCAATTAAGCAGGTATAAAAACTTTTCCCCATCTCATTTTTTACAGAAGTATATTGGTTTTTTTTCAAGCCTAGTATGCAGTATTCAAGGTTATAGAACAAGTCTGGCAAGATCTAAATATTTTTCAGGAAAAAAACATTACTAAACTGCGTATGTAATTTTGTACTGGAGAGGACATATGTTTTGGGACATGCATATCAGACCCTAAGTTTTACTTTGTCCAGAGGGGAAAAAAGTGGATATGCCTCTTACATTAAAGATATGATTGTGTCTGTTGAAAACTATACCCAATTCAGATAGACATTTTAGATTATGGTGTTAAAACAATGGAGGGTAAGGCTATTGCAAGCATCACATCATGTTACCGCAGGCATTTACATAAACTAGGCTTATATATTTTTGCCAATAACATGTTGAACTTCCTACTGCATGGTATATCTTCTGTTAAGTTTATTATTCTATGCCTATCTTGAACCCCTTGTCCTGGAGTGGACATTTTTGGGACAAATTTGGGAAATTGAAAAAATGTTATTAAAAAAAAAAAAAAACCTAAAAAGGTATGTTTACAATTTTTTCCCCTATGAAACTTGTGCCTTTGGGCTACAATATATGATATATTACAGCCATCCATTATTAAGACTTCACTACAACAAGTTAATTCATTTTGTGATTTTTCAAATGAGACTATTTTTTGTCCCAAAAAACAGACATTTTGTCAATTTTTTCGAAAACTACCAGACCGATTCACATAAAATTTTTACCGATTGTAGCATACAACTGTATGTATTAAATGAAAGTGAAATAATGAACAGGGAAGTTTGTTCTGCAAAGAAATTGACCTTAGAAAGATCATTTTGGTGTACCTCTAATTTAATGTGAAAGTGCCCTAAACAAGTCTGCGGACACGCTGAGAAATTTTCAACTACAAGCATCTTTTCTGCTTCTATTTGTGGACAATTCTCATTGAAAATTGTTTGATACTTACCCATTAGAAGTATACTCTAACTCTTACAATCCTATAATCCTAACTGCAAGCTTTATTTCAATTCAACCTATGATTCAACCTACGCTCGACCTATGACTGATGCCGAAAGGCGATGCCGAGTTAACATGGAAGCTTTCAATTGTTTTTTTTTTCTCAACAGTAACAGTAACGAATGTATAACGACTTGGAATGGTTGCATTGCCTTCTTAGACATTCTTACACGTTGCTTCTTCCCAGCCCTTTAATCTAGACTTTAGATACTTTGCACACCCACATTCTAGGTGCACCAGAGATCGTACCTAGCGTATGCAATGTACACGGTTCTAGGCTGTACCAAGTTATCGCTTTGCAGGTGTTTTCTGGAATGTAGCTTTGCGACAAATATAGATCTTGTAATCACGTGACGTATAAACGTCATTTGCACCAAGGAAATCTTTGTGAATTTACATATTTACGAATCAGTCGCTGAATCGGCCTTTACTTTCAACGTGCACCGACCTATGTAGAGAGAGTGCTTTGAAGTTTGCTATATTTAATGGCCGATGATATTTACCCGACAGTCGTGTACACACTGAAGAAAATTCATATTGCGAGGCCGACTGTCGTGTACTCAATGAAGGAAAACTCGTTGGGTGACCGACGGTCGTGCCCGGACTGATGAAATTTCGTCTTGGGGGCACGATTACGTGCCCGCTATTTCCAATTTCTTCATTCCGTACACGATGCGGTCGTGTACGTACTGAAGAAAAGGGATCTTACGTACACGTTTAAATGGGTTGGGCCAAAACGCAGACTCTTACGTGAATCGGCATGGCGTAGACAGTCTCATTGGAGCACACGGCAATAGTCATTTATACAGCGTGTTATAGAACAAATGCACAAGCGTAGCTGGCATCCTTTTTATACGTTGGAAGGGTCGTATTACTTTATACTGTACACCCGGTTGTCCGTCCGTTGTCCGTTTGGAATTTCTTCTGTGCGCAACTCCTCCTACAGTTTCCATCGGAATTAGATCTATTTGAAATTTGCCACAATGGTATCCAGTCGTTTCGGCACCCAGTCATTTCTACACCCAGTCAGTTCGAAACTTTTTGGTCGTATCGACCCATATTTTGGTCAATTCGACCCACATTTTTTTGCAACAAATGGTCGTTTCGGGTGACAGATGTTTCGGTAACAGACGAGTTTGGTAAAATAGACTTATAGAGTAAATCGATTGGATGTTTCGGTAACAAAGCAATTATATTGTATTTATGTTCTGTGACGTTCTTTACAGCTAATGTATGGCTTTGTTTTGTTCACACCTTTTACTTTTACACTTTTCACCCATTGATAGATAAATGAAATTAACATCACTAGAAACTGTATTCTTTTTTCATTCAGATGATCTTTTCAACAAAATTTTAGAGCTAATAGTTTCCAAATAACAAGCATGCCAACTTACGTCACCCGGGGCACGTCACGGCATAAAACGACGTCAACGCGACATCAAAACGGCATCAACAGAAACCATGTCACAACTAACTTTGACTCACCTGCACGGCACGTTTTATTCTTTTTCAACATATGTTCAAATCATCAATTAGTATTTTGTACACTGTGGAAGCGGAAATATCTTAATCCTCGAAAATAGCTCTTACCGTTAAGCGTCTATCTCTATCAAGCATGGGTTTCACTTTACTCCGTTTGTCGGCCCTACAGATGGTCTTCGTCTGCACCTTTCATCGTCCTCAACTGACACCCGTCCTTCTCAAAACCGGCCGTGCCACTTGAACACTAGGGCACGACTGCATTTTGACCTTGTACTCAAGCTTCTCATTAAATTGAATGTTTCTGTTGGCTTTTTCCCGAGTCCGACACAAAATTTTATCACCGCCCTGGTTCCGACGTCGTCAGTCTACGCCATTTTTCCTGAAAACAAAACGCGATGCACAGTGCTAGTTTCTATGTAACTTGGAATGTTTTCAAAGTAACGTTCTAAAATTTTAACGGAGATGACATTATTACATCACAACGACGTTGTGTGATTTCGCGCCAATTCTGATCTGTATTACGATAACTGTAAGCTGGTTTTGCAAACCCTTGTGACTTCGCGATATTTCAAAATATGGCGCGCCCCGGGTAGCGCAACATGGGAGACCATTTTTATGCACGTTTTGATAAAAATCATTAAAAATGGACCATTGTTAAAACAGGAAGACATGACTGTTTAATTTTTTCACATTTAATATTGGATTAAGTGAGAAATAAAAATACAGGAGAAAAAGTCTACGAATATAAAAAAACAACCCTCGTATACTATATGTGCTGTTGGAAATAACTATATAGACTACTTAAATTTGCAGTGACAAGAATATGTTAACAGTTGTTTTGTGTGTGTTTGTTTTTGGAGTTTAATGAATAATTTGGAGTTTTTAAAGGAAGTAGGGGTGTGGTCGGGAGGAGAAAACAGGCGGTTTCGTGCGATACACGAATGAGATGGCAGCATTCAACATGTGACACAGGTCGATAAAAAATTACTTTGTAGAAATTTTTATTTTTTCCCTCCACTGAAATAAACTACAGAAATCAATATCTGACTACACGAACCATATCGTCCGATCTTTCATCTACTGCACAAATAATCTCCCTTACCCTTTACCACACAGTCCCAAGTTGTAATGACCTTCAGTTACAAGCCTTTTGGACATATTGTAAAAAAAAACACACATTTTATCCTTTTCACACAATGTTTTTAACCATATGATCAAAGAAAAATCCCATCACATTGAGTCACATTGAATTTGTTGTCTGCAAATGATTTCAAGAAGCACACGCACACGTTTTCAAATGGTGTGATCGAGTCAGAATTCTTGTCCTTTGTTGTGTACTCTTAGACAATCAACCGCCTTCATAGTTTCAGTGGAAAAGCTTGGCTTACCATTAATTGTACTTATTGAGTTTACCCCGTATCCCGCTAAATAATTGATATGTAAATTCAAAGCCAAAGGTAAAATCCTAACGTTTGATATTTCAAGGGTATTTTTGGGGAAAAGATATTTCTCTATCGGTAAAAGTGGATCCAATATCAGACCTCACGTTTGTGCAGTCCGACCTTCATTTACATGAAAAAGTGTCGAACTGACTGGGTGTAGAAATGACCGGGTGACGAAACGACTGGATACCTTTGAGACAAATTTCAAATAGATCTAATTCCGACGGAAACTGTAGGAGGAGTTGCGCACATAAGAAATTGCAAACGGACGGACGGACGACCGGGTGTACAGTATAAGGTAACACGAGCTTTCGGGCATATAAAAAGGATGCCAGCTACGCTTGGCGGAGCACTGGTAAAAGGATGACTAGAAAGGCATGGACAGGTGCACGGTGCAGCAAACATGGATACAGAAAGTAGAACATTGATAAACACAGAAGTTAAACTGTCTAGAAAAGCACTGATCGGTTGTCGAAACGACCAAATTTTGCAAAAAAAAAATTCACCGGCGGTCGAAGCGACCTAAAAGTGTCAAAATTACCAGATGTAGAAATGACCGGTAGTCGAAATGACTCATTCACCGCAATGAATCTTTATGATGTCTAGTTGTGCATGTGACTCTCAAAATTTGGGTCGCTGTTTGAGGTCTAAAATTACCTGCACTTGATTTCTGAAATAGCCAACTTTTCACTTTGAATTTTTGTTCAAGCCGTAACTTCCAAGCAGCTAAAGGTATCAACTAGAAACTATATACACTGATAGAAAAAATTATGGAAAAGTGCGGTGCATATGAACCATAACTCTACTACTCTTTTTTGAGTTATTGCCCTTTGTTAATTTTATGTTCAGGGTTCCCACAACTTTCTGCTTGCAAAATTCCAGACTTTTTCCAGGATTTTTTTCAAAATTCAAGGTTTTTTTGCAATAGAAAAACTGGACATGCAAAACCTTTTGAAAGCTACTTTCTTTCATACATTCCTTGTTTTAATGAAAAATTAAGATTTAAAGAACATTCTAACTGCATGATAGTTATTTCATTTTTTTACTTGGCCAGTTACAAAACTTCAAATGACCGAATATAGATTCAGATCACCCTATCCATACAGGCAGTTTAATAAGGATCCATGCTGTTCTCTTACAGTTCCTACAAGTATTGAAGAATTTGAAGGCAAATAGTATAGATCCTTTTAAGACTACATAACCAGGCAAATTCGGAATAATAGGACCATGTTGGTCCTATATCATTCACCTGAGTACTAAGCAGTAAAGGTCTACAGTTAAGATAAATACCAAATATCAAAGTTCAAGGCCAAATAATTCTGATAGGGTATGTAACTGCAAAAAAGCATTTTCTTCTTTTCCCAAAATGCTTTCACAGCCCTTCTTCTTCAGGGTCATTGAAAGTCAGGATTGTATTGTAAGGGACTGAATTAACTTTAAGAGGCATTTCCTGGTCAAAATGGTGGTCGAAAGACAGATTAAAAAACATCATTCGCTCATTGTTAAGACACAAATGAGACTTGTCTCAATAACTTTTTATCAAATTTCAAAGGATGTTGACTGAGACAGTAATCAAGCCAAACTGGGAACCCTAAACTAACAGCTCACAACATTACTGACTAATTTATTGGAGCTCGATAAGTCCAGTATGTGAAAGGTAACCCCTTTGTCCATGACCTATCTTACAGAAGAAAATTGTATCACAAGGCTATCCTAAGGAAGACATGTATGAACTTTCATAAGTGCCAAGGACTTTAGAAGATAACCGTCAACATGGATGGATGGGCCAACTGACTGTAATTGGTCCAGAATGAAATAATACATTTAGTCCCCAATTTGGATAACATGTCGTTTCATGAAATAAAATCAAATAACTATTGTCTGTGGCTTAACAAGATGAACATTAATTACATTTTGTCCTGCAACGAAAGAGACATTGGTCCACTGTGAAAATATACACCAAGCCCCCTTTTTCCATGATGTGACATTTAATGAAAAAAGGTAAAAATATTGTTATTGGCAGACCGTCATAAGGAATACATGTACATAAATTCCATCTTGTTTCAGAGCAGAAGAATTTTAAAATTTTCCTATTTGTTCCCATGTTCAAACTTGTGACCACCAGGGCAGGGCCAGTTTAGACCCCAGGGGCATCATATGAACAAACTTGGTAAAGGTCCTCTAGAAGATAGTACATACAAAATATGAAAGTTTGAACCCAGGGGAATCATATGAGCAATCTTGGTAGCGGTCCAATAGCAGATGCTGCATACCAAATATCAAAGCTCTATCCCTTCTTGTTTTAATGAAAAAGATTTTTTCAAAGTTTTATTATTCCGATGTTCAAACTTGTGACCCCTGAAGAGGGGTCAGTTTTGACCCTCGGGGCATTATATGGACAATTTTTGTAGAAGTATACTAGGAGATGCTACATACCAATTATCAATGCTCTATTACTCTCTAGTTTCAGAGAAGAAGATTTTCAAAGATTTTTCTCTTTTTTTCTTTGGTTGCCATGGCAACCCGAGTTATGGGTGGAAATTAATATCTTGAACAACTTTAGTAGAGATTTAAATAAGGAACATCCCTGCCAAGTTTCATCAAGATTGGCCCAGTGGTTTAGGAGGAGAAGATGTTAAGAAATTGTGGATGATGCACGACAGACATGGGGCGATCACAAAAGCTCACCTTGAGCACTTTGTGTTCAGGTGAGCGAAAAATGTGTTGTTTTTTTCTAACATTGGGAATTATTTTCTTTATGATTTGAGACACAGAATCAAGTCCTTGCATATCATTCACTATCATAATGCACAACAGTTTTGCTGTAAGCCTTTAAATAGAGCTTCTTTTCCGTCTTCAGTCATTGAAACTAAAGCCTAATCCAAAAGTACCATGTTTTACTTTCACTTTAATTGTTCAGTTTTCATGACCTGAAATACATGAATAAATAAACCAGTCTTTTCAAAGGGCAATATCCCTGCTTTTAATGCTTCTGAAAATACGAATAATCGTAACTTTCTTAGATTTAATACTTGAAGTGTTTTGATCCATGATTGCAGACAAGCGCTTACTTTCAGTTTCTTCTGACTCGACAACCTCCTTTATCCCGACGAGAATCATAACTTGGCTTCATAAAGATAAAGTCTGTTAACCTTTCAGACCCCTATGGATTTAAATTTTCAGTAATATTTACTGTTGTAGCTCATTTTCACGTTAAGTCACTTCAGCTCGTCCCCGGCAAAGTGCAGCTGCATTGTATTTTAGGATAAGTACCGAGTTCTCCGAAATTAATGCACTGGATCCCGGTTTCTTTAAATATTACAATAGGTAATCCGGGACCAATGAACCTAAAAAAAGACCGTAATGTATTTGGAAAATTCACCCTCTTCGACCAATGGCGGTCTAGGATATATATCGCAGAAAATATTGGACCTTTATCCGAAAAATGGAGGACGCAGATCGGAGATTATTATCGTCCTTAATTTTTGGTTCATACCCAAAACGTTTCGTACTTTTCCCGGGTTTTTCCCGATTTTTCATAGATATAACAAAAATCAAGACTTTTTCAAGACCGGGAACGGGTTTTACGAAATTCCCGACTTTTTCCCGTTTTCCCGACTGCGTGGGAACCCTGTATGTTTGAATGCCCAGGCCATAACTTACTAACTAAAAAAAAAAACTATTAATTATTGAGTATTGATAGATTACCTTTGAAAGCTTAGTAATGGTGAAAATTCCTAACACATCACCCACCACGCCACTCTCAGGACTATCAGTCCTTTGATTTTGATAGCTTGGAAGTTATGGCCTGAACAGAAATTCAAGTAAAAAGTTGGCTATTTCAGAAGTAAAGGGTAGATAATTTCAGAATACAAACAGCGATCCGAATTTTGAGAGTCACATGCACAACTAGACATCATGGGGATTCATTGTGGCAGGTTTGAAGTAGATCTAATTCCAATGGAAATTGTAGGAGTTGCGCACACAAATCATTGCTGACGGACGGACAACCGGCTGTATAACATAATACGACCCTTCGGGCATGACACCCTGTGTAGATGACTATTGCTCCACTGAGACGGTTTATGCCGTGCCGATTCACATACCAGTCTGCGTTTTGGTCCAACCCATTAACACGTGTACGTAAGATCCCGTTTCTTCAGTGCGTACACGACCGCATCGTGTACGGAATGAAGAAATTGGAAGAAGCGGGCACGTAATCGTGCCCCCAAGACGAAATTTCATCAGTCTGGGCACGACCGTCGGGCACCCAACGAGTTTTCCTTCATTGAGTACACGACAGTCGGGCACCCAAGAAGTTTTCCTTCTTTGAGTACACGACAGTCGTGCTCGCAATATGAATTTTCTTCAGTGCATACATGACGGTCGGGTAAATAGTCACTTTCATATTTAATTGGTTTTCGTTCATAAAGACGGCCAAATTTGTTAGTCTGCAGTTTTTTTTTTTTCAATGAGTGATTAACCTAGATCTAGTATTTATTAAACAACAATTTATTAGTGCGGGTGTTAGAACGCAAGGTGCTTTTGTAACTGCCAAAATCTGAATTTACACAACGCATGCAGTTCTAACAACCAGTAATCTGAGAAAATGACTTTTTACTCCGCTAGAATTCAAATATAATAGAACAGATCAGTGTTTACCCGCTCGAACAAGTTCTTTATTGGAGTGTTTGTAATCTTGTGAAGGGTTTTTGGAAAGGGTAATAAAGCGAATCGAAAACATTTAATTTACACCAATGCAATATACATGTAGACAATTTTCGCTTGGTGTGGAAGCACTATAATCCCTGAGACGTTATAAAACGCAGACAAATTGTTCTGCTTGTTACTCGTGTTACGTAGTGTTACGTAACACCAGCTCACTCTCGAGATCTAAATAGAAGAACAAAGAGGATCCTAGTGCAAGGACAGATGTACTTTATTTTCCACAATCTTCGCCTGTATTTTTTTGTGCGTTACAGATAGACCTTTGCCACCTACGCTGACTACGGACTGCGGACACCTGACCGCGGACTTTTGAGAGGGGTCGTCTCAAAGTCACAAAATGATAAGGAAGGAAATTAACCTCTCTCATATTTTATTTCTTTTTCATATACATGCTTGTATACTGTATCACGAACTGTCTTCGGAACTGCTTATTCCTAGCTCCCGCAGAATTTTCGGTACTTTCCTCTTTATGAATTGCTCGTAGGCCAGCTGATTTGATCTTATGATGTCCGCAAGGGGCCTCTTATTTGCTCTCCTAGGCCGGGGGTCGATATGGGGGCCACCATCTGGTGCTGAAGATGAACCTGGCTGTGGATCTAGATAGAGAAAGATGCAGATTGACTGGGCTAATTAAAGTGCAGTCCCTGGTATAGGCGTGAGAAACTTTTGCTAAAAAAGCATACATGCACCACTGCAAGAAAGACAGACGAAACCTCTGTACATAAAATGCGGAGAAGCCTGATTCGGAACGATACGATCGGCTTTTCATGATTTTCTTTGTGAGGAGAATATACATGTGTCACTGCAATTTTATTTAAAGGGGGAAAGTATCAAGCCTGACCAGAATAGACCGAATAATTCAGACCGATGGTTTACACAGATGTAACACATCCATTTTCATTAAGAAGTATTTGTATTTCATGCTTGCAGAGTAAATTTGATACAATGGACTGGCAACGAAATCAACATTTCTTTTGCATGGCTACTTTAATCCGTTTATTTATGTTACCGTATTGCATTTTCTAATGTAAAGCCCCTTTTAACTCTATCCCTATTTTTAAGCATTATGTGAAAACTTGTTGGGAATAGAGGTTATTGCTTCTCACAACATTTTTCTATATTTTTCTACAACTATGCTTTTTCTATGCTCTTTCTGGTTTCTTATGACATCTATACCATTACACATGATGGAAAGTTTGATCTCGAATAAACAAAGGTTGTAAAATGCTGTCTATCAATTTTACCTTCATAACGTTCCGTGTTCGAATGTGAAGCAGGGTATCCAACCTCTTTTTTCTCCGATTCTTCCGAGTCGTCAGACATCTGCTCCATAATCTCATCTCGACAGTCTGATCTCCCGCCTGCATGATCTGGGGCTTGTACAGATGGTATGTTTCGGGCTTCTAACCTTTTGATGGCTTTTACTTCTTCCCTTAGAATGATACAAAACAATTAACATTAATAGTTCTTCATATTTCATTGCATTCTAGAAGCCAGATTTTCAGCCTGATACTCATGAAACTAGACCATTGTACATGAAGATTAGACTGAAGAGAATGTAGTTTGATCTTGAATCTGTACTGTCCCATATGATGTTTTTCTTCCAAAAATAACCTAAATTTTTAAGATCAATTTCTTTTATTTTCCTTTAGGTTTCAAAGTTTCATTTTAATTATTTAGCAGGTCAAGGGTTAACAGAAAACATTAGGCTTTCCGAAAAGCTTTCCAAATTAGACGAAAATAAAATAGATATTAATGAAATATTATTTACAATATTAAATGAATAAAACTCTGACCTGATTTCGTGATCTTTGATTGAGGCAATATTTACGGCCATCAGTTTTCCAAATTTGGTTGATACTCGGTCTCTCAGCTGTTTTTGGGTTGACCTCTTATACATTTCCCGACCGGCTTCTGGAAGGTGTTGTAGGTTCTCTTTGACTTCCCATACCACGTCATTCCAGCTCTCCGGATGAGCCTGGTACGCCCTCAGTAACAGGAGGATCTCCTGCTTGCTCATTGGCACTATTTTCCGTCTTTGAGGATTATTTTCTGTAAGTCGTATTAATAATTAGTGAATGGTCAACATAAACTAATAAACTTTATAAATTCCTATAACCCAAACCTTTCAGAGCCCCTTCCCCTACCCCTTTCAGTTCCCCGCTCCTGCGAAGAAATCATTTTATTTATACATTAAAATTGTAAATCTCATGCAAAACAAGTTGAAAGGAAAGCGGTACAACGTATGTAAATGTTTTCCTCTATTTTTTTACAGTTTGTAATTTCAAGTTTCCAGTTACAATTAGCAAAATTTCACTGTTTTTAAATATATATATTAACAAAAAAAGATAAATGTAAAGAAAGGAGTGTTACCTTGGCTCATTTTCCAAATTTGAAATCAATATGCCGAGTGAAGAGTATCGTACATGCAATATCCTACGTCAAATTGCACGAAATTATCCATAATTCTTTTTTTCGTTAAAGGGGAACTGCCATGCAATAAATGTATTTTTGGAATTACATACAACCAATTTTTCAACACTAAGGGAAATGGAGAAATCGATTGATTCGAGCAATTACCCCTGTTCATTCAAAGATTAATTTATGTGGCAATAATTACATCGAAGTAAATAGTTTCCACATTGTATTAGCTGTTACACTGTCCACCTCTTGAGGGGATGGCCGTGCGTTTCAGCCATGTCTGGACATCCAGAATTATTTGCAAGGAGAAGAAACGACTTCCGTCTTCAGCCCTCCGCATTATGGAGATGGCACTGCATCTGGCTTGCCAATGTCAGCACAATAGACCAACCATATCATAGTTAGCAAGATCAGGTCAATCATATGGAGGACTAAGTTGTCGCTGAATACAACATAGAAAAAAAACCTTGAAAATGGCGCAGAGCTCTTAGTACTCATAACAACATCAAATCGGCTAGTTTTCTAGGTTTCTACGTTTAAAAAATGGTAATATGATTTTTTTATGATTTGTTTGGTTTTAACAATGAAACGCATTTTGACTTCATCAATATTCATTGTTTTTTCCTCAGAATATGCGACGAACAAGAAAAAGGTTTCTGCTTTCCATAATGCCAGCACTGTGCCAAGCACCGCTAAGCATGTATGAATTTTTTCAACTGCTTTACCGAGTAGTTCTCGTCTTGTCACAGCCTCTACAATATAGTACTGTAAGTGTGGACGACAGGATATTTGCTGGAGATAATAATGTATATGTCGGGAGAGACGTTTTTTCCTTGTTTTCAGAGGATCGTAGACAATTTTATTATATAACAGGGGAGACTCCTGAGACATTTATACAGTTAATCAACATTCTTGAAGTTCAAAATAACAGACATGCACATAAACTATCAGTTCGCAACAGGGTGCTTTTATTTCTAGTGTGGCTGCGACAATATCCTACCTTCTGTTTTCTTTCAAGTATTTTTAACGTTAGTGTTTCCTCAATCAAAAGAGAAATTAACTCGATGTTCCAGCATTTTGAAAACAATGTCAATTCTTTTGTAAGCTGGCCCTCCAGAAATCAGTGGCAACATTCGTACGGGAAATGGAAGAAAATCCCCCCGGCCGTCGGAGCCATAGACGGTACATCGCACAGAATAAACATGCCAGTGACAGAGCCACAGAGACAATATTACTCAGGTCATCGGAGGTGTCATGTCTTACACTCACAAATTGTGACAGACATTAATGGAAATATTGTTTATATTGAAAGCGGATTTTTAGGTCATATGAATGACGCACAACAGTTTGCTTTTATGGCAAAGATTGGACCTGGGGAGGAACTTGACTTCCCAGGTGACTGCTATTTACTTGCGGATAAAATATATCCAAATCGGTACCCTATAATTACGCCTTTCACAGCGGCCCAACTACAAAGAAAACAAGGGAGGGAGCAACAGAAATGTAGAACATTTAATCGGCATTTAAGTTCATACAGAGTTACAGTGGAACATACCCTGGCAAGTCTTAAGTCATACAGAGCAACTGGCGCCGTTTGGAGACACTCTAGGCCACTTTTAGGCAGAACAGTAAAGATTTGTGGAGGTCTTGTCAATCGACGCAGAAAAATTGGTTTAAATTATTAAAATAGGTAAGATATTTCTAAAGTTATTATTCGTTAAAGTTCCCCTTTAAATTCAGTTTATAACTGCATCGTTTCGTTTGAGACATTCCCTTTGAAAAGTCCGCGGTCAGGGGTCCGCAGTCCGTAGCCAGAGTAGGTGGCAAAGGTCTAATAAGAAATAACCACGACTTTCAAACAAACAAGAATAAACATGATAGATGAAAATTCCGAAACTCAGCAGACGACAATTTTGTTTGGCCTACATTGTGTGTCTAGTGACATTTTCCATTCTCCGAAAATGCCGCCAGCACAGAACGCGAAGGCGAACTGTATTATTTTAAACAAGGCAGATGATTTGCGGCACATTTTCATACGGCCTGTAAGCCCCAAAATTGTTTATTTAATCAATCTTTTCACAACAAATAAGTATAATCAACATTACCAGTTTATTCGAACATAGCGACAAAAGGTGACAACCATGCTTAGATGACCAAAGTGTGCAGTATGACATTGGACCATGACGGAATACGATGATCTGACGGCTAGAGTGTGCCGGTCGATCTTTGTAAGATTCTTTGGGTCATGTTCGACTTTATAATGCTTTTGTCGCAATGTTTTTGAATTCAAGTTATCAGAGTAGAAATAACTATTTACATACATACGTCATATTAATATACATCTAGTGAGTTTCACTGCGTAACTAAAGTACATAACATGAAAAAGCACAGTACATTCCTTCTCACAATGTTTTCCTTTCCTTGCAAGTTCAATAACTCGTTACTCAAGCGTTAACGTCATAACGCGAGAAATAAAGCACTTTCATGTACAATGACTTTACCTTTTTTTTTCCAATGTTTTCGTTTCCAGGTGTAAAAGTCGCTATTTTAGGGTAAATAACGTAAGAAATGCAGCATATTTCATGTAACAATGTTTTCCTTTCTTCGCAATGTTTTCGCTTTCACGGAATGTCTTTGATGTCAGTGTACGTTAATCTTTAGTTCTTTTGGTGGTTGATCATTTGTTGAAGACTTTTAATCCAACAAAGTTTCGTCGTCGACTACGATTTCTGGAAAAAAACACTACTTGGAATCTCTAAAAACCTTTGTAAAACATATACACTCGATATTCTGAAGTGTGTGCCGTGTCAGATGACCAATACAGTGATTATCCTCAGAACTATAAACCGATAAAAAATCAAATTGCAGTTATTAAAGGATATTTTGCCATTTTTACATTACAACGTAAGATGCTCCTAAATTCAATACAACGATTCAGCTTCTGAGCTGAAAATACGGTAAGCGCATGGGTTTGTGTTACAGTGAACAATTTTGTTATTTTGGTCAAGATTCTATGTTAATTATTGTAGTCACTGTCGTAGTGTAGTTTAATAAATACTTGAATGGAAGTACAATTCTAAAACACGTTGAACTCATTTTTTCTATCAAATTTACTTGGAATGTATTCGGGTTCTCTGTTTCTATCCCCAATTTTATTAAGCTGGCAGAGTCCAACACCCATCGTGAAAAAGAGAGAGAGAGAGAGAGAGGAAGAAGAGAAAGAAAGGCTGGTCCTTGAACATACAGAAAATTGACCTACAGCGAAAAGTCCCGGTCCAGTTCCGCCTGCGCGGAATGCACAAGCTGACCTGGGCAGATTCTTTTCGCAGATGCATTAAGTCCCCTTTTCATAGAGTATCACTGATCAATATTTAAAGCATAGTATTAGATAATACTAGTTACTTTTAGGTGTGCCGCTTACAAGGCATACGAATGGTTCCTCGTTGATGATCATTATTATTAAATTATATTCGCGAAAACGAGTCTCTTGATGACGATATCGAAGATGGTATTCATAATGGCTGATGATATTTCCCCGACAGTCGTGTACACACTGAAGAAAATTCATACTGCGAGGCCGACTGTCGTATACTCAATGAAGAAAAATTCGTTGGGTGCCCAACGGTCGTGCCCCGACTGATGAAATATCGTCTTGGAGGCACGACAACGTGCGCCTTATTTCCGATTTCTTCATTCAGTACACGATTCGGTCGTGTCCGCACTGAAGAATCGGACTCTTACGTACACTGTGTAAATGGGTAGGGCCAAAACACAGACTGTTATGTGAACCGGCACGGCGTAGACAGTCTCATTGGAGCACTCGGCAATAGTCATTTATACAGGGTGTTACAGAACAAATGCACAAGCGTAGCTGGCATCCTTTTTATACGTCTCAAGGCTCGTATTACCCTATACTGTACACCCGCAACTCCTCTTACAGTTTCCATCGGTTCCGAAACGACTGGATACCATTGTGGCAAATTTCAAATGGATCTAATTCCGATGGAAACTGTAGGAGGAGCTGCGCGCACAAATAAATGCACACAAATAATTGCTTACGGACAGACGGACGACCGGGTGTATAACATAATACGACCCTTCGGGCATGACACCATGTATACATGACTGTTGCTCCACTGAGACGGTCTACGCCGTGCCGGTTCACATACCAGTCTGCGTTTTGGTCCAACCCATTAACACAGTGTACGTAAGATCCCGCTTCTTCAGTGAGGACACGACAGCAACGTGTACTGAATGAAGAAATCGGAATAGCTTGCACGTAAGTCGTGCCGACAAGACGATATTTCATAAGTCCGGGTACGACAGTCGGGCACCCAAGAAGTTTTCCTTCATTGAATACACGACAGTCGTCCTCGCAGTATGAATTTTCTTCAGTGCGTACACCACGGTCGGGTAAATAGTCACTTTGATTTATAATAGTTATGGATCTTTTGCACGGTGGTCATGATATATATCCTTTGCATGATACTGTCTGTCATCAAGCTTTTCATCTATATCACAGAAATTTGACATTCTATAACCAAAATAAATGATCAAATAAGAAAAAAATATCTCCCCTGTTTAATGTAAACACAAGGAATGCAACGTCTCGATTGCCAGCACCAGCATAAGACAGCCTTTCCAACCCAAAAGCACCAACGAAACAAACAATTATTGATCATAATTTCCATTAGCCTAGCGATAGACAACACAAAAATGTACCTGCGACATTAGGTGATTCCTCAGTAGACACCTTTTAACCGGAAATAACCGTCATGTTTTACATTTTTTTTTTTGGACAAATTCTATCCAGGAGGCCATTCGCTGACGTCACGGGATTCCCAGGAAGGGCCAGGAAGTGTATTTTCGGATTACGTATTAGAGTCAAATGTCTTTTCTTTAAAAGAGAATACGGTCAAATACTTTTGTTAGTTACTTCTAGAAAAATCTTAAGTATCATGTGATGTCCATAAATATATCCTAAAAATGAAAAAAAATAAAAGTAATACGTAATCCGAAAATACGCTTCCTGGTTCTTCCCGTGACGTCAGCGAATGGCCTCCTCGATGGATAGAAATTGTCCAAAAAAAAAAAAATGGAAAACATGACGGATATCTCCGGTTAAAAGGTGTCTACTGAGGAATCGCCGAATGTCGCAGGTACATATTTGTAGGCTAAGGGAAATTATGATCAATGTTTCACGGTATCGTGGGTGATTTTGGGTGGTAAAGGCTGTCTTGTGATCGCGCTACAATCGAGACTTTGCATTCCTTGTGTTTATATTATAAGTATAGGGAAGATTTTTTTTCCCATATTTGATCATTTATTTTGGTTATAGAATGTCAAATTCCTGTGCCTATATCATTGCATTTCATTTCAAAAGCATCAAAAGCACAATAATCTTGGCGGAAAGAAAAACCGAGAGGTGGACAAGTAGACAGTTATACATATTGATCAAAAAAGGGTAAAAAATCATTAAACTCGTACACAATCACATTATGATATCGTTCTCTGTTTCAATTCAGGAACTGGGTCGTTTTATTTTGTTCTGGAGCGTGGAGCGTTGTCTACAAAAATTGACAGAAAAGTGCTTTTAATGGATGTCGTATAGTTTTTATTTTCAAATGTGGTGAATAAAGCATATGTGATTCACTTGACACAACACGAACTTCAGATTATTGTGTTTGTATGTTTAAAAAAGCTTTTTGCTGATACCCGTGTGTTGATTATTCAGAAATCGCAGTCGCTGACGGAAGTTTGTTGGATTAAACGTCTTTAACAAATAACAAACCACCAAAAGAACAATACAGAAATATGCACTGGCATCCCAGACATTCCGTGCGACAACCATCTACAGCACATCTACTCATCTGGTTGTTATAGCAGTATGTTTTTCTGCTTACCTTGCGTAATATTGTGGCCGCAGCCATGTTTTTTACTCGAGCGGGTACGTAAAATTGACAGGGGCAGTAACGTTGACCAGGAGCAAGTTCGTAAGGTCTCTCCAGTGTGATGATATAACCCCGACGATTGGAAATGAGATCCACAGAATCGCAAAACAGTCTTTTTTCTATCTTAGAGGCTTAACTAAACGATTGGACGGTGTAGATCCAAGATCAGACTGCAGGTTTTGTGCAGTCTGACCTTGTCTTTGCTCTTACCTGAAGGCTATTACAAGTCGGGTTTGTGTGGTAAAGGGCTGAAAGTAAATGATGATTATACGATTATGACTGGGGAACTTCAAACACGTGATGTATATCACATTGTTTTAGATGGGTATTATGAGTGATCTAGCGTGGTGTCAAGTTTATATTTTATTTACACTTTCAACTCAATTTCGAGAGCTAAGCAATGAAATCTCTGATAGACTTGGAGTCCCATCTTTTGAGCAATAACTAATTTGTTGTCTGCAAACGCTTCGATTTGAATCCGTCCTTTTTTTTTTCGTTTGGTCACGAGTTAAACGTAAGAAGTGAGACCCGAATAATTAAAATTTCAAAGTTAGAAAGATATACTTAAAGATGTCTCAGTAACGTGGACAGTGTGAATCATGGATCCGACTGCATGTTTTGTGCAGAATAGTCTTATACATGTATATCCGCACTAGCCGCAAAGACAGCTAGTGTTGTGAAAGACATTTTAAAAGTTAATAACTTTTTCAGTCGAATACTTACGAATTTTCTCAATTTCCAAGTAGCTAGTTTGGTGATTGGCTGAAGCTAATGTTCACGCCGGTCACAGGGTGCCTTACATTCTGCATCTAGAATACTTTTTGGACTAAGAATGCTTTTCGGATTCTTGTTAAATATAGACCTCAACTTCATACTTAGCTTCCCACCCTCCATAACATTACGTGCGGCGCAGCACTCAATCACTATTGAATATGTCCTCATGGTGTTTTCAGCTCTTTAAATTTAAGGTTAGCCATCTATAATTGGGGTTGAGACGTTTTGTTTCATCCAATCAGTTGATCAGCACTAAAATTGAGAACTGAAAATATTTTATAGAAAATCTATCGAATATAATCGATTACTTCATCTTTAATGCGAAAATCTTCAAACAAGAAAGACATTTTCCAATTTTTTTTTTTTTGTAAATCAATGATATGCTGGGGTCTGTGCCAATTTTGAAGAAGAATTAGGTCATCCATTAGATCAGCGTTTGTTTGTTTTGTGCAAAAAACCCCCTGAAATATTATGTTGTACAGATAGAATTTGGTCCGGTCAAAAATATAGTGGAGCATGCGCGCAAAGGTAATTTGCCCCTGATTGCGCAGTCGCAGTACGGTGGCAAATCACGTTTAACATGAACGATTTGGCGGTTTTACAAATTTCCTTCACCTTCGCATTGATATCGAATTCGATTGATATCCGTGCCAAGGTTCACACGTGGTCTATCACATGACAAGGTCACATGACAGGACAACACGAGATACGCGGTAAGGCAACTAGAGTTGCAATGGTATAAAGATATACCAAATACAGAACAATACACGAGGAGGTATCAAAAAGTTTTAAGACTTCTATTTTAATTTGTACGTTTTTACGTAAGAAACAATAAAACATACATACATACTCACCGGCATGATCAATACACTTCTGCATAAACGCAAGACATATCTAATATCTCTAAAGTCTGATGCGATTGTCACTTTCAGTGCCAGGTGAAACTAAATCGAGGTGTCGACTTTGCGCAGAAAGAGAGCAAAATCACAATGGGCAAGTTCCGGTCTGTATGATAGATGAGCGATGTTGTGGATGTCGTACATGCGCAGTTTCGCCATCTTCCGGTCTGCAGTGTGTGAGGGCGTGTTGTCCATGTGCAGTGTTGTCCATGTGCAGAAAAAAGTCGGTAAGCTATGATATCTTCTAGGCGACTGCACGGCGAAAATGTCTCCAAATAATCCGAAAATATAGGACTAATTTTAATTAAAGGAACTAAAATTAGTTGTTTAGGAGTGTGTGTTTGCCTTTGAAATTAGACAGATGTGACGGTATGACCCTACAGGACTGTAATTAACTGGACAACTCTTGATATGTCGAACATAACGATGATCACCACCATGGTATCTAACCCTTATCCTACTAAATAATTAGATTCTAAAATTAAATTTACAATCCGATGTCAAAATGTCGCTATTTCAGTAATGCTATCTCTATATCGGACGGCGTAAATCCAAGATCAGACTGCACGTTCTGAGTTAGGTCAGTGAGTCGCACTTAGCAGCCTAAGGGTTACTTTTGTCACCCGAGTCTTATCGGTGGAGGCGAGTCTGCATATTTCCGAAAACTCGACAACTCCTGTTTCATTTCGTGATCAATCATATAAAGCTAGATTTCATCAATGGTTATCACGTCACCAAGAAAACGATTAAGTTATTTCAAGTAGCAGATCTAGAGTATGGGGAAATTCTGCCACAAGATCCACTGGTTTTGCTTTCTGTTCACCGGTTAACAGGCTGTGGAATATACCGTGCACAACCGCGTCTCATCTCCATGTTTTTAATTAAGATAGCCTACTTTGCACAGACCAATATCCTAAATGTCAAAAGACGCTTCTGTCCCAATTTGGAAACTTGTTCATGGCTGTGATGAATCATATCGCCCCGAGCCGAAGGGCCGACCACAGCCGTGAACAACCATACAACGAATTTGTTATTGAAAAAGTTTTACCATTCCAACGTGTGTTGTGCCAAATTTCCCTGTTTAATGGTCTCAAAGTTAAAGTACGCTAACGTGATAGAGTTTCCCTTCTGAGAGCCCCAATTCAATTAAAACTGACGTCACTGAAACCTTAGTAAAACGCGCGGTTTGGTGCATAATCTTGATTGTAAATCTCACTGCGTTGTGTTTTTATTGAAATGTGGATTTCAACAAATTCAAGGTAAGTAGACTAACTATGACCTTTAAAATGATTTGCTGGCAAAAGTAAACGACTAGATCTATCAGTTGCCCCACACGACCATTTGACTGCCCTTTTAACGTGATGCAAAATGTACACGAGTTTCGACACTTTACCTGACGAAGAGATGGCTCGTTCTAACCTCCAGTGTATTTGTTAAAGAATGACATTAAAAACGCTAGCAGTTTACATTTAAAGTTCTTAAAAGATAATCTATTAATGTCATTTTAATGACAACCATCCATGGAAACTGGAAATGATATGGTGCAGGATACTAAGTATGTTTGCCATGCAGGCGGCTTGAATCGATCGATCGACGCTGCCATTTCAGATGTTGTATTGAACGTGGCAGTCATGTACAGGCCTAAGTGACTTCCGAGAGGGAAACTGCTTTTACGTAGGTTTTGCCAGTGTACACGATATAGGGACAATCCCGGTAAGTACGGAGGGACGGGTAAGTACGGACGGCAATGGTTTTCAATGAAGAAAACAGGATTTGATCGGAGCTATGTTTGATACAGTGGTACTTTCATATTAATACTTCGCACACTTTGTATTTAGTAACCGTAACTCTCTATATAAACGTGAATATTGAAATTGACATCCGCACAAATAACTAAACCATTCTTCCTCTTCCGCAAACAAAAAAATTTAAAACGCGGAAATTTTTTAACGGTTCAAATAAACTAAAAAAACAGGTTTCATTGATTTGTTTTTCTCTTCGTGCCTGGCTAAAAAGCTTCATGAAATGTTAATTATCTTGCTTTTATTGAATGTATACTTAAAAACCGCAGGATATTAAAATATTTACAAAAACAACAAAGTGTCCGTACTTTCCGTAGTAGATGTATGGGTCATAAAAGTACATTTGAAAGTATTAAGTCCGCAAATTTTGTGATTTTGATGAGTTTAATTAATCATTAATACGTGATTAAATATTATTATTAATTAACTATTGGATATATAGAATTTATACATGGAAACCGGTCCACGCGATACCAGTCACATTTCTGATTTCGTATTGTACACAGGTCGTGACCCCGGCTTAATACGACTTGACCTCCGATCAATGCTGTTAACCTCGTATCAATATTGATGACCCGCGACCAATACAGAAATCCTTGAACGTGATTGGTCAAAAGTTCAGTTGCGTGAGCGTCTGCGCTTACTTCTAGCCAATTACGTTCAAGGAGGCGGCAAAGCAAACGTAACCCAAAAATTGAAATTTGTTTCCAGCAGGGTAGAAAACATTGTGGGAAAAAGGAGAAAATGCTGGTTACCAGCATTTTCTCCTTTTCTCACAATGTTTTCAGAAGGCTTTTTTAGGGTCGTAAAAACCAGGGATTGTTTGGTAAAGGGTTAATTAAATTGTCATTAATCAAGTGATTTTGTATTGGCCCAGTTACAGTTCCTCGGGCCAATACGGCTGACCGAGGAACTGTTACTGGGCACTTGATTAATAACATTATAATAATGTGCGTATCTATATTCCGATTCATTTCCGTTATCACCATTATCAGTAACATGTCATCGTCATCAGGATAACATTTTACACGGTTACACCCTGTGAAAAAAGGTTGGGGAACATAGATGAATCATTTATTTCTCTGTGTTACTTTGGCTGTCTGTGTCGCTGCCTGTCTGTCCGCGTTGCTGTCTGTCTTTTATAGCTGGGTATATCTGCATCACTGTCTGTCTGTATCGCTATCTGTCCGTCCGTGTTACTGTCTGTCTGTTACAGCTGGGTCTATCTGCATAACTCTGTGTCGCTGTCTGTCCGGCCGTGTTGCTGTCTGTCTGTCATAAGTGGGTCTATCTGCATCATGTCTGTCCGTCCGTGTTGCTGTCTGTCTGTTATAGCTGGGTCTAACTGCATCACTGTCTGTCCGTCCGTGTTGCTGTCTGCCTTTTATAGATGTGTCTGTCTGCATCACTATCTGTCTGTGTCGCTGCCTTACCGTCCGTGTTGCTGTCTGTCTGTTATAGCTGGGTC
This sequence comes from Tridacna crocea, assembly GCA_943736015.1. NCBI lineage: Eukaryota > Metazoa > Mollusca > Bivalvia > Cardiida > Cardiidae > Tridacna > Tridacna crocea. The sequence goes on from OX031070.1 coordinate 30,243,497, forward strand.
TATCTGCGTCACTGTCTGTCTGTTTCGCTGTCTGTATGTCCGTGTTGCTGGATGTCTCTTTGTGTCTCTTTCTGTTTGTCGTGTTTATCTATGTTTTCTATGTACCTGTCCATCTGTCAGTTGTATTCATACGTTCATCATTCTCACTTCATCACATACAATTGCAGCATCAAATTAACATAATCATTATCAACATCATCATCATCATCATCATCATCATCACCATCATCATCACAATATTTTCAGAATGCCAAAAAAATGGGTTTGTACTAAAAGAGGAAAAACCCAGAAATACAGCACAGTGGATTTAGAAAATGCAGTTAAAGCTGTCCAAGAGAACTCCATGTCTGTTAGAAAGGCTTCATCTCATTTTGGCGTTCCAAAGAGTACAATCGGGGACAGAATTAGTGGGAAGCATGACTTACATGTACGGAATGGAAGGCCTCCGCACATTCCCGATAAAATATAACAAATGATTGTGGAAGCAGTGAAAATGGCGGCGAGGAGGGGAATAGGTTTGACGAGAAAGCAGATATTATCAAAGACTAGCACCCTGTGCACACGAATGAAGATTTCATCCTCATACACAACATTTAAGGCCGGTAAAGACTGGTGGGAGGGGGTCAAGAGGAGGCATCCCGACATTTTTATAAGAAAGCCGGAAAAACTTGCATCAGCACGTGCTAGAATGATCAACAAGTACTTTAATGATTTGAGAACCATTGTAGATGAATCAATTATACAGGACAAACCCCATCTGACATGGAACTGTGATGAGATGGGAAAAAAAATTTGAGCATGACCCTGTTAGGATTGTTGCTGAAAAAGGTGTCAAAACATGTTTGAGTAAAACTTCCTCAAAATCCAATAACATGACCATAATGGCTTGTGTGAATGCTTCGGGTAGGAGAATGTCCCCAATGTTCATTACAAAAGGAAATACTTCAAGGTCTCTGCATGGGTTTAACATATCAAGTGCGCCTGTAGGAACGCGTTGGTGCTACCAACAAAATGGCTGGATTGATGATGGTACTGGAGAGAAGTGGTTTACGGAAGCCTTTTTAGAATATTGCGGTGTCGAGAGACCCCCAACTACTAATACTTGATGGACACTCATCACATGAAAGTCTTGGTATCTTAATGAAGGCAATGGAAGAGAACATCCACATCCTAGCGCTTCCGCCTCATACTACTCATGCTCTACAACCCCTAGACAAGGCTGTTTTTGGTCCCCTCAATCATGCCTACAACGAGGTCTGTTCAGCGTATTTACAGGGAACGCACTGCACCAGATAAATAAATGGACTTTTCCTGCCGTTTTTCGACAAGTTTGGGACAAAGCTTTAACTGGCGCCAACATTCGCAGTGGTTTTCGGTCATGTGGAATTCATTCTTTAGATAGCAGTGTGATTCCAGACAAAGTGTTTGGCCTAAGTCAACCTACTGATAAGCCTGCAATTGTAGAGAACCATCCAGACAACCATCCTCAGATAGAGCGGGGTCCCCATATTTGCTACGCTTCATCGACCCCTGGGACAATTGACTAATAAAACTTTGAATCAGCCGCCGAAAATAGATACGAAACGTCATAGCGTACAGTCCACTTGCCCATCACAAAATGATGATGGAACCAATGCAAAGCCAGCATTCGGCCACCGGTAGAGTGAGGGAGATTCAATTAATTGTCCCAGGGGTCGATGTAGAGTAGCAAATAGGGAGATCCCGGGGTATCCGAGGATGCCAGACAACCTACCTACAACCTACTGTTGTTAACCATGTATCTTCAGCATCGTTGTCAGATAATATGCTTGTTGCTTCTCCACTGTCACTGCTCGTTACTTCGCCTATCATGACAGCTTTTAGCAATTCTATAAATCCATTTCCCCATGCCGTGGACAGTATGGACGACTCTCTTAAGAATGTGCATAATAATGCCTCAGTTAGTGAAGTTGCCACGGAGGTTGATATTCAAATGAAGCCTGATGTTCTGGATGTATCAGTGATCCTTTCCAGCTGTTTGAACTTATTTCCCATAGTAGTGTCGTTGTTCAGCCGGTTTTTGAAGAAACAACACTTCATCTGCATTTGATTCCCCAGTTGCAAAGGAAAATAACACGGGGAGAGATGAAAGTATCGATTCGAAAGTCGAATCATTTTTTATACCTCCTGTTGCAAAGTTTCCTACAAAGAGTAAATCAAGTAAATCCATTACTCAAGATCGGCTTCTTACTAGCGAGGATGTTATTGAAGAAAAACGTAAGATTGAGACTAAAAGCTGAAAAGGAAAAGAAGAAACAAGCCCCAGCAGAAACAAAAACAAAGCTTAGTAAACGAGTTAAAACTGAGAAATCCTAAAACTGACTTGCACTACTTCTATTGTATATATATCCAATGTCAAAAATATTAGAATTTGTTTTTTACCTGTTGGACGACCAATCCTATGGTAAATCCATTACCACATAACCCCACTGAAGAATGGGATTAACGTAGTGGACCCGTAATAGAAAACAGCTATTTCCATTATAATAGTATCCTACAAAAATTGCTTGAATTAAACATGAGTATAATTGTACTAATTTCACTGATCCACTTTTTTTCCAATTTGTCTTTCTTAGAATTATCATTTATAAATATAAAACCACTAATATTCTCATTACAAATGGATGTGATAATTACCTCCCTTTTCTGAAAACTAACAAAAGCATCAAAAATAATTTCAAGATAGACATCAAAGGAATTTCTGGGCGATTAAAAATGTGCAAAAGTATTATATTTGTATAAATCTGTCTTTATCAATTGGCAAGATATTTTATGCCATGCTGCTCTAGAAGTATTACGGTTCCACTACCTTAAAGAAAGGTACTTTGAGAGAATAGGAGAAATTGTTTATAACAAGCAATTTCTCCTATTCCCACAGGTTTTTAGGGCATATGCACTGTATATTGCACTATTTGTGTATGTATATATTTATTATTATTATTATCATTTTTAAATTAATAGATCTATGATATTTGAAACGTGATCTGCGACTTTCAAGTTGGGCTGGGCTGGTCTGAAATTTTGTCGTCTGGTAAGGGTTAAACACCTGAAAAAATAATGATAAGAATACTAATATTAATGTGGAAAAAATAAGAAATGTGTATGATACGGTATATTCTCCACTTTACGCTATATTTTCAAAATTCTCTTGTTCAAATCCTATCATAATTGTGTTGTCACATGCATATCGTCTGTGAATGACCAAAGCATCGTAACTACAGCCTATTCAAGCTGTAGGTACTATTTTTTAGTATCTCTCCAACTATATGTTTGTTTTGTTAAGTTTTAAACGCTTAAAAATGTTGAATTAGTATTTTTGTAATTATGACCACGTATGAAGAAGCTTATCATATACTCAGTCCAAGCTGTTGGAATGCATCATTATGGGAACAGATCTCTAAATATTGGCGAAGGTTACATTGCCACACACTAGCCAGAGAAGGTCTACGATGTTAATGCTATAGCAATTTCTGAACGAGAGCAACTATCAAAGCCAGCAGCATACTTAAGGAGAATTGATGCAGCAATTATAGCAAAGATATTTCGTGCAAATCTAGTGCACGACAAAATGCTGCTTAAACCGAAATTCGAACCAACATACACACCGAGGATCGGACCCATTCAAACATGCAACATAGGGTTTTATTGCAAGCCTGATAATGTACAGGCCGTGTTGGACATTTTAAATAATTCTCACTTGCAGTTCAAAGTATTGTAGATTAAGAGTGTTAATGTTCAGTGTTCTATAATAATGAATAAAACAGACTTGAAAAACATTTTTTAAAAATATTTTACTGTCCGTACTTTCCGTATCAAATTATAGTGTCCGAACATTCCCATTTTTCTGTCCGAACTTTCCCAGCTATGTCCGTACTAAACCGGTTCTAAACTACTGTAAAAAATAAGCATAAGCAATGTTTCGGACAATTTTTCTTGAAACAGTTCAGGATAAAGTCCGTGGGAACTGGATGACCGAATGAAGTTTATTTTCTTTATCAAAATGCTGTATAAACGGAAGCAATCATGGTTATACAAAGTTCGGCTTGTAAAAATTGTCCGTACTTACCCGGATTACCCCTATAAGTTCGGGTCATATATCCAATCAGATCACGAGAACTTTCTTTGCAGCAGATCTATAGTATTTTGGCCTCCAACGGTGTTCGTGGTCTTCATGGATCCACAGTTGTCTGGTGGTCTTTATTGGTATCACAGAGATACATTAAGCCCCTTTTTGCCAGAGTAAGGTTCATTTACGTGGCGCTTGATCCAGTGTTCACGTTAAAAATAACATTTAGTTTTTTAGACTTACACACGTGGATCTAGTAAAAATTCGTACATTTGCCTGAGCAGTCCCCGTAGGCTAATCCGAGACGGCACTTTACGATCTCATTGGATCTTGTGCCACCGTTGATTTGCGCAAAACAGAAAATTACATAATCAAAGTGCTGACAGGCACTGATGGCTAGGACCAATGTGAATGCCAATACTCGGCTGCAGTTGCTTTTAAGTGAAAATCGTTAATCGAAAAGTCGGGTATTACTGTGTCAAAAAAATATTTAGATATTTACCGGCCCCTGATTTATGGGTTCCCTTATAACAGTTCAATCTAGCGCGAGTTTAAAGTACATGTATATGATGGTTAGCAAATTCTTCAAACTTGAAGTAATTGTAATTGCAAATTCCTATTAAATAGACCTGTACGAATTATGACGAACGCTTTAGTGAACACCGGAAGAGGAGGTCTTGGCGAGGGAAAATATCAAACTAATCGAGAAATAGTCACCGTTTACATTGGCGTAGCAAACCAATAGGAAATTCATCGTTGTACTTTGAAAGCCCGATAGCCCTAGTTTTGTGTGTAATTCGTACTTATAGTCACTTAATCTGCTTTAATCTGAAATTAACTCCAGTGAACATTAAATAAACTCTACAATATCTATCCTTCACATGCCAACAGAAACCCCGAGTGATTTTCACGCACATTGGGCTATTACATTATGGGAAATGGAGCTCAATCAGGTGATAGAACTTGTATTGAAATTTACTTACTACATGTACTGTATTTTTTTCTCGGTAACTGGCACGAGGTAAGCTGGGCTTGCTAGTGCACCAATTACACATAGGCCAAGCCTTGTTTTTTTCTTCGTGTAACGTTACGATAAAACAAGTCAGTTTCATTACTTTTAGTTACGAACTCCAAAGTTAGAGTAAGTTGCTCATTCTATGGTCATATATGGATATATTGCAGAACATCAGAAAGAATTTGGACCAACCGCCTAAAGGTGTTAAGAGACCTTACAGGCTCGGTTCCAATTGCTTGCTTAACGGCGCAAGAGACCTTACAGACATGGGTCCTTTGAGAAGCTTGCGACAGATATCTTAAAAGCTAGAGGAACTAATTACTGCTCAAATTTAAGATGACGAAGATATAAAGATTTCAAAAGACAATAGAATATTTACTAGCTCCCCAATGTCTTTGACTAGATAATATCCATTTGACAAAAAGATTCGAGAGCCTGACCAATATGGCTTGATAATTTATGTTTTTATTTCAAAGCTATTAATCTGTAAGCATTCGGTATTTGACTGCTTTCGGAACCTGTTCTGTAATACTCACGCTGGAGAGACGTTACGAACTTGCTCCTGGTCAACGTTCCTGCCCCTGTCAATTTTTCGTACCCGCTCGAGCAAAACACAAACGTCTCGTGTCTTGTCGGCACGACTTACGTGCGCGCTATTCCGATTTCTTCATTCAGTACACGTTGCAGTCGTGTCCTCACTGAAGAAGCGGGATCTTACGTGCACGGTGTTAATGGGTTGGACCAAAACGCAGACTGGTATGTTAACCGGCATGGTCGTATTATGTTATACACCCGGTCGTCCGTCCGTCCGTAAGCAATTATTTGTGTGCATTTATTTGTGTGCGCAGCTCCTCCTACAGTTTCCATCGGAATTAGATCCATTTGAAATTTGCCACAATGGTATCCAGTCGTTTCGGAACCGATGGAAACTGTAAGAGGAGTTGCGCACATACGAAATTGCAAACGGACGGACGACCGGGTGTACAGTATAGGGTAATACGAGCCCTCGGACGTATAAAAAGGATGCCAGCTACGCTTGTGCATTTGTTCTGTAATACCCTGTATAAATGACTATTGCCGTGTGCTCCAATGAGACTGTCTACGCCGTGCCGGTTCACATAACAGTCTGCGTTTTGGCCCTACCCATTTACACAGTGTACGTAAGAGTCCGATTCTTCAGTGCGGACACGACCGAATCGTGTACTGAATGAAGAAATCGGAAATAGTGCGCACGTTCTCTTGCCTCCAAGACGATATTTCATCAGTCCGGGCACGACCGTCGGGCACCCAACGAGTTTTTCTTCATTGAGTACACGAGAGTCGGCCTCGCAGTATGAATTTTCTTCAGTGTGTACACGACTGTCGGGGAAATATCATCAGCCATTATGAATACCATCTTCGATATCGTCATCAAGAGACTCGTTTTCGCGAATATAATTTAATAATAATGATCATCAACGAACAACCATTCGTATGCCTTGTAAGCGGCACACCTAAAAGTAACTAGTTATATCTAATACTATGCTTTAAATATTGATCAGCGATACTCTATGAAAAGGGGACTTAATGCATCTGCGAAAAGAATCTGCCCAGGTCAGCTTGTGCATTCCGCGCAGGCGGAACTGGACCGGGACTTTTCGCTTTAGATCAATTTTCTGTATGTTCAAGGACCAGCCTTTCTTTCTCCGCTTCGTTCCCCTCTCTCTCTCTCTCTCTTTCTCTCTCTCTCTCTCTCTCTCTCTTTCACGATGGGTGTCGGATTCTGCCAGCTTAATAAAATTGAAGATAGAAACAGAGAACCCGAATACATTCCAAGTAACTTTGATAGAAAAAAAGAGTTCAACGTGTTTTAGAATTGTGCTTCCATAAAAGTATTTATTAAACTACACTACGACTGTGAGTACGATAAATAGTAAACAATCTTGACCAAAATGACAAAATTGTTCACTGTAACACAAACCCATATGCTTACCGTATTTTCAGCTCAGAAGCTGAATCGTTGTATTGAATTTAGGAGCATCTTACGTTGTAATGTAAAAATGGCAAAATATCCTTTAATAACTGCAATTTGATTTTTTATCGGTTTATAGTTCTGAGGATAATCACTGTATTGGTCATCTGACACGGCACACACTTCAGAATATTGAGTGTATATGTTTTACAAAGGTTTTTGGAGATTCCAAGTAGTGTTCTTTCACAAATCGAAGTCGCCGACGAAACTTTGTTGGATTAAACGTCTTCAACAAACGATTAACCACCAAAAGAACTACAGATTAACGTGCACTGACATCAAAGACATTCCGTGCAACTGCATATCTATTCAATAACACGTTAAAAAAATATGTTTTTGTACTTACCTTGTGTAATCTTGTGGGCGCAGCCATGTTTTTTACTCGAGCGGGTACGTAAAATTAACAGGGGCAGTAACGTTGACCAGGAGCAAGTTCGTAAGGTCTCTCCGGTGTGATCATTACTTTAAAATAATTACCCAGAAATATGCATGAGGTCTTTTTACAAGCTTCGATAAGTCGAACTATAAATTAATCCGAGGTTTTGATTGTAACGATAAATCGAGCTTCACCCAGCATCTCCCTGATGCTTGGTACTAAGTAAGTTTTCACATGGTAATTGATCTATAAAATCTATAAAATCCATTTTGTCAAGAAAAAGAAAATGAATCAAAGGCTATCCTGTTCCTTTGACATGCATGATATTGACCAACATCGAAGAATTTCGACCTTGTGCAGACTGTGGGGGCTGACCTTGGTCGATATTTTTTGTGGGTGTATTACACCCCCTGTCAGCATGGCTTCTAAGTTTTAGGGAGGAAAAAAAATGGACAGATTAAATTACTTCGAGACCGATTGTCCTGGATCGGGCTCAACTCTGTAGCGGCCAAATATCTCATTAATGAATCGACTCTGGGCCAGTGTTCCCCTATCAGTCTAATGAATATTCCTTGTCTTTTCCACAAGAACTTACTCAACCCGAAAGTAAAACAACTTCTAATTGGTTAAACTAATTGGTATAGCCAATCAGAAGCTGTGTTCATTTCTATATTGAGAATATGACTAAGAAAGAATTTAAGAATGGTTGATGAATTCGGACACTGATTACATTAAACTATTACCACACAATCCCTACTTTTAGTTCCTGAGAAAGTAGCGTTTAGAAAACATTGTGGGAAAAGGAACAAACATTTTTCTGCTTTTCCCACAATATTTTCTACCCTTCACAAAACAAATTTCAATTTTTCAGTCACTTTTGTTTTGTGGTCTGCAAATGCTTTCGATTTGGACCAGTCTAAAATTTTGTCGTTTGGTAATGAGTTAAATATTTAGCTCCGCTCTGGCAGAAGAGGGGTTTAATGCCTCTGCGATACACGGTACCAGCCCAGGCATCACACAGGTATAATTCCATAACACCCACTTTCAATTAAAGATAACATGTTTTTCTCAAATTCTTGTCATTTTAGTAGAGACTGCTCAGCAATAACAGTATAAATGTTGATTTTTAACTTTAAACACAGGTTTACATATGGCTTGGGGAGTGTAAAAAAAGTAGAAAATATAGAACATAGAGTTAACCCTTTCCCAAACAATCCCTGGTATTTACGGGTCTCGAATAGTAGCCTTTTGAAAACATTGTGGCAAAAAGGAGAAAACGTTGGTAACCAGCATTTATTCCTTTTCCCACAATGTTTTCTACCCTGCCATATAGAAAAATCATCTTTTTAACAAATGTTAATTTGTCACCTGCAAAATGCTTTCAATTTGGTCTGGTCCAAAACTTGCCGTTTGGGAAAGGGTTAAGCAGACAAAATACAGAAAAAAAGGGTAATAGAACAGGTAATAAAACACAGACAATGTAGAAAAAGAAGACAAAAAACGTTCAAGCAGGTTTTCTAAAATACCTGTTAAATAAGTATATAGACTTTGATGAAATTTTCATAGATTACATCTCAATTCAGCACGTTAAACCAATTAGTTCAATTGTATTTATTTACAAATCGGTGTATAAAGTAACTTAAGTTTCATTTCGACATGGTCCATACATTTTAATTTGAAGGTAAACTAAACATAAGGTGTTATTTATGTCTAGATTACTTTGAATGAAATGAATCTAGCATCTCTATTTGGACCATACAAATAATAATCAAAGTACTGATAGTACTGAAGGCCAGGAAATTGAGGATACCAAACAATACAAGAGGTCAATTTTAATTAATACAAACAGATAGACGGACAGGGTTACAAGCGGATTCCACTAAGCCCCTGGAAAACTCTTGGTTTTAACAGGAAATTTTGAACTGATACAAGAAGCACATGCCAGAAACTAATTAAGCCAGAGCTAGGCATGTGCTCACAGTTATGGGGTGCTTGGTAATGGTTAGAATACTTAGTAATTTGTCGTGCTTGTTAACAATCTCAAGTCAAAATTGAACTATTCAATCGGTGAAATACCAACTTTGGTTATCTAAATTTTCTGAAAACATGTGAAGTCCTGAATGACGTTATTTTTCACATTATGAGTCGTCTATTAACAGTAGCATATTTTTCCCCAAAATTTATCCTAATCAAATGATAAGTTTCTTAATTGTCAATTACGTCGCACAGTAGATTGTATACATGTATTAAAATGTTTTATCACTATTTTAATTGCCAGATCAACTACCTCTATTTAATTTCCATTGATGACCCACATGAAATTAATGATCATTTAATGAGAGATTATAGGACCAACATATAATTACAATTAAGAACTGAGATTTATAAGCAACTTTTACAGATGATAAATTAAGGTGCTTCACCAGAAGCAAAATTTAACATGGTGTTAGCCGAAAGAGCCTTGAAAAACATTGTGGTTTTGTCTCAAAATCAGGATGCTCTGTGGACAACACGCTTTTTAAATCAGCCTGGCTGGTGTAACGTTATTTTGAGAGAGAGAGAAAATAGGCTGTTTGAAAGATATTTGTAGCTTGCACTAGTCAGTGTGCCTCCAGTCCCCAGATTTTCAGAACTATTAACATTGAAAGTATCTTGCAGACAACTGAAGTGTTGCTAAAATGATGCTTTTATCAGTAGAATATAGTTCAGTTGGTAGCGAAGTACACTTTAAGAGTCCACAATCTCTGTTAATTTCCTATTGAGGATTGATGATAGGTATTGTGATGGGGTACAATTCTCTCTCATCAATACTGAACATACAGGTCTCTGAAATCTAAGTCCTTTGAATCTCTGTAAATAAGTGTTTTTGTTTGTTTGTTTGTTTTTTTTTTTGTTTTTTTTAATCTCCCTTAACCAAAATACATTTTTTTTTCTGGAGAAAAGTTGAAAGCAGTTGCAGAAGACAAATCAAATGTTAATAAAAAAGCAACATTCGTCTTTCAAATGCTAGAAAATATTGTGGGAAAAAGAGGAAATGTTTTTGTGGAAAAGGGTTTCAATATACAGTAACCAGAGATGTGATTCAATAAAACACACTTTATGGGATCGAACTGGTGACTTCACGATTAACGGCTGGACAGGAATCTCGTATTGGGTGATGGAAAATGTACAAGTAGGAAAGGGCAGGAAAATATACGAGAGAGAGAGAGAGAATGAAAAAAAATCTTCATGCAATAAATCAAAATAATGGGCATATATGAATATACATTAAATGACAAGCGAACCACTACAGAAAAAAAAATATAAGCATTTATTTGGTTTCAAATCAAAGTCAGTCAAATACATATTTTAAAAATCACACAGGTGTAATCTATTTGTGACAGGTGTAAAAGGTATGAAATACATCCTATCAGTGTGAAATAGGCAGTTATGAACAATGGCAAAATACTTGGATAAAGGTAACTAATACTCTTATTTTAAGTCTCTGCTAATACACATAATGTACGTACTAAAGACAACGAAGTTTCAAAAATATTTTTATATATAACTTGAATAACGATATGGATGAAATTTGATGTTGGGGTCGATTTCTCTAAAATTTTATTTGGGGACGATTTCACCACATTTCTCCTGAGAAATCGTCTCCAAGCAGTTTGGGAACGATTTTTCCAGGGGCCGATTTCTCCAGCAGTCGGAAATTGCTATCACAACAGCGGGTGGTATGCAGAGAAGTAGACACACTCGTCTACTTTATTCAATTTGAATAAAAGGCTTTTGAGACATTATAGGAAAAGTGACAAAATGCTTTTTACCTTCTTTTTCTCTCTTTCCAACACTGTTTTTTACCTTTCTGTCAGCTGCAAATACTGTCAATTTGAAGAAATCTAAAATTTTGTAGTTTGGTAGAGAAGTAAGACTTGTTATGACACAACTTACAAGAACACTTTTCCCAACTCTTAATATAAATGTATCAGTCAAACATTCTAGTTCAGTTTTTTAGAGAACTTACAGACGTTCACAGGACTAGTCGATACAGCGATATTACCGCCTATATTAATTTTGACATTTTTCAGTTTACTAGTTAAGTTATTCAAGGAGCCCTTCAACCAATTACCTAGAGACAACGAAGATAAGCCTGTACAGGACAATTTTGGAGTTGCCCATTCAAAGTTTGGACCTCTTCCACTATACACTAGTCTTTGTAATTCTGTTTTGGTTTTGTTCTCTAATGCAACCCATACAGGTCTTGGTTTCCAAAATTCTGACTTGTGACATTTGGCCATTCTCCCTCATTTTAATTTTCAAACTCCAAAGTTTGATGTTCATTCACAAAGTGAATTTTGGACATTCATTAATTTCTTTTCACCTGTTATTCCAGAGGCTGTGATTTTCTGTTGGTATTTTTATGGCCTTTTTGGAGACATCTTGCTTACATGACCTTACCTTCACAGCTTTGACACTTGGCATTCTTGTAAAAACAATTCTGACTGTCACGACTAGCATTACCACCCCTAAACCACTGTGTGAAAACTATTGTTACGAGTCAGGCGTAACTAGAAAGAAGAAGCCAGCAACAAACGATAACAATTAACAGAATTTATTGTCAAATAAACAGTGACAATATTACAATAGTACAAAACAATACCTTAGACGTTAAATTCAAAAGACAAACTATTCCAGTCTTAATTCCAGTCTGATCCTGATCCAAACTGAATGTAATCCAAGCACACGAAGTAATCCTCACTTTAGTCTAGTCTGATCCGAATCCAAACTGAATATAATCCAAGCACTAATTATAGGACACAAACACAAAATAATCCCCACTGTAGTCTGGCAATCATGTATTAACTAGTGAACACTGAGATGTAAAAAGCTTTTCCTTTTATAATAACAGGGAAACTTCCAGAAAATTCATGTTAAAACCAGTTGCATAATTTCTAGTAAACAGATTGTAAAAAGGCCTGGAAACTTCCAGCACAATATTCCACAAGAGAGAATCCAGTTCTAAAAATAGCAACAGGGGAAAACCATTCAAAAATAGATACACACATTTACAACGCTAAGAATAACTGGGTATGTACATAACACTTCCCCCCTTGAAAAGAAAAAGAAAGGTTTATGAAATAAATCTTTCTTTTTTGCAATATTATTTATATACACGTATATGACACTTTAACTGAAGTATTACAAAGGAAATAACAAACACAAATATTAATTATTTAAGACTAATGAAAATAATCAAGGTAATGAAAGTACAATTTAAAAATTGAGTTTGAACATGATTTAGGGAAAATGACTATTTGAATTTCAAACTCTTGAAAGAGCATCTGGTATAATGTTATCTTTCCCTTTTATGGAGTTTATTGCTTATGTCAAGATTAAACTCTTGAAGCAATAAACTCCACCTCAGTAATCTTTGATTCTTATTCTTAAGTTTGTTTAGAAAACTTAAAGGGTTATGATCACTGAATACAACAATTGGTGAAGTTGAAGAGGTTAAATAAACTTCAAACTGCTGGATTGCCCGAATTAAGGCAAGACACTCTTTTTCTATGCTAGAGTAATTTTTCTGATGTTTGTTAAATTTCTTAGAAAAGTAACAAACTGGGTGATCAATACCATTATTATCTTCTTGTAAAAGAACAGCACCAATACCAACATCACTTGCATCAACAGCTAATTTGAAACATTTGTCAAAATCAGGTGCCAAGAGAACTGGTGCGCTCTTAAGTATGGCTTTCAGACGATCAAATGCATCTTGACATTTGTCATTCCATTTGAACTTTGTGCTTTTCTTAAGTAAATTTGTTAAAGGTTCAGCAATACCTGAGAAATTTTTACAGAATTTCCTATAGTAGCCAGCCATACCAAGAAATCGCATCAGCTGTCTTTTACATTTAGGCACAGGAAACTCAGAGATGGCATTGACTTTAGCTTCTAAAGGTTTAACTTGACCCTGTCCCACAAGATGTCCTAGAAATGTTACAGTAGCATGACAAAATTCAGTTTTTGCAAGATTCACAGTCAGTTTCGCTTTACTGAGTCTGTCGAAGAATTTCCTGATTCTTTGAAGGTGGTCACTCCAACTGTCTGAGTAGATGATGACGTCGTCAATATATGCATCACAGCCATCTAATCCACATATAACGTTGTTTACAAGTCGCTGAAACGTTGCAGGAGAATTTTTCATCCCAAACGGCATAACTTTGTACTGGTACAGACCGTTTGGAGTAGCAAAGGCTGATACTTCTTTTGCTTTATCAGTCAGTGGAACTTGCCAGAATCCTTTTAGCAGGTCGAATTTGGTGACATATTTAGAATTTCCAACTTTGTCAATACAGTCATCAATTCTTGGTATTGGAAAAGAGTCTGTTTTTGTCACAGAGTTCACTTTACGATAGTCAGTACACATTCTATAAGTTCCATTTGATTTAGGTACTAATATACATGGTGAACTGTAATTACTCTGGCTAGGTTCAATAAAGTCATTTTCCAGTAAGTATTTTACTTCATCTTGGAGGTATTTCTGTTTCAAAGGATTCATCCTATATGGATGTTGCTTTATTGGTTTAGAATCTTCCACAATGACATCATGATAGATTTTATCTGTTCTTGTGGGGATATCAGGAAATAAATGTTCATATTCATGTATCAACTGTTTCAGCTCTTCCTGCTGCGATGGTTCCAAGTGAGAAAGTTTGTTGTCGAGGTTTCTCAAAATATCAGAATTCTCAAGTTTAGATGGACCAGGATCAGATTTATCAATAAAGCCCGAATTTACTTCAAGATCAGATACATTTGATTCTTGTGGGACAGTGTTTACAACTGTAATTGGTTTTGAAATAGAGCTATCTCTGTCAAAGTATTCCTTTAACATATTTATATGACACATTTGTTTGTTTTTACGCCTTCCTGGAGTATTAATTATATAGTTCAAATCACTTGTTTTCTTGTCAATAGTGTAGGGTCCAAAATATCTTGCCTGTAGAGGTCTTCCAGGTATTGGCAAAAGAGCAAAGACTTTGTCACCTGGTTTAAATTTTCTATCTATAACATGGTTGTCATATTTTGCTTTCATTTTGCCCTGAGACATTTTAAGATTGGACCTAGCAATCTCACATGCCCTAGACAGTCTATTTCTGAAGTCAGAAACATATTGTAGTAAATTCAAAGGTGTTTCATCATTTGAGAGAAATTTCTCTTTCAAAAGTTTTAAAGGTCCACGAACAGAATGGCCAAAAACTAGTTCAAAAGGACTGAAACCAAGAGATTCTTGTACAGATTCTCTGGCTGCAAATAGTAACAAATGGATGCCCTCATCCCAATCTTTTTCAGTGTCAAAGCAATATGACCTTATCATATTTTTTAAGGTCTGGTGAAATCTTTCTAAAGCACCTTGACTTTCAGGGTGATAAGCGGATGACCTGTATTGCTTAATCCCTAATTCATGCATAACCTGTTGGAATATACCAGACATAAAATTTGACCCTTGATCAGACTGAACTGATTTTGGAAGACCAACAAATGTGAAAAATTTTATAAGAGCTTTGACTATTGACTTTGTTTTGATGTTCCTTAAAGGAATAGCTTCAGGAAAACGTGTAGAAGTACACATAATTGTTAAGAGATACTCATTTCCTGACTTGGTTCGAGGTAAAGGACCAACACAATCTATAAGTATCCTACTGAAAGGTTCATCAAAAGCAGGAATAGGTTGTAATTGAGCTTTGGGAATGGTTTGGTTGGGTTTACCTACCATTTGACATGTATGGCAAGTTTTACAATATTTAGAGACATCTGATTTGAGACCAGGCCAATAAAAATGATTAATAATTTTGTGATAGGTCTTGTTTATACCTAGGTGACTTTACATAGGACTTTCATGGGCTATACTTAGTATTTCATGACGATATGACTTTGGAACCACAATTTGGTGGTAAACAGCCCATTCATCATCAGCTGGGACATCAAATGGTCGCCATTTTCTCATAAGAATCCCATTCTTTATATAGTAACACATTGGGACCTGTGAAATTTCATCTTCAGGTAAAGCCCTAAAAATTAATTTTGAAATCTCAGGATCAGTTTGCTGTTCCTGGATAAGCTGTGACTTTGACAGCGTGTCATGACCTTGGTCAATAGACCTTGGTGGAGAATGACGATACATTGACGAGTCTGTCTGAGTATCAGACAAACTGGGATCAAGAGACTTTTTAATCTCATTATTGAAATATTGACCGATAAAAGTATCCGTCAAGTCAATGTCAGAGTTTGAGTTTTTCAAAATGGCCTTTTTAGCCATAGCTCGGGTAACTGCACAAGAAGGATACAAGTCAGGAATTTCCTGCTCGATAGGGTCATCTGTTTGACCTATATTTGGTGTGTCAGTTACAAGTGGATTTACCACAACCTTATCTCCAGCTAAGTCATTGCCTAGCAATAAATGGACACCTTTAAATGGTAAGGAAGGTTTAATACCAATAACCACAGGCCCAGTAACCAAATCTGATGACAAATTAACATGATGGAGAGGGATATTAACAGTTCCACACTCTACACCCTGAATAAGGACACTAGTACCGGAAGAAGTCTTCTCAGAAAAAGGCAGTATATCTGCTAAAATAAGAGATTGAGAAGCTCCTGTGTCTCTTAAAATTTTAATAGGGGTAGGTGGGCAATTATCACCTGAAAGTGATACAAAACCATTCAACATAAATGGTTCAAAAATCTCCATAGTAGAATCAGACTTTGGTTTCGTAACTATGTCAATTGTATTGGTTTTAATAGAAGACTGTGGCCTTGGCCTAAGAGTGGTGAGCCCTGTTGGTTTGGCTTCATCACTTTCTAACTTCCTTTTTAATTTCAAACATTCAGAAACAAGGTGACCAGGTTTCTTACAATAGTTACAAGTGGGTCGAGATAAGGGATATTGACTTTTGGTTTCACTAGTAGAATTGGGTTTGGGTGTATTGGATTGACTGGGCATGCCAGATGAATTACCAGACATAGATTTATTTTGGGGATGTGAGGAAGTAGGTTTGGGTTTAGAAATAAAGGAAACTTTATGTGTAAGGTAGTAATTATCAGCCAGACGAGCTGCTTCTTCTAAAGTTTCAACTTGTTTTTCGTCTAAGAATGTCTTAACATCAAATTGAATACAACGTTTGAATTCTTCAACTAACATAAGTTGTCTTAGTTTATCATAATTTTGGTCTATTTTCTTAGAACAGCACCATCTATCAAATAACTGTTCTTTGTTTCTAGCAAATTCAACATGAGTCTGGTTAGAATCTTTTTTACAATTTCTAAATTTTTGTCTATATGCTTCTGGGACCAGCTCATAACCTTTGAGAATAAGTTCTTTAACAGTCTCATAATGATGACATTGTTCAACACCTAGTTGTGTATAAATTTCACGAGCTTTGCCTATCAAAACACTTTGCAGAAGCAAAGTCCAGTGCTCTCTTGGCCAATTTAAGTTTTCTGCAACTTTTTCAAAGTGTAGGAAGTATTTATCAACTTCTTTTTCTTGAAATGGAGGAACAAGCCTAATATGTTTTGTAACATCGAAATTGTATTCAATCTTTTGCTTGGGCTGATTTGCTCTTTCTTGCATTTCTATTTCCCTCATTCTTAATTGAAATTCTCTCTCCTTCTCTCTCTCTTCCCTTTCCCTTTCTCTTTCCTTCTCTCTCTCTTCCCTTTCTCTTTCTTCTCTCTCCCTTTCTCTTTCCCTTTCTCTTTCTTCTCTCTCCCTTTCTCTTTCCCTTTCTCTTTCCTTCTCTCTCTCTCTTCCCATTCTCTTTCTTTCTCTCTTTCCTGAATTTCTAATTGTCTGATCTGAAGTTTTAATTCAAGTTCTTTCGAACTTGAAACTGACTGAACGTCAACTATCAGGGAAAGAGCATTTTCATTAAAAATTTCCTCATCAACAAAATATTGTACCAAAATGTTCTTAATTTCATGTTTACGCATTGAAGATTTTATTTCAGACAATTTATAGTGCTTAGCAAGATTAAGCAAATCAGTCTTTTTACCCAAATTCAATAACTCCACAGATGGTTCAGCCGTAAATTTATCTAAGTCAAAAGACATGTTTGTTTGTTGCTGGATTCAAGTACAAAATTGTATTATAATTACTGATTAGTAATTTTGACTAACAGGATGTATTAGATTTTTTTAAATTGTGAAAAGCAAACGTCTATGTCCTATTTTCCAATCGATGGTTAATCCCAAAAGGAAAACGAATGCGTTAGTCTATTTTCCAATCCCGGACGAGCCCCCAATTTCTGTTACGAGTCAGGCGTAACTAGAAAGAAGAAGCCAGCAACAAACGATAACAATTAACAGAATTTATTGTCAAATAAACAGTGACAATATTACAATAGTACAAAACAATACCTTAGACGTTAAATTCAAAAGACAAACTATTCCAGTCTTAATTCCAGTCTGATCCTGATCCAAACTGAATGTAATCCAAGCACACGAAGTAATCCTCACTTTAGTCTAGTCTGATCCGAATCCAAACTGAATATAATCCAAGCACTAATTATAGGACACAAACACAAAATAATCCCCACTGTAGTCTGGCAATCATGTATTAACTAGTGAACACTGAGATGTAAAAAGCTTTTCCTTTTATAATAACAGGGAAACTTCCAGAAAATTCATGTTAAAACCAGTTGCATAATTTCTAGTAAACAGATTGTAAAAAGGCCTGGAAACTTCCAGCACAATATTCCACAAGAGAGAATCCAGTTCTAAAAATAGCAACAGGGGAAAACCATTCAAAAATAGATACACACATTTACAACGCTAAGAATAACTGGGTATGTACATAACACTATATCATGGGCCCTTTGTTTCTGATGCTTCAGTGTCTACCAATTCCATGCTTACGCCACATCAACTGCCTGTTTCCAAGTCAACTTTTCTTCTAACAATAACGTTCTCTGAATAATGTTAAATGTTCCGTAACACTCTGACAAAAAAAAAATACTCAACACATTTAAAATCGTCCCAAACTCACATGAACCACTCAGCAACATTGATTCAACCAACTTCTGGATTACAGTTTCATTCTCACTTCGCATCTTACAATGAAAAGTAAATCGTTCTGCCATGATGAAAGTTTCGGTTTGCGTGTTATTGTAGATAATGGGTCGAAAGTCTAACCATTAAGCTTTTGAAGTGTAACAAAATTACAGAGCAGGCTTAAGTCTTAGATCCACTTGGAGATAATAAAAGAATCAGCTGTAATCATCATCGATGCTATTCGCTATACAAAACTACTGTAGAGCTTAGATTAGCGTATTCCTCAGTGCAACTGTCAATGTATGGTCGAAATTGTTGTATTTTACCCTGTGTTTCATATTTCGGGTTAAAAGAGGGGTTAAAATATCCTTGTCACCACTGTTTTAGGGTCCGAATGAAGCAGTAATTAGCATTTAAACTCTTTTTTTTTTATCATAATCGTTATCTACTTTCGGTTTCTATCCAGACACGTACGCCATTATCTCTCTCTAGATGGCATTCTCATGCGCAGACAACGCTATATTTTATACGCAACTACAATTAATCAAAGTACTTCAAAGACCTAAAATACTAAATTCGATAGCAAACGTTCATGCTGCAGGCAGTTTTAAATGATAGAAAAGTTTTTTGAGGTGTAATGGCATAATTTTGGGTAATTTTCGCGTGTTTTGGTGTGGTTTTGGGTGTTTTGGGGTGTTTCATCTGAGACGTATTTTACAAACTAGGTCTGGTCAAAGCTGCAGAACGAGACAAATTTTCAAATTTCGAGCGAGTTCTATGATATTCAACTCTGAAATTCATTATTCGTGTGAATGGCATACACTGGTTTTTATTCCGCATGTTATTTGTACTTATCAAATGACACAAAGGCGTCTATTAATTGATCTTGGAGGACCTATTTTTTTCAAGACTGGGGTGTAATGCCTGCTCGTGTGGGAAAAACCCTGTCAGATGGCTTTAGAAAATGATGATGAGTCATCAGCTTCTAATACTAGCTTGCTTGTCACCATGAACCAATAAAGTGTATTATAGTAAGTCCCCTTGCGTCAGAGTGTGCCTCCTGTACTCAGTAAAACCTTTCTTGATCACTCTGCACCATTCTATTAACGTGCAATTTTCACAAGGGGACAACACCTACGGGAATTTACCGACTGTCCAAAGACTCTCGGTGTTTGGTGGAATGATGTTTATACGCAGCTTTCAACACTGTTTCAATCATTTTTTCAGTGACAGCTCAGTTTCAATTACTTCCCAGGTTTCACAGACTTGGGCGCTGAAATTTCTTACCCAAGGCCGCTCGCACAAGGAACTAAGTAGTTTGGACGAGGCCCGAGCCCGGAGTATACAGGTTACGAGTCTAAAACGGTATCTCTGTGCCATGCAGGCCCCCGTCTGTTTTTCTCTATGTGTTATCTATTTAACAAAAAGACAAATTTATGATGCATAGCATCATAGAAGCTGCAATTTTTTGGTGGACAATTTCAAAATATTGACTCTCTCGAGAAATTGTGATTACATTTTTTGTACCTTTTTTTTACATATACCCCCACCCCCACTTCAACCAACCGATGGTACTAAAATGCAAGGAAAACAAAAAAATAATATATACAGGTATTCAAATTCTAAAAGACAAAAAGGCAGAAGGTCAGAAAGTATTCTTAAATAATCTTGTTATTCTTCTTCTTATTATTATAAAAGGATAATGTTTATGTAGGAAAATAAAACCTTTTTCCATTGGAATTTTTAAATTTCTCGAAATTTGAAAACGAAGAATTTGCGCGTTTAAGTACAACATTTTCCATTTACTAAAATGATTCTAGAAAAAAAAACTTCTGTAGCGACATCAAAGGCAACACTGCGGAATAACTTAAATTACTAATTATTCAAATTGATATTTAGATCGTTATTCACATAATGATGTTTACATGTACATGTATTTACATTTTTATCAGAGATCTCTCCTTTGTGTTTCATTTTCTAAACAACAAAAAATCTTCAACAACTTTTTTTTTTAAAATATGATGTTCCTGCTTGCCAAAAAGTATCTTAGCATGATTGCAATACAGCGAATCTTTACATTTCTACTACAGAAACAAAAACCTTTGCATGACATCTCCAAAATCATTCTGATCATAGCCTGCACAGTTGGCAAACTACGTTTGTTTTATTCATGATTGGCAGCCACACACACGCAAAAAATCATTTATTTAAGTCTTTAAAGATCTGGATCTATTTAGCAATTATCATTTTCATGAATTATTTCATTTGATAAACAGTAGTTAGAATCAATTTCTGCATAGCCCTTGTTCAAACCTATAAAACTTCTAATGTAAATTCCAAGTGCTATTCCATGCCTTTGACCAGCAGTGACGTAAAAAGTTAAATAGGCACAATAATAAGTTCGGTAATACCTTTAACCCTTCGACTCAACGACATCAGTACACTGAGTAAGGAAAACAAAACAAAAAAAGTATGTTTACGTTATCTTGTATGATATCCAAAAATATTACGCGGGCTACGTACTGCCAGATCTTCATCTGTTGCTGTCATTTTCGAGTAGCTTCAATCCATAGAGTACCAGGCACTACCATGATAATTTCTGCAGTCAATGTATCGCGATCCATAATTTCTTCGCGGATTTTCTAGATCAGGACAACACTGTATGTACAGCACGTACAGTCTGATCATAACAGCTTCGAAACACAATACAGTCAATGCTAAATTGTACAGGGCTCATTAAGTAGATGTTCCGTGTGTAACAGTCTATTCGGCTACAGTGTCGACGAAGGGAAGAAAAAAGGGTTCTCTTTTCGCAAGTATTCTATAAATAGCTGACGAAGATTCCTATTTACATTGATCAAAGTGTAGCCGCCGTTTCATTCTTTACAGATTAAGATTAGACGAAAAACTTGTACATAAAATTACTTCTGATTAACATATTCTGCGATGCTCTCTAAATCATAACTTTCCTTATTTTGTTTTGTAAAAAAGTAGACAAATTCGAAAACCATTTAGTGATTTGAAGGCTTGTGATAAACAAAATGCTATGGAACTTTGTTTGGGAAAATAGAAGGAATCATATATGTTTGAGACGTTGGCGGGACTAGCCAATTAAGGGATGTTTATCATCCTGTATCTTTCGTTGTTATTTGGGAATGAACTATATACTGCAAGAAAACCAGGCTTTCTTTTCATGTAGGTCTGTTGGAATATTTGAGAAAGAGTCACGTTGAGTAATTCTGTCACAACAACACGAAATTATTAGAACTTTTCCAAAACTAATGACCAATCGAATGATTACTGATCATTTACATGGTAAATAGTTTAGGTGCCAACAATAAATTGTCACAAGTCTGTCAATATACGGTAATTTAATTCAATTATCAATTAACTCTTCACCAATTAAAAAAAAAGACTTTCGGAATTATTTTGCAGACACTGTTTAAGTGACGGCTCAGTTGATTTGTGTGTTTTTGAGAAGGTAGAAAAGAAGAAGGAAAAGAAGACAATGTTGATTTTCTCTTTTTTTCCACAATGTTTTCGCACAATGTTTTCTTTCCTAAAGTATGTTAACACAGACAAAGGATTGATTAAACGCCAATAGATTAACACTGTCCAAAAACAAAAACAAAAAAATAGACTAATCGAAAGAGTCTGTACGTAGACAATAGTCTAGGAGTTTAGACAATCATACCGAAGTTCTCTGAAAGAAATAAAAATGTGGAAAATCAGTAAATAATGATAGCCAGTATTTCTCCACAAAATGCTTTTTCAGGGTCGTGAAAACAAGGGATTATGAAAAGAAGGAACTTTTGGTAAAGGTTCAAATCCTTGTTTTCGTCACCTCTTCAAAGAGATTTCCTGCAGACAACTTTTTAAACAACGTCGAAAATTTGCACAACCATTATTTATCAATGTCAGCGTGCTCGAGAAATACTGTGCATGTACATGTAAAGCCACCCTATTTTTCATTTTATAACAACTTGCGGTAAGTGTTTGCTGATAGACAATAAAATTCTCCTTTCAGAGATAATTGTTATACATTAATAATAATTAAGAAGAAAAAACGTTATTCTCAACGGAACTGTCCTTTTTCTCCAATATTTCCCCCTTTACCTGACGCCATTTAAAAAAAATCACCCTTGCTGGAAAATTTAGAATATTGCAAATTTAGTCATGAAGCTTTGTAAAAGCTTAGCCATTTTTATGAAGGAATTGGACGAACATCTGCAATTGTTTAAATATACCAATTGTAACAAATGATCAACATTGATTAAGCTGTATAAATATAAGAACGCATAATTATTTTGACAAAATTTCAGACTCGAATCAAATGTCTGTATATATGTATTGGATTTCTGAGACTTTGTTAAAGGTAATGCTTTATTTATCATTTAATTTCTAAATTGGAATGATGTTTTTTTATGCATTATATGTGTTAATTTTGAAATATACAACTTGTGCATTTTGTGTAATAAGCTTTATATTGATGTGCTACTGGTAGAATTCAGTTTGCCGTTGATTTATTTATTTATCTATTCATTTATTCATTCATCTATTTATTTACTTACTTACTTACTTACTTATTTACTTACTGACATACTTACTAATTATTAGTTATTTACTTACGTACATACTCAATATGATAGATTTAAATTCGGCATACTTAACTTACCTGATTAAATTGTAAATTTATCTCAATTTATTTTTTTTATTTGTTCGTCCGTATTTGATTTATTTCACTTATTTTTGTTGCCCGTGATTTATCAACTTATATAATAACTTATATAATAATATTTATTTATCTTTTTGTATCTTCATACAGTCTTTGTTTTAAATCAACAGTAACTTCTATAAACTGTCCTTTTGACAATTTGTAATCTACGTTCATGCGACTTGATTAAAATATTTCAAACAAAGTCGAAAAAAAAAAAACTCACCAAAAACTCTCTTCGTAACGTTTTTTATCATGCATCTAAATGAGCCATACTCCTGCTATTAAAGGGGGTTTATTGCATATCTGCGATACATTAAACCAACTCAGTCATACATGTATTTATGAATCCATAAAATCTATGTAGTCTAACCATTAACTTAAACTGTGAGAAGAGTGGCCCTTGGACATGCAGAAATTGTACAAAACAGCCGACTGACAACGCAGGCTTACATGTGTCGATATAGTTTACAGATGCATTTATCTCCCTTTCGACAGAGTATGGCTGAAAATATTGAACATTTGATTTTTCCGCTACAGTTGAGCATAAATTTGATAAAAAGAAAATAGCACCAGGTTGCAATTCCTATGTGAGACTGCGCTTGCATCTGATTTTATTGAAGTCGCTACGGGTCGTTGAAGAGTTATATCACCTTTACTTATTATTTCATCTTATTGGCAATTTCATGCATTAAGTTGGAGTCATGCTTTGTGATAAGGTTGTTTGACCCTTTACCAAACAGTCCCTGGTTTTTATGACCTTAAGATAGAAGCCTTTTGAAAACGTTTTTGGAAAAGGAGAAAATGCTTGTAACCAGCATTTTCTCCTTTTTCCACAATGTATTCTACTCTGCAGGAGCCAAATTCTAATTTTCAAGTTACATTTATTTTGTCGTCTGCAAGTCCTTTCAAGTTGGACCAGTCTAAAATGTTGTTGTTTGGTAAAGAGTTAAAAAATCTTTAAAAAATGGACCCGGTCAGTCAGCAGAATCCGCCGAGGCTGACCTCAGTTAAAACATTGACTTCTTTTGCTCTTTCACATGTTTTTAAGAAGGACCAGTTCCACATTTTCTCTTTCTGAAAAAGATTGTTATGAATTTTACTGAAACAAAGACCTCCACACTTCGATTAACTGAGTTTCAAAACCTTTTTTTCTTTAGAAATCTAATGCTATCAGAAATAAAACAAAAATGTCTTGAAACTGGCTTGTTTACTGTTTAAAGCCAACAAACGTATTTTTTTTACCCTTCTAAGCAACCCACCCCTCTAAAAACATTTTTGCGACGCAAACTTTTTGTCGGTCTATAAAAGACACGTATGGAAGTAAATTTAACAATTCTTTTCTGACAGCTAGAACAAAAGAGATTCGAACACAATG
This sequence comes from Tridacna crocea, assembly GCA_943736015.1. Taxonomy (NCBI): domain Eukaryota; kingdom Metazoa; phylum Mollusca; class Bivalvia; order Cardiida; family Cardiidae; genus Tridacna; species Tridacna crocea. Next base: position 30,268,130 of record OX031070.1, read on the forward strand.
AGGCCAGCAATTAACCATCAGAACTCTGCAGTGCCGAAGGTAGAAAAGTATATTTATACCATCACAAATAAAGTCACTTCCAGTAACCGGAAGTCCAAATTGATTGACAATAAAGATCTGTATGATGACACGGATGACCCTGGGTATTCTGATTCTTCACTTCCGGAAATAGGAAAAGAGAAGCAAAAGAGGATGACAAAAACTCGAAAACTCGAACCTGTTCTTAAAAACGCTGTAGACCCCCGTCAGCTCCAGTTGCCAAGACTTAACAGCAACCCATCACTGGTGGGCTCCGAGAAAAAGGATAGCGCTACCGAAAAAGTACAGGTAGGGAGAGTTTTTGCTTCTGCATGCAAATTAGTACTTTACAGTACATGCTTTTTTGACTCGACATGTTTTTTACTCTTCCAACATTAAAAGAGGACAATCATTTAAGGTAATACCATTCTAATGAAAAACAGTTATTTCCACTATATTATTATCCTGAAAAAATGCAGTGATTGAAAATGGTACTACTGTAATGCTTTGACCGAGCACTTTTTGCATTTCATCCTCCTTAGAATTATCATTTATAAATCTAAAGCCGCTCTATTCTCGGTACAAAAGGAGATAATAATTACCCCCCTTTTCAGAAAACTAACCAAAATATCATCATATTATTTCCAAGATTGGCAACAAATGAATTTCTGGTTCGTAGGAAATGTGCAAAAATATTATATCAGTATAAATCCTTATTTATCAACTAATAAGAAATTTTATCCCATGTTGCACTAGAAGCGTTACAATGGTAATACCTCAAAGGCAATGACACTCTTACAGTTTTTTTAGCAAAATTGATTACAACAATGACACTGTTACTTGTTTTTTTTTTTTTTTTTTTGCAAAACTGATTACAACTCGTGAAAAGAAACAATTGTTTGAAACAATTACTTGCTTATTTTACAATTTTAACTTTTGACTAAAATGCATCAACTGCTTGGACGTTAAAATGTCGTCTTACATACATGTAAATGTTTTTTGTAAAATAACAATCCAAATATAGCATTTTTGAGATCTTTTACGAAAATTTGACAGCTTATCGGATGTTTTAAATGGAAGATTAAGTTTCACTTTTAGCCTACAACTCGCGAAAAGGTGCATTCGGACGTTAGCGTAAAGTGTCGTCTTAGATCAGCCTTCGCAGACTGCGCAGTTCTATCCCAAACTACACTTTTCGTTTTTATGTAGTTTTTCGTTATGTGCAAGTCTATCGTTGCGGAAAGACCAAAATTGACGTCGTCGGCTGATATAGAGAATATATGGATGGTGCCGAAATGGATAAAGTTTATCCAGTGAGCCTTAGAAAATTGAGAGGGAGAGCTTTAGCGAGGTCTCTTCAATTTTCGGGTCGACCCGGATAAACTTTATCCATCTCGGCACTAACCATATTTTCGATTTAGCCCGTTTTCTAACGGAAAAAGCACCTTTCTTCTTATTTCGATTCAAATGTTTGATTTGTTTACAATTTGTACGTTCTCGGCGGTTCAAGATTTTTATACAGCATGTTCACTCGGAAGAAAAATAGTTCTTATTTCATCCGATTATAATTACCAGATATCATAAAAATGTGTTGAATTTTCACACGTTTTAGGGTATATAATTGTTTTATTTCTTTTTTAATTAAGAACAATAAATGTTATTTTGGGAAAACTCTTTAGACTTCTGTCCCTCGAGTTATGGAAGAAGACATTCTCATTTTATGATTTCAACGCATGTAAATATTTAGATTAGTGATATTTAGGCTTGCTCCACCGAATAACGATGTCAAATCCTGAATTGAAGTGCTCAGGCTAAGACATGAGATTGAAATATTCGACCCGCTTTCATTTGCACGGTGGGTGGGGAAATTGCTATCACAACAGCGGGTATTGTGCAGAGAAGTGAACACACTAGTGGGCAATCGTTGATTTTTATCGGTGTAGGAAGCAGCACAGTCAAACAGCTGTGGATATTCTTCTGCAGAATCGGGATTTGCAAAGGTATGCAGTTATTTGTTGACATGCAAAAATTCGGAAAAAAGTTCGCACGCGATCTCTGGCGCTGAAGTACCCTAAATTTAGTCGATATACATAAGAAAAAGTGAAAAACTTAACCCGGGCCAATATTCTATAAGTAGTTTGCTTTATTTACAATCGCATTTTAGCGGAGACGCGTTTTTTGACGCATATGTTCAGATGTCAACACAACGTTATAGATATCGACCGTATAGCGCGTAGGAATACACAACTGCCGGATAAAGCTAAGTTTATTAGGTACCCCTTTATTAGGTCAGTGTTAATCACGAAAACGGGATAAATCGTGATTATATACTAAAAGCAAGTTCTAAAGCAAATAACTTAAGGTAAAATCAGAGGTATAACTGACATGTTTATCACACGCAAAGACTGTTCAGTCCCAACGATCGAAGACCGTAGCTAGCAAGTAGACCACCTTACCTAAACCAGTTTTGATGGCTTGGGGGCGGGGATGGGGAGAATACAATCTAAGTAAAGTAGGGGAACATAAATACATAACTTAGCAGAGTGGCAGGCGGAACGATATTCTATGCCCAAACGATCGACTGTAATAAAACAATATGTCATGTTGCACGAACTTTATAAAAATGGTAGAAGAAAAATGACAAAGCAAAATAACGCGTGTGGTCAGTTGACTTGTTGCCATCTTAACGCACCTGCAGGTTACGCTTCCTTAAATCATGTCATTGTTGTAGTCATTAATCTTATATTGTTGAACTTATTCGATTACGTGATATCTGCCCCTGCTCAGTTATATTATGACTTATAAACTTCCAAATCAATATCTTAGGCAAAATGGTCCAATTCCACTCACACCTTAAAAAGATCCTATTTCACGGCAATATCCGTAAAAGTACATTGTATCTCCGATACTCTCCAATCTGGTCTGCATCTTCACCACCTGCAATAATACCTTCGCATGTAGAGACAAACATTTTTCAAGTGTGAATGGCAAAAATCTCCATGTGGTAATCAACTAATCAAAAAGATCTAACCACAAAATACCTCCAAAGTACTATACCGAAACCATTGTTGATTAATTGACCACGTGCACATTTAAACCCATAAGTACTTAAATGGCGTGTGCTGACAGCGTAATATAAATATCAAACTGCAAAAAATGCAGTCTGATCTATGATCCTCACATCTGGGAGATTTTCTGGAGAAAACAGCATCACAAATGAAAAAAGACAATGTTTCTTAAAGGTGAGTATTCAGATTTTTCACATAACACCAAATCGAAAAATATATACATCACTGAAATACATATAAAACGAAAACAATAAAAATCAACAATAATTAAGCATAATAATTTTACAAAAAAAAAAAAAAATGATGGTATTCCCTTAAAAGGCCACGTAGCCTCTTAAGCTATTTTTAGATTTCCCGCAAAAAAAAAAAAAAAAAAAAAAAAAAAAACACACACACGTGACTAATGACGGTTAAATTCCATAACATAACAAACATGTAATTATTTTCCATAATGACTCCTTCGGACGCTATGTTTGATGCTTGGTCTGTATATTTCTGGTATGTCAATGAGCGAGTTGCTCATGTAAAAGTAGACCGTTTTTCCGGTCGGTGTTGACCTGGGTTGTAGTAAATCTCTAATTTCTCTTGTTAGTTTAAACATATTTTATTGCCATACGTACAAATCATATACAATTCAAAGACAGCATTCGATAAAGATGGCAAATGGGTTGAGCCACAAGTTGAGTAACTTAGTTACGACTCTCCCCATTGAACATTAAAATAAACATGCCTTACTACATGGCAGAAAAAAAATATATCATTGGCAATAAGTATATATATAATTTACAAAAGAAAAGGGAACAAATGTTTGGTCAGTCGAAAAGAAACAGAATGATTGGAAAGAAAAAGACATAAAACGTAAGATATAGATTATGAAGGTATATGAGTGAAAGAGAGACAGAGAGAGAGAATGATAAATCAGATAAATCTTTACTCAAATAGACGTAAGATATTGAAAATTAAAGTATATTAGAGAAAGAGAGAGATAAACGGAGAGATAAACGGAGGGAAAGGGTAACTCAGGTAAGTTTTTACTATAACATGCAGTATATAATCAGCTACCCACCGAAACGCTCTGTTGCAGCTATGAACTTATGTCCGGCGTCAAAAATTAGAATATTGGCTTCTCCAGTATTTCCACGTAATAAAAGATAGCCGCTCAAAGGATGGAGGTGTCTTAAAGAATTAAATAGCTGATGCCGCCCCAGTTGATAACTGGAACATTTAAAGAAAAAACAAATTTCTCTTCTTGTAGGATGGTTTTCGACCAGATCTACTGGGGTTTTATGAATGAAAATTATAAGGCTTTGGGAGTAAAAGGATTATTTTTTAATTTTTTTTTTTGTTTTGTATTTTTGTAAACTTTTCGTTCCAAAATCTGAAGGACCACATTCAACCCCTGGTAAAAAACTGTCAGTTTCATTTAATAAATACTAGAAGAGTCACTCATCCCAAATTAACCAATTGTTTTGTGGTTGATTTGGCACCCAACAGATGTTTGTGTGACTTTGTTATATCAATATATGTTTCAAGGTTTGTTTTTCCACTGGATGTGCTGCAAAGGAACGCCAATAGTATGATAATCTACGTACTTAATATTTTTCTTAACATGCAAGACTATGCGTGTATTTTTCGAAGTGTACCCAACAGAGAAAATAAGTTAATAAAAGAAATGTTATTTTTGTCTAATACTGAAAATGATTCTTTCCGAACTCAATGTAGTATCTTTTATCGTTTAAGTGCTCTTTAAAATTCATTTTTGACATGATGATCAGCAAGGCACTATCAGCATCTTTTTGAAGTCGATGAGCCAATGATGCCAGCGAAATAAGCAATGCATATTATGAGAAAAGTGAGAATTTTAAAATTTAATTTGTGTACCTAATTCTTCTTTTTCATATTTTTTTAATTGAATGCGCACTTTTGTGGAAAAAATAAGACCATCAATTTCATATCATGATTTTCTTTTTTCGAAAAGAATCCGAGTGACCATTGGAAAAGTGAGATTCCCATTTCAGGCTGACCTGGGTCGACAATTTTTGTACATGCATTGAAGTTTTAATGGGCATGATTTTCAAGTTTTTGTCACAAAAGTAGAAAAAGGAAGTGCCAATTTAGGATATACTTTCTTCAGGCGAGTTACAAATTTCATAGATAGGAAAATGTCTGAGGGCAATAACTCAAATGAAAATTATCAAAAATCAACATGCTGATAATTTGTGCATGCCATTCTTATGGGAAAGCCTCCAATAAAGTTTCGTTTAACTCAACCAAGTAAAAGGTTAAAAAAAAAACCAAATGTTTTACCCTCTCAAGATTGCTTTTCCGACTGTAATAATCTCGCCAAATTTCAAAGATGACTTCGCACTGATTTAATTAAGGCGGTAGCAGGCAAATAATCGTTAAAAGGGATAGACAAATGTGAGAAAAGAATATTTGTTGATGGTATTTTCTGAATGTGCTAAGTAGCCCCGTAAGTTATCTTCAGATATCACGCCAGAGTTTAGAAAAGACTTCCGAGAATATCAAAAAATCAATAACAGGCGTCGATTATGAGGATTTGTATTGAGAAAAGTGACGGTCACATCTGATGTAATAAAGACAAGACTGGATTGTCGGATGCAAAACGACCATCCCGAAATATATACGCCCAAAATTGCACATTTTCAGCGGGTGTAAGCGTATGACTGCGAAGATGAATGAAACGTGTGTATCGGTGTTTTATTAGAAATTTGATTTACATGCTTCCATTTAAGCTTGTTACTTTGAAGATTATTTGACTTTTTGTCAAGCATAATTGGAATTCAAAAAACTCTTTAAATATTTCATCAGCTCTTTCCCTTTATCACAAAATCCCTCAGACTCTTTACCACAAAATCCCTCAGACTCTTTACCATAAAATTCTTCATACAAAGAAGGCTTTTGAAACATAGTTGGGAAGAAGAAAATGCCGGTCACCAACATCTCTTCTTTTCCCAAAATGCTTTCTACCCGACCGAAAACAAATCCATCATTTTATCTACACCACATTTAAATCATCCCCTGCCAATGCTTTTAAAAAAGACTAGATTTAGTCCAAAAGTCTGTCGTGTGATACAGAGTTCAATGTTTTGCGTTTTGCGTTTTGCGTATTGCATTGTAACTGTGACTTAATCTTAAAAAAATCGATTCTTAACAATATAGTGTTTATATCGCTTTAATAGAGAAAATAAATGCACCACATGTCATTGCGGTTTGAGCGTGATCCAAATGTATGATATAAGCAAATTTTATGCTTTAAAAGTCTTAGTATGGTGGTGAGAATTTTCAGGAGATGTTTTACAGATTGTGTCGATCAAAATGCGTCTACGCATCTTGTAGCCAGTCCTGTCCTGAATATACACTATAGGTTATTGATGTTCAGAAAATGTTTTAGCGACTTAAAGACGCCTTAAAATTAGCATACCATACTTATTTATAGACTGTCTACAGGTACCCATAGGTTATACGAGCTCTTGTAAATAGGATATCCTCGTTGCTTTTCGACAGACTGTAATAATAATCATCATCACCTAATTTTCTGAGGGTAAAAGATTAACGCTACGTTTGAAGTAACAATAAACCTGAAACAAGTCTTTTTATACGATGTTGCTCTGCAGTGAAAAGTGAAACGTGATATCATAATAATAAAGATGATGATTTTGACAAAAAGATTATTAAATATAGAACAGGTTGCTGAGGGTGATTAATAATAAATAAAACAGCAAGAAATGATGGACAAAAACACGCCTACTCTGTGGTAACTTTTGAAGAAAAGACAGACTTTATACATTATTCTGGCCTTCTAAAAACAGTACAGGGCCCAAACCCCAAGGTGACTCTAGCGTTGAAAGCCATATAAATTACTATTCAACCAAACAGTTGGTTTTAAAACTCAGTATATCTTAACAGTTGGTTTTAAAACTGGTGTATCTGCACTTGTTTACACGGCATACATACATAATAAAATTATAGACACTTTTCAGCAGCAGATATAGTTATAATATCGACCTCTTCGCAAACTGAAAATCAGAATGACTTTAATCTAATAGGAGTGACTTGACAAGCAGACAGTATAAATAGAAGATCAGACTACACGATCTGTGCACTCTGATCTTTGATCTATACCGTCCGCAAAAAATAATTGTGATGAATTTTGTTGGTGAGAGGGTTAATATTTAAAATCGCCCTTCCGCCACACGCATACACGGTATGATATAAATTCAGATCGTTGATTTTATATCTTGTCATAATTATTATTATCTTTAAAACAATTCGATGACAATAGTATAAAATCACACACTGGAGTAGCGCTGTAATTTAAACCGTGATCGACAGATAAATCGGGTATTGAAAGATCGGGCGTGTTGCTATATCCAAGTCGAAATTGACATTTTTTATTCTTTCATTTTGATTTGAATCATTGATTCAATAGTGTTTTACGCCGCTTTCATGATTAATTCAGTTATATTACGGCGACTGTCCACGTACGTTTATCGTGGATTTCACCTGCACTAGGATAGGGCTCTGAAGTGTCTTGCACATAGCCACTCCCGCTAAAACCCCGTGCGTTCAGGGACTGGGATTGAACCCGGTTGCCTTCAAGATGTGAGTCCTTCATGCAAGACCCCTTTCATGTCGATATCAAATGATATTCTTAAAGGCATCTGATACGATTAAGCAAGGATAACACTGTAGCACATGGATAATTACTTTTTAATCTGAAGCTTCTGTTTATAGGTATCTTTGTTTAAAGGTGGGTATTTAGAATTTTCACATCTCACCAAATTAAAAAATATATATCTCACTGAAATTCATATGAAAAAATTATACAAATCATCAATAATTAAGACACATAAAATTACACAAAAATTTTTTTTTGATGGTGTTCCGCTAAAAGGCTACGTAGCCTCCGAGGGTATTGTTAGATTTCGCGCCAAAAATCAATAAGACATTGTGGGAATGTCAAGTGACTGGCACGTGACTAAGAACGCTTTAATTCCATTACATAACAAACATGTAATAATTATTTTCCATAATGTCTTCTTCGGACGGATGTTTGAAACTTCGTCTGTGTATTCCTGTATGTAAAAGAGAGAATTGATAATCTAAAAATAGAACGTGTCTCCCGTTGGTGTCAACCTGGGCCGTAGCAAATTTCTATTTCTCGTGTTGTCGCGTGGTTTTCGACTACTGGGGTTTTATGAACGCAAATTAAAAGGCTTTAGGAGTATAAGGGTGAATTTTTTTGTGCATTTTTGTCAAATATTCTTCCCAAATCTGAAGGGCCACCTTTAAAGGCAATGATTTGAAAGATTATATACGCAGAGCCCCAGTGACTAGATAAAATATATATGGCTTGCAGCACGCGAAAGGGGACATTCGGACATCTGTGTAAAAAATTATCTCAAATTAGCCTGCGCAGGCTGGTCCGAGACGGCACTTTACGACTAAATTAGATTTTGTGCAACAGTAGACTTGCTCTAAAGAAAAAAAAAATACATAAAATTGGGAAGTGTCGTCTCGGATTAGCCTACGCGGACTGCGCAGGCTGGTCCGAGACGAAACTTTACGCAAGTGTCCGAATGCCCCTTTTTCGCGTGTTGCAGGCCATATACGATGCCATCATTTTCATTTTTAGTCTAGGTACTTTAAATTGATTGCTTGCTTGATTGATTAGTTTATACCTTTGAATCCATTTGCCATGCAGTCTTGGCTATCTGGAAGTGTCCTTGCGCAAGGTACTTAAAAATCCAGCTTTGTACGGAACAGATGTAATATGACACAAAGATTATGGCTTTTCTAAAAAGCTATTGTCATTGTCTTAATGTCATCATAGTATACCTCAAGACATTCCGTACTTAGATAGTTCGTAACCAAATTAAAATCTGACCCGAAGACGCTGAAGCTTGAAATATCATACCCCCCACCTTGTATGAGAGATTATTTGACGGGGCGATCGGTCCAGAAAGGTCACAGGGTTCATCCCAATCGACCTTGTATCAGATAAAAGATACCACGTGCTGCCCTACAAAGGACCCTCGTTTTGGTATCAACTTTATATCATGAAAGCGGCGACGCAGTCGACAGCGTAGAGGACTTGGGAAAAGAGATCGCAAGGTCAATTTCTTTTAGGGGATACACAGATTCATTCCTCTTTCACTTGTGATCATTGTGATGATGGTTATGAGCATTATGTCCTACTACATGACGTTCTACAAATACAATTTTATCTAATTTGGATATTCTGGGTACAGAATCGAACTACTTTTCAAAACAACCCTTACTTTGAATTTCAACATGAACGTTAACTCAATAAAACGCTACCTGGTGCAATTCACTCAGCTACATCTTCGCAAGCAAAGGCTGACGATTCACTACGCTACTCTACCCTTGACGGATCGAGCTTGATTTTTACATTCCCCCGATATGCTTTTTCATTCGATGCAGCCAGCTCTAACTGCAACCAATGAAATCGCTCGTAGCATTTCATTTTTGATGAAGATAGAACAAGGTCGCTACCTTTCGAATAGACGGTAAACATGGAAACCCACGTGAATATCTGCATATCACTTCAAATGTATTCGTAATTCGTAAGCGGTTTGTAAAACGATATTTCATTGGCTTTTGGAAATATGATGTAAAGGGGGTAATAACCAGCATCCAATAGAGGGCGCATCGGAGGGATCTCGAAATAGGGCTCAATCAGCCAAGGTAAGTTCCACGCAGTGATCGCAACCTTGGCTCGCGAACATGCTCACCTATGATCGGGTAGTATATAACTTGTGCATCGTCTTTTATCAAAACAGCCCCCACATGTTTGGGTAACAGGCCAATAGGTTCAGTATAAGCCCTACTTGCCCGGGTATACGGGGATGGGTGTCATAGCAGACAGGTCGAATTTTCAAGGACTATGACATGCACAGACAAGGGGTCATGTTGGAAAACGGCCCATGGGTTTGAAGGAATATCACACGACCTACTGGTACCAGAAAGGCTAGAAAATCATGCATACATTAAAACGAACTTTTAAACGGCCACTTTTAAGCTGTAATTGCCCATAAAGCTTTTCTCACGTCCGCTGCCCATAAAAGGGACATATAATTTGATTTCATTTTTTGCAGAATAATTGATCGGTCTGAAAACATACCAGAGCCAAATTCTGAAGAGAACTGATTCAATTCTTATCGCGAAAGAAATCTTTTGTCGATCATTCAATCAACATTGTAAACTGAAAAAATCAAGTTTATGGAAACTTCATGCTTGTTTTTTTTTTTCGGATTACATTTTTTCACAGAAAATAATGTTCATGTTTTTATTTATTGCTCACAAAAGTTCAGTATTTTGTGCTTCTCAATGTTGGATGGTATAGTCACCATGCATGCGCAACCAACTTGTTTTCCTCTTTTTTTTTTTGAAAAGAGAGCCCCTCTGTTAGCAAAATCGAGAATCTTTTCATCACAATACCATGGTTAACGTCCAGATGTCACAATTTGTTTTTATTAGCTTTTCTTTCACTTGTTCCATTTATAGGAGAAACAAAAGTGGCCGTTTAGAAGTTCGTGCCAGTGTATTTACTCTGGCCACTGTAATAAAACGGGAACTTTGTTAGAAAATAGTGTTCAATATTATTGCAGTAGAAATCTAATTCTACACCTAATTAAAACTTAAACACCTACACCTAATTAAAGCTTAAACAATTAAATTTATTCAGTGAGTTTACGTGGTAAGCCTTTATCAAACGGGACAAGTAGTTTACGAGAATAGCATGAAAATAAAAGTTGGCCAAACTCATATGCTCTTTAACAATTTATATCCGTATCTGAATTTGAGAGCCATCTTTGCAGGTGCTTGTAAATTTTTGTAAGGGTTTTCTCAGAAAAAATGAAAAACGCTATCTTAAGCAAAATGATTTATGTGTTTGCTCTGTAAAAATGGGTTTAAATACGCTTGGAATTATACAGCAACAATACTTTACATACATATTACTGTTCTTTCTGGACGGAACATCAAAACTAAGTCTACAATCATTATCGCATTTGCTCTGTAAAAACGCGGATTTAGAGCATCTGCAAAAAAGTATCAACTCGTGTCAACCTTCGTGGACTTCGCAACTTTTTGCCATTGGTAAACATTCTGTGCAGTCTGATCTTGATCGACACTGTCCTTAAAGTACATGTAAGTAACGTTTAGCCGCCTGGGGGTTAATATATATGTTTCGTCACGCAAATAGAGACCTTCTGGGAACTGCGAAAAGTGTCAAACATGGTCAGACTGTGCGAATTGCGCAGGATGATCAGGATTGACACTTTTCGCTTTCATGACATTTTCTGTATGAAAAATGGTCATTCTACCTTTATTTACATTCATTTTTGAATTATCAACTTAAGCTGATCTGCGCTACAGTTGATTTTTTTTTTCATCTAATTGATGTATAGAATTCCCAGATGGCCTATTTATTTGCCTTATGGGTTACGTACATGTATGTAGTATAGGGATTAAGGTCGGAAAATAAAATAAAAAAAATGTCTGTTGTAAAATTCCACATCCAAAGGACGTTTATTAGCATAAATCTTGTGAAATATTTACACAGGTTGCCTCTGACTATTTAATCAGTTATGGAAATACAAATAGAGATAAAACATGGTAATCGTTGGTCAATTATTGTAAAATCTCGGTTATTTATATTTTCATATCTTCGTTACATGTTTTCACATATATTTGTTCGCTTCTTTTTCTTTCTATTTAAAAAAAAAACTTTTTTAACATTTTCCCAGACAGTAATGCGTCTCACCAGCGTAAAGGAAAGAAGTTTTTCGAAAACATTGAGGGAAAATGCTTGAAGCCAGATGATTTTAATGCTGAAAGCTAGCATTTTCCCCCTTTTCATGCAATGTTTTCAACGTCCAAAATCAGTTAAGTTGCGCCATTTACACTGTAATTTCGGCCATAATATTTGGAACACAAAATTTAATTCAACCTTGTTTTTTGTATGCTTTCAACCTTTTGATATACAGATTCAATACTTAAAGTGTTTGCATTGGATTTTTTAAGCACAAAAATCAGACCCTATAGAAGTGGGTCAAAAACAGCCGTGAATTACGTTACAAAACCGCGACTTGATAAAATGAATATCTACTATGAACGTGATACGATATATTGCTTTCATGTGTAAATCTGAACACTGCATATGTGTCTTTAAAATGAACAAGCGTCAAATTTTGGTCATAAATTGCATAATGAGAAAGCAGTATCGCTTTGATTTGAACATGTGATGAAATTTTTGGTTGCAAATCTTAATCGCATCGAATTCTACGAAATAAGGTAATTGTCGTGGATCTGTGTGAAAGAAATTGACGATCATTTATAGCTTATAAGGAAGCTATGTTATCCTGCATTATATGAATGCTAACTTGGTATGGATGAAAGCAACTATTTTACTGGGGTCAGCTTGTACTATTGAGTGGTAACTTGCAACGTAATTCACATATTTAAGAAAATTAAAATGACCTAATATTTAAGAAATGTACCTCTTTTCATTAAACTAAAAAAATCAAATCCTGTAAGAGTACTGTAGCAAACTGAAAATAAATGGACCTTTAAAACTGTAAGAGATGAATAATAACACTTTTGAGATTCAACAGCAGCAATTTGCGTCAGTTTTAGATACAGCTTTACAAATACTACTAAATGTACTATGTGCAGGGCATAAAACTCGAATAAAATACAAAAGTCTACTATTTCCTAATAGGCTATAGAATGTTCCAGTCATAAATTATAACAAACATGAGTACAGACTGTTCACTATATGATGAAAATGTTGTAATGTAATTCAAGTCAAAGCTATAACGTAATTCACTTGTACTTCAGTGACTTATTTATTCGGAAAATAAATCAAATTACTTTTAACCCTTTCCAAAAGAACAAATTTTAGACTCCTCCAAATTGAAAGCGTTTGCAGACGGTAATTTCAAATTTGATAAAAATGGCAGAATGGTCTATAAAAGGGTAGAAAACACTACGGGAAAAGGAGAAATTGCAATTTCTCCTTTTCCAACAATGTTTTCAAAATACTTGTACTGCAGACACGTAAAAACCAGGGTTTGTTTGAGAAAGGGTTAACTCTTTACCAAACAACAGAATTTAAGACCAGTCCAATTTGAACGACTTTGCAGACAACAAAATGAATCTGACTTATAAAATGAATTTGGTTATGGGAAGAGTAGAAAACAGCATGGGAAAAGGAGAAAATGCTGGTTACCAACATTTTCCCCTTTTCTCGGACTGTGTTCAAAGAGCCTCTTTGTCAGGGACGTTAAAAGTTGTGATTGTGTGGTAAAGAATCAAAGAAACTCAGTGTAACACAAACTGTCTCTCGTCAATTATTGTTTACTTTTTATAGGCCAAACAACTGCTCAATGATGTTAATTTCTTCCTGTCGGAATTTAAATATGTTTTTCCAATGCGAATTGGTTCGTTTACAGCCATTAATATAGCTTCGGCTGTTATCCAGACTGTGTCTGGCTTACCGGGCCACTTGAAGGGTTTTTTTTTTGCATCAACCATGAACGATACAAAGTATTCTTAGTCACTAGGGTCATAGTGAAAGAAAGTGAATTACGTTACAGCTTTTGTGAATTACGTTATCATATAATTCATACATCACATTCAAATATATCTCTTTTAATTTCTTTAATTCAGACAAGATAGAAGAATACAAATGTCAATCTTAAAAATCGAACATCAAACATGTTATGAGCAGGGATACACACTAATTAAATGATATAAACCAATAATCCTTAAAGTATTCACATCCACCTATGTCAAAAAAGATAAACAGCACCAGTAAATGACATTTACATATGATGTAACTATGAGGTCAGTTTTTACGCCAAAATTAACTCGTGTATTTGAACAGTTTAGTGTTTCGTTCCAGTCATCCTACATTCAGTGTAACGTAATTCACTGTAACGTAATTCACCCCAGCGTCTAAAATGAAATTTGAATCCTTATTATTTAACACAGATAAATGATATCTTGACATATCAGAAAGGCGGACATGGTCTACCCATAGTGGTGTTTAATTTCCTTTCCCATGTTTAGTATCTTAGAAAACATGTGTAACGTAATTCACTAAAAATGTGAAAAATTGAAAATTCTAATTTGAATAAAGTGTGGTTTATTCTTTTTTACGGTAAACCCTAAACATTATTTTAGCTGTTAAATATGATGCTTATAGAAAGAGAAAAAATAAGTTTTGTGCTCTATCTTTCGTATTTCATTTTAATGCAGTGGTGTTACTTTGTATAACGTAATTCACTATGATTTAAGGGACAGTAAACAGACAAAAATATCAAAAGAACTAACAAATGACAAGCTTTATTTCGACTTTGTGCCTCATTGTTTGGCATTTGCGAATAAAATAAACTGTACCTTATTCATATTATGTGGTTTATGTTTGTGCAATTTTTTCCGTTAATATAACCTCTTGTTTGTGACATGGCTTTTTGCTAGTATATGTCTACAATCAGCTTCAAATTTTCAAATTCAAAGTGTTCAGATCTTGGATTTGTACATTTATATTTTTGGCAATATCATTTGGACTATGTGTAACATACAAAAGTAGACTGAAGGGCCTAAATTATCTTTTCATTTGACTGTGACTGGAAATTAAGTCATTGGCGCAACTTAACTGATTTTGGACGTCAACCGTTTTGAAAAAAAAAAACTTTACCATTCAAGTTAGAGTTACATAGCCGTTAGCAAATGCTTTAAATTTTGACAAATCTAAAATCTTATAAAGGATAGAGCAATTATGTATAGTGCAACTTTTATCAAACGACAATATTTTGCACTAGAACAAATTAAAAGAGAATGCAGACGACAGATACATTAAATGTAATGCAAATGAGGATTTTTGTCTATGAAAGGGTAGAAAACACTGTGGGAAAGGAGAAAATGCTGGCTACCAGCACTTCCTCTTTTGCCAATAGCGTTTTCAAAAGCCTTCTTTCCCAGTATCGTAAAACAACAGGGATTGTTTGGAAAAGGATTAAGAGCTCATGTAATCGACAGTTCTGGAATAAAAAGGAGCAGTTACGTGTTAGAAGCGATTGCTTATTTGTTTCACCGAACTGCTTCTTTATCATGAACAATAAAAAAGAATGCCTTTACCTGGCTTCTTACGACCCTGAAGCCTTTTGAAAACATTGTAGGAAAAGCATTGCAAAAACAAAGAATGTTTTTGAAACAGTTAAAAGCTCTTGTAATCGACGGTTCTGAAAAAATAAAACCGAGGCAAAGGAGCAGTGACCTGTAACAAGCCATTGCTTACTTGTTTTTGCCTAACGGCATTTTATCATATGAACAATAAGTAATTTACTTAAACTTTAATATTTTTGTGCCAGTGTGTTATTTGTATTATTACTTTGGGTCGTCTTGAACACTTATGCCTTCAGGATTGACTTTGTACGGTTTTCGGTATCGTCTGATCTTAGATATACACTGTCTATTATGATAATCGCTTTTTTCTGGTAAAGACACCTTTTAATTGAGAGATAAGGTTTTCCTTAATCGCTTGAAATTTTCGATCTATTTATGGGTCAAAAGTACCACTTCGATGTTGGGTTAATTTATGCATGTGATAATGCTGTTTTTCCTAGATAAAAAAATATACAATTTTCATATATTTCAGCCACACGAGGGCTTGTGCGTATATTTGGCGCTGAGAGAACTAATCGTCGTCTTGGTCTCAGAATATGAACACGATATTTTCCGAAGGCAACACTGTAGAAATGGAGAAAATGCTGGTTATCAACATTTTCTCCTTTTTCCACAGTGTTTTCAAATACCTTCAACCTGTTAAACGTAAAAACATGGCTTATCTAGGAAAGGGTCAATCAAAAGTTTTGCTACTAAGGTCGATAGTTCCTCACAAAATGTGAACACGTGCCTTCAAAAACATCAAAACTATTTATCAGACCACAATTAAGGCAATATTAAAACCACAAAACCTACAATTCAATTACCGACATAATAGGGGAGGTCTTACATTATGAACGAAAAATCCGAAGTTAAAACAATAGAGTTAAACTATTCGTAAAAATAATGACATAGCGTGAAAATAATTTGGTTTTGCAACATTATGCAAGCATGATTATAGAGTCAGTATTCATTTATGAATTTAATAGTTTCCCTTTTAATTAATTAATTAATTAATTAACTAATTAACTAATTAAATTTAATTAATTCATTCATTAATTTTCCTGTCACATTACCCCGACTAATTTCTTTAATTTGATTTTTTCTTCAGGACGAGGCTGATACTCATCATTTAGATTACTCAGATTACCCCATACTGAAGAAAATCCAAGAAAATGTAATCGGCCGAGATTTGGTCATAAATACACCGTATGGAAACAGAAACGGTAACTTTACTATAGAAGTTTAAATCTACACGAGTCCTTGTTAATTTGTAGTACTTAACGTTATCACTCCTTTTTCAGTTAATTATTATGATCATTTTTTTCTTTTTTACACAAAGCAATTAGCAAAAAAGATCTCTTTATGCAGATGCAGCAACACAGTTAAGAAAACGAGCTTTAACCCTTTACTCCATAGATACTCACTTCAACACAATGCTTGTAGGAGCCTTTGGAAAACATTGAGGCATAAGGTGAAATTGCTAGTGACGAGCAAATTCATCTTTTGTAACAATGGTTTCTATGCTATCAAAACGTGTCATATACACAGAAGAAACAGTTTCATCCTTGCTGTTATTAGGGGTCCATCAGAGATACCATAGAAATGCTTCATGTGGTAAAGGGTTAAAAAACGACGAGGTTTAATGTATCTGCAAAAATATATCGAAAAAAGTCGGCCCGTGCAGTCGATGCAGGCTGACTTGGATAGAAACCTTTCCCTTTCGGTAGATTTTCTGCATGTTAATTGTTAATTTGTCGTATACAAATGCTTTCAATGTGGCCGAGTTTTTAATTTTGTCATATCCTTAAAAAGCTACGATCAGTACATAAGGCCGGTGTAATGCAGAGAAATGAACCCCCCCTTACAAAATGACCCCCGGGTCATTTTACTACGTAGAGGAATAACCCCGGGTCATTATTCTACGTAGAGAGATGACCCCAGACCGTAGAAAAAGGACCCCCTCTATCTGTAGTAGAATGACCCCCTCATGAAGAGAAAGGACCCCCTAGAGAAATGACCCCCTTTTTTTCCTTGCGGCATTGTTGTTGCTGCTGATGCTGATACTACTACTACTACTATTACTACAACAACAACAACTACTACTACTACTACTACTACTTGTATTCTACTACCCCCTTTTTGCCTTAACATTGTTGTTGCTGCTGATGTTTCTACTACTACTACTACTTCTACTAATACACCTGCTGCTGATGATGCTACTACTTCTTCTACTATTTCTACAACTACTACTGCTTAGTAAGATGGTTAAGATAAGGAAATGGAATCAGAATGTGAAGAATGTGCTCTATCAGAAGGTACACATTCATATAAGTGTGTAGAGGTTGATGGAGACTTTGTTGATAGCATCAGCCCTAACATTAAACTTTCTCGTGATAAAAATACAAACGACGGTATGACGTCGCCATAAACTGCCCCGCTTCCGAAACCCCTATCTATCTCCAGAGCTTGTAGAACCAGACAAGGTACCGCGCTGACATTTTGTAAACTTGTCCAAAAGATATAATATTCACAGCTCCCGAAATTGTTTATTTCTGCCTTAAAGGTGGCCCTTCAGATTTTGGGACGAAACTTTTACAAAAATGCCAAAAAAAAAAATCCTTATACTTTCAAAGCCTTTTAATTTGCGTTCATAAAACCCAAGTAGTCGAAAACCATTCAGTAACACGAGAAATTAGAGATTTATTACGGCCCAGGTTGACACCAACGGGAGACACGTTCTATTTTTAGATTATCAATTCTCTCATTTAAATACAAGAAAACACAAAAGAAGTTTTAAACGTCCGTCCAAATAAGACATTATGGAAAATAATTATTACATGTTTGTTATGTAATGTAATTTAAGCGTTATAAGTCACGTGCCAGTCACTTGACATTCCCACAATGCTTTACTGATTTTTGACGCGAAATCTAAAAATAGCTGAAGACGCTACGTAGCCTTTTAAGGAATACCATCAAAAAACATTTTTTTTTGGAATTTTATGATTCTTAATTATTGATGATTTGTATTGGGTTTTTTTTTTCATATAAATTTCAATGATATTTATATATTTTAATTTGTTGTGATGTGAAAATTCTAAATAGGGTCCGTAAGTCTCGTCACGTGACCGCGAGAGTTCATCACTTCCGGGATCCACCGTAAATTTATCGCCTTTTCATCACAGTATGTGGAGAGATACACGAAGGAATTACGAATGATGAAGTAAGATTTAAAAAGTCAGAGCGATTTGAAAATTTCGGTAGTCGATCATAGAACGATATATGACTATGAATACGCCACAGTAAAGAAGAGATCGTGTTCAGCGCAGGTAAACAGGTTGATGGTTCAACCTACTTTCGGTTTCGTATTCAATAGAATCATGCTTTTTTGAAGGAGTTAAATAAAAACAAGAGCCGTCAGAGACAGGTTATGCTCCCCGAACAAGTGCTTGTCATAAAATATAAGAAATTGATATAAATTCACTTCTTTTATCCTAGAAGAACCTGTTCATGCCCCCCAAAATTTGAAGTGAAAAGGCAATTACTATCTTGGAGATAGCCAACATAAACTTGTAGAGGACAATAAGCCCAATAAGCCCCCTTTAAGCCTCCTTTTCCCATAAGACAGTATTGGATCATTGCAATAAATACAACGGGTGTGTGGTTTGTGGCATTTTTTAATAATAATTAAAAATTCGAAATTTCATAAATTTTTGAGCAGTCATGTATTAAATATTACATAAAACAATTTTTTACATGAAGCCCCCTTTTTCCGAGACGCAGCCTGAAATTGAGAAAAAGGAAGAGAGGTACCTGGGCAATGTTCCAACAAGTTCAGATTTGAAATTTCACAAAGGTTTGAGCACTGATAAAGGAGAACCTAGTGAAAAACAATTTTTTCCATGAAGTCCCCTTTTTTCCGTGATGCAGCCTTAATTTGAGAAACCAGGAAAGACGTATTTACGCACTAATAATTCATAGATTGCAAAAACAAAGGGCACATGTTGAAACTTGTAAAACAAGATATAACCATGAAATGTTGACAAAAACTGAACAAGATATTAGTAAAAATTGCAATTTTGCATTAGGGCCCCTTTTTCATTTTACAAGAAACCCCCTTTTTCCATGACAGAGGGTCAAATTGATAAACACATTAAAGAAACAAGAGCACATGGTGAAACTCTTAAAAAAACAATATAACCATGAAGTTTAATGAAATTTTGACCAAAACTGAATGAAATGTTAGTAAAAATTGGAATCTTGCAAGAAGCCCCCTTTTTCCATGACAGAACGTCAACTAAAAAAATGCCCAGATTAAAAATAGCAAGGGCACATGCTAAGACTTTCCATAAACAATATAACCATGAAGTTTCATGATATTCTGACAAAAACTGAATGAGATATTGGTAAAAATTGCAATTTTGCATTAAGCCCCTTTTTTCCATGACATGGGGTCAAATTGAAAATCCGGGAAAAGTATATCGGCGCATTACCCCAAGGAGTTCATATATGAAGTTTCATCCAATTTGGTCCAAGGGTTGTGGAGAAATCGCTTCGGACGGACGGACGGACAGACGGACGGAAGGACGGACGGACGGAAGGACGGACGGACGGACGGACGGACGGACGGACAGACGGACGGACAGACGAAGCGGCGACTATATGCTCGCCCTTCGGGGAGCATAAAAAGGTGAATCACGTTTCTTTCACAAAACTACAGCTGTGTGATGGCATAAAATGAAAGTAAAAGTACGACACAAGACGTTTAAAAGCAGATATTTATAGATCTATTTGTAATCCGCAATTTGCCGAGGGCGATCGTGCAGCGAGATCTACGTTGAGCCGCTGTTAATTTCAGCCTTAAGTAATATTCAAGTATTTTCAAGACAGCCACTCCAGTATTATGTCTTTAAATATCAAATATAAGAGAGTTCAAATTCAAGATCAGACTGCATGTTCATTGCAGTCTGATCTAGATCGACACTTTGCTGAAAGGTATGTAATTATCTTCTTAGCACAAGACAGAATCTTTGACTGATCCAAATTAAAAGGATTTGCAGATGACAATTAATGCCGTATAGAATAAATAGAGGATATTTGTTTTTTTCGGTGAAAGATCGTGAACACCATCGGTAATATTTTCACTCGTGGCTGCGCCAATCGTGAAAATATTACCGATGGTGTCCACTCGATGAACTAAATTTCGATCTTTCACCGAAAAAAACAAATATTCTATTTATTTCATGCTTTTTACCCTTTCTAGGAGGAGCTTTATCAAAATCCAGTACAGTTCTTTTCCCTTATTCCCCGTGGCGTACCCCTCCCGCATAGCAACGTTACGTCAAGCGCGAGAAATATAAGGTATATGACGTCATATTTCCCATCTGGTTGTTAGGCACGCGCAATTTACCTAGGAAACAAGAACGTGAAAATCGGTATTTTCACTGGTGCTACCAATGTAAGATCGAAAAATGTTTTCACTGCTATTTCTCGATATCCTACCAGAAAGCATGAAATAAAGATCTAGTACTCAAATGATGGAAATTTATTTGAGAGGGTAGAAAATATTATTGGAAAAGGAAAAAAATACTGGTTACCAGCATTTAATCCTTTTCCTACAATGTTTTCAAAAGGCTTTCTCCGGGTCTTTAAAAATCAGGATTGTGTTGTAAAGGATTAATTGTGCTTCAAAAGCCAAGGGTCATTTAAGAAAAATGCAATATGCTCGTTTCACTATGCACACTGAATATTACGGTTGTGCATAGTACTTTGGAAAGATACCAATGACCAACTGCACTAACTTGCACATGAATGAAATGTTTAACCCTTTCTGTACAGAAAACAGTTTATGAAAACAATGTGGAAATAGGAGAAAATGCTGGTAACCAGACCAGCATGTCTTCTTTTTCTTAGGGTATTATCAACCTTTCCAAAAATAAATTTCAACTTTTTAGCCACTCTTACATTTTTGTCTGCTAGTGCTTTCGATTTGTACAAGTCATTTACCCTAGTGCTTTCAAGGAAGAAGCCTTTTGATAACATTGTGGGTAAAGGAGAAAATGCTGGTAACCATCATTTCCTCCCTTTTCCACAATGTTTTCTACTCATTCAAAGACAAATTCCATTCTTCCAGCCCCATTTAAATTGTTGTTTCCTAATGTTTTCAATTGTAAAAGTTTAGGATCTGTCCTGTGATAAAGAATTAAGCAATTTTTGCTTTAGTGAGCTAAAACCTTGTATTAAGAAATACTATACATGTATTTACAAACATCTCTTCCTAATATATTTCAGAGCTTTCTCCTGGTAGAAGAATGACACTAAAAAGGAACCATGATTCCAAGACAACTGCACCTTACAGGATGTTATGTAATGGTGTTCTCATATATGTATAATTGGACATGCAGTCATTTAAACATTTAATTAAAGAAAAATAGTGCTGTATAGTATTAAGATTCTATGTTTACCATCTTTGCACGGCAAAGAAGTTCATGCTAATATTTACCGGTACTGCTCAATAGTTAAAAGGGTATTAAAATCCTAACCGAGAAATGACAATAAATTAAAACAGCATTGCAGTAGACTGCTTTTGAAAATATTGTGATCAAATATGTTGCTCACAGTAAGCAATATCTATTTGCCACAATGTTTTCATCTCATTCTTTCAATTATTTTTCTCCATTTGCCTCAGATTTTATCTAGTGTTAAAAGTAAAGTTAGGTTTCATGACTTTGTTAAATAAAGGACAAGCAATATTTTTGTTTATGTTTAGAACAAAATCCTTAATGCTCCTTGAAGAGTGAAAGCAATATACATGTAGTAAAATTCAGTCATTGACATTGTGTGGAAAAAGAAATTTCGTTACATACAAGTCTTATTAGCTGCACAAAATTAATAGTCCTTTGAAAACATTGTGAGAAATGGCAAATTAAGAAACAATTTTGCATTTTTTAACAATATTTTTTTCTGAAGCAGAAATTTGCTTCATCAAGGGACCCAAATAACATGAGAATAATACAAAAGTGTTTTGTTACTACAAGTGAAATAAAGTTAAATATCTACAAAACTTTTAAGACTTCTCATGTTTTTCTTATTTAATTTTTACCAACTGATAAAACTCTGGACTTCTTCAAATTCAAAGTATTTGCAGACAACTGATTGATTTTGACTCACATTTTACAATTTACCTATTAAAGGGTAGAAAACATTGTGTTGAAAGGAGAAATTGTGAGTTGTCTTTTCACACAATGTTTCCTAAAGTATTTTTCTGCAGGGTTGTTAAAACTCAGAATTTTTTGGTAAAGACTTGCAAGTCATCAAATATATTAGAATTGCTTCTGAAACATATTTGCAGCATGAAACTTCAGAAGCATCCTTGTGAATGTGAAAAAAATTAATCAAGGAGTAGAGCTTGAGTACTCGTTAAATCATGTCAAAAGCAGATATTACTTATAAATTTTGACCAATTTGTCCTTAGGTCAAAATGTTTTCAAAATTAGTCTGCTGCAAGACACAAACAGTTATTTACAGGAGATAGTCCATTGAACCCTTTATCTGCTGGTATAAAATCACTGGGCTATCTCTGGTCCAGCAATACTTGCTAAGCGGAATTAAACAAGGGCTGTATAAGAAGACATGCAACCATTTTAACCTTTTACCATCTAACAAAATTTTCATCATGTCTATTTTGAAAGCATATTTGGAGGATGAACAATTGTAGCCTAAATGATTAGGTTGATGTCTGAAAGGAAACATTGTGAGAAATGTATAAAAAGCTGATGCCCAGCTTTTTTCTCCTCTTCCTTCAATGTTTTCAAAAGCGCTCTGCTTCAGGATAATTAGGAACAAAATTGTTTGGTAAAGGGTTAACTCACAAAACAAAATTTCGACTGGTTCAAGCTGAGAGTATTAGCAGGTGATATGCAGCTGAACTGTTGAAATTTGTCTTTGAATGGGTACAAAACACCGCAGAAAAAATGGTTTCCAATATTTTCTCTTTTTCTCACAATTATTGTCTTGGTTTCCTTCCCCCTGGCTGTTTTGACACAAGCTTTTTTGATAAAGAGCTTACTAGATGCCTACTCTTCTAAGTAGAGGAAAATGCCCTGCAAATCATATCTTGTGGTAGATCTACATGTTGTTGCATGTGCTGTCATTTGGACTGTCATGAACTAATCTTGTGCTTTAGTGGTTTGGCATTTCCACTGAGTCAAAAATAGGTGATGTTTCATGTGGCACTGTACAGGTGTTTTGGACAGTTATTGAGATTTTTTAAGATTTCATGGCCTATCTGCCCTCCTGAAAAAAAAAAAAAAAAAAAAAAAAAACCTGGATAAAGCAATGTAGGCCTATTCAAAAAGACTTTCTGCAGAATATTTCATCATTAGAAACATTACACTTGTAAAGGCTAAATCAAAATGGGCAAGCACAAGTACTGATTCTGAGTATTCAAATAGTCTACAATTCTTTGTTATGGCCCTCAAAGTGCCTTTGACCACTTTAGTTGCTTTTGTGATCAATGTACATCATGACTAGACTGTACAAAGTCTGCAGTCTGATCTCTGATTTATTGATCGCTTTACTAAGACAGTCCAGACAAGGCCAATTTCAAAATTATTCTCACGATCTTATTTATAGAATGAAGCGCGTCTTTGATTTATTCCTTGCTCTTTTAAGGGTTAAGCCTATATATACCTAGTTTCTAAAAATGATGAATTTACCTGAAAATAATTCAACAAAAGATGCAAAATTAGGTTTTGAAGCCAATAATTCACGACCAGTTAAGAATGGCTGTCTGAGGCAATTCAATGAATAAAATGAGGCCGAATAATTCCAATTGTCATTATCGGCATCATTCAATACGGTGCAAAGGAGACTTAGGTGCGAAACTGCACTGGTGCGAAACATATCACCGCAATATGTTTCTAAACGCCCCTGAAGACGCGATCCGAGTGCATTTCTAGAATGAAATGCTAAAAAAATATTATTCTATTGCCATAACTAGGTTAGTTTGACCTTTTTAGATTAGAAATCGACCGAGTACATGTCCATTGCAACGATGTACGAAAACTGGGTTACGGATTTTCGCTGATCTTTACGGTCTGTATTTAAATCACAAAATTATTGCTAAGCATTATTTTAACCCTTACCAGCATCTTTCATCTCCAGTTTTTCTTCTCCAGACCTATTTTTGAGAATTTGAAGAATATACACAACGGTGTAGCGTCACGAATGTCGGTACATGCATAAGCAAAATAGTGGAAAATATCTCAATATGGCAACCGGTGATCCCGGAAGTGCATTTCATCTAAACGAGACTTACTGACCCTATACCCACCTTTAACTACTATGAAAGTTATAACAAAAGTCTACGTAAGTCTTGGACAACCCTCATACGTCTTTTATATGTACTATTGCTACTACTGCCACCACTACTATTACTACTACTTCTACTACTACTACTACTACTACTACTACTACCATACTGGTACATATCTAAAGCATAATATATATATTATTCAGTTTATTTGAACAAGGTTAAGCTTGTTAAACTCAGTGTGAGAAATAGAGGCGGAAAAGTCGCAACACATCCAATCTTGTGTTTATTTCCCCTGCAACACGGAAAAGATTTGAAATTGCACACTATGGCCATTTATGTGAGTTTTCAAATATTGGTAAGTACGTAATGATTATTGATATAAGATTAAATCTGTAGGGATATCTTCATCCATCAGCCTTTTTGTCTGAACGATGAGAGTCCAGAATGTAAGAGCTTTTTTTCTATTGCTATAATAACATGTAAAACATATTTTGCACCAAATTAATTGACATCTAGCTGCCAAACCAATGTCTGTGTCAACTGCGAAATAGTCGGGTCCGGTCTGTGTTCATGTTGCGTCTATAATATTATGGAACAATATTCGTAAATGTCAGGTTAGGGGTAAAGACCCGAGTCATTAGTTTTCGTCGAATATTGATCTAGCGTCATTTTTCTACGTAGAGTATTGACCCCGGGTCATTTTTCTACTTACATTAATGACCCTGGGTCACTTTTCTACGTAGAATATTGACCCGGGTCATTTCTGTACGAAGAATATTGACCCTGGATCATTTTTCTACGTCAAAAAAATTTACAATGGGTCATTTTTTCTACATAGAACATTGCCCTGGCTCATTTTTTCTACATAAAACATTGGACCAGGGTCATGTTTCTTCGTAGAATGATGACCCAGGGTCATATTTCTTCGTAGAATGATGACCCTGTGCAATTTTACTACAAAGAATTAGGACACTTAGGTACGATTCTGTGTTTTAACATCTTCGCTAGCCAAGGTTACGATCACTACGTGGATCTACGCGGATTGCGCCCGATTTCGAGATTCCTGCGATGGGCCCTCTATTGGATGCTGGTTATTTCCCCCCTTTACATCATATTTCTAAAAGCCAATGTAATATCGTTTTACAAACCGCTTACGAATACACATGAAGCGATAAGCAGACATCTACGTGGGTTTCCATGTTTACTTTCTATTCGAAAGGTAGCGAGGTTGTTCTATTTTTATCAAAGATAAAATGCTACCAGCGATTTCATTCGTTGCAGTTAGAGCTGGCTGCATCCAATGAAAAAGCGTATCGGGTGAATGTAAAAATCAAGCTCCATCCGCCAAGGGTAGAGTAACGGTAGTGAATCGTCAGTCTTGGCTTGCGAAGATGGTGTTTAAGGGCTCTAGGTTCTGCTTGCTTTTATAAATGGAAAATTGACCCACACATAAGTAAATTGACAACTGCACAGCCACCGTGCCGTAAGTGCACCGCAAGTCATGCGATTCGAACATAACCGTTGGTAAGATAACAAAAATAAGTCTGAAACCTTGTGAGACGCGACGTCTTACTAGGATTTAAGTTTTTAACAGCATACGTTGTTTGAATAACGGAGGATCTGTGTAACATCATATTACATATCGCGGCATCGCCACCGCAAATTTTGCTAATTTGATTATGTTCACACAGTCGCACATGCAAATATACTCTCTGCATGTTAACATATCTGTAAGGCATTCGCTCTTTACTCTTTCAACAGTACAGACCTGTTTACAGGGCGCTTGTGATACTTGAAAACAGTGTAGACAAAAATCAGAGTTCCAACATGTATATGAGCCCTCTCCTCTGATCAGGGTGTTTTCAATGCTTTTAAAATAAATTTTGTTAGACTGGTCCAAAAGTTTGAAACAGAAGTATCAAAAAGGACCATTTACCCGCTAGAGTTAGTTACTTAGTGTGGAAAGAGTTAAGTAACTACTCGGGTGGTACTAGCATATGTCTCGTCCTGCAAGGGGTCAAATCTCAACGGCAACAAGTCTTTTTTTCGCTAGCGAGCGTTTATCGGTAACTGTTTTTCAACCCACGTTGACGGAAAAATGCATGATTAGTTTTCGGGATTTTCCCATCACCATGGTAACCGGATGTAATGTATTTTCAAATCATGGAGTATCTAAATCACAGATATGTACATACACTTGATTTTACTTTGATTTAGTAAATAATAGATAATTAACAAAATTCTAACACAAACTCCGCGTGGACCCCAAAAGTTTTTTAAAAGTCCTGATGAGGGTTATCGTTAAGATTGCTCTAAATGATGCGAACTCCCTAGGGTGCAAGCAATTAGCCTTGAAAAAGAAAAGAAACGACACACACACAAAAAAAGCAACATCTAGAAGCTTTGCGGTATCAATTAAAACAACTAAGATCCCACCGATACCGCACCGTAAAATGATGTTCATGTCAATAATTATAATGATGTTCATTGCTGTATACCCGGCATTTGTAAATTTATACACATTATAATAATCAGTTTTCAATACAAAAATAGTATTTATCGTTGTAGAACACTTCATATAATATAGACTAAGAAATGGGAAAAAGGAGAAGAAGAAAAAGAAGTAGTAGATGTAGTAGTAGTAGCAGCAGAAGTAGCAGTACTTGAAGTTTTAGTGGTAGTAGTGGTACTAGAAGTAGTTACAGTAGCAGCAGCTGTAGTAGTAGTTGTAGTAGCAATAGTAGTAGAAACATCAGCAGCAACAATAATGTTAAGGCAAAAATGGGGTAAAAGAATACAAGTAGTAGTAGTAGTAGTTGTTGTTGTAATGGTAGTAGTAGTTTCGCTATCAGCAGAAACAACAATGCCGCAAGGGAAAAAAGTGGGGTCATTTCTCTACGGGGGTCCTTTCTCTTCATGAGGGGGTCATTCTACTACAGATAGAGGGGATCCTTTTTCTACGGTCTGGGGTCATTTCTCTACTTAGAATAATGACTCAGGTAATTCCTCTACGTAGTAAAATGACCCGGAGGGTCATTTTGTAAGGGGGGGGGTCATTTTTCTGCATTACACCGACAGTAAAAGAAAGAGACATTCGGACATTAGAGTAAAATGTCGTCTCGGATCAGCCTGCGCAGCCCACGCAGGCTAATATTCTGTTTCGCACAAGTCTACTGTAGGACAAAATCTGTTATCTACTGCAAAGAAATTTCTCGTGATCTGATTGGATAATATGCCCCGAACAGAAATATTATGTACACTGGCAAAATCCACGTAAATGCAATTTCCCTTTCTGGAGCCTCGTATGTATCCGCCAGCAAGACAAACATACCGAGTGTCCTTCAGCATATTATCACTAGTTTCCTTGATGTTTGTCGTTTAAAAGGAAATAATGGATTACTTTTGAAAATAAATGAACAGAGAACTTTAATGTATCATTTGATGTCATTCTAAAACTGTTGTGGGGGTTGAAGTGTGTGTGTGTGGGTGGGGGGGGGGGAAGGTTGAAACGAGCAAATTCAAATTGGAAACAAGGCCCAAGTCATACGTTGTGCATAATGTTAAAAGGGGGGATAATATAATGCCCGTTTGAGGCAACAAATGCTCGTTTACTGTTCCCAACAAATCATAAAAATATATAATTACTTACTTTGAAGCTGTTTAAATCCACGTTTGAATAAAAATACGACGAATATCTCTGGCAATCATATTACTAAATTTATGCACCAAGTTTCATGTTTTACTAAGATTAAGTGACGTCAGTTCCCAGGAACGTCATTTTTTATTGAATTGGGGTACTCAGAAGGGAAATTATAGCTTGACAGCATACTCAATTTTTAAGACCATAAAACGGGGGAACTTTGCATAATACAAGTTGAAATGGTAAAACATTCCTGTATAATAAATTTGTTGTACGGTCAGGTGGTAGGGGACTTGGAAACTTCTTCCCGTTTGTGGCGAACAATATGGCCTCTTGGCCTTCGGTTTGAGGCGACATGATTCAGCACAGCCGCGTCCAAGTTTCCATGTCACCTAAACCTACAACTAATAAATGTAGTCTGAAAGTGATGTCTTTACACTTTACGCAAATATCCCAATGCCCTTTTTCACGTGTTACAGTCCTTAGGGCCTAATACGATTTCATTTATTTTCTATTTCATTTCAGTCGTTTATTGTGACTTTACAGCATCGGGCAGGTAAATATAAATTTGACTGACACTGGTAAAAAGGGGGTTTGTTGTGACTTTACAGCATCGGGCAGGTAAATATAAATTTGACTGACACTGGTAAAAAGGGGGTTTAACACATCTCCGTGATGCATACTACCAAACAAGATATCACATAAACTATGGATTCATGAAATCTATGCAGCATAACAAGCAAAACAACCGTCTAGATCTGGAGGTAGAACGGTCCATTGCCATGCAAAAATTCACAAAAAAGAAAAGAAGTTTCGATTCATGCCAGCCTATCTATGCAAGGGTCGATAGTTTTGGCAGATGCATTTATAAGCCCCTTTTCACGGCACATGCTGGAAGTTGAATCTATCTCTTTTATTATCTTTTATTTCGATCGAGCAAAAGAAAAAATCTTTTGTGTGTCACGTGGAGAGAGAGAGAGAGAGAGAGAGAGAGAGAGAGAGAGACAGACAGACAGAGAGAGAGAGAGAGAGAGAGAGAGAGAGAGAGAGAGATGCATTAGCAGTATTATGACAGGTTTCATGAAATATCCTGCCACTAGACTCGGAGCAGTTAACTTACGATGTCCAACTGCCACTAGACTCGGAGCAGTTAACTTACGATGTCCAACTGCCACTAGACTCGGAGCAGTTAGCTTACAATGTCCAACTGCCACTAGACTCGGAGCAGTTCACTTACAATGTCCAACTGCCTTTAGACTCGGAGCAGTTCCCTTACAATGTCCAACTGCCACTAGACTCGGAGCAGTTAACTTACAATGTCCAACTGCCACTAGACTCGGAGCAGTTAACTTACAATGTCCAACTAAATGACGAAAAGAAAATAAATCTTTAGCTGCTAAGCATGACTCACTGAGCTTTTGCGGACAGTATGGATCAAGATCAGACTGCACAGAACGTGCAATAAGGAGAATATTTTCCCCCCAAAAGATAATTTCAAAATAGCAAAATTTGGGTTTTTACTGTCGACCTACAAATTTCGTTTTCACATATTTATCATTATAAGGGTTAAAGTGTTTTTAATAATTGATTGTGTCTGCACGAAAGGGTTCATAAGGGGACAAAAGTGATGTGGGTCAAAACAGTTTGCTTTTGGCGAATGTTCTAGAGTATTTAATGATCAGGTCAAAAGGAATATTGTGTTTATTTCAGATCGCTGTCTTTCATAGAAAACTACATACAAAAACATGTGTACCCGACATACGCCAACACACATTCAACAACAGGACACAATGCACGTCAGACAGGCAAATTCCGGGAGGAGGCAAGGTAAACAAGTTAAAATTTCATTCTTCCAATACAGTTGAGTATATATATATTTTTTTTTAACACGCAATTAAAGATTCCAAAATTAATCTGAGAGAAATACTGTCTAGAAAGTTGTGCATAAAATTCAATAGTGGTATATGTATTTCATGTCAAACTATATAAAATTGTTCCGCATTTACTAGATGTAAGCTAGTCTGTTCTGTGTAAACCATTATACATTGCAAATAACAATGGCGAATGTACATGTTTTATTTTCTTAATTATTTTCACTTTTGTCATGCTAAATAAGTAAAATTAAACTCTTAAGCCGAGAGTAAAAACCTAAATTTTGTTATGGCAAAGGGTTTTCTGAGGGTGCAGGGGGGGGGGGGGGGAGGAGGTCCTCATCGGACAGTGCAGATCCAAGATCAGACTGCACTTTGTGTGCAGTCTGATCTTGGTCTACACTTCCGCAAAAGGTCAGTGAGTGGTGCTTGGCAGCCTATAGATAAATGCATGTTGAATTCATCTCTTCAAAAAAGAACACACATAATAAGGTTTCTCCTAGTTGAAAGCATTTGCACGCGATATGATGTGACTCCAATAATTGGATTTCTTTGCTCGTTTCGTTGTATTGAAGTTAACACCGATTTAACAGCTCAGATCACATCATGGCAGTGAGTGCACCTATGCAGGTATTATCTGGCATTCTCACACTGGTACACATAGCTTTCTTTCCAAGTCACTAATTCCTCACATGCATCAGAGGTGAGAGGCGAAAAGAGGCCAGAAAGAAAGTTTGCCTAAACCGAGTATCGAATCAGTTACTTTATCCATAGCTACGCAGCCGAACAACCAGCATTTAACAGGTTGGAACAAAATTAGAAAAGGAAATAAATACTGGTTACACGCATTATCTCCTTTTTTCCAAGATGTTTTCAAAAGCTTTTTTTGTGTGATCGTTATGTTAAAGTTGAAAAAAAAATGTTGTCACATTATGATCCACAGAGCCATAGTCAAACATTGCGTCAATGCAAGCAAGGATGATGTCATCATATTTACTGGAAGTGGGACCACTTCCGGTATGCACAAATTGGCCTGGGCCTTAAGGATAAATCAACCTAATGTCGCAAAAGAGACGGTATGTATAGAAACTGTGTTTATTGGAAGAAAAAAAGAGAGAGTCTTATTTCTACCTTGATGAAGCAAAATGTAGAAAGCGTAATTTTAACTCCTACAATTCTCAAACTTTACTAACATATGTGGTGTCAACCCTAAGAATAGACAGTATGCTTGTAGATTTACCGTAAATTTTCACCAAGGTAAAAATTTCAAAATTTTCTTCTGGTTTGGATTTTATAATAATGTTTCGTGTTAGTTTATAATTTATTGTGGATTTTTCCAGGTTGTTATGATAGGACCCTATGAACATCACTCAAACATTTTGCCTTGGAGAGAGTATGGGACAAAGGTCAGTAAGTCGTTCTCCTCCGAAAATTGCTGCCTTATCACCGGTTTTTTAGAAAAAGATACATGAAAAAAAAAAAAATAGAGTATTGAATTCTGTACGAATCAATCTATGAATAAGATGAATGGAGTTAACAGAATCAAAGTACTGAAAGTACTCATGGAAGGCGATTTTAGAATTAGATTGAGTAAATGAAGAAATCGTTCCCCCTGGTCTGAAGGTGCGTTCAATTTGGATGTGACCAAAAGTTTCTCATCATGTGCAGAGTGAAATAGTCAACAAAACTCAATACTATTTAAGGTGAAACAGTTAAACAAAAAGAAGAACAGAAACAAAGCTTCTTTTTTTTTAAATTTAATTTGAAAGAAGTATCATTTTCTAGTAACGTGAATCGAGTACCACAACAAAATAAATATATGTAAAGGTAGTTGGAACAAGTAAACAGTATATTTGTGAATAAACAGCTCAATCTCAAGCAGGATGCCAATACTCTTTCGCACACAATGACGACTTTTGACTACATTGGAGAGAAGCAGCTTGAAAATATTGTGGCAAAAGTAGGAAACAATTGAATACTAAGTGTTACATTCTTATCCCAGTGCTTTGTCTCCATTCAGACCTGTCAAACAGGCTCGCAAAGAGACTAGGAAGTTTAACCCATTACCACACAATCCCTACTTTTGACGCCCCTGAGAAAGAAGCCTTTTGAAAACACTGTAGGAAAAGGAGAAAATGCTGGTAACCAGCATTTTCTCCTTTTCCCACAGTGTTTTCTACCCTTCCCAGAACCAATTTCAATTTTTCAGTCACCTTTATATTGTCGTCTGCAAATGCTTTCATTGTGAACCAGTCTAAAATTTTGTCGTGTGGTAAAGAGTTAACTTTGAACTGCATAAGAAAGAAAATGTGGCTTTTATTGCATAATATTTCAAGGGACCAAAACAAAAATCTCATATTTTTCTTATATTTTCAAAACATCAAAAAAAGTAATAATAGCTTGTAAAGATCTTTCTGATATTATTTTTAATTGTATGCCCCTGTAGTATGATGAACATTGAAAGTATATTTAATACTTCAGCTAGAGTATATTCTCATACTGTTAAATTTGTTTAATCCAGAGAATACTTCTAAGACAAATTTAGGGACAATACAACTTGTATAA
The DNA here is from genome assembly GCA_943736015.1 of Tridacna crocea. Taxonomy (NCBI): domain Eukaryota; kingdom Metazoa; phylum Mollusca; class Bivalvia; order Cardiida; family Cardiidae; genus Tridacna; species Tridacna crocea. The sequence goes on from OX031070.1 coordinate 30,300,827, forward strand.
AGAGAAATTAATGGCCCTTGAATCAAAACTTAATCCATAGCCAACTAGCCCGATTTTTAGAGTTGTTCGGTATATTTTTGAAAACACTGTGTCCAAAGGTAAAAATGCTTGCGACAAGCATTTTCATCTCTGCTGATGCTTTGAATTGCAAATAAGGGAAAGTAAAAAAAGCTCAAAATCTTATACTTGATGATGATTTTTAAAAAGAAAACATGAGTACATGTATTTAGCCAACAACTTGCACACTATGTCAAAGGAATCTACAGATATACACTGGTACATTGCAACACAATGCTTTCCTCATGTAATCCAAATAGTGTCTCTTTCCAACAATGTTTATATTCATCCTTTCAGTACCTTTTCCACTTTTTTACCGTTTTTTGAAATTGTCTGTTGAAATCTGGGACAATTTAATTTTTGTCTGCTTGTAACTAATTCATTAAACAACAAAATTTTAGACTGATCTAAATTTAAAGCACTTGCAGACAACAAAATAAAAGCAACTCAAAAATTAAAGTTTTCTTTCAGGCAAGGCGGAAAACACCGTGGAAAAAGGAGAAATTACTGGTAACCAGCATTTTATCATTTTCCAACATTGTTTTCAAAAGCTTTCTATCTCAGGGTCGTGAAAATCAGGGATGATTTGGTAAAGGGTTAATTGGTTAAAGAACAGGCAAATATAGTAAGATACAGCATGTAAACATAAAGGTAGTGGCAAAAATATAATGAACATGTACCAAAAAGTAATCAAGTGAAAATATATACACAAAAACCTGACTAGCCAGACGATGTGCATGTAAAATATCAATTTATCACTCTATCTATATAAAAAGAATTTAGTCTTGAAAAGATTTGCAAACAAGAAATGAACTTTTGCTCAAACTGTGCAGTAGCCTTTTGAAGAAAGAAAACATGGTGACCAATGGAGTAAATACCCATTACAAGCACTGTCTCGTATACCCAAAATGTTTCCAAAAGCATTCTACCTCAAGTCTATAAAAAAGCAGGATTTTTCTGATAAAAGATTAACTTATCTTTACATTCCTTTTCTTTTGCATTAAATATCACTATTCACATGTATTAGTACAAGTCAAGACTCTGAATACATTCCAAAATGGACTGTTATTTGTTATTAGCTTTGAATCTTTTTGCATCATTCTGATTATTAACCTTTCCTCTCATATACTTGCATTATATAAGAGGCTTTTAAAAACATTATGGAAAATGAGAAAATGTATCATAGTGTTTCCAAATTTTTCCAAATATGAGCACGATTTGTCTTTTCCCCCCCCCCCCAACATTTAAATTGGAAGAGTCCAAAACTGTCATCTGTCCAGAAGTGAGTACTATTGCGAAACATTTCCCTATGTAATTCTTAGTCAAGTTGTCGAAAGGATCTTCTTTTGTAGAGATTAGTCTGGGTCTGCACTGCTGTAGTCTAGTGCTTTACGTAGTGGCTCTTAATGATGGTGTACTTGTTTTCTGCCTTGTATGCCTGCAACTCCCATTCTACTTGGGAGGATGGCTCCTGGCAAGTCTGAAAAAAATGCCATTGAAATTTGAAAAAAAAAAAAAGAATTTACTTTTGAAAATCAAACAAACAAGTTAGTATGAAAATCCCACAAAAAAATACTCTGGGCTTCCCTTCTCCACTTTTACTCGGGAGGATGGCTCCTGGCAAGTCTGAAAAAAAAAAGGCCATTGAAATTTAAAAAAAAAAAGAATTTACTTTTGAAAATCAAACAAACTAGTTAGTATGAAATTCCCACACAAAAGAAATATTCTGGGCTATTTTTCACACATAATTTGTGTTAGTAGCAGTTAACATTACAAAACAACAATATTTTAGGTTTGCCCAAATCAAAAGCATTTGCAGACCAAAAAATAAAAGTATCTGAAAATTTGAAATTTGTTTTGTGAAGGGTAGAAAACATTGTGAGAATGAGGGTTACCAGCATTTTCTCCTTTTCCCATATTGTTTTCTAAAAGCTTCTTTCTCAGGGTCGTCAAAAGTAGGGGATTCTGTGGTAATGGGTTAACTATGTTTCCCAATAATCAGCTGCAATATGCAATGTAAGGATTTTCTGAAGTATCTCTGCACTTTTCTTGATCTATGCCCATAGAAATTAGAATTTTTGGTGAAAATGGAAATATATAATTTGAGTCACAGTTACTTTGAGAATTTTAAAGAATCACAGTGGTTCTATTATTTTCAATAGCAAATGACTGAGTAAACAAGTGAGTCAAGATAGCCCTATTTCAGTCTCCTGAAAAAGAATGTTGAATTATCATCAATGCCGATACACCAATAAGAATGTCCCAACATGTTAGTAAACAAACGGCATAAGATCAATCTTTTTCCAGATCTTACGTTAGGCCATGCAAGGTCTGAAAGAGATTAACTCATTACCCAAATGACAATATTTTAGGCTTATCCAAATTGAAAGCATTTGCAGACCAAAAAGAAAAGTGAATGAAAATTTGAACGTTGTTTTGTGAAGGGTAGGAAATATTGTGGGAAAAGGAGAAAATGCGACTTACCAGCATTTTCTCCTTTTCCCACAATGTTTTCAAAAGGCTTGTTTCCAAAGGTCGTCAAAAGTAGGGATTGCGTGGTAATGGGTTAACTTGAGGACAGTACTGTCGAAAGTTTAATAATCCTTTTACATCTTAGTGATTCTGTTAAAGATACTGAGAGCCTGGTTGTGACATTGCTTTTCTGGGCTTTGTCAAATAGAACTTCATGAGCAACATGTAAATGTGCTTGTGCTAATGGTGAACAGACACACAATAGTCAAAATACTCATGTACCAACCCATCACAATTGTTCACCATGAGCACAAGGGATAACCTGGGAAATCTAGAATGGATTTAATACCTTAATTTCAGTCTTTGTTTTGGTTGACACTGACATCTCGTCTCTGTATGTACTGACAACAACAATTGTTAGCTGTATGTATTGACCCATTAGGTTCTTTGAACTCATTTCCCTCCACTCCCTCCAGAGTGACACCTTTAACCCTTTACCAAACAACGAAATTTTAGACTGGTCCAAATTGAAAGCACCTGCAGACTACAAAATTAACATAACTCAAAAATTGCAATTTGTTTCCCGCAGGGTAGAAAACATTGTTGGAAAGGGAGAAAATGCTGGTTACCAGCATTTTCTCCTTTCCCCACAATGTTTTCAAAAGGCTTCTATCTCAGGGTCGTAAAAACCAGGGATTATTTGGTAAAAGGTTAAGTCATCTGTGCCGTCTTGAGATCTTAAACTGGCTTGACCTGGACGTCTGTCCCTCTGACCTGCACAATCTTCACAATCTCTTCCTAAAACAGATACAAAGAAATTTAACCAAATCATAGCCATACAAAAATCTGAACAGTATTTAACTTAACATTCTTCTTTCATCAAAGACGCATATTGTAGATTGATGCAACATCAAGTTATTGTCCAAAGAATTGAAGAGGGCCTTGATTGTCTAAAATTACCCACCTTACTGTTGAGCATTTTTTTCTTTAACAAAAACGTTTTTCAAAATCTTTTCAAGGGTCAATATTACCTCTTATGGTGCTGATTTCCCAGAATAGACTATTCTTGATTTGCTGTTTAACATATTTGCTTCCGAATTTCAGTCACTGTAAAATTTGCCAACAGTGCAGACCAACATCAGACTGAATGGCTATGCAGGTTGATCATTGGTCTACACTATTAGCAAATATGACCAATGTTGCAATAGGCAAGATAGGGGTTAAGGCTTCCCGTTAAGCTCAGCCCGCATTTCTTTAGCTTAACTGTTTTATCCCACTTGAAAACATCATGCTAACACATACAAACCAGGTTTAACCCCTTTACCCATTGACAACATTCTAGCCTTGTCCAAATTGAAAGGAGTTGCAGAGAACAATTTCAATCTCATTATCTGAATCAAATGCTGCAATTGTCCTTTGACATAGTAGAAAATATTGTGGGAAAAGGAGGCTTCTTTCCTTGGGGTGTCAAAACTCATCACTGAGTGGTAAAAGGTTAAAGAATGCTTCACATCTTTTGTAGATGATAAAATATTGGTTTTAATGTTCAATCAAGGATCATAATCATTTGAGACAAATCTCCCTGACTGTGGCAATTGTTAAAAGCTAAAGTAGTCCGGACAGACATACATGTATCTAAAATGGTTTGCATTCTGCATCAACTCAACAGTGCCACTGGTTACCTTTAACTCTTAAGACTACCAAACAATCCCGACTTTCAACGATCCTGAGAAAGAAGCCTTTTGAAAATATTTTAGGAAAAGTAGAAAGTGTGGGTAACCATCATTATCTCCTTTTCTCACAATGTTTTCTATTCTTCCCTAAACAACTTTCAATTTTTGAGCCACATTTATTATGTCATCAGCACATGCTTTCAATTTGGATCACTCTAAAATTTTGTTGTTTGGGAAAGAGTTAACTCATTTCCAAATGACAAAATTTTAGACTTGTTCAAATCGAAAGCACTTGCAGACGACAAAATAAAGGTGACTGAAAAATTGAAACTTGTTCTTAAAAGGGTAGAAAACACTGTGGGAAAAGGAGAAAACGCCGGTTACCAGCATTTTCTCCTTTTCCTATAGTGTTTTCAAAAGGCTTCTTTCTCAGGGGCGTCAAAAGTAGGGACTGTGTGGTAATGGGTTAAGGACACATGCTGTGCAGCTTTTTTATCTATGCAAACACAATTTTCAAAAAACCTTTTATATCAGATTTGACTCTTTACCACACAACAAAATTCAGACCGATCAAAATTGAAAGAAATTCCAAGAGACATAGACAATGTGGCACAAGTAAAAAGATTTGTCAGTAAAGGATAAGAACACATTATGGGAAAAGAAGAAAACATTGGTTACCAGCATTTTCTCCTTTTCCCACAATGTTTTCAAAAGCTTTCTTTCCTTCGGTTTTGAATGCACATTCATTTTTTTTTTCAATATTAATGTTTAACCCTTTTCTCTACAGAAGCAGGTATCAATTTTGCAAGATACTTGCCAGCTAAATTGAATGAATCTACTAAATATTATGTCAATATGTCAATTAACTTCAAAAACTTTAATACCATGACACTTTTTGTATACTTGGACAACCTGGTTCAAAATCAACCTTCACTGTACAACAGCTGCAATTGACTGAGCCAATTTAAAGATTCAAATGCATATATATATGTTAGATCCAGGTTGACAGCATTAAAGTCAAAATTAACTATATGAAAGGGGAAGAATAGATCACCATTTTATATTTTTCAAACATTTCAATATACTTTCACCTTAGGGCTGCAAAATCCTAGTGCTGAAAGGTAAGTTTAAAAGAATAGAAAGGTGTAAGATTTATTACACAAATGCAAACCATGTAAACTCACGTTAGGAGAATGGGCCGAAATTGTAATGGGACGAAATTGTTATCGGTCGAAATTTCCAGTCACTGTAAGGACTGTTGACATTTGGGATTCGTTAAATATTCTTCTTATTCAACTAGTTATGGCAGCAAATGAAATACAAATCATTCAGATTTATATACTAATGTAGCCTTCTGAAACACAGGCGTATAGCTTTCCAGAACTTACAATCAAACTGGCGACTGTAAACTTTATAAACAACCACTGACCTACTTCGTTTCTCAACAATACTTAAGGAAGGGCGTAATGTCCTTCACGTTTAAAACAAAAACACATTTCAAAAAAGAAAAAAATACATTGAACTTTACCTTTGCAGCCTTGGGTTTGTTCAGATCAAATTGTGACTTGCTTGCCTTGCGTTTCACTCGCCGCAGTTTCAAAGCTGTGGTGTGGATGAAAAAGTCACGTTGCGCGTATGAATAAATTAGGTTACTAGCTATTCAACACTTCAGACATTCAAGCAAATTTTTGCTGAAAATGTAAATGCCTTGAAAAATAAACGTGTAACAACCAATATTTTTTTAGGTAAGAATATTAATGATGCGTTTTTAACGAAAGCTATTTTTAATGTGAACATGGGTCCAAGTGACATATCATTCATAAAATAGTGCCCGATTGGTAATCGTAACATCTCGGCCAATTTGATGGCTCTCAACACCTGAGTAATGCCGAATGGCTAGATTCGTCCGCATTCATATAGAAAAATATAGGATCGTGTCGACAAGTAAACCTTTTGCCTGCAAGCTACTTGACATTCTAGCATTTTTTCCGTTATTCTAAAATGTTAAACCCTTATTTTGCTGTTTCAAAATATTTTGAAGGAAAATATATATCTTTATCGGACAGTGTAGATCAAAGAACAGATCGCACGTTCCTTGCAGTCTTTTCTTTATCTGTGCCGTCCGTGATAGCTCCATGTCTTTGCCTGAAAATGTTATCACTGAGTACCCCTATCTCTTTGGTTATAGAGAATAGTATGAAGATATGATGACAAACATAGAATTTATAAAATTATAAGACTTATCAGTATTATTCCTTTTTTTGTTTGTTTAAAAGCTTATTCGGCTGAAGGACAACCCGGAAACTGGTTTGGTTGATTTGATACACCTTCAAGAAGAATTAAAAGTAAGAAGCCCTACAATTTAATCAGTATTATTGAAGCACATAAGAAATACGCAAAATCTCATTGCCGAGCCATCTATCAAACAATGCGGTGTTTTAACAATTTTACGGAAACGGCTTTTTGAAAACATTGTGGGTAATGGAGGAAAAGCTGGTTACCAGCAGTTTCTCATTTTCAAACAATGCTTTCTATCCTTTCTAAGACAAATACTCCTGTTTGAAGAAAAGTTTAATGTGACATCTGCAAACGATTTTAAAACGGACAAGTCCAACATATTTATCATTTAATAAAGGGGTTTAGTTACGTACTTGTTTGGTAAAGCTACATTGCAATATATTTTCGCTACCTGGGAATTCAAATGATCTTCCTTTAAACTACAAAAGAGTGACCACTCAGATAGTGTTTGCTGTGTTTTTCTAGAGGTTGCCCTTGGCACTTTGATATCGGTAGAATTGCATTGGCTCCGTGATCATATTTCGCGGAACTCTTGACCAATGAATATACACATCACTAGAACGAAAGGATTTACAGTGTGTAAATCAAATGACTGTTTAACTTTATCATTTCAGATGTGGAAAGAAAAACGACGCCACATTTTAGTTTGTATCTCTGCTGCTAGTAATGTCACGGGAATCATAACTGACGTCAACGCCGTGTCCTCGATTGCTCACAAATATGGCGCCTTTGTTGCTTTCGATTATGCCGCAGGAGGTATTTAAAATTCATATTTCTCTTTTTGATACATTAGAACCATGATCTGACAGAACAAAATCTTACATAATTTCATGATGAAAGTCATCACATAACCAAAGGTCCATAAATCTATTTTGTTTAACAACTGGTTGAATCATGGAGTAGAAATACATGTATCTTTGGACACGCAGAAAATTTACCAAAGCACACTGTGTCGACCAGGTCAGTCTGCACAGTCAGTCTGCGAAGTGTGCACAGCAGTGTGCGCAGGCTGACTTGGGTCGATATTTTTGCAGATCCTTTCAAGTCCCCTTTCCACGGAGCATGACACGAGTTTTTTATCCATTGTTTTTGTTTTTAGGGTTAGCCTATTATTGTTAATCTGTATCCAACTATAACCATGGCAACTGATGTTCTGTTCTGTTTCTTCTGTAAAGATCTAACTTCTCTTGCAGCCCTATCTTAGTCTTCACTCCTCGATACCAATTTAGTTGTTTAAGCTTAGTTTTACTCTTTTAATTTCAACTCCTGGATCTTTTTGTGGATTATTTCTATTCAAGAGAAAAATGAAGATCTTTACAGGTGCCTTAACAAAATTTCAGGACGCATAACCGGAATCAATGTGTTATTTCGCAAGGACAAGTAGTTCGTTTAACCCAGTCATATAACAGTGGACAGTATCAAAGAAAAATTGAGCCGTGCTCTCGCTCAAGAGGGGTTTAATGTATTGTTGCGAGCCGAGGGTAGCAGCAAGACTTTCCTCCTTATATAGCAGCAAACTCGCCACTAGGCCTGTCGTGGCTTCGCTCGAGTTTGCTTCAACAAAGCTATAAACTAAAGTCTAGGCTTTGTGACGAGGGGAGTAAAAAAGGGGGTGAACTTCAGACAAACAAAAGATTTAAAAGTACTAAGAAAAAGGGCAAATTTCTACTTGTGACAGGGAGTCAAGACAAAAGAAGAAGCCATGTCTCAGTTAACAACTTTATCCTGTGGATAAATAAACTTTAATAAACTTAAGGTAGTAATAATAAATAGTGTGGCATTTAACCAATGACTAGTTACAAGTGTACAATAAAATCAATGGACGGCTGACTCAGATTTAAGTATAAAGGTCTACATATTCTTAGTATAGTGAATTCAACAATTTATCATTGCGCACAGCAGTGATCAAGGAAACAGTCAATGACATATGGTAAATATATGATAACAGTTACTGTAAAATGAGTATTCAGTACTTAATGTTAAGTAACTTAAAAATATAATTCTGATAATATACTTAAACTTAAGTCTAAATAAAAAAACTGAAAATATCCCCTCTTCAAGAAAGAAATAATTAAAGAAGATAATTAGAATTATGCTTTTGGACTTTAAATGTTTTTAAAACAAAAATGTAAAAGAAAAAAAAAAAAAAAAATGATCAAAAGATTCCTGAGTGTACCTAACAAAAGAAAAATCTGAAGTTATCTGGGATTTCCAGGGGCCTGCTTATATACTCAAAATTTCCTATCCCCCGAAACCCGTAAGTTTTTGTCTCCGGGATCAGCGATCCCACACTCTAATGTTCTGGGAATCTCAGACCCCAGAATTAATCAGAGTGGGATCACGTGATCCCCGAACATGAAATAGCTGGGAAGATGCCGCTGATAGAAATCGATATCGGCCATTTTGATTTTTACCAATAAAAATCAAAGGGGTCAATAACTTTAAACAACAAAAACAATCCTTTCTTAAATGAAAAGTACAGTACAATTATCATCAAAATGTTAGGAAATGAATAAATTACATGACTGTCATATTTAGACAAATTTTGCAACTACCTAATAATTAAAATCGTAGGGTAAAATAGTGTTGACAGATTTGACTTTCAAAACAGTTTTGACGGTCACAACTGAGTGCACTCAACACATACATATCCCAGCATTCACTCTCCAACATGGATGGCAATGAAAACAAATACACATGTATCTGCTACATTACAATGCACATGGAGTTAACCAGATCGCAAACTGGATGAAATAGGCATGAAATAGCAGGTAACCACTTGGTTTTTGCAGACAATGGTTGGCAAACTTCAAAACTTCGTGAACTGTGAAATAATGACAACTGACACTAGGCAATTGAAAACAGCTGATTTACGATCGCTGAAAAATTGTGTCACAAGAAACTGGGTCATTACATTACCCCCCTCCAGGGTCGATTAAGTTCCATCTAACGACCCTAAAAAAGGATCAATAATCCAGTTTATAAGGCACAATTTCCAACATAGACTATATGAACATGACTAAGAAGTACTATGATAATAGCGCTTAATCAAACATATGTGAAAACAACTCGCATGCAATAAATATAATACTAGGTTAATAGCATCAACAGAACTATGTGTGAAAATGACTCACATGTAATAAATATAATGCTATATTAACAGCACTGAATTAAATATATGTGAAAACGACTCACATGCAATAAGGAAATAATGCTATGCTTACAGCACCCACTGAAAATATATGTGAAAACGACTCACATATAATAAATATCATAATGCTATGTTAACAGCACTGAATTAAATATCTGTGAAAACGACTCACATGCAATACGGAAATAATGCTATGCTTACAGCACCCAATGAAAATATATGTGAAAACGACTCACATATAATAAATATAATGCTATGCTTACAGCACCCAATTAAATATATGTGAAAACGACTCACATATAATACAAAAATATATGTGAAAACGACTCACATACAATATGAAAAGGCAATACCATTTCTATATGGACAATTTCAAGTAAATGGCATATAGTACCATGTAATATGTGCAAATACAATACTTTCAAGTGTGAACTTTAACTTCAACTATCTCTCTCACTCTTTCTCACTAATACCTTTTCTTTCTATCTACCTCACTGTCTCTTAGCCTACTTTTGTACATCTCTCTCTCTCTCTCTCTCTCTCTCTCTCAACCTTAACAGTTACAACATTTTAGAAAACTTAACTATGAGCAGTATTTAAAATTTATAAGTAAAACCTGTACTGCATAGTTACGACTTTTGACGACCCTGCTGTTATAGTAATGGAAATCATTGTGAAAAAGGATAACATGCTTATTATAAGCAGTTGTTCATTTCCAAAATGTTTTCCGTACATTCACAAACACATATTTTTCCTATCCTTCAAGTACTTGTCAAGTTTGAAATGCAAAAATCTTTGGTAGGTCTAAAATGGCATAAATAGTAATGGGTTAACTAAAATAGCTTAACATTAAATATCACTTGTTCCGGAATGTTAATACATCACTTAAAACTGTAATCACTAATAATTAATATGTTCACAACTTAGCTGGTATAGAACTTCCTGAGTAACACTTTAAATTGAAAATTTAAATTCACTGAACGCTCACTTTTTCTTTCCGTATTCTTTGACACTGTTCTCTGTATAGGATTTCCCTAACACTGATTTCATACTTCTTGCGTTCTCCTTTGCATCTTTTCTTTCTCTCAACAGTCTCTTGATTTCCTCCCTTTCCTTTCTTTCTGCTTCTCTTCGCCGGTCTTCTCTCCTCTGGTCTGCTTCTCTGTCCTTCCTACGTTCTTCTTCCCTACGCCTCTCCATTTCATTCCAACGTTCCTCTCTTCTCCTCTCCTCCCTCAAGCTCTCTTCCAAAACATTCCTCATCCTGTTTAAGGCATCTGTTACCTTACTTAGGGAGCAGGACATTTCGACTAGTGCCTTTTCCGTTTTTTCTTGTTTTTCCGTGTTTCTTGTCATCTGGCTGGATAGGTTTTGAATAGAGGCTGTTAATGAGTTGAGTGCCAGTAAATTTGATTCGTAAATTGTCTCATCTCCTGTAGTTTTTCGTTTCTTATTGGTCGGTCCGCATTTGTTGTGTTCGTCAACTGCTTTTTCTCTGTCACCTTTGCTATTTTCTTTCTCTGCCATGTTATTTTTCTCCTCCTCTGCTTTCCTCTTCTTGTTTGTGTCGGATAATGAAGAGATGCCGGTGAGCTCTGCAAGATCGTCTTTTGACATTAGCTGTGACCAAAGGTCTTCTACTTCTTCATCTTCTTCAGTTTGCTTGTCTGGCTCAGTTCCTTCGTAGACCAGTCCTTTCATATCAACAGTATTCAGCCTTAGCGGCGTCTCTGCTAGAGTTGACCTGGTTGGCCTCACAGCTGCACTGCAAAAGCTTGGCACTGGTGATGGATGCTCAACAACAGGTGCTGTCACAGGCTGAATTGTGACTTCGCTTGTCACTGGAATCATCAAAGGGTGTGCAGTGAAGATTGGACTGAGGGTTCCCTCAGCTCTTTGATGTGTCAAGGAAACCTCAGGATGAATTGGTTGTTGAGGGAAGGAAAGAATTGTCCCACTCTTCACTGTTCTACATGGTTCCGGTGTAGCTAGGAGACGGTAATCCGGGGAAGACAGTGGCGTAGCTCTGGACGACACACCTGGAAGTGGTAGACAGCCAGTCGATTTCAGTCGTGTTTCTATCATAGGGCTGTGCTGCAGGGGTGATGATCCAAATCCAGAGCCGGTCCCTGTATACTGTCTCAAACCTATGGCCATTGTTGGGCTGAAAGTAGACTGAAAGTCTGGCCTTCCCACTAGCTGTGTTGTACAGTTGCCAACGGTAGGTTGCTCTGGTATCTGGTTATATCCCTGACTCGATGCTCCTGTACTTGGTTTCTCCCCTACCACCTCTGCGGCGACATGTGGCACATTGACAGCAGTGGTCTGTTTGCATGGCACATCCAGAGTCTGCCTCTTCAGGAAAAACAGGGCACTTTCTTCCTGTGAGAACTTCATCAGCTCTGCCTCTCCTATCTTATATGGTACCGGGCTTTGGACCTGCCACTCCTCGTGGTTAACAATCCCACGGGTCCTTGCCATGGTCACGTGCCTTGAATAATGCCTGGTGTGATGATCCATTTGTTGTTTAGTCTGGCATTTAAACATGCATAGACGGCAGTAGAAAGGCACCCTATCCCTACTGACGTGTGTCTTCAGAACATGGTCCTCCATTGGCCCTAGCTCCCCAACTCTTCTTTCTCCTGTCAGTTGGTGGCAAACTAAACACATGTATGCTCTCCCCCTCTTCTTTGCTCTCTCTATCGCCTCTTTCCCGAATAGCAGTTCCATCATGCTGGAGTTCATCTTATTGCTAAAAAGAGAAATTTTGTACCTCGAGATTAATACCTAGCATCTAATTACCCTCGACTAGTTTCCTTTGATCACTGCGTGTATACCTTAATACGCGCGCTCAGTGTGAACATGTACCTTAAGACGCACCAAATTCAACGACTTTTAGACTGGTCTTTAATTCGAGATTGCTTTTGGACACTACAGAGGTTATTCCACAAATTAACCCTAACGTTACACTTCTTGTGGACGGCTCTTTAGGTATGGAATATACTTCTAACACTCATATTGTTCATTTCCATCATTTCCCGCTACTTTACTGAAATCCCATTTGAAACTTCTCAGCAGTACTTCTACCAAAACAGCGTTCCCAACGCCAACATTGTAGAATCCCTGTACTCTTTCGTCTTCCTAACTTTACCTCACAACACTCAATACCTCTCCAGCAACTCTTTACTTTGTTAGATCTGTACTTCCATCACCTCTCAAATTACCATTAGATCCCCATGATCTTCAACCTCTGCTCTAAGTGGTCCCAAACCTGCAAACTCTTACCTCTGCAAGGGTAAACTGCTCAGTTTTCTCTGGTCGGTACACTTTAATTAAAGACTGTAACTTACCTAAAACCACGTAGGTTTAGAAGACTCTGAGCCCTTGCTCAGTGCAAAGAAATAATACAGAGATAGGAACATATCGAATGGACAATGAACGTAACCTTTTGATTCTCAGCGTCGAAAGGAAATTACGACAAGTTTAATCTTATAATCTTCCGTCGGCTGTATGTTTAATGCATAGCCGTACTTCTAAATCCTTAGAATTACTGATTATTCTGTGTTTCAAACTGCTTCTTTGCTTTCACTAACCATCTGGGTGGCTGAACACCCTCGTATGGTTTAAGCTTATTATGATGTATAGGTCTTTCAGTTCCTGTTCTATCCAGCTGCAAGACAAAGTCTATTCCCGATAACTTCCTCTTTATTAGAAAAGGACCTTCATAAACATGCTCAAGTTTCGGTGAGACACCAACTTTTCTCGTCTCCATGAGGCACCAGACAATGTCTCCCTGATTAAACTTATTAAAGGCCACCTTGGAGTCATAAAGATCTTTACTCCGCTTGGCTGATGCTGACATATGCTTACGAGCGATTTCGTGTGCATGTTGTATTTTTGTCCTCAGGGTGTCGACATAGTCACCATAGGAGGTAATTTTTTCTCCATTGGAAGAAATAGTGCTGCCAAACACTAATTCTGCTGGTAATCTAACCTCCCGTCCAATGGTCAAAAGATGAGGGGTCATCTTGGTAGACTCGTTAGGCGTTGCTCGATAAGCCCCTGCAAGGCAACCAAGGTGCAAATCCCAATCCTTTTGTTCTCCGCATAGATATGCCTTAATCATTCGCAGTAAGGTCCTGTTGAAACGTTCAACTTGCCCATTTCCTCGTGGATTTCTAACGCTCGTTCGCGTTTTTCGAACCTCTAGCATTCTACAAAGTTCTTGAAAAATCTTGCTCTCAAAGGTTCTCCCTTGGTCGCTATGAATAGCAAGAGGGCACCCCCACCTAGAGATAACTTCGTTCAAAAGCTTCTGGGCACAGACCTCTGCTGACATATCACAAACTGGAACTATTTCCACATTTTTAGTGAAATGGTCTGTAAATAAAAGAATGTACCTATGCCCTCTGTCTGTGACAGGGAATGGCCCTAGGTAGTCAGTAGCAATCCGGTCACCTGGTGCTCCAACTCGTAAGCTACCCATAGGTGCTCGTGGTGTTTTGGCAGGTTTCTTATCAGCTGCGCAGGTATCGCATCTCTGAATATAAAGATTCACATCATCTTTCAGGGAGTACCAGTAAAATCTTTGTAGGATCATCTCTCTTGTCTTTTTGCGCCCTAAATGACCAGATACCAAGGAATCGTGCATCTGGAAAAGAATTTCTTTCCTCAATGATGTAGGTACTACAAATTGTAGAAACTCTCCAGTTCCATCATGTTTTAGAAACTTTTTCATCAATATGCCACCTTGTATTACAAGTAAATCCCAGAGTATCCAGTAGTGCCGTGTCGCTGGACTGCATGTAACCATATCTTGGCTAGTCGGTCTCTTATCTTTCAATTTTGCATTAATGATTGGACCAATGTCTGAGTCCTCTCTCTGTAGCTTTTGCAAATCTTCTGCTGACCTAGTATTAGCCCAGAATGTTAAAAGATTGCTCTGTTGAGGCTCTGATGGGTGTGAGGCACCTTGAGACGACGGTCCTGGTTTGGGTTTCTCTTTAAGGCACTTCACTCCTATCATTTCTTCACTGCTTGATCCTGTAATATGTGTCTGCTCTTCCTGTGCTGTTATTATCTCCTTGTAAAGTTCTGAATGCATCATTTCTTGGGCTCTCTTAACACATTTTTTACACGGGCCACATTTCAATGGTTCACTGGTATCTTGATTGGGGCACTCACAATCTTTGGGGTTCTCACATCTGGATAAAGCGTCGCAATGACCTTGTTTCTTTCCTGGCCTATACTCAATGGCAAAGTCATACTGACTCAATATTTCCAACCATCTCGCAATTTTCCCCCTTGGTTCTTTCAGACGAAAGAGCCAAACTAGTGCCTGGTGGTCACTTCTCACCCTGAAACGCCTACCAAGCAAGTATTGTCTAAAATACTCAATGAAATAACGGACTGCCAGAAGTTCCTTCTCTGTAATGCAGTAATTTCTTTCTGCTTTGTTCAGGGATCTACTGGCATATGCAATAACCTTCTCATGGTCACCCTGAAATTGGTGAAGAATACCACCAATACCTATGTCAGAGGCATCGACATCAAGGATAAACTCTCCACCCTCATTTAATGGATATCCCATTATATCTGTGCTTAACAAGGCTTTCTTCATCTCTGCAAAGGCTGTTTCACAGGCCACAGACCACACAAATTTCTTACCCTTTTTTGTAAGATCTACCATGGGCCTTACCATACTGGCAAAATCCTTTACATACCTTCTATAGTAGGAGCCCATGGCCACAAACTGCTTCACTTGCTTTGCAGTCTTAGGTCTTGGCCAAGAAATAATCTTTGAGATGTTGGTTGGGCTGGGCTGTACACCTTTCCCAGAAACAACATGACCTAGGAAGACCACTTCCTTCTGGAGCATGCGACATTTTTCTGGTTTAAGTTTCAGACCAGCCGCCTGAATTCGTTCTAGCACTTCTTCTACCCTTGCCAAGTGTTCTTCAAAGGTCTTACCAAAAACAATTACGTCATCTATGTAGATGAGACAAGTGATCCACTGCAAACCTCGAAGAGCCATTTCCATAGTACGTTGGAAAGTAGAGGCAGCATTATTATGACCAAAAGGCATGCGGGTCATTTCGAAGTGTCCATATTTACAAACAAAAGCACTCTTTGGTATATCCTCCTGTTTCAGCGGGATTTGAAAATAGTCACTTGTTAAGTCAAAAGTGCTGAATAGTTGGGAACCAGCCACTGCATCAAGGCAGTCCTGTATTCTGGGCAGAGGAAAACCATCAGGTTTGACTAACTCATTAACCTTACGATAGTCAACGCATGGTCGGACTCCTCCGTCTTTCTTCTTGACTAGTACTATTGGGCTGGCCCAAGGTGAAGTGCTCTCTCTTATAACACCTTTGGCCATAAGGTCTTCTATAGCTTTCTTTTCATCTGCTGCATAGGCCATAGGCACGCGCCTTGGTGGTTGCTTCACGGGTTCTGCACCCTCTGTCTTAATGGCATGAGATGTTAAGTGGGTCAATCCCAAATCCCATTCATCCCGTGAGAAGCTCTCTTTGAACCTATGCAGGAGCTGGGCTACTCTTTGTTTCTGATCGCCGCTTAACTCTTTGGTTGTTTCATTGTATAATGTGGTCAGGTGACTTGGAACTTCAGGGTTTGCCACTTGAGTTTTTCTGACTGTAATATTGGAGATTGGGGGCTGTGTCCCCTCTGAAAAGAACTTAACTCTTCTTACCATTGTTTGGTTTTCTTCTTCGTTTATGTCCTCTTTACTTGAAATTACTAAAGGTATACCATCTATTGGTTCCGCGTTACCGATGACAGCATCCTGTTTAATTGAGATAGCAGTAGGAAAAGGATTGAGTATTCTTACCTTGCTTGTACATGCTTCATTTAGGTTCACAAGTGTGTTTGCCATTTGCAATGGATACTGTTCCTTGAAATGTTCTGTAGGTTCGACCATATAATCAGTCTCACAAGAGAAGTCGTCATACTCCTGTCTCTCAGGGAAAACATCAATGACACACTCGCTTTGTGCTGGTATGATAAAATGGTCTGCAGCTGTCACCTTTCTTACCCTATTTGCTACACCTACTTGAATGATGGGGACTTTTTTTTTGTTGATTTCAAGAATGCCCTTACTCATCAGTAAATCAGTAGGCCCATATCTACCATTTTGTAGTATGTCAACCCCTAGGAGACCATCATCATCAATTTCAGCCACTATGGCTTCTACTTGCATTTCTACAGGACCTAGCTTAATGACAAACATTCCCTTTCCCCTTTCTAGAATACTTACTCCGCTGGCACCCACCAGCTTTGAAGTCTTTGTTAGTATTGGTCTATCATCTGGCTTCATTGCTTCGAACATTCTCGTGGAGATTATAGTTTTAGATGCTCCAGTATCGGCAGTAAACAACAGTGGGTAGCCCTGGACTGTTCCTCGTATGTATATGCCATCAGGTAACTTTCTTGTAACTTTAATTGATTTTATAACATTGTTTCCATCTGAAACTTCATTTTTTGACTGGCCCTTATTAGACACATAGGCTTCTCTGCGGCCGCCAGAGATAGCCTTCTCTAGTTTAAAGAATGAGTCTGTTGCTGTTGTGCTGGTTGCTGGTGAAGTACATTTCTTTTGGACTTTTCCGTATCAAATCTGGACCTATCAGTTTTGGGACAGTCTCTTACAATATGCCCAAATTCTTTGCAACCAAAGCATTGGACCTTTTTCCTTCCTGAAAAACCTGCGGTTTCATGAGATTGTTTTTTCTTACCTTCAAACTGGTTCCTCAGATGACTTACAAGACTTTGTACCAAGTCCCTAGTTTCTGTAAGAACTTTCATTGAGTCATTCTGCACTATTGAAGTAGGACTACCTTGCCCTTCCTTCTGACAAGCACTGGTTGTCTTCTTAGACTGAGTCTTTTCAGTCTTGGTTGGTACTCTTAATGCTCTGTGGCTTTCTTCTGTTTCATCTATTTCTTCGCTATCGCTTATACAGTCAAATTCTTCACTGGTTCTCCTTGCGTAACGCTTAAATCTCTTTTCATTGTTTGTTTCGTGTGAATTCCTTCGTCTGGTATGAATGAAGTTCACCGCATGATATACTGCCTCGTCAATGTCATTGGGCTCCTTGTGAAATTCTATCTCGAATCTGGCCTCATTGTCTTTCATGCCGTCTAAGAATCTTCGTACCAGGTCTTCTCGCTTGGTTCTAAAATCTCGGTTTCTGTACGCCTTGGCATAAAGGCGTTTTAGGTCTGCAGCAAACTCTTCCACGGTCTCATCGGCCCTTTGAATCCTTGAACTAAACTTAGCTGCAAAAGATTTCTCTGTTTCGACTACTCTAAACCTGCTGTTAATCTCTTCAACTAACTCCTCATAATGGCTTAGTATACCTTTTGGTAGTTGTGAATAAACAAACTCACCTGCCTTACCTTGCAGTTTTGGTAATAGATTATCTAGCTTTGCCTCGTTGTTCCACTTTCTTCTTTCTGCTATGGCTTCAAAGCGGTTGAACCAAATGTTCCAATCTTCTTTGCCATTAAATGGTGGAATTTTTAGACCGTAGTTCTCAGGTGATGACTTTCTTCTTGCTATTGGTGTATATGTGTATCTCGATCTAGGGACTAAAGGTGCATCATCTACAAACGGTCTTCTCCCATGACCAAAATTTGCATCCCTGCTTGATCTTCTGTCATCCCTAGTAGTGCCATAATAAGTGACCTGGGGTTGTCCCCCTTCATGAAACTGACTGGAATACCTACTTCTATTGTCCTGGAACTGACTGTAACCTGTACCCTCATTTGTAAAGTTATACCTTTTCGCTATCAAGTCTCTACTGTTCTCTTGAGGAAATAAACCATTAAATGAAGAAAATTGGTTATCTTGGTTACGAGAAGGATCATTCGCCCAGGAATGGGTCTCAGATTGTCTGTCTGCATTAGTAATGCCTATGTGAGATCTAGCCAGGGGGTCAGAGTAATTATGTGTGTAGGTGTCTACATCAAAGGACCCGGATTGCCCATTCATACTACCAGTGATTTGCGTCGCATTGGTTTGTGGTTCTACAGTTTGACCAGAATTACTAGTTGTTAGGTTATTAACTACACGGAACCCAGGGTTCTGGTCTGTATTTCTGTTTGCAGCTGGTTGAGTAGAACTTGCATGTTGTATGTTACCTGCATTATGCGATGAAGATGTTTGGTACTCATGTCTTATATCATGTAATGCTGATAAGACTTGCTCAAGTGTGCCAGTTATGTTTTCTTGTCTTGTGTGCATATTTAAGTGTTCCTGCTGTAAACCACTAATAGCACTGGTTAAACCAGCTATAGTGTTCTGCATGTTAAACTGTGCAGTGTTCTGCATGTTGAACTGTGAATAAGGATAGGTACTCTGAGAAACAGTTGTGTTTTCTTGTAGGCCTGTAGGATTACTAATAGTGTAAGGTGTACTTTCCCAGTGTTGATTGTAAGGCCTCTCAATGCCACTTAACTTAAAGGGATCAAACCTGGACTGATTCCCATATAAGCAGTTGCGTGTGTTGCCATTTGATATATCAGGAAATGACTTTGTGCGGAGACTCAGTAATGATGTTGCAGCCGTGAATTGTGGATCAGTCTGTAATGTTGAGGCACCACCAATTGAAGAATGCCCTATTTGCCTCTGATCACTGGAGAACTGGACATCACTTTGGTCTCCACAACCTTGGGTTTCCATAACTACAGTTTCTGTTTGAATGTCTTCGCTGCTCATGGTTCGAATCTCTGGACCTGAATGTATAATTCAGATCCCACCTCTGCCACCAATAACTGTGTT
The DNA here is from genome assembly GCA_943736015.1 of Tridacna crocea. Taxonomy (NCBI): domain Eukaryota; kingdom Metazoa; phylum Mollusca; class Bivalvia; order Cardiida; family Cardiidae; genus Tridacna; species Tridacna crocea. Next base: position 30,320,279 of record OX031070.1, read on the forward strand.
GCGAGCCGAGGGTAGCAGCAAGACTTTCCTGCTTATATAGCAGCAAACTCGCCACTAGGCCTGTCGTGGCTTCGCTCGAGTTTGCTTCAACAAAGCTCTAAACTAAAGTCTAGGCTTTGTGACGAGGGGAGTAAAAAAGGGGGTGAACTTCAGACAAACAAAAGATTTAAAAGTACTAAGAAAAAGGACAAATTTCTACTTGTGACAGGGAGTCAAGACAAAAGAAGAAGCCATGTCTCAGTTAACAACTTTATCCTGTGGATAAATAAACTTTAATAAACTTAAGGTAGTAATAATAAATAGTGTGGCATTTAACCAATGACTAGTTACAAGTGTACAATAAAATCAATGGACGGCTGACTCAGATTTAAGTATAAAGGTCTACATATTCTTAGTATAGTGAATTCAACAATTTATCATTGCGCACAGCAGTGATCAAGGAAACAGTCAATGACATATGGTAAATATATGATAACAGTTACTGTAAAATGAGTATTCAGTACTTAATGTTAAGTAACTTAAAAATATAATTCTGATAATATACTTAAACTTAAGTCTAAATAAAAAAACTGAAAATATCCCCTCTTCAAGAAAGAAATAATTAAAGAAGATAATTAGAATTATGCTTTTGGACTTTAAATGTTTTTAAAACAAAAATTTAAAAGAAAATAAAAAAAATGATCAAAAGATTCCTGAGTGTACCTAACAAAAGAAAAATCTGAAGTTATCTGGGATTTCCAGGGGCCTGCTTATATACTAAAAAATTCCTATCCCCCGAACCCCGTAAGTTTTTGTCTCCGGGATCAGCGATCCCACACTCTAATGTTCTGGGAATCTCAGACCCCAGAATTAATCAGAGTGGGATCACGTGATCCCCGAACATGAAATAGCTGGGAAGATGCCGCTGATAGAAATCGATATCGGCCATTTTGATTTTTACCAATAAAAATCAAAGGGGTCAATAACTTTAAACAACAAAAACAATCCTTTCTTAAATGAAAAGTACAGTACAATTATCATCAAAATGTTAGGAAATGAATAAATTACATGACTGTCATATTTAGACAAATTTTGCAACTACCTAATAATTAAAATCGTAGGGTAAAATAGTGTTGACAGATTTGACTTTCAAAACAGTTTTGACGGTCACAACTGAGTGCACTCAACACATACATATCCAAGCATTCACTCTCCAACATGGATGGCAATGAAAACAAATACACATGTATCTGCTACATTACAATGCACATGGAGTTAACCAGATCGCAAACTGGATGAAATAGGCATGAAATAGCAGGTAACCACTTGGTTTTTGCAGACAATGGTTGGCAAACTTCAAAACTTCGTGAACTGTGAAATAATGACAACTGACACTAGGCAATTGAAAACAGCTGATTTACGATCGCTGAAAAATTGTGTCACAAGAAACTGGGTCATTACATTATTTTTGTGAATTTTTATACCCAGCAAGTCATTATGTAAATATTAATCCTTAAAATTCATTTTGTCAAACAACCAACTGAATCAGAGGGTAGAAAGGTCCCTCATCGTGCAGAAAATTGACCAATTGAAAAAAGTTTCAACTCAGGTCAGCCTATTTTTGCTGCATAAAAATAAGAGATCCTTTGATGTCCTATTCCAAGATCTTTCAAAAGTATTAAACTTGAGAGGAATGGAGAACAAGTGAAAAAACAAAAGGAACTGAAGATCGCGGTAACCTACACAAAAAACTAATGAATAATTATGATAATCACTTGGGAGAATTGCCTGACGTAGGCAACCTGCTCGTTGATTTATATCCTTTTAATTTTCCAGAAAGTGATTTTAGTACTGGGGGAGTTAACTAACACCATTCTTCTATCCTTAATGCCCGAAGTATACCGAATGGATATTTTCATTCCAGGATAAGTCCCAGGCAATAGCAATTACCATGTTGCCTTTTGTCTTTCGCGTTGTGGCAAAGCTGAACGTATGAATCAGATCAGACTGTAGGTTTTGTGCAGTCTGATCTTGATCTACACTAGCATCAAAGGTAACTATAGAAGTGGAAGGCGCTTTGGGGGTTATGCAACTAACACTTAATATCATTTCTTTCCAGGGCCATATCTGAAGATCGACATGAATCCAAATAAAACGGCGTAAGTGATTGTAAACTTTCTTTCTTTTTTGTACTTCATAAACTTCATAACTTAGGACTAATGTCTCAATAGGTTCTATCAGTTATCACAAGTCATAACTTAGGACTAATGTCTCAATAGGTTATATCAGTCACCACAAGTCATAACTTAGGACTAATGTCTCAATAGGTTATATCAGTCACCACAAGTCATAACTTAGGACTAATGTCTCAATAGGTTATATCAGTTACCACAAATCATGCAACGAAAATATATTATGTGTAATGTACATGTTTGTTGTGGCACAGCACAATGTTGTTGGAGTAAGTATTAGTATTTATTATACCCCCCAAAACTCTGTTTGGGGGGTATATAGGAGTCGGCTTGTCGGTCGGTCGGTCGGTCCGTCCGTCCGTCGGTCTGTCGGTTGGTCGGTCTGTAGCTTTTTGTCCCGCTCTACTTCTCATAAACTACTGGACGAATTTTAATCAAACTTCACAGGTAAACTCAAGCAGAGATGTACATATGAAATGTTGGTTATGGTTCATTGATTTTTCACTGAGTTATGGTCCTTTCATGAAATTTCCTGTCCGCTCTTTTTCTCATCAACTATTGGACAGATTTGGTTCAAACTAAACAAATAGATTCAGTATTAAGTAGAGATGTGCATTACCTATTTTGGTTATGGTTTATTTAGGTTTCATAGAGTTATGGCCCTTTGATGATTCTGGACAATTTTTTTTTGTCTGCTCTATTTCTCAGTATCTACTAGATGGATTTTAGTCAAACTTCATGGGAAGTTTCATTATGAAGTCAAGACGTGCATATTGTAATTTAGTTACAGCTGAATGATTGTCAAAGGAGTTACTGCCCTTTCATGAATGTCTTTGTCTGCTCTGTTTCTCAATAACTGCTGGATAGATGAGAAGTTTTATTATGAGGTAAAGATGCGCATATTATAATTTAGTTACAGTTGAATGATTTTCACAGGAGTTATGGCCCTTTTATGATTTTTCTTTTCTCTGCTCAATTTCTCAGTATGTATTGGATGGGTTGTAGTTAAACTTCATGGGAAGTTTAAGCATGAAGCTAAGATGTGCATATTATTATTTGGTTATGGTTGAATGATTTTCAAAGCAATAATGGCCCTTTCATTAATTTTTTTGTCCACTCTATTTCTCAATAACTACTCAACAGATTTCAATTGTCAGCTCTATTTCTCAGTATCTACTGGACAGTTTCCAGTCAAACTTCATGCGAAATTTCATTATGAAATGAAGATGTATTATTATAATGTGTTATGGTTGATTGATTTTCAGTCTGAGGTCGAGATGTGCATATTACAATTTGTTTATGCTTGAATGATTTTCCAATTACTTACGGCCCTTTTATATTTTTTTTGTCCACTCCATTTTGCAATAACTGCTGAGCAGATTTCTAACAAACCTCAAGGAAGTTACCCTATAAAAAAAATACATGTATGTGCATATCATAAACTTGTTTACAGTTTAATAATTTTCCATTGACAGGTTTCCCTTTGTTTCTCTTTTTTTCCAAATAGTCCTTTTTTTAAATCTTTTTTTTTTTATACTAAACCATGCTTCATTCTGTTACAAAGAGATGTTTTGTGACAAGGAGCTGGGGGGGGTATGATCACGTTTAGTGATAGCTCTAGTTGTATTTTGTTTGAATGGTGTTTTACGCCGCTTTCAACATTTTTTCAGTCATATCACGGCAACAGCTCACATATTCATGTTTCCTAGGTTTCACCAGTTCTAGGCTAGGCTCTGAAGTGTCTTGCCCAAGGACACTCCTGTGAATAAACCAAGTTGAACCAGCGAGGATCGAACCCGGGACCTCCAGGCCAGGAGTCCCGCACGTTACCACTGAGCCACACAGGACCCTACTATTTATTGTAATAACTGTTAAGAGTTACCAACCGAACGTAAATTAACGACCAAACCTAGCTACCGACCCACCTTACCTGAAAACTTTGTCTTACAAACAAAATCTCTTTGTCCCATAAGTATTTGTTACTTTATAAAACCGGTACGTAAGTTCAACCAGTTTTGCAGCCAATGGTTGAAGCCCCCTTTTTGTAATTTCAATGCTCATATCTACGGAAAAATCTCTGGATATCGGAAAGGGTGCATTCAAGACCAAACTGTACGATCTCTACTGTCTAATCTTGGATCTGTAGTGTCCGCAAAACATTGTAAGACACAACCAACTAAGAATTTTATTCTGATTATTCTACAGGTACAAAGACGCCGTTATCTTGAGCCCACACAAATTTGTTGGTGGCCCTGGAACACCAGGTACTTGATCTACCACATAACTCATTACCCTACTAATACCCTACCAATACTTTATTAGTAAATAAAGGCCTCTGGCCCATAATACAACAAAATATACATATTTATACAGAAATACATTAGGTTGTGTCCCTCGATTAATAAAATGAAATAGAGGTGATCTGTTTTTTTTTCTTTTACACTGTCAGTTTTGTTCACCCACCTTTTGACACACATTTCAGACGCAATTGAATAGATAGTAATGATAAAAAAAGTCATAATACAAATAGCATTATTTGACATAAAAAAATTGGACCTGTCCGCGTTGAGATCATTAGCAGACGGTAGTGCTTGAATAATAGACTTTATCTTATGATACGGTGAAAATATGGTAAAAATATTGTGGCAAGGGGGAAAATTCTTAAATACTAGTACTACTGAACGACAATATTTTAAGCTTGTCCAAATCGAAAGCATTTACAGACAACAAACTAAAAGTGACTGAAAATTTAAAATTTGTTTTGTGAAGAGTAAAAAACACTGTGGGAAAAGGAGAAAATGATGGTTACCGGCATTTTCTCCTTTTTCTGCAATGGTTTTAAAAGGCTTCTTTCACAGGGTCGTCAAAAGTAACGATAGTGTGTATCAGATTTTCAACGTTTTCTAGTATATATTGGAGAGAGAGAGAGAGAGAGAGAGAGAGAGAGAGAGAGAGAGAGAGGGTGAGATACGTGATATTAGTGAGCACGTTTACTGGGATAGAGAAGCAGCAAAAGTTCTTCATATCATTTGACAGACAGCTCGAATTATTTCTGTACTTTGTAGGTATTCTTATTGCGAAGAAATGGATTTTTAAGAATTCAGTGCCAGACAAAGTGGGTGGCGGAACAGTCAGATATGTAAGTACAAGTAATTCATAATACATAAGTGTATGAAATATAGCTTTGACACAGCCTACAACTGACAACACTACTATAAAGAGAAACAGTAAAAAGCGAATAAGCATTTCACCCCTCTGGTATTACTTTTCTGTACTGTCAGATTGATGAATGAACTATGTCATAAAATGCCAATGACTTTAATCAATTCTAGGTCAATTTAGGTCCGGTCAGAACTTCAAATTGTTAAAAGACCGAATACACTGCCCGGCATTTTGGCAAATTAACTACATAATGAACTGTTCTGTTATATGAACTATTCATTTTTTTAACATTAATAACAAACAAAACATTCATGAATCACCCTGGATCGTTGCCTCCCGGAAACACAATTGGTACCAGCCCCATAGTTCCTCGATATTTACCAACGATTTTAAAAGACATTTTAATCAGATACTGAATATTCTTTATTTGAAAGTGATACGAATTCTGACTTGCCAAACCAAATAGATTGGCAGATCAGAAATTGCGTTACTTTCTCATTCCAGCATGAGACTAAATCCACAAGTCAGAGTGGTTGATGAAAAGTGTCCCAGGGTCTGTAATTACCAACGGATAGTGTCCCAGGGTCGGTAATAAACAAAGAATAGTGTCGAGGGGTCTATAATTACCAACGAACAGTGTCCCAGGGTCTGTAATTACCAACGAATAGTGTCCCAGGGTCTGTAATTACCAACGGATAGTGTCCCAGGGTCGGTAATTACCAACGAATAGTGTCCCAGGGTCTATAAACACCAACGAACAGTGTCCCAGGGTCTGTAATTACCAACGAACAGTGCCCCAGGGTCTGTAATTACCAGCGAACAGTGTTCCAGGGTCTGTAATTACCATCGAATAGTGTCCCAGGGTCTGTAATTACCAACGAATTATCTCCCAGGGTCTGTAATTACCAACGGATAGTGTCCCAGGGTCTGTAATTACCAACGGATAGGGTCCCAGGGTCTGTAATTACCAACGAATAGGGTCCCAGGGTCTGTAATTACCAACGGATAGGGTCCCAGGGTCTGTAATTACCAACGGATAGTGTCCCAGGGTCTGTAATTACCAACGGATAGTGTCCCAGGGTCTGTAATTACCAAACAATAGTGTCCAAGGGTCTGTAATTACCAAACAATAGTGTCCCAGGGTCTATAATTACCAAACAATAGTGTCCAAGGGTCAATACAATACAATACAATACAATTCTTTATTGCCTCCTAATCAGAAGATATTGCATGGTACATTTAAAGTCAACAGATTTGAGAAAAGTGCAGGTGAACCGTGATTTAGTGAGTGCAATATAAACATGACAGACATATATTTTAGGAATGAAAGTTAAACATTACAAGCACAGGGAAAAAAATGTATTGACAATCACATGTTTGACAAAAATGCAGATCGTACCTCCAGTTTCTTGACAGGTATGATATTGATTTTCTTAGAAGATTTCAATGCAGCGAACAATGTATTTGAAACAGGCTTTTAGAAATTCTAGTTCAACGCTGCGATCTAAGAATGGTGGAAGCGCAGCACCCATAATGCGTAACGACCAGCTGAAGCTCTCCAGAGAGTCGAGCTCGTCCGCTATTGTATTGCCGAATGTCGACCTCATCTCTCTTGAGAACTCCGCACGCACCGTTTCGGTTGCAGTGCACTCTGCCAGAAGATGCACCGTTGCTTCCAAATAATGGGCACTGCATTTTTCACATGTCGCATTGATAAATTGAATCGATTGAACCCAAAGCTTGGCCACGGTATTTTGAATAAGTCTAAAACTACTTCGGTTTGAAGTTTTGTATACTATGCTGGGTTCAATTTCTGGCTGTAGCACTTGGAAGAATGCAAATTCTGGGTTTGCGGATACCCGTGCCTCCCATAGGTTTTGTTCGCACGTCTTTATAGCAGTCCCAACCAAGCGTTTCCATGTAAGTTTGCCGACTAAAGCGTTGTTACAGAAATAGTCATTCAATAGCGATGTCAAATTGTATTTAGTCAGTACTTGGCAGATGTTGGGTATAAAACCAAGTGAAACAGAGTTTTTATCCGTTAAATACATAACATACTTGGCTGTAAAGATTTCTTTTGTAATGCAGGTTTCGGGTAGACATAATATTTGATAGAGAAACATAAGTTTCTTATAATCAATTTCACTCTTTATACGGAATATTCCAAACATCGACTCGGCCATATCAGACCGCGTCCTGGTCTCAAACCCCTGAACTTTTTTTGCAAAGAAATGTTGAAAAATAGCTAAGCTCTGTCCGTCTTTTACTGACATGTTATTGCATAATTCTGCCCCGTATAAAAGTGTCGGGCGTACTATTTTAGCATATAGGCTTGCAGAAACAAGTGGATTTATACCTTCAGGATGAAGACCCTAGCCAGCCATTGCAAACAGTGCATTACGAGCTTTCTGTATGCGATTATCTATGCTACGGCTTATTCTAAGTGATGACTCGTGGATAATACCAAGATGTAACATGGTTTTAACTTGAGTTAAAAAATGATTTCCGAACATAATTCCTGTCTTAGGTATGTTACGTTTAGTGCTAAAAACAATGACATTTGATTTGGAAACGTTGATTTTGATCTTCCATGTTTGGCAGTAGTTATAAACAATGTCTACCATTTTCTGTAGATTCAGAGGAGATAAAGATAACATCGAAATATCATCAGCGAATGTAGGGTTGCTCACGGAAATTGACATTATTTTACATCCGAGATCGCTATCTTGTAACAGTGAGACAAGCTCGTTAATATAAACAAGATATGAAAACGTAGAAAAGACCCCTCTCTGACGGACGCCGCGGACAACGTTAAACGGTAGTGATGTCATGTTGGAATAACGTACCACGCACTGTAGGCCGGTATATTCGGCTTTTATTATTCGAAGGAATTTACCCACGAATCCCAAACGTCCAAGCTTAATCAGTAACGAAGTATGTCTGACTGAGTCAAATGCTCCCTTTTGATCCATGCTAGCGACGTAAACGTCGCTGGAGCGCTCGACGTTATAATAAACGGTTTCTTGCAAGTTAAATGACGTAGTGATACAACTCAATTGTTTTTGGAACCTTTGTTGTTGTCGACAAGGAAATTCTATTTTAGTGGCTGACATACAGTACACTCCTCGCGGATTTTGCTCAAGTCCGCGAGCCGCGATGGACCAATTTGTCCGCGGCAAATCTGCTGTACAGGTATCGGCCGCGGAAACGCGGCGGACGTGACACCGCGGCCTCAGAAAATATCGGGCAACTTCACAGCAGGAGGTAAACGCGGTGGATCGCGGCGACTGTGCGAGGGATTGCGGGGGAAAATTCGCCAGGATGACTGTAAATTTTTATACATAAATATCTGTAATTTTCCCCACTGTTTTGGGAACCAGAAACTAATTCTTCCATTACGACCGCAACATTTTCGTACCTTTAAATGCGGATATAAGCTTTGCCAACAGGGATTACTTAAGTTAGGATGCCACGAAACGTTATATATCATTTTAATCAGCTATTCGCTAAGTTACAAATTTGTAGGCCTATCCCATATTTAGTGTTAGCGATATGAAATTTCGAATTTCGGATTAAAAGTGCAATTTCATGCTGGATTCCAAACACCGAAAACCAAAGTTACTACTTCTTGATTGTTTGTGACTCACAAGCGTGTCCTTAAAAGAGGAAAAACTCCGACTGGAATCCCAATTAATAACTTAACCCATAGAGCGCCGAAAATCCATAACATAATCTATAATTTAATTTGAAAAAAAAAAGAAACCCACGAACAATGAAAAAATTATGCTACCCTGTACGTGTATATTATCACACTGTTTATCCTCATTTTCTCAGTCTCTGGATGTAAGGAAACCAAAGGGTAACGAATAGAACTGTACATATATTCAGCTTTTTCAAAATGCAGGCAGGATCGTCAGAAAAACAAAACATCGGTCCACATTCTGAACTAAAATGATCCTCTTGTTCTCTTAACCCTTTCCCAAATGACAAATTTTAGACTCTTCCAAACTGAAAGAGTTTGCAGACGACAATTTTAACTTTTATAACAATGGCAGAAAATTATCTGAACGGGCAGAAAACACTGTGGGAAAAGGAGAAATTGCTCGTTACGAGCAATTTCTCCTTTTCCCACATTGTTTGCAAAAGACATGTACTGCAGACACGTACAAACAAAGGCTTGTTTGGGAAAGGGTTGAATAAAAACCCGCTCTTTTCGTTGCCTTTTAAACCTTTACAAAAACATTCCCTTTTTTTTAAGACGCTGAGGTAGAAGCATTTTGAAAACATTGTAGGCTAAGGAGAAAATGCTGGTAACCAAAATTTTCTCATATTTTCCCACAATGTTTTCTACTCTGCTAGAAACAAATTTCAATTTTGGAGTAAAATGTATTTTGTCCGTCTGCAAGTGCATTCAATTTGGACCAGTCTAAACTTTTGTCCTTTGATAAAGGGTAAAATAATATATGCAAACTTAACACAAAGGAGAGGCAAAGGTTAACTCGGTATTCCTTTGATGTTGGGTATAGCACTCCGGCAGTGTGAAGTACTGTCCCAGTTGTTAGTTCCATATGCACGTGTCATACTAAACCGACTGACACTTTTTTATACGACCTTATCTAACCCTTCTTAACTATTTACGACTTAGATTCCTATGATGGATTACCACTTCATTTGGTAAGTCAAAATAACTATAGATCTGTTTAATTTTCTATAAGAAATTAAAGAATATTCGAATAGCAGCGAATGTCTAGAAATATGTCGCTTAAAATGTTCGGAATATTTTCTCCTTTTTTTTCACCAAAGTTATTTTTTAAAACCGAAAAAACGGTTACATCTCCCCCTTGTCATTTTGCTGCCATTAGGCCTAGATATTGGCGGATCCCATCCCATCAACTTTGCTGAACATAGTGTAATCTTTTGGACCTGAAGGTTATCCCGGCTAGAATATCTCGACATACCGCAACAGATTTAACTCATTACCAAATGACAAAATTTGAGGTTTGACCAAATCTAAAGCATTTGCAGACGACAAAATAAAAGTGGCAGAAAATTTGAAATTTGTTTTGTGAAGGGTAGAAAACATTATGGGAAAAGGAAGCAATACTGGTTAACAGCATTTTCTCCTTTTCCCACAATGTTTTCTAAAAGCTTGTTTCTCGGGAGTAGGGATTGTGTGGTAATGGGTTAACTTTCGGCACTTTGGTAGTTTTCGAAAACGAGACTGGGGTTCTCTTCGGCATCTCAAACCTTTCAGCATAAAACTGCTTTTGCAGAGAAGACCAAGATCAGAAAACGTCATGCGTTCATATCTTGGAACTTAACTGTCTGAGATTATGAAAGACTTTTTTATTTTATTCAAGTTCCCAGAAGGCATATGAAAGACTTTTTTTTTTTATTATATTCAAGTTCCCAGAAGGCAGATTCGAGAGAGATTAACTCGTTTCTCAATCGATATAAAATAAATATGTTTAACAGGCAATTAAAGAGGAAGGAAATGGGTTAAAATGTCTACTAAAAGGAGTGAATTCAATATTATTTCTATTTCATCATCATTTTTGGGAAAAAAAACTATATATGAAATTAATATGTCAATAGAAATTGTAACAACTAAAGAGAAAATTACCATTACACTAAAATATTATAGTTCACGTCAGGATTTTTTTTATGATACAGTTCACGTTATAAGTTGCTTTTCATATTAAAATAGTTCTATCATGAATACTGGTTTGATTTGAAAGGAGAGAGAGAGAGAGAGTAAATCAAATATGCCGTATAACTTGCAGAATCTTATAACATCCAGAATTTATTTAGATAACCAGATATTATAAATTAATTTATGCATTTATTAACCATCATAATGAAGCCGTCTACCTTCGAACTGGTAATCGGCTGACCTACGAAAACAACCATACAATGAGTTATTTTCTCGTTGAGTGCAAACTGAATGAGCCATACTCTGTGAAAAATGGTTCTAATGCATATCCGTGACGCACCAAGCAAGCCATCACAAAACATGGATCCATTTTATTTAACAATCGACCGAGTCATGATGTAGAATAACATGCTGAAAATTGACCAAAGAGCAAAATGTTTCGACACAGGTAAGTCTGTACGTTCTGTGCAGGGTTACCGCAGTTGATACTGTTTGTAGACACAACAAACCAATTTTTTACAGAGCATGGCTCAAATGGAATCGACATCAACCGTAGCCAAGAGTTGCATAAATAAATTGTAGAATCAGGCTGTTTGGGTAACTGTGACACTATAGTATGCGGACAGTGATCTATTAAAGATCAGACATTGCGTGATGCGTTGTCTGATCTCAATCCACGATGTCTGTAAAAATCGTAACAGGCACTTTAAATGAGTACCACTTGTTTTGACTGCATTCGAGTGCTGTAGGTAATAATGTTTGCCGAAGTAAACAAAGCTGGTGTTAAAATGCATTTAAAAGAGTGAAAATTATGAAGATGATAATCTGTTATTGCATGTGTGCCAGGGATCTTGTATATAAGATCCCTGGTTGTGCCAACTGTTTGTCGCTGGATATTAATACAAAAATTAGGTTAAAAGTTGGCAAGTCTTAAGTTTACTTTTTGCCTGATTTTGACATGATTTGGTCTGCCTGCAACTTGCATTCGGACATAGTACACAGATTGTCATCCTCGGAATATTTTCCATACCTTTAGGTTGAAACCTATGTTATCCGTATCCTACATCTGAATAAGGCGACAAATTTTCAGACTTGTTCAATTTGTATGCATTTGCAGACGAGAAATTTACTGTGTATCATAATTATGATTATGTTTCTCTTTGAAAAGTAGACAATATCTTGGAACTATGGTGGTATATTGCTTTACAGAATTTTCTCCTTTTCCAACATTGTTTTCAAAACCTTTTTACCTGGGCTCCTTAGATTGCTGATTCAGGCTTTACCCTAGTTTATCCTAACATAATACAAAAAGTAACTCCACCATACAAATAACAAAGAATTTAAAGCTTTTAATCTTGTCTCGGCTAGAAAAGCTCACAGTGCATAGTTCAGTTGTAAAAGATAGTGCAGCACGATCTTCATCTACATCGTCTGTAAACGATACTGAAAGGAATTAAAGCTGCAATCGGTGCGTTAAGCGTTTACCGAATAATACTATTCGGCTTTTGAAAACATTGAGGAAAAAGGAGAATGCAGGTGACTAGCAATTTATCTTTTTACTCTGATATTCTAAGACATGTTCTAACTCAAAACAATAGTGAAAAGTTCATAATCGTCGTCTTCTACACATACGTTTCAGCTCCATTTATTTATTGCTGTATGGACTAAGGGTTAAAGCTTACATTACACCCCGACAACCAAATTTGGCAATAAAAACCGGCGGGGGGTTGTCCGTTTATTGTTAACCCTTTACCAAATAATCATGGTCCAAGTTTCAAGAGCCTCGAGAAACCATAGTGGGAGAAGAAAATGTGCTGATATCAGCAGCTGCTTCTCTTCCGACAACGTCTTCACCCAAAAGACAAGTTTGATTGTTTGAATTTCATTTGGTAATCTGCAAATGTTATAGAATTGGATATGGGTAAAATCTGGAGGTCTGGTAAAGAGTTAACACGTGTCATTTGTGTATGAAATCCCAACCCTTTATTTTTTAGAACATGACGGAATGTTGTCTCGTAGGAAAAAATAAGATAATAGGCCGTAATCATAAATATACCAGTCTTCAAGAACGAAAACAATTATCATATACTCTTATTTTATCACATGTACATGGAGACAAGCACAACCACTTACATTGCACAGATATTTTTTTTCCCAACTGGTTAACCTATTACAACACAAGACCCAGTCTGAACGGTCCCATGACAATAAACTAAGTGGGTAAAGGAAAAATGTTAACAACATTTTCCCACAAAGTATCCCAACCTTTTTAAGACAACTTCTCTCATTTCAGCAAAAATGCCTTTAATATGGATGAGTTTAATATTTTGTCATCTGTTGAATGGATAAAGGTCGAGTTTACCCATCTTCCAACTTTAGAACAAGATCAGCCAAATATGGGGATTGATAATCTTTATTTTGCAAAATGCACGTGTCTTTTGTTAATTAAACCCTTGTATCCCTTAACACTTTTGAAAGTTTAAGCCTTTGCCAAACAATCGCTGGGTTTTTACGGCCCTGAGAGAGAAACCTTTTGAAAACATCGTGAGAAAAGGAGAAAATGCTGGTAACCAGCATTTCCCCCTCTTCCCACAATATTTTCTTCCCTGCTGGAAACAAATTTTGCTTTTTGAGTAACATAAATTTTGTCGTCTGCAAGTGCTTTCAATTTGGACCAGTCTAAAATTTTGTCGTTTGGGAAAGGATTAACACGCTAAAATTTAGTTTACAAACCGAACCCTTTTCCCGCTGATCTGCAAGTCCTCTCCCATGATATTTAAGAACGTGATATCCAATCTTGAAAGTTGGCTAGTAATACGGGCTTATGACGCGGGATCCAAGATCAGCAAAACTGGTTTCGAGGATTGATATTGGTCATTACGAAAAGATTCATTCTTCTCTGACAACTGAGCATTTTGCTACGATTTGTGTTTAGAGCAGACATTAGTGTCTTCATCGTCTTGAAAAATAATTTTACAAAGTGTGGAAAAGAGATGCAGATGCACTAGCTGGCAGCCTTGAGCTGGCTGAAATCATGTTGAGAATAGTGCTCAACACTATATACATGTAATGATTTTATCTACTCATTGGGAAGAAGTCTTCATTGTGAGGAGAGAAAACAGTGATCGTAGCCAGCAACTTCTCCTTGTCCCAGAAGGTTTTCTATCACATTGCTACTTTTAGTCGTCGTCTGCATATGCTTTCAGTTTTGGAAAATTTTGTGACTTTGTAAAGAGTTGATTTTTAACCAAAACCCTCACGGAGGAACCAGGGACTTTGATTTTATGTATTCAGTCCTACGAGATTCATTCATCTAATTTGGTAACGAACATGTGGAGATAACTTTATCAATTTGTAAAAATTAACATTTTGTTTGCTAGTGATCGTTATCGCTGGTAGAAAAAAAAAATAAGCTCAAGAGTCAAGACCTCATAGGCCTAGGAGCCGCTCGTGAACTATTTCTCCTTGACGGTACATGCCGGTGTAATGCAGAAAAATGACCCCCATTACAAAATGTCCTCCTGGTCATTTCTCGACGTAGAGGAATGACCCATGTGTCATTTCTCGACGTAGAAAAATGACCCATGGGTAATTATTCTACGTTGAGAAATAACCATAGGTCATTTTGTAATGGGGGTCATTTCTCTGCATTACACCGGCGCTGTCATTTTGCCTCAAACCAGCATTTTCTACCTTTTCCCGCAATGGTCTCACCTAACAAAAAACACGTTTTATATTTTGAGTTAAGATTCAAAATTTCGCCTGCAAATGTTTTATTCAATTTGGACAAATTTTGTCGTTTGGTAGAGAGTTCAGGAAATATGAACATCACTCGTAATATATATTGTCGAAGAGTGTTTGACAAGGTAGATAAACATTGCATAAGAGAAAATGCTGGTTGCCGGCCTATTCATTTTTTCCTACAGTGTTTTCGCAACCCTTCAGTTCTGCAAGGCACTTTAAACTCATGATGTGTGGTTAAAGATTTATGTGTTTCGATTCTATAACCTATTAATTCAGTGCCCGTTGAATAATTTGCTTGGCAATGATGACTGCTTATCGTCTTTTTTCTTTCTGATATAAAAAATGCTCGTGGAGATACATACGTGTAATATGACTTTGTAAAAGAGTAAAATGGTGCGTAACTTCATTCATTCTTGAATCATTTGCTACACTGAAAAGAAACTTACCTGTCTGATCGCGGCGGAGTCTTCGCGTCGTTTTAATTGCGTAATCAGACCGCCGCGGTCCGCCAGGGATCGCCGCGTTTAAACAGCGCTCCGGGTTAGTCCGCGTTCACCTGTGTTGTAAAATCGCCGCGTTGGGTCCGCGCTAAATCCATCGCGGACAGCGAAAATAGCAAAATCCGCGAGGAGTGTACTGTATAAGTGTTTACTCGACTAAGTAATAGCTTTTCAAATAATTTGCTAAAACAGGGTATTAGGGAAACCGGGCGATAGCTTTCTGGATCAGACCTACTTTTTCCTTTTCCTTTGTAAATCGGAATTAATATGCTTGTTTGCCATTGATTTGGTAATTTTTCATATTTCAAAATTGCATTAAATAGTATACATTTTGACGACAGAATGGCCTGCATGTATAATATGCTCGTTAAGGATCCCGTCGTGTCCTGGTGATTTTTGCTTGGACAAAGAATGTACAGCCTTTTCAACTTCTTCTATACTAAATTGACCAGTAAGGGTTTTTAAAAGTGGGCTGCTCTCTGTGTTCATATAATGTACGAGTTCTTTTGTCAACGTATCATACAATAAATCATCAGTATTGACGTAATCGAATACTTGAGCAAAGTACTCTTTGAAGCCCTCGGCTACATTTGTGTTTTCAAAGCCTTTATCGCCTACAACTATTTTTGAACAGTTATTAAATTGTTTCCCACTTTTTTTGCCGGAGAAGCTTCCAGAATGTTTTATAATCGACCTCTGCTGCTCTATTGAGCTGATCAAATATAGAGTTATCGTGACTTTCGCGGGCGCGTCTCTCTGTCCGTCGAAAGGCTGTTTTTGCTTCTTTATAAGCTAAAAAGTATGTAGAATGACCTTTGGGTCTACCGGCCTTAAACCATTCGTTACGGAGGCGGAGCGCGCGCGTGTAGGATTCTTTAACTTTTGCGGACCAGTGTGGTTTAGCATGTTTGTTGAAGTTGATCTTGGGTAGGCTTGCAGAAGCATTCAATATTATATTCACTATCTCTTTATTGACAAAATCTGACGTGAACTCGATGTTGTTTTCTTCGCAGAGTATTTTAGTTGCTCCACGGTCGATTTCGGACTTATACGCACTTATATGATGGTCGTAACATTTTTGCCAATCTATAGTTTTTCTGGGGCTAATTATTGAAGGTGTAAACGAATTTACACGGACGTGTCTATATCTGGTCGGGGTTTTCCTGTAGCGTGGACGTAATGGTTTACTTTGAAAAGGGCGTCTGCTAGAACGGGTTCGTTCTCATTCAGTCTGACTCAACCATTTTCGTATGATTACACCCTCTGGCCAGAAAGTTGCGGAATCAACAGTGTTTGCGTCCTCAGAGTAGAAGGTTATTCTGGCCGATGAACCGTTGCGTCCGTAAAACATGGTTAACTTTTTTATATGAATTCCGTTTTTTGTGACATAGTCTCTCACATCATTTTCGCTGACGGACGAATCTATATTTCCGATGAAATATGAAACAGTATGTTTCCTACGCCTAACTGCAATAAATTTCTCTGTACTATTTTGCTCTATGTCATGTTCCGAATGTTGGATAACGTCATTCTTGGGGACGCTCTTTGAATGACTAGATTCGTGTTTATCACTATGTTCTGTAACTGATTCATTGCTGCAAGTGCTTACCTCAACGTAGCATTTTCGTTTTTCGAATTTGTTGGGCTCGTAACTGTCGTTATTACATTGAGACAATCCCGTCTTTTCGGACTTTTTTGTGAGATTTTCATTGTTATCGATAACACCTACGTTTTGCTTTTCTGTCGGTCCTTGCTTTTCGTTACGGGATGTGCTATTAGTATTTGTCGTACTCATAATAGAGGATTCTGCGGGGGGGGGGGGCATTTACCACTTCAGAAAATGTTCTGACTGTTTTTCTCGTGTTCTCTACATTAGGGGCAAATGTATGATTCGTATTCTCAATATCTATATCGTTCACGTGCTCAACTAGTCGTTGGTTCATAGTTGTGATGGCAGTTTCTAGCTTTGTGACATCATTTTGCAGCTTTTCAATGTCTGACTTTTTACTAAGGCCTTCTCTAGGTAAAATGGCCATTATTCTATTCAGTGATCCTTGAAATCTGTTGAACTGTATTGTAATTGATGATATTTCGCTTTGTATCTGTTGTATGGCGAATGAATCACTTGCCTGTTGTCTTGCTAGCTCGTTCACAGTCGAGAGCACCTTATTTAGTATTCCATATGTATCAGGTTTTACAAACTGCTCATTGTCGATTTCGACATCGTCGTCTGCTCTGGAAATTGGATTCTGCGGTGAAGTAGAGAATACTTCGAGGATTTCTTTTGAGCGCTCACCTTAAATAAAAACTTGAAGAATATAGCAATCATTGGCGCATTTCTTCTCTTTGGTGGATGAGGGTGTAGTTCGTCGACGGATGAGCCTTGTTGTTGGACATCCTACCAACGTCTTTGCTCGTTCAGACAAGCGCTCTCGATATGCATTTAGTTTGTAGTAGTCTGTTCCACACAATTTTAGGAGAGCAGACACGTAGACATCACGGGGTTTTCCCTTAAGTTCATTGTCTAATTCTTGATAAAACTGTTGAGGAAGTGGTTGGGATAATTCATCTTCCGTGTCGGAGTAATCGTAATTGGATTGAAATGATTCATTTTGTAGATCACTCTGTAAACGTAGTAGTTGATTATTTACCTTTTCTCGTGATTGTTGACTAAGGGAGCTAATTGCTGTCTTAATCTAAGTTGCTCAAAGATGGATTATCTCCCTTGCGTCGCCTTTTATGCGAGTTGGGAAGTGACCTCTTGATTCGTGAGCTCTGTTACCATACAAGGAAAATCAATCATGCGTGACAAAGAATGTCGAGCGTGCCTGGGGGTGACTAATATAATGAAAAGTCAGCACCCCACCCACTTCGGTATAATTCAGAGATAAATTCAACCCGATAAAGTCAAAATTCAAAATGCACTGTCAAGAAAACTCACTAATAATGTTAACGTATCATCGATCGTAGTCTGTATTCTATATTGGTGTTATTTCGACAATCGTGTGATGGGTAATGACAATTGTTTGACTCAAAACGAATCGTACGTCTGACCACCATGAACTCTCCCACTTCGGCCCATAATTACAAACGAATAGTGTCCCAGGGTCTGTAATTACCAACGAATATGGTCCAGGATCTGTAATTACCAACGAATAATGTCCCAGGGTCTGTAATTACCAACAAATAGTGTCCCAGGGTCTGTAATTACCAAACAATAGTTTTCCAGGGTCGTTAATTACCAACGAAGAGTGTCCAAGGGTCGGTAATTACAAACGAATAGTGTCCCAGGGTCTGTAATTACCAAGGAAGAGTGTCCCAGGGTCTGTAATTACCAAGGAAGAGTGTCCCAGGGTCTGTAATTACCAAACAATAGTGTCCCAGGGTCTGCAATTACCAACGAATAGTGTCCAGGGTCGGTAATTACAAAACAATAGTGTCGCAGGGTCTGTAATTACAAACGAATAGTGTCCCAGGGTCTGTAATTACCAACGAAGAGTGTCCCAGGGTCGGTAATTACCAAACAATAGTGTCCCAGGGTCTGTAATTACCAACGAAGAGTGTCCCAGGGTATGTAATTACTAACGAATAGTGTCCCAGGGTCTGTAATTACCAACGAAGAATGTCCAAGGGTCGGTAATTACCAACGAAGAGTGTCCCAGGGTCGGTAATTACCAACGAATAGCGTCCCAGGGTAAGTAATTGCTAACAATTCCTAAGAACATTCTAAGTTTTATCTACAAAAAATAAATAAATAAATAAATAAATAATTATAAGTTAAGAAAGTAACACAATCTTCCTAAATCTAGAAAAAAGCTAGAATGATACTAAGCATAGTTTGTGTATTCGGACCTTGGGCTTGATTTCACGTAAGAAATCAAAACCCCTAATTTGCTGAATCCCCTATGGGGCCGAGATTTTGTCCTAAGTTATCTGAGACCCATCTTACAAACATCACCAAACTTTAGTAAAATTGTCAAATCCCGAGCTGACACAAGGCTTCTGACTCAGCTCAGCAGAATAAACGGACCTAACTCAATTATTATTTTGCTGAGTGATGTATTATTCCAAGCAAGGCATCATATATTTAGGAGTCTCTGAAATCTCTTTTGTCTAACAACTTGGACATTCGGAACATTAACAAATAGCAAAATGCATGGACCAAGGCGAGTCCTGTGGACTTCAACTTTAAGGTTAACATGAATCGACACTTGTTACAGATGTATAAAGTTCCTCTTTTCACATACCATTGCTAACCTATTTTTCAACTCTTTTCAACGTGAAGGTCACAAGAGAGACCCATGGCTATGTTTCCAATATAGAAGAACGGGAGGAAGGTGGCACACCAGCGATTGTAGAATCTATACGGGCCGGGCTGGTCTTCAAGCTTAAACAGGTCGGTTTTATTTACCGTAAGAAATCATTATTTCGCTAAAGTTCCTGTTTGTAGAAATGCCTGGATGTGATTATATATTTTTTATTTGTTGAAGTTTTTAGTCACAAATTGTTAATTGAAAGCCTCATACAAGTCAGTACTTAACTCCATACCAAACGACAAAATTTTGAGTTTGTCCAAATCGAAAGCATTTGCAGACGACAAAATAAAAGAGACTGAAAATTAAAATTACTTAGTGAAGAGTAGAAAGCATTGTAACCATGGTAACCAGCATTTTCTCCTTTTCCCACAATGTTTTCTAAAGGCTTTTCTCAGGTTCGTCAAAAGCAGAGATTGTGTGAAAATGGGTTAAATCAGCTGACCATTGACCAAGATTTCGCATGTGAGTACGCACAAAGAGAGTACTTGTTGGGAATTACAGTGATAAACCTACAATTATTATAATTTCATTTAATATCATTCAGGATGTTGGAGAAGACGTTATTCAAACAAGAGAGGAAGAGCTTTGCAGGTACATATACATATAATACACATTATTTTATACGCTATTTTCTCTTTGTCACGGTATTTCGTTTAACTCTTTCCTAAACAATCCCTGGTTTTTACGGCCCTGATATAGAAGCGTTTTAAAAACATTGTGGGAAAAGGAGAAAATATTGGTTACCAGCATTTTCTCCTTTTCCCACAATGTTTTCTACCCTGCTGGAAACAAATTTCAGTTTTTGAGTTACATTTATTTTGTCGTCTGCAACGGCTTTCAATTTGGACTAGTCTAAAGTTTTGTTGTTTGTTTAAGGGTTAAGCATACATGACTTCAGCTTGGTTTCCTCTGCTTATACTAGATCTAGATAGTCGCTTATCAATTATATTAGATTTATATCTTATAAAACAACAAAATTTAATTTCATAATTATAAACATGTCTTGGTCCAAATTCAGTGGTTGGTCACCCTATAGAAGGGATAAAACTATTTAACCTGTTACAACCCATCCAAAGACCTTAATTGAAGAATTAGAAAAATCACAGGAAAATGCTGAAAAAGGTGTTTTCTCATTTATCCACAATATATTCATCTCGTTCGAATTCAAAGTATATTTCTTTAGTCACATTTACCTCGTCAACTGTAAAGATTTTAAATGTTGACATGTCTGAAATATTGCTTTATGGTGAAGGGATATTCCATTTACAACAGCCGAGCCTTCAGTGTTTGGGAGAAGAACCCCACCATATTTGTACTGGGTAACCACACAGCAGAGCGCGTGCCAATTTTCTCTTTCGTCACAATGCACCCGGACACAGGAAAGTTGGTCCACCATAATTTTATATCCACTCTACTCAGTGATCTTTTTGGAATTCAAGCACGTGGTGGCTGCGCATGCGCAGGGCCTTATTCGGAGGTTAGTGACTTACCTTTTTTCTTAGTGTGTGTGTGTGGGGGGGGTGTGGGGCGAGGGTAGGCACTAGAGGGGGGTAGTAGTATTTATTTAAAGTGTTCAAAAGTATGAAAACCAATTTTAAGCCGCTTGAGCGGCTGCACTTTTTATTCGCCTTTGAAAATTCCTGTGGAGGTAGCCATACTGATTACCGGCCATTTCGTTTCATAATTCGATTTTGTTTTTTAACATACATGTATAAATACAGTGCTTTCATTACCAGATCGGGCCCATACCAACTTTGTTTTTGTTTCTTCAGATAGGACTGTCCTTTTGTTCTATAACATGTAAAATACAGTATACAAGTATTATTGCCCGATCAACAAAAAAAACCAGAGTGTATCCTAAATGGCTCAGAATTTAAATATTTGTCATGTGGTATCACCACTTGGACCTCTAAGAAGTTTGTTTAATTGTTTCCCAAACAGCCCCTGGTTTTTACCACCCTGAGATAGAAGCCTTTTGAAAACATTGTGGGAAAAGGAGAAAATGCTGGTAGCCAGCATTTTCTCCTTTTCCTAAAATGTTTTCTACCCTGCTTGAAACAAATTTTAATTTTTGTTACATGTATTTTGTCATCTGCAAATACTTTCAATCTGGACCAATCTAAAGTTTTGTTGTGTGGTAAAGAGTTAAGCAGTGCCCCTGGCGTAGTGAAATTAACCCGCTGTAATGTGTGCTATTTCAGAAGCTGATGCTCTACATCAATATTTTCTTGTACACATAGTTATTTTCACTCATAGAATTGTTCTTGCTGAGCCAAGCCTTATTCCAAATTCGAAACCTCGCACTGAATTAAAGGACTTTTTTTTAATCGCCTGATGCATTATAGTCTGACTTTATCTACAGTTTATATTGGATGATGATGATGATGATGATGATGAAATATTTTCAGGATCATTGGGTATAACAGAACCAGTGGCCAGGAAATTTTTCACATTTTTTCTTATTGATAATTTTATTTTGATTATCATTATCATTATCTTTATTTCATATTTTCAGGATCTTTTGGGAATAACGGAACCAGTGGCCAGGAAATTTTTCACATCTTTTCTTGTCGATAAAACTACTTCGTAAGTTTTCTTCATCATCATCACCATCATCATCACCATCATCATCGCCATCATCATTATGTCTTTTCTTCTTGTTCTTCTGTATTGACGCTATACAATCATTACGTTTGTTTTCCCACTTTTAGTTTACCGTAATGAGTTTTGAAGGAATACCTTATCTAACGAAATGTCTGACAGAGTAGACTACAGATCAAACAACACGATATATAAAATCTAAATCTAAATTGATAATAAAGGTGCTGAACATTGTTATGACTGTTCTGATTCCTCAGTGCTGTAAGAGATTTGCTAGGGAAGTATTTTTAATGGTTTAGTATCAAACGGCATGCAACACGCGAAAAGGGGCATTCAAACATTTGTGTAAAGTGTTATCTCGGATCAGCCTGCGAATTGCACACGTTGATCCAAGACGATAATTTACGCAAATGACTGAATGCCCCTTTTAACGTGTTGCAAGCCTGCTTTTCCTTTCATCGTTTTCCGAAAACATCTGCAGAAAGTATCGACTCAGGTCAGCCTATGAGCTGTGCTGGTGAGCTATGCACAGGCAGACCTGGCTCAATATTTTTCACTTTTGCTAAGTTTTCTGCATACCAGGCTACCTGGAGTCAATACTGTTTGCTATTGCTAAACTTTCTGTATGTTCAAAAACCATACAAGCATTCAGCCGTTGCTAGATAAAGTAAATTTCATGGAGTCAACAGCAGACTCTATAATTAGGAAGACTGATCTTTTGACATGCAGAAAATCGACTAATAGGGAAAATTTTCAATCCAGGTCAGCCAGCACGGAATGCAAAGGTTGACTTGGGTTGATACTTTTTCACATTAAGCGGCCTTTTGACAGATTGCGGCTCAGATATACTTAGTACCTGTCATGCCAAGCACCATTAATCAGGAAAGGCGAATATGAAGAGAGTTTTTGCCATGATATGATTAGCATAATTTATTGTGGAAAGCTGTTTAAGTGCAACTTTGACAATATCTTTAATATTTTTTAACAGAAGTGACAAAAATGCGCCGTCAATGGTGATGGAGGTTATGAAGTAAGTATTTCAATAATAATGCAACATGCAAATAGGGGCACTCGGATATTTGCGTTAAATGTCGTCTCGGATCAGCCTGCTCAGTCCGTGCAGGCTGATTGAAGATGACACTTTCTGTTTTTATGTGATTTTCTGTTTTGGACAAGTCTACTGAAGATTAAAAACTAATGAAGTCATAAAGTACCATCTCGGATAAGCCTGCATGGATTACACTGGCTGATCCAATACCATCCTTTACATAAATGTCCGAATGCCCCTTTTCGTGTGTTGCAATCTATATGAGCTGCTATGTGGCAAAATGGAGTTAAGTGCATTTGCATGATGTATGACACAAAACAAGCCATAAAATTATAGAGTCATAAATTCCATTTTGTATAACCACTGACTAGATCATGTGGTATGCTTGTCCTTTAACACACTGAAAACTGACCTATAGAAAAAAGTTTCGAACTAGATCTACCTGCGCAGATTCTGCAGGCAGACCTGGATGTATACTTTTTACAGATGCATTAAATGCCGTTTTACAGAGCATGGCTTTTAAAGTCAGCCAGACCACTTCCATTGGTCGAAACCTTTTTGCTGTTTGTTGGTTACATGGATATCCGAGGACTAATGTAGCACTATAGTGTGATACAAAATTTATTTCATGCTTTTCGGGGAGGTTTTCGAGAAATATCGGTGAAGCATTTTTCGATATTTCACGGTTACGACCAGTGAAAATACCGATTTTTATATTCTAGTTACCTGGGTAAAATTTGCGTGACTCACAACCAGATGGAAATATGACGTCATTTACCTTACATTTCTCGCGCTTTTGTAATATTGTAAGGCCTTGCTATGTGAAGAGGGTACGCCATGGAGTATAAATGAAAAGAAATGTACTGGATTATGATAACTCCCCCCCCACCCTCACAGAAAGGGTTATAAGCATGAAATAAACATAATATTTGTTTTTTCGGTCTTTTCGGTTAAAGATCGAAATTTATTTCATCGAGTGAATATTATCGGTAAAAATTCACGAGCAACCATTTCAATCTTCAACCGACAAAAAAACCCCAAAATATCCTCTATTTATATTTTATGAGCCCGTAATAGTGTGATGGCAGTGCTTTGCAGAGATGCACTAAAACCCTGTTTGCCAAAGCATGATTACTCAATTAACTATTTTGCTAAGCAGTCTTAGGTATGAATGTTATTATGTATATATTATGAGTATATCAAAAATGTGACCTGTCATACAAAAAGCGACCATTTAGAAACTAAGACAACTGTTGACCCTAGTCAGTCAGTGCACTTCTCACTTTTATGATATTTTCTGCATGAAAGGTGGTCATTCTACCTTACTATAAAATCAATTTTGAACTTTCAACTGAAACTGACCCGCACTATCTTTGATTTGTTTTCTTCCAAGTAATGTACAGAATTCTCAGAGTGTCCCTTTTTGCGTGACAGTCACATTTTTTGGACTATTTAGAAACTTTCCAAAAAAAAAAAACATCAATCTTTCTGAGCATAATTAAATTCATTTTGATTATCTTTAATATTCTTTTTTTTCAGGCCAGGTTTTACCAGAATTAACCTTTCCTATTTTTATGATGACGAAATGACCAATTTTATCATCGCTGCAGTTGATGTGGTAACCAAACACGGTTGGAAACTTCTCCCACAAGTAGGTTTGGGGTTAAATGATTTATTTCTACTATTCCCTTATGTCTGTTACCAGTGTTTTAGATACTCTGAAATGGAGCTAAATACACCTGCAAAATGTACTTACTGAGATCAGCCTACACAGTGCGCACAGACTTATCTAAACCGAATACATGTATTTTCGCCATTCGTCAATGTCATGCATGTCAAAGGACCGTGCCACTTCAAGATTAAGTCGGTTGTTTTCATAATAGACTTTATGGACCGATAATCATGCACGATTTGCATTAAGCTTCATTTTACCAGAGGATGGCTCTAATTTTGTCCTGGAAAGAATATCATAATGTGACCACCCCAGGTCTATTCTCCAATAGCGCAGTCTGCTACCACAGTTGGTACCCTACAGGGTCTAAGGTTCATTACTGGCCCTCTAGGCCGTTGTTTTCTTTCCTATAATGCATGATGCTTATTGCCACATACCTTCTCATACCGAGTGCTTGCTCACATAATTTATGTGGGAAAGCAGCCAGTGACTTGGAAAGAATTAACTGCGCTGTGATGGTAACGGAATTTCCTGGAAAGTATGTCTATGTGCTCTTGCCACTGAGATACAACTGAATGAACGAGCACTTTCTCCTTTTCTCAAAATGATTCCAGCTCTTTACAGTTACACTCCGTCATCTTAGCCATTTTGAATATGTCTGCAAAAGCTTTTTACACGAACAAGTCCTTTTTTGTGACGTAGAAAGTTAAATGCCTGGTGCTTCAGTCTACTTTTGCTATGTAATTGTTTGGGCGATTTGTTCTTACACAGGTTACTTTCTCTCAGCAAGGCAGTGTTTACATAAGATGTATTCATGCTTTCACAGGCTCTTATTTACCAATCATTCATAAACATATTGCTTTTTTTTCTAAATGCTAAAGTTATTTAACAATTGATACAATGGAAAATGGCTTAAGGTAGTGGACCCGTAACAGAAAACAGCTATATCCACTATAATATTATCCTACAAAATTTGCTATTATTAAAAAAATGAATACTTTTGTACTACTTTAACCGAGGAACTTTTTGCTTTTTTGAAATCTAAAACCACTATATTTTCATTACAAAGGGAGATAATAATAACTCCCTTTTCTGAATGAAAACTAACAAAAGTATGAACAAAATTAATAATGTCTATGTTAAAAATGTGCAAAACTATTATTATTATCTTTATAAATCCGTATTTATCAATTTTATTCCATGCTGCACTGAAAGTTTTACTGGTCGACTACCCTGAAACGCCATTTAAAAGCAGTAAACAATTAAACACGTTAAGTTCTAATAACTTTAAATTTTCAATGTTCTCTTTTAGTACACTTTTGACATTAGAACTGGATCATGGACCCACAAAAACTTCACCAACCAAGAAACAAGTCACCTGAAGACACTTAAAGATATCGACATCTTTAAAGACAGAGAGAGCAGAATGAGTCGGCGATTGGACGACAACGCTGGGCCAAGTTTTGACGTAAATGACGTTGACCTAGAAAACACTGTTCTACTCTTTATACTTTGTTTTCAACTCTTTACCGAACAACAAAATTCTGTACCCTACCAACTGCAGACGACAAATTGAATGCAGCTAAAATGGTAGTTTCTGTCTTTAATAGGGTAGAAAACATTATGGAAAAGGAGAAAATGCTGGTTACCACAATGTTTTCTAAATCTCTAAAGATTTCACCTTCACTGTCGTTCAAAGTGGGAACTGCATACTAAAAGGACGAACTTTGAATTTTTTGTGCTATACATATTCTCAAAAATTGCTAACGGTCGAGTCCCAAAATGTTGAGAAAAAATGAGAGAGGAAATGCCAAGCACAGCATCCATTACTCTGTCAACAACATCATCTTGCAGTTGTTCTCCCTTTTTTATTCGCCCGAAGGGTCGTATTATGTTATACCCCCGGTTGTCCGTACGTCCGTCCGTCCGTTAGCAATTTCTTGTGTGCGCAACTCCTACAGTTTCCATCGGAATTATTTGAAACTTGTCACAATGAATCTCCATGATGTCTAGTTGTGCCCCTGACTCTTAGAATTTGGATCACTGTTTGCTTCTAAAATTATTTGCCCTTGATTTCTGAAATAACCAACATTTTACTTTGAATTTTTGTTCAGGCCATAACTTCTATACTATAAAGGTATCAACTCGAAACTACATACACTGATAGAACACAATATGGAGAACTGCAGTGCACATGAATCATAACTTTCCCACCGTTATTTTTTTAGTTACTGCCCTTCCTTAATTTTCAGTTCGAATTTTAGTCTAGGCCATAACTTCCAAACTATAAAAGCTATTAACTTGGAATTTCATACTCTGATAGAACCCATTATGGAGAAGTGCAGTGCACATAAATCATAACTCTGCCACCTTTTTTTGAGTAATTGCCCTTTGTTAATTTTCAGTTTGAATTTTAGTCCAGGCCATAACTTCCTAACTATAAAAGCTATTAACTTGGAACTTCATACACTGATAAAACCTATAATGGAGAAGTGCTGTACACATGAACATAACTCTGCCAGCTTAATTTTTTGAGTTATCGCCCTTTGTTAATTTTTAGAGTGAATTTTTGTAAAGACCATAACTTCCAAACTTCGAAATCCATCATCTTGAAACTTCAAAGACTAGTAGAACGCATTATGAAGAAATGCACGGCACAAGAACCATAACTCTGCCATCTTTCTTTTTCAGTTATTGCCCTTTTCCCTTTGAATTTTCGTCTGGGCCATAATTTCTAAAATATAAAGCTATGATCTTGAACCTTCAAAGACTGATAGAACACCTTGTGGATAAGAGCAATTTACAAGATTTGTGACTTTGCCACCCTCATTGTTTTAGTTATTGCCCTTTTATATTTTTCACATATCAGAATTACTACTCTTCATTCATGGCCAATCCGTCATTGCAACTCATTTCACTGACAAGCCCCTTCGGGCGTATATGCGCCGCTGTGCGAAGCTCTTGCTGCAATACATGTTTGAAAGACGCCGAGACAATAGGGTGTATAAGGTATCTCGGTTAAGCACTATTCCAAACAAGTCATCCAATAATCATGGATCTTTAAAACCCGTCTGGCCACAAACCGGCTGAATCATGAGGCTCAGTGGTCCATGCCTATGCTGGAAATTTATATTTAGCAAAACGTTTCGACCCCGGTTAGCCTGGGTCAATACTTTTTGCAGATGCATTGAAAAGCATGACTCACGTTTCCTTCTCTGAACGACAACTCTTGTTTTTGTGCACGTAACTTTAAACTTCGTTGCAAAACAGGCTTAATGGAAGGAAGCGTTGTAAACAAAGTCAATGGCTCGTGAATCGGTATATTATGCATTTATTACCCCAGACTTCATATGGAGTTTTGTAAAATTTTATCCACAGTGTCACCATTAAGTGTATTTATGATAAAAACCACTTTCCATGACCACAAATTCACTGTGCACAGAGTTATAGCCACTTGAGATGGTCAGAGTTTAAGAAAGTGAAAAAAATGGTATGATTTACTACATGGTACTATTTTGAAGAAATCTCAATGAATACTGTAAATGTCTAGTGTAGTTTTGAAAGCCCCCCCCCCCCTTTTAAGGCAAAAAAACCCCAAGATTTTTCATTGGTTATTTTTGTTACCTGCGGAAATGACATGTTCCAAAACATTGAACAGAAAACTATAACGCTCCCAGTAAGTTTGAAACGAAAAAGTATGCTTGCCTTTGATAAAACTTGTTTATCTGAATATAAATGGAAAACGAAACAGCTTTTCTTGGATGTGACAAACGTTTTATGCAATGAGTAGTGTCTAGACGTTATCATTTCAAATTTCTATGCCCTCTAAACCACACCTACAATTATTTTGTTATTACACAGGGTATTGTGTTTTTTTTTTCAGGAGGCGCTTGCAGAATCTCAGTGGCTTTTTAGGGAAGCAGAAGAAAGCGCACGAATGACCAGAATTTCATCAGCGTCCTTGACCCTACGAGACATGTTACCACGTGACAAGCGAAAGCTGCGCTGGTTTTTGACACCAATAGAGGCAGTGAACATCATGGCGGATAGGAACGAATCGTATTTGGATCAAAATCTGTTTAGGTATCTTTAATTTTTCACAAATTTGAAGAAAAATTGGGAATCATTTTATCTTCAAATAGAGATCTTAGGATCGTGGGGTACCTGTCCAGAGAGTTCAGACCTATAGTTTTTGGTCTTCGTAAGTTTGAGTAACATTTAACTTTATAGTTTATGTTAGAAACTAAATATAGAAATGAGTGCCGTTCTGTGAAAGAGATTGTATGTGATGTATCGCACCCAGCAAGGTATTCCATGATGATTTGGATCCATTTTGCCCAAAACGTCTAGAATGGTTCTGTAACATGTAAAAGATTTACCAGTAAAAAAAAAAAAAAAAAAACCACATATGTCAGCCTACGCTGAGTGGGTAGGCAGATATACATCATACTTTTATTTTGCAGATATATGATACGGTTTATTCCCAGTTCGCCCAATCCGATTTCGCCCATTCTCATTTCGCCAGAATTTTTCCCGTTTCGCCCATTCTTTTTTCGCCCTTTCCAACTCTGCCCTTTTCCCATTTCGCCAAATAGCTGTCCTGCCCTTTTCCTGTTTTGCCCAAATTCATTTTCGCCCACTTTTCACTTCGCCCAGAAGCCATCTCGCTAAACTTTCCCATTTCGCCCAAAGCCCACAAGGCCCCATCCCATTTCGCCCAAAGGCCATTTTTCTGACATCTGGGCCCAAAACTAGTGAATAGTTCTCTAATAAGTTAATTTTTCAATTTCTAGAACTTATTTTGAGGGTTATTATGGCCTGCACAAATCACAGGTGAGGAGGACATATTGGTTACACAGTGTTTCCTTGAGTAAAGGAACAGGGTGTATGTACAACACGTAAGGGGCCAAAATGGTGATGGGGCGAGCTCATAACTGGGCAAAATGGCATTTGACGAAGTGGTGAATGATAAAGGGGCGAGATGATATTGGTCGAATCGGCAAAGGGTGAATTGGCAAAGGGGCGAAACGGTAATTGGGCGAAAATATGGGCGAGGTGGCAATGGGGCAAAATGAACAAGGACAAAATGGGTAGGGGGAAATGGGAAGAAAAGTTTGGCGAAATGGGAATGGGCAAAATGGAATTGCGCGAACTTGGAAGACACCGTATGATACACCCTGAACCCAGAGCACGTCTCATATAAATATAATAGAATCAACTTGACCTTTAAATAGGGACATCTGAATTCTACACACTCAAGTCTTTTCATACATCGATCTGTGGTTTGTTTAACCAAATGACCAATCATTTTCAGGTTACCATTTAAGCTGGTTCAACCTGTTCAACGGACAGTCCAAGATCGCAACAGTGACTACTGTAGTAGTAGATCTCTGTCCAGTAGTAGAACAGAGAAAAGCTCGAGCCTGACGAGTCGTAGTGATGCAGGCAGTAAAGAGAACCTCTTTGAAAGAAGATATCAGGGTAACTTGCAAAATTCTGAAACCTCATATCATGGATTTTTATCAGACAGAAGTGGTGGTCACAATAGAAAGAACCAAGCTCCAAGAGATGGTTCGCAAACGGAGCGAAGTGAAAAAGTTGTACATTCTGAAAGATCAAGGTCATTGCAGCAAAGAGACCAATCAGAAAGGAGCAACAATGGGGTAGCAAGACGACGAGACCGCAGCTTGTCGAAGATTCGGTCAGAGAGATGGTCGATAAAGGATAAATTCCAGCAGGAAAATATGAAGCGTAAGTTAGCAAATGGGAAGAATACTGACATCGAAACTTAGTTTGATTATCTAAGATTTTACGAGAATGTTAGCTGTACTCTCGTTTGAATTTCAAGAAAAGGCTCAGAACTGGATAATTGAGATATAAATCCGATTGAAAGTCAAAACTTGCTTACTGTAGAAAACCAAAACTTGCTTATCTGTCAACAACCTTTGATACATGGACTAAAGGAGATATAATGCCTGTCTGGTTGTTGCAGTTGACCCCCTATCCTGCTAGATATGTGTAATAAAACTTTCCAGTCGTCAGCAAAAGCTAAAACTTTGTTATTCCAATGATGTTTTGGGTCCTTATCGGACAGCGTGGATGCATGATCAGACTTCACGTTCTTTGTAGTCTGCACTTGATCTGCATTGTACGCAAAGGTCCTTGAGTCGCACTTAGTAGCCTAAAGGTGAATTTTCTCAGCATTGCAACACCAAATAGTCAACTGAAGATCACAGAACATCGCCATTTTGCAAAATATTACCTTGTAACTCTCTGCAATTTATCAGTATTACTGAAAATTAGTGTATTACATTTATATGTGTTTTCATTGGAAATGGTTCTACATATTTAAGGCGAGACTTTCATACATGATATATATTGACAGTTCGCTGTTTCAAGTATATGATACCAATCGCAAATCTGTATTTTACCTGAGTAGTTAGAGCCCATTGTATCAAATAAAATGCTCAACATTGAAAAAAATCAACACATAGGATATTAATAAAAAGTTAGGCGAGCTTTCTTTCTGTGCTGGAAAAAGATCTATGGATTGTCTTAGAAATTAGTAAATGCAGTCATTCTATAGCTGTTTCGTTAATGAGCAATACAAATGAGCCATGCTCTGTAAAAGGGGGTTTGAATGCCTTATTAAAAAGAAAAGAAAAATAAATTGACCCGTGTCTATCTGTGCAGTCCGTCCGGGCTGACCCGGGTAAAAACGTTTACTATTGGTTGGTAATATGAAGCCATACTTTTGTGATAAATTGCTTGGTACAATTAGCTGAGTGAAAACCTTTTTGCCAGAGCATTGCTCAAATATTAACAAAACTACAAATCAATAATTGAAATGGTATACTTAAAAATACCTATTTCAGTCTTTCACTGAACATTAGTCGTGCAATAAATGTTATTGTGTGGTATGTATCATTATTTCGTGCGTGTGTGTGCTGCTTCGTTTCAGCTCTATTGGCCGAAAGCCAAAAAATATTATTACCTTATGAAAGTCTGTCCCTCTTTCCGTCTGTACGTCTTGTATATTAGACCCGGATTTCGTTAATCTCATTCCGCTTGTACATATTATCTTAAACTTGAACCCTTATCATTTTTTATGTAAATTAAACTATTAGTAAGACAGAAGCAGCCGTATAAATTCCAAATCAGATTTTATACCACTGTAACTTACCCATGCCGTGAAGTCTATATTTTTCGTTCAGTTATGACGAAGCTTGCATGGGTGACTTGTACCTGTATCACAAATGGATTGGACATTATTGTATTTAAAAATGGAGAAAAACAAAATATAGATTTGGGAAAGGAGCCAGTTAATGGTTTATTTTTGTTCACAAAGTGATGTCTACATTATTCGTCATAAAAAAAAAAACTTTTTTAAGCACCAAAGCCCAATTGAATTTAATCATTTTCAAGACTAGGTTTTGAAAAATTACGCTTTAACCCTTTTTTCTCTTTTACGACACAATGCCGACTTTCAATGACCCTGGGGAAGAAGCTTTCTTAAAACAAGGGGGAAAAGAAGAAAATGCTGATAACAAACATTTTCTCCTCTCCCACACTATTTTCTGTCCGACCAAAGAAGAAATGCATCAGTTGAGCCACTTTGAAATTTTCATTGGTAAACCCTGTCAATTTGGAAAAGGCTGAAATATTGTGTTCTAGTAAAGGGTTAACTATTTTCTGGTTAGATGTAGTTCATTTAACGTGCACACAAATCATGTGACCTTGATGCTTTTATTCAGACCCACAAGGATTAAAACCGAAGTTAAAATATAAAAAAAATCAGGATTTCTTTTCTGCTCTTTCATTTTCATCATTAGCTTAAGATAGACTGACAATTAAAGGTGGCACTTCAGATATTGGGACGAAAATTTTACAAAAATACAAAAAAACATCCTTATACTCCCAAAGCCTTTTAATTTGCGTTCATAAAAACCCAGTAGTCGAAAACCATCCGACAACACGAGAAATTAGAGATTTACTGCGGCCCAGGTTGACACCAACGGGAGACACGTTCTATTTTTAGATGATCATTTCTCTCATTTACATACAGGAATACACAGATGAAGTTTCAAACATAGCGTCCGAAGAAGACATTATGGAAAATAATTATTACACATGTGTTATGCAATGGAATTTAAGCGTTATTAGTCACGTGCCAGCCACTTGACATTACTTTCTTGATTTTGGCGCGATTTTTGGCGCGAAATCTAAAAATACCTTAAGAGGCTACGTAGCCTTTTAAGGGAACACAATCAAAAAGAAATTGTAATTTTATGAGTCTTAATTATGGATGATTTATATTATTTTTTCATATAAATTTCAATTATATATATATATATATGAGATGTAAAAATTCTAAATACCCACCTTTAATTGTTTTGCTGGGAGAAAACAACTGTAACTCTCCTTTTCTAAGTTTGATGTAAAGGGGCAAAATGTCTTCCACTTCTTGTATAAATTTTTGTATATGAAATGCCGAAAAGTGAGCAAAGGGTCGGTAATT
This sequence comes from Tridacna crocea, assembly GCA_943736015.1. Taxonomy (NCBI): domain Eukaryota; kingdom Metazoa; phylum Mollusca; class Bivalvia; order Cardiida; family Cardiidae; genus Tridacna; species Tridacna crocea. Next base: position 30,353,664 of record OX031070.1, read on the forward strand.
AAGTGTATATGTTGTTAGTAACTTAGAGTTGTTAATACAAAGATAATTCATGATTGATTTTTAAGAGTATTTTCTTCACAGTATGATTTACTTGCCTGTAACCGCCAGTGCAGCGATGCAGCCTTAATGGACCTCATGGATTTTACGTTGTGAATGGATCACCATGCATTGTACAATTACTCCTACTTTAGATAACATTAGTTGTATTTTATATTGCAATATTGTACATAATCTTGGATTTAAAACACTTGTAAATATATACCTTTTTTGTTTAGATCTATTTTATCCGTACAATTTTCTTTTTAGAAACCATTTATTTCCATTACCTCTCCTTGAAACTATTCATTTATCATTCATTATTTCATTTATCATCAAAACTGACGGTGCCACGGGGGTCACAAAATTGAGCATAGGAACAAAGAAGGAAAACTTTTAAAATCTTCTCCTCTGAAACTAGATGGCGTAGAGCTTTGATATTTGGAATGTGGCATCTCCTAGTGGATCTCTACCAAGTTTGTTCAAATGATGCCCCTGTGGTAAAAACTGGCTCTGCCCGGGGACACAAGTTTGAGTGTAGGAACAAAGAAGTAAAACTTTAAAAATCTTCTCCTCTGAAACTTGAAGGCGTAGAGCTTTGATATCTTTGTTATCAATATATTATATGACGTGATGTGGTTTTGAGATTACGTTATGTAGTCTTTATATAACGTGATGGTGTATGTAGCATCTCCTAGTGGACCTCTACCAAGTTTGTTCACGTGATGCCCCTGGGGTTAAAACTGGCCCCGTCCCGCCCCGGGGTTACAAGTTCAAACATAGATACAAAAGATGAAAACTTTAATATTCTTCTTCTCAAAAACTAAAAGGCAAATTGATATTTGGTAAGTACATGTGGTATCTCCTAGTGGACCTCTACCAAGTTTGTTCATATGATGCCCTTGGGATCAAAACTGGGCCATCCCTGGGGGTCATAAGTTCAAACACAGGAACAAAGAAGGAAAAATTTAAAAATTGTCTTCTCTGAAACTTGACATAAAGCTATAGTCTAAAATGAGTGCTCCAGGGCCAATGACCCCCCCCCCCCTTTTTTTTTCTTCCAACCGATCAGACGCCTTCAATTTTTTGTTAGAGTATTAGATGTTTCTCATTGTTTAAGCTTCTTTAATGAAGAACTAAATACATATGAACCATGCTCGGTAAAAAAATGCTCAATGCATCTGAAAAGGGTGGCAGCCCAAGTTAGCCTGCAATTTCCTTGCAGGCTGACCTTTCCTTCTACTTCAGTGACTACTAAAGTTCATTTTGACCTTTTATAGCATGAGAGAAAAAAGTACTATTTTTTCTTATTCTTTCTACTGCAAGATTAAGATAATTTAGTTATACTGCAAAGAAATTTCTGGATATTTTGCTCCGAACGCATATTCCTGTCCCACTGGCAAAACACACGTAAAAGCGGTTTCCTTGATGGACGTCACTGAAGTAGAAAGAATGGATTTGTTTTTAATAAATGAATACATTTGCATACATGTATATTACCGTTTGTCGTTATTCTATAACAAATACATGGGGTTTACGCGAGCCCTCCATACTACTACTCGTAGTGTTCGTCAGGTAAGCTAGTTGTGAAGTACCGAAACGCTTACATTGTCAATAACCTAATTATCATTTTAGACAACTAATTATCGTTTACCTTTGCCAACAAATGATACAAAAATGGATATTTTCTTACTTGAAATTCGTTTAAATCCATGTTTAAGTAACACTGTGTTGAATGTCTATTGCAGTGACATCATCAAGATCTTGCATCGACCTGTATGTTTTAACAAGATCTCAGTTACGTCAGTTTTCAGAGACGTCATTTTCATTTGAGGCACTCATTGCGAAATTCTGTATCATCATCGTACTCACTTCCTGAGACCATAAAACAGGGAATTTTCGCTAAATATGCATTGGAATGGTAAAACTTTGCAGTATAATAAATTCGTTGTGCACACTTGAACAGGTTTCCAATACAAGTAAAAATGAACACCTAAATTTATGGAACGCCATAACTGTCTTATGTTGTCCTAAAACATTTCTTTCTGTGATATTTTAGATCGTCTAGTCGTTTTTTTTATTCCATTATTTGCTATATGCTTTACGAAGTGTGGTCTTTGCGTTACGTTATGTGGTCTTTATTATTACGTGGTGGTGTTTTAAGATTACGTTATGGTGTTAAGTTGTTATGTCATGTAGTTTCTTCGTTACCCTATGTAGTCTTCTTACTACGATGTGGGGATATTATATGACGTGATGTGGTTTTGAGATTACGTTATGTAGTCTTTATATAACGTGATGGTGTTTTTAGATTACATTATGGTGTCAAATTGTTTTGTCATGTATTTTCCTTATTACCTTATGTAGTATATTTATTACGTTGTGCGTATAAGATAGGACGTGATGTGGTATTGAGTTACGTTATCGTGTTAAATTGTTATGTAATGTAGTTTCTTTAGTACCTTATGTTGTATTCTTATTACGTTGTGGGGATACTATAAGACGTGATGTGGTATTGACATTACATTATGGTGTTTTCCTTTATCATGATGATATATCTTTAACACATTATGTTATTAAATTGTTATGTCATATAGTTTCCTCATTACACTATGTAGTCTTCTTGTTACGTTGTGGGGATACTATAAGACGTGATGTGGTTTTGAGATTACGTTATGGTGTTTTCCTTTATCATGATGTTGTCTTTTAAATACACAATGCTATTTAATTGTTATGACATGTAGTTTTCGCATTACGTTTGGTAGTCTTCTTATTACGTTGTGTTGTTATTATATTACGTGATGTGGTTTTGAACTTACATTATGGCCTTTTCCTTAATCATTATGATGTCGTTTTAATACATTCTTTGGTAAAATTGTTGTATCATGCAGCTTTCACATTACGTTTTGTAGTCTTGTTATTACGTTCTGTGGTTATTATATGACGTGGTGTTGTTTTGAGATTATGCTATGGTCATTATCTATGAAAGCATTGTGAGCAAAGGAGAAGTACCTTTGTAAGCAATTTCTTCTTTCTCAAAATGCTTTCTACTAAGTAAATACTTATTTTAACCAGTACACAATCGCTTTGAATTTTCGTGTGCAACTTTTATTTTGGACAGGTCTGAAATTTTGTCGTTTGGTAATGGGTTAAACTTTTATTACGAAATCCCGACTTATAACACCTCTGTGAAAGAAACCGTTTGAAAACATTGTGGGAAAAGAAGAAAATGTTAACGTCGGTGACCAGCATTTTCTCCTTTTCACACAATGTTTTCTTCACTTCCTGAAACAAATTTCAAATCTTTGGTCACATTTATTTTATCATCTGCAATGCTTTCAATTTGGTTGTTTGGTAAAAAGTTGATATGTCAAAGAATAAAGATATTTGATACATGTATATAATCGATAGCTATCCGAAGGAACTCCATGTGTTCGGTTAAGTTCGACAAAAAATGACAAAAATTTGAAAGCAATCCAAATGATTTTCACATGCAGTCGTTAATTATCTATACCCCTTATAGCCGAGTTTAGAATGCCATATTAACTCCTTCACTACCGAATAAATAAATTGTATTTGTTCATTGGCTAAAAATTGTGGTGGCATATTTCTGCCGCGAGATAGGAGAAAGCTATTACTATAACTTTTTGTGTTTTATCACGATACTTCTCTTTGTGTGTCTTATATATATAAAATGTGCTTCGACAGTTGAAATAATAATTTTACCCGAGCGCTTTCGGCATACTGCCTTCATCAGGGGTTTTGAATATAATGATAAGCCAAAATGGCATTAGCATGTAAGCGTATATATATGTGCTTCAACAGTTGAAATAATAATTTTACCCGAGCGCTTTCGGCATACTGCCTTCATCTGTGGTTTTGAATATAATGATAAGCCAAAATGGCATTAGCATGTAAGCGTATTTATCTAAGAATACCTTTGTTTAAAAATAGTATAGACAGCTGATTTTATTTATCGGATACGCTACAGTGTTCTGAAAGTGTAGCGTTTTGTCAGAAAAAATATTTTTCTTCATAGATTTCGAAAATTGGTTGAAGTTATGACAGGGATCTAATATTTGTTATATTAAACATCGTTTTTGTTGATTCCCGACGGTTGAACTGTGCATAGTCTCCTTATCCAATAGGTTTCACATTCCTTTCGCTGTGAGTCAGACAATGCCTCTTTGGCCTCAATTACGCATAGTTCTACGTCCTCAAAAGAGTGTCCTGCTGCGCTAAAGTGTTCTGCCACAGGAGATCTGTTAAATTTACGGGTCGTCCAGTCTGAGGGGTGCAGATTCATCCGCTTATTCAATGCCTGTCTAGTTTCACCAACATACTGCTTTTTACATGCCTTGCAGGTGATTAGGTAAACAGCATTCATTGTTTTACAACTGAAAGTGCCTTTGATAGAAGACGTAGCCCCAAGCATAGATTTAAATGTTTGCAAAGGACGCATAATTTTGCAAGTCTGACAGCGTGATGTATTGCACGGACCTGAATACCCGACAGTGTTTGGATTGGCTTGGGAGTTTAGTTTTGCTCGCACAAGAATGTCCTTCAGGCTTTTTGGTCTCCTGTAAGCCACCAATGGTTTTTCTGGGAAAATTCTTTTTAGTTTACTCGAGGATTCAATTTTTGGCCACTGTTGTTCAAGTATTTTGTGTATTTTTGGCATGTCAGGATGGTAAGTGACAACAAAGGGAATTCTGTCAATTTGACTTGGTTTTGTTTTATACTTGAGAAGTTCTTTCCTTTGGGCAGCGTTTGCCTTTGAAATGGCAACGGTGATAGATGTGATACTATATCCTCTGCTCTAGAGCTGTTTTGACAATTCGTTTGCGTGGACTAGGAAATCACATTCTCTAGAGCATATTCTTCTTATCCGTAGAGCCAGACTATAGGGTATGTTTTGGATACAATGTTTTGGATGGCAACTAGAGGGTGAAATATATTGATGTTTGTCTGTTGGTTTTGAGTATAGATCTACAATCAGCTTGCCAGACTCGATCCTCGAAACAGTGTCAAGAAAAATATGCTGTTCATTTGATATATCACTGGTAAACTTGATAGTAGGGTGGAAATTATTGGCTATTTGTAAGTTTTGTTGCCCATGACACCATTGCATGTCAGTGTCGTCAATGAAACGCAGCCAGAGATATGGTGTAAGTGGTACAGACATTAGTAACCGTTTCTCCAGGTGTCCCATGAAGACATTGGCGTATGATGGGGCCATTTTTGTGCCCATTGCTGTGCCTTGTATTTGAAGATAGTGTTTTTCATTGAATTCAAAATTGTTACACTTCAATACGAGGAGTAGAAGTTCAATAAGTATTTCTGTTGGAGCGAATATATATATAAAAGGAAAGAATAACTCAAGATAGTTGAAGCATGCCAAAAGTCTCTTCTACTAGGTGGTAGAAAGAAGAAGGAACGTTGCAATGTGTAAAGGAAATCATTCGAGTTCAGTTCTAAGGCTGTTTCTACCAAATATAGGACACCGTCGATCAGTTAAAGGTCTACAAATCCTGCACCGTCTGATTTTGATCTACACCATCAATGATAGCATTTTACATGTCCCCTTCAGCTTGGGGAGAATTACAAGGCTTGATCTACCATAGAGAAAGTATCCTCTGTTTAACGCTTTCGAACATTCAATCCAGCGCATGTCCTGAATTTGTCGTTAAAGTTAAATTCATTCTTTTTTCTCTTGATCTTCATTTATTTTCCTATGTGTGTGTGTGTGTGTTTTTTTTTTTACAATTTCAAATTTGTTTCTTTCATCAATAACAACGTTAAAAAGATTGTCTGAATTGCCTCCTGCCTTCCAACCTTTATATCAGGCAGTAAAGGTTTTTGATCGTCTGCAAAAATCAAGGTCAGTCCATTTCCTAATTACTGACACATGTAAGGCATGAAATTTTAAAGGAAATACCAACGTGGACAAAAATTACTTAATTTTCTTCTTCGATATTTATGGCTGTAATCATGTGCGAGATAACAGATGCTGACCATAAAATTGCGTACAAACTCTACACAAAAATATAGTGTGCCAACCTTTTATTTTGAGAAAAGAATTGTGTGCTCCATTCATGCAGAGGAGCAAAGGGTTAATTCGTGGCCTCTTCGATGTTGGTATTGCATCGTTGTGGTTTAACGTGTCTTTTTTTGTTTTACCCGGATTGCATCTGGAGGTTAACAAGCGCTTTTCAGATACATGTCATGTACAAAGTTGTTCTTTTGTTTTCACGACCATATTGAACCCTTTTTTGTTATAAAATGTAAATGCAACTTGGAATTTTACACTGGTGAAATGGGTAGGTCGAACATCATAGCTTTTGTATTTTCATCATTCATACCATCTTGAATAAAAAAGATTCCCGTAAACTGCCTCACTCTCCCAGTCATATGAAAGAGATGTATACTCAACAGTGAATTTACCATTGACTTCTTGCCCCGTTTCAATTTTTGTGTGGTCCAAAAGCTGCTCATTGACCTTTTGCGAACAATGTTTAACAAGATCAGACTGCACATAACGTGCAATCTGATCTTATGTACAGTGTCTGATACGGAGATATCTATTTTTGTATCTGCAAAAACTAGCATTATTCGAAATCTTGCAATCGGCATAAAAGTTTATTCAACCTGTTGAGGATGAATGGTAAATCTGATATTAAGCCACGTCATTCGGTTCAGACAGACAGATAGACGAATAAAGAGTCATCTCCTGGCCCGAAATAGTGCTTAAACTTGGCACCCGGCATAAGTTAGAAATTTTTGTGACGGAAAAGTCATCTCCCGACATGATGGAGGGTAAGGCTGGGAGGAAAAAAGTCAGTATCAGAGCAAATTAACAGTACACAGAAGTCGAAATAAGTGTGGAGTCGCATCCGGTTTATCGAAGATTTCACAAACTCGCACAGGTATGCAAACTACATTTTCGCTTTTGGCTGTAATTGCCCTTTAACGTAGTGGACCCGTAATAGAAAACCGCTATTTCCACTACAATATCATCCTACAAAATTTCGTAGGATAAAAAATGAGTATTATTTTACTACTTTCACCTAGCCACCATTTCCTTTTTACCCTTCCTAGAACTATCATTTATAAATCTAAAACCACTAGATCTATATTCTCATGATAGCTATCTCGCATCTCGTGGCAGAAATATGCCACCATAAAAATACATTTCCGTTGCAAGATGAAGAAACAGTTCATTTATAATCTAGAATGAAAACGTGAACAATGTGGATCAGAGATGAGACTGCACAGAACGTGCAGTCCGATCTTAATCTTCACTGTCCACAAAAGATCCTTGTGTCTTGAACATTGCGAAAACAGTTTTAATAAATGATTCTGCCGTTGTCTGAAGTTGAAGGACGATCGAAGTTATTTTTACAAACGGTGTCACAGTTCCGTACATATCCGAACGATTAGTCCTCACCACGTCGTAATGAAAAAACGACATCCCGTAATGTTATAACCACACAACATAACAAAAAGAGTACCATAAGGTAATTTGAAAACAACTAGACAAAGCAATTAAACCAAACCAGATATTAAAAAGACATCACTATAGTTAAAGAGAATAACATAACGTAATGCCAGGGTTTCTCAATAACACCTTACTAAACGACAAAGTTTTGGACTGGTCCAAATTGGTAGCGTAGCAAGAGCTTTTTTTAACTGGTGTCACGAGAAATTGTCCCCTGGAGAAATCGTCCCAAAACTGCTTGAGGACGATTTTCCCGGAGAAATCGTTCCCTTAAATAAATTTTAGAGAAATGGTCCCGATATTCAAAATTCATATACAGTTTTGCTGTTAAGGTTGTCTATGAAAATATTTTTTTCATTTTAGCACACCTGAGCACGAAGTGCTAAGGGTAGGTTTTGTGAATGGTCATTGTCCAGCGTCCATCTGTCAACAGTTCCTTTAAATATCTTCTTCTCTTAAACTGGTTGGCCAATCATCTTGAAACTTGGCATGCATGTTTCTTTGGTAAAGCTCTACCAAATTTGCTATAATAATTGAATTAACCCATTCACTCTGGTTGCCATGGCAACCAAAAGGAAAAAATTACAGCATCATTAAAAATCTTCTTGTCTGAAACGAGAAAGCCCATCGCTTTGGTATTTGGTATGTACATGTATATAGTATCTCCTAGTAGTCTTCTGCCAAGTTTGTTCAAATGATATCCCTCGGGTCAAAAATGGCCCCGCCCCATGGGTCACAAGTTCGAACATAGGAACAAAGAAGGAAAACTTTGAAATTTTTAGCTCACTTGAACACAAAGTACTCATGATGAGCTTTTGTGATTGCCCAATGTCCGGCGTCCGGGGTCCAGCGTCCGTCGTGCGTCGTCCATCGTCCACAATTTCTTTATACATCTTCTCCTCCTAAACCACTAGGCCAATCTTGATGAAACTTGGCAGGGATGTTCCTTGGGTGAAGCTCTACAAAAGTTGTTCAAGAGATTGAATTCCACCCATAATCTTAGAAAATCTTCTTCTCTGAAACTAGAAGGCGTTGAGCTTTGATATTTGGTATGTAGTATCTCCTAGTGAATCTATACTAGGATTCTTCATATGATGCCCCTGGAGTCAAAACTGGCTCCGCCCCGTGGGTCACAAGTTCGAAACTTAGGAACAAAGAAGGAAAACTTAAAAATTCTTCATCTCTGAAACTAGAAGAGGCAAAGCTTTGATATTTGGTATGAAGCATCTCCTTGTGGACCTCTACCAAGACTGTTCATATGATGCCCCTGGGGTCAAAACTGGCCCGGCCCCGGGGGTCACAAGTTTGAAACATAGGAACAAAGAAGGAAAACTTTAAAATTCTTCTTCTCTGAAACTAGACGGTGCAGAGCTTTGATATTTGGTATGTAGCATCTCCTAGTAGACCTCTACCGAGATTTTTCATATGATGTCCTTGGGGTCAAAACTGGCCCTTCCTCGGGGGTCACAAGTTTGAAACAAAGGAACAAAGAAGGAAATTTTTAAAATTCTTCTTCTCTGAAACTAGAAGGCGATGAGCTTTGGGATCAAAACTTGCCCTGCCCCGTGGGTCCCAAGTTCGAAACATAAGAACAAAAAAGGAAAACTTTAAAATTCTTCTTTTCTGAAACTAGAAGGCATAGAGCTTTGATATTTGGGATGATGTAGCATCTCTTAGTGGACTTCTACAAAGTTTCTTAATAAGATGTCCCTTGGGTCAAAACTTGCCCTGCCCCAGAGGTCACAAGTTCGAAACATAGGAACAAAGAAGGAAAACTTTAAAATTCTAAATCTCTGAAACTAGAAGGTGTAGAGCTTTGATATTTTGTAAGTAGCATCTCCTAATGGACCTCTACAAGTTTTTTTTTTTATGATGCCCCTGGAGTCCAAACTGGCCCCGTCCCAGGGGCCATAAGTTTGATTTTACAGCTTAGTACTCAGATGAGCGATATAGGACCATCATGGTCCTCTTGGTTTCTTTTTCTTTGAAACTGGAAGGTGTGGAGCTTTGATATTTGGTATGTAGCATCTCCTAGTGGACCTCTATTAGGATTCTTCATATGATGCCCCTGGAGTCAAAACTGGCTCCGCCCCGTGGGTCACAAGTTCGAAACTTAGGAACAAAGAAGGAAAACTTAAAAATTCTTCATCTCTGAAACTAGAAGAGGCAAAGCTTTGATATTTGGTATGAAGCATCTCCTTGTGGACCTCTACCAAGATTGTTCATATGATGCCCCTGGGGTCAAAACTGGCCCGGCCCCGGGGGTCACAAGTTTGAAACATAGGAACAAAGAAGGAAAACTTTAAAATTCTTCTTCTCTGAAACTAAACGGTGCAGAGCTTTGATATTTGGTATGTAGCATCTCCTAGTAGACCTCTACCAAGATTTTTCATATGATGTCCTTGGGGTCAAAACTGGCCCTTCCTCGGGGGTCACAAGTTTGAAACAAAGGAACAAAGAAGGAAATTTTTAAAATTCTTCTTCTCTGAAACTAGAAGGCGATGAGCTTTGGGATCAAAACTTGCCCTGCCCCGTGGGTCCCAAGTTCGAAACATAAGAACAAAAAAGGAAAACTTTAAAATTCTTCTTATCTGAAACTAGAAGGCATAGAGCTTTGATATTTGGAATGATGTAGCATCTCTTAGTGGACTTCTACAAAGTTTCTTAATAAGATGTCCCTTGGGTCAAAACTTGCCCTGCCCCAGAGGTCACAAGTTCGAAACATAGGAACAAAGAAGGAAAACTTTAAAATTCTACATCTCTGAAACTAGAAGGTGTAGAGCTTTGATATTTTGTAAGTAGCATCTCCTAATGGACCTCTACAAGTTTTTTTTTATGATGCCCCTGGAGTCCAAACTGGCCCCGTCCCAGGGGCCATAAGTTTGATTTTACAGCTTAGTACTCAGATGAGCGATATAGGACCATCATGGTCCTCTTGGTTTCTTTTTCTTTGAAACTGGAAGGTGTGGAGCTTTGATATTTGGTATGTAGCATCTCCTAGTGGACCTCTACCAAGTTTGTTCGTATGATCCCACTGGGCCAATACTGGTCCCGCCCAGGGGGGCACAAATTTCAACATGGGAACAAAGAAGTAAAACTTTAAAATTATTCTGTTCTGAAACTGGAAAGCTTTGAGCTTTGATATTTGGTGTGTAGCATTTCCTAGTAAAACTCTACCAAGTTTGTTCATATGATGCCCTGGGGTCAATACTGGCCCTGTCCAGGGGATCACAAGTTTGAACATAGGTATAAAGATTGAAAACTTTAAAATTCTTCTCCTCTGAAAGTGAACGGCATATAGTTTTGATATTCGGTATGTAGCATCTCCTAGTGGACCTCTACCAAGTTTGTTCATATGATGTCCCTGGGGGTCAAACTGGCTCCACCCCGGGGTCACAAGTTCGATCAAAGGAACAAATAAGGAAAACTTTAAAATTCTTCTTTCCTAAAACTAGAAGGCATAGAGCTATGTTATTTGGTATGTAGTGAACCTTTTCTAATTTTGTTAGCCCACTTGAGCACAATGTGTCCACTCAGTTCAAAAATGGGTCACCCGGGCTCATATACTAGGTCTCTGGGTCAAATTAAAGTAATACTTTATTGGCACTCCCGAGACCTAAAATTTGGATAATTGTTATTATTAAATCTCGGATGAGTTTGGATTTAGGTCATCTGGGATAATAAACTAGGTCACTAGGAAAAATTAAAGTAATACATTGTGGGCCCTCCAGAGGCCACATTTTGTGCTTAATTGACTTGAAATTGTTTATAATTACGGATTTATATACAGATATAATACTTTTGCACATATTCATCCGACCAAGAATTCCTTTGGTGTCTTTCTCGAAATTATTTGTGGATAATTTGGTCAGTTTCCAAAAACGGGGGGTTAATTATTATCTCATTTTGTAATGAGAATATAGTAGAGTTAATATGGTCGAATTTTTAACAATAAAGTACTTGAAAACAATAATTGAGTCTGAAATGAAATCACATTGGTGAAGTTTTACTAACGGCCGATCGAGGATTTTTTGCCGGGTTGTAGGTTGGGGGGGGGGGGGGGTTTATTCCGGCAAACCCGAAATCAAATTTTTGAACTGAAACGCAATCAGCCTCGCCTGAGAGACCATCTCTATCAGGCAGAAGCCTTCATTAAGCGACCGAAGGACAATATCCCAGTAAAATTTTTGAAAAAAAGACGAGAGACAACATGGTATATCACTCGATTTTTTTCCAGCTAATTCTATGTTGTTAGTATTTGGTAAATTTTCTTTGCAGATAACGGTTACTCTGAAAATTCTAGGGAGGGTGGGGAGGGGGTGAGGGTCCGGACCCCTCTGAACCCACCATGTATCCGCCCATATCCCCATTTCGATGTCAGCAAAACCATAATTTATGTTATCCGTGATTAGTCAACCCTAACCCATCTGCGTAAGGTGGATCAAAAGTTTCTGTTGATGAAACCATTTTCAACGTTATAATGTTCATTATGGTATAGGTGCGTTATTTGTTAAAACTCTTTCCTTAATGTTGACGACACAAGGAGCTTTTGTGGAAAGTGTCAATTAAGATAAGACTGCACAGAATGTGCAGTTTGATCTCTGATCCGCATTGTCCACATTTTCATTCTAGATTATAAATGAACTGTTTCTTCATCTTGCAATGTAAGTGTATTTTTAGCCAATGAACAAATACCTTTTATTTATTCGGTAGTGAAAGAGTTAATATGGCTTTCTGAACTGGGCTATATGGGGTATATTTGTGAAAATCATTTGGATTGGTTTCAACTTTTTGCATTTTTTGTCGAACTTAACCAAACAGAATAATACACATGGAGTTCCTCCGGATAGCTATAGATTATAATATATATCAAATGTCTTTGTTCTTTGATATATAAATCCATTACCAAGTGACAAAATTTCAGACATGTCCAAAATAAAAGTTGCACACGAAAATTCAAAGCGATTGTGTACTGGTTAAAATAAGTATTTACTTAGTAGAAAGCATTTTGGGAAAGAAGAAATTGCTTACAAAAGCACTTTTCCTTTGTTCACAATGCTTTCATTAATAATGACCATAACATAATCTTAAAACAACACCACATCGTATAATAACCACACAACGTAATAAGAATACTGCATAAAGTAATGTGAAAACTACATGAAATAACAATTAGATAAAACGATGTATTAAAAAGACATCATCATGAGAAACGAAAACACCATAACGTAATCTCAAAACCACATCACGTCCTATTATGTCCCGACAACGTAATAAAAACACTACATAAGATAAAGAGGAAACTACATGACAAAACAATTTAACACCATAATGTGATCTAGACACACCATCACGTAATATAAAGAGTACATAACGTAATCTCAAAACCACATCACGTCATATAATATCCGCACAATGTAATAAGAAAACTACATAAGGTAATGGAGAAACTACATGACATAACAATTTAACGCCAAAACGTAATCTTAAAACACCATCACGTAATATAAAGACCACATAACGTAATGCAAGGACCACACCTCGTTAAGCATATAGCAAATAATGGAATAAAAAAATGACTTGATGATCCAAAATATCACATAAAGAAATTTATCCTGTTACATGGTGAAATATCGACCGTGAAAAGGGGTGCCGTGAAAACTTTGTGTTTCACGGTCACTTGATTTGTGACCTTGCTCATTTGCATAATAGCCGGAACTACTTTTGACCTAGTATTTCCTTTCTCCTTCTCTACGCTTAATCTAAACATGAAAATGTAGAAAATACAAAGAAAAAACACGTAAAATAAACTTTGTAATGTAGCAACCACATAGTTTCATGCATATTTACAATATATCCTACTATTTCTTTCTTCTTTCTCTGATGTATAAATATATGAACGTGAGCGTCTGCAATATTTACGTCACAAGGGTCGATGTTTACAAACAAACGCGTTTACAAATAATTATGAATGAAACCACTGATACACCGGACTACCCCGTAAATTTTCGGCTTATATGGGACGATCCCATTCCGAGCCCGTGTACAACAGTAAGAGAATTGTCTTTTGATGAGTTTAAGTTAGAATACGGAATAGACCCATCCGTTTTTGACGTTGAATTGGATATCGAGACAGACCCCTCTGACCACAATGTATTCAATGAAGGAAAAGATAAAAAATATGAAAAAAAAAAAACAACAAAGAAAGTCCAACAGTAGCCAGCAGTGGAACTTCTTGTAAGTTTGTTGATTTTTCTGACGGTGATGTGCACACTTTTATTCAAGAGCAATCTAACAAAGGTACCCTCAAAAAGACATTGTGTGATGTTAAGAAATTTGAAAACTTTTTTAAAATCCAGGAATGAGCACTGTGAAATGTCAAAAATGGAGCCAGGGAAGCTAGATCAATATCTAGCAAACTTCATTCTGTCCATAAGGAAAGCTGACGGACATGAGTATGAGTCATCATCACTAAGAGATATCGTGTCGAGCTTAGACAGAAAACTTAAAAGGCAAAAGTACCCTTATCAGATAATGAACAGTTCAACACCTGAATTTCAGCTATGCAGGGATGCCTTGAAGGCCAAACAAAAATCTCTAAAAAAAAAAAGGGAAAGGAAATAAACCTAACAGAGCATGTCCCCTGACAGATGATGAGATCAATCTGATGTATGAGAAGAATGTCCTTGGAAGTCATGATGCAAAAAGCCTTCTGAATGTTTTATGGCTCAACAATTGCCTTATGTTTGGTATGAGGGGAACGAAAGAAAATTATAACCTTAGGTGGGTATCCCTCAAAAAATTATATTAAATATCATGAATAGATCTACTTAAAATGAATTACAGAAGTTACTGTATGTGAAAAAAGCAGTAGGTTCTGTTATCCATAATGATAATTGATGTAAATCCAGTGAAAAAGTTGCATTTGCTGGGTCTGCACTATTGATTTACATCAACATGTAACTGGTTTTATTCTTCCATTTACAAAGTTATCAGTATGCATCAGAAAACTGATACTCTAGCAGTAAATATAGCTCAGACCCACGCTGAGACTTGCACTCAGATCTCCTAGTTACCTAGGTATTTTACTTTTTAAAATACAAGGGTTTTTGAGCTCATACCATGAGTACCAATCTTCATCTTTTATACCGATACAGAATTCTGACACAAAGAGCTTTTCAAATTCATAAAATTTGGCATTTCACAAATGAGTTAATTTGTCTTGAAACTCTTTACTAAATGACATGTCCAAATTGAAAGCATTAGCAGACAACAAAATAAATGTGCCCAAACCCTTTACTAAACAATCTCTGATTTATACAATCATGAGACAGAAGACTTTTGAAAACATGGTTGGGTAAAAGAAAAATGCTAGTAACCAGCATTTTCTCCTTTTCCCACAATGTTTTCTAGCCTGCTGGAAACAAATTTCAGATTTTCATTTATGTTGATTTAACTCTTTACCAAACAACAACATAAAAGTGACTGAAAATTTGAAATTTGATTTGTGAAGGGTAGAAAAACATTGTTGGAAAAGGAGAAAATGCTGGTTAACAGCATTTTATCCTTTCCCACAATGTTTTCTAAAGGCGTCTTTCTCAAGGGCGTCAAAAGTAGGGATTGTGTGGTAATGAGTTAATCGTCTGCAAGTGCTTTTACTTTGGACCAGTCTAAAACTTTGTCGCTTGGTAAAGGGTTAAAATCCGAAACCTGTTTTCAGAAGAGAAGAAAACATTGAGGGAAAAGAAGAAAATGCTGGTTACCATCATACATAATTTTCTCCCTTGCCAACAATGTTTTCAAATTGAAAAGCTTTCTTTCTCGGGACGTTAGAAGCCAAGATTGCATGGTCAAGAGTTAAATGGCATATAGTTACACATTATGCAAGGGAAGTTAACCCACTACCAAAAAATCCCGAGTTTTAAAGACCCCTGACACAAAGCTTTTGAAATCTTGTGGTAAGAGAAGAGAATGATGGTAACCAACATTTTCTTCTTTTCCCACAATGTTTTGTACCCTATGAAAGACAAATTTCTTGATTTAATTAACATTTATCATCTGCAAAATTAATGCTTTCAATTTGGGTCAGTGTAAGGTATTGTCATCTGGTAAAGAGTTAATTAATATACAATTAAAACAGTATTTAAATTTGATAAATGCATGAGAAAATGCGTTCAATATGGATTTGTCTGAAATTTTACAACAGTTTGTAAATCTGATCGCAGGTAAGGAATTATCATTGACTTTTTGCCCTTATCTCCACAGATGGGGAGATGTTCTCTTGAAAAAAGAGGCCGATGGTAATGAATATCTGGAGTATTGTTCTGAAAGACAGACCAAGACGAGGACCGGAGAGCAAACCAACGATATAAGACCAATAAATCCAAAAATCTTTTCAACTCCAGAAGACCCAGAAAGATGCCCTGTTAAATATTATAAACTGTATGCCCAAAAACGGCCCACTGATTTTTGTGGTCCTAATGACCCATTCTGTCTAGCCCCCCGAACTGCCTCACAGAGACAAAATGACACTACCTGGTACATGAAAATGACCATCGGAGAAAAAAAAACAAACTTGGATCATTCATGAAATGTATGGCTGCTGCTGCTGGGCTTGAATCCCAAAAACGATTAACGAATCACTCGACTAGATAACTTGGATCATTCATGAAATGTATGGCTGCTGCTGCTGGGCTTGAATCCCAAAAACGATTAACGAATCACTCGACTAGATAACACCTTGTGCAAAAATTAAGAGACTGTGGTATAGCTCCCACAGATATAATAATGCAAATTAGCGGGCATAAGAACATTCAATCAGTTTTGAATTACTCTGCTATATCAGAAAACAAACAAAAAGAATGTTCAAGGATACTTTCAACCCCAAGACAGCAGGCAACAGCCACCATTTCATTCGACGATCTAGCAGAAAGCAATAATAACCCAAGTTATGATGTAAATGTACCTCTCCAACCAGTACAAGATTCCCCCACATTGGACAATATGGTAAGAGCATGTAATGCTCAAGTGCCTATGACCACCTCTTCAAATTCTTCAATATCTTTACAAAATGACACAATTAATGTCAACACTCAAATGAGTTCATTATTTTCTGGAGCTGTTTTGAATATTCAGAATTTTAACGTGTACATGAAGTAAAAAACAAATAGAGATTTGTTAAAAACTGTACATGGAAGGAAGCTGTAGATTTATGATCCCTGGACAAGTCAAAAATAAAAACAATAGCAGATGACAAATAAAAGTGACTAAATAAATTGGTATTTGTTTTGGGAAGGTTAGAAAACAGTATGGAAAAAGGAGAAGATGCGTTTTCTCCTTTTCGCAGTTTTTTCAACAGGCTTCTTTTTCAGTGTCGTTAGAAGGAGGAAAGGATTCCTTCTATGTACTAGAAATTCATACCTAAGAATTAATGAACATTGTGCACAAGATCCCTGTCTAGGGGAAATATTTTGTTCTTGTTTTATAAGTCTATTGATTGTTATTTTCATACAATGAGGCTTAAACAGAGTACTCACTAACTCATCACCTTACTAATACTTTCATTGTGGCTTTGTTGATGTGTTACAGGAATTAAACATGATTCCTGTAGTGATTTTGTTTTTATTTGAACTTGGTAGCTATGACCAGCCATATGGTAACAGGACGTTTCGCCCCCAAGACGTTTCCCCCCTGGTCGTTTCCCCCCTGGTCGTTTCGCCTCTATTTTTCACCCCTAGTCGTTTCGCCCCCGGACCCTAGTCGTTTCGCCCCCACACCATTTCCTCCCCTAGTCGTTTCGCCCCCAAAATAATTTAACTAAAGAAGCAGAGAGACAATGAGCACTTTAAGAGAATAATGGTTCAAAGATTCTTGAATGATAGTGTGTATTAAGAATTATTACATTAGATCTAATTAAAATCATAAAGTAATCGAGGCCACATGTACATAGTACATAAGCTAATTAGCTTCTACAGAATCATAATTTTCTGAAAAGAAGAAGAAAGAAAATATATATACATAAATGTTTACTGATGTAAGTGTCCTTGATAGTCTTTTGATACAATAAACTGAAGTATTAAGGTTTTCATCGATACCGTTGATCACCTTGTTTATTTGGTTGAGTTATTAATTACGCATTGTTTTTTTCGCGCAATGAATGTGACTAATGCTGAGGTGTGAAAACGCATGTTTTATGCAAATTAAACTTCTTTAATTATATCTGCAAGATTTTTTTTTTTTTTCCCAAAAAGTAAAATGAAAAATCATGACAAGAAAAATACTAGACTGAATATATATACTAATATAAATGCCGTTGTATAGTTATGTAATAGAATCATCATTTCCAAAGGAAACGTGAATGTCCGTCAGTAGTTTATATATACATGTATTATAAAAAAGCCAATCCTAAATTAAGGTTAAAATTCAGAACAAAAAAAATTAGGGAAAAGAGTCATTTAGAACTGTATCTCCTTTTGTCACGATGCTGATCACCTACGTATAGCAGACAAAGATGATGCACCACATGACGCCGACCTGATCTCGGTCTTTACCTCTCTTTCACCTTCTAGGTTATCTTTTAAAAGATTGATGACACCCAAAATTGTTTTCTGCTTGAAAGATTCCACCGTGTTGTTGGTCAAAAGGCTACCACGTGCCGTCATAATCCTATTAGGCCACTGATTATCAACTCGTTAATTACGTATTACGCAATCTTTGTCAGCTTGCCTTTGCTACTGTGAAGTCGCTTAATTGATTATGTAATCCTTTGTCACATTATGCATTACTTTCAATATTGTCTGCACCAATTTTTATCAAAGGTATAGATGCGTTTATATATCTTTATGTAGAAATACAAATGTGTAAAGAGATTTCTCTATCTTGATTTATCATTTATATTTCAGAGGTTCATCGTAAAAAGGGTTGATATTATACAGAAAAGTTGTGAACTTCAATCCAGATTGCGTCCTTCTATCCGTCTCTCCGTTCGTCCGAAGCCATTTCTCCACAACCCCTGGACTAAATTGGATGAAACTTCATATATGAAGGATCTTGCGCCGATGTATTTTTCTCGGTTTTCCAATTTGACGCTGTATCATGGAAAAAGGGGGTTTCTTGTAAAAAAAAAAAAAAAAAAAAAAAATCAATTTCTTCTAATAACTCCGTCAGTTTTCGTCAAAATTCCATGAATCTTCGCATTCATATTGTTTATGAAAAGTTTCAACATGTGCCCCCCTTTTTTTAATCTATGTCAAACCATATTACGGGAAAAGGGTGCTTAATGTCTGATAAGTTGTTGCCTTTATTGCCCTTAGTAAATTGAACATTGACAAATGCTGTTTTGCAGACGGGACCAAACACAAGTAGCCTTTTTCACCCCCAACCTCCTCTCCTGTGACCAACTATTTACCGACAGCCTTCACTTTCCTAAACAGAGACCTGTTCGGGGAGCACAGTCCGTCTACGATGGCTCTTGTTTTACTCTTTATTGTTTCCATGTACAAATAACACAAAAAGGGGAGGTGTTTTCGTAAAATGCAATAACCGTTGATAGCCTGGTACTTGAAAGAAAGCAATTTAAAACAATGTGGAAAAAAAGTAAATTCCGGTTACCAGTATTTACTCCTCTTTTCATTGAATTAGACTATACAGACACTAACATAACAATTTGAGCAACTCTCGATTCTTCCTTTTTTTCTGTCAGTAACCGAAAAATTGGCCGTTGTAAAGCTAGGGTGATGTTTCTTTCATTAATAGAAGCTTTTTGCTTTCTTTTTAATGTAACAATTTTTACCCTTTTACCACACGAGTAAGAATTAAATTTTTGATAAGGGTCTCATTGTCCAAATTATGCAAATGCCAAACGAAAACATGCATATAGTGTTTCTTAATATTGTCCTGCTATTAAAATTTATAAAAGTTCTAAGGTGCAATTCAGCTTTTCTTGAAAAGGGGGCGAAACGACTAGGGGGGAAACAACCATGGGGGCGAAACGACCAGTGGGGGCGAAACGACCAGGGGGGAAACGACCTGGGGGGAAACGTCTTGGGGGCGAAACGACTAGGGGAGGAAATGGTTTTGGGGCGAAACGTCCCGGAACCAGCCATATAACCTCTTTTGTATGACACATGGCACTGGCAGACTATTTCTAACACACATGGTTTGTAGGCCAACGGTTGCTTGAACATTCATTTTTAATAGAGTTGTGAATATTTAAATAAACTTACGTTTTTCATTATCTTTAGGCTGATCTGTGAATGGAAAATGTGATGAATAAAAGCTGGTTGATTCAATAGTCATACCCTATCGTTCAGTCGCCTTTCTCGATTCGCCTTTCTCCTTTCATCTTCTCACTCAAAATGTAGGAGCACATAGAACATTTTAAATCCATTATATTCACTTTGATAAATATATTTAAACGACAATAATATTATTAATGACAAATAACAAGTATTTCGTCTGAATTTGATAGTTTAACACACAGACAACAACATCGTGCAGGCCAACGTACGGCTAACTAACACACTGTTCACAGTGGTTTACACAAATGTGTAACTGGAAGCGAGGACGAAAATAAACAAAAGTTGTACTAGAAAAAACGATGACACTGGTTAGTTTTAATTTACAAAGATTTCTGTAATATTGAAATCTTATTTATGAATATTAATTTTAAAGAAATTGTAGGAAATTCCAAGACCTATTTTTGTAACCTTTATTCGCGGAAGGATTTTTGTACACAGTAAACCCCGCCCACTTCGATTAACCGCGAAATTCAAAATGCTTTATTTCCCCGTTGGTTTTTTAAACGTTTTTTCTCCTTCTCTCGCACTAAAATACCAACACTAACTTGTGTAACAGGATAAATAGAATAATAGGTTCGTCTCTGAAATGGGTTAAGTTTTTCGGGCTCGGCTTCGGAATTTATTAGGTTCGCCTTCGGCTCACCTAATAAATTCCTACGCCTCGCCCGAAAAACGGAACCCATTTCAGACACTTACCTATTATTCTCTCTGTTTTAGGACAATATAAGACAATTATGGCGTTCCATAAAAATTCATCAACTTCTTTTGTGACAATACCACGTAGTTCATGTGCACGCAGTGACATTTCATTTTGATATTACCTTCAGAGTAATAATTAAAGCTTTTTTCACAGAATCTTGAGATTCAACGACCGTCTGGTAGAAGATTTCGAAAGCAATGTCTGAAAAGGAGCTGCTGATCAGCATTTCTCCTTTTCCCACTATGGTTTCTAAGTTCCCTCAGAAAAATGTTGGTTATAGTTTGAGTCATATTTTAAGTCTTGGCGAATGTTTTGGATTTTGACAGATCTTAATGAGCCATGCCTTGTTTTAAAATGGGACTAATGCATCTTCAAATTTATCGAACCATGTCAGCATGCACAGTCCACGCAGGCTGACGTGGTTCGATACTTTTTGCTAGAGATGAATTTCTCCATATCAAAGGATCATTCGGCACAGTGGTCCAGCTAGTTGTTCAGCGAATGGATTTGATGGATCCATACAACTGTAATGTCTCGCTTGATATAAAAATGCAGCACAGAGATGCTTAAGCCCCCTTTTGCCAGAGCATGGCCAAAATATGGTACACAGTTACACCCATCTCCCGTTCATACAGACATGTAGTCCCTCTCGCGCATTTTCTTCCACGTATATTGTTTCTTTATAGACAAAAATGCTCATAGATCTGATTAAGGTATGCAATTTACGTCTGAAAAAAATATTGTTCGCATATAGAAAAAAAAAAAAAAATGATCATATTTCTGATTAAAGTGTGCAATTTTCAACTAAAATGATATTATTTGTTTATAAAGAAAAATGATCATAGACCTGATCCAGGTATGCAATTTATGTACTGAAATATATTGTTTATTTATAGAGAAAAATGATTATAGATCTCTGATTCAGTATGCAATTTACAACTGAAAAAATACAGCTTGTTTATAGAGAGAAAAAAATATAAATCTGATGAAAGTATGCAAATTACAGCTAAAAGTAAATATTGTTTGTTTGTAGAGAAAAAAGACCATAGACCTGATTCAGGTATGCAATTTATGTAATGATAAATATTGTTTGTTACTAGAGAAAAATGATCATAGATCTGATTCAAGCATGCAATTTACAAAAAAATATCGATATAGCTTGTTTATAGAGAAAAAAAGATCATAGATCTTATTAAAGTATGCAATTTACAAGTAAAAAAATATTGTTAGTTATTTCTTTCTTTTAATTTTAATCTAACGATATTTATTTTAGATCGGTTGAGAAGCAAGGTCTTACAATTTATACTAATCTCTCTCAATTCTGCCACCTAGGAACGAATGTGTGGGCTAATGAAAAGTTCCAAAGTTGACATTTACTCCCGGATATCGAAATTGGGACCTTATGGTGACGAGGCCGACCCTCTAACTTACAATCACGGACATTACACTTTTTAACTGTATTGTTTTAAAGGAACACGTCGAGATATCGTCATGTTGCCCTGCCATCGTGTACATCTGTTATGATACAGTCCCGAATTTGACATTAGATGGCCACACGAATATGTACTTTTTAATTTCGCGCGAAGATCACCCCGAACTTAGAAAAACAACATATCAATAGCCGAAGCAAAGACGATGCCTTCAGAAGGCCACGCGATCTCACCTGAAACAGACACGAAGACAACACAAATATGCGAATTTTATACTTAGTAGCTTAGCATGACACACGAAAACCGCACGATGGCTACACGAATTCGTGTTGAGGGTATAACGCGTTGGAACTAAAGCCCCCGTCACACCAAACTAGTTCTCAGAACGTGTTACTCCGAGCTTAGATGATCGGAAAACGGGTTGCAGTCGGGTAGAACGTGTAATTTTGGCCTGATAATGCCTATTCAAAGCCCCTGGCTTTACTATACCTGTTTTTAGAAAGTCTTTCCTCGATCAACAAAATCGTAACACGGCCTGCGGCCAAGATAGGACATGTAATTTCGGTCGGAACAATGTAAACGCACGCTCAATAAATGCACCATATCTCTATTAGGATCGCAGTGCGGCAGTTCCGTTTGTAGTACGCCCATTTCGTTTTAAAAACGTTGTCACCCCGCCTAATTACAGAACGTGTAGACGGCAAGAAATTTAGAGGAAGCTCATAGTTCTGGAGCACGCTTCACGTCTTAACCCGTCAGTTAAGTTCGTAAACAGATCGTAAAAGGTTGCTAATACGTCCACTCCGTGCGAACACAGTTTAAGTCAGTTTGGCAATTTTTTTTTAACGGAGTGGGAACGAGTTTGGTATGACGGGGGTATAAGTCTCGAAGACATCAGGGGACCTCCGGATGGTATAATTTTTCACTAGACAGTGGAAAATTTAATCACTGATCAGAGATTACTAGGTTAGAATAAGCAGTATGTAGTTCAAACAGAATCAATCGTTCATTTAACTTTACCATGCCACCAAAGGTAGGAAGGGACAAAGAGAGTAGGCTGTCTGAGCCTGTAAGAGTTGCTCATCATGTTCTCTTAGGTGTATGAAAAGAAGCAATGCTGATACTTTCTTTTTCCTGGTTGTCTCGTCATCAAAATATGTCATTCTGCTGGAAATTACGATTAATTGTAATTGGAGCTTTGGAACAGTTGCTGAGGACTTTCTGTAGGAAAAGCTGGCCTTTTTATATATCTACATTATTATGACACAGGTGAAACGCTTTAGCTACCTAAATTAAGCTGTCTTCGCCCACACTGTGGTGCCATCTCGATGTCATTGTGCAATAATACGAAGGCTACACGGCGGCATTGCGAGGACTTCATGTAGTTGCGTTGCCTTCCTAAGAGAATCGATCGACTTCTTACTTCCTTCGTATTATCTGCGTGAGGCGAAAAATGCCCGATGGCAGTAGTAGATATAATACCCAATCTGGGCCACTTACCATAATCTAACCATTATCCAACACGCTTATGAAAAACTTGAACGCTTATGAAAAACTTGGACGCTTATGAAAAACTAGGACGTGCATTGCATCATGCGCCGACATATGGATGAACGTGCGATTTTTAATATATATTGCTAGGTACTTACTAGTAATATATATAACTGGTGCTCCTATATCCTGTAATGACACCAAGCTATTTTATTTAACGAAAAAAAATTTAACTGAAAACAAAATTTTATTATATCCATATGCTGAGGATATATGTGTTTAGTCTGAGTCCGTTTTGTTTGTGAACGTTTTGTCTCTGAGTAAAAAAGAGGTTGCCTTTAAAGTTGTCTTCTTTCTACATAAAGGACATTTTACAATCCTTCCTTGTCTATCACATTTTTCACAAACACATACATGCAAACAATCGAGAAATACTGTTACGGATAAGTTTTCTTTACAAATGCAACACTTTACTTCATGGTACGCATCTCTAAGGCTATCAAAAGGTGCATTTTTAAGAATGCCACTTACTAAACCCAATTCTGTAATTTGTTGTGATATCTCTTCTGAGGTAGGATGCTTATAAATACCTAAAAAACACCGCAACCTAGGAGTAATAAGTCTTTCTGGATCAATAGATATGGCATGTTCAAAAGACTTAATAAAATTTAAAGGGTTAAGATCCTCTCCGTTTAGTATAAACTTAATAGGATCGTGTGTGTGTTCGTAGCGATCTCGAACAAAATCATAAAAATAACGCCCAAATAATATTGTTTGAAGCTCGACGAAAAGGCACCCATCAGCTAAAATAAGTTTAATCTCCATATTGAAAGGTTTGTCTTCGTATAGATGTTTACTATAGAGATAGTACACGAAGCTTTTTAGATTTTTCAAGTACTTATGAGCATACATCGCGTTGTTAAAAGAATTATTTACAATGTATTCCTCGCACATCTTATCTTCATTGAAAATAAATATCTCGTGCTTATCTATTAAGTGTTCTTCGAGCTTATAGTTTTTAGCTAAACGTCGTCCACGTATATAGTCATCTACATTCTCCATCTTACATTATTTTTAAAAGCGGAGATGAAGAATAATCAAATAAATTTATCTCTCCAAATAATTATAAACAATAATGTTGAAAAACGTTAAAACTGAATCGCCTTTAATCCCATTTTCTATATCCCCTCACTACAACCAAAGAGGAAGTATAAATGTTAATGATTACGCTGTAATCTTCAACGAGTGTGTATCGGTAAATACTACCACAGTTTATTCTGTAAGTACACTTATTGTGAAATACTGCGTTTAACAAACCCTTTGACTTTACGCGTATAACTCTGTGTCTTCTTCTTTAAAAAAATATAACTTTTTTTTTTTGTTTGAGAAATTATATTTTTATATGTATAACGCATACCTCTTCTCTTATAATATCTCAAAATACAATATAACATGTAAATCTTTTATGTAAATATCATTACGTATTTCAATATTTATATAATCACCTTCTTGTAGTTCAATAGGTTCGAAATCAGATTGTAAATATGTTGAGTTTAATCCTTGTATAGATTTGTAAAATGCCTCACTTTTTATAAATCTGCCCGCAGCTCCACCGATATATATTCCAAAATTTAATTCCATATTAAGATCATTAATTTCGTTTAAACTGGGACTGTTTAAACCAGTACGAAAAATTATTTTTGTTAATTTTGCTTTTATTGGCACCTTATAACCATATCTTAAAGCACTATCTCTATTTACACCGGGAGGAGGTTCATACCCAGAACTAGAACCAGGACCAGAACCAAAATAAAAAGGAAAGGTAAAAACTTTTATAATTTTTTTCACTTCGTGTATAACCCCTAGCATAAAAAGAATTTATTCCAATATCGCCGATTTCGCCACCAACATTAAAACCTATCCTAGCTAGTTCCTTAATTTTTTCAAGTTCTTCTATAAATGTTTCTATATTTTTTTTGTTTTCATCTATAGCATCATCCACATACTTTTTACGAACAGCATCAAAAGGAATAGAAGGTGCAGGAATATTTAATAGATTTTTAAAAGCCATATTAATATTTTCGGTAGCTTGATAATTCCCATTCTCCTTAAAAAACGGTGATCCTTCACCCCTCCAAGGTTGCCCACTTTTACATTATCTGAAATTATCATTTAAAAAAGCATTAGGTATATCAACTATCCTCCTACCTAGTAATTCGCTCGTTTTATCCATATACTCTTTAGCATTGTTTCCTTCTCTATCAACATACTCCTTATTAGCAGCATCGTGTTGTGCAGTTGAACTAGGCAAACCAAAAAGTTTTTTATTTGTCATGTTTACACCCGAAGACGAAACAAAATAACCGTTTTCGTCTTTAAACGCTTTAACATATTCATCCACATATTCTTTTATAGTATCATCCACATACTCCTTATTAGCGGCTTCACCGCCTTTTATAGGATCTCTTAAACCTCCAACTTTGTTACTTGCAATATATATAGCTCCTGCAGCTGTAAAACCTCCATCCTGTCTTAGTTTAAAAGCGTTTGTGCCATCCACATATTCCTTAGTTACAGCATTTTGTACATCTTTAGGTTCACCAACGTTTTCTAAAGTATAACCATTCATATCGAGATGGTTGAGAGCTGTATGTTTTCCTTCTTGAACTGTAAATGGAGTGACCGCTGTAACATGCCTTTTAACCTCATCATACTTGGTATCTACATATACTAAATTGACGGCATCACCATCGTTTTCAGGAGAGGGGATATTTAACAGTTTATTGCCATTCATATCTAAATCCTTCTTTACTACAAGGTCTCCATTTTGGTTTCTTTTAATAAGCCCCTTGCCTTTACTTGTATCAACATAATCCTTCGTAGCAACATCTTGAGGATTAGTTGGATTACTAACCTCAGTAAGTGTATTCCCATCCATATCTATAGAACCAGTAACGGTGGTTATTCCATCTTTCCGTAAAAAGTTATTATTTAAGTAAGCGAGTGGTACGCCATCACCTCCTGTTACGGCAACAAAATCCATTCTTCCAAATTTATCAACAGGCATCTTTTTATTACTAAAATAAAGTATTTAAAACATTCTGAAACTCTTTACCTAAACCCAACTCTTTAAGTACGTAAAGGCACAGATGACCACAAAACACCTCTCCAGCTGGTTGTATCTGGTCACTATTGTAATATATTGGGCTTTTTAGGTACTCTCGAATTTCAATAGGGGGTTGTATACCATAACTGTCAAAGTAATTTTTAGTTTTATCGTTTTTATACCAAGCAACCCAATGTGTACCAGAGCCGCTTGTGTCATCAAGGTTTAATATACCGCATTCCTTTTTTCTACACTTATTCGGTAAAGTGTCTCGTACCATGACTTCTCTAAAAAAAGGGATCTTTAATTTCCTTGCCGCGCTTTCTAATTCGAAATTGTTTAACGGCCTATTTGGTAGTATAAGGTTTCCAACAGCGATATTTCTCATGTTTTTATTATGCCTAAATATTTACTATATCATTATTATCAACCCACGAATTAAACTCATCAGAATAACCCTTCCACTTTACTAACGATTTATTTTTTCCCTTTTTAATAACCTTTTCTATCCTATACAACTCCTGACTAGATTTTTGTAGCTCAGGTTCATAAAAGGCACCTTGTATCTCTTCTCCATTAAGGTCTTTTATTTTATACGTTACAGGCTCCGTATTTCTTACCTCAGAAACCGTAAAACTCTTCAGTCCATCTAGTAGTATAACTTTTCTCGAAAGTCTTCTTCTTTTTAGTTATCCTTACTTTATCTCCGACAGAAAACTTAGGTTTTATATCTCTTATTTCGAAATGATCGGGGTAAAGATTTCTCCAAACTTCGGTTTCATTTTCTTTTTTACTCGTGTCTACAGGTGTCATCTTAATAGAAGAATGTCTCGTGCTATTATATTCTTTAACGAGGTCTTGTAACACGTCAATGTAAACGCTGGTAGAGTTAACAGAGAAATACTTCCACATCTTTTCTTTCATTGTTCTAATCCATCTTTCAACCACGCTAGATTTCTCCTCATTCTCAGTAGAATACAATCCAATCGAGTCTTTAACATCTTTGTGAAAAAAATACTCTTTACCTTTATCTACCCACATTTTCTCCGGTTTTCTCTCCTTAAAAATACTCTTTAATGCTGTAGCGACAGACTTACCCGTTTTATCTTTTAATGGCACCAGATAATCATATTTAGAAAAGATGTCAATAACAGCGAGAAGATATTTTACACCACGATTAAATTTAGAAAAAGCTTGCATGTCTACTAAATCCGCAGCCCATATCCTATCAATACCGCTTACTTCAACTCTTCTTTTCTTAAATTTTCTCTTTATGGGTTTGTGTAATTCTTCCGCTAAATTTATATATTTTTTTTTAATCCCCATTTCAAATCGTTTCTTTGTACCAATTAAGCTAGAAACAATCCCTCTTTCCATTTTTTTCTTAAAGTGGGGTCATAAATACCTTTTAGTTCTGTTAACATATTTTTATCACATTTCTTGTAGCTGTATCATCGTGTTGGAGATAACATATGTCATGATGATAAGCGGCTTTATCTACTCTATTGATAGGTTTGCTTCATTTTCTCGGAGTTAAATCCGGGTTTAACCTTTTTTTACGGTTAGTGCCGGGTCCCGTAAAATTGTGACACGGGAGATGCATCTCTTTAGGCATATTGTTAATCATTTTGTTTAAAATTGACCCACCCTCCTGCGCTTTAATAAAGTGGGTTTTAGTTGTTCCACAAACCGAGCATTTTCCTCGTTTCATATTTCTACCATTCTTACTAACAGTATATTCTATGTTATTCGTATCAGTAACTGTTTTACATTTAACGCAATACATTTTTATGTAAAAATAAAAAAAGTTATTTATAGAAAAATGGACGTAATTGATCTATCATGGAACGACGTAGTATCAAGAAGATTTAATAACCCTCTTTTACCAAAGAGTATTAGAGGGTTAATCATAGGTAAATCAGGATGTGGTAAAACCACCCTTTTACTTAACCTTCTGCTTAGACCGGGTTGGTTGGACTACAATGATTTATGCGTTTTCGGTAAGACTCTTTTTCAACCAGAATACCGCATACTTAAAAAAGCTTTTGAAGAAAGACTACCAAAAGAAGGTATCTTAAAGCTATTTAACATGCGGGATGAAATACAGGATTTAAATGTTTCGCCAACAGCTTTGATTGGGGAATAGATAAAAACATTTAAGAATCTCTCAGATATAAAGTGTAGTTTTTTTTAAACAGCGGGCGATGTACCTGATCCGCGTGAGTTAAGCACAGAAAACAAGAATCTAATGATTTTTGACGATCAACTATTAGAAAAGCAAAATAAGTGCGAGTGTTACTACATTCGCGGAAGACATAGTAATGTTGACTGCTTCTATCTTTCACAAAACTATTTTAGACTACCGAGACAAACTATTAGAGAAAACGCGAATTTTATCTGTTTGTTCAAGCAAGACCTGAAAAACATTAATCATATTTATAACGACCATATGTCTAAGGTAGAGTTTAGAAGTTTTTGTCACAAGTGCTGGGAGAAACCACATGGTTTTGTTATTATCGATTTAACGAGTAAAAAACATGATGGGAAGTACAGAAACGGCTTTGATAACTTCTACATACCGAGTTAAAATATATTTTTACTAAATAAAAATGGTAGAGCTCTTGAAACAAATTGTAAGAAATACAGAACCCAAATCATCCTCTCAAATTATAGTAAGTGGTAACAAAACACGCATTAAAACCAGGTTTAACCCACCTTTACAACTTGACAAGGATAAAAAATATGAAATAGCTCTGGCGGACCTTGAAACTTATTACTCTTTTCCAATCATCGATGTATCAAACAACATCTTCATTTATTCTCCAGATCAGGGTGCTACATGGCATAAGATCGAGATACCAGAAGGGAGTTATGAAATCACAAATATTAATGATACCATACAGCAGGAAATGAGAAAAAACGGCCATTATGATGCAGTCAATTAAAAACATTATATCCATATTTCTGCAAACACTAATACCCTTAGGTCAGTTATTGATATAGAAGATGGGTACCAAGTAGATTTTAACCATCCAAACTCAATCGCCAAAGTATTAGGATTTAACCACTCTAAATACACACAAGGATTTCATGGGTCGGAGAACGTTGTAAACATTCTCAATATAAACAGCATATTCATAAACATTGACATCATCTCGGGTAGTTATGTTAACGGTTCAACACAAAATACGATTTACTCTTTCTTCCCAGATGTATCTCCCGGATATAAAATTATTGAGACTCCTCGAAACCTTATATACCTACCTATAACGGTGTATGAAATACACAACATGACGGTTGAAGTTACTGACCAAAATGATACCTTACTAAAACAATTAGATTTCATATTAGAGAAGTGTAATAAAAAAAAAATATTAGATATATAAAAGATGACAAGTTATACGAATGTAAAAGTTAATATATCAGAAGGACAAAAGCAAAAGCTTCAGCATGCTGTTAAAGGAGGATGCTCAGTAAGTATTCGTTTAGGTCATGAGGATTTAGAAGGTAATGATATTATAGCGTTAACCGATGCACAAGTACATAAAATGGCTAAAACCTATAAAATGGTAAAGGCATAACGATTAGAATGAGCGCCAAACAGCTTAAACATAACATGAAGATAGAGGGTGGTTTTCTCGGAATGTTGGCTGGGTTGGCTGCTAGAGCTTTACCGATGGTGGCTGGATTGGCTTCAAAAGCGCTACCAGCTTTAGGTCTTGAGGCTTTGTCTGAATTAGGTTCACTCGGAGTAAATAAAGCACTAGGGTCAGGTCTTTACCTTAAAAAAGGAGGTTGTGTTTGTCAGGTAAAAACTGATGGGGTAGGGCTTTACCTAGCCCCTTATAGGGGTAGCAGGTTAGAGTCTGTTGGTGATGGGTTGTATTTAAAGCAAGGAGGAAAATTTTATGATGGAAAAGGGCTTCTTTTAGGTCCTAATAGTCCATTTGCTAATATACCTATCTTAGAGGCTATATTATAAATTTTATTACTTCTTATATGAAATATGAAGACCCATAAACTCGGTGTTAAGGGAGCGAAAATTATTCAACCAAAAACAATCCACTGGGTACCAATTCAAGGCTTAAAATATCCACCACGAAAAGTAAATACGCTGACCTGGGAAATTCTTTGCCAAGAAAAGCTTACACTAGCGCCTAAAGAAGTTAAACATATACTATTAGAGTTTGGTTTTATAATGACTAAAGGAGTTGTTTTAGCCTCATTACCATACTATTTAAAGATTAAGTGGTGTAGTTTGCAAAATGAGGTTAATCTTGAGTATAGTGAGAAATTATAATTACTATTACAAATAATTCTAGCAACAGTGTAACAATTGAAGACAAACCTTTCAATATGGAGATTAAACTTATTTTAGCTGATGGGCGCCTTTTCGTCGAGCTTCAAACAATATTATTTGGGCGTTATTTTTATGATTTTGTTCGAGATTGCTACGAACACACACACGATCCTATTAAGTTTATACTAAACGGAGAGGATCTTAACCCTTTAAATTTTATTAAGTCTTTTGAACATGCCATATCTATTGATCCAGAAAGACTTATCACTCCTAGGTCGCGGTGTTTTTTAGGTATTTATAAGCATCCTACCTCAGAAGAGATATCACAACAAATTACAGAATTGGGTTTAGTAAGTGGCATTCTTAAAAATGCACCTTTTGATAGCCTTAGAGATGCGTACCATGAAGTAAAGTGTTGCATTTGTAAAGAAAACTTATCCGTAACAGTATTTCTCGACTGTTTGCATGTATGTGATTGTAAAAAATGTGATAGACAAAGAAGGATTGTAAAATGTCTTTTATGTAGAAAGAAGACAACTTTAAAGGCAACCTCTTTTTTACTCAGAGACAAAACGTTCACAAACAAAACGGACTCAGACTAAACACATATATCCTCAGCATATGGATATAATAAAATTTTGTTTTCAGTTAAATTTTTTTTCGTTAAATAAAATAGCTTGGTGTCATTACAGGATATAGGAGCACCAGTTATATATATTACTAGTAAGTACCTAGCAATATATATTAAAAATCGCACGTTCATCTATATGTCGGCGCATGATGCAATGCACGTCCTAGTTTTTCATAAGCGTCCAAATTTTTCATAAGCGTTCAAGTTTTTCATAAGCGTGTTGGATAATGGTTAGATTATGGTAAGTGGCCCAGATTGGGTATTATATCTACTACTGACGGCACTGATGATCACAAGGAGTAAAGACGAATATCACACGATTCAACAAAATGCCCTCACGATGTCATTACGAATGACAAAATAGACACACGAATTCTTCACGAAAATGAACCTTCGCAAGGTCTTCGGGCAATTTTTTGACACGCCAAAGATTTTGTCACCGCTCCCGAAGTTTCTGTCGGAGCCTGAGGAACTCAACCGGCGGTCATACGATGGCTTAAGATGCTCTCACGAATGGGCCGATGTTGTACGGTCAGATGCAAATTTGAACATTTTATATATCGTATGTCCACCTGAAATCAATTTCGGGAATGTGTGACGCCTGCATATTTACTAGTACTGCTTGTATAGTATCAAATGGAGAACTCATACCAGAAAGACAGGTAACACTTAACTCTTTACCAAATTACAAAATTTTAGACAGGACCAAATTGAAAGCACTTGCAGGCAACAAAATAAACGTAACTCAAAAATTGAACTTTGATTCCAGCAGGGCAGAAAACATTGTGGAAGAAGGAGAAATGATCGTTATCGGTATTTTCTCCTTTTCCCACAACGTTTTCAAAAGCTTCTATCACAGGGTCGTAAAAACCAGGGATTGTTTGGTATTAAAATATTTTTGACAGCGTTATACCGCTTTTTCTACGTTCTTACTTAGAATTGTTGAATACCAGCACACACATGAATAAGTGGTCTGTCGCCCTGATATAGCTGAATCGTCTTGGAAAAGAAGCGTAAACACCATTCATTCAAGCTATCACTTTGCGGTCTAAACCTCGTAACTCGAGGGCGATCGTCTCTTTTTTTCCTTATTTACTTGAACCTCGGTTGTCCGGCATTCTGAAAAGAAATAAACACGAAAGCTGTTTTCCCGACGATAAGATACTTCCAAATAAGTCATGCTCTGTACAAGTGGGTTTAATTCCTCTGCAGACAGTATCAACCTAGGTCAGCTTACACAGTCGTTCTACACTGGCCGCTGAAGTCATTGGGGTATTAGACCTCTAATGAAAAATAGCTATCTCCACTACAGTATTAACGCTTATCCTGCTAAATAACTAAAACGAAATTTTCAATTCGATAGTAAAAACCCAAAAGTTATTATTTCAAATTTGTGTTTCGGGGAAAAATATCTCCAGATCGGACAGCGTAGATCCAAGATCAGACTGCACATTCTGAGTCGCGAAAAGCAGCCACAGGGTTAATATACAAAATTTACTATGTTCGAAAATGAATAATATTGTACTATTATAACCAAGTCACCTTTCCCTTTTTTTTGTGGCGGTTGTCGCCATAGAGTTGACGAAAACTCCAAAATTCGAAACTAAATTCGAAAAATAAATAAGTGTAAAAACCAAATTCATTGCCTATGTATCGGTGATGAACATACCAGAAAACCGCCATAGTATTTCAGTTAACCCCATAAAAAGTAGTCCACCAAATAAGCTACTGCTTCTAACGAAGACGGCTTTAACTGATTTTACTGATCAAAGAAATGTTGATAGTGATTGATTTCATGCTTAAAAATATATTCTAAGAGACAGTTAAGGTTAGCCAACTGTTTTAGAATCCTGAAACATCGGCCAGTGTCGGTATACTACGTACAACAATCGAATTGCCTCAGTAAGCTGCGGAGAATGGTCGGGCGTTCACGTCAATTACCGCCGGACACGGTATGATTAAACCATCTTGAACATTATTTCTTTTTAATATACAATGATATTTTATGAAGAATATAAATTTTTTATAGGTGTTTTGTCGATTAATGTAACCGATAGATCTAAAATAAGAAAAGAAACGATTTTTTTTCTATGACTTCCACACTCTCTTGCATAGTGAGAGTAACGAACGACAATTCTGCTCGGATATTGAGACTTCCGGTGTAGAAGTTTGTCATGCAATTTCGCGATTCTACAGTAAAGGCCGATTCACGCAAAAAACAGAAAGAAAGGCTGCCCAGTCTTGTCCCAAGATCAGTTTTGACTGGCATAACTATGCTTGTGGATCGTTTGCCTGGGCTTTTGATCATGTTTAAGTTGCCACGACAGGTTATAGTTGGAAGGTTGGCCGACGTCGGTTAAATTCGATGTTCTTCCGAAAAAAATTGAGAGCGTGTCAATTTTGCCTTCTCTGGCCTGTTTCCTTCTCTTACGACAGCGTTGTTCGGAGAAATATAGAAAGGACTCGGTAGATATCTATATGTGAGATAAGAATTTTGTCATATGATAAATAATGTGGCCTGCGATATGACCCACCACGTCAAATCAAGTTTATAGTTTTATTATAGTTTGTTTACTTTTTTTGTTCTACTATTGCAGATACATTATCATATTGGTACATACAGCGGTGGAATTGTATTTGCGGATATTGGTAATTGAAGAAGATAGAAATGTGTTATTACATGTATATGTTCTAAGAACAGAATATCTATGCACTTTCATGTTGCTTGAATAAATGCTAATTATGAAACAAAATATTTGTTAATTGGAATTAATTGTTTCTTTTGATTTGTTTGAATTTGATGATTGTATTTCGCAAATTATGCCCACTGATAGATTGTTTGCTTCAACTTGTATACCGTTGTCAACAGTTTGTTTTAAAAAATGTAATTATTTAAAAACAAGTCGTATCCTAAATAGAACAGAAACTGTGTTATATCCTAAATAGAACAGAAACTGTGTTAATGGTTTAAGACTTGAACACATGTGGTATGTCTCCGCACCGCCTCTTGCCTGGGCTAGCGGCCTTTCAACACAAAATACATTGAAAGTCCGTATCAAATCTGGCTTGATTCCAAGCAATTAGACCTAGTTTTGATAAATTGAACTCCTTTTTTTTTCACTGTTTGTTCATCATGCTGCTTATGCTGTTTTAACTTTTTGGATCATGCATTCATAATGCATGCTTGCAAAAAAGCCAAATTCCTGCCAATAGAGTAATTTTAGGCCCTCAGGGGCCTCTAGTTGGATAAATGGACTGGGGGTCGGATGTATGAATTTATGGTATTTAACACTTTCTTTAACATAGTTTCAATTACACCAGTAACTTTACGAGAAACTCGAATGTTTTCTGCAGAAGTTTTCACTTAGAAGAGAGTAGAATATGTCGTTTGGAAGAGTGCTACTGCCAGCAAAAAATTTCTGGGCAGTGTCAAATAAATATATCTGCACAGATTTGTTGTTGTACGGATTATGATTGAATATATCTGAGGGCAAAAAACCTTTTTGCCCGTTTCTATAATTTGTCTATTTTTATATTATCTTCAACGTTTGTAATAGATTACCTTTGAAAGCTTAGTAATGGTGAAAATTCCTAACACATCACCTACCACGCCACTTTCAGGACTATCAGTCCTTTGATTTTGATAGCTTTGAAGTTTTGGCCTGAACAGAAATTCAAAGTGAAAAGTTGGCTATTTCAGAAGTCAAGGGTAGATAATTTCAGAATACAAACAGCGATCCAACATTTGGGAGTCACATGCACAACTAGATATCATGGAGATTCATTGTGGCAAGTTTGAAGTAGATCTAATTCCAATTGAAATAGTAGGAGGAGTTACGCTCACAAATAATTGCTAACGGACGGACGGACGACCGGCTGTATAACATAATACGACCCTTCGGCCATGACACCCTGTATAAATGACTATTGTTTCACTGAGACGGTCTACGCCGTGCCGGTTCACATACCGTCTGCGTTTTGGTCCAACCCATTAACACAGTATACGTAAGATCCCGCTTCTTCAGTGCGTACACGACCGCGTCGTGTACAGAATGAAGAAATCGGAATAGCGCGCACATAATTCGTGCTGACAAGACGATATTTCATCAGTCCGGGCACGACAGTCGGGCACCCTAAGTTTTCCTTCATTGAGTACACGACAGTCGCGCACTCAAGAAGTTTTCCTTCATTGAGTACACGACAGTCGTCCTAGCAGTATGAATTTTCTTCAGTGCGTACACGACGGTCGGGTAAATAGTCACTTTGTTTCGGGAATGTAAAAACTCAAGTAACAGATCAAGTTTGATCGGTCGAAACCAGGTCAATACTGGTCAATTGGATATTTGTAGTGGTCATTTGGAAATATTACTGGTCAGATGCATTTTAAGTGGATAGTGATGCTACTTAGTGGATATTTATTGTGAGTTTTTTTCCTATATTGGATCCGAGGTTGGTTTAATCACAGGAATCGGACGTTTATTTGGTGAAAATAGCTAAATGTCAGCCGAAGTGGTCACTCTCTATTATAAAATATACAAGGAATGCAACGGATTTCCGATCAGAATTTGACACGACTGTCACCGAAAATCATCGCTGAAAATGCGGTCAAATAAATATTAGCCGACATAAACACACATCTACCGTGCTCTTAAATATCTAATCTGCAGATTTATTAAGTCCCTACCTGTCGTGATAAATATCGCCCTTGGGAAATACGATGAATGACACGGAAAGAGTGATTCACGGCAGGTAGGGACATGATAAATCGACAGATTAGATATTTAAGAACACGGTAGATGTGTGTTTATGTCGGCTAATATTGATTTGACCCCATTTTCAGCGATGAATTTCGGTGACAGTCGTTTCAAATTTTGATCGGAAATCAGTTGCATTCCTTGTATATTTTATAATAGAGACTGGCCACTTCGGCTGACATTTAGCTATTTTCACCAAATAAACGTCCGATTCCTGTGGTTGAATTCAACAATATGAGAGTTGACTTTAGTGGAAAGAATGTTTTGTCTCTGCCAAGTCTACTTAACAGCTGGCTTTTGGCAGTTTTTCAAAACTCTATATAAGTTCCCGATAAGGTCTTTAGGTTTCATTTTTGACACCTTAAGTAACTGTGTGATGATAAGATATTAACTTGATTGCATATAAGTCAGTATTTCACACTTTAGGAATAAGGCCTGGTGTCAAGTATTCTATCCCAAATAGGCATATATGATTGGCCCTTTTTGAAATGTAAGCCACACCCATTGGGATAGAAAGGGGCAACTTTTACACCTTTTAATGTGTTTTGACAACAATGTAAAGGTGTAGGTAGACACTTGAATATACTTCAGACCTTAATCACTGTATGGAAACTCTGTACGGGAAATTTCTTCGGTGAATTCAAGATGGCGGACACGTGTTACTGACGAAGTGAGTGTCGTTTAATTTTGGTCCAAACTTGTTTCAAATTGCATACCCTACAACGAGTAAGGTACCAATCTAGTGAGCTTTGATTGAAAAATCAAGCGATAGTAGCTGATGAGAAAACGGGAGTGCCTCTCGTCCGTTATCCCGCGCTGAACATGATGTTTTGATGAAATTGAAAAACTAAGCGGGAGACCGGAAGAAAACTGGTTTTATTTCATCGAATAGAAAGCTAATGTTAAAAGAATGTACCTCGATCGGTGGGGAAATGTCATATCCTTACAACTGTACCAAAATATGTTGCTTATATTTACTGATTTAGCTGTTATAAAGTTTTGAAATTTTGCATGGTGTACTCTTCGGTGCAAACCGAAACTAAACTACTGTAGGGTTGGGTGATCGGAATTTCTGTACGGTTCGGTAACAAATATGAAGTCAAAAATCTATACGCTTCTGAAAACGATTAAGGGAGGAAAAAGGGAACTGTGCGAACAACCTACATGGGTCATTTACTTGATGTTTTTATGTTGACCTAAAAGAAACGTGATGTATAAATCCGCAACTTCGTACACTAAATTGGCTCCTTATTGAGAAGCGCTGAGCAACATGAACAGGAGCATCTTGTATACATGTATATATATATAGGCCTTTAACATATAAATAATAACCTTAAGGTCTTTGTCTTGGTCTGACACCAAAAATGTTGAAGCCATTCATAGTATAAACTTTAAAGACGCATTATGTGAAAAGCGAAATATAGAACCGTACCTCCTCTATCATCATTCATTGATCAGGGTCCTCCGTGGCGCAGTAGGTAATGTAGATTTTTAGTAACTTTTTGTGGATGGTGTTGGTTAGAATTCCAACACGGACACTGGTTATGTTTGTATGTCTGTTGGCGACGCATTTTTAGAGCCCAGGCCCAGTGCTGGTGAACACGTGAAGCACTTTCAGAGCAAACTTTGTGTTTATCGGACCAGAACCAGTTGGAAAGCCATATAAAGCCCGAATCAAACAATGACACATCTCTGAGCTTTGGCTTGACTTTTCAAACACTAAGAACCTGCAGTGAAAAATGCAATACAAAGCTCCTTTGTGCACTGCCTTGTAGCTATAGCTCATTTTTTATTTACACTGATATCGCCTTAGTGATCATTTGTTATTCGTTATGCCTTAAGAGACCTTTTAAAAAAGATAATCGTATGTATGTTGTTAAATTCACACTTAAGAGTTTTGCTTTAGCATAAATTATGCATTTTTTCATTAACTGAAACCGTCAATTTTCATACATTGATAGAACTGAGAAATTCGGCCTAGAAGAACCATAGCTCACTTTTTATTTAGGGAAAAAAAAACCACTAATTTCGACCTTAATTTTCAAAGTATCAAATCCTTTGACTAGAAACTCCGGATGATTATACAACACACTCAGGCAACTCTGTCTTCATTACATCGTTTTCTGAGTTACGACCCCTTTATATCATCCTTTTGTAAGCATTTCCAAGGGACATATTGTCCTTATTCCGTAGCTTTCATTTTAAAGCTTTTATAAACTCAGACTTTAATGTTTCAGTTACACGGATGAGGAACTTTAGTGATATTTTTTTCTTCTACTTTCAGTGTTCTGCTATAGAATTATTTACATGGAACTTATTTTTTTTTTTGTTACATTCTGTTAATAACATATTTTTATTTTTTTAGACTCTGGTATATAGTATACCCAAATAAAAGGTCTTGAACAAGGTCATCTGAATACGTTGATACATTGTAGTTTCATCTGGGGATGAGTTTTTTTTTTTAAATCCACACTAATCATCTAAACACTACTTTTAAATGACTCATACTTTTCCGTTAGAAAATAGGAATAACAAAGAATTCTCTATCAAATCCTTAAAAAGCCAAGAAACCCTGGCGTGACTCATTTTACGCATTATACGCCTTTACATAATAAACAAGATGTAGAGTAAATGACACAAATTAGTTTCATGTACTTGTATAAGGAATTCTCGCTGTGCAGGAAGATAC
Source organism: Tridacna crocea (assembly GCA_943736015.1). Lineage (NCBI taxonomy): Eukaryota > Metazoa > Mollusca > Bivalvia > Cardiida > Cardiidae > Tridacna > Tridacna crocea. Next base: position 30,392,598 of record OX031070.1, read on the forward strand.
AAGTAGACTGTTCTAGCATTTTTCTCCTTTAATTATTTGCACCGAAGCGTACAGATTTTTGACTTCATATTTGTTACCGAACCGTACAGAAATTCCGATCACCCAACCCTACAGTAGTTTAGTTTCGGTTTGCACCGAAGAGTACACCATGCAAAATTTCAAAACTTTATAACAGCTAAATCAGTAAATATAAGCAACATATTTTGGTACAGTTGTAAGGATATGCGATTTCACTACCGATCGAGGTACATTCTTTTATCATTAGCTTTCTATTTGATGAAATAAAACCAGTTTTCTTCCGGTCTCCCGCTTAGTTTTTCAACTTCATCAAAACATCATGTTCAGCGCGGGATTACGGACGAATGGCACTCCCGTTTTCTCATCAGCTACTATCACTTGCTTTTTCAATCAAAGCTCTTTAGATTGGTACCTTACTCGTTGTAGGGGATGCATTTTGAAACAAGTTTGGACCAAAATTAAACGACACTTACTTTGTCAATAATACGTGTCCGCCATCTTGAATTCACCGAAGAAATTTCCCGTACAGAGTTTCCATACAGTGTTAATGTGTCCCTAACTATTGTTTAGTTAATCAGTCACAGCTTCTTTATGGGTACTCAATATGCCTTTAGATTAGTGACAGGTAAATTTCACAATGGTTTACACATGGGTGACACCTTTTTCTTCAAATTTACATGAAAGTTTCAAATTAGCTGCTTTTTTATGCTATCTTTGAACTTTTAAATAATCTAAAACCTACAGTAAGTATATTTGTGGTGGTAGTGGAGAAGAGAAAAATAGAAAAGATGCAGTACTGTAAATAGATAACTAACCTATAAGGAATGATGATAAATAAAACTTCTAAAGTTCCTTGGTTGAAAAGAGCTTACCTGCATGTAAGTTCAAAGAGGAAGGTCAATCCAAACAACCTCTTCAGTTGACCATCAGTAATGTCTTTTGAATTATCATAAAATAAAAAAGGGACCTTACTGATAAAAACTGTGATACTGATGATAATATGTAATATATCTTCAGTACAGGATTTAGGAGAGCTTTTAAGACTAGCTTAGAAACAGGACAGGTATCCAAGTCAGTGATTCAATCAATCCAATCATTTACTACAATTGACCACCAATCGACCAGTATTGACCGGTTTTAACCGGTTAAAACCGCCGGCCCGGTCAATACTCTTATTGAACGGCTTTTTGCCAATCTGTTAAGCAGATGAAATGCACAGTTTTCTCTTATGTTTGGTCATTTTGAGTGTTTTCGGGATTGTAAAAATTCAAGAAACAGATGAAATGTAGAGTTTTCTCTTATGTAAAACATTTAAATTGAAAATACTTTTGAATTTAAACGAAGGATTATTAGATACACAAGCAACAGATATGTTTAAATCCTAGTTTTGTGCTCTATTTTTGAAACTATAAAAGTTCAAACTTGCACACAAAATGTGTGTGGAACTTTCTACTGGTTTTGTCTTGATCGACTCTGTAGGCGATCAGTCAAAACGTAACATGGCCTCTGGGGACAGTTATCTGTACTAGATAGATACAGTACATGTATGTAGATAAAGTACAATGTAAGCCCTCCTTTGAAACCCCTCCATCTATTTAAAGTCTCAATAAGTAGATTTTCAGGGTGCTCCCTTTCACAGTTGGATATTGTTATGTGCTTGCCATGGTCCAGGAGACAATCCGTAAAAAACTGAAATAGCAATCAGATACAGCTATCTATACTACATTACTCCAATGTATTGAACTATGTAATACACAATGATCCTAGTCTCCAAACCATATTGGGCAGCATTCATGGGTTTAACTCTTTACCACACAATCCCGACTTTTAACGACCCTGAGAAGGAAGACTTTTGAAAACATTGTGGGAAAAGGAAAAAATGCTGGTAACAAGTATTTTCTCCTTTTCCAACGATGTTTTCTACCCTGATAAAGAAAAATTGCTCCATTTGAGCTACATTGAAATTATCATCTGCAAATGCTTTCATTTGGACAAGTCTAGAATATTGTTGTTTGGTAAAGAGTTAAATTCTAAAAGCTAAATCAGGCCCTTGTAAATTGCAAATTCTCCTCGGAATTCAATCTACTTCTTGTTTGTGACTGTGAAACGTTGATATGAATTTTGAAATGTTCTACAACATACCAATTCAAAGGTCTGCCAGCTAAATTTAAAAATGGCAACAAAACCCATTCTATGAAAAGTTTGCAATTTTGGTGGAATAAAAAACATAGAAAATGTAGGGCGAAAAGCAGAATTTTTTTGTAAAAAGCAACTTTTCATTTTGCACACAATATTTTCACAAGTGTTTACAAGCAACATTACAACAATTACAGAACTTATGAGCAGACTGGTGGATCATATAGAACTTGTTATTTTCATTGTCGTTATGACCAGAGACTGAAATTTCAATTTTTTTCACTGTATGGTAGGTAATTTCAATACATTGTAATGCAATTAACTGTATTTCTATAAAAAATTTTTTATAGGCATGCTTGATAACCTGGTTGGACAACTTCCTGGCTGCTTTTTGAAGCCACTAGTGATGCAAATATAAAGAATATGGAAGAGCAATTTGGGAGGTGCAATTGAATTATTTTCTAAGGAAACCACCCAACTAGCAGCTAAGCAGACATACATGGCAAAATACAGAAGGTTTTATATTTTTTAACCTTTTTTTCGTGAAAATAATAATTAATGCTCTGAGATAGGGAGGCAAAATGAAACTGAAATTCAAAATGATCAGCTGTCTTGATTTTTTGGCTATAATGAATTATTAGGTTGATTTTTCTAAACCCTTGATTCATGTAAATTAGGAGCATGCTGTATATCTTAACCCTTTACCACACAATTTGAAATTGTCTTTTTCAAATTGAAAGCATTTGCAGATGACAATTCACATGTTTTGTATCGGGTAAACTTTGCATAAAATTGTGCCTACTCTTGGTTATAAACACCTATTTACAACGCGACTAATACAATGACTTATTGTAACTTTTTGTTGGTACAAGTCGAAAATAAGCTTTGCCTTCTGCACAGGAAAAATATTTATTCATTAACAACTTGAAATTTATAGGTTCTTCTGAACTGGAAATATATGCAGGACATATGACTCAGTTTTGAAATGCCATACTCATAGGCTGATGGTTGTACTTTTCATGGTATTATAGTTTGCCCTACTTTCTAAACTAATGCAAATGCCGATTTCGTTCAAAATTGCTTGATTTAATTCCATGCAGACTCAATATGTTGCAATATGTTACCACTGAATCATTAAATCGTTGACCTATATACAGCTGTATCCCGGTTAACGAGAAGCTCCGCCTACAGTATTTTAGCTGGTCTTTGTAGAGTAAATACCAATCTAATGCATACACTGTATTACATACCGGCTCCTTTGTTTGGACCAGGTCTGTATTTTTCATTACATACCGGCTCCTTTGTTTGGACTAGGTCTGTATTTTTCAGAACGACCCGTCTTAACAATAGAATGCACGAGAGCAGGTCTATCTCAGCACGTGCGCAGGTTGTTCCGTAGATAGAAAACCTGCCCACGTGCTTGAAAGACCTGCTCCCGTGCAAGAAGGACCTGTCCACGTGCAATTGATGGATCTTGAGCCATGCATGCAGACAGGTTCGTGAAGGACATTGGTACTCGCATGATACTGATTGTTATGAATTTGTAAATAACAGGAAAAATCTTGTAAATATACCTCTTTCTGGCATGACAGATTTTAATCTATTTTTTATTGGTGACCAACTCAGCAATTAGTCTTTGGTATTTTTTTTCAAAGCGATCATTAAAAAAAGCTATCCACCCCTACCCCCTCCCCGTATTTAAAAAATCTGCGGTCACACTAATGCCAATATTTAAACATTGTAGATAAAGTGCCTTATCCTAAGGTTGTTGTTACATACATGTCATTCTCTCATATTTAAACCCAACTTTTTTTTCTATTTTTCATCTAAATCTAATAGCAAAAGTGGCAAAAAGTTAATGACGGACGCACGTTCTAAAACATGTCTCTAGTATTGTTGTATTTTGGTTCTAATGCACCCTACTTCCTGACTGTTGATTTGTCCGCATAAGCGTACTTTAACCTCTGGAGCTAAAAGCCCTCGTTATTTTTCTTATTGTGAGAAAGCAAAACTGACATAGGAGCACTGTCCTTCTATGGCTGACCCGGCACAGCTAGTTTCAAGAAAGCAATTTGAGGGGCCCGATCACTCCCATAGTCAAATGATCAGAATCGCTTTGAGACCAACTGTCCTAGAAGCTCGACCCCAGGTCCCAGGCTTGAGCCTCTTTGGAAGTGATTTTGTATGACTGAAATCGGTGTAAAACGCCAAAACTGACCCTGGTATGAAAACAGGGAAGTGTTCGATTTACCTTTCTTTGATTTGTGCATAAGGTATCAGTTGCCTCCAAAAGAGTCTTCAAGTCTTTTTTTAGCCACTTGACACATCATTTTCTGGTATTCTCGCATGTGCCTAACTGGCACGTACGAAACGGTAGTCAATGTAACTGGGTTTCTTGTTGCGGTTTGAAGATATTAGAAAAATTATGCTTCAGTTCCTTGCTACTGAAAGAGTTTTCAGTCTCTTTTTAGCCACTTGTCACATTGTTTTCTGTGCTTTTCGCATGTGCGTAACTGGCACGTATGAGATGGTAATCAACGTAACTGGGTTTCTTGTCGTGGTTTGAAGCGATTAGAAAAAATTACATTTCAGATCCCTTTGTTTGATTTATGCAATAGCAAACGATTGCTACAGAAAGAGTTTCCAGTCTCTTTTTTAGCAACTTGTCACATTAATTTCTGTTTTTTTTTTTACACTGTACATTGATCATTTAGGCTTATATGAGTTTGATGTGGCCCGAGTCAGAAAATCCAATTCAAGTCAACATTAATGTTCAAGCGAGAAAATAAAATTGATAAATAAATGAAAAAGGAATACCCAAAAGTTAAAAAACCATAAAACATATTTTACGCTTCCTTTTGTCATCAAATGTATCTGTTCTTTTCGAAATGGCTGTCAAGTCGTCTGCTCAATACTGGTGGTGACCGGTATGTAAGTCGGATATCGACCTCGTACATCGGTCTTTCCGTATAAGAACGACCTGGGCACGAGCTTCACGAAACACCGAGAGCTTCGCGCTCTCGGTGTTTCGTGAAGCTCGTGCCCAGGTCGTTCTTATACGGAAAGACCTCGTACTCAGTCAATATCCTATACGAACAACCCGTCTTAACAATAGAATGCACGAGAGTAGGTCTATCTCAGCACGTGCGCAGGTTGTTCCGTAGATAGAAAACCTGCCCACGTGCTGGAAAGACCTGCTCCCGTGCAAGAAAGACCTGTCCACGTGCAACTGATGGATCTTGAGCCGTGCATGCAGACAGGTTCGTGAAGGACATTGGTACTCGCGTGATACTGATTTTTATGAATTTGTAAATAACAGGAAAAATCTTGTAAATATACTTCGTTCTGGTAAGGCAGATTTTAAAGGAAGGTATTTAGATTTTTCACATCCCACCAAATTAGAAAATATATATATCACTGAAATTTATATGAAAAAACAATACCAATTATCAATAATTAAGAATCATAAAATTACAAAAAAAAAAAAAAAAAAAAAAATGATGGTATTCCTTTAAAAGGCTACGTAGCTTCTTAAGCTATTTTTAGACTTCGCGCCAAAAATCAATAAAGCGTTGTGGGAATGTCAAGTGACTGGCACGTGACTCATAACGCTTAAATTCCATTACATAGCAAACATGTAATAATTATTTTCCATAATGTCCTCTTCGGACGGATGTTTGAAGCTTTGTCTGTGTTTCCCTGTATTTAAATGAGAGAATTGATACTCTAAAAATAGAACGTGTCTCCCGTTGGTGTCAACCTGATCCGTAATAAATCTCTAATTTCTCGTGTTATCGGATGGTTTTCGACTGCTGGGGTTTTAAGAACGCAAATTAAAAGGCTATGGGGGTACAAGGATGATTTTTTGCATTTTTGTAAAATTTTCGTCCCAAAATCTGAAGGGCCACCTTTAATCTATTTTTTATTGGTGACCAATTCAGCAATTCTTTGATAATTTTTTTCAAAGCGATCATAAAAAAAATCTATCCCCCCCTCCCCCCTCCCCGTAATTACAAAATCTGCGGTCACATTAATGCCAATATTTGAAACATTGTAGATAAAGTGCCTTATCCTTAGGTTGTTGTTACATACACGTCATTCTCTCATGTCTAACCCAACTTCTTTTTTTTTTCTTTCTAGTTTTCATCTAAATTGAATAGCAAAAGTGGCTAAAAGTTAATGACGGACGCATGTTCTAAAACATGTCTCTAGTATTGTTGTATTTTGGTTCTAATGCACCCTACTTCCTGTGAGACCGACCGTTGATTTGTCCATATAAGCTGGAGCTAAAAAGCCCTATTGTTATTTTTGGAAGTCGATTACGTCAGTAATCGGTCTTCCTATAGCAACGCTCAGGCATTTGGGAAATCACCCAACAACACAAATATTCAACCAGCGAAAAAAAAGTTCTATGAAATTCAAGCATTTAAACATATAAAACGATTGAATTTCAGATAAAAAATGAAATAAGCCAAACTATTGCACTAAACAGATATTTTCTTTGAACTGTTATGACATTTCAATGAATAATTATCAAATCTTAATATTTGTTAATACACAGATCCTATATTTTTCTATATGAATGCGGACGAATCTAGCCATTCGGCATTACTCAGATGTTGAGAGCCATCAAATCGGCCGAGATGTTACGATTACCAATCGGGCACTATTTCATGAATGATATGTCACTCGGATCCATGTTCACATAAAAAATAGCTTTCGTTAAACACGCATCATTAATACTCTTACCAATAAAATTATTGGCTTGTTTATTTTACAAGGCATTTACGTTTTCAACAAAAATTTGCTTGAATGTCTGAAGTGTTGAATAGCTAGTAACCTAATTTATTCATACTCGCAACGTGACTTTCATCCACACCACCGCTTAAACGGCGGCGAGTGAAACGCAAGGCAAGCAAGTCAGAATTTGATCTGAACAAACCCAAGGCTGCAAAGGTAAAGTTCAATGTATTTTTTTCTTTTTTGAAATGTGTTTTTGTTTTAACGTGAAGGACATTACGTCCTTACTTAAGTATTGTTTAGAAACGAAGTAGGTCAGTGATTGTTTATGAAGATTACAGTCGCCATTTTGATTGATTGTAAGTTCGTAAAAGCTTTACGCCTGCGTTACAGAAGGCTACATTAGTATATGAATATGAATAATTTGTATTCCATTTGCTGCCATAACTAGTTGAATGTATTACTCTTCGTCGAAGAAGAATATTTAACGAATCCCAAATGTCAACAGTCCTCACAGTGACTGGAAATTTCGACCGATAACAATTTCGTCCCATTACAATTTCGGCCAATTACAATTTCGGCCCTTTCTCCTAAGGTGAGTTTACATGGTTTGCATTTGTGTAATAAATCTTACACCTTTATAATCTTTTAAACTTACCTTTCAGCACTAGGATTTTGCAACCCTAAGGTGAAAGTATATTGAAATGTTGGAAAAATATAAAATGGTGATCTATTCTTCCCCTTTCATATAGTTAATTTTGACTTTAATGCTGTCAACCTGGATCTAACATATATATGCATTTAAATCTTTAAATTGGCTCAGTCAAAAGTATTGCAGCTTTTGTACTTTCACTTAAAGGTGGCCCTTCAGATTTTTGGACGAAATTTATACAAAAATATTAAAATTCATCCTGATACTCCCAGTACCTTTTAATTTTCATTCATAAAACCCCAGTAGTCGAAAACCATCCGACAACAAGAGAAATTCGAGATCTAATACGGCCCAGGTCAACACCGACGGGAACCATGGTCTACTTTTAGATGAGCAACTTGCTCACTCACTTACCGGAAATACACAAATGATGCCTCAAACACAGCGACTGAAGAAGTTTATGGAAAATAACATGTTTGTTATGTTACGGAATTTAAGCGTCATTAGTCATGTGCCAGTCACTTTATATTCCCACAATGCTTCTTTTGATTTTTGGCGCGAAATTCAAAAATACCTTAAGAGGCTACGTAGCCTTTTAAGGGAATACCATAAAAAAATGTATACAAAAAGTGTCATGGTATTGAAGTTTTTGAAGTTAATTGACATAATATTTAGTAGATCTATTCATTCAATTTAGCTGGCAAGTATCTCGCAAAATTGATACCTGCTTCTGTAGAGAAAAGGGTTAAACATTAATATTGAAAAAAAAAAAAAAACCTAAATGAATGTGCATGCAAAACCGAACAAAAGAAAGCTTTTGAAAACATTGTGGGAAAAGGAGAAAATGCTGGTAACCAATGTTTTCTTCTTTTCCCATAATGTGTTCTTATCCTTTACTGACAAATCTTATTACTTGTGCCACATTTACTATGTCTCTTGGAATTCCTTTCAATTTTGATCAGTCTGAATTTTGTTGTGTGGTAAAGAGTCAAATCTGATATAAAAGGTTTTTTGAAAATTGTGTTTGCATAGGTAAAAAGGCTGTACAGTATGTGTGCTTAACCCATTACCACACAGTCCCTACTTTTGACGCCTCTGAGAAAGAAGCCTTTTGAAAACACTGTAGGAAAAGGAGAAAATGCTGGTAACCAGCGTTTCCTCCTTTTCCCACAGGGTTTTCTACCCTTCCAAGAACAAGTTTCAATTTTTCAGTCACCTTTATTTTGTCGTCTGCAAAATTTAATGCTTTAGATTTGAACAAGTCTAAAATTTTGTCATTTGGAAATGAATTAACTCTTTCCCAAACAACAAAATTTAAGAATGGTCCAAATTGAAAGCCATGCTGATGTCATAATAAATGTGGCTCAAAAATTGAAATTTGTTTAGGGAAGAATAGAAAACATTGTGAGAAAAGGAGATAATGATGGTTACCCACACTTTCTACTTTTCCTACAATATTTTCAAAAGGCTTTTTTCTCAGGATCGTTAAAAGTCAGGATTGTTTGGTAGTCTTAAGAGTTTAAGGTAACCAGTGGCACTGTTGATTTGATGCAGAATGCAAACCATTTTAGATACATGTATGTCTGTTCGGACCACTTTAGCTTTTAACAATTGCCACAGTCAGGGAGATTTGTCTCAAATGATTATGATCCTTGATTGAACATTAAAACCAATATTTTATCATCTACAAAAGATGTGAAGCATTCTTTAACCTTTTACCACTCAGTGATGAGTTTTGAAAGAAGCCTCCTTTTCACACAATATTTTCTACTATGTCATAGGAACAACTGCAGCATTTGATTCAGATAATGAGATTGAAATTGTTGTCTGCATGCAACTGCTTTCAATTTGGACAAGGCTAGAATGTTGTCAATGGGTAAAGGGGTTAGACCTGGTTTGTATGTGTTAGCATGATGCTTTCAAGTGGGATAAAGCAGTTAAGCTAAAGAAATGCGGGCTGAGCTTAACGGGAAGCCTTAACCCCTATCTTGCCTATTGCAACATTGGTCATATTTGCCAATAGTGTAGACCAATGATCAACCTGCATAGCCATTCAGTCTGATGTTAGTCTGCACTGTTGGCAAATTTTACAGTGACTGAAATTCGGAAGCAAATCTGGAATAGTCTATTCTGGGAAATCAGCAGCATAAGAGGTAAAATTGACCCTTGAAAAGATTTTTGAAAAACATTTTTGTTAAAGAAAAAATTGCTGAACAGTAAGGTGGGTAATTTTAGACAATCAAGGCCCTCTTCAATTCTTTGGACAATAACTTGATGTTGCATCAATCTACAATATGCATCTTTGATAAGAGAAGAATGTTAAGTTAAATACTGTTCAGATTTTTGTATGGCTATCATTTGGTTATATTTCTTTGTATCTGTTTTAGGAAGAGATTGTGAAGATTGTGCAGGTCAGAGGGATAGACGTCCAGGTCAAGACAGTTAAGATCTCAAGATGGCACAGATGACTTAAAGGTATCACTCTGGAGGGAGTGGAGGGAGATGAGTTCAAAGAACCTAATTGGGTCAATACATACAGCTAACAATTGTTGTTGTCAATACATACAGAGACGAGATGTCAGTGTCAACCAAAACAAAGACTGAAATTAAGGTATTAAATCCACTCTAGTCTTCCCAGGTTATCCCTAGTGCTCATGTTGAACAGTTGTGATGGGTTGGTATTTTGACTATTGTGTGTCTGTTCACCATTAGCACAAGCACATTTACATGTTGCTCCTGAAGTTCTATTTGACAAAGCCCAGAAAAGCAATGTCACAAACTGGCTTTCAGTATCTTTAACAGAATCACCAAGATGTAAAAGGATAATTAAACTTTTGACAGTATTGTCCTCAAGTTAACCCATTACCACGCAATCCCTACTTTTGACGACCTTTGGAAACAAGCCTTTTGAAAACATTGTGGGAAAAGGAGAAAATGCTGGTAAGTCGCATTTTCTCCTTTTCCCACAATATTTTCTACCCCTCAAAAAACAAAGTTCAAATTTTCATTCACTTTTATCTTTGGTCTGCAAATGCTTTCAATTTGGACAAGCCTAAAATATTGTCATTTGGGTAATGAGTTAATCTCTTTCAGACCTTTGAAAAATTTCTTCTCTCATATATACTATTCATTTTGATTTCATTGTTGTATTGGAGGTTAGTTCCTATGCTGGTAAGTCTTTACCATACAGTCCTGACTTTTAACGACCCTAAAGAAGAAGTCTTTAGAAAACACTCTTGGAAAAGGAGAAAATGCTGGTAATCAGCATTTTCTCTTTTTACCTAAGTGTTTTCTACTCTATCAAGGAGAGAAATCATCATTTCATCAATGTTTAATTTGTTGTCTGCAAATGCTTTCAGTTTGGTCACATCCCAAATTTTGTTGTTTGGTAAAGAGTTAAAGATGGTTGCTTTACATAATCTATAATCCTTTTCATATAAAACAAGAGAACCTCTGCACTTTGATTAGTTCTGGTAAAGGTTTGTTGACCTACTGGTGACCTAGTACAAGTAATTTGTACTGACAAAAATATATGATGACATTGAAAGTACAAAAAGCATCTGCAAAGGAGTGAAATTGACAACAAACAACAGTTAAGAATGTAGTTTCAAAATAACTCAACAGATTATATTGAAAAACTAATTGATAATATCACTTCCAGATTTGATGAAAACTCCATAAAAAATCTCCAACTCTTGAACAAAGTCCTCAATCCAGCTGAAATACCAAAGAATATAAACAGCCTTGAAGAATATGGTGAAGAAGAACTCAGGCAGCTAACTTACCTTTATGGAGAAGAAAATGGAGTGTTGGATGCAAATAAAGCAAAAGAAGACTACTACCAACTGAAAGTTATTTTGAAATCACTTAATTGTTCTCTACCAGAAGCCTGCAGTATCATTATGAAAAACTACAATTGTGCTGACTTCACCACTCACTTCCATCGCATGTGAAAGAGGGTTTAGTGTTCACAACAAGATCAAAACAAAAGGAAGAGCTCGCCTTAAGCATGATACTGTCACTAAACTCATGGGAGTGAAAGAAGAGGGTCCCTCCTTAGAAGATTTTGGCCCACAACCAGCAGTCAGAAGATTCTTAGCAAAGAGAATAAGACGAAAGTGATAAAATGTGTATGAACAGTGAGAGTAAACAACTTAATGATTTTGCTTAACTTTCACCACAGTCTGTCATTCCATCAGCTTATAATACCTTATAATACTCTAAGAAATAAGGCATTTGAAAACATTGTGGAAAAATGGTAAAATGCTGGCCACCAGTATTTTTTCCTTTTCCCACAATATTTTCTACCTTTCCCAAAATAAATTTTAATTTGCTGAGTTACATGTAATTTGTCATCTACGAATGTTTTAAATTTGGACAAGTCTAAAATTTTGTCAATTATTCCTGTTCATCAAATTGAAGTAAATAGCATTTATGATGAGCTTTTGTAGATTCGAAGCAAAGCCAGGGCACTTTTTATAAATGTAGATTTGTCATGAAAAGAAGGAGAGAGATTGAATTTTCATTTGATTTTCATTTCATTTGACTTTCATTGTGTTCTTAAATACAAGTTGAGAACATTTTGAAAGCCAAAATGAATTGTTCAATCCATGATTATGTTATCTGCAAATTTATGCAAGCTTTAAATTTGGACAGGTCTAAAGTATTGTCAAGGAAAATGTAGACATCATAATCCATATTGACAAAAATTGAATTGGAATAAGAACTGAATTTACAAAATTTTGTCACGAAGGATCTACAACTATTGCCACATGTACTTGTATTATTATCACAAATATTTGAAATATGCATTATCATGTTGAATTATTTACATAGTCTAAATTAAAGATAAGTGAAAAGTTATTAAACTTCTTTATTTCTTTGAGCTATTACAATAAAATCTTACATACTAAGTAATTTCCTTTGTAAATCTAGACTTGTGTATTACAGACATTATGTCTCCATGATGCACAAATCTAAAATTTACAGTTTTGAGATGTTGATAACTTGCACGTGAAAATTCTTCCGAACTGTTTTGGAATCCCACTTTTTCAGGCTGGAATCCAACTTTTCAGTTTGGAATCCAACTTTTTCTTGACTTGGATTCCTGGAATCCAACTTTTAAAATCCTAGTGAAAACACTGTGTAACAAAGAGGGACAGGGCTTTACTGTTGTGATAAGGCATTTTGTTATCCGATCAAACTGATCCCTGACAAAGAAGACTTCAGAAAACATTGTGGGAAAAGGAGAAAATGCTGGTAACCTTTTCCCACAATGTTATCTACCCTTCACAAAACAACTTTTAAATTTTCAGTCACTTATTTTTTCATCTACAAAATGCTTTCCATTTTGACAACCCTAAAATGTTGTCATTTGGTAATGAGTTAACTATAACCAGAAGACAAAATTTTTATAATTGGCCATAATTGAAAGATGTTGCAGACAACATAATAAATCTTCAAATTAGTAAAACTTGTATCAAAAAGGGTAGAAATGATTGTGTAAAACTAAGAAATTGCAGGTTACTTTTATTTTCTTCTTTTCTCACGTTTTCATAGCTTTTTTTCTTTTAAAGTGACCTAAAATGCAGGAATGAATGGTAATTGTTAAAAACTTCTCTTCACCGTTGCAGAAAAATCAGGCCTGTGGAGCGATACAGGCGCTCAAGCGCCTCTAGTTTATAGACTTGAGGTAGAATGCTTTTGGAAACATTTTGGGTATACGAGAAAGTGCTTGTAATGCGTATTTACTCCATCGGTCACCATGTTTTCTTTCTTCAAAAGGCTACTGCACACTTTGAGCAAAAGTTCATTTCTTGTTTGCAAATCTTTTCAAGACTAAAATTTTTTTTATGTACATAGAGTGATAGATTGATATTTTACATGCACATCGTCTGGCTAGTCAGGTTTTTGTGTATATATTTTCACTTGATTACTTTTTGGTACATGTTCATAATATTTTTGACACTACCTTTATGTTTACATGCTGTATCTTACTATATTTGCCTGTTCTTTAACCAATTAACCCTTTACCAAATCATCCCTGGTTTTCACTACCCTGAGATAGAAGGCTTTTGAGAACATTGTTGGAAAAGGAGAAAAATGCTGGTTGCCAGTAATTTCTCCTTTTTCCACAGCGTTTTCCGCCTTGCCTGGAAGAAAACTTTAATTTTTGAGTTGATTTTATTTTGTTGTCTGCAAGTGCTTTCAATTTAGACCAGTCTAAAATTTTGTTGTTTAATAAATAGTTACTAGCAGACAAAAATTAAATTGTCCCAGATTTCAGCAGACAATTTCAAAAAACGGCCAAAAAAGTGGAAAAGGTACTGAAAGGATAAATATAAACATTATTGGAAAGAGACACTATTTGGATTATATGAAGAAAGCATTGTGTTGCAATGTACCAGTGTTTATCTGTAGATTCCTTTGACATAGTGTGCAAGTTGTTGGCTAAATACATGTACTCATGTTTTCTTTTTAAAAATGATCATCAAGTATAAGATTTTTTTTTTTTTTACTTTCATTTATTTGCAACTCAAAGCATCAGCAGAGATGAAAATGCTTGTCGCAAGCATTTTTACCTTTGGACACAGTGTTTTCAAAAATATACCGAACAACTTTAAAAATCGGGCTAGTTGGCCATGGGTTAAGTTTTGATTCAAGGGCCATTTATTTCTCTTTATACAAGTTGTATGGTCCCTAAATTTGTCTTAGAAGTATTCTCTGCATTAAACAAATTTAACAGTATGAGAATATACTCTAGCTGAAGTATTAAAATATACTTTCAATGTTCATCATACTACAAGGGCATACAATTAAAAAAAATATCAGAAAGATCTTTACAAGCTATTATTACTTATTTTGATGTTTCGAAAATATAAGAAAAATATGAGATTTTTGTTTTGGTCCTTTGAAATATTATGCAATAAAAGCCACATTTTCTTTTTTATGCAGTTCAAAGTTAAACTTCCTAGTCTTTTTGCGAGCCTTTTTGACAGGTCTGAATTGAGACAAAGCACTGGGATAAGAATGTAACACTTAGTATTCAATTGTTTTTTACTTTTGCCACAATATTTTCAAGCTGCTTCTCTCCAAGAGTAGTCAAAAGTCGTCATTGTGTGCGAAAGGGTATTGACATGTCCTGCTTGAGATTGAGGTGTTTATTCACAAATATACTGCTTACTTGTTTCAACTACCTTTACATAATATTCATTTTGTTGTGGTACTCGATTCATGTTACTAGAAAATGATACTTCTTTCAAATTAAATTGAAAAAAAAAAAGAAGCTTTGTTTCTGTTCTTCTTTTTGTTTAACTGTTTCACCTTAAATAGTATTGAGTTTTGTTGACTATTTCACTCTGCACATGATGAGAAACTTTTGGTCACATCCAAATTGAACGCACCTTCAGACCAGGGGGAACGATTTCTTCATTTACTCAATCTAATTCTAAAATCGACTTCCATGAGTACTTTCAGTACTTTGATTCTTATTGTGAGAAAGGAAAACTGACATAGGGGTACTGTCCCTCTATGGCTGAACCGGCACAGCTAGCTTCAAGAAAGCAATTTGAGGGGCCCGATCACTCCAAAAGTCGAATGATCAGAATCGCTTTGAGACCAACTGTCCTAGAACCTCGACCCCAGGATCCAGGCTTGAGCCTCTTTGGAAGTGACTTTGTATTACTGAAAGCGGTGCAAAATGCCATTTATTCATTAAGTAAATTAATAAATGAATACAGACCTATGGCCTTACAGAACTGGATGAATTAGTGCAAACGGACAGACCGTTGAAATGAAAACACAAGTGTTACCGGCAAAAGCTGAAATCCATGAGTATTTCAATCAATTCGAACCTAATTTGAGCAATGAACTCACTCGTGCAGGATCAACAAATCTACCCAAGTTAAAAAGAAATAAGGTTGATGCATACGAGGTGTCAGTTTCAAGTCATCATTAATGTTCAAGCGAGAAAATAAAACTGATAAATGAATGAAAAAAGAATACCCAAAAGTTGAAAAAAACCATAAAACATATTTTTCGCTTCCTTTTGTCATCAAACGTATCTGTTCTTTTCGAAATGGCTGTCAAGTCGTCTGTTCAGTACTGATGGTGGCCGGTATGTAAGTCGGACATCGACCTCGTACATCGGTCTTTCCGTATAAGAACGACTAGGGCACGAGCTTCACAAAACACCTCGAGCGCTTCGCGCTCGAGGTGTTTCGTGAAGCTCGTGCCCAGGTCGTTCTTATACGGAAAGACCTCGTACTCAGTCAATATCCTATACGTAAAAGGGGCAGGGACTATGCCAAGTAATTGCATCATCGGCAAAAAAGTGAAGTAATTTCCACGTGCATATCGGGATTAAACAACTCGTACTTGACCACCTGGTATTTAACCATTTACCAAACAACCTCTGGTTTTAACGACCCTTTTACCAGGCTGGGAAATTTGGCTTGGATCCAATTTGAAACCGTTCGCAGACAACAACTTGGTACTTGCTCAAATTACAGGATTTGTCTGTGGAAAGAAAAAAAGAAACATAGCAGGACAGGAGAAAATGCTACTTACAAGCAATTTCTCCTCTACCCACAATGTTTTCACACGCCTTGGGTTAAAAATGAAATAGAACCTGGACAGTGAGCCACTTTAGAAGGACATGGGTGTTTATTGTACACAGTTGTGTTAGCGAGAGGTCGCCTGTGTCGGGGAAAATAAATTCCTTATAGAATTCCTCGTCGTCAACCGGCTCAAAGCATGCATCCATTGCTGAATCTATCTCTTCAAAAAGCATGAAATTGAGCCGATTCCGTAACTACATCTAACCTCGTCCGTATAACGGTCGTTTACATTTGAACTGCGAATCACGTGATCTTATACATTGCGGGCCAATGTGATTCGTTTAGCAACGACATAAACGACCTGGATGAAGTTATTTACATCTGTCTATCTGTCGGTTAAAACTTCAATCGGAATTGATAAAAAAGTACGAACTGTTTGTCATCTGAAATATGGTTCGAAAGATTTCGATAGAAAATTAAAACCCAAGTTTTTCTTTTGTAAGAGGAGCCTGACAATTTTTAGAACGGTAAACCGACCGGGCGATGAATGTTCCGATCTGCTGCATATCAATCCTATCACCCGTGATATGCCGATTGAGCCTGACTGCAGACAATTGTCCTGAAGGTAGTTCAAGGACAACATAAAAAAGAACTAACGCCGTACGACTCAAAAGGCAGGTTCGTACAACCGTCAATCAAAAGAGGCGTGGCGAACCGAGCTTTCTGTCGTTCTTGTATGGCTCTTTCCACCCATCCGTAGCTGTCAGTCAATTAGAAATTAGGGCAAACCGTAAGTTAGTTATTGATCAATATATTTCATTCGTATGAAACTAAATCGTCGGTCGGCTTCGCCTCCCTCCGATTTAACTTCATACAATTGAAATATATGATCAATAACTTATACTTAAAGTATGGTGTGAAAAATGAGAAAGTGTCTTGCACTGAAAGTTTTAGATCAACATATCTAGTAGGTAAAGGTTTGACTGGCGTGAACTGTGTGAAATATTTCTGTGACCATTCTGAACATAATAATTATGCCGAACAATGCTGAGGATAAAAATATTGATTTATGTAAATGATTGTTACCTGGGTCAGGTTAAATGAAGTAGATAATAGCGAGCATTTCATTTCAAATTGCGAAAATCATTAATATTACATAAAATCATTGAGTACTCTGGCACTGTTTCACCACATGACATAAACACAGAAAGATAAATATTTGTCAAAATATGGGCCACGCTCTATGAAAAAGAGACTTAATGTATTTCTTTGATCTATTATACCAAGCAAGGCATAAAAAATATGGATCTATAAACTCCATTTCGTCTAACATTGAAATGAATCATGAGGTAAACTGGTCCATGGAAATACATAAGATATTCAAACGGCAAACATTGTGGGCCCGTGTCTTGTCAGCCTGGGCAGACTACACAGGATGACCTGGGTCTATTCTTTTTGCAGTTGCAGCTCCTTTTTTAGCTCACCTTAGCACCAAGTGCTAAAGGTGAGCTACATTGTGATCGCCCTATGTCCGTCGTCCGTCAACAATTTCTTTAAACACCTTCTCCTCCTAAACCACTGGGCCAATCTTCATGAAACTTGGTAGGAATGTTCCTTGGGCAAAGTTTTACCAAAACTATTCAAAGAATTTAATTCCACCTATAACTATGGTTGCCATGGCAACAAAAAGAAAAAAAAAACGAAATCTTTGAAAAGCTTCTCCTCTGAAACTAGAAGGCGTAGAGCTTTGATATTTGGTATGGACCTCTACCAAGTTTGTTGAAATTATGGCCCTGGGGTGTCAAAACCGGCCCCACCCCGGGGGATAACGAGTTTGAGCATAATAACAAAGAAGGAAAACTTTAAAAATCTTCTCCTCTGAAACTTGAAGGCGTAGAGCTTTGATATTTGGTATGTAGCATCTCCTAGAGGACCTCTACCAAGTTTGTTTAAATTATATCCCTGGGGTGGTTAAAACTGGCCCCATCTCAGGGGTCACAAGTTTGAGCATAGGAACAAAGAAGGAAAACTTAAAAAATCTTCTCCTCTGAAACTTGAAGGCTTAGAGCTTTGATATTTAGTAAGTGACATCTTCTAGTGGATCTCTACCAAGTTTGTTCAAATTATGTCCCTGGGGTTGAAACTGGCCCCGCCCCAGTGGTAAAAATTTGAGCATAGGAACAAAGAAGGAAAACTTTTAAAACCTTCTCCTCTGAGACTTGAAGGCGTAGAGTTTGATATTTGGTATGTGGTATCTCCTGGTGGACCTCTACCAAGTTTGTTCAAATTATGTCCCTGGGGTCAAAACTGGCCCCGCCCCGGTGGTCACAAATTTGAGCATAGGAATAAAGAAGGAAAACTTTGGAATTCTTTTCCTCAGACACTGGAAAGCGCAGAGCTTTGATATTTGGTCTGTTGCATCTCCTAGTGGACTTCTACCAAGTTTATTCAAATGATGACCTTGGGGTCAAAACTGGCCTACCTCGGGGGTCACTAGTTTGAGCATAGGAAAAAAGAAGGAAAACTTTAAAATTCTTCTCCTCTGAAACTAGATGGCGTACAGGTTTGATATTTGGTATGTGGCATCTTTGAGTGGATCTCTACCAAGTTTGTTTCAAGGATGCTGCTTTGGTTAAAACTGGTCCAGCCCCGGGGACCACAAGTTTGAACATAGGACAAAGAAGGGAAATTTAAAATTCTTCTTTGAAACTGGAAACTGTAGAGCTTTGATATTTGATTGCCCTATGTCCAGCGTCTGTCGCCCGTCAACAATTTCTTTAAACATCTTCTTCTCCTAACCCACTGGGCCAATCTTGATGAAACTTGGCAGGGATGTTCCTTGGGTGAAGCTTTACCAAAGTTGCTCAAAGAATTGAATTTCACTCATAAGCTATAGTCTAAGGTGAGCGTTCCAGGGCCAATGGCCCTCTTGTTTTTATAGAGCATGGCTCAATTATATATGTACACATTCACAGGTATTGGCTATGAGCAATATGACATTGTGGATACCAAACAGATTCAAGCTGCTGTTCATTGTGGCAATTCAAAACCTGTCCATTTATCTGAAAGGGAGAAAATGCAGGGCCTGCGCAACTATCCTGTTCCCTCAGTCTCCTTGAAATGATAACTGCTACAGAGCTGTTGAAATACCTGTTTATTTAGAAACAGGTGAAATGGTGTAGAAAGAGGATCAGACCAGAAAGATCATACCAGGATCAGACTAAAAAGATGTATAGAATGCTTTCTGTGCAATAGTGTTTTATTAGTATTTATAGATGATACTATCTTTCTTCTAAAATATGTTTTCAAATGTTGTCATATTATGAATTCCATTTGAAACAATATTTAGACTGCAGTAAGCATTGTTATTTTTCATATTGGTATGTCCCACATGGCTCTGGTGAATGGGGGCTTCTTGCACTATATGGCCATGAAGAAATTCTTTAAAATTCTTCTTCTCAGGAACGGCTGATCAGATTTTGAAATAATCTCACAGAAATGTTCCTTTGGTAACCCTTTTCAGAAATGTTCACAAAATGCTGATTTGTCTAGAAACATGGCTCTGGTGAATGGGGGCTACTTGCACTATTTGGCCATGAAGCAATTCTTTTCCTCTCAGACGGCAGATCAGATTTTGAAATAACTTCTCAGACAATTAATGTTTCTTAGCTAACCCTTTTCAAATTTGAGAATTTTCAAATGACTTTGCATAAATGTTCATAATGGAAAATATAGCTAGCAACCCTGGGGAATACTACTGTAGCTTAACCAATTACCATACAATAAGTATTTTCAAAAATTCCTTTAGAAATTTTGATTCATCAAGAAATGGTTGAACAACAGCTTTGATGAGACTCTTGACATTTTGATCTCCTTGACTGTGTATGAAAAAGATAATTGTTTAATCTTACATCTTGTTGTTAATCTAAAGGCCGGTTTCTGGTCTTTGTCAATATTAGATTTCTCTGTGTCTCAATATGACTAGGAACTTTCAGCCTGTCTTTTTTATGCAAAAAAGTTTGTCTCAGTTGAGAATTATCTTCCAGTATTTACTTTTGCCTACCATGTATTCTGGGAAATCAGCTTTGTATGGGTGTCTTGTTAAAAGCTTTCTGCAGTATTACTGATATTTTGCACAAAGATTTGTATGTTAACCCATTACTACACAATCCCTACTTTTGACAACCCTGAGAAAGAAATCTTAAGAAAACATTGTGAGATAAGGAGAAAATGTTGGTAACAAAACAAATTTCAAATTTTCACTCACATTTATTTTGTCGTGAGCAAATGGTTTCAATTTGGACAAACCTCAAATTTTGTCGTGTTAAACAGTCTTAAAAACATTTTACTTTGTATTCTTCTGAGTGATTTCAGTATGCATCTTTTCTTGACCGAAATGCTTGTGTGCCACAGTGAAATGGACAAAATCCTGTCACTTAACTGGTTTCACTTGACTGGTTTAAATTGTAAACATAAACCTCTAAGTACTAATTAAGATTAACTTATCAATAAATAGTTTACAGAGGTACAAAGTGGCGTGTTTTGAACTTAAGAATTGAAGATTGATTTTAGGTAACATTTTTTATATATTTTTATGGAAACGTCAACGACAAATACCTCTGTATATTTCATGATATATGTACTGAGGCTAATGAAGCAATTGGTTTTCTAAACTCAACAATACATTCTTTCCTGAAACGTACATAGGATAATTTTTTTGCTGATAACTAAACAAGGGTAACGTGAAGATCTGTGTTCTTGTGAATTTTTTCCAAATCATCTGTCTCAAGATTTCTAGGTGAAGACAATGACCAAAAAAAAAAAAAAAAAAAAAAAAAAAAATCACTTGGAATATGCAGTGTTTTTTGTTAGTGTTTACAGTTTTTTAAACAGAATGATTCAATGAGCATTGACTCAGTACATGCATTATTGACCACCTCGAAAAAAATCTCTCAAGATTATTTAATGAAAACATTGACAAAAATGCATTTTTGCTAGAAGTATGCAGTTGCTTTTTGTTAGTGTCAGACATATCTGTTAAAACAGAAAGATTGGGCTTAGATTTAGTAGATGCATTATTGATTACATGGAAAATATATCAAGATTATTAAGGTGAAAACATTTACAAAAATGCAATTTTGCTTGAAATATGCAGTTGCTTTTTGCTACAGTTGACATCTTTTAAACAGAATGATCGAGCTTAGATTCAGTAAATGGGTTATTGATTACCAGAAAACAATAGTGTCTAAGTTTGTCTTGTTATAAGTTTTTATCAAAGAGGGAAACTACAGCAAGCTGCTGTTATTCTTAAAATGCTTCGATTAGGTCAAGCAGATCACATATTCAGCAGCTTTTGCAGATATTTGCAAATCAGTCTGTACATATATGATCGTGTGTGATCTTGATCTACATTGATGCCTTTACCAAATTGGAAAGCATAAGGAAAAAGCTGCGTTCCTGCCAAAACTTTTAAAATTATAGGTGATAAAATTATTCAGGTGAAAACATGGACAGAAATGCAGTTTAGCATGGAATATGCAATTGCTTTTTGTTGTTCACGTTGACATACGTGTATGTTACCTGATAGTAACAAGAGCTGTCAGAGACGGGTTATGCTCAACAAGTGCTTGTCATAAAATATATGAAATTG
Organism: Tridacna crocea; assembly: GCA_943736015.1. Taxonomy (NCBI): domain Eukaryota; kingdom Metazoa; phylum Mollusca; class Bivalvia; order Cardiida; family Cardiidae; genus Tridacna; species Tridacna crocea. The sequence goes on from OX031070.1 coordinate 30,414,352, forward strand.
ATATAAATTTACTTCTTTTATCCTAAAAGGACCTGTTCATGCTCCCCAAAAATTGAAGTGAAAAGGCAATTACTATCTCAGAGATAGCCAACACAATCTTGTAGAGGACAATAAGCCCACTAAGCCTCCTCTAAGCCCTCTTTTCCCATAAGGCAATATTGCATCATTGAAATAAATACAACTGGTGTGTGATCTGTGGCATTTTTTAATAATAAATCAAAATTCGAAATTTCATAAAATTTTAAGCAGTCATGTAGTAAATATTACATAAAATGATTTTTACATGGAGCCCACTTTTTCCGTGACGCAGCCTAAAATTGAGAAACCGGAAGAGAGGTACCTGGGCAATGTTCCAACAAGTTCAGATTTGAAATTTCACAAAGTTTTGAGCGCAGGAGATACAAGTGAAAAACATCTTTTTCCATGAAGTCCCCCTTTTCTGTGATGCAGCCTCAAATTGAGAAACCAGGAAAGAGGTATTTGTGCATTAATAATTCATAGATTAAAAATAACAAAGGCACATGTCGAAACTTGTAAAACAAGATATAACCACGAAGTTTCACGAAATTTTGACAAAAAGTGAACGAGATATTAGTAAAAATTGCAATTTTGCATTAAGGCCCCTTTTTCCTTGGCATTTTACAAGAAACCCACTTTTTGCATGAAAGAGGGTCAAATTGAAAAACACATAGATAAAGATTCAAGAGCACATGGTGAAACTGAAAAAACAATATAACCATGACGTTTAAGTATGGGATAGAAAACAAGTGCCGTGATATATGGGAAATATACAACGAGCGTTAGCGAGTGTATATTTCCCATATATCACGGCACGAGATTTTCTATCTTACTTAGACCACGTGACTATTCATTCATGCGTTTTACGTCATATGCTCATATTTATAGTAGATAAAAAGCTTGTTACAAAATTGAGTCGTTGTAATTGTTAAAATGAAAGTTTTGCACTTGGTTCAAAAGAGGCATAAGTAAGGTACTAATTTATATCAAAATGCTGAAAGTTAACCTATTTGTGGATTGTTAAGATAGAAATTATATTTGCCGGCAAAATTTTGAAAACGTTATGTTTCGATTGTAGATTGTCAAAGACAATAGGGATGTTCAGCGTTTTAACTTTAGAACTTACTAAGTGACTCTTGTAATTAGACAGTACTAGTCTATTTTATTACGAAACACATGGAATGTTGTTGAGAAATATTTTTCAGTTTTCTTTTGCAATTATATGTTCAATACGTAAATTTCGAGCAATTTTTGTAAGCAATGTCAAGGCCGTACATGAAAACCTTGTAAACTTTGTACATAGAGCCATTGAGCTAAACCTGTAGGCTGCTAAACGCAACCCAAGGACCTTTAGTGGACAATGTAGATACATATCAGAAAGCACAGAACGTGTACAATCTGATCATGGATGTACACTTTCCGATAAGGCGATATTTTCCCTAAAATATCTTTGAAATTGCCATATTTGGGCTTTTATTATTAGCTTGAAGGTTTTATTTCACTTTTTAAGCAGGTTAAGGGTTAAACATTACTAAACCAACCTACTCATACATGTGTAGGTGAACTGACACATTAAACGCGCATGCAAACTAAAGAGCTGTCGAGTTGTAGTTTCTTAGCAAAAAAAAGTGTTTAATCCTTCTCAGATTGATGTTTTAGAAAAATGGTTGTAAAGGCAATTGCATGTTTTAAAGCCAAAATGTGAACATTACACTTTTTACCAGACTGGAGCCTTATTTTTCTACCGCCTAAAGCACACTCCATTCAAAAGGATGCTGTAGTTAATCGTTATTTGCGGGCAATACTGTGTTAATTGATTGTACATTGCACATACTTAGAATAGAATTGCACTCACACATGAAAATGTTATACCCAGTTCAAATCATACTTCAAAATTGTTTTACTGCGAAGGGTACATTTTGTCCCGACTCGACATTGCAAACAAAAATTGTCGGAATTCACGTGCGGGATAGTCTAGCATAGTATATCCAGATATACAACTGCGTGTGTTGTATCTTCGATATATACAACGGAAATACTGAACGCTGATTGGTCCAGTCCCTACAAACGTGGTCTAATGAGACCTATAGTTTGTTTTGATAGATTTGTGTAATTTCAAGGCTCAGAGTTGGTCTTGAGAACTTTAAATCAATGGGTATTTACTGTTGTATTCCTTATGTGTATATACAGATTATTTAATTTACTAACAGCATAATGATTATTTAGTAGTTAGTTAATGCCATTTGGTCGATAGATCAGGGACATACTGTTTTAAAGTTGTTCAGTCTTAAAGCTGGATATTTCGTTTAGTAGCTCTTTTACATGTCAACAGGTTATTGCAAGACTATTGTAAGCGAAGAATTAATCCTTTACCAAACGACAAAAGTTTAGACAGTCCTAATTCAAAGCACTTGCAGACAACAAGATAAATGTTGCTAAATAATTGAAATTCGTTTCCAGCAGGGTAAAAAACATTGTGGGGGAAATGAGAAAATGCCGGTTACCGGCATATGCTTTCAAAAGACTTCTATCTCAAGGTTGTGAAAACCAGGGATTGTTTACACTTAGAGTCGTTTTGTTCAATTAGTACCTTCATGTGTATTTCATGATACATGTTATCAGGATAATGAAACAATTTGTTTTCCAAACTCAACGATACAATGTTTACTTAAATGTACATCAATAAGATTTTTGCCGATAACTTAATATACGTATCGTACGGAGCCCGGTAGGTGTCATGCTCTACACATTTTTTATTTCGAAATAATGAAATCCTAAATCGTTAAAATGAAATACTATTTCGAGAAAACGTATTGCTAAATCGTTAAAACGAAATACTAAATCGTTAAAACGAAATGCTATTTCGATAAAACGAAATAGGCAAGTTCGGAACACTTGGTTGTCATTGTCCGCCATGGTCATGTGAGATCAGTGGCACCGGGCTTTTTCGTCCCAAAACTAGTCCGTCCCTGGGCTTGTTCGTCCTCTTGGCTTGTTCGCCCGAGATTGTTCATCGCACACTTTCCGTATCGATCGTGTTTGAATGTATCGTGCTATTTGCTTTATAAAGAGTTGTTATTTACATATAAAAATACTCTAAATAAAACTTCTCTTGGTCGTTTATTGTACTGCCTCAGGCCCGTAGGAACCGGAAGGGGATGGGGCTGGCGGGGGCTCAGCCCCGCAAACATTTTGTAAAAAGGCAAATTTAAAATATTTGTCAAAATCTTGCATTTACAAAGTGTACAATTAAATTAAACTTTAATGTTTGTTGATTAAACGCCCTGTGCCAACCGATCTGCTTTTGAAGCTCACCTGTGCACAGCGTGCTTAATGGAAGCTTTTAGGATCACGGTGTGTCCGTTGTGCTTCGTCCGTCGTCAACAATTCTTTAAACATATTCTCCCCCTAAACCGCTGGGTCAATTTGGACCAAACTTGGCTAGAATATTCTTTAGGGAGATCCTCTTTCAAAATGGTCCAAAGAATTTGATTCTATCAAAAACTGTGGTTGCTGTGGCAACCAAATAGAATTTTTTAAGAAGTTCTATAAAGATCTTCTCCTCTGAAAACGCTGGTCAGAGTTTGAAATAATTTCACAGAAATGATCCTTGGGTGACCCTTTTCAAACCTTGTTCGCGAAATTTTGACCCGTTAAAAAAAATATGGCCGCGGTGAGGAGGGCTGTTCACGTTCTTTAAAAATTTTCTTCTCAGAATTTGAAATAAATTCACATTAATGTTCCTTGGATGCCCCTTTAGAAAAAATGTTTGTGAAATTTTGATCCGTCGAAAAACATGGCCGTAGTGGTTGGTTGGTTGTATTGGCGTTTAACGCCACTTTAACGGCTAAGGACATATCATGGCAGTCGGCGACGCACATATAAATTATGTTTCCTGTTTTTTTTTCACACCAGTAATAACACGACTTTCTTTCCAAAGCCACCGACTACTTCTCTGACATCCTTCAGCGAAGGTGAGAGGCGAAAATACGCCGGAAAGAAAGTTTGCCTCAATCGAGTATCGAACTCACAAACACCAGGTCATGAGTCCGACACGCTCAACACTGAGCCACCTGGGCGGGCCCCGTGGTGGTGGTGGTGGTGATGATGGTGGGTGCTCTTTGCATCTTGCTATGTAAACAACTCTTTAACTTGTCCTTCTAAACTGCAGAGTCATTTTGGACCAAACTTGGCTGTAATGTTCCTTTTGGGAGATCCCCTTTAAAGTTTGGTGACAAAATTTGATTCTATCAAAAACTCTGGTTGCCATGGCAACCAATGGAATTTTCGAAGATTTTTTTTAAAGATCTTCTCCTCTGAAACTGCTTATAGAATTTTGAAATAATTTTACAGAGATGTTCCGTCAAGCCCCGCTAGCTCAGTCAATAGCGTACAGGACTTGAGAACAGGGGGTCGTGAGTTCGATCTCCGGCTCGGTCAAATCCTTTCCGGGGATTAATGATAGTCATTGCAACAGGATTCATTCCTGTCTCATCGCTGATCGTTGTATCGACGATGGCTATGCGGGAAAGCAGCCAGTGGCTTGGAAAGCATATTGTTCGGAGTACTGGTAACAGAAACTCTACGAAAGCATGGATAGCTGCACTGACCGCCGCAATGTAACTAAAATAATGTTGAAAATAGCGTTAAACACCATATAATCAATCAATCAGAAATGTTCCTTTTGAAAAAAGTTTGGGAAATTTTGATCCGTTGAAAAACATGGCAGTGGTGGTTGTGGTTTGGGGGCTTTTTGCATTATTTCAAAATCTTTTCTGAAACCACTGGTCAGATTTTGACATCATTTCACAGAAATGTACCATGGGTGACCCTTTCCAAAACTTGTTTGCAAAATTTTGTTCCGTCTGAAAACATGGCCGTGGTGGTGGTGATTGGGGCGGCTTTTTGCACTGTATGGACTTACAGAAATTCTATGAAATTCACTTTCTCTTAAGCCATTTTTCAGATTTTGAAATAATTCACAGAGATGTCCTTTAGATGCTCCCTTTGAAAAGAATGTTAGTGAAATTCTGATTTGTCAAGAATCAAGGCTGTGGTGGTGGGGGCTATTTGCACTATACGGACATGAAGCAGTTCTCAAAGATTCTTCTTCTATGAAACCACTGGTCAGATTTTGAAATTATTCAACAGAAATTAACCTTTGGTGCCAAATTTTGCCCGTTGCTTTAAGTATGATTTTAATTTATTATCCACCACCCAACAGCCATTCGTTGGCATGCGGGTACAGTGCTTTTGTTCTTTTTATTGAAATTATTGAAGAAACAGTTTTGGGAAAAAAAAAAACTGGCTATGCTCTACTCAAATATTTTCAGGTGAGCGATCCAGGGCCACCTTTGTCCTCTTGTTTTTTTTAAGGATCGCAATTTAGGTCCACTTTGTCTGCATTAAATAGGCCTCTGTTCATTTTATCTCTTATTTAGCTCACATGAGCACAACATGCTCAATAGGAGCTTTTAGAATCATCCTGTGTCCGTCTGTTGTTCGTCGTCCATCATCAAAAATGTCTTTAAACATCTTCTCCTCCTAAACTGGTGGGCCGATTTGGACCAAACTTGGCTGGAATGTTTCTTGGGAGGTCCTCTTAAAATCGTCCACAGAATTTGATTCTATCAAAAAGTCTGGTTGTCATGGCAACCAAATGGATTTTTTAAAAATCTTTCCTTCTGAAACCGCTGGTCAGATTTTTAAATTAATTTCACAGAAATGCTCCTTAGGTAACCCTTTTAAAAAATGTTTGTGAAGTTTTGATCCGTTGAAAAACATGGCTATTGTGTGTGTGTGTGTGGGGGGGGAGGGCTCTTAGCATTCTTTAGATGAATGTGTACTGTTCCACTTTTTACGAACCCTCCTTAATAAAAAAAAGTTACCCCCCCCCGAAAAAATGTTAGCCCCCCTCCCCCCCCCCCCTTGAAAATGCTTCCTACGGAGCACACCTACACGTTTATTGCCTTTTGTTTGCAAAAAAACATTTACCATGGGCTCGTTGTAACATGTTTTTGTAAGAAGTACTATGATAAGGAATACAGAGTTTGGTCGTTGGATCGTGTTGCTCATAGCTGTTTTCAGCAATATTGCAGTTATGTCGCGGTAGTCTGTACTAAACAGCCTCTTTCTACGGCTAATAGTCCTACAGTACCCTATAGATTGAAAATTTATGTCCATATCCATAAACATTTTTCTGTACTTTGATTTCATCTCTAAGCGTAATGATGGGGAAAACTATTTTTGAATAGATTTATATCTTATGTCGAGTAAAATGATTGGGTATTATGTGCAGTCAACATCTATTTATATAAACCCGTCAAAATCAGTATGCAGTGAAGTATGCAGTATTAAATCTTTGCTTGGCAGGTACATAACTTGGGACTAACAAGCCCAGTGAAGAAAAGCCCGTGACTTCACAATCTGTATACGATAACAACCAAGTGTTCCGAACAAACCTATTTCGTTTTAACGATTCAGTATTTCGTTTTTTCGAAATAGCATTTCGTTTTAACGATTTAGTATTTTGTTTTACGATTTAGTATTTTGTTTTCTCGAAACAGTATTTCGTTTTCTCAATTTAGTATTTCGTTTTAACGATTTAGTATTTCGTTTTCTCGAAATAGTATTTCGTTTTAACGATTTAGCATTTCATTTTATCGAAATAGTATTTCGTTTTAACAATTTAGGTTTTCGTTATTTCGAAATAAAAAATGTGTAGAGCTCCGTAGTATCGTAAAGAACTATGTTCTGGTGAAGAATTTCACTATCATCTGTCTCAAGATTAAGATGGAAACATTGACAAAAAATCAAATTTGCTTGGAATATGCAGTTGTTTTTTATTTATTTTGATACATTTTTTAACTCTTTACAACACAATCCTGACCTTTAAAGGTAGGTATTTAGAATTTTCACATCACACCAAAATAAAAAAAAAAAATATATATATATATATATATATATTATTGAGATTTATATGAAAAAACAAAAAAAATTCTGAAGGGCCACCTTTAAAGACGTTAACAAAGAAGTCTTTTGAAAACATTGCTGGAAAAGGAGAAAATGCTGGTAAAATGGTACCCTTTCCAAAACAAAGTTTTAATTTTTGAGTCACATTTATTTTGTTATCTGCAAAGTATTTCAACACGGATTGGTTTAAGATTTTGTCGTTTAGTAAAGAGTTAAGCAGAATGATGAAGTGTAGATTCAGCAAATGCATTACTAATTACTTTAAAAGAATATCAAGGTTATTCAGGTGAACACATTGACAAAAATGCAATTTTGGTAGAAATATGCAGTTGCCATTTGCTAGTGTTGATATCTGTTTCAACTGAATGAACGAGTGTAGATTTAGTATATTAGTAATTGATTACCTCGAAAAAGTATCTCAATATAATTAGGCCTTTAGAAGCGAAAATATGGACAAAAATGCAAGTTTGCTTGGAATATGCAGTTGTTTTTTGTTAGTGTTGACACATCTGTTTAAACAGAATGACTGAGCTTAGGTTCAGTGAATGTGTTCTTGATTACCTGGAAGAATAATGTCTAATTTTCTGGTTTTTTATTATTATTATTATTTGAAGTTTTGTGCTCTGTGAAGTTGAACTTGAAACAAGTTTATAGTCATGCGGGTAATATATCTGACATCTGTTACTGTATAGTTTACATTTAAATAAATACCACATGATAAACAAAACTGTTTTACCTGTTTTGTAATACCCACAGCGAGCAAGGTTTTAGGGGGTAATGCTTGGGTCACCTTGTCCATCAGTCTGTCTATCGTTCCACCTCGAATTTTTCACCCGGGCTTTCAAACTAAAAGCTATCAACTTGAAACTTATTACACTGATAGAACACATTATGGAGAAGTGCAGTGCATAAGAACCAAAACTGCCACTCATGTTTTTTTTTTGTTATTGCCCTTTGTTAACATTCACATGGAATTTTTGTCCAGTCCAGGCCATAACTTCCTAGCTATTGAAGCTCAAAACTTATATCCCCTCACATTATGATTGGGCGGTATAAAAGAAGTCAGCTTGTCTGTCTGACCAAAAACTCAACATCAACTGGACAACCGCCACAACAGTACCTTCAGCGCTTTGATTTTTTTCCTTCTCCGAATTATCATTTATAGATCTAAAACCACTATTCTCATTACAAAGGGAGAGAATGATTACCTCCCTTTTCATTTAACTATCTAAAGTATCAAGAAAAATTTTTCAGATAGACATCAAAGGGAATTTCTAGTTGGATGAAAACCTACAAAAGTATTATATCAGTACAAATCCTTATTCATAGACTCTACAACAAATTTTATTCCATGTTGCAATAAAAGCGTAAGGCGTCTACTACCTGAAAAGCATTTTAAGCTTTTATAATCTCGTATTTTCACGACTTTGGATGAACTTAAATTCTTTGTGGGAAAAGGAGAAAAATGCTGGTAACAAGCACTGTCTCCTGTTTCAGCCATGTTTAAAACCCTTTTCCAGACCAATGTCGTCACTAAGGACACATTTAGTTTTGTCTGAAAACGTCTTTAGTTTCTCAACATTTAATAATTTTGTCATTAGGTCAAGGTATAACCAAAGGGTTGCTAATCTCGACTCAAGGACTTGAGCAGGACTCCAGGACCCCTTGCAGGCAGCGCAGATCAAGGTCAGACTGCACACAACATGCAGTCTTACCTTTGACCTACACTGCCCCACAAGGACATATCTTCCCCCCAAGATTCCTCTGAAATAACAAAAGATGGATTTTACTATTGTTATGTAGATGGGATACATATTGACCTGTTTTAGCTCACCTGAGCACGAAGTGCTCATGGCGAGCTATCGTGATCGTGCAGTGTCTGTCGTCCGTCGTGCGTCGTCCGTCGTCAACTTTTTACCTTGTGTACGCTCTAGAGGCCACATTTGCAATATCTCGAACGAGTTCGGGTCATGTGGGATCAAAAGGTAGGTCACTAGGTCAAATTCTAGAAAAAACTTGTGTACGCTCTACAAGGCCACATTTTCAGTCGGATACTCATGAAAGTTGGTCAGGATGTTTGCCTGGATGACATCTCGGACGAGTTTGAAAATGGGTCATGTCGGGTCAAAAATTATGTCACTAGTTCAAATCTTAGAAAAACCTTGTGTACGCTCTAGAGGCAACATTTTTCAGACCAAAACTCTAGGAAGTTTTTAGGAATGTTTGTCTTGATATCTCGGACAAGTTTGAAAATGGGTCATGGCATTTCAAAAACTAGGTCACTAGGTCAAATTTTAGAAAAACATTGTGTACGCTCTTGAGGCCACATTTTCAGTCCGATTCCCATGAAAGTGGGTTAGAATGTTTGCCTGGATAACATCTTGGACGAGTTTGAAAATGGGTCATGTCAGGTCAAAAACTAGGTCACTAGGTCAAATTTTAGAAAAACATCGTGTAAACTCCAGAGGCCACATATATAATCTGATTCTCATGAAAGTTGGTCAAAATGTTTGTTTTAATTATATCCCGGACAAGTCCGAAAATGGTTTATGTCAGGTCAAAAACTAGGTCATTAGGTCAAATCTTAGAAAAACCTTGTGTACGCTCTAGAGGCCACATTTTCGGTCCGATACTCATGAAAGTTGGTAAGGATGTTTGCCTCGATGAAAGCTAGGACGATTTGAGAATGGGTCATTTCAGGTCAAAAACTAGGTCACAAGGTCAAAATTTAGAAAAACCTTGTGTAAGCTCTAAAGGCCACATTTTCAGTCTGATACTCATGAAAATTTGTCAGGATGTTTGCCTGGATGATATCTCGGACAAGATTGAAAATGGGTCATATGGGGTAAAAAACTGGGTCACTAGGTCAAATTCTAAAAAAACCTTGTGGACGCTTCAGAGGCCACATTTTCAGTCCAAAACTCTTGAAAGTTGGTCAGAATGTTTGTCTTGATTATATCTCGGACAAGTTTGAAAATGGGTCATGTTGGGTCAAAAACTAGGTCACTTGGTCAAATCTTAGAAAAACCTTGTGTACGCTTTAGAGGCCACATTTTCAGTCCAACACTCTTGACAATTGGTCAGAATATTCGCCTTTATGATACCTTGGACGACTTTGAAAATAGGTCATGTGGAATCAAAAACTAGTCACCAGGTCAAATGTTAGAAAACCCTTTGGTAGGCTCTAGAGTCCATATTTTCAGTCCTAAACTCTTGTAGGTTGGTAAGAATGTTTGCCTTAATGATATATTAGATGAGGTCGAAAATGGGTCAATGGGGGTTAAAAGCTAGGTCACCAGGTCAAATGTTAGAAAAACGTTGTATATGCTCTGGATGCCACATTTTCAATCCAACAGTCTTGAAAATTAGTCAGAATCTTTGCCTTTATAATATCTTGGATGAATTTGGAAATGGGTCATGTTGGGTCAATAGGTCAAATTTCATAAACACTTTTTGTATGCTCTGGAGGACACATTTTCAGTCTGATACTCCTAAAACTTTTTCATAATGTTTGTCCTGGTGATTACTTGAATGAGTTTGAAAATGGGTCATGTGGAGTCAAAAACTAGGTCAATTGGTCAAATATTAGAAGAACCTTGTGTACACTGTAGAGGCTACATTTTCTGCCTGATACTCTTCAGACTTGGTCAGAATGTTTGTTTTGGTGATGTCTCAAAAGAGTTCAATAATGGGTAATTGTCGGGTCCAAAACTAGGTAACTTCGTGAAATCTTAGAAAAACCTTTTGTACGCTGTAGAGGCCACATTTTCAGTCCAATACTAATGAAACTTGGTCAGAATGTTTAAACATATCAATATCTCAAAAGTGTTTGATGATGGGTAATGTCTGATAAAAAAAAAAAAAAAAAAAAAAAAAAAAAAACTAGGTCACTTGGAAACTAGATGGTTCATGTTTGGTCAATAGACTCTGGTGAGCGATTTCAGGGCCATCATGGTCCTCTTGTTTAGAATATTCTAGAAACATGAATATCATGCATTTTTCTTTTGTGGTTATTTTAAGAACAGGTTGTTATTAAACAAGTTTAGTAATCGATGATGTCATCTTTCTAGAAATGACTAATCTAGAAGTTTTTAATCTGATATAAATAAGAGTGACTTACTCGGTGACTTTTTGACTTAAACTCAGACTTGAGGATAAAGAATTAGTGAAAAAGTGTTGAATTTAACGTGGGATATAGATCTGTAAGTTGGAATTACTTTAATTTTAAACAGGTACATGTAGCTCATATCAATTTGCAAGTCAAACTACTGCTAATTTAGGTTTTAGGAACCAGAAATTGATTTTGAGGGACTTATTCTATTACTTGTTCTAAGATTAAAATTTGTCAAAATTTCATTTAAACTATCCTTACGCATGGTTCCTAACACTATCTGCTAAAAAAAATTCATTTTACTTTTTTAGCAGGATACGGGTTAATATTTGTAAGTCATTTCTATAAACATTATGATAAACCCGTCCTTTATTAAGAACATCATCCGAGGAATGAAATTTGCTGCAGAAAATCTGGCCGAGCACAATGCGTTAAAATGGGAGAGGGGGAGGTCACCAGTTTGAATCCAAAGCTTTACCAGTTTATTTCCGCGTCATGGTCGTCATTGCGACATCGTTCATTTTTAGCTCCACTGGTCGAAGGCCAGCGGGCTTATGTCATGGCCCGGTGTCCGTCGTGCGTCCGTCCGTGCGTGCGTCCGTCCGTCCGTGCGTTAACTTTTATTTCAAACATCTTCTCTGAAACTACCCGTCCAATTTTGATGAAACTTAAAAGAAATGATCCTGCCATGGTCCTCTTCAGATTTCCTTGAAAGAATTTCATTCCTTCAAAAACTCTGGTTGCCATGGCAACAAAACTGAAAAATATTGATTTTTTTTTTAAAAACTTCTTCTCTGAAACCATAAGGCCTAGGGCTACCAAATTTGGCATGTAGCTTTATCTAGTGGACCTCTACCAAGTTCTTTCAAATAATAGCCCTGGGGACAAAATTGGCCCCACCCCGGAGGTAACAATTTTTATATGGGCTTATATATATAACTTTAAAATCCTTCTGGTACATAGCCATAGGACCTAGGGCTACCAAATTTGGCATGTAGCTTCATCTAGTAGACCTCTACCCAGAGTGCCCAAATGATAGTCCAGAGGTCAAATTTGGCCCGGTCCCGGGGGACACAAGTTTTATATGGGCTTATAATTATAGTGAAAACTTTATAAATCTTTTCGTACCAAGCCATAAGGCCTAGGGTTACTCAATTTTGCATCTAGCTTTATCAAGAGGTTGTCTACCAAAGGTGCCCAAATTGTAGCCCTGGGGTCAAATTTGGCCCTAACCTGGGGGTCACAAGTTTTACATGGGCTCATATAGGGATTTTTTTAAAAATCTACTTATACCTAGCTATAAGGCCTAGGGTTACCAAATTTTGCATGTAGCTTTATCTAGTGGGCCTCTACCATGAGGGCCCAAATTATTGCCTTAGGGTCAAGTTTGTCCCCACTCCAGGGGTCACAAGTTTTACATGGGCTTTTGTGATGAGGACTTTCTAAGTCATCTTGTTACTAACCATAATAAAGACTAGGACCACTAAATTTAGCCCTGTCTCATGGATTTTATGTTTTACAGGGCCTTTTATTGAGAAAACTTTGAAAATCTTCTTATTTATAACTACACGTTCTAGACCTGTATTATTTGGTATGGGGCTGTATCTTGTAGACCTCCACCAGGATTCAAGTAATTATAGCTTTGTGGTCAAAACTGGATTTGCCCAGGGGTCACAACTTTTTTGTTGGTTTTTGTGGAAAAAAATTGTATGCCCTCAAGTTTGAAACCAGTTGGCCAAATAATGTAATGTTTGGCTTGCAGTGTTTTTACGAATTAGCCAGTAGAGCGATACAGGGCCATCATGGCCCTCTTGTTGCTTAATTACATTGGAAAGCAGTTTGTGATTTGGGAAGGATATTGTGCTACCGCTGCGATATAGCCGTAATGTTTGAAATGGAGTTATACACCAAAGCGAACGAATGAACAAAATACAAGATGTTTGTGTTCTATCCGGTAGCCAGAGGTTCCTTCCAACTGTCCTCTCTAGTAGACTGTGTAAATGCATGAGTGTCATTTGATAAGTCACTTCATTGAACAATACATTACTAGTAAGACACACGGACACACATGAAATACATAAAGAAGCAATGTTGCTGAAATATGGCAGAAAGGGGCGGTAAGCATTGATCAAATTATTGGAACAGTCACTCGAAAGTTAATGTCATCGGGTAAATCTTCGTAGTTATGATACAACCTGGTATTTCTCTGCTTTTGCCCTTGTTAGTCTCAAGAAATATAGATTCGACCCTTTCCCTACTACTGTAACGAAAAACTGGTTTACGGGCTAGATCAAGATCATGATCTTGACAAAGATCAGACTTCATAAGATATTCAATCTGATCTTAGATCTACATTATTTCCGCCTTAATTTCTGTCCATGGCCTTTGCTTATTTGAGAACAAGAGAAACAGTATTTCTCACAGCACTTTTTGGTCGCAAAATAAGTGAATTTGTTAATTTGCGGCAAAGGGTTAATTGACGTTTGTTTCAACGTGTCATTATTCATAATTACGAAATGAGCGATGCTCTGACAAAAGGGGGCCTATTACTTTTCCGTTTTCGTGATGTATGGTACGACTCAAGTCCTCATATCATTATGGATTTATAAATCCGTATTGTTGAAAGAACAATTTAATCTTGAGCTCCAATGGTCCTTTGACATGCTGAAAATTTACCCAAAACTTAAATAATAGAGCCAGGTTTGCCTGCGTAGACTTCGCAGACTGACCTGAATTGATACTGTTTGCAGATGCATTAAGCCCCCTTATCACAGAGAAAGACTCATATTTCCCAAGTAACTTTACCTTTGACATTGAAGCACTTGTATCTTCGTTCACTATTACCTAGTATTCATGTCTTCACGGTGTAGGGCCGGAAGTGTACAGTGTTTGAGATTGTATGTTACTTGGGAGTCTGTACAGTGGTGAAACGTCACTTGGTCGTTGAAAATTGCTACCACACGGTAAGTCAAGCTGGTGACTTTTCATTTATTTTTATAGCTACTATAAAACCTTCATATCCAGTTGTTTGTTTGTTAATCATAGACCGTGTCAAGAACACTCATGTGCTCTGAAAAGCTTTCCTTGAGATATGGGGATGCCTTGATCATGTAACCTTACTAAAATACAGATGATTTTGCCTCAAAACAACGAGGTATTTTGTTTAATTAATCATCCTTAAAAGCTTTTTTGCTGAACGGAATATGTATAGAGAGTTTCTTTATTCACCTTTTTTTGATAACATGTAAAGAATTGGTGACAAAATCAACTGCAATCCTCCTTATCCTTCGTTTAAAATGGCATGTCAACATAGGGAATTTGTACTGTTACTTGATAAGCTGTTGTACAGTCACTTGTAATGTATAATATTTTATTCTGTACAGTGACTTGAAGAGCATGTCTTTTATTACGAAGAATGAAAATGGAAATTCCACAAAAAAGTTGTTTATTTGAAGTAATATGAGATTCTGACTTGTTTGACCAACTTTTAAGTAGATTGATTTGACAGATGCTCCCTGAAATGTTGGTTTTACTTGCTATAATACTTGAATACTTTATTAGACACTGAAAATCCCAGTAAGATTACTGCACCAAGGAAACAGTAGCAAGTTTCAAGTTCTATAACTGACTACTACCGTCTTGTACCCTGCTGCATAAAAGCGCGCTATGATATAGATCGCAAACTTTTTTAAGCTCTATTCATGCTTGAGAGCACCTAATTGATTAATTGTATGGTGTTTAACACTATTTCAACATTATTTTAGTTATATCGCAGCGGCCACTGCAGCTATCCATGCTTTCCTGGAGTTTCATTTATAACCAGTACTCACACAATTTTCTTTCAAAACCACTGGCTGCTTTCTCACATAATCATCATCAAAACAATGGTCAGCGGTGAGAGAGGAATGAATCCTGTGGCAATGACTATCATCAATCCTCGGAAAGAAAATGGCCGAGCCCGGGATCGAGACCACTGAGCTACCAGGGCACGGTGAGAACATCTTTAACGACTATAGAATTTGACTGGTTTAAGCTTTAACTTTAGACAAATCTAAGACCATATTCAACTATCTCGGCAAAAAATTCATAATAAGCACACCCTACTTTTTCAGACCATCCAAATTTGTCAAAATAGAATGAATGACAGCCCATTTTATATACACTACTTATTGCATAAAGAAACTTGAATGATGATGGATACAAGTCCTGTCTTATTCAGCTACACCCTGCCTGTGTCTAAAAGGTTGAGTAGGCTCAATAATGAGACGATAGGGTGATTTTTTTTCATATATGGACATTTATTGTGCACCGTACCGTCTGGTAGCCAAGGTAGAGCTCTATACTGCCTTTCAGTTACGTCGGTTTAATCTGTATTGCAGTGAAATGCAATTAAAGATAAGTTAATAGGTTGGTTGGTTGTATTGGAATTTAACGCCACTTTAACAGCTGATGTCATATCATGGCAGTCGGTGACGCACATGTGTTTCCTGGCTTTCTCATACCAGTACTAACACAAATTTCTTTCCCAAGCCACCGATTACTTTTCTCACATGCTTCAGCAGAGGTGAGAGGCGAAAATACGCCGGAAAGAAAGTCCGCCTCAACTTGGTATCGAACTCAAAACCACCAAGTCATGAGTCCGATACGCTCACCACTGAGCCATCCGTGGGGGCGCCTAAATATAAGTAAATAAAATGTCCAAAGGTAGATTATTAAACCTTTCGTGGCGGCCATTTTAAGTGTTTTCGGGAATGTAAACAACTCGAGTAAAAGATGAAATGCACGGTTTTCTCTTATGGTTAGCATTTAAATTGAAAATATTTGTATTTCAAGCGAAGGGTTATTAGCAACTTGTCCGTTTGAATCCTAGTTTTGTGCTCTATTTGCAAAATTATGAGAGTTCAAACTTGTGCACAAAATCTGTGCCAGAGCCGACCAGGAAAAAAGTAACAACGCCTTTGGGGATACTTATATGTACTATGTCAGTCCTTTGGTCTCAAGACCCTAATGGTGTGTAAAAACACCTCTGACTTACATATTCAGAGCCGGTCTACATATTCGGAGCCCTTCTTAGTATTATCATTTTTTGTGTTGTTTCTGTTCATTTCTTTACCAGGAGTGACTATAACATTTCAAGACATAAATTCATGCTTTTAGGACAGCAAGACTCTCTTTTTTTGCCATTTAAATGGCAATAATACACTGAATATAGATCCGTGACGTATTATTTTGGCTACGGTCGACCCACGCCACAAATGATTCAGACAACATCGTAAATTTGTTACAATTTTACATACTGTAGAAAACACGTTGAAAGATTAGATCATTGTATGACATTCTCCTTTTTTGCAATTTCATAGACAAAAAACACATCATTACAAATAATGACAAGCTCACCCGTTTTTGTTTGTTTTTCAGTCGACATTTTCAAGAACTTTCAAGTGTATCGGGCTTATAAAAGTGGTCTATAAAGTGCACACAAGCTTCTTTAAATATTTAGCCCACAATTTCGAGCTTGTCCGCGATATCACCGGGACAAAAATCCAACCAAGTTTTATGAGTAGCCTACCTGACACTGTGATCTATAGAGTGCAAACAAGGTAAATGTTGACGCGTGGACGAGAGATGACGGACGACAGACATAGCACAATCACAAAAGTTCACCATGAGCATTTCTTGCTCAGGTGAACTAAACACTGAATGAAAAACCCAATGCCACAAACGACACCAAAGCCAAAAGCAGTAAAATGCCTTCTGTAATCCTTTAGAACATACTGGTTTGAATACATTTATGGGATCACGTCATCCGATATTACCTTACGTAAATTTTGGGGAGTACAAGTTATTGGTGATATATTTCATACAAATCAATACCTAACTTACACACGGGTAGGAAACTTCATATTCAGAGCCAATGGATCTGACGAGAAAATGTTGTGTTGGTCTTCCGTTTCTGAAGATGTCGGCTGAAAAACAATCCCAAAACAGGTAGGCATGTCGATATTTGTAATTATGTGTTCTTATGTCTTTGAAATTTTAAAAAAGGAGACTGTCATTCGATGCTCTGGTCTTTGAACGTGTTTTCTGCACTACAGAAAGTTGGAACAGGTATACGATGTTGTCTGAATCATTTGTGGCGTGGGTTGACCGTAGCCAAAATAATAAGTCTCGGAGATAAATACAGGGTCTTTCTGCCCATTAAATAAACAAAGTAAAGAAATTTTCCTGTTCTACACGTTTAGATAATTGTCTTTGTCGTTTCCATTCACTCAATGCAGGAATCGACAGAAAACTACACAAAAACGGGCGTAATTTAAGAAAGGCTCCGATTGTGTGTGTTGGTTACGAAAATATCGGATTTCGTTTATTTATTTTTTCTCTAATTTTCGGGTATACAAACTGAAGGTGCGTTGAGTTAAATTTTAAACAACAAGTTCATTTTAAACTAATTTTCTCGTTGCGTTTTATATATAGAAATTGCAAAGAGAAGTATTTTACCAATTTTATTGTCAAATTGGCATTTTGCTAATATGAATGTACAATCAGAAAACGTAAAAGATGCCATTCATTCCATTTTTAGCAAAGGGAGTTTTAAGATCAAGATGTGTCCGTCGTCTGTCGTGCGACGTCTGTCGTACGTCATCAGTCGTGCGTCGTCCATCGTGCGTCGTCCATCGTCAACTACTGTATTTGTTTAAACATCTTCACTTCCTTTACCACTAGGCCGATTTGGACCAAACAATTAAAAATCCTAGTTGCCACAGCAACTAAATGGAATTTCTAAGAAATTCTTTAAAAATCTTCTCTTCTGAAACCGCTCGTCAAATTTTGAAATAATTTCACAGAGATGTTCCTTGGGTGACCATTTTCAAAAGTTGTCGGCAAAATTTTGATCCCTCAGGAAACATGGCTCTGGTGAATGGGGGCTACATGCACTGTATAGACTGAATGAAGAAATTCTCAAACATTATTCTTCTCTGAATCGGCAGGTCAGAGAATAAAATAATTTCACACAGATGTTCCTTGGATAAACATTTCTAAAAGTTATTCGCAAAAGTTTGATCCTTCAATAAACATGGCTCTGGTGAAAGGGGGGGGGGGAAGGTTTACTGTCACTATACGGAAATGAACAAATTCCTAAAAATTCTTTTTCTCTGAAACCGCAGGTCAGATTTTAAAATAATTTCACAGAGATGTTCCTTGGATGACCCTTTTCAAAAACTGTTCGCGAAAATTTGATCCGTCAATAAACATGGCTCTGGTGAATGGGGGTTACTTGCTCTATACGGAAATAAAGAAATTCTCAAACATTCTACTTCTCTGAAACGGCTGATCAGAGTTTAAAATAATTTCACAAAGAAGTTCCTTGGATAACCATTTTTAAAATTTATTCGCAAAATTTTGATCCATCAATAAACATGGGTCTGGTGATTGGGGGCTACTCGCACTATATGGAAATGAAGAATTTCTCAAAAATTCTTCTTCCCTGAAATGGCTGGTCAGAGTTTGAAATAATTTCACAAAAATGTTCCTTGGGTGACCCTTTTCACAAAGTGTCCGAGAAATTTTGATCCATCAAGAAACATGGTTCTGATGGCCGTGGGCTATTAACACTATATGGTCATGAAGAAATTCTAAATCAATTCTTCTTCTCTGAAAGGGCTGGTCAGATTTTGAAATAATTTCCCAGATATTTTCCGAGGGTGACCCTGAATCTCTAGTTCGACGTATGTTTTTTTTTTCACTTTCGAGCATTTGCTCTTCTGCAAGAAATTGTTCTTGGGTGAACTATCCAAAAATTTATTTACAGAAGTCTGATTCATCAAAATCATTGCTGTGGTGATAATTGTAGGGGTGGTGACACATTTTGAAATTACTTTTACTGGTAACCTTTTTAAAGTTGCTTGGCAAAATAGTGATATTGTTTCCACATGTTCAGTCATGTCTTAAAAATTATATCGATGACTGAATAATGGTTCATGACCTGCATAATGCAAATTCATGCATCTAGACCATTTAAATACGCGTTTCGTTTATCATTCTCGTACTTCTAAAAGAAAATATATTTTATAATTATTTGCGTTTATGTGTGGGCTTCACTTACGACAAAAGCACAAAAAATTTTATACATGGACTATTCGGTCTTATCAAAAGCTATGCAGAAGTATTTTCAAAATTTAGAGAGATCAATGTTAAGCAGCATTTTTATAAAGTGACATTAGGAGTCCTTCGTTTTTTCATAAATGCGGTCATGTTCCATCCAACAAATGAACTAAATTTTGGACTGAACGATATTAGTGGAAAAACAAAACTTACTTCCTTACTAATCATTTACAGAAAACTAAATTTTTGAAAGGGGGCCCCCATGAATCGGTGCCGAATAACATAGTCAAAGCCGGCCCACATAATCGGAGCCCTTCTTTATTTTTATCAGTTCTTGTGCTTTCCTTTTCAATTTTTGACCAGTAGTGAATGTAACAATTCAAGACATTAATTCAAGGTTTTGGGACAGTAAGACTCTCTCTTATTTGCCAATTAAATGGCAATAAGAGACTGAATTTATGTCCTTGACGTATTATTTTGGCAACGGTCAACCCACGCCACAAATGATTCAGACAACATCGTACACCTGTTTCAACTTTCCGTAGAGCAGAAAACAAGTTGAAAGACCAGACGGTCGAATGACATTCTCCATTTTTTGAATTTCAAAGACATAAGAACACATAATTACAAATACTGACATGCCTACCTGTTTTGGGGTTGTTTTTCAGCCGACATCCTAAGAAACGGAAGACCAACACAACATTTTCTCGTCGGAGCCATTGACTCTGAATATGAAGTTTCCTACCCGTGTTACAGTTTGTCCTACTTTCTAATTGACTGATAGCTACGGATAGGTAGAAAGAGCCATTTGAGGGTGTATTTGAGTCGTATGCGTCACTATTATTTTGTCCTTGAACTAGTTTCAGGACAATTGTCTGTGGTCATACTCTTTTAAGCGCTAGATTCAGCAATGGGTGCATGCTTTGAGCTGGTTGACGACGAGATATTTCATACAGAATTCATTTTCCCAGATACAGGCGACGTCTCGCTAACGCAATAAATACAGAAGACCTGGATTCATTTCCCTCTAAAATTGCAGGCTCACTATCCAGGATCTGTTTCAGTTTTAATCCGTACAAGATAAGCTATCTTTTTTTACAGCCCTGAGGCAGAAGCATGTAAGGAGCAATTTCTCCTTTTCTGCAATGTTTTCTTTCTTCCACAGGCAAATCATATAAATTGGGCAAGTGCGTATGAGGCCACATTTGAAATATAATATATTTTCAGCCAGAGGACACAACAGAAAAGCAATAACATATATATTATATGTCGATTTCATTTCTCCGTGTCCATCATGTGGGTCAACATACGGGGTCAAAGCAAACAGGATTTTGTTGTATAGTGTCCAAATTCCTTACGTAAGAACAAAGTAAGTTTCAGAACGGATTCAAGTGACAGTACAAAGTCGTGTCAAGTGACAGTACATATCTAAACTATTGCTTTCCAAGTAACGGTACAAAATTCTATCGGTAGACATGCAGGAATTTCGTCATTTCAATCGCTTTTAAGATCGCAACTTGGAACTTGTTGATGAAAAGAGAAAGCAGACACATCGACAGGCCTTTTTATCGTAGAAAGAACTTTCTCATGTGCGCAAAAGCGAAAATTCTGCTATTTTTTATAGTCAAAAATCATTTCAATTGTCTCACATCAAGATGATCAAGACATTCTTATTGCTATAAGGAGGTTGCACATTGCACGATCAGGTGCCTAGCATGTTTAATATATATTAAAAGTACAGGCGGACTGAAAGAATTCAATCAAATATAAAGATAAATGAAAAAGTATTAACTTCACTTACCGTGTAAACACTATTTTCTGGAATCAAGTGACATTTCGCCACTGTACAGACTCCCAAGTGACATACAATCTGAAACACAGTACACTTCCGGTCCTACACTGTGGTCTTCTCCGAAGAAAAAGTAGAATTGTCCATATCGAGAACAAATTAAAAAAGACAAATGTGGCTTCGATAATTGGATTTGTCTTTGAAAGGTGGCAAGCATTTCTGTAAGTTACTGTATAAGTTGTGCGGTCAAGTAGCAGGGCACTTGGAAACCTGTTCACGGCTGTGGTGAATCATGTCGCCGGAGCCAATGGCGAGATGGCGACATGATTCATCAAAGCCGTGAACAAGCTTCCAAGTCTCCTACCATCTGACTGTGCAACGATTTTATCACACTGCAATTTTGCCATTACAACGTTTGTTAAGCCAAATTTACCTGTCGTTTGGTTTAAAAAAATTGAGTGCGCTTACAAGGTAAATTTCCCTTCTGAGTGCCCCCATTCATTGAAAACAGACGTCAGTATGAATTGACGTCACTTAAACCTCGGTAAGACGTGCTAAACGTGCAACTTAGCGTATTAATCTTGATGTAACTCTTGATCGACGTTGCCATTTTGGATGATTTGTTGATAGTGTAGTCATGTATACAAGGCTTCCGAAAGGGAAATGGCTTTCATGTCGGTTTGCCAGTGTACCTGATATGTAATTATGTTCGGGGCACATTATCTAATCAGATTATGAGCAATTTCTTTGCAGTAAAATAATACTCGCTATGTTTCCATGGCGTCATAAAAACGTTTGAGGTCTTGGTGTAGAATGGTAGGACCCCCAGCACTTTTTTGTCCAACTCCGTGTACTAGAAACTCAAACGGTTGTCTGGCTAAAGCACGGCGGGGATTCACGTGATACAACAACAACAACATTGGCCGACATTTGAAGAAATTCCCCCACTTCAGGTAAGAAAATCTTCAATAATTCCCTTAATACGTGACCGATTGGAATTTGGTTTGAAGCAGAGAAGGCGGGACAACGCCAGAGATTTGCTTGATTTGTTAGATCTTTTAAACAATACCTGATAAATAAGTTATTGGCGAGCAAACAATTTTTTTACCCTGGATAACGTTCACGTCAAAAATAAATAATACACACAAACAGGCCACTCTTCTTGTTTTAGTACATTCATTGTGTTCCCGTATGCATAAAATGTGGAGAGCATGAATGAACAGTTTTTTCACTATCAATATTCTTTATTAGATACGATTTTCTAGGTAAACAAGGTTATTTTAAAAAATGATATAGTTCACGTCAAGAAATTTTTATGATAACGTTCACGTCATAAGTAGTATATAGAATATATATTGACAGGGAAAGGATTAGACTGAGTGCCGATAAACTTTCACGTCCTTTGGGAATCAGTCAACAATTTCCACAAGAAGTAGTACAAACCAGGAGGAAA
Source organism: Tridacna crocea (assembly GCA_943736015.1). Lineage (NCBI taxonomy): Eukaryota > Metazoa > Mollusca > Bivalvia > Cardiida > Cardiidae > Tridacna > Tridacna crocea. The sequence goes on from OX031070.1 coordinate 30,436,798, forward strand.
CTAATGCCGATTTTAAAAGACGCAAAAAGGAACAAAAAGGAAGCTTATTTATCGGTTGACAAACTCTTATTGATGGGCAGCTGTATAGAGAGCCTAAAGTGTCTGTATCAAACCTATAGGACAAAAGCGGCGATAGTGTAAGTTGTCTAATATTGAATGTTGAAGGACTTATCAAAGATAAACTCTGTAATAATGATTTTTCAATATTCATCAGTAATTATGAGTCAATATTTTTAACAGAAACATGGACAAGTAAGAGTTCAAAGATTAATATTTCGGGTTATAAATCTTTTCATTCTTATCGAAAAGTAAATAACAAGAAAGCTAAACGAAGTAGTGGAGGTACCGGTATAGTTCTTTACACTGAAAGTATTTTATCAAAGGGTATAAAACTCGTAAAAAAAACGATTCAGACTGCATTCAGTGGTTTAAACTTGATAAAAAATTCTTTAATTTATCAAAGGATATTTATCTTTGCTCAACATATATTGCACCGGAAGGGTCGCCAGTATATGATTTTTATGATTTTGATATTTTTGGAAAAAATGAAAACGAAATTAAACATTTTCAGACGCTAGGAGGGAAGGTTTTTCTATTTCGTGATTTGAATTCACAAACAGAATGCAAAAATGATTTTATTATGAATGATAGACTATTAATTGATCATAATAAGGGTCAAATAAGTTTGGTGACAATTTATTAGATTTGTGCAAATCTTTAGGCATGAGAATCGTAAACGGTCGTGTTGGGAATGATAGAGGCATTGGTAAATTTACCTGTTATACGCACAACGGAGAAAGCACTGTGGACTATGTCATCACTAGTTATAGTAATTTCGATAGTATTTCGGATTTCAATGTTCATGATTTTAACGTTCATTCAAACCACTCACCAATTTCAATGAATTTAATTGTAAATACTTTACAGAGACATGATAATTCAAGAAAGACGGAAATCGTCTATAAATGGAATTCAGAATATAAGGATCATTTTCAAAATGACATAGCATCAAGTATTCATGATTTTAATGAAATCTTACATGATAACATTTCTAGAAAATGTTCAGCTGATGTGTTGGTTGAAAGTTTTACGAACTATTTAAATACGTTGGGTGATCAATATTTCAAGAAATCATTTAAAACAAGAAAAATGGTTCTTATTATGACCATACTTGTTACAATGAAAAAAAAAATGGTTTAACGAGGAATGTAACGGTAAAACGATATTGTATCAGGAAGCCGTATCAAACTACAACCTAACAAGAGATGCCGTTAGCAGGACAACTTTTCTTTCAAGAAAAAAAAAAGAGAAAGAGATTACAAATATATCTGTAGAAAAATAAAACGTGAATTTTATAGGAAGTTAGAAAATTTGAAAAAAAAATCAAGCCTAAGGAATTTTGGAAATTATTTCAGAAAGACAAGATGTTAACGATAACTGATATTGATCTGGATACTTTCTTTGATCATTTCGAGACTCTTTATTAAAATATTTCTATAGATAGAGACGAGGAATGTGAAAAGTTTTTGAAATACTTTGATCTAAATAATCAAAATGAACCTATATTTCAGAAGCTTGATGAATCTTTCACAGTTACAGAGTTAAGAAAATGCGTCAAAAGCCTTGGTTTGAATAAAACATGCTCAACAGACGATATATTCTATGAATATTCCAAATTTGGTATAGACTATTTAGATACACCTTTGATCAAACTATTCAATTATGTACTTGACAAACAAGTATACCCCAAAGCCTAGTCAAGAGGCCTGATCATACCAGTTCATAAGAAAGGGGATATTTCAGATCCTAACAATTATCGCGGAATAACTCTTACATGTTGTTTCTCCAAATTTTTCACACCTTTAATAAATGAACGCCTTAAGTCATGGGTTAAGAAATATGACATATTAAGTGATGGACAGTTTGGATTTAAGTCCAATTTCAGTACAATTGATTCTATTTTTCTATTAAACAATTTTATCCAAAAATCATTTCAAGAAAAGAAGAAATCATATTGTTGCTTTATTGACTTGCAACAATGTTTTGACTCAATAAATCGCAGTGGATTATGGTTCAAAATGCTTAAACAAGGACTAAGTGGAAAACTTTTTTCCGTAATACGATCTTTATATGACGATGTTAAAATCCGTCTTAAGCACTTTAACAATGTTTCTGAGTTTTATAGTTGTGACGCACGCTTGTTACAAGGGGAGACAATTTCTCCCATACTTTTTTCACTGTTTATATATGATATAGAGTTATTTTTGCTATTAAACTCAAACCCATCATTCACCTTTGATCAACTTGCTATATTTCTGCTCTTGTTTGCTGACGATTCAGTCTTAATATGGGAAACTGCAGAAGGACTCCAAAAGTTTGATAGACAAAATATTGTGAAAAATGGAAGCTTACGGTTAATGTAAGCAAAACTAAAATGGTAATATTTCAAAAAAAAAAAGAAAAAAAAAAAAAAAAAAAGGGTCAGCGAATCTTCCGAATTTTTATACTAATCTGAGCCAGTTGAAACAGTAACCATGTTTAATTATTTAAGTCTTGTCTTTACAAATAATGGAAGTTTCCAAAATGCTATTAAAACACTAACAAACAAGGCAACCCGGGTAATGAGTCACCTTTTCAATGTAACTAAAAGTAAGGAAATTCCTATAAAAACTATATGCTTGAATTATTCGACGCCTTTGTCGCGTCTATAATATATTATTCGAGCGAAGTTTGGGGGTTTGGCTATCTTGTTGAAAGACTCCACAGAAAATTTTTGAAACGTTTAATCAACCTTAAATCATCCACGTTTAATTCGGCACTGTATGGCGAATTTGGAAGATATCCTTTATGTTTTAATATTAAAGTTCGAAGAGTGAAATATTTCGTAAAGTTGTTTACGGAAAAACAATCCAACTGAATTTTTCAAACAATAACAAATGCATATACATCTGAAAACATAATTTTAAACTGCTGGTTCGATACGTAAAGTTGTTATAACAAAGTAACGGTTTTTGCGATGTTTGGTTATTCCCCTCATCTGTAAATCTAAAGGCCTTTGTTTCCTTATTTCGAAGAAGATTACTTGATAATAGACGATTTGCCAATTAAATTTGATATAAGCGATATTTCCGTTTTATCGTAAGCGGCGCACCGGAAGTATCACGTGAGACCGGACAGTCAAAGCATTATTTCAGTAACAAATGCCGTATGTCCCGTTCACAAATCCTTTAAATTTAGACAAATTCATCACTGAAAAAAAGTGACACAGCAAGAAATCTATATGAAATCAATTATAACACAATTTATTCATATTTCATGACATTGCTTTTGAAAAAAATAATTAGAAATAGACAAAATACGCATTTTATGAGATCGTATAGAAATAAAGAGCATGTAGAAAGTAAGAATGAACTTGCCCTCTGTAACCTGGGCCCGTATTCACCAAACGTTTCTAAATTCAAGACTAAAAATAAGAATTTTTTCTGAAGTCTAGACTTTTCCAAGACTGTTCTTCAGTACGTATTCACCAACGCAGTTTAGAACGGTCTCAATTTAGAACGGTTTGTACACGGCGTAAGCGGCCGCGCACCGGCGCCGGTTCCCGAGTACCGAGAAAGCGCATACACAAAACGTGACCAGCACATATCGTCTGTTTCAAGCAAACAATGGATCCCACGCCAGTGAAGAAGGCTAGGTGGACCACAGCCGAAGAGACGACATTGATCCAAGCAGTCAGTGAGCGCGAATCCAGACTGTTTGGATCAATGTCCGGCTGTGGTACCTTGAAAACAAAAACACTAAAAGATGCGGCCTGGGTCGAAGTTGCAGACATTTTAAATAGGTAAGTAATCTTGCGAAGGATAAAGAAAAGGACCATAATGAAATAAGTAACCCCTCTGTTTCTATTTTTACACTAGATCTAGTCTATAAATAAACCCCTCACTTTAACGAGTGTGTAAAACGCTCGTTGTTTGAACCTAGATCTAGATCTATTTTGGAAATGCAACGTGTCCAGTGTGTCCGTTGCGTTTGATGAAATATTAACGTGCAAGCTGACGAAAACTAAAGGCAATCTCTGGATCTCGATTCGAATTCCTATGAAGCAGATGAATAAAAGTCCCGAAAATGAACATGTTACAAACATTTTCGAAATACATAAGTTTATAAAGTAGATTATAATTGCGTTCCTATAGTCGTTTAGGTGGTTCAGTGGTTAAGACGTCCGCTCTGCGTACTGCAAGTTCGAAGTTCGAGGCACGGCGCTTCTAGGGTTTTTTCTTTTTTTTCTCCAACATTTAAAAATGTTCACTCGTAGCCAATTTTGACAATTGGCAATAAATAGCAAAGTAAAGGAAAATCCATCTCATACCTTGGAAAGAATGTATTTTAGCCTGTTCTAATGTTTAGCCTGCTTTTTTCGTGAAAAAATGTTTTACTAGTGGTAAATACTGTGTCTACATACTTATTTTACAGCCAATTCTTCTCAGAGAAGCGCGACATGAAGACTGTGAAAAAGAAATATTATAACTTGAAAGGAAAAGATAGGCTTTCTATCGTAAACTGTTTCACTTGTATAGATTTGAAAGAGTGCAGATGAATGCATGTGTAAAGTAAATTAATGCTAAATCTTTGAAAATGCTATGTTCTTTACCCATGGGTCTATGTAATTACCAAGAATTCATTTTCCCTACTTGCAAAGTAAGTACTTCTCCAACGTGTGAATTTACAAGGCGTAGAATAAAAGACCCCTACTTGTATATTACATGTTCCTATACAAACCTAATCCGATCAAAATCTAGTTACAGGCCCGTAGGAACGGTGGGGGGGGGGGGGGGGGGGCTGAGCCCCCCCCCCACCAATAGTTTTGAAAATCATAGTAACTGAAATATGAGTTTTTAGTGCAATGCAACTACCACGCAAAAAATCTCAGTATTTCGAATGTTTCCTACGTGGCTGAGCTATTTGGTTTGGTATTTTGGACACGCATATCAGTAATCACACACTGGGCAATGTAAAGGGCAATTTAATCGCATTTAGTCATTTTGATGGCTATCGAAGGTTTGGCTGTTTGTGTGTGTGTGTGTGTGTATGTGTGTGTGTGTGGCGGGTGTCCTTACATCAAGATAGGTTTTAGGCTGTGTGGCACCATCCATCATACCATAATTATGGTATGATAAACAAAAAGCCTTGAAAAAGACTGTATGTGAAGTTTCAATTATCCCTTTACTAGATGACAAAATTGTAGGCTTTACCACAGAGAAAGTATTGGCAAACAACACAAAACTTAAAACTTTAACCATTTACCAAACGGCAAAAGTTTAGACTGGTCCATATTGAAAGCACTTGCAGAAGACAAAATAAATGTGACTCAAAAATTGAAATTTGTTTCCAGCAGGGTAGAAAGCACTGATTACCAGCATTTTTCCTTTTCCCATATGTTTTCAAAGGGCTTCTATCTCAGGGTCATGAAAACCAGGGATTGTCTGGTAAAGGGTTAAACATAACATTTTCTCCTTTTCCTATGTTTCAAAAGACTTCTTTGGGATGCTATTGGGCCTTTTACCATTTGACCGTGCAACGGTTTAAAAAAATGAGATAAATAGATAAACATATGTAACAGAAATACCAGGAACAAATTTATTTAATGTACTTATCATGTTTTTAATACTTCATATTTTCAAGCGAAAGCAAAGAGAGATGCAGTAAAAAGAACTGGAGGGGGTCCTGCAGAGACACTCTCACAGGCAGAGGCCCTCTTGCTGGATAAGATTGGGGATAGGGCTTCTGTCTGTGGTGTCACAGGTTTTATGGATACAGATGGTATGTACTTCTGAAAATACATACAGGTTTTCTTTTTTTATTAGTGTTTTGCTTACTAAAATGAACTGGACATTTACAAAAACTTTGCATGTCTTTACATCACAAAACATTTAAATCGAGAAATGCTGGTATCCTGAAGTTTTTTTTTTCTCTTTCACAGACAAGTCAAACTACCAAAGAATGGCTTAATCACATATTTCTATTTCCTATTCTCTCTACAGAGACGAGGCTAAAACTCTGTAGTGTGGTAAAGGGTTATCAATAACTCCTTACAGGCTATTTTAAAATCATGATATTCATTTCAAAGCATTGCAATAAGTACAGCTAAATGGCAGCAAACAGTATCGTAGCGAGCCTAGGGTAGCAGCAAGACTTTCCTCCTTATATAGAAGCAAACTTTTCACTAGGTGTGTGGGGGTTTCGCTTTAGTTTGCTTCAACAAATCTAAAGTCAAGTAAACTGAAATCTAGGCTTTATAACGACAGGAGTGAACAGGGTGAACTTCAGACAAACGCTTTGAAGGTATTAGATTACAGGACTAATTGTAACAGGAGTCAAGACAAAGGAAGAAGCCATGTCTCAGTTAATAACTTTATCCTTTGGATAAATAAACTTTAATATATACTTAACTCATTACAACACAATCCCGACTTTTAACGACCCTGAGAGAGAAGCATTTTGAAAACAATGCAGGAAAAGGAGAAAATACTTGTTACCTTTTCCTACAATGTTTTCTACCCGTCTCACAACAATTTTTAATTTCTCAGCCATGTTCATTTTGTTCTCTGAAAACTGTTTTCAAATTGCAGGTAACCACATGGTTTTTGCATACAATGGGTGGCAAACTTCAAAAATTTATAAACTGAAAAAATGGCTATTAACACTATGCAATTGAAAACAGCTGATTTACGATCATTGAAAAATTGTGTCACAAGAAACTGGGTCATAACAATATTTTTCTTTTATTATACATGTGTATGTAAACATGGCAATTATTAAAACCCTGACATTCCAAACCAAAATATTAAACAAAAAAAAAAAAAAAAAAAATGGACAAGTAACTAGCATCAAAAAGTATTGCTCTTTTTATAGATAGGAAAACATGGTGGAAAAAAGTTCGACTGCTTGCCAAAAGCAATCAATACTTTTATCACATTGTTTTCCCAGGCTCACCATCAGCATCTGCTTTATTACATCTGACAATTACATTTAAAACAAAGTTTTTCATTTCAGCACCAGAACAACCATTTATATTGACCCTACAGGACTCCCCCAACGAGAAAATCCCTGAAACACATAGAGGTAATCATAATTTATCAATTTCAAATTTACTGTGGAATAATAACAAAAGTATATATTTTCTCATCAACATGACTTTATTAACCCTTTACCAAACAACAAAATTTTAGACTGGTCCAAATTGAAAGCATTCTGCAGACGACAAAATAAACATTACTCAATAATTGAACTTCGTTTCCAGCACGGCATAAAACATTGTGGGAAAATGAAAAAAATGCTGGTTACCAGCATTTTCTCCTTTTCCCACAGTGTTATCAAAAGGCTTCTTTCTCAGGGTAGTGAAAACCAGGAATTGTTTGGGAAATTGTTTGGGAATTAAATAACACATGCAAAAAGTAAGGGCACAGTACAGTCCATAAGTAAACATTGCTGTTGTTGAAATACCTATTTCAAATTTAATTAATACCTTTGCAAACCATGGAAGTTATTGTGAGATTACAATATGTTAATTTAAGTTTCGTCCAATTATTACTCTGTGGCAGAAAAGGTGACATACATAAAGTCAGACTGAAAATAACCAAAAAGTTGAACAACCTGACAACTTTGAACATTTTTTTTTAAAGTGCACTTCTTGCCAACAACGAGCACTTGGACCAACTGTACAAAAACGAGCACTTGGACCAACTGTACAAAAAACATATTGTCATAATATTAATAATTTCCTTACTTTTCAATAGTATAACTTCTTTTGAAATGCATTTCAACACCTACAAGTTTTGTTTAGTTTAGGACGCTATTGGACTTCAAAGCATTTCAGCTACTCTATCAATATTACAGATCAAGTGAACACAAAGTGAGCAACAGTATTCAATAAACCTAGGAATATACTGCTAGAATACACCCCACAATAGTATATAGATTAGTACCTTGATGCTCTTGTGAACTTTTCCCAAATGTTCTCATTTCTTGTTTTTAAGCCCTATGAAAATGGGATTGCTCATATTACAGCTGTACGACATATTCCATTTCTATTTGAAAGACCTTTTTTATGTATGTGCCTATTTACTAGAGGCATTGTGGAAATTTATGATATGATATTAGTCACTGCTTTCAGTGACATTTTCTTTTCATATTCCAGGAACTGAAATGCAAGCTGAAGAAGGTAACAACAGGCAAATAGACAGCCAACAAATTACAGGTTGGGATTTACTTTGTATAATACATGTGTATGAATCTACTTGGCTGATAAAGCCCAATACAATTCATATTACAGTGAATGAATGAATATTGTTTTAAGGTCCGTTGACAACTTGGGTCATATTGGGCGCACTTTTAGTAAACAATAATGCGAGGTGAAAATAACATACAGGTGCAACAACATAAGACAAACATGATAAATGAGGAATGGACTTAACACAAAATGATTCCACTTTTGTTGCCTTTACGACATGCATGCTGTCACTTTTGTTCCGCCAGATGAAATGGCAGATGTGACGATCGCGGGACTGCAGTGGTTTATCATACCCCTGATTAAACCACACGGGGTCCCACAGGCCAAATGATTCCCATGCCAAACCCTATTTACATCAAGAAAAAAATATAGGATTTGGAATAAGAACAACCCAGCCTGCAGCGAGGAAATTACGAGGAAAGCAGCCGTTTGTCTCTAATTTTAGTCGCCTTCTACGACATGCCATAGAGAAAGGCCGAGGTCCTATTCTATACATTAAACTAGAAGGCCCTGAAGGGCCTGAATATGCTCTACTGGCAGATAATTGAATTTTTCTTTTATGCTACCATACATTATGAATTCATGATGCAAAAATACAAAAAACCCTCAAGTGTGTTCTTGCAATTAAACAAACTGTGTGAATTTCATGAAAATCTGACAAGAAATGCAGATTTTAATTCATGAACAAGAATTGGTAATTTTCAACTTGAAATGGCTACTTTTCCCATAATGTTTGTTGGATTTATTTCAAAATCAATAGGGTTGAAGCTGTTGGTGAGATAAACAAGCCGTGCAAGTTTCACAAAAATCTAATAACAAATGCACATTTTATCCCGTAAACAAGAATTTGAAATTTTCAACTTGAAATAGCCACTTTTCCCATACTGTTGGTTGGATTTTTCTCAAAATAAATAGGGTTGAATCTGCTGATTCAGATAGGATTTAAAAAAAAAACTGCAATTTTCATGAAAATCTGACAAGAAATACTGACTTTATCGTGTAAACGTGAATTAGAAAATTTTCAACTTGAAATAGCTACTTTTCCCATACTGTTGGTTGGATTTTTTTCATAATCAGTAATGTTGATTCAATATATTGATTAGATAAACTAACTGTGCAAGTTTCATGAAAATTGGGCAACAAAATGCAGACTTTATCGTGTAAACAAGAAAAAGACTAACGGTTGGACAAACGGACGGACAGACAGACGGACGACGGAAACCACGCCATGCTGGCTGAAAGCCCCGGGACCCCACAGGGAAATTCATATTACATGTTTCATTTTTTAAAAGACATTATGAAAGTATGTAGCAACATACAGCCTGTTTAGTGCCTTGAAATACTATGTAGAAAATGTAAAGTGATACTAAATCATCACAGTTGAAATCTTATTTCAATGGTCCTTATTCACTATCATTCTAATTTCTTAATTACATAACAGGCCTCTTCTTTCTCCGAAAGATTCAGACAGCTAGTCTGTGAGTTCACAATATGCTTCATAATTTTTGGTGAATACAGAATACATAAACATGTCAATGTATCACAGAAAGCATTTACAAATTTATCAAAGTTAATTCTTTTTTTTTAATTCATACAAGATCGCACTTTTGTTTTGGTTAACCCTTTACCAAACAATGCAGAGTTTTAACAATCCAGAAGATGATCACATTTCTTAACATCGTGTGAAAGGGAGAAAATGCTAGTTACCTGCATTTTCTCCTTTTTCAACCCTTTCAGAGACAAATTCCATCATTTGACTCAACATCTAATATTCTTTCTAAATTTACTTTCAATTTAGGACAGATATAAACTTGTATTTGTTACTGCCAAAATTACTTTTTTCCCAAAACATATTCTACACTTTCAAAGAAGAATCCCATAATTTTTGCCACATTCCAACTGCTGCCTGCAGTACTGTTGCTCTCAATATGAATGAGTCCAAAATTGTGTTGTTTGATATTGTGTTAACCCTGTAAACTGATTTGTATTGATTTAGTATAAAAACCTCAGGTTTCATCTATTTCACTAGGAACAGAAAAGCATCCAATAATCATGAACAAAAAGAGTGAGTATTCTAATTCTTCTTATATTTACATGTATATTGATCATTTGGTACTTCATACCGCTTTTTGGGATGAAAATTTTACAAAAATACTAAAAAAATAATCCTAATACTACAAAAGCTTTTTGATTCATGAAGCCCCAGTAATCGAAAACCATGCAGCAACAAGAGAAATTAGAGATTTACTACGGCCCAGGTTGACACGGATGGGAAACATGTTTTATTTTACATAAGCAACTCGCTCATTTACATACCAGAAATACACAGGCAAAGCTTCAAACATTATGTCCAAAGAAGACATTATGGAAAATAATTACATGTTTGTAATTTTATGGACTTTACGCGCCATTAGTCACATGCCAGTCACTTGACATTCCCAAAATGTTTTTTTTTATTTCTTGCGCAAAATTCTAAAAATACCCTAAGAAGCTATTTAGCCTTTTAACCCTTTATACCACACAATGACTTTTAACGACCCTGATAAAGATTTGGCAGTATTGGGGTTTAACGCCACTTTAACAGCTAAGGTCATATCATGGCGGTCGGTGACGCACATGTTTCCTGGCTTTCTCATACCGGTATTAACACAACTTTCTTTCCAAAGCCATCGACTACCTTTCTCACATGCTTCAGCTGAGGTGAGAGGCGAAAATATGCCAGAAAGAAAGTTTGCCTCAAACGGTAATCGAACTCACAACCACCAGATCATGAGTCCAACATGCTCACCACTTAGCCACCCAGGTGGGCCCCTGAGAAAGAACCCTTTTGAAGACATTGTAGGAAAAGGAGTAACCAGCATTTTTCTCCTTTTCCGACAATGTTTTTTACCCTTCCAAGCACAAATTTCCATTTTTTAGACACATTTATTTTGCACATCTGCAAATGCTTTCAATTTGGACCAGTCTAAAAATTTGGCCTCTGGTAATGGGTTAACACATTACCAGACGACAAAATTTTAGACTTGTCCAAATTAAAAACATTTGCAGATGGCAGAATAAAAGTGACTGAAAATTTGAAATTTGTGTTGTGAAGGGTAGAAAACATTGTGGAAAAAGGAGTAAACGCTGGTTACCAGCATTTTCTGTTTGGAGAGATGTTAAAAATCTAAAGAGGAATTTTTTGTAAAAATGAACTTTTTTTTTTTCCAGTGATGTTTTCTACAGAATATATGAACTTCAGTTAACTTGTACCAATTTTTACATTTTTTTCGTATGCAATTGCTTCCAATTTTGTAGTGTGCAATACTGGCGATTTTGGAAAGGGTTAAATACATGTATTCATATTCATTAAATTCTTCTTTCTTTAACAGGTACAAAAAGGACATACAAAAATTACAAAAATTTAGCAGAAGAAACACTATTACTGGACAAGGAAAGAATTCAATTAGAACAACTTCTGAAAGAAAAAATTAATTATAAAAAGATCCAGACTGCCGTAAAACAAAAAGAAGAAGTAAAATTAAATCTTGAAATTGAGACACTCCAGCAACAAAAAGAACTACAGCCCCTTAAAAAAGAAGTGTTACATTTTAAATTAAAAGGATTCCTTGACTTCGATTTCTCACATATGTAAATATGCAAGCGCTTTCAACATGGATCAGTCTAAAATTCTGTCGTTTGGTAAAGAGTTAATTTTATCTTATAATAATTTCCATGTAGATGTAGCTTTACCTTTTTCAATTTTTACCTGGCTTAACCCTTTACCAAACAATCCCTGGTTTTTACGAACCTGATATAGAGACATTTTGAAAACATAGTGGGAAAAGGAGAAAATGCTGGAAACCAGCATTTACTTCTTTTCCCACAATGTCTTCCACCCTGCTGGAAAGAAATTTTCATTTTTTTGGGTTACCTATATTTTGTCGTCTACAAGTGCTTTCATTTAAGACCAGTCTAAAATTTTGTTGTTTGGAAAAAGCTTAACAATCCATTTATCTGCAAGCATCTAACAGTATCCATTACTATTTCAAAAGCCTTCTGGGATGGGACAAGATTATAAGGGGTAAACATCAATGTTTTCATAGCAGCTGCATGTCCATGATTAGAATGCTTTCCACATTTCTTCCTTCTTCCTTTAGTGAAAAATATGCTGATATTTGTAGTATTACGAGCAAAAACTTCAATTAAGTTGGATAAAGATTATTACGGTAATGAGGATCAAGGTTGTTAGAATAGATGGTTTGTGTCTTGGATTAGGAAATTTTATTGTGCATGGCTTTTGAATTTATTTCATGTCCCCTTTTGAGCAACACAAAAAAATATTCATGTGCCTTGCACATTAAATTCTCCCAATCAAAGACACCAACTATCTATTATTTTTCTGCAGTTTATCGTTTGTAAACCATATTCTACCTAACAAATTTTTTCCTTGAAATACTGCACATATCCGCATATATCTCACAATGAGAATGTGCTGAGTTTTCCATAACTGCAATTGTGATGACATAAATTATGATGAATGACGATTCCTGAAATTAATATACTCAGTTCCATAAGTAAGTGTGCACTTAATTTTCTTTTATATATTGTAGCATATTTTAATATTTCAATATGAATTGTTTTCATGGACATTGGCGGGTTCTGATTGGCTGAAATTTTTTTTTCATAGCTCACAGAAAAACATTTTTCAGCAGAGCCCCGACTACTTTTGCAAAGTAATGTAAACAAACATGTATACGAGATTTCATAATGGTCTTCTTTCTGATCTTTATCGAGTCCGAAGTTCAACTTGCTTGTTGAATTTATTTTCTCTAAATATTGATAAAAATATCCAACAGCAACTTCAAAGAGAGAGCTGAAAACTCATTGTCACTTTGCTGGGTTCTACCAATCTTATCTTCAGCTTAGTTCTAGCGTATTGAACTTCTAGTAATAAAGCTACTGAACCTGCAAATGTTCAATACTATAGTCGATAGTGATGTCACGTATACGTCATTGTTACGTCATGAACCTGCAGTTTCGCCATGATTTCTTCCTAAGTAACCTCAGACATGTTCTATTGAATTCATATCCGGCTATAAAGCTGGCCAAGGAAAAACATCAGCATTGTTTCTGTTCAGGAACTGCTGATTTGTGCAGAAAATTAATTTCACACTTATCTATGGAATGGAGTATACATTTAAAACTAGAAGGCCCTGAAGGGCCTGAATATGCTCTACTGGCAGAGAGTTTGCTTTCAAATAAAGCATACATAGGAATTCATTATGCAAAAATACAAAATAAATTGACATTTTCAACTCAAAATGGCTACTTTTCCATTACTGTTGGTTGAATTTTTTCGAACTCAACAGGGTTAAAAAGCTATAGATGGGATAAACAAGCTGAAAAATTCATAAAATCTGATCACAAATAAATACTTTATCATGTAAACAGGCAATGAAATTGTTCAATTTGAAAAGACTACTTTTCCCATACTGTTTGTCAGATTTTTTTCAAAATTGATAGGATTAAAGCTTTTGATGAGATTAACAAACTCTGCAAGTTTCACGGAAGTCTGACCAAAAATGAAGACTTAATCGCGTAAACAAGAAATGAAAGTTTTCAACTTGAAATGGCTACTTTTCCAATACTCTTTGTTGGATTTTTTTCAAAATCAATAGGGTAGAAGCTATTGATAAGATAAACAAACTCTGCAAGTTTCATGGAAATCTGACCTAAAATGAAGACTTTATTGCGTAAACAAGAAATGTAAATTTCCAACTTGAAATGGCTACTTTTCCCATACTGTATGTCGGATTTTTTTCAAAATCGATAGGGTCAAAGCTATTGATGAGATAAATAAACTGTGCGAGTTTCACGAAAATCTGACGACAAATGAAGACTTTATCGCGTAAACAAGGATATTTTCAACTTGAAATGGCTACTTTTCCCATACTGTTTGTCGGATTTTTCTCAAAATCAATAAGGTTGAAGCTATTGATGAGATAAACAAACTGTGCAAGTTTCACGAAAATCTGACAACAAATGAAGACTTTATCGCGTAAACAGAAATTGGAAATTTTCAAATTGAAATAGCTACTTTTCCAACATTGTTTGTTGGATTTTTCTCAAAATCAATAGGGTTGAAGCTATTGATGAGATTAACAAACTGTGCGAGTTTCATGAAAATCTGACGACAAATGAAGACTTTATCGCGTAAACAAGAATTGGAAATTTTCAAATTGAAATGGCTACTTTTCCCATACTGTTTGTCGGATTTTTCTCAAAATCAATAGGGTTGAAGCTATTGATGAGATAAACAAACTGTGCAAGTTTCACGAAAATCTGACAACAAATGAAGACTTTATCGCGTAAACAAGAAAAAGACTAACGGACGGACAGACGGACGGACGGACGTACTCATGAGAGTATACTTGTGCTGATTTTGACTTATGGGTTGCAATAATGTACAAATGGTTCTTTTGAGTAGCACCTTCATGTCCATGGATATGTGGTGACGGTTCTCAATGTGGGGTAAGTTGTCCACATTTGTGAGATTACAGGCATAAACACTATACATTTATTACATTTCAGACAATATACACCTCTTGCTTTTTAACCGTCACAAACTGTTTAACCTATTACCAGACGACAAAACTTCTGACTGGTCCAAATTGAAGGATTAAGAAAATAGAAAAATAAGAATCATGTAAGGTGGAAAACAATATGGTAAAAAGGCAATTGCATACAACAAGCATTTTCTTCTTTTTCCAAAACGCTTTCTTCTATATATCGTAAAAATAACCTTTACTGTACAACCCCTGGTTTTCATGCCCTGCTGATTTTATACTTGGGAAAACTTCATGGAAAAAGAAGAAATTTCTTTCTTTCCACAATGTTTTCAATTCTGTAGGTCGATTATTTTAAAATGGCACCAGCTTTTTATTGTTGTCTGCAATCTCTTTCAGTTTGAACTGGTCTAAAATGTTGTTGCACAGGAAAGGATTAAAACATATCTCCCAATAGGATAAACACTTGCCAATTTGCATCAAAATCCTTTTGTGAATGGCAGATTTGTGGACTGCACACAAAGTATCACCAGTAAAAGCTTTGAAGTCCAAATATCACCTTGACCTTTGAGCTAGGGGTCTGGATATGTCCTGATATCTAAATATCTGCTTTTCTTCTTAACCCTTTACTGTACAATCACTGTTTTTTTATGTCCATGATTTTATACTTGGGAAAACATCAATGGAAAAGAAGAAATTGCTCTTGACGAGCAATTTCTTCTTTTCCCACATTGTTTTCTACCTTTTAAGTTGGTTTTTGTCCCAATTAGATATACTTTTTCTTGTTGCCTGCAACCTCTTTCAATTTGGACAAGTCTACGATTTTGCTGTACAGGAAAGGGTTCAATAGCTGAGCTAAATGTTCTCTTTACTCTACTGTTAATTTAGACTTATTTCATAGATCAAACAACATTTGTTTTTTTGTGTCCAGGAATGTTTTATTGAATGAAAGTTTATACATATTGAGCTTTCATGAAAATTTAATATTCCGATTTGTTATTGAGGTATTATTCTCACATATAACAATCTACC
Organism: Tridacna crocea; assembly: GCA_943736015.1. NCBI lineage: Eukaryota > Metazoa > Mollusca > Bivalvia > Cardiida > Cardiidae > Tridacna > Tridacna crocea. The sequence goes on from OX031070.1 coordinate 30,452,668, forward strand.
AAAATTAATATTTGCATTGAATTTACACCACTTTTAACATTTTTTCAGTCATATTGTGTAGAAGTTCACCTACTCATGTACTTCCTGGGTATCTGGAATTTCTTGCCCAAGGACATACCCATGTGACGAGAGGCCCGGGCAGAATTCAAACTCGTGATCCTTGGCATCTCTCAAGTCTTAAGTCCGCCCCTCTAAACACTTACAGAATGAGATATTTTTCTAAAAAAAGCAAAACGTCTATAAACCCTTTCCTGTACAATCCCTGGTTTTATGTCCCTGTGATATTACACTTGAGAAAACATCGTGAGAAAAAGAGACATTGCTTTCACAAGCAATTTCTTCTTTTCCCACAATGTTTTCTACCTGTAAGATGGTTGTTTTCCCATTTAGCCACTCTTTTTGTTGTCGTCTGCAACACCTTTCAATCTGGACAAGTCCAAAATTTTGATGTACCGGAAAGGGATAATAGATGCCTACTGGCACACATTGCCTTGGAAATATGACTATAAAAAAAAGAATATATCGGATACTAATTCTAACTGGAAATAACTGTCAGAAGTCAGAAATGAATGGGGATTATTTCTTTTAATGCAGATTTTGATAGTAAATATCTGAGCCCATGTTATGACTTATGATAGATAGACTTTTTTCTTTGAGAAGTTAAGCTAAAAATGAAGAACAAGTCCCTATTCAGGGAGCCCCTTTAGTACTCAACAATTTTCTAAAGATTTAGGGCATTAAATGTAAACTAGAATGGTTGTCCAGGGGTGTGTCGAACCCGGAAATGTTTGACCTTGAATTATGACGCTGACCTTGGGCTTATCTGAAATAACTTTCCGTATGACAATAATACTCATCACGGGGAGCAATGGTGCCAAGTCACTTTGAAACCTATTCATGAATATAGAAGGTATGCTCCGGACAATTGTTTGAATGGGGTTTTATGGCATTTTGAACAATCTTTCAGTTATATCATGGCGAAGTTCACTTACTCATGTGCTTCCTGGGTATCACCAGTACTAGATTGAGGGCTCTGACATGTCTTGCCCGAAATGACTTTGAAACCTACAGAAAGGTCTTTCCACAAGGAATACACACGTGAACAACAAAAAAGAACCTGAAAAAGTATTTTAATAATAACTACTTTAAGGATGTTTTCGGTAGTTTACTAGAGTTATCTACCCTTAAATTACCAAAAAGTGTGCAAAATCACTACTAGGCAGGTGACTTTAAAATGAGTTTAGTGACCCACAATTTGTGCAATCTACTAGTAGGCAAATTTTAAAGAAATTATATGGAGGAGTTTCTTTTAATGCCCATATGAAAAGGAAGAGATGACACCCTGAAAACTCCTGCACAAGTCCTTAACTCTTTACCAAACGGCAATATCTTAGATTGGTCCAAATTGAAAGCATTTGCAGACGACATAATAAATGTAAATGAAAAATTGAAATCTGGTTTGGCAAAGGTAGAAAACATTGTGGGAAAAGGAGAAAATGCTGGTTACCAGCATTTTCTCCTTTTCCCACAATGTTTTCAAAAGCACTCGGTCTCAGGGTCGATCATTTGGGATTGTGTGGTAGTCGGGATGGTGTGGTAAAGAGTTAAATGAACACATTTTCTGTTTGTGGTAATCCTTACTAGTACAGTGAAAAGATACTTCAAAAATAAAAAAAATGAAAAACATTTTTTTCACAGTTTGTCAATCATCCAAAATACTTTCTTTTTTAACTCATTACCAAACGACAAGATCTTAGGTTTGTCCAAATCGAAAGCATTTGCAGACGACAAAATAAGAGAGACTGAAAATTTGAAATTTGTTTTGTGAAGGGTAGAAAACATTGTAGGAAAAGGAGAAAATGCTGGTTACCAGCATTTTCTCCTTTTCCCACAATGTTTTTTATAGGCTTTTTTCTCAGGGCTGTCAAAAGTAGAGATTTTGTGGCAATGGGTTAAGGTAGAACTGTATCTTTCTTTTGCTTCCAAACCAACCCTGAATTTCATTTACTTTTTTTAATTGCCTTAACACAGTGAGAAGGCTTTGGCCATGTCTTAGTATCAAAAAAGCTTTTGAAAAGTTTGTTTATTTCCTCTTCTTCTTCTTTGCTCCAGTATATTTTCTTCATAGGCTGAGATGGCCGTTTCCTAAATTTCTGATTTGATTGTTGGTCAGAATCAGGGAAGAATGCCTCTGCTTCATCAAGAGCTTCCATAACAAGGTTAGGCAAGGTCAGGCCAGTATCACTCTCCATGAGGTCCGTTACTGTTATCCCACTAGTAGATGGATGATCAAGTACAACCTTTTCATCAAACACCACATCTGCAAAAGAGATATATATTGGCAATGTCATTATTCTATAAAGTGAAATCTAAGTTAATGTTCAACACACACAAGTCAAAGTTGACATTCTGCACAGAAGTTTTGGGCCAAGTTCAACACATATGTTATTTGTCATGTTTAACAAACAAATCATAGGTTTTATTCAACACACAAGGCATGGGTCATGTTCAACACAAAAGTCATCAGCCATGTTCAACACACAAGTCATGGGTCATGATCAACAGCCATTGGTCATGTTCCAACACACAAGTCATGGGTCAAGTTCAACTCACAATTCATGGGTTCTATTCAACACACAAGTTGTGGGTCATGATAAACACACAAGTCTTTAGCCATGTTCAACACACAAGTCATCGGTCAAGTTCAACCCACATTTCGTGGGTTCTGTTCAACACACAAGTTGTGGCTCATGATAAACACACAAGTCTTTAGCCATGTTCAACACACAAGTCATCGGTCAAGTTCAACACACAAGTCATGGGTTATGTTCAACAAACATGTTGGGGGTCATGATTAAGGCACAAGTCATGGGTCATTATAAACACACAAGTCATGGGTAATGTTCAACACACAAGTCATGGGTCATGGCATGCTACAGAATATTGTTGACAGAACATGGCAAGTCAGCACAAGGTCACTGGCTGTTGAATTTTACTTAACCGATAAAGTTATTAATGAACAAGAATGTATACGGATTATACACTTTTGTCTCTAATTAATCTTTGCCGTAGATTCCAAATATCATATACTGTGATACAATTGTCCAAAATAACAAAATTGATTAATCTTTGATTTATTTATCTCTCGGATCAGAAAATAGCAGAATTACCATAATAGTCAAAGTGAAGAGCAGTGTGTTCATCTTGGATTTTTCAACAGTTGTTTTCGTTCTTTATTTATATTAAAAAGTTAATTAATTGGTTTTCCGCCAAAATTTATACATCAGGTTCAACCTAGAAACAATTTGTACAGTCCAGGTTCCATCTGATATCTAGATCTAAATCTGTGCCAACTTTCAAGGGTGATACTTGTTTCTACTGAAGTACTGAAATAAATGTCATTTCTACAATGCAAGTTTTACAAAGACTAAATACCAACCTTCCAACTGAATATCGTCGATGCATTTGTTCTTAAATTCCCCTACGCGATCCTGATCCTGTAGCAGAAGCAGCTTGGAGACTTGAGTCCTCTCTAACAGATCACTTGTTGCTCTGAAACAAGTAAATTGATTTGAATATATTGCAGATTTTATTTTCTGCACCAAGCCGATGTTCTTTTTTCTCGGAAAGAATATATTCTGATAGTTTAAGCAATTTGACATTGTAGCCAAACTTGAAGTTGATATTAACTGACAATTCACTCAGTCTTTGAATATATTTTCTTGTTTCCAAAGAAGGTTATTTTTAATGACGGGACAATAAATTTGTTTGTATGGGGTTTAACGCCACTTTCAATATTATTTCAGTTATATCGTGGCGGCTGGAGCACCTGACAATGGGTTCCTGGTATTTCTCACACGCCATGGTGATGATGTCCCAAAACATTCGAGCTAAAACTGGACTACGTAACACCCAAGATCAGTTGGTAAAAATTTTGCGTTCATAACCTGTCATTCAAAAATTGTGTTTGTGCTATATAGGCCGAAAGTTTGATGGCTTCTTTATTTAACTCTTTGGCTGAATAGCGCAACTCAGCCTTTTGTGGACAGTATAGATCAAGATAAGACTGTACAAATCGTGCAGTGTGACATTTTTTCTATTTGCAGTGAGCAACTTATAAATTTCGGTAATGACGTGACTTTTACCCGTCCGAGCTGGGCCCATTAACAGCAAATTGTGCCCCTTTTTAGCGTTAGGCCTAAAAAAAAATGGTTTGTTTAGGGTAACGTCTCCAAAAATGTTAGGTAGGGTAGGGGCAAAAAATCTTTTTTTATTATTATTTTTTTAACACCCCCTCCCACCCCAAGCATTTTGAAAGCGCTTAAAATCTCAACTAAAGTTAAAAAATGTAGACTTGTCCAAACCTAAGCATTTGTAGAAAACATATTTAATAAGGATCAAAAGGTGGTATTTGCTTTTGAAAATGGAAAAAAAACTTAAGGAAAAAAGAGAAAATGGTAGCTACCAGCTCCGAGTCCATTTCTCATTACCGGTATGTGTTCAAAAGACCTCAAGTCTGTCACTAATTTTCTTTTTGTGTGTTAAATGCTCAAATTCTATGTTCATTTACATATTAACTTATAATACTTTTATATGTGCATCTTTCCCCCACTCCCCTACCCCCACCCCCTCCCCCTCCCCCCATTAAGTGCTGTCAACTTTTGTTTAACTCTTTTCTTAATTGAAATTTTTACAAGTATTTGCAGATGACAAAACAAATGTTACTCACAAACTGAAATTTGTTTTGGGAAGGGTAGAAAACATTATGGCAAACAAAGAGAATGATTTATAGCATTTTCTCCTTTTCCCACAATGTTTTCAAAATTTTTTTTAAAGGTTGTTAAAAGTGTGGATTGAGTGGTAAAAAGCTAAAATACCTGAAAAAGTTAAAATATTTATTTCCAAGTTTCTAAATAGACTGATGAATACTAGAATGTTTCGTTTGTTTTTATGTTTAATACCCTCCCCCTCCAGAACACTTTAAAGTGACTATATAACTTACTGATTTAACTGTAAAAAAGTTGGGTTAACAGAGGATGTGCATGTTTCTTTTTTTATTTAGAACACACTTTCCTGACACAACTGTAAAATTACAAGTGTCCACTTTTGTTGCCTTGTAGAGTTAAAAAGTGAAACAAGAGTGCCGTCATCACAATATACGCCACCACAAGTTGCTATTTCAAGCAGCGAGCTTTTACAGACTAAAGTTTTGGAATTTCTAGCACCTGCCTGGGTAGCTCAATGGATATATTGAGCTACTTATAATCTAAAAGGTTTACGGATGGTCTGATGGGTGGAGAGACGCATGCACAACAGACTCAATGGTCATTGGCTTTGATTAAGCAATAAAAACATGAAGTTTCATGAAATTTTGTGAAGTAGCTTGAGGTACAAAGATGAAAATTTACATTTGACATGAAGCCCCCTTTTTCCATGACACAGCAATAAATTCTAAAACTCTGACGATATGCACAAGGTCAAACAATCTGTGAGATATCACCCATATCTGTTGAGATACACCCAGTAATTAGAGAGATTGGTAAAAATTAAATATAAAATGAAGACCCCTTCATCCATGAGTTGACACACACATCCTTGACAATCTGCGCTGGGTCACATGATGAGAAACATTCTTTAAAAATTTCATTTAAATCCGTCTAGAAATATGAGAGGAGTTGCGTTCACAAGAAGTGGACGTACGAAAGGACAGATGCAATTTAAATTTTACATGAAGCCCCCTTTTTCCATGACAGTGTTATAAATTAAAAAACCTTGACAGTTTATGCTAGGTTACATGATCTGAGAATATTTCATCCAAATCCGTTCAAATATGTCCAATATTGATTAGAAATATAATTCAAGTATCAGTGAAAAATGAAATAGAACATGAAGACCCCCTTTTCCATGATGCAGCTATGAATTGCAAACTTAAAAACCTTGACAATATGTGCTAGGTCACAAAGAAGAAGAGATGAGAAACATTGTGAAATATTATCCAAATCCGTCAAGAAGTGTTGGAGGGGTGCTGCATTTTATTCCTTATATTTTAATTTTCAATCATCTTAAGCAGAATAAGACATTTTAAGCATTTGCAGACGACCCTATGTTTCCACTGTCCAGTATGAATTAGAAATATTGGTGAAAAATGAAATATAACATGAAGCCCCCTTTTTTCATGATGAAGCTATGAGTTGCAAACCTCATAAACTTGACAATATGTGTTAGGTCACAAAGAAGAAGAGATGAGAAACACTGTGAAATTTTATCCAAATCCATCAAGAAAATTGGGAGGGGTGCTGCTGCCCCTCAATTTCATTCAGATCAGACACATCTTAACATTAAATGTTTTGCTTAATTCAGTATCATTCATTTTGTTATTTTGTTCCTTATATTTTAATTTCCAATCAACTTAAGAAGAATCGGACATTTTAAGCATTTGGGGACGACCCTATGTGTCCACTGTCCAGTATGAATTAGAAATATTGGTGAAAAATTAAATATAACATGAAGCCCCCTTTTTTCATGACGCACCTATGAATTGCAAACCTCATAACCTTGACAATTGTGTTAGGTCACAAAGAAGAAGAGATGAGAAACATTGTGAAATTTTATCCAAATCCGTCAAGAAAATTGTGAGGAGTGCTGCTGCCCCTCAATTTCATATAGATCAGACACATTTTAACATTAGATGTTCTACTTTATTCAATATCATTCATTTTGTTCCATATATTTTTATTTCCAATCAAGTTAGAAAGCAGCAGATATATTTCAAGCATTTGTAGACGACCCTTTCTCTCCTCCCTCACCTCCACCCCGTCTGCTAAAGATCTATTATTTTCATTTCATAAAACATTCTTTTCCACTCACGAACAGAATTTTAGCTTCCACTAATTGTTTTAATTATAGATTTGTGTAAATTCACTGTTTGAATTAATTATTAAATATGAGAAGATGGTTTGAAGTCCATCTGATCGGACGATGCCACGCTGATCACGGTAGTGTCATGGGTTTTCACGGTTTTTTGTCGATCTATTTTTTCGTGACAATCAATTTTTGGAGAAGTATTATTACATAATTCAACATCATTAAGTCAGTTTGAATATTAGGTAACCTTAAAATCCGTCACTTTACACTAGATAAGAAGATTATCGCCTTTCTTACTTTGTCATAAATGACTCGCCAGCTTCATTGTCGTCCGCGTGTCCTTCGCATTTTATACTGATCGTTTTCAGCCATTATTCTACCGGTGGCGTGCAAGCTAGGTTAAATGAAGCTCTAGACGATAATTTCAGGTGTCTGATTGACATTTAGGCTGATATTTTTCAGCGTCAAAGATCATTTCAAAATTCCAAATTTTAAAACCCGGGCACAGGGATCAAATGAGAAGCTTGCCGATTCGTCAAGTTTTGTCAAGACATCCGTGGACAAAAAAATCATTTGTCTTTTTACCGGCCAATTTTCGTGTTATTTATCCACTATGTTGAATCTAAGAGTTTGATTGATATTAGTCACAAAACCAAGCGCTAAAAGGCAGATTTCAAGTTTTGGGAGCGAGCGAGCTCCGGAACCTACTACAGTCGATTCCAGAATTTCTCAATCGATTAAGAAAAGTAAAAATCAAAGGTAAAAGTTAGAGCTGGGGCGATATCATCGATGCATCAGAACATCGTGATATTTTTGCTGGCGATAGTGTATAGCGATTCTTACTCGTCGCATCGATACTTGGCGATACATTTACGTCGTGTGCAGAGTGTGTGCAATCACGTATAAATGTATGGTTCACGTATGAAATAAGAAAATTTCACACAGTTTTTCATTGCCTCTGCTGTATACGTACATGAATGTAAAAAAAAAACAACAGCCCTAATAACGATGAAATTTATAAAACTTTGCAATTTGGGGAATGATTTGCAGCGAAATGTTGACAGTCACTCACTCTATCTTAGGGTTTTCCCCGTTTTAAATATAGATGCCAATTCGGAACGTTCTAAGGTGATCATATGATTTTATTATGTTCGTACCCAAAAAGTTGAAACTGTGTTTTGATCGGTTTGCCGCCTGTAACATATTTGTCACTAGGATTGTAAAATAAGATAAAGCATTAACAAGTTCGTTTGGTTTAGCGGACGAATTCTGGCTGCAATTTGAGTATTTGCTAGTGAAAGATGGCTCAGTTTAAATTGTCTTTGTTCTTTACAAATCGGTAATCGCAGATCTGCAACGGTCTTCCGAAGTTGACAATTGTGCGGGTTTTGGCGCTGGAAAATTGAAATGACATGTCTTTGACGCTGCAAAGTATCTGACGCAGGAATTTATGGTCTAGAGCTTCATATAACCTTGCTTTCGTGCATCCAGCAGAAAACACGTAAACACATCAGTATAAAATGCGAACGACACGCGCATGATCATGAAGCTGGAGAGTCATTTATGACAGGGTAATAACGGTGTTAATCATCTTATCTAGTGTAAAGTGACATATTTTCAAGTTACCTGCATTTCAAAATGACAAACTGGTGTCAAATCATGTAATAATACTTCTAAAAAACTTAATTGTCACGAAAAAATAGATCGCCGAAAAAACGCGAAAACCCATCACACTACAATGATCAGCGTGGCATCGTCCGATCAGAGGGACTTCAAACTATCTTCTCATCTTTATTAATTAATTAAAGCATCTTCTCATCTTCAATAATGAATTTTAACACTGTATGTATGTAGTAGTACATGACAGATGTGTTCTGTGACACAGTAAGATAACAGGCCGATTTTTTTCTTATCGGAAGAAAAAAAAAATAGGGTCGGGGCAAAATCTCTAGGTAGGGTCGGGTTACCCGAAACAAACTCTTTTTTTTTAGGCCTTATTGACCATCTTTTTCCCCACGTGTGATTGCATTTGATTGTTGAATGCAACAATTTTAGGACTAAATTTTGGACTACACCAAAATGAAAGCATTTATTGCTTACTTACACGACCAACTTTATTTATTTATTTTTGTCTGATGTTGGTAAGAGAAGAAGTGCTGGTTATCAGTATTTCTCATATTCCAACTATGTTTTCAAAAGCCATCTCTTTCAAAGTTGTTAAAACCAGAGATCGTGAGGTTCACGGTCAATACATGTGATTATCATCTGAGATGACCTATTAATTTGTTAACATGAATCTGCGTAATGCCTTAGCATGTGCATAATTTATTAAAAGATACAAAATGTCTACAGCTACGGCAGCCGTACTCATAATCAAAAAGTCTAAAGATACGGCATCGTGTTTGTACATGTGCAGCAACTTGCATTTCCGCCAGCCCAATGGCGTCCTCCCCAGGTAGTGGGACTGCCCGTGCCGAACTCGAGAAAAGGTTTGGGTTAAGGTTAGTTTTGGCATGAAACTGCAAAGGCACAGCGCGGGAATAAACGAACGTCTTCGCGCATGAGTATGTCTTCTGCCGTATGAAATGTCAATGATTGTTCGGATATTGCACTGCGCAAGAAGACTGTCGTATCCCTAGAATGTATATTTTGGTGTAGGCTGCCGTACCCGTAGCCAGCGCCTAAAAGATATGTCTATCTTTACCTTTTCCCGAACAAGCCCTTCTTTTTACGTGTCTGCGGTAAAACTCATTTGAAAACATTACGTTACGAGCAGTGTCTCCTTTCCCCACAGTATTTTCTATACCATCGGAGAACTTATGCCATTTCATCAAATTAAAAAGAAATGCCGTCTGCAAACTCTTTCAGTTTCGAACTGTCAAAAAATTGTCGTTTGGTAAAGGGTTGAGTTTCCTGCTCTAAAACATATTATACTTGAGCCATGCTCTGTTAAAAGGGGGATTAATGCATCTGCGATAAGTATCGTTTCAGATCAGCCAACACAGTCTGCGCAGGATGACCTGGACAAAAACTATCTGCAATCAGTCAGTTTTCTATATGTCAACGGACCTATTTTCCCACAGATCCAATCATTATCTAGACTTTGTGGAATTCAGTGATCCCTATTTATGTAATGACTTGGTTTGAATACTGGATCCTGGAGATGTACTAAGCCCCCATCTTGCCAGACAATGGCTGACTTATATTTCATGTACACACTGATTGCAAGAACGGTGCTGGGCATGGTGCGTTATCTTTCTTACATATACCGCACAGATGTTATAGACAAAAGCTGAAGAAGATATTAAAACCCCCGATTTCATTTTTTTTTTTTATTGTGGGTTCATTGTTTGGTTTTCTTCCTTTGGTCCTTTTCTTTTCAATTTTTTTTATTACACTGTACTTGAGAAGTAAATTTTTTTCTTCTTCATAAGGTCGGCTAATTGCCAACAACCAATATTTCACCTTAGGCACTTTCATCGGGGTTTCTACCCCATTGCACATTAGATTAGTGCCCCAATTTTAGCCTACCCTCCTTGAATATTCTGCTCCTATTTACAACTAAAACCTCACCATCCTCAAAGAATCGCAAAAAAGACCTTGACTCCCATTCCCGTGTTAGACTTCTTGACGACACGATACTACCGTACTAAATTTATGAATAAGTAATCCGAATCTCAAAGACAAGGCTGATGTAGAGGGCTAGACGCAGACATTCCGAGCCCTTATATTGTAACTGGGCAGGCTTTGAGTAACTGCGATTACGAATCTACATTGCTCTGATCACGGTCACATTACTGTATTTTGTAAGAACTGACTGGGGAGGACAATAAAAGGTGTTGTTGGCAGGATTTTCACCTTTTCCCCACAACATTTTCAAAAGTTTTTTATCTTAGGGTCGTAAAAAACTGGGATTTTGGTAAATAGAAAACGCAGACTAGTTCGCCCTTCAAAATGTTCATGCACTTTGTATTACAGGATACTGGCACATATAGGTCATCGTTGATTGTCCTTTTTTAGCTTCTCTTCTGTCTTTTCGGCTGTTATCACATCTGCCCTGAAAACAGCTCATGATAAAACCTAGTTAATCGAGGTTGTAAATCCACGTAAATTAATATAATACAATACAATAAATTTAATTTGCTTGGATGTACATTTCGCAAAATAACAGTACCTACATAATAATCAACGTGACTTTTTATACATGTACATAGTCTACTATAAATTGAATTAAGCAATCAACTTGCGAAGTGAACTCTCGTGTTGTCCAGTGCATTTAAATGTTTGCTCAACATTAGGCTTTGGTGTCGCGCGTGAAGAATAGAAGCGTTGCGCAATGGATAAAACTTCCCGCGCTGAGACATATCAAACTTTGCGCAGAGCATCAGAATTCACGCGCGAAAGTCTGCATAACTTCCAAATGATCTCGCTCGTGGATAACGTTATTTCCCCCCAAACTTTACTGAAATCTATGCGGAAAAATTTAAGATTCGCGCGTGATGCGCGAGTTCTCGAAGATTCACTGGAAGATTCACGGCGACTGTACTGTATCATACTATTATACCATTATTTTTTATCTATCCATCTAAACTGTGGCTCAATCTGTCCACATTTAATGAGCTGCAAAACACCCCAGATATTTTTCTATACATGTATATTAATCTCATAGTGTGTACTTAAGGCTGCGATCACATAGAACTACACTATTCGGGTATACGGTGCACGTTCATGCAGGGCACGCGAATAGTTTGAATCAAACAAGCTTATCTCATAATACTGGGTCACATAAGAGGGCACTATTCCATAGAGCCGTATACCTGCGTATAGTATAGAATAGTGGGAATCGTTCTGGTTCGATTTTCGTGCAGTGTATACCGTCCTGTCGAATGTGTCAGCTTGATTTCGTGAGTACAGGCGTTCTGAATTTCCCCAATCACGACTTAATGAGTACAATGCGATAATTTAGAAACAATAGGTTTTATTTTTAACACTTATATTGCAATTTCATTGCACATGCCTTCATATATACATGTTACAAAATCAAACAAATGATTTTTAACAGGTAGCCATGGATGATTTCAAGTATGCTATCATATTGTTCTTTGTTTTTTCGACCAGGGGTCCCCTGGTAAGCATCGGCTAGCAGAAGCAGGGCCGAATCCTCTTCGTCGGACGTGTCCATAGGGTCGGCGCCATTGAATACCGAGTAGGGTGCGCGTGCTACCCTATATGACTCGCCGTGCTCGTATAGCGTATAGCGTATACCGAATACCGTATACAGCATAGTTCTATGTGATCGCAGCCTAAGAAAATCGAATTTCAGCTAAATTGTCCATGTTGTGAGTTGACCTGAGCACGTTTTCTGAGGTGCAACCCATAAATTTGATTGTTATGCAATCTGAGGTAATGTATTACTTAGTACATGTTCTGCAGAAAATATAAACTCGTACAAAGCAAGCGCAGCTTGCGACTAGGAAATAATACTTTTTACAGAACATGAATTATCAGCTGCTATCTGGCTCACTGTTCGAGATATTTTGTTGACACATGATATCGCCGTATATTTCAAATTTTCGCTGCTCTAAGTTGTATAAACTCGCCATTTTGAACTTTTTTACGAGCTCAATTACAGGAACGCCCACAATTTAGATGAAATAAAACTCCTTCTAATACAGGTAGTTGTTTATATATTTAGCTCGACTGTTTTGGAACAAATAGTCAAGATATTGTCATCCCCATGTCGTCGTCGGTGTAGTAGGCGTTGGCGTGAGAAATTTTCTGATGTGCAACCGGGAAATTCCATTGTTATACAATGTGAAGTAATGTGTCATTTACATATATGTATACATCTAATAATTGTGAGGTGACCTGTGCACATTTTCTGAGGTGCAACCCAGAAATTTCATTGTTATACAATCTGTAGGAGAATATGGGCCCTCCCCTTTTTCAGGAACAAGTAATATCCGCCCCATCCCAAGATTTATCGATTTTTTTGACTCCCTGATGAAATTTTAAATGTATTTGTTTCATCGTTAGCTGGCTATTTGATAACAATCAATGATAAATATATTTCTTTTGACCTTGCATTCAAATTGTCAACATTTTCGGATAGAATTACTGTAGGAACCAAATTCAAACGTTTATGCAGTGGAAAAATTACTAAGATTAAATTATCGCTGTAATTATGAAATTCAGTCCAGACACTGGTTCCTAGTTACTGGCCTACTAATATAAATGCCTATTTCATATACGACAAAACTTGTACCTTCTCCAACTTCATGGGCGCCGCCATTTTGGTCGTATCTATGTGTGGAATTTAGAACTCACAAGTGCTGGTGGGAAAATACTATTTTCCGACGCAAACGAAATAAACGTAGTTCTATGAACTGAAAAAAAAAAACTATTGAAAAAAGCTTAACTTAAAAAAAAAATGAAAAAAAACAAGTGCAAATACTTACGTTTCTGATTTTCACATAACCCCACGTGTTGGTAAGTGGCCGAGTGCGCAATCACGAAACAGATGCGTGCGCATGCGCTAAACAAGTGCGCGCGCATTTACTAACGGAAATGGTAGCCACGGAAATTACCGATCCGTTACAGAAAAAAACGATCGATAGTACAGAATTTTTAATGTTGGCCGTCATAATGTTGTCCGTCCATTTATCCGTCATTTATGAGTTGCATTTTCATGTCTGATTTCTGTGGGCATATAATGACCATACAAGTGGGTTTAGATGTGTCACTTGTGCTGTGCAACCCACAAGTAGCAAATATCAGCACAAGTCTGCGCTGTACCCACAGTGCAACCCAGGACTACCCTCCCATGAGAGCGGACGGACAGACGGACAGACAGACGGACGGACGGACGACGGAAACCCCGCCATGACATAAGCTCTGCTGGCTGAAAGCCAGTAGAGCTAAAAACTGGTTTGCTATCTGTTGCCGTATATGGTTGCCAGTGTTACCATCTAACACTTGGTCTTGAAAGGCAAAGTTATCCTCCACATCATTGACATGTTCAAGATTATCACCTTGATCTATGCCAATGTTGTGAAGGACAACACAAGAGGTGATAAATTTTACTGCAGTGGTTGGACAACTTCTTATGCCAACTTGCATAATGGGAAAACGTCTTTTCATAATTCCAAAGGTCTGTTCTATAATGACACGTGTTCTGCACAGGCTGGCATTAAAACGCTCTTGTTTCAAATTCACTGGATTCAGAAAAGGGGTCATCAGAAATGGTTTACATGGGTACCCTGAATCTCCTAGGAGAAAACCATTATGAACACCTGTAAAGAAAAATAATGACAATTATTTTATCATAATATCTCATTCCCTATTTTTTAGTGTATGTTACCACTTACAATTTTTTTTTTTATCTTATTCATGTTCCATATCGAAGATTTTGTGATTGAATTTTTATGTCATATAATAAGAGTTTTCATAGATGTATATATGGGTGCTGTGTGTGTGTGTGTGTGTGTGTGGGTGTGTCATTTTTATTTTGTAGTCTAAAATTGTTTTTGATTTGGACAAGCCTAAAATAATTTTGTTTGGTAATGAGCTAAAGTAACATTTTACAAAGACTCATTTCATATATATACATATGTCAGCTCATATATATGTAAGCATTTTCATTTTGTGAAATTTGTAATTATGAAAATTTGCATAAACTGTTAAATGTTATCAAATATCACATATACATATATATAGCTTTCATGAAAGGTCATGACAATATGCAAGAGAGATGTGACACAAGTTGAAGCTTTACATAGTTTAACTCATTACCAAACAACGAAATTGTAGGTTTCTCCAAATCCAAAGTATTCTCAGAAGACAAAATAAAAGTGACTGAAAATTTGAGATTTGTTCTGCAAAGGTAGAAAACATTATGGGAAAAGGAGAAAATGCTGGTTACCAGCATTTTATCCTTTTCCCACAATGTGTTCTAGAGGCTTCTTTCTCATGGTCGTCAAAAGTAGGGGTTGTGTGGTAATGGGTTAACTTAATATATCAGTCCTTCATCAAGCAATCCTGTGTGCTAAAGACTATGTGGAAGTAGATGTTTAAGGAATGAGAAGAAGGAAAACGTTTGTAACCAGCATTTACTCTTTCACTCAAGATGACTTTTTTTGGAGTTAAATTCCATCATTCAGCCAATTTCAAATTATTTTCTGCAAAAGGTTTTACTCCCACAAGTCTTAAATCTTTTTTTCCTACTCTTCTGAAATCACATTTCAACTTTTGAGTCAGGCTTAATATTCGTGTTTGCTAGATCTTTACCTCCCAATACCAAGTTTTCAAAAAAGGAAACCCTGGGAAGCAGTTTTTAAAACACTGTGAGAAAAGCAGAATCTGATGGGAACCAGCATAACTTTCTCTTTTTTCCCCACAATGTTTTGTACTCATTCAAAAGATCCATTTCAAATCTGAGTCATAGTTATCTTTATGTCTGTAAATGCTTTCAACTTGGTAAGTTAAATTCTGTCTCTTGGTAAAGTTTAACCCAAATACTAAACAACAAAATTTTATACTGGTCCAAATTGAAAGCACCTGCATCCGTCAAAAATAAACACAACTGAAAAATTGAAATTTCTTTCCAGTGGAATACAAAACACTGTGGGAAAAGGAGAAAAAACATTTTCTCTTTTTGCCAAAATGTTTTCAAAAGGCTTCCATCTCAAGAGCCGTAAAAACCAGAGATTGTCTGGTAAAGGGTTAAATTATTAATTACAAAACATATGAAGAAACATGTGTACCGTTTTCAAATTCCATATTTAACGTACACTCCCTCCAGATTCTCGAATCGTGTGTGCTGCCTGGCCATTTGGCAGTCAAACTCCTCACCTTATATGAGTGATCACATATCATCTGTAAAATATTTTTTTTTTATTACAAAATATGTCAGCATTAGTTTAACTCCCACATTGGGTCAGGGTGGTTTGACATCTTAGGCCATAATTTAACAATGGCCTTTTTTTTGTAAATGTATTTTCTCACAGGAGGTCTGGCATATAACCAATAATTACTTGTTATATGAATTTCAAATCTATCCTGCCAGTAACGCAATGATTTGCATTGGTGGGAACACTGCTACACATTTTACAGAAATTTATGTAGGAGGCTGTTAGGTATTTTTTTTAGATTTCTTTAAAATGTGTGATACACAAGTATTTCTTCGATAAATTTATTGATGTCATAGTTGAAGATTACATTGCCATTCTTTTATTGAACCCTTTACCAAACAACAAAGTTTTATCCTTATCCAAATTGATAACATTTGCAGACAACAAATTCAATGTTTCTCAAAATGGTGCAATTTTGCTTTGATAGTGTGGAAAACATTGTTGGAAAAGAAGAAAAAAATGGTTACCAGCATTTTCTCCTTTTCCACAATGTTTTCAAAATGCTTCTTTCCCAGGGTCGTTAAAAGTCGTCATTGTGTGGTAAAGGGTTAACATGGATTAATTAACTGCTTTGCATCATTTTATTAGAGAAGAAAGTGTGTTGAAGATTAATTATCCTTGCATGATTATGTTTCTACACATTGTGGTAAAAGGAGAAATATCATAAGTCTTTGACACATTACTTCGCAGACTGAGGGTAGATGTACAGTCAACATGAATTCGTTCTTAAACTTTTACCACACAATCCTGCATTTTAACAACACTGACAAAGAAAGGTTTTGAAACATTGTGAAAATGCTAGTAAGCAGCATTTTCTTCTTTTCCAACAATGATAAACTTCTTCCCTTTTACAGACAAATAACATTATTTGTGCCACATTTACTATGTCCTCTGGAAATGCTTCTAATTTGGATGTCTAAAATTTTGTTGTGTGGTAAGGAGTTACAAACAAAAATAAATGACCATGTTCAAGAACTGTGTAAAACGGAAATATTGCTCATTTAGAGCAATTTATCCTAAATACATAAAGCTTTCATTTGTATTCCTTCAATAACAGGAGTTATTTTCTTTTTATCTTGGTAATTTGACTTGACCCTTTACCAAAATGATCCATCTTCTAGTATGGATCTGGAACAAGGCTTCCAAGTACATAGAGAAGACAAAAATACTTCATTTATCTTCTCCTTTTGCAACAATGCTATCAGTCTTAATTTACACAGGCAAATCTCCTGGTAAGCCATATTTTTTTTTCTATTATATGATCTGTAAAATGCTTTCAATTGTTACCTTTATCACATAATTGTGCATTTGTGGTTAATTTACCCTGAAAAAACTTTAGAAAACATTGTGAGAAAAGAGGAAAAGGTATCCAGCACTTTCTCCCATTTTCACAATATTATATTCTTTTGTCATATATTAGTGCAGCTGTGCTTGAGACAATCAATTATTTTTGCTGATTACAATGCTTTAAATTTGGACAAATATACATTTCAGGCATGTAGTAAACAGTAAATGTGGTCATTAACAAAATCTCAATTTTAACAACCCTGATGAAAAAATCTTTTTGAAAACATTGTGGGAAAAGGAGAAACTCCTTTTACCGTAATGCTTTCTTCTCACTCAAAGGTAAATCCCATGATCTGAAAGCTGAAATTGTTTTCAGCAAAAGCTTTCAGTGTTGACGAGTCTGAAAATGTGGGTAGGGAAAGGGTTAAAAGAATGGCTTACTCTTACATTGAAAATAATTAAAGTATGAAAATATGTGTGAAATTAGCTTTCTTATCATTCAGCCCTATACCACACAATCTCCACTTATAACTCATGATACCCCCCCCCCCATGCAGTTTTTGAAAATATTGCGGGAAAAAGCAAAAAGACTGTTAACTAGCATTTTATCCATTTAACAAACTCTTTTTGCCCTTCTTAACCCATTACCACACAATCCCTTCTTTTGACGCCCCTTAGAAAGAAGCCTTTTGAAAACACTGTAGGAAAAGGAGAAAATGCTGGTAACCAGCATTTTCTCCTTTTCCCACAGTGTTTTCTACACTTCCCAGAACAAATTTCAATTTTTCAGTCACCTTTGTCATCTGCAAATGCTTTCAATTTGGACCAGTCTAAAAATTTTTCATGTGGTAATGAGTTAAAGCAATACAGTTCTTGCTTCACATTGATTTTATCGACTTAAATGCTTTAAATTTGGTTTAGTAGAAAAAATGGATGTTTGGGAAGAGGTTATGTTTCTTTGTATAATTTAACTCTTTACCAAACAACAATATTTTAGACTTATCAAAATTAAAAGCATTCGCAGAAGACAAAATAAACTTAACTCAAAAATTGAAATTTGTTTTCAGCGGGGTAGAAAACATTGTGGGAAAAGGAGAAAATACTGATTACCAGCATTTTCTCATTTTCCCACAATGTTTTAAAAAGGCTTCTACATCAGCAGTAATTAATATTGCAAGATTTATGAGAAGATTTAAATGGGGAAAGATGCTGTGATTTAAAAAAAATTGTTACAACCAAATTGTCATAAAACAACTAGATATACACTGAAAATATTCAAATCACTTACTTGCACATTGAAAGAATGAAATCCCTTTCTGTTTATGAAGTCTGGTTCATTGACAAGTGGTCGCTGGATTTTAATTTGGCTGCCATCTATACATCCAATAACATTTGGAAAACCTGTGATGATAATATAATTAATTATTAGGTTACAGTCAGCAATAATCTCAACTATTTCAGTCACTTTCGGAAGTTTCCATTAGGCTATAAATTTTGTTGATACTTCAACATGACGCTAGGTGCATTCTACACATTTTCAATAGTTTCAGTGCAAAAAGAGTTGTTAGGGCCATTGCAATCCAGTGCACGGCTTCTATAAATGTGTACAAGGTTGCAGTTGACTGGAATCATTACCACTTAGTCGGCTGGAATCTTATTAGCTGGCATACTGTTCTGTCTTATAGGCTGTAAAAAGATGTTACAGTCTAGGATGAAGATAACCATCCAAACAACGTTCGCAACATTCTTGAAAGCATAGATATCGGCAATAGCAGACGTCCCAAAACACTCCAACCGGAATTTTCCTTAAAACATTCCTCCACCCACTTGGCTACTTTTTTCCCCCAACCTTGGTCTTTTTCATCCTCTTGAAGCTTTCGTCAAGCAATAGAACAATTGAATTCTGCAAATAGGCTAATATTATATCACTTTATCAGTCCCGCCCTTCGAAGATGTGGAGATGCAGGATGGCAGCGTAATCCCTTCGTAGCCATCTTGAAGCCACATGGTATTATTTTGAGAATGAATCAACATAATAAGGAAAGTTAGAAGAAACCGTCGGAAGTTAGATTGTGTCTGCTGTCATCACTACACTTTACATGACAATGTGTTGTGTTTAGCTGTGTGTATAATCCATGAAGTAAATAACAAGTTATCACGATGTTTTCATCTGTTCGAGACCACATGTAAACCGACTTCCGTCGGAAATTCTCGCTCGGGGAGCCACCGGTCTTTCACCCCACC
This sequence comes from Tridacna crocea, assembly GCA_943736015.1. Classification (NCBI taxonomy): domain Eukaryota; kingdom Metazoa; phylum Mollusca; class Bivalvia; order Cardiida; family Cardiidae; genus Tridacna; species Tridacna crocea. The sequence continues at coordinate 30,471,972 of OX031070.1, forward strand.
ATCCTTTCGCTACAAAATAGACCGATGGCAAGCTCGAAATGTTAAAGATAGATGGGAAAAAAATATACGCATCCTTTGTTTATATCAGTCTCTAGATGTAAAACTTTCTGTATGTTTATTGGTCTTAGTAACAGAAAATTTTCTTACCGTACTAGTTTATGTTTTGTAGGATAAAGGATGGGGGGGGGGTGACGACAGACAAAGTTTGTTCCCTTGAACGCAATCTAAAAATAGTATCAGCTTATAGTTTGGTTAGTTAATCATTAGACAGATCTACATACCTGCAGCTGTACGAAATCTCTGTTTGATGGTTGCTGCCTCCTGACCCCTTGGAAATGTTATATACTTTCGTGCTCGCGAATAGATCGCCGTCGCTACTCTCCGGCAGGTCCGTGAGACTGTCGGCTGGGAGATACCTATTAAATCTCCTATCACTAGCTGAAAGCTACCGGTAGCGAAAAATCTCAAAGTTACAAGTACTTGGTACAGCACAGGTAACGGAGAGTTTCTTTCGTTACCGAACTCGAGGTAATTTCCGAACTCTTGGCATAGGAATAAAATGGTATGCGGCAAAAAACGGTATCTAATAAATACCTCGCCAGCGGTCAGAGTCTCCAACGGATTCTGCCGGTCTGCCAATCTTCTGCCCCGTCCATAAACGATTTCTTCGATTGCTCTTAAATTGTTCAGTCGTCGCAGAGCGGCCATTTTTCTCGGTTAAGAACGGTTCTTGAGCATGGTAGTAGGTAGACTTAGAATTCTTAAGAATAGTCTAAATATTTAGAACGTTCTAAAGTCAAGAACGGTTTGGTGAATACGTACTTGAGCCTAAGAATGGAAAACTGAGAAAATTCTTGAGAATAAGCCTAAGAACGTTCTTAAGAACGGTTGGTGAATACGGGCCCTGTATACAATTCACAATCCCGTCCACTAATGATCACCAAACGGGTAAATAAATATGAAACAAAAGATAAGAAGGATCAGTTTAATGTGACACTTGTGTGTTAATCTGTAAGAAATAAGTACATTACAGCTGTTCTAGAGGTTTTCCGCTCTGTCCAGCACAGTGCGATACCGAGATCAAAGGAACACCGAGTTAACCCTTCACTTATTTTTTTTTTGTATAAAACTTCATTAGACGCGTATTTTTAAATGTATATACTCAAAATGGAGCTTGAATAATTACTTTGTGAAGAAGGTATGGAAGGTTTGAAATTTGAAGCCACGTTTCTTTCGTTCATGACCTATAATATAAAGTTATTCGTCAATAGGAACATGCCTGAAAGTGCAACAAAGACGTTTGATAATAGTGCTATAATATCAGTAAATGGACTGTCCCTGTCTTTCTGAAGACACTGGACAGCTATTTAACATTTTACCAAAGTATTCCGAGTTATGGGGATCCGGAAAAAAAGGGGGCAGACGTGCTGATTTTGCTCATTTTATGTTATTTGTCTCACTTTCTCAACCTTAACACATACCCCCCTCCCCCCAAAATACCGGAAAAAAGTTATCAATATACAGTCCAGAGACATCTGTGAAAAATGAATTTTCAAAGTGTGAGAGAAAATATTGTGGGAAAAAAAGGAAGGGATTGCAACAAGCACTTTCTCCTGTCCCAACAATATTCTTTTACTTTTTCCAGGACAATTACAACCATTTGGCCTTTTTTATTCGATCGTCTCCATATGCTAAGTATCTGGACGAGTCCAAGGTGTTGACGTCGGGTGAAAACATTCACGGTAACTATTTAACCTTTTACCAGACGACAAAATTTTATACTGGACAAAATTGAAAGCTCTTGCAGATGACAAAATACGTTACTCAAAAATTGATATTCGATTCCACCAGGGTATGAAACATTGTGGGAAAAGGAGAAAAATGCTTGTTACCAGCATTTTCTCCTTATCCCACAATGTTTTCAAAAGGCTTCTATCTCACGGTCATAAAATCCAGAAAGTGTTTGGTAAAAGGTTAAAACCCTATACCACATAACTCAAGCTTTTTACGACCCTGAGAAATATTGCTTTTGAAAATGTTGTTAAATAGGGATAAAGTTCTGGTAACCTACCTTTTCTCCTTTTTCTTTGCTATCAAAAATAGCGAAGAAAGGGGAAACATAACATTAATATAACTGCAATAGACCCTTCCTATTTTTATGTCTGATTGGTCAACTAATGTTTGCCGAATTCCGTAGCTAAGTTTGTAACGTACAGGCTCGAAATCCAGGGGTTTGTGATTTGAATTATTTAAACTATTAAAGTGATAGTAATTCTTTGTTTTTTTAAATCGTTCCAGTATCTGCAAATAGACAGACACAGTCTATTTACCAAAAACTGGGACATTATACAGGTTGAATTTACGAGATTCATTTTCAGTGGGCAAATACGTGCCATACTTGTTTTCATTGCAAAGTTAGTAAAGGGTTAGCTGGGTGTTCTTTTGATCTCGGTATTTCACCGTCAAAGTGGGTGCATCTATTTGAAAAGCTATTATGCTCTTCTTAGGCACCGACTAACACAGACGTGTCATAATTGTTTATTACGTTCAGTCTGACGTTGATCACATGTAAAAGTTTGGAATTGTTTAAATCTGTTACAGGGGGTAAGTTTGTTCTAATCATTGGCCCCTTCAATTTTTTGTTTTCAAATCCATTATTATGTAACCTGATTTAACTGGTCTCAGTTTAACTGTATATTTGCACTCATTTCTTTCGGAATGGGAGGGGGACTTGATTTTCAAGTTATCAAACCTTATCCTACTAAATAATAATATAACACAAATTTTAAAGTCGATAGTAAAATCCCAAATAATATTTCTAAGGAATATCTCCAGGTAAAATATCTCCGTTTCGGACAGTGTAGATCTAGGATCAGACTGCACGTTTTTCGTAGTCTGATCTTGATCTAAATTATCTGCAAAAAGTCTTTGAGTCGCGCTTCGCAGCATAAGGGTTAATGCAGTCTGCATACAAAAAGTTCTATCAACACGCCCGACAGGAGACAGCGCTGCTTATGATCTCTGAAGTTTACCGACAGATTGACAAAACGAGTTCATTTTTTGTGTGTGTCTTCGAAAACGATAATTGATAAAACTACTGGCATGGCCGATTTAGGGTTTTTGTTGTCTTATTTATCACGTTTAGGATGAATTCCATTTGAAAAATATGACCTATTGTGAATAGGTATATTCGGTATATTCAAGATTGGGAAAGACTGTCCGGTGGAGAGTACTCGCAAGGGAAGTAACTCGTGGTGACGCGTCAGTAATGGAATTTGGCAGATGGTCTATTACATCAATAGTTGGTACAATGAAATAAGCTATAAAACATCATTAACTTTGTATAGAAATGTCAAGGATATCTTTGAACTGTCCTCTTATCTAGTTAAAATTAACATTCCTACGCATAGAAATGCAATTGTCAAAATACGTATTTCATCACACCAATTATTAATTGCAACAGGGCGACATATTAATATAGAACATAACAAAAGAATATGTACACTCTGCGATTTGAATGATATTGAAGACGAGTTTCATTTTCTTCTAGTTTGTCCGTTTTACACAGAATTAAGAGAAATTTACATTAAGAAATATTTCCACAAAAAAAAAAAAAAAAAACGAACGTGTTTGAATTGGTAGAACTTTTGAACTCTACAAACAGTAGAACTCTTTATGGAATTGGTATATTCTACAAAAAAGCTAACATAAAAAGAAAATTTGAAGTAAATGATGTTGGAAATTAAAACAAATTTTCCCATAGTAACACTATTTCCGCATTTTAGTTTAATTTTGATTTTTTTTTCAATCTCTTTGTTGTTGATCTTTTTTATATTGCTATTATATCTCAATATTCATTGTAAAGTAAAAGTATGTTTGTACCGATGAACAGCATGTGTTCAAGTTCAAATGATAGTAAAGTAAAAAAAAAAGTAAAGAATATTCCATCATCTTAGTTGCGTCTGTTTTCATGATTATCATGTTAATACATTCTTAAAATTACGAAATTGTCTTGATTTTAGCCATATTTAAAAGTGTTACGTATCGTATGTAGCTGTTTAAAGCATGTACAAAATGTCTTCTTATATAGCACTGATTACGCGCTGGGGTCCTACTTAAATACGCCATGGAGAATTTAACGGTGAAATAATATATTAACTAGTAGAATATACTGATATATGCATTTTACATCACATATTAATGTTTCATCGATAGAACAATCGTATTTTGCAAGATATTTGCCTTTGAAATTTTGATAAATAACAAAGGGAGACAACTCTTATGACATAAGTATGAGATATGAAACCGAGCAATAACAGTCGATTGAAAAGGGCAAAAAAATTATTATTGCGTAAATATGCTACATTTCTACTTTGGTCCAATCTCAATGCGTAATATATCATAATTACTGTGAAATTTGTCTTCTTTACACACGAAGATCGTAAGAGTACGTAGTTTTTAATCGCCACGGTAGAATTTCCTCACCAGAGCGTTCCAGCTAAAATACAACGAGTAAATTACTATAAATACTTGTTTAATTAGTTATTTTTTACTACATGTTTAAATTATAATAAGATTTATTTTGTATATTGCAGGAAATTTGGAATTACAAATTAACCTGCTCGACGAGTGAAATAAGGGAATTAATACCGTATTTATTAACAGAACACACAAGATATTCTTAATGTGTATTCGACATATCTAATTATAACCTACACTTTCTGAAACAAAACCTGAAATCATCTGACATTGAGAAAGAAAGCTTGTGAATGCATATTGGGAAAATGCCTTTCAAAAAAATTGTGCAAAAGTGAAAAATACTGGTAACTAGTATTTTCTCCTTTTCCGCAATATTTTCCTATATTTTCAAAACAAATTTTGATTGTGTAAAGAACAAGACGAAATATTAGCTCAACCCGCCATCCCAATAATTTTGAAAATCATAGTAACTAAAATAAGAGTTTTTAGTGCAATGCAAATGCAACAACCACGCAAAAATTCTCAGTATTTCGAAGTAAGCCCCCAACCCCAATCTTGAAATGCTTGCGTATATGCCTACGGACAAGAGAACCATACTAATAACCTCTAAACATAGTTCTGTAGCGGAAGACAATTGTTTATTCGAAAGAATTCACAAGTTAGCAACCAAGTGTTGAACGCTTAGCCATTAAATAATGTTTTCAGACTCAACGTTACAACGAGGACGTAGCCTTTGCAGCCTAACCAAATGTTACACGAGAATCTAAAGCTTTTGGAAAGATGGTAAATACAAAAACAAAAGGAGAAGATCCTGATAACCAGCATTTTCTCTTTTTTCCCACAATATTTTCATAAGGATCGTCACTAAGGGAATTTAAAAAACTGGTTTTATGGGTGTAATAGTCCAATCATTTTTATTTTTCGATGGTTTAACAAAATAGAGCGGATTCTGTCCAAAAGTAAGCCGAGTATTCCCCAATTTGCTCTCTCATGTCCAGCCCAGATGACCGAAATGGCTTTATTTCTATATGTAATAGTTAATAAATGTATATTAATTTATATTTGGTTATCTAAATGAATTCTGCATGTTAAATGATTCTGCAAGTTATACCGCATATTTGATTTACTCTCTCTCTCTCCTTTCAAATCACACCGGTATTCATGATAGAACTTTATTAATATGAAATTCTATTTATAACGTGAACTTTATCATAAAAAAAAAAAAAAAAAAAAATCCTGACGTGAATTATATCATTTTTTAAAATAACCTTGTTTACATAGAAAAATCGTATCTAATAAGGAATATTGACAGTGACAAGACTTTTCATTCATGCTCTCCACATTTTATGTATACGGGAACACAATAAATTCACTAAAACAAGAAAAGTTGCCTGTTTGTGTGTTTTATTTATTTTTGACGTGAACATTATCCAGGGTTAAAAATTTGTTTGCTCGTCAATAACTTTTTTATCAGGTTTTGTCTAAAAGATCTAACAAATCAAGCATATCTCTGGCGTTGTCCCGCCTTCTCTGCTTCAAGCAGAATTCCAATCGGTCACGTATTAAGGGAATTATTGAAGATTTTCTTACCTGAAGTGGGGTTCTTCAAATGGCGGCCAATGTTGTTGTTGTTGTGTCACGTGATTCCCCGCCATGTAAAGGGTCATGTACGCATTTAACCAGTTACCAGACGACAAAATTTTAGACTGGTCCAAATTTAGAGCATTTGCTGACGACAAATAAAGTGATATTCGAATGGCGGGATTTGTATTTAAAAGGGTAAAATACTATGGAAATAGGAGAAGATGCTGGTTATCAGCATTTTTCTCCTTTTTTTCACATTTTTTTCCAATGCCTCTTCAGGGCCTTAAAGATCTTGGAGGTTAAGGTTTAACAGGTGTCGTATTTTGTTGATCAATAAAGTATCTTTTACCTTGTCTCGTTAACGTCAAATTAAAGAAGACAATGGTGGTTGGATTCGTTCCGAAAAGTCTCCAACAATATTTTTTTCCTTTTGCCCAACTATTGGGATCCGTCTGGGTTAAAGGGACTGGGCCTGTAGCTCAGTTGTAGGGCACAGGACCTGAGGATAGGGAGCGCTGGTTCGATCTCCAACTCGGCCAATATACTTCATAGGGCTGCTGTCATTGAAACAGGATTCATTCCTCTCTCACTGCTGGTCATTATTTCGGCATTGGTCATGTGGGAAAGCAGCCAGGGGATTGAAATGGATATTGTGCGCCATGCTGGTAAAAGAAACTCCAGGTGAGCATGAATAGGTGCACTGAACGCCGCGATTTTACTGAAATAATGTTGAAAACGGTGTTGAACACAATACAATCAATTGACTGGGTTAAAGGGTAATGTGCCCTGCCCAAACGGTGTCGTATTTTATTTACAATAACATATATTTCACTTTGTCTCCATTAATGTCCATTCGTTAGCATATTTTCTTGCATTCTTTACGTTCAAAATATCCGATGGGTCATAAATCTTCCATTAAAAATAACATCATCACAATTTCTATTGACAATTTACATCCGTGAATTATTGCATAAATGAAATAGATATTTTCTTTCTGTACAAAAAAACCCCCCAAAAAACCACTAAAGCTTTGTTTACTGGCAAGCGGTAACCGTAGCGGAAGCGGTAGCAGCAGTGGCGGCGTAGGCGGCAGCAGCATCGGTAGCGGTATTTTTCTGCTGGAGTGTGTGTTTATTGGTCAACACGATGTAGCTGTAACGGCTTTCTTTTCCATCATGGTCCCCGTACGGCCAACTCTAGCACATCGTGATTAAGATATCATTATTATTGGATTATGTATGCTACTGCTGAAGCAAAACAGGAAAAGACGTCGCCGATGGAACGTCCGTCCAATATTAAAGAGTCGCCATAGACACGGCATTTTTCATACTCTACTTCGGAGGCATTTCTAATGTCAATCTAAGGTAAAACAGTCAACTTAGCACGTGTTTCAAGGCAATTTGTTCTCTTTTGCACGTGTTTCTTGATACAAAACAAAGGTAATTCTTGAAAATCCCCTCCGTGACAAGTACATCGGCTAGCAGCGAGCGGATTTAAATGCCACTTGGAGCATTCTAGCGGCGAGCGGTAAGTGGCAAAAAAAAAAAACGCTGCTCCGCCGATCTGCCGCCGCCGCGCGCCAAAGAACACTACATAGGAAAACTACATAGAAAAAAAATCCGTTGCCGTTACCGCTATCGGTATGTTTTTCCGCCTTCGACAAAATATCTCATTTAACATTTATTCATCAATATACATTCTTAGATCTGTCTCAACATTAAGTGCAGCATGATCTTTATCTACACAAAATTTTCTGCTCAGCATCAAACAATTAAGCATGAAACTCGAATTATTGCAATTTTCGATTCACCGAGAAATCAAGATATCTACTGAACCGTTATGCTCTAATTAAGCCTCTACCAAACAATCACTGGTTTTCACGACTCTGGAAAGGGAGTCTTTTGAAAACATTTTAGGAAAATGAGAAAATACTGATAACGTTTTCCCACAATATTTTCTAACTCATTAAAGACCGAAATCATTATTAGAGCTACTTTTGAATAGCTGAATTCAAACGCTTTCAGTTTGGTTCGGTCCAAAATTTTTCGTGTGGGGTTCGATGCAACATAAGCCTACATCTTTAGTCTAACATGGGACCTACATAATTGGGTCATGCTTTGTGGAAATGAGACATAAAGCATCTGCGAAAAGTACAGACACATAACAGCCTGCTCAATCCGTGCAGGCTGACAAGGTTCAACACTTTTTGTTAATGGTCAATTTTCTCCATTTCCAAGGATCATACTATTTCTGGATCCTGCCTGTCATCCGACAAAAGGTATTGCCTGGTATATTGTACCGTGGAGAGGCTTTCAGCCTTTTGCTTGAACATGGCTCAATTGCATTGCACTGGCTGACCTGGGCTAAAAAACTTTGCTATTAATTTTCTGTATGCCCAAGGACCGGTCTATCTCATGAATAAGTCGCTTCTTACAAAAAATAGACATTAAGGATCCATAATAATGTGATGGCATGCTTTGTCCCATGGATCACGGAAATGCACTGAGACATTGTTTGCCGAGCACGGCTCATTTGCTTTGGTTTTTTGTGTAGATTATAACTACGATACGATCCGACACCATACCGTACCATACTATACCATATCATACCTGACCATACCCTACCTGACCGTACCTTGCCTGACCGTACCTTACCTGACCGTACTCTGCCTGACCGTACCCTACCCTACCTGACCGTACCCTGCCTGACCGTACCCTACCTGACCGTACTCTGCCTGACCGTACCCTGCCTGACCGCACCCTACCCTACCTGACCATACCCTGCGTGACCGTACCCTGCCTGACCGTACCTTACCTGACCGTAACCTATCTGACCGTATCCTACCTGACCGTAACCTAACTGACCTGACCGTACCCTTTCTTACCTGACCGTACCTTACCTGACCGTACCCTGCCTGACCGTACTTTACCTGACCGTACCTTACCTGACCGTAACCTACCTGACCGTACCCTACCCTACCTGACCATACCCTGCCTGACCGTACCCTACCCCTCCCTGACCGTACCTTACCCTACCTGACCATACCTTACCTGACCGTACCTTACATGACCGTACCCTACCTGACCTTACCTTACCTGACCGTACCCTACCTGACTGTACCTTACCTGACCGTAGCCTACCTGCCTGCACCTTACCTGACCGTACCCTACCTGACCATACTTACCTGACCATGGCCTACCTGACTGTACCTTACCTGACCGTACCCTACCTGACTGTACCTTACCTGACCGTAGCCTACCTGCCTGCACCTTACCTGACTGTACCCTACCTGACCATACTTACCTAACCGTGGCCTACCTGACTGTACCTTACCTGACCGTACCCTACCCTCTCATACCATACCATACAGATGCCCATTCCATACACATTATCACACCATACCATTCCATACAAAACTCATACTTATGCCACACCAAAACCAAAAAGACCAACGTTCTTACCAACAGATATACAATACACATTACTTTACTATACGAGTACCTTTACCTTAGTGTTAACTATACCAATACAATGCCCATACGATGAATTTAAAATGTTTAGCACGCCCATTACAGACCAATATCCATACTATATCATACCAATACTGCACCCTATCCATACCTATACCATTCCATATCTGAATTATACCCGTACTCTTACCATACTAATGTCATATCAAAACATATCCATACAACCCTGTTTCTAAACCATACCATAACCATATCTCACCTTACTCATATCAAAACATACTTCATACCCTAACCATACCATTTCTGTATCATACCTTTATCATACCCATAACATATTCTTACAATACTTTAATCATACCACACTTTACTAAAATGGTATCATGCAATGCAATGCCAAAAATACCATAACCATAACATAATACTATGTCCGTGTCATACAATACAATGCCAAACCATACCTAACTCATACCATAAAGTACTGAAAACGTATACTATACTCATACCAAATATATAATACCATATTACACCATTCCAAACCATGTCATACCATTACATATCATTAATGCGATATGTTACGGTATTCACATTACAATCCACACTTCGCAATGTCACACCATACCGTGCCATTACACATTATACCGCTGAATACTCTACACTAACCTATCCTGTCTTTCTTCTGTCCTTTCCTACCCAACGATACTATAAAACCCAGTACCATATACCACATGTCATAATACCACACTCGCAGTAAATATAATGTGATGTAATACGTACGAAAGACCGCGACAGAGGCGCGGTCTGAAGACCGCCTACAGGTTACAGGTACGAATAAAACTCAAAATCATCAAATTTCATAATTCAAATTACAAAAATTACAAACCCCATAAGACTTTTTTTGGTCATTTTGAATTTTTGTTGATTTTGTTTTACACTGGAGGTGAGCTTCCGGTGACAGACTGGACCGTACCAAAATTTCTTTACAAGAGCAAAGAACATTCATTTACTGCCAAAATTCGAGAACACAGTCAGCATTTGTTATGAAGTTTTCTAAAAACAAAATTAAACATAAATCACATAGGTTTTGGGAAATGGTTAACAAACGCGTCTTTCGAGTATATTTGTTTTTCCAAAAACAAAGGAGGGGGGAATGACGTGTCACACGCACTAAGTTTGTAACCATACCGATCGACTGTGTCTATACTTCAACTTCCTTGACAAACAAAAGGTTGGTTTATCACAAGAAGAATTCAACACAGTCAGACAAAATCCATAAGGTTTTTTTTTTTGTTGTTGTTGTTAAAATTTCTTTGAAAGTAATCTATCTACAACGTTTCCCCTTCGTTCGCATAATTATGGGTCATTTTCAAAAAAAAAAAAAAAAAAAAGTCCAATTTCGGGATACCAAATTTTGAAATAAATAACTTTCATTTTTTCAATATTTTTATCTCTAAAACGAAAGCATAACTATGATCGAACAAAAATATGAAATATGCCAGCTTAATGTTTCCTGACAAAGTCAAATCAACATGAAAAAGTTATTCGGGTAAGGAAAAAATGTCAACGCAGTTACCAGTCTCTTATGGATTTTTTCAGGGTTTAATCAGAAAATCCTCCAAGATAAACTTTTCCATAGAAACACAAAATACTTGCCATTTGTTCTGTGTTGTTTTCATTATTATAGTCAGTTGTGATGATGTTACGGTATTGTGAACGTAAATGAAAAATTGTCCAACACTGAAGATACTGTCGGCACTGAATAGCATGGTCACGGTGGTAACTGTGTTGATGAGACATGTAACTGCTTTGACAAATAGCAACAAAAAAATTAATACATACAAAGCACATGTTAAAGTTGATATATGAACATGGAAAGACACACTCTCTGAAATTTTGAAAACGAAATAAACATGTTAAAACCAGTATATAAAGTAACATCATTGACTGAACACAAACACTATTGACCAAAATGTGACATTTGTAAGTTCTCAATATCTCAAGTAGGAATTTTTATTCAATCTGTCTTGCAATGACAGATATTTCAGCTGAAGCTTGATGTTTAAACAGTGAGAAACTGCATTTGACAATGATGGTAACATAGTGAATACTATCAGATAACACCAAATATCTCTGTTTACTACTCAGGTAATTTTGAACTATTCGTAATTGAAGAGATTTGCAGACGACAAACTTAAAACTATATAAAAAAAATAAAATAAAATAAATCGGGTTTTCTAATGGGATAGAAAACATGGTGGGAAAAGGAGAAATTGCATTTCCTGCTATTGAAACAATGTTTTCGAAAGTCGTCTGTTGCAGAACACATGAATGCGTCTTCAGGCACTGAAGAGTTAAGCAGTGAGAAACTGCATTTGACAATAATGGTAACATTGTGAATACTATCAGATAACACCAAATATCTCTGTTTAACTCTTCAATGCCTGAGGATGCTTTCAGTCATGCTGCAAAATGATGTAGTAAAAATACAAAAAATCTTCCAGAATGTTCATTTTAAACACAGATTAGTGTATGAAAACATCGAGGAAAAAGCAGAAAATGCTCATTTTTATGAGCTTTTTCTACTTTTGACTCAATGTTTTCCAAAGTCGTCTGCTGTAGTATACATAAATGCGTCTTCAGGCATTGAAGAGTTAAACAGTAAGAAACTGCATTTGACAATTATGGTAACACTGTGAATACTATCAGATAACACCAAAACAAGTTATCTGCTGATATGAAATGGCGCTTTAGTCATCTAACTTGCGAACAGTCTTCCCCCAGGCAGATGGTTCTATTTCAAAGTGCGACATTGAACTTCCCTTAAAAAATTGCTGAAGTATGACTGTCAGGATATTTTCAAATTTATACCAGCAAATATCTCTGTTTCTCTTAGGCCAATAAAAGGTATTATTATTTTTCCTTCGTTTCATACATTTAACATAAGCATCAGTATCTGTCAAATCTTTTACAATACCTGGATATGGTATACCATCATATGAAACAATTACATGTTTACCAAGGTAATTCTTGTATGTATGTTGTTTATTTTCAGTGTCTTCCCTTTTTGGTTCACTTTTCAAACCTTTTAGCTTCTTACAGTCTATTTCATTTTGATCCTTGGAATCACTAACACTATCCTCCTCTTTTTGATCTTTGTTTGCTTGTTTTTCAAAGTCTGGTTCAGGAATACCTTTCACATCACCAGTACAATCATTCTCTTCTGGATCTTCTCCTAACTCTTTGCTTGATTGTTTATCGAAATCTGGTAAAGGACTACCATTTTCATATTCATCTACGAAGAACACTTCAATTGTCAATTCATCTTCATCTTTCATTGTTTCAGTATTTATTGTCTGAATTTCAATTGGTAAGACTGTTTTGATTCCAATTTATTGGAGCCATATCGTCCCTTGTACTTGTCCACATAATACTTGCATTGAAATCTGATGATGATACACGTGGTAGAATAAGACGCTGAAGGTATATGTACTTCCTGTAAAATATTTCACCAAAATCTGGATAAATTCCAAATACTGGCATTTGCAAGACTGATGCAAGAGCAAATATTGCCAGATTCCCATGTACGACGCAGTTACAAAATTTGTCAAAGCAGTTACTTCCATAAGCAATCAACACAAGTGTGAAGAAAGAATTATTGTAAATACAAACGTGACGTCTGTACTGTAATATGTATCTATGTACGTTTTATTGTTTGGAAATTGATGTTTCGCACAGACGTCATTTGATGAGAAAACATAAGGAGAATCACCAATAATGTTTGTTCAGTGTCAATGCATTTACATATACTGTCAAAGCTGTTACACATCTATCATTTTAAAACATGTTGAATACTAAAAACAAAATATAATGATATGAAAATAAAATCTGATTGTTAAACATGAAAATCATCTGTTAGCTTTAGATAGTACAAAAGTACAAAAAAAACTAGATATAGATATCAAGCTGTCAAAGCAGTTACTAAGTTTCTCAATGAAGTTACTACAATCGTCACTGCAGTTACCGATTGTGTCAATCGTGTTACCATTCCTCCAGTAACTGTATTGACAGTAACTGCTTTGACATTTCAGAAAAAAATGGTTGCTTTTTAGCATACAATAATTTTGGAGACATCGTGACCTTCATTATATCAGTTTTGTCACATGTAACGCAAACACTGAAAAAGTCGGTAAAATATTTCATATTTTGGTTGTATGACGGTAACAACATTTGACTCGCCTTAAAATTACAGGCGAGTTGTTGAATTAACCAACTCTCAAATGATTATGGAGGGAAAATCTTTACATCCGAAATGGAAACAGGATGTACATACGGGTCCCTATAAAGTGAGAAACGGAACCGAAACGAAACAAAACGCAACGAAACGAAACAAAACAAAATAGAACGAAACGGAATACAACGGGAACGAAACGGAACGAAACGAAATGGAGTGCTATTTTTGGTACAAAATCAAGCAGAAGGAAAACCTAATTGGTTTTTGTAAATAACCCTATTTTTGATTGCCGAAAGTATTACAAAGTAAGACTTAAAATTTTGACCGCGCACTATGACCGTGATACTTTGGTGAATTTTGGCAATTTAAATGAAGACATTTTATTTTACTGTTGGTTTGAGTGAACTTAGACTATTGTTTACTTTGTTATGACATAAATCTCCAATAAAATGTTCTTCATGTTTTTGGGCATCTTCGCGAGCCAAGGTTACGATCACTACGTGGATCTTACCTTGGCTGATTGAGTCCGATTTCGAGATTCTTGCGACGCCCCTCTTTTACTCCCTTTACATCATATTTCTAAATGCCAATGAAAAATCGGTTTACAAACCGCTTACGAATACACATGAAAACGATAAGCAGATATCCACGTGGGTTTCCATGTTTACCTTCTATTCGAAAGGTAGCGACCTTATTCTATTTCTATCGAAGATGAAATGCTACGAGCGATTTCATTCCTTGCAGTTAGAGGTGGCTGCATCCAATGAAAAAGCATATGTGGGGAAATGTAAAAATCAAGCTCGATCCGCAAACAATAGACTAGCGTAGTGAATCGTCCGCCTTGGCTTGCGAAGATATTTTTTGGCAGCCATCAGTACTGCAAATACGTCGCAGTCTGGTTGATATTTTGTTTATTGTTTCCATAAATAATGTTATTAAAAATTCATGTCCAAATACAGCGAGGTTGAATGCACTGATAACCGATTATGAATGATTCTGAATGATTGATTTTGTATGGCGTTAAACGCCCGTTTCAACAGAATTTCAATTATGAAGCGGCGGCCAGTGCAGGTCTATCGGTGCTTTCCTGGAATTTCTTACACACGTTTTCAACATAACATTGTTAATAAGCCATTTTTCTGCTGTTCTACATAACCCTCGCCGACACTACGGCCTTCGACGAAAGAGGAATGAATCTTGCTGCAATGACTATCATCAATCCTCGAAAAGAAATTGGCAGAGTAGGGAATCGAACCAGCGACTATCTGTTCTCAAGTCGTAACTGAGCTATCGAGGCCTTGTGATAACACCTACTGCCGGTAATAAAACCGGTTTGGATTCTTACAAGACTGTTTAGAAAAATAATCCATTTTATATCAGGCGAATTAGAATGCCGGTGTAATGTAGAGAAATGACCCCATTACAAAATGACCCACGGTCATTTCTCGACGTAGAGAAATAACCCACAGGTCATTTCTCTACGTCGAGAAATGACCCGTGGGTCATTTTGTAATGGGGGTCATTTCTCTGCATTAAACCGGTTTTGTCTTTATTTAAATTTTGTACATTTGTGCAGATATCACCTTTCTTCATGCACTGTCTGTTTTTTCAATCACTGATATCTATCCCAAAATAGCAGCCTCGAAGACCTTATTTCACTGAACATGGCTAATTATATTGAGCGTCTTCTTTTTTTCACATGAAACAGAGTGAGACATACATAAAAAATCGTCGGGACCGTGACAGACGATTTTGATTGATTGACTGATTCTAGACTGAACGCCGCTTTCAACAACTTTTCAGTTATATCACGGCAACAGCTCACAGATTCATTGTGAGTTCCGCCAGTACTTGGCTAGGGTTCTGAATGATCTTGCCTAAGGATACTCCAAAAAACAAGAGGGCGAAGATGGCCCTGGATCGCTCACCTGAATTTTTGAGAGGACCATATCCATTTTTTTTCTGAGTTTTGAGGTACTGAAACACTGGAAACAAAATCATTATTTTGCCAAGGGATTTTCAAAAGGTCACCTGTTTCTTAATTTCCGTACAGTGCAAGTAGTCCCCATTCACCAGAGCCATGTTTCTTGACTATCAAAATTTTGCAGACAATTTTTGAAAAGAGTCATTCAAGGAACATTTATGTGAAATTGTGTTAAAATCTAACACAGTTTCAGAGAAGAAGAATTTTCAAGAATTTCTTCATGTCCGTATAGTGCAAATAGCCCCCTTTCATCAGAGCCATGTTTCTTGATGGATCAAAATTTCACAAACAATTTTGAAAAGGGTCACCCAAGAAACATCTCTGTGAAATTATTTCAAATTCTGATCTGCCGTTTCAGAGAAGAAGAATTTTAAAGAATTTCTTCATGGACATATAGTGCAAGAAGCCCCCATTCACCAGAGCCATGTTTCTCGATGGATCAAAATTTCACAAACACTTTTTAAAAAGGGTCACCCAAGGAACATTTCTTTTAAATTATTTCAAAATCTGACCAGCGGTTTCAGAGAAGAAGAATTTTTAAGAATTTCTTCATTTCCCTATAGTGCAAGTAGCCCCCATTCACCAGAGCTGTATTTCTTGATGGATCAAAATTTCACGAACAAGTTTTGGAAAGGGTCATTCAAGGAACATCTCTGTGAAATTATTTCAAATTCTGACCAGCCGTTTCAGAGAAGAATAATTTTTAAGAAATTTCTTCATTTCCCTATAGTGCAAGTAGCCCCCATTCACCAGAGCCACATTTTTTGACGAATCAAAATTTTACGAACAATTTTTGAAAAGGGTCACCCAAGGAACAATTTTGTGAAATTATTTCAAAATCTGACCAGCGGTTTCAGAGAAGAAGAATTTTTAAGAATTCCTTCACTTCTATATCGTGCAAGAAGTCCCCGTTCACCAGAGCCACATTTTTTGACGGATCAAAATTTTACGATCAATTTTTGGAAAGGGTCACCCAAGGAACATATCTGTGAAATTATTTCAAAATCTGACCAGCGGTTTCAGAGAAGATTTTTAAAGAATTCCATAAAAAATTCAATTTGGTTGCCATGGCAACCAGAGTTTTTGATGGAATCAAATTCTGTGAACAGTTTTTAAAGAGGACCTCCCAAGGAACATTCCAGCCAAGTTTGGTCCAAATCCGCCCAGCGGTTTAGGAGGAGTTGATGTTTAAAGAATTGTTGACGACGCACGACGCACTGACGCACGACGCACGACGGACACCGGGTGATCCTAAAAGCTCCCCTTGAGCACGTTGTGCTCAGGTGAGCTAAAAACCAAGTGGATCCAGTGAGGATTGAGCCCAAAGTCTCCAGGTAACGAGTCCTTCACTTTACTACCGAGCCACTCAGGACCCTGGAAAATGTTAGGTTTGAAATTATTTTTTCTAAGAGCAATTATCTCTGCGGCATATCTACCAATTCATTTTAAGGTTTCTGGGTACATCAAAAGTTTTATGCACTATTTTACCCTTTAAGTCACTATTTCAAACCTTCCAGTTTGCTCTGTTCTAGTTCATTTTAAATAAAAATAGAGGTTTCTTAAAAAGTACGGAAAGAAATTGTAAATAACATGCATTAGACCACGTTTGTAGGGACTGGACCAATCAGCGTTCAGTATTTCCGTTGTATATATCGAAGATACAACACACGCAGTTGTATATCTGGATATACTATGCTAGACTATCCCGCACGTGAATTCCGACAATTTTTGTTTGCAAAGTCGAGTCGGGACAAAATGTACCCTTCGCAGTAGAACAATTTTGAAGTATGATTTGAACTGGGTATAACATTTTCATGTGTGAGTGCAATACTATTCTAAGTCTGTGCAATGTACAATCAATTAACACAGTATTGCCCGCAAATAACGATTAACTACAGCATCCTCTTGAATGGACTGTGCTTTAGGCGGTAGAAAAATAAGGCTCCAGTCTGGTTAGAAGTGTAATGTTCACATTTTGGCTTTAAAACATGCAATTGCCTTTACAACCATTTTTCTAAAACATCAATCTGAGAAGGATTAAACACTTATTTTTGCTAAGAAATTACAACTATTTCGACAGCTCTTTAGTTTGCATGCGCGTTTAATATGTCAGTTCACCTACACATGTATGAGTAGGTTGGTTTAGTAATGTTTAACCCTTAACCTGCTTAATAAGTGAAATGAAACCTTCAAACTAATAATAAAAGCCCAAATATGGCAATTTCAAAGATATTTTAGGGAAAATATCGCCTTATCGGAAAGTGTACATCCATGATCAGGTTGTCCACGTTCTGTGCTTTCTGATCTGTATCTACATTGTCCACTAAAGGTCCTTGGGTCGTGTTTAGCAGCCTACAGGTTAAGCTCAATGGCTCTATGTACAAAGTTTACAAGGTTTTCATGTAGGGCCTTGACATTGCTTACAAAAATTGCTCGAAATTTACGTATTGAACATATTAATTGCAAAAGAAAACTGAAAAATATTTCTCAACAACATTCCATGTGTTTCGTAATAAAATAGACAAGTACTGTCTAATTACAAGAGTCACTTAGTAAGTTCTAAAGTTAAAACGCTGAACATCCCTATTGTCTTTGACAATCTACAATCGAAACATAACGTTTTCAAAATTTTGCCGGCAAATACAATTTCTATCTGAACAATCCACAAATAGGTTAACTTTCAGCATTTTGATATAAATCAGTACCTTACTTATGCTTCTTTTGAACCAAGTGCAAAACTTTCATTTTAACAATTACAACGACTCAATTTTGTAACAAGCTTTTTATCTACTATAAATATGAGCATATGACGTAAAACGCATGAATGAATAGTCACGTGGTCTAAGTAAGATAGAAAATCTCGTGCCGTGATATATGGGAAATATACACTCGCTAACGCTTGTTGTATATTTCCCATATATCACGGCACTTGTTTTCTATCCCGTACGTAGTTTTGTTTTGTTTTTGTTCTCCGATCTATGCTTTTTATGCTCCCCGAAGGGCGAACATATAGTCGCCGTTTTGTCTGTCCGTCCGTCTGTCCGAAGCCATTTCTCCACAACCCTAGACCAAATTTGATAAAACTTCATATATGAACTCCTCAGGGTAAGGCGCCGACGTATTTTTCCCGCTTTTTCCATTTGACCTCGTGTCATGGAAAAAAGGGGCTTATTGCAAAATTGCATTTTAATAATATCTCATTCAGTTTTTGTCAAAATCTCATGATACTTCATGGTTATATTGTTTATGGAAAGATTCAGCATATACCCTTGCTATTTTTAATCTAGGTGTTTTTTAAGTTGACATTCTGTCACAGAAAAAGGGGGTTTCTTGCAAAATTCCAATTTTTACTAATGTCTCATTCAGTTTTGGTCAAAATTTCATTAGACCACGCTTGTAGGGACTTGACCAATCAGCGTTCAGTATTTCCATTGTATATATCGAAGATACAACTCCCGCAATTGTATATCTGAATATACTATGCTAGTATATCCTGCACGTGAATTCCGACAATTTTTGTTTGCGATGTCGAGTCGGGGCAAAATGTACCCTTCGCAGTAAAAAAAAATTGAAGTATGATTTGAACTGGGTATAACATTTTCATGTGTGAGTGCAATACTATTAAAAGTCTATACAAATAGTATTGCCCTCAAATAGCGATTAACTACAGCAATCTGTTGAATGGAGTGTGCTTTAGGCGGTAGAAAAATAAGGCTTCAGTCTGGTTAAAAGTGCAATGTTCACATTTTGGCTTTAGAACATGCCAATGCCTTTACAACCATTTTTTCTACAACTTCAATCTGAGAAGGATTAAACACTTGTTTTCGCTAAGAAATTACAACACATTCGACAGCTAAAGCTTTAGTTTGCATTGGCGTTTAACGTATCAGTGCACCTACACATGAATAGGTTGGTTTGGTAATGTTTAACCCTTAACCTGCTTAATAAGTGAAAAGAAACCTTCAAACCAATAATAAAAGCCCAAATTTGGCTATTTCAAAGATATTTTATGGAAAAATATCGCTTTAATACCGCACAGTGTACATCCAAGGTCAGATTATACACGTTCTGTGTTTTCTGATCTGTATCTAAATTGTCCCCTAAAAATCCTTGAGTCGCGTTTAGCAGCCTACAGGTTAAGCTCAATGGCCCTACAAAGTTTACAAGGTTTTTATGTTGACATTGCTTACAAAAATTGCTTGAAATTTACGTATTAAACATAATTGCAACAACAACAACAAAAACCTGAACAATATTTCTCAGCAACATTCCATGTGTTTCGTAATAAAATTGACTAGTACTGTCTAATTACAAGAGACACATAGTAAGTTCTAACCGATGAAGGCCCCTATTGTCTTTGACAATCTACATCAATCGAAACATAACGTTTTCAAAATTTTGCCGACAAATACAATTTCGATCTTAACAATCCACAAATAGGTTAACTTTCATTAAAATCATAATGAATAATTTAACATTTTGATATAAATTAGTACCTTACTTATGCCTCTTTTGAACCAGGTGCAAAACTTCCATTTTAACGATAACAAAGACTCAATTTTGTAACAGGCTTTTTATCTTCTATAAATATGAGCATATGACGTAAAAAGCATGAATAAATAGTCACGTGGTCTAAGTAAGATAGAAAATCTCGTGCCGTGATATATGGGAAATATACACTCGCTAACGCTCGTTGTATATTTCCCAAATACCACGGCACTCGTTTTCTATCCCTTACGTAGCCCGACGACACTAAAATAAGTTACTTACAGTTCACAAAATATACAATGAGCTATCCTCCGGCAAAAGGCTTAATAAATCTCCGTGATGCACGATACCAAGTAGGTCCTCACACAATTTTAGATCCATGAAATCTTTTTCGTGTAACATTGTACTGTAACATGAAGTACTCTGATCCTTTGACATTCAGAAAAGTGACCAATAGGGAAAACGTTTCGGCTCACGTCACCCTGTGGGGACTGCCGATTCGTTAAGCTCTCTTTTACAGGATATAGTTCAAATTAAGAATTACAACCCTAGAAAAAAAACATATTTGAAATATTCCGACGCTTGATTGTATTGACTGTATAGTGTCTAACACCCTTTACAACATTATTGCGTGGCGTCCTTGGTCGTAAGGTCCCGAGTTCGATACATACTATGGTTGCTAGTTAGTGAATATTCTACCTAGTCAATATTCTACCTTTCAAAGGACCAGCGTACATCGTGATTCAGTCGGCTTTTAAACGAAGAGGGGAATTATGAATCCATGATAATACGATGACCTACTTGGTCTCATGCATAACTGCGAGGCATTAAACCCCCTTTTGCCAAAAGCAAGGCTCGTATCTAATCGAAGTGTTACATTTTCAACAATATGTACAACAAAGAGGAAAGAGAGGAAAGTGTTTGTGTGGTAAAAACAATAAAAGAAACCTCAACAGAGTCAACCGATGCAGTCATAGAATTGAAATCGTATGAAAAGAGGTGTAAGACGCCTTTAAACCCAAAGGCCTGCTAAATACTGTTAAGCTGTACCAAGATAGCGACGGTCACAGACCTGCCGTGACCAGGATTCGAGCCTGAAATGTCGGCTACTTCGCAAAGCACTAACCACCATACGATCATAGCTCTCATTGCTGAACAGATATGACCTCAGTCTTCGATTTAAACCTGAAAGAAACAAACCCTTTGTACAAAATCATGAGTTTCACCGCCCCTAAAGGAGAACACCAGTACTTTTGAAAACGTTTTAAGAAAAGGATATAGTGTTCGTTACCAGCATTTTCTCTCTTTATTACAATGTCTTAAGATTTAACGCCCTTTACAACATTAGTTGCATCGTTGTATGTATCGTTACACTGAGCCCGGCCGGATAGCTCAGTGGTTAGCGCATCAGACTCGTGACCTGTATCTGGTCAGTACTGGTGTGAAAAAGCCAGGAAACACATAAGTGCGTCACTGACCGCCATGATATGACCTAAACTGTTAAAAAGGCATTAAACTCTAATACAAACCAAACAAAATCTCTGAATTACACCTATCTGTGTTTTCCTGCAGTTCTTTTTACTAGTACTTCGAGAGTAATATTCTTCCCAAGTCACTGGCTGTTTTTAATCGCTTACTATTGGTGATCACCGGAGAGAGAGGGATGCATCCTGTCGCAGTGACTATCATCAATCCTTGGAAGGAAATTTGTCGAGTGGATATTTGAACTAGCGACCCTTGTTCTCAAGTCCTGTACGTTACTGACTGTGCTACCGAGTCTCGGCATATTTCGGCGCCCTGTGACAATACTATGATACCATAGTGACAGAACAAAATTAAATTTTCTCTACACGTCAAATATTTAGAATTGCACCAAATATGTTTTTTGTGCAACCTTAAAGCCACAGTTCCTTGTAGAGGATTATCGTTTTAAGTGCTTAATCTCGACTCTGACCAGATTTTCAATGCAAAATAATCGCAAAAATTCAGCGATATAATCCTTTTGTACACTATGGGATAAAACAATTGGAAACGGTACAACAGAAAAACGATAAATTGAGACAAAAAGATAAGTTTTAAAAAAATCGCTGCTAGATTTCATTTCGTTTCGTTCCGTTTCGTTTCGTTCTCGTTGTATTCCGTTTGGTTCTATTTCGTTTCGTTTCGTTCCGTTTAGTTGCGTTTCGTTGCGTTTCGTCTAGATTCCGTTTCTTACTTTGTAGGGTCCCTGTACATGTATACCTCTGCAGACTTCACGTAAGGAAAATAAAAGTAAAAGAATCCATTATCCGCTTAACTTGTGCAAAATGACGGGTTTTGAAGTAACTTGCTACCCTTACTGATAATTTTTGTCAAATCATGTGGAAAAACCTGTCCATAAATTAACACACATGAAAAAATGCTCGTTACAAAAAGCACGGAAACCCATGACACAACACATGTTCCTTTAGACATTGTTCTATAAGAGTCACTTCATACTGTCCAACTTTTTAATGACTTTAAACAGTAAATTTCCACATTTGTATCATTTGAAATTAAACGAAAAAAAAAAAAAAAAAAAAAAAAAAAAAAAGAAAAAAAAAAAATCCTTTTATGAAATATTTTCACATTTTAATAGATTTATAAATTTGTGTATATTGGTGTATTTGTATCAAAATTCTGTTCATATCAAAATGAACTACATGTACATCTGCAATATATTCTTACTTGCATTGTCGTAAAATCGGAATGTCTAGGAACATTTGCAACCTTACTGGTGTAAGTAAAAAGGCTTAGTGCAAGACCATGTTAAGTGCATATACATTTTACATGCACTTACAATAGTCTTGCACTAAACCCCTGTTTTTTTTCTAAAATAACCAAAAGTTTTTTTTTTATGTTCACTGAATAACCCTTCTATGTCAAAATAACAAAGTAACAGCATATGTGTTTATTAATTTACTTACGGACTAAATTTGGTAGCTAACATCGTATTTGAAAGAACTAGCACGAACACACTAAACAGGAACACCATTTGATTAGTTCTCAGCCATCAAAATGTTCCTGAAAAAAAAAAAGAAATATGTAAGTCCTAAATTTGATCTATAACAGTATTTCTATGTGACAATTTTGCTTGAATGTAATGTAAATCTATTTAATTCATCTCTCTAAGATATCAAACAAGCAGTATTGCATAAAATCTGACTTTCAGAATGTCTTACTAGCGTAATATTGAAGGCACGAATGTGCTTCCGTACATAAAAATCCGCGAAATCCCCTGTACACTAAAGTGCATTTTATCCTATTTTCTAACAATGAAAACTATTTCTCGTGAAAACATATGCATTTTAAACGGAAAAAATATCATCAAACATATGCAATGCCTTTCAAAACAGCAAAACTTTTTTTTTTTCATAGCCCATAGGGTCGATTATCTGTAAGGTGAATAATAAGATTTTCGGGTTGACACTGGATGTTTGATAATTTTATTATTTTCTAGTTGAGGTAGTGATCGGTTCGTTATAGATAAAATGCTTACTTTGAGGGACTTACCTCGGAAATGCGTCGAATTTCAGAATTGTAATTCCTTGTTGACAACAAGCAGCCGACGGAAGTCATGCATATAAAGCGCTTCTCTTCTGGACGCTTGATCAAATGATCGCATTCCATGTGTATGGAGGCACATTAGTGCCAGTTTTGAAAATGCGATTTTTTAACATTTCAAATGTATTTTTTTGTTATTTTGCACGGTTAGATTTTATTAGATTTTTAATATGGTGTTTATATTATAATCAGCTACATAAATATCCAAATATCATTTCTGTTGCAAGTAGTTTAAGCTAAAACTCTAGGGTGACTGGACTATTCGCTTTAGTTTCTTCAGCGCCTATACTTACATGTACGTCTTTTCTATTTGAACACTTTGTTCACGAGACTAATAAAAAATACCCTCTCAAATTGTTCTTTAATGAAGAAATAGGGAGTAAATAAATATTGTTGATTTTGAGACGGATGACAAGACTACGGATAGTCTAGATCTATTTATTTTGGGTACAACATAGATGTAGGGGATTGGATAAAGATATTTCAGAAAATTTGGGACAACTGAAATAGGAAGAGTGCTTGTTATGGGTTGGCAAGGCCGTTTATTGGGTTAATAGCTCAGTTGGAAGAGTGCAGCAATAAGGCGATAATTTAGGTCAAAATTAAGGGTGTGGTTTGATTCCCACTGCTGGTCCTCTAAACTTACTGATATTCCTTAGGATGAGACGTTAAACTGAGGTACCGTGCGATGTTGTTATACACTAAGCACGTCAATTAACTCTTTACCAAACAACAAAATTTTAGACAGGTCCAAATTGCAAGCACTTGCAGACAACAAAAGAAAGATAACTCAAAAATTGATTTTTTTCCAGCAGTGTAGAAAACATTGTGGGAAAAGGAGAAAATGCTGGTTACCAACATTTTGTCCTTTTCCCACAGTGTTTTCAAAAGGCTTTTATCTCAGGGTCGTAAAAAACAGGGATTGTTTGGTAAGAGGTTAAAGAAACGGGCATAACAGTTACTTAGGAAATGTTCGTCGTGTATCTGCACCTTCATCCACCCAAACCAATACAAACTGCCTTTGGGGTTGGGTGGTGCACCATAAACGCAAATTCAATCAATCAGTTAGTTAGAGGTGAGAAGATAAAGGTGTTTTTGGTAGTACCTTGGGACCATATTTAAGCATCCTTTTATTATTTACCGTTTTCCAAGGAGCTGATTGTGATGGCTTTCGGTCTGCTATTGACTTGGATTTGACCTTTATAACCCACAAGGAACTGTATGCCTGTCTGACTTCATTTTTGAGTCGCCTGTTTGCGTAGCAAACAGGCTCTCATTGTTATCGTCCTGATCTATGGGGTGACGTAAGCATACCTCCGGCCTTGTACTGCTTCCTGTCCTAAGTTCCGGTTTACGAGATAAAACAGTTTTCTTATTATTCGGTGAACAACCCATTTTTTTCTGTTGTAAATAATTTACAATTGTGCCTTTGTGATAATGATTATGTCTATAAAGACTAAGCTGTTTAACGGTTCAAACCTTTGAAACAATCATTTCGTCCGCAAGGGTACACATTAGCCTGATGGCCGTGTCACACAGTCGTTGACGTATAAATTTCGCACGATTTACGCATAAAAATTGAAAAATCTAGATTTATACGCGGCGATAATAGAAAACTTGGTGGTTATACGTGAAATTTTGACAGATGAATTACGCAAGAACGACGCAGAAACTACGTGTAACTTACGCATGAAACACGAATAAACCGCGCAAAGAACACGCATATCCACGGAAAAGCCAATTTTCTAGATAATGAAACACGAATAATCACGAAAGAAATTCGTATGATTTACGCATGCTCCGCTTACAGATTGCGTATGTTTTACGCATGTTCCGCATATGCTCCGCGTCTGCAACTTTTGTATAAATTTGCCACCTCCGCTGCACTTCTTCACAAACCATTGATCGTCATTTCTCATCTCCACCATCAATCTGTCGTAGATCCAAAGTTCGAATCTTCTCCCACGCCTTCTTCTCCTCCTGTGGTTCAGGATCTGCTGGAGCTGGACCAGTTGGTTGTTATGCTGCTAAAGGATTAAGGCAAGAACTTCTCTGCATTGGGGATTCATGGTCTCCTCTCTTGGATGGCATACGACAGAGATGTGAACTCATGGACGGCATGACGGAGACTGATGCAACGGTCCTAAATCGATCGGTTCCCTATACGCGTTTCTTGCGTGAAGCATGCGTGATTCCAGCGTAAATCTAGCGTATTTCATCTGTTTTTATAAGTGATCCATGCGTAATGTGTGTAGTTTCTTAGCGGTATACGCGAAATATAAGAGATACATCTGCGATACATGAGTGTTATATCCGTGAAAGGTTCGTTAAACATACGCGGACATACGTGGAAAGGTCGTGAAAATTGCCAACTTTGCGTATGTATCGCGCATATACGCGTATGAATTACGCACGAATTACGTAAGAACTACGTAAAAACTACGTAAATTACGCATAGATCGCGTAAATCCAAACAGTCGAAAAATTTTGTGCAGCTCAAAACCGTTTTCGCGTATGTCCACGTATGCTCACCCTGGACTCCACTCCCTGCGCATAGAGACGAATGAAATGCGCATGAAAAACGTATGAATTACGTATATCGCGCATGTATTGCATACCTCCGCGTATGCCTCAAATTTAATACGTAGTTTATGCGTAATTTATACGTAAGTGCTGTGTGACACGGCCATGATGTCTGAGTAAGACATCATCTCTAAAAATAGCGCATTACGTATATGTAAAAATAGCTGCCGTGAACTAAACAAGTATGCGGACACGCTGAGAAATCTTCAACTACAATCATCTTTTCTGCTTCTGTTTGTGGACAATTCTCAGTGAAAATTGTTTGATAATTACCTATTAGAAGTACACTCTAACTCTTGTAATCTTACAATCCTAACTGCAAGCCTTATTTCAATTCAACGCTCAACCTATACTGGACAGAGAAAGGCGATGCCGAATTAACATGGAATCTTTCATTTTCAGTTGCTTTTTTCTCAACAGTAGGCTATTTTTTAAACGAATTTATAACGACTTTGAATGGTTGCATTGCCTTCTTAGACATTCTTACTCGTTGCTTTTTCCCAGTCTTTTAATCTAGACTTTAGATACTTTGCACACCCATATTCTAGGTGCACCAGAGATCGTACGTGTATAGCGTATGCAAAGTACACGGTTCTAGGCTGTACAAAGTTATCGCTTTGCAGGTGTTTTCTGGAATGTAGCTTTGCGACAAATATAGATCTTGTAATCACGTGACGTATAAACGTCATTTGCACCACGGAAATCTATGAATTTACATATTTAAGAATCAGTCGCTGAACCGGCCTTTACTCTCAGCGTGCCTTGAAGTTTACTATATTTAATTGGTTTTCGTTCATAAAGGCGGCCAAATTTGTTAAAGTTTGCAGGGTTTTTTTCAGTGGGCGATTAACCTAGATCTAGTATTTATTAAACAAAAAATTATTAGTGCAGGTGTTGGAACGCAAGGTGCTTTTGTAACTGCCAAAATCTGAATTTACACTACGCAGTTCTAACAACCAGCAATCTGAGAAATTGACTTTTTACTCCGCTATAATTCAAATATAATAGAACAGATCAGTGTTTATTCGCTCGAACAACAAGTTCTTTATTGGAATTTTTGTAATCTTGTGAAGAGTTTTTGTAAAGGGTAATAAAGCGAATCGCAAACATTTAATTTACACCAAAGCAATATACATGTAGACAATTTTCGATTGGTGTGGAAGCACTATAATCCCTGGGACGTTATAAAACGCAGACAAAGATTAAAGGCTGATGATCATGCTGTTGGGTTATAGATTTTATTGATTTGTAGCAGCCACATTTATAGAGTCCATTGCTGGTCAAAACCTCAATCTGGACAACAACAAAAACAAATTATTTCCAAAGGACAGGTAGATCACTGAGTCAAATATTTGTTTGTGCTCCAAAGGCTAAATTTCAGTCCAATGATCATGAAATTGCCCGGCTGTTTGTATCAATAATATTTTTGACAAACTGAATATAGGTCACCTGGTGTTAAAAGAAAAAGCCTAAAGGTTGTCATTAGGTCAAATCAGACGAAACCGTAATAGAGCTGTAGAATCCATTTATGTTCAGTCTAATACTTATGAAATTTTGTCAGACTGCTAAGATTAGATATGAGCGAGTTGCAAAAGGGCATTTTCGGTCTAAAAATATGTCACTAGATCCTATACCAGAAGATAATCTGGTCTTTATTTGTAAGGGGTTGTTGTCTGTGAATAAAAAATTTGAACTCATTAAAGCTGGTCCTGGTGCCTAAATTTGAATCTCCACCACATTTTTTGCTCACCTGAGCACGAAGTGCTCAAGGTGAGCTATTGTGATCGATCAATGTCCGTCGTCCGTCTGTCTGTCCCTTCGTCCGTCCGTCCGTTCACAATTACAAAAAAATCTTCTCTTCCTAAACTAAAAATCAGATTTCAGTCAAACTTCACAGAAATGATCCCTAGGTGATGCACTTTCAAAATACTTCAATGATTTGAATTCCATGAAGAACTCTGGTTGCCATGGCAACCGAGTGAAAAAACTTTAAAAATCTTCCAAAACTGTAAGGGCTAGAGCTTTCATATTTGGCATGTAGCATCATCTAATGGCCCTCTACCAAAATACTTCAAATTATGGGTCTAGTGTTGAAATTGGCCCTACGTTGTGGGTTCTCAGATTTCACATAGAGGTAAAGAAGGAAATCTTACAAAATCTTCTTCTCCCAAATCGTAAGGGTTAGAGCTCTCATATTTGGCATGTAGCATCATCTAGTGGCCCTCTACTGAAATACTTCAAATTATTGCCTTAGTGCGGAAATTAGCCCTATGTTTTGGGGTCTCGGATTTCACAAAGAGATAAAGAAGGAAATCTTAGAAAATTTTCTTGTCCCAAACCGTAAGGGCTAGAGCTTTCATATTTGGCATGCAGCAGCATCTAATGACCCTCTACCAAAGTACTTCAAATTATGGCCCTGGTTTGAAAATTAAACCTATGTTGATGGCCTTGGATTTCACATAGAGACAAGGAAGGAAATCTTTATAAACCTTCTTGTCCAAATGGTAAAGGCCAGAGCTTTCATATTTGGCATGTAGCATCATCTAGTGACCCTCCACCAATTTTTTTCAAATTAGGTCCCTGGTGTAAAGAATTGGTCCTATGTTGTGGGTCTCGGATTTCACATAGCGATAAAGAAGAAAATCTTTTCTTGTCACGAACCGTAATGGCCAGAGCTTTCGTATTTGGCATATAGCATCATCTAGTGGCTTTCTACCAACATACCTCGAATTATGGCCTTACATGTATGTTGTGGGTTCCCGGATTTCAGATAGCGATAAAGACGGAAATCTTAGAAAATCTTCTTCTCCCAAACCATAGGGGCTAGAGCTTTCATATTTGGCATGAAGCATCATCTAGTGGCCCTCTACCAAAATAATTCAAATTATGGTCCTGGTGTGAAAGTTAGCCCTATGTTGTTGGTCTCAGATTTCACATAGAGACAAAGAGGGAAATCTTTAACTGTCTTCTTGTGAGCACTCTTTGAGACCACATTTCTTGAAAAACTGAATTGAAAATTGGTTAGAATGTCTGTCTCAATAAAATCTCATATGAGTCTGCATTGAACGCTTGTTTGGAATATAACTTTGTCATCTCAAGTCAGAACGACTTCAAAATAGGTATGCATGTTTGTTGTGATATTACCAAGTACTCGGTTCAAGAACAATAACTCTATCGAGCATGGCTTTTGAGTAATTACACTTTGATCTTTATTTTAATAGTATTGTTTGCTTGTCCAGAGTTGAATTTTGAAGTCTCAAGTCAAATTGTTTGTTGCATTGCCAGCCCTTTGCAACTGTTATACCTCCTTTACAACTGGCGGTGGGATTGCATATCTTGCGACAATTTACCGCTCTTGTTTCATCATCATTAGCCCTTGAACCTCTATATTTGGTAATTATAATCTTTATTGTAGACCTTTGATGCTTAGTACTCAGGTGAGCGATATAGGACCATCATGGTCCTCTTATTTAAATGTAAATTTTAATACAGATATTTGAATTTTAGGATGACAACTCAGAAATATGCTTGCATTAATACTCTCTTGTGGTTAAGTTATTTTGTATCTTGAATGCTTTTAATAGATTTGAACAAAACAGGGTGAAAACGTCTAACGCATTACTCTACAGGCGACTCTCAGGACTATCAGTCCTTTGATTATAGATAGGGTCAATCCGGGTAAATACGGACAGAGACATGCACCATATTTTCGGAAAATACCAGTGCGTATTTCAACTCCTAATATCCATGCCACAATCTATATATAGCACGCCCATCTTATTTCTGTGTCAGTGCGCAATTTTTGATGACGATTAAGTTCATGTGATGATACAAGCACATTTAGTGTCAAACTTGATTCGCCCTTTCTCAACTATGCTTGAATTTAAAGATTTGTGCTACAACTCAGACAGGTATTTGAACGTTTTCACTAGTTAAAGATTTTTTTCACTAAGCCGTTATGGTGTTAAAAACTATGAAAAACGATTGAAGAAAAAAAAAAATCATCAAAATAAAAGTTAATTTATAGCTCGAGCCGCACAAGTAGAATCCAATACTTTTCAGAAATTAGACCCATTAAATAAAATTAAGCCACAGATGTATGGGCTACCGGAATGATTTTTCATTTCACTGCATTTTGTAACTGTTGTCCTGCCTGATGTGATCTATTGCTATTATTGACCGTTTAGACCACAAACAATCCATTGTTTTATTAGGTTTTGGCAGTATTGTTCTTTTGAAAACATAATAGGGAAAGAAGAAATATCTTGCGCCAAGCTATACCGTATTTAACCCGTTTAAAGTGAGGTGTCCGTAATTTTCCAGACAGTGTCCGTACTTCACCCCTCATGTCCGTATTTACCCGGATTCGACTAAGTAACTTCCACTGCATTTTCGCAATATTTCGGGCGGAGTAAACTGTACAGTACAGCGAAAAATATCAAAGGGGAAAGTCTTGAAATGTTAACTCATGGGTTATAGGGGTCATGGCTTTCACATACTAACAGTAGTTGACTGGCGAAGTGAGCTGTGTAAAAATCTTCCGTATTTACCCGGATTGACCCTACTAATTTTAGGATGAACTTCTCCTTTTCCAAACATGGTTGGATTAACATCTGATCTTAAAATATAAATATCTAGATCTACGATTTGAACCTTTCATTGCTTTTCATAGGTCGCAAAGCAGGAGAAAGAGACAATTTCTTGCAATTTTACTTTTTCATTATTTCTCTTCATATTTAATCCCCAGAGAGTTTTGACAATATTCATATTCAAGTGCCAGAAAATTATGCCGTCTACATTCACGGCGGGGAATCACGTGACACAACAACAACATTGGCTGACATTTGAGGAAATTCCTCCACTTAAGGTAGGAAAATCTTCAATAATTCCGTTAATACGTGACCGATTGAAATTTGGTTTGAAGCAGAGAAGGCGGAAGGACGTCAGGGATTTGCTTGATGTGTTAGATCTTTTAAACAACACCTGATAAAAAAGTTATTGACGAGCAAACAAATTTTTTACCCTGGATAACGTTCACGTCAAAAATGAATAAAACACACAAACAGGCCACTTTTCTTGTTTAGTGCATTTATTGTACCCCCGTATGCATAAAATGTGGAAAGCATGAATGAAAAGTCTTGTCACTATCAATATTCTTAAGTAGAATACGATTTTCTAGATAAACAACGTTACTATCAAAAATGATATAGTTCACGTCAGGATTTTTTATGATCTGTTCACGTCATAAGTAGCTTTTAATATTGAAATAGTTCTATCATGAATACTGGTGTGATTTGAAAGGAGAGAGAGAGAGTATATCAAATATGCTGTATTAACTTGCAGAATCGAATAACATGCAGCATTTTTTTTAGATAACCAGATATAAATTAATCTATGCATTTATTAACCATTATATATAGAAATAAAGACATTTCGGTCATCTAGGCTAGACATGAAAAAGCAAATTGGGGAATGCTCGGCTTGCTTTTAGACAGAATCCGCTCTCTTTTGTTAAACCATCGAAAAATAAAAATGATTGGACTATTAAACCCCTAAAATCACTTTCCCAAATTCCCTTAGTGACGATCCTTATGAAAATATTGTGAAAAGCGGAGAAAATGCTGGTTATCAGGATCTTCTCCTTTAGCTGTAATATTTGCCATCCTTCCAAAGCTCTAAATTCTCGACTAACATTTGGTTAGGCTGCAAAAGCTAGGTCCTTGTCGTAACGTTGAGTCTGGAAACATACTCTGTCAGTGATCCATACTTAGCCATTAGAGAGGAAATGGAATCTTTTGATGATACATTCTCTCATTACCTGTTGTTTGGCGATTTCAACTCGCGAACAAAGGATAGGGCTGATTACATTGCCATTGGCGAATGTATTTTTCGATCTTTAAATTCAGACGAGTTGATCGGCGAATATAATCCAGAACTGAAATCATTTGAAAATACAAACGTTTTTGTGCAGAGGAAACACTGTGATTAGCAAATGAATAATCATGGGTATAAATTGATCGAGTTTGCAGAAGAAAAGAATTCATTTATTCTAAATGGTAGAACTAAGGGTGATCTTACGGGAACTGTAACATCAAAAAATGTTAGTACGATTGATTATTTTATATGTACCTCTAGCCTTTTTCGTCACATTGACTATCTCACTGTAAGTGAATTTTGTCCTCTTTTATCAGATGTTCATTGCCCCGTATCACTATATACCAGCTTTCATACAGAAACTAAGAGCACATGTTCCGAGCCAGAATAGACTGACATTAAAACTTGGGACAGTAATAAAAAAAAATCAGTTTGAAGAAAATATCAATCAAACGATGATAATCAAAATTTTAGATGATATATCTAGAATACCACTAGAAAGTCAGGACCAAGTAAAAGATATTCTGTCATTGATAGTATAGGTAGCTTGTTTATGGAAGCTGCTGAAAAAAGTTTTGGATTATCAAAAACAGATCGAAAAGCCAAAATTGTATGGTCCATAACAATTCTAGACTAAATTCTAATTTACTAAGCTGGTTTTAAAGCGATTGCGTTTAAGCAAGAAAACAATTTCACAGAGCAAAGTTTAACTATAAATTACGTAAAACCCAAATAAATAAAACGAATCTGAAACGATGTAGTAAGAACTACAAATGTATATTATCAAAATATTCAAAATTAGAAAAAGAAAAGATCTCTGCAAAAATCCAAGAAAATTCTGGAAAATCCTTAACTCGGTCGAATAAAAAAAAAAAAAAAAAGAAATCAAATGCAGTTTATCAGATTTTTATGATTATTTTAAGGATGTTAATTCATCGACACAGACCAACGCGCTTGAGCAGGATATGTATTTAATTGACTAAAAAATGAAAATCAAGAAAATATGCTTAACTGTGAAATATCTTTCGATGAAATTGAGAAGGCTGTGAAAAATTTAAAAACCACTGAATCATGCGTGATAAAATACTTAATGAGCACATTAAGTACAGCTATTCATCTATGAAAGATGTATATTACAAATTATTCAATTTGATTTTAGATACGGGTATTTTTCCAAGGTCATGGTCCTCTGGCATTATACACACCATATATACAAAAATAAGGGCGACCCATCCATTCCATCTAATTACAGACCGATCACACTCTTAAGCTGTCTCGAAAAATTATTTACTAGTATACTTAATGTACGTTTCAACAAATATGCTGAAGTAAACCATATCATTCACGATAAACAAGCAGGTTTCAGGAAATGATTTTCACCTTACAACAACAAACAACATGTTTATATTACACATTTTAATCCAGTTAGCATTCCAGTTTAAAAGAAAATTGTTTTGTGCTTTTATTGATTTAAAGCAGGCTTTTGACTCGGTTTGGAGAGAAGATCTGTGGAGAAAACTTTTTTAGTGAATATTAACGGTAAATGCCTACGTCTCATTAAAAATATGTCTTCCGACATCAAATCCTGTGTTCGCGTTGGCGGTGCATGTTCAAAACTGTTCTCTTGCATGAGCGGGCTAAAGCAAAGGGAAAATCTCTCTCTTATAATATTCTCTACTTACCTGAATGACTTGCACGAATATTTTAGTGAAGCAGGGGTACTTAACGGTATTGAAATACCTTTTAACGATGAACTGTATACGTACCTTAAGATTTTTGTGCTTTTATATGCAGACGACACGGTCCTTCTGGGAGATACAGATTACGATCTTCAAAATTCTTTAAATCTATATCAAAATTACTGTGATACTTGGAAACATTCGGTAAATGCTCAGAAATCTAAAGTTACTGTATTTTCTAAAGGAAGACAAAGAAATTACAATTTCAAGTACAATCAATCACCGATAGAAACTTTGAATGGGTACAGATATTTAGGAATCATCTTTAGCCGCTCTGGTTCCTTTTACAAATCCAAGCAAGCGTTAGCAAAACAAGCCACCCGAGCCATGTATAGCCTACTAAAAAAGTTTTTATTACCTATAGACACCCAAATCGAATTATTCGAAAAAACTGTGAAACCGATTCTACTATACGGACGTGAATTGTGGGCCTTCGAAACTAACTAAGCGTTGGAAAAAAGTGCAGTTAACATTTTTTGAAACATATACTTAAAGTGAAAAAGTCTACCCCTGGTAGTATTATCTATGGAGAAACGGGAGTTTTTCCCCTTTCTGTTGAAATAGAAGCCAGATGCATTTCATTTTGGACAAAATTTTATCAAATAAAGTTAATAAACACAACTCGTTACTCTCAAGTATTTATGATTATATGTATAATATGTATTGTAATTCCGAAACTAATTCAAATATCCCATTATTTAAATGGATAAACAATATAAAAACTATATAGATAAACTGCGGTTTGGTCAATATATGGGACAGCCAAAGTTTCCCAAATGAAAAATGGCTAAGATTAACACTGAAGCAGAAGACAAAAGACATATTTATTAATTCCTGGTTCAATGTATTAGAAAACAATGATAGCTGCCATACTTACAAACTAATCAAAAAGAAATTCGGACGAGAAAAATATATAACTCAAGCTCCCCCCGCACTCTTACAATACATGATAAAATTTAGAACAAATAATCACAAATTGCCAATAGACGTAGGAAGATGGTTAAATAATGAAATAGGAGAAAGAGCATTTAATCTTTGTAATAACTGAATTGGTGATGAATACCATTGTATCTTTGAGTGCATTTTTTTTTCAAAAATAAAAGGAAAACATTGATCCCTACAAAATACGCACAACGACATAATGTTAACACATTTGAATTACCGTTCAATACAGCAAATTAGAGCTCATTAATATATGCAAATTCATAAAAATCGTTGTCAGTAAATTTTAATTTCAGTAAATGCATAATTCTCTCTTCCCTCCCATGCCGCATGTCTGTCTGTCTGTCTCTCTCTCGCTCTCTCACGTTGTGTTTTATATCTATGCCTCGTTGAAATTGTGTTTCATGTACATATACCTTTTCCTTTCTGTAAAAGGAACAGACTGAATAAAGGATTGATTGAAGGATTGATTGATTGAAAACATTATTAAATGGCCAAGCGATGAACACTTTGTTGCTAACTCTTGTGAATTCTATTGAATAAACAACTGTCTTCCACTATAGAACTATGTTTAGAGGTTATTATTACCGTTCTCTTGCACGTAGGCATGTAGGGAGCATTTCAAGATTAGGGGTGAGGGGCTAACTTCGAAATACTGAGATTTTTTGCGAGTTTGTTGCATTTGCATTTCACTAAAAACTGATATTTTAGTTACTATGATATTCAAAATTATTGGGAGGGAGAGTTGAGCTAATATTTCGTTTTGTTCTTTACACAAGAAATTAAAAGCATTTCATCAAAATTTGTTTTGAGAATATAGGAAAACATCGCAGAAAAAGGAGAAAATACTGGTTTCCACTATTTTTCACTTTTGCACAAATTTTTTAAAAGGCGTTTTCCTACTATGCTTTCACAGACTTTCTCAATGTCAGATGATTTCAGGTTTTGTTTCAGAAAATGTAGGTTATAATAAGATATTTGAATCACAGGAATTTGACAGTCTATAACCAAAATGAATGATAAAATATGAAAAAAACCTCCCCTATATAATATAAACACAAGGAATGCAACGTCTCGATTACCAGCGCGATCATCGAGCACAAGACAGCCTTTCCCGCCCAAAATCACCCACGAAACAAACATTGATGATAATTTCCTTTAGCCTATCGATAGACAACACAAAAATGTACCTTATATATCAAGGGAGTTTTTATTTATTATTGTTATATAGGGAGTTTTTTCATATTTTATCATTCATTTTGGTTATAGAATGTAAAATTCCAGTGGTTGAATACACATTAAGAATATCTTGTGTGTTCTGTTAATAAATACGGTATCAATTCTCTTGTTTCACTCGTCGAGCAGGTTGATTTGTAATTCCAAATTTCCTGTAATATACAAAGTGAATATCACTGAAATATAAACATGTGGAAAGAAATATTCAATAAAACAAATATTTATAGTAATTTGCTCGTTGTATATTAGCTGGAACGCTCTGGCAAGGAAATTCTCCCATGGCGAGCCAAAACTACGTAGTCTCCCGATCTTCGTGTGTAAAGAAAGACAAATTCCATAGTAATTATAATATATTACGCATTGAGATTGAACCACAGTAGATATGTAGCATATTTACACAATGATAATACATTTCAAAGGCAAATATCAAAATATATATCGATGAAACATTAGTATGTGATGTAACATGCATATATTAATATATTCTACTAGTTAATATATTATTTCACTGCTATGGAACAGCTGTGGCGTGCAAAAACTCCTATGGCGTATAAATTCTCCATGGCGTATTTTCGTAGGACTCCAGCGTGTAACCACTACTACAGAAGAATACATGCTTTACACAACTAGACACAACACGTAACACTTTTAAATATGGCTAAAATCAAGACAATTTCATAATTTAAAGTATGCATTAACATGATATTTAAGACAAAATGACGCAACTAAGATAATAGAATATATATATTCTATATTCTACTTATGACGTGAACGTTATCATAAAAATTTCCGGGCGTGAACTATATCATTTATAAAATAACGTTGTTTACCTAGAAAATCGTATTCAAATAAAAAAGTATTGATAGTGACAACACTTTTTATTCATACTCTTCACATTTTATGCATACGGGAACACAATAAGCACTAAAACAAGAAAAGTGGCCTGTTTGTGTGTTTTATTTATTTTTGACGTGAACGTTATCCAGGGTAAAACAAAAATGTTTGCTCGTCAATAACTTTTTTATCAGGTGTTGTTTAAAAGATCTAACACATCAGGCAAATCCCTGGAGTCCTTCCGCCTTCTCTGCTTCAAAGCAAATTTCAATCGGTCACGTAATAACGGAGTTATTGAAGATCTTCTTACCTTAAGTAGCGGAATTTCCTCAAATGTCGGCCAATGTTGTTGTGTCACGTGATTCCCTGCCGTGTACATTATTTGCTAACGATAAATTTCTTGTTTATCTATGTACAATGTATAGAGCTAAATGTTAGATCTACAAAGTTCCCTCTTAAAAATTGTCTATAGGTTTCTACAACCCTTGTAGC
Organism: Tridacna crocea; assembly: GCA_943736015.1. NCBI lineage: Eukaryota > Metazoa > Mollusca > Bivalvia > Cardiida > Cardiidae > Tridacna > Tridacna crocea. Next base: position 30,509,487 of record OX031070.1, read on the forward strand.
GAAATGAAAATGACCAGTAATAATTGGTAAATTAAACGAGACTTACCTGATAAGGTGAAGTTTGGTTTCAATTCTGTTGGAACCAATCCACTGAGAATCATGGGAGTGAACACTGACCAATCACGTGACCAAACCTCAGACATTTAAAGCACAGGAATATTCGGAGCTTGGAAATGCAGATGTAACTGTACTTAGCGCGGGATAAGGGTGGGCCCAGGATTCTCAGTGGATTGGTTCCAACAGAATTGAAATCAAACTTCACCTTATCAGGTAAGTCTCGTTTAATTTACCAATTCTATTGGAAGCAATCCACGGTCTGAGAATCATTGGAGTAATTTAGAGTCAGAGCTCCGAGGAAATGCCACTTTGACCAATAATTGACATTATCATGATGTAACAGTCCTTATTTAAAGGAATTATATACATGTACACTATATCAGCCTTAGTTTGAGTTATTATTTTACAGCTAATCCTAGTCTACAGCTATTAGTTTTCAGGTCTATTAGCACTATCACTACGTATTCACATTTTGAGTTAAGGAAAGAATGGCATGGCTCAAGGATGAATCATTTGTTATTGGTATTTTTTTTTTGTAGAATTTTCGAAAAGTACATTCCTTCTTCCATCCAGCAGTCCTCAGAATTGTATCAATTGGAACTTTACTGGCAGCCGCACTTGTAGATGCCCCTCGAGTACTTTGAGCCGAATACACAGACATGTCAAATCCTGACAACTTCAGTGCTAATTTTATCCATGAAGCCACTGTACTTTTTGAAGCAGGTTTATGAGGTTTTTGGGTAATAAGAAATAATTCCTTATTTTTCCTAAAATATTGAGTTATCTGGATGTAAGCTGCTAAAGTTCTGACGACACATAGATTTTCATCTGGACCGAATTTCTCGATATATAGTTCAGATAAATGTGACCCCGGTTTAGTCTGTTTTAATACCGTGTAAATTCTTATTTTTACACTGTCACTATCAAGCATCATCTCATCTACAGTAATTGATATTAAGGTCTGACGACGCTGGCCTGTAACCGAAGCTAATAAACTTGCTAATTTAATGGACAGAAATCGTAAGAAAATGTCGTTTATTGTTAATGTTTTAAGGAATTCAAGAACTAGTCTTACATCCCAGGTGCTGTTGTACTTTGGCAAAGATGGTTTTAAATCATAAATGCCTTTAAGAAATCTTTTGACCAATACATGACTTGTGACACTTGTTGCGCAATTTGTAACACTGAAATATGTTGATAAAGCTGACCTAACTGTACTAAGAGCACTATATTCCAGTCCGAAATCAAATAAACAGGTAAGAAATTCAGTAATGTCATTTACAAATGGGTTAATTGGAGGTGTTTTCCTTTCACTACAAAAACATAACCATCTCTGGAGATATATCCTGTACTGTTGTTTTGTGCTATTTCTCCAGGAGCTATTTCTCCAGGAAGCAGTGATGACTTCGGCAGCCCGTCTTGAAATTCCCTGATCCTGCAAGTGCCCCCAGATAGCCTGAAAACTCCCATCATCATTGTTGATAGTGGATGCTTTTTCTGGTGAGGTAGAGACAGCAGATCTTTTACTTTCGGAAGAATGCAACTTGGGCCTCCAATCAGATGTAGTAATTGCGGAAACCAGGGTTGAATGCTGAACAGTGGAGCCACTAGGATTTGTCCGTCATCTCCAAGCAGGTTGTTTGTCAGTGGGGTAGTGCCATTGCAAAGTTGACGGTATTTTTCATTTAGGCCTGGCCTAATGTGTTGCCGCCTTAAATTTATAACATCCCTATGTGCATATGCAAGCAATTGAAAAGAATCCTTAGCCAGCTCGAATTCTTTGTACTGGTTTGTCTTCAACAAACAATCCATCAAATTTACCAATGGAATGAGGCCGGCAGTTAGGTAACCTTGAGCTGTTTGGAATTTTTTGTCAATTTCCTTAATGTTTTTGAATAAGGAAAAACTAGTCCATATTTCTTTATTCAGTTTTGGGACCAACAGTGAGGTGCAGTTCGCAGGTCATAATTGTTTTTCGCATAGTGAAGAAGCTAATTTTCTGTCAATGGGTTGCGTAATCCCAGCATCCAAAACTTGTGCCAAGTTTTGGTCAACTTCGCTGCCAAAACCCTCGGATTTTTTTAAATTTCCCCGAGTTTGATCAGCATCTTTCGCGTTTTATTCACTTCGGGCAGATCGGAATTATTCAGCACACTGAAAAAGGTTTCTGATCTTAACTCCCGATCTCCATCTACCTCGCTGTCAGAGTCAGATACACTCTCATAACACGTTTGTGGCGGGTATTCGTCGTTGTCAGCAGAGGCCGGGGTCGAAATTAATTTCGATAGACTGTCAACTTTGTCAATTAACGTCTGAAAAAGTTTCTGTTGCTGACTAATTAGGTCATGGTTCCGTCGGATCTGCGTCTGCAGACTTTTGTTATAGCTTTTGTTTTGATTATCCGTGTGTGCGATCCGAGAATTACCCGGGAGCACCTGCTCAAATACATCGGTGGGGCCCTCGAAGGGGCTCGCAAATCGACCGATGGTGTTTCCGTTATCAGTGCATCTCTCGAGGGAGTATCCATCCCGGCCGACTGATCTCATTTTTCCCACTCCAGCGGTCTGAAACCGTTGAATCTGAAGAGTGGCACTAGTTTCACTCGCAAATAGATCAAATGCATTCCCAGATACATTCGAGCCTTCTTGTGACGGTCCCGCTAATTCGCGTATTTCTGATTCTCCTTGTTTTTCTTTGTTCTGGTCAGCCATACTGGCTTATCAGTCGCGCTAACAAAGCACAAATTATTTTTCCACAATAACTGAAATAATCCGTCATAGAAATCACTAAATCCTCGTATATCACTAACTTTAAATAAAATTGGTATATAATTTATTCCCGAGAGATGCAAATTAATGAATATTTTGTTTAAAAATTGAATTTCCTTTTACCAATCCGAGATTTGTAGCATGCAAGGGTCATACGTGTTTTGAGGTTTTGTCACGTGGTTGGTCAGTGTTCACTCCAATGATTCTCAGACCGTGGATTGGTTCCAATAGAACTTATTCCTTATTGTACACAAGGCCCTAAAAATACGGATAGGCCCATGTTTATTCGGCCACCTTCAAGATTACTTCAGTTATTTATCATTGGAGCCATTGCACCTATCTTTGTTTTCCTAGTGTGCCCTGTAATCAGAATTACATTAACTTCTTTCCAGCCCAGTGGCTGCTTTCCCACTTTACATTCATCCGATGACAGGTCGCAATGATTATTAATTGATTCCTGGAAAAAAAAAAAAAAAAAAACTAGTCCAGCTGGGATTAGCGACTCCTAATAATTTGGGGCAAAATTTGTTCGCAAGTTAACCCTTTATTACACAATCCCAGTTCAGACTCTGACGGAGAAAGATTCTGAGAACATTGCGGGAAAAGGATAAAATGCGAGGAAAATGTTACCCTGTTGAGGATTTATGTTATTTGTATATCTTTTGAATTGTTTGTCTGCAGACAGGCTACAATGTATCTACTGCCATCAAAAATTTGTTGGACAGGGTCAAACGAATATATCTGCACTGATCAGTCACTGTACTCATTATGTTTTCATATGTCTAAGGAAAGAAGTCTCTTTCGCCCGTTTCTAGGCTTTGCCTATTTTCATATAATAAGAGATGTGATGTAGTGTAATACAAGGTAACAAAGTTTATCATTATAGATATATATATTATCTACTGCAAAAAAAACCCAAAATCTGTCGTGATTGATTGGATGATATACCACCCCGAACATATACATGTACATTATGTACACTGAGAAAACCAACGTGAAAGCAGTTTCCCTTTCCGGAGCCCCCGTATACATGACTACACTATCAACACAACATCCAAACTGGCGGCGTCGATCAAGATTAACATCAAGATTATACGCCAACCTCCACGTTTTGGCACGTATTGTTACGGGCCGACTGGCTTATGAGACGGAGGTGAAATTAAAACGAGAAAGCTTATCTTCACTTTCAACAACGGGGTAGGCCGTTTCTTTATTAAGGGAGACAACTAAGATTGTCTTCAAGACATGTACAACAGTGGTGACCTCCCCTTAACCAGCTCAGGACGAGCACCCACAGGGTTAACAATAAGTTGAAGTAAAATGTAAAAGGGAGCACATCATGTTTACGTTACGTCCACTAGGAATAAAATTTACTGGAACCCCCGTTACACTATAATGCGACCGCCTGTGGGGTAACGGTAGTTCCAATAAAAGTGAGTCTATTAGTCACAAGCACAGCTTATGATCGTACCAGTAAAGGATGCTGACATCGCACTTCAGTTGAGCTAATAGTTGAGAGGGTAATGTTAAATCTTCTATGTTTTCTTGGAGAGCACAGTTAAACGGAGTGGCTGACCAGACTGAGTAGACTGAATAGACTGACGTTGTGACCGAAAATCGGTCCTTATATAGCCGCTAACGGCAGTAGTGACCAAAATCTGGCCACAACGTCGTGTCGGCCACTTCTACCGACGTCTGTGACCCTAAACCGGTCAATTGTGACCAAACGTGTCACAAGTGACCGAGTTCAAGTCCAGCAGAATCAACAATGCGGGAAACGGGGTCCGAACCTAACTCTGAGGTCCGCTGGTAAAACATTGCACTTGATAAACTCCGTACCGTAAATAGATTTGGGATTTACGCGGTTGGATAACTCCTTCGATGATTCAGCGAATATCCTCCCACACTGCATAGCGCGCAGCACCGGAAAACATGGCTGACCTCAACAGACATGTGGATATCAGAAAAGGATAAAAACGTTTCTGCGCCTTGATACAGACACGTTGGAGCTCATTCATCGACGGAGAGGTATTCCCCAATTCCATATTGAGACAGAATACGATTTCTGCTTTTAGCATGTCATAAGCAAAGTGAAAAAGACGTAAACAAGTGAATCGATAAGGCATGCATGACAATGACCTAGATTCGCCGTAACTTGGATGGAGATCACCAATAAGTCCAGCCATTTTACAGAGCTGAGAAAAGGATTAAAGACAATTATTGCAGGAATGGGAGAGAGATTGACTGACAAGACGTTCGTTTTATGCAGGTTGGCCGTGAATTTAGCCTGGGTCAATCTCATAATAAGAAATGCATTGTCTGTCATACGCCGCACTGATTCCTCCAGAAATGACTGAGATCGGCCTAATACCCCATGGATAAGACTACTACAACTGCTTATTTACAAATAAGAGCATAGTAACAAGTAAATAAAGTAAATTGAAAGGCACACTGCTGAGGGATAACACAATGTGAGGAGTCTGTTGCCACACAGGCAAATATGCCCCTCCCGCTGTGCTCCCCCTTCAACAGTAACATCCTGAGAACCAGTGAAGGAAAACGACAATGCTAGACAAGTTAGCATTTATTGTATTCCCTCACCAGTTTGCATGTTTAAGACAAGCAAGTCAATCTCTGGTAAGCAGGGCTTATCAGTATTACTGGGGTGCTACTGACGTCATTTCCCAGTGACGCCTGTTTTCATTGAACTGGGGTACTCAGAAGAGAAATCCTACTTCGTCAGCGTACTCAGTTCTTTAAAGGTGGCCCTTCAGATTTTGGGTCGAAAATTTTACAAAAATGAAAAAAAAAAAAAATTATCCTATCAAAGCCTTTTAATTTTCATTCATAAAACCCCATTACTCGAAAACCGCCCGATAACAAGAGAAATTAGAGATTTACTACGGCTCAGGTTGACACAAACGGGAGACACGTTTTATTTTTAGATGATCAATTCGCTCATTTACTTACAGGGATACACAGGAGAAGCTTCAAACATAGCGTCCGAAGAAGACATTATGGAAAATAATTATTACATGTTTATTATGATAGGGAATTTAAGCGTTATGAGTCACTTGTCAGTCATTTGACATTCCCATAGTACTTTACTGATTTTTGGCGCGAAATCTAAAAATACCTTAAGAGGCTACGTAGCCTTTTAAGGGAAATTCCCTCAAATTTTTTGTTGTTGTAATTTTATGAATCTTAATTGTTGACGATTTGTATTATTTTATTATATGAATTTCCGTGATGTATACATGTTTTTTTTTTTAATTTGGTGAGATGTAAAAATTCTAAATACCCACCTTTTAACAAAAAAAAAAAAAAAAAGGGTAAAATTCGCTTAACAAACGTTGGAATGGTAAATCTTTGCAGCCTTCGGCTTGAGGCGACATGAATTACCACAGCCGTGAACAAGTTTCGAAGTCCCCTGCCACATGATCGTACAATAAATAATGTACCGTAGAATACCGTATATCATAACACGATTCCAGTAATACATGCATTACATATAACTTTAATTACACGACGACATGACACGACATTAGTATAGGAGTCATCAAATTATTTCAAAAGCAAACAAGTAATTATTCCATCTTTGTTTTACATATTCATTCATTAAAGGTCCAATAATTGCACTAATGGTGTAAAATCGTTTTTGAATGGTCAGAATCGGGTCATGTGATGGAAAAAGCGTCATGTTATTTTTCGATGAACGGAATAGCACTAGGTCTACTTTCGGTTCTTCCAAATTGTTGTTTAGTATCTAATTTTAGATTTCATGCAAACTGTTTATGGTCTATATTTAGAGTTCCATCACTGAATCAGTCAAATGCAAAAAGTTCGATTTCCTTTTCTTTAAAAAAAACTTGCAAAGAGGACACTACCGAATAAACCTTGAAAAAATGATACGTGTTTACCATTATTTACACCCTAAGTAATAGTTAAACGCTAAGAAGTCAAAATTAAACGATTTAAACAGCCAAAAGGAGGGAGTATCGAAAGCTTTGGCTCTCTTATATGCACTAATTTTATGTTGTCCTGTCAAAACAGCAATATATCAAGCCAAGTTTTCAATATATTGAGTTATAGTATCTTTTCATGGTGTGCATTTCTTAATTTGTTATGGTAAACCGTCATTCTATTGATTCCACTAGACAATATGTTATGCCGATGAACCTTTATACCAGGTCCACTTGTCAATATATTGTCTGGTAGTTTGCTGGTATGGAGTCGGGTAAACCTTATATTAAGTCTAATCATCAATATATCTTGTGAAACAGTTTTTACATTGATGCAACTGGACAATATATCATGCCGATTTTACTTTATACCAAGTCACCTTGTTAATATATTGCGTGGTATTTTCAAGATGTGGAGTCGTGTAAACCTTATATGATGTCCAATCGATAATATATCGAGTCAAACTGTCATTATATAGTCCAGTCAAAATAATGAAAAAAAGGGCTTAACCCAAAAGTAATTGCAACACAAGCCATTCTTTGATTTTTATGAGGGGTTACCCTCCCTAACCAATATATAAAAAGTAGGACGAAATCGGAAGATATGAAATTCGATTTTTTCGCATTTTGTTTCCAGCCGCAACTTTGTGTACAAATAGTACCTTATGCCTAAATTTTACTTTGTTCGAACTGTTTTGAGCTTTCTATATTACGTGTAACATTTTCTGATAACTCTGGTGTTGAATTATAAAGTTATTTGAAATATTGTTCTTTCTTCTTTCTGGTTTTTTACTTAAAATAATGATAGAGCCAATATCAACTTACCCCACCCACTACTTTTTGCATTAGATTTTCAGTGTCATTTTTTGGGGGGAAGTGAACTGCTATGTGCATGATCATTCCCTATATGATAATAATTGCTTATTAAAAGCCTACATACATTCTTTCAACGGCTGCCATTTGATAAAGTCTGGCACAATGTCTTGTGATGAAATCGTGAATGCCAAATCTGGGTCTTGTCATCATAGATTTTGTGAAACAACAAAATCGTTTATGAATAAACTTGAATGTTTGGTTGAATGACTTTTTATTCAACAATCAGCTTGGTTTCAGTCATGCCACTGTGACATTTCACATATTGGTGTATTTCTTTGGTTTCACCAGTAATAGGCTTGGGATCTGAAGTGTCCTGCCAAACAACACTCTCACTGAAAATGTAGGAATAAACTTGAATCATTGTGTTTTAAGTTTAGAAAACTGTGTTAGGATGTTTTTGACAAGATGCAGGTAATAATTCAACCTATGATAATTAAAGAATTTACAACATCTTTTTGGTCTTATACTTACCCTATTTCTTTTTCTATAAATAAGCAAACATTGAACCACCATTTCAATAAAAGGTAACATACCACTATTAACTGCAGGGGCATATTAAGTCAATTAAAGGTTAAACACAAATACTCCCACAGATGTATTCAAGCAAAGCTGTCATATGAACCAATGATTGTAAGTCTAATAACTTGGATTTGTAACCCACACATACAAAGTTCCAACTTTAGGGTTTCGTTATTTAACCATATAATGTTCTTTTTCTTATCTTATTTTGAATTCCAGCAACAATTTCTTATCCAATTCGTTGCCATTTTAAGTTACAAAAAAGCCACAATACTGGTTTTGTGATTGGTGTCTATCAAACTTGATAAGGGACTCACTTTCCAAGTCAAGCAAATGATATTCCCATGTACGTGTTCAAAAGCGATAAGCAAGGGTTGTCCAAAATGTACTCTTGATAAAAAATGCCAGCAGGTCTTTTATGATAACTGAATGACATAGGGCATTTTTTGAAAATAATTAAGGTTCTACCGCATCTTTTGAATTTAGGTGTGCACTATGGTAAAATGTTTCCTAGCCAACCAGTAGACACATGCCTCGGACGTATCAAGATATATATAGAAAAGACTAATTGATAAGTTACAAACCATGCAATGAATGCTAAAGTACATCTGCATAAAAGCTGACGTTATGAAAGCAGAGTGTCTACAGAGGTATGACAGTATCTGCAACAGTGTTACCAAGGAGAAACTTAAAGCTCTAATAATTTCAGACATCATGCAACCAGCCAAATCTGGTTCTTTGATGATGAAGTAGGATAGATTTCAGTGAATTATGGACTCGGACAGGTTGCAGTTTGATCCAGTATTATTTCTTAGCGTGTTTACAAATAAAAGAATCGTTGGATAATATTCAACCAAGTTTGGAAACAAGCACTTTAAATAGAATGCTAGGTGGTATTGGGATGGGTGACCTTCTGACAATCGAATGACGTCCGGGTGGTGAATATGTTACTTGATCTCCGTGCGTGAACCAGGAGGTAACTGCACTGAGACCATCTAGGTTACTTCAGTCTATCAGTTGTTTTATATCGACTACTAATGATAAAATTGCCAGCAAGGAAGGACAAGGTAAAGCCAATGGCAAGACTGCGGTAAGAATATAATTTGCCAAGAAGCGCAGATTCTTGGCCAGTTTAAATCAGGCGCCAACCTTTCGAGAACCTCAAGAATCTTATCCAGTTTCAGGTGAAGTTATGACTTTGAATCTGCTCATGACTCCCACATAATGTGACATTAGAGCAAGGCTTTCAGAGCTTTCTTCGTGGGCTTCTCCAGCTTTCCCAACGTAAATTGCTGTGGCAACAAGTATGTTTCTTCTTTGCTGAAGAAACGCTCTGCACAGCCTCCGTTTCAAAAGAATGTTTCTTCTGATTATAATGCAAACAAAAATTCCGACAATAGAGAATTTGGAATCTCAACTTTCATTAGTTACATGTAAGCCGGGCTGCTCCAGTCAGACAAGAGTTCTACTGCTTGCTGCCTACACAGAAATCGCCCGATACCCTGACAATAAGTAAAAGGCAGTGCCTATTTGAAAAGATGTCTGGATGACGTGAGTTTTGTTGTTATTGTTGTTGTTGCCGTTAACTGTTAAGTTGTACCTTAACCTCCAACAAACTCTGTCTACGGACAAAATTTTCAGCTGTTCTTGTTCATTTGCAACTGCCGCTGGGCTGGTGCAATCCCATTCTGCCCCGATTCCGGATAAAAGCGCACTGTCCGTTGGCAGTTCCTCATTTGTGACCGTGCCATTAGAAACAGCCCATGAACCATGTACACTCTCTCCTTGGAAATAGGAAAACGCTATATACATACATATTGGATTCTAATGGATTATATACATGTATACGAGTAAGGTCAGTGCAAGTTCAGATCCTCGGCCCTCTGTCCTGTGAACAGAGGCGAAATGATAATGGGGTGTTCTGCGGAATTTTAGAATGGTTACAAAATGGGTGAATTTTTTACGTTTTCACCATGAAGGGCTGGTGGAGATGATGGGAAAAATCCTGAAAAGTTAAGTTATCCATGTAGGGTTCACTTAAATTTAGGCCCCTGAAGAAGAGTAGAATTCACAAGTCCAGTGAAACAAACATGTTTGATAATTTTTATTGATCCCAGTTGCATCTTGCAAGTGAATTGAGGACGGACTGAGCTGAGGACAGACGATCATGACGTATCATATTTCTACAAGTTTTTTTTTTTATCATACAATGCTAAAATATAAAAGATTTATATATATTTTGATGATAATTTTATATGCAACACAAATGGAAATATCCCCAGTGTATCTCTGTGGATCTCTGTACTTAATATCTGTAAAGAGTAAGGCAGTATCTGCTAACGTATCCATTTGTAGGAAGAATACTGAAAGAGGTATCTTGCAGTATTGTCTTACACAGATACGTAGCTACGATTTATTGTAAATCTAGTTTTCATGCTAATTTGCAAATGCAAGTTGGAATGTCACATGATCATTAGCCTGCAACAATTATGTGAAATGGCAGTCAAATGGGTATATTATATTTGGACCACAAAACTACTTTCTCACTTCTTCAACACCAAATTTATACCACTTAACGTAGTGGACCCTTAATAGAAAACAACTATTTCCACTATATTATTAACCTACAAAATTTGCTATATATTAAAAATCAGTATTATTGTATTACTTTCACCGAGCCACTTTTTCATTTTTGTCCTTCCTGGAATTATCATTTATAAATCTAAAACCACTCTATTTTCATTACTAAGAGATGTGATAATTACCTCCCTTTTCTGGAGACTAACAAAAGTATCAACAGATAATATGAAGATAGACATCAAAGGAATTTCTGGTCAGTTAAAAATGTGCAAAAGTATTAAATCTATATAAATCTGTCTTTATCAACGGTCAAGAAATTTTATGCCATGCTGCACTAGAAGTATTACGGGTCCTCTACATGTACCTTAACAAAGTGTTACCGACAAGTTTCTGTACACTTAAAGAGGAAAAACATGGTCTGAAGTACTAATCAGTATTTCAACAAACAAAAATTTATTCACAATAAAAATGTAAGTTAACTATTTCAACTGTCCAACTTTAGTTTACTGTATATATACAGTGGTCCCTCCCTTTGTAATGGTGGGTGGGGTAAACCAACTCCAGTGTAGAACTAAATTGACAGAAGGGATGCTGCCTTATTTGTAATCATGTCGGGCAGGTTGTAACAAGTTGCTAGAGGGTTTTACTGTTACTTTCAAGAGAAAAATTGAGTACGAATGACATGTAAAACTTGCGAGATGAGCTTCAATAAAGTTTAAAATGGCAAAATTCATACGAATTCAAAAAAGCTTAAAAAAATCAAATTTCATATCCTCCGATTTCGTCCTACTTTACATATGTTAAAAGAGTGTCCCTAAGGATGTTGAAAACGAAAAAAGTGTTTGTGTTGCAATTTGTTTTGGGTCTTCTCACAATTTGACTGGACTATATAATGATTCAACGAGATAATATATTATGCCGATGTACCTTTATAGCAGGTCGACTTGTCATTATTTTGAGTGCTAGCTTGTTGATATGGAGTAGTGTAAACATTATGTTGTGTCCAATCGATAATATATCGAGTCAAACAGTCATTAAATTGATTCAACGAGACAATATATTATGCCGATGAACCTTTATAGCAGGTCGACTTGTCATTATACTGAGTGCTAGCTTGCTGATATGGAGTCGTATAAACATTATATTATGTCCAATCTATAATACATTGGGTAAAACAGCCATTATATTGATTCAACAAGACAATATATTATGCCAATGTTACTGTATATCAAGTTAATTTGTTAATACATTGAGTGGCAGTTTTCTGATATGGAGTCGTGTAATCATTATATTATGTCCAATCATCATTATATCTTGCGAAACAGCTTTTACATTGATTCAACTGGACAATATATCGTGCCGATTTGACTCTATACCAAGTCGCCTTATTCATATATAAGGAAGTATTTTGAAGATATGGAGTCGTGCAAACCTTATATTATGTTCAATTGATAATATATCGAGTACAACAGTCATTATAATGATTCAACGAGACAATATGTAATGCCGATACAAATAGATACATGCCGTTCAATAGTGTAGACCTTTCAAACATGGACTCTCTCAGGTTTCCCGCTATTTCAGCCGGAAATGTAGTGTGAAGTTTGACCCGGTCAATCTTATTCTCTCAATATAATGACAAAACCACCCGATATATAAAGAAGTGTACACTTCATATAAATAGAGATTTGCGGCCAAGAACGAAGGTGGGGAACGGACGTCGGGGTTCGAAGTATAGGAAGGGGTTGTCTCAAACGTATTGAAACGTGATCAGATAAGTCAGATTCGCGAAATTCACGTGGAGCAAGTGCATTTTTTTGAGGCTACCTTAAACACTTTTTTTAATTGACAAAAGACGCACTTTAGGCAATTGGAAGTTCATAGGGAGCCTTAATTTTGATTTAGCTTGAAAAATTCGGATCCATTTTTACGATACTTTTCAAACTCTTTTAAAATGAACTTACCTACTCGCACAACGATAGTTACAATTTTTCTTTGGCAAGAAATTTCATTTGTGTTAAATTTTCGTTCTAGAGTTAAACCATCTCTAAAGGTTTCGCATAGTGACCAAAACAGCAAATATAAACTGATCAGTTGCATGATTTGAATGTCTTACTTTAGTTCAATATGAAGCCCAAATTCTTTCTTGAGGCCAACAAATAATTATGGTTCTATGTGTACCTTACATTAATGTTAATTCGGTCACTTGCATGGGATGTTTTGAATTGTAATTGCAATGAATTTTGAAATTCGTAGCTCGAATGCATTTTTGTCACTATCATAGGGTGGTAAACTTAAAGATGCTGTGTCTCTTTGACAGAAAACAAATGTCTGCAGCAATACTTTCGAGCTTCTTAGTTTTGTATGCTATATTATTCTTACTCATGGACCTGTTTTTTGTTGTCTTTCTTTTGCAGTACAGAATGTATAAATGTCTTTGATTTGTTTGTAATCTTCAGTTATGGAGGAAATAAAGAATTAATCAATCGAGTGAGACTGATACCACATGATGTGAGCCAACTTTTGACTGGGTTTCATGCTTTGACAAGGAAAAGAAAACGTCTAAACAAGTGCGTGCAAGTCTTTGACCGTTAAAATAAAGCAAAACAAAAAACGGTAAAAAAAATTAGACACAGTCCTCAAAAAATGATGTTCTTATTGTAAAAACAATAGAAGAGCACATATACTGTACTTGTGTGAGAATTGTTTTCACAAACCGGTAAACCCTTTACAAGGAATAGCATCCAACCCTTTTAACTTTACCCTACCTACACATGTAAGATGGACTTTGCAGGTTATTGAAAACTGCGATGACAATTAAATACTTGTGTGCATTTTCATGTAGTTGTTTTAATTCAGTAAGCGCACGTGTCTCTGGATGTAGGCCAGTGAAAATGTAAATACTGGGCGAACGTCACGCCTGTAACTCGTTCGGGTTTACCGTTCGTGAAAAGACCGCAGGGACCGTATTAACCAACCATTCTTAAGAACGTTCTTTGTTGTGATCTTCAAAATTTTCTGGCTGTGAATGTAACAGAACTTCTGATTGGCTAAACCAAATTGTTTAGCAAATCAGAACCAGAACTTTTGATTGGCTAAACCAAATAGTTTAGCAAATAAGAAGTTCTGTTACTTTCATATTCACAAAATTATGAAGAATAGGACTAAGAATGTTCTTAAGAATAATTGGTGAATATGGGCCCAGGTCTTATTCTGTAGACCAACAGTTGCAGAGCCTCCATCTAGATCGGAATCGGCCATAAGACAACGAAGGAGTGCTGTAACCTGGGATAAAATATTGCTAATCATAACGTATCTTTCGATGGTGATGTTTCTTGTCAGTCACAGCTCGTCAAAGAAACAAACCTTTATCTAAGTTACTTAGGAATAACCAGCTAAGAATCGTGCAATAATTTCATCACAAAACGATTCTAAAATTGATTAAATTTTCTGAATAACTTAAAGTTCCGCTGGTGAAAAATGCACTGAAAATGAATATTTAATCGATGAATTATTTGAGTTGTCAGACAGACAACCATTTTTTTTACTTGGCCTTGCATATAAAATACTTGACAGCTTTGAGACAACCCCTCATTGTACACCAAACCTCGACGTCCGTTCTTCGTCTTCGTTCTTGACCGCAAATCTCTAATAGGCCGTCACTCGATAAGTATGCACGGTGACTCAATACAATGTTGTATCTACTCAATATATCAACAAGGCGACTTGGTATAAAGTCAAATTGGCATGATACATTGTCCAGTGGAATCACTATAATAACTGTTTCACACGATATATTGATAATTGGACATAATATATGGATTACACGACTCCATATCAGCAAGCTACCACTCAATATATTGACAAGTCGACCTAGTACTAAGGTAAATCGGCATAATATATAGTCTCGTTGATTTAAATAAATGAATGCCTTACTCGATATATTATTACTGGACATAATATAAGGTTTACACGACTCCACATCTTGGAAATACCACCAAATATATTAACAAGGCAACTTTGTATAAAGTCAAATCGGCATGATATATTGTCAAGTTGAATCTATGTAAAAAACGGTTCGCAAGATATTTTGATGATTGCACGTAATATATGGTATACACGACTACATATCGGCAAGCTAGCACTCAGTATAATGACAAATCGATCTGCTATAAAGGTACATCGGCAAAATATAATGTCTTGTTGATTCAATATAATGACTGTTTGACTATATATAGTACTCACTGGACATAATATACGGTTTACACTACTCCATATCAGCAAGCTACCACTCAATATAGTGACAAGTCGACCTGATATAAAGGTACATCGGCATAATACAAGGTTTACCTGACTCCGTATCAGCAAACTAGCACGCAATATAATGACAAGCCGACCTGGTATAAAGGTTCATCGGCATAATGTAAGGTTTACCTGACACAATATCAGCAAGCTTGCACTCAATATAATGACAAGTCGACCTGATATAAAGGTACATCGGCATAATACAAGGTTTACCTGACTCCATATCAGCAAACTACCACACAATATATTGACAAGTCGACCTGGTATAAAGGTTCATCGGCATAATATATTGTCTTATTGAATCAATAAAAAGGTTTTACTAGACATATTAATGGTTGAACATTATATAAGGCTTGGACGGCTCCATATCTGCAAAGTTCCACTCAATATACTAACAAATGGACCTAGTATGAAGTCACATCGGCATAATATATTGTCTCGTGCAATCAGTATAATGACGGTTTACCTTAACAAATTCATAAATGCACACAATATAAAGATACTACAGCTGAATATACTGAATATTTGACATAATATATTGCTGTTTTGACAGGACAACATTAATTTAGTGCATATAAGACAGTCAAGGCTTTCCATAGGAAAACATGAATTACCTCATGTGTTACCGACACGCATTATTTTTTCAATTTGTATAACTACATACATCCTTTCACATATCGTGCTTATTGTATTGTATTTGTATTGGCTATAAATATGTGTATATTCAAATAAAGATTATAAGCATGCTAATTGCATTACACTGGATGTACGTAACTCGAAATTCGACGTGAGTTTCTGTTTTACAACATCGTATATCATTGGATATCGTTATGAAAACAATAACTGCCCATTCGGTTGAATGTAATCGTTTACAGTATTGTAATTTCCTGGTGAAAGTCAACCATCACAATAGACTGCATGGATTAGAAAACATTTTCATAATTCGAGGTTTTGATTTTGCATAGATTTTAACAAAAAAAAGTTGTTGTTTTTTTCTTTCGCACAGATTCATATTACTTTTCAGAAATATTTGATTTTTGCAAAAGAAATATTGCATAATTCAATCATTGGCAAAGAAAAAGTTAAGTTTTTGACAAACATATTAAAGGGAGATAATAAGACTGTTCAGCATACAATGTGTAACCCCCGTAGGAGAAAAGTGACGCATAAATTATCCCAATGATCAAAGCACTTTGGTATCAAAAGATCAATTCTTACAAGTTGTGCTTGTGGAAGATAATTATTATTTAAAGGTCTAAAAAATTGCATTTTGGACAGTTCAAGTTTAATATCCTGTCGGAAGTTGTATTTTCCTGTTAAATGTATTATATACGATACATTGTGCTCAGTGTAACATACAGATGTTATATTTTAAGAAAAAAGGTTTGACAGTTGGGAATCTGATTTACTGTACTTCGATACTTATTAAAATAGCGGGGCAATTACAAAAGGGAGTTCACTGTAGAAGTTGTTTCCAGAGGATTCGAAGGGTATGTAGGTCAAGATTTTTGCTATTACTCCTGTTTTATACAAATAATTTGTCGTGTAAAGGATGAATCGGGGAGAAAGATTGCGTCAAAGTACCGAGGGAGGTAATATATCAATATACAAAAGTACAGACACACCCTGTAAATTTGGATTTGAAAAACAGAGATGGACAGTGAATTTTTGTCGCCAAGGGTTTCCAATTATTTTGACGCATAGAAAAATCGAAACAATATAAAACCAATAGTATTAAAACAGCGATTACGTAATCGCTATTTAAAAAGTCACTCGAATGAACACATCGTCCGCTTAGCATCAAGTTCAGATAGTTGATTGTATTGTTCATATACATAATTATTTTTTTGAAATTTTGTTCGATGAATCATCGAAAATATTGATTTCAAAGCCAGCAAAAATGGCCGCCTTCGACTGAAAAAAATGTGTTGAAAAGCTAAAAAAAGATTGTGTATTCATGCCCGTTCTACCAAGTATCCGCAAAAGAAATTAACTCGTATTTACTGTCGTATTTGTACGTGATTTTTTCTCTCTATCATTTTCGAAAAGTGATTTAAGTGAGCAGCGAGTGCAATTATAAGGGTTGAGTGCAGATTTCGGGCGTTATGTTAAGCCATGTAATAAGGCAATTGCATTTTATATCTCGACGAAAACACAAAAATCTGCACTCAACCCTATATTAAGGCGCCTTTCAGAGTTGCTTTCTGGCCACTGTAACACAAAACGTGCAATCTGATCTATGATCTACACTGTCTGCTTGTGATTTTATTCTTTTAAACAAAACAGATATTGAAATTCCAATTTTGGTTCCTATATTCTAGACTGCTGGGTTTTATCTTGAAACTGCTGCATAGACAAAAACAGAATTTCGAGCTAATGAAAAAAAAAAACTTACTGGGGTTTCAATATTCTCACTGTCATAAAAAATCTCGGGTGGTCGGATAGAGTAGGACCAAGATTAGACACGTTTTAGGCAATATGATCTGAATCTTCACTGTCTTTAAATGTGCTGGTATTTGCGTTAGGCGGCCCACGGCCAGGCTAATTCGTGTTAATTGTTCTTGTCTTAACCTTTTACCAATCGACAAAATTTTGGACTAGTCCAAATTGTAAGCATTTGCAGACACCAAAATAAATGTGAATCGAAAATTGAAATTCAAAGGGTATAATAACATTGTTGGAAAAGGAGAAAATGCTGGTCACCAGCATTTTCTCCTTTTCTTACGATGTTTTCAAAGGGCGTCTTTTATAGAGTCGTGAAAACCAGGAATTATTTTGTTAAGAGTTAAAAGAATATTGGAGCCAGGTTTGTACCAAAGGGCTTTAAGTCATCTCCAAAAACTATTGAACCATGAGATGATCTCTTTGATATTGGTAAATTTTCTGCATGCCCAAGGACCAATCTATCTCATGATTAAGCCATTTGTTTAACCAAAATAGATTTTATGGATCTATAATTATGAGTGTGATGGTTTGCACAGGGTACCATGCCTTATGGAGATGCATTCTCCTAGAGCAAGACTCATGTCACATGAAATAGTTTGTCAAAGAAATTAATAAGCGAAAGAAATTGGTCAACAAAAGTCAAGGTCATTTTCTAATGATGTCTAAATGACTTCTTTATATTATGGTAAAAAACGCAAGATATCGACACAAAAGAATATTATCTTCCAGAGTGACATTAACCGTTTATTCCGCGGGATCAACAGCGGATTAATCTTCTGCGAAATAAGGTTTCCACAAAACACTTCAGCTGACTGTGTAGTCACAAGATCGGATAATACAGAACGTGCATTCTGATTTTTTATCAAAATACTCCGTAATGTTAGGTAAGTCAGTCAGGTCAAAAGAACTATTTCAGTTGCAAAGTTTTGGCCTTTATGTTCAGATTAAAAGACATTTTTCGCTCGATCTGAAGGTTGAAGGGTGAATCTAGACAGCCTATAAACAGTAAGCGCCTCGCAGAATCATTTCCAGTCGATAAACCGGAATAAGAAAACCGCTTTATTTTTTTCATACCGTAGAAGACAACAAAATCTTTTGTGGCCAGTGAAGATTAGGATAAGACTACATAGAACGTGCAGTCTGATCTCTAATCTGCTCAGATAGATTATGAGGTAACTGTGTCTTAAACCAGTATAGGAAAATTTAATGTATTGCTAACATGTAAGAAAATGCAATATATTGATTCAGTAGTGAAAAAGTTAACCTTTCATCGTCATTGAAAGGAAGGCTTCCACGGATTGTTAAGGTCGAGACTGCACAGGACTAGCTATCTGATCTTAAACCTATATACCATTGCTTATTAAGCTAAATTTACAGTATATAATACATGAATTATCCCATAGGCTACTAAGCGCTGCCCAAAAACCTTTTGCTACCTGTGTACATCAAGATCAGAACGTGTGGTCTAACCTTGATCTAGAGTGTTTTGATAAGGGTATACATGTATCATCCCCATCCAAAACAAAAACAAAAAAAACAGAGATATAGGACCAATATTCTTCACAGTCTTCTAGTTCTTTTTCTCTTTCTAAAAGTTTCTGAATACCAAAGTGAGGCAATTCTAATCTGCAAACTTTAGTAAATCACAAATTTTGTGACTTTGTAACAAATAAAAAACAGTTGATGTTCCAGATTCAAGCAGTAAATAATAAAGAGTCAGGGCCAGTCTCCCATTCGTGTTCTATTAGTCTGATCTTAATTTGTGTCATTTACAAACTGCTTTGCCAGTGGCCAACGGTGTCAAAAAGGCCTTCAATAATTCTTATTGACTATTATTTTTTTTTTGAGGTGAAAGTGTTTGTTTCTCATATGATGTGATGAAAGATGATTTCATGTATCTCCATCACATAATTATAAAAAAAAAAAAGCCGGCTGAATCCTGACAGATATACACTGAAACGAACTTCTAAACGGCCACGTTTAAGCTGTAATTTCCCATTGGCGTTTTTTCGCGTCCGCTGCCTATAAAAGGGGCGGGTTATTTGGTTTCATTTTTTGCAGAATAATTGACCAGTCTGAAAACATACCTGAGCCAAATTCTGAAGAGATTTCATTCAATTTTATCGCGGCAGAAACTTATTCGTCGTCCATTCACTCAACATTGTAAATTGAAATATCAATTTTTGAAAACTTCATGCTTGTGTTTTCGGATAAGATTTCTTTCACAGAGAATAATTTTCATGTTTTTCTTATTGCTTACAGAAGTTCAGTATTTTATGCTTCTCTTTTTTAAACTGCTTTGGCTTGTAGACACCACGCATGCGCAAGCAACTAGTTTTCTTTTTTTCGAAAAAGGGAGTTCTTCTGTTGGCAAAATCGGGAATCTTTTCACCACAATGCTATGGTTGACGTCCAGATATACGTCACAAGTTGTTTTCATTAACATTTTTAATACTTGCTCCAATTTATAGGAGAAACAAAAGTGGCCGTTTAGAAATTCGTTTCAGTGTATACATGCACAGAAACCAGCATTCTGTACAATAATCCTATCCATGTTATATATATGAAAGGAAACGGCTGTTAGACTGTAATTACATTCTCGTCAGCTCCCTCTTGAGGTTGGTCTTTTCTTCATTTGTAATTACGCACGCTCTCCAAGGAAATGTTCATTTAGCGTAAGTGGGAACCAGTCAAGGTTGTTCTGGCGCGAATGTCCCGATATATAAAACTGTCTTTCTGGTTCATTTGTGACACCACTTTCAGGGACGACTCTCTTACTAAATATCCAGCTAAGCTCTCTGAGAAGTATTTAAAGGATCTGCAAAAAGTTTCGACACATGTCAGTCTGCGCAGTCCGCGCTGGTTGACATGGGTCGAATTTTTTTGCTTATCGTCATTTTTCTGCGTGTCGAAGAACCTGTCTACTTATGTGGTGCCTTGTGCAATACAATACATTTAAGGCGATACATTAAACCCCTTTTTGTCAGGGCACGCCTCCTTGCTTCCAAGGTGATGATGGTAGGTACTAGCACTAACATTTCGATGGTTTATCTCAGAGTATGACACGCTTCTAAGCGCATGTTATATAAAATCAATATATATATGTTATATTTACCCTATCGGCAGCTTGTAACAAGCTGTAGTTACGAGGTTTTAGCAGTAAACCGACGATATGCTGTTTTAGAATGTTAGCCTATTGTTTGAACCTTTCGATATTTTAAAACTTTCAGCATGTCCATTAACCATTTTACCCCACGATTCATTTCAGTGGGTTGCTAGACAAGATGAGTCTTATAGATCCATGATTATAACTATCACTCATATGGTATAATTAAAGGGATGCTTTAAGCCCCCTTTTGCAAGAGTAAAAGGTGCTCAATGAATCTCTGTGATGCAAGATACAAAGCAAGCCATCACATGACCATGGATCCATAAAATACGTCTTGTATCATGAGGTAAGCTGGTCCTTGGACATACAGGATATTGGACAATAGGGTAAAGTTTCGGCTAAGGTTAGCCTGTGCGGACTGCACAGACCGACCTCGATCGATAGTTTTCGCAGATTTATTAAGCCCCTTCTTCACAGAGCATGGCTCATATATCAGGTCTCAAAGGCTGATGAATATCGTCAATCTACATGTCTCAAAGTCGTCTGCCTCAATTTACTTCACAGGGTAATATTTACTAACGAGGGATTGTTACTGTAGTGTGAAATTCATTCAAAGAAACGTATCGTTGCCTAGCAACGGCAAAGCTAATAAGTATTTCATACTAAGTTGGTATAATTAATACACCAACCCAAGCTTAAAGTCCACTCAAGGACTTCAATTAAGAAGAATACTTGACTGAGGTCAAAATAGAGACAGAGGGCAATCATAGATTAGTGTATAGAGCGCTATGAAAAGAAGAAGGACAAGAAAAAAATAAAAACGCCACTGAAAACGATACGAAACATTGAAAATAGCAGCTAAATCAGGACAAGCATTTGCGTGAAACTTGTTGATCTAATTTTAAACTAAATTGCTGTGTGGTGAAATTATATATAACAGTAGAAACTAACAAATTGGATTTCAAACGACATCATTAAACCTATTAACCCTTTGCCAAACAATCCCAGGTTTTTTCTGGCCAAAACATTGAAAACATTGGGGGAAAACGAGAAAATGCTTGTAACCCCATTTTCTCCTTTTCCCACAATGTTTTCTACCCAACTGGAAGCAAATTTTATTTTTTGACTTGCGTTTGTTTGTTGTCTACAAGTGCTTTTAATTTGGACCAGTCTAGAATTTAGTTGTTTGGGAGAGGGTTAAGGCGGGGGGCACAGGCCACCGTGGCTTTGTACAGTCACATGTTTGACGGCCTAAAAAGAGATCTTTTGAAAACATTTCTATTTTTTTAAAAAGGAGAAAATGTTTGTTACCAGTTCCTTCTTCTGTTCCCACATTGTTTTCTTCCCTTTTACACAAAACATCCTCATTAGATCCAAAACTGATTTGACATTTGTGAACTCCATAAAATTGAACGAGTCCAGAGTTAGGTAATTTGGTAAGGGGTTAAAGGTGGGTATTTAGAATTCTTACATCAAACCAACTTACAAAAAAATATATATCACTAAAATTTATATGAAAAAATAATACAAATCATCAATAATTAACACTCATAAAATAACAAAAAATAAAAAAAATGATGTTGTTCCCTTAAAAGACTACGTAGCCTCTTAAGGCATTTTTTGATTTCGCGCCAAAAATCAATAAAGCATTGTGGGAATGTCAAGTGACTGGCACGTGACTAATAAGGCTTAAATTCCCTTACATATCAAACATGTAATAATTATTTTCCATAATGTCTTCTTCGGACGTTATGTTTTAAACTTCGTCTGTGTATTCCTGTATAGTCAAAAGTTAAAGTCAAATCCTTTATTTGGCGAAAAACATTGTGTTTTATTGCCTGATGCAAAGGCAGAACATGAATATGCATGGTATATTATCAATAGACCATCTGCCAATTACCGTTACTGACGCGTCACCACGAGTTACTTCCCTTTCCAGCGGACAATCTTTCCCAATCCTGTATATACCCGAATAGTGAAAGGGTCATGTGTTTTACATAGAATACACCCTAAACAAGATAAATAAGACAAAAACCCTAAAATGGCTGTACCGGTAGTTTTATCAATTATCTTTTTCGAAGACACACACAAAAAAGAACTGTTGTTTTATCAATTTTTCGGTAGACTTCTGAGAGTAAAGCGGTATCATAAGCGTTGTATGCTGCCGGGCGTGTTGATAGAGCTTTTTGTATGCAGACTACATTAACCCTTAGGCTGCCAAGCCTGACTCGATTACCTTTTGCAGACAATATAGGTTCAGATCACACCAGGAAGAACATAACAGATTTTAACAATTCCAAACCTTTTCAAGTGATGCAAGTAATACTAAACGGGATAACACTTATTAGTGTCACCTTTGTGTGTTAGTCGGTGCCTAAAAAGAACATCACGGCTTTTCATATAGATCACCCACTTTGACGGTGAAATACCGAGATCAAACGAACACCCAGCTAACCCTTTACTAACTTTGCAATGAAAAAACGTATTCGCTTTCTGAAAATAAATCTCTAACATCTTTTTTTCTAGAAGGAATTGAAGGTTTGAAATTGGAATTAAACTATGTTATAACGATAGTCAACTTATCATAACGTAGTTCAAACAGGAACATGACATTTTTTTTGAAGGATAGAAAACATTGTGGGAAAGGGAGAAAATGCTCGTTACCAGCATTTTCTCCTTTTTCCACAATATTTTTGAAAAAAACTTTTTCTGGGGGGGTGTCAAAAGTAGGGATTGTATGGTAATGGGATAATGTCCCAGTTTTTTTGTTAGTAGACTGTCTCTGTATTTTAGTTTTAGCAGATACTGGGACGATTTTTTTTGGAAAAATTATCACATTAATTATTTAAATAAATCAAACCACAGATTCCTGGACTTGGAGCCTGTAAGTTACAAACTCAGCTACGGAATTTGCCAAACATTGTTTGAATAATCAGACATAAAAATAGGAAAGGTCTATTGCAGTTACATTAATGTTATCAACCCCACCCCATTTTTTACAACACTGAAACTTTCATTAACTCTTCACGAAGCAAAACTTTCAGACTTTCCCAAATTGTAAGCCTATACCGATAACAATTTGAATGTGTCTAAAAAAAGAATTTTTCTGTAGGAAGGATAGCAAAGATAAAGGAGAAAAGGTTGGTTACTAGAACTTTATCCCTTTTCAACAACATTTTTAAAAGCTAATTTTGTGAGGGTCGTAAAAAGCTTGGGTTATGCGGTATATGGTTTTAAATAGTTACGCTGAATGTTTTCACCCGACAACAACACTTTGGATTCGTTCAGATACATAGCATAAGGAGAAGATAGAATAAACGTGGGTCAAATGGTTGTAATTGTCTTTGAAAAGATTTAAAAAAAAAAAAAAAAAACTATTGTTGAAAAAAAGGAGAAAATGCTTGTTGCAAGCCCTTCCTTTTTTCCCAAATATTTCCTCTCACACTTTGTAAAATTTATTTTTCACAGATGTTTCTGAACTACATATTGCTTACTTTTTGTTTCGTTTTTTGAGGGGGGGGGGGGGGTGTTAAGGTTGAGGAAGTGAGACAAAATAACAGAAAGTGGGACAAATCAGCATGTATGGCCCCTTTTTTTCCGGGTGCCTCGAAATACTTTGGTAAAAGGCTAAAATAGCTTTCCAGTGTCTTTAGAAAGACAGGGACAGTCCATTTACTCACATTAAAGCACTATTATCAAACATCCTTGTTGCACTTTCAGGCAAGTACCTATTGACGAATAACTTCATATTATATAGATCATGAACGAAAGAAACGTGGCTTCAGATCAAATTTCAGACCTTCCATAACTTCTTCACAAAATATTTATCAAGCTTCATTTTGAGTATTTAAAAATATGTATCTAATGAAGTCTTACTAAAAAAAAATGGGTGAAGGGATAACTCGGTGTTCCTTTGATCTCGGTATCGCACTGCAGGGTGGGCGACCTATAGAACAGCTGTAATATATTGCTTCTTAGAGATTAACACACACTTGTCACATTTAATTGACCATTCTTATCTTTTGTTTCATATTAATCTACCCCTTTGGTGATCATTAATGGACAGGATTATAAATTTTATACAGGTTTCAGAGGGTAAGTTGGTCCTTAGTCTCTACATTACGGAATCCTGTTTCCGCCATCCACTTTTCGACCTACGAGGAACTCGAAAAGTAGAAATTAGGCACACTTACTTCCATTTTTCTAGCAAAAAAGTTACCTCAAAAAGTCGAAAAGTTGAAGTTTTTGACCTGACAATTGTCATAAAACTTTCCACTTTTCGACTTCACGTTTGTCTAGAAAAGTAGAAATTAGGAAGCGCTAACTTCCACTTTTCGCCTTAATATGCTTAAAATATGGTTAAACGTACACCGAATAAGTCTGATGTCAGCCATAATACGGCAACTCCCTAATTTTCATTTTAAACCCGCCCTTATCGCATTGCTACGTCCACCAGGCTTTAACGGTGTACACATTATTAGATGTATTGAAATCATGTGGCCTGCAACACGCGAAAAGGGGCATACGGACATTTGCGGAAAGTGTCGCTTCACATCAGCCCTCGCAGTTCGACACTTTCCGTTTTATGTAATTTTCAATTTAGCGCAAGTCTACTGTGGCACAAAATCTAATGTGGTCTTAAAGTGCCGTGTCGGATCAGCCTGTACGATCTGCGCAGGCTGATCCGAGACGACACATTATGGAAATGTCGGAATGCCCTTTTTCGCATATTGCAAGCCATATATAGTTGATACTTTGGACACTGATTAGTCTTTAATGGACCCATTTCACCGAAAATTTTTTCCTGAAAATTGAGTTGTGATCTCAAAATGTGGTTTGATCGCCGCTGATCGCAAGTAATCGGCGGTTGAACGCACCTTGGTCTTCTGTAGTCGCACAAGGTTGAGGGAAAGTATTCCCCCCCCCCCACAAAAAAAAAGATCGAAACTAGGTTTTTGACATGTCAAAAAACTAAGCTGCGACATGCGATCTGGAAAATCGCAGATAGATTGCCGAAAGATCATCCGTTAAACCTTTTTTTAAGGGATCTTATCCAACTCGGATTTACTTTGAGAAAACCAGCTATAGGCGAAAAGTTTCAACATGGCGCAATTCCTGCAGTCTGACCAGATCGAGATGGTCCCTTTTCATGTGACGAGTTGCATATCATGAAATAATAGTACTAGACATTACTCAACCGAAATACCAACGCGGCAGATTCGGGGAGGTCATATTGATGTTAAGGGATGCGGTCAAAACGTACCCAAACCAAAACGTACCCAAAAAATACATGTAAGTCAAAACGTACCCAAAAGTTAAGTCAAAACGTACCCAAAATTTAAGTCAAAACGTACCCAAAGTAAAATTTTGATTGAAATAATTTCAGTGTAAGTTATAGATTAAAAATTTCATGTATCTTACCTTTTAAGGATGTTTTAACTCCAAACTCACTTTATATCCTTTTAATTCTTTAAAAATGATGCATGGTTTCAATCCTACGTTACATTCAATTATGGGTGATGTGTTTATGTCACGACTAATCAGGTGTAACAAACTAGTTGTCATTAACATTTTTATTTTCATAAAAGATTATTTACAAACATTTACAAGTACACATTGCTGCATAGTATGAATCATATTCGTCCTGCCCCTGGCCCTTTTCAAAGTTAACAAAAAATAAGTTAGATCTAGTCAATTTAAGTTTAAAATGAAAGTGTTAAATGATATTAGGTTGAACATTTTTTTTCAACTACAAAAAGCACAGGTTACCTTTCATTACACAATCTGTAGCATTTACAATCCTTCTGAAAAATAGCTTTTAAAAACATTGTTACAACTTCCTACCGTTTCTCATAATGTTTTTTTTACCCTTCGAAGCCTTATATAATAATGGTTGTTTGCAAATATTTTCAATCTGGAAGAGTCCAAGATTTTATCGATTGGTAAAGAGTTAAGTTTACAAAATTTTCAGTGCAGAATACATCTTATAATTTGCCATCTAAAAAAATGTTAATATTTTAATTAACTGAAAAATTGTGTAAATATTTAAATACTTGTAATGATAAGAAGGTGTAACTGAGGCACTGCTCGAAGACAACAAAATCTTTTACTTGTCCATGTTTAGGGAATTTCCTGAAGATAAAAATGTTACAAAGAAGAACTTCCAAAGGGAAGACAAGGAAAATATGAGAAAAATTTCTGTCAGAGCATTTAATGAATATAAAAAAAATCAACCCTTCAGTTTTTCATCTGAAGCAAACTGTCTCTAAAATCATCAATATTTTTTACAAAGCATTCAAATATATAACAGGCAATATACAACGAAGTACAGTAAATCAGATTCCCAACTGTCAAACCTTTTTTCTTAAAATATAACATCTGTATGTTACACTGAGCACAATGTATCGTATATAATACATTTAACAGGAAAATACAACTTCCGACAGGATATTAAACTTGAACTGTCCAAAATGCAATTTTTTAGACCTTTAAATAATAATTATCTTCCACAAGCACAACTTGTAAGAATTGATCTTTTGATACCAAAGTGCTTTGATCATTGGGATAATTTATGCGTCACTTTTCTCCTACGGGGGTTACACATTGTATGCTGAACAGTCTTATTATCTCCCTTTAATATGTTTGTCAAAAACTTAACTTTTTCTTTGCCAATGATTGAATTATGCAATATTTCTTTTGCAAAAATCAAATATTTCTGAAAAGTAATATGAATCTGTGCGAAAGAAAAAAACAACAACTTTTTTTTGTTAAAATCTATGCAAAATCAAAACCTCGAATTATAAAAATGTTTTCTAATCCATGCAGTCTATTGTGATGGTTGACTTTCACCAGGAAATTACAATACTGTAAACGATTACATTCAACCGAATGGGCAGTTATTGTTTTCATAACGATATCCAATGATATACGATGTTGTAAAACAGAAACTCACGTCGAATTTCGAGTTACGTACATCCAGTGTAATGCAATTAGCATGCTTATAATCTTTATTTGAATATACACATATTTATAGCCAATACAAATACAATACAATAAGCACGATATGTGAAAGGATGTATGTAGTTATACAAATTGAAAAAATAATGCGTGTCGGTAACACATGAGGTAATTCATGTTTTCCTATGGAAAGCCTTGACTGTCTTATATGCACTGAATTAATGTTGTCCTGTCAAAACAGCAATATATTATGTCAAATATTCAGTATATTCAGCTGTAGTATCTTTATATTGTGTGCATTTATGAATTTGTTAAGGTAAACCGTCATTATACTGATTGCACGAGACAATATATTATGCCGATGTGACTTCATACTAGGTCCATTTGTTAATATATTGAGTGGAACTTTGCAGATATGGAGCCGTCCAAGCCTTATATAATGTTCAACCATTAATATGTCTAGTAAAACCTTTTTATTGATTCAATAAGACAATATATTATGCCGATGAACCTTTATACCAGGTCGACTTGTCAATATATTGTGTGGTAGTTTGCTGATATGGAGTCAGGTAAACCTTGTATTATGCCGATGTACCTTTATATCAGGTCGACTTGTCATTATATTGAGTGCAAGCTTGCTGATATTGTGTCAGGTAAACCTTACATTATGCCGATGAACCTTTATACCAGGTCGGCTTGTCATTATATTGCGTGCTAGTTTGCTGATACGGAGTCAGGTAAACCTTGTATTATGCCGATGTACCTTTATATCAGGTCGACTTGTCACTATATTGAGTGGTAGCTTGCTGATATGGAGTAGTGTAAACCGTATATTATGTCCAGTGAGTACTATATATAGTCAAACAGTCATTATATTGAATCAACAAGACATTATATTTTGCCGATGTACCTTTATAGCAGATCGATTTGTCATTATACTGAGTGCTAGCTTGCCGATATGTAGTCGTGTATACCATATATTACGTGCAATCATCAAAATATCTTGCGAACCGTTTTTTACATAGATTCAACTTGACAATATATCATGCCGATTTGACTTTATACAAAGTTGCCTTGTTAATATTTTTGGTGGTATTTCCAAGATGTGGAGTCGTGTAAACCTTATATTATGTCCAGTAATAATATATCGAGTAAGGCATTCATTTATTTAAATCAACGAGACTATATATTATGCCGATTTACCTTAGTACTAGGTCGACTTGTCAATATATTGAGTGGTAGCTTGCTGATATGGAGTCGTGTAACCCATATATTATGTCCAATTATCAATATATCGTGTGAAACAGTTATTATAGTGATTCCACTGGACAATGTATCATGCCAATTTGACTTTATACCAAGTCGCCTTGTTGATATATTGAGTAGATACAACATTGTATTGAGTCACCGTGCATACTTATCGAGTGACGGCCTATTAGAGATTTGCGGTCAAGAACGAAGACGGAGAACGGACGTCGAGGTTTGGTGTACAATGAGGGGTTGTCTCAAAGCTGTCAAGTATTTTATATGCAAGGCCAAGTAAAAAAAATGGTTGTCTGTCTGACAACTCAAATAATTCATCGATTAAATATTCATTTTCAGTGCATTTTTCACCAGCGGAACTTTAAGTTATTCAGAAAATTTAATCAATTTTAGAATCGTTTTGTGATGAAATTATTGCACGATTCTTAGCTGGTTATTCCTAAGTAACTTAGATAAAGGTTTGTTTCTTTGACGAGCTGTGACTGACAAGAAACATCACCATCGAAAGATACGTTATGATTAGCAATATTTTATCCCAGGTTACAGCACTCCTTCGTTGTCTTATGGCCGATTCCGATCTAGATGGAGGCTCTGCAACTGTTGGTCTACAGAATAAGACCTGGGCCCATATTCACCAATTATTCTTAAGAACATTCTTAGTCCTATTCTTCATAATTTTGTGAATATGAAAGTAACAGAACTTCTTATTTGCTAAACTATTTGGTTTAGCCAATCAAAAGTTCTGGTTCTGATTTGCTAAACAATTTGGTTTAGCCAATCAGAAGTTCTGTTACATTCACAGCCAGAAAATTTTGAAGATCACAACAAAGAACGTTCTTAAGAATGGTTGGTTAATACGGTCCCTGCGGTCTTTTCACGAACGGTAAACCCGAACGAGTTACAGGCGTGACGTTCGCCCAGTATTTACATTTTCACTGGCCTACATCCAGAGACACGTGCGCTTACTGAATTAAAACAACTACATGAAAATGCACACAAGTATTTAATTGTCATCGCAGTTTTCAATAACCTGCAAAGTCCATCTTACATGTGTAGGTAGGGTAAAGTTAAAAGGGTTGGATGCTATTCCTTGTAAAGGGTTTACCGGTTTGTGAAAACAATTCTCACACAAGTACAGTATATGTGCTCTTCTATTGTTTTTACAATAAGAACATCATTTTTTGAGGACTGTGTCTAATTTTTTTTACCGTTTTTTGTTTTGCTTTATTTTAACGGTCAAAGACTTGCACGCACTTGTTTAGACGTTTTCTTTTCCTTGTCAAAGCATGAAACCCAGTCAAAAGTTGGCTCACATCATGTGGTATCAGTCTCACTCGATTGATTAATTCTTTATTTCCTCCATAACTGAAGATTACAAACAAATCAAAGACATTTATACATTCTGTACTGCAAAAGAAAGACAACAAAAAACAGGTCCATGAGTAAGAATAATATAGCATACAAAACTAAGAAGCTCGAAAGTATTGCTGCAGACATTTGTTTTCTGTCAAAGAGACACAGCATCTTTAAGTTTACCACCCTATGATAGTGACAAAAATGCATTCGAGCTACGAATTTCAAAATTCATTGCAATTACAATTCAAAACATCCCATGCAAGTGACCGAATTAACATTAATGTAAGGTACACATAGAACCATAATTATTTGTTGGCCTCAAGAAAGAATTTGGGCTTCATATTGAACTAAAGTAAGACATTCAAATCATGCAACTGATCAGTTTATATTTGCTGTTTTGGTCACTATGCGAAACCTTTAGAGATGGTTTAACTCTAGAACGAAAATTTAACACAAATGAAATTTCTTGCCAAAGAAAAATTGTAACTATCGTTGTGCGAGTAGGTAAGTTCATTTTAAAAGAGTTTGAAAATTATCGTAAAAATGGATCCGAATTTTTCAAGCTAAATCAAAATTAAGGCTCCCTATGAACTTCCAATTGCCTAAAGTGCGTCTTTTGTCAATTAAAAAAAGTGTTTAAGGTAGCCTCAAAAAAATGCACTTGCTCCACGTGAATTTCGCGAATCTGACTTATCTGATCACGTTTCAATACGTTTGAGACAACCCCTTCCTATACTTCGAACCCCGACGTCCGTTCCCCACCTTCGTTCTTGGCCGCAAATCTCTATTTATATGAAGTGTACACTTCTTTATATATCGGGTGGTTTTGTCATTATATTGAGAGAATAAGATTGACCGGGTCAAACTTCACACTACATTTCCGGCTGAAATAGCGGGAAACCTGAGAGAGTCCATGTTTGAAAGGTCTACACTATTGAACGGCATGTATCTATTTGTATCGGCATTACATATTGTCTCGTTGAATCATTATAATGACTGTTGTACTCGATATATTATCAATTGAACATAATATAAGGTTTGCACGACTCCATATTTTCAAAATACTTCCTTATATATGAATAAGGCGACTTGGTATAGAGTCAAATCGGCACGATATATTGTCCAGTTGAATCAATGTAAAAGCTGTTTCGCAAGATATAATGATGATTGGACATAATATAATGATTACACGACTCCATATCAGAAAACTGCCACTCAATGTATTAACAAATTAACTTGATATACAGTAACATTGGCATAATATATTGTCTTGTTGAATCAATATAATGGCTGTTTTACCCAATGTATTATAGATTGGACATAATATAATGTTTATACGACTCCATATCAGCAAGCTAGCACTCAGTATAATGACAAGTCGACCTGCTATAAAGGTTCATCGGCATAATATATTGTCTCGTTGAATCAATTTAATGACTGTTTGACTCGATATATTATCGATTGGACACAACATAATGTTTACACTACTCCATATCAACAAGCTAGCACTCAAAATAATGACAAGTCGACCTGCTATAAAGGTACATCGGCATAATATATTATCTCGTTGAATCATTATATAGTCCAGTCAAATTGTGAGAAGACCCAAAACAAATTGCAACACAAACACTTTTTTCGTTTTCAACATCCTTAGGGACACTCTTTTAACATATGTAAAGTAGGACGAAATCGGAGGATATGAAATTTGATTTTTTTAAGCTTTTTTGAATTCGTATGAATTTTGCCATTTTAAACTTTATTGAAGCTCATCTCGCAAGTTTTACATGTCATTCGTACTCAATTTTTCTCTTGAAAGTAACAGTAAAACCCTCTAGCAACTTGTTACAACCTGCCCGACATGATTACAAATAAGGCAGCATCCCTTCTGTCAATTTAGTTCTACACTGGAGTTGGTTTACCCCACCCACCATTACAAAGGGAGGGACCACTGTATATATACAGTAAACTAAAGTTGGACAGTTGAAATAGTTAACTTACATTTTTATTGTGAATAAATTTTTGTTTGTTGAAATACTGATTAGTACTTCAGACCATGTTTTTCCTCTTTAAGTGTACAGAAACTTGTCGGTAACACTTTGTTAAGGTACATGTAGAGGACCCGTAATACTTCTAGTGCAGCATGGCATAAAATTTCTTGACCGTTGATAAAGACAGATTTATATAGATTTAATACTTTTGCACATTTTTAACTGACCAGAAATTCCTTTGATGTCTATCTTCATATTATCTGTTGATACTTTTGTTAGTCTCCAGAAAAGGGAGGTAATTATCACATCTCTTAGTAATGAAAATAGAGTGGTTTTAGATTTATAAATGATAATTCCAGGAAGGACAAAAATGAAAAAGTGGCTCGGTGAAAGTAATACAATAATACTGATTTTTAATATATAGCAAATTTTGTAGGTTAATAATATAGTGGAAATAGTTGTTTTCTATTAAGGGTCCACTACGTTAAGTGGTATAAATTTGGTGTTGAAGAAGTGAGAAAGTAGTTTTGTGGTCCAAATATAATATACCCATTTGACTGCCATTTCACATAATTGTTGCAGGCTAATGATCATGTGACATTCCAACTTGCATTTGCAAATTAGCATGAAAACTAGATTTACAATAAATCGTAGCTACGTATCTGTGTAAGACAATACTGCAAGATACCTCTTTCAGTATTCTTCCTACAAATGGATACGTTAGCAGATACTGCCTTACTCTTTACAGATATTAAGTACAGAGATCCACAGAGATACACTGGGGATATTTCCATTTGTGTTGCATATAAAATTATCATCAAAATATATATAAATCTTTTATATTTTAGCATTGTATGATAAAAAAAAAAACTTGTAGAAATATGATACGTCATGATCGTCTGTCCTCAGCTCAGTCCGTCCTCAATTCACTTGCAAGATGCAACTGGGATCAATAAAAATTATCAAACATGTTTGTTTCACTGGACTTGTGAATTCTACTCTTCTTCAGGGGCCTAAATTTAAGTGAACCCTACATGGATAACTTAACTTTTCAGGATTTTTCCCATCATCTCCACCAGCCCTTCATGGTGAAAACGTAAAAAATTCACCCATTTTGTAACCATTCTAAAATTCCGCAGAACACCCCATTATCATTTCGCCTCTGTTCACAGGACAGAGGGCCGAGGATCTGAACTTGCACTGACCTTACTCGTATACATGTATATAATCCATTAGAATCCAATATGTATGTATATAGCGTTTTCCTATTTCCAAGGAGAGAGTGTACATGGTTCATGGGCTGTTTCTAATGGCACGGTCACAAATGAGGAACTGCCAACGGACAGTGCGCTTTTATCCGGAATCGGGGCAGAATGGGATTGCACCAGCCCAGCGGCAGTTGCAAATGAACAAGAACAGCTGAAAATTTTGTCCGTAGACAGAGTTTGTTGGAGGTTAAGGTACAACTTAACAGTTAACGGCAACAACAACAATAACAACAAAACTCACGTCATCCAGACATCTTTTCAAATAGGCACTGCCTTTTACTTATTGTCAGGGTATCGGGCGATTTCTGTGTAGGCAGCAAGCAGTAGAACTCTTGTCTGACTGGAGCAGCCCGGCTTACATGTAACTAATGAAAGTTGAGATTCCAAATTCTCTATTGTCGGAATTTTTGTTTGCATTATAATCAGAAGAAACATTCTTTTGAAACGGAGGCTGTGCAGAGCGTTTCTTCAGCAAAGAAGAAACATACTTGTTGCCACAGCAATTTACGTTGGGAAAGCTGGAGAAGCCCACGAAGAAAGCTCTGAAAGCCTTGCTCTAATGTCACATTATGTGGGAGTCATGAGCAGATTCCAAGTCATAACTTCACCTGAAACTGGATAAGATTCTTGAGGTTCTCGAAAGGTTGGCGCCTGATTTAAACTGGCCAAGAATCTGCGCTTCTTGGCAAATTATATTCTTACCGCAGTCTTGCCATTGGCTTTACCTTGTCCTTCCTTGCTGGCAATTTTATCATTAGTAGTCGATATAAAACAACTGATAGACTGAAGTAACCTAGATGGTCTCAGTGCAGTTACCTCCTGGTTCACGCACGGAGATCAAGTAACATATTCACCACCCGGACGTCATT
The DNA here is from genome assembly GCA_943736015.1 of Tridacna crocea. Lineage (NCBI taxonomy): Eukaryota > Metazoa > Mollusca > Bivalvia > Cardiida > Cardiidae > Tridacna > Tridacna crocea. Next base: position 30,543,809 of record OX031070.1, read on the forward strand.
CGATTGTCAGAAGGTCACCCATCCCAATACCACCTAGCATTCTAAAGTGCTTGTTTCCAAACTTGGTTATCAAATCTAATTGGCAAAAGAGAAAAGTATAATGTACATTTGGAAAAAGATATAAATGTATATAAATGAGCGTATTGATAATCTAAAAATAGAACATGTCCCCCTTTGGTGTTAACCTGGGCCGTAGTAAATCTCTAATTTCTCGTGTTGTTGGATGGTTTTTGACTACTAGGGTTTTATAAATGCACGTTAAAATGCTTTGGGAGTATAAGGATGATTTTTTTTTTTCATTTTTGTAAAATTTTTGTCCCAAAATCTGAAGGGCCACCTTTAAAGGGGGGGGGGGGGGCTTTTCATGTTTCTTTTTTTTTAACTCTTTACCAAACGACGAAATTTTAGACTAGTCCCAATTGGAAGCATTTACAGACGACAAACTTAAATAATGTGACTCAAAAATTGAAATTTGTTTTGGGAAGTGAGGAAACAATTGTTGGAAAAGGACAAAATGCTTGTTACCAGCATTTTCTTTCTTTTGCCACAATGTTTTCAGAAGTCTTTTTCAAAGTCGTGAAAACCAGGGATTGTTTTTTGAAAGGGTTAAATCAAAGCAAACTTCAAATACATGTTTTATTACCTCCTTTAAAAGGCCATGCAGTAACCTAAAATTTGATCTCATTTCGAACAACGTTTAATTGTAGAATAAACACAAGCTTTCGGCGGTACAACCGCCTTCTTCAAGTGTGATCCTGTGATAAAATGCCTGCAGTAATGTTCAGTTGTTTACGCAACGTCAAGGTAACGTTGACGTCACGTAAACAACTAATACAAAGTCCCGGGATGAAGTCGTTGCAGCTTTCATCCCGCCAATTGGGCCCGAACTCAGACCAAGAATGTATTTGAATCATGCTCAAAGGGGGCCCAATGCATCTCCGTGATATAGAATACCAAGCAATTCAATACATAATTACGGATCCATTAAGTCCACCGTGTCTAGTACCCGACCGAATCAGGAGGTAAACCATTACTTGGACATACAGGAAATTGAGTGATTTCAGGCCATGCCAGCCTGCGCTGACATGGGTCAATACCTTGGAGATGCATCAATACACTCCCCAACCCACAAAGCATAGATCATACCAATTGCCAGAGGATTGAGCCCATAATAAAGGACCAGGCCTAAGCTGAGACATTATCAATATAAGTTTATCAAGTATAAATTCATTGCATAGATTTAACTCTTTACCAAACGCCAATATCCTAGACCAGTCCAAATACAACGCATTTGCAGACGACAAAAGTAATCCGACCCAAATGTTGAAATCCGACTTGGAAAGGGTAGAAAACACTGTGGAAGAAGAAGAAAATGCTGATTACCAACATTTCCTCCCCCTCCCACAATGCCCCCAGAAGACCTCTTCCTCAGGGTCGTGAAAACTCTGGATTGTGTGGTAAAGGGTTAAAAAGGAAAGAAATGTACATTCTAAAACAACCATCAATTTCATACAGCATTGAATATTTTTCTTACTTCATTACCAAATCACAAAATTGTAGACTTTGCCTAATTGAGATCAATTACCGACGGCAAACTAGATGCGACCAATATGATAAAATCCGTGTGTAGAAGGGCAGAAAACACTGCAGGAAAAGAAGAAATTGCTAGTTAACCAGCATTCCTCTCCTCCCACAGCGCCCCAAAAAGGCTTTCCTCCCAGGGCCTTCGACATTCACCCGATCTCCAATTCTATTTAATCCTTCACCGAACAATCCCAACATTTAAGGATTCCGAGAGAGAAAGTTTCCAAAAACATCACGGGAAAAGAAGAAAATGCTCTCCCACTCCCACACTGTCATCCACGCCTCCACAAAACAGACTACAGCCTCAGTCACACACCCAGTCTGTCTTCCGCAAATGCCCTCTAACAGGCCAAATCCGAAATCCCGTCACTTGACAAGATGTTAACCCTTTACCAAACGGCAAGATTTTAGACTGATCTAAACTGAAAGCACTCGCAGACGACAAAAAATGTAAGTCAAAAATTGAAATTTGTTTCCAGAAGGGTAGACAACATTATGGGAAAAGGAGAAAATGCTGGTTACCAGCATGTTCTCCTTTTCCCACAATGTTCTCTTAAGGCCTCTACCTCAGGGACGTTAAAACTAGGGATTGTGTGGAAAAGGGTTAAATAAAAGAATGAGTATTGTACCGATCCAAGACAGCCTGCGTTACCCGTGAAGGCGGCCTCAGCTCAGTACAACACATATAAGGACCTCTCCATCTCGAACAGTAAAGAAACAATGACTGGCGACAAGCATACCCGGGCCCCCAGGCATCTACCTAAGGTGCTGCATTGGATCAGTCTGCGCATATCTCGCATGCCGATCCGAATCGACATCGTCCAAACCCGTTTGATTCACCCTCCTTAAAATAGCCCACACCAAGACAAAATCCAATGTTGACGTTGTGTGCCGCCACGGATCAGCCCGCGAGGGATTCGCAGGCTAATCCGAGGCGACACCGCGCAAATGCCCAAAGGACTAGACCCACCAGTCGCAGGAAAAATATAGTTAGCAATGTTTAATGTTCATCTGCCTAATGTTCAGGCCTTGTTCTGCCAGGCAATGTCTCTTGGCGCATGCGTGAAAATGGTGGTCTGAAAATTTTACAATGGAAAAAGGATTTTAAAAATCTAAAGATTTAGTATGATATATGGCAAAGAAATTCGGATTTACAATTACTAAATGTGAGAAATAGTTATACAGATGACCAAACAACGAAACAAACGCAAGAAAGAAAAGAATTCTCCAAGTGAAAACAGTCGGACATTGAAAACACAAAGACAGACAATGGATCAAAATGGCGGGAGTAGTGTAAATAATGTACAATGTGGACAAAATAGTCAGAATGTGAGCTATCATCAAACAGGTCAGTCATTTACACAACCAAATAATGTACAAGGACATTCACCTATGCATGGTAGTGGGAATAACGGTACTAATGTCCCTTATTTAATGATGTAAAACTCGGCGTCGCCTGTCTTACCCGGCGCGTACCCACAACATAACAGTACGCCAGCAACCCCTGGGGCCACAAACCAGCACCATGATATGCTTTCAATTATAATGCAGAGACTTGATTCGATGGATAGTAAACTATCACAGTTAGACAGTATTCAGTCGAGCATTAAGTCATTTTCATCCAGAATGGACAAATTTGAGCAAAAACTGAAGGGTTTTGAAACCAAAATGACCGAAATCGAGATGAGCCAACAATTCCATTACAACAGCATGGATGACATTTTGAAAACTTAGAGAGAAATGGATGCGTTCTTGACAAAAATGAAAACATTTGAAAAAGATCATAGAGACAAAGAGAGCAAACTTAAGTCGGAGATAGTTGATTTGAAATGCCGCAGCATGCGGGACAATCTGCTATTTTTTCAAATACCAGAGGAAAAGGGTGAAAGCTGTGAAAGCAAAATATTGAACTTTATTGAAAACGAATTAAGCATTGAGAAAGCAAGCACTGAAATCAAGCTTCACAGAGCGCACAGGGTGGGATCATTCAAAAGGGGGAAAACTCGTCCGATTGTGGCAAAGTTTGCCTTTTACCCCGACCGAGAGAGAGAGTCCGAGACAGTGCGAAGAAACTCAAAAATACCAACTATGGAATAGCTGAGCAATACCCGAGAGAAGTGATGGATACCCGTCGAAAACTTATCCCGATTATGCGAAAGGCCAGAGAGGATGGAAGAGAAGCATACCTCAGAGTTGACAAACTGTACATTGATAAGAAATTGTATGAGGAAAGCAGCTAGGATCAATGTGAGAGTGTTGTAAAGTGCCTATCTTGGAACATTGAAGGATTAACAAATGAGAAATTAACTGACAGTAACTTTCTACAGCTTATTTCAAATTATGATATAATCTGCTTCAGTGAAACATGGACTAATAAACATTCAAACATTTAGATAGAGAGTTATTCCGATCCAATACATTCATTCCGTAAATTTAAACATAAGCGTGCAAAAAGATCAAGCGGCGGTTTGGTAATCTATATTAAAGACAGTATTCGAAAGGTAGTAAGCATTGTGAGAAATGAAGTTGATTGTATTGTCTGGTTAAAATTTGATAAGGGTTTCTTTGGCTTATCAGAAAATTTATTTCTGGCTGCTTTGTATTTTGCCCCAGAGAATTCCCCTTCCTATGATTTATATGATGGTGACTTGTTCTAGATATTACAGAATGACGTTATGCATTTTAGTAATATCGGGAGCATCTTCATCACAGGAGATACAAATGGCCGAGTTGGTCTAAAATTGGATTATGTAGAGAGGGATTATTTTCTGGATATGGAGGAAATTTCATATGCTGATACTCCTCCCAAACGCACGTCACGTGACACTGGGTACAATAGATTTGTTGACCATTCGCTAGACTTTTGTAAATCTACCGGAGTTGTGATTGTTAACGTTAGATTTTCCCATGACAGTAACATAGGTAAACTTACCTGTATTACTTACAACGGTCAAAGTACCGTAGACTATTTATTGACCCATGCGCACAATTTTTCTTACCTGGCTGATTTTAAAGTTCATGATTTTTCAGAACTTTCGAATCATGCTCCTGTATCATTTTCTTTTAAAACCAACCTAGTTAAACATTACAGTAAAAATATAAATAGTACATACTTCAAATGGAACAATACTTACAAGGACCAATTCTTGAACGACATTTCAAGAGGAATAGAAAATCTTCGAGAAAGCCTACTTTCTGACATAGAAAATCATAGCGAGTCTGACGTATTGCTTACCAAGTTTACGGATTTCTTATGCAAATGTGGCAACAAGTACTTTAAAAGGCATGTGTGTAACCCGGACAATAATTCAGAAAACCAAGATCAAGCATGGTTTGATAATGATTGCCGCGACAAGCGGACACTGTACCGCGTAGCTCTAAATCATTTTAACAAGTTTAAAACCGAATCGGCTCGTAAAGAGCTATTTGAAAAACGCAGAGAATATAAAAACTACTGCCAAAAACAGAAATCTCAATATAATTCAAACATGGCCAATCAAATGAATGAAATGAAGCGAACGCGACCGCGAGAATTTTGGAAACTATTTTAAAAGAAACAATCGAACATTGCGGGAGAGGAAATTTCAATCGAAAACTTTCAGAACTACTTTAAAACTTTAGCATCAGACAATGAAGGGAAAACCCGACGAAGGGGTAGAACATTTTATGTCAGATTTTAATATGGCCGATTTTTCCGTTACATTCGAGGAGCTAGATACCAGAATTACACAGTCTGAGATCAGACGCGCATGCAAACAATTGAACACTAACAAGGCATGCTCGATAGATAACATACTATATGTATACCTGAAAGAGAGCATCGATCTAACGGTAAGCTCCTTCGAAATCCTTTTTAACTACATACTGGAAACAGGAAACTTTCCAAAAAATTGGTCAAAAGGTCTCATTATCCCCATTTATAATCAAAGTACTGAAAGTACTGTTAGAAGGCGAGTTTAGAATATATGCATAACATATTGCAATACATTTTCCTGTACTTAAATCGCCTCTCCTGATACAGCAAAGTCTATAGAGTTGTGCAATGTTCCTGTGCAGTGAAGACCAGTTTACCATCCTGAGTTTTAACGAATCCGAAGAAGGCTTGTGAAAATAAGTTGAAAAAAATTAAAACGAATGGGCTTTTCTGAAACTCCTTTCCATTTCATTTGAAGGAAAAGTTTTATGTGATAGCGAAGAGTTTTGATTTACCGTTACCTGTATGTTTTTACGTTGTATAGTATCTTAGATGTAACCCTCTATTACCCCAATAATGTGCTTAAAAGGTCTAGGATGAAGGCTTGAGAACTTTTGGTCTGAAAAGGAGAATACGATGCAAATTGACATTTTTTTCCTTTTCCTAAAATGTCTTCCATCCTATTTCATACAGGTTCCATTAATGGTGCCAGATCAAAAAGTTGCTACCTGAAAATGCATTCAATTTTGGAAAGTCTGAAATTTTTTCTTCGTGTAAAGAGTCAAGAAAGTTTCTCCTGTTCAAAATTTAGTCTTTAAATGGCCTCTTTCTCAAGATTGTTAAAGGTATACATGATAGGGTATGAAAAAGGATTAAAGAATAGTTTTTGCTTGAAAATGCAATCAATTTTGATAGGTCTAAAACTATAACTCTGTAATGAGATGATTAATTTCTTGAAAGTCTTTAACATTTTATTCCATGGACAATTTTATTGAGAGAGCAAAGAGTTTCTAGAAAGGTACATTTTAGAGTACAGAAACTGAGATCCAGCCTTTTAGATCACACCGCTGACTTTCAACAATGTTGAAGAAGAGGCTTTTCAAAGCATTGTTGGAAAAGTAGCAAATAATAATAATCAACTTTTTGTTTGACTTTCCCACAATGTTTTCCATCTTAGTAACCCTTTACAAAACCCTTCAGAAAATAACGAAAAAAAAGTGCCGTCTACATTAAAGCAATTAGCAGACAATAAGTTAAGAGCGGCTGAAAATGTGTCGTTTAGCTGGGAAAAAGTACAAAACATAGTGGTAAAAAGAGAAAATACTGGCGACTAGCGTTTTCTCTTTTTCCAAAAGTATTTTGAAACTTTTTTTTCCTTAAGGTTGTCAAAATTTTGTCATTCAGTTAAAAGGCTTCTTTTATTTGTTTACCATTTTATTTGAAATATATTTTATCAAGACTGAAAAAGAGTTTCAAAACAAACGACTTTCAATGTTCAAAACGGAGATTTAAATTTTAGATTACAATATACAGTCAAGTGCTGAGTTTTAATGACCTTAAAGAATGGGGCTTTTTAGAAAAGGAAGGGTACTTTGAAAGTATGCAGAAACATGAGAAAATACTGGCAACGAACATTTTCTCCGTATTACGCAATGTTTACCATCATATTAAGGATAACCAACCAACATCATTTGACGGTTGACTTCTTAGGTCCTATAAGGAACGTCGGAAGGTGTTCTTCGTTTATACGATTCTTGTGATCTATGGATCTGTTAACCCTTATACTAGGGTGCTGGATTGATGAAAATGGCATTTTACATCTCGGGAAAAATGCTTAATTATTGCAACTCCACCCAGGGCTGTTTTGGTCGGGTTGTTGCAGAACAGGACATAATTTTATATTACAAAAAAGACACATAAGAAAAAAGTAAATTGAAGAGTATCATGATTAGAAATAAATAATAAACAAACAGTAGAAAGTGAACATTTCAGATCTAAGAGTTATAATATTTCGAGTCGTTTTTCGATCGCATATTTGACGTAGACCGCGGTTTTTATAATAATGTTTTTGTCGTGGGATTTTAGCAGTTCAGTAAATTTAAACACAGATGGGCGATTTCGAAAATATACAGGCAAAAGGGAAAAAATCTCTGTCTAACTTCGTTATAACATGAGCATAAAAATAAAAAGTGATATGAGTCTTCAATATCTGTAGCGTTACAACAAGGACAAAATCTTTCAGAGCGGGGTAGAGGGGGGTTGCTGTATCTCCCAGTTTCAATTCTCAAATTGAGTGATGAAAATCTAAGTATTGTAAAATAAATTCTCATATCTCTTGATAAAATATCTAAATATGGTTCATAACCAAATGTGTGTTTGATTAATGAATAGTCTTTTAAAGCTGCGCTATTTTGTACGGTACTCAGCCAATCTTGAATAAAACAATCTATTGCTCTTTGTTTAAAAACTTTCGGGAATTGTTGTTTACGACTTGATTGTATTATGTTCTGTTCTGTTCTGTTCTGCTATTTAATTACACTATCTATAGTATCAACAATCCTTCTGAAAATGGCTTTTCATAACACTGTAAGAAAAGGAAAAAAAAAATGCTGGTAACAAATTTCTACATGTCTCACGGTTTTTTTTACCTTTACATGTCTCATTAATTACAATATAGCTAATCAGACATAAGACTGCATATTCTGTGTAGACTATAGAATCATCAGCCTTGTCTTCAAAAGAGAAAGGCGTAATAAGCGAATTAAGGGTTCATCGGCATTAACGCCTGTCTTTCATTAATTCCGCGTTACCGAAATGTACGTCCAGCATGTCGGCAAACATAAAAGCAAAATGACTGTCAACTCGTCAATATTGAGATGCACCCAATTCCTTTGTTCGACAAAAATATATCGTGTACAGTTACACAGATACAGGCCCTTGGTCCGTGTTCTTAGAAAATCATGAACACGTCCGATGCACTCTAGGACAGTGGGATTCTCCGTGTCAAGATCATTGTGTTATTCAGTTTTGGAAAAAAGTGTATAGTTGAAGGAAATTCTTTCGAGGAAAATAAATGGGATATTTTAACGTAAAGATGGTAGGTAAGTGATTATGATAACAATTCATTGCGATAAGCGTTTATTCTTTACCTGACAAAGAAATTCCAGACTAAGTTGAAAGCACTGATTCATGCAGATGACAAATTCAGGGTGGCCCAAATTAGCGACGAAATTTGTTCTTGATAGGGTAGAAACATTGAGGTAAAATGAAAACAATGCCGGTTTCCGGTTGTAATTTCTCCTCTCCTCTCGATGTTGTTAAAAGCTTGATTTTCAGAGTCGTTTCAAGTGATGGGTAAAGGGTTAAATATTTATGAATTCTTGCTGAACATTAAGCAACGTGACGACCGAAAGAAGAAGTTAAAACTTTTTGCGTGTTAAAACGGTTACAGATCATGCATGTTATTGTCATTTTTGACGCAGTAAAATTCGATCATACTCGTATATAAGGAAAAAAGCGATCAGACTGGAACCAAGGCTATACTTCGGTACATTGTACTGATCAGAATTGTGATTTCAACTGATTTACATTTTTCTTTTCACGGCTCTCCGGAATCAAAACTCGGCCACGCCGACGCGTAACAATAACCTAGTCATTGATCATAAAGTCAAGCACAACTTTGATAAAAGAAAATGATATTTCTTTAAAGGAGAACATTTTCTTTAAACATTTGATGATTCAAAGGAATTTATTTCATTGAAATTTTACTTCTCACAAAGACAGAATAAGGTTGTCAACAGAGGAAAGGGGTCTATCAGCGATGCCTCATTCAAAGAAGCTGTCTGATTGGTTAGTTCTGGGATCGTAAATTTACATATACGATTACACTGGTTAGTTGTTTATGCATTGTGAAGTTGAAGTAGGTGCGAATGACGTCATGTTAGTAGCTTTCGATTGGCTTATAATATAGCTACGGTTTATTTGTTGCTGTAGCAACATGATTGTATCAATGAACTGATCCAAAGTATTTTGCATTTGTCAAAAACGATGCCTTTTACGAATTCGATTTCATTCCTTCTAGAAACTTGAAGATTCTTCTTGCTGTTCTGATTAAATTTACAATGGTCTCGACATTATTTTGTTCTAATGTACTCGAGAAATATTGAACTATTTGAAAGGCGTTTTGATAATGCTGCTCAGAGGCATTTTCAGCAAGCTGCTGAGGGTTGACATATGAAGGCGAGAATGAAAATCTCGCCTTCCAAAAAAGGCGATCCGTCCGATCCTTCGAACTATCGAGGCATAGCATTGATAAGCTGTTTCGCAAAGCTATTTACGGTTATACTTAACAATAGGCTGAAAGATTGGGCGGAAAAGAATAGTATCCTAACGGATGCTCAGTTCGGATTTCGATCGGGCTTCGGCACTGTCGACGCGGCTTTTATTTTAAATTCTATTATTGAAAGACAATTCAACAATAGGAAGAAACTTCTCGCCTGCTTAATCGACTTTCGCAAAGCGTACGACTTGATTAATAGAAATGCGCTATGGTTCAAAGTGATAAAGAGTGGTATAGATGGTAAGCTTCTCCGTGTGCTCAGATCCAAGTATTCAGATGTTAAACTATGTGTTAAACATATGGGCAATATTTCCGATTTATTCGACAGTAACTTCGGTTTATTGCAAGGGGAGGTAACCTCGCCTATCATGTTTTCTCTCTTTCTAAATGATATAGAGGTCCATTTACAGAATAACCTCCATTGTGGTATTGATATTAACCAATTATCGATATATTTGTTGCTCTTTGCAGATGACGCTGTTATTTTATCCGATAACGAGACGGGTTTACAGGATTCATTAGATCGGTTAAAAGAATACTATTTGAAATGGAATTTAACAATTAACACTGATAAGACAAAGATAATTATGTTCCGAAAAGGTGGACGATTACGTGAAAGGTATAGGTGGTACATCAATAGTCAAGATTTAGAGGTTGTCAGTACTTTTAATTATCTTGGATTAGTGTTTTCTAGCGGTGGATCATTTGTACATGCCACGGACGCTCTGGTTGGAAAAGCGTTAAGGGCCATTTATTCTTTATTTAGTATAACCAAAAATATCGAAGTTCCTGTTCAAGTCATGTTCAGCCTTTTTGACGCCTTTGTTGGATCCATTTTGGGATATAATTGTGAAGTATGGGGTTTTGCCAGGGCCAAAAATATTGAACGTATTCACAGAAAATTTTGTAAATGGTTACTTAATGTAAAAATGTCAACAAATTCTCTTGCGCTATATTCAGAAGTAGGCAGGTCCCCCCTAATTATTAACAGACAAACTCGAATCATCAAATATTGGCTAAAATTGTTCAATCAGAAATCGTTTGACTATTAACTATTTATTATCGATGATAATTAATGACCAGATCCACGAAATAAACAAAAATTCTCAAATTAATAATTGGGCAAACAAAGTAAAAAATCTTTTAGAATCATCCGGGTTCGCTGACGTATGGATATACCCAGAGTCAGTTATACTAGATAAATTTATTCCAATTTTCTCGAACACATTAAAAGATATCTACATTACTCAATGGCATGAAGGTATTCAAGAATACAGCTCACTATCGCTCTATACATCGATTAAAAAAGATTTCCTTCGAGCAAAGTACCTTGATGTGATTGGGAAAAGGTCATTACGAAATATAATAGCTAAATTAAGACTATTATCACATAATCTTATGATCGAAAGCGGTAGGCATCAAAAAAATAGAAAAAAAAACCAAAAACAGACGAAAGTGTATATTGTGCGATAAGGATGACATCGAAGATGAATATCATTTTATCATAATTTGCCCTTTTTTCATGATTTAAGACAAAAGTTCATAAATAAATATTATAGAATTAAACCAAGTGTATTTAAATTTACGAAATTAATTAATTCAGACCAAAAGAAACATTTGACAAACCTTGCCCTTTTTTGTAAACACGCATTTTTAAAAAGAAACCAGTTCATGTTGCAGTAAGTATTGCACTCTCACTCAGTCTTTTGTTACATTACTTTTTGACTACAATTTTCAACGATATGCATGTTTTACTATGTATTCATTGTACAATGAGTATGTATACTTGTGTGCATAATAAAGCTATTATTATAATTATTATGTATTAATCGAGCCTCTCTCTGGCGTCGGTAGAGGGTTCTTTCTTCTTTCATCCGCTCCAGCCCGACATAGTAGAAATCCTTGATGCTATGGTCACTTTGATTGAAATGTTTTGGAACAGGTTCGTGTATATTATTGTGTCTTATATTAGACAGATGGTTATGGATTCTGGTCTTCAGCATATTCCTCGTTTCACCAACGTACACAAGACTTTCACATTCGGGACAATAGATCCCATATACGATATTTTGCGTACGGCAGTTAATTGATACATCTGTTTTAACCGGATTACCTTTTTTATCTACGATGGGTGAAATAACATGCATTGACCAGATTTTACAATTCCTCCCACATCCTTTTATCTCATGTTCCTTGTATTTTATTATTGGTGATTTACCTTTTAAGGATTTGTTTGTTTTCTTGTGAACTAACAGGTCAGCTAAGTTTTGGTCTCTTTTGTAGGAGACTATTGGTGAGTCCTTGAAAATTTTCCTTAGCCTATCCGAGTTCTTTAAAATTCTATGAAAGCTTTCTAAAATCTTTTTGATGTTTGGTAGGGATCTACAGTATGTCAATACCAATGGAACTCGGGTCATTTTCGAGCTACTTTTCTTTCGGTGTTTCAGGAGACAATCTCGGTTCTTTACATCGGGTTTTTTTTAAACCCACTTCCACCTCGTACCCTTTATACACTCTGTGAACCAGCCTCTCTTTTATCTTTTTTCTTTCTCTAACATATTCCACCTCTGTCTGACTAATTCTTTTGGCCCTAATAGCTAATCCATATGGTATTGACTTTTTCACCGATCTCGGGTGGTCTGATTTACGATGTAAGTATAAGTGTCTGTCGGTTGGCTTTTCATACAGTGTTGTAGTAAGGAATCCATTTTCTATCTTCGTCAATGTATCTAGGAACTCTATTTTGTCGTAAGCATATCTAAGGTCTGTCTTTATTCTTGGATGGATAGAATAAGCTAAGTGATGAAATTCTTTCAAGGATTGCTCACCATGTAACCAAATACCCCATACATCATCCACATATCTGAAGTATCCTTGCGGATCCATTTTAGTTTTAGATAAAAGGTTCTTTTCCCATTCCCCCATATATGTGGATGCATAGTTCATTCCTAGACGACTGCCTATTGCTGTTCCATCAACTTGTAAATAATGTTTCCCATTGAATTCGAAATTATTATTTTCTAATGTCAAGTCTATCATTCCTATGACCTCCTCAGTTGGAATTGTTCGATCACTCCTGGTGTTAAGGTGCCATCTCGCAAGCTCTTCTCCCTTCTGATTTTGGAACACTTGGGTAAAGGGACTCAACATCCATTCAGAAAAGTATCGCGTTTTTCCGTAAGGGTTGTGGCAAAATTTTTAGTTTATTAATGAAATCAAAAGTGTCCTGAATATAAGAAGGTAATGATTTTACATGTTGGTCGAGCTCCTTTTCTGCTATCTCTGCTATCTTTTCAGTAGCATGCCCGATACCACTAATAATAATTCTGTATGGTATATCTGGCTTGTGGATTTTTGGATTGCCTTTAACCTTTCCCGGTCGCGCATTTTTAGGTAGCATATAATTTTTCATGTCTTTAGTGATATACCCATTTCTGTGTAGCCTATTTACGATTTTTTCCGCTTTCTTAGCGACATCCTTTGTGATATCTCGACCCATTCGTTTGTATGTTGTTGTATCCTGTAATTCCTTTTCTATTTTATTGATATACTCATCTGTGTCAATAATAGCAATACCACTACCCTTATCTGCCGGACGTATTATAATCGAATTTTCCATTACTAGTTCTTGTATTGCTCTTAACTCTCTGTCAGTCATATTGGTTTGTGGATGTCGATTTATATTTTGGATAATTTCTTTCGAAACAGATTCTAAATATAGATCAAGCCATTTACCCCTTCCTTCTGGAGGTGTCCAGTCCGATTTCTTTCTGTACTGGTTTTCAATGAAGTCTTGGCTACTGTCATACTTATCGGAAAAGTATTCAGCTAAACTCATTCGCCTTTCCCATTCTTTTAAATCTGTTATAAGCTCTGTCAAATCAAGATTCAAGTTTGTAGGGATAAACTTAAGGCCGTAGTTGAGTTCTTTCTCATGATGACAAGTCAGGTTTTTTTTAGGAAAGATTAAACACCTTTGGTTCATTATTGCCAATATTACGTTTGCGCGTGTTCTCCCTCATTCTTTGAGAAAATCTGTATGACTGGTCAGTTTGAGTACCTGTTTTGACAGATTCTTTTCGTGCAAAGTTTCCTATTCTCGCATTTTCCAGTGCAGACTCGTTCTGGTTTTTGGAGATAAATCCCCTCTCATCAGTGTTGGTGGATCTTATTAGATTTTGACCATGTTCCACTGAATTATTTGGGTCAATGTCCTTAGTTTTTTGTGTCATATCAGGTCGAACAGATACACAGTTGCATAACTCTTTATTTTTCAGGAGATCAAAGTGGCTCGACTTATACTTCAGCGTAATGTGGATATGGAATCTGCCTAGACCAAACTTGAATTCTGCCTAGACAAAATAAGGCTCCAGTTTGGCTAGTTTGGCTCCACAATCTTCCTATACCAAATTGGAATATTTTCTCGTTTAATATGGTGCAACTACACATTAACCATCTTATTTAATTTAAATACTAACATAAAGTCTTAAACAGAAATTTTGAGTAAGATTTTTTTTTTCACTTTAGAAAATAAAAAGCAATGTAGAAAACAGGGAATATCAGTTCTAAACATATGCGAATTAATATGATTAAAAAAGACAGCCAATCTATCGACGATCTCTCACCCTCTCGGCAATAAAATCATTTTCCCACAGTATTTTCTATAGAGGACTAGAAATTATCAGGCCATTTCACTTTTCCACTATGCCAATTATTGCGTAAATCACCTAATAGAACTGAAATTCACGTAAAAAAAGCCTGGTTTCACGTGAGACCTCACGTTTGAAAGAAAAAAAAAAAAAACAGAAAAACAGTATCTGCTTAACTTGTGTAAAATACCATGATTTGAAGTTACTTGCTACCCATTTTAATAAATTATTGTCAAATTAGGCGAAAATACCTAACCGTAAATTAACACACATGAAAAAATGTTCGATGTAAGAAACACGGAAACCCATGACAGAACAAAATGTTCCTTTCGACATTGTCCGATCAGAGTCACTTCAGATCGTCTTTTCAGCTTTTTAATTATTTTATGCAGTAAATTTCCATAGATATATTAATAACAGACCTTTGTGCTGCATCGATAGAAAAAACTAGTGGTATCACTGCTATTTACAACTTCAAAAAATCTACAAACAGAATCATACAGATGGTGGTATGGTTATTGATCGTCAAACGCACCGGCTATCGCTAAGTGATCGAGTGTTAGCCATCGCCTAAACGACAGGTTTAAATATAAAGACTCTCCCAAATTCAAAGCCTCTGCACTATACTATGATTTTCGAAGATACTTATCGAAGTGACAATGAACGAACGAAGAAAAACCGCTATGCCTGCTTGAACAAACAATGATTGACTTTATAAATTTCAATCCCTCTTACGCTGATTGGTCAATCCATGCATATATTTGATTAGGGGCCGGTATACTTAATGAAATAATCCAAGCAAATCATTACGATAAGCCAGTGCCTTTGATCCAAAGAGGACACGTGGTTTGACTTTATTATCGGAGACTGGGGACTAATTAGCGAATTAACAATGTTTAATATTGCACAGACATGTCAAACTGTATATCACACCTTCGCCGCGCCTCGGCGACATTGGATGTGCCTAATACGCAGTTTTGGTTGTCAGAACCGGCAAATTTAACTTTGTATTTTTTTTATTATAATGATTATTTTGGTAAACTTTTGATAATATAGGCCTATATTTGTTTCTGGTTAACCGGTTACCAATTTCCTAACCGGATAATCGGTCATTTGATCGGTTAACCGGTTAACCGGTTAACCGTTGCCATCCCTACTAATTATATTTGCAAATTCAAAACACTTATTATTTGTTGGTATATTTCTGGTAAAAGATTCATACATAAAATTCTGCATTTTTTTCAAATTCGTATACAGAAATTTCCACTGAAAGAGTATCAGCAATGACCCATATATTGTGAATTTGTCACATATATGTGCGACTGCTCATTTAATTATACATGTTAGTGCACATGACACATGTCAATTTCTTTAAAGTTTTGCTTCCAATCTAATTTAATGAACACATCTTCGGCTGTTGGTAATGGATAATCTGCTGCATCAAATAGAGTTATACATGACTTTAAAATGTCCTTAAATTCTAACTGTATTGTCAGGTTTGAATACTCGGGCCTCTGCCAACTCTCAGAATTTGAGAAGCTACTCCCCCCTTGAATTGGAGAAGTTTTTCAAAATGGGGAGCAGTGGTCAGACGTTGACAGACTTTAGAAACAGGATATGAGCTGAGTAACGCAAGGAAATAATATTTTAACAGTTTAACAGTTAAATTAAATAGAAAACCATGTCAATACATGAAATTTTAAATATTTTCTATCAATTCGATCAATATCGTTGGCAATACCCCTATAAACAACTATGAAAATCTTTGCAGCACAGCAAAGTTTTAGACTAGTCCAAATTAAAAGCATTTGCAGATGACAAATAAAATTGGGCAAAAATGACTGTATCTGTCTAACGCTTTCCCACACAAGCATTTTAGACCATTCCAAATTGATAGCATCTATAGGCAACAAACCTGACAGAGATACAGATGAAGAATAGTTTTGTGACAGAGTAGAAAACTTGTTGGGAAATGGAGAAAATGCTCGTAACCATCATTTTCTCGGGGGAAAATATCTCCTCATTGGGCAGTGTAGATCCAAAGTCAGACTGTATGTAGTGTACAGTCTTATCTTATCTACACTGTCCGCAACAGGTCATGAAGTCACGCTTAGCAGTTTAAGGGTTAATATAATCCTACAAGAGAAAAAGAAGACGCAAGGTCGTCAAGATCTCCCAAAAATTGAATTGTTTTTTTCCATTATTAAACAGAGTAATATGTAGACAACAGAACTTATTCGACTCCAATGTTTTTTTTAGTTATTTTTCATTTGTGAAAAAAAAATCAGCTATTGTTTTCCAATGAAACTGACATGACAATAGTGACCTACAATGTCATGAATTTGCCATATGACCAACTGTCAAAATAAAGTATGGGTTTTCGCACTGCAAAACGTTCAAATGCCCGATTTATATTATATGCTACTTTTATGCCAATTTTCAATTTCTCCGTCTGAGAATATCTGGATTGTAAAAAAAATGCTACATATACATTTTTTTCCAGCCATGAGTACAAAAATATATTTCATTTATAATTGGAGATGTATATCTTATAATTGGTCAATGGGTACAAATAAACATATTTGAAACCACATGTGGTTACCAAATACTTTATTTTAGTTACTTCAGTTTATTTAACTTATAACTTATGATTTCAGAATGACCTTGAAGAATTATTGAAATCTGTGATGGCAGCATCAGTTCAGTCGATCGCTGATGGGGTAGTGTCTACTTTACAGGCTAGGGTATTGTCTCTTGAGCAGGTGATTGGTGATCTTGTCAAAGAAAATCAACGTCTTGCTAGTGAAAATGAACACTTAAAGACAAATATTGAAAGTCTAGAGTTTACAACAGAGTCGTTGGAGCAATACCGTAGACGTAATTGTCTACGAATAGCTGGATTTCCATAGAATCCAGCACATGAAGACACAGACAATGTGATATTAAACATTTGTAAAGACTTGAGTGTAAATATTCAAAAGAAGGACATTGATAGATCACATCCTGTCGGAAAACCTGGTGGAAGTAAACCCCGCGCTATCATTTTGAAATTCACATTATATAGAACCAGACAACTATTATATCGGTCAATGGTGAATCTGCGTAGATGTGGCCATTCTAGTATTTTTACACGCATTCTCGATAAAACGGTGCAATTACGAATTTTGCTTGTCGCCGACAAATTTCTCTTGATCCGTCATAGCTAGGTATAATCTTATATGCGTTTTTTATAAAAGAAACATATCTTAACTTAAAAAAAATGCGAAAACCAATCTCAAGCAGATAGGGTTCTTGCTGCTTTTCAGGAAGTAGTCGATTTTGTCAGGTTCGTAGACGTCGCTTTTTGTAACTTGAGCCTTTTCGTTTACTTTTCTAGCTCGTAGCGATCGAAATTGAACACCTGTTCTTAATGGATGACGATATGATCCAAGTCTAGATTTTGTAAGGTATTTAAGACAGGTTTTCGTGACAACTGTAAATCCCAGATGCTTCGAGATTTTGTCGCCAAATTCATTGTAAGGTTTGTTACCTCTTTTGAACGGACAATTTATGCGTTAATAGTTGTTGATTTAAACTAAGAAATGCGTTTTAAAGTAATCCCGCATCGATATGTATGGATTAATAACGAATATGGTCCATTTCCAAAGAAATTTTAATTGTTTTACTTTTTAAATGTTCATGTACTATTTTCTTACTTTAGCTGTAAGGTTCGTGAAAGCGCTATTTCAGATGCATGGTTCACAAATGGATTGAATTTGCAATGTCTTGTGGGATAAAACGCTCTCTCGCAGTTATAAAGGAAATCAATTCCAACACTATTCTAGAAGTTCCAAAAGATCTATGTTTTCCGTGCCAAAATCAGGTACGTAATGTCAGGTTCGTTCAGCTAAAGAGAAAATACTTGCGTACATGTACCAACACAGTTTTGATAAAAATTTGCGTAATAAGTTTAAAAATTTGACGTCAGCTCTTACCACGTGTCAAAAAATGTCTGACTAGAAGGTATTTTTTGCTTTGTTCCCACGACGTGCTGACGGAGAAACTCTTCATATCGTAAGTACATATTTTTAGTTGTTTAGTACCACTCGATATGCAAAATCTATCGATTTTAAAGGTGCTTGTACCATGTTTATCTATCACGATTCTATCGAAAACATTTTGATAAAAATCTAGCAGGAAAGCTTGATTCTTAATGCGTCAGGTTCGTAATGTAAATGTAACAAACCTGATAAAAAAATAATTTATTTTTTTCTAAATCCCAATATAATGTAGATTGAATACTGATTCTGAAAAAAAATGTTAGTATACACATAAAAATAGCGGATTTGCCATAGCGTTTTGACCGGAACCAATACATCAGGCCTAATGATGCATGCGCGCTCACTTTCATTTTTGCATTGCCGAACAGGCCGAATAACGCAGACCTACACATGGTATTCAGCTCTGACTTTAAATAATTCATACAAAGTATGTATATTTCTTTATCGAAATTTCATTAGAACTAAAAATCTAGATCTATCAGTTAAAAATACTGTAGAAACTTAAGCAAAGTTGTTGTTGTTGTTTTTTATATTGCCATATACGTATGAACATTGTTTACACGGGCTGGCCTCGTTTTCATTCCAGAAACTTTCATTCACAACTTCTGCCTTCCAGCGTCAAAACAAAACAGGAGATTCTAAGGACTTAATTTTTGAACATTTTCAACTATGTGTTATATCAAATATCTTTAACTGTTTAGATAGCTTGCTAGAATTCGGCCGTAAATAATTTAAAGCCATTTCGATAACCCACAGAGTCAATTCGGCCCCCTTCCTGCCCTTCGTATAGTGTTGAATTTCCGAGCTGTTTAAAAAATTTCTGTGAAACTTTAATCAAGGAAACGGAGCTCCATCAACAGAAATTCATTTGACGTTTGATTTACTAAACAGCGATTACACATCGCTGTTTATAATAATATTGGTTTTATACTGTTCGGATTTTTTCCATGCGTCATATCATTTGGAACCCCTCGGCAACAAAAAATCACTGTCCACCTCTGTTTTTCAAATCCAAATTTACAGGGTGTGTCTGTACTTTTGTATATTGATATATTACCTCCCTCGGTACTTTGACGCAATCTTTCTCCCCGATTCATCCTTTACACGACAAATTATTTGTATAAAACAGGAGTAATAGCAAAAATCTTGACCTACATACCTTTCGAATCCTCTGGAAACAACTTCTACAGTGAACTCCCTTTTGTAATTGCCCCGCTATTTTAATAAGTATCGAAGTACAGTAAATCAGATTCCCAACTGTCAAACCTTTTTTCTTAAAATATAACATCTGTATGTTAGACTGAGCAGAATGTATCGTATATAATACATTTAACAGGAAAATACAACTTCCGACAGGATATTAAACTTGAACTGTCCAAAATGCATTTTTTAGACCTTAAAATAATAATTATCTTACACGGGCACAACATGTAAGAATTGATCTATTAGTACCAAAGGGCTTTGATCATGGGGACAAACCATGCGTCACTTTTCTCCTATGGGGGTTTCACATTGTATGCTGAACAGTTTTATTACCTCCCTTTAATGTGTATATCGAAAACTTAACTTTTTCTTTGCCAATGATTGAAGTATGCAATATTTTTTTGCAAAAATCAAATATTTGTGAAGAGTTATATGAATCTGTGAGAAAGAAAAAAAAAATCTTTTTTTTTTGTTAAAATCTATGCAAAATCAAACCTCCAATTAACTTAACATAAACATATTTTATATTTAAGGTACTCTAGTAGACAGGTAGACTTCCACCAGAAAACTTCAACACTAATACCGATTATTTTCGATCGAAAAAGCAGTTATTGATTGATAACGGTATCGATGATATACGATGGTTACAAAAGAGAAAAATTCGTCAAATATCGAGCTACGTAAACCCTGTGTAATGCAATTAGCATGCTTATGTGACTAATAGACAAGGAAATTCCGTTGAAATTGTCGAATACTAGCAACAACTCCAACACTGGAATCCTGTCAACAACACTCAAAACTGACAATTCTATTGGAACCAATTCACGGTCTGAGAATCATTGGAGTGAACACTGACCAATCACGGGACCAAACCTCAGAACACCTATGACCCTTGCATGCTACAAATCTCGGATTAATAAAAGGAAATTTAATTTTAAAAAAATATTTATTAATTTGCATCTCTCGGGAATAAATTATATACCAATTTTATTTAAAGTTAGTGATATACGAGGATTTAGTGATTTCTGTGACGGATTATTTCAGTGTTAGGAGTTATTGTGGAAAAATAATTTGTGCTTTGTTAGCGTGACTGATAAGCAAGTATGGCTGACCAGAACAAAGAAAATCAAGAAGAATCAGAAATACGCGAATTAGCGGGACCGTCACAAGAAGGCTCGAATGTATCTAGGAATGCATTTGATCTTTTTGCGAGTGAAACTAGTGCCACTCTTCAGATACAACGGTCTCAGACCGCTGGAGTGGGAAAAATGAGATCAGTCAGCCGGGATGGATACTCCCTCGAGTGATCCACTGATAACAGAAACACCATCGGTCGAGTTGGGAGCCCATTCGAGGGCCCCAATGATGTATTTGAGCAGGTGCGCCCTGAGAATTCTGGGATCGCGCACACGGATAATCAAAACAAAAACGATAACAAAAGTCTGCACACGCAGATCCGACGGAACCATGACCTAATTAGTCAGCAGCAAAAACTTAATCAGACGTTAATTGACAAAGTTGACAGTCTTTCGTAATTAGTTTCGACCCCGGCCTCTGCTGACAACGACGAATACCCGCCACAAGCGTGTTATGGGAGTGTCTCTGACTCTGAAAGTGAGGTAGATGGAGATCGAGAGTCAAGATCAGAAACCCTTTTCAGTGCGCTGAATAATTCCGATCTGCCCGAAGTGAATGAAACGCGAAAGATGCTGATCAAACTCAGGGGAGATTTCGAAAAATCGGAGGAGTTGACCAAAACTTGGCACAAGTTTTGGATGCTGGGATTACGCAACCCATTGACAGAAAATTAGCTTATTCACTATACGAAAAACAATTAAGACCAGCGAACTGCACCTCACTGTTGGTGCCAAAACTGAATAAAGAAATATGGAATAGTTCCTCCTTATTAAAAAATATTAAGGAAAATGACAAAAAAAATCCAAACAGCTAAAGGTTACCTAACTGCCGGCCTCATTCCATTGGTAAATTTGATGGATTGTTTGTTGAAGACAGACCAGTACAAAGAATTCGAGCTGGCTAAGGATTCTTTTCAATTGCTTGCATATGCACATAGGGATGTTACAAATTTAAGGCGGCAACATATTAGGCCAGGCCTAAATGAAAAATACCGTCAACTTTGCAATGGCACTACCCCACTGACAAACAACTTAGAGTGGAGACGACTTAGAAGTTCAGTTAAAATCCATGGATGCTATGAGAAAACTTGGTACGGACATAATTAAAGGGAAACAGAGTGCTAACCCTAACAAACGCTATGCAAGCAAGAGAGACTATAAAGGTTCCCCCATAAACCGAGCACCTAGCTACCAGGCCAACTCCAATCGACCTCTGAATAAAGATCATTTTTAGGGAAAAAGAGCCGGCAGCAAAACCAACTGCCGGCAGAGACAAAGCCAAACAGGATGTACAAAAAGTAACCGTAGATAGTGATGACACAGTAAGTTCAGTCTTTTCTCCATTTAAAAACTTGCCCATCAATTTTTCTGCAGGAAAAATAAGCTCGCAGTATGCTGCTTGGCAGACTTTAACTTCTGATGTACACATTCTTGACATAGTGAAAAATGGGTATAAACTAGAACTGGACTCCTTTCCCTTTGTTTGTATTCAAAACCCAATTAAATTCAATGCTTCTAATTACACCATAATATCAAAACTTATTCAGGATTTAGAAATTAAAGGCGTGGTGGAGGAAGTAATCACAAAAGACAAATTGGAGGTAATCTCCAACATATTCGTTAGATCGAAATCAGATGGAAATTATAGACTTATTTTGAATTTGAAAAAGTTGAATGAACACATGGAAAATATCCACATCAAAATGGAAACACTAAAATCAGCATTGTCCCTTGTGAAGAAAGGAGTGTATTTCGCAAAAATAGATTGAAAAGATGCATACAACAGTGTTGCGATATCAGAATCAAATAGAAAATACCTGCGGTTTGAGTGGACAGGGAAAATTTATCAATATACATGTTTGCCCAATAGTTTGTCAAGTGCACAAAGAATTTTCACAAAACTGCTTAAGCCTTTGTTTTCATCATTAAGAAAATTAGGTCACGAGAATGTAATATAAATTGATGATTCTTTATTATCAAGTGAATCGAGAAAGGAATGCCTCTCAAACATTAAACATACCGTTACATTAATGGATTCGTTGGGGCTCACTGTTCATCCAGATAAATAAGTATTTACCCCAACACAAGTCATTGAATTCATCGGATTTGTTATTGACTCTGTCGACATGACAGTATCAATCAGTAAGAACAAAGGAGAAGATATTAAATTACACTAAGGGTTCTGAAGAACCCTACTCTTTCTATACGAGATTTCTCGAAATTAATTGGAAAACTTGTGGCTACAGAACCAGGAGTTAAGTATGCACCACTCCATTACAAACCACTAGAAATGCAAAGAGATAATGAGCTGAAAAATAACAAAGGGCATTTCGATGCTGTCATCACACTTTCTCAAGAATCTATCTCCAGTTTGGACTGGTGGGTTAAAAACATTCAGACTGCTTGTAAACCAATATCCCCAAAGCAACCATCTAGAAAAAATGAGTCTGATAGCTCTCTTACGGGTTATGGGGGTTATAATGTAATTCATAACTCTTTTACGAATGGGAAGTTGATTGGTGAAGACAGAAATCATCACATCAGCTACTTAGAACTTAAGACTCCTTTCTTGTACCTTAAGGAATTCTGTGCTGAAACCATTAATGAACAAATAAATATAGTCACTCAGTTTTTCAATATTTCGGCCAGCGGCCTTTCTCAAGAAAAGAAACGTAAATTTATCTACTTTGTAGATGCACGTCGTGGCATACGACGTGCATCTACAAAGTAGATAAATTTACGTTTCTTTTCTTGAGAAAGGCCGCTGGCCGAAATATTGAAAAACTGAGTGACTATATTTATTTTATTTAAGTGTTGAATTCCCTACGGAATTATTTGTATTGACATTAATGAACACATTCAGTTTTTTTTTGATAACACAGAAGCTATCCAGTATCTTGCCAAAATGGGAGGAAGGAAACCTCTATTGAACAAATTGGCTCGAGAAATTTTGCTTTGGTGTGAAGGGAAACATTAATGGTTAAGTGTGTACCATGTACCTTGAAAACTAAATAAAACTGCTAATGGTTTGAGTAGAATGACTGGCAAATTGAGTGATAACATGGAATGGTCACTTAATTCAGACGTGTTTAAAACCATTGAGAGGAAAATGGGAAAGTATTATATTGACCTATTTGCCTCTTCAAAAAATTTCAAATTACCAAATTATGTGTCTTTCTAACAGAACCCTAAAGCCGAACCCTAAAGCAATTGCAGTAAATGCATTTTCACTGACATGGACTAATGAACTAAATTACATTTTCTCCCCATTCAGCATGATTGGTCCGGTGCTAAAAAAAAGGGGGACAAAGCAGAAGTAATCCTAGTTGCTCCACTGTTCAGCACTCAGTCCTGGTTTCAGCAATTACTACTTCTGATCAGCGGCCCAAGTTACATTCTTCCGAAAGTAAAAGATCTGTTGTCTCTACCTCACCAGAAAAACATCCACTAACAACAATGAAGATGGGAGTTTTCAGGCTATCTGGGGACACTTGTGTTGCCTGCTCTACTTATAAAGTCTATGGTTAAGTAGTTAAAGGGTTTCACCATATACTGGTAGGCACGAGGTAAAAGTAGAACAGGAACAAAAAGGTTATATAACTATCCTTTACTTCTGCATCTACTAGAGCATATGTATCTGCAATACAATACAAAAAAACATTTTAAGTACAAGTTTAAAACCATAAAAACTACGCTCCTGAAATAGGACTTACAGATACAAATATAAATACAAAATATAAATACTTCTACATGAATAAATCTAAATGAAATAAGGATGCAAATGACTTTCACAAACTTACACAGGCTATGACAACTATGACCTCCAGTTCTAGCTTAGTGTGAAAGTGCTGGTTGAAAACAGAAATGCATGTAATGATAAATCTTACAAACAATGTACACATAAAACATATTGTACAGAAATACTCATTTCAACTCACCAATTTGTGGAATTGTTACCGCTCATACAAAACAAGGCCTGTCAATCTCGCCACACCGTGAGTTGTCTGTTAAATGTTGTTAAGCTGTAATAAAAGTGCAATAAATTAAGAAACTTGCAAACACCTTCGGTGAAACTATGACAAAACTTTAGTTAGTAATATATGCCGCCATTTCAAATGTCGCGCGAAAACTGAATACAATTTCAACAATAACAAAGGCCGAAAGAAAATAAATACAGAAAGTCAGCGTATTGCAACTAAAACCTAGCGTTTGGAAGTTTTCACCTACACCTATGAACCATTATTCAAACTTCAGCAACCGACAAAAATTGATTTTCTTTTTTAGACAAAGACGACTGTCTTGCTCGTCCTCCAAACTTGTATTGCACAGGAGGCACGTGAATATGACGTAAGGTTTGAAAGAGTCTAAACTAATAAAAAGGATTTTAATTGCACGAAAGGAATGAATGGTATCATACCACTAAATTGATAAAAAGAGCACTCGGCTACATATTCCCGCTCTGTCAAAAATGACGTCTCGTCATTGTACGTCACTTGTCAAGTGATGTCAAGACAACAAACCAAAAAGAAAGAAACATTGCAACACATGAAAACACAAACAACACCTACAAGTATACACAACTACATAAGCTAGTAGTATATAAGTAGTATATACAATGAAATCAAAAATACGAATAAGGATAACTACTAAACTACAGTAGTACATACCAATGAACATACGCTATAAAGTAGTAGCCAAGATACTATTTACTATCTAATCTACAATACATTATTCCTCCCACCTTTAAAAGGGATGTGGCCACACAGACCAAGTAATAATGAAACAGTTACATAAAGATAAAAAACAGTTTAATTTTATTCCAAGTTACAATAAAATTCATCATTTCATAAAAGCAGAAATCAAGCGATGAGTAGTGTCAGCATCCATGTCATTCAAAACACCTGAATTCGCCAATGCATCCAGAGCATGCAATCGATTGTCCACTTCCCAGTTGGTAAGTCTGTACATCACATATTGATCGTACCTTTGTGGAACTCTTCTTTCTCTCACTGATCTTCTGGGTGCTGGAATTGGTTTTGGGGGCGATTTCTGTTCTGGTGTATGAGGTTCTTGTTCTTGACTGGTACTGGTAACTTCCTCTAACCCATCATTAGTTTGGTTCTCTTTTGAAGCCAAGGTTCCATTTCGACCATCTCCCTGAAATAATGAATGAAAATCATGATTCCGAACATGACAAACATTTTCATTATCAATACTCTCCTCTACGCTACTTACCTTTTCATTCATTTCCTCACTATTTTCTGCTACGACCTGCCTGTCTTCACTTCTACTTTCGCTATAGCTGCACTCAGATTCCTCTCTATGGGCGTCCCCATAACGGTATATCCTACGCACATAACCGAAATCACTCTCTGAGTCACTCTCTTCTATTACATTGGTGATATCACCCTTTTCTTTATTATCTTTCTCTTCGGATGCATCCATTCCGTCTTCTATGTTGTTGTCGTCAACAGGTCTATTTCCCTCACCATCATTATCTTCATCTATCTTATCATCCTGATCATCAATCAGAAGTAGATGGTTCTGATGCAAGGTTCTTTCTCTATCAGTTTCCAGAGACCTTAGTTTGAATACAGGTATGTCTGGTCTTGGCTGCTGTATGACAAGGTACGGCTCGGATTCGAACTTATCCGCAATCTTGTGCTTGCCTTCGAACGCTAAACGTTTTACCAGTACTTTGTCTCCCACTGATATCTTTACAGCTTTTGCTTTCTGGTTGTAGTATTTCTCCTGCTTCTTCTGTGCCTTTTCTCTGTGCTGTAAGACTATCTGGTGTGTTCTTTCCATCCTCTCTTGCAAGTCTACCAGATATTCTGTTGCTGCTTTGTCCGTGTTTTCTAGGACCTGCTCAAAAGTGCTGTCAATAGGCAGTTTTGGCTTCCGACCAAATAGGAGTTCATACGGAGAGTGCTTCGTAGTCTCACTTGGAGTGCAGTTGTAGCAGTATACCAAGGAGTTCACATACTTTCTCCAGTCACTTTTTTGGTCAGCTTCAAGTGTGCCTAGCATACTAAGCAGAGTCCTATTAAACCTTTCCGGACTAGCATTTCCCTCTGGGTGGTATGGGGTAGTGTGCGATTTCTTTATTCCCATTATCCTACACAGCTCTGATATTGTTCGGCTTTCAAAGTTTGCACCTTGGTCCGAGTGAATCCTGTTAGGTATTCCGAAATGAACAATAAAGTCATTGTAAAGAGCCTCTGCAGTTGTTCGGGCAGTTTGATTTTTTGTTGGAATGGCTCTGGCAAACTTTGTATAATGGTCTGTTACAATTAAAACATTTCCGATGTTTCCCTTTGATGGCTCGAGGGTTAAGTAGTCAATGCACACCAGATCTAACGGGTAGTAGCTCTGCACACTTACCAAGGGCGCTCTGTCTGTTGTTGACTTTCTCATCAAGCAGCGGTTGCACTTGTCTATCCAATTACTGACATCTTTTCCTACTCCTGGCCAGTAAAATTTGTCTCTTATGAGCCTGGTAGTTCTTTCCTTTCCCGGATGTCCGCATTCATTGTGAAGGCTCTGCAGGATTTCTTGTCTATAACTTGTTGGAATCACTAACTGATGAATTTCTTGATCATCTTCCATCAAGATTCTGTACAGGATGCCTCTTTTTAAAATGAAATTTCGGTACTGCTTCCGCATTATTAGGTCATCTTTACTGATTGTCGTGTTCGGTATCCTCTTGTCAATGACCGCTATTCTCCATCGGTCGATCAGTTTATCCTCTCTTTGAGCTCTTCTTATCTCTCTTAAGTCCTTTTGAGCGATGGGTTGACCTGGTTCTTCAATGATGTCACACAGGTTAAGGCTTCCGGTCCGTAAAGTCTCAATGTAAGCTGGTATAGAGAGGTTACAGATAGCTTTAACTGAATTGTCTTCAATCTTGATCATTTCTGAGTTGTTTTCATCTGTGATGGTTTTATATGGAAAACGACTCATCCCATCAGCATCTGCATTATTCACTCCTGATCGGTAATGTATGTCGAAGGAGTACTGTCCAAGAGCTGAAGCCCATCTTTGACCAGTTGCATCCAGCTTGGCTGTGGAAAGGATATGCGTAAGCGGGTTGTTATCTGTGAGCACGGTAAAATGATTTACCGCTAGATAATCACTGAATTTCTCTGTTATGGCCCATTTGAGAGCTAAGAACTCTAGCTTGTACGCGCTGTACTTCTGCTCAGCTTTGTTTAAAGCACGGCTTGCAAAAGCAATAACTCGCTTCTTTCCCTCTTGTGTCTGGTATAGGACAGCTCCAAGTGCCCTGGCAGAGGCGTCTGTATGTAATTCAAACGGTAAAGTAAAATCAGGGTAAGCCAGTATGGGTGGTGATGAGAGGAGTTCTTTAATGTGATCGAATACTTCCTGTTCCGTATCTGTCCATCTCCACTCTACTGTCCTTTTCTTTTGGTTCTTTTTGGTAGAAGTCGGGGGGAGTAATTCTGAAAGAGGTTTGATGATTCTGCTGTAATCTTTAATAAATCTTCTGTAGTAACCTGCGAAAGCTAGGAAGGATCTAAGTTCATCAGGGTTACTTGGTTCAGGCCAGTTTTGAACTTTCTCTATTTTGGCTGGGTCAGTTTCTATCCCATTGCCACTGACGACATGTCCAAGGAAGTTGACTCTTGGCTTGAAGAAACAGCATTTCTCTGGTGCTAGTTTTAGGTTGGCATTTTCGAGTGTTGTAAGAATTAAATCCAGTCTTTCTAAATGTTGTTTAAATGAATCGCTGAATATAATCAAGTCATCAAGGTAGATCAAACAAATTTTCATATTGAGGTCTCCTAAAATTTCTTGCATAATTCTTTGGTATGTGGCTGGGCTGTTAGTCAACCCGAAAGGCATTTTGTTATATTCATAGAATCCAATAGATCCGACAGTAAATGCTGTTCTTTCTTTATGAGCTTCCTCAACTTCTATTTGATGATATCCTGCTTTCATATCTATGGTGGTAAAGTACTTAGCTCCATGTAAACAGTCAAAGATTTCTTCCATTCTGGGCAACGCAAATGAGTCTTTAACTGTGATGCTGTTGAGCTGCCTGTAATCCACACATAGCCTTAACTTGCC
This sequence comes from Tridacna crocea, assembly GCA_943736015.1. NCBI lineage: Eukaryota > Metazoa > Mollusca > Bivalvia > Cardiida > Cardiidae > Tridacna > Tridacna crocea. The sequence goes on from OX031070.1 coordinate 30,572,545, forward strand.
ATTCTTCTTCCTAACCAATACCACATTGGAAGTATATGGAGACTTTGAGGGTCTAATTACTCCTGCAGCCAATAATTGTTCGATGTGCTGTCTCACCTCTTCTATCATGGATGGTGGTATACGCCGATGTCGCTGCTTAAAAGGTATATCAGTCAAAAGGTCGATACGATGCTTGATCTTGTTACATATCCCTATGTCTGTATCACTAACTGAAAATATTTCTTTGTGCTTTTTCAGGAGGTTCACCAGCTCTTCTTTCTGATCTGCATCGAGGAGTTCAGCTTCATCAATGTTCAGATTGTCCAACACTTCCTCATGTATGTCTGTATCTTTTATCTTGTCGAACACCTCATCTGTAACAGTGACTTGCTGCAATTCACACAAAATGGCTCGTGGCTGTATTACTATAGGATTAGTTGTAAGGTTCGATAGATTGACTTTGATTTCCGTATTCTTTCTGTAAGTGTATTGCACAACGGCAGGTGTTAAATCAATTGATGATGGCAGGTGACTGTCCTCCGTTTCCTGTATAATTGCTGTTGTTGATGGACAATTCATTTCCTTATCTGTATAACCTGCAATATCCATGGACTGATTTGGGTTGATGACTATCTTTCTATTAGCAGCACATCTAATTATAGCAAGCTTGTTGTTGTTTTTTCTAAGTTCTCTTTCTCTTATAGTAATAGTCCTAAAGCTAAGGTACCAAGGAGTGTGAAGTTTAGCTTGCTGTAGAAATTGTTCTCCAAAGTTATTCTTGCAGTCTGTCATTAGTTCGTTCAAAATGTTGGTACCTAGAATGACTGGTGTTTTGACTGAGTACTGCGTATCCGGTGTCACAAGAAGTAAACAAGGTAAGGGTTTTGCTCCTGGTAAGCCTTTTTCAATGTTGATCACTGTCTCAATATATCCAATATATGGCAGATTTTTTCCGTCAGCACATTCTATATTCAAAATGTTTCCTACAGGTTTGATCTCGATGTTACTAAGATGTTCCTTGTGAAAAGACTCCGATACCAAACTAACACAGCTTCCTGTATCGAGTAATGCATTTGCTGGTTTATCTTCTAAATAGATTCCTACTTCGTTTACATCTCCAACAAGGGTAATATTGGGATCTTTTTGTTTTGCAGAGGTGCTCTTATCCGACCCCACGATAGGAGCACTTACACATTTGGGCAGTCCTTGCTAGAGTGTCCTTTTGTTTTGCAGTTTGTGCATACGAACTGTGCAAGAATAGTAGGGCAGTTCCTCTGGATGTGTCCCTTTTTATTACATATAAAGCAGAGTGGCGCAAAAGTATCTTCTGCACTTGGTTGCCCTCTGCTCTGCTGGCCTCGTCCTCTGCCTCTACTGTATCCACCTCTTCCTCTATTTCCACCTCTCCATGTTCTGTTTTGTCCAATCCAGGGTTTTTGTTGCTGTTTCTGGGCTGATGTTGACTGGTCACTATGTAATTTTTCTAGTTTGTCAATTCTTTCATTAATTTGTGTCAAGAGTTGTTTGATCTCTGACGTATCTTCCTTCTTGTCCGTTTGTACAGTGGGTTTGCATGGTTTCCTACTTTCCTGGCTTTCTACATTCACCTCGGCTTCTAACTTTCGCAATTCCCTTTTAAATTCGTCATATCCTTGAATTTTGTCACACTGGTATACGGACATGTGTTTTAATTCCTTTCTCAGTCCTGCATGTAGAACTTGTTTCAGGATTACAGTGTCACTTCTTCGAAATCCATGTAACTCCACTCCCTGGTCAAACAAGTCTTCCAGTCGGGATGCATAACTCTCCACACTTTCATTTGGTTTCTGTTCACATGTATAGAATTTTTTCATTATGCTTTCTTTGGTTTCGACTGTGCCATAGGCACTTTCCAGTTTTTCCAAAACATGGCGTATTGTGACTCCTGGTCCCAGTCGTCTCACCTTGTCGCCAGCTTTTCCCTTCAAAGAGCGGCGGATTCCAAACATAATTTGTTCGGGTGAGAAAATGTCCTCTTGTCTTACAGCTTCGATTTCATATCTATAGGTTTCCCAATTGACTTCTCCTTTGCCCTCTTCTCCGAAAAAAATGGAAAATTTTGGATAATGATGCATTCCATGTCCTAAATGTCTGTGCTCATCTGTATCATCTGTATGAGATTCATCCTTCACTCCTTGAAATAATTTGGAAATTCGAATTACATCTGCAATGGATCCCTGTTTTGGTTCAAAACCAAGAGCACGTAGTGTTTTAATCATCTCCAATTCTTTTGCTGAAATTCCTTCGGAAGCTTCTCCAATCTCCTCTCTCTCTAAATCCATATTTAAATCTAAGTCTTTACCACCTTCCGCCATATTTGATTCACTGAATTCTATTTCCAAGTGTCACATTAATTTAATTCACTATATGGTCACACAACAATATTTCAAAGTCTAAGTGACGAACTATCACCAAACACAAAGGCACTAATTTGATCCACTGTGGTCACTAAATACTATTTTAATGACTAAGTCAAGTTACTAAGTGACCTAATATCACAAGACACAAGTAGAGTCTATTCTCCAAGGTTTGTAATTACACTGACACAGTACACAAGTTTAAAACAACAGCAAATAAAGGACTTGTTTTAAAATAACATTCTTACCTGAAGGACCATATGTAATTTTATTTCTAAATTACCTCTATTAACTTGCATAACAGATGCACAAGTAAACTGATTTCAACCACATGAGTTTTATTAATGTAGAATGTTATGTGAGATAACACTAATGTAATATATCAACAATGGTGGGCTACTTCTCCCGCAATGGTTTCAATATGTTTCCATCAAAAATAAGTAAAGTATGTTGCAGTTCTATACAATGTTCATATATGGTTAACAAAATCAGTAAACAATTCTAAAATATCACAGAAATACACAAAAGAACTAAGAGTGAAATCACACAGGGGAAGTAAGTACTATATAAAGTACAGTTCAAATGCAATGACTATAATATGAGGTGAACTGTTGCAGCAGATAACTAAATAAGTTTCTGATTCAGGCTGGTTGATCAAATCTAAGTGCAAGGCTATCAGGGTCCTGATTTACAACAATAAAGTTTAAATAATGTTGCAAATGAATAATAAAGATTGAAGATCAGACTACAATATGGACACAAATGATTACCACAGTAAGGGGGCAATGCCTATAATAGAAAGTATAATCTAGTCTGTCACCACATTAAGTGTTCATCTATCACAATGTTTTCACAAGCTGTTATGGAAATCAAGCAGTCTAAGATCAAATGAATTTTAATGGATATTTCCAAGGATCAGCTCGTCAGGTTGCACTAAATATTTACACAGTGTGCTTATAAAAGACAATATGGTATTCAGTACTGGCAAAGGGCTATTACATTGGGGTAAGTATGGTAAAGTGAAAATATCACAAAAAGCTATAAATGTTCCCTAAACACCATGTTCTTACCAATACTTCAAAGTAATTCTGCTGCTCAGCTTGCCGTTCTTCTCCGCAAAAAAATTCCGACTTCACAATTGTATCGGTTGCTCAACTGCTGATTCCGATTTTTTTTTTTTTAATGCAAGCAACTCAGTTTCGAACTAAATTCCAAGCAACTGTGTCAAAAGGTATGCAATTCACTAATTAATGATGCAAAAGGTAGCAGTTGCCTCACCAAGTGTAATCTGATTCCAGTTCAAAGTCAAAAAAAAAATTTTTTTTTGTTTAACTAAGTTCCGTAATTATTTGATTCTTCAAACCAAACAAATTCATTAATTAAAAAAATTTTTTTTTATAAATGTAGGGGAAATAAAGGGCTACTGTATCAATAAATGAGATAAATTGAAAGAAAGGACTCAATTTCAAAACTACTAGCTACAATATGTACAGTCTAACTTATTTACAACTACAACAGACAAAGCACAGGAAGTAGAATACCAAAACAGGAAACAACTGAAAAAAGGTCACTGAGGTCAGGTAATGGGTCAACAATGACCTTGGAATTACAGTCAATGTAAGGTCTAAATGTCAGGTAACCAGTTATGTAAATGAGCAGGAAGTATCAGCCAATCAGAAGACAGATGACATCATCATATGTAATTCAGCCAATAATTTACATATTCATACATGAAAACATTGTGGCAGTGGCAAAAAATAATGGAATTAGCCTTTTTGTGTTTTCAACACCGTTATAATACTGAAATAAGCAGTCAATTCACTCTGTTTCAACAAATGTCACAATGTAAATGAAAACTTCCAGGGAAATTCGAAACAGACATGGAACCAATGTTGTAGGTACTTGTTGCAATAAGCTGTTTAACTCGGATATATGTATCTAAAGTTTTCTAGGTAATTTTGAATGAAGAAATATCAATGTTTTCAAAATGGCAGCATAATATTAATCTAGTGTACTCTAGAAAAGTTAAATAAGTGAAGTCTTGAGTGAAAAAAAATATTATGCCTCCACCTTATTAATGAATGAAATGTAAGATTTTAAGTAAGCAAATTATGCCTTCACCCTATTAATACATGCAAAAGTGAAATCTTTCTTACTACAATGACTCACTGAAAGTGTTTACTCATGCATACATAACCGCTTTCCAATACCCTAGTGTGCTAGAACTGGTCGTCAGCAGAAAATAATGCCACTCTGTAGAAAAAATGCACTTTGTCCTAAAGTCACTGATAAATAAATGAAAATGTTGCTGTCCTCCCAAACACAGGTTTCTTCTTTCCAGCTGTGAGGTAAGTTACACAATGTACGTGGTCAAAGTCCAATGTAATGTAGAATCTTCTTGGGTCCCAGGTAAGTTAAAAAATGGGTCGGCAGTACACACACTCCGGATACAAGTAAAATGATGAAACAAAGTCAGTCAGTCCGTCTCTCCTCCTCTTGAAAAGTTTTGTCCACAAAACGTTGGTATAAATGTATAACTGAAGTTTACATGTTCACTGTAGTTCTGTCATGATCGAGTACTTATGGGTTAACCAAGTAATGCACGGAGTAATAAACGTTGTAAGTATGTTGATCCAATATATGTTGGTTTAATACACGTTGGGCGCCAATGTTGCCTGCTCTACTTATAAAGTCTATGGTTAAGTAGTTAAAGGGTTTCACCATATACTGGTAGGCACGAGGTAAAAGTAGAACAGGAACAAAAAGGTTATATAACTATCCTTTACTTCTGCATCTACTAGAGCATATGTATCTGCAATACAATACAAAAAAACATTTTAAGTACAAGTTTAAAACCATAAAAACTACGCTCCTGAAATAGGACTTACAGATACAAATATAAATACAAAATATAAATACTTCTACATGAATAAATCTAAATGAAATAAGGATGCAAATGACTTTCACAAACTTACACAGGCTATGACAACTATGACCTCCAGTTCTAGCTTAGTGTGAAAGTGCTGGTTGAAAACAGAAATGCATGTAATGATAAATCTTACAAACAATGTACACATAAAACATATTGTACAGAAATACTCATTTCAACTCACCAATTTGTGGAATTGTTACCGCTCATACAAAACAAGGCCTGTCAATCTCGCCACACCGTGAGTTGTCTGTTAAATGTTGTTAAGCTGTAATAAAAGTGCAATAAATTAAGAAACTTGCAAACACCTTCGGTGAAACTATGACAAAACTTTAGTTAGTAATATATGCCGCCATTTCAAATGTCGCGCGAAAACTGAATACAATTTCAACAATAACAAAGGCCGAAAGAAAATAAATACAGAAAGTCAGCGTATTGCAACTAAAACCTAGCGTTTGGAAGTTTTCACCTACACCTATGAACCATTATTCAAACTTCAGCAACCGACAAAAATTGATTTTCTTTTTTAGACAAAGACGACTGTCTTGCTCGTCCTCCAAACTTGTATTGCACAGGAGGCACGTGAATATGACGTAAGGTTTGAAAGAGTCTAAACTAATAAAAAGGATTTTAATTGCACGAAAGGAATGAATGGTATCATACCACTAAATTGATAAAAAGAGCACTCGGCTACACTTGCAGGATCAGGGAATTTCAAGACGGGCTGCCGAAGTCATCACTGCTTCCTGGAGAAGTAGCACAAAACAACAGTGCAGGACATATATCCAGAGATGGTTGTGTTTTTGTAGTGAAAGGAAAACACCTCCAATCAACCCATCTGTAAATGGCATTACTGAATTTCTTACCTGTTTATTTGATTCCGGACTGGGATATTGTGCTCTTAATACAGCTAGGTCAGTTTTATCAACATATTTCAGTGTTACAAATTGCGCAACAGTGTCACAAGTCATGTATTGGTCAAAAGATTTCTTAAAGGCATTTATAATTTAAAACCATCTTTGCCAAAGTACAACAGCACCTGGGATGTAAGACTAGTTCTTGAATTCCTTAAAACATTAACAATAAACGACATTTTCTTACGATTTCTGTCCATTAAATTAGCAAGTTTATTAGCTTCGGTTACAGGCCAGCATCGTCAGACCTTAACATCAATTACTGTAGATGAGATGATGCTTGATAGTGACAGTGTAAAAATAAGAATTAACACGGTATTAAAACAGACTAAACCGGGGTCACATTTATCTGAACTATATATAGAGAAATTTGGTCCAGATGAAAATTTATGTGTCGTCAGAACTTTAGCAGCTTACATCCAGATAACTCAATATTTTAGGAAAAATAAGGAATTATTTCTTATTACCCAAAAACCTCATAAACCTGCTTCAAAAAGTACAGTGGCTTCATGGATAAAATTAGCACTGAAGTTGTCAGGATATGACATGTCTGTGTATTCGGCTCAAAGTACTCGAGGGGCATCTACAAGTGCGGCTGCCAGTAAAGTTCCAATTGATACAATTCTGAGGACTGCTGGATGGAAGAAGTAATGTACTTTTCGAAAATTTTACAAAAAAACCAATAACAAATGATTCATCCTTTAGCCATGCCATTCTTTCCTTAACTCAAAATGTGAATACGTAGTGATAGTGCTAATAGACCTGAAAACTAATAGCTGTAGACTAGGATTAGCTGTAAAATAATAACTCAAACTAAGGTTGATATAGTGTACATTTATATAATTCCTTTAAATAAGGACTGTTACATCATGATAATGTCAATTACTGGTCAAAGTGGCATTTCTTCGGAGCTTGGATTCTAAATTACTCCAATGATTCTCAGACCGTGGATTGCTTCCAATAGAATTGGCAAATTAAACGAGACTTACCTGATAAGGTGAAGTTTGATTTCAATTCTGTTGGAACCAATCTACTGAGAATCCTGGGCCCACCCTTATCCCGCGCTAAGTACAGTTACATCTGCATTTCCAAGCTCCGAATATTCCTGTGTTTTAAATGTCTGAGGTTTGGTCACGTGATTGGTCAGTGTTCACTCTCATGATTCTCAGTGGATTGGTTCCAACAGAATTGAAATCAAACTTCACCTTATCAGGTAAGTCTCGTTTAATTTACCAGTAATGGACAATGGTTCGTGTGAAGGATGGATTTCTGTACCATTTGAAAGAAGGAAGAAGAATCATCGAACCATGGTACAAATTTGTATTTTAGATCTGCTAGATCCAACTTCTGAATTATAACAATCTACTGTCAAAACGTACTAGAGCTAAAATGTAACCAACCCTCGTGGTAAGTGGTGTCATACTGTACAGTAAAATGTTTACTCAATGTTTATTAAAGACGTTTATGACAAATTCTTCCAACGGACAGATTTTTTAAAAACTTTGCACATACAAAGCTCATCATGTCTCTTGTAGATTATAATAATAGAAACAGGGGGTTCCCGTGCTCGTTTCTGAGAAATTCGCTTTTGAAAAAGGAATATACCGTTCCAAAATTCAGCATATACTGGATTTAACACACTTTCCTTTAATAGTCAATTAAACAGGAAAATTGCCAGAAGAATATACAAATATACATCACTTTAAAGAAAAAATAATTCAGTTTTGCACAAAAAACATATGAAAGCCTGGTTCTGAGCATGGTAAATGTACCAATATGCATTTTATATATAGACCATTTAGTTAAAAAGGGAGATAATTTGACCGGGCTAAGGGTTAATTTTCAATAAAAACATACTTTTTAACTGACAGATTTTTTTTTTTTAAATTTCCACAATCATAGTACTTCTAAATCTTGACAATAAGAAAAAATAAAAATGGCACCTACCCGTGCTTCTTTCCCCAGGAAACAGGAATGAAGATCACGTTGGACGTTAATTCTTTCCAAGGAAAACTATATAATAGAAGCTCAGCAGACATAGTGGGAAAGAAGAAATTGCTCATGCTCATTAAAAGCGATTTCTCTTTTTCCCACATTAATTTTGAATCCTATACTCCTTTAAAGCCTATATACCTCAAATTCATAACAAACCCTTCATTATCTACATTTTTGTTTGTTTTTTTATAAATTTGCATACATGATTACGACTCATAGAAATGAAAAAAAAAAACAGAAACGTCTCTGGAAAAAATGGGATAAAAGCTCGGCAGACATGATGGAAAAAGGAAAAATTATTCAGCAGAAGAAATTTCTCCTTTTCCCACAGTATTTTTCAAAGAGGAAATAGCCATACTTCCAGAAATATGTATACTTCAACAGCTTCAATTTTCTGCCTGTTTCATTGTTTGCTGTGTAACTGGACTTTTTTTCCAGCTAGTTCTTTACCAGTCATATCATCCTTACACAGGCAGGCCAGTTTTGATGCTATCACCTTCATCCTAAAAGGATGGCATGACAACTGGCCTGCCAGTGTCAGGAAAACGTCAGAAGCTGTATCATTTTCAGCGTTGGATGGCTGACATTGCGTAAAAATTTTTCTTTTTCCACGACAAATAAGCATTCGTTTTGATGAAAACTTCCCCTTTTTATTTCGACCATAGAATACCATGACTATTGCAACCGTGCTAGTACTATCCGTAGAATGTTCGGTCCGATGTTACTATTGCCGTATGTGCGAAAAATACACAATAGCGCTGATAGTTTTACTTTCTGTGAGAAATACACATGCGCAGTATGGATGCGCGTAAACATTTATACCAAACGTCGTTAAGTGTGTTCATTCTTTGGTCTTTTTAAAGAAAAAAACAGACAAATTAATGTAGTACTTAACCAGTTTTGAGTTTATGTTTTTAACCCATTACCACACAATCCCTACTTTTGGCGCCCCTGAGAAAGAGACCTTTGGAAAACATTGTGGGAATAAAAGAAAATGCTGGTAACTTTTCCCACAATGTTTTTTACTCTTCACAAAACGAATTTTAAATTTACAGTCACTTTTATTTTGTTGTCTGCAAATGCTTTCACTTTGGACCGGTCCAAAGTTTTGTCGTTTGGTAATGAATTGTAGCTTTATGTGCCTTTTTTCAAAAATGACAGGAACTGTTGATAAAACATACCATTATATTTAAATATTAAAAATGTATCATTAGCCAAGCCTTGATAGCTAAGTCAGGGGCATACAGGACTTAGGAACATGCGGTCAAAGGTGCAATCCCCTACTCTGCCAATTTCTTTCAGAGGATTAATGATAGTTATTGAAACAGAATTCATTCCTCCCTCACAGCTATCCATTTTTTTCAACGATGGATATGTGGGAAAGCAGCCAGTGGTTCAGAAATAATGATGTGTGAAGTACTGGTGAAAGAAATATCAAGACGGAATGGATAGATGCACTGGCAGCAGTGATATAACTGAAGAAAAAACGTTGAAAACGGTGTTAAAAATCATGCAATCAATAATGTATCATTATGAATAATCATGTATAAACATGATTTTCTATCTAAAATTTGCCAACATATATTTATTTAAAGAATTAAGTCTTTACCACACAACGCTGAGTTTTAGCGACCCTAAGAAAATAGTCTTTTTAAAAAGATTTACCGATAGTAGAAGGAGAAATAGCTGGTAACATGCATTTATTCTGTTTCCCAAATTATTTTCTATCCCTTTAACCCATTACCACACAATCCCTACTTTTAATGATCCTGAGAAAGAAGACTTTAGAAAACATTGTGGGAAAAGGAGAAAATGCTGGTGACCAGCATCTTCTCCTTTTCCCACAATGTTTTCTACCTTTCACAAAACAAATTTAAAATTTCAGTCACTTTTGTTTGTCGTCTGAAAATGCTTTCGATTTGGACAAGCCTAAAATACTGTTGTTTGGTAATGAGTTAAATACAAATTCTACCACTTGAGCCCAGCTTAAATTGTTGATCGGAAATCTTTCAATTTAGGCAAATGTACACTTATGTCATGCACTGCAAAAATTTAAGAGAAATAAATATTGCAATTAGCATGCAGGTGCAATTTCAACTCTTAAAGTGAATGTGACTTACTTTCAGAAGCCAACAAATTTTTATAGAAAACACAATTCTGCCAATTATATTTTTCTAAAATTTGGCACATATGTCGGTTTATCATGCAATAATGGTTGAACTCATTACCAAACGACAAAAATTTAGACAGGTCCAAATTGAAAGGATTTGCAGACGAAAAATTGAACTTAACTGAAATGAAGATTTTTTGTTTTGGATGGGGAAGAAAACATTGTGGGAAAAGGAAAAAATGATGGTAAGCAGCTTTTTCTCCTTTTCTCAGAATGTTCTCAAAATCCTTCTCCTACAGTGTCGTTAAAACTCGGGATGTGGTAATGGGTTAAGGCATGCTGCTAAACTTTAGTAAAATAATAACAACATTTTATAAAATAGAAACCATTTTTTATATAATAGATAAACCCATCGCCATATAATCCCTACTTTTGATGACCCTGAGGACGAATCTTTTAGAAAACATTGTGGGAAATGGAGAAAATTTTGGTAACCAGTATTTTCTCCTTTTTTCGACAATGATTTCTACCCTACACAAAACAAATTTCAAATTATCAGTCACTTTTATTTTGTTGTCTGCAAATGCTTTGATTTGGACAAGCCTAGCTAATATTGTTGTTTGGTAATGAGTTTAAAAAAATGGTCTACATATTACTAAAAGTGTAGGCTGTATAACTTGACCTGGCAGGGCAAAGCTTGTTTACAGATCCTTGCATTTTAGATTGATTAACCCATTATCACGCAATCCTTACTTTTGAAGTCCCTCAGAAAGAAGCCTCTAGAAGCATTGTGGGTGAAGGAGAATAGCTGGTAACCAGCATTTTCTCCTTTTCTCACAATAGTTTATAACGTCACATAACAAGTTTCAATGTTCAGTTACATTTATTTTGTCGTCTTCAAATGCTTTGGATTTGGAGGAGCCCAAAATATTATCGTTTTGTAAAGAGTTAATAAGTTATATGGAAATCAAGAAATCAAATTTGGCTTTTTTCTACCACACAAAAAAATCTGAGACTTACTGAATTTTAAGGCATTGGCAGACAACAATTTAAATATGGATCAAATTATAGAATTCGTCATTGAATATGCATAAATCATTGTGGGGAAAAGGCAGTATTTTCTCCATTTCCCAGTGTTTTCAAAAGACTTCTTCCACAGTGTTGTTAAAACTCGGGATTGTGTGATAAAGGTTAAATGGTTAAATTTGAGAGTGACAGAGCAGAAAATTTTGTGTGAGGAGAAAATGCTGATAACCAGCATTTTCCCCTGTTGCTACATTTTCCAAACCCTTCGCCCTCAGGGTCATCAAAAGTCTGGATTGTGAATTAATGAGTGAATTTTGTTTATTTTGGTCATTTAGCCAACATGTCTGTTTTAAAATATAGCACAAGTGGAATTTTTTAACTGGAAAAGGTTTGAATACATTAATAATAGTAAGAGTTGAACCAAGAAGAAAATCATTTACATTTCGTAATATCTGGAAATAAAAACTCTTACTATAACCCATTATTTCTTTTCTGGAGGAAATAATTATCGTTGAAATCATCATACAATTGGCCAATCAATAAAAATGTAGTTTGTCTTTGCCAGAATGTATTATTTTTGAGACAGCATTCACAGACCCTTTCTTTTTTTATCTATGTTATCTATCGGTATCTAAATTATAGTTACAGCATCTTAAATTTGGCCAATTTCTCTCATGTACATGTAATACCATATCACGTATCTAATGGTAAAGAGCATTTTTATCTCCAGTATTGATTTACATGTAAATCATGTATTTTACATATATGTGTACTCCCCTCCAGAATATGTCATTTGTTGTCAGGCTTTCAATTTCAGCTAATTGCTAATTCATCGTGAGAAAAGAACATAGGGTAACAAAAAGAGAAGTTAAAGCACACACAGTAGTAATCAAATATGATTTTAAATCTGCTGAAGATTAGTAGAAATATTTGAAAATTGTTCAACTTTATCAGATCTAAAACTTAATTCTTTACCAAATGACAAAACTGTAAACTTTTCAAAATTTAAAGCACTTTCAAACAACATTTAATTAACTTTACTCAAAACTTGAAATTCCAGGAAGGCAGAAAACATTGTGGGTAAAGGAGAAAATGCTGGTTACCAGCATTTTCTCTTTTTTCCACAAAGCGTTTAAAAGTCTTCTTTGCTATGGTCGTGCAAACCAGGGATTGTTTGGTAAAGGGTTAAACTAATCATGCCTTCATAGAAAAAAATATAGGTGTATAATTAAACGGCGAGGTGAATTTGTCACCAATTTGTTCCGGTGTATGGCTGGAGAAATATGGCAATATTTTCAATAATAGATTTTGTGTCAGAGTTAACTTTAGTACTTGCCATGGCAAATACTTAGCTTTGTGTCTTTCTATAATATATGTTACGAGTCAGGCGTAACTAGAAAGAAGAAGCCAGCAACAAACGATAACAATTAACAGAATTTATTAACAAAAATATCAAATAAACAGTTACAATAGTACAAAACAATACCTTAGACGTTAAATTCAGAAGACAAACTATTCCAGTCTTAATTCCAATCTGATCCTGATCCAAACTGAATGTAATCCAAACACACGAAGTAATCCTCACTTTAGTCTAGTCTGATCCGAATCCAAACTGAATGTAATCCAAGCACTAATCATGACACAAACACAAAATAATCCCCACTGTAGTCTGGCAATCATGTATTAACTAGTGAACACTGAGATGTAAAAAGCTTTTCCTTTTATAATAACAGAGAAACTTCCAGAAAATTCATGTTAAAATCAGTTGCATAATTTCTAGTAATCAGATTGTATAAAGGCCTGGAAACTTCCAGCACAATATTCCACAACAGAGAATCCAGTTCTAAAAATAGTAACAGGGGAAAACCATTCAAAAAAAGATACACACATGAACAAAGCTAATAATAACTGGGCATGTACATAACACTTCCCCCCTTGAAAAGAAAAAGAAAGGTTTATGAAATAAATCTTTCTTTTTTGCAATATTATTTACATACATGTATATGACACTTTAACTGAAGTATACATAGAAATGACAAACTCAAATATTAATTATTTCAGACTAATGAAAATAATCAAGGTAATGAAAGTACAATTTAAAAATTCAGTTTGAACATGATTTAGGGAAAATGACTATTTGAATTTTCAAACTCTTGAAAGAGCATCTGGTATAATGTTATCTTTCCCTTTTATGTGTCTAATGTCAAGATTAAACTCTTGAAGCAATAAACTCCACCTCAGTAATCTTTGATTCTTATTCTTAAGTTTGTGTAGAAAACTTAAAGGGTTATGATCACTGAATACAACAATTGGTGAAGTTGAAGAGGTTAAATAAACTTCGAACTGCTGGATTGCCAGAATTAAAGCAAGACACTCTTTTTCTATGGTAGAGTAATTTTTCTGATGTTTGTTAAATTTCTTAGAAAAGTAACAAACTGGGTGATCAATACCATTATTATCTTCTTGTAAAAGAACAGCACCAATACCAAAATCACTTGCATCAACAGCTAATTTGAAACATTTGTCAAAATCAGGTGCCAAGAGAACTGGTGCGCTCTTTAGTATGGCTTTTAGATGATCAAATGCATCTTGACATTTGTCATTCCATTTGAACTTTGTGCTTTTCTTAAGTAAATTTGTTAAAGGTTCAGCAATACCCGAGAAATTTTTACAGAATTTCCTGTAGTAGCCAGCCATACCAAGAAATCGCATCAGCTGTCTTTTACATTTAGGCACAGGAAACTCAGAGATAGCATTGACTTTAGCTTCTAAAGGTTTAACTTGACCCTGTCCCACAAGATGTCCTAGAAATGTTACAGTAGCATGACAAAATTCAGTTTTTGCAAGATTCACAGTCAGTTTTGCTTTACTGAGTCTGTCGAAGAACTTCCTGATTCTTTGAAGGTGGTCACTCCAACTGTCTGAGTAGATGATGACGTCGTCAATATATGCATCACAACCATCTAATCCACATATAACGTTGTTTGTAAGCCGCTGAAACGTTGCAGGAGAATTTTTCATCCCAAACAGCATAACTTTGTATTGGTACAGACCGTTTGGAGTAGCAAAGGCTGATACTTCTTTTGCTCTATCAGTCAGTGGAACTTGCCAGAATCCTTTTAGCAGGTCAAATTTGGTGACATATTTAGAATTTCCAACTTTGTCAATACAGTCATCAATTCTTGGTATTGGAAAAGAGTCTGTTTTTGTCACAGAGTTCACCTTACGATAGTCAGTACACATTCTGTAAGTTCCATTTGATTTAGGTACTAATATACATGGTGAACTGTAATTACTCTGGCTAGGTTCAATAAAGTCATTTTCCAGTAAGTATTTTACTTCATCCTGGAGGTATTTCTGTTTCAAAGGATTCATCCTATATGGATGTTGCTTTATTGGTTTAGAATCTTCCACAATGACATCATGATAGATTTTATCTGTTCTTGTGGGGATATCAGGAAATAAATGTTCATATTCATGTATCAACTGTTTCAGCTCTTCCTGCTGCGATGGTTCCAAGTGAGATAGTTTGTTGTTAAGATTTCTCAAAATATCAGAATTCTCAAGTTTAGATGGACCAGGATCAGATTTATCAATGAAGTCCGAATTTACTTCAAGATCAGATACATTTGATTCTTGTGGGACAGTGTTTACAACTGTAATTGGTTTTGAAATAGAGCTATCTCTGTCAAAGTATTCCTTTAACATATTTACATGACACATTTGTTTGTTTTTACGCCTTCCTGGAGTATTAATTATATAGTTTAAATCACTTGTTTTCTTGTCAATAGTGTAGGGTCCAAAATATCTTGCCTGTAGAGGTCTGCCAGGTATTGGCAAAAGAGCAAGGACTTTGTCACCTGGTTTAAATTTTCTATCTATAACATGGTTGTCATATCTTGCTTTCATTTTGCCCTGAGACGTTTTAAGATTAGACCTAGCAACCTCACATGCCCTAGACAGTCTATTTCTGAAGTCAGAAACATACTGTAGTAAATTCAAAGGTGTTTCATCATTTGAGAGAAATTTCTCTTTCAAAAGTTTTAAAGGTCCACGAACAGAATGGCCAAAAACTAATTCAAAAGGGCTGAAACCAAGAGATTCTTGTACAGATTCTCTGGCTGCAAATAGTAACAAATGGATGCCCTCATCCCAATCTTTTTCAGTGTCAAAGCAATATGATCTTATCATATTTTTTAATGTCTGATGAAATCTTTCTAAAGCACCTTGACTTTCAGGGTGATAGGCGGATGACCTGTATTGCTCGATTCCTAATTCATGCATAACCTGTTGGAATATACCAGACATAAAATTTGACCCTTGATCAGACTGAACTAATTTTGGAAGACCAACAAATGTGAAAAATTTTAAAAGAGCTTTGACTATGGACTTTGTTTTGATGTTCCTTAAAGGAATAGCTTCAGGAAAACGTGTAGAAGTACACATAATTGTTAAGAGATACTCATTTCCTGACTTGGTTCGAGGTAAAGGACCAACACAATCTATAAGTATCCTACTGAAAGGTTCATCAAAAGCAGGAATAGGTTGTAATTGAGCTTTGGGAATGGTTTGGTTGGGTTTACCTACCATTTGACATGTATGGCAAGTTTTACAATATTTAGAGACATCTGATTTGAGACCAGGCCAATAAAAATGATTAATAATTTTGTGATAGGTCTTGTTTATACCTAGATGACCTGACATAGGACTTTCATGGGCTATACTTAGTATTTCATGACGATATGACTTTGGAACCACAATTTGGTGGTAAACAGCCCATTCATCATCAGCTGGGACATCAGATGGTCGCCATTTTCTCATAAGAATCCCATTCTTTATATAGTAACACATTGGGACCTGTGAAATTTCATCTTCAGGTAAAGCCCTAAAGATTAATTTTGAAATCTCAGGATCAGTTTGCTGTTCCTGGATAAGCTGTGACTTTGACAGCGTGTCGTGACCTTGGTCAATAGACCTTGGTGGAGAATGACGAGACATTGACGAGTCTGTCTGAGTATCAGACAAACTAGGATCAAGAGACTTTTTAATCTCATTATTGAAATATTGACCGATAAAAGTATCCGTCAAGTCAATGTCAGAGTTTGAGTTTTCCAAAATGGCCTTTTTAGCCATAGCTCGGGTAACTGCACAAGAAGGATACAAGTCAGGAATTTCCTGCTCGATAGGGTCATCTGTTTGACCTATATTTGGTGTGTCAGTTACAAGTGGATTTACCACAACCTTATCTCCAGCTAAGTCATTGCCTAGCAATAAATGGACACCTTTAAATGGTAAGGAAGGTTTAATACCAATAACCACAGGCCCAGTAACCAAATCTGATGACAAATTAACGTGATGGAGAGGGATATTAACAGTTCCACACTCTACACCCTGAATAAGGACACTAGTACCGGAAGAAGTCTTCTCAGAAAAAGGCAGTATATCTGCTAAAATAAGAGATTGAGAAGCTCCTGTGTCTCTTAAAATTTTAATAGGGGTAGGTGGGCAATTATCACCTGAAAGTGATACAAAACCATTCAACATAAATGGTTCAAAAATCTCCATAGTAGAATCAGACTTGGGTTTTGTGACTATGTCAATTGTATTGGTTTTAATAGAAGACTGTGGCCTTGGTCTAAGAGTGGTGAGCCCTGTTAGTTTGGCTTCATCACTTTCTAACTTCCTTTTTAATTTCAAACATTCAGAAACAAGGTGACCAGGTTTCTTACAATAGTTACAAGTGGGTCGAGATAAGGGATATTGACTTTTGGTTTCACTAGTAGAATTGGGTTTGGGTGTATTGGATTGACTGGGCATGCCAGATGAATTACCAGACATAAATTTATTTTGGGGATGTGAGGAAGTAGGTTTGGGTTTATTAATAAAAGAAACTTTATGTGTAAGGCAGTAATCATCAGCCAGACGAGCTGCTTCTTCTAAAGTTTCAACTTGTTTTTCGTCTAAGAATGTCTAAACATCAAATTGAATACAACGTTTGAATTCTTCAACTAACATAAGTTGTCTGAGTTTATCAAAATTTTGGTCTATTTTCTTAGAACAGCACCATCTATCAAATAACTGTTCTTTGTTTCTAGCAAATTCAACATGAGTCTGGTTAGAATCTTTTTTACAATTTCTAAATTTTTGTCTATATGCTTCTGGGACCAGCTCATAACCTTTGAGAATAAGTTCTTTAACAGTCTCATAATGATGACATTGTTCAACACCGAGTTGTGTATAAATTTCACGAGCTTTGCCTATCAAAACACTTTGCAGAAGCAAAGTCCAGTGCTCTCTTGGCCAATTTAAGTTTTCTGCAACTTTTTCAAAGTGTAGGAAGTATTTATCAACTTCTTTTTCTTGAAATGGAGGAACAAGCCTAATATGTTTTGTAACATCAAAATTGTATTCAATCTTTTGCTTCGGCTGATTTGCTCTTTCTTGCATTTCTATTTCCCTCATTCTTAATTGAAATTCTCTCTCCTTCTCTCTCTCTTCCCTTTCTCTTTCTTCTCTCTCCCTTTCTCTTTCCCTTTCTCTTTCTTCTCTCTCCCTTTCTCTTTCCCTTTCTCTTTCCTTCTCTCTCTCTTCCCATTCTCTTTCTTTCTCTCTTTCCTGAATTTCTAATTGTCTGATCTGAAGTTTTAATTCAAGTTCTTTCGAACTTGAAACTGACTGAACGTCAACTATCAGGGAAAGAGCATTTTCATTAAAAATTTCCTCATCAACAAAATATTGTACCAAAATGTTCTTAATTTCATGTTTACGCATTGAAGATTTTATTTCAGACAATTTATAGTGCTTAGCAAGATTAAGCAAATCAGTCTTTTTACCCAAATTCAATAACTCCACAGATGGTTCAGCCGTAAATTTATCTAAGTCAAAAGACATGTTTGTTTGTTGCTGGATTCAAGTACAAAATTATTATAATTACTGATTAGTAATTTTGACTAACAGGATGTATTAGATTTTTTTAAAATTGTGAAAAGCAAACGTCTATGTCCTATTTTCCAATCGATGGTTTATCCCAAAAGGAAAACGAAATGCGTTAGTCTATTTTCCAATCCCGGACGAGCCCCCAATTTCTGTTACGAGTCAGGCGTAACTAGAAAGAAGAAGCCAGCAACAAACGATAACAATTAACAGAATTTATTAACAAAAATATCAAATAAACAGTTACAATAGTACAAAACAATACCTTAGACGTTAAATTCAGAAGACAAACTATTCCAGTCTTAATTCCAATCTGATCCTGATCCAAACTGAATGTAATCCAAACACACGAAGTAATCCTCACTTTAGTCTAGTCTGATCCGAATCCAAACTGAATGTAATCCAAGCACTAATTATGACACAAACACAAAATAATCCCCGCTGTAGTCTGGCAATCATGTATTAACTAGTGAACACTGAGATGTAAAAAGCTTTTCCTTTTATAATAACAGAGAAACTTCCAGAAAATTCATGTTAAAATCAGTTGCATAATTTCTAGTAATCAGATTGTATAAAGGCCTGGAAACTTCCAGCACAATATTCCACAAGAGAGAATCCAGTTCTAAAAATAGTAACAGGGGAAAACCATTCAAAAAAAGATACATGAACAAAGCTAATAATAACTGGGCATGTACATAACATATATGTATCTGTAAACGAATTATAGTCCAGTCAAATTGTGAGAAGACCCAAAACAAATCGCAACACAAACACTTTTTTCGTTTTCAACATCCTTAGGGACACCTTTTTAACATATGTAAGGTAGGACGAAATCGGAGGATATGAAATTTGATTTTTAAGCTTTTTTGAATTCGTATGAATTTTGCCATTTTAAACTTTATCACAGCTCATCTCGCAAGTTTACTCGATTTTCCTCTTGAAAGTAACAGTGAAACCCACTAGCAACTTGTTACAACCTGCCCGCCATGATTTACATATAAGGCAGCATCCCTTCTGTCAATTTAGTTCTACACTGGAGTTGGTTTACCCCATCCATCAAAAGAAAGGGAGGGACCACTGTATATATATACAGTAAACTAAGGTTGGACAGTTGAAATAGTTAACTTACATTTTTATTGTGAATAAATTTTTGTTTGTTGAAATACTGATTAGTACTTCAGACCAAATTTTTCTCTTTAAATTTACAGAAACTTGTCGGTAACACTTTGTTAAGGTACATTTAGAGGACGTGTAATACTTCTAGTGCAGCATGGCATAACATTTCTTGACCGTTGATAAAGACAGATTTATATAGATATAATATTTTTGCACATTTTTAACTGACCAGAAATTCCTTTGATGTCTGTCTTCAAATTATCTGTTGATACGTTTGTTGGTCTCCAGAAAAGGGAGGTAATTATCACATCTCTTAGTGATGAGAATAGAGTGGTTTTAGATTTATAAATGATAATTCCAGGAAGGACAAAAATGAAAAAATGGCTCGCCGAAAGTAGTACAATAATACTCATATATTATATTAGCAAATTTTGTAGGATAATAATAAAGTGCAAATAGCTGTTTTCTATTAAGGGTCCACTATGTTAAGTGGTATAAATTTCGTGTTGAAGAAGCGAGAAGGTAGTTTTGCGGTCCGAATATAATACACCCATTTGACTGCCGTTTCACATAATTGTTGCAGGCTAATGATCAAGTGACATTCCAACTTGCATTTGCAAATTAGCATGAAAACTAGATTCACAATAAATTGTAGAGCTCTACGTATCCGTGTAAGACAATACCGCAAGAGACCTCTTTTAGTATTCTTCCTACAAATGGATACGTTAGCAGATACTGTCTTACTCTTTACAGATATTAAGTACAGAGTTCCACAGAGATACACTGGTGATATTTCCACTTATGTTGCATATGAAAATATCATGAAAATAATATATAAATCTTTTTATATTTTAGCATTGTATGATTAAAAAAAAGACTTGTAGAAATATGACACGTCATGATTGTCTGTCCTCAGTTCACTCCGTCCTCAGTTCACTTGCAAGATGTAACTGGGATCAATAAAAATTATCAAACGGTAAAAACACTGGGGGTGTGAGGTGGTTCCTTACAATATTCAGGCTAAGATGTTATCAAGGTATAATCAAAGTACAGATCGACGTCAGAGAGCAGGTAGATAGAATTGCGGCACCGCATGAGCACTATATTTTTAATCCTTGTGGACCAAGTTTCGATTTTATCTGTAGTTATGCATGGAGGAACGCAGTGCTTAAACCTGGGCTTAAGGATGTATTGTTTGTTTCACTGGACTTGTGAATTCTACTCTTCTTCAGGGGCCTAAATTTAAATGAACCCTACATGGATAATTTAACTTTTCAGGAAATTTTTCCCATCATCCAGGCCCGTCGGAAGGAAATTTCATTTGGTCCGGCCAGTATGGCGTACGACGAAGCCATGCTAGGGGATCCGGGGGCATGCTCCCTCGGAAAAATTTTGAAAATAAGACGCTCTCTGGTGCATTCTGGAGCACTTTTTGAGGTTTATATTACGCATTTAAGCTATACTAGGGGGTCCGGGGGCATGCTGCCCTGAAAAAAAAAAATGAAAATAAGACGTTCTCTGGTGCACTCTGGCGCACTTTTTGAGATTTATATTACGCATTTAAGCCATGCTAGGGGGTTTCGGGGGCATGCTCCCCCGGAAAAATTTTGAAAATAAGACCCTCTCTGGTGCATTCTGGCGCATTTTTTGAGGTTTATATTAGGCATTTTTTTTCGAAAATTGGTCTGGCCATTTTTCATTTTCGGCCGAAAATTTGGTCCGGCCATAGCCGGACCGGCCGGACCGCTTCCGACGGCCTTGTCATCTCCACCTGCCATTCATGGTGATAACGTAAAAAATTCACCCATTTTGTAACCATTCTGAAATTCCGCAGAACACCCAATTATCATTTTGCCTCTGTTCACAGGACAGAGGGCCGAGGATCTGAATTTGCACTGACCTTACTCGTATATATGTATATAATCCATCAGAATCCAATATACATGTATATAGCGTTTTCCTACTTCCAAAGGGAGAGTGTACATGGTTCATGGGCCGTTTCTAATGTCACGGTCACAAATAAGGAACTGACAACGGACAGTGCGCCGGAATCGGGGCAGAATGGGATTGCACCAGCCCAGCGGCAGTTGCAAATGAACAAGAACAGCTGAAAATTTTGTCAGTAGACAAAGTTTGTTGGAGGTTAAGGTACAACTTAACAGTTAACGGCAACAACAACAACAAAACTCACGTCATCCGGGCATCTTTTCAAATAAGCACTGCCTTTTACTTGTTGTCGGGGTATCGGGCGATTTCTGTGCAGGCAGCAGGCAGTAGAAGTCTTGTCTGACTGCAGCCGCCCGGTTTACATGTAACTAATGAAAGTTGAGATTCCAAATTCTCTATTGTCGGGATTTTGTTTGCATTATAATCAGAAGAAACATTCTTTTGAAACAGGGGCTGTGTGGACCGTTTCTTCAGCAAAGAAAAAACATACTTGTTGCCACAGCAGTTTACATTGGGAAAGCTGGAGAAGCCCACGAAGAAAGCTCTGTTTAAGTGAAAGCCTTGCTCTAATGTGGGAGTCATGGGTAGATTCCAAGTCATAACTTCACCTAAAACTGGATAAGGTTCTTGAGGTTCTCGAAAGGTTGGCGCCTGGTTTAAACTGGCCAAGAATCTGCGCTTCTTGGCATATTATATTCTTACTGCAGTCTTGCCATTGACTTTACCTTGTCCTTCTTTGCTGGCAATTTTATCATTAGTAGTCGATATAAAACTACTGACAGACTACAGTAACCTAGATGGTCTCAGTGCAGTTACCTCCTGGTTCACGCACGCAGATCAACTAACCTATTCACCGCGCGGACGTCATTCATTGTCAGAAGGTCACCCATCCCAATTCCATCTAGCATTCTAAACTGCTTGTTTCCAAACTTGGTTGAAAATTATCCAACGATTCTTTTATTTGTAAACACGCAAGGAAATAATACTGATCAACCTGTCCGAGTCCATAATTCACTGATATCTATCCTACTTCATCATCATAGAACTTGATTTGGCTGGTTGCATGATGTCTCTGTCTGAAATTATTAGAGCTTTAAGTTTCTCTTTGGTTACACTGTTGCAGATATTGTCGTACCTCTGTAGACGCTCTGCTTTCATAACGTCAGCTTTTATGCATATGTACTTTAGCATTCACGACATGGTTTGTAACTTATCAATTAGTCTTTTCTATATAAAATACGTCCGAGGCATGTGTCTACTGGTTGGCTAGGTAACATTTTACCATAGAGCACACCTAAATTCAAAAGGTGCGGTAGAACCTTAATTATTTTCAAAAAATGCCCGATGTCATTCAGTTATCATAAATGATCTGCTGGCATTTTTTATCAAGAGTACATTTTGGACAACCCGTGCTTATGGCTTTAGAAAACGTGCATGCGAATATCATGTGCTTAACTTGGAAAGTGAGTCCCTTATCAAGTTTGACAGAAACCAATCACAAAACCAGTATTGTGGCTTTTTTCGTAACTTAAAATGCAACGAATTGGATAACAAATTGTTACTGGAATTCAAAATAAGATAAGAAAAAGAACATTATATGGTTGAATAACCAAACCTTAAGTTGGAACTTTGTATGTGTGGGTTACAAATCTGAGTTGTAAGACTTACAATCATTGGTTCATATGACAGCTTTGCTTGAATACATCTATGGGAGTACTTGTATTTAACCTTTAATTGACTAAATATGCCCCTGCAGTTGATGACGGTTTGTTACCTTTTATTAAAATGGTGGTTCAAGGTTTGCTTATTTATAGAAAAAGCAATAGGGTAAGTATAAGACCAAAAAGATGTTGTAAATTTTGTTAATTATCATAGGTTTAATTATTACCTGAATCTTGTCAAAAACATCCTAACACAGTTTTTCTAACTTAAAACACAATGATTCAAATTTATTCCTACGTTTTTAGTGAGAGTGTTGTTTGGCAGGACACTTCAGATCCCAAGCCTATTACTGGTGAAACCAAAGAAATACACCAATATGTGAAATGTCAGAGTGGTATGACTGAAACCAAGCTGATTGTGGCATAAAAAAGTCATTCAACCAAACATTCAAGTTTATTCATAAACGATTTTGTTGTTTCACAAAATCTATTATAAGACCCAGATTCGGTATTCACGATTCCATGACAAGACATCGTGCCAGACTTTATCAAATGGCAGCCATTGAAAGAATGTATGTAGGCTTTTAATAAGCAATTATTATCATATAGGGAATGATCATGCACATAGCAGTTCATCCCCCCCCCCCTCCAAAAAAAAAAAAAAAAAAAAAGAATGACAGGGAAAATCTAATACAAAAAGTAGTGGGTAAGTTGATATTAGCTCTATCATTATTTTGCGTAAAAAAACCAGAAAGAAGAAAGAACAATCTTTTAAATAACTAGATAATTCAACACCAGAGTTATCAGAAAATGTTACATGCAATATAGACAGCTCAAAACAGTTCGAATAATGTAAAATTTACACATAAGCTACTATTTGTACACAAAGTTGCGGCTGAAAACAAAACGCGCAAAGAAATCGAATTTCATATCTTCCGATTTCGTCCTACTTTTTATATATTGTTTAGGGAGGGTAACGCCTCATAAAAATCAAAGAATGGTTTGTGTTGCAATAAGTTTTGGGTTAAGCCCCTTTTTTTTCATTATTTTGATTGGACTATTACGCTTTCTTCAACAATTCCCTGTGGAAAATTCAATATCGTGATAGGTTGTACAATTTCCTTTTCAAAATAGGCGTTTTGTGACCATTAGAAATGTGTTCGTTTTTTAAGTTTCGCTACGAAAACTTCTAGAATATCGATCTACCTTAAAAATATCTTACCAGTCTTTGCGATGGTGTATGAAATTAATAACAACTCTAATACAGTGCATTATTTATCTGAACGTTCTTGTTACTCTTCACAAATATTCTATTTTTGCAACAAAATATCGCATACTTCCATTATCAGCAAACAGAATGTTAAGTTTTTGACATACCTATTGAAGGGAGGTAACAAAACTGTTCAATATTCAATAACTGCATTTCGCATGAGAAAATTTGTGTACAGGCAGAAAACATTCTGGAAAAAGGAAAAAAATACTGATGAACTGCTTTTTATCCTTTTCTCATACAGGATTGCTAAAATCCATTTCACCTGTTTTCATGAAATATATTTTTAGTCTATTTTAGTCGATTTTAAGTTATGCGGTCGAGTACTTTTTAGCTTACCTGAGCAGGAAGTGCTCATGGTGAGCTTTTGTGATCGCCCAATGTCCGTCGTGTGTCGTCCGAGGTGCGTCGTCCACAATTTCTTTAAACATCTTCTTCTCCTAAACTACTGGGCCAATCTTGATGAAACTTGGCAGGGCTGTTCCTTGGGTAAAGCTGTACCAAAGTTGTTCAAGAGATTGAATTCCACCCATAACTCTGGTTGCCATGGCAACCAAAAGGAAAAAAAAATAGCAAAATCTTTGAAAATCTTCTCCTCTGAAACTAGAAGGCGTAGAGTTTTGAAATTTGATATGTAGCATCTCCTGGTGGACCTTTACTAAGATTGTTCATTAAATATCCCTGGTGGTAAAACTGGCCCGCCCCGGGGGTCACAAGTTTGAAACATAGGAACAAGGAAGGAATACTTTAAAATTCTTCTTCTCTGAAACTAGAAGGTGCAGAGCTTTGATATTTGGTATGTAGCATCTCCTAGTGGACCTCTATTAAGATTGTACATATGATGTCCCTTGGGTCAAAACTGGCCCCGCCCCGGGGTCACAAGTTTGAAACATAGGAACACAGAAGGAAAACTTTAAAAATTCTTCTTCTCTGAAACTAGAAGGCGTAAGGCTTTGATATTTGGTATGTAACATCTCCTAGTAAACCTCTACCAAGATTGTTCATTTGATGCCCCTGGGGTCAAAATTGGCCCGTCCCGGAGGTCACAAGTTTGAAACACAGGAACAAAGAAGGAAAACTTTAAAATTTTTCTTCTCTGACTAGAAGGTGTAGAGCTTTGATATTTGGCATGCAGCATCTCCTAGAGAACCTCTACCAAGATTGTTCATATGATGTACCTGGGATCCAAACTCGCTCCGCCCCGGGGTTCACAAGTTGAAAACATAGAAATAAAGAAGGAAAACTTTAAAATTCTTCTGCTCTGAAACTAGAAGGTGCAGAGCTTTTATATTTGGTATGTAGCATCTCCTAGTAAACCTCCACCAAGATTGTTCATATGATGCCCCTGGGGTCAAAACTGCTCCCGCCCTGGAGGTCACAATTTTAAAACATAGGCACAAAGGAGGAAAACTTTGAAATTCTTCTGCTCTGAAACTAGAAGGTGTAGAGCTTTGATATTTGGTATTTAGCATCTCCTAGTAGACCTCTACCAAGATTGTTCATATGATGTCCCTGGGGTCAAAACTGGCTCCGCCCCGGGGGTCACAAATTTAAAACAGAGAAATAAAGAAGGAAAACTTTAAAAATTCCTCTTCTCTGAAACTAGAAGATGTAGAGCTTTGATATTTTGTAGGATCTCCTAGTGGAATTTATGATGTCCTTAAAGGTCAAAACTAGCCCTGCCCTGTAGGTCCCAAGTTCGAAACATAGGAACAAAGAAGGAAAAGATTAAAAATTTTCTTCTCTGAAACCAGAAGGCGTAGAGCTTTGATATTTGGTATGTAGCATCTCTTAGTGGACTTCTACAAAGTTTCTTCATACGATGCCCCTGGGGTCAAAACTTGCCCTGCCCCAGGGGTCACAAGTTTGAAACATAGGAACAAAGAAGGAAAACTTAAGAATTTTTTTTCTCTGAAACTAGAAGGTGTAGAGCTTTGATATTTTGTAAGTAGCATCTCCTAGTGGACCTCTACCAAGTTTTTTCTTAGGATGCCCCTGGGGTCAAAACTGGCCCTGCCCTAGGGGTCACAAGTTCGATTTTACAGCTTAGTACTCAGGTGAGCGATATAGGACCATCATGGTCCTCTTGTTAGGTTTTTAATTATCAACAGAATAAAAAATGGCTAATAACTGCTATCCGTTTCATCTAGTGAAGGGTTAGAAAGAATGTTTGAAGAAAATACACTTGAAGCCTGTAGTACATGAATTTTAAAATAATGCGTTTTTTTTAGCTCACCTGAGCACGAAGTGCTCATGGTAAGCTTTTGTGATCGCCCAATGTCCGTCGTCCTTCGTGCGTCGTCCGTTGTGCGTCGTGCGCTGTCCGTCGTCCACAATTTCTTTAAACATCTTTTCCTCCTAAACTACTGGGCCAGTCTTGATGAAACTTGGCAGGAATGTTCGTTGGGTAAAGCTGTACCAAAGTTGTTCAAGAGATTGAATTCCAGCCATAATTCTGGTTGCCATGGCAACCAAAAGGAAAAAAATAGCAAAATCTTTGAAAATCGTCTTCTCTGAAACTACAAGGCGTAGAGCTTTGATATTTGTTGTGTAGCATCTCCTAGTAGACCTCTACCAACTTTCTTCATATAATGTCCCTGGGATAAAAACTGGCCCCACCCCGGGGGTCACAAGTTTGAAACATAGGAACAAAGAGGGAAAACTTTAAAATTCTTCTTCTCTGAAACTAGAAAGTGCAGAGCTTTGATATTTGGTATGTAGCATCTCCTAGTGGACCTCTACAAAGATATTCATATGATGTCCCTGGGGTCAAAACTGGCCCCGCCCCGGGGTCACAAGTTTGAAACATAGGAACAAAGAAGGAAAACTTTAAAAATCTTCTTCTCTGAAACTAGAAGGTGCAGAGCTTTGATATTTGGTATGTAGCATCTCCTAGTGGACCTCTACCAAGATTGTTCATATGATGCTCCTGGGGTCAAAACTGCCCCCCACCCCGGGAGTCACAAGTTTTAAACATAGGAACAAAGGAGGAAAACTTCAAAATTCTTCTTCTCTGAAACTAGAAGGCGTAGAGCTTTGATATTTGGTATGTAGCATCCCTAGTGGACGTCTACCAAGTATTTTTGTATGAGGCCCTTGGGGTCAAAACTGGCCCCGCCCCAGGGGTCACAAGTTTGTATTATAGGAACAAAGAAGGAAAACTTTAAAATTCTTCTTCTCTGAAACTAGAAGACGTAGAGCTTTGATATTTAGTTTGTAGCATCTACTAGTAGACGTCTACGAAGATTGTTCATATGATGCCCCTGTGGTCACAAGTTTTAATCATAGGAACAAAGAAAGAAAAGTTTAAAATTCTTCTTCTCTGAAACTAGGTGGTGCAGAGCTATGATATTTGGTATGTAGCATCTCTTAGTGAACGTCTTCCAAGATTGTCCATATGATGTCCCTGGGATCAAAACTGGCCCCGTCCCGGGGGTCACAAGTTTGAAACACAGGAACAAAGAAGGAAAACTTTAAAATTCTTCTTCTCTGAAACTAGGTGGTGCAGAGCTTTGATATGTCGTATGTAGTATCTCCTAGTGAACCTCTACCAAGATATTTCATACGATGCCTCTGGGGTCAAAACTGGTCCCGCCCCAGGGGTCACAAGTTTGAAACATAGGAACAAAGAAGGAAAACTTTAAATTTCTTATTCTCTGAGACTAGTAGGCGTAGAGCTTTGATATTTGGTATGTAGCACCTCTTAGTGGAGTTCCACAAAGTTTCTCCATACTATGCCCCTGGGGTCAAAACTTGCCCTGCCCCAGGGGTCACAAGTTTGAAACATAGGAACAAAGAAGGAAAACTTTAAAATTCTATTTCTCTAAAACTAGAAGGCGTAATGCTTTGATATTTTGTAAGTAGCATCTCCTAGTGGACCTCTACCAATTTTTTTCTTAGGATGCCCCTGGGGTCAAAACCGGCCCTGCCCAGGGGTCACAAGTTTGATTTTACAGCTCGGTACTCAGGTGAGCGATATAGGACCATCATGGTCCTCTTGTTTATGTTTTAGTCTTATCCTGAAAGATAATTGAATTGAAATTGTCACATCTACTTCAACCACCACTAGGAAATGTAGGAAAATGAGTTTTAACCCAGACTGACATTGCAACACCAGTTAAACCCTTGTTGTTGTACTGTCGTGTAATGGAAATTATGCCATAACAGACACGAGTTAACATACAAATACCTGTCTCAATTCTGTCTGCGTAACTATAGTTACTCGTCGACCTCACTGATTTGGTTGGTCACTTCCGTTGATTTATCGTCGCTACCGGTTGCCCATCCGAGCAACTCCCCCCACCAGAAGACGGTTAATTGTTACGTGGATAGTGCAAGAATGATACAGGTCCAAACTACTGAGAGCTTCGCCTGAACGTGCTCGGCATATAGCACCGTCACACGGGAGCTCGGTTTAATGTCTCATTAGTTCCACTTAATTTAGTTGGCTAGTCGCAGATTCGAACCCACAATCTGTAGTGACCCCGAAACATTGTGTTCACGGGTTCTACGGTCTATTCACTGAGCTCTACCGACCTCACTGTAGCAATTGTGAAGATTTATAAACTTTTTTTACGTCACGATACTTAAGGTAAAAAGATACAAAGGGAGGTAAATTATCACGAAATAGAAAATGTTCCCCATTTTCTTGTAGATCTATGTACATTATTTATTACAGTAATGAAAAATAACAATGTGGTTTGTAAGGAAATAACCGTTCATTTAAAGAAACCGGGACTTAAACATCTTTATGCTTTTATTTAAATATTGTTGGAAAAGGACAACTACTTTAGATGTATCCAAGGAAACAATGCGAGATTAAAATAAAATTTTGTTGTCTGCTTTAGGAGTAACCATTCATCAAAAGAAACTATGACCTAATAGTTTTCATGCATTATACAAACATTGTGAAAACAGGAGCACTAGCCCAGGGAATGGTATAGAGCAAATTCTCCAAAAATGAAAGTATGCTCAATGCGACACACAATGCTAACAATGGCATAAATGCGTGGGTGTCTTTTTTTAACCAACTTCGTGCATGTTTATTAGAGTGATTAAACAACACTTAAAGACAACAGAGGGAAGTTGAATTTTTATCTAGATTTTCATGAAAATTTGACATCGATACTTTTCTGGAATAGAGAAATACCAGCACACGGGATGGGTGGGAGGGTCTGTAAACCATTCAGGAGTTAGCAGACGAAAAAATCCAGATCAAACTTCAACTTTCCACCGTTGCCGGTAAGTCTTATCTAATCATTCTTTTTATCGTCTGCTTAACTCCGTAAAAAACAAGTATTAAACAAAAAACAACACGTTTAACAACATTTCATATTTTATCCAACGTTTCGGCATAATGCCTTCTTCAGGAATACCATTTATTAACGGACATGACGTCACGTCAAAAACATTAATTGATATGAAATAATTTGTCTCCCGTGAAATGAACATATTAGACTATATAGATAATGTAGATTCTGATCGGCTGTCTCATCAAAGGCAGAACCCTCGAACGAGGTCTACACTATTACTTTTGAAATTTAAACGTTTGAATCATGCTGAGTGTCATCGGATCATTGATGTACTTAATTTCCCATATAAATTGTCAAGCTCCGAGCAGAGTTGTCGTTTGTCACTCTCACCATACATCTCTGCAATGGGCTAACTGACAAGAATCTTGTCAAACCGAGGAAAACATGTTTCGTTACTGTGTAACATTATAACTGAAGTAGACAAAGGAAATATGATTCTGGATACAATATAGGTGCATTTCAAATGAATGTACCTGTATACAATGGAACTACTTTTTTCAGGCTTGTTCACTGATCAGAATCTTACGCCAATTTTAACAAAAATGACTACGCCCATGAATGATGACAACAGTTTTGACACACCGATGGATCTAAGTTGTAAGATTAAAAAACAATTTACAACTACCGTCGTTTAAAAGACATTTAATCATTTCAGAACCCCCCCCCGCCCCAAACCTTCTTTTTCACATTTCCAACCACTAAGTCTAATCGGCCGTATGCTGTTTGAACAGCATACAGACAATCGATATCAGCCTTTCTTTCACCGGCGTTTGTGTCGCCATTTTATGTTATGCTCATGTGACGAAAATATCACAAAATGACGGACTATTTTCTGGGCCCACTACAAAGGTGAATGTGAATGATCCGGAGTGCAAGAGAGTGATAAATTATAAAAAAAAAAACTCCGTAAAGGCTTCACAGAGACGTAAGAGAATTTCTCTGTTCAAGCTTTTTTCTTGAATGGTTATAATTTTGTTCACAAATAATTAACGCACCTAATAGGCTATAATATTCTATTTCTGCTACTTACATACATCATTATAGCATATAGTCTTGATCTATTACTTCCATATCTAAATAACCACTAAAATGTTTTCTCCTTTTCACACAATGTTTTCAAAAGCAGCCTCTCTCAGTGTTGTTCAAATTCTGGATTGAGTGGTAAAGAATCAATCTAGAACGTGTCCTGGATATCATTACTTCTTATGTTGTTCATTTCTGTCAAAATTATGTTTTATAATGCTATTACGCTTTACCTCATTTCCTCAAGTTTTCACCCACTTTGAACTTACCCTAGCAAACCCTACTTATATTTAGTTCTCATGTAAATTGTGTCTGCAAATGCTTTGGATTTGGACTTGTCCAAAATTTTGTCCTTTAAATTTACTTGTGCAAATCATACAGTAAATGATCTTCTACCTCGAATCAATTATTGCTTAAAACGTCATCAAATAATTAATTGCCAGCTCGCTGTTTTTTGAATACTGTCAGTACTTTGATGCAAGATTGCATTGGAATGAATGAATAGCGTTTTAAGGCCCGTCGACAACTTAGGTCATATTGGGAGCACTTACTTAGTAAACAGTAATGCGAGGTGAAAATAACATACATGTGCAACAACATAAGACAAACATGATAAATGAGGAATGGGCAAAACACAAAATGATGCCGCTTTTGTCGCCTTTTACGCCATGCATGCTGTCACTTTTGTTCCGCCAGATGAAATGGCAGATGTGACGATCGCGGGACTGCAGTGGTTTTTATTCTTATACCCCGATTAAACCACACGGGGTCCCACAGGCCGATTGATTCCCATTCCAAACCCTATTTACATCGAGAAAAAAAATATAGGATTTGGAATAAGAACTACCCAGCCTGCTGCAATCCTGCGAATTACGAGGAAAGCAGCCGTTTGTCTCTAATTTTAGTCGCCTTCTACGACGTGCCATAGAGAAAGGCCGAGGTCCTATTCTATACAGTAATCAAAGTACTGAAAGTACTGTTAGAAGGCGAGTTTAGAATATAGGCATAACATATTGCAATACATTTTCCTGTACTTAAATCGTCTCTCCTGGTACAGCAAAGTCTATAGAGTTGTGCAATGTTCCTGTGCAATGAAGAGCAGTTTACCATCCTGAGTTTTAACAAACTTGAAGAAGGCTTATGGAAATATGTTGAAAAAAAATTAAAACGAATGGACTTTTCTGAAACTCCTTTCCATTTCATTTGAAGGAAATTTTTCATGTGATAGCA
This sequence comes from Tridacna crocea, assembly GCA_943736015.1. NCBI lineage: Eukaryota > Metazoa > Mollusca > Bivalvia > Cardiida > Cardiidae > Tridacna > Tridacna crocea. Next base: position 30,604,386 of record OX031070.1, read on the forward strand.
AAAAGTTTTAATTTACTGTTACCCGTATATGTTTTTACGTTGTATAGAAACTTAGATCTAACCCTCTATTACCCCAATAATGAGTTTAAAAGGTCTAGGAAGAAGGCTTGAAAACTTTTGGTCTGAAAGGGAGAATACGGTGCTAATTGACATTTTTTCCTTTTCCTAAAATGTCTTTCATCCTTTTTCATACAGGTTCCATCAATGGTGCCAGATCAAAAAGTTGCTACCTGAAAATGCATTCAATTTTGGAAAGTCTGAATTTTTTTCTTCGTGTAAAGAGTCAAGAAAGTTTCTCCTTTTCAAAATTAAGTTTTTAAATGGCCTCTTTCTCAGGGTTGTTAAAATTGTACTTGATAGGGTACGGTAAAGGATTAAAGAATAGTTTTTGCGTGAAAATGCAATCAATTTTGACAGGTCTAAAACTGTAACTCTGTAATGAGATGATTAATTTCTTGAAAGTCTTTACCATTTTATTCCATGGACCATTTCATTGAGAGAGCAAAGAGTTTATAGAAAGGTACATTGTACATTTTAGAGTGTAGAAACTCAGCCTAGAGATTCAGCCTTTTAGATCACAATACTGACTTTCAGAAGAGGCTTTTCAAAGCATTGTAGTAAAAGTAGCAAATAATGATAATCAACCTTTTGTTTGACTTATCCACAATGTTTTCCATCTTAGTAACCCTTTACAAAACCCTTCAGAAAAATAACAAAAAAATTGGGCCGTCTACAGTAAAGCAATTAGCAGATAATAAGTTAAGAGCAGCTGAAAATGTGCCGTTTGGCTGGGAAAAAGTACAAAACATAGTGGTAAAAAGAGAAAATACATGTTACTAGCGTTTTTTCCTTTTCCCAAAGTATTTTGAAACTTTTTTTTCCCCTTAAAGTTGTCAAAATTTCAGTGTCGTTCAGTTAAAAGGCTTTTTTTTTTTTAATTTGTTTACCATTTTATTTGAAATATACTTTATCTAGACTGAAAAAGACTTTCAAAACAAACGACTTTCAATGTTCAAAACGGAGATTGTACTTTTAGATTACAATACATGTGCTGAGTTTTAATGACCTTAACGAATGGGGCTCTTTAGAAAGGGAAGAGTATTTTAAAAGCATGAGAAAATACTGGCAACGAACAATTTTCTCCGTTTTGCGCAATGTTTATCATCCTATCAAGGATAACCAACCAACATCATTTGACGGTTGACTTCTTAGGTCCTATAAGGAATGTCGGAAGGTGTACTTCGTTTATATGATTCTTGTAATCTATGGCTCTGTTAACCCTTATACTAGAGTGCTGGATTGATGAAAATGGCATTTTACATCTCGGGGAAAAATGCTTAATTATTGCAACCTCATCCTGGGCTGTTTTGGTCGGGTTATTACAATATAGCTAATCCGACATAAGATTGCATATTCTGTGCAGAGTATAGAATCACCTGCCTTGTCTTCAAGAGACAGGCGTAATAAACAATTGAAGGGTTCATTGACATTAACGCTTGTCATTCATTAAACACGCGTAACCGGAATGTACGTTCAGCTTGTCGGCAAACATGAAAGCAAAATGATTGCCAACTCGTCAATATTGAGATACACCCTATTCCTTTGTTCGACAAAAATATATCGTGTACAGTTACACAGATACAGGCCTTTGGTCCGTGTTCCTAGAAAATCATGAACACGTCCGATGCACTCTTGGATAGTGGGATTCTCCTTGTCAAGATAATTTTATCATTGTGTTATTCAGTTTTGGAAAAAAGTATATCGTTGAAGGAAATTCTTTCGAGGAAAACAAATGGGATACATATATAACGTAAATATTTCAGTTCTAATAATGACGGAGGTAAGTGATTATGATAACAATTCATTGCGATAAGCGTTTATTCTTTACCTGACAAAGAAATTTCAGACTAAGTTGAAATTGAAAGCACTGATTCATGCAGATGACAAATTCAGGATGGCCTAAACTAGCGACGAAATTTGTTCTTGATAGGATAGAAACAATGTGGTAAAATGAAAAAAATGCCCGTTTCCGATTGCAATTTCCCCTCTCCTCTCGATGTTTTTAAAAGCTTGATTTTCAGAGTCGTTTCAAGTGAGTGGTAAAGGGTAAATTATTTATGAATACTTGCTGAACGTTAAGCAACATGACGACCAAAAGAAGAAGTTAAAATTCTTTGCATGTTAAAACGGTTACAGATCATGTTATTGTCATTTTTGACGTAGTAAAATCCGATCATACTTGTATATAAGGAAAGAAGCGATCAGACTGGAACCCAGGCTATACATTGGTACATTAAACTGACCAGAACTGCTTCGAAATGACACATCTATTGTGATTTTAACTGATTTACCTTTTTCTTTTCACGGGTCTCCGGAATCAAAACTCGGCCAAGCCGATGCGTAACAATAACCTACTCATTAATCACAAAGTCAAGCACAACTTTGATAAAAGAAAAATATTTCTTTGAAAGAGAAAATTTTGTTTAAACACTTGGTGATTCAAAGGAATTTATTTCATTGAAATTTTACTTCTCACAAAGACAGAATATGGTTGCCAACAGAGGAAAGAGGTCTACCAGCGATACATCATTCAAAGAAAGTTAACCCAAAGAAGCTATCCGGTTGGTTAGTTCTGGGATAGTAAAGGGCTAAATCCGGAAACCCCTCTAATCTGCCCTGTTTTTTTTTCTTCGAAGAAACCAAATGGAATTGATGCGTCTTTTCTAGGCTTTGTATGAAAGTGCAACTCTTTATGTTTCTACAAATAAACTTTAAGTTCTCGAAAGTAGCGTATTTCTGGAAGAAAAATTGAATACTAAAGTGTATGAAATTGCCAGTTTGTCATATTTACGGTGATTTCAGACAAATACGATAAGAAAAAAATATGATCCCCCATACCCGACACCTTGAAATTTTGCTCACAGCGAAGAAAAATAACTATAGAAATAGGTTATAAATAAAACGTGGTGTCGGTTATGGGTCTTCATATTCAAAAGAATAAAAATCGTAACACAGAAATCTTTAAAGGTGGCCCTTTAGAATTTGGTTTGGGACGGAAAGTTTACAAAAATACAAAAATACCATCCTTATACTCCCAAAGCCTTATTATCGTCATTCATATAACCCCAGTAGTCGAAAAACATCCGACAACACGAGAAATTAGAGATTTATTACGACCAAGGTTGACATCGACGGGAAACACGTTCTATTTTTACATGAACAACTCGCTCATTTACATACTGGAAATACACAGACGAAGGTTCAAACATAGCATCCGAAGAAGATATGAAAAATAATTACATGTTTGTTATGTAATGGAATTTAAGCATCATTAGTCACGTGCCAGTCACTTAACATTCCTACAATGCATTTTTCTATTTTTGGCGCGAAATCTAAAAATAGCTTAAGAGGCTACGTAGCCTTTTAAGGGAATACCATAAAAAAAAAATCATTTTTGATAATTTTATGATTCTTAATTATTGATGATTTGTATTGTTTTTTTCATATAAATTTCAGTGATATATATATTTTTTGATTTGGTGTGATGTGAAAATTCTAGGTACCCACCTTTAAACTACATGCAACAACGGTTGAATGTGCGATGTGTCTAATCCATGCGAAATAATCAAATTTTCGCTTCAAACTTCAAACTGCTGTTCGATATCGAGAGCTGAATAATGCAATGACATGTCATGAATACCTTTAAAACTGATTTACAACCTTCCAGTTTCACCGACGCCGCAGTAATATGCATGTATCCGAATATTATTCCGTCCGAAATGAGGTACACGCAAGGGACCCAGCTTTTTGTTTACCAGAGCGTCGCGCTTAGCAACAGCTTCAGACGAAAAGCTGTGATGGTTGTTTTGAGTGAAGACATGGCGTTATTGGTGTAAATTAATGTAAGTAAGTAAGGTTCAATTGTGTTCTGTTTTCTTTTGACTTTCTAAAATAAAATAAAGAGTATTTTCTAACCCCCCCCCCACACACACACACAACAAAGGAAGACATTCTGTACTGCTCAGGTAATAGTGTTTCACAATCATATTTTGTTAAATCTCCATTCTAATGTGGAACAAGTTAAAAGTTTATAGGGTTACACTACCAATAACTACTCTGATATAAACAATAGAGTAAGTATTATGGTAACCTTTTAATCATATCTCAACTAGATCTATATATAGAAATTCTTTTGCCTGTACCTTATGCGACAAAAAGACACATCTGCAGCAGATAACTTTGGAAAGCATTGTTGAAAAAGGATAAATTGCTCAGCACAAGTAATTTCTCCTTTTACCCAATGTTTTCAAAAGCCAACAATGTGGAAGGGTATCTAAGTGAATTCACCTTTTTTCACACAACCGTTTTAGGATAAATTTTGAATAGTATAGGAATAAGATCAGTCTACCGGTATGGTTTCTACAGACTTATCTTGCTTTACACTGTTTTATGTTGTTGTATTGGGGTTTAACGCCACTTTAACATTTAAGGTCATATCATGGCAGGCGGTGACACACATGTGTTTCCTGGCTTTCTCACACCAGTACTAACCTACTAACACAACTTTTCTTTCCAAAGCCACCGACTACTTTTCTCACATGCTTTTGCAGAGGTGAGAGGCGAAAATACACCAGCAAGAAAAGTCACTTCAACCTGGGATCAAACTCACAACCACCAGGTCATGAGTCAGACACTCTCACCACTGAGCCACCCAGGCAGAGCTACACTGTTTTATAGAAAACTCAAATACATTTTTTTATTCAGCATAAAACAGCACTTGCATGTTTATAGCTTACAACATATCAAACAAATTTATACCCACATGCGCAGAAAACAAAGACATAAATAGAATGTTATTATCTGAGAAGTATATGAAATAATTTACAGCGCCATTTTTAAAGATTTTCCATAATACATCTGTTTGTTTGTTCAAGATCAGACCACTCCCCAAGAGTAGTCTGATCCCGAACAAAACTCCCTATAGGAATGTCAAATTGATTGATTGGCGTTAAAGGACTGTATTGGTAATGATACATCATTTTGTTTTGTTCAAGATCAGACCACTCGTAAGGAGTAGTCTGATCTCGAGCAAAACTCTCTGTAAGAATGCCAAAATGCTTGATTGGCGCTAATGGCTTGCATTGTTAATGATTGCACAATTTCTTATGAAATATATTTTTGAAACTATATTAAATAAAAGCGATTTTCGTTATAGATTAGAACTCTGTATTTTGTCTTGTTGCAGCAAAAATAAAACGAGCGACGTTATTTATTGTTTTTGTCGACTTTGAACACATTAAGGATTCAAATTTATTAATAGTTGGCCATTGATAATAATATTTTTTCAGATATTGTTTACGGAGTTCATAATATTTTGTACAGGTGAGAAGAAAATGGTATTCATTTTCAACCATATTTTGATTACAGTGCGGACAAAGTCTATTTTCTCTTGGGATGTTTAGGTGTCTACCTAATTCTATAGCCAAATGATGTGAAGATAATCTGAATTTGGACAGGGCTATTCTAAATGTGTCATTAGTTATACATTCCAGATATTTTTCTCTTTCAAAACTATGTTTATAGATACTGTATGATTCCAATCTAGCTGAATTATTTATATTTGAATACCATTTTTGCTTAAATATATCAGTTATTCGTTGCTCAATGTATTTAGCAAAGAAATTACTTCCATTTTGACTAAGCCACAGATTTGTCATGCCAATTTGATTGAGTGTTTGTTTTACATGATAAGCCAAATTTAGATTGTTATAATTGTTATCGGCATCTGCATCTCTTTTTAACATAAGATAAATCTTTTTAACCATTGAGCTTTCTGGTTTTTCCATGATTTTCATCCAAAATTTCATGATAAGTAATTTTCTGTTTATTTCCATAGGATATCTTCCTAACTCTCCATAAAGACCATCTAAATTAGTTGACTTTTTAACCCCAAGAATTTTTCTCATAAATTCACAATGAATTAATTCAATATCTTTACAGGGATGATTTCCCCATATACTTGCACTGTAATTTAGGACTGAGCCGACTAAACTGTCAAAGAGATTGCATTTGTCATCGATATTTAAGGAACGCTGGTTGAAAACAATAAACAAGTTATGTAGTGCTGATTGGGAGTGTTTTGCGATATATTTTTGCGTTCTAGACCAACTCCCATTTTTGAAAAAGTATATTCCCAAATATTTAAAAGTATCAACGACGTCCAAAACTGTGTCATTATAAACAAAATCAAAGGTAGAATGTCTTCCTCTCTCAAATATCATTATTTTAGTTTTGTTAGTATTGACTGTTAGATTCCAAGTCGTACAGTATATATATGTAAATCGTCAAGTAATGATTGTAATGCTTGTGGTGAATGTGCAAACAGTGCAGCATCATCAGGAAATAATAACAGAAATACCTTTAGATCATCAATGGTACAAAGATCATCAATATCACTTTTCATATTTAAAAGTATATCGTTCACAAAGAAAAGAAACAGTAAACTAGAACTAGGATCACCTTGTTTTACACCTATATTGGATTTAATAAAGGGAGATATTTCATTATTGATTCTGACACAAGATTTTATAGTGGTATACATGTTTCTCATTGCGTTTACATATTTTGAACTTACATTTTCTTTCAACAGTTTTTGAAAAAGATAAGATCGATCAATTTTATCAAAACATTTTTCAAAATCTATAAATGCGCAATAAAGTTTTTTGTTAACACTTAATGTTTTTGCTATTATAGCGTGTAAAATGAATATACAATCGGTCGTGGATTTTCCTTTTTGAAATCGGAATTGATTTTCAATAATTTTAGATTGTTTTTCTGTCCATTTTGTTAAACGATTTAGGAGTAACTGTGAATAGATTTTTGAGATACTGTTTATTAATGTTATGCCTCTATAATTCTCCGGGTTGCCTGTCTCGCCCCCTTTAAAAATTGGAAATATTATCCCATTTCCCCATGACTTTGGGTATTCACCATTCAAAAATAGCCTATTAAATAAAGAAAGAATAAAAGGGGCTGTAACTTCGAAAGAGTGTTTGTATACTTCGGCCGCAATATTATCTATCCCACAACTTTTGTTATCATTTTGCTTGAATGTGGCTGTTCGTAACTCTTCCAGAGTGATTTCACTGTCTAATTCCTCATCAAATTGAAGTTCGTATGTTGTATCAGAATTTTCATTATTTACTGTATCGGCTTGATACAAGTAGTTGAAATGATTATACAGTTCCTCGATATTGATATCTGTATTTTCAGATTTTAGTTTTTTGTACTGCTCTCTTACTTTTTTCCAGAACTCTCTTGGTTTAGTCTTACCAAGTGTTGCCATTTTCTTTCTTTCTGTTTTAGCATAATCTTGTTTGCATTTTTTCTTTATTTTGTTATATTCCGATTTTGCTTCGATGAGAGCATTTTTACTTAACTGTGATTTATCTTTCATATATTTATTTCTAGTCTTATTAAATAGCTTTCTTGCAATGTAGAATTCATGATTGAACCAAGGTTTATTATTTCTTTTTTTGCCTGGAATCGATTTTGAACTTGGGAAATTTTTTGAAAATACTTCTTTGATACAATCTTGTATAACTTTTGTAAATGTATCTGTAATGTCTTCTATATTTTCATGTGTTAATACACGATCTTTTAAATCGTATATTTCAGTATTTCTGCTTTGCACTGATTGTTTAAACTCTGAAACTTTTTCATCACTCCAATCATATACTACACGACTTTTGATATTATTTTGTTGCTCTGTACTCATAGAACAATATTTACTATGAAAGCTAAAATGTACCGGTGAATGATCAGAAAACTCCGTTGTGGTAAAACATTAAAAAAAGAGATGTAATTGAAGTCATTGCTACTAAGTAAAAAATAGTCTACAACGCTTGCTCCGTTGCTTGAGTGAAAGGTGTATTGGCCAATACCTGAATCATTATGCAGACGACCGTTACCTATAATAAACGACATAGATAAACATAGTTCAATCAGCCGTCTACCATAGATATCGGTCACGTGATCCTCGCTAGCACGTGGTGGTATATAAACATCATGTGACAGGTAGCTGTCATTGTCTATGTACATGTCAAAATCTAGTCTATCATTCTCTGTAGAGCATCTTGCATTAAAATCACCTGTAAGAAAGACTTTTCCTAAACCCTTATAACGTTCTAAACCCATTTCCAAAAATTCAAAAAAATCAAAATCATTATAATCAGTATTTACAGAACCTTTCGGTGGAATGTAGGTAAAACATATACATCTTCATTGAATGTAAACAATGACTTATCACACTTTACCCATATTATACCGGACTGCTGTTTATCAGCAATAGATATCTTTTTCTCAAATTTGTCTTTTACATATATAGACAACCCTCCACTATATCTGCCTCTTCTGACATTAGCACATTTATTCCCATATAAGTGGTATGCTTTGAAACCTTTCAAATCTAGGTTAATATGGGTATTTTGTGATAACCAAGTTTCACTTAACAAAACAATATCATATTTATGTATTATTTCCAAAAAGTCAGGATCGCCCAACTTCCTACTGAGACCATTAACATTCCAAGACACAAAACTGATGTCCTTCTCATGACTTCCCTAATAACCTTCACTTTGGTGATGTACTACTTTTCCGTCGATATATTTCTTCTTCAGTGAATTGTTTATAAATAGTTTGTTTCCGTTTATTCGATAACTTTGCCCATCATCTCTAGCTTGCTTAGCAAATGGCATCAGAGCTTTTCGATCTTCACGTAGTTGCTGGGGTTGCTGCTGGCCTATTCCCTGCTTCCGATCTCTTAGGTTTTGTTTATATGGATCGATCATAGATCTAGATCGGACTAGTTCTCTGTCTGTATACTTGTGGAATTTGACCACTATGGGGCGTGGATTACGTGATTTGTTGGATCCTAATCTATGGGCCCTATCAAATTGTATTTCAGCTGGGTTCAGATCACATGTTGATCGGATTAGATCTTTCACAATTTTGAAGTTTTCACAATTCTCGATACTGCCTTCATCTCTAGATTCAGGAATGCCATAGAAGATTAAATTATCTCTCATGGAGCGAGATTCAAGATCAACCACCTTTTCAAATGTCCTTTCATACTTTTGTGTCTGATCATCTAATTTAGATTTAAGATCATCGCAGGATTTTTCAAGTCTATTTATTTCTTTTTCGGCTTTTTCGATTATTTTTTTCTGATTTTCAAAAACCGTCACTGACAAAACTACAACTGTCTTCACAGTTTTGTACTCGTCTCTCTAGTTGCCCAAGTTTAATTTCTATGTCGTAAACCTTTAAATTGATTGTTGTTACAGTTTTTTCTATTTTTTCAATTTTTGGTAGAGCGTCTTTTATAGTTTTGACATCGTCTATCATTTTCAACGCCCAGCTTGGTGGTATTGCTTGTTCAATGGGTGGGGTCGGGATCGTACATGGAGTAGACATTAAACGAGCTGAACGAGCTGAATTATCAAGATTTGTAATAATCGGGTTATTGCTCATGTTATTGCTCATGTTGCTCATATTTGCGCTCGTATTCGGGTTCATTACTGTCTCAACGTAGTTTTCACTGTTCGCAAAACTATCTGCAAAGGGCTGTTTCTTTGACTTACTGTTTTTGTTTACCTTTGTTGACCCAGTATCGGAACCGGTTTTACTGGTTTCTGAATAACAACTCATGTCGGTCGACAAAGATGAATCATTTTTCCGCTTTCTCTTCTTTTTCTGTTTCTCAGGAAGCGCCTTGCTCGTCCCTGGTTCTTTAGAAGTCATCGAGAAACCAAGAATACAATTCCCTGCCCGCGTTTTACCTTATATCTAGACAAATTCATTTAATCTACTGTCGTGATAAAAATTCGAGTCTCCATCTTCGCGCATGCGCAAATTAGATCCAAATACATGTACTACCGGAATTGTATAAAGGTGGCCCTTCAGAATTTGGAACCCAAATTGTACAAAATACAGAAAAATCATCGTAATACTCCCAAAGCCTTAAAATTTCCATTCATGAAACCCGATTATTCGAAAACCATCCGACAACATGAGGAATTAGAGATTTACTACAGCCCAGGTTGACACTGACGGGAAACAGCGTCTATTTTTACATCAGCAACTCGCTCATTTATATGCCGGAAATATACAGACGAAGCGTCAAACATAGCGTCCGAAGTTCTAGACATTATGGAAAATAATTATATGTTTCTTATGTTATGGAATTTAAGAGTCAGAAGTCACATAACATTCCCACAATGCTTTGTTGATTTCGACGGGAAATCTAAAAATAGCTTAGAGGCTACGTAGTCTTTTAAGGGAATTCCACCAAAAAATTTGAAACTTTATGATTCTTAATTATTGATTATTCGTATTGTTATTTCATATTACTTTCAGTGATATATACATTTTTGAATTTGGTGCGATGTGAAAAATCTAAATATCCACCTTTAAAGAGTTAATACGTATAAGCTTTTTAAGAATATTCATGATTTGTGACGTCCTAATTTACTGTAACTTATCATGGATTACTTTGAGAATTAGCAATGAATACTCATTCGATGCTTTGGGTTATTTGTCTTTTATTCATTTTTATACCCCCGCAAAAAGAATGTTTTTGGGGGTATACTGGAATCACCCTGTCTATCCGTCCGTCTGTGTACAAAATACTAGTGTCTGTCAAAGCCCTGGCGGGTGTATTCAGTCACATTTAGTGACAGCTCTACTTTTTTTTTCAGGTTCGATGGGTGGTTGAAGCTGCAAATTCCTGTATAAAGCAATGGAAATATTCGGACCATATTCTACCAACGAATCAAGTTCCATTTATAGGCGATTATGTTCGCATTGTTTGTGCCATATCCAATAATTTTTTTCGACCTTTGAACAGCACACAAGAAGAAGATGAAATCACTGCCTATAAGATGCTTGACAGACTTTCCAAAACAAATAAACTGCAAATGTACATTGAATCAAATTGTCTTGACAATCGTAGTGTGAAAAAATGGAGCAATGTTAGTGACGACAATTTAAAAGATTTTTCTAAACTGAATGAAACAGCATTAAGGCTTCTTACATTAGGAACATACCAGCTTAAACTTAGTGACAGCTATATTCAAGAGTTTATTGGCAGTGAGGGAAATATCCAAATATACAAAGAAGATACTAATCTACTTAGAATTAAGTTACAAAGTAGTCATGTTACTTCCAAAGCATATTATGTTTGGATCATATATGACTCTGATCATATTCAAGGATGGTATTGTAAATGCAAGGCCGGAGCTCGAACCGTGGGTACTTGTTCACATGTTGCTGCAGTGTTTTGGTACTTAGGAATTGCAGCTCAATCTGGTTCTGTTCATGACTTAGGGGTTAAAGACTGCGGGCAATTTTTGGAGGATGCTTCACATGTGCCAGAGGCAGTTGACTGTTCAGATTCAGATGAAAGCATAATTGAAGAGTAGTACATGTATTGCCATGAAAGCATGATTTCAAAAATTTACTTACACAGTTTGATTCTTCTCACAGGTTGAATTTCTTTCATGATTTATGTATACTGTGTCTGCAGCTACTTAACTTGTGAATAGGTGGCTGTGCACCTGTAGGGTAGTCTTCTTTATAAGCGCTTATGAAAATGATATAATATGAAGATAACTTAATGTAACTTATTAAAGTGTAGAAAAAGGTTTGGAAAAGAAGCAATTGCTCATTACTAGCAATTTATCATTTTCCCACTACCTTTTCAAATGATGTCAACTGCAGAGAGATAAAAACACACACAAACACAAATTACTGTGTCACAGGTCAACCATACTACCATATGGGCTGCTTAAAGAATTATAATTAGACCGTATATATTGATCTGTTTGATAGTTTGATCCTCAGTATTCTTTTATACTCTACATGGACCTAAAGGAATGTGATTTTGGTAAACCTTTCCCCAATTTCACTGTCGCATTCTGGTATCCATGGTAACCTGTCAGGAATGGATTATATAAATGAATTTTATTGATGAATTCATACTTATCTTAAAAGATGTGAATAACGGAAATATGCAAGTTTTTGGTGTACATGCCCCAATTTCATCCTTTCCCAAGTGACAAATTTTAGACTGTCCCGAATTGAAAGCATCTGCAGATGCAAATTATTATTTTGGTTAAATTGAGGCTAAGGTAGAAAAAATTGTGGGAAGAGAAGAAATTGCTCATTTTAAGCGATTTCTCCTTTTTCCCATAAAATTTTCAGAAGTCTTATACCCCAGGGTCGTGAAAACCAGTGATTGTTTTGGAAAAGGTTAATACCAGTCATAGTTTTGTAATTACATGTACTTGTATTTGGTTTCCATGGCAACAATTTGCTATAAGGATGAATACATTATAATTGCATGTTTATTTAAGGAAAAGATCAGTTTGCACAAATGATTTGAATCAAATAAATGTAGTAATTATTAGTCATGAAATACAAGCAATGTATGATTTCAGAAATTCTGAGTCACTTTTCCTTCATGGTTACTATGGTAATGGAATTCAAAATTTTATCACATGAAAGGATTTTTGTAAGGTAATTGTTTTATTGAACCTTTGCTTATCATGAGTAGATATATGAGTAAGAGTAAGGATATTTTGTTAAAAAAGAATGTTTTTATTTACTTACTCGTTACCATGGTAACCATTGTCTCCCAACTGATAAATTGACCCTTGTGAAATAGAAATTCATTTGTCAAACAATTTGATTAAAAAAATTTCTCATTGGAAAATACTAATTTTTTTTTTTTAGCATTTCTATATGGATAATAAAATGGTTGTCATGACAACAGTGTCATTTAGAATGTATTTTATTTGTTGTTTTCTTTAACTACATTACTTGAGGACTTGAATGAACATATTTTTTCTGAAAATTTAATTTGGGCCATTTTCGCCCCATAGTGAACATAGTCCTTTACATGTACGATCCCACTGGTTACACCCCTCACAACGTACGTCAGTGTGACGTCACAGGTAGTGATATCGGACCCTTGTTATAAAATCAGTATGCATGCGTGTTTGGCAAGACTTCTTTTTTTTTGTAATCGTTCCTTTAAATGATCTGAAAAAGTCTTTAGACCTCCAAAGCGTATAACGCCTAGGGATTTTGTTTTTTGTCAAAGCTTTTGTTAACTACTTATAATAATGGAATAGACTTCGACCAACTATTAAAACCCAATCACTTTTTGATATTTGGTCAAAGTGTTTGTGCATATACAGACATCTGCTTCCTGTCTAAAACATCAGAATATTAAATGTATTCATCTAATGTCTTTGATAAATACATGAGAGTCTTTGTAGTCCGTTTGTATCACCCAAGCTAGCCTCATTTTATCTTCATATCGTATTTACTTTTGAATATGGCGGACATAAGTTATGAAAATGCACAGGTCAGATATCACTTCCTGTGACGTAGGTTGTTGCCCTTGTGGTTAGTTGTTTATGCGTTGTGAAGTGGAAGTAGGTCCGAATGACGCCATGTTAGTACGTAGCTTTCGATTGGATTATAATATAGCTACAGTTTATTTGTTGCTGTAGCAACATGATTATATCAATGAACTGATCCAAAGTATTTTGCATTTGTCAAAAACGACGCTTTTTACGAATTCGATTTCATTCCTTCTAGAAACTTGAAGTTTCTCCTTGCTGTTCTGATTAAATTTACAATGGTCTCGATATAATATTGTTCTAATGTATGCGAGAAGTATCGAACTTTTTGAAAGGCGTTTTGATAATGCTGTTCAGAGGCATTTTCAGCAAGCTGCCTAGCGTTGACATACGAAGGCGAGAATGAAAACCTCGCCTTCCAAAAAACCCCCGGGACCCCATGGGGATTGCATTAGAAAATCCTCCAAGATTTCTCTCCATTTATCGGATGAACATGAAGAAATCATTTGTTACAAACAGCCCCGATCAAGTAGGAACCCGTAACATGAATTTATACTCAGGATTCGTGTCCTTCTCAGTGAACTAGACATCAACTAACTTAACCTAATATCCTGGACTTTAAGCCTCAGAGACTTACAATTGTTATCAAGATGTAAAAGTCCTTCTAATACACTTGAATTTTACTTTGTTACCTTTCATGCAACAGAATAATTAATATTAAGAATTTAGAATGAATGAATAGAATGAATAGCGTTTTAAGCCTGTCGACAACTTAAGTCATACTGGGCGCACTTACTTGGTAAACAATAATGCAAGGTGAAAATAACATACATGTGCAACATAAGAATTTAGAATTTGCAGGTAGACTAGATTTATGATAAAGAGTCCACAGGAACTCGGATACGTTTTACCGTTTGGACATGTAGATATAAATTCCCTGATACATGTATATTATTAGTGACTGATATTTAAAGTACATGTACAGAGTAAATTTAGAATATTTACACTTTATTTTATAATATAGATTTTTATGATGAACTGCTGCTGCTGCTTAACCCGAATTAGAAACTATGCTTCATATTTAACCCTTTACCAAACAATCGCTGGTTTTACGACCCTGAGACCGAAGCCTTTTGAAAACATTGTGGGAAAAGGAGAAAATGCTGATAACCAGTATTTCTCCGTTGCCCACAATGTTTTCTACCCTGGTGGAAACAAATTTCAATTTTTTGAGTCATGTTTATTTTGTAGTCTGCAAGTGCTTTCAATCTGGACCAGTCTGAAATTTTGTCGTTTGGTAAACGGTTAAACAGCTAGTAATCAAACCCAAAAGCATGCCTATGGTTTTAAAAGTTTAATAGGGGGACAGAATTTCTTTAATCCTTAAGCTGCTAAGTGGTACTCAAGGACATACTGCTGACAGTGTAGATCAGGATCAGATTGCACAGAACATGCAGTCTGATCTTGGATCTAGATACTGCCTGGTAAGGAGGTATTTCCCCCCCCCCCCCGCCAAAAAAAAAAAAAAAAAAAAAAAAATGAAATAGCAATATTAGGATTTTACTAGCGACACGAAAATTTCATGTTAGTTCTATAAGTACAAGTTCTATAAGTACTAGTTCTATAAGTACAAGTTCTATAAGTACAAATCAAATTTTACTTTTCTTGTCATACTATGTGTAGCTTGATCCAGTTTTGGGGGAAGAAACAAAAAATCTGGAAGTCCTATGTTCTGCAAGGTCATGAGTGATAATTTTTATAATTCTTTTCTTTGTACAATGAAAATTGATTCACCCAAAACTGCATTTGCCTGTAATGAATTGCCTTTTTACCAGTATTAATATTGAATTTCAGGTACCTCATAAAGTTTTTTTCTGCACATGTCCATGAAATAGCTCAAATATGTAGTACATGTATGACTGTCAAAGTCATTAGGGCATGGCTCTAAACTTCAAAAACAAATCTAGATCTGTATGTTCGAAGAAAACTTACATTATCAGACAAAATTTCAAACTACTATCATTTTTTTCCCTTTTTTTAATGTCCACGTCAAAACGGTGCATGAGGGTCGTGGCCATCCCTCAATGCACCTTACAATTTGGTATTAGTAATCTGTGTTAGTAAATGAAAACATTAAACAAAAATATGTAGATACAGATTCTAGATTCAACACTAGTCTTAGATTAATCAATGTTTACTTTTTCTTAAATGGTATTCTCTACTATGTGGACAAAAAATGCATATTTTTGTATATAATTGTGAAAAAAAAAAAACATATTGTGTGAGGATTGTGAGTGTGTAAGTGACTATGACGATCAAGTGTAACTTTTATCTTGGTTCAATGAACAGTGCTGAAGCGTCAAAAGCTAAAGGGAAACATAGCATAAAGTAGTGTTCTTTTGAGGCTTCAGCACTGCATCACTGTTCCTGTGCATGTAAAAAAGAAATGCTTTTGGTTATGGGAGTCTCTGACTAATGTATTCTACAGACTGAATTTTGATAACCATGTATCTTATTTTGTGCAAAGCCGAAGGAAATAAATCCAGTTAAACACATTTTTTCTCAGGCAAATGAGATTTTCGGTGGCACTCAGATATGTAATTTGAAATAGCATATTAAAATACATTGGGCGAGGCCATCGATCGTTGAGATACTTATTTTTGATTGAAAATAGCTTCTCTCGCTCATAGCCTTTTATTGGCGAAATGATACAAGTTTGCCTGCTGACCCTGGGCTTTTTCGTTCCAAAACCAATTCGTTCCATGGCTTGTTCGTCCTATGACTGTGCGCTACTCCATTTCATTGCTCATGAATATTTATAGCTCGAGGTAATACATAGATCAATGGATATTGATATTCGACCAATCAGGCCATCGCATTTATTCTACTCGATGTCCTGCCTTGGTTTCTGCTATTTTGGCTTACAAATATAAACGACTGTTAACGTTGGAAGGATGCAGTTCTCTTTATTTATGTTGTGTTTTTAACGTTTGAATTTTAGAAAAAGCTTAAAAAAATTTGCTTTGCGAACGTGTACCGATGACGTGATATCACGCAGAGGCTATAGACAAGTTTAAATTGTGATGGTTACTGAAAATTTGAACTTATGCAAAGAGCTGATCAGCGCTGGATAATGGATTAATTTAAAGTATTCTATAATTTTCCCCTCTGAAAGAGAAAACTGGAAAACAAAGGTAAAAACAGACCTATATGAAGTACTAATAAAAAGAAAATATGTTTACTTGAATATCTAACCTTGTTCAATAACCTATGCACGTCCAAAAAGTGGCCAGGTAACTTGCCACCAATGTTTCAATTTGACATTAATCTTAACCTATGGTGCATGAAGAATAATAATATAATTATGCTGAATGTGTGCTCGGGTCGTATATACGACCCCTGATATGTAGATATAGATCAGATTGCAAATTACATGAAGATTAGTCTTGGATTTAAAGTACCTGCTGATTACAATACGCACTATGACGTGTAGTTCTTCATCATTAGGAGTATATTTCAATTTAAAAAAAATCTTAGCTTCTGATCTGGTCGAAGTTTAGCTCAATAGGCAACTTGGAAATTTTTCTCTTGACTTAGCTGTCTTAACCGTTTACCATATAACACTGAGTTTTAATGAACCGTAGAAAGCTTTTAAAAACTTGCGGAGATAGGAGAAAATGCTTGTAACATTCATTTTATCCTTTTCTCACAGTCTTCTGTGCTTTTTCAAAAACAAATTTCAATTTCTGAATCATTTATTTTGTTGTCTGCAAATATTTGGGTTTGGATTGCTCTTAAAATTTTGTCATAGTGGATTAGCACATCTGCACATTAGCACAAATGGTGTGTTGATAAACTGTTAATTTGATAGGAAGGGTGTTTGATTGCAAAGCAAATTGCCGTTCTTATCAACTTGACCACCCGTTGTCATCAGTATATCATAATAATATGAAAATAGGCAAAGCCTAAACACGGGCGGAAAGGCAAAACAAAATAACCTTTTTAGATTCTACACTTTATCAGCAATTTTTAAAATTCAATTAATCTGTCACAAAAATACATATGTTATAATGACCTGGAACTAGAATCTAGTAGATCTAACACTAAAATGCTACAAATTATGATACTGCCAAAAAATGTCCATGTTGCAAACTGAAAACAACTTCTATTTTGCAAAATGAAACCAATTTGCATGGGATTTATATTTTCATTATTTAAAACGAATTATTTTGTATAGTTCAGTATGATATCTTATAGTACTTCAAACAGCTGCTGCTTTACAATTCATTTACTAATGAAAAAAAAAAAAAAAAACCCAACTCCGCACTAACCTTTTTTACAAAATAACTAAATGTTTGGTCAAAACCGAAAGCATTAACAGCTAATCCTTTACCACTCTACAAAATTTCAGACTTGTCTGAATTGAAAGCATTTGCAGATGACAGTTTCAGTTTGGCTCGTAAAAAATATTTTTCTTTGATTGGGTACAAAACATTGTGGAAAAAGGAGACAATACTGGTAACTAGCATTCTCTTTCAGGGGCATTAAAAGTATCATAGTGTGGTAAAGGGATATTACGTGGCTCCATTAACTTGCAGTAGAAAAAATTGTTTGACAAGGAAAAGCACTGTTTAACTCTTCCCAAACAACAAAATTTTGGACTAAACCAAATTGAGAAAGTCTGCAGATCAGAAATTAAATGCACCACACATGATTATTTTCTGTTTTTGATACATGAGTAGCTGTGATCATGTAAAACTGTATTTGGGTTATGACAAATCCTTTTGTTTTAGATCAAATGATAGCAATATTGTAAATTTGTCTTTTTGACAATCCATGTCTATGTGCCTTCTATTACTTTTGAACTAGGACGTAATATTTTCAGATAACTTCAGGGTTGTGCCAACATGGGACTTTGAGTTAAGGCAAGGGCAAGGTTGAAAAAGTAATAGGACATGTTTAAGATAAAAATCTATAAACCAACTTTCTTTTTCTTTCATAGATTGCATTTTTTTGTTCTTAAATAATACATAGAATTATGCAGACCAATTCGTTTCTAGTTATTACAGTTTAACTCATTACTGTACACACTGTACAGGTAAAATACAGAGCTTCCACTCACAATGGGCTACTATGCCTCTCAAACTAGATCTTTTAGCACATGTGAGAAATAATCTGCAATGATTCTATTTGCATAAACATTGGAAAAGGAGCAGTTGCTTTTGACAATTACATTACATGTACCTCCTTTTGCAGCATTTTTACAATATTCTGCGGTTGAAGTCTATTAACCCTTTAACCCATTACCAAACAATAATATTTTAGACTTGTCCAAATCAAAAGCATTTGCAGACAACAAAATAAAAGTGAATGAAAATTTGAAATCTGTTTTGTGAAGGGTAGAAAACATTGTGGGAAAAGGAGAAAATGCTGGTTACCAGCATTTTCTCCTTTTCCCACAATGTTTTCTAAAGGTTTCTTTCTCAGGGTTGTCAAAAGTAGGGATTGTGTGGTAATGGGTTTAGCAAAATCCCAGACCCTAAGGAAGATGGCTCTTGAAAACATTGTGTGAAAAGAAGAAATTGCTGGTAATCGGCATTTTCTCCTTTTCTTACACTGTTCTCTGCCCTTCCCCAAACAAATTTCAGTTGTCGAGTTTAATTTATTTTGATGTTTGCAATTGGTTTCAGTTTGAACGAGACTATAATTTTCCATATGGTAAAGGGCAAAGCTATAATTGTGTAAAGAGTGATTTGCAACACAGCTAACAAAAGTTTTTGTGAGAAAAGGGACTACAGTGTGTTCTTTTTAATGTATATTCAAGCAAATGCTCTTTTTATCATACAATTTTGATTAGGGTTCTAAAAGAAGGTCCAATTCGACTAATGGTATAGTTAGTTGCTAATTAGTCAATGATCACTTTCACTTCACAAACTCTCTGGTAGTTGACTGTTTCTTTATCTAGCCCCCAGAATGTTCAAGCACCTGAAAGAAATAAAAATTTTGAAATATTAGAGAAGCAGCATGTAATTGTGTAAAGCTCATGGTTGTCT
This sequence comes from Tridacna crocea, assembly GCA_943736015.1. Classification (NCBI taxonomy): domain Eukaryota; kingdom Metazoa; phylum Mollusca; class Bivalvia; order Cardiida; family Cardiidae; genus Tridacna; species Tridacna crocea. The sequence goes on from OX031070.1 coordinate 30,623,866, forward strand.
GTGAGCTTCTCCTTATGTTTACCTGCTTACAGAAAAAAAAAAAAATTTTTTTTCTGGTATAGATATATCTAACTACATATTTCACAAAAGTGAGCAATATTCTACATATATTTTTAGAGATTAAGATTTCTTGACCTTTATTTTGTTGTCTGCAAATACTTTCAATTTGGACCAATACAAAATTTTGCAGTTTGGTAAAGGGTTAATCCCCCTTTCAGACAGCATGGTTAAAATACCATGGTTAAGTATAAGAAATACATGTACGGCCAAAACCTAGCAGCTCAATGCATACTAGTATAAATTTAACTTTTCTACTGCAAGTTGGAATTACTTGTGAAATACTGATCGTGCTAAACAAATAAAATGGATATTCTACATCTCAACTAAAGCTGCATATACCGTGATTTCAAAACTGTTTTTCCATAATATTTAGCAAAGAAGCAAATTGTGGATTCAAGATAAAACTGATCATTTTGAACTTTCTGCATTAGCAATGCAATCTGAGTGTAGCCCTTCAAAGGTTGCATAAGGCGACAGTCATTTTTCAGTCGTGAAATCTGTCTACCTTCATGAGATAGAAAATAACGTCACTGTAATTATTTGAATGTGATCCCACATAATCCACATGTAAAACTTATCATGTGACATCCCCAAACAGGCCTTTGCAAATCATTTCTATGGTAAATTCTTCACTATAATTTATGACAAAATTTGAGATTTGTCAAAATTGAATTAATTTGCTGAAAATAAATTTCTTTCTTTCCTTTCAATGACAAAACCAATTTTTTGAGGCACATTTGTCACCTGCAAATGCTTTCAAGTTGAACCTATCTGATTCTAGAAAAGGAGTAAACAAGCACTGATTTTTCAGCCATTTTAAATCCATTTCATATTTATTTTATACTTGTATTTTCATACTAAATATTGTCCCAAACTGTTTGAAGGTTGCACAGATTACGTCGGAGAGAAAATGCATTTTATTTTCTTGCGGTCATCAAAGAAACGACTGCTGTCATCTCTGGTTTTAAATCAAAGATAAATTCCTCATCCCTTACAAGTTACGACAATATATATTGGTGTTTTATCTGTTTACATGACTTACTTCTGAACCATTCTTACCTCTGTCAACTTTCAACAGCATTTTTGTCACTTTATGAAAATACAACTCTGTAAATTCTGTCATACTTCTCTTTCATATGTGTTAGCTGTTACCATTATATGTCTGAAATAATGTTGAAAATGGCATAAAACACTTTTAAAGAAATGTCGTACTAGATCTATATTCAATAATGTTGAAAATGGCATAAAACACTGTTAACTCTTTACCAAATGACAAAATTGTAGACAGCCAAAACTGAATGCATTTGCAGACAACAAAATAAATGTTGCTTAAAAATTGAAATTTGTTTTGGGAGAGTACAAAATATTGTGAGAAAAGAAGAAAATACTGGTTACCAGCATTTTCTCCTTTTCCCACAATGTTTCCAAAAGGCTTTTTTCTTGGGGACGTGAAAAGTCGGGATTGAGTGGTAAAGAGTTAAAAAAAAAAATTCATACCAGATCTAGATATATATTCAGTCATGAGATATTGACGTTTGGGGTGGCTTTGAAAATCAAAAATATCATTTTATCAACCTGGGCTAGTTATAAAATTACTTGGAGATCAACAAAATTCAAGCCATGGCTTTTTTTCCCCTGCCTCTGCATCCTTATTGAAAACATTGTGACAAAAGGAGAAAATAGTAGGCCTAGACTGTACTTGTCACAATGTTTTTAATTGTAGACATTCAGATTGGTGCAGATGTAAACTCTTAACCCCCTCCCCACACAACCCTGACTTTAAATAACCCTATGAGAGAAGGCTTATGAAAACATTGTGGGTAAAGGAGAAAATACTGGTGATCTGAGCAGTGTTTCATGGTGCACGAAAATCAATTTCAATATCGTCATCAACTCTAGGTTTTCTTCAGTACCAGTACCTATGCAAACAGTGCAATAACTGCAATAATCATGTTACAATTTTTCTACTTACAGAAATTACACAAGTCTAGCGTGTAGTTGCAACAACATAGGAAAATACATACCGTGTAAGAAAATGGTGGTCATTAGATTAGTTGCATAGAGTCGCTTCCCTTCTTTACATATTTATTTGCAAGTTTGCAGGCGCGTATATTCATGAAAGTGATGATGGCAAAATAAACATTTAAAAAGTTAAAAGATAAAACACCGACATTCTTATCTTACCTGGGTAGGGCCAAGGGCTACTGAAATGCAATGCCGGTAAGGAAAGCTCTGGGAAATCCCGCAGCTATTGGTAAACGCTCTCGTCACTCGGCCAATTCCGTAACATGAACCGGAATCTCTCGAACACGTATTCTGTAAACTGACTTTGCTCAAAACTTCATTAAATTCGGCAAAAGAAATTTATCTGTCCATTGTTAATGACAAATGACTGCTGTGACGCAAATTTACATTGATTTGGGACAGATATTCGAATATGCAAGAGATCCCAGACACGTCCAATATGTGTAAACCAAATCGCCGATATTTCCCGAGTGATGTTTACGGCCCCACCCTCCCCCCCCCCCCCCCCATCCCCACCTTTTCGAAAGAAATTTGCGCATGACTCTACCATTGTAACCGCACATAGAAAACCGAGATATTATTCCCTGTACGTCTTTGCAACTTCTCGGTTTTTTTTTTCTCTAGCCTAGTGGGATTTTGTAGACTGGTACACATACGTGTTACCTATAGACGGGCTCCAAGGCCGCTTCGCGACCTTTCCGCCTGTATAAAACAAACTACTGTCAATGATATTAACAATTTAATTATTAGTACGGTCACAAATCAGTACATGCCGCCTGTAGGCGTGGTAACTGCCAGTTTTCACTCAAATTCGGCCGGTGGCAGCTCGATGGCAGCTCGGCGGCAGGCACAATCGGCAGGCAGCATTTTAGACGCCGCCAGGATCATACAATTTTGCGTAGTCATTAGAAGTATGTATACTCTACAGTTTTGTCAATTTTGTTATAAAGTTGCTTTGAAACGAAACAAATTTAGAAATTTAGAAATGCATTGCCTGGCATAAAATTATTATAAATAAAACACTGTTCAGTTGGTATTTCCTTAGTGACACAGAGCCTCTTACGGAATCTGTAGATTTCGCGCCAGGAGTCTGGATGCACACATGAGAATGCTAAATGATCACGCCTTAAATAAAAACGAGTACGTCATATCTCGTACTAAAGAAAAGAAGACGCGAGGGCGTCAAGGTTGCCCGAAAATGAATTGTTTTTCCATTATAAACCAGACAAATATGTAGACAACAAAATTTATGTGACTCCAATTTTTTTTCAGTTATTTATCATTTGTGAAAAATTAAATGTTGTTTTCCAATGAAATTGACATGACAATTGTGACCTACAATATCATGAATGTGCCATATGACCAACTGTCAAAATAAAATATGGATTTTCGGACTGCAAAACGTTCAAATGCCCCATTTACATTTTATGCTTCTTTTATGCCAATTTTCAATTTTACCATCTGACATTGACTGCATAATGTAAAAAAAAAAAATGCTACAAATGTATTTGTTCAGTACAAAAAAAAATTGAATACGTTTATAACTGGAGATATATACCTTATAACTGGAGAAATAAACATATTTGAAACAATACGTGATTACCAATTATTTTATTTTATAACTTATATATAGTAACGTAATATTTCCATTGCAAAGATTGTTTTTCTATTGCGCCAGTCCTGTGCAATGAAAATTTAGAAGGAACTTTTATTATCTGGATACTCAATAGGTATGTGGAAAAAGTTTCAATTTATTTCAATCAAGCTATTATCCATTTTAAAACTCAATCTGGACTTTAAGACCTGTTATGGGGGTAGATTATATTGTACTTGTTCAACTTAGTCACAAACGGTATATTATCAATTTGAGATTATGCACGATTTTACGTCATGAGAGACTGAATGGACTCCGACAAAAAAGACAGACTGGTTTTATCATTGGTAATAATGGTAAACGGCAATGGATATTTTGATTGAATAAATATGAATTCTACGTGCAATATACTGCACTTTATTTTTGACTTACGACACATGATACACATGTTGAGACACAAGGAAAAATAAAAGATGACAAGAATTACTCTAATGGAATGCGCTCGTGTGGTCGGCATGGTTGAATATGGAACGAACATTTGACAGGTCCTCCAAGTCCATTTATTTGAACGTTTTAGCATTTGAACCTCAGAATCTCTTATTTACATTCTTAAATGTTTCAAACTTCATTTCAGGTGGCAAGAACATTTAACAGATGCAACTCGATCTTCTAGCAACATATGGAAAAAATTCGACCGACTAGAAGTGTGTCAGATAATCGGAGTCGACGAAGGACAAGAGCTACTATTCATATGCAAGATCAACATAATTATGGTCGTTTCTTATCTACGGAATCTTCCTGAAAGCATCTACGGCCCAATTAGCTCATAGACTATGCGCAAGTCCACGTAGTGTCGTCACCCTCTCTGCTAGACATCATACCGCACGTTTGGCATGGGCACGACGTCGCACACGGCCAACATAGGGTGAGGTGAATGCAATGCTCACTTGTTCGGTAGAGGCAGACCGGTACGACGGTGGTTCCATTATGGTATGGGCCGGCGTTTCCATGCTCACCAAGACCAACATTACTCCGTCTCGTACTGATAGCAGTTTAAATGCGCGCCGCTATCAAGATGACGAACTGCAATCTGTTCTAGCACCTCATGTGCAGGCCAACAGTAAGATGATCCGAGCACATGGCAACGCATCATGTCCTGATGTAAGAGGGACACGTGACATACTTGCGGCCAGTCATGTGTGCTTACTTTAGTGGCCCACAAAAATGTCCGGACCTTTATCTCATCGAGCTAATGTGGGATTGTTTAAATAGAGAGGTGAAGAGTCGGCAACAAAAGAACAATTTGAATGCTTTATTACGTATTTTTGCTCGTGTGTAGGAACACTTTCACCGTATCAGGGCAATTGCCCCCCGGACAATTGCCCCCTGAGGACAATTGCCCCTGGACCATTGCCTCCTCGAGGACAATTCCCCCCGGACTATTACCCCCCGAGGACAATTCCCCCCGTACACTTGGAATAAGCAATGTGAGAGGCAGCGTGGTTCATTTAATTTCGAGCATTATCTATGGCAAGTGAAACTACAGTAATGTAGAATATTGCTCAATGAAGACCTTGATTGTTGCCAGTAGGTCAACACCCGGTCGCAGTTTTCCATTTTATCATTTCAAATTATGTACGTTGTATGGAAGATCCAGTCCAGCGAACAGCAACAACAAAAATATTTGCTTTCCCGTTGTTTCCAGGGGCAAAAGTCCCGCATTTGCATATATCCTCGGGGGGAGGGGGCATTGGTCCGGGGGTGAGTGTCCTCTGGGGGCAATAGTCCGGGCGAAAATTGTTCTGGGGGGGGGGGGCAATGGTCCGGGCGGGAATTGTCCTGGGGGTGACAATTGTCCGGGGGAGATTGTCCTCGGGGGGCAATGGTCCCGGGAGAATTGTCCTCAGGGGGCAATAGTCCGGGGGCAATAGTCCGGGAGGAGGGGGGAGGCAATTATCTTAGAATCCACTTACATAGCAAAACATTACGCGCTATGTCACGTCGGACTGACAGCGATGTTAATGTGAATTCTCTGAACTTTAAGTTACATTCACCTCTTCCGAACAATACACGTTGGCAATTATGCGTGCATCGATGATATACTTTTTGTAAGATAATACAGCGGCATATAAACTGATCTTTGACTTTACATAGTTCGTCCAGGGCAGGGGGTCAATGTTTGCCTCCGGCGAATATCGACAGGAGAGAAGGCTACAAGCCGAAGACTTCGGGGGTTTATTCCCAGTTCGCCCAATCCCATTTCGCCCATTCCCATTTCGCCAGAGTTTTTCCCATTTCGCCCATTCTTTTTTCGCCCTTTCCACCTTCGCCCTTTTCCCATTTCGCCAAATATCTGTCTTTCCCTTTTCCCGTTTTGCCCAAATTCATTTTCGCCCACTTTTCATTTCCCCCAGAAGCCATCTCGCCCAACTTTCCCATTTCGCCCAAAGACCATTTTGCCTTTTTCCCACAAGGCCCCTTCCCATTTCGCCCAAACGCCATTTTTCTGATATCTGGGCCCAAAAGTAGTGAAAAGTTCCCTAATAAGTTAATTTCTCAATTTGTGGGCCTTATTTTGAGGGTTTTTATGGCCTACAGAAATCACAGGTGAGGAGGACATATTGGTTACACAGTGTTTCCTTTATCAATTTGGATCACGAGTGGGGGTGTTGATGAAATCCGCTGTCTCAAAGATGACATTGAAGTATGCTCAATACACCAATGGGGCGAGCTGATAACTGGTCAAAATGGCATTGGGCGAAGTGGTGAAGGGGCGAAATGATAAAGGGGCGAGATGGCATTGGGCGAATCGGCAAAGGGTGAATTGGCGAAAGGGCGAAACGTTAATTTGGCGAAAAGATGATTGGGCGAGGTGGCAATGGGGCAAAATGAAAAGGGCAAAATGGGTAGGGGACAAGGCAGCAAAGGGCGAAATGGGAAGAAAAGTTTGGCGAAATGGGAATGGGCGAAATGGAATTGGGCGAACTGGGAAGACACCGACCGCGGGAGCATCGATAGGAGGACTATCCCCATGAAATAACCGACACAGTTACTGTTAAAAACTGTCGGCCTGAAATGATTGTTTAGTAAACCAATTTTTAGACTAGCGAAGCTAGTCTATAGGCATCCAGATTGAGCCAGACTCAATATAAACATAAAAACCCACAGTTGCCAAATAGTGCCTCACAGAAAAATAACTCTCTACTGTTAGGAATCTTAATTCAGTCATTATGACAACTTTGAGTTAAAGCGTAGAATCTCTACCATCCCAATTTGAACTTGTCCACTTTCAAATCAATAGACTGTACAAGATGTCATTTGATAAGGTACATAATGCTTGCTGATATGTAAATTAAGTGACCTATATGCAAATCAGGCTCATATCACTGGTTGCTACTCCGCAGTACACAAAAGTATGAATGGATCTAAAAGTAATACCCCCGGGTAACTAGTAGCAAATCCCAGCTACACAAACCATCACTGGTCAGGGAACCCTTCTCATTCCTCCAGTCATTCATTATTTAGATCATTGTGAATGCGGAACTAATATGTATAAGTTATTGATCATATATTTCATTTGTATGAAATTAAATCGGAGGGAGGCGAAGCCGACCGACGATTTAGTTTCTTACAGTTTGCCCTACTTTCTAAACCAATGAAAACGCCGGATTTCGTTCAAAACTGCTGGATTTAATTCCATACAGACTCAATATGTTGCAATATGTGACCACTTAATCATTAAATGGTTGACCTATATACAGTTGTATCCCGGTTAACGAGAAGCTCCGCCCACAGTATTTTAGCTGGTCGTTGTAGAGTAAATACCAATCTAATGCATACACTGTAGTAAAGGGGGCGGGGACTATTCCAAGTCATTGCATCATCGCCAAAAAAGTGACGTAATTTCCACGTGAATATCGGGACTAAACAATTCGTACTTGGCCACGTGGTATTTAACCCTTTACCAAACAGCCTCTGGTTTTAAGGACCCTGGTAAGGAAGTCTTTACCAGGCTGGGAAATTTGGCTTGGGTCCAATTTGAAACCGTTTGCAGACAACAACTTGGTACTTGTTCAAGGATTTGTCTGTGGAAAGAAAAAACGAAACATAGCAGGAAAGGAGAAAATGCTCCTTACAAGCAATTTTTCCTCTACCCGCAATGTTTTCACGCGCCTTCTGCCTCAGGACAATAAAAAAAAGGGCTTATCTGATATGAAACAGATTCTGGACAGTGAGCCTCTTTAGAGGGACATGGTTGTTTATTGTACACAGTTGTGTTAGCGAGACGTCGCCTGTGTCGGGGAAAATAAATTCTTTATAAAATTCCTCGTCTTCAACCGGATCAAAGCATGCATCCATTGCTGAATCTATCGCTTCAAAGAACATGAAATTCGGCCGATTCCGTACCTACATCTAACTTCGTCCGTATAACGGTCGTTTACATTTGGACTGCGAGTCACGTGATCTTATACATGGCGGGCCAATGTGATTCGTTTAGCAACGACATAAACGACCTCGATGAAATTATTCACATCTGTCTATCTGTCGGTTAAAACTTCAGTCGGAATTGATAAAAAATGTAATGTAGATCTACGAACTGTTTGTCGTCTGAAATATGGTTCGAAAGATTTCGATAGAAAATTAAAACCCAAGTTTTCTTTTGGAAGAGGAGCCTGACAATTTTCAGAACGATATCGCGGCGTATTTCCGGGTGTACCGATCTGCTGCATATCAATCCACCAGATACAGACGAGGGATATGATGGCTACCATCACCCGTGATATGCCGAATGAGCCTGACTGCAGACAATTGTCCTGAAACTAGTTCAAGGACAACCTGAATAACAGTTTTAACGCCGTACGACTGAAAACCCACGTACGTACAACCGTCAATCAAAAGAGGCGTGTCGAATCGAGCTTTCTGTCGTTCTTGTATGGCTCTTTCCACCCATCCTTAGCTGTCAGTCAATTAGAAAGTAGGTCAAACTGTAAGTTAGTTATTGATCATATATTTCATTTGTATGATCATATATTTCATTTGTATGAAATTAAATCGGAGGGAGGCGAAGCCGACCGACGATTTAGTTTCATACAAATGAAATATATGATCAATAACTAACCTCTTTTGATTGATGGTTGTACGTACGTGGGTTTTCAGTCGTACGGCGTTAAAACTGTTATTCAGGTTGTCCTTGAACTAGTTTCAGGACAATTGTCTGCAGTCAGGCTCATTCGGCTTATCACGGGTGATGGTAGCCATCATATCCCTCGTCTGTATCTGGTGGATTGATATGCAGCAGATCGGTTCACCCGGAAATATAGGTCACGTTAAATACCACGTGGCCAAGTACGAATTGTTTAGTCCCGATATTCACGTGGAAATTACGTCACTTTTTTGGCGATGATGCAATGACTTGGAATAGTCCCCGCCTTTACTACAGTGTATGCATTAGATTGGTATTTACTCTACAAGGACCAGCTAAAATACTGTGGGCGGAGCTTCTCGTTAACCGGGATACAACTGTATATAGGTCAACCATTTAATGATTAAGTGGTCACATATTGCAGCATATTGAGTCTGTATGGAATTAAATCCAGCAGTTTTGAACGAAATCCGGCGTTTTCATTGGTTTAGAAAGTAGGGCAAACTGTAAGTTAAACTGTTGTTTAACGTCTTGTATATTAACCCTTTTCCACACAATCCCGACTTTTCATATAAATGGGGAAGAAGCCCTTTGAAAACAATGCGTGAAAAGAAACAAGAAAATGCTGGTTATAAGCATTTTCCCCTTTTCTCATGTTGTTTTCTCATGCTTTTAGAATACGTTTTCATTAATTTAGTCACATTTAACTTTATCGTCTGGAACAGCTTTTAATGTGGAGGGCCGTACAACGTTTTTTTGTAAAGAGTTAAATAGTTGACTATTGCATCCTGTGCTGTTAACCCTTTACCACACAATGACAACTTTTAACGCCCCTGAGGAAAACATTGTGAGAAAATGCTGGTAACCAGCATTTTCTCCTTTTACCACAACGTTTTCCACTCTATCAAAGCAAAATTGCACCATATGAGCCACTTTGAAATTGCCATCTGCAAGTAATTTCAATTTGGATAGGTCAAAAAGTTTGCTGTGTGATAACGGGATAATTAACTGTATAATCCAAGTTAATCATCAATCTGCAAAAAAAGTCAAATAAAATATTCTGGCGGATGGTGAAAACCTGAATATGTTATTTCAAAGTTATTTTTGTTAAAAGAAATATCCCATTATCGGTTAGTATAGATCCAAGATCAGATTGTACAGACTGTGTAACCTGATCTTGTTCCACACTGTCCACCCCTCTGTCCAGACAGACATCTTTTAAAATTCTTGATGAAAATTGGTGAAACATCATTCATGTATTCCTTTCGATAGCCCACCGATAGATATTATTCTTTTTTCATTTGATGCCATGTCATCGGAAAAGGGGGCTTGGTGTATATTTCCATTACGGACTGATATCTCTTTAACTATTGGGCAAAACTTTATGAAACTTCCTATTGATTTTGTTTATAGGCCACATACAATCGCATTTGTTTTATCTTTTCAAATGCCATGCTATGGGAATGACTAAAAGGCTAGAGTTACATGCAAAACACAATTTACCTCTTATTTCTTTCTATCTAAAGATGCCTTTTTAGGCAGGAAATTTCATCTCAACAAAATAACCTGTTTTAAAGTGAAAGTTAACAAAGTGAAGTTTTTTTTGTGATATTTCCTGTGTTAGAGAAGAAAATAGTCAAGAACGTCGGGTAAAGTCAATGGATTGAACTGCATTTTAATTGAACCGAATTGGATTTAATAACAGAATGGACCGATGGACCTGGTACGGACTCAGAAACCAAATATGACGATATTTCTTCTGTCTGGAATAAATCAACAACGACTTACATTTACCATAGCCACATACCAGTTTCAAATTCGCTAGTCTGTCGGTATTTTCAGTACTTTGATTTACCAACGACCCCCTTCTTATAATGTACCTAGAGGAGGAAGGCTTTTGGAAATTGTAAGAAAAAGAGAAAATGCTGGTTACCAGAAAATTCTTTATTTGTAAGTATGTAATTTTCTCCATTTCTAACCATATTTCCTACGTTGTACGTTTCCAAAAATAACATATTATCATATTAAACCAAATAAGCAATTCTTACAAAAGCGGTCTAAAATGCATCTTCGTACTACATAATACCAAATAAGTTATTACTATAGGAGCCTAAGGGAATTTCGCCAGTAATCGAATTTCGCCAAATATATTTCGTATCTGTGACACCATCCATGGAAATGATTGATATCTTAGCAGCAAAGGTGTTTTGAACTGTCATTTGAATCTAATGATAGAAAATCCCCTATTAATAGGAAAAAGGTTCGTAAGTGACCTCTCACATGCTTTTCCCCGCCATTCTATTATCACTTTTCAGGAGTCTCCTTTACATGTAGAATTTAAAAGATATGCTTTTAGCTTAAAACTTTTTCATGTCGTATATTTTCGGTTTGACAGGTTATCTTTTGAATTTTAGTGGCCGTAGTTTCGTATGGGCACCTAAAGGGAAATATATCCATATAAATGACAGAGTGGTTCTTATTATTTTTTCCGTAAGAATAAAGACAGAATCAGGAACAAAAATCACTACTAAGACGAGAAAATAGCTTTTTTCTGTGACTTACAAAAGGTTATCCTTTTTTTTTTTTAGATTTAGAGCCTCTTTATCCCCACTGTAATCCTGAGTGAGATTGTAGATCTAATATATTAGTGCCACAGCAGAAATAATTACATAAAAAATCACATAGATCTAACTGTAGATTTTGTTTTCTGAGAGCCTTTTTTTTTTCTTCAAGTTTTCTCGTAGGAAATAAATGTAGCGTTAATATCCAAGAGAGGCAATGAATTTTGCTGAAATTATGCTGTTATTTTTTTTTTATTTCATTTCATCCTATCTGTGGCCTCTAATTTTTGGAAAACCGGAGATGTCGAAATTGGCTTACTCTTTTTATAGATGGCGACTTTGTACTGTCTCACTTCAAAAGATTTTTTGACGGATAAATGTAGATGTTTAAGTAGTAAAAATTAGTTTTTACAAAAATATTTGAAAACAAGTTCTTATATATTCAACCATTAAGAAAATTACTATTGTTTTGTGCAATTTTCCCTGCATTGGCGAAATTCGATTACACCTGTATATTATTATTGAGGATCGGTAAACTCCACTTTTTCTAAAAATCGACTGAATTATGAGGTAAAATGGCCGTTTGACGAGCAGAACATTGACCAAGAGCAAATTGTTTCGACCAAGGTCTGCGCATGCTGACCTTGGTTGATACTTTTTGTCGATATATTAAACCCTATTTTCACAGATTACTAGTCAAATTCGTTATTTCCCGTAGTTTGCACCGATATCTTACAAAGTGCTCCTCGGTACATTTGTTTGAGGAGGGAATGAGGTCATTGTCAGACAATGACAACCTAGGTAGACAAAAGAATTACTAGATAAATTAGCCAAATCTAATTTTCCTTCTCAGGGAACTATTTTATGCCACATTTAGAAAATGGTCTTCTATCAGGAAGGGCCTTTCAAATTTGTGTTTTTCCAAAGTTGTATTTTAGGTGAAATAGTCCATTGCCCCCTTAAAAAAGGCAATCGGTTAATGTTCTATATTTTACCTTTTTGTGAAAACTACTTGGTTTGTCTCTAAAAGTACCATGGAGGATCAAAGATAGAGATTCTTATCATATTTTCAAGCATCTGTGTGTATATTCGTAGAGCATGTAACTTTGCACATGAAACACAGTTTATTAACCATTGTAAAACTTATTTAGTTAAATGCAAATTAAAACCAATAGTAAAAAGCCAAATATTAAAATTTCAAATGTATGTTGTGGTTGAGAGAAATATTTCCTTGTCGGACACACTCTTTGCAGTCTAATCTTGATCTAAAGTGTACAAATGACAAAGAGCATTGAGTCGCGCCTAGGCGCCCAAAAGTCGAACATGGAACGTACCTAGATTTGAGGTACAGGTCAATTTGAATTTTTAAACACCGGCCTCAAAACAGGCAAAATTTCTGCAGAAGAGATTGTGTTATGATTTTCTATTCTGTTCTAGCATATTCTGTTGGTTCTTTTCTACAGCATATACGGGAATATATCATTCTAGCTTTATAAAGGCTTGCATGGTCGTTCTTAATCGTCTGTGTCACAATTTTTGTGTCATTTGTCGAAGACAATGCCACTATGAGATCAATGATAAATGTTCAATATTGAATTCTGAAGACCATGTATGGTATTTTGTGCAAAGCCGAAGAAAATAGACCCATTTAATCTTAATTTTTCTAGACAAATAGGTTTTTTTCAAAAAGCACCTATATATAGTTAGAAATAGCTTATTGAAATAAACTGCCATCGATCGTTGAATTACTGCTTTTTGATTGAAAGTAGCTTCATCTCTTCATAGACTTCCAGTGGCGCAATGATATGCACAAAATTTGTCTTCTATCCACTTTGCTTCCGGGGGTTGTTCATTCCAAAACCAGTTCGTCCCTGGGCTTATTCGTCCCATGATTGCACGCTACTCATTTGATTGTGCAAGAATACTTTCAGGTAGAAAACTTAATTGTACTGGTGGGAACTAGAACCTGATGGCCAAAGACATCTCAAAAGCATAGTACCCAAGTATAGAAGTAACTTAATTCAATGTATTTACATCGCTTCTCTATCTACCCATCATGCATCCTTCCGACAAGGGATGTTACTCCTGACTCGTCTTGAAAGATCAAAGAGAGACCACCAATACACGAATGGTGCCGGCTTACATCTGTCCGTGTGTCCAGAATTCCTTTAAACATCTTCTCCTCCTAAACCCCTGGGCCAAGTTTGATGAAACTTGGTAGGGATGTTCCTTTTGTAAAGTTCTACCAAATTTGTTCAAGAGATTGAATTCCACCCTTAAGTCTGGTTGCAAAAGCAACAGAAAGGAAAGAAATAGTAAAATCTTTGAAAAATCTTCTCTGAAACTAGAAAACGTAGAGCTTTGGCATGTAGCATCTCCTAGTGGACCTCTACTAAGTTTGTTCATATGATGCTCCTGAGGTCAAAGCTGGCCACGGACCGGGGGTCACAAGTTCGAACATATATGTAGGACCGAAAAAGGAAATCTTTAATTTCTTCTCTGAAACTTGAAGGTGTTGAGCGTTTATATTTGGTATGAAGCATCTCCTGGTGGACCTCTACCAATTTTGTTCAAATATTGTCGCTGGGCTGGGGTCACAACTGGCCCCGCCCAGGGATCGCAAATTCGAAAAAAGGAACGAAGAAGGAAAACATTTAAGTTCTTTTTTTTCTAAAACTGGAAAACATAGAGCTTTGTTATTTGGTATGAAGTGAAGCAGATCAAATCTTTTTAGCCCCGCTGAGCACAACATGCTTACTCACTTTATAATTGGGTCACCTGGGGTCATAAACTAGGTCTCAAGGTCAAATTGAAGTAATACCTTGTTGACACTCTAGAGGCCACTTTTTTTTAATTGACTTGAAAATAAACCGGAATGTTTGTCTTGATGAAATCTAGGATGAGTTTAAAATTGGGTCACCTGGGATCATAATCTAGGTCACTAAGTCAAATTAAAGAAATTCATTGTGCGCAGTCCAGAGACTACTTTTCTTGCTCAATTGGCTTGAAGACTGTCCAGAATGTTTGCCTTGATATTTTTTTAATGAGTTCTAAATTGTGTAAGTCAGGTGATAAATTAGGTCAATTTTAGGAAATTCCTTGTGGATGCCCTAGAGGCAATATTTTAAGCTCAATTGACCGGACAATTGGTCAGAAATTGAATTACACCCGAGGGGTGAATTTGCCAGCGACTCAGACGAGCGATACAGAGCCATTATGGCCCTCTTATTTAAGAAATTAGGAAATTGGTCAGCATGTTTGTCTAGATGAAATGTTGAGTGAGTTTGAGATTGGGTCACGTGGGGTCATGAACTAGGTCACTTGGTCAAAATTGGGTCACCTGGGATCATAATCTAGGTCACCAGGTCAAATAAAGGAAACACCTTTTGGGCACTCTAGAGGCCACATTTATTGCTCAATTAATTTGAAAACTGTTCAGAATGTTTGTCTTGATAATTTTTGATGAGTTCTAAATTGGGTCAGTCAGGTGATAAATTAGGTCAACTATAGGAAATTCCTTGGGGATGCTCTAGAGGCAATATTTTCAGCTCAATTGACCGGACAATTGGTCAGAAATTGAATTACACCCGAGGGGTGAATTTGCCAACGACTCAGACGAGCGATACAGAGCCATTATGGTCCTCTTATTTACAATATTAATTCCACACAGTGGCCTTCTTGACATAGGCCACATCACTGTTCTCAAGGCTTTTATTTCTCTTTTTCCATCAACCGGTTACATGCCCTGCCGCCATGTAGCCCTGTCTCTCACAGAGTCCGCTTTCTCTTTATTACATAATGTGCCCTCACCAACGGCTTCTTTCTTTTGAAGGGATTAGGACTGTATCTATTGAAGTTTTTGACATGATAGGATGATAATTCATAAACATCATGTGTGTATTTCTTATTTTATTATGCTTTCCTTCAACCATTTAAACGTGTTCACAGTTGTGCATAGGGAAAAAAAAAATAAAGATATTTAGACTTCTTGTGTTAAATTTAAGTTCTCTCCATTGTTGGACATTTCAAAGACATAATCACAAAACCAGAACAGTCGACACTAAGCTTATCAAGATATTCGTTTTCCTATTGACATATCCTTTTCTCTCAGGAATTCTCCAAAGTATACCCTAGTAATGCTTTAACTCTATCATATCTTAACTCTTAGGCTACTAGGCGCGACTTACTGACCTTTTGCGGATAGGGTGCATCAAGATCAGACTGCACATAACATGCAGTAAGATCTTGAATCTACTCTGTCCGATATGGAGAATTTATTCCCCAAACTGTATGTAAGAAATAGCAGAATTTGGGTTTTTACTATCGAGCTGAAGAGTTCATTTTAGTTATTTGGCAGGATAAGGACTTACTAATGCTGGTTCAGACTTTTATTTCATCATTTCTCCTAAGTAATTTTAATATACTGTAAATAATTTTGCACCCATTTACTTGTATTATTAAGGGCTTTTATTATATACCTTGCAGTGAAATCCTGGAATTTTCCGGTGTAATAAATTTTGATATAATCACTAGTGACGATATCAACTTTCACTTCCTGTCGTAATTTAGGTATTCATCCGCACGATGTCCCTGATTTCTTCTCTCTATCCAAAGTATTGATTTCGACTTCCAAATGAAAAAATAAAAATAATACTGTTAATAATTAGACTAATCAACTGGTTATTTTTTATATGAAAAATATCTCACTCGGATGCGTCGTAAGGCGTTGGGAAAAAAAAAAAAAAAAAAAGCACTCGTTTTTTCAACGCTTAACAACGCATCCTCGTGAGATATATTTCATATCAAAAATAACCAGTTGATTATTCTCTATTTAAAAAATATTTTCATTTTACCCACAGTTAGTTTGTAGCTGGATATACATATATGCCTTCAACTTGAACAAGATTTTGCTGTTTAGTAAAGAGCTACCTGTTCCATTGCAGCTACAAGTTGTGGTAGAAGTTGTCAAGTCACCAAGCAAGGCAACATGGTTGTACTCAGGCCGGTTATCCATCTCATTACCAGACGACAAAAGTTTTCGTTATACTTAAGGTTTAAGCATTTGTAGACAACAAAATACGTGTGGATCAATCGATGGAAGTTGCCTGTGGAAGAATAGGAAACATTTTGGAAAATGGTGAATGTGCTGGTCACGAGATTTTTTCTCTTTTTCCCCTCTATGTTTTCATAAATTTCTTTCTCAGAGTTGTTAAAATTCTGGGTTGTGTGGTGTAAAGGGTTAAAATAAGCTTTGCATTCGTTGAGTCTGTTGCTCGTGAGATGGAGGCACTGGCAGCTTTTTCATACAAACCAGAACCAAGACGAAGTTTGAAAATTGAAAAGAAATCACTGTAAGGTGAAATGAATTTGTATAAAATGGTAAATGTAGAGTAAGGATAAATAAAGATAACGAAAATTAAAATTATCTGTCCGTCCTCTCCCTCTTTCTCGTTTGTCAAGCCTTTTCCCTCCAAGATCGAGTATTGGAAAATTAAACGGAAAATTATCGCTACTGAACCCTCAGTAATTGTCAGTCAAGACTCTGCTGCAAAATTATTGCTCACGAGGAAAAACAATATCAACGTCAGAGTAATTAAAATGACCAATGACAAGGATTTATGAGTTTCGTATATTGATATATATATTCATGGATTAAAGTCTAAGAACAGCAGTTCTGGCTTCTCCAAGAATCTGTTAATAACCGGAGGACGATTGGAATAAAGGACCGGACATATCTGAGAGTAAGTAAAATACTATTAACTTTCTTCCTAGCAGTAGATATATTTTGCCTCCGTTGTGGATAACAAACTTTGCTATTAGAATGGTTGAAAAGAAGCAAATGCTGTTTACCGTTAACCAAACAAGCAAGAGTTTCATTTTCTTACCTTGTAGGAATTACGGTTTTTGGGGGAAAATGCATGCCGCCAGCATTTTTTCCTTTTCAAACATTTTTTTTTCTACTCATTCATTCAAATCCCATTATCTAAAGCACAACTAAAAAAATATCTCTGAAAAATAATATCGGACGATTTCACTTTTTTTCATCTGGTCAAAGATTAACAATTTGCTGCTAGTTATCACAAACTGTTCATAGTGTCATTCAAGACGTGGATTTTTGACATTTGTTCTTTTTCTCCTTTCCTAGCTCATAGTTTTGAATAATAATGAGCAGGATAACTGTTAAACTTTAAAGCATAGGACAAAATTTTGGACTGGACCGAACTGAAAGTATTTGCAGACGACAATTTAATTGTAAATGAAAGGGTAATTTTTGTATCGGATAGAGTAGAAAACGACAAAATGCTGGCTGGTTTTTTTTCTTCTGCCTCGATGTTTTCGAAACTCTGTTTGTGTCATTTAAACGCAGGAGTTTTTGGTAAAATATTTACCATTTATTTATATACATATTCGCCTTTTTATGTCTCTGCATTTGTCTTTTTTTTTTGTTGAAAAAACATTGATAATTTGCATTTTTTCCTCCGGAGCTCTCTACACTCTGATCTTGATCATCACTATAAAATAACGCTTATAATAATAGCCCCCCCTCCAAATAAATGTCAGTTTCGTCATTTCTGACTTACGTGGACTAGCTAGCGATCGTATATAGAACTTGCCGAGAGAAGTGGTTAGAAGAATCAAGTTTGGTGTCCGTGGTCGTGAGGTAGAGCGTCGGCCTCATAACCAAAAGGTCCTGAGTTCGATACCTGGGAGCGGGTGTCAACTTTGGGATTTTTCATTGGCCCACACATTCGACGCGAGTACTGGTGTAGTTTCCAGAAAGCAGAATCGAGAGAGATTAGTATAAGTTGTGAGAACTTATTTCTCAATCGATGTAAAATAAATATGTTTAAACTAAACTAAGAATCAAGTTTCTTGGACATTGCAGAAGTAACTTTTCACCAATTTTGCTTGAAGACGACATATTTAGTAACAGGAGTCTAGTCCAAGATGAAAAAATAATCTTTTTGGGGAAAATACATTTTAGGTGACAAATTGACGCTCTATGTGTTAAAGACATTAATAGTTGCCCACTACACGTACATACATGTACCTATCTACTGTAGAGAACCATATTTGTTTATAAAGAAAAACAGTCCAGATTGTAATATACTGTTACGTACTGGGGTGCCCTACTGTAGCTATTCCTTCGGGTTGCAGCTTAGAGCAAGCGTAAAGATCTGATACCTTTCCTTGTGTCTAGAGTCCCAAAGACTTTAGTACTCAAAACCGGCTGGGCTTATACTAGCTCTTCAAATTGCTACATATAGCAGACCCTGGACGGTCAAAATAAGCTAGCTTAGACTTGTCCAAAGAATAAAGCAAAACAAAATAGTGAGCTTCAAACTAAATAGAACTTACAAACTAACAAAAAAAGATAAGGCCTGTTTTTTGTGTTTGAGGGACGTTGAGAGAACGAAGGAAGACAGATTTGGTGCAACACAGAATCTATTTTTAAATAAATAAAGCATTTAAAGAAATCTTCGTGTGTTTGTTTTCATTTAATCCCTAACAAACAAATAAATAAATAGCTGAGCAGTAGTTCTCAGCTTAATTATAACAGAAAAGGAAATAAGCCCATTGTACTGCTCTCCAACCAAATATAAGCAGTAAAATTGATCAGTGACTAGTTATAATGCGTTAGATAAACAGTGTGATAGATAAACAATAAGTATCAACAGTTTGGATAACTTGTAGTGTTAAATAATTTTACATGTTTACAAAAAAACTCCGAATACTATATAATTTCCTTCTACAGATGACTTTTAAGGGAATAAACATATATCTAAGGTACTAGAGTTGTTTAGCTTTACAAACATGCAATAAAACTACATAAAATTTAATTTGGAACTTAAACAGTCCGAAAATTGAAGAACGAAATGAAATAATGGTGATAACGTTGAAAATCAAAATGGAAGCTCCCGAAAAACTCTGATAAAACTACATAAAATTTGATTTGGAACTTAAACAGTCCGAAAATTTAAGAACGAAATGAAATAATGGTGATTACGTTGAAAATCAAAATGGAAGCTCCCGAAACACTCTGACGACGCTCTTATATACTTCCAAGCTACCCGCCACCCTGCAAACCTGCCGGGCGGGTCGAGCTGGATAGAAATCCCGCAACGTCGCGGGTTTGAGGCAACGCGAACCCGCCGTGCAGTGGAGGAACGTCAAAATTGGACGATCCGCTGGATCGCCATTAAAACATCCCAAAACAAACACAGAATTGCCTCGTAAAAATGGCAAAAACACCTTAATTATGACTGAAAAGGATTACGAAACGTACATCAAAATTTACAGGAATGATTTTTCTATCTGACTTTTACAGTTTTCTAAATGAACAGGACATACGCAAAACTTTGACTTAAAAGTGATGATCGGTCGTTTGACAGTTGAAAGTATTGATTCTCTTGAGAGCAGCCGAGGTTTAACACATTCCCATCATGCATTTCTGCAATGTCAAGGTCACCATCAATACACAAAGTTTGAGGGAGGTAAACATTGACTGGAATGCTACATGGGAATTCAATTTCTGACCGATACTTCTAAAATAACGCATGACTGATTGAAAGCATTGGTGCAAACATGCGAGGTAAGCCATAAAGTTTCATGACACCTAAAAATAAAATGCTGTCAAAGTTCCACAGAAGTAAAAATACTGGAGTAATGGTGGCAAAAGTTACTCGCTGATAATTAAATAATGGTGATGTGGGTCATCGTGTTTAAGTAGCATCAGACCTGGGACATATCACTACCCCCCTCCAGGGTTGTTAAAAGTCCATCTAACAACTCTAAAAGGCAAAATATATGCCATTCTCGAACAACGAATGATCCACAAAGAACACCTCGTGGGTCTAGGTTATGGTCCCAGTAAGTAGTAGGCTACTATACATAATATCTGTGAAATTTGACAGTAACAATACAACAAATAACAAGGATGATAAAAATTAAGCAACTTTGTATACATATGACATTTATAAACAATTTAGGTGCAATTTCAGACTAGAAAACACTAGCACGTGCTCATACTTGAACAATCACATTCACATATAGGAATAAGCTTGTTTGTTTTCAAACTTGGTCAGTAATAACCTTGTAAACCTCTGATGAAAACTTGCCATCTTTCCATATATCCAATTAATGTATAGTTCATTTCCCATAACATGAATAAGAGAATTATAATGTCATGCAAGTAAGTTTAAACCACAATGAAAAGAAAATCGTTACCTTAGTACCTTACAGCTAAACACAAGACTGTAGGCACCATTATAATACAAATACTGATTCACACAAGTTACTAATTTACTATAAGAAATTTTAACACCCTGATAACTTGGCTAAATGGTTGGTGAACAGCACCTGCAACTAGCAGTGGTATTAGTAACCAGCTTATAGCTAAGTAAATACTAGGAAAAAATCATGACATAATGTAGACCATCCATAAAATTTAGAGCAACGTTAGGAGCATTGGTAAATTGAATATACACTACTATCACACATATGATAAATCAATGGTTTACTAATTCATACATTGGTGCAGCTCCACAATTTCCCACCATGAAATCCTTTTCAGGCGTTGTTTGCTAGATCTCCTTTCATAGTTCATAAACGCTGCATTTAACGAAAAAAAAAATTACTGAATCAAAATTTCGTAGTCTATCGATTACAATAATATATTAATTGCACTTGTGTTAGGTCCATTTGGGCACTTTTAGAATTTTATATATTCACTCATTACTTAAACGGATGATAACAGTTCTTCGTTCACTCCTAATGGCCACTTATGTTTGTGCTCTGTATTGTCCGTTTATCTCCTTTTGGGCTGGTCCCTAACGGATGCTTCAGTATAGGAGCGTCCAAGCACCGACCTTACTTTTGGCTCCAGTGTGTTTTCCTTATCTTGCTTTTGCCTGTCTTTTTCCTCTTTCCTCCTTCGTTCATCCTTATCCCTTCGTTCTGTTTCCCTCCTTTTTTCCTCTCTTCGTCGCATGTCATCTCTTTCCTTCCGTTTTTCCTCTTCCTGTCTCTTTTCCCAATTCAGTCTTCTTTCTTCCCTGATTGCATCTTGCCTCTCTTTCTCTTCTACAGTTCTCCTCAGTCGACTCATACTGTCAATCATCTTCCCCATTTCACAAGTGTTGTCCTTTATATTTTTGTCTATCCTTTCTATGGCCTTCAAAGTTTTTCCCATAACGTCTTTCAATCCAGTCATGACTTCTACCATGCTATTTACTGCTACCATACTGACAGAAAATTCTGGACCATCTCTGTTTTCACCTTGCTGTTTCAGGCTTTCCTTTTCAACTCTTCTCTTTTCTGGGATTGGATCTTCACCTGTTGGTGTTGCTGGTCTCTTTCTTGGTGTCGGGATGGAAAGATCTTCATCCTGATACCCTAAAAGTTGGTCAGTGATGTCCTCCTCTTGGTAGCCACAGTCATCATTCGGGTTAGGATCTTGGATCATGCTATGTTCAACCCCACATGTTGAGTTGGTTGGCTGGGTTCTGCAGTTTGGGACACTTTGAGTGTGATCTCCAGCCAATTTCTGCTTGTTCAAGCCTTCTTGACCCTGTAGTCCCATGGATTTGTCTAATTGAGTTGGACCCCCTTCAGCACACCAGTCAAGCCAGTCTTCACTCCCTTCCTCCAGGTCCTCTGACAGGGATCTCAAAGACTTGTGGACTTCCTGAAAGGGCAGTGTTACTAGGCCCTGCACCGAGGTCGAGCAGGATGGTAGCACTGGTGTCTGCGTCATTACTTGACCTCCAGCAGGTAACGGCGTGTGGGCGTTGAGGCTGACTTTTGGCTGTGCCAGTAGCTGGTGGTTTTGCAAGCTATGTATGGACTGCACAGAACACCCTCCTACACTTGAGCTGCAACTGGGGCTCTGACTTGTCACTGTTGCTGGAGTTCCTCTAATGCTGGTCACGGGAGTCCGGGCACTGCTAGCTTGATTTACCTTCATTTACCTCAACCAGTGTTGTAGACTTTCTGCTGGTCATACCTAAGATAATCCAAGGGCCCAATTACATGTGGCTTGGTACTCCTCATGAGGAAGTTCCTACCCTTATCTGGATACCTCTTCTCATCCACGATCTTCTTGTGGGGCTGGTAGTTTTCAATGTGGTGTTGGAGTTGGTCTTCCCGCTGACAATGAAAAATTGCAAAGGCGACAATAAAAGGGAATTTCGTCTGGCCGTACATGCGTCTTGTAGATGTGGTCCTCCACTTTCAACTTTTCATTAACATAAACCTTTCCGTTGTTGTAGTAGCAGGCCAGACACTGGTAGGCACGTCCACGCTTCTTTGCTCTCTCCACCATTTCCTTGTCCGCTACACACAAAGGTTTAGCTTGCATCTTTCTCATGTATCTGAAAGTGTTTGAAAAATATAATTTACAGTTTGCCCTACTTTCTAAACCAATGAAAACGCCGGATTTCGTTCAAAACTGCTGGATTTAATTCCATACAGACTCAATATGTTGTAATATGTTATTAAATGGTTGACCTATATACAGTTGTATCCCGGTTAACGAGAAGCTCCGCCCACAGTATTTTAGCTAGTCCTTGTAGAGTAAATACCAATCTAATGCATACACTGTAGTAAAAGGGGCGGGGATTATTCCAAGTAATTGCATCATCGCCAAAAAAGTGACGTAATTTCCACGTGAATATCGGGACTAAATAACTCGTACTTGGCCACCTGGTATTTAACCCTTTACCAAATAACCTTTGGTTTTGACTACCAGGCTGGGAAATTTGGCTTGGGTCCAATTTGAAACCGTTTGCAGACAACAACTTGGTACTTGCTCAAATTAAAGGATTTGTCTGTGGAAAGAAAAAAAAGAGACATAGCAGGAAAGGAGAAAATGCTCCTTACAAGCAATTTCTCCTCTACCCGCAATGTTTTCACGCGCCTTCTGCCTCAGGGTAGTAAAAAAGAGGGCTTATCTGGTATGAAGCAGATCCTGGACAATGAGCCACTTTAGAGGGACATGGGTGTTTATTGCACACACTTGTGTTAGCAACACGTCGCCTTTGTCGGGGAAAATAAATTCTTTATAGAATTCCTCGTCTTCAACCGGCTCAAAGCATGCATCCATTGCTGAATCTATCGCTTCAAAGAGCATGAAATTCGGCAGTTTCCGTACCTACATCTAATCTCGCCCGTAAAACGGCCGTTTACATTTGAACTGCGAGTCACATGATCTTATACAATGGCGGGCCAATGTGATTCGTTTAGCAACGACTTAACGACATCAATGAAGTTATTCACATCTGTGTATCTGTCGGTTAAAACTTCAATCGAAATTGATAAAAAAAAATTAATGTAGATCTACGAATTGTTTGTCGAAATATGGTTCGAAAGATTTCGATAGAAAATTAAAACCCGAGGTTTCTTTTGGAAGAGGAGCCTGACAATTTTCAGAACGGTATACCGGCGTATTTCCGAGTGTACCGATCTGCTGCATATCAATCCACTAGATACAGACGAGGGATATGATGGCTACCATCACCCGTGATATGCCGAATGAGTCCGACTGCAGACAATTGTCCTGAAACTAGTTCAAGGACAACCTGAGTAACAGTTTTAACGCCGTACGACTGAAAACGCACGTACGTACAACCGTCAATCAAAAGAGGCGTGTCGAACTGAGCTTTCTGTCGTTCTTGTATGGCTCTTTCCACCAATTCTTAGCTGTCAGTCAATTAGAAAGTAGGGCAAACTGTAAGTTAGTTATTGATCATATATTTCATTTGTATGAAACTAAATCGTCGGTCGGCTTCGCCTCCCTCCGATTTAATTCCATACAAATGAAATATATGATCAATAACTTATACATACTGACTGCATGCACAAGTACCATTCTACTAGTCACTGATCAGCCTTTTGAGCCCATTAGATCCTATTAGTTCATATGTTTCTTTCGGATCGCTACCTGCCACCATTTATTCATTTGGCATTTATTGAACCGCCGCGTGTGGTTACCTAACACTATCTAAATTCGAATGCAATGATTTGAGTTTCTGTCTTCCCTGAGAAATTTTCATCTAACACTCTTATTAATCTTCAGACCATACCCGCATCTAACTATCGACTTTCTGAAAAAACCTAAACTACTAACTTGTCTCCTTCGAAACACCATTCTTTACATCGCTTAGCCCGCATTGCTCGTTCGATACCTCCTTGATCGCTCATCACATCGATGATTCCTCAGCTAACCCATTCTGTTCCCGTCTTGCATCTCCATTCTGTGTTAGAATCATTGCATTTCTCTCAACCACACTCCCCGGATCTAAATTGCTCCTTTGCTTCTCTGATCAGTCTGCATCATGTAGTATTTTTACGTTTCCCCTGCCTTTACTTCATAGCTTGTTGTGGTGAATTGGTTTTACTGTTCCTGAAACATCTGTTTGTATTATGAAATTCATTTCTGATAGCTTCTTTTTGACAAGGAATGCGTTCAAGTTTTGGTGAAATCCCAGGTTTCCTTGCTTCCATGAGACACCATACTACATCCCCTTCTCTGTACCTATGAAAAGCTACTTTAGCGTCGTACAATTCCTTACTTCTTTTTGCTGCCGAAGAAAGATGATTGCGGGCCACTTTATGGGCATGTTGCATTTTTGATCGAAGGGCATCTACAAAATCACCATAGGTGGTTATGTCTTCACCGTCATAAGCACTGGTGGACCCAAAGACTAATTCACCAGGTAACCTGACCTCTCTACCCATTGTAAGAAGATTTGGGGTCAGCCTTGTGGATTCATTTGGAGTTGCTCTGTAGGCCCCTGCTAGACAACCCAGGTGCAGGTCCCAGTCTCGCTGTTCTCCACGAAGGTACGCCTTAACCATGCGTAACAGTGTTCTATTAAACCGCTCGGCTTGTCCATTCCCTCTGGGATTTCTGACACTGGTTCTGGTCTTTCTAATCTCAAGCATTCTGCACAATTCTTTGAAAACTTTACTCTCATAAGTTCTACCCTGGTCGCTATGGATTGCCAAGGGACAACCCCATCTGGAAATTACCTCGTTTAGTAACCTGACCGCGCATACTTCAGCGGACATGTCACTGACAGGAATGATTTCCACATTCTTGCTAAAATGGTCGGTAAAAAGAAGGATGTACCTGTTTCCTCTTTCTGTAACTGGTAATGGACCGAGGTAATCAGTTGCAATGCAATCACCTGGCGCTCCCACCTGAAGACTACCCATAGGTGCTCTGGGTGGTCTCAAGGGCTTTTTGTCAGCCGCACAGATGTCGTATCTTTGAATATATAGTCCTACGTCGTCCCTCAACCCATACCAGTAATATCTCTGTAGAATCTTCTGCTTTGTTTTCTTGCAACCCATGTGGCCAGATATGAGAGAGTTGTGCATCTGATGAAGAATTTCTTTCTTTAGTGCCGAGGGTACAATGAACTGAGTGTACTCACCTGTCTCATCCTTTTTCAAAAACTTCTTTAAAATGATCCCATCTTGCACTACAAGTGAATCCCATAGGATCCAGTAGTGTCTAGCAGCAGGGCTACCTGTAACCATTTCTTGCCTGGTGGGTTTCTTACCTGCTATTTTTGAGTTCAAAATATACTTGATGTCGGGATCTTCATTTTGGAGGGCTCGTAGATCACCTGCAGATCTAAAACTGAACCATGAATTTATGACACCTATAGCTTTTCTTCGTTGGGTTTAGCCTTTGTATTGGATGAGGGACCAGGCTCAGGAAATTCTTTCAGAGACTTCACTTCTACAGTAGCTGCTCTGCAGTCTTCTTTGGTATCTTGAGTTGACTCTTTCAGTAGTTCCTTGTAAAATTGCTCATGCACCATGTCTTGAGCACGTTTTACACACTTTTTGCAAGGTCCGCACTTCAAAGGCTCACTTGTATCTTGATCTGGGCAATCGCACGCTTTCGGATTTTGGCAACGTGAAAGTGCGTCACAGTGTCCCTGATTTTTCCCAGGCCTATATTGAACCGAAAAGTCATATTGGCTAAGTACTTCGATCCATCGTGCTATTTTCCCACGAGGTTCTTTTAGTCTAAAGAGCCATACCAAACTTTGATGGTTTTTTTTCTGTGTTTTGGGATTTTGCTCCCTGTCCATTGCTGTGTTTCATAGGGACTCTTACTGAGAATGCCCTGTCTTCTTGTTTCTCTGAATGTTCCTCATTAGTGCTTTCCGTTTCACTAATCTCGCTGGCCTGCCGTGCATATTTCTTTAATTTTTTGTCTCTATACAGTTCCGAGGAAGTTCTCCGCTTTGTCTGTATGTAGTTTACGGCATGGTAAACAGCTTCATCTATATTCTCAGGTTCTTTGTGAAACTCAATTTCAAACCGTGCTTCGCTATCTTTAAGGCCATCTAGGAATCGCCGCACTAAATCTTCTTGTCTTATCCTGTAATCTCTGGATGTGTACGCTTTTGAGTAGAGCCGTTTTAGCTCTGCAGCATATTCTTCCACAGTCTCGTCATGTTTCTGGGTTCTTTGGCTAAATTTTGTGGCAAATGTTTTCTGCGTTTCTATTGTGCGAAATCTACTGTTGAGTTCTCGGACTAGTTCAGAATAGTTTTAAATGGTATTATGGGACAGTTGACTAAAAACAAACTCACCTGCTGTACCTTGAAGTCTAGGAAGTAGGTTGTCAAGTTTCGTCTCCGCATTCCAGTTGCGCCTTCTAGCCACTGCTTCAAATCGGTTAATCCAAACTTGCCAATCCTCGCGCCCATTAAAAGGAGGCAGTTTTACATCGCATGGCGGTTGTGGTCTCTGGAAATGTTTAGCCCCAGATGGATTTGACTGAGGGCCATCCTCTGACCATCTGAAAGATTGCATATTATTGTTAATGGCGAAAGTCTGTAAATTGTTGCTTTGCCACGGATTTAACCCATTTCATTGCATACTGTGACCTTCTGTCGCTATGTTTTCTCCAGGCTCGAGGTTCATAGGGTTTGCGTAGAGGAAGACATCAGAGTTCGGGCATGTCTGTGGATTACCATAGGTGCCAGGCATCTGTAGACCAGCTCTCATGCCAGTTGCCGTATTGTTATAATTTACATTGAAGGCCTAGGGACCATTGCGTATGTCGAGTAGCATCGAGGTTAATTGACCAAGTGTGTTAGAGATACTCTCTTGTCTTTCATCAGCTAGCGCCTGTTGCTGTTGAAGGGTTAAAACCATGTTACTCAAACTGTTAACAGTTTCTTGCATGTTATGGTGAGAAGAACTGGGGTTTCTGCCTAGCATGCTGTGGATTTGGACCCTATCAGATGTAGAAGACAGTTGCTGTACACCTGAATCCGACCTACTTTGATATAACCCAGCATGACTGCAGAAGTTTGCCAGTTTTTGTGTGTTGGCTACCGAGGGATTCCCGGCTGGGACTCTTGCATTAGGCCTAAAAAAAAAAGAGTTTGTTTCGGGTAACCCGACCCTACCTAGAGATTTAGCCCCGACCCTATTTTTTTTTCTTCCGATAAGAAAAAATCGGCCTTTTATCTTACTGTGTCACAGAACACATCTGTCATGTACTACTACATACATACAGTGTTAAAATTCATTATTGAAGATGAGAAGATGCTTTAATTAATTATTAAAGATGAGAAGATAGTTTGAAGTCCCTCTGATCGGACGATGCCACGCTGATCATTGTAGTGTCATGGGTTTTCGCGTTTTTTCGGCGATCTATTTTTTCATGACAATTAAATTTTTTAGAAGTATTACTACATGATTTGACATCAGTTTGTCATTTTGAATTGCAGGCAACTTGAAAATATGTCACTTTACACTAGATAAGAGGATTAACACCGTTATTACCCTGTCATAAATGACTCTCCAGCTTCTTGATCATGCGCGTGTCGTTCGCATTTTATACTGATGTGTTTACGTGTTTAGCCCATATTTCTGCTGGATGCACGAAAGCTAGGTTATATGAAGGTCTAGACCATAAATTCCTGCGTCAGATACTTTGCAGCGTCAAAGACCTGTCATTTCAATTTTCCAGCGCCAAAACCCACACATTGAATTGTCAACTTCGGAAGACCGTTGCCGATCTGCGATTACCGATTTGTAAAGAACAAAGACAATTTAAACTGAGCCATCTTTCGCTAGCAAATACTCAAATTGCAGCCAGAATTCGTCCGCTAAACCAAACGACCTTGTTAATGCTTTATCTTATTTTACAATCCTAGTGACAAAAATGTTACAGGCGGCAAACCGATCAAAACACAGTCTCAACTTTTTGGGTACGAACATAATAAAATCATATGATCACCTTAGAACGTTCCGAATTGGCATCTATATTTAAAACGGGGAAACCCTAAGCTAGAGTAAGTGACTGTCAACATTTCGCTGCAAATCATTCCCTAAATTGCAAAGTTTTATAAATTTCATCGTTATTAGGGCTGTTGTTTTTTTTACGTTCATGTACGTATACAGTAGAGGCAATGAAAAACTGTGTGAAATTTTCTTATTTACGTGAACCACATACATTTATACATAATTGCACACACTCTGCACACGACGTAAATGTATCGCCAAGTATCGATACGACGAGTAAGAATCGCGATATACTATCGCCAGCAAAAATATCACGATGTTCTGATGCGTCGATGATATCGCCGCAGCTCCAACTTTTACTTTTGATTTTCACTTTTCTTAATCGATTGAGAAATTCTGGAATCGACTGTAGTCGGTTCCGGAACTCACTCGCTCGCTCCCAAAACTTGAAATCTGGTTTTTAGCGCTTGGTTTTGTGACTAATATCAATCAAACTCTTGGATTCAACATAGTGGATAAATAACACGAAAAAGTTGGCCGGTAAAAAGACAAATGATTTTTTGTCCACGGATGTCTTGACAAAACTTGACGAATCGGCAAGCTTCTCATTTGATCCCTATGCCCGGGTTTTAAAATTTGGAATTTTGAAATGATCTTTGACGCTGAAAAATATTTGCCTAAATGTCAATCTGACACCTGAAATTATCGTCTAGAGCTTCATTTAACCGAGCTTGCACGCCACCGGTAGAATATGTGCTAAACACGATCAGCATAAAATGCGAAAGACACGCGGACGACAATGAAACTGGCGAGTCATTTATGACAAAGTAAGAAAGTCGTTAATCCTCTTATCTAGTGTAAAGTGACGGATTTGAAAGCTACCTAATATTCAAACTGACTTAATGATGTCAAATAATGTAGTAATACTTCTCCAAAAATTGATTGTCACGAAAAAATAGATCGACAAAAAACCGTGAAAACCCATGACACTACCTTGATCAGCGTGGCATCGTCCGATCAGATGGACTTCAAACCATCTTCTCATATTTAATAACTAATTCAAACAGTGAATTTACACAAATCTATGATTAAAACAATAAGTGGAAGCAAAAATTCTGTCCGTGAGTGGAAAAAAATGTTTTATGAAATGAAAATAATAGATGTATAGCAGACGGGGTGGGGGTGAGGGAGGAGAGAAAGGGTCGTCTGCAAATGCTTGAAATATGTCTGCTTCTTTCTAACTTGATTGGAAATAAAAATATATGGGACAAAATGAATGATATTGAATAAAGTAGAACATCTAATGTTAAAATGTGTCTGATCTATATGAAATTGAGGGGCAGCAGCACTCCTCCCAATTTTCTTGACGGATTTGGATAAAATTTCACAATGTTTCTTATCTCTTCTTCTTTGTGACCTAACACATATTGTCAAGGTTATGAGTTTTGCAATTCATAGCTGCGTCATGAAAAAAGGGGGCTTCATGTTATATTTCATCTTTCACCAATATTTCTAATTCATACTGGACAGTGGACACATAGGGTCGTCTGCAAATGCTTGAAATATGTCTGATTCTGCTTAAGACGATTGGAAATTAAAATATAAGGAATAAATTGCAGCACCCCTCCAACACTTCTTGACGGATTTGGATAATATTTCGCAATGTTTCTCATCTCTTCTTCTTTGTGACTTACCATATATTGTCAAGGTTTTTAAGTTTGCAATTCAAAGCTGCATCATGGAAAAGGGGGCTTCATGTTATTTTTCATTTTTCACTGATACTTGAATTATATTTCTAATTAATATTGGACATATTCGAACGGATTTGGATGAAATATTCTCAGATCATGTAACCTAGCATATACTGTCAAGGTTTTTTAATTTATAACACTGTCATGGAAAAAGGGGGCTTCATGTAAAATTTAAATTGCATCTGTCCTTTCGTACGTCAACTTCTTGTGAACGCAACTCCTCTCACATTTCTAGACGGACTTGGATGAATTTTTTACAGAATGTTTCTCATCATGTGACCCAGCGCAGATTGTCAAGGATGTGTGTGTCATGGATAAAGGGGGTCTTCATTTTATATTTAATTTTTACCAATCTCTCTAATTACTGGGTGTATCTCAACAGATATGGGTGATATCTCACAGATTGTTTGACCTTGTGCATATTGTCAGAGTTTTAGAATTTATTGCTGTGTCATGGAAAAAGGGGGCTTCATGTCAAATGTAAATTTTCATCTTTGTACCTCAAGCTATTTGACAAAATTTCATGAAACTTCATGTTTTTATTGCTTAATCAAAGCCAATGACCACTGAGTCTGTTGTGCATGTGTCTCTCCACCCATAAGACCATCCATAAACCTTTTACATTATAAGTAGCTCAATATATCCATTGAGCTACCCAGGCAGGTGCTAGAAATTCAAAAACTTTAGTCTGTTAAAGCTAGCTGCTTGAAATAGCAACTTGTGGTGGCGTATATTGTGATGACAGCAGTCTTGTTTCACTTTTTAACTCTAAAAAACAACAAAAGTGGACACTTGTAATTTTACAGTTGTGTCAGGAATGTGTGTTCTAGATAAAAAAAGAAACATGCACATCCTTTGTTAACCTAACTTTTCTACAGTTAAATCAGTAAGTTATATAGTCACTTTAAAGTGTTCTGGAGGGGAAGGGTATTAAATATAAAAACAAACGAAACATTCTAGTATTCATCAGTCTACTTAGAAACTTGGAAATAAATATTTTAACTTTTTCATGCTTTTTAGCTTTTTACCACACAATCCACACGTTTAACAACCTTTAAAAAAAACTTTTGAAAACATTGTGGGAAAAGGAGAAAATGCTATAAATCATTCTCTTTGTTTGCCATAATGTTTTCTACCTTTCCCAAAACAAATTTCAGTTTGTGAGTAACATTTGTTTTGTCGTCTGCAAATACTTGTAAAAATTTCAATTAAGAAAAGAGTTAAACAAAAGTTGACAGCACTTAATGGGGGAGGGGGTGGGGGTAGGGGAGTGGGGGAAAGATGCAAATATAGAAGTATTATAAGTATTATGTAAATGAACATAGAATTTGAGCATTTAACACACAATAAGAAAATTAGTGACAGACATGAGGTCTTTTGAACACATAATGAGAAATGGACTCAGAGCTGGTAGCTACCATTTTCTCTTTTTTCCTTAAGGTTTTTCTTTTTCCCCATTTTCAAAAGCAAATACCACCTTTTGATCCTTATTAAATATGTTTTCTACAAATGCTTAGGTTTGGACAAGTCTACATTTTTTCATTTTAGTTGAGATTTTAAGCGCTTTCAAAATGCTTGGGGTGGGAGGAGGGTATTAAAAAAAAATAATAATAAAAAAAAAAAAAATTTTTGCCCCTACCCTACCTAACATTTTTGGAGACGTTACCCTAAACAAACCATTTTTTTTTTTACGCCTTACCACTTGAAGGATGTGCATATAGCTGCCGGGGTCTGTAGCTGCATCAGTGCAGCCACTGCAGTTCTCTCTTCAGTCAGCGAATCTGCATTCATGTCCTCAGGTTCCACAAATGATTGCATGGGGCCTTCTTGTGTGAGACCTGAACCTGACTGTGGCTGGTCAACCCGCTCTCTAAAAGCTAAACTCTGACCTTGCTTATGTATGTCCTCTGAACCAGATGGTTTAGAGCACGTAGCACCCCTATCCATTCAAGTTAAGGTTCGTATCACTGGATCCGATAAAATTATTGGATACCACCTCTGCCAAAAAAAATAGTTGTTACGTACTGGGGTGCCCTACTGTAGCTATTCCTTCGGGTTGCAGCTTAGAGCAAGCGTAAAGATCTGGGGCCCGTTTTACTAAGATAGTTACGAACAAAATTTTCGTAAGTTTTTATGTAAGTCTAAAAAAAGTGCGTAAGTGCGTTTTACTAAAAAAGTTCGTAAGTGATCCGAGCGTAAGTTTTTGCGTAACTTTACGTAAAAAAAAAACCTACCGTAACTCTCGCGTAAAAATGGCTGACAACAGAGGTAAAGTGCGGGCCGAAAGAGTTTTTCGTGAAAGTACAAACTGGTTAGACGAATTAAGTGAGAGAGAGGTAAAGGAAAAATACCGTTTGACGAAAGATAGAATCCGGTGGCTTAACGAATTGATAAGGGACGAAATTGAGCCCCAAACCAACAGGAGCCATAATTATGTCTACATAGATCTATATGAACAATACAATCAACTATCTAAACTTGAGGCTAAGCGGACGCTGTGTTCTTTCTAGTTACCTTTTCATAGATAATTTGTAAAGAATAAGCATGCGTACATACCGTCGGCAGATCTGTTCTCGATGAGTATCTATCTGTTTCAGATATAAGACTTGGTTTATCCTATGTTTTTTGTTAGATATGAATCGAATGACGCCAACGTTTTGTGACCTACTTATTAGAACACACACACAAAAAAAAAAACAGTGAATCGAATGACGCCAACGTTTTGTGACCTACTTATTTGAACACACACACACACACACAAAAAACAGTGTCGCAGCTGTTAATTTTTCAATATGTATTTCTGGTTTCCCAGTTCTAGGCTTGTTTCTAATATCGTTCCTATCACGCCAACATTTCAAAAATTCTTAACACAGTATATTCGCTTCCTTCGATCCTTTCTCCAATAGTTCTTTCACTATATATATTCCATCAAATCCACGATAACTTTTTTCTGGTCAATAGCATTTTTTAACCTAGTCCCCGCTATGGAACGCCGTAGCTGTCTTTTCTTCAAAATAGTTATGTTGCTCAGTTCACTTTTAACTTGTTGGGTTGAATTGAAATGATGATCAGTCAGACAGGATTAAAGTCTTCTCTAAATATCATTTTGTTCGGTTGCCAAGCCATTAAGAAGTATTGGTTGGACATTTTGTTCTGTCTATTTCTCATGATGTCAAGTTAGATTAACATTTTGTTCAGTTCATTTTTATCTTCTTGGGTTGAATTGAAATGATAATCAGTCAGATGTGATTAAAGTCTTCTCTAGATATCATTTTGTTCGGTTATCAAGCCATTAAGAAGTGTTGGGTGAACATTTTGTGCTGTATATTTCTCATTATGTTCAGTTAGATTAACATTATGTTCAGTTCACTCTTATCCTATTGGGTTGAATTGAAATGATGATCAGTCAGCTGGGACTAAAGTCTTCTCTAAATATCAATTTGTTCTGTTGCCAAGCCATTTAGAAGTATTGGGAAGACGTTTTGTTCTGTTTATTTCTCATTATGTCCAGTTAGATTAACATTATGTTGGGTTAACATGTTATTTGATTCCATCAACTGGCAATGAAGTTCAGCTGACATAGCATTAGTTTTGCTTTACTATAATATCTTGTTCATTACAAGGGTATTTTATTCAGTTTATTGTTTATCATAATATGTTTACTCGTTAATATCTTACGCCAGAGAGACTGGAATTATGTTAACTGGTCATTTAGTTTACAAAGTACACATCATATTTGACAATCTTATCATTGTATCTGGATATAAACAATTATGGTAAGAAAGGATGATGCTATGTTTAGTTGAGTGAATATTACGTCCAGGTAGGATAGTATTGTGTTTCGTTACCCCAATATTCTGTTTGGTTGATTGTCATTGTATCGAGTTGAAGAAGCATTATGTTGAATAAACTTATGTTCATTTGGAAAACCTCGGTTTTACTCCGCAAGAAACGTCATCGCTAAAATATGACGTAATCGGGGCTAAACAACTCGCACACGACCACGTGATATTTAACCCTTTACCAAACAATCCATTGTTTTAACGACCCTGGGAAGGAAGATTATTGCAATTATTGTTGGAAAAGGAGAAAATTCTGGTTGCCAGCATTTTTCCTTTTCCCACAATATTTTCTACCCTGTCAAAAACCTCAACCTCATTTGTTCCACTTTCAAAATTTGACATCTGCAATCTGCAGATGATTTCAATTTGGAATGGTCTAAAATTTGTCGTACGGGAAACGATTAATAAACCTTCATTATTAGCGTCTTTTCCAGTTCACACTTTACTATCGCCAGTGTTAAACAATGTCAAATATGGCAGAATTTGACCAAGATTTTGAGGAAGTAACGGCTAGACTCAACTAATGGAAATGTCTACTGATTTACTATGTACAGCAATATTTTTTCTTTAAATTTCAACATATCGTCGATTTACTTCTTAAAGGTGGCCTTTCAGGTTTTGGGACGAAAATTTTACAAAAATACACAATTTTTAAATCATCTTTGTACTCCCAAAACCTTTTAATTTTCATCCATAAACCCCCTGTAATCCAAAATTACCCGACAACAAGAGAAATTAGAGATTTACTACGGCCCAGGTCAACTCCGACGGGAGACACGGTCTATTTTTAGATGAGCAACTCGCTCATTTACATACCAAAACTACACAGACGAAGCTTCAAATATAGCGTCCGAAGAAGACATTATAGAAAATAATTGCACGTTTCTTATGTTATGGAATTAGACACGTAACAGTCACTTGAAATTCCCAAAATCCTTTTTTCATTTTTGGCGCGAAATCTTTAAATACCTTAACAGGCTATGTAGCCTTTTAAAG
The DNA here is from genome assembly GCA_943736015.1 of Tridacna crocea. Classification (NCBI taxonomy): domain Eukaryota; kingdom Metazoa; phylum Mollusca; class Bivalvia; order Cardiida; family Cardiidae; genus Tridacna; species Tridacna crocea. The sequence goes on from OX031070.1 coordinate 30,659,118, forward strand.
GTGGGTATTTAGGTTTTTAACATCACATCAAATTCAAAAATAAATATATCACTGAAATTTATAGCATAACAAACATATAATTACTTTCCATTAATGTCTTCTTCGGACGCTATGTTTGACGCTATGTCTGTCTATTTCCGGTATGTAAATGAGCTACCTGCTCATGTAAAAATAGACCGTGTTTCCCGTCGGTGTTGACCTTGGCCGTAGTAAATCTCTAAATTCTCTAATTGCCTGATGGTTTTCAACCACTTGGGTTTATTGAATGAAAATTGAAAGGCTTTGGGAGTATAATGATGATTTTTTTTTGTACTTTTGTAAAATTTTCGTCCCAAAATCTAAAGGGCCACCTTTAAGGGAATACCACCAAAAATCTTTTTTGGTAATTTTATGATTCTCAATCATTGATGATTTGTATTGTTTTTTTTTTTCATATAAATTTCAGTGATAAATAGATCTATTTTTTTTTAATTTGGTGAGATATGAAAACTCTAAATACCAACCTTTAAACCTCGTAAAGTTCTACAGCTTGTTTCAAACTGCAGGTGGTATGGTTTTAGAGGAAAACCGACCATCTAGATTGATCGGCTTTTATTACATAATTTGTATAGATCTGTGTTTTACCACTTGGCATGTGCTACATCTGATCTAAGTAACTGTTGAATATTAATGAGGGCGTTAATAGGGTTTATGTACGCATGCGCAGTAAATCCAGATAAACTGCGACGTTTAAATGAATAAATGATCAAAATAAACCTGCGTTGGGTAGTTTATGGAAGATAGACGGTAAAAAATTTTCAAATATGAGCGTTCTGATTGGATAGAAAAGTAGGACAAAGACTAAGTTCATTTATAAGGGAGCGGATCGATGATGAAACAGCTGTTTACCTAAGCGACGGATCTGGTCAGACCTGGGATCGAGACAATTGGCGATCGACACCGGTTCCATTCACACTTGAAAAGTTGCAAGGCGGTCTACAAGTCGATTATTTTCTAGACGTATCCAGCATGAATTATAAACTCCGGTGCAGCCCGATGATCTCTAGTTCCACCACTCTTAACATTTAAAATCTCGCATTAGGCCTAAGAAAAAAAATCAGTGTTTAGGGTTTCGGTCCGAGAAGCCATAGGTAGGGTAGGTAGGGTTTTCATGTGTTTTTGTTTTTCTTTAAATTTCTTTTACATGGACCATGTACTGAAATGCCACCTGAAAAAAATATTCTTTCAACTGTAGGGTAAAAAGTTTAGGGTCGACAGCATTTTTTAGGTAGGGTTTGGAAACCCAAAACACAGAACTTTGTTTTCTTAGGCCTTATTTGGGCAGCAATCAAACCGGCCTGTCATCAAATGATCCCCGGGGAGGTCAAACGGCCCCAAATGTTTAGGTGGCATTTCAGTACATGGTCCATGTAAAAGAAATTTAGAGAAAAAAGAAAACCCTACCTACCCTACCTATGGCATCTCGGACTGATTTTTTTTTTCTTAGGCCTAATAAGGCGAACGTGTTTTAGGGCGAACGGACTTGATATACTATGAAGAATGAAAAATAATCCTTTGGTAAATGAAATCCTTCAAACAAATGCGAGATTTTAAATGTTAAGAGTGGTGGAACTAGAGATCACCGGGCTGCACCGGAGTTTATAATTCATGCTGGATACGTCTAGAAAATAATCGACTTGTAGACCGCCTTGCAACTTTTCAAGTGTGAACGGAACCAGTGTCGATCGCCCATTGTCTCGATCCCATGTCTGACCAGATCCCTGTCGCTTACGTAAACAGCTGTTTCATCATCGATCCGCTCCATTATAAATGAAGTTATCAATGTTGGCAGTCCTAAATCTTGCAGGACTTTCTTTAAAATTGTCCGAGTATTTTCCTCGTTTCCCGCCATTTTTCGCCGGACAAGAGGAAAAGTTCGGATTGCGGATTAAAACCGAGGTTTTCCAAATGAACATAAGTTTATTCAACATAATGTTACTTCAACTCGATACAATGACAATCAACCAAACAGAATATCGGGGTAACGAAACATTTTACTATCCTACATGGACGTAATATTCACTTAACTAAACATAGCATCATCCTTTCTAAGCATAATTGTTTATACCCAGATACAATGATAAGACTGTCAAATATGATGTGTACTTTGTAAACTAAATGAGCACTTAACATAATTCCAGTCTCTCTGATGTAAGATATTAACGAGTAAACATATTATGATAAACAATAAACTGAATAAAATACCCTTGTAATGAACAAGATATTATAGTAAAGCAAAACTAATGCTATGTCAGCTGAACTTCATTGCCAGTTGATGGAATCAAATAACATGTTAACCCAACATAATGTTAATCTAACTGGACATAATGATAAATAAACAGAACAAAACGTCTTCCCAATACTTCTAAATGGCTTGGCAACAGAACAAATTGATATATAGAGAAGACTTTAGTCCCAGCTGACTGATCATCATTTCAATTCAACCCAATAGGATAAGAGTGAACTGAACATAATGTTAATCTAACTGAACATAATGAGAAATATACAGAACAAAATGATCACCCAACACTTCTTAATGGCTTGATAACCGAACAAAATGATATCTAGAGAAGACTTTCATTCCCATCTGACTGATTATCATTTCAATTCAACCCAAGAAGATAAAAGTGAAGTGAACAAAATGTTAATCTAACTTGACATCATGAGAAATAGACAGAACAAAATGTCCAACCAATACTTCTTAATGGCTTGGCAACCGAACAAAATGATATTTAGAGAAGACTTTAATCCTGTCTGACTGATCATCATTTCAATTCACTCATACAAGTTAAAAGTGAACTGAGCAACATAACTATTTTGAAGAAAAGACAGCTACGGCGTTCCATACCCCGCAATACAAAAGTTTAACTCCGTCATGAAACAAGAAGTCAAGTTCATTTATGCAAGAGTGATTTTTCCGTTAACACGGTGTACTAAATTTAACTCAGTGGCCTTGGCTTTCAAGAAATCGATCGCTGACGTATTGAATGATGTAACTGATGACGTCGACCATTCAGACTCTCTGTTCACTGTTGGCATTTTATTTTAGTGCAAATAAAGTTAAATATGCGTCATTTTATCAAGGATTATTCGTTAGTTTCCTTTTTGCAAGTTTTTTAAAGAAAAAGAAATTGATCTTTTTGCATTTGACTGATTCAGCGATGGAACTCTAAATATAGCCCATTAACAGTTTGCATGAAATCTAAAATTAGATACCTACAACAATTTGGAAAAACCGAAAGTAATGCTATTGCGTTCATCGAAAAATAACATGCAGTTTTTTTCATCACATGACCCGATTCTGACCGATCAAAAAACGATTTTACACAATGAGTGCAATTATTACGGTAGATCATCATTGTTCTTCATGGATACCTACTGAAATTAGATACTATGAAGCGTAATTATGATTTTCATGGGTTTTCATGATATACTGTACGTGTGGGGAGTGCCCGGTTTACAATTACTGTAGGCACAGGAATAGCGGAATATTTATAATAGAGAGTGTCCACTTCGGCTGACATTCAGCTACTTTCACTGACTAAACGTCCGATTCCTCCAAAAAAAAAAAAACCCTTCTTTTTTGAAGAGTTACGAAAAAATATGGCGCGAACGCTCACGCTAAACTTACGCAAGGTTAGTAAAACGCACTTAAGAATTACGTAAGTTTTTCGTAACCTTAAAGATACGCAAAAACTTACGTAAATGTTAGTAAAACGGCACCCTGGTACCTTTCCTTATGTCTAGAGTCCCAAAGACTTTAGTACTCAAAACCGGCTGGGCTTATGCTAGCTCTTCAAATTGCTACATATAGCAGACCCTGGACGGTTAAAATAAGCTAGCTTAGACTTGTCCAAAGAATAAAGCAAAACAAAATAGTGAGCTTCAAACTAAATAGAACTTACAAACTAACAAAAAAAGAGATAAGGCCTGTTTTTTGTGTTTCAGGGACGTTGAGAGAACGAAGGAAGACAGATTTGGTGCAACACAGAATCTATTTTTAAATAAATAAAGCATATAAAGAAATCTTCATGTGTTTGTTTTCATTTAATCCCTAACAAACAAATAAATAAATAGCTGAGCAGTAGTTCTCAGCTTAATTATAACAGAAAAGGAAATAAGCCCATTGTACTGCTCTCCAACCAAATATAAACAGTAAAATTGATCAGTGACTAGTTATAATGCGTTAGATAAACAGTGTGATAGATAAACAATAAGTATCAACAGTTTGGATAACTTGTAGTGTTAAATAATTTTACATGTTTACAAAAAAACTCCGAATACTATATTATTTCCTTCTACAGATGACTTTTAAGGGAATAAACATATATCTAAGGTACTAGAGTTGTTTAGCTTTACAAACATGCAATAAAACTACATAAAATTTGATTTGGAACTTAAACAGTCCGAAAATTTAAGAACGAAATGAAATAATGGTGATTACGTTGAAAATCAAAATGGAAGCTCCCGAAAAACTCTGACGACGCTCTTATATACTTCTAAGCTACCCGCCACCCTGCAAACCTGCCGGGCGGGTCGAGCTGGATAGAAATCCTGCAACGTCGCGGGTTTGAGGCAACGCGAACCCGCCGTGCAGTGGAGGAACGTCAAAATGGACGATTCGCTGGATCGCCATTAAAACATCCCAAAACAAACACAGGGTTGCCTCGTAAAAATGGCAAAAACACCTTAATTATGACTGAAAGGGATTACGAAACGTACATCAAAATTTACAGGAATGATTTTTCTATCTGACTGTTACAATTTTCTAAAATCAAATGAACAGGACATACGCAAAACTTTGACTTAAAAGTGATGATCGGTCGTTTGACAGTTGAAAGTATTGATTCTCTTGAGAGCAGCCGAAGTTTAACACATTCCCATCATGCATTTCTGCAATGTCAAGGTCACCATCAATACACAAAGTTTGAGGGAGGTAAACATTGACTGGAATGCCACATGGGAATTCAATTTCTGACCGATACTTCTACAATAACGCATGACTGATTGAAAGCATTGGTGCAAACATGCGAGGTAAGCCATAAAGTTTCATGACACCTAAAAATAAAATGCTGTCAAAGTTCCACAGAAGTAAAAATGCTGGAGTAATGGTGGCAAAAGTTACTCGCTGATAATTAAATAATAGTGATGTGGGTCATTCGTGTTTAAGTAGCATCAGAACTGGGACATGTCAATACCCCCTCCAGGGGGTATTGATATGTCCCAGGTCACAAGAAATGCTGCACATTGAAACTTTCAATAGACCAACAATTTGTTGTAAAACACAGATAAACACCACTATTTTTTCTTTGCAATCATGAAATTGTAACGTTACATTTAATACAAAGTTTACAAATTTGCGCTTTCAAAAGGATAAGATAACTGTTGTGCAAATCAGGACTTTTTAGCTCACCTGAGCACGTAGTGCTCGGGGTGAGCTATTGTGATCGGTCGTTGTCCGTCTCTCCGGCCGGCCGTCCATCCGTCCGTCTGTCTGTCCGTCCGTAAACAATCACTAAAAAATATTTTCCTCTGAAACCGCCCATCAGATTTCGATGAAACTTCACAGAAATGATTCTTAGGTGATGCAGTTTTAAAATACTTCAAAGATTTGAATTCAATGAAGAACTCTGGTTGCCACGGCAACTGAAAGAAAAAACTTTAAAAAATCTTCTTATCCCAAACCGTAAGGCCTAGAAATTTCATACTTGGCATGTAGCATCATCTAGTGGCCCTCTTCCAAAATACTTCAAATTATGGCCCTAATATTGAAAATGGCCCTATGTTGTGGGTTCTTCGATTTCACATAGAGATAAAGAAGGAATTTTTTTTTTTCAAAAGTCGTCTTGTCCCAAACCGTAAGGGCAAGAGCTTTCATATTTGGTAAGTAGCATCATCTAGTGGCCCTCCACCAAAATACTTCAAATTATGGCCCTAGTGTTGAAAATGACCCTATATTATGGGTTCTCGGATTTCACATAGAGATAAAGAAGGAAATCTTTAAAAATCTTCTTCTCCCAAACTGTAAGGGCTACAGCTTTCATATTTTGCTTGTAGCATCATCTAGTGGCCCTCTACCACAATACTTCAAATTATGGCCCTGGAGTGAAAATTAGCCCTATATTGTTGTTTTCGGATTTCACATTGAGAATTTGCCCTTGAATGAGAGAAATTGCTACATTTAACTTTGTTTACACTCTAGCTTCTGCCAGTATCAACCAATCAGCACCAAACCTGGTCGGAATATGTAGAATATATAACATTTTGTATGACTCTGATAATGGTTATAATCCGACAAGAAAGACTGGAGTTATTTGCCCTTGAATGATAAAAACTACTATTTTTGACATTGTTTACACTCTAGCATCTATAAATATCAATCAATGAGCACCAAACTTGGTCAAAATATATATGACCATAAGATTTCATTTGATCGTTTATGGGTCTAATCAGACTAGAATGACAAGAGTTATTTGCCCTTGAATGAGAAAGTTCTATAGAACAGTTCCTTATCCCACGCATAACTTTGTCATCTCCAGTCCAATTGACTTACAACTTGGCATTTTGTGTTTGTTGAAATATTACAGAGTGCAGTGTGAAAGAACCATAACTCTACCTCATACTGTCTATGAGTTATTTTCCTTTGATCATTTTTACAGCATTTTCTGCTTGTCCGGAATATAACTTTGTCATCTCTAGACTAAACATCTTCAAATTTTGCATGCATGATTTAAAAATTGCGGAGTGCAGTGCACAGGAACAATAAATCTTCCCATCATGAATTTTGAGTTATTCGCTCTTTGACCATCATTTTATAGCTTTTCTTGCTCGTCTGGAGTAAAACTTTGTCATCTTAAGTAGGAATGACTTGAAATATATTGTATGCTTATTTGTTTCAATATTTGTAAGTACAGTGCACATTTTTTTAATTTTCGTAACTCTACCTCATAATGTCTTTGAATTATTTCCCTTTGATCCTCAGTTTTACAGTATTTAGTGCTTGTCCGAAATATATCTGTCATCTTGAGTCAGAAAATCTTCAAACTTGGTATGCATGTGTGTTGTTATATTACCAAGTACTGTGCACAAGAACAATAACTCTACCTTTGGCGGTTTTTGAGTAATCCCCTTTCATCTTCATTTTTACTGTATATTTTGCTTGTCCGGAATGGAACTTTGAAGTCTCAAGTCAAATTGATGAGAGACTTGATAAACACGTTTGTTGCATTACCTTTGCAATGCCATTTGCAATTATCATACCTCTTTGACAACTGGCGGTGGGATGGGCATATCTTGCGACAATTTGCCGCTCTTGTTTCATTTTCATTTGGCCTTAACTTCAATATTTGGTATTTGTCTTCATCAAAAACCTTTTTGGTTTAGTACTCAGGTGAGCGATATAGGACCATTATGGTCCTCTTGTTTATAAAAAAAACAAAAAAAAAAAACAGATGTGACGTGTTTGCACTGGGTTGAAAATGCGAATTCTCGTTATCGACGCTTATTGAATAAGTGACTTTCTTACAAGCCTTTACGAAACTTCGACGCAACCTCTACAATTACCTAAAGATGTTACGTTATCAATGACGGCAATACCATTTAACCCATTACCACACAGTCCCTACTGTTGACGTCCCCGAGAAAGAAGCCTAAAGAAAATTTTGTGGGAAAAGGAGAAAACGCTGGTAACCAAGATTTTCTCCTTTTCCCAAAATGTTTTCTACCCTTCCGGATACAAATTTCAATATTTGAGTTACATTCAATTTATTGTCTGCAAATGCTGTCGATTTGGACTAATCTAAAAATTTTTGTCGTTTGGTAATGAGTTAAAAGAATGGGAAAAAACTTTTTCTTTCTTATTAACTGATAAAGGCTAACCCTATTCGCCTTCAATGTGATAATCATTTTCAAAATCGGCGATATTGTAAAACTCTGAATACCTTCCATTTGCCCTTGTCCTGCCGGATAAATAAAATAAAACTTTGAAACCTTGAAACTGATAGTATTAAGAATGTGAATAAAGATGGCATAATTTGATATCTTGCTTATTTATGGAAATGAAATCATTGTGGTGTCAGAAAAAATTGGTCGTTAAGAGCAATTTCCTTTATTGACACAATGCTTTCAGTAGTGGTCTCTGCGGTGGAATTGAAAATTTGGCGCAGTCATTACCATTAATTTCCATTTTCACCACAGTGTTCACAAAATTGTTCTGCTGAAAGACGACATCTAATACCGTTGCAGGAAGCATTGAATAATCCAAACACACGTGTTTATAGTCGATATGTATCCTGTTTTCGACTTATTTAATATTTATTGCTTTTTTATTCAAAACACTGGGAAGTTGCATCGATTTCTGACTGCATTGCCTCTGGAAGCAAAACTTTTGATCGTAATGTTTTACTTTCAAAAGAGTCCATTCTCAAATGAAGTCAAATCGTTTTCCTTCCTTGGTAATCTATCGCCCTGTGACTTTTTTCCTACCACTGTAAAATTTGATTGAATTGGAACTGAAAATGTCTTTCTACTTTTAAAAAAAATGATAAATAATAAAAAAAAAAAAAAAATGCAACAAGCACATTTATCTTTTTTCTTGCAATGGGTTCAAAAGCTGTAATGAAATACAGTATGATATTGTTCCGTTTTTTGTCACAAACTTAGTAGTATTTTCAAGGTATCCAGGGAATGCCATCTTCGCGAGCCAAGTTTACGATCACTACGTGAATTGTTATGTACATACCCAGTTATTATTAGCTTTGTTCATGTGTGTATCTATTTTTGAATGGTTTTCCCCTGTTGCTATTTTTAGAACTGGATTCTCTCTTGTGGAATATTGTGCTGGAAGTTTCCGGGCCTTTTTACAATCTGATTACTAGAAATTATGCAACTGATTTTAACATGAATTTTCTGGAAGTTTCCCTGTTATTATAAAAGGAAAAGCTTTTTACATCTCAGTGTTCACTAGTTAATACATGATTGCCAGACTACAGTGGGGATTATTTTGTGTTTGTGTCATAATTAGTGCCTGGATTACATTCAGTTTGGATTCGGATCAGACTAGACTAAAGTGAGGATTACTTCGTGTGCTTGGATTACATTCAGTTTGGATCAGGATCAGACTGGAATTAAGACTGGAATAATTTGTCTTTTGAATTTAACGTCTAAGGTATTGTTTTGTACTATTGTAATATTGTCACTGTTTATTTGATATTTTTGTTAATAAATTCTGTTAATTGTTATCGTTTGTTGCTGGCTTCTACTTTCTAGTTACGCCTGACTCGTAACAGGATCTTACCTTGGCTGATTGAGCCCGATTTCGAGATTCCTGCAATGCACCCTCTATTGGATGCTGGTTATTACACCCCCCCCCCCTTTTACATCATATTTCTAAAAGCAAATGAAATATCGTTTTACAAACTGCTTACGAATACACATGAAGCGATAAGCAGACATCCACGTGGGTTTCCGCGTTTACCTTCTATTCGAAGGGTAGCGACCTTGTTCTATTTTTATCAAAGATGAAATGCTACTAGCGATTTCATTCGTTGCAGCTAGAGCTGGCTGCATCCCATGAAAAAGCGTATCGGGTGAATGTAAAAATCATGCTCGATCCGCCAAGGGTAGAGTGGCGTAGTGAATCGTCAGTCTTGGCTTGCGAAGATGAGGGAATGCAGAATGGTTTCAAATAAGACATTGCCCTCGGTTTGCTGTCGTTCTTTCAAAAATATTGATAGAAAAGTACTAATGGGGTTAGTCATTAGGAAGGTAAAAATACCCCTGTCGGGGAGGGGTGTGTGTTAATTCAAGAGATCGAAACCCCAATGACTGGTCACCAATTTAAGAAAATTAACAATATTTTCAGTTGCTTTTAAAGAAAACGCTGTTTTTAGTCAGATCAAGTAACGCTTGAGCTACTTGGCTGTTCACAATTTGAACATTAGTAATAAATCACAGCGCTGAAAGCACTAATGGCTAGGGGCAATCGGAAGTGCATATATATGCGTAAAGCACTTTTCATTCAACCATAAAATGTCCAGTTAAAAGGTAAAAAGAAAATGCCAATGCCCAGCAGCAGTTATACTTTAAGTGAAAATTGCAAATCGCAAAGCCGGACATTACTGTGTAAAATGTATTTAAGCCACGCTCTGGCGAAAGGGGCTTAATGCATATTCTTAAAGTATCTATCCTGGTCAGCCTACGCATGCTGACCATGGAAGAAACTTTTCGCTATAGGTAATTTTCTGTATGTCTAAGGACCATTTTACCTCATGAGTCAGTTGGTGCCCCAAAAAGTAGCTATTATTGATCCATACATATGTGATATACATATGTGATGTCTTGATCGGTAAAATACATTGAGATGCAGATGCATTTAGCCCCCTTTTGTAAGAGCATGGCTCATTTAGATATTTACCTGCCTTTATGGGTTCCCATAGTAAAGTAAGACCTTTGTAATGTACTCCCGGTGAACATTTGGCAAAAACTCTAATTGGTTGTTAAATAAGGATAAGTAAGGACTTATGCAGAAATAATATTTTTGCACATTTCTAACGGACCAGAAATTCCGTTTATGTCTATCTTGAAACTATTTTTTGATACTTTTGTTTGTTTTCTATAAAGGGAGGTAATTATTATCTCTTTTACAATTGAGAATATAGCGGTTTTAGATTTATAAATGATAATTCAAAGAAGGAAAAAATGAAAAGGTGAAAGTAGTTCAATAATACTCAATTTTAATTATAGCTTATTCTGCATGATGATATTTTAGTGGAAATAGCTGTTGTCCATTACAAACCTTAACAACTAGCCCAAGTTTGAAGTAATGGTTAGAAACTACCTCGAGCTTGAAGTCTTCAGTAATGACAGTAATGACAAAGATATTGTAAAATATCAAAATATTTGAACGTTTAAAGTGAAGAAAGGGCATTTATAAATGTTTGAAAAATACTTTGATGGAGGTCTGTCCATTTTGTAGGAGTTTTTGTATCACCAATCCCAGTTTGAAATAAATAACTTCAGTATTGATGGAGATATTACAGCCTTATCTCTTGAAAGTTCACATAATCTATTACATGAGTGTCCATCTTTTCCCCCATTTTATTATCCAATGAGCAAAGTATTGCTACAAGAGTTTACATCGTATCTTGAAGTCCATTCCGATTTAATCCCGCCCATTCCAGTCCATTCCGGTTTTTCCCATGCACTAGAAAATCACCGATTCACAACTGCCCAATTTTCATGTATTACGGCTAACAGGGTAAAGGGTTTTGACTGTTTACACACCGTAAGTGTATACACACCATACAAGACTTATTAATGAAATGTCGATCTCGCCACGTTCCATCTGGATCCAAAGGTGTGCACACAGCATCGAGCCAAGGTAAACAAGGGTGTTGGAAAGTTCATCACGCCGATTAACAACGTATAAATTTTTTCCTTTGAATATATTTTCTTCGGCATTTCCTCGGTAAATATAGACACCGACCTCTTGTTTTAATTTCTATTTCATATCACGGATCACTCGTTAGGTGTAAGGCGGTTTTGAGGGGTGTGTCGTTTCAAAACCAATTCCAATCGACAGTTTATACATTATGTTGAGAGTGGTTGCAAGAAATTTGCAACTATAACAAATCCTACCATGTCGTATTATCTGTTTGTTTACATCGATGATCGCCGACGATCAGCCGACTTTTCATCGTAAATTTCCGCTGTGACGTAACTCACCACGTGATCAATAATATTCGAATATCATAAGATGTCGAATTTGTTATCTTTTGCACGTGTTTTCTTGATACAAAACTCAGGTTATTCTTGGAAATCCCCTCCGTGAAGAGCGCAGCAGCTAGCGAAGAGCGGATTTAAATGCCCCTTGGAGCATTCTAGCGGCGAGCGGTAAATGGCGACAAAAACCGCTGCTCCGCCGATCTGCCGCCGCTGCGCGCCAGTGAACACTACATAGGAAAACTGTACATAGTAAAAAAATCCGTTGCTGCTTCCGCTACCGCTACGGTTACCGCTCGCCAGTAAACAAGGCTTTATCCCCGTTATAGGCTTGAAAAGGGTAAGTTTATCGACATGGTAAAAAGAAACGACAACACAGGCTGATCATCTCTGATTCACTTATCATCAATACAGGAAGACTTTACTTCATCTAAAGTAAATAAGAAAACACATTCAGAATTAGCCATCCTACTCTCCGGTGACATGTGTACTATTGGACGTGTCAACAATAGTCCTGTGTAAGTACGTCATAGCACTAATGAGATGCATTGTTATCACGCGACGTTCTCAAATACCTATGTCGAATAAAATAATATGTGGTAGGTGCCGAGATGGATAAAGTTTATCCGGCGAGGCATAGAAAACTGAGACGGCGACTTTTAGCTTTACTTGGAATTGAAAGGGCGGCGAGGTCCTATTTGAATATGAAGAAATGCAACTCTAATTTCCACAATCGGCTTGGAACAACGATGATAAGAAATTTGAAGCCTTGCATGTAAGTCAAGTTACCAAACTCTGAGTCTGATAAAAACACAGACGGAGGGGGAATGGAATGCCGTATTTTGCAGCCAACATCAAACTATGCTGGTGTGGGTAGGTGTTTTAAATGTTATATTGTTTTACAGAATTTAATTTGTTTAACCCTCTCCCTCCTTTTTTTTTTTACCTGCCTGCATGATTGCAGCTTTACGAAGGAAGTCTACAATTTGTAATATCTGTATTCTGTATAATAGAGCTGTATAGCAGAGAAGAACTGGATGGGGAGAAGTGCTCATGAGGAAAGATTTCTTTCATTTTCATTCCACAATGTTTTCAAAAGTGATCATCTGCAATGGGATGAACAAAATTTTGGACTTGTCCAAATTGAAAGCTTTTGCAGCCAACACTATAAATGTGATTGAAAATTTTAAATTTGTTGTGAATAAATAGAACACATTCTTAGAAAAAAAGAAATGCTGGTTACAAGCATTTTCACGATTGCCTGCAATGTTCTCAAAAGCTCTTTTTTCCAGGATCATTAAAAGTCGGCATTTTGTGGTAAAAGATGATAATTAACTTACTTTAAATTACTTACAATACTATCCCTGAGAGAGAAATCATCTGCAGTAGGATTAAGCCTATACCAGAAAACAAAATTTCAGCTGTGTCCAAATTGAAAGCATTAGCGGACGACAATTTCAGTGTGGCTCAATTTTGATCTTATAGGGTAGAAAACATTGTTGAAAATGGAGAAAATGCAATTTAAACGACCCTTAGAACTTTATATTTCACTAACATTGTTGGGATAGGAGAAAATGCTGGAAAGCATCAATTTTTCCTTTTCCAACAATGTTTTCTACGCTATTAAAGATGTATGCTGTTATTTGAGCCAACTTTAAATTTTCGTCTGCAAATGGCTTATTTCAGTAAAGTTTATTGGCATTTAATGCAGTTAAAACAGCTTAGGCAATAAAACAGCGGCCAGTGCACATATGCATGTGTTTCTCACACCAGTGACCAATACTGACACAACTGTCTTTCCAAACCAGACTATTATCTCACATTCTTCAGAGGTCAGATGTGATAAATCACAGAAAAGAGAGTTTGCCGAACAGGGTATTAAAGTGCCATCCACCAGGTCACAAGTCAGATACGCTAACCACTGAGTTTATTGATAATGTAGGATAGGATAAAAATGTGTAAAAGGTTTTCATGAATGGAATAGGTCTTCATTCTTTGCCACTCAATCCCGACTTTTAACAACCATTAGAAAAAATCCTTTTGAAAACATTGTGGGAAAAGGAGAACATGCTGGTAACCAGCATTTTCTCCTTTTCCCACAGTGTTTTCTACCATCCCAAATCAAATTTAGATTTTTCAGTCACATTTCATTTATTTTTTCGTCTGCAAATGCTTTCAATTTGGAACAGTCTATAGATTTGTTGTTTGGTAAAGAGTTAATTGATTCAACCATTCCTAAAGTAGCCAAGTTCCTTATCACTACTGCTTACATTTGTTAAGTTTATGCTCATGAACTGATTTCATTCCCTATCAGACCTTTTTGAGATAAACCAAAATAATAATAATCTGCTGAAGCATATTAAAAATTGGTACTTAACTGTTGATCAAACAGTCAATTATTTTTAAAGTTTTCCCTATATAAGCCCATATAAAACTTGTGACCATTGGGAACCGGGCCAAAATTGACCTCTGGGCTATTATTTGAAAGAATTTGGTAGAGGTCCGCTAGATAAAGTCACATGCCAAATTTAGTAGCTCTCGGCCCTATGGATAGGTACCAGAAGAATTTTAAAGTTTTCCTTGTTTTCCTTACTTGACAACAAAAGTATTGATGGTTCCAAATTTTAAGTATTTGCAGACAACAGAAATGACTGTTGCTCAGATAATCAGATTTATCTGTGAAAGGATAAAAATATGGGTAAAGGAGAGAATCCTGGTTCCCAGCATTTTCTCTCCTTTCCACAATGTTTTCAAAAGCGTTCTTCTTTGGGATTATTTAGTAAAGGGTTAAATGGACTGAAAAGATTGTTAGAAAATGCTCTCATTTGGCAAAAAAGATTTCTTTTAAAGAGACGGCATGCATTTTCCAGCAAATAGGGGCCCATGAAATAAACATGTCTATATTTTTTACAATCACAAGTTTCTGTTCATTCAATTGTTATCATTTCCAAAAAAGTGGGTGTAACTCTAAGCCAGTACATTCAGCTATACAAAAAAAAGACTAATTAGTAATTACCTCTCTGTAGTCTTGAGTTTCATCAAGAGGCTACATATTGTGTTTTTTAACAGTTTACCAAACGATAAAATTTTGGACTTGTCCTAGTTAATTGCAAGCATTTGCACATGACAAAATACATGTAGATGTGAATCAAAAGCTGAAGTCGTTATTATGGTTAAAAGTCGGGATTGTGTGGTAAAGAGTTACGGCTTTGTCCCAAAGAACTGTTTATACCTCTTTAGCAGATTGCTTTTGAACTGGTTGTGGGAAAAGGAGAAAGTGTTACTTAAAAGCAATTTCCCCTTTCCTATCACATTTCCTACTTTATCAGAAAACTTTAGTTAACAACAAGGCGAAGAGTAAACAATGCAGGTGTTTAATTGCATTTAGATTTAAGTATAGAAATTATTGTGAAGATGACAATTTGTTATTTTATATACGGTCGGTTTTAGTTGCTGACAGAGATTTTGATTTCAAAACTTGGTTAAAACCTGATAGGTAGCTGTGCCTTTCGTTTACTTTTTGCCTGATTTTTTTTTTCTGCCAGCAGCTAATGTATGGCCCGACCACATAAATAACAGACTGTCATCTCCACAATATTTTCCATACTTCTAAATGGTATGATTTAAATTTTGAATACGTGTATATTATGATAGCTGTTTTGATATTTGGTCTTTAATGTGCCTTTATATCCTGATTGATTTTGAATATAGATTTCTGTTTAGACAAAAAATAAGCATTCTCTTTATTCCTACATGCCCAAGAAAATGTTTCTGTTTGATGACATGTATATTTTTTTTTCCAGTGCCATAGTACGTGCAGACTGCGATTTCAACATGATAAACTGTTCTAACAAAGCACTCTGGGCCTTTCCCAAACAGAATTTTCGATAAAAACAGTGTTCGCAGATTGAATCTAAAAGAATTCGACAGGTAGAAAACATTGTGGAAAAGGGAGAAAATGTTGGTTACCAGTTTTCTCTTTTTTCCACAAAGTTTTCAAAAGGCTTCTTCCCAAGGTTTGGAAAAAAAACAGGATTGTTTGGGAAACGGCTAATTTATTAGGAATAATAATTCTAGTCAATAGAGTATATGAAGCTGCAGTTTGGTGTACATGTAATATGACTTGAAATAGATTGATATAGATATATATATTGTTGGAAGAGAGTCAAATACGTGTGCTTCTTTTTCATATGTTAGAATTATACGAAATCCTGTTACTGACAATCAACCAGCATGGATGTGTTGGCTGATGTTAACAAACGTTTCTTAAATCATTGACATTTTGTGATAAACCAAATGTTTGCAGACAGCAAAATGAATGTTCTGAAATTGGATGACCTTTTCTGTTGTTGACATGGAGAAAACATTGTGGGATAGGGAGAAAATGCTGGTAAGCCTCTTCCCAAGGGTCGTAAAACCCCAGGATTGTTTTTGAAAGGGTTAATTCTTTAGGATGGTGTACATGTACATACTTGTGATTTTTGGTATAGATAAATATATTTTGTTGGAAGGAAGTAAAATACATGTGCTTCTTTTTCATATGCCAGAAAGAATTAGAAGAAATCCAGTCACTGACAATCAACCTGCACGGATGTATTGGCTGATGTTAACAAACATTTCTGAAATCATTGAAGTTTTGTATAAAGCTAACTATTCACAGACACCAAAATGAAAGTTTCATAAATGGGTAAAGTTTTCTGTTGCTGACAAGTAGAAAACATTGTGGGAAAAGGAGAAGATGCTACTTACCAATTTTCTCCTTTTTCTACAAAGTTTTCAAAAGGCCTTTTCCTAAGGGTGGTAAAAACCTAGGATTGTTTTGGAAAGTATTAATTTATTAGGAATAATAATTCTAGTCCATATAGTATCTGCAGCTGCAGTTTGCTGTACATGTACATACTTGTGATTTTTGGAATAGATAAATATATTTTGTTAGAGGAGAGTCAAATACATGTACATATGCTTCTTTTTCACAAGTCAGAAAGAATTATAAGAAATCCTGTCACTGACAATCAACCTGCATGGATGTATTGGCTGATGTTGACAAATATTTCTTAAATCATTGCAATTTTGTATAAAACCAAAAGTATTCACAGACACTAAAATTAATGTTTCAGAAATGAATAAAGATTTCTATTATTGACAGGTAGAAAACATTGTGGGAAAGGGAGAAAATGCTGGTTACCGGTTTTCTCTTTTTTTTACAGTTTTCTCCGTTTCCCCAGGTTCGTAAAAAGCCAGGATTGTTTTGGAAAGGATTAAATTATAAGCTATAATAATTGTAGTCCATATACTAGTAGTATCTGCAGCTGCAGTTTTGTTTGACTTTGTGGTATTTTTGACATAGATTGAAATAGTTTGTTGAAAGAAAGTCATAGGACAAACAGGGTTTACAACTATACCAATATGACTTACTATCCATATTGTCAATTACTTTGCAACTGGCTTTTGAAATAGAAGCTCCTCTATACAAGCTCTTTACATGTGTAGTTTTTACAGCTGTACTTGCCCTTTCTTATGTATGAATTTAACTAGTGTTGTATATATATACCCCACCTATCAATTAGAAGGAAGTAAACTAGTTCCACAGTGTCTCTACATTCTAAATCAGTTTGTTTTTTTGTTTCTCTATTCAACTCAAAAGCACTTTTACCTTGGAACTTAAACCTTAAACAAGTTTGCCTTTCGTCTAATGAGGTGAACTACTGTCTTTGGGTCACATGGATGAAAGGTCAAGGTCACTTGAGAACTGAAATAACTTATGAAAATTGTGTTGCTTCAGTGCCAAGGCACTTGTTGGCATATGAGTATGCTTTGTGACAGCTCTAAATAATTTTGTATGTTTCTCTGAATCAATGAAAAATAAAAGCTAATTTTCTTATTTTCTGGTCTTCTTTTTGTTTTTTATAAGTTTTTTTTTCTAACTTGAGTTTAAGGTTTGGAAAAGCTACCCAGTGGTAGTTTTGTGCTATATCTCACCATTTTAGAACCTTGTCAGTTTAGCCAGAAGTAAATGAGCTGTGCTTTGGCAAAAGGGGGCTTCTTGCATCCTCGTGCATGGATTATTCCAAGTAAGACATAAATAACTATTGATCCATAATAGCTTCTTTTTCTAACAACCCGCTTCGTTGATGGGTTGACCAATCCTCCGACGTACAGAAAATTGACCAATGGTGAAAAGTTTCAGCCCAGGTCAGCCTAGGCAGACTGCACAGGCTGACCTAGGCCTATACTTTTTGCAGACCAATTAAGGCCCCTACTTCACTTTTGTAAAGTCAAGTATGTGCTAAAAAACCTGTGCAAATAAAACTATAAGATCTGTAGCTGGTACAAACCCGCTGCCTTCAGTGCGGTAGCGCTTTGATTCAATATGACATTATAAAGAACAATACATGTAATTTTGAGAAAACTCTTCGGACTTATGTCCTTCGATGTTTATGTACTTTTTTAGGCAGTAATAACGGTGAACCGAAAGAACATGTAAGAGCGAGACAAGTGGATTAGCCTTAGTTATGGAAGGAAACATTGTCATGTTATGATTTCAACGCATGTAAATATTGATATATAGGGTTTCTCCACCGAATAACGATGTCAAATCCTGATTTGAGTTAGGCTAAGATTTGAGATTGGAATATTCGACTGGCTTTCATTTGCACGGTGGGTGGGGAAATTGCTATCACAACAGCGGGTATTATGCACAGAAGTGGACACACTAGTGGGCAATTGATGATTTTTATCGGTGTAGGAGGCAGCACAGTCAAACAGCTGTGGATATTCACCTCCAGAATCGAGATTTGCAAAGGTATGCGATTATTTGTTGACATGCGCAAATTCTGAAAAAGTTTGCACGCGATCTCTAGCGCTGAAATACCCTAGATTTAGTCGATATACATAAAAAAAAAAAGTGAAAAACTTAACCCGGGCCATTATTCTTCATGTAGTTTGCTTTATTTACAATCGCATTTTAGCGGAGACGCGTTTTGTGACACATATGTTCAAATGTCAACACAACGTTATAGATATCGACCGTATAGCGCGTAGGAATACACAACTGCCGGATAAAGCTAAGTTTACAAGGTTACCCCTTTATTAGGTCAGTGTTAATGACGAAAACGGGATAATCACGAACGATAACGAAAGACGTCTAGAGCACTGACGTCCCTAAAATTGACGGGCTTCTCCATGCATTTTCGCACCCGTATATCCATGGCAACCTATAAAGTAAATGACAGGTTCGAGTTTTCCCTGATCTTACATTATACATGAGTGTTTTGACAGGTAATCCGATGAGTTGTAAACGGTGAAAATTACGTATTCTTGGACTTTACTGGGGCTTTAACTGGCTAGATCTACGTAACCAATTAAGGAAAAAACGTTTGAGAATTATCAAGATTACATTGCACAGAACTTGCAGACTGAGCTCAAATTCAGACTGTCAGATACGGTTAGTTTTATCCTGCAAAAAGACTTTAAATCGCAAAAACTAAATCGTAGTTTTTGTTGTTCAGTGTTTCACCCCCTTGACTGACAAATAAATATAATGAAATTTTCCACCAGATTGGACATTCGGCGCATTCTGATCTTGATGTACACTGTGCTAAACGGCGCATTGAGTCACGCTGAGCAGCTTGAGGGTAATTGCAACTTTGAACAAACACTCAGTCTTTCAACAAAGATTTTATTTTCCATCGTAATTTTTTTTACAGAATCTCGTGGCGATGGAGAACACGACAGCCGTCTTAGACAACACGACCATCGAACCTGACCTCGACCCGGAGATGGCTGAACTCTTTGGGGAACTAAACCAGGTCCAACTGATTGTCACCCCAACGCTTATGCTCCTTGGCATCACAGGAAATCTTATGATAATCATCACCGTATCTGGTCAACATTTTGTACAACTATCGACCAAGTACACCCTGAAAGCCCTTGCGGTATCGGACTCCATTTTGCTATTGACAAACGTATTTAATCAGCATTTCACTCGAAGCGTATTTGGTTGTGACGTCAGGGCGTTAAGTTCATTCTCCTGTAAGCTCTTTTTCGTAGCGTATCGCGTGGGCAAGATGTCTGCCTCCTGGTTTATCGTCCTAGTAGCCGTTGAAAGGTTTGTAGCTGTCTTGTTTCCGTTTCACGTGAGAATAGTCACTACGAAACGAAACATCGTCATCTCCATTGTGTGCATTTATATTTACAACATCGTAATATCTGGTATATGGACGGTATCCACTGACGTCGTCAACAAGACCTGCCTACCGGATGCGATCACCCCTGACAACGCCTCGATCCACAAGATTTTTGTCATCATTGGTGGCCTTAGTTATTCCTTGGTGCCCATTTTGATATTGCTCTTCATCACGCCACCTATCGTCTACAAATTACTGGTGCAGCGAAGAAGGAGACAGGAACTTACCCATAATGGCCTGCAACGATCTACGTTTACCCAGAATGTATCCCGGATCACCGCCATGCTCATTGGTAAAAACACATTTTTCTTTTTCTTCTTGCAGTAATCTACGATTGAAAAAGTGTTGACACTGTGCAAAGCATTTCTAGTGTCAATTCGATTGCCTCATACGTTTTTGCAGACATTTCTGCGTTATACAACTTTATTTTATGCTTTTCGGGAGTTCATCAAGATATATTCGTGGATTATTGTTTGAAAGTAAGTGGTTACGACCAGTAAAAAATACCAATTTCATAACAGCAATTCCTGTGCACCAGTTACCTCGATAAACGGTGCATGCCAGAGGGAATTATGACCTAATTGATGTGTGTAACTCTACGTTCTTTGCGCTTTACGTAATAGTGTAAAACGTTCTTATGTGGAGGGGGCACACCATGGGGATTTACAGGAAACAACTGACTGCATTTCAACAAAAGTCCCCCCGCCCCCGGAAAAAAAGGAACTTAGAAGCATAAAATAGAGATATTTTCGGAGAAAGATCGAAATTTGTCTCATATCGTGAGCATTATCGGTAATAGTTTCCTGGCTTCGCCACTTGTGAAAAATATTACTTATGAAGTTCACTCGATAAAATAAATTTCGACCTTTCACCGGAAAAAAAAACAAAAACACACACACACACACAAACATTCCCTATCTGCAGCTAAAAACCAATTGATGCAATTTTGCAGACAACAGTGTAGATGAAGATCAAACTGCAGAAAATATGCAGTCTTATGTTGGATAATGATAATAATAATAATAATAATAATGTACATTTATATAGCGCTATATCCCGGACAAACCAAGCTCACAGCGCTGTACAATCTCATACAAATACTCACACACAAACTTACATAAACATTCACACTAATTACATCATTAGGTTCATTTACCATGTTGTGGAGACAATTTAGCTGTAGTGAATAAGAAATAGGTGTGACTTTAGTGCCTTTTTAAAGGCTTCAGATGATTTTATTGGAAGGCGAGATTTTCATTCTCGCCTTCATATGTCAACGCTCGGCAGCTTGCTGAAAATGCCTCTGAACAGCATTATCAAAACGCCTTTCAAATAGTTCGATGCTTCTCGAGTACATTGGAACAAAATAATGTCGAGACCATTGTAAATTTAATCAGAATAGCAAGAAGAAACTTCAAGTTTCTAGAAGGAATGAAATCGAATTCGTAAAAAGCATCGTTTTTGACAAATGCAAAATACTTTGGATCAGTTCATTGATATAATCACATTGCTACAGCAACAAATAAACCATAGCTATTATTAGCCAATCGAAAGCTTCTAACATGACGTCATTCGGACCTACTTCCACTTCACAACGCATAAACAACAAACCAGTGGGATCGTACATGTAAATGTACTATCCCAGAACTAACCAATCGGATAGCTTCTTTGAATGACGTACCGCTGATAGACACCTTTCCTCTGTTGGCTACCTTATTCTGCCTTTGTGAGAAGTAAAATTTCAATGAATTAAATTCCTTTGAATCATCAAGTGTTTAAACAAGATTTTGTCTTTCAAAGAAATATTTTTCTTTTATCAAAGTTGTGCTTGACTTTATGATTAATGAGTAGGTTATTGTTACGCATCGGCGTGGCCGAGTTTTGATTCCGGAGACCCGTGAAAAGAAAAGGGTAAATCAGTTGAAATCACAATAGATGTGTCATTTCGAAGTAGTTCTGGTCAGTATGATGTACCGATGTATAGCCTGGGTTACAAGCTGATCACCTCTCTCCTTTTATACGAGTATGATCGGATTTTACTGACGTCAAAAATGACAATAACATGATCTGTATCCGTTTTAACATGCAAAGAATTTTAACTTCTTCTTTTGGTCGTCACTTTGCTTAACGTTAAGCAATTATTCATAAATATTTAACCCTTTACCGCTCACTTGAAACGACTCTGAAAATCAAGCTTTTAAAAACATCGATAGGAGAGGGGAAATTACAATCGGAAACCGGCATTTTTTTTCATTTTACCACAATGTTTCTACCCTATCAAGAACAAATAATTTGGGCCACCCTGAATTTGTCATCTGTATGAATCAGTGCTTTCTATTTCAACTTAGTCTGAAATTTCTTTGTCAGGTAAAGAATAAACGCTTATCGCAATGAATTGTTATCATAATCACTTACCTCCGTCATTATTAGAACTGAAATCTGTACCTTATATATTCCCATTTATTTTCCTCGAAAGAATTTCCTTCAGCTATACACTTTTTTCCAAAACTGAATAACACAATGATAAAACTAACTTGGCAGTGAGAATCCCACTGTCCTAGAGTGCATCGGACGTGTTCATGATTTTCTAAGAACACGGACCAAGGGCCTGTATCTGTGTAACGATATATTTTTGTCGAACAAAGGAAAAGGGTGTATCTCAATATTGACGAGTTGGCAATCATTTTGCTTTCATGTTTGCCGACAAGCTGAACGTACATTCCGGTTACGCGGGATTAATGAAAGACAAGCGTTAATGTCAATGAACCCTTAAATCGTTTATTACGCCTGTCTCTTTTGAAGACAAGGCAGACGATTCTATAGTCTGCACAGAATATGCAATCTTATGTCGGATTAGCTATATTGTAATAACCCGACCAAAACAGCCCAGGGTGAGGTTGCAATAATTAAGCATTTTTCCCGAGATGTAAAATGCCATTTTCATCAATCCAACGCTCTAGTATAAGGGTTAACAGAGTCATAGATTACAAGAATCGTATAAACGAAGAACACCTTCGGACGTTCCTTATAGGACCTAAGAAGTCAACCGTCAATTGATGTTGGTTGGTTATCCTTAATAGGATGGTAAACATTGCGCAAAACGGAGAAAATATTCGTTGCCAGTATTTTCTTATGTTCCTGCATGCTTTCAAAATACCCTTCCCTTTCTAAAAAGCCCCATTCTTTAAGGTCATTAAAATCCAGCACATGTATTGTAATCTAAATGTTAAATCTCCGTTTAGAACATTGAAAGTCGTTTGTTTTGAAAGTCTTTTTCAGTTTTGATAAAGTATATTTCAAATAAAATGGTAAACAGATAAAAAAAAAAAACCCTTTTAACTGAACGACACTGAAATTTTGACAACCTCAAGGGAAAAAAAGTTTCAAAATACTTTTGGAAAAGGAAAAAACGCTAGTCACCAGTATTTTCTCTTTTTAGCACTATGTTTTGTACTTTTTCCCAGCAAAACGGCACATTTTCAGCTGCTCTTAACTTATTATCTGCTAATTGCTTTAATGTAGACGGCCCTAATTTTTTGTTATTTTCTGAAGGGTTTTGTAAAGGGTTACTAAGATGGAAAACATTGTAGGAAAGTCAAACAAGAGGTTGATTATCATTATTTGCCACTTTTCCTACAATGCTTTGAAAAGCCTCTTCTTCAACATTGTTGAAAGTTAGTATTGTGATCTAAAAGGCTGAATCTCAGTTTCTATACTCTAAAATGTACCTTTCTAAAAACTCTTTGCTCTCTCAATAAAATTATCCATGGAATAAAATGGTAAAGACTTTCAAGAAATTAACCATCTCATTACAGAGTTACAGTTTTAGATCTATCAAAATTGATTGCATTTTCAAGCAAAAACTATTCTATAATCCTTTACCATACCCTATCAAGTACAGTTTTAACAACACTGAGAAAGAGGCCATTTAAAAACTTAATTTTGAAAAGGAGAAACTTTCTTGACTCCTTACACGAAGAAAAAAATTCAGACAAATTGAATGCATTTTCAGGTAGCAACTTTTTGATCTGGCACCATTGATGGAACCTGTATGAAATAGGATGGAAGACATTTTAGGAAAAGGAAAAAATGTCAATTAGCACCGTATTCTCCTTTTCAGACCAAAAGTTCTTAAACCTTCTTCCTAGACCTTTTAAACTCATTATTGGGGTAATAGAGGGTTAGATCTAAGTTTCTATACAACGTAAAAACATAAACAGGTAACAGCAAATTAAAACTCTTTGCTATCACATAAAACTTTTCCTTCAAATGAAATGGGAAGGAGTTTCAGAAAAGTCCATTCGTTTTAATTTTTTTCAACATATTTTCACAAGCCTTCTTCAAAAGTTTGTTAAAACTCAGGATGGTAAACTGGTCTTCATTGCACAGGAACATTGCACAACTCGGTAGACTTTGCTGCATCAGGAGAGGCGATTTAAGTACAGGAAAATGTATTTCAATATGTTATGCCTATATTCTAAACTCGCCTTCCAACAGTACTTTCAGTACTTTGATTACAGGTCGTAACCATCAATAACCTATCAGGAAGCATGAACAGAACATATTATTTTGACTTTTTTCTGGAGAGCGTTTTAGGTGAAGCAGGGGTACGACATTGTTCATATTAACATACATGATTGAGCCGTGCTTTATGAAGTGGATGCTTAATACATCTGCGAAACGCTTCGACCCCGGTTAGCCTGTGCAAGCCTACTTCGGCCGCAACTTTTCGATTTTGGTCATCTTTCTGTCTGCCCAAGGAACGATCTACCTCATGATTAAGTCGGTTGTTAAAAATAAAGTGATTGTTATGTATCCATAAGTATCTGATTGCTTGTTTGGTACCATAGATCACGGAGATGCATTAAGCCCCCTTTTGCTGGAGCATGTCTCATTTGTGACCCATCCCGCTAAAAGGGACCATCTGGGAATTCTGTACAGATGAAAACAGATCAACGATAGTGTAGGTCAGGTTACGTAAATAATTAAAGAAAATGATTGTATAACAAGGTACAATGACCACTTTTCATACAGAAAATATATTACCGCAGAAAGTATCAACCCTGATCAGCCTGTGCGATTTGCGCAGTCTGACCAGAATTGACACTTTTCGTATTTCCTAGAAGGTTGCTTTTTGCGTGATGGGTCACATTCATGTTTGAATGATGCTATGAGAAGGCATTTAAATGCATCTGCTAAAACGTATCTACCCATGGCAGTCTGCTCAGTCCGCACACGCTGACCTTGGCCGATGCTATTTGCGTTTTATGATTTTATTGCATTTTCTTCATGTCACAGAACCATACATCCAACAATTTAATCTGTTTTTAGATAAATGAATCCACATCATGCGAGGATTTGTAGGCGTTAATGCATTACGCTCATGCATAATACACATTTTTTTTTCTAAAAGTCAGCCAACAACTCTTCTGCAAAATAATCCTTTGTTTCTGTCATTGCTTTATTCCATCTTGTGGATCGAGGCGTTGTCAGGGGTGCGTGGTAGGCTCATGCTAATCCAAGACGGCACTTTACGATCTCATTAGATTTTGTGCTAAAGCAGACTTCGGATCAGCCTACGCAGACTGCGCAGACTGATCCGACACGACAGTTTACTCAAATGTCTAAATGCCCCTTTCCACATGTTGCAGGCTACTTAAGAGTACTATATTTGAAATGGAGGTAAAAAAAGCTGTTAACCTCGGTCAGACAACAAAATTTCAAACTTGTCAAAATTAAAAGCGTTTGCAATAAAATAGACATAACTTACGAAAATGAAATTTCAAATTTGCTTTTCAAGGATGGAAAACATTAGGGGAAAAGGAGAAAATGCTGTTAACAGCATTCCCTCATTTTCCCACAATGTTGTCAAAAACACTTTGTGTCTCGGGTTTGTCAAACGCAGGACTGTTGCAGTAAGGGATGAATCAGTTCAGTCACATATTTTGTTTGAAATTAGAATCATGCGACAAACGATAAAAATATAGAATACGAGATCTTCCCCTGGTTCGGTATATTGTTTGGTTTTGAAAACCATTGTGCATTGACGTAGTTGACAAAACCAACTTTTTAACCTCTGTGGCCTTTTAATTGCAATTTTTTAGAAAATCTAATACTTTGTTTGAATATCGAAGTGAAGTTGGTACGAAATTGTGCTTTGTCAGATATCGAACTGAATCAATAAATGATTGACTGATTGTATGGTGTTAAAAGCCGTTTTCAACATTATTTCAGTTTTATCATGGCGGCTAGTGCACTTATCCATGCTTTCCCAGAGTTTCTCTTACCAGTGCTCAGCAGAATATTCTTGAATGCCAGCATTTTCTCATTTCCTTCCACGCTTTCAAAAGCCTTTTTTCTCGATGTCTTTGAAATTAGGGAAGGTGTGGTGCAGGGTAACGAACTACTCATTATTTCAAACCATTGACGACATCATGCTAAGATATTCCCAGTAGGTCATCACTCTCTGTCACGATATTACAGTGTTGTGACTGGCATAATTACCTCCTTGTAGTACGTGGAAATGAGAGGGCTCTACCAAGCGCCTAGGTACTTATGTAAGTACATCTGCTTGGGCGCTGAAAGATTTGAGCAATACTCTGGCAAAGGGGGCTAACATAAACATGATGCATGATACTAAGCAGATCATCATTATACAATTATAGATACACAAAATTCATATGGCTTGCAACACGCGAAAAGGGGCATCCGGCCATTTTCGTAAAGTGGAGTTTTTTTGATCAGTTCTTTGCATAATATCTTTCTACTCTAATAGTTGCTTTCCTATCTATAAATACCGTTGAAACAATTATCCGCGTCAATAAACCAATGAATCATGTCGCAATGAATTTCATCAATTGTTGCAAATAATTGGGACAAGCTTAGAATTGTTCTAGTGTTCTAGGGCTCCCTATTGACCTTCCGGTTAAGCAGTAAAGAACTTTAAAAGGGGCGTAAAATATATGAGGGCGGAAAACGGCTTGTTCATGTACATATAGCTGTTTATCACCATTATTAATTATATTTTATCGTTAGCTTAAGTATGACTTGATTATTAATATTCGTTATTTATGAGTGACCTGGCTATGTGTTTGTATAACATGATTATACGGCAAAAATAATTTTATTGTTGAAACAAACATAGTTACGTAACGTAACCCTTCTCAACGGTCGCATTCATATTGTTAAGACAAATAATCGTGTGAGCCATGCTCTGTAAAAAAGGTGTGTAATGGATCTACAAAAAGTTTCGACTCGAGTCAGTCTGGGTCGAAATTGTTCTACATGTCTAGAGACCAGTGTACCTCATGATTCAATGATTTGATAGACAAAATGTATTCTATGAATCAGTAATCATATGATCACTTGCTTTGCACAAAAAATCACGAAGATGATTTTAAGCCTTTTTTCCGGAGCATAGCTCAGTTGTACATTGCTAATTTCTATTTTGGGAAGTTATTGAAGATTATGTAAATGAAGCAATTTACCAAGAAAAGGAGAATATGTGATCTATTCAGTTGGGTTCTATATCACCTTCAGAATCCCTCAAGGCAACGTAACGTACAGATACAAGAGCAGAATGCACTGATTGTATCTTGTTAGCCCTTAGGCTGCTGAGCGCGACCCACTTGCCTTTTGCGGGCAGCGTAGATCAAGATCAGACTGCACAGAACGCGCAGTCTGACCTACAATCTACCATGTCCGTAAAGGATGCCTCTAAAATCACCTTTCAAACAGCAATGTTTTGATTTCTACTATCGACTTGAAAGTTTCATTTCTCGTATTTAGCAGGATATGTGTTAAAGGCCAGTCCTCTTTGTGCATCGCTCTGTCATGTAACAAACAAGTTAACTCTTTGTGCGTCGCTCTGACATGTAACAAACAAGTTAACTCTTTGTGCGTCGCCCTGTCATGTAACAAACTAGTTAACTCTTTGTGCGTCGCCCTGTCATGTAACAAACAAGTTACCTCTTTGTGCGTCGCCCTGTCATGTAACAAACACGTTAACTCTTTGTGCGTCGCCCTGTCATGTAACAAACAAGTTACCTCTTTGTGCGTCGCCCTGTCATGTAACAAACTACATGTAGTTAACTCCTTACTAAACGATAAAAAATCTATAGTTGTTCAAATTGAAGGCATCTGCAGAAAACAAAATAAATGTGGCTAAAAAATTAAAATTGTTTTTTTTTTTTGAAATGTCAAAACAGTGTCGAAAAGGAGAAAATGCTGGTTTTCAAAAGGCATGTAACCCAGGATTGAGCGTTTAAGGTTTAACAAATCGATTTGGATGAGACGAAGAATCACTTCCCAATAACTACATTCGATCTTTTCACAAGCCAGAAACTGTACATGAAAAGCCATCTTGATCCTCGTTTATTGTGCAGAGGCGGGCGTTGTAGATCAGAGATCAGACTGCAGGTTCAATGTCGTTAAACTTCGGAATTGTTTGGTTAAGGGTTAAACAGTTTACGTGAAAGTGGCGTAGCGTTTTGTTGAAGATTTCATCTTGATTTGAAGCAATTTAATGATTCTATTTCCAGAGTTTGTGACTCAATCCAAACGCATGATTTCTATGGCAATATGATAATTTGTAATCATTTTGGCTATTTTCTTCATCACATAACTGTGAAAGCATCCTTGTAAAATTCGAAGAATTAATCTTAATGATTGAAGCCTGGCTATACGACAAAATTCAGATCTGCCTGCATTGAAAATAGTTATTAGACTACAGCTCAAGCATGACTTAAAGTCTGGAATGCATCTATGAAAGTTGAATACAAGGAGATAATGCTTTCTTCCTCAGAAGAGAAACTATATATGCCAAGCGTAACTAGAAAGAAAATACCAGCAACAAGCCTTAAAAAATACTTATTAATGAACAAAGACAAAAGAGTACAATATGAGTTAAGTTTGAATGAAATTTTGACAGTTTTTAATCTTAGAATAAGAAATAGAATAAGTCCCGCAAAATTATGATTTATGTTTAAATTACAAAAAGAATGAAATTTCTGGTTCCTATAACCTAAATTAACAATACTTTAAGTTGCAAGTAGATATGAGCACCCTGTTTAAATAAAAGATAATTCCAACTTACATATCTAAAATCCAGGTTAAATTAAAACCTTTCACTAATTCTGTATCCTCCAAGGCACAAGTCTAAGTTCAGGTCCAAAATCACCAAGTAGGTCAGTCCTATTTATATCAGCTTGGAAAATTCTAGATTAGTCTTTTCTAGAAAGATGGCATCATGGTTTACTTAACAGCTTGTCTAATAACAACCTGTTTCTAAAAATAACCACAATGGAAAAAACAATAATTGTTCCTCATGTTTCTAGAGTATTCTGAAAATAGGTAACTGTATATCCTATCAAAATAACACTTCCCCTCCTAAAGGAAAAGACATTTTTAAAAATTAAAACTTTCTTTTGTTAGATTATGGAACATATCATTACACTTAACTGTAAATGAAAATACATTATACGTAAAGACAAATGTTAACTATTTATAAGTCAGACTCTAGCCCAAGCAGCAGGGATAATATTATCCCTACCTTTTATGTGTCTGATATCCATGTTACATTCTTGTAAAAACAGACTCCACCGGAGTTAGCGACGATTTTTTTTTATTTTATGGATAACACGCATTATTTCACACCTACAACTTAACGTCCAGTGAAATCGCTTTAATACTACCACGTGAGTACAGAATATCTTAGCCCATATTAGACGCTGTAGAGTCCAATACGGATTTTCCAGAACGAGGCTTGAGTCCAATACGGATTTTTCAAAACGAGGCTAGAGTCCCGAATATCGATATTGACCCGGAAGAGTAGTCTACCGAAGTCCGTTGTAAAAGGCAACTTCAAAATCCTCTCTTGTTATGTTTTGATTTTTTTTTTAAATTATTCAAATTGAAATGACCATATACATGTAGTTGTCGTTTACTTCAAAGTCAATACGGAAGTGTGAAATAAAGAGGTAATTTAACATGATTGGGTACAATACTGAATTCAATTGGATTCGTACACTGCAGAACCAGTCTATATTTTGGACTCGGCTGTCGCCTCGTCCAAAATATAGAATGGTTCTGCAGTGTGCTCATCCAATAGAATTCAGTATTGTACCAAAGCATGATAAATAACCTCATATTCTGATCGTATTGCATAAAAATACAGAGTCCCCTGCCGGCTGTATATACATATTGCTGGCAGGTATAGTTTGTGAAACCCTGTGGAGGAGAAAAAACGTATTTGACCCACTTTCAGAGTTATAAGCATCATGTCTGTCTTTGTATTCAAAACTTAAATGAAAGTCAAATATATAAGCACTTTTCTCGTTAAAGTAAGTTCATTCACGAAGTTTTACAAAAACAAGATGTGTTCGTGAAACACAATTGCCCTTATAAAAGCAAATTTTTAGAAATATGACCTTTAAGTTGTGAGATGACCATGATCTTATCATCAGCAGGTGTGTACCAATTAGAGGTACTAGCTTACCGTGTATAAGTGTTATAATTTAATTACTTAAACTAGAGCTGTCACTGAATGTGACTTAACACGCCCGCCAGCGCTTTGACATAAAAAAAGTGTCACGTTCAAGGGAAGATAATTCCTCGACCAGGGGGAGGTGAAACTTGAAAATTGTGTCTTGCAAATTTTCAATATATATTCAATATATGTGCATAGTTTCAATTTACATTTGAAGGAAAACTGTGGGAGGAGTTCACGATACAAAATTGCTAGTACTTTGTACACAGATTGACACACAGATATACACGCAGACAGACGAACAGACACGCAGAAGGACGGATAGAAAGACAGGCTTATCCCAGTTTACCCCCGAAAAGATTTGTTTTGCAGGGGTATAATGAAGTGAATATGTATGAGGGTTTAGAAAAAAAGTGTGGAAAACTGTTTTATCAGTGAAAATTTCAAAGTCCAAGGCCCGTAAATCTGTGAAAAATCAGTGGAGTGGAACAACAGTTAAACTTGATTCGTAAATAAAAGTGGTTTACCAACAAAGCAAAAAACAAGTCAATATCCACCATCGTTTAGAAAAAAAAGTCCGGAAAACTGTTTTTTTTTTTTTTAAATTCCTAAGTCCAAGGACCGTAATTTCGTTAAAAATTAGTATACCGGAACGAAACTCAGACTTGATCTGTTAGTCATGGTGGTTGAATTTACCCACCAAAAATCAGCTCAATGTCTCCCAGTGTTTAGTAAAATTGTCTGGAAAACTGTTTTTTCCGTGAAAATTACTAAGTCCAAGGCCCGTAAGTTCGTTAAAAATCAGTAGACCGGAACAAAACAAAAAATCTGATCTGTTAGTCATGGGGGTTGACTTATCCTCCGAAAATCAGCTCAATATCTCCCAGTGTTTAGAAAAAAGTCCGGAATACTTTTTTTTTTTTTTCCGTCCAAGGCCCGTATTTTCGTTATAAATCAGTAGACCGGAACGAAACTCGAACGTGATCTGTACGTCATGGTGGTTGACCTATCCTCCAAACATCAGCTCAATGTCTGCCAGCGTTTAGAAAAAAGTCCGGAAAACTGTTTTTTTTTCCATGAAACTTACTATGTGCAAGGCCCGTAATTTCGTTAAAAATTAGTAGACCGGAACCAAACTCGAAATTGATCTGTAAGTTATGGTGGTTAACCTACCCACTAAAATACAGCTCAATATCTGCCAGCGTTTAGAAAAAAAGTCCAGAAAACTGATCTGCCGGACTGACGGACAGACTGACAGACGGAGTGCAAACCTAATGTTCCCTCCGGCTTCGCCGGACTAAAAATCAGAGGATTATGATCACCATATACAATAATGGGTGCAGGAGAAGACGACAAATATATCTCGAAATGCTGAAGACCAGGAATGAGAGATAAACACTCTTTTTCTATTGTTGAGTAGTTTTTCTGATGTTTGTTAAACTTTTTAGAAAAATAACTAACTGGATAAGGTACACCATTAAAATCCTCATGAAGTAAATCACCACCTGCACCAGTATCACTAGCATCTACTGCAAGCTTAAACTCTTTTCCAAAAATTGCCGCTAAGAGAACCGGTTCACTTTTTAGTATGGCTTTTACTTTATCGAAAGCGTTTCCAAAATCATCATTCCATATAATATTTTTGCGTTTGCTGAAAAGACTTGTCAGTGGCTCAGCAATGACAGAAAAATTACAACAGGATTTCTTATATTAACCAGCCATACCAAGAAATCTCATTAGTTGTCTTTTGCATGTAGGTACAGGAAAATCAGAAATAGCTCTTACTTTAGCTATAACGGGTTTTACCTGTCATTGTCCAACAACATGACCCAAAATGTCCCAACATGACCCAACTAGCATGACAAAAATTTCTTTTAACAGGATTAATGGTTAATTTGTGTTTACTCAGTCAGTCAAAAAATTCTGATTGTCTTTAGATGTTCGTTCTAGTCATCCCTGTGAATGATGGTATTATCGATATTTGCACTACAGCTGTCCAATCCAGATATCATCATGTTGATAAGACGTTGTTCATGTAGCTGGCGATTTTTACATCTCAAAATGCATAATGTCCATCAGGGGTTACAAATGCAGAAATTTCTTTAGCTCTTTCAGATCCAATTTGCTTACATATTTTGCATGACCGATATTATATATGGAGTCATCTTCTCTTTGCACTGGTAACGAATCAGTCATGGTCACAGTATTACTTTTCTTTAGTCCGTGACCATACGAAAAGTTCCACCTGGCTTTGATACAAGAATACAGAATACAGAGAGAACTCCACTCACTTTGACTAGGTTCAATTAAGTCATTGTCCAATAGATACTTGATTTCCACTCTAAGATGCTACAATTTCTTGGAATTCATTCGATGTGGATGTTGTTTCACTGGTTTTTAATTTTCATTGTCGACGTCATGGTATATTGTATCTGTCCGTGTTGGAATATTAAGGAAGCGGTGCTCATATTCAGAAATTAATTTTTCATCCTTTTTATTATTATCTAAATGTGAAAGGTTTTTTATCTAAATTTCTTAAAATGTCAGAATTTTGAAGTTTTATCAAAAAGGGTTAGGCTTATTAAAACGCATTTCTTCACGATTTAAATCTTCATGGTTAATGTGATTTTGACTTTGAGGGACTGAGGAAACTTAATTTACCGGTAAAACAAATACCGGAAATTTACCGGTAAAATATTGAAGTATTCCTATCAACATATCCTTTTAACATATTGATATGACATAATTGCTTTTGCTTTCGCCTGTCAAGAGTTGTTAACACATAATTGCAGTCACTGACCTTTTTCTCTTTTGAATAAGGACCAAAATATCTTGCTTGTAGAGGCCTACCAGGAACTGGTAGAAGAGCTAAAACTTTATCACCAGGTTTAAAAATTCTTTCTTAACTATTGTTGTCGTATCTTTCTTTCATTTTACATTGACTTTTCTCTAAATTTGATTTTAGCCACCTGTTTCTAAAGTCAGATACATAATGAAGTAAATTCAAAGGTGGAGATTTAGATTTTTTCACATCTCACCCAGTTTAAAAAAATGTATATATCACTGAAATTTATATGAAAAAACAATAGAAATCATCAATAATTAAGAATCATAAGATTACAAAAAAGTTGATGGTGTTCCCTTAAAAGGCTACGCAGCCTCCTAAGCTATTTTTATATTTCGCGCCAGAAATCAAAACGACTTTGCGGGAATTTCACCTGACTGACACGTGACTAATGACGGTTAAATTTCTTAACTTAACAAACATGCAATTATTTTCCATAATGGCTTCTTCGAGCCAGGCTTAACTAGAAAATAGAAGCCAGCAACAAACGATAACAATTAACAGAATTTATTAACTATAATATCAAATAATCAGTGACAATATTACAATAGTACAAAACAATACCTTAGACGTTAAATACAGAAGACAAATTATTCCAGTCTTAATTCCAGTCTGATCCTGATCCTAACTGAATATAATTCAAGCAGTAATTATATGACACAAACACAAAATAATCCCCACTGTAGTCTGGCAATCATGTATTAACTAGTGAACGCTGAGATGTAAAGAGCTTTTCCTTTTATAATAACAGAGAAACTTCCAGAAAATTCATGTTAAAATTAGTTGCATAATTTCTAGTAATCAGATTGTAAAAAGGCCCGGAAACTGAAGTATTACAGAGGAAATGACAAACTCAAATATTTATTATTTCAGACTAATGAAAATAGTCAAGGTAATGAAAGTACAATTTGAAAATCCAGTTTGACTTTGATTTAGGGAAAATGACCACTTGAATTTCAAACTCTTGAAAGAGCATCTGGTGTAATGTTATCTATCCCTTTTATGTATCTTATGTCAAGATTAAACTCTTGAAGCAATAAACTCCACCACAGTAATCTTTGATTATTATTCTTAAGTTTGTGTAGAAAACTTGAAGGGTTATGATCACTGAATACAACAATTGGTGACGTTGAAGAGATTAAATAAACTTCGAACTGCTGGATTGCCAGAATTAAAGCAAGACACTCTTTTTCTATGGTAGAGTAATTTCTCTGATGTTTGTTAAACTTCTTAGAAAAGTAACAAACTGGATGATCAATACCATTATTATCTTCTTGTAAAAGAACAGCACCAATACCAACATCACTTGCATCAACAGCTAATTTGAAACATTTGTCAAAATTAGGTGCCAAGAGAACTGGAGTGCTTTTTAGTATGGCTTTTAGACGATCAAATGCATCTTGACATTTGTCATTCCATTTGAACTTTGTGCTTTTCTTAAGTAAATTTGTTAAAGGTTCAGCAATACGTGAGCAATTTTTACAGAATTTCCTATAGTAGCAAGCCATACCAAGAAATCGCATCAGCTGTCTTTTACATTTAGGCACAGGAAACTCAGAAATAACATTGACCTTAGCTTCTAAAGGTTTAACTTGACTGTCCCACAAGATGTCCTAGAAATGTTACAGTAGCATGACAAAATTCAGTTTTTGCAAGATTCACAGTCAGTTTCGCTTTACTGAGTCGGTCGAAGAACTTCCTGATTCTTTGAAGGTGGTCACTCAAACTGTCTGAGTAGATGATGAAATCGTCAATATATGCATCACAGCCATCTAATCCGCATATAACGTTGTTTACGAGTCGCTGAAACGTTGCAGGAGAGTTTTTCATCCCAAACGGCATAACTTTGTACTGGTACAGACCGTTTGGAGTAGCAAAGGCTGATACTTCTTTTGCTTTATCAGTCAGTGGAACTTGCCAGAATCCTTTTAGCAGGTCAAATTTGGTAACATATTTAGAATTTCTAACTTTTTCAATACAATCATCAATTCTTGGTATTGGAAAAGAGTCTGTTTTTGTCACAGAGTTCACTTTACGATAGTCAGTACACATTCTATAAGTTCCATTTGATTTTGGTACTAATATACATGGTGAACTGTAATTACTCTGGCTAGGTTCAACAAAGTCATTTTCAAATAAGTATTTTACTTCATCCTGGAGGTATTTCTGTTTCAAAGGATTCATTCCATATGGGTGTTGCTTTATTGGTTTAGAATCTTCCACAATGACATCATGATAGATTTTATCAGTTCTTGTGGGGATTTCAGGAAATAAATGTTCATATTCATGTATCAACTGTTTCAGCTTTTCCTGTTGTGATGGTTCCAAGTAAGAAAGTTTGTTGTTAAGGTTTCTCAAAATATCCGAATTCTCAAGTTTAGATGGACCAGGATCAGATTTATCAATAAAGTCAGAATTTACTTCAATTTCAAATACATTTGATTCTTGTGGGACAGTGTTTACAACTGTAATTGGTTTTGAAATAGAGCTATCTCTGTCAAAGTATTCCTTTAACATATTAACATGACACATTTGTTTGTTTTTACGCCTTCCTGGAGTATTAATTATATAGTTTAAATCACTTGTTTTCTTGTCAATAGTGTAGGGTCCAAAATATCTTGCCTGTAGAGGTCTGCCAGGTATTGGCAAAAGAGCAAGGACTTTGTCACCTGGTTTAAATTTTCTATCAATAACATGGTTGTCATATCTTGCTTTCATTTTGCCCTGAGACGTTTTAAGATTAGACCTAGCAACCTCACAAGCCCTAGACAGTCTATTTCTGAAGTCAGAAACATACTGTAGTAAATTCAAAGGTGTTTCATCATTTGAAAGAAATTTCTCTTTCAAAAGTTTTAAAGGTCTACGAACAAAATGGCCAAAAACTAATTCAAAAGGACTGAAACCAAGAGATTGTTGTACAGATTCTCTGAATGCAAATAGTAACAAATGGATGCCCTCATCCCAATCTTTTTCAGTGTCAAAGCAATATGGCCTTATCATATTTTTTAATGTCTGGTGAAATCTTTCTAAAGCACCTTGACTTTCAGGGTGATAAGCGGATGACCTATATTGCTTGATCCCTAATTCATGCATAACCTGTTGGAATATACCAGACATAAAATTTGACCCTTGATCAGACTGAACTGATTTTGGAAGACCAACAATTGTGAAAAATTTTATAAGAGCTTTGACTATTGACTTTGCTTTGATTTTCCTTAAAGGAATAGCTTCAGGAAAACGTGTAGAAGTACACATAATTGTTAAGAGATACTCATTTCCTGACTTGGTTCGAGGTAAAGGACCAACACAGTCTATAACTATCTTACTGAAAGGTTCATCAAAAGCAGGAGTAGGTTGTAATTGAGCTTTGGGAATGGTTTGGTTGGGTTTACCTACCATTTGACATGTATGGCAAGTTTTACAATATTTAGAGACATCTGATTGAGACCAGGCCAATAAAAATGATTAATAATTTTGTGATAGGTCTTGTTTATACCTAGATGACCTGACATAGGACTTTCATGGGTTACACTTAGTATTTCATGACGATATGACTTTGGAACCACAATTTGGTGGTAAACAGCCCATTCATCATCAGCTGGGACATCAAATGGTCACCATTTTCTCATAAGAATCCCATTCTTTACATAGTAACACATTGGGACCTGTGAAATTTTATCTTCAGGTAAAGCCCTAAAAATTAATTTTGAAATCTCAGGATCAGTTTGCTGTTCCTGGATAAGCTGTGACTTTGACAGCGTGTTGTGACCTTGGTCAATAGACCGTGGCGGTGAATGACAAGACATTGACGAGTCTGTCTGAGTATCAGACAAACTGGGATCAAGAGACTTTTTAATCTCATTATTAAAATATTGACCGATAAAAGTATCCGTCAAGTCAATGTCAGAGTTTGAGCTTTTCAAAATGGCCTTTTTAGCCATAGCTCGGGTAACTGAACAAGAAGGATACAAGTCAGGAATTTCCTGCTCGATAGGGTCATCTGTTTGACCTATATTTGGCGTGTCAGTTACAAGTGGATTAACCACAACCTTATCTCCAGCTAAGTCATTGCCTACCAGTAAATGGACACCTTTAAATGGTAAGGAAGGTTTAATACCAATAACCACAAGCCCAGTAACCAAATTTGATGACAAATTAACGTAATGGAGAGGGATATTAACAGTTCCACACTCTACACCCTGAATAAGGACACTAGTACCGGAAGAAGTCTTCTCAGAAAAAGGCAGTATATCTGCTAAAATAAGAGATTGAGAAGCTCCTGTGTCTCTTAAAATTTTAATAGGGGTAGATGGGTAATTATCACCTGAAAGTGATACAAAAACCATTCAACATAAATGGTTAAAAAATCTCCATAGTAGAATCAGACTTGGGTTTTGTGACTATGTCAATTGTATTGGTTTTAATAGAAGACTGTGGCCTTGGTCTAAGAGTGGTGAGCCCTGTTGGTTTGGCTTCATCACTTTCTAACTTCCTTTTTAATTTCAAACATTCAGAAACAAGGTGACCAGGTTTCTTACAATAGTTACAAGTGGGCCGAGATAAGGGATATTGACCTTTGGTTTCACCAGTAGAATTGGGTTTGGGTGTATTGGATTGACTGGGCATGCCAGATGAATTACCAGACATAAATTTATTTTGGGGATGTGAGGAACTAGGTTTGGTTTAGCAATAAAAGAAACTTTATGTGTAAGGTAGTAATTATCAGCCAGACGAGCTGCTTCTTCTAAAGTTTTAACTTGTTTTTCGTCTAAGAATGTCTTAACATCAGATTGAATACAACGTTTGAATTCTTCAACTAACATAAGTTGTCTTAGTTTATCATAATTTGGTCTATTTTCTTAGAACAGCACCATCTATCAAATAACTGTTCTTTGTTTCTAGCAAATTCAACATGAGTCTGGTTAGAATCTTTTTTACAATTTCTAAATTTTTGTCTATATGCTTCTGGGACCAGCTCATAACCTTTGACAATAAGTTCTTTAACAGTCTCATAATGATGACTTTGTTCAACACCTAGTTGTGTATAAATTTCTCGAGCTTTGCCGATTAAAACACTTTGCAGAAGTAAGGTCCAGTGCTCTTTTGGCTAATTTAAGTTTTCTTTAACTTTTTCAAAGTGTAGGAAGTCCAACTTCCTTTTCTTGAAATGGAGGAACAAGCCTAATATGTTTTGTAACATCGAAATTGTATTCAATCTTTTGCTTGGGCTGACTTGCTCTTTCTTGCATTTCTATTTCCGTCATTCTTAATTGAAATTCTCTTTCCTCCTCTCTCTCTTCCCTTTCCCTTTCTTCTCTCTCCCTTTCTCTTTCCCTTTCTCTTTCCTTCTCTCTCTCTACTCTTTCTTCTCTCTGTCTTTCCCTTTCTCTTTTTTCTCTCTCCCTTTCCCTTTCTCTTTCCTTCTCTCTTTCCTGAATTTCTAATAGTCTGATCTGAAATTTCAATTCAAGTTCTTTCGAGCTTGAAACTGACTGAACGTCAATTATCAGGGAAAGAGCATTTTCATTGAAAATCTCCTCATCAACAAAATATTGTACCAAAATGTTTTTAATTTCATGTTTACGCATAGAAAATATTTATTTCAGACAATTTATAGTGCTTAGCAAGATTAAGCAAATCAGTCTTTTTACCTAAATTCAATAACTCCACAGACGGTTCAGCCGTAAATTTATCTAAGTCAAAAGACATGTTTGTTTGTTGCTGGATTCAAGTACAAAATTGTATTATAATTACTGATTAGTAATTTTGACTAACAGGATATATTAGATTTTATCCAAATTGTGAAAAGCAAACGTCTATGTCTTATATTTTCTAATCGATGGTTAGTCTTATTTTCCAATCCCGGACGAGCCCCCAATTTCTGTTACGAGCCAGGCGTAACTAGAAAGTAGAAGCCAGCAACAAACGATAACAATTAACAGAATTTATTAACTATAATATCAAATAATCAGTGACAATATTACAATAGTACAAAACAATACCTTAGACGTTAAATACAGAAGTCAAATTATTCCAGTCTTAATTCCAGTCTGATCCTGATCCTAACTGAATGTAATCCAAGCAGTAATTATATGACTCAAACACAAAATAATCCCCACTGTAGTCTGGCAATCATGTATTAAGTAGTGAACGCTGAGATGTAAAGAGCTTTTCCTTTTATAATAACAGAGAAACTTCCAGAAAATTCATGTTAAAATTAGTTGCATAATTTCTAGTAATCAGATTGTAAAAAGGCCCGGAAACTTCCAGAACAATATTCCACAAGAGAGAATCCAGTTCTAAAAATAGCAACAGGGGAAAACCATTCGAAATAAATACACACATGAACAAAGCTAGGAATAACTGGGTATGTACATAACATATGTTTGAAGCTCTGTCTGGGTAATATCCTGTATGTAAATCAGCGATTTGCTCATGTAAAAATAAAACGTGTTTCCCGTCGGTTTCGACCCCGGGCAGAAGTTTCTAATTTCTCTTGTTGTCGGATGGTTTTCGACTACTAGGGTTTTATGAATGAAAATTAAAAGGCTTTGGAAGTATAATTAAGGATGATTTGTTTGTATTTTTGTAAACTTTTCTTCCCAAAATCTGAACGGCCACATTTAAAGGGGAGTCTTCTTGTGACGGAAACGTTTCTTTTAAAACTTTTAAACATCCACAAACTGTGTGACCAAAAACAAGCTGAAAGAGACTAAAACCAAGAGATTCCTGTACAGACTTTCATACTGCAAAGAGTAAAAAATGCATACCCTCATCCCAATCCTTTCGTGTGTCAAAGCAATATGACATTAACATGTTTGTTTTTTTCTGTCTGGTGTAACTTTGTAAGGGCACCTTCACACTGGAGAGACCTTACGAACTTGCTCCTGGTCAACGTTACTGTCCCTGTCAATTTTACGTACCCGCTCGAGTAAAAAACATGGCTGCACCCACAAGATTACACAAGGTAAGCAGAAAAACATATTTTTATAACAACCAGATGAGTAGATGTGCTGTAGATGGTTGTCGCACGGAAAGTCTGGGATGTTAGTGCAATTTCTGTATTCTTTTAGTGGTTTGTTATTTGTTAAAGACGTTCAATCCAACAAATTTCCGTCAGCAACTTCAATTTCTGAATAATCAACACACGGAAGTCAGCAAAAAGCTTTTTTAAACATACAAACACAATAATCTGAAGTTTGTGTTGTGTCAAGTGAATCACATATGCTTTATTCACCACATTTGAAAACAAAAACTATACGACAACCATTAAAAAGCACTTTTCTGTCAATTTTTGTATGCAATGCTCCACCCTCCAGAACACAATAAAACGATCCAGTTCCCGAATTGAAACAGAGAACGATATCTTAATGTGATTGTGTACGAGTTTAATGATTTTTCCCCTTTTTTTAATCAACATGTATAACTGTCTACTTGTCCATCTTCCGGTTTTTTCTTTCCGTCAAGTTTATTGTCCTTTTGATGCTTTTGAAATGAAATGCCATGATATAGACACAGGAATTTGACATTCTATAACCAATATAAATGATAAAATATGGAAAAAAATCTCCCCTATATAATATAAACACAATGAATGCAACGCCTCGATTGCAAGCCCCAGCACAAAACAGCCTTTCCCACCAAAAATCACCCACGAAACAAACATTGATCATAATTTCCATTAGCCTAGCGATAGACAACAAAAAAATGTACGTGCGACATTCGGCGATTCCTCAGTAGACACCTTTTAACCGAAGATAATTTATATTCATCGAGGAGGCCATTCGCTGACGTCACGGGAAGAGCCAGGAAGCGTATTTTCGGATTACGTATAACTATTATTTTTTCGTTTTTAAGATACGTGTATATTTATGGACATCAAATGATATTTAAGATTTTTCTAGAAGTAACTAACAAAAGTATTTGACCGTATTCTCTTTTAAAAAAAGACGTTTGACTCTAATACGTAATCCGAAAATACACTTCCTGGCCCTTCCTGGGAATCCCGTGACGTCAGCGAATGGCCTCCTCGATGGATAGAAATTGTCAAAAAAAATGTAAAACATGACGGATATTTCCGGTTAACAGGTGTCTACTGAGGAATCGCCGAATGTCGC
The DNA here is from genome assembly GCA_943736015.1 of Tridacna crocea. Classification (NCBI taxonomy): domain Eukaryota; kingdom Metazoa; phylum Mollusca; class Bivalvia; order Cardiida; family Cardiidae; genus Tridacna; species Tridacna crocea. The sequence goes on from OX031070.1 coordinate 30,700,512, forward strand.
AGGTACATTTTTGTTTTGTCTGTCGCTAGGCTAACAGTGATCGGTAAAGAATTTATTTCAATGAGACAATGTCCTCTGTTTTTGAAAACCAATGGGGCATTTTCAAAAGTAATGAGACATTTTTATCTGCAGATGAGACGTTATAAAGATTTCAAGTAACCCATTTTATTCTGTTTTATTGTTTTAACACATGAATAATCAGTACTGTTCATTTTTCCGTATATTTTAATTTCCAAACGAATTAAAAACAAAAAAACAATCAGACATATTTAAAGCATTTGCTGACGACGACTTCACCCCCAACCCACCTATCTGCTATAGATCTATATTTCTATTTCATAAAACAACATTTTTTCACTTATGAACCCGGAAATTTAGCTTCCAGTTATTGTTTTATTCAGAGATTTGTGTAAATTCATTGTTTAAATTCATTATCAAAGATGAGAAGATAGTTTGAAGTCCCCCTGATTGGACGATGCCACGCTGCTCATTGTACTGTCATGCATTTTCACGCTTTTTTGGCGATCTACTTTTTAGTGACAATTAATTTTTGGAGAAGTATTGCTACATGATTTGACATCAGTGTGTCAGTTTAAATAGCAAGTAACTTAAAAAGTCTGTCTTTTCACACCAGAGAAGAGGAATAACAGCTTTGTTACTCTGTCATAAATGACTCGCCAGCTTCATTATCACCCTTCTGCGATAGATCTATATTTTCATTTCATAAAACAACCTTTTTTTTCCACTCATGAACGAAATTTAGCTTTAAATTATTGCTTTATTCAGAGATTTGTGTACATTCACAATATAAATTCATTATTATTGATAAGAAGATAGTTTGAAGTCCCCCTGATCGGACGATGCCAAGCTGCTCATTGTATTGTCATGGGTTTTCACGCTTTTTTGGCGATCTTTTTTTTTGTGACAATTAATTTTTGGAGAAGTATTGCTACATGATTTGACATCATCTAGTCAGTTTAAATAGCAAATAAATAAAAAAATCTGTCACTTTACACTAGATAAGAGGAATAACACCTTTGTTACTTTGTCATAAATGACTCGACAGCCTCATTATCATCCGCGTGTCCTTCGCATTTTATACTGATCGTGTTTTGCCCAATTTTCTGCCGGATGCGCGCAAGCTAGATTTTTATGAACCTCTAGACGATGATTTCATGCGTCAGATATTTTCCATTGTCAAAGACAGATCATCTCAAATTTCCAAGTCTCAAAACCTGGGCTCAGGGATCAAATGAGAAGCGTGCCGAGTTGTCAAGTTTTGTCAAATAATCCATGGACAAACATTTCTTTCTCATTTTTCCGACTAATTTTGATGTTTGTTATCCACTGTTCAATCGAAGATTGTGATTAGATTGTGACTAATAATAATCACAAAACCAAGAGACTGGTTTTCGTGAATATGATTTAATAATAATGATCATCAACGAACAACCATTCGTATGCCTTGTAAGCGGCACACCTAAAAGTAACTAGTAATATCTAATATGCTTTAAATATTGATCAGCGATACTCTGTGAAAAGGGGACTTAATGCATCTGCGAAAAGAATCTGCCCAGGTCAGCTTGTGGATTCCGCGCAGGCGGAAGTGGACCGAGACTTTTCTGTACGTTCAAGGATCAGTCTACCTAAGGATACCTCTCTCTCTCTCTCTCTCTCTTTTTCACGATGGGTGTCTGATTCTGCCAGCTTAATAAAACTGGGGATAGAAACGGAGAACCTGAGATCGCCTGAATACATGCCCAGTAACATTAGGCCTATTGGTAGAAAAAAAGAGTTCAACGTGTTCTAGAATTGTACTTCTATTCAAGTATTTATTAAACTACACTACGACAGTGACTACAATAATCAATATAGAATCTTGACCAAAATAACAAAATTGTTCACTGTAACACAAACCCATTGCTTACAAATTTTCAGCTCAGAAGCTGAATCGTCGTATTGGATTTAGGAGCATCTTACGTTGTAATGTAAAAATGGCAAAATATCCTTTAATAACTACAATTTGATTTTTTATCGGTTTATAGTGCTGAGGATAATCACTGTATTCGTCATCTGACACGGCACACACTTCAGAATATCGAGGGTATATGTTTTACAAAGGTTTTTGGAGACTCCAAGTTGTGTTTTTCCAGAAATCGTAGTAGCCGACGAAACTTTGTTGGATTAAACGTCTTCAACAAACGATTAACCACCAAAGGAAGTAAATATTAACGTGCACTGACATCCTAGACATTCCATGCGACAACCTGCAACTGCATATCTGTTCAATAACATATTAAAAAAAAATATTTTTGTGCTTACCTTGTGTAATCTTGTAGGCGCAGCCATAATTTTTACTCGAGCGGCTACGTAAAATTGACAGGGGCAGTAACGTTGACCAGGAGCAAGTTCGTAAGGTCTCTCCAGTGTGACCTTAGCTTTCAGGATGATATGCAGATGACCTATATCGTTTTATTATCAACTCGTGCATTACATGTTGGAAAATGCAAGACATCAAATTTGACCCTTGATCAGATTTAACAGATTTGGGAAGTCCTACAAAGGTGAAAAAATATCATTAAAGCTTCGACAATTGCTCAAGATTATATATATCTTAAAGGTATTGCTTCAGGAAAACGGATGGAAGCACACATAATAGTAAGAAGGTACTGCCAGCCTTAGTTTTTTGCAATGGACCTACACAATCAATTATGATCATGCTAAAAGGTGAATAAATTGCAGGGACAGGCTGTAGTTTAGCCTTGAGTATAACCTGATATGGTTTGACCACTGTTTTACAAGTATGACAAGACTTACGATAATCTGATACATCTGCTTTAAAGGTGGGTATTTAGATTTTTGACATCATATCAAATTTAAAAAATATATATATCACTGAAATTTATATGAAAAAAAAAAAAAAAAATATATAAATCATCAATAATCAAGAATCATAAGATTACAAAAAAAAAAATTCATGGTATTCCCCTAAAAGGCTACGTAGCCTCTTAAGTCATTACCAAACGACAATATTTTAGGTTGGACCTAATCGAAAGCATTTGTAGACGACAAAATAAAAATGACTGAAAATTTGTTTTGTGAAGGATAGAAAACATTGTGGGAAAAGGAGAAAATGCTGGTTACCAGCATTTTCTTCTTTTCCCACAATGTTTTCTAAAGGCTTCTTTCTCGGGCGTCAAAAGTAGGGATTGTGTGGTAATGGGTTAAGCTACTTTTAGATTTCGCGCCAAACATCAAAAAAGCATTGTGGGAATGTTAAGTGACTGGCATGTGACTAGTGAAGCTTAAATTCCAGTACGTAACAAAAATGTAATTATTTTCCATAATGTCTTCTTCGGACGCCATGTTTGAAGCTTCGTATGTGTATTTCCGGTATATGAATGAGCGAGTTGCTCTTGTGAAAATAGATCGTGTTTCCCGTCGGTGTCGACCTGGGCTGTAGTGAATCTCTAATTTCTCTTGTTGTCGGATGGTTTTCGACTACTGGGGTTTTACGAAAGAAAATTATAAGGATTTGGGACTATAAGGATGATTGTTTTGTACTTTTGTAAAATGTTCTTCCCAGAATCTGAAGGGCCACCAGTAAGACGTGACCAAGAAAATCGTTAAGAATTTTGTGATAGGTTTTATTGATACATAAACGACATGACATTGGTGTTTCATGGGCTAAGCTTAATATTTCTGATCTGCGAAATTTAGGTATGACAACTTGATGATTGACATCCCACTTATCATCCACAGAGACTTCAGGAGGGCGCCACTTCCTCATTAGCATCGCATCTATTTATATATAGACAGACCGGTTCCTGTGAAAGATCATTTCACTAACAGCTTTTTAGCTCACCTGAGCACAACGTGCTCAAGGGGAGCTTTGAGGGTCACTAGGTGTCCGTCGTCCGTCGTGCGTCGTGCGTCGTCCGTCGTGCGTCGTCCGTCGTGCGTCGTCAACAATTCTTTAAACATCAACTCCTCCTAAACCACTGGGCCAATTTGGACCAAACTTGGCAGGTCCTCTTTAAAAATTGTTCACAGAATTTGATTCCGTCAAAAACTCTGGTTGCCATGGCAACCAAATGGAATTTTTTAGCAAATTCTTTAAAATCTTCTCCTCTGAAACCGCTGGTCGGATTTTGAAATTATTTCACAGATATGTTCCTTGGGTGACCCTTTTCAAAAAGTGTTCGTGAAATTTTGATCCGTCAAAAATTGTGGCTCTGGTGAATGGGGGCTACTTGCACTATACAGAAATCAAGGAATTCTTTAAAATTCTTCTTCTCTGAAACCGCTGGTCGGATTTTGAAATGATTTCACAGATATATTCCTTGGGTGACCCTTTTCAAAAGCTGTTCGTGAAATTTTGATCCGTCAAAAAATGTGGCTCTGGTGAATGGGGGCTACTTGCACTATACAGAAATGAAGGAAGTCTTAAAAAATCTGAAACCGCTGGTCAGATTTTGAAATAATTTCTCAGAGTTGTTCCTTGGGTGACCCTTTTCAAAATTGTTCACGAAATTTTGATTGGTCAAGAAACATGGCTCTGGTGAATCGGGCTACTTGCACTATGGGGAAATGAGGAAATTCTTAAAAAAAATTCTTCTCTGAAACCGATGATCAGATTTTGAAATAATTTCTCAGGGATGTTCCTTGGGTGACCCTTTTCAAAAAGTTTTGGCGAAATTTTGATTGGTCAAGAAATATGGCTCTGGTGAATGGGGGCTACTTGCACTATAGGGAAATGAAGAAATTCTTAAAAATTCTTCTTCTCTGAAACGGCTGGTCAGATTTTGAAATGATTTCACAGAGATGATCCTTGGGTGACCCTTTTCAAAAAGTGTTCACAAAATTTTGATCCGTCAAGAAACATGGCTCTGGTAAATGGGGGCTACTTGCACTATATGGAAATGAGGAAATTATTGAAAATTCTTCTTCTCTGAAACCCCTAGTCAGATTTTGAAATAATTTGACAAGGATGTTCCTTGGGTGATCCTTGCTCTTATGAATGGGAGCTACTTGCACTATATGGACATGATGTAATTCTTGCAAAATCTCTTTCTCTGAAACCCCTGCTCAGATTTAAAAAAAAAAATCCGAAATGTTCCTTGGGTGACCCTTTTGAAAACTTGTTCGTAAATTTTGATCCATCAAGAAACATGGCTCTCGTGGATGGGGGCTACTTGCTCTTATACAGAAATGAAGAATTCTTAAAAATTCTTCTTTTTGAAACTGATGGTCAGATTTCGAAATGAATTTTATGGGTGACCTTTTGAAAATTGCTTAGCAAAATTATAAATTTGGTTCCAATGTTTCAATACCTCAAAAAAAAAAAAAAAAAGGCTATGGTCATCTCAAAAATTCAGGTGAGCGATCCAAGGCCATCTTGGCCCTCTTGTTTAAATAAAGGTGCTATTTCTGGTTGGCATTCACTTATTTTTGACCTTGACCTTAAATCATGGCCTTAACTAGCTAAAGGTGAAGCTATATAATTAAATTCTGATGAATTATAATTTGTCTTACTTTCAGACAGGTTTTGGAAAATAGATCTGTTAATCTAATCTTTGAATAGATCACTCAACAAAGGATTAGATAAGTCAATATCAGACTGATTTTCAGTCTTAATGGCTTTCTTTGCCATGGCTCTAGTAACTGCACATGAAGGGTAAAAGTCAGGAATTTCTTCCTAAATAGGATCGGGTGATTGATCCATGCAAAGTATGTCAGTTTCTAGTGGTTAAACAATTACCTTATCTCCGGCTGAATCTTTGCTTAATAACAAATGAACACTTTATTTTTCCTAATACCTACAATTACTGGACTATTTATTAAGTTTAAAGACAAATAAATGTTATGAAACGGAATATTAACAAATTCAAATTCTACACCCTGAATAAGGGCACTTGACCAAGAGGAAGTCTTCTTAGAACAGTATCAATCTAAGGTATTTTGGCCTGAACAAAGGTTTGGTCCTTAAAAAATGACTGAGGTGTCGACTTTAATGAAGTAAAGCCTTTAGGTTTAAAACTTCCTTGTTTTTTTTCCGTTTTCTTTTGAAAACAGGACATTTAGAAACAATAGGGCCTGGTTCAATGCAAAAATTACAAGTGGGTCGAGTTATGGAATTTTGACATTTGGCTCCATGAGGACACTTGGGTTTGGGACTATTGTGAATGGAATTGTCATTAAATTGATTTAAATTTGGTATAGGACAAGTCGATGAATAAAGAGGCTTTCGAGGATTATTTATGAAGAGACCTTATGCGGTAAAGCAAAGTTGTCTTCTATAAGCAAGCAGCTTCTTTTAAACTTCAATCTCGTATAAGAAAGTGTTACCTCTAGATTCATGTATCTTTTAAATTCTTCAACTAACAATAGTTGTCTAAGCTTTCCATCGTATGAACCGATTTTCTTTGGATGGCACCACCTATCAAATAATTGTTCTTTAGTTCTAGCAAATTCAACATGGGCTTGACCATTTTCCTTCTTGCAATTACTAATTTTTTGTCTATATGCTTCTGGTACCAATTCATAAGCTTTTGAAATCAGTTCTTTAACATTATCATTAGACCTGGTGGTTGTGAGTTCGATACCCGGTTTAGGCAAACTTTCATTCTGGCGTATTTTCGCCTCTCACCTCTGCTGAAGCATAGAAAAGCCGTGAGAAAAGTAGTCGGTGGCTTTGGAAAGAAAGTTGTGTTAGTACATAAGAGAGAGAAAGCCAGGAAACACGTGTGCGTCACCGACTGCCATGGTATGACCTTAGCTGTTAAAATGGCGTTAGTATAAACATATTTTATTTGCAACATTTTACATACAAAAATATAAGACAATTACAAAATATACTTAGAATATGCTACAAAATGGATTGGAACGAAGGCGTAAGCTTATATTGTTCCTTTCCATGGATTCTAGATGGTATCAGTCCTATTTTATTCAGTCATTAACCCTTTCCCAAACAATCCCTGGTTTTACGGGCCTGGAAAAGTAGCCTTTTGAAAATGCTGGTAACCAGCATTTTCTTCTTTTCCAACAATGTTTTCTACCCTATCATAGATAGAAATCATCTTTTCAGCGAGAGTTGAATTGTCGTCTGCAAATACTTTCAATTTGGTCAAGTCCAAAAGTTTGTCGTTTGGGAAAGGGTTAATAGATTTGACAAGTAAATGAAAAAAGATGCCAAAAGAGAAAAAGGAGTCACTTACGGATACTATAGAAAAATAGAAAGATCGTGCGATGTGGGATGCTCTCGAAACCACTATTAAGAAATGGACCCTATTGTCTTTATATGTAAGATACTATAGCAAAGCGATACATTATAAAATTATTTAAAGAGTTTATTGGATTTTCTTTATAGCTTGAATCTTTTGCTATCCTTAATAAAAGATTGTACTTCTAAAAATACTGTTACATTTTCTTGAAAGGTGAAACTTTCGTCACCGTACAGCAGGACATCCAAACTGACAGTTGTGAAATTCTCAATAGTAGCAAAAAGCTTATTTCTAACGACAGTATAATACCCGCACTTTAACAGATAATGGTGACTAGTTTCAATTCCACCACATTGACACAAAGGCGAAGCAACTAAATTTTTTTGGAACAAGTCAGAATTAGGAGAAGTACATTTATTACGCAGTCTAGTGTGAATAATTTGTTATTCTCTTTCGCCAACAAAAAAAACTTATTAGGTATAGGTTTGTCCCTGTCAAGATATGTCTTAACTCGAAACTCGAACTTGATCTGTAAGTCATGGCGGTTGACCTATCCTCCAAACATCTGCTCAATGTCTGCCAGCGTTTAGAAAAAACGTCCGGAAAACTGTTTTTTTCCATGAAATTTACTAAGTGCAAGGCCCGTAATTTCGTTAAAAATCAGTAGACCGGAACGAAACTCGAACTTGATCTGTAAGTTATGGTGGTTAACCTTCCCATGCAAGGGAATCTAAATTTCTAATGTCTTCGGGCAGAGCATTCCAATCGTCCACCACTGACGGAATGAAAGAATTCTTATACAATGAAGTTCTACATGCAATGCCTTGGACATCGTTAGTTCGTCGCAGGTTATAACTCTTAGAATTTCCAACCGTAGCTGGGACTAAAGACGATAAATAGGGAGGAGTAATGCCCTTAATCATCTTAGAAAATAAGATTAATTTGTATTTTTTCCTTCTATGTGTCAGCGATTTTCATCCTGCTTCATTTATAAGGTAATCTAGGGAAACTAGTTTAGCACAGCCAGTCTGAGTTCTTGCCGATTCATTTTGAACTTTTTCAACTTAATTTTTTAAGTACTCTGGAATATTATCCCAGATATTATCAGCATATTCTAATTGATTCCATTAATTCCAGTATAAATCTTGTTGCAGACGACACTAGTCTGCCACTTGTTGTACACGACTCAGTTTTGGCTGCTACTAACCTTCAGGCGGATATACACAAAATTGAAAATTGGGCGAGGAAATGGCTAGTAAAATTCAACCCCTCAAAGTTTGAATCCCTTGTTATAAATCAAAGAAACTACTGAAACCTGTCCACCCGGATCTTAACATGTCAAATATTAATATACCTAACGTGGAAGTGCACAAACATCTTGGGCTTTATTTTTCCTGTAATGGATCTTGGGATTATCACATAAAGATAACATTGGAAAAAGCATGGAATAGAGTTAATATCATGAGAGCATTAAAGTTTAAGTTAGATCGGCATACAATGCAAATAATCTACTTTTCGTTCATAAGACCAGACTTCGAATAAAATGACGTTAAACCCCAATACAACCAACCAACCAACTTTTTTTTTCTAACTGTAATTTCAATTCTTATTCTTTGTCTCTCTTTCTTTCTTCTTGCTCTAGCTTTAATTTCAATTCTGTTTCTTCTTTTTCCATCTGCAGTTTTAATTTTTCATTCTCATTTGAAATTGCCTATCCTTTTCTCTCATTTTAGTTCTTTTTCTTCTTAGTCTAATTTTAATTTTAACTCTTTTTCTTACTTTTCCATCTGAATTTTTAAAATTTTCTAACTGAACAGTATAATTCTTACTTTCTTGATTTAAAAAGTACCTTAATGACCGTCAGTTTATGATGAGAAGCAAGATCTAACAAATCGGACTTCTTTGCCAAATTTAACAACTCCTTTGACGGTTTCACGAAGAAACTTTTCTCAAGTCTGCTAAAACTAAAATTGAATTCCTTATTTCAGATGTATGTTACTAACATTAGCAGACTTTACAAACAATATCAGCCAATAGTAACAGACTTCTCAATATCTAAGTTGACGCATCATTTTAGACTTAGCTCACCAAAATGACGGTCATTTTAACAGACTTGAGTCCATTATTTTAACGAGTTAAGTGTGGACTGTTGCGTAAAATATAGATTTGAGAATTCGTCTCAAGTCTGTTAATATTAGTCAAATGGCTATCAATTAGCAAACTCAACTTAGGTTTCAGTTTTTTCGTAAAATAAGGGTTCTTAATAACTCATTTTGATGAGAAAATGTTTAGTCCTCAAATACTTCCTGGTCTTTCATAAAAAATGTCATTGGTTTGCAAGTACTTTTAATGCCTTGATAAAAAATCTTGATCTTGTTTTTTTCAGGTATCGTGCTCTGGTACATCGTCTGTGTAATACCGATTACCCTGGTCCTCGTGCTAACCTTCTGGACCAACAAGTCTATTTTTGAATCCCAGGACAAATCGCTGATCATTTTCACGACGGTAGCGCAGACATTCGAGCAGATCAATCACTCATCCAACTTCTTCATTTACGTCATGTTGTCGCAGCAGTTCAGACAGAGATTTTTACAAAAACTACGGTGTAAAAAGGACGTAGTAGACGTTCAACAAACAATTTTGTCAAGTTATCTGGAGCGGATTTCCAGCAATACTATGTAAAGTTATGATACAGAAAGAACAACCGGTTACCTGTGGTATTTCGATCACGCATTTTTGTTTCTTAGTTGATGTTTGATGCAGTTTTAAAAAATATTTACACTATTTAAGTTATATCAAGTCGCTTGATGCAACTACCCATGCTTTCCTGGAGTTTCTTGCACAAGTCCTTTGGACAATATTATTTCCAATTCCCTGACGGCCTTTTCACATAACCATCGTCGAAAACCTGCTTAGTGCAGAGAGGGATAAATTATGTCACAATGACTACAATCAAACCTCGGGAATGAATTTTGCCGAGCTTTGGAGTCGCACCGAAAGACTCTTAGTTTCAAGGCCTGTACTTTATCGAGCTTTCGCGATCAACTCTTCGGTTATATCATAGCTCTCAGTGTGCCGATGTCCTGTAGGACACCTGAATGACAGGAAAAAAAAAACCGTTTGTACGAATACCTTTTACAATTTCCAAACCATCTGGTGAAACAAAGCATCATTTGAGCAACATTTAATGTGTCCCTTGTAAATACCCCCAAATTTGCAGGGTGCTAAAATTTGACGCCCGCTTTATAGGTAAATCTTGCCCAAGAAAAAAAAAGAACAAGAACACGCGAAATACATGTGACCCGTCAGGTTAAAAAAATACCACCTGGAAACTGCGACAATTGTCGACCCTGGCCAGATTGTGCAGATTGGGCAGGCTGACCAGGGTTGACACTTTTCGCTATTATGATATTTTATGTATGAAAAGTGGTAATTCTAACCTAACTAGATCTATAAAATATTTTTTGGACAACCAACTTAAATTGATGTGCACTATCTTTGATCTGTTTTCATCTAGTTGATGTACGAAATTTCAAGATCATCCTTTTTCGCGTGATTGGTCACATATATATAAATTTCGCTTAGTCTTTCTTTTTAGTAACCATGAATTTTAGAAAGTGGGAGCCAATCAGCTAGCTAGTCTTAGAATTACAAACCTATAAAATCCATTTTGTAAAACAACTGGGTGAATCATGAGGTGCACTGGTCCTATGACATACAGAAAATTGACTTCTAGCAAAAAGTTTCGGTTCAGGTCGGTGCGGATACCGTGTACAGATTAATAGAAGCCCCCTTTTCACAGAGAATGGCTGACTTATTTGTCCAACAGACATTATATTTACCCCTTAAAGCGCTGAATAAACAAATTCAGGTTTTTCAGGAAAATAGCCAAATTATAGCCCTTTTAAGGTAGTACCATTCTAGTAAAAACAGCTGTTTTCACTATAATATTATCCGAAAAAAGTTGCTATAATTGAAAATGAGTATTGTTGTATTACTTTGACCGAGCCACTTTTTTAGCGGATTTGCTACAGCATGTAAGAAAGTATTTTTCCCAAAAGAGTTAATTTCAAAATAGCTATAATTTTTTACTCTGCATGGCAACTTGTCGAACTGAGTGTAATCTGGATCCATTCCGGCTGCAAAAGTACCTTCAGCTGTACCAAGGGCTTGGATTCACATATTTAAAAAAAATGGACTATGTTCTGCTCGGCGATGTGTGATTTAAAGTCTTTTCTTTAGACCATGAAAATGGATTTACTCAAAAATGTATTGGATGTAATGAATAACTGTTATACCAGTGTTAATATTAATATCAAGTAGCTCATAATGCTACATCAGGTACTTTTTGCACATATCCCTGCAATTATTTAGTTATATAGTGTGCAAGGTTGGCAAAGAGCAGGTCAGCATGAATATTGACCAGGCTGACAGCTTTAACCGGTTATAAACGTTCAATACTGGTCACTAGTGGTCGATTGGTGGTTGATTGGGGTGGTTGCTTTCGTTGATTAAATCACTGGCTGACATACCTGTCTGGTTTCTATATTAATATTAAAAGCTGTCCTCTAACATGCTGTACATGAAGGTTTATTATATATTATCATCAGAATCATTAATAAGATACATTTTTATTTGATCATAATTCAAAAGACAGTATTGCTGGTCAGCTGCAGAGGTTGTCAGAATGACTCCCCTTATTGAACCTGCATAGAGGTCGGTTCTTTTCAAGCAAAAAATTTTGTCAATCATCATTCGTTACAGGTTAGATAATGTTTCTACACAAACACACACATTCTCTCTCTCTCTCTCTCTCTCTCTCTCTCTCTCTCTCTCTCTCTCTCTCTCTCCACCTTTCATTGCAGGAAAAACAGTCATTCATAGGCAAACCTGTGAAATATGCAGGTTTGTCATTAATATATAGGAATATTGAGGTACACATGAAGAATGCATTAACTGATTAAATAAACAATAGTTAAGGATACATCATTGTCTTTGAAGTACATTTAAGGCTCAGTTCACGACGAAACTCTAGGGTAGATATCTGAAAACGCGGTAAACTCATGCGCATGCGCACCTATTATGTTCTCCTGCACGGCTAACTAGAGTCTAGAGTCAAAACAAACATGGGTGGCATGGACATATGGTGTCGCACCATTGCGAGATTGCTTCCGGGTCGTAGTCACTCTCTTGCACTACGGATCATTCTCATTCACGTCTGTAGTTGGCTCAGAAAGTAGAACTTCATCACGTGGTATTTTCGTCACATGACCGTAACTGATTTTTTTTTTAATTGGCGTAAGATTCTGATCAGTTAAGAAGTCTGAAAAAAATAGTTCCATTGTATACAGAAGAATTCATCAGTTTGAATGCACTTTTAATGTACCCAGAATAAAAATTTCATTGACTACTTTACCATGTTACGCATGATGTAGTTAAACAGTAAGAAAACACGGTTTCCTCTGTTTGACAAGATTCTTGTCATTCAGCCCATTGCAGAGGTGATGGTGATAGTAACGAACGACAACTCTGCTAGGAGATTGGGTCGTAGCATCAAAAGTAAAATTTACAGTAGAACTTTTGTTGCACTGTTTCATGGAGCTTGGAGGACTAGGGTGTATAAAATTCATATTTACTTCAAATTTGGGCAATGAAGAAGCACTTAGATGTTTTTATCGTATACTGAAGGGACTGTTTTGTATCGGTGAGGGAACAAAATCTTGAGGGTCATGGCCGTGAACAGGCGATTTTGACTGGACAATTTTTAGGGTACATGTGTTTGTTATTATTTAGCGAAAAATGCAATAGTTGGACATGTTGGTTTTTTCGCATCTATGGGTGTACTTTTGGAATATAGAAACCCCAAAGACCAACATTTTGCTATTTATCCTTCTACAGAGCTGCAAATATGATGATTTTTGCTCTTTATCCAATGTAGCGAAAAAGCAGAGGTGTGACACCGTAATGTAACCCCCCCCGCCCCGGTTGTTTTCAACTTTAAGGATCTTTTCGTGGAGGAAAATGCATAAATTCATTTTGGAAGATGTATGAATAAACATAGTTTAGAAGCACATTTGATTTCCCGTAGATTTATCATGCATTTAACAAATGCGCAAATTAACAAACAAATAAAATGATAGAAAACGTTTTCAGTCGCTTCATTACATCTTGCTTTCCGCCATTTTGGAACTCGATAAACTCTAGGCTGCAGAAGGGTTGAGAAGAGTCGAGTTCAAAAGGTCAAATTACGTCACTCGAGTTGAAACTCTACCCGTTCAGGAGAAACTCCACTGACTATAGTCGAAACCCGAGTGCGTCGTGAACTAGGCCTAAGTGTCTACCTACACCTATGATTTTCTATCAAAACAGTTAAGAAGGTTTGAAAATTGGCCTTTTCTACCTCAGTTGGGTGTGGCTTAACTCTTTACCACACAATCCCAACTTTTAATGACCCTGAGTAAGAAGCCTTTTGAAAACATTGTGGGAAAAGGAGAAAATGCATTTTCTGCTTTTCCCACAATGTTTTCTACCTATCCCGAACCAAATTTCAATTTTTCAGTCACATATATTCTGTCGTCTGCAAATGCTTTCAATTTGGAACAACCTACATTTTTGTCATTTAGTAAAGAGTTGAATCAAATTACCAAAGGGACAAATTATTTGTCCCTATTTTGGGGTATAATCCTTGACACCAGGCTTTATTCCTAAAGCATGAAATAATGACTTGTAAGTAGTCATGATAATATCTTATCATCAAGCAATTACTTAAGGTGTCAAACATGAAACTTAAAGACCTTATTAGGAACTTCTACTCAGTTTGGAAAAGTGGCAAAGGCCAGCAGGTGAGTACCCTTGGCAGGGACAAAACAGTCTTTCAACACCTCTTTTTCACATTGATGAGATCAATTTACCTGAGGGGAAAAAAATCCACACAACAAATCATCCACAAATTAGCCTAACTGCCGTTTGAAAACTCATCTGACCATTTAAATTTCTAATTGACCTGTACAAGTCGACCACTATTGACCGGTTTTGATCACTTATGGATTATCACAGGTTCTATCCTCTTCTAGATGCTAGGATTTTGTAGAATGCCCATAGACAAGACACTGCAGAGAACCAGCCTAGCCCTAGTAAAACCCAAAAGGTACACAGTGGATGAATTGTTGTCACTGTAAGACTGAAACATTGTTGATACTAATAGTCTCTGATAACCAGAAAATAATCACCATCGAATTATTCTTGAAGGTTTCAAGTTCATATTTTGTGGCACTGCTTACATTCTTTTGTACAATCATTATTTTCAAGGCTTGTTTCTTTATGAAGATACAAGGTAAATTTTAATTTATCTTAAATATGAAAGGTACATTCAATATTCATGAATTACACATGGTCTAAATAATAGAAATTACTAAACGCATCACTTAGTTTTCACCTTTCAGACTATTACAAAACAGTTTTGAGTTGAGGAATGAAACCAAGAGCACTCCTATGGAAAAAAAAAAAGAAGAAATCATTGTACCTGAACAATCAAATTATTGTTACTAGTTTGATTTTGTATTTCATTTTTGAATTAATAGTTTGAAGTTGTGTAGTAATTGAGAGGAACCTTGAAAGGATTCTATGTGTTAAGAGTTATGGAAAGGACAATCTGCTTTCAGTAAGAACTTACATACAAAATACCTCTATTTCTTTTACCCGGAGAGGATTCCTGTATTGTTTTTTTTTTTTTAACTAAACCATACTAGTTTCAAATCAATGCCTCAGAATGAGGACAGTCTGTAATGGTATGTAACAGGTGTACTGATAGAGTAAGATCAGACTGCCTAACATAGTAAAATTCCGTTCTTATAGGCACACTATTTTAGATTTGAATTGTTTGCAGTCTATAATAATTATACCAACCATATGAAAGTTTAGAAATGGTCATGCTAGGGCTAGAATTGTAAAATGCTACTGTAAAAATCTAAACTTTAATGTTTGAGTACAGATGTTTCAATCTTTTAAAAGAGTCTTGCATAATGATGAATAATGATGAATTTAGAAATGCTTAAAATGCTATAGAAAAGAAAGATGGAGCCATCATGTCTAGTGTATCTATATAAGCTTACATGTTTACAAACCCTTGGTTGAGCTGTTAATATTTTCAATCTGAATTAAAGCAATGTGTCAGACAAAAAAAAACACAATTAGATAAGTTGTTTCAAAAGTTTTTACTGAACATCCTTCAAAATGGGATAATACGACCACACTTATCTTGTATCGTTAATGGTGTTATGGGATGGGGGAAAATGACATAACTCTTTACAACACAATGAAATTTTGGACATGACCAAACTGAAGAATTTGCAGACGACAATTCTAATGTCGTTCAAATGATGGAATATGTTTTCAGTAGGGTAGAAAAAATTGTGGGAAACGGAAAAAATGCTGGTTACCAGCACATTCTCCATTTTCCACAATGTTTTCGAAGGGCTTCTTTCACACATTATTAACTCGGGATTGTGTGGTAAAGAGTTAAGTAAGAATGAAAACTGAAAATCTGTTGGTCTACCAATGTTTTCAAAAACTTAACAGCTACATTTTGTGAGGCTGACAGAAATGTTAGATGAAGGTTAACCTTGCAGGCCAATGTTAGATCCACATTTGATTAATTGAATTAATTTTCAACATTATTTCAGTCATATGACTGCTACAGCTAGCTTATTTCTGTATGTCTTGGTTTAAGTAGTACATGTACAAAGCCAGGGCTCTGCATTGTCTTGCCTAAGGACACTCTTGCAGAAAAACACTGTGCATCCAATGATGCTGGGCCATCAGGTAACAAGTCCTACACTTTACTGGTGAGCCATCCAGGACCCCAGATCCACATTTAGATGGGAGTTAATTTTTGTAAGATTGTCCAGGTTAGTCTACGTCAACTATCTATGCATAAGTTACTTCATGTTTTTTAATCAAATATGGTGATCAAATTGATGCCATTTTCATTTTTCATTACTGTCCCATACGACAAGTTTTAGGCACTTTAAGCTTTCACTACTGAACAAATTAATTGCATCGTCTCAAAGGCTAAAAACACATTTCTTCTGCAAGATCAAGAAACAATTCGGCCATAAATCTACAATGAAGCAGGGAACAGTGGAGATCAGAAATCACACTGCATGTTCCGTGCAGTCTGATCTTGATCCACACTGCCCATCAAAGCTTCTGGTGTTTCGTATAATATGGAAAGAGTTAAATGCATCTGCGGACAAGAGAAAATACGTTTTATATGGGCTTATATAGGTAAAACTTTAAAATCCCTCTGGTACCTAGCCATAGGGACTAGGGCTACCAAATTTGGCATGTATCTTTATCAAGTAAGTGTCTACCAAGAATTCCAAAACTATAGTCCTGGGGAAAATTTGGCTTGGCCCCGGTAGTCATAAGTTTTATATGGGCTTACATAGGGGAAGCTTTAAAAATCTGCTATTACCAAGTGATTAGGCCTAGAGCTACCAAATTTGGTATGTAGCTTTATCTAGTGGGTTTCTATAGAGGGTGCCAAAATTGTAGCCCTTTAATCAATATAGGGGACAGTGTAGCTCAAAGATCATACTCCATGTTCTATGCAAGCTGATATTGATCTACACTGTCTACACAAGCACTTTAAGCGTAATTGCTCTTCTCGATTCGAGATTTTTAGATTGTACTGTTTAACTATAGGCCTTTGAAGCTTAATTGGTCGATCACGAAACACCGGAAATTTTCGTTGCTCGATCAACAAACATCGTTTCTATGATAGCAGCACATTTGCGCATAGTCTATTATCATATATGATGTTGTCTGCAATACGCGAAATAAGGCATTCGGACATTTGAGTAAAATATCGGCTCGGATCAGCCTGCGCCGTCCGCATGGACTAATCCGAAATGGCACTTTAGTGTCCTTTGTAATTTTCTGTTTCGCGCAAATCTACTATAGAACAATATCTAAAATAGTCGTAAAGCGCCATCTTGGATCAGTCTCCGTGGACTGCGCAGGCTGATCCGAGACAAAACTTTACACAAAGGTCCGAATGCCCGTTTTCGCGTGTTGTAGGCAACATAGAGTACCCGTCGTATGTTCCGTAACCAACCGATGGACATTGTTGATACAAAGAACAGAATAGAATGCAAGTTTAAAGGCGATGCGCAGCGTGCTATTTTTAGTAACGGTTTCCTGTGATCGAGCTGTGAGATTTTTGGTGTTTTGTCATAGACCAAGAGGGCTGCAGTGGCCTATAGTATAGTTAAGTTTAAAACTACCTCAAATGACGACATAATTTGTTTTGTGTGTCCTGTTTTTTTTTCTTTGTTGTTTGGCCAAGCTTGTTTATTGTTGTTTGGCCAAGTTCATAAGTTTTTTGTTGTGAGATTCGGCTGACTTCTTATTGTGTGGCCCTTGTGAACTTGTCTCTCTGTATATTTCTCTCTTTCTCTGTTTCTCCCTCTCTGTCTGTCTGTCTGTCTATCTGTCTGTCTCTGTCTGTCTGTCTCTCTGTCTCTCTGTCTCTCTCTCTCTCTCTCTCTCTGTGCGCTCTCTATCTCTCAGCCACTGCAGTCTGTCTGTCAGTCTAATATTTCATTGTGTGACCTTCAGGAAATTCCCCCTCCCCCACTTGTCGCTCTCTTTCCTCTCTCCGTCTCTCCGTCTCTCTCCGTCTGCAGTTTATTTCAATACGCCATTGTCAATTATATATCTCTGTGTTATCTTTGTCAGAGAAAAACTGAGCTTAATTGGGTTTATTTCCGTCAGTTTTACACGAAATACAATGTATGTACATTGTCTTCAAATTCAATATTAAACATTCATTATTGGACTCATAGTGACATTTTCTTCGACAAATGCCAAAAAAAAGTCAACATCAAGGCAGGTCAGAAGTTCATATCTCTTTGTTTTATTTGTCAATCGTTATCTACGGAAGTTATAAAAAGTTTTTCCTCTGTGTTGAAAATAATAAGGCTTAATAAACCTGTTTAATGTGCTCTTTGATATTTTTATATATATCTTTTTTAACCTTTAGGCTGCTAGGCGCGTTTCTAAGACCTTCTGCGGGGAGTGTAGATCAAGATTAGACTGCACATAATGTGCATTCCAATCAGATCTTGGATCTACACTGTCCGATAATTCAGGAGATATTATTCCCCCCAAATTTAACTTGAACAAGCAATGTTTGGGTTTTTACTATAGAAATGATTTTTTTCCTTTTAGTTAATTAGTAGGATATGGGTTAATGGAAGAAAAAAAATCATACACTTGTTTCCATCGAAAACTTTTGCTCCCGACAATGTCGCGACAAGTGACGAAAAAGAAAAACAAATCAGCTTCAGTATTTTCCGAGTTTATGACCATCTTTATACGAAATGTAAATTTGAAAATACCTCGTCTGATCTTTTTTTTTGCATTTTTTGTTGTTTTATAAAAAGTTTGTTTATTGTTTTTTGATGAAGTTCATGAGTTTCTCGCTCACCCTGTGAGCCTTCTGTACTCTCTCTTGCGCTCTCTGTCTCTCCCCATCTCTATCTCTCTGCGTTTTCTGTCTGCAGTCTCTCTCTCTGCGTTTTCTGTCTGCAGTATCTCTCTGTTTTCTGCCTGCACTAACTCTCTCTCTATCTCTCTCTCTCTCTCTCTGGTTATCGCCCCTGGCTAATGGCGGACGCTTTTTTGGTTCGTGGCATAGTCGAACACAAAATAATTCACAATGGGAATTGGGCTGAGCCTTTGTAGAGCAAGGATAGGTATGTTTGAGCAGCCGAACAAAGTAAGGAGTCCATGCACCTTGCAAGCGTCAGGTAGAACCATTAGCCTCACAATTAGATTTTTTCCACTGCTGGCGCTTTTGTTATGTGGTGATATCGAGCGCAACCCGGGCCCGCCACGTCAGCAGCCTGCTCATAGAAAAACAGGACAAACGGCGTTATCATTTTCAACCGGGGTAAACAAGATAAAGGTGTAAATACTAATAGTGCTCAGGGTGCTCAGTGTGGAAATACAAGTCTTAACATCGAAAGTAGCAATCCTGATGATAATTAGGAACAGATGTTTAGTTTTTTACGTAGCATGAAATCCGAGCTAGCCGGTCAGAACGAGAAAGTTATGAACGATTCGTCGAGTATGAATGTGAAAATTGATTCTATAAACAATTCAATATGTGATTTGAAAAAAAGAGAATGAGGACCTTAAGAGAGCCAATCTTGAACTGGAGAAGGAAATATCGTCAATAAGCTTGAAAACCTTGAAACGCATTCGCGCAGAAATAACCTCAGGTTCAATGGTATCGAAGGTAATCAAGGGGAGAGTTGGAATGAAAGCGAGGATAAAATTAGGAAATTCATAACAGAAGACCTAGACAGGCCTGAGTTAAAAGATGTTGAGATAGAACGAGCACATAGACTGAAAAGTGGGGGTACAGCGGAGAGTAGAACCATAACAGTAAAATTCTTGAAACATAAGGATAGGGACAGTGTGTTGCAGAAATCGAAGGGGGTTTTGAGTAAAGAGTCGCCTTTCTCTGTACAGCAAGATTTCACAGAAAGGGTAAAAAAACACAGAAGGGAACTTGGTAAGGAAATGATTGAAGCAAGGCAGAAAGGATTGTATGCATCGATTAGGTATGACAAATTAATAATCGAAGATCAGATTTACAAATATGACAAAGCCACTGAAAGGGTTGTTTGTATGGGTACACGCCAGAATGGAAAGGGTAAAGTCGATGCACGGATCGAGCGTGGACAAACCAGCAGATATAAACAAAACAATCAAAGTGAGTACAATCCCGAAGAGGAACGAGGTGAGGATACACATTAGGGGGAAGGTCAAGGCCTGGTAGAAGACAATTCAGAACCTACCGAACCTACTGCATTGAATGTCAAAGATCAAATATTTAACATTTTAACCTGGAATATAGAGGGACTTTATAAATATGGGGTTGACTATGAGTTTAAAAATTATCTAAGAAAATTTGGTGTTATATGTTTTTGTGCAAAATGGGGAAAGAAGATAAGTGATTTTGATGACTTTCTCCCAGGGTATAAACACTATGGAAATGTAAGAAAACAGAGTAATTTTATGAGGAAACAGTGGTAGGGTTAGTTTATTTATACACGATGAGATAATCAAAACTGGTATTGTAAAACAACTATATATCTATTTCAACGACTGCATAGTTATCATCTTAAAAGGTGACTACTTCCTGGATGAAAAAAGATATTATAATGTATTTTGCTTATGTTTCACTGGAAGGATCGCCTATTTATGAAAAACTAGAAGAAAAAGATGGAATTAGATTGATACATGAAAATTTTAACGTTATTAAAAATGACTATCCAAATGCAAATTACTTCTTGGGAGGTGACCTTAATGCAAGAACAAAAGATTTTCTCGATTACATACCTTCTGATGATCTGACGTTTATCTTTGGGGAAACTTCGTACGATGCAGATACATTTGAATTGACTAGAAATAATAAAGACAGTCTTCGGTTTAATGCATTTGGTTGAGTTTTGCTGCAGCAATAGTATGCATATCATAAATTGGCGACTTTCTATGGATACTGATGGTAACTTTACATGTGTAGCAAACAATGGAGCAAGTACCGTTGATTATAATGTTTGTAGTACACTACTTTTTGAGAAATGTACTTATTTCAATGTAGAGAATAGAACAGAATCTATCCATTTCCCACTTTTCTATCATTTTACGTTTAAAATGAAGGAAATTTCTTGCAACAAAGTTAATTACAATACATGTACATGCAATAGGTTTTCACGTAAATACATCAGGTATGTTTGGTCAAATGACAAGTCCGCAGCTTTTTTGCAAAAATTCAAGAATTTACATGAACAAAGTAAAGTACATATATGTGAAACTGCTAAAGAAGATATTGAGTCATGTATAGAAATGACACTGGGTATGTTTTATATTGCAGCTGAAACTATGAAAATTGAAAGGGGAAGATACCCAAAATATTACAATAAGCAACATCGATGGTTGGACATATAATGTGAAAATGGGAAAAAAATGAAATATGAATCACTAAGAAAATTTAGGATGACTAATGAAAATGTGGATCTAGATACCTATAGAATAAACAGAAAGAATTTTAGAAATACCTGTAAAATTAAGAAAAATCAATATTTTGCCCAACAGCGACAAAAACTGATGGAAAGCAGATCCAATCCCACACACTCTTGGGATATTCTGAAAAAGCATAAACAGAAGGAAAATTTCAAGATAAACATCAATTTGAATGAATGGAAAAATTATTTCAATAATTTTTTATACAATGAAAATCAGCCAGAAATTATAGATCAAGATGAGGTACCAGTAATAAAAATTAATGGTGAACTTAATCAGCTGAATGAACCTATTTCTGAAACAGAAGTAAGAAATAGCTTTATTAAACTGGGTAATGGCAAAAGTCCTGGCACAGATGGCATCAGTGCAGAGTTTTACATGGAAACCATATCAGAAATAGCACCAACTCTTACTACAATAATTAATATAATTTTTAATACAGGAGTGTTTCCAAAGTCATGGAGTGAAAGTGTTATATGCGCTGTACACAAATCTGGTTCTCACAATGATCCTAGTAATTACCAAGGAATTTCTTTGCTCAACACTATAGACAAAATTATGTCAAACATCATAAGTAATCGACTTTATATTTGGGCAGAAGAAAATAATGACATTGATGAAGGTCAAGCAGGTTTGCGTAGGGGATATACAACAGTTGACAATATATTCAATTTACAGGCAATGGTACAAAAATATATTTCCCAAAAAGGTGGCCGTTTTTACTGTATTTACATTGATTTTCAAAAGGCATTTGATAAAATAAGACATAATGTTTTGTTCAGGTCACTCAAGCAGAAAGGTGTGAATGGCAAGTTCTGTCGTTTTCTAAAAATGAGCTATTCTAATCATAATTCTTGTGTAAAGACTGAAAACCAACTTTCAGACTTATTCAAATGTAACATAAGTACAAAACAATGTTCTATCTTCATAAATGATCTTAGTACTCTATTAAGAAATAATGTGGACCAGGTATATTCATCAACTGTAATATTCCAGATATTCTTACATTAATGTATGCTGATGATGTTGCAAGTTGTGCAGATACTGCTATTAAGTTACAAAATCAAATAAGTACTGTTTCTGAATTCTGCACCAACACTGGCATGGAGCTTAATCTAGATAAAACTGAAATTATTGTATTTAGAAATGGTGGGGGGGGGGGTATCTAAGAAATTGTGTAAAATGGACTTACCGCAGTAACAAAATACAAACAACTTCTATGTATAAATATATGGTTTGTTATTTACACCGAAACTTTCACGGACATGCGCAAAAATTAAATTAGCATCTCAGGCACAAAAAGTAATTCTTAATATACAAAATTATGAACATACATATGGTTATCTCATCCATAAGGAATCCTTTAAACTTTTTGATGCAATGGTCAAACCTATTCTTTGCTATGCGTCACAAATATGGGGTTATGAATACTGCGAAATCGTTGAATCTTTGCAAATTAACTTCTGTAGGAGAATACTAGGGGTAAATAAAACTACTAATAACTGTGTGGTCCTAGGTGAATGTGGGAGATTACCTTTAGCTGTGACATACTAAACTAACTGTATAAAGTACTGGTGTAAACTTATCCAAATGCAAGAATCAAGATATCCTAAACAGTGCTACAAAATGCTAAACTCTCTAGATGACATTGGCAGAGTGACATGGGCAACAAAAAATAAACATCTTCTGTATCAATATGGGTTTGGAATAGTTTGGTTTACCCATAACATTGGAAATACAAATCTTTTCATCTCACAATTTGAGCAAAGACTAAAAGACTGTTTAAGGCAGAACTGGCATTCAAGTATGACTAGTTTGAGTAGGTGTGACCTTTATAAAGAGATAAAATCACTTTTAACACCAGAAAAATACCTAAATATGCAAATCAGGTTCTCACTAAGGAAAGCATTAGCTAAATTCAGATGCTCAAGTCATAAATTCAGAATAGAAACCGGTAGACATCAAAACATACCAAGAGATCAAAGAATTTGTCTTAGTTACCAGGAACATCTTAACATGAGAGTTGTTGAAAATGAATTTCACATATTTTTGAATGTCCAAAGTATAAAGTCATAAGAGACCGCTATCTATGGTCCTGGTACAGTTTCTTGACTTGTCTGTTGCAGACCCAGAAAAAGAAGAGATTGAATGGCACGGGTTCAATGAAAATATTGATCAATAATGTTTCTCTTATGTTCATAAAATCTGCTGTTTATTTCACAATTACACTGATTATCGTGAATGTTTATGTTATAAAAGTAAAGTGCTTGTCAATTATAGTTAGTACCACCCATTTCGAAAGGGCCAGCCTCCCGGGTTTATGAGACACCTCATTCTCATTACTCCCGATTCCTGTCCTAAATACCTGGAACCAGGCAGGCAACCAGTAACTATACATTTAACTAGCTGGCGGTTCACCAACCAGCCATATCAGAACAAGCTCCTGGCGGGGCTCGAACCTTTGACCTCCCGTTTCGTTGGCGGTTGCCTAAACCACCAGAAACGGTGACAGTTTTATGTACTCGTACTATTTGATCGTTTTACTTGCATGTTTAGCATCGTTGTTTGGATAGAATGTCACATTATAATACTGGTACTTATTCATTTTCGTACAATGTTTTGTAAAGTATGTAACCTTAAAGGTATTACTAGTAGTACAATAAAAATATAATCATTACATCTATGTATGTCATCAAGCTGCTGGACCAGTGCCGTGACATTTTGTGCCATACCAATATCCAATTGCGGCCAATTTATCGCAAACATCATTTGTTAACGGTTCCTGATTGTAACTTAACAACAAAGCGCAATTGCGTAGTATTCTACAAAGACAGAGTAAAAGTACCCTTGTTGAAGTATATGATTCTGAATTTATCCTACCAAACAATATTGGTCCTTACCATTCCGTACTGTGACGTGTTGCAACGTAGTAAACTGTAAAAGACCGTGCGAATCCCTGCCTCACCGTAGTACAACGTATTAAGATCGTGACTTTCCGTGACAAATCCGTATCATAACCGTAACTAAAACGTAGTGTAACCGTGCTAATACATAGTTCTCCGTATCAAATCCTGAAAAGACTTTGGGTCTACGGATAAGTACGGACTGATACGGTTTTAATACGGACCAGAACGTATCAGTACGGTCTAATACGGACTAGTAAGGATACGCTACGGTCGTTTGATCCGTAGCGGATTTTTGTGCATGTTCAAAAATTGTCAAGGACCGCTACGGATATACAAGGACTACTACGAATGACGACGGTTACAATACGGAGAGCTACTGACTAGTACGAGTTGTCACGGACGATGCCGGAACGAATCTGTAGCTCTTCCGTAGCGGTCTTCCGTGAATGTGTGACCGGGGTATAACGGATTTTTCTTACGAATGCTTACGGATGTCACATATCCGTAAAAGTACATGTACATGGATTGTTACGGTCTGACCGCATTTACGAGCGGATTACGAGTAATTAATGTACATCTACGATTCATTACGGGTTGTTACGATGTATTTACAGCAAATATCTACGATTTGTTCCGAGTTATTACGGACATATACGAGCATGTTACGACATTTTAAGAGCTGTTTACGGATTGTTACTTAGTTTAAACATATTTTATTGCCATACATATGTACATGTCAATAACAGCAATACATAAATACAATTTCTAGTATACATGGAATGACAAATGTACATTGGCAAAGGGGTCTGGCCACAAGTTCTCACAACTTAGATTCGACCATTCCCCTCCTCCAATTACATATTTAGGAAACAACAGTCTTATGGCAGCTAAAAAATTTCAAACTTTTCAGTAGTTAGGGATAATAAAGAGAAACAGATAATGAAAAATCTGAACATCAAAGACTAATGTACTAGACAACATCAGAGTGATAAAGATTAAAGATATATTGTATATTATATATTGTCAGCCGGGATTGAGATTGGAGAATTCTGATCAAATGGCGACTCATATAGGATGGGCTCAAGGAACGTATTATAAACGGTCAATCAAACCTTCCTGAATTTTTAATAAATTCTTGGACAGAATAAACTATTTCAATATTATCATTAAGGCTTAAATTATCAGATCCAAACAATAATAAATTTAAGTTTAAAGGGTGATATTTGCGGAGTTTGCGAAATAACATCAATCTTTGATTGGTATATGACAGGCAGTGAAAAAAATAATGCTCCGCATCTTCAACATAATAGCCACAGTGGCACAAATTACTTTCCGAAATGTGGTTTTTGTGTAAGTCAGATTTCAGGTCGCTGCAATTATTTCTTAATCTCGCTTGAAAGACTGAGAATTTGCGATCTCCTACACCAAAGTATTTTGGGACTACAGACACTGGAAATTGACGCAAGATTGTTGACTTGAACATAGCAAGTGATTGTAGTGATTTTGTTTCCATCGGCAAATTGTTCCATAGAGATATTGCCGACGGAATAAACGACTTCGCAAAGATTTCGGTACGGCGGGCCAATGTTTCAATATCTAGGGAATTTCGAAGGGAATATACTGTACTATTTCCAACAGTTGATGGAAACAGTTGACATAGAAAGTCTGGAGCTTGACCATTGATGATTTTAAACGTTAAAATAAGTTTCTGGTATTTACGTCTGTCGGACAAGCTCAGCCAGCCGATCTCTGTATACAAATTTATAAGAGAAGTGGATCTCGTAAGTCCTGTAACTATTCTTGCAGCTTCGTTTTGAATTTTTTCAAGAGAATCTCTTTCACTAAAGGTACAGTTATCCCATACAACAGAAGCATACTCAAGAAGAGGGCGTAAAAATGATATGTAAAGTTGGTTCAAAGAATTTCGGCTTATTTTGAATTTTACCGCCCTCATCATTCCAAGGATTTTAGAAGCCGACACAGTCAATTGCCTTATATGTTCACGCCATTTTCCATTTGCAGAAAGGGTTAAACCTAAGTGTTTATGGTGTTCAACAAAACTTATTTGGACATTATCGAAGAACAAATTTGGGCTGGGAACGGTTTTTGCAGAAAAGATCATTGCTTCAGTTTTTTGGGGATTGAATGTAACCAGCCACTGCTTTGCCCAGTAAGAAATCATTAGTAAGTCATGATTAAGTATACCCTGAATATCTTGAACTGCTGCAGCTGAACAAGCTAATGATGTGTCATCAGCAAATAAACGTGAAATGCTGAGCAGGTTTTCAGAAATATCATTAACATAAATTAGAAATAGAAGAGGGCCGAGAACTGAGCCTTGTGGAACGCCCGCCTTAACATTCATTAGTTTTGACTTCGCAGTACCAACAAATACTGCTTGTTGTCTATTTGAAAGATAACTTTTAATCCAATTTAGCAAACAACCATTAATTCCATTTTGTTGCAATTTGAAAAGTAGACCCTTATGCCATACTCTATCAAAAGCTTTCGAAATATCACAAAAAACCATACAAGTATTCTGGTTAGAGTCCAGAGAAGAAACAACTTGATGATAGATATCAATCAGCTGATGAACAGTAGAATGACCTTTTAGAAAACCTGACTGCTTTTGGTATATTATGTCATTTGAAACAAAGAAATTGTACATATACTTGTAGACACACCGTTCCATTAATTTTCCAACACAACTTAGTAAAGATATAGGACGGTAGTTACTAACGCAAGATTTGTCTCCTTTTTTGAACAGTGGCATGATAATAGACTGTTTCCAACTTTGCGGAAAAGTTTCTTGATCAAGAGATTTATTGAAGATCCTACACAAGGGCTTTGATATACTGTGTTTTGTAGCCTTGAGTAGTTTATGACTTATTTGATCCGGTCCAATTGCTTTATTTATGTCTAATGTTCCAATAATACTTTCAACATCCGCAACAGAAATTTGAATGGTTGAAAGAGTATTTAGTGTTTTGTGAACAAAGTTTGGTAAAGTGGCATTTGAGTCATCTAAAGTTGAAATGGAAGTAAAATATTCGTTCAGACAATTAGCTTTATCTTCGTCAGTATAATGAAACGTTTCTAAGTCATTATTCAATGTTTTCAAAACTGGAATCGAATTAATGCTGGTACTGTTGTTGACCAAACTGCGAAGATATTTCCAGTACTGTTTTGGATTTTCAAAACGCGATATGGATAGACGTTCGTCAAGATTACTGTAGTAGCGTTGTTTAGCGTATTTCTTTAGGTTATTTACTTTATTGCGCATTTTCTTGTATTTTTCCCAATCATTTATACGCTCGGATTTCGTAGCTATAGCCTTTAGTCTGTCTCGTTGTCTACTTGTTCTTCTTATCTCCGAATCGTACCACGGTCTGTCGTTAGGTCTTATCGTAATTTCTCCAGAAGGAATACACTGGTTCATCAAATTCATTAAAATACGGCTAAAGCGGATACATGCATCATTTATGTTAAGAGTGTCTATGAAATCCCAGCACTCATTGTCAATCAATAAATTAAGCTGGTTAAAGTCAGCTCTGTCGAAGTACCATACCTTACGTTTTGAACAATGCCTTAGAGGCTGACAGAAATTTAAAACGACTAGAGTTGCTTTGTGATCACTTATTGAACTATCAACATCCAAGGTATCGGAATGAAGGGCATGAACAGTGTTAGAAATTAAAATTGGATCAAGAAGAGTTGCAGAATTCTCTGAAATACGGGTAGGTTTTGTGATGACATTAATAAAATCGTTTAAAGAGATTATATGACTTAGGTGGTGTTCATTTGGATTTAGGAGGTCCTCGTTAAGATCGCCAAGCAATAATATATGTGGACAACACTCAAGTGCCTTTTCAATATTGATATTTAAATTTTCCCAAAATGCTACAGGTGTACCTGGAGGACGATAAATTGTACATAGCAGAATGACTGTAGATCGATACTTGATTTCAACCCAAATAGACTGAATAGCCTCAGATTCTAGGTCAAGCCTTCTTTTTGAAGCATATATATTTGAAACATATACCAAGATTCCACCAGAATGAGATGTAAGGTCGCGCCTATACATAGTAGAAACATGACTTTCGATCTGTAAGTCGTCATTCTTTACTGTTACATCAAGATGTGTTTCTGTAAAACTTAATACATCAAAATCGGATAAATGATCAGCAATATAATTAAGTTTGTGTCTGATGCTGCGAATATTCAAATGCACACAAGACAGAGAGCCATTGTCATCGTGTTGTAAACAAGTAAAGGGACCTGGATTTAGTTCTATATCTCCCGAAAGGAGAAGTAGTATTGAAGCGAGAAACCAAAAATGAATTCGAAATTTCAAATTAGAGATACAAAAGAATAGAAAACATGTAATCGAACTGAAGGAAGGTTCAAAAAGTTTATTCGTTGTCGAAGAGAACCTCTTGCCAACCCTGCGTGTTTTAACACAGAACAAACCTATAGCCGCGCGCCAAATTGCAATAAATGTACCTATGGCGGATCAGTTATATCAAAATCCATAAACAAGTCCGCGCGCGAATATAGGGTCTTGAGCCTACATACAAGTGTGCCAGACATACACCATCCCCGAATCCCAGCTAACTTTAAAGAACAAACAGAGGAAATGTACAAAAATGTAGAAAAAATAATAAGAATGAAAAAAAGGAGAACAAAAGATGATTCCATGAATAAATCCGAATGCATTGAGAGGACTCGTAACGTTTTGGATATGACAGGAACAACGGAATAGTTTACGTAACAAGACCAGGAAAATAAATTCCAGGAGAAATTGTTGTAAACAATAAAAAAGACATCTTCAAGTTTATGTATAAACAATAACTTAAACTTGTATTAAACGTTTTAGCAGTAACAGTTGATAAACATCATCAAAGGAGAAGGTACATCATAAGGAAGAGCGATTTTGATTATGAAATAAAATATTTGGCTGAAAAATCTCAACAGAACTGTATGAAGTAGTAAAGGGATATTATTTCTTGATAAAATTGTCATGTTTAGTATACCGTTCAATTATAAATAATTATGGACAGGCTGTACTTAAGAGAGAGAGAGAGGACAACGGGCAAAGAGCCTTCAGTTGTTTTCCTACCCAAGTAAAGAGTAAACGTAAATTACATGGTAAAATTGTCATACTAAGATTATTGATAGAGGACAAGCACAGAGAGAGAGAGAGAGAGAGAGAGAGAGAGAGAGAGAGAGAGAGAGAGAGACGGGGGGGCGGGAATAGGGAGGGGGACGAGCAATCTTGTAATGTGCTTACCTGGTAATAATTTATACTAAACGTACATAACAGGCTTCAATATCATAAAGATTGACATACTATCAATATTGAGGAAAACAAACTATGTGAGTGAGTGGACCGCATATATGTGCGAAGGTGGGTGTGTGCGTGTGTGTGTGTGTGTGAGAGAGAGAGAGAGAGTGAGAGAGAGAGAGATGGCACGCTAAGTGTTCATGTAATGTCTTACAAACCATGTGAGTGTGTGGGGCGCACAATATATTACATCAAAATTGAAGCTTCGCTTCCCGCAGTGATCATGTTTGGTACAACCTGAAGTAATGATTCTTTTTACCCAATGTTATATACATATATACAAATAACAGCCCGATATATATACTATATACTGTTTCAGTAAGTACAATATATACATCTGGTACATATATGCATGTATACAAATAACAGCCCAATATATACAAAATACTGATTCAGTAAATACAAAGTATAAGCATAATAGTCCAGGATTTCGTGGTCAACGGATTGTTACACTGTAAAAGCGGGTGTTTTAAATCCAAACACGATAGAAAACACTTTTCTGTTACACTTTTTTAACACCCGTTCGTGTTTTGAGAAAACACCAATGTTTTAAAATTAAACATGATGAAAACATTAGTGTTTTGTGAAAACACCTATTTCAGTGTTTTGTTTGAAAATGGGAAACAGGTGTTTTCGAGCCTGTTACACTTCTTAAACACGATTACGTGTTTTCAGGACTAAGGTGTTTTATTTCGAAACAGGTGTTTTACAGTTCAACGTCAAATATACTACACTAAACAGGCTTGATATGGTATAATAGTTTTGTCTCACTCTCCATAGAGGGAAACAGGTTTAAAAATGGATATGATGATGACGTCAGTAACATCATAATTATATCCATTTTCAACAAATGCAGCTAGCATATGTACTTGTGTAGCCTAATTCGAATATCGCCAAGTGACAAAACCAGAATACACATTTTCTCATGTTGCGACTATTAACATGAACTGTCACAGAAAATTGAGAACAGGTAGATAAGTATTTGTATTTAATTTTATTTTTTTCTCAGGAAACATAAAGCACTGTTGATCTTTTAGTCAGTAAGATTTTCCTTATCTTGGTGGTCTGGGACCAAACGTGCAGTCTTATGATTAAAGCCTTTTAATACTAATAAAATAAGCCTCGTCATGAGAAAACCTGTTTTTGCATATGTAAAAACAAAATCACAGATAACCACACAGTTAATATGCGACTTTGTTTTTTGCTACATTGATATCACAACCCCTCTTAACCCTCAATTTTAGATTTCAAGCTTCTAACCATTTTCTGTGGTTGGACAGCCTGGTTTGTGTCACACCTGTTCAAAATCCAGGACAGGTTTTCATGACATGATTCAAATAAGATCTGCTATCCTTCAGACTAACAGTCAACAATTTGAAAATCTAACTTTATATAACTGCACAAGCAGCAGATTAGTAATCCAGCAATTTATATAAATAAAATCTAAATCACTTTAGTGTTGCCAGGGATACCATGGAAATGGACAACATGACCAATCATTTTTGTTGTGCTGCTCTTCCATATCATATAGCAAGAGTGGCAAATTGTCGCAAGATACGCCCATCCCACCGCCAGTTGTCGAGGGGGAATAATAATTGTAAAGGGTAGATAGACGAAAATAGCAGTACAGCAGATATCAGGTAAGTGATTGAAATAGGCATGAATGTTTCCTCTAATGTTAAGAAAACATGCATATAAAGTTTCAGGTCATTCCAACATGAAAAGACAAAGTTATATTGTAGAGAAGCATGAAAACCTGTGAAAAAATTAATGAATAGGGAATAATTCCAAAAGGATATTAGGTAAGGTTACGGCTCTAGTGGATTGCATTTTTCATAAGTGCAACAAACATGTTTACCAAGTCTCAAGTGAATTTGACTTGAGGTGACAAAATTGCCTTCTGGACAAGTAAGAAATAATGTAAAAATGAATGTCAAAGTGGAATTACTCAAAATCCACGTTAGGCAGAGTTACTGTTCTTGTGCACTGTACTCTGTAATATTGCAACAAACATGCATACCGAGTTTGAAGTTGTTCCAAGTTGAAATGACAAAGTTATATTCCAGACAAGCACTAAATGCTTTTAAAATGACAATCAAAGGGAAATAATCCAAAGACAGCATGAGGTAGAGTTACAATTCTTGTGCACTGCACTTCCAAATATTGCAACAAATAAGCAAACCGTATTTCAAGTCATTCCCACTTAAGATAACAAAATTATGCTAAGGACAAGCAAGAAAAATTATAAAAGTGAAGATCGAAGGGGGAACAAGTCAAAATTCATGCTAGAAAGAGTTATGCTTCTTGTGCACTGCACTCAGTAATTTTTCAACAATCAAGCATGCCAAATTTGAAGATGTTCACACTAAAAATGACAGTTATGTTCCGGACAAGCAGAAAATGCAGTAAAAAGAACGATCAACGGGAAAAAATTTAAAGACAGCATAAGGTTTAATTATGGTTCTATCACACTGCACTCTGTATTATTGCAACAAACACAAATGCAAAGTTTCAAGTCAATCGGACTGAAGATAACAAAGTTATGCTTTGGACTAAGAACTGGACACCACCCGCCCACCCGGCTGCCTGTACGCCATGTGAGATCCCATAATACGTCCCGTCTTTGACGGCCGTACAAAAAAGACATTGCTGTCTCTGTTGCTAGTATTCCCCTATGTTTCAGTAATAAAAGTCACATTGGTGGTGATTACAACAAATGACTAAAAAACAAGAGGGCCAAGATGGCCCTGGATCGCTCACCTGAATTTTTGAGATGACCATAGTCTATCCTTTTTTTTAGGTATTCAAACATTGGAACCAAATTTATAATTTTGCCAAGCAATTTTCAAAAGGTCACCTGTAAAAATCATTTCGAAATCCGACCATCAGTTTCAAAAAGAAGAGTTTTTAAGAATTCTTCATTCCTGTATAAGAGCAAGTAGCCCCCATCCATGAGAGCCATGTTTCTTGATGGATGAAAATTTACAAACAAGTTTTGAAAAGGGTCACCCAAGGAACATCTCTCTGAAATAATTTCAAAATCTGACCAGGGGTTTCAGAGAAAGAGAATTTTAAAGAATTTCATCATGTCCATATAGTGCAAGTAGCCCCCATTCACAAGACCATGTTTCTTGATGGATCAAAATTATATGTACAGCTTTTGGAAAGGGTCCCACAAGGAACATCTCTGTCAAATTATTTTAAAATCTGACCACAGGTTTCAGAGAAGAAGAATTTTCAAGAATTTCTTCATTTCCATATAGTGCAAGTAGCCCCCATTCACTAGAGCCATGTTTCTTGGCCAATCAAAATTTTGCGAACAATTTTAGAAAAGGGTCACCCAAGGAACATCTCTGTGAAATTATTTCAAAATCTGTCCAGCCATTTCAGAGAAGAAGAATTTTCAAGAATTTCTTCATTTCTATATAGTGCAAGTAGCCCCCATTCACCAGAGCCATGTTTCTTGACCAATCAAAATTTCGCGAACAATTTTTGAAAAGGGTAACCCAAGGAACAAGTCTGTGAAATTATTTCAAAATCTAACCAGCGGTTTCTGAGAAGAAGAATTTTTAAGAATTTCTTCATTTCTGTATAGTGCAAGAAGCCCCCATTCACCAGAGCCATGTTTCTTGACAGATCAAAATTTCGCGAACAATTTTTGAAAAGGGTCATCCAAGGAACATCTCTGTGAAATTATTTTAAAATCTGACCAGCGGTTACAGAGAAGAAGAATTTTTAAGAATTTCTTCATTTCTGTACAGTGCAAGAAGCCCCCATTCACCAGAGCCATGTTTCTTGACGGATCAAAATTTCACGAACAATTTTTGAAAAGGGTCACCCAAGGAACATCTGTGTGAAATTATTTTAAAATCTGGCCAGCGGTTTCAGAGAAGAAGAATTTTTTAAGAATTTCATCATTTCTGTATAGTGCAAGAAGCCCCCATTCACCAGAGCCATGTTTCTTGACGGATCAAAATTTCGCGAACAATTTTTGAAAAGGGTCACCCAAGGAACATCTGTGTGAAATTATTTTAAAATCTGGCCAGCGGTTTCAGAGAAGAAGATTTTTAAAGAATTTGCTAAAAAATTCCATTTCGTTGCCATGGCAACCAGAGTTTTTGACGGAATCAAATTCTGTGAACAATTTTTAAAGAGGACCTCCCAAGGAACATTCCAGCAAAGTTTGGTCCAAATCCGCCCAGCGGTTTAGGAGGAGTTGATGTTTAAAGAATTGTTGACGACGCACGACGCACGACGCACTGACGCACGACGGACGACGCACGACGCACGACGGACGACGGACGACGGACACCGGGTGATCCTAAAAGCTCCCCTTGAGCACGTTGTGCTCAGGTGAGCTAAAAATAGAACAACTTATACATATAACAATTCAATGATTAGCATTTCCATGCTAAAAATAGTACATTTTACAAATTAACTCTTTACCAAATGACAAAATTTTGGACTTGTCCAAATCGAAAGCATGTGCAGACAACAAAATAAATTTGAATAAACTAAAACGTCCTGAAGGGCCTGAATATGCTCTACTGGTAGAGAGTTTGCTTTTAAATAAAGCATACATAGAAATTCATTAAAAAGCAAAAAGACAAAAAAATTGACATTTTCAACTCAAAATGGCTACTTTTCCATTACTATTTGTTGAATTTTTTCAAACTCAACAGGGTTAAAAAGCAATTGATGGGATAAACAAGCTGAAAAAAAATTCATAAAAATCTGATCACAAATAAATACTTTATCGTGTAAACAGGTAATGAAATTGTTCAATTTGAAATGGCTACTCTTCCCATACTGTTTGTCGGATTTTTTTCAAAATCAAAACGGTTCAAGCTATTGATGAGATAAACAAACTGTGCACATTTCAGGGAAATCTGACCAAAAATGAAGACTTAATCGCGTAAACAAGAAATGAAAGTTTTCAACTTGAAATGGCTACTTTTCCCATACTGTTTGCTGGAACTTTTTCAAAATCAATAGGGTTGAAGCTATTGATAAGATAAACAAATTCTGCAAGTTTCAAGAAAATTTGACCAAAAATGAAAACTTTATCGCATAAACAAGAAATGGAAATTTTAAACTTGAAATGGCTACTTTTCCCATACTGTTTGTCGGATTTTTTTCAAAATCAATACGGTTCAAGCTATTGATGAGATAAACAAACTGTGTAAGTTACACGGAAATCTGACCAAAAATGAAGACTTTATTGTGTAAACAAGAAATGACAGTTTTCAACTTGAAATGGCTACTTTTCCCATACTGTTTGTAGGAATTTTTTCAAAATCTAGGGTTGAAGCTATTGACAAGATAAAGAAACTCTGCAAATTTCATGGAAATCTGACCAAAAATACAGACTTTATTGCGTAAACAAGAAATGGAAACTCTAAACTTGAAATGGAAGAATGTAGAATGTAGAAAACTTTGTGGGAAAAGGAGAAAATGCTGGTAACCAGCATTTTCTCCTTTTTCCACAATGTTTTCAAAGGCTTTCTTTTTCAGGGTCATTAAAGGTTGGGATTGTGTGGTAAAGAGTTAACTTATTTTATGTTTGTCCAAATCCAAAGCATTTGCAGACGACAAAATACAAATGACTGAATGTTTGAAATTTGTTTTGTGAAGGGTTGAAAACATTGTGGGAAAAGGAGAAAATGCTGTTTACCACCATTTCCTCCTTTTCCCACAATGTTTTCAGAAGGCGTTTTTCTTAGGGTCGTCCAAAGTAGGGATTGTGTGATAAAGAGTTCAAGAACATTTATTCAACAAAACAATGGCAAAAGCTTAAGAACTGTCATTTAGCCCATTACCACACAATCCCTACTTTTGACGCCCCTGAGAAAGAAGCCTTTAGAAAACACTGTAGGAAAAGGAGAAAATGCTGGTAACCAGCATTTTCTCCTTTTCTCACGTTTTCTACCCTTCACAAAAAAAAAATTCAAATTTTCAGTCACTTTTATGTTATCGTCTGCAAATGCTTTCGATTTGGACAAGCCTAAAATATTGTTCTTTGGTAATGAGTTAAAAATTCTTTTACAGGATTTGAGAAATGAACGCACAAATGACCATGATGGTAATATACACTGTTATTTTTCTTGGTTGTAGAAATAAGTATAAAAACGAAATGGACCAAGTAAAAAAAAGTTTAACTGTGTTCAACAGTAAAATGATTTTGAGAACCACAACCATGCGTTCTAAATCTGTAGCAATGAGGAATGTTACATGTATTAACTCGTTACCAAACCACAATATTTTAGTTTTGTCCAAATCAAAAGCATTTGCAGTGGACAAAATAAAAGTGATTGAAAATCTGAAATTTGTTTTGTGAAGGGTAGAAAACATTGTGGGAAAAGGAGAAATTGATGGTTACTAGCATTTTCTCAGTTTCCCACAATGTTTTCTAAAGGCTCCTTCTCAGGGTCGTCAAAATTAGGGATTGTGTGGTAATGGGAGACAGTAGGACTAAATTTACAATGGTTTATCATACAATTTTTTTGTTCTTCAAAACAAGGCACTGTGAGTACAGGAAAGACAATATTCTAGAAACAATTTCCACTTTTCCCCTTATAAGTCTATAGTAATCATAAGTTGCAATAGTAACCAGGGCCCAGTTGTTCAAAGCCTTGTTAGCTAAACAAGCTCGTTTCGGGTCATTTCTTTAAGTGTTCTAATGAAGATATTATTGCATATACTGGTATTTTTTGCTGAAAAAATTTGAGCAGCCTTTGCATTGAAAAATCTACATACATTTTTTCATTAAAAAAATCACCTTTTCTTGTATTACATGATACAAATGCTAACGTCTCTTCAATTAACGATGTGTTCAGCTTTGAGCAACTGGACCCACAGTTTTTATCTGCCTAACAAGAAACCATGACTATTTGTTTCCCCACTACATGTGAAATATGAAAAGAATTGACCTCCCCAATTCATCAAAGAAATCACTTGAAACCCTAAAACTAACAAACTACTAAAAATCTGTAACATATTTCAGCCAGAGTTTTAAAAATTCACAAAAATATGAGGATGTTACTTTCTGATGTAAAGGAACATACTTTATTTCATGCTTTCCAGTAGGATATCGAGAAATAGCAGAGAAATAATTTTCGATACTACATGGGTACGACCAGTAAAAATACCGATTTTCATATTCTTGTTGCTTAGGTAAATTGCACGTGCCTCACAACCTAATGGAAATATTACATCATTTGCCTTACATTTCTCGCGCCTTGAAGTAATACTGTAATGCGTTGCTATGCTGGAGGGGTATGCCACAAGGAATAACTGGATTTTGATAAAGTTCCTCCCAGAAAGGGTTAAAAGCATGAAATAAATAGAATATTTGTTGTTGGTGAAAGATTGAAATTTATTTCATCAAGTGAATGCCACTGGTAATATTTTCATGAGTGGCACAGCCACTTGTGAAAATGTTACCAATGGTGTTCACTCTATGAAATAAATTTCAACCTTTCACCAAAAGAAACCAAATGTCCTCTATTCAATTAACTTAGAAATATCTTGCTAGTGACTTTTAAAACTGCAGGCTCCTGCATAGAACTGCCATATTTTCCAACATGTAAGCCTCATGAGGGGCGGTAGTAAGTGTCTGAGCAATCCTAATGAATTTGGTTTGATTTTAGCTTTAACTTTTACAGAGGAGAAATACCATACATTATATATTTCTCTGCATCAACTGTTCGCACTGACAAAAATTTGTTGAGTAATTTCTAATTTTTCTTGCACAAAATGTGCAAAATGCAGAAGTTTGTAAATCACAAAGTTAAAATGTCTTTGACTAGGATTAAAGAACAATAGACTATAGTCTCTAACTGTAGTCACAGCTTTTTCCACTTTATTCAGAAATTGAATAAGGGCTGTAGATTTCTGGCATTGAAATGGTTGTTTAGCACCAGTTGCTGGCAAAAACCTAGCAGTTGTGAGTTGCATCTTGTGTACTCCAAATCTGTAATATAATACCAAGCTAAAAAAAGAAATAGTGCCTCATTCAGTGACTTAGTCATTAAGGAGATTCTGGTATCATCACCAACGATGAACACACTGTCAACTTCTTCATTCAACATTCCGACAGCAACAAGATTAGGTGGAGCCATAGGTTTAGAGGACAAGAACTTTTCAATTTCTGACTCCTGAACATCCTGAAAATATACATGTCAATTCATGGGTCCTGACTGAAAGGTTGAAACCATTTAATTTTATGCCATGGATTCCTCCATGACAATAAACTCAAGGAGTCCATTTTCCATCAAGGGATGTCTGGTCTAATTTTAATCAAATTTTGATCTTTATTAGAAAGTTCTTGTTAGGATACAGTGCAGACTCCCATTAGAAGCTGCAATACATGTATATATGCAAAGTCTGATCTGGTCGTGCACTGTTTGACTTCATCCCATTTAACTCTTTACCAAACAACAAAATTTTAGACCAGTCCAAATTGGAAGCACTTGCAACAAAATAAAAGTATATCACAAATTGAAATTTGTAGAAAACATTGCGGGAAAAGGAGAAAATGTTAGTTACCATTTCCCACATTGTTTTTAGAAGGCTTCTTCCTCAGGGTCGTTAAAACCAGGGATTGTTTGGTAAAGGGTTAAGAGATGCAAGGCAATACTGTATTAAAATACAAGGCAGTAAATGGATGTCTGGTCTAATTTTTTCTTTACTTTTATTTTAACAGAAATTCCTGTTTGCAAAGAGTGTAAACCCTGATCAGAAGCTGGGATATATGGGGCATCTGATCTGGGTCTGCACTGTTCACCTATTTCCTATTTTTTTAATAAGCAGTTAACTGTAATGAGTTAAAATAAAACCAAATAAGACTATTTACCCATTGTGTACCTGAGGACTCTTCTATTATTACAAGCTCGATAAGTCATTACGTCGTTTAAGGATTGTCAAGTGCACTTTTTCATTTCTCTTCGATTTGTGATGGAAAATTCTGTAAGCAAAAAGACTAAAGAGTAGACCATGAACATACAGTGTCTGATCTGGGTCTGCACAATTTGTCTGATCCTTTTATGGGGTTCCAGTTTGTATTTGGTTGAGTTTTGATGCATCTGATTTTTTATCAAACATGGCTCATTCACTAGAAATTTGATGCTCTTAATTAACCCATTACCAAACAACAATATTTTAGACTGATTCAAATTGAAAGCATTTGCAAACGACAAAATAAAAGTGACTGAAAATTTGAAATTTGTTTTGTGAAGGGTAGAAAACATTGTAGGAAAGGGAGAAAATGCTGGTTACCAGCATTTTCTCCTTTTCCCGCAATGTTTTCTAAAGGCTTCTTTCTCAGGGGCGTCAAAAGTAGGGATTGTGTGGTAATGGGTTACAGAACTATTATGAATGAATATGTTTTGTTTGTTTTGAGGCATAACATCCCTATCAGCAACTTAATTTAGACACCATGTGTCCATATTTTTAGGATCATGTTACCCTCTTGAAACAACAATATCCATTATCATTACTATTATCAATATTATTGCAAACATTGTATGGAAGATTGTTGAAAGTGTGGAATATGATTACTTATTCAGAAACTTTTACATACTGTGTATTTCAGAAACATACATGTAACTTCTTTGTTATTTACAATGTATGGATGTGACCCTCATTTGGAGAAAATCTGTATTCAGGGTTTCAAGGCAGGCCAAACACAAACAAGGCTGTACAGCCACAAAAGATGGGTAGATCTGGGATGTTTAAAATTTTGGGTGAAGAAAGTACATGGACTGTACTATCATTGTGGCAAAAACAAAGGCACTGATTGGCTGCACAGTTACTACACAGCTGATCTGCACCTTCGTTTTCACATACATGTGCAAATAGCAGGTTTTCTCATGACAAACTATGCAGTAAAATCTTCATGAACTTGCCTCCTTTCCACCAGGCCTCAACAAGGTCACTGCTTCAAACAATTGTGTCTATCTGTCAGCACAAGTATTTAAATGATCCACACCAAGGATGTACTTATTTCAATCATCATCTGAAATCAGATGCAGTCAGCCAAGTCATATAAGCAGCACAGCACAGAATATATTTTAATCATACCTGCCTATTGCTTTAATCTCTCTCTCTCTCTATGAAGAAGTTGGGATCATTATTATGAAGACACACAATATGTCTTGTGTACTTCCACAAAGAAACACTATAGAATGAACACATAAGCAAAAATGCATTTTGGTATTATTTCTAATAGGACTGAGACAAAATATATCAGTACAATGACATACAGAATAAATGTCTTCCCTTCCTTAAACTTTCATTTTAAAGAGTATTCATTCGATAAAACATATTGTATGAGATGACAGCAGGGCTTTTTTTCCAAAAATTGGAAAGAGGCCTTAGCCTTTCATTTTGGGAAATTCAAGCATGATTTTGGCTCAATTGGGAAATTAGACAGACTTCAATGTACATCAATAAAACAATGGCAGTGTACGTATATACAGTATATAGAAGGGGCAGCAATTTAATTAACAACTGAAACAGATTCAACATTCAAACTTTAACTGTTTAAACTTTGGCCAAATATCTCACGGAATTTGCACATATAGGCTTAGAGCCCTTTTTAACACTACTGTTAAAAACCGAGC
This sequence comes from Tridacna crocea, assembly GCA_943736015.1. NCBI lineage: Eukaryota > Metazoa > Mollusca > Bivalvia > Cardiida > Cardiidae > Tridacna > Tridacna crocea. Next base: position 30,740,704 of record OX031070.1, read on the forward strand.
TTGAATGTGTTAAGAAAACCTTTTTTGGTCACCTGTAAGTTTTTACCAAAGACAATTATATAACATGTCAATGGATTTAATATTGAATGATGCTTACAAAAAATTAATTCCTTCGATTAATAACCCATTACCACACAATCCCTAGTTTTGACACCCCTGAGAAAAAAACCTTTAGAAAACATTGTGGGAAAAGGAGAAAATGCTGGTTACCAGCATTTTCTCCTTTTCCAACAATGTTTTCTACCCTTCACAAAACAAATTTTAAATTTCTAGTCAGTTTCTACTCAAAATACAAGGAAAAAAAGCCCTGGACAGCCATAGCATCGCTAACCTAATTCTTAAAAAGACTATGTGTTAGATATACAAAAAAGGCACACACACGACAACTCAGTGTTGCAGTTACAATTTCAGGGCCAAAGGGGTGAAGTGATTACTCATCTATACACTTCTGTTTTTACAGATGTCATACAGGTCACATTGATGTTTAGAAAGCTTAGAAAATACCCAAAATTGGCATTCAAAACTTCCCAAAAGTATCATCCCGCCTCGGTGGTTCAAAGCATGTCAGACTCGTGACCTGGTGAACTCATGACATGTTCGATACCCGGTTGAGCCAAACTTCTTTCTGGCATATTTTTGCCTCTCACCTCTACTGACACATGTGAGAAAAGTAGTCGTTGGCTTTGGTGTGTTAGCACTGGTGTGAGAAAGCCAGGAAACATATGCGAGTCACCAACTGCCATATGACCTTAGCTGTTAAAGTGGAGTTAAACCCCAATACAACGAACCAACCAATCCCAAAAGTATTGGGTATGATATGCTTTATACTACTTTAATCAATTCACCACTAACTAAACATGTAACAAACTTGTATGCAGGATGTGCAGGATGTGCAGTACCATGAAAAATCATTATCAGCCTAGTTTTGTTGGTTTTTACTGTGTGTGAAAAAACACTTTATCCCACCCACAATCATCTCCAGTAGACAACTGGAAATGGAGAAACATCATCACGAATAAACTGGCAGTAAAATATAAAATACCCTGATACACATTCAGATTACGGGGATAAGTTTGAAATTTATGCTGAATTGCAAAGGAATGCAAATTTACCGTGGAAATACAAGTATTTTTGAAATTTATTGTCCGAAATTTTCAATATGCCGTCCAGGAAGAAGCGTCTGCAAAAGGCCCGCTTTTTCTTAGGCGCTTGTCATCGTGAATTTTACAGTCGTCAATAAGCGTCTCAGTAAGAATGATTTGATAAATATATCTTTAAAATCTATTATTTTACAGTTTTCACTTAAAATAGGTTCCGAAATGACCATTTCTTTCATGAAAATGGCTGTTTTGAAAATAAAATTGAAAAAAAAGAGAGAAAAAAAGCCGTAGTGTGCTAAAAAAGAATTACGGACGTTTCGTGCCATAATCCTTTCGCACCAGGCACTTCGTACCACAACTTAAACCATTTCCTACTACAATACTATTTCGTACAATAATCTTACCACTTCTTACCATAGTCTTAGTATTCCATACCATTTTTTGGTACCTATTATAAAATATTGACAAAGGAAAACTTTCGACATGACATTATTAAAGAAGAAAAAGAAGTGACTGCATACCTCTAATAAAACGCCCTCGTGTTTTACAAGTGTAACACATTAAAAACAGTGACCCGTTTTATAAACTTAGATGCCAAATGTGCCCATTGATTCTGAGGCATTTATAGCGTTTTTAACGCCTAGCTCGATGTATATGAGGAGGTATCTATATGTATTTTAACAGAGAGAGGGCAACCCTTTAAACAGTCACTGTAATCGAGACAACAATCATTTGAAGCTCAGCTCACTTATGCCATTTTATATGTTATAACTTTATTCTACATCATTCTTTTAAATAATTAACAAGATAACATTTAACATAATATACTTACACAAATCAGTGCCTCGAATAGAAATAAGCATTCGAAGCCATCTTCTGTAAGACCGTCAACAAACAAAACGACGGGTGTTATGGTATAAAACACGCTCACTAAGACACCAAAACACGTACAAAACACCAGTATTTATTCTAAAAATACCGGTGTTTTAGTATGTAATACCCTAAAAACACGTGTCGTGTTTCTCAAAATTTACAGTGTACGTGTACATTACGGATGGTTACGATTAATCTAGTCCTTTACGTGTAAATTATGACATGTTATCGTTTTGTTACGAATAGTCAACAGTAAGTTAGGGGTATTTACGAGTCCTGATTTTTTTGTGCGAAAAAAAGGTCCAACTCTCTGTGTATCATCATTCAACAGCTGACATGGACAGCGAGACAACATGGCATACGAAAGACACAGATTGCAATTATATCAAAACTTTAGTCAGTTGCTCCTTCAACGATAGCAGAACGGGAAGATGCCCATCAGCAAGTAGATATTCCTAGGCAGAGGAGACGTTCAGCACGCAGAAGTTTTGGTGCAGGATCTGGCCGACACGCAGGACCCTCTTTGGATGCAGCAGCGGTAGTTCAGTGGAAGGCAGGCAATCTTCTATCTCAGCGGGCTCTAACTGTGGCAGTGGTGGTTCGAAGGCATGTGAACGCGTCCGCTTTTTTTCTGAAGGCTGCATTTTGGCTTGTAGATAGTGTGTATCGAAGAAATCAGGCCTCTGTGACGTCTTGATAACAACTGAAAGCGGCTGGTGATGATGAATTTGTAGGATTAAGGTCCCTCTGTGCTCTAGGCATATTTGTTATGGACCATTTAAGAGAAAGAATCGGATACAAGGAAATCCGGGTACAAGCCCCGAGCTCTTCGAATAGACCTCCTTGATTCTTTAACGTGCCCGGTGTAAAGCACAGATACACGCGAGGCTATCTCTGGGTTCCAAACCAGTTCACCTCTAGTTTGGTTTGAAATACAAGGTGTCTCAGAAAGGTTCTGGTTAGGCAGGGTATCGAACCTCGGGATTGATAGTTAAGCGCTTTACCACTGCACTATCGGTCCGCCCACAACTGAAACGGACTTCAATTGTGCACGCTTTTAAACCATTTCTAAATCGTAACGTATACGTATATATTCGTAAAGTACTCGTATATATCCATAAGTTGCTCGTATTTAAGTCTTATCAGTCCGTAAAGCAATCGTACTGAACGAAATTGAAATCGGTAACGTCACTTAAGCACTCGTAATATTCCGTAAAGGAATCGTTAACTATAACCGTAGCAAATCGTAAAAAAAAATGTTTAAGAGACATTTATGGATTATTGCGAGTAGTTTACGGAGGGTTACAACCGGTTTATGATGTTTACGGATTGTTACAAGTTATTTACGAGTTAATTACGGAAAATGGTATCCTTGGACATTCGTAAGAAATTTTTGACATGTCAAAATTTTTGTCTCTACTTTCACTGACCCTCACGAGTGTCTGCGAGTTGTGAAGAGTAATTAACGGATGCGAAGGAGTTATTTAAGTACGCTTGCGATTAACTGCGAGTTAGCAATCCGTAAGAACTCGTAAGAAAAATCCGTAAGCGTGAAGGTGGTATTAGTGGTTTTTGAAGACACAATTAAGATATTAAACCTTTAGCTTTTAGCCTTTACTATTTAAACCGTATAACAGGTATAGAGAGCACAGTGGGAGAAGGAGAAATGATGGTTACCATCAGCCTTCTGTTTCTTTTTTTTCCCCATCGTGATATCTAGCCACTGAGAGAAAAGTATTGTCTTATCTAATTAACGTTCATTGAATTTTTGGTAATTTTCTATGTCGTATGATAGGTATTTAAATTAAGTGTTTATTATTAAAGGTGGCCCTTCAGAGTTTGGGACGAAAATTTTACAAAAATACAAAAATATCATCCTTATACTCCCAAAGCCTTATAATTGTCATTCATAAAACCCCAGTAGTCGAAAACCACCCGACAACAAGAGAAATTAGAGATTTACTACTGCCCAGGTCGACATCGACGGGAAACATGTTCTATTTTTACATGAGCAACTGGCACATATACATACCTGAAATACACAGACGAAGCTTCAAACATAGTGTCTGAGGAAGATATAAACTTTTTTTTTTGGGTAATTTTATGATTCTTAATTATTGATGATTTGTATTATTTTTTCATATAAATTTCAGTGATAGATCTATATATATTGTTTGATTTTGTGTGATGTGAATATTCTAAATACCCACCTTTAAGCGCTTGCAAGCGGTAAATCTGACTATTCAGTTTATTGTGGGACGATAAAAATATTGTGGTTACTATGTATGTTATGTATTATAGGCCGGTGGCCTAATTTATAGAATCAAGAAATCTGAATCTCTCTAAAATCTCTCTCTCTCTCTCTGCGATTTCTGTCTGCACTATCCCTATGTCTCTGTCTGTCGTTTGCAAAGAGTTAATTTTCTCTTAACCACACACAAAATATGTATACGTATCCATATTTAAAGCAGTTCTAAAAGTGATTCCAAAATAAGGTTCAAATGATGGAATCCACACAGGATTTTGACAGGATTTTGAAAAACCTGTAAATGGAGAAAATGCTGGTTACCAGCATTTTCTTCTTCTCCCAAAAGTCAAAAGTTCCTTCTACCTTTCTTTGTCTTTCAACTGTTGTTAAAGAGAAATTAAAAAAACCTGCACCACGTGTTAAAAATAATAAAGTCCGTTGAATTTTTGTCTCGTTTCTATGCTCCCGCCATGAAAATGGAAAAATATTTTGTTCTGTTTTGTACGGAATCCTGTTTCCGCCATCCACTTTTCGAACTTCGAGGAACTCGAAAAGTAGAAATTAGGCACACTAACTTCCACTTTTCTAGCAAAAAAGTTACCTCGAAAAGTCAAAAAGTTGAAATTTTTGACCTGACAATTGTTATAAAACTTTCCACTTTTCGACGTCACGTTTGCCTAGAAAAGTAGAAATTAGAAAGCATTAACTTCCACTTTCGCCTTAAAATGCTAGGTCGAAAATTAGAAAAGTGGAAGTTTTTCACATGACAATTTTCAATAAAACCTCCACTTTTCGACCTAGAAAAGACAAAGTCGAAAAGTTGAAAAGTCGAAAAATGGAAGTTAGCCGATTAAAACTTCCACTTTTCTAGTTAAGACTAATTTTTCGCAGGATAAATTGGTCGCGTTATTATTTTAAATGTACACCGGACAAAGAAAGATGGCGGGAGCGAATGGTAGAGGTTAAATGTACACCGAATAAGTCTGATGTCAGCCATAATACGGCAACTCCCTGATTTTCATTTTAAACCCACCCTTATCGCTACGTCCTTCAGGCTTTAACGGTGTACACATTTTTAGATGTATTGAAATCATGTGGCCTGCAACACGCGAAAAGGGGCATACGGACATTTGCGTAAAGTGTCGCTTCGCATCAGTCCTCGCATTTCGGCACTTTCCGTTTTATGTAATTTTCAATTTAGCGCAAGACTACTGTGGCACAAAATCTAATGTGGTCTTACAGTGCCGTGTCGGATCAGCCTGTACGATCTGCGCAGGCTAATCCGAGACGACACATTATGGAAATGTCGGAATGCCCTTTTCTGCAGATTGCAAGCCATATATAGTTGATACTTTGGACACTGATCAGTCTTTAAAGTTTGAAATACCCATTTCACCGAAAAATATTCCCTAAAGATTGAGTTGCGATCTCAAAATGTGGCTTGATCGCCGCTGATCGCAAGTAATCGGCGGTTGAACACGCCTTGGTCTTCTGTAGTCGCACAAGGTCGAGGGAAAGTATTTCCCCCCCAAAAAAAAAAGATCGAAACTAGATTTTTGACATATCAAAAAACTAAGCTGCGACCAGTGCGATCTAGAAAATCGCAGATAGATTGCCGAAAGATCATCCGTTAAACCATTTTTAAGGGATCTTATCCAACTCGGATTTACTTCGAGAAAACCTGCTATAGGCGAAAAGTTTCAACATGGCACAATTCCTGCAGTCTGACCAGATCGAGATGGTCCCTTTTCATGTGACGGGTTGCATATCATGAAATGATACTACTAGACATTACTCTACCGAAATACCAACGCGGCATATTCGGGGAGGTCATATTGATTTTAATGTAACAATGGGGAAAATATCGAGTTCCGAGGACAGAAATCCGTAATCGAGTTCCGAGGACATAAATCCATAATCGACTCCGATCAGCATCATAGATAGGCCTACATCGACATTTTTATTAACCTTGCAAAGATTATGAAGGATCCCGGTGCCCACGCCAAGCCAGTGTTCGAAACAGCGACCCAGATCTTAACAAGGCACACATTTTAACCCATTACCACTTGATTCCTGTTTTTGACACCTTTGCAAAATATTATTTAGGAAAACATTGTTAGAAAAGGAGAACTAACTTTTTACAAACTATTTCTCTCACAATATTGTCCACTCAATATTACACTTAGATTTCAATGCACACTTTGAAATGTCGTCTTCAGTTTCTTTAAATTCGGACAGTCTTTTATTTTTTGTCATCTCGTAATGGGTTAAACGTGGTTTGAAAATGTCAAATTGGGCGCACGCTTGATGCGCAGTTCCTGACTAGATTTGTGTAACTATAAACTCAGCCCATAGGCGGTATCGGATAAAGATAGACGTCAGACTTAAACAGTGCACATGTATACTTATTCGGTGGAGGTTTAACTTTCACCGGGCCCAAATACGAAGGTTCGGTGACACAGGAATTTTTACCACTACACCGGCTCCAACATTTTTCGGTGCTGATACACAAACATCCCGTGATAATCAGTCCTAACTAGAAAAGTGGAAGTTTATGCGCTAACTTCTACTTCTCGACTTTTCGACTTTTCAACTTTTCAACTTTTCGACTTTGTCTTTTCTAGGTCGAAAAGTGGAAGTTTTATTGACAATTGTCATGGGAAAAACTTCCACTTTCTACTTTTCGACCTAACATTTTAAGGCGAAAAGTGGAAGTTAGTGAGTCCTAATTTCTACTTTTCTAGACAAACGTGAGGTCGAAAAGTGGAAAGTTTTATGACAATTGTCAGGTCAAAAACTTCAACTTTTCGACTTTTCGAGGTAACTTTTTTGCCAGAAAAGTGGAAGTTACTGTGCCTAATTTCTACCTTTCGAGTTCCTCGTAGGTCGAAAAGTGGACGGCGGAAACAGGATTCCATAGTTTTGTTAATTTAGGTTTTAGGTACCAACTGGTCGTTTACTTTTTGACATTAATTCATCAAATTGCATAGTTACTAACCTTAAAGTTGTGTAAATCCACGGTTAAATGAAATATTACGATGTCTATCAGAGTGACATCATCAACTTTATCCACCAAACTGCACCAAGATCTCAGCGACGTCATTTTTCAGTGACGTCATTGAATTGGGGCACACAGAGAGGAAATCCATAGTTAAACTGCGCAGTATGATAGTTTTGTTGTAAGTACGGAATCCTGTTTCCGCCATCCACTTTTCCACCTACGAGGAACTCGAAAAGTGGAAATTAGGCTCTCTAACTTCCACTTTTCTAGCAAAAAAGTTACCTTTTCGACCTCACGTTTGTCTAGAAAAGTAGAAATTAGGACGCGCTAACTTCCACTTTTCGCCTTAAAATGCTAGGTCGAAAAGTAGAAAAGTGGAAGTTTTTCACATGACAATTGTCAAAAAAACTTCCACTTTTCGACCTAAAAAAGACAGGGTCGAAAAGTCGAAAAGTTGAAAAGTCGAAAAGTTGAAAAGTGGAAGTTAGACTTAAAACTTCCACTTTTCTAGTTAGGACTGGTTATCACGGGATGTTTGTTTATCAGCACCGAATAGTGTTGGAGCCGGTGTAGGGGTAAAAATTCCTGTGTCACCTATTTTGTCCCGGTGAAGGCTAAACATCTACCGAATAAGTATACATGCTCACTGTTTAAATCGGACGTCTATCTTTATCCGATACCGCCTATGGGCTGAGTTTATAGTAACACAAATCTAGTCAGGAACTGCGCGTTAAGCGTGCGCCCAATTTGACATTTTCAAACTACGTTCAACCCATTACGAGATGACAAGAAATAAAAGACTGTCCAAATTTAAAGAAACTGCAGACGACATTTCAAAGTGTGTTTTGAAATCTAAGTGTAATATTGAGTAGACAACAATATGAGAGAAATAGTTTGTAAAAAGCTATTTCTCCTTTTCGAATCATGTTTTCCGAAATAATATTTTGCAAAGGTGTCAAAAACAGGAATCAAGTGGTAATGGTTTAAAATGTATGACTTGTTAACATCTGGGTCGCTGGTTCGAACACTGGCTTGGCGTGGGCACCGGGATCCTTCATCATCTTTCCAAGGTTAATAAAAATGTCGATGTAGGCCTATCTATGATGCTGATCGGAGTCGATTATGAATTTATGTTCTCCGAACTAGATTACGGATTTCTGTCCTCGGAACTCGATATTTCCCCCATTGTTACATTAACACCAATATGACCTCCCCGAATCTGCCGCGTTGGTATTTCGGTAGAGTAATGTCTAGTAGTATCATTTCATGATATGCAACTCGTCGCATGAAAAGGGACCATCTCGATCTGGTCAGATTGCAGGAATTGTGCAGGCTAACCATGTTGAAAATTTTCGCCTATATCAGGTTTTCTCAAAGTAAATCTGAATTGGATAAGATCCCCTTAAAAAAATGGTTTAACGGACGATTTTTCGGCAATCTATCTGTGATTTTCCAGATCGCACAGGTCGCAGCTTAGTTTTTTGACATGTCAAAAACCTAGTTTCGATATATTTTTTGGGAATACTCTCCCTCGACCTTGTGCGACTACAGAAGACCAAGGTGCGTTCAACCGCCGATTACTTGCGATCAGCGGCGATCAAGCCACATTTTGAGATCGCAACTCAATCTTCAGGAAAGATATTTCGGTGAAATGGGTCCATTAAACTTTAAAGACTAATCAGTGTCCAAAGTATCAACTATATATGGCTTGCAATACGCGAAAAAGGGCATTCCGACATTTCAATAATATGTCGTCTCGGATCAGCCTGCGCAGATCGCACAGGCTGATCCGACACGGCACTTTAAGACCACATTAGATTTTGTGCCACAGTAGTCTTGCGCTAAATTGAAAATTACATAAAACGGAAAGTGTCGAACTGCGCGGCCTTATACGAAACGACACTTTAAGCAAATGTCCGAATGCCCCTTTTCGCGTGTTGCAGGCCACATGATTTCAATACATCTAATAATGTGTACACCGTTAAAGTCTGTTCCCTGAAGGACGTAGCAATGCGATAAGGGCGGGTTTAAAATGAAAACTAGGGAGTTGCCGTATTATGGCTGACATCAGACTTATTCGGTGTACATTTAACCTCTACCATTCGCTCCCGCCATCTTCCTTTGACCGGTGTACATTTAAAATAATAACGGGGCCAAGTTATCCTGCGAAAAATTAGTCCTAACTAGAAAAGTGGAAGTTTGAATCGGCTAACTTCCACTTCTCGACTTTTCGACTTTTCAACTTTTCGACTTTTCTACTTTTCAACTTTTCGACTTTGTCTTTTCTAGGTCGAAAAGTGGAAGTTTTATTGACAATTGTCATGGGAAAAACTTCCACTTTTCTACTTTTCGACCTAGCATTTTAAGACGAAAAGTGGAAGTTAGTGAGTCCTAATTTCTACTTTTCTAGACAAACATGAGGTCGAAAAGTGGAAAGTTTTATGACAATTGTCAGGTCAAAAACTTCAACTTTTCGACTTTTCGAGGTAACTTTTTTGCCAGAAAAGTGGAAGTTAGTGAGCCTAATTTCTACCTTTCGAGTTCCTCGTAGGTCGAAAAGTGGATGGCGGAAACAGGATTCCGTATGTAAGGGCAGGTGTGACATGATTCGCCAAAGTCGTGAACAAGTTTCGAAAGTCCCTGCCACCTGACCGTATAACCAATATTGTCAGCAGTGCATGTAAACGCAAGGTCAATCATCTAACTTGGCCAATGTGTTTTACGCCGCTTTCAGTATTGTTTCATTTATATTTTGGAGACATCTTACAGCAAGTACTGGTATGGGTTGTAAGTAAGCAAGCAAAAGGCCCGTTTTCGTATATGGCAAACAGAAAGTTGACACAAAGACAAAAGTGGCAGCATAGATGGAAATCAGACTGCGCCATCCGCATTTCGAGTTTCGGTGGGTTGTATTTTAAGCTAAGAAAGGAGATCGATTTATTTCAGGCATAATCTGTGAAAGGGTTTTGAATGCACCTTTGCAGTGCACTATACAACACAATTTTTCGCCTGAGATGAACCTATTGTACAGAAGTTGGAGTAGAATGTGCATTCTAGGTACAAAGCCTGAGGCCTACCATTTTTCAGGAAGGGAACTGATGCAACAAATTCTGAAGAAAGAATACTTTTCTGCTTAAAACTACGCTAATTGTTACGATTCATTTAGCCATGGCCAGCTAGCATATCAAGCATACAATGGGTATTTTAAAGGAGTGTCCTTTGGCAAGACGCTTCAAAGGCCCCAGCCTGGTATACTGGTGAAACCCAAGTAAACATGAATATGTGAGTTCGCCGTGATATGACTGAAATAATGTTGAAAACGGCGTTAAACACCATTCAAACAAACAATATAACCTATGCACCTATGTCAATTACAGGCAAAGCCCTTATTTACCTCGGAAAAAGCAGCAATATAAGGCAAAGATGGTGGAGACGTTTTTTATGTTGTTAAAGTCTGTGAAAAAACCAAACCCTTTACAAATCCCGGTTTTCCCTTAAAAAAAAAATATCTAGAAGCTGTTTACAAAGACTCTCGCGAGATACATGTATCAGTTTTTCTCACGCTGTTCAAATCAAGAACAAGGATTAACAAATTTATTACGACATATAACGTTATGTACAGAATTCCGTATATATTCGAAGAATTTGACATGCAAAAACATTGAATGGTCCTATAACGTGTAAAAAGTTAAAACCCCTTTTTACAGGCCATAGTTCAAATTATATGTGGTGCTGAAGGAATTTGCAAAGTATTTAATGCGTTATTTAATGAATTCATTATCAGCAGATATACCCATTATCTCTAACTAAAGAAAAGTAATTACTTGATTTTCACAAAGAACTCACTCTATTTACAAACAAATTAACTTTTCGCCGCAAGACTTTTGATGTCTTAAGTAAGAAGCGTTCACAGACGGCAGATTTAATGTTGACATTTGTCTAAAAGGTTATAAAATATTGCGGGAAAGAAAAAGAAGGCTTTATATATAGAAAACAGCATTTTCTCCTTTTCTCCCTATATTTTCTAAAGCTTTTTTTTTTCTCTGGGAGTCGTTAATACTTTGGAGTGCGCGATAAAGTTAAAAGCATTAGAAATAAACAAATACTGTTAAAACGTGGCTGGCTTGAGGAGATTTGTCTTTGAAAGAGGGAAAACTTCGTTTGAAAAAGAGAAATTGTCGGTTCTCTCCTTTTCTCTCTGTATTCTCAAAATCCCTCTTCACGGGAGTCGTTGAAACAATTTCTGTTTAGTCAATGAAAGAGGTGCAGGATAGTAAGTATTTTTTTTTTGATCGATTATGACCTTTGTGAAACCTTTATAAATTTCAAGCTATTATAAATAATGTAATTAAGCCTCTTCCTGCTATTTATTCGCCGAATCATGACCTTAGTTTACCTATTTGTGTCTCCGGATTTCAAAAACACACTAGCACTGTACTGCCTTTTCCTGGGCAATATCTCGGTAGCCTTCGCGAATGTTTCTATATATGTCATCAAAATGTGTGTGTGTGGGGGGGCGGTGTCTTTCTTTCTTTCGTTCTTTCGTTCTTTCTTTCTCTGTCTAGAGAGAGAGAGAGAGAGAAAGAGAGTTAGAGAGCATTAGGAAGGATAAATATTCCCCGCTGGAATATAAAGAAAGTTGAACTCTTTGACTTTCAGTCAGCTCTCTGTCAGAAGTTCTCAGAACTTGTCTGCACGCAACAATGTTTCTAAGGCCATTACTGAACGATCCTTTGTTGTTGTTTTATTTTTTCTTCTGGAAAACTTCTTACAGAAACGTCTTGGAAAAAGGAGAAAATGCTTGTGACTTTCCTGTGATAAAAAGGTGAACTCCTCGACATTCAGTATTCGATTTTTAGTTTTTATTTAGAGCTTGGCTGCACGCAACGGGTTTTTCAAAAGACATTAACATAGGCTCGTAAGCTTTTCTTAAATCTTCAGAGAGAAACATTCGAAAAACATTGTGGAAAAAGGAGAAAATGCTGGTCACCAGCATTTTCTCCTTTTTCCACAATGTTTTCCTCCACTCTATAGACCCATCTCATAACTTTCGCCTCATACGATATGCCGATTGCAAATGCACTGAATATGGACAGGTCTACAAAACTTTAAATTTGTATTCCTATAAAGGGTGAAATCATTACCACTCAAATGCGAGTTGTAATGTCCCTTGAGTGGACAACTTTAGAGAAGATTTTACAGAAAAAGAGGAATTGCACGTAAGAAAAAAAAAAAGATCTTTGCCTTTGTGAAGAATGTTTTCTTAACCCTTTGCCTAATAAGGACAATTCACTGACCTTTTGCGGACTGTGTAGATCAAGATCAGAAAACACAGAACGTGCAGTCTGATCCTTGATCTTCACTGTCCGATACAAAGATATTTTTCACGCACACACACACACACACCACACACACACACATGATTTTAAAGTAGCATTTGTAGGTTTTTTTACTGTCGGCTTAAAAGTTCTTTATAACTTATTTAGCAAGTTAAGGGTTAATCTGTAAATAGGAATTCTTCGTTCCTTTCTAAGACTTTTTCCGTGTACTGATGTTCTGTGAATAGTCTGCACTGGATTGAAATGTAAGCAATTTATCCCGTTCGAGGAAGAAACGCTCTTGAAAATATTGTGGGAAAAATGAAGAAGGTTTAGGTAATAATAACCAGCATTTACTCCTGTTCCCATGACGTTTTCTATCACATGAAAGATAAATGTAATATATACGGAAAAGATTTTACGCTTTACCACTCAACCCGCGAGTTTTAACAATCCTAAGGAAAAATGTTCTTGAAAAAAAAATGTGGGAAAAGGAGACAATACTGGTCATCAGTATTTTCCCCTTCTCCTAGATGTTTTTTCACAATGTTCTTTCACACACACTCACACACACACACCCACACCCAGACACACCCTACACACTCACACACACACACAAATCAAGAGAGTCATATTTAGTGTTCTGTCTGCATGTACTTTCAGTTCAGACATGTCTGAGATTGCGTTGTTTTGAAGATTAATCTTTGTCTGTCAAGGCTTTAAGTGTAAATAGTTAATTTGGAACATCGCTCTGGTAAAAAGGGTGTTGAATGCATCTGTATACTGCATTGCACTCAGCAAGTTCTCACATTATCATGGTCTATAAAATCCAGTATGTCTCACAACCAACCAAATCATGGGGAAAAATGGTCCTTTTACGTGCAGATACTGCGTCGTTAAAGAGTTGTGAATTATTCATACACGCAACGAGTCACTTTCTCTTAATTCTTCTGACATGACTTAACCCATTACCACACAATCCCTACTTTTGACGATCCTGAGGAAGAGGCCTTTGGAAAAAGGAGAAAATGCTGGTAACCAGCATTCTCGACTTTTCCCACGATTTTTTTTTACCCCTCACATAAAAAATTCAAATTTTCAGTCACTTGTATTTTTTCGTCTGCAAATGTTTCCACGTTGGACAAACCTAAAATTTTGTCGTTTGGTAATGAGTTAAAGGAACAATACAAACATGTAACAAATGGTGCTAACGGAAGGTTCGACCTGTCTGCTATGGCACATCACCCATCCACTAATACCTGGGAAAAGTCGGGCTTATACCGAAGCTATTAGCCTATTACCAAAGCACATAGAGCTGTTTTAATGAATGGCCTTTGCATAGGTTACATGCTTACTGATCATAGCTGAATGAATAGCACTAGGTAGCATTTTGTTGAGTAAATATTTATTTCCCTTTGAAATCCAAAGTAAACCGTTGTTGTTTTGAAAATTTAGTCCACTTCAGTACCCAGAATGCCCAAATTAGAGAGATGTATATTTGTAGAATGCCATCCATCGGGAGATAATGCCATACTTGGCGCTATAAAAGTAAAGATAGCGGACTTGTAATTCAGAGATGCCGGGTTACATGCTTACCATGAAGTTTTTTTTTTTTCATATGAATGTCCTTCAGCAAAGCACTTGCGAAGCCTAAGAAATGCATGGACGCCTGATATCTTACCGTGATATGGCTGAAATACATTGCTAAAATCGTTATAATAAAATACCACTAAAACAAACAAAATTCAAATATAGTCCATGCATAAATGGAATAAGAAATATACATTCACGTAATAAGGTAATTTCTCTTAATTTTTCCTGTCATTGACGACCGATACAATAGAAACACGAAACGTTCAGGCCGAGGTACCCATTAGCTTTTATTGCGACCTTTAGCCGTCAGAGAAATGGCGACTGCGTGGAGTTTCCTGTTATCTATAATTATTCTGTTACACGTACTTTCAAGTCGATAGTAAAATCCTAAATGTTATTTCAAAGTTATTTAGGCGGAAAAGGATCTTTTTTATCGTACAGTGTAGATCCAATATCAGACTGCGCGTTCTGTACAGTCTGATCTCGATCAACGCTGTCCGCAAAATGTCTTTGAGCCGCCTTAGCAGCCTAAGGGTAATTCAAATGTCAATTATGATGCTTGTGATAAAGCTGCCTTTATTTATTTTATCTTTAAATTTAAGATAGAATCACCATAATATAAATCTCTCAGCGACTGTTTTCGTCCGACATTGTGAACTGTTGAATTGTTGACCCTTCACTACACTACCACAAGTTTTGATGCCCCTGAGAAAAAAGCCCATTACATAGAGGGAAGAGGAGAAAATGCTGGCAATCAACTGTTTTGGAATGCTTTGAAGTGTGAAGAACAAAATTCCTTATTCCGTTGCAATGTCATTGTTTTCTTTTTAAAAAATACTTATTAGACGAACAGAGCACATGATAGATGTATACTTTACTGGTTCGCTACCCTTGGCGACCAAGTACCAGTATCGGTCAATCTTATGATATTGCGTCGGTGTGTTCATTAGCATATCAAGGCGCCCAGTCATATTGAAAAAGAAGAAATGACATTACAAACAACAAACAAAAATCGAATGTTACCCATGTGTAGCCAAAGTGGAGATAGGAATCGGAAGTTGGACTTTATGACTTTCTTAGGGGTTGTCTCAAAATTGACAACCACCGTCATTATCTATTTTTGAATGAGACCAAATATCTTTCATCTTGCCTGGAAAAACTATTGGTTATAAAAACAAACTCTTTCTCAAGAACAATGCAGAGAGGATTAAAATCAAAGGATTTGATTGCCGTGTAGGCCAAATGAATAAGAAAAAAATATATAGATTCTGATTGTGTTGTTGCAGATGCGGCAACAATATTTTATTTGCATGGGAATTATGCCACTCGACACAATTCAGCCGTAACTTCATCTTATTGCTTATAAACCAAAGGAGTTACAAATAAAAATTCTGCCGGTCTCATTATCATAAACATGGCGGCACCTATGTGAATCCATCAGCAACCAACGGTGACGACAGCCGTCCCGATAAGTCAGCATCCTGGCACCGAAAAATGCCAACGAAATTGATAGACTGATTAAGAAATTAATTTAAGAAAAAGTTTGTCTTTGTCAATGCATTTAAAAAGATTCCCACGAGAAACTGTGACTAATGTTCTTTTCTTTTCCAAGTGGAGTGTTATGATTTTACGAATAGTAAAACGGTGTATTTTTGGCGAAGACATGTACCTTGTCCGTTGATATCAAACTACTGATACAGCCGAGAGACTTGAGGAGTGGATCATCTTACGTTTGCCGAATGTGTATAGAAAGAAATTACGCGAAAACGAGATATTCAATTAATCAATGAAAGAAAAATCCTAAATATCTAAAATAGACACAATTTTCGTCTCAACTGACAGCACAGTACCGGAAGTTTTAGCCTATTTCATCAGAGCTTTAAATTTTCATGATAAAAGTTTGGAGTCTTGGCACGCTTTGTATAATGTTGCCAAACATTTCATAGAAGTTTCGTAGTCACAAGCGATTTTTTTCTCGAAGCTTTTTGCTGCAAATTCCTTATTGATCTGACTGGTGCTAAATTTATTTTCAAGTTCAACGTTTTGAGATGACCAGTAATATGACCACATTTTCTTATTTTGCAATTTTATTAAAAACTGACATATTAAAAGATTATTATGAAAAACAACAGAATAACCAGTTACTCTTCTTGGATAATGTTGATAAATGCACTTTCAGTCGTGTCTCATATTTGGGACCCTAGCCACCAGAGTTATCGACTTAGACAAACGCTCCAATTTTCTGTCATAATGAATGCCATTGGGAAATACGTTTGAATCTATGTTTTCTGCAAGATTATTAAACTTAAAGCACACTTAGGACTGTCTTTTTCAGTTAATAATTCTTTCCTCATTAACTGGCGATGAAGTTCTATGAAACATCTGTCGTGAAGTCCAACATTACATTTCAGGCGGATCCTGGTAGACTTTCCTCCACAATAGGCA
Source organism: Tridacna crocea (assembly GCA_943736015.1). Classification (NCBI taxonomy): domain Eukaryota; kingdom Metazoa; phylum Mollusca; class Bivalvia; order Cardiida; family Cardiidae; genus Tridacna; species Tridacna crocea. Next base: position 30,757,282 of record OX031070.1, read on the forward strand.
CATCTTCTTTGTGTGTTGATTGGCGCTATGTAGTGATCACGGCGGTCACGGCGGACAGCAGCTGGAACTCTGCAGTCAATGTTCAAGACCCTTCCTAACGGCCGGCCCCGCATTGCTCGTTGTGAATACTGCATTAGATAAACTTTGCATGCCTCATGCTTGAAGTGTAAGAGATCAAGGGGTTGCCGTTGAAATTTGTTAGATAGCCTGTACAGTATCCAAGCATTCTGCACCACCATGTCAGGAACCAACGCAAACCGCGCCCAACATCAGTCTGTTTTTAATCCCTATTCTGTACCAGTTTATGTTCTGATCCATGCGATCCACACCGCCCATGCGTGTTGTACTCTGCAATTACTTTTGGCTGCAGTACTTCTACTATTCTTCCTTCCCGTATTGACCAACGCTGAACTCTGTTTGCTGGCATTACTTTGTGACAGTTTGTTCCCATATAGAAAATATTATTATCATGCCATTCTACAACAAAACTTTGACCATATTTATCAAAACGATAATCAAAAGCTCCTCGATCCCTTTTCAACATTTGCCGTGCAGGAGTTAAAGGACACTTTTCTATTCTGTTGGTTCGCAGTCTACCTGTTCCTCCAATGTCAAGTTCTGTTAGTCTATCCAAAAGCTTCAAGCTTGTGAAAAAACTGTCAAAGTAGAACCGGTATGGAACCTAGGGAAGCTCCGATATCAGATCAAAGACAATCCCAGTACCCATTGAAAGATCATGCTGGACTGCAGCTGCACCTTGATAGGGTTCGAACTGAATGAGGTAACCCGGCCTTGTTGTAAGCATCGTCAAACAAATACATATATACTATCCCAAAATTTGTCTACTCATGTGCTCAGTGTACCAAATTTGGTAATCGCAAGTACAAATGTAAGGACAAATACCAACTATATAAATTGTAAATATTGCCTATTATCAGAAAGACATCAATCTACATTACAAATGGCTAAATTGGATTACTTTCTTCAACAACATTTATAGAGCATAGAAAAATGCCTACCTTGTTTAAACCATTTTCATCCCACCAAAAATGTGCCCTTTGTTCAACAGTCCAGCCTTGCAAATGCCCAAGAAATGTTTTTCTTTCATCTCTATTGGTCTTGCCTGATACAACAGACTGTTATTTCAGCCACATTACAGAGATAATAGCGACCATAAGCGTCCAAAAATATAGGACGCGGGACATGATTGAGATAACTATGGCAATTTCAGAAATGTTCATCAAGACATTATTCAGTTTCCATTTATACATGTATTTATGTTTATCACAGGGTTTCTTTGTCTTTTATATGATTCACGTTGTCGTTTGATGTCAAACAATTTGTACTGCTGTGCACTGTGCAGGCTGACCTGTGTGGAAATTTGGTTTACTTTGTCCGCGAAAGCTCTTTGATATGTAACGATGTACTTAACTATAATTGATAAAGGACAAATATAGTAGGTGAATATTGCCTTGTTATTCGATTGGACTTTTCTATATGATCCCAGGTCAAGCGACAAACACAGTGGGAAACGGAGAAAAGGCTGGTAACATTTTCTCCTTTTCCGAAAATGTATCTGGTCTTCCTAAGACAAATTCAATCATTAATTTAATTTTGATAAGTATAAAATTTTGTCGTATGGTAAAGAGTTAAACTCTACTTCCTGCAGGCAACGAGAGGGAGAGAGAGACTGACAGACAGACAGGCAGAATCAGAAACATAGAGACAGAGAGACAGAAGAAGAAAATGGTGCCAAACAAGCGTTAATTGTCCATGTTTTACAGTGGCATTTTCAAAGTCCACTGGGTATAAATGTGTTTCTTGGTCTATATAATGATTTAATTAAGTATTTTCATGCTGTGATGCAACCGCCCGAAGCAAAACATTTCTAAAAGTAAATGCAAGGAATAAAACATGCAAAGTAATGTAACGTGCGGCCAGCGCTTTTAACTCTATTAACTCAACAATACAGTATTGAATTTCTTCAAATGAAAAATTGGCGACCTTGTCGTCATGCGCAACAGGAAATAAAGATATCCGAAAGTATACTGGACGATGATCACTCTTATAATTCTACGCTGGAGGAAATAGTTTAATCGTTTAGTAGAACAAAGAATATAGAAGGAACTAAACATGCAAAAAGTAGGATTTATTTTCCTGCATTCATATCAAATATTGAATTATCACTTATGATTTATGGGTAAATATGTTTGTAATGCTAAACCGGAAATATTGATTTCCGAGAGTCTATTGGCCGAACGAAAACCGAAATAAATCCAAGATCGTGTGAATAACTCGGTCGTGATAAAAAAAAATCAAAGGACTGATAGTCCTGAGAGTCGCCTGTAGGGTAATGGGTTAGAAGTTTTCACCTTTTTTGTTGAAATCTATCAAAATCATTCAAGATACAAAATAACTTAACCAAAGTATTATATGCAAGCATATTTCTGAGTTGTCATCCTGAAATTCAAAATATCCGTATTAAAATTTACTTTTAAAAAAATTTGGTGGAAATTAAAATTTAGGCACCAGGACCAGCTTTATTAAGTTCAAAGTTTTTTACTCACAGACAACAACCCTTTACAATTAAAGACCAGATTATCTTCTGGTATAGGATCTAGTGACATACTTTTAGACGAAAAATGCCCTTTTGCAACTCGCTTATAGCTAATCTTAGCAGTCGGACAAAGTTTCGTAAGTATTACACTGAACATAAATGGATTCTACAGCTCTATTACGGTTTCGTCTGATTTGACCTAATGACAACCTTTAGGCTTTTTTTATCCCTAGGTGACCTATATTCAGTTTTGTCAAAGAAATTATTGAGACACACAGCCGGGCAATTTCATGATCATTGGACTGAACCGTAGCCTTTGGAGCACAAACAAATATTTGACTCAGTGATCTACCTGTCCTTTGGAAATAATTTGTTTTTGTTGGTGTCCAGGTTGAAGTTTTGACCAGCAATGGACTCTATGAATGTGGCTGGTACAACACAATAAAATCTATAACCCAACAGCATGATCATCAGCCTTTAATATTTGTCTGCGTTTTAGAACGTCCCAGGGATTATAGTGCTTCCACACCAACCAAAAATTGTCTGCATGTATATTGCTTTGGTGTAAATTAAATGTTTGCTATTCGCTTTATTACCCTTCACAAAAACCCTTCACAAGACTACAAACACTCCAATAAAGAACTTGTTGTTCGAGCGGGTAAACACTGATCTGTTCTGTTATATTTGAATTGTAGCGGAGTAAAAAGTCAATTTCTCAGATTGCTAGTTGTTAGAACTGCGAAGTGTAAATTCAGATTTTGGTATTTACAAAAGCACCTTGCGTTCTAACACCCGCACTAATAAATTGTTGCTTAACCCTTTCCCAAACGACAAACATTTGGACAAGACCAAATTGAAAGCATTTGCAGACAACAATTCAAGTCTTGCTGAAAAGATGATTTCTGTCTATGATAGGGTAGAAAACATCGTGGGAAAAGGAGAAAATGCTAGTTACCAGCATTTTCTCATTTTCCCACAATGTTTTCAAAAGGCTACTATTCCAGACCCGTAAAAACCAGGGATTGTTTGTGAAAGGGTTGATAAATACTGAATCTAAGTTAATCGCTCATTGAAAAAAAAAACAGCAGACTTTAATAAATTTTGCCCTCTTTATGAACGAAAACCAATTAAATATAGTATACTTCAAAGCACTCTCTCTACAAAGGTCAGTGCACGCTGAAAGTAATGGCCGATTCAGCGACTGACTCATAAATATGTAAATTCATAAAGATTTCCGTGGTGCAAATGACGTTTATACGTCACGTGATTACACGATCTATATTTGTCGCAAAGCTACATTCCAGAAAACACTTGCAAAGCGATAACCTGGTTCAGCCTAGAACCGTGTACATTGCATACGCTATGTACGATCTCTGGTGCACCTAGAATATGGCTGTGCTAAAGTCTAGACTAAAAAGCTGGGAAGACGCAACGTGTTAGAATGTCTAGGAAGGCAATGCAACCATTCCATATTGTTATAAATTCGTTAAGAAAAATTAGCCTACTGTTGAGAAAAAAAGCAGTATGTTAACTCGGCATCGCCTTTCTCTGTCCGATCATAGGTTGAGCGTTGAATTGAAATAAGGCTTGCAGTTAGGATTGTAAGAATGTAAGAGTTAGAGTGTACTTCTAATAGGTAATTATCAAACAATTTTCACTGGGTATTGTCCACAAATAGAAGCAGAAAAGACGCTTGCAGTTGAAGATTTCTCAGCGTGTCCGCAGGCTTGTTTAGTTCGCGGCAGCTATTTTTACATTTACGTAATGCGCTATTTTTAGGAGATGATGTCTTACATAGACATCAGGGTAATGTGTACCCTTGCGGACGAAATGATTGTTTCAAAGTTTTGAACCGTTAAACAGCTCAGTCTTTATAGACATAATCATTATCACAAAGGCACAATTGTAAATTATTTACAACAGAAAAAACTGGGTTATTCACCGAATTATTAGAAAACCATTTTATCTCGTAAACCGGAACTTGGGACAGGAAGCAGTACAAGGCCGGAGGTATGCTTACGTCACCCCATAGATCAGGACGATAACAATGAGAGCCTGTTTGCTACGCAAACAGGCGACTAAAAAATAACTTAACCTTTACGCTACTACGCGCGACTCTCTGACCTTTTGCAGACTATGTAGATCAAGATCAGACTATAAAGAAAGTGCCCTCTGATCTTGGGTCTATAGTGTCCGATAAGGAAATGTTTTCTCGAAAAAATAAAGTAAGATATCATCAATCCGTGTTTTAAGATATCATCAATCGGCTTTAAAGTTTCATCGTATTAGCGGGATGAGGGTTAAAAACTGCGCACGTAGCTTCTTTTTCTAAATATTTTAACCGAAAGCAGCTGTCTCTTGCCTTCATCATTTTAATTCTTTACAATAGGACACAATTTTACGCTCGTCAAAATTCGAAGCTAATGCAGCCAACATATTGACCTTGGATTACTTGATGAAACATGATTCAAATAGGACAGAAAACATTGTGGGGAAAGGAGAAATGTTGGTAACCAGCATTTTCTCCCTTTCCCACAATGTTTTCAAGAGGCTTCTACTCCAGGGTATATGCGACAAAAAATTAATTGACGGGTGGAACAACGTTCACTCCCCTGACAAATGCAGATGCAGTTGACTTATACGTCAGCCATAAATGGTATATGCATATATAAAGGCATCGGGATTATAATGCAGAATAGGGCGATGTAGATCAGAGATCAACGTGCACCTTTTGTGCAGTCTGATTTTGATCTACTGGGCCTGCAAAACCAAATAAAATCTTCATTGGGAAAAATGAGAGTCGCCCATTTCAACAGCGGCAAAATGTAAGCGTTAGATTTTATATTTAAATATAATTAGAAGGGAATTATAGGGCAGATTTGTCAATATCAGTTTAGGTAAACTTCAACCCTTTCCCTCCCCCCCCTCCCCGCCCCCTGAAAGAAAATTTGCCGAAGACAATTTTGAAAAGAAAAAAAAAGTAGATAATCACTGTGAATCAAATTATGATCCGTAAATACACGCTAAAACGTGGTAGCAAAATGAGAAATTGTTTCTGTTGATACCTACTATCAATTTGCTTCTTTCACAGTGTTTCTAAAGCCGACTTTTGCAGAGGTGTTTGAATTATATTTATGATGTAAAATCGATAAGTGGTTTTAAAAATAATCCTTACGACATGGTACCACATAATTCACACTTTAAACGTCCCCGACAAAGAAGAATATTTGTAAAAAAAATGTGGGAAAAGGAGAAAATGCTGGTAACCTATTTTTCCTTTTCCCACATTTATTTCTTTTTATACATTTCATGTTTTAGGTTATATTTAATTTTTCGTCTGCTAAGGTTTGAAATTTAGACAAGGTCCAAATGTTCTTGTGTGGTTTATTGATATCATTTTGCTTCCACAAGGAAGTTAGTTTTAAATCACTACCTCCATCAAAAAGACATCGATAAGTACCATTATACAGTTGAACAGCTATTGAAAACCAAGCGATGATAAATTCTTTTGCCCATTTTTTTTCTCTTTTCCATTTTACAAGTTTCCTTCCCTTTTAAGAAAACATGACATGAAACTTATTCAATATGTCGCATGCTATGTTTCGAATTTGCGCAAATTTAATCCTTGACCAAACAGTCCCTGGATTTTACGACCCTGAGGTAGATACCTTTTTTAAAACATTGCGGGAAAAGGAGAAAATACTGGTAACCAGCATTTTCTCCTTTTACCACGATGTTTTCTACCCTGCTGAAAACAATTTTCAATTTTTGAGATACGTTCATTTTGTCGTCTGCAAGTGCTTTCAATTTGTCGTTAGGTAAAGAGTTAAGTCTTTACCACACAAGAAAATCTTAAACTCGCCCAAATTCAAAGCAGTGGCAGATACATGTATCACATTATTGCGTCTCAAACGATAGGATTTGTCTTCGACTGGATAGAAAATATTGTTGGAAAAGGAGAAAATGCTGTTTTAAGGAGAAAATGCTGTATAACAGCATATTTTTCTTTATCCAACAATTTTTCCAAAGCCTTTTTTTCAGGATTGTTAAACCTAAGGATGAGTAAAAGGTTGAATTCTTTTTCGCCTGCAAAGGACTCTATGGCGAAAAAAATGGCAGGGGTAGAGGTTGAGGAGAGGAAAAGGCATGGAGGCTATAAAATATATTTAAACCCCCCACTGATTGTTTTAAAATTTCATGCCCATGTGAGTTGAGCATGATACAAACTTTTATGAGCGTTTCTAAATGAGTTGTATAAACCTCTTACTCTTTATCAGACAGTAAACTTTCCACATGTCCAAATTGAAATCATTCGAAGGCAACAACTTGAGTAAGACAGCAATTAAGGGAGTGGTCTATGAAAAGATGTATTAGCGGGATAATAATGGTAAATAACATTTTTTGTCTTTTCCAACAATGTTTTCAAATACTTCAAATGTTTTCCTCGTCAGATGGTTCATACAAGGAACTGTTTTGGTAAAGCAAAAAGATGCTAGATGTATCAAATGAAAACTTACAGCCAGCCATTTCAAAATTTCTTTTAGCAAAAACATTCTTCGCCTTCACAGGAAATGTGGATCAAGACATGATTGTGAGTTTACCAGGCTCAGTGACTGCATTGAGATGAACGACGTTAAGAAACATTTTTTTCTTCTTTTTCTTTCCCATGAAATAAATACAGGGTAGATACTGAAGATTGGTTTGCTTGGGAGAGAAAATTATATAAAAAGGGTTTATTCCACTTCCGGTATGAACAGAACTGTTACTCTTCAGGCTAATTACAGTTCCAGACTAGTGGAAATACCAATTTTTATATTCTAACTCTTCAACTGAAGGTGTAAACAGTTGTTCCCGCGCACGAGTTACCTAGTTATGTTATATGTTATGTTATGTGTTGCTACTTGGGTGGTTGGGGTACTCCATGTGGAATAACCGCAAAGAAATGTACTGGATTTTGATTTAGTACCTACCCCCAGAAAAAAACTTAAAAGCCTGAAATAGATAGAATATTTGGGGTTTTTTTACGGTGAAAGATCGATATTTGTTTCATTTTGTGAAAATCATCGGTAATATTTCACAAGTGGCTGCCCAATTGTGAAAATAATACCGACGATGCTCACGAGATGAAATGAATTTCGATCTTTACCCGTAATAAAACAAATATTGCCTACTTCTCATTACTTTTTCTAGGTTTTTTTCATCACAATTCACCAAAATTCACAATTCATTGAACAACCCTGTTTTCTCAAGACTCTGGTACAAAGGGGCTCTTGAAAAATTTTGCGGGAAAATGGGAAATGCTGACGATTACCAGTTTCTCCTTTTCCAGCAATGCTTTCTATCCAAAGACAAATTCCACAACATAAAGCCAATCTGTTTCGATCCTTTTACTTTTTTTAAGTTACACCGTTTCTGATTGGCTTAACCAAATGGCTTAGCCAATAAGAAATAATATCACTAAAATTACTATGCAGAATAGTTAGTGAATACGGACCATGGGTACTCGAACTCATTTCGACCAATTTATCGTTCAAAACATCGCACAGTTGAAATCCAAGATCAGACAGCTGCTCCGTTTGACCTCAAATGGAAAAAAAAAAAATGTCCTTTGGCATAGAGGAGGCCTCAGGGTGATAACAATCCAGGATGTAAAAGTGAATAGTCTAATCCTTAATAAAAACTTGAAATTGGTATAGTTTTTTTTTCAAATTAGTTGTTATTCATGCATGGAACGAGAAGGAATATCAGATTAACCCATTACCACACAATCCCTACTTTTGACGACACTGAGAAAGAAGCCTTTAGAAAACCTTGTGGGAAAAAGAGAAAATGCTGGTAACCAGCATTTTCTCCTTTTCCCACAATGTTTTCAACCCTTCACAAAACAAATTTCAAATTTTCAGTCACTTTTATTCTGTCGTCTGCCAATTCTACTTTCTATTTGGACGATACTAAAGTATTGTCGTTTGTAAAGGGTCAACTCTTCCCAACACGACAACATATTAGGCAGGTCCAATTTGGAAGACCTTGCACACCACAAAATTTATATGACACAAACAATGGAATTTGTATCAGATAGTCTAGAAAACATAGTACGAAGAGGAGAAAATGCTGGTTACCAGCATTTTCTCCTGTTCCCACTTTCTTTTCAAAAGGCCAACTTCTAACGGTTGTTAAAACTCGGGATTGTGTGGTAAAAAAATAATTATTGAAAAACACGGGAACCCTTCGACCCCCGCCCGCCCTCTCTCTCTCTCTTTCTCTGTCTCTCTCTGTCTGTCTCTCTCTCTCTCTCTCTTATCCCAGAGCTTTCTCTTTCTTCTTGATTTTCTCACATTTCCATTTGTCCCAGTATTTTATGACATCAGCCTTTAACACAGGTCGTTTCAATAACGTATAATAATGCGATTAAGATCAACTAAGTGAATCATTGAATTTCGAAAAACCCTTTCAGTTGTTTTTTGCATGGACCAAAGACACTTTTGGGGGAAAAAAAGTACAGCGTAATTTACGTAACAAGCAATTAATTTCCGAACTTCCCCCTCCGTTTACTTTTCGAAAGTATTTGAAATTATTCGAAGATTAGTCATATATCATGACGCTATATAAGCGTCTGTCGCAATGCAATAGTTCGGAAGTCTTGAAAGAAAATACCAGCCACTTTATGACACAAATTTTTGTAATAAAATTTCCTTTTAGAAAATCTAAATTTCATATATCTTCTTCTGCTGTATTTATTCAAGAAAGGGCATCTGTACAATGCATAGTCAGGTTTGTAAACCTTTTAACTTGAAGTTTTTTTTTCAGGAATTGTAATGTTTTATCATGATGATGATGATGACGACGACGACGACGACCATGATGATGATGATGATGATGATGATTATTATTATTATTATTATTTGGCACAAGTGTAAGTTGTGGATGTTGTTTTCGCAATACTTTCAATAGTGTATAAATAATAATCAGACAATTAAAATATTTTATTATGTAAATGTGTAACTTTTTTGACAGCCACTGTTTAACCCTCATCCTGCAAAATAACTAAGATGATTTTTTTTTTTTCGAGGGTAAAAACCCAAATATCTATGTATCGGAAAGTGTAGATCCAAGATCAGACTGCACGTTCTGTATCAACATTGTCCGCTAAAGCTAAACGAGGCGCGGTTATCAGCCTATATGATTAAGTCAAACATTACAAATAATTAATCAAATAGCTGACGAGAATATACAGATACAGATACAGATATTTTATTTAGACTTGTACATGTACATCGTCTACCTCACATACAATTACAAAACATAGTAAATCACGTGAATTAAAGTAAGGGAAAAAGGGTTATTTGAGATAAATTCAAACATACAGACATGCAAACAAAAAATCACAGTTGCTAATAGTAACACCTATGACTGTCCGACAGACTGTATGACGAAGTGCACTGACAATAAGAAAGGAATGTGGCATAATTTGGCAAGCGGAAATGAACATTTTAACTTTCTACATTTACAATAGTTTTACTAAATTGAAAAAGGTTTTTGAAAGTAATTCAAACACATAGACTTACAGACAAAAATCACAGCTGCTGACAGTAACACCTATAACTGTCTGACTGACCGTGTGTACTGACTAGAAATTAAGAAAGGAATGTGGCATGAACGGGCAAGCGGATATGAACATTTAACTATCTACATTTACAATCGTTTTATGCAGTAGAAAAAAAGTTTTTTGAAAGTAATTCAAACACACAGACATACAGACAAAAATCACAGCTGTTAACAGTAACACCCATGACTGTCCGACTGACTGTATGACGAAGTGCACTGACTAGCCAATAAAAAAGGGAATTGGCATGTTCGGACAAGCGGAATTGAACATTTAACTTTCTACATTTACAATAGTTTTACTAAGTGAGAAAAACGTTATTTGAAATTAATTCAAACACACAGACATACAGACAAAAATCACAGCTGCTGACAATAACACCCATAACTGTCTGACTGACTGTATGACAAAGTGCACTGACTAGACAATAAGAAAGGAATGTGGTGTGATCGGGCAAAGGGAAATGAACATTAACTTTCTACATTTACAATAGTTTTTTCTAATCGAAAGAGCTTCCTTAACAAATAATGACAAATGTATTAGTTCTTTGCGATTGGTACTCGTTAAAAGTGAAACAAATTTATACATTGATGGTCGGATATAGTAGTACCTTTTCAAAAACTTTCATCTGACTTCGTTAAAGCAAGGGCATATACAAACAAAATGATATTCGTCTTCGATATCCGAAGTATTACAAAAAGGACAAACTCTTTGGTCACGCGGGGTTCTATTATTCTTGTATCTCCCTAATTTTATCATTAATGGATGAGCTGATAGTCTTAATCTTACAATGTAAAAACGTAGACTTTTAGGAAGTAGATTTAAATAGTCTTCATACTGAAATGTAGATTTTAAATTTCTATATAAGATAAGAACGGGACTATTCATGTATGATACCACTGTTGAATAAAACAATCAATCAACTTTTCTTCAAACTGACCAATAAACGTTTTCGCGTTAAGTCGGCTTGTATTTTCAAAAACGTATGAAAACCCATGGTTATCAAGGAGATACTTTACGTCTGTAACCCAATTCTTATGACTTTTATCGCTATTTGTCTTAAGCTGCTTATAAACTGTACATAAAATTATATTGTCTGTGTTATCTACATTAAGCCAGTATTTTATTATCTTAACATATCTATTTACGAAAAGGGGATATCTGCCAAGCTCTCCATATACTGATGCTGAACATGAATTAACAGGCACTCTTAATATTTTTTTTACAAAACTTTAGGTGAATAGGTTCTTATTCTTTTGATTTCGTAAATCCCCAAACTTCAGCACCATAGTTGAGAACAGGTGCGACGAAAGCATCAAATAATTGTAATACAATATAAGGTTTCAGGTCAAATTCCTTAGTTTTATAGAGTAACAGATTCATAGATTTTAATGCTTTACCTGTTATATACTCTTTCTTTAAATTAAAGTTTCCTGTGTAATTAAATACTGTACCTAAATAATTAAAATCGTTTAATACTTCTATATTCTGGCCATTATAAGTCCAATTTTCATCTGGAAGTAAACCTCCTCGTTTTCTAAAAACCATAATTTTTGTTTTTTTTGACATTTACGTTAATACCCCACTTACTGCAATAACTATTTAGTGTATCAAGCTGGCTCTGTACATCAGAGGGCGATTTATTTATAATGGCCATGTCATCTGCAAACAAAAGCAAAATTAATAAGATGTCTTCAATGATAAGTCCAGAATTTACATCATGTTGCAGGAACAGTTCTAAGTCTTCTATAAAAAGTGAAAACAATAAAGGGGACATAACTTCGCCCTGACGAAGACCTACAGCATAGGAGAAATAATCAGAATATGAAGAACAAGACTTAACACAAGACTTAACTTTTTGATACATGTCTCTTAAAATATTTAAAATTTTACCTTGTATACCCGTTTTATATAATTTCAACCATAGTACATTTCTATTTATAGTGTCAAAACACTTCATTAAGTCAACAAATGTAACATAAAGCCTTCTGTTGTCATTTAAATAATTTTATACTAATCCTGTAAGAATGAAAATAGCATCAATTGTTGACCGCCCCTTTCTAAAGCCAAACTGTGCATCAGATATTATATTATTTTCGTTACAGAATGATTCTATCCTTGAATTAATAATTGAAGTGAAAATTTTTGACATGCAGCTAACCAGTGCGACACCATGATAATCATTCACATTATCTCTATCTCCCTTTTTATGAATGGGAATGATCACTCCATCCATCCATTTATCCGAGAAACACCCAGAAGTTAAAATACTATTAAAAATGTCACACAAGTGGACCGATAATATATCAGAACATTCAATGAAATATTCATTCATTAAACAGTCACTACCTACAGCTTTGTTACGTTTTAGATTCTTAATCGCCCTACCAATTTCATTTAAATCTATAGGCCGATCTAATTCTGGAAATACCGTATTACATTCATTGTTGTTTTCATAATTTTTTCAAAATTCTTCCAATTCATCATTTTCAAAATTATTACCGAAATTGCTGAAGTTTGAGAAATATTCTTTAAAGAACTCAAGTGAAATATTATGTGAACTATTACTACCATTTGAACCATTAAAATATTTCCAAAATTCCCTTGGTTTACTTTTTTTTAGCTTTTCAATATCCTTCATCTTTTGCTTATACAAAACATTTTTCTTTTTCCTTATTATTGTTTTATATGCATTTTTACTTTCTAATAAATTCAACCTATTTATTTCACATTTATTTTCGTTGAAAACGCGAACTGACTCTAGATTACGGAATCCTGTTTCCGCCATCCACTTTTCGACCTACGAGGAACTCGAAAAGTAGAAATTAGGCACACTAACTTCCACTTTTCTAGCAAAAAAATTACCTCGAAAAGTCGAAAAGTTGAAGTTTTTGACCTGACAATTGTCATTAAACTTTCCACTTTTCGACCTCACGCTTGTCTAGAAAAGTAGAAATTAGGACGCACTAACTTCCTCTTTTCGCCTTAAAATGCTAGGTCGAAAAGTAGAAAAGTGGAAGTTTTTCACATGACAATTGCCAATAAAACTTCCACTTTTCGACCTAGAAAAGACAAAGTCGAAAAGTCGAAAAGTTGAAAAGTAGAAGTTAGCGTTAAAACTTCCACTTTTCTAGTTAGGACTGATTATCACGGGATGTTTGTTTATCATCACAGAGAAATGTTGGAGCCGGTGTGGGGGTAAAAATTCCTGTGTCACCGGTCCTTCGTATTTGGACCCGGTGAAAGTTAAACCTCAACCGAATAAGTATACATGTACACTGTTTAAGTCTGACGTCTATCTTTATCTGATACCGCCTATGGGCTGAGTTTATAGTTACACAAATCTAGTCAGGACTGCGCATCAAGCGTGCGCCCAATTTGACATTTTCAAACCACGTTTAACCCATTATGAGATGACAACAATTAAAAGACTGTCCAAATTTAAAGAAACTGAAGACGACATTTCAAAGTGTGCATTGAAATCTAAGTGTAATATTGAGTAGACAACATTGTGAGAGAAATTGTTTGTAAAAAGTTATTTCTCCTTTTCTAATAATGTTTTCCTAAATAATATTTTGCAAAGGTGTCAAAAAAAGGAATCGTGTGGTAATGGGTTAAAATGTGTGACTTGTCAATATCTGGGTCGCTGATTCGAACACCGGCTTGGCGTGGGCACCGGGATCCTTCATAATGTTTGCAAGGTTAATAAAAATGTCGATGTAGGCCTATCTATGATGCTGATCGGAGTCGATTATGGATTTATGTCCTCCGAACTCGATTACGGATTTCTGTCCTCGGAACTCGATATTTTCCCCGTTGTTACATTAACATCAATATGACCTCCCCGAATATGCCGCGTTGGTATTTCGGTTGAGTAATGTCTAGTAGTATCATTTCATGATATGCAACCTGTCACATGAAAAGGGACCATCTCGATCTGGTCACACTGCAGGAATTGTGCAGGCTAACCATGTTGAAACTTTTCGCCTATAGCAGGTTTTCTCAAAGTAAATCTGAATTGGATAAGATCCCTTAAAAAATGGTTTAACGGACAATCTTTCGGCAATCTGCGATTTTTTCAGATTGCACAGGTCGCAGCTTAGTTTTTTGACATGTCAAAAACCTAGTTTCGATCTTTTTTTTGTGGGGGGGGGGGGAATACTTTCCCTCGACTACAGAAGACCAAGGTGTGTTCAACCGCCGATTACTTGCGATCAGCGGCGATCAAGCCACATTTTGAGATCGCAACTCAATCTTCAGGGAATATTTTTCGGTGAAATGGGTCCTTTAAACTTTAAAGACTAATCAGTGTCCAAAGTATCAACTATAAATGGCTTGCAATATGCGAAAAAGGGCATTCCGACATTTCCATAATGGGTCGTCTCGGATCAGTCTGCGCAGATCGTGCAGGCTGATCCGACATGGCACTGTAAGACCACATTAGATTTTGTGCCACAGTAGACTTGTGCTAAATTGAAAATTACATAAAACGGAAAGTGTCGAACTGCGAGGGCTGATGTGAAGCGACACTTTACGCAAATGTACGGAATCCTGTTTCCGCCATCCACTTTTCGACCTACGAGGAACTCGAAAAGTAGAAATTAGGCACACTAACTACTACTTTTCTAGCCAAAAAGTTACCTCGAAAAGTCGAAAAGTTCAAGTTTTTGACCTGACAATTGTCATAAAACTTTCCACTTTTCGACCTCACGTTTGTGTAGAAAAGTAGAAATTAGGAAGCACTAACTTCCACTTTTCGCGTTAAAATGCCAGGTCGAAAAGTAGAAAAGTGGAAGTTTTTCACATGACAATTGTCAATAAAACTTCCACTTTTCGACCTAAAAAAGACAAAGTCGAAAAGTTGAAAAGTTGAAAAGTAGAAGTTAGCCTTAAAACTTCCACTTTTCTAGTTAGGACTGATTATCTCGATTTTCCAGATCGCACAGGTCGCAGCTTAGTTTTTTGACATGTCAAAAACCTAGTTTCGATCTTTTTTTGGGGGGGTGGGGGAGTGGGGAATACTTTCCCTCGACCTTGTGCGACTACAGAAGACCAAGGTGTGTTCAACCGCCGATTACTTGCAATCAGCGGCGATCAAGGCACATTTTGAGATCGCAACTCAATCTTCAGGGAATATTTTTCGGTGAAATTGGTCCTTTAAACTTTAAAGACTAATCAGTGTCCAAAGTATCAACTATATATGACTTGCAATATGCGAAAAAGGGCATTCGACATTCCATAATGTGTCTTCTGGGATCAGCCTGCGCAGATCGTACAGGCTGATCCGACACGGCACTGTAAGACCACATTAGATTTTGTGCCACAGTAGACTTGCGCTAAATTGAAAATTACATAAAACGGAAAGTGTCGAACTGCGAAGGCTGATGCGAAGCGACACTTTACGCAAATGTCCGTATGCCCCTTTTAGCGTGTTGCAGGCCACATGATTTCAATACATCTAATAATGTGTACACCGTTAAAGCCTGAAGGACGTAGCAATGCGATAAGGGCGGGTTTAAAATGAAAATTAGGGAGTTGCCGTATTATGGCTGACATCAAACTTATTCGGTGTACATTTAACCTCTACCATTCGCTCCCGCCACCTTCCTTTGTCCGGTGTGCATTTAAATTGATAACGCGACCAATTTCTCCTGCGAAAAATTAGTCCTAACTAGAAAAGTGGAAGTTTTAATCGGCTAACTTCCACTTTTCAACTTTTTAACTTTTCGACTTTTCAACTTTTCGACTTCGTCTTTTCTAGGTCGAAAAGTGGAAGTTTTATTGACAATTGTCATGTGAAAAACTTTCACTTTTCTACTTTTCGACCTAGCATTTTAACGCGAAAAGTGGAAGTTAGTGCTTTCTAATTTCTACTGTTCTAGGCAAACGTGAAGTCGAAAAGTGGAAAGTTTTATGACAATTGTCAGGTCAAAAACTTCAACTTTTCGACTTTTCGAGGTAACTTTTTGGCTAGAAAAGTGGAAGTTAGTGTGCATAATTTCTACTTTTCGAGTTCCTCGTAGGTTGAAAAGTGGATGGCGGAAACAGGATTCCATACAAATGTCCGTGTGCCCCTTTTCGCGTGGTGCAGGCCACATGATTTCAATACATCTAATAATGTGTACGCCGTCAGAGCCTGAAGGACGTGACAATGCGATAAGGGCGGGTTTGAATGAAAATTAGGGAGTTGCCATATTATGGCTGATATCAGACTTATTCGGTGTACATGTAACCTCTACCATTCGCTCCCGCCATCTTCCTTTGTCCGGTGTACATTTAAAATAATAACGCAGCCAATTTATCCTGCGAAAAATTAGTCCTAACTAGAAAAGTGGAAGTTTTAATCGGCTAACTTCCACCTTTCGACTTTTCGACTTTGTCTTTTCCAGGTCGAAAAGTGGAAGTTTTATTGACAATTGTCATGTGAAAAACTTCCACTTTTCTACTTTTCGACCTAGCATTTTAAGGCGAAAAGTGGAAGTTAGTGCTTCCTAATTTCTACTTTTCTAGACAAACGTGAAGTCGAAAAGTGGAAAGTTTTATGACAATTGTCAGGTCAAAAACTTCAACTTTTCGACTTTTCGAGGTAACTTTTTTGCTAGAAAAGTGGAAGTTAGTGTACCTAATTTCTACTTTTCGAGTTCCTCGTAGGTCGAAAAGTGGCTGCGGAAACAGGATTCCGTACTAGATAAATACTTCGCATATGGGAACATTCTGCATCAAACCATTCAGCTTGTTTCATAAATTCATTATTATTAAAGTACAGTGTATCAGTAAAAGTGCGTGTTTTAGAGAAAAGTGGATCCGCGACAGACCGAATAATGTTTGTAAATGAATTAACCGCGTCATTAAAAGACTGTCTACTTGTACAATAAATGTTATCGACCGCGACGTTAAAAAGGGGTAACTGAGATATTACACCTACGCGAAATTGATGCTTATTCTCATCATCCCATTTATGATAAGTACTTAAAAATGAATGACTATTATAAATTTCCGTATTACACGTAACTTTAAATGATAATACAGCGTGGTCACTCCACTCGTTAAACGAGTGTACATTAAACTCGCTAATTAAAGAAAAGTATTTTTCTTGTAACAGCAAATAGTCAATCACCGAACAACCGTTCCGCGAGACAAATGTGTATCGATTAGTATTACCTACACGACCATTTAATACGCGTAAACCGGTTGTCTTATACAAATCGAGCAATTTTATCCCGTTGTTATTTTGCACATTGTCAACAGAGGCCCGTAATGAGGTGCGATCCGGCATATAATCAATTTCGTCAAGATCTGCGCAAACCGTATCATGAACAATGAAATCATTCTTCCTACCGATTCTGCTATTAAGGTCTCCACAAAAAACGACACTACCAAGGCTACTATACTCAAAAATATCATTTTCAAGTACATCAAATAAGTCAATATTAAAATTGTTGTACATAGGTGAATCTTCCCCCCAAAATATAGGCCCCACAAATGTATAAATCCTCTTTCAAATTGAAAAAAGTTCGATCAATTTTTAACCATATAAT
Source organism: Tridacna crocea (assembly GCA_943736015.1). Classification (NCBI taxonomy): domain Eukaryota; kingdom Metazoa; phylum Mollusca; class Bivalvia; order Cardiida; family Cardiidae; genus Tridacna; species Tridacna crocea. Next base: position 30,774,980 of record OX031070.1, read on the forward strand.
AGTGTCATATCGATTTTTAACTACTTGGATACCATCTTTCAAAGATTCTTTATAGTACAAAGCTATACCGCCACTACTGCGTCTTGCCTTTCTATTTTGAATTTTACGACAGAAATTGTAAGAAACATACATGTACTCATTTAAAGAAATATCATTTTTAGAATTAGTCCAGGTCTCATATAAAAAACATATATCAGATTTTGAAATGATTTCGACAAAATCACTTGGACATTGTTTATCTCTTGTCAAACCATGAACGTTCCATGAAACAATAGTAATGTCACTTTCGGCGCATTCCTAATCCTTCACCGGAACACCGTCAATATAAAGCGTATCATAGGCAAGCCACGCTCGTTTACCCTCATTGCGCGCATCTTTCATCTTCTTCACCAGCTTTCTCCTTTTATCGCCAACCTCTTTCGGAAATTGCTCAAACATCTGATATTTCGTACCTTTCAGCTGCTTCCACTGTTTTCTCACCATTTCACGGTCCTGGAAAAACGTAAATTTGCTACTACTGATCGCGTTTTTCCAGAAACTGGGTTACTGGGCATCCTGTGTACTCTCTCAAATTTAATAGTCTCTACTATCTCTTTCGATAACTTCAGTACTTGGTGCAAATGTAGTCCGAGTTTCTTTTCAGTTAATTCTTGTGTCTCTGTAACGCCCGGGTTTTCTTCTTGAATGTTGGTAAATACAAGGTTGTTGCGCATGGATTGTGCTTTCATATATGTAAGATCTTCCCGTAAATTAGTCTTTTCTCTTTCTAACTCTTCTATTCTACTTGTCAGCATCGCAGCACCTACATCAATGTTATCAGCTTTCTCTTCAATTCTCATAACTTTCTCATCTAACAGTTTTACTTTGTCATCTATTACTGTCCATATTTTCCTAATTCACTTTTCGAAATCACATACTCTCTTTTCTAGGTTTTCTATTTTGTTCAACTTTGTTTCCATGACCGATAATTTTTCAGTCATAGCTTTCATACATTCTAGAAGTTCTTTGTTCGTAGGCTCCTCTCCACCATCTGCCATTTTTATATTTTCTGTTTTAGTATTATCATTTTCTATAAATACACTATTGTCTTGGTTTTCGTGTATAGAATTCTCAAAATCTCGGTATAATATTGCACTAGTCTGACTAAGGATCTCACTTATTGTGGTATTTGTATCTGTCTCCTCGGACGGGCCTCGCCCTTTATGTACTTCTGTCTTATTCTCCTTGTTCGAGCTATTTCCACTGCTATTTCTATTTTTTCTCTTATTTCCTCTCCTTTTCCTACTTGACATATTCCTGACCACTATAAGACCTATCTCTACAGTTTTTAATCCAAATATCACTCCATTTTTCCAGTAAACTTCAAATAATCCCTCGTGTATCGGTCCGGATAAAATTTAGCGGCCATTACTATCGGTCACGTGATATATATCTATATTACCTTTACCTAACGACATAATTTAAACTGGTTCAAATTGAAAGCATTTGTAGACGACAAATGAAATGTTGCTAAACAGGTGATATTGATGTAATTGGCATGACAAATCTGTGGCTTAGTCCAAATGGAAGTAATTTCCTTTTTAAATACATTGAACAACGAATAACTGACATATTTAAGCAAAAGTGGTACTCAAATATAAATAATTCAGTTAGATTGGAATCATACAGTGTCTATAAACATAGTTGTGAAAGAGAAAAATTTCTGGAATGTATAACTAATGACAAATTTAGAATAGCCCGTAAACTCCGTAAACAATATCTGAAAAAATATTATTACCAATGGCCAACTATTAATAAATTGGAACCCTTAATGAGTTCAAAGTGGACAAAAACAATAAGTAACGTCGCTCGTTTTATTTTTGCTGCAACAAGACAAAATACAGAGTTCTAATCTATAACGAAAATCGCTTTTACCTAATATAGTTTCAAAAATATATTTCATAAGAAATTGTGCAGTCATTCACAATACAAACCATGAGCGCCAATCAAGCATTTTGGGATTCTTACAGAGAGTTTTGTTCGAGATCAGACTACTCTTTATGAATGGTCTGATAACTAGAACATTATGGGAAATCTACGGAATCCTGTTTCCGCCAGCCACTTTTTCGACCTTCGAGGAACTCGAAAAGTAGAAATTAGGCACACTAACTTCCACTTTTCTAGCAAAAATGTTACCTCGAAAAGTCGAAAAGTTGAAGTTTTTGACCTGACAATTGTCATAAAACTTTCCACTTTTCGACTTCACGTTTGTCTAGAAAAGTAGAAATTAGGAAGCACTAACTTCCACTTTTCGCCTTAAAATGCTAGGTCGAAAAATAGAAAAGTGGAAGTTTTTCATATGACAATTGTCAATAAAACTTCCACTTTTCGACCTAGAAAAGACAAAGTCGAAAAGTTGAAAAGTAGAAAAGTCGAAAAGTAGAAGTTAGCCGATTAAAACTTCCACTTTTCTAGTTAGGACTAATTTTTCGCAGGATAACTTGGCCGAGTTTTTATTTTAAATGTACACCGGTCAAAGGAAGATGGCGGGAGCGAATGGTAGAGGTTAAATGTGCATCGAATAAGTCTGATGTCATGCATAATACGGCAACTGCCTAGTTTTCATTTTAAACCCGCCCTTATCGCATTGTTACGTCCTACAGGGAACAGACTTTAACGGTGTACACATTATTAGATGTATTGAAATCATGTGGCTTGCAACACGCGAAAAGGGGCATACGGACATTTGCTTAAAGTGTCGTTTCGTATAAGGCCGCGCAGTTCGACACTTTCTGTTAATGTAATTTTCAATTTAGCGCAAGTCTACTGTGGCACAAAATCTAATGTGGTCTTAAAGTGCCGTGTCGGATCAGCCTGTGCGATCTGCGCAGGCTGATCCGAGACGACCCACTATGGAAATGTCGGAATGCCCTTTTTCGCATATTGCAAGCCATATATAGTTGATACTTTGGACACTGATTAGTCTTTAAAGTTTAATGGACCCATTTCACCAAAAATCTTCCCTGATGATTGAGTTGCGATCTCAAAATGTGGCTTGATCGCCGCTGATCGCAAGTAATCGGCGGTTGAACGCACCTTGGTCTTCTGTAGACGCACAAGGTCGAGGGAAAGTATTCCCAAAAAATATATCGAAACTAGGTTTTTGACATGTCAAAAAACTAAGCTGCGACCTGTGCGATCTGGAAAATCTCAGATAGATTGCCGAAAGATCGTCCGTTAAACCGTTTTTTTTTTAAGGGATCTTATCTAATTCAGATTTACTTTGAGAAAACCTGCTATAGGCGAAAGTTTTCAACATGGTTAGCCTGCACAATTCCTGCAATCTGACCAGATCGAGATGGTCCCTTTTCATGCGACGAGTTGCATATCATGAAATGATACTACTAGACATTACTTAACCGAAATACCAACGCGGCAGATTCGGGGAGGTCATATTGATGTTAATGTAACAATGGGGGAAATATCGAGTTCCGAGGACAGAAATCCGTAATCGAGTTCGGAGAACATAAATTCATAATCGACTCCGATCAGCATCATAGATAGGCCTACATCGACATTTTTATTAACCTTGCAAAGATTATGAAGGATCCCGGTGCCCACACCAAGCCAGTGTTCGAACCAGCGACCCAGATGTTAACAAGTCACACATTTTAACCCATTTCCACTTGATTCCTGTTTTTGACACCTTTGCAAAATATTATTTCGGAAAGCATTATTCGAAAAGGAGAATTAGCTTTTTACAAACTATTTCTCTCATATTGTTGTCTACTCAATATTACACTTAGATTTCACTACACTCTTTGGAATGTCGTCTGCAGTTTCTTTAAATTTGGACAGTCTTTTATTTCTTGTCATCTCGTAATGGGTTGAACGTGGTTTGAAAATGTCAAATTGGGCGCACGCTTAACGCGCAGTTCCTGACTAGATTTGTGTTACTATAAACTCAGCCCATAGGCGGTATCGGATAAAGATAGACGTCCGATTTAAACAGTGTACATGTATACTTATTCGGTAGACTTTTAGCCTTCACCGGGACAAAATAGGTGACACGGGAATTTTTACCCCTACACCGGCTCCAACATTATTCGGTGCTCATAAACAAACATCCCGTGATAACCAGTCCTAACTAGAAAAGTGGAAGTTTTATGGCTAACTCCCACTTTTCAACTTTTCGACTTTTCAACTTTTGAACTTTTTGACTTTTCGACTTTTCAACTTTTCGACCTTGTCTTTTTTAGGTCGAAAAGTGGAAGTTTTATTGACAATTGTCATGTAAAAAACTTCCACTTTTCTACTTTTCGACCTAGCATTTTAAGGCGAAAAGAGGAAGTTAGTGCGTCCTAATTTCTACTTTTCTGGACAAACGTGAGGTCGAAAAGTGGAAAGTTTTATGACAATTGTCAGGTCAAAAACTTCAACTTTTTGACTTTTCGAGGTAACTTTTTTGCTAGAAAAGTAGAAGTTAGAGAGCCTAATTTCTACTTTTCGAGTTCCTCGTAGGTCGAAAAGTGGCTGGCGGAAACAGGATTCCGTAGAAATCTGTACAACTCATCGAGTGTATTATCCTTTCATGTGTGCTAAAAGTAGTATTGATCTATCCGTATTTATGAGTTTAGATCGGACTGCTCATGACAGAAATTGTGCAATCATTACCAATACAATCCTTTAACGCCAATCAATCATTTTGACATTCTTATAGGGAGTTTTGTTCAGGATCAGACTACTCTTGGGAAATGGTCTGTCATTGAACAAAACAAACAGCTGTATTATGGAAAATCTTTACAATTCATTGAGTATATTATCCATCTATGGGTGCTAAAATAGTATTGATCTATATGTACTTATGTATTTAGATCGGACTGCTCACTAAGAATTCATAGTGTTTTTTTTTTTTTTTTTTTAAATTTTTTATTTCTAACTGATTGTACTTTCTTTTTGGAATCAAATGAACCACAAATGCATCAAATTACCATAATATCTTGTAAATGAGTATATCAAAAGCCCTCTCTACATAGCAGCCATCAATATTCCATTCTCCCATCCGTAACATATTTTCTCACCACTGTAACAGTTTTAGATGAGCAATTAAACTTGTATGAATTAATAAAACTGTTAAATTTAACAACGTTCCACCACATTCTATGAGTTTTATAAAAGTTCACAGTATGAAAGTGTAATTCTTTATGTATTTATTCATTTGATGCAGTTTCAACAATTTGTTCACTGTTTTCTCACCTCCGTAACGGATTCATGGAAAAAAGATGCATCATACAATGTTTTTTTTCTGTGTACAATAGAAACATAAACGAATACATCTTGAAATGAATTAATTTTACTATGCTCTCTTTTAACCTGGACATCATTTTGTTAACGTAACATAAAAGATGGTGTTTTAGATATAAATTATCACCTCCGTTACAGTAGAAAGGGTCGAGGATATTTTACAGTACGACCGTAAAAATTATTTTTGTTCACTTTTAAACAATATCACTACTGTGGTAGATTGTGTCTTCGCAAAAAAAAAAAAAAAAAAAAATCGTACTGCGGGATCAAAACGAACAAATTTCAAGACTTAACCTTGTTTTTAGAATCGCTTGGTTGTCATATTCGCACTAGTTACAGAGGCCCTGTTCAAAGTTTTACTTTGTGACGGAGGGGAGAAGTTGCAGAGGGGAGAAAAGAAAGTGAATGTCAGTCGATTGTGTCCAAATGAAAAGAAATAAAACTTAAGTAAACGCGAAAAATGGGAAAAGTACGACATGGAGATATGGTAACTTAATCTAGAAAACAAATGTAATCACATTAAATAGGAAATGTTCTAGTTTCGGAGGTGAGGTTTTAAAAATCGTGACAAAACGTAGTTTGAATTCATACAGCGATTTTCACATGTTCTTCACACTCATTCATATTTTTCTGTATATACCAAAGGAATTTCATATTTTAGAAGATAATAATGTATTTTCTGAAGCATGTGTTAACACAGTTTGCAGAGGTCGTAAAAATCGTTACGGTAGGTGAGGTCTATTTTGGCGACAACAAAAATTTTTGCTACAAGGAAAAAAATAAATAAGTCAGGACCCAAAAGATGTTCTTAATTAGTTGAGAGCAACCATGTCTTTACCTTAGTAAAATAACTGTATTCGTTTAACCCTTTCCCAAACGACAAATTTTGGACTCTTCCAAACCAAAAGAGTTTGCAGACGACAATTTTAGATTTGGAGAAAATGGCAGAAAGTTCTCAAAAAGTGTAGAACTCTGTGGGAAAAGGAGAAATTGCTCGTTAAAAGCAATTTCTCATTTTCCCACAGTGTTTTCAAAAGACTTTAACTGCAGACACGTAAAAACCAGGGCTTGTTTGGGAAAGGGTTAATGTTTCAGATTTAAAATTTCAGAGCTACATAATGTCAATATGTTGTGGAGACATGCGAAATTCGTTACTTAGGGCATTTTGACCTCAAAATTTCTCTTTTTTGTCAATAATTGATTAATAGTATTCTTTTAAATATCAATTTCACATAATATTATATTTTGACAAAATGTATTTGTAGCAGTTAAAGATTGTCGACAATATTAGTGACACTAATTCTGCGTAAATGGGTCAAATTTTTGGTATTGACTGATTAATTTTTTTGTCTTTTTGATTATTATCTAAATGTGATAGTTCTTTTTATCTGAATTTCTTAAAATGTCAGAATTCTGAAGTTTTAAACAAAAAGGGTTAGGCTTATCAAAGTTGATTTCTTCACAATTTCTGTCTTTGTGGTTAATGTGATTTTAACTTTGAGGGACTCAGGAAACTATATTTACCGGAAAAATATTTAAATATCCCTATCAACATATTCTTTTAACGTATTAATATGACATAATTGCTTTTGCTTTCGCAAGCCAGGGGTTGTTATCAAGTAGTTTAAGGCACTAACCTTTTTATCTACAGAATAAGGACCAAAATATCCTGCTTGCTGAGACCGACCAGGAATTGGTAGAAGAACTAAAATGTCTTTCTTTCATTTTACATTGAAATTTCTCAAAATGATTAAGAATTTTGTGATAGGTTTTATTCAACCTAAGTGACCTTACAGGGTGTTTCATAAAGTAAGCTTAATATTTCTGATCTGTAAGATGTAGGATTGATAACTAAATTACCTGGCATAGGTGTTTCATGAGCCAAGCTTAATATTTCTGCTCTATAAAATTTAGGAACGACGACTTGATGATTGACAGCCCACTGATCATCATTAGAGCTTCAGGAGGACGCCACTGCCTCATTAATATTCCATTTCTTATAATATAAAAACGGACAGGATTCTGTAAAAGATCAGTTTCACTAACAGCTTTTTTCACTTAATTTTAACCTTGACCTATTATCATGGACTTCATTAACTAAATATATAATCAAACTCCGATAAATTGGGTTTGAATTTGTCTGTTTTTCAGACAGAATTGGTGAAATAGACCTCTTAATTTCATTTTTAAATAAATAACCCAAAAAAGAATCAGATAAGTTAATATTCGACTGATTTTCAGTCGAAATGGCTTTCTTTTCCATAGCATTAACTAGTAACTGCACAATGAAGGGTAAAGGTCAGGAATCTCTTCCTCAATTGGATCGGGTGATTGATCCATACAAGGTATGTCAGTTACTAGTGGATTAACAATTACCTTATATGGCATGACTCTTGTCCCAGAAGAATTAAGTCATCTCAGCAAAAAACAGGACATCTGCTGAAATAAGAGATTGAGGAGCTCCAGTATCATGTAAAATTGTAATAGGGGTAGACTGGGAAAAATCACTTTCTAGTGACACAAAAACCATCTGATAAGAATGGTTCATAAATCTCCATCACAGTATTGGTATCAGGTACTTTGGCTTGGACAGTGGTTTGGTCTTTAAAACATGATTTAGGTGAAGACTTCATTGAAGTAAAGCCTGTAGGCTTAAAACTTTCTTTGGAATAATTACAAGTGGGTCGAGATAAAAGATTTTAACCTTTGGCTTCATAAGGAGATTTGGGTTTGGGACTATTCTGATTGGAATTATCATCAAATTGATCAAAACTTGGTTTAGGACCATCTGATAAGTAAGCAGGTTTTCGAGGGTTTAAATTTTTCAAAAAAGAGACCTTATACGTCAAGGCAAAGTTGACTGCTAAGCAAGCAGCTTCTTTAAAGTTTGGATTTTTTTCTCGTCTAAGAAAGTTTTTACATCAAAATTAATGGGCCTTTTAAATTCTTCAACTAACAGAAGTTGTCTAAGTTTTCCATGATCTCAACCTATTTTCTTTGAATGGCACCTCTATGAAAGAATTGTTACTTATTTCTAATAAATTCAACATGTCCATTTTGTTTTCTGCAATTCCTATTTTGTCTATACGTTTCAGGTACCAATTCATTAGCTTTTGGAATCAATTAGAAAGCTGTTCATTACTTGAGAGAAAATATCACGAGCCTTTCTAGTTACTACACTTTGCAAGAGTAGGGTCCAGTTTTCCTTTGGCCATTTCAATTTTTCAGCAAATCTTTCAAAATGTGATATTATTTATCAACTTCCTGTCGTTGAAATGGCACAACAAGCCTGAGATGTTTTGTCATACATAATAAGTGGGAGAAAAAGAAACGGTAGAAAATGTTCGTATATCTACAATACATAAATTTTCAAGAGCTGTCTTGAGCCACTTGGAGCCAAGTCCCACGGCGCAGTCGTTAATATACAGGCCTTGAAATCAGTCCGCGCAGGCTAATCCGTGACAGCACAGTAGATTTTGTTCTTCATAAACTTGTGTAAAATAGAAAAATCACATAAAAACGGAAAGTGTTGTTTCGGTTTACTCTGCGCGTACTTCGCAGGCTGATCCGAGACGACACTTTACGCAAATATCTGAAGGTCCCTTTTCGCTTGTTTCAGGCCAATCATTGGAGACTATGGTAAAGAAGTTAAAATCATTATTGATAAAATCTGTTCGAAATGTAAACTATCGAACCAACTTTGTTATGGTATAACTGAGTCATGCATTGTGAAAAGGGGGCTTAATGCGTCTGCGTTTAGGTATCGACCAAGGTCATTTAGTGCAGTTCAAAACTCTTTGACTGGTTGATTGATTGATTGATTTACTGATGTTTTAAGCCGTCTGCAACATTATTTCAGACAGCTCTCATAGTTATCCTTTGCACGAGGCTGGGATCCTGAATTATTTTACCCAACGACACTCTTACGGAGGATCCTTCAAGTGAGGATTAAACCCAGGGCTTCCAGGCTACGACTGCCATCGGTCACCACTGAACCCTTTGTGACCGAACCAACTCATTTCTATAGGGCTAACTAATAGGAAACAATATTAACTGTCAATTTGACATGAACAAGTTCATAGTTTTTTTTCAAATTAAAGTATTTTCTTGTTTTTTGCTTATGGATTTTTTTCAGATATTAGCAGTCACTTTTCTATGTCTGATGTACGCTGTAGAATCATATCTGGCATCGCCTTGTGTAGAGCCTGATAACGCTGAAAATCTGGCTGAAAATCTGTATCGTCAGACACTTGAACGTTTCAAGAACGACATAAAATACATGGTGATACCCGAGTATGGTAATCTGATTGCGGAACAAGTACAGAGAGAGAACGAACTTAAATTCGGGGACCATCTACGAGAGTTACTACATGAAAGTAAGAAGGGATACCAGGTTAAAGTTTCTGGAGATACAGTTTGTAACAGTAAGAGATTTCATAGCAGGCATCGTCAAAGGCACAGCACAAATACAACTTTGAACAACTTAGCTACCTGTCCGTGGCATTATGTGCTGGACGTTGACGAGAACAGATTACCAAAAACAGTTACCGCGGCGGCGTGCACCTGCAATAGCTGTCAATCACTAAAACCTGGCAAAAGTTGTCCGGGACATGTTTGTCAGGAAATATTTCAAAAGATACCGGTGGTCCGACGCTTCTGTATCAGTGGCGTTTATAACTATACAGCTCACATTGAGTCTTTGCCATTAGGTTGTACTTGCAGCCAGGCTTTTAGGCTAGGTTCAAGAGCCAAAAGACATCACTGAACTCACTGAAATCCACCTGAGTGCCTTAATATACAATTATTAACTCCAATAACCTCTAAACTAATTGCAATAAAAGTTTCCTGAACACCTTGAAACGTAGTACACGACTGCTCTTCACCAAACAATCCTTGTTTAATAAAACTGGGGAAGGCGGTTCTTTAAGTCTCAGTAACGTCCACATGTAAAATGGCCTGCTTATACAATAATATTAATAGCAGTTGTTTTCATGAACATTGGCGAGTTCTGATTGGCTGAACAAAAAATTTCGTAGCTCCATGAAAAAAAGAATCACCTTGAGCCGGAACTACTTTTGCTGAAAGTTACTTTTACGGGTCCTACACGCTGCTTTGCTCATTTACTTTTGTTCTATTGGTGAATTTTCTGTATTGGGGATCTGAAAACTGCTTTCCTATTGTATTCTTGCGCCATAAAAATATGAGTGGAAGGGGCTTAAGAAACTCCAACATTAGATTTAAAACTAAAGAAAATGAATGCAGTTTGAGTTATTTCCGAGGGTGTATGTTGTCTGTAATATTAAATTATAAGGAATGAAGACCATCTTATTTTTTTTTCATGGAGGTATGGAAAGAAAAAATCCTATCACACTTTTGTATGAAACCGCTTTCATACAAAAGTGTCATTAGTTTTTTTTTTAATCCCTCGCCGTAGGCGGAGGGATATAGTTTTAGCGTTGTCCGTCCTTCCGTCCGTCCGTCTGTATAAAAATACTCTGAATGATATTTTACCCTTTCTCCATAAACTTTTGAATTATATTTTTGACACTAGTAGTTTTCCTGATGATTGGAGTCGAAGTATTATCACACCTCTACATAAGAAAGGGTCAGTGTCCAATCCTGACAATTATCGCGGCATTTCCCTCATAGATTCTTTTTGCAAAATATCTATGCATATTCTTAGTTCTAGATTATCAAACTGGTGTGAACATTATCATGTAATAGACGAATCTCAAGCTGGATTCCGTAAAGGTTATTCGACTGTAGATAACATCTTTATCTTGACGTCATTAATCCAAAAATATTTGTCGAAAAAGCGTGGTAGATTTTTCTGTATATTCATCGATTTTAAAAAGGCTTTTGACAGTACAAGACATAACAAACTGTGGGATGCTCTTGAACGAAAAGGTATCAAAGGAAAATTTTTAGATACAATCAAATCTATGTATAAAAAGTTGAAGTCTTGTGTTAAAATTGATGGCAATCTGACACCTTATTTCGACTGTTCAATTGGTACCCAAAAAGGCTGTGTGGCAAGCCCAAAAATATTTTCTTTATTCATAAATGATCTTGTAGACTACTTGAATATCAAAAATGAACGTGGAATTTTCGTAACACAAGATATAAATGAATTAAATGTTCTAATGTTCGCTGACGACGTATCAAGTTTTGCAGACACGGTTGTTCAACTTCAACGACAAATTAATAGGATAGAACAATTTACTAAAGGGGTCGGGCTAGAAATTAATTTAGAAAAAACTAATATTATGGTGTTTAGAAATGGAGGTGTGGTTAAAAAAACAGAAAAATGGTTTTACGATAAAAATATGATAGAAATAGTACCTTTCTACAATATATGGGTGTTTATCTCACAAGCCGTATGACATGGTCAAAAACTCATTTAATGTTATCTTTACAATCTCAAAAAAGTAATTAATTATATTTTTCGTTTACGTAAACACTTTGGGACCATTTCAACTACCGATATGTTTAAAATATTTGATGCAACTGTAAAACCAGTATTGTGCTATGGATCTCAGCTTTGGGGATATCAATGTATTGAGAAAATTGAAAAGATTCATGTCCAGTTTTGTAAGAGATTATGTTTTTTATCCCAAAATACATGTGATGTTCTAGCACTTGGAGAGTGTGGTCGATTACCTTTATGTACGACCTACATCCCAAATTGTGTTAAATACTGGTTAAGTATTATTCGTATGAACAATATTAGGTACCCAAAACAGTGCTATTATATGTTATTGCAACTAGATGAAGCAGGTAGAACAAATTGGACAACACATATAAGGAATTTATTGTTTTCGTATGGATTTGGTCATGTTTGGATTTTTCATGATGTAGGTGATGATAAGGAGTTTCTGCGTATCTTTAAAAAAAGAATAATAGATTGTTTTACTCAAAAGTGGTCCAGTGAAATTGACGTTTCTTCTAAAGCTTTACACTATAAAAATTTCAAAACGCTGCTAGATCCAGAATTTTATCTCAGTACTGGCCTTTCTTATATACTTCAGAAAACTTTGGCGAATTTCAGGTGTTCGGCACATGATTTGATGATTGAAAAGGGTAGGCATCTGTCAATTGATAGGGAGTATAGATTTTGTTCTATATGTAAATCTAAGGATGTCTATATTGTAGAGGATGAGTTCCATTTTTTCTTTCATTGTTCTGTATATGAAGAACTCAGAATAAAATACTTTAGGCCATACTGGTTAAGAAATAGAAACCTAAGCACGTTTTACGCTATTCTAAAACTAAATAAGAAAGATACAGTATATAAGGTTGCAAAATACCTGTCGGAATCCTTTGCTTTGCGAAAAGAAATTTTAAACGAACTCGCATAGGGCATAAAGCATAAGAATGATGTTATTTTCTCATATATGATTTTATTTTCATTCAATTATAGTAGTCATTATTGTACTTCTAAAATATAGTTTATATAAATTTTGCTTCAATACTAATTATTACTCCTTTTTGCGACTGTGCATTTATGTTAAAGGGTTATGTCATGATACTTAATCTTATCTAAAATTATCTCTGTAATTACCGAATTTAATTAGATAAGTAGAGGACACTGTGAAAGGAAAAACATGCTGATTACTAGTTTCTATACTTTTTCCACAACGTTTTATAATGCACCCAATCTAGTTGTTGAAAAACAGGATTGATGGAGTAGTGATTTTAAAGGTTCTTAACTTATGATTGTAGGATTAATGCTGTCTTTTGTCACAATATTCTTTTTTTGTTTCTCCTTCTTTTCCAAAAATTTTCATATGGGATGAAAATTAAATATCGTGTTCTAAAGGTAATGGGCCCGCCCGGGTGGCTCAGTGGTGAGCGTATCGGACTCATGACCTGGTGGTTGAGAGTTCGATACCCGGTTGAGGCAAACTTTCTTTCTGGCGTATTTTCGCCTCTTACCTCTGCCGAAGCATGTGAGAAAAGTAGTCGGTGGTTTTGGAAAGAAAGTTGTGTAAGTACCGGTATGAGAAAGCCAGGAAACACATGTGCGTCACTGACCGCCATGATATGACCTAAGCTGTTCAAGTGGTGTTAAACCCCAATACAACCTTCTAAAGGTAATGGTTAGACAATTAAACCTAATCATTCAATTTTCATTTGCGCTTTTATTAGTGCTATGTCCGTCTAAGTTATTTTGACGTATTGTGTTTGTCAAAATGTCATTTTTTCGCTGTCCTATTTTTTCTTACAATGTTTTCAATGCACCCTATCGAGACGTTAAAATATACGATTGTTTTTAAGTAGTGTCTTTATAGTCTTTTGAATGAATATTAAGTGTTGGCACAATGTTTTCAAAAGATTAAATTGTTGCATTGATATTATATTTAGTAAATGTATAAACAATTATTATCTTGCACAATGTTTTCAAAAGCTTAAATCACATGAACGTGAAATTTAGAATTAATATTATTTTATAGTAATTGTCTAAGTTATAGATGAGACAAGGTCTTCCAACAAATGTTTTCAAAAGATTTTACAATTCAACATATGACCTCTAATTTTCAGATAACTAAATCTTAAAATAACTGTTAACTTTAACTTTGATTGTAAATTTATTACATATATCTAACGTCACTCTGTTAATTATTTATATGATATGTTATGGTATATGGGCCAGTGGCCTAAATACTTCAATAAAATATTGTATTGTATTGTATTGTATTGTCTGTCCGTGTGTCCGTCCCGGCAATTACAGTACACTCCTCGCGGATTTTGCTATTTTCGCTGTCCGCGATGGATTTAGCGCGGACCCAACGCGGCGATTTTACAACACAGGTGAACGCGGACTAACCCGGAGCGCTGTTTAAACGCGGCGATCCCTGGCGGACCGCGGCGGTCTGATTACGCAATTAAAACGACGCGAAGACTCCGCCGCGATCAGACAGGTAAGTTTCTTTTCAGTGTAGCAAATGATTCAAGAATGAATGAAGTTACGCACCATTTTACTCTTTTACAAAGTCATATTACACGTATGTATCTCCACGAGCATTTTTTATATCAGAAAGAAAAAAGACGATAAGCAGTCATCATTGCCAAGCAAATTATTCAACGGGCACTGAATTAATAGGTTATAGAATCGAAACACATAAATCTTTAACCACACATCATGAGTTTAAAGTGCCTTGCAGAACTGAAGGGTTGCGAAAACACTGTAGGAAAAAATGAATAGGCCGGCAACCAGCATTTTCTCTTATGCAATGTTTATCTACCTTGTCAAACACTCTTCGACAATATATATTACGAGTGATGTTCATATTTCCTGAACTCTCTACCAAACGACAAAATTTGTCCAAATTGAATAAAACATTTGCAGGCGAAATTTTGAATCTTAACTCAAAATATAAAACGTGTTTTTTGTTAGGTGAGACCATTGCGGGAAAAGGTAGAAAATGCTGGTTTGAGGCAAAATGACAGCGCCGGTGTAATGCAGAGAAATGACCCCCATTACAAAATGACCTATGGTTATTTCTCAACGTAGAATAATTACCCATGGGTCATTTTTCTACGTCGAGAAATGACACATGGGTCATTCCTCTACGTCGAGAAATGACCAGGAGGACATTTTGTAATGGGGGTCATTTTTCTGCATTACACCGGCATGTACCGTCAAGGAGAAATAGTTCACGAGCGGCTCCTAGGCCTATGAGGTCTTGACTCTTGAGCTTATTTTTTTTTTCTACCAGCGATAACGATCACTAGCAAACAAAATGTTAATTTTTACAAATTGATAAAGTTATCTCCACATGTTCGTTACCAAATTAGATGAATGAATCTCGTAGGACTGAATACATAAAATCAAAGTCCCTGGTTCCTCCGTGAGGGTTTTGGTTAAAAATCAACTCTTTACAAAGTCACAAAATTTTCCAAAACTGAAAGCATATGCAGACGACGACTAAAAGTAGCAATGTGATAGAAAACCTTCTGGGACAAGGAGAAGTTGCTGGCTACGATCACTGTTTTCTCTCCTCACAATGAAGACTTCTTCCCAATGAGTAGATAAAATCATTACATGTATATAGTGTTGAGCACTATTCTCAACATGATTTCAGCCAGCTCAAGGCTGCCAGCTAGTGCATCTGCATCTCTTTTCCACACTTTGTAAAATTATTTTTCAAGACGATGAAGACACTAATGTCTGCTCTAAACACAAATCGTAGCAAAATGCTCAGTTGTCAGAGAAGAATGAATCTTTTCGTAATGACCAATATCAATCCTCGAAACCAGTTTTGCTGATCTTGGATCCCGCGTCATAAGCCCGTATTACTAGCCAACTTTCAAGATTGGATATCACGTTCTTAAATATCATGGGAGAGGACTTGCAGATCAGCGGGAAAAGGGTTCGGTTTGTAAACTAAATTTTAGCGTGTTAATCCTTTCCCAAACGACAAAATTTTAGACTGGTCCAAATTGAAAGCACTTGCAGACGACAAAATTTATGTTACTCAAAAAGCAAAATTTGTTTCCAGCAGGGAAGAAAATATTGTGGGAAGAGGGGGAAATGCTGGTTACCAGCATTTTCTCCTTTTCTCACGATGTTTTCAAAAGGTTTCTCTCTCAGGGCCGTAAAAACCCAGCGATTGTTTGGCAAAGGCTTAAACTTTCAAAAGTGTTAAGGGATACAAGGGTTTAATTAACAAAAGACACGTGCATTTTGCAAAATAAAGATTATCAATCCCCATATTTGGCTGATCTTGTTCTAAAGTTGGAAGATGGGTAAACTCGACCTTTATCCATTCAACAGATGACAAAATATTAAACTCATCCATATTAAAGGCATTTTTGCTGAAATGAGAGAAGTTGTCTTAAAAAGGTTGGGATACTTTGTGGGAAAATGTTGTTAACATTTTTCCTTTACCCACTTAGTTTATTGTCATGGGACCGTTCAGACTGGGTCTTGTGTTGTAATAGGTTAACCAGTTGGGAAAAAAAATATCTGTGCAATGTAAGTGGTTGTGCTTGTCTCCATGTACATGTGATAAAATAAGAGTATATGATAATTGTTTTCGTTCTTGAAGACTGGTATATTTATGATTACGGCCTATTATCTTATTTTTTCCTACGAGACAACATTCCGTCATGTTCTAAAAAATAAAGGGTTGGGATTTCATACACAAATGACACGTGTTAACTCTTTACCAGACCTCCAGATTTTACCCATATCCAATTCTATAACATTTGCAGATTACCAAATGAAATTCAAACAATCAAACTTGTCTTTTGGGTGAAGACGTTGTCGGAAGAGAAGCAGCTGCTGATATCAGCACATTTTCTTCTCCCACTATGGTTTCTCGAGGCTCTTGAAACTTGGACCATGATTATTTGGTAAAGGGTTAACAATAAACGGACAACCCCCCGCCGGTTTTTATTGCCAAATTTGGTTGTCGGGGTGTAATGTAAGCTTTAACCCTTAGTCCATACAGCAATAAATAAATGGAGCTGAAACGTATGTGTAGAAGACGACGATTATGAACTTTTCACTATTGTTTTGAGTTAGAACATGTCTTAGAATATCAGAGTAAAAAGATAAATTGCTAGTCACCTGCATTCTCCTTTTTCCTCAATGTTTTCAAAAGCCGAATAGTATTATTCGGTAAACGCTTAACGCACCGATTGCAGCTTTAATTCCTTTCAGTATCGTTTACAGACGATGTAGATGAAGATCGTGCTGCACTATCTTTTACAACTGAACTATGCACTGTGAGCTTTTCTAGCCGAGACAAGATTAAAAGCTTTAAATTCTTTGTTATTTGTATGGTGGAGTTACTTTTTGTATTATGTTAGGATAAACTAGGGTAAAGCCTGAATCAGCAATCTAAGGAGCCCAGGTAAAAAGGTTTTGAAAACAATGTTGGAAAAGGAGAAAATTCTGTAAAGCAATATACCACCATAGTTCCAAGATATTGTCTACTTTTCAAAGAGAAACATAATCATAATTATGATACACAGTAAATTTCTCGTCTGCAAATGCATACAAATTGAACAAGTCTGAAAATTTGTCGCCTTATTCAGATGTAGGATACGGATAACATAGGTTTCAACCTAAAGGTATGGAAAATATTCCGAGGATGACAATCTGTGTACTATGTCCGAATGCAAGTTGCAGGCAGACCAAATCATGTCAAAATCAGGCAAAAAGTAAACTTAAGACTTGCCAACTTTTAACCTAATTTTTGTATTAATATCCAGCGACAAACAGTTGGCACAACCAGGGATCTTATATACAAGATCCCTGGCACACATGCAATAACAGATTATCATCTTCATAATTTTCACTCTTTTAAATGCATTTTAACACCAGCTTTGTTTACTTCGGCAAACATTATTACCTACAGCACTCGAATGCAGTCAAAACAAGTGGTACTCATTTAAAGTGCCTGTTACGATTTTTACAGACATCGTGGATTGAGATCAGACAACGCATCACGCAATGTCTGATCTTTAATAGATCACTGTCCGCATACTATAGTGTCACAGTTACCCAAACAGCCTGATTCTACAATTTATTTATGCAACTCTTGGCTACGGTTGATGTCGATTCCATTTGAGCCATGCTCTGTAAAAAATTGGTTTGTTGTGTCTACAAACAGTATCAACTGCGGTAACCCTGCACAGAACGTACAGACTTACCTGTGTCGAAACATTTTGCTCTTTGGTCAATTTTCAGCATGTTATTCTACATCATGACTCGGTCGATTGTTAAATAAAATGGATCCATGTTTTGTGATGGCTTGCTTGGTGCGTCACGGATATGCATTAGAACCATTTTTCACAGAGTATGGCTCATTCAGTTTGCACTCAACGAGAAAATAACTCATTGTATGGTTGTTTTCGTAGGTCAGCCGATTACCAGTTCGAAGGTAGACGGCTTCATTATGATGGTTAATAAATGCATAAATTAATTTATAATATCTGGTTATCTAAATAAATTCTGGATGTTATAAGATTCTGCAAGTTATACGGCATATTTGATTTACTCTCTCTCTCTCTCTCCTTTCAAATCAAACCAGTATTCATGATAGAACTATTTTAATATGAAAAGCAACTTATAACGTGAACTGTATCATAAAAAAAATCCTGACGTGAACTATAATATTTTAGTGTAATGGTAATTTTCTCTTTAGTTGTTACAATTTCTATTGACATATTAATTTCATATATAGTTTTTTTTCCCAAAAATGATGATGAAATAGAAATAATATTGAATTCACTCCTTTTAGTAGACATTTTAACCCATTTCCTTCCTCTTTAATTGCCTGTTAAACATATTTATTTTATATCGATTGAGAAACGAGTTAATCTCTCTCGAATCTGCCTTCTGGGAACTTGAATATAATAAAAAAAAAAAGTCTTTCATATGCCTTCTGGGAACTTGAATAAAATAAAAAAGTCTTTCATAATCTCAGACAGTTAAGTTCCAAGATATGAACGCATGACGTTTTCTGATCTTGGTCTTCTCTGCAAAAGCAGTTTTATGCTGAAAGGTTTGAGATGCCGAAGAGAACCCCAGTCTCGTTTTCGAAAACTACCAAAGTGCCGAAAGTTAACCCATTACCACACAATCCCTACTCCCGAGAAACAAGCTTTTAGAAAACATTGTGGGAAAAGGAGAAAATGCTGTTAACCAGTATTGCTTCCTTTTCCCATAATGTTTTCTACCCTTCACAAAACAAATTTCAAATTTTCTGCCACTTTTATTTTGTCGTCTGCAAATGCTTTAGATTTGGTCAAACCTCAAATTTTGTCATTTGGTAATGAGTTAAATCTGTTGCGGTATGTCGAGATATTCTAGCCGGGATAACCTTCAGGTCCAAAAGATTACACTATGTTCAGCAAAGTTGATGGGATGGGATCCGCCAATATCTAGGCCTAATGGCAGCAAAATGACAAGGGGGAGATGTAACCGTTTTTTCGGTTTTAAAAAATAACTTTGGTGAAAAAAAAGGAGAAAATATTCCGAACATTTTAAGCGACATATTTCTAGACATTCGCTGCTATTCGAATATTCTTTAATTTCTTATAGAAAATTAAACAGATCTATAGTTATTTTGACTTACCAAATGAAGTGGTAATCCATCATAGGAATCTAAGTCGTAAATAGTTAAGAAGGGTTAGATAAGGTCGTATAAAAAAGTGTCAGTCGGTTTAGTATGACACGTGCATATGGAACTAACAACTGGGACAGTACTTCACACTGCCGGAGTGCTATACCCAACATCAAAGGAATACCGAGTTAACCTTTGCCTCTCCTTTGTGTTAAGTTTGCATATATTATTTTACCCTTTATCAAAGGACAAAAGTTTAGACTGGTCCAAATTGAATGCACTTGCAGACGGACAAAATACATTTTACTCCAAAATTGAAATTTGTTTCTAGCAGAGTAGAAAACATTGTGGGAAAATATGAGAAAATTTTGGTTACCAGCATTTTCTCCTTAGCCTACAATGTTTTCAAAATGCTTCTACCTCAGCGTCTTAAAAAAAAGGGAATGTTTTTGTAAAGGTTTAAAAGGCAACGAAAAGAGCGGGTTTTTATTCAACCCTTTCCCAAACAAGCCTTTGTTTGTACGTGTCTGCAGTACATGTCTTTTGCAAACAATGTGGGAAAAGGAGAAATTGCTCGTAACGAGCAATTTCTCCTTTTCCCACAGTGTTTTCTGCCCGTTCAGATAATTTTCTGCCATTGTTATAAAAGTTAAAATTGTCGTCTGCAAACTCTTTCAGTTTGGAAGAGTCTAAAATTTGTCATTTGGGAAAGGGTTAAGAGAACAAGAGGATCATTTTAGTTCAGAATGTGGACCGATGTTTTGTTTTTCTGACGATCCTGCCTGCATTTTGAAAAAGCTGAATATATGTACAGTTCTATTCGTTACCCTTTGGTTTCCTTACATCCAGAGACTGAGAAAATGAGGATAAACAGTGTGATAATATACACGTACAGGGTAGCATAATTTTTTCATTGTTCGTGGGTTTCTTTTTTTTTTCAAATTAAATTATAGATTATGTTATGGATTTTCGGCGCTCTATGGGTTAAGTTATTAATTGGGATTCCAGTCGGAGTTTTTCCTCTTTTAAGGACACGCTTGTGAGTCACAAACAATCAAGAAGTAGTAACTTTGGTTTTCGGTGTTTGGAATCCAGCATGAAATTGCACTTTTAATCCGAAATTCGAAATTTCATATCGCTAACACTAAATATGGGATAGGCCTACAAATTTGTAACTTAGCGAATAGCTGATTAAAATGATATATAACGTTTCGTGGCATCCTAACTTAAGTAATCCCTGTTGGCAAAGCTTATATCCGCATTTAAAGGTACGAAAATGTTGCGGTCGTAATGGAAGAATTAGTTTCTGGTTCCCAAAACAGTGGGGAAAATTACAGATATTTATGTATAAAAATTTACAGTCATCCTGGCGAATTTTCCCCCGCAATCCCTCGCACAGTCGCCGCGATCCACCGCGTTTACCTCCTGCTGTGAAGTTGCCCGATATTTTCTGAGGCCGCGGTGTCACGTCCGCCGCGTTTCCGCGGCCGATACCTGTACAGCAGATTTGCCGCGGACAAATTGGTCCATCGCGGCTCGCGGACTTGAGCAAAATCCGCGAGGAGTGTACTGTATCTCCTATACCATTGGACGGAATTTCGTGAAACTTTATAACCGTGTACAATAACCCATTCTTCCGAGACACTTTTTTTGTTTTTTTGATTCGATACAAAATGGCCGACTGAGAGCTATTTTAAGTTTCACTTAAGCTCCACTTAGGTACACTTTTGATGTTTGGAGTCTTGTCTTCAAAACTATACAAAGTTTTTACAATGAACTTGTTACATCTGTCAACCTCCATTAGGAAATGCAGAAAATAAATTCACCTACATTGACCGAGCAACACCACAGCTATTTGCCCTTGTGTCATGGAAAAAGGGGGCTTCATATTACATTTCATTCCATTTCTTGTGAAGGCAACTCCTTCCACATTTCTTGACGGAATTGAATAGAATTTTGACAGAATATTTCTTGTCATGTGACCTATTGCATATTGTCAACATTTTGCAATTTGTAGCTGCGTCATGAAAAAAAAGGGGGCTTCATATTTTATTTCTTGTGAATGCAACTTGTCCCATATTTCTTGACAGAATTAAAAAGAATTTTCACAGAATGTTTCTCATCATCTGACCTATCGCATATTCTCAAGGTTTTGGAATTTGTAGCTGCGTCATAAAAAAAGGGGGCTTCATGTTTTATTTCATTCTATTTCTTGTGAAGGCAACTCCTCCCACATTTCTTTGCAGATTTGAATGGAATTTTCACATTATCATGTGACCTAACACAACGCCTCCCACATTTCTTGGCAGATTTGGATGGAATTTTCAAATGATCATGTGACCTACGGCATATTGTCAAGGTTTTGGGATTTGTAGCTGCATCATGGAATAAGGAGGCTTTATGTTAGTATTTCATTTTTCACCAGAATCTCTTTAGTTACTGGACATATCTCAACAGATTTGGATGAGATTTTCACAATCATGCGACCTAGCACATGTTGTCAGGGCTTTTTATATCACTGTATCATGGAAAAAAGGGACTTCCTGTCAAATTTAATTTTTCATCAGTGTATCTCCAACTTTTGCACATATTTTCATACAACCTCATATTTTTATTGCTTGATCAAAGCCAGTGACCAATGAGTCAATTGTGCATTCGTCTCTCTATGCATCAAGATCACAAGTAATACCATATATCCATTCAGCTACCCAGGCAGGTGCTACAAATTTCAACACTTTAGTCTTTAGCTACCTGCTTGAAATGGCAGCAGTGTGGCGGCTTATACTGTGAGAGGGATATCTTCTAAAGTCCTTGACAAAAATTGATGAAACTTCATGCATGTTTTCAATTGGATAGTCCGTTGATACATTTTCCCCCACATATATGAAATCCTGAAATGAAAAAAATTAAAGGAAACATACATAAACCCCCCCTTTTTCCATGACATATCATATTTCCTTTATTTGTTTTCATTTTATGAAATGCCAAGTTCTGCTAAAAGAGTACTTAATGTATAATCCTGTTATGGACCTCTTTTATATTTTTCATGTAATGAAATCCTGTGCCATAGAACAAGAGAGCTTAATGTATAATTTCATCATGGACCAATAACAAAAAGGCCACATGTACATACAAAAACATAATATCTCTTATACGTTTGTATCAAAAAAGGTCTTTTTCGGCGGGGGATATCATTTCAACGAAATTGCTTGTTATTTTTATACCTCCATGAAATAAATAAAATTATCTTCATTCCTTAAATAAAAGTAAATTTTATTCTTACCATGTAGAAATATGGCGATTTCTATGACTTGAACGATATGTAAAGGGGCAGTTCGTAAAAGTTCCAGTCAATGGCAGAAAAAAGAATTTTAAAACTAGACCAGATCCTATCATGCCGCATTATCTTTGTTTACATCGATGATCGCCGACAACTAGCCGACTTTACAGATACATCGTAAGTATACATGATTACCTTTTATTTAAGTGTTTGCATGAGCTTATATGCATTTATGGTACCTTTTATATTTTCGCTGGTGGTGCTGTCGATCATTTGAAAGTTTGCCGAGTATAACTGTTGACGTTACTGGATACGGCTGTCGATGATTCAAGGAGAATGTAACAGACAGATTTACTGGGAAATAACCAGTTAAACAATACAATTTCTGTTACATCCTTCGTCAGTCATTGTGTTCTTAGAAAGGGTTACAGTTTGATGATTCAGATGTCAGTCTAGACGATTGTGTCGCTAGGGTTAAACCCTAATCCTAACCCTTTACCCTTGCGAATTGGATATTATGCCATGGCTCTGTTACCATAGCAACCAAAATTCTCAGTTTTCTGTTCAAAGAGAGTTATCAGTGTAGAGAAAAATAAGCATTCTAGTTGCTATGGTAACAAACCGTAAATTGATATCATATTTGCAGGGGTATCTATCGTATACTATGCTTCTGACATAAAAAACCCTGCATACCGCTATGATTTTGTAATAGGCAAACACTTGCATTTTCTCAAACAAATATTTTTTCTCAAATCATTTGTTTGGTGTTGTATGTGTCAAATCAGTGAGAATTTGAAACTTAGAACGGTCTTAGAGCATGAAGAATGGTCTTGGAATGAGAAATATTTTGACGCAAATTTCATGTAATCCGTCCAAATTTATAAGGAAATTATAGAGGTCTAAAATTCTGTTGTGCGAGTCCAAAACGAGACTGTTAGTTGATTATAAAATATGAAATCAGAATCTTAACATACCTATGCAATTTAATGCTGTGTGACAAGGTGTCAGAAGATACAATTTTGCCCACCTTTGAACCTTGATATTTGATATTTACCTTTATTTTAGACCTTTGCTGCTTGGTACTCAGGTGAGCGATATAGGAACATCATGGTCCTCTTGTTTCAGAATATAAACGGTAATATATTTCTTATTTCTGATCCAAACATAGATTTTAAGGGCTCTTTAAAACCCCCTCGGTAAGGCAGTTCTAATGAGCATCCAAAACCTATGTTTAAAACAAAAATAAAAATAGCTTTGAACCTTGATATTTGATATTTACCTTTATTTTAGACCTTTGCTGCTTGGTACTCAGGTGAGCGATATAGGAACATCATGGTCCTCTTGTTTCAGAATATAAACGGTATTATATTTCTTATTTCTGATCCAAACATAGATTTTAAGGGCTCTTTAAAACCCCTTCGGTAAGGCAGTTCTAATGAGCATCCAAAACCTATGTTTAAAACAAAAATAAGAAAAATAGCCCATACTCCGGTATAAAGTGGGGTTCACAGGGGTTGGAACCGCACGGGCTCGTTAAAGATGGATAGTTAGATTTTTCACATCACACCAAATTACAAAATGTACATATCACTGAAATTAATATGAAAAAACAATACAAATGATCAATAATTAAGAATCATAAAATGAAAAAAAAAAAAAAATGGTGGTATTCCCTTAAAAGGCTACGTAGCCTCTTAAGCTATTTCTAGATTTCCCGCCAAAATCAACCAGGCATTGTGGGAATGTTATGTGACTACTGACTCTTAGATTCCATAACATAACAAACATGTCATTACTTTCCATAATGTCTAGAACTTCGGACGCTATGTTTGAAGCTTCGTCTGTATATTTCCGGTATATAAATGAGCGAGTTGCTGATGTAAAAATAGACGGTGTTTCCCATCAATGTCGACCTGGGATGTAGTAAATCTCTAATTTCTTATGTTGTCCGATGGTTTTCGACTAATTGGGTGTCATGAATGGAAATTTTAAGGCTTTGGGAGTATTAGGATGATTTTTCTGTATTTTTGTACAATTTAGGTTCCAAATTCTGGAGGGCCACCTGTAATGTAATGAATGGTCATTTTGAAGCAAATACGCTCAAAATTGACAGTATCTAGAAAAAAAATGCCAGATTATAGACACATTGCATTCCTTGTATTCGGTGCAATGGAAAAATTTTCTTATTGAGTGGAAACTCCTAACCGTTAATGCTGAAAATATGTACTATTCTATGACCAGGTCAAAAATATTTCAAAGCATGCAGCCGCTGGAGATAACCATTGCAAATTACCACATCTGTTGAGCAATTCTACCGATTGCCATGACATTTGTAGCGAAATGTTCCTCCCTCCATAGGCGCTTGAAGTTCTTCACTCAAACCCCCTCAAAATGCTAAATATCAAGGTTAATATTGACGCATCCTATATACAATTTCGAAATGGCTCATCTAGTCAAAATATTTAAATTTTTTGACCTGTTTTAGCATTTATACTTCAAGCGCCTGTGCTCTTTCCGACAGCATTCTTCAAGAGTATTTGCACGTGTTTGCAATCCTATTCCTTTAAAATAGATTTTGCAATTTTGCTCTTAATCTGATTTGACCTTTATATGTGTAAGTATTTACATGAGTGACCAGCCTTGTAGTCTGTTGTGTGAACTATATACGGGAGAGTTAAGGGTGGAGTTTTTCTTGGCGACTGTTTCAACTTTTAAGACACCAGTCCGCACAAAACATACAATTTTCTTCATGTCTCACTATGAAATCTGCTTTATGATCGAGATTTCAGTAATAGTCATAGAATAAATCATGCATTTTAACACCGGTACTTGAAATGTAGTTTTCATATTTTGTCGACAGCCGTATCATTCAGGGTATCAGGACATTTGCCCCCTGGACATCTGCCCCCCCCCAGCTTTCTGCCGCCGGACTTTTGCCCCCTTAGAACACCTGCCCCCTGGACATCTGCCCCCCGGAGGACATCTGCCCCCTGGACATCTGCCCGCGGACATTTGCCCCCGTAGGACATCTGCCCCCTGGACATCTGCCCCCGGACATTTACCCCCGTAGGACATCTGCCCCCCCTTAGGACATATGCCCCCTGGACATCTGCCCCCCGGACATTTGCCCCCGTAGGACATCTGCTCCCCGGACATTTGTCCCCCCGGACATTTTTTCCCGTACGACATTTGCCCCGGTAGGACATCTGCACCCGGATATTTGCCCCCGTAGGACAACTGCCCCTTGGGAAACGATAAGCCTAGCCTAAATGATGTTGAAAAACTAATAACACCTTGAATTTTGCTTTATTTTTCTTAAAATGCAAAAGAAAATTAAACGGGGTTTACAGCAGGCGTGCAAGATGAGTAACTGACTCTGTCATACCGGAAGTTTGATATTAAAACTGAAATCAATTAATCAGCTGAAGATTTTCAGCAAAATAGCACTTAACGATAAAGAAGCTGAGAAGTCTTTTTCATAGTGCCGCTCAAAATTACAATGTACAATATACGTGTATATCTCAAAGTTGCTTTTTTGAGATTGTCCATTAAAAGAGCTCGACGTCCAAGTTGTAAACAAACTGTTTTTTTACAAACATGGTCGGCAAACTAGTTTTATTCCTTCGTGCAGGTGGCAGCACCAGTAGCGCTCAGTGATCGTTAGACTGGTGTCCGGTCCAATGCAACTCACCCATGATATTCACGTCAGTACATATCACCGACAATAGGTGGCAGCACCGCAGGTGTCGCGTGGATAGAGAACCAGTGACTGAGTGTTTACAACTTGGACGTCCAGCTCCTTTAAATGCTTTTTGGAAATGCAGTATAAACACTCTTTCGCGTGCCAGATGAGAAACTGACTTGTAAATTGCTGTACTGAAAGTTTGATTTGGATAGTAAAACTGAATTCAATTTAACCAACTGAAGATTCTCAGCAAAGTAGCATTTAGGAAACAAATAGAAGTCATTTTTCACAATGCCGGCCAAAATTTCGAAGTTATGTCACTGACTCAAAACTGCTCTTTTCAGATTAACGTCCCTTGAATGTGTTTTGATTTGGATATTAAAACTGAAATCAATTAACCAGCTGAAGATTATCAGCAAAACAGCACTTAGGATGCAACAGAACTTATTTTTCCTAACGCTGCCGAAAAATTACCATGTACATATCTCAAAATTGTTTTCTTAAATTCGTCCCTCACGCGTTTTAGAAATGCAGTAACACTGTTTCAGTCAGACTGATAAAATTTAGATCAGAATCAGGGGTCTTGTCGGTCATTCAAGTGTCACATAGGACCATGTTGCGAATTCAGAAGTTGAAATTGTGGGCTATCCCAATGAGAAATGCAATTCGATCTCTGTTGTAGTAATCCTGCACAATATTTCGAATATTGCGCTGTTGGACGTCCCTGTACACTGACCTTTGTGGAGGAGGATTCACACCTGCCTGGTCCTGGGTGATTTCAACGTGGGTCAGAGATTCTTCCCGCTTGATGATGTCCAGAAAGCGCCAAAAGTTTGGGTGATGAGCCCCCACATCAGATTGTAGCCGGTGTAACGTTGTAAAGTGACCCCCATAAAATAATGACCTCCCAGTCATTATTTTATATAGAATATCGACTCCCCGGTCATAGTATTATGACCTCCCCACACGTAGAAAAGTGACCCCTAACGTAGAATTGTGACCCCCTATAGAATAACGACCCCACCACATACACACCCAAACTCTTACTCTAACCCTAACCCAACTAAGGTACACTTACAACATAATTATCTCCACCGATAGGCATCGGAGGTGTAATGGCACCCGTCCGTGCATGCGTCCGTCCATACGTACAGAATTTTTTGACCGCAACTCTCCATTCATTATTGGGCGGAACCGATTCAAACTGGCTGGTTAGGCGCTTCCACCGCATCTGTATGGGTTCAGATTCATCTGTACAGTACAGTATTTTCAGGGATTAAGAACTACTACCGATGCCTATTTGTGTGGAAAGAACAAATGGTTAAGGTTTCCGACCAAGAATCACTTGCCCCTCACCGTTGTGAGTTTGAAGCCTACCAGGGTTGTGTATGGGTGTCTGGCATACACACTGTCCTACTTGGCGGTTGCATATTAGAGTGATTCTGTTGACATTTAGTCACTTTAGCGAGATAGTTATCTAGGTTTTTATAATGACACTCAGATTTGGTGTTAAATAAACAAGTACCCGACAATTTGCTTTACAACAGAACGATTTCTGCTACTTTTACAATGCGCTATACGAGTCAAAATGGTTCCAATAGCTAGGGTCCATTCAGTCGCCTCATAGTATAGTATACACGCAATACTGTGCGGTGGTTGCAGTTTTATTTCTTTGATGTTAAAGGGAACCGTTCAACCACAATGGACACTTCAATATGCAGCGCTCGATAATACGGCTGTTTCGACTGACAGGACGGATAAGCTGCTGTTCAGATCAGGACATACCCTTGGTAATCTTTGGTCTTTATTTTCCATTTACTTTGACTGCTAAGAGTTACTCAAAGCCTGGCTTTTTAGCACAATGATTTTAAGCAATGTCACCGCGGTATGGACAAAGGCTATCTAACGTCAGGTGAAGTAGAAAAAAATGTTAAACAAAATTAGTAGCATACAAAATAACGTTAAAAAGAGTTATATATGTCAGCATCAGCTCCAGTAGAAACAACAACAACAACAAAAACAACAACAACAACAAATAAACACGACAGTGATTTGAATCGATATACATGTAGAGTATGTTAAATTAGCAATAAGTTAGGTAGGGGTCAATATTTTATAGATAAAATCAGGAGGGGTCATTATTTTATAAGGGGGGTCAGTATTTTATAGAGAGGGGTCATTATTCTATATAAAATAATGACCGGGGGTAATTATTCTATGGGGGTCACTTTACAACGTAACACTGGCCTCCACGTTGTTGTTTGTTCTAGGCAAGTTTTGGAGAGTACGGTCATGCATATTCCACATTGCAATCGGGAAAAGAGGATTCCTTCGGCCGTCATCGTTGTCCCTTTCCTCCCCAATGTATGCGGCTTCGAAGTATTGAAGGATTGGTGCCGCATTGTCGGGCAGATAATCCTGGAGTAGAGTAAAAGCTTCAATGACATCACCGGTGGGCACAAAGGCCAGGGCAGGAATCATTCTCAGACTTAGAGCGAACTCTGCAATTGCCTGGTATGCATTGGCCAGCCCATGAGCCTGATTCTGAAAAAACAAGGGGATTTTTGCTAACGTATTTTCGAATAAGACCCCCTGTGGCCACACACACCCACACCCACACCCACACACACCTACACGTATTGCATTCGTTCTGAGGACCTTGAAACTTTACGTCATTATGAGGACTCACTGAAGCCGTAGAGGTACGGAAGTGGCACTTTGTAATTACAATAATGTTCACATCTAGAAAAAGATTTTTTACAAATATCAACGTTACACTCGACTAGTATGACCTAAAAACGTTCTGAGGACTCTACCTATTTTCCATACAAAGTGAGGACACGTTATGAGGACGTTGAATTCTTCCATCAAAACGAGGACTTTGCTTGCACACTCGCAATTTAACAACATTGTGAGGACTTACGTGAGAATCACAAGATATGCGAAACACACTAATATTGTTTACTAATTACATACTGTACAGAAGTACAGAATACACGCTCTTTTTCATATAAACATAATTGTAGCACTTTTCATTCACAAGGCAAAACCCATGGTGGTAGTCGTGGAAAATGTAAATTCAAAACCATTTCAAATGTTAACATCTTAATATTTTATCGCCAAATTTGAAATAATATCAAAAAAGATTATTTAAGGATACAATTTATGAGAATGAACTGAATGAGAAATAGTCATATGGTATATTTAGCCAACTAAAGCAGAACAGTAAAGTTTAGACTGAACAAAATAGCAACTGGCATTGCTGCACTGTTTTAATGTTTCTTTATCTACAGTTGACTTTTTTTTTATATGTCTAATTCTGATCTTTTGGACAATGATTTTGATAGTGTACGTCGAGCTCTTGACTTTTCCCCCCTCTGCTACATTTACAAGAAATCCATTTATACCAGTAAATCTCCCTTTACCAAAGGATTCTGTGATTCAACGACCAAAACGATGAGGGTTTTTAAAATACGATTTGTCCGAAAAAAAAAGTTAAATCCTTAAAGAGTTAAAGCGCCGAATTAATTAAATGGATTTAAATTTCAATAAGGAACAGCAGCCGAAATTTTGCCATTTCAAGCCTCGATCGTTCTAGTCTAAAAAGAGCAAAGCAAAAGAAAAGAAAAAAAAACCGTAGAACCAAGATTAGGCTGCACATTTCATGTAGTCTGATTCTGATACACTCTATCCTCAAAACAACTAAATCCGTTTCAGCGCTGAAAGGGTTGTGAAGGATCCAATACTCGTAAATTGCATGCCCTTTTAACTCATTTCTTCCTAAATCAAGTGTTATCCAGTTACTTGAAGAAACAAAAGTTTAGAACATAAATTATCTTCGAACCGATACATGAATGCAGAGAAAAATGTTACGGAAAAGAGTGACGAACAATTTCATCTGTTACCACAACTCCGTCAAAATGTCGTCTGATGTAAGGCGTAAAGGCGCAGAAAAATACCCGACTGCAGGAGGTAATGCTTCAATTGATAAATGGTGTTTTTTGTAAGCAATGGCATTATTGTAGAGCATATCATTTCTGAGACAACACCACATTAATCATTTATCTCTACATGTATATATACATGCATTAACCCTTAGGCTGCTAAGCGGTACTTACTGACCTTTTTGCATGCTGTGTGGATCAAGATCAGACAGTAAAATTCATTTAATCTGATCATTGATCTATGTACAATGTCTGACAAGGGAATGGTTTCCTTCAAAAAGATATTCGAAATAGCCAATTTTAGGTTTTTACTATCGGTTTAAAAGTTCCATTTACTTTAGCAGGATAAGAGTTAAATTGCATCTGGGGATTTCTGTAAATAGTTTATGGGTTGGTATGCTGCACTGAGTCTTTCCCGCCATAAGTACCATGTCGATATCAAAGATTAAATACACAGAACGAATCGCAGTAAGGGCGTAAAATGATTATCACTCCCATCTCCTTAACACCTTTCTGCAATATGGAGTTAAATGATTTGATCGGCCGATTTATAGATGCCATTTCCGGATTTCACACTTTTCCAGACGAGTTGCAAGTTAATATGTAGTTGTTAAAACCTAGATCACAATCAGCGCGCAGATTCCTGCAATTCAATCTCGATATTCACAATTCGGTTGTTTTAACCTATTTAATTATATGATAGATGTGGAAAAAAGATGATTGTAACTGAAAGAAAGTAAAGTTTTTTGCATAAATTCAGCTGAATACCGTGTATCATATCAATATATTGGATGGTTCCTTTTGTCACATGGGGATTTTCTGGTTATGTTATCATTTTCCTTCTCCTTATTTATTGCAGCATTTCTTCCAGAAAACATGTAGACTCTGATCAGATGCCACATGTCGCATGATGACTATTTATGCTTGGCAGTACCCTTTTTTGGTGACGCTTAAGCATTCATTGTCAGCATCTCATTAGGGATTTAACTTGGCGGGAAATCATACTGACCGAGGGCGGAGAAACGAAATTTTGCACAACACTAAACATGTCAAGTTTCCCTTTAATTTTCTGCAGTTACATAACAACCATCCTGATTTAGATTATTGATAAAATGCTGAGTTTTTCCCAAGGATAGTAAAGCTAGAGCAAAATTGTTGCATTTGTTCATTCTTTATATCAATTATCAGTTCTGTTTTATGCATTGCTTCCTGCCTGTTTCCTTTTCTATTTAGAGAGAGAGAGGGAGAGAGGGAGAGACATATGGGTTACTTCCAAAAATAATGTTAACCGTTAGTTTTCAGTATATATCAGTAAAATGTATCATCAAAATATATAATAAACCTCTGTGAACAATGGAACTATTATCTGTTGAAAATAATGATACCAGGATTGATTGATTGGTGTTTAACGCCGTTTTCAACATTATTCCAGTTATATCGCGGCAACCAGTACACCTATCAATAAATTCCTTGAGTTTCTTTTACCGGTACACGGCACAATATTCTTTCCAAGCCACTGGCTACTTTCCCACGTAGCCAGCGTCGGAAAAATGGTCAGCGTTGAGCGAAGAATGAATGGTATCTTTCAGACGGTTTTGTTAATACGCTTTATCTTTCAGAAAAAGGGGGAGAGACAGAAAGAGAGAGAGAGAGAGAAATAGAGAGAGATACAGACAGAAATACAGACAGACAGATAGACCTAGAAACAGACATGTTGTTCGGAGACTTTAAACTACGTGAAATTCCATTCAACGAGAGATTGTCCATTATTCTCTGGATATTCAAGGTTCGGAACAGTCTAGTAAAAAATAAATAGAGTTTTCCTTTTGAGTTGGATACCGGTAAACAGTTATATTTTGACAACAAATCATAGTTAAGCCACACCCAAATCCATTCTTTTGCTATCATCGCAACCCTGAGCGTAAAAAAGGGAAGAAGGAGATCAGACCTGCACTTCCACCTGAATCGAATGCTCATGATATGAAATTGTTGATCAAAATCGAAAACCTCTGAATTTCTAGATGGCTTCAGATTAAAATGATTTTTGGAGAAACATGTTGTGGTTTAGAAGCAGATTCACACAGGTACGATACACTGAACTGTCTGAAAAGGCGCAAAACTAACCTGCCCAAGATTTGTGGGAACAATGGATGGAAAAGTTGCCGGACAAAAAAGGAAAGGGGGAAGAAATGAAGAGACAGCAAGAATTCAAGCGAAGTGAAGAAGATGAAGTGATGGACGGATAGAAAAGAGAAGAGAGAGAAAGCAAATACCTGTATGTCCATACCAACCTTTAGAAATGAGCCATGCTTTGTGAAAAGGAGGCTTAATGCATCTGCAAAAAGTATCGACCCAGGATTGCGCAGGCTGACCTCAATGGAAATATTTTGCTACTGGTCGATTTTCTTTATGTCGAAAGAACATTCTACCTCACGATGCAGATTGTCTAAAATAGTGGCTAATATGGATCCATAATTATGTGATGACTTGCTTGATAAAATGCACCATGAAGGCGTAATAAAGCCCCATTTTGACAGAGCGTGGCTCATATATTGCATATATGTAAAATATACATGTTGATCATTACTAGAACATACCCTACGTGCAACCACGACTGGAACTAACCTTTAGCCAAACACAGTCAACTATTGATGTGTCTGCAGCAGACGACTTTTGAAAGCAGTGAGAAAAAAAAATAACGGGCATAATCTCCTTTTGTCTCATGTATTTACCAACTGAGAAAAGTAAATCCAAACTGCAAATTTAAAATCAACACTATTCGAGTCGACCAAAGAAACGTACTCACTACAGAAAGCAATCTGGAATGTAACACAAAGAATGTAATTAGAAACAAGCAATTTCGTTGAAATGATATCCCCCGCCGAAAAGACCTTTTTTTGATACAATCATATTAGAGGTATTGTGTTTTGCATGTACACCTGGCCTTTTTGTTATCGGTCCATGATGAAATTATAAATTAAGCTCCCTTTTTCCATGGCACAGCATTTCATTACATAAAAATGTATATAAATGGTCCATAACAGGATTATACATTAGTATCCTTTTTCCAGAAATTGGCATTTCATGAAATGAAAACAAATAAAGAAAATATACATTAACCCCCCTTTTTCCATGACACATTATTATATATATAAAGAAAAAAATTGTATCATCAGACTATCCAATGGAAGACATGCATGAAGTTTCATGAAGTTTTATGAAGGACTTGAGAAGATATCCCTCTAACAATAAATGCTGCAACATTTCTGCCATTTCAAGCAGCTAGCTAGAGACTAAAGTGTTGGAATTTCTAGCAGCTGACTGGGTAGCTCAATGGATATATGGAGTGCAACACACGAAAAAGGTCATTCGGACGTTTGCGTAAAATGTCGTCTCTGATCAAGTGGAGAAAGTCCGCACAGGCTAATCCGAAACGACACTTTCCGATTTTATGTGATTTTCTGTTTAACGCAAATCTACTGTAGCACAAAATCTGATGTAGTCGTAAAGTGCCGTCTCGGATTAGCCTGCGCGGACTGCGCAGGCTAATCCGGGACGACACTTTACGCAAATGTCCGAATGCACCTTTTCGTGTGTTGCACTCCATATTGTGTTACTTGTGATCTAAAAGGGTTACCAATAGACTGAAGGATAGACAGATGGATGGACAGACGGATGCACAATGGACTCATCAATCAACCAATAAAAATATGAAGTTTCATGAAACTATGTGCATAAGTTGGAGATACATTGATAAAAAATCAAATTTGACATGAAGCCCCCTTTTTCCATGATAAAGTGATAAATTGCAAAACCCTGACAATACACGCCAAGGTCACATTTTCTGTGGAAATCTCATCCATATCTGTTGAGATATGCCCAGTAATTAAAGAGATATTGGTGAAAAATGAAATATAACATGAAGCCCCCTTATTCCATGATGCAGTAAGAAATCCCAAAACCTTGGCAATGTGCGTAGGGTCATATGATTCTGTGAAAATTGCACCGAAATCTGCCAAGAAATGTGGAAGGCATTGCGTTCACAAGAAATAGAATAAAAAAAACATGAAGCCCGCTTTTTCCACGATGCAGCTACAAATCACAAAACCTTGACAATATGCTATAGGTCACATGACGAGAAACATTCTGTGAAAATTCTATTCAAATCCGTCAAAGAAATGTGGGAGGATTTGCGATCACAAAAAATGAAAAAAAATATAGATAGATGTGACAAGTTGAATGTAAAAATTCTGTATAGTTTTCAAAATAAGACTAAAAACATTAGAAGTGCACTGAACCGCGTAACTTAAAAATCGCTCCCAGTCGGCCATTTTGCATCGAATCAAAAAACAAAAAAAGTGTCTCGGGAGAATGGGTTATTGTACACATGGTATAAAGTTTCACGAACTTCCGTCTTGTGGAATCGGAGATATTTGCCGGACCGGACACACGGACAGACGGAAGAACAGGCGGACGGACAAACAGACGGAAGGACGCACGGACGAACAACGCTAAAACTTTATCCCTCCGCCTTCGGCGGGGGATAATAAAAAAACTTTTTAATAGTAACAAAACTCTTAAATGGGACAAAAACAGATAATGTTACGACCACAAAAGCTTTACTGACAAAATTATGAATTAAATTATGACTGATTAGTCCCCAACTCTAAAGTCCTCGCAACGACACACTTACTCTTCAATTTTGCTAGGCATGTTCGCTTTTCAGAAAATTATGCATGAATTAGACTTAAAAATATCTGTGTTTAGGGCTTCCCTACCCTACCTAGAAGATGCTGCGGATCCTAAACTGTTTACGCTACGATTGGAAAAAAATCTGTCGGGTGTGATTTCGGTACAAGGTCCGTGAAAAAAATCTGGAAAAAAACATAAATCCCTACTTACCCTACCTGCAGCATCTCGGACCGAAACCCTACACACAGATTTTTTTTGGTAAGGCCTTAGAGGTATTATACAGTCTATAGATATGAATCTACATGGATAAAAAAAATATGGACATAATTCTGCGTTATGTCATTTACTTTGCTGAGTTGAATCTAACACGTTGTGTCAGCTCAGGATTTGTGGACATTTCTAAAGCCTCCTAAGGTTAGTAAAACGCTTATCGATCAACCAAAACTGTTCTGAAGCCAGAAAATGAAACTGTTTGCGGGTTTGAACAAGATTAAAGACTTCAAAGATTGTCCGGCAAACAATGCACGGTTGTAATTGATAAGAATAAGATCAGGCATTCCTTCCTATAGAAAACTGATACACACTTTGTCATTTAGATCGGGTCATAACCAGGAATAAAGCCAATAGTACTTTGGCAAGGGATGACTGATATGACAAGAGTTAAGATTCAGATCCTCAGCGATCCTATTCAGTCCAATCTAAATCTATCCGAATCATCAATATTTTCTTAGTTTTTACATGTAAGTGAACAGAAGGGTCCCGATCTTATGCGAAAATGAATTGACCAATCCGCAAATGTCTGATGCAATCTGTTCTTACTAATTGGTTCATAATGCTTATCTCGAAAATTGTGCTAAAACTCCATGGCTTTTCCAATCATATAAACATAATGCACGTAGCAGGCGGTCCGTATTGTAAAATACAGTATTTTAAGAAAAACGATTTAGTTTAAACATATTTTATTTGCAACATTTTACATACAAAATATGATAAGACAATTACAAAGTATACTTAGAATATGCTACAAAATGGATTGGAACGAAAGCATAAGCTTATACTGTTCCTTTCCATGGATTCTAGATGGTATCAGTCCTATTTTATTCATTTATTAATTGAATTAGCAAATAAAAGAAAAAAAAGGCGCCAAAAATGGAAAAGGTGTCAGTTACAGATGCTAAAGACAGGAAGATCGTGCGATGTGGGATGCTTTCTAAACCAGTATTAAGAAATAGACTATATTGTCTTTATACGTTCGATATAATAGCAAAACGAAACTAAAATTATTAGAAGAGTTAAGTAGATTTTCTTTATAGCTTGAACCTTTTGCTATCCTTAATAAAAGACTGCACTTCTAAAAATACTGTTACATTTTCTTGAAAGGTGAGGCTTTCGTCACCGTACAGCAGGACATCCAAACTGACAGTTGTGAATTTCTCAATAGTTGCAAAAAGCTTATTTCTAGCGACAGTATAATACCCACAATCTAACAGATAATGGTGACTAGTTTCAATTCCACCACATTGACACAAAGGCGAAGCAACTAAATTTTTTTGGAACAAGTCAGAGTTTAGAAAACTACATTTATTACGCAGTCTAGTGTGGATAATTTGATATTGTCTTTCACCAATAAAATAAAGCTTATTAGGTATAGGTTTGTCCCTGTCAAGATATGTCTTAAAGGCTACAAGGGAATCTAAATTTCTAATGTCATCGGGCAGAGCATTCCAATCGTCCACCACTGACGGAATAAAATAATTCTTATACATTGATGTTCTACAAGCAATGCCTTGGAGATCGTTAGCTCGTCGCAGGTTGTAATTCGTAGAATTTCCAACCGTATCTGGGACTAAAGACGATAAAAAGGCAGGAGTAATGCCCTTAATCATTTTAAAAAATAAGATTAATTTGTGATTTTTCCTTCTATGTCTCAGCGATTCCCATCCTGCTTCATTTATAAGATAATCCAGTGAAACTAGTTTAGTGCAGCCAGTCACGATTTAACGAAGATTACATCGCTTTAATTATTTCTTTTTTTTGCAGGGCTGTTATTATGTTGTTCTACACTTCGTGAAGGATTTCAAACATACTATTTCAATCTTCGAGTTTTTCGTCTAGTCTGCATTTGTCTCCAAATGCATGAAAAACATCTTATAGCATTAACAGAACTGAAGGAAACTTATCTTTATCTATACATTAGACTTTTGAAATACAATGACTTTTGACCACACTGCTTCAATCGGGAGAACTTGGCGAAAAATTCATTGGAGTCTATGTTAAAGAGACATTTCAAATTGGAATCGAATATATTTATATATTTATTGTCTACTTATTAATTTTCCAAAATCAAATGCTAACTGAACAGTGAAAAATTGAGAAAATTTAGGGTACCTTGCTGAATTTATGTAACCTGACCCAGTCACTTTTTCCCAACTCACTTTGCGACAGGCAGTTTTCGCCATTTTCTGAGAATCATTGGTATTTTTTTGACCATCAAAGTCCGTTTTCCCATTCAGTTGTTGGTCGAATCTGGGAAGGTTGTTTGGTAATGATTAAAAAAAAAAAATGCGTTTTAGAAAGAAGACCGAGGAAAACAACTATGACAGAGAATAAACGAAAATGCCTAATTTACTGCCCTTATAAAAGTAAGTCAAATTGTCGTTTGAAGATATATTTTTTCCATTTGTATATTTTCTGTACATATATAAATATGCCCTTGTAAAAGTCAGTCGAATCATGATTTGAAGATATATTTCTTCTATTTGTGTGTTATAAATATAAAATGTCTTTTATGCATTTCGAATTTCGAAGCATAAACTGAATTATACGGACGCCTGAAATATTGTATCGTTGTGTTTAAAAATCCTACATTGAAAACCTTGAAATCCTTATTTTCCTAAATTGAAATCCTTATTTTAAAGGAATACTTGCTTTCCGCCACGTACAACATGTTTAACAGTTTTAAAATATATGAACTAGATAGTGAGAAAAAAAAACAACTGAAATTTGCCAACACTGTAAATATCCGAATCAGCCCATGCAATCATGAAACAAGACCAGGATCCGCATTGTTTTTACTTATAAATTGCGTTTTAAAGCTAACAAGATATTTGTGAGCCGCGTAGAATCATATTGTGCTGTATACAGGATTAAAAACTGTGCCGGCAAATAGCTGACAGCGTCTTTCTATCTTTATTACGCTGTCATTCTATCTTTATTACCTTTCTTATTTTTTCCCGTTTTATTATATTTCCTATCAACTATGTAGTTTCCTTTTCGTGCAGAGTCAATCAGAGATCAGGGGCCATAAAACTTGCAGCCTGATCTTTGATCTATCCTGTCCGCTTACAGAAACAATTTTATTCAATCCTCAGTATTTTTGGATCTAGTAGTGACTGTAAATTCCCACTTCTCACATCTAGTAATGTAATGGAAAACTGCACATTAAACTTTATGTTTTATAAAATATCTATACAGTTTCTATGTAGTTTCCGTTTCGTGTAACTGTAGAATGGACCGAAGATCAGGTGGTACAAAACTTGCAGCCTGATCTTTGATCTATCCTGCCCGCTTACAGAAGCAATTTTATTTGAATCGCTGTATTATTGGATCTGGTACTGACTGGATATTTCCATTTCTACCATTTAGTAAGTGTAGTAGAAAATTGCACATTAATTTTTAAATCATATATTTTTATACAATATCTATGTTGTTTCCGTTTCGTGTTACTGTAGAGTGGACCGGGGATCAGGTAGTACAAAACTTGCAGTCTGATCCTCGATCTACTCTGCCCGTTCACGGACACAATAATTCTAAATTCTTTGTATTATTTGTTCTAGAACTGGCTGAAAGTTTCCATTTCTCCTATCGAGTAATTTAGTGGGAATTCGTCCATTTTACTCATGTACTTCCTTTCTATATGCTTCCATATGCTTTACTATAATATGAAATACTCTCACATCTACGATCATCTACCATTTGAATTAACGTCTATCGAAATTATATCTATATCATCTGAAAAAGTAGAGAAACCTGAAAAGATTGTTAACATTTAGTCATCTATTTTTTATGTTGTTAACGAATCAATCCAACAACTTTATGTCTTTATATCTATTTGCTTTCCACGTATGTATTGAATTTATTTGTATTATCTCACAATTAATTAATAATAAATTTATTCGTCATCTTATCAGTAAGAACCTGTGATCGGTAAAGTATTTTTCTCTAATCAAGTCTTTTGTAATTTTTATGGGCTTTTGAATGTTAAAATGTACATCATGTTAATCAATTCTTGATTACTTCTTCATTTCTATGGTCAACTTCTGTTCAAAGTCCAAATTTGCGCATGTCTGTAGGTTGACCAGTGCATATTCTCCTGATCAGTTAGTTGATTAATTGCTACAACTGCAATAGCTACAAAATATTGATAACTTATACATATATGAACAGAGTATACACGCTGTTCTATTTTCATCTCATATCTATAGTTGAAAATGGATTTGTATCTTTTTAATGTTGACAATATCTTTCTCTGTAGTAAATTAATCATGCACCGAATGAAACGTGCACGAAAGTCTTTGAGATTGAAAAATTGTGTTTCAAATATAGCACTGAATGTAAAAAGTAAAACAGAAGGCTAAACTAAACTCGTAGGAAAGGTAACTGTTTGAAATATGAATGGTATTAAAGCACAGTCCTAGACATTTTACAGTCCGATTATTTCTACGGATCGCCCGATTGTACCTTTCTTGTCAGCGTTTGAATCATCATCATCATCATCATATTTTTCACTGTCTCCCTACAGCCTTACGCCAATTGGCGATCTGCTAACAGATCTTTCTTCACCAAATATTAAGAACTATATGCTGAATGGTGGTACTTTTAGAAAAAACAGCTTCACTTCATGATTAAGGAAAAGTCGAAAATGAATTTACGTGAATTGATTTTTTTTATTAAAGGCGTCTTAAGTTTTCATTTAATGCATTTCATATTATATGTCAAAATTGCTTACTGTACTGTGTAAGTTTCTTGTTTCGGATGGAAGTGCACTGATAGTAAAGTGTATGTTAGAAGGCATACATTTACACATGGCTGCAGCATTGAATTTTAATTCTTGAAAACAGACTTACAGAATTACGTATGGAATATCCCAATTGTTACTTTTATATAGCTGGAGATTTGAATGCAAGAACAGGAGAATTACTTGATTTTATACCTAGCAATTCCCTTGATTTTGTATTTAGCTCTCACAGTGATTATAGTGGGGACTATTTTGAGATGCCGCGTGTTACGCGCGACAAGTATACAGTGAATACATTTGGACGGTCAATAATTAATTTATGTTGTACACATAATATTCATATTATAAATGGGCGGTTTTTTGATGATGCGGACGGGCATTTTACTTGTATTGCTAATGAAGGTTGTAGCGTCGTTGACTACCATTTAATTTCTACAGAGTTGTTTCCCTTTTTGTCTCATTTTAAAGTGGAAGATAGTGACGTATCAGATCATTTCCCTGTTACAGCTGCCTTCAATTTTAAAATGAAACGGAGTGATTCTTCTATTAAATCGAATGATATTGCATATGAAGGTTATGCTAGATTTAGATGGAAAGAATGTTATAAAGATAATTTTGTAGAAAGTTTTAGTTTGAATATCAGTCTCTGTTATGATGAATTATTGCAATTTATTGACCGAGATATTAACTATGCTGTTGACTATTTTATTAGTTTATTTAAAACTTGTGGGGTAAATATGAAAAGTGATGAGGACATTCGTTCTACACATAATACTAAGTCAGCTTGGTGGGATGAACAATGTAAGATTGGAAAGAAAAAAAAGTTTTTTTTACTACGTAAATTCAGACATTCTAACGAAAAGAAAGATTTTGTTAGTTACAAAATTGCAAGAAATGAATTTAAGGCATTATGTCGCAAGAAAAAAATTGTATTTCAAACAAAAAATAGGAACTCACTAGTAGCTGCTTGTAAAGATCCAAAAATATTTTGGAGTACATTAAAGCGGTCATATCATGGAAATACACCTAACCCTTTACCAACAGAAATCCACATGTCTGAATATGACCTGTTTCATCATTTTAAATCGTTACTTGTTACAGACAATACCCGTCCGATCTCTGAGGTTGAAGATGATCCACTGCATTTTAATCCTGAAATGGATATGATTCTTAATACTCCCATTACTAAAGGGGAGGTTGAAAGAGGTATACGGAAATTAAAATTTGGTAAAGCACCAGGAAAAGATGGTCTACCTGCAGAGTTCTTTAAAAGTACATTGAACAACATCAGTCCTTTGTTAGTTATATTATTTAATAAAATTTTTGAGTCTGGCAATTTCCCTGAAGCATGGACAGAATCAATTATAGTACCTGTTTACAAATCTGGCTCTAGAAAAGATCCAAATAATTATAGAGGAATCTCCTTGTTGAACATTATGTATAAGATATTTTCATTCGTAATTAACGATAGATTAAAGAAATGGTCGAATGAGTTCGATATTATAGATTTATCCCAGTCAGGTTTTAGAGCCGGGTTTTCGGCTATCGATAATGTATTTTGTCTACAAAGCCTCATTCAAAAATATCTGTCAAAAGCCGGAGGTCGGTTTTATGTTCTTTATATTGATTTTCAGAAGGCTTTTGACAGTCTAGATCATTACAAAGTGTTTTCATGTTTGAACAAAAAAGGTGTAACTGGAAAGTTTTTTCGCACTTTAGTTGTCATGTATTCTAATATAAAAGCACAGGTAAAACTAGGTGGAAAATTAAGCCCATCAATCTCTTGTAATATAGGCTTAAAACAAGGCGACTTGAGCTCTCCTTTAATATTCAATATTTATATAAATGAGTTAGCAATCCTGCTTAGAAATAAATGTAATAATGGCATTTTTATCACAAAAGACGTACCAGACTTATTTTGTTTAATGTTCGCGGACGATATTGCAAATTGTGCCGATACAGCGGTTAATCTACAGAGACAACTAAATATAGTAGAAAATTTTTGTGATGAAACCAATATGACAGTTAACCTTAACAAAACGGAAATAATAGTTTTTAGAAATGGTGGGCCTTTAAGGGAATATGAACGCTGGAAATATAAAGGGCATTATATTAAAATAACATCTGTTTATAAATACATGGGTCTCCTTTTCACACCCAAACTTTCTTGGTATGCAGCCACCAAAAAGCTTTCACTTCAGGCACACAAATCAATTTTTCAAATAAAACAGTACCAATGAGCATTTGGTAAATTTAATTATAAAGAATATTTCAAAATATTTGATTCTATGGTTTTACCTATATGAACTTATGGTGGGGAGATGTGGGGTTTTGAGTATAAAAATTGCATAGAACAAGTTCATCATCAGTTTTGTAAAGAGTTTTTGGGTGTAAACTAATCTGTTAACAATGCAGTGGCTCTTGGAGAGTGTGGAAGGTTACTTATTGCTGTATCCTACCATATAAAATTTATCAAGTATTGGTTAAGGTTAATTGAGATGGACAATAATAGATATCCAAAGAGCTGCTATAATATGTTGAAAAATCTTGATGAGAGTGGAAGAGCAAATTGGGCCTCTAAGGTTCGAGAATTTTTATTTTCTTATGGATTTGGTATAGTATGGATATCGCAAGAAGTTGGGGACGTCAAACAATTTATAATTAAGTTAAAACAAAGGTTGAATGATTGTTTTTCTCAAGCTTGGCATAGTGATATTTCTAGTTCTACAAGATGTGATTTTTATAAACATTTTAAAAGTTTACTTAATGTGGAAAGATATCTAGAGTTAGATATGCAACCTATTTATAAACGAGCCCTTGCTCGTTTCCACTGCTCCAGCCATAAACTAAGTATTGAATATGGACGTCATTTTAAAGTTAATAGAGAGGAAAGAATTTGTATATTTTGTTTTTCTGAAAAAGATATAACTATTCTAGAAGATGAATTCCATGTATTTTTCATATGTGAAAAATATGCTGAGATCAGGACTGA
The DNA here is from genome assembly GCA_943736015.1 of Tridacna crocea. NCBI lineage: Eukaryota > Metazoa > Mollusca > Bivalvia > Cardiida > Cardiidae > Tridacna > Tridacna crocea. Next base: position 30,817,951 of record OX031070.1, read on the forward strand.
TTATTTATTCACTTGGTATAATGGCCGCCCAACAACTGAAAATTTATACTTACTTTTGACTAGCGATAATTCTAATGTATTAAAACAGGTAGGGATATATGTCAAAAAATTGTTAGATCTGGTAAATGTGGGGCATTAACTTAGTTTGTAAAACGTTTGTATATGTATGCATGTATTATAGGCCGGAGGCCTTATTACTGAATAAATTTATTGTATTGTATTGTATTGTATTGTATTGTATTGTATTGTTTGTCTCCTAAATTTGAACAAGTTGAAAAACGCATGGAAGAAAGTCCACCAGACACATGAGTATTTTACCTAGTAGTCAATAATTCAAATAAATACTCACATATATACATATATTTCATCGATATTTACATTTTGTTGGTATTGCGGATATTATTAGCTTGCTTTGATTCGACGTATCACGAATAGTGAGCAATGATTGTAAATATTATGCTTAAAAATCGCAATGACGAGTCCTCACAATGTTGATAATTATGTGTATGTGTGTGCGTTATTCAGAGAACCTCGATATGTAGTCATACAACAGTTTTAACAATAATGATTGGCGTTATGCTTATTATCGATTGATTCTTTAGCGTCGTGCCAACACTTTCTCAGTATCTATGTAATGACGACAGCTTTACATTTTTTTTTTTTTTCTCAGTACATTAAAAATAATGAAATGAGATACACAAAGCATGTACGTAATTACAGAATTTTAAAGGTGGCCCTTCAGATTTTGGGACGAAAATTTTACAAAAATACAAAAAGAAAATCATCCGTATACTCCCAAAGCCTTTTAATTTTCATTCACAAAACCCCAGTAGTCGACAAATTGAGAAATTAGAGATTTACTACGGCCCAGGTCGACACCGACGGCAAACAGAAGTCTATTTTTACATGAGCAACTCACTCATTTACATACTGGAAATACACAGACGAAGCTTGAAACATAGCGTCAGAAGAAGACATTATGGGAAATAATTACATGTTTCTTATGTTGTGGAATTTAATCCTCACTAGTCTCATGCCAGTCAATTTACATTTACACAATGCTTTTTCTTTTTTAAATTTTGGTGCGAAATCTAAAAATAACCTTAAGAGGCTACGGGAATACCGTCAATTTTTTTTTTTAATTTAATGGTTGTTAATTATTGATGATCTATTTTTTTCATGTTTTCATAATTTCAGTTATATACACACTCAGTTCCAATAATAAGTGTGCACTTAATTTTCTTTTATTTCTCGTCGCATGTTTTCCTGAAGAACAGCAAATTTGATTTTAGTACCACCTTCATTTAAACCGCAAAAACCTAACTTAAACTTACTGTTAGTCAAAATATGATCAGTCTGGCAGTTTTTAAAGACTTTGAACTAAAGTATGATACCAAATTTGTTGGTCATCAGTAAAACGAATATTAAGTGCACATTTATTTATGGAACTGAGTATATATTATTTAATTTGGTGAAATGTGAAAAAATCTAAATAACCACCTGTCATATACTGTATTTAAGACATATGGGAAAGCAGAAAGAAAACGTAACAGATACTTATGTGAACAGAGTGTGGGAAGGACAGACTCCTCTGCAATCTATACCGCTTTAAACCATTCATAATAGTTATAAGAATTATAGAAAAAAAAATACGAAATTTGTCCTCACATGCTGTTCTATTTTCATATCATATTGAAAATAGATTCGTATTTTTTTTAATGTTGATATAATCATTAATATTATTATAATTGATATCATTGTTTTTACTTTTTTCTGTAAAAAAAAAAGAGAAAAAAATCATGCACTAAATCAAACGTACATGTAAGTCCTTGAGATTGAAAAAAAAAGAGAAAAAAATCATGCACTAAATCAAACGTACATGTAAGTCCTTGAGATTGAAAAGTTGTATTTAAAATATAGGACAGAATGTAAAAAAGTAAAGTAGAAGGCTTAAGCCGTAATCGAAAGGTATAACCAAGAAAAGATAGTATTGATATAATTTCATGATCTGAAATCCTTACTTGCCAGACTAGCTGTCTGTTTTATACGAGTACAGCTTGTATAGCTGTTTCAAACATGGATGGTAGTATAGTACAGTCCTCGATATTTTACTTCTTGAAACAGTAGAAAAAAAATGTCCATAATTATAAATATGTTGCAAAATAGCTCGCACAAGTGCGTCCTCACACTTTTGGTATGATTATACAAATATTTGTCTCAGTGTATGTGTGTGTAATCTAGAGGACCTGGAGGAGATTTCTTGTAAGCATTGCAGTCATTAGAAATACTTTGCGTCATGGTTAATGATTGATTTTTACGTGGTTTAACGTCTTTAGGATAGTTTTGGTACATGTAATTTCAGCTTAATCACCATTTCGCACAATACGGGCCGTAAAACTACACTCTTTACCAAACAACAAAGTTTTAAACTCATCAAAAATGAAAGCACTTGCATACGACAAAACAAAAGTGCTAATTTGAAATGTGTTTTGTAAAGGGTAGAAAACATTACGGGAGAAGGAGAAAATGCTGGTTACCAGCATTTTCTCCTTTTCCTACAATGTTTTCCAAAGGCTTCTTTCTGTGTGTAAGTGAGCGAGTTGCTCATGTAAAAATAGACTGTGTTTGCCGTCGGTGTCGACCTCCGCCGTAGTAAATCTCTAATTTCTCTTGTTGTCGGATGGTTTCGACTACTGGGGTTTTATGAAAGAAATTCAAAAGGCTTTGGGAGTATGCGATTGATGCTTTTTGTATTTTTGTAAAATTTTCGTCACAAAATCTGAAGGGCCACCTTTAAAAACTTTTATAATAATTACGTACATGCTTTGTGTACCTCATTTCATTATTTTTAACGTGCTGAGAGAAAAAAATTGTAAATCTGTCGTCATTACATAGATACTGAGAAAGTGTTGGCACAACGCTAAAGAATCACTCGATAGTAAGCAATGACGCCAATCATTATTGTTAAAACTGTTGTATGACTACACATCGAGGTTCTCTGAATAACGCACACACATACTCATAATTATCAACATAGTGAGGACTGGCCAAAGCGATTTTTAAGCATAATATTTACAATTACTGCTCACTATTCTTAATACGTCGAATCAAAGCAAGCTAATGATATCCGTGATACCAACAAAATGTAGATATCGATGAAATATATGTATATAATTATGTGAGTATTTATTTGAATTATTGACTACTAGGTAGAATACTCATGTGTCTGGTGGACTTCCTTCCATGCGTTTTTCAACTTGTTCAAATTTAAGAGACAAACACAATGCTGCAGCCATGTGTAAATGTATGCCTTCTCCCATATACCATACTATCAGTGCAACTTACATCCGAAACAAGAAACTTACACTGTACAGAAAGCAATTTTAATATAAAATATGAAATGCATTAAATGAAAACTTAAGACGCCTTTAATAAAAAAAATCGATTCACGTATATTCATTTTCGACTTTTCCTTAATCATGAAGGCTGCAGGGAGACAGTGAAAACTATGATGATGATGATGATGATGATGATGTTTCAAACGCTGACAAGAAAGGTACAATCGGGCGATCCGTAGAAATAATCGGACTGTAAAAGAAACTTAGTGCGGTGCCGGTACAGCGCTGCAACTTCAACTTCCTTATTAGATTATAATAATTTACGGCTCATAGACCATAATGGTCATTTTGTCCAAAATGATGATTAAGCTGATATTACATGTACCAAAAAACTGTTGAAAAGACGTTAAACCACGTAACAATCAACCATTAACCATAACGCAAATTATTATGACTGTAATGCTGTAAAGAGCTCTCCTCCAGGTCCTCTGAATAACACACACACAGGCAAAGATTTATATACACATATCAACAATGTGAGCACTTGCTTGTGAGAGCTTTTATGCTATACATTTACAATTACGGACAAACCTTTTGGTTAATACATGAAGTAAAATGTCGAGGACTGTGCTATAATACCATTAATGTTTCAAACAGTTACCTTTCCTACCATTTTAGATAAGCCTTCTGTTTTACTTTTTACATTCCGTGGTATATTTTAAACACAACTTTTCAATCTCAAAGACTTTCGTACACGTTTAATTCGGTGCATGATTAATTTACAACAAAGAAAGATGTTGTCAACATTATAAAGATACGAATCCATTTTCAACTGTAGATAAGAGATGAAAATAGAACAGCGTGTATACTCTGTTAATATATGTATAAGCAGAGACATACAATACACAGAGATAGGAAGCTACCTCAAATATCGCAAAGTCTCGTAAGGCGATACTTGAATCGCACCTGCTTATCGATTTCCGGTAGATACCTCGCGTTGCGTTGCTAGGCAATTTTTATCAGAGTACGTTGAATGCCGATATAAATTATACGTTAGTATTTTCTTATTATTTGTAACATTAATTATCAAATGGTTCGTACAAGCATTTGATAGGTTTGTTCTCGTTTCGCACTTCCAATGGGTGCCCTTCCAATAGTTTAATTAACGGCTAGATCTATTAAGCTCCTCAACTTTTTCAATCAATAGTCTAAATCTAAAAGTCCCCCCCCCACCCGGTTTAGAGACTTATTATAAATTGCTCTTTGAAGTTATTGTTACTCAAATATCTTTTATCTCGCTACGACTTCCTGCTCCCTCTCTCTGACGTCATCTATTAAATACATTCTTAGACATCCGATTCAAGAAACTAGCTACTAGATCTAATTCCACGTGAATGACACTTACCACTCGATCATTGTTTTTTTTTTTCAGATCTTTTTTTTTATTCCCATTTCGGTCGGTAAATTTTCAAGAAGTTTCTTCAACCATTTACCATACAATCCCGACTTTTAAAACCCCTGTGAAAGAAGCCTTTTGAAAATATTGTGGTACTAACCAGGATTTTCTCCTTTTCCCACTATGTTTTCTTCCCAACCTAGAACGATTTTTAATTCTTTAGTAACATTCATTTTGTCGTCTGCAAATGCCTTTATTTGGACCTCTCTAAAATTTTGTCGTTTGGTAAAGGGTGAATGGCTCCTTTTTTATTGTTCATTACGATATGCTGTCCAGGTTTCAATGAAATTTTGCGTGTCAGACAGTGGTGTGAACTAATACCGATCGTGTGTCAGACCGTTGTAATATGTCACATTGACAAGTACACAAGTTTACTGAAAGTATACCTGGACATGTGACATGGCAAGGGAGAAATGTAACTTGAAACTTGTTTATTAATCAGTTTATTCGACGTCATCACACGAGCTTTTTTATAAGGCACACAACGAAGTCTATCAAAAAACAAGAGAGATTTCAAACCAGAGAGACCCTAACTTATGGCTAAGTACAATGCGGAAGATTATTTATTTTGGAATGACGATGATCTTGATTTGGATCAGCTACTGGGTGAATACACCGAGGATGATAATACAGAAGTTAAATTTCCTCAAGAGTCATTTACAGTTTATGTGTGCCCTGTCTGCAGAAAAGAATATAAGACAATATCTGGATTTAGAGGACATGTTCTGAAGAAACATGAAAAGAACTTAAGAGGTATCTTAGACATTTTTAGTGATTGAATGCTAGCGTCGAGCAATATTTTTTTTTTCATGTACTTTTTTTTTTCCTCCAATTTACTCAGTGCACACTGTTTTGCATAATGGGTCTAGATGCAAAGGGAGTTGGATTCAAGCAGATATGGTTTGGTAGACAATTTGCAGACGACAAATTCAATAAAACATTTACATACATGTACAGGGGAAACAACATTCTGAGATCATTTTTTTTATTTCCAAACCTATGCTGTTGGTACTCATTAAATCGTGTCATGAGACATTTATTATAAGTGCCTTCAGCATAAGTTTATAAAGGCAATTGTTGTTTAAAAAAATCAGGTTTGGTCCGTTATGTCGCTTTTTTTATCATAGGCTAATTTCGCCTTTTGCCATCTACATGTATGAACAAATGTCCATTTGTACATTTGAACTGACACAATGTTAGTCCACATTTCTGGGTAATGCTAGTGGCAGACAATTCAAATGGTTTTTAACCCTTTACCAACCAATCCCCAGTTTTAACTACTCGGAGGAAGAAGCCCTCTGAAAACATTGTGGGAAAAGGATAAAATGCTGGTAACCAGCATTTCATTCTTTTCCCACAATGTTTTCTACTATCTAAAAAAAAAACAATTTCATTTTTTTCATTTTTTTTTTCGTCACAATTCAATTGTTGTCTGTAAATGCTTTCACTATGGACCAGTCGAAAATGTCGTTTGGAAGAGAGTTCACTAGGTTAAGGAATAAACACTACAATGATAGCAATTCTATGACGTTTTTATTTATATAAGTATGATTGTTATGATTTGATCCACTGTTTTCTATACTACATGTACAAGTACATCTTGATAAGTGAAATAGTGATTATAATGAATTTAAAAATAATTATACCATCAAGCCCTGAGAATGCACAATGGCCAGTAAGACAAACAATGTATGGTTAGTTTTTGAAAATACTGTGAACAAGATAAGAACACTATTTTCTCCTCTTCCCACTGTTTCTAAATTTCTATAAAATAACTGTATTTGTATTCCCATTTCGGTCAGTGAATGTTCAAGAAGTTTCTTTAACCCTTTACCACACAAAAATCCCAACTTTTAACACCCCTGTGAAAAAAGTCTTTTGAAAACAGTGTGGGAAAAGGAGAAAATTCTGGTAACCAGCATTTTTTCCTTTTCCCACAATGCATTGGTTAAAGCAGATTCATTATGAATTTTGCCAAGTCAAGATGATAAAATATCAGACTGATCTGTATTCAAAGTATTAATTTTACTGGGAAAAATATAGAAGCATAAGTAGTCATTGAATTGTCTTTTGAATAAATAGGAAAAAACTAGGAGAAAAAAATGATGGTAAGGAGTATTTTCCCATGTTTTCTTGAAGGTTTTATTTAAAGTGTTGATACAACTCATAACTATTTGGTTAAGGGTTAAGTATCCTAGTCTTGAACATTCAGTCGTTTGAAAGGACAAACTAATAACACCTTTTGTTAATCCTTTACCTCTTTCAATCAGAAAATTATTGTACTTGATAAATAATTAGGGGATGAAAGATGTAACACTTTAACAAACAACCACTGGTTAAAAAAAGCGAGAAAGACAGCTTCATAAAACGTCGTGGGGAAAGAAGAAAATGCTGGTGATAATGATATTCTCCTTGTTTTCCCACAATGTTCTCCACTTTTTCTTTCATATCTAATCCACCATTATGAATTGGTGGTCTGCAACCACTTTCAATTTAGACCAGTCTAAAATGTTGTATTCTGGAAAAGACTTGCGGTAATTTGAATAAATTTATTTCCCAGATACCCCTTTTCATTTTGACAGGACAAAAATAAAAGACTTTCTCGAGCTACACTATCAGATTCTGACTCCTTTTAACTCTTTACTACACAATTGGAACTTTTAACCACCTTCAGAAGGAAAGCTTTTGAAAATATTGAGGGAAAAGGAGAAAATGCTGGTAACCCTATTTTTTCTACCACCCCAAACTAAAAATCCAATTTTTGATTCACGTTTATTTTGTTGCCTGCATTTAAATTGTCATCTGTATAAGCTATTCATTTGGACAAGTCCATATATTTCTTGTGCGCTAAAGAGTCAATCATTTCTTCATATTTTGGCAGCTAATGACCACAAGGTTAAAAAATACTGCCACAAGAAAACTACATCTGGTGAACCAAAGGATACAGCCGGCCAAGAAACAGTTTTTAACAGTCCCCGAAAACCTGAACTGATTCCAAGCAACATATTTTCAGAAATTTTTCCATCATCGTTCAAACAAGCACTTGAGGAAATTGAATTAAGTCCTATTCACAACTTATTTGGAAAGTCAGCAGTAAGTGACATAGCTACATATTGTAAAGGCAGTGAAATTACTATGAAAGAGATTAAAGGGACCTTTAGTCAACTGGCATCTGCCCCTGTAAACATTGTGCTTAGTGAAGACAGAGAGAACTTGTTTAGAAGAATTCATATCATGCGCTTCAGTGAAGAAATTAGAATCCTCTCGGAAAAAATAAAAACTACGAAATGTCCATTTCCTGATAGCATAAATCACTTTTTACAAATCTTCTTACTACAATTTACGAAATCTGTCCTTGACGAATTTGCTAAAACAAAAAAAGTAGCATGTTCTGAGGAAACAAAGACAATGACAGAAAATGATCAAAAAGTTATTTTTTATTTAGCTGGGTATATTATCAGTGCCTTGACAAAAAAATTCAAAAGACTTAAAGATGAAAAACTGAAAGAATTTAAACTTCATGTCATTGATTCCCTACAAACAGATGAGAAACACTGTAATTATTTGTCTAAGTACACAAGTATGTTTGATAAAAAAAATCGTGGTGGCTTGAAGTACCCAAGTGAAAACACTTTCCTTTTAATTCGAAGCATGGAACTTGTGACAAGGAAACATACAACAAGCAATATGACAAAAAAATCTATCGAAAAAAGTGTTTTAAAAGAAATTATTATGGAGGATTTCATGGTAAAATATTATGCAGAACAACTATTTACAATTGAAACACAGGGTATGGATGACGATAATTTCATTGTAACTCAAAAAACAGTTGTGACAGACTACACTGAAGATATAACTAATCTATTTCTCACAGTGAGAGGTTTTGCTGTTGCTAGGGTGGAAAGGAACAAAATCAAAACAAAATTGCAAGTACATAAAACATGTAGTCCTGGTGAAAGTTTGAGAGGAGCTCTTAAGGAAAAATGTTTGAACAAAAATTGATGAGTCACATTCTGGCAAAACAAAGCTTTATGTGATGACTTGCATGGTACATGGATCATGGAGATGCAATAAGCCCCATTTAGCCATAGCAAGGTGTGTGTATATACATGTACATGTATATAAACTCATTACCAAATGACAAAATTTTAGGTTTGTCCAAATTGAAAGCAGAAATTGCTAACAAAATAAAAGTGACAGAAAATTTCAAATTTGTTTTGTGAAGTGTAGAAAAATTGTTGGAAAAGAAGAAAATGCTGGCTACCAGCATTTTCTCTTTTTCCCACAGTGTTTTCTAAAGGCTTCTTTCTCAAGGTCGTCAAAAGTAGGGATTGTGTGGTATTGGGTCAAGTTGTAATGCTTACTTTAACTCTTTACCACCAAGAAAATTTTAGACTGGTCCAAGTCGAAAGCATTTGCAGACGACAAAATAAAGGTGACTGAAAAAATGAAATTTGTTCTAGGAAGGGTAGAAAACACTATGGGAAAAGGAGAAAATGCTGGTTACCAACAATTTCTCCTTTTCCCCCAGTGTTTTCAAAAGGCTTCTTTCTCAGGGGCATCAAAAGTAGGGATTGTGTGGTAATGGGTTAAGGATACCAAAATTTATGTTAACCATTTATTAAATGATTCAGTTTTAAAGGCTCAAGTTTTTCACAACTTTATATCAAGATATGAAAATACCAAAACACAGTAAATGTGACAATAAAACCCAAAGCTATACAAAGTGGGTGTTTAAGTGCATTTACATGTAAATATATATATCATATATTTTAAAAGTATGGAAAGTATTGTGAAGATGACAATTTGTCATTGTATGATACATGTAAGTATTAGTTGCTGACAGAGAAATTAATTTCAAAACTAGGTTAAAACCTGCCAGATACATGTAGCTGCGTCTTTTATTAACATTTAGCCGGAATCTAAAATTCTTTTTTCTGCCAGCAACTAACATATGCAGGGTTCTCCTTTGACCCGGGACTCCGGGTTTTGACGCTTGGAAATCCAAAATTACCTGATTCTGACGCTCAAAAATATCTGCCTAAGAGTCAATCTGACGCACAAGATTTCCAGTCAGAGGGTCATATAAATTATGTCGCATGCATCCGACAGGAATGTAGACTATAATAAACATGATCAGTATCAACTGTGTAAAGACACAGCTCTGTTTATCACACGTAATCAAGCTGTCGAGTGGCGAGTCATTTATGAAAACATGATAAAGGTGTTAATCCAATTACCTAGTTTAAATTGACAGGTTTTCAAGTTAACTGATAATCTAATTAACAAATTTATGTCAAAACATGCACTAATACTTGTAAAAGAATTAACAGGTTTGAAAAAAAAGATCGCTAGAAAAAACGTGAAAACCCATGACACAACAGAAATCAGTTTGACATCGTCCGATCAGAGGCACTTCAAACTATCTTTTCATCTTGAGTTACAAATTTAAACAGTGAATTTATACTTATTTCTTTATGAAACAATAAGTGAAAGCCAAAATCTCTGTTTATAAATTAGGAAATAGAAAAATAGAATGTAGACAAGAAAAGAAAACTTGAATCTTAAGAAATAACACTTTATGGACCTTTACATTCTCCCTTTTTCCACAATGTTCTAGGCCAAGAAAGACAAATTAAGTCGTTCTAGCCACACTTGAATTGTTGTCTGCAAATGTCTAAAATGATTATGATCTAGTCAAATGTTATGTGTGACCATTTATTTATCAAGATGAATTGCATACTAGGGCTGCAATTTAAAGTTCTTCCACTGCATTTAAGGGTATTTTCTTATCTAATTTCCTACCCATAAACAAAGAATATAAATGGAATGTTTTCAGTATTTCACTCTTATTTCTCCATGATAATTTTGACCCTTGGCCATCACTATTTGACTCTTGGAAATTCCATTTTGACTCCTGAAAATTTAGGCCAAAGGGTCAATGACTCTTGGGATTCTGGACCTAGGGAGAACCCTGATATGATCCAACCACAAGCAACTAACATATGATCCGACCACAAAATAACAGGCTGTCATCTCCACAATATGTTTTGTACTTTTTAATGGTATGATTAAAATTAAAATGTACAGTGTTTTTATGACACCTGCATTGATATTCTGGCGTTTACTAGGCCTTAGATTTTTATGATTGTACTTTGGATAAAGATAGAATTAAATCAGAGCTTAAAACATGTTTTAAATTTCATTCAATGTGCCAACAAGACAAGAAAATAAAGATCTATCAAAATTAAAAGCTACTTCACAGACAACATCTACATAAGCAGATATATATATATATACATTATTAAGGGTAGAAAACATTTTGGTAAAAGGAGAAAACACATGTTACCAGCATGGTACTCAGCATTTTCTCCCTTTGCAGTAATATTTCAAGACTTATTCTCAGGGTCTAAAAAAATGGGCATGCCTGCTTAACACTTTACCAAACAACAAGATTTTAGACTGGTAGAAATTTAAAGTGTTTCAGACAACAATAGAAAAGCAAGTCAAATGATTGTTTCTGAAAGATAAGAAAACATTGTGGAAAAAGGAGCAAATGCTGGTTAACATTATTTTCTCCTTTTCCCACATGGTTTAACCCATTACCACACAAGGAAAATTTTGACTGGTCCAAATTGAAAGCATTTGCAGACGACAAAGGTGACAGAAAAATTGAAATTTGTTCTGGGAAGGGTAGAAAACAATGTGGGAAAAGGAGAAAATGCTGGTTACCAGCATTTTCTCCTTTTCCCAGTGTTTTCAAAAGGCTTCTTTCTCAGGGGCGTCAAAAGTAGGGATTGTGTGGTAATGGGTTAAATCAAATGTCGAGTTTCCTAGGATTGTTAAAACTCTGGTTTGGTTTGTGTGGTAAAGGGTTACATTTTCCAGATTCTCGTTCTCCTCATGTTTTTAACCATTGAGAAATAAAGTAAACATGACTCTTGAAGAAACTTCATGGAAACATTTTGGAAAGAGGAAAATAGGCTTGTACGAACCTATTTGTCCTTTTTCAAAAAAAAATTTTTTTTTAAACTTTCTTTCTGTCAAAAGCTTTGTCTGCAAAAGCAGATTACGTAGATTGACGGCGAGGCAATTTACTGTTGTCAATTTCTATTGGTTCCATCATAACCTGAGTACTTCCATTACGTGCAGGCAAACACTGTGCACCAATTGTCCTGATGTTTGTTAGAATATGGCGGACTTCATTCACTGTCGGGTTTTTGTTAGCTCCACCTTTATGTCTATACTGTGAAAAATGCTGTTCAAGTGGGTCCTGGTTGAAAACACATGTCAATACAAAGTCTGCACCCATATCCAGGACCTTTTTAATGCATTCTGTTACAGACATTACAGTCATTCTTAACCCAGTTAATGTTTGCTGACTTAAAATCATTTTAGACCTGTCCTTTTTTGAAAACTGACCATGTCTTGTTTCCACACTTTCTTCCCAGGCTTTGAAATAGTCCAAAAAATCATTGGTCAGCCAGTCTAAACGTTCATCTGTTGATGATCGGAATGGATCTAAATTTGGGTTTCTTTTATTCCTTCCCTCAAACAATGATCTAACATTCAAAACATCAAAAAACTTGTTCATCACACGTAAAAAACACACTATAGCATTAGCTACACTGTCACTTAAAACTTGGGCGGCTAGATTTACTTTCATGTAAGAAAATGCATTTAAATCAATGTGTCGCCGTGACAATTTTGGACATGGATTGTACATATTAAATTCACAGTGTTCTTCAAAAAGTCTAACAATATGCATCCATGAAATGTCCTTTCCATGTTTCCACAACTGTCTAGAATTTTTGTGCGAAAAAGAGTTACTGAAACAGTTCCTTGTTGTTTTTAGTAAGTGAGGGACATCAGATATAAAATAAATCTTTCTTTGGTCACAAAAAGGGTTATTAGAAAAGTAAACAGAGTTGTGTCCTGGAAACTTATGTAAATCAAAAAATTTTCTATTAGCTGAAGCACCATCACATGTCAAAAAAAGCACCTTTAACCCAAGATGTACTTCCAACACAGCAATACTATTCCAAATGATGGGATAAAGAAAATCTGACGTAATACTCTGGGTTGCATAGGCTGCTAGGGGAAACTTCAGCGATGTTGTCACACTTCTTACCATTAACACTAAGACATACTTGGCAACTTCATTTTCTTTACCACACATTACATTTTCCAAATTAATAATAGAATTTCCAACTTCGTCCAAATTACAGTACCCTATAAGTTCACCAGACACTCTGTCATAGACTAGATCTTCCTTGACTTTCACTTCGTCAAACAAAATACCAATGAATTTCCTCCATTCTTCTTGGTACATACCTTGTTTTTCTGCCTCATTCTTCAGTAATTTCAAAGAATCTGCATGCAGGCCAAGATCACTTTTGATGTAATGGCTGTAGTCAAATAATGTTCGGTTACTGGGTAGTGTAATGAATCCAGCTTCTCTAATGGTATCATAAGCAACTTGTGATTTGTGTCTAATTGCTAGGCACCATCGAATAATCATTGGATGCCATCTCATGCCAGTTTTGGGATTCTGAACACATTTTAATTGTTGCGACCAGAATAATCTTTGCAGGCAAGATGAGTCTGGAAATGCCTCGATGACATCTTTTTCACATGTTGCCATTAAATCTTTTAGTTCCAAGTCTTGAATTACATTGACTTTAACACCCTCTTTTGAAATTTTTTGTTTTAACTGGCGTTCTAATTTGTCGACTTTTGCTTCCAGAAAATTAATTTGATTTTTTTGCCATTCTAATTTCTTCACAAGGACTTCTCTGGGCATATCAGAATGTTTGAATGTACATTTGTTGAAATCAAACTCTCTCTGTATCAAATTTTTGTGCCTATCACATCGCTGTTTCAGCAACTTTCTTTTTAAATGACAAGCTGCACACTTCTGTCCAGACACTAACAACGTACAACTGCTGGATCTTATGGTGCTGTCATACTTTATCTTGCCCTGAACTGCATTGAAATTTTTTTCTCTGTAGGCAACTATTGTGTTGTCATTGGATACAGATATCCCACCTCCAACTGGAACAAGTGATTGAAATTCTTCATCTGGATTACCAATGCAAACATTGAAGCTTGACAGACAAGCCAAAACATTTAAAACATCCTTTTTTGTATACACATGCTTCTGTGCATTGAGCCACAATGGGTTGTTGTCATTTAATACTTTATCATGTACAAATACAGTGACACGTCCAGACTTTGAGATGACAACTTTCAGTTTAACATAGGTTGTATTGTCGACATCTAAAACTGACAAAATTTCAATTGTCTCTGAATGTTTTTGTAAAATAAATGGACGAGGGAGATCATCTAGTTCATTTTTTAAATCTACACAATCAAACTGACATGTAAAGTCAGCTTTATGAGGACCATCACTCTGTGTACTCACATCCACGTTATTTTTAGCGTAACACTGAACTGCAATGTCAGTTAAACTTACACTGTCACATTGAGTAAATGAGGTTTTGTTGTTTAAGAAAGAACTTACACTTTGACACTCAGCATTCAATGTTATTTTACGATCACACTGAATCCCAACATCAGCACACAGGTTTGCTGGATTTGATTTTTGATTGTTTATTTCACTTGTCAGAGGTGATCTTGACGGTTGATTCTTCTTTCGCTTATACTTTTTTGTTATTGTAGGATTAGATCTCTTCCTTTTAGGCATGCTATTCAATGTTGAAGATGAGGACTGATGCTAACATGAAGGACATTCCTGCAAAAATTTTAAAAAAGAATTTAAAAAATTGTGAAATTTGATAATAGTACAAGCAAACACACCTTCTTATTTTTTTCCCGTTACTCTTTTTTCACAATTTTTTCAAACCATTTACATGTGTATATCATCTTCTAGGGCCATTTACCCTTTACACACAGTGCCACCTTTTAATGCCCCCTGCCCCGGGCATTTGGGCATTTGAAAACATTGTGGGAAAAGGATGATATGTTGTAAACAGCTTTTTCTTCTTTTCTCACAATGTTTTCTATTTATTCAAAGACCAATTATCATACTTTGGAAAAGAAGACAAATAATGGTGCCATCATTTTCTGCTTTTCTAACAATGTTTTCTACCATATCAAAAAAAGAAGAAATCACTATAATGGTAACATCTTATTTGTTGTCTGCTAATGCTTTGAATTTGGTCTAGTCAAAAATTATTTGTTTTGTTAAGAGATATTGACTTTTCATACAGGTAAAATATGAAAAGCAAAGAAACTAGAAAAACCTTACAAGTTAATTTAGTTATTGTGAAAAATAGTAACAGTGTATAGGTAAACTTTAACAAGTCCAATTTGAAAGAATTTGCAGACCAGTCACCACAAAAAAAAATATGACAGAAAAATTGAAATTTGGTTTGGGAAGGGTAGAAAACATTGTGGGAAAAGGAGAAAATGCTGGTTACCAGCATTTTCTCCTTTTCCCACCATTTTTTTTTTTAAAATGCTTCTTTCCCAGGGTAGTCAAAAGTAGGGATTGTGTGGTAAAGGGTTAAGGAAAATATGAATTAGTTTGTTTTGAATGCTTCCATCTTAGCCCTTTAGCATGTTTTCTCCTTTTCAGTCACAGGAGTTGTTCTGAAAAGTGCTCTAATTTTAAACCATTCTAAATGCATATAAAAAGCAAAATTGTCTATCAGAGCTTCTTCTATGGTTAAAGCAAGGTATCTTAGATTAGGAAAAGCAATTATTGTAGAAGTTACAGTCCTCTGAAAAAAGTTTTTGATGTTCCAGGTAACAGCATACATATCATTTGTATAAGAAAATACATGAAATCAATTTCTAAGATATTTCTACTCCTAAGATACTTTTCTTTCATATCAGTCAAACATTAGAAAACCCAAGGAAAGAAACTAGAGTGGACAGTAGTTTTCATATATTGCTAATCATAGAAAAAAGGGAAATTGGATGGAATTAAAGGTTTTTTTTTTCAAGTTAGACTTTTTTAATGTTTCACTGCAGTACCTGAACATTTTTCCTCAATGGCCATCACAAGATTTGTGAACAAATGTACTAATTTCAGGCCATAATAAATGCATATAAGATAAAAAAAATTCCCAATGAGGCTTCTTCTATGGTTAAAACAGGATATAGCAGATTAGGAGAAGGAAATATTGTACAAGTTTAAGTTCTCTGAAAAAAGTTTTTGATGTTCCAGTAAACTGCATATACCGGTACATGTATCATAAAAATAATAGAGGGTATTGATTTCAGGGATGTTTTCTAGATACTAATGACTATTCATATGGGTAAAATATTTGAAAACCAAGGAAAAAAACAAATAAAAACTTTCATTTATAGGTATTCATAAAGAAAATATGAACTGGATGGAATTCTTTTTTTTTTTTTAAGTTAGTTTTTAATGTTTCCCTGTAGTCTCTACACATTTTTCCTCAATGGTCGTCACAGGATCTATCGAACAAATGTACTAATTTCAAACCATAATAAATGCATATGAAATAAAAAATCCCCAATGAGGCTTCTTCTATGGTTAAAATAGGATATAACAGATTAGGAGAAGAAAATATTGTACAAGTTTAAGTTCTCAGTAAAAAGTTTTTGATGTTCCAGTAAACTGCATATACATGCATCATAAAAATGATGGACGGTATCAATTTCTGGGATATTTCTTAGATACTAATAACTTTTCACATGGGTCAAATATTTGAAAACCAAGGAAAAAAAACAAAGAAAAACTTTCATTTATAGGTATTCATAAAGAAAACATGAATTGGTTGGAATTCAAGTTTTTTTTTTATGTTAGAACTTTTAACGTTTCCCTGTAGTTTCTAAACATTTTTCCTCAACCGCCTCCACAGGATTTGTCAAACAAATGTACTAATTTCAAATCACAATAAATGCATATAAAATGAAAATTCTTCATTGAGGCTTCTTCTATGGTTAAAACAGGATATAGCAGATTAGGAGAAGAAAATATTGTACAAGTTTAAGTTCTCTGAAAAAAGTTTTTGATGTTCCAGTAAACTGCATGTACATGTATCATAAAAATGATGGATGGTATCAATTTTCGGGATGTTTCCTAGATTCTTATGACTTTTCATATGGGTCAAATATTTGAAAACCAAGGAAAAAGGAAAGAACAGCTTTCATTTATGGGTATTCATAGAGAAAATATTAAGTGGGTGGAATTCAGGGGTATTTTTAAGATAGCGTTTAATGTTTCCCTATAGCCTTTGAACACTTTTCCTAAACAGCCGTCACAGGATTTGTTGAAAAAAAAAAGAACTAATTTCAAATCATAATAAGTGCATATACAATCAAAATTCCCCGATGAGGCTTCTTCTATGGTTAAAACAACATCTAACAGAGCAGGAAAACAAATTTGTATAAAACTTCAAATATTATGACAAAAGTTTTTGATGTTCTCCTCATAACATAAAATCGTATAAATGATGGACGAAATCAAATTTTCTTCTACATGTATTCCATTGTCTATTATTACTGACAAATGTTTGAACACAAAGCAGAGTTTCTTAAGCTGTCTGCTGTGGATTAAAGATTGAATATTTCTACAAGAAAACTTAAATTCTAGAGTACATGTATAAGAATTAGGTTCGCTTAATTATTTACCTGCAAACATCTCTTTATCACCCTGATAAAAGTTTCAGTTCTGGTTGTAGACACCATTTAATTGTGCATTTTTCAAAGTACTCATTCATGAACTTACAATAACAAGAATCTCAGTATAGCTCCTTATAATGAATAAACAATGTATATAGATCATGCTTGAAAACTATATAGTGTAAGAATTACAGAAATAGGGGGAATGTTATGTTCCCTGGAGGCATCAACACCCACCTTACCCCGTCCCCTGTCTGTTTTATTTGAAGTAGGTTCGTTTAAAGGTTAAGACAATCTCCTCCCCATTTTTAACATTTAAGCAATAGTATGTTATAATCATACTCCTTTTGAACAATACGACACTGACAAGACGAAGAGTTTAAAGTCTGCAGAGGAATCATTCAGTAAGAAGGGGGACCTCCAAAATTAATACTGGAAAAGAAACCATTCACCTATGAATCATACCAGTCATCTTTGCTCAATTAAAAAAAAATATAAAGACTGGAAAAAAAGAAAAGAAACCGAATACTATGATAAGCAAAGAGATCTCAGCTTAAGAACTTTCGAACGGTCCCCTTTTGTTTGAACGGTGGCGAAAAATTTCATCTTACCCCACCCACCATACCAATAAATAAATACTGAACCTACCTTACATTCCAAAACAGGCTAAAAGTTCAACTCAGATACAGGAAATAACTACTGGTATTTCTCAACTGTTGAAAATACTCCGAACGGTTCAAAATTCAATTATCAGCTTTTTTTATATGATTTCTAAATTTCTATCGAGCGTTTTCCAATATGGCGAATATCACGGCTTCCGGCAATAATGAGAAATCTCGTTTACAAATCTCGGCTCGCGCGACTTCGGGTTTCTTCTTATTGAATACTGAAGAAGTTGCCAATCTCTCTTATTTTATGTCTCTGGTATAAGTTATGTTTTCTTCCCTACTTATTAAATTTAATCTAGTATAATTCTTCGAAATAATAACGTGTGTTGTGTAGCTCATATCATTATTGTAAATGTGCCGAGAACATTTTTAAAAAATGTAATGCTGTCATCACTTTGATGATACAGCAAAAAAGGGTTGGCATGACGCTAGAGAATCAATCAATAATTAGCCATGACGCAAATCATTATTGTTGTATAATTGTACAGTGTAAATATCCATCCAGGTCCTCTGAATAACACACACACATACACATAATTATCAACATAGTGAGGACTCGCCTGTGCGATTTTTAAGCATACTATTTACAATTACGGACCTTTCTATTCGTAGTATGTTGAATTAAGGTATTACCATCCTAACGCTTCTAGTTCCACATAGAATTTCTTATTTGTTGATAAATTAGGATTTATACCGTTATAATACTTTTGCACATTTCTAACAGACCAGAAATTCCTTTGATGTCTATCTTGAAATTATTTCTTGATACTTTTGTTAGTTTCCTGAAAAAAAGGGGGTTGGGGAGATTATCAACCTCTTTTGAAATGAGAAAATAGTGAGTTTAGATTTATAAATGATAATTCTAAGATGAAAAAAAAGAAAAAAGTGGCTGGATTCTAAGATGAAAAAAAGGAAAAAAGTGGCTGGATTAAAGAAGTACAACCATACTCATATGTAATTATAGCAACTTCTGCAGGTCAATGTTATTTAGTGTAAATAGGTCTTTTCCATTGGGTGGGTACTACCTTAACTCATTACCAAATGACAAAATTTTTGGCTTTTCCAAATCGAAAGCATTATCAAATGGCAAAATAAAAGTGACTCAAGATTTGTTTTGTGAAGGATATAGAAAACATCGTTGGAAAAGGAGAAATTTCTTGGTACCAGCATTTTCTCCTTTCCCACAATGTTTTCTAAAGGCTTCTTTACCGGGGTCGTCAAAAGTAAGGATTTTATTGTAATGGGTTAAAACAAGCTTACAATATCCATGATACCATCAAAACCAAACTTCTATAAATAAGGTATAAAGCGTTCTGGATTTATAAGGACAAGCCTATGAATATTGTAAATTCATTTGTTTCGATCGATTTCAAAAATATCTTCGGAAGGGGAAAAATAAATGAACTTGTATGACTAACTAATTAAAGAAACGACGTCAATGACGTCAAAAATGAATCAAAGGGATGCCACTCTTGGAGACGTCAAAAATTTTGATTTAGCTTTGGACTAAACATTTGGATGAAAATCTTCTCTTTTTGCTTTCTGGTTACGGTACTGTCTGTTTGCATTTTATACAAAGGGAAAACGTGACATTTCGGTTCGCTGCTGCACAAGTGTCAATATGGCTACTCGCTTTTAACATCTTCACTTTTACTATATATATGTATATATGGGGGATAATCAACTGCTTGTTTTTGATATGAAAAATATCTCACGAGGATGCGTTCTTAGGCGTTGAAAAAACGAGTGCGCAGCACGAGGTTTTTTAACGCCTTACAACGCGTCCGAGTGAGATATTTTTCACATCAAAAATAACCAGTTGATTATTCTATTTATTATGTACCTTATTAACATTATTATTTGTAATTTTGCGTTTGAAAGTCGAAAAAAATGTAGTCGAAAAAAAAAAGTAGTTCCTAAATTACGACAGGAAGTGAAAGTGAAAGTTGGTAACGTCACTAGTGATGATATCAAAATTTATTACACTGGGAAATTCAAGGATTTCACAGCTAGATATATAATAAATTTGAATTACAGACAACTAGGTAAAGCACACGTGTTTCTGTTGGACTTCCTTCGATATGTATTCGAATATGTCCAAATTATGGAGACAAACACAAAGCTATTGCCATGTGTAAATGTATCGCTTCTACCATATAGTTTACTATATTAATTTTGTTCTCCCATAAAGAGAAAAAATGACAAATATTTAGACTTGAGTTCACTTATATTTTATTGACGTTTCCTATAGGATAAAGTGAAACTATATTTCTTAAGGCACTACCATTCAACATTATTGTCCATTGTAATAAGTGAAGAAAAATCCCATAGCAGCTCGCCAAATGGCACAGTGCCTCATGGAGAGTGTAAAAATAAAACCAATGCTGAATGATGATTCAAAAACTGGCAAAAAACTACAATTTGGCAAAAGATTTTGCCAATAAAAAAACCGTAGAAATAATCAGACTGTAAAAAAAAACTTAGTACGAGTTATTGCTCTAAACCTATCACGTCCTCATAATGATACACCCTCTCTTAAGTTACCATAGACATACAGTATTTTTACTGTGAAGAAACCAAGGAGGTGGTAGCTGGGTTTTTTTTTGGCACGGCTTAATCTGCACGATTCGCAAATATGTGCAAAGCATTTTAAAATAGTATGTGTACAGCGAAGGCCCTTGTCTGATATAGGTAATTTATGCGCATGTAAATCTAGTTTCTAGTGGTAACTAATGTCAGATGCAACATTTTCCCATTGCCTATTTAGCCTATTTAAATGCGAAGAGGACTGTGCTGTGATACAATGAATGTTTATCAACAGTTGAAGATAGCGTTCAAAGCGTACACCGTGTGAGGCGTTTTCAATGATAAGTAAATGTAAATTATTTCCGTGAAATCTTTACTCTTTTTAAATAAAGTTTTGTGCTGTTTAAAACTCTGTCCTAGATGACTTTCGGCTAAATATAAATCAGTCTTAACATCTAAAATGGGGGTATTGTTTTATAACCAACACTAAAATGGCACAGCCCTGATTGAGAATATCTTGGCAACCTTTAAAATGGAAAAGTGCACATTACGTTAATGTAACATAGGGCAGACTATGGAAATACGTCAATAAAACCTGTGCGAAATAGAGAGAGAAAGAGAGAGAGAGAGAAAGAGAGAGAGAGCGGTAGGTTAGTGCCAACAATCTCGCGAAATAGCAGATAGCTCATTTTTGGACTTTTGTTCAGAGAACAAATTCAAAATCCAATAATTGGTGGATTCAATCCATACTCACTCAAAGTTTTGTCAGACATATAGATATCTGTAGCCAGTCATCTACAGCATTTCACATTTTCCTACAATATTTACCTCAGGGTTGTTTAATTCGGGATAATGTGGTGATGGGTTGAGTATTACATTTCCCCGCACAGCAATCTCAAAACGATGCTCTTCCTTGCGATGTTTCAGAATTCCTCACGAGCATTCTAGTAGTTTCTCGCAATGTTGGTCTCGGTGAAAACGAAAGAGCTGGCCGTCAGATCAATAGTCGGTTTTAATAAAGCATGAAAACAATGCCAATAGAGAGCGATTTCAAGCCCTTTAGCCTCTAGTTGGTTTATTATCACGATTCTTTAAATCTTATCGATCCACACATGTTTGCAATTGAGAGGTATTTTTAACAAAAGCAATTTCTATTTTCCTCTTAATTGCTCTGTTTTACACATATTCATTTGCTGCTTAAGTACAAATTATTCAAAATTTCTCTTACTCTGAATTTCTGATTGAAACTTCTTTTTGGGTTTTAAATTTTAATTAAGATGTTTTATATGTAGTCACACTATATTGCAGATTCTAGATCTACCTAGCCTAACTGGAATTCTAACTTGGTTCTTAAAAAGATCTGTAATCTGTCTTGACCAAATAAGAATTCTAATTTGGTCTAGACCAAAGTAGAATTGCAATGTGGTCTAGGCAGATTCCAGATCTGCCTAGATTTCGGTTTGGACTACGACATATACATATATATTTAATAGTACTTTACATCTACAAAAGATGTCAATTGTTGGGTTCTGGTGTTGATGGTATCATGATTATTGTTGGCTGGTTTTATTTCACTGTTTCACGAAAAGGACTTTTCGTACTTGTAAATATTTTTCCTGAAAAATCGCACGGGCGAGTCCTCACAATGTTGATAATTATGTGTATCTAAGAAGGACCTGAATGGGTGTTTGAGCAATACAGTTATAACAATAATAATTTGCGTCATTCAATGATATACCCCGCCGAAGGAACCGTATATTGGCGTAATCTTTTCCGTCTGTCCGCCCCATTTGTTGTGAATGCAATTCCTCCCAGATTTCTTAATAGATTTGGATAAAATTATCACAGAATGTGACCTATCGCACTATCGCATACTATCTAGGTTTAGCGATTTGAAGCTGCGTCATGAAAAAAAGGGGGCTAAATTTCATATTTCATTCCATTTCTTGTGAATGCAACTCCTCCCGCATTTCTTGATTGATTTAGATAAAATATTCACAGAATGTTTCTCCTGGTAATCATCGGACCTACGTGTACCGTTCAAGTCGAGAAACAGACCAAAATTAGCTATTAGGGTGTTTAAGCAGGTGCATGAAAACTGCATTAATATTTCACTATGTACAATGCATTGTACAGCGAAGCATTAAACCCCTATTTGCCACAGCTTGAGTCATGAATTGAAAAAGTAACTTAAACTTTCCATGTCCCATCAGAATTTAAACAGCGAACACTTGGCAGGGATAATTTCTGTACAACAACAACTTCTGTTCCGTATTTCAAGATTCCATCAAACCTTCTAATAAGTTCCGTATCTCTAGCCTGGCATAACAGGAAATGCTAGATTCCGTACCCCTAGACACTTCCTTTTATAAAATGCAAACAGACAGTACCGTAACCAGAAAGAAAAAAGAAAAAAAATATTTTCTTCCAAATGTTAAGTCCGAAGCTAAATTGAAATTTTTGACGTCAACAAGAGTGGCGACCCTTTGATTCATTTTCGACGTCATTGACGTCGTTTCTTTCATTAGTAAGTCATACAAGCTCATTTAATTTTGCCCTCCCGACGATATTTTTGAAATCGATTGGAACAAATTAATTTACATTATTCATAGGCTTGTCCTTATAAATCCAGAACGCTTAATACGTTATAAAGGTTTGGTTTTGATGGTATCATGGATGTTGTAAGTTTGTTTTAACTCATTACCATACAATCTCTACTTTTGACGACCCCGGTAAAGAAGCCTTTAGAAAACATTGTGGGAAAGGAGAAAATGCTGGTACCAAGAAATTTCTCCTTTTCCCACTATGTTTTCTATCCTTCACAAAACAAATTTTGAGTCACTTTTATTTTGCCTTTTGATAATGCTTTCGATTTGGACAAGCCAAAGATTTTGTCGTTTGGTAATGAGTTAAGACCATCGAATGGAAAAGAGATATTTCCACTAAATAACATTGACCTGCAGAAGTTGCTATAATTACAAATGAGTATGGTTGTACTTCTTTAATCCAGCCACTTTTTTCCTTTTCTTTCATCTTAGAATTATCATTTATAAATCTAAACTCACTATTTTCTCATTTCAAAGGAGATTAATAATCTCCCCACCTTCTCAGGAAACTAACAAAAGTAGCAAGAAATAATTTCAAGATAGACATCAAAGGAATTTCAGGTCGGTTAGAATGTGCAAAAGTTTTATAGCAGTATAAATCCTAATTTATCAACAAATAAGAAATTCTATGTGGAACTAGAAGCGTTAGGATGGTAATACCCTAATTAGATGTACCACGAATAGGAAGGTCCGTAATTGTAAATATTATGCTTGAAAATCGCACAGGCGAGTCCTCACTATGTTGATAATTATGTGTATGTGTGTGTGTTATTCAGAGGACCTGGATGGGTATTTACACTGTACAGTTATACAACAATAATGATTTGCGTCATGGCTAATTATTGATTGATATATTCCCTAGCGTCATGCCAACACTTTTTGCTGTATAATCAATGTGATGACAGCATTACATTTTTTTTTAAATTTCCTCAGCACATTTACAATAATGATATGAGCTACACAACACACGTTATTATTTCGAAGAATTATACTATGTTATATTTGATAAGTAGATAAGAAAACATAACTGATATATATGTGAACAGAGTACACACGCTGTTCTATTTTCATCTCATATCTATAGTTGAAAATGGATTCGTATCTTTTTAATGTTGACAATATCTTTCTTTGTAGTAAATTAATCATGCACCGAATTAAACGTGTACGAAAGTCTTTGAGATTGAAAAGTTGTGTTTAAAATATAGCACGGAATGTAAAAATTAAAACAGAAGGCTTATCTAAAATGGTAGGAAAGGTAACTGTTTGAAACATTAATGGTATTATAGCACAGTCCTAGACATTTTACTTCATGTATTAACCAAAAGGTTTGTCCGTAATTGTAAATATATAGCATAAAAGCTCTCACAAGAGAGTCCTCACATTGTTGATATGTGTATATAAATCTTTGTCTGTGTGTGTGTTATTCAGAGGACCTGGAGGAGAACTCTTTACAGCATTACAGTCATAATAATTTGCGTTATGGTTAATGGTTGATTGTTACGTGGTTTAACGTTTTTTTAACAGTTTTTTTGGTACATGTAATATCAGTTTAATCATCATTTTGAACAATATGACCATTATGGTCTATGGGCCGTAAATTATTATAATCTAATAAGGAAGTTGAAGTTGCAGCGCTGTACACCGCACTAAGTTTCTTTTACAGTCCGATTATTTCTACGGATCGCCCGATTGTACCTTTCTTGTCAGCGTTTGAATCATCATTATCATCAGATTTTTCACTATCTCCCTGCAGCCTTACACCTATTGGCGACCTGCTAACGGATCTTTCTTCACCAAATATTAAGAACTATATGCTGAATGGCGGTACTTTTAGAAAAAACAGTTTCACTTCATGATTAAGGAAAAGTCGAAAATGAATATACGTGAATCAATTTTTTTTTATTAAAAGCGTCTTAAGTTTTCATTTAATGCATTTCATATTATATATTAAAATTGCTTTCTGTATTGTGTAAGTTTCTTGTTTCGGATGGAAGTGCACTGATAGTATGGTATATGGGAGAAGGCATACATTTACGCATGGCTGCAGCATTGTGTTTGTCTCCTAAATTTGAACAAGTTGAAAAACGCATGGAAGAAAGTCCACCAGACACATGAGTATTTTACCTAGTAGTCAATAATTCAAATAAATACTCACATATATACATATACTTCAACGATATTTACATTTTGTTAGTATCAGGGATATCATTAGCTTGCTTTGATTCGACGTATCACGAATAGTGAGCAATAATTGTAAATATTATGCTTAAAAATCGCATTGGCGAGTCCTTTCTCAGTATCTGTGTAATGACGACAGCTTTACATTTTTTTTTCTCTCAGCACATTAAAAATAATGAAATGAGGTACACAAAGCATGTACGTAATTATTATAAGTACAGAATTTTAAAGGTGGCCCTTCAGATTTTGGGACGAAATTTTTACAAAAATACAAAAAAAAAATCATCCGCATACTCCCAAAGCCTTTTAATTTTCATTCACAAAACCCCAGTAGTCGACAAATTGAGAAATTAGAGAATTACTACGGCCCAGGTCGACACCGACGGCAAACACAAGTCTATTTTTACATGAGCAACTCGCTCATTTACATACTGGAAATACACAGACGAAGCTTCAAACATAGCATCAGAAGAAGACATTATGGGAAATAATTACATGTTTGTTATGTTGTGGAATTTAATCCTCACTAGTCACATGCCAGTCAATTTACATTTCCACAATGCTTTTTTTTTTTTTTAAATTTTGGTGCAAAATCTAAAAATAACCTTAAGAGGCTACGTAGCCTTTTACGGGAACACCGTCATTTTTTTTTTGTAATTTTATGGTTATTAATTATTCATGATCTATTTTCTCATATTTTCATAATTTCAGTTATATACACACTCAGTTCCAATAATAAGTGTGCACTTAATTTTCTTTTATTTCTCGTCGCATTTTTTCCTGAAGAACAACAAATTTGATTTTTGTACCACCTTCATTTAAACCGCAAAAACCTAACTTAAACTTTCTGTTGGTCAAAATATGATCAGCCTGGCAGTTTCTAAAGACTTTGAACTAAAGTATGATACCAAATTAGTTGGTCATCAGTAAAACGCATATTAAGTGCACATTTATTTATGGAACTGAGTATATATAATTTAATTTGGTAAGATGTGAAAAAATCTAAATAACCACCTGTCATATACTGTATTTAAGACATATGGGAAAGCAGAAAGAAAACGTAACAGATACTTATGTGAACAGAGTGTGGGAAGGACAGACTCCTCTGCAATCTATACCGCTTTAAACCATTCAAGATATTTATAAGAATTATAGATAGAAAATACGAAATTTGTCCTCACATGCTGTTCTATTTTCATATCATATCTATAGTTGAAAATAGATTCGTATTTTTTTAATGTTGATATAATCATCAATATTATTATAATTGATATCATTGTTTTTACTTTTTTCTGTAAAAAAAAAAAAGAGAAAAAAATCATGCACTAAATCAAACGTACATGTAAGTCCTTGAGATTGAAAAGTTGTATTTAAAATATAGGACAGAATGTAGAAAAGTAAATCAGAAGGCTTAAGCCGTAATCGAAAGGTATAACCAAGAAAAGATAGTATTGATATAATTTCATGATCTGAAATCCTTACTTGCCAGACTAGCTGTCTGTTTTATACGAGTACAGCTTGTATAGCTGTTTCAAGCATGGATGGTAGTATAGTACAGTCCTCGATATTTTACTTCTTGAAACAGTAGAAAAAAAATGTCCATAATTATAAATATGTTGCAAAATAGCTCGCACAAGTGCGTCCTCACACTGTTGGTATGATTATACAAATATTTGTCTCAGTGTATGTGTGTGTAATCTAGAGGACCAGGAGGAGATTTCTTGTAATCATTGCAGTCATTAGAAATACTTTGCGTCATGGTTATTGATTGATTGTTACGTGGTTTAACGTCTTTAGGATAGTTTTGGTACATGTAATTTCAGCTTAATCATCATTTCATCAATGCTTACAAGAAATCTCCTCCAGGTCCTCTAGATAACACACACATACACTGAGACAAATATTTGTATAATCATACCAACAGTGTGAGGACGCACTTGTGCGAGCTATTTTGCAACATATTTACAATTATGGACATTTTTTTCTACTGTTTCAAGAAGTAAAATATCGAGGACTGTATCATACTACCATCCATGTTTGAAACAGCTATACAAGCTGTACTCGTATAAAACAGACAGCTAGTCTGGCAAGTAAGGATTTCAGATCATGAAATTATATCAATACTATCTTTTCTTGGTTATACCTTTCGATTACGGCTTAGGCCTTCTGCTTTACTTTTTTACATTCTGTCCTATATTTTCATATATAACTTTTCAATCTCAAGGACTTACATGTACGTTTGATTTAGTGCATGATTTTTTTCTCTCTTTTTTTTACAGAAAAAAAAGTAAAAACAATGATATCAATTATAATAATATTGATGATTATATCAACATTGAATCAAAGTACTGAAAGTACTGTTGGAAGGCGAGTTTAGAATACAGGCATAACATATTGAAATACATTTTCCTGTACTTAAATCGCCTCTCCTGATACAGCAAAGTCTATAGAGTTGTGCAATGTTCCTGTGCAATGAAGACCAGTTTACCATCCTGAGTTTTAACGAACTTGAAGAAGGCTTGTGAAAATAAGTTGAAAAAAATTAAAACGAATGGACTTTTCTGAAACTCCTTTCCATTTCATTTGAAGGAAAAGTTTTATGTAATAGCAAAGAGTTTTGATTTACCGTTACCCGTATGTTTTTACGCTGTATAGAAACTTAGATGTAACCCTCTATTACCCCAATAATGTGTTTAAAAGGTCTAGGAAGAAGGCTTGAGAACTTTTGGTCTGAAAAGGAGAGTACGATGCAAATTGACATTTTTTCCTTTTCCTAAAATGTCTTCCATCCTATTTCATACAGGTTCCATTAATGGTGCCAGATCAAAAAGTTGCTACCCGAAAATGCATTCAATTTTGGAAAGTCTGATTTTTTTTTCTTCGTGTAAAGAGTCAAGAAAGTTTCTCCTGTTCAAAATTTAGTCTTTAAATGGCCTCTTTCTCAAGATTGTTAAAACTGTACTTGATAGGGTATGGTAAAGGATTAAAGAATAGTTTTTTCTTGAAAATGCAATCAATTTTGGTCTAAAACTGTAACTCTGTAATGAGATGATTAATTTCTTGAAAGTCTTTAACATTTTATTCCATGGACAATTTTATTGAGAAAGCAAAGAGTTTCTAGAAAGGTACATTTTAGAGTACAGAAACTGAGATCCAGCCTTTTAGATCACACCACTGACTTTCAACAATGTTGAAGAAGAGGCTTTTCAAAGCATTGTTGGAAAAGTAGCAAATAATAATAATCAACTTTTTGTTTGACTTTCCCACAATGTTTTCCATCTAAGTAACCTTTTACAAAACCCTTCAGAAAATAACGAAAAATTAGGGCCGTCTACATTAAAGCAATTAGCAGACAATAAGTTAAGAGCAGCTGAAAATGTGTCGTTTGGCTGGGAAAAAGTACAAAACATAGTGGTAAAAAGAGAAAATACTGGCGACTAGCGTTTTCTCCTTTTCCAAAAGTATTTTGAAACTTTTTTTCCCTTGAGGTTGTCAAAATTTTGTCATTCATTTAAAAGGCTTCTTTTATTTGTTTACCATTTTATTTTAAATATATTTTATCAAGACTGAAAAAGAGTTTCAAAACAAACGACTTTCAATGTTCAAAACGGAGATTTAACTTTTAGATTACAATACACAGTCAAGTGCTGAGTTTTAATGACCTTAAAGAATGGGGCTTTTTAGAAAGGGAAGGGTACTTTGAAAGTATGCAGGAACATGAGAAAATACTGACAACGAACATTTTCTCCGTTTTACGCAATGTTTACCATCCTATTAAGGATAACCAACCAACATCATTTGACGGTTGACTTTTTAGGTCCTATAAGGAACGTCGGAAGGTGTTCTTCGTTTATACGATTCTTGTAATCTGTGGATCTGTTAACCCTTATACTAGAGCGCTGGATTGATGAAAATGGCATTTTACATCTCGGGAAAAATGCTTAATTATCGCAACTCCACCCAGGGCTGTTACAGAACAGGACATAATTTTATATTACAAAAAAGACATATAGGAAAAAAGTAAATTGAAAAGTATCATGATTAGAAATAAATAATAAACAAACAGTAGAGAGTGAACATTCAAGATCTAAGAGTTATAATATTTGGAGTCGTTTTCCGATCGCATATTTGACGTAGACCGCGGTTTTTATAATAATGTTTTTGTCTTGGGGTTTTAGCAGTTCAGTAAATTTCAGATGGGCGATTTCGAAAATATACAGGCAAAAGGGAAAAAATCTCTGTCTAACTTCGTTATAACATGAGCATGAAAATAAAAAGTGATAAGAGTCTTCAATATCTGTAGCGTTACAACAAGGACAAAATCTTTCAGAGCGGGGTACAGGGGGCTTGCTGTATCTCCCAGTTTCAATTCGCAAGTTGAGTGATGAAAATCTAAGTCTTGTAAAATAAATTCTCATATCTCTTGATAAAATATGTAAATATGGTTCGTAACCAAATGTGTGTTTAATTAATGAATAGTCTTTTAAAGCTGCGCTATTTTGTACGATACTCAGCCAATCTTGAATAAAACAATCTATTGCTCTTTGTTTAAAAACTTTCGGGAATTGTTGTTTACGACTTGATTGTATTATGTTCTGTTCTGTTCTGCTATTTAATTACAATATCTATAGTATCAACAATCCTTCTGAAAATGGATTTTCTTAACACTGTAAGAAAAGGGAAAAAAATGCTGGTAACAAATTTCTACATGTCTCACGTTTTTTTTTACCTTAACATGTGTCATTGATTAAAATATAGCTAATCAGACATAAGATTGCATATTCTGTGTAGACTACAAAATCATCAGCCTTGTCTTCAAAAGAGAAAGGCGTAATAAGCGAATTAAGGGTTCATCGACATTAACGCCTGTCTTTGATTAATCCCGCGTTACCGAAATGTACGTCCAGCATGTCGGCAAACATAAAAGCAAAATGACTATCAACTCGTCAATATTGAGATGCACCCAATTCCTTTGTTCGACAAAAATATATCGTGTACAGTTACACAGATACAGGCCCTTATTCCGTGTTCTTAGAAAATCATGAACACGTCCGATGCACTCTAGGACAGTGGGATTCTCCGTGTCAAGATTATTGTGTTATTCAGTTTTGGAAAAAAGTGTATAGTTGAAGGAAATTCTTTCGAGGAAAATAAATGGGATATTTTAGCGTAAAGATGGTAGGTAAGTGATTATGATAACAATTCATTGCGATAAGCGTTTATTCTTTACCTGACAAAGAAATTTCAGACTAAGTTGAAAGCACTGATTCATGCAGATGATAAATTCAGGGTGGCCCAAATTAGCGACGAAATTTGTTCTTGATAGGGTAGAAACATTGAGGTAAAATGAAAACAGTGCCGGTTTCCGGTTACAATTTCTCCTCTCCTCTCGATGTTGTTAAAAGCTTAATTTTCAGAGTCGTTTCAAGTGATGGGTAAAGGATTAAATATTTATGAATTCTTGCTGAACTTTAAGCAACGTGACGACCAAAAGAAGACGTTAAAACTTTTTGCGTGTTAAAACGGTTACAGATCATGTTATTGTCATTTTTGACGCAGTAAAATTCGATCATACTCGTATACAAGGAAAAAAGCGATCAGACTGGAACCCAGGCTATACTTCGGTACATTGTACTGATCAGAATTGTGATTTCAACTGATTTACCTTTTTCTTTTCACGGGTCTCCGGAATCAAAACTCGGCCACGCCGACGCGTAACAATAACATAGTCATTGATCATAAAGTCAAGCACAACTTTGATTAAAAGAAAATTATATTTCTTTGAAAGAGAACATTTTCTTTAAACATTTGATGATTCAAAGGAACTTATTTCATTGAAATTTTACTTCTCACAAAGACAGAGTAAGGTTGTCAACAGAGGAAAGGGGTCTATCAGCGATTCGTCATTCAAAGAAGCTGTCTGATTGGTTAGTTCAGGGATCGTAAATTTACATATACGATTACACTGGTTAGTTGTTTATGCGTTGTGAAGTTGAAGTAGGTGCGAATGACGTCATGTTAGTAGCTTTCGATTGGCTTATAATATAGCTACGGTTTATTTGTTGCTGTAGCAACATGATTGTATCAATGAACTGATCCAAAGTATTTTGCATTTGTCAAAAACGATGCCTTTTACGAATTCGATTTCATTCCTTCTAGAAACTTGAAGATTCTTCTTGCTGTTCTGATTAAATTTACAATGGTCTCGACATTATTTTGTTCTAATGTACTCGAGAAATATCGAACTATTTGAAAGGCGTTTTGATAATGCTGCTCAGAGGCATTTTCAGCAAGCTGCTGAGCGTTGACAAATGAAGGCGAGAATGAAAATCTCGCCTTCCAAAAAATACGAATCTGTTTTCAACTATAGATACGATATGAAAATAGAACATCATGTGAGCACAACTTTCGTATTTTTTTCTATAATTCTTATAAATATTATGAATGGTTTAAAGTGGTATAGATTGCAGAGTAGTCTGTCCTTCCCACACTCTGTTCACATAAGTATCTGTTACGTTTTCTTTCTGCTTTCCCATATGTCTTAAATACAGTATATGACATGTGCTTATTTAGATTTGTTCACATCTCACCAAATTAAATAATATATACTCAGTTCCATAAATAAATGTGCACTTAATATGTGTTTTACTGATGACCAACTAATTTGGTATCATACTTTAGTTCAAAGTCTTTAGAAACTGCCAGGCTGATCATATTTTGACCAACAGAAAGTTTAAGTTAGGTTTTTGCGGTTTAAATGAAGGTGGTACTAAAATCAAATTTGTTGTTCTTCAGGAAAACATGCGACGAGAAATAAAAGAAAATTAAGTGCACACTTATTATTGGGATTTAGTGTGTATATAACTGAAATTTTGAAAATATGAAAGAATAGATTATCAATAATCAACAACCATAAAATTACACACACAAAAAAAAAAAAAAAAAAAAATGACGGTGTTCCCGTAAAAGGCTACGTAGCCTCTTAATGTTAATTTTTAGATTTCGCACCAAAATTTAAAAAGTAAAAAACATTGTGGAAATGTCAATTGAATGGCACGTGACTAGTGAGGATTAAATTCCACAACATAACAAACATGTAATTATTTCCCATAATGTCTTCTTCTGAAGCTATGTTTGAAGCTTCGTCTGTGTATTTCCAGAATGTAAATGAGCGAGTTGCTCATGTAAAAATGGACTGTGTTTGCCGTCGGTGTCGACCTGGGCCGTAGTAAATCTCTACTTTCTCAATTTGTCGACTACTGGGGTTTTGTGAATGAAAATTAAAAGGCTTTGGGAGTATGCGGATGATTTTTTTTTTGTATTTTTGTAAAATTTTCGTCCCAAAATCTGCAGGGCCACCTTTAAAATTCTGTACTTATAATAATTACGTACATGCTTTGTGTACCTCATTTCATTATTTTTAATGTGGTGAGAGAAAAAAAAAATGTAAAGCTGTCGTCATTACATAGATACTGAGAAAGTGTTGGCACAACGCTAAAGAATCAATCGATAATAAGCATAACGCCAATCATTATTGTTAAAACTGTTGTATGACTACATATCAAGGTTCTCTGAATAACGCACACACATACATATAATTATCAACATTGTGAGGACTCGCCAATGCGATTTTTAAGCATAATATTTACAATCATTGCTCACTATTCGTGATACGTCGAATCAAAACAAGCTAATGATATCTTTGATACCAACAAAATGTAGATATCGATGAAGTATATGTATATATGTGAGTATTTATTTGAATTATTGTCTACTAGGTAAAATACTCATGTGTCTGGTGGACTTTCTTCCATGCGTTTTTCAACTTGTTCAAATTTAGGAGACAAACACAATGCTGCAGCCATGTGTAAATGTATGCCTTCTAACATACACTTTACTATCAGTGCACTTCCATCCGAAACAAGAAACTTACACAGTACAGAAAGCAATTTTAATATATAATATGAAATGCATTAAATGAAAACTTAAGACGCTTAAATAAAAAAAATCGATTCACGTATATTCATTTTCGACTTTTCCTTAATCATGAAGTGAAACTGTTTTTTCTAAAAGTACCGCCATTCAACATATAGTTCTTAATATTTGGTGATGAAAGTTCCGTTAGTAGGTCGCCAATTGGCGTAAGGCTGCAGGGAGACCGTGAAAAATCTGATGGTGATGATGATGATTCAAACGCTGACAAGAAAGGTACAATCGGGCGATCCATAGAAATAATCGGACTGTAAAAGAAACTTAGTACGGTGTTCAGCGCTGCAACTTCAACTTCCTTATTAGATTATAATAATTTACGGTCCATAGACCATAATGGTCATATTGTCCAAAAATGATGATTAAGCTGATATTACATGTACCAAAAACTGTTGAAAAGATGTTAAACCACGTAACAATTAACCATTAACCATAACGCAAATTATTATGACTGTAATGCTGTAAAGAGCCTTCCTCCAGGTCCTCTGAATAACACACACAGACAAATATTTATATACGCATATCGACAATGTGAGGACTCGCTTGTTAGAGTTTTTATGCTATATATTTACAATTACGGACAAACCTTTTGGTTAATACATGAAGTAAAATGTCTAGGACTGTGCTATAATACCATTCATGTTTCAAACAGTTACCTTTCCTATCATTTTAATTAAGCCTTCTGTTTTACTTTTTACATTCAGTGCTAAATTTTAAACACAACGTTTCAATCTCAAAGACTTTCGTGCATGATTAATTTACTACAAAGAAAGATATTGTCAACATTAAAAAGATACGAATCCATTTTCAACTATAGATATGAGATGAAAATAGAACAGCGTGTGTACTCTGTTCACATATATATCAGTTATGTTTTCTTATCTACTTATCAAATATAACATACATGTAGTATAATTCTTCGAAATAATAATGTGTGTTGTGTAGCTCATATCATTATTGTAAATGTGCTGAGGAAATTTAAAAAAGAATGTAATGCTGTCATCACTTTGACGATACAGGGTTGGCATGACGCTAGAGAATCAATCAATAATTAGCCATGACGCAAATCATTATTGTTGTATTACTGTACAGTGTAAATACCCATCCAGGTCCTCTGAATAACACACACACACACATACACATAATTATTCACATAGTGAGGACTCGCCTGTGCGATTTTTAAGCATACTATTTACAATTACGGACCTTTCTATTCGTAGTATGTTGAATTAAGGTATTACCATCCTAACGCTTCTAGTTCCACATAGAATTTCTTATTTGTTGATAAATTAGGATTTATACCGTTATAATACTTTTGCACATTTCTAACAGACCAGAAATTCCTTTGATGTCTATCTTGAAATTATTTCTTGATACTTTTGTTAGTTTCCTGAAAAAAAGGGGGTTGGGGAGATTATCAACCTCCTTTGAAATGAGAAAATAGTGAGTTTAGATTTATAAATGATAATTCTTAAGATGAAAAAAAAGAAAAAAAGTGGCTGGATTAAAGAAGTACAACCATACTCATATGTAATTATAGCAACTTCTGCAGGTCAATGTTATTTAGTGTAAATAGGTCTTTTCCATTGGGTGGGTACTACCTTAACTCATTACCAAATGACAAAATTTTTGGCTTTTCCAAATCGAAAGCATTATCAAATGGCAAAATAAAAGTGACTCAAGATTTGTTTTGTGAAGGATATAGAAAACATAGTGGGAAAAGGAGAAATTTCTTGTTACCAGCATTTTCTCCTTTCCTACAATGTTTTCTAAAGGCTTCTTTTCCGGGGTCGTCAAAAGTAGGGATTGTATGGTAATGGGTTAAAACGAACTTACAACATCCATGGTACCCTCAAAACCAAACCTGTATGACGTATAAAGCGTTCTGGATTTATAGGGACAAGCCTATGAATACTGTAAATTCATTTGTTTCAATCGATTTCAAAAATATCGTCGGGAGGGCAAAAATAAATGAGCTTGTATGACTTACTAATGAAAGAAACAACGTCAATGGCGTCGAAAATAAATCAAAGGGTCGCCACTCTTGTTGACGTCAAAAATTTCAATTTAGCTTCGGACTAAACATTTGGAAGAAGACAATTTTTTCTATTTGCTTTCTGGTTACGGTACTGTCTGTTTGCATTTTATAAAAGGAAGTGTCTAGGGGTACGGAATCGTACCTCTAGCATTTCCTGTTATGCCAGGCTAGAGATACGGAACTTATTAGAAGGTTTGATGGAATCTTGAAATACGGAACAGAAGTTGTTGTACAGAAATTATCCCTGCCAAGTGTTCGCTGTTTAAATTCTGATGGGACATGGAAAGTTTAAGTTACTTTTTCAATTCATGACTCAAGCTGTGGCAAATAGGGGTTTAATGCTTCGCTGTACAATGCATTGTACATAGTGAAATATTAATGCAGATAATTTTATCCAAATCTATCAAGAAATCTGCACCTGTTTAAACACCCTAATAGCTAATTTTGGTCTGTTTCTCGACTTGAACGGTACACGTAGGTCCGATGATTACCAAGAGAAACATTCTGTGAAAATTTTATCTAAATCCGTCAAGAAATGCGGGGGGAGTTGCATTCACAAGAAATGGAATGAAATATGAAATTAAGCCCCCTTTTTTCATGACGCAGCTTCAAATCGCTAAACCTTGATAATATGCGATAGTGCGATAGGTCACATTCTGTGATAATTTTATCCAAATCTATTAAGAAATCTGGGAGGAATTGCATTCACAACAAATGGGACGGACAGACGGAAAAGATTACGCCAATATACGGTTCCTTCGGCGGGGTATATCATTGAATGACGCAAATTATTATTGTTATAACTGTATTGCTCAAACACCCATTCAGGTCCTTCTTAGATACACATAATTATCAACATTGTGAGGACTCGCCCGTGCGATTTTTCAGGAAAAATATTTACAAGTACGAACAGTCCTTTTCGTGAAACAGTGAAATAAAACCAGCCAACAATAATCATGATACCATCAATACCAGAACCCAACAATTGACATCTTTTGTAGATGTAAAGTGCTAGTAAATATATATGTATATGTCGTAGTCCAAACCGAGATCTAGGCAGATCTGGAATCTGCCTAGACCAAATTGCAATTCTACTTTGGTCTAGACCAAATTAGAATTCTTATTTGGTCAAGACAGATTACAGATCTTTATAAGAACCAAGTTAAAATTCCATTTAGGCTAGGCAGATCCAGAATCTGCCTGACCAAACTGGAATATAGTGTGACTACATATAAAACATCTTAATTAAAATTTAAAACCCAAAAAGAAGTTTCAATCAGAAATTCAGAGTAAGAGAAATTTTGAATAATTTGTACTGAAGCAACAAAAGAATATGTGTGAAACAGAGCAATTAAGAGGAAAATAGAAATTGCTTTTGTTAAAAATACCTCTCAATTGCAAACATGTGTGGATCGATATGATTTAAAGAGTCATGATAATAATCCAGCTAGAGGCCTTGAGGGCTTGAAATCGCTCTCTATTGGCATTGTTTTCATGCTTTATTAAAACCGACTATTGATCTGCAGGCGAGCTCTTTCGTTTTCACCGAGACCAACATTGCGAGAAACTACTAGAATGCTCGTGAGGAATTCTGAAACATCGCAAGGAAGAGCATCGTTTTGAGATTGCTGTGCGGGGAAATGTAATACTCAACCCATCACCACATTATCCCGAATGAAACAATCCTGAGGTAAACATTGTAGGAAAATGTGAAATGCTGTTGGCTAGCATGTTTTCCTTTTCCCACAGTGTTTTGACCTTCTGAACAAAATTTAAGTAACTTGAGCCACATTTAATTTGCCCTATGTTTTCAACTTGGAAAAGTCCAAAATTTTCGTCGTTTGATAAAGATTTTGATAACAATTCTAACCTAAATTACTTGAACACATACGACTTCTAACGAACTTGTAGTTGATTCAGTCAGGAAAATCTCTGAAACAGGCACAGTTATTTTTATCAAGTTGTCTCATATTTTCCAAGATTTGTTTCTGCATTACTGTAACAGTTTCGTCTTTCTCTCAAATGTTTTCTCCTTGTATTACTTGTATTTATTGTAAGCCAGTGACTGATTAATTGTAGATTCTTCAATATTAAAAGCAATATAACATGCAAAAAGTACTATTTGCAAAAAGTATGACTGCGCTTATAGATTAGAATTAACACCATGAATACAGTTGGGAAAATTGAGCTATACAAGGGATTTCTTTTATACCAAAGACTTATAAAAGTTAGCTGTTTCTTAATTATCATTAATAAGTCAGTTTCAAGGGATTTTGTTATAACCCTTAAAGAATGTTTCCAGGCTACAACTTTCCTAGAAACTTCTGAATTTCGAAGCTGCCACATGATTGGCTGCGATAAAAAAAAATCTAAGCCTATTATATGGCTAGTGCTGAAATTTACATTTGGAAGAAACATATTTAGAATTTTGTAAGAGAAAATAAACTTTGCAAAAAGTCTATCTCTGTTCGAACAACCTGGTCTTGAAATCAGCGAATAGTTACTCGAATTTACACTATGTCATGCATAGTTGACGCCCTGAAACGCTGAATTTTCGGCTGAACTGAGCAACCTGCTGATCAGCTGAAAAACACTAAAACGTTAAACTACTGAATTGCTGATAAAATAAATATATGATGTATACACTATTTTGCATTAACTTTTTTTAATTATATAATCATATTATTCATTTTTGGGGGATATTGTTTTTATTCATTTACATGTATTTTGACTTCTCGAGAGATGAATTTGAATTAGGTGATACGATGCTGCATTGTTGATAAAAATAAATATATGATATCAAATGCTTCAAAAACATTATTTTTTTTGAAAATAAAACTATTTCATCTGTGATATTTGGGCCATTTTACGAGAAAAGTAAGTTTGGGCAAGGTTCTTTTGCTTAAGTCCGGATAAAATGAGTCCTTGATTTTAAATGCTTTTTGAGGCATTAACATGTAATCATCATAATGATAAGTAGTGATAGTAGGGATAAGCAGTAGTAAAATTTAATACAAGATCTTTGTTACATGATAACATGGTTCTACGATAACATGTTCTGTTTCGATAGCTTACGATAATTGTAAGCAATCAAAGAAAGACAAGACACGGTTCTTGTATCAGTAATCTTATCTAGGTAAATATATGACTTTTGAATATGTATTCTGGGGGCTTTCGTTGCATTTATGAATACAAGTCACAACAAAAACAATAACAAAAAAAAACAAGAGCGGCAAATTGTCGCAAGATACGCCCGTCTTACCCCAAGTTGTAAAGGTGGGGCATGCACCGGACAAAATTCAAGTATGAAAAACAACAAAGGGCAATAACTCAAAAATAAAGCAAGCAAGAGTTGTGATTCCTGTGCACTGCACTCCCCATGGATGAGATCTATCCACCCATGAAATTTCATAACGCTAGCTACTATAGTTTTGGAGATATGCTCCGTACAAAAATCAAGTATGAAAAACGACAAAGGGCAATAACTCAAAAATTAAGCAAGCAAGAGTTATGATTCTTATGCACTGCACACACCCTCGGTAAGATCTATCCAGCCATGAAATTTCATAACCCTAGCTAGTATAGTTTTGGAGATATGCTCCGGACATAATTCAAGTATGAAAAACAACAATGGGCAATAACTCAAAAATAAGCGAGCAAGAGTTATGATTCCTGTGCACTGCACTCCCCGTCAATGAGATCTATCCACCCATAAAATTTCATAACCCTAGCTAGTATAGTTTTGGAGATATGCTCCGGACAAAATTCAAGTATGAAAAACGACAAAGGGCAATAACTCAAAAATTAAGCGAGCAAGAGTTATGATTCCTGTGCACTGCACTCCCCCTTGGTGAGATCTATCCACCCATGAAATTTCATAACCCTAGCTAGTATAGTTTTGAAGATATGCTCCGGACAAAATTCAAGTATGAAAAACGACAAAGGGCAATAACTCAAAAATTAAGCAAGCAAGAGTTATGATTCTTGTGCACTGCACACACCCTCGGTAAGATCTATCCAGCCATGAAATTT
Source organism: Tridacna crocea (assembly GCA_943736015.1). Lineage (NCBI taxonomy): Eukaryota > Metazoa > Mollusca > Bivalvia > Cardiida > Cardiidae > Tridacna > Tridacna crocea. Next base: position 30,857,400 of record OX031070.1, read on the forward strand.
CATAACCCTAGCTAGTATAGTTTTGGAGATATGCTCTGGACAAAATTCAAGTATGAAAAACAACAAAGGGCAATAACTCAAAAATTAAGTGAGCAAGAGTTATGATTCTTGTGCACTGCACTCCCCGTCAATGAGATCTATCCACCCATGAAATTTCATAACCCTAGCTAGTATAGTTTTGGAGATATGCTCCGGACAAAATTCAAGTATGAAAAACAACAAAGGGCAATAACTCAAAAATTAAGCAAGCAAGAGTTATGATTCTTGTGCACTGCACTCCCCGTCAATGAGATCTATCCACCCATGAAATTTCATAACCCTAGCTAGTATAGTTTTGGAGATATGCTCCGGACAAAATTCAAGTATGAAAAACAACAAAGGGCAATAACTAAAAAATTAAGCGAGCAAGAGTTATGATTCTTGTGCACTGCACTCCCCCTCGATGAGATGTATCCACCCATGAAATTTCATAACCCTAGCTAGTATAGTTTTGGAGATATGCTCCGGACAAAGAACTGGACGCCGCCCGCCCGCCCGCCCGCCACGGGTGATCCCATAATACGTCCCGTCTTCGACGGGCGTATAAAAAAAGGAATGTTACTTATATGTCGTGACAAAAACCAACGAAGTGCTGTGGCTCAAGTTTAAGACTAAAACCAGCATTTGTATCCGACCATTCTGATGAGGCATCATCGTAAATTTGTGGAAAGCTAGGTATATAAGCTATGAATCAAGTGCTCAGTCAAAGCGCCATATGCCCATTCTGATCTGGCTCCTTGCTGAATGATCATTCCACTTTGTTGGTATATTCATGATGTGTGTATGCATGTGCTCATGTCCATTCTCTAAAGCATTTACATGGCTGACTAAAAGTTATTCGGTGAGAAATTCTATTCAAGTAATGAAAAAAAAGAAATGTTACCATAGACTGTGTGGGACTGTTTTCTATTTGGTAACACTTTTGCCAAATGAGCAGTGTGGCTATTTCTCACAATATCTACTACAGTCAATAGTTCTGATGATTTTTTTCATTTTTAGCGAGTTTTAAAGCTGCATACCAAGGGAAGGTTAAATATGATATATCCAAAAGATGGTTTGTTTTAGGCAAAATGTATCGGCATATCTATATTTTGTCTTCAATGTTTCACAGTATTATGTGAACTTAAGGCTTGGTTGAATTTGTAAATGCGCCCAATAAGACCTTAGCCATGAAACACAAGTCATTCAATCATCAATATTTTGATACATGAAAATAGGCTCTAGCTATTATTATAATACAATTTCATACACCGATGATGCATTATTTCAAAGAGCTTGATAGTCCTTTCATTGATTCCGAAATGAGAAAGAAATACACCGAGATGAAAGAGAAAGTAGGGCCTAATCCAAAAGCATGTATTCATAATCGAAAAAGCAAAGAAAGGGGACATTGCTGTAGCAGAAAGCATCCTGTCCGATCAGCGCAAACTGATCCTTGGCGACACTACAGTGTATCTTCAAAAGCCCTCTTCCCAAAAGGAATGTTAAAGCCAAAGTAATTTTCAGAGAAAGAGAAGCCACACCGCTCATGGGACAAAAGTGCTACCAAATAGAAGTCAGTCCACACAGTCTATAAAGTTAAAAGCATTTGTATATAGTCGATAAGTAAGGCTTACAATGAAACTTATATGTTGAACGAGAAGGTAAAATTGTTGGCCGACAAAAGCATTTTCTCCTTTCCGTGTGATTTCAGAAGCGCTCTTTCCAAGAGTCGTAAAACCATGGATTATTTGCTTACGTTTATAACTGCCGCAAAAGCAAATTTTCCAGTCAATAGTTTTACCCTTTACCAAATGACCACATTTTTAACTTAACTAAATTGAAAACATTATCTGGCGATAACAAACGTACTTCAAATGATTATTTATTTCTTTGAAAGAGTAGAAAATATTGTGAACAAAAGAGAAATGCTGGTTAACATTTTGGAAGGAGAAAATGCTGACTATCACCATTTCCTTCTTTTCTCGCAGTGTTACCGAAAGTCTTTCAGGGCCGTTAAACTAGAGAGTACACGGCAAACACTTAACCCGACGAGTTTTCTGCTGAATTCAGCATCTTGCTAACATTGCGATAAAGAAATGGTTTTAAACCCCCCCCCCCCAAAAAAAAAAAAGTACAGAATCGATTAAGTCCAAGATTAGACTGCTTATTTTGTGCAGGCTCATATTGACCGATCTTTTGGCAGCGTAAGTGCATATGGACGGATTAGGTCCCAAGATCAGACTGCTTGTTAATTATTGTTCTACATTGTTTGCAAAAGAAAATGCATTGAGCTGCGCAAAGCAGTTTACTTTTTTTAACCACACAATAAATTTTAGACTGATCCTATCTGAATGCATCTGCAGACCAACCATTAAATTATGCTCAAATGGCGAGATTTGCCGATAATATGACTGAAAACATTGTTGCTAAAGGAAAAAACCCTGGTTACCGGCATCTGTCCATTTTTCCACAATGTTTTCAAATACTTATTTTCTCAAGGTCAGTAAAAGTTGTTAAGGATCGAATAGCAGGGATCAGTTAGTGTTTTAGAGAACTGGAACCGTACCCTTAACTCTTTACCAAACGATAAAATCTTAGACTGATCCAAATTGAAACCTTATCTAAAGTGGCTAATATGATAGAATTTGTCTCTGAAGGAACAAAAAACATTCTGGGAAAAGAAGAAAATGTTAATTAGTTAAATCCGAATACGATAATCTCATCGCCGTTTCTACCCTGCCATTATGCAAATTAACCCTCAATTCCGGGACTAGACCGGCTAATTTTCACCCGGATCAAATCCGGTTCGTGACCCGGCCGTGTGTGACTCTAGCTTTAGTTTCTCATACACAAATGTCTCGTCATATCTTGTGCTAGATTCTGTGCAGTCTGATAAGGATGCACACTCTGTACCGTCTGATGCTGATCTAAAAGGGCTACACAGTCCTTTAACAAAGCAAAAGTTAAGTTTGAAATCCGAAACAAAGATAAAAACGTCAGATATACTTTCTGGGCAAGAGGGATTGTAAACTTGAAGTAGGCTACTGTTATGAATACATGTACGTAATTGACCAGTAGACAAGCAAGTCGGCTCTCCGCCCCTACCGCTTGACCCCGCACCTTAGACATCATTTCGTAAGCAATACAGTGGACACACGAAATATGTACATAACCACATACATTTTCTGTCTTGTAAAACCACATTTCGACCAAGAAATCTATAAAAGGAAAATCGGATGAAAAAAAAAAATAGCAATGTATTATATCAGTATTTGAAAACCAGATGTGATCTGGCATAAATAGAAATAAGGAGTATCAGATATTAAACTTGTAGGAGAGACTAGTAATTGTAGATTGAATGATATTTCAAAATGGCCTTAAATCACTAGTTCTACGGTTTTTACCCACCTGAAAATGTCTTTCATTTAACTACCCTTCTGGGGGGTTAATACATGTTATGTATATTTCTCTGTTCGTATGAAAGCTATATTAGTGCATCATCTTTTTAGGGGCAAATGTTAGCTGCTGATCAACCGATTATTTCTGCCCGAATGTTTTATTTGTTTTGCTGTTTCTGTGTTGATAGTCTTCATGATCAGTGGTCTACTTTACTCTTGCCATTTGTTTTTATAATACTTGCACACATGGGGTGCAGAGTGTAAAAGAATGCAAGTATAATGCACGGTCAAGTAATTAAATACCTGGATAAATGTGTGATAATTGTCAAAAGGATTAATCACAGTCCATAGTCATAATTATGGAGAAATACTTAATGACAGTCATTGAAGTTTGATATAAAGATGTGAAATATTGGTCAATTTGTTATATTGTTTAATAAATAAACTTGTCAAATTCAAACCCAAGTGCCACATCTGTGATTTTGATGATTTCTAGGCGACTTCATTTTGAAAAAAATTAGTGTTATGGACCAGATTCTTTTAGTTCACCATTTAAACCACCTACATGTATATACAGGTTGAGACCAGCCAACGTCGTGTAAATGTTGTGTGTGAAATGTACGACGTGGCAAACGGCGAGACGAGAAACTAAAACAACCACTGACATTATTTATACTAGGGGAAAAAGCACAACTTGTATGAAATAAAATTCACGGAGTATTGCATGAGTATGCATATCGTCCCTAAAAAAACCCAAACTGACCCAATATGTTTCATAGCGAAAGTTAAAGAGTTGCGGTATGTTTGTCTAAAAAACGCCTGAACGTAGGCTAGGAAACGGATGCGCGCAGTTTATCGATTTTGATTGGATACTACGTAATTTATCAGCTATCAATCTATAGCAGTAGGTGGAGTTATCTACTGGTCAGTTGTTCAAGTATGCCATGAAAATTTTACCTGGGCAACGATAAATACACACATATTAGTCCGGTCTGTTAGCTCAAAAATGTTTACTCGCCGGACGAAAGTGTGAAAATTTTACATGATGTAAACAATACGTTTCTAAAACGAAAAAAAGGGGTGTGCCCGATTTTAAGGCCCTAGATCAATTTTTATTGCGATTTGAAATTCGGATAACTGTACTGTCCGAATGCTCTTCCTTTGTAGAAAAGTAATTTGGTTGTTTCCCGTTTAGTCACAATGTATGATCGACAAAAAAATGGTGTTTCAGAAGTATTTTGCCATTTTAAAGGCACTGCTGGATTTAAGGATTGATTTTATGAATATTCTATGTGTCTTTCATATCTGTGTGTTTATCAGTCCGTCCATTTGCCTGTCATTTGCTTGCACTTTACATACATGTACTTAAAAAGAACTGACTTTGAATTTCGCGTATAGGATTCCTTTGAATTTGGTCGATCGGCAGGACAAATCAAATTGCCTTCAGATTTCCGCATACAATGCAATAGACGATTTGCCGATTACATTTGATATAACGGATATTTTCTTTTAATCCAAAGCATTTTTTTCAAGGACAAATGCTGTATGTCCCGTTTGCAAACCCTTTAAATTTGGACAAATTCACAACTGAAAAGAAAATGACATAGCAAAAAATCTAGAGGAAATCAATTCTAGCACAATTTAGTAATATTTCGTGGTATTGCTTTTGAAAAAAAATAATCATAAACAGACAGAATATGGATTTTATGAGATCGTATTGAAATAAAGAGCATATAGAGACTAAGAATGAACCCTCTGTAACCTGTGTATAATTCAAAATCCCGGCCATTAATGATCACCACACCGGTAAATTAATATGAAACAAAAGATACAAAGAGTCAGTTTAATGTAACACATGTTTGTAAATCTGTAAGACGAAAGTACATTACAACTCTTCTAAAGGTCACCCACCCTGCAGTGCGATACCGAGATCAAAGGAACACCGAGTTAACCCTTTACCCATTTTTCACATCTTTAAATGCTTAAAATGAAGTTTGAATAATATTTTGTGAAGAAGGTATGGAAGGTTTGAAATTTGATCTGAAGCCACGTTTCTTTTGCTTATGATCTATAGCATGAAGTTATTCGTCAATAGGAACATGCCTGAAAACGCAACAAAGACGGTTTGATAATAGTGCTGTAATATCAGTAAATGGACTGTCCCTGTCTCTCTGAAGACACTGGACAGCTATTTAACCTTTTACCAAAGTATTTCGTGTTTTGGCGACCCCGAAAAAAGGGGTCCGGCGTGCTGATTTGTCCCACTTTCTGTTTTTTGTCTCACATCCTCAAGCCCCCCCCCCCCCGCAAAAAAAAGTAATCAATATATACTAGTAGTTAAAAAAACATCTGTGAAAAATGAATTTTCAAAGCTTGAGAGTCAAGTGTTCGCGTCTCCGCTAAAATGCAATTGTAAATAAAGCAAACTACATATAGAATATTGGCCCGTGTTATGTTTATCACTTTTTCTTATGTATATCGACTAAATCTAGGGTACTTCAGCGGAATGGCTGGAGAAATCGGCCCCTAGAGAAATCGTCCCAGACTGCTTGGACCTTGTCATGTTTATCACTCCGGAGAAATCGTCCCCTGGAGACGATTTCTTTTGGTGAAATCGTCCCCAAATAAAATCCCAGAAAAATCGACCCCAACATCAAATTTCATCCATATCGTTAATCAAGTTGTCTATAAAAATATTTTTGAAAGTTCGTTAATTGTCTTTAGTATGTACATTATGTGTATTAGTTACCTTTATCCAAGAGTTATTTGGTAGCTTTGCCATTGTTTATATTGCCTATTTCACACTGATAGGATGTATTTCACACCTTTTACACCTATTACAAATAGATTACACCTGTGAGATTGTTAAAAATATGTCTTTGATTGACTTTGATTTGAAACCAAATATATGCTTATAATTTTTTTCTGTAGTCGTTCGTCTGTCATTTAATGTATTTTTTTTTTATCTCTCTCTCTACTAGTGTCATATGACATACCTGTGACCAATACCATTTAGCAGGGGCATCGGTATCTCTGACACACCTATTTCTAGTGTTCACTAGGGCTTGTGTGCATCCGAATATTTTCGGTCCATAACTTCTAGAATTGTGGATGGATTTCAAAAAAATTTGGCACAATTGACCTCCATCATGAATTTGAAACATCTGTTCAAGTAGGTTCAAGATCAAGGCCACATAGAAGGACAGTTTTTCGTCCGAACTATAACTCCTACATTTTTGGATAGATTCCGATATAAATTAGCATAATGCATTGTTCTCCATCATGAGTAGAAGTTCCCTTTGAAACATTTACTTAGGTCTAGGGTCTAGGTCAAGCTTGAGAGTCAAGTGTTCGCGGGCTTGACACAAGTTGTCCTTGGACAACGATTATGAATTAGGATTAACGTCTTTTTATGTTATGTAGATATAAGTATCGAAGCTCAAGTCACTGTGACTTGTCCGTAAAATAGGCAAGTAAAATAGGTAAACCGAGCCTAATCGTTTTCCCTAAACAATCCAATCTTTTCACAGTATTTTATTGAGAAAATATTTTGGCTAAAAGAGAATTTGCTTGTAACAACAAATTCCTCCCAATTTCCCCAACATCTTACTTTTCAATATACACGAAGAACTACTTTGGATTTTCATCTACAACTTTCTTCAAATATGACCAGTTCAAAATTTCGTCGACTTGTGGAGGGTAGAGACAACATGACCTACTGCCATATCACTCCAATCTTTATTATTCATTACATTTTACATTGATATCTATCTTACATGTATTTTCATTGAAATCAATAAAAATTAATATGTTCTTGCGTCATAAATATAAAAAATAACGTTAGTCAGGACTACAAGACATCACATGTCTCAGAAAATTTAGATAACCGAAGTTGGCATTGCACCGATTGAATAGTTCAATTTTGACTTGGGATTGTTTACAAGCACGACAAATTACTAAGTATTCTAAGCCATTATCAAGCACCCCATAACTGTGAGCACATGCCTAGCTCTGGCTTAACTAGTTTCTGGCTGGTGCTTTCTAGTATCAGTTCAAAATTTCCTGTTAAAACCAAGAATTTCAGGGGCTTAGTGGAATCCGCTTGTATCCCTGTCCGTCTACCTGTTTGTATTAATTAAAATTGACCTCTTGTGTTGTTTTGTATCCTGAATTTCCTGGCCTTCAGTACTATCAGTACTTTGATTTTAAAAGGTTTCTTCCTCAGGATCGTTAAAACTCGGGATTGTGTGGAAAATGGTTCAGAGCGCAATCGACATCTTCCATACGTGCATGGCATTTAAAAGAATGTCTTTTGGGAGCATTTGCTCATTGTGTATTTTTCATTCGTATCATTTATCTTTACCCTGTGACGTGTTTTACAAGAAAGTGGAATAAATACAGATTAATTGGTTAATTGATGACATTAAAGATAAATAGATTAATAAATAAATAGATTCCCATTTGCATAAAGGAAGACCATGTGTGCTTTCCTTAATTAATTTATTTTAAATATGCTACAATATACCGGTATTGTGTCATGTACATATTCAGCTGAAGTCAGAAATGAGTATATTAGTGCATAAGTTTTTTCCCAACAAGAAGTAGCTTAAATTTAAAATGAAGCTGATCCAAGTCTTTTCTCTCAATTGTATACACGGGTATTTAAAAGAAGTTGATGCAAGTTACGATTTGAAAGGGAAATCCCACTAACCTGTGCGATTAAATTTCACTTGTACACTAACCCTTGTTAGTGAAGTATTTGTATTATTAAATCACATTAGATGTAGGGGTTATACAAGAAATTGAAAGGGAAACTATCAGTAGAGATTGTCTGACCATTCAGAAACTGTAACATATACGTCAGCCCAGAAAAAATAAATGGTTTCAATATATACCGCTTCTTAGAGGACGTGAAGTATTTTATATGGACACCGGTACAGTTGGATTTGATTGGCCAAACCTCAACATGATACTGCATTCTGATTGGTTATCTATGCACACTTTCGCACACCAAGTCGCGTGATTTATCTCAACATGAGTAAATTGTGTATTGGGCGGGGAGTGTGTGATTATTTTTACAACAATATGAGGACTTTTCAAAAGTTGAAAATTTTAAAGAAGGTACTCAAAATGAATGCTTCTATTGAAAATCATTGTGAGGACCCGAGTGCTAGTCCTCTCAATGCAAACAGTCCTCTGAATGTTGGTGTGCGTCAAGGGTCGGGTCCTCGCAAGTCAGCAAATACACCCCCCCCACACACACACACACTTTTTGGTGTTTTTTTTGTGGAGGGGAAGTGACGTCGTCGCCGCCATTGTGGTTATAAAATTGTCATAAATGAGTAGAGTAAAATGACTTGTTTTCTAATGTACCTAGAGTTTGCTGTTCCTCATTACTTCAATCATTATAGGAATAAAAACAAGAGGGCCATCATGGCCCTGAAATCGTTCACCTGAGTTTATTGACCAAACATGCACCATCTAGTTTCCAAGATACCTAGTTTTTTTATCAGACATTACCCCATCTTGATAACACTTTTGAGATATCAATAAGACAAACATTCTGACCAGGTTGCATGAGTATTGGACTGAAAATGTGGCCTCTACAGCGTACAAAAGGTTTTTCTAAGATTTGACCAAGTGACCTAGTTTTAAACCCCTCAATTACCCATTATCAAACTCTTTTGAGACATCACCAAAACAAACATTCTGACCAAGTCGGAAGAGTATCAGGCAGAAAATGTAGCCTCTAGAGTGTACACAAGGTTTTTCTAATATTTGACCCATTGACCTAGTTTTTGACTCCACATGACCCATTTTCAAACTCATTCAAGGTATCACCAGGACAAATATTATGAACAAGTTTTAGGAGTATTAGACTGAAAATATAAAAAGTGTTTATAACATTTGACCTATTGACACAGTTTTTGACCCAACATGACCCATTTTCAAACTCATCCAAGATATTATTAAGGCAAACATTCTGACTAATTTTCAAGAGTGTTTGACTGAAAATGTGGCCTCTAGAGCGTACACAAGGTTTTTCTAAGATTTGACCTAGTGACCTAGTTTTTAACCCCACATGACTCATTTTCGAACTCGTCCGAGATATTATCCAGAAAAACATCCTGACCAACTTTCATGAGTATCCGACTGAAAATGTGGCCTCTAGAGCATACACAAGATTTTTCTAAGATTTGACCTAGTGACCTAGTTTTTGACCCCACTTAACCCATTTTCAAACACGTGCGAGATTTTATCGAGGCAAACATCCTGAACAATTTTCATGAGTATCGGACCAAAACTGTGGCCTCTAGAGCGTACACAAGGTAGAAATTTGACGACGGACGACGCACGACGGACGACGGACACAGCACCATCACAATAGCTAAGCATGAGCACTTCGTGCTCAGGTGAGCTAAAAACAGGGCCCATTGTACTTTTGTATCTGTTTTTATAACAAAAATATGAGAATAAATTATTTTTTGACTCTGAAAATTACTCCACTTCTATCTATTTACTAATTATTGTGGCTCTGTAGCATTTTTTGTTAATAAATTCTGCGTCGGCAAAAATTGAGCAAATTCTAAATACCGGTAAACATTACCTGACGATAGACATTTTGGGTGAGATGGAAGAAACAGCCCTCCACTTCTATGCCAGGGAAGACGTTGAAGTGTGCGTTCATGGCTGCTCTCTCGAAGTCGATCAACATTTCCTCTGGTTGGAGCCTATTCTTAGCCACATCCGAAACTTCTTGTAGAATCAGTCTTTCAAAAGCACTCAGCGTTATTTTTTAGTCGGGTGTGCTGCTGCAAACATCATTCTATGTTATGATATTTTTGCGATGCGAATTTGGCTAACCCACCCTTCATACCCTTACCTTGCTTGCCGCATTTATGTCCCCAATTCGTTTTGTTTCATTCATGTAGTTTAGTACTAAGATTTAGTTGTGTTTTCATTGGGTCATTTAAGCTGCATTTCGAATTTCCGGTTCCTATGCGTTATTAAGTAGTTCGATTTCGAATCAGTCGGTATGTAATTGATCTCTTGTATTCGGCTAGGGCATTATTCTTTTTATCTAGCTATGAATGCACACCAAAAGGAGACATGACAAACTTGGATTTGACACTATTGTGCTCATAGTATTGTGATAGAGACACAGTGTGTTATTTATGCTTTTTCATGTAACTCCGTGTCCAGACACTTGTGGTGGTTTCTTCTATGTGACACTGCTACAGATACAAAGTCATGAGAGATCAGCCGGCGATCAGTTTTTATAATATGAAAAGACTGGAAGTTAGCTAATTACTGAACTGAATTTAGTAAATAGTCTACAGATACCCAAACCCAGTGTCATCGTCTATTTCTTAGTTCGTCAAGAGCAAGCATCCACATTCCTTTCATCGAAGATAACTTATTCAGGAAAAATGAAAAAATACAACGATAACCTTTCTTGTATGGAACAGTTTACGTTGATTAGTAAACATTTTAACGCAAAATTTCTCCCTCGTTCACGAAACTAAAATTCGAAATAAAATTGTTGTGATAATTCTACCCATTTGTCGATATCTTTCGGATGAACTGGGCAGATTTTGACTTAACAAGATACTAGTGAGTTAAAATTCAATTATTTTGAATCGTTGCTTATTTGGTAAATTTTTACTACACGTGAAATTAATTAAAGTCTCTTAACGACGTTCATTACATTTTTTTCTAACGGACAGATTTTGTCAAAACTTTGCGTATACACTGCTAATTATGTCTCTAGGATATAACAGTAAAAATAAAAGATGTGGGTACCCCGCTCATTTCTGAGAAATTTGCCTTTGAAAAGGGTATATACAGTTCCAATATTTAGCTTATATTGGATTTAAAGCGCATTTCTTTAAAAGTCAATTAAACAGGAAAATTTCAAGAGAAATATATGGACATCATTTTAGTGAAAATTCAAATATTTTTGCACAGAAAAAAATGTAAAAAAAAGCCTGGTTTTGAGCATGGAGAATGTACAAATATTTGGTTCATCTTAGATAAATACATACCTTGTAACGGATATATTTTTCTTAAGATTTCCAAAAATGTGCTATTTATGATTTTAAACTATAAGCAAAAATAAAAATGGCACCTATTTCGTCCGAAAACAAGGTTGAGGATCACTATGGACGTTTTTTTTTTTTTTTCAAAGAAATATGTTAACACGCTTAGCAGAGTTAGTGGGAAAAATGCTCTATGAAAGCGATTTCTCTTTTTCCAACAATAATTTTCAATGTGGAAACAGCAATATTTCCACAGCTTTTAATTTCCTGCATTTGTTTCCTTGTTTGGTGTGTAACGCTATATCAGCTCCATTTTAACTATTTCACGGTGACAGTTAAAAGACCCACTTTTTCTCTTCACCAATACTACCCGAAGAAAGTGTTACTTGCTTCAGTGCACCAACAGTATAATCATTATGTGCGAAAAATACAAAGGTGCACTTTTGTTATAGATAGATAGATAAATCCTTTATTAAAGATTTGATCTTTACAGATCTTCATCATCACATATTCACAATCATGTATTGTTTAAGTCTGAGTACAGAAGGATTAATGTAAAGGTAAAGGTAGAGTGAGTAGATCGGAAAAAAGTAAAGAAAAATGTTACGCTATCATTTACTGAAAGATTATTAGATGTGACAAAAAGGGAAAATTTCCATATAAAAACATTTTCACTATCTGTCACAGCATTCAACATATTAATGTACTGATTAGGGCCAGTTATGCTTTAAAGTAATATGTAGATATAGAAAGATAGATATAAATGTATATGGAGGATGAACCCAAAAAAATAACGATTTCTACCAGAATATTGCTATATGATGATAACAATAATACAAATGATAATATAACATTATCAGTTTAAAGAACTTCTACACTTGAAGGCTTCTAAGACAAACTTACTAAGGTTCTTTAATATTGAATTACTTTTTGTACTCATCAGTTCAATGAATTTATGCACACTTCGCTTCTTATAGAAATATTTCTGAATGTATTTTTTCCTCTTATATATATATATATATATATATATATATATATATATAAAAGTCTAATGTGCCTTTGCCTCTGCCACCAAACTAGTTACATAGTACATCGCTGTATGTTTCTCATTAAAAGACGTAAGGATGTTATTAGTTCATGGTAGATAGTTCAGTACTAAGTTAGGGTATATTTTGGCTAGGTTAATTCGACATGTTCGATAATACTGCAGCTGTATAAAATTGTTACATAAAAATGTTATTTACAGTCATTGTATTGAACAATGCAGTGTATGTAATAAATCGTTCAGTTGGTCTCCCAACGGCGTGCACCAAATATATGTGTTTGTTGTTATCGGGACATGTTGGGACAGGGAATATACATAGAACGCAGAGTAATATTTTAGGAGTTAAATATGCACGGGAAGGTACAGGGAAGCAATTCAATTCGTGCATATCTTACGGAATATTTCCGTGACCATTCGGTACAAAACCAATGGCAGTCCCGTGTCATGCCGAGGGTAAAAATAAAATTTCAATTTATGAAAATGATATTGAACTGGATCAGGTTAAATGAAGTAAGTAATAAGAGGCCTAAGCAGACCTGAACAGTTCCAATTCGGGATCCGTCACGAGTCTTTTTCCTATAGCTGTCGTTCCCACTGAATTAGTCAAAATCGTCGCACGTCAAGGCATCTGTTTCCGGAGCACCGCAAAACCAGGACATGCCGCCATTCTGGCGTTTCATGTTGCAGACATGCATTCCCAGTAAAGGTGTCAATAGTCCGAAGCATGTTTCCTTTTCACCATTTTTGTAGGTAATATAGAATGTCTTGTAGCTTATAAACTGACAGAAAATACCAATGACTTTTAACGAAAAGAGATTGGATTTTTTAAAATCTACCAAACGATAAAATTATACACTTGCCCACATTGAAAGCATTAGCAAAGAAAACATAGATAGTAATCTGATGATAAGATTTGTGTTTGGATAAAGTTTAAAAAATGTGGAAAAGTAAAAATTATACACTTGTCCACATTGAAAGCATTAGCAAACAAAACATAGATAGTAATCTGATGATAAGATTTGTGTTTGGATAAAGTTTAAAAAATGTGGAAAAGTAAAAACGCTGATTGCCGGCATTTTTACCTTTTCCCATAATGATTTTACAAGCCTTCCTATCAGATGTCTCATATAAATATCAACTGTGTCTATTTGCATTCTTGTTGTACCAAGACTTGACATACATCTGTGAATAACAACGTTGAAAAAGTATTTGTCATTTACATGTACATATGCAGAATACAATACATTAGGTCATGTCCTGAAAGAAAATTCGAAATGTTTGTATGACACTGAAAACTATGGTGGTATATTTTTTCTGCCACAAGAAAACTATTGCTTTAGTTTAGGTGAATTAATGCGATAATTTTTTCTTGGATTAGCTACATAGTAAAAGGTTTCATGATAATGTCGCGACAATCCTGACTGTTACAATGATTTTTTTACGTTCGTCTGGTGGCATATTTCTGACACGACACGAGATGTGAGAAAGCAATCATGATACTTTTAGAAAACTATCACGATAAATCAGAGTTTTCTGGAAATTTTATTAAGATAGTGAAAATATCCCCCCCCACAAAAAAAAAAAAAAAAATCAAAGCGTTGAGAACGCTGATGAGGTATTTGTCAAGGAAGCAACTGTGTGGAATTGATAATTTGAAAGCAAGAGGGTCACGATGGCCCTGGAATGCTCACCTGAGTCAATAGGCGAAATTCACTTCTCGTGCGTAATTCAATTTCTGACCAATTGTTGGGTCAATCGAGCATAGAAAGTGCCCACAACATATTTCTTGAATTCGACCAAGTGACCCTGTTCATGACCCCAGGTCACCCAATTCCAAACTCACCAAATATTTCATCAAGAAAAACATTTTTGACCATTTTTTGCAGTCAATTGAGTAAGAAATGTAGCCACTAGAGTAACCACACGGAATTTCTTTCATCTGGCCTATTGATCTAGAATATACTCCCAGGTACGCAATTTTAAACTCATCCTAAATTTTATGGAGACAAACTTTCTGACTAATTTTCAAGTAAATTGAGCAAAAAATGTGGCCTCTAGAGTGCACACAAATTACTACTTTAATCTGACCTTGAGACCTTGTTTATGACCCCAGGTGACCCCATTTTTAACTGACTGAACATGTTGTGCTCAGGTGAGCTTACAAACCTAGAACAGATTCACTACATTCCAAATAACAAAGCTCTATGCTTTCCAGCTTTAGAAAAGAAAAACATTAAAGTTTTCCTTCTTTGTTCCTATGTTCGAACTTGTGACCCCTGGGACGCAGCCAGTTTTGACCCCAGGGGCATCATAAAATGAACGAAATTCGTAGAAGTCCACCGGGAATAGCTAGATGCCAAATATCAAAGCTCTTCGCCTTAAAGTTTCAGAGATGAAGAATTTTAGAATTTTCCTTCTTTGATCCCATGTTCGAACTTGCGACCAAAGGGGCAGGGCCAATTTTGACCCCAGGGACATATGAGCAAACTTGGTAGACGTCCACTAGGCAAAGCTACATATTAAATATCAATTTATTTCTTTCCTTTCTGTTGCCATGACAACCAGAGTTACGGATGGAATTAAATCTCTTGAACAAGTTTGGTCGTCACCCAAAGAACATCCCTGCCAGGTTTTATCAAGATTGGCCCAGCGGTTTAGGAGGAGAAGATGTTTTAAGGAATTGTGGACAAATGAAAAAATGGACGCCGGACAATAACCGATCATAATACGTCACTCAAGCACTTCGTGCTAAGGTGAGCTTAAAATAAAGAAATATTATTTAAATATTAACTAGAGAATCTACCTCCTGAACAAATTAATACGTTTTTCTTTGCTTAAAGGGAGATTACTGGTGCATAAGTTTGCGTCATTTGTGCATTGATCGACTCCTTGTGATCTTTCAAGAGGAGTCAGGAATAACGTCCCCTGACATAAGGATGCATGATGGGTAGAGAGAGAAGTCATGTAAATATCTTAAATTCAATTAAGTTTATACCTGACTACTTTGATTTTGAGAGGTCTTTGGTCGTCACGATCTAATTTCCAACATTACAATAACCATTTCTAACTATAAATATTCATGCACACTCAAATGAGTAGCGTGCATTCATGGGACGAACTGGTTTTGGAACGAACAAACCTGGGATCGAAGCGGTCCACACATTTTACGCATATCATTACGCCAATAGAAGGCTTTGAGGAGGTGAAGCTATTTTCTATCAAAAAGGAGTATTTCCACGATCGATGGCCTTTTGCAGTTTATTTTAATTATAATTATAAGTTTAATCTATAATACGATACGGCTTCGGGACATCTTCGTCTACAACCTTCTTAATTCTCCTTTTCCCTGAGTGTTTTTAAACCGTTCGTAGGGGGATATTCGAGTCGTCTTTGTGATTTTACACACTTCCGTGAATGCCTGTAATTGGAACACTTGCAATTAGAATTACTGCGTTACATTTTTCGTGTATTTTTTTGTTATCAAGATGATATTGTCTGGAAACTTTGTTTATCACAATGATTTTCTTATTTTATCGCAATACCTATCACGTTTTTCGCGGCAGAAATTCTAGTTATACCGCGATACGTTCGTGCCCATAGCTGACATTCACGATACCTTTAACTACATTGTGATGTAGAAAAGATATACAGTGACCTGTGTTCAGAATATTCTAGAAACATGAAGAACATTTATTGGTTTTTCCATCGTAGTTGTTTTTAGACACAGGTTACTAGTAAACAAACTATTCACTAATTGGTGATGTCATCTTTCTAGAAAAGAATACTCTAGAATTTTCCAAGCTAATATAAATAGAAGTGATTTCTTGGTGATTTTGGTTTTCATGGCGGTTGCCGAGTTAACGAAAATTCCAAAATTCGGAACAAAATTCGAAAAATAAAAAAATTGTAAAAACCAAACTCAGGACCTGCGTATCAGTAATGAACCTACCTGACAACCGCCATAACAATTCAGTTAACCCCATAAAAAGGCGTCCACCAAATAAGCTACTGCTTCTAACGTAGACGGCTTTAACTAATTTTACTGATCAAAAAGGTGTTGATAGTGATTAATTTTATGCTTAAAGATACATTCCAAGAGATAGTCAAGGTTGGTCAACTGTTATGGGATCATGATGCATCGACCAATGTCGGTATACTACGTACAATAATCGGATTGCCTCGGTAAACTGCGGAGAATGGTCGGGCATTCACGTCAATTAACCGCCGGACACATTATGATTAAACCATCTTCCGCCTTATTTTCTTTGATATACAATGATACTTTATGAAGAATATAATATTTTTATAGTTGTTTTGTCGATTATTGTGACCGATAAGCGATTCTTAATTTTCGAAAACTTCCGGCGTAGAACTTTGTCATGCAATTTCGCGACGCTACAGTAAAGGCCGATTCACGCAAAACAGTCTTGCCCCAAGATCAATTTTGACTGCCATAACTATACTTGTGGATCCTTTTGCCTGGGGCTTGTGTTCATGTTGAAGTTGCCACGAGGTCGGTTGAATTCGATGTTCTTCCGAAAAACTTGACAGCGTATCAATTTTGCCTTCTTGGAACTGTTTCCTTCTCTTTCGACAGAGTTGTTGGGAGAAATATAGAAAGGACTCGGTGAATATTTATATGTGAAATGTGATTTTTGTCATTTGATAGATAATGTGGCCTGCAATGAGACCCACCAAATCAAGAGGGATGCCATATTTTGTTGCTAGTACTAAACTGAGTTCAGGTAAGACCTATCATATTTTCATTTTATTTTTGTAAATTTTGTTAGTCTACCTGAGTTATTTGCTTAAAGTACCAATTCATATCCATATATCTGATTCACGACACTTTTTCTGCAATAAAATATATTTCTGAACGGATAGATACATACTTTCAATAGTGAAATTTTTTCATATTTAGACATTTATTGTGGATCCTCAAGTCCGGAGTAGAATTTCCAGTGGCAAAGATATTTAAAGCGCTATACTGCCTTTCTGTGCCGTCCGTTTAATCTGTATTGCAGCGAATTAAGTTTAAGTATTAACATGATCAAAGACAAATTATTAAACGTTTCATTACCTAAAAAGCTTGTAGAAGTCGTTTATATACATGTATGTTACAGCGAATCTGTGAAATCAGCCATTTCATGAAATGGCTGAAACATTTTAGCCATTTCATGAAATGGCTAAACCAGTCAGCCATTTCATGAAATGGCTTAAATTTTTAGCCATTTCATGAAATGAGTATCTTAATCAATTGATTCATTATTTGATTAGAAAACTGATGATTTTGTTGTTTTTGTAATTGATTCCTTTTAGTTTTATTTATTTCTTTATTTACATAGAACAATATCATTACATTTTCGATTGAATGATTGAATATTTGACGCATTGGTTTGTTGAGGAAACATACATTGATAAGTTGTTTGCTTGTTTATTTTTTAAATGTTAGTTTGTTTGATTGATTGATTTTTTTATCAAGAATTCTCTAATTAAAGGATAACTTTAATGTAACAGATCAAAAGATTATCTGTAGTATGAACTATCAATGTGTGAAAACATCCTAATATAATTACATGTAGTTACTTATCCAATTATTGGTTACTTTGATCACGGGTGATGTTATGGAAACTATCTTCGTGTTATTAATTACCTAGAATTATTAGAATTAAAAAATGATACATTTTGAAATATCGTATTTTTCCTTGCACTGACATCAGTTTGTTACTTCTAATATTGTTTCTAAGACCATTTTACCTGTATTTCATGAAAAATAAAATTCTGTTTTATAGGCTTTAATTGCTTTCTTCTTTAAGCTTTCTGAAGAATGAATAAATGAGTAATAAATAAAGGAAAGACAATAAGATATAGCTGCGGTGTGTGTTGACCAAGTCATGTTTTAGTGTCCTTTCTTTATTTATTACCAACTGTATAACACAACTAGCCGAAGCTGCCCAATTGTTGTTTGTAATCTCCTTGAATTTGGACCAGTCTAAAATTTTGTTGTCTGGTAATGGGTTAATGCCCATCCAATTTGTCATTGACTAGTTTCTTCATTTTTGACAAATATACAATTTTGTCTTCTGGTAAAGGGTTGAATATTTTAGATACTTTCAAAATTTGTCTTGTCTGAAGCCAAGCAATACCAAGAAAAGATCTATTGTGAAGAATATGTGCTTTTTTTTTTTGTAAAAAATCATCCACAAAAGTTAGACTGTCAGAAAAATCACTGTACGCACGTAATATGTTCAAAATAAGTAATATGTGTATAATTTTGAGATTCAACCATTTCATGAAATGGCTAGACCAAATTTCCAGCCATTTTATGAAATGGCTGAGATATTTTAGTAATTTCATGAAATGGCTGCATGAATGAGCCATTTTACGAAATGGCTAAAATTTTCAGCCATTTCAAGAACTGGCTGATTTCACAGATTGACTGAAACATATAAAGTTGTGTGTGATATTAAAAATCTGTCACTAGAATGGGGTGTGATTCAGTTGAAAAATAAGTCCGAAGGACGAGTTTTTTTAACCGTATCATACCCCATTCGAGTCACAGATTTTCAATATTACACACCACCAGTTGATTATTCTGTTAATTATATTCCTAATTCTCTTTTTGTTTCCAAATAAGTATCAAGAACAGTAAGTATACAAAATAGTGGATTTTTCTGTACAAAAACATGACGCAACGCTCGAGGGTATGTTACGTAATCCATCTCTCTATTTGAAGTAATGCATAGTTTTCCACCTTTGTAATTAAAAATCACTCATATAAAATTAGAAGATGAGAAAGTTCACCCTTTCCCACACGACAATTTTATGACTTTTCCATATTAAAAAGGTCTCCAAATGACAGATACTAAATTAAGATAAAATATCTTACGTTTTCTGATAGAATAGAAAACATTTTGGAAAAAAGAGAAAATGTTGGTTGGTAGTATTATCTCGTTTTTCCAAAATTGTTTCGAAGAGTTTTCTCCCACAAAAGCCATTTTCTTTTCTCAATAGGTTTGAAAGATTTCTCCCAAAAGGTCGTTAACTCGGGGTTGTTTGGAAAGACTGTCGCGAAAATCTTTTCTCTGTGCTATTGCATACCAAAGATTCTGGAAGTAGAGACAGAAACATGAGACTGTGAGCAATATAGGGAAAAGTAGTTCCGGCAAACGTTTTAAAACTATGTCATCACTAGTGATGATACGATATCGTAACTAGTGATGTTATTCACTGTGAAAAATTGAATAAATGATCAACTGATAAGTCCCGGTAATTCACTGATAGGAATATAATAAAACATGTTAATCTCAGAAAAAAACACTGACAAAATTTATCTTGCATGGTGATCATTTTGAGTGTTATCGGGAATGTAAAACCTCAAGTAACAGATGAAATGTATAGTTTTCTCTACTATTTAGCATTTAAATTGAGAATATTTGTATTTCAAACGAAGGATTATTAAATACACAAGAAACAGGTATGTTTAAATCCTAGTTTTGTGCTCTATTTGTGAAATTATAAGAGTTCATACTTGCGCACAAAATCTGTGCGGAACTTTCTACTGGTTTTGTCTTGATCGTCTCTGTACCCAGAGGCGACCAGTCAAAAAGTAACATGGCCTTTGGGGAGTTACCTGTACTAGATAGATACAGTACACGTATGTAGATAAAGTACAGTGTAAACCCTCCTTTGAAGCCCCTCCATCTATGTAAAGCCTCAATCAGAAGACTTTCATGGTGCTCCCTTTCATATTTGGACATTGTTTTGTGCTTAGCATGGTCCAGAAGGCAATCAGTGAAAAACCAATATAGCAATCAGATACAGTTATCTCTACTACAGTACTCATATGTACCGGTATTGAATTATGTAAAACACAATAACCCTAGTCTTCAAAACAAATTGGGCAGCGTTCATAGGTTTAAGTTCTAAACTCTAAATCAGGCCCTTGTAAATTGCATATACTCCTCAGAATTCCATCTACTTCTTGTTTGTGACTGAAATGTTGATATGAATTGTAAAATGTTCTACAACAAACCGATTCGAAGGTCTGTAAGCTAAATTGGAAATGGCGACAAAACGTATTTTATGAAAAATATGGCGTTTTGGTGGAATAAAAAAACCCCAGAAATTTCTAGGTGAAAAACAGAAATTGCTTGTAAAAAGCAACTTCTAAGTTGGCCAACAATATTCTCACAAGTGTTTAGAAGCAACTTTCCCAGCAAGCATGACTAACTGGGCCCCATGTGGGCAAATTCTGGGCTCAATAACTATGTGGGACCCATGTGGGCCCTTTGCGGGAATTTCAGCCCTTCTAGAAACCACATAGGGCCCACATTATTTCAATTCCCGTACATGCCTGTCATGTGACGAAAATTAAAACCACCGACATTTATCTTACCCGGCGCATCATTTTCTCGAAAGAAGAAGACAATTCAGCGATGATTTTCACCCTAATCCCATTACACGACATTTACATGGGTCCCATTTGAGTCCCATTTACTCACAGCGATGACGGAAGGAGACGGAAATTACCGATGAAGTTCGGTATGGGAGATTTTTTTCTACAATTATCACCGATTTCTTTCCTTTAAATCGTGAACAATTACACCAGTATATATTTCTCAATTTCAAAGATATTAGGAGAAATTTTAGGTAAAATAAAAAGTGAATAAGGAAAAATAAATAAAAAACATCGCGCACGATCACATGATGTAAACACAAAATCGTGGACCGCAAAATCGTTTGTGGCTGAGAGGGAAAATTGAATCGTAAACTGTCGAATGCGAACTCATAGAAAAAGTCTTAACTTTCAAGCACAATTCTTGCTGGTCACAGGCATCTTAAGTATCTACTTTATTCTTGAAATTTGTACTCTCTGAGGTATATTTTCCCATATCAATCATCTTGTTGATTAGAACCGAGAGAAAATAAATCCCATTGTCACATGGTTTCGCGCCAGGTTTACTTTCGTTCGATTTTGTACTGCAAAGTTTGATATCTGTACGCTCCTTATTGTTTTTATCTAATAAGCTTCTAATTATAACCGGTAATTTCAAACTGTAAAGCAAAGGGAACTTGGGGGTTTTAAACTCGGGTGGATGGGTAACTGGTCAACTCGTACCTAAGTCAACTCGTACCCATATTGGTCAACTCGTACCCGAGTCAACTCATACCCGAGTCAACTCGTACCTTAGTATTTTTACATCTGTTAGTTTGCAACTTTTATCAACTTATCAGTATAGTAACACAAATTTTTGTCAAAGACTAAATATAAATGGGTAATGAATGGGTAGTATATTATCGTCGGTTTACTTCTTAAACCTCGTAACCACAGATTGTAACAAGATTGGCAACCAACATTTTATCCTTTTTCCACAATATTTTCCACCCTATCAGAGAAAAAATGTACCAATTGAACCACACTCAAGTGATAATGTCTACAAATGCTTTAAATTAGAAAAGGCTAAAATTTTGGTCTAGTAAAGGGTCAAAAAAGTCTAAACTTTCTTAGTGCTGTTGACTATGATCAGACTGCCCCTAGGTCAGCTGTATTTGCTCATACCAGACTGTAATAAATCTGAGAATCAGACAGTTTTGGTTACTGCAATTATTGAATATATTTATCTTGTTTCCATGTATTATCGAATATTTTTACTCATTTTTTTTGTTTTAGGTTCTTTAGAAAGAGCCAGAGAAAAACTTAACAGATCTGAACTTACATCTGATCTTCAGTCAGATGATGAACCACCAGCAAAACGACAAAAGAAGTAATATTTCTCATTCTGACATTTTGAAGCCATTTATTTAGTCTTCATTTATCCAACATTTAGCATAACATAAAGACTTAAATGTACATCTATCTGTTTACAACACCGCTTTAGTATAACAACACAGTTTTAGCAAAGTCCAATAGCTCATATGTTGGTAATGTATAGGACTTGAAACCCAGATGTCACTTGTTTGATTCCTAGCTAGACAGGTTTATGTTAGGAATTGATGATACACATTGCAACCGAATTTAGTCCTATCACCAATGAGCAATAAACTTGTCAAATTTACTAATTATGCAGACCAATACTCCACTTTTTTCTAATCCTTCATAAAACACTTAGTATCCCTTACATAATGCAAAAGACATTTTATAGATACATCTGAAACATTACATATTCTGTAAATAAATTTTTACTGATAGGATTTCTGTTTCAGCATACCAAGACGGCTACTGTCTGATGAAAGTTCAGAGGACAGTGACCAGGAATATCAAACCCAAGCATCAAAGAAAATTCCCTCTAGAAGCCAGGAATCAGAAACAAGTCCAACTCTGGCCACTTCCTATCAGCTTCCCGTGCCACCTCCTCATATAGAAATAACGCCACCCACAGGTTTGTGGAACTCAAGAACAAGTAGAGTAGAAGAAGGTTTGTTTGAGTTCAGTGTTTTGTGTAGTATTTTTTTGTCAATATCACCAGTAGCTGTATATATTTAGCTGTACAACTTGTTCACAACTTTCCAGGGTTTCAAAGGGAAACTGGTATAAAAGGTTAGGTAACTATCAAAATATTTCTGACACAAATATGCACCTTTTCAGTTTTCACTGAAAAGCACTTACAGTCAAGTGTTGCCCGGACATGTAGTACTCTTGTTTTTCTAGGTCATGAACCAGGTATGAACCCATTGAACAGATACATGTAGATGCATATAGATTACCATGGGAAAGCTTGTAATACAGGCAATTTGGATGCTTTCTATGTGGTGACTGTAGAGGCTACATAGTATTTTACCATTTATTAGATAAGATACTGTTAAAAATACATCCCTATTCTCTTTAAGGCAGTTTTTAGTCGGACAGTTGATTCCATTTCGTCCTTAATTTATGAAACTATATAGTTTTTTTATCTTGATGCTAAATGTTGTCTCTGATGGCAGCAAGGTGGCACAGATTATGATGGATAGAATATGCATTCCATGTGTTTTTATCAAGCTGTAAGGGTGTATCCTTAGGTTTCCTATCATTGATCACAGAAATAAAATTTGTCTTTTTACAGGGAAATATTTAGATCAGCTTGGCTTTTGAAATCACACTACCAGTAGATTGTTTGCAAACTAGGCACTTAAGTGACTCTTTACAAACAATTTTCACTGAATCTGAAGTCAGTAAATGAGTAATGAAAATTGTTATGATTGTAACACTGGAGAGCTAAGTAAATGTCCAAATGTAAAACTAGTCCATCTATTGATAGTGTTGTGCAAAGTAACACTGATATTGTATCTCTCCTTTAAGTCATGATTGATTCATTGCTGTTTCAGTTCGAGATGTTACAATGTTCCGAATACTGGAACAGCTGCAGGAACAGATGAGAGAGCAGACACAGCTGCTCCATATACTGGTCAGTAGATCTGCTCAGTTCCAGGAACAGGCACCCAGTGAACTCCCTGAGGGTGTATCATTTCCTCTGAAGACCCTTGAAGATGTGGCACAGTTTGAGGGCTGCATATTGGACAATAAATCAGCAACAGCAGTTGTGAGTATTTGTCACCAATCATTTTCAATTTCATTGCGAGTTCGAATTCCAGATTTTAGAAGTAACACAACTTGTGTAGTGTTACTTATCAGAATTTTTAAAAAGAAATTCTTTACAATATTGATTGAATGGTGTTTTACACCACTTCAGTATTATTTCAGTCATATCACAGGAGCAGATTGCCTACTCAATTGTTTCGTATGTATCACCAATACTAGGCTTAGCCCCTGAAGTGTGTTGCCCAAGGACACCCCCATAAAAAACCCAGTGCTTCCAGTAATGCACCAGTCTAGCAGTCTCACACTTTAAGAAGCAGGTATGCAGGAACCTCTTGAGAATAAGACTAAAAAAAAATGTTTTAAAAATGTTTGTTGAATACAGGTTTTGTACCTTTAATGCCATTTCTACCATAAGAACTTGTGCTTCTCAAACTTTCATGATTTGTCTAATCGGACAAGAGTTCTGGCTTTGCTTTTTTCCCCTAGTGGATTGGTTCCATTTTTCTGCTGGTTAAAGGTATAATGGAAACATGTTTTGTTTACTTTTATTATAATAATAAATGCTCTTGTAGGTTAGGTACCTAGCTGAATATGGTGGGAGTACTGTCAAAGAAACAGTAGAAAGAATTCTAAAGATAGTCCTTGTCACTGACCTTGCCAGGAAGTACAATTTCAAGGGCAAAAAAGGAAAACAGAAATTTGAAGACCTTGGATTGAACTCCATTATTTTCAGTGAGTTGAATTTTGTTTCTGTATTAAATTGAGTTATAGTTTAGCATGTACCTGTAGGATTCTACTAAAAACCTGCTCGTGGTTCACAACAGTAATCAGGAACTTACTACTTAACTGGTATGGTCATGTATTAAGGATTTTCTCTCCCTTTCCTATGTACATAAATGTATTGACATATAGCTGAAGTTAGCTCACTTTTTCTTCTTTTGTTTTAATATTTGAATTATATTCAACATTGAAAAGACATATTAACTTTTACATTGTGATAGTAATAATAATAACACAATGTGAGAGGAGGAAAAAATATTTCATAAAATGCTAAGTAAATAACTATTTTCAACATGTCTTTATTAGCAAGATTTTCTCCTTTTTCCCAGAAGGTTTTCTACCCTTTAGATCCAACTTTCAGTTATGCATGCCACATTTAATTTTTTGTTTGCAACGGTTTGAATTTTGACAAGTCTAAAAGTTTGCCATTTGGTAAACAGTTTCGAAATCAAAACTGTCAGTAGCTGCCTACAAGTTGGCTACACTTGGCTCAGTAATAAAGTGCAGGGCTCTTGACCTGGAGGCTCGGGATTTGACCACACTAGATCCACTGGGTTTTTTGTTGGAGTGTCCTTGGGCAAGACAATGCAGAGCCCTTAGCCTAGTACTGGTGAAACCCTGGAAATACATAAAGTTGTGAGCTGTTGACCCAATATAACAAAAATAATGCTGAAAGCAGTGCAAAACACCATTAAATTACCAATAGCTCTTGCAGTGATATTACTGCAATGTTTTTAAATGCTGCAAACAGCATTTTTCAAATTACGCATTTTATGGACTTACAGGATGTCTGCGTGTGAACTCGGCAACACATTATTCAACTAAGAGTGACATGGAGGGGGCAGTGAAAAAGTGGTTAAGTTGTGCGCGTGACAGAGATGGGGGCCGGAAAGAGAGAAGGAGGATACCACCTGAAAATCTTGCAGATGCAAATTGATTTTTAACGTGGAAAGGGCATGTCAAGAATTTAATTTTTCAATTTTCCAACCAACATAAAGTTCTTCTTCAGTATAGACAACAGTTCATATTAACCGTTTAATCATAAAATTTTCAAATGACCAGGAGTAAGTAGGCATTGTCGGACAAGGATAAAATGCTGGTAGGCACAATGTTTTCTATTTAACAAAAAACACACACACACACGTTCTTTGAGTAAAACTAAATTTTCTTTATCTGCAGATGCTTTGATTTTTTGACAATTCTGAAATTTTGTGACTCTAGCAGACAGATAACTACTTAACCCATTACCACACAATCCCTACTTTTGACACCCCTGAGAAAGAAGCCTTTAGAAAACATTGTGGGAAAAGGATAAAATGCTGGTAATCGGCATTTTCTCCTTTTCCTACAATGTTTTCTACCCTTCACAAAACAACTTTCATATTTTCAGTCACTTTTATTTTGTCGTCTGCAAATGCTTTCAATTTGGACCAGTCTAAAATATTGTCGTTTGGTAATGGGTTAACAGTAATTTTAAAAAAGTAATGGTCAATAATTTTGTTAGATTTAATTTTAAGTTTGTTCTCAGGAAGTTTATTTTCATAAAGCCTTCTTTGAGCCATTTGAAGGGGTTCAAATAACCTTTTTACTTTTCACATTTATGAGATAACCACACTATTACTCAACTGTTTTTATTTACTTTTATGCTTCATGATATCCATAAGTTGTTTTACATAAATATTAATATTACATCACAAAGAATATTAAAAAACTATATATGAATGTTATAAACAGTTTATAACACAGAAGTTAGGGGCTAGAGAATGATATCTAGACTCGCCACAATATCTGCATTCAATCAGATTTAGAGGTGGCCGGCCTGTATTATTCTCTGGTCCTCATCACCTGTGTAATAGTTATGCATGCAGGAATGCAAACCTGACAAGTAGTCAAGTACTGATTTTCACAACCAAAAGTTACACATAAATGTTATTTTGCAGTACTAAATGTTTCTCCTGACAACCGAAAAAAGAAATAGTATGACAAACATGTTTGATTTGTCTGTAATCTGATATTACCATCTGGAGATTATTCATTGATTGTACAATTTCAATAATTCTAGTCACAGTATTTACTTTTGTAGTCATATCACCTTTTTGTCATAGTATTTGAGCTGGAGTACAGCATTTCCTTGTTCTATATGTACATAGTGGCAGTGCATCTGGGTAGTATGTACCATAGTGTCCTTAACCCATTACCACACAATCCCTACTTTTGACGCCCTGAGAAAGAAGCCTTTAGAAAACATTGTGGGAAAAGGAGAAAATGCTGGTTACCAGCATTTCCTCCTGTTCCCACAATGTTTTGTACTATTCACAAATCAAATTTCAAATTTCCAGTCACTTATATTGCCGTCTGCAAATGCTTTCGATTCGGACAAACCTAAAATATTGTCGTTTGGTAATGACTTAATGGACTCTTGATTTTGTTATTAGATTGAAGATTTGTTTAACCCATTACCACACAAGCCCAACTTTTGACGCCCCTAAGAAAGAAGCCTTTAGAAAACATTGTGGGAAAAGGAGAAAATGCTGGTATCCAGCATTTTCTCCTTTTCCCACAATGTTTTCTACTTTTCACAAAGCAAATTTCAAATTTTCAGTCACTTTTATTTTGTCGTCTGCAAATGCTTTCAATCTGGACCAGTCTAAAATATTGTCGTTTGGTAATGGGTTAAATCTATACTAGATACCTGTATATAGATTTTTCAGAAACGGGATACCTTGGCTGATGAACGTGCTATTAAATAGAGTCAGTCTTACTTTTAGTCATAATAATGGGACACTTACTGGTCAATGTTTACTGTGTAATTTTGCTATGGTGTTATTTTGTAATTTAGCTTAAATGTCATAATGTGTACTTGTTTTTTAGAATAGCTTGACCCTATACTAGATGACAAAATTTAAAATGTGCATATTGAAAACATTTGCCATCATTGAGGTAAATGTTACTCAAATGATAGATATTTTTGTCTTTGAGTGGGTAGAAAGCATTAACCCATTACCACACAGTCCCTACTTTTGACGTCCCTGAGAAAGAAGCCTTTTAAAAACACTGTGGGAAAAGGAGAAAATGCTGGTAACCAGCATTTTCTCTTTTTCCCACAGTGTTTTCTAGTTTTCTACCCTACCCTGAACAAATTTCAATTTTTCTGTCGCCTTTATTTTGTTGTCTGCAAATGCTTTCAATATGGACCAGTCTAAAATTTTCTCGTGTGGTGAAGAGTTAAGGGAAAGGGACACATTGGTCATTAGCATTTTCTCCTTCCCGCTCCAAATTTCTTCAAAAGCCTTTTTCCTCAGGCATTTTGAAAACTGGGATTGTTTGGGAAAGGGTTAAGTTACACTGCAAGCAACGATTTGTCCCTACCACTTCAGTACCACATATCATTTTGTAATCCACATATCATTTCAAAGCAGTATTATGATTGTTTTTTGTTTTATAACTTATTGTTTTGGACTATATACATATGTTAAATATGTAATCCACATATCATTTTGTAATCCATATTTTATTTCAAAGCAGTATTATGATTGTTTTTTGTTTTATAACTGTTGCTGTTTTGTACTATATTTTTGTATGCTTGTGTCATTGCAATTTCAAATTAAAATACAAAATCAAATACTGAAATTATTTGTCTTGAAAATACAATTCTTGTTATTGTACACTGGTTTATGATAGTTGGACCTAGATATTAGGTCATTTTAAGCAATTAAGTTCATAATTATGCATTCTACTTAGAGGAGCATATTAGTCAATCAACTCCCCTCTGTTTTTGAATCCATTGAAGTGGACATATAACTTATGAATTTTACCTCACCACAGCATAAAATGCTTAAGGTGAGCAACTGTGATCACTTAGCTGCTTGCTCTCAATCTGAAAATATCTGAAATCTTTTTATGGCTAACAAGGCCAATCTCATACATTAACCAGAAATCAGACCCAAAAATTCCTATGCAGCCTTTTCTATTTACTAGTATATCAGTACCAAACGAGAACCCATAGAATTCCCATGCAAGATCTACAGGACGTACAAATAATAAAATTGGACCCACATGATTCCCATATTCTGGCCTTATAATAGAGATCAGAGCACCATAAAGGTCCAGTGTGGGTAACAACATCACCCATATCGGACCCACATTATTCCCACATAACCCGTTTATAGAGAGCATGACCCGTTTATAGAGAGCATCCAGTAACAATGGGCCTATATGGTTCCCATATCCTGCCCCTATAATGGAAATTTGGGTATCATATGGGTCCAGTAAAGGTTATAACATAGCCTATATTGGGCCTATATGGTTCCCATATCCAGCCCTTATAACAAATTTAGGAACCATATGGGTCCAGTATGGGTTGAAAACAAAGCCCATATTGGACCCATATAATTCCCATATATGACCCATATATGTTTGCCCTTGTGGGTCCCTCGTGGAATCCTGTTGCAAAAGCCAGCTCAGTCCCACATCGGCAGCCCATGTAGGGCCCATCTTAAATCCGACATGGGGCCCATATTGGTCCCATAATTTTTGCAGGCTGGGTTACTACAATTACTGAATTTCTGGGTAGACTTGAGGATCATATATAATTTGTTATCTTCATTGTCTTTATGACAAGAGACTATGAAATTTCAAATTCTTCACTGTACAAGTAGGTAACTTTAATTCATGCAGTGAACTGTATTCTTATAAAACATTTCTTTAAAGTCATGGTTGACAACTTCCTGGCTGCTCTTTGAAGCCACTAGTGATGCAGATATAAAGAATATGGAAGAGGAATCGGGAGGTGCAATAGAAATACTGGCTAAGGAAATCAACTAGCCGTTAAGCAGGCATACATAGCAAAAATACAGTAGGTTTTATATTTTTAAACCTTTTTTTCATGAAAATAATAATTAATGCTCTGAGATAGGGAGGCAAAATGAAATTGAAATCCAAAATTATCAGCTATGTCTTGATATTTTGGCTATAAGAAATTATTAGGCTGATTTTTCTAAGCCCTTGAATGCTGTAATTAGGAGAATGCTGTATATTTTAACCCTTTACCACACAATTCCATGTTGTCTTGTCCAAAATGAAAGCATTTGCAGACAATTCAGATATGTCTTATATAAAGTAAACTTTGCATAAAATTGTGTCAACTCTTGGTTGCAAACTCCTATTTACAGTGCTAGTAATACCATGACTTATTGTAACTTTTTGATGGTACAAGTCGAAAACAAGTTTTGCCTTCTGCATAACAAAAATATTCATTCATTAGCAACTTGAAATTATAGGTTCTCCTGAATTGAAATTATATGCAGGACATATGAATCAGTTTTGAAATGCCACACTCATAGGCTGGTGATTTTATCTTTTATGGTATTAAAGTATGGTGGGATAAATGAGAGAGTGTCTTGCACTAAAAGTTTTAAATCAACATATGTAGTAGGATAAGGTTTAATTGGCGAAAACTGTGCGAAATATTTCTGTCACCATTCTGGACATATGCCGAGCAATGCTGAGGATAAAAATAGAACATTGATTTATGTAAATGATTGTTACCTGGGTCAGGTTAAATGAAGTAGATAAAAATGATTTTTTTTAAATTTCAAATCGTGAAAATAATTAATATCACACACACTCATTGAGTAATCTGGCATGTTTCACCAAGTGGCATAAACACGGAAAGATAAATATGTCAAAACATTGGCCATACTCTATGAAAAAGAATGCATTTCTTTGATCTATTATACCAAGCAAAGCATCAAATTTTTACAACAACAATTATTGCTATATAAACTCCAATTTGTCTAACATTCAACTGAATCATGAGGTAGACTGGTCCATGAAAATACAGAAAATCTTTAAACGGCAAACACTATGGACCCATCTAAGCCTGGGTAGACTACACAGGCTGATCTGGGTCAATTCTTTTTGCAGTTGCAGCTCCTTTTTCATAGAGCATGGCTCAACCATATATGTACACATTCACAGGTATTGGTTATCAGCAACAATGTTGTCATATTTTGAATATCAAGTTATTCATTTGAAACAATACTACTGCAGTAAGCATTGTTATTTTTCATATTGGTATGACATATGAATCAGTTTTGAAATGCCACACTCATAGGCTGGTGATTTTATCTTTTATGGTATTAAAGTACGGTGGGAACAGCCTTGTTATTTTTCATATTGGTTGCTCAACCAATTATCACACAATAAGAATTTGACACCCGCAAATGCTTTAAATTTAGACTTGTCAAAATTTTTTAATTCTTTAATGAGTTAACAATATAGAAATACCAACAACAACGCTGTCGTTTTATATATATATATATTTTTTTTTAATATCCTTTGGTCAACGTTTCGGCATTGAAGCCTTCATCAGGACATACTAAAAGATACTGACGGAAATGACGTTTAGATGTAGCCACGACGACGCTAACAACTTCCGCTAGACCAACGTCAGCTGATTTCGCGGGAAGAGTCAACTTCACGCAGAAATGCGGAAAAATGCAAAAGCGTATCCAGAACGTGCTATAGGATTTGCTAATGCTAAAAGTTCTTATAGTAATTATATTTTATAAAAAACGACTAATAGGAACAAACTATAACACAGTCTAGATTCGTCTGCAATATCATGTTCAGAATACTATATATACGAATTAATTTTAACCCTATCCCTCATAGAAGCAAGTATAGATAGATATGTTTTATTATAGATGCTTTTTTTTTTAAATGAGTTAAAGAATTCTTAGTTATCATACGCACAGATTCATCAACACTATTTGCACAGCAAAGCCGCCAATGAACCACACTCACGTATGATTGGAATACTCTGGTAATCATAGATTAAATGACTGAAAACAGTCAATTGGATATAAATATTTAATATGAAAGCATTGTGAATGCTCAGACAACCAAATGCATGTTTTCTGTCATGTTTCCTGCTCTAGTTACAAAAATATAAAAATACAACAAAAGATTTCTACTGTTAAACAGTCTGAAAAACATTTTTACTTTGTATTTCTTCTGAGCGATTTCAGTAGGCATCTTTTCTTGACCGACATGCTTGTCAATGGCAACGTCAATGGAAACGTCAATGGCAACGTCAATGGCAAATACCTCCATGTATATATTATAATACATACACGTATGAAGGCTAATGACGCCATTGGTTTTTTCAAACTCAACAATACAATGTTTCCTTAAAAGTGATACGATAAAATTTTTGCTGATAACTTAACAATGGTAACGTGAAGAACTATGTCCTTGTGAAGATTTTCCAAATCATCTGTGAAAGATTGTTAAGGTGAAAACAATGACAAAACAAAACAATTGTGCTTGATATACGCAGTTTTTATTTAGTTAGTGTTGATATTTTTTTAAACAGAATGGTTGAGCATATACTCAGTACATCCATTAGTGACTACCCCGGTACCTCGAAAAAATATCGCAAGATCATTTAGTGAAAATATTTACAAAAATGTAATTTTGCTAGAAGTATACAGTTGCTTTTTGTTTGTGTCAGACACATTTGAAATCGTATTAGATGCCAGAATACAGCAATGGTATAATGAATACAATATACTGTCTGATGCCCAGTTTGGATTTCAGAAGAAAAGGAGCACATTAGATGCTTTGTTTGTTTTGAAAAACCTAATCGAACATGTTTTGTTTTCTAAGGGTCTTTGTATTGTGCCTTTATTGATCTAAAGAAGGCCTTTGACTCTATTTACAGAAACGCGCTCTGGTTCAAGCTTTTTAATACGGGTTTCGACGGGAAAATACTCAATATTTTTAAATCTATCTATTTTTGTGTTAAATCATGAGTAAAATATACATGGTCGTTTTGGGTAACTCCCCGGCCGATTTACAAGAAAGTCTAAATCGACTAAATCAGTACTCTACAAAATGGGGTCTAGAGGTTAATACGTCTAAAAGCAAAGTGGTTGTCTTTAGGTCCCACGGAAACTTGCGGAAAAACGAAAAGTGGGTTTACGGTAACGACTTCTTGGAAGTTGTGGATAACTTTAACTATTTAGGGGTAGGTTTCAATTATACCGGATTTTTTAATTTAAATGTTCAGAATATTAAAGGGAAATCTTTGAAAACTATGCATTTATTATATAACAATGTTGAAATACACCACACTAAACCCGATATATCAATGCAATTGTTTGACACATTTGTTGGATCAATTATAAATTATGCTTGTCCAGTTTGGGGCTTCACCAAGTCAAAAGACCTAGAACAAATTCATCTAAAGTACTGCATTGGATTTTAGGGGTAAAAAATAGAACATGCAACGCTGTAGTTTATTAGATCGATATCCAATTATATTTCGCGATATGTTCAAATTATAAAATACTGGTTGAAATTAATGGATACTGATAATATTAACACAGATTGCATCGAGGTTTTAAAGGATTGTTACACAATGTTCAACATTTATTATCTATGCACGGCTTTTCATATGCATTCGATAATCCGCAAAATTTAAACGTCGAAACGTTTCCCCATCAGTTTAAACAGAGGTTAATTGACTGCTTTCAGCAGAAATGGAACGCTGATTTATCTAAAAATGAAATTTTAAAACAAATTTATTTTTATCTAAAACAAAACATTTCGTACGTTTATCGTTAAAGAGAGAGAGAGAGAGAGAGAGGATAAGATGGAAAACCAGATGTAAAAAACAAATACTGTTGCCAACAGAATTGACATACCTGTGAGCACTAGGACGGGAGGCAGGTCCTCAGTAAGGGACTGACCTTTTACCACAGTGTTCACCGCAAAGGGTATTTCAGATGATAGCTTTTATTTAGAAAACTACCTTTTTTAAACCACATTCACTCTCATGTTTCAAATTTGTGACTCCACAAGTGTTTAGATTTATTACGTGGTATCAAGACTGATTTCGAGCATTTTTAAGCCGATAGTACAACCCTAAATTTTGTTTTCCAAAGTAGATTTTGGGGAAATATATTATCTTTATCGGACGGTGTGGATCCAGGATCGGACTGCACATTCTTTGCGGTCTGATCTTGATCTAGGCTAGTCCGTGGGGGATGAGGGTCTTCAGTCACTTTTGGCAGTTTGGGGCTATATACGCTGATACACTCGAAAACGTTTCTTGAAATATAATCCTCTTATCATGCACAGGGTGTAGTAATGCCGGAGGAAAGAGACATCGCCCGAAGTGGGCAATTCTCCCCTTCCTGCAAGACCCGTGTTGCTTGAATTGTATTATTATCCCCCGCCGTAGGCGGAGGGATATAGTTTTAGCGTTGTCCGTCCGTTCGTCCGTCCTTCCGTCCGTCCGTCCGTCCGTCCCGGCAAATATCTCCAATACCATTGGACGGAATTTCGTGAAACTTTATACACATGTACAATGATCCATTCTCCCGAGACACTTTTTTTGTTTTTTTGATTCGATGCAAAATGGCCGACTGAGAGCGATTTTAAGTTTCACTTAAGTAACACTTAAGTACACTTTTGATGTTTGGAGTCTTCTCTTCAAAACTATACAAAGTTTTTACATTGAACTTGTCACATCTGTCAACCTCCATTAGGAAATGCAGGAAAAAAAGTTTCACCTACGTTGACCGTTCAACACCACAGTTATTTGCCCTTGTTTTTGTAATAAGGTGTCATGGAAAAAGGGGGTTTCATGTTATATTTCATTCCAGTTCTTGTGAAGGCAACTCCTTCCACATTTCTTGCAGGAATTGAATAGAATTTTGACAGAATATTTTCTGTCTTGTGACCTATTGCATATTGTCAACATTTTGCGATTTGTAGCTGCATCATGAAAAAAGGGGGCTTCATGTTTTATTTCATTTTATTTCTTGTGAATGCAACTCGTCCCATATTTCTTGACAGAATTGAATAGAATTTTCACAGAATGTTTCTTATCATCTGACCTATCACATATTCTCAATATTTTGCAATTTGTGGCTGCGTCATGAAAAAAGGGGGCTTCATGTTTTATTTCATTCTATTTCTTGTGAAGGCAACTCCTCCCACATTTGGCAGATTTGAAAGGAATTTTTACATTATCATGTGACCTAACACAATGCCTCCAACATTTCTTGGCAGATTTGGATTGAATTTTCACAAGATCATGTGACCTACGGCACATTGTCAAGGTTTGGGGATTTGTAGCAGCATCATGGAATAAGGGGGCTTCACGTTATAATTTCATTTTTCACCTGTATCTCTTTAATTACTGGACATATCTCAACAGATTTGGACGAGATTTTCACAGATCATGCAGCCTAGCACATGTTGTCAGGGTTTTGCAATTTATCACTGTATCATGGAAAAAGGAGACTTCATATCAAATTTAATTTTTTATCAGTCTATCTCCAACTTTTGCATATTATTTTCATAGAACTTCATATTTTTATTGATCAACCACCAATGAGTCAATTGTGCATTCGTCCATCCATCCATCTGTCTGTTCGTAAACCTTTTAGATCACAAGTAATCGTGACCGTATATCCATTCAGCTACCTAGGCAGGTGCTACAAATTTCAACACTTTAGTCTGTAGCTACCTGCTTCAAATGGCAGCAGTGTGGTGGCATATATTGTGAGAGGGATATCTTCTAAAGTCCTTCACAAAAATTGATGAAACTTCATGCATGTTTTCCATTACATAGTCTGTTGATACATTTTTTTTTTTCCACCACATATATGAAATCCTGAAATGAAAACAAATAAAGGAAATATACATAAAACCCCCTTTTTCCATGACACGTCATTATATATGACATGTCATGGAAAAGGGGTTTTTATGTATATTTCCTTTGTTTGTTTTCATTTTATGAAATGCCAAGTTCTGCAAAAAGGGTACTTAATGTATATTCCTGTTATGGACCTCTTTTATATATTTTTTTTTTTATGTAATGAAATCCTGTACCATGGAACAAGGGAGCTTAATGTATAATTTCATCATGGATCAATAACAATATGGCCACATGTACATGCAAAAAACAATACCTCTTGTACGTTTGTATCAAAAAAGGTCTCTTTCGAAATTGCTTGTTCCTTGTCGAAATGCAAGACATTGTAGGCGGTCATTCACATAGATCGCTTACCATTTATTTCAGTGGGGGTGGGGATATGACTGTATTTAATCTGCATATTTCAGCAAGTGCAGTTAAAATTTCTATATTTTGCACCGTTTGAAACCTTTGACTAAACAACCTCGTGTTTTGACAACCCTGAGAAAAATAGCTTTTATAGAGATTTGGGAGGTGGAGAAAATGCTGGTAACCAGCATTTTCGCTTTTTCCCCAATATTTCTTCTGTCCTCCCAAAGATAGCATTTATCATTTGAACAACTTTTTAAAAGATAAATTGTTTGTGAGTACTCTCAACTTGGACTTTTGATAGGAGAAATGTCCAATTGTAGCAACTGAGTTTCTAGGAACAAAACCCTTTTTTAGACATGTGATGGAATCTTGCGAGAGGACGCGAGACTACTTGTAAGAAGTGGTTTCTCCTCTTCTCGCAACGTTTGGCCTTTGCGCCAATTGTGCATTCAGTGTTTGATTTTTGAGACACAATGAGGAGCATCATTGAAGTGGGTGGTTTGTCCATCTTATAATAAGAACTAATGTACAATGACTACTGAGAAAATCTAAGAAATGTTCTGCTTTTTGTTGTTACTGCTGCTTTTTTTAACTATTTGTATTCATGCTGTTTATTTTCTCTCTTTTTGTAAATATAAAAATGTTTGTATTTACATCCAAATGCACATCTTTTGTTCATATATGTATACATACAGTCTGGTTTATGCCAAAGTATGTGTGTGTGATTTTACATGAGCACACACTAAGGTTTGTATATGTCTAATGAAGGTATGTAGGTGTATTCAAGGGTTTTACACGTTAACGTGAACATTAATGCATTCACACATGAGCGTGCGCGTGTGTGGGTGTAAGTGGAGGGTACGTGTGGGTGTGTGTGCGTGGGTGTAGGTGGGTGTGTGTGGGTGTGTGTATATGTGTGTGTGTAGGTCTTGCTGCGTGTATCTCAACCTTCTTTCTATTCATACAGTCTTAAAAAGATACTTAATAATTAAAGGCCTTCGTCTTAAACGCATTTCGTTTAAGATTGACCCATTGCCACACAGCAAAATTATAGACCTATGTGATTCTAGACATTTCTGTACAGGAAAATCAGTTTACTCTCGTCTCATTGTATGGTCCAAATAGAGACCATCCTGTATTCTATACAACTATTTTTAAACTTATTGATGAAATAGAGAATGAATCTTACATAATATGCGGATATTTCAACTTGATCCAAAATCCAGATTTAGACTATTGCAAATATAAACACATAAAAAATAACAAATCACATACAAGTCTTAAAAACTTATGGGTGAGAGACATCTCTTCGACCCCTTCAGATCGGAATATCCACATTTAAGAGGATATACATGGAGACGAAAAAAATCCATTAAAACAAGCCAGACTCAATTTCTTTCTTCTTACGGAAACCCTTCACTCATATGCAAATAACTGTAAAATAGAGCCTTGCATTTATTCCGATCACTCTATTGTCACTCTTGAATTACAGTTTAATAATTTTATACACGGAAAAGGGTTATGGAAACATAACAACTCTTTACTAACTGATAAAATATACACAGACACTATCAACTCAGAAATAGACGAAATAAAGTTACAATATGCTCTTCCTGTATACAATCTTGAAAATGTAAAAGAAATTCCAAATAGTGAAATACAATTTTCTATTAGTGACCAATTATTCTTGGAAACTCTTTTAATGGAACTTAGAGGAAAATCAATTTCCTACAGGTCACATTTGAAAAAGCAAAGAGATAAGACAGAAACGTTTAACAAAGAACAGACTAGACAGATAGAAGAAAATCTTACAGACGTAAATCTTCCTGAACTAGACACATTGTGCCATCAGCTGGAAAAAATTTAAACTCATAAACTAGAGGGATCATTATTAAGGTCAAAAGTACAATGGACAATTAATGGAGAGAAGCCAACTAAATTATTTTGTAACCTAGAAAAAAGCAACATTTCTTCAAAAACCATAAATTACATAGTAAAAGACGACGGCACCAACATTACAACACAAAGCAATATACTAAAAGAAACAGCAAACTACTATAAACTCCTTTTTGAAAGCAAAGATAAAACCAACAATAAATATTCTTTTCAATGTTTTATTGACAGTCTCGCAGGACCGAAACTTGACGAAATTTAATCAAACAATATTGAAGGTAAATTGACGTTAGAGGAAGCTTCAAATGCTTTAAAAACCATGTCAAATAATAAGAGTCCTGGCACATCTGGCTTTGGAGCTGATTTCTACAAAGTTTTCTGGTGTAAAATAGGACCATTTGTTGTCAGAGCTTTAAACGAATCTTTCGATAAAGGTCACTTATCTATAACACAAACTCAAGGAATAATAACATGTATACCTAAAGGTGATAAACCGAGACAATTTTTGAAAAATTGGCGTCCAATTACCCTACTAAATACTGTTTACAAAATTGGTTCGTCTTGCATCGCAAACAGAATAAAACCGCTACTAAATAACCTAATACATAGCAATCAAACAGGTTTCATAAAAGGTAGATACATTGGGGAAAACACACGCCTTATTTACGATATAATGCATTATACGGAAAATAATATCCCGGGTTTGTTACTTTTAATCGACTTTGAAAAGGCATTTGATTCACTTTCATGGGATTTTATACAAAACTGTCTTATCTTCTTTAATTTTGGATCGGACTTAAGGAAGTGGGTCAACGTTTTTTTACACTAATGCCTGTGCAACAGTCACACAATGCGGTTTCCTTTCAGAATTTTTCAAAATTAAACGGGGCTGTAGGCAAGGAGATCCTTTGTCCAGCTATATCTTTATTCTTTGTGCTGAAATACTTTCCATTAAGATTAGGGAAAATAAAAATATTAAGGGGATAAACCTTAAAAATGTTGAATACAAATTATCACAATTCGCTGAAGACGCTACAATTATACTTGACGGTACTGAAAACTCTTTGAACGAAACACTTGAAACACTTAATTTATATAGTTACATATCTGGTCTGAAAGTGAACTTTGACAAAACGAAAGTCATCCGGATAGGAAAAGAAAAGTACAGTCCAAACAGTATAAAAACCAGATGGAAACTATCGTGGAATCAGACTACTTTTGATTTGCTCGGAATAAAATTTCACATAGACCTTTACAAAATGATCGAATTGAATTATAATAAAAAAATAGAAAATATCAAATCCATTCTAAATACGTGAAAAAAGAGAATTCTTACGCCAATCGGAAAAATAACAGTCATAAAAACGCTCCTTATATCAACATTAAACCACCTATTTATTACGCTACCCAATCCACCACAGAATTTCATATCATCAATAAATAAAACACTATATACTTTTATCTGGAATGGACCAAATAGAATCAAAGCAAATATTCTATGTAAAGATTTTAAAAACGGGGGACTAAAAATGGTTGATGTCAATGCAACTAAAGTGGATACAAAGAATCTTGAATAATGACAATTAACAGGGACTCTACAATCTATACAAAGATAAATGCAAATTAATGAACTGTGGTACATATTACGTTTTAAAGTCAGTTCACGAAACATCCAATACTTTCTGGAAAGACACTTTAAATGCATACATAGAACTATGTAAAAAACATGAATTCAACTCCTTTAACATTTTATATTACCCACTATTTTATAATTCTGCTTTAAAGATTGATGAACAAAGTATTTATCTGAATTCTTGGTTCAAAGCAGGTGTACACTGCATAGGGGACATAGTGAACAGTTCAAATAGAACATTTCTGAACCTAAAAGATTTCAAGTCAAGATGTAATTTGAATGTAAATAATATGACCTATATGAGCGTAATTACAGCCGTTAAAAATTTTTTCCGCTTAAAAAACATTTCCATTCACAATGAAAATATCAGAAATTTTCAAAAACCTATGATTCCACCACTAATCAAACCATTTCAAAAGTTTGGAACAAAAGAAATGTATCAAATTCTAATTGAAAATAACACAAAAGCAGCCTGTGAAAGAATATGGTCAAAAGCACTAGATATAAATATTCCAAACAAAATTTGGCAAGAAATCTATAAACTTCCTTTTCTCATAGAAAATACAACACTTCAATGGTTTCAGTTCAAAATTAACCATAAAATTCTCGGAACCAATCTATTTCTTCACAAAATTTGATACAAAAACTCGCCTCTGTGTAACTTTTGTGAAGACGAACCAGAATCTATTGAGCATTTATTTTTCGATTGTATCCACACACAACATCTGTTGAACGGTCTATTCCATGAAAGTCCCAGGTTCAAAACTTGGCTCACAAAAATACATACTATTTTTGGCATATTAAAAGAGGGAAAAAAAGCGCTCAACTTTATACTACTCTTAACAAAACGCTACATTTATATAGCTAAAACAAAACAACAAAAGCTAGTGCTAAATAGACTTAAACAATATATTTTGAATGAATGTATAACATTAAAACATATTTACACAGTCAAAAAACAGCATGAATTATTCGAACGTGATTTCAAAACCACATTAACGGCAATCTTTCCTGGCGATTTTCTCTTAGTCTTTGA
The DNA here is from genome assembly GCA_943736015.1 of Tridacna crocea. Taxonomy (NCBI): domain Eukaryota; kingdom Metazoa; phylum Mollusca; class Bivalvia; order Cardiida; family Cardiidae; genus Tridacna; species Tridacna crocea. Next base: position 30,897,849 of record OX031070.1, read on the forward strand.
CCCTTGTCAACAGACCAGAATGTAATAAGCACTTCCAATTGTTTAACCTTTAGAGGGCAGAATAAATCAATGTGACATATTCAGTGTAGAAATAATTCATATTAAGTGCTACTTCAATAAAGTTATTTTTATTCAAACTATTAACAAAAAATACCATGGGGATCAAGGATCAGATTGTACATTTTGTGCAAACTGATCCTGATCTACTTTTGCCTAAAAAACAAGTATATATATACTTGTATTTTTTCTAAGGATCTATAAGGTTTAAATTATAAAAATGTCGCCAGCTAATAAAAAAAAAAATGCTCAAGTCCGTAATCTGACAAAAAAACAAACAAACTTCATCACAAAAAAAAATGCAAAAGTACGTGTGCACTGAATGCCTCTAGATCTATACTTTCAATTTTATTTCAACTTTTCTCTACTATAATATTTCACTATTACTAAAGTAAACAATTATAAACAATTGTTTTATATGTAAAAAAAAAGTTTATGGTTAAAAATACGAACATGCAAACGGTCTTTTCCGACTCTCCGTTTCCTGCCCTAACCATTGTTTAGATCTACGCGGATTATAACTATATCCCCAACTGCAAAGGTTTGTTTTCTGTCTGTTGCAAGAGAACAAATTATTAACCTCTAATATACAAATCAATACCACCGGTGTTATTTGTAAAGAGAGTGACAAGGATCAGTCTGCTCCTCCATTCAGTCATATCTATATCTGCTCTCCTTTGATGGAGAGGTCATCACAGTGGTGAGTTTAAAAGGCAGACTGCCAGAGAATTTGCTGTTTAAATATAGTTAACTCTTATAAAGCAAGAGTATGTCTGACCAAACTAAGAACAAGCGAGCATAACTTGAATATTGAGTGCTTAAGATACGGAAGAGATCGTAAGCCGCGTTCTGAAAGATTATGTTATTTATGTAACAATGGCGACATTGACGATGAATTTCATTTTGTTTTAAAATGAAGCAAATTTCAAAATCTAAGGCAACAGTTTATCAAGAAATATTATTACAAAAAACCTAGTATGTTCGAAGTTGTATCTCTCTTGAAATCAACTAAGAGAAAAAAATGATAAATTTAGGTAATTTTTGGTAACAGGCATTTGAAGAAAGATAGAAATTTCTGGCGTAGTCTTATCATTCCCCCCACCCTCCGATTACCAGAGACAAATTCAAAAGCTAATTCCATAAACATCGTTTGGACACAAAAAATAATAAAACCTTCTCCTAAAATAGAATAAGAAATACTAAAATCGAATCATAATGAGATCTATCCTTTCACTATATCTTGAGATATATGGGAAAGAAAAGGGGAAATAGAGAGAGAGAGAGAGAGCTGTACTTACATTTTGTTATTTAAGTATTAACCATTAACCAAACAGGCCCGTGCCTTTTAACCGCCCAGAAATGGGAAACTTTGAAAACATGGAAGAAAAAAGGATAGCCGGTAACCGATGTTTTCTATTTCTCTTTACTGTGTTTTCTACCTTTCTAAAGATAAAACCCTTGGTGAAAGCCTTAATTAATTTGTCGTCTGCAAAAATGTTCAATTTGGAGCAGTCCAAGATTATGTTTCCTGACAAAATTTACTTGTCCGAGAACGAGAGAGAGAGAGAGAGAGCTTTGAATATTTTTGGAAAGAGCACTGACAGAAAATGAGAGAGAGAGAGTGTGTTTTGAATATTTTTTTCATGGGTCGTTTGATTAAATATACAAGCATTATGTAATTTTGAGAGCGAAAGAGCACTGACAGAAAATGAGAGAGAGAGAGAGAGAGAGAGAATTGTATCATGCGGGACATTTTGAAATAAATTTGGTTGTAACTGACTATGTACAAGATGTAAAAGTCAATAAAGACATTCATTCATTCATTCATTCATTCGTATCTATTAAAACAGAAAGATTGAGCATAGATTCCGTTCATGCATTATTGATTACATGGAAAAAAAATGTCAAGATTATTAAGGTGGAAACATTTACAAAATGCAATTTTGCTTGAAATATGCAGTTGCTTTTTGTTAGTGTTGACGTATCTTTTAAATAGAATAACTGAGCTTGGATTCAGTAAAATGGGTTATTGATTACCAGGAAACAATACTGTCTTATTTTTGTCTTGTTATAAGTTTTAAACTAAGAGGAGAGCTACAGCAAGCTGCTGTTTTTCGATTAGGTCAAGCAGATCACATACGTATTCAGCAGCTTTTGCAGATATTACTTTGCTAGCTAAAACCAGTATGTACATAATTGATCGTGTGCGACCTTAGTCTACATTTATGCCTTTACCAAATTGGAAAGCATGAGTAAAAGGCTGCGTTCTACCCAAAACTTCTAAAATTATACGTGATAAAATTAATCAGGTGAAAACATAGACAGAAATGCAGTTTAGCATGGAATATGCAGTTGCTTTTTGTTGTTCACGTTGACATATGTTACCTGATAGAAAAGGCATAGATGTAATCGCTAAATGACCAAAGCTGTCGATGCGCCATAAAACAACATTCATAGATGTAATTACAAAGCTCTGAGTTGATCTGGAGTACTTTGAATCAGTGGGTATTTACTGTTGTGTTCTTTATGTGTATATATACACATTATAATACCCCTGCAAAACGAATGTTTTCGGGGGTATACCGCAATAGCCTGTCCGTCCGTGTGTCTATGTACAATATACTAGAAATTTTGTGTCGCGAACTCCTCCTACAGTTTTCCTTCAATTGTATTGAAACTTTGCACATATATTGATTATAATATTATATTGAAAATTTGCAAGCCGCAATTTTTAAGTATCAACTCTTCCTGGTCGAGGGGTTATCTCCCCTTGAACTTGATACTTTTTTTCTGCCAAAGCGCTGGCGGAGGTATTGTCACATTCAGTGACAGCTTTAGTTTAAATTACTAACAGCATGATGTAGTTAGTTAATGCCATTTGGTCGATAGATCAGGGATCGTTTTAAAGTTGTTCAATGATATGTCTTAAATCTGGATATTTTGTTTAATAGCTCTTTTACATGTCAACAGTTTATTGCAAGACTATTGTAAGCGAATAATTAATCCTTTACCAAACAACAAAATTTTAGACTGGTCCAAATTCAAAGTACTTGCAGACAACAAAATAAAATGTAGCCAAAAGATTGTAACTTGTTTGTTGCACGATAAAGCATTGTTAAGATAGTGGACCCGTAATACTTCTAGTGCCGCATGGCATGAATTTTCTTAGCAATTGATAAATACAGATTTATACAGATATAATACTTTTGCACATTTTTTAACCTACAAGAAATTCCTTCGATGTCTAACTTCATATTATTTGTTGATACTTTTATTAGTTTTCAGAAAAGGGAGGTTATTATCATATATCTTTGTAACGAGAAAATAGTGGTTTTAGATTTATAAATGATCATTCCAGGAAGGACAAGAAGGAAAAGGTGGCCCGGTGAAAGCAGTACAATAATACTAATTTTTTAATCTTAGCAAATTTTGTAGGATTATAATATTGTGGAAATAGCTGTTTTCTACGGAACCCCTAAAGTGACATACTCGACTTTTTTTTAATATGCAAATTTCTCAAGTTATTTCGTTTTTACGAAATATTATTTCGTAAAAACGAAATATTATTTCGTATAAACGAAATATTATTTCGTATATACGAAATATTATTTCGTAAAAACGAAATAGTATTTCGTAAACGAAATAATTATTTCGTTAAAACGAAATAATTATTTCGTAAATACGAAATAATCTGATAAGTTGAAATACGGACATCCTTGGTTCGACTCGGGGTCGAGGCACTTTGACTGCCTTGCGATAGGGCTACATTGTAGGGTTGATTGACAGCCTCTCACACTATAGGCTATAGATTTGAATTCCGAGTTGAGCTGTCCTGAATTGCCTACAGTGGGGTCGATACTCAGCAAATCCATTTTTAAGACTTATAATATGGTATTAAAAGCGCGTTCCTTATTTCTTACCTTCTTTGCTCTTGGAAAGATGGGATAACATTACGACTGTCGCTTAAGAATCAGGGTAAAGAGATTTGTAGAGTGATAATTAAGAGAGACAGACAGACATGCAGGTAGCAATATCACGGTGATAAGCGATGCAGCCATGTGTTTCCTGGCTTTCTCACACCAGTAGTGACAGAACATTCTTTTTAACCTAAGAGACGGAGAGACGGAGATCAGATTCTTAAGAGACCGCCTCGGGGGTGGAGAACAGCGAGGGGTAACGTTAGTGGTTTCGGGCTGATACAAACAAATTCTAATATGGTAGTAATGGAATTCCTTCCTTCGTACTTAGGGCCTCTAGGACAGCACAATGACTGCCTCAATGTTACACTTAAATTTAAAAGATTGATGCGACGTAAAACGCAAATCAATCAGACATGATTGGGCCGTGCTTCATGAAAAGGGGGCTTAATGCATCTGCATGATCCATAGTATCAAGCAAGACATCACCTGATTATGCATAGGCGGATCAGCGTGGGGGTGGGGAGTGGGGGGGGGTTGAGGGAGGAGGCATCCGGTCCCCCAAATTCTCTAGATCTATGCAAAGACATAAGTCAAATCGACAAAGAACTTCTTCTAACTAGCTGAATTGCGTCAAGGAATAATGTTTAAAGTTGTACGCAGTAACGTTAGCAAATTTGAAATTGAGCCATGATCTGACAAAATGAGGCTAATTGAAACCCCGTGATCTATGACACCAAGGAAGCCTTCAGATACTGATGGATACATAGAAAATCTTTTCACTTTATCTAGAACGCTCGACGGAATCATATAGTAGTTCTAGTCCTTTGACATACTGAGAATTTATTGATAGCGAAAAGTTTGGCCCAGATCAGCCTGCGCAATCCGTGCAGGCTTTCCTGGTCGATACTTTTCGCAAATGAGTGATTCCATGTTATGCAAATGAGTGATTCCATGTTATGGATCCATAAATTCCATTTTGTCTAATATGAGCAAGCGAATAATGAGTTCGAATATCCCTTTGACGTGTAGAAAATTGGAAGATCATATTGAAAAAGTATCGGCCCATGTAGGGCCTGCACAGACTGTGCCGGCTGGTATGTGTCGATTTTTTCCTCAAGTGCAAAAAGCATCCTTTTCAGTGAGCACAATACATTATGTATTTGCATAGATTTAGAATAATAATGACAGCGGCGTAAAAACCAGTCAAAAATGTGATTCAAGGCTATGTGGCCTCATTGATATACAGGCTGGTAAAATTATTTCGTAATTACGAAATAATTATTTCGTATTTACGAAATAATTATTTCGTTTTTACGAAATTTATTTCGTAATTACGAAATAATTATTTCGTTCTTGAAAGAACGCCATGTTGACTTGAACACCTTGATTGTAGGATTCATTGTCGCCTAAAGTTATAATCATTCTACGTAAAGCTCTGCAAAGGGTTTTGCGTCATTGGTAGTTTGATTGCTGTTGTTCCCTGGCATGACAATACTTTGAACAGCCACTTGGAGGTCAACTTATGCAAACCGTTTGAATGAATTTGAAATTGTATGTATCTGCTTAAAGGTAAGTTGCTGTGACAGTCTATGCTGAAAACAAGAATGGTGTTCTCGATTATCGAAATGACGAGAAGTTTTGTCAAATTGGGACGGTGGCAGATCTTGATTAAAAGTGTCATTAGTTTTCGTGTCTGTATGAGATATTGGCAATATCACAACTTGTCACAAGTAAAGACGTTACGATTACAACAGTTCTAAAAGTGGCAAACATTGAGGAAAGTTTATTGATAGGATAGAAAATATTGTCTTTATGAGCATTTTCTTCTTTTCCCTCGTTGTGTGTAGATACATGTAGGCTATTCTAACCCAACCTATTTTCTCGTGGTCGCCATGGAGAATTTATACGCCTTGGATACGCCATGAGAGTTTTTGCACGCTGCAATTGGATGTAGTTGTTTCGTATTACTCAAACTGCTCTAAAATCAGTTGCAGGGATTTGTCCAAACTGAATTAATTGTTATACAGAGACCTGACATAGATATCAACTTAAACTAGGTCAAGAAAACTGACTCTAAGGCTACCTAGTCTAGTCTATATATCAATAGATGTCATACGCAATGAAGCTTAGATGTTTTGCTGTGAAAAATGAATGATCATCTATTGACTATCAAACTGAACTTCACCCACAAGTTTCCCTTTGGATGATTTGAATAAAAAAATCACATTATTTAACCCATTACCACACAATCCCAACTTTTGAATACCCTGAGAAATAACCTTTTAGAAAACTTTGTTGGAAAAGGAGAAAATGCAAGAGGTAGGATGCAGACAATAGGAATGCTGTTATTTTTGGACTGTCCTTTCATTTGAACAATTTACAACTTATCCTTTTTCTTTATACTCCTAAAAGGTCACACATGGAGGAGTTTCTACAAAGAAGGGGAGTTACAGAAGAAATAATAAAAAGAATGCAAGAGGATGGTGTGAGTGCTCAGATAGCAGATTCTTTTCCAGGGATCCTGTGATCAGGACTTACTAATTTAATCCTGTCTGTCTGTCTGTCTGTCTGACCTCTTAGCAATCTTAACCTTGCCTGTAACTTTTAGGGTATATGTACTCAATTATAATGTTGATATTTGGTAACTTTGCCTGTAACTTCTAGGGTACTCAAGTTACATGATCAAGATTACTATGTCAGCAAAACTTAGGTTGCATTATAATTTCCCAAGGTCGAAAGATGCAGTGGTCATGTATAATATCCAGATACTTTGTTACGTCTTGTATGAATACATAACAGATCACTATAAAGGCTGTCTGTGAAGCCCACAGATTGGGAAAAAAGCACCACTTTGGGTAAAGTGTTTCAAAAAATGCCTCATTGTAGCCATATGATAGAATAATACCTTTGCTTCATTGTATTATCAATTATGTATATTTGAATTTTTTGAGAAAGGTTCATTTGGAAAATTGGTGCTTTTTGCATGAAAGTAATAAGTCCTTGTGAGCCAAGGTTTGTTTGTTCTTGAGTCTTTTGAGAATGCCTTAACCCTTTACCGCACACTGATGAGTTTTGAAGTACCAGGAAAGGAGCTTTAGAAAACATTGTGGAAAAAGAATAAAAATGCTGGTAACTGTAATACAAACAAATATTTTCCCAAAAAGTATGACTTAGAATATTTTTAGTATGTATACGCATGTAGCATCATCTTCGGCCTAGAAGAACATTAATAATCTTGCCCTGAAGATCACTATTTTCCCAATGACTTTTTAAAATAATTATAGGGAAATTTTGTATATGTCTTCCTTCAGGTAAGTCTTCCTTGACCATTGTGATAGTTCAATTTACAAGTTTGATATTAGGTTACTCAGGTTCATGAAGAAGGTCAACAGATAAAATTTTAGAAAGATCTTATCCAGTGTAAATTCTTCATTTCTGTCTCAGTTGCCTTCACAGGTGGTCTAAATAATTTCAGTAAGAAAAAAAGGCAGTTCTTTTTTTTTTTGTCAAATTATCTAACTGCACAATTATTGAACAGTATAAGTGAGAGATCATGCTGCATATTCTTTGTAGTCTGATCTTCATCTACACTGACTATAAAATCACCAAAAGTTGTGCATAGAGATTTATTGGTCAAGATGGCAAAAAAATGGCCTATAAGGCACATGCAAAGCAGTAACAGAAGTAAGATTTTATTTAATGTGGACAGTAGCCAACTAATGACAGTCCATTTACAATTTTTTTAGGGGACCTATTGCCTATCTAATTGTTGTCTAAATATTATGATGTCAACAAAATTGCAATATATTGGTGAGTGGTTTGACCTCTTCTAAATTACAGTTTCCAGTCATGATCTAAGGTTTGAAGTACAATATGGGGGAAAGGTGGTATAGGAGTCACTGCATCAGTCTGTCCGTTGGTCGGTCAGACAGTAGCTTTTTTTGTTCCCACTATTTCTGAAAGAGTAATGGATGGATTTCTGTCAAACTTCACAGGAAGTTTCAATTTGAAGCTAAGATGTGCATATTATAATTTAGTCATAGCTGAAACATTTTTACTAGAGTTATGGCCCTTTCATTATTTTTTTTTTTATTTTTGTCCAATCTATTTCTCAGTAACTATATAATGGAATTATCTTGAATAATAAGATGCTATATAAGGCAAAGATGTTCCTATTATAATTTGGGTATGGTTGAATGATTTTCAAATGAGTTATATTGCCCTTTGATGATTTTTTAAAAAGAAAAATCCAAGCTATTTCTCAATAATTACAAGACAGATTTCCATCCAGTACCATAGGAAGTTTCAATATAAAGTAAAGATGTTTATGATATTGTTTTGGTTGTGGTTGAATGATTTTCCCAATGATTGAAGGGCCTTTATTGAGGTTTGATGAAATTAGTTTTCTTTTTTTTTGTCAACCCTGTTTCTCAAAACTATTTAATGGATTTCAGCCAAACTTTATAAGAAATGTGAAGCAGATATGACTGTTCAATACAAATTGAAGATGTTCATGATATCATTTTGGTTATGGTTGAACAAATTTTCCAATGACTGAAGGCCCTTTGTTGAAGTTCAATGAAGTAAGTTGGTTTATTTGTCTGCTCTACTTCTCAAAAACGACAGGACAGATTGTAGTCAAACTTAATAGGAGGTTTCACTATGAAGCAAATATGTGCATATTATTATTTTGTTATGGTTGAATTTTTTTTTTTTTGAGTTATGGTTCTGATTTTTTTTGTCAAGTCTTTCTCTTTAACTGTATGATGAACTTCTATCAAACTTCATTTCTCAGTTACTACATGATGGATTTCTATCAAATTTCATAGCAAACTTCAAAATTAAGCAAATTTAGATGTCCATATTATAATTTGGTTACGATTTATTGATTTTCCAATGAGTTATGCCCTTTTTTTGTTTTTTCTTTCCTGTTTATTTCTGTATAACTATTGGACGGATTTCCATCAAACATCATAGGAAGTGTCAATACAAAATGAAGACCAGCATTATGTCATTTGGTAAAGGTTGAATGATTTAACCATTGAGTTTAGGCCAAGCTTTTTTGTTTGAGCTATGTCTCAATAGCTACTGGACAGATTTCAATCAAACTTTGTAGGAAGCTTAACCTTTTACCACACAATCCTTACTTTTAATGAACCTGAGAAAGAAGCCCATAGAAAATAGTGTAGGAAAAGGAGAAAATGCTGGTAAACAGCATTTTCTCCTTTTCCACAATATTTTCCACCCTGTGAAAATCCGAAATCAACATGATAACAAGATTTGATTTGTTGTCTGCAGATGCTTTAAATTTGGTCAAAAATTTATTGTTTGGTAAAGTAATAGTTACAGACCAAAGATGTGGATGTTCCATTTTGGTTATTTTTGAATGATTTGCCAATAGTTATGGCTCATTGATGGATAATTTTGTGCTCTCTATTCCTCAGTAACTACTTAACATATTTCAATCAAAGTTGAGTGGCAGCTTCAGTACAAAGCAAAGATGTTCATAATCAAAGTTTGGACTAAGCATTGACAAAGACTTCTTTTCTGACATGGAGTTGGTTGGGGTATTCATCACCTTTAGTGATTGCTCTAGTTTGTCAAGGGTGCTTAACCCTAAATAATCACTCTATACTTCCAGATAGATGCCACTGTCATAAGTCACTTGACAGATGAAGAAATTTCCCGCTATTTAACAAGGTTTGGAGATCGTGTTGCTCTGAAGGCCTATGCAAAATTAGAAGAAGAATCAAGACACCATGGGAGTCTAAATGAAAGGAAACTTTCACTGAGGGAAAAATTAGTGGCAAAATTACATGGAAAGCAAAAAATCGTTAGAACATTTGAAAAGGGCAGTTCCCCAGTCAGGTAATATGAATGCTGAAAAAAAGACAAAAAAAATTGAACTTGGATGGCTTCATGAATACGTTTTTTTAACCAAACAAGTAAGATCCCCCAATGGAGGGGGGACCAGAACTCTTGAGATTCAATTAGATTGTAAGATTGGTGACATTATGCCTGTTGCTCAGGAAGTTTTCTTTCCTGGTGGACATTCAAAAAAAGGGGCCATAACTGATTTCTGTTTTCATATTGCCGACCAGACACATACAAAACTGGACATGGCACAGACTTTCAGAGAGCTCTTTGAGAATACAAAACTAAAACATTTAAGACTATATATGGTCACACGCCAAGCTCAAATGGTGCAGGAAGGTAAAGAGACCAAGGTGGAGGATTCAGAGGATAATAGTAATCAAAGGATTGAAATGAGCACACTTAATGCAATAGAATCTCTGACAGACAGCAGTGAGTTTATTGAACTTGAGACGCAAGTGGAGAATTCTAGAACCAAATTGAACAACAGAGCACCAGGTCACTTGAATGAAGGGGCTGAACTGAATAGTTTTGATGGACAGAGTATTGTGAATGAGAGTGACGGAATCAATATAACTCATTTACATGACAGAGTTAATGAGAGATGTGTCACTAGTAGATATACAGGTAGTGTACTTGATTTGAAGAATCCTAGTGGAAGCTGTGAATCTCTAGCATCAGTCAATGTAAGTGAACAAGGGGAAATCTTGATAGAGGGTTATAGCCCACAAGAATGTCACAGTAGTCCGTCCGAAATATTCAGTATTACACAGGATTACACAGTTGCTTCAAGTGAGCTTAACAGAAATGTTGAAAGCACTTCAAGTGAGAATAATGATTCGGATGGCAATGGTTACTTGCAGGAGTTTTTACTAAGATCTGTGGAGTTGGAGCCAAATTCCCCATCAAATAATTCATTGGCAGTTATAAGGATACACAGGGCTGTTGTTTTGAATGAGTTAATTCAGGTATTTAAAGACCCTACCATTTCTGATAAAACTCTTCAGTATATATTTGTTGACGAGCAAGGTCATGACGCACAAGGGGTTGGCCGTGATGTGTATTCAGCATTTTGGGAAGCATTTTTATTAAAATTTACTGATGGAGAGGGTTTCAGGATCCCAGTACTATCAAATGAGCTAGCAAATACTGAGTGGGAAGCAGTTGGACGAATTCTGCTGAAAGGCTATAGACACCACAGGTACTTCCCTGTTAGCATTGCACCAGGATTTTTTGTAGCACTATGCCATGGAGAAATGCTGTCACCCAAGAAATTTTAAAGACATCCTTCCTGTCTTATCTTTCAATTTCTGAAAAAGAACTCATTGAACAGGCATTGTCAGATGAAGAACATGATCGAGATGACTTGATTGAACTTCTTGACAGATTTGAGTGCCGTATTATTCCCGAGCAAGGGAACTTACTTTCTCTCATCCTTCAAATAGCACACAGAGTAGTAATTCAAGAACCTAAATATGTTCTAGATGCTCTTCAGAGGGTAGGAAAACACTTTTGGATAACAGAGTTTGCTAGTATTGATAGTATTCTTACCATGTATGAAAAACTCCAGCCTTCTGTTCAAAAGGTTCTTGCACTTTTGAAAGCTAGTTCAGTTACAAAAGAGCAAAGTGATTCATTGAAATACATGCAGAGGTTTGTACGTGGCCGTAACAAGGATCAGCTGAAACACTTACTACGTTTCTTGACAGGGTCAGACATGCTGTGTTTCAAGCATTGAAGTCACTTTCGTCGTTAGACATGGAGTAGGCAGAGTCCCTACAGCTCACACATGTGGGCCAGTTCTTGAACTTCCCTCTACCTATGTCAGTTACCCAGATTTTCGAAATGAATGGGAAAGTATTCTTCAGGCAAAGGAAAACATGGCTATGATGATTGCCTAGATAGCCAGATTTAAGATCTTTTTTGCTCTCTTTGCTAATTGATATGTTTTTGTTACTTGAGCACAAATTGAGCAAAAAAAGCTTTGTTGTTAAAGATGTGCCAGATTTCCATCTGTCACAGTTCTTTGATTATGGGTCATGCTATACATTTTTTTAGTATCTTCTCGATGCTGCCTAGCCAATTTGACTCTTTACCAAAAAACAAAATTTTGGTTTCGTCCAAATACAAACAAAATGCAGACAACCAATTAATGGTGGCTTAAATGATGGGATCTGACTCTTGAACGGTAGAAAACATTATGGGAAAAAGTAAAAAATGCTTGTTACAAGCATATTCTTCTTTCCCCACCATGTTTTCAAAAGCTTTCTACCTTAGGCCTTTAAAAACCGCTGCTTGTTTGGTAAAGGCTTAAATAAAGGCTTTGAAGAAAATGCTCTTTGAGAGGCCCCTATTAAAAACTGTTTGAACTATTGCATACAATTTTGTGTCGCTGACATGAAGGAAATTTGGAAGATATTGAAAATCTCTTTTTCCAGATTTAAAATAGATCCATTTAATCCTTTCCCTGCTCATGGCTTGTAAGCATTGTGGAAAAGGTTGAAATATTTTTTTAGCAATTTCATCACCCACAATATTTGTACATGGTCAGTATTTCCAACTTCTAAATATGCCAGTGTCTATTTATAGTTTTCACTTTCTTTCAATTTGAGACAGTCTCAAAATGGTAAAGGAGGGTAAAGACTGATTCGAAAGAACGCATTGTGAGAAAATCAGAAACTGCTTATACATATGATAAATAATTTCGTCTGAATTCTCAACGTAGAAAATTCCTGGCAGTTTCATTCCACCCAAAAAATCATAATTTAATCCACATTTTTCCTCCAGCTCTCGTTATATTACATAAATTATTGGCAAGTGTTTATGAGATTGTGTGTGTTATATTACATGAATTATTTGCAAGTGTTTATGAGATTGTATGTGGTATGAATCAGCATTATCAAAAGTGAAGAAATCTACTAAATTTTGTGAGAAAAGTGTCATAAACTTTTCATCATAATAATTTACTAAAAAAACCCTATGGTTCTATGCAGATTCTTTTAAAATAGTTTTGTATCGTCATAGTTGTTAATGTATTGTAAATGAGAAAATTTTATCTTAATCCTTTACCAAACAATCTCTGATGCTGAGAAAAAAGCCATTTGAAAACATCGTGAAAAAAGGAGAAAATGCTGGAAACCAATAGTTTCTCCTCTTGTCATAATGTTTTCTACTATTCTAATGACAAATTTCCATTTTTGAGACCTGCTTATTTTGTCGTCCACAAATACTTTGAATTTGGATTATTCTAAATTTTTTTTGTCATTTGGTAAAGAGTTAAAAAGGTACAGAAGAAGATAAAATTAAAAAAATAACTGTTTCATGAGATTTTGTATGTATACTGATATTTCATTTTAGTTCTCATTTGAGAGATCATGGATAGATCAGAGATTTTTTTGCCTTTGTTTTCACATACTTTTACCATTGTATAGTTTCAGCTGCAAAAGGCTAGTGCGCTTGTGTCATGAACCTATGTCATTGCTGAGCCTTGCATCCTTTAAAACTGTTAGACCAATTTTAATGAAACTACACAGGAATGATACTTGGTTTAATATCCTTAAGATTCCTTTAACTCTTTACCATACGACAAGATTTTTAGACTGGTCCAAATTGAAAGCATTTGCAGGCGACAAAATGAAAGTGACAGAAAATTTAAAATTTGTTTTTTGAAGGGTGAAAAACATTGTAGGAAAACGAGAAAATGCTGGTTACCTGCATTTTCTCCTTTTCCCACAATGTTTTCTAAAGGCTTCTTCCTTAGGGTTCTAAAAAGTAGGGATTGTGTGGTAAAGGGTTAAGGCATCATGTTCTTTTAAAAGACATTGCCATGATGGTATTTTTTAAAATTTCACAATAATATTATTATACTGTTAAATAATCTTAAAAAAAAATCCAATATCATTTGCTGAAATATGTCAAAGCGCTATCAAAGTATTGTTATCCATCATTAAACCATGCCTGCTATTGTATTGACTAATTTTTCTCTTTAACTCTTTACCACACGACAAAATTTTAGGCTGGTTCAAATTGAAAGCATTTGCAGACGACAAAATAAAGGTGACTGAAAAATTGAAATTTGTTCTGGGATAGGTAGAAAACACTGTGGGAAAAGGAGAAAATGCTGGTTACCAGCATTTTCTCCTATTCCTACAGTGTTTTCAAAAGGCTTCTTTCTCAGGCGCGTCAAAAGTAGGGATTATGTGGTAATGGGTTAATTTGTTGTTAATTGAAGCCATGCAGAGTGACAATACACTAGGACAATGCAGGACCATTCTGGGCCCGTATTCACCAACCATTCTTGAGAATATTCTTAGGCTTATTCTTCAGAATTTTGCCAATGTGAAAGTAACAGAACGTCTGATTGGCTAAACCGGATGGTTTAGCCAATCAGACGTTCTGTTACTTTCACAGTCAGGAAATCTTGAAGAATAAGACCAAGAACGTTCTTGAGAATGGTTGGTGAATACGGGCCCTGGTCTTCTGGTGTAATTGATAAATGTCTGTTAGTGTTGTCACACTATGTTCTGTAGTTTTTATATGATTTTAATGAACCTTTTGAAAGATTTTCATCCCAGTGATACATGGAATGATCATGGGGATGAATATAAGTAGACAACTTACAATTCTTTAATTTGTCCTTATATTTGATTGAAAATGTATGATCATCTTGATTTTTCATTTCTATTTTCTTTAATCACATTTCCAGTTATTTATGCCCTGCTGCAAAGCCGGGGAGGGTATTACAGGAATGTCGTTTGTCATCTGTCCACCCGGCTGTCAGCCTGTCAGTAACACTTTCCATATCTCCTGAACTCCATGAAAGGTTTCCATTAAACTTTAGTCAAATGTATATCTCTGTGAGACAGAGTGCAGAACCCAAGATCCATCTTTGAGTGTTTCAAGGATAGGTGTTTTGCCCATTTTTAGATGAGGCGGGGGATATGGCTTTGTTCCGACTGTTTTCTTGTGCATTTTAGAGGCCATTCATTTTAGGAATTTATGATGTACAAGTGAATTTGTGTATGGCATTGTAACTCATGGTTTGGACACCCACTGAGACATTATAGGAGATAAATAATAACTCATTATGAGCAATCACTCCTTTTTCAAGAGTTTTGTAGGAATTTTCTTTTCGTCTATGAAATTCTCTACATGTTTGGAGATGGGTTTATTGAGAATGGTGTTCTGGGGAATCGGTTAACTCATTACCAAACAGCAAAATTTTAGGTTTGTCAAAATAGAAAGCATTTGCAGACAACAAAGCAAAAATGAAAATTTCGAAATTTGTTTTGTGAAGGGTAGAAAACATTGGAGGAAAAGGAGAAAATTGTTTACGTATGGCATCCTACAGTTCCGGTTATGTATAAAATTGCACTTCCGGCAATGTAGCAGAAGGTGCCCATCGACGTCGATTTGACTATTAAAATTATTCATTCATCCAACGTTTTTCTTTTGTCAATATTTATACATCCAATAGCGTTGTGTTGCAATTAGCCACTGTTTGATCACAATCATAATTCAATTGCAGTGTTCGCCCCTGTGCCACGTTGAGGCCCAACACATCCGTCTTCAACAGATTTTTTTTTTTTTTTTCATTTTTATTTATTTATTTGTTAAATCAAGATTAAGTTCTTACAATGAAATATACGTAAATGTTACCATATACCGAAGTCCAGATTAAACTTAAAAGAGTCTGTTCTGGCCTTTTGTGTTTTTGAAAATTTGACGACCTGCACTCATTCTAGTACGGCACGTGCACAATATTGGCAACAGGTCAAATTCAGGAAGTGCAGGTCCGTTAATAAAGATAAAAATTCGCATCAATTTGTCCAACAACTCGACGCTCAGACTACATCGCAGTTGTGTCTTGATTAGGTTCTGCTTTGAAAACCCACGTTCACACTCTACAGAACTGACAAGCAGTATTCTGCTAATAGCTAGTAGATCTACAACTCTGCGACTCTGTTGGGTCCCCAGTCTGACTTTTTTAGCCATCCAGTTGCCCAGACTGGATTTGTTTGTCAAGATGACTAGGGTTGCCAAGCCTGTCATTTAACTTTTTGAATATCGCAAGGATATTCTGTTGTAGAGCCATTTTGATTTCATTCGAACAGCAACAACAATAACAACAACATACTTTTAATTACACCCAGGTATACATGGTATACAATAAGGGCAATATACATAATAATAGTACTACATGAAAATATAAAAGTCGACTTCCGAAAAGAATAACATGTGTAAGCTGGAGATGATATGGAGGAACGATTTAGAGGGATAGAGCCGCTTACGCGCACCTGCTGGTCACGTGACCTCACGTGGGAAATACAGGTCGCGTAAACCCTACTTGAAAGCAGCAGGTAAGTTATTTTTATTATTCATAAGTACTGCTAGATCAATTTACTAATAACACGTGAAGAAAGGGTGGAAAACAGACGGGGCTAGCGTCATTGTGCACATGAGGGTGTCAGCAATGAGGCCAGCTCAGCCTGTTATATCGCCAGCCATGTGAGTAAAATTGCAAATTCGTCATTTTTCATGAGATGAAATGAAATATTCCAGACTCCAAACTAAATAATAAAACTATCACATTAATGTGTTGGTCTAGTGTCTCAATAAAGAGGAATAAACGTCTTTCCCTGTTGTACGCCCCTGTGACATTCGTAAAATTGTTATTTTAGCCAACCAATCGATTAAATTGCACTTTTGCCGGCTGGTATGCGTGTAGAGAGAGGTAAACAAGCGATTGTGAATGGAATTCTTATCAGTTGTAAAAGGTTTGTTTACATTTACTAGTAATTGTATATACAAAATGGGGGAGGCCAGCTTGTAGCTAACAAGAGCGCAGGTTGGCCTTCGTCCACATAGTGTAGAAGGCATTGCACTACGAAAAGACATAAAAAATTTTTGTCTTGTCACAGGGACTACAGTACTACATTTTATATTGTTGGATTACAGTTCATTATATATATTCATTGGCTAGGAATATCTAGAAAACGTATAAATACAAAGAGAAAATACTGGTGGACCTATATACTGACTTGACCCCTCACCATACAGCAGAAATAATGTGGCTGGAAAGGTGGGATTATCCTTGGGTGGGAATGAAAAGTGTTGGGAAAGGAGAAAATTCTGGTTGCCAGCACTTTCCTCTTACCCACAACGCATTCAATAAGCATAATTTTCATGGTTTGTAAACATTGATATACTGGTTAACCCATTACCAACACAAGAAAGATTTAGACTGGTCCAAATTGAAAGCATTTGCAGATGACAAGATAATGCGTCCGAAAAATAGAAGCCTGTTCTGGCAAGGGTGGGAAAAGTAGAAAATGCTGGTTACCAGCATCTTCTCCTTTTCCCACAGGGCCTTGAAGAGGTTTCGTTCTCAGGGGCGTTAAAAGTAGGGGTTGTGTGGCAGTGGATTAAAGGGTTCAACTCTTACCAAATAGCAAAATTTTAGTCTAGCCTAAATTGAAAGCATTTACATATAACAAATATGCATACAATATTTCTAATATTATTATAGACAGGTCCAAATTGAAAGCAGCTGAATATAACAATTTTAGGGAGGCTAAAATGATTTAGTTTGGCCTAGATTCAAGTTTCCATTTGTAACAGATATAGTTTGACTGAAATCTTATCTATATAGAGAAACTGCTCTCTATAAGAATAGATAAATAACAGTATAACCAGCAACTTACGGAATTCCTGAGCGGGTCCTTAGAAGTCCTGGCCGGCCAGTCTGATAAGGTTCAGCAAAACCACTGCCCACGTCTGGGTTAAGTCAGCTTATCGTTGTAGAACTTTAGGTGTCCAAAGGTACATGTTGTCAAGTAGAAGAAGTGAAGTCGAGTGCGGCCTGTCTTTGAGTCGTGCAAACCCAGGTAAACGCCTGCGCATGTGCAGGATGGGCAGCTGCCTTCTCATTGGCTAATTCCAGAAGTTGTTTGTAAGCAACTTCTCGCCACCACTCGGGTAGATTCCGGGATCCGAACTATTCCCGGAAAGTAACGATACTACACTCCTCCCCGTTTTATCAAAAGGACCCTGACCCTTGCTCTAAGAACTAAAAAATCCTCCCCCCTGCTTTCTGCCTTGCAGATAAAAATAATATAAAACCCAAATTGACCCTAAACCTAAACTAAACCTTTACATAAAACTTCCTCCCCCCTACCCTTTTCTTATTCCATAGCCCCCTCAGCAAGACCTAACGCGCTTCCAGGGACCTTTTTGGTCTTGGGCAACCAACATGGATCAATCTTTACTTTCTCTACATGATCAGACCCGTCATTGAAACCTATGGAAACTTGTACAGCCTCCTTGTATTCTCGAGGGCACAACGCATCAACTCCTCATACTCCATACCTCTTCTCCGAGCCACCCTCTCCCCAACATCACCTAGGAAAGCAGGAGTGCTCCAAGAAAGGCCCATATGGGTTGGAAAATAAGGAGCGTCTGTCTCCAGAAGTAGCCTATTTAAAGGCACCTCACCCAGTCCAAGTCGTTGTTCCCCCGAAAAGCCAGTAACCAAGGCCGTAAACCCAAAGTAACAATTGACAAAAACACTTGTCCATTCCTTCACATCTTCTCTCCTACCTGTAAAACAATGTAGATGGATAGGTTGAAGGGGTGCACAGTATTGTCGAACCAATGATAGGGCTCTAGAATACAAGGACACACCTTCCGCAGATTCATCACCTCTCAAATGCAAAACAAGAGGTTTCCTGACGCACGAATAGGATAAGAGATTACAGAAGACTTCCTGTTGAAACGGCCAAGTGTCCCTTGGTTCCGTCATGTCCAATCCAATTTCACCCAATGCTACGACCCGAGGGTTAGCTAGAAGGGTACTAAAATGTTCTTCTAGAGCAGGAGAAAACTGCTGTATTTTCCTCGGGTGAACGCCAATGGCAATTCTTAAGCTGGGATCACTCGGCAGAACACTAGGGAACTCATCTGGGTCACAATACACCGCCACAGCCCCCACAATATCTATAGTTCTAGTGGGTTTATGTTTGAGATTGTAGCTCAAAACTTCACTTAGCTTTCTAGCTCTAGAAGTTCTGCCCCACAATTTCTTCGCTAGACGGTCAAGATGCATATGACTATCAATAGCAATTATTCTACCTGTTCCCGTGGCGATGTGGGTATCAGTTTCCATATTAGTTACAGTTTCAATTCCTTGGGAGTCCTCGCATGCGGGTTCTGCCCGACTGCCTTGCACAGGACCCCCAGATGTCTGAGGTTTAGACAAAGACTGCCCAACAGTTTTCCCACTTCTGGGACCCTTGAACTTCTCAAAAAACTGTCTTCTCTGCTACCCTGATAACAAATTAAACATTGCCACTAGGCAACGCCAGTGTATCAGACAAGCAGGTGAATTTGGAGGTTTCAGCTTGAAACGGTCTGGGAGCATCCAGCCTGTATGGTTGCACAGTGCTACCATTCCCTTGGAAGCTCTCAAGGTGATCAAGCATTCACCTTTGAGACATTCGGAATCTTTTATTTTGGGAATTATATCTTCTAATGGGCCATCCTGACCAAACAATAACCGTCTCAAGATTCTCAACCCGTAAACACGTCTTTCCTGAAATGCAGAGTCGCCCATTAATACAGCGGGGACATCGTCATAGTATAACTTGGGCAGATGCATTTTGTTTACGTGAGCTCTCAAAGAACGTGTCCTTGTCTCGCATCCCATATAAGGGCAAGAAGAACCCGTTCCCCGAAGCAGTCGCTGAGCCCCACAAGACGCTTCTCCATGTAGAGTTACCTGTCGGGTCGTTTCGGCAGACATGTCAGTTGACAACGTCACACTCACATCCCCACCCAAACGTTTCAGTAATTTACCCGACCCAGCAGAACCTGGTGTGTCTGCTGAACTGCACTCTGGCACCCCGACCTCTTCAGCAGTTTCTGCTGCTACAGGAACCTTTGGTGTTACTGCACCAATATTACTGATGTCCTGTAAAGGTGATAAATGACCAGGTTGCAACTCAATTTCCTCCGGGTCAGACAATTCCGTTTCTTTGGGTGGACAGGGCTCGCTGGAAGTACCAGGAACAGCGGATTCCCCGTAGTACCTGATATCCCTACTAGGGGCCAACACATCCCTGTCCGGCTGAATTCTAACTTTCGGTAATGACACACGGTTTCGCTTCTTAATTTTATGAGGCATATTATTCAAGATCCATTGGTTACTGAAATGGACAGTTGCATCCAATTGTGCTTTTTCGACCCAAGACCAGTTGTTTCGTTTTTTAGCTAGACGGTAACACTGAATCACCAGTCTAGTAAAATCCTTATGTTTAACGAAACCTAAACCTAATGTATAAAATAGGTCCCTGGAGGGCATCAAAATACCCTTGCCCAAATTTCCTTCCACCACCTTGATGGCTTGGGCCGCCTTCTCGGATAAATCCGTTGATGGGTAAGTACTCGATGCCATTTTTTGGTCTTGCTCTAGATATAAATTGACAGTTGTACCTGTAAAATAATACAACTTATTATATCTTTCTAAAATTTACCATAAAAATACAAATCCCCCTTAACCTTTACCTTGGGGACTAATACGGATTAAGGGTAAAGTATTTAAGATAAATATCACAGTTATATTTATCACAGTTTACGGACACTGGTTCTCACTCATTTGTGGTTCTTCCCACTATCTTGACAGCTCTTCCTGAGTCTCAAGATCAGTATTAAGTACCAGGTATACACCTTGGACATTGGTATTTATCAATTTTTCTTGCTTGTGCCGGAGTTATTTGCACACAATGTCCATGGAACCATTCTGCACATGAATCGCACTGTATCATGAACTCCCCCCTATATGGCTTTCTACAAACACAGTATTGAATTTCTCTATCCGGAGAGGATTTGAAATTCTTTTTGTATCGTATCAACCAAGAAGGGAGTTCCCTATCCTTACAGATTTTCATCCTATCATGATGGGCTACTACAATGGAACCTTTTAATTTCACCCTATAGGTATAGGCCGATAATTTTTGGATAACTATCCCAGGACCTTTCCATATTGGTTGCAATTTCTGGCTAAGGCTTTTGTGACTAGGATTTTCATATATGAAAATTATGTCACCTTCATTAAAAGCCCGCTCGAGAACTCTTAGATCGTAGTCCCGCTTCATTCGAAGTTGACTAGATTGAAGAACCTCCCGAGCAGTTTTATGAGCCTGAGACATTGCTTTTTGCAAATTAGTACAATATTCTGGATAGTTATCATTGGTTTGGCTGCCTATTGGGAATATGAGATCGATTGGCAGATTTATTTCTCGGCCCAGCATTAACATATTGGGCGTATACCCAGTTTGCCTGTTAATACTAGCCCGAATAGCTCCTGCAATTTGAGGTACCCATATATCCCAATCTTTTGAAGACCCCTGGACATAGCACCTTAGTGCGTCCATAAGCGTCCTATTGAAACGTTCCACTTGCCCATTCCCCGAGGGTCTGTAAGGTGTGGTTCTTGTTCTGTGCATACCTGTAACTTTACATAGCTCTGCAAATAAGGCACTTTCAAAATTTCTCCCTTGATCACTAAAAATTTCAAAGGGAAATCCGAAACGTGAACAGAACTCATTCACCAGTGCCCTCGCAGTTACCTCTGCTGTTTGTGAGGGCAACGGAATACATTCTACCCACTTAGTGAATTGATCCACCATCATAAGTATGTACTCATTGCCCCTTGAAGTTTTTGTGAGAGGGCCCAAAAAATCAATATGCACCCTCTCTAGAGGAGAACCGGATTGGTGTATTTGTAGTTCTGATCTGTTTTTTCTAGTAGGTTTTTTATACTTATTGCACAGGCTACATGAAGCTACATAATTCTGGATGTCTTGATCCATATTATACCAATAAAATTTCATCTTGATTCTATCCTTTGTACGGATAATACCCTGATGACCTCCCATTGGTATTTCATTATTTAAGACCATTATCTCCCTTTTTAGTGCATCAGGCACAACAAAACGCAAGTCAGAAGACTGTGGAGATTCCTTCCACAATAAACCATTTTTAATGAGGAATGTTTCCTTATTCAGCCACATGTGTTTGGTGGCAGGACTAGACCTGAAAAGCACCCCTTCCGGGGGTTCATTCCCTTCCCGACACCAAGCCACAATTAATTTTAAAGGTTCCTCATTTTGAAATTCTGTCAATTGTTTTGTTGTATAGCCCCAGCCCTCTAGTGGTCCCAATTCGCCTGTGGATATGTTAAGTACCTTATTTGCTTCACTTTTATACAAGTCGGTCATGGACTGGTTTATTCCCAATTGTTCTGGGGATGGTCTGCAACCCACAGAAGGCAACACATCATCCACAGATTCTGCAAAACATGACCAGTTTTTATGGGCTCTTTGACAATACGTGCATCCCTTACAGGGTAACTTTTCTAAGTTATAGCCCATTTTGTAGTTGTGACATATATCACCTACAGGGATTCTAGACAGTGCATCTGCATTTTGGTGTTTGCTTCCCGCTCGATGCTTTATCGTCATATTGTATTGGGCTAATTCCTCTAACCATCTTGCCAGTTGACCTTGTGGATTTTTAAAACTTAATAACCACGTCAAACTGCTGTGGTCTGAGCGAATTAAGAAATGTCGCCCCAATAAATAGTGCCTGAACTGAGGAGTAAAGCGTACCACTGCAAGAAGTTCCTTCCGAGTGGTACAATACCTCTCTGTTCAGGGGACAAAGACAGACTCGCATAAGCAATAACCTTCTCTTGACCTCCCTGTATCTGTGATAATTGGGCTCCAATTGCGTTTTGAGATGCATCCGTATCGAGAATGAATAGACCAGTCCTATCAGGTAGGCTTACACTGGAGCCGATGTTAGAGCTTTCTTGATTTTTATGAATGACTCCTGTTCTGCAGACTCCCATTTAAACTCATTCTTTCCGGTTAGTGCATATAATGGTGCAGCCAGATTTGCGAAGTCCCTTATAAACCCACGATGATAATTGACCAACCCCAAGAAACGTTCCACATCTTTGGAACTTTGGGGCACTGGCCAATTCTCCACAACTCTATACTGCTCATTACTAATTTCTAACCCTTTACCCGAAACCAGTCTACCTAAAAATTCTACCTTCCGTTGGAAGAAAAGACATTTCTTGGGCTTCAGTTTAAGCTGATACTCTCTCAGTCGGGAGAATACTTCCCTAAGATTTGAGAGGTGATCATTAAAACTAATGCCCATTACCATATAGTCATCCAGGAAGGCTAGAACTATATTCCAGATAAGCCCTCTCAATACCAAGTTGATTGCTCTTGCAAATGTGGCAGGTGCATTACAGAGACCAAAAGCCATTTTCACAAATTGGAACAATCCATACTTTGTAATGAATGCGGTTTTCTGCTGGTCTTCATCTGCAATTGGTATTTGCCAATATGCGGAATTAGCATCCAGTTTTGAAAACCACACATTACCAGAAAGGGTATCTAAACATTCCTCAATAATGGGTAAGGGATAGGTATCCTTCTTCGTAACGTTGTTAAGGGCTCTAAAATCTAAACACCATCTCACACTACCGTCTCTTTTTCTAATCAAAACAGGAGGGGAGGCCCACTCTGAAATTGAGGGTTTTATAACCCCTGCATTCAGCATCTTATTCAGATGGTCCTCCTCTTCATTAGCAAACTCAATGGGGGTACGCCGCATTTTCTGTTTTATGGGCCTAGCATCACCAGTGTCAATTTTGTGCTCTAACGCAGTAAAGTTACCCAAATCATAATCATTTTTTGAAAACACATCCTGATATTCTATTAAAAGTTTTTTGAATTTAATAGATTGCTCCAGTGTCAAGTTATTTTTTGAATTTTCAATAACTATTTTCAAATGTTCAGGCAGTTCTTCCTCACCACTTTTTACCATTGTCCGGTAGATTTTTGCATTTGCATAAATCTCCTCTGGTATTGGATGAGTTTGCAAAAATTCATGGGCAGCTCCTAATTTGGTATTCTTTTTCAATGTTTGGTGATTATTGGTTAGATTCAAAACACATGTAACCGGGTTTTTTCCATTAATTAAACTTTTACTAATTAATAAGTTTTTGTGACTTGTCGGTTCCATGTAGAATTGATCCAAATTTGTATCACAGTAGCACTTTACCAATTTTACTGAATTTGGAGGAATAACTGTCTTTTTCAGTACAGATACTTTCCCCAAAGACTTGTTTGGTGTTGGCGTGCTACTCATCTTAATCTTAAGATTACCTAATACCAAAGTGGAATTGCTGATGTTTATGTCTACTTTGTATTTTTTCAGGAAATCTAAACCTAATAACATATCATCTTCTATGGGCGCTACATATACCCATTCTTTGAAGATGTTATCCTCCAATTTCACTTCTACAGGTCCTACTACAAAACCTAACATTTGTAAGTTTTTTCCTGCCGTGTGGAGTCTAACTGTTTTGACAGTTTCTGGTTTAGGGCTAAGCCTACGATAAATCCCATCAGAAATAATGGTGACTTCGGCTGCAGAATCAACAATAGCCTGTATATTCACCCCATTTACTGAAACCGGGATTCTTAACATATTTCCTGACTTAAGTTGTTGAACATAAATTTCATCAGTCTCCATAATTTTAATAGGAATATTGTTTTCAATCTGCCCCCCTTTCATTGTACTACTGCTGCCTGAACATTCAAAATTTGGGCCTTTTTCAGACTCATTCAGGGTCGGTTTTAGGCCTCCTTGTCCGACCCCGACTCGTTTAAATCGGTTTCTACTTCATAACAGAATGACACAGACTTGGATAGTTGTCTTTTACGTGACGGGCACTCTTTCATGAAATGGCCAACACCCCCACATTGAAAACAAGTATCTGATTCCCTATTCCTTTTAGGGGATGTTGGTGATCTTTCACGAGGGCTTGACCTCTGACCATAAGTTTGGCCGGGAGGTGTTCTCGTCACTTTTGAAAGCATGGATATAATTGTATCCATTTTTCTTTCAAACATATTTGACATATTGTCAACTTTTCTTTCAACTATTTTAATTTTTTCTTCTAATATACTTATTCTATCAAAGTCTTTGGAAGGGCTGGGTGGTCTAAATTTTTGTGACATGTTGGTAACCGCCTGCACAACATGCTCATCCGAGCTAGTGTTTACAGAGGGTACCATCTGTCCTTTATTTGATCCAAAAATAGCCTTATAATTCAATTGCTGCCATTTAATTGCCCCTACCGCATTTTCCAGGGAGTTAGGTCGTTTGTTTCCTGAGATAACCCTATACCCCGCCTCCCTATCGGTGCAACCCTGGCGGAATCGTGTAACTGACAGGGACATAATCTTCCAGATAGGAAATTCTGGGTATGCCCTAGCACCCAGGTCACCTATCCTATCTGCCCAATCTTCTAAGCTTTCATTAGGCTTCTGGGTTTCTGTCATAAACTGAGCCATGAGATTCTCGGGGATATCATTCCTGCCAAATCTACATGCTAGTTTATTGACAATATCATCATACCTAAGCTGTGGGTACTTGTTCATTTCTGAAGCGAAGAACTCACCAGCTTTTCCCGTCAAAACCCATATAAGCCCTTCCAATCTTGGTCGCTCCAAGAATCCTTGTCCATCACAATAACAATTATATTTTGTTATAAACCTTTCCCAGTCAGTACTGCCATCATAAATAAGGGATGATGGTAAGCTATTTGGCGAAAACTTCTGTCTTTCATTTGCCACCCTATTTCTTTCTTCCCCCCTTCTCATATCTTGTAGCAAGAGAGAGAAGGCTTGTCTAGTTTCATTTTGCCCCTCCAATAAAGCAGAAAGAGTATTAATTAATAATTTGTCTTCCTCCTCTTCGGTTTTATCATCCTTTTTATTATACGCCCGTCGAAGACGGGACGTATTATGGGATCAACCGTGCCGGGCGGGCGGCGTCCAGTTCTTTGTCCGGAGCATATCTCCAAAACTATACAAGCTAGGGTTATGAAATTTTATGGGTGGATAGATCTCATCGAGGGGGAGTGCAGTGCACAGGAATCATAACTCTTGGTCGCTTAATTTTTGAGTTATTGCCCTTTGTTGTTTTTCATACTTGAATTTTGTCCGGAGCATATCTCCAAAACTATACTACCTAGGGTTATGAAATTTTATGGGTGAATAGATCTCATTGAGGGGGAGTGCAGTGCACAAGAATCATAACTCTTGCTTGCTTAATTTTTGAGTTATTGCCCTTTGTTGTTTTTCACACTTGAATTTTGTCCGGAGCATATCTCCAAAACTATACTAGCTAGGGTTATGAAATTTCATGGATGGATAGGTCTCATTAAGGGGGAGTGCAGTGCGCAGGAATCATAACTCTTGCTTGCTTAATTTTTGAGTTATTGCCCTTTGTTGTTTGTCATACTTGAATTTTGTCCGGAGCATATATCCAAAACTATACTACCCAGTGTTATGAAATTTCATGGGTGGATAGATCTCATTGAGGGGGAGTGCAGTGCTTAGGAATCATAACTCTTGGTAGCTTAATTTTTGAGTTATTGCCCTTTGTTGTTTTTCATACTTGAATTTTGTCCGGAGCATATCTCCAAAACTATACTAGCTAAATTTATGAAATTTTATGGGTGGATAGATCTCATTGAGGGGGAGTGCAGTGCACAGGAATCATAACTCTTGCTTGCTTAATTTTTGAGTTATTGCCCTTTGTTGTTTTTCATACTTGAATTTTGTCCGGAGCATATCTCCAAAACTATACTACCTAGGGTTATGAAATTTTATGGGTGGATAGATCTCATCGAGGGCGAGTGCAGTGCACAAGAATCATAACTCTTGCTTGCTTAATTTTTGAGTTATTGCCCTTTGCCGTTTTTTATACTTGAATTTTGTCCGCTGAATATCTCCAGAACTATTCTAGCTAGGGTTATGAAATTTCATGGCTGGATAGATCTCACCGAGGGGGAGTGCAGTGCACAGAAATCATAACTCTTGCTTGCTTAATTTTTGAGTTATTGCCCTTTGTCGTTTTTCATACTTGATTTTTGTCCGGAGCATATCTCCAAAACTATACTAGCTAGGGTTATGAAATTTCATGTGTGGATAGATCTAATTGAGGGGGAGTGCATTGCACATCACAACTCTTGCTTGCTTAGTTTTTGAGTTATTGCCCTTTGTTGTTTTTCATACTTGGGGTAAGACGGGCGTATCTTGCGACAATTTGCCGCTCTTGTTTCCCCTATTTTTACCAGGATTCTTGTATTTTTCTTCCTTAACAAATTTTGGGGTGGATTGCCTTTGCGTTTTAGGCTTGGCCCCCAGACTTTCAAAAGAATCATTTGAAGATCTTCTTCTGGAAATTTGAATATCATGAATTAATTTTTCTTTATTTTCTGAAGTGAAAGGTAATTCTGGCAAATCACCCAAATATCTGCTTTCAGTTGGATTACTAGAAAAATCTATTTTATCCAAAGCCTCCGCTGAAAACTTTAATCCGGGCAATTGGCCAATGTTTTCTTTAGTAATTGGGGCAATTGTTCTCATTTGGATGATTTTGTCTGAATTAACTTCTCCAATCCCTTTTAATTTCATCAATTCTGATTTTGATGCGAAGTTGATGTTAATTTTGTCAGACATAATGAAAACCGAAGAGAAACAACACTAATCAACAGTAAAAATGTACCTTTTCTGTAAAAATTTTGCGAACTCGCCACCCTAACTGTAAACCGGAAACGGAAGTTAATCAGCAGCGAATGCAAAAATTTGCTGCCCTAACTATAATCCGAACACGGAAGTTAATTAGCAGCCAATGCAAAATAACTGTTATTTAAATAGCAAAACACGTGAGGAAATTGGGCGATATATCCAGAATTCCCCCAAATAACACTTTCAACACGTTGCACTGCTTGAACAAACACCTTAGATGTAAGAAATTATTTGCAATTGGATTTTATTTCAATTTGGACGAGTCTAAGTGTAGAACTTGGATGCCGCGAGAAGTTGCGATTAAACCCGCACTCCGGAATCCCACGTGGCTTTAAAAAAAAATTTTTTTTCGCCGTTTGGGATATTTTTCAGAGTTTCCACGGAATTTTGCTATCGCTTTCTCTAATGCTTCCAAAAAATGTTCAATTTAGCACGTGTCCAGTTTGGAAAAGTTTTCCGAAAAATTGCGAATTTCAAGCTAAAGTGTAACGAGATTCAATTGCTCGCAGCGCCAATTATAGAGAAACTGCTCTCTATAAGAATAGATAAATAACAGTATAGCCAGCAACTTACGGAATTCCTGAGCGGGTCCTTAGAAGTCCTGGCCGGCCAGTCTGTTAAGGTTCAGCAAAACCACTGCCCACTTTAGGTGTCCAAAGGTACGTGTTGTCAAGTAGAAGAAGTGGAGTCGAGTGCGGCCTGTCTTTGAGTCGTGCAAACCCAGGTAAACGCCTGCGCATGTGCAGGATGGGCAGCTGCCTTCTCATTGGCTAATTCCAGAAGTTGTTTGTAAGCAACTTCTCGCCACCACTCGGGTAGATTCCGGGATCCGAACTATTCCCGGAAAGTAACGAGAGAGAGAGAGATATATATATATATATATATATATATGCATGGAAGAAGAAAAAAAAAATTCGTGTAGACAGGCATACTCGTCTCATTTTATACGCTTCTCTTTTTTTGAGTAATACAAATTTGTTTCACGAGTATTAGCAATTAAAATTGAAGCAATGTTTGACGACCTTTATTTTAAAGACACGGCCTCAAACTTCAAACATGTCAAACAAAATTATTGTCGGATCTAAAACCCATTTACAAGCAAAAATTGTACATTATGCAAACTCGATATCATTTGCTAGATCAAGCATGAAACTGAAACAAAAATATTGGCCAACTGTGAACACAATGACGTAATCAAAGTACTGAAAGTACTTATGGAAGTCGATTTTAGAATTAGATTGAGTAAATGAAGAAATCGTTCCCCCTGGTCTGAAGGTGCGTCCAATTTGGATGTGACCAAAAGTTTCTCATCATGTGCAGAGTGAAATAGTCAATGAAACTCAATACTATTTAAGGTGAAACAGTTAAACAAAAAGAAGAACAGAAACAAAGCTTCTTTTTTTTCAATTTAATTTGAAAGAAGTATCATCTTCTAGTAACATGTATCGAGTACCACAACAAAATGAATATTATGTAAAGGTAGTTGAAACAAGTAAACAGTATATTTGTGAATAAACACCTCAATCTCAAGCAGGACATGTCAATACCCTTTCGCACACAATGACGACTTTTGACTACTCTTGGAGAGAAGCAGCTTGAAAATATTGTGGCAAACGTAGAAAACAATTGAATACTAAGTGTTACATTCTTATCCCAGTGCTTTGTCTCAATTCAGACCTGTCAAAAAGGCTCGCAAAAAGACTAGGAAGTTTTAACTTTGAACTGCATAAAAAAGAAAATGTGGCTTTTATTGCATAATATTTCAAGGGACCAAAACAAAAATCTCATATTTTTCTTATATTTTCGAAACATCAAAATAAGTAATAATAGCTTGTAAAGATCTTTCTGATATTTTTTTATCTGTATGCCCTTGTAGTATGATGAACATTGAAAGTATATTTTAATACTTCAGCTAGAGTATATTCTCATACTGTTAAATTTGTTTAATGCAGAGAATACTTCTAAGACAAATTTAGGGACCATACAACTTGTATAAAGAGAAATAAATGGCCCTTGAATCAAAACTTAACCCATAGCCAACTACCCCGATTTTTAAAGTTGTTCGGTATATTTTTTAAAACACTGTGTCCAAAGGTAAAAACGCTTGCAACAAGCATTTTCATCTCTGCTGATGCTTTGAGTTGCAAATAAATGAAAGTAAAAAAGCTCAAAATCTTATACTTGATGATGATTTTTAAAAAGAAAACATGAGTACATGTATTTAGCCAACAACTTGCACACTATGTCAAAGGAATCTACAGATAAACACTGGTACATTGCAACACAATGCTTTCTTCATATAATCCAAATAGTGTCTCTTTCCAATAATGTTTATATTTATCCTTTCAGTACCTTTTCCACTTTTTTGGCCGTTTTTTGAAATTGTCTGCTGAAATCTGGGACAATTTAATTTTTGTCTGCTAGTAACTATTTATTAAACAACAAAATTTTAGACTGGTCTAAATTGAAAGCACTTGCAGACAACAAAATAAAGGCAACTCAAAAATTAAAGTTTTCTTTCAGGCAAGGCGGAAAACACTGTGGAAAAAGGAGAAATTACTGGTAACCAGCATTTTCTCCTTTTCCAACAATGTTTTCAAAAGCTTTCTATCTCAGGGTCGTGAAAACCAGGGATGATTTGGTAAAGGGTTAATTGGTTAAAGAACAGGCAAATATAGTAAGATACAGCATGTAAACATAAAGGTAGTGGCAAAAATATAATGAACATGTACCAAAAAGTAATCAAGTGAAAATATATACACAAAAACCTGACTAGCCAGACGATGTGCATGTAAAATATCAATCTATCACTCTATCTACATAAAAAAATTTAGTCTTGAAAAGATTTGCAAACAAGAAATGAACTTTTGCTCAAAGTGTACAGTAGCCTTTTGAAGAAAGAAAACATGGTGACCAATGGAGTAAATACGCATTACAAGCACTTTCTCGTATACCCAAAATGTTTCCAAAAGCATTCTACCTCAAGTCTATAAACTAGAGGCGCTTGAGCGCCTGTATCGCTCCACAGGCCTGATTTTTCTGTAACGGTGAAGAGAAGTTTTTAACAATTACCATTCATTCCTGCATTTTAGGTCACTTTAAAAGAAAAAAGGCTATGAAAACGTGAGAAAAGAAGAAAATAAAAGTAACCTGCATTTTCTTAGTTTTACACAATAATTTCTACCCTTTTTGATACAAGTTTTACTAATTTGAAGATTTATTATGTTGTCTGCAACATCTTTCAATTATGGCCAGTTATAAAAATTTTGTCTTCTGGTTATAGTTAACTCATTACCAAATGACAACATTTTAGGGTTGTCAAAATGGAAAGCATTTTGTAGATGAAAAAATAAAAGTGACTGAAAATTTAAAAGTTGTTTTGTGAAGGGTAGATAACATTGTGGGAAAAGGTCACCAGCATTTTCTCCTTTTCCCACAATGTTTTCTAAAGTCTTCTTTGTCAGGGATCAGTTTGATTGGATAACAAAATGCCTTATCACAACAGTGAAGCCCTGTCCCTCTTTGTACTAGGTCACCAGTAAGTCAACAAACCTTTACCAGAACTAATCAAAGTGCAGACGTTCTCTTGTTTTATATGGAAAGGATTATAGATTATGTAAAGCAACCATCTTTAACTCTTTACCAAACGACAAAATTTGGGATGTGACCAAACTGAAAGCATTTGCAGACAACAAATTAAACATTGATGAAATGGTGATTTCTCTCCTTGATAGAGTAGAAACACTGAGGGAAAAAGAGAAAATGCTGATTACCAGCATTTTCTCCTTTTCCAAGAGTGTTTTCTAACGACTTCTTCTTTAGGGTCTTTAAAATTCAGGACTGTATGGTAAAGACTTACCAGCATAGGAACTAACCTCCAATACAACATGAAATCAAAATGAATAGTATGAGAGAAGAAATTTTTCAAAGATTTTACTTTATACCATAAAAGGAAAAATGAGTCTCCCATAAAAGCCATGTTTTTTTATGGATCTTTTTTTTTTTTATAGAATTCTGTAGACCTCTATCTAAGGAACATTCCTGCAAAAAAAATAATGCTATCCAATTAGCGGTTTGGGAGGAAAAGAATTTTAAAGGTTTTTTACTTTGTTTGCCATGGCAACCAGAATTATTCATGGAACACAATTATTTGAAGGAATTTGAAACAGGACCACCTAAGGAACATTCCTGTAAAATTTGGTAGAAATCCAGTCCATAGTTTCTGAGGAGAAGTTTTTTTAAAGAAAAAGTTTACGGACGCACGCACGTAAACATCTTCTTTTGTAGAGATTAGTCCGAGTCTGCACTGCTGTAGTTTAGTGCTTTACGTAGTCGCTCTTAATGATGGTGTACTTGTTTTCTGCAATGTATGCCTGCAACTCCCCTTCTACTTGGGAGGATGGCTCCTGGCAAGTCTGAAAAAAAAAAGCTATTGAAATTTAAAAAAAAAATGAATTTACTTTTGAAAATCAAACAAACAAGTTAGTATGAAATTCCCACACAAAAAAAATATTCTGGGCTATTTTTCACACATAATTTGTGTTAGAAGCAGTTAACATTACCAAACAATGATATTTTAGGTTTGCCTAAATCAAAAGCATTTGCAGACCAAAAAATAAAAGTAACTGAAAATTTGAAATTTGTTTTGTGGAGGGTAGAAAACATTGTGAGAATGCTGGTTACCAGCATTTTCTCCTTTTCCCATACTGTTTTCTAAAAGCTTCTTTCTTAGGGTCGTCAAAAGTAGGGATTCTGTGGTAATGGGTTAACTATGTTTCCTAATAATCAGCTGCAATATGCATTAGCAATGTAAGGATTTTCTACAGTATCTCTGCACTTTTCTTGATCTATGCCCATAGAAACTAGAATTTCTGGTGATAATGGAAATATATAATTTGAGTCACAGTTACTTTGAGAATTTTAGAGAATCACAGCGGTTCTATTATTTTCAATAGCAAATGACTGAGGAAACAAGTGAGTCAAGACAACCCTATTTCAGTCTCCTGAAAAAGAATGTTGAATTATCATCAATGCTGATACACCAATAAGAATGTCCCAACATGTTAGTAAACAAACGGCATAAGATCAATCTTTTTCCAGATCTTACGTTGGGCCATGCAAGGTCTGAAAGAGATTAACTCATTACCCAAATGACAATATTTCAGGCTTGTCCAAATCGAAAGCATTTGCAGACCAAAAATAAAAGTGAATGAAAATTTGAACTTTGTTTTGTAAGGGGTAGAAAATATTGTGGGAAAAGGAGAAAATGCGACTTACCAGCATTTTCTCCTTTTCCCACAATGTTTTCAAAAGGCTTGTTTCCAAAGGTCGTCAAAAGTAGGGATTGCGTGGTAATGGGTTAACTTGAGGACAATACTGTCAAAAGTTTAATTATCCTTTTACATCTTAGTGATTCTGTTAAAGATACTGAAAGCCAGTTTGTGACATTGCTTTTCTGGGCTTTGTCAAATAGAACTTCAGGAGCAACATGTAAATGTGCTTGTCCTAATGGTGAACAGACACACAATAGTCAAAATACCAACCCATCACAACTGTTCACCATGAGCACTAGGGATAACCTGGGAAGACTAGAGTGGATTTAATACATTAATTTCAGTCTTTGTTTTGCTTGACACTGACATCTCGTCTCTGTATGTATTGACAACAACAATAGTTAGCTGTATGTATTGACCCATTAGGTTCTTTGAACTCATCTCCCTCCCTCCAGAGTGACACTTTTAAGTCATCTGTGCCATCTTGAGATCTTAAATGTCTTGACCTGGACGTCTGTCCCTCTGACCTGCACAATCTTCACAATCTCTTCCTAAAACAGATACAAAGAAATATAACCAAATGATAGCCATACAAAAATCTGGACAGTATTTAACTTAACATTCTTCTTTTATCAAAGATGCATATTGTAGATTGATGCAACATCAAGTTATTGTCCAAAGAATTGAAGAGGGCCTTGATTGTCTAAAATTACCCACCTTACTGTTGAGCAATTTTTTCTTTAACAAAAACGTTTTTCAAAAATCTTTTCAAGGGTCAATTTTACCTATTATGCTGCTGATTTCCCAGTATAGACTATTCCAGATTTGCTTCCGAATTTCAGTCACTGTAAAATTTGCCAACAGTGCAGACCAACATGAGACTGAATGGCTATGCAGGTTGATCATTTGTCTACACTATTAGCAAATATGACCAACGTTGCAATAGGCAAGATAGGGGTTAAGGCTTCCTGTTAAGCTCAGTCCGCATTTCTTTAGCTTAAACCAGGTCTAACCCCTTTACCAATTGACAACATTCTAGCCTTGTCCAAATTGAAAGCAGTTGCAGACAACAATTTCAATCTCATTATCTGAATCAAATGCTGCAATTGTTCTTATGACATAGTAGAAAATATTGTGGGAAAAGGAGGCTTCTTTCCTTGGGGTGTCAAAACTCATCACTGAGTGGTAAAAGGTTAAAGAATGCTTCACATCTTTTGTAGATGATAAAATATTGGTTTTAATGTTCGATCAAGGATCATAATCATTTGAGACAAATCTCCCTGACTGTGGCAATTGTTAAAAGCTAAAGTAGTCCGAACAGACATATCTAAAATGGTTTGCATTCTGCATCAACTCAACAGTGCCACTGGTTACCTTTAACTCTTAAGGCTACCAAACAATCCCGACTTTCAACGATCCTGAGAAAGAAGCCTTTTGAAAATATTGTAGGAAAAGTAGAAAGTGTGGGTAACCATCATTATCTCCTTTTCTCACAATGTTTTCTATTCTTCCCTAAACAAATTTCAATTTTTGAGCCACATTTATTTTGTCATCAGCATGGCTTTCAATTTGGACCACTCTTAAATTTTGTTGTTTGGGAAAGAGTTAACTCATTTCCAAATGACAAAATTTTAGACTTGTTCAAATCTAAAGCATTTGCAGACGACAAAATAAAGGTGACTGAAAAATTGAAACTTGTTCTTGGAAAGGTAGAAAACACTGTGGGAAAAGGAGAAAACGCTGGTTACCAGCATTTTCTCCTTTTCCTACAGTGTTTTCAAAAGGCTTCTTTCTCAGAGGCGTCAAAAGTAGGGACTGTGTGGTAATGGGTTAAGCACACATACTGTACAGCCTTCTTACCTATGCAAACACAATTTTCAAAAAACCTTTAGTTTTATATCAGATTTGACTCTTTACCACACAACAAAATTCAGACTGATTAAAATTGAAAGAAATTCCAAGAGACATAGTAAATGTGGCACAAGTAATAAGATTTGTCAGTAAAGGATAAGAACACATTATAGGAAAAGAAGAAAACATTGGTTACCAGCATTTTCTCCTTTTTCCACAATCTTTTCAAAAGCTTTCTTTTGTTCGGTTTTGCATACACATTCATTTAGTTTTTTTTTTTTTTCAATATTAATGTTTAACCCTTTTCTCTACAGAAGCAGGTACCAATTTTGCAAGATACTTGCCAGCTACATTGAATGAATCTACTAAATATTATGTCAATTAACTTCAAAGACTTCAATACCATGACACTTTTTGTATACATTTTTTTATGGTATTCCCTTAAAAGGCTACGTAGCTTCTTAAGGTATTTTTAGATTTCGCGCCAAAAATCAAAAGAAGCATTGTGGGAATGTAAAGTGACTGGCACGTGACTAATGACGCTTAAATTCCATAACATAACAAACATGTTATTTTCCATAAACTTCTTCTTCAGTCGCTGTGTTTGAAGCATCATTTGTGTATTTCCGGTAAGTGAGTGAGCAAGTTGCTCATCTAAAAATAGACCATGGTTCCCGTCGGTATTGACCTGGGCCGTAGTAAAATCTCTAATTTCTCTTGTTGTTGGATGGTTTTCGACCACTGGGGTTTTATGAATGAAAATTAAAAGGTACTGGGAGTGTCAGGATGAATTTTAATATTTTTGTATAAATTTCGTCCAAAAATCTGATGGGCCACCTTTAAGTGAAAGTACAAAAGCTGCAATACTTTTGACTGAGCCAATTTAAAGATTTAAATGCATATATATGTTAGATCCAGGTTGACAGCATTAAAGTCAAAATTAACTATATGAAAGGGGAAGAATAGATCACCATATTATATTTTTCCAACATTTCAATATACTTTCACCTTAGGACTGCAAAATCCTAGTGCTGAAAGGTAAGTTTAAAAGATTATAAAGGTGTAAGATTTATTACACAAATGCAAACCATGTAAACTCACGTTATGAGAATGGGCCGAAATTGTAATGGGACGAAATTGTTATCGGTCGAAATTTCCAGTCACTATAAGGACTGTTGACATTTGGGATTCGTTAAATATTCTTCTTCGACGAAGAGCAACACATTCAACTAGTTATGGCAGCAAATGGAATACAAATCATTCATATTTATATACTAATGTCGCCTTCTGAAACGCAGGCGTAAAGCTTTCACGAAATTACAATTAATCAAAATGGCGACTGTAATCTTTATAAACAACCACTGACCTACTTCGTTTCTAAACAATACTTAGGGAAGGACGTAATGTCCTTCACGTTTAAAACAAAAACACATTTCAAAAAAGAAAAAAATACATTGAACTTTACCTTTGCAGCCTTGGGTTTGTTCAGATCAAATTGTGACTTGCTTGCCTTGCGTTTCACTCGCCGCCGTTTCAAAGCTCTGGTGTGGATGAAAGTCACGTTGCGCGTATGAATAAATTAGGTTACTAGCTATTCAACACTTCAGACATTCAAGCAAATTTTTGTTGAAAATGTAAATGCCTTGAAAAATAAACGTGTAACAAATCAATAATTTTTTTGGTAAGAGTATTAATGATGCGTTTTTAACGAAAGCTATTTTTTATGTGAACATGGGTCCGAGTGACATATCATTCATAAAATAGTGCCCGATTGGTAATCGTAACATCTCGGCCAATTTGATGGCTCTCAACACCTGAGTAATGCCGAATGGCTAGATTCGTCCGCATTCATATAGAGAAATATAGGATCTGTGTATTAACAAATATTACGATTTGATAATTATTCATTGAAATGTCATAACAGTTCAAAGAAAATATCTGTTTAGTGCAATAGTTTGACTTATTTCATTTTTTATCTGAAATTCAATCGTTCTATATGTTTAAATGCTTGAATTTCATAGAACTTTTTTTTCGCTGGTTGAATATTGGTGTTGTTGGGTGATTTCCCAAATGCCTGAGCGTTGACATAGGAAGACCGATTACTGACGTTACATACCGGCTCCTTTGTTCGGACCAGGTCTATATTTTTCAGAACGACCCGTTTTAACAATAGAATGCAAGAGAGCAGGTCTATCTCTGCACGTGCGCAGGTTGTTCCGTATATAGAAAACCTGCCCACGTGCAAGAAAGACCTGTCCACGTGCAATTGATGGATCTGGAGTCATGCATGCAGACAGGTTCGTGAAGGACATTGGTACTCGCGCGATCGATACCGATTTTTATGAATTTGTAAATAACAGGAAAAATCTTGTTAATATATTTCTTTCTGGTAAGACAGATTTTAATCTATTTTTTATTGGTGACCAACTCAGCAATTTTTTGATATTTTTTTTTTGAAAGCGAACATTAAGAAACTTATCCCCCACTATTTACAAAATTTGCGGTCACATTAATGCCAACATTTAAAGCATTGTAGATAAAGTGCCTTATCCTTAGGTTGTTGTTACATGCATGTCATTCTCTCCTATCTAAACCGAACTTATTTTTTTCTAGTGTTCATCTAAGTTAAATAGCAAAAGTGGCTAAAAGTTAATGACGGACACATGTTCTAAAAACATGTCTACAAAAATATTCTTGTATTTTGATTCTGATGCACCCTACTTCCTGTGAGTATCAGCGCAGTTTAGCCTCTGGAGCGAAAAAACCCTTTTGTGTTATTTTTCTCATTGTGAGAAAGCAAAACTGACATAGGGGCACAGTCCTTCTATGGCTGACCCGGCACAGCTAGCTTCAAGAAAGCAATTTGAGAGGCCCGATCACTCTCATAGTCGAATGATCAGAATCGCTTTTTTTCTTTAGACCAGCTGTCCTAGAAGCTCTACCCTAGGTCCCAGGCTTGAGCCCCTTTGGAAGTGACTTAGTATGACTGAAAGCGGTGTAAAACGCCATTCATTCGTTTAATCAATCAATGAATATTGACCTATGGCCCTACAGAACTGGCTGAATTAGTGCAAACGGACAGACCGTAAAAATGAAAACACAAGTGTTACCGGCAAAAGCTGAAATCCATGAATATTTCGCTCAATTCTAACCTAAACTGAGCAATGAACTCACTCGTGCAGCATCAACAAACCTACCCAAGTTAAAGAAAATTAAGGTTGATGCTCACGACGTGTCAGTTTCAAGCCAACGATTCATTAATGTTCAAGCGAGAGAATAAAACTGATAAATAAATGAAAAAGAAATACCAAAAAGTTAAAAAAAACATTTAACATGTTTTACGCTTCCTTTTGTCGTCAAACGTATCTGTTCTATTGGAAATAGCTGTCAAGTCGTCTGCTCAGTACTGATGGTGGCCGGTATGTAAGTCGGATATCGACCTCGTACATCGGTCTTTCCGTATAAGAACGACCAGGGCACGAGCTTCACAAAACACCTCGAGCGCTTCGCGCTCTCGGTGTTTCATGAAGCTCGTGCCCAGGTCGTTCTTATACGGAAAGACCTCGTACTCAGTCAATATCCTATACTTACATACCGGCTCCTTTGTTTGGACCAGGTCTGTATTTTTCAGAACGACCTGTCTTAACAATAGAATGCACGAGAGCAGGTCTATCTCAGCACGTGCGCAGGTTGTTCCGTAGATAGAAAACCTGCCCACGTGCTGGAAAGACCTGCTCCCGTGCAAGAAAGACCTGTCCATGTGCAATTGATGGATCTTGAGTCGTGCATGCAGACAGGTTCGTGAAGGACATTGGTACTCGCGCGATACTAATTTTTTATGAATTTGTAAATAACAGGAAAAATCTTGTAAAAATACTTCTTTCTGGTAAGACAGATTTTAATCTATTTTTTATTGGTGACCAACTCTGCAATTCTTTGATAATTTTTTTCAAAGCGATCATTAAAATAAGCTATCCACCCCTCCCCCTCCCCGTATTTACAAAATATGTGGTCACATTAATGCCAATATTTAAAACATTGTAGATAAAGTGCCTTATCCTTAGTTTGTTGCTACATACATGTCATTCTCTCATATCTAAACCCAACTTTTTTTTCTAGTTTTCATCTAAATTAAATAGCAAAAGTGGCAAAAAGTTAACGACGGACGCATGTTCTAAAACATGTCTCTAGTATTGTTGTATTTTGGTTCTAATGCACCCTACTTCCTGTGAGACCGACTGTTGATTTGTCCATATAAGCGCAGTTTAGCCTCTGGAGCTAAAAAGCCCTCTTGTTATTTTTCTTATTGTGAGAAAGCAAAACTGACATAGGAGCACTGTCCTTATATGAATGACCCGGCACAGCTAGCTTCAAGAAAGCAATTTGAGGGGCCCGATCACTCCCATAGTCGAATGATCAGAATCGCTTTGAGACCAACTGTCCTAGAAGCTCGACCCTGGGATCCAGGCTTGAGCCTCTTTGGAAGTGACTTTGTATGACTGAAAGCGGTGTAAAACGCCATTCATTCATTAAGTCAATCAGTAAATGAATATAGACCTATGGCCTTACAGAACTGGATGAATTAGTGCAAACGGACAGACCGTAGAAATGAAAACACAAGTGTTAACGGCAAAAGCTTAAATCCATGAGTATTTCAATCAATTCGAACCTAAATTGCGCAATGAACTCACTCGTGCAGCATCAACAAACCTACCCAAGTTAAAAAAAAATAAGGTTGATGCTCACGAGGTGTCAGTTTCAAGTCAACATTAATGTTCAAGCGAGAAAATAAAACTGATAAATAAATGAAAAAGAAATACCCAAAAATTAAAAAAAACAAAACATGGTTTACGCTTCCTTTTGTCATCAAACGTATCTGTTCTTTTCGAAATAGCTGTCAGGTCGTCTGCTCAATACTGATGGTGGCCGGTATGTAAGTCGGATATCGACCTCGTACATCGGTCTTTCCGTATAAGAACGACCAGGGCACGAGCTTCACAAAACACCTCGAGCGCTTCGCGCTCTCGGTGTTTCGTGAAGCTCGTGCCCAGGTCGTTCTTATACGGAAAGACCTCGTACTCAGTCAATATCCTATACATAACAGCAAGCGGGTTAAGTTATTCGGATGGAGAATCCATTGAGGAAAAAGCCAAGTCATTGATTAAAGCCCTTGGGGATGATATTTTTTCCCAAGTTCACATTTCTGGTGCATGTAGACTACAAAGTCGGTTTCCCAATAGACCAGGATTAGTAAAGATAAGTTTTGCAAATGTGTCTGAGAAGGTTGCTGTGCTTCGTAAAAAGTCCACGTTGCGTCATTCTACAGACTACAAAAATGTACATTTGAAGAGTAGCAAGTCGCATGCTGAAAGATTGATTGAGCTGAATGCCAGAACTATCCTTAAAAAATTACCCGAAGGACACAATTTGACGGTCGATGCGAATGGAAGGATTAAAGAAAAAGGTAGTAGCACCGATACCACCAACAATCACCACTAGGGATCTTCCCGGCTCCAAAATGAAATAACATTTGCTCATTTAAACGTCTGTGGATGGACAAATAGTAACCATGAATTACGTCGTGAAATTATTTACGGAATAAATGCTGACATCATATCTATAAACGAGTCGCATTTAACTGGTCAAAATACCATAGACATAGACGGTTATATTTGGTATGGATATAATCGACAAGAATTACATGTTCGAGCACCAAAAGGTTCCGGGGGTGTCGGTTTTTTCATTAAAAATTGGATTATGAGTGAATATGAGATAGAAATAGTGGACAAATGTAAAAACGGGATATTGGCCATAAAGTTGACAAGTAAACATACAGGGTACACTATTCTTCTGTTTAGTTGTTATCTTCCACCGGAAAATTCGACGTGGGGACGTGATGCACAGGGTTTTTTCGCTCATCTTCTTTCGCTTGTTTATATGCACAGTGATTGTGATTATATGTTACTAGCAGGAGATTTAAACTCGAGAATAGGAGATCTACAGGATATAGCTTCTGACACTGATTTTATCCCGACCAGAAACATCATTGATAAAGTGAAAAATCAACATGGTCTTGAATTCGTAGAATTTCTGATAGAATCCCAGTTCTGTATTTTAAATGGCAGATCGATAAATGACGATTTTACTTCAGTGTCCACCAAAGGAAAATCTGTGGTTGACTGTATGTGCGTGCCTCATGATAACTTCAAACAATGCACAAACTTCAAAGTCCTTCAATTACAAACAATTATTGATCAGCATGATTTACACGGTTTACTAGGTACACGATCACGCATTCCGCTTGATTTCCGGTCAGTTTGGTGAAGACATGGTTTTTTTCTCTCTATACATATTCGGACTTATTTGGCTTTTGTTTGGATACTTCATCAAAAATTCGTAGTTCAAACTCCGTTTTAAACCCTTTGTTGCGGTGGAGACGCATTCTTTTCCATATTTCGTCGTTTTTCAAGTGGATTATAGTGGATTTTCTTTCTGGTCTGATTGATACTAAGAATGGCTGACCTTGGGCAAAATGGCGGACGAGACGATGTTTTTGATTCTCAGGACAAATGGACTGAACAGTTGCCGAATAGAAGGAGTAAAAAGCGTAAGGCCCAGTCAAGTAAAGGTAGTAGTTCTGAAACATATGGCACTGTGGACATTGATAAATTTAAAACTCTAAGTACAGACGAGAAGCTCTCGGCTCTATTTACTAAGTTTACACGTAACGATGAACACTTAACAAAAATGGAAGCAAAAATGAATAAATGTCTACAAATTAGTTCGGACATTAGAAATAATAAGACACTTATTGATGACCATGAGGCTAGACTCCTTTTACTTGAATACAAGTCCGTTGATCTTGAGGCGCGCAGCCGTCGCAAAAATTTACTTTTCAGTGGATTCTCTGAGGAGAGGGGCGAAAATTGTGCCATGCTTACAACTAACTTTCTTCAACAATCTCTTGGTATCGCAGCTGATGTATGTATTGACCGTGCACACAGGCTCGGTGTGTAT
This sequence comes from Tridacna crocea, assembly GCA_943736015.1. NCBI lineage: Eukaryota > Metazoa > Mollusca > Bivalvia > Cardiida > Cardiidae > Tridacna > Tridacna crocea. The sequence continues at coordinate 30,939,519 of OX031070.1, forward strand.
AAACATGACAAAAATCGTCAAATCATTGTGGCATTCAGAGATTATAAGGATGTTCAGGATACTATGGCAAATGCTTCCAAGTTAAAAGGCTCAAAATTTAGTATCAATCGTGATTACCCTCAGGAAATTGTAAATGCCCGCAAAAAACTATGGAATGAATACAAATCGCTAAAAAGTGAACATCCTGATAAAAGAGTTAGTATTGTCTACCCCGCAAAGCTTTTGTTGAACGGTCGCGTCATTCGTGATGCTTTTCCGCATTGGAGTGAAATGATGAAGGGAAATCGTATTAGTGATAAACAGTCTAGTGTCAATAACACTGTGTACACAGCTCGTGAATCTCGTGCATCGCACAGTAACAATAGTCCCACGCGCAGCAATAGTACATCCTCTGTGTAATCTGTAGTGTCAAACTCTCGTAGTCAGCCTTCAAACCAACATAGAGCCCGGCGCAGATCACGTTCACATACTCGACGAGGCCACGCTCGTACGCCTCACCGCAACAGCCAACATCGGGAAAGAAGTACCAGCTCAAATCTAGCAGCCGCATCTAGATCTACTCACTGCGACACAGATGGTAACGATCCCAGCATCCGTCGACCTTGGGACTCTCCTGGAGCGACTAGTAAACGTCAGCCGCGAACTTCTGCTCGATAGGGCAGGTCGGGGAATTTCTCCAGATCTTCACACCTGAAAATAGGAACATTAAATGTCAGTGGTTTACGGAAAAGACTCAATTGTCCAGAATTTTTGGAATTGATTTCATCGTACGATATTTTCTGTGTTTCAGAGACCCATATTGATTCATAAGATATTGTGGATATTGATAACTATGACTTTATTTCTTTACCACGTTCCCAAAGATATAAACGTAAGTCTGGTGGTATAGGTATTTATGTTCGATCCTATTTGTCTAAGTATGTAAAACTTGAACAAAATAGTACCGAATATATATCATGGGTATCGGTGGATAAGTCCGTCACAAACTTGCCTGAAAATCTGTTACTTGGCTCGGTTTATGTACCCCCTGAAAACTCTAGATTTTTTACTCAAGACGAGTTTGAACTTTTCGAAGCATCAGTTGCCAATACTTGTTGCAATTACAAATATGTTGTCGTAGCAAGTGACACGAATTCCAGGACTGCTCAGTTGTCGGATTTTGTCCGATCGGATACTTTTCTCTTAGATTTATTCGGTGTAGATTCTTCAGACCGAGCAGAGCTAGAAAAATACGTAGAATTACAAAACTTGGACTTACCCCTAGATCGTAAATCCCAAGATAAAAAAACTAATTCTCATGGAATCAGATTTATTGAACTTTGCCGAAACAATAATTTATTTATTTTAAACGGCCGTATGCCCAATGATCCAAATGGAAACTTTACATTCAAAGAAAAGTCTGTCATAGATTATGTTATAGCGTCTCCAGACTGTTTAAAATATATGTCGAGATTCGAAATTAAGGATACAGATCTGCTTTATTCAGACGGGGATTCGATCTTACATTTTGAACTTGGATCAGATTTACTGCCCAATTTAGGAAGCCAAACTGGGCGCCGACCCAATTATCCCCGTTGGCAAGAGGAGAAAATCTTAGATTTTGTTAATAATGTTGATAGTTCTCACCTCCAGGCAATATCTGACCAGTTAAATACGTATCCACAATCTCAGTCTACAATTGAAAATATTACAAATGATATTGCACTATTATTGAAAAATGCAAGTAATATTACTTTCCCTGCGACCGCAAGTGAATTTCGCCCAACTCATAACAACAACAAACCTTGGTTCGGATCCGACTGTCACCGCGCTCGGAAAAAATATAATAGGGCAAAACATAAATATAAGGTATCACGTACAGATTATAATAAAAGGATGCTTAACAAAGCCAGTAAACAATATAAAAATATCATTAACTTTCATGTAAATAATTATAGACATAATACAGCAAAAAAGCTTAGATCAATGGCAACAAAACGTCCAAAACATTATTGGAAATTTTTGAATGGTCTAAAACGAAAAGCACGGGAAAATAACGGTCCAACCCTGAATGAGTTTTATGACTATTATAAAAACATCAACAATAATGATGCCGGAGTCGGCCAATTAACAGATTTACCGCAGTTTAACCAATCTGATCTCGAACTAAACTCTCCAATACTCCTTCCAGAAATTGAAAAATGTATACTTAATCTAAATAATGGCAAATCGAGTAGCCCCGTTGATGATATCATTAATGAGTATTTAAAATACTCAAAAGAACTATTATTACCCCTACTTACAAAATTGTTTAATTGTGTTTTTGACACAGGGTTTGTTCCTGTATCTTGGGTTAAGGGCGTAATTATCCCTGTCTACAAAAATAAAGGAGACCCAAATCAAGTTCAAAACTATCGGCCGATCACCATCCTAAGTTGCCTTGGTAAGCTCTTTACATCAGTCCTTAATAAACGCCTAACAAAGCATTTAGAATCAAATAATTTATTAAATCAAAACCAAGCTGGTTTCAGAAGCGGCTATAGCTGTCAAGATAATATTTTTACATTACATTCCCTTATTGAAATTCTTAAAGCAAGAAATAAAAAGGTATTTTGTGCATATGTTGATTTCTCATCAGCTTTTGATACAGTCAACAGAGCCAGCCTCTGGCAGAAGATATTGGCCCATAATATTAATGGAAAAGTATTCCAGGTTATATACAATATGTATAGCAATATTAGGTCCTGTGTTTCTCTAAATGGTACATTTTCTGCTTTCTTTAATTGTGAGAAAGGCGTCAGACAAGGCGAAAACTTATCACCTATTTTGTTTTCATTGTTCTTAAATGATATGCAAACATATATTGAGTCAAAAGGTGGTCTAGGCATAGAGTTAACAGATGATCAAAATATTCTATGGCTTAAACTTCTGGTTCTGCTGTATGCCGATGACACGGTGATTCTCTCTGACAATGAACATGATTTTCAAATTAGTCTGAACGCTTTCCACAGTTACTGTGACGAATGGAATCTTAAGGTAAACCTTAACAAAACTAAAGTAGTTATTTTTGGAGCCCGTAATATAAATAAGTATAGTTTCTGCCTAGGTGACCAGCCTGTCGAAATAAAATCCACATATGGGCAACTTCAAAAAAAATGAAGCTTTTTCTCTAACATAGGATTTTGTTAATTCAAAATATAAAATTCTTATTTTTTTAATCTTATCATGTGTAGATTGTGGTTTTCCATAATCCTGCCAAGTTTCATTATTCTAACATTACGCGTTCTAGAGTTATGGACCAAAATGTATCAAAAAAAGTAACAAGTGTAACACTTTTAGTGTGACATTTTTAAAATACCCTGTTCTTCATTTGTTAATCTTGCTTACAGTTGTGAGTATATATTATCAAGGTTCACAGTATGTGTACTAAGGTATATTATTTTCAAGCTGAGGTCATTTCCACCCACTTTGGAATTGTTGGAACAAATATCCTAATATTTATATACACCTACCCCTTGAGCTTAAGGGAGCACAATTTTTCATGTGCTCTGATTTTCTAAAGCTACCAGTCAGAATAGATGAAATTTAACATTCTGGGTAAGTTTTTTTTATAAATAGCAATGTATTAGAAACAATAAAAAAATGTCTTTTCAACAGACAAATACAACACCTGTTGTATAGCCTGGCTTGATCAACATGACCTAAAAATGTCACAAGTGTAACATTCGATGTTTCAGACATCAGTATTTCTTTAATCTTCGAATAACATATCACTATTTGCTATTTTCCTGATCCGGGAAGTCAAAAGATGCCAGTGATGTCAATTTTATTTAAATGAGTGAGCAGTGGACCTCGCCAGCAGGTCTCAACTGATGTCACAAGTGTAACACATTTTGAGCATGTATAACATACACATGTACAGAGCTCATTTAAATACCTACATTGCTCTAATAGTCAATGTAATACTTATGAAGCATCACAGTTCTTTCATCATGTATATTTATAGAGATTTTAGCAATTCTGTGAAAGAAATTTTAATAGATCTATAAAACTAAGATATAGCAGGAAAATGGCATCAGATATCTGTTTTATTATACAGATTCATTTCAGTTTTTTCAGTCAGATATAATGTTAAATTATTTATGTACCTAAAAGTCAAAAGATTACAATTAATTTCAAAGGAAATCTGGTGGTTTTTGCCAAAATCAGTAAGATGCCCTAAAATGTTACACTTGTGACAAAAATCATACATTTCAAGAATTAATCATTATAAATTTTTTAATTCCACAGCTAGTTAAAGAAACTGAAAAATGAACTTCAGACTTGTTGTTAAGTTACAATATAAAGGTAAATCCTTTGCCAATACATGTGAAAAGAAATTTTCAAGCTTCAAAGCATGTGTAAGAAAGTGACGAGAGAGACTTAAAAACTGACCTAGGACTAAAACAGAAGTAAAAAATTAAGAAGGCTGTAATAGAAGCAAGAACTTTGTACAGAAAGTAAAACAGCAGAGAAAAAAGGATTCATCATTTGATATAGAGGTTATTTCAAAAAGAAAGCAATGACAAAAGTCTTTTCCTAGAAGAAAACTCCAAAAAATTGCCAAACAAAAGAGACACTGTGTTGATTGGAGGCATTCCAGTTGTTAAATGGCATCTGCTTTATTCAAAGCTTAAACTGTACAAGTAATTCATAAAGGCCAATCCTGACTTTCACAGAAAATTTATCACTTTATTGAAATTGATCCCAAAGAAATGTAAAAGCTTATATCTCACTTTCAGAAGGGTGTTAACAAAAATCTTGAACAAAAATTAGGAGCCCTCAACAAGTTTGTTCAGACTAAGAACATGCCAGAAAACTGAAAACTAATTCAAGAAACTCATCAAACATGATTGTATGCTCATTTGATGATTTCCCCTTTCATATTGTGTGTTGAGAGAAAAAGTAGTTGGTTTGTTACAGATTCCATTTAACCCATTACCACATAATACCTACTTTCGAGGACCCTGAGAACGAAGCCTTTGAAAAACATTGTGGGAAAAGGAGAAAATGCTGGTCACATTTATTAAAAATATTGTCTGCAAAGGCTTTCAATTTTGACAAGTCTAAAATGTTATATTTTGGTAAAGGGTTAAATCTCTTTCACTCCTCTAAAAAGAGAGAAAATGGTGGTACACCGCATTTTATCCTTTTCCACCCAATGTTTTCTACCCTATCAATGCTCAATTCTACAATTTTACACACCTTAAATGTGTTGTAAGCAGTTTCTATTGGAGCAGGCCAATAATTTTGTTGCATGGTAAAGAACCAGGTACTGAAGTAAAATAATTATTTTTGTCATTATTACTACTTTTGTCACAAGTGTAGCATATAAGGTACCTTTAAAACTAGCCTACAGATTATGGCAGGGGCTTTAAACTTATAACAAATTGTTTTATTATGATTTGATAGTTTATAACTGTTTGCAGAATGAGAGATTCTACCACTTTCATGAGTCATTTGTGAAAAAAGTAAAACAGTATTGCCAATTTAGATAAGAATAGCTTCCCTTATCATTTTTCTTCATTGTTCCTCCTAAAGTTGAAAGGTTACTTGCAAATTGCTCTTTAATCATTTGTGATTACCAAAAGATTCTAAATGTGAAAAGAATTTGGTATTAGAATGCAAATTTTAAACAAAAACCCTTAGTTTTGAAAGTGTCACAAGTGTAACATTTTTTTTCTAAATAATGTCATGTTTTTGACACAGACCTAACAACTCTGATATTCATCATAACCAATTAAAATTTTACATATGCTTTGGCAATACCTTCATTGATATTAACATATATGTTTTTTCACTTTAGCTTGCCCATTTTCCCAGTGAAAAAAACTTTGGGATGTGTCGAATGAAAATATACGGCTCAAATACTAAAAAAAATCCTATAAGAAAAAAATAGATAGATATGTGTGAGAAAAATTGTGTTAAAATGGTGCCCTAAACACTTCCCCCTAAAGCTAAATTAAAAAGATTGACATTTTTCTTAATGCCTGTGTGTAGTATCAATTCTTTTGTCAACTAACAAATTGAAAAAAATTGATGAAAAAAATATTAAAACATTAATTTTGGTCAAGTTCTACATTTTTTTTGCGTGTAGAAGTGCTTGTTCCTTGAACTTGGATGTCTCCTAGTCAAAAAAATAGAAAAAGCTCCATGATAAAACAGGTTTGAAATTTGACACCCAATGTCACACTTTTGCTTCATTTTTTTTGAAGTTGCCCATATCACTACCTAGGTGTAACATTTTCTGCCAATGGATCATTCCTTCAAGCACGTAAACACGTATCTCAACAAGCACGTAAAGCCATTTACCTTCTATTTGCTAAGGCTAGTAATGCTGATCTCCCTATTGATTTAACTCTCAAGCTATTTGATCACACTGTTCTCCCAATATTAACGTACGGATCTGAAATATTTGGATATGAAAACCTAGATATCATTGAGAAAGTTCATAACGAATTTCTTAGAAAATTGCTGAAAGCAAGGAAAAGCACCCCATTATATATGCTGTACGGTGAATTGGGCAGATACCCGATCTCTATTACCATCAAATGTCGAATGATACATTTCTGGAGTAAACTTTTAGCCAGCAGAAATAAAATCTCATTTAATATTTATTCATATCTACTAAATCAGCAGTTAGGCAGGTCAAAATGGTTATCCGAAATTAAATCTATCCTTGATAAGGTCGGACTGTCTCAATTTTGGCTCCAAAATGTATTTGTTCCCCCTAATCTCCATAAACTAGTAAGGCAAATTCTTATTGACCAATACCATCAGGAATGGAATGCACAGTTGAACTCTTCAAATAAGGGTAAAACCTATCAACTTATTAAACAGAATTTGGAATTTGAATCATACCTTAAAATTTTACCTCTTAATGACGCTATTAACCTTTTTAGATTTCGTACAGCAAATCATAAACTCCCAATAGAAACCGGTAGATGGGATGGCACTTTGCTTGAATATCGGAAATGTAATCTATGTCTTCGCGACGAAGTTGGATCCGAAAGACATTATCTCTTTTCATGTGACTATTTCAATGTTTCCAGACGAAAATATTTTCCGGATACCGATTTAAGCGATACCGAGTATAATTACAAGCAATTGATGCAGTCCGTGAATTCGGTGTCCCTTACCAAAACAGCCCGTTTTGTCAAATTAATTATGACGGAATTTAACAAAGTCTAAGCGCCAAATAAATCCAATGGTAAAACTCCTTATAGAGTTAAACCTACATAAAATTTGCAAAGTTGCCATTGCCTTTTGTTTGTGGCTTCTTGCCAGATGACTGTGTGGATCAAGGATCAGACTGCACTTTTCTGCAGTCTGATCTTGATCTACACCGGTCGCCTGACTACTATAGTGGTAAAAGGCGCTTTCAAAGGCCACGTGTATCTTTATGAAAAATTATACTCAATATAGCTTTACGTAATGGTTAGAGCACAAAAAAGAGAATTCTTCGAGAAAATAAAAGCGAAGGCGCTCTGCTCTCGAAGAATTCTCTTTTTGTGCTCTAACCAACTTAGTGATCGACTGGGTTTTTATATAAATCATTTTATAGAGACTGCATTCTCTATAAAGTTTGTCCTAGATATTATGCAAAGACATGCCTTCATTACCGCATGACCCTATAGACACGCCCACATGACATAAGTATATCAAGAAACATGACTTTCATCAAATTTCATTGTTTTGTTTTATTGTAAAGACACGCCCGAAACACGAGAAAACAGCACTATGACGTGGATTTCCTCATGCACAGTACCCTCATGTTATGCGTGTCTCCAAGCCCAAATTTTGCGAAAGAAAAGTGCATAGCTTTGCTTTCTTTACAATGGCGGAAGCCAAACCACATTTTGACCTTTTCTTAGGAAATGACTTAGACGAAATTTTCAAGGATATATCATGTACGCAATTGTTGCAATTGCTCACACAAGAACTTGTAAAAACAGGTAACTGATATGATTTATGATTGCAGTCCTTTTTTTCTTTTTTTCAAATAATGCAAGTTCGTATGTTTATCAATAGATTTCGTTCTTTAGGGTACATGCAAAACACTATTAATTTTAGTATATGTTGATTTTTCAATGTCAACAATTTAGGTATCACAAATGTATCCACTTTTCATTTATAAATGCGTTGTCCTTGGATATATAAGATAATCTAGATATGACATTTGTAAACAATCTACCACCTCAATTGTTGTTGTTCCTCGTTATCAATTGTTATCACATGAGGTCGACATTTTAAGAGATTGAATGATCGGTTAATTTATTGATGATTGTTATTTTACACCGCTTCTGTTTCCTGGCTTTTTCACACCTGTACTGACACAACTTTCTTTCCAAAGCCACTCACTAATTTTCTCACATGCATGAGAGGTGAGATGCAAAAGTTTACCGGAAAGAGAGTTCGGCGCAACCAGGTATCGAACCCGTAACCTCCAGGTTACGAGTCAGATATACTAACCATTATACGTGGCTGGGCTGCTTTTAATATGCTAGAGCCGGGCTTAAGTTTTGGCATCTTGTAAAGAGTGCATGGCAAGCATTTTCGGACTTTCCTTTAAACCTGTACTTGCTAAATACTATCTTTTTTTAGGGTTATTTTTAAAAGAAAAAAAAGGACAAGTTGAACTTTTCTAAAAACTAATCAGTTGGCTCTTGCTATAGATAATCTTTTTTACTTTCGAGATTTTCAAATGTCATTTCTTTGTTGTCAAATTTTTGTCATGATACAGAACGAACAACGTTCAATCAGACCATAAATTTTAATATTGCTGTTTAGCACAATGTTTCAATTCATGATCAGACTACACGTTCTCTGCAGATTGATCGTTAAAGTACGCAAAAGCTACTTGGGTCGTCCATTTGGTTATAAGATTTATTGGGGGTAAAAATATGGAGAAGAAAAATCAGATTTTGTTTTATTACTCAATTCTTCTATTGCAATTTTCCCTTTTTCTGCAATATTTTCTAAAATCAAAGTTTTACCGATAACATACAGGATTACTTGGTAAAGGGTTTAGGTTGTGTTGTAACAAATTTCAAATCGTGCTTTAAATGGTTGGGAGGAGCATGAATTAATTTTATGTAGATGTGGGAGGAGCCAGTAGAATTCATACGTGCGGAACGGCTGTTTTTATTTCAAGCAGACAAAATTTTATGGACTTTTAGAGGTAGAAAATTTCCACAAATACTCCTCTCTGATTGGACAAAAAATTAGGTCGATCACTAATTACCTGAAAACTGACAATCATAAAGGCAAAATTTAATTAACTATTATTCCACTTACCTATTTTTTTTCCCCACACTTGCATAGCCAGTGAAGTGAAAGTATTGCTGTTGTTCATAAGGCGAAGTGATATTCACGTGCATTGTCGTCCCCATGACATTTTTGTTTTTTCATTATCTATCTTGCATGCAAAATTCCTATCGAAGATCGAGTAATATTACCAATACATTTCACAGATAGTAGTGCACAGCTGTCTCTAGCTAATATGAAATAATCTTGAGTACCACGATTTGTCAGTTGATCTCTATGGAAACTTTTACTTTGTCGAAATTTGCTTACTGCATAGAATTCACTTTCTCTTCAATGTAATTCTGTTTTACACTACCCGCAAAAGTCAGGATATAAAGTGATTTGACGCCCAAGGGTAAACTGTGTCCTGCCACGTTTTTCTTTTGGATTATCAATGTCCACGTGCAGTGTTATTTTAACACTTTTTTTTTTATTAGTCTTTGTAGCCTTTGTTCAGGACCGATAAGCTGATTGCGTTCTCGATGAAGAACCCCGTGGCCTAGTACGCTAATGTAGTTCAAATTCTTTCCTCCGTGATCATTATTTGTCATTTGCAACGGTCGCTCCCTTCGTATCTGAATGCCTTCCCCTTTACCCTCTCACTCCTTTCTCTCTTAAAAAGTGTAACAGCTCCCCTTCTAATTCTTAACTTATGTTCCACACTTTTTTATGTCTTTTTGAAATCTCCCCTACCTCTCAAAGTTATGTTTCTCTTTTTTACCCAATTTTTTTTTCTTTCCTCTTATTTCTTAGTAATAATCACACTGTATTGATGTTTCGCCAAACTACTATATATCTTTTTTGTCATACCCCCATGTTTGATGTATCTATCACTGGGTGAATAAATGGTAATGTTGTTGTTGTTGTTGTTGGATCATGCTGTTTTGATAACACGCTTAAGGGTGAGTAACGCGTGCTATGTTCAGTCTGATCAACCGATAAACTGTTGTGATTATGAAGGCACGAAATTTAAGCTAAAAAAGATACCGTTTGATTTCATGACAAGTGAGATCGCGGCGAGAGCATTACAAGAACTGATCCTGTCGATTGAACTGTGCCGTGATACACAGAATGACATTGACTCAATATATGCGAGTTAATATGTGATACTATATTAAAAGAAATGCATTCTGGTGTACCTAGATATGGTGCGACAACTCAGACAAACAAACGAATGAAAAATAGAAAAACATATTGGAATGAAAACCTTTCTCAACTGTGGGGCGCACTGAAGGATAAAGAAAGAGCTTTTTTGCGATACAAAGGTCACAACAGTGTTCGAGCTAAGAAACGCCATGAATATAAATGTGCAAGGGACACTTTTGATAAGTCATTACGTCAGGCTGAACGCGAATATAGACGAACGATGTTACTTGACATTGAAAGCACGGCTACAAACAACCCGAACGAATTTTGGAGTAAAATTAATAGACTTGGTCCGCGGAAATCAACAAAAATTCCAGTTGAGGTCGTAGGTGAAGATGGACATGTTTATCGCGATGAACAGCACGTATACAATAGTTGGAAACAGGAGTTCTCGAATTTGTACAATCGGGTCGATTCTGAAAACTTTGATAACGATCATTACACGACGGCGAGGTCACATAAACAGTTATTAGAAAACAACATGTCAGACCCACTGTATATCTGTAACGATAGTTTAAATAGAAATATCACTATAGAGGTAATAACGAGTGTTATCATGTCGGCAAAGAGTAACTCTGCTCCAGGAATCGACAATATCCCATATGCTGTGCTGAAATTTCCGCCTGTCATTGCCGCTCTTCATAGTTTATTTCAGTTAATTTTTGACATTAGTGTTATTCCATCTATATGGAGGAAATCTATTATATTTCTAATACTAAAGGACCCCAGCTCTGATCGTCGAGTACCGTTAAATTATCGTGGGATCAGTCTTTTACCATGTATCAGTAAACTTTATACCTCGTTTCTTAATCGCCGATTAACCAAGTATCTAGAACAGAGCAACCTGTTAGCAGACGAACAGAACGGATTCAGATCAGATAGGTCGTGTGAAGACCATATATTTACTTTAAATGGAATCATAAGAAACAATGATCATGTTTATGCATCATGTATAGACCTTAAAAAGGCGTTCGACTTTATCGATCGAGAACTGCTCCTTTACAAGTTGATTAAAATCGGTGTAGACGGAAAACTATATAACTCTCTTAAGTGTATATATGCTAGTTCGGAATCCTGTATTCGCATAAATGATAGGCTCACTGACTGGTTTCCCTGTGAATTAGGAACAAAACAAGGCGACAGCATTTCTCCGACAATGTATTCTATTTTCGTGAACGACCTTGTTGCAGAAATAAACAATCTCGACCCTGGAATTAAAGTGGGTGATAGAAATATTTCGATGTTACTTTACGCAGATGACATTGTTTTTATTGCAAACTCTGAAAATGATCTGCAATGTATGTTAAACACACTTTCAACATGGTGCAGAAAATGGCGCGTTCTCATCAACACATCAAAATCGAAATGTATGCATTTCCGCCCAAAGAAACATAGAAGAACAGAGCATCAATTTACGTTTGGCCAGAGTAATTTGGACACTGTTGATAGCTATAAATACCTGGGAGTAATTTTTCATGAACACTTGGACTATTCTATACATTGTGATGCTATATCAAAGGGCGCAGGTAGGGCAATAGGAGGAATTATTTCAAAACTTTACAAAACAAGAGATGATTGGTTTCAAATCCTATGAAAAACTTTACTTTAGCTGTGTAACGCCCATTCTAGAATATGGTGCATCCACATGGGGATTTCGAAGTTTTAAATCTTTAGATAACATACAAAACCGAAGTATTAGATTTTTCTTGGGAGTTCATAGATTCGCGCCGATAGCAGCGTTACAAGGCGATACAGGATGGTTACCATGTGTTTATAGACAGTGGATCTCCATAGTACGTTATTGGAACAGGCTTATACTCCTTGATGAAAACAGACTCACTAAAACAGTTTTCAACTATGATTATGATCAATGCCAAAATAAAAACAATTGGTTTAGTGATATCAAAAACATGCTGGGAACAATTGGCTTCTCAAACTATTTTTATAATCGCCAAACTATTGATCTGACCCATGCCACAAGGAATATTAAGGAACATTTTACATCCCAATGGAGGAACAGTATCGCCCAAACACCAAAGTTGAGAACTTACAAGTCGTTCAAAAATGCTCATACCACTGACCAATACGTTTTACTCAATCTGCAGAAAAATGAGCGCTCCATGCTGGCCCAACTTAGGTGTGGAATTTTACCGCTACGTATTGAGACAGGCCGTTATACAGGTGAACCGGCAAACAGTCGACTCTGTATATTTTGTGACAGTTCAGAAATAGAAAACGAGTGCCATTTTGTGACTTCGTGTAGTCTTTATAACGCTTTAAGATCAAACATTTTTGGAGAACTTTTGAACACAGAGCCTGTAGTACAGTTATTACCAAATGAAAAACTTACTTATTTAATGTTGAATAATGTGCGCAAACTAGCAAAGTTTATTGTAAAAGCCTATGCCCTCAGGCGGAAAACTATCTATTCTGAACCTTGACTCTTTGAATTTTGTGTACTTTACTATATAACTACATTTTTGATTGATCTATTCATTTATATATATCCCATCTATCTCTCTATCACTACATCCACATACCAGTTCTTACACTCATTTATACGTTCGTCTATTCATTCATCCTTCCATCCTCCATCCATTTGTCAGTTCTTCCTTCCCTCCATCCATCCAACCATCCTTCCATCTATCCTTCCACCCATCCATCTATCTTTCCATTTATCAGACTGTCTAGATCTTTGATATCCGCCATTACTCATGAAATGTAAAAGTTGTATATATATACTGTAATTGTTTTCAAAAGTGACATATAGGCCCATGGGGCCGGGTGTTTTTTGATTTCATTATTTATTTGTAAAACTGAATTTCGTATACACATGTCACTATAATAAAATATTTACTTACTTACTTACTTATAAGAAAACAGGAAACATGGATTTGCTGAAGAACATAGCACTACGTGAACGTACATGTACAGGTAATATAAAATCTCAAATTCTACGAAGAGAAGCGAAATATATGAATATACATTGTAAATACAACAGCATTTATCTTCTCTCATCCTGCTTGCTTTGAGCAGTTTTTCTTTTCCCGAAATGTTTTCTAAAGTCATCACTGCAATTGCTAAATTCTCAAGCATGACTAGATTCACTTAAAAAAACAACTAATTTTAGACTCTTTCATATTGGAATGAAAAATAGTTCGTTATCGGCAGTTTCTCCTTTTCCTAAAATGTTTTCAAAAGTCAGCAGCTGAAGACTGGAGAAGTTTTAATTACGACCAGTTTCCCTTATCAAACAACTAATTTCAGACTCTTACATATTGAAATAATCTGCATACAACACATCAAAATATTGAAATAATCTGCATACAACACATCAAAATAGCATATAAAACATTGTTGGAAAATGAAAAAAAATATTTGTACTACTGAATTAGCTCTGGCCTTTTTACCTATGGCCTTATTACCTATGGCCTTTTTACCATTTTACTTCTGGCCTTTTTACCTATGGCCTTTTTACCGATGGCTGTTTTGCCTCTGGCTTTTTTACCGCACACCTCTTTCTTTGGGTATTGGAAACTAGATCTAGGGTTTGTATGGTACAGGGTGAAGTCAGTATCTGGCTACCCCTAGTCATGGTCATAAATGTTAATCCATCACCGGCCAGTTGAAACAATACAGGAAATCTATATCTATAGTATCTATATCCTTTATTGCATTAAAACAGACATGTTTTATAGCAATTACAAATATGAATGATAGAAGCATTTCTTATATAAAAGTGATTTACACGCTTAACTGAAGAGCACATGATGTTATTTGACAAGAAATATAACGATGATTAACCCTTATCCTGCTAAATAACTAAGTACTCGAAATATTGTTATTTCAAAGATGAGAAACAACATTTCCTTATCGGCTAGGGGAGGTCCAAGATCAGACCGCACGTTTATTGCTGTCTGGTCTTGATCCTCACCGGCCGGAAAAGGTTCTTTAGTCGTGCTTTTTAAAGGGTTAATTTCTAAACATGTTACCATGATAGATAAATTTTGACAAATTATATAATATTTTTGGCGATTTAACAGACAAGAGATTAGTGAATTTCTGTATTGTTGGCCAAGTATAATAATATTTTTTAGGTAACTTTGCTCTGAGTTCTGAATACTTTGTACGTGTCAATAAAAAGTGATATTCATTTTCAATATTTCTCGAGTTACAATTTTTACAAATTCTTTCCCTTATCTCTATATTTCTTTGGCGTCCTTATTCAATTTCCAGATCATGAGAGGATACTCGGAATTGTGTAAGTGAAGTTCTAAATCTTTTACCTTTAATGATGTCTAGGTAGCTCTCAAAATTAAATGAATGTTTAAATAAACTATAAAAACGCAGACGAGGAGAGTTATTGATTGATGAGTACCAGGTTTGTTGATATATGTCTAGTATACGTTGTTTAATCCTGTTTTAATCTATGGTTATATTAAGTTGATTTTCCCATATGTTTGACATACCGATTTGATCTAAGATCGTTTTGATATTGTACGCCCAATTATTTCCATTGTATGTATAACCGTTTTCTGCATCTGTTTTTAAAATGTAATATGTTTTGAATAGAATTGAATCTTCTCCAGATGACAATATCTTAATCCAATATTTAATCATTATTAATTTTCTATGAATTTTCATGGGTACACGACCGAGTTCGCCGTAGATCGCATTTAAGTTATTAGATGGTTTTACGGAAAGAATTCGTCTGCAAAATTTTGAAAAGATTGTTTCCACATCAGGACTAGGATGATTACCCCAAATGGTTACATAACATTTGCATATCTCACCCCTTTACACTGTAAAGTTTGTTTGTGACAGTAAACCCATGTTACAGCTTTTATCCCATACACTACTTCTCTTCGACGGGGTACGGACAAAACCCCCCTAGGACAAACCCCCCCCTAGGACAAAAACCCCATGGACAAAACCCCCATACTCTTCGACATTTCACTCTTACAAATGATTTGACAACTTGCAATCATTTTGAACAAATTTTGAATTGTATCTTTACACTTCTGATTTGTGGATATTTCCCTGTTCCTCTCCATATTATGTCTTCTAGACAGGCTACTGAGAGAAATCCGTTATTTTTACGACCATTGTGAAGATAGAAAAAACTTTCGGAAACATTGTAGGTAAAAGAGAAAATGCTGCTGACCAGCATTTTCTCCTTTTACTACAATGTTTTTTACCCCGTCAAAAGCAAGTCCAAACATGCAAGTTAAATTTGATTTGTTGACTCAAATTGCTTTCAATTCGGTTGAGTCAATAAATTTGATGTGAGGTAACAATTTAACCTTTTCCAAGACGGCAAATTTTGGACCAGACCAAATTCAAAGCATTTTGCAGATGACAAATTAACAGTTGCTTAAAACAAGATGATTTTTCTATATGATAGGGTAGAAAACATTGTGGGAAAAGGAGAAAATGCTGGTTACCAGCATTTTCTTCTTTTCCCACAATGTTTTCAAAAGGCTTCTATTCCTTTCCTGTAAAAACCAGGGATTGTTTGGGAATGGGTTAAACATGTATTTTATATCTCTTGAGAAAAAAGTTCATACAACTCGTACTAATCTCTTCGGATACTGCTTCCTGTGAACATAACCAGACCTCGTGCCCAAAAAGGATATAATGCTAGTAACCAGCATATTCTCCTTTTAACCCATTACCACACAATTCCTACTTTTGACGCCCATGAGGAAGAAGCATTTAGAAAACATTGTGGGAAAAGGAGAAAATGCTGGGAACCAGCATTTTCTCCTTTTTCCCACAATGTTTTCTACCCTTCACAAAACAAATTTCAAATTTTCAGTCACTTTTATTTTGTTGTCTGCAAATGTTTTCAATTTGGAATAGTCTAAAATTTTCTTGTGTGGTAAAGAGTTAACACTGCTTTACTCTGCTGGAAACAAATTAAAATTTTAGAAATACATAACTTTATACATAACTTTATTTTGTCGTCTGCAAGCGATTTCAGTTTGGACCTGTTTAATACTTTGTCGTATGGTAAAGAGTTAACAATAGAAAATATTGTGGAAAAAGGATCAATTGATAGTTACCCAGAATATGAAATAATGTTGAGAATTGTCTTAATAATCTAGGAAAATATTCTTTTATCAAATTTCGCGCTTGTTAACAGCATTTCAAACTATTCTTATTCTCATGAAAATCGCGATTTATTGTGTAACCCTTCACCAGTGAGAGAACAAATTTACCCAAATTTGTACCTCTCAATGTTTACAGAATTCTATAAAAGGTACAAATATAGGATTTATCAACAAATATTTAGAACTAACATGTCACGATTATCAATCGTAAAAGTCAAGAAAAAGGTTATTTGACATGAAACTAAAGTGTCGGAGAAATATCTTTGAAAGTGTCGGGGAACTGTCTAGTCGTGGTCTAGTCTTGAAACCGTCCTTTTTATTATTATTATAAATTCCGCCCGTTAATCTACTGAAAATGCTTCACGTGAAACAAAGCTAATGCCATACACTTAATTTTATCGTGTATAGAATAATATTTCTGTAAGCGACGTTCGCCCCGTAGCCTAATAGGCGTGATACTCAACACGCTGTGCAAAAGTCCGGCACATCATCGTCATTTTCGCCATTAGTCGGCGAAATAGTATTTTATCCTCATCATCAGAAACTTATTAAGTTTCATTGAAAATTTGGTGGTACATGTACGGCCCAGAATCGTGTATTTCTTCGTCTTAAATATCGCTCATTTCACTATTAAGGTCCATATTGAAACAAACGCTCCTATGACGTCACAGATCAAGGTGCGCTACAATAAGTAAGGGAGGTAAGCGATGCAAGAAAATCTAATAAGCAGAAATTTGAATTGAAAAAAAGTACTTTTACTATTTTTTTTTCTTCAAATTACAACATTACCAGGTTACCATTTGATAGATGAAGATTTGAAAATTAATCATATCAGAAACTTGTTGATTTGCCCTTTAAATACTGCTTAGAGTCTGTAGACTTGAAATATATGTCTGTGGATATAAAAGTATTTATTTTAATGACCATAACATCAAGAAAGGGTAACCTATAGTAGCAGGCCCTTTTTGCGAAACAAGTCGTCTGAGCTCTTTATTGAATACGTTATTTAAACCTTATGTGCAAAGGTAAAAAGCTACCTACGTGATAACATTGATTTCCTTAACTTCATTCCTGAAAATGTTCCAGCGCAGACTAAACTCGTTTCCTTTGACATAGTAAGTCTTTATACTAACATTCCAAACAGTCTTGGACTAAAGTCTATTTCCTTTTGGCTGGATAAGCATCCACAATTGTCATATCAGTAATAAATGACGTTTTCAAAGTGACGACCGATTATGATCTTTCCTTGCCGAACATGCAGGATAAAATTGTCAATCACTTTAGCGTACCTATCAATATCAATCTTCTTGATTTCACTTTAAGTGTTCTTTAACAACATCTTATCTGTGCTGTGTGGTTGGGATTGTCGACTTTTGACTTCAAATAACACCACACAAAGAAGTAGCACTGATCGAGGTCAGGATGAAGTCATACACATACGCCAAAAAATTCATTCATGCTGAATGGTGGCAAGGCAAACACATCTAAATCTTTGACAGACTTTTTATATGGTATGTCCGATGATAGGATAATATCAAAACGATATTCCGAAGGTCACAGATTGCTGAACAGTGTGACCTGCACACAGTCCCAACCTCAAGCTGCGGACCTTCTTCCTTTGCATTACTTTGAGGTCGAAGGCTTACGATCCCTACCTAGACAACACCGACATGTTGTTTATATTTTTTAAGTAAACTCAGTATCATTGATATTTGAATGTGTCCTAAAGTGATTGATAAATTTATCGTGTTTGGGGAAAAAAAAAAGAACATAAAAGGCCGTAAAACTCAAAACGTCATTAATTACTATAATGACGCCAAGGACAAAAAGGGACTTTTGATTTGAAATCATATAGGTTTATTTCTACCTCTTTATCTAATTTTTAAAGCCATATTATAGATATACAAAGTGTTACCTTCATTTCCGGACACCCTGTAGTATAACTTTTGACCAAATAACAAAATTCAAAGCGACGAAAATTATGCGGCTCAGTGTATCTATTTAAAAAATGTTTTTATAGAAAACATTGTTGAAAAAGGAGAAAATAAAGGTTTCTCCATGTATTACAGTTTTTGAAAGACTTCTTTTCTCGGGATCGTTAAAAGCTAGGGTTGTATCGTAAAGGTTATACAGTTTTATAATTCAGTTTATAGCCTAAAGGGATTTAAACGTAAATCAAAACCCTTTCAGTGTTACAGGCTAAAACAGGGAAGTCGGCAGACAGCATAGATCAAGGTAAGGCTGCATAGAACGTTCAGTCTGATCTTGGACCTGTGCCATGCCAATCATTTTTTCAAAATCTTTTTTAGGCGTTTACAATGAATTCCAGTAGGTGGTATCGTCAGCCGACGACAACAGTCTACTTGTCACCTAAAGAGTCAGGTGATATGAAATTCCAAACAGATAGGACTATCAAAAAAGAAACAAACAGTAAGTCAAGTTATTAATAATATTTTGCATGTGCAACTAGTTGGGAGATCTGTTTCATATTTTACAGGTGCATCCAACTGGTATATGCTCTAAAACAGCATGATATTCATAAAAAAGACTCTCTGTTTTACATTTCCGTCTGACAACCGGAAATGAGTGTAGTATTGGTGAACAATTTCCGGTAAATTGTAAGCAATGGCTGCCGTCCTCCCCACATCTTTTTCCTGTGCTTTGAATGCACTGATCACATGAGCATTTGACAATATTGATGATTTCCGGTATCCGATTCGCATCGAAATCTACTTCAACATGATTTGGACAAGACGATCGGTAATTGTTGCTGTATCTATCTTCTTCTGAAATGCCATCGTCAAGAACTCCCACATTTTCATTTTTTCTAAACGGACACGATATTGTATCGCTTAGTTTTGTAACGAAACTACTGCGTGACTTTAAATTGCCATTGATTCCTTTTCTCATTTCTTTGAACATGTCGGAAATATATCTCCCGTACAAAAGTTTCAATGCCTGCGCCTGCAAGTCAATGCTGTTGTTCGGGGTCATGCACGATTTAGTTTCCATGACGTCAGACAAAGATGAACGGCCAAGGACATTGCATTTTATGTACACCACCGAAATTGACAGCTGTAAAAAAAATAAAGATAAACGAGAAATAACAAATTTATACCATAATGTGTATACTGTACTCTAACTCTTTACCAAAATGACCAAATTTTAGGCTGGTACAAACTGTAAGCATAAGCAGACGACAAATTGAATACTGCTTAAATGGCCAGAATTGTCTCTGATACGAAAGAAAACATTACTGTCATATATCGTTGGTTTATTTTAAAACCCTCGTAACTACAGCTTAAAACAATGTGTAGTTACGAGGTTTTTAAAGTAAACCTACGATATTAGTGTAAATAGGCCCACTAGTAGCTCGAGTAACCTCGCTTTCTACCAGTAAAGTACATGACTTTGTATTACTCATGAGCAGATGATCAGAAGCAGCAAACTAATTTTCTTGCGAAATATGCTTGTAAGTAAATGGAAATTAGGATTTGATATAATATTTATGATCACTAACTATAACTTATGGTTTCTCGTTAAAAAAATATAATAAAAAATAATTATAAAGAAAATGAAATACGAAATATGGAATTGGCTGTAGAAAAAAAAAACCTAAGCGCCAGATGCTGTAAGAATTTGAGAGTGTTAAAAAAGGCTGTACTTGCCAGCAAAAATACTCGAATATAACAAGAAAGCAACATTCTCAACTGTGGCAAGTTTCTGGTACGATTTGAGACTTTGTGAACAGGAATAATGGTATAAATTTATAATGAAGAGCTTTTTATAGGGCTGGTTGACGAATGTGGTTTCTTTATCAAGATCAAAGCAATTATTAAGTTATTAAATCTAAGTGTGTCAAAAATATGAAAAGCAGGCCATTAGTAGTTATTCTTTACTCGTTACCTTGAAAAAGAAAATAGAGAACTTTTTAGAAATATCAATGTCGAAATGCTTTCAACGTTTTTAGCTCACTTGAGCACAACGTGCTCGAAGGCACTCTCTTGCACTCCGGACCATTACATTCACCTCTGTGGTGGTCTCAGAAAGTAGTCCGTCATTACGTCATATTTTTGTCACATGACCATAACTCAAAATGGCTACACAAACGCCGGTGAAAGAAAGACCAATATCGATTGTTTCGTGTGCTGTTCAAACAGCATGGGACCAATCAGACTTAGTGATAGGAAATGAACAAAAGAGGGATTTTCTGAAAAGCCTAAATATCTTTAAAGGACGATAACTTGATTTTTAAGCGTACAAAGTTAGATCCAGCGGTGTGTCATATCAGTTGTCATCATTCATGGGCACAGCAATTTTTTTTAAAAAAATCGGCGTAAGATTCTGAAAAGTGAAGAGGCTCGAAAAAAATAGTTCCATTTTATACAGGTAAATTCATCAGTTTGAACGCACCTATAATGTATCCAGAAGCATATTTCCATTGTCTAACTTACAATTTTACATATGAAACGGCTAAACAGTAACAAAACATCTTTTCCTCGGTTTGACAAGATTCTTGTCATTTAGCCCATCGCAGAGATGTATGTGTGAGGTAATGAACGACAACTCTGCTCGGAGATTGGCTCGAAGGGAGCATATAGGATCACCCGGTGTCCGTCGTGCGTCGTCAACAATTCTTTAAACATCAACTCCTCCTAAAATGCTGGGCTAATTGAGACCAAACTTGAATGTTCCTTGGGAGGTCCTCTTAAAAAATTAAGATTGTTCACAGAATTTGATGCCGTCAAAAACTCTGGTTGCCATGGCAACCAAATGGAATTTTCTAAGAAATTCTTTAAAAATCTTCTTCTCTGAAACCGCCTGCTGGATTTTGAAATAATTTCACAGATATATTTATTGGGTGACCCTTTTCAAAAAATGTTCGCGAAATTTTGATCCGTCAAGAAACATGGCTCTGATGAATGGGGGCTACTTGCAATATACAGAAATGAAAAAAAATTCTTAAAAATTCTTCTTCTCTGAAATGGCTAGTCAGATTTAAAAATAATTACACAGGGATGTTCTTTGGGTGACCCTTTTCAAAATTTGTTCGCAAAATTTTGATCCGTCCAGAAACATGGCTCTGGTAAATGGGGTCTACTTGCACTGTGCGGACATGAAGAAATTTTTGACAATTCTTCTTCTCTGAAATGGCTGATCAGATTGTGAAATAATTTCACAGAAATGTTCTTTGAATGACCCTTTTCAAAATGTGTTCGTTAAATTTTGATTCGTCAAGAAACATGGCTCTGGTCAACGGGGGCTACTTGCACTTAACGGAAATTAAGAAACTGTTAAAAATTCTTCTTTTCTGAAACCTCTGGTCAGATTTTGAAATAACTTTTACAGGTGACCTTTTTGCTTGGCAAAATAATGATTTGTTTCCAGTATTTCAATACCTCAAAACAACTGGCTATGGTCCTCTCACGAATTCAGGTGAGCGATCCAGGGCCATCTTGGCCCTCTTCCTTTTTTTTTCTATATATGCTTGTAAGATTTTTTTTAATCTGGTAAAATATGGATTCATTCAAATTCGATACAAGTGACTCTGTAAAAATGCTTGGCAACGTGAGGGACTGCCTCTGCCGAAGACGGTAGAGATATGGTCTGCAAGAAAAACAAAACATGTTTACTGGTGATTAAAAGTAAATCATAAAACGACCTATCGTGATTCAAATGGCTTTTGGGAATGCACAGATCAAGATCAGACTGCACAGGAAGTACAGTCTGGTCTTTGATCTACACTATTCGATACAGTGAGATTTCCTTCCTCCACGCAAAGAATTTGGAAATTGTAGTGTTTTGGGTTTTTTTTTCCCGTTCGGTTGGATTGTATTTGTTCAACCATCCCATTACTATGACAAAGCAAAGAATGGCCTTTGAAAGCATCGCGAGAAAAGTAGGAAATGCTGGTAACTACACTATTTTCTATTCTCCCCCCCTCCCTCACCCACACACACTTGAAAGACCATTTCATAGTATGATGTACGTTTCTTTTTTTGATTGTCTGCAAAAGGTTTCATAGGGTGTAAAGAAAAAAATGTGTGAATAAGAGTTAATAAAAAAACCAAACGTTTCAAACATCTGAACTTATGTGACTCAAATGACGGATTTGTCTTAAAAATGGTAGAAAATGTGAAAAAGGTGAAAACCCTACATTTCGGTACTTCATCGTTTTCTAACACTGTTTTCATAGCCCAAGTCTTCAGGATCGATTAAAGAAGGAATTATTTGGAAAAAGGGTAGATATTTTCATAAAAAGGGAAATGAAAACAGTAATATCTTCCGTTTGCAGAAATTACTTAATTCTTTTGACACAAGAATTGATCTAAAAAGGGGAAAAAACGTTTAATTATCATATTTTGCAGGGTCTTTTTTGCTTTCATCATTACTGATTTTTTTTTTACGCAGTATTTTTTCTCTCTTTTTCCGCTGTATTTTCCGATCTTTTATACATGAATTCTTTTTTTTTTACCACGTTTCGCTTGTTTTGTACATAAGTGATTTAAATTTGGGGGAGGTCTAAAATTTTGTTATATAGTAAAGAGTTGCGACAAAAACTCTGTTGCGGATAAACAGTAATATTAATTCAACCCCTTAGGTTGCTAATTGCAGGACTCACTAACCTTTTGCGGACAGTGTAGATCAAGATCAGATTCCACAGAACATTCAGTCTGATCTTGGACCTACACTGTCCGATGTGGAAATATTGTTCCGCAGAAAGTAACTCTGAAATAGCAATGATTGGACTTTTTCTAACGAATCTCAAATTTTATTTTAGTTCTTTAGTAGGATAAGGATTAATAAGAAGTTGAAAAAAAAAAACAATGTAGATCTATTTGAGCCAGGCCCTGGCAAAACATGGTGTAATACATCTCCGTGTCCTTGCCAAGAAATACATCTCCGTGTCCATGCCAAGCAATACATCTCCGTGTCCATGCCAAGCAATACATCTCCGTGTCCATGCCAAGCAATACATCTCCGTGTCCTTGCCAAGCAATACATCTCCGTGTCCTTGCCAAGCAATACATCTCCGTGTCCATGCCAAGCAATACATCTCCGTGTCCTTGCCAAGCAATACATCTCCGTGTCCTTGCCAAGCAATACATCTCCGTATCCATGCCATGCAATACATCACATACTTATGGACCCATAAGACCCATAATCGCCACTTTTTTTAACAGACCACTTGATCATGAGGTAGCCTAGTCCTTGGACAAACAGAAAACTGACAGATAGCGAAAAGTTTCGGGTTAGCTCAGCCTGAGCGAGCTACGCGGGCTGACCCTGATCGAAACTGTTTACAGATGCATTAAGTCCCCTTTTACAAATACATGGATATGTTTTCTTCATACATGTACTTTTTTTTTGCTATTAGAACTACTAACCTACGCTTCCTGCAATCACTGTTATTTTGTAATACTGTCCATAATAATCGCTTTCCTTAATAAGTTACCGTTCAGAGAAAACTTAAACTTATTTGACTCTTAAACATATCTCATAATGTGGGATAAATAACTGTTTAACCCTTCACCTAACCATCCCTTATTCTTTTACGATCCCTGAGATAGAAGGCTTTTGAAAACGTTGCGGAAAAAGGAGAAAATGCTTGCAACCAGATTTTCTCCTTTTTTCACAATGTTTACTACCCTGTTGGAAAAAAGTATCAATTTTTGTCGTCTGCAAGTGCTTTCAATTTGAACCAGTCTAAAATTTTGTGGTTTGGTAAAGAGTTAATTATTTTATTTCAGAGTAACTCATTTTCAAATTTGAACGTCTGATTTGAAAATGTTTTCTACCTTCCTTGATACTAATTTTCTGTTTTTGAATCATATTGAAGTTGTCGTCTGCAAGCGCTTTCAGTTTGTACAACTCAGAAATTTCGTCTTCTGGTAAGGAGTATAAGGCGTCGAATGAAGCTGTGCAAAAAAAAAACCACCCACTTAACGGAAAGAAATAAAGTGACAAATGTAAGAAATTCCCAGCTTTTCAAAATGGTACGGAAACAAGTGAAACAGGGAAAAAAGGCTTTTGATACCAGGAAATACTACTCTCAGCATGCGAGTGCACACGTTTGGGTGTCGCTCTGACAAAATGATTTAAAACTGTAGATTTTAATGAAAAAAAAAAAAATGGAATGAGACGACAAATTACATGTAATTGAGGCCAAATGATGATTTCTGACTATTACAGGGTTGGCAATATTGTGGGAAAAGGAGAAAAGGCTGGTTGCAAGCAATTTCTTCATTTCCAACAATTATTTTTAGGCATTTAACCCGTATCCTGGTAAATATGTAAAATAAATCTTTTAACCCCGATAGTCAAAACTTAAAACCCAAATTTGGCTATTTTAACCCGATAGTCAAAACTTAAAACCCAAATTTGGCTATTTTATTTAACCCGATAGTCCAAACCTAAAACCCAAATTTGAATATTTTAACCCGATAGTCAAAACTTAAAACCCAAATTTGGCTATTTTATTTAACCCGATAGTCCAAACCTAAAACCCAAATTTGAATATTAAAACCCGATAGTCAAAACTTAAAACCCAAATTTGGCTATTTTAACCCGATAGTCTAAACCTAAAACCCAAATTTGGCTATTTGAACCCGATAGTCAAAACTTAAAACCCAAATTTGGCTATTTTAAACGTAATTGTTTTTTTGGGAGAAAGAGGGGGTGGAGATATTTCCTTATCGGACAGTGTAATCAAAGATCAGACGTGTTGTGAAAGCTGATCTTGATCTATGCTGTCCACAAAAGGTAAGTAAGTGACGTTAAACAGCCTCAGGGCCAAGGACAAATCAAACCTTACGGTCACGTATTATTTGCAATCTTTGTAAGTCTTTTAGAATTTTGACATGTCCACTTGCTATGTTATGTGCGATAGGGTGAAACGGGATAGGAACGTAAATTGGTACAGGCAGGTAAAATAAAATTCGTCCATGTCGGAATTTATTTACAAGTTTTCCTACCAATCTCAGGTAGCATACCGGAATCAAGACTAGGGGGTCAGTGTTTCGATTCCCCGCCAGGCTAATCTCTTTCCGAGGTTTGATGATAGTCATTAGGACAGGATTTATTTCTCTCTCACCACCGACCAATATTTCGACGATAGTCCTTTATATCGAAAATCAACCACTGGCTTGGAAAAAAAATAATTTGCGGAGCGCTGATAAAGAAATTCCAGGAAGGCATGATAGATGCACAGGCCACCGCGATATAACTGAAATAATGTTGAAAACGGCGTTAAATATCATACAATCAACATCAATACGATCAATCATTGTCAACTTTTTCAACACTCCAGAAACTATGATTTGTTTGTATGTTTGTTTGTTTGAATGATATTTCAATCTTTTTTTTTTTTAGACTTATCTTAGTAAGATGGTGTCGAACAGTGCATAAATCAAAGCTGTCCTAGCGTTTCTTTTACTAATACATAGAGGATATTTGTCTTTTTCGGTGAAAGATCGGTAATATTTTCACGAGTGGCGCAGCATTACAATATTACGTCAAGCGCGAGAAATGTAAGGTATATGATGTCATATTTCCCATCTGGTTGTTAGGCACGCGCAATTTACCTAGGCAACAATCGGTATTTTCACTGGTTATACCAGTGTGAGATCGAAAAATATTTTCACTGCTATTTCTCGATATCCTACCGGAAAGTATGAAATAATTCCCTATATTCTTTCGAAGCTACTGCCTATACTCTCCCACATAGCCAACGCAGAAACAATGATCAGCGTCAATGGTGCGATAGAAGCCAAATAGCTGTCGAAATTGACGTAAAACATCAATTTACTCATTATACCAAACGACCGTATTATAGGTTTGTCCAAATCGAAAGCATTTGCAGACGACAAATCAAAATGACTGAAAATTTGAAATTTGTTTTGTGGAGGGAAGAAAGCATTGTGGGAAAAGGAGAAAATGCTAGTTACTAGCATTTTCTCATTTTCCCACAATGTTTTTAAAGGCTTCTATCGCAGAGTCGTCAGAAGTAGGGTTTGTGTGACGTCACTCGTAATGGGTTAAACAGAAAAGTTCACTTTGTTATAGCTTCCTATTGTCAAGGCTGACAATTCACTACGTTACTCTACACTTGGCGGATCGAGCTTGATTTTTACATTCACTTTAACCTTTTCCATGGATGCAGCCAGCTCAAACTGCAACGAATGAAATCGCTCGTAGCATTTCATCTTTGATAGAAATAGAACAAGGTCGCTACCTTTCGAATAGAAGGTAAACATAAAAAACCCAAGTGGATGTCTGCTTATCGCTTCATGTGTATTCGTACGCGGTTTGTAAAACGATATTTCATTGGCTTTTAGAAATATTATGTAAACGGGGGGGGGGGGGGGGGTAATAACCAGCATCCAATAGAGGGCGCATAGCAGGAATCTCGAAATCGGGCTCAGTCAGCCAAGGTAAGATCTACGTAGAAATCGTAACCTTGGCTCGCGAAGATGAGCTTCCTAGTGTCAGGGCTGGCGTAGTGGTCAACAGTTTTCTGTGTGCTTCTACATTGAATTGGTGGGCGGTTGTTTTTGTGAACCAGAATTACGTCTTTTAAAAAGTCGTCTAATTGCATACATCAGGGCTTGACCTTTGGGTTTTGCTGGGTTTCGCTTATTGGTATGGTTTCGTAGCTCCTTTCGCAAGAACGGTATTGCGTAAACCAGCAAGATGACGGGAAATCGATTTTTTTTCCGGATCTCAAAGTTCAACGCCTTAATTCTTTACGAAACGACAAAAATTTGGACTTACCCGAATTGAGAGCATCTGCAGGCGACGAATTTAATGTAGATCAAATGATAATTTCTGTCTGTTAGGGTAGAAAATATTGTGGGAAAAGAAGAAAATGGTGGTACCAGCCTTTTCAGAAGCTTTTTCTTTCAGGGTCGTTAAAACGAGGGATTACTTTTGGTAAAGGACTAATCACTGAACCAGGCGGAAACTTTCGAAATGAAAATAGAGGTAATTGCTTAAAAAAAGATTACTAAATAGTTATCGAAATAACTTAAACGAAATGCATTTTCAGATAAACTAAAGGTTCGATCGGATACTCCGTTTCGTTGTACCAAAAAGCCTATATAACTTTGTAGGGGGAAATTTCTAACTAGGTCTAACTACTATTTCACAGAAAGTAGTGTGTCAAAATCTTAAAATACGAAATAACTATAAAAGTAATTGTGATAGAAAATATTATGCCATACATAACCAATTAACCTAAAATAAAATTGGGTAGACAGATCACCCGGATATTGCATTTCGTGATAACAAGAAACGTGTTGGAACCCTTTGCAGCCAAGTTTGATTTTTAAAGACCTTTAGAACGAGGTCTTTTGAAAAATAAAAGTAGGAAAGAGAGAAAAACTGGTAACCAGCATTGGATTTCTTTTTTATTTGCTGTAACAAATGCCATCATTGATTTGTCGTCTGGAAATGATTTCAATTTAAACAAGTTAAAATTTGTGTCTTTTGGTAAAGAGAAAATGTTTAAGGGAAATTACTAACTACCATCTGAGAGCAATGACTGGGTCAAAAACCAGGAGTAAGAAGTATTTATTACAAAAATCATTGTAACATTTTATAAATTAATGAACTTTAAATAAGAAACGAACTTTCGACCCGGATATTGAATTACGTTGTTGTGTCCCCGTAGGAGAGGAAGTACTTCATTTTCATTCGCCTTGGGTAAATGCCTATCTATTTCTGGGCAACAACTGTTTGTCATTTTTGTGTCATTGTCGAAATATTTCAAAGAAAAGTTGACACATCAACACGCACATAACAGAAAATAAATCTTTATAGAATGAAATATTCCTGTGCTTTTCTACAAGCCTGTCTACACTAGCAAACATTCATTTGAATATATACCAGCAAACTTTTGTTGGGTGAAGATTGGTCTTGTTTTTCTGTAAGACGTTTACACTACAATAAACAATAGCAAACACTGTTTGGTAATTTTTGAAGATCATGTAATGCATCAACCACGCGATAAATGATAGCTTCTGACTGGTCAATATACTTAGAGAGCACCAAACATCGCCAAACAGAGCAAACAAAAAAATGAAGATGTCCAAACATCACGAAGCACTGTTTGACGATATATGCTTAATATTGCTGACTGGCCCAAACTAGAAAACTTTGTAAATTTCAGCATTTTTTGTGGTGTTTGCAAACAAATGTTTGCTAGTGAAGATCTGCTTTCAAGTGCTTCCAATGTGAACTGCTTTAAAATTTAACGTCACATCGAGTCAGCATTTCTAAACCCTTCATTGCTATATTATACCACTTTCCTGGAAATTAAAACTAAATATTGGTTTTATTAATGAGACTTTACAGCGGCAGCTCACGTGTTCATGCATGTCCTGGGTTTCACCAGGCTAGGGTTCACTTCTATGTGTCTTGCCCAAGAACACTCATAAGAAAAAGCCACTAGCCTGAACCAAGGACCTCCAGGTGAGGAGTCCTACACTTTACAAATGAACAACTCAGGACTGCTCTCGGGAAGTCATTTCACAGTATCTGACTAGGTTGAACCGAGTTCAGATTGCAAGAAACAGAACAGGCAGTTGTGCCTTGATCCACTACGTCCGATACAGTAAGATTTCGTTTTGCGAAAAAGAACCCTGAAATCATATTTTCTGTTAACTATTTGGAAAGCCTTCTTCGAGTAAATTAACAGCTTAAGCAAGGCTGACACTTGCACGATTCTGTGACACGCATTGGCACGACTCGATTCGTGCCAGTGCGCAAACTAGTCGTAAACTGGCGTGAAGTGTGCGTCAACATGTCGTGACTGCGTGCCATGTCGGGACAAAAATTTTGAAATGTTCAAAATTTTGGTCACGACAAAATTTCGTGACCAGGTCGTGAACTATGCGCAAACTGTTCGTGAAATCGTCGGGACGATGCGTGAGGATGCGTGCCAGTGCGCGCCATGCCACTACTGTCACGAATAGTTCACGAACAGCTCACGTCGAGTTCACGAATAGTTCACGACATGTTCACGAGCGGTTCACGACTACTGCGCGACAGTGGCGCTCGCGTCGGTGCGGGGTATATATAGGCCTTCTGAATACTGCTCGCCATTCCAGAGATCGCCAGCGAAAAAACATCACAGAGACAAGATGTCTAAAACAAAGCAGACACGAGCCTCCCAGTTCGTGCCCCAAAATAGCACGACTTGCCACGACAAAATCGTGACCAAAAGTCGTGCCAGTGTCAGCCTTGCATTATGGGTTAATTTTTTATTGTCTAAAGCAAGGCTGATACTTGCACGATTCTGTGACTCGAGTCGTGCCAATGCGCAAACTAGTCGTAAAATCGTGGCCAAAAGTCGTGCAAGTGTCAGCCTTGCATAAGAGTAAAGCCTTGCTTTATTCTCTTCTTACGGACAATTAATAGATCTAGTCAAGAATTTTGTGCATCATGAAATATTGCATGTAAAAATACCCCGATTTTTTTCACCGGAAGTGTGATTGAGTAACTTGGGCAGAAGTCCTAGAAACGCATGATTTCGTCCCACAATAACACAGTACTTTTTGGTCCTAATTAGATGGAGAATATATATAACGAAATAAGCTATTAGAAAGAAGGAAGTCATGATAATTCAAAGTCATTTAATTCCCGCAAATAATATCAAACAGTGTTGGTACAGAAGCACATAGCACTTTTTTGAATGTTCGACAAAACTGTTTTGTACAATCAACCGTAGTGGCGAAGCGTTTAATCCACCCTTCACCATACCACAAAAAATATAAGATCAACTTTTTTGAAAAAAAAAAAAAAATGCAGAAAAAATATTAGAAACGGCATAAACAATAGATTTTATCTTTAAGACAGGCTAAAACATTGGGAAAAAGAAAGAGAAAATGCTGACTAGCACAGATTTTTTTTCACAATCTTCTTAAAAGCTTATTTGAAAGGTTGTCAAAACCCAGGATTGCTTTGTAAAGGGTTAAAGTAGTTACAACATTGCATATAAGAAATGAATCGAATTCCTCCCACTTTTCCGCTATATGTCCTGCAATACGCGAAAAAGGGCATTCGGACACAAAAATTGCGTCAAGTGTGGTCTCGGACAGTCCGCGCAGACTAATCCGAGAAGGCACTTTACGACATCATTACATTTTTTGCTGTTGCAAACTTGTGCAAAACTGAAAATGACATGAAAAAAGAAAGTGTCGTTTCGGATTAGTCTGCGCGGACTGCGTAGGCTGATCTAAGACGACACGTTACTAAAACGTCTGATTGTGCTTTTTCGCGTGTTTCAGGCCAATAACATTTAAAATATTCAAACTATTCTAAACACAAAAATGCGGAAACAAAAGAGTGTAATCTTGTAAAATGCATGACCACTCCGAATAAGATAAAGGTGTGTAAAGAAACATCGGGGAAAGGTGGACGAGGAAAAAAGGTTGAATAAACCCCGGATACTCCTAATGTACTTTTTTGTACACAGCACTGTTACTCAGCAGTGTGGGCAGCGGTCTTGGATACATGCCTGTTTCCGTCCCTGTTCAATGTCGTACCTTTTTGGATCATTTTGATGCAAAAAAAGAAAATGAAACACAACTTCAGTCTGCTAAGATGAAGATATTTCGATTACAAGGTTATTAAGGCAAGCGTTTCTCGCAGAAACCAGACAATTAAGATCCCAGGATCAGACTGCAGGTTTAACGGATGTTTGATCACATTGCACAGTCTACTTTAGTCGTATTTAAAGTATTTATTCTTTACCAAAGTAAAGTAACCATCTGGTAACTAGCATTTTCCCATTTTTTCCCATTATGTTCTCTATGTGTATCAAAGATAAATTCCATCATTACTGCAACCTTTAAATGTTCGATCGCCAGTGCTCTCAATTTTAATCCTGTTCAATAAGAATAAGAAACTTCAAGCCGACAGTAAAACTCGATAAAATTATTTCAATCTTATTTCTTGGAGAAAAAATAGACCATTATTGGACAGTGCAGATCCAAGATCAGACTGCACGTTCTGTGCAGTCTGATCTTGATCTACACTATCTGCAAAAGGTCAGTGAGTCGCGCATAGCAGCTTGATGGTAAGCAATTTTAGGCATTTGAACCATTGTAGACGGGATATAAGTCGACTAAAACCATGGTTTTTCCTAGCCTCATAGTAAAACGCTTACCCATTTGTTCTAAAGCTGGGGCGACCAAAACATTTACAATTTCCAATTCAAGTCCGTGCTATACTCTTTACAACTCCGAATTTTAGCGGACCTCGGCTTCTAAAAACCATCAACCAGCATTTTTCCCTTTTCTTACACTGTTTTCTATCTGCCAGAATTTAAATTTAAAAATCTAATTTTTAAATTTTGAGACATTTATTTGGTCGTATGCAAATGCTTTCAACTCGAACATGTCTATCTGTTTTTTGGTTGTTGTTTGGTAAGCAGTAAAATCCTTCTCTTTTTGTACCAAAGCGGGGGTGAAAGAATGTACCATTTTACAAATCGATTTTGTGCTAATGCGACCATAGAGGGGATGTTAAAACAAATGAAACATGCTCGGACAAAAGGAGATTTAATGCAACTTCGTGAGTCATTATATCTGGCAAATCATCACAATCATGAATCCGTAAAATCCATTTTGTCTAAAACCCGGATGAATCCAAACATAGAATGGTCCTTGAACATGCAGAAAATTTAAGAGAAAGCAAAACAAAATATTTTGTCCAAAGTTAGCCCTCGAAGATTGCGCAGGTCGATTTTTTTTCAAGACTTTCTTTACACAGAGTATAACTCAAATTGAATACAAGTACATGGCTTTGTTAACAGACTGTCAGATCAGTTTTTCAATCACCAAGTCTACCGTGCGCCCTCTCCTACTCCCGGATATTGATGACTCTTTCAGTGCCATTAGCGCAAACAGTGACTAATTACGGACACCATAGATCATGATCAGACTCCCAATCCTATGCGATAGACAAATTCCTTATAGTGATAATGGTATATATTTTTTAAATCCATCTTCAATCCTTTTCAAGATCAATATCATGGTTTGAGTAACACTGGAGCTGCGCTTAGGCTATTATTTCCCGCTAGATGGCATTCTACAAATACACATGGCTATCTATGGACATTCTGTTCACCAACCGGACTACTTTTCAAAACGTTACTTTTAATTTCAAAATGAAACATGCAATTTCGTTGAAGTGATATCCCCCACCGAAAAAGACCTTTTTATCCCCCGCCGTAGGCGGTGGGATATAGTTTTAGCGTTGTCCGTCCGTCCGTCCGTCCGTCCGTCCGTCCGTCCTTCCTTCCTTCCTTCCTTCCTTCCTTCCTTCCTTCCGTCCGTCCGTCCGTCCGTCCCGGCAAATATCTCCAATACCATTGGACGGAATTTCGTGAAACTTTATACACATGTACAATGACCCATTCTCACGAGACAAGTTTTTTGTTTTTTTGATTTGATGCAAAATGGCCGACTAAGAGCGATTTTAAGTTTCACTTAAGTTACACTTAAGTACACTTTTGATGTTTGGAGTCTTGTCTTCAAAACTATACAAGGTTTTTACATTGAACTTGTCACATCTGTCAACCTCCATTAGGAAATGCAGGAAAAAAAGTTTCACCTACATTGACCGTGCAAACACCACAGTTATTTGCCCTTGTTTTTGTAATAAGGTGTCATGGAAAAAGGGGGTTTCATGTTATATTTCATTCCATTTCTTGTGAAGGCAACTCCTTCCACATTCCTTGACGGAATTGAATAGAATTTTGACATAATATTTCTTGTCATGTGACCTATTGCATGTTGTCAACATTTTGCGATTTGTAGCTTGTCATGAAAAAAATGGGGCTTCATGTTTTATTTCATTTTATTTCTTGTGAATGCAACTAGTCCCATATTTCTTGATAGAATTGAAAAAAAATTCACAGAATGTTTCTCATCATCTGACCTATCGCATATTCTCAAGGTTTCGCGATTTGTAGCTGCGTCATCAAAAAAGGGGGCTTCATGTTTTATTTCATTCTATTTCTACTGAAGGCAACTCCTCCCACATTTCTTTGCAGATTTGAATGGAATTTTCACATTATCATTTGACCTAACACAACGCCTCCCACATTTCTTGGCAGATTTGGATGGAATTTTCACATGATCATGTGACCTACGGCATATTGTCAAGGTTTTGTGATTTGTAGCTGCATCATGGAATAAGGGGGCTTCATGTTATAATTTCATTTTTCACCAGAATCTCTTGAATTACTGGACATGTCTCAATAGATCATGCGACCAGCACAAGTTGTCAGGGTTTTGCAAGTTATCACTGTATCATGGAAAAAGGGGACTTCATGTAAAATTTAATTTTTTATCAGTGTATCTCCAACTTTTGCACATATTTTTATTGCTTGATCAAAGCCAGTGACCAATGAGTCAATTGTGCATATGTCTCTCCATGCATCAGTCTGTTCGTAAACCTTTTAGATCACACGTAATACCATATATCCATTCAGCTACCCAGGCAGGTGCTACAAGTTTCAACACTTTAATCTCTAGCTACCTGCTTGAAATGGCAGCAGTGTGGCGGCTTATATTGTGAGAGGGATATCTTCTAAAGTCCTTGACAAAAATTGATGAAACTTCATGCATGTTTTCCATTGGATAGTCCATTGATACATTTTTTCCCCCACAAATATATGAAATCCTGACATGGGTACTTAATGTATAATCCTGTTATGGACCTCTTTTATACTTTTTTATGTAATGAAATCCTGTGCTATGGAACGAGGGAGCTTAATGTATAATTTCATCATGGACCAATAACAAAAAGGCCACATGTACATGCAAAACACAATACCTCTTATACGATTGTATCAAAAAAGGTCTTTTTCGGCGGGGGATATCATTTCAACGAAATTGCTTGTTTGATACAAACATATTAGAGGTATTGTGTTTTGTATGTACATATGGCCTTTTTGTTTTTGGTCCATGGTGAAATTATATATTAAGCTCCCTTGCTCCATGGCACAGAATTTCATCACATAAAAATATACAACAGGTCCATAACTGGATTATACATTAAGTACCCTTTTAGAAGAACTTGACTTTTCATGAAATGAAAAGAAATAAAGAAAATATACATAAAACCCATTTTTTCCATGACATGTCATTATATTATATGTACTCCATACTGATTCATTTTGGGTCACCCTGCACTAACGTTACCTGGTGCGATTCATTCAGAGAGGATCAGCTAGCATGTACTATGCACCGGCCATTTATATAAACAGCCCCTAAATGCCTGGGCAATGGGCTAATAGCTTCGGCATAAGCCCTACTTTTCCCAGGTATAAGGGGACAGATGATGCGTCGCAGCAGACAGGTCGAATCTTCGAAGAATATGACATGTACAGACAACGACACACAGGCAAGAAAGATGTTTCACATATTTCTTGGTTGCATTATAAAAAGCAATCCACCATAACTACTTTTACGAAAATTTACGAACAGCAAAAAGTTTCGGCTCATGTCAGCCTTACGTTGGTCCGTTGTCTGCGCATGTCATACCGTCCGAAGATCTGACCTGTCTTATATAACGCAATACTAGCCCCAAAAAGCGGACAGACTGTAATATTACGCGCTATAAAGTAGCAATGGAGAAAATGGCTTTTATCAATACGTTTCAGGAAAAATTAGGCCTGCATTAGCCCTAGATTTCTCTAAACTGCTGATCATAGCTGAGTGAATCGCACGAGGTAGCGTTTTACTGTGTAAACGGTTATTTTAGTTTGAAATTCAAAGTAACGGTTGTAGCGTAGGAAAGTGGTTCGGTTCTGTATCCAGGATGCCGAAATTAGATAGACGAGTATTTATAGAATGCCATCTAGCGGTAGATGTAATATACGTTTGTCGATACTTTTTGCAGATGCCTTAGATCTCTTTTTCTAAGTGGGCAATCATGACTTGCTTAACCCTTTACCACACAGCAAATTTTAAAACATTTGCAGACAACTATTTCACAGTGGCTCAAACGATGCAATTTTCTTTGATAGGGTAGAAAACTTTGCTGGTTACCAGCATTTTCTGCATTTCCCACAATTTTTTCATTAGGCTTCTCTCTCAGGGTTGTTAAAAGGCGCCATTGTGTGGGAAATAGTTAATTTGTCGTCTTGCTAATGACTTTAATTTGGAATAATTTAAAATTTGTCAATTATTGAATAGTTAATTGACAATGTATGAGTCATTATCTATTCCCTCATTGTAACAAGAAAAGATGTCCGTGAAGAAAGAAGCCTATAGAAAACATTGTATGTGAAGGAGAGAATGCTGGTAACCAGCATTTTCTCCTTTTCACACAATGTTTTCTACCCTGCTGGAGACAAATTTCAAATCTTGAGTTATATTTATTTTGTCGTCTGCAACTGCTTTCAATTTGGTCCATTCTTAAATTTTGTTGTCTGGTAAAGAGTTAAGGATTATGAACATATCTGTAAATCATATTTATGGATCCATTTGACCAACAATCAGAATCATGGGGTCGAATAGTCCTTTCAGTTGCAAAATATTTACCAGTGGCAAATAGTGTCGACTCGGGCCAGTGTTGTGTTGGTCTTCCGTTTCTGAAGATGCCCCCCAAAAAAAACAAAAAAGATAGGCATGTCAGTATTTGTAATTATGTAATCAATATGTCTTCGAAATTCAAAATGGAATCTGCATTTTGACCAAACTTGCTTGGAAATCTATAAAATGCCCTTGTTTCTTCCCTATCTTTTATTTTTCAGTTTTGTTAGGCATTAGGATAAGGTATGATGGAATCTGTATTCTGACCAAGAATTGCTTTGAACTTTTTTAAATGCCCTTGTTTTTTTCCTGTCTTTTTTTCAATTTCGTCAGAAATTAGGAATGGGTGTGATGGAATTTGCATTCTGACAAGGGATTGCTTAGAAATCTTTCAAAAACCTTGTTTCTTTTCTATTTTTTTCTAGTTTTGTTAGGCATTCGGATAAGGTGTGATGAAATCTTCATTCTGACCAAACTTGCTTGGAAATCTTTAAAATGTCCTTGTTTCTTTCCTACTTTATTCAGTTTTGTCAGGCATTAGGATAAGGTATGATGGAATCTGCATTTTGACCAGGGATTGTTTGGAAATCTTTGATATGCCCTTTTTTTTCTCTCCATTTTCCCCCTAGTTTTGTTAGGCATTAGGATAGGGTTTGATGGAATCTGTCTGCATTTTGACCAAATTTGCTTGGAAATCTTACATTTTGGTACTTCAGTTTGTATTATACAGGTATCAATTTTATATGATATGGTACACATTTCAAAGATTTAACTGACCATTAATGGAATTATTTACCGTCCTCGAACTCGCAGCTAATGAAGTATCTTTAACACTTACACAAGTCACACACCTAAAGCTTGAGAAAATTCATAAAAGCTTAAGAAACGGGAACTGTTTTTGACATATTTTGTTCCATGAAATCTTTACCATACGACCATCTTCGCGAGCCAAGTTTACGATCACTACGTGGATCTTACCTTGGCTAATTGAGCCCGTTTCGAGATTCCTGCTATGCGCCCTCTATTGGATGCTGGTTATTATCCCCCTTTACATCATATTTGTAAAGCAAATGAAATATCGTTTTACAAACCGCTTACGAATTACGAATACACATGAAGCTATAAGCAGACATCCACGTGGGTTTCCATGTTTACCTTCTATTTGAAAGGTAGGACCTTCTTCTATTTTTATCAAAGATGATCCGCCAAGGGTAGAGTAACGAAGTGAATCGTCAGCCTTGGCCTGCGAAGATGCCAAACGACAAGTTCTACACAAGCCCACCTTCAGAAAAATATTGGTTACCACCATTTTTTCCTTTTTCCAACAATGTTTTCGAAAGTGATCAGGATTGTGTGAGAAAGGAATACAGTTTAGACCTTCTCATATTAGAACCATGTCAACATAAATACATTTGAAATGGTAAATTACGGTACAGAGCACTTGAGAGAGCAAGCATATGTGACTGCAACTGCATTAATCCATTACCACACAATCCCCACTTTTGACAACCCTGAGACTGAAGCCTTTAGAAAACATTGTGTGAAATGGAGAAAATGCTGGAAACCAGCATTTTCTCCTTTTCCCTTTTCCAACAATGTTTTCTACCCTTCAAAAAACAAATTACAAATTTGCAGTCACTTTTATTTTGTCCTCTGCAAATGTTTTCAATTTGGACAAGCCTGAAATATTGTTGTTCGGTAAGGAGTTAAACACATCATAACTAGCCATGAACACAATGTTGCAATCATCATCCATACTTTCAATGGGACAGACTTTTGTGAAACTACTTTAACTTGTCACTACTTTGTGTCCATATCTATTGTCAGTTTCCCGGTATTTGCCTTGTCTAAATAGAGTTCAAATGTTGAAATGTTCTTATCGCCATTTTCATGGTGAAGAGCGAGGTAAAAACTCGGATGCATGATCCCGAAGTAAACACCTTATAAAATTATGAGGTTATCAGAGATCTATAAAATTAATATTTTACAGACGGGGATGGAATATTCATTAGGTGAGAGAAGTTTCACTATAAACCTGTCCCTCTATGTTTCCATGGCAACCAAATGGAATTTTCTAGAAAATTCTTTGAAATCTTCTTCTCTGAAATGAAGAAATTCTTAAAAACTCTTCTTCTCTCGAACCGCAAGTCAGGTTTTGAAATAATTTCACAGAGATGTTCCTTGTGTGACCCTTTTAAAAATTTGTTCGTGAAATGTTGATTCGTCAAGAAACATTGCTCTGGTAAATGGGTGCTACTTGCGCTATATGGAAATGAAGAAATTCTTGAAAATTCTTCTTCTCTGAAACCCGTCGTCAAATTTTGAAATATTTCACAGAGATGTTCCTTGGGTGACCCATTTCAAAATTTGTTTGCGAAATGTTGATCCGTCGAAAACATGGCTCTGGTGAAAATGGGCTACTTGCACTATATGGACATGAAGAAATTCTTGAAAATTCTTCTTCTCTGAAACGGCTAATCAGATTTTAAAATAACTTCACAGAAATGTTCCTTTAATGACCCTTTTTAAAAAAGCCTACGCAAAATTTTGATAGGTCAAGAAACATGGCCCTGGTGAATGGGGGCTACTTGCGCTGTACGGAATTTAAGAACCTCCTAAAAATTCTTCTTTTATGAAACTACTGGTCAGATTTTGAACGTTTTTTTTACAGGTGACCTTTTGAAAAATTGCTTGGCAAAACAATGATTTTGTTTCCAGTGTTTCAATACTCCCCCCCCCCCAAAAAAAAAGAAATGGCTGTGGTCCTCTCAAAAATTCATGTGAGCGGTCCAGGGCCATCTTGGCCCTCGTGTTTTCTTTTTTTATGCTCAAGTTTTCAAATTGTATGTGTTACATACATATTAGGGT
Organism: Tridacna crocea; assembly: GCA_943736015.1. Taxonomy (NCBI): domain Eukaryota; kingdom Metazoa; phylum Mollusca; class Bivalvia; order Cardiida; family Cardiidae; genus Tridacna; species Tridacna crocea. Next base: position 30,978,517 of record OX031070.1, read on the forward strand.
TTTCATGATTTCTGTTGTTATTATAACATTCTAAGATGATATTTCTGTTCAAACACTGATAGATATCACTGATCCTGTGTTTGTTTTTTATACTCCTAATCTGTTTTCTTCCCCAAATTGCCCCATTTTAACTCTTCATCACCCTTTCTTGGACTCGTCCAAATTGAAAGAATTTTAATTAACCCTATTCCACACAATCCAGAGTTTTAATACCTCTGACTATAGAAGGCTTTTGAAAATATTGTGCTTGTAACCAGCATTTTCTCCTTTCCCACAATTCTTTTCTGCCTATTCAAAGACAAATACTGTCATTGGAAAAAAAAACAAAAAAAAAACTAATTGTAGTCTGTATATTTTCTTGAAATGGATGAGCCTAAAATTATGCTTTGTATTAAAGGGTTGAGACAACAGATTGAATGTTGGCAAAACAGTTAATTTGGAAATCATTGCAGGTAGCCATATTCCATTTGGCAATGGATCAATAAAAAACTGTCATGATGCATGTGTTTACATAGATTTACAACAAACAATTCCAAACTAGGTTGAGGCCACTAACAGGAAAAATATACCGGTGGACTTACAAAAGATTAGCGGCCAGGTCAATTCTTACAGCCCTTTTTAGCTCACTTGCTCAAGGGGAGCTTTTAGCATCACCTGGTGTCCGTCGTCCGTCATGCGTCGTGCGTCTTCCGTCGTGCGTCGTGTGTCGTCAACAATTCTTTAAACATCAACTCCTCCTAAACCGCTGGGCCAATTTGGACTAAACTTGGCTGGATTGTTCCTTGGGAGGTCCTCTTTAAAAATTGTTCGCAGAATTTTGATTCCGTCTAATACTCTGGTTGCCATGGCAATCAAATGGAATTTTTAAAAAAATTCCTTAAAATCTCATTCTCTGAAACCGCTGGCCATATTTTAAAATAATTTCACAGAAATGTTCCATAGGTGACCTTTTCCAAAATTTGCTCGCAAAATTTTGATCCGTCAAGAAATATGGCTCTGGTGAATAGGGGCTACTTGGACTATACAGAAATGAAGAAATTCTTAGAAATTCTTTTTCTCTGTACTGGTCAGATTTTGAAATCATTTCATAGAGATGTTCCTTGGGTGACCTTTTTCAAAAACTGTTCGTGAAATTTTGAATCGTCGAGAAACATGGCCCTGGTGAATTGGGGCTACTTGCACTATAGGGAAATGAAGAGATTCTTAAAAATTCTTCTTCTCTCGAATGGCTTGTCAGATTTTGAAATTATTTCACAGAGATGTTCTTTGGGTGACCCTTTTCAAAAATTGTTCGCAAAATTTTGATTTGTCAAGAAACATGGCTCTAGTGAATGGGGGCTACATGCACTATAGGGAAATGAAGAGATTCTTAAACATTCTTCTTCTCTCGAACGGCTGGTCAGATTTTGAAATAATTTCATAGAGATGTTCCTTGGGTGACCCTTTTCAAAAAATATTCATGAAATTATGATTCTTCAAGAAACATGGCTCTGGTGAATGGGGGCTACTTGCACTATATGGAACTGAATAAATTCTTGAAAATTCCTCTTCTCTGAAACCTGCTGGTCAGATTTTGAAATAATTTCACAGAGATGTTCCTTGGGTGACCTTTTTCAAAAACTGGTCGCGAAATTTTGATCCATCGAGAAACATGGCTCTGGTGAATGGGGGCTACTTGCACCTTACGGAAATGAGGAAATTTTGAAAAATCTTCTTCTCTGAAACGGCTGGTCAGATAATTTCATTGAAATGTTCCTTGAATGGCCCTTTTCAAAACTTGTTCGTGAAATTTTGATAGGTCAAGAAGCATGGCTCGGGTGAATGGGGGCTACTTGCACTATAGGGAAATTAGGAAATTCCTAAAAATTCATAGCCAACTTTCGCGGACATGGAAAAATCGATATCGGCCAATTTTACCTGCATTTTTGTATATAGAATTATGAAGGACCTAGGTAAATAAACGCTTATAACTTCATCAATTTTCAGAATTGAAAATTATCTCAAGTGAGGTAAGAAAATTCAATTTATTCTCTTTCAAATGAACTTAGTTTTAAAAATTTCGAAAAAGAAACTTTTGGTCCTTTTTTAACTTAAAAATTGTAGGTATGGTTTATATAGAATAAAGAGGAAAAACGCATTTTCCGAGGTCAAAAACTGTAATATTTGTTTAATTTTCTGTCGTTGTGTTGAAAAGTCAAAATCATCTCAAGTGGAGTGAGTTACTTTATTTATTTCTCTTTCAAATGGTATAATTTTGAGTCTTTTAAAAAAGTAAACTTTTGGTCCTTTTTACAGTTTTTTAATGCCACTATCCTATTTTTTTCTTTTTCCGCGAATGTTCGGATTATGCCGGACTTCGCCGATATTGGCCGAGTCTTACTGTTAGATAAGCCAGCCGGGTATCTTTATTGTGTTACGTAATATTTCATTGACAAACGGACCCCCTGCTATGTTTATGATATACGTGTATCCACATGATTATAAACTGGAATTTATACCCGGGTTGTTTTCAGATCGGATACTGTTTGATCCTGACAGTATACCTAAGATGTTTTATTATGTATCCTATTTATCTAAAAGACCAGAATTTAATACTTATGAAATTATTTCCTTTTACAATGATTAGATTGACATATGAAATAAGAAAATGTACGTTTGATGATTTTTTTTCAACTTTTCAGCTTTTTAGAAATTAATGCTTTATATATATATATATTTTTTTTCTGGCGACAGCTCACAAACTCATGTTTCCTTGCTTTTTTCACATCGGTCTTTGATCTGTCGTATCATATAGAAGGCCTTTGAGACACTGAAGAAAAAGATTTTAACGCTGGTTGCCAACATTTTCTCCTTTTCTTACACTATTTTTGACTCAATAAAAGATAAGTTCCATTTTTCCATGTTTTATTTGTCTTAAGAAAATTACTTCTTTCTGAACAAGTCTGAAATTTTGTCTTTTGGTAAAGATTCAAATAACAAGCTTAACCTGTTATTGTATAAATACGGCATCTAACGACCCTGCTTTAATTGTTTAGGATAAAATATGGAAACAGGCGCATTATCTTTTTACAAGTTATCTTCTACTTTTCAAACATTGTTGTCTACATCACTCAATCGGTTTCTCCTACAAAGAGTATTTACCATTCAAAGAATGACAATACTAGATCAAAATTGACAACTTTTCTTTTACATATATCAAACAGTTTCTCCCTTCTTTCAAATGTCCCCCTCCCTTTAACATCTTTAATATTTTAATAGTTCATTGGAAGAATTAACCTAAACATTGAGGTTCTTCCATCTTTAAAACGATACAACCTGTAAAAAGCATAACCGCTAAGAGTGAATAAAAGATGAAAAAAAAAAAAATGACGTAGACTCTATGCATGTACATGGAAATTGGAATAATACAAGCTACTTCTACTTTACCAGTAACCTAAAAAGTTACCTTCTGCATAATCATTATTTATTATTTCAAGAAATAGTATTTAATCAACCGAATGATTTACATGTATCTTGGTTTGACACTCCAGCTTGCTGGTGAATTCTACTGATGATTAGTTGAAATGACACCGTACATAACTTTTTTAGAGGAAAAAATACCTTTTTTTATCTTTATCATGCCTGTAAGGGGCGCTAGAGTGTAGCATCGGATCAGTTCACAAATGCTGATCTGTTATGATACTTTCAACACGAACCTTTTAGTAACTTTCTGTTGAGTCTCGAGCACATTTTTCCCCATTTCGGATCCAATAAAAAGAATCTTAAGTATATATAATACATCTGCAGGGTTTTTAAACTTGTGTGATAATAATAGCTTGGACCTACTTTTATGTACCATTTCTTTTATTTGTTCGATGAAAACCAACTTTGAATGAATGCTTTTTTATATGCCGAATCTGTAACTTTTCGTCTGTGTAAAACCATGTAAATTTACTCTGATGGTTCTGAGCAGCCGTTGTTCAAATTATTTTATGTGCTATAATAGTTTTATTTCTCCGCCTTCCCAACCTTTTTTCTTGTAAAAATCGTAGAAAGCAGAAATTATAAAAATCAAAACCATCAAACCACACATGCACACAAAAGACAAAGTTTACCCAATCAAGATATAACCATTAGCTAAAATATATTACGATTTTTTTCTTTTTTCAAGTTGAAAGAACTGACTGACGAAAAATACGGCACATAATAAGACTTGCTTTCGAAAGGGTAGAAAACACTGTGGGAGAACAGGAATCGTAGAAAACATGTTATATACGATCCCTATGGAAAATGAGAAATTGCCCACCACAAGTATTTTCTCATTTTCTTGCTTTTTCGGGGTCTGATTGGTCTTTCTTTCTCAGGGTCGGATTGGTACTGCCACATAAAGCAAATTTTCTCATCAAAAAAACCGAATGACGAAATTTTGGACACCACCAAGTTAAAAACATTTGCAGACAACAAATTAAATGCAACTCAAATGATAATGTCTGTCTTTGAAAAGGTAGAACATTTTAGGAACAGGAGAAAATTTTCTCCCTTTCCAGCAAAGTTTACAAAAGCCTTTTCTCTCAGGCCCGTTAGATTGCTGTTGTGTGAAACTGGTATTCTCAAAAGGCCGAATTTTCTGCTGAATTCAACTTGTTGATTTTGCCATGAATATCAAAGATTTTTTAAACCAAAATTATTTTCGCCTTATAGAATCAATCAGGTCCAAGATCAGACAGCTTGTTTTATGCAGCCTGTTATAAATCTACATTGTCAGCAAAAGTGCATTTGGACAGATGAGATTTCAGGATCAGACTACAAAAGGTGAATTTGTCGAGAGCAGTTTTAGGACCGATCAGTTTATGTCTCAGAGAATCAAAACTTAACCCTTAATCCGAGCCGAGGATAAATGAATTACAAACCGACAAATAAAGCTGAAATATAACAATTTCAATGTTCTTTTCTCAAGAAAAATCTCGCTTTATCAGATGTTATTCCAATATGCTGTTGAGTCTAATAAGGGTGCGCATTATGTGCAGTCTGATACTAGTATTCAAGAGCCACACTGTGCTGTACCAGACAAAGGGTTTAGGTTAAAGTCGAAAAAAAATCCTGCCAGGACAGATACTGTATACCGTCTTGGCAAGGATTGTGAATTTGAAGCTTGCCACTGTTACGTAATGTTACGTTTCTCTTATCTTTTATCGCTGCAGGCTATTTAATATCGATTACTTGTATATACGATGTAAGTTCGCCAAACTCCGGAAACTCCCGGACCTTTACGTATGATATCGATTATTTTCATCGATTTGTTGATATGCGAGACTGCTGATAAGGCATGTCCGTGAAAGTTGGCTATGTCTTCTTTTCTGAAACTACTGGTAAGATTTTGAAAGATTTTGAAAATTGCCCGGCAAAATAAGAATATTGTGTTCAGTGTTTCAATACCTCAAAAAAAAAAAAAAAAAGAGGGCCAAGATGGCCCTGGATCGCTCACCTGAGTTTTGAGATGACCATAGCCTATATTTTTTTTTTTGAGGTATTGAAACATTGGAACTAAATTTATAATTTTGCTAAGCAATTTTCAAAAGGTCACCTGTAAAATTCATTTCCAAATCTGACCATCAGTTTCAAAAAGAAGAATTTTTAAGAATTCTTCATTTCTGTATAAGAGCAAGTATTCCCCCATCCACGAGAGCCATGTTTCTTGATGGATCAAAATTTACGAACAAGTTTTGAAAAGGGTCACCCAAGGAACATTTCCGAATATTTCTTTTAAAATCTGACGAGGGGTTTCAGAGAAAGAGAATTTTCAAGAATATCATCATGTCCATATAGTGCAAGTAGCTCCCATTCACAAGAGCAAGGATCACCCAAGGAACATTTCTGTCAAATTATTTTAAAATCTGACTAGGGGTTTCAGAGAAAAAGAATTTTCAAGAATTTCTTCATTTCCATATAGTGCAAGTAGCCCCCATTCACCAGAGCCATGTTTCTTCATGGATCAAAATTTTGTGAACAGTTTTTGAAAAGGGTCACCCAAGGATCATCATTGTGAAATCATTTTAAAATCTGTCCAACCGTTTCAGAGAAGAAGAATTTTTAAAAATTTCTTTATTTCCCTATAGTGCAAGTAGCCCCCATTCACCAGAGCCATGTTTCTTGACGGATTAAAATTTTGTGAACACTTTTTGAAAAGGGTCACCCAAGGAATATCCCAGAGAAATTATTTCAAAATCTGACCAGTGGTTTCAGAGAAGAAAAAATTTTAAGAATTTCCTCATTTCCCAATAGTGCAAGAAGCCCCCATTCACCAGAGCCATGTTTCTTGACGGATCAAAATTTCGCGAACAATTTTTGAAAAGGGTCACCCAAGGAACATCTCTGTGAAATTATTTCAAAATCTGACCAGCGGTTTCGGAGAAGAAGATTTTTTAAGAATTCCTTCATTTCTATATAGTGCAAGTAGCCCCCGTTCACCAGAGCCACATTTTTTGACGGATCAAAATTTCACGAACAATTTTTGAAAAGGGTCACCCAAGGAACATATCTGTGAAATTATTTCAAAATCCAACCAGCAGTTTCTGAGGAGAAGATTTTTTAAGAATTCCTTCATTTCTGTATAGTGCAAGTAGCCCCCATTCACCAGAGCCACAATTTTTGACGGATCAAAATTTCATGAACAATTTTTGAAAAGGGTCACCCAAGGAACATATCTGTGAAATTATTTCAAAATCCGACCAGCGGTTTCAGAGGAGAAGATTTTTAAAGAATTTGCTAAAAAATTCCATTTCGTTGCCATGGCAACCAGAGTTTTTGATGGAATCAAATTCTGTGAACAAGTTTTAAAGAGGGCCTCCCAAGGAACATTCCTGCCAAGTTTGGTCCAAATTGGCCCAGCGGTTTAGGAGGAGTTGATGTTTAAAGAATTGTTGACGACGCACGACGCACGACGCACGACGGACGACGCACGACGCACGACGGACACCCAGTGACCCTAAAAGCTCCCCTTGAGCACGTTGTGCTCAGGTGAGCTAAAAATGGCTATGATCTTCTCAAAAATTCAGATGAGCGATGCAGGGCCAACTTGGCCCTCTTGTTTTCAGATACATTGCATTCACAAATACATAAGTCAAAAAACTTTATTCAATGAATAGCTCAATCCATTATGTACAATATGTCACTGTTTGTTATTAAACTGTATTAATGATTATGTGGTGATTTCAGTCCCTTTGAACTGCATTTTTGAAATCATGAGAAGCATCCCAATATTTCTCACTAATAATGATATTATATATATGTTAATCATATTAATATCATTTATTATCCTATGGCCGACTCGCCCAGGAAAAACCAGAGATAATCAAAGGACTGAAAGTCCTGAAAGCGGATTTGTTGAACGGTTTCAAGATATGATTTTATGAAAGAAAATTAAAATCTTTTATCACATGTAATACACGTAGATCTATAAAGCATAAAAAATACATGTAAATGGACTGAGCAAGGACAATGATAGTCGACGCTGTTCTACCAAGTGTGCTGTACAGCAACTTTTATTTCACAACTGTTTTAGAGCTGTATTTTGATCGGAAGTATACAGTGTTTAAAAGAAAAAGTGGAGTTGTGGTGTACTAGCTAAAACTTGAAGAGAATGGTTAATGTGCAAACATGCAGTCACATAACAGATGTGGTTTAGATTAAACCTATAACATTGTACGATCTTGATAAAAGAATATTTTTTCAAGGCTAACATTACAATAACTGAAGAAGTTTTAGAGATAATTATGGCTCTATATGAACGGTCTGTCAAATTTACACTTGGTTATTTCATCAGAAATCTAAGATCTTCCTTAAACTTTCAAAATGATTCAAGCATTTAACATTTCTTAGCAGAACGGTGTAGTGTAGCTACATGTAAACATACCCGAAAATACAAACATGTTGAAAATAAACCAAGATGTATTTACATGAGTAAATATTATTTGACAAATATGTGAAACACTTCAGTTATTGATGAGTAAGATAAAAAAATGTAGAAAATAAGACAGTTTTTGCCTCAAGGACAAATTATCATGATAACTCTGTAAAAACAAAGTATTAGGGTCTACAATTGTGGATCAGTTTTAGCAAACATATACAAACTTGAAGAGTGCAATAACTGCTTAACATTAACTTTCACATGTGTGCAATATGAACTTTTACACCATAATTATTGTTGAACTCTTGATAAGAGAACAAAATTTTTGTCTGTCCCAAATTAAAACCAACTATTCAGATTTTCATACTCTGGCCAAACAAAAAAATGACTTATCATTGGTTTGTATTTGTAACGATTAGAAAATTACAGAAAAAGAAAAGAAATACTGATGTCTTGTTTTCCAACATTGTTTACATGATCCCTCCTACATAGGACTCATAAAACACAGGAATCATTGCCTGTTAAAAGGCAAAATCCTCAAATTCTTCCAATTTAACTTTGTTTGACACAAAATTCATGGATCAAATACAGGTCACGTTTGGATAAACCATACGGCATTCCATCCAAATACTGATTATATAAATTATATATATACATGTATATATCTATACAGTTCTGCTAAATAGCCCCCCAAGGCTGGGATTGAACCCAGAATCTTTAGGTCCCAAGTCGAATGGTCGACCAAATTGCTACAAAAGCTAGTTCTATAGCAAGACAGTATAAGTATCCCCTTATACAAACATAATTAACATCAATCTGTGGGATAGACCAGTATACAACATATCCATGTCTGGTCATGGCATCTGAAGGCTGGATCTGGAGAAAATTTTGATTGGGGTTTATTTTAACACTTAAAAGTGTAAATACCAAACAATCTGTGTTAATAATCCTGAAGGAAATAGGCAATTGAAAGCATTATGAGACAAACACAAAATCCTGGAAGGCAGTATTTTAAGGAAATAGGCAATTCAAAGCATTATAGGACAGAGACAGAATTCTGGTAAGCCATATTTTCTCCTGTTCCAATAGTGTTTTCAATTATATGAGTAAACTTCAATTCATGTACAGGTATCATTTAACTCTTTCCATATTATAGGCAACACCAGAAGCTTTGATGGACAGTGTGGATCAAGATCAGTATGGACTGAAAATGCATTCTGATCTCTGATCTCCACTGTTCCCTGCTTCATTGTAGATTCATGACCGAATTGTTTCTTGATCTTGCAGAAGAAATGTATTTTTAGCCTTTGAGACAATGCAATTTATTTTTTTAGCAGTGTAAGAGTTACAGTGCTTAAAACTTGTCATATGGGAAAGGAATGAATGATGAAATGACATCAATTCGATTACCATATTTGCTTAAAAAACAGGAAGTAACTTATGCATAGATGGTTGACGTAGGCTAACCTGAACAATCTTACAAAAATTAACTCCCATCTTATGTGGATCTGGGGTCCTGCATGGCTCACCAGTAAAGTGTAGGACTTGTTACGTGATGGCCCAGCCTCATTGGATGCACAATGTTTTTTTGCAAGAGTGTCCTTAGGCAAGACAATGCAGAGCCCTAGCCTAGTACATGCACTATTCAAGTCATTTCCCCCCATCTTATAACACCATTAAGGATACAAGGTAAGTAAGGCTATATCATCCCATTTTGAAAGATGCTCAGAAAAAAAATAACTTTTGAAACCACTTAAATCCAATTGGCTGAGGTGTTTTTTGTCCGAGACATTTCTTTGAATAAGATTGAAAATATTAACAGCTCAGCCTAGGGTTTGTAAACATGTGAGCTTATATAGATACACTAGACATGATGACTCTATCTTTCTTTTCTGTAGTATTTTAAGCATTTCTAAATTCATCATTATTCATCATTATGCAAGACTGTTTTACAAGATTGAAACTTCTGTACTCAGACATTAATGAAGAACAATTAAAGTTTTAATTTTTACAGTAGCATTTTACAATTCTAGCCTAAGTAAAACAATTTCTAAACTTTTATATGGTTAGTATAGTCATATAGACTGCAAACAATTCAAATCTAAAATAGTGTGCCTATAAGAATGGAATTTTATTATGTTAGGCAGTCTGATCTTACTCTACCAGTACACCTGTTACATACTATACAGACTGTCCCCATTCTGAGGTATAAAGCATGCATTGTTTTGAAACTAGTATGGTTTAGTTAAAAAAAATACAGCTCTAGTCCTCTTAGGGTAAAAGAAATAGTGGTATTTTGTATGCAAGTTCTTACTGAAAGTACATTGTCCTTTCCATATCTCTTAACACAATGAATCCTTTCAAGGTTCCTCTTAATTACCACACAACTTCAAACTATTAATTTAAATGAAATACAAAATCAACCTAGTAACAATAATTTGATTGTTCAGGTACAATGATTTCTTCTTTTCTTTCTCATAAGAATGTTCTTGGTTTCATTCCTGAACTCAAAAATGTTTTGTAACCGTCTGAAAGGTGAAAACTAAGTGATATGTTCAGTAATTTCTAAGATTTAGACCATGTGTAATTCATGAATATTGAATGTACCTTTCTTCCTTAAGATGAATGAAAATTTACTTTGTGTCTTCATAAGAAACAAGTCAAGAAAATAATGATTGTATACAAGAAAGTAAGGTCATCTCATGCAGTGCCACAAAATATGAATTTGAAACCTTCAAGAATAATTTGATGTTGACTATTTTCTGGTGTTTACATTAGTGTCAACACTGTTTCAGTCTTACAATGATAACAATTCATCCATTTGTGTACCTTTTGGCCTTTACTAGGGCTAGGCTGGTTCTGTGCAGTGTCTTGTCTATGGGCATTCTATAAAATACTAGCATCTAGAAGAGGATAGAACCTGTGATAATCCATAAGTGGTCAAAACTGGTCAATAGCGGTCAACTTGTAGAGGTCAATTGGAAATTTTAATAGTCAGATGAGTTTTAAAACAGCAGTTAGGCTAATTTGTGGATGATTTGTTGTGTGGATTTTTTTTCTTCAGATAACTTGATTTCATTAATGTGAAAGAGAGGAGTGGAAAAACTGTTTTGTCCCTGCCAAGGTAACTCACCAGCTGGCCTTTGCCACTTTTCCAAACTGTGTAGAAGTTCCTAATAAGGTCTTTAGGTTTCATGTTTGATACCTTAAGTAATTACTTGATGATAAGGTATTAATTTATCATGACTACATACAAGTCATTATTTCACGCTTTGGGAATATAGTCTGGTGTCAAGGATAATACCCCAAATAGGGACGCATGATTTGTCCCTTTGGAAGTTTAACTCTTTACCGAATGACAAAACTGTAGGCTGTTCCAAATTGAAAGCATTTGCAGACGACAAAATAAATGTAGCTGAAAAATTGAAATTTGGTTCAGGACAACCTTTTCTGTTGACCAGCATTATGATCAAATAAAAAAGGACCTTATTAATAAATCTATGATACTGATGATAATATGTAACAAACTTTCATGTACAGGATGTAAGAGGACAGCTTTTACTATCAATTTAGAAAACCAGACAGGTATATAAGCCAGTGATTTAACCCATTAACACTCAATCCTTCCTTTGGACGGCCCTGAGAATTAAGCCTTAAGAAAGCATTGTGGAAAAAGGAGAAAATGCTGGTAACCAGTATTTTCTCCTTTGCCCACAATGTTTTCTACTCTTCACCGAACAAATTTTTAATTTTCAGTCACTTTTATTTTGTCGTCTGCTTTGGATTTAGACAAGCCTAAAATATTGTCGATTGGTAATGAGTTAATCTCTAAATCAACCACTCCAATCAACCACCAATTGATCACTTGCGACCATTATTGATCGTTTATAGCCTGTTCCAGTTGCCAGCCAGGTCAATGCTCATATTGACCTACTCTTTGCCAACCTTGCACACTATATAACTGAATCATTGCAGAAATAAGTGCAAAAAATATCTATTGTAGCATTATGAGATACTTGAAATAAATATTTAAACTGGTATACGGGTTATTCAGTACATCCAATGATTTTTTTAGTGAATCCATTTTCATGTTCTAAAGAAAATACTTAAACTCATCACACATCACCGAGCAGAACATAGTCCTTTTTGTAAATGTGTGAATCCAAGCCCTTGATACAGCTGAAGGTACTTTTGCAGCCAGAATGGATCAAGATCACACTCAGTGTAACAAGTTGCCATGCAGAGTAAAACATGACTTTAACATAACTAAAATGAAACATTCAAGTTGAATGCGCAAATCCAATTATTGCTATTTTGAAGTTAATTCTTTGGGCAGAATTCTTTCTTACAAGGCAGTATGGATCAGACTGCACTTTCTGTGCAATCTGATCTTAATCAACACTGTCTGCAAAAGGTCCTTGGGTAACATTTAGCAGCCTAAGACTTAATACTTAATAGTATTGTGTCACGCTATAAAAGTTTAAAAAATATATAGGCATACTTTCATGCTAAGGTTTGAATTACATAAAACAAAGTCACCATCTTAACCCATTACCACACGAGAAAAATTTAGACTGGTCCAAATTGAAAGCGTTTGCAGACGACAAAATAAAAGTGACTGAAAAATTGAAATTTGTTCTGGGAAGGGTAGAAAACACTGTGGGAAAAGGAGAAAATGCTGGTTACCAGCATTTTCTCCTTTTCCCACAGGGTTTTCAAAAGGCTTCTTTCTCAGGGGCGTCAAAAGTAGGGATTGAGTGGTAATGGGTTAATATGGATTGAGCAGCAGTTCATAATAAGAATTTAAAGAAGTAAACATAGTTATATAACTTGCTCTGTAAATGTACTTCTAATTCACAGGATCAAAACTATATTAAAGATGTCAAATCTATATGTATAAAAAGAAAGACGTATAAATGCATTCCTGTGGATCCGTTATCATAAATTTATCAACAAATTCAGCATTTCTTTTTTTTTTTTTTTTTTCTGATGAAATGTCACAAAATAAAATTCAAGGTATCAGAGGGACTATAAATGGAGTTTACATCTTAAAGACAAATTGTAAGCCAGTCTGAGTCCTTTAGGCTTCATGTAAGTGGATGTCTAGTTCGCAATGCAAGACACGATTTTCCATCAAAACCCTTCAGTTAAATTCGTGTCCTGGGTTCGTACTTGATCGGGGCCGTTCGTAAATAAAATATTTCTTACCGTTGACGACAAGAGAGAAATATTGGTTCCAGGCTTTTCCACTACAAAATGCAGATAAATCAAACATTGATTTTTTGGATAGACTGCACGATCTCCATTCTGTAAAACGTTCTGCAAAAATGTTTCAAACGATTCGAAAATTCGGTCCCCGGAAATTTATAGCGCCTAGTCCGCTAACTAGGACTGGTCGACTTTATGGGTTCTGTGAATTCGTTATCGAAGCAATTCAAATTAGTTATGGCCAAATTCTAGCAGGCTATCTGAATAGTGAAAGATTTTTGATATAAGACATGGTTGAAAATGTGACTTTATTGAGGAAAAACTGCTTAATCTTCTTGTTTATTTGGCAGCGGACGATACAAGTTGTGAATGAAAGTTGTTGAATGAAAACGAGGGCAGTGTAAACAATGTTCATACGCTACATTTTGAAAAAATAAAAGAACAAACTTTGTTCCATTAGATCTATTTAAAGTATTTTTGATTGACAATTTTTTAGTTTTGGCGAAATTTCGATAAAGAATTCATCCTTTATTTGTATGGTTTGTTCATAATCAGAGTTGATCTGATTTGTAGGTCTCCGTTATTCGCCCAAATCACCAGCCATGCAAAACTGAAAATAAGTGCGCATGCGTCGTTACGGATGATGTATTTGGTTCCGGTCAAAACGATCACAGTAAGCGGATTTGCTATAGCAAATCCGCTAAAAACTACAAGTAGAAAAAACTCTGGAAATCTGTGCCAATTTGTCAATATCTAATGCCATGGAATGTTGGGCCTCACTCAATGAAATGGATTTGGAGCTTCCAAAACAAATTTCAAGAAAATGTATGTTGCACAAAGAGACACCCATGTAAGTTGGAGGATATCTTTTGGAAAAAAGCTTTTCTCTTTTAATAGGCATTTTTGCTAGGAAATAGAGACAGTGGTACACAGCTGCAGTGTTATATCAGGGTACCACCAGCTTCCCCCACTTATAACTTACAAAAGCAAAAAATGTCTTTGTGTGTCGCCTTAACAAAGCTGATAGAATCTTGTAACAACTATGTAGACTTTCTTCTGCTACAGTGATTAGGAAGTCTAAGTACTGCAGTAAAATGTCTGAAGGAAAGAAATAAATATTATTTAAATTTGAAATCCTAGAGGCCTAACTTTTCACCACAAGACAAAAATGTAGACTTGTCAAACTTGGAAGTTTTTGCAGACAATTTACTTGTGGCTCAAATAATGGAATTTGATCTTGGAAACATCGTGGGAAAAGCAGAAAATTCTGGTTACCACCATTTTCTCCAGTTTCCACAATGTTTTCAATAGCCTTATTCATTGAGGTCATTTGTTGGAATACATTGTGGGAAAAAGAGTTTCTCCTTTTCCCAAAATGTTTTCAAAATACTTCTTTCTCAGGAATGTTTTAATTTTGGATTGTGTGGTAAAAGTTAAAAACACATTAGGTTACCAACATTCAAATCTTTCTCTTTTTCCTACTATGTTTTCTGCCTCTTTAAAGCCAAATTCCCGATGATGATTATTTGTCGTAAACATTGTTTGTAGTCTCAACTTCTTTCAACTTGGACCAGCCCAATATTTTGTTGTGTGGTAAAGAGTTAACTTTTAGCTGATGACTCAATCCGAAGTTTTTATAACCCTGAGGAACAAGTCTTCTGAAAAAAATGTTTGAAAAGGAGAAAATGCTAGTAGCTATAGTAACCAGCATTTTCTCTTATTTTCTCAATATTTACTATGCTATCAAAGACAGAATCTTCGGATTAGCTACATTTAGTTAACTCCTTACCAAACGACAAATTCTTGGACTGAATAAATTCAAAGTATCTGCAGACAACTAATTAAATTGCCCAACTGTAAGAAATTGTCATTTTGTCTCAATGTTTCTTGTTCATGGTGACAGGGGTCAACCAATCCCAACCATAAGGAAGTCTTTTAAAACATTGAGAAGGGGAGAATACTATTTACCAGGATTTTTCTTTTTCAGACAGTGTTTTTTATAACCCTTTACCACACAATGACGACTTTTAACACAGAACGTGCAGTCTGATCTTGGATCTACACTGTCTGATTAGGAGATGTTATTACCCAAAGCATAACTTTGAAATATTTTATTACATTAAAATAGTAATATTTGGGTTTTCATTTTCAAATTGAAAATTTCATTTTAGTTACTAGTATTTAGCAGGATGTGCATGAAGATTTGTGTCCATCTATAAAAGATCTGTGGATGGAAACTCAGACATTAATGAACGGGTTTCTCTGTGAGAGTAGAAGTCGGAGAAAACTCATGTAGGACATGCAGCATTTTCTACATTTCCCACTGTGTTTCCTAAAAGATTTCAACCTTGTCTTGAATAGGAATATTTAGTGTCCCCTTTGTTTGGGGGTTATTCACGGGTATGATTTTTTCCTCATTTCACTCATTATGTCTTCCCCCTTCCCCTTCCCGTCAGAGTCAGGAGTCACATTGATTTACCCTGTGCGTCTGTCTGTCTGTCTGTCTGTCTGTCTGTCTGTCAGTCAGTCTGTCTGTCACAAATCATGTCCGCTCTATAACTCAAAAACCTTGTAAGATTTTGATAAAATTTTACACATTTATAAAGAGCTTTAGAGACAAAGTGTCATGCACATAAACAGTAACTCTGGGTGGTCTATTTCTGATTTATTTCCCTTTGATTATTTTCCGTCACAAATCCTGTGCGCTCTATAAATCAAAAAGCTTCAAAGATATTTTGTAACTTCACCCATTTGTAGAGCCCCATGCACAAGGGTGTTAACTCTGGCTGGTCAGTTTTGCAAGTTATTTCCCCATGATTATTTTCCTTCTCAAATCGTGTCCGCTCTATAACTCAAATTCAGATATTTTGATAAAACTTCACACATTTGTAGAGCACTATAGGATGGAGCATCATGCACAAGAACTGTAACTCTGGCTTGTCTACTTTTTGAATTATTTCCCTTTGATTATTTTCTGTCACAAATCATGTCCACTCTGAAAAGCTTTTAAGAAATTATATAAAACTTTTACAACTATATAGAGCACCATGAAATAGAGTGTCATGGACAAGAACCATAACTCTTGCTTTTTCTATTTTTCAAGTTATCCCCCTTTGATCATTTTCCATTACAAGTCCTGACTGCTCTATGACTTGAAAACCTTTTTTTGATATTTTAATCAAACATCACACATTTGTAGAGCACCATGAGATGGAGTGTCATGCACAACAAGCCTAATTTTGGCTTTTCTATTTTTCAACTTATACCCCTTTGACTTTTTACCATCACAGATCATGTCCCCTCTATTTCACGAAACCGTTTAAGATATTTTGAAAATTTTTCACACATTTGTAGAGCACCATGAGACAGAGTGTCATGCACAAGAACCATAACTAGTTCTTCCCATTTGATTATTTTCTGTCACGAATTGTGTTGGTTCTATAAATTAAAAACCATTAGAGATATTTTGATAAAATTTTACACATTTGTAGGGCACCATGAGACGGAGGGTCATGCTCAAGAACCATAACTTTTTCGTGTCTTTTTTTGAGAAATTACCCTTTGATTATCTTCCATCACAAAACCTATCCAATCTATAACCCCGAAAACTTTTTAAGATATGTTGATAAAATTTCACCCATTTGTAGAGCACTAGGAGATTGAGTGTCATGCACAAGAATCCTAACCCTGGCTTGTCTGTTTTTCTATTTATGCCCCTTTGAATACTTTCCATCACGAATCGTATCCCCTTTATCAATCAAAAACCTGTTAAAATATTTTGACAAAACTTCACATATATCAAAAGCACCATGAGACAGATTACCATGCACAAGAGCTGTAGTTCTGGCTTGTCTATTTCTCAAGTTAATCCCCTTTGATTATTTTCCTTTCTCATTTTACATTCACGCTCTATAACTTGAAAACCTTTGAAGGTATTTTGATAAAACTTACCACAAATGTGACCCATCCTACAAAAAGGGACCTTCAGGGAACTGCGAAAAGTGTCAGCCCTAGTCAGACTGTGTGAATTACGCCATGACGTGTATTTCAAGACTTAGTGTGGGAAACCTGGACAAAAGCAGTTGAAATGTAACTTGAGTGCATTGAAATTAGCGGCCAATGTCAGATAAGTACCGTTTTGTCAGATTGTTGATTTTGTATTGTTTTTACATGAATAGGGCAATACACCAGCCCAAATATTGGAAAACGTGGCTCTAAATAGTATTCACACTCGAGCGGTAATTCCCAGGTAAAATATCGAACACTAGTAAAAAAGGGAAAATAAAATCGGTCCAAATTTGTTTTTTCTAGACAATTTAAGCAATGAGAATAGATTGATATATCTCTTCTTCTGAGCATGGACTTAGAGACAGTAATAAGTTCGTTTGACAGTAAACAAATTTAACTGAACGTACTGTTTGAGATAGGTTGGATAAGCGTTTGGATAGTCGTTCGTAGGTCGTTAGCTCCCTAATATTGGCATAAAGAAAAGGGGAGCATAGCCAGTCAAGACGTGCATGCACGATCGGAATTCTTTTGTTCAATGAGGAACAGGTTAAATAATTTAACAAAACAGAAATTGATGCTTTTATTATTGAACCAGATAAAATGTTTTTAAGCCTGTAAACTATAATTTACTGAGAGGTTTGATATAAAGGCATTCTGAGAGATGCTGCTCTATAGGGAACATGTACCAGCATAGGGTTTGCTTGTGTTCCAGCATATCTTATTCCGTAAAGTCTCAGCATGTAATCTGAAATTGTGCAAGCATTCAGTCTTTAACAAAAAAAAAAAAAAAAGAACAGGATGTAAGAACAATAGTACTAGCATGAGGTCTTGAAGTGTACCACCATGTAGTCCAGAAATGTACTTGCATGTAGTCTAAAACTGTTCCATGGATTAGTCCAAAGAGTTTCCTGCACACAGTCCAAAATTACTCTAGTATGTCCGGAAGTGTAATACAAGATAATCTAAAATTGTACTGAAAGTGTACTAGTGTGTAGTCTGTAAGGTAACTGGTACCATAATGTAGTGTGGAAATGTACCAGCACCTAGTGTAGAATTGTATCAACATGTAGTCTGGAATTGTATCAGCGTTTAGTATGGAATTGTACCGCAGGGTAGTCTATAGATGTACCAGCATGTGGTTTTGGAGTGTATCAACACGTAGTCTAAATGTATAAGTATGTAGTCTGGAAGTGTACCAGCATGTTGTCTAAAACTTCACCATCATGTAGTCTGAAATTGCGCAAATATTTAGTTTAAAAAAAAATCATCAACATGTAACCCAAAATTCAACCAGATTGCAAAATGAAATAATACTAGCATCTGGTGGTCTGAAAGTGTACCACCAGATGGTATAAAATTGTATGAAGGGGTATCAACATGTACTAAGGAAATGTAAAAGTATATAGTCTCGAAGTGTACCAGCATGAAGTGTAAAATTGTACCAGCATGTCTGAAACTTTACCAGCATTTAGTCTGAAATTGCACCAGCATTTAGTCTTATTGTACCAACATGTACTCATGTAGTCTATTAGTGTACCAATTAGTTGCCTGAGAATTCACAAACATGTATTCTGGGAGTGTATTGGTATATAGTCTAGGAATATACCAGTATATGGCCTGAAATCGTACAAGCATGTTGTCTAGAATTATGCCAGTATAGTATCTGGAAGTGCACCGTTGCTTGGTCTGAAATGCACTATTATTAAGTCTGGAACTGTGCCGTTACGTGGCGTGAATTGTAGCAGCATGTAGTCTGGAAGTGCGCCTTTGTGTGGCCTGAACTGTACCAGCATGTGGTCTGGAAGTGGGCCGTTTTGTGGCCTGCATTGCACCAGCATGTAGTCTGGAAGTGGGCCGTTTTGTGGTCTGCATTGCACCAGCATGTAGTCTGGAAGTGTGCCGTTTTGTGGCCTGCATTGCACCAGCATGTAGTTTAGAAGTGTGCCGTTTTGTGGCCTGCACTGCACCAGCATGTAGTCTGTAGTCTGGAATTGTACCGGACGTTATGTTGACAAGAAATGCATAACCATGTAGTCTGGAATAGTATCACCATATAATCTTGAAGTGTATTAGAAAGCAGTCCGAAAATCCCCTGCAGGGTTTATACTCAAGGGCGTTATGAGAGATATTACTCTGCTCTAGGGAATTTGGGTTGAGCGTTTGTACAACAAAATTCAAATGTATATATGTTACAGCCAATCTGCGAAATTAGCCATTTCATGAAATGGCTGAAATATTTCAGCCAATTCATGAAATGGCTAAACCAGTCAGCCATTTCATGAAATGGCTGAAATTTTTAGCCATTTCATGAAATGGCTGAAACTCTTATGTCAATATTACACAGATTTTCTGATGGATTTTCAGCCTATCTGTGTAAAAAATCAAGAGTGTATTTAAATTGGTAAATGAGTATATTAATAAATTGATTCATCATTTGATTAGAAAACTGATGATTTTGTTGTTTTTGTAATTGATTCCTTTTAGTTTCATTTATTTCTTTATTTATTTAGAATCAAATGTTAGTTTGTTTGATTGATTGATTGATTGATTTTCTTATCAAGAATTCTCTAATTAAAGGATAACTTTAATGTAACAGATAAAAAGATTATCTGTAGTATGAACTATAAATGTGTGAAAACATCCTAATGTTATTACATGTAGTTACTTATCCAATTATTGGTTACTTTGATCACGGGTGATGTTATGGAAACTATCTTTGTGTTATTTATTATCCTGGCCATTATCAACTTAAAGACTACTATTTAACGATCTCTGATCATGATTTAATCATTGTTTCCAAACTGATTGATTTCAGCATAACATAACATACAAAACATAACATAACATCATCTTTTATTCACCCAGTAATGTTGTAACATTAAACATGGGGTTAGGTATACATATAAGCATAGTAATGTAATTACTATGTATATTCAGAAATTCCTTGTTTAGTGTGTTACATCCTTGCTATCAAGATGGATCAGACAACAGCTGAACTCAAATTCAGAGAAGCTTTGTTTCAGAAGTACTCCCAATGTGTTCACCAAGTCATGTTTTAATGTCTTTTCTTTATTTATTATCAACTGTATCACACAACTAGCCGAAACTGCCCATAATAACCTATCGATTGTTGTCTGTAATCTCCTTGAATTTGGACCAGTCTAAATTTTTGTTGTCTTGTAATGGGTTAATCCCCATCCAATTTGTCATTGACTAGTTTCTTCACTTTTGACAAATATAAAATTTTGTCTTCTGGTAAACGGTTGAATATTTTAGCCACTTTCAAATTTGTCTTGTCTGAAGCCAAGGAATACCAACAAAAGATCTCTTGTGAAGAATATGTGTGTGTTTTTTTTTTTTTGTAAAAATCATCCACAAAAAAAATTATCCACAAAAAAATTAGACTTTCAACAAAATCAATACGTAATATGTTCAAAATAAGTAATACGTGTATAATTTTGAGTTTCAGCCATTTCATAAAATGTCTAGAGCAAATTTACAGCCATTTCATGAAATATTTTAGTCAGTTCATGAAATGGCTGAACGATTTAGCTATTTCACGAAATGGCTAAAATTTTCAGGCATTTCATGAAATGGCTGATTTCATAGATTGGATGTAACATATATATATATGTATGTGTGTAAGTTTAAGTGTGCATATAATATATTAGCAATGTGTGCATGTGTGTACATGGATGTGCGTCGATGTATATACATGTGTATGCATGCAGATGTGTATTTGAATGTCTATCATTATGCAAACTGGAATTCAACCGAAGGTTTCATTGCATTCTAAAAATGTTATTCCTGAGGGTAAGATCATTTACATGTAACAAAGCAGAAATTAGATTTACATGTATACTCATTAAATCAGATAAGGGTTACTTTCACCGATGGGAACATTGTCGTAATAAGGCACAGATTATTTGAAGAGAGTAGACTAAGTGCCAAAAGAAAACAGCCAGAGGCTGTTCATAGAGTTCATAGTTGACTCAACCGCAAATACAAAGAAATGAAAATACTCAAGCAGGTTTTGTTTTTAAATTTGGTCCAGTTGTAGACTGTTTTTTACATGCTAGACCAACGCTGGTGTACATACCGATGATGGTTTTGCAATCGATTTCAATGAACTATGTAAAAGTTCAATTTTAAGTTCTCCGAAAACCAAAGCAGTTCATTGCTCTAAGCTGGATTGGTGATATCAGAATAAATGGATCACACCATCAATTAAAATTGCTGAAAAGCGCAAGTATAATTTTGTTTTGTTACTAATGATGCCGGCCAGATACTGATTTCTTTTGCCAGATGTGGTTGAAAAATCAGCAGTTCTTTGAGATATGTGTTATTTCGACTTTGACAAAAGAAATAGACCTATTAAGGTATTAACGTTGATAGACACCTACAGTTTGATTTATTAGCAGTAAAATTAGATGCATGAAGTTAATCATGCCAAGTTCCTTTCAGGTTTACATAGAGAAACATGTGGTGGAAAACAATACAGCGGATGAAGCCGTAGACAGATATGAAGTCTTGCCAAGAGGAAGGGTCGAACATATCCCGGCAGCAAGGAACGACAGTAGACAAGCTCAAAAGGAAGACGTTTAAAAGTGTTCAAGTTTATTATTTGAGCTGGTTGATTAAAGTGTTCACTTGAAGCAATCAAGCATCTCTGTGCAATATTTCATGGGCATTCCGTTTGACATAAATCAGATGCAGAAAACAACGGTTTTAGAGAAAATAACTTGTTAGCAACAGCTAAAAGAACAGTATTAGTAAATGATAAAGAAAAAAACAGATACAAGTCGAAATTCAAATGTTCTTAATGTATTCACTGTTCTGAAGTTCTGATACTCACATATACCCTTTACTGGTGCCTGTGTGCCCGCCCTTACTTTTGAGTTCTAAAGTCTCTCGGTAACAGCATTACAGTGTTGAGTTGTTTGATTTGAGAAAGGTATAGCTAAGACGTGTTTTTAGAAAACCATGAACACGTCCGATGCACTCTAGTACTGTGGGATTCTCCGTGTCAAGATAATTTTATCATTGTGTTATTCAGTTTTGGAAAAAAGTGTATAGTTAAAGGAAATTCTTTCGAGGAAAATAAATGGGATATATAACGTAAAGATTTCAGTTCTTATAATGACGGAGGTAAGTGATATATTCATTGCGATAAGCGTTTATTCTTTACCTGACAAAGAAATTTCAGACTAAGTTGAAATTGAAATCACTGATTCATGCAGATGATAAATTCAGGGTGGCCCATTGTGGTAAAATGAAAAAAATGCCGGATTCTGGTTGCAATTTCTCCTCTCCTCTCGATTTTTTAAGAGCTTGATTTTCAGAGTCGTTTCAAGTGAATGGTAAAGGGTTTTCTATTTATGAATACTAGCTGAACGTTAAGCAACGTGACGACCAAAAGAAAAAGTTGAAACTTTTTCCGTGTTAAAACGGTTACAGATCCTGTTATTCTCATTTTTGATGCAGTAAAATCCGATCATACTCGTATATAAGAAAAGAAGCGATCAGACTGGAACCCAGGCTATACATTGGTACATTAAACTGACCAGAACTACTTCGAAACGACACATATTGTGATTTCAACTGATTTACCTTTTTCTTTTCACGAGTCTCCGGAATCAAAACTCGGCCACGCCGACGCGTAACAATAACCTAGTCATAAATCACAAAGTCAAGCACACCTTTGATAAAACAAAAATATTTCTTTGAAAGAGAAAATTTTGTTTAAACACTTGATGGTTCAAAGGAATTTATTTTATCGAAATTTTACTTCTCACAAAGACAGAATAAGGTTGCCAAGAGAGGAAAGGGGTCTATCAGCGATACTTCATTCAAAGAAGCTATCCGATTGGTTAGTTCTGGGATCGTAAATTTACATGTACGATCCCACTGGTTAATTGTTTACGCGTTGTGAAGTGGAAGTAGGTCCGAATGACGTCATGTTAGTTGCTTTCGATTGGCTTATAATATTGCTACGGGTTATTTGTTGCTGTAGCAACACGAATGTATCAATGAACTGATCCAAAGTATTTTGCATTTGACAAAAACGATGCTTTGCAGGCCCGTAGGAAGCAATTTTGGATGGGGGGGGGGGGGGGGGGGGTGGCAACTTCATTTGAGAAGCGGCTTGTCCTGATTTTACATATATTGCGTTTGGTTATGCAGTGAGAAATAACCCACCTACTAATATTAATGACCGAAAAAGAAGGAAATTTGTCCAACAATGTGGTGAAGTATGAGATTTGGAGAAAAAGTAAAAAAAAAAATCATACGGAATGAAATGTGACGCCAGAAATTGTTTGGTATCTGTCAGATAACAAAAGTAAAAGAAAAAATTCCGTGGCTCGCCGCCGTTTGTTTAGAACTATTCTAAATTGTTCGGAATTTTCTATTATTTCATCCTCTTTATGCACGATGATTGTATAGCAATATTCTGCGAAATGCTGACACAGTCATTTCATAGGTGATCAAATTATTGGGGGCCCGGCCCCCTGGTCCCCCCTGATCCTACGGCCCTGCTTTGTACGAATTCGATTTCATTCCTTCTAGATACTTGAAGTTTCTTCTTGCTGTTCTGATTAAATTTACAATGATCTCGACATTATTTTGTTCTAATGTACTCGAGAAGTATCGAACTATTTGAAAGGCGTTTTGATAATGCTGTTCAGAGGCATTTTCAGCAAGCTGCCGAACGTTGACATATGAAGGCGAGAATGAAAATCTTGCCTTCTAACTAGTTCCAGTTTTAACAGGTAGAACTGTTAATTCTAAAATGCCTCGGCTCTTATTTGTTTGCTGGAAATAATGTATTTTACCAAACAATCCCTGGTTTTTATGACCCTGTGAAATAAGCCTTTCGAAAATATTGTGGGAAAAGGAGAAATGCTTGTAATCCTGCTGGAAACAAATTTCAATTTTTGAGTTAGGTTTATTTTGTCTACTGCAAGTGCTTTCAATTTGGACCAGTCTGAAATTTTGTTGTTTGGTAAAGACTTAAATGAATTAGGTTTGGAGTCAGGGCATTTTTCTTTCCTCTCATATTTCATCGATCATACCCTTGTAGTCGGCTTGACCTAGGACTAGATTTCTCCCTTTTATGCCCATTCCATGAATGTTGGTGGGGGGGTGTAAATATAGTATATCATCCGTTTTAATAGTGTGTGTTCGCTAAACGGCACTGTTTTTGTACAGCAGATAATTTCCAGGTGCATGGTCCAATTCTATAATAACTTGGCACAAATGATCATCATGGATAGACTTATATTTGCATGCAAAAACTGTGTCGCCAACTCAAAGGTTAAGGTTCCAGTCCGGAGGCATCCGTGCAGGCGACAACCTTCTAGTGGTTTTAGCTCTACTTGCTAAAGCCGGTTTAATGCAGAGCTATGACCGTTCCCCACAAAATGACCCATGGGTCATCTCTCTACGTTGAAGAATGCCCCGGGCCATTATTCTATGTAAAGAAATAACCTGGGGTCATTATTCTACGTAGAAAAATCACGGGTAGGAAACTTCATATTCAGAGCCAATGGCTCCGACGAGAAAATGTTGTGTTGGTCTTCCGTTTCTGAAGATGTCGGCTGAAAAACAACCCCAAAACTGGTAGGCATGTCAGTAGTTGTAATTATGTGTTCTTATGTTTTTGAAATTCAAAAAAAGGAGAATGTCATTCGATCCTCTGGTCTTTGAACGTATTTTCTGCACTACGGAAAGTTGGAACAGGTCTACGATGTTGTCTGAATCATTTGTGGCGTGGGTTGACCGTAGCCAAAATAATACGTCTCGGAAATAAATGCAGGCTTTTTCTGCCTTTTAAATAGGCAAAGTAAAGAAATTCTCCTGTTCGACAGGCTTAGATAATTGTCTTTGACGTTTCCATTTGCTCAATGCAAGAATCGACAGAAAAGTATGCAAAACGGGCGTAATTTAAGAAAGACTCCGATTGTGTAGGTCGGTTACGAAAATATCGGTTGGCTCCGATGGAAGAGGAATTTCGTTCATTTTTTTTCTCTCTAATTTTCGGGTGTGTAAACTGAAGGTGCTTCAAGTTAAATGTGAAGCAACCAGGTCATTTAAGCCCATTTTCTCGTTGTGTTTTATATATAGAAATAGCAAAAAGAAGTATTTTACCAATTTTACATGCATTTTACTAATATGAATGTACAATCAGAAAACGTAAAAGATGCCATTCATTCCATTTTTTAGCAACGTGCTCAAGGGGAGCTTTTACATCAAGATGTGTCCGTCGTGCGTCGTCTGTCGTGCGTCGACCGTCGTCCATCTTCACCTCCTTATCCACTGGGCCGATTTGGACCAAAATGGGCTGGAATGCTACTTGGGAGGTCCTCTTTAAAAAGTGTTCACAGAATTTGATTCAATAAAAAAAACCTGGTTGCCATGGCAACCAAATGGAATTTCTAAGAAATTCTTTAAGAATCTTCTCCTCTGAAATTGCTCGCCAAATTTTGAAATAATTTCACAGAGTTGTTCCTTGGGTGACCATTTTCAAAAGTTCTTGGCGAAATTTTGATCTCTCAGGAAACATGGCTCTGGTAAATGGGGGCTACTTGCACTATACGGACTGAATGAAGAAATTCTCAAACATTATTCTTCTCTGAATCGGCAGGTCAAGAGTATAAAATAATTTCACAAAGATGTTCCTTGGATAACCATTTTTAAAACTTATTCGCAAAATTTTCATCCACCAAGAAACATGGCGCTGGTGAATGGGGGATACTCTCAATATACGGATATGAAAAAAATCTTAAAAATTCTTCTTCTCCGAAACCGCTGGCCAGATTTTGAAATAATTTCACAGATGTGTTCCTTGGATGACCCTTTTCAAAACTGTTTGCGAAATTTTGATCCGTCAATAAACTTGGCTCTGGTGAATTGGGGCTACCTCGCACTATTAACGGAAATGAAGAAATTCTTAAAAAATTCTTCTTCCCTGAAACGGCTGGTCAGGGATTGAAATTATTTCATAGAAATGTTCCTTGGGTGACCATTTTCGCAAAGTGTCCGAGATATTTTGATCCACCAAGAAACATGGCTCTGATGGCTGCGGGCTATTAACACTATAATTATGGACATGAAGAAATTCTAAAACAATCTTCTTCTCTGAAATGGCTGGTCAGATTTTGAAATAGTGTCACAGATATTTTCCTAGGGTGACCCTTTTCAAAAATCGTTTTGGAAAATTTTAATTCGTCGAAAAACAACAGCTTATTGTTGGCACCTGTATGTGGTTCTCTTGTTCGACTTATGTTTTTAGTCACTTTCGAGCATGTGCTCTTCTGCAAGAAATTGTTCTTGGGTAAACTATTTAAAAAAGTTATTTGCAGAATTCTGATTCACCAAAACCATTGCTGTGGTGATAATTTTAGGGGTAGTGACAGATTTTGAAATTACTTTTCAAAATTGCTTGGCAAAATAATGATTTTGTTTCCTAAGTTTCAATCATGTGTAAACAATTATGTCGATGGCTGAATAATGATTCATACACTGCATAATGCAAATTCATGCATCTAGACCATTTAAACACGTTTATCATTGTCGTACTTCTAAAAGAAAGTATTTTTTATCATTATTTGTGCTTATGTGTGGGCTGCACTTACGACAAAAGCAATAAAAATTTTATAGATGGGCCATTCGGTCTAATCAAAGGCTATGCAGAAGTATTTTCAAAATTTAGATAGACTAATGTTAAGCAGCATTTTTCTAAAGTGACATCAGTCCTTTGTATTTTCATAAATGCGGTCATGTTCCATGAGCTAAATTTTGGACTGAAAGATATTAATGGAAAAACAAGAGGACCATGATGGTCCTATATCGCTCACCTGAGTGCTAAGCAGGAAAGGTCTACAACAAAGATTATAATTACCAAATATTGAGGTTCAAGGGCTAATGATTATGAAACAAGAGCAGCAATTTTTCGCAAGATATGCAATCCCACCGCCAGGTGTAAAGGAGGTATAATAGTTGCAAAGGGCTGACAATGCAACAAACAATTTGACTTGAGACTTCGAAATTCCACTCTGGACAAGCAAACAATACTATTAAAATAAGATCAAAGTGGAATTACTCAAAATCCATGCTAGGTAGAGTTATTGTTCTTGAACCAAGTACTCGGTAATATCACAACAAACACGCATACCAATTTTGAAGTCGTTCTTACTTGAGGTGACAAAGTTATATTCCGAACAAGCATTCAGTGCAGACTCATGTGAGGTTTTATTGAGAGAGACATTCTAACCAGTTTTCAATTCAGCTTAGCAAGAAATGTGGTCTGAAGATTGCTCACAAGAAGACTTTTAAAGATTTCCCTCTTTATCTCTATGTGAAATCTGAGACCAACAACACAGGGCTAACTTTCACACCAGGGCCATAATTTAAAGTACTTTGGTAGAGGGCCACGAGATGAGTCTACATGCCAAATGCGAAAGCTCTAGCTCTTATGGTTTGGGAGAAGAAGATTTTCTAAGATTTCCTTCTCTATTGCTATGTGAAATCCGGAAAGCCACAACATAGGGCCATTTTCAACACTAGGGCCATAATTTGAGGTATGTTGGTAGAAAGCCACTAGATGATGCTATATGCCAAATATGAAAGCTCTGGCTATTACGGTTTAAGACAAGAAATTTTTTTAAGATTTCCTTCTTTATCGCTATGTGAATTCCGACACCCACAACATAGGGCCAATTCTTTACATCAGAGACATAATTTGAAGTATTTTGGTAGAGGGCCACTAGATGATGCTACATGCCAAATATGAAAGCTCTGGCCATTACCATTTGGACAAGAAGGTTTTTAAAGATTTCCTTCCTTGTCTCTACGTGAAATCCAAGACCAACAACATAGGTTTCATTTTCACACCAGGGCCATAATTTGAAGTACTTTGGTAGAGGGTCACTGGGTGATGCTGCATGCCAAATATGAAACCTCTAGCCCTTACGGTTTGGGACAAGAAAAGTTTCTAAGATTTCCTTCTTTATCTCTTTGTGAAATCCAATACCCCACAACATAGGGCCAATTTCCGCACTAGGACGATAATTTGAAGTATTTCAGTAGAGGACCACTAGATGATGCTACATGCCAAATATGAGAGCTCTAACCCTTACTTTTTGGGAGAAGATTTTCTAAGATTTCCTCCTTTATCTCTATATGAAATCTGAGAACCAACAACATAGGGTCAACTCCAACACTAGAGCCATAATTTGAAGTGTTATGGTAGAGGGCCATTAGATGATGCTACATGCAAATATAAAAGCTCTAGCCCTTACAGTTTTGGACGAGAAGATTTTTAAAGTTCATGGAATTCAAATCTTTGAAGTATTTTGAAAGTGCATCACCTAGGGATCATTTCTGTGAAGTTGGATTGAAATTTGATTGTTAGTTTAGGAGGAGAAGATTTTTTTGTAATTGTGAACGGACGGACGGACAGACAGACGGAAAACGGGCATTGGTCGATCACAATAGCTCACCTTGAGCACTTCGTGCTCAGGTGAGCTAACAAAACTTACTTCCTTACTAACTATTTACAGGAAACTAAATTTTTGAAAGGGGGCCCCCATGAATCTGTGCCGTTTAACATAGTCAGGGCCGGTCCACATAATCAGAGCCCTTCTTTATTTTTATCAATTCTTGTGCTCTCCTTTTCAATTTTTGACCAGTAGTGAATGTAACAATTCAAGACATTAATTCAATGTCTTGGGACAGCAAGACTCTCTCTTACTTTGCCAATTAAATGGCAATAACAAACTGAATTTAGGTCCTTGACGTATTATTTTGGCAACGGTCAACCCACGCAACAAATGATTCAGACAACATCGTAGACCTGTTCCAACTTTCCGTAGTGCAGAAAACAAGTTGAAAGACCAGAGGATAGAATG
Source organism: Tridacna crocea (assembly GCA_943736015.1). Classification (NCBI taxonomy): domain Eukaryota; kingdom Metazoa; phylum Mollusca; class Bivalvia; order Cardiida; family Cardiidae; genus Tridacna; species Tridacna crocea. Next base: position 31,007,527 of record OX031070.1, read on the forward strand.
ACATTCTCCTTTTTTTGAATTTCAAAGACATAAGTACACATAATTACAAATACTGACATGCCTACCTGTTTTGGGGTTGTTTTTCAGCCGACATCTTCAGAAACGGAAGACCAACACAACATTTTCTCGTCGGAGCCACTGGCTCTGAATATGAAGTTTCCTACCCGTGGAAATGACCCAAGAGGATTAAGAGGGTTATAAGCGTGAATATGGTTTGCACACCTGTGCGAGTTTGTGAAATCTTCGATAAACCGGATGTGGCGTAGGAAGTGTGACCCACATATGTATAAGTATCGGCTTCTGTGTACTATTAATTTGCTCTGATACTGACTTTTTTTCTCACGGCCACATCTTACCTCATGTCGGGAAGTTAGAGAAATATCTTTGGGTCACTCTAGAGGCCACATTTCTTCTTCAATTGACTTGAAAATTTGTCAGAATGTTTGTCTTGATAAAATATCGGATAAGGTTGAAATTGGGTAGCTCCCATCTTACGAACAAAGTTCGTAACAAAGAAACAAATGAAACAAATGCAGAGCATAAATACAAGAACCGGGCAGGATTCGGGCCTTAAACGCCTTGACTAAGGGCCAACACTATACCCTTTGAGCTAAAGAGAATTCTCCCCAACGCAATAGCATCGCACAGGATTTACCTACATCGAATTTCAGAGACTCCCTTTCACAGCAAAGAGTTTGCGAATGAAAAAGTAGAGAACCAATGATCATTGCTTCTTGGTGCATCACTCATAAATAAGGAATAGTACAGTAAAATGCAATCTTCAATTTGTAAAATGGGACACATTATTCTGGAAAGAACAATAAGTAAGTCCATGACCATGATAATCTGTTCTTGCACAGCATGAGCAATACGTGAGAAAGAGACAGAGAGAAAGCTCATGCACAGAACTTTGGCCTAAAGCAGATATGAGAAGAATCACAACCTATCTATCAAACAAGGCCAAGCGTTGTCAGACCATCTGAGAAATCAACCAAGATTCTGTCTGTTGAAAATATACTTGATAAAAAAATAAATATGAGAAAAATACTATGTGAATTAGTAAGTGAAAAATAGTCTTTAAGCTATGCAAGCAAAAGCAAACAAAAAATATACATACAGAGGAACAAGGTAACCCGTGGAATAAAAGGATTGTCATGCGAAAGATAACAATTTGCATGATCACCAAAAATATAAGAACGACATTAAAAAAAACAGAACAGCATATGGTAACACATAAAATGACCCTCTTTTCAAAGTTAACGAAATGGATAAAAGTACGATGAGAAAAAAAAAAATGAAAAAGGTCAAAAAAGCCAGGCGTCTGCATTCCATGTCCAGGCTTGAGCAGTTTATGTATCAAACCCAAAGCATCTCATTTCAAACATTGATACTTAGTCTTGTTTTATAATCAGGGTATGATGCTTTCTATATGTCGCCGGTTTACTGAAAAAACCTTGTAACTACAGCTTGTCACAAGCTGTAGTTACGAGATTTTTTAAGTAAATCCACGATTTATGAGCACCTTGTCTCGTGATGCCAAACAGATAACATAGCGTGATTCTAAATAGGTAGCAACGGAAACTACAACTACAGTTTCCATAACAAATCCAGACAGCCACAAATATGGCAGGCATGCATATGAATGTTAATGATGACTTTTCTGGTCAAATATAAGCTGCCATTTGCTATGTCACTATGGTCATCAGTAACTGAATACTGACCAACAAATGTCCATAACAGGTGAATCTACCAGGTTATGGTATACTATTCAGTGGATTACTTAACTGATAGGTGTAAAAGGTGGAGCTTACATTGTATCTCACGATTATCTAGGAATAAATGCGTTTTATTTCAGACAGTTGTGGTCATGCATTACACTCTACATGCAGCATGTACCTAAAAAGGCAGATGTGGCTGTAGGTCGTATCATACCTACTTTGTCATGACAATTTGAATTTTTAGGAGTTTGATCTTATTGACCGATGACAATAAAATGATAAAACAACAAGAGAATGCACTGTAACTAACATATGCAATGTCATCTTGGTAAATAAAATCAAACTATATCTTATTCTTAAACTCTGTCAGTTTTTAGATGCAAAAATTTACTGGTAAATAATGTATCATTAACTTAAGATGATACTTTGATTTACATTGAAAGTTTCTGTTTACTGTTACTAATATACAAGACAATGAAAATAGGATTTGGTTTTTTAATTGTTTATAGACCATATTACGATAAAGATACGGATAATAAGGAACACGTGTACTCTGTGAATCTTCCAAAAAAGCAATATGGATGTCTTGATCAGTTGACCTATCTAAAATCACATTGGTTTTGTCCAAAAACAATGCAGATTTTACTCTCTTTTTCTGTGTTTTCTCAACGGAAAGTGTATTAACAGTTTCTTTATTCATATTTTTGAGAAAAAATGCCAAGGTTTGGTAACAGAGTCAAAGGCAATCTTTCATACCTTACTTTTAAAACGTTGAGAAAAGAACGTTTTGCATTCACTTGCAAGCGATTGTACAGTTGTCTAAAATCTCTGTCTTTGACATAGCAATAACGCGTAACTCAGACGTGTTTCGCTAAATGAAGGAGATAACCTGACTCAGTGATTTCCTTGCCACAACATATTTTCAGTTGTTTGTCTGTAAAAGTTCGCGGCAATTTTGTTGGATGTTATTAGAAATACAAGTACATGTACACGTAATCTAATCTATTTCTTTTCCCCCTTGTTGATGCTCTGTTATGTGTTACAAGTATAACGTTATTCGTTTTTGAATCAGGTTGTTGTTGATTTCACTGTAGTGTGTCTGGGCCATATTCACAAGAGTGAATAACGCAATATTACCAAATTACCCAGACCAATTGGTTTTTAGCCAATCAGAAAGTGCGTTAATTTGGAATTAAGAATATTATTGTTAATTAGTCAAAAAATGTTACTTAGAACCGTTTATGATACATCCCCGGATGTTGGAAAAAATGAAAAATTTATTACAATATATCAAAAGTTCAGGAAGCATTTCCAAAGAGTCTTGTGACCTTCGATCAGTCGACAAGTAGCTATTTTACCAATTATTCACTTGGTGAAAAGAAAAGAAACCAAATAAAAAGCTTGTCACATGTTCACTTCTAATTGCTCGAGTGGACCAGGTGGTTTACCCGTTGTTGCCTCCAAGTTGCTCAGCATTTTAGGTACCGTAGGTCACATGACAACCAATCAACTAATCGGCAAGCAGATATTTACCAATTGCCTCCATGTTCATTCGACATTTCAAAAGGCCATCTCTCACGTGCTAACTACCTTTCAACTGTTTATCAGACAGATAGATAACCAGAAGTGAAATAAAGTTTGGTGTAAAAGATGGGATTTGCCTTTGATATAGAAGAAAACATTGTGGGAAAAGAGGAAAAGGCTGGGCACCAGCATTTTTTTCCTTTTCCCACAATGTTTTCAATAGCTTTCCTCGTACAAATACGTACAGTCGTTACACGTCAGAATAGTTTGATAAAGTGTAAATCGACAATCAGATATTCTACGTATTGGGTCAGAGTCATTCAAAAATTTCAAATACCTCTGTCGCGTGCTGTTTTACATAAGGAAGTTATTTTTACTACGAATAAAAAGAAAAATTAATAAGAAATGCCTACCGATGAATGTTCTATTCATGCAATTCAATACATTTGAAAACAGTGAAGTAAAAGAAAACAATCGACATGTACAGAGCTCCAGATTGAGGGAGCGAGTTTGATTTCAAAATTGAAAATATAAATAATTCTCCACTAAACCCTGTGTTGTGGGTACTCATTAGAATCGTCTCATCGAGGAAGGGTATTTATATACGGGTGCATGCTTGAAGTGAATTATTTCTAAAAGCGGTATCAAACTTCAAGGAAAGAAACGAACGAACAAAGGAATAGACGAACGAACGAAGCAACCAACAGAACATAACGAAATAAATCATAGTACTGAACGAACGAACGACAAACAATTCAAGATAATAAAACTGAATGGGAGGACAAACGAACAAAACGAACGAGAATTGTGATTTTAGAGAGTCCTTCAGTGTGATAAATATAATCGTCTCCTTTCTGTCATTTACATTTGTCTTGAGGTAGAGGTTATGAAGCGATTTTGCAATTTGTCTATTCCAGGATCAGACAGCACAGTCTGTGCTTCTTGATACTTGGAATTTAGGAAAATTGTGATCATAAATCAAGGGGGAAAAGTCGCACTTAAGGTGTAAGGCCCCTTAGACACTTACTTTTAAAGACAGAAGCTGCCAAGAGGAGCCTTTACGGAAACGTCGATATTGCACGATATTTACCGATGAGATTGTGAGTCGACAGACCCTTAGGCACTAGTAAACTACGGAATCCTGTTTCCGCCATCCACTTTTCGACCTACGAGGAACTCGAAAAGTAGAAATTAGGCACACTAACTTCCACTTTTCTAGCAAAAAAGTTACCTCGAAGAGTCGAAAAGTTGAAGTTTTTGACCTGACAATTGTCATAAAACTTTCCACTTTCGACCTCACGTTTGTCTAGAAAAGTAGAAATTAGGAAGCACTAACTTCCACTTTTCGCCTTAAAATGCTGGGTCGAAAAGTAGAAAAGTGGAAGTTTTTCGCATGACAATTGTCAATAAGACTGCCACTTTTCGACCTAGGAAAGACAAAGTCGAAAAGTTGAAAAGTCGAAAAGTTGAAAAGTTGAAAAGTCGAAAAGCGGAAGTTAGCCGATTAAAACTTCCACTTTTCTAGTTAGGACCAATTTTTCGCAGGATAACTTGGCCGCGTTACTATTTTAAATGTACACCGGTCAAAGGAAGATGGCGGGAGCGAATGGTAGAGGTTAAATGTACACCGAATAAGTATGATGTCAGCCATAATACGGCAACTCCCTAGTTTTCATTTTAAACCCGCCCTTATCGCATTGCTACGTCCTTCAGGGAACAGACTTTAACGGTGTACACATTATTAGATGTATTGAAATCATGTGGCCTGCAACACGCGAAAAGGGGCATACGGATATTTGCTTAGAGTGTCGTTTCGTATAAGGCCGCGCAGTTCGACACTTTCTGTTATGTAATTTTCAATTCAGCTCAAGTCTACTGTGGCACAAAATCTAATGTGGTCTTAAAGTGCCGTGTCGGATCAGCCTGTGCGATCTGCGCAGGCTGATCCGAGACGACCCATTATGGAAATGTCGGAATGCCCTTTTATGCATATTGCAAGCCATATATAGTTGAAACTTTGGACACTGATTAGTCTTTTCAGTTTAATGGACCATTTCACTAAAAATCTTCCCTGAAGATTGAGTTGCGATCTCAAAATGTGGCTTGATCGCCGCTGATCGCAAGTAATCGGCGGTTGAACGCACTTTGGTCTTCTGTAGTCGCACAAGGTCGAGGGAAAGTATTCCCCAAAAAAGATCGAAACTAGGTTTTTTACATGTCAAAAAACTAAGCTGCGACCTGTGCGATCTGGAAAATCTCAGATAGATTGCCGAAAGATCGTCCGTTAAACCATTTTTTAAAGGGATCTTATCCAATTCAGATTTACTTTGAGAAAACCTGATATAGGCGAAAATTTTCAACATGGTTAGCCTGCACAATTCCTGCAATCTGACCAGATCGAGATGGTCCCTTTTCATGCGACGAGTTGCATATCATGAAATGATACTACTAGACATTACTTAACCGAAATACCAACGCGGCAGATTCGGGGAGGTCATATTGATGTTAATGTAACAATGGGGGAAATATCGAGTTCCGAGGACAGAAATCCGTAATCGAGTTCGGAGAACATAAATTCATAATCGACTCCGATCAGCATCATAGATAGGCCTACATCGACATTTTTATTAACCTTCAGGGAAAGATTATGAAGGATCCCGGTGCCCACACCAAGCCAGTGTTCGAACCAGCGACCCAGATGTTAACAAGTCACACAATTTAACCCATTACCACTTGATTCCTGTTTTTGACACCTTTGCAAAATATTATTTCGGAAAACATTATTCGAAAAGGAGAAATAGCTTTTTACAAACTATTTCTCTCACAATGTTGTCTACTCAATATTACACTTAGATTTCAATACACACTTTGGAATGTCGTCTGCAGTTTCTTTAAATTTGGACAGTCTTTTATTTCTTGTCATCTTGTCATCTCGTAATGGGTTGAACGTGGTTTGAAAATGTCAAATTGGGCGCACGCTTAACGCGCAGTTCCTGACTAGATTTGTGTTACTATAAGCTCAGCCCATAGGCGGTATCGGATAAAGATAGACGTCCAACTTAAACAGTGTACATGTATACTTATTCGGTAGACGTTTAGCCTTCACCGGGACAAAATAGGTGACACAGGAATTTTTACCCCTACACCGGCTCCAACATTATTCGGTGCTGATAAACAAACATCCTGTGATAACCAGTCCTAACTAGAAAAGTGGAAGTTTTAAGGCTAACTTCCATTTTTCAACTTTTCGACTTTTCAACTTTTCAACTTTTCGACTTTTCAACTTTTCGACTTAGTCTTTTTTAGGTCGAAAAGTGGAAGTTTTATTGACAATTGTCATGTGAAAAACTTCCACTTTTCTACTTTTCGATCTAGCATTTTATGGCGAAAAGTGGAAGTTAGTGCGTCCTAATTTCTACTTTTCTAGACAAACGTGAGGTCGAAAGTGGAAAGTTTTATGACAATTGTCAGGTCAAAAACTTCAACTTTTCGACTCTTCGAGGTAACTTTTTTGCTAGAAAAGTGGAAGTTAGTGTGCCTAATTTCTACTTTTTCGAGTTCCTCGTAGGTCGAAAAGTGGATGGCGGAAACAGGATTCCGTAGTAAACAGTTTGCTTCGAATTGGCCAGGGTCAAAATTAAAAATAAGTGAGTAAGGTAGGTATTTAATGCAATTTTGATAAGAAGAGTAGTTATTACACCCATGAATTGTGTTAGATTAAGGAAAAGAAGCATTTTTTTCTTTTGTATGTGAAACAGGGGTCATGACCTTTCCTTCTTTGTTCTATAGTTTTGACCCCAAATGCGAAATTGAGGGGTCATGGAGCAAGCGGCTATTTTTAGCGGAGAAAACAAGGGTAGGGTCAGGGCACGAACGATTGCGAAAAAACGGCATGGTAATGTGCTATTTCGGATTATGTGTTGTTTGGAGTTTGAATTCAGCTTGGCATTTTTAGGCCAGCTTCCTGGGTTTTGGATTTTGGGAATTTTGGAATATAGGCTAAAATGGCAATTCTTTTTAGTTTTTTTTCGACCACGTCACTTGCTTATATTGATCACTGATATCACTATTTCACAAGTTGAACATGATTTATTGATAAAATCTAAAGAATTAGGATTGTGCTGTTGCATTTAAGTGCTCCTTATAATTTCAGGCTGACTATATAGACCTTTGTTTGAAGAAGTTCAGTTCGGCGTATGGCGGACCGAGACGAGTTCAGCCGACAAACCATATACTGCTACCTTACTCTCATTTTGAAAGGTGGAAGCAGCCGAGATTGGCCGAATAGCCTTTCCACAAACGTCGATGTTAAACGACATTTACCGATGATTTAGGGGCCGAAGACCTTAAACATATTGTCATTATGCTTATCAATATTTGACAGCGAAGACTATGCATCGTGATTGCTCATTTAAACCTTAATCACACGACCAAGTAGACTTATCCAAAATTAAAAGATTTTGCAAGCTGACAGATTACACGTTGTAAAAGTTGTCTTTATTAAAGGAGAAAACAATGTTGGAAAAAAGGAGAGAATGCTGGTTACTAACTTTCTCCTTTTCCTATAAAGTTTTCAAAGTTCACTTTCTAATGCTAATGAAAGTTAGTTTTTTTTGTGATGAACGGTTAAGAATATATAAACCTGACCTATTTCGACAGCTGAAACTGGAATTCACTAAAACACACACGAAAAAGGAGCCTTCGGACATCTGCGTAAATTGTAGTCTTGGATCAGCTAGCACAGTCCGCGCAGGCTCATCTCAGACGGCATTTTACGAATACACCAGATTTAGTGCTACAGTAGACTTACATTAAATAGAAAAATTACATCAAAACGGAAAGTGTTGTTCTGGATTAGCCTGTGCAGACTGCAAAAGTCGATACTTTACGCCAATGTCAGAATGTCCCTTTTTGCGTATTGCAGGCCAATTATAGAATTGCCCGAACAAGTTACTTTACAGATCCAAGATCAGAATGCACCTCTTGTGCAGCCATCAATAAAAGCCCCTATTTTCTCACTGTAGTTACTTAATCCCTTACCAAACAATCCATGGTTTTTACGACCCAGAGAAAGATGCCGTCTGAAAACATTGTGGGAAAAGGAGAAAATGCTGGTTACCAGCATTTTCTCCTTTTCCCACAATGCTTCTACTCTTCTAAAGTCAAGTTTCAATTTTCGAGTCACGTTTATTTTGTTATCTGCAAATGCTTTCAACTTGGACAAGTCTAAAACTTTTTCAGTTGGTAAAGAGCTAAAGGACTCGGGTTTGATAACAAACAGATTACAGACAGGTAGCATTACATAATTCGCTGTTTAATTTTCGAGTTAAAATACTGCATTGATTAGATAGTAAATGCATGATTCGTTGCCATTTCCTTCCTTACAGAGAAATTTGTCTAAAAGGACATTGACACGGGACGACTTATCTCTCTCGCTGTCCCTTCCCTTCTCTCTCTCTCTCTCTCTCTCTCTCTTTCTACCCCGATAAAAAAGAAGTTGGTGCACTCGTCAGAATCATAGTTACCGTTGCACATTGTGTGGGCCAAGATCAGACTGCAAAGAAAGTGTAGCCTGGTCTTGGATCCACTCTGCTATTTTTAAGATTAACTGACCCGGTCTGAATGTGTTAATCTTATACATGTATGTAGTTTTTCAATTATACTTGCTTTTGCGGATAGGTTGAATCAAGAACAGGTTGCACAGAACGTGCAGTTCTGCGCAGCACAACATGTAGACGATATCTACACAAAGATCTTTGTAACCGTTGGTATGAGACGAGGGGGTCACTTGTGCGAATCCGCAGCCCGACCAATCATAACCAGCCCGCATGCCTCAATAGTAAGAGGGCAAGACTCGTTAACCTTTATCCTGGGAAAGGAAAAGTTTCAAACAGATAGTAGAAACCCAAAAATTGCTATCTTATAGTTAAGTATTGGGGAATAGTGTCTCCTTATTGGACAGTGTAGATCCAAGATCAGACTGCACGTCCGCAAAAGGTCATGCTGTGAGTCGCGCTTAGCAGCCTAATGGTTAACGGGATGTTTCCAGTCACATGATGGTGTGGGTTTGATCCCCATGGCTGGCCATCTAAAATTACTAATAGTCTTTCAGATGATACGTTCAACGAGGTCCAGTGTGACAATGCTATCCACCGAGCACGTAAAAGAACCATGTGTAACTTAAGATAGGTTTCGTTCTGTATCTGCACTATCCCCTACTACAATATTAATAGCCTTCAGGGGGCGTCACCCACATGGGAAACTGTTGGCGACGATAAAAAAAAATGGCTTGGGAAGAATACTGTGCAAAGTACTATAAACTATAAAAGAAATCTGTAACCCGGACTTGCACCGTACACCTCGGATCTATAACTCGGCCAAAACGATATACTTGAAACAGGTTTTACTCATTTTTTAAAGTACTTGCCATGCATTCCAAAACCATTCAAGGTGAATTAGTAGTGAAGAACTAGGTAAATATGACAATATAATTTTATCCACGCTCTGAAAAAGGGGTTAAACTATTTTTGAAAAAAAAGGATCGACTCATGTCAGCTTGTTAAGTCCACATGGGCTAACCTAGGATCAAAACTTTTTATTACTTGCCAGTTTTCTGCTGGACAAAGGACCATGACGTTTCAGCCATGCTCTGCGAAAAGGGGGCCTAATGTAATTTCGAAAAGTATCGACCCATGTCAGCCTGCGCAGTCCGTGCGTGCTGAATGGGTCGAAACTGTTCGCTTTCTTTCCATTATTAGCATGTCAAATGATCATTCTGCCCCGTGATTCACTGTGTTTCAAATTTTATGGATCCATGATCATGTGTTGACTTGCTGGATTCATTAATCCCCGTTTGCCAGAGCATGGCTCATTTTATGAGTAAGTCGATTGTTAGACAAAATGGAATCTACCGAGCCATAATTATATGTTAACTTGCTTGGCACACTGCGTCACGAAGTTTCATTAAAGGGCAGATCAACAAGTTTCAGATATGGTTAATTTTAAATCTGCACTTATCAAATGGTGACCTGTTAATGTTGTAATTAGAAAAAAAAAATTGTACTTTTTTTCGATCTATATTTCTACCTATTAATTTTTATTACATCGATCATCTCCCTTATTTAATGTTGCGTCCCTTGATTTGTGACGTCATAGTAGAGCTTTTTTCAATGTGGACGATAGTGAACTGAGCAATATTGAAGACGAAAGAATAGACCATGCTTTTTGTCATTGCAGTGCCTCGTAATCATAGATACATCATTCTATACTGAAACTTTTCCCAAAATGTCTCACTATTTCTAACAATGTCTTAACCTGTCATTAAATGATCTTATTTCATCCCCTAATTCACTAAATATGTCTGATGAAACTTTCTGGCCGGTAGTAAACAAGAGAACCATGATGGTCCTATATCGCTCACCAGAGTACCAATCAGCAAAGATCTAAAATGAATGTAAATACCAAATATCAAGGTTCAAGGCCAAATGATACTGAAACAAGAGCAGCAATTGTCACAATTTAAACTTGAGACTTCGAAGGTCCGTTCCGGACAAACAAGAAATACTGTAAAAATGAACATCAAAGCGGAATTACTCAAGCTTAGCGCTGGGTAGAGTTATTGTTCTTGCCCACTGCACTGCATAGTTTTTCAATCATCATGCATATCAAATTTGAAGATGTTCAGGCTGTAGATGACAAAGTCGTGCTGTACTCCATAATATTGCAACAAACACGCATACCAAGTTTGAAGTCGCTCTGACTTGAGTTGACGTAGTTATATTCCGGACAGGCACTAAATGCTGTAAAAATGACATTCAAAGGGAAATAACTCAAAGTCAGCACAAGGTAGACTTACAAATATTCTTGTGCACTGCTCTGTCAAATATAGCAACATATATGCATACCAAATTGCAAGTCATTCCTATTAAGATCACAAAACTTTGCTCTTGACAAGAAAGGAATGCTGGTTGAGTTATGGTTCTTTCACACCGCACTCTGTTTTATTGCAACAAACACAATGCCAAGTTTCAAGTCAATCGGACTGGAGATGACAAAGCTATGCTCCGGACTAAGAACTATTCTAAAGAACCCATAGTCGAACTCATCCGAGGTCTTATGGTATATATATTTTGACCAAGTTTGGTGCTGATCGGTTGATATTTGTAGATGCTAGAGTGTAAACAAAGTCAAATATAGCAATCTTTTTAATTCAAGGGCAGATAACTCCAGATGTTCTAATCCGATTAGACCCATAATCGAACTCATCCGAGATCTTATGGTCATATATATTTTGACCAAGTTTGGTGCTGATTAATTCATATTTGTGGAAGCTAGAGTGTAAACAAAGAAATATGAACGGACGGACGGACGGACGACGGACGGACGGACGGACGGACGACGACGCACGGTGAGTCCTCACAATAGCTCACTCTGACCACTTCGTGCTCAGGTGAGCTAAAAATCTGAAAATAGTATTTCCAACTTAATTTTTGAAGAAAATATCTGCTTGCCGGACATAGTAGAATCAAGATAAGACTGCACGTTCTATGCAGGCTGATCTTTAATCTACTTTGTCCACAAAAGGTCAGTGAGTCATGTTCAACAGCTTACTTTAAGTTAAAGGGTACTTGAAAATAAATGTGGTAAAACAAAAATTGATGGTAACCGGTCTTTATTCATTTTAAAGACATTTTCCATGCTCAAAAAAACAAAACTTTCAAATGTAAATGAATTTTAGAACTATGTAAAAAGCACACCAAAGATAGAATGACCAGGAAACTATTTGCATAGTTCAAAAATTCATTTTTATGCCATCGACCAACATTTGCACTGATTGTACAATATGTCATGTTGACAATAATTTCCAAGTTTTTAATCGGTATCGTGTGACTCTAAAGGCACTAAAACACCCGTTTTGATTACTTTTGATCGCTACTCTGCCTTTAAAGTCGCCTTAAAACTGTCTTTGGCATATACTCTTGATACCGTTACAACGGGTAAGATTTAAATTTTACCATTTGGTTGGAAAAAAAGATAAGTGTTTGTATTTCGTTTGACGCCTATTCTGTGAGCAACATAAAAACATTCGTGGAAAAGTTGTGATTGCAATCGGCTTCTTCAAATGTGTCGTTACTTGTAACAGTTCTTCTTTAAATAGTCCTCAATAATTCTGATGACAAGTCAGTCTGATGACAATTCAATAATATTTATAGTTGCGTAGCGACGTGATTTTACTTCTAAATAAGGGAGTTTTTGGTTATGAAATTGTAATGATTTACACTGTCTGTTCGCACGAGTTCGTCAAACTACATTGAGTCATTTTGCTATTGCACTATATAACTGATTGAATTGACAGAATGGTGTTTTACGCTGCTTTCAACATTGTTTCAGACACATTACGGCGGCAGCTCGCTTATTCATTTATTATTTATGTACATGTCCTGGGCTTCAACAGAGTCAGGCATGAGTTCTGAAATATCTTGTCTAAGAGCACTAACATAAAGATTAGTGCCTGACACGCCAAGAGATAGGCTTAACCCTTTACCACACAATGGCCACTTTAAACACCCTGATGGAGAAAGCTTTTGAAAACATTGTGGTAAAAGGAGAAAATGCTGGTAATCAGCATTTTCTCCTTTTCCCACAATGTTTTCTACCCTGCTCTAAACAAATTTCAATTTTTGGGTTACGTTTATTTTGTAGTCTGCGAGTGCTTTCAATTTGGACCGTCTAAAAGTTTGTAGTTTGGTAAAGGCTTAAAAGATTTTACACTTGGTTGCAGTTGCTTCCTTTCTGAAAAATTAACATTTTCCAAACACTCCTGTTTTAAAACTGACCCAGAAGAAGAGTGTGTGAAAACATTAAGGAAAAGGGCGGACATATGTCACAGGTGGTGAAAAAATAAGCGGCTCGACCGGGATTCGAACCCAGGGCCTCAGGAATACCGTTCCTACACCCTAACCAACTGAACTATCGAACCACATGTCGATAGGATCGCACGATATATCATCACCTAATACCTGTACCCGACTACATTATACCTTTAAATCTATCTATGGGATAGACCAGTATACTACATATACTACCGACCAGCGATTTATTCTGTTCTTGTAATGTTACCTGTCTAAAGATAGAAGTGATCTTATCAGCCCCGTGAAATTTGTCGTCTGCAAACGCAATTTAGTCGAGTTTGTTAAGTTTTATATTCGATTAAGGGTAATTCATGTTGATGATTTCACAATAGCGCTGTATAAAGTCGTCTGCTGCAAATTCCTTTGAAGAGTCTACAATGGGATAAAAACAGATTAGATATTTACCAAACGACAAAGTTTTAGACTAAGCAAAATTGAAAGCACTTAAAGACGATAAATCAAATATGCTTTAAACGATGCGGTGTGTCTCACAAAGAGTAGAAAACATTGAGGGAAAAAGGAGAAAATCCTGGTTACCAGCATTTTCTCCTTTTTCCTATTATGTTTTACAAAGGAGATTTCTTCAAGGTCGATTAAACTCGGAATAGCATGTGATAAAAGATCAAAGTAGCTTACCGTTTGATAAGAAGCTATTTATAGAAATATTTGCCTAAAAAAAGTCCCCAATTGACGTGTAGTATTGTCGTTTCACATACCTGTACAGGAGTAGAATAAGGAACTATATGTGATACCTGGTAGAGGGATTGGGTGAAATTACCCACCACCCCCGTGTAACGGAAGTGTTGGAGAGCATCGGACGCGGAAAATCCCAGAAAATGAAGAAAATTCTAAACTGACCAGTTACGAAACGTTTGAATTTTTTGTAAGTGATATATATATGTGGTGAAATGTAGCACTGGTATCATATGTAATTTTGCGAAAGTGTGAAAGAAAACAGAAAAAAAAGGCTTATCTTTACATAATTTCTGAGTTTCTGAATTGTTTTACTGAGTTCCCTAGTCTTTAGGATTTTCTTCGCAGACCTCAAGTTCATTGAGCCCACTTCAACATGAAATTTTACAATTTCGTAAGTTTTTTTTACTTACTTCGTTATGAAACAAAAACTTCAAGCAAACGACTTTGAGAAAGAATGAAATGCAGGTAACCAGTGGAAAGATCGGGAGGTTTGCCATTTTTTCATAATTCAACACAAAATGACAAGATTTTAAGTTTTTTTTACAGACTAAAAGCATTTGCAAACGACACATTAAATCTATTTCAAAATAGAATTTCTCTCTTTAAAGCATTTTGAAGGAAACGGAGATCAGAGCTCCAGATAGAGGGAGTGATTTTGATTTAAAGATTGAAAATATTATTTATTCTCTTCGTAACCCTATATAGTGAGTACTCATTAAAGTCACAACATGGGGTTTCGAAGAGAAATAACGGATTTTGAAAACCATCACTCACTTTATCTGGAGCTCTGGCAGATAATATTGACTCCTTTTCCACAATGTTTTCAAAACGGTTTTTCCTCAGCATCTTTAAATCTCGGTATTGTGAGATAAAAATTAAAATCTAAAACAGTTTAGATCTATTACAATCCACCATCTTCACCACGTTTACAAACAAGTACCGTAAACCAATTTTGTGACTCTATGAAACCAAGGACTATTAACCTTTTACCAAACGACAAAATTTCATACTGGTCAAGATTGAAAGCGTTTGCAGACGACAAAATAAAAGAGACTAAAAATTCGAAATTTGTATCGAAGAGGAGCGAAAACATTGAGTGAAAAGGAGAAAATGTTTCTTTCTCAGGTTCGTCAAAAGTTGACGTTATCTGATAAAGAGTCAAAGCACTTTAATTTCTATCATTTTCAGATATCAAGTTTAGCGGTTTTTACGGTCACGGTGCTTAAACTTGTCTCTAGTCAGTGCAAAGAACCCGACAATCTTCATGACATAAAACACGCTCTTTATAAGAAAATATTTAGTGACAATTTACTAGGAAGAGCAACCTACACTGTGATTCCAGAAATTCGAGATGCTATGATAGACGATCAAAAAGACCTGTTACCAGATAGACACCAGTTTGTGACACGGTTGTCCGGAAAACCGAAATGTAGGCCAAACGGAAACAGGAACGGCTTGAGTTTAAGTGAAAGATCGACTTGTAATTGGTTCTATGCTATGGATGTAGATACAGATCGGGAACCAAAGATTATGGTCAAGGCAAGATGCTCCTGTACCGAATGTAAACACGGAACCTGCCAACCTGTATCAACATTGGTTCCCGTTATTCGACGAAGGTGTGACGTTGACTTACTTTCAAATGAGCGTCAGTATACGTACTTTACGTATATGGAAGAGGTACCAGTCGGATGTACTTGCATGCGTTCCAAGTTTTCTTCGTAACTAATCTATTATCTCTTTATAGTATTGTTTACTCCCTGGATTGTTTTAGGTGAAATGTACTCACGGATAACTCGGAGTCAGCAGGTATTTGATTCCCTTTGTTTTAGATCTGTTAAACATTTCCAAACGACAAAGACGTGTGCATAATGAAGTATACGCTCTGAAAAACATTTCCAAACGACACAGACTTGTTCATAATGAAAACATACGCAAACTGAATAAGACTAAAATCAATGTATTTGTCTTTAATTAAGTGAAAATATTGCCGGGGAAAAAGGAGAACAAATACATTATCAGGATTTTTCTTCTATTACCGCAATGTTTTCATTTAGTGAAGCTTCAGTAAAATACGAACTTGTTTTGGTAAAGTATTAATGTGGTTAGATAGGAGAAAACGTTTTTTCTTTTATAATTATATATTTTGTTTAAATTTAAAAAAAAAATCGATCAAAAATATTTAAAAAAAAAAAATCATTCAGAGTGGTTAAATTTCATCTAAATTTTTGACTAGGTTCACAACAGTACATTTGTCTTTGTAGAAAATATTTGTGGAGAATAAAAATAAACGCTGCTTATCAGCGTTTTTTCCTTTCTCCCAATTATTTTTAAGGATACTTTTCGTAAGTGTCGTTAAAAAAAACTTGATTCTTTTGGTACAGGGTTAACACGAAATATGCTAATGCTTTAAATGGTTCACAATGTTTATTATGGTATTATTTATTTTTTTTTTTTAGCAATATATACTATTTTCAATTTTTATTTCAACCATTATTGTTTTGTTACCTTCTTTAAGGATTTTATAAGATTTTAAGATATAGATTATATTTTTACAATAATATTTTAACTGTTTTTTTTACTCAGGTTTGTCGATATTTTCCATCCATCTATCGTCCATTTTACACTATCACATTTCAAATGTGGCTGTTAACGCTAGTCTGCTAAGGGCGATTCGTTGATCTTTTGCTGACAGTGTAGATGAAAACCAGACTGCAACGAATGTGCAGGCTGATGTTACATCTACAGTGTCCGCAGTAGATCTCTTTCAATAGTTTGGGTTCCATTTATTTTCATGCCTTACTTTGTCAAAAAAAAAAGACGTAATAATTACGGAACTGATCAAAAGCTTTGAAACAGATCTGTGGAGATCATGAAAGGTGACTGTAAAAAGCTGTGATGAAAACGATTGATACCGCCTCTACCTGGGCTGCTCTTAAAAAAAAAAATGGAAAAAACGAGAAACTCATTCATCGTTGCCAGCAGCCGCTTCTTTTACCATCAATTATTCCACTCCACTTATTTTCATTTAATGCATTTATTCATGGAAAAAAGAATGGAAAAAACTGAGTGTTAAATAAAAGTCTGTAGATGTAGGTTTGTTAGGATAGGTTATCAAGGTCAACTCTTTACCACGCGATAAAAATTTAGAATTTTTCCATATTTTTTTAAATGTCCTCTATTTACGATCGTTAAAAATCATGTTTATGTGGTAAAGGGTTAGGGAAATAAGGGTTTGTATATACCACCCGTGTTAGAGCAGTCTTAGTCCAATTGTAGAATCTGAAAGGACCACAGCCTCTGATTGCTAAACCAAATGGTTTAGCCAATGAAAGGATGTGTTACTTTCAAACAGAAAAATCCTTGAAAATAAGAGTAACAATGTCCTCAGAATGATTGGTGAATACGAACCCAGGGGTCTTTTTTTGTGCTTTCAAACACTGTCAGTGTAACTTTGATATAACGGGATATCTATTATTGGTTGTTGATTTTTTTTAATCATTGTTTCATGAAATTCCGCACACGTGATTCATATTGTTTACTTTCACTTCCGCAATAGCTGGGATTTTTTGGCAAAAGAAAGGTAAGAGTATTAAATGTGAACTTAAACTTGAAAATTAATGAAACGGAACATTTTTTTTTTCATTGAGAAGAACAAAATTAAATAAGCAGTCTTAATCCTTTATCGCACTTTCCCGACTTTTACAGACCCTGGGGATGAAGGCTTGGGAGCGATATGGTATTGAAAGAAAATGCTAGTTTCCAACATTTTCTCCATTTCCCACAATGTTACTGTCCTTTTATCAACAATTGTCAACTTTTGGGTCATAATTCTTTTTTTCATTTTCAAATGCTTTCAGCTTGGACAAGTCTTAAAATTTGACGTTTGATAAAAGGTTTATATGTAATTTACATGTTTGTCCAAGGTTTATATGTAATTTACATGTTTGTCCAATACAATGTAAAGACAAGACTACTCAAAAAGTGCTCTAATCGACAGTGTGGACAGTGTCGGCCAGAACATATTGACCTATGCTCTGTGAAAAGGGGGCTTAACATATTTGCAGGCAGTATAGACAAATGTTAGCCAGTGCAGTCGCACGCAGACTGACATGAGTCGAAACATTTTGCTAATTGTAAATTTTCTGAATGTCAAAGGGAACACTCTACCTCAAGATCCAGTAGAGTGTTAGACAAAACGTATTTTATAAATCAATAGTTATGTGGTGACTTGCTTAAAGTATAATGAATCAGTTTTATTGATTTAAACCCCCTTTTGCCAGAGCATTGCTTTACTCATTACCAAACAACAAAAGTTTAGGTTTGTACAAATCGAAAGCATTTGCAGCCGACAAAATAAAAGTGACCAAAAATTTGAAATTTGTTTTGTGAAGAATAGAAAACTGGGAAAAGGAGAAAGTGCTGGTTACCATCATTTTCTCCTTTTCCCAACATGTTTTGAAAGGGCTTCTTTCTCGGGGTCGTGATAACCAGGGACTGTTTGGGAAAGGGTTAAAGGTTTTAGGTTTAGAATGATACAGGCCTATCCTAGGAGAGCCAAAGTGTATTTTCCGGTCAGACGTAAGAACCAAGGTATATGTATTACACTGTTTCACACTATTCCGAGTTTTATCGACCAACAGAAGGAAGCCTTTTTGAAAAACATTAAGGGAAAATGAGTTTTCCCACATTCTTTTCAATCTTATCAAAGATTAATTTCATCACTCGAGTCAAATTTACACTGTTGTCTGCAAATGTCTTGAGTTTGGAGAAGTCTACTTTTTAATCAGTATCTTTTTTTTCTGTCAGATTATTTAAAAAAAGATCGGTCAATGTACAGCCCGAAATTCAAAATACTACTACACAACATGTAGTCTTGACTTGGATCTTCACTGCCTGTTAACGCAACTACAATCGATCTCGGTGTAAAATGAGTCAAGTCAATAGGCTTTGTTTTATTCATTTAGAAATTTTATGAATGACTCTACACGTGTATTTATTTTCCTTACGCGGACCGTAGTCTTGTTTAGTCCTCAAAAAGATTTTTATCACTCACACGTAACGCATTTTTTTACGATTCATAGTTGTCAGTTGTTTTAACTAGTTAACATTCTTTTTATATCTTTTTGTGTTCATTTATCCATTTTTTTTTTCAGATATTGTTCATATTTGCTGTAGGTTTCGGTTTTGTGTGACTCATTTTTTTTTCTATGCCTGTTTTCCTGTATGTATTTTTTCTCGTTCTTTTGTTTGTATATGGGCCTCAGGTTTTTACCAGACTAACTCTAGTGGGAATAGCAATCGTGGATTGTCGTGGCTTTGTTTTTGCATTTTTTTTTTAAATTGTAAATTGGAGTAGAATTAAATCTTGATAACTCGAAAACATGTCGGACGAATATTTAAAGGACGATGATTTGTAGGACGAACTAACATGTTACTCTCCTATTATTTACCTAATTACAAAATGTTTGGACAAGTCCATATTGAAAGGATTTGCAGACGACAAATCAAGAGTGGCTCATATAATTGAGCCGTGTTCTGTGAAAAGAGGGCTACATATGCGAAAGTATCGATCTGGGCCGAAACTTTTCGGTATTTGTCAATTTTCTGTGTGTCAAAGGACCAGTCTACCTCACAAGTAAGAGGGTTATTTAAAAATGTGGCTCTGATGGATCCATTATATATGAAGATTTGGGCTGGTATCATAGATCACGGTGATGCATTAAGCCCGATATTTCCAGAGCATGGTCAAGTGAATTTGTCGTTAAAAGACTACAAAACTTTGTCGGAAAAAGCGAAAATTCTGGACACCATAATTTTCTCTAATCCACACAATGTTTTCAAATTGCTTCTACGACGCTCTTATTTGTTTGGTAACAGGTTAAAATGGTGAATTAACATAATATCCAATCATTTATCCTGCATACTGTTTGGACTGTTTTTGCCTAAAAGGTGAACCAACAGATCGGATTCCTGATAAGAGCGATCAGATCTTCTGCTCCACTTTTCGTTTGCCATATTATCATATCCAGTCAAGATTTAACTGTGTCGCTCATTGTGTGTTGTGACGTAATAGACGAAAGTCCTTAAAAAACTACCAAAGTTCTTTCATATTTATGTTAAGACATTGTAATTTTTATTTTTATATAAGTTTTATATACACATGAGAGTATATTCAAAAGATTTGTTATATTTACACAATAGTTAAGTCTTTACCACACAACCCTGAAAAGAAAGCCTATAGAAAATATCGTTGGAAATGAAGAAAATGCAGGTAACCACAATATTGTCTACCCCATCAAAGCCATAAAGGGGGCTTAATGCGTCTTTTAAAAAATATCGACTCATATCAGACTGCGCAGTCCACGTAGGCTTACTTGAGTCGAAGCCGTTTGAAAAATTTTCAAAGTTAAACCTATCTCCACATTAAGTGGCTTGGTAGACAATATTGGTTGTCATGGATCTTTAATTCTTTACTAAACGACACGAGACTGGCCCGAATTGAAAGGATTTGCAAACAACAAATCAAATGTAACTCGTAATGATTTTTGTTTTGGGAAGAAAATATTGTGGGAAAAGGAAAAAATGCTGGTGACCAGCATTTTTTTCTTTTTCAACAATGTTTTAAAAAGGCTCTTATACAAGGGTGTTAAAAGCATTGATTGTGTGGTAAAATGTTAATTATGTGCTGACAGGCTAACTAGTATGCCGATCATCACAGAGATACATTAATCCACCTTCTGCCATGGCATGACTGACTTTGAGTTTATGTATTTCTGACCCATCACGTAAAAAGGGACCTTCTGCGAACTGCGAAAATAATCAACCTCGGTCAGACAGTGCGAATTGCGCAGGCCGACCAGGGTTGACAATTTCGCTTTAATGACATCTTCTGTATGGAAAGTGGTCATTTTACCTTATTATACAATCATTTTTGAATTATACGCTTAAACTGATCTGCACTATCGTTGATCTGTTTTCATCTAATTTATGTACAGAATCCCGAGATGGTCGCTTTTTGCGTGATGAGTCACATTTAATGATATAATTATTTGACATTTTTTCACACCTTCTATAGCTGTTACTTCCTTGTTTACTCCCTTAATTTATACCAGCTGACAAAATTTTATACTCACCCAAAATGGAAGAGTTCGCAGACGACAAATATTACATATCTAATATGGTCGAATTTGTTTGAAGTAGAAGAAAACATTGTGGGAAAAGGAGAAAATGCTGGTAATCAGCATTTTCTCCTTTTCCAACAATGTTTTCAAAATTATTTCACATCAGGGATCATACAAATATGTGATTTTTTGATGTTTTTCTCTCATTCGTACAGAGCGTAAAATTTCACTATCGTCTGCCATAATTTACATTTGACACGATAAAGGAAGTTTTCCTGTGTTTTATTTCTTTACGGGATCACGAAATTTAAAATTCATAAGAAAATGAACGAATTTGCAGACGACAAATAACGAGTATATGTGGTTTATATGCAGATCGCCAAGGCATCTTAGACCTTCCATCATTATCTGCTCTACACACAATGTTTCAAAAATAGTTATTTTTCCCCTAGTGAGTTGCAGACATAGGGACTAGTTTCGTATTATGTTTACGGGAAAATGCCCTTGAAAAGGGATTACTTGTATTACATTTTGTCAATAAAAAACCTGATCTTTAAATACTTTCAGTAATTTGATTTCTCAATTATATCGCCCAAAACATTACGATTTTCCCCGTTTATTTCTTTTCCGAACAATGTCCTGTATACACGACACTGAAGCGGAAACCTTTGAACACGTTTTAGATAAAAATAAGAGGAGATAATGTTGCTAACCAGCATTTTCTCCTGTACCTGCAGCATTGTCCTTTTTTCCAAACGTTTTCTATACTCCAATAATAGCTTCATTTGACCCACATCTAATTTGTAATATGCAAATGTTTCAGAATGGGCAGGTAAAGATTTTTGTCCTGCAAATCAACTCAATTTTGCAAATTTACCATTTACCAAATAAGACTGATTTCTAACGACCCTGAAAATGATAGCTTTAGAAAACATTGTGGGAAATGGAGAAAATGCTGGTAGCCGGGGTTTTCTCCTTTTCCACAAGCATTTTCTCCTTTCCCAAAAAGGGGTGTTAAATGCATGTCGGTGATACCCTTTACAAGTAAGTCGGCTAATGATCTAATAGATCCATAAGATGTTTTTTGTCCAACAATCGGTTGAATGTTTACGTTTAGTCGTTCTTAGTGTTCTTAGACATTCAGAAAATATAAAAAGTTTCGCAACATGTAAATCTGTGTGTAGACTACTAGTTTAGTGTAAACATATTTTATTGCCATAATTTGAAAGTACACACAATACATGTGAAGAAATAATAATCATAAACGGTAAATGGGTTGAGCCACAAGTTCAAAAACTTAGTTACGGCCCTCCCCATAGGTCATGAAATAACAATCTTTACCAAAAGGCGGAGAACTGTTTATGGCAATATCACTAAGATGAAAAGTAATATATAATAATAATAATAATTGTAAGTCAAAGAGCAGACAGAGTGAAAAGATACAATTATAAAGGGTCAAACATCTGGCATATTACATGGAGTTTAGATGAGAGAGAGAGAGAGGTGGGTATGGGTAACTCAAATCAATTTCTACTCTATTCAAACAATATAGATCAATTAACCATCCTGAAGCGCCCTGTAGCAGTTATGTACTTATGTACTGTGTCAAAAATTAAAATATTTGCTTCTAAAGGTAATTCGGTATTGCCATGTAATAAAAGATGACAGTTCAAGGGATGAAGATGTCTTAAAGTATTAAATAGCTGAAGACGTTCATTATGATATCTGGAACATTTGAAAAAATAATGAGCAGCGTCCTCACCTTCGTCACAAAAAGCACAACTATTTTCGAAGGATATGTGATTTAAAAAGAGATCATTTTTTAAGTCACTACAATTGTTTCTTATTCTAGCATGAATTACTGAAAGGTAGCGCGTTCCATGAGAAAAATATGACGGGACAATATTTGTTTGAAACATATAATTCGAGATTTCTCGTTTGAAGGATGAAATAGTAGGTAAATGTCTTAGGTTCAGTGGAAGTTGATTCCAGAGGGAAATTAGAGATGGAACACACGAGTTTTCAAACAACGTAGTGCGGCATGGTAGAAGAACAAAGTCATCATTATTTCTCAGATTATAACTAACAGAGTTCCCAACGTTTTGTGGGAAAAGAGATCTTAGATATAGCGGGACCATATCATGAGTGATTTTGAAGGCAAGAACAAGCTTTTGATATTTACGTCTCTCTGATAATGTTTGCCAGCCTAGTTTACGAAAGAGATTATACAAACTGGTTGAACGCGTGAGTCCAGTAACAATTCTTCCAGCTTCAATTTGAATTTTTTCTAATTTATCTTTTTCGTTAAAAGTGCAGTTGTCCCAAGCAACAGAAGCATACTCAAGAATTGATCTTAGGAAAGAAACATATATCTGATTTAGTGTTTTACGACGAACAGTAAATTTTAGCTTACGCATTATTCCTAAGAGCTTTGATCCTGAGAGAATGATATTATCTATGTGTTTATGCCATTTACAGTTGTCGCTGAAAGTTAAACCTAAGTGTTTGTGAGTGTCATTTACATCTAAAAGCGTGTCATTAAAATTCAAGACAGGTGGTTGTTGATTTCCAAAGTAGAGGACTTCAGTTTTAGCAGCATTAAATGTGACAAGCCATTGCTTTGACCACTTTGTAATAATGTCCAAATCATGATTAAGAATACTCTCTAGGTCAACTGTGTTTGAGGTTGTACACGCAAGCGACATGTCGTCTGCAAACAGTCTTACAATACTTTGCAGTGATTCGGTAATATCGTTCACATAAATCAAAAACAGTAACGGGCCAAGGACAGAGCCTTGCGGAACTCCAGCCAGTATTCTTTCTGAGCGAGAATAAGAGGTTCCAATGAACACTCGTTGGCTTCTATCAGATAAATAATTTTCAATCCAGTCAAGTAATTGTCCGCGTATTCCATTTTGTTTCAGTTTGAATACCAACCCTTTGTGCCAAACTCTGTCAAAAGCTTTAGAAATATCACAAAAGATTACACATGTTTGACTTTTATTATCAAAGGATTGAACGAGTTGATGATAAAGTGAAATTAGTTGGTAAACAGTAGAATGACCGGTTATAAAATCCAGATTGATTTGGATATATTACGTTATTACTAATAAAGAAGTTGTACATATGTTTATATACGCATCTCTCCATTAGTTTGCCTATACAACTAAGTAACGATACGGGGCGATAATTACTAGGAGAGTTTTTTTTTCGCCTTTTTTGAAAAGTGGCCAAACAAGGGCAGATTTCCATGACTGGGGGAAAATACTTTCACGTAGTGATTTACTGAACAGTCGGGACAGAGGTTTAGAAATTGAGTATTTAACTCCTTTTAAAACTTTATGTGAGATTAAGTCCGGGCCAACAGCTTTTTTTGCATCTAGAATTTCAATATTTTTTCAATTTCTTGTTCTTCTATTTGTATGTGCTCCAAGGACATGTCAACCTTACTCTCAAAAGGAGGGAGATTTGTATTAGAGTCATCGAGATTAGAAACAGAAGTGAAATATTCATTCAAACAATTTCCTGATTAGTGAAATAATACTCATGAATACCATTAATATTACGACTTAGCACAGGGATAGAATCAGCTGACTTAAAATTATTCATAAGGTCTTTCAATGTTTTCCAATAATTTCTTCTGTTGTTTAAACTGTCGTCTTCTATTCTGCTTTCAATATGGTCATAAAAGTATTTTCTGCAAATTTCTTCAAATTATTCACTTTGTTACGTAGTTTTTTGTATTTATTCCAACTACTTTCGGTATTTGATTTCAGTGCTATTTTTCTTTGCCTGTCACGATAGGTTGTGAAACGTCGTAGCTCTGAGTCGTACCAAGGTTTGTCATTTGGTCTAATTGTAACATCTCTTGAAGGAATACAATCTGACATATAATTCAAAAGAATTTCAGTGAATTTATTACAAGAGTCATCAACAGTAAGAAAGTCAATAAAATCCCAATTTTCATTTTCAATCAATTCATTGAGACGGCCAAAGTCTGCTCTGTTATAATACCAAACTTTACGTTTCAAACATTCGTGGCTTTCATGACTAGACTTAAGAAAAATAAACGTTGCTCTATGGTCACTCACTGACTCTTTAACATCATAACAACCAGATCGGTAAAAATCAACATTACTTGAGACGATAATAGGGTCTATGAATGTAGAGGAATGTTCAGTTATTCTAGTAGGTGTGTCAATAATGTTCCTTAAATCATTGTGTAGACTTCTCAGGCTGACTTTGGTCGACACTGTTTGCAGATAAATTTTACTCCACAGAAAATGGCTCATATCATAGGGTCAGGAAAACAGGTTTTATTTTAATCACATGAAACATCGTGGGACAAGAACCACTTGTTTGTGAAAACTTTGTAGGAAATAGGTAATAACGTTACTACATCTTCAAAAACAGTTTCGCGTAATACATGTACTACAGTATTTCTTTAAACATAAAATTTCTACTCGGCGACAAAATTGTAGACTTCAACATGAAACTGTTTGCAAATAAAGAGCGGTTATAATAACAAGGTTCAATATTTAAAAGAATAGAAAACATTGTTGGAAAAGGAGAAAATCCTACTAACCAGCTAGTTAGCAGCATTTTCTCCTTTTCCAAAAATGTTTTCAAAAGGTGTAATTCTTTTAATTTCATTTAAACGCCGGATTGAGTGGAAAAGGGTTAAACCCCGAGCATTATTGACGACTTAAAGACGTTTTCTATAGTTTTGTGAAAATTTAATCCTTTCATAGAATTTTCTAATTCTTTCATATGCAGGGTAAAATTCAATGGCAAAATAAAAAGAAAAAGGTATGTTGCCGAATTAGGTTTTCTGCAAAATGGCTGTTTCTATGGTAACCGTTTGTATCAAAACACCTAAAATGACTGTATCTTCATAAAAGACAATAATACAGTGATAGAAAGTTTATTATACAATGCAAAGATTATTTTCCATATCTAATATATTATTTCTTGATTCTGTATAAATGAAATAATAATCTGAATTCATTTTCTTTTTAAAAAAATATTTGTCCTATTTCTTGACTCTCCAAAATATAAGCAAAATCAACATGTAGTCTTCAATTAATTCAAAATTTTGAAAAATTCCTTTCATAGAATTTTCTAAATTTTTGGTATATACAGTAAAATTTAATGGTTAGTACAAAAACGAGAAGAAAAATATGTGTTGCCGTGTTAGATTTTTTTGTAAAACGGCCGTTTCCATAGTAACCTTTTAGGCGCTCAGACTGATCGGCACTATCATGTTCAGTAGACTCTAGTCTCTTAGAAAGTCGATACAGCCGAAAACTTTCCTGTATTCTTCTGATCTTTTCCCCTTTATGTGGCGTTCACACTTATCACGATTCGACCACGATTGAAATTGTGGGCTTTATCGTGGGCGTATCGGGATCATCGTATCAGATCTTATCAGGTCGTATCTCATCTTGATGTCAATCGCGGCAATCGGGTTAATCGTGGAAAAATTTTTGGCAGTTAAAAATTTTTCCACGATGAACACGATTGCCGGAACTATCGTAACCATCGTATCAGATCGTAAGGCATGGCAACAAATCGCAACAGACCGTATCTCATCGTGTTTCCAAATCGTGGTGATCGGGTTCGAGACAAAAAGCGCGATCTGTTGCGATGTGTTGCGATCTCCAACGATGTGTTACGATCTGTCACGATTCAGGATATTCTGTCGGGCCCGATTGCCCACGACTTGATGCGAATGAATCACGAGAGGATACGAGCTGATGCGAGTAAATACGACAAGGCACGACCAGTTACGCATTTGTGACGGACGCCCAAGATCTGTTGCGAGTTATCGCGACCATATATACATCGGACAAGATTAATTTGTTTCATTGCTCCATCTACTATAGAACAGTAACATCTATCGTCATATATTCTAGCAATTTTGAAACTTTCTGAGGTATGCCACCGAAGGGCTCCAAAGGCAAAATGGGAAAGGGCAAGGCTTTGATACCCTCAGTGCTAGAACCTGTTGATTCAGAGCCTGCTCAAGAGGAGGTGGATAAGACCACCTATGTTAAACCCAAGAAGAAAAAAATCGTAACAGCATTTACAGAGCAGCAGAAGGAAGAAATCATTGACTTCCTCATGCAGAATGAGATCTTGTAAAGCAAACGACTTGCTGGCATCAAATACCAGTCGCGGTCTCAGCGTGGCTCAGTCGTGATCGAAATCGCTCAAAGCATCCATCCAACAATCACAACACATCGAAACAGAGCGCATCAGTCCTTGATGCTCGTATGAGAACGCATCGGCACGTATCGTGTCGTAACAGATCGTGGGCACTTATCGTTATGATCGCGTTAGATCGCAATGGAATCGCGAACTCAATCGTGATACTCCTATCAGATCGTATGTGATCGTGTCTATCTTGGACACAGATCGTATCACCAGAAATTGACCAATCGTGACCAAATCGCATGTAAGCGTAACAAATCGTATCAGAACGCATGAAATCGCACCAACTCGTATCTAATCGTCAAATTTCAGCAAAGTTGCACGATTCGCTGCGATTGGCCAATCGTGATGATCGTAATAGATCGTGCTCTAGTGTGAACGCAGCATTAGATCTTTTTGCAAAATGTCCGTTAAGTCTATGTTGTGGACTCATTCTTCGCTTCGAAACGTACCGTATCCGAAATTCAAGGTATTGCCCGAACGATATTCAAGTACCTTCTTTGAGAAGAGTTACTTTCTGTTATTGTCTCCCTTGAAATCGCCAAAGTGATGTGCAGAAACTATTACCGAAAACGTCCTTAAATCATTGCCAAACGAAAAGATTTTAGGCTTATCGAAATCGAAAGCATTTGCAGGAAACAAAATAAAAGTGACTGGAAATTTGAAATTTGTATTGGGAAGGGTAGAAAACATTGTGGGAAAAGGAAAAAAAAATGCTGGTTACCAGTATTTTCTCCTTTTCCCACAATATTTTCTAAAGGCTTCTTTCTTAGGGTCGTCAAAAGTAGGGACTGTGTGGAAAGGGGTTAAACGACTTCGACCGTTTGTATTGTCAAACTTTTTTTCCAATTATATCCTCAATTTCATTTTCTGGTGTTCCCCTAACCGACTGAAAGATTTAGGGGAGAAACATGAGGAAGTGACTTTATTGTAATGTTCTATTTGCGTCATAATTTAGCAAAAGGGTGCTTGCTTCATCCACGTGATGTATTGTATGTAGCAAGTCAGCACGTAATTATATACGGTTTTATAAAATATTTTTACTTACAATCGGTTAGATCTGGTGGTAGGGTTGGATTATAGACTTGATCCTTGAATTTAAAGAAGATTGATCAAAAGCAAAAAGTATCGACCAGATGAGCCTGTGAGGACTCTGCAGGCTGACCTGGGTAGATGCATTTAGCCTTCTTTTCACAGAGAAAAGCTCATTCTATTTTTGTACATGTATTGTTCATTCATTTTTCTGCTCAACCCTTTACAAAACAGTTTTGAAACCAATGAGAAAGAAGTCTTTTGAAAACATTGAGGGAAAGGGGGAAAATGCTGGTGACCAGCATTTTCTCCTTTTCCCACAATGTTTTCTGCCTTATTGAAGAACAATTACGCCATTTGTCAAGCACTGAAATAGTTGTCTGCAAATGGTTTCAATTTTGACAAGGCTAAATTTTTGTTGTGTGGCAAAGGATTAACACTCTTTTAATAAATAAGCACTAGTAAAAATAGAGAGGTTTATTTGTTTTGAAATGAATTATAATGGACTCTTTCTACCCTTTCAACTATACCCCCACCAGAAAACAAAATATTGTATTTGTTAAAACTGAAACCATTTGTAAGACTACAGAATAGAGCTGGCTCAAATGACATTGTTGGAAAAGGAGAAAAAAGTTTATCAGCTGCATATTCTCTCTCTTCCAGATTGTTATCAAAAAGTCTCTTTCAAGGTCGATTTGACCAGAGATCGTATATAATGATTGAATACAAAATAGCCTTCTATTATTAAAAGATTGAATTAAACTCGGGATTTCGTTGTAAAAGGTTATTTTCTAACCTCACGTGAGAAAATATTTATTCAGATTACGAGAAAGATAGATAATCGCGACGTAAACAACACCTCTCGCTTCCGGGTTTCTTGTAACTGCAAATCACGGATAGGATTACGGGTATATCTAACCGTGGCTTAACCCATTACCACACAGTCCCTACTATTCACGACCCTGAGAAAGAAGCATTTAAAAAACAAAAAACTGTGGGAAAAGGAGAAAATGCTGGTAACCAGTATTTTCTCATTTTCCCACAATGTTTTCTACCCTTCACAAAACAGGTTTCAATTTTTTAGTCAGTTTTATTTTGTCGTCTGCAAATTCTTTCGATTTTGACATGCCTAAAATATGTCGTTTGGTAATGAGTTAAGGTAGTAAACCCGTAACACTTCAAGATAAAAAATTCTTGATAGTTGATAAATACAGATTTTATACAGATATGATACTTTTGCACATTTTTGACCGTTCAGAAATTACATGTACTTTGATGTCTATCTTTAAACTATATGTTGATACTTTAACACTTTCCAGAAAAGGGAGGAAATTATTTTTTGCCTTTGTAATGAGAGGTTTTAGGTTTAAAACTGATAAAAATGAAAAAGTGGCTCGGTTAAAGTATTACGATGATACTCATTTTTAATCATAGCAAATTTTGAAGGATAATATTATATTGAAAATAGCTGTTTTCTACTACGTTATCACTACCTTAAAGGTGGCCCTTCAGATTTTGGGACGAAAGTTTTACAAAAGTACAAAAAGTTCATCCTTATACTCCCAAGGCCTTTTAATTTTCATTCATAAAACCCCAGTAGTCGAAAACCATCCGACAACAAGAGAAATGAGAGATTTACTACGGCCCAGCTCGACACCGACGGGAACCATGGTCTATTTTTAGATGAACAACTTGCTCATTTACATACCGGAAATACACAAATAACGCTTCAAACATGTCGTCCGAAGAAGTAATTATAGAAAATAATTACATGTTTATTATGTTATGGAATTTAAGCGTCATTAGTCACGTGCCAGTCACTTTACATTCCCACAATGCTTCTTTTTATTTTTGGCGCGAAATCTAAAAATACCTTAAGAGGCTACGTAGCCTTTTAAGGGAATACCATCAAAATTTTTTAGTTTGGTAATTCTATGATTCTTATTATTGATATTCTTATTATTTGTATTGTTTTTTCATATAAATTTCAGAGATATATAATTTTTTTAATTTGGCGAGATGTGATCATTCTAAATACCCACCTTTAAACTGGTACCCTGTTATCGATCTATGTATTAATCCTTAGGCTGTTAAACGCGATTCAACAACCTTTTTGCGGACAGTGTAGATCAAGATCAGACTGCATAGAATGTGTCTGATCTTTGATCTACACTGTCCGGTGATGAGATATTTCAATCCCCCTCCCCCCCCCCCCCCCACACAAAACCTTGGATATTACAACATTATGGTTTTTTTACTATCAACTTGAAGTTAACATTTAAGTTATTCAGCAAGACAAGGATTTACCTCCATCCTGCTCAATAAAAGAAATCAAACTTACAAATGGATAATAAACTCTCGAATTTTCGAATTTCAAACCAAATTAATGATATCTCCTTATCGAACAGGATTGATAGAAGACCAGATTTCAAGTGCAGTCTGCAGAGTAAGGCTCACTTTCATTCCCGGCGGGAATTGTTTGAGTCCTTGAAAAAATATTTTACTTTTGCTACTTCGAGCCGAAAGAGTCGACAGGGCGGATACAATCTTTAACTGTTTGTGTCAAGATTTGCCTTTTCTCAAAGAGACTTCTGCAGTATTTAATCCTAGGGGAAATTTAAATGACGAACATGCATGACAGGCGCTTTACGTTGTACCAACAGAACAGTTAGGTCGTGCTGAGAAAACAAAGGAGAGGTGCTGAATGACCAGGGCCGATACTTTTTGATATCGATCAATTTTCCACATGTCAAAGGACTAGTCTCATGATTCGTTCGTTTGTTAGATAGAATATATGGTGGATATTTGGTTTTCTTTTTTTTATCCCCCGCCGTAGGCGGAGGGATATAGTTTCAGAGTTGTCCGACCGTCCGTCCTTCCGTCCGTCCGTCCCGGCAAATATCTCCAATACCATTGGACGGAATTTCGTGAAACTTTATACACATTTACAATGACCCATTCCCCGAGACACATTTTTTTGTTTTTTTGATTCGATGCAAAATGGCCGACTGAGAGCGATTTTAAGTTTCACTTAAGTTAAACTTAAGTACACTTTTGATGTTTAGAGTATTGTCATCAAAACTATACGAAGTTTTCACATTAAACTTGTCACATCTGTCAACCTCCATTAGGAAATGCAGGGAAAAAAGTTTCACCTACATTGAACGTGCAACACCATAGTTATTCGCCCTTGTTTTTGTAATAAGGTGTCATGGAAAAAGGGGGTTTCATGTTATATTTTATTCCATTTCTTGTGAAGGCAACTCCTTCCACATTTCTTGACGGAATCTATTTTGCAGAAAATTTTTGAACTGTTCTTGTAAATTATCTTGTACATTTTGGTTGTCTTTGCAAATCAAATATGTTTAAATTAAATTAACTGCAGTGAAATTAACCCATAGACTGCTAAGCGCGACTCACTGACTTTTAGTAGACAGTGTAGATCAAGATCAGACAGCATAGAACTCGTAGTCTGATCTTGGATCTGCACTGTCTGATAAGCAAATATTATTCCCCGAAACATAACTTTAAAATAAGAAAAATTGGGTTTCTACTATCGAAATAAAAATTTCATTTCAATTATTTAGCAGGATGACGGTAGAGCCGAATTGATTTTTTTTCGCAGAACAAATAGGTAAAGGACAATAGCTATAATAGAATCCAATTCAAAGAACTAAATAACATTTTTATTCTAATAATGAGTAAATTTGGTAATTTTAACAAAATTTGGCAAAATTTTAACAAACTGTTACGAAAACTGCACGCTATATTTCGAAATATGAAATATATAAGTCATGAAAACACTTTTCTATGAGTCTCTTTCCGTGTGAAAACCGTGCCCACTAGAGACAGACGAGGGATTTTGATGATTCCAATCACTCGAGGGATACCGAATGAGTTCAGAGCTCGGAAAAAGTAGATTGCAAATGCAAGGGAGGTAAATCGAGAATAATTTTGTTGCTTCGGGGTTATTTTTCTTCAACTCTTTCAACAAAAAATATAATTCAGTTGTTTCAGAGGCAGGAAAAAGTATATTGCAAATGCAAGGGAGATTAATCGGGTATGATTTGTTGATTCAGAGTTATTTCTCTTTGGCTCTTTCGACAACAAATACAATTCAGTTATTCCGACGTCGGAAAAAGTAGATTGCAAATACAATTAATGACATATTTTGTCGCAGTTTAGTGTCAGGCAACAGACGGTGAAGATGCATATTCAGACTGAACGTAATATGGACATCTGATCTTGATATACATCATCCACCAAATCTATGTAAGTTGGCACCTGACAGAGCTAGTCTCTTGGCCCGTTCAAATAAGCGTGTTTCTTTGATTGAGCTTGCTGTTAAAAAAATGGGGGGATCCGATGTATATGCCTTTGCGTGATACATCATACTCAAAGTTCGTCATCACATTATCGTGGTTCATCAAAATAAACTTTATCTGAAAAAATGACCAAGCACTTGTATGAAAAGATTGGAGCCCCAGATAGGGGGAGTGATTTTGATTTTAGAACCAAAAATATTAATCATTTTGCACCAAACCCTATGCTATCATTCAAACTTAAAAGTCTTATTTTACTTTTTTGTCTGTAGCTATTCATCAATATTGCTTATTGCTAAAGACTTGTTGCTGGTTTTCTTTCTCGTTACGCTTGGCTCGTAACAGAAATGAAAAGGGGGCGGGGGTCTAGTCCGAGATTGACCATATAGTAATTTTGGATATATTTGAAGTTATTTTGAACTTGTTACAGTTTTAAAGTTGATTAGATTATAGAAAATAATAATAAAAAAGAATGAAACAAATCTTTATTTTACTGAACCAGCAAAAAGCAATCACGTCATTAAGGTATCAATAAAACCTCTCATAAAATTCTTAAACATTTAGAGAAAACTCTATGTGTAATGAAAGAAAGATATGACAAAATACTAAGAAAAATGAAATTTTTAACCTGGCGATACAGTTTTAGCTCTTCTACCAATTCTTCTAGGCCTCTATATTTTGGTCCTTATTCCACTGGGAAAAAAGTCAATGCATTAGATTATGTGATAAGAACTCTTGATAGGCGAAAGCAGTTTTAACATATCAATATATTAAAAAAAAATATAGATAGATTCAAATATTTCACCCATAAATGTAGTTTACTCAGTCCCCGAAATTAAAATCACATTAACCATAAAGACATAAATTGTGAAGAAATGAACTTTGATAAGTCTAACCCTGACTGACTAAAGACAAATCAACAGTTAATCTTGTTAAAAGTGAATTTCGTCTAGAGTTTCACTTGGATCATTTTTCTTAATGTATAATGTATTTTCATTTTCATTCATATGTGTAATGGTATTTTCTATCTTCAGACAAAATAAAGTTTACTTCTTAAAACTTTCTCTTCCTTTAGGAAGGGAAGTGTTAATTAAATAGGATAGACAGTGAGCAGTTTTCAGAATATTGTAGAAACACAGAACATTTATAAGTTTTCCATTATGGTTACTTTTAGAAACAAGTTGTTAGTAAACAAGCCGTTTACCAATCCATAATGTTATCTTTCTAGAAAAGACTTGCCTGAAATTTTCAAAGCTGATATAAATAGGAGTGACTTAATTGGAGATTTTGTGACTTGAACTTAGATTTGTGGCCTGGAGGAAACAGAATTAGTTAAAAGAGTTGGATTTAACTTGGAATACAGAGCTGTAAGTTGGAATTGTTCATTTTTTATACAGGTTGCTCTTATCTATTTGCAAGTTAAAGCTATTGTTAATTTAGGTTTTAGAAACCAGGAATTTCATACTTTTTGTAGTCTAAACATAATTCTTAATTTTTGGGGACTTATTTTATATCTTGTTCTAAATTAAAAACTCTAATTGTATTTTTTTGTCTTAAGTCATTGAAAAATATTGTTAATTAATTAAAGGCTTATTGCAGGTTTTCTTTCTCGTTACGCTTGGCTAGTAACACTGTATTGCGCGCTAAATGACCTTAGATGTCAATTCGCCATAAAACACCATACATTAAATCATTCATTTAGATGGGTTCATTTTGAAAGCACTTGCAGACGACAACCTTTATATTGCAAAAGCGATGGGATTCGTATAAGACGGTCTAGAAAATATTGTGTGAAAAGGACAAAATGCTGGTTACCAGGATTCTCTTCTTTTTCCATATTTTTTTCAACAGAGCTATTTCTCAGGGTCTCGGCTGTTAATTAAGCGATATAAAACTTTCATGTAGATAGCAAAAACCCAAATGTTTCTATTTCAAATATTTTTTTTTAAAGTCTCTTAACCTGACATTGTAGATCCAAGAATAGACTGCACATTCTGTGCGGTCTGATCTTGATCTACACTGTCATCATAAGATCTCTGACTCGCGATTAGCAACCTTAGGGTTAACACAAATAGAAAAACATCTGGTTCACCGTCTCCCTAACGACGTCCGATTTCGGATGCAGATCATGTACATCCTTTGCGATAGTTATGTCTTTGTTGTCCAGGTAAATCACTTTCTCGTAAATTCCACGAAATTCCTCAATTAGAATCGTCATAGGAAAAGATACGCTATAAATTCATCGGATCCCTTTTCCACACTGGAGAGACTTTACGAACTTGCTCCTGGTCGACGTTACTGTCCCTGTCAATTTTACGTACCTGCTCGAGTAAAAAACATGGCTGCGCCAACAAGATTACACAAGGTAAGCACAAAAACATAATTTTTTTAACATGTTATTAAATAGATATGCAGTTGCAGGTTGTCGCACGGAATGTCTAGGATGTCAGTGCACGTTAATCTTTAGTCCTTTTGGTGGTTAATCGTTTTTTGAAGATGTTTAATCAAACAAAGTTTCGTCGGCGACTACGATTTCTGGAAAAACACTACTTGGAGTCTCAAAAAACCTTTGTAAAACATATACACTCGATATTCTGAAGTATGTGCCGTGTCAGATGACCAATACAGTGATTATCCTCAGAACTATAAACCGATAAAAAATCAAATTGAAGCTATTAAAGGATATTTTGCCATTTTTACATTACACTGAAGATGCTCCTAAATGCAATACAGCTTCTGAGCTGAAAATACGGTAAGCGTATCCATGGGTTTGTGTTACAGTGAACAATTTTGTTATTTTGGTCAAGATTCTATATTGATTATCGTAGTCACAGTCGTAGCATAGTTAAATAAATACTTGAATGGAAGTACAATTCTAAAACAATTTGAACTCTTTCTTCTATCAATAGGCCTAATGTTACTGGGCATGTCTTCAGGCGATCTCGGGTTCTCTGTTTTTATCCCCGTTCTTGGTTTGTTGGTTGTTGGTGGCTGTTTGTTGTTGGTTGGTTGTTTGTTGGTTGTTGTTGGTTGGTTGCTTGTTGTTTGTTGTTGTTGTTGGATGGTTGGTTGTTCTGAATTGGTTATATGTTTAGTTGTTGCTGTTGGTTGGTTGGTTGGTTGTTGTTTTTTTATTCCGAAGGTTAATTGGTTGATGGTTGTTGGTTGGTTGGTTCGTTTTGGTTGTTGTTCATTGTAGGTTCGTTGTTGTTGTCAAAATGTTGGTTGATTGTTCTGGGCTAGTTGGTTGTTTAGTTATTGTTATTGGTTGCATGATGTTGGTCATTTTCGAAAAAAAAAAGTTCCATAGACAAATATACAATTGCACTTAGTTGACATTCTAAGAAGAAAATTGCTCTTTCATCAAAGTTAAGAAGCTTCGTCGTCAAAATAGAGAGCATTATGCAAACGACAAAATAAAATGTGACCCATTACTTAAAATTTGTTTTGGGAACGGATGAGAATAGTGTGGGAAAAGAAGAAAATGCCGGTTTACCAGCAGTTTCTCCTTTTTCGCACAATGTTTTTCAAAGTTCCTTTCCATAAGCATCGTTCGACAGTAGATCAGAATCTTTTTTAAAAGGAGGATACTAATCCACTCACAATGAAATCCGGTTTATTGTTCATTCTATTGTACTAACCTTCCAGGATACTTTCGATCTTGTCTTCGATTTATTGAATCTACATGTATATAAAGGCCCAATGTACCTCTTCGCTTTCTGTATGGCTCAAACGTTTCGCGTTCCAAGACAAAGAAAAATGGCCAGTGGTGTAATTTGTTCTTTTCCTTAAATATACCACTGGTTTTTTTTTTCACAATTTACTTTCTTACTTTAAAAAATTGCTTTTCTTACTTTTAGAAAATAACTTTTGCAACTTTTTTCTTTCATTAATTCTATGTTAATAGCTTAGATCGAGATCATATTGCACAGAATGTGGAGTCTGATCTTTTAACCAAGGCAAAATTTTGTCAGTTTTTCCTTTTATTAATTCTTAGGCTGTGTACAGCGTAGATCAGGATCAGATTACACAGAATGTAAAGTCTGATCTTTATCTTAGATCGAGATCATATTGCACAGAATGTGGAATCTGATCTTTTAACAAAGGCAAACTTTTGTCAGTTTCTTTTTTTTATTAATTCCTAGGTTGTGTACAGCGTAGATCAGGATCAGATTACACAGAATGTAAAGTCTGATCTTTAAACCACCCTGTCCAAATAAAATAAAGGAATTCTTTTCATTTAAACGTATAGTTTGAATATTTTCTTTTCAGAACTCACCAATAGTGATTGACAGAAACGAAAGGCATTGTTCTCGAAACGTATGGTCTTGTCTATTGTTTTCAACTTACATTACCTACGTCATCGAAGAACAATGACAGGAAAAGTCTATTGTTCATTAGTATCGTGCGTGTTGATTCGCCATTGGTCGACATTTTAAAATAACGGAAACGAAAGGCATTGTTCTCGAATCCTATGATCTTGGCCATTGTTCTCAACTTACATATACATTATCTACGTCATCGAAGAACAATGACTCACGACCGCGTGACGCTGATGACGACAATAACCACTTAAGAACCACTTAAGTCATTTCCTGTTTTGCCTCCAAAGTGACGGGTCTGTAGTTGCAAATAATAGACATTGCACTTGTGAGAAGCGAGGAGAAAAGTGCTGGTTACCAGGATTTTCTTCTTTTCCTACAGTGTTTTACCTGTCTTTCTTCCTTTTACTGCAATGTTTTCTTACCTTGATAATGCATTTGAATTTGAATAATACTAATTAAAAGTATGGCAATTATTCTGACAATGAAGATCTATCGTTGTATGGTATATGTATGTGCCAGTGTAAGACGCTGGCAGAGAAATCGATAAAAAGAAACCTATGTGAAAACCTGCTAGGTCACTGTATGTTTTGTTTACTGTTTACTTGATTTTGAAATTCATTTTTCTGCCAGCAACTTACACCTTGACTACAACACAATAAACAAATTTCATCTTCACCATATTTTCCATACTTGTTAATGATATGGTCTAAATTTGAATGCATCTCATCACCTGCAGTAATATATTGTGTGCTATATGGCCTTTAGTTCTTGTAAATGCTTTCAAAATGGAGTTCTTGAAATATTGTAGTCAAATGAAGAGATGTTTTATCTATTCTATTTTAACCTTTTACCACACAATCCTTACTCTTAATGACACCGAGGAAAACTGCTTAAAAGATGTGGGAAAAGGAGAAATTCTTGGTAACCAGCTGTTTTTGCTTATTCCACTATATTTACTACCCTTGCAAAGACAGTTTTCAAGTGCTTACAATTTGGAAAGTCTACATTTTTGTCACAACTCAAAGAATTTATCATCTTTAACCCTTTACCACCCAATCCTGACTTTCAGCAACCTTGGGAAAGAGGCCTTTTGAAAACATTGGTCAAACAGGAGAAAATGCTGGTAAGCAGCATTTTCCCCTTTTCACCACAACGTTTTCTACCCATGGCAAAAAAAGGCCATTTCAACAGTGTTTAATTTCTTGTCTGCAAATGCTTTCATTTTGGACCAGTGTAAAATTTTGTCCTTTGGTAAAGAGTTAAATTACAACATTACATTGTATGTAAATTCAACTCATGTCTTCATTTGTTAAATTTTGTAAACTGTATCAGAGAATGTCTCTTTACATACGTGTACATGACAAAACTATGCTAGAAACTACTAATAGCGTAACGGAGAAAATGAGCGGATTATTCATCCGTAATTGAATTAACCTATCACCATACATTCACAGGTTTTAACGACCTTGGGGAAGAAGCCTTTAGAAAACATTGTGGGAAAGGATAAAATGCTGGTAACCAGTATTTTCTCCTTTTCCCACAATGTTCTCTACTGTATCAAGGACAACTTTTGCCATTTTAGCCACCTTTGATTTGTCATCTGCAAATGCTTTCAATTTAGACCAGGCTAAATTACTGTTGTTTGGTAAAGACTTTAGCAACAATTTTTAGCTCTACTGGCTGAAAGACTGTAGGTAATATGTGATAGTAGGGTTTCTGTTGTCTGTCTATCCGTCCGCCAGTCGATTAGTAAAGTCTGCATTTGTTGTCAGATTTTCATGCAAGTTGCATAGTTTGTTTATCTCATTAATAGCTTCAACCCTATGATTTGGAAAAAAATCCAAAACACAATGTGATAAGTAGCCATTTCAAGTTGAAAATTTCCATTTCTTTGTTTACATGATTAAGTCTGCAATTGTAATCAGATATTTTTTTGAACTCTCACAGTTTGTTTATCTCATCAATAGCTTGAATCAGTTACTTCTTATGTTGCTCATTGCTGTCAAAATTATGTTTTATAATGCCATTACGCTTTACCTCATTTCCCCAAGTTTTCACCCACTTTGAACTTACCCTAGCAAACCCTACTTATATTTAGGTCTCATGTAAATTGTGTCTGCAAATGCTTTGCATCTGGACTTGTCCAAAATTATGTCCTTTAAATTTACTCACAAGTGCAAATCATATAGTAAATGATCTTCTACCTCAAATCAATTATTGCTTAAAACGTCATCAAATAATTAATTGCCAGATCGCTGTTTCTATAATATTTGGCAAAGAAGCAAATTGTGGATTCAAGATAAAACAGCTCATTTTTAACTTTCTGCATTAGCAATTCAATCTGAGTGTTGCCCTTCAAAGGTTGAATAAGGGGACAGTCATTTTGCAGTCGTGAAATCTGTCTATCTTCATGAGATAGGAAGTGACGTCAGTGTAACTACTTGAATGTGATCCCACATAATCGACACATAAAATTGATCATGTGACATCCCCACACAGGCCTTTGCAAATAATTTCTATGGTAAATTATTCACTACAATTTATGACAAAATTTGAATTTGTCAAAATTGAATTAATTTGCTGACAATAAATTTCTTTCTGTCCTTTCAATGACAAAACTGATTGTTTAAGGTACATTTGTCAACTGCAAATGCTTCCAAATTGAACCAATCAGATTCTAGAAAAGGAGTAAAAATGCACTCATTTTCCAGCCATTTTTTTAAAAACCCATTTCATATTTATTTTATGAAACTATTCTTGTATTTTCATTTTTGTTGTCCCAAACGGTTTGAAAGTTGCACAGATTACGTCGGAAAGAAAATGCATTTTATTTTCTTGCAATCTTCAAAGAAACGACTGCTGTCATCTCTGGTTTTAACTCTTTACCAAACAACACAATTTTAGACCTGTCCAGATGACAAAATAAATGTGACTTGAAAATTGAATTTTGTTTTGGGAAGAGTAGAAAGCATTGTGGGAGAAGGAGACGATGCTGGTTACCAGCATTCTCTCCTATTTTGAAAGTGTTTTCAAAAGGTTCCTTTATCAGGGTTGTTAAACGTCGTGATTGTATGGTAAAGAGTTAAATCGATGACAAATCCCTCATCCCTTAAAACAATATATATTGGTGTTTTACATATGCTTGTAAACATGACCTACTTCGGAACCATTTTACCTTTGTCAACTTTCAACAGCAGTTTTGTCTGTTTGGCTGCAAGAATGTATCTTTATGGAAATACAATTCTATACATTCTGTCATACTTCTCTTTCATTCGTGTTAGCTGTTGCCATTATATGTCTGAAATAATGTTGAAAATGGCATAAAACACTGTTAACCCATTACCACACAATCCCTACTTTTGACGACCCTGAGAAAGAAGCCTTTAGAAAACATTGTGGGAAAATAGAAAATACTGGTAACCAGCATTTTCTCCTTTTTCAACAATGTTTTCTACTCTTCACAAACAAATTTCAAATTTTGTTGTCTGTAGACAAAATACTTTATATTAGGACAAGCCAAACATTTTGTCGTTTGGTAATGAGTTTAAAAAAGTCATACTAGATCTATATTCAATAATCTTGAAAATGGCATAAAACACTGTCATACTAGATCTATATTCAGTCATAAGATATTGAAATTTGGGATGATTTTGAAAATCTAGAAATATCATTTTATTAACCTGAGCTAGTTATAAAATTATTTGCAGTTCAACAAAATTCAAGCCTTGCCTTTTTTCCCTGCCTCTGCTTCCCTATTGAAAATATTGTGATAAAGGAGAAAATAGTATCTGTACTTTTCACTAGGGTTTTTACTTGTACACATTCAGATTGGTGTTGATGTCAACTCTTAACCCCTTCACCACACAATCCTGACTTTAAATAACCCTATGAGAGGAGGCTTATGAAAACATTGTGGGTAAAGGAGAAAATACTGGTGACTTGAGCAGTGTTTCATGGTGCACGAAAACCAATTTCAATATCGCCATCAACTCTAGGCTTTCTTCAGTACCAGTACCAATGCAAACAGTGCAATAACTGCAATAATCGTGTTACATTTTTTTTGCTTACAGGAATTACACAAATCTAGCGTGTATTTGCAACAACATAGGAAAATACATAGGCCTACAGTACCGTGTAAGAAAATGGTGGTCATTATTATTTGCGTAGATTTAGAGTCGCTTCCCTTCTTTACATATTTATTTGCAAGTTGGCAGGCGCGTATCGTTTTTGAAAGTGATGATGGCACAGTAAACATTTACAAATTTAAAAGATAAAACACCGACATTCTTATCTTACCTATGCAAGGCCAAGGGCTATGCCGGTATGGAAAGCTCTGGGAAATCTCTTATCCATTTGTAAACACTCTCGTCACTCGGCCATTTCCGTAACCTGAACCGATTAGATTTTATTTGCTCTCCGGCATCTCTCGAGTACCTATTCTGTAACTTGACTTTACTCAAAACTTCATTAAAATCGGCAAAAGAATTTTTTCTATCCATTGTTAGTGACAACAGACGCAAATTTACATTGATTTGGGGACAGATATTTGAATATACAAGATATCCCAGACACCTCCAATATGTGTAAAGCAAATCGCCGATATAAATTTCCCGAGTGATTTTTACGGTTTCTCCCCCCCCCCCACCTTTTCGAAAAAAAAAAAAATATATATATGCACGTGACCATTGTAACCGCCCCTAGAAAGCCAAAGTATTTCCTGTACGTACGTTCTTCACGGATTTATCCCCCCCCCCTAGCATTGTGCGATTTTGAAGACTGATACATACGTGTTACCTATAGACGGGCTCCAAGGCCGCTTCGCGGCCTTTCCGCCCGTAAAACCAACGTTTCAGTGACGTCATTTCCCAGTGACGACAGTTTTCATTGAATTTGGATTACTCAGAAGAAAGATTCTACTTCGTCAGCGTACTCAATTTTTTAAACAACAACAACGACAACAACAACAACGACAAAAACTGGTAAAACTTGCTTAACAAACGTTGGAATGGTGAAACTTTGTAGTATAATAAATTCGTTGTACGGTCAGGTGGAAGGGGACTTGGAAACTTGTTCACTGCTGTGGTGAATCCTGTCGCCACATCGCCTGCAAAATGATTAACCACAGCCGTGAACAAGTTTCCAAGTCCCCTGCCACCTCTGACCGTACAACTCGGCATCTTCTATAGCAAAGATCACTTCGTTGGTTTATTACATTTAGTCGGAAGTTTATCGAGAAATAATGGTGGATTATGGTGTGATATTTCCAGGTAACCATCAGTGAATGATGACGTTCATATCTATCTACAAGTTAAACTATTGTTAACTTAAATTTTAGGAACCAGGAGCGGCACTCGTGAAAATATAACCGATGGTGTCCACTCGATGAAATAAATTTCGATCTTTCACCGAAAAAAAACAACAAACAAATATCCTCTATATCTCAAACGCTAACTCAGACTAGAAGGCCCTGAAGAGCCTGAATATGCTCTACTAGCAGAGTTTGCTTTTATGCTAGCATACATTATGAATTTATGATGCAAAAAGACAATGTAGATTTTCAATCCCTTTGTTAATCTTCAAAAGAATTGCATCAACACTGTGAACTTCATTGCCTACCAAGAATTGGAAATTTTCAACTTTGAATGGTTACATTTCCAAAACTGTTTGTCAAGTTTTTTTTTTAAATCAATAGGGTTCAAGCTGTTTATAATTCAAAGCAACTGTGCAAGTTTCTTGAAAATCCAAGCAAAACTGCTGACCTAATCACGTAAACAAGAATTTGAAATTTTGAACTTTAATTGGCTACTTTTCCAATATTTTTATTGATTTTTTTTTTTAAATCAATAGGGTTGAGGCTACTGATTAGATAAACAAACTGTGTGATTTTCAAGAAAATTTGACAAGAAATGCAGACTTTATCGCGTAAACAAGAATCGAAAATTTTCAACTTGAAATGGCTACTTTTCCCATACTGTTTGTTGGTTGTTTTTTTTTCAAAATCAATAGGGTTGAAGATATTGATGAGAAAAACAAACTGTGCAAGTTTCACAAAAATCTGATGACAAATGCACATTTCATCGCGTAAACAAGAATATGAAATTTTCAACTTAAAATGGCTATTTTTCCCCTTTAGTTTATTGGATTTTTTTTGAAAATCAATAGTGTTGAAGCTACTGATGAGATAATCAAACTGTGCAAGTTTCGTGAAAATCTGATAACAAATGAAGACTTTATTGTATAAACAAGAATTTGAAATTTTCAACTTGAAATGGCCACTTTTCCCATACTGTTTGTTGGATTTTTCTCAAAATCAATAGGGTTGAAGCTATTGAGAAGATAAACAAACTGTGCAAGTTTCATGAAAATCTGACAACAAATGCAGACTTTATCGCGTAAACAAGAATTGGAAATCTTCAACTTGAAATGGCTACTTTTCCCATACTGTTAGTTGGAGTTTTCTCAAAATCAATAGGATTGGAGCTATTGATAAGATAAACGAACTGTGCAAGCTTCACGAAAATCTGACGACAAATAAAGACTTTATCGCATAAACAAGAATTGGAAATTTTCAACTTGAAATAGCTACGAGGGTCAGTCAAAAATAAATGAGCACTGCCTAATAACTTTTTAAAACTACATACATGTAGTAAACAAATTACGTGCTTATAATCCCTCAAAGTAATCTCCCCTGGACTGGATGACAGAATTCCATCTCTTTGGCAACGCTTGGATGCCGGTTGCTAGGCTAACAAAATTGATTCGTCGTACCTCCCTGTTCACGGCACACTCAAGTTCATCCAAACTCTCGTAGCGTATTCCCCGTAAGGGCTCCTTAAGTTTTGGGAACAAATCAAAGTCAGGGGGCTCAAGTCAGGGGAGTAGGAGGGATGATCAAGAACTTCCCACTGGTTTGACTCTAGCAGCTCCTTGACAACGTTGGCTTTATGAGGTGACGCGTTATCGTGTAAAATTAGCGGCGTGCGGTCAATCATCTCCTGGCGCTTTCGGCGTATTGCTGGACGAAGTATTATTCTAATATACATCTTATAGTACTCTTTATTCACAGTCTCACCAGTTGGTACCCTGTGTGCCGTCAATACTCCACGAAAATCATACGCAAAGATCATCAACATTTTGGCACAGTTCTGACTTCGACGGAATTTTACGGGTCTTGGGGAGTTTTTTGTATGCCATTCACTGCTTTAGCGCTTTAATTCGGGTTCAAAAGACCGAATCCATGTCTCATCGATTGCAACGATTCGTTGTAACATTTCATCGCCATCTTCACCATATCTTTTTAGAAGTTTACGGGCAATGTTTACACGTTGGTGTTTTTCACTTTCCGACAGCATGTGGGGCACCCATCGGGCCTCGATCTTTCTCATTTGCAGACGTTCCGTTAAAATTCGATGAACTGACCCGTGACTTATGTCAAACTCATGAACAATTTCATCACATGAATATCTTCTGTCATCGTTCAACAGTTTTGCAACATTTTCCACATTTTCACCGGTCGTTGCCGACAAAGGCCTTCCGCACAGGTGCTTGTTGCTAACTGTATTTCGCCCGTTGTTGAATTGTCTTACCCATCGGGTAATTGAACTATATGGAAGTACAAACTCTGAACCTACTTCCTCGAGTGCTTTCTGAATTTCTATCGCGCTTTTACCCCGCCTAGCC
Source organism: Tridacna crocea (assembly GCA_943736015.1). NCBI lineage: Eukaryota > Metazoa > Mollusca > Bivalvia > Cardiida > Cardiidae > Tridacna > Tridacna crocea. Next base: position 31,052,069 of record OX031070.1, read on the forward strand.
TCAATCTTAATATATGTTACTTGTTCGTCGCGCGTCAGCGTGAACGCACCGTCCGCCATGACAGTTTTGTAAATGACGTCATATTTACGTGACGTCATGTAACGTTGTTTTATTTCCCGCGCAAGTTTTGCACGAGCCATTAATGAACAATCGTGCCAAGTTTTGTTAGCCTACGTAAAAAAATAAAAAAGTTGTGAGGCAGTGCTCACTTATTTCTGACTGACCCTCGTACTTTTCCAATATTATTAGTTGGATTTTTCTCAAAATCAATAGGGTTAAAGCTATTGATGTGCAAGTTTCACAAAAATATGACCACAAATGCAGACTTTATCGTGTAAAGAAGAAAAAGACTAACGGACGGACGACGGAAATCCCGCCATGACATAAGCTCTGCTGGCTTTCAGCCAGTAGAGCTAAAAACCAGCAACAAGCCTTTAACAGCTAATAATACTTATTAATGAATAACAAAAGAGTACAATAAGAGGTAAGTTTGAATGAAATTTTGACAATTTTTAATCTTAGAACAAGAAGTAGAATAAGTCCCTCAAATTTAAAATTATGTTTAGACTTCAAAAAGTATGAAACTCCTGGTTCCTAAAATTTAAGTTACAAATAGTTTTAACTTGCAGATGGATATGAGCAACCCGTTTAATAAAAAGATAATTCCAATATACGGATGCATATTCCAAATTAAATCCAACACCATTCGCTAATCTTGTATCCTCAAAACCACAAGTCTAAGTTCAAGTCCAAAATTACCAAGTAAGTCACTCCTATTTATACCAGATTGGAAAATTCTAGATTAGTCTTTTCAAGAAAGAAGACATCATGGATTGGTAAATAGCCTGTTTACTTACAACCTTTTTGTAAAAATAACCATAATGGAAAAACCAATAAATATTCCTCATGTTATTAGAAAGTTCTGAAAACAGATCTCTGTATATCCTTTCTACATAACATTTCCCTTCCTAAAAGAAAAAAAAAATCAAGAATTTAAATTTTCTTTTGTTAGAATGTAGAACATATCATACACATAACTGTACGTGAAAATACATTTTACATAAAGACAAATGTTATCTTTTATAAGTTAGACTAAATCCACTTTTAACAAGATTGATTGTTAATATGGCTTTAGTCAGTTTGTCATAATAATTCTGATATTCTTCTGCACCCGACTGTATAAACGTTGTTTAAATTTGACCAGTGGGTTAAAAGTTTGGTTAGGAGGGAGTTTGGGTTAAATTGTTGTTTAGCGATTGTATAAAGGTCTGGTTAACATTAACCAGAGTCAAATATCAGAACGCATTAGCGAGTTTCTATCGCAATATTTACATATAAATAGCTGTCCTTCAATCCCCGTGCCCATAGACTTGGAAGATACTGCAGGGGTTCTATAACGTCAATCATTGTCTATTTCCTAGACTATCGAGATACAGTGTATGTGTTGTCCAAGGCCAACAAACTCAAAGGAACCAACTTCAGCATCAACAGAGATTTCCCCAAAGAAATAGTTAACGCACGCCGTCGACTTTGGTCCGAGTATAAAAGGCTGCGTAGTGCTAATCCAGACTGCAAAACAAACATTGTTTATCCAGCAAAGCTCGTCTCAAACGGCCGCACTGTTGCAGACAAATTTCCCGATTGGAGCCTCATTATGCAGGCAAGCAGGACATCTACATGCAGTTCAGAACAGCCTGCCGTGCAGACAGAACCTAACAGTACACATAATCGACAAGACAAACACAATCAGCACAACAATAATCGTGATCCTTCTATGCGAAGTCTCAACACAGCTCGTTCAGGTTCAAGCTCCAAGCCTCGTCGTGTCCAATCTGCGTCGCCACATCCACACAGAGGTCGTTCTCATGCACCAGTTAGTCGTCGACCTCCGATCTCCAGTCAGTCTACTTCGGTTCACGAAAGTCCGAATTTCCAGCGACCTTGGACAACTTGTCCGTCGACTCCAGTCGAGGTCCACCAGTCCCGACCTGCACCAGCAACTACCTCAACTTCGAACTGTGCCACTGGATTTGCCAATACGACTCGACCCCATTAGGGACGCGGGGGGGTTGATTATACTACAAACCTACATAAAACAAATGATAGTGCTTCTATAAAGTTTTGTTCTTTAAATGTGGACGGACTAAAAAACCGGATTAATTACCCGGAATTTACTGATTTTGTATGTAATTTTGATATTTTGTGCTTAAGTGAAACACATTTAGATGATACAGACATTGTAGACATTGCCGATTATTCTTTTATTTCTAAAAACAGATCTCAGGCTTATAAACGAAAGTCAGGAGGCATTGGGGTTTATGTAAAAGATCCCCGTTTATTGATTTTTTACCAAATGAGTCTGAATACATCGTATGGATCTCTATCAATAAGGCAGTCACAAATTTAGACGAAGATCTTATTTTAGGCGCACTCTATGTACCACCAGAGAGCTCACGATTCTTTAGCCAAGACTTATTTACTGTCCTAGAAAATGAAATTTCATCTAAGTGTAATGAATTTAAATACATTTACCTCGCTGGTGACACCAATTGTCGAGTTGGCACAATGCCTGACTTTGTCCTTCAGATCTAAACGAGCTTTTTGAAGTCGACTATGCAACGCAAACCCATCTTTTTAAACACCAAGTTCTCCCAGGCATTTGACAAGGTATGGAGAGCAGGTCTCTGGCATAAGCTATTACAAAATCAAGTTAATGGTAAATTCCTCAATGTTATTTTAAATACATGTATGTATGACAATATTAAATCTTGTGTTAAGCACAATGGATCTTTTTCCCCAACCTTTATTTCCGAAATCGGTGTAAGACAAGGCGAAAATCTTTCACCTGTCCTTTTTTCTCTATTTTTAAACGATTTAGAGCTAAATATGTGCTCAAACGGTACCCTTGGTGTAGAGCTCAAGGATACCCTTGATTCGACACTTTGGCTTAAACTCTTAATTTTACTGTACGCCGACGACACCGTTATTTTGTCTGACAATCACACAGATTTCCAAAATAATTTAACAATTTTTGATAATTATTGTAACAACTGGCATTTAAATGTCAACGTGACCAAAACTAAAGTAATAATATTCGGTGCCAGAAAAGTAGATAATTACAGGTTTACACTTGGCGATCGGCCGCTTGAAATCACTGACAAATACCACTACCTAGGTGTCACTTTCTCCAGTAACGGGTCCTTTTTGAATGCACGAAAGCAAATTGTTGAGCAGGCTAATAAAGCCATGCATTATTTATTTACTAGAATCAACAACGCAGACCTGCCACTTGACCTTGCATTGAAACTTTTTGATCATACAGTACTGCCTATTTTGACTTATGGTTCTGAGGTTTTTGGTTTCGAAAATATCGATATCTTGGAAAGAATACATAGCATTTTCCTGAGAAAAATTACTAACTCCAAAAAATCAACACCGCTATCCTTTCTATATGGAGAACTAGGGAGATACCAAATTTCATTAGTAATAAAGACTCGCATGATATCATTCTGGAATCGACTCATAACATCAAAACACGAAAAATTTTCCTTAAAAATTTATAAATATATGGTTTCCCAAACGCATAATACCTTCAAGTGGGCAAATAAAATTAAAGAAATTCTATTATCTGTTGGTAGGCCAGATTTATGGGAAAACCAGTTTCAAATTCAACAAACTAAATGTGCACAAAACGGTAAAACGAATTCTTATAGACCAATACAAACAAGAATGGCATGAACAATTACAACTGTGCCCTTGAAATATGGCGCACGGGTTTTTTTGAGCTGAGGTTTTGCAGATTTTTTTTTCCGATAATGGGGGTGGATTTGAGCACTTATAGAGTCCGAGTGGGTACGTTTAGCATGCCAATTAAAGTCAAGAACAGAATGTTTGGTATGAAGGTTGGAAAAAACTCTGTTATAATCTGTTTGAGGCTGATAGTTTTTCTTTCGTTGCTGCTCGTGCTGGGTGGGGATGTTGAAATGAATCCAAGTCCGGGTCCGGTGACAGGACAAAATGAGAGGTCACCCTTTACGCTTCGAGGGCGAGGCCAGGGCTCCGGGAGAAGTCAGAGAAACACACGTAGTACTTCCAGACAACCGACATTACAAACTAATGAGACTGGCGAGCTTTCTGTTTCCTCTGGAACGGCTGAAGCCGAGGGTATGGATTTGTATGGGTTGATCATGTCGCTGAAATCTGACCTAAATAAAGGTATGGACGGAATTGATAAATCTATTAATGTCATAAACACAGCAATAAATGAAGTTTCAGACGTCTGTCGGCAATTGCAAAGGGAAAATGAGCAGTTAAGGGACAATAATTTGGAAATGAGCAAGAGACTAGAAAGAGTAGAAAGTGAACTTGAGAATAGTTGACGCTTTGTCACGTAAACAAAACCTCCTGATTGACGGATATGACGGGTCATGTGATGAGACCCCGTTGACAATAAGCCATACTGTCAGAAATATACTAAAGGATGATTTCTTAGTTCCAAATGCAGATGATATCGCAATTGAAAAGTCGCATCGTATGCGTCATGGGGGCCCACAGGATAAACCGACAATTTTTGTACGCTTTCAACATGTGAAAGACAAAGAGTTAGTATTAAAACATGCAAGGGAAAATTTGTCACGTGACTCTCATTGCTCCGCCTCTGAAGATTACACTGCCCGAGTTCGCAAACATCGATATGAATTGGGTAAAAGGATGGTGGAAGCGAGAGATCGGAATCAATACTCGGTGGTTAGGTATGATAAACTCATAATTGACGATAAGGTCTATAAATATGACGAAAAAGCAGATGATATCAAATTTGTGGGTAAAAATCGTTTCAGGCGATCAACTAGACTACGGGAAGAAGCACGTGCTAATGAAAATGGTCAACAGCAAAATACAACCGAGGCAACCAATGAAAATCGGACACATGATGACACAACCCAGAACGAGGATGTTTCGGGTGGAGACACAACATATGTAAATAATTTATAGGACAGCGGTCAAGGCTCAGCGAATGGTAAAAATCCAGTAGATAAAAATAGTAACCACGTGTATCAACGTAGTGAATTTCCAGAAGATATAAATAGACCCCACGTGCACAATTATTTAAATGTAAACATTCTGAGTTGGAATATTTTTAGGCTGATAAAACATTGTGACAGCATTGAGCTAAAGAAATACTTTGAAAATTTTGACGTTCTAAATCTAAGTGAAACCTGGAGTGACTTTAAAGGAGAATTTGACAACTTTTTAAATGGTTATTATTGTTTCGATAATGTACGAAAAAAGAAAGGAACTTATAGAAATAATGGGGGGATTTGTATTTTCGTAAAGAAATCTTTCTTAGATTATAAATTTTTGGAAAGGATTTATGAAGAAACTGCTGACTGTGTAACCTTACGTATAATAGGATCTTTCCTGCATGATATGGTGGATATTGTTATGGTATTTACCTATATCTCCCCGGAAGGTTCTTATATTTATGATAACTCTGATTTTAATGGGATACAGTTATTAGAAAAAACATTTACTTACCATCAGGAGTAACTTTTCTGATGCTCTTTTGTTTATCGCAGGTGATCTTAACGCCAGGACCGAACTATTTTTAGATTACATACCAGATGACAATTTAAAATTTATTTTTGGAGATGTTACATATGTTGAAGACAACTTTGACATGGTAAGAAGAAACAAAGACAAAAAGCATAATCAATTTGGTAAAAGTTTAATAGATCTCTGTTGTACATTTGATATTCACATCATGAAAGGTCGATTGTTCGATGATAGGGATGGGAATATCACATGTACATCGGGTAATGGGTCGTCTGTTGTAGACTATAACATAGCATCCACTGATCTGTTTAAGTATGCCAGCTATTTCTGTGTCTTGGATAGAAGTGAGTCAGACCATTTTCCCATCCAATGTTCTTTTTCATTTCCAACTGCACAGATCGTCTCGCCGAGAATAACCCGTACCATAGAATATCATAATATAAGCAGTATAGTGTTTATTCTAGAGCGGAATAGGAGGGCGCCCCGCCCTGCCCCTTTTTCACTCCGCCCTTTTGCCCTCGAATCTGTGATCACCCGCCCTGTTGCCCTTATCATATACATACAAAACTTGTCTGTGTATTCGTTGGTTTCAGAGAACGATAAACCAGGCTACATGGGCGAAAAACTCGCTTAAATTGTCTCGGCTTCGTCTCGTCAAGCTTGCACAGTCACAAAATTTCGGCATAAATTTCTTCCGACCTGACAGGGATCATATATAACAGTGTGTGTATATAGAATCCCTGGACCTGACTATATTCATGAAATACAGCCAATCTAAGACTAAGGGTGACACTGATTATCCTTTATCAACTTCGTCAGTTAAGACTGGACAGCAGGGTGTTGTAATCCTTCTCTGTCATTAACTTGCTAAACCATCCCTTAATCCCTCGAAACCCTGACTTTTTTCCCCCACCAGGTACTTTAGCGTCTGCTGATTTCTTTAAATGACGTCATACAATCAGTGATATTTCTCAATACATGAATAGACTAAAATAAAGCAGAATTAACTCTTCTTACAGCTGGAAATTATCATTTCGTATATTTTGTGCATTAATTACAAGTATGTATGGTAAACCAAAGTTGCCAACTACATGTATCTTGAAAATACTCGATGTTTGCTATTCAAGCATCGGCAATTTTTGAAAGCAAAATCTGCATTGCAGTATTCTATTTTTAGCAGTCTATTTATAAAACGGCTATGCAGAAGTACACTACTCCATCAGAAGACCTACACATTTTGTTATTCTTTCTATGTAATAATTAAGTCCTTTTGATGTTTTTTAATCAAAATTATTGTTATTTCTTAAAACAGTATTATTCTTGTTATTGTTATTTCTTAAAACAGCTGGGAAGAAGTTTTTCCTTAATAATTACACTGGACATTTTTTTGTTATCTGGCAAGAAGTTAGGTAGTGGACCTGTACTAGAAAACAGCTAGAGCCCTATTTCCACAATATTATTATCTACAAAATTTGCTACTATTAAAATGAGTATTATTGTACTACTTTAACTGAACCATTTTTTTCCTTTTTTTTCCTCCCTAGAATTATCATTTATATATCTTAAACCACTCATTGCAAAGCAGATTAATAATTACCTCCCTTTTCTGAAAACTAACAAAAGGATCAACGATTGTTTTTAAGGTGGACATCAAAGGAATTTCTGGTCGATTAAAAATGTGCAAAAGTATTATATCTGTATAAATCCGTATTTATCAACTATCTAGAACTTTTATTCCATGCTGCACTAACAGTGTTAAGGGGTCTGCTACCTTAAAGCTATATTATAAGTGTGATTGTACATCCTAGGATCATAAATTACATGGCAATCAAAACCTGTATAGTCAGATTGTGTTGTTTGAGTCTATGAGTTGATAAGAATCTTTTCTTATTGTTTTCTTTAATATGCAATTCATATCCAAAATTATAGTTAGAACTTATTTCGAAAAGAGTAAAGGACACTGTTTTGCCTTTGATATGCGAAGTCATTCAACAAGGCACTGTTCCTCCCTGCCCCTTTTTCCTGCCTCCCTGCCCTTTTTTCCAGCCTCCCTGCCCTTTTGCCTGGTCTAGAATAATCACTACAGTAGTTATCAAACAGTCAGTTTTAAATGGGACGATAACAAGAAACAGACATTTATTGCAAATTTTTCTCTAAAATTTACTCTTTCCTATGACGACATAGTTAAAGCTTTACCTGTCGACGTAAATGGTGCTGTGACCATTATTAATGACCTTTTTAAAAGCAGTGCTATAAAGACAGGCATGCGATCCAGATCAGCCGCCCGATTTATAAAGTCTCAGCCACCATGGTGGAATGAATTGTGCGACATCAAGAAAAATGATAGATATAAGCTCCTTAGACGCTTTCGCAGAACTAACAATGAAATAGACCTCTTACATTATAAAGTTGCCAAACGCGAGTTCAAATCATATGTACAGGGTATGAAGTTGCGTTATCAGGCAGAAAAACGAGAAGAAATTATGGATGCAAGAAAAGATCCAAAAACGTTCTGGAATTTACTCAAAAAACGGACAATAAGCCCCAGAAATAATGAACAAATACCCAACAATATTTGGTTTCAACATTTCTCCGAATTATTCAAAACGGATCAGATTATCGACACACTGATAGACGATCAGGATGATACAGAGATAGAGGATGATGAGATGTTAAATTCTGAGATAACGGAAAATGAGATAATGGCCGCTCTTAAAAAAAATTCTGTGGGTAAATCACCAGGACCGGATCAAATCTTGATTGAGTATATAAAAAATACAATACAGATAACTTTACCCACATTTACCCTCCTTTTTAATAGTATATTTTGTACTGGATGAATGGTCAGATAGCATAATTTGTCCTATATTTAAGTCGGGCTGTAAAAAAGACCCCAATAACTATCGAGGTATTTCTCTTATAAATTCACTCTGTAAATTATACTCTTCGGTTTTAAATAACAGATTGTACAAATGGGCCGAATTAAACGGTAAGATTGACGAAGCACAAGCAGGCTTCAGAGAAGGATATTCTACAACTGATAATTTATTCACATTACACGCTTTAATACAAAAATACCTGACAAAAAAACGTGGAAGATTATATGTCTTGTATGTAGATTTTACAAAGGCCTTTGACAATATTTTACACCCAAAGTTATTTTCTTGTCTGTTAGACAAGGGTATAAATGGAAGATTTTTCCGTGCACTTCGCGCTACGTATTGTAACTTAACGCCCAGGGTTAAGGGAGGACAGGATCTAACGAATAGCTTCCCTTGTTTAAAAGGCACCCGTCAGGGAGATACCTGCAGTCCTTTGATTTTTATATTATTTATTGATGATATATGTACTTATCTGCGTCGTCACTGTGGTAAAGGTATTTTTGTGACTAATAACATACAAGAAATTAATACCCTGTTGTTTGCAGACGACGTCGCTAATCCAGCCGACACAGTAATACAAATGCAGCGTCAGCTTAACGCTATTAAATCATTTTGTGATAACACAGGGATGCAAGTAAATAAAAAAAAAAAACCAGAAATTATGGTATTTCGTAAAGGGGGACCACTAAAGGCGTTTGAACACTGGACCTTTGATGGAGAAGAAATTAATATCGCGCCCTTTTATAAATATACACGGCGGGGAATCACGTGACACAACAAAAAAGAATGACCCGACATTTGAAAAAATTCCCCTACTTCAGGTAAGAAAATCTTCAATAATTCTGTTAATACATGACCGACTGGAATTTGATTTGAAGCAGAGAAGGCGGAATGACTCCAGGGATTTGCTTAATGTGTTAGATTTTTTAAACAACACCTGATAAAAATGTTATTGACGAGCAAACAAATTATCCAGGGTAAAAATTTTGTTTGCTCGTCAATAACTTTTTTATAAACGTGTTGTCCGTTCCAGGTTCACCCCTATCACCAACAAAATAAGATCACAAACTACATGTACATCAGCGTAAACTAGCTGCTCAAGCTTTAAAATCTATAAATTGCATAAAACATTACCAAAAGTACTTTGGTTATTTTAACTATAATGAACACTTTAAATTGTTCGATTCAATGGTCAAACCTATTCTTCCATGTACACGGAGCCGAGATATGGACCTACCATTACTCTAAAACCGTTGAAAGGCTTCAAATACAATATTGTCGTACCTTTTTAGGAGTGAGTAAATCCACAAATAACGATGTCGTATTGGGTGAATGCGGACGATTACCTCTGTATATTGATTATGTTACTAAACTTATAAAATATTGGTGTAATTTTTTACAAATGCCGCAACAAAGATTTCCTAGGCAGTGTTACATTATGCTCAGAGACCTAGACGTAGCAGGCAGGCAAACATGGACCTCGGAAGTCAGACAAATTCTATTTAAATTCGGTTTCGGATACGCATGGATAGCGCAAGAGGTGGCCGACGTGAAAGTTTTTATCAATCAATTTAAAATTCGGCTATCCGACTGTATCAAACAAGATTGGCATAATAATATAAACAGTTCTCCTAGATGCGATAACTATAAACACTTTAAGTCACTGCTTGACGTAGAATTTTATTTAAAAATTGATCTACCGTTTTACTTACGAAGTAGTTTTGCGAAATTTAGATGTTCTAATCATAGACTAGGTATCGAACTGGGGCGTCAATGGGGAATACCTAGAGAAGACAGATTATGCACTTACTGTCTGCAACAAAATATTATCGCAATAGAAAATGAATATCACGTATTTTCCTTATGTAAAAGGTATGACGAAATAAGAGCGTTTTATCTCGACCATATGTCAAATACATCTCCACCGCGAGACTTATTCTATAGGAAAATGGCTTCAATAAATAAAGACGAACTTTATAATGTATGTAGGTTTATTCATAGGATTTTGACTAATAAATGTTAATGAAACACTTTCTAAACACAGAAATAGGTGGACTGAAATAACCACATCAGTTGTGATCTATTTCTGTAAAATCAGTTTGATAAGTAGTTCCACTGCGCTACTGGTGTAAGTGGTTTTGGTAATACATGTATATATTATGTATAAATCTCTTTTGAACTATCACGTTACAATACCATGATCCAGAAGAGGGAGGCGTTTAAAATACTCTGAAAATATAAATTTGTAAAAAAGAGAATTTAACACCTCTGATCATTGTCAAATTTGGGGAAATCTACTTCTAGTCATCTGCGTATATGCTTTCAATTTCGACGTGCTTATGAACCTGTTGTTTAGTAATATGTAAAAAAAAAAAATGTATAAATTCTTTGATAACCATTCCACACAACACCGAATCTTCAAAACCATGAAGAGATTAATTCTTTTGTAAACATCATGGAAAGTAAACCATAACCCTCTCTATCAAGGTCCAATTTTCGAGAAATATATTTCTTGTCATTTGCAAATGCTCTCAGTTGTGACGTGCTTATAATTCTGTTGTTTGGTAATAGGTTGTGAAATTTTTCTCTTATATTATAGTATATAATAGTATTATAATATAGTGTATTATTTATAAACCATTGTTAACTACTTCCATACAATAATGAATTTCCAAGACCTCTAAGAGAAAGACTTTTGAAAACATTTTGGAAGAAAAAAATATCTCGATCAAAAAGGTCAAATTATGGGGGTAATGTAATTCTTGTCATTTGCAAATGCTCACAATCTCGACGTGTTTATCAAGCGGTTGCTTTGTAATAGGTTCTGAAAATTATCGGGATCATAAAATTTTTATTAATGAGGGATTCTGAGCTGTGAAGTTTGCGACATGGATGATCTCGGATCGTTCGATCTATATTAAAGTTGTTACATTGTTCTGTTGTAACTTTGGGTAAATCCTAGAACTATCTACCGGCTAGGACCCGGATCAGTCTTCGTTTTGTTGTAGTCTGATCCGAGTCCTTGTTGGACGGAAATCTATTTATTGAACATTATTATAGTCTTTTTTGACTATAATACTTAGATGCTCAGAATGCCTACTGAACAAGTTCTTTAAAGGGTACTTGACTATATTGGTTTGATGGATAGATATTGTTATTTGCATTATGGGCCGGTGGCCTTTTGCATAAAATAAAATTGAGTTGAGTTGAGCTGAGTTGAGTTGAGTTGTCTAATAGAGGTAAAATCTGTAATAGTTTTAAAGCCATACATGAATTTGAAAGTTACATAAAAACATTACCAAAACATGAATATTTACCTCTCTTAAAATTTAGAACCGCCAATCACCGTCTCCCTGTCGAAACTGGTCGATATGACGGTACCCCACTGGAAGACAGGAAATGTCCCCTTTGCGACTCTGACCAAGTAGGCTCTGAAAAACATTACTTGTTTGACTGCCACTATTTCAACACTATTAGGCAACAATATCTGACAAATCCCTTAAATCGACATGAAATGTAAATAGAAACAATTCTTATGATAACATCAATCCCAAAACTTAAACAGTTGAGTGTATTTGTGAAAAGGGTTATGCGTAAGTTTGTAGGTTAGATCTTGTGATTTTCCCTCAATGCCTCCTGTAACTTTCATATTTATACCGAATTACAAAACAATTTATGTCTTCTTTATGTTACTATGGTTATTCCTTTGTGTGTACGTGTTGATCAGGATCGGACCATATATACATGTGGTCTGATCCTGATCTGCACTCTTTGCTTCCCTAAACAGTTCTCTGTGACAGCATGTTACAACCCTTGGACAAGCAGACACCACTTTTAGCGGATTACTAGTATTATACGTTGTGGACTGGAATCAGACTGCACCGAACTTGTAGCCTGATCTCATGTCTACATCGACCGACAAGTATACATATCGGGATCTCCCGTTATTCACTTGGCTATCCTAGAACTAAGTAATCTATTCTTGTAAATGTCTATTTACTTACCTTTGTTATGATCTTTGAAATCTTCTCGTCTTTTTTCCACCCATCGTTTTGTTTTTGCCATTTTATAAGACATTTTGCCACGCCTGTTTGTCACAGTCCAGTGGGTTGTGTTTACATAATGAATCCCATCGACCACTGATCTACTACGTAGGCATCGAGTGGCTGCGAGGGCTAGCACGTGCTAAGCGTGCTTAGGTTCCCGGTTACTGTTGCGCACGGTTAAAGCATACTTTAACATATTTTGTTCATATCTGTGTCGTAGAAAGCAAATTTTCTTTCTGCCCTATTATTAAAGCCTTTGTTTCATGTTTGTATCCCACATATATGTTCACGATGTATATAGACAATATTTGTATTTGCCAATAAACAAAAAGCTGACGACTATTTCCTTTGCACAGCGGACAATCCATGATTGTTACTGTGGCGGATGGGGAGTCTGCCCTTGACGAGCGGGCTCTTCATATGCCACAGGCTATCCGTCTGTAACTCAGCATCTGCTAACCACCCATCTATTAACTGTAAGTTTTTTTACGTCTTTATTTGTCAATCTGTCTCTAGCTGTTATTTTTGTTAAACATATTCTTTTTTTTCCCGGTCTCGTGGCAGATGATTACTGTTAGCGCTGTGGCGAATGGATAAATTTGTTCGATAAGAGCACTTTCTCCTGTTGCAACAGTGATAACACATCTAGGTACCCATTTCAATCTCCACAACAATTACCTTGATCGCTTTTAATTGAATAAAAATGTTACAAAGTGTATCACATACATATTGTATCTGTAGTATTACTATTGTTATCATTTTTTTTTCTTCCTCTTCGGCCTTTCTATATCCCAATCACGGGGGTAATACCAAAATCGCTATTTCTGCTGTCGACCGAGCTGGTACTGCGTAAAGCTGCTGTCGACCGAGGAATACGGTTTTCGACCGAGCAGTACGGCTGTCGACAGGGGGACAAGGTGACTTTGATGCCCTTGGAGAAGCAAAAACGTAAGTATTAACATTTACAAACGCTATCAGTCTTTTAAACAGACAACGTGTTATTTGTCTGTTCACTTATAGAGAGTTGTGACGCTGAAAAACACTATGAAATACCCATTCTTTCGAAAAAAATCAATTTACATAGAATATCATTAATCTAATGCATTATAAAAGGTACGAAAGCAACAAAACGCCTTATATATTTCGTGTTTCATTTACGCTTCTACAACAAAGTGTGTTTGGCATAATTCATGCACTCTGGAAGATTTAATGGACCTTTGAAAAATATCAGGATACGGATGTCGATTACCAGTGATACGGCTGTCGATGGTTTCGTAGTCTGAATGATACGGCTGTCGACAAAATATGAAAACTACATTTCATGTATCTGTGCTAAAATACATGATTTATTCTATGACTATTACTGAAATCTCCACTATAAGGCAGATTTCACTGGGAGCCATGAAGAAAATTGTATGTTTGTGCGGACTGGTGTCTTAAAAGTCGCCAAGAATGACTCCACCCTTAACTCGCCCGTATATAGTTCACACAACAGACTACAAGGCTGGTCACAGATGTAAATACTTAAACATGTAAAGGTCAAATCAGGTTAAGAATAAAACTGCAAAATATGATTTTAGACTAGCAAAGCTAGTCTATAGGCATCCAGATTGAGTCAGACTCAATGTAAACAAAAAACCCCACAGTTTCAAAATACTGCCTCACAAAAAATACTCCTTACTGTTAAGAATCTTAATTCAGTCATTACGACAACTTTGACTTCAAGCGCAGAGTCTCTACCGTCCCAATTTGAACTTGTCCACTTTCAAAGCAGTAGATTGTACAAGATGTCATTGATAAGGTACATGATGCTTGCTTATAGGTAAAGTAAGTGACCTATATGCAAATCAGGCTCATATCACTGATTCCTACCCCGGAATACATAAAAGTATGAATGGATCTAAAAGTAATACCTCCAGGTGACTTGTAGCAAATCCCAGCTACACAAACCCTAACTGGCCAGGGAACCTTTCTCATTCCTCCAGTCATTCCTTATTTAGATCATTTTGAATGCGAAAGTGATATTTTAAACTGTTGTTTAACGTCTTGTATATTAACCTTTTACCACACAATCCCAAGTTTTCACATTAGTGGGGAAGAAGCCCTTTGAAAACATTGCGGGAAAAGAAATAGGAAATACTAGATACAAGCATTTTCCCCTTTTCTCGTGTTTTTTCAACCCTTTTAGAATGTTTTCATCAATTTAATCACATTTAACTTTATTGTCTGGAACAGCTTTTAATGTGGAGGGCCGTAAAATGTTTGGTTTTGTAAAGAGTTAAATAGTTGACTATTGCATCCGTTGCTGTTAACCCTTTACCACACAACAACAACTTTTAACGCCCGTGAGGAAGAATCCTTTTGAAATCATTGTTGGAAAAGGAGAAAATGCTGGTAACCAGCATTTTCTCCTTTTCCCAGGTTTTTTTTTCCTATCAAAGCAAAATTGCACCATTTGAGCCACTTTGAAATTGTCATCTCCAAATGCTTTCAATTTGGATAGATCTAAAATTTTTGTGGTAATGGGTTAATTAACTGTATAATCCAAGTTATTCCTCAACCTGCTTAAAAAAAGGTTAAATAAAACATTCTGGCGGATGTGTATATTTTTGTAAAAGAAAAATATCCCATTATCGGTTATTATTAATTAACTATTGGATATATAGAAGTTATACATGGAAACCGGTCCACGAGATACCAGTCACATTTCTGACTTCGTATAGTACAAGTGTCGTGACCCAGGCTTAATACGACTTGGCCTCCGATCAATACAGTTGACCTCGTATCAATATTGATGACCCGCGACCAATACAGAAATCCTTGAATGTGATTGGCCAAAAGTTCACTTGCGTGAGCGTCTGCGCTTTCTTTTAGCCAATCACGTTCAAAGAGGCGGCAAAGTAAACGTAACCCAAAAATCGGTATTTGTTTCCAGCAGGGTAGAAAACATTGTGGGAAAAAGGAGAAAATACTGGTTTCCAGCATTTTTTCCTTTTCTCACAATCTTTTCAGAAGGCTTCTTTTTTCAGGGTTGTAAAAGGGTTAAAGGTGGCCCTTCGGATTTTGGGACGAAAATTGTACAAAAATGCAAAAAAATCATCCTTATACTCCCAAAGCCTCTTGATTTTCATTCATAAAACCCCAGTAGTCGAACACCGTACAACAACACGAGAAATTAGAGATTTAATACAGCCCAGGTCGACACCGAAGGGAGACACGTTCTATTTTTAGATTATCAATTCGCTCATTTACATACAGGAATACACAGACGAAGTTTCAAACATAGCGTCCGAAGGAGACATTATGGAAAATAATTATTACATGTTTGTTATGTAATGGAATTTAAGGGTTATGAGTCACGTGCCAGTCACTAGGCATTCCCGAAATGCTTTATTGATTTTTGGCGCGAAATCTAAAAATACCTTAAGAGGCTACGTAGCCTTTTAAGGGAATACCATCAAAAAAAATTTTTTTGTAATTTTATGAATCTTAATTATTGATGATTTGTATTATTTTTTCATATCTATTTCAGTGATATATATATTTTTTAATTTGGTGAGATGTAAAAATTCTAAATACCCACCTTTAATTAATAAAATTGTCATTAATCAAGTGATTTCGTATTGCCCAGTTACAGGTCCTCGGTCAGCCGTATTGATCCTCGGCCTCGGGCCAATACGGCTGACCTCGGACCTGTAACTGGGCCAATACGAAATCACTTGATTAATAACATTATACTTTAGATCCAAGATCAGATTGCACAGACTGTGTAGCCTGATCTTGTTCCACACTGTCTGTCTGCTCCTCTGTCCAGACAGACATCTTTTAAAATCCTTGATGAAAATTGGCGAAACATCCTTAATGTATTCCTTACGATAGTCCACCGATAAAGATTCCTTTTTCATTTTTTCATTTGATGCCGTGTCATCGGAAAAGTGGGGGGGGGGGCGCTTGATGTATGTTTCCATTACGGACTGATATCTTTTTAACTATTGGACAAAATTTCATGAAACTTCGTATTAATTTTGTTTATAGGCCGCATCATATTTGTCTTATCTTTTCAAATGCTATGCTATGGAAATAACTAAAAGGCAAGGTGTACATGCAAAACACAATTTACCTCTTATTTCTTTCTATCTGAAGATGTCTTTTTAGGCAGGAGATTTCATCTCAACAAAATAACCTGTTTTAAATTGAAAGTTAACAAACCGAAGTTTATCGTAATATTTCCTAGAGAAGAAAACAGTCAAGAGCGTCGGGTAAAGTCAATGGATTGAACTGCATTTGAATTGAACCAACTTGGATTTAATAACCAGATTGAACCGATGGACCTGGAACGGACCCAGAAACCAGATATGACAATATTTCTTCAATCAGGTATAAATCAACAAAGATTTACATTTACCATAACCACACACTAGTTCCAAATTCGCTAGTCTGTCAGTATTTTCAGTACTTTGATAAAGGAATAGGGCTGCAAACAGGTGCAAATACTCTTGAAGAATGATGTAGGAAAGAGCACAGGCGCTTGACGTATAAATGCAAAAACAGGTCAAAAATTCTAAATATTTTTGCTACATGAGCCATTACGAAATTGCATATAGATTGCGTCAATATTAACCTTGATATTTAGCATTTTGAGTGGGGTTTCAGAGCGAAAACCTTCAAGCGCCTATGGAGAGAGGAACATTTCGCAACAAATGTCATGGTAATCGGTAGGGTTGCTCAGCAGATATGGCCCTTGAGTAATTTGCAATGGCTATTTCTAGAGAGCGGCTGCATGCTTTGAAATATTTTGACCTGGTCAAAGAAAACTTTCCAGATTTTCAGCAAACGGTTAGGAGTTTCTAATCAATAAGAAAAAAAATCAATTGCACTGAATGCAAAGATTGCATTTTGTCCATTATCTGGGAATTTTTCTATATGCCGTCAACTTTGAGCGTATTTGCTTCAAAGTGACTATTCATTACGTTAACAATCCCGTGCAGTTCAAACACCTGTGAACCCCACTTTATAAAGTGAAAAGTAGGGTTTGCAGGGGTATGGGCTATTTTTCTTATTTTTGTTTAAAACATAGGTTTTGGTTGATCATTAGAACCGCCTCACCGAGGCGGTTTCAAAGAAACCTTAAAATCTATGTTTGGATCAGAAATAAGAAAAGATACAAAGTTTTATATTCCGAATAAATGCATATTCTGACACCATGTCACACAGCATTAAATTGCATACGTATGTTAATTAAGATAATGATTTCATATGTGATGATCAGCTTACAGTCTCATTTTGGACTCGCACAACAGAATTTTAGACCTCTATAATTTCCTCATAAATTTGGACGGATTACATGGAATTTACGTCAAAATGTTTCTCTTTCCAAGACCATTCTTCATGTTCCAAGATCATTCTAAGTTCAATTTTTTTACTGATTTGACACATATAACACCGATTTGAGAAAAATTATTTGTTTGAGAAAATGTAAGTGTTTGCCTTTTACAAAATCATAGCGGTATGCAGGATTTTAGTATCAGAAGCATGGTATACGATGAGATACCATTGCAAATATTCTCTTTGAAAGTTGTAAGTGAACAGAAAACAGCATTTTGGTTGCTATGGTAACAGAGCCATGGCATAATATCCTACTTGCAAGGATATCCATCGTATATCATGCTTCTGACATCTGACTTCTGCATACTGCTATGATTTGTGAAAGGCAAACACTTGCATTTTCTCAACAAATAATTTTTCTCAAATCGTTTTATTTTGTGTTATACGAGTATATGTGTATTTTCAGGTTAATGTATACTAGTTGGGCCAATTCCTGGACTTACAGTGACGCATTTTGGTATAACGTCGAAATGCTTGAATACATATGCTGCTACTATTCGTATAAGTGCACTGCCCATCACGAAGTCATTGAACATGCGTGCTCAAGGCATCCGTCACAGGCCCTACAATTTCGTAAAAAACTCTAAATCCAGAAAATGGAAAGTTTGGCTACTTCCGTATGTTGTATGATGATCTGATTCCATTAGAGAAAGAGACTGTGGGGGTGCGCAGGATCGCCTAAACCTTTGCTGTTCGCATATGCAATAACTGCTATTTTCCTGCGTCACAGCTCACATGTAAACCTGATTTCGCACACGATAACTGCAGAGTTAATAATTCCTTACAAGCTATTGGTCCGAATTATCGAACTAAACGGTCCGCACCAAACACTAAACATCGCTATCTGCTTAACTGCATGTTCTTGAAGAGTGCACAAACCACAGGACTTGCTTTTTACCCATGAGTAAATGCTTGTGCCAAAAAGTACGGATACACAACGGTGTTTTGCATTTATCAGGACGTACAAACTGCATGTATAATCCATTTTATTCGTTGAAATGAATGAATCATAGCACTAGTAGCGACACAATCGTCTAGACTGACATCTGAATCAACAAACTGTAACCCTTTCGAAGGACACAATGACTGACGAAGAATGTGACAGAAATTTTATTGTTTAACTGGTTATTTCCCAGAAAAATCTGTCGGTTGCACTCTCGATCAATCATCGACAGCCGTATCCAGTAACGTCGACAATCGTACCCGGTAAACTTTCAGATCATCGACAGCAGTATCAGCGAAAACATAAAAGGTGCCATAGATGCATATAAGCGCATGCACACACACAAATAAAAGGTAATCATGTATACATACTTATGATATATCTGCATTGTACCGCCCTCGATTTGCCATGACACTGAATAAGAATCACGCGTTTCCCCGAAAATACTTATTTTACATATTTTCACGATTAACTGCACTCAGTGTTAAAACAGGATATTAGCCAAACTTCCAAAACACTTAAAACAATAGCAAAATATTTCAGAAACTGTTTGAACCCAAAAATATAGAAACATATAGTAAAATTACACACTTAAAGCGTATTTAAATCACCTTGCCCCCCTGTCGACAGCCGTACTGCTCGGTCGAAAACCGTATTCCTCGGTCGACAGCAGCTTTACGCAGTACCAGCTCGGTCAACAGCAGAAATAGCGATTTTGGTATTACCCCCGTGCCAATGCTTTATCTACTATTCTTTGAATATATATATATATGATTCCTACATTGTTATTTTGCGGCCCTAGCTTGACAACTTATATTCTCTGTCCCTGTCTATAGTGCGTCCATTATTGACATTTTCTCTCTATCCCCCACAATGCTCTATATCCTAATGTTCTATCTACCATTCTTTGACTCTAATTTATACTTTTTTTTTTTGTAAATTTGTACTTTTTTGTAATGTTGTAGTTTCAACTTGTTTTCTCATTTCCCCTCTTATTGTCCAAAGTACGCCCATTTTATCACTTTCTCTCTATCCCCCACAATGCTCTATATCCTAATGTTGTACCCACTATTCTTTGATGGTAATTTATATATACTTCTTTTCTTTTTTTTACTTTAATTCCAACTTTTTTGTAATATTGTAGTCACAACATGTTTACTCATTTCCCCTCTTTCCTGTTTAAAGTATGTCCATTTTGCCACTTTCTCTCCTTCTCCCACAATGCTCCATACCCTAATGCTCTATCCATTATCCTTTGATTGTATTATTTGTGTACATTTTTAATTCCTACTTTTGGTAAAATTGCAGTCCCTTCCCCTCACACCGTCTATAGTACGTCCATTATTCCACTTCTTCTCTATCCCCCACAATACTATTTTCAGTCAGACCACTTTTTCTTACTGTGAAAAAAAATCTCTATGTTTTTCTTTATCTTACTATCTATATTCCTCTTTTTTTTTCCGCGGAACGCCACTAGTTTCTTTATATTATGTTATGTTATGTTATGGTTAAATTCATCCTCGGATACCCCGGGGTCTCCCTATTTGCTACGCTACATCGACCCCTGGGACAATTAATTGAATTTCCCTCGCTTTACCGCTGGCCGAATGCTGGCTTTTCATTGGTTCCATCATCATTTTGTGATGGGCGAGTGGACTGTACGCTATGACGTTTCGTATCGATTTTCGGCGGCTGATTCAAAGTTTTATTAGTCAATTGTCCCAGGGCTGGATGTAGCGTAGCAAATAGGGAGACCCCAGGGTATCCGAGGATGGGTTAAATTTAACCCATCTCTACTATTATAATACCGGTTAACCATTTAACCAAAAAACAACATGGCCGCCATTGTAACACCGGTGGCTAGATGACTGAACAATTTCGACGATTACATGGGCAAACTTGCTAATTTATCGACGTAAAGTTCGACAACCATGTAGATCTGGAATCAAAGCAGCAAAATTTGACATTAGACTATATCCGGTAGGCCTAAAGTACACAATGGAAATATTATGGAGCAATGGGCGCAATGGAAAAGAAAGTACGGAATGGAAATATTATGGAGCAATGGGCGCAGTGTGAAAACATACTCATACCAGTGCAGATGTTTAAACTTCCAAGTAAATGTCCATTGTGCAGGACTGGCGCAATGGAAAAAAAGAAAATACGCAATGGAAATATATTATTCCCCACTTATATAATGAGGTAATTAGAATTGACTTGAAACATGTTACCTGTAATCACTAACATATAATAAAGTACAGATGTGAAAAACTCGCTAAAAAGAAATGCATTTGTAGTAATATATGATTTTACTTTCATGATTTTTTTCTCAGGATGTTCAATTGAAAGTTTACGAAATTCAAACTGAGAGAATATACATGTACTGTACCCAAAACGTATCTTTCACTGAAAAAAACAAATGTCTTTGGGTTCAATGGATAGTTATTTGATGCATAAATTTTGAAACTGTACTCAAACCAGTGCAGATGTAAATTTCCATTGCGCGGGACTGGCGCAATGGAAAAGAAATTAGGCAATGGAAATATATTTTGCTTCATTTATCAACTTGATTTCAAATACGTTATTTGTACTCATTAATGTATATTAAAGTACAGACACAGGTATAAACCTCGCTAAAATAGAAATGCATTAAAGCGATATTTGATTTTACCTTTATGTGTTTTTTCTCAGGATGCGCAATGGAAAGTTTACCAAATTCAAACTTAGAGGATATACTGTACCCAAATCGTATCTTTCACTGAAAACAAATTCGTCTTTTGGTTTCAATGGATAGTTATTTGATGCATAAATTTTGAAACTTCACTCATACCAGTGCAGATGTTTAATTTCCAAGTAAATTTCCATTGCGCGGGACTGGCCAAATGGAAAACAAAGTCCGCAATGGAAACATATTATATATACATGCATGTTACTGAATAAAAGAACTATGCATTATTTCAAACGTGTTCATTTGCAATGGATCGTTACTTTAATTTACATTAACCGGAAATTTTTCAGAAATTTTGTGGCTGTATTTCATACAACTTTACTAATGTTGGAAAATCATTTTAATTTCCATTGCGCTCGGCTGACGCAATGGAGAGGAAAGTACGCAACGGAAATAAATATACTCAAGTCAGATATGAACCATGTTCTAAAGTCTAGAAAATATTCGTAAGCTAAAAGTTGAATCAAAAACGATAATTTTGTTATTATTGTTATTTTTTTATTATTACAAATTATGAAACTTCCTTTGATATCTTCACCAGAGATCGTATATAAGATCCCTGATTTCCATTGCATGGGACTGGCGCAATGGAAAAGAACACTGTGCAGAACTGGTAAGATGGAATTGAAAAAACAATTTAATTGTGCTACTTAATGACGTGTTACAAACTGAAGGGTTTAATCAATTTGCAAGTTTTACATGAATAAAGTAAATGGATTTAATGGTTTAATTGACAATTCAACTAATCGCTTACTTAAAGAAGTAAGTTTGTTACACAGTAATGTAATCAAACTATGATTAGGCTTTAATCTTCAGTGCAAAACCAGGGTTTTCTGATATTTCTATTATTATGTGTACATTGAAAAAAAAAATGTTGGAAAATTACGATGTATTTTTCTGTACTACAATTGTTTTTCATTTAATTGCAAAATACAGATTTAATAATCAGATGGGCTATGATTGAGAGCACATAATCAGTGCGTGCATAAAGTACCTTAGCATTTTCTAGATTAAAGATTTTCCATTGCGTACTTCCTTTTCCATTGCACTGATCCTGCACAATGGAAATTTAAAAGCAAGTTTAAACATCTGTATAGGTATTTCCATAAGATTCAATATTACTGATTTCAGTAACTACTTTCCAGGCTGTACTAAAATACCATTTCTTTTTTTTTTTATTATTATTTCATTTTAGTATGACTTTGGTAAAATTCAAATTTCGCTATCTGAGAAGAGACCATCCATATTGCGTACATCCCTTTCCATTGCGCCAGTTTCGCGCAATGTAAATTTACTTGGAAGTTAAAACATCTGTAGATGTATTTGAAAAATATTCAATATTGGTTATTTAAGTAATTATTTAAAGAGCTTGACTAAAATACCCGTTTTAGGTAAAATATTTTGTATTGATATGACTTTGGTAAATTTTCAATATCGCTAACTGCTGGGAACACCTGCTTAATGGGAAAATATCAGTTTCTTCAAGTACATTTGTTAGCGGTACAGAAACCTTTTTTATTAAAGTTTATACCTGTTTATGTACATTAATGATATCAATGAGTAAAAATAAAACACGTGTGAAATCATAGATGTTTACTATATTTAATAACTTCTATATACTAATTTTATATAACGAATATGTTCCATTGCACAAGTCCCGCGCAATGGAAATTTAAAAAGAAATTGCAACACCCGTAAAATGTAAGAAAAAAAGCTTCTTTAGTTAGGTCTGAAAGTTCATATTACAATGAATTACAAATTAAGAAAACAGTGTTAGTCACTACACATTTAATTACAATTACATTTACATTTTTTATTGGTTATCGGCAATACATGTTGCCTTTGACCATTTACAAAAAAAGGTATGGCAAGGTATGACTGATATGTAAAATACAACATACAGACACATGTTAGACAGGATAAGCAAAGATATTTCTGAATGGGAAAACAAACACAAAATAAACTATACAAGTGTATGACAAAAAAAAAAAAACAAAACGATAACACAAGTGCCATAAGGCATTTCAAGCTAATGGGACAGAAATTTAGGCAAATGAGGCGGAAATTATGGGTATAGTATTTGCTGTTTCAAGGATTCCTCCCTTAATAAAAAGAACAGAACATACCTTTGAACAGAACATACCTTTATTTCACCCAGGTATACAATATACAACATGGGGATATGATTAAATCAGTTATGAAATGAATGAAAAAAAAAATAAGCAGATGAACTTTTAACTGGAATTTGATCGGTCAAGAGGATAATATTCCTTATTACAAGACTGCATTGAGGGATAAGAGCCTTTAACGGCCTTGAAATTGGATGTTCAGCTATGCGTATGGATTTACGGCGTAACATGTGTACACTACATGTTTACATCCACGTGCAAATTTGGTTTATGTGAATGACATTCCTTTTTTACTACAGGAGGGTATAATCATAAGGTAAGTGTCATTATTTCATTCTCCAAACAATGTCAAATAATATGTTAGTATTGTAATAGTATGTTATATGTAAATCTAGCGTCTCATAGTTACTATGACCTACGCTTGATCGGTATATGGGCAGAGTAAATCCGAGATCAGATTACACCCTAGTTGTGCTATCTGATCTTGAATTTCCAATGGCATAAAAAAAAAGGTCATTCGGAGTCATATAGAGGCATATGATTAACGTAGCTACAGTTTTAGAAGCATTTGTGAAATTGTTCATAACACCGTCTCTTGCGGATATTCTATAGTATAACGTTGTGATATGAACGGATTCAGTATACAGAACTAATACAAGCAAATTTACAGATATGTTTAACTCTTAAATCTTTACGAAACAATCCCGGGTTTTCATAAATCTCAGAAGCTTTTTTATTTATTTTTTTATTTTTTTTTAATTATTTTTTTTATTTATTTATTTTTATATCGTGGGAGAAGGAGAAGACGCTGGTGACCAACACTTTCTCCCTCTCTCACTATACATGCCATCTAGTTTTCACTGAATAAATCCTAATTTTGAGTCACATTCCTTTTGTTGTCTGCAGATGCTTTGATTTGGACCTATCTATAACTATGTCATTTGCCAAATAGTTAGCTAAACATCAGACTTATGTACTCCACTAAAATGAAAACACAATAAACAGACTAATTGAATTCAGCACAAATCAGGATTGCTATTGTTGCTAAATTTGCTTGGTGAACCATGTGGGAAAAGCAGAAAATGGCAGTTGCCAGCATTTTCCTCATTTCCCACAATCTGCCTCCCCCCCCCCCCCCCCCCCCAAAAAAAAAAAAAAAACGTATTCATTATGATCGTTAAAAGCAGGTACGGTGTGATTCAGTTATATGGTGGCATTGAAGTCAGGTAAATTGACCCATTATCAATCTAAGAAATTTACATAGATGTTTCAGCTTGTGAGGGTTATCCGAGCTGAGCAAATGGTGAAGTTGCAGATTGTTGCTAAAAGAAAACCCGGCGTCTTGGAAAAATCTAGCTCGTTCATTTCTGAAAAAGTCACAATGAAGAAGATAGTGAGTTTCGGATCCAACTTGATTTTGTGAGCACAGATCGCAGAGGCGGCTTTCGTAAGGGACTGCATCATATCTTAAACGTTCTACTGGAAGTTTAAAATTAGCTGTTCTAAATTTAAATAAAGTTAAAGCATCTTCGTGATCTAAGATCTGTAGGTAATTTTCAAAATTATGTGTTGGTTTGAAACTAAAATAAGTTTTACCTTTATTGGATTCGCGTAGTTGTGTGTACCATGATTGTTTGTATTGATCGATTAATGTTACTTTTACTTGTTTGCTGATGGTTGAACTAGTAATATGATCTTGATGAAGCCATAAATCTGGACGGCCAACCGAAGAAAGTATTTCTTTAACATTTTCGATCCATTTATACTGTGTGTTGGGTTGACAAATCATATATTTATATACTAGAAAGGATAGTTTTGATGTCTTGCCTATAATAAGGCGGTTCCAAAATGATACCATGCGGGATTTTATATTAATAGAGAGGGGATATCGACCTAGTTCTCCCATTAGCATGTATAAAGGTGTGGACTTTCTTGCGTTTGTAACACGTCTCAGAAAATCAGTGTGAACTTTTTCCAGGATGTTTAAATTTTCGAAACCAAAAATTTCTGTGCCGTATGTAAGTATAGGTAGAATTGTGTGATCAAAAAGTTTTAGCATTAGATCCAATGGTAAGTCTGAATTGTTTGACTTCGAGTAAAGTATGTATAATGCTTTAGAGGCTTGTTCAGCTATATGTTTTCTTGCTTGTAAAAAAGTGCACTAGATATAAATCGGGCTATTCTTATTTGAGAATTTTTATTACTAGAAGACATCAAGTTGTAGAACATATGAAGAGAGGGCCACTGAACTCTACCAAGGTATTTTTTGCGTAATTCATTATATTTTGGACAGCAGAGTATGAAATGGAATTCAGATTCTACAGTTATCAGAAAACAAAGTTTACAGATACGGTTATTTCTATCGACCCTATTACGTCTACCTGATTCGATTTCTAAAGAGTGTGAACTAAGTCTTAGCCTTGTGAAATTTTTTCTGAGACTCTCGTTTTGGATGTCTTGAAGATAATTTTCAAATTTAAATTCTGTTTTAAATCTGCTAAAATATTCTAATTTTGCAGTAACATTAATGTAACCAAACCAGTCTTGAACGAAGTGGTCTCTTAAGCGATTTCATAATAATTTGAGTGAAGGTATGATGTTCGTATTATTATTAAGAACATATGGATGGTTCAGATAATTAAAGCCTAAAAAACCAATAGCCTAAAAAATCAATAGTTTTTTTTTTTCATTTTAATTGATATACTTTATTGTTAGTTAATTACTTTTAATGTTGTAACTTTTCCATATCGACATCTTAGAATAAAGCCGATAATACATGGATCCGTGGCGAAAAGATAAACCGACTACCTTAGTTACTGTTGTCAAGGTCTCACAAACAAACGTAGTCAATACATATACAGTAAAGCAGATAGGCTACTTAAATCGTGCTTTCATGACTGTTTCTCTCAATAAAATTCTGGAAAAAGTATTTTAATCATATATTTCTATCGATGATAAATTCTAAGTAAGAAATTTAAAAATGCTTTACTAATTTACATACGGAGATGTATTAAAAGGGCGAATTACGGGGGCGACGTACAATGTAACAGATTTATATGTTTAAACAAAAATTTGAACATATAAAAAACATCAACAAATCTCCGTTTTGCCACAGAATAATAGAATTAACGATACTTATTGCTTTCGTTGGGCTAGTAAAGTCATCTCAGCATCAAATCAAATTAAAGAAACCTTTTGAAAAGTTTATAGAATGTCTGAATGTACAGAGAGGTTTAAGTTAATGAAAAATGTTAATATCAGGTTAAGGGGAAAAGGGTTGTCTGATAGATTATAAAATGCGTTTAGTGTGTTGTTAATTAAGAAAGTTGTTAATATCATTGACGGTAGTATATGATATACTGATGACAACGGGTGGTCAAGTTGATTGGAGCGGCAAATTGTGTTGCAATCAAACACACTTCTTATAAAATTAACAGTTTACCAACACACCCTTTGTGCTAATGTGCAGATGTGCTAATCCATTTAAACTCGTAACCAAATGACAAAATTTTTAGAGCAATCCAAATTCAAATATTTGCAGACAACAAAATAAATGATTAAAAAATTGAAATTTGTTTTTGAAAGTGCGCAAAACACAGTGAGAAAAGGATAAAATGAATGTTACAAGCATTTTCTCCTTTCTCTGCAATGCTTTTAAAAGCTTTCTACGGGTCGTTAAAACCCGTTATGTGGTAAACGGTTAAAACAGATAAGTCAAGAGAAAATTTCCATGTGCCACCAGATCAGAAGTTACACTTTTTTTAAAATTGAAATATACTCCTAGTGAGGAAGAACTACACGTCAAAGTGCTTATTGTAATCAGTAGGTACTTTAAATCCAAGAATAAACACCATGTAATTTGCAATCTGATCTATATCTACACATCATAGATCGTATATACGATCCCAGTACACATTCAGCATATTCTTCATGCACCATGGGTTAAAATTAATGTCAAATTGAAACATTTGTGACAAGTAACGCGGCCACTTTTTGGATGTGCATAGGTTATTGAACAAGGTAAATAT
Organism: Tridacna crocea; assembly: GCA_943736015.1. NCBI lineage: Eukaryota > Metazoa > Mollusca > Bivalvia > Cardiida > Cardiidae > Tridacna > Tridacna crocea. Next base: position 31,079,763 of record OX031070.1, read on the forward strand.
TCAAGTAAAAGTATTTTCTTTTTATTAATACTTCATATAGGTCTGCTTTTACCTTTGTTTTCCAGTTTTCTCTTTCAGAGAGGAAAAATTACAGAATATTTTAAATTAATCTACAGTCAAACCCCGTTATAACGACATACTTTGTCCCCACACAATTCCTGTCGGTAACTGAGTCAGTCGTTGTAATGGAGCAGGAGATTTTTCGGGATGTCGGCGAGAAATGACGGACTTGACAGGAAGTGAAAGTTGTAAACAGGAACAGGGTAAAAGCTGGGAAGTTTACGTATTACGTTACGGATTGGGACAAGTCGGCAATTTTTGCGATAAAAACACAATTGAAAATAAATATTTATTAACATGTGCAATTTTGGTAATGATAATAAAAATGACGAAGAAATTTGTTTCTCGCATTTATTAAGGACACTTCTCAAACTTCTCAAATTTCTCAAACTTCTCAAATTGCTCAAACATCTCAAATAAAGACAATCGAATTCAGTAAAACATACAACACCAGTACATAGTTAAATTTAAGTGTGAAAAACTTGCCAAAGGCATTTTATTTACATTAAACAACCTTAATCAGAAGGTGTAAAAAATCGATAATCGAGTCTATTGTGTAACCTATATTGTTTACGACAACTGCGGATAAAGGATTTTACGACACCCTTTACGGCATGTCAACAACCGTAAAACACGGGCTGAGAAAATTCCGATAAACTGAAGCAAAATTCATTAAATTTCGAAAACGGGTCAAAATTACGTTTGGTGAGGTTTGTTCCCAGTGTTTTTTTGTCGTTAACTGAGTTTGCCGGTATAACGATGGTCGGTGTATCGCGGCCTGACTGTATTATGCAGCGCTGATTAGCTCTTTGCACAAGTTCAAATTTTCAGTAATCATCACAATTTAAACTTTTCTACAGCCTCTGCGTGATCTCACGTCATCGGTACACGTTCGCAAAGCACATTTTGTAAGTTTTTTTTTAAAATTCAAACGTCAAAAACACAATATAAATAAAGAGAATTGCATTCTTCTAACGTTAACAGTCGTTTATTTGTGAGCCGAAATAGCAGAAACCAAGGTAGGACATCGGGTAGAATAAATGCGATGTCCTGATTGGTCAAATATCGATTTCCACTGATCCATATATAGGGGCAGAAACAATCACAACAAATACACGTATTTTCAGGGGTACAAAAGCGTTACTTTTTATTTATACCTGTAAAAATACCTTTTAACAACCAATGAATACTAATAAAAACGTTTAAATAATACATGGTGACTTTATTCAATAAAATAAAAATTATATTTCCATTGCGTACTTTATATTTCCATTGCGCCCATTGCTCCATAATTTTTCCATTGCGTACTTTAGGCCCACCCTGTACATCTTTAATTTCTGTGAAGACAGAATAGAACAAATGTAAGGGAATAGACTTCGACACGGGACGAATCGTAGCTTGTCATTGACATCAAGATATAGCCTCGCAAGGCATAATGTTGTCCTGAGGCTTTTCGAAGTTGATTTTTTGGCCACATTTGGGATGGATATCCGTACTGTGTCCAGAATCATCGCAAGGTTTAGACACAAATGACTGAATATTTTGAAAGACGGAATGCGGCCAAAACGTACCCAAACCGACGACTGGAGACAAACGACGGACCACACGACACGAGTTTTACGAGATCGGCATTTTTTTCTGCTGATTTCCCTTTGGAATGCGTGCGTGAGGCGCACAGTAAAATTTAATGTCCATCTGAAGATGGATTGGCCTAAGCCGCCTTCAATAAAAGATACAAGAGAGCAGGAAACCTGCAATTTTGCAATATGATGAAATAGTGTGTACAGTAGTCTCCCATGTTGGGACTACTGTACCCTGAACGTCAAAAGTGACTTGCAAATAAGAGGAAATAGTAGTCGTATTGATTGTCCCTACAAACTACAGTCATATTTTTTTTAAAATCAAAAGTCGTACCTTAGGGTACATGGGCGTGACGTCACATTCCCTAGCAACGAGCGTCCGCCATTTTCGGAGGTGAATGGATAACATAGCAACAATATATTTTAGTGCTGTTTGCAATTTTTATCCTTGAGAAAAACTACTTTTTTCACGAGTTACGATAACTATTAGGAATATACTGTAGAAAACGTATGGCTAGTTGTCAATTTTTCTTTAAGACGATTTTCATTAAATGCGCCTACACAATTAGACCTACCATTTAAATATATAGTGGATCTAGACCCATCAGACATAGAATTAAATGTTCATTTTTTCTTAGTCTGGTTCATGTCTGAGCCTAAAAATACGTGTAAACACATTATGTTGTTCATCAGATTTAAAGAATGGTTGGTCAATTCCATGGTTTCCAAGGATTCTCTCTCTCTCTCTCTCTCTCTCTCTCTCTCTGACCAGAGCTATTTCCTGAATTTTCAAAGGCTGATTAGCTAATAAACCTCTCAAGTATCGTCATGAAAATATTACCATGCCTGTAAAATACATTGTATCTTGGTATTTGATGGCGATCATTTTAGTTGTCTAATATTTGAGCGAAATAAAAGAGTTGTCTGATAAAACTTTTTAAACGTTGCCCCGAGACAGACTTACTAAGATCTAACACATTACAAAAAAAAACCCAGTGTTTTTCCGACCATGAAGAGAGAGAATTCTGAAAATATTGCAGTGAAAGGAAAATACCAATCAGCATCCTTTCTTTTTTCCACAATATTGCTACTCTTTCAAATGCAAATTAAGACTATATCGCTTTGGAATGTTTCGTTCGAAAATATAAATTTTGATATATATGTTAGATTGAAGAATGAACTTACCTTCTGTAACCTGCGAAAAATTCCAAATTCAAACACAAATGGTCACCATAAGGGTGAATGAAGATCAGTAGCAAACATAAACAGTCAGTGTAATGTGACACGTGTGCGTTATTCTTTCATTTCCAGCAAGCAATAGACGATTTGCCAATTAAATTTGATATAAGCGATATTTCCATTTTATCGTAAGCGGCGCACCGGAATTATCACGTGACACCGGACAATCAAAGCATTATTTCAATGACAAATGCCGTATGTCCCGTTCGCAAATCCTTTAAATTTGGACAAATTCACCATCAAAAAAAAAAAAAAAAAAAATAGTGACATAGTAAGAAATCTACAGGAAATCAATTCTAACACAATTTATTCATATTTCATGTATAAAATTCATAATCCCGTTCACTAATGATCATCAAACGGGTCTAAATAAATTTGAAACAAAAGATAAGAAGGGTCAATTTAATGTGACACGTGTGTGTTAATCTGTAAGTACATGTACATTACAGCTGTTCTAAAGGTCTTCCGCTCTGTCCAGCACAGTGCGATACCGAGATCAAAGGAACACCGAGTTAACCCTTCACCCATTTTTTTGTAAAACCTCATTTGATGCATATTTTTAAATACATATACTCAAAATGAAGCTTGAATAATTATTTTGTGAAGAAGGTATTGAAGGTTTGAATTTTGATCTGAAGCCACGTTTCTTTGGCTCATGATTTGTAATATGAAGCTATTCGTCAGTAGGATGCCTGAAAGTGCAATAAAGACGTTTGATAACAGTGCTGTAATATCAGTAAATGGACTGTCCCTGTCTTTCTGAAGACACTGGACAGCTATTTAATCTTTTACCAAAGTATTCCGAGTTTTGGGGATCCGGAAAAAAAGGGGCAGACGTGCTGGTTTTGCCCACTTAATGTTTGTCTCACTTCCTCAACCTTAACACATTCCCACCCACCCCTCCCGCAAAACGGTAAAAAAGTAATCAATATACAGTTCAGAGACATCTGTGAAAAATGAATTTTCAAAGTGTGAGAGAAAATATTGTGGAAGAAAAGGAAGGGCTTGCAACAAGCACTTTCTCCTGTTCCAACAATATTCTTTTACTTTTTTCAAGGACAATTACAATTCAATTCAATTCAATTCAATAAGCTTTATTTTATCCACGTATGTACAACATACAGTATGGAAATGTAATAAATAAATAAATGACATAGAAATAATAATGTGATTGGACCTTGAGAGTTTAAAAAAAGAGAAAGAGTAGAAAGTTTAGAGAAAGATTAACATAAATTGTCTAAATTGGGAAAATCAGTAATTTTAAGCTTGTAACAGGTACATAACTGTTTACCAAACGTCACAATTTTCAACTAGTCCAAACTGAAGGCATTTGCAGACGACAAAATAAATGTGAATCACAACTTGAAATCAGGCTGCACTGCATATGATGTATAAATAAATAAATAAAGTGCATTCTGATCTGGAATAGAGCTAAAAATAGCAAAAATAATCATGGAAAGAAGTACAGTTACAACAAATTTGCTAACTATAACGTATGTAGTGTGTACAGGTGTACAGCCAGTCACAACTTAAAAAAAAAAAATTACTTAGCTAATTCACACTGATCAACGTGAGCCGCGGACACCATGTGTTCTCGGTACACCAGATCAAATTTTTCCATGGAAGAACCCAAGGTGGTGTAAGTATTTTCATTTTTATGGACCTGATTAACCTAGATAGAAATGTTGATTTACAGCAATGTCAAGACGAATGATTGGTCTGATTACACACATACTAGGGAATAATAATACCATCATATAAGCGAGCTGTGGCTGTATGAGCAACTGGAGTCTTATTGTTTTGAAGTTTGTTGCCGATTTTCGGACAAAATCCCCTAACCATTGTTCATTTTACAAGTTTGTATGATAAGATAAATGTATTCCCTAAAGGAACACCAAATTTCACTTAGAAATGTCCATCCAAAGCGAAGATATACGTTTTTGAATGGACCTGGGTAGAGGAAAATATGCTAACAAGACACCATTTTCATTTTCAGAGTATGTACATGGACACCAGATCAGAAACAGATTGTGGTAACTGGACACCAACCTTTAAATCATCAATATTTCTGCCTGAAACTGGATGCATGGGCTGTATACGAAGACTATTTTTATAAACATTATGTCACTACGGTCCATTACCTGATAAAGAGCATGTTCAACGCAATTTCATTACTTGTAGCACTTGCTTTTTGAAATATTTGCAATGTTTCGGCAATTTACGAAGTATACCTACGATGCTTGATCACAATTGACCGGTCATTGCCTCCAATGTTGGTGCAAGACATGTTCTTTATTTACAGCGTTTCAGTTTAATGAATGGCGTATTAACGCATTACCACGCAATCACGAGCTTTAATGTCCCTGGGAAAGATGGCTTCGAAAAACATTGTCTATAAAGAAAAACCCTATTAACTAATACAGAGTGTACATTATTTACCACATTTGGCCCGATTCTTAGTTTAAATAATTTTCAAATCCGCTTGGCCAACTGCCAGCGAGCTATTAGAATGGCGTTCTGCCCTTCGTATATTTGCATGCGTGCGTTTGTTCGTCTACGGTTTATTTCTAAATTTTTTATTTTATTGACTTCTCCTCAGAAAACACTAAGTAGAAATCAACAAAATTCAACGTGGATGATTCCATAAATTTCTTCGAGATACTTCGATCCTTTAAAAAAGATGGCTTATGTGGAAGGAGCCATTATTTTCCGCGTACGGCGCGTTGTGAAAATTGTAAAATTTGTCCTCTCAAAAGAACTCTATCACGAGATTGGCATTGGGTAGCTTTCTATCACATTCCTTCAATAAATTTTGATCTCATGAAAAACATGGCTTTTGTTGGTGGGGCTTATTTTCTCTTTGTGTCATAAAGCGGAAGTACTTGCAGCTCTTTAAATAAATTCATTGATAATGCATGTAAGTAGATCTACATGTATTTCATAACGCAGATGATCACTGATAATGTTTCACTCTGAATTAGTTAATAGGGGTTTTTCTTTATAGACACTGTTTTTCGAAGCCATCTTTCCCAGGGACATTAAAGCTCGTGATTGCGTGGTAATGCGTTAATACGCCATTCATAAAACTGAAACGCTGTAAAAAAAGAACATGTCTTGCACCAACTTCGGAGGCAATGACCGGTCAATTGTGATCAAGCATCGTTTAGGTCTACCTCGTAAATTGCCGTAACATTGCAAATATTTCAAAAAAGCAAGTAATGAAATTACGTTGAACATGCTCTTTATCAGGTAATGGACCGTAGTGACATAATGTTTATAAAAATAGTCTTCGTATACAGCCCATGCATCCAGTTTCAGGCAGAAATATTGATGATTTAAAGGTTGGTGTCCAGTTACCACAATCTGTTTCTGATCTGGTACATACTCTGAAAATGAAAATGGTGTCTTGTTAGCATATTTTCCTCTACCCAGGTCCATTCAAAAACGTATATCTTCGCTTTGGATGGACATTTCTAAGTGAAATTTGGTGTTCCTTTAGGGAATACATTTATCTTATCATACAAATTTGTAAAATGAACAATGGTTAGGGGATTTTGTCCGAAAATCGGCAACAAACTTCAAAACAATAAAACTCCAGTTGCTCATTAAGCCACAGCTCGCTTATATGATGGTATTATTATTCCCTAGTATGTGTGTAAACAGATCAATCATTCGTCTTGACATTGCTGTAAACCAACATTTCTATCTAGGTTAATCAGGTCCATAAAAATGAAAATACTTACACCACCTTGGGTTCTTCCATGGAAAAATTTGATCTGGTGTACCGGGAACACATGGTGTCCGCGGCTCACGTTGATCAGTGTGTAATTACAACAATAAATTTCTGAAATACACAACTCGTGTGATCCGTATATAACGGATACCGTAACTATTAAATCTTTCATTGGGCCAGGTACCGTGATATTTTAGGCTCATCCGGGTCATTCGCATGCTGCACGCTTTTTCCTGAGAACGTTCTAGTCGAGACAGTCAATGAAGACATTCCATTCGTTTGTAAACGTAAAATTTTATCGTCAAGAGAATGTGTAGATGTGGTGAAACGAGGAATATTGACTATAGTTAAAGGTAAGGTTTTTTTTTTTTATTATTTTTGTTCCTTTTTTTTTTTTTAGACTAGTCTTATTTTGTTTATTACTCAAGTATAAAATGTGCATGGCTATACCAGTATGTTTCTTACAGTGTGTGATATTTAATGAAGTTACTAGATCTACTCCTATAAGATTGACCCAAAATAGCATTAGCGACGGTGGAAACGGTAAGTCCGTTCAGTGCCCACAGTGCAAACTAGATCAGACTACAACTAATATGCCATCCGATCAGAAACTCACAATGCGTGCACTAAACAGGTTCTTGGTAGGTAACTAATCACATTTCTACAACACATAAATCTAGGTTACTTTTAACTAAACAATGATGAAATAAGATGTGATCAACTAAACCCCTTACCACACAATCTCGGGTGTTATATGATGACGAGAAAGAGGACATACTGATTTGAGAGAGGGAGAAAATACTAGTAACTAGTCTTCTCTCCCTCTAACACAGTATTCCACTATCATCCAAGCTGAGTCTCTTCTGATGTTTGCAAATGCCACCAAATTGGGCAAGTCCGAAGTTCTGTCGTCTGCCAAAAGGACGACTGCTCTCAGCATAGCCAATATCAAGTAGCGCATGATGTGCAATATGAACTTCAACTTTCTACCAAACGACAAAATCTCAGGCCTGTCCAAATTGAAAGCATTCTGCAAATAACCAAACAATTGTAACAGAAAAAAAAATGAAACTTGATCTAGAGAGAGTAGAAAACACTGCCCACAATGGCTTCAAACAGCTACTCTCCCAGGGTCGTCAAGAGTCAGGATTGTGTGGTAATGGGTTAAACCATGCTATGCCGTTTATCATGTACTCAAAAGGGTAGCTATTTACAATGTACAACATATCAAATACTCAAAATAAACACTAGTGGGAAATAAATAACCACATGATGCATGTGACAGTGTATGTACAATCGGGCTGCATATTAGGTGCCTCCTCACCCAGGATCTACATTGTATGCATGGTTGAAGCCTAAGTGTTTATATAAATATATACAAAATATCGGGTCATCAAGATGAACAATGGTGCCATTTTACTCATTACCAGACGACAAAATTTCAGGTTTGTCCAAATTGAAAACTCGTGCAAACAACAAAATAAAAGTGACTGAAAATTTTAGATTTGTTTTGTGAAGAAAAGAAAACATTGTGGGTAAAGGAGAAAAATGCCGGTTACCGGTATTTTCTTCTTTTTCCGCAATGCCTTCTATACGCCTCCTTCTCAGGGTCATCAAAAGAAGGGATTGTGTGGTAATCGGTCAAATTATATATACATGTATCTATTACTGTTTATAGTATGTACATGTATTTATACATTTTACAGATTATAGTATATACATTATCATGCTGTACACACTGTGCCAGCTGACCCAATATCTGCACTCTTACAGATATTAATTTTGAAATTGTGATTAAGTTGAATAGAGACAACAGTGAATCGGGTCAAATGCTCACAGTAGAGACAGTATCAGGCTGCACTGCATATGCTGCCTGGTCAAACTTGATATGCTGCCGTCTAAAGTCTATACTGGCTGCATCAAGCCAAATTTCTATGAATGACCATTTACTTTGGTAGAACAATGTTTGGTATGTGTTACCCCATATTAACAAAATTAGCAAAGGGTCAGATAAACAAATGCTGCTCACAGTGTAAAAAATGTCAGCTTGCACAGTGTCTACATTATGCATCTCATCAAAAAATTTCTCTATGTAAGTATATCAGAGTTTCAGTGAATAGCTTTTTATAATTACCTATGCTGGGTTCCATCACAAGTGTTTTGTAATTCTTTCATTATTTGTGACATGAATTTACTTAAATTATATAGACGGCCTTGATTCTCTGTTTTCATTAGTTTTGAGAATGTGTGTGTATTATTTGTGAGATATTGTTGGCCTAGGAAATAAGAGCGGGATGTTGAGAATGCGGGGCAAGATAATAAATAGTGCATTTCATCACCTATTTTCAATTGTTGACATAGTTTACATGTTCTTTCAGGAAGGGCTGTGCCATTCCATCTTCCAGTTTCAACTGGTAGCTTATGGTTAGATGTTCTAAACAGAAACATGTTGACTGCAAGAGACTTGGGTAGTTTTGTCAGGTAAGATTCAAAACCAGAGTCACTCTTACAGAGTCTATAGTTTTTACCTTTGCTTGAAAGGCTGGAGAGATTTGACCATTCTTGCACAAATTGGTCCTTTAAAGATTGTTCAATAATTTTATGTATGTTTTTCACCTTATTTTGATTTTGTGTTAGCCATATTATGCCATTTCCTGTATTGTTAAAGATATTAGCTATGTAGGAAAGCCATTTGTACTCATGTCTTGTATCATTTAGAATGAAGTTATATATTTGTTTTGACAGCTTATTCTTTGTACTGCAGACAAGTCTATTCCAAAAGCTTATCATTCTTGATTTTATATTAATAGATAAAGGAAACCTTCCTAGTTCTCCGTACAGCATGTAATGTGGAGTTGATTTTTTTGATTTTGTAATTTTTCTCAGAAATTCTATGTGTATCTTTTCCAGGACATTATGACTCTCGTAGCCCCAGATCTCCGAGGCATAGAGCAAAATAGGAACAACAGTATGGTCAAATAGTTTAAGTTGAAGATCGATGGGGAGCTCCAGGCTCTGAGATTTTATAAGGACTGAGTACATTGCTTTTTGTGCCTGTTCAGCCAGAGATTTCCTAGCATTCAGGAATGAGCCATTGCTTGCAAAGGTAAGACCTAGATATTTGTATGTTAAGTTGATTTCAATTTCATTATTATTGTATGTGAATTTATAGTTTTGCAGATTTCGGGCTTTGTTTTACTTAGGTTCACTTTAAGCTTCCACTGGTCACAGTACTGGCTAAAACTGTTCAAGCTATTTTGCATATTCTTTGCTGAGTCTGCTACAATAATAGTGTCATCTGCATATAATAACACTAGAATCTTTAGCCATATAGTTGCATTAAAATTGCATGGGAAAGCAATTCCACTGCTTCCAGTGAATATTAAATGTGATTCTAGGTCATTAAGAAAAATAGAAAACAAACAGTATTGGGGATAGATTTTCACCTTGTCTGACACCATTTTCACAAGGGAAAAAAGATGATGTATGTCCACTGACAGATATGCATGACTTGATACTTAGATACATATTATAGATTACTTTGAATATCTTTCCTTTGATATTATAGGATAATAACTTATACCATAGTCCATTTCTCCACACTTTGTCAAATGCCTGAGAAAAGTCTATGAAACAACAGAAAAGTTTCTTCTTTCTCTTTTTCAAAGCTTGTATAAGACATTTGAGAGTGAAAATATGGTCAGAGCATGAATAGTCCTTTCTAAATCCAGCTTGGTTTTGCATTAAGATGTCGTTGTCTTCTAAAAAGAGGTTTAATCGTTTGTTCAAAATTGCAGTAAATAGTTTTCCAAAACATGAGAGGATGGTGATGGGTCTATAATTGCTTGGGTCCTTTGGATTACCTTTTCCTTTGTAAATTGGGTGTATTGTTCCACTAAGCCATGACTCTGGTAAATATCCAGTTTCCAAAATGGCATTAAAGAGGAATTTATATACTGGTAAAAGTTTATCTTTTGTTGTTTTTAAATATTCGTTAAGTATATTATCAGATTTACTTGGTGCCTTTGAGTTACTTAAATTATTAATGGCTTTTTCTATTTCATCATCACTTATCTCTTTATTAAGATTTGATTCATCAAAGATATCATTTTGGTCAATTTCATCCAATGGTGTGAAAGAATCTCCTGTAGGATTTGCATTTACATTTTTGAAAAAGTCATAAAAGTCTGATAATGGAGGGGTTGTTTCATCTTGCCCAGATTGCGTCTTGGTATTTTTTAGTATTTTCCAGTATTTTTTTGGATTTTTTACAACCACTTGGCCCCCTTTTATTCTATCGTCTCTATGTGCTAAGTATATGGACGAGTCCAATGTGTTGACGTCGGGTGAAAACATTCACGGTAACTTTTTAACCTTTAACCAGGCGACAAAATTTTAGACTGGACAAAATTGAAAGCACTTGCAGATGACAAAATAAACGTAACTCAAAAATTGACATTCGATTCCAGCAGGGTATGAAACATTGTGGGAAAAGGAGAAAATGCTTGTTACCAGCATTTTCTCCTTTTCCAACAATGTTTTTAAAAGGCTTCTATCTCACGTTCATAAAAATTAGGAAATGTTTGGTAAAAGGTTAAAACCCTATACCACATAACTCAAGCTTTTTACGACCCTGAGAAATATTGCTTTTGAAAATGTTGTTAAATAGGGATAAAGTTCTGGTAACCTACCTTTTCTCCTTTTTCTTTCCTATCCAAACTAGCGAAGAAAGGGGAAACATTACATTTATATAACTGCATAGACCTTTCCTATTTTTATGTCTGATTGGTCAACTAATGTTTGCCGAATTCCGTAGCTAAGTTTGTAACGTTCAGGCTCGAAATCCAGGGGTTGGTGGTTTGAATTATTTAAACTATTAAAGTGATAGTATTTTTTTTTTAAAAATCGTTCCAGTATCTGTAGATAGACAGACACAGTCTATTTACCAAAATCTGAAACATTATAAAGTTTGAATTTACAGCGAAAATCCTGACTTTGAAATAACACTTAGAATCTCTATAGCTGCATTTTTGTCATGTTCCTTGCACTACCTTATCACTTGACTATCGTAATAACAAAGTTCAATCCAAATTTCAAACCTTCCATTCCTTCTAGGAAAAAAGTTCGGGATTCATTTTCAGTGGGCAAATACGTACTTTACTTGTTTTCATTGAAAAGTTAGTAAAGGGTTAGCTGGGTGTTCTTTTGATCTCGATATTTCACCGCCAAAGTGGGTGCATCTATTTGAAAAGCTGTTATGCTCTTCTTAGGCACCGACTAACACACACGTGTCATAATTAATTTTTTTTACGTTCAGTCTGACGTTGATCACTTGAACACTTTGTCTGATCATGACCGTCACCTGAAATTGCTAGAATACAAATCAATTGACTTAGAAGCGAGGTCTAGACGTAATAATCTGATCTTCAGTGGGATCCCGGAGCAAAGGGATGAAAATTGCACGTTGGCTTTAGAGAATTTCATACGGGATCAGCTACATATTACAGACTGCACTCCGTTCCAACGCGCTCACAGGCTAGGTCGTTTCAAGAGGGGCGCCACAAGGTCCATTATTGCTTTGTTCTTGGACTATAGAGACACACAAACCATACTATCGTCTGCTAACAAACTGAAGGGCTCGCAATTTAGTATCAATAAAGATTTCCCGAAAGAAATCGTCAATGCCCGAAAAAAAAAAAAACTCGAATACAAGCGTCAGCGGCAAGCAAACCCGGAGAGCAAGGTGTCTATTGTTTATCCTGCGCGACTTGGTGTTGATAGTCGAACAATGGCTGACGAATTCCCCGATTGGAGCCCTATCATGCAAGGTAACAGAGGGGAACAGATTTCACATAACATCATTGACCGTTATACCACCCGAGCAAAACATAGTCGCGCTCGTGATCCATATACCATTAACAGTGAAACGGCGGGATCAAACAGCAAGCCTGTGCAAAATGAAATCAATGTCAGGAGTAGCGCTCAACACAACACTAGACGCAGACAATCCCATTCTCCACATCCGAATAGAGGAAGAACACATGCTCCGCTTTCCCAACGTACGCCTCTCCCAAGCTCCTCTACGTCATCCAACAATATCCAACGCCAGTGGATGTCCCAACCAGTACAGTCATCCAATGAAGCCATTGCCCAAGCCGACATTGCATCACAATAGGAAATCGGGGGGAAAGTTTCATCGCTAAAAAAAAAAATACTAAAGTGTACATGTTTGAATGTAAATGGTCTCAAGAGACGTGTGAACTACCCAGATTTCTGCGACTTTGTTTGTTCATCCGATATTTTCTGCGTATGTGAGACTCACATAGACAACAGTGATATAGTGGATATTAACAATTACACATTTATAGCTAAAAATAGAAGCAGGCATTACAAAAGGAAATCAGGGGCTATTGGTGCCTATGTGAGTAACGATATTGAAAAATATGTGAATGTGACTGAAAACGATTCAGACTACGTTCTATGGATTTCGATAGATAAGGCTTTTTTGCATTATGATGAAAACGTTATTTTAGGCATATTATAATTATATTCCACCAGAAAGCTCTCGATTCTTTTCAACTGATGAATTTGAAGAAATGCAATCCGAAATAAGTTATAAATGTAATGAAAATAAATACAGTAAAACTCCTCTATTAAGACCACTCACGGTACTTTTAAAATTTGGTCTTATTAGTGGGGTGGTCTGCTTTCCAGGTTTCACACGCCTACATTTTGATATAAACCCAGGCTCTGGGTAGACTTTTGCAGGGCTAAATGTTGTGAATAGTAAATGCATTTGATTTAAGGAAGCCTAAGTAAACAAATGAAAATGACAACAACATTTACATATTCACTGAATTTTTTTTTTCTTGAATTTGTTAAATAAATAAATAATGCTGTAAAAGCATTCCTATTCATAATTGCCTATTTACCTCTTTACCAAATAACCAAATTTCAGATTGGTCAAAATTGAAAGCATTTGCAGATGAAAAAATGAATGTAACTCAATAATTGAAATTTGTTTCAAGCTGGGTGGAAAACATTGTGGGAAATGGGGAAAATGCTGGTTTCCAGCATTTTCCCCTTTTCCCATGATGTTTTCTAAAGGCTTCTATCTTAGGATCGTAAAAAGCAGGGATTGTATGGGAAAGAGTTAAAACGATCATAGGTATGTACATTAATTAACTAAATGCATCTGAAGACTAAAGGTTCTTATGTTAGTATTGACAGAATATCTGCTTTTTCACTTCGTGCAGTCTTAAGAACTCATATTCCAACCGCCGAATTTTATTCTAAAACAAAGATTTTCGAATACGTGCTGTTCTTTGAACGTTTGACATTCCCCCCCCCCTTTTTTTTTTTCATCCGAGTAGATCATTCGAACAGGCCTGCTAATCGTCGATCTCACAGTCTTCGTGTTCATTTGTTAACAATTACATAATCGTTAAGGAATAATTACAGTATGTAAAGTGCCAAATTCAAAATGATAATCCCATCTCGATCACATCTAAACCCAAATGCCTAAAATACATCAGTCAGCAATAAACAATAAATCTTGATCACCCGGATGTAGACATGTTTGTTATCCGGGTCAGCGAGGTGTGGTAAACGCTTGATTGCCATGTGGAAGACAAATCAATGGTTTAAAAATCCATTCACATGTCATTTGATTATGTTACGTAACATCCTGATTAATTAACACAATCATGTTACAATCAACGGTCAGTGGACAAACAACAGACCGATAATTGATTGTCAATTCCATCGGACCCAAGAATATTCGTGCATGTGGCGCAGTCTATGGTTCGCGATTACGGACGCGTGAAAATTAGCTGGTTGTAAAGAATACATTTTATTTTGGAAATCGAGCGGTCGTTTTTCGGGGTTAAAATCCACAGGTAAATTCTAATTGGTACTGAAAATGTTGGTCGTAATTTCGGAATAGCGGGGTCTCGTATTTCCGGGTTTGTTATCTTTGATCTTTAGAAGGAAAAAATCCGTTCTGGCAAAAATCATTCTTAATAGCGGGTTGCTCGTACTGCCGGGGTGGTCGGGAGGAGATGTTTTACTGTATGTCTACCTTGCTGGCGATACCAGCGCCATGCGTGATTTCGTCATATCTGATCCACATCTCCAAAATCTTTTTGATATCGATGGTGAGACCCAGTCGCAGTTTCACAAGTATGAGATCCTTAATGAACTGTCCATTAATCTGCAAAGAAATACGAAAGACAAACAATCAAATTCACATGGCTACAGACTTCTGGATATTTCTAAATCTAATGATATGTTTATACTAAATGGTAGATTATTCTTGGATAGGGATACTGGGCAATACACTTTTAGAGACAGATCAGTCATTGATTATGTAATTGCTACGGCTGAATGCTTTCAAGATATAGCCCACTTTGAAGTTGTTGAAACCGATAGCCTGTTTTCAGACGGCCACAACGCGCTTTCCTGGCATATTAGCAGTAAACTAAGTATTGATCCAAGCACTGAATTCACTAGTTCAGAACATCAGTTGTTAAACCAGCGTCCACCATGGTCCCAATCCATGGCGCAAAATTTTGCAAGCTATACTAATCAGGAGCAGGTTGAAAATATGTTGTACCAATTAAACTCTTACCCACACTCTCAGGAAACTATCGATTAGATATTCAATGAGTTCCAGCTGATATTCCAAGACGGAGCTAATAAATCATCCCAAAACATAACGAGTAGAAATCGGCCAAAATCTGAAAGGCATTACCCTATGAATAAACCATGGTTCGGTCCGCGTTGCCATAAAGCTAGAACAGCATACCATTCCGCCAAAGACATCTACAACAAAAACAAAAGTGAATCTAACAGGTCAAATCTTCAAAAAACAAGTAAAGAACATTAAAGGACTATGAACCACTTCATCAATAAGACAAAATTAAAAAATGAACAAAAACTACGCACAATGAGTGAAAAAAGCCCGAAAAACTATTGGAAATTTCTGAATAACATCAAACCTAAACACAAAAAGATTGAAACTCCATCAATGGAGGAATTTTTTGAGCATTTTAAGATAGTAAATTCCAATACAGTAAACGATGACAGGTTTTACGATGAGCGTATAGAAGCTCAAGAATGTGACGAATTTTTAAACTCCCTTATTACTGAAAGTAAAATTAGGAAGTGTATTCGAAACCTAAAAAAATCAAAAGCCGCCAGCATTTCTGATAACATAATAAACGAATACATCAAAGCAACAGCAGACATTTTAATTAGAGTTTACACTAAACTTTTTAACGGGATCCTTGACACAGGTCTCATTCCTAATACCTGGCTGGAGGGCACAATAATACCGCTCTACATATCTTCTTATCTACGTATTATTATACATGTATGTAATGTATATCTATTGAGATATCACGTGATATATATATTTGTACTTCATGTTAAAAATGATTATTTACAACTAGTATTCGTCATTAAAATTTGTATGCTGTTCTGTTCTGTTCTATAAAAATAAAGGTGATCCAAATGATCCAATTAATTACAGGCCTATCACTATTTTACGTTGTCTAGGTAAACTTTTTACCTCTATATTAAATGAAAGGTTGTCAGTCTTTTTAACACAAAACAGCATTTTGAATGAGAATCAAGCCGGATTTAGGAAAGAATATTCATGTATCGATCATATATTTACCCTTCACTCACTTTTTGAAATATTAAGAAAAAGAAAAAAAGAAGCTAATCGCAGCATTCGTGGATTTTTCTCAAGCATTCGATCGCGTTTGGCGACCAGGATTATGGCATAAACTACGAAAAGAATCCATAAATGGAAAATTTCATACAGTTATCTATAACATGTACCAGATGTACATCTGATCCCTCAGAAGAGAGAGAAGCACGACTGTTACTTCGAGCAGGGGTAGAAGTTACACAGTGCTGACATACAGGTGCACGTGGGACGTGTGCAGCGTTTTCAGTGGACTGAGTGTTGTTACCGTTTGTGTAGTGAACACGTTGCTCTTTCATAATAGTGTCCCAGTGAGGAAAAGCGTCATATATAACACGGCCATTCATTATAATCTTTGCCGGATAAGCCATGTTCATACGTTTGTCAGGATTATTTTGCTTTAGATGTTTGTAATTCCCCCAGAGACTCTTGCGGGCACTCACAATTTCCTGAGGAAAGTCCCGGTTTATGCTATAACTCGTGTCCTTTAGTTTATTAGCACTGGATAAGATAGACTGGGTATCGGTGAAATCTTTGAAGGCGACAATTATAGGCCGATTTGAGCCGTGTTTATACCTGCCGAGTCTGTGCGCACGGTCAATGCAAACGTCTGCCATAATTTCTAGTTTGTCCATAATGAAATTACTGATCTTGTTTATACAGTTTTCATCTCTTTCCTCACGAAAGCCAATGAAGAGTAGATTTTTGCGCCTGCTATGGGCTTCAAGATCGAGAGACTTGTATTCAAGCAGAAGAATTCTAGACTCATGATCATCAATACATGTCCTCATGTTGTTTACATTTTCACTGATTTGTAAGCATTTGTCAATCTTTTCATCCAACTTTGATATAAAGGCAGACCGTGTATTTGACTTTGTGAAGAGGACGGAAAGTTTATCATCAGTAGTTAAAGTTTTATACCTGTCGATGCCTACATTTTCAAATAAATCCGAACCACTGTCCTTACTAGAGCGAGTCTTACGTTTTTTGCTACGAACATCTGACCATTGCTTTGTTCGATCAAAAATGTTATCTCCCCCATTATTGGCGCCATCTTGGGAAAGGTTATCCATCCGTACACTGACATAAAAAATCCACCAAACTAGCACCGAGAGCTTGTTTTTAGACAGATTCTTGTGGCATAAAGCATCCAGTAACGATTAAACAACTCGTGGATGAAAATCGGGCGATTTAATCTATCATATAAAATTAAAACTCATAATAAGTCCACGAGCATGAAGAAGCGCGCCTTACCAAACGTACCGGAAGTAAAAAAAAAACAAGTCTCCGACTTGATTATTGGCGTCTGAAAGGCAATTTTAATATGTATAACTCGTGTAATGTAGGCCCTATGTGCTATAAATTTCTTGAATAAAGTTAAACATTGAAACCTTTTGTTGATTCTCGTTGGACTGTATAACTGTCATATTACTACTGTCCATAAAGGCACAACATATAGGGGATCTACATTCATATTATCCATTACATTACTACCGGATTATTCCAGTTCCAACACTAAGATAACGAATTGTTTTAGTAATCAAATACACATATTCATATAACACACGTAATAATATTCTGATCTGCATAACGGCCAAGGTACTGTATCATTTCCGAACTGTGAGTGATCATCAATAATAAACTAACAAGAGGGCCAAGATGGCCCTGGATCGCTCACCTGAATTTTTGAGTGGACCATAGCCATTTTTTTCGAGGTATTGAAACACTTGAAACAAAACCATTATTTTGCAAAGGAATTTTCAAACGGTTACCTGTTTCTTGATTTCCGTACAGTGCAAGTAGCCCCAATTCCCCAGAGCCATGTTTCTTTACCTATCAAAATTGTGCTAACAATTTTTGAAAAGAGTCATTCAAGGAACATTTTTCTGTGAAATTGTTTTTAAATCTGACCAGCCGTTTCAGAGAAGAAAAATTTTCAAGAATTTTTTCATGTCCGTATAGTGCAAGTAGCCCCCATTCACCAGAGCCATGTTTCTTGACCTGTCAAAATTTTGCGAACAGTATTTGAAAAGAGTCATTCAAGGAACATTTCTATGAAATTATTTCAAAATCTGACCAGCGGTTTCAGAGAAGAAGAATTTTCAAGAATTTCCTCATGTCCGTATAGTGCAATTAGCCCCCACTCACCAGAGCCGTGATTCTTGACAAATCAAAATTTCACAAACATTTTTTGAAAAGGGTCACCCAAGGAAAATTTCAAATTTCCTCTTCTCTGAAACTAGAAGGCGTAGACCTTTGATATTTGGTATGTAACATCTCCTAGTGGACCTCTACCAAGATTGTTCATATGATGCCCCTAGGGTCAAAACTGGCCCCGCCCGAGGGGGTCACAAGTTTGAAACTTAGGAACAAAGAAGGAAAACTTTAAAAATCTTCTCCTCTGAAACGAGAAGGCGCAGAGCTTTGATATTAAGTATGTAGCATCTCCTAGTGAACTTCTACCAAGACTGTTTACGTGATGCCGCTGGGGTCAAAACTGGCCCCGCCCCAGGGGTCACAAGTTTGAATCATAGGAACAAAGAAGGAAAACTTAAAAGATAAATTCTCTGAAACTAGAAGGGCAGAGCTTTGATATTTGGTATGTAGCATCTCCTAGTAGACCTCTACCAAGATTGTTCATATGATGCCCCTTGGGTCAAAACTGGCCCCGCCCCGGGGGTCACAAGTTTAAAACTTAGGAACAAAGAAGGATTTTTCTGTAGGATACTGGAAAATTGATATATTGACAGTTTTTGCCTCTTCGAAAGTAATAATAGATACATCTACCGATACGTTTTTACGGTGAATTTTCATTTCTAAAATGTCACCAAATAACCATACGGGTAAATTCAAGCTGGCGTTTGCTTTCACCTCCGCCCTTGTTGCTATCACGTGTTCAACGAAAATGCCCGGATGTCCGACGCTATCAATACATGCATCAGAGGAGGTATATTTTATTTTAACTTGGTAATCTACGCCACTTGGCGGTTGTAAACTCAATGGCCGAGTGGTTAGGGCACCTACCTACAGAGGTAGAGTCCGGGGTTCAAATCGGGCATTTTTTTTTTTCAACTAGATTTCCTCCACTATCGCTTTTATAAACATTGATATAGTCGGAAATTTAATTTGTATCAAGAACCTTTTCCTTTGACTTCAATGTATAATTATGTGTCGGTGACATCAGAAAGGGGTCTTAAGACAATAAAAAAAATGGCTTCTTCAGTTTTTCTCATGATTGGTACGACTAAATGCCTAGAGCATAATCTGCCAAACCTTCGTATTTCAGTCGGTAGTGTACAAGACTTGAGAACAGAGGTCAATGGTTTCATCCGCAGCTCGGCCAATTTCTTCAAAGATTGATGATAATCATTGTGACAGGATTCACTCCTCTCTCTCTGATCATGATGGTTATGTGGGAAAGCAGCCAGTAGCTCAAAAAGAATATTGTGGGGAGTACTGGTAACAAAATGTACAGGAAAGCATGGATAGGTGTACTGGCTGCAGTGATAAAACTGAAATGATAGTGATAATGATGTTACAAGATACCATTCAACTAGAACATATTAATATGTATATTCCTTTAACTAGAGCTATCACTCAACGTGATCATACCCCCCACCAGCTCCTTGCCACCAAACAGGTCTTTGTCACAGAATGCAGAATGGTTGAGTACAAAAGTAAGAGTTGAACATGAGCGGCAAATTGTCACAAGATACGCCTGTCTTACCCCAAGTTGTTAAGCTGGGGCATACACCAGACCAAATTCAAGTATGAAAAACGACAAAGGGCAATAACTTAAAAATTAAGCAAGCAAAAGTTATGATTCCTGTGCACTGCACTCCCACTTGATGAGATCTATCCATCCATGAAATTTCATAACCCTAGCTAGTATAGTTTTGGAGATACGCTCCGGACAAAATTCAAGTATAAAAAACAACAAAGGGCAATAACTCAAAAATTAAGGGAGCAGGAGTTATGATTCCTATGCACTGCATTCCCCCTTGATGAGATCTATCCACCTATGAAATTTCATAACCCTAGCTAGTATAGTTTTGGAGATATTCACCGGACCAAATTCAAGTATTAGAAAGGACAAAAAGCAATAACTCAAAAATTAAGCGAGCAGGAGTTATGATTCCAGTAATCTGCACTCCCCCTTGGTGAGATCTATCCAGCCATGAAATTTCATAACCCTAGCTAGTATAGTTTTGGAGATACGCTCCAGACCAAATTGAAGTATTAAAAATGACAAAGGGCAATAACTCAAAATTTAAGCGAGCAGAAGTTATGATTCCTGTGCACTGCTATTCCCCTTGGTGAGATCTATCCAGCCATGAAATTTTATAACCCTAGCTAGTATGATTTTGGAGATATGCTCCGGACCAAATTCAAGTATTAAAATCGACAAAGGGCAATAACTCAAAAATTAAGCGAGCAAAGGTTATAATGCCTGTGCACTGCACTCCCCCTTGGTGAGATCTATCCACCCATGAAATTTCATAACCGTAGCTAGTATAGTTTTGGAGATACGCTCCGGGCCAAATTGAAGTATTAAAAATGACAAAGGGCAATAACTCAAAATTTAAGGGAGCAGAAGTTATGATTCCTGTGCACTGCTATCCCCCTTGGTGAGATCTATCCAGCCATGAAATTTAATAACCCTAGCTAGTATGGTTTTGGAGATATGCTCCGGACCAAATTCAAGGATTAAAATCGACAAAGGGCAATAACTCAAAAATTAAGCAAGCAAGAGTTATAATTCCTGTGCACTGCACTCCTCCTTGGTAAGATCTATCCACCCATGAAATTTCATAACCCTAGCTAGTATAGTTTTGGAGATACGCTCCGGACAAAATTCAAGTATAAAAAAAACAACAAAGGGCAATAACTCAAAAATTAAGCTAGCAAGAGTTATGGTTCCTGTGCACTGCACTCCCTCTTGATAAGATCTATCCACCCATGAAATTTCATAACCGTAGCTAGTATAGTTTTGGAGATATGCTCCGGACAAAATTCAAGTATGAAAAAGAAATTTGTCCAGAATCATCAAAGGGCTATAACTCCATGAAACCTAAATAAACCATAACCAAAATAGGATATGCACATCTCTGCTTTATACTGAGTCTATCTGTGTAGTTTGAACCAAATCTGTCCAATAGTTGATGAGAAAAAGAGCGGACAAGAAATTTCATGAAGGGCCATAACTCAGTGAAAAATCAATGAACCATAACCAACATTTCATATGCACATCTCTGCTTGATACTGAGTTTACCTGTGAAGTTTGAATAAGATTCGTCCGGTAGTTTATGAGAAATAGAGCGGACAAAAAGCTACCGACCGACCGACCGACGGACGGACGGACGGACGGACGGACGGACGGACGGACGGACCGACCGACCGACCGACAAGCTGACTCCTATATACCCCCCAAACAGAGTTTTGGGGGGTATAATAATAATAATAATAATATCTTTATTTAGTGAAGGTTAAAACATTAAGACATATTTCAAAGTCTTTTTTTACAATGTTGCCTTCAAGATGGGTGGAACAACGATAGGAAAAACCATAATAATTAGGAGAACAATAATAATGATAATAATAATAATGATAATGATGATAATAACAATGATGATTATGATGATTGGTGATACTGAGGATTGTGGTGTTTGAAAATAAAAAGAAGATAAATTCATGGCAAACTAATTTATGTTGGAATAATGAGTTATACGGACAGACACACGTTTTTATTTTTGTACAGATGTATAATTACGTAGCTATAATGAGGACTGTACATTCAATAAATGTTGTTTGAACTGTTTTTTGAAGCTTATTATTGAATTCGCATCTCCGATGGAAGTAGGAATTTCATTCCACACATCCATGCTGAAATACGAGAATGCCCGTTTCTTGTACGATGTATTGAATCTAGAGTTTACGATGTCACTACGAGCAGATGACCTTAAGTTATAACTTGTGTTACTCGAAAACGAAATAATGTCACTCATATATCTAGGCGATAGGTTATTACGACATCTGTAAATTAAAACGCCGGTGTGATACTTACATCTGTTATCGTATGTTAACCACTTAAGTTGAGAAAAAAAGATTTTTCGACGGTGTTCTTGGGGTAACGCCTAGAATAATGCGAGCGATTCTTTTCTGGAGGACGGTTAGCTTAGCGGATTTACATTTGGTGTTCTTCCACCATACTGTACAACAGTAGTCAAAGATTGGGAGTATGTAAGAGTTATAAAATAACTGTTTCATTTCAAATGTGAGATAACATGGAAATTCTCTTTAGCAATGTTATCTTACTGTTGATCTTAGATACAGTTTTATCAATATGGAAATTCCAGGATAAATGCTTATCAACATATACACCTAATATTTTATGAGATTCAACGTTTTCAATGCAAAAATTATCAATATTTAAATCTAGATTAGCAGACCTTAATTCATATTTAGGTCCTATAAGCATACATTTTGTTTTATTTGGGTTTACAAGCATATTGTTAACAGTGCACCAACTCAGTATACATTCTAGACTATTCTGGAGATCAGCTTGTATTTCTATAAGGTTTGTTCCGGATGTATACAATGTCGAATCGTCCGCATAAAGGTCTAAATTAGACTTACCGACGTGTAAGCCTATGTCATTTATGTAAATTAAAAAGAGTAATGGTCCCAAAATAGAACCCTGAGGGACCCCGCTAGTTAGAATTCGTGGCGAAGAAAATTCATTGTTATACCTAATAAACTGTTTTCTGTCACTCAAGTAGGATTTGAAAAGTGCCAGAGACTTTTCAGAAAAATGGTGCAGCCTCGGCTTGTGTAACAAAATCTCATGGTCAACTAAATCGAATGCTTTCTTAAGATCAACAAAAACTGTGCCAATAATTTTCCCTGAATCGATTTCTTTAAGCCATTCATCAATCAACCGAATAAGTGCCGTCTGACATGAGTGTCTTTCTCTAAACCCTGATTGGTGCTTAGTTAATATATCAAATTTATTTAGAAAGGACAGTAATTGGTTAGATAAATGACGTTCAAAAATCTTTGATACAGTTGGTAGAATAGATATTAGTTGTTTGGATCTTCCTCTTCGAACCCTTTATGTAGAGTGAGCACATAAGCCTCTTTCAATGCATTTGGAAAAACACCTTTCGTGATGCTGTTATTCATGATCGAAGTTATTGGTAAAACTATATGATCACCACAATGTTTCAAAATAGTTGCGCTTATTCCGTCCATTCCTGTAGCTTTATTTGTATCCAGTTTTTTAATCATTCGGCAAACCTCAAAAGGTTTAATAAATTCTATGTCAAAAACTTGGTCTTTTAATACGTTATTCAAATGTGACTGTAAATATTGTTACGACAGACCACTCCTTCCTGCATGGTATACTCCCGATTTAAATACAATACCTGGCTACTGCGTCAGGGAGATATCTCTTTGGCTCAGTGGTTAGGGTATTGGCTTTGCGTCCGGGAGTTCGGAGTTCGAATCCCGCTCCGATCCTTATTTCTGCCATGCATTTATTCATTTGTTTCTTTGTTACGGACATCGTTCGTAAGATGGGGGCTCGTCCGGGATTGGCCATTGAGCCATTAATCCCATTTGTTGTCCAAAATCGGACTTCCTGCCTAATAAGGCTTTGAGTCATCAATAAATGATGACTTTAAGAGGGGGTGTGTTACGACAGACCACTCCTTCCTGCATGGTATACTCCCGATTTAAATACAATACCTGGCTACTGCGTCAGGGAGATATCTCTTTGGCTCAGTGGTTAGGGTATTGGCTTTGCGTCCGGGAGTTCGGAGTTCGAATCCCGCTCCGATCCTTATTTCTGCCATGCATTTATTCATTTGTTTCTTTGTTACGGACATCGTTCGTAAATAATATTGCAAAAAAGAAAGATTTATTTCATAAACCTTTCTTTTTCTTTTCAAGGGGGGAAGTGTTATGTACATACCCAGTTATTCCTAGCTTTGTTCATGTGTGTATCTATTTTTGAATGGTTTTCCCCTGTTGCTATTTTTAGAACTGGATTACTGGATTGTGGAATATTGTGCTGGAAGTTTCCAGGCCTTTATACAATCTGATTACTAGAAATTATGCAACTGATTTTAATATTAAACTTTTGTCTTTCTTCCACAGTCAAATCAGACCTATACTTAACCAGCTATTTTTAGATTTACTAACCCCATTTCACCTTTCGTTTAGGATATATACTTAAAGGTGACCCTTCAGATTTTGGGACGAAAATTTTACAAAACTGCAAAAAAATCATCCTTATACTCCAAAAGCCTTTTAATTTTCATTCATAAAACCCTAGTAGTCGAAATCCGTCCGACAACACGAGAAATTTTAGATTTACTACGGCCCAGGTTGACACCAGGGAGACATATTCTATTTTTAGATGATCAGTTCGCTCATTTACTTACAGGAATACACAAAAGAAGCTTCAAACATAGCGTCCGAAGAAGACATTATGGAAAATAATTATTACATGTTTGTTGTGATAGGGAATTTAAGCGTTATGAGTCACGTGCCAGTTACTTGACATTCCCAAAATGCTTTATTGATTTTTGGCGCGAAATCTAAAAATAGCATAAGAGGCTACGTAGCCTTTTAAGGGAATACCATCAAAACATTTTTTTTTTGTAATTTTATGAATCTTAATTATTGATGATTTGTATTATTTTTCATATGAATTTCAGTAATATATATATATTTTAATTTGGTGAGATGTGAAAATTCTAAATACTCACCTTTAAAGCAGAGGAAAATGTGCGCTTTTCAGCAGAATAACACATATACGGTAGTAGATTGATATGCAATCAACTTTTCAAAGCACTTTCTCCTTTTTGAAGCTTTCACCTTCAGGGGCATAAAAAAGGTCATCTCCAGTTGGAGAGTGATGTCAATATAAGCCTAAATGTGGAGCAACAACAAAAACAGTTTTTGGAAGGCGAGATTTTCATTCTCGCCTTCATATGTCAACGCTCGGCAGCTTGCTGAAAATGCCTCTGAACAGCATTATCAAAACACCTTTCAAATAGTTCGATACTTCTCAAGTACATAAGAACAAAATAATGTCGGGACCATTGTAAATTCAATCAGAACAACAAGAAGAAACTTCAAGTTTCTAGAAGAAATGAAATCGAATTCGTAAAAAGCATCGTTTTTGACAAATGCAAAATACTTTGGATCAGTTCATTGATATAATCATGTTGCTACAGCAACAAATAAACCGTAAAGCTACTAACATGACGTCATTCGGACCTACTTCCACTTCACAACGCATAAACAACTAACCAGTGGGATCGTGGATGTAAATTTACTATCCCAGAACTAACCAATCGGATAGCTTCTTTGAATGACGTATCGCTGATAGACCCCTTTCCTCTGTTGGCAACCTTATTCTGTCTTTGTGAGAAGTAAAATTTCAATGAAATAAATTCCTTTGAATCATCAAGTGTTTAAACAAAATTTTCTCTTTCAAATAAATATTTTTCTTTTATCAAAGTTGTGCTTGACTTTATGATTAATGACTAGGTTATTGTTACGCATCGGCGTGGCCGAGTTTTGATTCCGGAGACTCGTGAAAAGAAAAAGGTAAATCTGTTGAAATCACAATAGATGTGTCATTTCGAAGTAGTTCTGGTCAGTATGATGTACCGATGTATAGCCAGGCTGATCACTTCTTTCCTTATATACGAGTATGATCGGATTTTACTACGTCAAAAATGACAATAACATGATCTGTAACCGTTTTAACATGCAAAGAATTTTAACTTCTTCTTTTGGTCGTCACGTTGCTTAACGCTCAGCAATTATTCATAAATATTTAACCCTTTACCACTCACTTGAAACGACTCTTAAAATCAAGCTTTTAAAAATGTAGAGAGGAGAGGGGAAATTACAATCGGAAACCGGCATTTTTTTTTTTTCATTTTACCACATTGTTCTGCCCTATCAAGAACAAATTTCGTCGCTAATTGGGGCCACCCTGAGTTTGTCATTTGTATGAATCAGTGCTTTCAATTTCAACTTAGTCTGAAATTTCTTTGTCAGGTAAAGAATAAACGCTTATCGCAGTGAATTTTTATCATAATCACTTACCTCCGTCATTATTAGAACTGAAATCTTTACCTTATATATTCCCATTTATTTTCCTCGAAAGAATTTCCTTCAACTATACACTTTTTCCAAAACTGAATAACACGATGATAAAATTATCTTGACTGGGAGATTCCCACTGTCCTTGAGTGCATCGGACGTGTTCATGATTTCCTAAGAACACGGACCAAGGGCCTGTATCTGTGTAACTGTACACGATATATTTTTGTCGAACAAAGGAATAGGGTGTATCTCAATATTGACGAGTTGGCAATCATTTTGCTTTCATGTTTGCCGACAAGCTGAACGTACATTCCGGTTACGCAGGATTAATGAAAGAAGACTAGCGTTAATGTCAATGAACCCTTAAATCGCTTATTACGCCTGTCTCTTTTGAAGACAAAGCAGACGATACTATAGTCTGCACAGAATATGCAATCTTATGTCGGATTAAGCTCTATATTGTAATAACCCGACCAAAACAGCACAGGGTGAGTTTGCAATAATTAAGCATTTTTGCCGAGATGTAAAATGCCATTTTCATCAATCCAGCACTCTAGTATAAGGGTTAACAGAGTCATAGATTACAAGAATCGTATAAACGAAGAACACCTTTCGACGTTCCATATACGACCTAAGAAGTCAACCGTCAAATGATGTTGGTTGGTTATCCTTGATAGGATGGTAAACATTGCGCGAAACGGAGAAAATGTTCGTTGCCAGTATTTTCTCATGTGCCTGCATGCTTTTAAAATACCCTTCCCTTTCTAAAAAGCCCCATTCTTTAAGGTCATTAAACCTCAGCACATGTATTGTAATCTAAATGTTAAATCTCCGTTTTGAACATTGAAAGTCGTTTGTTTTGAAAGTCTTTTTCAGTCTTGATAAAGTATATTTCAAATAAAATGGTAAGCAAATTTAAAAAGAAAGCCTTTTAACTGAACGACACTGAAATTTTGACAACCTCAAGGGAAAACAAGTTTCAAAATACTGTTGGAAAAGGAAAAAACGCTAGTCACCAGTATTTTCTCTTTTTACCACTATGTTTTGTACTTTTTCCCAGCCAAACGGCACATTTTCAGCTGCTCTTAACTTATTATCTGCTAATTGCTTTAATGTAGACGGCCCTAATTTTTTGTTATTTTCTGAAGGGTTTTGTAAAGGGTTACTAAGATGGAAAACATTGTGGGAAAGTCAAACAAAAGGTTAATTATCACTATTTGCTACTTTTCCTACAATGCTTTGAAAAGCTTCTTCTTCAACATTGTTGAAAGTCAGTATTGTGATCTAAAAGGCTGAATCTCAGTATACTCTAAAATTTACCTTTCTAAAAAATCTTTGCTCTCTCAATAAAATTATCCATGGAATAAAATGGTAAAGACTTTCAAGAAATTAGTCATCTCATTACAGAGTTACAGTTTTAGATCTATCAAAATTGATGGCATTTTCAAGCAAAAACTATTCCTTTAATCCTTTACCATACCCTATCAAGTACAGTTTTAACAACCCTGAGAAAGAGGCCATTTAAAAACTTAATTTTGAAAAGAAGAAACTTTCTTGACTCTTTACACGAAGAAAAAAATTCAGACTTTCCAAAATTGAATGCATTTTCAGGTAGCAACTTTTTGATCTGGCACCATTTATGAAATAGGATGGAAGACATTTTAGGAAAAGGAAAAAATGTCAATTAGCACCTACCCGTATTCTCCTTTTCAGACCCAAAGTTCTCAAGCCTTCTTCCTAGACCTTTTAAACTCTTTATTGGGGTAATAGAGGGTTAAATCTAAGTTTCTATACAAGATAAAAACATATACGTGTAACAGCAAATTAAAAGTCTTTGCTATCACATAAAACTTTTCCTTCAAATGAAATGGAAAGGAGGTTCAGAAAAGTCCATTCGTTTGAATTTTTTTCAACATATTTTCACAAGCCTTCTTCAAGTTTGTTAAAACTCAGGATGGTAAACTGGTCTTCATTGCACAGTAACATTGCACAACTCTATAGACTTTGCTGTATCAGGAGAGGCGATTCAAGTACAGGAAAATGTATTTCAATATGTTATGCCTATATTCTAAACTCGCCTTCCAACAGTACTTTCAGTACTTTGATATTATTTTAAGTTAGATCCATTTATTTCTGTAACATGTCATGACAAATGTTATATCCGTCTAATCTTTGTAATAAACTGATTAAATATCCAAGTTTAAGAAAAGAACATGTACTGAAATACAAAAATTCTTTTAATCTCTAGAATGCAATTTAAGCCTCTACATGTACCACACAACTATATAATTCAAAGGAAAAAAGCTTGCGAAAACATTGTTGGAAAACAAGGAAATGTTAGTAACCACTTTTTTACCTCTTCCCAAATGTTTCTTACCCCACCACAAAGAGGAAATTATCACTTGATCAACATTTTAACCCATTACCACACAATCCGTACTTTTGACGCCCCTGAGAAAGAAGCCTTTAGAAAACATTGTGGGAAAAGGAGAAAATGCTAGTAACCAGCATTTTCTCCTTTTCCCACAATGTTTTCTACCCTTCACAAGACAAATTTCAGTTTTTCAGTCACTTTTATTTCGTCATTTGCAAATGCTTTCAATTTGGTCTGCTCCACAATTTTATCATTTGGTAAGGAGTTAATTTGTCTTTTGCAAATACTTTATATTTGCAGTAGACTTCTAAAATTCGGTTGTTTGGTATGGTCTTTTCCCAGTCTAGAAAATAAGTGAAAAATATAACTTCACAAATATCTGCCACAATAATGTTAACACGAAAGAAAGGTATAGATCAAGGATCAAACTTCACATTCATTGCAGTTTGATCATGACTATATTTTCTGTATAAGGCAGTCTGAGGGAAATTGCAATACATTTTTTATGTGTTAACTTGAGTGGTTCAAATAGGTTTGATTTAAAAGAAAAAGAGTGGTTGAGCAAATGACATGCTCAAGTTTCTTTTGCACATTTTGACACACTGAAGACACTTAAATAACTTAAAAAGTTCAACTGATACAATGTACAACTCTCCATGTGAACCTCTCATAACACCAAAACACCTGTCTGGAGTAAACTTGGCACAGCATTGTCCAGGCACTATCATTCTGTACTGAATGTCTGTGTTTTTACCTATTTAAAGTAGAAATTCAATCTTTAAAGGAGTGTAATTCGTTGTCTCAACCCTTTACCAAACAATTCTGTCTTAGCAACCTTAGAACAGACCTTTTAACAATGTGAGAAAATGATAAAATGCTCGTAATCACTACTTTTTTTCCATTAACTCATTACCAAACAACAACATTTTAGGTTTGTCCAAATTGAAAGCATTTGCAGACGACAAAATAAAAGTGACTGAAAATTGTGAAAGGTAGAAAACATTGTTGGAAAAGGAGAAAATGCTGGTTACCAGCATTTTCTCTTTTTCCCACAAATGTTTTCTCAAGTTTTCTTTCTTAGAGGCGTCAAAAGTAGGGATTGTGTGGTAAAGGGTTAAGCATAATGTGTTATACATTTCTACCTATTTCACCATTTGAATCACACTTTAAATAGTTGTCTGCAAATTTGTATCCAGCCCAGTGCTGTATTTTTTTCATTTGGTAAGAGTTGTTGTGTGATGGATGTCATCTGTAAATGGCAATTGCAAAGATCTATCCAGCTCACTTTTGTAACTTTAGCGCTATCTTACATGAGCGAAATTCTACCTATGCTCACCAAAACCAGCGATGTGTAATAGTCTCGAGACCTACCGGATGAAAGCATCAATACCCCTGTTTTCTAATATTGTTCACCTTTCAATTTCTATGTAGAAAAGAAACTATCCTTGGCAAAAAACAGTATACAAACCTGTTCACTCTTTACCAAATGACAAACTTTTGGACTAGTCCAAATTGAAAGCATTTGCAACGACAAATGTGTATCAAAATTTGAAATTTGATTTAAAGGGTAGAGTAGAAAAACATTGTGGGAAAAGCAGAAAATGCTGGTTACCAGCATTTTCTCCTTTTCCTACAGTGTTTTTAAAGACTTTCTTTCTCAGTGTCTTTAAAAGTTGGCATTGCGTCGTAAAGAGTTTTAAGTGTCTATAATGAAGTAGACTCTTTTTTCTGCTGATAGTGGCTCTATTTACCACAGTGGATATGAAAAAGATTTCACACTCTGTTCTTACAATTCAATTTTTACAATTCAATGATGTAGTACTAGTAATAGTCCGGTCTGTTAGCTCAAAAATGTTTACCAGCCGGACGAAAGTGTGAAAATTTTATATGATGTAAACAATACTTTTCTAAGACGAAAAAAAGGGGTGTGCCCGATTTTAAGGCCATAGATCAATTTTTATTGGGATTTGAAATTCGGATAACTGTACAGTCCGAATACTCTTCCTTTGAAGAACAGTAATTTGTTTGTTTCCCGTTTAGTCACAACGTAAAATCGACAAAAAATGGTGTTTCAGAAGTTTTTTTGCCATTTTAAAGGCACAGCTGGATTTAAGGATTGATTTTATGAATATTCTATATGTCTTTCGTATCTGTGTGTTTATCTGGCCGTCCAATTGCCTGTCATTTGCTTGCACTTTACATACTTAAAAAGAACTGACTTTGAATTTCGCTTAGAGGATTCCTTTGAATTCGGTCAATCGGCAGGACAAATCAAATTGCCCTCAGATTTCCGCATACAATGCAGTAGACGATTTACCGATTACATTTGATATAACGGATATTTTCTTTTTATCCAATTAAAGCATTTTTTTCAAGGACAAATGCTGTATGTCCCATTCGCAAACCCTTTAGATTTGGACAAATTCACAACTGAGAAGAAAATGGCATAGAAAAAAATGTAGAAGAAATCAATTCTAACACAATTTAGAAATATTCCGTGATATTGCTTTTGAAAAAAGTAATCATGAACAGACAAAATATGCATTTTATGAGATCGTATTGAAATAAAGAGCATATAGAGACTAATAATGAACCCTCTGTAACCTGTGTATAATTCAAAATCCCGTCCATTAATGATCACCACACGGGTAGATTAATATGAAAGAGTCAGTTTAATGTGACACATGTTTGGAAATCTGTAAGAAGACAGTGCATTACAACTCTTCTAAAGGTCACCCACCCTGCAGTGCGATGCCGAGATCAAAGGAACACTGAGTTAACCCTTTACCCATTTTTCACATCTTTAAATCCTCGAAATGAAGTTTGAATAAATATTTTGTGAAAACGGTATGAAAGGTTTGAAATTTGATCTGAAGTCACGTTTCATTTGTTCATGATCTATAACATGAAGTTATCCGTCAATAGCAACATGCCTGAAATCGCAGCAAAGACGGTTTGATAATAGTGCTGTAATATCAGTAAATGGACTGTCCTTGTCTCTCTGAAGACACTGGACCGCTATTTTACCTTTTACCAAAGTATTTCGTGTTTTGGCGACCCGGAAAAAATGGGGCAGACGTGCTGATTTGTCCCACTTTCTGTTTTTTGTCTTACATCCTCAACCTCAACACCGCCCCACCCCCGCAAAAAAAACTAATGAAGATATAGTTAAAAAACATCTGTGAAAAATGAATTTTCAAACTGTGAGAGAAAATATTGGGGAAAAAAGGAATTTTTCTCCAGCTTCAACAATATGTTTTATTTTTTCAAGGACAATTACAACCATTTGAACCACCTTTATTCTATCGTCTCCATATGCTGGGCGTAGGACAAAAACCCAATGGGACAAAAGCCCACTGGACAAAAGCCCACCAGGACAAAAACCCACTGGGACAATAGCCCAATAGAATTTCTAGTTCTAATCATGTATGGAATTAATAAGTTTCGTATATATTATGTGACTTGTCTTTACAAAAAGTAGAAAACATTATGTGAAAAGCAGACAATGCCGATAAGCAGCATTTTGTTCTTCTTTCACATGGTTGTTATAAGAATGGGAAATGTTGCAGAGAATTAAACATTGAGGAGAAAGAAAAGCAATTTGATCATACTGATCATTAAATTTCTACAAAAATGACTGAAAATTTATTTTTTATACACTTTTTTATAAGCAGTGGCCATTTGTCCTCCTTGTCAAAATTAGCAGTGAGCTTTTGCCCAGTGGGCTTTTGTCCAGTGGACTTTTGTCCGTCCCCCATATGCTAAGATTGAGGACGTCGTCGGGTGAAAATATTCACCGTAACTATTTAAAACCCTATCTCGCATAACACAAGCTTTTCACGACCTTGAGAAATATAGTTTTTAAAAATGTTGTAGAAAAGTGATAAAGTTCTGGTAACCACCTTTTTCTCCTTTTCCATTTGCTATCCTTCTTACAAACAATTTCATTTTTTCAAGTCAGATTCAAATTGGTGTCTGCAAAGGCTTGCAATTTGGGCAAGTCTCAAATTTTCGTTTGGTAAAGAGCTAATGAAGATTCAGTATTGTAAGAAATTGGGGAAAAGGGAGAAAAATAACATTAATAAAACTGCAATAGACCTTTCCTATTTTTATGTCTGATTGATCAACTAATGTTTGCCGAATTCCGTGGCTAGGTTTTTTAACGTACAAGCTCGAAATCCAGGAATCGTTGGTTTGATTTATTGAAACTATTAAAGTAATAATTTTTGTTTTAAAAAAATCGATCCAGTATTCCGCAAATAGACAGAGACAGTTTATTTCCCACAAACTGGGATATTATACATTTTCAATTTACAGCGAAAAGCCTGACTTTGAAATAATATTTAAAATCTCTATAGTTGCATTTTTGTCATGTTCCTGTTTGAACTTCCTTATAAATTAACTATCGTAATAACAAAATTCAATTCAAATCTCAAACCTCCCATTCCTTCTAGAAAAAACAGAAGTTCGAGCACCGACTAACACACAAGTGTCATAATTAAGTGTTTATCCCGTTCAGCCTTACATTGATATCAGTTGTAAAGGTTTGAAATTGTAAAAATATGTTATGTGTACAGAGAATAAGTCTGTTCTAATTACTGGCCTTAAAAGATGCATTTTTCTACCCGAACATTTTTTGTTTGTTTTCAAATGCATTATTATATGTAACCTGATTTAACCGGTCCCAGTTTAACTCATATTCGCACTTATTTCTTTCGGAATGGGCTGGGGGTTGTTTTTCAAATTATTAAACCTTATCCTACTAATCAAATGACACTTTAAAGCCGATCGTGAAATCCCAAATGTTATTTCAGAGGAATATCTCGAGGAAAAATATCTCCGTATCGGACAGTTACAGATGATCTAGGATCAGACTGCACGTTCTTCGTAGTCTGATCTTAGTCTATATTGTCTGCAAAAGATCATTGAGTCGCGCATGGCAGCCTGAGGGTTAATGCAGTCTGCATACAAAAAGTTCTATCAACACGCCCTGCAGGAGACAGCGCTTATGGTACTGCTTTATTCTCTGAAGTCTACCGAAAGATTGATAAAACGACATTTCTTTTTCTGTGTGTATCTTCGAAGAAGGTGATTAATAAAACTACCGGCACAGCCGTTTCAGGTTTTTTGGACCTTTCAAAATTTTCGGAACTTAATGTAAAAGTGAAAAAAAAAATACTAAAAATGCCCATTCTGGGTATCATTTCGGATTTATTCATATCTATATTACTGAAAATAAACTAAAATCCACCTACAAAGTGAATAAAAAACAAATTTTCGATAAAAAAATGAAGTTGTCTTAAATTTGAAAGCGTTTTGATCGACCCTCAGTGATCAAATCACACTCTCTTGCACTCCGGATCATTACATTTACCTCTGTAGTGGGCTCAGAAAGTAGCCCGTCATTACGTCATATTTTTGTCACATGACCATAACTCAAAATGGCTACACAAACGCCGGTAAAAGAAAGATCAATATCGATTGTTTCGTGTGCTGTTCAAACAGCATGGGACCAATCAGACTTAGTGATGGGAAATGAACAAAAGAGGGATTTTCTGAAAAGCCTAAATATCTTTAAAGGACGATGACTTGATTTTTAATCGTAAAAACTTAGATCCAGCGGTGTGTCAAATCAATTGTCATCATCCATGGACGCAGCCATTTTTGTTAAAATCGGCGTAAGATTATGAAAAGTGAAGAGGCTCGAAAAAATTAGTTCCATTTTATACAGGTAAATTCATCGGTTTGAACGCACCTATAATGTATCCAGAATCATATTTCCTTTGTCTAACTTACAATTTTACATATGAAACAGCTAAACAGTAACAAAACATCTTTTCCTCGGTTTGACAAGATTCTTGTCATTTAGCCCATCGCAGAGATGTATGTGAGGTAACGAACAACAACTCTGCTCGGAGATTGATCAAATCATTGTGATATACAAGTATATGCGATCTGATAAAATACAAGGAAGAGTATTCGGACACTACATCTATCCGAATATATAATAGGCAGTAATTAATGAACTAGGCCACTAAAATCGGGCACACCAGGCGCAAATGGTTCGGAATGATGTCTATTAACTGTATGTAAAATTTGTTGCTTTCGTCCGGAGTGTAAACATTTTGCTAAAAAATCGAGTTAACAGACCGGACTATAACTGCTTCAAATGCAATATATATTTTTGGCTCATGTTTGGAAACGTGTCAGTTTTATAAAAGAAATGAGTAGACTAGCATCTTATTATGTATGAAAAACTGAAAAACTGCTTTGAACTCTGTAAAATACTGGTATGTCTATTACTTCTACCATAAACTAAATAATTTACTGATATATTTGTATGAAAGATAAGCATAATCAGAGAACACAAACATGACAGAAAAAGTCATTTATACCTGTTATTTATGTTATTTATGTGAGATTCACTAGTGCATAGATATTAAGATACTTTTCTAGTACCAAATTTCTTTTACCTCTTCCACTGCCAGTGGGGATTAAAATATGCTGAAGAGATAAAGAAACGCCCGAACGAAATTTGGCTTTAACTCTGTTCCAAAGTTTAGAATGAAGTTGAAATGTCCGAAATGTACATGTACTGTGATTAATAAATTCAAACATGATTTTATCGCGCGAGGTTTTTTAGCACATTTTGAAACCTGGCTGCATGGTCATGATTTGCTCGGAAAGCCTGCACGTGACAACCACGTGGTATAGTTAGGTGAATTTCACTTTGTTACATGTGTCAGTCGATACACAAGCATATTTTCGCAAAGTTTTGTATAGGATAGAAAACGAGTGCCGTGGTATATGGGAAATATACGTATAGGATATTGACTGAGTACGAGGTCTTTCCGTATAAGAACGACCTGGGCACGAGCTTCATGAAACACCGAGAGCGCGAAGCGCTCGAGGTGTTTTGTGAAGCTCGTGCCCTGGTCGTTCTTATACGGAAAGACCGATGTACGAGGTCGATATCCGACTTACATACCGGCCACCATCAGTACTGAGCAGACGACTTGACAGCTATTTCCAATAGAACAGATACGTTTGACGACAAAAGGAAGCGTAAAACATGTTAAATGGTTTTTTAACTTTTTGGTATTTCTTTTTCATTTATTTATCAGTTTTATTCTCTCGCTTGAACATTAATGAATCGTTGGCTTGAAACTGACACGTCGTGAGCATCAACCTTAATTTTCTTTAACTTGGGTAGGTTTCATGATGCTGCACGAGTGAGTTTATTGCTCAGTTTAGGTTAGAATTGAGCGAAATATTCATGGATTTCAGCTTTTGCCGGTAACACTTGTGTTTTCATTTTTACGGTCTGTCCGTTTGCACTAATTCAGCCAGTTCTGTAGGGCCATAGGTCAATATTCATTGATTGATTAAACGAATGAATGGCGTTTTACACCGCTTTCAGTCATACAAAGTCACTTCCAAAGGGGCTCAAGCCTGGGACCTAGGGTCGAGCTTCTAGGACAGCTGGTCTAAAGAGAAAAAGCGATTCTGATCATTCGACTATGAGAGTGATCGGGCCTCTCAAATTGCTTTCTTGAAGCTAGCTGTGCCGGGTCAGCCATAGAAGGACTGTGCCCCTATGTCAGTTTTGCTTTCTCACAATGAGAAAAATAACACAAAAGGGTTTTTTCGCTCCAGAGGCTAAACTGCGCTGATACTCACAGGAAGTAGGGTGCATCAGAATCAAAATACAAGAATATTTTTGTAGACATGTTTTTAGAACATGTGTCCGTCATTAACTTTTAGCCACTTTTGCTATTTAACTTAGATGAACACTAGAAAAAAATAAGTTCGGTTTAGATAGGAGAGAATGACATGCATGTAACAACAACCTAAGGATAAGGCACTTTATCTACAATGTTTTAAATGTTGGCATTAATGTGACCGCAAATTTTGTAAAAAGTGGGGGATAAGTTTCTTAATGTTCGCTTTCAAAAAAAAAATATCAAAAAATTGCTGAGTTGGTCACCAATAAAAAATAGATTAAAATCTGTCTTACCAGAAAGAAATATATTAACAAGATTTTTCCTGTTATTACAAATTCATAAAAATCGGTATCGATCGCGCGAGTACCAATGTCCTTCACGAACCTGTCTGCATGCATGACTCCAGATCCATCAATTGCACGTGGACAGGTCTTTCTTGCACGGGAGCAGGTCTTTCCAGCACGTGGGCAGGTTTTCTATATACGGAACAACCTGCGCACGTGCAGAGATAGACCTGCTCTCGTGCATTCTATTGTTAAAACGGGTCGTTCTGAAAAATATAGACCTGGTCCGAACAAAGGAGCCGGTATGTAAACGAGTGTTACACTATGGTCACAATGTGAAACTGCCGCCTGCCGATTTTTAGACATCGGTGGACTCTTAAAATTACATGCCGCCGGCCGATTTTTTACAAATCGGTGAGAGTGGTCATAAATAACTGCCAGTAAAAGGCTGCCTGGCGGGTTCCGGGCGGCGGCAGCCAGTTTCTTAAGTTCGACGGGTGTGGGGTGTCATCAGGGTATCGGCCGGTGGCAGTTAGGCGACAGTCCGGCAGCCGTCAGATTTTACCTGCCACCGCCCGGCGACCTGGCGGACACTGACCATTTACAACTGACACCGGCCGGCGATCGGGCGTTCGAACTGCCACCGACAGGCGCCCGCCCGATAATCTGACGGCGGCAGGCTGGTTTACGGGGGATATATATAGCTTGATTGCTCTCGTACAGTATCTCTACAAAGTGTTCATCATTATTATCAACCACAAGATAAATAGATCTAATTTTTAAGAAGTTTTTCCTTCCAACAAGTTTCTCCCTAAAGGCAAGGGGCAAGACAAAGCGCCAGCACCGAAGAGCAAGAGACCAGAGCCCAAGCTAGCAATATGCAAGTCTCTGAGTTGCCCTGGTGCTGTTAGAATCGCCATGACGACAATTCCTTATTGTGAATAGCCTCGGATTTATATTCAGGGGCCCGGGAGTCTGCACTCGGCAGATCGCTATTCTGCCTACCAACACCGACAGCCGCCTTCCATCTGCCTTTCAATCTCCGCCCTGCCGCCGGCAGGTATTTTGAAATCGCACGGTGGCATGTCGGTAGCATAACGGGAGCAGGCCGGATGCTGGAGAGTGGCAGTTAGTCGCTACCGATCGCCGGCCGAAGATTGAAGGCCCTCGAACCCCGTGACGACCGAGTGAAAATCGCGCTGCCGCCCGTCTGCCGCTTGATTGCCACCGCGCGACCACGAAATGCGCCCGGCCGGCGCCCTGAAGACAGCCACAATTGGAAAAAATCGGCCGGTGGCATTCAGAATTTTAACTTTTTCTTAAAACTTCAGCGGCGTCCTAGCGGCGTCTAAAATGCCGCCTGCCATCTGCCGATTGTGCCTGCCACCGAGCTGCCACCGGGCTGCCACCGGCCGAATTTCAGTGAAAACTGGCAGTTACCACGCCGGCAGGTGGCATTTACTGATTTGTGACCGTACTATTAGCGAGTGTATATTTCCCATATATCACGGCACGAGATTTTCTATCTCACTTAGACCACGTGATTATTTATTCAGGCTTTTTACGTCATATGCTCATATTAGACATTTGCGGGCGGACACGGATATGGAGATGGACAACAGAAAGCAGAGAAAACTCGGGGATTGTCTCAACACATTCATTTGTGATGCGTCAGGCATAAAGGAACCATCTGAGAACTGCAAAAAACATCGACCCTGG
This sequence comes from Tridacna crocea, assembly GCA_943736015.1. NCBI lineage: Eukaryota > Metazoa > Mollusca > Bivalvia > Cardiida > Cardiidae > Tridacna > Tridacna crocea. Next base: position 31,118,313 of record OX031070.1, read on the forward strand.
TCAGACTACGCCGACAGCACAGTCTGACCAGGGTCAAAACTTTACGCTTTTGGCAGATGTTCTGTATCTTAAAAGACTATTCAACCATGCTAAATATCTATTAAACATATCTTCCCGGATCGACCTGAACTGGCTTCGATCTCCTCAATTTTTTGATTTACGGTTCAATTATGGGCTCTTTTTGCGTGACGGGTCACATGTATCAAAATCGTTGTGCGTGACGGGCCAAATGTATCAAAATGATCATTAAGGCCGTATGATAATTTTTTATTGAAATCTTTTACAATAATCATTTTTAGCTCGATTGTTTATGAAGAAAACGTCGAGGTATTGTCGTAGCCCTGTGTCGTCAGCGCCATCGTCTGCGTTGTCATCGGGTAAAAATTTGACATTATAAAAAAGTGATATTTTATATCTCTTGTCATGACGGAAGATAGTCACCTGAAGCTTGGAAAGCTTGTTCTCTGTCACTTGGGGAACCGATACAAGGGCAGATAACCACGACAGTATTTTGACACAGTTAAACCCACTTGTTCGACTTAGTATTTCCAATAAAAATCAAGCGACTGTAGCCAAGCCAAGAAAACCTGATAATCAAGCTAATAGCATTATTAGAAACATAACTTTTCATCGAATCGATCCTACTGATTTACAGCAATTCGGATATACTATTTTTGCAATGATTCGAAAAGTTAACGATAGGAATTGTCTCTGACGCCGCCAAAGTTAACCATTAATGCACTGCGTTTATGTCTTCAACCTTCATCCTATAACATGAAATATATTGCTTATCAACATGCATGTTGACGTTTTTCTCCCACTCTCCGACACACATGCGCATTACAGAAGCTCTCCGACTCAAATGTGCATTACAGAAGGTCATGACTAGAAATCTGCTTGGATATATCGTATTATTTTTTATCCACGAGCAATACGCAACCAACCAGAAATGGTAACTGTTGTCAAATTTGTGCATCAGATTGAATTACTGGATATCATCCTGATGACCCTTAATCCAGTTTCCGTCTACCAAACCATTTCAGTATTGTATATTACAACCTGGGTATAGATCCACATGCATTCGGCATACCAGGGGTGACAGGAGCCATCAAATTAGATATAGGTACGGAATTGGCCGAGTTGTGACGAGTGGGCCTACATGTACAGAGGTAAAATGGATACCCAAAGTTAAACTATTTTTGATCGATTTAGCAGGTCTTCATATTTTTGACTCGTTCTATCCATTGCACCGACAACCATCCCAATCTTATTTAAGTTTCCCCGTCGGGTCGACCATTATGCAATCACATATAAACCTAAATACCGTTGGAAAGTGTCGTAAAGACCAGACATCAATGCATTTATCACATTTCTTTCTGTCAAGATACTAACGTAAAACAACACAGTTAAAGAAACTAAGTTGGAAAATGATACCAACCACATGAACAACAGAAGCACTATGTTTCTATAGAGCAACAATGTTGCAATGTTGTGTGGAAAATGAGGAGGCCAAAAACAATGGGGGAATTGGGCATAAGTAGCAGTACTGAAATTGCTGATGCTTATCTAAAAGTTTTACCATTGTGTTCTATCAGAAGCGCTGAATAAAAATGGAGTTAAGGATTACAATCCATATAGGCAATTCAGCCAATCTCGGCAACTTCCGTCTTTTACTATGAGACTTGGGGACGGTGGACCTTAAACCATGATGTCTTTTTCTTTGGCCTATATACATAATGTCATAGTTACTTTGAGAAAACCCCTTATTGAAACCTGTATTCCGTTGTCCATCTCCACATCCATGTCCATTCATAAATGTCTATTTACAGTAGATAAAAAGCTTGTTACAAAATTGAGTCGTTGTAATTGTTAAAATGAAAGTTTTGTATCAAGTTCAAAAGAGGCAGAGAAGTAAGGTACTAATTTATATCAGAATGCTAAATTATTTATTATGATTTTAATGAAAGTTAACCTATTTGTGGATTGTTAATAAGATAGAAATTGTATTTGCCGGTAAAATTTTGAAAACGTTACGTTTCGATTGTAGATTGTCAAAGACAATAGGGGCGTTCATCGTTTAGAACTTACTATGTGTCTCTTGTAATTAGACTGTACTAGTCTATTTTATTACGAAACACATGGAATGTTCTTGAGAAATATTGTTCAGTTTTCTTTTGCAATTATGTTCAATACGTAAAGTTCGAGCGATTTTTGTAAGCAATGTCAAGGCCGTATATCAAAACCTTGTAAACTTTGTACATAGAGCCATTGAGCTTAACCTGTAGGTTGCTAAACGCGACTCAAGGACCTTTAGTGGACAATGTAGATACAGATCAGAAAGCATAGAACGTGTAAAATCTGATCTTAGATGTACACCTTCCAATAAGGCGATATTTTCCCCTGAATATCTTTGAAATAGCCAAATTTGGGCTTTTATTATTGGCTTGAAGGTTTCATTTCACTTATTAAGCAGGTTAAGGGTTAAACATTACTAAACCAACCTATCCATGTGTAGGTGCATTGACACGTTGAACGCGCATGCAAACTAAAGAGCTATCGAATTTTTTGTTATTTCTCAGAAAAATTAAGTGTTTAATCCTTCTCAGATTGATGTTTTAGAAAAATGGTTGTAAAGGCAATGGCATGTTTTAAAGCCAAATTGTGAACATTACACTTTTAAGCAGACAGGAGCCTTATTTTTCTACCACCTAAAGCATACTCCATTCAAGAGGTTGCTGTAGTTAATCGCTATTTGAGGGCAATACTGTTTTAAGTGATTGTACATTGTATAGACTTAGAATAGTATCGCACTCACACATGAAAATGTTATACCCAGTTCAAATCATACTTCAAAATTGTGTTACCGCAAAGGGTTCATTTTGCCCCAACTCGACATTGCAAACAAAAATTGTCGGAATTCACGTGCGGGATATACTAGCATATTATATCCAGATATACAACTGCGGGAGTTGTATCTTCGATATATACAATGGAAATACTGAACGCTGATTGGTCAAGTCCCTACAAGCGTGGTCTAATAACAAATATTCAATTCTTACTAATGCCAAGGCTAACTCCTGAAGAAAGAGCACGGGTGTTGGCCATGTTGGAGTACGGTCAAACAAGAGCAGGCCGCTAGACGTTTTCTCATCTCACGTTTGACCGTAACTCGACTTATCAGGCGTGTTAGAGTCACCGAAACGTTTGCCGATAGGCCACGTTCCGGTAGACCTCATATCACTAAAGCATGTCAGGATAACTACTTCCGACAACGTCACCTCCGTGACAGATTTTTGACAACGGAATCCACATCCCGTTTAGTGGTAGGTAATACAGGTCGGCTTATTAGTCAATTTACAGTCCGAAATAGGCTGAGAGAATGAGGAATTTTGTGCCGTAGGCCGTACCATGGCGTAGTTCTTTCACGTCGCCATCGTCAACTACGAGCTAATTGGGCACGTAACCACCGCGGTCGGCGTTGGCAGACCGTAGTATTTAGCGATGAGTCGCGTTTCAACTTGTGGAGCACTGACGGACGCACACGTGTGTACAGACGACGTAATGAATGTAACGCAAGGAATTGTGTTGTGCGGCACAATCGTTACGGTGGAGGCGGTGTTATGGTCTTGGAAGCCATAAACTACAGGTTTAAGTCCGAACTCGTCGTGTGCCAAGGTAATCTCACTGCCAGGCGTTATATCAATCACATTTTGCACCAGTTCCCTATGTTCTGCCAACGTCAAGGCCTGGTTTTCCAGCACGACAATGCTCGGCCCCACGTTGCTCGCGTTACTAAGGACTTTTTACAGGCCAACAACATTGACGCCCTGCCTTGGCCGGCGTGTTCACCGGACTGTAATCCCATGAACATGCTGGGATTAACTAGCACGTCGGTTACGTAGACGTCATCCGCAGCCTGCCAACGTCCGAGAATTGACAACAGCGTTTCACGATGAGTGGGCCAGGGTACCACGGTACCTGCTACGCAACTGGTTTGGGTCTATGAGGCGACGCCTGGCTGCTGTGGTTGAAAGAGAAGGTGGCCACACGCGTTATATTTTTTTTCAATAAAATTTCTCGATCCAGTAAATTGCAATCAATGTTTTGAAGCATAGTCTGGCCTTAGAAAGCAATCACAAGCAAATCAAGTAGTCATAAATGATCAATGCTTCAAATGAAATTCTTCTTTTCTAATTCTTTATTACAGTTAACAAAATATTTATCAATCAACTACAATGAGGCGTTTCTTTATCTCGTAAGCATAGCTTTTGGAAAGCACACACAGTGGATCAGTTATCTACTTTCAAGCTTTGAAATACACTGAATTTATCATTATTCTGTTTGGTGACAAAAAAATTTACAGGGAACATTAACCCAACTAGATTGTTGAACAACACATACCTGTCAATTTCTAGGAATGCTTAACTCCAGAGTTTGTGAAAATCAGAAATAATGCTCTACCAGGCTGACTACACCATCCCAATACCACCTCACCATTGTCATTTAAATATTTGTATATTTACCTAGGATGAGAATGACAGTAATGAAAGTTTTTTATTGATAAGAACAAAACTAAAACACATAAAGAAAACAGAGATCTTCCCCGATGAAAACAAGATGAAAACCATGTTGTGGGTGCTCAGTAGAATATACTGAAGGATATCACCCATACACCCTTTTTAAAATTCCAATCACCATGTGATAATCAGAAAGCAACCAATTATCTAATCCTCTACAAAATAACATTCATTACCATACTACAATATTTTAGGCTTATCCAAATCGAAACCATTTGCAGACGGAAAAATAAAAAATACTGAAAATTTGAAATTTGTTTTGTGAAGGGTAGAAAAAAATGTGGAAAAAGGAGAAAATGTTACCAGCATTTTCTCCTTTTTCAAAAATGTTTTCTAAAGGCTTCTTTCTCATGGTCGTAAAAAGTAGGGAATGGTAATGGGTTAAGAATGATTGCTACTTTCCACATGTACGAGAAATATAGTATATAGTCTATATGCCTATTTGCCAGAGAGCTCCAAGCCTCAGCTCGTTTATTATTAAATGGTACAAATACTAAAATACAAGCCTAACGGTGGCAAGATTACAAATTGAGAAATAATAACTTTCAACATCTAGCATATTCGTCATGTTACACTAAATCTTTCAAAGTTTAGTCAAGTTAACATGAGATGTTACATTTGATTCTGGATAAAATTCGTTTTCGAAAGTTAGTTAATCGTACTGAAGATGGGAGAGTGTGTTAATTGACTTATTTACCCATATTCTGTTCAAATTTTGGCGGATGTTGTACGAAAAGACACTTGCAACAAACAAAACTTTTACTCACTAATTAGGCTACCGATGACATTAAACATCCGGGTCATTCGAAGTGCCGAAAATTTGTATCATTGAAAAATACATTACTATAATCAATTATCAGAAACACTCTCTATTATGTTGTATGAGCAGTAAAGTGCGGGTGTGGGGTACATTTTGTGACGTACAGCGCGAGAAAACTTGGAAAGAGAACTGCATGACGGGATATATTTGTCTGGTTAAATCTTTGTTAATTTAACCATTCTGGTTAAGTAACCAGTTTGGTTATCTCGTTTATACAAGTGTTTAACCAGTTTGGTTAGTTAACCAAACTGGTCGAAATTTAACTCAAGGTTAGCGTTTAACCCTGGGTTAAATAATTAACCAACGTTTATACAATCGGGTGCTGATGTCTATCTCAATCATCGCTGTGAATGATGAGGTCATCGATATAGGCCCTGCAGTCGTCCAATTTAGATAGTTTCATGTTGACAAGACATCATAATGTTGTTGGTTAGTTTTTCATCCAAAACAACTAGGTACTGATAAAGTCCACCATGAGTTACAAATGCAGAGATCTCTTTAGCTCCTTCATTGAGAAGAATTTGCCAAAATCCGTCTAGAAGATCAAATTCAGTACCACATTTTGAATGAACAACATTGCCAATGCAGTCATCTACTCTTGTCCCTTGAAATAAATCGGTCTTGTCACAGTATTAACTTTTCCATAGTCAGTGCACATACGAAAAGTTCCATGTGGCCTTGGTACATGAATACAGGGAGAGCTCCACTCACTTTGACTAGGTTCAATAAAGTCATTGTCCAACAGATACTTGATTTTCTAAGATGCACTGATTTCTTAGGATTCATTCGATATGGATGTTTAATTTATCTCCAGGTTTAAAAATTTCTTTCTTTAGTATTCTTGTCATATCTTTTTTTTTTTCATTTTAAATTGAGTTTTCTCTAAATTTGATTTTGATTTTGAAACCTCACAAACTTGAAATAATCTATTTCGAAAGCCAGATACATTCTGGAGTAAATCCAAAAGAGAGTCTTCTTGTGAAAGAAATGTATGTTTTAAGGGTCCACGAACTGTGTGGCCAAAAGCAAGCTCAAAGGGCCTTTAGAAAAGCAAAAGATTCTTGTACAGATTCCCTTACTGCAAAGAGTCGAGGATGTTTACCTTCATCCCAATCCTTTTGTGTGTCACAGCAATATGATCGTAACATATTATTTAAGGTCTGTTATCTTTCAAGGGCACCTTGGCTTTAAGGAAGATATGCAGATGACCAATATTGTTTAATTTCTAACTTTGACCCTTGATAAAATTGAACAGATTGAAGAAGTCCTACAAAAGTGAAAAACTCCACTAAAGCTTTGACAATTGTTTCAGATTATAAGTTTCTTAAAGGTATTGCTTCTGGAAAACGGGTGGAGCACACAAAATAGTCAAAAGGTACTCATTGCCTCACTGAAGTTGGTACTAATTTTTGGCAATTGACTTATGCAATCAATTATAATCCTGTTAAAAGGTTCATCAAATGCAGGGATCGACTGTAGCTTAGCCTTAGGTATGACCTGATTGGATTTTCCTACCATTCGATTTAGGAATGACATCTTGATGACTGACAGCCCAGTCATCACCATTAGAGACCTCAGGAGCACGCCATTGCCTCAATAGTATTCCATTTTTTAGCTCACCTTAGCACAAAGTGCTAAAGGTGAGCTATTGTGATCGCCCAATGTCCGGCGTCCGTCGTCCGTCAACCATTTCTTTAAACATCTTCTCCTCCTAAACCACTGGGCCAATCTTCATGAAACTTGGCAGGAATGTACCTTGGGTGAAGCTCTACCGAAATTGTTCAAAGAATTTAATTCCACCCATAACTCTGGTTGCCATGGCAACAAAACGAAAAAAGAAAAAAAAAAAGAAACGAAATCTTTGAAAATCTTCTCTGAAACTAGAAGGAGTAGAGCTTTAATATTTGGTATGTAACATCTCCCAATGGACCTCTACCAATTTTATTCATATTATGCCCCTAGAGTCAAAACTGGCCCCGCCCCGGGGGATAACGCGTTTTAGCGCGTTTGAGCATAGGAACAAAGATGGAAAACTTTAAAAATCTTCTCTGATGAAACCTGAAGGGATAGAGCTTTGATATTTTGTATGTAGCATCTCCCATTAGACCTCTACCAAGTTGGTTCAAATTATGTCCCTGGGGTCAAAACTGGCCCCACCCCAGGTGTCACAAGTTTGAGCATAGGAACAAAGAAGGAAAACTTTTAAAATCTTCGCCTCTGAAACTTGAACGCGTAGAGCTTTGATATTTAGTATGTGACATCTCCTAGTAGACCTCTACCAAGTTTGTTCAAATTATGCCCCTGGTGTCAAAACTGGCCCCACCCCGGGGGTAACAAATTTGAGCATAGGAACAAAGAAGGAAAACTTTAAAATTTTTTTCCTCAGAAACTAGAAAGCATAGAGCTTTGATATTTGGTGTGTTGTATCTCCTAGTGGACCTCTACCAAGTTGATTCAAATAATGTCCCTGGGGTCAAATCTGGCCCCACCCCGGGGGTCACTAGTTTGAGCATAGGAACAAAGAAGGAAAACTTTTAATTTCTTCTTCTCTGAAACTAGATGGCATAGAGCTTTGATATTTGGTATGTGGCATCTTCTAGTGGATCTCTACCAAGTTTGTTCAAATCATGCCCGTGGGGTCAAAACTGGCCCTGTCCCGGGGGTCACAAGTTCAAACATAGGAACAATGAAAGAAAATTTTAAGATTCTTCTTCTCTATAACTAGAAGGCATAGAGCTATGATATTTGGCATGTAGCAATTCCTAGTGGATCTCTACCAAGTTTGTTCATATTGTGCCCTTGGGGTCAAAACTGGCCCTGCCTCGGGAGGTCACAGGTTCGAACCTAGCAACAAAGAAGGAAAACTTTAGAAATCTTCTCTGAAACTTGAAGGTGCAGAGCTTTGATATTTGGTATGCAGAATGTTCTAGTGGACCTGTACCAAGTTTGGTCATATGATGTCCCTGGTCTTTAAACCGGCCCTGCCCCGTAGGTCACAGGTTGGAACATAGGAACAATGAAGGAAAATTTTATTTTTTTTTCTCTTAAACGGGAAGGTGTAGAGCCTTGATACTTGGTATGTAGCATCTTTGAGTGGACCTCTACCAAGTTTGTTCCAAGGATGCTGCTTTGGTTAAAACTGACCCAGCCCCGGGGACCACAAGTTCGAACATAGGACAAAAAGGAAAATGTAAAATTCTTCTTTGAAACTGGAAGGTGTAGAGCTTTATGATATTTGATTGCCCTTTGTCCGGCGTCTGTCGCCCGTCAACAATTTCTGTAAACATCTTCTTCTCCTAACCCACTGGGCCAATCTTGATGCAACTTGGCAGGGATGTTCCTTGGGTGAAGCTTTACCAAACTTGCTCTAAGAATTGAATTTCACTCATAAGCTATAGTCTAAGGTGAGCGTTCCAAGGCCAATGGCCCTCTTGTTTTAAATGTAAAAACAGACAGGTGCCTATGAAAGATCAGTTTCACTAACAGCTTTTTGAAAATAAAGGTGTTATTTCTGGATCATTGTGTTGGTCTCCACTTGGTTTTGACATTGTCCTTGTATCATGGCCTTCATGAACTAAGAGTGAAGATGCGTAATCCGATTCTGATCAATTAAGTTTAGAATTGGTCTGACTTTCAGACGTGTTTTGTGAAATATATCTGTTAATTTCATTCTTAAATAGATGACCCACCAAAGAATCATATAAGTCATTATCAAACTGATTTTCAGTCAAACTGGCTTTCTTTGCCCTAGTGCTAGTAACTGCACATGAATGGGTAAAATAGGAATTTATTCCTCAATCGGATCGGGTGATTGATCCATGCAAGGTGTGTTAGTTACAAGTCGATTAACATTTACTTCATATCCGGCCAGATCATTGCCTAATAACAAATGGACACATTTAAAAGCTAAATATTTTCTAATACCAACAGTAACCCGACCATTTATTAAGTCTAATGACAAATAAATGTTATGAAGCTGAATATTAACTGATCCAAATTTTACACCCTGAACAAGGACACTTGTCCGAGAAGAAGTCTTCTCAGAAAAAAAACAGGACATCTACTAAAATAATAGATTGAGAAGCTCCAGTATCACGTAAAATATTAATACGTATAAACTGGGCAAAAACACTCTCTAGAGACACAAAACCATCTGTTGAGAATGGTTGATTAATCACCATAACAGTATCAGTTTTCAGATACTTTGGTCTGGACAAAGGTCTGGTCTATAAAACATGACTGAGGTGTAGACTTCAGTGAAGTAAAGCATGTAGGCTTAAAACTATCTTGTTTTTCCCAGTTTATTATTAAAACAGGACATTCAGAAATAATGTGGCCTGATTCTAAGTTGCAATAATTACAAATTGGGTTGAGAGAATAGATTTTGGCCTTTGGCTTCATAAGGAGACTTGGATTTGGGACTATTATGATTGGAATTGTCATTAAGTTGATTAAAATTTGGTTTAGGACCAGTAGAAGAATAAAAAGGTTTTCGAGAGTTTGATTTATTTATGAAATAAACCTTATGCGCCAGGGCAAAGTTGTCTGCTAAGCAAACAGCTTCTTTAAAGTTTCAACTTCTTTCTCGTCCAAGAAAGTTTTTACATCTAAAATGAATGCACCTTTTAAACTCTTCAACTAACAACTATTGTCTAAGTTTTCCATGATCTGAACCTATTTTGTATGAATGGCACCACCTATTAAATATTTTTCTTTAGGTCTAGCAAATTCAACATGGGTTTGACCATTTTCTTTCCTGCATTTTTTTTATTTTTGTCTATATACTTCAGGTACCAATTCATAAGCCTTTAGCGTCAATTCCTGAACATTATTAAAATTAGAGAGCTATTCATTACTTAGTTTAGAAAAAATATTGCGAGCCTTTCCAGTAACAACGCTTTGCAAGAGTCAAAGGTCCAGTTTTCTTCTGGCCAAGACACAAGAATAAGAGACAGAGCAGGCGAGTCAAGTACTTCTTTATCATCTATTAACTGAACTACAGAATTCTTAATTTTAGGAATTGATTTTTGTCTACATACTTCAGGTATCAATTCATAAGCCTTTAGCGTCAATTCCTGAACATTGTTATAATTAGAGAGCTGTTCATTACTTAGTTTAGACAAATATCGCGAGCCTTTCCGGTAACAACGCTTTGCAAGAGTAAGGTCCAGTTTTCCTCTGGCCAAGACACAAGAATAAGAGACAGTGCAGGCGAGTCAAGTATTTCTTCATCAACTATAAACACTATAAACTGAACAATAGAATTCTTAATTTTATGCTTTAACATAGTACCTTTAATGACAGTCAGTTTATAATGAGAAGTAAAATCTAACAAATCAGATTCTTTTTGCCAACTATAACAACTCTTGTGACGGCCCAGCAATACATTTTTCAAGATCGAAAGACATGATTGCTTTTTGCTGGTTCAGTAAAACAAATGACTAGATGATCAGTCCCAAACGAGCCAGGAATTTCTGTCAAGAGCAATCGTAACGAGAAAGAAAACCAGCAACAAGCCTTTAACAATTAACAATATTTATGAATGAATAAAGACAAAAGAGTACAATAAGAGTTAAAGGTGGCCCTTCAGATTTTTGGACAATAATTAAAAAAAAAATCCCCCCCCCCAAAAAAAATCTTTATACTCCCAAAGTCTTATAATTTTCATTCATAAAATCCCAGTAGTCGAAAACCATCCAACAACAAGAGAAATTAGAGATTTACTACAGCTCAGGTCAACGCCGACGGGAAACACTGTCTATCTTTACATGAGCAACTTGCTCATTTACATACTGGAAATACACAGACAAAGCTTTAAACATAGCGTCCGAAGAAGACATTATGGAAAATAATTACATATTGGTTATTTTAAGGACCTGAAGCGTCATTTGTCACGTGCCAGTCACTTAACATTCCCACAATGCTTGTTTTGATTTTTGGCGCGAAATCTAAAAATAGCTTAAGGGGCTACGTAGCCTTTTAAAGGAATACCACCACCAAATTTTTTCTATAATATTATGATTCTTAAGTATTGGTGATTTGTATTGTTTCTTTATATAAATTTCAGTGACATATACATTTTTTTAATTTGGTGTGATGTGAAAAACCTAAATACCTACCTTTAAGAGTTGATGAAATTTTGACAACTTTTAATCTTAGAACAAGAAATAGAGTAGGACCCTCAAAATTAAGAATTATTTTTAGACAAAAATATGAAATTTCTGGTTCCTAAAATATAAATTAGTTTGAACTTGCAGATAGATATGAGTAATCTATTTAATAGAAAGATAATTCAACAATATGGGTGTATATTCCACAATAAACCCAACACATTTTGCGATTCTGTATACCGGTATTTTAGTCTGTTGAAGTCTAAGTTCAAGTCCAAAATCACCAAGTAAATCACTTCTATTTATATCAGCTTGGAAAATTCTAGATTAGTCTTTTCTGGAAAGATAACATCATGGAATGGTAAAGAACTTTTGTTTTTCTACAAATAACCACAATGGAAAATCCAACAAATGTTCTTCATGTTCCTAGAACGTTCTTAAAACAGGTCTCTGTATATCCTATCTACAAAACAAGATCTTAGCTGAAGTGGGAGAGTGATCTTTGGCTAGAGTGATGGATTGTTCGAAACATAGTCCAAGTTAATAGCTTTTGAAGCATCTACGTTTTCTTTTTCTACAAAGTGTACAAAGCCAGATACATGATATCAACTTTCTTCTTTTGATATAGAACTTTATCCTCAAATGGTCGTTTTCCTTTTGGATAAAAAAGCAGTTCAGTATTAGTTGTGTGGTAAGGTGGCAGGGGACTTGGAAACTTGTTTTCAGCTGTGGTGAATCATACTGCCACCCCGCTTTGGGCTCGGAGCAAAGGCGAGGTAGCAACGTGATTCACCACAGTCGTGAACAAGTTTCCAAGTTCCTTACAACTTGATCGTACAAAGAAATTTATAATACTGAAAAGTTTTACCATTCCAACGTTTCTTATGTGAATTTTACCTGCTTTTGGGTAAAATTTGAGTACGCTGACGAAGTAGAATTTTCCTTCTGAGTGCCCCAATTCAATGAAAACTGAGATCACTGGGAGCTGACGTCACTAAAACCTTACTAAAATGTGCAGCTAGGCACGTATTGTTCATGTTAAACTTCATCGACGCCTCCTATCTTGAATGTTGTGTTGATAGTGTAGTCATGTATACAGGGCATCCGAAAGGGGAATTGCCAGTATACGTATTTATATATGTTCAGGGCATATTATCCGATCAGATTACGAGAAATTTCTTTGCAGTATAATAATAATCATTTACTTGCTTTTAACATTTATGTGAAACACCGGAAAACGTCTCACAGATCTGTAATACCTGGAAACAGAAAGAGTTAGAGCTGTGCTATGGCCATGGGAGCTGAATGCATCATCGTAATGAATTATAGGATTCAAGTCGTACCATAATTACTCTTCGTTAAAAATCTATTTCGTCTACCAAAAACACCTCAATAATAAAGTAGAGTAGACCGGTTCTCTGAAATGAAGAAAATCAAACAATAGCAAATGGTATTGATCAATGTAAGATTATGTGGACTATTCAGGCTGACATAGGTAGATGCTCTTTAAGCATGCCTTAAACCCCTTTTGTCACAGAACATGGTTCAAATTCATTTACAACAAATTATTATAAAAGTCAAGGTGTCTTCCTTTTCAAACTAGACACTAGGTAATGCCAGTCTAGACATTTAACCCGAAGTACTCACCGACCTTTTGGAGTGTAGATAAAGATCAGGCTGCACAAAACGTGCAGTGTGATCTTTGATTTACACCGTCCTATAAGGATATACTTTTCTACAAAAACTGAGTTTGTAGTGGCAATATTTGGCTTTTTACTATCGCTATGAAAGCATAATCAAACTTACTAAGTAGTTTCAAAAACAGGGGGAGGGGGAGGGGGGGGGGCTTTTGTCTTGTGAAAGTCTATGCCATCGGAAAAGAGAACCTCTCCTGCAGAGTTGATTGATTGATTGACTGTTTATGTAGATAGCATATACAGTGACCTATTTTCGGAATATGAGGAAGCTATTGTTAATTTAGGTTTTAGGAAACAGGAATTTCATATTTTTATAGTCTAAACATAATTCTTAATCTTCAGGGACTTATTCTATTTCTTGTTCTAAGATTAAAATTGTCAAAATTTCTTTCAAGCCTGACTGTTATCGACTATTTTGCCTTTATTCAATAATAAACGTAGTTAATTTTTGAAGGCTCGTTACTGGTTTTTCTTTCTCCTTACGTTTGGCTTATTTTATTTGTAATTACACTTTCTACTTTCAAACAAAAGGAAATTTTACTTCTTAAAACTTTCTTTTCCTTAACATGGGCATGTATTTTGTCAAGTCACTGAATATATAGTGACTTGTTTGCAGAATATTCTAAAAACATGAGGAACATTTTCTGGTTATTCCATTGTGGTTATTTTTAGAAACAGGGTTGTTAGTAAACAAGTTGTTGACCAATTCACGATATCATCTTTCTAAAATAGACATATCTAGAATTTTCAGTGCTGATATACGTAAATGGGAGTTACTTACTTAATAACTTTAGACTTGAACGTAGACTTGTGGCTTGGAGGATACAGAATTAGTGAAAAGGGCTGGATTTAAACTGTAATATAGATCTGTAAGCTGGAATTACTGTACTTGAACACTGGTTGCTCATACCTATTTGCAAAATACACTATTGTTAATTTAGATATTATGAACCAGGATTTTCATACATTTTGTAGTCTGTACATAATTTTTAATTTTGAGGGAATTATTCTATTTCTTGTTCTAAGATTAAAATTATCAAAATTTCTTTTACACTTTTAAAACTGTTATCGACTATTTTGCCTGTATTCATTATTCTAACATGACACGCGACTTTGCCTCTATAAACACAGTGCAAGGAAAACGTGGTAAACTCTGCGACAATCCATGTAGAGTGACGTCATTCAATGAGTGAATTATTCAATGGAACATAATCTTCATCCGCGTTTTTACTCTAAGTTTGAACTTGTTTTCATTTCACTAAGAATTTGCCATGTTAGAATCGAAATAATCTTCTCTCTATCGTGGTATATCGTTCAATAAACCACGTTGTGAGTTATGCGGCGCAATGAATAACCCACTCGGGCTATCGCCCTCGTGGATTATTTATTGTGCCTCATAACTCACAACTGTGGTTTATTGAACGATATACCACGATAGAAAGAAGATAATATTTCTTAAATAAACATTGTTAATTCTTGAAGGCTTGTTGCTGGTTTTCTTTTTTGTTATGCTTGGCTCGTAACAATTGATTGAATGGTGTTTACGCCGGTTTCAAAAATATTCCTGTCATATCACGACGACAGCTCACATATTCATGTATACATAAAGTGTCTTGTTCAAAGGCGCTCCCACGAAACACCAGTGGATCCCAAGTGGCTCGAACCGGAGGTTTCAGGGTACGATTCCCCCACTTTACCACTGAGCCACGCAGGACCTCTCTCCTGCTGGATCAAGATGAAGTAGATGATTCGAAGAAACATTAGTATATTGCTTTTAGTCAATTTTCTTAATGTCCTAAAACCATCCTATCTCATGATCCAGTTGACTTATACACAAAATGGATTTTACGAGTACATGATTATGTGAAGAATTGCTTTTATTCCGGAGATGTATCAAGCCCCCATACTACTGACCAGTGTTCATCTAAAACAAGCCTGGCAAATAGATGCACGGATCAGCTTAGCCGTAGAATTGCTGGACAATGGATGAGACCATCAAAAGTTCGAATCCGCGCTTTGACAAATACTTTTTGTGCATTTTCTCCATTAAAAAAAAAAATCCAGTTAAATCTCGAAATACTTTTTGGCCACAGCTTTGTGCAGCTTGAACCTCTTCTCACGCAATTCTTACTTATATCAGCCCCCAGAAAAATGCTTGTGAAAACACTGTTGGAAAAGGAGAAAATGCCGGTAACCAGCATTTTCTTTTTGTCCCACAATGTTTTTAACTCTAAGTCAATTTCCACACTCTGAACAAGATTTAATTTGTGGTCTGTAAATCGTCCATTTGTTGTGTGGTATTGCCTACTTCATTTGACCTGATCCTTACCTTTATGATGAATATATAAGGAGGAAATGTAATTATTCGTCGTATGAGATAACGAATTAGACGAAAATTGCTTTCCCTGTTGGAATGAGTTCCGATAGGTGGCGCTGTAAGTTATGCAGGTGTAGTCCGTGCTATTAGCTGATGTCCATTCAGCCTTGGGACAGACAAGAGACCAGACGTGTTTTTCTGTACCTCGCTTGAAATGGAAACTGCCACGTGTGATGAAAATTCGTATGCTACTGACAATTCAGTTTCGGCAAACATTCGAATTAATAATAGTTTGGACGCTATTTTGCTGGAGTTACGAGGACAGAAGTCGGACTTAAACGCTTTGAAAGACGAAGTTCGGGGTCATTCGGTGACTGTGAACGAAGTGAAAAAATTGAAAACCGAAAAGGACATTCCTTGGAAATTTGAAGGTAACCGTCTGCAGTTCGTTTTCAATTCTGATTTGGCGAAACAAAGTGTTAGGGCTCTTGAGAATGGAAAAACAGATTACACCAAAGAGCTTTTATCTGACATTTGTGATACACTGCATGTACGTAATAAGCATATTCGTATTGCAGATTCCTCAGATGGTGGCTGGGAAACTGTCCGTCAATACCAAAGTCACCCACTGGCTAGCGACAGCAATGACGAGTCACGTATTAACAAAGCAGATTCCCGCGCTTTGCGGAAGAAGAAGCAACATAAGACAAAGCCTAAGGGTAAAGCACCTGCTGTTACTTATGGTTAAACAGATAGTGCTGCACTTAGCAAGGGACCACTTGATTTTCGAGGCCAGAACCCAGACGTTCATTCCTTTCGTTCCTACAACCCAGCGTCTTCCAGACCGAAGTTTCAGCCAGGACCCTGTTTTGCCTGCAGCGAATTCAATCACTTCAGACGTAACTGTCCCCACATCAAAGGGTTTCAGCCATTTCAGCAACCAGAAGAGCCCATTCAAAAGTGAGGCTTTCAGTAAACCAGATAAGAACATTGAAGATAAGTATGATTCTGCTCACGATTTCGAATTCGACAGTGACCGTTTTACGGACGATTTCACTGTGTATGAACAAGGGCAAAAGGAAATTATTGTTAAAGATCGCTTAAAAAACATATTGATTTCTGGAAAAGGATAGGTACCAATCAGTTCATTTTGGATACTATTGAAAACGGGTATAAGATTCCCTTTTATTCGACACCTTCAAAATGTTGTCTTCATAACAATAGATCCGCTTTGGATGAGTCTATTTTTGTGAGACAGTCTATGAGCGATTTATCAGAAAAGGGTCTGGACGAAAAATGTTATAATGTCCCTACTGTTGTGAATCCCTTGTCTGTGTCTGTTCAAAATAATGGCAAAAAGCGTTTGATTTTGGACCTCCGTATGGTAAATCAACATATTTGGAAACAATCTGTGAGGTATGAAGATTTGAGACTCGCTCTCATGTATTTAGAGCGGGACAGTTGGATGATTAAATTTGATATTCATTCTGCATATCATTTCCTGGACATATATTACCCTCATACCGATTTCCTAGGGTTTAGTTTTACGGATTCAGGTGGAAATATTGTTTTCTATAAATTCTTGGATTTACCTTTTGGGCTAGGGGTTGCGCCTTACTTATATACAAAGTTCACGCGTCCCTTAATAGCGAAATGGAGGGGAGAAGGAAAAAAGGTCATTATGTTTTTTGGTGATGGTTTTGGCAATTCGGATACCTATAGTAGTACCAAGGTATTATCCAATGAGATAAAAAGTGGCTTACTTGATTCTGGTCTTATCCAGAAAGCTGATAAATCTCTTTGGGAGCCAGTTCAGGTTTTAGAGTGGCTAGGGGTTGTCTTAAATAGTAAAGAGTTCATTGTTCACATTCCTGAGCGTAGAGTGCAAAAGGCACTGTCAACTCTACAATACCTTGTAAGTACACGTAGGGGGATGTCAGAAGATTCGGACCCAAGAAGATTCGGCCCAGGGCCTTCCAGCGATTTTCGAGAAGATTCGGCCCCGAGGGTGAGAAGATTAGGCCCAAGTTGTATTATATTGTTTGTACCAGTAAAATTACCTAATTGAACTAATTATTCTTAAACGTTAGAGTAATCTTAATCGTCCACGATATTGTTTTGCAGAACGTAACGATTATTACCGTGTTCTGCTAACGCCATTATTAGTTGATTTTAGTGGTGTACTTCTCATCCCTTTTTTGGAGAAGATTCGGCACAATCGATGAGAAATAGAGAGAACTGGGACCAGTTTTCATATTTTGTTTTTGTATTATTGGCTGAATGTTTTGTTTGCTTTAACAATCTAGGAGCGTCATTTTCTCTTTGTTCTGGAACAATCTTACTGAGACACTGAAAAAATCGGTTTGAACTTTATTTGCACTTTATTTTGCCTTGGAAAAAGTACTCTTGTTGTATAATTCCTGTAAATGAGTAATACATGCATTGATTTTACCTAGCTATTACTTCTTCAAACGAAACATGTAGCCAGGAGAAAGATGTGATCGAACTTGTCAATTTCAGAACATTTTTGGTCGACAATTTAATATGGCTCAAGAGTTAACTATATTTAAGAAAACATGTAGGCCACCAGCAAATTCTCTCCACTCATGATGTTATGCACATTAAGATATCGGACATTAATTATTTTTCCTCATTATGGAGAGAATTAAGTGCAGTATTTAGAGTCATGAAATCACTTGTCCATATTCCGAAAGGACAGAGAGTAAAATGGTTTTCAGATAACCAGGCTGTGTGTAGTAGTATTATAAATAAGGGCACTATGAAGGTAGAATTGCAAGATTTAGCCATTTCGATATTTAATTGTGCGTCTGTTAATTCCATTCACCTGGAAACAGAGTGGTTACCAAGAACAGAAAATTCCAGGGCTGATCTTTTGTCAAAGGTCCGAGAAGTGGATGATTGGTCAATTGGTGATCCTTTACTTGATATGATTCAGACTAGATGGGGTTTGCTAGAAGTTGAATTTTTTGCATCAGAGCATAATGCAAAATTGCCCGTATTTTTTCACGTTTTTTTTGTGTGAAGGGACGTCGGGGGTTGATGCATTTACAGTTGACTGGTCCGGCTGGTACGGTCTTTTTGTTCCCCCCATCCATCTCGTTGCACGAGTGCTTAAGAAAATGCAGTAGTGAAGGGCAAAGGGTGTATTGGTTGTACCAGAATGGAGATCGGCCAGTTTTTGGCCATTGTTGTGTGATGATAAGGGTCAGTTCAGGCAGTTCGTTCAGGATATGATCTATTTGCCCATTACTAAAGAGTAGAAATGGAATTGGAATGTTCGGGAACGAAGATTTGAAATTTAATATGCTTGCTTTGTATATAAATTACATGTTGCGTTAGCTTGTATGGGGTTAGCTTAAACAAACATGTTGGGCGTATGCCTTATAGTACGAGCAGTTGTATGACTATATTAGACTGAACTTTATTAGCCTGCATGGGCGGAACACGGCGTATGCCTATAACAAGTTGGTATCAGCTTGTTGGTGTCATGTGTGGGTATCTGCACATGTGTTAAAATGGGAAAGTCTGTATAGGCTTATAAATGAATGTGTTTAATTGGCTGCTCGAATTACAGCAGCATTTATTTCATGTACGAGGGTTGTTCTGGAAGTTCGTAGAATTTTTTTATAGGACAAGTTATAATCGCAGTATACTACTCAAAATTTGTTAGGGATCACCCTGAAAGATTCACTCGTATATAGGATGGCTTCTCTTAGGAGTAAAGGGGACGGAAGGTAAGGTGTTTTAACAGTAATAGGTTGTTTTTATACGTTTGTTTTTAGCTCCACTGGCCGAAGGCCAGCGGGCTTATGTCATGGCCCGGTGTCCGTCGTGCGTCCGTCCGTCCGTCCGTCTGTGCGTGCGTGCGTGCGTCCGTGCGTGCGTTAACTCTTATTTCAAACATCTTCTTCTCTGAAACTACCCATCCAATTTTGATGAAGCTTCACAGAAATGAACCTGACATGGTCCTCTTCAGAATTCCTTGAAAGAATTTTATTCCTTCAAAAACTCTGGTTGCCATGGCAACAAAACTGAAAAATATTGAAAATTTTTAAAAATCTTCTTCTCTGAAACCATAAGGCCTAGGGCTACCAAATTTGGCATGTAGCTTTATCTAGTGGACCTCTACCAAATTCCTTCAAATATTAGCCCTGGGGTCAAAATCGGTCCCATCCCGGGGGTCACAAGTTTTATATGGGCTTATATAGGGAAAACTTTAAAATCCTTCTGGTACCTAGCCATAGGGCCTAGGGCTACCAAATTTGGCATGTAGCTTTATCTAATAGACCTCTACCCAGAGTGCCCAAATGATAGCCCGGAGGTCAAATTTGGCCCGGCCCCGGGCGTCACGAGTTTTGTTTTGGCTTATATAGTGAAAACTTTAAAAATCTTTTCATACCAAGCCATAAGGCCGAGGGCTACACAATTTTGCATCTAGCTTTATCAAGTGGTTGTCTACAAAAGGTGCCCAAATTGTAGCCCTGGTGTCAAATTTGGCCCTGTCCTGGGGGGTCACAAGTTTTACATGGGCTCATATAAGGCATTTTTTAAAAATCTACTTGTACCTAGCTATAAGGCCTAGGGCTACCAAATTTTGCATGTAGCTTTATCTAGTGGGCCTCTACCAGGAGGGCCCAAATTATAGCCTTAGGGTCAAGTTTGTCCCCACACCAGGGGTCACAAGTTTTACATGGGCTTTTGTGATGAAGACTTTCTAAGTCATCTTGTTACTAACCATAATAAAGACCAGGACCACTATTTAAGTTAGCCCTGTCTCATGGATTTTATGTTTTACAGGGCCTTTTATTGAGAAAACTTTGAAAATCTTCTTGTTTATAACCACACATTCTAGACCTGTATTATTTGGTATGGGGCTTTATCTTGTAGACCTCCACCAGGATTCAAGTAATTATAGCTTTGTGGTCAAAACTGGATTTGCCCAGGGGTCACAACTTTTTTGTTGGTTTTTATGGAAAAAAGATTGTATACCCTCAAGTTTGAAACCAGTTGGCCAAATAATGTAATGTTGGCTTGTAGTGTTTTTACGAATTAGCCAGTGGAGCGATACAGGGCCATCATGGCCTTCTTGTGTCAGAGTTACGATGCAGAGATATCAAAGTTGCCGGACGTTTTGGTTGATAGGGTCTCCTTGCTGACAGAATGACTTGAGGGATCAAGGGCAGAAAGCACGTGCATTTCCTACAAACGAGGCTTCAGACGTTGGGCTGCTTGGGCTCTCGGTAATGGTATTGCCAGTGAGGACATCTTGCCGGCTAAAGCGTTCCATGTGGATTTGTATTTATTTTCTTTAGTTCAATCGTCCTGTAGTCCTAGTCCAGTAATTAATGCTTATGACCGCATCAAATGGTTTCATGAGTTATTTGATTTCTCATCAGTGACTGATTCAAAATTGGTGAAAATGTTTTAGAAGCAGTAAAACGGAAATTGTCGAAACCGGTTACTAAAAAGCAGCCTATTAATATAGAGTTGTGGAATAAAATATATTCGAGCTTATACATAGACGGTAATATAAAGAATCAACGCACTATTTGTGCATGTTTATTAGCATATGCAGGATTTCTGAGAAGCTCAGAATTAGTTAAGTTAAAAAGAAGCGATGTGCTTATAAATACTGAATATATGAGTGTATTTATCGAGTCAAGTAAGACTGACAAGTATCGAGATGGTGCTTGGATTTTGATTTCTCGTACAGGAACTACATTATGTCCAGTTGTTAACTTAGAACGTTATTTCTTGTGGGCTAATATTGAAAGTGATTCGGATGCGTATATATTTTCACATTTGACAGCAACCAAGTCCAGTTACAATATACGTAGTGATGGTAAACACTTAGCATATAGTAACCTTAGAAAACTCTTCTTAGATGCTTTTAAACCTTTCGTTAAAGATATAAACCAGTACTGTTTGCATTCATTGAGGGCAGGAGGAGCTAAGGCTGCTGCTAATATGGGTATACCAGATAGAATGTTTAAACGCCATGGTAGATGGTTAAGTGAATCAGCAAAAGATGGCTATATAAAAGATTCCATTGGACAAATGTTAAAAATGTCTAAATCACTAGGTCTGTAAGCCAGAAGTTATTTCAATTCAGCCCGTTCTTTTAGTTCATCGTTCGGTTGGTCTCCCAACGGCGTGCACCAAATATATGTGTTTGTTGTTATCGGGACATGTTGGGACAGGGAAATGTAATTATTCGTCGTTTGAGATAACGAATTAGACGAAAATTGCTTTCCCTGTTGGAATAGGTTCCGATAGGTGGCGCTGTAAGTTATTGTGACGATCCTGATCACTTCATATGAGGGATCAGTATGGTAGAGTGTGGGGGTTCCAATAATCAGCACAGACTTAATATATTTCCAGTTCTTTCTTTTATTCTCGTACATGTATACAGTAATTATTCTATATAAATCTTATTGTTTATTATTTTTACTCAATTTTCGTAAGGAGGTTAAATAATCCTTACCCAAGGAGAGACCTGATAGTTCTGACTCTTCCAGGGAAAAATCGGCCTTTATATACTCTTGTGAGTCCTCCTGGCAGAATGCACGTGCTTGCAGAAAAACGGCAGGAAAATGCGGAACTCTGCAGAATAGCAGCGCTATCTGGCAGAATTCCGCCGTCAACTGACAGTGGAGAAACTCGACTCTTAAAAACTAGATTTTTGTATGGAAAAAGGCATAATTAAACCTCAAACAATATATTATCTACAATTACCTAAATGATGATACTTTAACAATGTCGTGTTCGATAAATACAAGTGATTTGAAAAGTTGAACTACCGCAGAATTCTGCAACTGACAGCTCGGAATAAACATAAACAAGCGCGCACGTGACTCAGAAATTGATGACGTAGTCACGATGTGTGCACATTTCTGCCATTCCGCCAATGTGCATCACGGCTGACGTCTGCAATAATCCGACGTGGAAATTAAGGATTTACAATGTAAACAAGTGGATTCGAAAATAATCGGACAATCACACAAGGTAATCTGATCTTTTCAAAAACGTTGTGGGAATGTAAAGTGAATCGACTGACAATCCAAATTGAGACTGTAATCGGCGACAGATTTCCACTGTTTACAAGACAAACCCCACCTGTATTATTTATCAAGCGGTAAAATCAAATCTAACTATAAGAAAGTGAAAGATACTGACAAGACAGCGTACGCAATGAGAAATTGTTACAACAAATAACATTTCTATAACCCAGGGGGGTCACATTACCTCCCCCTACAAAAAAAAAATTGTGTCCCCACAAATAAACAACATTTATTATGAAAAAAAAAAAAAAAAAAGAACATTTGGAGACAGTTGTGAAGTTTATATCTATCAACTTAATTTGATACCTATCAAGGCATAACCACTCAGATTCCAGACCATAGCTGTCTTTGTCAGTGCTTGCTACCTTGTTAGATAAGTAAGTACGGAACTCTGATGCAACAGAACTCCTAGACTCAAGAAAAAGCTTTCGAATGCACTGAATTACATCCGAACTCTTGAACTTGATAGATATGACATAACTAGTTTTATATACACAAATACAAGTTAAATTGTTACTTGACAAACATGACTATATGATATATCTATAATGATAATGATGAACTATTTCATACAATTTTCAACTAGAGTTGACTTCAAATATCAATAAGTGATGGATAAATATTTAACACAAATACTTGTCATAAACATACACCAGTAAACCATTGTCATTCTAACTATACTAACATCTGGTAATCAATGTATCTATCGTAAATAATAACAAGAATCGTTGAAAGACATATCGTCGTAAAGATCTAAGATTGTATTAAACAATCATTCCAGTATACCACTTAAACTTCCACGAAATGTTCTAATTCCAATTGATTACTGAATAGTTCTATAAACTCAAGGCACTTCTCTCATTTAACTAATACCTTTACAGTTAGTAATTTCTTTAAATAACTTATTCTCATAGGACCATGTATTCCCCATGAAAATTATTTATTCAAAGTATCAAAACTTCAAAAACCAATACTGGTTCTCAAAAAAATATGTCCACCTTTATAAAGTGACGACTTCAACCTCAATGTTGTACCTGTTAAATCAGTACATTTTCATACATAACTTGTATTATGAATTACAACTTTTGTAATAAAGCATTATAAATGCTTACATATATTATACAACATGAATGATTCTTATCAGACATAAACATTACGGTTTCTAGTTATACATAAAACTTATATTTAACTAGCTCAATATATATCCCATATACATATATATCTCGAATGTTCAGATAATAAGCATAGTGCTTAATAGCCTAACTTCATAATACACAATCACACACGACCATGAAAATATTCACATCCAATAATCACATCCAAAGATCAAATGAACAAAACCAGTTCATTTTAATAGGTGAACTATTGTTATTTACTCCCTTTAATGAATAGGGATAGAAGCCAACTATATTTTGCTAGTGCGCTCAAACTAGAAAGAGCTGATACTAGTTTTCAAATAATTGCAATAAATGCAAATACTTGTATCACAATGAAGATAAAACAAGATACTATAACATATACAGTAGTAAGAACAGGCAACAAACTGTTCATATTGTACATAGAGCAATGATTTCTGTTACATATGTTACATATGCGTACTATAAACATGTCAGTATACTGACAGGGTAATTCATTGTGCTTTGCAGCAACAGTAGAATATCAAATATCAATGTTTCCTAGTTTTA
This sequence comes from Tridacna crocea, assembly GCA_943736015.1. Classification (NCBI taxonomy): domain Eukaryota; kingdom Metazoa; phylum Mollusca; class Bivalvia; order Cardiida; family Cardiidae; genus Tridacna; species Tridacna crocea. Next base: position 31,142,601 of record OX031070.1, read on the forward strand.
TACATTTACCAAAAGTTGTAAACCATGCATTAGGAAATAACTTATCATAAGTGTAGCTATTACACATAAGTAAAGAAATGTGTAATACTTCTCCAGCAACAGAAGGATACTGCAATATCTTAATTATTCTACAACTATGTTTAGTAATATTCTTATTATTTAACTTTTTAAGCTCTAAATCTGATGTGTATGTTCTGCCTGCCATGAGAGTGTCTGTGATATGGTTGTGTGCGTATGTACCTGTTGTGATATTGTTGGTAGTGGTTCCTGTGTGTAAATGCATGTGCTGTGTGCCTGTGTGTTTGTGTTTGTATGGGTGCCTCTGTCTGTGTTTCCTTACTTGTAGTGGTAATATCTTTCTTATCTATTTTTTTATTTAGAGTTTCAAGTTCACTGACCATTTGTGCCATTGCAGCTCCCAATGTTTGTATTTCTTTTCTTAAAAAGGCCACTTCCTGAGACGAACTGCTGTTACTGGTATTGGCACTAGAGGAGGAACTTGAGCTAGAGCTATCAGACATAGAGTCAGATAATGTGTCATTTACCTTTACCGGACTTTTTCTAGGGGCTGGAATGATACGTTTCACAGAGAACGGTGATAGTTGATTGTCACCCAACATATCATCCAAAATATTCACCGTTCTCAGTGAACTTGCATCATCCTCTTCATCAAGCTCCTTCAAAGCATCATTTGTAACATCTAAATTACATTGAGAAACAATATAATTTTTTATATAACTAGGTGGCTTCTGCCTGCTTAAAAAGATCCTGTCGCTGTCATCTTTAGATAAACGGACAATGTCGTTCTCAGTTGGAACGTAATGTTGAAGATTCTGTAATATACTAGAACTCTCATTGACGGTTTCTCCATTGGCCAACATGGCGTTTACGGTTGCAGCATGTGATGGAAAATGTTTCGGAAGGACGTGATTCTACAAATCTCTCCGAGAAGCAGTAACAAACTTGCAAATGGAACAATAAAATGGCACTGCATCTAAAGCCACGTGCTTCCTGTAGAAATGAATCAAGATCTTTCCATTCGTATTTTTCAACCTGACATCTCTGGCATTGGTAGACTCTACCTCTGCTGTTAGCTTTGGTTTCCATTTTTCTGATTGGTCTTGTGTTAGGGAAAGATTGTTCCATTCTGGAAATAACAAAGGGTTTACCTTTATCATATTTTGAATTTACATTCTAATATCTCAATGTATGGTTATAATTTATCATTCTTGTATATGCGAAGTTTTTATCATTAATTTTGATTGATATGTTATATACTGCTATATTAGTATGACTGCAGGTCAGTGTACTCATAAAACCTTGATTACTTTGTTCACTACTGTTTTTATAAATCTTTTGCTTAATTTTAACTGTTTTATTCTTCATAAGTTCCTTTTGGAATTCAACTATTCTCTAGTTTCTGGAACTTTTGCCCATTTTGGCACTAAATTGCCTTTATAAGGTTTTAGCTTGTCGTAATGTACAACTTTTACATCACTTTTTGATTTCGACATTTGGATTACATAGTTATGTTCACTATTTTTTTCTGTATTATAAAAGGACCAGTATATGGTGTTTGCAATTTCGGACACATTGCTTCTTTTCTCTTAATGTTTAAATACCACACAACATCTCCTATGTTATAGTTTGCACTGTTTGTTAAGTACTTTCGACATAATTCATGTGCTTTGTGCATTTCATATTTTAAGCTAATTACATACTGTCCGTATGAAGAAATGTTTTCTGCATTATTTCCATGACTTGCAAAAGCTATCTCTGCAGGTAACCTAACTTCTCTACCTAGCATGATCAAATTTGGCGTTAATTTTGTAGTTTCGTGCGGTGTTGCCTTATATGCCGCTGCTAAGCATCCCAAGTTTCAATCCCAATCGGTTTGAACATCTGCTACATATGCTCTAATCATCCTTATTAAAGTTTTATTGAATCTTTCAGTTTTAACATTACATTTCGGGTTTCTCGGTGATGTTCTAGTCTTTTTAATTTCTAATAGATGACATAGGTCTGTGAAAATGTTACTTTCATAATTTGACCCCTAGTCACTATGTATACTGAGTGGACAACCGTTTCTTGAAATCACTTCATTCAGTATAACTCTAGCGGTTGTTCAGCACTCCGATCTGGGATAGTAATAATTTCTACCCACTGTGAGAAATGATCTGTCACAGTTGATATATATCTGTTTTTCCTAGGCGTTTGAGGTAACGGACCTAGTAAATCGGTTGAAAGCGGTTCAAGTATGGACCCTACTGGCATTTTGCCAGAGTGAATTTTAGGATTTTATGAAGGTGTCTTATTTGCACCACAATTTTCACACCGTTCTATGCATAAGTTTATGTCTTCCTTTACTCCAAACCAATAATACCTTTGGAGAAGTTTTTCTTTGGTGTTTCCTCCCTAAATGACCCGACAAAAGACTATTATGCATTTGATACAAAACATCCCTCTGCAGGGCTTTAGGTACAATAAGTTGCAGAAAGATCCAGAATTATCTTTTATAATAAATTTTCTTAACAGCAAACCATCTTTTAATAACCAATGCACCCCAGCATTGAACATAATGCCTACTAGCGAGACTTGTTACTTTTAATAAATCACCGGTAGGCCTAACTCCTACCCGAAACCATCTTATAACTTGTCCTAAATCTTTATCCTCCCTTTGCATTTCCTGCAAATCACTTGAACTAAATTCACCTGCCCACGGGACATAAAATTCACAAGAACTAGTGTTTGACCTAGTCTGTTCCTCACGACAGAACTTCATCAAATCTACCTTAATTTCACCATATATTAATGGTTTAATCTTAAATACTCTATATATGGAAATAACCCATATATTTACTTTCTTGTTTATACTTTTTACACAATATTTCAATAATTCATATATGAACAAAAACAATATTGCCATTTCCTTGTTCATATTTTTCACCCAATGCTTTACTATTACATACTTGAAAAACAAATATTCTATCATTTCCTTGTATCTACTTTTCAAACAGTGTTTTAAGGTGTTCGAGGCCTAACTCTCTGCGAAATCATCGTCTAATATCGTGTAATATCGACGTACTCGGACGAGCTGTCGGTTAATCTCGGTCTCTACCGTAGTTTTCGTATTTTTTCTGGATGAACTCTGCATACCGGTGATTTTTTTCAGACAATATTCTAGAAATTTTTAGAAAACGAAATTTATTTTTTTACCAAAAAACTGATTTGATTTTAGTTGTTTCTAAGTCACGTGACGTGGGTTTTCCCCACTTGACGTATTTATGTTTGGTTCCAAAATGGCAGACCTTATCGACAAAATTAGGGACTACCGTTGTCGTTGCCGAAAAACTAAATCATAGCGAGCCAAAAGGTCAGTTATTATAGATCATAACTATGCATCGGGATTTATCTGCAAAAGAATGAGTTGCACGAGGGAGATTTGTCCGGTGGAGGGCAAATTATATGAAAAAGAACATCGCCCGGAAGGTCGACGGATGGTGGAATTTTCAGTTTTGTTAGAAGCGCTTCAAAACTGTGAAAATTGCCGACTTGGACCTGTTCCACTTACCTTGTATACTACCAAAGGTGAAACGAAGGAAGAACTTGGTGGCTATTTGAAAGTTCAGTGCCAAAATCCAGATTTTTGCCATGTAAACACAGCACCTTATGGAAAAACATACCGTGCTAGGAAGACTGGGGCACAAAGCTTGGTACAGGTAAGAAAAATACAAGTGTGACTGTGACTCTACTCAAATCCCTACTTTTGATGCCCCTGTGAAAGAAGCCTCTTGAAAATACTGTGGGAAAAGGAGAAAATGCTGGTAACTCCTGTTTCCAGTGTTTTCTACCCTTCCCAGAACAAATTTCAATTTCTCAGTCACCTTTATTTTGTTGTCTGCAAATGCTTTCAATTTGAACAAGTGTAAAATTTTGTTGTGTGGTAAAAAGTTAATTGGACAGTGCCCCCCGTAATATCCTCCATATACCGGTATGTTTTCCACAAAAAAAAAAAACACAATCCAAGGACAGAAATCTGTACAAGCCTACTTAGTCTAGTGACTCTGTAATGCTATATCTTTTTTTTTTCCTAAGTATTTTCTGTGTATAGAACAAAAGTGTAATAATTATGAAGATGTTTATAAAACAATTGCTAGATGACAAAATTTTAGACTTGTCCAAAATGTAAGAAAATGTAGACAAATATAAAGAAGAAAATTATTAAAAATGAAAACAAAAAGTTCTCTGTAGCATAGAAAAAATTGTAGAAAAAGAGGAACTACATGTATCTTGATACTACTAGCATTTCTTATTTTCCCCATATATTTTAATTGATAATATCTCAAGCTCATGTAAACCAATGATTGAAGGCTTCTATCAGTGAGAAAATGTATCATGTTTGTAAAATGAAATGAAATGAATTCTTTTCAGCACTTTTACAAGTTTTTCTGATTTTTTTTCTCCTTTATGCAGAGCAATAGAAGAGTCTTGTGCTGCTGAATGGAAATGTAAAGAAGACATGGAGTTAAACTCTGTACCAGTAATTGAAAAAAGTAAGAGGTAGGTTTGAATCTACACATATTACTGTGTATTTGTTACTTTGGTAAATGAGACAGTATTTATTAACCAATTTAAATTTCGGTGTGAGGACATTTGCCATGATTCATACTCAAATGTATCATTTCAAAACATAATTCTAAGTAGAATGCTGCTTGTTTTGTGCATTGCATCACAGTCATTCTGACACTCAGATCATAACTGCATGAAAAACAAAGCAATGTGCTTGTAAAGAATAAAAAATTATTCTATTTCAGGAGTTTTAATGGAAACACAACTTATATACAAACTGGAGTCTTTTATCGGAAAAAGAGAAATTTGCTTATTACAAGCAATTTCTCCTTTTCCCGTAGCCTTTTTAAAAGACTTGTACTGCAGACACGTAAAACCACAGCTTTGTTTGGTAAAGGGCTAAATTTGTCTCTTGTCCGATTTTTCAATCATGTTTTGTGCTATCTATATTTCAGAAAAGAAAGTGCTGGTTTGATTGTTGCTTGCCAAAAGGTTTCAAGGGCTAGGAGAAGCTGTTGACCAAGTTTCCCCGTAAAGAGCGCTATGGAATGTCATGAGCTGTAGATACTGCCTGGCAGAAAAGGGGATTTGATAGTCTAACATGTATGTTTTCCCATATGTTTGTTCGTAATCTTTTCATGATATTTCTTGTTTCATTTTTACAATCTCTAGACTTTTTATCATACAATATTTTGTAAGTTTAAATGAAAGAGCATGTTTATGAAAATGTGAGCTGGAGTGTGTGGCATTTGTGGTGGATCTGCTGTGATGTTTGTAGCACCCTACTACCAAATTAAAAATTATGAAATTTCATCTAACCCTTTACCAAATGACAAAATTTTAGACTGGTTCAAATTGAAAGCACTAGCAGACAACAAAATAAACATAACTCAAAAATTTAAATTTGTTTCCAGAAGGGTAGAAAACATTGTGGAAAAAGGAGAAAATGCTGGTTACCAGCATTTTCTCCTTATCCCACAATGATTTCAAAGCAGACAACAAAATAAACATAACTCAAAAATTTAAATTTGTTTCCAGAAGGGTAGAAAACATTGTGGAAAAAGGAGAAAATGCTGGTTACCAGCATTTTCTCCTTATCCCACAATGATTTCAAAGCAGACAACAAAATAAACATAACTCAAAAATTTAAATTTATTTCCAGAAGGGTAGAAAACATTGTGGAAAAAGGAGAAAATGCTGGTTACCAGCATTTTCTCCTTATCCCACAATGATTTCAAAAGGCTTCTATCTTAGGGTTATAAAAACCAGGGATTGATTGGTAAAGGGTTAAGCATGCAGCATCTCATGAAATTTTTTAGACTTGTCTAACAGGATAGAATTTTTGGATGAAAAATTTACTTAGTATCAATATGAATTAACCTATTTCCATATGACAAAATTTTAGACTGGTCCAAATTGAGGCAAATTGCAGACAACATTTAAGTGCATCTAAAATGAAAAATATGTGCCATATAGCATAGAAAACATTGTGAGAAAAGGAGAAATTGCTTGTTACAAGCAATTCCTCCTTTTCTCACAATGTTTTCCACAGCTATATATCTTTCTTTAGTGTGTCAAAATGTGGCATTATGTGGTAATGGGTTAATCTCTTTGAAAAAGAAATAAATGAAAAAATAAATTCATGATATTTTATCTATTTTACAGCTCACACATTTTTAATGAGCAAAGCCAAATATGGAAAAAAAGTTATGAAGGCGATACAGAAACATCGAATCCGTTGAACATGTAAATGGTGGCAAACTCAGGGTTAAATCTTGAACATCTTAAGAAGATTTATTCCAGGGAAGGGAGAGATGGATTTCTGAATATATTTACTGTGAAAAATACAGCCACGTGTTACAAACACAAAGAGAACTCTAGAAAGTGTTATTCCAAAACTTGCTGACTATTTGAGAAGTGTTAATGGAAAATGAAATCCTTCAAATTATTTTTTGTGGTGGTGCTCTTCAGAGACAAGGCAATGAAACATTTAGATTACAACTCTTTAACACATAATCCAGACTTTTAATGACCCTGAAAAAGAAACCTTTTGAAAACATTGTTAACCCATTACCAAACAACAACATTTTAGACTGGTCCAAATTGAAAGCATTTGCAAATGACAAAATGAAAGTGACTGAAATTTAAAATTTGTTTTGTGAAGGGTAGAAAACATTGTGGGAAAAGGAGAAAATGCTGGTTACCAGCATTCTCATTTTCCCAAGATATTTTCTAAAGGCTTCTTTCTCAGGGGTGTCAAAATTAGGGATTGTGTGGTAATGGGTTAATTGAACTGCTTTGGTAAACGGTTAACCCATTACCGAACAACAATATTTTAGACTGGTCCAAATTGAAAGCATTTGCAAATGACAAAATAAAAGTGACTGAAATTTAAAATTTGTTTTGTGAAGGGTAGAAAACATTCTGGGAAAAGGAGAAAATGCTGGTTACCAGCATTTTCTCATTTTCCCAAGATGTTTTCTAAAGGCTTCTTTCTCAGGGGTGTCGAAATTAGGGATTGTGTGGTAATGGGTTAATTGAACTGCTTCTAAACATAATGCAAGGTACATGTATATAAATGACCCGTCATCTGTAAATTTACCTTCTCTGAAGTGCAAAAAGTGTTGACCCTGGTCAGAATGTTCAAAGTGCATTGTTTGCAAATAGCATGGCAAAGTTTAGTAATGATATGTGTGCTTTACTTGGTATTTTTACTTGGAACATATTTTCACTATCAAAAAGAAAAATAATTGAAAAAAAAGAGTATAAAGCCAAGAATATGTAATTGCATTTTTGCTTTTTTACTTAGAATTTTTATCCACCTTTCAAATTTGACATTGTTGGCATTGACCTTGTCACCAGAAGAGTAATGGTGAGCTATGCCTTCTTACAAAATTGTAAGCTTGTAACTTGAATACTTGTTTTTTTCCACAGATTTCTGGCAAATGTTACAATTTGATATTTTTGTGAAAATGCGACCTTGATATTTGACCTTGACCTTGTTAGAAGACCTTAAAACAGGTTACCAAAAGAAAATATGTGAGGTACATATTCCTTTCAAATATTGACTTTGAAACCGGATATTTTTAAGAAATTCCTGGCAAATGTTTAGATTTTTGTTGATTCTTTGATAATTTGACCTTGATATTTGACCTTGACCTTACCAGATGATGATAACTTTTTAAACTTTGTTATCAGCTGAAACATTTTGATGAGATTCACCTTCATACCAAATATGAGGTTTGCAATTGTAATCCTTCAGAAATCACGGGAAAATATTTCTAGTTTTGATCATTTTTTTCCAAAATTTGACCTTGATATTTGACCTTGACTTAGTCTAATGACATCAACTTTGTTATCAACTGAAGCATAATAGTAAGATGTACCATCATACCAGATATGAACTTTGTACCTTATATACATTAGAAATTACAGGCAAATGTTCAGTTTTATGTTAATTTTCTGAGAGAAAGACCGAATGCACCGTACCATATCTAGGTCAGATTTTCTCTGAAACCGTGTGGTAAAGTTCCTTAAAAACTCTTTCCAGTATTCATTAATGGTGTCTTGAATTTTTGGAGAAGTTCTAATGAATTCAAGTTTTATTTGAATTTTTTAGGAATTTTTGAAATTTAGTGTGAACTGGTCAAACGTACTTGAAAATTGTCTAGTTGAAGGACCTATATGTGACTTTTGTCAGAATACTTTCTACCTTTGGACAAAAAAATCCATTTTTGATTAAATTTTGATGAAGTGATATTTATTTGCTTGTTTGATACCATTTTTGTTCATAAATTTTGAAAAACCTGATAAATATGTTAAGTTTTATAGAGGTAGTAGTCTATTATTTTTATCAGTTTTGATGTTCACGGGTTATGAGATAAAATTCCTCATAATTCAACTTACACGTGGTATTTTTTTTTTAAATTTCAACATAAAGTGTCTTTACCAGTTACAATTGCAGTGAGAGTTAGTTTATGATGATTTTGAAAAATGACAGTTAGGCCCTGTATACCTTAATCTAACTTTTTTCCATGACATGTACATTTTTGTTATGCTACAAATGGATGTTTCCTATATACATGAATTTGGCATTTTTCATCAAATTCAATAAACATGACTTGTTTGTCACATTGCATTTTGTCCATCTTGAAAAAATATACTTGTTACTACAGACTATGAACATAGTACATTTCAAAAGTGTTTTGTAGTACAGTGTGCTAATAATAGATGTTAAATATTCTGTCTTAAATTCATACAACTTGTGTATGCGTTTGACAGATTGATTTTTCCCATAGAAATTAGAATCGAAATTAATTACTCTCTCTTTACATTTTTTGCAGGGTCCACATTTTAGACCTTCCTCAGAGTTGAAATCATCACAGGAACAGTCCTGTGGACTTGGGCATCGTGAGAGACTATCTGCATTACCATGTTTTGAACCTTTACGGTACTCTATACTTAACGAGTATGAGGATAGAATTTCGATCCACCTAGCAATTCTGCCGTTTGGATTTTTCATGCTGAATAGCCATTGCAATGCCTTATGATCAGACCGTACTGTAAACTTTCTACCTAAAAGGTAGTGTCGGAAATATTCGACAAAATATCTAATGGCTAAAAATTCCTTGTCTGTTACACAGAAATTTCTTTCTGATTTACTTAATGACCTACTACCGGTAATATGCAATTACTTTTTCCTGTCCATTTTGGATCTGACTTAACACTGCTCCTATACCAGTGTTACATGCATCACAGTCGAGGATAAACTCCTCCTCATGATTAGGTAATGTTATGAAATTTGGGTTAGTTAGTGCTCCTTTCAATGTGTTAAATGACTCTTGACACTCTTCAGTCCATTTCAGATTGCTATCGTTTTTTGTTAATTCAAATAAGGGATGTGCTATTTGACTGAAATCCTTAACATATTTTCTGTAATAAGAGCACAGGCCCAGAAACTGTTTCACTTCAGTAACATTTTCAGGCACTTTCCATGATAGGACTTTAGATATGTTACATGGGTCGGGTTTAGTGCCATCCTTAGTAATTCTGTGACCTAGGAATGTTACTTCTTTTTTTTTATCAACTCACACTTTTTTGGTTTAATTTTAGATTTGCTTGTCTGAACCTATCTAGAACTTGTAGAAGTCTAACCATATGCTCTTCAAATGTTTCACCAAATACTATACAATCATCAATATATATTAGACATATTTGCCACTGCAGACCTTTGAGAGCCAGTTCTATTATTCGTTCAAATGTGGCACCACTATTGACCATTCCAAATGGAAGGGATGTAAATTCACATAAACCATGTTTGGAAATAAAAGCAGATTTTGGTATATCACTTTCTCTAAGTGGAATTTGGAAATAACCTGATCAAGGGTGGAAAATAGTTTTGCACCGCCCATGGATCAATACATTCATCAATCTTTGGTAAAGGAAAGGCATCTACTTTAGTAACTTTGTTCAAAAGCCTGTAATCTACACATGGTCTCACTGTCCCATCCTTTTTCTTTGTTAATACTAGTGGTGATGCCCGTGGGCTGTTTGAAGGTCTAATAACACCTTGATCTAGCATTTTATCAATCACCCTTTTCTCATCTTTTTGAAAAGCTATTGGTACCCTCCTGAATTGCTGTTTAATTCGTTTGGCATTGCCTGTATCAATTTCATGTTCAGCTTAATGTGTTAAGCCTAAGTCAGTATCACTTTTAGAGAACACATCCTGATATTCAATAAGAGTACTAGCAATTACTTGTTTTTGTCTGAATGTCTTATCTTGTATAGCATCTGTATACAACTCTTTTAAATGGTGAGGTATATTTTGTTCTTGGGCTATTTTTGAATCTGTATTGTTTTTATCTGTAATGACTTGTCTTACACCTGATTGAGTAACTTGTTTGTCAATCTCTATTCTTCTAGCAGAAGCAAAATTATCAGGATCTCCATTTTCTTGACTAAATAAGACTACAGGTTCAGTTGTAATAAACTCTGCCATGCCTATTACTGTATCTTGTTTAATGGAAACATCATAAGGGAAAGGGTTAATTAACCTTACTTTGACATTAGGTGCCCTTTTTATATTAACTACACTAGAAGCCATTGAAATTGGATGTTTTTCCCGAAATGCCTTTGTAGGCTCAATTCTCATATCTGAATTATTTCTAAGGTCATCCATTTCATACCTTTCTACAAATGCGTCTATGATTTGTTCCGTGTAGCCTTGTACAATATAATGATCTGCTGAGGTAACTTTTCTTAAATTGTTGTCTGAATAATGTTTACAATCAATAGTAAAACCATCAAGTATAATTTTTCCTTCACTTAGAATAATATCTGCTGGTTTTCCATTTGAGCCCTTAAGTACATCCATACCTAATAGGACATCATCTTTAATTTCAGCTATCATGACTTCTTTCTTAATTTTGAATTTATCAATGCACAGTTCAAGTTCACATTTTCCCATATTGTTTAGTGGTTCACCTCCTGCATGTAATAATCTACCTTTTTGTATTACATTTGGTTTTATTGCACTGTCTATTTTAATGAAAACATTCTTTGAAACAAGTGATTGCTCTGCGCCAGTATCCACAACATAGTTTACTGGTACATTTTGTACTTTTCCTACAATGTAAATACTATCTGAGAAGTAACCACGTCTTGTGAAATTTGTCTTATTTTGGCCACTTTTACCCTTTTGGACTGTATCTGGGCCATCAAGATCAGTCCCTTATAGTTTAAATTTTGTTTTGTATTATCCGCAGCATTTTGAGCTGTGTGTCTTTGATCCTGGATTTGGTTTCCGTTTGTAGACTGTGGGATCCGTATATTTTTCTGGCTTTGGTCCCATTGTTTTGTTTATGCTAGTAATTTTGGGCAGTTCCTTTTTAAGTGTGTTAGGTCTTTGCAATAATAACAATGTCTATAATGTGGTGTATGATTTGAGCCATTATAATTTGTATTATTCTGGCTAGTCTGTGGGGTTTTGTATTGTATCCCTTGATTAATGCCATTTGTATCTTTATTCGAAGAAGTCAATGCTTTCAATTCTTCTTTGATTATTTCTCTTAATTTTTCCATGTCATTTGCTTCAATTTTCTGAGACGGGCTATTTTCGTGTGTTCTGTTTTTATTTTTACCAGGTATCATTCTGCCTATTTCTGCTTCATCCTCACTATTTCCATTTTCAAATACATTTCTAACCCTTTGGTCTGTACTTGAGGTTTTATTTCTTGTTTCTTGGAAACATACAGTATAATAAACAGCTTCATCTATTTCCTTTGGTTCTTTTATGAATTCTACATGGAACTTAGCTTTGTCATCTAAAAGGCCATCTAGAAATCTACGTAACAGGTCTTCTTGTCTTGTTTGTTCATCTCTTTTTAAGTGGGCTTTATCGTAAAGTTTCTTTAATTCGCTGAATATTCCTAAACCGTTTCACCGTGTTTTTGGTTTCTGTGGCTAAACTGAGCCCAAAATGTTTTTGAAATTTCTACCTTTCTGAATCTACTTGATAATTCTTTACAAAGTGATCTGTAATTTGATCGGATATCATACGACAATTGACCATATACAAAATCACCCGCAGGACCCTGTAATCTAGGTAATATTTTATCTAGCATTTCTTCTGCATTCCATTTTTGTCTCCTAGCTACATCTTCAAATCTATTACACCAAATATGCCAAGATTCTTTTCCTGTAAATGGTGGTAATTTAGGGCTATTCTTATTTTTCATACCAACTGTGGTTGACAATAATGATAAAACATTATCGGTATCACATTCTGATTCTGTGTCTGTCCCACAGTCTGATCTATATCTATTACGTCTTACTCTATTTCTGTATCTTGATTTTTCCTTATGTGCAGGTACACATTCATTTTGAGTAATATTTTTTATTACATTTTTCAACTTTTGAGTAACATTTACTAATGAACTCTCTAGCTTTTCTACTTTTTCCTCAATGTTACTCATGAACTGATCTACATCTTTACTTTGTGCACCTCTCTGTTCAAGGCTATAATTAATACTATCACCTCTGCCCCCAGCTGGGCGGGGGGATAGAAATAGCTCAGCTGTCGCACTATAGAAGGGGTAAGACCCCCCCACTGTGCCTGCCTGTTTGCCGTAGGCTGCAACTCGTGTCGTTTGATGACGGGATCCTGGTGGTTGAGTGGATTCAGAGCTCGGCCCTGTGATAGCTTTGTTTACACAACACACCACTTCGGCCTTGAACTGAACTAAACGAGGGGTCAGAAAGGCCCGTTCTAATCAACCGGCTGGTCGCGCCGTGCCCTAGGGTGTTTCTTTTTGTTTACTTTCACACATACATACACAGATACACCATTTCTCTGTCATCAGTTTCTGTATGTCAATACCCTAGAAGGCGGTGGCTCATGGGCTAATCGGGTGAAAGCTTGGTGTTTGATTGACACTTGTAAATGCCTAAAGACAGTCTATGCTTGGTATGACATTCTGCGGGCCTACATTTGTCCAGTCTAGCCCTTTCACTTCGAGTATATCACCGATGTATCCTTGTCATGATCTGAGTTAGGTTTCCCCAGATCATGTCCCCTTGTTGGGCTCCGAGGCGGGTGGGGAGCATCGGTGATGAATATTTAACAACAACTATGGCTTCTCAAAAAAAGGCCAAGCGTGTACTCTCCGACTCGGATTCGGAATCAGAATACTCAAGACCTTCAACAACATTTGCTCGCTTTTTAGTTATTGAAGCTATTGACTCTTCTAAACCAGTTACAAAACTCTCACCTTTTATCATTGAAAAATCTATCTCTTCAATATTAGGCACACCAAAATCTGTTAAAAAACTTAAAAATGAAACCTTACTTGTTGAGTGCTACTCGCAACAACAAGTCAGAAACCTGCTTGGACATAAGAAACTTTTCAATCTTGATGTCAAAATCTTTCCCCACAAGACCCTTAATACCTCCAAGGGAGTCATTAGATGCAAAGAATTAAGCTACTGTGACTCCTTGGAGGAAATAAAATCAAACCTCAAAAACCAGGCTGTGTCTGATGTGAAAAGAATTTCAGTTCTCAGAAATGGCATTCGTAGAGATACACATACATACATCTTGACATTCTCTACGCCAACTCTGCCTACATCTGTTAAAGTTGGATTTCAATCGGTTAAGGTCGATGTTTATGTGCCTAATCCGTTGCGCTGTTATAGATGCCAACGGTACGGACATCATGAAAGTAACTGCAGAAGCACACCTGTTTGTCCCAGGTGTGCTTTTGAAGGCGAAGACCATGACCAAAAGACTTGCAATAACCCCCCTCTCTGTGTCAATTGCAAGTCCTCTCATCCTACCTTTTCCAAAGAATGTTCTGTTTGGAAAGATGAGAAAGAAATCCTGTCAGTCAAGTTTAAGGAGAATGTTACCTTCTTGGAAGCCAGGAAAACAGTTGAAAAACGCAGGTCTGATCAGGCTTTGTTGAGCAAAAGCACAACCTATGCAAATGTTGCTTCTCCTTTGCCTGCAAATGGACATTGTCCAACCTGCGAACTGTTGGCCAAAAAACTTCTCCAAAAGTTTCCTGAAATGACTGATGAACTGAAAGCTCTCATCCCAAATGTCCAAGTTGCAACACCTTCTACTCAGACTCGGCCTGCATCTGAAACAAAAAAAACTTCTTCTGTACCCTCAAAACCCACAAATTCTCAAAGTACCTCTTCACAAAAAACCTCAAAACCATCTACCTCCTCACAAAATATCTCTTCGAAAAAAGCTTCAAAAGCATCTGCCCCTTCACAACAGACACCAAAGAAACCACAACCTACATCTTCACAGCCTACAACCAAATCCAACGTCGCATCTAAAGACAATCCTAATCATACACCCCGACCTCCAAAAAGGTCTTCTTCCAAATCCAAACCACAAACTAAAGATAACCAAGGATCTTGTGAAATCACAGTGAAAGTAAATGATCCTGTCCCTACCTCCAACAGATTTTCGGAGCTAGAGGACATGGATGCAGATACAGAAAATCTGGAAGGTGAGGTTTCAGATTCAGAAGCCTCTATCTGGTCCACTTCCAAAGATCTTTGGAACAAGGATTTTGACGCGTGGCAATCATCCAAAGCCGAGACATCTATAATTAAATCTTAACCAGTCTATTTTAAAATGCACTGGTTTACGGCCTCGTTTTTTACTTTAGTCTTTATACTTTCCTCATGCTCTATGGATACCATAATCCAGTGGAATTGTCGAGGTCTGAAGTCAAACTTTGACGAACTTTCACTTTTAATCAATGAGCACAAACCAGTTGCTGTTTGTCTGCAAGAAACCTTCCTTAAACGGGAGGATGATATCACCATCAAATATCATTCTGTTTACAACAAGATTTTTATCGAAGGTGAAAAAGCCAGAGGAGGTGTTTCTATTATTGTAAACAACAACATTCCTCACAAAGTTATTTCTTTAAATACAAACCTGCAAGCTGTTGCTGTCAGGTTATCTATACACAGTGCTGTTACACTGTGTTCTTTA
Source organism: Tridacna crocea (assembly GCA_943736015.1). Classification (NCBI taxonomy): domain Eukaryota; kingdom Metazoa; phylum Mollusca; class Bivalvia; order Cardiida; family Cardiidae; genus Tridacna; species Tridacna crocea. The sequence continues at coordinate 31,157,686 of OX031070.1, forward strand.
TATCTCCCGCCAAGCATACCCATCAATGAGACCAATCTGAATGATCTCATTTCACAATTGCCATCCCCCTATATTCTTGCTGGGGACTTTAATGGTCACAATGTTATGTGGGGTTGCAATGACACCAACCAGAGAGGTCTCCAGTTGGAGAACTTCATTTCGAACAACTCTCTGTCTTTCATGAATGATAACAAATCCAAAACCTACTTGCATCCGGCAACTGGATCTTACTCTTCCATTGATTTAACATTATGCAGCCCAGTCTTACTTCCCAACTTTACTTGGAAAGTGACTGAGGATTTGTGTGGAAGTGATCACTTCCCCATTATCTTTTCATCTACACAACCGTCCAGCAGTGTACGACCGCAGAAATGGAAGCTTTCCAAAGCCAATTGGAATAAATTTGAAACCCTATGTGAACAGACCATTACACATGATAAATTTGGAAATTGCGATGATCCTGCAAAACTTTTCACTTCCCTATTAATTGATGCAGCAGAACAGTCCATCCCTCAGACCTCGACAAACCCAAAACGACCTGACAAGCCTTGGTACAATGATGATTGTAAACAGGCTGTCAGAGACAGAAAACAGGCCCTTAGAAAATTTAACCTCAGGCCTACCAAAGAAAATCTCAACTTATTCCGTATTTCCAGGGCAAAAGCCCGTCGTACCATTAGAGAAAGTAAGCGTAAGGCTTGGAGACAGTATGTCTCTAAATTAAATAGTAGAACTACTACTAAAAAAACCTGGGACATGATCAGAAAGATCAATGGCAAAGGCCAGACCCCTTTTAGTCACCTTGAGGTTAACAATACTTCGTTGGAATCTCCCCAGGATATAGCAGATGCTCTTGCTAACACCTTTTGCAAAAAGTCTTCCTCTGCAAACTATTCAGAAAAGTTTCAGAAATAAAGCTAGAGAAGAAAAGAAAAAGCTTAATTTCAAGTCTTCGAATTCAGAGCATTATAATAAACTCTTCACTTTTAAAGAATTAAAATCTGCTCTGAATAAAGCTCATGATTCTTCTCCTGGCCCAGATAAAGTTCATTACCAGTTTTTAAAACACTTACCTTTTACTTCCCCCTCAGTTTTACTTGATATTTTTAATGATATCTGGCAGTCAGGTGATTTTCCTGCATCCTGGCGAGAGGCACTTGTTATTCCTATCCCAAAACCTGGCAAAGATGCTAGTAACCCGGCTAACTATCGGCCAATAGCTCTTACTAGTTGTCTCTGCAAGACCCTAGAACGTATGGTCAACGACAGGCTTGTCTGGTTTTTAGAAAAACACCACCTCATTGTTGATGTACAGCGTGGATTTTGTCGCCAGCGTGGCACCATAGCTTTGAAACCTTTGTTAGAGAAGCCTTTATTAATAGACAGCATGTAGTATCTGTCTTTTTCGACCTTGAAAGCGCTTACGATACAACTTGGAAATACGGAATTATGAAAGACTTGCATGACTTTGGTCTTCGAGGCCGTCTTCCTCTTTTTATTTCAACCTTCTTGGATGAACGTCTTTTCCGCGTCCGAGTTGGTAATACTGTCTCGGGAGCCCGTGAACAGGAGATGGGTGTACCCCAAGGATGTATTCTCTCTGTTACACTTTTCAGTGTAAAAATAAACAGCATAGTTAAAGCTATCTGTCCTGGTGTAGATTGTTCCCTCTATGTTGATGACTTTGTTATATGCTTCAGATCTCGAAATATGAATATTATTGAGAGACAACTTCAGCAATGTCTCAACAAATTGCAAACATGGTCAGATGAAAATGGCTTCAGATTTTCAAAGTCCAAAACTAAGTGCATGCACCTCTGTAATCTACGAGGTATTCACCCAGATCCTGAACTGTATTTGGACAAAACTAAAATTGAAGTCGTGTCCGAGTTTAAATTTCTTGGAGTCATCTTTGACAGAAAGCTTTCCTTCCTTCCTCACATCACTGCACTTAAAAAGAAGTGCAAGAAGGCTCTTAATCTTCTTAAGGTTGTGGCCCATTCTGAATGGGGAGCAGACCATAAAGTCCTCTTGCGACTTTATCGGTCTTTAGTTCGCTCCAAATTAGACTATGGATCTGTTGTATACGGATCGGCCCGTAAATCCTATCTAAAAATCCTCGATTCTATACACCACGAAGGTCTGCGTCTTATACTTGGAGCCTTTAGAACTTCTCCCGTCAATACCCTCTATGTTGAGGCTAATGAACCTTCCCTTTCTCACAGGAGAGAAAAACTCTCACTTCAATATATTTTAAAACTTAAATCGAATGATTTTAATCCAACTCATAACGTTGTCTGTAAACCTGAATATAAACGTCTTTTTGAAAGGAAACCAAATGTTATTCCTCCATTTGGTATCCGCATGGAGCCTATTGTGGATAACCTTGGCATAGACACTGAGTCTATTGCCAACTATAAAATCTCTGAAATCCCTCCATGGACACTAAAGAGTGCAGAATTCAGATTTGACCTTGCATCTGACAAAAAGTCTGTCACGGATAGAACTGTATTTCATGCTAGATACAACGAGATAAAGGAGAATTATTTTTCCTTCAAACCCATCTATACAGATGGATCTAAAGAAGGCAATTCTGTAGCAGCTGCCGCTGTTTATGGACAAAGGAGCTTAAAATGCCGCCTTCCAAACAACTCCTCTATCTTCTCTGCTGAAATTAAAGCAGTAGATCTTGCCCTTAATCTAGTTGAAAGTTCTAATTCCAACCGTTTTATTATCTTTTCAGACTCTTTGTCAACATTACAGGCCCTTTCAAATCAACGACTTGAGAATCCTTTAATCTGCAGTTTACTTGAAAGGATCTCACAAATTTCTTCTAAGAATAGATTGGTGTTCTGCTGGCTTCCAAGTCATGTAGGCATCAAAGGCAATGAAAATGCCGATAGGTCTGCCAAATCTGCACTTAACCTTCCCATTTCAGATTTTAAAGTTCCACACACTGATTTTAAATCCTCCGTTTTATCACATATCCAATCTTCTTGGCAATCCCAGTGGGATGCTGATACTTTCAATAAACTGCATTCAGTTAAACCATCCCTTGGTGAATGGTATCCCGTTTACAGATCCGTTCGTCGAGAAGAAGTGATAATTGCACGACTTCGAATTGGCCATTCACGCATCACACATTCCTGGCTCTTGACCAAAGATGATGCTCCTGAATGTATTCCATGCAATGCACTCTATTCTGTAAAACATATCCTATTAGATTGCGTTGACTTTCAGCCAGTGCGTTCGAAATATTTCAACGTCGATAGTTTGAAAAATCTTTTTGATTCTGTCAGCGTTGAATCTATTATCGCTTTCATAAAGGAGATTGGCATTTACAATAAACTGTGATATTTACTCTTGACTTTCTTACCCATCTTTTTACAACATTCTTTACTTCATTAATATTCATTTTGCATCTCCTTAATGGGAGAATTGGATCTCTTGGAGACATCTTATCTCATTGGAGACAGGACCTCTTTAATGGGAGTATCTGATCCCATTGGAGGCTCCAATCTTTATCAGTTTTAACCTCATTTCCAAGGAAAAACAATATTATCAGTCTTACCTTTTAATCTAAAACTGTTGAGTAGACAGGGAATGCCCAGCCACTCAATATCATATTTTATGCACATTATAAATGACACATATTTCTTTTTCATTTAAAAAACTTCTTTTTATCAAACCAGCATTGAGTTTAAACCTTTTTATCACATTCTTAAATCTTATCATTTAAAACCTTTGAGTATATAGGGATTACCCTGTAACTCGATAATGCCCTTTATGCATTCTTCTTAATTCAGTTCTTATCATTTAAAATATTTGAGTATATAGGGATTGCCCTGTAACTCGATGAAGCCCTTTATGCATTAAATTTTCTTAATTCAATTCTTTTATTGTCATTCAAACTTTATTCAGTTTAAACAACTCCACGTTTATTATCTTTTAACATAGATATGCGCGCTAAATGACCAAAGTTGTCGATGCGCCATAAAACAACATTCATTCATTCATTCATACTATCACCTCTACTAAGGTGGTTCATATTTACTCTTGATCCTAGTGATCCATGAGAATCCTTATAATTTTCTTCACATAAATCTATTTCATGTGTACTCGTAGTACCACTTGTTGATCTTTCACTCTCATTTTGTTTTTCATTCTGATCATTATGAGTACTAACACTCTGACCTTCTCTACGAGCTCCTTTTCTCATTACTACCTTGTCTTTTTCCATTGTTTATACAGAAAAAATTATAAACAAAAATAAAACTTGAAATCATATGAGAACTGTCTTCCTTGGGTTGCTGAATAAGTGTAGTGTAATATATATATATATATATATATGTGTGTGTGTGTGTGTGTGTGTGTGTGTGTGTGTGTGTGATAAAAATACGTGCGCAGTAGGATGAGCACAAACATCTGTCATGTGTGTCTTTAAACTCAAAAACTCAAAAAAGACTCTATAGTGAAGACTCTATATGCCTCTTACGAACAACTCTAAAACCACTCAGGGAAAAAGAGATCAGATTGGAGACGAAGATGTTCTTTTTTTCATGGATCTTGTTACGAGTTAAGCGTAACGAGATAGAAAACCAGTAACAAGCCTTTGGCAAATAACAATATTTATTAATGAACAAAAACACAAGAGTAAAATAGGAGTTAAGTATGAATGAAGTTTTGTCAATTTTAATTCTAAAAAAAGAAATAGAATAAACCCCTTAAAATTGAGAATATTACAAAAAGAATGACATTTCTGGTTCCTAAAGCCTAAATTAATGTAGTGGACCCGTAATAGAAAATTACGGAACCCCTAAAGTGACATACTCGACTTTTTTTTAATATGCAAATTTGCCAAGTTATTTCGTTTTTACGAAATATTATTTCGTAAAAACGAAATATTATTTCGTAATTACGAAATAATTATTTCGTAAAAACGAAATAATTATTTCGTAAATACGAAATAATCTGATAAGTTGAAATACAGGCATCCTCGGTTCGACTCGATGCACTTAAACTGCCTTGCGACAGGTCTGCATTGTAGGGTTCATTGACAGCCTCTCACATTATAGGCTATAGATTTGAATTCAGAGTTGAGCTGTCTTATTCCTGAATTGCCCACACCATGTTCCAATTTGGGTACTGTTTCAAGGGAGCTACCATCTAGAGTCATTGACCTATGTTGTGCTTTTCCAGATCGATGTCAAATATTTAATCTTAATATCGGTACATTAGACAAAAGGGGGCAAGCATAAATGATATGACTGGTAAACTCAAATCTATTCATTCAGTCAGTCAGAGAGTCAGTCAGTCAGCCCCTCGTCTATCCGTCCGTCTGTTATTTCTTCTGTTTATGATTTGTGTACCGTGGAGAACAGCGAGGGGTAACGTTAGTGGTTTCGGGCTGATACAAACAAATTCTAATATGGTAGTAATGGAATTCCTTCCTTCGTACTTAGGGCCTCTAGGACAGCACATTGACTACCTCAGTGTTACACTTAAATTTAAAAGATTGATGCGACGTAAAACGCAAATCAATCAGACATGATTGGGCAGTGCTTCATGAAAAGGGGGCTTAATGCATCTGCATGATCCATGGTATCAAGCAAGACATCACCTGATTATGCATAGGCGGATCAGCGTGGGGGTGGGGAGTGGGGGGTTGAGGGAGGAGGCATCCGGTCCCCCAAATTCTCCAGATCTATGCAAAGACATGAGTCAAATCGACAAAGAACTTCTTCTAACTAGCTGAATTGCGTCAAGGAATAATGTTTAAAGTTGTACGCAGTAACGTTAGCAAATTTGAAATTGAGCCATGCTCTGACATAATGAGGCTAATTGAATCCCCGTGATCTATGACACCAAGGAAGCCTTCAGATACTGATGGATACATAGAAAATCTTTTCACTTTATCTAGAACGCTCGACGGAATCATATAGTAGTTCTAGTCCTTTGACATACTGAGAATTTATTGATAGCGAAAAGTTTGGCCCAGACCAGCCTGCGTGGATTGCCTTAAATGCATATGTATTAAGGCCCTTTTTCACAGCGCATGTCCTATATATAATGATCTATTCTGGACCCTCTCTCGAAAAAAATTCTGATCTGCCTTTGTTATAGATCTATAAAATCCATTTTATCATATAAGCAATCGAATGATGAGTTCGAATAGCCCTTTAAAATGCATGAAAACTGAAGATTTCAAAAAGTTTGCTCAGCCTGCTCAGACTGCACTGGCCGACGTTGGTCAATTCTTTTCTTAAACGCATTAAGCACCCTTTTAACAGTGCACAGTTCATTATGATTTCGCCTAGACATAGATAGGATAATGATGACAGCGGCGTTAATACCAGTCAATAACTGCATTCAAGGATACGAGGCCTTTTGGAATGGAAAAGTTATTTCGTATTTACGAAATAATTATTTCGTAATTACGAAATGATTATTTCGTATATACGAAATAAATATTTCGTAAAAACGAAACATTATTTCGTAAATACGAAATATTATTTCGTAAAAACGAAATATCATTTCGTAAATACGAAATATTTCGGCTATGTCCCATTTACTCTGATCTTACTAATGACTTGCATTGTTTCCAGTTATGGACAAAGATGAACGCTTAGGTATCATTCGGCGCTATTTTTCGTTAGGCCTCAAATACAATGATATTGTTGATGTTCTTCTAAGAAGGCACAACATTGAAATAAGTCGTCGTCAATTGATACGTGTTTTGCACAGCAATGGATTACACAGAAGGAAGTGTGATGATATTCTAGATGCTGTTGACTTTATTATAAAACAACAGGAATCGTCTGGCGCATTGCACGGATATAGGTGGATATTTGAAAAGTGCAAGACTCAAAGTTTAAGGATTTATAAGGAAGAAGTGCGATGTCTGTTGTCCGTGATAAATCCCGAAAATGTCGCTTTACGACAACGACATCGACTGCGAAGAAGACAATACTCGGCAAAGGGACCGAATTTTATATGGCATATGGACTCATACGATAAATTAAAACCTTTTGGTATATGCATAAATGGTTGTATAGATGGATTTTCCAGAAAAATTGTCTGGTTGAATGCCCATTTTACAAGCAGCGATCCAGCGTTGATCGGATCGTATTTCATAGACAGTGTTCAAAAGCTAGGTGGATGTCCAATGATAGTGCGTGCGGATATGGGGACTTAAAACGCAGTGGTATGTGAACTGCAGAGATTTTTGCGAGAAGATGACGATGACAGTTTCCAAGGGGATAAGAGTTTTCTGTATGGCAAAAGCAGCTGAAACCAGAGAATTGAATGCTGGTGGGGGGTGCTCCGTAAAGAATGTGCGGACTTTTGGATAGAAATTAAGAGATGATGGTGATTTTGATGGAACTTTTGCGGACCAAAATTTAATTCTCTTTTGTTTCCTGCATATAGTTCAGGTATGCAAGTTACAGTCACCTGCAATTGTAATCTATCAACATTTCCTAGCTACACTAGCTCTTGCTGGGATAGTGAACCCTTATCTTTACTTCAATAATTCACTAATAGATCACTGTGTTCCGCTTTGCTGGTATTTTACCTCTTGTATGTTAACTTTACCATACAATCTCTGAAGTTTTAATGACATTAGGAAAGAACCCTTTTGAAAACATTGCGGGAAAATGGGAGAATACTGGTCACCATTCTTTTCTCCTTCCTCGCTTTTTTAAAGTCGTGTTTCATCAAAGAATCCACAACTGATTTTCGTCTGCAAAAGCTTGGTAGAGTGTAAATTTCTGTCTTTGTGTAAAGAGTTGGATGGTAAACTATCACATATTGTGTTATTGATTATCGATCTGTTACACATAATCGAGCTTTAAACGATCTCAAGAATGAATACTTTTGAAAACGTTGTGGAGAAGAGAGAACGTGCTGGTAACCAGCATTTTCCTTCTTTCTACAATGTTTTTTACCCACCATAGACAAATACAATCATTTAGGCCACAATTAATTTGTCGTCTGCGATTCCTTTCAATTTGGACTAGTGTATAATTTTGTCGTTTGGAAAAGAGTCAACTATGATTCACTTTAAAGGTCCAGTAGTGGCAAAAAAAAATATAAAAAAAAACGCAGGACTTAAAGTGCATTTAAATCTAAATAATACCATGTAAATGTATGGAAAATATTGAGAGGATGACAATCTGTTATTGTGAAGTTGCTCAAAGTATGTTCTTGAGAGAAAAAAAATCCAAGCAAAAAAAAAAGTGACCTGGCATCTTTGAACCTAGGTTTGAAACTATTAACTTTACTGTGAGTGGAGACACCGTGCAATAAGATTTTATGCCTTCGCGATAATTCTAATGCTTTTAAATGGTATGATTTAAATCAAAATACATGTAAACATTCACTCTTTTTTTCTTTTAACAGTTTTGTAGTTTAGCGTTATTACTTTGAAGCGAACGTAGAACAATATATTTATTAAGTGGGTTTTTTTTTTAAACCTTTCAGTCCGAGTTGGATACAACCGCAGAGGTATGGAACAACCACTTGATAAGGCCATCAAAAGCAGGGACGACACCGTATGGCAGACCTAACATTCTGTACACGCTTCCAGAAATATGTCAGACGAGAAACTACTTGTGCCGAAAAAGTGCAGAGGAAATAGATGTGTGCAAAGAAACTGTTGAGTTTCGCGATACGTTGCCTTGTGACGAGGACGTGTATAATTGGTGTATTAATTATATGTCAGATCATAGTTTATCTTTGGCAGATGAGCCTGCTGAAGCACGGGATCTATACTTAAGACTAAAACAGTCTATCAGGCAGATTTTGTAACTGTTACTGATCTTAAAACTCGATAATACATGTCCTGTGGTGATGGGACACTGAAGAAGCAAAATTGGAAGCTTGTGTGAAATGTTTATACTTAGAGTTACACGTATTCCAAAATTCAGACTGCTGAATTAACCTGGCTGAGGTTGTTAGTTTGAAACCGAAATCTTGGCATTTTGCCATTTTTATGCAGGATTTTGCATAGCCGCAGTATGCATTTTAAACCATGATGGTATATGAAAAATTCACATTGAACTATCAAGTTCTCATTTTGCCAAAATGAAAATGATGTTGTCTATTTCTCCAAATTCTCTCCTTTTGTTCGCGTTTTCACGGTCATTGTAGTCAAGTTGAAAATAATATTCAATCCAACCGAGCAAGTCACATTAACTTTGAATTTGTCTCAGCATCAGGTTTTTCAGTGGTATTTTCATCTTGTCGACATCTTTTACCACTGGGCAGTTACATACTGAAAAGTAGAAGCCATTTTTATATTGATAAGGAAATTCAAGGAAAACATGGATAGTTGCAGCAGTCCTTGAGATATAGCTGATACGATGGGAAACATGTTGGGAAAAGGAGAAATTGTCTATTTCAATAAATTTCTCTTTTTATCCACAATGTTTTCAAAGACGTCAATTGTAGACCCTTGAAACAAAGGCTTTAGTGTTATTGGTGAAAAAAAACAAGGTGTCTTCGTGAAACACAGTCACCGCCAGCGCTTTTTGTAGAAAGTATGACCTTGAACCGTCACAAAAATCGCTTCGTACAACAGTATACTACATAAAAATGAAATTTTAAGGTTTAAAGATAGACTGACAGGAGTAAAGCAAGCGAACCCTTGATCACTTGATAAGGGAGAGGAGGGCTTTTATTTCCTTTCATTATATTAACACCCATTTCCATTCCAATTTATTTATCTTCAGATCTACATTTTTACATTCCTGTATACGCAGTTAACTAGAAGACCCTGAAATCGCTCTACTGGCGGTGATTTTGCTTATATGCCAGTATACATTATAAATTTAGGATGCAAAAAAGACAAAAACACAAAAAAAAAAAAAAAAAATTGTTTTGCAAACCGGCTTGAACCCACTAAGCATAATTATGTAGGTGTGGTGAATTGAGCAAACAGTGAACAAATTAAAGTGAAATTTCTCAAAACTGAATGTTTGGAATCCAGACAAATTTGATAGTGTTTTAAACTTTCAGTACGGCTTGTATTAAACAATCATTGTAAATTTCAAAGTAATGTAACTAATAATGTCAACTTTGTTGATAAAACATTACTAAGTCATCAAATGACTACTTTTCCTAACAGTTTACTACATTTTCTCCACTTTTATTAGCTTTTCCTGAACAGTTTACCAGATTTTCTTCACTTTCAATAGAGTTCAATCCCTTGATGAACCTTTCCAAGTTTCATAAGAATTTAATCAATGCTGTGAACTTCGCTGTGTTAAGAAGAAATTGAAATTTTCAACTTTGAATCGCTACTTTTCCCATACTTATTGTCCTTTTCTTTTCAAAATCAATAGGGTTCCAGCTGTTGATAAGACAAAGCAACTGTGCAAATTTCATAAAAATCTGCCCACGAAATGCTGACTTCATCATGTAAAAAAGAAATAGAAATTTTCAACTTAAAATAGCTACTTTTCCAATACTGTTTGTTGGAATTTTTTCAAAATCATTTGTGTCAAAGCTATTGATAAGATAAACAAACTGTGAAAAATTCACAAAAATCTGGTCACAATTGCAGACTTCATCACGTAAACAAGCAATGAAAATATTCAACTTGAAATTGCTCCTTTCCATACTTGTTATATTTTTTTTTCAAAATCAATAGGATTGAATCTATTGATAAGATAAACAAACTCTGCAAGTTTCACAGAAATCTGACCATAGATACATACTTAATCGTGTAAACAAGAAATGGAAATTTTCAACTTCAAATGGCTACTTTTCCCATACTGTTTGTTGGAATTTTTTCAAAATCAAAAAGGTAGAAGCTATTGACAATATAAACAAACTGTGCAAGTTTCACAGAAATCTGACCACAAGTACAGACTTTATTGTGTAAACAAGAAATGGAAATTTTCAATTTCAAATGGCTACTTTTCCCATACTGTTTATTTGATTTTTATCAAAATCAACAGGATTAAAGCTATTGATCAGATAAATAAACTATGCAAGTTTCATGAAAATTTGACAACAAATGCAGACTTTATTGCGTAAATAAGAAAAAGACTGACAGACAGACATACAGATGGATGACATAAGCTCTCCTGGCTGAAGGCAGTAGAGCTAGTAAAACAGCAATTGAATTGCCCTGAAAACTGACTTGGCAATCGCCTTCACAAGTTAAGGGCTACTTTCCTTAAAAGTGTCTATTTTATTACTACTCATCCAACCAACGCCTTTGATTATTCTTTCCTAATTGCATATTAATCAAAACACCAGAAAGTAAATAGAAAACAAACCATATTCTGTCAAGCTTTAAGCCTTTATTTCAGTATTCATCTACACTTCTGTAAAAAGGTGCTTTTCATGGATGTACATTAACCCTTTACTAAACAATCCCTGGTTTTTACGACCCCTGAGACAGAAGCCTTCTGAAAAAATTGTGGGAAAAGGAGAAAATGCTGGTAAACAGCATTTTCTCCTTTTCCCACAATTTTTTCTACTCTACTGGAATTAAATTACAATATTTGAGTTACACTTATTTTGTCGTCTGCAAGTGCTTTCAATTTGGACCACTCTAAAATTTTGTAGTTTGGTAAAGGGTTAAGCAGGATGTTGTGATATTATAGAGGAAGTGAAAATTGTAGCAAAACAGTTCTAGTTTTCCTAACCCTTTTCAAAAGTTATTGTTGAATATTTATGAAAGCTTTGTGAGAAAAGGAGAAATAACTCATAGAGAGGAAATTTCTCCATTACTTTACTTTATTTGATGACATAAAAAATTTAACTCTTTGCCAAACAACAAAATTTTAGACTAGTCGAAATCGACGGCATTTGCAGACGGCAAAATTAACGTGACTCAGAAATTGAAATTTGTTCTGAGAGTGTAGAAAACATTATGGGGGAAGGGAGAAAATACTGGTTACCAGCATTTTCTCCTTTTCCCACAATGTTTTCAACAGGGTACTTTTTCTGGACCACGAAAACCAGGGATTGTTTGGGAAAGGGTGAAACCCTATTTTCTTTTTCTGCCAAAGCTTGTTTTGTATGCTTCTAAAAATTAAGATGTTAGGCAGAGGTAACTCTACTATAATCATAAAAAATGCAGTTTTTGCCTTTTTCAACAGGGTGTTCCTTTCAGGCCAACAAAACCATTTTAACCGAACAAGCTTGTGTTTTTACACTCCAAAGGTACAAAGCTTGAAAACCCTGAACAAGACAAAACAACAAAAGAGCCATTGTTACTAAAACAGTCACTTCAGTAACGTCATTAAAGATTCAGATTCAGATTCAGATTTTCTTTATTCTGTAGATTAGGCCACCGGCCCATAATACATAACATACATAGTAACCACAATATTGTTATCGTCCCACACTAAACTGAATAGTCAAACTTACCACTTGCAAACGCTTAATAAAATATACACATAAATAGTTAATTAAATTACCCATCAGACGATACAGAAGATTACCAAAAATTCCATGAACTTTTTTTTTTCAGATAAAACAATACTTTTTCTCTCAGTGGCTAGACATCACGGTGGGGAAAAAAAAAACAGAAGGCTGATGGTAACCATCATTTCTCCTTCTCCCACTGTACTCTCTATACTTGTTATACGGTTTAAATAGAAAGGCTAAAAGCTAAATGTTTCAATATCATAATTGTGTCTTCAAAAACAACTAAAGTTTTATGAATTAAATTCTTTTCTAGTCATGTACAATATTTTTTCAATCCCTGTAGTACACACGTTACTATCATTTGTTTAGACAAGGACTAAGATTCCCCCGGCGACACGAGGTCCGTAGACTAAACTTTCCTGTCTCGTGCACAACGTGTTTGGCTTGATTGATTAGTAACGTTTCATTCACATCTTAGGAAAAGTGGAGCATACAAACACACATTTCTGACTAAAATAAAAAGATTGAGATTTGTCAATCACAATAATATTAGAATCTACATCCTTTGGGATATTATAATTTCGTTTTCGCTGTTGCTTCCACAGATAATAGTTATAGATCTGAGTTTTATAGTGATTTCATATGTTGGATAATTGTAAACAATAAATTCGTCTGCTTGGTTGGGAGGAAAATGGTGAAGAGGAGAAATTTGCAGAAACTAGGATTGCTGAAAGCATGTTTAGTCAGATAAGTATAACGTTTTTTTTTTTTTCTTTATATAATCAATGTCATTGTTAATCGTACTACTTCCTGCCGTCGGCGAGGGGTGGAGTTCGGGATCAGACAGTACCTTTGTGCTGCCCGATCTCGATCAACACACCTCGACTCTAACGTTAGATCTTCTTTACCAGTCAATTATCATTTTGTTCTTGTACTAAACCATACTATATATTAGCCTTTTCTTAAATTATCTATAATTGTAAAATTTCTAGAATAAGTTCTTCATTTGTAAGTAGTCAATAATAGATCCATATAAGACGTTGATTCTTTGTGGATTTTTTTTTTTTGTACTTTCAGGGACATATGCTGATATTATTAGATCTTGACGGTGTAAAGCAACATACCTGGGTAAGTATACATTATTCATCTATTATTTTCTATGTCAAGGATTGCAGGACTTGTAAAGTTTCAAATCAGATGCTAACCAATTCCTGAACTACTCTACATCTATAAGTGTAATTAGGTTTCTGATGCTTGAACTAGATGATAAATATAAATACTTAATAGCTTGATTTTTCTATCCTCGGATGATTTCAAAAGTCTATAGAACTCATTCAGACTCACTGAACCCCTGTACCAGGACCATAGATAACGGTCTCTTATGACTTTATACTTTGGACATTCAAAAAATATGTTAAATTCATTTTCAACAACTCTCATGTTAAGATGTTCCTGGCAACTAATACAAATTCTTTCATCTCTTGGTATGTTTTGATGTCTACCGGTTTCTATTCTGAATTTATGACTTGAGCATCTGAATTTAGCTACTGCTTTCCTTAGTGAGAACCTGATTTGCATATTTAGGTATTTTTCTGGTGTTAAAAGTGATTTTATCTCTTTATAAAAGTCACACCTACTCATACTAGTTATACTTGAATGCCAGTTCTGCTTTAAGCAGTCTTTTAGTCTTTGCTCAAATTGTGAGATAAAAAGATTAGTATTTCCAATGTTATGGGTAAACCAAACTATTCCAAACCCATATTGATACAGAAGATGTTTAATTTTTGTTGCCCATGTCACTCTGCCAATGTCATCTAGAGATTTAAGCATTTTATAGCACTGTTTAGAATATCTTGATTCTTGCATTTGGATAAGTTTACACCAGTACTTTATACAGTTAGTTTGGTATGTCACAGCTAAAGGTAATCTCCCACATTCACCAAGGACCATACAGTTATTAACAGTTTTATTTACTCCTAGTATTCTCCTACAAAAGTTAATTTGCACAGATTCAATGATTTCGCTGTATTCATAACCCCATATATGTGACGCATAGCAAAGAATGGGTTTGACCATTGCATCAAAAAGTTTAAAGGATTCCTTGTGGAGGAGGTAACCATATGTATGTTCATAATTTTGTATATTAAGAATTACTTTTTGTGCCTGAGATGCTAATTTAATTTTTGCGCATGTCCATGAAAGCTTCGGTGTAAATAACAAACCCATATATTTATACATAGAAGTTGTTTGTATTTTGTTACTGCGGTAAGTCCATTTTTCATAATTTCTTAGATACCCCCCATTTCTAAATACAATAATTTCAGTTTTGTCTAGATTAAGCTCCATGCCGGTGTTTGTGCAGAATTCAGAAACAGTATTGATTTGATTTTGTAACTTAATAGCAGTATCTGCACAACTTGCAACATCATCAGCATACATTAATGTAAGAATATCTGGAATATTACAGTTGATGAATATACCTGGTCCACATTTACTTCTTAATAGAGTACTAAGGTCATTTATGAAGATTGAAAAAATTATAGGACTGCTGATATCACCTTGTTTTGTACCTATGTTACATTTGAATAGGTCTGAAAGTTGGTTTTCAGTCTTTACACAAGAATTATGATTAGAATAGCTCAACTTTAGAAAACGATAGAACTTGCCATTCACACCTTTCTGCTTGAGTGACCTGAACAAAACATCATGTCTTATTTTATCAAATGCCTTCTGAAAATCAATGTAAATACAGTAAAAACGGCCACCTTTTTGAGAAATATATTTTTGTACCATTGCCTGTAAATTGAATATATTGTCAACTGTTGTATATCCCCTACGGAAACCTGCTTGACCTTCATCAATTTCATTATTTTCTTCTGCCCAAATGTAAAGTCGATTACTTATGATGTTTGACATAATTTTGTACATAGTGTTGAGCAGAGAAATTCCTCGGTAATTACTAGGATCATTGTGAGAACCAGATTTGTGTATAGGGCATATAACACTTTCACCCCATGACTTTGGAAACACTCCTGTATCAAAAATTATATATTAATTATTGTAGTAAGAGTTGGAGCTATTTCTGATATGGTTTCCTTGTAAAACTCTGCACTAATGCCATCTGTGCCAGGACTTTTGCCATTACCCAGTTTAATAATGCTATTTCTTACTTCTGTTTCAGAAATAGGTACATTCAGCTGATTAAGTTCACCATTAATATTTATTACGGGTATCTCATCTTGCTCTATAATTTCTGGCTGATTTTCATTGTATAACAGTGTATTGAAATAATTTTTCCATTCATTTAAATTGATATTTGTCTTAAAATTTTCCTTCTGTTTATGCTTTTTCAGAATATCCCAAAAGTGTGTGGGATTGGATCTGCTTTCCATGAGTTTTTGTCGCTGTTGGGCAAAATATTGATTTTTCTTAATTTTACAGATATTTTTAAAATTCTTTCTGTTTTCTTTATAGGTATCTAGATCCACATTTTCATTAGTCATCCTGAATTTTCTTAGTGATTCATATTTCATTTTTTTCCCATTTTCACAATGTATGTCCCACCATCGGGGTTGCTTATTATAATATGTTGGGTATCTTCCCCTTTCAATTTTCATAGGTTCAGCTGCAATATAAAACATACTCAATATCATTTCTATACATGAGTCAATATCTTCTTTAGCAGTTTCACATATATGTACTTTACTTTGTTCATGTAAATTCTTGAATTTTTGCAAAAAAGCTGCGGATTTGTCATCTGACCAAACATACCTGGTGTATTTACGTGAAAACCTACTGGATGTACATGTATTATAATTAACTTTGTTGCAAGAAATTTCCTTCATTTTAAACGTAAATTGACAGAAAAGTGGGAAATGGATAGATTCTGTTCTATTCTCTACACTGAAATAAGTACATTTCTCAAAAAGTAGTGTACTACAAATATTATAATCAACGGTACTTGCTCCATTGTTTGCTACACATGTAAAGTTACCATCAGTATCCATAGAAAGTCGCCCATTTATGATATGCATACTATTGCTGCAGCAAAACTCAACCAAAGTTTTACCAAATGCATTAAACCGAAGACTGTCTTTATTATTTCTAGTCAATTCAAATGTATCTGCATCATAAGAAGTTTCCCCAAAGATAAACGCCAGATCATCAGAAGGTATGTAATCGAGAAAATCTTTTGTTCTTGCATTTAGGTCACCTCCCAAAAAATAATTTGCATTTGGATAGTCATTTTTAATAACGTTAAAATTTTCATGTATCAATCTAATTCCATCTTTTTCTTCTAGTTTTTCATAAATAGGCGATCCTTCCGGTGAAACATAAGCAAAGTACATTATAATATCTTTTCCATCCAGGAAATAGTCACCTTTTAAGATGATAACTATACAATCTTTAAAATAGGTATATAATTGTTTTACGATACCAGTTTTGATTATCTCATCGTGTATAAATACACTAACCCCACCACTGTTTCTCATGAAATTACTCTGTTTTCTTACATTTCCATAGTGTTTATACCCTGGGAGAAAGTCATCAAAATCACTTACCTTTTTTCCCCATGTTTCACAAAAACATATAACACCAAATTTTCTTAGATAATTTTTAAACTCATAGTCAACCCCATATTTATAAAGTCCCTCTATATTCCAGGTTAAAATGTTTAATATCTGATCTTTAGCATTCAATGCGGTAGATTCGGTAGGTTCTGAATTGTCATCTACCAGGCCTTGACCTTCCCCCTAATGTGTATCCTCGCCTCGTTCCCCTTCGGGATTGTCCTCACTTTGATTGTTTTGTTTATATCTGCTGGTTTGTCCACGCTCGACCCGTGCTCCGACTTTACCCTTTCCATTCTGGCGTGTACCCATACAAACAGCCGTTTCAGTGGCTTCGTCATATTTGTAAATCTGATCTTCGATTATCAATTTGTCATACCTAATCGATGCATACAATCCTTTCTGCCTTGCTTCAATCATTTCCTTACCAAGTTCCCTTCTATGATTTTTTACCCTTTCTGTGAAATCTTGCTGCACCGAGAAAGGCGACTCTTTACTCAAAACCCCCTTCGATTTCTGCAACACACTGTCCCTATCCTTATATTTCGAGAATTTTACTATTATGGTTCTACTCTCCGCTGTACCCCCACTTTTCAGTCTATGTGCTCGTTCTATCTCAACATCTTTTAACTCAGGCATGTCTAGTTCTCCTGTTATGAATTTCCTAATTTTATCCTCGCTTTCATTCCAACTCTCCCCTTGATTACCTTTGATACCATTGAACCTGAGGTTATTTCGGCGCGAATGCGCTTCCAGGTTTTCAAGCTTGTTATTTATTGACGATATTTCCTTTTTCAGTTCAAGATTAGCTCTTTTAAGGTCGTCATTCTCTTTTTTCAAATCACATATTGAATTGTTTATGGAATCAATTTTCACATTCATACTCGACAAATCGTTCATAACTCTCTCGTTCTGACCGGCTAGCTCGGATTTCATACTACGTAAAAAACTGAACATCTGTTCATAATTATCATCAGGATTGTTACTTTCAATGTTAAGACTTGTATTTCCACCCTGAGCACTATTAGTAGTTACACCTTTATCTTGTTTATCTGTTGAAAATGATAACGCCGTTTGTCTTGTATTTCTATGAACAGGCTGCTGACGTGGCGGGCCCGGGTTGCGCTCGATATCACCACATAACAAAAGCGCCAACAGTAGAAAAAATCTAATTGTGAGGCTAATGGTTCTACCTGACACTTGCAAGGTGCATGGACTCCTTCTTACTTTGTTCGAACATACCTATCCTTGCTCTCCAGAGGCTCAGCCCAATTCCCATTGTGAATTATTTTGTGTTCGACTATGCCACGAGTCAAAAAGGCGTCCGCCATTAGCCAGGGGCGATAACCAAGCAGAGATTCATACAGATGAAGAGATCAAGGCTGTCACAGTAAGATGTGAAATGTAAAGTGTTTTGACCAGCTATTAAGAGAATCACTTTTTAATCTGACGTGGCTGAGTTCTAAAGTGAAACAAGTATATTCAGTGAATCTTGGCATTGTATTGTAACTTATTCTTGAAGTTTGATTGAAATCTGTTCAACCATTAATGAGAAATAGATCAAAGAGACCAAAAAGCTACCAAAACATTGACATCACTGCATTTAATGAATTAATGAATTTCTTCATATCCAAATAAAAAAAGCCCTGCCCCCACCACACCCGGCCATGTTTTTCATCGTATCAAAATTTCACCAACACTTTTTGAAATGGGTCACCCTAAGAACATTTCCAATAATATTTATTCCGCCCCACTAGTATAAGACAAGAAGAGTTTTAAAATTTTTCCTCATGTCCTCATAGTGAAAATAAGCACCCCCCCCCCCGGACCATTTTTTTTTTTAAGTACATCGAAATTTCATGAACGATCCTTGAAAAAGGTCACCCTAGAAACCAGGGCTCCGGAAAACCGACAAAATGCCGGTCCAGACCGATTTTTGGGTAGCTGGACCGATTAGAATTCCGAAAATATACCTATAAATCGGTCCGAGTTTTTCAAAGCAATTCATACATCTATATTGGCGTATAACACCAACTGTCAATAAAAATCCACAAAACACAGCTAGGATCCAGGGTTTTCACACATTACATGCTATACAAGCGTGGAGAATATCCGATAACTAGTTTACCCGCAGGGCATAGATTAGGGGATTCCCCGCACGTGGACTGGTTTTTGGAAGTCGATTAGGTCAGATCAGGGTCATTCAATGGAACACGTGCAGTACTACTTGTAACGGTACATTTACTTTCAAAAATTTGCATACGGGACTGAAGGAGGTGAACGCTGTTCAACAATTCATCGATACGACATGATTCTTTGTTCAAGTCAAGTTCCATTTCATCCTTTAAAGTTTTTATCTTACTGTCCATATCTGCCATAATGTCTGATCTTAGTTTATCGATCCTCTTTTCTAATGATTTGCGGAGACCATCCTGATTTCTTTTTATATCTTCTACTGCTTTCAAAACTAAGTCAAGTTTCGTACCCGTGTCGGAATCCATCTTCGCCGCCATTTCTTTATGGGGTTCCTGAGGGGTTAAACTATGTGATGAGAGTGATAAATTCTTAGTTTCTCCGGCAGAAAGACTAGCGGAAAATACAGAACTGTCCATGGGACTGTCCAGATAATTGATACTTACAGAACTTTCTTTGTCTGCTAATATAGAGTTTGTTTGAGAAACAATTTCTCCAATATCTCCAATAGTCAAATCACTACTTTTCCCCTCGGAACCTCCTTTTCTTCTTTGTTTGCCATTGTTTGCGTTTAATTCCGAGTCACTGCTCTTTTTTCGTTTATTTTTTCCCATTAAATACACTATTATTTCACAAAAAAACTGCGCTGACACATGAACCAACACTATAGACTCCCAACAGAATCGGAACTACTGTCTGTCTGTTTTCTCAATGAACTAAATATTAATTTATTCAATCCAGTTTACGGAGCAGATAAAACATGACCGCCATCTTCGAAGTCACGTGCTGTCCATATATATATTTGCTTTTTTCATGCTATAAAACATTGTAACAATGTTTCAGGCAATAAACATTTTGTATTGTATTGTATTGTATTGTATATATATATATATATATATATAGAGGATAAATCAAAAGATATTCAACAGGTTTAGCAAGATTTCATACAAAGAAATGATAATTAATGTAGTTCAATGAAAATTTCTTCACATACATACTTTTGACTCATAATATTTGAGTAAAAAGAATCACTGGTTACCTTTCAGTTCATAACCCCATTTTTTAAACTCTTTCCAAAACAACGGTCAATGGTTTTTACAACCATGAGATAAAACCTTTTTGAGGGCATTGTGGGAGAGGGAGAAAATGCTGGTAACCAGCATTTTCTCTCTTTTTCCACAATGTTTTCTACCCCACTGGAAACAAATTTCAGTTCTTGAGTTACACTTATTTTGTTGTCTGCAAATGCTCTCAATTTGCACCAATTTAAAAAATTTGATGTTTGGTAAAGGTTTAACAAGCCTGCAAATAGACAGTCTTGAAATAATTGCTAGAGGGAAAAACATTGGCAACAAGGTTTTTTTTTTTTTCCCCCATTCTCAGCAATGTCTGCCACAGACAAATGTATGGTTGATATACATATGTATCTAATATATCTAGACATTTAAAACATTGTTTGTGAGATTGTACATGTTGATTTTTCCCACCATCATTATTATTAATGTATATACACTACCACTGATTTACTTTGCACTAGACCTCAAATTGGCAGTGCAAATGTGCAACTTGATCAGATCTACACAACCCAGGTTAAGGGTTCCCTGTATGCCTTCAAGTGCCTAGCACAAAGAGTCTAACTTTTGCCATTGCTTCATTCTTATTTTATTCATCATGTACATTCTCATTTGAAAATACTTATGTGTCATAATTTACATGTGCATTCTGAATTTATCATCCAGATACTTACTTGTAAATATTTTTGTTTTTTGTTTTTCATGTATTTACTTACCTGTAAATATTTACGTTTTTTTTTTGTATTGTTCATGTAAACCCGCCTCTATAAATATTAATCTATCTCCCCTTTGCTGTCAAACACGTCTAACTGAGTCAAGTGTACAACTGTTGTTAACTGTCTTCTGCAAGTCAGAGTATACTGAGAAGCTAATCCTTGCCTCCACAAGAAAATTGTAAATTAGCTAAGAGTTATCCATAATACCTTGTCTCATTTTTAATCCAGAATTATAATTCTTGAGTACATTTTTGGTGGATATACAAAGCCTCTGGAAACTTATTGGCAAAAGAGAAAAATGATGATTATTCATTATTTTTTCCTTCTCCCACAATGTTTCCCATGTCTCACTACCCCACTGTCAGGCCTTAATTCTATGGCCACATTTGGTCAAGCAATCAGAAGTTATTTTGGACCTGTCTAAAACCATTTCAGCCATGTTATATTCTTTATCTGTAAATAACTCTCAATCAGGGCCAGAGTAAAAAAAAAAATATATAGATAACATTTCAGTCAAATTATATCTGTTACAAATGGACACTTGAATCGAGGCCAAACTAAATCATTTTAGCCCCACTAAAATTGTTATATTTAGCTGATTTCAACTTGGACCTGTCTATAATAATATTAGAAATACTGTATGCATATTTGTTATTATGTAAATGCTTTCAACATGGGCTAGACTAAAATTTTGCTATTTGGTAAGAGTTGAACCCTTTAATCCATTGCCACACAACCCCCACTTTTAACGCCCCTGAGAACAAAACCTCTTCAAGGCCCTGTGGGAAAAGGAGAAGATGCTGGTAACCAGCATTTTCTACTTTTCCCATCCTTGCCAGAACAGGCTTCTATTTTTCGGTCGCATTATCTTGTCATCTGCAAATGCTTTCAATTTGGACCAGTCTAAATCTTTCTTTTGTCGGTAATGGGTTAACCAGTATATCAATGTTTACAAACCATAAAAATTATGCTTATTGAATGCGTTGTGGGTAAGAGGAAAGTGCTGGCAACCAGAATTTTCTCCTTTCCCAACACTGTTTTCATGCCCATCCAAGGATAATCCCACCTTTCCAGCCATATTATTTCTGCTGTATGGTGTGGGGTCAAGTCAGTATATAGGTCCACCAGTATTTTCTCTTTGTATTTATACGTTTTCTAGATATTCTTAGCCAATGAATATATATAATGAACTGTAATCCAACAGTATAAAGTGTAGTACTGTAGTCCCTGTGACAAGACAAAAATTTTTTATGTCTTTTCGTAGTGCAATGCCTTCTACACTGTGGACGAAGGCCAACCTGCGCTCTTGTTAGCCACAAGCTGGCCTCGCCCACTTTGTATATACAATTACTAGTAAATGTAAACAAACCTTTTACAACTGATAAGAATTCCATTCTTAG
This sequence comes from Tridacna crocea, assembly GCA_943736015.1. Lineage (NCBI taxonomy): Eukaryota > Metazoa > Mollusca > Bivalvia > Cardiida > Cardiidae > Tridacna > Tridacna crocea. The sequence continues at coordinate 31,180,023 of OX031070.1, forward strand.
TGATCGACCTAATTTTTCGTCCAATCAGAGAAGAGTATTTGTGGAAATTTTCTACCTCTAAAAGTCCATAAAATTTTGTCTGCTTGAAATAAAGACAGCCGTTCCGCACGCATGAATTCTACTGGCTCCTCCCACATCTACGTAAAATTAATTCATGCTCCTCCCAACCATTTAAAGCACGATTTGAAACTTGTTACAACACAACCTCAACCCTTTACCAAGTAATCCTGTATGTTATCGGTGAAAGTTTGATTGTAGAAAATATTGCAGAAAAAGGGGAAATTGCATTAGAGGAATTGAGTAATAAAACAAAATCTGATTTTTCTTCTCCATATCTTTACCCCCAATAAACTTTAGACCCAAATGGACGACCCAAGTAGCTTTTGCGTACTTTAACGATCAATCTGCAGAGAACGTGTAGTCTGATCATGAATTGAAACATTGTGCTAAATGTTAAAATTTATGGGCTGATTGCACGTTGTTCGTTCTGTATCATGACAAAAATTTGACAAAAAGAAATGACATTTGAAAATCTAGAAAGTAAAAAAGATTATCAACAGCAAGAGCCAACTGATTAGTTTTTAGAAAAGTTCAACTTGTCCTTTTGTTTTCTTTTAAAAATAACCCTTAAAAAAAAGATAGTATTTAGCAAGTACAGGTTTAAAGGAAAGTCCGAAAATGCTTGCCATGAACTCTTTACAAGATGCCAAAACTTAAGCCCGGCTCTAGCATATTAAAAGCAGCCCAGCCACGTATAATTGTTAGTGTATCTGACTCGTAACCTGGAGGTTACGGGTTCGATACCTGGTTGCGCCGAACTCTCTTTCCGGTAAACTTTTGCATCTCACCTCTGATGCATGTGAGAAAATTAGTCAGTGGCTTTGGAAAGAAAGTTGTGTCAGTATAGGTGTGAAAAAGCAAGGAAACAGAAGCGGTGTAAAATAACAATTATCAATAAATTAACCAATTATTCAATCTCTTAAAATGTCGACCTCATGTGATAACAATTGATAACGAGGAACAACAACAATTGAGATGGTAGATTGTTTACAAATGTCATATCTAGATTATCTTATATATCCAAGGACAACGCATTTATAAATGAAAAGTGGATACATTTGTGATACCTAAATTGTTGACATTGAAAAATCAACATATACTAAAATTAATAGTGTTTTGCATGTACCCTAAAGAACGAAATCTATTGATAAACATACGAACTTGTATTATTTGAAAAAAAGAAAAAAAGGACTGCAATCATAAATCATATCAGTTACCTGTTTTTACAAGTTCTTGTGTCAATAATTGCAACAATTGCGTACATGATATATCCTTGTAAATTTCGTCTAAGTCATTTCCTGAGAAAAGGTCAAAATGTGGTTTGGCTTCCGCCATTGTAAAGAAAGCAAAGCTATGCACTTTTCTTTCGCAAAATTTGGGCTTGGAGACACGCATAACATGAGGGTACTGAGGAAATCCACGTGATAGTGCTGTTTTCTCGTGTTTCGGGCGTGTCTTTACAATAAAACAAAACAATGAAATTTGATGAAAGTCATGTTTCTTGATATACTTATGTCATGTGGGCGTGTTTATACGGTCATGCGGTAATGAAGGCATGTCTTTGCATAATATCTAGGACAAACTTTATAGAGATTGCAGTCTCTATAAAATGATTTATATAAAAACCCAGTCGATCACTAAGTTGGTTAGAGCACAAAAAGAGAATTCTTCCAGAAAATAAAAGCTATGGCGCAGAGCGCCTTCGCTTTTATTTTCTCGAAGAATTCTCTTTTTTGTGCTCTAACCATTACATAATCACTTGTTTACCTTTCTCTATGTACACGCATACCAGCCGGCAAACGTGTAATCTAATCGATTGGTTGGCTAAAATAACAATTTTACGAATGTCACAGGGGCGTACAACAGGGAAAGACGTTTATTCCTCTTTATTGAGACACTGGACCAACACATTAATGTGACAGTTTTATTATTTAGTTTGGAGTCTGGAATATTTCATTTCATCTCATGAAAAATGACGAATTTGCAATTTAACCCACATGGCTGGCGATATAACAGGCTGAGCTGGCCTCATTGCTGACACCCCCATGTGCACAATGACGCTAGCCCCGTCTGTTTTCCACCCTTTCTTCACGTGTTATTAGTAAATTGATCTAGCAGTACTTATGAATAATAAAAACAACTTACCTGCTGCTTTCAAGTAGGGTTTACGCGACCTGTATTTCCCACGTGAGGTCACGTGACCAGCAGGTGCGCGTAAGCGGCTCTATCCCTCTAAATCGTTCCTCCATATCATCTCCAGCTTACACTTGTTATTCTTTTCGGAAGTCGTCTTATATATTTTCATGTAGTACCATTATTATGTATATTGCCCTTATTGTATACCATGTATACCTGGGTGTAATTAAAAGTATGTTGTTGTTGTTGTTGTTGTTGATATTGGGAGTTCCTAATGTTTAATATTGGTGTCATTAAAGAAGCAAATAAACTAATTACAATCATTGCATACCGTTCATTATCTTATACTTCAAAGTTTCTATGGAACAAACTTTAAATACAAAAGCAAACTAATTACAAACATGTGCAACTGTTATTTTCAATTCAAAGTTTTAATCATAATTATGCAACCGGTCAGTAACAGTTTGAAATAATACTGTTAAATTATGTATAAGTGCTTTTCATGCACCTATTATTTGTGTCAATTAATTTATCAACAAGTACTTGTTATAAACAGACAAATATAATTTCTATTAAATACAAATCTTTTTATTGCCATCCTTTTTGATAATGTAAAAATAATATTTTGGTATATAATATTTATTCAGATACCACATATTATGCTTAATATAGAGTATGGTTAATTCTTTTAATTTACGTAATAAATGTTAAAAATAATGCACAAATCATTATAACTCTTTTTTATTTTCCCTCTCTTACTCTCTCTCTCTCTCTCTCTCTCTGGTATTATGTTAATAAACCATATATACTAAATACAATACAATAATACAATACAAAATGTTTATTGCCTGAAACATTGTTACAATGTTTATAGCATGAAAAAAGCAAATATATATAAGAAAACAGGAAACATGGATTTGCTGAAGAACATAGCACTACGTGAACGTACATGTACAGGTAATATAAAATCTCAAATTCTACGAAGAGAAGCGAAATATATGAATTTAGACAAGTTATTGACAATGAATTTTGAATTTTTTGACATGAGGTTGGTGAATTTTTGAATTGTTGGCCAAGTAAAATAGTATCGTTTTATGTATTTATTTCTTAGATCTGAGTATTTCGGACATATTAATATGAAGTGATACTCGTTTTCAATCATATTTGAATTACGATTTCTACAAATTCTTTCATTTCTTGGAATATTTAAATGTCTTCCTATTTCGATTTGTAATTTATGTGATGAAACTCTAAAACTTGTTAATGCGGATCTAAATCTGTTATCGTTAATAAAATCTAAGTATCTTTCAAATTTGAATTCATGTTTAAAAAGTGAATAGGTTTCTAAACGTCGAGAGTTATTGATGCCAGAGTACCAGGATTGATAGTACATGTCTAACACACGCTGTTTAATTATATCATAACTAACGTTCATATTTGACTGATTTTGCCACAGATAGTAAAGCCCACACTCGTTTAAAATACGTTTTATGTGATGGGCCCAGTTGTTATTATTGTAAGTTTCTTCATTATCTGAATCGTTTTTCATTGTGTTGTAGATTTTGTATAGAATCGAATCTCTATCTGAATTTAATAGTTTAACCCAATATTTAAGAGTTATCAATTTTCTTTGTAGTTTCAAAGGTATTTTGCCCAATTCTCCATACAATGCGTCTAGATTACTTGATTTCTTTACCACTAAAATTTTTCTACAGAATTTTGTAAGGATTGATTCTACGTCAGACCCCTGGTGGTGGCCCCAAACTTCCGCTGCGTAATTAAGGACTGGTTCAACAATCTTTTCGAATAAATCAACCTTATTTGAAATGGGTAATTCTAAGTTATTGAAAGTAGTGAACAACTTGTGTAGTGAAAAAGATGCGTTTTGTGCTATATGAGCCTGCGTTCTGTTCCATTTTCCATTTTTATGAAGATAAACACCGAGATACTTGAAGGACTTAACCACTTCAACTCTCGTATTATATAGGAAAAAATCATAGTTTGTGTGACGACCATTTTCAAAAATCATAATTTTGGTTTTGTTCACGTTTAATTTTAGTTTCCACATGTTACAGTATTGTTCGATATCGTTAAGTATTAATTGTAGTGATTGAGGGTCTTGAGTAAATACCGCTGCGTCATCAGCAAAAAGTAACAGAAAAAGTTGTATTTCATCAACTGAAATAATGCCATCAACGTTGCTATTAATATGGTTTAAGATAACGTTCAGAAAAAATAAACACAATATGCTGCTGGCCGGGTCGCCTTGTTTGACTCCAATATTTGAGTTGATAAAGTCTGAGTATTCTGATCGGTATCGTACAGTTGATCTTACTTTATTATACATTGACCTTATAGATTTTACAAATTTACTGCTAACTTGTTCGGAAAGTAGCTTTTGAAATAGATATGTTCTATCAACTCTGTCAAACATCTTTTCCCAATCGAGAAAAGCTACATAAAGTTTCTTTTTACGAGACAGGGTCTTCATTATAAGGGAGTGCAGAATAAAAATACAGTCAATTGTGGATTTGCCCTTTTGAAAACCGTATTGATTGTCAATTATTTTTGTGTGCATTTGAGACCATCGGTCTAGTCTAGTAACGAGTAATTTTGAATATATCTTAGAAATAATATTATTTAGAGTTATCCCTCTGAAATTTTTTGGTTCGAAGTTCCCTCCCTTGAATATCGGTACAATAATTCCTTCCCCCCAGCTTTCTGGATAGCAGCCCTCATTGAATACAGTGTTATACAATGCTGTCAGAAAAGGACCAATAATGTCGAATGAATTTTTAAATATTTCGGCAATCAGATGATCTGAACCAGCACTTTTGCCGTTAGTTTGTGAAAACACTGCATTTTTTACTTCTATTTCTGTAAAATTTTGATCGAGATAATCATCAGATATGTTATCGAAAAGAGTGTCATTTGTTGGAGTATTTTCCACACTTTCACCACTGTACAAATTGTTGAAATGAATAGACGATTTGCCAATTAAATTTGATATAAGCGATATTTCCATTTTATCGTAAGCGGCGCACCGGAAGTATCACGTGACACCGGACAATCAAAGCATTATTTTAATAACAAATGCCGTATGTCCCGTTCACAAATCCTTTAATTTTGGACAGATTCATCACTGAAAAAAAGTGACATAGTAAGAAATCAATTCTAACACAATTTTTTCATATTTCATGACATTGCTTTTGAAAAAAATAATAAGGAACAGACAAAGTACGCATTTTATGAGATCGTATCAAAATAAAGAGCATGTAGAAAGAAGAATGAGCTTACCCTCTGTAACCTGTATAAAATTCATAATCGCGTCCACTAATGATCACCAAACGGTAAATAAATATGAAACAAAAGATAAGAAGAGTCAATTTAATGTGACACGTGTGTGTTAATCTGTAAGAAGTAAGTACATTACAGCTGTTCTTAAGGTTTTCCGCCCTGTCCAGCACAGTGCGATACTGAGATCAAAGGAACACCGAGTTAACCCTTTACCCATTATTTTTTTGTGTGTAAAACTTCATTAGACGCATATTTTTAAATACATATACTCAAAATGAAGCTTGAATAATTATTTTGTGAAGAAGGTATGGAAGGTTTGAAATTTGAAGCCACGTTTCTTTCGTTCATGATCTATAATATGAAGTTATTCGTCAATAGGAACATGCCTGAAAGAGCAACAAAGACGTTTGATAAAAGTGCTATAATATTAGTAAATGGACTGTCCCTGTCTTTCTGAAGACACTGGACAGCTATTTAACCTTTTACCAAAGTATTCCGAGTTATGGGGATCCGGAAAAAAAGGGGGCAGACGTGCTGATTTTGCTCATTTTATGTTATTTGTCCCACTTTCTCAACCTTAACCCCCCCCCCCCCCCCAAAAAAAAAACGAAAAAAAGTAATCAATATACAGTTCAGAGACATCTGTGAAAAATGAATTTTGAAAGTGTGAGAGAAAATGTTGTGGGAAAAAAGGAAGGGATTGCAACAAAATTCTTTTACTTTTTTCAAGGACAATTACAACCATTTGGCGTTTTTTATTCGATCGTCTCCATATGCTAAGTATCTGGACGAGTCCAAGGTGTTGACGTCGGTTGAAAACATTCACGGTAACTATTTAACCTTTTACCAGACGACAAAATTTTAGACTGGACAAAATAGAAAGCACTTGCAGATGACAAAATACGTTACTCAAAAATTGACATTCGATTCCAGCAGGGTATGAAACATTGTGGGAAAAGGAGAAAAATGCTTGTTACCAGCATTTTCTCCTTTTCCCACAATGTTTTCAAAAGGCTTCTATCTCACGGTCATAAAAACCAGGAAGTGTTTGGTAAAAGGTTAAAACCCTATACCACATAACTCAAGCTTTTTACGACCCTGAGAAATATTGCTTTTGAAAATGTTGTTGAATAGGGATAAAGTTCTGGTAACCAACATTTTCTCCTTTTTCTTTGCTATCCAAAATAGCGAAAAAGGGGAAAAATAACATTTATATAACTGCAATAGACCTTTCCTATTTTTATGTCTGATTTGTCAACTAATGTTTGCCGAATTCCATAGCTAAGTTTGTAACGTACAGGCTCGAAATCCAGGGGTTGGTGGTTTGAATTATTTAAACTATTACAGTGATAGTAATTCTTTTTTTTTTTTTTAATCGTTCCAGTATCTGCAAATAGACAGACACAGTCTATTTACCAAAAACTGGGACATTACACAGTTTGAATTTACGGGATTCATTTTCAGTGGGCAAATACGTGCTATATTTGTTTTCATTGAAAAGCTAGTAAAGGGTTAGCTGGGTGTTCTTTTGATCTTGGTATTTCACCGTCAAAGTGGGTGCATCTATTTGAAAAGCTGTTATGCTCTTCTTAGGCACCGACTAACACACACGTGTCATAATTGTTTATTACGTTCAGTCTGACGTTGATCACATGTAAAGGTTTGGAATTGTTTAAATCTGTTACAGGGGGTAAGTCTGTTCTAATCATTGGCCCCTTCAATTTTTTGTTTTCAAATGCATTATTTCGTAACCTGATTTAACTGGTCTCAGTTTAACTGTATATTTGCACTCATTTCTTTCGGACTGGGAGGGGGATTTGATTTTCAAGTTATTAAACCTTATCCTACTAAATAATAATATGACACAAATTTCAAGGTCGATAGTAAAATCCCAAATATTATTTCAAAGGAATATCTCCAGGTAAAATATCTCCGTTTCGGACAGTGTAGATCTAGGATCAGACTGCATGTTTATCGTAGTCTGATCTTGATCTAAATTATCTGCAAAAAGTCGTTGAGTCGCGTTTCGCAGCATAAGGGTTAATGCAGTCTGCATACAAAAACACGCCCGACAGGAGACAGCGCTGCTTATGATCTGTGAAATTTACCGAAAGATTCACAAAACGAGTTCTTTTTTTGTGTGTGTCTTCGAAAAAGATAATTGATAAAACTACTGGCATGGCCGATTTAGGGTTTTTGTTGTCTTATTTATCACGTATAGGGTGAATTCCATTTAAAAAATATGACATTTTCACTATTCAGTATATTCAAGATTGGGAAAGACTGTCCGGTGGAGAGTACTCGCAAGGGAAGTAACTCGTGGTGACGCGTCGGGAATTTGGCAGATGGTCTATTAGCTCTGGCTTTTTTACCTATGGCCTTATTACCTATGGCCTTATTACCTATGGCTTTTTTACCGCGGTCATACTAAAATACGCCCTACAGGAAAAATTCGCCCTACGACGCCCTACGACGCCCTACGAAACAAATTATCGCCCTACGGGTATATAGATTGTGTCGGATGGAATTAATTACTTATACCTTTTAAAATATACTTTATCTAACATGTCTTCAAATATCATGACTTTATTGTGTGTAATTTTGGAGATATTTGATCGTTAGTTTTCGTTCTGACGATCGCTGACAGGTGCTCTATAGGCCCTACCACTTTACATCTCGCCCAACTTGTTTTAAGGTGTTAGTTTCATCACTTAATACTATATTTAGTTAAAATGATGTATAATTTGAGTGATTCTTATTTGTTTCTCATTTATTTACAGGTTTTTCTGATATTCCAATCGGTATAAAGCCCAGAATCGTACACATTCAAAGGGAAATAATTTGGTAAACACAATTTCCTACAGATAGAGTTATCTTTTGTCGCCCTACAGGAAAAATTCGCCCTACGACGCCCTACGAAACAAATTATCGCCCTACGGGTATATGAACCGTGTCGGATGGAATTCATTACTTATACCTTTTAAAATATACTTTATCTAACATGTCTTCAAATATCATGAATTTATTGTGTGTAATTTTGGGGATATTTGATCAATAGTTTTCGTTCTGACGATGGCTGACAGGTGCTCTATACGCCCTACCACTTTACATCTCACTTTACACAGAATGTACAGTCTGATCTTGGATCTACTCTGTCCATTATTTTGTTACATATTCTGGCAAAAACCCTTTGTTACAGCAACATTTTAGATTTTTTCCTATTTAAAAATGCCTCTTGTATGAATTCAGCACTTTAAGGATAAAACCACCTGCAGAAAGAAGGTCGTTGAAAATATTGTATGAAACGACGAAATTACTGGTTATCAACACTTAAGTTCTAAACCAAGATATCACAATTTCCTTCATATTGCGTTATCCTTTGTCAGATCGACCAATCTCAAGTCATTAAATCTTTACCAAACTCCAAAATTTTAGCCTTGTCCAAATTCAAAGCATCTGTACACGACAATTTCAGTGAGGCTCAAATGGTGTAATTTTTCTTTGATAGAGTAGAAAACATTGTGGAAAAAAGTAGAAAATGCTGCATGGTTACCTGCTGGCAGCATTTTCTTCTTTTCCCACAATGTTTTCAAAAGGCTTCTTCCCCAGGAACGTCAAAAGTCGGCATTGTGTGGTAAAGGGTTAACTTAAAATACCTTGAGAAAGACAGCCGTTGAAAACATTGTCTAATACGACAAAAATACTGGTTACCAAGTTTTACACAGTAAATCCAGATCTTGACTAGATCGGTCACTTCTTCGATATATCCCAATTATACTTTTAAAATCACATTTTTTTTTTACCTGTCTACAGACGCTGTATCTTGAAAACATTGCGGAAAACAGAGAAATTGCGCGTAACGAGCAATTTCTCAATTACCAAGCGGTATCTATCATATCACTAAACTCAGACTTATTTTACTAATATTACATTACCACTTTCTTTTGTTCTTGGTTTAGAGTTTTTCTGTGAAATTGTTGAGATTATGTAATTTTCGCCAAACAACAAATTATTACAGTTATGATTGGAAATTATGTTTGAGCGTATCTAATCAACGAATTAATGTCTTATTAAGGGATTTAAATTGGTAATTAAAGTTTATCATTCAGACGATTGTAAAAGAATCAAATATTCATGTTCGCAGTTAGAATGAGTAACAAATGTCAGTCGAAGTGGTCGTTATGACTAGGGTTCGTATCTTTGAAGGGCAACTCTGTCTCTATGTGTTTATCAAATTAACTCCTCTGAAAATACCATTTGGGTGGACGTTTTCATCTGGAAAATGAATAAAACCTAGAACTAAACTAAGATTAAATAACAATGAGTGAAAGCGAAAACACTATTTCAAACTACGGATAAAATTAATTGGTAAAATATCGCACGAAAACAAGTAGGGCGAGCGTTTAAAGTGGTAGGGCGTATAGAGCACCTGTCACCCAACCTCGTTACGAAAACTATCGATCAAGTATTTCCAAAATTATACAAAATAAAGTCATGACAATTTAGGTTATGTTAGATAATGCATATTTTAAAAGACAGAAGTAATGGATTCGATCTGAAATAGTGCACAAACACGTAGGGCGATAAATTATATGTAGGGCGTCGTAGGGCGAATTTTTCCTGTAGGGATATATAGATTTTCATATGGGCCACTATCAAAGAGGGGTTTAAATAGAAGGGTTATTGTCTCATTTTTTGTCTGCCTATCCGTAGGAAAAGAAAAATATGCTGGTTACCAATTTTCTACCTTTCCAACAATGTTTTCTACAGCCTTCTCAAGGTTGTCATGACTATATAGATCATATCTATAAAAGATAACTCTATTTTTAGGTAATTGTGTTTATCAAGTCATCTCCCTTCGAATCTCACACACGTGGATGTTTTCGTCTGAAACATAAATAAAACCAAGAGATAAACAACATACAAGTTAAATTTAGTTAGAAGAAACATTAATCTATGAGTAGCAATACTTTTTTGGTGAAAATATCACCCGAAGAGAAGTAGGGCGAGAGTTGAAGTGGTAGGGCGTGTAGAGCACCTGTCAGCGATCGTCAGAACGAAAACTGTCGATCAAGTATCTCCAAAATTACACACAATAAAGTCATGACACTTGAAGACATGTTCGATAAAGTATATTTTAAAAGGTATAAGTAATTAATTCCATCCGACACAGTCCATATACCCGTAGGGCGATAATTTGTTTCGTAGGGCGTCGTAGGGCGTCGTAGGGCGAATTTTTCCTGTAGGGCGTATTTTAGTATGACACTTTTTTACCGTTCTACTTCTGGCTTTTTTTTCCTATGGCCTTTTTACCTATGGCTTTTTTACCTCTGGCTTTTTTACCTAGATTCAAGAAAGAGTGTTTGAAAAACGGTGTGGGAAGAAAAAGATGTTTACTGTTTAAAGGGCAAATCCTAAAATATTTTGACCATTCCTTTTTTTGCTCCAATCAGCTGTAAATGTTTTTGGTTTACAATTCTTTTGTTGTCTGCAAATGCTTTCAATTTGAACCAGTCTAAAATTTTTGTGTTTGGTGAATGGTCAGTTGACCCTCTGTTTTTTACAACCCTGAGATAGAAGCCTTTTGAAAACATTGTGGAAAAGGAAGAAAAAGCTGAAACACTTGAAAGTTATTTGAACAATCCAGACTTTGATACTTTCAAAATGTATGTTATGAATTTGGATGAATACGTTATGCATTATGTTGTTGCCTTTGAAACATTGTGAGGAAAAGAGAAAATGCTAAGATTTTCTCCTTTTCCCATAATGTTTTCCATCCTTTCCAAATCAAATTTCATTTCAATTTTTTTATTACCATTTTTTTTTTTTTTGGCATGTGCAAATTAACCCTTTACCAAACAATCCCTGGTTTTTACAACCCTGAGATGGAAGCCTTTTTAAAACATTGTGGGAAAAGGAGAAAATGTCTGGCTGGTAACCAACATTTTCTCCTTATCTTACAATGTTTTCTATCCTGGTGGAAACAAATTTCAATGTTTCAGCTAGGTTTACTTTGTTGCCTGCAAGTGCTTTTAATTCTGACCAGTCTAAAATTTTGTCTCTTGTTAAAGGGTTAAATGTTGAAAACATTTTGGAAAAAAAGGGAGAAAACGGCACCAATTTCTCCTTTTTCCAGAATGTAGATTTAGAAAAGGATAAAATATTACGAAAAACAATTAAAGGAATTACTGACCTTAATATGTTTGTTTTTCTGTTTGGAGATTGCCATTGCGGAATGTCCGTCTTATGGCCTATCTTATTTCGACTCGGAGTTTCGAACAATGTCGGCACAGCATCAGGTTTTAACTGCAGCCTAATATTCCTATAACCAACTTCTTTTATGAGTTTTGGACTTATTAAGAACTGACTGTCCTCGAAGTGTTTCAGACACAATTTGGAATGAACCGATGGCACAAAATCCGCCGTTACTGTCCGGCCCCGGTTTAAACGTTGAATCCATAGTTTCCTCCTTTTTAATTTCTTCGGAAACTTGAACATACTAATTCTATGTGTTCCCGATTCGACGTTGAAGCCATATGCTGCACAATTTACCATATTTTCGGCTGAATTCTTTGTTTATACTCAGATATCTGCGTATAATCATCAGCGTTCCTACTAATTTCTACTGACTGTAAACACAGGCCTACGCGACTATGACGTCACACAGGTAGGTAAAATAAGCGAATCAGGGGAAGTAAGTCATGTACCATTTTTGGGGCCGTATATCAGCGTGACAATTCGAGCGTGATTTATGGCATGTTACAGGAAGGTATTTATGCAAACTGATGGACACGTGTTTACAAACATCATTTGCGGCTGATTGGAGCAAAAAAACAGTATGGTCAAAATATTTTAGGATTTGCCCTTTAAATTTCAAGTCATGCCATCCAAAACATACTAAAATCAACATCCCTTTTTCCTTAACTCGTAGAATATGTACCATTGTTTCTGATATATGTGTTCGTAATTCCCGTCTGAAAGTATTAGCTTCCTCAATGATTGACAGGAACTATCCAGTGCAGGTGATAAAAGCGGGACTTATTAAAGCTTTACAAATTCCTAGAAACAGTCTTTTAACAGTTAGAGAAAAGACTGAAAAACCTATTTTACCTTTCGTATCCACCCACAATCCAAAAAACAGTGAAATATTCGGATTACTTAGATCAAATTTAACTATCCTTAAAGGCGATGAAAAAAAAAACGAATAATATAATCACACACACTAAAATCATTAAATGTAAAAGACAGCTCCCTAATCTTAAACGCCTCATTACACGATCGGAGTTCAATCAAGACACAGCCGCTTGCGTGAAAAAGTGTGGAGAACCACGATGTCGACTGTGTGATTATATCATTGAAGGTAACAACATTAAATTAAATGATAAAACTTTCTTTGTTAAAGAAAATATGGACTGCACTGTTAAAAATGTTATTTATGTTTTAATTTGTAATGGGTGTAGGAAATTTTACATCGGACAGACCGGTGACAAATTAAGAAACAAAAAAACAGTACATTGTCAACAAGTCAGACCCATTAACAAGACAAATGCCTTTAAGTTCGCATTTAGACAAATGTTCCAAAACCTCTCCAAAATTCTCGATCTTTCCTTTCTTTAAAACACATAACGACAATGTTTCAGCTATGTTACTTAAAGAACAATCATTTATCAATAGATTTATGCCTAAATTGAACATTAAAGGTGGGTATTTAAAATTTTCACATCACACCAAATCAAAAAATATATATATCACTGAAATTTTTATGAAAAAACAATACAAATCATCAATAATTAAGAATGATAAAATTACAAAAAAAAATATTTTAATGGTATTCCCTTAAAAGGCTACGTAGCCTCTTAAGCTATTTTTAGAATTCGCGCCAAAAATAAAAATAAGCATTGGCTAGTGCTCTGTTCAAAGTGTCTTGCCTAAGGACACTCTCACAGTAAAATATGAAGCTTCCAGTAAGGCTTGAACCTAGACCATCAGGTAACAAGTCGTACACATTACTGGTGAGCCATGCAAGACCCCCAGATCCACGTTTAGAGGGGAGGTAATTTTTGTAAAATTGTATAGATTAGTCTAAGTCCACAACCTGTGCATAAGTTACTTTTTGTTTTAATCAAAAATGGTAATCAAATGGATGCCATTTTGTTATTCATTCCTTCCCCATATGACAAGTTTTAGGCTCTTTAAATGCATCTACAGACAAGTAGTCAGAAACTCACACAAAACGGGCTGAAATTTACCCATATGAATTGATTATAAACACTGTTAGAACAGGGGAAAATACTGCATACCAGAATTTTATCTTTGTCCTGTAATGCTTTCAATTACCTATTTCCTTCAGGGTTATTGAAATGAATTGTTCGGAAAAGTGTTAAATAAAAACCATACAAAATTTTCTTCAGATCCAGTTGTCAGTGCCGAGGAAACCTAACCATATGCTGTATACTGGTTTATCCCACAGATTGGTATGAATGTATAGCATCTGTTGGCCTATAAGGGTGCACTCATACTGTCTTACAACAGAGCTAGCTTTTTTAACAATATGGTAGAGCATTTGCCTCAGGACCTTAAGGTTCTGGATTCAATCCCAGCCTTGGGAGGCTATTTAACAGAACTGTTACGGATTTATGTAATCAGTATTCAGAATGCATAATGGTTTGTCCATAAGGCATATATATGACTCTTGACTTACAGTTCAACAAATCCGCTTTTCAGGACTTTCAGTCCTTTGATTCTTAAGATATATCAACTGTACATTAGACTGACACAAAGGATCATATAAAAAAAAAAAAAAAATCCAACAGTAAAATACGATTTACAACAGGGTATTGAATTCGAAGGGTCCAAAATGTAATTTTTTAGACAAATAAATAATAATTATTTATACAGGTACATGTTATAAGAATTGGTCATTTGATACCAAAGTGCTTTGATCATCAAAAACAACAACAACAAAATCCCATAATGCATCACTCAAATGGAAAGTTCCCCGATGCTCCAACAGTCGCGGAAAATGTAAACAACAACGGGAAAAAGTCGTTAAATAAATTCCCAGCAGATATGAAAAGAAGAGAACTGTGGCTGAAACAAATCAGGCGAATTGTGAGAACCCAACTGGTTACAGAAGGGGCCAAGTAACGCTGAAGGGACTCCAAAAGCAAGATTGATCGAAACTCCGTTCGTCCTTGACTTGATAAATGGTCCAGCGTTTGTTCTGAACATTTTACTGGAGGTAATTACTCGTTTCTTTGAAACCATTACCACACAATTCCTTCTTTTGACGACCCTGAGCAAGAAGCCTTTAGTAAACATTGTGGGGAAAGGAGAAAATGCTGGTTACCAACATTTTCTCCTTTTCTCACAATGTTTTCTATCCTTTTCAAAACGGGTGACATATGTTTCGGTAACAGAAGAGTTCGGTAATTAAGTAAATCGATTGGATGTTTCCATAATGAAGCAATTATATTGTGTTTATGTTCTGTGACGTTCTTTGGTATCAGTGTATAGTAAGGCGTAGAATATTCGAAGTGGCCATGGTCAAATTTATAAATATCAAGAAAAGGCAAGATTTGACTGCAGATTTGAAGGTAAGGATTGATACTGGTGCCCTGAATGGGTTCAAAATCTGAAATAAAGCCCATTTTGCAAAATTCGAAACTAAAAGATCATGACCCTTCCACAGTTTACCGGTACCCTAGGAATCCAAAGTGGTAGGTTTGCGGACTTTTTCTGTTTTTGCGGACTTATTTTGAAAGGTAGGAATACGCCATAAAATTGTGGAAAAAGTAGCTGGAATTATGGTATTTCTTGGCAGGTCCACAGACTTTGAATTGATTTTACTGTACAGAAAGCATGCCAGTTAGAGGCCATCAATGCAAATCTGCTGTCTGCTGCACTTTGAGTTTATCGTAAAATCGCTCGATTTCGAAAAGTTTCCGCAGCCATGCCAAATAGCTATGAGTGATAGGTTTTGTGCTTTTCTTGCAGTATTCATATGATTTGTTGCGATTAATTAGCAATTGTGTATTGCATTTAGACTAAGAAGAGGTCTCTTTGTTTGCAGGTTGGTGTTAGAAGGAAATTTTCAAGTCGATGTCGTAGTTGTTTGTCGACAACACAGGAACTGTGGTATTTACTGTACTCTGAGGCCTTTACACATAATGCATGCCTTTGTTTTGTTTAAACCTTTTACTTTTGCACTTTTCACCCATTTATTCCTTGATAGATAGGTTCAAACTTTTTTTTCACTTTCCCTTTTTCACTTCATAGATGGGCATACCACATGGTCAATACATACAGCATGGAATGAGGTACATAACCAAAAAACAATTATGAATTAAATGGTGGGAATTACAGATTAAGGCTTCGAATAACGAAGGTTTGAACAAAATAAAGCCATGCATTGGGTGTAAAGAATGTCATAAATACTCTATAATTACTTTGTTATCGAAACATCCAATTGATTTACTCTAAAAGTATATGTTACCAAACTCGTCTGTTACCGAAACAACCGTAAATTTGATTTGATTGGCAGGAACGCCTTGATCCTGAAGAGTCTGGATTGGCCTCTTCCTTGAACTGGAACTGAAAATGAAGAGGGAATAAAACGAAAATAAAACGACCCGTAATAAAAGTGCATGGAAAAAATAAACCCGAATTTCATAGATTACCGTATTTCACCTCCTGATGACCATATTGTTACGAGCTGGTATTAGTTGTCTGCTTTCCCCACTTCTTTGTAGATTAGAAGAGGTAGGTTACAGGAGAAACGGGTTAGGGAATGGACTCCAGTGTAAAGTGTGATTAAAAGATAAGGGAAAAAACTCATACAAATACTATAAATTTTCACTGTATTAGTAATTTAATTAACCCTGAAGTGCAGATTAAATCAGGGAACAAAATACAAATTCCCTCAACAATGACCACATGATACAATATAGTGTCAGAAAAATCTAGATTCTAGTCCTAAATTGACAAAAAAGTCCCAAATTATCCCCAGAGGACTTGCTAAGTAGAAAGTGACAGTGGTCCTTATCTCAACATGTTAAAAATATCAACAATATCTAGAGAACATTAAGATATATCATTATGAAATACTGCATTGTGAAGATGTCAGGAATAGCCTTAAGCTTAAAAAAATAAATAAACGAAGATAAATAAACCTAACTGAATTCAGAATTAAGTAAGGTCTAAACCGTCGCCATAAATAAAGTTTAACTTAAGTTTCAAAATGAAATTAAAAAAAAATAATAAAAATGATCAAGATTATCAGTAGCAGAACCTACGATAATTCAAAACTGGAGTCCCAGAAACTGCCGGAACACCTACTTTTATACTACGGGTTCCAACATTTTTTCTGGTTGGTTTTCCAACAGAAAGAATCTGTAGGAAAAATTTCCAACAAAAAAAGTTGTTGGAGAATTCATACGCCCGATACCACTTGCACCCGTAAATACAAAGAATACTGGTAATATGCCGGGAATGATACAAATCTAGACAATAATGCACGTAGGGATAAATAATACATCTTATTTTGTACCTAAAAGGGTAAATTTAAACTTGATTTGTGGTTTTTCGGTTGTTTAAAATCCGCGCTATATGACGAGTAGGATCAAGGTCCATGAGTTACCTGTGACGTCATCGATCTTATCCCATCATTCATCGGGAAAATGACAACAAAAATGGAGGATGCTAAAACATAGCGTGGGTATTAGACACCGAAAATCGACAGTTTCGTGAAAACTAATAAAAATCGTCAGACAAATACAACTCAAGGTTAGTCTTAAATTAATGTTTGTTTGATTCCTGTGCTGAAATAGGTTTGACACAAAGTTTAATGGTTTATAACGCGATACGAAATGGCTGAATTCTCTTCAGAATAACTGGTTTACGAATTCCTACGTCCGTCACTCAAATATTTACACATCACACACAACAAGCGACAAAGAGAAACTACAAGTTGAACGTTGGATATATGGAACTGAAAGATTAATAAGCCTATTTTCGCTAGTGTTCATTATTTACAACAGCCATTACTGGAACGTTACATCACCCCCTCCGCATATCTCAAAGCGCCGACTGGCACTAACTGTCCTAAAACTGATATACAGTTAAACAGCTCCATTAGGTATATATTGCCAAGAAACAAAGTCCTAAGTAATACTAAAAATGGATGCCGTAGTAAAGCTATGACTGTCAGTTCCTTCAAAGCTAAAGACCAGATGCCCTGCTTTTGTCTACCATTGTAAGGTGTGGTGTGGGTTGTTGGATTTCCCATCATCTACCGTCCTGTCTCTTCTTCTGTCTCAGTAGTGGTCTCTTGAACGTCTCCTCTCGTCCCTCCTGTTACCAGTGTTACCTCTCCTGCTCCCCTTTTCTAACTCTGTCCTCCTCTCGTGTGAGCTGCGTCTGTTGTGCTTATCTGATAAAGTCTTGTTTGTGTCAGTCTCCCTTCTTTGTCTGCCTTCAGTTTCTATCGGCCTAGTATTCTCCTCACTTGCATGGACTTCTTGCTTGCCTTTTGTTGCCTTTGCTGCTGCTGTCATTGCACTGGCAAGGGTCAGTATCGACTGCTCGTGTGACCTCAGGGCCCTTGTGTTGTTCTCAACCCCAGCCTTGATTGACTTCACTTCCTCCCGGAACCATCTTTTGCTCTTTGGTGGTTCTTCATCGTCCGAGCTCGAGTCTGATGAGGAGTATCCATTCTCTGAAGAGACTGAAGAGGAAGACCTTGAACGCATTCTTTTGTTCGTGATGATCATGCCTGTTCTTTTTCTTTTGTTTCCAAAGTCCAGGTCCTCGGCAGGTAGTAGTTGGTCCATGACATTTTCCTCCTGCATTTGGGCATCACCACACTGTATTTCTATATCGTCGGCTGGTCCCTGTTCTGTATCTCCACTTGCTCCGATTCCTTCTGTCTCAGGCTGCTTCAGCTTTTCTGATCCTTGCTTGTCTTTACTTGAATCTACTACTCCGGGCTCTGTATCTTCATCTTTCCCTTGTTCATATTCCTGTTTCTTTGTTTCCTCTTTGCCTCCTTTCTTTACTGTACCCCCTTGTAATATATCGGACAGGGCCGGGTCAATGTCGTTCAATTGCCCTAACAGTGGTGCCACAGTCTGCCAGAGATCATCTCTATTGAGGGACACTAGGGTTTGTGAGGACTCTGCTGCCTGAGGTGGAGATTCTTGCAGGCGCTCATACTGGTCGAGGAAGTCCACTTCGTCAAAGCTTGGCAATGCTATCTGTGACCAAGGATCATTGATCGTCCTCCTACTAATGAGCAGTTCCCTCCAGTACTAGTATGACTCCTCTTTATCTAGTACCAGGTAATCCTTAGGTCCTATTCTGTAGGGGTTACTTGTCACTTTCAGGCAGGAAGTGTCTTTGGGATCCACTCCAGACTGCTGTGCAACGACCCGATGCCTCTTGTACCTACGTACATGCTCATCCAGTTCTTCCCTCTTCAGGCACCTGAACTGACAAAGAGAACAAAAGAAGGATACCTCGTCTCTTCTCAGGTGGTCACGTAGAATGTTGGCCTGCACTCTGCACTTTACTTCGATGAAATTCTTCCCCTCTCGGTGGTAGCATCTAAGACACTGGTATGCTCTACCTCTCTTCTTGGCTGCTTTGTCTACATTGTTCCCAACTTGTGATGTCCCTGCTTGATTTGGGCTTGTTGGGATAGTGGCTATGTTGCTGTTGTAGACTGTAGTTCCTGAGAAACAAAAGAAGCAGCTGTAAGACATCAACCAGTGCAAATACCAGATAATTAGGACCACTGTCACTGTTCACAGGGTGGGGTTGTGGGATGACGTTTTTGTTTTTGTTTTTAGATGGTTCTATTTATTCATTTTCTTTCCCTATTTCTTGTTTGATTATATTCATCTTAACTTAGGAGGTGGCTCTCCAAATTAATTTTTAGACATCCTATACAACTGTGAGTATGCTCTGTGATAAATACTTTCGCATTTTTTTGTAATTTTATGTGCAATATTCTTTTCCCTTCAACATTATTTTTAGTGAATTATTATTTTATTGCTACTTCATAGGACTTTTACTTTGAACTATGTATATTGCTTTCTTCCTTCACCTTTAATCTGCCTGCATAGACTCATTTGTGGCTGAATAATACTGCATCAACGGCCACCTAACTCTGTTATTTAGTTTGTGAAATGGATCAGGATTTACTAAAACTTAATGCTGCACTGCTCTTTCTTTGCTGGACTTTACTGGTTTCAGACTTGTCACTGGGTAAGCATTCCCTTTCTACTGCCAATTTCAGTAGCCTTACCGCACTCAAATCCCCATGCAGCCAGCAACCTACCCCTTCCTTGACTTAGACTCCTAGGGCCTATTGCTACCCTCCTCATGATTCATCGAACGTATCACATTGCAGACATTTTCAGCTCCTAAAGACCCCAAATTCCAGCATAAGTTTTACTGTAAAATCTCTGAGTTGTCATGCTACACGGCAGGATTGATCCGTTCTTAGCTTAATTTTGATTATTAAATCTTTTAGAATTGTTGCTAGTTATTGATATAGACACACAGACATACAAAAAAAGTTATCAAACAAAAACATTATATACGAAAGTCTTTCATTAACTTGTAAACTAATATTTCAATATGAGTTAGATTACTGCGGAAGCTTCTCCCTCGCTTTCTTGATCCAAAGGGGAACATCCTTTCCTTCAAATGGCTTAAGTTTATCATGGTAGACAACTATTTCTTGTCCCTTTTTATCAAGCTGTAATAGGAAGTTGATATCAGTTATCTTCCTTTTTGTTAGAAAAGGGCCATCATATGGTTTCTCCAACTTTTGGTTAACGCCTACTTTCCTTGACTGATGTAGGAACCAAACTACATCGCCTGCTCTGTAATTGTTTAAACACAGTTTAGTGTCGTAGTTGTTCTTTTGACGTTTTACTTTATTTTGCAGGTGGCGACGGGCTATGACATGGGCATGCTGCATATTCCCTTTTGAGATGTTGACATATTCCCCATAAGTTGTGATATCTGCATTTTGGTTAGTTGTTGTGCTTCCAAATTAGCTCTACAGGGAGTCGCACCTCTCGACCAATTGCTAGGAGGTTTGGAGTCAGGTCTGTAGATTCACATGGAGTTGCTATGTAAGCACCAGCTAGGCAGCCCAGGTATAAATCCCAGTAGGTCTGTTCATCACACAGGTATGCCCGAAAAATCCCTAGCAAGGTCCGGTTAAATCTCTCA
This sequence comes from Tridacna crocea, assembly GCA_943736015.1. NCBI lineage: Eukaryota > Metazoa > Mollusca > Bivalvia > Cardiida > Cardiidae > Tridacna > Tridacna crocea. The sequence goes on from OX031070.1 coordinate 31,200,759, forward strand.
CATTGTCCATTGCATCTTGGATTCCATGCAGTGGTCCGTGTCTTGCGAATCTCCAACATTCTGGTTAATTGTCTAAAGACCTCACTCTCGAATGTACGGCCCTGGTCACTGTGTATAGAAAGTGGACAACCCCATCGTGCAATGAAATTGTTTAGAATCTGCCTGGCACATTCCTCTGCGGTCAGGTCTTGCACTGGGATAACTTCTACATATTTTGTGAACAGATCCGTCAAAACTACAATTTGTCTATTTCCTCGAGGGGTTAATGGCAAAGATCCAACATAATCAATGGCAAGGACATCCCATGGTGCCCCAACTTTGATTTGACCTCAAGGAGCTTTTGGTGCCTTTGGCGGTCTCTTGCTGGCTGCGCATGTTTGGCAGGATCGAACACAGGCTTGAACCTCTTCCTTCATTGCATACCAATAGAACCTTTGACTTGCCTTCTCTTTGGTTTTCTTCACCCCTAAATGACCAGAAAGGATATTATCATGCATTTGATGAAGCACTTTTCTTTCAGTGACTGTGGAACAAGGAACTGGCGGAAAGATCCAGAGTTATCCTTCTTGGTGAATCTTTTGAAGAGTAGATTATCAACAAGTTCCAGTGAATCCCATAATAACCAATAATGCCTTGTAGCTTGACTTTTTGTTTGGATATCTTACCAATCTGGGCGGGTTTCGACCATCAATGCCTGGTAAATAGGCCCCAGATATTCATCGGCCTCTTGCGCTGACTGTAGGTCTCCTTTTAAGACCCCGCCTTCCCACTGCCATCCGTGCTGGTCCCCCCGGGTAGTATTAGCTGGTATGCTGGTACCAGGCTGGGCCTGCATGGCTCTTATTTGCAGAGTTTCTTCTTTGCAAATTTCAACCGTATATCTAAACTCTTTCTCCCTGGTGGTATTGTCTGTTTCACTGGAACCAGGCTCTGCAGACAGAAGCTTGATCACTGCAGGTGATTCCCTGTAATCTTCATTTGTCAATGGCAACTATTAGCAACCCTCCATGGTCCTTGTGTCTGATTTTTCCACCATCCACATTGTTGCTGGTGTTGTTCATGGACATAACCCTATCATACCTGCTGCTAAGTACCACCTCCCGGGCCCTCCTGACGCACCTTTTGCAGGGTCCGCACTTAAAGTAACAATAGCGTCCAAATGTAAATAGTGGGAGACGTTAAAAAACAGTAAATTCATCACACGATATAAAAGTATGTAAATTAATATGAGGGTGACACTCTTTAAATATGCCATTGGTTAAAGTTCCATTCGCTGACAGAAGAATTAAATTTAAATCTGGTACATTTCCAACCATGCCGAATAATTTTTTGTTTCCATCGATGACCATGACGTAATGATCACGTGACAGCTTGAAACTAAGGTAAACGAAAATACAAAATGGAGGACCGCCGAAGTCTTGCAGAGAGCGATACAACAGAACAAACGGGCGTCTATTTTAGAAATTGCTTTCGACTAAAAACCCCATGCAAATAAACAGAATGAGCGAAAAGCCGGAAAACAGATGCGGATTTTAGTTCGCACGGAAACCCGTTCACGATCGGTAAGTCACCTCCATTTACTATTGTTTTAGAACATGAAGAACTTTTCGATCCATGAATATGGGATGGTTTGATAAAAATGATCATTTTTATGCATTATTCAGCACTCGATTGACCCATTAACTGCACAGGTATTGCAAAGATTAAATGTGCATAATTATGTCTGATCCTCGGATATTCCAGCCTCGTTGACCCAGTTTCGATTCATTCTAATGCATGGATAGTAACCTTATGCTTAAACCTGAGTTCAGAGGATGCGGTTATACTAAAAACATGTTTATTAAGGGTTGAACTCTTTACCAGACGACAAAATTTTAGCTCTGTCCAAATTGAAAGCATTTGCAGACAACAATTTCAGTGTGGCTCAATTGATTAGGTAGAAAACATTGTGGTAAAAGGAGAAAATGCTAGTTACCAGCATTTTCTCCTTTTCAGCAATGTTTTTAAAAGGCTTCTTTTCAAGGGGCGTCAAAAGTAGGGATTGAGTGGTAATGGGTTAATTATAGATCTAAATCTAGTCTAATCCCTAGTTCTAACGCTACTGAGAAATGGCTTTGGAAAATTTATAGCAGGATTATATTCTTGTGTATATATACATATACTTCTTGCAAGCTATGGGCTACATACCATTGCAAAAATTTTTAGATGAAAATTGAGGGAAAAGATTGATTGATTGTATGGTATTTAACACTTTTTCCAACATTATTTCAGTTATCTTGTGGCAGCCAGTGCACCTGTCCATGCTTTCCTGGAGTCTCTTTTACCAGTTGTCTGCACAATTTTCTTTCCAGGCCACTGGCTGTTATCCCATATTGCCATTGTCGAGACTATGGTCAGAGGTGGGAGAAGAATGAATCCTGTCACAAGGGACTATCATCAATCCACCGAAAGAAATTTTCCGAGCTTGGGATCGAACTCACGACCCGCTCTTTCTCAAGTGCTGCATGCTACTGACTAAGCTACCGTGGATCGGTTTGATGGAAAAGAAACACTTCAAAGCTTCTAGCCCTGTATATTACTAAGTCATTAGGCATACCCATGATAATGATAAGGGGAAAGATTAGAACCAGGTTGCTGGTCTGTCCATCATTACTCTCAGATTTATTAAGGGCTCTTCTTGGACAATTTTCAACTATTGTCCTTGCAGAACTAATGCATGTATGTAATTTTCATAACGATTTGTACACATGACGTTAGGTGGGACTACTGAAGGACTCCTTTATACATGTGGTACATGCAGTATGGCCCTTATGAATTTTTATTTTTTTCGTCTGATCCAGAGATACAGCCACTGTCTGATTGTGTTGCAGGTTGTAGACCTACATGTATCTAATTTTAATGAAATGTAAAGTCTATACTTCTTCTAATGTGGAAGAACTCTTGAGAAACACCCCGAAAAACTGATGTGTAGGTCACTTCCATTTACCCAGTCATTTTCATGTGACCAAAGGGTTTAACCTTCATAAAATGTTTAAACAATATTTGGAGCTCTCACTTGTTTTGTAAATGATATTTCAGAGTACAGAGGGAACTATTTTGCGCTTCTCTGGCCAATGCGAATGGATCCTCCGACATGGTGATACACAAACAAAATCATACTATTTAAGATGTAGATTAGCCTTGGTTTCTGACTCTTTCATCATTCCATTCCAGTAGACACAGAATTTGGCCATCTGCTTTCAGGTAACTTAATTAGGTAAAACTGATTTTATTTCAACAGCCATATTCTTATTTACACAACTGGTTAGTGAAAATTTAATGCATGTATTACTGTTTCAGTGGTTCTCCTCTACCCAAACTCACAGACCATCTACCCAGAGAATCATTGTAGATATAAGATTACTGGTATACTGTAAGAAGATTTTGCTGTCTCATCTTGATCTTGAATGAACCCATCATTATAGACTGGGTTAAAAATGGAGCAGAATTCTTAAAAATGTTCTGTAGGACAAAGTAGACAATTGAGATAACTACTGCTGTTCTTGTGCGACTGAATTTGGTATTGTCACCTAGGGCTATACAGTCCTTCTATACCATTTGTGACATTAGTAATGTCCTGATTTTTATTCAGCTGAACAGCTATAAAGGGCTTCAGGATTACTTCATGACTCAGTGGTTAATTTAATGCACAATACAAGTAATCCATGACTACGATTCAGTTCTCTCTTGGTTTTGTTGGGATGTCCATGTGCATGTTACTTCAGACACTGGTGAAAGTAAAAACTCCAGAAATTAAGAATATCAAATTGGTATGACTGATATCATGTTGACAATTACACAAATGCATCACTCATTCAATCAAGCCTGGCTTCATTTGCAAAAGTGTCGCCTATTTTAGTAAAAGATGCTGCATTACACTATTAATTAAAGGTAGCTCAGATTATGAAAATTGTCCTTGATAGGGTAGAAAACATTGTGGGAAAAGGAGAAAATGCTGGTTACAAGCATTTTCTCCTTTTCCCCACAATGTTTTCTTAAAGGCTTCTGTCTCAGGGTTGTCAGAAGTAGGGATTGCGTGGTAATGGGTTAAACAAAGCCAGTTTTGACTTTAACCCTTTCCCAAACAACAAATTTTGGACTCTTCCAAACTGAAAGAGTTTGCAGACAACAATTTAGTTTTTGAGAAAATGGCAGAAAGTTCTCAAAAAGGGTAGAAAACACTGTGGACAAGGAGAAATTGCTCATTACGAGCAATTTCTCCTTTTCCCACATTTTTTTAAAAGACTCTTACTGCAGACATGTAAAAACCAGGGCTTGTTTGGGAAAAGGTTAGATAATGTATGGAGAGTATTGTGAAGATGACAATATGTTGTTTTATGATCAATGCAAGTGTAACTTGATGGCAAAAAAAAGATTTTTGAAATTAGGTAAAAGAAATCAAAGGACAGAGGGACGTGGCAACTTTTGACCTACTTTTAAACTCCATTTTCTGCCATTAACTAACACTTGCACGGGCTGCAAAATAACAGATTGTCACCTTCCATAATTTCCATACTTCTAACTGTTATTATTCAAATTTAGATGCACTTTAAGACCTACTTTCTGTACTTTTGCTGCCATTGGGGCACTATGACATACCCCAACTCCATGCTAGTACAAACAACATGTGAAGTAAATTAGTAAAGGGTTGGAGATGCACCAACAATCCAACAGTCCAATCATAATTATGCTGGATATTATGCTGGAGGTTATTCTGTCGTCAAATGGAATGAAGTGGAGTATAAAAACACCCATTTCAATAATTCTTTTTTTTCTTCCCCAGATTTTTAGATTGAGATGAAAAAAAGAGATTGTGATTTTTTTTTTATTATTTTAGGGTATACAGCAGAACAATCAAATTTCCAAAGACATATTCTGTGGTGTTGCTGAAGAATATGTAGCATAGAAATATTTGGCCTTCAAGTTCAGCTCACTTCCAATTTATCCTGGAATACAACTATTAATATGCTTTCACGACAGGCATTTAAAGCCATTGGTATTATGTGCCGAATACGTAGGAATTTTGGCTTTCTCGAACCTGTTGACATGTTCAAAATATTTGATTCTGCAGTCAAACCTATTCTTTGTTATGGAAGTCAAATTTGGGGTTACAAGTACATAGATAAAATCGAAAGGGTTCACATTAAGTATTGTAAAATTGTCGGCAACCTAGCTCATAAAACATGTGACGCCATGGCATTAGATGAATGTGGACTGCCAATTAGTCTAACTTACATGGAATTTTGTATGAAATATTGGTTGAAATTATTGCGTATGGATACTAACAGATACCCAAAACAGTGCTATGAGATGTTAAGACGGCTTGATACAACAGGTAGACATACTTGGGCAACAAATATTGAAGATCTTTTATTTCGTTATGGTTTTGGCTACGCATGGGTTGCCCAAGAAGTTGGTAACGAAAACATATTTCTAAGGCTATTTTGTCAGAGAGTAAAGGATATTTTTACCCAGAAATGGTTTTTTGATATCGACAGTACACCAAAAGCTCATCACTATAAATACTTTAAATCAAACTTAACACCCGAATACTACTTAAGTCTAGATATATCATATGTGTATAAGAAAATACTTTCTAATTTTAGATGTTCAAATCATGATCTGATGATCGAAAAGGGGAGACATTTAGGGATAGACAGACAATTACGTTTATGTCCTCTATGTAAACAAAAAAATCTAAACATAATTGAGGATGAATTTCATTTCTTTTTCGAATGTATGGAATACGAAAATCTAAGACTACTTTATTTCAATAAAAACTGGCTTCGCAATAAAAACAGAAATAAGTTTCACAAAATTTTAGAACTTAAAGACAGGGGTACAGTTTTAAAAGTATCGACGTTTCTTATTGATGCTTTCAACTTGAGAAAAGCCCTTCTAGAAAATCAGTAATTTTGTGTTTATATACTGCCGAAAAGAAACTTCTCGCTGTCACAATGAAATATTATAAATTATTAATTGCTCATATATCTTTTAATCTGAAGATTTGAGCCAAATAAAGTATTTTGAATTGAAATTGAATATAATCATTTATATATCAACCATCCATGTATTTTGTTAATTGTTGTTTGTTTTCTCTCTCTTTTTGAAAGATTTGCTTAACTTAAGAAGTTTAAAAGCAGCATTAATGCGTACTTTTGACGACCCTGAGAAAGAAGCCTCTAGTGGGCATTGTGGGAAAAGGAGAAAATGCCGTAAACGGCGTTTTCTCCTTTCCCAACAATGTTTTCTATCCTTCACAAATTGAATTCTTAATTTTCAGACACTTTCATTTTGACGTCTGCAAATGCATTCAATTTGGACAAGCATAAAATATTGTTGTTTGGTAATGAGCTAAAATAAGGGTGTGCTCGTAAGCATTGTACATATCGTTTTTTTCCCATTTAAAATATGTTGATAATATGAGTCTCTCTGATATCAATCTTTGCAAGTAATGCAACCTTTTGCCACAATGTTTTTATAAGTTTCACTCTAAAGGAGCACGAAAATTTGCAGTATTAACATCAGTTTTGCTCTAAACGAGCATAAACATGTAGTTGTTACATCACTTTTTATCGCAATGTTTTCAAGGGAATTCATTCAGAGGTACATGAAAAGTCGAAATTTATTAGTGGTCTTCCTCCAAGACAGTATGACAAGTCGAAATTTTTTTGTTAATTGATTGAGAGCTTACCTCTACCAGAACATTAAAATACCAACCTTTGTAATTGACCATCTGACACAATGTTTTTCAAAAGATTTCCTGTAAATGGGCATGCAAAATCACAATGTTTTTAAAAGCTTTGCTCTGATGGAGCATAAAGGATCGCTGTAAAAATTTTATGTCAACGTTTATATAAAGTGATTTTTTTTCACTACTTTTTTGTCTCTTCAGTCTTTTTCATATACTTGTTTTATATATAAGTTGTAATGTTGTGTATATAAATGAGGTTTGTATAGAATTTTGTGTCAATGTAGACATGAAGTTAATCCCTATTTCCTAATCTACAAATTGCAGAATAAACACTGTTATATTCTAGCAGCATTGTCACATGTACTTTGATTCTTTGCCAATCGTTTAACCCCTAGGCTTCTAAGCGCTATTTGATGACAGTTGATGGGCTGTGTGGATCAGGATCAGACTGCACAAAACGTATGGTCTGATCTCGGATCTACACTGTCCCATAGGGAGGATATTTCTCTCCATAACATAACTTTGAAATATTATTGGTTGGTTTTACTATCGGCTCGAAAGTTTTATTTGAGTAATTTGGCAGGATAAGAGTTAAGAATCTATCTTTTGTCATAATGTTTCCAAAAGGTTGAAGACCAACATAGTTTTGATAGTTCTTTTCTTTTTTTATCTTTTCGATGATTAACACACTTCTGTCACAGTATTTTCAAAATTATCAACTATCTGAGGGCAACAAACACACTGAAACATTCAAATAATTAGCAAACTTGTAGGAAGACATTGAGAATTTATTTTTTAAATGTTAACGTTTAGTTGTATTAGGATCTTCTGTCACAATTTTTTTCTTTAAGGTCTTCAGCTATCAGATTTTTTGCTCACATGTTAATTGTTCTAACACATTGTCAGTAGGTATTATATTTTCTCTTTCTTTTTTTCAATTATAAGTTAAAGATTTACAAACGTAAATTATAATTTTCCCAATAGTTGTTAACTGCAGGAGCTTATAAATTGTTGTAAATATGTCACTCATTGTATAAAATTGTTGAATATTATGTAAATGTATATGGGCGAGAGGCCTAAATACTTGAATAAGGGTATATTGATATTGATAGTATGCTTGTTACGATATATAACTGGCTGCTTCAGGTGACAGTTCATACAAGGACAGATATGTTTCATGCAATAAGCAAGGCAATAAGGTGTAAATATTAGTTTATTATTTTAAATACATTATATAATCACAATAAGAATTTGTAGACAAAAAATAAAATACATTCATACTTACAGCCATGTTAAAGGGTGTTGCCTGCTGTCAGCTCTTAACCCGAACATCAAAGTTTTCCATTTAAAGTACTATTTAGTAAATTCAACATTGAAAATGATTTCAGGACATTTTTGGAAATGGAAGAATTGCTGGAAACCAATATTTCCTTTCCCTTTTTCAAAACATTAACATCTCTTAAAGAAAAAATTCATATCAGTCTAATTTTTCATCTGCAAATGTTATCAATTCGAACAATTCCAATCTTTCACAGCTTTTTGATAACATTGTGGAAAAAGAAGAAAATGCTGGTAACCAGCATTTTTACCTTTTCCCACATTTTCTACTCTATCAATGACAAATTCCATCATTTGAACTATGTTTCAATTGTCGTCTGCAAATGCTTTCAATTTGGACAAGTCTATTATTTTGCTTATGTGGTAAAGAGTTACCAAACGTCAGAATGGTAAAAGTTTGCAGTTTAATAAATTTGTTGTAGGGTCAGGTGGCAGGGAACTTGGAAACATGTTCTGACCGTACAACAAATATTATTATACTGCAAAGAAATTTCTCGTGATCTGATTGGTTAACATGCCGGGAACATAAATCATGTTCCCTGGCAAAAACCAGGTAAAGCCAGTTTCCCTTTTGAGTGTCCCGCAAACATCACTACAGGTGCAACACAACATCCAAAATGGCAGCGTCGATCGATCACCAGACTGCACATTTATGCACGAAACTGCATGCACGTTTTAGTGACGTCATTTTCCAGTGGCGTCAGTTTTCATTGAATTGGGGCACTCAGAAGGGAATTTTTAGTTCGTCAACATACTCGATTCGTGAGATTATAATACAGGAAAATTTCAATTAATGCGCTTTTAAAGGGTAAAGCTTTGCAGTATAATAAATCCGTTGTACGGTCAGGTGGCAGGGGACTTGGAAACTTGTTCACGGCTGTGATTAAAGGTGGCCCTTCAGATTTCGGGACGAAAATGCAAAAAAATCATTCTTATACTCCCATAGGCTTTTAATTTGCATTCATAAAACCCCAGTAGTCGAAAATCATCCGATAACACGAGAAATCAGAGATTTATTACGGACCAGGTTGACACCAACGGGAGACACGTTCTATTTTCAGATTATCAGTTCTCTTATCTAAATACAGGAAAACACAAAGTTTCAAAAATCTGTCCGAATAAGACATTATGGAAAATAATTATTACATGTTTGTTATGTAATGGAATTTAAGCGTTATTAGTCACGTGCCAGTCACTTGACATTCCCACAATGCTTTATTAATTTTTGGCGCGAAATCTAAAAATAGCTTAAGAGGCTACGTAGCCTTTTAAGGGAATACCATCAATTTTTTTGTTGTTGTAATTTTATGATTCTTTATTATTGATGATTTGTACTGTATATTCATATAAATTTCAATGATATATATATATATATATTTTAATTTGGTATGATGTGAAAATTCTAAATACCCACCTTTAATCATGTCGCCACCTCGCCTTCGGCTCGGGGCGACATGATTCACAACAGCCGTGAACAAGTTTCCAAGTCCCCTGCCAACTGACCGTGCAACTAATAATGTTTCAAGTGGTACAAAATGCTCCAACAAACAAAAATCAAATATTTACTGGAGAAGAGCAATTAAGTCTTTTCTAAATTGAAACTTTTTGCAGATAAAAAAGTAATTGAGATAATAAATGTCTCTTTAAAAAGGTAGAAAGGAATAAAATGAAAATGCTGGCTACCAACATTTTCTCCTTTTCCCACAGGCTGCATTTGACCAACATTTTGTCTTTATCCCACAATGTTTGCAAAGAGGGTCTTTCTCCAGGTTGTTCAAACTTATATTGTTTAAAAAAGGGTTAAAATGATAATGTGTCTTTTACGTCTGTTTCGTTTACTAGTATCCTTAGCAAAGTCTTTAAAATTTACAGGCTGTTTCGACCCTCCCCCATGAACAAAATCCAAATCATGTTCAAGAGTTATAGAAGGTTGATTCCTTTTGCAATGACACTTAACCCATTACCACACAATCCCTACTTTTGACACCCCTGAGAAAGAAGCCTTTTGAAAACACTATGGTAACAGGAGAAAATGCTGGTAACCACAGTGTTTTCTACCCTTCCCAGAACAAATTTCTATTTTTTAATCACCTTTATTTTGTCGTCTGCAAATGCTTCCAATTTGGACCAGTCTAAAATTTTCTCGTGTGGTAAAGAATTAATATACATTGGCAGTAAACTGAAAAAACCGAGGATGTGACGGTGCATGCACATCCACCATAGCCTTTTGGTTAATATGATTTTTTAAATATTGTTCTAAATATTAAACTGTAGCTGGAGCTAAAGAGGTACATGTAGTTTCAATAAATAAGTAACCTCCTCCAGGTCTTTTGCCTGTAATATCTGTAACTGACCAAGTAAACATGAGTAAGTGTTCTGCTCCTCCTATATAGTTGAAATACTATTGAAAATAGAGTTATTGAAGTGCACCACAAATCAATTTAATATGTTTACTTGTTTCTCTTTCTCTTTCTACCTTAGGTGCTCAATGATGGAAAGTTCAAAGTCCATAGACAACAAGGCTGAACAATGACTTAAGGATACTTATAAGATATGATCGTCATGTTGTACATTTTCATGACTATGTGTGATACAAAAGTGACAATTATTCAAGTATACCCAACTCTACATCCAGTTTAAAGTTCTAGAATTTAGCAACAAAAACATATCTTACAAAAAGTTCAAGACCAATAAAAAACATGTTTGAGCAAACTGCAGTTGTTTTAATAAACATTTTCAAGCTGTTTATAGTAGAAAACAATCCTGAGTTTTAATGACCCTGAAGAAGAAAACCCTGGAAGCTTCGTGGGAGGAGTAGAAAATGTTGATAACTAGCATTTTTCTCTTCCCTGAATGCTTTCTATCATTTCATACACAAATCCAAAACCTGTCATCTGTTATTCAACCTATTTCTGTATTATGATTTATAAACTCTTTACATACAACAAAATTTTAGACAGATGAAAAATAGTACATGTGTTGTATGGAAATTTGTTTTTGAAAGTTGAAATTTTGTAGCCTGTAAAGAGTTCAATGTTGGTATTATGGTACGAGCTACGTAATGATTGGATTGTATGGTATTGTAACACATTTTTTTCAGTTATTTTCTTTTTCGTGAGAGTGTCATTGGGCATGACACAGTCACACTTCAGAGCCTAATACTGGTAAAATCCAGAAAAAACATGAATATGTGGGCTTTTGCTGTGATATGACTGTTGAAAATGTTGAAAGCAGCCTAAAACACCAACCACACAATCAATTTATCATTACTGTGGCCAATGCACCTATCCATGCTTTCCTGGAGTTCCTTTTACCTGTACTTTTACCAATATTCTTTCCAAGCCACTGGCTGCTCATTGTTGAAAAATGGTCAGCAGTGAGAGAGAAATGAATCCTGTCAAAATAACTATCATCAATCCTTGGACAAAAATTAGTCCAGCTCGGGATAAACCAGTGATCTCCTGTATACTCTAGACCTTAATGCTTTTTCAAACTGATTCAAGCTATTGAATACCATAAAGGATGCCAATAAACCATACAAATTCTTTCTGCAGATTGATGATAGCCACTGAAATGAAATTCATCTTTCTCCCTTCCCAAACATGGTCTGAACTTATTGGGCTTAGCAATAATGTGTATGGTGTGTGTGGAACACTGATCAAACAAGCTCTGACAGTTTGGGATAGTTGCAATGGGCAGTGTGATATACTAGTAACTCAAATAGTATTATTAAACAAAAAAAAACTGATAAAGAATACATGTCTCAAAACAGATTAATTTACCTTCAAAAACAAATTTCATCCTTTGACTCTTGTTTAAACTATTTACCAAACGAAAAAATTTTAGACTGGACCCAATTAAAAGCATTTGCAGACAACAAAATAAAAATGACTGAAAATTTGTGGGGAAAAGGAAAAAATGCTGATTACCAGCATTTTCTCCTTTTCCCACAATATTTTCGAAAGGCTCCTTTCTCGGGGTCGTGAAAAGTCGAGATTGTGTGGTAAAGGGTTAAAAATCAACGCAAATGCTTTAAATTTTAACAAGTCTGCATTTTTGTCTTATGATAAAGAGTGAATAATAAGATTTTCTTTTCAATATACAATATTGATACTGTTTGCCTTTAAAACGGTTATCATTTAAAGCTACCTGCATTGTTTAACTAAATTACAATATTTTCAAAAAGTCTCTTTTTTTCATATCCGAGTCTCTTTTAATTCTAATTTTGTTATCACACTACCACTTCCCAACTTTGTGCCCATAATGACCTCCACTGTTGATGGGCCAAAAACGCTGATCATTCATATCCTTGTCACCTGGCTTTACTGGGCCGGCTTTGTGCAAAATGAAACACTGAAATGACAAGACTATAAGTTTCATGCTAAATACTGTACTGTAATATAGGAGCCATGCTCTGTCAAAAGTGTGTGTAGGCTGACATGGAATGAAACTTTTTGCACTTTACAAATTTTCTGCATGTCAAAGTGCCATTTTACAATCGGTTCAACTCCATTGTTGTACAAAGTGGGTTTTATTGATCCATGATAAGGTGCTTAGTATAATACATCACTGAGATGTATTAGGCCCATTTTTGCTAGGCCATGGCCCATACATCTTTAGAAATAAGGTTTCTGACAAAAACGTATGATCACAAAATGCATACAAGGTTTATGCAGATTACATGGCTACAGACAGTTTTAAAGTTCGTCCATACTTTATGACTGGGAGATGTCTGATGAATATACACTACAGTCTTTGTTTGGGAGTCTTTTAACGATATCCTAGGAAGGCCATTTAAAAATTATGTGCTTGTTTCTAAACACAGCCATTGAGACTGCATTCATATTTTCAGACTGAATTAAATTTTTAACTCATCCATATCAAAAGCATTAATTTTGAAGACAACAAGTTGAATGTTCCTCAAATAATGGAATTCGTTTCAAAGGTTTTTTTCCTCTCTCCACTAGGTTTTCAAAAGTCTTCTTTTTTTTTTAATGTAGAAAGAAAAAATAAAAAAAAACAGATCACCAGGAAAAGGGTTCATCAAGCATTCTTTTGTAAAGAGAAGAGTACATTACTTTTACCAAATACTCGTGCCAAACCCAAATGGTACAGCCATTGGTATACAGGACTTGAGAACAGGGAGTTGCTGGTTCAAATCCCAAGCTGGGCAAAATTCTTTCCCAGAATCAAAGATAGTCATTGCAACAGGATTCACTCCTTTCTTACTGCTGATGATTATTTTGAAAATGGTTACAAGGGAAATCAGCCATTGGAATATTGTGCAAAGTAAAGGTAATAGAAAGTCTAGAAAAGCATGGATAGGTGCACTGGCTGTAAAAAAAGAATTGGCTTGTTATATACAATTGCTTCTTTCCAAAACTTTCTTCTTTCCAAAAAATAATTATTGCACATGCAGTCTATGGTATGGATGTACAAAGTTAAACCTTTTTCTGGTCAAGTATTTAAGCTCTGAATACAAAAGACACAAGTTGTTACATTAATGTATTTTAGATCCAGACATAAATATCATTGAAATACCTGTTGACATGTTGTTAAAATCTGTAAAAAAGGGAATCCTTTCAGACAGGATATAATACCAAACTGGGGTATCTAATCATCAGTTTAAAAACATATTGGTTTCTCTGTCTGCCTAAAAAGATACATTGTTGTAAGATTAGAAAGGAAAGTGATCAGTAAAAAAAAACACGAAAAACAATATTCTCAGTCACAATGCTTTAGTCATATTAGATCTACTTGGGTACAGTCTACTACTGCTGATGGCCTTCAACTGTCTTGCATCTGTAGGGTTCATCTGTATGCGATGACTTGATTGATGAAATAACATCAAATTTGTCTTTAAAAACTGACTGTAAAGATATCTGTAACCTGCGTGTTAACCCATTACCACACAATCCCTACTTTTGACCCCCCCCCGAGAAAGAAGCCTTTAGAAAACATTGTGAGAAAAGGAGAAAATGCTTGTAACCAGCATTTTCTCTTTTTCCCACAATGGTTTCTACCCTTCACAAAACAAATTTCAAATTTTCAGTCACTTTTATTTTGTCGTTTGCAACCGCTTTCGATTTGGACAAGCCTTAAATATTGTCGTTTGGTAATGAGTTAAACCAAACTCTTGAAAGTTGACGTCTACCACCTGATGTTAAAACTCGGATCAAAATTCATCACTTATTCGAACGCACCTAATGTAAAGTCCGATCTTCACTATAAAACATCCATAATTTGTTTAACTAGTTTTCCCTGGCCCATATTACAACCCTGTGTACCCTACATATTCGACTTTGTATACGCCGAATGTCTTATTGGACGAAATAGTAATGGGCCGAAATTGTTATTGGCCGAAACGCGAAGTCTCCACAGCTCTGACAAGAGAAAAAAAGGTCTTTTATTCATGTACTGATGAGAATGGAGAAAGTGCAACTTCAGTTTACCAATCAACATACAAGGAACGCAGTACTAATTTCAAGAACATTAAAATTTTACCGAGGTTTCGCAGTGGCTTTCATGTACAGGAAGCACAATCGTCTGTGGAAATACGTCAGCATTATCATTCACGTGATGCCTCAAAATAGGACATCAGAATCATTCCGAATAGATGTAGCAACGTCTTTTGGAGTACGGAGAGTTGATAACGAAAAAATGCAAATGGTTCTGTAGCAGGAGCCGATGTTGCAATGAACGCTTCTATCCCCTTGTTGACATAATTAGAGTATAATTAGCAGATTCGTGTCTTTATTCCTACTATTTTCACGCACAAAAATACCTCTGTGTGAGCGCTACTGGGCCTTTAAGTGGTTCACTCATGTCAGCCTCAGGGCAGTCACACTCTTGAGGGGTTTCACATCGAGATAGAGCATCGCAGTGCGCCTGTCTTTTCCCAGGTCTATACTGAATTGCAAAGTCATATTGTGATAGAATTTCTATCCATCTGGCTATTTTACTACGTGGCTCTCTCAAGCTGAATAACCAGACCAAGGCTTGGTGGTCAGTTCTTACTAGAAATTTTCTGCCTAACAGGTACTGCCTGAAATATTCAATGAAATATCTAACTGCCAGCAACTCTTTCTCTGTTATACAATAGTTGCACTCAGCTTTGTTCATCGCTCTACTGGCATAGGCTATGACTCTCTCTCTTCCGTCTTGTACCTGTAATAAAACTGAACCAATTGCAACATTAGATGAGTCTGTATCTAAGATAAATTCACCCCATCATTAAGTGGGTAGCCCATTACTTCTGGACTAACTAAAGCTGCCTTGAGACTATCAAAAGACTCTTGGCAGATTAGAGACCAAATAAAGTGCTGCCCTTTCTTGGTAAGATCGCCCATTGGTCTAGCTTTCTTGGCAAAATCTCGAATAAACTTTCGAAAATACGAACACATGGCAACAAACTGCTTGACCTGCTTAGGTGTTTTGGGTATTGGCCATTCTATGATTTTGGCTATGTTGGTCGGGCTAGGTTTCACACCATGAGCAGATACAACATGTCCCAAAAAGGTTACTTCCCTTTGCAACATTTCACATCTTTCAGGCTTCAGTTTCAAACCAGCTTCTTTGAGTCTACTGAGAACTTTCTCAAACCTCTCAAATGCTCATCCATGTTTTGAGCAAACACAATTATGTCATCTATGTCTATTATGCAGGTCTCCCATTGTAGACCTTGCAGGGCAAGCTCCATTGTCCGCTGGAAGGTGCTGGCTGAATTATTTAGCCCAAAAGGCATCCAGGTCATCTCATATTGCCCGAACTTGAATGCAAAGGCAGTCTTTGGTATGTCTTCTTCTTTGACAGGAATTTGGAAGTACCCATTGGTCAAGTTAAAGGTGCTGAATAGGGTCGAACCTGATACAGCATCAAGTCGGTCTTGGATTCTTGGTAAGGGAAAAGCATCAGGTATGACTAACTTATTCAGCTTTCTGTAATCTATACATGGCCGGATACTCCCGTTCTTCTTCTTCACAAGCACAGTTGGAGATGCCCAGGGAGACGTACTCTTCCTGGCTACATTTTGCTCTAATAGTTTGTCTACTGCCTTTCTCTCCTCATCAGCATATGCCATTGGAACCTTTCTAGGCGGTTGCTTGATTGGTGCAGCACTGCCGGTATTAATTGAGTGTTCAGTTAGATGTGTACAACCAAGATCCCACTCATCTTTTGAAAATACATCTTGATAGTTTATCAAGAGTTTCGCGATCGAAGTTTTTATTTGTTTTCTCAAATAAATCCTTCAGGTGACTGGGGATGATAGTCTTCGGTATGGCTTTTACATCATTTGTTTTCGCGCGTAGGTGGGGTTCTTCAACCTCCTGAAGCTTTATCCTGCGTATGTTTGTATCGTCTTAAACGTCACAATTTTCTTCTTCAACAAGTGTCACAAGTGTTTCACTAACTGCCTCTGCACAGCCAACTACAGAATCCTGTCTCAGCATTACAGCATCAGGGAAAGGATTCAGCAGCGAATCTTACTTGTCACACTTGTCTGGTTGTCTACCAGGGTTGCGACCATTTCTAGTGGGTATGTGTCCTTAAAACTCAGTTGGCTCAACAATGAATTCGTTGAAATTGAAAGCCTCGTCTCCATCTGTTCTCTCTATAAAGACATCAATCAAAGCTTCACTGTGTCCTGGGATTGTGAAGTCATCTGCCAAGGTGAATTTTCGGCTTTTCTCTTTTTAGCCTGTACTTATATAAGGTACTTCACAACCCCTCAGTTTAATGACACCTTTGCTCATCATTATGTCTGCAGGGCCACCCTCATCATTTTGTAGTATGTCCATTCCTAGCAAATCGTCGTCTTCAATTTCAGCTACTATAATCTCTCTCTGCAATTTGATTGGACCCAAATTAACTTCAAACACTCCTTTACCCATTTCTTCAATCGAAGTTCCATTTTCATGTATTCAGTTGGTTGATTGTTTTAAGCTTGGCCTACTTGTAGGGTCAAGCTTGTTGTACACTTTATCTGATATAACTGTTTTTGTTACCCCTGTGTCAGTGGTGAAAAGGACTGGTTTACCCTGAATGAACCCCTTCACATATAAACTATTATTTCCCTGGACGTCGCCTGATAGCTTCAGTAATGTTAGTTTTTTTTTCTTGTGTTCATTGTAGTCATTACAGGCCTTGTCACGACCACTAGGCTCGGCCTCTACAAGTTTAAAGAGTTCTGATTTTGTCGCTGCTGAAATTTTGAGTGGTTTTCTTGATTAGTTCTTTCTTGTTCCTGCTTTTGTTGCTTGTACTTTTGCGGACAGTCCCTTATGAAATGTCTTTCCTCTCCGCACAAACAGCAGGTAGGCTCTATTCTTTTCTCTTTCTTACCATCCTGGTTGATAAGTTGACTCAGTTTTGTTAGTATCTCAAGTACAGCAGCATGGACTGGATTAGCTGACTCGTCACTCTTTTGGATTCTTTTATCATTCTTCACCTGCTTTTCATAGGTTGGCTTTTCTCTGCACACTCCTGTTTCAGTTGTCTCTGTCGCATCACAGTCAGAGTCTGAATCTTGAAAAGAGGAATAGTCTTGATGCTCCTGTCTGGTAAATTTTCTCATTTTCCGCTCATTGTACGGCTCCTTCTCTCTGCTCTGTCGCACATGGATGAAACGCACAACATGGAACACAGCTTCGTCGATTGTTTTTGGATCTTTGTGGAACTCCACCTCGAATTTAGCTTCGCTGTCCTTGAGGTCATCAAGAAAACGCCTTACTATATCTTCTTGCCGCACTTGACTATTCCTTGATTTATAGGCTTTTGAATAAAGTCGTTTCACCTCAGCAGCATACTCTTCTGCTGTTTCCCCCTTTCTTTGATCACGTTTGCTGAACTTTGCTGCGAAAGATTGTTGGGTTTCTATGACTAAATTGACTTGTCAGCTCTGACTTTAGTTGTCAGAGCTTGAAAAGTTTCCACCTCGGCAGCTGGGTGTAAACAAAATCACGTGCATGTCCGTGTAGTCTGGGTAGAATCTGATCAATCATCTCATCCTCGTCCCATTGGTTTCTTTCTGCGATTACTTCGAATCGATTAACACATACAAGCCAGTCTTCTTTTCCAGTGAAAGGAGGAATTTTTATGTCTATGTTGTTAACCTGCCTCTGGAGCCTATGTTGTCGGTAGTCTGAGGCGCGACTGCTTCCAGGACTGTTATCATCATAAACATTGTGCTGATAGGGCTGCTGTCTGCATGTCTGATTAGCTGCATCCTCATTGCGCCTACCTATTCTATAATTTGTTAATTTGATTTGCGGTTGGGTTGCTGACTCAGGTATGTTGGTTACGTGGCTAGGTGGACATCTTTCAGTCTGTAGCTCTTCTGCAACTTGTTCAGTAGAGGGCACATCTCCCCCAGCCGAGTAAGTATCCTTCTCTTGTGTCTCAGGGCGAAGCAATGACGGTATACCATTTCGTGATTGTTCACTAGGGCCGCAGCAAACATTGTTTACATTCTCACCAGGACTGTTATTAGTAAATGGGTTAATTCCCATCGACCTAAACTCTGTGTTTGCCTCCTGGTCAAGGGATGTGTTTATCTGCTTGTGGCAAGCACTGTCACTGTAAGATTGCTCTGCTGGTTCAGCTGCGCCTCTTCTCCTCCCCATAACGTTATTTCTTATCAGTTGCAGGTTCGAATCTCTGGATTCACATGTAATGTAATTGGTGAATCCCACTTCTGATACCACAGAAAGGAAGTGTGTTACGAGCTGGTACTAGTTGTCTGCTTTCCCCACTTCTTTGTAGGTCAGGGGAGACAGGTTACAGGAGAAACGGGTCAGGGAATGGACTCCAGTGTAAAGTGTGATTAAAATATAGCGGAAAAAACTCAACAAATACAAATACTATAAATTTTCACTGTATGAGTAATTTAATTAACCCAGAAGTGCAGATTAAATCAGGGGACAAAATAATTACATCTAAAATACAAATTCCCTCAACAATGACCACATGATACAATATAGTGTCAGAAAAATCTAGATTCTAGTCCTAAATTGACAAAAAAGTCCCAAATTATCCCCAGAGGACTTGCTAAGTAGAAAGTGACAGTGGTCCTTATCTCAACATGTTAAAAATATCAACAATATCTAGAGAACAGTAAGATATATCATTATGAAATACTGCATTGTGAAGATGTCAGGAATAGCCTTAAACTTAAAAAAAAAAATAAACGAAGATAAATAAACCTAACTGAATTCAGAATTAAGTAAGGTCTAAACCGTCGCCATAAATAAAGTTTAACTTAAGTTTCAAAATGAAATTAAAAAAAAAAAATAAAAATGATCAAGATTATCAGTAGCAGAACCTACGAGAATTCAAAACTAGGGTCCCAGAAACTGCCGGAACACCTACTTTTATACTACGGGTTCCAACATTTTTTCTGGTTGGTTTTCCAACAGAAAGAATCTGTAGGAAAAATTTCCAACAAAAAAAGTTGATGGAGAATTCATACGCCCGATACCACTTGCACCCGTAAATACAAAGAATACTGGTAATATGCCGGGAATGATACAAATCTATACAATAATGCACGTAGGGATAAATAATACATCTTATTTTGTACATAAAAGGGTAGAATTAAACTTGATTTGTCGTTTTTCGGTTGTTTAAAATCTGCGCTATATGACGAGTAGGATCAAGGTCGATGAGTTACCTGTGACGTCATCGATCTTATCCCATCATTCATCGGGAAAATGACAACAAAAAAGGAGGATGCTAAAACATAGCGTGGGTATTAGACACCAAAATCGACAGTTACGTGAATACTAATAAAAATCGTCAGACAAATACAACTCAAGGTTAGTCTTAAATTAATTTTTGTTTGATTCCTGTGCTGAAATAGGCTTGACACAAAGTTTAATGGTTTAAAACGCGATACGAAATGGCTGAAATCGAGTCACATGTTAACTTCAGATAAACTGGTTTACGAATTCCTATGTCCGCCACTCAAATTTTTACACATCATACACAACAAGCGACAAAGAGAAACTACATGCTGAACGTTGGATATATGGAACTGAAAGATTAGTAAGCCTATTTTCGCTAGTTTTCATTATTTACAACAGGCATTACTGGAACGTTACAATTGTGGTAATTTTACTGGTTTGACTTTAGCCATTCCCGCATGTGCATAATGAGCGCCGGAGAATCCCGCGTCATAAAGGTAGCCTCAGACGATATCGAGAAGCCAAACTGTAAAGACGTGTTTTCTGTACCTTGTATTTGTTGTCGTGCGGCATCTGCCTGTAGAAAAGACGACTAGCAGTCTTTGTGACCCTCGGAGGCGGACCAGTTACAAATAGGCAAGTCTGATTTTACAACAGTGGCGCTGCGAGCAATTCGAATCGCATTTGCGGAGAATTGTTTGCATTATTGTCTTTTGCATTTCCTTTTATTGTTTTGAGGCGGCGTCCATTTATCACGTGGGTGGGGTTTCCCGCTGAATTTGAATGCTGTTTTCAAAATTATTTATGTCCATTTATTGCATTGTTAATTGTATATTTCAATTTTGATATCGTTTTTCTGTATTTTGACTGCTGGGGTTAGTAGTAAAACACAGTTTGAGCGATATTTTAATTTTTTGTCTGAATCGTTTTACAGGGTTACCTCTTTTGCCAACAGTTGAAAACATTGTAGCAGTAGCAACTTATTATTTTGCTTTTTTCCATTGCCTCAGTTCAACATTTGGATTTGCAAGATTTGCCCAAATTGTTGTAGGGTCAATTGACTGTTGCTGGTTGAGGGTGTTCATTATTTACGACTAATTGAAAGTGAAAATAGTAACCCAGTTGTTTCAATTTTATTTCCGACTAACCAAAAGTGAAAATAACTAGTTTCCGGCTTTTCAGTGGAAACATAATTTGAAACATTTGTTTACAACATTCCACTTTTTAAAGGGAAATTTCTTCTCAGATAGAGGAAGTGTTAAAGGGGAACTGCTACACTTTTCCTGTTTGTTAAAGGGGAAGTGAACAATTTTTTGACTTAGTTAAAAAAGCAGATAATTGAAAATTACAGTCTTATTAATATATCTAGCTGTTGATTATCCATGTCAACAATTATTGAAAAATGGTGATTTTTATCACGCATAATTTTGGTTTTCATTTACTTTCATAAGCTAGACAATCTTACAATGGACAAGGTACTTATTAATTTCTGTTTGGGGCGTGAATTGTTAGCTCTGCCAGGAATTGGAGAGCACCTCGTTGCTGAAAGTTTGAAAAGGAGGGAGGAGAAAGGAAATGTAGATTTAGCAGAGCTTCGATCTATTCGAGGACTCAGACTCACAGATGAATTGGTAGACCGGATATACTTTAGACCTTACGAACCGTCTAATTAAGAGGTTCAAAAAGATTCAAGACGGCAAACATTTGAGCGTCATGGTCAATTAAATCGGTCTATGTACTTAAATGAAAATGATAGAGCCCCATGTCATTTTGATCAAAGTGTACTCTCACCAATGGCTCACTACCCTTCACAAATAACTGGTGCCTATGGCAGTCCATATTTTGGAGATCATGAACGGAGATCGAATAACTCGTTCTATTCACAGTATACTGCCAGAGATGCTTATAGTGTCGACCGCAAAACTAATTGGGTTGACGACTGCAATGCACAAAGACATGATTTGTTCTATGAGCCAGTAACGGTTCCAAAGCACATCAGCTATGATGGCACTGGTTCATGGCCATCATTTTTCGTAAAATTTTCTACCTTCGCTGAAGAACAACAGTGGACAGGAAGGGAAAGAAAAAACAATTTGTGCTGGTGTCTGCAAGGTAGAGCAAGTGACAACTTTGCTATGATCACGGACAGGGAACCAAATTTGGAATATTTTGATTTGGTTCAAAGACTAGAGAGAAGATTTAGTCCTTCCGATCTTCCCAGCGTGCTGAGGGTGCAATTTGTAAATCTGCGCCAAAAATGTGATGAAAGCATTAATGAATGGGCAGACAGAGTGGCATACCTGGGCACAAAGGCCTATAGAGACATGCCTGAACATCTCATACAATATGAGCTTGTTCTGAAATTTTGCCAAGGTTGCATAGATACTGATTCCGGTCACTATGCAATAAATATGAAACCACAGACCTTGGAACAAGCAATAAGCCATGTAGTGTGGAATCAAAACACTACAAAAATGATGAATGCGGGTCGGGTTGGACATCCCACCCGGCAAGTGTATGCAGATACAGAGGCAAGTGAAGAATGCTCTGTTGGTGCTTCAAAGAAACCAGAGTTAGAGGAAAGAATAACTACTCTGGAGGGGAAGATGAGTCATGTTGTGACAGTAATAGAAGAATTGAAGACTGTCATCTTATCAGACAGTGAAGAAGGGGATAGATCTAGGTCGCCAGAAAGGGACCCAGAGAGGCCTACTTGTCACAGCTCTAACGAAGTCGGACACATAAAGAAAGATTGTCCTAAGCAGCACAAATCTGTAAGGTTTCACGAGACAACAGACTCGTTAAACGACCAAGGGTTGAGGGAGAAGGCCAGCCTTCAACCCAAGCAGAATTAAATGGCCTGAAAACTGAAAACAGAGTAGCTGGACTCAAAGAAGAGCCGGCAGATACTGCTGATAGGGAGTTGTACTTGAACGAAGGTGAAACACACGACAATAAATTGAATGTGTGTGTCAACCAAGTTCATGTTGAAGGAACATTAGAGGGAGATCAAAGTTTTACGGAGCAATTCATTGTCTGTAGATCTGATTCCCATTCAGCCTGTACAGTTACCTGCAAAGTGCAATCTATACAAGTAACAGCAATAGTTGATTCAGCTGCGGAAGTCACAGTAATGTCAGACAGGATTTATAATCAACAACAGCCAAAGCCCCCAATCAAAGAATATGCCATCCTACATGCTGCTGGGAGAGAGATGAGCATTAAAGGTTACACTGTGGGCCCTGTACGTGTTAAACTAGGCATTTCTGCATTTGAAGAGGACATTTATGTCTCTCCTATAGAAGATGACATGCTGTTGGGGTTGGACATAATACAAGAGAGGAAGATTGATATCAACACCTCAGAATCCTGCCTACAAATAAAGGAGGAAAAGGTACAAATGACAATTGGCATTGAAAAAGAAAGATCAAGGGTATCAAGAGTGTATGTAATTGCCAATGACCGTGAACTATCTAAACCTATTGAAGTGGTGGAACGTTCACTCAAACACACAGGTGAAAATATCCTTGAATCAGTCACTAAAAGAGAAGTGCCATAGATACATCTGATATATACCATAGCTTGAATAGGAGGCACAAACCAGAGAAAGATGGTACATGTAGTAATCCAGAGGCAGTACATGTAAATGTATATACAGTCCAAGGTAGTTTTGAACAGCTCCTATGTGGAGGCTGCAATAACGATGGTAGATCACACCAGGAATGAAAATACATTATGGGAATGGAAATGGTACAGAACACATCCCTTGACAGAGAATATACAAATGGTACCAGGAAGACACTCCGAGGTCAAAGGTTACAAGGGAAAAAGTTCAAATACCTGCAAAAATGGTTATTCCATATAAAAGAACCACCAGATGGAGAGGTGACATGAATTTGATGCAGCTGAAGAAGTACTTTTGGACATGTATGGATATCATCATTCTGGCAGACTCTAAGCTGTTGAAAAGGGATCCAGAAACAGTAGACCAATTACTTCAGACTCAAAATAAGAAGTCGATTGGAATTGAATTAGTCATCCCGACAATAAGAAATGTGGGAATTGACATGGGCGTAAAAGTGCAGAAATCAGCTAGGTCAGATCCTTGCCCAGATAGAAGAAGGGAAGGATCAAATAAATGTAGGTAACTGTCTCTCACTCCCAACCTGAATGCCAGTCAGGGAAATGGATTCAGGGGGTGAAAGAAGACTGTTGGTATTACCATTGGAAGGAGCTATTAAGCTGCCTTTTGGTACATGTAGATAGCCCAAACAGAGGTCAGTAGTTGACATATATCCAAATGAAGTGAGTCTTATGAGTAATGACGCCAGAAAAAATGGGTAATATTTGAAAAGGGGATTCACAACAGTACAGTGCTAGCAGATACAAGTGAGATATGTATGTCTTGACTACTCTGCTCAGAGACTACTGATACTTGGGTTTATAGGGAATTGCGAGAAGATCCTTATAATGGGAGCTGCAGTTCTTTTATTGATAGTTCACCTGAGAGAAGAAAAAGGGGATCCAATTGGCAAGAAGGTGTCTAAATAGCAAGTTTCTTCAAACCATATGAACCGCTGTTTACCATATCAGAGGATCCATGGACTCATATACCGACTTTTACAGTATGGCTAGGGAATTTATGGAGACTTTTCCACAATGTGGTTTTGGTTTTTTCAGGGAAAAGCATTTTCCACCCAAAGGAATTTTCAGAAGAAAGTCGGTTTAGACATATTTCTGGTGGGAAAAGATTTGCTCTGATGCCTGGAAATGGAATTAGAATAAGTACTTCCACCTTTAAAGGGGAAGTTGCTGCGCTAATTGCCAGACTGAAAGTGATGCCTGTGTCAGTGGTCCTTTCAGTTAGTATCAGTTATGTTTTAGATCTTAATGGCCGTGTATGTAGAGAAACAGGCCAAATCCACCTAGACAAGCCGCAATTTCAGACTTGGGCTTCTGTATAGTTGCTTAAAGGGTGCTGCACTAACAGACTCTATATAAGACGTGGCTTTTCAAAATGGGGAAGTATGTGGTAATTTTACTGGTTTGACTTTAGCCATTCCCGCATGTGCATAATGAGCGCCGGAGAATCCCGCGTCATAAAGGTAGCCTCAGACGATATCGAGAAGCCAAACTGTAAAGACGTGTTTTCTGTACCTTGTATTTGTTGTCGTGCGGCATCTGCCTGTAGAAAAGACGACTAGCAGTCTTTGTGACCCTCGGAGGCGGACCAGTTACAAATAGGCAAGTCTGATTTTACAACACAATATTTTACATCAAATCATGACAAATCCCCTTCCCCCCCCCCCCCCCACTTAAATTTATTAAGTAACATAGTAGCATAATGTCATTGTCATTCTTCTGCCAAAAATAAACCTTTCGAAATGGTATTTGTTCGGGTAAAGTAAGGGCCATTCACCTCGCAGATAAAAGTAAGACGTGGTGATGTAAATTTCATGGTACTTTAAAGTTACTCTTAAAGGTCATCTGGAGTGAAATATGATTCATATAAAAGAAAACGGATAAATTAGCATTAGAAAATGTCATGGTTTTTCTTATTGTAAGAAAATAAGCATGAATTAATGTAATTCGGTCCAATGAATCACCGAAATACCACCGAAACACCAATTTCTTTTGGTCTGGAAGGGTCCAAAATTTTTGTTTGGGAAAGGGTTAAGTCTTTTCTTTAGACCATGAAAATGGATTCACTCAAAAATGCATTAGATGTAATGAATAACAGTTATACCAGTGTATAAATATTAATTTCAAGTAGCTGATAATGCTACATCAGGTATTTTTTGCACATATCCTTGCAATGATTTAGTAAATATATAGTGTGCAAGGTTGGCAAAGAGCATGTCAATATGAGTATTGACCAGCATGGCAGCTTTAACCGGTTATAAACAGTCAATACTGGTTACAAGTGATCAATTGGTGGTTTATTGGGGTGGTTGATTTGGTTGATAAAATTATTGGCTTACATACCTGTCTGGTTTCTAAATTAATATTAAAAGCTGTCCACTAACATCCTGTACATGAAGGTTTATTATTATAATTATCATCAGTATCATAGTTTTTATTAATAAGGCACTTTTTTATTTGATCATAATTCAAAAGACAGTATTGCTGGTCAGCTGCAGAGGTTGTCAGAATGACTCTCTTTATTGAACCTGCATAGAGGTCGGTTTTTTTTTTCAAGCAAACAATTTTTGTTGATTATCATTTCTTACAGGTTAGATAATGTTTCAACACAATCACACACACACACACACACACAGTGACACCCACACACACACACACTCTCTCTCTCTCTCTCTCTCTCTCTCTCTTCCTCCCTCCACCTCTCATGTTAAATTGCAGAAAAGCAGTCATTCATAGGCAAATATGTGAAATATGCAGGTTTGTTATTAATATAAATGTATAGGAATATTGAGGTACACATAAAGAAGGCATTAACTGATTAAATAAACAATAGTTAGGGATACATCAATGTCTTTCAAGTACATTTAAGTGTCTTCCTACATCTATAAAGTGCTAGTAAACCAGTTAAAGGTTTGAAAGTTGGCTCTTTCTACCTAAGCTGGGTGTGGCTTAACTCTTTACCACACAATCCCAACTTTTAATGACCCTGAGTAAGAAGCCTTTTGAAAACATTGTGGGAAAAGGAGAAAATGTGTTTTCTGTTTTTTCCCACAATGTTCTTTTGTATCCATCCCAAACCAAATTTTTCAGTTGTATTTATTCTGTTGTCTGCAAATGCTTTCAATTTGGAACAGTCTACAATTTTGTCATTGAGTAAAAAGTTTGATCAAGTTACCAAAGGGACAAATTATGTGTCCCTATTTTGGGGTATTATCCTTTACACCAGGCTTTATTCCTAAAGCATGACATAATGACTTGTAAGTAGTCATGACAATATCTTATCATCAAGCAATTACCTAGGTGTCAAACATGAAACTTAAAGACCTTATTAGGAACTTCTACACAGTTTGGAAAAGTGGCAAAGGCCAGCTGGTGAGTATCCTTGGCAGGGACAAAACATTTTTTCCACTCCTCTCTTTCACATTGATGAAATTAACGTATCTGAGGTATTTCCAATTGACCAATTTTGACCACTTATGGATTATTACAGGTTCTATCCTCTTCTAGATGCTAGGATTTTGTAGAATGCCCATAGACAAGACACTGCAGAGAACCAGCCTAGCCCTAGTAAAATCCAAAAGATACAGAAAAGGATGAATTATTGTCACTGTAAGACTGAAAGAGTGTTGACACTAATAGTCACTGATAACCAGAAAAAAGTCACCATCAAATTATTCTTGAAGGTTTCAAGTTCATATTTAATGGCACTGCATGATTTGACTTTACTTTCTTTTGTACAATCATTACTTTTCCTGACTTGTTTCTTTATGAAGATAGAAGGTAAATTTTCATTTATTTAAAGAAGAAAGGTAAATTCAATATTCATGAATTGCACATGGTCTTAATCTTAGAAATTACTGAACACATCACTTAGTTTTCACCTTTAAGACTATTACAAAACATTTTTGAGTTCAGGAATGAAACCAAGAATATTCTTATGAAAGAAAAGAAGAAATCATTGTACCTGAACAATCAAATTATTGTTACTAGTTTGATTTTGTATTTCATTTTTGAATTAATAGTTTGAAGTTGTGTAGCAATTAAGAGGAACCTTGAAAGGATTCTATGTGTTAAGAGTTATGGAAAGGACAATCTGCTTTCAGTAAGAACTTACATACAAAATACCTCTATTTCTTTTACCCGGAGAGGATTCCTGTATTGTTTTTTTTTTTTTTAACTAAACCATACTAGTTTCAAAACAGTGCATGCTTTTTACCCCAGAATGAAGACAGTCTGTAGAAGTTTGTAACAGGTGTACTGGTAGAGTAAGATCAGACTGCCTAATATAATAAAATTACATTCTTATTGGCACACTATTTTAGATTTGAATTGTTTGCAGTCTATATGATTATACCAACCATATAAAAGTTTAGAAATAATTGTGTTTAGGCTAGAATTTAAAATGCTACTGTAAAAATCAAAACCTTATGTCTGAGTACAGAAGTTGCTATCTTTTAAAAAAGTTTTGCATAATGATGAACAAGGATGAATTTAGAAATGCTTAAAATGCTATAGAAAAGAATGATGGAGTCATTATGTCAACTGTATCTATATAAGCTCACATGTTTACAAACCCTAGGCTGAGCTCTTATTATTTTCAATCTGATTTAAAGCAATGTCTCAGACAAAAAACACCTCAGCCAATTGGATAAGTTGTTTCAAAAGTATTTTTTTTCTGAACATCCTTCAAAATGGGATAATATTGCCACACTTACCTTGTATCCTTCATGGTGAAATGGGATAAGGGAAAATGACTTTACTCTTTACCACACAATGAAATTTTGGACATGTCCAAACTGAAAGCATTTGCATACAACAATTCTAATGATGGAATATGTCTTCAATAGGGTAGAAAACATTGTGGGAAAAGGAGAAAATGCTGGTTACCAGCATATTCTCCATTTCCCACAATGTTTTCAAAGGGCTTCTTTCACACAGTTGTTAACTGAGGATTGTGTGGTAAAGAATCAAGTAAGAATGAAAACTGAAAATCTGTTGGTCTACCAAATTGAATGTTTTCAAAAAGTTTAAAACTGAACAAAAACTTAACAGCTACATTTCGTGAGGCTGACAGAAATGTTAGATGAAGGTTAACCTTGCAGGCCAATGTTAGATCCACATTTGATTAATTGAATTCATTTTCAACATTATTTCAGTCATATGACTGCTACAGCTAGCTTATTTCTGTATGTCTGGCTTTAAGTAGTTCATGTACTAGGCTAGGCCACTGCATTGTCTTGCCTAAGGATCCTCTTGCAGAAAAAAACATTGTGCATCCAATGAGGCTGGGCCATCAGGTAACAAGTCCTACACTTTACTGGTGAGCCATCCAGGACCCCAGATCCACATTTACATGGGAGTTAACTTTGTAAGATTGTTCAGGTTAGTCTATGTCAACCATCTATGCATAAGTTACTTCTTGTTTTTTAATCAAATAAGGCAATCAAATTAATGCCATTTCATTGTTCATTACTGTCGCATATGACAAGTTTTAGGCACTTTAACGCTTTCACTTTTGAACAAATTAATTGCATTGTCTCAAAGGCTAAAAATACATTTCTTCTGCAAGATCAAGAAACAATTCGATCATGATTCTACAATGAAGCAGGGAACAGTGGAGATCAGAGATCAGACTGCATGTTCCGTGCATGTTCTGGTGTTGTCTATAATATTAAATGCATCTGCAGACAAAAGAAAATGATACCTGTAAATGAACTAAAGTTTACTCATATAATTGAAAACACTATTGAAACAGGAGAAAACACTTTAAAGGTGGGTATTTAGATTTTTCACATCACACCAATTTAAAAGAGCTACCAAATTTGGTATGTAGCTTTATCTAGTGGGTCTCTGCAAAGGATGCTCAAATTATAGCCCTTGGGTCAAATTTATCCAAAGGACTTCCAACAGGATTCAAGTAATTATGGCTTTGTGGAGAAAAATGGCTTTGCCTGGGGGTCATAACTTTCTCGGATTTTATAGAAAAAAATTACTATGTCTTCAAGTTTGAAACAATTAGCCAACTAATGTAATGTTTGGTTTGTAGTGTTATTACTTATTAGCCAGTGGAGCGATACAGGGCCATCATGGCCCTCTTGTTATTGAATTTTTTTTGTAATGCTCTTAATATGGACTTATTTAGTTTTTATATCACTTATCAAATTTTTTGTAAAAGGCAAATAAGTACTATCAGAAACATACTCCATTTTCATAAAATGTATGGTTAAATTCAGTAAAATGATGTAATTTTGGGTGTTTGATAGTGTTTGATAATGAAATTGTGCTTTGACAATAGGTCACTCTATTCATTTTTATCACAGCAGATATAACATCTGGATACTTATTTGAATATGAACCCTTGTCAAACGTGCATGCTGTTGACATGAAATCTAATAATACCCATATCTAGAGGCTATATAGCTCCTTGAGGAAATGCCAATTAAGATCCTTTTTTCTATATCCTATTTTAGTTCTTTAACATCAAATTACTATAATTCATTGATATGTACTTTTTTAGTTCTGGTGAGGGTATGAAAATCAGAATAGTTGGTTTTGATTTGGGACAGCTAAAATTTTTGTCTTCTTGTCAAGAGTTCAACAACAAGGTATAAAAATTTCATATTGCACACATGTGTAGGTCAATGTTAAGCAGTTTATTGCACTCTTTGATCAAATTTGTTTATGTTTGCTAAAACTGATTGACAATTGTAGACTTTAACACTTTGTTTTTACGGAATTATCATAATCATTTGTCCTTAAAGCAAAAACTGTCTTATTCTGTATAGTTTTTTTTTTTTTTTTTCATCTTACCCATCAATAACTGAAGTGTTTTATATATTTCAAAAAATTTTTACTTATATAAACACATCTAGATCTATTTTCAACCTGTTTGTGCTTTCGGGTATGTTTACATGTACCTAAACTACACTATTGTGCTAAAAAAATAATGTTAAATGTTTGAATAATTTTGAAAGTTTTAGCAGGATCTTAGATTTCTAAAGAAATAAACAAGTGTAAATTAGACAGACCCTTTATATAGAACCATAATTATCTCTAAATCTTCTTCACTTTATGCTGATGTTAGCCTTGAAAAATATTCTTTTATCAAGATCATGCAATGTTACAGATTTAATCTAAACCACATAGTGTTATGTGTGCATGTTTGCACATTAACCATTCTACTTCAAGTTTTAGCTGGCACACCACAACTTCACTTTTTTTTTAACACTTTATACTTCGGATCAAATTACTGCTGTAAAACAGTAGTAAAATAAAAGTTGCTGAATAGCACACTTGGTAGAACAGCTTCGACGATCATTGTCCTTGCTCAGTCTGTTTACATGTATGTTTATATCTTATAGATCTACATGTATTACATGTAATAAAAGATTTTAATTTTCTTACATCAAATCATAGCTTGAAACTGTTCAACAAAACCGCTTTTCAGGACTTTCAGTCCTTTGATTCACATCTGTCTTCAAAACTGAGATTTTTTTTATCAATATCTTTGATAAGATCCTTTCTGAGTTTATCAATTTTCTTTTCTAAAGAAGTTTTTAAATCATCCCGATTCCGTTTAACATCTTCAACTGCTTTTAAAACTACGTCAAGTTTTGTTGACACATCTATGCCTGAAGCAGTACTAGACGCCATTTTGTATTGGGGCTCCTTACAGGTACTACGTACTTGAGCAGATTGTTCGCTTTTTTCTTTTGAACGTTCTGAAAGTAAATTCAAAGCATGTTGTGCTCAGGTGAGTTAACAAAAACAGTTGAGCTTAAATTGTCATTATTTGTAATCGTATGTTTTTATGTCTTTGAAATTGAAAAAAAGGAGAATGTCATACAATAATCTGGTCTTTCAACGTGTTGCCTACAGTATGTATAGTTGTGACAAATGTACGATATTGTCTGAATCGTTTGTGGCGGGGGTGACCGTAGCCGAAATAATACGTCACGGACCTATATTCAGTCTATTATTGCCATTTAAATGGCAAAAAAGAAGACAGTCCTAAATGCATGAATTTATGTCTTGAAACGTTATATGCACTGAACAGAAATAACGAAAAACAAAATGATAAAAATAAAGAAGGGCTCCGAATTTGTAGACCGGCTCTGAATATATAAGTCAGAGGTGTTTTTATTCACCATTAGGGTCTTGAGACCAAAGGACTGACATAGTAGAGATAACTGTCCCCAAAGGCGATGTTACTTTTTTCCTGGTCGCCTCTGGAAGATTTTGTGCGCAAGTTTGAACTCATAACTTTGCAAATAGAGCACAAAACTATGATTCAAATATACAAGTTGCTTGTGTATTTAATAACCCTTCGTTTGAAATACAAATATTTTCAATTTAAATGCTGAACATAAGAGAAAACCGTGCACTTTACCTGTTACTCGAGTTGTTTACATTCCCGAAAATACTTAAAATGGCCCCCACACACGATAAATTTCCCAGATTTACATGTCATAAACGACTTCTACAAGCTTTTAAGATGATGAAAGGTTTAATAATCTACCTTTGGTCATTTTATTTACTTATATTTAGGCCCGTCCGGATGGCTCAGTGGTGAGCGTGTCGGACATGAAGCAAAATTGGGGGTACCACTTAGGTCTAGATCTATCTTTCAACTATCTATAATTATTATGTCTATAATTATTATGTTTTCAAAATATATTTCCTTACACATTTTGAAATAGGTAGCCTTTTCTCGGCCAATTAAGAAAAATCGAAATAGTTCCTTTGGTAAGTGTTGCAACGAACGCTTGTTTCGTTAATATTACGTCATCAGTGCCGCCAAGACGGACGATTCGTTAGACCTGCCGCAACCGAAGTATACGCTTTGAAGTTGGGGATAAAAAACGGATCCCGACGTCAGCTGTAGTGACGTTTTCCTCAAAATTTCGCACGTGCGATGTAGCACAAGAAATCCAGTTCTCAGCCCATTTCATATTTATGAAAACAGGAAGGATTAAGCCTTTTTCAATCACCAATTAAAATTTATACTTTCCTTTAAAACGATAACTGGACAATTAAAATGCTCTCATAGAATTAAAGTCAACAAACTGTTATTTACGTTTTAACGCCATCGATGTAACGACAGCTTTATCCTTCACAAAAAGCAAAAATCGTCTCAGCTCATTACCACACAATCCCTACCTTTGACGACCCTGAGAAAGAAACTGTAAGAATACATTGTGGGAAAAGGAGAAAATGCTGGTAACCAGCATTTTCTCCTTTTCACACAATGTTTTCTACTTTTCACAAAACAAATTTCAAATTTTCAGTCAACTTTATTTTGTCGTAGGCAAATGCTTTCGATTTGGACAAGCCTAAAATATTATCGTTTGGTAATGAGTTAACGACCCCATGGGTAAAAATTACTGATTTAAAGCATTGTGGATATGGGAGAAAATTCTAATAATGTAGGCATTATTTTTTCCATTTTCCAAAAAAGATTTCTACCTTTAAAAAAAACATTTATTTGGCTTTATTTCAAAATCTCGCCTGCAAATGAGCCATACTCGGGGACAAAAGAGGTTTGAAACTTCTGCAACATGTATTGACTCCAGTCACTCTGCCGCCCGTGCATCTTTTTTGCATCGGGTAAATTTTCTGCTTGTCGAAGGACCATTCTACCGAAGGGTTCAGCCAGTTGTTACACAAGATAAACTTTATCGTGCAATAATTATGTGATGAATTGTTTGTGATAATGCATGACATACAAGTGCCTTTAATTCTACCAAATGACAAAATTGTAGACTGATCCAAACAGGAAGCATTTGCTGACGAAAAATTTAAATTTGCTCTTGTAGAGTAGAAACATTGTGGGAAAATGCTGGTAACCAGCATTTTCTCCTTTTCTCACCATGTTTTCAAAAGGATTATTTTTTTAGGGCCGTGAATACTTCCGATTGTTTGGGAAAGGGTTAGTATGTGAAATGTGAATTACAATAAATTTTCTTCAATTTCAACTAAGAAAACTACAAATAATGAAATGCAAAGTAATAAAGTTAACATGATTAGTGCATTACTTTATGTAATGCAATAAACTCCTCTGACCAGCCCACGACTTGTTTTAATCAGATCATTTGTCAAAAACATTTTCATGATTGTTCTCCATTTATTTATTCGATTCAGTTCAACTCAATAAAAAAACATTTATTTATGCTATGCTCTTGCAAAATGGCGGCTTAATGCACCTCCGTAAAGTATTACACTTATTCTACCTATGAGGCCATCAAATAATTAGGGATCCAAAATACCCACTTTTTTAAATTTTTTATCAAACAATCCCTGGTTTTTACGACCCTTAACTCTTTACAAACCAATCTCTGATTTTTACCACCCTGAGATGGAAGCCTTTTGAAACCATTGTTGGAAAAGGAGAAAATGCTGGTAACCAGCATTTTCTCCATTGCCAACATTGTTTTCTTCCCTATTAAAGACCCAAAGCTAATTTGTGCCAATTGAAAATTTGTTGTCTGAGGATGCACTCTGTTTGGAAGAGTCTAAAATTTGCGTTTGAGAAAGGGTTCAATAGAAGCCTTTTAAAATCAATGTGGGAAAGGAGAAAATGCTGGTGAGCAGCATTTTCTCCTTTCCCCACAATGTTTTCTACCCTGCCCGAAACAACTTTCGATTTTTGAGATACGTTTGTCCTTTGCAATTGCTTTGAATTTGTACCAGTTTAAACTTACGTCGTTCGGTAACGAGATAACAACAAACTTAGTCATGAGATGAACTATCTGATGAACTGAGAGGCTGACCTGATCCGACGCTTTTCGCAAATGCATTAAACCCCTTTTCACAGAGCATGGATAAATTATTTTTCAACTGGTCTAAATGTGCACGATAAACGTTGGAGAGAAAAGTTGTACCGAGTTATAGTTTCCACAGTGAAAGATTTGCAAGCTTCTATAGTCACGGTGAGGAAACTACATTGACGGAGCCATTGGCTCTGTTAAGGAAATCTTGTGTGGGTTTTTCCGGTCACGTGCGGCGCCGTCAATATCGGCTGTTTCGGTGGACACGAAAACGTAAGTTTTCCATTTATTGTCAAAATTTGATTTTATACTGAACACTAGCGAGAAAAGGGGAATTGTATGAGGGGCCCATGACTTTCAACTTACTTCCTTGTCCGTAGGGAGTTCCAAGTCGGCGCGGTTTTGTCTGAAACACTTTTGCCGTGAGCCACGGCGAGGTAAACAAAGGTCATTTTCTATAATGACCACAGGCTTTCTATTGCTCTTTCTGCATAAATATTACTTATCTAAATGTTTACACCGTCCGAATGTATGAAGTGATTATCTAATCCTTCCCCACTCACGAAAAACAAAATTTGAATCAAAATAAAAAAAATTGAGAAAAAATAAACAATGGCTCCGTCCATATCGGCTGGCTCTGTCTATATCGGCTGGCTCCGCTGTATGAGGGTGAGTTTTAGAAGCGACGTATATGCACAATTGAAACAAAACTCATACACACACACACACCCACACACACACACACACAATTCGCTTTATTTTCTTTCGCACGGGAACGCGGACGACCGAGGTGACTACAATAGCTCTTCACACTTCGTGCAGTCAAGCTAAAAGTAAGTACTCAAGTCTGGAGTGTCAACTTCAGACATACCTGCAAAACTTTTACAAAGGTTATTCTCAAATATTGGTTTTATTCAGTTTTGCGTCCCCCAAGCTGTTAAACTGGTATTGAGACGAATGGATCGGTAAGTGGGAGGAAACGGGAGTACCCCGGGAGTATCCCGGGAAAAACACCCGACACACCCGCAAGCAGAACTTGGCTTGTCCACGTTGTCCGAGAGTGCCCTGTACCCACAGGGTGATATGGTCGAATGATCAAGAGCACTGAAGTCAACCACTTTAACCACTCAACCACGTGACCGCCCTTTTTGAAATGATAGATGGTTCGAGAAAAGCATCACCATTCCAAAAATAACTTTCAAAAAATCTAACTTTTGACTGGTAAACCCAATAGCGAAAAAAACCTATCGCTTCTAAAACTCGCCCTCATACAGCGGAGCCAGCCGATATAGACAGAGCCGGCCGATATGGACGGAGCCATTGTTTTTTTTTTCTCAATTTTTTTCATTTTGATTCAAATTTTGTTTTTCGTGAGTGGGGAAGGATTAGATAATCACTTCATACATTCGGACGGTGTAAACATTTAGATAAGTATATTTATGCAGAAAGAGCAATAGAAAGCCTGTGGTCATTATAGAAAATGACCTTTGTTTACCTCACCGTGGCTCACGGCAAAAGTGTTTCAGACAAAACCGCGCCGACTTGGAACTCGCAACGGACAAGGAAGTAAGTTGAAAGTCATAGGTCCCTCATACAATTCCACTTTTCTCGCTAGTGTTCAGTATAAAATCAAATTTTGACAATAAATGGGAAACTTACGTTTTCGTGTCCACCGAAACAGCCGATATTGACGGCACCGCACGTGACCGGAAAAACCCACACAAGATTTCCTTAACAGAGCCAATGGCTCCGTCTATGTAGTTTCCTCACCGTGATAGTGGTGCAATAGACGTTTTGAAAATTTTGGGGGTTGTAGGAGGAGAAAGAAGTAACCGCTGCTCAAAAGCATTTCCTTCTTTTCCTACCTCAGGATTTTAAATGACGGGACTATTTGCTGGATGGGTAAAAACTATCCCAGTTTTACAAATTTTCGTTTTTTCGTGAATATTTAACATTTATTTCAAACTAGAAACAAAAAGGCCGTCAACATTTATTTACTCTGAAAACATACATTTTGTCCCATTTCGCTTTGTTTACACTGGTCACAAATTTCACTTGATAAAACAATGCGGACATCATCAACAAGTGTGTTTTCCCTAATCAGTATCTGTTTTCTTTCTCCGGTTTGTCAAAGCGATTGTTTCTAACCCACTGTTGGATATAATCCGTTTACCAGTCATTGCCGACTTTCAACGACCCTGAATAAGAAGCTTTTGGAAACATTGTGGGAAAAGGAGAAAATGCTTGGAACCAGCATTTTCTCCCTTTCTCACAATGATTTCTAAAATATCAAACAAAAAATCGCATCATTGAGCTACACTGTCATTTGCAAATGCTTTCAATTTAGACAGGTCAAAAATTTTGCCGTGTGGCATAAGTTAAAAGAACAAAATTTTAATTGCGTTAAAGTTTAACGCATTTTCAGTCGACAACATTAACAAGAAAACTACATGAAATTTGTCTATGAAAAAGGCAGGAAACGTTTTGGGAAAAGAAGAAAATGCTTGATATTAACATTTTCTTTGTAAGACACCATGTTTTGAGAAGCCACCCTCCTCAGAGGGTTTTTTTTTTGTACAGAATAAAATAGTGAGCGCCTGGGGTCGATGTTATACATTTTGCAACCGAACACTATGGATTCGTTGGTTTAACCCTTTTCCTGCTGGATGAATTAAATAAAACGTTTAAGAGGATTGTAAAGACTCGAGTCACCAAAATACATTTCACCAACTTACATTTTATTTTACATGTCCTTCTGTAACTTATTAGCAGACGACAAATCAAAGCTGGGTCAACTGACGAAATTTGCTTTAGATAGGCTAGAAAACATTCGGGGCGAAGGAGAAAATGCTGGTTAACTGCATTTTCTCGCTATGTTTTATAAAGGCATCTTTCTCTGGGTCGCTAATAATCGGATTTTGTTTTAAGGGGATAATATGAGAGACTGGTTGTTGCATATTTCAGCCGTTTTCCCCACAATGTCGAGTAATACATGAAGAAGGCTTCCGAAAACATGGCGGGAAGAGAACAAGTTGCTAGTTTTCAGCATTTTCCAAGTTTTCCTCAGTACTCATTCTCAGTACTTTTTCAATGACAATTTCCGAAAAGATAAAACGGCACATTGAAATTGTCCTGTCGAGCCCCGGTAGCTCAGTCGGTAGCGTGCAGAACTTGAGAACGGGTCCAGGGTTCGATCCCTGGCTACGACCCCTGGCTCGGCCAATTTCTTTCCGAGGATTGATGATAGTCACTGCGACAGGATTCATTCCTCTCCCACCGCTGACCATTGTTTCGAATGTGGGAAAGCAGCCAGTAGCTTGGAAAGAAAATTGTGCGAAGTACTGGTAAAAAAGACCTCCAGGAATGCATTGTTGGACCGAACAATGGGGTTGACCGGACTATGGGGTTGACCCTCATAGTTCGGTCGGATATCCCAGCTTATGCACTATCGGACCGAACTTTGGGGTTGAACACCATAGTTCGTACGAACTTTGGGGTTGAAAATTTTTAATCCCATAGTTCAGTCGGACACCCCAGGTCATGCACTATCGGACTAGCTTTGGGGTTAAACACCAAAGTTCATACGAACTGGTTTGAAAATTTTCAACGTCATAGTTTGGCTTGAAACACCATGCCGTTGTTTCATCATCATCATAGTCGTCGTCATCACCATCATCATCAGCATATCAGCATCACCATCATCATCAGCATCAGCAGCAGCATCACTATCAGCAGCAGCATCAACATCATCATCGGTAGCATCATCATAAAAAAAACTCAAAATGTCAAATGATCTACATATATTTGGGAGAACCATTACATTATGTATATGCCTGATAAAACAAATTTTAACTCGAATGAAAACATTTTGCAGAAGAAACCCGTTGAAAGCGATTCCCATGTCCATGCAGGTACCAGTAGAATTCGTGTATATATTTTTTTTTTGAAACCTTTCAAGTCTGATTTTATAGACTTTTATGTCAATAAGAAAAAGACGTTGAAAAAAACATTTTTGTCAGTTTTCTTTATTTTTGATATGCCTAGAATTCAGCAAAATTTACGCGAACGTGCCATTGGCATGCATAATGCTGGTGTATGCCGATGAATGCTGTTGCTACGAATACTGATTTTCTACTCGTGCTATTTGACACCTTAGGCAACGCTTTCAAGCAACAGGACGTACGGAAGATCGACCACGTAGTGGAAGTCCGCCCGTCAAGACGCGTGGCCAAGACGGGTATATTCGGAACACCCACTTGCGCAATCGCTTCCAACTGCCACAGCTACTGCTGCTAACACCCCTGGTAAACATAATAACCGTATATCTGCCAAAACTGTGCACAATTGCTTGCGCCAGGGCGGACTAAGTGCACGTCGTCCGTATGTTGGTTATGTTTTGGAGCGACGTCACCGCTTAAATCGTGTTAATTGGGCACGTACATACCAACGCGGGCTTAGACAACAATTGAAAAGGCGTTCTTTTCTCTGACGAGTCGAGGTTTTCCATTGTTCGAGGTGATGGCAGGTTCGAGTATACCGTAGGAGAAATTAACGTTATGCCGACTGTTGCGTGCTTGAACGAGATCGTTTGGGGGAGGGGGGGGGGGGGTGTTCTGTCTTGGCTTGGGCGGGCATTGCACCTGGCTTTCGCACTAATCCCATCGTTATCGAAGGGAATTTGAATGCCCAACGCTACCGAGATGAAATTCTTGCGAGGCACGTTATCCCACTGTTTCAAAATAATGCCAATATCACTCCTTATCAGCATGATAATGCCAGAAAGCTAGGGACACTGTGAATTTCCTCAGGGCGAATAACACTGCATTTATTTATGACTGGCCTGCCAATAGCCCTGATCTGAATCCCACTGAACACCTTTGGTATTATTTGGATCAGCGTGTTAGACGTCGCCCTATTCCACCGTCAAACGTCATACGGCTAAGACAAGCCTTAATTCAACTACATGGAATACATTCCACAAGCCGAAATTAATACACTTATCCATTCTATGCACCAACGACCAGGCAGTCCTTTATGCTGAAGGTGGTCATATCCGGTATTAATTCGTGATTTTGGTGAGCGACCCCTTTCGCATTTTACATACCATTTCATTAGTTTGGATTAACGCTCACCAACATTTGTTTTCACACAAAGTCGCAATAAAATACTCTTTCAAGACAATATAAATCTAGTTCAATTCTGATTTTCATATCTGTGTATATCTGCATCTAATGATGACAATGATAATTATGCTGCTGCTGCTGATGATGATGATGATGATAATGATGGATGTTTCAAGCCAAACTATGTCGTTTAAAATTTTCAACCCCAAAGTTCGAACGAACCATGGTGTTCAACCCCAAAGTTCGGTCCGATGGTGCATTGTTGGACCGAACTATGGGGTTGACCGAACTATGGGGTTGAATCTCAAAGTTCGTAAGAACTGGGGCTCAACCCCATAGTTCGAACTATGGGGTTGACCGAACTATGGGAACGAACTTTGAGGCTGAAAATTTTCAACGTCATAGTTTGGCTTGAACATCATCCCGTTGTTTCATCATCATCTACTTCTATCTGTATCTTTATCGTGCATGTAAGCGGCGCTAGAGTGTCGCATCGGATCAGTCCACAAGTCTGTTATGATACTTTCAACATGAACTTTTTCATAACTTTTGCGTTTCGAGCACACAGACACATATATATTTTCATTTCGGATGCTATGAAAAGAATAATAGGCACATATAATGCATCGGCGTGTGATAATTGCTTGGACCCACTTTTATGTATGAAGATAGAGTTTAGTGAAAAACGAAGTATGCAGCTTTTAGACTCGCTCAAAATGGACACATTCTAATACAACTATTGATAGTAGTAGACATTGTAAGAAAAGGCAACATCGCATATTTAGGCAAAAGCGTTACCAAATACAAATCGGCGCCACACAGTCCATGGAGTATTCGGAACAAACCATTTTTTCCTATTTGTTGGATGAAAACCAACTTTGAATGGATGTTTAAATTTCATATGTCGAATCTGCAACATTTCGTTTTTATAAAACAAAATAATTTTGAACGACTGCCCAGAACCAGAACAGAGTAAATTGTCTGCAATTACTCCCTGTGTCATACATTTACTCTGTACTGGTTCTGGGCAGTCGTTCAAAATTATTTTGTGTGCCAAAACTAAGTTCCGCATTCCCAACTTTTTTCTTTTAAAAATCGTAGGAAGTGAAAATTATAACAATCAAAACCATCAAACCACACACAAAAAAGACAATGGTTGTAGGACAAAAGCCCACTAGGACAAAAGTCCACCGGAACAAAAGCCCACTAGGACAAAAGTCCACCGGAACAAAAGCCCACAAGGACAAAAGCCCACCGGAACAAAAGCCCACTGGGACAATAGCCCACTTTTTCGTTATGATCATGTATTTCATTAAATCTTCATCTGTTATATTGGGTTAAATGATTCAACTAAACAGTTCGCACCAACTATGGTATGCTTTTGCATGTAGACATGGCCTTTTTTTACTGGTCCATGATGAAATTATACATTAAGCTCCATTTTTTCCATGGCACAACATTTCATTGAATAAAAAATTATATAAGAGGTCAATAACAGGATTATACATTAAGTATCCTTTTTCCAGAAATTGGCATTTCATGGAATGAAAACAAATAAAGATATACATAAAGCCCCCTTTTCCCATGACACATCGTTGTACATGTATATAAAGAAAAAAAATTGTATCAACGGAATATCCAATGGATGACTTGCATGAAGTTTCATCAATTTTTGTGAAGGACTTCAGAAGATATCCCTCTAACAAAATACGCCTCCACACTGCTGCCATTTCAAGCAGCTGGCTAGAGACTAAAGTGTTGAAATTTCTAGCACCTGCCTGGGTAGCTCAATGGATATATTGTGTTACTTGTGATCTAAAAGGGTTACGAATAGACTGATGGATGGACAGAAGAATGGACAAACGGATGCACAATGGACTCACTGGTCATTGGCTTTGAAGTTTCATGAAACTATGTGCATAAGTTGGAGATACGTTGATATAAAATTAACTTTGACATGAACCCCCCTTTTCCCATGATACAGCGATAAATTGCAAAACCCTGACAACATGTGCTAGGTCACATGATCTGTGAAAATCTCATCAAAATCTGTAGAGATATGTCGAGTAATCAAAGAGATAATGGTGAAAAATGAAATATAACATGATGCCACCTTATTCAATGATGCAATAACAAATCGCAAAACCTTGACAATATGCAATAGGTCACATGACGAGAAACATTCTATGAAAATTCTATTCAAATCCGTCAAAGTAATGTGAGCGGAGTTGTGATCACAAGAAATGAATTAACAAAAACATTAGGCCTCCTTTTCAATGACGATGCTACAAATCGCAAAACATTGACACAGAGGAACATTCTGTGAAATTTTATTCAAATGAAATGTGGGAGGAATTGTGTTCACAAGAA
This sequence comes from Tridacna crocea, assembly GCA_943736015.1. Taxonomy (NCBI): domain Eukaryota; kingdom Metazoa; phylum Mollusca; class Bivalvia; order Cardiida; family Cardiidae; genus Tridacna; species Tridacna crocea. The sequence goes on from OX031070.1 coordinate 31,242,412, forward strand.
ATGGAATGAAAAATAACATGAAGCCCCCTTTTTCCATGACACAGGTAGTAATTGCAGACATTTACAGAGTTGCAAGGTAAATCTGGATTAAACATTTTTTCCTTCATTTCCTAATGGTGGTATATAGATGTGACACGTTGAATGTTTAAAATAATTTTCAAGATAAGACTAAAAACATCAAAAGTGTACCGAACCGCATAACTAAAAATTACCCCCAGTCGGTCATTTTGCATCGAATAAAAAAAACAAAAAAAGTCTCGGCAGAATGGGTTATTGTACACATTTATAAAGTTTCACGAAATTCTGTCCAATGGAATTGGAGATATTTGCCGGGACGGATACGCGGACGGACGCACAGGCAGACGGACAAACCGACGGACAACGCTAAAACTATATCCCTCCGCCTTCGGCGCGGAATGATAATAATAATATGATGATGATGCTTATGATGATGCTGATGATGTTGCTGATGATGATATGCTGCTGCTGATGCTGCTGCTGATGATGATCGTGATGATGGCGATGATGGTTATTATTACAATAATGATAATGATGCTAATGCTGCTGCTGTTGATGATGATGATTATATACTGCTGCTGCTGATGATGATGAATGTTTCAAGCCAAACTATGAAGTTGAAAATGTTCAACCCCAAAATTCGGTCCGATGGTGCATAATATGGGGTATCCGACCGAACTATGGGGTTGAGAATTTTCAACCCCATAGTTCGGTCCAACAACACATGGATAGGTGCACTGGCCGCCCAGATATAACAGAAATAATGTTGAAAACGGCGTTAAACACCATACAGTAATGATTTGTCGTGTTCAAATTGTTTTTGTTTAGGACATGTTTAAAATTCATCTTGACCTACATTTAACCCTTTTCCAACTACCAGTCCAAATTCAAAACACTAGCAGACGAAAAATAAACTTCAATCAAAAATTGAAATTTGTTTCCAGCATGGTAGAAAACATTGTGAAAAAAGGAGAAAATGCTGGTTACCAACATTTTCTCCTTTTCCCTCAATGTTTTCAAAAGGCTTCTATCTCAGGGCCGTAAAAAACCAGGGATTGTTTGGTAAAGAGTTAAGTCATTTTATAATAAACAAGAGCTTTGCAGAGCGGCGCATATACGCCCGAAGGGGCTTGTCAGTGAAATGAGTTGCATTGACGGGTGAAGAGTAGCTGTTCTCCATGATATGTGAAAATATTAAAGGGCAATAACTAAAAAAATAAGGGTGGCAAAGTTACAAATTTTCTGTCAAGGTGTTCTATTAGTCTTTGAAGGTTCAAGATCATATCTTTTATATTTTAGAAATTATGGCTCAGACGAAAATTCAAAGTATGAAGTTCCAAGTTAATAGCTTTTCTAGTTTGGAAGTTATAGCATGAACAAAAATTCAAAGTGAAAAAGTTAGTTATTTCAGAAATCAGGGGCAGATAATTTTAGATCACAAACAGCGATCCAAATTCTAAGACCCAGGTGCACAACAAGATACCATGGAGATTCATTGTGGCAAGTTTTAAATAATTCCGAAGGAAACTGTAGGAGGAGTTGCGCACACAAGAAATTGTAACATAATGCGTCTAATGTCTCGATCGTATAGTGGATTTTAGTTTGTCAAATATAACAAAAACACGAAGCTGCTATTCTACGTGTTTATTAATTACGAAACAAGTAAACTACTCAAACATGATATTCAAACATGAATCAGTTACTCAGTAAAACTCTTGTTAGTTATTAAAACCAATTGTTCTCTCAATCCAGATCTTATCACTTCATTTAGATGGTAACACATTCTGTCCTGATCTTAACCTTCTCTCCACAGAGATCTTAGTTCACTCTCTGTCCTCACATCTCTCCCCCTGTCAAGCATCCTACACCACATATTATTGGAGGCAAAAACACTCCCACTATCAATATCAATATTCATGTTGCCAACCAGGCAAATAAGGCATCAACAGCCAAAATCTGAGAAAATTAGGTTCTCCAAAACACGCCTCGTAGTCAGTGTAGAGTTCTTGGTTTCTGAGTTTTAGCTCATAATGTTACATATCTGCCTTTCTCAAGATATTTGTCTACCTAGACATAATATCACACAAAAACAGTAACAGTATGATGTTTTCATCCAATGGTCAAAATGATTTCTACTACGATAAAACCTGAGAAAAGACGATACAAGTAACACCTCACAATACTTAATGTTGATTACTTAAAAAAAAAAAAATCATCATCAGAAACCTCTACTAGACTTCCTCAAAGGCTGCTAGGGCAAATTGTTAAAGCTCCTTGATGCCAAGGACCATACTGCTTTAACAAAGCCATGAGATTAAATCAATTATCTTCAACAAGAACGATTCAAAACCTCATCGAAAAAATATTACCCAAGCCTTTATGACTTACTGATATTAAAGCTTTCTATGTTAAAGGAAAAATACTGCCTTAACAATAAAAGCAAGAGATATAATTAACCAATTTCCCCAGATTAATCTGCTATCTCATCAAACAAAACCTTTATGGTTGTCATGCTTTAACCATAAAACTATCGGGTACAAACAACATTTCAAATCACAATACACAATACAATAAAAGTCTAGAATCTAAACTTTCTTCTGAACCCATTCAACGACTTTTGACCTTGATGTCGCTAAAATGAATATTTCAACATTTAATCTGAAATTCATCGTCAGCTACGGTGCGAAGTCGGCCGTAATATAGCCATTATTTCCCTTTCCGGAAGCCGTTTCCAACCCAAACAATTTGCGATCAATTGAAGCGTAAAATATCCGAGAGAATGGATCGGTTCTTTGAGAGGATCATAGCCATTTTTTTTTTTTTTTTTAAGGTATTGAAACACTGGAAACAAAATCATTATTTTCCAAGCAATTTTCAAAAGGTCACCTGTAAAAGTCCTTTCAAAATCTGACCTGCAGTTTCAGAAAAGAAGAATTTTTAGGAGTTTCTTAATTTCCGTACAATGCAAGTAGCCCCCATTCACCAGAGCCATGTTTCTTGACCTATCAAAATTTCGCCAACAAAGTTTATAATGTGTCATTCAAGGAACGTTTCTGTGAAATTATTTTCAAATCTGACAAGCCGTTTCAGAGAAGAAGAATTTTCAAGAATTTCTTCATTTCTCTATAGTGCAAGTAGCCCCCATTCACCAGAGCAATGTTTTTTGACGAATAAAATTTCATGAACAAATTTTGAAAAGGGTCACCCAAGGAATATCTCTGTGAAATTATTTCAAAATCTGACCAACCGTTTCAGAGAAGAAGACTTTTAAAGAATTTCCTAAAAAATTCCATTTGGTTGCCATGGCAACCAGAGTTTTTGACAGAATCAAATTCTGTGAACAATTTTTAAAGAGGACTCCCAAGGAACAGCCAAGTTTGGTCCAAATTGGCCCAGCGGTTTAGAAGGAATTGATGTTTAAAGAATTGTATAAGACGCACGACGGACGCCGGGTGATCATAAAAGCTCCCCTTGAGCACGTTGTGCTCTGGTGAGCTAAAAAAAGGCAGCGTTATTCTAACGAAGCGTGGTTGAAAGAATTCCCGTGGTTGAATGCAGACGATCGTGACAGTGTTTTTGTAAGGTTTGTCGAGAATATTCCCTTATCGCTGACAAGTCATCCCCCCTATTTACAGGCAAAAAGTAGACAGAAAAGACACTCGTCTAGCGCATGCCATGTCTGGTAAACACTTAGCATGTGTGTCCAAGCATTCAAGTAAGTCAAGAAGTAAGGTAACCGCTAGATGGCATTCTATAAATACTCATCTATCTAAGTTGAGCATCCTGGGTGAACATCAAAAGCTATTTTCTACACTGGTACTTTATTGAGCGTAATATTACAGTCTGCTCGCTTTCGGGGCTGGCGATGCGTCATATAAGACAATCGAATCTTCGAAGAATATGACATGCGCAAAAGTAGCTCAAAAAGGAGAGTTCTGACGCATACCGTATCTCCCATTCCTCTAAAATGCCTTGCCCCAGAAATTCCAGCCATATTATGCTTAAAACCGCCCGATTCTCCCGCTACGCCCTCAAGCGAGTGAGCCGATCAGACTCATCCCCCTTTACAGTTTGATATATATTACCACTAGCAATATATATCTAGTCATCCTATGATGTAACCTACTTATATGTTTTTTATAAAAATTAATCAAAAATTTTTATATTTCCTTAATTAACTATGCGATATATTTAAATCATCGCATAGTTACCTACTTTTTTTTTCTATATTATAATGACCCCAAGCTAATGTACTCACCTTATCATCAAGAATATATCTCTTATCATTTTTTGCGCTGAACGCTACCTTATTTATTTCCTCAGTATATATTTCGTGTTCGCGACTTCTAATCACATTCATTTTTTATGTTGATCTTGCCAGCTAAACAAACATTTTCTTATTATCCTCAAAGTTTATTTCGCATTTGATTACCTCCGTTTTAATTTAATTTAATTCAGTTATAACCTCTCCCCCACTTTCATCTTTAAACATACCTATTACCTTTTTATTAACACCCGTAGGAATTCCTGAAGGATGATCAACAGGATAGTTACTAGTATCAAACCTATCATAAACATCTTCGGATATATATATATCTAACTGAATATTTTGTCTATTCCTTATATTCTCACACGTTTTACCAAAAACCGAATTATTCATTAACTTGAAAAGGTCTTTCTCAAATTCAGAGGTAGCTTTAGCTCTTATGTCAGTATTCTTATCAATATATTCCTTCAGCCAAGGGCTTTCATTAAATGAAATTCCTCTATGAATTTTTCTTAACTTAAGACCTACACTTAAATATTGTTTTACATTCTTATCGTGAAGAACATATTCATTTTTATAATTTAAGTTAGGAACCAACTTTTCAACCTTATTTATTTCTAAAAGTTCTGGGGCTAACGGATAGTCTAAATCAACTTCTAATATACATGGAAAATTTTCCCATTTACCCAATTCATCTTTAGTCATCCACCTAAATCCACTTGTAGGAAGAGGTAAACATATTCCACCACCATGTAAATTATTTGCGTCTAAATATTCGATAAATATACTACGTAAAGTTTTATCATATTGACTTTCCATACACTTATTATTTGTCTTATCGTATCTATGGCTAATCATTGAAACTCCTCCCCTCATCCCTTTTTCAAACATTAAAAGCATATAAATTTCTAACAATAACTCTAACTCAACCTCCTTTATTTTTAAACAAGCATCAAACGCATAACCAGGAAGAGTATAATACCATGCAGGATCTAAATTATATTCGTCATAAAAAACTTCACTAAAATTTTCAAAAACATCAGCTAACATTAAAACGTCTGACATATTATATAAATCGTGGTAATCCCGAAGATTTTTTTAATTTAAATGTATACCATACGACTATCGCATGATTATAATCCTCATCACTAACACGGCGGGGAATCACGTGACACAACAACAACAACAATGACCGTTATTTAAAAAAAATTCCCCAACTTCAGGTAAGAAAATCTTCAATAATTCCGTTAATACGTGACCGATTGGAATTTGGTTTGAAGCAGAGAAGGCGGAAGGACTGCGGGGATTTGCTTGATGTGTTAGATTTTTTAAACAACACCTGATAAAAAAGTTATTGATGAGCAAACAAATTATCCAGGGTAAAAAATTTGTTTGCTCGTTAATAATTTTTTTATCAGGTGTTGTTTAAAAACTCTAACACATCAAGCAAATCTCTGGAGTCCTTCCGCCTTCTCTGCTTCAAACCAAATTCCAATCGGTCATGTATTAATGGAATTATTGAAGATTTTCTTACCTGAAGTCGGGGAATTTTTTTTAAATAACGGTCATTGTTGTTGTTTTTTGTGTCACGTGATTCCCCGCCGTGACTAATATCGCTATCATTAAGTCTCGAGTAAAAAGAATTTTTAGGTGGTAACTTAGTTTCATAAAGTTTTTCTAGCGAATCAACATATTCGTAAGGATTAATTCCTTTTCGAAGAAGTAAGTCAAGTTTTTTACCATTAAAATGTTTAGAAACGTTTTTAAATTTAACCTTATTATCCTTAGATTTATTAACTAGTCTATCTAAACTAGCCGATAACAACTTAAAGCTATCAACGAATCTATCACAAGTTTTATTTTTATCTTTTTCTTCCTTTTTGCTATAATAACTTCCAGTATTACCGTTTTAGTAAAACTTCTGTATTTTATCTGATTTTGAGGAATAACAATAATACGACCATCAGTTATACCGAGATTTTAAATAAACAAATGACTATCATATCCAGTAAGATTATGGAAAAATACGGGAATAAATCTAGCTGTCCTATATTTTAAAATTACACGTATTACACGCGGCTCCCCTAAATTTTCCTGTATAATCCCTTACCTTTTTGTCATTTTTATCAAAACCCTTTTTACAAATCCAACATTCAGTTGCAGCATTATATATATTAAATTCTTTTCTACCATATATCATCTTGGTACTAGGAATATCATCTATTTCACGAGCAACTTCTAACATTTCTATAAATTTTTGGGAGGCGTTTTCTCCAGTATATTGCTTTATCTATGATTGATAAACGCTTTCATCAAAAGATTTAACGTAAAAGCAAATTCTCTTTGGTTCATGCTTTTGATATAGCTTTGTATAGCTCGCTTCAGAATTTGGATCGCAGGAATGCATCGATTTAAAACAAGACTCAAAATTAGCATATACATGTACAACAAAAGGTAACCACTGTAAACAAATATGATTTTTAAACTTCAGAATCGTTCCTTGAGCTGGCATATTTACTTTTACTGATTACATTTCATTACACAAACTTAGATGTTTTTCTAGAATTTCTTAAGATCGAAAAGCATTTAAGCAATTCCAACAAAAATATATTTTACCGTAATGACTCGTTGATAATAAACGACTAGGGTTTTTAACCAAAGTGTAATGAGTATTAGATTCATCATTAGTTAGCAATAAGAGAACTTCTATTAAAATCTTTTGCTTTCTGAGCGGGTAAACTATTTCATTTTCATATCCGAAAACAACAAAAGATGTCGTTTCGTTTTGTTTTTCAAACATATCAATATCGCTTAATTTAACGGGATATTCTATTCCATCCACGTTTAACCCTTTCCCAAAGAATCCATGGTTTTTACGGGTCTCGAATAGTAGCCCTTTGAAAACATTGTTGGAAAACGAGAAAATGCTGGTTACTGGTTACCAGCATTTTCTCTTCCCACAATGTTTTCTACCCTATCATAGACAGAAATCATCTTTTCAGCAAGAGTTGAATTTGTCGTTTGGGAAAGGGTTCAGGTTTTAATGCTTTCTCTTAAATTAAGATCGATTTTTTCTGGATTATCTAGCTTAGGTTTAATTCCCCTTATAATGGCATAATCAAAGCAATTTTTATATTTCGTATTTTTCGGATTAAATTTTCGGGTTAGCTACCTTTTTAGCGAGTGTAGCTGAAGTAGAAATATAAGAATTACCCCTTAATGGTATGTATTCAACCTTAAATATTTTTTAATGATCTACTGAAATAAAAACCCAACCACCACCTTCCTTTTGAAAACTTGCTTGGTTTTCTAAAACTCGATCAACCATCAAAGTACATAACTCATCTACATTCGTATCATCTAGATTATAATCATGAAATGAATCAAACTGCCGTAAAAGGGGATAATTCTCTATTATACTACCTTTCTTTTTAAGGTAACATGCCAGCCTTAGTTTTACGATTTTTTCTAAAAAGATTCGTAAGGAATCTTTTAAGAAAAAATCGTAAAACTCTTACTGCTTCTAAGAACTCACAAATTCGTTTAAAGCAGATGCTTCTTCTCGAATTTCCAAATTATTAATTGCTTTTTCTTTTCTTTCTTTTTTCTTTCTTTTTTTCAGCCCTTTGTTTTCTTTCGGTTTCTCTTCTTACTTGTTTAATTTTAACGTCTTTCTTTTCTTTCTTCTTACTTCTATATTCTTCTCTAGCTCGTTCCCTCGGTGTTTCCCTCGGGCCTCTAGTTCTATATGTGTCTCGGATTCTATCTCTATTTATATCTCTAGTCCTTTCTCCTACCCCTTCTAGATGGCTGATCGTTTTCATCTCTTAATGAAAACTCCAAACTTTCATTTTGGGTTGGTGGAATAGCCAATTGTGGAGATGGGGCTTGATAGGGAGCGTTAATTCACTCATTTTTCCCAATCAAGTATATTTCTACCAAATAGTAATTCAATTAGTTCTGCTCGACGAAGCCTCGAATATCCACGTAAACCTCGTTCACGAGCTAATTGCTTTAATTGATTTACATTATATCGGTTATTCATCTTTTATATTTATTTATTCAATTAATTTTTTTTTAAGTTATTCAAATTTCAAAAAAAGATATTATACAGCCATAATGAAATTAAAGAATGTTAATTTTATATTTATTTTTCCAAACCCTTCCATTCCAATTCATAATAGTTTGAGGACAACGGTCTATATATTTACCAGCCTTATAAATCGATGGGAAAGTTTTTATTTCCCCAGAGTTAACATCTTCTAAAGTAACTGTTTTAGGATTTTTCATAATAGTTTGTAATCTGTCAAACTTAGGGTCTTTTTTCTTTTCTGGTTTAGGCTCTTCCTCTAGTAGTGTTCTTTTACCAACTCGGTAGTGTTCTTTTACCAACTCAACCGCTTTTTATCCCAGTAAGAGCGAAAATTTATATTATTTTCTTTAAGAATTTCTTTTAAATCTGAAAACTTTATCATTTTTATATAAAAGAAAAAATACTGAATATACTACAATCATTTTATTACTATCAGACTAAAAGTTAATTAACCTATCACTAATAGAAACAGCATATGCCTCGGTGCCTGCGGGTACATTTTTGGTGAAATTAACCTTGATTTGAATATCAGTAACGGACTATTTTAACCTTTCACTGTGCTTAGAAACGTAAAACAAAACCAAAGGATAAAGGGTTACATAATCCGAGGGGGAAATGTTAGGGTTTGATACTCACTCATCCATGTTAAAAAACTTAGATCTAAATAACGCAGCATCGCCATAAGCTCTACTAAATTGATGTCCAGGAAATGAAAGAGTATAGTCCGCCATTGGGTATCTTCTGGAATCTAACATAACGTAAATATTGTCAACGTCTACGTTGTCGAATATAGCTGGGTTTTGGCTTTTGGGCACCATTTTTATTAGTCTGAAAGCCAACAATGATAAAACGCGGCACCTCGGGAGATGATTTAACGGAAAGTCTCCAGGTAAATGATGAGCATGAGCACTTTGAGTATATTCCGATTACGGGCACAAAAGATCTTGGAAACTGGGATAGACTCGCATTGTATCATCCTGTATCCAACTGGAAACTTTTCTTTTTTCTCGATAAGTTTATACAGTTCATTTTCCTCCTTAAGTGCGTGTTTAACGTGCGGCAAATACCATGATATCTTATTTTACAAGCACCTGCAGTGTTATCTCTAAAACTTGCATCATTATCATCATTTCTCGTCAAGGTGAGAGTTTGCTTCATTCCATACAAAATTCTATTATAGTCTTCGCAAAAGCCGAAAATATGCTTTAAGCTAAACGTTCCTTTCGGGACTGAATTATCAACGATGTATAATTTCCTTATATGCCAACCTTTGTTTTTAGCTTGTGCTGCGTCTGTTGTATCCTTATACCACAATTCGTTTAGCCCTTGTGATTTAGAAAAATCATCCGGATATTTTAATAACCCGAGCATTGTAGTAGCTTGACCCGGATGTGTTATGGATTCAATATCCTGACCGGAAAGTTGATACCTGATATTTTTAAAAAGATACATGTGGGCGTTGTTTGTAATATTGTCGGCATTTGCGTAAGCTGTTCCATCAGCCTTTGTTAAGCGGCCTTTCATAAGTAAATAACTTTCACAAGGATGCGTAAAAATATCTTGGGTTTCGATGTCAATCTCCTTTTGAATTGTTGAGATTTGTGCCCGTAATCGGGTTATACTCAAAGTGCTCATACTCATCAATACTATCATATTTTACAATGGGTTCGGTGATATTTAAAATGTCCATTTCATTTATACAATTATAATTTTTTTAAACAAAAAAATATAATTGTATCAGCTTTACTCTAACCAAAGCTGAGGAAAAGAATTTTCCATGTCGTTAACCAACACATCAAGTTTAATGAAAAGAATTTTCCATGTCGTTAACCAACACAACAAGTTTAATGCTTTTTAGTTTATCTTCTTGGATATTCGTTTTCTTCTTAGGGTAAATCATGTCTCCATACACAATTGTTACTGGGGAAATACTTGTATTGATTCAATACTCATTTACCTTTTCCTCAATCTCTTTCATTATGGTTACTTTTTCAGGAGATAAATTGACAACAGCTTTTTGGTAGTCATATTCTGTATCATTAACTTCAAGTATCTCACAATCCTCCACTTTTAAACATGCACCAAATACTTTAATGGTCTTAGTTCCATATTTATCGTAATTCTTATCAAAAATGTTTATTTCCAAAATTATCTTTTTTATTATAAATATAATTTGTTTAACTTAAAATTATTTTTTATATTATTTAAATGCCCGATCCACCGTTTAATTTTTTAACTAAGTTCTGTATATCAGTTGCGCTCCCATCTATTACAATGCTTAATGTTTCGCGATGTAGGATTGCTCACCGTGTTTACAGGTGTGGCAGTATGTTTTTCTAAAATTTTGCGTGATTTTAGCTTTTTTAACAAATTTCTTCCCCGCGTTAGGGCTAACCCTAACCCTAAAGGCACTCTTCCCCGCGTCTAAAGCTTTTTTTGCTCCTTCCTTAGCAACACTCTTACCCATATCAAAGGCAGAAGATACAATTTGTTTAGTCGCGCTACATGTAAAAAGTCTCGTAATGCTGCCAAATATTCCGCTACCTCCGTATGCATACCTTTTATTAAATCGTCTGTTTTTAGGCGTAATCATTTTTTATAGTACAGACATCAATTTTTTAAAAGCGCTCGAATCTATAACACCTTGCCTTTTTAATTCATCACATATGCTTACTAACTCGTTTCTTACATTTGTGTCACCCGTTTTTGGAAGGCGAGATTTTCATTCTCGCCTTCATATGTCAACGCTCGGCAGCTTGCTGAAAATGCCTCTGAACAGCATTATCAAAACACCTTTCAAATAGTTCGATACTTCTCGAGTACATCAGAACAAAATAGTGTCGTACCATTGTAAATTTAATCAGAACAGCAAGAAGAAACTTCAAGTTTCTATAGAAGGAATGAAATCGAATTCGTAAAAAGCATCGTTTTTGACAAATGCAAAATACTTTGGATCAGTTCATTGATATCATCGCGTTACTACAGCAACAAATAAACCATAGCTATTATAAGCCAATCGAAAGCTACTAACATGACGTCATTTGGACCTACTTCCACTTCACAACGCATAAACAACTAACCAGTGGGACCTTACATGTAAATTTACTATCCCAGAACTAACCAATCGGATAGCTTCTTTGAATGACGTACCGCTGATAGACCCCTTTCCTCTGTTGGCAACCTTATTCTGTCTTTGTGAGAAGTAAAATTGAAATAAATTCCTTTGAATCAAGTGTTTAAACAAACTTTTCTCTTTCAAAGAAATATTTTTCTTTTATCAAAGTTGTGCTTGACTTTATGATTAATGACTAGGTTATTGTTACGTATCGGCGTGGCCGAGTTTTGATTCCGGAGACCTGTGAAAAGAAAAAGGTAAATCAGTTGAAATCACAATAGATGTGTCATTTCGAAGTAGTTCTGGTCAGTATGATGTAGCGATGTATAGCCTGGGTTCCAGGCTGATCACTTCTTTCCTTATATATGAGTATGATCGGATTTTACTACGTCAAAAATGACAATAACATGATCTGTAACCGTTTTAACCCATTACCACACAATCCCTACTTTTGACGCTCTTGAGAAAGAAGCCTTTAGAAAACATTGTGGAAAAAGGAGAAAATGCTGGTTACCAGCATTTTCTCCTTTTCCCACAATGTTTTCAACCCTTTCCAAGTCAAATTTCGATTTTTCAGTCATTTTTATTTTGTCGTCGGCAAATGCTTTCAATTTGGACCAGTCTACAAATTTGTCGTTTGGTAATGAGTTAACATGCAAAGAATTTTAACCTTTTCTTTTGGTCGTCACGTTGCTTAACGTTCAGCAATTATTCATAAATATTTAACCCTTTACCTTGAAACGACTCTGAAAATCAAGCTTTTAAAAACATCGAGAGGAGAGGGGAAATTACAATCAGAAATCGGATTTTTTTTTCATTCTATACCACAATGTTTCTACCCTATCAAGAACAAATTTTGTCGCTAATTTGGGCCACCCTGAATTTGTCATCTGTATGAATCAGTGCTTTCAAATTCAACTTATTCTGAAATTTCTTTGTCAGGTAAAGAATAAACGCTTAGCGCAATGATTTGTTATCATAATAACTTACCTCCGTCATTATTAGAACTGAAATCTTTACCTTATATATTCCCATTTATTTTCTTCGAAATAATTTCCTTCAACTATACACTTTTTTCCAAAACTGAATAACACAATGATAAAATTAACTTGACAGGGAGAATCCCACTGTCCTAATGTGCATCGGACGTGTTCATGATTTTCTAAAAACACGGACCAAGCTCCACGTATTCATTTTGTTCAATATTTCTTTTCATCTCCTCAAGATGAAATTTATGACATCGCCTTGCACAGTCGTTTTTAAGCCTCTCTGATGCAAACATTTTTTTGTTCCGTTATAGTTTGCAAACGTTGTTTTAAAAGGGTTCTTTTATAGATTTTTTTGTACAATGTAGGCATTTTTATATAGTAAATATAATCATTTAACTCGGTATAAAAAGTTATCAAAGCTGTTTCTGTACTTCCCAATTTGTTTTCTACTTGTTAAATCATTATTATAAAACCGTGTGGTTTTTCCCAACACTCATAACAAAATCTTCTAAACTCATTCTTAGACATATCTTCACTTACATGATCGTTATAAATGTGTGCAACATTTAACTCTTTACCAAACGACAAAATTTTAGACTAGTCCAAATTGAAAGCACCTGCAGATGACAAAATAAATGCAACTCAAAAATTGAAATTTGTTTCCAGAAGGGTAGAGCATTTTCTCCTTTTCCCACAATGTTTTCAAAAGGTTTCTATATCAGGGTCGTGAAAACCAGGGATTGTTTGAGAAAGGGTTAAATCCTGTATTTCATCTCGCATATTACACAAACTTAAAATACCGTCTTTCGGCAGTCTTTCTTCAAAGGCTTTTTTAAGTATGCGATATTCCGGTTGAAAAAGACTTTTTCCAAAAACACATCTCGTTGTAGTCGGGCCAACCCGGTATAAGCAAAAGGTTAAGTAGAAGAGTGGTTTTACCACATCCTGATTTACCTACGATTAATCCTATTTGGTAAAAGAGGGTGACTAAATCTTCTCGATACTACTTCATTCCATGATAAATCAACTACATTCATCTTGGATCAGTTTTAAACAAAATGATAAACAATATATCGAGATGCCGGACACAATTTTACAGGACCAGGCATTAACCTTAAAAAAAAATAAAACCCAGATTTAACACAAAAAAATGGAGTAATAGAGTAAATAAAGCCGCTTATCATCATGACGCATGTTATCTCCAAAACGATGATACTGCTGCAAGAAATGCTGTTTGTAAAAAAAAATATGTTAACAGAGCTAAAAGGTATTTACAATCCCACTTTAGGGAGAAAATGGAAAGAGGAATTGTTTCTACCTTAATTGGAACTAAGACAAAGTTTGGGATGGTGGTAAAAAACAAATTTTAGCATGATAAATTTAGCGAAAGAATTATACAAACCCGTACAGAGAAAATTTAAGAAAAGGAGAGTCGAAGTAAATAGCATTGATAGGATATGGGCTGCAGATTTAGTAGACATGCTGGCGTTTTCTAAATTTAACCGCGGTGTAAAATACCTTCTCGCTGTTATTGACATCTTTTTTTAAATACGGATGGTTGATGCCATCAAAAGACAAAACGGGAAAGTCTGTCGCTATAGCATTTTTAAGGAGAGAAAAACCGGAGAAAATGTGGGTGGATAGGGGTAAAGAGTTTTATAACAAGGAAGTTATAGACTTGATTAAATTGTATTCTACCGAAAATGAGGAAAAGTCGAGCGTAGTTGAAAGATGGATTAGAACAATGAAAGAAAAAATGTGGAAGTATTTTTCTGCTAACTCTACGAGCGTTTACATTAACGTGTTGCCGGACCTCGTTAAAAAATATAATAACACGAGACATTCTTTAAGATGACGCCAGTAAATGCTTGTAAAAAAGAATGTGAAACCAAAGTTTGGAGAAATCTTTACCCCGATCGAAATAAGAGATACAAAACCTAAGTTTTCCGTTTGAGAGTAAGGATAACTAAAAAGAAGACTTTTGAGAAAGGTTATACTACTAGATGAACCGAAGAGGTTTCACAATTGAGGTAAAAAATACAAAACCCGTAACGTATAAAATTGAGGACCTTATGGGGTACAAGGTACCTTTTATGAACCCGAGCTACAAAAAACTAGCCAGGAGTTTATAGGATAGAAAGAGTAATAAAAAAGAAAAAAAATCGTTAGTAAAGTGGAAGGGTTATTCCGATTAGTTTAATTCATGGGTTGATAATAATGATACTGTAAACATTTTAGAATAATAAAAAAAAAAAGAGAAATATTGTAGTCGGAAACGTAATTTCACCAAATAGTCCGTTAAACAATTTTGAATTGGAAAGGGCGGCAAAAACGATTAAAGATTCTTTCTTTTAGGGGAGTGTTTTTACGAAACACTTTACCGAAAAAGTGTAAAAAAAAAAGGGAATGCAGTAGATCTATATAAAACCTCGATGACGAGAGCGGTTTTGGTACGCATTGGGATGCTTGGTATAAAAATGGTAAAACTAAAAATTACTTTGACAGTTATGGTATACAACCTCTTAACGAAATTAAAGAGTACCTAAAAAGTCCAATACATTACAATAGTGACCAGGTACAACCAGCTGGAGAGGTGTTTTGTGGACATTTATGTCTTTACTTAAAGAGTTGGGTTTAGGAAGGGAATTTCAATTTTAAATAAATTATTTTAGTAATAAATTTGATGAATTCGGAAGAATGAAAGGATACAACAAGCGATGATGGCGTGTCACTCTCTTACATAAATAATAATTTTTAGCTAAAAAAGATGGAACAACCACTGTTACCGGTTCCATAAATATGAATTGTAACACACTTACGAAAATTAGTAACCCAGCTAATCCAAAAGATGTTGCTACAAGGGATTATGTTGGTGAGTTTATTGGTAACGACATCTATGCCGCAAATGCTAATGTAAGTGAAAATGTCGAAGTAGGAGATAGTCCATCGGTTAAAGCAAAACAGTGGGTATAATGTTCCTGATTATATTAATATGAATTTTGATGTAATTAGAAACGGTAAAGAACCTGAAAACGATGCAGAAGCAGCTACAAAGAAATATGTGGATGATGCTATTAAAAGCCAAGAAGACAATGCATTTACTAAAACAAATGTTCAGATGGTAGGGATGTTGCGGTTTTAATGGGAGAGGGGCCGCTCTACGTGGCACAGGGTGTAATTGGAACAAGGCACCGAATTGCACTTTTTCAAGAAAGCTTTATTGATAGCGATGCAGTAAATAAAAAGTATGTGGATGATAAAATTGATAAAATTGCACATTACTTTTTTGCCTCGGGTGTATCAACAGGAGATTTACAAAACACGTTAATGTCAATGAACTCTTAAATTGTTTATTACGCCTGTCTTTTTTGAAGACTAGGCAGACGATTCTATAGTCTGCACAGAATAAACATCACGCAAAACGGAGAAAATGTTCGTTGCCAGTATTTTCTCATGTTCCTGCATGCTTTCAAAATACCCTTCCCTTTCTAAAAAACCCATACTTTAAGGTCATTAAAACCCTGCCCAGCACATGTAGAGTAATATAAATGTTGAACATTGAAAGTCGTTTGTTTTGAAAGTCTTTTTCAGTCTTGATAAAGTATATTTCAAATAAAATGGTAAACAAATTAAAAAAAAAAGCCTTTTAACTGAACGACGGTGAAATTTTGACAACCTCAAGGGAAAAAAAGTTTCAAAATACTTTTAGAAAAGGAAAAAACGCTAGTCACCAGTATTTTCTCTTTTTACCACTATGTTTTGTACTTTTTCCCAGCCAAAGGCCACATTTTCAGGTGCTCTTAACTTATTATCTGCTTTAAATGCTTTAATGTAGACGGTCCTAATTTTTTGTTAATATCTGAAGGGTTTTGTAAAGGGTTACTTAGATGGAAAACATTGTAGGAAAGTCAAACAAAAGGTTGATTATCATTATTTGCTACTTTTCCTACCATGCTTTGAAAAGCCTCTTCTTCAACATTGTTGAAAGTCAGTATTGTGATCTAAAAGGCTAAATCTCAGTATCTGTACTCTAAAATGTACCATTCTAAAAACTCTTTGCTCTCTCAATAAAATTATCCATGGAATAAAATGGTAAAGACTTTCAAGAAATTAATCATCTCATTACAGAATTACAGTTTTAGACCTATCAAAATTGATTGCATTTTCAAGCAAAAACTATTTTTTAATCCTTTACCATACCCCATCAAGTACAATTTTAACAGCCCTGAGAAAGAGGCCATTTAAAAACTTAATTTTGAAAAGGAGAAACTTTCTTGACTCTTTACACGAAGAAAAAAATTCAGACTTTCCAAAATTGAATGCATTTTCAGGTCTGGCACCATTGATGGAACCTGTATGAAATAGGATGGAAGACATTTTAGGAAAAGGAAAAAAAAAAATGTGAATTAGCACCGTATTCTCCTTTTCAGCTACAGCAAAGGAGGTTGTAAACCTTAAACCTATTAAAGAAGGTATAGAAAAATTGCCGCAAGCTATTACATTTCCAGCCTTTCCATCTATCACAGCTTATGATAAACCAACTGAAGAAACGGATGAAGACGTGCAATATATTGGGCCAGTAGCGGAACAGTATTTGAGAAAGTTAAGTCTGAAGCTGATACAACATACGGTTTATATGACAAAGTTCTCAAGTCTTCTTCCTAGAACTTTTAAATTCATTATTGGGGTAATAGAGGGTTAGATCTACGTTTCTATACAACGTAAAAACATATACGGGTAACAGAAAATTAAAACTCTTTGCCATCACATAAAACTTACAACCTCCTTTGCTGTAGCTTTTTGTGTTTCTGCAATAGTTTAAAAAACTTTGAAAGGTCAGTTTGCAGTTCTTTCTCCCCTGTTCTCTCCGCAAGTTGACTATCCCGGATATTCTTCTTTGTTTCGAGGTACTCTTTTACAATTACGTCCCTTTTTGCGGGGTCAGTTATTTTTTGAAATGGTATTTTTTATTACAAACGTAATTTTTTAACGCAGTTTTAATCGCGGTTTTTAACGTAATTTTTATGGCAGTTTTTAACCGCTAACATTTACACGAAAAATTTATTTTTGGCTCGTTAATTTTAACGGGTGCCATCATTATTCTTTTCAACCAACTTCCGAAAGGACTCACGCGCTTCTTGTCTCCCTCTCTCGATTAATGATTCTTCCGTTTCAGTCAATACCTTTTTTTTTTATTTACCTAACTTCTTCCTTCATTGCTTTATACTTTTCTAATTCTTCCAAGATTAGTTGAAATTCTTCGTTCGTAACTTTGCTATCACTCAAAGCTTTTGATATATGCGAAAATATTGTGTTTAACTTGGTAAGCGCGATTATTTTTATTTTTTCGTGTTTTTCGGCTTTTGCAGTAGAGTACCATACGCTACACTTTCCAATAGACGATTTGCCAATTAAATTCTATATAAGCGATATTTCCATTTTATCGTAAGCGGTGCACCGGAAGTATCACGTGACACCGGACAATCAAAGCATTATTTCAATGACAAATACCGTATGTCCCGTTCACAAATCCTTTAAATTTGGACAAATTCACCACTGAAAAAAAGTAAGAGATCTATATGAAATCAATTGTAACACAATTTGTTCATATTTCATAACATTGCTTTTAAATAAAATAATTAGGAATAGACAAAGTACGCATTTTATGAGACCGTATTGAACTTATCCTATGTAACCTGAATAAAATTCATAATCTCGTCCACTAATGATCACCAAACGGGTAAATAAAAATGAAACAAAAGATAGGAAGGGTCAATTTAATGTGACACGTGGGTGTTAATCTGTAAGAAGTAAGTACATTACAGCTGTTCTAAAGGTCTTCCGCCCTGTCCAGCACAGTGCGATACCGAAAACAAAGGAACACTGGGTTAACCCTTCACCCATTTTCTTTTGTAAAACTTCACTAGACGCATAAACATATACTCAAAATGAAGCTTGAATAATTATTTTGTGTAAGAAGATCTGAGGCCACATTTCTTTTGTTCATGATCTATAATATGAAGTTATTTGTCAATAGGAACATGCCTGAAAGTGCAATAAAGACGCCCGCCCGGGTGGCTCAGTGGTGAGCGAGTCAGAGTCCTGACCTGGTGGTTGTGAGTTCGATACCCGGTTGAGGCGAACTTTCTTTCCGGCGTACTTTCGCCTCTCACCACTGCTGAAGCATGTGAGAAAAGTAGTCGGTGGCTTTGGAAAGAAAGTAGTGTTAGTACCGGTGTGAGAAAGCCAGGAAACACATGTGCGTCACCGACGCCATGATATGACCTTAGTTGTTAAAGTGGCGTTAAACCCCAACACAACCAACAGCAATAAAGACGTTTGATAATAGTGCTTTAATATTAGTAAATGGACTGTCCCTGTCTTTCTGAAGACAGTGGACAGCTACTTAACCGTTTACCAAAGTATTCCGAGTTTTGGGGATCCGGAAAAAAGGGGCAGACGTGCTGATTTTGCCCACTTTATGTTATTTGTCTCACTTTTTCAACCTTAACACCCCCTCCCTCAAAAAAGGAAAAAAGTAATCAATATACAGTTCAGAGACATCTGTGAAAAATGAATTTTCCAAGTGTGAGGGAAAATATTGTGGAAAAAAAAGGAAGGGCTTGCAACAAGCACTTTCTTCTGTTCCAACAATATTCTTTTATTTTTTTCAAGGACAATTACAACCATTTGGCCCACTTTTATTCAATCGTCTCTACATGTTAAGTATCTAGACGAGTCCAAGGTGTTGACATCGGGTGAAAACATTCACGGTAACTATTCAACCCTTAACCAGACGACAAAATTTTAGACTGGACAAAATTGAAAGCACTTGCAGATGACATTCGATTCCAGCAGGGTATGAAACATTGTGGGAAATGGAGAAACTGCTTGTTACCAGCATTTACTCCTTTTCCCACATTGTTTTCAAAAGGCTTCTATCCCACGGTCATAAAACTCAGGAAATGTTTGGTAAAAGGTTAAAATACTATACCACATAACCCAAACTTTTTACGGCCCTGAGAAATATAGCTTTTGAAAATGGTGTTAAAATAGGGATAAAGCTCTGGTAACAACTTTTTCTCCTTTTTCTTTGCTATCCAAAATAGCGAAAAAAGGGGGAAATAACATTTATATAACTGCAATAGACCTTTCCTATTTTTATGTCTGATTGGTCAACTAATGTTTGCCGAATTTCCCTAGCTAAGTTTGTAACGTACAGGCTCGAAATCCAGGGGTTGATGGTTTGAATTATTTAAACTATCAAAGGGATAGTAATTCTTTTTAAAAATTCGTTCCAGTATCTGCAAATAGACAGAGACACAGTCTATTTACCAAAAACTGTGACATACAGTTTGAATTTTTAGCAAAATTCCTGACTTTGAAATAACATTTAAAATATCTATAGCTGCACTTTTGTCATGTTCCTGCTTGAACTACATGTACCCTTATCAGTTGACTATCGTAATAACAAAATTCAATTCAAATTTCAAACATTCCATTCCTTCTAGCAAAAAAGAAGTTCGGGATTCATTTTCAGTGGGCAAATACGTGCTATACTTGTTTTCATTGAAAAGTTAGTAAAGGGTTAGCTGGGTGTTCTTTTGATCTCGGTATTTCACCGTCAAAGCGGGTGCATCTATTTGAAAAGCTGTTATGCTCTTCTTAGGCACCGACTAACACACTCGTGTCATAATTTATTTGTTTATTACGTTCAGCCTGACGTTGATCACTTGTAAAGGTTTGGAATTGTTTAAATCTGTTACGGGGGTAAGTCTGTTCTGATTCATTGGCCCTTAAAGATGCATTTTTCTGTCCGAACATTTGTTTTTCAAATGCATTATTATGTAACCTGATTTAACCGGTCCCAGTTTAACTGTATATATTTGCACTCATTTCTTTGGAATTTGGTTTTCAAGTTATCAAACCCTATCCCGCTAAATAAATCAAATGACACTTTAAAGTCGATAGTAAAAACTCAAATATTATTTCAAAGGAATATCTCCGTATCGGACAGTGTAGATTTAGGATCAGACTGCACCTTTTTCGTAGTCCAATCTTGATCTAAATTGTCTACAAAAAGTCATTGAGTCGGGCTTCGCAGCATAAGGGTTAATGCAGTCTGCATACAAAAAGTTCTATTAACACAGGAGACAGCGCTAATGATACCGCTTTAATCTCTGAAGTTTACCGAAAGATTGACAAACAACAGTTCTTTTTGTGTGTGTCTTCGAAAAAGATGATAAAACTACCGGCATGGCCGATTTAGGATTTTTGTTGTCTTATCGCGTTTAGAGTGAATTCCATTGAAAAAATATGACCCTTTCACTATTCGGCACATTCAAAATTGGGAAAGATTGTCCGGTGGAGAGTACTCGCAAGGGAAGTAACTCGTGGTGACGCGTCAGTAACGGAATTTGGCAAATGGTCTATTAAGCTTAAAAGACCAGTAAAAGCTGGTGCTGATTTTAATGCTATCACTGCGGGTATAGCTACTACTGTTGATAGCAAACCTATCCCACCAGCTCCTGTGACCATTGTAACCGTGACTAAAACTGTATCTATATTATCTACTGTCCTCGCGGCTCTGAAATACTTTTTACTTAAGGCTTCCCTTTTGGTTTTTTCTTCGTGTGGAAATTTTTGGATTTCGTTAATTTTTTGAAGCCGATATCCTTGCCCATCATCAATTGGAGGAGCAGAAGGTAATTTTGGGTATAAATTCTCTTTCATCTCCATTTTTTTTATTAGAATGATATATTTTTTTAAATGAATAGTAAAACTAGACATAAAAGCTCGATTTCCTCAATTGTTACATTTTTTTTTGGAATTGTTTGTAATAGTAATTATAACATCTATGGTATCCTGAAGGATATTTTCATTTTGCAAAGTACACCTCTTTAATTTTAAAGCGTGCGCTAATGAGGTTAAAACAACTCCTAACCCTAATAGTATTTGCTTTACTTCAGTAGGTTTTAGTGTAAGCTTTTCTTAACAAAAAATTTCCCAGGTTACCGTATTTACTTTTCGAGACGGATATTTTAAGTTTTGTAATGGTACCCAATGAATTGTTTTTGGTTGAATAATATTTGCTTTCGTAACACCGAGTTTATGAATTTTCTTTTTTTTATAAGGAGTAATAATATTTATAACATTACAATATAGCCCCTAAGATAGGTATATTAGCCGTTTGGCCGTAACTCTTCTCTGGATCGTATTGTGGATTTAAGTTCACTACTCTTTGGTCTATTGCAATACAAGTAAACTACCCAAACATGAACTAAAAACATGGACCAGTTCCTTTGGTAAAACCCTTCACGGTTTCTTAACCCTAACCCAAAAAATCCCTGGTTTTTACGGGTCTGAAATAGTAGCCTTTTGAAAACATTGTGAGACAATGTTTTCTACCCTGTCATAGACAGAAATCATCTTTTCAGCAGGAGTTGAATTGTCGTCTGCAAATGCTTTCAGTTTGGTCTAGTCCAAAAATTTGTCGTTTAGGAAAAGGTTAAGTCAATTGTTCCTCCATTCTAGATCTAATCACTTCAGTGTGATGGTACCACAACATTCTGTCATGATCTTAACATTCTCTCAAAAGATCTTGCGCATCTATTGACGCTTAATTCTTTAAGTTGGTGCATCATTCTGATGGCCAAGAAAACCAGGCTTAACATATCTAATCATACCTTCATTATCAACGATAATTTGAGTATGAAGGCAGTGATAATTTCTATGGCCAGAATAAAACTGTTGTTGGTTTTGAACTAGTCGGTATATTTCATAGCTTGTTCCATCTATCGCCCCAACAACAGAATGCATTTCATGCCAATTTTCCTTCAATTCTCTCCTTTCTGCAATAGAGGACCATTGTATAGGCCTATACATAGACAAAGTGGAGTAAAAAGAGAAAATGTTGCAACTAGCTTTTTATCCCTTCAACATAATATTTTCTTTCCAATCAAAGGCAGGAAACATAAATTTAGCAACACTTAATTTGCTGTTTTCAAGTGCTTTCGATTTGGTCCAGTCCAACATTTTGTGGTGTGGTAAGGTTTTAAATGATGCTGTGTTTTCACTTGCTTTCGTTTTTTATCATGTCAATTGTACATGCTACTTTGGTAAAGTCATTAAAGTCTCTCAGAGGATCTTGCTACTTCATGATTTAAATTCATGATTTTTTGGCCCCCAAACCAGTGCATAAAAATCGATATTCACTTTACCATGGGTTTGTTTTATATTGGCATTCTGCTGTTGGGGCGATAGATGGAACAAGCCATGAAATATACCGACCTGTTCAAAACCAACAACCGTTTTATTCTGGCCATAGAAATTATCACTGCCTTCATACTCAAATTATCGTTGATAATGAAGGTATGATTAGATATTTGTTGAACGACTGTAAAATAAACATGTTAAAATGACTAATTTCTTAAAAAAATTGACAGAGCAACGCAATCGTTTGATGTTGACTTTTAAGTTTTTCGCAAATGCGAGTAGATCCCTTTCATATATTCCACGGAAACAAATTAAAGGTACTCCTGTTTTCCTGGCTTTCTCAAACCAGTACTGACACAACTCTCTTTGCATGCTACAATGTTTTTCCAAAGCCTCCTACAAGCAATGTGTAGAAACGAGTATCTATGGAGTAAAGGGTTACATCCTCATGACCTAAACGAATACTTACTGGGCAGCCAGCTTGATCATATGTTGAAGCTTTTGCTTTTGTCCTTCTGATATATTAACTTTTACAGTCGTATAACTTGTCATTTCTTTTTTATCTTGATTCTCTAATCTAAATCTAATTGTTAAAGTTTCTCCTCTAAGAATTAGTATAGTTCCATTTTGGTCTGTAACTGACACCTTCATGTTGTGTATTGCATTCACTGTTATCGGTAAGTATACCAAATTTCGAGGAGTCTCAACAATTTCATACCCGTGAGAGACTTTTTGAAAAAAAGAGTAAATCGTATTTTGCGTTGAACCGTTAACATAACTTCCTGAGATAATATCAATGTTAACAAATATACAGTTTATAGTGAGAATGTTTACAGCATTCTCCGACTTATGAAAGCCTTTTGTATATTTTGAGTGTGTAAATCCTAATGTTTTAGAAATTGAGTTTGGGTGATTAAAATCTACTTGGTATCTTGTATATCAATAACTGACTTTAGGGCATTTGTGTATGCAGAAATGGTAATATAAT
Organism: Tridacna crocea; assembly: GCA_943736015.1. NCBI lineage: Eukaryota > Metazoa > Mollusca > Bivalvia > Cardiida > Cardiidae > Tridacna > Tridacna crocea. The sequence goes on from OX031070.1 coordinate 31,266,097, forward strand.
ATTTTTCATTAGCTTTATCATAGTGGTCTTTTTTCTTCATTTCCTGCTGAATATGTCTGAAAGTTCGTAACTTCCTTCTGGTATTTCAACTTTATGCCATGAAGCGCCATTATCTGGAGAATAAATAAATATGTTGTCTGGTGCATCAATGTTTGGAAAAGAGTAGTAAGTTTCAAGGTTTATCAGAGCTATTTCATATTTCTTATCCGTGTCCAATTGAATAGGTGGGTTAAACCTTGTTGTAATGCGTGTTTCGTAGCCGCTTACTATAATTTGCGTTGACATTTTAGGTTCTGTATTTTTTTTTACAATTTGTTTTAAAAGGTCTTCCATTTTAATAGAAATATATATTTTTTAGATTAGAAAATATATTTCTTTGTTTACATACAACCATATCTTTTACGAAGTAGCAACCATAAATGAAATATGTCCCTTAAACTCTTAGATTGAATTTCATCAGTGTATCTATTTTCTTTACGAAGTAGCAACCATTCATCAAATATGTTAAATATATTCATCAACTTTTACGTTGAATTATATTGGTTTCATTTTCTTTAATATCATCATCAGTATCTATTATGTTAAGTTTATGAATTTTACAATCACCATTCCTATCAATAATAATATATCCCTCTCTAATTTGATAAACTTCAAAATTAAGCTCCACGTATTCATTTTGTTCAATATATCTTTTCATCTCAAGATGAAATTTATGACATCGCCTTGCACAATCGCTTTAAGCCTCTCTGATGCAAACATTTATTTGTTCAATTATAGTTTGCAAACGTTGTTTTAAAAGAGTTCTTTTATAGATTTTTTTGTACAATGTAGGCATTTTTATATAGTAAATATAATTATTTAACTCGGTATAAAAAGTTATCAAAGCTGTTTCTGTACTTCCCAATATGTTTTCTACTTGTTAAATCATTATTACGAAACCGTGTGGTTTTTCCCAACACTCATAAACAAAATCTTCTAAACTCATTCTTAGACATATCTTCACTTACATGATCGTTATAAATGTGTGCAACATTTAACTCTTTACCAAACGACAAAATTTTAGACTAGTCCAAATTGAAAGCACTTGCAGATGACAAAATAAATGCAACTCAAAAATTGAAATTTGTTTCCAGAAGGGTAGAGCATTTTGTCCTTTTACCACAATGTTTTCAAAAGGTTTCTATATCAGGGTCGTGAAAACCAGGGATTGTTTGAGAAAGGGTTAAATCCTGTATTTCATCTCGCATATTACACAAACTTAAAATACCGTCTTTCGGCAGTCTTTCTTCACAGGCTTTTTTAAGTATGCGATATTCCGGTTGAAAAAGACTTTTTCCAAAAACACATCTCGTTGTAGTATGGCCAACCCGGTATAAGCAAAAGGTTAAGTAGAAGAGTGGTTTTACCACATCCTGATTTACCTACGATTAATCCTATTTGGTAAAAGAGGGTGACTAAATCTTCTCGATACTACTTCATTCCATGATAAATCAACTACATTCATCTTTTTGTATAACTTTTTTTTTTATAATAATGTATTGCGTTAAATTTAAAAAAATTACTGATACGAGTAACATAGAATATACCGTTAGTAATAATGGAAAAAATATGAAACGAGGAAAATGTGCGGTGTGTGGAACAACTAAAACCCAGTTTATTAAGGTGCAGGAAGTAAAAAAGGGCGGATCAGTTTTTAAACAAAATGATAAACAATATATCGAGATGCCGGACACAATTTTACAGGACCAGGCATTAACCTTAAAAAAAATCAAACCCAGATTTAACACAAAAAAATGGAGTAATAGAGTAAATAAAGCCGCTTATCATCATGACATATGTTATCTCCAAAACGATGATACTGCTGCAAGAAATGCTGTTTGTGAAAAAAATATGTTAACAGAGCTAAAAGGTATTTACAATCCCACTTTAGGGAGAAAATGGAAAGAGGAATTGTTTCTACCTTAATTGGAACTAAGACAAAGTTTGGGATGGTGGTAAAAAACAAATTTTAGCATGATAAATTTAGCGAAAGAATTACACAAACCCGTACAGAGAAAATTTAAGAAAAGGAGAGTCGAAGTAAATAGCATTGATAGGATATGGGCTGTAGATTTAGTAGACATGCAGGCGTTTTCTAAATTTAACCGCGGTGTAAAATACCTTCTCGCTGTTATTGACATCTTTTTTAAATACGGATGGTTGATGCCATCAAAAGACAAAACGGGAAAGTCTGTCGCTATAGCATTTTTAAGGAGAGAAAAACCGGAGAAAATGTGGGTGGATAGGGGTAAAGAGTTTTATAACAAGGAAGTTAAAGACTTGATTAAATTGTATTCTACCGAAAATGAGGAAAAGTCGAGCGTAGTTGAAAGATGGATTAGAACAATGAAAGAAAAAATGTGGAAGTATTTTTCTGCTAACTCTACGAGCGTTTACATTAACGGACCTCGTTAAAAAATATAATAACACGAGACATTCTTTTATTAAAATGACGCCAGTAAATGCTTGTAAAAAAGAATGTGAAACCAAAGTTTGGAGAAATCTTTACCCCGATCATTTCGAAATAAGAGATACAAAACCTAAGTTTTCCGTTTGAGAGTAAGGATAACTAAAAAGAAGACTTTTGAGAAAGGTTATACTACTAGATGAACCGAAGAGGTTTCACAATTGAGGTAAAAAATACAAAACCCGTAACGTATAAAATTGAGGACCTTATGGGGTACAAGGTACCTTTTATGAACCCGAGCTACAAAAAACTAGCCAGGAGTTGTATAGGATAGAAAGAGTTATAAAAAAGAAAAAAAAATCGTTAGTAAAGTGGAAGGGTTATTCCGATTAGTTTAATTCATGGGTTGATAATAATGATACTGTAAACATTTTAGAATAATAAAAAAAAAAAAGAGAAATATTGTAGTCGGAAACGTAATTTTACCAAATAGTCCGTTAAACAATTTTGAATTGGAAAGGGCGGCAAAACGATTAAAGATTCTTTCTTTTAGGGGAGTGTTTTTACGAAACACTTTACCGAAAAAGTGTAAAAAAAAAAAAAAGGGAATGCAGTATATAAAACCTCGATGACGAGAGCGGTTTTGGTACGCATTGGGATGCTTGGTATAAAAATGGTAAAACTAAAAATTACTTTGACAGTTATGGTATACAACCTCTTAACGAAATTAAAGAGTACCTAAAAAGTCCAATACATTACATTAGTGACCAGGTACAACCAGCTGGAGAGGTGTTTTGTGGATATTTATGTCTTTACTTAAAGAGTTGGGTTTAGGAAGGGTATTTCAATTTTAAATAAATTATTTTAGTAATAAATTTGATAAATTCGGAAGAATGAAAGGATACAACAAGCGATGATGGCGTGTCACTCTCTTACATAAATAATAATTTTTAGCTAAAAAAGATGGAACAACCACCGTTACCGGTTCCATAAATATGAATTGTAACACACTTACGAAAATTAGTAACCCAGCTAATCCAAAAGATATTGCTACAAGGGATTATGTTGGTGAGTTTATTGGTAACGAAAACTATGCCGCAAATGCTAATGTAAGTGAAAATGTCGAAGTAGGAGATAGTCCATCAGTTAAAGCAAAACGGTGGGTATAATGTTCCTGATTATATTAATATGAATTTTGATGTAATTAGAAACGGTAAAGAACCTGAAAACGATGCAGAAGCAGCTACAAAGAAATATGTGGATGATGCTATTAAAAGCCAAGAAGACAATGCATTTACTAAAACAAATGTTCAGATGGTAGGGATGTTGCGGTTTTAATGGGAGAGGGGCCGCTCTACGTGGCACAGGGTGTAATTGGAACAAGGCACCGAATTGCACTTTTTCAAGAAAGCTTTATTGATAGCGATGCAGTAAATAAAAAGTATGTGGATGATAAAATTGATAAAATTACTTTTTTGCCTCGGGTGTATCAACAGGAGATTTACAAAAAAAAGACATATCCTTTCTTCATTTGATGGTGGTCCAGTAAAAGAAATAGGCGGTTACATGGTGCCGTTTGATGGAAAACTCGTAAAAGTAATTTTTGCTTTTGATACAATACAACCTTTAGCCAATTTTAATTTAATATTTAATACAGACAAATTTGATTTACAAAGTTCTCGTCATAAATTTAGAATAACTATGCAGCATTTTACGGGTATGGAACTTCATATTCAGAGCCATTGGCCAATGGCCTACCCGTGAAATGCTGGAAAATGTTGTGTTGGGCTTCCCTTTCTGAAGATGTCGGCTGAAAAACAACCCCAAAACAGGCAGGCATATCAGTATTTGTAATTATGTGCTCTTATGTCTTTGAAATTCAGAAAAAGGAGAATGTCATTCGATCCTCTGGTCTCCCAAAGTGTTTTCTGCATTACGAAAAGTTGGAACAGGTGTACGATGTTTTCTGAATCATTTGTGGCGTGGATTGACCGTAGCCAAAATAATATCTCTCGTAGATAAATGTAGGCTCTTTCTGGCCTTTGAAGAAGCAAAGTCAACAAATTTACCTGTTCTACAGGCTTAGATAATTGTCTTTACGTTTCCATTTGCTCTCAATGCTAGAATCGACTGAAATCTACCCAAAATTTAAGAAAGGCTCCGATTTTGTAGGTCGGTTACGAAAATATCGGTTTTTTTTTCTCTAATTTTCGGGTATACACACTGAAGGTGCGTCGAGTTGTACAGGGTGATTCATAATATCTGTCATGATTTCATTATCAAATAACTTTTTATCCGCTTACGATTTAAATAAGTTTTTAATATTGTTGGAGAGAGGATAGATGTAAGTTTTATTTTACTAAAAAACTAGGGGAAAAGAAGCTAACGTCATGACGTCATTCAAAACGTCACAAACAGTACTTGTTTTCCAAGATGGCGATGTCCAGGAAAATAGCTGCTGAAGCACTTCAACTCTACTTTGAGTCATTCTGCTACTAAAGCAGATAGCCAAGAAGATACCCAAACAAAACAGAAATAAGAAAACTGCTAGACAGCTATATAGCATGATGGCAAAATTTCTGTTAGGGTCGCCTTAAGCAGTGCAGGCGTGATAGGGCCGTTTTTCTTCGAGAAAAAAGGTGTGAACGCGACAGTGAACAATGAGCGTTATATTCAGTTACTCAAGAATAAATTTATGCCAACTTAAAGAAGAATTGGTATAAATATAGAAAATATGGGGTTTCAGCAGGACGGGGTGACACCTCACACAGCAAAACATGTATTGTCTTGGTTACATGAAACTTTCGGTGAAAATTTCATCTCATTCAAAACTGAAAAGATTTGGCCTCCCCACTCCCCAGACCTCGATCCGAACCTTTGACTTTTTCCTTTGGGGATACCTGAAGGATAAGATGGCGATGTCCAGGAAAATAGCTGCTGAAGCACTTCAACTCTACTTTGAGTCATTCTCAAAGTACCACCTTACAAGACTTGAAAAATGCCATCCGTAGAGAAATCGAGAAAATTACTCCGGAAATGTGTGAGTTCAAGATTGACAATTTCAAGAAGAGATTTGACGTCATTATTGCCCAAAAAGGACGTCACATATAGCATATGATGTAAATCTATAAATTGAGATACACACCATGATGAAAGTGTAACTGTAATGCTTTTACCATCAAACAAAACTCACAGGTCCCTAGATTATGTATATATAGGGAGTGAGTACAGCCATTCCAAACTGTATTTATACCATTAACGCTGAAAACCATGACAGATATTATGAATCACCCTGTATGTGAAGCAACAACTTCATTTTAAGCCTATTTTCTAGTTGTGTTTTATATATAGAAATAGCAAAGAGAAGTGTTTTACCAATTTTACATATTGCCAAATATTGGCATTTTGCTAATATAAATGTGCAATCAGAAAACGTAAAAGATGCCATTCACTCCATTTTTTGCAACGTGCTCAAAGGGAGCTTCAAGATCAGGATGTGTCCGTCGTGCGTCGTTTCTCGTGCGTCGTTCATCGTCAACTATTTATTTAAACATCTTCACTTCCTTTACCACTAGGCTAATTTGGACCAAACTTGGCTGGAATGCTCCTTGAGGGGTCCTCTTTAACTTTAAAAGCTGTTCTTAGAATTTGATTCAATCATGGCAACCATGGCAACCAAATGGAATTTTTAAGAAATCCTTTCAAAATCTTCTCCTCTGATACCGCTTTTCAGATTTTGAAATAATTTCATAGAGATGTTCCTTGGATGACCCTTTTCGAAACGTATTTGAGAAATTTTGATCCATCAATAAACATGGCTCTGGTGATTGGGGGCTACTTGCACTATATGGCTATGAAGAAATTCTTCAAAATTCTTCCAGTGGCCAATGGCTCTGAATATGAAGTTTCTTCTCTGAATGTGAAGTTTCTTCTCTGAAACGGTTCGTCAGATTTTAAAATAATTTTCAAAATTTAGATAGACTAATGTTAAGCAGCATTTTTCTAAAGTGACATTACGAGTCCTTTGTATTTTCATAAATGCGGTCATGTTCCATCTAACAAATGAACTAAATTTTGGACTGAAAGATATCAAAGGAAAAACAAAACTTACATCTTACTTACTGTAAATAATTATTTACAGAAAACTAAATTTTTGAAAGGGACCCCCCCCCCCCATGAATCGGTGCCGACTAACATAGTCAGAACCGGCCAACATAATCGGAGCTCTTCTTTGTTTTTATCAGTTCTTGTGCTCTCCTTTTCAATTAAGGTTTTTGAAAAGGAAAAGAAAGGTAATCCTTCTCAGCCCCAAACCCCACGAAAACGATGGTTCAATAAAAGAATGCTTCGATGCCCGTAAAGATTTTAATCGAGCTAGAAATATTTTTCTAAGAAATAGAAATAATGAGACTTGAAAAGAATTTCTCAATTAAAAGAATAATAACACAAAGATAAAACGTAAAAACAAATCCGAAATCATTTTGGCATGTCATTAAAAATCAATAAATGGTAAACAATGACGAGCCCTGTAATGTGACTGTGACCGATCTATACTCACACTTTAAAGAACGAATGAATAGCGTTTTAACTCTTTCACAAACGGCAAATTTTGGACCAGACCTAATTGAAAGCATTTTGCAGATGACAAATTAACAGTTGCTAAAAAGATAATTTTTCTATATGATTGGGTAGAAAACATTGTGGGAAAAGGAGAAAATGCTGGTTACTAGCATTTTCTCCTTTTCCCACAATGTTTTCAAAAGGCTTATATTCCTGACCCGTAAAAACCAGGGATTGTTTGGGAAAGGGTTAAGGCCCTTCGACAACTTAGGTCATATTGGGCGCACTTACTTAGTAAACAATAATGCGAGGTGAAAATAACATACATGTGCAACAACATAAGACAAACATGATAAATGAGGAATGGACGAAACACAAAATGATGCCCCTTTTGTCGCATTTTACGGCATGCATGCTGTCACTTTTGTTCTCACACTAATAGTCTATGTATCAGACTACAATTCTGGGCGGTGAAACGATATGACATCTCATGATAATATTATAGTTGATGATGAATTAGATTCCGATTTTACGACATTAGCAATAAAGGAAGCTGTTTTGTCAAAAAACAACTCAAGAAAGCCCATCTTCCCAAGCCAAGACTGACGATTCACTACGTAACCTCGGCGGATCGAGCTTGATTTTTAAATTCACCGAATACACTTTTTTCATTGGATGCAGCCAGCTCTAGCTGCAATGAATGAAATCGCTCGTAGCATTTCATTTTTGATAAAAATTTAACAAAGTCGCTACCTTTCGATTAGAAGGTATAAACATGGAAACTCACGTGAATGACTGCTTATCGCATCATGTGTATTCGTAAGCGGTTTGTAAAACGGTAATTATTTCATTTGTTTTTAGAAATATTCTCGCCTCCTCGATTTCTCATTCCATATCTAACAACTGTTTCTTGTTTTCTATCTAGCGTTGTTCCTGATCCAACCTCATTTTTTCTCTCAGTGTTTTCTCGTCAGCTGCGCAAGTTGCGTCGATCTTTGTTTCTTAGCTATCTCGAAATCCATTTTTCTTCTCCAATGGTTATCTCATCCATGCAAGTTGAGAATTGTAGCGAGGCTCGGTAAACAAAACACGCTCTTCTGAGTAAATGCGCCTTTAATCTTCTTTAATATTTCATTATTATATAAAAACCAGCATAACATAATGTTGTTGGTGGCATCGGTTATTCTCGACTTTAAGCTTACTTTCCCTCAAGCCAGCTTAACTGATACTGAATTTGAAAAGGCAAAAAAAACCTTAACGTCATTTTGGCGTCGCACGCACGTCGCGTGTATTTTGGTACGGCGCGACATTTGTTACGAGCCAGGCGTAACTAGAAAGTAGAAGCCAGCAACAAACGATAACAATTAACAGAATTTATTAACAAAAATATCAAATAATCAGTGACAATATTACAACAGTACTAAACAATACCTTAGACGTTAAATACAGAGGACAAATTATTACAGTCTTAATTCCAGTCTGATCCTGATCCAAACTGAATGTAATCCAAGCACACGAAATAATCCCCACTTTCGTCCAGTCTGATCCTAATCCAAACTGAATGTAATCCAAGCACTAATTATATGACACAAACACAAAATAATCCCCACTTTAGTCTGGCAATCATGCATTAACTAGTGAACGCTGAGATGTAAAGAGCTTTTCCTTTTATAATAAAAGAGAAAGTTCCAGAAAATTCATTTAAAAATGAGTTGCATAATTTCTAGTAATCAGATTGTAAAAAGGCCCGGAAACTTCCAGAACAATATTCCACAAGAGAGAATCCAGTTCTAAAAACAGTCACAGGGGAAAAACCATTCAAAATAAATACAGACATGAACAAAGCTAGGAATAACTGGGTATGTACATAACACATTACGTTATGCTAAAATGTACTAAGAGCTTGAACGCTCTTACAAGAGTCATTGTTCCAATCTTACGGGCGGATCTCAGAAAGCTAAAAATTTTCGAGGCATTACCCTGAATAATATTCTCTCTAAAATCGATTCTAAATTGTTGGTAACTAAAGTGGCCGATAAAAATGATAAAATCATAGACAATCAATATGGATTTCAAAACACAAGTCAACAACTGATTGTATCTTTTTATCAGACGCCATTATAAGTAAAACCTTCCAGTAACTAGAAGGCCCTGAAGGGCATGAATATGCTCTACTGGCAGAGTTTGCTTTTAAACTACATTATGAATTCATGATGCAAAAAGACAAAGTAGATTTTCAATCCCTTGATGAATCTTCAAAAGAATTGCATCAACACTGTGAACTTCATTGCCTAAACAAGAATTGGAAATTTTCAACTTTGAATGGTTACATTTCCAAAACTGAATGTCAGATTTTTTTTTAAAATCAATAGGGTTCAAGCTGTTTATAATACAAAGCAACTGTTCAAGTTTTGTGAAAATCTAACCAAAACTGCTGACCTATTCACATAAACAAGAATTTGAAATTTTGAACTTTAATTGGCTTCTTTTCCGACATTGTTTATTGATTTTTTTCAAAATCAATAGGGTTGAAGCAACTGATAAAGATAAACAAACTGTGTGATTTTCAAGAAAATTTGACAAGAAATGCAGATTTTATCGCGTAAACAAGAATCGAAAATGTTCAACTTGAAATGGCTACTTTTCCCATACCATTTGTTGGATCTTTCTCGAAATCTATAGGACTGAAGCTACTGATGAGATAAACAAACTGTGCAAGTTTCACAAAAATCTGATGACAAATGCACATTTTTAGCGTTAACAAGATTTTGAAATTTTCAACGTGAAATGGCTACATTCCCTATATTGTTTGTTGGATTGTCCTCAAAATCTATAGGGTTGAAGCTACTGATGAGATAAACAAACTGTGCAAGTTTCATGAAAATTTGACAACAAATGAACAAGAATTTGAAATTTTCAACTTGAAATGGCTACTTTTCCCATACTGTTTGTTGGATTTTTCTCAAAATCGATAGAGTTGAAGCTATTGATGAGATAAATAAACTGTGCAAGTTTCACAAAAATCTGACAACAAATGCAGACTTTATCGCATAAACAAGAATTGGAAATTTTCAACTTGAAATGGCTACTTTCCCTATATATTGTTTGTTGGATTGTTCTCAAAATCAATAGGGTTGTAGCTATTGATGAGATAAACATGCTGTGCAAGTTTAACAAAAATCTGACAACAAATGCAGACTTTATCGCGTAAACAAGAAAAAGACGGACAGACGGACGGACATAAGCTAATAAAAAACTATATGTAGCTTTCCTAGATTGAGAGAAAATGTTCGACAATATTGACAGAACATTACTATGGAGAAAATTGCTGTACGATGTAAGCACCAAACTTGTCCGTGCCATTAAGTCTATGTACTCTACTGTAAAATCGTCCGTTCGTTACTAATCTTGCTTATCTGATTTCATAACTTCAAACGTCGATGCATCCAACAAGCAGTATTTTATTACTTGATTATAACGATTTTGATTGTTTTACTCATTTCTGTATACTTCTTCCAAATTCGTTTTCTGACCATTGTGGTATAGAAATTAACCTTGCCAAAAAAAATCGCCTAGAAAATAACAGAAAGGCATATACTAATGTTACTAATGACACCTCTATCCAATGGGATGAAGCGAAAATCAACGACTTTAGCGCATTATTATCTTCAAAAATTAATGAATTTGCACAGTAGAAAATTTAATGCAAGATCCTTATTGTGATACAGATTCTATTTCACGGTCCTTAAGTGAAATTTTAGTGGAGTGCTCACATTCTGTCTTCGGATGTACGTGACTTAGTAGAAATGATGCGTATCAACAGTGCAAAAAAAAAAAAATACTTGGTTTAACCAAGAATGTTATGAAGCAAGAAAAAACTTTAAGAAAGCAAGAAATACTTTTAACAAAAATAAGCAAAATGCTATTTTAAGACAAAATTATTTACTTGCTAAACAAACATATAATTCCATAATACGTAGGGAAAAGGTTAAATACGGTTTAAAAGGAAAAAAAACTATTTTATCAGATTTATGTAAAAAACATCCGAAACAATTTTGGAAAAGGGTTAAAAGTCAATTTAAGAAGTCGGATAATACTCCACAGAATATAGACATCGATAGGTTGTATGATCATTTTAAATCATTATATAGTAACGATACAGATCAGCAACATGAAAGAAATAGGCATAATGATAATTTTCAAGGAAACGCAGAACAAGATAATGTCATCCTTGATGAAGAGTTTGATAAAGAAATCAGTTATACAGAATTAAAAGACGCGGTATTTTCACAAAATAACAGTAAGAGTAGCGGGCTAGATACGCTAATAGCAGAAATATACAAACATGCTTTTGCCAAAATTTTGCGCGTAATGCTATTACTTTTAAATAAAGTATACGATAGTGGTAAGTACCCTAGCGATTGGGGAACCGGAGTTATCATACCAATATTTAAAGGTGGAGATGCCGATGATCCAAAAAATTACCGCGGGATTACACTCAATAATATCATTTCAAAAATTTATTCCCAAATTTTGCTTAGTTTAAACATATTTTATTCAATATAATTACAGATATTATTCATGTACAACAACATATTGCGAATAGGATTAGAACGAAAGCATCAAAGCTTATATACATACATACATACATACATACATCTTTATTGCGTTGAATATCTACATATTCATAGCATTATAATTAATACAAAATATAATACACAAAGTATGTAGGACATGGAACATTTGAAAGATAGAAAGATAGGAAAACTAAATGTTAACAGAGAAGGGATATGTTGCTAAATATTTCCGAATAAAGTGCGGGTAGGTGGCACTGGGACTAATCTGCATGTACATGAACACCGATTACAGTCCACACTCCCATCTACTTCCGAATAATGGGCGGGGAGATAGTACTGGGATCGGTCCTACATGTACATGCATACCGATCACAGTCCACACTTCCAGCCAAAGAACAAAAGGTATCGAGGGTTTCGGATTTATAGTAAGTAGACATTTCTTGAAAGTAAGGTAAGATATGAGACATTTCAGATTTTATTCTTTTAAATTAAGGTAAAATTTAATTAAGGTAAAATGACCCAAATTTGATTATTTAAATAAAATAGTACAGCAAAGTACTCTGACGAGAAAGTTTCACAATTTCAAACTAGATGTGATTTGAGTTTGCAGACGACAAGTTAACCTCAAACTAGAAGTAGTTTAAGTTTGCAGACGACAGGTTAACCGTCATTCAAAATCTTAGACTGATCTTTGGAAGGATAGAGAAACATAGTGAGAGAAGGAGAGTCTGCTGTTAATCAGCATTTTCCCCTTCTCTCTCAATGCTTCAAATATTCTTTTCATTGAAAAAGAGTAAAAATGCTCAAGCTGGAGACAGGTCGACTGGTAAAAACGTAATTTAAATTGAAAAACAGTTCTACAGCCGACAAAATAGCTGTGGCTCAAAAACTTTATATTCTCTTCCGAAAAGGGAGGAAACAATGTAGGAGAAGGCATTTTTGCAGTCAACAGGTTAAAAATGTTTAAATTGAAAGCATTTTACAGCCGGCAAAATAGCTGTGGCTTCAGATTCTCTTCCGAAAAGGAAGGAAGCATTGTGGGAGAAGGGAAATATATTAATCACTAACAATTTTCCTTCTCTCGCAATGGTTTCAATGTTTCAAACATTCTTTTTATTGAAAAAGGTTAAAAATGCTCATGCTGAAGGCATTTTTTGCAGTCAACAGGTTAAAAATGGTTAAATTGAAAACATTTTACAGCTGACAAAATGTGGCTCAAACACTTTAGATTCTCTTCCGAAAAGGGAGGAAAAACATTGTGGGAGAGGGGAAATATATTAATAACTAGCAATTTTCCCTCTCTCACAATGGTTTTAAAAATTCTTTCTTTGTAATTTCGAAACTTTGGACTATGTTATAATGGGTAAAGCATCATGATCACAGTTTCACACTGCATAAAAAATAATAATCATACATACATGTATTCAGAATTTGTTAATTATTTGTTTCAGCTTGCTCACGTTCTCTAAAGGCATTGAAAAGATATTTGGATAAATTGAGTAAAGTTTCTGGGTTATTCGAACTCATGAGTTTCTCAAACTTTTGCACAGTTGGCCATCGGTAATAATAATCTTTGATAAATTTCTGTCTTATGTTATAATATTTGGGGCAAATGAGTAAGAAATGATATTCGTTTTCGATGACACCCATGTTACAATTTAGACACTTTCTATTCTCTCTATCTGTACCATCATATCTTCCTTTTTCAATTCTTAAATCGTGAGATGATAGTCTAAACTTAGTTAATGATACTTTATATTTTTCTATAACGATTTTGTGGAGATACGGTTCCATATCGAAATTGCTTTTGAATAAGCTATAAGTTGAAAGTTTACTTGAATTATTAATATTTGAACACCATATCTGTTTATATGTATCTATAAGTCTCTGTTTGATTGTATTTATATTGACAATCCAATCATCTTGATGGTTCCATATATAAGTTAAGCCTAATTCATTAAGTAAAGTTTTTATTTGATAAGCCCAATTTTTTCCGCTGTACGTTATGTTTAGATCGCAATCGTTCTTCATTGATTTGTAAAGTAACTTAATAAAAGAGTTTTCTTGTTGTTTTAGAATTTTTATCCAGTATTTAAATACCATTATTTTGCGGTGAACTGATAGAGGATATCTGCCAGTTTCTCCATATAGCCCATCTAAGTTAGTAGATTTTTTTACGCAAAGTATCCGTCTTAAAAATCATTTAATAAAGATTGTAGCGCTTCTGGTGTATGTGCGAGTAAAACGGCATCATCAGCGAAAAGTAAGATGAATAATTTCATGTCGTTTAGCTCAAATAAGCCTTCTATATTTTCATTAAAGCTAGAAACAATGTCATTTACAAAATATAAAAATAGCAGAGAAGAGCTTGGATCGCCTTGTTTAGCTCCTATGTTAGAGATAAAGTAATTTGATAATTCTGAGTTAAATCTAACTGCAGCTTTAACAACACTGTACATATTTTGAATTGCGCTAACGAACTTAGTACTGACATTTTCTTTTAGTAGTTTTTGGAAAATAAATATTCTATTAAGTTTATCAAAAAATTTTTCGAAATCAATAAAAGCGCAATACAGTTTCTTATTTAAACTGAATGATTTCAAAATGATCGAGTAAAGCATAAAGACGCAATCTATGGTAGATTTGCCCTTTTGAAAGCCAAATTGATTTTGTATTATTTTGTCGTGTTTTATGGACCAATGAGTTAGTCTGTTAAGTAATATTTGAGAGTATATCTTTGCAATAACATTTATAAGTGTAATACCTCTGTAGTTTTTTGGATCATCTATATCGCCCCCTTTATGTATTGGGGCAATAATGCCCACCCCCCATTCTGTAGGATAGCTTCTAGTCTGATAAACATGGTTAAATAATTTAACAAAACTGGGGATATTTCAGAAAATGCATGTTTGTAAATTTCAGCGATAAGATTATCTAATCCACTGCTTTTACCATTATTTTGCGAAAATATAGCTTTTTGTAATTCCACCATACTTATTTCCCTATCGAGATCGTCGTCAGTATTTTCTTCATTTTCCGAAAAGTTACAGTTGGTGTTATTTGAATCAGATCCTAGATTATGTGGATCATATTCTACACTGTAAAGAGACTTAAAATGTTCATACAATCCATCAATTTCTAGGTTTTCTGCATGATCGCGATTACATTTATATTGATTTTTAATTCTTTTCCAAAATAGTTTGGGGTTAGATTGGTTTAATTGCGTCAATGTATTTTTTTGCTTTAAATTAAAGTTTGTTTTTGCAGAACGTTTTGTTGTATTATAATATTTCTTTGCTTCTAAATACGCATTACGTAAATTTTCGTCGCTTCTATTTCTCAAAAAGCGATTTCTAGCCAAATTGAATTTGCGTCTGGCTTCATAGCATGTTTGATTAAACCAAGGTTTTTTATTCTGTGGTCGATGATCACATTTTTGTTTTTTTGCATTTAATCCAAAAACAGTCTGAGAACAGTCATATAGAATGTCCGTTATCTTTTTGGAGATGAAATTGATATCACAGTTTTCCGATTGAAGTGATACTTCTAAGAGTAAAAAATCGTCTGCTTTCATGGCGATAGTATTTTTAAATTCGTTTATTTTTTGATCATCCCATTTGATAGATGGATTATATGTTTGATTATGTATATTTGGCTTGTTACGTTTAATTGACTTAATGCTTATTTCTAAGTAAGAATGGTCAGAAAATTCATTTGGTTCGCCTACATTGAAATGCGAGAAGCAGTTGACATCATTTTTACCTAATAAGAGGTAATCGACCACGCTTGACCCGTGGACTGAGTGATATGTAAATTCCCCAAGGTTTGCGTCATTATGGAGACGCCCATTTCCGATAAGAAGTGAAGTTGATTGGCATAAAGTAATTAAGCGCCGCCCATATGTGTCGATCACGTGGTCTCTAGAAACACGTGTATCAATATTTACAAAATCTAACAGTTCACCGTCGTAATCAATATATGGGTTGGGATCAATCAGATCAGATTCATTTGAAGTTCGAGCATTAAAATCTCCTATACAAAGGCATTTTCCTAAAGGTTCATACTTTTCTAATAATGTTTCCAATTGTTCAAAAAAGTCAAAATCATGATCTTGTATAACATTTGAATTGTTAGGTGGAATATAAGTACAAAATATATATACATCCTGTTTAAAATCGAATAGCTTCTCAGCAAGTTTAACAACTATTATACCATTTTGGTTTTTCTCAACAAAACTTAGATACCTTTTCAAATGTTTTCTGAAGTAAACACTTATCCCGCCACTGAAACGACCTCTGCGGGTATTTTTTGATTTATTTCCAAACAAGTGCACTGAGTCAAAGTCTTTTACATTTAAATTAACATGACTTCTTTTAGATAACCAAGTTTCGGTTAAGAATATCAAGTCATAATTATTGATCAATGAAATAAAGTCTGGATCTGCAAGCTTACGTGTTAGACCATTGATATTCCAACTCAGTAAGTGAATGTCCTTCTCTTGACACCCTTAATCGTCTTGATCTGGGTCTACAACGTGCCCATTGCTATATTTCTTAAACAGTATGTTATTTACAAATAGTTTTGAACCAACTATTCTGGTTTTCTTTCCACGATCACTCTCCTTTTTGGCTAAATCTGTCAAGGCCTTCCTTGCTTCTCGGTGCTGGAGTGGCGTTTGTATCCCTATACCCAAGTTTGATCCCCTAAGGGATGTTCGGATCTCGTCTTCCCTGGATTTCAGGCGGATCATTTCTCTGTCAGAGTATTGGTGGAATTTGACAACTACAGGTCTAGGTTTCTTGGCTCTAAAGCCCCCAAGCCGATGTGCTCTGTCAAAAGGCATCTCATTAGCATCAATCTTCAGATAGTTCTTGATTAAGTCTTTAACTAACCTTTCACAGTTCTCTATTTGTAATGGCCGTCCTTGTACCGGTGGTGGCGATTCCGGGATTCCATAGAAAATTAAGTTTTCTCTCATAGATCTTGCTTCCAGGTCTAACAATTTCTCATTCAAACTTTCATTAATGTTTTCACATCGTTTAAGATTATCCTGAATGTTTGTATTTTCCTTCATCAGACGACGCATTTCAGTTTTATTTTCCTCAATGGTTTTGGTATGCTCCGTTACACTGTTATCCATGTATTGAACTGACTCTTCTATTTCACTGACTTTAGATTCTAACCCTGTGTGTGTCTGATGCAGTACAGTATCCAAAGAAAGGTACCATACACTAGTAACGTTAAATTTAGCTTAAAACTCAGGAGAATCTACCGCTTTTCTCAATAAAAGCATGGACTGCATTAAAGATTATTTCATTTTCAGCAAGGGAGAGATTATTATCTCCAAAAAGGACAACGTCAATATTATAATCAGATATTTCACAAATACATCGTCTGAATGCTGTCCTAATATTACGATAAAATTTGCAAACAATTTGCAAAATTTTGCTTAATCGTCTTACGAAATGGTCAAATTTGTATGGTAAAATAATCGATAATCAATTTGGTTTTCAGAAAAATAAATCAACAATAGATTGCATTTTTCTTTTACACTCAATTATTCTGAAATCCTTATATAGTTGTAAAAAATTGTATTGCGTATTTGTTGATTTCGAGAAATGTTTTGACAGGTTGAATCGATTTTTCATATTCCAAAACTTATCGCGCGAAAATGTTAGTTCGAAATTTGTATTGGCTATCAAAAACATGTATAACACTGTTAAAGCAGCAGTAAGATTTAATTCAGACATGTCATCATTCTTCAATTCCAACATTGGTGTAAAACAAGGAGATCCTAGCTCCACGATTTTATTTTTATACTTCATAAATGACATAATTGATAACTTTGATCAAAACATAGACGGATTATTTAAGTTAAACGGTGAAAATTTATTCATACTGCTTTTTGCAGACGACACAGTTCTATTTGCTCATACACCCACTGCTTTACAATCGCTCTTGAATGATTTACAAAAATTTTGCCAATATTGGGGGTTGAAAATTAATACGAACAAAACAAAAGTAATGATTCTCGAATTAGGACGATACACAAATTACAATTTTGTTTTAAATGAAAATGTTTTGGAAGTTGTAACTTCTTTTAAATACTTAGGAATTAATCTTTTTAAAAATGGTAATCTGTTCAGATCACATAAAAAGCTTGCGCAACACGCTTCATTCGCTCTATACAACTTGTTTGTTGTTTTAAATCAGTTAAACTTAAATATAGGAGAACAATGTTGTTTATTTGATAGTCTGGTAGGATCTGTATTAAACTATGGTGCCGAAATATTCGGAACACGCGAATATAAATCCTTTGAACAAATTCATTGTAAATTTCTTCGGAAAATACTTGGTGTAAAAAAGTCTACAAATTTAGATGGTTTATATGGTGAAACAGCTTGATATCCTATGCTCATACACCGTAAAATTAAAATGTTTAAATTTTGGATAAAAATAATCGACAGCGAAAATGACTCTTTCATTAAATGTATTTACAATGCGTAAATGTACGACGCAGAGATGAATAATACATACAATGGAAATAATTGGGCATATCAAATCAAATCGTGTCTTTATGAGTTAGGTTTAAATGATCTATGGCTTTACCAGAATGAAATGCAAATTAATTTAAGTGTTATCAAAACTAGAATATTAGATGTTTATAAACAAGTATGGCATTCAAATATTAACAATTCAAGAAGACTGGCAGCATACTGTTCCTTCAAAAATTCATTTGAACAAGAAAAATACCTTGAAACAATCTAAATAAATAAATATAGAATAGCATTAAGTAAATTTAGACTTTCCTCGCATAAACTGAGAATAGAATCAGGTAGGCACGAAGGTATAGGTATTAATGAAAGAATATGCACCCAATGTAATATGCATGTTATAGAGGACGAATTTCATTTTTTACTAGTCTGTCCAAATTACCACAACTTCAGAACACAGTTCTTAAAACCTTATTACTACCGCTGGCCAACGTTCCATAAATTCCAGACTCTTTTATCAAGTCAGAATACAAAGCAAGTATTTAATTTGTCTAAATTCATATACACTGCTATCAACGCACGTGTTCAATAATTGAGTTGTTGAATAAAGTAAAAAAAAAAATTGATAAAGTTTCATCTTTTACAATTGTTTTGTTTTCAAGAATTCGATCTCACCATATGTGTATATTAATTTTACATAAGTATACATTATTATTCGTAATCAGACTGTGTAGATCTGGGATCGGGCTACAACTTTTGCGAGTCTGATCTTGATCTACATTTAACAGCTTACATCTCCATTATTAGTCGTAAACAGACTGTGTAGATCTAGGATCGCGCTGCAATTCTTGCAAGTCTGATCTTGAACTACACCGTCCTCAGAAATTTAACCGGCCCACACCTAGCAGCTTACATCTTTATTATTATTCGTAATCTGACTGTAGATCTGGGATCGGGCGAAATTCTTGCAAGTCTGATCTAGATTTTCCAGACTTTTTGGATTAGGGATCGGATTGCACACTGTGCGGTGCGACCCTGATCCACATCGTTTGCAATATTGTATTGAGGCGCGCTTAGCAACCGATAGGTTTAGAAGTCCAACTGTTAACATGCCATTCTTTTTTTTTTTTACTTAATTAGTATCTGTCTTCCCATGTTTCCTTCGGAAAACATGAAATTATTTCATGTGTGACCGACACGCACTTTTTTATATCTACATACATCCTTTCGCATCTCGTGGTTATCGTATTTGTATTGGCTATAAATATGTGTATATTTAATGCCAAATAAAGATTATGTTATGTTATTTCATGTTTATTTTACCTAAACGACATATCAGATAGTATTAAAAATGACATAAATGGTATTTTAAATATTGATGATATAAAACATTTTTGCTATTATTTGCAGATGATGCAGTTGTTTTTGCACACGATCCCTAGTCACTACAGTCGATTTTTACTGAAAAATATTGCAACGAATAGAAATTAAAATTGAACGTTAATAAAACTAATGTAATGATTTTTGCTATCACGATTTTTACATATATGACACGAAAATTGAAATTCTTTAAATATTTAGGAGTATTTTTCTTCAAGAACGGTATTATTATCCAAAATAAAAAAGGAAAATTTTTCGATCACCTGCAAAATTTAAGACTCACCTTAAGTTTTCTTCAAGACTCGAGTCACTTTTGAACGAGACAAATCAAAATCCTTCCTAAATTCCTCCAAAAGACCACATCGACTTATGGCTGAGGTCGACTTGTGACCGAAGCAATACGGCACTTCAATAATACTCATTTTTAATCATAACTTATTTTGCAGGATGCTATTTTAGTAGAAATAGCTGATTTCCATTACACAGGTCTTACCTCAAACCAACGTCCTGTGTGACAATGTTTTACAGAGAGCACGATAAAGAGCCGGATGTAACTTAGGATGGGTTTTGTCCAGTATGTTGCTCTATTCCCCCGTAACAAAAATAAAGTTTTCAGAGGGTGTCGCGGATATTGGCAACCGGTGGTGATGCTGTTTAAACGCAGTTTTAATCATGACCAGGTGTAAATGCACTCTCTTGCACTCCGGATGATTACATTCACCTCTGTAGTGGGCTCAGAAAGTAGTCCGTCATTACGTGATACTTTCGTCACATGACCAGAACTCAAAATGGCGACACAAACGCCGGTGAAAGAAAGACCAATATCGATTACTTTGTGTGCTGTTGAAACAGCATGCGGCCAATCAGACTAAGTGGTGGGCAATGTGAAAAAGACGGATTTTCTGAAAAGCTTTAATGTCTTTTAAAGGACCATAACTTATTTTTTAATCTTATAACCTGAGATTTATCGGTGTGTCAAAACTGTTGTCATCATTCATGGGCGCAGCCATTTTTGTTAAACTTGGCGCAGATTCTGATCGGTAAAGAGGCTCGAAAAAAATAGTTCCATTTCATATAGGTAAATTCATCAGTTTGAAAGCAACTATAATGTATCCAGAATCATATTTCCTTTGTCTACCTTATAACTTTACACACGAAACAGTTAAACAGTTTCAAAACATCTTTTCCTCGGTTTGACAAGATTCTTGTCATTTAGCCCATCGCAGAGATGTATGTGAGAGTAACGAACGACAACTCTGCTCGGAGATTGGTGTAAATGCATTTCCATTATGCGTGATACCAAGCAAGTTATAAAATTATTATGGTCTTTAAGCATGCATTTTGTCCAACAACTCACTACCTCCGTTTACTCTATCACGGCGGGGAATCACGTGACACAACAACAACAATGGCGGACATTTAAAGAAATCCCCCCCTTCAGGTAAGAAATTCTTCAATAATTCCGTTTTGAATTTGGTTTGAAGCAGAGAAGGTGGAAAAACGCCAGGGATTTGTGGTTTGAGGTAGATATGTTAATCATATTTTAATATGTATATTCTATATTCTACTTATGACATGAACGTTATCATAAAAATTTCCTGGCGTGAACTATATCATTTTAGAAAATAACGTTGTTTACCTAGAAAATCGTTTTCAAATAAAAAAGTATTGATAGTGACAAGACTTTTCATTCATGCTCTCCATATTTTATGCATACGGGAACACAGTAAGCAGTAAAATAAGAAATGTGGCCTGTTTGTGTGTTTTATCTATTTTCGACAATTTGTTTGCTCATCAATAACTTTTTTTATCAGGTATTGATTAAAAGATCTGTGGCATCCAGCAAATCCCTGGCGTTTTTTCGCCTTCAAGTTCTCTGCTTCAAACCAAATTCCAATCGGTCATTTATTGACAGAATTATTGAAGATTTTCTTACCTTAAGCGGGGAAATTTCTTCAAATGTCCGACATTGTTGTGTCAAGTGATTCCCCGCTGTGGTCATAATAACCTCTCAAAATATTTCTATAGTGGAAGACAGTTGCTTATTCAAAAGAATTCAGAACAGATAGCAACAAAGTCTTGAGCGCTTAGCCATTAATAATGTTTTCAGACTCAACGTTACGATGAGGGCGTAGACTTTGCAGCCTAACCAAATGTCACTCGAAAATTTAGCGCTTTTGGAAGCATGGCAAATATTATAGCAAAATGAGAAGATCCTGATAACCAGCATTTTCTACGTTTTCCACAATATTTTCATAAGGGAAATTGGGAACGTGTTTTTAGGGGATGTAAGAGTCCAATCATAGGCATCCAGATTGAGCCACCCTCAATGTACACAAAAACCCCCACAGTTGCCAAATACTGCCTCGCAGAAAAATAACTCCTTACTGTTGGGAATCTTAACTCAGTAATTATGACAACTTTGACTTAAAGCGCAGAATCTCTACGATCCCAATTTGAACTTGTCCACTTTCAAAGCAATAGACTACAAGATGTCATTGGTGGTACATGATGATTGCTTATATATGTAAATTAAGTGACCTATATGCAAATCAGGCTCATATCACTGGTTCCTACTCTTGCAGTACATAAAAGTATGAATGGATCTGAAAATGATACGACCAGGTGACCTGTAGCAAATCTCAGATACACAAACCCTCATTGGCCAGGGAACCCTTTCTCATTCCTCAGTCATTCATTATTTAGATCATGCTAAACTGATATGTTAATCTGTTTTTTAACGTCTTGTATATTAACCCTTTATCACACAATCCCAAGTTTTCACTCGGGAAAGTGGGGAGAAGCCCTTTGAAAACAATGTGGAAAAAGAAAGGAGAAAATGCTGGTTACAAGTATTTTCCCCTTTTCTTGTGTTGTTCTCAACCATTTTAGAAAATGTTTTCATCAATTTAGTCACATTTAACTTTATCGTCTGGAACAGCTTTTAAAAGATGGCCCTTCAGGTATTGGGACAAAAATTTTACAAAAATACAAAAGAATCATCCTTATACTCCCGAAGCCTTATAATTTTCATTCATTAAACCCCAGTAGTCGAAAACCATCCTACAACTAGATAAATTCGAGATTTACTACAGCCCAGGTCGACAATGAAGGGAAACACGGTCTATTTTTACATGAGCAACTCGGTCATTTACATACCGGAAATATACAGACGAAGCTTCAAACATAGCGTCCGAAGTTCTAGACATTATGGAAAATAATTACATGTTTGTTATGCTATTAAATCTAATAGTCATTAGTCACCTGCAAGTCACTTAACATTCCCACGATGACTTTTTGATTTTGGCTGGAAATCTAAAAGTAGCTTAAGAGGCTACGTAGCCTTTTAAGGGATTACCACCTAAAAAAAACTTTTTTAATTTTACGATTCTTAATTACTGATGATTTGTATTGTTTTTTAATATAAATTTCATTGACATATATATTTTTTTTAATTTGGTGTGATGTGAAAATTCTAAATACCCACCTTTAATGTTTGGTTTTGTAAAGAGTTAAATAGTTAATTATTGCATCCTGTGCTGTTAACCCTTAACCACACAATGACAACTTTTAACGCCCCTGAGGATGAAGCCTTTTGAAAAAATTGTGGCAAAGGAAGACAAGAGCTTCGCAGAGCGGCGCATACACGCCGGAAGGGGCTTGTCAGTGAAATGAGTTGCATTGACGGATGCGCTATGAATGAAGAGTAGTTATTCTCCATGATATGTGAAAAATATTAAAGGGCAATAATTAAACAAGAGGACCATGATGGTCCTGTAGCGCTCACCTGAGTACTAAGCAGTAACGGTCTACAATGAAGATAATTACCAAATTTTGAGGTTCAAGAGCAAATGATGATGAAACGAACGGTAAACTGTCGCAAGATATGCAATCTCACCGCCAATTGTCAAGGAGGTATATAGTTGCAAAGGGCAGGCAATGCAACAAACAATTTGACTTGAGATTCCAAAATTCCACTCTGGACAAGCAAAAAATACTATTAAAATAAAGATCAAAATGGAATTACTCGAAATCCATGCTACGTAGAGTTATTGTTCTTGAACACAGTACTCGGTAATATCGCAACAAAGATGCATACAAATTTTGAAGTCGTTCTGACTTGAGATGGCAAAGTTATATTCCCAACAAGCATTAAATGCAGACTCATGTGAGATTTCATCGAGACAGACATTCTAACCAATTTTCAATTCAGCTTGGCAAGAAATGTGGTCTCTGGAGTGCCCACAAGAAGATTTTAAAGACTTCCCTCTTTATCTCTATGTGAAATCCGAGGCCAACAACATAGGGCTAACCTTCAAACCAGGGCCATAATTTGAAGTATTTTGGTAGAGGGCCACTAGATGATGCTACATGCCAAATATGAAAACTCTAGCCCTTATGGTTTGGGAGAAGACAATTTTCTAAGATTTCCTTCTCTATTGCTATGTGAAATCCGAGAACCGACAACATAGGGCCATTTTCAACACTAGGGCCATAATTTGAGGTATGTTAGTAGAGGGCCACTAGATGATGCTACATGCCAAATATGAAAGTTCTGGCCATAACCGTTTGGAACAAAGAGATGTTTAAAGATTTTCTTTATCGCTATGTGAAATCCAAGACCCACAACATAGGGCCAATTCTTTACACCAGGGACATAATTTGAAGTATTTCGGTAGAGGGCCACTAGACGATGCTACATGCCAAATATGAAAGCTCTGGCTATTACCATTTGGGACAAGAAGGTTTTTAAAGATTTCCTTCCTTGTCTCTATGTGAAATCCAAAACCAACAACATATGGTTAATTTTCACACCAGGGCCATAATTTGTGAAATCCAAGACCTACAACATAGGGCCAATTCTTTACATCAGGGACATAATTTGAAGTATTTCCGTAGAGGGCCACTAGATGATGCTGCATGCCAAATATGAAAGCTGTAGCCTTTACAGTTTGGGATGAGAAGATTTTCTAAAATTTCCTTCTTTATCTCTTTGTGAAACCCGAGACTCCACAACATAGGGCCAATTTCTGCACTAGCGCCATAATTTGAAGTATTTTAGTAGAGGGCCACTAGATGATGCTACATGCCATATATGAGAGCGTTAGCCCTTACGGTTTAGGACAAGAAGATTCTTAAAGATTTCCTTCTTTATCTCTATGTAAAATCCGAGAACCCACAACATAGGGCCATTTTCAGCACTAGGGCCATAATTTGAAGTCTTTTGGTAGAGGGCCACTAGATGATGCTACATGCCAAATATGAAAGCTCTAGCCCTTACAGTTTTGGACAAGAAGATTTTTAAAGTTTTTTTCACTCGGTTGCCATGGCAACCAGAGTTCTTCATGGAATTCAAATCTTTGAAGTATTTTGAAAGTGCATCTCCTAGGGATCATTTCTGTGAAGTTTGATTGAAATCTGATGGTTAGTTTAGGAGAAGATTTTTTTTTGTAATTGTGAACGGACGGACGGACGGACGACTGACATTGACCGAGCACTTCGTGCTCAGGTGAGCTAAAAAAACAAGAGGGCCATGATGGCCCTGTATCGTTCCACTGGCTTTTTAACCCTTTACCACACAAATTGAAGTGTTCATGACCATGAAAAAGAGGGCCTTCAAAACAATGAACACTGCCAGGCAATACAAGCAGGTTTATTCATTAGCACGAAAGGTAAAATCCTTATTCAACTCATGTGAGCATAACCGTTATCATCAAAATGAATCACACTCCTTGAAAACAGAATATTTTCTATCAAAAAACTTAATGTCTAGCACAAATCATGTATCACTGCAGTTTGATAATCAAGGGAGGTAAATAGTAACAAACCGTATCTTTCATAAAAAGAGTTATTTCCCTTGATTAATGTTTAAATTGAAGTGACTATATTTTGAAGCCCATGATAAACTTGTGATCCCTGGAATGGAGCCAATTTTGATCCCAGACCTTATAGTATGAAACTAGAATGTGTGGTTATAAACAATAAGATTTTTTTAAAAATCTTGCCCAATAAAAAGCCCTGTAAAACAAGTTTGCTCAATTAAAGGCCCTGTAAAATATGTGACTCATGAGACAGATTTATCAAGTTTTCACTATAAAAGCCAGTGTAAAACTTGTGACCCCTGGGGTGGGGTCAAACTTGACTCCCAAAATTAAAATTTGGGCCTTCTTGGTAGAAGCCCATTAGATTAAAGCTACATGCAAAATTTGGTAGCCCTAGGCCTTATGGCTATGTACAAGTAGATTATTAAAGTTTCCCTATATAAGCCCATGTAGAGCTTGTGAGCTCCTGGGACGGAGCCAACCCCAGGGATATAATTTGGGCACCCTTGGTAGAGACCCCCTAGATAAAGCTACATGCAAAATTTGATTGCCCTAGCCCTTATAGCTAGGTGCGAGTAGATTTTGAAAGTTTTCCCTATATAAGCCCATGTAAAACTTGTTACCCCCCTGGGGCACTGCCAAATTTGACCTCTGGGCTATAATTTGAAGAAACTTGGTAGAGGTCCACTAGATAAAGCTACATGCCAAATTTGGTAGCCCTAGGCCTTACGGTTTCAGACAAGAAGATTTTCAAAGATTTTCAAAAATTTTCAGTTTTGTTGCCATGGCAACCAGAGTTTTTGAAGGAATTAAATTCTTTCAAGAAATTCTAAAGAGGACTATGGCAAGAACATTTCTGTGAAGTTTCATCAAAATTGGATGGGTAGTTTCAGAGAAGGACATGTTTTACAAAAAATTAACGGACGGACGGACGACGGACAACGGGCCATGACATATGCCCACTGGCCTTCGGCTAGTGGAGCTAATAAGGGTGGCAAAGTTAAAAATTTTGTGAATTGCTTTTATCCACAATGTTTTCTATGGGTCTTTGAAGGTCCAAGATCATAGCTTTTATATTTTAGAAATTATGGCCCAGACGAAAATTTAAAGTGAAAAGGGCAATAACTCAAAAAGAACGATAGCAGAGTTATGGTTCTTGTGCAGTGCACTTCTTCATAATGTGTTCTATTATTCTTTGAAGTTTCAAGATGATGGATTTTGAAGTTTGGAAGTTATGGTCTTTACAAAAATTCAAATTGAAAATTAACAAATGGAAATAACTCAAAAAATAAAGGTGGCAGAGTTATGATTCATGTGCAATGCACTTCTCCATAATGGTTTCTATCGGTATATAAAGTTCCAAGTTAATAGCTTTTATAGTTTAGAAGTTATGGCCTGGACAAAAATTCAAACTGAAAATTAAGAAAAGGCAATAACTCAAAAAATAAAGGTGGCAGAGTTACGGTTTATGTACAATGCACAATGGGTTCTATCAGTGTATGAAGTTCCAAGTTAATAGCTTTTATAGTTTAGAAGTTATGGCCTGGACAAAAATTCAAACTGAAAATTAACAAAGGGCAGTAACTCAAAAAATAACTGTGGCAGAGTTATGGTTCATGTGCACTTCACCTTTCCATAATGTGTTCTATCAGTGTATGTAGTTTCAAGTTGATACCCTTTACAGTATGGAAGTTATGGCCTGGACAAGAATTCAAAGTGAAAAGTTGGTTATTTCAGAAATCAGGGGCAGATAATTTTAGAACGCAAACAGCGATCCAAATTCTAAGACCCAGGTGCACAACTAGACATCATGGAGATTCATTGTGGCAAGTTTGAAATAATTCCGACAGAAAAAGTAGGAGGAGTTGCGCGCACAAAAATTGCCAAAAGACGGACGGACGGACGACCAGGGGTATAATATTATATTTACGACCCTTCGTGCGTATAAAAATGCTGGTAATCAGCATTTTCTCCTTTTTTCCACGTTTTCTACCCTATCAAAGCAGAATTGCACCATTTGAGCCACTTTGAAATTATCATTTGCAAATGCTTTCAATTTCGATAGGTCTAAAATTTTGCTGTATGGCAACAGGTTAATTAACTGTATAATCCAATTAATACTCAACCTGCTAAAAAAGTTAAATAAAACTTTCTGGCGGATGGTGAAAATCTGAATATTGTTATTTCAAAGTTATATTTTTGAAAAAAAAAAAAATCCCATTATCTGTTAGTATAGATCCAAGATCGGATTGTACAGACTGTGTAGCCTGATCTTGTTCCACACTGTCTCTCCGCACCTCTGTTCAGACAGACATCTGTTAAATTCCTTGATGAAAATTGGTGAAACATCATTCATGTATTCCTTACGGTAGTCCACCGATAAAGGTTTCTTTTTTCATCTGATGCCATGTCATCGGAAAAGGGGGCTTGGTGTATATTTCCGTTATGGACCGATATCTCTTTAACTATTGGACAAAATTTATAAAACTTCAAATTCATTTTGTTTGTCATAGGCCACAGACCTACATATATGTTTTATCTTTTCAAATGCTATGCAATGGAAATAACTAAAAAGCCAGGTGTACATGCAAAACACAATTTACCTCTTATTTGTTTCTATCTAAAGATGTCTTTTTAGGCAGGAGATTTCATCTCAACAAAATAACCTATTTTAAATTGAAAGTTAACAAACTGAAAGTTTTCGTAATATTTCTTGTCTAGAGAAGAAAGAACGTCGGGTAAAGTCAATGGATTGAACTGCATTTGAATTGAACCGGGTTGGATTTAATAACCAGAATGAACCGATGGACCTGGAACGGACTCAGAAACCAAATATGACAATATTTCTTCAGTCTGGTTTAAATTAACAAAGATTTACATTTACCATAGCCACTTACTAGTTTCAAATTCGCTAGTCTGTCAGTACTTTCAGTACTTTGATTATTTTTCCGATGGTATAACACAAGAGGGCGGATTTTGTGCAAAAGTAAGCCTAGCATTCCCCAATTTGCTCTCCCGTGTCTAGCCCAGATGACCGAAATAAGGATGTAGTGACAGGTGTGAAACCTAACGAATTTTATGACATTTGAAGACGATTGAAATGGAATAATTAAGCAGACATGACGCATAAAGAATCTACATGTATTAGTTCAGTGTGTTGACCAGTGCAGGACTGTGTAGATCTAAGATCAGGCTGCAGTTCTGGTAAGACTGATTTTGATCTACACTGTCCTCAGAAACTTCACCAACTGAATTTGGTTGCACTTATCAGTATACATGTACTTTTGATAAAAGAAAAGCTGATGATTGAGTAGTTAGAACCATTAATTTTCAGACTTTGTAGATTAGCGATCTGACTGCACATTGCATGCTATCTGGTCCTGATTCATGCGCTCAGCAACAGATAGTTTTGGTGATAACTGAATTCTTGTTTGTCAATTGTTTTTGGTTTATCGACGTAAAAATTGTAATTCGTATTTATCTTTTCCATTATTCCTTCGGAAAACATGAAGTATTTCATGTAATGCCGATACACACTTATTTTTTCCAAATTATACTGATATACATGCATTTTTGTCTTTTCTCATCTCGTGCATATCTTGTTAAACTGTATTTTGTATTGGCTATAAATGTGCTGTATTTTATGACAAATAAAGATTACGTGATAAGTTTTAAGTTAAATAAACTGAAACTTTTTCCCCATACCTATTGAAAACCCAGACAATAAAACTTCCTTCTAAATTTCCATTGGGCGGGACCGTTGCAATGGAAAAACAAACTTCGCAATGGAAATATAACTTTACTATTTTTAAGTTGTAAAATAAAGTATTTGGTAACCACGTATGATTTCAAATATGTTTATTTGTAATCATTGACCAATTATAAGGTATATCTCCAGTTATAAACGAAATACACTATTTTTGTACTCATGGCTGAAAAAATGTTTTTTTTTTTTCATTATGCAGTTATCCTCAGATGGCGAATTTGAAAATTGGCATAAAAGTAGCATGTAAATCGTAGGTGTGACATAATAGGCAAAAAGCGTATTGCAATATGCTGTATATGCTGACATGTAGAGGGTACAAACTATAGTGTTTTTGAGCAATTTCCAATAGAAATTGTAGAGAAAAGGAAAAGGCTTATTCCAAAAATGAAGGAAGCTAAAAGAAAGGGTCACAAAGCTTGGGTTTCTTATGACACATTATATATTGATGGCAAGCCAGTAAAGGATGAGTCAGATTAGGGTTGTAAAGGGGATGAATTAAAAGTTCTTTCTTGGAATGTGAACGGTTTGTCCAGGCTGAAAAAGGGTTCTATTGAGTTTATCAATATTCTGTCAGGAAAGGATCTGATCTTTCTTTACGAAACATGGGCAAATTCAAAGAGTGATCTATCTATAAATGGCTTTACCTGTTACAATTTTTACAGGAAATTTCAACACCGTAAAGCCAAACGATGTAGCGGCGGGTTAGCCCTTTATGTCAGAAACTCCATTATAGACGGTGTTAAAGTGATACGAAATCATTTTGACACAATTGTTTGGCTTAAGCTTGATAAAACCTTTTTCGGCTTGGAAAACGATGTATTTTTGTGCGGAGTTTACTTGTGGTGTGAAGGTTCACCAGCTTATGATGTTTTTGATACTGATTTATTTAACTTGTTGGAAGCAGATATTTTTGAATTTTCCGAGGTAGGATCAGTATATTTAGTGGGTGATTGGAATAGTAGGGTTGGATCAAGGAATGATTTTGTAAATTTTGACTTTTTTAATGAATATATAGATGAAGATGACTATATACCAGATAGTCCCTCAGTAAGGGCCTCTTTTGATAGCACGTGCAATTCTCACGGAATGCGACTATTAGACCTATGTAAATCCACGAGCCTTCGTATTGTCAATGGGAGGCTTAATAAGGGCGAATACACTTATATATCTGAAAACGGGGCGTCTGCTATTGACTATTTGTTGTCAAAAAGTGAAAACTTTCGTTTTATTACCGATTTCTGTATTTCGGATTTTAATATATGGAGTGACCATTCTACGCTTAGTTTTTCGTTGCATACAAATGTAAATCGTTGTAATTTGAATAATGATCCGCCCCTGCATACGTTTAAGTGGGATAGTGAAAATAAGGATCTGTTTCGAAGTGGTTTAATATCAATTTTATCACATTTGAATAATATAACGGGCAATTTGAATACACGTGACAGATCTTCAGTAGATAATGCTGTTACTGATTTTACTCGGGCTATTAGGGATATAGTAGACCCTTTATTTTGTAGTACAATCTATCAAAGGGATAACCGTAGCAATATTTGTTTCACAGACACGCACATTCCAAAAAACAAAGAATGGTTTGATGATGAGTGTTTAATAGCAAAAACATCGTATATGGATGCTTTACACGATTTCAATATTTATAAGTCTGAATACGCAAGGCTAAAATTATGCACTAAGAAAAAAGAATACAAAACATTGTTGAAAAAGAAGCGTAAACAGTATGACAATAAACTAATTAAAAAAATTGAGAACCTTAGATTTTCGAAGCCGAAACAATTTTGGCGATTTTTCAAAACACGTAAAAAATCTCTTTTGGGTAATGATTTACAGATTGGAGATTTTAAAAACTACTTTTCAGGGCTCTGGAATGATATATCTAGTGTAAAAAATGATTTGGCCGAATATTTTTGTGAAAATCACAGATTTGACGTATATAATGATTATTGTTATTCCGATTTGGACAGACCTATTTCTCTAGATGAACTATACAACGGTGTTAAAACACTAAATCGGGGTAAGGCCTACGGACCTGATTGCTTATTAAATGAATATTTCATTGAAAGTATGGACATAATTGGGGCTCATGTTTGTGATATTTTCAATTGTATTCTAGACAGTGGTTTTTTCCCAGAAAGCTGGATGGATGGTATAATCGTACCTTTATTTAAAAAAGGTGATGTAAATAACGTGCATAATTATAGGGGTATTACTTTAGTGAGCTGCCTTTCAAAATTATTTACTTCTGTATTGAACAAACGAATAGAAAAGTTTTGTAATGAAAATAATACGATCACTGATGCGCAATTTGCATTTGTAAAAGGCCGATCAACTGTTGACGCTATGTTCATTTTACTTAGTATAATACAATCTCGTTTAAATGATAAAAAACGACTATACTGTAGTTTTGTTGATTTCACAAAGGCGTTTGATAGTGTTTATAGAAATGCTTTATGGTTAAAGCTGTATAAATGCGGGATTGGGGGGAAATGTTTAAGGATAATAAAAGATATGTACAGTAAGGTTAAATCTTGAGTTAGATTACATGGCGGCTTGTCTGACTCATTTGAAATTCCTGTAGGCTTAAAACAAGGGGAGATAATGTCACCTTTGCTGTGGGCCCTTTTCATTGAAGACCTAGAACTTTTCCTTCAGGGTGATTTCAACTCGGGTATACAAATTGATGAATTAGAAATAATATTGTTACTTTTTGCAGACGACCTAGTCATATTTGGAAATTCCCCCAAGGACCTACAAAATAGTTTAAATAAATTGTATGAATACTGTCAAACATGGGGACTAGAAGTAAATACACAAAAAACTAAGGTAATGGTATTTCGCAAAAAAGGGAAAATTTTACCCAATGAATGTTTTACATATAATAATATAGTACTTGAAAACGTGGATCACTTTAATTACTTAGGGACTGTTTTTTCATATACAGGCAATTTTTGCAACAATCAAGAACAAATTACTGGTAAAGCACTGAAGGCCCTAAATGTATTATTGACAAATTGCAGCAAATATAAAATGAAACCAAAAATATTATGCCAACTATTTGATTCGTTCGTAGGATCAATTTTAAGTTACGCAGCACCAATTTGGGGCTATACGAAGTCAAAATCTATTGAACGTATACATATGAAATTTTGTAAAAGGATTCTAAATGTTAGGCAAAGTACATGTAATGCAGTTGTATATGCAGAACTTGGTAGATACCCTTTATTCATAAATAGATATGTCCAAATTCTAAAGTACTGGTTTAAGTTAAAGTCTACAGAAAATATTATTTTGAAAACAGTGTATAGGCTTAGTCATGAACAGTGTGAGAAAGGCTGCAGAAATTGGGTTTCAGACGTTAAAAGTATGTTGAATGAGCATGGCTTTTCCAATATATGGGAAAATCCATTTTCAGTTAACGGTAAAAATTTTGTACAATATTTTAGACAGCGACTTATTGATAATTATACCCAAAGTTGTTTTTCTTTGATTGCAAATGCTTCTTCCTTACAAGTCTATAAATATTTGAAAGATACGTTACAATATGAATTATATTTGGACATTCTGCCGCCTGATCTCAGATTCTTTATAACTAGGCTTAGAACTTCCTCTCATTCCTTAAGAATTCAAACTTGTCGTTTTAGTGAAAATAGAATTCCGAGAAATGAACGAGTATGTCTCCTCTGTACCTCGGGAGAAACGGAAGATGAATTTCATTTCGTATTAAAATGTCCGTTTTTTGATCATTTAAGAAAAAAATATATTAAAGAATATTATCGTATAAGACCAAGTACCTATAAATTTTTAGAACTTTTAAATTCAACAAATAAAAATGAGATTTTCAATTTGGCTAACTATGTGAAAAACGCCCTCTTTGAAAGAACTTCATACACGCATCAATTGACTGCTGATTAAGAGTTCGTCTCTAAAACCAAACACATAATGTTTCCTTTAAAGCATAATTCAGATTGTGTGTGTGGGTGTGCGAGTAGGTGTGGGTGTGTGTTTGGATGTGTGTGTGTGAGGATAAATTTCTGTTTCCTATCTCTGTTTTCTTTTGTTTTCCATAAATTATTATAGATCTTGACGTTTGACATTTTTCTTTATCATATTTAGAATGTTGCTATGACTATGTACTCTGTGCTTGTCAATAAA
This sequence comes from Tridacna crocea, assembly GCA_943736015.1. Lineage (NCBI taxonomy): Eukaryota > Metazoa > Mollusca > Bivalvia > Cardiida > Cardiidae > Tridacna > Tridacna crocea. The sequence goes on from OX031070.1 coordinate 31,299,309, forward strand.
ATATCTGTATCTGTATCTGCTGACATTTAGCATATCTGACCACTTGTAGTCACTGTTAGGGTAGCATATGCTAAACTAGAAGGCCCTGAAGGGCCTGAATATGCTCTACTGGCAGAGAGTTGAATTTTGCTTTTATGCTAGCATACATTATGAATTCATGATGCAAAAAGACAAACTAGAGGCGCTTGAGCGCCTGTATCGCTCCACAGGCCTGATTTTTCTGTAACGGTGAAGAGAAGTTTTCAACAATTACCATTCATTCCTGCATTTTAGGTCACTGAAAAAAAAAAAAAAAAAAAATATGAAAAACATTGCGAGAAAAGAAGAAAATAATGATAACCTGCATTTTCTTAGTTTTCCACAATAATTTCTACCCTTTTTGATACAAGCTTTACTAATTTGAAGATATGTTATGTTGACTGCAACATCTTTCGATTATGACCAGTTATAAAAATTTTGTTTTCTGGTTACAGTTAAAGAGGGTCTTGTCACAAACCATTTTGGGTGGGGAAACATCAAAAGATAGAAAATATGTATTGTAGGAATTGTTTTATTGAAGTTGCAGGATCAGTTTGATTGGATAACAAATGCCTTATCACAACAGTAAAGCTCTCCCATTTTGAACTAGGTCACCAGTAGGTCAACTAACCTTTACCAGAACTAATTAAAGTGCAGAGGGTCTCTTGTTTTATATGAAAAGGACTATAGATTATGTAAAGCAACCCTCTTTAACCCTTAACCAAATGACAAAATTTGGGATGTGACCAAACTGAAAATATTTGCAGACAACAAATTGAACTGATTGATGAAATGATGATTTCTCTCTTTGATACAGTAGAAAACACTGAGGGAAAAGGAGAAAATGCTGATTACCAGCATTTTCTCCTTTTCCTAGAGTGTTTTCCAAAGACTTATTCTTTAGGGTCGTTAAAAGTTGGGATTGTGTGGTACAGACTTACCACCAAAGGAACTTACCTACAATACAACAATGAAATCCAACGAATAACCTGAGAGAAGAAATTTTTCAAAGATTTCACTTTATACCATAAAAGGAAAGTGAGTCTCCTATAAAAGCCATGTTTTTTGACAGATCTTTTTTTTAAGGAATTCTGTAGACCTCTATCTAAGGATCATTCCTGCAAAATAATAATGCTATCCAATAAGCGGTTTGGGAGGAGAAGATTTTTAAAGGTTTTTTACTTTGGTTGCCATGGCAACCAGAATTCTTCATGGAACACAATTATTTAAAGGAATTTGAAAGAGGACCACCTACGGAACATTCCTGTGAAATTTGGTAAAAATCCAATGAATAGTTTCTGAGGAGAAGTTTTTTAAAGAAAAAGTTTACGGACGCACGCACGGACGAACGGACGGACGCACGACGGACACAACGCCATGAGCTAAAAACACACAAATATGTTCTTGCAATTAAACAAATTGTGTGAACTTCATGAAAATCTGACAAGAAATGCAGATTTCAATGCGTAAACAAGAATTAGTAATTTTAACTTGAAATGGCTACTTTTCCCATACTGTTTGTTGGATTTATTTCAAAATCGATAGGGCTGAAGCTGTTGGTGAGATAAACAAACCGTGCAAGTTTCACACAAATCTAATAAAAAATGCGCATTTTATCCCGTAAACAAGAATTTGAAATTTTCAGCTACTGATAAGACAAAAAAAAAAACTTTGTGATTTTCATGAAAATGTGACAAGAAAGACACACTTCATCGTGTAAACATGAATTAGAAATTTTCAACTTGAATTGGCTACTTTTCCCATACTATTTGTTGGATTTTTTTTCAAAATCCTTAGTGTTGAAGCTATTGATGAGATAAACAACCTGTGCAAGTTTCACAAAAAAATCGGGCAACAAATGCAGACTTTATCGCGTAAACAAGAATTAGAAATTTTCACCTTGAAATGACTACTTTTCCCATACTGTTTGTTGGATTTTTCTCAAAATCGATAGGGTTGAAGCTATTGATGAGATAAACAAACTGTGCAAGACTTCACGAAAATCTTACCACAAATGCAGACTTCATCGCGTAAACAAGAATTGGAAATTTTCAACTTGAAGTGGCTACTTTTCCTATACTGTTTGTTGGATTTTTCTCAAAATCAATAGGGTTGAAGTTATTGATAAGATAAACAAACTGTGCAAGTTTCATGAAAATCGGGCAACAAATAAAGACTTTATCGCGTAAACAAGAAAAAGACTAACACACGGACAGACGGACGGACGACGGAAACCACGCCATGACATAAGTTTTGCTGGCTGAAAGCCAGTAGAACTAAAAAATTGACTAGTCTAGTCTTTAACACAGACTAGACTGAAATGACAAAGAAATTAAGAATTGTCCATAGAACCAAGTAAATGACTCAGTGACATGTCAAGTCATGTTCTTTTTAAAAATTATTAGCATGTCAATCTTGTCAGCACCCAGAGATTCCCTCTTTGCTGACAAAAAGTCACACGCAGTATTGAACACTCTCTCACAGGGCACACTTGTTTATGTAGAAACCAGTCCTACTATACCAAACTTTGGGAGCTCAACATAGAAGACAGTGCGATGCACTTACTCTGTTGCTCAACTAACACTAATTCTTTCCCGCTTATCTACCGGGATAAAAAAAACCCGCAAAATAAGTGTGAGCAAAGTTATAGGAAATGAAAAACAAACTCTGTTGGTCCAAAATCAGTAATACAGTCGACGGTTATTTGGAGTTCGTGTCGCGAATTTGAGGTGGTCATAATTTTACCTTTAACCCATTACCACACAGTCCCTACTTTTGACGCCCCTGAGAAAGAAGCCTTTTGAAAACACTGTAGGAAAAGGAGAAAATGCTGGTAACCAGCGTTTTCTCCTCTTCCCACAGTGTTTTCTACCCTTCCAAGAACAAGTTTCAATTTTTGAGTCAACTTTATTTTGTCTTCTGCAAATGCTTTCGATTTGAACAAGTCTAAAATTTTGTCATTTGAAAATGAGTTAACACCGGTGACACCGCCTGTGGAAAAAAATAAACAACTTTCGCTTTCGTAAATCTTTCAGTTAGTTGAAAAATAATCGATTTCTGACAGAATTTTAGGGAAAACCGGACTTTCTAATGCAATTAAGAGAAGTTGACATATTGCAGAATTACCGATACGGTAATGTTCGTACCGGTTTTTGTTTTTTTCTTTGAACAAACCGCAGTTATTCGGTATATCAGTAAACCGTTTCACCCTTAGTAAATCGGGCATTTGAACCTTTTGCTGTGCGAAAACCCATACTTTATTTTGACAGTTGGTCATATGGCAAATTCATAACATTGTAGGTCATTATTGTCATGTCAATCTCATTGGATAACGATTGCTAATTATTTTCTAAATGAAAAATAGCTGAAAAACAAGAGCGGCATGTTGTCGCAAGATACGTCCGTCTTACCCCAAGTTGTAAAACTGGGGCATGCACCGGACAAATTCAAGTATGAAAAACGACAAAGGGCACTAACTCAGTAATTAAGCGAGCAAGAGTTAGATTCCTGTGCACTGCACTCCCCCTTGATGAGATCTATCTACCCATGAAATTTCATAACCCTAGCTAGTATAATTTTTGAGATATGCTCCGGACAAAATTCAAGTATGAAAAACAACAAAGGGCAATAACTCAAAAATAAGGTAGGAAAGAGTTATGATTCCTGTGCACTGCACTCCCTCTTGACGAGATCTATCCACCCATGAAATTTCATAATCCTAGCTAGTATAGTTTTTGAGATATGCTCCGGACAAAATTCAAGTATGAAAAAGAACAAAGGGCAATAACTCAAAAATTAAGCAAGCAAAAGTTATGATTCCTCTGCATTGCACTCCCCCTTGATGAAATCTATCCACCCATGAAATTTCATAACCCTAGGTAGTATAATTTCGGAGATATTCACCGGACAAAATTCAAGTATGAAAAACAACAAAGGGCAATAACTCAAAAGTTAAGCAGGCAAGAGTTGTGATTTCTGTGTACTGCACTCTCCCTTAGTGAGATCTATCCACCCATGAAATTTCATAACCCTAGCTAGTATAGTTTTGGAGATATGCTCCGGACAAAATTCAAGTATGAAAAACAACAAAGGGCAATAACTCAAAAATTAAGCAAGCAAGAGTTATGATTCCTTTGCACTGCACTCTCCCTTGGTGAGATCTATCCACCCATGAAATTTCATAACCCTAGATAGTATAATTTTGGAGATATGCTCCGGACAAAATTCAAGTATGAAAAACAACAAAGGGCGATAACTCAAAAATTAAGCAAGCAAGAGTTATGATTCCTGTGCACTGCACTCCCTTTTGATGAGATCTATCCACCCATGAAATTTCATAACCCTAGCTAGTATTGTTTTGGAGATATGCTCCGGACAAAAAACTGGACTCCGCCCACCCGCCCGGACGAACCACGGGTGATCCCATAATACGCCCCGTCTTCGACGGGCGTATAAAAATGGAGTCAGATAAATTCTGATGTCTACATATTTGTCTGTTTAATAATGGAAAAAACAATTCATTTTCGGGCGACCTTGACGCCCTTGCGTCTTCTTTTTCTCTTGTGTTCTATTTAAACGGTTTAAGCGCATAACCGCTCCGATGCGCCGGCTATGGGGTAGCGACGGGTTTTTGGTAGTATCGGGGATAATTTCAGAGATTAATCGGAGATACGTCGTCGATGGTTCGGCGCCTCAGCAGTGATTTATCTACGTCTGCGTCATGCGTATTTTACGCAAAAATAATCGGCATGACGCAAGAAAATTGCTGCCGTCAGTATTCCTGACGCACGTATTATTTTTCCCGTACTACTGGATTATCCGTCCGAAAAATACCGGATTTTAGTCAGCCGATATTGGTATCATTATCTCCCGCTAGATGGCATTCTATAAATACTCATCTATCTGATATGGGCATGCTGGGTATAGACTGGTTGCCGCCTCTGATACAAGTTCTTCTGTAAAGGTAATACACGGTATACAACGGTGGCCAGTTCATGTTGGGTACAGAGCCGAACCACTTTCCTACGCGACAACCGTTACTTTGAATTTAAAACAAAAAAAAGGTTTACCCAATAAAACGCCACCTCGTGCAATTCACTCAACTATGATCACTAGTTTAGAGAAATCTGTTGCTAAAGCAAGTCTCATTTCTCCTCAAACGTATTGATATGTAAAAGCTATTTTCAACATTGCTACTTTATAGAGCGTAATATTACAGTCAGCCCGCTTTCGGGGCTAGTAGTGATGCGTCATATAAGACAGTCGAATCTTCGAAGAATATGACATGCGCAGACAACGATATTGGTATCGGTTTTATCTCGCCTACGCTAAAAAACATTTTCGATAATCGTCGATATTCGGTAACCAGCGTATAATTTACATCACGGGCCCTGATTCGCTATCTATTTTAGGTAAAACCAATCGTAGATAGCGATCCAAATCTATTTCGACTGACATTCCAAAATGGCTTCCCAGAAGAAAAACGCTGTATCGATCCAAAGCAAAGGACAGTTTTTGGGGCTAGTGGGATTAGTGAATTAACGGACGCCCCCAATTATATCGACACGGATAATAATTCAATAATAGACGATACGCAGACGAATAAAAGAGTAAATAAAGTCGTTCAAAACTGGAACGAAAAATGGATGAAGACGTACAGCTGGTTGAAATCCGAGGTCAGCGACGATGATAGGTTTATGTACTGCCAGGTTTGCACGGACAGTGGCAAGTACAATCTAATGCACAAGGCTAATAAAAACTTTTTTTTTCAATATTCCATCCTTTCGAGGCATGCAGAATTGGATGACCATAAAATGCTTCTAAAAGTTCCACAACTGCAGCAAAATTGCAACAATGCTCTGAAGAGTAGCAGTGCACAACAGGATTTTGCAGCTACTGTCTTATTAAAATTAGTCAACAGTCACGTTTCTAAGTGATGCAATTGAGTCTTATGCAGTAGAGGAGCTTAACCCTTTACTCCATAGATACTCATTTCTACGCATACTAGCTTGTAGGAGCCTTTGGAAAACATTGTGGCAAAAGGTGAAATTGCTCGTCACGAGCAATTTCACCTTTTGTCACAATGTTTCTATGCTATCAAAAGGTGTCGTATACACATAAGAAACAGCTTCATCCTTGCTGTTATTTAGGGTCAATTAGAAATACCATAGACATGCCTTATGGGGTAGAGCAAGACCATGGCTCATATCAAGGACCAACAAGAAAGCATCTTGACAAATTGAGAAATTAATAAGGCCTTAACCACAATGTTTCCTACTCATGCAAAGAAAATTCGCTTAAACTTAGCCACATTGATATTGCTGCATTTGAATTAACCATGAGACTGTTCAACTGAGTTTAGTGCGACCAGGGCCCAGTTTCACGAAACAACGTAAGTCCGTTATTTTGTTCAAATCCGCTAACGAACTCAGTTTCTGACTTAAATTGAGTTCGTTATTTAAGATGCGTTTCAAGTCCATAACAGACTCAGTAACGATCTCAAAACCTTGAGTTGAGTCTGTTAATTTAAGTCTGCCTAGAGCTACGCTAGCTTAAGTTGCTTGTTGTCGACTCAAATATGGCGGACACGTCTACGTTAGAGAGATATAAACCGACACAATTTCTATAGGGTCTGTAAGTCTCGTCACGTGACCGCGAGAGGGGTGGGCCTAAAGTACGCAATGGAAAAATTATGGAGCAATGGGCGCAATGGAAATATAAAGTACGCAATGGAAATATATTATTTTTATTTTATTGAATAAAGTCACCATGTATTATTTAAACGTTTTTATTAGTATTCATTGGTGTGTTAAAAGGTATTTTTACAGGTATAAATAAAAAATAACGTTTTTGTACCCCTAAAAATACGTGTATTTATTGTGATTGTTTCTGCTCCTATTATCGGCTTTATTCTAAGATGTCGATATGGAAAAGTTACAACATTAAAAGTACTTATAGAACAATAAAGTGTATTAAGAAAAATGTGTGGTGACTAACACTGATTTTTTCATTTGTAATTCATTGAAGTATGAACTTTCAGAGCTAAATAAAGAAGCTTTTTTTTCTTACATTTTACGGATGTTGCAATTTCTTTTTAAATTTCCATTGCGCGGGACTGGCGCAATGGAAAAAAATCGTTATGTAAAATTAGTATATACATGTTATAAAATATAGTAAACATACATTATTTCACACGTGTTTATTTTTACCCATTGATATCATAAATAGGTATAAAGTTTTAAAAAAAGGGTTTCTGTACTGCTAACTGTATTTGAAGAAACTGATATATTCCCATTATACAGGTGTTCCCATGAGTTAGCCATATTAAAAAATTTACCAAAGTCATATCAATACAAAATATTTTACCTAAAACGGGTATTCTAGTCAAGCTCTTTAAATAATTACTTAAATAACCAATATTGAATATTTTCAAATACGTGTATATACAGATATGTTTTAACTTCCAAGTAAATTTCCATTACGCAAGACTGGCGCAATGGAAAGGGATGTACGCAATATGGAAGGTCTCTTCTCAGATAGGGAAATTTGAAATTTACCAAAGTCATAATAAAACAAAATATTAAAAAAAAAAATGGTATTTTAGTATGGCTTGGAAAATAGTTACTGAAATCAGAAATATTGAATCTTATGGAAATACCTATACAAATGTTGAAACTTGCTTTTAAATTTCCATTGCGCGGGATCAGTGCAATGGAAAGGGAAGTACGCAATGGAAAATCTTTAATCTAGAAAAATGCTAAGGTCATTTATGCACGCACTGATTAGGTGCTCTCAATCATAGCCCATCTGATTTTTAAATCTGTATTTTGCAATTAAATGAAAAACAATTGTAGTACAGAAAAATACTTCATAATTTTCCAACAATTTTTTTCAATGTATACATAATAATAGAAATATCAGAAAACCCTGGTTTTGCACTGAAGATTAAAGCCTAATCATAGTTTGATTACATTACTGTGTAATAAACTTACTTCTTTAAGTAAGCGATTAGTTGAATTGTCAATTAAACCATTAAATCCATTTACTTCATTCATGTAAAACTTGCAAATTGATTAAACCCTTCAGTTTGTAACACGTCATTAATTAGCACAATTAAATTGTTTTTTAATTTCCATCTTACCAGTCCTGCACAGTCTTCTTTTCCATAGCGTCAGTCCCATGCAATGGAAATCAGGGATCAAAAACGATATCTGGTGAAGATATCAAAGGAAGTTTCACCATTTGTAATAATGAAAAACAATAACAATAAGAACAAAATTATCATTTTTGATTCACATTTTAGCTTACGAATATTTTCTAGACTTTAGAACATGGTTCATATCTGACTTGAGTATATTTATTTCCATTGCGTACTTTCCTCCCCATTGCGACAGCCCAGCGCAATGGAAATTAAAATGATTTTTCAACATTAGTAAAGGTGTATGAAATTCAGCCACACAATTTCTGAAAAATTTCCAGTAAATGTAAATTAAAGTAACGATCCATTGCAAATGAACACGTTTGAAATAATGCATAGTTCTTTTATTCAATAGTATGCATGTATATATAATATGTTTCCATTGCGTACTTTGTTTTCCATTGCGCCAGTCCCGCGCAATAGAAATTAACTTGGAAGTTTAAAAATCTTCACTGGTATGAGTGAAGTTTCAAAATTTGTGCATCAAAGAACTATCCATTGAACCCAAAAGACACACATTTTCGGTGTAAGATACGTTTTTGATACAGTATATTATCTAAGTTTGAATTTGGTAAACTTTCCGTAGCGCAACCTGAGAAAAAACGCATGAAGTAAAAATCATATATCACTACAAATGCATTTCCTTTTTAGCGAGTTTTTCACCTGTATCAGTATTTTATCATAATATTAGTGAGTTAAAATAACGTTTTTGAAGTCAGTTCTAGTCATTTATTTAAAAAGTGAATCAAAATATATTTCCATTGCGTACTTTCTTTTCCATTGCGCCAGTCCCGCGCAATGGAAATTTACTTGGAAATTAAACATCTGCACTGAAATGTGTATAGTTTCAAAATTATGCATCAAATAACTATCCATTGAAATCAAAAAACAGATTTGTTTTCAGAGAAAGATACGATTTGGGTACAGCATATCCCCTAAGTTTGAATTTGGTAAACTTTCCATTGCGTATCCTGAGAAAAAACACATAAAGGTAAAATCAAATATCGCTTTAAATGCATTTCTATTTTAGCGAGGTTTTCACCTGTGGCTGTACTTTAATATACATTAATGAGTACAAATAACGTATTTGAAATCAATTCTGGTTTCTTCATTTGATAAATGAAGCAAAATATATTTCCATTGCCTAATTTCTTTTCCATTGCGCCAGTCCCGCGCAATGGAAATTTACATCTGCACTGGTTTGAGTATAGTTTCAAAATTTATGCATCAAATAACTATCCAATGAACCCAAAGATATTTCTTTTTTCAGTGTAAGATTCGTTTTGGGTACAGTACATGTATATTCTCTAAGGTTGAATTTCATAAACTTTCCATTGCGCATCCTGAGAAAAAACTCATGAAAGTAAAATCATATATTACTACAAATGCATTTCTTTTTAGCGAGTTGTTCACATCTGTACTTTATTATACGTTAGTGATTACAGGTAACGTGTTTCAAGTCAATTCTAATAACTTTATTAAATAAGTGGGGAATAATATATTTCCATTGCGTACTTTCCTTTTTTTTTTTTCATTGCGCCAGTCCCGCGCAATGGAAATTTTGTTGGAAGTTTAAACATCTGCACTGGTATGAGTATGGTTTCAACATTTATGCATCAAATAACTATCCATTTAACTCAAAAGACAGATAACTTTCAGTGACAGATACGTTTTGGGTACAGTTTATTCTCTAAGTTTGAATTTGGTAAATTTTCCATTCCGCAAACTGATCTCAAGAATACTCACAGATATTTATAAAGGTAAAATCAAATATCAGTACAAAGACATTTTTTATCGATACAATGATTTTATCTGTTTTTCACCTGTATCTGAACTTAAGATTTCATCAATGAGTGTTTGAAATCATTTCTACTCACTTCTTTAATAAGTGAAGCACAATGTATTTCCATTGCGTACTTTCTTTTCCATTGCGCCCATTGCTCCATAATATTTCCATTGCGTACTTTAGGCCTACCGACCGCGAGAGTTCATCACTTCCGGGGTCTACCGTTAATTCACAGGAATCGGACGTTTAGTTGGTGAAAATAGCTAAATGTCAGCCGAAGTGGTCACTCTCTAATATAAAATATACAAGGTGTGCAACGGATTTCCCAAAAAAAATCGACACGACTGTCACCCAAAATCATCGCTGAAAATGGGGTCAAATCAATATTAGCCGACATAAACACACATCTACCGTGCTCTTAAATATCTAATCTGTCGATTTATTATGTCCCTACCTGCCGTGAATCACTCTTTCCGCGTCATTCATCCGATTTTCCTAGGGCGATATTTATCGCCTTTTCATCACAGTATGTGGAGAGATACACGAAGCAATTACGAATGATGAAGTAACATTTAAAAAGTCCGAGCGATTTGAAAATTTCAGTAATCGATGAGAGAACGATATGTGACTATGAATACTCCACAGTAAAGAACAGATCGTGTTCAGCGCAGGTAAACAGGTTGATGGTTTAACCTACTTTCGGTTTCGTATTCAAAAGAATCATGCTTTTTTGACGGAGTTAAATCAAACTAGATGAATCACGTTTCTTTCACAAAACTACAGCTATGTGAAGGCATAAAATGAAAGCAAAAGTACGAAGCAAGACGTTTTAAAACATATATTTATAGATCTAGTTGTAATCCTCAATTTGCCGAGGGCGATCACACAGATCAACGTTGAGCCGCTGTTAATTTCAGCCTTAGGTAATATTAAAGTATTTTTACGACAGCCACTCCAGTATTATGTTTTCAAATATCAAACATAAGAGAGTTCAGATTCAAGATCAGACTGCATGTTCATTGCAGTCTGAATTCGATCGACACTTTGCTGAAAAGTGTGTAGTTATCTTCTTAGCACAAGACAGAATCTTTGATTGGTCCAAATTGAAAGGATTTGCAGATGACAATTAATGCCGTATAGAATAAAGTACTCAAATGATGGAAATTTATTTGAGTGGGTATAGAAACTATTATTGGAAAAGGAGAAAATGCTGGTTACCAGCATTTAATCCTTTTCCTACAATGTTATGTTTTCATAAGGCTTCCTCCGAGTCTTTAACAATCAGGATTGTGTCGTAAAGGATTGTGCTTCACAGGCCAAGGGTTATTTAAGAAGAATGCACTATGCTTGTTCCACTATGCACACTGAATATTAGTGTTGTGCATAGTACTTTGGAAAGATACCTATGACCAATTGCACGAACTGGATATGAATGAAATGTTTAACCCTTTACCTGTAATAGTCCGGTCTGTTAACTCGATTTTTTAGCAAAATGTTTACACTCCGGACGAAAGCAACAAATTTTGCATACAGTTAATAGACATCATTCCGAACCATTTGCGCCTGGTGTGCCCGATTTTAGTGGCCTAGTTCATTAATTACTGCCTATTATATATTCGGATAGATGTAGTGTCCGAATACTCTTCCTTTGTATTTTATCAGATCGCATATATACTTGTATATCACAATGATTTGATCACTGATGGTCGATCAAAACGCTTTCAAATTTAAGAGAACTTCATTTATTATCGAAAATTTGTTTTTTACTTACTATGTAGGTGGATTTTAGTTTATTTTCAGTAATATAGATATGAATAAATCCGAAATGATACCCAGAATGGGCATTTTTTAGTACTTTTTTTTTTTCACTTTTACATTAAGTTCCGAAAATTTTGAAAGGTCCAAAAACCTAAAACGGCTAGGCCGGTAGTTTTATTAATCACCTTTTTCGAAGATACACACAAAAAAAGAAATGACGTTTTATCAATCTTTCGGTAGACTTCAGAGAGTAAAGCAGTACCATAAGCGCTGTCTCCTATCGGGCGTGTTGATAGAACTTTTTGTATGCAGACTGCATTAACCCTTAGGCTGCCAAGCGCGACTCAATGATCTTTGCAGACAATATAGACTAAGATCAGAGTACGAAGAACGTGCAGTCTGATCCTAGATCATCTACACTGTCCGAGATATTTTTCCTCGAGAAATTCCTCTGAAATAACATTTGCGATTTCACGATCGGCTTTAAAGTGTCATTTAATTAGTAGGATAAGGTTTAATAATTTGAAAAACAAATTCCCCTAGCCTATTCCGAAAGAAATAAGTGCAAATATACAGTTAAACTGGGACCGGTTAAATCAGGTTACATATAATAATGCACTTGAAAACAAAAACAAAAATGTTCGGGCAGAAAAATGCATCTGTTAGGGCCAGTAATTAGAACAGACTTATCTTCCGTAACAGATTTTAACCATTCCAAACCTTTACAGTTGATATCAATGTAAGGCTGAACGGGATAAACACTTAATTATGACACTTGTGTGTTAGTCGGTGCTCGAACTTCTTTTTTTTCTAGAAGGAATTTAATGGTAGGTTTGAGATTTGAATTGAATTTTGTTATTACGACAGTTAATTTATAAGGAAGTTCAAACAGGAACATGACAAAAATGCGGCTATAGAGAGTCTAAATATTATTTTAAAGTCAGGATTTTCGCTGTAAATTGAAAATGTATAATATCCCAGTTTTTGGTAAATAAACTGTCTCTGTCTATTTGCAGATACTGGAACGATTTTTTTAAAACAAAAATTATTACTTCAATAGTTTAAATAAATCAAACCACCGATTCCTGGATTTCGAGCCAGTACGTTAAAAAAACTAGCCACGGAATTCGGCAAACATTAGTTGATCAATCAGACATAAAAACAGGAAAGGTCTATTGCAGTTTTATTAATGTTATTTTCTCCCTTTTCCCCAATTTCTTGCAATACTGAATCTTCATTAACTCTTTACCAAACGAAAATTTGAGACAACAATTTGAATCTGATTTGAAAAAATGAAATTGTTTGTAAGAAGGATAGCAAATGGAAAGGGAGAAAAAAGTGGTTACCAGAACTTTATCACTTTTCTACAACATTTTTAAAAACTATATTTCTCAAGGTCGCGAAAAGCTTGTATTATGCGGGAGAGGGTTTTAAATAGTAACGGTGAATGTTTTCATCCGACGACGTCCTTATACTTAGCATATGGGGGACGGACAAAAGTCCACTAGACAAAAGCCCACTGGGCAAAAGCTCACTGCTTATTTTGACAGGGAGGACAAATGGTCAATGCTTATAAAAAGTGTATAAAAAATGATTGTTCAATCATTTTTGTAGAAATTTTATGATCAGAATGATCAAATTGCTTTTCTTTCTTCTCAATATATAATTCTCTGCATTATTTCCCATTCTTATAACAACCATGTGAAAGAAGAAGAAAATGCTGCTTATCGGCATTGTCTGCTTTTCACATAATGTTTTCTACTTTTTGTAGAGACAAGTCACATAATATATACGAAACTTATTAATTCCATACATGATTAGAACTAAAAGTTCTATTGGGCTATTGTCCCAGTGGGCTTTTATCCTAGTGGGCTTTTGTCATAGTGGGCTTTTGTCCAGTGGGCTTTTGTCCCATTGGGTTTTTGTCCTACACCCAGCATATGGAGACTCTAGAATAAATGTGGTTCAAATGGTTGTAATTATCCTTGAAAAAATAAAACATATTGTTGAAGCTGGAGAAAGATTTCTTTTTTTCCCCCAATATTTTCTCTCACAGTTTGAAAATTCATTTTTCACAGATGTTTTTGAACTATATATTGATTACTTTTTTTGCGGGGGCGGTGTTGAGGTTGAGGATGTGAGACAAAACAGAAAGTGGAACAAATCACCACGTCTGCCCCTTTTTTCCGGGTCGCCAAACACGAAATACTTTGGGTAAAAGGTAAAATAGCGGTCCAGTGTCTTCAGAGAGACAGGGACAGTCCATCTACTGATATTACAGCACTATTATCAAACCGTCTTTGTTGCGTTTTCAGGCATGTTCCTATTGACGAATAACTTCATGCTTTAGATCATGAGCAAAAGAAACGTGGCTTCAGATCAAATTTTAAACCTTCCATACCGTTTTCACAAAATATTTATTCAAACTTCATTTTGAGCATTTAAAGATGTGAAAAATGGGTAAAGGGTTAACTCGGTGTTCCTTTGATCTCGGTATGGCACTGCAGGGTGGGTAACCTTTAGAAGAGTTGTAATGTACTGTCTTCTTACAGATTTCCAAACATGTGTCACATTAAACTGACTCTTTGTATCTTTTGTTTCATATTAATCTACCCGTGTGGTGATCATTAATGGACGGAATTTTGAATTATACACAGGTTACAGAGGGTTCATTCTTAGTCTCTATATGCTCTTTATTTCAATACGGTCTCATAAAGTGCATATTTTGTCTGTTCATGATTACTTTTTTCAAAAGCAATATCACGAAATATTACTAAATTGTGTTAGAATTGATTTCTTCTAGATTTTTTTGCTATGCCATTTTCTGCTCAGTTGTGAATTTGTCCAAATATAAAGGGTTTGAGAACGGGACATACAGCATTTGTCCTTGAAAAAATGCTTTGGATAAAAAGAAAATATCCGTTATATCAAATATAATCGGCAAATCGTCTATTGCATTGTATACGGAAATCTGAAGGCAATTTGATTTGTCTTGCCGACCAAATTCAGAGGAATCCTCTACGCGAAATTCAAAGTCAGTTCTTTTTAAGTGTGTAAAGTGCAAGCAAATGACAGGCAATTGGACGGATAGATAAACACACAGATACGAAAGACATATAGAATATTCATAAAATCAATCCTTAAATCCAGCTGTGCCTTTAAGATGGCAAAATACATCTGAAACACCATTTTTGTCGATCATACATTGTGACTAATTGGGAAAACCAAATTACTCTTCTACAAAGGAAGAGTATTCGGACAGTACAATTATCCGAATTTCAAATCGCAATAAAAATTGATCTAGGGCCTTAAAATCGGGCACACCCCTTTTTTTCGTCTTAGAAAAGTATTGTTTACATCATATAAAATTTTCACACTTTCGTCCGGCTGGTAAACATTTTTGAGCTAACAGACCGGACTATAAAGAAGACAATTTATGAAAACATTATGGAAATAGGAGAAAATACTGGTAACCAGCATGTCTTCCTTATCTCAGGGTATTTTCAACCCATCCAAAAATGAATTTCAATTTTTTAGCCACTCTTACTTTTGTGTCTACTAGTGCTTTCAACTTGTACAAGTCATTTACCCTAGTGCTTTCAAGGAAGAAGCCTTTTGATAACATTGTGGGTAAAGGAGAAAATGCTGGTAACCAGCATTTTCTACCTTTTCCACAATGTTTTCTACTCATTCAAAGACAAATTCCATCCTTCCAAGTTCTAGCCACATTTAAATTGTTGTTTCCAAATGTTTTCAATTGGACAAGTCTAGGATCTGTCCTGTGATAAAGAATTAAGCATTTTTGCTCTGGTTAGCTAAAAACTTCTATTCAGAAGTACTATACATGTATTTACAAACATCTCTTACTAATATACTTTCAGAGCTTTCTACTGGTAGAAGAATGACACTAAAAAGGAACCATGACTGCAAGACAACTGCACATTACAGGGACCACATGTTATGCAATGGTGTTCTCATATATGTATAATTGGACATGCAGTCATTTAAACATTTAATTAAAGAAAAATAGTAGATCTACTATAGTATTAATGTTCTTTGTTTACCATCTTTGTACCACAAAGAAGTTCATGCTAATATTTACCGGTACTGTTCAATAGTTAAAAGGGTATTTAAATCCTAACGAGAAATGACACTAATTTAAAACAGCATTGCAGCAGACTGCTTTTGAAAATATTGTGACCAAATATGCTATTGCTCACAGTTAGCAATATCTATTTGCGATAATGTTTTCATCTCAATCTTTCAATTATTTTTCTCCATTTGCCTCAGATTTTATCTAGTGTTAAAAGTAAAGTTAGGTTTCAAGACTTTGTTAAATAAAGAAAAAGTAATATTCTTGTTCATATTTAGAACAAAAATCCCTAATGCTCCTTGAAGAGTGAAAGCAATATACATGTAGTAAAATTCACTCAATGACATTGTGCAGAAAAAGAAATTTTGTTACATAGAAGTCTTATTAGCTGCACAAAATTAATAGTCCTTTGAAAACATTGTGAGAAATGGCAAATTAATAAACAATTTCGCATTTTTTAACAATATTTTTTTTCTGAAGCAGAAATTTGCTCCATCAAGGGACCCAAATAACATGAGAATAATGCAGAAGTGTTTTGTTACTACAAATGTAATAAAGATAAATATCTTCAAAACTATAAAGACTTCTCATGTTTATTTTGTTTAATCTTTACCAACTGATAAAACTCTGCACTTCTTCAAATTCAAAGCATTTGCAGACAATTGATTGAGTTTGACTCATATTTTACAATTTACCTATTAAAAGGTAGAAAACATTGTGTTGAAAGTAAAAACTATTAGTTGTCTTTTCACACAATGTTACCTAAAGTATTTTTCTGCAGGGTTGTTAAAACTCAGGATTTTTTGGTAAAGACTTACAAGTCATCAAAAATAATAAAATTGCTTCTGAAACATATTTGCAGCACAAAACTTCAGAAGCATCCTTGTGAATGTGAAAAAAATTAATCAAGGAGTAAGGCTTGAGTATTAGTTAAATCATGTCAAAATTAGACACTACTTATTTTGACCAATTTGTCCTTAGGTCAAAATGTTTTCAAAATTGGTCTGCTGCAAGACACAAAAAGTTATCTACAGGAGACAGACCACTGACCCCTTTATCTGCTGGTATAAAATTACCTGGCTGTCTCTGGTCCAACAACACTTGCAAGGATGAATTAAACAAGGGCTTTATAAGAAGACATGCAACCATTTTAATCTCTTAACATTTAACAAAATTTTCATCATGTCTATTTTGAAAGCAAAGATGGAGGATGAAAAATTGTAGCCTAAATGATTAGGTTTATGACTGAAAGGAAACATTGTGAAAAATGTATAAAAAGCCAGTGACCAGCTTTTTTCTCCTCTTCCTTCAATGTTTTCAAAAGCCCTCTGCTTCAGGGTAATTAGGAACAAAATTGTTTGGTAAAGGGTTAACTCACAGAACAAAATTTCGACTGGTTCAAGCTGAGAGGATTAGCAGGTGATATGCAAGTGAATTGTTGAAATTTGTCTTTGAATGGGTGCAAAACACCAAAGGAAAAATGATTTCCAATATTTTCTCTTTTTCTCACATTTATTGTCCTGGCTTCCCTCCCCCTGGCTGTTTTGACACAAGCTTTTTTGATAAAGAGCTAAAAAGATGCCTATTCTTCTAAGTAGAAGAAAATGCCCTGCAAATCATATCTTGTGTAGTACATCCTGTTGTATCTGCTGTCATTTGGACAGTCATGAATTAATCTTCTGTTTTAGTGGTTTGGCATTTCCAATGAGTCTAAAGTAGGTGATGTTTCATGTGGCACTGTACAGATGTTTTGGACAGTTATTGTGATTGTTAGGATTTCATGGCCTTTCTGCTCTCCTGCAAAAAAAAAACAGGCTAAAGCAATGTATTCAAAAAGACTTTCTGTAGAATATTTCATCATTAGAAACATTACACTTGTAAAGGCTACATCAAAATAGGCAAGCACAAGTACTGATTCTGAGTATTCAAATAGTCTACAATTCTTTGTTATAACCCTCAAACTGCCTTTGACCACTGTAGTTGCTTTTGTGATCAATGTACATCATGACTAGACTGTACAAAGTCTGCAGTCTGATCTCTGATCTACATTGACTGCTTTACTAAGACTGTCCAGACGAGGGCAACTTCAACATTATTCTCACGATCTTATTTATAGAATGAAACGCGTCTATGATTTATTCCGTGCTCTTTAAAGGGTTAAGCTTATATACCTAGTTTTGAACTAGATGAATTTAACTGAAAATAATTCCACAAAAGATGCCAAAATAGGTTTTGAAGCCAATAATTCACGATCAGTTAAGAATGGCTAAGGCAATTCAATGAATAAAATGAGGCCGAATAATTTCAACTGTCATTACCGGCAACATCCAATATGGTGCAAAGGAGACTTTGGTGCGAAACTGCACTGGTGCGAAACATATCAAAACCGCAATGTGTTTCTAAACGCCCCTGAAGACGCGATATGAGTGCATTTCTAGAATGAAATGCTAAAAAACATTATTTTATTACCATAACTAGGTTAGTTTGACCTTCTTAGATCAGAAATCGACCGAGTGCATGTCCATTGCAAGGATGAACGAAAACTGGGTTGCGGATTTTCGCTGATTTCCACGGCCTGTATTTAAATCACAAAATTATTTCTAAACAATATTTTAACCCTTACCAATATCTTTCATCTCCAGTTTTTCCTCTCCAAACCCATTTTTGAGAATTTGAATAATATACACTTTGGTATAGCGTCACGAATGTCGGTACATGCATAAGCAAAATAGTGGAAAATATCTCAATATGGCGACCAGTGATCCCGGAAGTGCATTTCATCTAAACGAGACTTACAAACCCTATTAATTATTTGATGACGTTTTAAGCAATAATTAATTCGAGGTAGAAGATCATTAACTGTATGATTTGCACAAGTAAATTTAAAGGACAGACTCAGGACACGTTCTAGATTTACTCTTTACCACTCAATTCAGAGTTTTAACAACACTGAGAGAGGCAGCTTTTGAAAACATTGTGTGGAAAGTAGAAACATTTTATTGGTTATTTAGATATGGTAGTAACAGATCAAGACTTTATGCTATAATGATCAAGACTATATGCTATAATGATGTATGTTGGTTGTAAGTAGCAGAAATGGAATATCATAGCCAATTAGGTGCCTTAAAGTAACAATAGCGTCCAAATGTAAACAGTGGGAGCCGTTCAAAAGCAGTAAATTCATATTACACCATATAAAAGTATGTAAATTAATATGAGGTTGACACTCTTTAAATGTGCGATTGGTCAAAGTTCCATTCGCTGACAGAAGAATTAAATTTAAATCTAGTACAAGTCCAACCAAGCCGACTAAATTTTTGTTTACATCGATGACCATGACGTAATGATCACGTGACAGCCTGAAACTAAGGTAAACGAAAATACAAAATGGAGGACCGTGAAGGTTCAAATTCGACAGGGGAGCAAGTTTATTAACCGAATTCGCTGAAGTCTTGCAAAGGGCAATACAGCAGAACAAACGGGCGTCTATTTTAGAAATCGCTTTCGACTAAAAACCCCATGCAAATAAAAAGAATGAGCGAAAAGCCGGAAAACAGATGCGGATTTCAGTTCGCACGGAAACCTGTTCACGATCGGTAAGTCACCTCCAAGGCTTCATCTACTATTGTTATAGAACATGAAGAACTTTTCTATCCATGAATATGGGATGGTTTGATAAAAATGATCATTTTTATGCATTATTCAGCACTCGATTGACCCATTTACTGTGCAGGTATTGCAAAGATTAAATGTGCATAATTATGTCTGATCCTCGGATATTCCAGCCTCGTTGACCCAGTTTCGATTGATTCTAATGCATAGATAGTAACGTAATGCTTAAACCTGAGTTCAGAGGGTGCGGTTGTACTCAAAACATGTTTATTGAGGGTTGAACTCTTTACCAGACGACAAAATTTGAGCTCTGTCCAAATTTAAAGCATTTGCAAACAACAATTTCAGTGTGGCTCAATTGATTAGGTAGAAAACATTGTGGGAGAATGAGAAAATGCTGGTTACCAGCATTTTCACTATTTCTGCAATGTTTTTAATAGGCTTCTTTTCCAGGGGCGTCAAAAGTAGTGATTGAGTGGTAATGGGTTAATTATAGATCTAAATCTAGTCTAATGCCTAGTTCTAATGCCACTGAGAAATGGCTTTGGAAAATTTTGAGCAGGATTATATTCTTATGTACATTGCATACATTACTTCTTGCAAGCTATGAGATACATACCAATGCAAATTTTATAGATGAAAATTGAGGGAAAAGATTGATTGATTGTATGCTATTTAACACTTTTTCCAACATTATTTCAGTTATATTGTGACAGCCAGTGCACTTGTCCATGCTTTCCAGGAGTCTCTTTTACAAGTTGTCTGCACAATTTTCTTTCCAGGCCACTGGCTGTTATCCCATATAGCCATTGTCAAGACTATGGTCAGAGGTGGGAGAAGAATGAATCCTGTCACAAGGGACTATCATCAATCCACCGAAAGAAATTTTCTGAGCTTGGGATTGAACCCACGACCCGCTCTTTCTCAAGTGCTGCATGCTACTGACTAAGCTACTGTGGGTCGGTTTGATGGAACAGAAACACTTCCAAGCTTTTAGCACTGTATATTACTAAGTCACTAGGCATACCCATGATAATGACAAGGGGAAAGACTAGAATCTGGTTGCTGGTTTGTCCATAATTACTCTCAGATTTGTTAAGGGCTCTTCTTGGACAATTTTCAACTATTGTCCTTGCAGAAATAATGTATGTATGTAATTTTCATAACGATTTGTACACATAACGTTAGGTGGGACTACTGAAGGACTCCTTAATACATGTGGTACATGTAGTATGGCCCTTATGATTTTATTTTTCATCTGAACCAGAGATACAGCCACTGTTTGATTGTGTTGGAGGTTGTAGACCTACATGTATCTAATTTTAATGAAATGTAAAGTCTATACTTCCTCTAATGTTGGTTGGTTGTATTGGAGTTTAACACCACTTTAACAGCTAAGGTCATATCATGGCGGTCGGTGATGCACATGTGTTTCCTGGCTTTCTCATACCACTACTAACACTACTTTCTTTCCAAAGCCACCGACTACTTTTCTCACATGCTTCAGCAGAGGTGAGAGGCGAAAGTACGCCAGAAAGAAAGTTTGCCTCAACCGGGTATTGAACTCACAACCACCAGGTCACACCACCGATCCACCCGGGCGGGACTCTTCTAATGTGGAAGAACTCTTAAGAAACACCTCTAAAAACTGATGTGTAGGTCACTTTCATTTCCCCAGTCATTTTCATGTAACCAAAGAGTTTAACCTTCATAAAATGTTTAACCCTTTTCCATACAAACCCTACTTTTAACGACCCTGAGAAAGAGAAATTTTGAAAACATTGCTGGAAAAGGAGAAAATGCTGGTAACCAGCATTTTCTCCTTTTCCTGCAATGTTTTCTAACCTGATGGAAGCAAATTTCAATTCTTGAGAAGCGTTTACTTTGTCGTCTGCAAGTGCTTTCAGTTTGAACCAGTCTAAAATTTTTGTCGTTTGGTAAAGGGTTAAACAATATTTGGAGCTCTCACTTGTTTTGTAATTGATATTTCAGAGTACAGAGGGAACTATTTTGCAATTCTCTGGCCAATGCGAATGGATCCTCCGACAGAGTGATACACAAACAGAATCATACTATGAAGATGCAGATTAGCCTTGGTTTCTGACTCTTTCATCATTCCATTCCAGTAGACAACAGAATTTGGCCATCTGCTTTCAGGTAACTTAATTAGGTAAAACATAATGAATGAATGAATGAATGAATGTTGTTTTATGGCGCATCGACAGCTTTGATTAGGTAAAACAGATTTTATTTCAAAAGCCATATTTTTATTTACGTGACTGGTTAGTGAAAATTGAATGTATGTATTACCGTTTCAGTGGTTCACCTCTACCCAAACTCACAAGCCATCTACCCAGAGAACCATTGTAGATACAAGATTACTGGTATACTGTAAAAAGATTTTGCTGTCTCATCTTGATCTTGAATGAACCCATCATTATAGACTGGGTTAAAAATGGAGTGGAATTCTTAAAAATGTTCTGTAGGACAAAGTAGACAATTGAGATAAGTACTGCTGTTCTTGTGTGACTGAATTTGGTATTGTCACCTAGGGCTATACAGTCCTTCTATACCATGTGACATTAGTAATGTCCTGATTTTTATTCAGCTGAACAGCTATAAAGGGCTTCAGGATTACTTCATGACTCAGTGGTTAATTTAATGCATAATACAAGTAATCCATGACTACAAATCAGTTCTCTCTGGGTTTTGTTGGGATGTCCATGTGCATGTTACTTCAGATATTGGTAAAAGTAAAAACTCCAGAAATTAAGAATATTATAGTTTATCAAATTGGTATGACTGATATCATGTTGAAAGTTACACAAATGCATCACTCATTCAGTCAAGCCTGGCTTCATTTACAAAAGTGTCGTCGATTTTAGTGAAAGATGATGCATTACATTGTTAATTAAAGGTAGCTCAGACTATGAAAATTGTCCTTTATAGGGTAGAAAACATGGTGGGAAAAGGAGAAAATGCTGGTTACCAGCATTTTCTCCTTTTCCCACAATGTTTTCAAAAGGCATCTGTCTCAGGGTTGTCAAAAGTAGGGAGTGTGTGGTAATGGGTTGAACAAAGCCAGTTTTGACTTTAACCCTGTTCCAAACGACAAATTTTGGACTCTTCCAAACTGAAAGAGTTTGCAGACGACAATTTTAGATTTTGAGAAAATGGCAGAAAGTTCTCAAAAAGGGTAGAAAACACTGTGGAAAAAGATAAATTGCTCGTTACGAGCAATTTCTCCTTTTCCCACAGTTTTTTAAAGACTTTTACTGCAGACATGTAAAAACCAGGGCTTGTTTGGGAAAGGGTTAAATAATGTATGGAAAGTATTGTGAAGATGACAATATGTTGGTTTTATGATCAATGCAAGTGCAATTTGATGGCAAAAAACCCCCGTTTTTTGAAATCAGGTAAAAGAAACCAAAGGACTGAGGGACATGGCAACTTTTGACCTACTTTTAAACTCCATTTTCTGCCATTAACTAACACTTACACAGGCTGCAAAATAACAGATTGTCACCTTCCATAATTTCCATACTTCTGTTATTATTCAAATTTAGATGCATTTTAAGACCTACTTCGTGTACTTTTGCTGCCATTGGGGCACTATGACATACCCCAACTCCTTGCTAGTACAAACAACATGTGAAGTAAATTAGTAAAGGGTTGGAGATGCACCAACAATCCAACAGTCCAATTATAATTATGCTGGATATTATGCTGGAGGTTATTCTGTCGTCAAATGGAATGAAGTGGAGTATAAAAACACCCATTTCAATAATTCCATTTTTTTTCTTCCCCAGATTTTCAGATTGAGATGAATTGAAAAAGAGATTATGATTTTTTTTTTTATTTTTAGGGTATACAGCAGAACAATCAAATTTCTAAAGACATTCTGTGGTGTTGCTGAAGAATATGTAGCATAGGAATATTTGGCCTTCCGTATGCTTGTTACAATATATAACTGGCCACTTTAGATGACAGTTCATACAAGGACAGATATGTTTCATGCAATAAGCAAGGCAATAAGGTGTAAATATTAGTTTATAATTTTAAATACATTATCACAATAAGAATTTGTAGACAAAAAATAAAATACATTCATACATACAGCGATGTTAAAGGGTGTTGCCTGTTGTCAGCTCTTAACCCAAACATCAAAGTTTTCCATGTTAAGAATTATTTAGTAATTCTAATATTGAAAATGATTTCAAGGCATTTTTGCAAATGGAAGAATTGCTGGTAACCAATATTTCTTTTCCCTTTTTCAAAACATTAACATCTCTTTCAGAAAAAAAATCATATCATTTCAGCTATGTCTAATTTTTCATCTGCAAATGTTATCAAATCCGAACTTTTACAGCTTTTTGATAACATTGTGGAAAAAGGAGAAAATGCTGGTAACCAGCATTTTTACCTTTTCCCACATTTTCTACTCTATTAATGACAAATTTCATCATTTGAACCATTTTTCAATTGTCGTCTGCAAATGCTTTCAATTTGGACAAGTCTATTATTTTGCTTATGTGGTAAAGAGTTAAGAAACGTCAGAATGATAAAACTTTGCAGTCTAATAAATTTGTTTTGCGGTCAGGTGGTAGGGAACTTGGAAACATGCTCTGACCGTAGAACTAATAATGTTTCAAGTGGTACAAAATGCTCCGACAAACAAAAATCAAATATTTACTGGAGAACAACAATTAACTCTTTCCCAAATGACAGAGTCTGGACTCTTCCAAACCAAAAGAGTTTGCAGACAACAATTTTAGACTTGGAGAAAATGGCAAAAAATTCTCAAAAAGGGTAGAAAACTCTGGGAAAAGGAGAAATTGCTTGTTACGGGCAATTTCTCCTTTCCGGAATTCCCAGTGTTTTCATAAGACTTTTAATGCAGACATGTAGAAATAAGGGCTTGTTTGGGAAAGGGTCAAGTCTTTTCTAAATCGAAATTTTTTGCTGATGAAAAAGTAACTGAGATAATAAAAGTCTCTTTAAAAGGGTAGAAAGGAATAAGACGAAAATGCTGGCTACCAACATTTTCTCCTTTTCCCACAGGCTGCATTTGACCAACATTTTGTCAATGTTTGCATAGAGGGTCTTTCTCCAGGTTGTTAAAACTTATATTGTTTTCAAAAGGGTTAAAATGATGTTTCTTTTACATCTGTTTCGTTTACTAGTATCCTTTGCAAAGTCTTTAAAATTTTCAGGTTTTTCCACCCTGCCCCATGAACAAAATCCAAATTGTGTTCAAGAGTTACAGAGGGTCGATTCCTTTTCCAATGACACTTAATATACATTGGCAGTAAATTGAAAAAAACCGAGGATGTGACGGTGCATGTACATCCGCCATAGCCTTTTGGTTAATTTGATGTTTTAAATATTGTTTTAAATATAAACTGTAGCTGGAGCTAAAGAGGTACATGTAGTTTCAATGAATATGTAACCTCCTCTAACTCTTTTGCCAAAAATATCTGTAACTGACCAAGTAAACATGAGTAAGTGTTCTGCTCCTCCTATACAGTTGAAATACTGTTGAAAATAGAGTTATTGCATTGCACCACAAATCAATTGAATATATTTACTTGTTTCTCTTTCTCTTTCTACCTTAGGTGCTTAATGATGGAAAGTCCAAAGTCCATAGACAACAAGGCTGAACAATGATATAAGACATGATCATTGTGTTGTATATTTGCATGACTATGTGTGATACAAAAGTGACAATTATTCATGTATATCTAACTCTACACCCAGTTTAAAGTTCTAGAATTTAGCAACAAAAACATATCTTACAAAAAGTTCAAGACCAATAAAAAGCATGTTTGAGCAAACTGCAGTTGTTTTAATAAACATTTTCAAGCTTTTTATAGCCCTGTAGATAACAATCCTGTATTTCAACGACCCTGAAGAAGAAAGCTCTAGAAGCTTTGTGGGAGGAGTAGAAAATGTTGATAACTAGCATTTTTTTCTCTTCCCTGTATGCTTTCTGTCATTTCATACACAAATCCAAAACCTGTCATCTGTTATTCAACCTATTTCTGTATTATGATTTATAAACTCTTTACATACAACAAAATTTTAGACTTGAAAGTATTTACAGATGAAAAATAGTACATGTTTAGTATGGAAATTTGTTTTGGAAAGTTGAAATTTTGTAGCCTGTAAAGAGTTCAATGTTGATATTATGGTACAAGCTACTTAATGATTGGATTGTATGGTATTGTAACACCATTTTTTCAGTTATTTTGTTTTTCGTGAGTGTCATTTGGCACGACACAGTCACACTTCAGAGCCTAGTACTGGTAAAATCCAGAAAGATATGAATATGTGGGCTTTTGCTGTGATATGGCTGTTGAAAATGGTGAAAGCAGCTTAAAACACCAACCATAAAATCAATTAATCATCACTGTGGCCAGTGCACCTATCCATGCTTTCCTGGAGTTCCTTTTACCAGTACTTTTACCAATATTCTTTCCAAGCCACTGGCTGCTCATTGTTGAAAAATTGTCAGCAGTGAGAGAGAAATGAATCCTGTCACAATGACTATCATCAATCCTTGGATAAAAATTAGTCTAGCTTGGGATAAACGAGTGATCTCCTGTATACTTTAGACCTTAATGCTTTTTCAAACTGATTCAAGCTATTGAATACCATAAAGGATGCCAATAAACCATACAAATTCTCTCTGCAGATTGATGATAGCCACTGAAACAAAATTCATTTTTCTCCCTTCCCAAACATGGTCTGAACTTATTTGGCTTAGCAATAATGTGTATGGTGTGTATGGAACACGGATCAAACAAGCTCTGACAGTTGGGATAGTTGCAATGGGCAGTGTGATATACTAGTAACTCAAATAGTATTATTAAACCCCCCCCAAAAAAACTGATAAAGAATACATGTCTTAGAACAGATTAATTTACCTTCAAAAACAAATTTCATCCTTTGATTCTTGTTTAACCCATTACCAAACGACAAAAATTTAGACTTGTCCAAATTGAGAGCATTTGCAGACGACAAAATAAAAGTGACTGAAAATTTGAAATTTGTTTTGTGAAGGGTAGAAAACATTGTGGGAAAAGGAGAAAATGCTGGTTACCAGCATTTTCTCCTTTTCACACAATGTTTTCTAAAGGCTTCTTTCTCAGGGACGTCAAAAGTAGGGATTGTCTGGTAATGGGTTAACTCTTTACCAAACGACTAAATTTTGGACTTGCCCAAATTGAAAGCAGACGACAAAATAAATGTGAATCGAAAATTGTAAATTGATTTGGAAAGGGTAGGAAACATTGTGGGAAAGAAGAAAATGCTGGGTACCAGCATTTTCTCCTATTCCCACAATGTTTTCAAAGGCTGTCTTTCTTAGGGTCGTCAAAAGGAGGGATTATGTGGTAAAATAAATGTGAATCGAAAATTGTTAATTGATTTGGAAAGGGTAGAAAACATTGTGGGAAAAGAAAAAAAATGCTGGGTACCAGCATTTTCTCCTTTTCTCACAATGTTTTCAAAGGCTTTCTTTCTGAGGGTCATCAAAAGTAGGGATTGTATGGTAAGCATTTTCTCCTTTTCCCACAGTGTTTTCAACGGCTTTCTTTCTTAGGGTCGTCAAAAGTAGGGATTGTGTGGTAAAGAATTAACTCTTTACCAAAGGAAAACATTTTAGACTGGACCCAATTAAAAACATTTGAAGATAACAAAATAAAAGTGACTGAAAATTTAAAATTTGTCTTGGGAAGGGTAGAAAACATTGTGGGAAAGGAAAAAATGCTGATTACCAGCATTTTCTCCTTTTCCCACAATATTTTCAAAAGGGTCCTTTCTCGGGGTCATGAATACTCCAGATTGTGTGGTAAAGGGTTAAAAATCAACTGCAAATGCTTTAAATTTTAACAAGTCTGCATTTTTGTCTTATGATAAAGAGTGAATAATAAGATTTTCTTTTCAGTATACTATATTGATACTGTTTGCCTTTAAAATGGTTATCTGACATTTAAAGCTACATGTACCTACATTGTTCACCGTAACTAAATTACAATTCTTTCAAAAAGTCTCTTTTTTTTCATTTTCTCTTTTTAATTCTAATTTTGTTATCACACTACCATTTCCCAACTTTGTGCCAATCACGACCTCCAATGTTGATGGCCCATCAAACGCAGACTCCAGTTCATTCATGTCCTTGTAACCTGGCTTTACTGGGCCGGCTTTGTGCAAAAGGAGACACTGAAATGACAAGATTATAAGTTTCTTGCTAAATACTGTACTGTAATATAGGAGCCATGCTCTGTCAAAAGTGTGTGTAGGCTGACATGGGATGACTCTTTTTGCACTTTACAAATTTTCTGCGTGTCAAAGTACCATTCTACCATCAGTTCAAGTCCACTGTTATACAAATTGGGTTTTATGGATCCATAATGTTACGAGAGACCACACCTTCCTGCATGGCATTCTCCCGATTTAAATACAATACCTGGCTTCTGCGTCAGGGAGATATCTCTTTGGCTCAGTGGTTAAGGTATTGGCCTTGCGTCCGGGAGTTCCGGGGTTCGAATCCCGCTCGGTCCCTTACATCTGCCATGCATTTATTGTTTCTTTGTTCGTAAGATGGGGGCTCGTCCGGGATTGGCCATTAATCCCATTTGTTGTCCAAAATCGGACTTCCTGCCTAATAAGGCTTTGAGTCATAAATAAAGAAAGGAATATTTGCTTGTTACATACAATTGCTTCTTTCCAAAACTTGATTCTTTCCAAAAATTAATTAGTGCACATGCAGTCTATGGTATGGATGTACAAAGCTGAACCTTTGTCTGGTCAAGTATTTAAGCTCCGAATACAAAAGACACAAGTTCTAACATTAATGTATTTTAGATCCAGACATAAATATCATTGAAATACCTGTTGACATGTTGTTGAAATCTGTAAAAAAAGGAATCCTTTCAGATGGGATATAACACCAGACTGGGGTATCTAATCATCAGTTTAAAAACATCTTGGTCTCTCTGCCTACCTAAAAAGATACATTGTTGTTAGATTAGAAAGGAAAGTGATCAGTAAAAAAGACATGAAAAACATGATTCTCAATCACAATGCTTTAGATCTATTTGAGTAAAGTGTACTACTGCTGATGGTCTTCAACTGTCTTGCATCTGTAGGGTTCATCTGTATGCAATGACTTAATTGATGAAATAACACCAATTTTTTCTTAAAAACTGACTGAAAAGATATCTGTAAACTGCAAGTTAACCCATTACCGCACAATCCCTACTTTTGACGCCCCTGAGCAAGAAGCCTTTAGAAAACATTGTGAGAAAAGGAGAAAATGTGGTAACCAGCATTTTCTCAATTTCACACAATGTTTTCTACCCTTCACAAAACAAATTTCAAATTTTCAGTCACTTCGATTTTGTCGTTTGCAAACGCTTTCGATTTGGACTTGTAAGCTTTAAATATTGTCATTTGGTAATGAGTTAAACCAAACTCTTCAAAGTTGAGACTTAAAATATGCTGGTTTGACATTGTAACGTTAGTCAAGACCAGAATATACCTGGTAAGAATTCTGACATTTAATATAAAACGTCTACCACCTGATGTTAAACTCGGATCAAAATTCATCAATTATTTTTTCACAAAACAAACTTCTAAACTCATTCACTACCTACGACCAAGATCCGAACGCACCTAATATAAAGTCCGATCTTCACTACAAAACAACCACAATGTGTTTAACTAGGTTTCCCTGGTCCATATTACAACCCTGTGTA
Source organism: Tridacna crocea (assembly GCA_943736015.1). NCBI lineage: Eukaryota > Metazoa > Mollusca > Bivalvia > Cardiida > Cardiidae > Tridacna > Tridacna crocea. Next base: position 31,328,534 of record OX031070.1, read on the forward strand.
CCCTACACATTCGACTTTGTATGTATAAACGCCGAATGTCTTATTGGACGAAATAGTAATGGACCGAAAGTTTTATGGGCCGAGACGCGAAGTTCCTACCAGTACAGCTCTGACAAGAGAAAAAACGGTGTTTATTCATGTCCTGATCAGAATGATGAAAGCGCAACTCCGATTTACCAATCAACATACAAGGAACGCAGTCCTAATCTCAAGAAAATTAAAATCTTACCGAGGTTTCGCAGTAGGTTTCATGTAGAGGAAGCACATAGCGTCTGTGGATATACGTCATCATTATCAATCACGTGATGCCCAAATATAGGACATCAGAATCATTCCGAATAGATGTAGCAACGTCTTTTTGGAGTTGGGAGAGTTGATAATGAAAAAATGCAAATGGTTCTGTAGCAGGAGCCGATGTTGCAATGAACGCTTCTATCCTCTTGTTGACAAAATTAGAGTATAATTAGCAGATTCGTGTCTTTATTCCGACTATTTTCACGCACAAAAATACCTCTATATGAGCGCTATTGGGGCTTTAATTATTTGTGAACAAAATTATAACCATTCAAGAAACAAGCTTGAACAGAGAAATTTCTCATAAGTCTCTGCGAAGCCTTTACGGATTGTGTGTGTGTGTGTGTGTGTGTACAATTTATGTAGGAAATTAAGTATATTAATGATCCGATGGCACTCAGCATGATTCTAACTTTTAAATTTCAAAAGTAATAGTGCAGACCTCATTCGAGGGTTCCGCCTTTGATGAGACAGCCGATCAGAATCTACGCTATCTATATAGTCTAATATGTTCATTTCACAGGAGACACACCTAGATCGGAATACAATTCGCTGATATGGTTTCCAATCTATAGATCTGTTTTCCCTTGTATTGACATTCTTTTATTTAATCACTTTTCCGCGAAACAGTGTTTTTCCGCCAAATTATCTCATATTAATTAATGTTTTTTGACGTGACGTCATGTCCGTTAATAAATATTATTCCTGAAAAAGGCATTACGCTGAAACGTTGGATAAAATATGAAATGTTGTTAAACGTGTTGTTTTTTGTTTATTTTTTTTTTACGGAGTTAAGCAGACGATAAAAAGAATGATTAGACAAGACTTACCGACAACGGTAGGAGGTTGGAGTTTGATCTTGATTTTATCGTCTGCTAATTCCTGAATGGTTTACACACCCTCCCGTCCAGCCTGTGTGCTGGTATTTCTCTGTTCAAGAAAATTATCGATGTCAAATTTTCATGAAAATCCAAATAAAAATTCAACTTCCCTCTGTTGTCGTTAAGTCTTGTTTAATCACTCTAATAAGCATGCACGAAATTGGTTAAAAAAACACGCACGCATTTATGCCATTGTGAACATTGTGTGTCGCACTGAGCAAACTTCAGTTTTAACTCATAATTTCATCCTTTCATTTTTGGAGAATTTGCTCTATACCATTCCCTGGGCTAGTGCTCCTGTTCCCACAATGTTTGTATAATGCATGAAAACTTTTAGGTCATAGTTTCTTTTGATGAATGGTTACCCCTAAAGCAGACAACAAAATTTTATTTTAATCTCGCATTGTAGGAAACATTGTGATAAAATGAAAATTTGTTTCACATCATTTCCTGGGATACATCTAAAGTAGTTGTCCTTTTCAGACAATATTTACATAAAAACATAAAGAGATTTAAGCCCTGGGTCCGTATTCACCAACCATTCTTTAAATGAACGGTTACTTCCTTACAAAACCACATTATTGTTTTAGTCGCCTGGTTTGCGTAGCAAGCAGGCTCTCATTGTTATCGTACTGATCTATGGGGTGACGTAAGCATACCCGGCCTTGTACTGCTTCCTGTCCCAAGTTCCGGTTTACGAGATAAAACATAGTTTTCTAATTATTCGGTGAACAACCCAGTTTTTTTTCTGTTGTAAATAATTTACTAGTGTGTCTTTGTGATAATGAATTCATATGTCTATAAAGACTGAGCTGTTTAACGGTTCAAACCTTTGAAACAATCATTTCGTCCACAAGGGTACACATTAGCCTGATGTCTGTGTAAGGCATCACCTCTAAAAATAGCGCATTACGTATATATGTAAAAATAGCTGCCGTGAACTAAACAAGTCTGCGGACACGCTGAGAAATCTTCAACTACAAGCACCTTTTCTTTTTCTATTTGTGGACAATTCTCAGTGAAAATTGTTTGATAATTACCTATTAGAAGTACACTCTAACTCTTACAATCCTACAGTCCTAACTGCAATGCTTATTTCAATTCAACGCTCAATCTATGATTGGACAGAGAAAGGCGATGCCGAGTTAACATGGAAGCTTTCAATTGCTATTTTTCTCAACAGTAGACAAATTTTTTTAACAAATTTATAACCACTTGGAATGTTTGCATTGCCTTCTTACACGTTGCTTTTTCCCAGCTTTTTAATCTAGACTTTAAATACTTTGCACACCCATATTCTAGGTGTACCAGAGATCATAGCGTATGCAATGTACACAGTTCTAGGCTGCACCAAGCTATCGCTTTGCATGTGCTTTCTGGAATGTAGCTTTGCGACAAATATAGATCTTGTAATCAGGTGACGTATAAACGTCATTTGCACCACGGAAAGCTTTATATATTTACATATTTATAAATCAGTCGCTGAACCGGCCTTTACTTTCAGCCTGCACCGACCTATGTAGAGAGAGTGCTTTGAAGTTTACTATGTTTAATTGGTTTTCATAAAGACGACCAAATTTTTTAAATTCTGCTGTTTTTTTTTTTTTTTTCATTGAGCGATTAACCTAGATTTAGTATTTATTTAAAAAACAATTTATTAGTGCAGGTGTTAGGACGCAAGGTGTTTTTGTAACTGCCAAAATCTGAATTTACACTACGAAGTTCTAACAACCAGCAATCTGAGAAATTGACTTTTTACTCCGCTATAATTCAAATATAATAGAACAGATCAGTGTTTACTTGCTTGAACAACAAGTTCTTTATTGGAGTGTTTGTAATCTTGTGAAGGGTTTTTGTAACGGTTAATAAAGCGAATCGCAAACATTTAATTTACACCAAGCAATATACATGTAGACAATTTTCGATTGGTGTGGAAGCACTATTAATTCCTGGGACGTTATAAAAGGCAAACAAAGATAAAAGGTGGCCCTTCAATTTTTGGGACGAAAATTTTACAAAAATACAACAGAATCATCCTTATACTCCCAAAGCCTTATAATTTTCATTCATTTAAACCCAGTAGTCGAAAACCATCCAACGACTAGATAAATTAGAGATTTACTTCAGACCAGGTCATCACTGAAAGGAAATACAGTCTACTTTTTCATGAGCAACTCGCTCATTTACATACCGGTAATATACAGACGAAGCTTCAAACATAGCATCCGAAGTTCTAGATTATGGAAAATAATTACATATTTGTTATGTTATGGAATTTAATTGTCATTAATCACGTGCAAGTCACTTAACATTCCCACGATTATTTTTTTATTTTGGCGGGAAATCTAAAAATAGCTTAAGAGGCTACGTAGCCTTTTAGGGGAATACCACCATTTTTTTGTGTGTAATTTTATGACTCTTGATTACTGATTATTTGTATTGTTTTTTCATATAAATTTCAGTGATATATATATTTTTTAAGTTGGTGTGATGTGAAAATTCTGAATACCCAGCCTGATGATCATGTTGTTGGGTTATAGATTTTTTTTAGTTGTAGCAGCCGCGTTCATAGAGTCAAAACCTCAACCAGGACAACAACAAAAACAAATTATTTCCAAAGGACAGGTAGATTACTGAGTCAAATATTTGTTTGTGCTCCAAAGTCTACAGTTCAGTCCAATGATCATGAAATTGCCCAGCTGTTTGTCTCGATAATATTTTTGACAAAACTGAATATAGGTCACCTGGGGTTAAAAGAAAAAGTCTAAAGGTTGTCATTAAGTCAAATCAGACGAAACCGTAATAGAGCTATAGAATCCATTTATGTTCAGTCTAATACTTATGAAACTTTGTCAGACTGCTAAGATTAGATATGAGCGAGTTGCAAAAGGGCATTTTTGGTCCAAAAGTATGTCACTAGATCCTATACCAGAAGATAATCTGGGCCCGTATTCACCAACCATTCTTGAGAATATTCTTAGTCTTATTCTCCAAGATTTTCTACATCTGTAAGTAACACAACTTCTGATTGGCTAAACCGAATGGTTGTGTGGGCCCAGGTCTATATTTGTAAAGGGTTGTTGTCTGTGAGTAAAAAACTTAGAACTTATTAAAGCTGGTCCTGGTGCCTAAAATTTAATTTCCACCACATTTGTTCAAATGTAAATTTTAATATCCATTTTAATGGGTGACATTTAGAATTTTTGTTGTTGATTTGTAGGTTTATAAGGTCCCTCCGTGCTCTAGGCATATTTGGTATGGACCCCAGGATGCAACCCATCATCCCGTGAAAATGTGATTTAGATATCGAAATGGGCTGATTTCTTTTTTGGGAGTTACAGGTGTTTTCCCAAAGTCAAGCTTTAAACTCTAAATTTTGGATCCAAAGATTATGTGCGCTAATGGTAATTTCTCAAAAAAGAGTGGCGCACATAAGAAATATTGATTAGTATGTTTTGATAATTGAAGTCGAATCCAACTATCAATTGACGGCTGACTGAATTGTCTATATATGAAGGTATCACAATGATCCGCATTTACTTTTATCCCTTTGAAATACCATGTGTATCTGTTTTGATCCAACATTCGAACCCTTCTAGGCAATGCTATTAGGGATAAGCGAACTAACACGATGACGGTGACGAGGACGATGACGAGGTAAAACAAGGGGGTTATCTCAAATGAAACAGACGATACGAGATGTTTTCAGGCCATTTTTTTAAATTTGTTCCTTTCTCAAAGAATTTTGTCATCTTTTTATATCAGTCAATATCTTCAGATGAAAAGCTTACACCTAACATGCGCATCAATTTGGGAACTTTCTTTTTTATAAACTTGTTGTACTCCAGCTGGTTTTCTCTGATTATTTCAGCAAGAGGGCATTTCCTCCGGTCGCGAATAGGTACCCGACGTGCAGCCTGTCCTTCATCTGACGATGATGATAAAATACGCCCGGCAATTTCGTCTCGGTCAATTGCCATCTGTGGTGGATTTGCTGGCCCTGGCTCATTATCTGCTTGCGGCTGCTGGTGGTCACCTTCAGGGATGAGTCTTTTTTTATATGCCTGTATTTGTTCTACGGCTGCCCTATGCAATAGAAACAATTTGGTGTAATGTCCAGAGGCGTAGCGAGAATGCAAGGAGCGGGAGGGTTTTTTTCCCTGGTCACCAATGCATCATCAATTTAACACGTATTTGAGCAGTGCTCTGTACATAGCGGAATGCATTTGAGAAAAGTATCAATCCATGTCAGCCCGCGCAGTTCGCCCAGGATGACATTGGCCGAAAGTTTTCGCTATCAAGAAATGTTTGCATGTCCAAGGACCATCCTACCTTATGACTTCGTAAATTGCTTGACAAATTTGATCCTGTAGATCATTAATTAAGTGATATCTTTTTTGGTTTAATGCATCATATACGAAGAAGTGTTAAGCCCATTTTTGCCAGAACACGGCTCATTTACTTTGAAGAGACGCACAGATACAGAAAAAAAATGTCCATACATACGTTGTGATTACGTGATTTGGAAATTTGGCGGTGAAAACTTTTATACGCACGTGGAAGTACGTGTACTTCGTATTTTTTTTTTTAAGTTGTTGAAAACTACACATTTAGTACATTCAAAAGCAATCAAAGTGCTGTAAGCACTGTAATCGGTCGTCACTGAATGTTTATTGGTTGGTTGGATGTATTGGATTTTAAAACTACTTTAACAGCTAAGGTCATATGATGGCGATCGATGACGCACATGTGTTTCCTGACTTTCTCACACCAGTACTAACACAACTTTTCTTTCCAAAGCCACCGACTACTTTTCTCACGTGCTTCTGCAAAGGTGAGAGGCGAAAATACGCCGGAAAGAAAGTTGGTCTCAACAAAGAATAGAACTTACAACCACCGGGTCATGAGTCCGACACGCTCACCACTGAGCCACCCGGGCGGAGCCACTGAATGATTAAGCAATGTGAATATTTTTAAGCTCCCGCTGTCGATCGCCAGTGGCGCCAAATGCGAAAATTCAGAAAAAATGGCACCAAAAATGAAGCACTGGCGAATGTATTGGCGACAAGCAAATGTCTATAAACTATCCTCTGACATACACAGTATGTATCAAGTGTAAAGGAAGCCCGCGTAACTGTTTATCACACCTTATCAGGCTGGCATTCATTAACGGTCATGTCTAAATTACACACCATACAAGTTTGCATACACACCACTGCTAAACAATCAAATATCAATATTTCATCACGCCCCTTTGAGCACCCTGTATCAAACCAATCAGTTATCAGATACAAGATTTAGTTGCCGCCCATAATTTCTAAAGCCACGCCTTCAGTATGCCTTACCTGGTCTACATCCTTTCACTGGCTAGAAATTTGTCGTGTGTATTTATCGATGTTGTTAATGAAAAACATGATAATGGTATAGATCTGCTTATCTAGCGTAAAAATGACAGATTTTGGAGTTAATTGCTACATATACCGAAAATTTTATGTACAATAATGCCGAAAACAATTTCTGAAAATTAACAAATATGAAAAAATGGATCATCGAAAAAGCGTGAAAACCCATGACAAAACAACATGTCAGTTTGACATTGTCCGATCAAAAGCATTTCAGACTCTCTTTAGCTTTGATGATGACTTTAAACAGTAAGTTTACACAAATATATGTATAAAACTCTAAAGTAGGTGCTAAAAAATGTCTTATAATGAGGAAAAACACAGATGATTTTATGATGCGAAAATGCTGAATAAAGGTGGGTGGGCCGGGAATGGGACCCCGGATTACACTTTGTAGGCCACTTTGTCTAGTGATAGTACAGGAACAAGTAACTATATAGGACACTCATACTGAGATAAAGACCAGAATGAAAGGACCTTTTAAAGACTTAAACTTAAGTATTTTTTAGGATAAAAGAAATGATGTTGTAATCCTTCACCACACAATCCCAAATTTCTTACTGAATTTCTTAAAAACTGACGGAATTCTAACAGATTGGCAGTCATAGAATTAAGGAGCTTTATTACTTTTAAAATAGAAATTCCATGTCCGTGCAGCTCAAAACCTTGAAACCATTGGGAAAAAAGAAACATAAGTAAGCTTGTACAGCACTATTGAGCAATGTATTTAGAAGCTTTAGCATTGGCCAATAAACTGAAGTCTCTAAGGCACTATTTGGCTACCTCTGTTGGCTCCTACTGGCCCCAATTTTTATAAAGTGGCGAATTTGATGGCGCAAAAAACTTGCAGGGGAAGCCCAGTAAGGGTATGATTGTTGTCACGACAACCAGAGTCTTTAATGAAAATTACTTAAGTTAGTATAAAATTTGACTCGAGAAAAGCATTTCACCAATTACTAGTGGACATACATGTATATAACACTTGTCGTGACTACTACTTCATGGAGGCGAGTAAGAAGTTGATCAAATTTTTCTAGTCATTTTTGCAAATAGATCTACTGCTGACATAGACAATGCCAATAAATGTCTGAGACGGTCAAATAGTAAGCTTAAAAGGATCATTGAAGCTTTCTGTCCTTATTTTTAACCTTAAATGAGCATCACATTGTATGACTGAAAAAATTCCCAAAACTTTTTACTTCCCTGTACCTCCTCTTAATTTGACCGATGAAAACCGTAAAAAAACATGAAATGCCATTTTGAAAGTTCTAAACCAAAAATGGCTTTCTTGGCAAAATGATCTGTGAAACTGAAAATATTAAACTTCTATTTTTCAGGGTTGTATTTTGTTAAATCTATTGAATGCAAATAAAGGTTTCTTTTATAGATTTTGAATAGCTTAGCATTTGATTCTGAATGGGAAGAACTATTTTTATCCCGTCGAAAATATATAAGAACCCGTGCTAAATCTAAATTATCAAATGACCGGTTACGATTTCTTACTAGTCTAAATCTAACAAAACATTAAGATAGTACAGATAGATATCAAATAGGGTACTCGTATACAAACTTATAAAAAAAAAATCAGCTAAATAAATGGCCTATAAACAAAATGAATACGAAGTTTCATAAAATTTTGTCTAATAGTTAAAGAGATATCAGTCCGTAATGAAAATATACATCAAGCCCCCTTTTCCGATGACACGGCATCAAATGAAAAAAAAATCTTTATCGGTGGACTATCATAAGGTATACATGATTGACGTTTCACCAATTTTCATCAAGGATTTTAAAAGATGTCTGTCTGGACAGAGGTGCGGAGAGACAGTGTGGAACAAGATCAGGCTACACAGTCTGTACAATCTGATCTTGGATCTATACTAACCAATAATGGGATATTTTTTGTTGTTTACAAAAATAATTTTGAAATAACAAAATTCAGGTTTTCACCATCCGCCAGAATGTTTTATTTAACTTTTTTAGCAGGTTGAGGATTAACTTGGATTACACAGTTAATTAACCCTTTACCACACAGCAACATTTTAGACCTATCCAAATTGAAGGCATTTGCAGACTGCAATTTCAAAGTGGCTCAACTGGTGCAATTTTGCTTTGATAGGATGGAAAACGTTGTGGGAAAAGGAGAAACTGCTGGTTACCAACATTTTCTCCTTTTCCCACAATGTTTTCAAAAGGCTTCTTCTTCAGGGGCGTAAAAAGTTGTCATTGTGTGGTAAAGGGTTAACAGCACAAGATGCAGTAGTCAACTATTTAACTCTTTACAAAACGAATCATTTTACGGCCCTCCACATTAAAAGCTGTTCCAGAAAGTTAAATGGGACTAAATTGATGAAATCATATTCTTAAAGGGCTGAAAACAACATGAGAAAAGGGGTAAATGCTTGTAATCAGCATTTTCTTCTTTCTTTTCCTGCATTGCTTTCAAAAGTCTTCTTCCCCATTTAAGTTAAAACTCGGGATTGTGTGGTAAAGGGTTAATACACAAGACGTTAAACAACAGTTTAACATATGAGTTTCGCATTCACAATGATCTAAATAATGAATGACTGGAGGAATGAGAAGGGTTCCCTGGCCAGTGAGGGTTTGTGTAGGTGGAATTTGCTACAGGTCACCTGGGGCTATTATTTTTAGATCCATCCATACATTTGTGTGCTGCGGAGTAGGAATCAGTGATATGAGCCTGATTTGCATATAAGTCACCTAATTTACATATAAGGAAGCATCATGTAGACTACCTTATCAATGACATCTTGTACAGTCTATTGCTTTGAAAGTGGACAAGTTCAAACTGAGATGGTAGAAATTCTGCGCTTTAAGTAAAAGTTGTCATGACTGAATTAAGATTCCTAACAGTAAGGAGTTATTTTTCTGTGAGGCAGTATTTGGCAACTGTGGGTTTTTTAGTTTACGTCGGTAATCAATCACGTGATACACACAGAAGAATTTGATTCGTTCTCCGCTCAGTTCTCACTTGTATCATGTGACCTATTTCGCCAGAAACCTCCACCTACATGTACATGTATCACGTGACTAGTTTTTCCCTTTACATCGGAAATTTTCAATTTGTTGACCAGTATCTAGAATCTATGCAATAACGTGCTGGTATAAGAAGACGAGTGTCATAATTCATTATTGTACACATTGATAATAATATGCCATATTCGCCATTCAAAGAAAAAAAAAGTAAATCTGAAGTTCCTTGAATACTAGCTTATCTCACAGTCTTTATACAAATTATGTATAGTTTGTATGCGTCCATTCCTATAAAGGGCCTTTTCGGGAATTGGGTCAGTTTGGATTGTCGAAAACGCCGTCTCTAATCGGTCTAACGACAGATTAAAAATCAAAGTACTGAAAGTACTAATAGAAGGTAGAAATTTGCTGTTGTAGTCTAAACTGGAATCTAGGCGAGTATGGAATCTGCCTAGACCAAAATGGAATTCTGTCTAGACCAAAATAAGGTTCCAGTTTGGCTTGGCAACTCCACAATCTGCCTGGACCAAACTGGAATATTTTCCTGTTTAATATGGTGCAACTACATATATACCATCTTATTTAACCCTTTCCCAAATAACAAAATGTTAGACTGATCTAAGTAATTGCAGACAACAAGATAACCGTAACTCAATGCTGGTAACAGCATTTTCTCCTTTCCCCACAATGTTTTCAAAAGACTTCTTTTTCAGGATCGTAAAAACCAGGGATTGTCTGGTAAAGGGTTAACTCAAACACCAACATAAAGTTTTAAAAAGAAATTCTGAGTAAGATTAAATATTTTTGAATTTTTTACACTTTAGAAAAGAAAAAGCAATGTGGAAAACAGAGAATCTCAGTTGTAAACACACACGAATTAATACGATAAAAAAAAAAATTGGAAAAAATCTATTTTGGTCTACACAAAATTATAATTCTAATTTGGTCTAGGCATATTCCAGATCTGCCTAGATTCTGATCTGGCCTACGACATATACATGTACATGTGTAACAAAAAAAATGAATTACTGATTATATTTGCAAATTCAAAACACTTATTATTTGTTGGTATATTTCTGGTAAAAGATGCACACAGAAAAGTTTGCAAATTCTTTGAATTTGTAAAACACAGAAATTTCCACATCACAATAAGTTCCACTTATACAGTACCAGTAATGACCCGTACATAGTGAACTTGTCACATATTTTTGTGACTGCTCATTTAATTGTACATATAAGTGCACATGACACATGTCAGTTTCTTTAAAGAGTTTTGTTTCTAATCTAATTTTATGAGCACATCTTCCGGTGTTGGTAATGGATAATCTGCTGTATCAAATACAGGGTTAAATATGACTTTGAAATGTCCTTAAATTCTAACTGTATTGTCAGGTTTGAATACTCCGGCCTCTGCCAACTCTCAGAATTTGAGGTGAAGCTACTTCCCACTCACCTGAAAATTGGAGAAGTTTTTCAAAATGGGGCGAAGTGGTCAGACTTTGACAGACACTAGAAACAGGATATGAGCTGAGTTATACAAGGAAATAATATTTTGACAGTTTAACAGTTTAAATCAACAGAAAACCATGTCAATACATGAAATTATATAATACTTTATATCAGTTCGACCAATATCCTTATTTCTATAAACAACTATTTAAATTTTTACAGCACAGCAAAGTTTTAGACCAGTCTAAATTAAAAGCATCTGCAGATGACAAATAAAATTGGGAACAAATGACAGTATTCGTTGAACCCTTTCCCACAAAAACATTTTAGACCATTCCAAATTGATAGCATCTGCCAGCAACAAACCTGACAGAGATACAGATGAAGTGTAGTTCTATGACAGAGTAGAAAACATGTTAAGAAAATGAGAAAATGCTGGTAACCATCATTTTCTCCTTTTCCAACAATGTATCAAAAGGCCTCTTCTTCAGGGTCATGAAAACAAGGCACTGTTTGGTAAAGGGTAAGCTCTTTCAACTGGTTCAAACTGAAAGCACTTGCAGACCACAATTCCAAACATAACTCAAAAATTGTTATTTGTTTCTAGCAGGGTAGAAAACATTGTGGAAAAAGGAGAAAATCCTGGTTTTCTCTATTCCTGGCATTGTTTTCAAAAGACTTCTATCTCAGTGTCATAAAAACCAGGGATTGTTTGCTGAAAGGTGAAGATTTTGGAAACAATATGGGAAAAGAACAAAATGCTGGTTACCAACATTTTTTTCTTTTCCCACAATGTTTTCAAAAGCCTTTCCCTTCAGGGTCTTCAAACCTATGGACTGTTTGAAAAAGAGTTAAACATGTTTATTATCTATTTTGAAAACAATATGAGAAAAGAACAAAATGCTGGTTACCAACATTTTCATTGTTTTCTTTTCCCCCAGTTTTCAAAAGCCTTTCCCTTCAGGGTCTTCAAACCTATGGACTGTTTGGAAAAGAGTTAACTCTTTACCAAACGACAAAATTTTGGGCTGGTCCAAATTGAACGCATTTGCAGCCGAAATAAATGTGCATGAAAAGTTGAAAGTTGGTTTGGGAAGGGTAGAAAACATTGTAGGAAAAGGAGAAAATGCTGGTTATCAGCATTTTCTCCTTTTCTCACAATGTTTTCAAAGGCTATCTTTTTCAGGGTCGTTAAAAGTCGGGGCTGTGTGGTAAAGAGTTAAACATGTTTATTGTTTATTTTAAAAACAATATCGGAAAAGAACAAAATGCTGGTTACCAACATTTTTTTCTTTTCCTACAATGTTTTCAAAAGCCTTTCTCTTCAGGGTCTTCAAGCCTAAGGACGGACTGTGTGGAAAAGAGTTAAACATGTTTATTGTTTCCCCAGCTCTATTCATTCACCTTTTGGATGAAACATTATGGAAAGAGGTTGAAAAATGGTTTCCCTGGGTACATTTTTGTTATCTTGTTTGTTTAACCCTTCACCATATACAACAAAATTTCAGACCTGTCTGAATTGAAAGCATTTGCAGATGACAGTTTCAGTGTGGCTCATATCAAATGATTTTTCTTTGATAGGGTGGAAAATAATGTGACAAAAGGAGAAAATGCTGATAACCACAACTTCAAAAGCTTTCTCTTTTAGGTCGCTAAAAATCATCATTGTGTGGTAAAGGGCTAATCTTCCAAGCACTATTATTTCCAACATCCTGGCCAGAATTTTTTGGTGAAAATAATTCTGTTTACCAGGTAAGATAATTTTTTACTGTCAAATTGAAAGCATTTGCAGCAGACAAATATAAATAATGCCTTAACCTATTACCACTTAATTCCTACTTCTGACAACTCTGAGAAAAAAAGCCTTCAGAAAATATAGTGGGAAAAGGAGAAAGTGCTGGTAACAGCATTTTCTCCTTTCCCCACAATGTTATCTACCCTTCAAAAAATTTTTTTTAATTTTCAGTCACTTTTATTTTAAAAATCTGAGCTAGAATGCTTTGGATTTGGACAAACCTAAAATTTTGTTGTTTGCTAATGAGTTAACTCATTACCAAACGACAATATTTTAGGCTTATAAATTCAAATTGAAAGCATTTGCAGGCCACAGAGTAAAAGTGACAGAAAATTTTAAATTTGTTTATTCTCCTTTTCTCACAATGTTTTCTAGGGCTTCTTTCCCTGGGTTGTCAAGAGTAGAGATTTGTGATAATGGGTCAAAGGATGTAAATGATGTTAAAAAGTAATGAAAATATTCTGTCTACAGGAGAAAAGCTTACTTCCAGCCTTTTCTCACATTGCCACAATGTTTTCAACTTTCTCAAGGTAAGAGAAACCCAGTTTCAATAAAAATTTCAGGAATAAGATTGTATCTTCAAGTTTGGCTTCACTTGTGGCAAAAATCAACAAAGAGAACATAAGTAGAGACAGGAAAATGCTTGCAAGCCCCATTTTCTCCTTTTGCAACAATGTTTCATCTTTTTCATGGTATTTAAACCTCAGTGTCAGAAATTTAACACTTTACCTCACAATCCTGACTTTTAACGACCCTAACAACAAAAAGCTTTTGAGGCATTATTGGAAAAATGACAAAATGCCGGTTACCAGCATTTTCTCCTTTTCCCACAATGTTTTCTACCCTTCCTTGCACAAATTTTACTTTTTTTAAAAATTTTTATTTTGTCTTCTGCAAATACTGTCAATTTGAAGAAGTCTAAAATTTTGTAGTTTGATAAAGAGGTAAGATTCGTTACATGACACAACTTACAAGAATACTTTTCCTAATTCTTAATATAAATGTACCAGTTAAGCATTCTAGCTCAGATTTTTAGAGAACTTACAGCCTTTCACAGGACCGGTCCATAGAGATATTAACACCTCTATCAATTTTGACCACTTTCAGTTCACTAGTTAGGTATCGCAAGGAGCCCTTCAACCAATTAGCTAGAGACAATGAAGATAAACCTGTACGGGACAATTTTGGAGTTGCCCATTCAAAGTTTGGACCTTTTTCACTATATACTAGTCTCTGTAATTCTGTTTTGATTTTGTTCTCTTAATGCAACCCATACAGGTCTTGGTTTCCAAAATTTTGACTTTGATATGCTTGTGGAAATTGGCCATTCTCCCTCATTTTAATTTTCAGACTCCAATGTTTGATGTTCATTCAGAAGGTGAATTTTGGACATTCTTTCTCTTGTCCTGTTATTCCATTGGCTGTGATTTTCTGTTGGTCTTTTTATGGCCCTTTTGGAGACATCTTGCTTACATGACCTGACCTTTACAGCTATGACACTTAATAGCATTCTTATAAAAACAATTCTGACTGTCTAGCTTTACCATCTCTAAACCACTGTGTGACCATTATATCATGGGCCTTTGTTTTTGATGCTTCAGTCTCTACCAATTCCATATTTACAGCCATATCAACTGCCCTTTTCAAAGTCAATATTCTTCTTCTAACAACAACGTTCTCTGAATAAAGTTCCATGTTCCGTAACACTCTGACAAAAAAAAGCACTCAAGCACATCTAAAATTGTCCCAAACTCACATTGGTTACAGTTTAATTTTCACTTAGCATCTTACAATGAGACTTTAATCATTCTGGAAAGTTTCGGTCAAGATTAGCGTATTGAAGGTATTCGTCATCTTTCACCCAGCAAAGCAACTGTCAATGTACGATCGAAATTGCTGTATTTTACCCTGCGTTTCATATTTCAGGTAATATTTACTGTGTAGGCCTACGGAGGGGATGAAATATCCTTGTCGCCACTGTTTTAGTCCGAACAAAAGCAGTAATCAGCATTTTAACTTCATCGGTCATAATCGTTATCTACTTTCGGTTTCTATCCCAGTCACGTAGGCCAATGTTATCTCCCGCTTGATGGCATTCTCATGCGCAGACAACGCGAGTACGCAACTACAATTAATCAAAGTACAGAGTACTTCGAACTTAAGCGGATCAAAGACCTAAAACAGTAAAATTGATAACAAAAGTTCATGGCTGATTTCCATAAAATAGTGTATCTAAGCGTTTCGCATGTAGTTTTAGATGTTAGAAAAGTTTTTTTTTTTTGAGGTGTAATGGCATAGTTTTGGGTAATTTTTGAGATGCACTAGCCTTGACGATATACCTGAAATGATCTTGTCCTTAAACAAATATTGTTTTTTACGTGGCCTTACGTTGGCGCTAAATTGAGAAAAAACGTGCGAGACTCGGACGTTAATGGTTGGTGAAGAAAAAGGAACATAGTGATTATAAATTGTGAGTAGTGATTGATTTAAATCATTTAAAATGCCCTTACCTTGTCTGAAATTTTCCATAATTATTTCTAGGAACGGTATTCAGCTAATTCTTATCGTCAGTGAAAACTTTTTACCCGGAGTTATGACGTACATGTATAACTATGAAGTTATGAAGTACAGGGTGTCCGGAAAGTAAGGTAACACTTTCGTACATTTATATTTTGGCTTAAAATATAAGATAAAGAGATGAAAAATATATAAACATGTAAATAAAACGTGTAAGTTTTTTTGCGTGATAATTTAATTCAATTTCCATTACATTTTGCGCTTTTATACAGATTTCAATGCAAAAGTCCTTTTTCGGTCATTGGCGTCATTTTACAATTAATGACGTTTTCAGTGAGACGGCAGATTATGTTCTTTCCTTGCCGAACATGCCCGATGAAATTGTCAATCGCTTGGGCGCACATTTACACAGTATATAAACGAACTGTACCCGAACCAGATATTGCGAGTAAATTTCAGCGATTTCCACTTTGCATAAGAGACAGCAGAGATAAAAATTGTTGCGTCTTTCATACTGCTGAATGTAAACTATGTGAATCTTTATGTACAGTTTACGCCAAGTCTTTATTGATAATACATAAACTGCCACATAAAAAATCTTTCTTAGCTTTAAAACATTGAATTTCTCAAACCCACCGGAGGCTATGTACAGCGTCATTTACACTAGACCCGATCTTAAATCAGCTTTTAAGGCTGGCTGAAACACGTTTTCTGAGATTGAACTGGTGCAATTAATTAATTAAAAAAGACATTTGCGGCATTGGGTATTTTAAAGTTCGATTTTGAACATAAAAATAAGAATTAAAGCCTCTTTGTAAAGTAGGTCGACTGTACGTTTCTTGCTGGTGATTCTTACCCTTACTTGCGAGTTACCAAATCTATCTGTTCGATGTCTTGGGAGTTTTTTTTATCCCCCGCCGTAGGCGGAGGGATATAGTTTTAGCGTTGTCCGTCCTTCCGTCCGTCCGTCCGTGTGTCCGTCCCGGCAAATATCTCCAATACCATTGGACGGAATTTCGTGAAACTTTATACACATGTACAATGACCCATTCTCCCGAGACACTTTTTTTGTTTTTTTGATTCGACGCAAAATGGCCGACTGAGAACGATTTTAAGTTTCACTTAAGTAACACTTAAGTACACTTTTGATGTTTGCAGTCTTCTCTTCAAAACTATACAAAGTTTTTACATTGAACTTGTCACATCTGTCAACCTCCATTAGGAAATGCAGGAAAAGAAATTTCACCTACGTTGACCGTGCAATACCACACTTATTTGCCCTTGTTTGTGTAATAAGGTGTCATGGAAAAAGGGGGTTTCATGTTATATTTCATTCAATTTCTTGTGAAGGCAACTCCTTCCACATTTCTTGAAGGAATTGAATGCAATTTTGACAGAATATTTTTTGTCATGTGACCTATTGCATATTGTCAACATTTTGCGATTTGTAGCTGCGTCATGAAAAAAGGGGGCTTCATGTTTTATTTCATTTTATTTCTTGTGAATGCAACTCGTCTTATATTTCTTGACAGAATTGAAATTAATTTTCACAGATTGTTTCTCATCATTTCACCTATCGCATATTCTCAAAGTTTTACTATTTGTAGCTGCGTCATGAAAAAAGGGGGCTTCATGTTTTATATCATTTTATATCTTGTGAATGCAACTCGTCCCATATTTCTGGACAGAAATGAATAGAATTTTCACAGAATGTTTCATATCATCTGACCTATCACATATTCTCAACGTTTTGGAGTTTGTGGCTGCGTCATGAAAAAAGGGGGCTTCATCTTTTATTTCATTCTATTTCTTGTGAAGGCAACTCCTCCGACATTTGGCAGATTTGAATGGAATTTTTACATTATCATGTGACCTAACACAATGCCTCCCACATTTCTTGACAGATTTGGATGATCATGTGACCTACGGCATATTGTCAAGATTTTGGGATTTGTAGCAGCGTCATGGAATAAGGAGGCTTCATGTTATAGTTTAAATTTTCACCTGTATCTCTTTAATTACTTGACATATCTCAACAGATTTGGACGAGATTTTCACAGATCATGCAACCTAGCACATGTTGTCAGGGTTTTGCAATTTATCACTGTATCATGGAAAAAGGGGACTTCATGTCAAATTTAATTTTTTATCAGTGTACCTCCAACTTTTGCACATTATTTTCATAGAACTTCATATTTTTATTGGTTGATCAAAGCCAGTGACCAATGAGTCAATTGTGCATTCGTCTCTCCATGCATCCGTCTGTTCGTAAACCTTTTAGATCACAAGTAATACCATATATCCATTCAGCTACCCAGGCAGGTGCTACAAATTTCAACACTTTAGTCTCTAGCTATCTGCTTGAAATGGCAGTAGTGTGGCGGCTTATATTGTGAGAGGGATATCTTCTAAAGTCCTTGACGAAAATTGATGAAACTTCATGCATGTTTTCTTTTCCATTACATAGTCTGTTCATACATTTTTTTTTCCACCACATATATGAAATCCTGAAATGAAAACAAAAGAAATATACATAAAACCCCCTCTTTCCATGACATATCATTATATATGACATGTCATGGAAAAAGGGTTTTTATGTATATTTCCTTTGTTTGTTTTCATTTTATGAAATGCCAAGTTCTGCAAAAAGGGTACTTAATGTATAATCCTGTAATGGACCTCTTTCATATTTTTTCTATGTAATGAAATCCTGTGCCATGGAACAAGGGAGCTTAATGTATAATTTCATCATGGACCAATAACAAAAAGGCCACATGTACATGCAAAACACAATACCTCTTATCATTTTGTATCAAAAAAGGTCTTTTTCGGCGGGGGATGTCATTTCAACGAAATTGCTTGTCTTTTTTTTTCAAATATTCTGTACGTTTCTTGGGATAACAAATCTGATACCTGATGGTATAACTCTGTACATTTTCAGGTATAAAATGGAGTAATTCAGATGCCATTACAAGCAAACTGTCAACCACAAGCTTTGGTGATATAATAAATCATAATTTGGAAATCCATAAAGGAAAAAGCTCAAGATCAAAATTTCAGAATTTGACTCGTAAAGAAAAGAAATAATTTCGTATAAAAAAAAAGTTCAAAAGTATTCCAAAAGATTTAAAGCTATGGAACAGGCCTCTGAGCTGGCACTACCTAATGATGATACTAAGACAGTGAGTTTCAAGGCTTGTTTATGAGTCATCATTTAAAAAAAGCCCCATAAAGAAAGACACCAGTGAGAGATGTTCATAAGTTCCTTGAAGAATCTGAATGATTTATGCGAAATACTGTTTTATAGTGTTTATTCCTATTCCTCATAGAAACGAGCCATCAGTCAATCACTTAAGAAAATACTGTAAGAACTTGAGAAGAAACTACTCTCAACGAACAATATCTTCCTTTCTCGTAACATTTTCTATTCTGTTTCAAAATCATACTTTTATTAAGGAGATCTGTAAATTTTTACCCTAAATGCTCCCAAAGTGGATGAGTCCAAGATGCCGTATCAGGAGAGGGTAATTCCTCTTTTTATCTATTAGCCCGTGAATTCCTATTTTTATCTATAAGCAGATGAATACGAATTGTGAAATTTTATTGCATGAATTCGTTCTGTTCCTTAAAAGTGGGTATATAGGTTTTTCACATCACACAAAATTAAATAATATATATATATCACTGAAATTTATATGAAAAAACAATAAAAATCATCAATAATTAAGAATCATTATATTACAAAAAAAGTTGGAGTGGTATTCTCTTAAAAGGCTACGTTGCCCACTAGGCTATTTCTAGATTTCGCGCCCAAAAAAGCAATGTGGGAATGTTAAGTGACTGGCACGTGACTAATGACGCTTAAATTCCATAAGATAACAAACATGTATTTATTTTCCATAATGTCTTCTTCGGACGCTATGTTTGAAGCTTTGTTTGTGTATTCCCAGTATGTAAATGAGCAAGTTGTAAAATAGACAGCGTGTCCCGTCGGTATCGACCTGGGCTGTAGTTAATCTATAATTTCTCTTGTTGTCGGATGGTTTTCGACTAGTGTGATTTTATGAATGAAAATTATACGGCTGTGGGAGTATAAAAAGATTTTTTTTGTATTTTTGTCAAATTTTTGTCCCAAAATCTGAAGGGCCACCTGTAACTCATGAAAAGGAAACAGAATAAAACCGAGTCTTTTTATACTATTACGTTTGGCTGCTTTTCTCTCAAAAACCCAATCTTCAGTTACTGTTTACAGCCACAAGAATAGATGTTCAAAGACCTGTCGCAGCTTTTACATATCTCCCTATGTTTCATATTTGATATTGTCTTTTATTCTGGTTCGCCATGATCACCGATTTCAACACTAACTTATGGAAATAAAATACCGCTTCACCCTTATCCTGCTGTAATAAAAGAGCTGTGCAGTGCACTCTGCATGACTAGAACTAAAGACCTAAACAAAATGTGACACATAGTCCTTATGACACGTAATTCTTCAACAAAACGTACAACGAATGGTGCTCAGAAATGGCACTGAGAATGACAAAAGAACAAAATCGTTGTTCCACTTTTATAACATAAAATAGCGTATTTCATATGTGGTGGTACGAGGATAAGGCAGTACACACGGTGGGTAGACGAGGGGTCGAATGGCTAGGTGAGAGATTATTCAGTGTCGACCGATTACAGCGCTTACAGCACTTTGATTACGCTGGAAGGGTCGTATTAGACATTTATGAATGGAGATGGATGTGGAGATGGACAACAGAATACAGGTTTCAATAAGGGGTTTTCTCAAGGCAACTATTCCATTATGTATAATAGGCCAAAGAAAAAGACATCATGGTTTAAGGTCTACAGTCCCCCGACCCACCCATATTTAAAGAAGTTGCCGAGATTGGCTGAATTGCCTTTAGGGATCGTAATCCTTAACTCCACTTTTATTCAGTTCTTCTGATAGATCTCGATGATCAAACCTTAAATAAGCATCAACATTTTCAGAACTGCTTCTTATGCCTAGTTCCCTCATTGTTTTTGGCCTTCTCATTTTCCACACAAAATTGCAACATTGTTGCTCTGTAGAAACATAGTGCTTCTGTTGTTCACGTGGTTGGCATCATTTTCCACTTAGTTTCTTTAACTGTGTTGTTTTATGTCAGTATCTCTACAGAAAGAAATGTGATAAATGCATTGATGTCTGGTCTTGACGACACTTTCCAACGGTATTTAGGTTTGTATGTGATTGCATAATGGTCGACCAGACGGGGAAACTTAAATTAAATTGAGATTGTTATCTGTGCAATGGATAGAACAAGTCAAAAATATGCAGACTTGCTAAAATTCAATCAAAAATAGTCTTATTTTTGTAGTTTTACCTCTGTTCCTGTAGGTCCACTCTACACAACTCGGCCGATTCCCTACCTATATGGAATTTGATGGCTCATATCACCCGAGGTGTGCCGAATGCATGTAGGCCTATAGCCAGGTTGTCATAAACAATACTGAAATGGTTTGGCAGACGGAAACTTGATTAAAGGTCATCAGAATGACACCCAGCAATTCATACTGATGCACAAATTTGACAACAGTTACCATTTCATGTTGGTTGCGTATTGGTCGTGGATAAAATACGATATATCCAAACAGATCTCTAGTCAAAACCTTCTATAATATACATTTGAGTCGGAGAGTGGTAGATAAACATCAACATGCATGTTGATTGAAGCAATATATTTCATGTTATAGGATGAAGGTTGAAGACATAAACGCAGAACTTAAAAGTTATCAATGCATTAGTTAACTTTGGTGGCGTCAGAGACAATTCCTATCGTTAACTTTTCGAATCATTGCAAAAATAGTATATCGTTGTAAATCAGTAGGATCAATTCGATGAAAAGTTATGTTTCTAATAATGATATTAGCTTGATTATCATGTTTTCTTGGCTTGGCTACAGTCGCTTGATTTTTAGTGGAAATACAAAGTCAAGCAAGTGCTATAACTGTTTCAAAAATACTGTCATGGTTATCTGCCCTTGTTGTATCGGTTCCCCATGTGACATTGAACAAGCTGTCCAAGCTTCAGGTGACTATCTTACGTCATGACAAGAGATATTATAAAATGTCATTTATTTTTTATACTGTCAAAGTTTTTACCCAATGAAAACGCAGACGATGGGGCAGACGACACCAGGGCAACTAGAATACCTCGATGTTTTCTTCATAAACAATCGAGCTAAAAAATGATTATTGTAAAAGATTTCAATAAATTTTTAATACGGCCTTAACGATCACTTTGATACATGTGACCCGTCACGCATAATGATTTTGATACATGTGACCCGTCACGCAAAAAGAGTCCATCATTGAATCCGTAAATCAAATAATTGATGAGCAGATTGAAGTCATTTCAGGTTGATCCGGGTAGATATGTTTAAACAACTATTTAGTAAGGTTGAATGGTCTTTTAAGTTTTAACATGTAGAACATCTTGCAAAAGCATTAAGTTTTGACCCTGGCCAGACTGTGCAGTCAGCGTAGTCTGATCAGGGTCGATATCTTTTGCAGTTCTCAGATGGTTGGTTCCTTTATGCGTGACGCGTCACAAACGAATCTGTTGAGACAATCCCCGAGTTTTCTCTGCTTTCTGTTCTCCATCTCCATATCCGTCTCCATTCATAAATGTCTATTAGAGATTTGCGGATAAAGCGGAGACGGGGAACGGACATCGAGGTTCAGGGTAAAACGAGGGGTTGTCTCTAAGGTGTCAAGTATTTCATATGCAAGGCCAAGCAAAATAAATGGTTGGTCATTTGTAATAATTCAAATAACTCATCGATTGAAAATTCATGTTTTATTTCAGTTTTCATCGGAGGAGCTTGAACTTACTCCGAGAATTCTCATCAATTTTGGAATCTTTTTTGTGATGAACTTATTGTACGCTTCCTGATTATTTCTAATTAGCTCAGATAAAGGTCTCTTTCTTTGACGCGCTTTGGTCGGCTGCTGAGGAACATCATCATCGGAAGATACATTAGCCAGTATTTCATCCCTGGTTACAGCGCTCCTTCGTTGTCTTACGGCCGGTTTCGATACAGATGGAGACCTTGCAACTGTATGTGGTCCAAAGGAAAGACCTGATGTCGGCCCCCCTCTAGTGGAAGGTCCTGCTACAGGTTCCTGTCCAGAAGAGGGGCATGTTACAGACACTGATCTAGACGAAGGCACCTCTGATGGTTTCGAACACGAAGTAGGCGTTGATGCTGAATCATGTCTGGACGTTTGTCTAGATACTGATGCGGAAGCTTGATCGGGCACCAAGCGTCTCTCCATCGCTATAATGTCGCGTATTGCCGCCCTACAATGACAAAAATGTTACCGATTACCCGACCAAACATTAAAGATTTACCACCTATCAAGTTTTGCTAAAAGGGGAGTAGATACATTCGTTTTCACACCATACGATGGAATAGACTGTGTTCGGAAGAAAAAAATTAAAAAAGCATGAACCATTGACAAAACGAGGTAGCAGTTTCGATGATCGGCCGAATGGCGAGAAACATCCGTGGGTGACCTGTGATTCGTATAAAATATATCTCATGTAGATTTAAGAAGTAAAGGACCTGTCTCGGCAAATAACCTTGAAGTGATTTACAACAGAATTCGCCTATCGATGCAGTGTAAAACCCATTCTCAATCGACAAATTTAAGGCCGTCCCAATTTGAAGGCATATGCAGACGACAATTTCAAAATTTGTTCAAAGGAGCATTAGCTTTCCGATAAGGTAAAAACATTGTGGGAAAAGGAGAAATTGGTCATTAAGAGCAATTTCCCCTTTTTCCATGTTTTCATAACTTTTCTATGTCAGGATCGTAAAACTTTACAAGCCATTGCTTGAGACATTTGTTTATTTGTATTGGAGTTTAACGCCCTTTTAACAGCTTGGGTCATATCACGACAGTCAGTGCACCTAAGCTTGTATTTCTTTGCTTTCTTACACCAGTACCGACACAACTTTATTTCCAAGTCACTGACTACTTTTCTCACATGCATAAGTAGGTTAGAGACGAAAAATCACCGGAAATAAAATTTACCTCAACCGGGTATCGAACCCGCAACCACCAGGTTACAAGTAAGATACGCTAATCACTGAGTTACCCGGGCAGGCTGCTTCGGACGTAGTACACATACACATCTTGTCATTGTACGTCCAGCTATTGGCCTACAGTGATGTAAGAACTTTTTATCGCAATCGAGCTAAAATGAATTATGAAGACTGTCGAGATGAAATTTCCTAACCTATAAACTTACCTTGTGTCCACGTCTGCAATATCTTCCAGACGTTTCTTCATTAAAGGTGGGTATTTAGAATTTTCATATCACACCAAATCAAAAAATATATATATCACTGAAATTTATATGAAAAAATAATACAAATCATCATTAATAAAGAATCATAAAATTACTAAAAAAAACCTTTTTGGGGTGGTATTCCCTTAAAAGGCTACGTAGCCTCTTAAGCTATTTTTAGATTTCGCGCCAAAAGTAAAAAACAGCATTGTTGGATTGTTAAGCGACTGGCACGTGACTAATGAAGGTTAAAAATTCCATTACATAACAAACATGTATTTTTTTTTTCATGATATCTTCCTCAAACGCTGTTTGAAGTTTCGTTTGTGTATTTCCGGTATGTACATGAGCGAGTTGCTCATGTAAAAATAGAAGGTGTTTCCTGTCGATGTTGACCTGGGCCGTAGTAAATCTCTGATTTCTCTTGTTGTCGGATGGTTTTCGACTACTGGGGTTTTACGAATGACAATTATAAGGCTTTGGGAGTATAAGGATGACATTTTTGTATTTTTGTAAAATTTTTGTCCCAAATTCTGAAGGACCACCTTTAAGGCACTCATTTTTCCAGACATCCTGTCTCTCAGTTGTTTCAGTGCACCAGTTTCGTACAGCTGCCTGGCTTCTGGTGACATTACGGTCAAATTGGCTCGCATTTCTTCAAGAATTTTAGACCAACTGGTAGGATGATTCATGTATGCCCGTAAAATTAATAGCGTTTCCTCCTTGTTAACTCTCACCAGCTTCTTCCGTTGTTGTAACAATGCTCCTGAAATTGAAATTATATAATGGAGAAAATGCATGTTCTCTTCAACAGATTAAATCCATAAACCCAGAAAGAGTAACAAGTGTGACATTCACCCAATATTTGCATTTTCTTGGCCTACACCCACAGGCACGTACGCTTACTGAATTAAAACAACGGTCAGCATAAAGAAACATGAAAATGCACGCAAATATTAAATTTTCATCGAAGTTTTCACTTACCCGCAGTGTCCATTTTACATGTCGTGGTTCTTTTTCAATAAAAAGATGCGCTATAGAAGTCTTCGATACGTAAAACGGTGAGTAGCCTCGATAAAAGCGTACAAAAACTCCACGTGAATTCAGCGAAACCATCCTCGGATACCCCGGGGTCTCCCTATTTGCTACGCTACATCGACCCTGGGACAATTCAACTAATTGTCCCAGGGGTCGATGTAGCGTAGCAAATAGGGAAACCCCGGGGTATCCGAGGATGCAGCGAAACCAACCTGTTTAGAACCTGTATATAGGGCTTATAAAAACTTGTAATTTGTCTACATACGACTGCAATAGGTCGTGCTCAAATGTAGTCAACTTATTATTGTGTCAAAACGTGGTTGCTAATACAATGAGATATACAAAACACCCCGAATTTTGCTATTATAGGCTATATTTATCATGGATCGAAGAACAAGATGGATTATTCTATGTTTACTGCCGGCGTTGGTTCAGCCACCCCCTGATGTTGCACAATATTTTGAAAATATATTATCATTTATTTTAATTGTGCTACGGTTACCGCCGGATCCTGTATTAAGTATAAGCCATCGCTTGTTTGATGCAGATGAGCAATTATACGGTGGACAAAATCTTTTCCGCATGCTAGCCGAACACCGATACCAGTTTTTCCAAGTGACTGGTGAAACACCAGAAACATTTTTAAGTTTAGTTCAATATTTACACATTGGTATCCATCGTGTAAATTCTTTGTCTGTTTGCAATAGAACTTTGCTTATATTGATATGGTTACGCAGTTATCCAACATATCACTTTCTTTCCGCTATGTTCAACATCAGTATTTCTACTGTTAGGCTGCGATCACATAGAACTACACTATTCGGGTATACGGTGCACGTTCATGCAGGGCACGCGAATAGTTTGAATCAAACAAGTTTATCTCATAATACCGGGTCACATAAGAGGGCACTATTCCATAGAGCCGTATACCTGCGTATAGTATAGAATAGTGGGAATCGTTCTGGTTCGATTTTCGTGCAGTGTATACCGTCCTGTCGAATGTGTCAGCTTGATTTCGTGAGTACAGGCGTTCTGAATTTCCCCAATCACGACTTAATGAGTACAATGCGATAATTTAGAAACAATAGGTTTTATTTTTAACACTTATATTGCAATTTCATTGCACATGCCTTCATATATACATGTTACAAAATCAAACAAATGATTTTTAACAGGTAGCCATGGATGATTTCAAGTATGCTATCATATTGTTCTTTGTTTTTTCGACCAGGGGTCCCCTGGTAAGCATCGGCTAGCAGAAGCAGGGCCGAATCTTCTTCGTCGGACGTGTCCATAGGGTCGGCGCCATTGAATACCGAGTAGGGTGCGCGTGCTACCCTATATGACTCGCCGTGCTCGTATAGCGTATAGCGTATACCGAATACCGTATACAGCATAGTTCTATGTGATCGCAGCCTTAGAGATGAAATACGGCTGCTTATATCATCATTATACTAAAAATTGATGAATTTTATTGTATGGCCATCAGTAGACGAATGGAAAAGCATGGCATATACCTGGGAGAAAATTCCCGCCGCTGTCGAGGCTATTGATGGTACATCTCATGAGATTTACCGACCAAGTGATGAAGATCAAGCGATTTATTATTCTGGCCATAGACAATACCACGCAATTCACACAAAGGTCGTAGTGGATAATAATGTTAAAATACGTTACATTGAAAGCGGATCTCCTGGACATCTAAATGACGCTCAGCAATACAGATTAATGAACGATGTTGGAAATGTCTTACCATTTCCTAATGATTGTATTTTACTAGGAGATAAAATTCACCCAAATAGACACCCGATCTTAACAGAATTCACCGAATTACAGCTACGTCAAAGGGCTGACAGACTAAGATGTCATAAGCTCGACAAATACATCCGTCAATACCGTGTATATGTCGAACATGCCATTGCTGAAATAAAATGCTATAAGTCAGTAGGGACCATTTGGAGACACCGACGGAGCACCTTACCACGAGTTGTGACTATCTGTGTTGGGCTAGTCTGTAAGAAGAAAGACATTGGGTTGATTTTATAAGGTTCGTGTTGCATTCTGGCAGATTTGCAGAATATTGTTTAATACGTTTGAGACAACCCCTACTTAAACTTCGAACTTTGATGTCCGATCCCACAAATCCGCAAATCTCTATTATGATATGGCCACGGTCGGTCACCGTTAGCATTTTTTTTGTATGCGCCCACAGTTTCCATCGGAATGATTTGAAAATTACAATGAATCTCTATGATGTGTGGTTTTGCATGTGACTTTTCAAATTTGGGTCTCTTTAGGGTTCTAGATTTTAATCCATTTCATTGAAAAACCCCTTTGGGCGTATATGCACTGCTGTGCGAAGCTCTTGTTTTTTTTTCCAATGAGACAAATTCATGTCATTTCGAACGTATACCTAGAAATGATTCACATATAATCACAGCTAATATTTTTTACTTGTGATATGTATATTAAATTTTATACAGCGTACAATGCGTTGTGGCAAAGGGTGAAATTGCTTGTAACGAGGAGTTCCACCTTTTGCCACAAAAATTTCAAAGATTCTTCAGTACAACTGCATTGAAATGACAATGTAAGGAATAAATTGCGAAACAAAGTTTGTATTGAGCGCTCTAGTAACGTGCGTAATGGATGCTTCGCTCTTGTGTAGGTATAAAGCAATGGAAATCCCCGTATGGTACTCGCAAGAATTCATTCAGCCAACTCGTAAGTAATGAACAGATCATTTACTTGATATTTGCAAGAAGGGTACAGTATCAAACCGTTCGCCATGCAGAATTTCCATACATTTTTAGGTAATTATAACAAATCATGTCGGCATATATTGGCGGCTTTGTGAAGAGCATACATTTAGAAACAAAAGTTTACAAATGGGTATCGGATAAATAGACAGATTTATACATAAATTGCCTTGTGAAAACAGCATGTATAGTAGTGAGCATCACAAGTGAAGACGAGTATTGTACTTTATCAGCAATTACACGGTCAAAGATGGTAAATGATGTATTTATTTGAAAGATTTCTATCTCTTTATCTGATTGTTAAAGTCATATTACAAATGCACAAAAGTGTTACCTTACTTTCCGGACACCCTGTATAAGTAAACTTTCATGTAAAACTAATGCTCGTGATCCTCGTTTTGTGCACATTACCCACGTATACTAGTATATCGACATGTTGAAACAATCATGAAACAAGGATTTCCCTGTGATGATTTTTTACGCCTCTTTCAATGATATTAAGTTGTATCACAGAAAAAAATCTTTTCAGAGTGTTATCATCGCTTTATTAAAGCTTGTTTGTGTTTTGTCCAAGGACAATCTTTCGAAAGCTCAACATTGCCAGTAAACAGCGAACCGACAAAACCACAAAATTACAAATTTATACAAAACACGACCATTATCACATTATGGTATTCCCTAATGCTTCATCTTCTTATTTATTACAAGTTACAAAATCAACATTACCAGAATTCACATAGAATAAAATCACACAACTTAAATTGCAGATATGTGTCCGTATTAGCTCGCTAAATCGCACGTATTTTCTTTCAGAGAATATACAGAGCCGCACCATGAGAATGCTTCTATGTTTTTTGTCAGCATTAGTACAGCCTCCTGCGGACTCGTCGCAGTATTGGAGCTTTTTGCGCAGTGTTTTGTTTTCTGTTTTACGCCCACCACCCGATCCTCTTCTTGATATAAGATATCATTTGTTTGGCTCCGATGAAGATTTTTACAGCAGCCGGAGTGTATTTCTTTTATTTGCTGAGCATCGTTTATCATTTTTTTTAATTAACTGTCGAAACTCCTGAAACTTTTTTAAGATTAATTGACTACTTACGAGTATCTACTGCTCGACCACATTCTTTGTCAACCCGAAATAGAGTTTTGCTTGTGATTATTTGGTTACCATGCTATAGTTCGTATCATCTGCTTTCAGCATTATTTGATATCAGTGTGTCTTCTGTTCGGGACGAAATACGAACTTTGATTCCTATTTTCTATTTGAAATTGAAACAGTTCATCATTCGGCCATCGAATGAGCAATGGCAAAGTATGACAGACGCTTGGTCCAAATTACCAAGTGCGGTTGGAGCCATCGATGGAACGTCCCATGAAATTAATCGACCTGGTATTCATCAGGAACAATATTATTCGGGTCATAGATCATTTCATGCAATACACACACAGATTGTGGTAGATAATACAGGAAGGATACGGTACGTCGAAAGCGGTTTTCCAGGCCATCTTAACGACGCGCAATGTACTGGTTGATGCGGCGTATAGGCAATGAATTATCTTTTCACCGGGACTGTGTATTGCTTGGCGATAAGGTTTATCCGAATGCATGGGCGGATCCTGGGAGGGGGGGGGGGGAACCGGGGGTCCGGATCCCCCCTCCCCTGGAATTTTGGCAAAAATGTGGTTATCGGATTCGTGAATGGGACCGGTTTGATATTGCACAGCATGTATGTAAAATACATTCATGATTAAATGTGTGGATAGTGTCGTCTGGAATTATAATATGCATTTACTTTAATCCTTAATAGTCCTAATAAAGGCAATAATTATGAAAAATTAGAGTGTGAGGTTGTGTACATGTAAATATAATAGCGGATATGTAGCAATACTATGCACTTGTAAAATGATCACACGGCTTTTACAAAATAAATATATCTGTATCAGTAATATGTAATTCAAAAACACAAATCAAACATCCGACCAGGTTTTCTCATGTCTTAATTAGAATCGTATCAAAAATACAGCATTACAAAATTACGGTATTGAAACATCAATTGAGATTTCCGCCATTTGTATGCGAAAGTCAGTTAAAACGAATGTGTTCGTAAATACAGCACGAGTTGATGTCTCTTTGACAAATAATTTATACATTTGAACCATGCAAAAAGCATTGATAAAAAGGCGAATGTTCAAATCATGTATCTTGTATGATTTAGATACGAGTGGTTTACAATGCACTGTCAGGTTACTGGCAGGTAGAGCTGGTACGGGTAGAAACTTTGTATCCGGGTACCCATATTACCCGCGAGTACTCGGTATACCCGATGTTATTACTTCCCATTTAATTAAACATCAATACTTGTCTATCTTTATGCATCCTGGAACTTGCACATGTATCAATTCACGAAAACAGCTAATATTAAACATGGCCTCAAATAGCCAAGCTTCGTCAAAAATCCAAGTTTGGCGGTTCCTTAGTCTTCTGCAAGACAAACAGAAATCATAGTGTAACATTTGAAGTGTTCCAACTCATCATGTTAAAAAAAAACAAGCAAAAAAATCCATTATCCGCTTAACTTGAGTAAAACGACGGTATTGGAAGTTAATTGCTGCCTTTATTGATAAATTATTTTCAAATCAGGGGGAAAACCTATCCATGAATTACCACACATGAAAAAATGCTCGATTAAAAAAACACGGAAACCCATGACACAACTCAATGTTCCTTTTGACATTGTCCGATCAGAGTCACTTCAGACCGTCTTTTCAGTTTTTAATAACTTTAAACAGTAACTTTCCACAGATATTTTGATATTACAGACTTTTGTGGTGCAAAAACATCATTATTGATTACTTTACTTCTGGTTTGGAATCATTATTGTCACAATCATAGCCTTACTTAATACGTTACTATGAATTCATCGGGTACCCGGGTAATGATTTAGTACCCGGGTACCGGTGTTACCCTACCCGATACCCTGGTACTCGAGTAATTGTCACAGCTGTACTGGCAGGTCGGTCGATCTTTCGCCAGCATTAGGTATACTAGCAGCAACATTTCTTTTCAACAAATGTAAGAAAGAAATAAAGGTTTAACATAAATAGTTGAAAAAAAAATACATAAATAATTTTAAAAAGAAAAAATAAAAGATTAAAAAATGAATTTAAAAAAAAAAGGTTCTAAATGTGGAGAACTCCTCATGGTTAGAACTGGAAACGCTGACTTTTCTTGTAAACGGCTAACATCCGCTGAAATCCGGAAATCAAAGTATCATATAATAAGACGAGTGAGTTTCCGGCGGGACCCCCCCCCCCCCCCGAGAAAAATATCTGGATGAGCGCATGGAATGGATATATATTGCTATTAGAACACCATACACAGCAGCACAAATTCAACAAAAGAGGGGGATTCAGAAAAAACGGTGTCGTAAACTAAACAGATATATTCGAAAGTACAGAGTTTGTGTTGAACGTGCTATTTCCGAGATAAAAATTTATAAATCAGTCGGTTCAGTTTGGAGACATCGTCGGGGAATGTTACCAAGAATTGTAACGATATGTTCAGGGCTTGTGTGCCGAAGAAAAGACATAGGATTAATAGTATAGTCAATTAAATTGTTAAGGTATATATTTGTTGTATTTTGAGATGACCCCTCGATGTTTTACCCCATTATCATCTTCGTCTCTGTCATCCTGTTAGTTTGCAAATCCCTTTTATGAACACGAGCAAACAATTGTTAACATTTCACAGTCTGACAACGCAAATTTTTATACATCTATATACACCTAGTTCTTCATTCCCACCACCTTAATACACGTTATACTTATTTATTCATTTTTTATTTATTTTATTTATTTTTTTTATTATTTTTTTTTTGGGGGGGATTATTTATATATATAGATTTTTTTTTTTTTTTCATTTTAATATGTTATTTATCTACACAATTTGTTTTGTTTTCTTACCTTTATCTACTATCTAGTGGTATGATCGTTCTTATACGTTACGCCTAAAAAAAAATACTAGTAGTTTGTTTCCGGTAACCCGACCCTACCTGGAGATTTTGCCCCGACCCTATTTTTATTTTTGTCTTCCGATAAGAAAAAGTCGGCCTTTTATCTTACTGTGTCACAGAACACTGCTGTCATGTACTACTACATACATAGTGTTAAAATTCATTATTAAAGATGAGAAGATGTTTTAATTCATTATTAAAGATGAGAAGATAGTTTGAAGTTTGAAGTCCCTCTGATCGGCCCGATGCCACGCTGATCATTGAAGTGTCATGACGGTTTTCGCGTTTTTTCGGCGATCTGTTTTTTCGTGACAATTAAGCTTTTGAGAAGTATTACTACATGATTTGACATCAGTTTGTCATTTTGAATAGCAGATAACATGAAAATATGTCACTTTACACTAGATAAGAGGATGAACACCGTTATTACCCTGTCAAAAATGACTCTCCAGCTTCATGATCATGCGCGTGTCGTTCGCATTTTATACTGATGTGTTTACGTGTTTAGCCCCATATTTCTGCTGGATGCACGAAAGCTATGTCATATGAAGCTCTAGACCATAAATTCCTGCGTCAGATACTTTGCAGCGTCAAAGACATGTCGTTTCAATTTTCCAGCGCCAAAACCCGCACAATTGTCAACTTCGGAAGACCATTGCCGATCTGGGATTACCGATTTGTAAAGAACAAAGACAATTTAAACTGAGCCATCTTTCGCTAGCAAATACTCAAACCGCAGCCAGAATTCGTCCGCCGTAGTAAACCAAACGACCTCATTAATGCTTTACTTTATTTTACAATCCTAGTGACAAAAATGTTACAGGCGGCAAACCGATCAAAACACAGTCTCAACTTTTTGGGCAAGAACATAATAAAATCATATGATCACCTTAGAACGTTCCGAATTGGCATCTATATTTAAAACGGGGAAAACCCTAAGCTAGAGTGAGTTACTGTCAACATTTCGCTGCAAATTATTCCCCAAATTGCAAAGTGTTATAAATTTCATTGTTATTAGGGCTGATTTTTTTTTACGTTCATGTACGTACAGCAGAGGCAATGAAAAACTGTGTGAAATTTTCTTATTTCATACGTGAACCACATACACTTATACGTGATTGCACACAGTCTGCACACGACGTAAATGTATCGCCAAGTATCGATACGATGAATAAGAATCGCGATATATTATCGCCAGCAAAAATATCACGATGTTCTGATGCATCGATGATATCGCCGCAGCTCTAACTTTTACCTATGATTTTCACTTTTCTTAATCGATTGAGAAATTCTGGAATCGACTGTAGTCAGTTCCTGAACTCGCTTGGTCCAAAAACTTGAAATTTAGTTTTTAGCGCTTGGTTTGGTGACTAATATCAAACTCTTGGATTTAACATAATGGATAAATAACACGAAAATTGGCCGGTAAAAAGACAAATAATTTTTTGTCCACGGATGTCTTGACAAAACTTGACGAATCGACAAGCTTCTCATTTGATCCCTGTCCCCGGGTTTTAAAATTTGGAATTTTGAAATTATCTTTGACGCTGAAAAATATCTGCTTAATGTCAATCTGATACCTGAAAGTATCGTCTACAGCTTCATTTATTCTAGCTTGCACGCCAGCGGTAGAATATGGGCTAAACACGATCAGTATAAAATGCGCGGACGATAATGAAGCTGGCGAGTCATTTATAACAAAGTAACAAAGGCGTTAATCCTCTTATCTAGTGTAAAGTGACGGATTTTAAGGTTACCTAATATTCAAACTGACTAAATGATGTCAAATCATGTAGTAATACTTCTCCAAAAATTGATTGTCACGAAAAAATAGATCGACAAAAAAACGTGAAAACCCATGACACTACCGTGATCAGCGTGGCATCGTCCGATCAGATAGACTTCAAACTATCTTCTCATATTTAATAATTAATTCAAACAGTGAATTTACACAAATCTCTGATTAAAACAATGAGTGGAAGCTAAAATTCTGTTCGTGAGTGAAAAAAAAATGTTTTATGAAATGAAAATAATAGATCTATAGCAGACGGGGTGGAGTGAGGGAGGAGAGAAAGGGTCGTCTGCAAATGCTTGAAATACGTCTGCTTGTTTCTAACTTGATTGGAAATAAAAATATATGGAACAAAATAACAAAATGAATGGTATTGAATAAAGCAGAACATTTAATGTTAAAATGTGTCTGATCTATATCAAATTGAGGGGCAGCAGCACTCCTCCCAATTTTCTTGACTGATGTGGATAAAATTTCACAATGTTTCTCATCTCTTCTTTTTTGTGACCTAACACATATTGTCAAGGTTACGAGGTTTGCAATTCATAGCTGCGTCATGAAAAAAGGGGGCTTCGTGTTTTATTTTATTTTTCACCAATATTTCTAATTTATACTGGACAGTGGACACATAGGGTCGTCCGCAAATTCTTGAAATGTCTGATTCTTCTTAAGTTGATTGGAAATTAAAATATAAGGAACAAAATAACAAAATGAATGATATTGAATTAAGCAAAACATTTAATTTTAAAATGTGTCGATCTAAATGAAATTGAGGGGCAGCAGCACCCCTCCAACACTTCTTGACGGATTTGGATAAATTTCTTTAACAAAAACGTTTTTCAAAAATCTTTTCAAGGGTCAATTTTACCTCTTATGCTGCTGATTTCCCAGAATAGACTATTCCAGATTTGCTTCCGAATTTCAGTCACTGTAAAATTTGCCAACAGTGCAGACCAACATCAGACTGAATGGCTATGCAGGTTGATCATTGGTCTACACTATTAGCAAATATGACCAATGTTGCAATAGGCAAGATAGGGGTTAAGGCTTCCCGTTAAGCTCAGCCCGCATTTCTTTAGCTTAATTGCTTTATCCCACTTGAAAGCATCATGCTAACACATACAAACCAGGTCTAACGCCTTTACCAATTGACAACATTCTAGCCTTGTCCAAATTGAAAGCAGTTGCAGACAAAATTTCAATCTCATTATCTGAATCAAATGTTGCAATTGTTCTTATGACATAGTAGAAAATATTGTGGAAAAAGGAGCCTTCTTTCCTTGGGGTGTCAAAACTCATCACTGAGTGGTAAAAGGTTAAAGAATGCTTCACATCTTTTGTAGATGATAAAATATTGGTGTTAATGTTCAATCAAGGATCATAATCATTTGAGACAAATCTCCCTGACTGTGACAATTGTTAAAAGCTAAAGTAGTCAGAACAGACATATCTAAAATGGTTTGCATTCTGCATCAACTCAACAGTGCCACTGGTTACCTTTAACTCTTAAGACTACCAAACAATCCCGACTTTCAACGATCCTGAGAAAGAAGCCTTTTGAAAATATTGTAGGAAAAGTAGAAAGTGTGGGTAACAATCATTTTCTCCTTTTCTCACAATGTTTTCTATTCTTCCCTAAACAAATTTAAATTTTTGAGCCACATTTATTATGTCATCAGCATCGCTTTCAATTTGGACCACTCTTAAATTTTGTTGTTTGGGAAAGAGTTAATTCATTTCCAAATGACAAAATTTTAGACTTGTTCAAATCTAAAGCATCTGCAGACGACAAAATAAAAGTGACTGAAAAATTGAAACTTGTTCTTGGAAGAGTAGAAAACACTGTGGGAAAAAGAGAAAACGCTGGTTACCAGCATTTTCTCCTTTTCCTACAGTGTTTTCAAAAGGCTTCTTTCTCAGAGGCGTCAAAAGTAGGGACTGTGTGGTAATGGGTTAAGCACACATACTGTACAGCCTTTTTACCTATGCAAACACAATTTTCAAAAAACCTTTTATATCAGATTTGACTCTTTACCACACAACAAAATTCAGACCGATCAAAATTGAAAGAAATTCCAAGAGACATAGTAAATGTGGCACAAGTAATAAGATTTGTCAGAAAACATTGGTTACCAGCATTTTCTCCTTTTCCCACAATGTTTTCAAAAGCTTTCTTTTGTTCGGTTTTGCATGCACATTCATTTAGTTTTTTTTTTCCAATATTAATGTTTAACCCTTTTCTCTACAGAAGCAGGTATCAATTTTGCAAGATACTTGCCAGCTAAATTGAATGAATCTACTAAATATTATGTCAATTAACTTCAAAAACTTCAATACCATGACACTTTTTGTATACATTTTTTCATGGTATTCCCTTAAAAGGCTACGTAGCCTCTTAAGGTATTTTTAGATTTCGCGCCAAAAATCAAAAGAAGCATTGTGGGAATGTAAAGTGACTGGCACGTGACTAATGACTCTTAAATTCCATAACATAACAAACATGTTATTTTCATAAACTTTTTCTTCAGTCGCTGTGTTTGAAGCATCATTTGTGTATTTCCGGTAAGTGAGTGAGCAAGTTGCTCATCTAAAAATAGACCATGGTTCCCGTCGGTGTTGACCTGGGCCGTAGTAAATCTCTAATTTCTCTTGTTGTCGGATGGTTTTCGACTACTGGGGTTTTATGAATGAAAATTAAAAGGTACTGGGAGTATCAGGATGAATTCCCATTACCACACGATCCCGAGTTTTAACGACACTGTAGAAGGATTTTGAGAACGTTGTAAGAAAAGGAGAAAATGCTGCTTATAGCTTTTTCACCATTCCCAAAATGTTTTCTTCCCCATTCAAAACAAAAAAATCGTCATTTCAGTTAAATTCAATTTTTCGTCTGCAAATCCTTTCAATTTGGACCTGTCTAAATTTTTGTCTTTTGGTGATGAGTTCAACCATTATTGCAACAACAACAACACAACAATAAACTTTATTTACACTCAGGTACCATGGTAAAACATGAGAAAATAAATATGAACATACTGATTTCATATTAAAATTTAAGTTCTAGTTGTTAATTCAGGTAGAGAGGGAGAAAAGTAGTAAAGTGTCTATGCTGGGAGCGTAAGATCTGCGCGTTAATGTCTCACACAGTTCACGTGCATGTTTTTAAATGGCAAAGTTTAGACTAGTCAATCTTACAGTGATCCGTTAAGCCTGTTTCACATCAGCCTTACGACAGCCGTACGGGAACATTTTTTGATAAATCGCAGGACTTCGCGCGGACTCCGCAAGACTTCCGTACGAATTCCCAACGCCGTAGACGTCGCAAGCTGGTTCTTCAACATGCTCATTTTCTTTGCGATTTCTTTGCGATTTTTGACTTCGCACGGCAACTGTACGGTTGCCAGACGGCAGCCGTACGGTTACCTTGAGACCATCGCATATCAATCGTACGGTTTTATACTTGCGTTTGTCTTGCGAAGACTGCACGATGATCGCATGAACATCTTGCGGCTGTCTTGCGAGCGCCTTGCGTTTGGTGAAAGTCTGTCTGAAGACTACTGCGGAACGTACGAACAACGTATTGATTAGCACGGCTGCCCCGCAAATGCCTTGCGAAAACTTAACGTCATCCCTCTTCTTTTAAAAAAGTTTTATATCAAGTTCGTCATTTGTCGCTATCGAGATTTCAGGAAGAGAAGGCCATGCCTCAGAAACAAAGATCTCAAAGGGGAAAGGGGAAGACTACGGTTGCTGAACCTCCCATTGAACCCAATAAAACCGAGGTACCACCAACCCAGGGTTCAGATGAAGAAAGCATGTGCTTGTACAAGAGTGACAAATATGCCTTTAGCATAAAATAGCGTCGTCCCGTTCTTCATCTACGAGTACCCTGTTCATGGCTGCAATACGCAACCTCTGTGCCTGGATAGCCGAAGTTAACTCTTTGAAGGCCTTTTGCAGAATGAGGATGCTGCTGCATACTATTGTGTCTATCGATATCAAAATCTGGACAAGAGGAGATAATTCCTCTTCCTTAAGGCGATCGCACGAACACCGTACAGCTGTCTTGCAAATTCGTGCTTGCCGTGCGGTGGTCGTACGAAACTTTGAAAATTCTTACGGCAGTCTTGCGGGTGCCTAGAGAATTTGTGCGGCAGCCTTAAGATAACCGCATGACAGCCGTGCGAACACGTCGCTTTGTTTCTTTCGTATGTTCAACCTGCGGACACCGTACACTTCGTGAGTCAACCGTACGAACAACGTACGGAGATCGCTTTTCAAATTTGCAGTATGTGCGACGGGTACGAATAGGTAGCGATTGTGTTTGCGTCGGAAATCGTACGACGAAAAAATCGCAAGGCTGATGTGAAACAGGCCTTAGGTATGCTTGCAATAATGCTGGGATTGTGAGAAATATGAAAGGGATTTAGTTAGCAGGTAAGTAACCAAAATAAATGATAAAATATGAAAAAAAAAAATCTCCCCTATATAATATAAACACAAGGAATGCAACGTCTCGATTGCTGGCGCTAGCACCCGACAGCCTTTCCCAACCAAAATCACCCACGAAACAAACATTGATCATAATCTCCTTTAGCCTAGCGATAGACAACACACTAAAATGTACCTGCGACATCCGGCGATACCTTAGTAGACACCTTTCAACCGGAGATATCCGTCATGTTTTACAGCTTTATCAGAAAATTTTGATTTGTCTGGGTCTCCATTCGCTGACGTCACAGAAAATTGCAGGAAGCGTATTTTCGTATTACTTATTACTATTATTTTTTTCATTTTTAATATATTTATGGACATCACATGATACTAAAGATTTTTCTATGAATAATTAACAAAAGTATTTGAGCGCATTCCTTTTTAAAGAAAAGATATTTGAAAAAATAATAGTAACACGCAATTTCGTTGAAATGATATCCCCCGCCGAAAAAGACCTTTTTTGATACAAACGTATAGGAGGTATTCTGTTTTGCATGTACATGTGGCCTTTTTGTTATTGGTCCATGATGAAATTATACATTAAACTCCCTTGTTCCATGGCACAGGATTTCATTACATAAAAAAATATAAAAGAGGTCCATAACAGGATTATACATTTAGGATCCTTTTGGCAGAACTTGGCATTTCATAAAACTTGGAGATGCACTGACAAAAACTTAAATTTGACATAAAGTCCCCTTTTTCCATGATACAGTGATAAATTGCAGAACCCTGACAACATGTGCTAGGTCGCATGATCTGTGAAAATCTCGTCCAAATCCGTTGAGATATGTCCAGTAATTAAAGAGATACAGGTGAAAAATGAAATTATAACATGAAGCCCCCTTATTCCATGATGCAGCTACAAATCCCAAAACCTTGACAATATGGCGTATGTCACATGATCATGTGAAAATTCCATCCAAATCTGCCAAGAAATGTGGGAGGTGTTGTGTTCGGTCACATGATAATGTAAAAATTTCATTCAAATCTACCAAGAAATGTGGGAGGAGTTGCCTTCACAAGAAATAGAATAAAATAAAACATGAAGCCCCCTTTTTTCATGATGCAGCAACAAATTGCAAAACCTTGAGAATATGATATGAAACATTCTGTGAAAATTCCATTGAATTCTGTCAAGAAATATGGGACGAGTTGCATTCACAAGAACCAAAATGAAATAAAACATGAAGCCCCCTTTTTTCATGACGCAGC
Source organism: Tridacna crocea (assembly GCA_943736015.1). Taxonomy (NCBI): domain Eukaryota; kingdom Metazoa; phylum Mollusca; class Bivalvia; order Cardiida; family Cardiidae; genus Tridacna; species Tridacna crocea. The sequence continues at coordinate 31,367,524 of OX031070.1, forward strand.
TACAAATCGTAAAACCTTGAGAATATGTGATAGGTCAAATGATGGGAAACAATCTGTGAAATTCATTTCAATTATGTCAAGAAATATGGGACGAGTTGCATTCACAAAATGTAAAATGAAATAAAACATGAAGCCCCCTTTTTTCATGACGCAGCTACAAATCGCAAAATGTTGACAATATGCAATAGGTGACATGACAAGAAATATTCTGTCAAAATTCTATTCAATTCCGTCAAGAAATGTGGAATGAGTTGCCTTCAAAAGAAATGGAATGAAATATAAGATGAAACCCCTTTTTTCCATGACACCTTATTACAAAAACAAGGGCAAATACTGTGGTGTTGCACGGTCAATGTAGGTGAAACTTTTTTTACAGCATTTCCTAATGGAGGTTGGCAGATGTGACAAGTTCCATGTAAAAACTTTGTATAGTTTTGAAGAGAAGACTCCAAACATTAAAAGTGTACTTAAGTGCAACTTAAGTGAAACTTAAAATCGCTCTCAGTCGGCCATTTTGCATCGAATAAAAAAAACAAAAAAAGGGTTTTGGGAGAATGGGTCATTGTACATGTGTATGAAGTTTCACGAAATTCCGTCCAATGGTATTGGAGATATTTGCCGGGACGGACACACGGACGGACGGACGGACGGACAGACGGACGGACGGACGGACGGACGGACAGACGGACGGACGGAAGGACGGACGGACAACGCTAAAACTATATCCCTCCGCCTACGGCGGGGGATAATAAGTAATACGAAAATACGCTTCCTGCCACTTTCTGTGACGTCAGCGAATGGAACCCCGAACAAATCAAAATATCTGATAAAGCTGTAACACAGTATATAAACGAACTGTACCCGAACCGGATATTGCGAGTTAATTTCAGTGATGTCCACTTTGCATTAGAGACAGCCGAGATAAAAATTGTTGCGTCTTTCATACTGCTGAATGTAAACTACGTGAATCTTTATGTATAGTTTATGCCACACCTGTATTGTTAATACATAAACTGCTACATAATCATTCTTAGCTTTAAAACATTGAAATTCTCAATACTCACCGCAGGCTACAGCGTCATTTGCAGTAGACCCGATCTTAAATCAGCTTTTATTATGTTAAGGCTGGCTGAAACACGTTTTCTGAGTTTGAACCGGTGCAATTGATTAATTGAAAAAGACATTTGCGGCATTGGAAGTTATAGCCTGAACAAAAATTCAAAGTGAAAAGTTGGCTATTTCAGAAATCAGGGTCAGATAATTTTAGAACGCGAACAGCGATCCAAATTCTAAGACCCAGGTGCACAACTAGACATCATGGAGATTCATAGTGGCAAGTTTAAAAAAATTCAGATGGAAACTATAGGAGGAGCTGCGCACACAAGAAATTGCTAACGGACGGACGGACGGACGGACGGACGACCGGGGCTATAACATAATACGACCCTTCGGGCGTATAAAAAAGCATTCTGGTAATGTTAATTATAAATAAGTGACTGGCATGTGACTAATGACGCTTAAATTCCATAAGAAATATGTATTTATTTTCCATAATGTCTTCTTCGGACGCTGTTTGAAGCTTCGTCTGTGTATATCCAGTATGTAAATGAGCAAATTGTAAAAATAGACAGTGTGACCCGTCGGTGTCGACCTGGGCTGTGATAAATCTCTTATTTCTCTTGTTGTCGGATGGTTTTCGACTACTGGGGTTTAATATAAGAAAATTGTACGGCTTTGGGAGTATAAAGATTTTTTTTTTTTTTGTAAACTTTTGTCCCAAAATCTGAAGGGCCATCTGTAACTCATGAAAAGGAAGCAGAATAAAACCGAGTCTTTTTATATTATTATGTTTGGCTGCTTTTCTCTCAAAAACCCGATCTTAGTGACTGTTTACAGCCACAAGAATAGATGTTCAATGACCTGTCGCAGTTGTTACATATCTCCCCGTGTTTCATATTTGATATTGTCTTTTGTTCTGGTCCGCCTTGATCACCGATTTCAACACCACACTGGAAAGACCTTACGAACTTGCTACTGGTCAACGTTACTGTCCCTGTCAATTTTACGTACCCGTTCGAGTAAAAAACATGGCTGCGCCCACGAGATTACACAAGGTAAGCAGAAAAACATACTTCTATAACAACCAGATGAGTAGATGTGCTGTAGATGGTTGTCGCACGGAATGTCTGGGATGTTAGTGCATATTTCTGTATTGTTCCTTTGGTGGTTTGTTATTTGTTAAAGACCTTTAATCCAACAAACTACCGTCAGCGACTGCGATTTCTGAATGATCAACACCCGGAAGTCAGCAAAAAGCTTTTTAAAACATACAAACACAATAATCTGAAGTTTGTGTTGTGTCAATTGAATCACATGTGCTTTATTCACCACAGTTGAAAACAAAAAACTATACAACATCCATTAAAAAGCACTTTTCTCTCAATTTTTGTAGGCGACGCTCCACGCTCCAGAACACAATAAAACGATCCAGTTCCTGAATTGAAACAGAGAACGATATCATAATGTGATTGTGTACGAGTTTAATGATTTTTTCCCTTTGTTTTAATCAATATGCATAACTGTCTACTTGTCCATCTTTCAGGTTTTCTTTCCGTCAAGTTTATTGTCTTGTTGATGCTTTTGAAATGAAATGCCATGATATAGACAAGGGAATTTGACATTCTATAACCAAAATAAATGATAAAATATGGAAAAAAATCTCCCCTATATAATATAAACACAAGGAATGCAACGTCTCGATTGCAAGCGACAGCACAAGACAGCCTTTCCCACCCAAATCCACCCACGAAACAAACATTGATCATGATTTCCTTTAGCCTATTGAAAGACAACACAAAAATGTACCTGCGACATTCGGCGATTCCTCAGTAGACACCTTTTAACCGGAGACAATTTCTATTCATCGAGGAGGCCATTCGCTGACGTCACGGGAAGAGCCAGGAAACGTATTTTCAGATTACGTATTACTATTATTTTTTTCGTTTTTAAGATATATTTATGGACATTACATGATACTAACAAAAGCATTTGACCGTATTATCTTTTAAAGAAAAGATATTTGACTCTAATACATAATCCGAAAATACACTTCATGGCCCTTCCTGGGAATCATGTGACGTTAGCGAATGGCCTCCTCGATGGATAGAAATTGTCAAAAAAAAAATGTAATACATGACGGATATTTCCGGTTAAAAGGTGTCTACTGAGGAATCGCCGAATGTCGCAGGTACATTTTTGTGTTTTCTATCGGTAGGCTAACAGTGATTGGTAAAGAATGTATTTCAATTAGACAATGGCTCCTGTCTTTGAAAACCAATGGGACATTTTCAAAAGTAATGAGACATTTAAATCTTCAGATGAGACGTTATAAAGATTTCAAGTAAAGCACTTTATTCTGTTTTATTGTTTTAGCACATGAATAATCAACACTGTTCATTTTTCCATATACAAAAAAACAATCAGACATAATTAAAGCATTTGCAGACGACGACTTCAAACCCCCCCCCCCCCAAAACCTGTCTGCTATAAATCTATATTTTCATTTCATAAAACAATTTTTTTTCACTCATGAACGGAATTTAGCTTTCACTTATTGCTTTATTAAGAGATTTGTATAAATTCACTGTATAAATTCATTATTATTGATGAAAAGATAGTTTGAAGTCTCCCTGATCGGACGAGGCCAAGTTGCTCATTGTCTTGTCATAGGTTTTCACGCTTTTTTGGCGATCTATTTTTTCGTGACTATCAATTTTTGGAGAAGTATTGCTACATGATTTGACATCATCCAGTCAGTTTAAATAGCAAATAAATTAAAAAATCTGTCACTTTACACTAGATAAGAGGAAGAACACCTTTGTTACTATGCCATAAATGACTCGACAGCCTCATTATCATCCGCGTGTCCTTCGCATTTTATACTGATCGTGTTTAGCCCAATTTTCTGCCGGATGTACGCAAGCTAGCTTTTATAAAGCTCTGGACGATAATTTCATGCGTCAGATATTTTCCACTGTCAAAGACAGATCATTTCAAATTTCCAAGTCTCAAAACCCGGACTCAGGGATCAAATGAGAAGCGTGCCGAGTTGTCAAGTTTTGTCAAATAATCCATGGACAAAAATTTCTTTCTCATTTTTCCGGCCAATTTTGATGTTTGTTATCTACTGTTCAATCGAAGATTGTGATTAATGATAGCCACAAAACCAAGAATTCAAGTTTAGGCACCAAGCGAGTTCAAGAATCGACTACAATCAATTCCGGGTTTTCTCAATCGATTATCGGAATCGGAAGCCAAAACCAAATGACTTTCGACTATAGTCGATCATCTGCCCACCACTAAGTGATAGATACAAGGACTTCCTGCAATGAGCAGTTTAATTTATGGCTCTGTCCCGATCATTCAATCACAATATCTCGGATATAAAGTCGCATTTTATCAATGTATTATCGAGTAACATTCCCGAATACCGATGTTAAAATTAAGAAATACGGAAATTCTACTATTGGATGTTCATAGCTGACAAGATTTTTCTACTATCCTCAGTACACAAATTTCTAAAATACAGCTATCCTCGGTACAGCAAGGAACTATCCTCGGTACACCAATGGTAATCTTCTGTGGCGTATAACTACATGATAAGTAATTCTTGGAACTAAATTTTTGATGTACATAATACTTAATGTATTACACAAAAATGGCACGCTTCAGAATTTCAACCAAATTCCCTGTTCTGATAATATTCTATTATTTTGGCCAGTCAGGTCAAAAATATGCGTGAGCACGACTTTCGGACGACAAATTTACGTCGTAACAAAACTAGTTTTGGTAATTCATCAATAGTACAGGACTGATTAACCATTTAGCTTATCAAATCATTACTATATGACACACGAATGTTACAAACACTGGTATAAAATATGAATTCTTACCTGTGGTGCGAGCAATATTTCTTCCATTTGTAAACATTTACTCAATTACTCTACTATATCCGGTGTACGTGTATCCACCGTGAAGATTGAATAGATACCGAAACTTAGATCTACTACCATTTTGACCCTTCACGCGTGCATTCAAAATAGATGCAAATTTGTCCGAGTCAACACTTTTTATTTCGGACACACTGTAGGACGTCAAGGTAAAACGCGTCATTTCAGTTATAATAAACGACTCTCGAGAGCTCAGAGATCTGTTTCCTTCTGTCACAATATATCGGCGTATATGCGGTAAGCAGTCTTGTTTTCCTAAGTGACCCAGACATGTGGGAAAGGGTAGCTTCGGAAGTCGGAGCAGTTTCAAAGCAGCCGACGATTCTGAAAACGTCGTCGTATCTTTCCGGCTTAAAATTGACTGTAAACTGTGACTACAGGATTAAATAGTAACGATGTAAATCGTAAATAATTACACATGTTTTTATTGATAACCTCGAGACCGGCGATCAGACTAGCAGATAAGTGTCATAGACTTTACACCCTTTACACTCGATATGATACCTGCATACTTGTCATCGGTCAATTCCCGTCTTATGTAATTTCATACCAACGGAATTATATGAATCCACAGCAAGTACTGTGAACAGCAGCCAATCTGTGTACAGCAGCCAATTTGGGCACATCCCTTGACTGGCTGCTGTACACAGATTTGACCTTATTTCAGTGTGATTACGAGTAATTGAAATAAATACAGTTGACCCTTTACTAACCAACAAATTCTTGACTTTAGTAAATTGTAAGCATCTGCAGCCAACAAATTTTAAGACGTGATTGAGATCAGTCTGACTTCTTTGACAGGGAAGAGGAAAAAATTGTAGGGAAAAGGGAAAATGCTGGCTGTCAGAATTTTCTCCCTTTCCAAGAGCGTTTTCAAAAGATTTCTCTTTTAGGGTCATTAAAGCACGGGATTGTGCGGAAAGAGATTAAATGTAGTAAATCCAGAGGCACATGTATGTACTATAATCTATTAAACTATTTCATGATAACTGAAACGAATTAGCTGAGACGTTTTAGTTTTATTTCAGAGTGAGTTGACATTAAAAGTTTGAAATCTTTGTCAGTGTTTCAATTCAATTCAATTCAGTATTTGCCAAATACAACTGTCTTGCATTTTGAAAATATGGACATTCTAAAACATAGTGCTTTTCAGAGCCAATTTTTTCAAGATTACATAGATTGCATGTCCTATCGTTTAGAGGGGTCCCGTCGTATCTGCCGATCTCTATTGGAAGGTGGTGATTTGCAGTTCGAAATTTAAAGAGCGGTAAGTAGATCTATTCGTCTTTATTTAAAGATTTCAGTTAATATTCGAATTCATGTTTTTCTTTGCAGTTGGAGTAATTTTTGTTTTTATTACTTGATTGAAGTTGTGCATGCCATTGTTGCTGAAATTGGTCAATTAATGTTTTGTAGAATTGTTAGGTATCGTTAAAGTTCGGGTTCCGGAAATTGCCCGAGTCTTGACGAAGAGTTGTTGACAATAACATGCCAGGCAACAACCAATGAGGATTCAGCAGCCCATCCTGTGCATGCGCAGGCGTTTTATTGGGCTTGAACCAAACGAGATTCGGCGCACTTGACGATACTTACTTGAATTGAACAGACCTATCAACTCTAGCTGAACAGCTCCCAACGAGGAAACTAAAGCTTACACCGCGTTTTGCAGACCAGCCGGCCAGAACTTCTGAATACTACATCCAGATAACCGTAAGTTGCTGGCTAAACTGTATTTATACATTCTTATAGAGACCAGTTTCTCTATAATTGGCGCTGCGAGCAATTTAACCTCGTGAACACATCGGCATATAAAATTGTACTTTCAATTAGCGGTAAAAATCTCGTGCTGAACACTTAGTCGCGTGTTGGATTCAATGTATATTGGAGGCAATAGGGAGTGCAATAGGTAACTCCTTGGGAGACTCTGAAAAATATCCCAAACGGCGATTTTCAAAATAAATGATTTTTTGAAGCGGCCAACTGGGATTTCAGAGTGCGGGTTTTATTTGCAATTTCCCGGCAGCGTCCAAATTGAAATATCCATAATCGGGCGTAGTTCAAGAATTACATACCGGCTCCTTTGTTTGGACCAGGTCTGTATTTTTCAGAACGACCTGTCTTAACAATAGAATGCACGAGAGCAGGTCTATCTCAGCACGTGCGCAGGTTGTTCCGTAGATAGAAAACCTGCCCACGTGCTGGAAAGACCTGCTCCCGTGCAAGAAAGACCTGTCCATGTGCAATTGATGGATCTTGAGTCGTGCATGCAGACAGGTTCGTGAAGGACATTGGTACTCGCGCGATACTAATTTTTTTTATGAATTTGTAAATAACAGGAAAAATCTTGTAAAAATACTTCTTTCTGGTAAGACAGATTTTAATCTATTTTTTATTGGTGACCAACTCTGCATTTCTTTGATAATTTTTTTCAAAGCGATCATTAAAATAAGCTATCCACCCCTCCCCCTCCCCGTATTTACAAAATATGTGGTCACATTAATGCCAATATTTAAAACATTGTAGATAAAGTGCCTTATCCTTAGTTTGTTGCTACATACATGTCATTCTCTCATATCTAAACCCAACTTTTTTTTCTAGTTTTCATCTAAATTAAATAGCAAAAGTGGCAAAAAGTTAACGACGGACGCATGTTCTAAAACATGTCTCTAGTATTGTTGTATTTTGGTTCTAATGCACCCTACTTCCTGTGAGACCGACTGTTGATTTGTCCATATAAGCGCAGTTTAGCCTCTGGAGCTAAAAAGCCCTCTTGTTATTTTTCTTATTGTGAGAAAGCAAAACTGACATAGGAGCACTGTCCTTCTATGACTGACCCGGCACAGCTAGCTTCAAGAAAGCAATTTGAGGGGCCCGATCACTCCCTTAGTCGAATGATCAGAATCGCTTTGAGACCAACTGTCCTAGAAGCTCGACCCCGGGATCCAGGCTTGAGCCTCTTTGGAAGTGACTTTGTATGACTGAAAGCGGTGTAAAACGCCATTCATTCATTAAGTCAATCAGTAAATGAATATAGACCTATGGCCTTACAGAACTGGATGAATTAGTGCAAACGGACAGACCGTAGAAATGAAAACACAAGTGTTAACGGCAAAAGCTTAAATCCATGAGTATTTCAATCAATTCGAACCTAAATTGCGCAATGAACTCACTCGTGCAGCATCAACAAACCTACCCAAGTTAAAAAAAAATAAGGTTGATGCTCACGAGGTGTCAGTTTCAAGTCAACATTAATGTTCAAGCGAGAAAATAAAACTGATAAATAAATGAAAAAGAAATACCCAAAAGTTAAAAAAAACAAAACATGTTTTACGCTTCCTTTTGTCATCAAACGTATCTGTTCTTTTCGAAATAGCTGTCAGGTCGTCTGCTCAATACTGATGGTGGCCGGTATGTAAGTCGGATATCGACCTCGTACATCGGTCTTTCCGTATAAGAACGACCTGGGCACGAGCTTCACGAAACACCGAGAGCGCGAAGCGCTCGAGGTGTTTTGTGAAGCTCGTGCCCTGGTCGTTCTCATACGGAAAGACCTCGTACTCAGTCAATATCCTATACATAACCTCCACTAGCGAGACTTTTCTCGCTGAAAGTGTTTTGGTCAAGCAGTGCCCCGTGAGGAAAGGGATATATGGGGAACTTATTGTACAGTTGACATTAAGCTGCCCATTTTCCTCACGGTTTTGCTACTCCCACTGCAGTATTTTACATTAGCTTGCTGATTTCACTTCCGTTTCCGGTTTCAGTTATTAGCAGCTGCATTGTAAAATTTTAACGAAAAATTTATTTTTATCTTTAATAAGTGTTATTTCTCCTCTGTTTTGTCTGACGATATTTTTTTACCCCAACCTACATAAGGCAGTTTAAAAAAAAACATTGAGGGGGGAAGAGTCGGACTATTTAAGTTTAAGGTATCATCCCTGTCCCCATTTACTTTTTGGAGAACATTGGTCGGTTGCCCATACGGTTTTCGGGTTGGATATTTTGAACAGAACCATTACTTTACTGTAAAACTTGACAGCCTGTAGGAAAACTGAGAAAGAAGACAAATTAATTTTTGATACTCTATCTGCAGAAGGGCAAAACAGAAGCAGAACAGCCTTCACTTTGGGTCTTTTTTTAGTCATACAAGGGGGGAGGCTAGAACACGAAACGTGGAAGAAAGAGACAAAAGTCTTTTTCTACAGTAGCTTTTGGAAATCATTATAGAATAATGGCTGAATTGACTAGGCTAGTTTGGAATAAATATTGTTAAAAAAAAAGAGCAAAGATTCTTGGTGAAACCAAGAATGGATGGGTGTATTATGGGTTTTAGCAGGAAAAGCTGTGGGGTACTTCTCTTCAATAAGATATTTATAGGCATCCACAACCTACAGCTTAGGTCTGATAAGTTGATAGGCAGCCAAGGAGATTTTAATGGAAAGATATTCCTGAAAACCTCATGGCTCGGCCTATGACTTAAATCCAACAGCCCAATGAAAGTCTTGGGGAATGAGGATATAGAAATTGGTGACCTGGGTGCTATAATGCCCAGATATTCCTATACTGAAAGAAATGGCCTTGTCATTCACATTATTCTGCTGCGGTTGCGCCCATAGGGAAGCAGGGTATAGGATTATCTCAGAACCAACAACCTATAATTCCCGGGAAAATGGGTTTTCAGCAACAAAATGGAAGTATATATTCTGCCGGGGTTGCACCGATAGGGAAGCGGGTTATAGGGTTATCTGGGAGAACCAACAACCTCTGTCCCAGGAAAATGGGGTTTCAGCAACAAAATGGCAGTAATTGATTTACAAAGCTTTGAGTCAGAAAAAGGGTAAATTCGGCAATACACACAGACATGTTTACATAAACATTCTGTCCTGATTGTTACCACTTTGCCAACAAATGATCAAGCCACCTAGCCCTTCATGAGACTTGGATAGAATCAAATAGTTTAGCAAAAAGGTTAAGATTCAAAAAGACCTAAGATTCAAAAAGTTTTTTCAATAATAATAAATGTGACGAGAACCCCTCACGGCCAAACTTGTGGCTAGAGGTCTGGTTCTTATTATTTAACACTTATGATACAAAATAAAGTTTAAAGGTGGGTAGTTAGAATTTTCACATCACACCAAATTAAAATATATATATATATCATTGAAATCTATATGAAAAAACAATACAAATCATCCATAATTAAGAATCATAAAATTACAAAAAAAAATTTTTTTGGTGGTATTCCCTTAAAAGGCTACGTAGCCTCTTAAGCTATTTTTAGATTTCGCGCCAAAAATCAAGCATTTTGGGAATGCCAAATGACTGGCACGTGACTGATAACGCTTAAATTCCATTACATAACAAACATGTAATAATTATTTTCCATAATGTCTCCTTCGGACGGATGTTTGAAACTTTGTCTGTGTTTTTCTGTATTTAAATGAGAGAATTGATAATCTAAAATAGAACGTGTCTCCCGTTGGTGTCATACTAGTCCGTAATAAATCTCTAATTTCTCGTGTTGTCCGATGGTTTTCGACTACTGGGGTTTCAGGAAGGCAAGTTAAAAGGCTATGGGAGTATAAGGATTATTTTTTGCATTTTTGTAAATTTTTCGTCCCAAAATCTGAAGGGCCACCTTTAACACCCCCCCCCCCCCATTGAAATTGGAAATTTATAATTATGTTTTGTAATTAATTCCAAAGTGGGGAGTGTAACTACGGCAATTTCTCAATAAAAGTGCCAGTCACATGAAAGATTACTATCCAAGTCTGTAACTTCTTTTTTAATGCAGAAGAGTAAAACACTTTTTTAAATGGGTCAGGATCGGACCTTCCGATCCTGAAAGAATTACTTTGAGGTCTTAAGTTTGAATGTTCAGGCAGTCATGTTAGAGAAAGGGTTGTAAAGATCTTAAATTATCTTCCATTTTCTATTTGGTTACATCAAAATAGGATCAGCAACACGTAAACACCAGACAAGTCTTTGGGGGATGTATCTGTACAGTAAAGACAGTAATTCCTCCGAATTCTGTGCAGTTGGTCAGTTGTTGTTCTAAGTTAAATTCAAATCAATTTCACAGTGATGAAAAGTAAAATTATCAGGGCCTAAATCAGGGCAACCATTGATACGGAACCTGAGAATTGCCAAACTTAGAAAAAAAAAAAAGAGGATAGGATCTGCCCAAGAATTCTCTAAGCCCATCCAATGGGTGATTCTGATGAAAGCAGTTATTGCCCAAAATAAGGGGAAATATGGGTAGAAAATAACTGCCTGGTCATTCAAAGTCCTGAAAATAACTAAACACTTGAGCAATCAATACATTTCTTTTAATCAAATATCAGGTAGCCTACAATTTGGGTAACTTCAATTTTGTTAGAACACCAAACCTTGTTACTTGTGTCCCACGACCCATAAAAGGAGAAATGAGTGTGTCTTTGAGGAGAGCTTATTGTGAAAAGATGCGTAATGCAGGGGAGGTAACTCCTGAATTTCAGAATAAACTTCTCTGACAATTTGATATGGGAAGGGAAATGTGCGATGGTATATGGATTCCAGCGCCCTTAAGATTGCTGTGACAAGGGATTTCTAACCTGTGCCCTTCTAAAGAGTGCTCGGATACCCTTCTGGTGATGGGTTGTTTTGGGAACGGTTGCCAATCCCGCCAAGTGGTAGATAACCATTGCGGTAGGTGACCAGGCACGAAGCGACCCACAGTAAGAAATATGGTTTGTTCCAGACTGCAGGATAAGATGGTTTTTGGTATTACACCAAATCCACTTGCAGGAACATTAAACCTGTGTATAGAAGGCATATCTGGATATTTAAAAGTTTCCGCTTTTCTGGAAGACATTGGGATACTGGGCACAATCGGCGCCCGAAAATGTCATTTTCCAATGGAAAGTGAAACTTTCAGTAAGATAGGTCTTGGGGAAAAGAGTTAGAAATACGTGAAGTTGTTAGGTATGTGCAAAAGTGGCAGGTGCCCCAAAGTTCCATACATATGGAACGTTCCTTGGGGTTGGCCATATACCACAGATAAAAGAAATTATAAGGTACTTTTGGAATCCAGCCTCTATATCGTATACACCAATCAGAAAGAATGACTAAATGGGGGTGAATGACAATGTCATAAGAGGTAGCACTAACATCAGCTCCAGTGTAAAGTTAACCTGATGGGACTGGTTTATTTATTCTTGCTTGATACTGATGTATCTCAAAAAACAATAAGTAGAGCCCAGCTATCACAGGTGCATGGAGGACAGGAGAGTATAATAATCGCTTATTTGTGTCTAATCCTCGCTGTCTGAAAGGAGGAGGTATTGCACCACTCGTAAGGAGCTTCTTACAGCGCTGCACGTTACTCGTCAACTCAGGCAGCATTTCGCGGGGCAAATTCTGAATTAACCACAGCAGTTTTAAAAATCCGATCAGGTCAACTGGCAAGTTGGTTGGATGAATTGCCTCAATATGACTATCAAGCGCTTGGTTTTGAGCAAGTATCAGAATACTGATCAATGCTCTATCTCTATCTCTCTCGAATCCCTTAGTGATAAGCAGGAAGTTATATATTGGGCCATGAATTATAATAGTTACCCTATGAGAATGCGCATATTATCAAGAAACGTTAAATGTTGTGGAAGCACCACAAAGTATTTAATCTTTTATCAAACCAGTCCTCACATACTGTGATAGTATATTTCATTTTAAAAACAGGCTGTATGTGTATATACATTTTGCTACATGTATGTATCATCAGCCTGCTGGGTTTTATAATCATTTACTTTTAAGTGCTAGATCTACTTTTAAAGTCTTCGAAATAGGTACCAATTTTTAGGTACTATTTATGAATTTTAATTAAGGATGCTACTTTTAAAGTTTTAGAAATAATTACCAAATTGTAGATACCGTTTTGTGAATTTCAGTTAACCCTGATGGCATTAGCTTCACAAGATGGACACAATCAAACATGTCCAATTATAACGCCCATACTATCAAAATGGTGGAGGAACATTGGGTCAAACGGTGATGATGCCTTACAGGGACTTATTATTTTAAGTTTTGGGTTTAATAGGGGTTTTAGATATATAATGAAAATGGGTAGAGGTTCTTTTAAATAAAATGGGGAGGAGTGTAGAATTGTTAGGTATCGTTAAAGTTCGGGTTCCGGAAATTGCCCGAGTCTTGACGAAGAGTTGTTGACAATAACATGCCAGGCAACAACCAATGAGGATTCAGCAGCCCATCCTGTGCATGCGCAGGCGTTTTATTGGGCTTGAACCAAACGAGAATTCGGCGCACTTGACGATACTTACTTGAATTGAACAGACCTATCAACTTTAGCTGAACAGCTCCCAACGAGGAAACTAAAGCTTACACTGCGTTTTACAGACCAGCCGGCCAGAACTTCTGAATACTACATCCAGATAACCGTAAGTTGCTGGCTAAACTGTATTTATACATTCTTATAGAGACCGGTTTCTCTATAGTTTGCTTTATTATTTTATGTGGTTAATTTGGAACTGGTTTTGCCATAAGTCTGCTCCTCCAACTCTATAAAGGATTTCTTTTATTTTATTTGACCACTTGAAATTACTGTCGCGTTGATTCATCATATATTTATTGATTTTTAGAGATATTTTGTCTTCTTTAACAGAGACGAGACGATTCCAAAAAGCGATGAATGCGACTTTCTATGATTACAGAAATTGGATATCTACCGAGCTCACTATAGAGAAAGGACATAGGTGTTGACTTTCTGGAACTTGTAATTTTCCGTAAAAAAATATTATGCACTCGTTCGATGATTTCGAGGTTTTCAAAACCAAAAATTTCTGATCCGTAGGTAAGGATGGGTAAAACAGTATGATCGAATAACTTCAATGCTAAGTCTAGTGGGAGGTCTGCATTGTTTATTTTGACATAAAGAAAATGCATGGCTTTATTCGCCTGTTCTACTGTGTGTTTTCTTGCGTTAAGGAAAGAACCGTTACATGAGAATGTTGGCCCGAGATAGTGATATTTATCGGTTATTTCCAAAGGTTGATTTCCGATTTTAAAACTGTAGTTTCCATGGGTTCTCACTCCGAAAACTAGTACTTTTTTTTTTTGGATAACTGATTTTTAGACGCCAGTTTTTAGCTCACCTGAGCACAACGTGCTCAAGGGGAGCTTTTAGGATCACCCTGTGTCCGTCGTGCGTCGTGCTTTAAAAATCTTATCCTCTGAAACCGCTCATCAGATTTTTAAATAATTTCACAGATATGTTCCTTGGGTGAGCCTTTACAAAACATGTTCGTAAAATTTTGATCCGTCAAAAAATGTGGCTCTGGTGAATGGGGGCTACTTGCACTATAGGGAAATGAAGAAATTCTTAAAAATTCTTCTTCTGTGAAAGCGCTGGTCAGATTTTAAAATAATTTCACAGGATTGTTCCTTGGGTGACCCTTTTCAAAAACTGTTCGTAAATTTTGATCCGTTAAAAATGTGGCTCTGGTGCATGGGGGCTACTTGCACTATACGGAAATTAAGAAATTCTTAGAAATTATTATTCTCTGAAACAGCTAGTCAGAATTTGAAATAATTTCACAGGGATGTTCCTTCAATGACCTTTTCCAAAATGTCTTCGTGAAATTTTGATCCGTCAAGAAATACAGCTCTGGTGAATGGGGGCTACTTGCACTATAGGGAAATGAAGAAATTCTTAAAAATTCTTCTTCTCTGAAACCGCTGGTCAGATTTTGAAATAATTTCACAGAAATGTTCCTTGGATGACCCTTTTTAAAAATTGTTTGTGAAATTTTGATCCAAGAAACATGGCTCTGGTGAATGGGGGCTTTTTGCACTATATGACCATGAAGAAATTATTTAAATTTCTTCTTCTCTGAAACGGCTGATCAGATTTTGAAATAATCTCACAGAAATGTTCCTTTGGTAACCATTTTCAAAAACTTTTCGCAAAATGCTGATTTGTCAAGAAACATGGCTCTGGTGAATGGGGGCTACTTGCACTATTTGGCCATGAAGAAATTCTTTTTCTCTGAAACGGCAGATCAGATTTTGAAATAATTTCTCAGAAATGTTTCTTAGCTAACCCTTTTCAAAAATTGCTCTAGAAATTTTGATCCATCAAGAAACATGGCTCTGATGACTGTGGGGTATTTACACTATACAGACATGAAGAAATTCTTAAAAAATTTTCTTCTCTGAAAGGGCTGATTAAATTGTGAAGAAATGGCTATGGTTCTCTCAGAAATTCAGGTGAGTGATCCAGGGCCATCTTGGCCCTCTTGTTACAATAGTCATTGAAAATATTTAAACTCTTTTGGAAATCGGTTTGATCAGTTGATAAACTAGTTTAAATCTCTTTTTGCGATATAAAAACGACATTCAGTTTGAAAAGTATCTAGATATTCTTCCCATTAACAAACGTGCTGCTTTATCACGTTTACGTCTTTCATCGCATAAGTTACTTATCGAAACCGGGCGATTCGGAAATAGAAGATTAGAACGAAATGAACGTAAATGTACATTTTGCAGCATTAATGACCTAGAAGACGAGTACCATTTTGTATTAGTTTGTCCAGTATACGCTGATTTAAGGAAAAAATACATTAAGAAATATTTCTATAAGAAGCGAAGTGTGCATAAATTCATTGAACTGACGAGTACAAAAAATAATTCAGTATTAAAGAACCTTAGTAAGTTTGTCTTAGAAGCCTTCAAGTGCAGAAGTTCTTTAAACTGATAATGTTACGTATATTATCATTTGTATTATTGTTATCATCATATAGCAATATTCTGGTAGAAATCGTTGTATTTTTGGGTTCATCCTCCATATACATTTATATCTATCTATCTAGATATTACTTTAAAGCATAACTGGCCCTAATCAGTACATGAATATGTTGAAGGCTGTGACAGATAGTGAAAATGATTTTATATGGAAATTTCCCCTTTTTGTCACATCCAATAACCTTTCAGTAAAGGATAGCGTAATATTTTTCTTTACTTTTTTTCCGATCTACTCACTTTACCTTTACATTAATCCTTCTGTACTAACACTTAAACAATACATGATTGTGAATGTGTGATAATGAAGATCTGTAAAGATCAAATCTTTAATAAAGGATTTATCTATCTATCGATAAAATTACGGTGTCATCTGCGTAGAGCAAGGTAAGAAGTTTAAGCCATATTGTTAGGTCGTTTTGATCAATTAGCTCTATGCCAGTTGTACCTTTAGCAACCATGTTTCTTTGTAAATCATTTAGGAATAATGAGAATAATAATGGTGATAAATTCTCTCCCTGTCTCCATGATAAACTGGTACATATACCAAATTTTAGAAAAATATAATTGACAGAATTGTGTTTTCTAGATAATTTGTTCGCTTCTGAAAGTAAGTCACATTCACTTTAAGAGTTGAAATTGCACCTTCATGCTCATTACAATATTTATTTCTCTTAAATTTTTGCAGTGCATGACATAAGTGTACACTTGCCTAAATTGAAAGCATTTCCGATCAACAATTTAAGCTGGGCTCAAGTGGTAGAATATGTATTTAACCCTTTACCTGATATGCCAGATTGAGGCTCTTCCATCTCAGTAGCAAATAAAGACATGATGTCAAAAGTATGGACAAATGAGGATACAAGTATCTGATTGAGTGGAAAACATTGTGGGAAAAAGGATAAATTGCTCGTTACGAGCAATTTCTCCTTTTCCCACAATGCTTTCAAAAGCTGTCTGTTGTTGATACGTCAAAATGAGTATCTATTGAGTAAAGGGTTAACTCATTACTAAACAACAATATTTTAGGCTTGTCCAAATCGAAAGTATTTGCAGACGACAAACAAACGTGACTGAAATTTTAAATTTGTTTTAAGAAAGGTAGAAAACATTGTGGAAGGAGAAGATGCTGGTCACCAGCCTTTTCTCCTTTTCCCACAATGTTTTCTAAAGGCTTCTTTCTCAGGGTCATCTAAAGTAGGGATTGTGTAGTAATGGGTTAAAGGGGTAGAAAACAATTAGGGAAACAGAATAAATGCATGTTATCAGCTATTTCTCCTTCTACTACCGATAAATCTTTTTAAAAAGACCATTTTCTTAAGGTCGTTAAAACTCGGCATTTAAGATTTTTAGGTTTCAGCTTCTTGTGGAAGGGTTGGATGAGTAATAAATGCTTACTATTGTACTAAATTGCTGCATTGTATATATGTTACGGTCTTGCTTATCCTTTACCCCACCCACTATGAGCTAATATACAAATGTATAGTTATGGCAGATTTTAGGAGACATGATTTTTTAAAATAAAGTTGGATTTTTTTTTTTTTTTTTGTTTTTTTTGTTTTGTTGTTTTTGTTTAATAAGGTTTTTTATCTGTACAAACAGAATATACTGCACACGAAAAATACATATTCCACTCTTGAATATTGTCTACGGCGATGCAATGCCAGTCATAACACACCGACATGTCCTTCATGTAACAAAATTATTAAAGTAAAAGAAATCCTATTCTAATTTAGAAAATTAGATATTTCTTAGGTCAGACTGCAATATTTCACTTCGAATCATCTGTATAACACATATTTATTTTATTTGAATTGAGTATTTTGGAACAAAATTTTGGCACGTTATATATCAGAGAAAATCAGTTTTTTTGCAACTATTTTAATTCCTTGAAAAGGTTATATAGATTTAGTAAATGATTCACAGCTGTTTGTACTTAAAATGTAACTGTATTTTTCCGTTTTTTTTCCCAGAATTTTCTTTATTAAATTAAACGGCGTGGCTTCCTTTTATAAACAGTTTTTATCACTATTATACAAACGACACATGTGTTACAGCAATGACACAAAGTGTTACAGTGCAGACACATTAAAGTGTTAAAAAAAGTTTTGTACTTAGTTCCTTTATTTGAGAAAAATCAAACTAAACAATAATTCAATAGTTACACATGAAATGGAGAAAACTCATTTGCACCAAAAATACTGTCTTGTTGACTAGTTGAGGTTTGTTGTGTAGGAAATAAATCCGCTACATCATGACATTTCAAAAATAAAACAGAAAAACACCCACATCCACACCCCCCGCCCCCCCCCCCCACACACACACACACACAAAGCAGCTGTATTGTCAATGCAGCAAACAAAGAAGCTGATGATTGATCATACGTCACAATTACGCTCAATGAACTGTGCATTTGTTTAAGTTATCCAGAGGTTTTTAGTTCCACTGGTTAAAGGCCAGCGGGCTTATGTCATGGCCCGGTGTCTGTCGTGCGTCTGTCTGTCTGCGTGCGTTAACTTATATTTCAAACATCTTCTCTAACACTACCCATCCAATTTTGACGAAACTTTACAGAAATGATCCTGCCATGGCCTTCCTTAGAATTTCTAGAAAGAATTTTATTACTTCAAAAACTCTGGTTGCCATGGCAACAAAACTGAAAAATATTGAAAACCTTTGAAAATCTTCTTATCCGAAACCATAGGGCCTAGGGCTACCAAACTTGGCATGTAGTTTCATGTAGTGAATCTCTACCATATTCCTTCAAATAATAGCCCTGGAGTCAAAATTGGCCCTGCCCCGGGGGTCACAAGTTTTATATGGGATTAACTTTAAAATTCTTCTGATCCCTAGACATAGGGCCTTGGTTGATTGGTTGGTTGCATTCGGGTTTAACACCACTTCAACAGCTAAGGTCATATCATGGCGGTCGGTGACGCACATGTGTTTCCTGGCTTTCTCACACCAGTTCTAACACAACTTTCCCCCAAAGCCACTGGCCACTTTTCTCACATGCTTCAGCAGAGGTGAGAGGCGAAATACGCCAGAAAGAAAGTTCGTCTCAACCGGGTATCGAATTCACAACCACCAAGTCATGAGTCCGGCACGCTCACCACTGGGCCACCCAGGCGGGCCATAGGGCCTTGGGATACCAAATTTGGCATGTATCTTTATCAAGTGGGCGTGTACCAAGGGTGCCTAACTTATAGCCATGGGGTCAAATTTGGCCCGGGGGTCACAATTTTTATATAGGCTTATATTGGGAAAACCTCTACTTGTACATAACCACAAGGCCTAGGACTACCAAATTTTGCATGTAGCTTTATCTAGTGGGCCTCTACCAAAAGGGCCCAAATAATAGCCTTGGGGTTAAGTTTGTCCCCACACCACCAGGGCTCACCAGTTTTACCTGGGCTTTTGTGGTGAAAACTTTTTAAATGATCTTTTTACGAACCAAAATAAGGCCTAGGGCTACTAAATTTAGCCCTGTTTCATGGGTCTCATGTTTTACATGGCATTTATTGTAGGAAACTTTGAAAATCAGTTTGTATATAACCACACATCCTGTATTATTTGGTATGGCGGTTTATCTTATAGACCTCCACCAGGATTCAAGTAATTAAAGCTTTGTGGTCAAAAGTGCCTTTGCCTAGGGGTCAAGGGGTTAAAACTTTCTCATAGAACTTTATAGAAAAAAAATGTATGTCTTCAAGTTCAAAACCAATTGGCCAGAGTTGTAATGTTTTGCTCGTAGTGTTTTCACTTATAAACTAATGGAGCGATACAGGGCCATCATGGCCCTCTTGTTTAAAGTTAGATCCCCTATTGCATCAGTGAACTAGAGTAACAGATGGATGAAAAAATAGGGCCCTTTTTTGACCTGGGCCTTAAGCCAATTGTATGTCTTCAAGTTTGAAACTTTTTGGCCGGATTTGTAATTCATGGCTTATAGTGTCTTCACTTATTAGCCAGTGGAGCGATACAGGACCATCATGGACCTCTTGTTTCAAGTCACATCCCCTATTGCATCAGTGAAATAGAGTAAAAGAGTAGGAGAGTAAGAATGACAAAGGAAATAAAGCAGCTTAAGTAATGAGAATATCCAAATCTCAGTGTTGGCATACTTATGGTTACAGTTGTGAATATATAATGAATCAACCAAATCAAAGGTTAGTGTGTAACAATGAATTATTCTGTTGCACTCATAAATAGATCATTTTTGAGGTACTAAGTGCTATAACTCTATAACTTTTCTTAATTTTTGTCATGTATGTCTGTCTTAGTAGCTCTAGTCAAAATTGTGAATAAATTTAGCCAGAAATATAAACACATTCAACGTGCAGACTGAAAATTCAGAGATTGGTTTCAATTAATTCTGCTAGGAACATTTATTAGGTGTTTTACGGTATGTGAAATTAGTCAGACTTGATTTAATACATGTATAAGTCTTACATAAATGTGGATTTGTATGAGCACCTTAAATTAAAAAGATTTGTAAAAAAGTTTGCGTTGTTTCATTGTTTGCTTCATTTTAGTGCACATAAGAAAAGTTTACTTTACGTAATAGGCAAATTTTGGGTAGGCGCGTTTATTAGCATATAAAATCAAAGCGTTGAAAGCGCTGAAGTGGTATTTGTCAAGGAAACCCATTGTGTGGAATTAATAGTTTGAAAGAAACTGAGACATATTGTTCAGATATTGGCTTAAAAGTCAACCCACTGAGCAAATGAATATCTTTTCGGTTGAAGGGAGAGTATTCATGACAAAGTTTGGTTTATTTTTGTATAAGTGGTCTCCTTTTGATCATGTGGAAGAAGCAGGAGTAACGCCCCTTGACAGTAGGGTGCATGACGAATAGAGAGAAAAATCCTGTTGACATATCGAACAAAATTAAGTTTGTTCATGAAAACTATGATTTTGAAATATCTCTAGCCTTTTACATTCAATTTCCAACATTACAATCAATAGACGATAAGCGATATTTCCATTTTATCATTTTATCGTAAGCGGCGCACCAGTAGTATCACGTGACACCGGACAATCAAAGCATTATTTCAGTAACAAATGAGGTATGTCCCGTTCGCAAATCCTTTAAATTTGGACAAATTCATAACTGAAAAGAAAATGACATAGCAAGAAATCTATGGAAATCAATTCTAACACAATTCAAACATATTTCATGATATTGCCCTTGAAAAAGAAAATCACAAACAGACAAAATATGCATTTTATAAAATCATATTTAAATAAAGAGCATGTAGAGACTAAGAACGGACTTAGCCTCTGAAACCTGTATAAAACTCATAATCCTGACCATTAATGATCACCAAAGGGGTAAATTAATATGAAACAAAAGATAAGAAGAGTCAATTTAATGTGACACGTGTGTGCTAATCTGTAAGAAGCAAGTACATTACAGCTGTTCTAAAGGTCACCCACTCTGCAGTGCGATACCGAGATCAAAGGAACACCGATTTAACCCTTCACCCATTTTTTTTTTTTAGTAAGACTTCATTAGATACATATTTTTATACTCAAAATGAAGCTTAAAAGAAGTTATGGAAGGTCTGAAATTTGATCTGAAGCCACGTTTCTTTTGTTCATGATCTATAACATGAAGTTTTTCGTCAATAGGTACATGCCTGAAAGTGCAACAAGGATGTTTGATAATAGTACTTTAAAATCACTAAATGGACTGTCCCTGTCTTTCTGAAGACACTAAACAGCTAATCAACCTTTTACCAAAGTATTTCGAGCGACCCGTGTAAAAGGGGGTCAGACGTGCTGATTTGCCCCACTGTCTGTTATTTGTCTCACTTTCTCAACCTTAACACATCCCCCCCCCACACTCACACACACACTTTCAAAAAACTGAAAACTGAAAGTAATCAATATGTAGTTCATAAACATCGAAATAACGAATTTTCAAAGTGTGAGCGAAAATATTTGAGGAAAAAAGGAAGGGCTTGCAACATGCATTTTCTCCTGTTTCAACAAAAGTTTTGTTTTTTTTTTAACTTTTTCAAAGATAATAACAACCATTTGACCCACGTTTATTCAATCGTCTCCATATGCTAAGTATCTGGACGAGTCCAAAGTGTTGTCGTCGGGTGTAAACATTCGCAGTAACTATTTAAAACCCTATGCCACATAACCCAAGTTTTTTACGACCCTTAGAAATATAGTTTTTAATCGGTCGTTAGACCGATTAGAGACGGCGTTTTCCACAATCCAAACTGACCCAATTCCCGAAAAGGCCCTTTACAGGAATGGACGCATACAAATTATACATAATATGTATAGAGACTGTTAGATTAGCTACTATTCAAGGAACATCAGATTTACTTTGTTTTTGTTTTCTTTGTATGGCGAATATGGCATATTATTATCAATGCGTACAATAATGAATTATGACACTCGTCTTCTAAATACCAGCACGTTATTGCATAGATTCTAGATATTGGTCAACAAATTGAAAATTTCCGACGTAAAGGGGAAAAACTAGTCACGTGATATATTCAGGTGGAGGATTCTGGCGAAATAGAAATCATATGATACAAGTGAGAACTGAGCGGAGAACGAATCAAATTCTTCTGTGTGTATCACGTGATCGATTACCGACACTTTGAAGTCCACTACAGTCGTCATTTTAAAGAAGGTTGCAGAGAGAGAGAGAGCGAGAGAAAGAGTCTCAGAGAGAACGAGATAGTCTAAATAAGAAACAACAACAACTGAAATTTAAGTTTTCATGTAGTTCTTGTATGCAAGTACTTTATCTGGATTGATTCCTTGGAATTTTTAAGAGACAGAACTTGTACACTTTGGGCTAGGTTCGCATTCCAGTGGATCGTTTTCGTTTATGCTGTATCCCCCTCTACTAGCCTTAAAGTTAAGTAGACGGCAGAGTTTGATGTGTGTGATCAAGGAAGCATCTTTGTTGCACGGATATAAGTTGTGCATCGATCGGCAATTTGTTCAAACCCACAAAAGTATAAGTTTGTAGATTTGTTGAAAAGAGAATCAGTCTGTCTGGAAATGGGGGACTGCCATTTAAGGCTAGTCATCTAAGGGAACTTATCAATTATTTAAGTTCATGTGTAAAGAGCTGATTTTTTAGAAGTTTGTATACGACTACTCTATCTGATATCTATCTGAAGTATTTTAATGTTTTGTTAGAGTTAGTACTCCTTACTTACTTTTTTAACTAGTAAGAAGTCGTAACCGGTCATTTGATAATTTAGATTTAGCACTGGTACTTATATATTTTCGTCGGGATAAAAATGCATGTTTTTTACGGTTTTCATTGGTCAAATTAAGAGGAAGTACAGGGAAGTAAAAGGTTTTGGGAATTTTTTCAATCATACAATGTGATGCTCATTTAAGGGTAAAAATAAGGAAAGAAAGCTTCAAAGATCCTTTTAAGCTTACTATTTGACTATCTCAGACATTTATTGGCATTGCCTATGTCAGCAGTAGATCTATTTGCAAAAATGACTAGAAAATTTTGAACGAACTCTTAACTCGCCTCCAAGAAGTAGTACTCACGGCAAGTGTTATATATGTCCACTAGTAATTGGTGAAATGCTTTTCTCGAGTCAAATGTCAAACTAACTTAAGTAATTTTCATTAAAAACTCTGGTTGCTGTGACAACAATTATATCCTTGAAATATTCACATTGCTTAATCATTCAGTGGCTCCGCCCGGGTGGCTCAGTGGTGAGGGTGTCCGACTCATGACCTGGTGGTTGTGAGTTCTGTCCTTGGTTGAGGCGAACTTTCTTTCCGTCGTATTTTCGCCTCTCACCTCTGCAGAAACATGTGAGATAATTAGTTGGTGGCTTTGGAAAGAAAAGTTGTTTTAGTACCGGTGTGAGAAAGTCAGGAATCACATGTGCGTCATCGATCGCCATTATATGACCTTAGCTGTTAAAGTGGCGTTAAACTCCAATACATCCAACCAACCAACCAACCAACCAATAATCATTCAGTGACGACCGATTACAGTGCTTACAGCACTTTGATTTAAAAATGTTGTTGAAAAGGGTTAAAGTTCTAGTAACCAACCTTTTCTCCTTTTCACTTGCTATCCTTCCTAAAGAAAATTTCATTTTTAAGCCACATTCAAATTGTTATCTGCAAAGACTTCCAATTTCGGCAAGTCTCAAATTTTTGTTTCGTAAAGAGTTGGTGAAAGATTCAGTGTTATAAAAAATGGGGTGTGGGGGGGATAACATCAATATGCCTGCAGTAGACCTTTCCTAATTTTATGTCTGATTATTCAACCAATGTTTTCGTATTCTGTAGCTAAGTTTGTAACGTACAGTTTCGCAGTCCAGGAATCTGTGGTTTGATTTATTTAAACTATTAATGTGATATTTTTTCCAAAAAATCGTTCCAGTATCTGCTACAAGAGGGCCAAGATGGCCCTGGATCGCTCACCTGAATTTCTGAGAGAACCATAGCCATTTTTTTTTCAAAATCTAATCATCTATTTTAGACAAGAAGAATTTTCAAGAATTTCTTCATGTTTATATAGTGTAAATAGCCCACAGCCATCAGAGCCATGTTTCTTGATGGATCAAAATTTCTCGAGCAGTTTTTGTTCAGAGAAAAAGAGTTTTAAAGAACAAATAGTGCAAGTAGCCCCCATTCACCAGATCCATGTTTCTAGACAAGTCCGCATTTTGCGAACAATTTTTGAAAAGGGTTACCAAAGGAACATTTCTGTGATTATTTCAAAATGTAATCAGCCGCTTCAGAGAAGAAGAATTTTAAAGAATTTCTTAATTTCCGTATAGTGCAAGTAGCCCCCCCCCCCCCCCCATTCACGAGAGCCGTGTATCTTGACGGATCAAAATTTCGCGAACAATTTTTAAAAAGGGTCACCCAAAGAACATCTCTGTGAAATTATTTCAAAATCTGACCAGCGGTTTCAGAGAAGAAGACTTTTTAAGAATTCCTTCATTTCTGTATAGTGCAAGTAGCTCCCATTCACCAGAGCCACATTTTTTGACGGATCGAAATTTCACGATCAATTTTTGAAAAGGGTCACCCAAGGAACATATATGTGAAATTATTACAAAATCCGCCGAGCGGTTTGAGAGGAGAAGATTTTTAAAGAATTTGCTGAAAAATTCCATTTGGTTGCCATGGCAACCAGAGTTTTTGATGGAATCAAATTCTGTGAATAATTTTTAAACAGGACCTCCCAAGGAACATTCCAGCCAAGTTTGGTCCAAATTAGCCCAGCGGTTTAGGAGGAGTTGATGTTTAAAGAATTGTTGACGACGCACGACGCACTGACGCACGACGGACACCGGGTGATCCTAAAAGCTCCCCTTGAGCACGTTGTGCTCAGGTGAGCTAAAAAGACAGAGACAGTCTACTAACAAAAAGCTGGGACATCAAACATTTTGAATTTATAGCAAAAATCTTAACTTTGAAATAACATTTTTAAAAATCTGTATAAATGCATGTTTGCCATGTGCCTGTTTGAACTACCTTATAAGTTGACAAGGAATTCCTCAGTCTGAAAGAAAATGTACAAAATGTAACGCAAACCGTATTGGTGACGAGATGCACTATTTGCTTGGATGCACATATTTTTCGACGTCAAGACAGAAATTTCTGAAAACACCGATCCGCAATAACACGTTTGATTTTAAAAGAATTTTGACTGCTAAAGACAACGAGACCTTAATAAACACTAGTAAATTCGTATCGCAGATAATCAAAGAAGTATGTTAATATCAAAACGTTAACAAATCTTAAAAATAAATAGAAAATAGTACAAACTTACTATTTGTTTATATCCAATTAGACAGGTATTTCATTCAATGTCTACTGTATGTTTTTACAAGCTGCACGATTATGTGTTGTCACCAGGTAAGTCTGATTGGCTATATGCAAAGTCCACGACTAGTCACATGATAATAAGGTCAGTAAATCAACCGAATTAACTAGCATGTTCACCAAGTCTGTTCCACCAGAGCCACTCTCCTTTTTCACCGATGTTTTCCTTTCAAATTACGATTTTGGCTAATGTTTGTCAGACAAAAATTACAAAAATTATGTGAAGCCAAAATATATATCTAATTTAAAGTTTCCCTGTCAATATTTGGTGAGAAAATGTTTTCAGTGGTGTCCGTGGTCGTGAGGTAGAGCGTCGGCCTTACAACCTAAAGGTCCTGAGTTCGATACCCGGGAGCGGGTGTCAACTTTGGGATTTTTCATTGGCCCACACATTCGGCGCGAGTACTGGTGTAGTTCCCAGGAAGCAGAATCGAGAGAGATTAGTATAAGTTGTAAGAACTTGTTTCTCAATCGATGTAAAATAAATATGTTTAAACTAATTAAACTTAAATGTTTTCAATTTAAATTACTGTCCAGTTCGTTACTTGTATTCCACCAGAGTTCATTAGATAGGGTGTAAGAATAACGCCTAATTCTGTCCATAAGGACAAAATTGGGATTTGGTCATGCACCATATGTATGTAAATAAGTGTGTATATACAATACAGTGATTTATTGTTAACTTAGAATGCTTGTAAATAGTAGGAAAACGACTTAAATCTATGACGAAAGTAAGTCACTCTACGATATGAATTCTCCCGTTTTTTTCTTGGATATTTTTTTTTTGTAAATATGTATAATGAATTGTTCCTGTTACTGTAAATAGTGATAATACTAGTACGCCAAAGTCACGATAGCTGACGAGCCTTTCCTATACCATGTAACGTGAGCTATGCTTCATAGCTCTGACTTTGACTGATATGAACTCTGCAGTCTTTTGCTCTTCAGTAACATTAACATTTCTGTACATATTTATTTTTTTTTTTGTATACTGATATCTCTAATACAGTGGGCGATGTCAGCGGGACAACACATACCCTTTAGGGGGTGTGGGTTGCCCGGCTGACATCACCCTCGTAAAACATCAACCTTATCAAAATCACTCGCGGACCTGGGATTTTCCCGGCACATACATATGTATATTAACCATTCTTTAATGATTAGTAATTCTGAACAGAAACTACTGTAAGCTAATATTTGCTGATTTATATTATATACTGCTGAATTGTCCAGATTTTTGAGGTCGATCTTTTCTCACGTTTTCATTTGGCTTTGCTCCTTTGCTAATGTACAAAACTTTGTACCTTAGTGAAAAATAAAGTATATGTTGTTGTTGTTGTTGTTGACAAAGTTTAATTCAAATTTCAAACCTTCCATTCCCTCTAGAAGAAAAGATGTTAGAGATTCATTTTCAGGAAGCGAATACCTGTTTTCATTGAAAAGCTAGTCAACGGTTAGCTGGGTGTACGTTTGATCTCGGTATTTCACCGTCAAAGTGGATGATCTATATGAAAAGCAGTTGTGTTCTTTTTAGGCACCGACTAGTTAACACACACGTGTCATAATTAAGTGTTTAACCCGTTTAGTCTTACGTTGATCACTTGTAAAGGTTTGGAATTGTTAACAGCTGTGACGGAGGGTACCCGGTAAGTGTGTTCTAATTACTGGCGCCAAAAGATGCATTTTTCTGCCCGAACATTTTTTTTTTCAAATGCATTATTATGTTACCTGGGTTAACAGGCCCCACTTTAAACGGTATATTTGCACTAATTTCTTTAGGAATGGAGGGGGGTATTTGTTTATTTTAAGTTAAACCTTATCTTACTAAATAAATTAAATGCCACTTTTAAAGCCGATAGTAAAACCTCAAAAGTTATTTCAAAGGAATATCTCGAGGAAAAATATCTCCGTATCGGATAGTGTAGATCTAGGATCAGATTGCACGTTCTTCCTGGTGTGATCTGAATCTATATTGTCTGCAAAAGGTCATTGAGTCGCACTTGGTAGCCAAAGGGTTAATGCAGTCTGCATACAAAAAGCTCTATCAACACGCCCGGCAGGAGACAGCGCTTATGATACCGCTATACTCTCTGAATACTACCGAAAAATTGATAAAACAACAGTTCTTTTTTTGTGTGTATCTTCGAAATAGATAATTGATGAAACTAACGGCACGGCCGTTTTAGGTTGTTTATTTATTGCGTTTAGGGTGTAATCCATTTAAAAATATGACACTTTCACTATTCGGGTATATACAGGATTGGGAAAAATTGTCGGGTGGAAAGGGAAGTAACGTCAGTAACGGTATTTGGCAAATGGTCTATTACCTCGATCTATAAATATTCATGAGCAATCAAATGGAGTAGCGTGCAATCATAGGACGAACAAGCCATGGAACAAATTGGTTTTGGAACGAAAAAGCCCAAGGTCAGTTGGCAAATTTGTATCATTTCGCCAATAAAAGGCTATGATCGCGAGAAGCTAGTTTCAATCAAAAATAAGTATCTCAACGATCGGTGGCCTCGCCCAATGTATTTTAATATGCCATTTCAAATTACATATTTGAGTGCCACCGTAAAAGTCATTTGCCTGAGAAAAAATGAGTTTAACTTGGTTTATTTCCTTCGGCTTTCCACAAAATGGTTGAACTAAAACTCTACAAAGTTTGGGTACGCTGTCTCGGCATACACTCGGTATAGACTCTAAAGAGTTTGGGTACGCTATGACGAAATGGATATGCTGGCATATGTAGAAATATGTATCATATAGAAGATCTGCAAATCAAGATTTAAATTGAAATGTTGACCTAGATAGCTGCAAATTATGAAGAAAATGGCAATATTCATGTATTTAAGTTGAACTACTTTATGCCAAGTTTTATATTCTTGCTCTAAAGCCCGGGAGCTTTCGGAGGTTGATTAATTTATCAGTGTCAATGACGGCCGACTTTTTTTGAAAAGGGCTGAGTAATTACACTTGAAATTACGTTTTTCAGCCCGTCTGGCTTTTTTGGGATAAAAGAGCATATAATCATTGCTTTGTCTGTTAGTATGTGGTTAGGACAGAGAACGTAGTAGTGATATTCCAAAGCGTTTGAAGCATTTTCAAGCTACAAACATCCGGGATATTCCGGCAAAATTGATGCCGGAACTACTTGAACTCAATCTCTTTCTACTGCTGTGTACCTAAACGCGATGGAGTATTAGATTCACGGTACAAAATAAGATACATGGTTATCAAAATTCAATCTTGAAAGCATAGTGGTATTGTCTTCGACAAATACCACACAAAATCTGCACCACTTTCAGATCTGGCATCCATGCTTAAAGTGACTCTAATAGGCTATCCTAACTCACTGTACCATTTGAATTTTTCTACCAGATGGATTGAAAAAAAAAAAAGGCCCTTTTTTATCTGGGCCTTAGCCTAACAGATCCAACTATCAATTGACGATTGAGTTAATTGTCTATACATGTAT
The DNA here is from genome assembly GCA_943736015.1 of Tridacna crocea. Taxonomy (NCBI): domain Eukaryota; kingdom Metazoa; phylum Mollusca; class Bivalvia; order Cardiida; family Cardiidae; genus Tridacna; species Tridacna crocea. The sequence continues at coordinate 31,396,654 of OX031070.1, forward strand.
AGGAGGCTATCACAGTGACCCGCGTAAAATACTTCTTTGAATTAGCTGGCATACTTTTGCTGTTTTGATTTAAGATTCCAACCTTTTTCAAATGATATTATTATGTACATGAGCAAACCTTCTGCAAGTCTTCACAAGAATGACAATGTAAACATATACATTTATATACACCTAGTTCTCCGATCCCATCACCCTTTTTGTTGTTGTTTTTTCCCCTTTATCTACAATTGTGTACACCTAGTCCTATCATCCTATCATCCCATCTTTTTTTTATATTAGTAGTAAATTGTTTATTATAGTGACATGTGTACATAGTAACATACAAAAAAAAAATGACAAAATTTATAACAAACATACACCCGGCCCCATGGGCCTATAAGTCACTTTCAGTTTTTGGAATGTTTACAATATTAATTCACATGCTGGATAACTGGTCAAATTTATAAAGCAAAATTATAGACTTATATATATGTAAGCAATAGGTAGATTTTCTTCGCTTTTCAAATGCATTAACAATAAATTTTGCAAGTGAGCGAACATGGTTCTTCATAAGATAAGCCAATTTATCTAAGGGAGATAACTGTGTAAATTGATTCATGTTCAATATATCAGCAAACGACTGAATTCTTAAGTCCTTGTAAAAATCACAAGAAATGACAAAGTGAACTTCGTTCTCTACATCAGATTTACAACAATAATTACAAACTCGACTTTCAATAGTCTCACCATTATATCGACCTGTTTCGATCCTTAGTGGAAGAATATCAGATCGTAATTGAGCAAGTGCAGATCGTTCATTTTTTTTTTTCAGGTTTAAATGTAGGTATCTTTCTGAAGAGAATGAATGTTTAAAGTTTCTGTAGGTACGAAGCTTTGACGTTTGTCGGACATTGGTTAACCAATGATTTGTGAAATATTGTCTTATTCTTGTTTCTGCGAGGTTTTTTCAAATGATTCGTCTGTGTGTAAAATACTCAATAAGTTCTAGTTTAGAGAGAATTGATTTTAAATCGGAACACTAGTTTTCTTGTACAAATGGCAAAGTTACTCTCAAAAACACATTTCAAAAGACGACTTTAAGCAACCGTTAGAAGTCTATTCCAATAGCGTATAAAGGACTGCCACTGTCTTTTTAAACATGGTAACCACCCAGTATCGCCAATTATAGCTGTTAGTGGCGCAAACCTGTGAACTCCGAGATAAAATCGAATAGCTCTGTTTTGTATATTCCCATTGCATTGAAACGAGTTCATACCCCACGTTGAGGCGCCGTAGTCAAGTACAGGAACTACACAAGAATAAAATAATTTCTCAAATGATTTAAATCCCAGATCTCGAATTTTATAAAGTTTTGAAATTATCCCCCCTAAGGCACGGCCAGCACCATTTGAGACTGATTCACAATGGGTAGTGAAATTAAGATGCTCGTTGAAAATTACTCCAAGGTACTTGTATGAGCTAACGGTCTTTAACACATCTCGGCCTATCTTAAATTGGAATTCTGTCACTCTGTATTGAGCAGGTCTGAAATGTATACACTTTGACTTCGAAGTGTTAAGAGGAACACGCCATTTTCTGCACCAAGAGTAAACGATGTCCAACATGTGTTGAAGACCATTCTCTGACGGCGAGAGCAACACAATATCGTCTGCATACAATAAAAGGGAGATTACTCTGTCACCTATTATAAACCCTTCATTGAGGCTGTTGATTTCCGCCGCAAGATCGTTAACGAATATTGAGAACATTGTCGGTGATATACTGTCTCCTTGTTTTGCTCCTATTGAACATTGGAACCAGTCCAAGTAGTTATTATTTATCCGAACACATGATTCCGAACTAGCGTAAATAGATCTAAGGGAATTGTATATTTTACCGTTTATACCAGTTAGTAATAATTTGTATAGCAGGAGCTCCCATGAAATCACGTGGTATTTTGTGCACTTTGTATCTTATGTTTTCATAAAAGTTATTGCTCGGGGCTTGATCATCATGAAAATCCATGCAGCTTATGACTACTTGTGTCCTTAATAGAGCGTGGTCCGGTATACGTGATCTCTCTCCGATAAATCCGTGCAAATTACGGTCATCTATAATAGACTGCATTCGAAGAACCTCAAACTGTTTACATTGCTTAAAATTGTCATGAGGAACACAGATATAGTCCACTACCCATCTGCCTTCTGTTGAAACTGATGTAAAATCGTCATTTCTGAACCGACCATTCCAGCATACAAAAACGAGATTCGGTCAAGAACTCGATAATGTCGTATCCATGATGGTTTTTTTACCGAGTCAAGCGTTGAGCGACTGGGGATTGAATCTATTTCAGAAATGATGTCTTTAAGGTCGCCAACCCTAGAGTTCATATCCCCGGTCAGCAGCATGAAATCACAGTCGCTATATCCGTAAATAAGAGTCAAAAGATGTGCAAAGTAACCCTGGGCATCTCGACCCCAGTTGGAGTTTTCTGGTGGCAAATACAAGTAACACGTAGTTAACCCTTTCCCAAACAATTCCTGGTTTTTACGGGAAAGGAATAGAAGCCTTTTGGAAACATTGTAGGAAAAGGAGAAAATGCTGGTAACCAGCATTTCTCCTTTTCCCACAATGTTTTCTACCCTATCATACAGAAAAATCATCTTTTAAGCAACTGTTAATTTGTCATCGGCAAAATGCTTTGAATTTGGTCTGGTCCAAAATTTGCCGTCTGGGAAAGGGTTAATAGACATGTATTCTGTGTTTCGATTGGTCAACTTTAAAGCTAGAATTCCATCGTACGATTTATCAACTATATCGACACTGTACTCACTAACCAACCTGGGCCCGGTTTCACGAAAAAACTTAAGTCCGTACTCAACTCAACTGAGTTTACAGGCTTAAGTTCGTTAATTTGCTGAGTTGAGTCTGAAACGTTGAGTGCGTTTCACGAACACGTTCTCAGCTGAGTCGCTTATTTCGATGACTTTTTAAACGTCTTAAGCGGTATTTTTGCTACTCTCCGATGGTCGAGGTAATAAACTGTAAAAGTTCGGGAACAACTGTCAATATCGCAGTTGTCTGAAATAAAATAAACAAATATTTTCGCATGAAAAACGTACATGCACTTTTAAAAAGCTATTTTACGGAATTCAATCAGCGTATTCATGCATCAGTATGCACTTCAGTGTCGTAAAAGACTGTATCGCTGTGGTTCTAGTCAAAATTCATTGAAATTGTTTCGTGTTTAAGGCCAAAAAACGAGGAAATAAATAGAGATTTTTTTTTTTTCGGTGAAAGATCGAAATTTTTTTCATCAAATGGACACCATCGGTAATATTTTCGGGAGTGGCGCAGTCACGACTGAAAATATTACCGATGTGTTCACGTGATGAAATAAATTTCGATCTTTAACCGAAAAAAAAAACAAATATGCTATTTATTTCATGTTTTTAATCCTTTTTGAGAGGAGTGTTATCAAAATCCAGTACAGTTCTTGTCCGTTATTCCCTGTGGCGTACCCCTCACGCATAGCAACGCATTGCAATATTACGTCATGCGCGAGAAATCTAAGGTAAATGACGTCATATTTCCCATCTGGTTGTCAGGCACGCGCAATCTACCTAGGCGACAAGAACGTGAAAATCGGTATTTTCACTGGTGAAACCAGAGTAAGATCGAAAAATATTTTCACATCTATTTCTCGATATCCTACCGGAAAGCATGAAATGGAAAGGGATATCGTTGAGTGCTCTTACTCCAGGAGTGTCCTTGAACCGATGATTTTTTTTTTTACATTACATTTCGTAAAGCACATAGTTTGATATCACACGGTATTTGTGCTCGTAACCCCTACCGATAATCGAATGTTTTATAACCCTTTAATTTCAGACAAATACTTTTAAAAAACCAATCAATTATCTGATTTAAAAGGCATTAGCATCATTTTTCATATATATATACATCCAAATAATTTTCCTTCACAAAGAAATGCCAAGATCTACGACTTTATGCTATAGATACTACAGAATTAACGGATTTGGTCACGCCAGGTTTGCTCAAGAAGGCCGATGGCATGTCTATTTGTTAATTTATGCATATTGAACCGGGAAATTGCTATCCAAGTTTTTTTTTCGTGAAAGTCATCAGAAATTATTTTTTATGAGGGCAAGTAATTTCTAGCTCATGTTCCTATCTAAATTTTTCATTGCATTACGTTGTTTCCTTATCATCACGGAAAACGAGCACTCGAGGCTATACATGCAGGATTCGCACCGATTCACTTTATAAATTGATAGTGGGGACTATTCCACAAGAATTAATAGTATCTTGTTAAACTGACCACAATGCACTAAATACATAGGCGGGATGTCAAAGTGCCAGTGAGGTTCGCTGCCCGGGTAGCTCAGTGGTTAGCGTTTCTGACCTGATGGTTGCGAGTTCGATATCAGGTAGAGGCAAACTTTCTTCCCGCCGAATTTTCGCCTCTAACGCATGTGAGAACAAGTTTAAGCCTTCATCGATCAATGCACAGTTTTATCGACCCTTGGAAAAAAGCTATTGAAATCTCGGTTGGAAAAGTAGAAAATGCTGACAAGCAGTATTTTCTCTTTTTCTCTGAATGTTTTCTACGTAATCAAAAAGAGAAAGTATCATTTTATCAACATATATTTTGTTATCTGCAGTTTTTTATGCTCTCAGCAAGGTCCGGCTAGGATTTTTTTTGTTTGGTGAAGAGTAAAATGGATTTTTTTTCAGTCTTGAGAAAAAGGAAAATATTCATATAATTTCTAAAGCATCTAATAATATTGTTTACACAGAACAACAGTATAGGTATAAGATCAGTCTGTATATTCTATGCAGTCTCAACTTGATCCACACTATCCGTAAAAGGTAGTTTGATCCTCAGTTAATTGTCCATAAAACTGGAGATCTAGGTGACTGGACAAATGCAAGTAACTTACTCAAATACGGCATATACTTATAGCAGAGCAAAATATGATTTTTCACCAGCATCAAAAGATAATATGATCACACGCAAAAAATCATTTAGAAGCACAATCTCTTTTTGAAGCTAACAGCCTAACGGGCATAAAAATTGCAGTTGAAGAGGACTGACAATATAAATTTGATGTGAGTCAGTGTCAAAAACAATATTATTAAGTTTATTTTTCTGTAACAAGTCATTACTAATGATTATACACACAAAATGTTTGTAATAAACTGAGCAAATTGTCCAAATTGTCAAAATTCCATGCACTGAAATTTACAAATATCTTTAATGGTACCCCTAGATACAATTTAAACTTTTATCAAGAAAACACTGTTGATTGATATAAGGATTGAATGGTGTTTAATGCCACTTTCAATATTACTTCAGTCATATCACAGTGACAGCTCACATATTTGTGCATTTCCTGTGTTTTACCTGTTCTAAAGGTTTGGAGTGTCTTGCCCAAGGACACTCTCACCAAAAGAAAACAGTGTTGGAAAAGGAAAAAATTCATAATTAGCATTTTCTTCTTTTCCAACAATATCTTTTAAAAAGAGTAATCATCATTTTATCACTAGTTAATTTGTTGTACGCTAATTTTTTCACTGAGTTCCCATCTAAAGTTTTGTCCTTTGGTAAAATGTTAAATGGATTTTTCCAGTCTGGAATAAAAAGGACAATAGCAATATCATTTCCAAGGTCTCTGCCAAAAGACAAAGGAACACTAGTATAGACAAAAGATCAGACAGTATATTCTTTGCAATCTGATCTTGATCTACACTGTCAATGGGAGTCTGGCTTGAACTTATGGTCTTTTAAAAAAGGAATATGTAGTTGAATGGACATTTGCACCTTAATTACTTTTTCACTTGCAGATTATTTGATAGAATATGGTGGTATGTTTTCCTATATTTAAGTGGTTTATATAGCTTGGATTCAAAAAAGAGCTTTTATGGCACAAATGATATAATTATTCAAGCATCTTTTACCACTTATGACAGGCAATATTGACTAATACACAAAAGTTCAATTGATTGAATGTAAATTCTGCAATGGCTGTCCATTTGAACTCCCCATGACACCAAAGGACCAGTCTGAAGAAAAATTGGTCTTGCACTGACCAGATGTCATCATACTGTACTGTACTGTACTGCCTTTGTTTTTACCTATTCAAAACAAGAAAATAAACCTTTAAAGGGTGAAAAATCATTGTTAGCAAACAACTCTGTTATAGCAATCCTAGGAGGGACTTTCTAAACATTGTGAGAAAAGAGGAAACTGCTGGTAACCAACATTTTCTCCATAACCCACTATATTCAATTCCTTCTAAGATTGTTTTTATCATTTGAGCCCCACTTTAATGTGCTGTCTGAAAATCCTTTCAATCTGAACCAGTCCTAAAATTTTTATTTGGTATAGAGTTGAGTGATAGATGTTATCTCTAAATGGTAATTGCAGAGATCTATCCAGTTCACTTTAAGAGTAAACTAGATGTTTTCTACCATGTGTGAAATTTTGCCTTTGTACACAAAAATCAGTCACTGTATGTTCATGCAATCCTTCTCCAATCTGTCAAGTTTTAGTTTCAAACTTTTACTCCTTTGAGAAATTTATCACAGAAAAAGTCTGCTGAAAGTTATAAATTGAAAATGATACAGAAAACTGTATAGATATGGCAGTCAAGGTTATGGATAATGCATTGGAATACCCTTTTAATACTATAGCAGTATATCTTGGACAAGACATTACTAAAACCTGTTAAACTCTCCACAATGAAGTACATTTTAATTTTTTTTTCTGCTAACACTAGATCCATTTACCACAGTGTATTTTATTTTTTTTCTGCTAACAGTAGATCTGTTCACCACAGTGTATTTAAAAAAAAAATCACATTATGTTTTTATGCAACACTATTTCCAGAGGCTATAAGCTCATGTTTGTAAATGAGAAATAATATAAGTAATGTAGCAGTATAGTTGGAAAATTGCTTTAGGTCTGTAAAATAGCTGTTTCTCCATCACTTGCAATCATATACAGAATCTGGTGCAAAAATATGTATGTGAAAGATAGAGCCTAATCATAAATCATATGTTACTTGAAAAAGTCATCTGTACATGTTAAATGTGGGACAAAAGGGTGCCTTTCAATGTATATACATGTATTTGAAGATGATCTATGGGCAACTCCATTACGCCATAGATGACAGATACTTTTCCAGGATACCCATTTTTTTTACCTGTCTCTCTGCTAGTGGGGACTGAAATAGCTTTTGGAAACTACAGATCATGATCAGAGAGTGTAGTCTGCTACCCGATGCTAGTATTTTACCAAAATTTAATATCATACAGTACACTAGATATTCACTTTCAGACTTTGAAATAAGTTGATTATTATTTATTTCAAAAGAATTCAAAGAAACATTTAATTTGCCAGACTTTTTCAAGACATACCTGTCGTTTTCTTCTATGTTGACCTCTAGATCCTACATCAGAAATGATGTGCAATGCTAACTACACTATCCCATTACCAATCACTTCACTGTCATCACTCTAATATGTGTTTATTTACCTAAGATGAGAGTAACAGAAAATGAAAGTTTTGTATTAAAAAAACCACTAAAAAACAAAATGAAAACAAGATGAAACCTATGTTGTGGATAACCTTCAACATCTAACATGTTTATCCTATTACACTTTCATTCAAATTTTAGTCAAGAGAACAAGTCAAGAGATGCAAAACACAATTTCACTTCAATATTTGCCATTGTTTAACCAAAACCTTGGACCCTAAACAAAAATATAGATCTAGACCAGCGCACATATATACAGATTTTGCTTTTTCTGTTTCAAAATTTAAGATTGTTGCCATTACCTGAATTATCATCGGACTCGGTAGATCTTTATATCGTCGAGTGTCCTCATTCCGTGACTGTCCTTGAGCCGGTGATGGTTGTATACATCTCGTTCAAAGCACATAATTTGTTGACGTCACGCGGTATTTCTGCTCGTAACCGTTACCAATATTCGAACTTTTTACTCCCCGTGAATTTCAAAGACAAACACATCGTAACTGTCTTTAAAGCTGTATTTAGGAACGATTTCCGAGTTTAGGTTCGATTTCTCCAGGGGACGATTTCTCCAGCAGCTTAGAAGCTCCTACACAGAACATAGATCTGTCATGTATGTCAAACTGAGACGATCCTTGAAAAAATTCCTCCATGCGGCTTGAAATAGACAAATTCTGTCTCTAAATAGAAGTTGTGTCGTTTTATATCGCTCTAGCGTAGACGTGTCCGCCATTTTTGAGTCAACAACAAGCAACTTAAGCCGGGGTAGAGTAGGCTTAAATTAACGGACTCAACTCAAGGTTTTGAGATCGTTACTGAGTCTGTTATGTTCTTGAAACGCAACTTAAACAACAAACTCAATTTAAGTCAGAAACTGAGTCCGTTAGCAGATTTGAGCAAAATAACGGACTTAAGTTGTTTTGTGAAACCGGGCCCAGGACTTTATTAAAAACCCACCCCTGCAGAACCTTTTTGAGCCCGTTTATGTTGCTCTTTTCTATTTAAACCAAACCACACATATCCTTCAACTTCAATTGAGTTTTGCTGAATCAAATGTGTTTCATTAACTGAGATAATATCTGCATTTGCACCTAGGATAATTTCTCGCCTGAATTCGTTATTTCCTTGAGTCCACCCACAAACATTTAGATGTGCTACTGATATTGCGTGAGGCCGGGACGTATCCTAGTGGTGATCCGAAGAGCCTGAGCTGCTGGGAGTTTGTTTTTCCTTAATCCTGCCATAGTCAACAATCAAATTATGATCACTTGGCTATTTCCAAAGAAGCATTCTTGCGTTAAGTTCGATCAGTCTCTCAGCATGAGATTTACTGCTTTTCACATAAACAGTTTTGTAAATCGGAGACTTGCGTAAATTAGACTAATGCTTCAGCACCAGTATTTTTTCCTCCCTGTTTTCAAAGCTTATTTTCAGCAATGAAGGCTTATTCGGAAAGCGATTTGGAAGTCTGCTAGCGCCAGAGATATGCACATTGGTAGATAGGTCGTCACCTAGGGACTGGATCAGAGTCCGAGCTTTATCCTAGTACTGTCTCACACTCCGTGTATTGTATACCCCTAACCGTTATCGATAAGTCTGGGTCGTTTAATGGATCACGATTCGAACTTCCAGTTATGTCACTTGTAACGGGACGACTTTCCACATTTTTCATGCGTGATTGTAGATTCTGAACACTGCTAACAAGTGTCATTTTTTTTTTAAATTTCTCTAATTCCTTCTTTATCGGAATAATTTTTGAATGACTGTGTTTACATTCAAGATGTTATTTACACAAGCTTTGTTTTCTTACCTTTATCTACCTTTTGGTGGTATGATTAATGAAATGTAATTAACTGACATAAATTAACCTGACTTTCTAATTTTTAAATTTCCTTCATAACTCTATCTTAGGTTGGTATTTTGGCATATAAGTGTAGTTTAGTGAAAATTTCATGATAAAGATTGGCTGTGTACCAGCAACGGCTGCCGTCAGTGATTGTGAATAACAATCCCTGCTCTTATACAACAGCCCAACTTTTTTTTCCTTTTGTATTTCATTCTTTTTTTTTTTTCCCTTTACCTAGCTGCTTCAGTTATATTTAGTTTAAACATATTTTATTGCCAAGTATTTTACAAGAATATAATTTACAACATAGAACAATATACACAATCAAAGAACAAGGCAAAAGGGTCTGACCACAAGTTCTCTCAACTTAGATTCGGTCATTCCCTTTATGAAATTACATTTTTTTAGACTTGCCCATTTTTGCTTTTGGCTTTTTAATATGCATTAAGTTTTCATTTGATTTTTGACGACAATTTTGTTCCAGTTACGCACTAACATCGTAATGGCAATTCAGTTATATATTTTTAAACATCTTCCTGTTGCATTATAATCAGCGCATAACAACCAAGAAATTTGTTTTATTATTAGTTTTAAGAAGCTGTTTAGCGCAGTCCTCTTTAGCGATCAGACATTGACTTGCTGAGAATTTTGTTATCATAAAATAGACAAAATTCTTTTCAATTTGAGATTAAAGTACTTGTAGTATCCCCTGGAGCCTGGACAGTATTCAAGGGTACTTAGTGCAATCCGCATATTTGTGTCATTGGGGTTTTGACAAGTTTTTATATGCCTTAATATCTTTTTACTTTTAATTAGTAAATAATATCTGACCCGAAGTAAATACCCAGAAAACTGACAACGATGGTTTTGTTTTTTTATGCTACTTTAAGAATTTTGAGCAGTACAACCCACACTTTCTGAACAATTTTGATAAATTATTACCACCTCATTTATCATGTTTGTCTTATGTTGTTGCACATGTGTGATATTTTCACCTCGCATTATTGTTTACTAAGTAAGTGCGCCCAATATGACCTAAGTTGTCGACGGGCCATAAAACACTATTCATTCATTCATTCAAATTATTACCATACTGCTTTTGGTTTGTTAGTCTTTAGGGTGATTTACATTTTTATTAGACGGAATTTTAAATATATTTCATTTATTCATTTATCTATTTATTTATTTTTTGTTTGTTTGTTTGTTCTTTTTTCTTAGCAGTCCAAACTACACTGTTTGCCGCAATCAGAATTAACTGTTGCCTTACTGCTGGGTTGAATTTTACATTAATTACTTTCCATTCATTAGATGTTAATGGCATAGTTTTCGAATGCTTTGGGGGTGTTTTGGGGTTTTTCTAATGTTTTTGGGGTGTTTCATCCGAGACGTCCTTTACAAACTAGGTTAAAGCTGCGGAACGAGACAAATGATCAAATACAGAGCGAGTTCTACGATATTTAACTCTGAAATTCTTTGTTTGCATGGTTTAGAAGAGTTGATCTCAAATGACGTCACTCGAGTCGAAATTCCACCCTTATACGCGAAGCTCTACCGTCTCGATACATGAATCCCAGACCGTCGTGAACTCAGCCCAAGTTAATGAATATTCAGATATTTTTCTCAGGGGGGGGGGGGGTCCCACCGAAAACGCACTCGTCTTATTATAATATGTAGGGATGTATATATTTTTTTTAATAAAATGTCCTGTTTGTAAAACAAAAAGGTGAGGTAAAACGTAAAATATAACTTGTTGCGAAATACAAAGTTGAGAAATACTACACATTACGCGGTTAACACTAATCCTTTATGTGGTAGATATTTTACTTTACAAGTCTAACTCTTGTTAATTTTATAAGGAGGAATTCTAGGTTATTAAACCACTCACCACTTTCATAATATAAACCATTGATTTGTCTTTCACACGGCATGTTTTGTTAAGAAGTTAGCGATGCTATCAAAGATTCTACTACCACCATATGAATATTTTTTCTTATAAATCCTCTTTTATTAGGTGATATGTCCTACCTTTCTAAAACTACAAATCCCTAAGTTAGCAGTTTGTCATCTAGAATCTTTGTATTATGTAACTCCAATCTATTTTGGGGGGTCGGCCGGTCTAGTTATGGAGGAATGTCTCCTATAGTCAATCCCGATACATGCTGTTTATGCCTGTTTTTCGCCTGAGTTGTAGGTATTTTAGCTAGCATGAAACGGATCATGTACTGCCGACTCAGATATGCCTGAAGATCGTCATGCACATGAAAACACCCCATGCTGCCAGTTTTGGGTGTCTTTATAGGCTTGATGGTCTTTTCTATGCTTCGTTTCCTGTCTTGATACAGGTCAACATGACGGAACCATGTTTTCAGTGAGTCTAAACTTGTCAGGCAATTCCTCGCTTAGGTAATGTTCTATGCTAGCTAAAAGTTAAAATTACGATTGCATTTAAACTTATTAATGTCTTACTTGTTCGAGAAAGAGTTGTCATTGTCCATGATACACAGTTTCGTGCCTTTTTTCGAAAGTCGATCTTTTTATTTAACATTTAAACCAGATGTGTTATTGTTACCAGAGTCTTAGTAGTCCGTAAAGCGCCCTTGGAGATGTAAACATATTTATGCATTATGGTCGTAACATATTTTATGGTGGCAGAGGTAGGATGATAATATAAGAAGATTCTACTCTACCACATACCTTGGTCGTTACATATTTTATGGTGGCAGAGGTGGGATAATAACATAAGAAGATTCCGCTTTACCACATACCTTGGTCGTTATATAGGTATATGGCATTTTCTCATTTCTCCGTTCTTTCTCGCTTCTCCGTTCATGTACTAAAGCGGAAGGAATAAGCGCTCGTGACGTTTTGTTCCACCCTGGTTCTATTCTACTGTGTCAGATATTATGAATAACAACCGATCCTACATCGATACTATTTTTCTATCGAATAAGACACAAAAGTGCAACAAAAGAGAGTATTTTTCACAGCTTGAAAGAAAAAATTCCATTAGATACAATAAAAAGCAAATTTTCAATGTTTTTCAACATTAAATACGCCCAAAAGGGTTGTGTTTACCCTTTACTATGAATAAGCTAGTCCTTCTGAACAAGAGTATAGAATATTTATCAGTCTTTAGCGACCAGCCTTGACTTTCAATCAAATGAATGGAAAAATGAGAAAGTGGCCATACTACCCATGTTGGCGAGGTAGGTTTGAAAAAATCCTCGGATCGAACCTTTTGATGCAAGTTGTAGTGACTTTTTTTAGTAACAAGTTTGATTTAGATTTTATATTTGATCACTACACGAAAATTTTGATTCCTTGACTGAAAATGTGAATTTTGTGAGCTTATTTAGGCTTAGGTGAACGGAGAAAGGAGAACACAGTATAATGATTTTTTATAATATAGACATTAATTTTTTCAACCGTTTTAATCTGTTACACCTTGCCTTTTTAAATCATCACATGTATATGCTCACTAACTCGTTTCTTACTATACTAGTTAACAATATGTCTAGTCTATTAATGCGTTGGGGTCACTCGGGATAAAATTGATACCCTCTCCACCGTACTCTTTTCTATTTTCCCAAATGGTTCTAAGTATCCTATTCCATTTTTGCCCTTTACTGCTTTTGGGATAATTACTGCTCGGGTCGTTATTACGATGAAGGGTTTTGGTTGTTAACATCAACTTCGCATAATTGTCGTAATCCTCATTAGTATAGATGTTATCATTAGGATTTTTAGACACAAGTAACTCCCATATACGGAATCCTGTTTCCGCCATCCATTTTTCGACCTACGAGGAACTCGAAAAGTAGAACTTAGGCACACTAACTTCCACTTTTCTAGCAAAAAAATTACCTCGAAAAGTCGAAAAGTTGAAGTTTTTGACCTGACAATTGTCATAGAACTTTCCACTTTTCGACTTCACGTTTGTCTAGAAAAGTAGAAATTAGGAAGCACTAACTTCCACTTTTCGCCTTAAAATGCTAGGTCGAAAAGTAGAAAAGTGGAAGTTTTTCACATGACAATTGTCAATAAAACTTCCACTTTTCGACCTAGAAAAGATCAAGTCGAAAAGTTGAAAAGTCGAAAAGTTGAAAAGTCGAAAAGTGGATTAAAACTTCCACTTTTCTAGTTAGGACTAATTTTTCGCAGGATAAATTGGTCGCGTTATTATTTCAAATGTACACCGGACAAAGGAAGATGGTGGGAGCGAATGGTAGAGGTTAAATGTACACCGAATTAGTCTGATGTCAGCCATAATATGGCAACTCCCTAATTTTCATTTTAACCCCCCCCCTTATCGAATTGCTACGTCCTTCAGGCTTGAACGGTGTACACATTATTAGATGTATTTAAATCATGTGGCCTGCAACACTCGAAAAGGGGCACATGGACATTTGCGTAAAGTGTCGCTCCGCATCAGCACTTCGACACTTTCCGTTTTATGTAATTTTCAATTTAGCGCAAGTATTCTGTGGAACAAAATCTAAAGTGCCGTGTCGGATCAGCCTGTACGATCTGCGCAGGCTGATCCGAGACGACACATTATGGAAATGTCGGAATGCCCTTTTTGGCATATTGCAAGCCATATATATAGTTGATACTTTGGACACTGATTAGTCTTTAAAGTTTAAAGGACCCATTTCACCGAATAATATTCCCTGAAGATTAAGTGGCTTGATCGCCGCTGATCGCAAGTAATCGGCGGTTGAACGCACCTTGATCTTCTGTAGTCGCACAAGGTCGAGGGAAAGTATTCCCCAAAAAAGATCGAAACTAGGTTTCTGACATGTCAAAAAACTAAGCTGCGACCTGAAAAAAAAACTAAGCTGCGACTTGAAAATCGCAGATAGATTGCCGAAATATCGTCCGTTCAACCATTTTTAAGGGATCTTATTCAACTCGGATTTACTTTGAGAAAACCTGCTATAGGCGAAGTTTCAACATGGCACAATTCCTGCAGTCTGACCAGATCGAGATGGTCCCTTTTCATGTGACGGGTTCCATATCATGAAATGATACTACTAGACAATACTCAACCGAAATACCAACGCGGCAGATTCGGGGAGGTCATATTGATGTTAATGTAACAATGGGGGAAATATTGAGTTCAGGACAGAAATCCGTAATCGAGTTCGGAGGACATAAATCCATAATCGACTCCGATCAGCATCATAGATAGGCCTACATCGACATTTTTATTAACCTTGCAAAGATTATGAAGGATCCCGGTGCCCACGCCAAGCCAGTGTTCGAACCAGCGACTCAGATGTTGACAAGTCACACATTTTAACCCATTAGGACCACAGGATTCCTGTTTTTGACACGTTTGCAAAATATTATTTAGGAAAACATTGTAAGAAAAGGAGAAATAACTTTTTACAAACTATTTCTCTCACAATGTTGTCTACTCTATACTACACTTAGATTTCAATGCACACTTTGAAATGTCGTCTTCAGTTTCTTTAAATTTGGACAGTCTTTTATTTTTTGTCATCTCGTAATCACACTGATCAACGTGAGCCGCGGACACCATGTGTTCTCGGTACACCAGATCGGATTTTCCATAGAAGAACCGGAGGTGGTGTAAGTATTTTTATTTTTATGGACCTGATTAACCTTGATAGAAATGTTGATTTACAGCAATGTCAAGACGAATGATTGATTTGTTTACATACATACTAGGGAATAATAATACAATCATCAACATTGGAGGCAATGACCGGTCAATTGTGATCAAGCATCGTAGGTCTGATTCGTAAATTGCCGTGATATTGCAAATATTTCAAAAAAGCAAGTGCTAGAAGTAATGAAATTGGGTTGAACATGTTCTTTATCAGGTAATGGACCGTAGTGACATAATGTTTACAAAAATAGTCTTCGTATACAGCCCATGCATCGAGTTTCAGGCAAAAATATTGATGATTTAAAGGTTGGTGTCCAGTTACCGCAAGCTTTTTCTGATCTGGTGTCGATGTGCATACATTGAAAATAAAATTGGTGTCTTGTTACCATATTTTCCTCTACCCAGGTCCATTCAAAAACGTATATCTTCGCTTTGGATGGACATTTCTAAGTGAAATTTTGTGTTCTTTTAAGGAATACATTTATCTTATCATACAAACTTGTAAAATGAACAATGGTTTGGGATTCTGTCCAAAATTTGGCAATAAACTTCAAAACAATAAGACCCCAGTTGCTCATAAAGCCACAGCTCGCTTATATGATTGTATTATTATTCCCTAGTATGTATGTAAACAAATCAATCATTCGTCTTGACATTGCTGTAAATCAACATTTCTATCTAGGTAAATCAGGTCCACAAAAATAAAAATACTTACACCACCTCCGGTTCTTCCATGGAAAATCCGATCTGGTGTACCGAGAACACATGGTGTCCGCGGCTCACGTTGATCAGTGTGGTAATGGGTTACACGTGGTTTAAAAATGTCAAATTGGGCGCACGCTTGATGCGCAGTTACTGACTAGATTTGTGTAACTATAAACTCAGCCCACAGGCGGTATCGGATAAAGATAGACGTCAGACTTAAACAGTGTACATGTATACTTTATTCGGTGGAGGTTTAACTTTCACCGGGTCCAAATACGAAGGACCGATGACACAGGAATTTTTACCCCTTCACCGGCTCCAACAATATTCGGTGCTGATAAACAACCATCCCGTGATAATCAGTCCTAACTAGAAAAGTGGAAGTTTTAACGCTAACTTCTACTTTTCAACTTTTCGACTTGTCTACTTTTCAACTTTTTGACTTTTCAACTTTTCGACTTTGTCATTTCTAGGTCGAAAAGTGGAAGTTTTATTGACAATTGTCATGTGAAAAACTTCCACTTTTCTACTTTTCGACCTAGCATTTTAAGGCGAAAAGTGGAAGTTAGTGCTTCCCAATTTCTACTTTTCTAGACAAACATGAGGTCGAAAAGTGGAAAGTTTTATGACAATTGTCAGGTCAAAAACTTCAACTTTTCGACTTTTCGAGGTAATTTTTTTGCTAGAAAAGTGGAAGTTAGTGTGCCTAATTTCTACTTTTCGAGTTCCTCGTAGGTCGAAAAGTGGATGGGGGAAACAGGATTCCGTACCCATAGACCAGGTGTGCCCTCAAATTCTTTGTTGCCAGCTTTAATACTGTAATCAATGATAACAGTTTGTTTGTTACCGATATAAAAGCTGCCTTTTCTGTCATATAACCCGTATGTTGTATTAGCTTCAGACTTAGTAGCAAACTTTCTTAGATACTTTTCAGCTATTGAACCAATAAATTGTGTGTCTTCATCCGTTTCTTCAGATGATTTATCATAAGCTTTGATAGATGGAAAGGCTGGAAACTTAATAGCTTGCGGTAATTTTTCTATACCTTCTTTAATAGGTTTAAGTCTTTCTACAAGCTCTTTTGTTGTAGTTTTTTTGTGTTTCTGTAATATGTTTAAAAAACTTTAAAAGGTCAGTTTGTAAATCTTTCTCACTTGTTCTCTTCACTAGTAGACTATCTCGGATATTCTTTTTTGTTTCAAGATACTCTTTTACAATTAAGTCCCTTTTTGCAGGGTCAGTTATTTTTGAAAATGACATTTTTTATTACTAACATAATTTTTATCTCATTTTAATGAATTTATAATACATTTAATAGTATTACAAATTTTCGGTCTTAGCTTTCCAATAAAATAATGCTGTATTTTCATATATATATATTTATCATCTTTTATTACTAACTTAATTTTTTATCACAGTTTTTATCGGAGTTTTTGTCGCAGTTTTTAAACAGATTTCACCGCTAACAGAGAGCTAAAACCACAGGTACATGAAAAATGATTCTTTTCAACCAACTTTCGAAAGGACTCACGCGCTTCTTGCTTCCCTCTTTTTATTAGTGATTCTACGGTTTCAGCTGATATTCTTTTCTTTGTTTTTGAACTTACTTGTTCCTTCATTAATTTGTACTTTTCTAATTCTTCTAAAATCAATTGAAATTCTTCATCTGTAATTTTGTTATCACTTAAAGCTTTTGAAACATGAGAAGATATAGTATTTAACTTAGTATCTGCTATTGGTTTGAATTTTTCGTGTTTCTCCGCTTAGGATGTAGCGGTTCTTACACTATATTTTGCAGCTACAACTAAAACAATATCTACATTATCTACTATTTTTGGTGCTCCGAAATACTTTTTGCTTACGGCTTTTCTTTTTTTTATGTATTTCACTTTCTAGAAATTTCTGAATTTCATTACTTTTTTGTAATCGATATTCTTGTCCCTCATCAACGGGAGGGGCAGATGGTAATTTAGGATACATTTCTTTTGTCGTCAGTTTTTATTAGAATGATATATTTTTTTTTTAATAATGAATAGTAAACGAGATATAAAAGTTCGCTTTCCATAATTATTATTGTTTTTTCGCTAGAATTGTTTGTAATAGTAATTATTATATTCTTAGCATTTTCGAGGTTAACCTCATTTTCAAAATACACCACATAAATTTCAAAGAGTACGGTTATGAGGTTAAAACAACTCCATTAGTCACCATAAGTCTAAATCCTGATACTATTTGTTTAACTTCTTTTGGGGCTAATACAATTTCTTTTTGATTAAGAATTTCCCAAGTTACCGGATTTACTTTTCTTGGTGGTTGTTTTAAAGGTGGCCCTTAAGATTTTGGGACGAAAATTTTACAAGAATACAAAAAGATCATCCTTATACTCGAAAAGCCTTAATATTTTTATTCACAAAACTCAGTAGTCGAAAACCATCCGTAAGCATGGGAAATGAGAGATTTATTACAGCCCAGGTCTACACCGACAGGAAACACGGTCTATTTTTACATGAGGAACTCGCTTATTTACACACCGGAAATATACAGACGAAGCTTCAAACATATCATCCGAAGAAGGAACTCTGGTTAAAGTTAATCTTTTTGTCTCAATTTATCGTTTTTCTGTTGTACCGTTTTCAATTGTTTTATCCCACAGTGTATGTAAGGCACCACAGGATTATGTCACTCAATTTTTGCGATTATTTTGCATTGAAAATCTGGTCAGAGTCAAGATTAAGCACTTAAAACGATAACAATCTACAAAGAACTGTGGCTTTAAGGTTGCACAAAAAATATAGATCTATTTGGTGCAATTTTAAATATTTGACGTGTAGAGAAAATTTAATTTCATTCTGTCACTATGGTATCAGAGTATTATCACAGGGCGCCGGAATATGGTGAGCCTGGGTAGCACAGTTGGTAGCGTACAGGACTTGAGAACAAGGGTCGCTAGTTCAAATATCCACTCGACAAACTTCTTTCCAAAGATTGATGACAGTCATTGCGACAGGATTCATTCCTCTCTCTCTCCACTGATCACCGATAGTAAGCGATTAAAAGCAGCCACTGGCTTGGGAAGAATATTACCCTCGAAGTACTAGTAAAAAGAACTGCAGGAAAACACAGATAGGTGCAATGCAGCGATTTTGTTTGGTTTGTATTACAGTTTAATGCCTTTTAAACAGCTTAGGTCATATCATGGCGGTCAATGACGCACTAATCTGTTCCTGGCTTTTTCACACCAGTACTGACCAGGTACAGGTCACGAGTCTGATGCACTAACCACTGAGCTATCCGGCCGGGCTCAATGTAGCGATACATGCAACGATACAACTAATGTTGTATAGGGCGTTAAATCTTAAGACATTGTAGCAAAGAGAGAAAATGCTGGTAACGAACATTTTATCTTTTTCTTAAAACGTTTTCAAAAGTACTAGTATTCTCCTTCAGGGGCGGTGAAACTCGTGATTTTATAACAAAGGGTTTATTTCTTTCATGTTTAAATCGAAGACTGAGGTCATACCTGTTCAGCAATGAGAGCTGTGATCGTATGGTGGTTAGTGCTTTGCGAAGTAGCCGACATTTCCGGTTCGAATGCTGGTCACGGCAGGTCTGTGACCGTCGCTATCTTGGTACAGCTTAACAATTTTTTGCAGGCCTTTGGGTTTAAAGGCGTCTTACACCACTTTTTATACGATTTCAATTCTATGACTGCATCGGTTGACTCTGTTGACGTTTTTTATTGTTTTTACCACACAAGCAATTTTCTCTTTTCCTCTTTGTTGTGCATATTGTTGAAAATGTAACACTTCGATTAGATACGAGCCTTGCTTTTGGCAAAAGGGGGTTTAATGCCTCACAGTTATGCATGATAGGTCGTCGTATTATCATGGATTCATAATTTCCCTCTTTGTATAAAAGCCGACTGAATCACTATGTACACTGGTCCTTTGAAAGATGGAATATTGACTAGGTAGAATATTCACTAACTAGCAAACATTTTCAATTAAGATCAGCCTGCACAGATTGCGCCATGCAGCGATACAACTGATATAATGTTTAGTTTAAACATATTTATCTTACATCGATTGAGAAACAGGTTCTTATAAGTTGTACTTACATGTATCTCTCTATATTCTGCTTCCTCGGAACTAAACAAACTCGTGCCAAATGTGTGGGCTAATGAAAAATTCCAAAGCTTACACCCGCTCCCGTGTATCGAACTCGGAACCTGATGATTATGAGGCCGACGCTCAACCCTACGACCACGGACGCTACACAATAATGTTGAAAAGGGTGTTAGACACTATACTCGTACAGTCAATACAATCAAGCGTCGGAATACTTCGAGTATGTTTTTTTTCCCAGTGTTTTAATTCTTAACTTGAACTATATTCTGTAAAAGAGAGCTTAACGAATCGGCAGTCCCCGCAAGGTGACGTGAGCCGAAACTTTTCCCTATTGGTCACTTTTAAGCATGTCAAAGGACCAGAGTACTTCATGTTACAGTGCAATGTTACACAAAAAAAGATTTCATGGATCTAAAATTGTGTGAGGACCTACTTGGTATCGTGCATCACGGCGATTTATTAAGCCCCCTTTTGCCGGAGCATGGCTCATTGTATATTTAGTGAAGTGTGAGTTAGTATTAATTTATTTTAAAGTCGTCTTTTGGGGCTACTTTAAAGTTAAAAAGTTAAAATTTCTTTCCGTACTTTTTAAGAAACCTCTATTTTTATTTAAAATGAACTAGGACAGAGCAAACTGGAAGGTTTCAAACAGTGACTGAAAGGGAAAAATAGTGCATAAAACTTTTGATGTATCCAGAAACCTTAAAATGAATTGGTACATATACCGGAGACATAATTTCTCTTGGAAAAAATAATTTCAAACCTAACATTTTCCAGGGTCCTGAGTGGCTCAGTAGTAAAGTGTAGGACTCGTAACCTGGAGGTTTTGGGCTCTATCCTCACTGGATCCACTAGTGCTGTTTTTTTTGTTTTTTTGGTTTTTTTTTTTTTTGTGGGGGGGAGTATCTTTAGGCAAGATCATTCAGAACCCTAGCCAAGTACTGGTGGAACTCACAATACATGAATCTGTGAGCTGTTGCCGTGAAATAACTGAAAAATTGTTGAAAGCGACGTTCAATCTAGAATCAGTCAATCAATCAAAATCGTCTGTTCCGGTCCCGACAATTTTTTATGTATGTTTATTTCATGCGAAAAAAAGAAGACGTTCAATATAATTAGCCATGTTCAGTGACATAAGGTCTTCGAGGCTGCTATTTTGGGATAGATATCAGTGATTGAAAAAACAGACCGTGTATGAAGAAAGGTGATATCTGCACAAATGTACAAAATTTAAATAAAGACTAAAAACCGGCATTCTAATTCGCCTGATATAAAATGGATTATTTTTCTAAACCATCTTGTAAGAATCCAATCCGGTTTCATTACCGGCAGTAGGTGTTATCAAAAGGCCTCGGTAGCTCAGTCAGTACTGTACAGGACTTGAGAACAGATAGTCGCTGGTTCGATTCCCTACTCTGCCAATTTCTTTTCGAGGATTGATGATAGTCATTGCAGCACGATTCATTCCTCTTTCGTCGAAGGCCGTTGTGTCGGCGAGGGTTATGTAGAAAAGCAGAAAAATGGCTTGTAAACAATGTTATGTTGAAAACTTGTGTAAGAAATTCCAGGAAAGCACCGATAGACCTGCACTGGCAGCCGCTTTATAATTGAAATTATGTTGAAATCGGCGTTAAATGCTAACAAGACACCATTTTCATATTCAGAGTATGTACATGGACACCAGATCAGAAAAAGCTTGTGGTAACTGGACACCAACCTTTGAATCATCAATATTTCTGCCTGAAATCGATGCATGGGCTGCATACGAAGACTATTTTTTAGCTTTCTATCACATTCCTTCAATAAATTTTGATCTGCTGAAAAACATGGCTTTTTGTTGGTGGGACTGATTTTCTCTTTGTGTCATAAAGCGGAAGTACTTGCAGCTTTTTAGATAAATTCATTGATAATACATGTATGTAGATCTACATGTATTTCATAACACAGATGATCACTGATAATGTTTCATTTTATCCAATATGCTGGGTGATCATGATAGAAATAGTTTTGTACGTAGCGTGTTAGGAAATTATTAGAGAGGTTAATTGCAGCCATGGCAAATTACTAAATTAAATCTTTTCTGAAATTCGTCATCTATAAAAAATAAAACACGTCGATTTCCTGTTTCGGTTTTTTATTTCGCCATATTTACAAAACCATGACGAAACAGACTCTGTATCAGAAAAATTACGTTCGAAGAAATAGAAATAGACAGCAAATTCTGTGGCAATCTGCAATTTGAACTCACCACTGTTGGAGGGTCTGATGACCTCTCCAATAAATTTCAACAATACGAAATACAGTAAAACCTGGCATGTTGGACACCTGTATTAAGCAAGCAACCTGAATAAACAAGCATACATGTAGTTCCCGACAAATAGCAATGCACAGATATTCATCTGTATCAAGCAAGCACCTGCCTTTGGCAAGCTCTTTCGACCGACCCTTTGGTAATTGATTAATGTAGGTTGAACTGTAACTATTCCTGAGCACTAATGCTGCATTTCCAAGAACTATGTAAGTTTGTAACAATAAAGATTAATATCTCATTATCATGATCACCCAGCATATCACCCAGCATATTGGATAAAATGAAACATTATCAGTGATCATCAGTGTTATGAAATACATGTAGATCTACATACATGTACATGTATTATCAATGAATTTATTTAAAAAGCTGCAAGTACTTCCGCTTTATGACACAAAGAGAAAATCAATCCCACCAACAAAAGCCATGTTTTTCAGCAGATCAAAATTTATTGAAGGAATGTGATAGAAAGCTACCCAATGCCAATCTCGTGATTGAGTTCTTTTTAGAGGACAGATTTTACAATTTTCACAACGCACCATACACGGAAAATAAGCTCCTTTCACATTAGCCATCTTTTTTAAAGGATCGAAGTATCTCGAAAGAAATTTATGGAATCATCCACGTTGAATTTTGTTGATTTCCACTTGGTAGTTTCTGAGGAGAAGTCAATTAAATAAAAAAAAAATTAGAAATAAACGCGTACACGAACAAACGCACGCATGCAAATGTACGAAGGGTAGAACGCCATTCTAAGAGCCCGCTGGCAGTTGGGCAAGTGGATTTGAAAATTATTTAAACTAAGAATCAGGCCAAATGTGGTAAATAATGTACACTTTCTATAAGTTAGTAGGGGATTTTCTTCAGAGACAATGTTTTTCGAAGCCATCTTTCCCAAGGTCATTGATTGCGTGGTAATGGGTTAATACGCCATTCATAAAACTGAAACTCTGTAAAAAAAAAGTCTTGCACCAACATTGGAGGCAATGACCGGTCAATTGTGATCAGGCATTGTAGGTCTACTTCGTAAATTGCCGTAACATTGCAAATATTTCAAAAAAGCAAGTGCTACAAGTAATGAAATTGCGTTGAACATGCTCTTTATCAGGTAATGGACCGTAGTGACATAATGTTTACAAAAATAGTCCTCGTATACAGCCCATGCATCGAGTTTCAGGCAGAAATATTGATGATTCAAAGGTTGGTGTCCAGTTACCACAAGCATTTTCTGATCTGGTGTCCATGTACATACTCTGAAAATAAAAATGGTTTCTTGTTAGCATATTTTCCTCTACCCAGGTCCATTCAGAAACGTATATCTTCGCTTTGGATGGACATTTCTGAGTAAAATTTTGTGTTCCTTTAGGGAATACATTTATCTTTTCATACAAACTTGTAAAATGAACAATGGTTAAGGGATTTTGTCCGAAAATCGGCAACAAACTTTAAAACAATAAGACCCCAGTTGCTCATAAAGCCACGGCTCGCTTATATGATGGTGTTATTATTCCCTAGTATGTGTGTAAACAGATCATTCATTCGTCTTGACATTGCTGTAAATCAACATTTCTATCTAGGTTAATCAAGGTCCATAAAAATGAAAATACTTACACCACCTCCGGTTCTTCCATGGAAAATTCGATCTGGTGTACCGAGAACACATGGTGTCCGCGGCTCACGTTGATCAGTGTGGTACTGATGGCTGCAAAAAACCATCTTCGCAAGCCAAAGCTGACAATTCACTACGCTACTCTACCCTTGGCGGATCGAGCTTGATTTTTACATTTCCCCCAATACGCTTTTTCACTGGATGCAGCCAGCTCTTACTTCAACGAATGAAATCGCTCGTAGCATTTCATCTTTGATAGAAATAGAATAAGATCGCTACCTTTCGAAGGTAAACCTTGTCAAAGGTGGTAAACTAGGAAACCCACGTGGATGTCTGCTTATCGCTTTCATGTATATACTACTTAACATTTGCTAGGGATCACCATATTAGATTCACTCTAGTTCTATATGTGCATTTATCATGTATGGTTTTATAATATATACATTGCCGCACTGATTAATAAAATCACCAGTGGAAATGGATCTTTAACCCTTTACCACATAATGCCAACTGTTACAGACACGGAGAAAGAAGCCGTTGGAAAACATTGTTGAAGAAGGAGAAAATCCTGGATACCAGCATTTTCTCCTTTTCCAACAATGTTTTCTACCCTATGATAGACAGCACTTTGTATGTTGCATTTGGGTTTTAGTCAGCAAATGCTTTCATTGAAGACAAATCTAGAATTTTATATTGCGGTATACAGTTTTTGCAAAACTGCTGCAACATATACACCCATACTGAAATATGTAAGTGATCCCTATCAAATGGTGAGTAGTATATATTCGTAAGACCGGCCCTCCACTAGGACCCCGAAATGTTTCCGATCGTAAAAATGACAGGAACTGGATGCTTCGGCACATCTTCGCAATGATCGGGAACCGCTCTTGGTGTTTCTTAAACCCATCTGGAAACATTCTTAGTGTGTCGGGGCCGATTCGGGATCAAAAAAGCTTCGGGATCCCGATCGTTGAGTTCGGGGAAGCGTCGGGACCGTCGGCATCCTTTCGGGGAACCTTCAGCGATCATTCCGGACGTTCTGAAACACATTGCGCATAATCCGGCAGCACTCGGCGAGGTTTCTTACTCAACGTGTCACCCCGAGCGGTTCAGGAAAGATGACCGAATGCTTAAAACTCGCCTATATATACCTTGGCACTCACATCGCCAACATGTCGGCATTGATTCTGAAACGCTTCTGTATGTTCTGCAAGTGAACTGCAGCCATTCTGCGTGATCGGGAAACACTCTGTCAACAATCCTGGACCGATCGGCATTTTTCTGTTCTGGATCCACATACTTTGGTAAGATTTCGGCAACCTTTCGCGTACCGTTCTGCGTATCACTGCCGAACGAGCCCCGTTTGCTAAGTTCCGCCCATTTTCATCCAGAAAGCTCCCCGAAATTAGCCATTTTTCCTCTGCAACCCTTCGACAAGCAATCGGGCTTGTAGTGGAGGGCAGGCCTAAGCGGTTTGTAAACCGATACTTCATTGGCTTTTAGAAATATGATGTAAAGGGGGTAATAGAGGGCGCATCGCAGGAATCTCGAAATCGGGCTCAATCAGCCAAGGTAAGATCCACGTAGTGATAGTAATCTTGGCTCGCGAAGATGGCCAAAAACATGAACATTATATAGGAGATTTATGTCATAACAATTTAACAAAGTAAACAATAAATCTAAGTTCACTCAAAACAACAATAAAATAAAATATCTTCATTAAAATTGACAAAATTCACCAAAGTATCACGATCATAGTGCGAGGTCAAAATTTTAAGTCTTACTTTGTAACACTTTCGGCAATCAAAAGTAGGATTATCTACAAAAACAAATTAGGTTTTTCTTCTGCTTGATTTTGTACCAAAAATAGCACTCCGTTTCGTTTCGTTCCGTTCTCGTTCTATTCCGTTTCGTTCTATTTCGTTTCGTTTCATTCTGTTTCGTTGCGTTTCGTTTCGGTCCTATTTCTCACTCTATAGGAACCCTAAATTAACCAACGTTTATACAATCGGGTGCAGGTCACAAGTCAGCTATGCTGAGCACTCTGTTTATTGATAATGTATGATAGGAGAAAAAAAATTCTAAAGGGTTTTCATGAATGGAATTAGTCTTCACTCTTTACCACTCAATCCCGACTTTTAACGACCCTGAAAAAAAAGCCATTTGAAAACATTGTGGGAAAAGGAGAAAATGCTGGTAACCAGCATTTTCTCCTTTTCCCACAGTGTTTTCTACCCTTCCGAAATCAAATTTAAAAGTTACAGTCACATTTAATTTGTCGTCAGCAAATGCTTTTAATTTGGTACAATCTATAAATTTGTTATTTGGTAAAGAGTTAATTGTTTCAACCATTCCTTAGCCAAATTCCTTATCCTTACTGCTTACATTCCTTAATTTTAAAGGGCAAATCAACAAGTTTCTGATATTATTAATTTTCAAATCTACATTTATCAAATGGTAACCTGGTAATGTTTCTTATTTGAAAAAAATTCGTAAAAGTTTTTTTTTTCAATTCATATTTTTGCGTATTAGTTTTTCTTGCATCGCTTGCCTCCCTTACTTATTGTAGCGCACCTTGATTTATGACGTCATAGGAGCGTTTCTTTCAGTGTGGACCTTGTTTAAGATAGTGAACTGAGCGATATTTAAGACGAAGAAATACACGATTCTAGGCCGGTAAGGCCGTACATGTACCACCAATGTTTAATGAAACTTAATAAGTTTCTAATGATTAGGATAAAAATGATATTTCGCCCACTAATGGCGAAAATGACGATGTTGTGCCGGACTTGAACAGGTTGTTGAGTATCACGCCTATTAGGCTACGGGGCGAACGTCGCTTTCGGAAATATCATTCTATACATGCTAAAATTAAGTGTATGGCAAAAGCTTTGTTTCATGTGAAGCATTTTCAGTAGATTAACGGGCGGAATTAATAATAATAATAAAAAGGACGGTTTCAAGACAGTTCCACTACTAGACAGTTCCCCGACACCTTTAAAGACATTTCTACGACACTTTAGTTCCATGTCAAATAACCTTTTTCTTTACTTTTACGATTGATAATCGTGAGATGTTAGTTCTAACTATTTGTCGATGGATCCTATATTTGTACCTTGTAAAGAATTCTGTAAACATTGAGAGCTACAAATTTGTTCTCTCATGGGTGAAGGATTACACAATAAATCGCGATTTTCATGAGAATAAGCTGTTAACAAGCCTGAAATTTGACAAAAGAATACGTTCCGAGATTATTAAGACAATTCTCAAAATTATTTTGAAAATTATTTTAGTCGTATTTCTTACCATGATACAGAAATACATGAACATCAGAGAGGGGTAGAGGGGGTCGGGGTACGGACAAAACCCCCCTAGGACAAAACCCCCCTGGACAAACCCCCCCTGGACAAAACCCCCATATCCTTAACTGAAAAGTGGACAAAACCCCCATGGTTTTAAAATGATTCTTTTTGTACAATCATTTTAAAGTTGAATAAAATTTACTGCTTTAAATACTTGTGGGGGTTGTAAAAAATAATGTTTTTGAATAAGTTAAATTGATTTGATATGAATTTTTTTTCTTTAAATTGTGCTTTATGATCAAAAATGTGTTTTTTTCTTAAAATTTTGCTTTATGACACTAATACATTCATAATGAATTCATAATAAATTATAAATGCATCCATACAATGGAAATCATTTAGATATTAATCAAAGGATTTTTTTTTCTTATTTGGTGCTTTTATATGTTCAAATCTACTACTAAATCTTAGTGAATATGACAGGTGTAAACGTGCAAATCAGGTGTCTTAATCCCTTCTCAACACCTGTCTTGCCCAAGTCTGCATAGGTGTTGATATATCAATAGAAATTATCAACAAACTTGAGGTACAAATTAAAATAAGATAGTATCTAAATCATTTTTTGCCTTTCATGTTTGATTTTTTTCCCTTAAATCAAAGAGACTTGTTTTGAATACTTTAAAACTGTTTGCAAATTCTGTGTGTTTTCTCAAATTTATATGCTTTTTATATATGATGGGGGTTTTGTCCTAGGGGGGGTTTTGTCCATGGGGGTTTTATCCTAGGGGGGTTTTGTCCTAGGGGGGTTTTGTCCTACACTCGAGGGGGTCTACCTGTGTGGAATACTTTTTCCGCTGTTTACCTTTTACACATGATCCATTCCATGCAAAAATTTATCATACACATATGTTCCATAAAGAGCTTTTCTGTGAAAGTCTTAAACTTATAATTGTAAGCTGTGGGAAAGGAAAGTGTAAATTTGTTCAGCTCTTGTTTGCCTTCTGCAAATTGTTTCAATTTGGGTAAGTCTCAAATTGGTCTAATAGGGACTGAACGGTTAATACTGACATTCCGGTCAAATTGCGGTACAGACGACTTCAGATTCATTGCAAAAACATAGAGCTGGTAACTATCAATTGATCCTTTATCCACAATATTTTTTTCATTTTTAACTCTTTACCATACGACAAACTATTAAACAGGTCCAAACTGAAATCGCTTGCAGACGACAAAATAAAGTTATGTATTTCAAAAATTGAAATTTGTTTCCAGCAGAGTAAAACACTGTGTTAAAAGGAGAATATGCTGGTTACTAGCATTATCTCCTTTTCTTACAATGTTTTTAAAAGTCTTCTGTCTTAGGGGGTCGTAAAAACTAGGGATTGATTGGTAAAGGGTTAAATATAAATCCCACACATTGGGCACGAGTTCTGGTTAAGTTCACAGGGAGCAGTATCCGAAGAGATTAGTACGAGTTGTATGAACTTGTTTCTCAAGAAATGTAAAATACATGTTTAAATTGTTACCAAACATCAAATTTATTGACTCAACCGAATTGAAAGCAATTAGAGTCAACAAATCAAATTTAACTTACATGTTTGGACTTGTTTTTGATGGGGTAAAAACATTGTAGAAAAAGGAGAAAATGCTGGTCTGCAGCATTTTCTCTTTTACCTACAATGTTTTCGAAAGTTTTTCTATCTTCACAAGGGTCGTAAAAACAAAGGATTTCTCTCAGTGGCCTGTCTAGAAGACATAATATGGAGAGGAACAGGTATATATCCACACATCAGAATTGTAAAGATACAATTCAAAATTTGTTCAAAGAGATTGTAAGTTGTCAAATCATTTTCAAGAGTGAAATGTCGAAGAGAAGATGGGATAAAAGCGGGGTACGGACAAAACCCCCCTAGGACAAAACCCCCATGGACAAAACCCCCATACCCTTAACTGAAAAGTGGACAAAACCCCCATGGTTTTTAAATGATTCTTTTTGTACAATCGTGTTGAACTGGAATAAAATTTACTGCTTTAAATACTTGTTGGGGTTGTAAAAAATGTTTTTGTATAAGTTAAATTGATTTAATAAGAATTTTTTTTTTTCTTAAAATTGTGCTTTATGACCAAAAATGTTTTTTTTTTTTTTCTGTATACATTCATAATAAATTCATTTAAACTTTTTATGTATTTTTTTCTTACTTGTTCAAATCTACCACTAAACATTAGTGAATATGACAGGTGTAAACTTGCAAATCTGGTGTCGTAATCCCTTCTCAACACCTGTCTTAACCAAGTCTGTATAGGTGTTACTAGTAATATATCAATAAAAACTATCAACAAACTTGAGTTACAGATTAAAATAAGATATCTAAATCATTTTTTGCCTTTCATGTTTGATTTTTTTTCCCTTAAATGAAAGAGACTTGTATTGAATACTTTAAAACTGTTTGCAAATTATGTGTGTTTTCTCAAATTTATATGCTTTTTATAAAGGATGGGGTTTTTGTCCTAGGGGGCTTTCGTCCAATGGGGGTTTTGTACTGGGGGGGTTGACCAAGGGGGTTTTATCTTAGAGGGATTTTGTCCTAGGGGGGGTTTTGTCCTACACTCGATAAAATCTGTAACATGGGTTTATTGTCACAAACAAACATAACAGTGTAAAGGGGTGAGATATGCAAATGTTATGTAACCATTTCCTGTATTGTTTCAACTGGTCGGTGATGGATTAACATTTATGACCATCACTAGGGGTAGCCAGATACTGACTTCACCCTTTACCATACAAACCCTAGATATAGTTTCCAACACCCAAAGAAAAAGTGTTTGAAAAACAGTGTGGGAAGAAAATGATGTTTACTGTTCAAATCTTAAAATATTTTGACCATACTGTTTTTTTGCTCTAAGCATCTGCAAATGTTTTTGGTTTACATTACTTTTGTTGTCTGCAAATGCTTTCAATTTGGACTAGTCTAATTTTTGTGTTTGGTGAATGATCAGTTGACCCTCTGTTTTTTTCAACCCTGAGATAGAAGCCTTTTGGAAACATTGTGGAAAAGGAAGAAAAAGCTGAAACACTTGAAAGTTGACATCATTTGAACAATCCAGACTTTTTTACTTGCAAAATTTGTTATGAATTTGGATGAATACTTTGTTGTTGCCTTTGAAAACATTGTGAGGAAAAAAGAAAATACTAAGATTTTCTCCTTTTCCCATAATGTTTTCCATCCTTTCCAAATCAACTTTCATTTCAATTTTTTTCATTACCCTTATTTTTTTTGTCATCTGCAAATTTATGCTTTCAATTTGGACTGGCCCAAATTTGGCATTGGTTTTTACAACCCTGAGAAGCATTTTCACAACATTGTGGGAAAAGGAGAAAATGCCGGTAACCAACATTTTCTCCTTATCCTACAATGTTTTCTATCCTGATGGAAACAAATTTCAATTTTTTCGTTAGGTTCACTTTGTTGCCTGCAAATGCTTTTATTTTGGACCAGTCTAAAATTTTGTCTCTTGGTAAAGGGTTAAATGTTGAAAACATTTGGGAGAAAACGGCACCAATTCCTCCTTTGTCCAGAATGTAGATCTAGAAAAGAATAAAATATTACGAAAAACAATTAAAGGAATTACTTACCTTATGTTTAATTTTCTTCTTGGAGATAGCCATTGCCGAATGTTTGTCATTTGGTTTATGGCCAATCTCCTTTCGACTCGGAGTTTCGAACAATGTCGGCACAGCATCAGGTTTTAACCGCAGCCTAAAATTCCAACTTCTTTTGCGAGTTTTGGACTTATTAAGAACTGACTGTCCTCGGAGTGTTTCAGACACAATTTGAAATGAACCGATAGCACAAAATCCATCGTTACTGTCTGGCCCCGGTTTAAACGTTGAGTATCCATAGTTTCTTCCTTTTTAATTCCTTCGGAATTTTTTTTTTTTAATACAAATTTTATTGTCCCCGTTTATTGGTGTGTGAGGGTCGGGGAGCTATCCCTCTCCACATCTTACAAAGCAAAGTAATACAATTCATGGCCATACAGTTAGGGACAAAGAAACAAAAACAGATAATAAACATGAGGAAAAAAAAATGAATTTTCCCAGGTTTAGAAGGAAAAAAAAAAATCAATCTCTTGAATTATCCATAAAACAAGTAAAGTTTTCCCAGTCTTTATTAAAACATTCTAGGTTATTGTTTTCGATGGCTGCTTTTCTAACAATCGTAAATTTAATAGATATAAAATTCCTGGCACCAGTTTCTGTAGGTATTTTCTAGATCTACATTTAAAGATGTACATTTTAAACAAAATGAGAAGAGTATTTTTCGCGTAGGTATTAGATTTGACGTATCCAAACAACATTTTTTTAACAGTTAGATTTAAGTAAATGGATCCATTGTATCTTAAGTAATTTGAGATGATTGGTTTAACTTTCTGGACAGTTCCAGAATAAATGCTCAATTGTTTCTTGTTTGTCAGTACAAAAAGTGCAATCTGAAGAGTCAATATATTTTATTTTGTACAAGAACTTATTTACTCCAAGAATGCGGTGAATAATTAGATATTGGAACCATTGTATATATGAATCTTTTGTTATTAAAAAGGGTAAGAAAAATATTTGTTTCCATTCATCGAATTCTATGCTGATGTTTAATTTCTGTGCCCAAGTTTGAACACACACTGGCTGGTCGTTGTTTTTTGTTAAGACTTTGATAAATACTTTTTGAACCTTTTAAATCCTTTAGAATCAGTTGAAGGTATGGTGGCATTATGGGTCTATGTTGTTTACAAATGTTTTCGGTTTTTAAGGACAGATCTGTTAGGTACTTTTTAATAGCGCACTTTAATTGCTGAAAAGTTAAAAAATTAAGCGACAAGTTGTATTTTGTATTTATTTGTTCTGCGCTTGAGAAGGAACCATTAGAATTGAATAAATCTCCTATACAGTTAATGCCAGCCTTATATAACTTATTTAGAAAAATACTTTTGCCATTAATTTTGATGTTCGGGTTGTAGAGTATTGGAATGTCTTGAATGTTCGTATTGTCTATTTTAACAGTATCTATTAACTGACACAGCGTCTATTTTATTATCTATTAACTGACATAGCGCTTTAAGCACATCTATCCAAAATGGATTTGTTATTTTGTTTATCAGATTTTCTATAAAGTCTTTTCCACATAAACATAACTTTTCAATATTTATTAGTTCGTCAGTAATATTCACCCATCCACTTTTGCTTCTAATCAGACGTCTGATCCAAGTGATTTTAGTGAATTAATAAAGGCTTTAACATTTATCATTTTCATTCCACCGTACATATAATCTTTTGTGACAACTGACCTTTTTATTTTATGATAGCCTTCCCAAATATATGTATAAAATGTATTTTGGAGCTGCGAAACTATGTTTTCAGGGGGATTTGGTAGGGCAAGAAACATGTGGTTCAATTTTGAAATAAGTAAACTTTTTATAACTGTAATTTTTCCTATTCGGGTGAGGATACGTCGGTTCCATCGTTTAATTGTATTTTCTATTTCATTCAATTTTGATATGAAATTTAAATCAATTATTTTGTTTAAATCTAGGTGAAAAGTTATAACCAATAACTCAAATTTGTCATGTCCCCCATATCAATTTCCATTTCGTTTGAATAGTGTCAGAACTGTATTTTTTCTTTCCGATCCAAACAACTTTAGTTTTATTGAAATTAATGTTTAGACCGGATAATTTAGAAAATTTTGATAGGGAATTAAGCGTTTCTTTTAAAGATTTTTCCGATCCGTCAAGAAATATATTTGTATCGTCTGCAAACTGTGATAACTTAAATTCTTTACCTTTAATGTTTGTTCCTTTTATATTTTTATTATTTCTTATGTAAATGGATAACATTTCGGCACATAAAATGAAAATGTAGCTAGACAAAGGGTCTCCTTGGCGACAACCTCTCTCAATTCTGAAGAAGTTTGATAAAAATCCACACTGAGAAACTGTTGACTTTGCGTCTTGATAAAATACATTGAACCATTTCATAACTGATGATCCAAAATTGGAAGTTTCGAGAGTTTTGTTAACAAAACACCAAGAAAGGGAATCAAATGCTTTTTCGAAGTCGATTAAGAGTATTATACCAGGAATATCATGTACTTCAGTGTAATGTAAAAGATCGTACACGAGTCGAATATTTTCTCCTATGTATCTGTCTTTTAAAAAGCCAGATTGGTCAGTGTGTATAAGCTCATTAAGGAATAGCTTGATTCTGTTGGCAATACATCCTGTTCCGATTTTGTATACGGTATTTAAACAAGGTTATTTTGGCCGCTAATTTTTTATGAATTGTTTCGGTTTATTTCCTTTTGGAATGCATGTTATCAAACCTTGTGTTTGAATTTCAGATAAAGGATTTGTATGATATGCTTCGTTCAAAGAATTAATAATGACAACAAAATCTCCTAACTTGTTCCAAAAAACTTTGTAAAAATCGGCGTTAAAACCGGATGTACCTGGACTTCGATTATTTTTCGTATTTCTTAAGACTTGAGAAGCTTCTGTCACCTGGACTTCGATTATTTTTCGTATTTCTTAAGACTTGAGAAGTTTCTGTCATTGTCAGTTTTCCTTCAATACTTTTCGACTCCTCAACTGAGAGTTTCGGTATTTCTAAATCAGAAATAAAGTCGTTAAAATCATTAACAGAAAAATCAGAAGTTGTTGACTTGTAAAGAGACTGGTAAAATACTTCAATTTCATCCAGAATATCTTTTTGCTTTGTTATTTCAGATCCGTCATCTTTGATAATTTTTTTAACAGATTTTGAAATTGTATTTGATTTTTCGATGCCACAAAAATATCTTGTGGGTTTTTTACCTTCTATACTCCTATTTTATTCTTGATCGAACAATTGAACCTTTGATTCTTTCATGTTGTAATTGTTCATATTCACTTTTTAGGGAAAAGTATTCGTTTGAATTATTATTTAGATTTTGTTCCAAATGTTTTATTTTTGACTGGATTTCTAACTCTCTATTGTTATTGAACTTTTTCCTGTGTGAAGCATAAGAAATTGATTTTCCCCTTATTTCCATTAATAGTGTTTCAAGGAATAGTTGGTCAATGATTGTAAATTGAATTTCTGAATTAGGCATTTTTGTTAAAGTCTCTCTATTGTAAATTGGGATCGCATATTGTTCTTTAACTTCTTCAATATTTTTATTTATAGTATTGATATAATCAAGTTCAGTTGTGCTTCCATAAGCCCGATGAATATTGAAATTCATTAACCTGTAGTGTTGTTGAAATGACGGAATGGTCCGAGTCAAAACTGTTTTCTATTGACGCAGACATAGTAAAATCATGTACAGAAGGTGAAATAAGAAAAAAGTCAAGACGAGCTTGTTGTATTGCATTACGTTTTCTCCAGGTGTAAGATAGTTCTCTGGATTAAATTCTCGAAAGGGGTCGACGAGATCACGTTTAGAAATTTGATTTAATATAGAGTCTCTAGACTTTTTGTTGTTGATGTGTTTATAGTTATAGTAGTCTTTCGCGGGATCGATAACTAAGTTAAAGTCTCCACAAAACATGTAGGAAATGTTTCCGATTTCATCTATCTTTTCAAATATTTTATCATAGAAAAAACGGCTCGTCAGTATTTGGACCATATATAGATGCTAGAGTAAATCGGAAATCATCAACGCTGAAATAAAGAATGACAGTTACTATTTTCATGGTCAATTATTGATTTGTGAATTCTTGCGTTTATTTTTGAAATAAAATAGCTACACCCCTCTTATTAGGTTTGTTATTACTCAAATAAATCTCTGATCCCCATTCCGAATATATATTTCTGTACATATCATGCGTGAAATGTGTATCTTGTAGACAGTGTATGTTATGTTTTAAACTCTGAAGGTACTTAAACACAGATAGTCTTTTTTTCTTACAATGGAGACCTCTACAGTTGACTGATAGAATTTTTAAACTATTTGCCATATCGACTGATAATAAAGAAAAAAGAATTGTACTATATGTGCAGCAAGAATGCAGAGAAATATATGGAACCTGGGAAGAATTCTATACGCAATAAAACAAACATATAAACAGAACATTGTGCAGCAAAGTGTACACTGCAAGTTATAATACGTGAACAAAAATAATCAATTTTGCCAAGGAGTTTACATACATAGAGGAGGTTTGTATACTTTCCTAACGAAAGCAAAATAGGAAAGTATGTGTATATGGAAAAAACACACACACACTCTCTCTCTCTCGCTCAAACACTATCACATATACAAATATCTCTCTCCCCCTCTCTCTCTCCCTCCCTCTCTAATACACACACAAACGCAAACACAAACACAAACGCATCTAGAATATAAGCGTGGTGAGAACTGTGATGGAAATATGCTTCTTTATTTATAAAAGAACATTGGTAAATCGATATTGGTTAACCCAGTATGATAAACCATGAATCAACAATTTATCTCGTAGTACTCTTCAGTCATAAGCTGTAAGTGAAGCCAATTTTCTATCCGTTCAAAGGGGAAAGTAATAGCAGACAGTAAATAAATGATGGGTTTTACTTTTTTTAAATGTAAATAGAAAATCATGAACATACAGTATTCCTCATTGCTTAACTCATTACCAAACGAAAAGAAAAAGACAGGTCCAAATTGAAAGTACCAGTTGGTTACCAGCAATTACTCCTTTCGGGAGTTTCCAACAATGCTTCCAAAAGGCTCTTCTCTCGGAGGTCGTAAAAACAAGGGATTGTTTTGTGAAGGGTTAATTTAAACACTGGATTGTCTGGTAAGAGATTAACAAATCTGTTAAAAATTGATTGCAAGAGATAATACTTAACCATAAACACATAAACGCTCTGTCATGTTACAGTACAAATCTTCACCAACTGAAAGCATGTTAGACTTGCCTACATGAGAAATATTGCAGACGGCAAGTATGATGTGTCTTAAAAACGAAATTTATTTTAAAACGGTTGAAATGATTGTAGATAAGGATGAACGAGAAAAAAATAGCTACCAGCATTTCCACAATGTTCTCAAAAGCCTTCTTACTCGGGGCCTTTCAAACTCGGAATTACTTGGTAAAGGGGTTATACAGCTTGGGTATTTAAAATGGGAAGAGTCATCTGCAATGGGTGATAAATAACGGGGAATTAATGATGATAGACATCACAAAAAAGGACATAAATCATGAAATATGTGACACTCTGAGGCGGCTGGTTGGACCGACCGTAACAACTAGTTCTCCGCTATTAGGTTTTTGAATTTTGTCAAATGCTAAAGACACAAACTTCTTTCATATGTAGATGTTATCTCTGACTTGAATATAGAATCATGCTTGTGTACATGTGTACAATCAAGAAAAATATTGGCAAAGAGGAGAATAATCTTATGAGCGATCCTCCACCTCATTCACATCACACTAAAACATGGAACTAAAAGAAATCAATATTGTGAAAATGTAAGTTTAAGTTCTCGTCATGTGCACGACAGGGGACAATGTGGCAAAGGGAAAAAAAAGCTGGTCATATGACAAGCTATTATCCTTCCGTCACATTGCCCAGTAAGTGGTCAAACCCGTAGGCACGGAGAATAGTCAGCAAGGAACGACAAGTAAGCTAAGTTGGTGCGGTACATATAAATAAGATTCATTCATGATACTTGTAAACGATGTGGCCAAAGGAGAAAAAGTTCCCGCTATTGGTCCGGTACAGGACCCGAATATCGTCTGCCTAATGTTGGAAGCGGTGTAAAAGAATATTAAAAACAATTCCAGCTGCACTCGCAAGAATCAACATACTGAGACAAAGGGATAAAAGGCCAAAAAAGTGCATTTTCTCCTTCAGCTCGCGATCCCCTCAAGTATGATCTATTAAAAATAAGAGCAAGTTGTTTGCCCAAATTATAAACAGTCTACGGAAGAGTAATCAATATAAAGCGAATTCAGTAATACTGTAAAAAAAACTCATGCAAAATCGGATCGCCAATCAACTAAGGTCAAAATGCTAATAATAATAATATATGGGAAGGAATATCGCAGTGAGAGATGCCGCTCGCAACTTGCAAACACTCCCTCTGCCACACTCTCTTCTCCGATTGTAATTTATCACATGGCTTGAAAAGTCGTCTGCGAGTATTAATAGGAGTAACAACCTATACTAAGTTTATTCATAACATCCGAAATCTTAAAAAGTTAAGAATAAGTATTCGTAAGGAAGGCTAGTTACATAGCCCAAAGCAAGGCCTCGTATTATATGCTCATATGTGGGATCGTTGTAAAATCCCCCCCTCCCATGCATGCCGAGCTTTTCAAAAGTTGGCAAGATCATAAGGGTTGCCTTCAAAACCTACGCGTGGAAGAGGATATGAAAATGTGCGAAAACCATTGCGGCAAGAGGAAGTTCCGTCCGTAACGAACGTCCCCCCCCCTTCCCGTCAATGTGTTTCAAAATGCTAATTTTTTGCAGGCTTAAATTGAAGCATTTACAGTTGAATGTACAGATTGTCGTGCTTGTCATTGAAAAGGTAGACAAAACCGTGAGAGAGGGCGAAAAAGCTGGTATCGGCATCTTCTCTCCTTTCATAGGTGCTCTCAGAAAGCTTTCTTCTCAGGGTAGAAAAGATACAAGTGCCGTAGCAAAGGCTCCTATTTTGCTTAATACTTAATCATAAAAACAATTTCTTTTTTTATTTTTGTATGTAACACTTTTCACAAACGAAAAAGAATTTAGACTGATGCAGATTGAGAGCACTTGCAGAAGACATTGACTGTGGCTGAAAAGTTGAAATATGGTTTAGGATGGGTAGGAAGCACTGTGGAAAAAGGAGTAAAATGCTCGTTATGGGCATCTTGTTTCTTCAACCACAATGCTCTCAAATTCCCCTTTTCTCAGTGTCGTTACAATTAGGGATTGTGTGGTAAAGGGTTAAGTTTCCAAATTCCTTTCGTTTCTGTAGTCGAAAAATGCAGTGTAACTTAAATGATGAACTTGTCTTTGAAAGGTTTAAAAAAACATTGCGGAAAAAGCAGACGGTGCCTTGTACCAGCATCCCCATATCACAATGTTCCCACTTACCGTATTTTAGTCTGGGATTGTTAAAACTCGAGGTTTTTTAGTAGAGGGATAATCTTATTCTGTTCTGTCTATATTGCACGGTAAATGCAATATAGTTTTGTCTGAATCTTGTTGTCTTCCACAAAGTTAAAGGATCATGGAGTTTTCTCATCAGTTTTTGTGTCACTATGAAGATGGTCGTTTGGAAGCATTCCTTTTTGGCCAGGGTTTCTCGATCCATGTTGAATAGTCTTTGAATTTGACTTCAATCGGACGGGTCATGCCTCTATAAATCGCTAACAGTTTACCCTCTCGAGACCAACACTTTTCTATTTCACAATTTCCTTTGAGGCCTAGAGATGCCAAGACTTGTTGGTTTAGTCTTGTGAGGTCTTCATTAACAAAAATGCTTCTTTTTTTTTTAAATCTTTTGATTTTTTCATAACGTTAATTTTAGTTTGTCGTCGCACAAAGGGGTATGGACAAACCCCCCCTAGGACAAAACCCCCATGGACAAAACCCCCATACCCTTAACTGAAAAGTGGACAAAACCCCCATGATTTTTAAATGATTCTTTTTGTACAATCGTGTTGAACTGGAATAAAATTTACTGCTTTAAATACTTGTTGGGGTTGTTAAAAAATGTTTTTGTATAAGTTAAATTGATTTAATAAGATTTTTTTTTCTTAAAATTGTGCTTTATGATAAAAAAATGTGTGCTTTTTTCCTTAAAAATGTGCTTTATGACCAAAAATGTGTTTTTTTTCTGTATACATTCACAATAAATTCATTTAAATTTTTTATGTATTTTTTTCTTATTTGTTCAAATCTACTACTAAGTGAATATGACAGGTGTAAACTTGCAAATCTGGTGTCGTAATCCCTTCTCAACACCTGTCTTAACCAAGTCTGTATAGGTGTTACTAGTAATATATCAATAGAAACTATCAACAAACTTGAGTTACAGATTAAAATAAGATAATATCTAAATCATTTTTTGCCTTTCATGTTTGATTTTTTTCCTTAAATCAAAGAGACTTGTTTTGAATACTTTAAAACTGTTTGCAAATTATGTGTGTTTTCTCAAATTTATATGCTTTTTATAAATGATGGGGTTTTTGTTCTAGGGGGGGGGGGGGGGTCCATAGGGTTTTATCCTAGGGGGTTTTTGTCCTAGCGGGGTTTTGTCCTACACTCGATAAAAGCTGTAACATGGGTTTATTGTCACAAACAAACATAACAGTGTAAAGGGGTGAGATATGCAAATGTTATGTAACCATTTCCTGTATTGTTTCAACTGGTCGGTGATGGATTAACATTTATGACCATGACTAGGGGTAGCCAAATACTGACTTCACCCTTTACCATACAAACCCTAGATATAGTTTCCAATACCCAAAGAAAGAGTGTTTGAAAAACAGTGTGGGAAGAAAATGTTTACTGTTTAAAGGGCAAATCCTAAAATATTTTGACCATACTGTTTTTTTGCTCCAATCAGCTGCAAATGTTTTTGGTTCAACATTTCTTTTGTTGTCTGCAAATGCTTTCAATTTGGACTAGTCTAAAATTTTTGTGTTTGGTGAATGGTCAGTTGACCCTCTGTTTTTTACAACCCTGAGATAGAAGCCTTATGGAAATATTGTGGAAAAGGAAAAAAAGCAGAAACACTTTCTCATGTTGAAAAACGTAAAATATAACTTTTTTTTGTTTGAAAAGTTATATTTTAGATATTGTTGTTAAACTAATGATGGATACCTTAAATAGCATCAAATAGTAGTTTAACATATAAATACTTTACACCACTGAGATTTATTTGCGGTGAAAAATTTATAAACTTTCCCTCTTGAATTACAATTGAAAAAGCACCAGGAACAAAAGGTTCAAATGCTAAAGTACTTAGGTCGCCAATTTCACTCCATCCATCATTGAAATCACCTATTTGTAATTTAAAATCAAACTTAAAATTAGTTATAGGTTGTAAAGTGTAAAAATCTTTTTTTAGCGCAGCATCATTTGACATCAAATAACCGCCATTTTTTGTTGCAGGTCCACCATCAGAAGAAAATAGATATGTACCACTTTTTAAATCCCCCTTTGCTATACCCGAAGCTATAAATATTTTACTCAGTT
Organism: Tridacna crocea; assembly: GCA_943736015.1. Classification (NCBI taxonomy): domain Eukaryota; kingdom Metazoa; phylum Mollusca; class Bivalvia; order Cardiida; family Cardiidae; genus Tridacna; species Tridacna crocea. The sequence goes on from OX031070.1 coordinate 31,436,931, forward strand.
CTTATTTGTTCTTATTCTTTCATCCACATACTCTCTATTAACAGCATCAGTAATTTCAAATGATTTCCTAAAAATTTTATAGGGTGTATCGTATCAGTTTCACCGTTTGCTTACAAGTGGGTTTTGCCCGTGTAATGCTCCAACATTACCACTTTCCCCATCTCCGACAATATTTGTTCGTTCAAAAGGATGACTCTCATCCACATACTTTTTATTCACAGCATCACTATCAGTAAAGCTGTCTTGAAAAAGTGCAAAACGATGTCTCGTTCCAATTACACCCTGTGCCACGTAGTGGGGTCCCTTACCCAGTAAAAGCACAACCTCATTACCATCATCATCAGTTATCACGTTTGTCTTATTAAATGCACCACCCTCCTTGTTTTTGTTTAAAGCATCATCCACATACTTTTTGGTAGCAGCATCAGCATCCTCTTAAGGTTCTTTATTCAAAGGTTGAAAAGCCATGTTGATTGAGTCTGTTGCAGCACAACTACCATTGTCTTTTAAAAAGACAGTAGGAAAGCGTAATATTTTATTATCTAGGAGCTTGTCCGACTTATCTACATACTCTTTAGCATTGTTTCCTACTCTATCCACATACTCCTTATTAACAGCATCATGTTGTGCAGTTGGGGTAGGCAAACCAAAAAGTTTTTTATCAGCCATGTTTATATCTGAAGATGAAACAAAATAAAGAAACGCTTCAACATATTCATCTACGTATTCTTTCACATGATCAATCATGAATTCCTTGTTAACAGCTTCACCACCTTTTATAGGATCTCTTAAACCTCCAAGTTTGTTACTAGCAAGATATATTGCTCCTTTAGCTGTAAAACCTCCATTTCTTGATTCAAAGGTATTGCTTTCATCCACATAAACTTTGTTTACTGCATCTCCATCTTCAACAGGCATAGGCAAATTTCCTAATTTATTATTATCCATGTTTAAATCTTTCTTTACTACAATGTTTCCGTCTTGATCCCTTTTTAAAAATCCCTTTCCTTTACTTGTATCAACATAATCAACATCCTGAGGATTAGTTGGATTACTAACCTCCCATCCATATTTATAGAACCAGTAACGGTGGTTGTTCCATCTTTCCGTAAAATGTAAGCGAGTGGCACACCATCATCGCTTGTTATAGCATCAATATCCATACTTCCAAATTTATCAACAGGCATTTTTTATTACTAAAATAAAGAATTTAAAACATTTTGAAACTCTTTACCTAAACCCAACCTTTTAAGTACGTAAAGACACAAATGCCCACAAAACACCTCTCCAGCCGGTTGTATCTGGTCACTATCGTAATATATTGGGCTTTTTAGGTACTCTTGAATTTCGATAGGGGCTTGTATACCATAACTGTCAAAGTAATTTTTAGTTTTACCGTTTTTATACCAAGCAACCCAATGCGTACCAGAGCCGCTTGTATCATCAAGGTTTAATATTCCACATTCTTTTTTTCTACACTTTTTCGGTAAAGTGTTTCGTAGAAATACTCCTATAAAAGAAGGAATTTTCTATTTTTTTGCTGCACTTTCCAATTCGAAATTGTTTAACGGTCTATTTGGTAATATTACGTTTCCGACAGCAATTTTTCTCAATTCTTATTATGTCGAAATATTTACTATATCATTATTATCAACCCATATATAAAACTTATCGGAATAACCCTTCCACTTTACTAACGATTTATTTTTTCCCTTTTTAATAACCCTTTATATCCTATACAACTCCTGGCTAGTTTTTTTAGCTCGGGTTTATAAAAGGTACCTCGTATTTCTTCTCTATTAAGGTCTTTTATTTTTTACCTTACGGGTGACGTATTTTTAACCTCAGAAACCGTAAAAACCTCTTCAGTCCATCTTGTAGTATATCCTTTTACAAAAGTCTTCTTCCTTTTAGTTATGCTTACTTTATCTCCGACAGAAATCTTAGGTTTTATATCTCTTATTTCGAAATGATCGGGGTAAAGATTTCTCCAAACAAACTTTGGTTTCATTTTCTTTTTTACTCGCATTTACCGGTGTCATCTAATGGAAGAATGCCTCGTGTTATTATATTCGTTAATGAGGTCTTGTAAAACGTTATTGTAAACGCTCGTAGAGTTGGCAGAAAAATACTTCCACATCTTTTCTTTCATTGTTCTATTACGCTAGATTTTTCCTCATTCTCAGTAGAATACAATTCAATCAAGTCTTTAACTTCCTTGTTATAAAACTCTTTAGCCTTATCCACCCACATTTTTTCCGGTTTTCTTTCCTTAAAAATACTCTTAAAAGCTGTAGCGACAGACTTTCCCGTTTTGTCTTTTAATGATATTAGATAACCGTATTTAGAAAAGATGTCAATAACAGCGGGAAGATATTTTACACCACGATTAAATTTAGAAAACGCTTGCATGTCTACTAAATCTGCAGTCCATATCCTATCAATACCATTTACTTCAACTCTCCTTGTCTTAAATTTTCTCCTTACGGGTTTGTGTAATTCTTCTGCTAAATTTATCATGCTAAATTTTTTTTTAACCCCCATTCCAAATCATTTCTTTGTTCCAATCAAAGTAGAAACAATTCCTCTTTCCATTTTCTCTCTTAAAGTGGGATTGTAAATACCTTCTAACTCTGTTAACATATCTTTATCACATACAGCATTTCTTGTAGCAGTATCATCATTTTGGAGATAACATATGTCATAATGATAAGCGGCTTTATCTACTCTATTGATAGGTTTGTTTTGGAGTTAAATCTGGGTTTATCCTTTTTTTAAGGTTAGTGCCTGGTCCTGTAAAATTATGACCGGGAGATGCATCTCGAAAGGCAGCTAATCATTTTGGTTAAAATTGTCCCACCCTTTTTGGTTCCTTCCTGCGCCTTAATAAACTGGGTTTTAGTTGTTCCACAAACCGAGCATTTTCCACGTTTCATATTTCTTCCATTCTTACTAACGGTATATTCTATGTTATTCGTATCAGTAACTTTTTTACATTTAACACAATACATTTTTTATATAATTTTAGGACCAAACAGTCCATTTGCTAATATACCTATCTTAGGAGCTATATTGTAATGTTATAAATATTCTAACTGCTTATAGAAAATGAAAATCCATAAACTTGGCTTAAATATTACTCACTCAAAAACAATTCATTGGAAACCATTACAAGGCTTAAAATATCCGACTCGAAATGTAAATACGGTAACCTTGGAAATTTTTCGTCAAGAAAAGTTTACACTAAAACCTAATGAAGCAAAGCAAATACTATCAGGGTTTGGTTTTATGATGACTAAAGGAGTTGTTTTAACCTCATTACCATACTATTTAAAAATTAAGTGGTGTAGTTTACAAAATGAGGTTAACCTCGAAAATGCCGAAAATATTATAATTACTATTACAAACAATTCTAACGAAAAAACAATAACAATTGAGGAAAACGAGCTTCTATGTCTCGTTTACTATTCATTTTAAAAAAATATAATTCTAATAAAAAAATGGAGAGGACAGAAAATATATACCCTAAATTACCAACTGCTCCTCCAATTGATGAGGGGCAAGGATATTGGATGCAGAAAATTAATGAAATTCAGAAATTTCTAGAAGAAGAAAAATCCAAAAGAGAAGCCTTAAATAAAAAGTATTTCAGAGCTGCAAGAATAGTAGATAATATAGATACAGTTTTAGTTACAGTTACAATGGTTTCAGGAGCAGGTGGGATAGGTTTACTAACAACAGTAGTCGCGGTACCCGCAGTGATAGCATTAGAAGGAGCAGCAGCTTTTACTGGTCTTTTAAGCTTAATTGGAAAGTATAGCGTAAGGCGCCCCACTGCAAAAGCTGAAAAACATGAAAAAATCAGAACAATTGCGGATACCAAGTTAAATACGATATCCTAACATATTTCGCAATCTTTGAGTGATAACAAAGTTACTGATGAAGAATTTCAACTAATCTTAGAAGAATTGGAAAAGTATAAAGTAATGAAGGAAGAAGTTAAGTTAAATAACGAAGAAAAAGAAAACAACTGAAATGGAAGAATCATTCATTGAGAAAGGGAGGCAAGAAACGCGTGAGTCCTTTCGGAAGTTAGTTGAAAAGGATCATTACACCCACTAAAAGTAACATGCGGATGTAGCTGTGTTAGCGGTGAAATGTGTTAAAAACTGTGATAAAAACTGCGATTAAAATTATGTTGGTAATTAAAAATGTCATTTCTAAAAATAACTGACCCTGCAAAAAGGGACCTAATTGTAAAAGAGTACCTCGAAACAAAAAAGAATATCCGGGATAGTCAATTTACGGAGAGAACAGAGAAAGAATTGCAAACTGACCTTTCAAAGGTTTTAAAACCTATTACAGAAACACAAAAAGCTACAGCAAAGGAGGTTGTAGAAGAACTTAAACCTATTAAGGAAGGTATAGAAGCTATTAAGTTTCCAGCCTTTCCATCTATCACATATGATAAACCATCTGAAGAAGCGGATGAACTTCCACTGTGTTTTGGGGAAATAGCGGGACAGTATCTGAGAAAGTTTGCTACTACAGAAGAAACTGATAAAAGAAAAAAAAAACCGGGATATATGACAGTAAAGGTAAATTTTATATCGGTAACAAACCAGTTATCATCAGTGATAATAATATTATAGTTGACGATATAGAATATGAAGGCAGCCCCAGGTCTATGGGAATTAATTGTTACTAAAAGTCCTGATGATATCATCTATACAGATAACGATCTTGAAAATTTTGCAAAGTCTTCAATATCTTTATCTAATATTGAAATTCCCGGGTTACTCAAAAGCTCAATTAATTGAGCTCTTCTAAGACATGAATAGCCTCTATAACCACGATTTTTTGCCAACCTTTTAAGGTTTGACACCGTGATTCCTCTGAACTCACTATTCACAATATTTCTAGGGCTAGGATTTTTTAAAAGCCCAATAAGTTGCGATCTTCTGAGGTTTGAATAGCCTCTAAGACCATGATTTTTAGCCAACCTTTTTAGGCCTGACACTGTAAATTTCAAATCGGTTACTCATTTTATATAGTAAATATAATTTTCTTAAGCTATTTTTTTCTTATATCAAAATTTTATTATATCTGCATATAAATTTAATAAAATTACTGAATCCTATCTTTCCAAACCCTTCCATTCCATTTCATAATCGTTTTAGGACAACGATCTATATATTTACCAGCCTTATAAATCGATCGGAAAGTTTTTATTTCCCCAGTTTTAACATCTTCTAAAGTGACTGTTTTAGGATTTTTCATAATAGTCTGTAATCTATCATACTTAGGGTCTTTCTTCTTTTCTGGTTTAGGTTCTTCCTCTGGTAGTAAGCCATGTTCTTTTACCAACTAAAATAACCGCTTTTTATCCCAGTAAGAGCGAAAAGTTATATTATTTTCTTTAAGAATTTCTTTTAAATCTGAAAACTTTATTATTTTTTAATATATAGAAAAAAATACTTAATACACTACACTCATTTTATTACCATCAGACTGAAAGTTAATTAACCTATCACTAATAATAACAGCATATGCCTCGGTGCCCGCGGGTACATTTTCATCAAAATGTGTCTTGATTTGAATATCAGTAACGGAATATTTTAACCTTTCACTTTGCTAAGAAACATCAAACAAAAACAAAGAGTAGAGGGTTTATAATCTGAGGGGGAAATATTTGGGTTTGATACTAACTCATCCATTTAAAAAACTTAGACCTAAATAACGCAGCATCGCCAAATGAAAGATTGTAGTCAGCCACTGGATATCTTATGGAATTTAACATAAAATATTTTTAACACTTACGTTGTCGAATATAGCTGGGTTTTGCTCTTGGTCCCCATTTTTATCAGTCTGAAAACCAACAATAATAAAACGCGGCATCTCGGGAGATGATTTAACTGAAAGCCTCCAAGTAAATGATGTTGACTGAGGAACTGAGATAGAGATAGAGTCGCACTGTATTATTCTATATCCAACTGGAAATTTTTCTCGATAAGTTTATAAAGTTCCATTTTCTCCTTATCCGCAGGGATCACGTGTGGCATAAACCATGATATTCCATCCAATGTAATTTTACCAGCATGAACGCCGTTAGCTCTAAAAATTGCGTCATTATCATCAGTTCTTGTTAAGGTGAGAGTTTGTTTCATTCCATACAAAATTTTATTATAGTCTTCACAAAAACCAAAAATATGCTTCAATGGAACTCAAGCTAAATGTTCCTTTGGGGTCTGAATTATTAACAATGTATAATTTCCTTATATCCCAACCTGTGTTTTGAGCGTTCGGTTGAGTTGATGTGTCCTTATACCATTACTGGTTTAACCCTTGTGATTTAGAAAAAAAATCCGGATATTTTAGCAAACCGAGCATTGTAGTAGCTTGACCAGGGTTTATTATGGATTCAATATCCTGGCCGGAAAGTTGACACCTGATATCTTTAAAAAGATACATGAGGGCATTGTTTGTTTGTCAGCATTTGCGTAAGCTGTTCCCATCAGCCTTTTTTGCTAATCGGCCTTCTATAAGTAAATAACTTTCACAAGGATGCGTAAAAATATCTTGGGTTTCGATGTTTATCCTAATATCTCCTCCTGAGTTGTCCAACCTGGTGCCCGTAATCGGGCAAAGTGCTCATACTCATCAATACTGTCATGTTTTACAATTGGTTCGGTGATATATAAAATGTCCATTTTATATTTTTTAAATAAAATTTCATAAATTTTCATATTTTTTAAATAAAATTATAATTGTGTCATGCTTATTATTTTCCTTCATGTTACTTTAATACCAGACCCACTGTTTAATTTTTTAACTAAATCCTGAATAGCAGTGGTACTCCCATCAAATAAATTGCTAATGCTACGTTAAAGAACATGATTACGTTAAAATAGATTTACCAAAAGAGGGAACAACACTAAAGTTTAAGAACTATTGTAGATCAGAAAAGGTTCCTTTTATCGTTTACGCTGACTTTGAGTGTTATATTAAACCATTGCAATCGTGTGAACCAAATCCTGAAAGTAGTTATACTAAACAATACCAAAAACATGAACCATCTAGCTTTTGTTACTACATTAAATGCTTTGATGATGAAGTATATGAACCAAAATTAGTAAGTTATACTGGAGAGGATGCAGCGCAAAAATTTGTGGAAATGTTAGAAAAGGACATTAGGGAAATTAATAGCATACCCGCGAAGAAAATGATATTTGAAGAAAAAGAGAGTTTTGATAAAGAAACTAAATGTTGGATATTTGACGGAGAATTCACTGATGATGTTAAAAATTGTAAGGTTAGAGACCATTGCCATTTTACTGGTAGGTATCGGGGAGCTGCCCATAAAACATGCAATTTCTTGTATAGAAAACCTAATTTCATACCTGTGGTATTTCATAACCTTAGTGGCTATGATAGTCACTTATTTGTAAAAAATCTTAGTTGTGGTGAGGGGGATATTGATTGTATCCCTAACAATGATGCAAGGTATATTAGCTTCACCAAAAGAATACAGATTGGGAGTTATACTAAGAAAGTAAAAACTAAGAAAGGAGAAACTAAGAAAGAAACTAAGCCTTTACACCATCAGATAAGATTTATCGATAGCTTTAAGTTTATGGCTACAAGTTTAGATAAGCTAGTAAATAACCTAGATAAAGATGCTTTTAGCAATGTTAAAAGGTATTACACAGAGGACAAACTTAATCTAGTAACTAGAAAAGGCTGTTACCCTTACGAGTATATAGATTCGCCTAAAAAATTAAAAGAAACTCAACTACCACCCAAGGAAGCGTTGTATTCTAGACTTAATGAAGAGGATATTAGTGATGAGGATTATGCACATGCGCAAAAAGTTTAGAAAACTTTAGAAGATTACCATAATTTTATATAATCAAGTTGATGTTTTGCTTCTATCTGATGTTTTTGAGAACTTTAGAAACATTTGTTGTAACCATTACAGCTTAGGCCCTGCTCATTACTTCACAGCACCGGTTTTAGCTTTGGATGCGGCATTAAAAGTTACAAGTGTGAAATTGGATCCTGATGTGTTGTTAATGGTAGAAAAGGGTATCAGAGGAGGAGTGTCAACGATTAGATACGGAAAATCTAACAATAAATATACGGGTGATAAATATGATTATAGTAAACCTGCAAAGTATATAACTTTATATATTTGAACCTGCAAAGTATATAACTTTGTATATTTGAATGCTAATAACCTGTATGGGTGGGCAATGAGCAAACCACTTCCTACACATGGTTTTAAATGGATGAGTGATGATGAATTAAATAAATGGGATCGGATTCCTTGTATTTTGGAGGTTGATTTAGAGTATCCTAAAGGATTGCATGATTTACATAATGATTATCCCTTAGCCCCTGAGGGGATTAAAGTAAATAAAGTTAATAAGCTAATTCCAAACTTATGGGATAAATAAAAGTATATTATTCACTATGAAAATCTTAACAGCATGAGAGTTTTGGATAGAAAATTAGTAAAATTCACAGAAGTATTAAGTTTTAGCAAAGTGAATGGCTTAAACCTTATATTGAGCTTAATACTAATTTAAGAACAAAAGCTAATAATGAGTTTGAAAAGGACTTTTTTAAGTTAATGAATAACTCAGTATTTGGTAAGACCATGGAAAATATTAGAAATCGAGTGGATGTTAGGTTAGTTAACGATAGACTAAAACCGGAAAAATTAACTGCTGAACGTAATTTTGCTCATTGTAACATTTTTAGTGAGGATCTGGTCGCTATTCATATGAAAAAGACGAGGTTACTTTTTAATAAACCGGTATATTTAGGAATGTGCATTCTAGATTTAAGTAAGACTTTAATGTATGATTTCCACTACAACTACGTTAAGCAGAAATATAGGATAAAGCTAAACTTCTATTCACTGATACGGACAGCTTGATTTATGAAATACAAACTGAAGATTTTATAAGGATACAGCTAATGATGTAGAGAGTAAGTTTGATACTAGTAATAATCCAAAAGACCTTTTATCAGGTATAGCAACTGGTTGTAATAAGAAAGTACTAGGAATGTTTAAAGATGAGGTTGGAGGAGATATTATAGCAGAGTTTGTGGGACTAAGAGCTAAAACTGTATTCTTATAAAATGTTAGATGGGGAAGAAAGTAAGAAATCTGTTGTTAATAAAAGGATTATAATAATTGTTTGTTTAATGGTAAGGAGCAACTTAGAAAGATGAATATAATAAGAAGTGATGCCCATGAAATTTGTACTGTGGTGGTGAACAAAGTAGCATTAAGCGTATCTGATGATAAAAGGATAATAGGAGAGAACAAAATAAGCACATTAGCACTTGGGCATTTTAGCATGCCACGCTTAACTGAGCAAAATTGAATTAACCGTAAAACCAACCATGTAGTGCATTTAATCACAAACTCAAGCATATGTTGACACATGATGCGACACGCGTCCTAGTTCTTTTTCAAAAGCGTCCTAGTTTTCATAAGCGTCCTAGTTTTCATAAGTGTGAAGCGTTTAACCACAAAACTTTAACCATCGGGCTAACCACGTTTGTGGGTGAGTACCATTAACTAACAACACTAGTTTAAGCATTTTATGGGTTTTGTCCTAGCGCCCCCAATATTTCAACTACTTGCAGAAATAATATTTTTCCACATTTCTAACGGATCAGAAATTCCGTTTATGTCTATCTTGAATTTATGTTTTGATACTTTTGTTAGTTTTCTGAAAGGGGAGATAATTATTATCTCTTTTTGATTTGAGAATATTGTTGTTTTAGATTTATAAATGATAATTAAAAGAAGGAAAAAATGGAAAAAAATGAATTGGTGAAAGTAGTTCAATGATACTCATTTTTCGTTATAGCTAATTTTGCAGGATGATATTTTAGTGGAAATAGCTGTTTTCCATTACACAGGTCTTACCTTAATTGTTTTCCATATTTTTATCCAGCTTGCTCTACATGACGGTAATTTCATTTTCTTGTTTGCAAGTTGCATGTTATTGTCCGGCGGTCTTCTTTCTCTTCTTTAAGAAAATTCTTCGTATATTTTCTTCTGCTTTGCATATTTGCTTAATAAAATAACAATACTACAATTATTAGAGAGGTTATTTGCAGCCATAGCAAATTACTAAATTAAATTTTTTCTGAAATTCGTCATTTATAAAAATAAACACGTCTATTTCTTGTTTTCTGGTTTTGTTTATTTCGCTTGATTTACAGAACCATGACGAAATAGCCTGTGTACCAGAACAATTACGCTCGAAGGAATAGAATTAGACAGCAAATTCTGTGGCAGTCTGCATTTTAAACTCACCACTGTTGGATGTCTAATGACCTCTCCAATAAATTTCAGCAATACAAAATACAGTAAAACCTGGCATGTTGGCATTTCAGTTTAAAAGTATAGAAATTATTTTGAAGATGACAATTTGTTATTTTATTGTTAGTCAAAGTGTTAGATGCTGACAGAGAAATTGATTTCCAAACTAGGTTAAAACCTTGTAGGTAGCTCCACATAAGAACAGACTGTCATCTCCACAATACTTTTAAATGGTATGATTTCAAATTTTGAATACATGTATATTATGATGGCTGCTTTGATATTTGGTCTTTACTTGGCCTTTATATCATCAATGATTTTGAATATAGATTTCTGTTTAGACAAAAAATAAGCGGTCTCTGTAATCCTACATCCCCAAGAAAATATTTCTGTTTGATGACATGCGTATTCTTTTTTTTTCCTAGTGCCATAGTATGTACAGAAGAAAAAGAAGCATTCCTGCAGATGATTCAGGTTCAAGGAGAGTTTGATATATCTCTGTCATTGTTCAAGATATTTACATGCATTTCAACCTTAAACAGTTGTGCACAATCAAAAAGGGTGGGTAGGAACTGTCAAAGTACATTATGATGGAGCTATGCCAATTTGAAAAGAAAAAAATCAAGCAACCACTGCCGAGATTCTGTACCTGTATACAGTGCTCTTGTGAATACTAGTGCTTCTCTTTCTTATGCTAGTGAGAATTATAAGAAATCCTTTTACTGACATGCATTGATGTGTCGGCTGATATTAACAATTATTGCTCAAATCATTGGAGCTTTTCCCAAACAAAATAATAAAAAACAATAAAACCAGTGTTCCCAGATTGAATTTAAAATAATTTGACAGGTAGAAAACATTATGGAAAAGGGAGATAATTTTGGTTACCAGTTTTCTCTTTTTTCCACAAAGTTTTCAAAAGGCCTGTTCCCAAGGGTCGAAAAAAACCAGGATTGTTTGGGAAAGGGTTAAATTATTAGGATTAATAATTGTAGCTGACAAAGTATATGAAGCTGCATTTTTCTGTACATAAAATATGACTTGAAATAGATTGATATATATTGTTGGAAGAGAGTCAAATACACGTGCTTCTTTTTCATATGTGAGAATTATACAAAATCCTGTTTCTGAAAATCAACCAGCATGGATGTGTTAGCTGATTTTAAAAAACATTTCTTAAATCTTAAGACATTTGTAAAAAACCAAATGTTTGCAGACAGCAAATTGAATGTTCCGAAATTGGATGACTCTTCTGTTTTTGACATGTAGGATAGGGAGAAAATGCTAGTAAGCCGCTTTCCAAGGGTTGTAAAACTCCAGAATTGTTTTGGAAAGGGTTAATTTATTAAGAATAGTAATTCTAGTTAATAAAATATCTAAGCTGTGCATGTACATAGTTGTGAGGGTTAATTTATGAGCAATAATAATTCTAGTCGATATAGTATCTGCAGCTGCAGTTTTGTGTGCCTTTTTGGTATTTTTGACATATACTGAAATATTTTGTTGAAAGGACAAAGAGGGTCTACAACTATATGAATATGACTTGCTATCCATGTTGTTAAATCACTTTGCAGCTAGGTTTTGAAATAGGAGTTCATCTATACAAGCTCTTTACATCTGTAGTTTTTATAGCTGTACTTGCCCTTTCTTATGCATGGAGTAGAAAGTAAACTAGTTCCACCATGTCTCTACATTCTTAAATCAATTTGTCGTTTGTTTTTCGTTTCTCTATTCAACTCAAAATAACTTTGACCTTGGAACTTAAAACTTATATAGGTTTGCCTTTGGCCTAAGGAGGTGAACTATTGTCTTTGGGTCACATTGGTGAAAGGTCAAGGTCACTTGAGAACTTAGTATGAAAATTGTGTTGCTTCAGTGCCAAGGCACTTGTTGGGATATGAGTCTGTTTTGTGACAGCTCTAAATATTTTTTTTCTTTTCTGAATCAATAAAAACTGGTTTTCTTATTTTCTGGTCTTCTTTTTGTTTATATTAGCACTTGGAAAATTTTGTATAAGTTTTTTTTTGTTTACTTGAATTTAAGGTTTGGAAAAGCTACCCAGTGCTAGGCTTGTGCTATGTCCCACCAACTTTATATTAAAATGTCTTCAAAACTTTTATAATTAGATTTTTTTTCTGATTTTTCTAGATTGTACGTGTACATACTTTTGCTATATTTCATCTTATCATATTTGTAAATGGTCAATGGCAAAATCTTATTTGTCGAATACCAAAATCAAGTTGAATTGAATTGAGTTGAGTTGATATGTAGATACCAATATAAACAGATAGACACTGCAAAAGTTGCAATTAAAAGATGTTTGTTTGGTTAGAAAGTTGACGGCATTTTGGATGCCAAAGTGCTAATGTAAACAGGCTCGAAGTTTGTTGTCATAACACATCCTCATACTTTAACCCATTACCACACAATCCCTACTTTTGCCGCCCCTGAGAAAGAAGCCTTTAGAAAACATTGTGGGAAAAGGAGAAAATGCTTGTTACCAAAATGTTTTCCTTTTCCTACAATGTTTTCTACCCTTTACAAAACAAATTTTAAATTTTTAGTCACTTTTATTTTGTCGTCTGCAAATGCTTTCTATTTGGACAAGCGTAAAATTTTGTCGTTTGGTAGTGAGTTAATGGCTCATCCTTATACTTTAATGAATTGTTTGTCTACAGCTTGGTTAAAGTAGTACATTATTACAAATTTTTAACCATAACAAACTGTGTAGGATAATATTATAGTGGAAATAGCTGTTTTCTATTACGGGCGCACTATCCTACTTTAAGATCCTTTTACCATTACTTAGCTCAGTATTCTTCCCAAAGGCACTGACTGATTTGCAACAAAACTATATTGGAATCAATTGGAGAGTACTGAATCCTTTTGGCAATAAATTTTCTGGATCAGAAAGAAGACCATGCTGGAAATTTAAACCAGCATTCAAGTCTTTGAGCTACCAACTCCGTTAAAAGGATCGGCAAAATTCTTATAAAGCATATTATTTGGCCCACAAACCAGGGATTTTTTTGGAAAGGATTAACATCATTTATCAAAATTCTTTTTATTTTCTGCTTTTGATCTATTAGGTTATATCTTTGTTTCAGCCATAAATAAATGAGCTGTGCTCTGGCAAAAGGGGGCTTCTTGCATCCGAGTGATGGATTATTCGAAGCAAGACATAAATGATTATTAATCCATAATAGCTTTTTTTTTTCTAACAACCTCCTTCGTTGTTTTGTAAGACCGGTCCTCCGACGTACACAAAAACTGACAAATGGCATATCATCTAAGGCCCCTTTTCAATTTTTCAAAGTCAAGTATAAGGGAAACCAGTAAAAAGAAAATAATAAGATCTGTAGCTGGCACAAACCCGCTGCCTTCAGTGCGTCAGCGCTTTTAATTATCACAGTTTTTATCGTTTTTATCGCAGTTTTTCACCGCTAACACAGCTAAAACCACATGTACATGAAATTTGTCTTTTGGAGCCGTTAATGCTTCTAGGAACACCCATGATGCTTTTCCAACTTCCGAAAGGACTCACGTGCTTCTTGCCTCCCTCTTTCTATTAGTGATTCGTCGGTTTCAGCTGGTATTTTTTCTTTGTTTTTGACCTAACTTGTTCCTCCATTAATTTGTACTTTTCTAATTCTTAAAAAATCAATTGAAATTCTTCATCTGTAACTTTGTTATCACTTAAAGCTTTTGGAACATGAGAAGATATAGTATCTAACTTAGTATCTTCTGTTGTTTTGGATTTTTTCGTGTTTCTGCGCTTTGGATGTAGCGGTTCTTATACTATATTTTGCAACTACAACTAAATGCGTATCTACATTATCTACTATTTTTGCTGCTCTTCTCTCTCTCTTTTTTTTTTGATGTATTTCACTTTCTAGAAATTTCTGAATTTCATTACTTTTTTGTAATCGATATTCCTGTCCCTCATCAACGGGAGGGGCAGATGGTAATTTAGGATACATTTCTTTCATCTCCAATTTTAATTAGAATGATATTTTCTTTTAATAATGAATAGTAAACGAGACATAAAAGCTCGCTTTCCATAATTGTTATTCTTTTTTCGCTTGAATTGTCTGTAATAGTTATTAAATCATTCTCAGCATTTTCGAGGTTAACCTCATTTTTTAAACTTCGCCACATAAATTTCAAAGAGTACGGTTTTGAGGTTAAAACAACTCCATTTGTCATCATAAATCCAAATCCTAATACTATTTGTTCAACTATTTTTGGAGCTAATACAATTACTTTTTGACTAAGAATTTCCCAAGATACCGGATTTACTTTTCTTGGTGGATGTTTTAAATAAGAAGCTGGAAGCCAATGAATTGTTTTTGGTTGTATAATATTACGTTTTACACTAAATTTAGGAATATCCATTTTTTTTATATTTGTATAATTTTTAATAAGATTAGATATAAAATATCACAAAATATTTTATATTCTAAATATTCGTGAATATTCTCTTTTTAGGAAATGATTTACTGCTATATACTAAGTGTTTCTTCTAACTTCATTTTGTTAAGTTCTTCTAGTGTTTTTTTTTTCTCTATTTGATATAATAACATTGTAAAGATGTATATCTTCAAAGTAGTTATAGCCATCATTATTATTAAAGAAAAATTAAGTTTATTATTTTAATGAGTAAATTTCATAAAAATTAAATATTGAACTAGTTTTATCGACAGTAACGATACTAATTCAACAAAATAAACATCATTATCAGCATTATCTTTTCAAAATCGGAAAGTTTGTAACTAAGTGAATCAATATAACAATCATAAAATTCCTCTACATCAAAAGCATTAAGAAATTTTAAAAGACATTTTAATATATTAATCACATCTTTAATTTCACATATTGCTTTTTCTTTTTCTTCTTTTTCTTTATTTAAAACTTTACGAAACATTCTTTTTTACTCATTTTAAAGAGTAAAATATGATTTGAATTAAAATTTCTCACTGCATTCGAAGCGAAAGTAATTATTAAATTGTCCCCAATGCACTGGTTTTTTTTCAAAATTTTTTCAATTATATTTTTCTTACGAGCGTATCTATTTAATATTTAGGTAATACTTTAGCTGCTTCTTTTTGTGAATCTTAAAATTGTAATCTTTGAAAACCGTTCTTAATCTTGTTTGAAGTGTCGTCACTATATTCTTTGTCTAATCCTCGAAGTTTAAAGATCGGATATCTAGATTTTTTTTCTCCGTCTACAATATATTCGTAATCATCTTCTTTGTAAATAACAAAAGCATTTTTATCATAATAAGTATTAAGAGAACTTCTATGTTTTATAAGTTTCATGTAATAATATTCAATAAAATCCGAGTGGCTTTCATGTATGTCCCTTATTCTTTTATCTTCATATTCATAATGTGTTTATGACCCTGAGATAGAAAACATCATTTCCCACAATATTTTCCACCAAGCTGGAAATAAATTTCAATTTTTGAGTTACATTTATTTTTTCATCTTGGACCAATCTAAAATTTGGTTCTTTGGCGGATTTAACCCATTACCACACAATCCCTACTTTTGACGCCCTTGAGAATGACGCCTTTAGAAAACGTTGTGGGAAAAGGAGAAAATGCTCGTAACCAGCATTTTCTCCTTTTCCCACAGTGTTTTCTACCCTTCACAAATCAAATTTCAAATTTTCAATCACTTTTATTTTGTCGTCTGCAAATGCTTTCAATTTGGGCAAACCTAAGATTTTGTCATTTGGTAATGAGTTAAATAGACAAAAATGAATAGGCATGCTTTTTTACAGGTGGATTTATTTAACAAATTCAAGAAAAAGTAAAACTTTTCAGTGAATATGAAAATGTTGTTATCATTTTCATTTATTTACTAAGGCTTCCCTGAATCAAATGCAATTACTATTCACATCATTTAGTCTACTCATAGCCTGGGTTTATATAACGATTGCGCTTTACGCTATTTTGTTTACCTCCTCTGTATGTACTTGATGTCCATGACTTCTAATTACATGCATTGTTTTACGTTGTTCCTTTCCTTGAAATTAACAATTCTTATAATCTTCGAATGTCATATCCAAGGTAGACAACCTATGTCATAGCAGAAGTGTCGGAATAGCCGCCATTTTGTGTGCATAAGTGCAGATTAAGAACTCTAAAAAGATATAATATTATTATGTATCTAGAATTTAAATAAAATACCTACTTCATCTGGTGACGGTAAATATATTTGTCCTATTCGTGAAATCAAAATGCCATGAAACAATGTTGTAGCTCTAAACACTTCAACACAATTATTCCTAACGGCATTGTAAACGACATGTTTTTTTAGATCGCACATGTGTCACCGGCTTTGAAAATTGTGCGGAGGTAATTGCAAAATCAGCGAAACTAATGAACAAAATATTAATGTATACTAACGAAGAAAATTGTCAGGTACCATATGCACTGCTTTGTTTGGACAGATCTTCAATTACAATAATGTACAAGATGAAAACTTTTTAAAACGAAACTGGATGATTTAAAATGTATCCGATGACGTATGCTATGACGTAGGTTGTTACCCCTGATATTATGTTCTATGACTTTCTTCGTTATCTCTATAATTTTTTTCTTTTCATCAACTTCATACATTATGAATGAGCAAAGTTTAGCTCTAAGCCCAACAAACTCATCAATAATTTTTCCTTTAGCTTCATCTTTAAACTCCAATTACTTTCTTGTTACACCCAGTTGAAATACCAGACGGATGGTTTACCGGATAATCACTCGTATCAAACTTAAACATCAGATATATCCTAATAAAAATCCTCAGTCTCAATTTCATACATCAAACTATCAGTAACAGTAAAACAAAGTTTAGCTGTATCAATGCATTCTGTTTTAATGTAATTGCAATGAAAATCATACATTAAATTTTTACTTAAATCCAAAATGCACATTCCTAAATAAATTGGTTTATTAAATACTATGGTCGTTTTTTTTTTTTCTTCTTTTGGATAGCAACTAAATTCTCATCAAAGATATTAATATGATAATAATTTGTTTTAGCTTGTTTTAGCAACTAACTTTTTTGCTTTTATTCTATTACTACGTAGCCTTCAAAAAATTGGGGGGGGGGGGAGGTTATTTTATGATTCTTAATTATTGATGATTTGTATTGTTTTTTTTTCATATAAATTTCACTAATATATATATTTTTTAATTTGGTGAGATGTGAAAATTCTAAATACCCACCTTTAACTCGTCATCATTCAACCATTTAAATTCACCTGTGGAAAGAGGATTACTCATTGCCCATCCATAAAGATTATTTGCATCTAAGT
The DNA here is from genome assembly GCA_943736015.1 of Tridacna crocea. Taxonomy (NCBI): domain Eukaryota; kingdom Metazoa; phylum Mollusca; class Bivalvia; order Cardiida; family Cardiidae; genus Tridacna; species Tridacna crocea. The sequence continues at coordinate 31,454,596 of OX031070.1, forward strand.
ATAATGTACTTTGATGGTTTACCAGGCTCACACTTTTCCACCATATACTTTTGCATACCTATGACTAATCCTCCTCTAACCCCATTTTCAAACATTAATAACATATCAATATCTGACAAGACAAATTTATGATGCATACCATCATAGAAACCACAATCTTTTTGGTGGACAATTTCAGAAATATTGACTCTCTTGTGAGAAATTGTGATTTCATTTTTTTTTTGTATTTGTTTTTAACCTATACCCCACCCCCACCCCCACACACACACACAAACTGAAAATCACGACGAAATGGTACTAAAATGTAAGGAAAGAAAGAAACAGAAAGTATATGTACATGTATTCAAATTCTAATAAAAATAGCAATACGTTTAGAGAGGAATCTTAAATAATCTATTAGGATCATTGAAAAGTGATAATGTTTATGAAAAAAGCATTGTTGGAATTTTTACATTTCTACCAGTCATGTCTTCTTTGGGTTTCATTTAAAGAAAAAATACATTCAGCAACTTTTTTTCTAAAACATGATTTTCCTGCTGCTTGTCAAAAAGTTCCTTAATATGCTTGCAACACAGTGAATCTTTACATTTTTTATCCAGAAACAAAAACTTTTGCATGACATCTCCAAAATTATTCTATTCATAGCCTGCACAGTTGGCACAAACTACGTTTCCTTTACTCCTGAAATGGCAGCCACACACATGCAATAAAAATCACCTGTTAAAGGTGGCCCTTCATAATTTGGGACGAAAATTTTACAAAAATGAAAAAAAAAAAATCGTCTTTATACTCCCATAGCCTTTTAATTTGCATTCATAGAACCACAGTAGTTGAAAACCATCTGACAACACGAGAAACTAGAGATTTACTACGGCCAAGGTTGACACCGACGAGAGACACATTCTATTTTAGACCCATTTGAGACGGCGTTTTCCACAATCCAAACTGACCCAATTCCCGAAAAGGCCCTTTACAGGAATGGACACATACAAACTATACATAATTTGTAAAGAGACTGTTAGATTAGCTACTATTCAAGGAACATCAGATTTCCTTTTTTTTTGTTTTCTTTGAATGGCGAATATGGCATATTATTATCAATGCATACAATAATGAATTATGACACTCTTCTTCTAAATACCAGCACGTTATTGCATAGATTCTAGATACTTATCAACAAATTGAAAATTTCCGACGTAAAGGGAAGAAATAGTCACGTAATGTATTTAGGTGGAGGTTTCTGGCGAAACAGAAGTCACATGATACAAGAGAGAACAATCAAATTCTTCTGTGTGTATCACGTGATCGATTACCGACGCTTTGAAGTCCACTACAGTCGTCATTTTGAAGAAGGTTGCAGAGAGAGTGAGAGAGAGAGAGAGTCTAAGAGAGAGTCTAAGAGAGAACGAGATAAAGTCTAAATAGAGATGTACAAGCCGACACCGAATACGGAATATTGACAAGGAATACGGAGTTTAGACAAGGGGTTCGTCTCAAAGTCTACCAGACTATCGATAAAGGTAACCCGCTATTTAAGAGATGCTCGCTGTCGATCGTCTGCTTTTGCGAGTTACTGAGTTACGTTTGGCCTTAACTCTTCTCTGGATCTTCTCTGGATCGTATTGTGGATTTTAGTTCACTACTCTTTGGTCTATTGCAATACAAGTAAACTACCCAAACTACCCAAAGATGAACTAAAAACATGAACCAGTTCCTTTTGTAAAAAACCCTTCACGGTTTCTTAAGTCAATTGTTCCTCCATTCTAGATCTAATCACTTCAGTATGATGGTACCACAACATTCTGTCCTGATCTTAACATTCTCTCAACAGATCTTAGCTAAATAAGTATTTACATAAAAAAAACCGATATTGCATCGCACACCTCATTTTTAGGGTAATAAAACCCCCCTAAAACCGGTATTCATACGGCGGTATAAGCGAAAGAGGCATCCAATAGCAAAAAACTCGAAGAAAACTATATTCCAATAATGCACTTCTTAGTCATAGAATTCTTGTATATTGAGTTTTCAGTTAAAACGGTTTAAACTCCCCCCTTTTTACATTATGAGACTGATGCGTTTTTTTCGGCATATCAGAGTAGAGCATACCCTTACGGTCACACCGAGAAACTGTCGGGAGTGATGCCAAACTGAACTCAAGCTTTTGTACCCCTTTACCTGAGCGATTGCATGTTCAACAGACATTCTGTACCTTCTGTGGTATCTGTTGTACCCCTCACACATTACCCTTTCTTGACCCTGTATTCTGCGGAGATGTGCTATACGGCGTTATGATTGGGTGTCCATTTGGGTAAATTTGGCTCGCAAGAAAAACACAATCGACAGGAAAAGGTAGATCTTGCGCATCTGTTGACACATAATTCTTTAAGTTGGTGCATCATTCTGATGGCCAAGAAAACCAGGTTCAACATATCTAATCATACCTTCATTATCAACGATAATTTGAGTATGAAGGCAGTGATAATTTCTATGGCCAGAATAAAACGGTTGTTGGTTTTGAACAGGTCGGTATATTTCATGGCTTGTTCCATCTATCGCCCCAACAGCAGAATGCCAATTTTCCTTCAATTCTCTCCTTTCTGCAATAGAGGACCATTGTATAGGCCAATACATTGACAAATTGGAGGAAATAGAGAAAATGTTGCAACTAGCTTTTTATCCCTTCCACATAATATTTTCTTTCCAATCAAAGGCAGGAAACATAAATGTAGCATCACTTAATTTGCTGTATTCAAGTGCTTTCGATTTGGTCCAGTCCAAAATTTTGTGGTGTGGTAAGGTTTAAATTGATGCTGTGTTTTCATTTGCTTTTGTTTTTTATCATGTCAATTGTACATGCTACTTTGATTAAAGTCATTAAAGTCTCTCAGAGGATCTTGCTACTTCATGATTTAAATTCATGTTTTTTTGGCCCCCAAACCAGTGCATAAAAATCGGTATTCACTTTACTATGGGTTTTTTTTTTGACATAAATATAAAATTTGACATCTACATTAATTTGCGAGCAAAATAAATATTTGTTGACCGACTGTAAAATAAACATGTTAAAATGACTAATTGAAAAATTAAAAAAAATTGACAGATGTTGGCCAGCGCACATGAAATCGTTTGATGTTGACTTTTTGTTTTTCGCAAATGCGAGTAGATCCCTTTCATATATTCCACGGAAACAAATTAAAGTTATTCATGTTTTCCTGGCTTTCTCAAACCAGTACTGACACAACTCTCTTTGCATATATCTTTGCATATAACTGACTACTTTTCTCACATGCACTAAAGCGGTGAAAAAAGCCGGAGAAAGGTTTGCTTCATTTAAGTATCCAACCCGCAATTATCTGGAAAAAGGGGGGGGGGTAATGCATTTCCGTTATCCATGGTACCAAATAAGTCATCATATAGTTATGGGTACATGACATCTACTTTTTTTAACAACCTATTTAATAATGAGGTTGACTGGTCCTTTGACATACAAAACTGATCAATAGCCAAAATTTTCTGCCAAGGTCAGCGTGATACTTTTCGCAGATGCACTAAGCCCCCTTTTGCCAGAACATCCCTGAATGATATTTTGGTTTCATATGCAGGAGCTTGCATATTCTTGTCACAAATGTGCCAGGAAAACGGCTTTCGGGGAGCCGCCGCATGAACATGACCACATTTTGGAGCAATCGTAAATCACTCTTTATTTATACCAATATTAATGCCAAGAAGTAAATCAAAAGCCAGAGGGAAAATTGACGAAAGTCTCCTAAACTATTCTTTTTCAATTTATGCGAAATTTAACGATATAAAATCTTATTTACCCATTACACGAGTCGTCGACGCCTGAGCAGTGAGATACATGCCAATGGTTTTACAATGATTAGATGGCATTTCAGCACTCAGAAAACCTGCGACAGGCGTAAAGTTTTTTTTCGTAAATACTATTCTTTGAAGAGTATTTTATCTATTTTTTAATATCTCGTTCTAAGTATTCTACAATTTTTTGTGCAGCATCTGGTCTCGTATATTGTACTATTTTTTAAGGATACTTATTCTCAAAACGTGATTTGATTTATATCCCAGTAAGAGAGATATTTCATATAATTCTTTTAAATCCGAAATTGTTATCATTTTTATAACAGAAAAAGAATACTAACGCATTTTATTTCCATCAGACTGAAAGTTTATTAACCTATCAATAATAATAACAGCATATGCCTCTATGGAAAGCCTTGACTGTCTTATATGCACTAATTTTATGCTGTCCTGTCAAAACAGTATATATTGGGTGGTATTTTCAAGATGTGGAGTCGTGTAAATCTTAAATTGATGTCCAATCGATAATATATCGAGTGAAACAATCATAATATTGATTCAACGAGATAGTATATTATGCCGATGTACCTTTACAGCTGATCGACTTGTCATTATATTGAGTGCTAGCTTGCTGATATTGAGTCGTGTAAACATTATATTATCTCCAATTGATAATATATCGAGTTAACCAATCATTATAATGATTCAGTGAGACCATATATTATGCCGATGGACCTTTATACCCGGTTGACTTGTCAATATATTAGATAGTTTTCTGCAGATATGGAGTCATTTAAACCTTATATTATGTCCAATTGATAATATATCGAGTACATCAGTCATTATATCGATTCAATGAGACAATATTATATGCTGATGTACCTTTATGCCAGGTGGACTTGTCACTATATTAAGTGGTAGTTTTCTGATATGGAGTTGTGTAAACCTTATAATATGTCCATATCGTAAGCTCAATTGTCCTTGTATTGATTCAGCAGGTCAATATACCATGCCAATGAAATATTATACTATGTCGCTAAGCCATTATATTTGATGGAAGTGTGATATATAAAATAGATGGAGTCAATCACGCTTTGTAAAATAAAAGACCCCTTTTTTTTTTTTATCTCCCTCGGATCATTGGGATGTGCGCACTAATAAAAGAATCTAAACAATGCAAGGAATTTTAGAACAATGTGGGTTTGGAACGGACCAAATCAGAATCTTTAATGAGCAAAAGATTACTCCGGATATTGTTTCTTTACACTTTCACTCTACGACTTCAAATGCTTGGTTGTAACGGACAGATGTGAGATTATGAAATTGCGAGTGGAATGTGTAACTTTCGGAAGACATTTCAACAAACCAGTGCAGCGTGGTTTTCATATACCAAAAATAACTATTGAAAGTCTCTTCGAGTCAGGGTTTTCTGTTGTCGAAGCCAATCAACTTTTGGGGGTATCGGAAAGCATATTTTATCGAAATATGCGGCGACATAATATTTCAAAGTACGCTTTCACCAGTATTGACGAGGTCTTGACGAGGTCTTGGCAAAGATGCTTGAAGATTTTCCAAGATGTGGGGAAATGATGTTGAGAAACCTTTTACGTGAAAAGGGAATAAAGGTTTGTAATCATACAGATGTTTTTATTTCAGATCTTGTTTTCTAAAAGTATGTGCATGTAGGTACTAATATACTTCATCTTTAGAAAGAGTTTTCAAATTACTGAAGACAATAGGCGATGGAGTTTTATGACCTTTAAATAGGCAATTACCAGGGTTATTGATGCATATATTGATGGTTTTTCTCTCTGTCCATGGATTAAATCCGAACAGAAATATTCCCTCAGTTTCCCAGTACTTTTTAATCAGATATTTTCATCGTATAGATGTTATTTGAAAACAACTAATCAACTGAATCTATGTACACTCAATTTCCTACAAGCGCATGATACTCAATTTATAATAGATCTACTGGTGGATTTTTTTGAGGGTGGTGGGCATTCACCAAATGGGCTGTTGTGTGGAGGAGGGCTTTTCACCTAGTGGGCTTTTTTCACCTGATAGGCTTTTCATCTTGACTCATTTTTGCAGGTGTCTATTAATTCTTTTCCACACAATCTTTCAATTAAAATGACCCTGACAGAAAAGGCTTTTGAATATGTATATTGTGGGAAATGAAGCAAATGATGATTAACCCATTACCACACAATTCCGCATTTTGATGCACGTAAGATATATAGGTGTGGAAAGCATTGTGAGAAAGGAAGAAATTGTTTGTAACAAGCAATTTCTCTTTTTCTCACAATGTTTTCAGTTCTATTTGGCACTTTTTCATTTAAAATGCACTTTAAAATAGAATGTCGTCTGCAATTTGTTTCAATTTGGACCAGTCTAAAATTTTGTTGTCTGGTAATGGGTTGATAACACTTTCTTCTTTTCCCACATCATTTTCTTAGCTACTACAGTCAAATTCCAATATTTTAGCCACACCGTATATGTCATCTAGCAACACTTTAAATTTTTACATGTCTAAAAGTTTGTTGTTTGGTATTTACATTATTTATGAACTCATTCCTTGATAATCAGTTTAAGTATATTAGTTTTATATAAACTATAGACTCTTGTGTGATCCAGTTTTGCCTTGGATTTTGTTTTTGTAGCAAGTTTTTCCAAGCTTTATTTGTCTTTACTTTTTATTTTTGTGTGATTCTACCATTTTTTTTAAAATAATTATAAAATGCCATCCCACATTCCACTTTGGGAGGTTCTCATAATCTTCCTTTTTATAAATGCATATTAATTAAAGATTTTATCTTTCAACAACTTTGGATAAGGGAGAAAGTTTTTGGAAATATTGTGGCCATGAACAGAAATTTGATGACTAGATTCTAGTTCATACTCCTTTTCCCTTAAAGGTATTTCTTTTTTTATATATCTCAATTAAGTATTTAGTCTAAGGCCTGGCAAGCTGGATTCATTTTTTTTTTTCAATCCGTCTGGTAGAAAAATTTCATTAGTACCAAGTGATAGTACAGCTATAAAGAAGTCAAATTAGGGTGGATGCCAGAAACAAAAGTGGCGCAGATTTTTTTTCAGATGACATTTTGTTACCTCACCTACTAAAAATGCATTGAATTGAGCTGATGTGTATAAACCACAAAATTTCAATATCTTTCGGAGTATATTGATTGCAAATAGGTCTAATTCATAGTGAAGTACATAAGCAATGGTAAAATTCAGTTACAGGAGAAGATAAAATACACTGGCTGCCCACCCACCAAATTTGCATATATTTATTGAAGATCATGGGCAACTTAATACTATTTAAGACTTTTGTGTTTCAACTTATTGTGAAAGGGTTTGATGAGAACTAAATGCTTACTATTGTACTAAATTGCTGTATTGTATATTTGTTATGGTCTTGGTTATCTTTTACCCCACCCACTGATGTACATGTATATATCCGGCCATCTTTAAGCTAATATATAGTTAAGGCAGATTTTAGGAGATATGATTTTTGAAAATGAAGGGATTTTTTTTTTTTGTTTGATAAGGTTTCTTATCTGTACAAACAGAATGAACTGCACATGGAAAATGCACATTCCACACTGGAATATTGTGATGCAATGCTAGGGATAACACATCGACATGTCCTTCAACATAACGAAATTGTAAAGTAAAAGAAATTCCATTCTAATTTAGAAAAATAAATATTTTCTGGTTCAGATTATAATATTTCACTTCGAATCATCTGTATAACACGTATTTGTTTTATATTAATTGAGAATTTTGGAACAAAATTTTGGCACGTTATATATCAGAGAAGATCAGTGTTTTGCAACTATTTTAATTTCTTGAAAAAATTATATAGATCTAGTAAATGATTGCTAGCTGTTTGTACTAAAAATGTAAATGTATTTTCCGTTTTGTTCCCAGAAATTGTTTTTATTAAATGAAATGTCGGGGCTTCCTTTCATGAGCAATTTTTAGCTCCACTGGCCGAAGGCATGGCGTTGTGTCCGTCGTGAGTCCGTCCGTCCGTTCGTCCGTGCGTGCGTCCGTAAACTTTTTCTTTAAAAAACTTCTCCTCAGAAACTATTGACTGGATTTCACAGGAATGTTCCTTAGGTGGTTCTCTTTCAAATTCCTTCAAATAATTGTGTTCCATGAATAATTCTGGTCGCCATGGCAACCAAAGTAAAAAAACCTTTAAAAATCTTTTTCTCCCAAACCGCTGATTGGATAGCATTATTATTTTGCAGGAATGTTCCTTAGATAGAGGTCTACAGAATTCTTAAAAAAAAAAAAAAAAAAAGGATCCGTCAAAAAACATGGCATTTATGGGAGACTCATTTTCCTTTTATGGTATAAAGTAAAATCTTTGAAAAATTTCATCTCTCAAACTATTTGTAGGATTTCATTGTTGTATTGCAGGTTAGTTCCTATGGTGGTAAGTCTTTACCATACAATCCTGACTTTTAACGACCTTAAAGAAGAGGTCTTCGGAAAAAACTCTTAGAAAAGGAGAAAATGCTGGTAATCAGCATTTTCTCCTTTTCCATCAGTGTTTTCATCAAAGCGAGAAATCGTTTCATCAATGTTTAATTTGTTGTCTGCAAAGGCTTTCAGTTTGGACACATCCCAAATTTTGTCATTTGGTAAAGAGTTAAAGATGGTTGCTTTACATAATCTATAATCCTTTTCATTATAAAACAAGAGAACCTCTGCACTTTTATTAGTTCTGGTAAAGGTTTGTTGACCTACTGCTGACCTAGTACAAAGAGGGACAGGGCTTTACTGTTGTGATAAGGCATTTTGTTATCCAATCAAACTGATCCTGCAACTTCAATAAAACAATTGCCACAATACATATTTTTTCTATATTTCGGTGTTTCCCCACCCAAAATGGTTTGTAACAAGACCCTCTTAAACCCTTACCCCACCCAAAATGGTTTGTAACAAGACCCTCTTAAACCCTTACCCCATTAGGCATTTCTATGGTAACTCTAATTGACCCTAAATAACAGCAAGGATGAAGCCACTTTTTATGTGTATATGACACCTTTTGATAGCATAGAAAAAATTGTGGCAAAAGGTGAAATTGCTCGTCGTCACGAGCAGTTTCACCTTTTGCCACAATGTTTTCCAAAGGCTCCCGCAAGCAATGCGTAGAAATGAGTATCTTTGGAACCGGAAGAAAATTTTTTTATAACTGGTCATAATTGAAAGATGTTGCAGACAACATAATAAATCTTCAAAATAGTAAAACTTGTACCAAAAAGGGTAGAAATTATTGTGTAAAACTAAGAAAGTGCAGGTTACTATTATTTTCTTCTTTTCTCTCAATGTTTTTCATAGCTTTTTTTCTTTAGTGACCTAAAATGCAGGAATGAATGGTAATTGTTAAAAACTTCTCTTCACCGTTACAGAAAAATCAGGCCTGTAGAGCGATACAGGCGCTCAAGCGCCTCTAGTTATCATTGTTATATAAACGACACAGATAAGTATCAAAAAAAAAAGGTTTGTACCTAGTGCCTTTATTTGAGAAAAATCAAACGAAACAATAATTGAATAGTTACACATGAAATGAAAGAGAAGTCATTTGCACCAAAAATAATGTATTGTTGAAAAGTTAAGATTTTAAATGTAATTACAATTACATTTAAATTATTTCAATTACTCTTCTGTACCCACTGTTAACTACATGTATATTCATGCTATATGCATTAAAAATATCATTGTTACGTAGGAAATAAATCTGTTACATCATGACATTTCAACATTGGCCCTGGAGCGCTCATCTGAGACTATAGCTTTATTTCCCTTATGTTTATGTGATGAACTTTAAACGAACCTGTAACCCCAGGGGCAGGGCAAGTTTGACCCCAAGGACATAATATAAACAAACTTGAAAGAGGTCCACTAGGAATTGCTACATGCCAAATATCAAAGCTCTATGCCTTCTAGTTTTAGAGAAGAAGAATTTTAGAATTTTCTTTCTTTGCTCCTATGTTTGAACTTGTGACCCCCGGGGCAGGGCCAGTTTTGATCCCAAGGGCATCATATGGACAAACTTGGTAGAGGTTCACTAGAAGTTGCTACATACCAAATATTAAAGCTCTACGCCTTTCATTTTGTGAGAAGAATAATATTAAAGTTTTCATTCTTTGTTCCCGTGTTTGAACTTGTAACCCCCTTGGCGGGGCCAATTTTGACCCGAGGGACATCATGTGAACAAACTTGGTAGAGGTCAACTAGGAGATGCTACATACCAAATATCAGAGCTCTGCGCCTTCTACTTTCAGAGAAGAAGATTTTTAAAGATTTTGTATTGTTTTCCATTTTGTTGCCATGGCAACAAGAGTTATAAGTGGAATTCTATTCTTTGAACAATTTTGGTAGAGCTATACCCAAGGAACATCCCCGCCAAGTTTAATCAAGATTGGCCGAGTGATTTAGGAGAAGAAGATGTTGAAAGAAATTGTTGACGGACGACAGACGCTGGACGCCGGACATAGGACGATCACAATAGCTCACCTTTAGCACTTTGTGCTCAGGCTAAAAAAAAACCAGACCCCTCCCCCCCCCCCACACACACACACACAACGTAGCTGTACTGTCAATGGTGTCCGTGGTCGTGAGGTAGAGCGTCGGCCTCATAACCTAAATGTCTTGAGTTCGATACCCGGGAGCGGGTATCAACTTCAGGATTTTTCACTTGCCCACACATTCGGTACTGGTGTAGTTCCCAGGAAGCAGAATCGAGAGAGATTAGTATAAGTTGTAAGAACTTGTTTCTCAATCGATGTAAAATAAATATGTTTAAACTAAACTGTCAATGCAGCAAACAAAGAAACTGATGATTGATCATACGTCACAATTACGCTGAATGAACAGCGCATTTGTAAATTTTAAGTCATCAAGAGGATTTTAGCTCCACTGGTCGAAGGCCAGCGGGCTTATTTCATGGCCCGCTGTCCGTCGTGTGTCTGTCCGTGCGTGCGTTAACTTATATTTCAAACATCTCCTCTGACACTACCCATCCAAACTTGATGAAACTTCACAGAAATGATCCTGCCATGGCCTTCTTCAAAATTTATTGAAAGAATATGATTCCTTCAAAAACTCTGTTTGCCATGGCAACAAAATTGAAAAATACTGAAAATCTTTGAAAATCTTCTCATCTGAAACCATAAGGCCTAGGGCTACCAAACTTAGCATGTAGCTTTATGTCGTAAACCTCTACCAAGTTCCCTCAAATAATAGCCCTGGAGTCATAATTTGGCCCCGCCCCGAGGGTCACAAGTTTTATACGGGATTATATAGGGAAAACTTTAAAATCCCTCTTTAGGGCCTTGGGCCATCCTCGGATACTGCGGGGTCTCCCTATTTGCTACGCTACATCGACCCCTGGGACAACTGACTGATAAAACTTTGAATCAGCCGCCGAAAATCGATACGAAACGTCATAGCGTACAGTTCACTCGCCCATCACAAAATGATGATGGAACCAATTAAAAGCCAGCATTCGGCCAGCGGTAAAGCGAGGGAAATTCATTTAATTGTCCCGGGGGTCGATGTAGCGTAGCAAATGGGGAGACCCCGAGGATGGCCTTGGGCTACCAAATTTGGCATGTATCTTTATCAAGTGGGGGTCTACCAAGAGTGCCTAACTTACAGTACTTGGGTCAAATTTGGCCTAGCCCCGGAGTCACAAGTTTTACATGGGCTTATATCAGTAAAGCCTTTAAAAATCTACTTGTACATAGCCGCAAGGCCTAGGACTACCAAATTTTGCTTGTAGCTTTATATAGTGGGCCTCTACCAGGAGGGCCCAAATTATAGCCTTGGGGTTAAGTTTGTCCCCATACCAGGGGTCACACCTAGGCTTTTGTGGTAAAACTTTATGAATGATCTTTTTACTAAACATAATAAGGCCTAGGGCTACCAAATTAAGCCCTGTTTCATGGGTCTTATGTTTTACAAGACCTTTTTTCTTTTAGGAAACTTTAAAAATCTTCTTGTTTATAACCACACATTGTAGACCTGTACGGGGGTTTATATTGTGGACCTCTACCAGGATTCAAGTAATTATAGCTTTGTGGTAAAAAATGGCTTTGCCCAGGGGTTAAGGGGTCATAACTTTCACGTAGGATTTTATAGGAAAAAAATGTATTTTCAAGTTTAAAGCTAATTGGCCAGAGTAGTGATGTTTGGCTTGTAGTGTTTTCACTTATTAGCAAGTGGCGCGATACAGGGGCATCATGGCCCTCTTGTTTTAAGTTATATCCCCTATTGCATCAGTGAAACAGATGGATGAAAAAAATAGGGCCCTTTTTTGACCTGGGCCTTAGCCTATTGTATGTCTTCAAGTTTGAAACCAGTTGGCTGGAGTTGTAATATTTGGCTTGTAGTGCTTTCACTTATTAGCCAGTGTCATATCCCCTATTGCATCAGTGAAATAGATTAACAGAGTACGAGAGTAAGAATAACAAAAGAAATAAAGCAGCTTAAGTAATGAAAATAGCCAAATCTTAGTGTTGACATACTTATGGTTACAGTTGTGAATATATAATGAAATGACGAAATTATAGGTTAGTGTGCAACAACAAATTATACTGTTGCACTCATAAATAGATCGTTTTTGAGGTGCTAAATGCTAAAACTCCATAACTGTTCTAAAGCTTGGTCCTCTATGTCTGTCCCAGTAGCTCTAGCCAAAACAGTGAATAAATCTAGCCAGAAATATTAACACATTCAATGTAAAGACTGAAAATCAGAGATTGTTTTCAATCAATTATGCTAGAAACATTTATTAGGTGTATTACGGTATGTGAAATTGGCCAGACTTTAATATGTCTTAGATACATGTAAATGTGGATTTTTATGAGCATCTTAAATTCAAACGATTTGTCAAAAAGATTGCATTGCTTCATTGTTTGTTTCATTATTGTGAACATAGGAAATTTAATTGATGTTATAGGCAAATTTTGTGTAGGCGCGTTTATTAGCATATAAAAAAATCTGCACCACTTTCAGATCCGGCATCCATGCTTAAAGTGACTCTAATAGGCTATCCTAACTCACTGTACCATTTGAATTTTTCTACCAGATGGATTGAAAAAAAAATTAAAACTAGGGCCTTTTTTTGACCAGGGCCTTAGCCTAATTCTTTCAGTTGCTGTTGGCAGATGTTTTCTTAACTCTTTACCAAACGACAAAATTTTGGACTGGTCCAAATTGAAAGCGTTTTCAGACAACAAATTAATTGTAACAAAAATGATAATTGCTATCTTTGAAAGAGTAGATCTAGAAAATATTGTGGGAAAAGGAGAAATTGCTTGTACAAGCAATTTCTCCTTTTCCCACAATGTTTTCAAAAGCCTTCTTTCCCAGACCCGTCAAAAGGTGTCATTGTGTGGGAATCGGTTAAAGTTTCATCAGAATACCTTGCTTGAAACACTTTCAAATTTTATTGGAATCAATTCTTTTCCCCATTCCATCTTCCAAACAGTTTATTCTTGCATCTGGCTAAAGATGGCACCTTGTTTATACAACTGTATTATTGCTAGTGTATGCTTTGACTTAAACCTGAAATCAAATCGCTGAAAGCACTGGTGTGGCATTTGTCAAGGGAGCCAATGTAAGGATTAAATAATTTGAAAAAAAAAACATATATATATGACGAAAAAGCCCTGACGAACGAGCCAAATGACGGACAAGCTCATTGATAAACTGATTTATGGATGAACAGGGTCAGGTGCACTTTCCAAGCGGAGTTGTCGTTCATCACTCACCATATACCTTTGCAATGGGCTAAATTTCAAGAATCTTGTCAAACTGAGAAACACATGTTTTATTACTGTTTAACTGTTTCTTGTGTAAAATGATAAAGTAGACAAAGACAATATAATTAAGGATACATAAGAACTGCATTCAAACTGACGAACTTACCTGTATACAATGGAACTATATTCTTTTTTCAAGCTTCTTTACTGATCAGAATCATATGCAAATTTTAAACATTTAGAATTACGGTCATGTCACGAGAATATCACGTTATGACGGACCACTTTCTGAGCCAGTTACAGAGGTAAATGGGAATGACTTGTTGTGTAAGAGCGTGGGTCAGTTGAAGTCGGTTGTATGTATCATTGCACCAACAGAATACTATTGAGGGTTCAGATACTTTCAATTCAAATAAAAAGTTTTACTTCATGGTATAATTGATGCCCAAGTCTAGTCTATTTTAATACCTTTTGTTTTTTATGTATATTAGGTGCTATCAGAACACTTATGTCATGGAGAAATTGCGTTTTAAAGGTGGGTATTTAGAATTTTCACATCACACCAAATTAAAAAATATATATGTCAATGAAATTTATATGATAAAATATTACAAATCGTCAGTAATTAAGAATCATAAAATTACAAAAAAAAAATTTTTTTTTGGTGGTATTCCCTTAAAAGGCTACGTAGCCCCTTAAGCTATTTTTAGATTTCCCGCCAAAATCAAAAAAGCATTGTGGGAATGTTAAGTGACTCGGACGTGACTAATGACTATTAAATTCTATAGCATAACAAACATGTAGTTATTTTCCATAATGTCTAGAACTTCGGACGCTATGTTTGAAGCTTCGTCTGTATATTTCTGGTATATAAATAAGCGAGTTGCCCATGTAAAAATAGACCGTGTTTCCCTTCAGTGTCGACCTGGGTTGTAGTAAATCTCTACTTTATCTAGTTGTCGGATGGTTTTCGACTACTGGGGTTTAATGAATGAAAATCATAAGGCTTTGGGAGTGTAAGGATGATTTTTTTTGTATTTTTGTAAAATTTTCGTCCCAATATCTGAAAGGCCACCTTTAAAATAGGGTTTACTTTCTTTGGTATTGCACAAACTACGATGTATGATTTTCAAAATACCGTATTGAACTCATACTGGCATTGTCTTTGAAAAATGCAGAAAAAAATCTCCAGATATTTTTTAAACAAATGGCCGTGCTGTTCTCCTTCTTGCTGCATTTTTGCAGCAAATTTTGTACTTGTTAAGGACATAATGATAATTAAAAATTCCTTCCTTTGACTTTCAATCCCTGCCTTCTAAAGTCTATAGAGGCAAACGATCACAGATTAATGAAATAGGGTCAGACCAAGAAGTGACTGGTACCCCCTAAACACGAGAAGGGCCCCACCCCAAGTAATTTGACCTTGCTGTGACCTTGACCTTTAACCCAAGTACATTACTGTTGTGCATGGCACACTGTTTTCATGTGGTAAATTCAAAATTAGAAAAATACAGGCCGGACACGAATACTATTTCGCCCCAAAATTTGATCTTGTTGTGACCTTGACCTTCACCCTTGGTACACGATTCTTTCGCTAGACACATTGTATCAATGTGATCAACTATTGTGGCAAATTATTTTGAAATTAATTGAAAGGGATAAAAGTTACGGTCCGGAAACGAAAATGACTTTCCCCGTACACCCAAAACACATTTGGCCTTGCTTGTGATTAAGAATTCGGCAAAGTAACTAAATAGGTTATAGGCCGATATTCATGTACTTGGTCAGAATTTTTGTCTTGCTGATATATCATACGAGTTTGAAAATGGGTAACATCTGGTCAAAAACTAGGTCAACAGGTTAAATTTTTGAAAAGCCTTGTGTACGCTCTAGAAGCCATTTTTTTTTTGCACCGAGTCCCATAGCTCGGTCGGTAGCATTGCGGTCTTGAGAACAGGAGGTCCCTGGTTCAATCCCCGTCTCGGCCAATATTCTTTCTGAGGTATTGTGATAGTCATTGCGACAGGATTCATTCCTTTCTCACCTCTCTCCGTTGTTTTGACAATGGTTATGTTGGAAAGCAGACAGTGGCTTGGAAAGAATTTTGTGCGGAGTACTGGTTAAAAGACCTCTAGGAACGCATGGATAGGTGCGCTGGCCACCGTGATATAGCTGAAATACTGTTGAAAACGGCGTTAAACACCATACAATTAAACATTTTTTGTCCATTACTCTGGAAATTTGATCAGCATCTTTATCTTGATGGGTCACATCGGTTGAAAAACTAGGTCAGCAGGTGAAAGATTTGAAAAAATATTGTGTACGCTTTAGATTCCAACTTTTCAATCCGATACTGTTGAAACTTGGTCAGAATGTCTGTGTGGTCATACGTCAGACAATTTTGAAACTGGGTCAAGTCAGATTAAAAAAAGTTCAACGAGTCAAATCTTTGAAAATCGATGTGTATGCTGTAAAGGGCATATTTTCAGCCAAATTTTCTTAAAAAATTGTAAGAAATTGTAAAAATGTTTTTCCTGGTGAGATATCAAAAGAAATAAAAGAAGGGCCATGTCCGGTCAAAAGAATAAAAAAAGAAAGTTTTCAATTGTACCGAAAAATACGGAGTTTCAGAAACTTAGTGACCTCCCCTCGTACTTCTTCCTGTTGCTCGTTTGGTACAACGATTACGACAGTAACGGTTTGGAATTGGAAAGCTGTTCTTTCGGTCAGAGTTAAATAAAGCTATTTTATCAGTACACAAATGCACAAGAGAAAAAGAAGACGCAGGGGCGTCAAGGTTGCCCGAAAATGAATTACTTTTCCATTACTAGACAGACAAATATGTAGACAATAGACATTTGTGAAGAACTACATTGTTTTCGAATGAAAATGACACGACAATAGCAACCTACAATTTCATATGTTTTCCATTTGACCGTGTCAAAATAAATGATGTACGACAGAAAACGTAAAGGGAATTCTTGTAAAAAGTGACAAACTCTTCTTGCTTGGAATCATAAGTCTTTCATAGAGCCTTCCCATAAAATGCTTGATCGAAATCTGCTTCAAAGATTTACTTTCAATTTGCATTTTCGCAATCTACGAGCTTACTCCTTTTCCCATTTTAAAACCCACTTTATATTGTCATATGCACCTTCGTTTCTTTTTGCCACACGGTTATAATTTTGTTCTCCAATATAATGAGTTAACTCTTAACTCTTTCTCAAACAACAAATTTTAGACTCTTCCAAACTGAAAATGTTTGCAGACGACAATTTCAGATTCAATAAAAATGGCGGAAAGGTTTCCAAACGGGCAGAAAGCACTGTTGGAAAAGGATAAATTGATCCTTGAGCAATTTGTTATTTTCCAACAGTGTTTTCAGAAGACTTGTACTGCTTGTTTGGGAAAGGAAAGGGTTAACCAAATAACAAAACTTTAGACTAGACCATTTGCAGACAACAAAATAAACGATACTCAAAATTGATGTTTGCTACTGGATAAGTAGAAAACAGCGTGGGAGAAGGAGAAAATGCTGGTTTCTCAAACACGATCCCTCTCTTTAAAAAAAAGACGCTAAAAATGACACTTCATAAACAAGGAAAATCTACAGCAGTTGGCCAAGTTGAGCAAAGCAAGCGCAGTTTGCATTTCTATTGGTTCCTTAGATCACGTGATTGGACGAGTTCATTGTCGTAAATAAATGCATTCTATACCAGAATATTAATTCACACATACCCACACACCGATGTGTATTGGTTTCAAAACAAGTTTATATCTACAGAAAGGGTAAAAAAAACTCACACAACCATTTCGCAAACATTCACACTTATTTTACCAAAATAAACCTGGCGAATATCATGAATGATTAAAACCGGGAGTATCTACCCTTTCCATGAGTATCTCCTCTTAACTGTATTAAATAGAGGTCGCCGGCTTCTGCCGGGCGACCAATAATTGTTCACTCGTTCTCAACAGATTAGAAATAAAATAAGAAGTGTTTTTCTGTTGTTTGGCATAACGGCTGGATTTTCGGAATCCAGGTTAAATCTATACCGGCGACATTTTACATTGATCAAGGTTGTTGGAATGGAGAAGTTTAGTTTTCCTTTCAGGGTATATAATGTATGAGGTATGTTCGTAAGGTTCGTGGACATTGCATGTTAGCAAATTTAAAAAATTAAAAAGTTAGGCGCAGGAAATTTATTCATAAAAAGCAAACATTTTGCAGCCGACATTCGAAAAAGAACATACCACTACTATAAATACATTTTTTTAAATCATTGGCCCTAGTCTGAAGAACCCGGGGCACATGTTGACGTCGTCATTACGTCCCAACATTTAGACAAAAAAGTACATGTATTTGCAGTGCTTCAGGACTTGAGTTCGGACTATTTAAAAAGCTTCGATGGTGTTGTCTATATTTTATGGAAATAAAGTTGACATTATTCTTAATCAAAGGAAAAAAACACAAGGAAGCCACTGTATGGAATTAATAATTTGAAAACAAGAGGGTCATAATGGCCCTGGATCGCTCACCTGAGTCAATGGGCGAAATTCACTCCTCATGCGTGATTCAACTTCTGACCAATTGTCCTATCAATTAAGCATAAATGTGGCCACTAGAGCGTCCACAAGGAAATTCCTAAAGTTGACCTAATTTATCGTCAACTGACCCAATTTATAACTCATAAAAGATTATCAAGACAAACATTCTGAAAAGTTTTCAAGTTAATTGAGCAATAGATTTGGACTCTTAAGTGCCCACAAGGTAGTTCTTAAATTTGACCAAGTGACCTAGTTCATGAACCCAGAAGACCCAATTTCAAACCCAATCAACTTTTCATCAAGACAAACATTCTGACCAATTTTCAAGTCAATTGAGCAAGAAATGTAGCCTCTAGACTGCCCACAAGGAATTTCTTTAATTGAATTAATGACCTAGATTATGACCCCAATTTTGAGCTCATCTTAGTCTTTCTTAAGACAAATATTCTGATTAATTTTCAAATCAACTAAGCAAACATTGTGGCCTCTAGAGTGTCCACAAGGTATTAGTCTAATTTGACCTTGAGACCTAGTTCATGACCCCAGGAGACCCAATTTTAAACTGAGTAAATATACTGTGCTCAGGTGGGCTAACAAGATTTGAAAAGGTTCACTTATACCAAATAACAAAGCTCTATGCTTTCCAGTTTTAGAAAAGAAGAACTTTCAAGTTTTCCTTCTTTGTTCCTTGTTCGAACTTGTGACTCCCAGGCCGGGGCTAGTTTTGACCCCAGCGACATCATTTGAACACTAGGACATGCTATACACCAAATATGAAAGCTCAACACATTCCAGTTTCGGAGAAGGAGAATTTTCAACTTTTCCGTCTTCGCGGCCTATCTTTGAACTTGTGACCCATGGGCAGGGGCTAGTTTTGACCCAAGGGCATCATACGGACAAACTTGGTAGAGGTCCACTAGGAGATGTTAGATGCCAAATGTCAAAGCTCTACGCATTCAAGTTTCAGAGAAGAAGAATTTTAAAGTTTTCCTTTTTTGTTACCAAGTTCGAACTTGTGACCTTTGAAGCGGAGCCAGTATTGACTCCAGGGGCATCATATGAACAATTTGGTAGAGGTCTACGAGGACTGCTTTCTAGTTTCAGAGAATATTTTCATTTTTTTTCCTTTCTGTTGTTATAGTAACCAGAATTAAGGGTAGAATTAAATCTCTTGAATAAGTTTGGTAGAACTTCTGCAAAGGCGCATCCCTACCAAGTTTCATCAAGATTTGCCCTGGGGTTTAGGAGGAGAAGATGCTTAAAGGAATTCTGGACAGATGGACAGATGTACACCGGACAATGACTGATCACAATACTTCACCTTAGCACTAAGTGCTCAAACGAGCCAAAACTAGAAGGCCCAGAAGGGCCTGAAATCGCTCTACTGGCAAAAATTTTGCTTTTTTGCTAGCATACAGTATGAATTCATAATGCAAAAAAAAAAAGAAAAATGCCAAGATTAAAACAAGAATTTAATGCTGACTTCAATGCGTAAACATGAAATTGAAATTTTCAACTTGAAATGGCTACTTTTCCCCTACTGTTTGTTGGGTTTTTTTTCTTTTCTTTTCAAGATCAAAAGGGTTGAAGCTATTGATAAGATTGTTTAACAAACTGTGCAAATTTCACAAAAATCTGACCACAAATGCAGACTTTTTCGTGTAACTAGAAATCCAAATTTTCCACTTGAATGGGCTACTTTTCCCTTACTGTTTGTTGGATTTTCTTCAAAATCAAAAGGATTGAAGCGAATGATAAGATAACAAACTCTGCAAGTTTCATGGAAATCTGACCACAAATGCATATCTCATCGCGTAAAAAAGAAATAAAATGGCTACTTTTCCCATACAATTTATTGGATTTTTGTCAAAATCAATAGGGTTGAAGCTATTGATAAGGCAGACAGAGTGTGCAAGTTTCACAGAAATCTGACCACAAATACAGACTTTATTGTGTAAAGAAGAAATGGAATTTTCAACTTAAACTGGCTACTTTTCCCAAATTGTTTGTTGGATTTTTTTCAAAATCAATAGGATTAAAGCTATTGACAAGATGAACAAAATCTGAGAACAAATGCGAACTTTATCGCGTAAACAAGAAAAAGACTAACGGACGGACGGACAATGGAAACCACGCTATGACATAAGCTCTGCTGGCTGCTAAAAAACAGAGACATATTGTTTAAATGTTAACTTGAAAATCAACCTCCTAAGCAAATTAATGTGTCTCTGTTTAAAGGGAGATTACTGCTGCCTAAGTTTGCATCCTTTGTGTATTGGTGGTCTCCCTTCGATCTTTCAAGAGGAGTCGGGAGTAACGTCCCTTGACGGAAGGTTGCATGATGGGTAGTGAGATAAGCCATGTAACACATCGAATTCAACAAGTGGCTTCTTTAAAAAAGAAGCCAGGAGAGGTCGACATCATTATTTTCTAATACTTTTTATGCTTTTAGGTTAAATATATCTAGGTACATGTAAAGAAACAAGCAAGACAATAAACGGGTAGATCTAGTTGAAATCTGTTCAGTTGTAAATACACATTCATCAAAGTGGATGGCAAAAACTGGATTCCGTATCATCCGTCCTTGTAATTTATGTAAGTCAAGTCACATGACCTTCTTTCCGCGTTTTAAGGTCACGTGATTTTTTCCGCTGTGTTCGTTTCTATTTTTAACGAAATTCTTTTTTTCTTTTTCTTCTTTTTGTTTAGATTTAAGATTGTAATACAAAATTAAAATTGTAGGAAAGGAAATATGCAAATAAATCCTTACAATTTTGTTGAAATTCGCGATATAGAAACAAACCACGTCTATTTCTTATTTCAGTTTATAGACTTCGATTTCTTTATAAAATCATGACGAAACAGACTGTGTATCGGAACAATTCCCCCACAAAGATTGGATTTAGACAGCAATTTCTGAGGCAGTCTGCCTTTTAAACTCAACACTGTTGGAGAGGTCTGATGACCTCTCCAATTAATTTATACCTGAATACTATAATGTTGAGAATTCGTTGCTCGTCAAGTTCTAATTCCCAACATTACAATTAAGTTTTCTGCAAATACCTGTAAATATTCATGCACAAATCAAATAAGTATAGCGTGCAATCATGGAACGAATAAGCTCAGGGATGAACTGGTTTTGGAACCAACAACCCCGGAAGCAAAGTGGATAGAATACAAATTTTGTGCATATCATTGCGCGAGTAGATGGCTATGAAGAGGTGAAGCTATTTTCAATCAGAAAGAAGTATTCTAACGATCGATAGCTTTTGCAGTTTATTTCATTACGCCATTTCCAATTATATATCTGAGTGCTTTTGAAAAAACCTATTTGTCTAGAAAAAATGTGTTTAATTGGGTTTATTTCCTTTGGTTTTGCACAAAATACGAGAACTTTACATGATCTTCAGAATTCATTTTTGAACATTTATTATTGATTTCATAGTGGCATTGCCTTCGACATATGCCACAATGACAAGGACCAGTTTATTTTTCGTCATGTTATAGACTGCAGACGACAAAAAAATCCATTTCCTCGCATTGTTGGGTTGCCGTGGGCCCCACTTACCTCGTCCGAAGTATCATTTGTATACCATGATTGTTGGCGCAACATCTGTGTATTTGTGACATAGAATGTATAAGGTATATACCGAAAAATATTAGAGAAAATAAATTTCGCAAAAGATCGTCATTTTTATATATCGCAATTGTCCACGAACTTTACGGACATACCTCGTAACATTACCTTACCGCACGATTCTTATTTTGAAATCACCATTTTTTGATCCAGTCTTCCTTGGTTTGCTCGGAAATAAAGGGGAAAATTGTTTGTCACTAGTAACGCCTGTAACTGTTTTACTTTCTTGTTTACATGACATGCTATATATAGTGTGTTTTGATTGGCTTATATTACCTGTCAATCAAAATTGGCAGAAAGGTCAATCGGTAAGAATGTTTGTCTCGATGTAATCTAGAACGAATTCCAAAATGGGTCATATGGGGTCCAAAACTAGGTCACTGGGTCAATTCTAGTGTATCTTATCGAGGCCATATTTCCAGTGCAGTTTTAATGCAAATTAGTTAGAAAGTTTGGTTTGGTTATACAGTGGAATCTCGATAGTTCGAGCGCCGATGATCCGTAGCTATATGTTCGTCCGTATGCTATCTTTGGTCCCATTTTTTTTCCTTTTTTAACATTGTTAAATTTTTCCGTAGACTTCGAATGTCAGTGGTTCGTAGTTCGTAGTATATTTCTCGTCCCCAAAGTATCTTTCGAACACAAATTCACACATTTAATACGTAGATGAATTAACCAGCTGGCAAAATTACGAAAGTGTAAAAATTCGAGACCAACCTGGATTTTCACACCTTTTGATTGGCGTTACTGATTGTTATCAATCAGCGATTAACTGCGAACCTAATTAAAGTTTTTTTTTTTGGGTTTTAACATCAATTAATCCATTCAATTAATCGATCAAAGCGACTATTAACGATTCCGAAATTGAAGTCCTTTGAGTGATTTGATTCTCAGAAGGGGAAATCACTCCGACGGAATTCAACCAACACAGATCAAAACAGAACTGAATATATCTTTTATTTTCACCCAGGTATAACGAATATACAACAAGGGCAAATGAAATAATACACATGAATGATCGAGCCCCTTGTCCCAACTGCGCATGTTCTTGCTTTGATTAAAAAAAAAAAAACAAAACTGTATATTCAGTGGATTTAAATAACAATACAGTTGGGGCAAAGAGCTGTTATATACAATTGACTTCCAGATATCAATTTTTCAGAGAGAGCGAGACGGAGGAGGATCGGGGTAGTGGAAGAAAGGAGAAGAGAGACAAAAATAGAGAGAGCCTTTGTGGGTGTAGCATCCTTATGAAAACTGCAAACACAAAGACACTCCCGTGTATTTATGGGGGATAGAATTTTGTAATTCAATAAACCTTTTTGGTAGCAAAAACAGGATTTATATATACTGACTGCATCGTGGAGCTTGAACATTTACGAAAAAGAAAAGCTTGTAAGTCTACGAAATAATGCAGGTAGTGGTTTCTGCAAGAGCTTTCTTAACAAAGATCAGAGTGAAGCATCCACAACCTGCTCTGAATATTTACACATCAAATGCTGCACGCCTGTGCCATTCCATATGTTTTATTCAGAGCAGGAAGAGGGAACAAAAGAAAAGTGGGACAGCAATAAAATGTAAATTTGTTGAGGTTCATAGAAAGAAATATTATATTCATTGTGGAAAATTATATATACATGCTAGGTCAGCTAGTTCAAAAAAATCTCACGAGCATCGCTTGACCGCAAAGTAAACCGTTCGCACACGATTACACAGTGTAGGACCGGAAGTGTACAGTATTTGAGATTGTATGTCACTTGGGAGTCTGTACAGTGGTGAAATGTCACTTGGTCGTTGATAATTGATATCACGCGGTAAGTCACGCTGGTGATTTTTCATTTATTTTGATAGCTATTATAAAACCTTCATATCCAGTTATTGTTTGTTCATCACAGACTGTATCAGGAACACTCATGTGCCCTGAAAAGCTTTCCTGGAGATATGTGGATGCCTTGATCATGTAACCATACTAAAATACTGATGATTTTGCCACAAAACAACGAGGTATTTTGCTTGATTAACCATCTTTAAAAGCTTTTTTGCTGAACGGAAAATGTATAGACAGTTTCTTTATTCACTTTTGTTTGAAAACATGTAAAGAATTGGTAACAAAATCGACTACAATCCTCCTAATCGTTCATTTAGAATGGCATGTCAACATAGTGAATTTGTACTGTCACTTGATAAGCTGTTGTGCAGTCACTTGAGATCTACAATATTTTATTCTGTACAGTCACTTGAATAGCATGTCTTTTTATAACGAAGAATGAAAAGGGAAATTCGACAAAATGTTGTTTATTTGAAGTGGTATGAGACTCTGACTTGTTTTACCAACTGTTAAGTAGATTGCTTTGACAGATGCTCCCTGAAATGTTGGTTTTACTTGCTATAATACTCGAATACTTTATTAGACACTGAAAATCGACTCGCTCACCACTGAGCCACCCGGGCGGGCCTAAATACAGGGTGTCCGGAAAGTAAGGTAACACTTTCGTACTTTTATATTTTGACTTAAAATACAAGATAACGAGATGAAAAATATATATAAATGTAAATAAAATGTGTAAGTTTTTTTGTGTGGTAATTTAATTCAATTTTCATAACACTTTGCGCTTTTATTCAGATTTCACTTCAAAAGACCTTTTTCCGTCATTGGCGTCATTTTAGTAATTTATGACGTTTTCAATTTGACGGCCTTTTATGCTCTTTCCTATCCGAACACACACAATGAAATTTTCACTCACTTTGAAATGCATTCAAATATCAATCATACTGATGCCACTAGAAAGATTTTTTTAAAACGACATGTCTGTGTTGTTTAGGTTGGGATCGTAGACCTTTGACTTCAACACACTGCAAAGGAGGAAGTCATGCAGGTTAAGGTTGAGGTTGGGACTGTGTGCAGGCCACGATATTCAACCATGTCTTACCTCTGGCTGTGGTTTAAACATTACCCTATATCACCGAACGTATCATATAAAAAGTCTGCCACAGATTTAGATGTGTGTGGTGTATCACTTTCCTGCATGAACCAATTTATTTGCAATGAGGGTGACTTTATTCTGATTTCAACATGTGCGACTTCTTTCTGTGAATTTTAAAGGTCAAAGGTTGACAGCCTCAACCAAGACAGCACAGCCAAGTTGTTAAAGACCACTTACAGTGAAATAAAGAAGACTGATATTGAAATGTGCCCTCATGTGATTGACAATTTCATCAGGCATGATCGGCAAGGAAAGAGCATAATCTGCCGTCTTACTGAAAACGTCATTAGTTGTATACTGACACCAATGACAGAAAAAGGACTTTTGAATTGAAATCTGTATAAAAGCACAAAGTGTTAAGAAAATTGAATTAAATCATCACTCAAAAAAAACTTACACGTTTTATTTACATGTATATATATTTTTCATCTCGTTATCTTGCATTTTAAGCCAAAATATAAATGTACGAAAGTGTTACCTTACTTTCCGGACACCCTGTATAAGTAAATAAAATGACCAAAAGTAGATTGTTAAACCTTTTATCATCTTAAAAGCTTGTAGAAGTCGTTTATGACATGTAAATCTGGGAAATTTATCGTGCGTGGCAGCCATTTTAAGTGTTTTCGGGAATGTAAACAACTCGAGTAACAGATGAAATGCACGGTTTTCTCTTATGTTCTGCATTTGAATTGAAAATATTTGTATTTCAAACGAAGGGTTATAAAATACACAAGCAACTTGTATGTTTGAATCCTAGTTTTGTGCTCTATTTGCAAAATTATGAGAGTTCAAACTTGCGCACAAACCAAACTCTGTGCCAGAGGCGACCAGGAAAAAAGTAACATCGCCTTTGGGGACAGTTATCTGTACTGTGTCAGTCCTTTGGTCTTAAGACCTTAATGGTGTGTAAAACACCTCTGACTTACATATTCAGAGCCGGTCAACATATTCGGAGCCCTTCTTTATTTCTATCATTTTTTGCGTTATTTCTGTTCAGTTCTTTACCAGCAGCGTCTCGCGAACGCAATTGTGTATAATAAACACCCAAGACCAGGATTCATTTCCCTCTAAAGTTGCAGGATTTCTATCAAGGATCTGTTTCATTTTCAACCCATACAAGATAAGCTATCTTTTTTACGGCCCTGAGGCAGAAGCATGTGCAAACATTGCGTGTGAATGAGAAATTGCTTGTAAGGAGCAATTTCTCCTTTTCTGCATTGTTTTCTTTCCTCCACAGACAAATCCTATAAATTGGAAAAGGGCTTATGAGGCCACAACTGAAATATAATCCATTTTCAGCCAGAGGACACAACAGAAAAGCAATAATATTTTATATGTTGATTTCATTTCTCAGTGTCCATCATGTGGGTCAGCATACGGGGTCAAAGCAAACAAGATTTTGTTGTATAGTGTCCAAATTCCTTATTCAAGAACAAAGTAAGTTTTAGAACGGATTCAAGTGACAGTAAAAAGTCGTATCAAGTGACAGTACAAATCAAACCTAATTGCTTTCCAAGTGACAGTACAAAATTCTGTTGGTAGACATGCTGGAATTTCGTCATTTTAATCGCTTTTAAGGTCACAACTTGGAATCTGTTGATGAAAAGAGATAGCAAACACATCGACAGACCTTTTTATCGTAGAAAGAACTCTCTCGTGTGCGCTAAAGCGAAAATTCCGCTACTTTTTGTAGTCGAAAATCATTTCAATTTTCTCACATCAAGATGATCAAGGCATTCTTATTGCCATAAGGAGGTTGCACATTGCACGATCAGGTGCTTGGCATGTTTACTATATATTAAAAATACAAGTAGATGGAAAGAATTCAATCAAATATGAAAATAAATGCAAAAAATATTAACTTCACTTACCGTGTAAACACAATTTTCTAGAATCAAGTGACATTTCGCCACTGTACAGACTCCAAAGTGACATACAATCTCAAACACTGTGCACTTCCAGTCCTACACTGTGGATTAAGTCAGTTGAACCAGTCACAACATTACGTGGACCGACCAATCGTGCGTAATTACTCATCAGATATTTACAGTACACCTGTGTCAACACGCTCGGTCTATGAATACATGCATAACCCGTTATTTATGTCTGGCTTTGAATAATTTGACAAAGGTAAGTTAACAAAGGTAAGTAGGAAATGTTGTTCTCTGTCTATGTGAAAGTTTCTTGAAAAAAGGGGAAAAATTAATTTGGACATAATCCTATAATTTTGTCTAAAAGTTGCATTTGCAAAATTGGGTAAGTCTAGTGTGTAAGTGCATATACAATGTACTAGCTCTTACGGCGTTCTTGCACCGCTCAAGATATAGACATGATTAAACAATACAATACATTATGATTATAGCAAGTAGCCCCCATCCACGAGAGCCATGTTTCTTGATGGATCAAAATTTACGAACAAGTTTTGAAAAGGGTCACCCAAGGAACATCTCTCTGAAATAATTTCAAAATCTGACCAGGGGTTTCAGAGAAAGAGAATTTTAAAGAATTTCATCATGTCCCGATGATATAGTGCAAGGAGCCCCCATTCACAAGAGCAATGTTTCTTGGTAGATCAAAATTATATGTACAGCTTTTGGAAAGGGTCACCCAAGGAACATCTCTGTCAGATTATTTTAAAATCTGACCACGGGTTTCAGAGAAGAAGAAGTTTCAAGAATTTCTTCATTTCCATATAGTGCAAGTAGCCCCCATTCACTAGAGCCATGTTTCTTGGCCAATCAAAATTTCGTGAACAACTTTAGAAAAGGGTCACCCAAGGAACATCTCTGTGAAATTATTTCAAAATCTGTCCAGCCATTTCAGAGAAGAAGAAGTTTCAAGAATTTCTTCATTTCTACATAGTGCAAGAAGCCCCCATTCACCACAGCCATGTTTCTTGACCAATCAAAATTTTGCGAACAATTTTTTAAAAGGCTCACCCAAGGAACAACTCTGTCAAATTATATCAAAATCTGACTAGCGGTTTCAGAGAAGAAGAATTTTTAAGAATTCCTTCATTTTTGTATGATGCAAGAAGCCCCCATTCACCAGAGCCACATTTTTTGACGGATCAAAATTTCACGAACAATTTTTGAAAAGGGTCACCCAAGGAACATATCTCTGTAATTATTTCAAAATCCGACCAGCGGTTTCAGAGGAGAAGATTTTTAAAGAATTCCTTCATTTCTGTATAGTGCAAGAAGCCCCCATTCACCAAGGCCACATTTTTTGACGAATCAAAATTTCACGGACAATTTTTGAAAAGGGTCACCCAAGGAACATATCTGTGAAATTATTTCAAAATCCGACCAGCGGTTTCAGAGGAGAAGATTTTTAAAGAATTTGCTAAAAAATTCCATTTCGTTGCCATGGCAACCAGAGTTTTTGATGGAATCAAATTCTGTGACATCCCAAGGAACATTCCTGCCAAGTTTGGTCCAAATCCGCCCAGCGGTTTAGGAGGAGTTGATGTTTAAAGAATTGTTGACGACGCACGACGGACGACGCACGACGGACGACGCACGACGGACACCGGGTGATCCTAAAAGCTCCCCTTGAGCATGTTGTGCTCAGGTGAGCTAAAAAGACAAAGAGAGGCATCAAGTGTCGATTATCTCGTGAAATTCTGCATAACACAGTTAACGTACTGGCATAAATGTTTGAGTTTCACAACTGATTAGAGGTGAACATAACTTTGACGTTTAATTCATGTCGGCTGAAATTATTTAATAAGAACTTTTCACGTTTATCGTTGAAAAAAGAGCAATCAAAAAGATAGTGTATTTCTGAACCAACAGCGTTTGAGTTACATAAAGTACACGCTCTATCTTCCAAATTAAGGAGTACCGTCATAACGTCCGGTCTCGATCGGCAGTAGATGATTTGCTGTTCTGAACACACTTGTATCTACACATTTCTATTTATTTGTAGATTTGTACATATAAAAAAGCACCAAATAAGAAAAAAAAAAAAAAAAAAAAAAACATATATAAGACTTAAATGAACCATTCAAATTCGTTTTCAAAGTTAATCCATACAAATACATTCAAACATTACTTACTGCAGACAAAATGGGTGTAGACGAAATGAGATTAGACGAATTGGGACTGTAGACGAAATGGGACTCACTACACAAAAAAATCTGTAGACGAAATGGGAGTAGACCAAGTGGGATTAAACCGTTTTTCAAACACTCTTTCTTTGGGTATTGGAAACTAGACTTAGGGTTTGTATGGTAAAGGGTGAAGTCAGTATTTGGCTAGCCTTACTCATGGTCATAAATGTTAATCCATCACCGACCAGTTGAAACAATACAGGAAATGGTTACATAACATTTGCATATCTCACCCCTTTACACTGTAATGTTTGTTTGTGACAGTAAACCCACGTTACATATATAGTCTTTATTTCCTCCATGAATGAAGATTGCAAAAGAATACATATGAACAAACAAACAAAATATACATAGTGCAGTGCAAATGAACAATAATGTGATAGTTTGGCCACATCGTCTGTATGTATGACATACAGCCGATATATATAATAAACGTATATACAATTACAACCAATGCTATGTCCCCTTAAAGATCAGAGTAAGGGATTTTGAAGACATTATGGGAAGAGCAGAAAGCACTGTTATCTAGCATTATCTCCTCTTTCCACAATGTCCTCTACCATTTCAAAGACAGACGCCTTAACTTTAAGCATTTGTGATTTGTCGTCTGCATCGACCTTCATTTTATTGCGGTCTAGAACGCTGAATTTCTAGTAAAGAGTTCAATCATTAAAAACTCAGGTCCAAATTTTCATTAGTTTTCTTTCAATTAATCTGAAAAAAATCATCTTTTCGTTTGGACTCAACAGATGGCCAAAACCAGATAAGATCTGAATAACTTGTTCGGCAATTGTACATTTCATCAAATTATTAAACATTGTGTTGTAGTTAACATATATAATGTCAAGAAGTTCTTCAGTATGAAGGACATTTTCAGCACAAAAGAACACAATGTGTACAACTTTCTGGTTTGTAAAGATGCCGCATTTATTACAAGTAGTGCTAAACGTACTGAAAAAAGAACCTATCATTTGAGCGAAAACTTCACAAACAGGGATCAATCGTCTATTTTGTTTAGATAAAACCCATATATCAGCTGGTATAAACTGATAAAACTGCGGATGTAATAAAGAATACAATGTAAAAGTACTGTTTTCTGTTACTCTCATGTAGAGATTATTACTAAAATACATATTTACATGTTGTTTGACCATGTTTTTCCATATGTTCTTTGATGGGAACACCCCTTCATTAGTAAATACTTTAATAATGTGGCCAAGGTTATACTTATAGAAAAGTTTGAAGGATTCAGCGATGAAGCCTCTTACTCTTGATGGATTGTTCGTATATGAAATTACTCTTCGAGAAAAAATACTCTTAACAAGTATACAGGATTCAAGTCCACAAAGTTGGCCGAAGAAAACAAGTTTTCGTGTATCAATTTCTGCTGATATAGGTAACATACCAATAAGAGACGATGCAATGTCAGTACTAGTGTACTTAGAGATACTCTGTATATATTTAAGACAGTACATGTGGCTTTTCTCTAGTGAATAAACGTCGTCTTTACTCAGATTATCCCAAAACTCACAACCATACAAAGCTTTCGGTAAAACAATAGACTTATAGAGTTTTTTAGCTGACAAAGGATGAAGGCCATCACCAAACAGGCCACAATGAACAAGAGAGAGAAAGGTAGATCTTAGTTTTTGACAGCATTCCTCTACATTAATTGATCTATTCAAGTACTTGTTAAGTGTTATGCCAAGATGTTTGTACGTCTCTTTATCGGCAACCATGCTGTCACCCAATGACCATGTGCGAGTTGTCGATTTAAATTCATTTGATTTTTCATTTATTACGAGAACAGCAGACTTACTTGCATTATATTGTTACGGGAGACCACTCCTTCCTGCATGGCATATACACCCGATTTAAATACAATACCTGGCTACTGCGTCAGGGAGATATCTCTTTGGCTCAGTGGTTAGGGTATTGGTTTTGCGTCCGGGAGTTCGGAGTTCGAATCCCGCTCCGATCCTTATTTCTGCCATGCATTTATTCATTTCTTTCTTTGTTACGGACTTCGTTCGTAAGATGGGGGCTCGTCCGGGATTGGCCATTGAGCCATTAATCCCATTTGTTGTCCAAAATCGGACTTCCTGCCTAATAAGGCTTTGAGTCATCAATAAATGATGACTTTAAGAGGGGGTGTGTTACGGGAGACCACTCCTTCCTGCATGGCATATACTCCCGATTTAACTACAATACCTGGCTACTGCGTCAGGGAGATATCTCTTTGGCTCAGTGGTTAGGGTATTGGCTTTGCGTCCGGGAGTTCGGAGTTCGAATCCCGCTCCGATCCTTATTTCTGCCATGCATTTATTCATTTCTTTCTTTGTTACGGACTTCGTTCGTAAGAATATTGATACCTAAACTTAAGACCAAATTGATAACAAATACTCATCATCTCATCTAAACCCTTTTTGGAATACGATATAAGGACCATGTCATCTGCTGACGTTGGGCAAGCGCATGCCATACCCTGGAAATGAAAGCCAATACCAGACATAACGAGTCTTTCTATCAGTTCATTAACAAAAACTAGATACAAGTATGGGCTTAAAACCCCTCCCTGTCCGGAGAGAAGACCGTTACTTTTAACACAACTGGACATATCTTTATATAGATTTTGAATAGAAAGAAAAATATATGGGTTAACTCCCATGTTATACAATTTAACCATTAGAGAATTATGCCATACACAGTCGAAAGCGCTTTGAACGTCCAAAAAACACAAATTTTATACAATTTACTATTATTTTCAACAGCAAAATTGATACTTTCGTGTAACAAATACGACGTCATTAAACATCCAAAGCCCTTTCGGAACCCACCTTGAAGTTCATTTATACTTGATTTTGTATCAATACGCGACAATAAAACTGACTCGTAGAGTTTAAGTAAAACCGAAGAAAGCGTTATGGCTCTGTAACTTTTAGGATCGTTTCTTGGTTTTCCATTTCCCTTATACAAAACTGTTATCACTCCCTTCTTTAATATGGTAGGGGTATATGAAAATCTAAGCATACTGTCAAATAACTTTGCAAGTAATAATCTAACTGTATAGCCACTATAAATAAAGTGCTCGTAATACAGTTCGTCAATTCCACAACTTTTATTTTTACTTGATTTATCAATAGCAAGGCTAACTTCCCTGATCGTAATTGGTTCATAAGGTGTTGAAGAAATCGAATGCTCAATGGAATTATTAATTCTCATCAATTCGGTGTTAACTTACGGTGGCACAAAAGTGACATGGAAGATATATTTTATACTACGTGCGCACGCAGTAGCTAATACGTGCGCACGTAATAACTAATACGTGCGCACGTTATACTATTGCGTGCGCACGTATTAGCTAGTACGTGCGCACGTATTAACTAATACGTGCGCACGCAGTAGCTAGTACGTGCGCACGCAGTAGCTAATACGTGCGCACGTATTAACTAATACGTGCGCACGTAATAACTATTACGTGCGCACGTATTAATCGACCAATCAGACCTCTACCCCTATGACGTCACTCTGGTAAACAAATATCAGTCGCGCTGCATTTTCACAATGCCTCGAGTAAATTATTGTGTTCCTTTGTGTACTGCCGAATCTAAAGGTAACCTACCTTTTTATCGGCTTCCCAAGAAAGGAACGCGTGAAAGACAGACTTGGATAAGGCTGATTCGGAACGAAAACTTGCGAACGGAGTCTCAATGGACCAGCGTGTGCAGTCTCCACTTTGTTAATGGACGCAAGACATATGATGACTCTTGTCCTACAATCTTTCCATGGTCGCAAGATTGGGAGAAAGTAATTTACACGTATAACAACAGATCTGACCCTGCAAGACCGAAATTCAGATCACTCAAAATGGTTCAGCCTCAGTCTTACAGGAAAAGACAGAAAACTGGTGAAGACGGAAGTACAGCAAGAGAAAAGAGGATGAGAAAAAGACTTTTTGACACACAGGTATACCATATTCTTTTAAATCAGTAGATGCAAATGGATGCATGTTTTGGACAATAACCAACCAATCATTTTTTTTTACCAAACGAGCCCGAATTTAAAACGACCATGTGAAAGAAACATTTTGAAAAGATTATAGTAACCAATAATTTTTCCTTAACCCACAATGTTTTCATACCTGTCAGTGACAAATATGTCATCGGCAAAGTTGGATGTGTCAAATATTGTCTGTTGTTTGGTCAAGGGTTAAAATCACAACCCGTAACTTACTAAGATTAAAGTTCAATCAAACAAACTAACAGAAAATCAGCTTAGTTCTTTACCAAACAACAAAGTTTTTAAATGGACCACATTCGAAGCATTTGCAGACAACTGTTGCCACTCCTATAGAAAACATTGTGAGAAAAGGAGAAAATGCTGTTTAACAGCATTTCTCCTTTTCCCATCTGGTTTTCAAAATGCTTCTTCCATATGGTTGTTAAAAGCTGGGATTGGCTTAACTCTTTACCACACAATCCTACCTTTTAACGACCCAACGAAGGCATGGGCGGCTCCAGAGGGGGGGACCGGGGGTCCGGACACCCCTGGAATTTTGGCAAAAATGCGGTTGCCGGATATTGCACAGCATTTATGGAAAATACAACCATAACTTTAAAAAAGAAAGGTTCTAAATGTGGAGACTTCCTCATGGTTAGAACTGGAAACGTTGACTTTTCTTGTAAACGGCTTACATCCACTGAAATCCGGAAACCAAAGTATCATATAATAAGACAAGTGTGTTTTCGGTGGGACCCCCCCTGAGAAAGATATCTGGATCCGTGCTTGGAAGGGATGTTGTCGAAAGATTTTGAATGCTGGTTACCGGCATATTCTCCTTTTCCCAAAAGGTTTTCCACCTTTCCCAAAACAATTTTGATTTTTTAGTCACCTTTAATTTGTCATCTGCAAGTGCTTTGAATTTGGACTAGTTTAAAGAGGGTAGTCCACTGGCCTAACATTGAAAGGATTCAGTCTGTCTCTTGCTATTTCACAATATTTGGTCTAAAATATTACCCTTGATCTTGATGGTGTAGTTTACTTGATTGAAGGATTGTTTAACTGGTATCACATATTCATGTATTTCCTGGGTTTCTGTAGTACAAGGCTGGTGCCCTGAAGTGTCTTGCCCAGGACACTCCAATAAAAAACATAGTGTATCCAGTGACGCTTTAACTCGGAGCCTCCACTATCTTTTGGTCCACATGAAGGTGTAATTTTTTCTTTCCATACTGTATTGTCTATTTCAGGCAAATATCAGTACCGGTACCTTAAATGTGGAGAGAACATCATATACAGTAAGCTTGGATGAATCTACAATCGCAGATGAAAATCATTTGTTGTTAGAGACAGTCGGACAGCCAAATGCTCAGGTTATAATATTGTCTTTTTCTTAACTCTCTACCAGGCAAGAAATTTTTATGAAAGAATCTGTAGATAACAGTTAAAATGTTACACAAAATATGCATCTTGTAGGGTTGAAAACTTTGTGGTTACTGGTACATGTATTTTTGTCTTTTCCCAAAGTTAACTTTAAATTGTCAATGTTTTAAGATTTAGAATAAATTTTGTAACATTTATAACCCATGATGTTATCTTGCATTGTGGTTGAGAAAAACTGGCAAGACTGTAGCATAGCATTTCAGAGCCCTAGCATCGTACAAAGTTTTAGTTTTAGTTGCAGATTACAAATGTTATCAAAAGTATGAAGTTTGTTTCTCCTACTGGAGAAAGAAGTATGGAAAAAGGAGGAAATACAGAACACAAGCATTTTCTCCCTTTTTCACTCCTCAGTTTTTGATAGGTTCATAAAAGACCTGCATTCTTTGATTTGGCAAGATGAACAAATACCTAAAAAAAAGCTGGTTAACCCTTTACCCCATAAGGCATTTCTGTGGTATCTCTAATTGACCCTAAATAACAACAAGGATGAAGCTGTTTCTTATGTGTATATGTTACCTTTTGACAGCATAGAAAACATTGTGACAAAAGGTGAAATTGCTTGTCACGAGCAATTTCACCTTTTGCCACAATGTTTTTTATAGGCTCCTGCAAGCAATGAGTAGAAATGAGTATCTATGGAGTAAAGGGTTAAGGTACAAAATCAAGTCAAAAAGACTTGTGCCTTTATGATTATCATATTCCAAATCATATTTTTGTATTTCAGGAAAAAGCCTGCAAAAACCAAAAGGGTAGTACGGTAATAGTAAAAGACGAACTTCAACAGCTGCTCCAAAACATCCTAAACAAATTATCCTCCCAAGATTCTGACCCTGATCCAAACAGTATAAGGGAATTACAAGCCCTGCTGATTGTTCTGACCAAATTGCTTATAAATGTGAAAGAGCAGTTGGACTGTGTGGTTGAGTTGAGACATTATGACAGATTTTTCCTAAAAAGGTTTGAGGGAAGTGATTCGGACATTAGGTTTTTGGACAGGATTTTACTCCTACCTGGCTTTGATGACATTCTATCATAATATGCTGGAGCAGGAGGCAAAATGTTTACAGTACTGGGGCGCAAATAACTCAACCACTAAAGATGGAGACAGTTTGAAATGTGGCAGAAAGAGAACACTTATTCCAATGGATGAAATGTTCATGACCCTAGTGAAACTAAGGCAAGGCTCTGCCAACTTGGATCTGGCAGAGAGGTTTGGTATTAGTGAAATCCATGTGTCACGCATATTTATTACATGGGTGAACTTTATGCACAGTGTCTTGTGTAGTTTAGATATTTGGATGTCAAGGGGAAAAATAAGGCATAACAGTCCAAATATATTCAAGGAAATTTACCAGGATGTACGGATTATAATTGACTGTACAGAAATATCACTCGAAAGACCATCTGACTTTGAGGTACAGGCAGCAACTTACTCCACGTACAAGAGTTGCAACATGTTGAAAGGCCTCATTGGTATAAGTCCAAATGGAATTCCGACATTCGTTTCAGATCTTTTCGAAGGGAGTATTTCTGACAATCAGATAATTTTTGATAGTGGATTGGTTGAAAAACTTCAGGAGGGAGATGCCATCATGGCAGACCGTGGATTTACAGGACGGGAGTCTCTTGCAAAACATAAAATTAGACTTGTAACGCCACATTTCTTGAGCAATAAAGACCAAATGCAAATACAGAATCTTGTTGAATCTGTTTCTATTGCTCGTGTCAGAATTCATGTTGAAAGGCTCATGGGGCGCTTGAAGCAGTGGGTCATTTTGTCTTCTAAAGTGCCTATCACTTTTTGGAAGCACATTAATCACATCTTCCAGTTGTGTGTAATGTTGGTTTTATTTTGGCCCCCATTACTAGATAAGGACTTTGAGTAAATTGATGAGTGAGTGCAGAACCATTCTAAGTGCCTATACATGTACATTGTATAGGCACTTAGAATGGTATTGAACTCATCCAACAAAATGGTCATGATACATGTACTTTTCAACAGAATTATGAATGCAGAGCAGTCATTATTTAACAAAGTGAACTTGTCATCTGCAGATACAATTTTGACAAAGGTCTGAAATTTTGTTGTCTGGTAAAGATTTGAACCTTTATCCTGCAATGCCAACTGTCAACTCCTCTTGGAAATAATGCATTTGAAAACTTTAAAGTTTTAATTAACCCTTTCCCAAACAAGCTCTGGTTTTTACTTGTCTTTTGAAAATAGTGTGGGAAAGGAGAAATTGCTTGTAATGAGTGAAACTTAAAATTATCATCTGCAAGCCCTTTCAATTAAGAAGAGTCTAAAATTTGTTGTTTTTGGGACAGGGTTAATAATTAATCTTTCTGTGCAAATGTGTTCCATTTCTACCCACCTATTACTTGTCAGTAAAACAAATGTTAGCTATTAAAGGTTTCTCTGGAAAAGGGAAAAGCATCCACCTTCATAAATCTGACTGCAGGCTAACCAGAGTCTAAATTTTTCACTTACATTTTATTTCCATTTTCATCAGGACAAATGTTTTGAAGAAGTAACGATTACTAAATTTCAAATTTTTTTTATTAAAATGGCACATTTTATAAACATGGTGAGAGTAAGTGTTGTAAATTTCAATCTATTACCACACAGTCCTGAATTAAGCATTCCACTATAAGGAACTTTTGAAAACATTGTGGAAAGATAGAAAAAATGCTGGTAACCAGCATTTTCTCCCTTTCCAAGTTTCCTTTCTTTAGATGAGAGACAAATTTCATATTTCATTGACATTTTATTTGTGATCTGCTAATGCTTTCAAAGTGAGTAAGTCTACAATTCTGTCATCTAGTAAAATAATTTTTTTTATTATATGTGTCAACTTTCCTTAGTCTTTTTTACATAATACATGTATTTTATGTTTATCAGTGAAAGTCTTAAATGGAAGAAAAAATGCATAATTGTAGACATTGTGGACATCTTAAATTGACACATTACCAAACAACCTTGAGTTTTGATTATCATAAGAAAGAAAGCTCTTGAAAACTTTGTGAGAAAAGGAGGAAATGCTGGTTACCAGTAGTTTCTATTTTCTCACAAGTGCTCTGGGTTTTACCAAACGACAAATTTTTAGATTTGTCCAAATTCGGCAGACGACAATATAAACGTGATTCAAAAACTGAAACTTGACTTTAGATGTGTAGAAAAAATTTTGGGAGAAGGAGAAAATGCTGGTTACCAGCATTTTCTCCTTTTCCCGCGATGTTTTCAGAAGGCTGCTTCCTCTGGGTCGTAAAACCCAGGGATTGTTTGGTAGAGGTTTAAATGCAAATTCTTTGTTCTAACACATAGCATACAATCCCATCTTTTAACACTCCTTAGAAAGAAGGCTTTTCGAAAAAATTGTAGGAAAAGGAAAAAGTAATGGAAACATTTTCTCCACAATGTTTTCTACCACTCAAGACCTATTTTTATCCTTTTTTTATAAAACCCCTGAGCTACCAAAGTGGGTACAATGTTCATTGTGTGGAAGTCCAACAACTTCTCTTTCACTTTTTCCCAAAAACTTGGATCAAAGTTCACACGAAGTATCAAAACTTCCTCATCTTCTTTAGTGAAAAGAACACCATCTTCGTTTCATCACTCCCATTTGCATTTGAATTTGATAGTAATGAGAATGGCTTTCTTTCATAATGATTGTTTCTCCAACTACTTTAAGTGAAAACTGGCTAGAAGACCTTTTTCTTTCAATGGCTTCTTTAGGAGAAATATCTCTACAAGAATAAATACACTTAATTTCAACCAATCCATGTGGATCTTTCTCTGAAGGATCTGTAATCAGGCCATCAGGACTAGCAGCAAGCTGCCCAAATTCCAAATCAACAAACAAACCACACCCACAGACTGTTATATTTACACCTTGTGCTGCTTTCTGCTGCTTGTATTTAAGGACAACAACTTCATTATCTATCCCATATTTGACAGCTGGAATGGATGTCAATTTTGGTTTTCTTATCTGAATAATATCTTTAACTAGGGTACCAATATTTCCCTTTCCGACAAACTTTTTCGCCTTGCTTGCTGTAATCCTGCCTTTCTTGTGCCTGAACCACAATGGGCTATTTGCTTGTCCACGAGTTTGCTTTTCGATTTCTTTCTGTCGTGCCTCTGTGACCTATAAAGGCAACAAATTAGCTGTTATCATTTATCGACTGCTTTCAAGTTAACTCTTTATCACACAATCCCGACTTTTAATGACCCTGAGAAAAAAACCTTTTAGAAAACCCTATGGGAAAAGGAGAAAATGCTGGTAACCAGCATTTCATCCTTTTCACACACTGTTTTTGACCCTGCTGGAAAAAAAATCAACCCTTTTCTTTCTTTACTAAAGCTAATGTAAAATATTGCAGATGAAAAATGTTGCTTGCTTAAAGATTTGATGTCTTTAACCCTTTACCAAACAATCCCTGGTTTTCAGTACTCCAGAGACAGAAGTTGTTTGAAAACATGGTGGGAAAAGAAGAAAATGCTGGTAACCAGCATTTTCTCCTTTTCCCACAATGTTTTCTACCCTTCAGAAATTAAATTTCATTTTTTGTGTCACATTAATTTTGTCGTCTGCAAAAGCTTTTAATTTGGACAAGTCTAAAACTTTGTTGTTCCGTAAGGAGTTAACAGAACTTTATGTTAACTTTCTTACTGAGGTC
Source organism: Tridacna crocea (assembly GCA_943736015.1). Classification (NCBI taxonomy): domain Eukaryota; kingdom Metazoa; phylum Mollusca; class Bivalvia; order Cardiida; family Cardiidae; genus Tridacna; species Tridacna crocea. The sequence goes on from OX031070.1 coordinate 31,493,608, forward strand.
ATTTAATCCATTACCACACTATCCCTACTTTCGACGATCCTGAGAAAGAAGCCTTTAGAAAACATTGTTGGAAAAGGAGAAAATGCTGGTTACCAGCATTTTCTCCTTTTCCCACAATGTTTTCTACCCTTCACAACACATATTTCAAATTTTCAGTCATTTTTATTTTGTTGTCTGCAATTGCTATCGATTTGGACCAGCCTAAAATATTGTCCTTTTGTGATGAGTTAAACTGAGGTTGTTGATAAAAAATTATAAGATAAAGTCTTATATGTAAATACCTTAAGTTTTTGACAAACTATTTCCTCTGGAAGTTGATGAGTATTAATCCTCTCTTCTTCACCTTCACTAGCAGTATCAGTGCTTGAGTTAAGAATCTGAAGAAAATGAATTAAATAGTTTTTCATGTATGTTGGGTTATTTTGTATCCTTTTTGTCCTTTGTTTTTCATTCTAACCTTCACAATGCTAAAATCAAGTAAACTTGCTTTTACCATCAGTGCAGATCAAGATCAGACTACACAGAGCATGCAGACTAATCTTTGATCTATATTGTCCAATACCTTACTACAGGTTATGGTTGAAACAACCTTGCACAATGTTTGAAAAAAGTTCATCATGTTTACTCAGCATTGTAAATGTTGACAAAAGTCAACGTAAATGTTAAAGAATACATTTGTCAACCACCTGAAAGATTGGCACAGTGCTGTCCCTGTGATTATTTTCAACAATGAAAAAGACACTGCATGTAAATGTTACTTATTTCAAAGAAGCTCCAAGAATGGTTTTCATCAATGTTGAAATTTTAGTGCTTACCATTAGCAAGCCTGTTTCATGAGGTAATTGCTTCAAGTCTTCTTTTAAGGCAGTGGTATCTAAGATGGCCTTTTTCATTCGTACACTGTACCCATCATAGTTTTCAAGAGGTCTTTTTCGTCGTACAGAGCGTCCAAATACATGTTTTTGGACAACACGAACACCTGAAATGGGAGAATCAGATTTTTTGTAAAAATGTTAAAAGAACACAGTTTGATTAGCATGGATCTTTTGTTCACCAAACATTTTGGTTTCCATTCTTAGTCCAAGTTTATTTCCAAATGCATAACAGGGTTAATGAGGCTCAGTGGTTAAAGCTTGTAATCTCAGACCTGTGAGGTATTGTGGTCACACTGATTGTGGTTCAAAGTTTCAAGTCCCAACAACAGACCTTCTGGTCACATGAGAAATATAAAATGAAAAAAAAATTGTCGAAAGCGGCAGCAAACATTATAAATACACTTCGAAAGCGATGCAAAGCATCACACAAATGTCACAAATTTTCAGAACAAATGGGGAAAGCTTCTGATGTTTGTTGTAGTACTGTACATTGTATAATGAAAATGCACAAGACCTCTATTTGAACTCTACCACACAATCCCGACTTTAAACAACCCAAACAAAGAAGCATTTTGAAAACATTGTGGGAAAAGGAGAAAATGCTGATAACCAGCATTTTCTCCATTTCCCGCATTGTTTTCTACCCTATCAAAGACATTTTATAGATTTTTTATCACAACTGGACAATGTAAAAAGAAATACCTGTTTTTGTGGGTTTGGTTAGCTTCTTTGCTTTTCTTGAAGGCTGGTGCCATTTCTGTTCCTTGGAAGTGCAGCTTTCTGGTGCATAATTTAAAGATTCTTGAAAGTCCAATAGGCCAAAAAGTACAATGGCTATATGATTGCACTTTCCTCCAAGTCCTGCTGCACATAAATCTGCACTTTCCTTTCATAACTTCACCAGTGCTGTTTTTTAAAACTAAATCTGTTTGAAATGTCTTGCTCTTGTATGATGACAACACCATTCCACTGACATGTGTGTAGTCTTCCAGTTTATTAAAATTTACATCACTTACATGACCAGATTTAAAAAAGTTAAAACCTTTCCTCAGTGGTTTCTGGGCAACAGGCAAAATCTGTGATTGTAACAGAGTCTTCATTGTCAGAGTCTGCAGCATGAACTATCATTAATTTTCTTTTAACTAGATAGTCAACTATGCAAGCATAGTTGAAACCTCTAGGAATAGAACCCATATTTGTTGTCCAGTTTCTCAGTAATGGAAGTGGAAAATTAATATCTTTATGGATTCCACAGTCTGCCTCAGTTAACACATTCTGACTACATTCTGATCCATCCGGGTCAACAACAAACTTTGAAAGTCCATTCTCTTGAAGATCTTTCACCCTGAAATATCAAACAATGCACAATATTTTAAAAGTTATTCTGTACATCAAGTGTAGAATGTTACTAGTCTTAGCTTCTATGTGATAGGCTTTTCAAGTTATAAGTATGCTAGCCTATATTTAGATATATTTATAAATAAATAAATCATTAATAAATGCCGTTTACAGGTGTTAAATTTATTAATTACAGCTGAATGGGAATCTAGTGCATATTGCTTAAGTTTGCATATGCTGAAGTCATCTTTTTCCACATTGGTTTAGACCAAATACAGAAAATATTCTTGTGGAAAATAACTAGAGGCGCTTGAGCGCCTGTATTGCTCCACAGGCCTGATTTTTCTGTAACGGTGAAGAGAAGTTTTTAACAAGTACCATTTATTACTGCATTTTAAGAAAAAAGGCTATGAAAAACATTGTGAGAAAAGAAGAAAATAAAAGTAACCTGCATTTTCTTAGTTTTACACAATAATTTCTACCCTTTTTGATACAAGTTTTACTAATTTGAAGATTTATGTTGTCTGCAACATCTTTCAATTATGGCCAGTTATAAAAATTTTGTCTTCTGGTTATAGTTAACTCATTACCAAATGACAACATTTTAGGGTTGTCCAAATGGAAAGCATTTGTAGATGAAAAAATAAAAGTGACTGAAAATTTGAAAGTTGTTTTGTGAAGGGTAGATAACATTGTGGGAAAAGGTTACCAGCATTTTCTCCTTTTCCCACAATCTTTTCTAAAGTCTTCTTTGTCAGGGATCAGTTTGATTGGATAACAAAATGCCTTATCACAACAGTAAAGCCCTGTCCCTCTTTGTACTAGGTCACCAGTAGGTCAACAAACCTTTACCAGAACTAATCAAAGTGCAGAGGTTCTCTTGTTTTATATGAAAAGGATTATAGATTATGTAAAGCAACCATCTTTAACTCTTTACCAAACGACAAAATTTGGGATGTGACCAAACTGAAAGCATTTGCAGACAACAAATTAAACATTGATGAAATGGTGATTTCTCTCTTTGATGGAGTAGAAAACACTGAGGGAAAAGGAGAAAATGCTGATTACCAGTATTTTCTCCTTTTCCAAGAGTGTTTTCCAAAGAGTTCTTCTTTAGGGTCGTTAAAAGTCAGGATTGTATGGTAAAGACTTACCACCATAGGAACTAACCTGCAATACAACAATGAAATCAAAACGAACAGTTTGAGAGAAGAAATTTTTCAAAGATTTTACTTTATACCATAAAAGGAAAATGAGTCTCCCATAAAAGCCATGTTTTTTGACGGATCTTTTTTTTTTTTTAAGGAATTCTGTAGACCTCTATCTAAGGAACATTCCTGCAAAATAGTGATGCTATCCAATTAGTGGTTTGGGAGGAGAAGATTTTTAAAGGTTTTTTACTTTGGTTGCCATGGAAACCAGAATTATTCATGGAACACAGTTATTTGAAGGAATTTGAAAGAGGACCACCTAAGGAACATTCCTGTGAAATTTGGTAAAAATCCAGTCAATAGTTTCTGATGAGAAGTTTTTTAAAGAAAAAGTTTACGGACGCACGCACGGACGAACGAACGGACGGACGAACGGACGGACGCACGACCGACACAACGCCATGACAATAGCTCGCTGGCCTTCGGCAAGTGGAGCTAAAAACCGCCAGCACATAGAAGGAAATGGATCTTAGGGGAACCCCGAATCGTAGGCCAAAACATCAAAGTTACGGACCCGTAACCATTGGAATTCCCTTTCAAAAGAATATCCACAACTTGGGCTTTGGATGCATGATAAACAGTTTAGTGTATAATCAGTCTATATGGGCGATGTCTGAAAACATAAGGACGGCGATTCAAACTCGCTCAGAGTCACAGCTCGTCGCGCTAGTCGGCAAGATATTTCTCTTAATTTACCTGTTAATAAATCTCTTTTTTGAACAACTTGTGTTCGCCGCAAAGCCTCAACAATTCAGCCTTCTTGCGAGATCCTTTGCATCGTTGTCCTCAACAACTGGATCAGGTAGTACGGCGCCTTTTATATCTTCTTCTCATAGTTTCACTATTCTGTCCACCATAATTATTGCAATCCAAGATTCCCCCCAAATAATCCCACAATGCAACGCGATAAACAACGCGTGACGGTTCGAGGCCTATTCACGAATCAATAAATGTCTACTTCCATCTTGAAACAATGGCTTCCGTTCATGATTCTGATTGGTGGATTATTACGTGCGCACGTAATAACTAATACGTGCGCACGTATTAGCTACTGCGTGCGCACGTAGTATAAAATATATCTTCCATGTCACTTTTGTGCCACCGTATTAACTTCTTCTTTGAAAGAATTGTCAAAACAATAATTATTTAATGGCGGGTACAAATCTTTGAAATATTCATACCAATGTTCATTTATAGATTTTGGATCTCTGTACACAGTATTATCGAATTTAATTTCACAACCAATATTTTTCTTTTGACTACGTTTTCTATTAACTAAGTTCCAGAACTGTTTGCTATTATTTTCTGCACATTCATCTATCTCTGAGTATATTTCTATCATGTATTCAAAACATTTGTTGCGGTGTAATTTCCTAAAAAGTCGCTTTGAGTTTTTATAGACTTGATAAAATGCGTCACTGTGATTTCGACATTTGCCATTTTGGAGACATTGGAGCCTATCCTTACGCATTTGTAAATGCGATTGTTTCAAATCAGCGTCCCAATAAGGTTTACAATATCGTTTAAAGGTGCGAAGTGGAAAACACGAATTTGCGGCTTTCTTAACCTCATATGTAAAGTTAGACTGAAACGCGTCTATAGCTCTCGCTGACGATAGATCTTGTGTAAGCAATGTTTGAAATATTTCATCATAGTTTGTGCTATCTTTATAAAACTGGATATTTTCTAGGGTAACTTTGTTCCAATTAATTTTATTACTGCATTCTTGCACAGGATTAGTATTTTGCCATGGTAAGAGTGTAATCGAAAAAATGACAGCGAGATGAGAAGAGAAATTCAAAAAATTGTCTTCTGGGATAAGACAGTATTTCACCAAATCAGCCTTTTCCACTGGGATAAAACTGTAATCTATCATCCTTTTCGAGCCGGAGCTGTAGCTATAATTTGAAAAATTAGACCCATTTAAAATTGGTTTTGTATTTACAGGAGCAAAATTCTCTCTTGAAATCATACACTTCAGGTATAAGGCACGACCATCTAAAGTAGCAGACGAGATATCAGCATTAAAGTCACCCATAATTATAACTGTTCCCATATCATTGTATTTCATGATCAGATTTTCGATTGAGTCTATATAATCTTTGTACACTGATAGGGGGTGGTTTGTACATGGTAAGTAGACATGGAACACAAAAATAGTTATTCGGACTAAGCATAATTTGAATACCTATGATTCTGTCATCTTCCAATATGATGGGAGAGTCATATTTATCAAGTTTTCGGTGCCACAGTAAACATACACCTCCCTTACCAACTCGTCTGTGACTAGGTTTGCTCAAGTCCTTGTCTGATACAGCTACGCTGTTATACATATTATCAATACTGTCCAGAAAAGATAAGTCAGAAGGGTACAACCAATGCTCAGATATGCCACAAATATCTATGGAATAATTGTACAACAGATTACATAAATATGAGCAACTGGACATGATACCAGTCGCATTCCAAGTGCAAAGGTTTATATCAATGACTAATCGACATCTGTTTCAAGACACGAAAACCTGTTCGTGTTTTCAAACGATTCGATTTGATCAGTATCATCACACCAAACATTTCTAATGCTAGGATTTGAATACATACGTTCCTCAGAGTGATCATATCGAGACTGGAATCTCCTCTTGTACTGGTTGTAGGACAACCACGGCCTACATGAAATATCTTCGGGCCAGAAATACGGATCAAGCAGGAAGGATAATTTTTCATTGTCAAAAACATTTAGCCTGATCACCACAGAACTATTTCGTTTATTTGGAAAAATTCGAATATGAGATACTCTTAGACCTCTGCTCGTGACAAAATCAAATATTTCTTTTTCAGTAATTGTATTTTGAAAGCCACCTACATAAAACCGTTTTGTCCGCCTTTTGATATGTCGCAAAAGACCATCTTCTTTTTCTTCCTGCTCGTGATCCGTTTTTCTAGAAAACGGCCTACTCATATTGAACCTTTTCACAGGATTCGACCTTTAAGTGTTTGTATTTTCACTCGGAGCGTTTCTACTTTGTTTGGGGGGCATGACGTAGAATATCACTATAAGAAGGATATTTGCCGTTTCGATCACTATCATTTCTGTTATTTGCAGATTTCTGTGATTGTCTATTTTCCGTGACAATAACAGGAATCGGCAAATTTCCAAAGCTACTGTCACCCTCCATGTCACAAATGACTATCTCCGTGGATAATGGGCGCAACTCATGTATTTCAGCAGATGGTGGAGTTTGGCACTGAGGCCCGACTACCCTTTCGGGCAGGCGGTCCTGAGTATCATCGTCCACGCTTTTAGTGTTTGGCTGATCCAAATCTTGACAGGGAGATGATTGGCACAACTCGTATACTTCATCTGAGTGTGTAAGGTGGCACTCAGAGCCGACTACCCTTGTGGGCAGCCGGCCCTGATTGCCATCGCCCATGCTTTCAGAGTTCAGCAGATCTGGAGAGGAATCAGTTGCACCCAGTGGCTCAGTAGGGCTTAAACCCAACTGTTTAACTATGTGCACCAAATGTGTTTGAAGTTTGTGAATGTTTTCTGTTATAAAACACATGTCATTTTTGAGTTGCAAAAATTCAGTTTTTGGCACTGACGAAAGTTTCTGTTTTACTTCATCGAAGTGTAGATTTACGTCTGCTGTAACCCTACATAAGCAGTCTTTTGTCTGTTTCAAAGTGGCATTTATCGTTGACATTTGTTCACTTCTCGTACGTTCAACAGCAACGAGTCTTTGCTTCAGTAGTAGAACATCAGCCTGAAGAGCCTCCACGCTATTCTTTATGATATCTATGTCAGATTTACACCCGCATTTTTGAGGATCGACACCCGCAGTTAAATTGCTGTCATGTTGCGAAACGGACAAATGCTTTTTCTTTGACTTAACTCTGGACTGACTAAGTAAGTCTTTTAACGTAGAATACTCTGCACCCTCGACAGCAGAGAGGATTGAGTAGACATCCCTCGATAACTTGACAGTTACTCTGTCCCCAGAACGTGAATTGACCCTTCTCTTCAACTCCATAGTATCACCGTATGGGTAGTCTTCGTTTGATTTCAGCATTTCAAATAGAAACGCTCTGGTGCGTTCTAAGTCTACCTCACTTTCGGAGTGCATGTGCAACACTTCATTAATAAATATATCAGCAGGAACTTTGTGATAAAGATCACGAAGAGAATGAAACATGTTCAAGTTAGAGTGGTCAGCTTCATTCACAACATTATCAGATATAAATATACAAGAATCCACTTGGTTCCCTGAAGGATGTAGATAACTGTCCGTCCTAATCGGATCACTTTGTCCATCGCTAGTGCCAGTACCAGTATCATCACTGTATGGGCTGCTACTCTGTAAATTGCAACGCTGAGCAAGGTAAATTGACGGACTTATAGAATCGTTGTAAGTAGTTGACTCTGTTTGAACTAATGGTACTTTAACCTCTGTGTTATCACTGAGCACAATCGGCTCGAGTTCCGTTACATTCTCACAACATGCCATAATTATATACCTTGATATAGCCCGAAGCGTCTGATAATTACACTACCTGATCCAGGCGTACACTACAGGTAACCAATAATGTCAAATTTATTCACTGTTACCGTTATATGAATATTAGCTCAGTCTAAAAATAGCCACGGATGGACAAAGGAATTCACTGAAATAAGGGCACAGTGATCTATTAAAACAATATATCGTCAATAAATTACAGATCAACTGTCAAACGACAAGATTCGATACTTAACTGAGCGCTTCAATTGATTTCTGTTTCAAAAAACCCTCAAAAAACGTAGATAAATGGAATAATACCGAGAGCACAAATCCTATGACCGACCCAGACCGGAACCGGAAATTTAAAGTCCAGCAGCTGACCAGCATTTTCTCCTTTTTCTACAATGTTTTTTCACCCCATCAAAAACAAGCCCAAACATGCAAGTTAAATTTGATTTGTTGACTCTAATTGCTTTCAATTCGGTTGAGTCAATAAATTTGATGTTTGATAACAATTTAACCCTTTCCCAGACGGCAAATTTTGGACCTGACCAAATTCAAAGCATTTTGCCGATGACAAATTAACAGTTGCTTAAAAGATGATTTTTCTATATGATAGGATAGAAAACATTGTGGGAAAAGGAGAAAATGCTGGTTACCAGCATTTTCTCCTTTTCCCACACTGTTTTCAAAAGGCTTCTATTCCTTTCCCGTAAAAACCAGGGATTGTTTGGGAAAGGGTTAAACATGTCTTGAGAAACAAGTCCATACAACTCGTACTAAACTCTTCGGATACTGCTCCCTGTGAACTTAACCAGAACTCGTGCCCAATGTGTGGGATTTATATTTAACCCTTTACCAATCAATCCCTAATTTTTAAGACCCCGACGATAGAAAACTTTTAAAAACATTGTAAGAAAGTAACCAGCAACCTAGTAGAAAGTCACCTAGTAACCAGCATATTCTCCTTTTAACACAGTGTTTTACTCTGCTGGAAACAAATTTCAATTTTTGAAATACATAACTTTATTTTGTCGTCTGCAAGCGATTTCAGTTTGGACCTGTTTAATACTTTTTCGTATGGTAAAGAGTTAAAAATAGAAAATCTTGTGGATAAAGGATCAATTGATAGTTACCCAGAATAAAAAATAATTTTGAGAATTGTCTTAATAATCTCGGAACATATTCTTTTATCAAATTTCACGGCTTGTTAACAGCATTTCAAACTATTCTTATTCTCATGAAAATCGCGATTTATTGTGTAACCCTTCACCAATGAGAGAACAAATTTACCCAAATTTGTACCTCTCAATGTTTACAGAATTCTTTAAAAGGTACAAATATAGGATCTATCAACAAATAGTTAGAACTAACATCTCACGATTATCAATCGTAAAAGTCAAGAAAAAGGTTATTTGACATGAAACTAAAGTGTCGGAGAAATGTCTTTCAAAGTGTCGGGAAACTGTCTTGAACCCGTCCGTTTTATAATTATTATTATTAATTCCACCTGTTAATCTACTGAAAATGCTTCACGTGAAACAAAGCTTATGCCATACATTTAATTTTTTCGTGTATAGAATAATATTTTTGTAAGCGACGTTCGCCCCGTAGCCTAATAGGCGTGATACTCAACACGCTGTTCAAAAGTCCGGTACAACATCGTCATTTTCGCCATTAGTGGGCGAAATATTACTTTTATCCTCATCATCAGAAACTTATTAAGTTTCATTGAAAATTTGGTGGTACATGTACGGCCTTACCGGCCTAGAATCGTGTATTTCTTCGTCTTAAATATCGCTCAGTTCACTATCTTAAAAAAGGTCCATATTGAAACAAACGCTCCTATGACGTCACAGATCAAGGTGCGCTACAATAAGTAAGGGAGGTAAGCGATGCAAGTAAAACTAATAAGCAACAAGAGCCGTCAGAGACGGGTCATGCTCCCGAACAAATGCTTGTCATAGAATATATGAAATTGATATAAATTTACTTCTTTTATCCTAAAAGGACCTGTTCATGCTCCAAAGTTCGAAATTTCATAAAATTTTGAGCATTCATGTAGTAAATATTACATAAAACGATTTTTTACATGAAGCCCCCTTTTTCCGTGACACAGCCTGAAATTGTGAAACCGGAAGACAGGTACCTGGGGAACGTTCCAACAAGTTCAGATTTGAAATTTCACAAATTTTTGAGCACAGATGTAGAAGATACAAGTGAAAAACAATTTTTTCCATGAAGTCCCCTTTTTCCGTGATGCAGCCTCAAATTGAGAAACCAGGAAAGAAGTATTTGTTTATTTATAATTGATAGATTGAAAATAACAAGGGCACATTTTGAAACTTGTAAAACAAGATATAGCCATGAAGTTTCACGAAATTTTGACAAAAACTAATGAGATATTAGTAGAAATTGCAATTTTGCATTAAGGCCCCTTTTTCCTTGGTATTTTACAAGAAACCCCCTTTTTCCATGACCGAGGGTCAAATTGAAAAACACATAGATAAAGAAACAAGAGCACATGGTGAAACTTTGAAAAAACAATAATAACCATGAAGTTTAATGAAATTTTGACCAAGACTGAATGAAACATTAGTAAAGATTGAAATTTGCAAGAAACCCCCTTTTTCCGTGACAGAACGTCAACTTAAAAAAAAAGCCTTGATTAAAAATAGCAAAGGCATATGCTGAATCTTTCCATAAAGAATATAAACATGAAGTTTCATGAAATTTTGACAAAAACTGAATGAGATATTAGTAAAAAATGCAATTTTGCATTAAGCCCCTTTTTTTCATGACACGGGGTCAAATGGAAAAACCGGGAAAGATACGTCGGTGCATTACCCTAAGGAGTTCAAATATGAAGTTTTATCCAATTTGGTCCAAGTTGTGGAGAAATGGCTTCGGACGGACGGACGGACGGACAGACGAAGCCGCGACCATATGCTCGCCCTTCGGGGAGCATAAAAATATGAATTGAAAAAAAGTACTTTTACTAATTTTTTTTTCAAATTACAACATTACCAGGTTACCATTTGATAGATGTAGATTTGGAAATTAATCATATCAGAAACTTGTTGATTTGCCCTTTAAACTGTTTCGAAAATCGGTCTCATTATCGGATAAAATAACGGTATCGTCCGCGTATAGTAAAATTAATAGTTTTAGCCATACCGTACTGTCAACAGGTTCATTCAACTCTACACCGACGGCACCGTTAGATCTCATGTGCGTTTCTAAATCATTGAGGAAGAGTGAGAACAGGATAGGTGACAGATTTTCTCCTTGTCGCACGCCCATTTCTGACACAAAGTTTGGGGAAAAGTGCCCGTCTAGCTTTATGCAAGATTTGATATCATTATACATGTTTGTAACAACATTGAAAAAATTACCATTTATGTTGTTTTGCAACAACTTATGCCATAGCTCTCTTCTCCAGACTTTATCAAAAGCCTGCGAGAAGTCAATGAAAGCTGCAAATAATTTCTGTTTTCGTTTCCTTATGATTTCGAAAAGAGAATGGAGAGGGAAGATATGATCAGTGCATGAATAACTTTTTCTAAAACCGGCTTGATTTTCATTCAAAATATTGTTTTCATTCAAATACGTTGTTAATCTATCATTTAGCACAGATGTAAATAATTTTCCGAGACAGCCGAGGATCGTTATAGCCCTATAGTCGGAGGGATCTTTTGGATCCCCTTTGTTTTTGTAAATTGGTATGATAACCCCTTCCAACCATGACTTTGGTATGTAAAATAACTTACAATACAGTGGCATGAAAATTGTTTGTGTTGCTTTAATGCAACAAAATTGACGCCACCCCTAAGACATAAAATGCGAATATTTTTTTTCAAATTTATGGTGTTTGGTATTAAATTTGGTACTAAAAGACTCAGCACATAATGTTCTTTCAAAAATAATAACAATGGTCTTGTAAAACTATTAAAATCAAAGTAAAATATGACAAAACTAACACAAAGTATAACAGGATTTTCTTTATTTTTTTTCCATTTTCTGAGACACACCCTCCAACTTATTTTCAAAATTATTATACTTTAATGAATGGGGCATTGGTAAACCATACTCAGTTTTTTTCTAAAGCCTATTTGTAAGAACATATATGATTTTCAGCATCTTTCACCACACGTAACTGAAAAAATTTATTTTGAACATACAACCCATTTTGACGTTTCCCTAAAAATATACAGAAAATGTTACCTAAAATCAATCATCTTCAATTCTTTAGTTCAAAACACACCACTACCTATCTCTGAAGTAATCTTTGATAAATTAATCTTAATTAGTGCTTACTGATTTAGATTTACAATTTAAACCAGTTAAATGACAAGATTTTGTTAATTTTACTGCGGTACACAAGCATGTCGGACAAGAAAGATGCATACTGAAATCCCTCTGAAGAAATACATAGTAAAATGTTTTTTCATCCTTTTAACAATAAAAATCCTCATGCATAATATCAATAGCCCTGCAGAAAGCTTTTGACAAGATACCTACGCAAAGCTGAGTTGATTTCCTTGCATACATGGTAGGCAAAGGTAAATATTGGCAGATAACTCAACTGAGAAAAATAATTTTACTTGTAAATGACAGGCTGAAATTTCCCAGTGATAATATGGCACAGAGAAATAAAAAAACTGACAAAGAGCAGAAACTGGCATTTAGATTAACATCAAGATGAAACAAACATTTTTTTCACACCCAGAGGTCAAAATATCAAGAGTCTCATCAAAGCTGTTGTTCAACCGTTTGGGTTTTTTCAAATGACTTCGTATAAATGTTCATAATGAAAATGTTGTATACAATCACGGGGACTTGCTACTGTAGCTTAAAATTACCACACAATAAGAATTTTTGAAAACATTGTGGGAAAATGAGAAATGCAGGTAACCACATTTTCTATTTTTCCCACCATGTTTTCTTAACTTTCAGGCTGTAATCATTCAAGACACATTTAATTTGTCGTCTGCAAAAGCTTTCAATTTGGGCCAGTATAAAATGTTGTTATGTGGTAAAGAGTCAGTGATCAAAGTCATAAAGCCATGTTTAAGAACCCTTTACCAAACAATCTGGGGTTTTAACAACCGGGTTACCCTGTGAAAAAGGCATTTGAAAATGAAGGAAGGGGAGAAAATACTATTATCAAATTTCTGGTTATCAGAATTTCCTCCTTTTCTCGTAATACCAACATACCAAAAACAAATTTACTGCAAGCCAAATTTGTCATCTGCAATGCTTTGGATTTTGAAAAAGTCAAAATTTTGTAACAGGTAAAGAGTTAAACTTAAAGAATTCTAAATTATCAGACAACAAACATTCATAAACAATTTTTGCACAGCAAAGACTACAATGAACCTCACTGGAATATGATTGGAATAATCTGGTAACCATAGATCGAAAAACAGTCAATATCCATTTGGAAACATTTATGAAAGTATTGTGAAAAAAGAACCATTTGCTCAGACAAGCAAATGTATGTTTTCCGCCATGTTTCCCACTCTAGTTATGACAATGTAAAATACAACACAAGAGGGCCAAGATGGCCCTGGATCGCTCACCTGAATTTTTGAGATGACCATAGTCTATTTTTTTTTTTGAGGTATTGAAACATTGGAACCAAATTTATAATTTTGCCAAGCAATTTTCAAAAGGTCACCTGTAAAAGTCATTTCGAAATCTGACCATCAGTTTCAAAAAGAAGAATTTTTAAGAATTCTTCATTTCTGTATAAGAGCAAGTAGCCCCCATCCACGAGAGCCATATTTCTTGATGGATCAAAATTTACGAACAAGTTTTGAAAAGGGTCACCCAAGGAACATCTCTCTGAAATAATTTCAAAATCTGACCAGGGGTTTCAGAGAAAGAGAATTTTAAAGAATTTCATCATGTCCATATAGTGCAAGTAGCTCCCATTCACAAGAGCCATGTTTCTTGATGGATCAAAATTATATGTACAGCTTTTGGAAAGGGTCACCCAAGGAACATCTCTGTCAGATTATTTTAAAATCTGACCATGGGTTTCAGAGAAGAAGAATTTTCACGAATTTCTTCATTTCCATATAGTGCAAGTAGCCCCCATTCACTAGAGCCATGTTTCTTGGCCAATCAAAATTTTGCGAACAATTTTAGAAAAGGGTCACCCAAGGAACATCTCTGTGAAATTATTTCAAAATCTGTCCAGCCATTTCAGAGAAGAAGAATTTTCAAGAATTTCTTCATTTCTATATAGTGCAAGTAGCCCCCATTCACCAGAGCCATGTTTCTTGACCAATCAAAATTTCGCAAACAAGTTTTGAAAAGGGTAACCCAATGAACAAGACTGTGAAATTATTTCAAAATCTAACCAGCTGTTTCAGAGAAGAAGAATTTTTAAGAATTTCTTCATTTCTGTATAGTGCAAGAAGCCCCCATTCACAAGAGCCACAATTTTTGACAGATCAAAATTTCGCGAATAATTTTTTAAAAGGGTCACCCAAGGAACAACTCTGTCAAATTATTTCAAAATCTGACCAGCGGTTTCAGAGAAGAAGAATTTTTAAGAATTCCTTCATTTTTGTATAGTGCAAGAAGCCCCCATTCACCAGAGCCACATTTTTTGACAGATCAAAATTTCACGAACAATTTTTGAAAAGGGTCACCCAAGGAACATATCTCTGAAATTATTTCAAAATCCGACCAGCAGTTTCAGAGGAGAAGATTTTTAAAGAATTCCTTCATTTCTGTATAGTGCAAGAAGCCCCCATTCACCAGAGCCACATTTTTTGACGAATCAAAATTTCACGAACAATTTTTGAAAAGGGTCACCCAAGGAACATATCTGTGAAATTATTTCAAAATCCGACCAGCGGTTTCAGAGAAGAAGATTTTTAAAGAATTTGCTAAAAAATTCCATTTCGTTGCCATGGCAACCAGAGTTTTTGATGGAATCAAATTCTGTGAACAATTTTTAAAGAGGACCTCCCAAGGAACATTCCTGCCAAGTTTGGTCCAAATCCGCCCAGCGGTTTAGGAGGAGTTGATGTTTAAAGAATTGTTGACGACGCACGACGGACGACGCACGTCGCACGACGGACGACGGACACCGGGTGATCCTAAAAGCTCCCCTTGAGCACGTTGTGCTCAGGTGAGCTAAAAAGTGGGGCATACCAATATGAAAAATAACCATGATTACTGCAGTCTCAGTATTGTTTCAAATGGGTTATTTCATATGACAAAAATGAAAAAAAAAATTTAAGAATAAGGATAGTATCATCTATAAATACTTATAAAACACTGTTCCATGAAAAGCATTTCAAACATCTTTTTAGTTTGATCCCTGGTATGATGATTCTAGTCTGATCCTGTTTCTATACCATTTCACCCTTTTCCAAACAAACAGGTACATGTATTTCAATAGCTCTGTAGCAGTTAACGTTTCAAAAAGACTGAGGGAAAAGGATAACTGCCCAGTGCCTGCACTTTCTACCTTTTTCAAATGTTTTCAAGCCTATCCAATAGTAAATGAAGTTATGCCTATCTATTTCAGGAATATCTAAAAATACTTATGACAAAATGATTTTTACATCACAAGAAAAACATAAACATTGTCTGAAAAAAAAAAAATTCAACAGGTACAGTTAACTGTTTATCAACGCACAAAGAACTGTTTCTTCTAAAACTGGATATCCAGATAAATGGAAGGGTTTGAATTCGGCATGTTGAATAGCAGCTGGAATCTGTTTGGCATCCACATGTTGTACATAACCAATACCTGTGAATGTGTAAAAAAAATATAGCCTTTCTTTGTGAAAAGGGAGCTGCATCTGTAAAATGAATCGACCCGGGTCAGCCTGTGCAGTCAGCCCAGGCTTACATGTGCCCACAATGTTTGCCGTTTGAAGGTTTTCTGTATGTCCATGGACCAGTCTACCTCATGATTCTGTTGGTTGTTAGACAAAATGGAGTTTACAGACCCATAATTATAAGATGCCTTGCTTGGTATAATAGATCAGAGAAATATTTTGCACAGCTTATGCTAATCAACCCTATACCTACTGGATATTAGTTGTTGATTGAAAACTTTCCAGTCAATAGCTTAAAAAAAAGGAAATATTGTAACTTCAAAGTTATTTCTGGGAGAAAAATTTCTCATTGGAACAGAACAGTAAAGATAGAGGTTACGTCCCTTGTTGCATAGAATCATTGTCTCTTAGCATACCTGATATAAATTATTTTTAAAAAATGTGGAAAAAGCAGAAATTGCTCTGCTACTTTTCCCACAATACTTTAATACTATGAAAGGTAAAATCATCAGCCTATGGCATTTCAAAACTGATTCATATGTTCTATGGATATTTCCAATTCACAGGAACCTATAATTTCAAGTTGCTGATAAATGAACAATTTTCTCGCTCAGACTGCAAAACTTATTTTCCACATGTACAGACAAAATGTTACGTGGTATATAGCAGCACTGTAAATAGGTGTTTGTAAACAATAGTTGACGCAACATTATGCAAAATTTACCTTATATAAGACATATCTGAATTGTCGTCTGCAAATGCTTTCAATTTGGACAAGAAAACATTTTTATTGTGTGTTAAATACTCAAGAATCAAAATATAGACACATATTCAAAGGTGAAACTGGATGTTTTTCAAAACACATAGCAAAATAAGGAAAAAAATGTGCCCCTGGTATCAGTCAATATTCAACTCTGTACCAGATGACAAGTTCTTTGCATTTTCCAAATTCAAAGCATTTGCAGACTAAAAATATCAAACCTGGCTCAAATTATGATTTGCTTTCAAGTGGGTAAAAACCATTGTGGGAAAGGGAGAAAATGCTGGTAACAAGCATCTTCTCCCTTTACCATAGCGTTTTCAAAAGGCCTCTTCCTCTAGGTCCCTAAAATATGGAAATGTGTGGTAAAGGGTTAAAATATGCAGCATGCTCCTAATTACATCATTCAAGGGTTTAAAAAAAATTAACCTCATAATTCCTTGTAGCCAAAAAATCAAGGCATAGCATTAGCTGATCATTTTGCATTTCAATTTCATCTTGCCTCCTTATCTGAGAGCATTAATTATTATTTTCATGCAAAAAAAAGAAAGGCCTAAAAATATAAAAACCTACAGTATGTTTGCTACGTATGCCTGCTTAGCATCTAGTTGGGTGGTTTCCTTAGCCAGTGATACAATTGCCTCTCCTGATCACTTTTAATACTCTGTAGATTTGCATCACTAATTGGCTTCAAAAAGCCGCCAGGAAGTTGTTCACACTGTATGGTCCAACCAGGCTATCAGTCATAACTGTAAAAAAATATTTTATAGGAATATAGTCCATTGCATTACCATGTATTAACCCATTACAAAACGACAATATTTTTAGACTGGTCCAAATCGAAAGCATTTGCAGACAACAAAATAAAAGTGACTGAAAATTTGAAATTTGTTTTGTGAAGGGTAGAAAACATTGTGGGAAAAGGAGAAAATGCTGGTTACCACTCCAGCATTATCTCCTTTTCCCGCGATGTTTTCTAAAGGCTTCTTTCTCTGGGGCGTCAAAAACAGGGATTGTGTGGTAATGAGTTAAAGTTACCAACTGAAAAATTTAAATTTCACATTCTCTGGCCATAAAAATGATGAAAACAGAAATTCTTTAATTCTTTACCAAATGACAAAGATTTAGACTATTCCAAATAATAGGCATTTGCAGACGACAAATTAAACTTGGCCAAAGTGATGATTTGAATCTGTTACAGGGAAGAGAAATTTGTCGAAAAAGGAGAAAATGCTGGTTTAGGTTAAGATCATTTTCTTCTTTTCCCACTATGTTTTCTAAAGGCTTCTTCCTTGGGGTCTTTAAACATTGGGATTGTGTGGTAAAGGGTTAATTATACCAAAGTTGCTTACAATTGTGAAAATATTTTTGGCCAACTGAGAGGCTGCTCTGTACAAGCAATTTCAGTTCTTCCCGCAATGTTTTCTGTTTTTTATTCTATCCAAATTCCAATGTTTTCAAAGAATTAGTTTTGTTGCCATTTCTAACTTCAGCTGACAGACTTTTTGAATTGGTATGTTGCAGAACGTTTTAAAATTCATATAAACATTTGACAGTGAGTCACAAACAAGAAGTAGATGGAATTCTGAGGAGTATTTGCAATTTACAAGGACCTGATTCAGCTTTTAGAATTTAAACCCGCCAATGCTGCCCAATATGTTTCAGTAGGGTCATTGTGTGTTACATAGTTAACCCTTTCCCAAACAAGCCCTTGTTTTTACGTGTCTGCAGTACAAGTCTTTCGAAAACACTGTGGGAAAAAGAGAAATTGCTCGTAACGAGCAACTTCTACTTTTCCCACAGTGTTTTCTACCCATTTAGAGAACTTTCTGCCATTTTTATCAAATTTGAAATTGTCGTCTGCAAACTCTTTGAGTTTGGAAGAGTCTAAAATTGATTGTTTGGGAAAGGGTCAAATACACTGGAGTAGGGTAATACAGATACCTGTATCCTATTGCTATTTCAATTTTTGACCGATTGGCTCTTAGAGTTAAACCACGCAAACCACAAAACAATATCCAAATGTGAAAAGAAGCACCCAAAAAGTTTCCTGATTGAGACTATACACAGGAGGATGGGCTTTGCATACATGTAGTGATGGACTATATCCATCCATTCAGAAATGTGTTTTATTGCAGAAAAAAAATGAGTCAGACACATGTATACATAATACAGTACTTAAGGCAAACAAATCAGGTATAACAAAAATTTCAAAGATAAAAATAAAATATGACAGGTCTTACCTGAACTCAGTTTAGTAGATCTACTAGCCACAAAATATGACATCCCTCTTGATTTGACGTCTTACCGCAGGCCACTTTATTTATCAAATGACAAAATTCACATTTAACTGTAAACATAAATATATCCATCAAAGTCCTTTCTATATTTCTCCCAACGACACTGTCGTAAGTGAAGGAAATAGGCCCAAGAAGCCTTTTAGAAGGCACAATTGACAAGCTCTCCAGTTTTTCGAAGGAACATCGAACTCAACTGACGTTTGTTATGTTCAAACCTTTTATTTTTGCACTTTTCACCCAGCCATCCCTTGATAGATAGGTTCAAACCTTTTATTTTTTCACTTTCCACCCTCTTTTGCTTGAAAGATGGGCAATCCACATGGTCAATACATACAGCATGAGATGAGGTACATAACGAAAAAATATTTATGAAACATAGTGGAAAATAAAAAATAAAGTTTTCAATAACGAAATAAAGCCATGTGTTGGGTGTAAAGAATAGAACGATACATAAACACTATATATTTGCTTTGTTACCGAAACATCAATCGATTTACACTATAAGTCTATGTTACCGAACTCATATGTTACCGAAACATCCGTAAATCGTATGTACATGGTCAACTATTGTTCCTTTAAATGGGCAAATCATTGCAAACAGTGATTGCTCTTTTCCTTCTTTGCTCCCAACAGAAAAAAATACTTTGTCGAGAAACAGTACGGGAAAAGAATAAAATGCTGATTACTGGCATTTAATATTCCTTTTCTTACGATGTTATGAAAATGTTTTATTCTCTTGGTAGATAAGATTTCGGATCGTTTGAATAAGGGTTGAATGAAAACTTAACACAATAAAATATCTCAAAACACTTCAGATAGCGAGGCGTTCGAGCGTGTCGAATAAACATTCTTGCAGGGAGACAATATGGACCTTAACCCTTAGCCCACGTTTATAAAAATATTGATTCTATTTAGCCTACATTAAACAATCATGATTCCAATTGGCTAAAATCGTAAAAAAAAGGGATCCATGGACATGAGTGTTGTCTGGTATTGAAGTACATAGCTACGGTATTGAATATTGATTTAAGTCATATAAATTAAGTTGAATGTCATAAGATTTGTTGAAAATTAATTTTTTGCCCTTTAAAACTATAGGTTCGGCAGGATATGGGTTAATATGTAAAGCCCTGTAACAATAAATTTATGACATCATAATGTTACACATCAACTGAGAAAGTTTTCTGAAATAATCAACCTAGATAAAGTAATTATTTTTCATAGGATATACGGAGACATTTTAGGGGGACATTTTAGGGGGACGTTTTAACCTATTTGGAATGGAATAGGGGACGTTTTAACCAAAAGTGGGACGTTTTGACTGTGGGACGTTTTGACTGTGGGACGTTTTGACCGGATACCCGGCCAACCATCACTTTTCGTGGCAATTACGGTATGAACACAAGCCTCAGGCAAAGGATTCACAAGCATTGTTATAGCAGTCAAATTTGATCTTGGGGCAAGACTGTGCAGCCTTTCTTTCTGTTTTGCGTGAATCGTCCTTTAGCGTCGCGAAATTGCATGACAACTACACCGGAAGTTTTCGAAAACATCGTATTTTTTGTTTTTAATTTTTATCGCTCACATGAATCGACAATACAACTATAAAAATCTTATATCATTCATACAAAACCATTGTATATTGAAAAAATAAGCGATAAATAGTTTAATCATGCCGTGTCCGGTAGCTGACGTGAATGCCCGACTGTTCTCCGCAGCTTACCGAATTTTGAGCGTAGAATACCGACATTGACCGACATTAGCCGATGTTTCACGTTCCCATTACAGTAGGACAACCTTAAACCGTTATCAAAGGGGCTTGGTGTTCTAGAATTTTTTAATGGCCGATGATATTTTACTCGACAGTCGTGTACACACTGAAGAAAATTCATACTGCGAGGCCGACTGTCGTGTACTCAATGAAGGAAAACTCTTTGGGTGCCCGACGGTCGTGCCCAGACTGATGAAATTTCGTCATGGGGGCACGATTACGTACCCGCTATTTCTAATTTCTTCATTCCGTACACGATGCGGTCGTGTACGCACTGAAGAAACGGGATCTTACGTACACGTGTAAATGGGTTGGGCCAAAACACAGACTCTTACGTGAATCGGCACGGCGTAGACAATCTCATTGGCATTATCTCCCGCTAGATGGCATTCTATAAATACTCATCAGGGGCATCCTGGGAACAGAACCGAACCACTTTCCTACGCGACAACCGTTACTTTGAATTTAAAACAAAAAAAGGTTTACCCAATTAAAACCCTACCTCGTGCAATTCACTCAACTAAGATCACCAGTTTAGAGAAATCTAGCGCTGTTGCTAAAGCAGGTCTCATTTCTCCTCAAACGTAATGATACGTAATTTTTTAAGCTATTTTCAACATTGCTACTTTATAGAGCGTAATATTACAGTCAGTCCGCTTTCGGGGCTAGCAGTGATGCGTCATATAATACAGTCGAATCTTCGAAGAATTTGACATGCGCAGACGACGGTCTCATTGGAGCACACGGCAATAGTCATTTATACAGCCTGTTACAGAACAAATGCACAAGCGTAGCTGGCATCCTTTTTATGAAGGCTCGTATTACCTTATATTGTACACCCGGTCGTCCGTCCGTCCGTCCGTTTGGAATTTCTTCTGTGCGCAACTCCTACAGTTTCCATCGGAATTAGATCTATTTGAAGTTTGCCACAATGGTATCCAGTCGTTTCGGCACCCAGTCATTTCTACACCCAGTCAGTTCGAAACTTTTTGGTCGTATCAGTTCGACCCACATTTTTTTTTAGCAACAAATGGTCGTTTGGGTGACAGATGTTTCGGTAACAGACGAGTTCGGTAACATAGATTTATAGAGTAAATCGATTGGATGTTTCGGTAACAAAGCAATTATAGTGTATTTATGTTCTGTGACGTACTTTACACCCAATGTATGGCTTTGTTTTGTTCACACCTTTTACTTTTACACTTTTCACCCATTGATAGATAAATGAAATTAACATTACTAGAAACTGTATTCTTTTTTCATTCAGATGATCTTTTCAACAAAATTTTAGAGCTAATAGTTTCCAAATAACAAGCATGCCATCTTACGTCACTCAGGGCACGTCACGGCATAAAACGATGTCAACGCGACATCAAAACGGCATCAACAGAAACCGTGTCACAACTAACTTTGACTTACCTGCACGGCACGTTTTTGGAAGGCGAGATTTTCATTCTCGCCTTCATATGTCAACGCTCGGCAGCTTGCTGAAAATGCCTCTGAACAGCATTATCAAAACGCCTTTCAAATAGTTCGATACTTCTCAAGTACATTAGAACAAAATAGTGTCGAGATCATTGTAAATTTAATCAGAACAGCAAGAAGAAACTTCAAGTTTCTAGAAGGAATGAAATCGAATTGGTAAAAAGCATCGTTTTTGACAAATGCAAAATACTTTGGATCAGTTCATTGATATAATCACGTTGCTACAGCAACGAATACACCATAGCTATTATAAGCCAATCGAAAGCTACTAACATGACGTCATTCGGACCTACTGTCACTTCACAACGCATAAACAACTAACCAGTGGGATCGTACATGTAAATTTACTATCCCAGAACTAACCAATCGGATAGCTTCTTTGAATGACATACCGCTGATAGACCCCTTTCCTCTGTTGGCAACCTTATTCTGTCTTTGTGAGGAGTAAAATTTCAATGAAATAAATTCCTTTGAATCATCAAGTGTTTAAACTAAATTTTCTCTTTCAAAGAAATATTTTTCTTTTATCAAAGTTGTGCTTGACTTTATGATTAATGACTAGGTTATTGTTACGCATCGGCGTGGCCGAGTTTTGATTCCGGAGACTCGTGAAAAGAAAAAGGTAAATCAGTTGAAATCACAATAGATGTGTCATTTCAAAGTAGTTCTGGTCAGTATGATGTACCGATGTATATAGCCTTGGTTCCAGGCTGATCACTTCTTTCCATATATACGAGTATGATCGGATTTTACTACGTCAAAAATGACAATAACATGATCTGTAACCGTTTTAACATGCAAAGAATTTTAACTTCTTAATTTGGACGTCACGTTGCTTAACGTTCAGCAATTATTCATAAATATTTAACCCTTTACCGCTCACTTGAAACGACTCTGAAAATCAAGCTTTTAAAAACATCGAGAGGAGAGGGGAAATTACAATCGAAAACCGGCATTTTTTTTTTCATTTCATCACAATGTTTCTACCCTATCAAGAACAAATTTCGTCGCTAATTTGGGCCACCCTGAATTTGTCATCTGTATGAATCAGTGCTTTCAATGTCAACTTAGTCTGAAATTTCTTTGTCAGGTAAAGAATAAACGCTTATCGCAATGAATTGTTATCATAATCACTTACCTCCGTCATTATTAGAAATGAAATCTTTACCTTATATATTCCCATTTATTTTCCTCAAAAGAATTTCCTTCAACTATACACTTTTTTCCAAAACTGAATAACACAATGATAAAATCAACTTGACAGGGAGAATCCCCACTGTCCTAGAGTGCATCGGACGTGTTCGTGATTTTCTAAGAACACGGACCAAGGGCCTGTATCTGTGTAACTGTGCACGATATATTTTTGTCGAACAAAGGAATAGGGTGTATCTCAATATTGACGAATTGGCAATCATTTTGCTTTCATGTTTGCCGATAAGCTGAACGTACATTCCGGATTAATGAAAGACAAGCGTTAATGTCAATGAACCCTTAGATCGTTTATTACGCCTGTCTCTTTTGAAGACAAGGCAGACGATTCTATAGTCTGCACAGAATATGCAATCTTATGTCGGATTAGCTATATTGTAATAACCCGACAAAAACAGCCCAGGGTGAGGTTGCAATAATTAAGCATTTTGCCCGAGATGTAAAATGCCATTTTCATCAATCTAGCACTCTAGTATAAGGGTTAACAGAGTCATAGATTGCAAGAATCGTATAAACGAAGAACACCTTCCGACGTTCCTTATAGGACCTAAAAAGTCAACCGTCAAATGATTTTGGTTGATAGGATGGTAAACATTGCGCAAAACGGAGAAAACGTGCGTTGCCAGTATTTTCTCATGTTCCTGCATGCTTTCAAAATACCCTTCCCTTTCTAAAAAGCCCCATTCTTTAAGGTCATTAAAACCAAGCACATGTATTATAATCTAAATGTTAAATCTCCGTTTTGAACATTAAAAATCGTTTGTTTGAAAGTCTTTTTCAGTCTTGATAAAGTATATTTCAAATAAAATGGTAAACAAATAAAAAAAAAAGCCTTTTAATTGAATGACACTGAAATTTTGACAACCTCAAGGGAAAAAGAAGTTTCAAAATACTTTTGGAAAAGGAAAAAACGCTAGTCACGAGTATTTTCTCTTTTTACCACTATGTTTTGTACTTTTTCCCAGCCAAACGGCACATCTTCAGCTGCTCTGAACTTATTATCTGCTAATTGCTTTAATGTAGACGGCCCAAATGTTTTGTTATTTTCTGAAGGGTTTTGTAAAGGGTTATTTTAGATGCAAAACATTGTAGGTAAGTCAAACAAAAGGTTGATTATCATTATTTGCTACTTTTCCTCCAATGCTTTGAAAAGCCTCTTCTTCAACATTGTTGAAAGTCAGTATTGTGATCTCAGTTTCTATACTCTAAAATGTACCTTTCTAAAAACACTTTGCTCTCTCAATAAAATTATCCATGGAGTAAATTGGTACAGACTTTCAAGAAATTAATCATCTCATTACAGAGTTACAGATTTAGATCTATCAAAATTGATTGCATTTTCAAGCAAAAACTATTCTTTAATCCTTTAGCATACCCTATCAAGTACAGTTTTAACAACCCTGAGAAAGAGGCCATTTAAAAACTTAATTTTGAAAAGGAGAAACTTTCTTAGCTCTTTACACGAAGAAAAAAAATCAGACTTTCCAAAACTGAATGCATTTTCAGGTAGCAACTTTTTGATCTGGCACCATTGATGGAACCTGTATGAAATAGGATGGAAGACATTTTAGGAAAAGGAAAAAATGTCAATTAGCACTGTATTCTCCTTTTCAGACCAAAAGTGCTCAAGCCTTCTTCCTAGACCTTTTAAACTCATTATTGGGCTAAAGGAGGGTTAGATCTAAGTTTCTATACAACGTAAAAACATATACGGGTAACAGCAAATTAAAACTCTTTGCTATCACATAAAACTTTTCCTTCAAATGAAATGGAAAGGAGTTTCAGAAAAGTCCATTCGTTTTAATTTTTTTCCAACATATTTTCACAAGCCTTCTTCAAGTTTGCTAAAACTCAGGATGGTAAACTGGTCTTCATTGCACAGGAACATTGCACAACTCTATAGACTTTGCTGTATCAGGAGAGGCGATTAAAGTACAGGAAAATGTATTGCAATATGTTATGCCTATATTCTAAACTCGTCTTCCAACAGTACTTTCAGTACTTTGATATTCTTTTTCAACAGATCATGTTCAAATTATCTGTTAGTATTTTGTACACTGTGGAAGCGGAAATATCTAGATCCTCGGAAATAGCTCTTACCATTAAGCGTCTGTCTCTATCAAGCATGGGTTTCACTTTACTCCGTTTGTCGGCCCTACAGATGGTCTTTGTCCGCACCTTTCATCGTCCTCAACTGACACCCGTCCTTCTCTAAACCGGCCTATTACACTAGGGCACGACTGCATTTTGACCTTGTACTTAAGCTTCTCATTAAATTGAATGTTTCTGTTGGCGTTTTCCCGAGTCCGACACAAAATTTTATCACCGCCCTGGGTCCGACGTCGTCAGTCTACGCCATTTTTCCTTAAAACGAAACGCGATGCACAGTGCTAGTTTCTATGTAACTTGGAAAGTTTTCAAAGTAACGTCCTAAAATTTTAACGGAGATGACATTATTACATCACAACGACGTTGTGTGATTTCGCGCCAATTCTGATCTGTATTACGATAACTGTAAGCTGGTTTTGCAAACTTCGCGATATTTCAAAATATGGCGCGCCCCGGGTAGCGCAACATGGGAGACCATTTTTATGCACGTTTTGATAAAAATCATTAAAAATGGACCATTGTTAAAACAAGAAGACATGACTGTTTAATTTTTTCACATTTGATATTGGATTAAGTGAGAAATAAAAATACAGGAGAAAAAGTCTACGAATATAACAAACAACCCTCGTATATACTATATGTGCTGTTGGAAACTATAGAGACTACTAAAATTTGCAGTGACAGGAATATGTTAATATTTGTTTTGTGTGTGTTTGTTTTTGGAGTTTAATGAATAATTTGGAGTTTTTAAAGGAAGTAGGGGTGTGGTCGGGAGGAGAAAACAGGCGGTTTCGTGCGATACATGTATGAGATGGCAGCATCCAACATGTGACACAGGTCGATAAAAAATTACTTTGTAGAAATTTTTATTTTTTCCCTCCACTGAAATAAACTACAGAAATCAATATCTGACTACACGAACCTTACCGTCCAATCTTTCATCTACTGCACAATTAATCTCCCTTACCCTTTACCACACAATCCTAAGTTGTAATGACCTTCAGTTACATGCCTTTTGGACATATTGTACTTCATAGTTTCAGTGGAAAAGCTTGGCTTACCATTAATTGTATTTATCGCGTGTACCCCGTATCCCGCTAAATAATTGGTATGTAAATTCAAAGCCAAAGGTAAAATCCTAACGTTTGATATTTTAAAGGTATTTTGGGGGAAAAGATATTTCTCTATCGGTAAAAGTGGATCCAATATCAGACCTCACGTTTGTGCAGTCCGACCTTCATTTACATGAAAAAGTGTCGAACTGACTGGGTGGCAAACGGACGGACGGACGACCGGGTGTACAGTATAAGGTAACACGAGCTTTCGGGCATATAAAAAGGATGCCAGCTACGCTTGGCGTAGCACTGGTAAAAGGATGACTAGAAAGGCATGGACAGGTGCACTGGTGCAGCAAACATGGATACAGAAAGTAGAACATTGATAAACACAGAATTTAACTGTCTAGGAAAGCACTGATCGGTTGTCGAAACGACCAAACTTTGCAAAAAAAAAAAAATTCACCGGTGGTCGAAGCGACCTAAAAGTGTCAAAATTACCGGGTGTAGAAATGACCGGTAGTCGAAATGACTCATTCACCGCAATGAATCTTTATGATGTCTAATTGTGCATGTGACTCTCAAAACTTTTCACTTTGAATTTTTGTTTAAGCCGTAACTTCCAAGCAGTTAAAGGTATCAACTAGAAACTATATACACTGATAGAAAAAATTATGGAAAAGAGCGGTGCATATGAACCATAACTCTACTACTCTTTTTTGAGTTATTGCCCTTTGTTAATTTTATGTTTGAATGCCCAGGCCATAACTTACTAACTAAAAAAAACTATTAACTATTAATAGATTACCTTTGATAGCTTAGTAATGGTGAAAATTCCTAACACATCATTCACCACGCCACTTTCAGGACTATCAGTCCTTTGATTTTGATAGCTTGGAAGCTATGGCCTGTACAGAAATTCAAGTAAAAAGTTGGCTATTTCAGAAGTCAAGGGTAGATAATTTCAGAATACAAACAGCGATCCAAATTTTGAGAGTCACATGCACAACTAGACATCATGGGGATTCATTGTGGCAGGTTTGAAGTAGATCTAATTCCGATGGAAATTGTAGGAGGAGTTGCGCACACAAATAATTGCTAACGGACGGACGGACGACCAGGTGTATAACATAATACGACCCTTCGGGCATGACCCCCTGTATAGATGACTATTGCTCCACTGAGACGGTTTATGCCTTGCCGGTTCACATACCAGTCTGCGTTTTGGTCCAACCCATTAACACGTGTACGTAAGATCCCGTTTCTTCAGTGCGTACACGACCGCATCGTGTACGGAATAAAGGAATTGGAAATAGCGGGCACGTAATCGTGCCCCTAAGGCGAAATTACATCACTCCGGGCACAACCGTCGGACACCCAACGAGTTTTCCTTCATTGAGTACACGACAGTCGGGCACCCAAGAAGTTTTCCTTCATTGAGTACACGACAGTCGTCCTCGCCATATGAATTTTCTTCAGTGCGTACACGACGGTCGGGTAAATCTAGTCACTTTCTTTTTTAATTTGGATATTCACCGATGAATTTCGCTATTAGTAATTTCTGAATTCAATCGAATTATTAATAGTTAATAGTTTTTTTTAGTTAGTAAGTTATGGCCTGGGCATTCAGCATTTTCAAAACTGTTTAACTGAGGGATTGATTGGGCAAAATCTATCTGCCATGATAACAAATTATGCCCATTTGAGAAGAGGGGATCTGTGTCGATTATTTCAAAATCGGATAAGTTTTTAAAGCAATATGCTGTACAAATTACATAATCTAACATATATTTATCACGAAATGTAAATTTACCTTCATTTTTGTCTTTAAATGATCTACCATTTACTATAAAAAGATAATTGTTTTTGCACAATTCAATTAATTTAAAACCGTTTTTATTAATCTTTTTGTCACGTGAATTTCGTTCTAGGTTGAAGGATAAGTCTTCGAGAATTTTGTGTTTATGGAGATTAGACTGGATTTCATCATCAATTTCGACGGCGTTGTTTAGATGAGGATCAGAAAGGACAAAGTCACGCATAGTTCCTACTCGACTGTTTGTATCTCCTACCAGGTAAACATAAAATTTGTTTTCGTCACATTGCTTACTGATTTCGTTTTCTAGTAAAGTTCTTCAGTGAAGAAACGCGAGTTTTCGGGTGGGACGTAAAGTGTACATAAGATCTGGGCCTGGTTTCACGAAACAACTGAAGTCCGTTATTTTGCTCAAATCTGCTAACGGACTCAGTTTCTGACTTAAATTGAGTTCGTTATTTAAGTTGCGTATCAAGAACATAACAGACTCAGTAACGATCTCAAAACCTTGAGTTGAGTCTGTTAATTTAAGTCTACTCTACCCTGGCTTAAGCTGCTTGTTGTCGACTCAAAAATGGCGGACACGTCTACGCTAGAGCGATATAAACCGACACAACTTCTACTTAGAGACAGAATTTGTCAATTTCAAGCCACATGAAGGAATTTTTTCAAGGATCGTCTCTGTTCGACATACGTGACAGAGATCTATGTTCTGTGTAGGAGCTTCTAAGCTGCTGGAGAAATCGTCCCCTGGAGAAATCGAACCTAAACTCGGAAATCGTTTCTAAATACAGCTTTAAAGACAGTGACGATGTGTTTGTCTTTGAAATTCACGGGGAGTAAAAAGTTCGAATATTGGTAAGGGTTACGAGCAGAAATACATCAAATTATGTGCTTTTCAAGAACGAGATGTACACAACCATCACCGGCTCAAGGACAGTCACGGAATGAGGACACTGGACGATATAAAGTTCTACTGAGTCTGATGATAATTCAGGTAATGGCAACAATCTTAAATTTTGAAACAAAAAAAGCAAAATCTGTATGTATGTGCGCTGGTCTATATTTTTGTTTAAGGTCCAAGGTTTTTGGTTAAACAATGGCAAACATTGAAGTGAAATTGTGTTTTGCATCTCTTGACTTGTTCTCTTGACTAAAACTTGAATGACAGTGTAATAGGATGAACATGTTAGATGTTGAAAGTTATCACTATTTGCCTATTTATCATTTATCATCTGGCTTCAGTTATGCTTCAAATTAACTTGGGCCGGGAGCTCGATGGCAAATATTCAGGCATAAAGGACGTAATAATCATTTTCAATTAAATTGACAGAGGATCAGATAACTGGTTGATTTCTGATTATCAGGTGGTGATTGGAATTTTTAAACCTGTATGGTAGATATCGATAGGTAATTCCAATGAGTACCAACAACATAGGTTTCATCTTGTTTTCATTTTGTTTTTTAGTGTCTTTTTTTAATACAAAACTTTCATTTTCTGTTACTCTCATCTTAGGTAAATAAACACATATTAGAGTGATGACAGTGAAGTGATTAGTAATGGGATGGTGTAGTTAGCGTGGCACATCATTTCTGATGCAGGATCTAGAGGTCAACATAGAAGAAAATGAGAGGTATGTCTTGTTAAAAAGTCTGGCAAATTAAATGTTTCTTTTAACTCTTTTGAAATAAATAATATCAACTTATTTCATAGTCTGAAAGTGAATAAGTAGTGTACTGTATGATAGTAAATTTTAGTAAAATATTAGCATCGAGTAGCAGACTACACTCTGTGATCATGATCTGTAGTTTCCAAAAGCTATTTCAGTCCCCACTGGCAGAGAGAGAGGTAACGGAAATTGGGTATACTGGAAAAGTATCTTTCATCTATGGAGTAATGGAGTTGCTCATAGATCATCTTCAAATACATGTATATACATTGAAACGCACCCTTTTGTCCCACATTTAACATTTATAGATGACTTTTTCAAGTAACATATGATTTATGATTAGGCTCTGTCTTTCACAAACATGTACATATTTTTGCACCAAATTCTGTACATGATTGCAAGTGATGGAGAAACAGCTATTTTACAGACCTAAAGCAATTTTCCAACTATACTGCTACATTACTTATACTTTTTCTCATTTACAAACATGAGCTCATAGTCTATGAAGTAGTGCTGCATCAATGGTCATAAAAACATAATGTGATTTTTTTTAAATACACTGCACAGATGGTAAACAGATCTACTGTTAGCAGAAAAAAAAATTAAAATGTACTTCATTGTGGAGAGTTTTAACAGGTTTTTGTAATGTCTTGTCCAAGATATATTCCTTGTTGAAATGAAAATGTGAACATTGTGAGAAAAACATGGAACCTTGTTGTTTGTTCATTTCCAGTAGGTATCAGACTTAGTAAACATCTCAAGTTACTGCATAATTAAGTTAAAAACAGAAGTCTGTGGAAGTCATAATATACTTTAAGAGGATATTCCAATGCATTATCCATAACCTTGACTGCCACATCTATACAGTTTTCTGTATCATTTTCAATTTATAACTTTCAGCAGACTTTTTCTGTGATAAATTTCTCAAAGGAGTAAAAGTTAGAAACTAAAACTTGACAGATTGGAGAAGGATTGCATGAACATACAGTGACTGATTTTGGTGTACAAAGGCAAAATTTCACACATGGTAGAAAACATCTAGGTTACTCTTTAAAGTGAACTGGATAGATCTCTGCAATTGCCATTTAGAGATAACATCCATCACTCAACTCTATACCAAATAGAAATTTTAGGACTGGTTCAGATTGAAAGGATTTTCAGACAGCACATTTAAGTGGGGCTCAAATGATAAAAACAATCTTAGAAGGAATTGAATGTTGTGGGTTATGGAGAAAATGTTGGTTACCAGCAGTTTCCTCTTTTCTCACAATGTTTAGAAAGTCCCTTCTTGGATTACTATAACAAAGTTGTTTGGTAACAATGAATTTTCACCCTTTAAAGGTTTATTTTTTTGTTTTAAATAGGTAAAAACAAAGGCATTCAGTACAGTATGATGATATCTGGTCAGTACAAGACTAATTTTTCTTCAGACATGAGATTTGATCCACATTCGAGAAACAGCAGAGGCATGATGCAGATTGATGGAACAGCAGTTTTTACATCTTCAGATACTGAAAGACTTTAAAGTTTTCTTGAAAACTTTGCAGCATGTTTAGATGATACTGAATGTGACCAGAATTTTGTCATCAGTGAAAATTATTCAAAATATTGGAAGAAAAGAATAAAATGCTAGTAACTAGCATTTTTCCTTTTACCGCAATGTTTTCTACTGTTCCAGAGACAAATACCATTAGATCTATTTGATAGGCCATATTTTGTCATCTGCATTATGATTTCAATTTAGACAAGATCAAAATTTTGTCATCTGTGAATGTTATCCCAACCCTACATGCAATTTTAAAAATATTTAGGCTTTGAAAGGAAATTGTACCTGTTTTGTTCCAGAAGCAACCAAGTAAATAGACTTACTAGATATTTTAAATGCAACTGAATTGCAAATGACAGTTTAAATGTGGCTCAAATGTTAGAATATGACTGAATGCATAGATAACATTATGGGAAAAAGAGAATATGCTGGTTACAAGTATTTGCTCCTTATCCCACAATGATTTCAAAAGGCACTTTCCTCAGGGTCATTAAAATTTGGTATTGTGAGGTAATTGGTTCAACTTTATTTGTTTACTTTCACAACAAAATGTACATTTTTTATTATAACTGTTCTGAAATTGTACAAATGCTATCATGTTATGTGTAAGAGTAAACCCTTTCCCAAAGGACAAAATGTTGGACTCCACCAAATTGAAAATGTCCACAGACGACAAATCAAATGTACCAAAAATGGCAATTTCTGATAGAATAGAAGGATAGTAAACATTGTGGGAAAAGGAGATAATGCTGGTTACCAGTATTTCCTCCTTTTTCCATAATGTTTTCAAAAAGCCCTTTCTCCAGAGTCATAAAAGCCAGGGACTGTGTGGGAAAGGGTTAAGGACATTGAGTGAAAAGGGAAAAATGCTTGTAACAATTTATTTATAATGCATTTCCTGTATTGTTTCAAAGTCACTAGTGGCTTAACTCATTACAAATCAACAAATTTTTGGATTTGTTCAAATCAAAAGCATTTGCAGACGACAAAATAAAAGTGACTGAAAATTTGAAATTCGTTTTGTAAAGGATAGAAAACATTGTAGGAAAAGAAGAAAATGCTGGTTACCAGTATTTTCTCATTTTTCCACAATGTTTTCCAAAGACTTCTTTCTCAGGGTTGTCAAAGATAGGGATTGTGTGGTAATGGGTTAAAGAAAAGTCTTCATAAGGTATATGGCAAAACATATCAGCTTGCAGTTTTTAAAAGCATAGTTAATTTCTAAGTGAAAAAAAAGTAAAGTAAAAGTTATATGTAAATGGACTTTGTTATATTTCCTTCATTGTCCCTCAATATTGCTTGTTCAGCTTCAGAATAGCTTCATGTAGGCGCTATGTTATACTCATATTTCATGAAGAAGTCTATAGATTTGAGTGCAACAATATACTTTGTTTATTTAAACATAGTATTACACTGATTTTTTTTAACTAAGAAAGCATAGAAATTTGAGTGCAAGACTATACTCAACTAAAATTAGGTACAGTGTTGCACTGACTCATATCGACTTGATCAAGAAATTTGGGTGCAATACTATATCTAATTCATTTTTACTGCAACGACAGGTTTACAGCAAATCATATGTTAATATTCATTTTGCCATGGTATTTCAAACTTAAATGAGAATTGAAATATCTACCATAGGTTTTGGAAACCCCTTCAGAGGAAAAACAGTGCTTTACGAAATGTAATGTAAACAAAAAAAAAAATCATCAGTTCAAGGACACTCCTGGACTAAGAGCTCTCAACGACATCCCTTTTTATTTCATGCTTTCCGGTAGGATATCGAGAAATAGCAGTGAAAATATTTTTCGATCTTACACTGGTATCACCAGTGGAAATACCGATTTTCACGTTCTTGTCGCCTAGGTAGATTGCGCGTGCCCGACAACCAGATGGGAAATATGACGTCATTTACAATAGATTTCTCGCGCATGACGTTATATTGCAATGCTATGCTGGAGGGGTACGCCACAGGGAGTAACGGAAAAGAACTGTACTGGATTACACTCCTCTCAGAAAGGGTTAAAAGCATGAAATAAATAGAATATTTGTTCTGTTTTTTTCGGTGAAAGATCGAAATTTATTTCATCTCGTGAACACATCGGTAATATTTTCACTCGTGGCTGCGCCACTCCTGAAAATATTACCGATAGTGTCCACTCGATATCTACTATTTATTTCCTCGGTTTTTTTTTTGGCCTCAAACATGGAAACAATTTCAATAAATTTTGACTATAACCACAGCGATACATTCTTTTACGACACTGAAGTGCATACCGATGCATGAATACACAGATTGAATTCCGTAAAATAGCTTTTTAAAAGTGCATGTACGTTTTTCATGCGAAAATATTTGTTTATTTTATTTCTGACAACTGCGATATTGACAGTTGTTCCCGTACTTTTACAGTTTATTACCTCGACTATCGGAGAGTAGCAAAAATACCGCTTAAGACGTTTAAAAAAATCATCAAAATAAGCGACTCAGCTGAGAACGTGTTCGTGAAACGCACTCAACGTTCCAGACTCAACTCAGCAAATTAACGAACTTAAGCCTGTAAACTCAGTTGAGTTGAGTACGGACTTAAGTTTTTTCGTGAAACCGGGCCCAGATTTTCATCATAATGAGTGAAGTCTTTTGAAATTGCATATTCTGATTCATTCGGCAAAACTTGTACAAAAGGCATTAATTACTTCATCTCTGACATAAACACCGACCCCTCCCGATTTGCGTTTATAGGACTGCTTTCTATTTTTAGCTATAAAGTTGTAATTTTTGATATCGACAATGTCGGTGTCATCAATATGTGTTTCACATAGACAGAAAACATCATACCTACTTACAAGATGGGTAAAGTCCGGGTAGTTTAAAAACGTTTTTTAAGTTCATTCACATTTAAACAAGCTAATTCCAATACTTTTTTTTTCAGATCAGAAACTATCCCCCCATTGTCCTAGTAGGGTAAGTTGCCCAACAAAGATTGTGATTGAAAGTTCTGTGTCTGTTGACTGGAGTGGGATGCTGGTACCGATGGTGGATTGGCCCATGGTCGCTGGAAGTACTGGGTCGATGATCGCTGAGATACAGGGGCGTGGCTACGGCGTCTGCTTGGGTGAGGCGACTCGGATTGGACTCGCCTGGACCTACGTTGTGTATTTCCAGATTGCCTAGTGTGTTGTTGACGTGATTCAGTGTTTATATTATTGACACTGGATGTATTTTTAGTAGTGTTCTCAAACTGCAAACAGGTAAAGTAGTTAAATACTTATGCAGAATTGTGTAGACAAGTCGCACAAAGCTTTTGAGTGATTTGATCCTCAGAAGGGGAAATCACTCCGACGGAATTCAACCAACACAAGAACATGGTTTTTCATGTGTTTATATTGATAATAAGGAGGTGTATTTATTAATGGATAAAAATAAAGATAAGTAAATTACCATTTATTACTTTCTTAAAAACCATCAAATATATCTGCTATACTGTATTTGTGACTTGGCGCCATATATATTTGAAAATATCCACGGAACCAAGCCCCAAATAGAGGATACTGTTTACAAGGCATGCTACGTCGATCCTATCGTAGAGATCGGCTAGGCAACGAAAATATTCGAACACAGTCACACTTTTTGGTACGTACTATGTTTAGTCCATATAAAAAATCCTGGTCCCTTGCGCTTCGAACTAACGAGATTCCACTGTATATTTAGGCCTAGTTCACGACGCACTCGGGTTTCGACTATATAGTCAGTGGAGTTTTTCCTGAACGGGTAGAGTTTCCGCTCGAGTGACGTAATTTGACCTTTTGAACACGACTCTTCTCAACCCTGCTGCAGCCTAGAATTTCTCGAGTTCCGAAATGGCGGAAAGCAAGATGTAATGAAGCGACCGAAAACATTTTCTATCATTTTATTTGTTTGTTATTTTGCGCATGTGTTAAATGCGTGATAAAACTACGGAAAATCAAATGTACTTCTAAACTATGTTTATTCATACATCTTTCCAAATGAATTTATGCATTTTCCTCCATGAAAAGATCCCAAAAGTTGAAAACAACCGGGGAGAGGGGTACATTACGGTGTCACACCTCTGCTTTTTCGCTACATTGAATAAAGAGCAAAAATCGTCATATTTGCAGCTCTGTAGAAGGATAAATAGCAAAATGTTGGTCTTGGGGTTTCTATATTCCAAAAGTACACCCATAGTAAAAAAAGAAAAATGATGCTAAAAAACCAACATGTCCAACTATTGCATTTTTCGCTAAATACCAACAAACACAAGTACCCTAAAAATTGTCCACTCAAAATCACCTGTTCACGGACATGACCCCCAAGATTTTGTTCCTTCACCGATACAAAACAGTCCCTTCAGTATACGATAAAAACTCATCTAAGTGGTTCTTCAGTGCTCAAATTTGAAGTAAATATGAACTATATACACTCTAGCCCTCCAAGCTCCATCAAACAGTGCAACAAAAGTGCTACTGTAAATTTTACTTTTGATGCTACGACCCAATCTCTTAGCAGAGCTGTCGTTCGTTACTATCACCATACACCTCTGCAATGGGCTGAATGACAAGAATCTTGTCAGAGGAAAACGTGTTGTTTTACTGTTTAACTATTTCATGCGTAACATGGTAAAGTAGTCGATGAAAATATGATTCTGGGTACATTAAAAGTGCATTCAAACTGATGAATTCACCTGTATACAATGGAACTATTTTTTCAGACTTCTTTACTGATCAGAATCTTACGCCAATTTTAAAAAAAGCCCGTTACGGTTATGTGACTAAAATACCACGCGATGAAGTTCTACTTTCTGAGCCAACTACAGAGGTGAATGAGAATGATCTGTAGAGCAAGAGAGTGACTACGACCCGGAAGCAATCTCGCAGTGGTGCGACACCATATATCCATGCCACCCATGTTTGTTTTGACTCTAGACTCTGGTTAGCCGTTCAGGAGAACATAATAGGTGCGCATGCGCATCAGTTTACCGCGTTTTCAGATATCTACCCTAGAGTTTCGTCGTGATGTATGTGTTTGAAAATGGGCCCCATCAGGTCAACATTTAGGTCACTAGATCAAATATTTAAACAACTGTCTATGCTGTAGAGGCCATATTTTAATTTATTACTTTTGAAAGTTGGTCCAAATGTTAGTTCTAAAGGATCAGGTGAGCAAATTCATGATCATCATGGCCCTCTAAATATCGGCATTTGATAACACACTCTCTCGGTATTGACCCGATACACGAGCGTCTACTATATCTTAAGTATACATGTTTTATTAGCTCACCTGAGCACGGAGTGTTCAGTGAGATATTGTGATCACTCACCGTCCGTCGGTGTGCGTCCGTACGCCCGACGTCCGTCCGTCAACAATTTTCTTGTTAACACTCTAGCATCTACAAATATTAATCGATCATCACCAAACTTGGCCAAATGTATATGATCATAAGATCTCGGATGAGTTTGATTATGGAACTAATCGGACCAGAACTGTGCCAGTTGTCTGCCCTTGAAATAGAAAATTTGCCTTATTTAATTGTTTACACTAGCATCAATATTGATCAATCAGTACATAACTTGGTTTAAATGTATGTGACCATAAGATCACAGATGTGTTCGATTATGGATTTAATTGGACCAGAACTGTCTAAGTTATTTGCCCTTGAATTTGCAAAAATTGCTGAATCTGACTTTGTTTATACCCTAGCATCTATAAATGTAGACCAATAAGTACCAAACATGGTCACAACATATATGACAATGAGTTCTTGGATGAGTTCGATTATGGGTCAAATACAACAGTAACATCTGGAATTATTTACCCTGGAATAAGGACAGACTGTTTGACTTTGTTTACTCTTTAGCATTTACAAAGAATAATCACTTAGAACAAACTTGTTCAGAGTGTATGTGACCGTAAGACTTTGAAAGAGTTCAATTATTAATCTAATCGGGACAGAATGGTCAGAGTTATCTGGGCTTTATTTGAATCAAAGTACTGAAAGTACTCATGGAAGTCGATTTTAGAATTAGATTGAGTAAATGAAGAAATCGTTCCCCCTGGTCTGAAGGTGCGTTCAATTTGGATGTGACCAAAAGTTTCTCATCATGTGCAGAATGAAATAGTCAACAAAACTCAATACTATTTAAGGTGAAACAGTTAAACAAAAAGAAGAACAGAAACAAGGCTTCTTTTTTTTTTCAATTTAATTTGAAAGAAGTATCATCTTCTAGTAACATGAATCGAGTACCACAACAAAATGAATATTATGTAAAGGTAGTTGAAACAAATAAACAGTATATTTGTGAATAAACACCTCAATCTCAAGCAGGACATGTCAATACCCTTTCGCACACAATGACGACTTTTGACTACTCTTGGAGAGAAGCAGCTTGAAAATATTGTGGCAAAAGTAGAAAACAATTGAATACCAAGTGTTACATTCTTATCCCAGTGCTTTATCTCAATTCAGACCTATCAAAAAGGCTCGCAAAAAGACTAGGAAGTTTAAGTTTGAACTGCATAAAAAAGAAAATGTGGCTTTTATTGCATAATATTTCAAGGGACCAAAACAAAAATCTCATATTTTTCTTATATTTTCGAAACATCAAAATAAGTAATTATAGCTTGTAAAGATCTTTCTGATATTTTTTTTAATTGTATGCCCTTGTAGTATGATGAACATTGAAAGTATATTTTAATACTTCAGCTAGAGTATATTCTCATACTGTTAAATTTGTTTAATGCAGAGAATACTTCTAAGACAAATTTAGGGACCATAGAACTTGTATAAACAGAAATAAATGGCCCTTGAATCAAAACTTAACCCATAACCAACTAGCCCGATTTTTAAAGTTGTTCGGTATATTTTTGAAAACACTGTGTCCAAAGGTAAAAATGCTTGCGACAAGCATTTTCATCTCTGCTGATGCTTTGAGTTGCAAATAAATGAAAGTAAAAAAAGCTCAAAATCTTATACTTGATGATGATTTTTAAAAAGAAAACATGAGTACATGTATTTAGCCAACAACTTGCACACTATGTCAAAGGAATCTACAGATAAACACTGGTACATTGCAACACAATGCTTTCTTCATATAATCCAAATAGTGTCTCTTTCCAATAATATTTATATTTATCCTTTCAGTACCTTTTCCACTTTTTTGGCCGTTTTTTGAAATTGTCTGCTGAAATCTGGGACAATTTAATTTTTGTCTGCTAGTAACTATTTATTAAACAACAAAATTTTAGACTGGTCTAAATTGAAAGCACTTGCAGACAACAAAATAAAGGCAACTCAAAAATTAAAGTTTTCTTTCAGGCAAGGCAGAAAACACTGTGGAAAAAGGAGAAATTACTGGCAACCAGCATTTTCTCCTTTTCCAACAATGTTTTCAAAAGCCTTCTATCTCAGGGTAGTGAAAACCAGGGATGATTTGGTAAAGGGTTAATTGGTTAAAGAACAGGCAAAAATAGTAAGATACAGCATGTAAACATAAAGGTAGTGGCAAAAATATTATGAACATGTACCAAAAAGTAATCAAGTGAAAATATATACACAAAAACCTGACTAGCCAGACGATGTGCATGTAAAATATCAATCTATCACTCTATCTACATAAAAAAAATTTAGTCTTGATGTGCAGTAGCCTTTTGAAGAAAGAAAACATGGTGACCAATGGAGTAAATACGCATTACAAGCACTTTCTCGTATACCCGAAATGTTTCCAAAAGCACTCTACCTCAAGTCTATAAACTAGAGGCGCTTGAGCGCCTGTAACGCTCCACAGGCCTAATTTTTCTGTAACGGTGAAGAGAAGTTTTTAACAATTACCATTCATTCCTGCATTTTAGGTCACTTTAGGTCAAGTGAAAATATATACACAAAAACCTGACTAGCCAGACGCTGTGCATGTAAAATATCAATCTATCACTCTATCTACATAAAAAAATTTTAGTCTTGAAAAGATTTGCAAACAAGAAATGAACTTTTGCTCAAAGTGTGCAGTAGCCTTTTGAAGAAAGAAAACATGGTGACCAATGGAGTAAATACGCATTACAAGCACTTTCTCGTATACCCAAAATGTTTCCAAAAGCACTCTACCTCAAGTCTATAAACTAGAGGCGCTTGAGCGCCTGTATCGCTCCACAGGCCTAATTTTTCTGTAACGGTGAAGAGAAGTTTTTAACAATTACCATTCATTCCTGCATTTTAGGTCACTTTAAAAGAAAAAAAGCTATGAAAACGTGAGAAAAGAAGAAAATAAAAGTAACCTGCATTTTCTTAGTTTTACACAATAATTTCTACCCTTTTTGATACAAGTTTTACTAATTTGAAGATTTATTATGTTGTCTGCAACATCTTTCAATTATGGCCAATTATAAAAATTTTGTCTTCTGGTTATAGTTAACTCATTACCAAATGACAACATTTTAGGGTTGTCAAAATGGAAAGCATTTTGTAGATGAAAAAATAAAAGTGACTGAAAATTCAAAAGTTGTTTTGTGAGGGGTAGATAACATTGTGGGAAAAGGTTACCAGCATTTTCTCCTTTTCCCACAATGTTTTCTAAAGTCTTCTTTGTCAGGGATCAGTTTGATTGGATAACAAAATGCTTTATCACAACAGTGAAGCCCTGTCCCTCTTTGTTACACAGTGTTCTCACCAGGATTTTAAAAGTTGGATTCCAGGAATCCAAGTCAAGAAAAAGTTGGATTCCAAACTGAAAAGTTGGATTCCAGCCTGAAAAAGTTGGATTCCAAAACAGTTCGGAAGAATTTTCACGTGCAAGTTATCAACATCTCAAAACTGTAAATTTTAGATTTGTGCATTATGGAGACATAATGTCTGTAATACACAAGTCTAGATTTACAAAGGAAATTACTTAGTATGTAAGATTTTATTGTAATAGCTCAAAGAAATAAAGAAGTTTAATAACTTTTCACTTATCTTTAATTTAGACTATGTAAATAATTCAACATGATAATGCATATTTCAAATATTTGTGATAATAATACAAGTACATGTGGCAGTAGTTGTAGATCCTTCGTGACAAAATTTTGTAAATTCAGTTCTTATTCCAATTTAATTTTTGTCAATATGGATTATGATGTCTACATTTTCCTTGACAATACTTTAGACCTGTCCAAATTTAAAGCTTGCATAAATTTGCAGATAACATAATTATGGATTGAACAATTCATTTTGGCTTTCAAAATGTTCTCAACTTGTAATTAAGTACACAATGAAAGTCAAATGAAATGAAAATCAAATGAAAATTCAATCTCTCTCCTTCTTTTCATGACAAATCTACATTTATAAAAAGTGCCCTGGCTTTGCTTCAAATCTACAAAAGCTCATCATATTTACTTCAATTTGATGAACAGGAATAATTGACAAAATTTTAGACTTGTCCAAATTTTAAACATTCGTAGATGACAAATTACATGTAACTCAGCAAATTAAAATTTATTTTGGGAAAGGTAGAAAATATTGTGGGAAAAGGAAAAAATACTGGTGGCCAGCATTTTACCATTTTTCCTCAATGTTTTCAAATGCCTTATTTCTTAGAGTATTATAAGGTATTATAAGCTGAGAGACTGACAGACTGTGGTGAAAGTTAAGCAAAATCATTAAGTTGTTTACTCTCACTGTTCATACACATTTTATCACTTTCGTCTTATTCTCTTTGCTAAGAATCTTCTGACTGCTGGTTGTGGGTCAAAATCTTCGAAGGAGGGACCCTCTTCTTTCACTCTCATGAGTTTAGTGACAGTATCA
This sequence comes from Tridacna crocea, assembly GCA_943736015.1. Lineage (NCBI taxonomy): Eukaryota > Metazoa > Mollusca > Bivalvia > Cardiida > Cardiidae > Tridacna > Tridacna crocea. Next base: position 31,534,845 of record OX031070.1, read on the forward strand.
TGCTTAAGGCGAGCTCTCTCTTTTGTTTTGATCTTGTTGTGAACACTAAACCCTCTTTCACATGCGATGGAAGTGAGTGGTGAAGTCAGCACAATTGTAGTTTTTCATAATGATCCTGCAGGCTTCTGGTAGTGAACAATTAAGTGATTTCAAAATAACTTTCAGTTGGTAGTAGTCTTCTTTTGCTCTATTTGCATCCAACACTCCATTTTCTTCTCCATACAGGTAAGTTAGCTGCCTGAGTTCTTCTTCACCATATTCTTCAAGGCTGTTTATATTCTTTGGTATTTCAGCTGGATTGAGGACTTTGTTTAAGAGTTGGAGATTTTTCACGGAGTTTTCATCAAATCTGGAAGTGATATTATCAATTAGTTTTTCAAGATAATCTGTTGGGTTATTTTGAAACTACATTCTTAACTGTTGTTTGTCTGTCAATTTCACTCCTTTGTAGATGCTTTTCGTACTTTCAATGTCATCATATATTTTTGTCAGTACAAATTATTTGTACTAGGTCACCAGTAGGTCAACAAACCTTTACCAGAACTAATCAAAGTGCAGAGGTTCTCTTGTTTTATATGAAAAGGATTATAGATTATGTAAAGCAACCATCTTTAACTCTTTACCAAACGACAAAATTTGGGATGTGACCAAACTGAAAGCATTTGCAGACAACAAATTAAACATTGATGAAATGATGATTTCTCTCCTTGATAGAATAGAAAACACTGAGGGAAAAAGAGAAAATGCTGATTACCAGCATTTCCTCCTTTTCCAAGAGTGTTTTCTATAGACTTCCTCTTTAGGGTCATTAAAAGTCAGGACTGTATGGTAAAGACTTACCAGCATAGGAACTAACCTCCAATACAACAATGAAATCAAAATGAATAGTATGAGAGAAGAAATTTTTCAAAGGTCTGAAAGAGATTAACTCATTACCCAAATGACAATATTTTAGGCTTGTCCAAATTGAAAGCATTGCAGACCAAAAATAAAAGTGAATGAAAATTTGAACTTTGTTTTGTGAGGGGTAGAAAATATTGTGGGAAAAGGAGAAAATGCGACTTACCAGCATTTTCTCCTTTTCCCACAATGTTTTCAAAAGGCTTGTTTCCAAAGGTCATCAAAAGTAGGGATTGCGTGGTAATGGGTTAACTTGAGGACAATACTGTCGAAAGTTTAATTATCCTTTTACATCTTAGTGATTCTGTTAAAGATACTGAAAGCCAGTTTGTGACATTGCTTTTCTGGGCTTTGTCAAAAAGAACTTCAGGAGCAACATGTAAATGTGCTTGTGCTAATGGTGAACAGACACATAATAGTCAAAATACCAACCCATCACAACTGTTCACCATGAGCACTAAGGATAACCTGGGAAGACTAGAGTGGATTTAATACCTTAATTTCAGTCTTTGTTTTGGTTGACACTGACATCTCGTCTCTGTATGTATTGACAACAACAATTGTTAGCTGTATGTATTGACCCATTAGGTTCTTTGAACTCATCTCCCGGCCACTCCCTCCAGAGTGACACCTTTAAGTCATCTGTGCCATCTTGAGATCTTAACTGTCTTGACCTGGACGTCTGTCCCTCTGACCTGCACAATCTTCACAATCTCTTCCTAAAACAGATACAAAGAAATATAACCAAATGATAGCCATACAAAAATCTGAACAGTATTTAACTTAACATTCTTCTTTTATCAAAGATGCATATTGTAGATTGATGCAACATCAAGTTATTGTCCAAAGAATTGGAGAGGGCCTTGATTGTCTAAAATTACCCACCTTACTGTTGAGCAATTTTTTCTTTAACAAAAACGTTTTTCAAAACTCTTTTCAAGGGTCAATTTTACCTCTTATGCTGCTGATTTCCCAGAATAGACTATTCCAGATTTGCTTCCGAATTTCAGTCACTGTAAAATTTGCCAACAGTGCAGACCAACATCAGACTGAATGGCTATGCAGGTTGATCATTGGTCTACACTATTAGCAAATATGACCAATGTTGCAATAGGCAAGATAGGGGTTAAGGCTTCCCATTAAGCTCAGCCCGCATTTCTTTAGCTTAACTGCTTCATCCCACTTGAAAGCATCATGCTAACACATACAAACCAGGTCTAACCCCTTTACCAATTGACAACATTCTAGCCTTGTCCAAATTGAAAGCAGTTGCAGACAACAATTTCAATCTCATTATCTGAATCAAATGCTGCAATTGTTCTTATGACGTAGTAGAAAATATTGTGGGAAAAGGAGGCTTCTTTCAAAACTCATCACTGAGTGGTAAAAGGTTAAAGAACGCTTCACATCTTTTGTAGATGATAAAATATTGGTTTTAATGTTCAATCAAGGATCATAATCATTTGAGACAAATCTCCCTGACTGTGGCAATTGTTAAAAGCTTAAAGTAGTCCGAACAGACATACATGTATCTAAAATGGTTTGCATTCTGCATCAACTCAACAGTGCCACTGGTTACCTTAAACTCTTAAGACTACCAAACAATCCTGACTTTCAACGATCCTGAGAAAGAAGCCTTTTGAAAATATTGTAGGAAAAGTAGAAAGTGTGACTAACCATCATTATCTCCTTTTCTCACAATGTTTTCTATTCTTCCCTAAACAAATTTCAATTTTTGAGCCACATTTATTATGTCATCAGCATGGCTTTCAATTTGGACCATTCTTAAATTTTGTTGTTTGGGAAAGAGTTAACTCATTTCCAAATGACAAAATTTTAGACTTTTTCAAATCTAAAGCATTAAATTTTGCAGACGACAAAATAAAGGTGACTGAAAAATTTAAACTTGTTCTTGGAAGGGTAGAAAACCCTGTGGGAAAAGGAGAAAACGCTGGTTACCAGCATTTTCTCCTTTTCCTACAGTGTTTTCAAAAGGCTTCTTTCTCAGAGGCATCAAAAGTAGGGACTGTGTGGTAGTGGGTTAAGCACACATACTGTACAGCCTTTTTACCTATGCAAACACAATTTTCAAAAAACCTTTTATATCAGATTTGACTCTTTACCACACAACAAAATTCAGACCGATCAAAATTGAAAGAAATTCCAAGAGACATAGTAAATGTGGCACGAGTAATAAGATTTGTCAGTAAAGGGTAAGAACACATTATGGGAAAAGAAGAAAACATTGGTCACCAGCATTTTCTCCTTTTCCCACAATGTTTTCAAAAGCTTTCTTTTGTTCGGTTTTGCATGCACATTCATTTAGTTTTTTTTTTTTTCAATATTAATGTTTAACCCTTTTCTCTATAGAAGCAGGTATCAATTTTGCAAGATACTTGCCAGCTAAATTGAATAAATCTACTAAATATTATGTCAATTAACTTCAAAAACTTCAATACCATGACACTTTTGTATACATTTTTTATGGTATTCCCTTAAAAGGCTACGTAGCCTCTTAAGGTATTTTTGAATTTCGCGCCAAAAATCAAAAGAAGCATTGTGGGAATGTAAAGTGACTGGCACATGACTAATGACGCTTAAATTCCGTAACATAACAAACATGTTATTTTCCATTTACTTCTTCAGTCGCTGTGTTTGAGGCATCATTTGTGTATTTCCGGTAAGTGAGTGAGCAAGTTGCTCATCTAAAAATGGACCATGGTTCCCGTCGGTGTTGACCTGGGCCGTATTAAATCTCTAATTTCTCTTGTTGTCGGATGGTTTTCGACTACTGGGGTTTAATTAATGAAAATTAAAAGGTACTGGGAGTATCAGGATGAATTTTAATATTTTTGTATAAATTTTGTCCAAAAATCTGAAGGGCCACCTTTAAGTGAAAGTACAAAAGCTGCAATACTTTTGACTGAGCCAATTTAAAGATTTAAATGCATATGATATGTTAGATCCAGGTTGACAGCATTAAAGTCAAAATTAACTATATGAAAGGGGAAGAATAGATCACCATTTTATATTTTTCCAACATTTCAATATACTTTCACCTTAGGGCTGCAAAATCCTAGTGCTGAAAGGTAAGTTTAAAAGATTATAAAGGTGTAAGATTTATTACACAAATGCAAACCATGTAAACTCACGTTAGGAGAATGGGCCGAAATTGTAATGGGCCGAAATTGTAATGGGCCGAAGTTGTTATCGGTCGAAATTTCCAGTCACTGTAAGGACTGTTGACTTTTGGGATTCGTTAAATATTCTTCTTCGACGAAGAGCAATACATTCAACTAGTTATGGCAGCAAATGGAATACAAATCATTCATATTTATATACTAATGTAGCCTTCTGAAACGCAGGCGTAAAGCTTTTACGAACTTACAATCAATCTGGCGACTGTAATCTTTATAAACAACCACTGACCTACTTCGTTTCTAAACAATACTTAAGGAAGGACGTAATGTCCTTTACGTTTAAAACAAAAACACATTTCAAAAAAGAAAAGAATACATTGAACTTTACCTTTGCAGCCTTGGGTTTGTTCAGATCAAATTGTGACTTGCTTGCCTTGCGTTTCACTCGCCGCCGTTTAAGCTGTGGTGTGGATGAAAGTCACGTTGCGAGTATGAATAAATTAGGTTATTAGCTATTCAACACTTCAGACATTCAAGCAATTTTTTGTTGAAAATGTAAATGCCTTGTAAAATAAACGTGTAACAAGCCAATAATTTTATTGGTAAGAGTATTAATGATGCGTGTTTAACGAGAGCTATTTTTTATGTGAACATGGATCCGAGTGACATATCATTCATAAAATAGTGCCCGATTGGCAATCGTAACATCTCGGCCGATTTGATGGCTCTCAACACCTGAGTAATGCCGAATGGCTAGATTCGTCCGCATTCATATAGAAAAATATAGGATCTGTGTATTAACAAATATTAAGATTTGATAATTATTCATTGAAATGTCATAACAGTTCAAAGAAAATATCTGTTTAGTGCAATAGTTTGACTTATTTCATTTTTTATCTGAAATTCAATCGTTTTATATGTTTAAATGCTTGAATTTCATAGAACTTTTTTTTCGCTGGTTGAATATTGGTGTTGTTGGGTGATTTCCCAAATGCCTGAGCGTTGATATAGGAAGACCGATTACTGACGTAATCGACTTCCAAAAATGTTATATTTGACTTTGTTTACACTCTATCATCTGCAAATATAGACCAGTCATCACCAAACTTGGGCAAAATATTTACGTCCAACAGAATTCGAATGAGTTTGATCATGGGTCCGATTGGACGAGAACAACTGGAGTTATTTGCTCTTGAATTGGGAAAAATTGCTGCATTTGACTTTGTTTACTTTCTAACATCTTCAAATATAAACCAATCAGCACCAAACGTGGTCATAATAAATATGAGCATAGATCTCAGATGAGTTTAATTATTGGTCAAGTCATACCAGATCAGTCAGTGTTATCTGCACTTGAAATAGAAAGCCCAGCCCGGGTGGCTCAGTGGTGAGCGTGTCTGACTTATGACCTGGTGGTTGTGAGTTCGATCCCCGGTTGAGGCGACTTTTCTTCCCGGCGTATGTTTGCCTCTCACCTCTGCAGAAGCATGTGAGAAAAGTAGTCGGTGGCTTTAGAAAGAAAAGTTGTGTTAGGACTGGTGTAAGAAAGTCAGGAAACACATATGCGTCACCAACCGCCATGAATGTAGCTGTTAAAGTGGCGTTAGTTTAGTTTAAACATATTTTATTGCCAAGTATTTTACAAGAATATAATTTACAACATAGAACAATATACACAATCAAAGGACAAGGCAAAAGGGTCTGACCACAAGTTCTCTCGACTTAGATTCGGTCATTCCCTTAATGAAATTGCATTTTTTTTTAGAGTCGCCCATTTTTGCTTTTGGCTTTTTAATATGCATTAAGTTTTCATTTGATTTTTGACGACAATTTTGTTCCAGTTACGCACTAACGTCGTAATGGCAATTGATAAATTGATAAATCGAATTGGAAAAGAAAATAGGACATTTTTAAATAAAAGAAAATGAAGGGAAAAAAAAACACTCAGATTTTAGACTTTAACTAAATGATTACTGTAGATTAATCGTAAGTCAGTGGGGTCCCAAGATCCGGGCGAATTGGTCAAATAAATTATCGATTGCTGCTTCAGGATTACTTGAATCGTCCTGTATCTTTTATATAAGTTTGTACAGTCCTAAATATCAATGAGTTGTCTTCGAAACTGAGAGTATCAGATCCATGCATTAAAATGTTGATATTTAATGGATGAAATCGACGTAAAGTTTGAAAGAGATTATTTCTCTGTATTGCGTATTGCGTACATCTGAAGAAATAATGTTCAGCATCTTCTTGATCGTAATCGCACCTACAGCTTGCATTTTGAGATATATAATTCGAGAAAAGGTCATAGTTCAGATTGCTGCACCTGTTACGAATTCTTGTATGTACAAGAGAGAGATAGCGTTTACCGACGAAAAAGTGTTTTGGAACATCAGAAACATGAAAGGTCTGTAGGATACGAGATTTAAATTGCGACAAAGATTGCAAGGATTTAATATCGTCGGAGAGTTCGTTCCATAGAGTAACTGCAGATGGAATAAATGACTTCGTCATCAATTCGGTTCGACAAGCAACTAAATCGATATCGTTAGCATTGCGGAGTAAATAATTTGTTCTTGCGTTAACATTTAAAGGAAAGATATCGTTTAAGTATTGCGGAGTCTGACCGTTGACTATTTTATAAATAAGTACAAGTTTCTGATATTTACGCCTATTATCTAACGTTAACCAACCGATTTCTTTGTATAAGTCAAGAGTAGAAGCTGATCTTGTAATACCGGTTACTATTCTTGCGGCCTCAATTTGAATTTTTTCCAAACGATCCTTTTCCGACATAGTACAGTTATCCCAGACTACTGAGGAGTATTCGAGAAGTGGTCGCAAAAAAGATATATATATTTGGTTGAGGGAATCTCTCTTTAGCCTAAATTTTAAAGATCTCATAATTCCCAGGATCTTGTTTGAAGACTGGGTTATATTATTAATATGTTCACGCCATTTACCATTACTACTTAGAGTTAGTCCAAGGTGCTTATGATTCGTGACAAACTGAATCGGAACACGAATTTACTTGCTGGAAGGTTGGGATGTTAAGAAAAGATCATTTCATTGCTGAAAGGAACAACTTCTATAACTTTCGACCAATATCTTACATTTTTGCTCAATGTAATCCGTTACTAGGGTTATTTATAATATTTATGTAAACATTAGCCAGCTCTTTTTATAAGTTATCTTAATCCGATTTCAAGTCAAAAAACATTGACATAAAAATGGGCACTGGACTCTAAAGGGATGATGGGTCTTGTCCAATCTTGTAAGAGTCATTTAACTTCTTTGATTTAACGGGAAACGACTTGATTTTTTTCTTTTGCATCATAATCAATGATATAAATAGGTACTATACATTAAACCAAAGGCTGCTTTGCGAGGCTTTATGTGGTTTTACAGCCAGTGAAGATCCAAGAGCCAACGAGACTCCACAGAACGTGCTGCCTGATCTTGGGTCTACTCTGTCCGATACAGTGAGAAACTTTTTGCTAAAAATATTTTTGCAAGAACGATACACGTGACCCTGCAATAAAGAACCAGTTTATTGCTACAAAGTCGTACGCCCTGTTTTACCAGAACGTGTTAAAGGGAGGGGCGTGTCTTTGTAAAGTCTAAATAGGGATAAGCGACGAATTGGGGTGCGATGTTGTAAAATGTAAACAGTAATGAACAAGAAAACGAATCGTGTCATCGTAAAATGTAAACATATTGTCAGTCATTGTATATTTTCTTAACGTAAAACATTGTGAGAACTATCATCGAACAATATAATGTCGTAACACATTCAGGAAATAGGTTGATTTTTGAGAGAAAATTTCCCTCTGTCATTGGCACAGGCATTAATAAAGAACCAGTTTATTGCTGCAAAGTCTTACGCTCTTTTTACGGGTTTGCTTTATTAGAGCGTATTTAATGCGAAGATTTGCCCCCGTTGTAACAGCTTGGAAACCTAACAAATTGGTTTTCATTCTTTGACTCAAAGTATAAAAGGCTTACCTTGGGAAAGCCAACAAAAGAAAGACAACTTGTTAAACACACAGACACATAAACACGAACGCATGCATGCACGTACTTTACAAGTTTGAAGATATACATACATGCAGAAACGCTTATTACCAGAAACCCGATCGGGTAGCTCAGGTAGTATAGCGTATCCGGCTCGTGATCAGAAGGTTGCGGGTTGGATCCCTAGTTGAGTTTCAGGCCTCTCACCTCTGATGTATGTGAGAAAGTTGCCAGTGGCTTGGAAAGAAAGTTGTGTTAGTACTGGTGTAAGAAAATGAAACACGCGGATAGGTCCACTGACCTCCGTAATATGGCATATGCTGTTAAAGCGTGTTAAACTCAAATACAATACAATATTTACTACCACAAAACTCATTTCATAATGTAACTGATCAGTGAGAATGAATCATATAATAAGTGAATGGTGCAATTTGATATTAGTTTACACCGCTCGAATAAGAAAAAAAAAAAAAAAAAACTGAAGACATAGCGAATGGGGAAATTATCTTTTAAAGCTTGTAAAATATTTTGATGAAAATTTTCTCGTTTGATAAATAACTTTTCTTTTTTCGCAATGTTCTTGTTTAATTTCATCATAGTGTGTGGATGTGTGCTTGAGGGTGTGTATGGCATATAAATTGCGCCAAAACCGAGTCTCATTAGCATGGCCGAATAGTTACACGGAGTCGCGGACTCATCCCTTACCACCGGACAAGTATTAGTCAGTGTTGTATTACAGTCAGTGGTTTAGTGATAATAATAAAAATTTTGTACCGGTAAAGAAATACTAGAACACTAACTCTAGTTATACGTATATAATTGAATGTAGTTGACAAACGATGTTAAACCCACTCTTATTAAAAGTAACTTTGTTCCATCATTTATAAAGGCTCTTTTCACCTTAAGTGTTGACTAACATAACGTAAAAGGAAATATGTCATTTTCCTATCTCATCTCCTTAAGATTTCAAATTTGTTTACTAACTATAAATCTCAATTACTTTAACAAAAAGATACCACGAGTGTGCTTAAATCATGTTTCAAATATACGGATAATACGTTTTCTTTTTCCCCCGGTGTTTTCCAAATCATACATTAAATCGAGTAATTTGATCATAGTTATCAAATGTGTTCCGTCTTTTACGAATAAAGTTTGAGTAATTTCTCTTTTTCCCACAATGATTTTTATTGCATTAATATCTCTATCACAATATTGAATAAAAGGTAGCACTGAATTTTGCTCATTTCTTTCATAGTGTACTTTAATGATGCATTTCTTGTCTGGACACGCTCGTTGTACCCTTTGCCACAGGATAAGTTGTTACTTCGATAATTCTGTATTTGGTCCTGGAATAAACTAACTGTATGATATTGAGGAGGGGTCGCCCTGCAGGTTTTGTGCAGTCTGATCCTGATCTACACTGTCTGCTAGAGGTTAGTGAGTGGTGCTTGGCAGCCAAAGGGTTAGTTATAATTGGGCTTCGCGCTGCATGTTTGGTGTAGTCTGATCTTGATCTACACTGTCCGGTAAAGGTCAGTGAGTGGTGCTTGGCAGCCCAAGGGTTAATAATAATCGGGGGCTCGCGCCGCATGTTCTGCACAGTCTAATCTTGATCTACACTGTCCGCAACAAAGATCAAACTGAATGTTCTGTGCAGTTTAAGCTCGATCCACATCGTCCATAAAAGGTCAGTTAGTCGCGCTTACCAGCCAAAAGGTTTGTAATAATTAAAAGGTAATAGGTTTTATCTCAATGCCACGTCCAACCATCTTTTTTCCCACAATATTTTTACCATATATCAGAGCTTAAAATTTCGTACCAATAAGGTTTTTCAAATATGTATACATTGTCTTCACTTTAAAGACACAAACGAACCACATCTTCGATCAGTCTTCAAATACCTCAAAATATCTTTAGGCGGATTAAGTACCAATCACTAATATTTGAAAAGCACTTAAAGATGAGTGATGCTATCGAAAAACAATTCAAATAGATGAAGGCTTGGCAACCAAAGGGTTAATAATAAGAGGAGGGCTGCATGTCTTCTACAGTCTGATCTTGATCTACACCTTCGGCAAAAGGTCAGTTAGTGGTGCTTGGCAGCCAAAGGTTAATAATAATTTGGGGCGGAAAGTTATACTCTCAATAATTGTTTAAAGACATCGCAGTAAAACATATAATGCAATAACTCCCAAAAAGAAACTCGAGTGGACATGTTTGAATGACGGAGATTGAACATACTGCTCACATCCTTTACATCTTTTTACTTTGTAAGAAATATTGCTGTTTTAAAGTTATGATTTGGGGGTATAATATCTCCTTATCATGTTCTGCATAGTATGATCTTGATCTACACTTAAATTTTCAATTCGACATCAAAAACCGAAATATTGATCTACACTGTCCGCAACAAAGATTAAAGCGCATGTTCTTCTGCAGTCAGACTTTGATCTACAGTGCCCGTAAAAGGTCAGTGAGTCGCGCGCAACTGCTAAAGGGTTAATAACAATTGGAGGGGCCGCGCAGCATGTTCTGTGTAGTCTGATCTTGATCTACACTTCTCAACAAAGATTAAACTGCATGTTCTGTGCAGTCTAATCTCGATCTACATCGTCTACAAAAGGTCAGTGAGTCGCGCTTACCAGCAAAAAGGGTTTATAATAATTGAAGGGTCGCGCAGCATGTTCTGTGTAGTCTGATCTTGATCTACACTGTCATCAACAAAGATTAAACTGCATATTCTGTGCAGTCTAATCTCGATCTACATCGTCCACAAAAGGTCAGTGAATGGTGATTGGCAGCCAAAGGTGGTGGGTTTTATCTCAATGCTTCGTCCAACCTTCTTTTTTTCTCACAATGTTTTTACCATATATCAGAGCTTATAATTTCGTAGCAATAATGTTTTTCAAATATGTATACATCGTTTTCACTATAAAGACACAATCGAATCACTCTTCAATCAGGTTTCAAGTACCTCAAAGTATATTTAGACGGATTAAGTACCAATCACTAATATTTGAAAAGCACTTAAAGATGAATGGCGCTATCGAAAAAAAATTAAAGTAGATGACGTCATAGTAAGCCGTATACTACAGGAGGTTAGTCCAATACGGTAAAACAAGTTTTAACATGCATGTTTCTATAACAACCAGGCATCTTTGTTTAGACGCAAAGAGACGCTATTACTACTAAGGTTAATATTCAAGTAAAAGTATTTTCTTTTTATTAATACTTCATGTAGGTCTATTTTTACCTTTGTTTTACAGTTTTCTCTTTCACAGAGGAAAAATTATAGAATACTTTGAATTAATCCATTATCCAGCGCTGATCAGCTCTTTGCATAAGTTCAAATTTTCAGTAATCATCACAATTTAAACTTGTCTATAGCCTCTGCGTGATCTCACGTCATCGGTACACGTTCGCAAAGCACATTTTTAACCTTTTTTCAAAAAATTCAAACGTTAAAAACACAACATAAATAAAGAGAATTGCATTTCTCCCAACGTTAACAGTCGTTTATTTGTGAGCCGAAACAGCAGAAACCAAGGTAGGACAACGGGTAGAATAAATGCGATGTCCTGATTGGTTAGATATCGATTTCCACGGATCCATGTACCGTATGTCCCGTTCGCAAATCCTTTAAATTTAGACAAATTCACCGCTGAAAAAAAAAGTGACATAGTAAGAAATCTATACGAAATCAATTCTAACACAATTTATTCATGTTTAATGACATTGCTTTTGAAAAAATAATTAGGGACAGACAAAATACGCATTTTATGAGATCGTATTGAAATAAAGAGCATGTAGAAAGTAACTTACCCCCTGTAACCTGTATAAAATTCATAATACCGTCCACTAATGATCACCAAACGGGTAAATAAATATGAAACAAAAGATAAGAAGCGTCAATCTAATGTGACACGTGCATGTTAATCTGTAAGAAGTATGTACATTACAGCTGTTCTAAAGGTCTTCCACCCTGCAGTGCGATACGGAGATCAAAGGAACACCGAGTGAACCCTTCACCCATTATTTTTTTTTTTTGTAAAACTTCATTAGACGCATATTTTTAAATACATATACTCAAAATGAAGCTTGAAAAATTATTTTGTGAAGAACGTATTGAAGGTTTGAAATTTGATCTGAAGCCACGTTTCTTTTGGTCATGATCTATAATATAAAGTTATTCGTCAATAGGAACATGCCTGAAAGTGCAACAAAGACGTTTGATAATAGTGTTTTAATATCAGTAAATGGACTATCCCTGTATTTCTGAAGACATTATTTAATAACGAATCTAGGTAAAGAAGCCAGAGGTAAAAAAGCCGTAGGTAAAAAGGCCATAGGTAAAAAAGCCAGAAGTAACACGGTAAAAAAACCATAGGTAATAAGGTCATAGGTAAAAAAGCCAGAGTTAATCTAGTACATGTATATATGGTTTATTAAGAAAATACCAAACATTTTAAATATAATATTAATATATATAAATATTAAATGAAATATAATATGAATATATATAAATATTAAATGAAATTGATTTATGATGATTTGTGCATTAATTTTAACATTTATATTTGTGCATAAATTTTAACATTTATTATGTAAATTAAAAGAATTAACCATATGTAAAGCATATCTACGTTAATAAAGATTAATTTTATATTATCAAAAAGGATGGGTAACAAGATAATTTGTTTTTAATAGAAGTTATATTTGTTTATTTATCTACAAGTACTTGTTGATGAATTAATTGAAACCAATAGTAGCTGCAGGGAATGCCCTATTACATAATTTAACAGTATTATTTCAAACTGTTATTTACCATTTGCATAATTATGATTAAAACTTGGACTTGTAAAATGACAGTTTGCACATGTTTGTAATTAGTTTTTTTTTTGTATTGAAAGTTTGTTCCATGAAAAGTTTTATGTATAAGATAATGGTATGCAATGATTGCAAACATTGTGGGAAATTGCTTCCTTTGAGCAAAAACCCCTTTTTCCCGAAACGTTTTCTAAAGTTATCACCTGCAACTGCGAAAGTGTTAAGTATGACCAGTTTCACTCATGAAACAACTAATTTTAGACTCTTTCATATTGCAAGAACATGCATAAAACACATCAAGATAGGATATAAAACATTGTTGGAAAAGGAGAAATTGTTTGTTATGAGCAAGAAAAGTAAAAGGAGGCCGGTCTTAAATTGCGTTTTATGGGAATTTAGAAAAGGGTTAAATATTGAAAGAATCTGCATACAACACATCAATATAAGGGAATGTGTGAAAACATTGTGTGAAAAGTAAAAATTGGCTTCTCCTTTTCCCAAAATACTGAAACAAAAAGCTTTCTCTACATCATATACTGTTAAATTAGCTCTTTTTTTTCTTAATAAACCATATATACTCAATTAGCTCTGGCCTTTTTACCTCTGGCCTTATTGCCTATGGCCTTTTTACCGTTTTACTTCTGGCTTTTTTAGCTATGGCCTTTTTACCTATGGCTTCTTTTACCTCTGGCTTTTTTACCGCCCACCTTTAACAACCGTTTACCAAAGTATTCCCAGCTTTGGCGATCCAGAAAAAAGGGGCAGACATGCTGATTTTGTCTCATTTCCTCAACCTTAACACATTCCCCCCCCCCCAAAAAAAAAAAAAAAAAAAGAAAAAAGTAATCAATATACAGTTCAGAGACATCTGTGAAAAATAAATTTTCAAAGTGTGAGAGAAAGTATTGTGGGAAAAAAAGAAGGGCTTGCAACAAGCACTTTCTCCTGTTCCAACAATCTTCTTTTACTTTTTCAAGGACAGTTAAAACCAATTGGCCCACTTTTATTATATCGTCTCCATATGCTAAGTATCTGGACGAGTCCAAGGTGTTGACGTCCGGTGAAAACATTCACAGTAACTATTTAACCCTTTACCAGGCGACAAAATTTTAGACTGGGCAAAATTGAAAGCACTTGCAGATGACAGAATAGACGTAACTCAAAAATTGACATTCGAGTCCAGCAGGGTATGAAACATTGTGGGAGAAAATGCTTGTTACCAGCATTTTCTCCTTTTCCCACAATGTTTTCAAAAGACTCCTATCGCACGGTCATAAAAACAGGAATGTTTGGTAAAAGGTTAAAACCCTATACCACATAACCCAAGCTTATTACGACTCTGAGAAATATGGGGTACGGACAAAACCCCCTAAGGACAAAACCCCGATGGACAAAACCCCAATGGACAAAACCTCCATAGCCTTAACTGAAAAGTGGACAAAACCCCCATGGTTTTGAAATGATTCTTTTTGAAGTTCAATAAAATTTACTGCTTTAAATACTTGTAGGGGTTGTAAAAAATTATGTTTTTGTATAAGTTAAATTGATTTGATACGAATATTTTTTCTTGAAATTGTGCTTTATGATAAAAAATGTGTTGTTTTTTTCCCTTAAAATTGTGCTTTATGATAAAAAATGTGTTGTTTTCTGTATACATTCATAATAAATTCATTTAAATTCTTTAATTCTTTTCTTATTTGGTGCTTTTAAAATGTTCAAATCTACTACTAAACATTAGTGAATATGACAGGTGTAAAGTTGAAAATCAGGTGTCTTAATCCCTTCTCAACACCTGTCTTACCCAAGTCTGTATAGGTGTTAATATATCAATAGAAACTATCAACAAACTTGAGTTACAAATTAAAATAAGATAATATGATGATTATCTAAATCATTTCATGTTTGATTTTTTTCCCCTTAAATCAAAGAGACTTGTTTTGAACATTTTAAAACTGTTTGCAAATTATGTGTGTTTACTCAAATTTTATGCTTTTTATATATGATGGGGGTTTTGTCCTAGGGGGCTTTTATCCTATGGGGGTTTTGTCCTGGGGGGGGTGTCCATGGGGGTTTTGTCCTGGGGGGGTTGTCCTAGGGGGGTTTGTCCTACACTCGAGAAATATATAGCTTTTGAAAACGTTGTTAATAGGGATAAAGTTCTGGTAACCAACCTTTTCTCCTTTTTCTTTGTTATCCAAAACAGCGAAAAAGGGGAAAAATAACATTTATATAACTGAAATAGACCTTTCCCATTTTTATGTCTGATTGGTCAACTAATGTTTTCCGAATTCCGTAGCTAAGTTTGTAGCGTACAGGCTCGAAATCCAGGGGTTGGTTGTTTGAATTACATGTATTTAAACTATTGAAGTGATAGTAATTTTTTTAAAAAAATCATTCCAGTATCTGCAAATAGACAGACAAAGTTTGAATTTACAGCGAAAATCCTGACTTTGAAATAAGATTTAGAATCTCTATAGCTGAATTTTTGTCATGTTCCTGCTTGAACTACCTGATCAGTTGACTATCATAATAAGAAAGTTCGATTCAAATTTGAAACCTTCCATTCCTTCTAGAGAAAAAGAAGTTCGGGATTCGTTTTCAGTGGGCGAATACTAGTACGTGCTATACTTGTTTTCATCGAAAAGTTAGTAAAGGGTTAGCTGGGTGTTCTCTTGATCTCGGTATTTCACCGTTAAAGTGGGTGCATCTATTTGAAAAGCTGTTATGCTCTTCTTAGGCACTGACTAACACACCCGTATTATAATTAATTGTTTATTCCGTTCAGTCTGACGTCGATCACTTGTAAAGGTTTGGAATTTTTTAAATTTGTCACTGGGGAGTAAGTCTGTTCTTATCACTGGCCCTTAAAGATGTATTTTTCTGTCCGAACATTTTTTGTTTGTTTTCAAATGCAGTATTATGTAACCTGATTTAACCGGTCCCATTTTAACTGTATATTTGCATTCATTTCTTTCGGAATGGGAGGGGGATTTGGTTTCAAGTTATTAAACCTAATCCTACAAGATAAATTTAGTGACACTTTTAAAGTCGCTAGTAAAATCTCAAATATTATTTCAAAGGATTATATCCAGGTAAAATATCTCCGTATCGGACAGTGTAGATCTAGGATCAGACTGCATGTTTTTCGTAATCCAATCTTGATCTAAATTGTCTGCAAAAAGTCATTGAGTCGCGCTTCGCAGCATAAGGGTTAATGCAGTCTGCATACAAAAAGTTCTATCAACACGCCCGACAGGAGACAGCGCTTATGATACCGCTTTAATCTCTGAAGTTTACCAAAAGATTGACAAAACAACAGTTCTCTATTTGTGTGTCTTCGAAAAAGGTAATTGCTAGAACTACCGGCATGGCCGATTTAGGGTTTTCGTTATCTTATTTACGGCAATTAGGGTGTATTCCATTTAAAAAATATGACCCTTTCACTATTTGGTATATTCAAGATTGGGAAAAATTGTCCGGTGGAGAGTACTCGCAAGGGAAGTAACTCGTGGTGACGCGACAGTAACGGTATTTGGCAAATGGTCTATTGTTTCAATTTGGATCAGTCTGAATTTTTTTCGTGTGGTTAAGAATTAAATATAGTGAAGTTTAGGGATCCATAGTCATGTAATGACTTGCTTCATGTAATGCATTACACTAGATACATAAAAGCACTAGGGGTGAAACAATATGGCAAAAAGCGTAATGCAATATATTGCAATACGACTGACCCATATTGCAATATGCTGTATATGACATTTTGCTTATCTGACCACTTGTGGACATTTTTACTGTAGCATATTCTCAAGAAGTGATAAAGAAAACTAGTATATCTGCTTGGAACTCTTCCATTCTTTCAAGACAATTTCTAACCCTTTCCCAAACAAGCCCTGGTTTTTACGTGTCTGCAGTGCAAATCTCTAGAAAACACTGTGGGAAAAGGAGAAATTGCTCATAATGAGCAATTTTTCTCTTTCCAACAGTGTTTCCTACCCGTTTAGAGAACTTTCTGCCATTTTTATCAAATTTTAAATTGTTGTCTGCAAAACCTTTCAGTTTGGAAGAGTTTAAGATTTGTCGTTTGGGAAAGGGTTAAGAAAATTATCCATAATTTTAGTGACATGGACTAATGCTATTTACTAGGTAGGTTCAATATGAATTTTAGAATTTGTATGTTTTTCTGTGGGAAACTGTTATACATAATAAGAGAGTTATAACTTCATGATAATTTATCATATAGAACAAATTAAATGACTTTCTAACCATATAGAGGGCGTCCTGGGGTGTCAAATGGCGTCTTAGGGTGTCAATGGATGTCCTAGAGTAAATAGTATGGCCGACATGTAATACTGCCAGTGGCGAGAAAAAGAATAAGATAATCAACTTTCGCTTTTGGAAATCTTTCTGTAAGTTGAAATACGATTGATTTCTGTCAGAATTTTTTGGAAAAACCAGACTTTCTGGTGCATTAATGAGATGTCATATTGCAGAAATACCGGTACGGTTTTTTAGCTCATCTGAGCACGAAGTGCTCAGAGTGAGCTATTGTGATGGTGCTGTGTCCGGCGTCCGTCGTGCGTCGTTCACTTTTACCTTGTGTACGCTCTAGAGGCCACATTTTCAGTCCGATATTCATGAAAGTTGGTCAGAATGTTTGCCTGGATGATATCTCGGACGAGTTTGAAAATGGGTCATGTGGGGTCAAAAACTAGGTCACTAGGTCAAATTTGAGAAAAACCTTGTGTACGCTCTAGAGGCCACATTTTCAGTCCAAAGCTCTTGAAAGTCTGTCAGAATGTTTGCCTGGATGATATCTCGGACGAGTTCGAAAATGGATCATGTGGGGTCATGTCTTGTTTGATTTACTTAATTACTGTTGTGATTTCTGTCTTCAGTTCACCAACCATCTGAGTGTTGTATGGTACACATTATCCTTGAAACACTCAAAGCAGGTAGAAATTTTGGTCAGCAATCTTCACCCATAGCATCATCAGCCCATATTGATTCTAAGACGAAAATGAGAGCTCTTTGTGGCGGTGCTGTGTAAGGTTTGGACATCACTGGAACGAAGCAGTGAGACAGATTATGACTGACAGAACTTGTGGCAGCTTTCTCACACCAGCTCTAACACAACTTTTCTTTCCAAAGCCACCGACTACTTTTCTCACATGCTTCTGCAGAGGTGAGAGGCGAAAATACGCAGGAAAGAAAGTTCGCCTCACCCGGGATCAAACTCACAACCACCAGGTCATGAGTCTGACACGCTCACCACTGAGCCACCCAGGCGGGCAAGATATGATCGAGTGACCTAGTTTTTGACCCGACATGACCCATTTTTAAACGAATTCAAGGTACATCATCAACACAAACATTCTGAGGAAGTTTCAGGGTTTAGGATCGTAAATGTGGCCTCTAGATCGTACACAACGTTGTTTTTAGGATTAAACTAATGACCTGGTTTTTGACCCTACATCACCTGTTTTCAGACTTGTCCAAGATACCAAAACAAACATTCTAACAAACTTTCAGGAGTTCTGGGCCGAAAATGTAGCCTTTAGAGCCCACACGAGGTTTTCCCTCGATTTCACCTAGTGACCTTATTTTTGACCTGGCATAACCCATTTTCAATCTCATTTGAGATATCATCAGGCAAACATTCTGAGCAAGTTTCATTAGTATCAGATTGGAAATTTGGCCTCTAGAGCGTACAAAAGGTAAACAGTTCACGACAGATGATGGACAACGGACAATGCAAGACGAACACCGGACACAGTATGGTCACAAAAGATAACCATAAGCAGTTCGTGCTCAGATGAGATAAAAATATCAAAATATAAGTAAACAAGACAAAAACAGCATTATTTTTTTCCCAAACTGTTTTTATTTTGAAATCTGTTACAAAATTTTCAAATCACAAAACAAAACAAGAGGGTCATGATGGCCCTGGAGTCGCTCACCTGAGCCTTCTGCACTGTGATTAAAAAAATTGAACTAGTGACAAATTTTAGACTCTTCCAAACTGAGAGTTTGCAGACGACATTTCAAATTTGATGAAAACGGAAGTTCTCCAAATGCGTAGAAAACACTGTGGGTAAAGGAGAAATCGCTCATAACGAGCAATTTCTCCTTTACCCATAGTGTTTTCAAAAGGCTTGTGTTGCAGACACGTAAAAAAGAGGGCTTGTTTGGAAAGGGCTTAATCCCCTCATATGTGTACATCTTCGTGCCATTCTTCGACCAAGTAGCCCATGCTTACATATGCATGAACGCAATTTGGAAAGTAATAAAGCTGAAGTTCTGATTACTACAGAAGTTTAGGCAAGCCTGGAAGTCACAGAATGCCATAAACCCTATAATGTTAATCGCATGGTAATAAACATCAATAATATTCAAAAAAGCATCATGACAAAACTGAATTGCCTGATTGCATGGATGTCTTCCATAAAATAAATGAAAGCAACTGGAAACTCTGCCATTTTGTACTTGCACCTGATTCCTATACTACAAAAAAGTATTGGGAAATGATATGATTATATCATCATATAACATCAACAAGTAAATATTCAAATTCAAGAAAAAGTAAACAAGACGACTTATGCAGCATATGTTTTACAAAAATGTGTTCTAACAAAGCGCATTGTGGTCTATACTCGACTAAAATTTGCAGATCATAAACAATTTACACAAAACAATGTTCAAACTACTGCATATTGGAATTTTTTTCCCATCTCAGAATTTTTGCAGATTTGTTTGAAATTCAATTGTTGATTATTCTTTCCTCAATTGCAGAAGCCAAATCTGAATTGCTACATTACCAAGAGAATAGCCCTGGTGAACACATACCATGTTTGTTTAAGGGTTATTATGTGAAAATAGAAAGTTTCACACTTGTGATGTTTTTCTATAACAGATAACCTTTTAAACAAGAGGGCCTGGAGTCGCTCACCAGAGCCTTACGGACTGTGATCCTATGATTTGGCCTAGTGATCTAGTTTTTTAACTAACATGACCCATCTTCAAACTCGTCCGAGAATTCATCAAGACAAACATTCTGACCGAGTTTCTTGATAATCAGACTGAAAATGTGGCCTCTACAACGTACACAAGGTTTTTCTAAGATTTGACCTAGAGACCTAGTTTTTGACCCCACATGAACCATTTTCTACCTCGTCCGATATTTCATCAAGACAAACATTCTGAGTATGTTTGAGAATTATTGGACTGAAAATGTGGCCTTTAGAGCGTACATAAGGCAAAAAGTTGGCGTCGCACGACGGACGTCGGACACAGCACTATCACAATTGACTAGAATAATAATAAAACAATGGCGCATGTTGACAAAAAGGCTAGTTTGAAGACACTTTTTACTTGCATCATCAAAAGTTAAGTCCTCTGTATGTAACAATATTTTGTAGGGGTACATTTACATCAATATAGGTTTGATGTAGAAATTCTTAAAAAATCTTTTTCTCATAACGCTGGTCAGATTTTGAAATAATTTCACAGGATTGTTCCTAAGTTGACCCTTTCAAAAATTTGTTCGCGGTAGATTTTTGAAAGACTCATCGAAGGAACATCCCTTTGAAATTATTTCAAAATCAGACCAGCAGTTCCAGACGAGGAGATTTTTAAAGAATTGCTTTAAAAATTCCATTTCGTTACTATGACAACCAGAGTTTTTGATGGAATAAAATTCTGTGAATATTTTTATAGAGGACCTTCCAAGGAACATTCCTACCAAGTTTGGTCCAATTTGGCCCGGTGGTTTACGAGCAGGAGATGTTTAAAAGAAATTGTCGGCGACGCATGATGGAAATTAGGTGATCCTGAAAGCTCCCCTTGAGCATGTTATGCTCAGGTGAGCTAAAAATCAGATCTCAAATTTCAACTAGAGGCGCTTGAGCGCCTGTAACGCTCCACAGGCCTGATTTTTCTGTAATGATGAAGAGGAAATTTTAACCTCTATCTAAGACACTACTATGAAATTTGGTAAAAGTCCAGTCAATAGTTTCTGAGAAGTTTTTTTTAAAGAAAAGGTTAACAAATGCACACACACACACACACACACATGCACGCACGCATGCATGCACATGGTTGTCTTTGTATAAATCTATCATAAATAGAATAATAAAAGAAATTTGCATCCATAAATTTAATTTGCCAAAATGTTCTTGTAGTAATAGTATGCATTTTAGCTATGAGATTACACAAAGCACCAAAGGGAAGTATCTCGTACTGCTTTCAAGTAATCTACCAAAGTAATCATCTCCCTTGGACTAGCCTAAAAACTTTGTAAATTCATTTTACTCTATAGCAAAATAAAAGGAAAATGAGTCTCCTATGTTTTCTGATGGATCATTTTTATTTAAAGGAATTCTGTAAACCTCTATCTAAGGAACATTCCTGCAGAAAAATAATATCCAATTAGTGGTTTGGGAGGAGAAGATTTCTAAAGGTTTTTTACTTTAATTGCCATGGCAACCAGAATTCTTCATAGAACACAATTATTTGAAGGAATTTGAAAGAGGAACATTCCTGGGAAATTTCGTAAAAATCCAGTCAATAGTTTCTGAGGAGAAGTTTTTTGAAGGAAGAGTTTACGGACGCATGCACAGACGGACTATTGAACGGATGGATAGACGAACGGACACACAACGGACACAACGGAGCTAATAAAATCAATGCCATTGATGCAAACAATCTAAAAACTGCTTTCTCACCAACTGATAATAAGATCATTTCTTTTTTCAAAAGGTTAGAGACTACAACAATACCCATAATCTGTGCAACATTTAACCCATTACCAGATGACAAAATTTTTAGACTGGTCCAAGTTGAAGATGACATTGTAAAGCCCATTTAAAACAAACAAGAGGACCATGATAGTCCTACAGCACTCACCTGAGTGCTAAGCAGTAAAGGTCGACAATCCTATGTTCCACTAGGAGATGTTACATACAAAATATCAAAGCTCTAGGCCTTCCACTTTCAGAGGAAAAGAATTCCGAAATTTGTCTTTTTTGTTCCTATGCTCGAACTTGTGAACCCAACGGCAGGACCACTCCTGACCCAAGGGGCATGGTATGAACAAACTTGATAGAGGTCCACAAGAAGATGCTACATACAAAATATCAGGGCTCTAGACCTTCCAGTTTCAGAGTAGAAGAATTATGAAATTTTCGTTCTTTGTTCCTATGTTCAACTTATGACCCCCAGGACGGGGCTAGTTTTGACCCCAGGGGCATTTTTTGAACAAACTTGGTAGAGGTCCAGAAGGAGATGCCACATACCAAATCTCTACGCCATCCAGTTTCAGAGAAAAAAAATTGAAGATGGGCTTCTTTGTTCCTATGTTCCAACTTGTGACCCCCGGGGCGGGACCAGTTTTGACCCCAGGGGCATCATATGAACAAATTTGGTAGAGGTCCACTAGGAGATGCTATATAACAAATATCAAAGCTCTAGCCCTTTCAGTTTCAGAGATGAAGAATTTTGAAATTTTCTTTCTTTGTTCAGGACTATGTTCCAACTTGTGACCCACGGGGCAGGCCCAGTTTTGACCCCAGGGGCATCATATGAACAAACTTGGTAGAGGTCCACTAGGACATGCTACATACCAAATATCAAAGCTGTGCACCTTCTAGTTTCAGAGAAGAAGATTTTTAAAGTTTTCCGTCTTTGTATCTATGTTTTAAACTTGTGACCCCTAGGACGGGGCCAATTTCAACCCCAGGGGCATCATATGAACAATCTTGGTAGCGGTCCACTAGGAGATGCCACATACCAAATATTAAAGCTCTGCACCTTCAAGTTTCAGAGAAGAAGATTTTTAAAGTTTTCCTTCTTGTTCATATGTTTTAAACTTGTGACCACCGGGGACATCATATGAACAATCTTGGTAGAAGTCCACTAGGAGATGCTACCAGTACACTTCTCGCAGATTTTGCTATTTTCGCTGTCCGCGATGTATTTAGCGCGGACCCAACGCGGCGATTTTACAACACAGGTGAACGCGGACTAACCCGGAGCGCTGTTTAAACGCGGCGATCCCTGGCGGACCGCGGCGGTCTGGTTACGCAATTAAAACGACGCGATGACTCCGCCGCGATCAGACAGGTAAGTTTCTTTTCAGTGTAGCAAATGATTCAAGAATGAATGAAGTTACGCACCATTTTACTCTTTTACAAAGTCATATTACACGTATGTATCTCCACGAGAATTTTTCATATCAGAAAGAAAAAAGATGATAAGCAGTCATCATTGCCAAGCAAATTATTCAACGGGCACTGAATTAATAGGTTATAGAATCGAAACACATAAACCTTTAACCAGACATCATGAGTTTAAAGTGCCTTGCAGAACAAGGGTTGCGAAAACATTGTAGGAAAAAAAGAATAGGCCGGCAACCAGCATTTTCTCTTATGCAATGTTTATCTACCTTGTCAAACACTCTTCGACAATATATATTACGAGTGATGTTCATATTTCCTGAACTCTTTACCAAACGACAAAATTTGTCCAAATTGAATAAAACATTTGCAGGCGAAATTTTGAATCTAACTCAAAATATAAAACGTGTTTTTTATTAGGTGAGACCATTGCTGGAAAGGAAGAAAATACTGGTTTGAGGCATAATGACAGCGCCGGTGTAATGCAGAGAAATGACCCCCATTACGAAATGACCTACGGTCATTTTCTCAACGTAGAATAATGACCCATGGGTCATTTTTCTACGTCGAAAAATGACCCATGGGTCATTCCTCTACGTCGAAAAATGACCCGGGGGTCATTTTGTAATGGGGGTCATTTTTCTGCATTACACCGGCAAGTACCGTCAAGGAGAAATAGTTCACGAGCGGCTCTTAGGCCTATTAGGTCTTGACTCTTGAGCTTATTTTTTTTTCTACCAGCGATAACGATCACTAGCAGACAAAATGTTTATTTTTACAAATTGATAAAGTTATCTCCACATGTTCGTTACAAAATTAGATTAATGAATCTCGTAGGGCTGAATACATAAAATCAAACTCCCTGGTTCCTCCGTGAGGGTTTTTGGTTAAAAATCAACTCTTTACAAAGTCACAAAAATTTCCAAACTGAAAGCATATGCAGACGACGACTAAAAGTAGCAAACGTGGCATTTGTCTTCAATATGATAGAAAACATTCTAGGACAAGGAGGAAATGCTGGCTACGATCATTGTTTTCTCTCCTCACAATGAAGACTTCTTCCCAATGAGTAGATAAAATCATTACATGTATAGTGTTGAGCACTATTCTCAAAATGATTTCAGCCAACTCAAGGCTGCCAGCTAGTAGTGCATCTGCATCTCTTTTCGACACTTTGTAAAATCATTTTTCAAGACGATGAAGACACTGATTGCTGCTCTAAACACAAATCGTAGCAAAATGCTCAGTTGTCAGAGAAGAATGAATCTTTTCGTAATGACCAATATATCAATCCTCGAAACCAGTTTTGCTGATCTTGGATCCCGCGTCATAAGCCTGCATTACTAGCTAACTTTCAAGATTGGATATCACGTTCTTAAATATCATGGGAGAGGACTTGCAGAGCAGCGGGCAAAAGGTTCGGTTTGTAAACTAAATTTTAGCGTGTTAACCCTTTCCCAAACGACAAAATTTTAGACTGGTCCAAATTGAAAGCACTTGCAGACGACAAAATTTATGTTACTCAAAAAGCAAAATTTGTTTCCAGCAGGGAAGAAAATATTGTGGGAAGAGGAGGAAATGCTGGTTACCAGCATTTTCTCACGATGTTTTCAAAAGGTTTCTCTCTCAGGGCCGTAAAAACCAGCGATTGTTTGGCAAAGGGCTAAACTTTCAAAAGTGTAAAGGGATACAGGGGTTTAATTAACAAAAGACGCGTGCATTTTGCAAAATAAAGATTATCAATGCCCATATTTGGCTGAACGTGTTCTAAAGTTGGAAGATAGGTAAACTCGACCTTTATCCATTCAACAGACGACAAAATATTAAACTCATCCATATTAAAAGCATTTTTGCTGAAATGAGAGAAGTTGTCTTAACTCTTTACCATACGACAAAATTTTAGACTAGTTCGAATTGAAAGCATTTGCATACAATGAAATAAAGGTGACTGAAAAATTGAAATTTGTTATGGGAAGGGTAGAAAACACCGTGGGAAAAGGAGAAAATTCTGGTTACCAGCATTTTCTCCTATTCCTACAGTGTTTTCAAAAGGCTTCTTTCTCAGGGGCGTCAAAAGTAGGGATTGTGTGGTAATGGGTTAAAAAGGTTGGGATACTTTGTGGGAAAATGTTGTTAACATTTTTGCTTTACCCACTTAGCTTATTGTCTTGGGACCGTTCAGACTGGGTCTTGTGTTGTAATAGGTTAACCAGTTGGGAAAAAATAATATCTGTGCAATGTAAGTGGTTGTGCTTGTCTCCATGTTACTGTTGTACATGTGATAAAATGAAGAGTATATGATAATTGTTTTCGTTCTTGAAGACTGGTATATTTATGATTACAACCTATTATCTTATTTTTTCCTACTAGACAACATTCTGTCATGTTCTAAAAAATAAAGGGTTAGGATATCATACACAAATGACACGTGTTAACTCTTTACCAGACCTCCAGATTTTACCCATATCCAATTCTATAACATTTGCAGATTACCAAATGTAATTCAAACAACGAAACTTGTCTTTTGGGTGAAAACGCTGTCGGAAGAGAAGCAGCTGCTGATATCAGCACATTTTCTTCTCCCACTCTGGTTTCTCGAGGCTCTTAAAACTTGGGCCATGATTACTTGGTAAAGGGTTAACAATAAACGTACAACCCCCCGCCGGTTTTTATCACCAAATTTGGTTGTCGGGGTGTAATATAAGCTTTAACTCTTAGTACAGCAATAAATAAATGGAGCTGAAACGTATGTGTAGAAGACGACGATTATGAACTTTTCACTATTGTTTTGAATTAGAACATGTCTTAGAATGTCAGAGTAAAAAGATAAATTGCTAGTCACCTGCATTCTCCTTTTTCCTCAATGTTTTCAAAAGCCGAATGGTATTATTCGGTAAACGCTTAACGCACCGATTGCAGCTTCAATTCCATTCAGTATCGTTTACAGACGATGAAGATGAAGATCGTGCTGCACTATCTCTTACAACTATATGCACTGTGAGCTTTTCTAGCCGAGACAAGATTAAAATCTTTAAATTCTTTATTATTTGTATGGTGGAGTTATTTTAGGATAAACTAGGGTAAAGCCTGTATCAGCAATCTTGGGAGCCCAGGTAAAAAGGTTTTGAAAACAATGTTGGGAAAGGAGAAAATTCTGTAAAGCAATATACCACCATAGTTCCACGATATTGTCTACTTTTCAAAGAGAAACATAATCATAATTATGATACACACTAAATTTCTCGTCTGCAAATGCATACAAATTGAACAAGTCTAAAAAATTGTCGCCTTATTCAGATGTAGGATACCGATAGCATAGGCTTCAACCTAAAGGTATGGAAAATATTCCGAGGATGACAATCTGTGTATTATGTCCGAATGCAAGTTGCAGGCAGACCAAATCATGTCAAAATCAGGCAAAAAGTAAACTTAAGACTTGCCAACTTTTAACCTAATTTTTGTATTAATATCCAGCGACAAACAGTTGGCACCAACCAGGGATCTTATATACAAGATCCCTGGCACAACCATGCAATAACAGATTGTCATCTTCATAATTTTCACTCTTTTAAATGCATTTTAACACCAGCTTTGTTTACTTCGGCAAACATTATTACCTAAAGCACTCGAATGCAGTCAAAACAACTGGTACTCATTTAAAGTGCCTGTTACGATTTTTACAGACATCGTGGATTGAGATTAGACAACGCATCACGCAATGTCTGATCTTTAATAGATCACTGTCCGCATACTAGTGTCAGAGTTATCCAAACAGCCTGATTCTACAATTTATTTGTGCAGCTCTTGCCTACGGTTGATGTCGATTCCATTTGAGCCATGCTCTGTGAAAAATTGGTTTGTTAAGTCTACAAACAATATCAACTCCGGTAAGCCTGCACAGAACGTACAGGCTTACCTGTGTCGAAACATTTTGCTCTTTGGTCAATTTTCAGCATGTCATTCTACCTCATGACTCGGTCGGTTGTTAAATAAAATGGATCCATGTTTTGTGATGGCTTGCTTGGTGCTTCACGGATATGCATTAGAACCATTTTTCACAGAGTATGGCTCATTCTATTTACACTCAACGAGAAAATAACTCATTGTATGGTTGTTTTCGTAGGTCAGCCGATTACCAGTTCGAAGGGAGACGGCTTCATTGTGATGGTTAATAAATGCATAAATTAATTTATAATATCTGGTTATCCAAATAAATTCTGAATGTTATAAGATTCTGCAAGTTATACGGCATATTTGATTTACCCTCTCTATCTCCTTTCAAATCACACCAGTATTCATGATCGAACTATTTTAATATGAAAAGCAACTTATAACGTGAACGGTATCATAAAAAAAAAAATCCTGACGTGAACTATAATATTTTAGTGTAATGGTAATTTTCTCTTTAGTTGTAACAATTTCTATTGACATATTAATTTCATATATAGGTTTTTTTTCCAAAAATGATGATGAAATAGAAATAATATTGTGTATCCAATTAAGTTCACTCCTTTTAGTAGACATTTTAACCCATTTCCTTCTTCTTTAATTGCCTGTTAAACATATTTATTTTATATCGATTGAGAAACGAGTTAATCTCTCTCTAATCTGCCTTCTGGGAACTTGAATATAATAAAAAAAAGTCTTTCATATGCCTTCTGGGAACTTAAATATAATAAAAAAGTCTTTCATAATCTCAGACAGTTAAGTTCCAAGATGTGAACGCATTACGTTTTCTGATCTTGGTCTTCTCTGCAAAAGCAGCTTTATGCTGAAAGGTTTGAGATGCTGAAGGGAACCCCAGTCTCGTTTTCGAAAACTACCAAAGTGCCGAAAGTTAACCCATTACCACACAATCCCTACTTTTGACGCTCCAGAGAAAGAAGCCTTTAGAAAACATTGTGGGAAAAGGAGAAAATGCTTTTAATCAGCATTGCCTCCTTTTCTCACAATGTTTTCTACCCTTCACAAAACAAATTTCAAATTTTCTGCCACTTTTGTTTTGTCGTCTGCAAATGCTTTCGATTTGGTCAAACCTCAAATTTTGTCATTTGGTAATGAGTTAAATCTGTTGCGGTATGGCGAGATATTCTAGCCGGGATAACCTTCAAGTCCAAAAGATTACACTATGTTCAGCAAAGTTGATGGGATGGGATCCGCCAATATCTGGGCCTAATGGCAGCAAAATGACGAGAGGGAGATGAACCGTTTTTTCGGTTTAAAAATAACTTTGGTGAAAAAAAAAGGAGAAAATATTCCGAACATTTTAAGCGACATATTTCTAGACATTCGCTACTATTCGAATATTTTTAATTTCTTATAGAAAATTAAACAGATCTATAGTTATTTTGACTTACCAAATGAACTGGTAATCCATCATCGGAATCGAAGTTGTAAATATTTAAGAAGGGTTAGATAAGGTCGTATAAAAAAGTGTCAGTCAGGTATGACACGTGCATATGGAACTAACAACTGGGACAGTACTTCACGCTGCCGGAGTGCTATACCCAACATCAAAGGAATACCGAGTTAACTCTTGCCTCTCCTTTGTGTTAAGTTTGCATGTTATATTACCCTTTATCAAAGGACAAAAGTTTAGACTTGTCCAAATTGAATGCACTTGCAGACGGACAAAATAAATGTTACTCAAAAATTGAAATTTGTTTCTAGCAGAGTAGAAAACATTGTGGGAAACTATGAGAAAATTCTGGTTACCAGCATTTTCTCCTTAGCCCACAATGTTTTCAAAATGCATCTACCTCAGCGTCTTGAAAAAAAAAAGGGAATGTTTTTGTAAAGGGTTAAAAGGCAATGAAAAGAGCGGGTTTTTATTTAACCCTTTCCCAAACAAGCCCTTGTTTTTACGTGTCTGCAGTACATGTCTTTTGCAAACAATGTGGGAAAAGGAGAAATTGCTCGTAACGAGCAATTTCTCCTTTTCCCAAAGTGTTTTCTGCTCGTTCAGATAATTTTCTGCCATTGTTATGAAAGTTAAAATTGTCGTCTGCAAACTCTTTTAGTTTGGAAGAGTCTAAAATTTGTCGTTTGGGAAAGGGTTGAGAGAACAAGAGGATCATTTTAGTTCAGAATGTAGACCGCTGTTTTGTTTTTCTGACGATCCAGCCTGCATTTTGAAAAAGGTGAATATATGTACAGTTTTATTCGTTACCCTTTGGTTTCCTTACATCCAGAGACTGAGAAAATGAGGATAATCAGCGTGATAATATACACGTACAGGGTAGCATAATTTTTAAATTGTGTTTTTAATTATTAACAGAATAAAATAAGAAATGGTTAATAACTGCTATATCTGTTTCATCTAATGAAGGGTAAGAAAGAATGTGTGATGAAAATACACCTGAAGCCTGTTGTACACAAACTTTAAAATAGTGCGTTTTTTTCTAGTGTGCAGTTTCAGACCGCGGGTGTAGTGGTAAAGTTTCGTTAATGCTGCATTACACGGTTTTGCTCTTTAACCCATTATACGGCATTCACAACAATAATTGCCTTGGCGACTTATAAAAATCAAATTCAGGCTGCACGAATTGTGCAGTCTGATTTTGGATGTACACTTTGCGCCCTTGTAGGACGAAAACAACATTGAAAAATGCTGGTTCTTGGTGGTTTTTTTTTTCAAATTTTACATTATGTTATCGGCGCTCTATGGGTTAAGTTATTAATTGGCATTCCAGTCGGAGTTTTTCCACTTTTAAAGTACACGCTTGTGAGCCACAAACAATCAAGAAGTAGTAACTTTGGTTTTCGGTTTTTGGAATCCAGCATGAAATTGCACTTTTAATCCGAAATTCGAATTTTCATATCGCTAACACTAAATATGGGATAGGCCTACAAATTTGTAACTTAGCGAATAGCTGATTAAAATGCGTTTTGTGGCATCTTAAATTTAAGTAATCCCTGTTGGCAAAGCTTATATCCGCATTTAATGGTACGAAAATGTTGCGGTCGTAATGGAAGAATTGGTTTCTGGTTCCCGAAACAGTGGGGAAAATTACAGATATTTAAGTATAAAAATTTACAGTCAGCCGGGCGAATATTCCCCCGCGATCCCTCGCAACGTTGCCGTGATCCACCGCGTTTACCTCCTGCTGTGAAGTTGCCCGATATTTTCTGAAGCCGCGGTGACACGTCCGCCGCGTTTCCGCGGCCGATACCTGTACAGCAGATTTGCCGCGGACAAATTGGTCCGTCGCGGCTCGCGGACTTGAGCAAAATCCGCGAGGAGTGTACTGCTACATACCAATATCAAATCTCTAGGCCTTCTACTTCCAGAGAAGATTTTCAAAGATTTTGCTTTTTTTCCCTTTTGGTTGCCATGGCAACCAGACTAATAGCTGGGATTCAATCTCTTGAACACCTTTGGTAGAACTTTACCCAAGGAACATCCCTGCCAAGTTTCATCAAGATTGGCCCAGTGGTTTAGGAGGAGAAGATGTTTAAAGAAATTGTGGACGACGGACAACGGACATTGGGCTATCACAAAAGTTCACCATGAGCACTTCGTGCTTAGGTGAGCTAAAAGTAAGTACAATATAAGGTAGAAAACTTTGTGAGAAAAGGAGAAATTGCTTGTCGCAAGCAATTTTTCCCTTTTTCAAAATGTTTCTCACTGCCATATATCTTTAGTGCATCAAACTGCAGCATTGCATCGTAATGGGTTAAAGAAGACAGTCATGATTGCTTTGGATCATTCAAAATTTGAAGTTATTTTTGTAGTGGTCTACTACGCAATGCTACAACAAAATGAGAGAGCTTCAGGTCTTACAAACCAGAATGTAATCTTCTTAATTTTTCATTTTTGTTGTAATGATAACATAAGCTCTCCATGATGATGCCAAAGACACCATGTTATTCAGGCAACATGAAAATCAATGCATAAAAGTACAACTTTAGAAAACGTTATTAAACTTCACAACTTTCAAAATGTTAATAAAACTTTAATCAATAAACAAGAGGGCCATCATAAGTAACTCACCTGAGTCTTTTTGCCAAATTAATCCATTGTGTATTGCATACAAGTTTTTCTATGATTCAGACTTTTAACCCGATCTTTTATGCCAACATCATATTACATGTGGTCTCTTAGAGCATTCAAATCGTTTTTCTAGGATTTGACCTAGTGACCTGGTTTATGACAAGACAACCCATTTTCAAAGTCGTCCAAGATTTAATCAAGACAATATTCTGACCAAGTCTCATGATAATCGGACTGAAATGTGGCCTCTAGAGCGTACACAAAGGTTTTTCTAAGATTTGATCTAGTGACCTAGTTTTTGACCTGACATGACCCATTTCCAAACTCCTGAAACATTTCATCAAGGAAAATATTCTGATGAAGTTTCATGATTATCAGACTGAAAATGTGGTGTATAGAGAATACACAAGGTTTTTTAAAGATTTGACATGGTGACCTAGTTTTTGACCTAACATTACCAATTTTTTACCTCGTGCGATATTCCAACAAGACAAAGATTCACAAGGTTTTTAAGATTGGACTTAGTGACCTAGTTTTGGACTGTCTAAGATTTCATCAAGACAAACATTCTGACCAAGTTTAATGATAATCGGACTGAAAATGTGGCCTCTAGAGCGTAAACAAGGTTTTTCTAAGATTTGACCTAGAGACCTAGTTTTTGACCTAACATGACCCATATTTGAACTCTTACGAGATATCATGAAGACAAACATTCTGACCAAGATTCCTGATAATTGGACTGAATTGTGGCCTCTAGAGTTACACAAGCCAAAAAGTTGATGGACGACAGACACAGCTCTATCACAATAGCTCACTCTGAGCACTTTGTGCTCAGGTGAGCTAAAAGCACATCCTGAAACAAGATGTCTGTTTGTAAAACAGTCATGCCCCCCCCCCCCCTTACTGCCACATTGATACAGGAAGTGGGCACAGTTCATTTACTGATATCAAAAGAATTGACTTGCAGATATCGACATCATCTCAGGAAAGAACAAGGCCTTAAACCTTATCAATTCCATAAACGTTGTTGTATGTAACTGAAAGATAGGAATGACAATTTGATTATTACGAGTTATAGAAGTATGTTTCAAGTTTCAACTTAACTACACCAAATGCATCAGTATAACTGACACTATTTTGTGATATTTTTGTTTCAAGTAAGTTCTCCTTTTCTTGACATAGTGACCTAATTTTTAACCTGACATGACCCATTTTCATTTTCGTCCGAGGTTTCATCGAAACAAACATTCTAGTTTTCATGATAATCGGACTGAAAGTATGGCCTGTAGAGTGTACACAAGGTTTTTCTCACATCTGACCTAGTGACCTAGTTTTTGCCCTGACATGACCCATTTCCAAACTTGTCGAGATTTCGTCAAGACAAACATTTTGACCATGTTTCATGATAATCGGACTGAAAATATGGCCTCTAGTGAGTACACAAGGGTTTTCTAAGATTTTCTAAGATTTGACCTTGTGACCTAGTTTATGACCCTACATAACCTATTTTTTGAACTCGTCTGAGATTTCATCAAAACAAACATACTGACCAGGTTTCACGATAATCTGAAAATGTGGCCCCTAGAGCATACACAATATGTTTCTAAGATTTGAACTACTGAGCTAATTTTGACCCGAAATGACCCATTTCTAAACCTGTTTGAGATTTCATCAAGGCAAACATTATGACCAGGTTTCATGATAATCCGAGTAAAAACGTGGCCTCTAGAGTGTACACAAGGTTTTTCTAAGATTTGACCTAGTGACCTAGTTTTAGACCCAACATGACTCGTTTTTTAACATGTCCGAGATTTCACCAAGATCAACATTCAGACCAAGTTTCACGATAATAGGACCGAAAATGTGGCCTCTAGAGCGTACACAAGGTTTTTCTAAGATTTGACCTAATGACCTAGTTTTTTACCTGACATCACCCATTTTCAAACTCGTTCAAGATTTCATCAAGACAAACACTCTGACCAAGTTTTTTGATAATCGGACTGAAAATGTGGCCTCTAAAGCATACACATGGTTTTCTAAGATTTGACCTAGTGACCTAGTTTTTAAACCCACATAACCCATTTTTGAACTCGTCCCAGATATCATCAAGACAAACATTCTAACCAAGTTTCATGATAATCGGACAGAAAATGTGGCCTCTAGAGCGTACACAAGCCAAAAAGTTGACGACAAACGACAAATGGCGGACAACAGACAAATCACTATCACGATAGCCGACTTTGAGCACTTTGTGCTCAGGTGAACTAAAAACTCTTTTGGTAAAAAAAAGTAGCTTGACCAACATGTGGAGCCAATTGTGTGTAGTTATCATGTACACCATGTTTGGTCTATATATCATTAAATTGAAGGCCACTGTGACCTTGACCTTCAACAGATTAATCTCAAAATCAATAGGGATCATCTACACTCCAATACAAATGTCTGTGCCAAATTTGAGGAACCTAGGTCAATTCTGTGTCTCCCATATTGATTGTTCGATTTTTTTGAAAATCAATAGGGTTGAAGCTATTGATGAGATTGACTGTGTAAGTTTCATGAAAATCCAACCAAAAATGTAGACTATCATGTAAACAAGAAAAAGACTAACAGACAGACGAACAGACAGATGAACGTACAGACAGACAGACGACGTAAACCACGCCATGACAGAAGCCTTGCTGGCTTTCAGTCAGTAGAGCTAAAAACTATAGCCCATTTTGTGGCTGAAACATTTAACACTGGTGGTCTGAACAATTCAGGCAACAATTGTTTTTTCAGCAAAACTTAAATGTTCATTCCTATACATTCCATGTATAGTTCTATCATACCACTCCAAAATAACTATTACAGAATGCATAGTCATACAGCTCAAACAAACTTGCTTCATCAGGCAAAGTGCCATCTGCTGGAACTGGCAATGTAAGTCTGTTAGAACAAGTGTTGGCTCTAGGTAGCAATGATTCATCTGTGATGAAGGTTATTGAAGGTGAGATGGCAAAACCTAGTGGTGGTTCTACATCCACACCAGTCACAAACTGAAGGACCATGCCCAGATTCATCCTGTTGCGTCTTCCAGCTGACAAATAAAATACAATACCTCTTTTACATAAACATTTTTTCATCAAAGCTAGGCATTCTTGTTATGCCATATTTTGAATGACAATGTCTTACTTTTTACTGGTATTTTTATAAACTTAAATATAAATTGCATAGTTTATGTTATAAGATTGCTATCAAACAACATAAACTTAAAAGTCTCAAGTGTCTCAACTTAGCAACTTTCTGTTGAAAAGATAACATTATATCGCAAACGTAAGTGCCATAGGCCTTTTGGTTTTAAACAAAAAGATTTAATCATTTAAGGATTACATTTTAAAACAACTTTACAGTCAAAGGAAACCATTTTAGTCAGGTTATGCTCATAATCACCCATAATTTTTAAGAAGATTTTTTAGGGACCCCCCCTTTCATTTTTGTTGCCATGGTAACCATGGTTTTGAAAGAATCAAAATCTTTCAAGGAATTTTGAAGAGGATTATGGCAGGATCATTTCTCTGAAGTATGGTAACAAGAGGGTCATGATGGCCCTGTATCCCTCCACTTGCTGATACGTAAAGTCCCATCATTTCAAAAACTACAATACTTGGGAAATGGTTTAACCCTTTCCCAAAGAAGCCCTTGTTTTTACGTGTCTGCAAGACAAGTCTTTTGAAAACACTCCACAGCAAGAGGGCCATGATGGCCCTGGATAGCTCACCTGAGTAATTTTCCCAACAAATGAATTCTACATCTTTGTTCCTTTGGTTCTAAGTTGTGATCCCTGGGGTGGGGCCAGTTTTCATCCGAAGGGGCATCATATGAATAAAATTGACAAAGGTCTACAAGGAGATGCTACATACCGAAATTCTAAGCTCTATCCCTTCCTTGAATTTGGTCGTCTTTGTTCCTATGTTCCAACATCTTTGTTCCTATGTTCCATGTGGGGTCTGTTTTGAACCTAAAGGAATCATATGAATAAAATTGATAAAAGTCCACAAAGAAATGTTAAATACCAAATATCAAAGCTCTAATTCTTCCAGCTTCAGAGAAGAAGAAATTTGATTGGTTGGTTAGTTGTATTGGGGTTTAACGCCACTTTAACAGCTAAGGTCATATCATGGCAGTCGGTGACGCATATGTGTTTCCTGGCTTTCTCACACGAGTACTAACACAACTTTCCTTTCCAAAGCCGACTACTACTTTTCCCACATGCTTCTGCAGAGGTGAGAGGCGAAAATACGCCGGAAGGAAAAGTCGCCTCAACCGGGGATCGAACTCGCAACCACCAGGTCATGAGTCCGACACGCTCACCACTGAGCCACCCGGGCGGGGCGAAGAATTTTGAAGTTGGTTTTCTTTGTTCCTAAGTTCCAACCTGTGACCCCCGCGGCGGGGCCAGTTTTGACCCAACGAGCATCATATGAACAAACTCGGTAGAGGCCGTCAAGGAGATGCTAAAAACCAAATATCAAATCTCTACGCCTTCCAGTTTCAGAGGAGAAGAATTTTGAAGATAGGATTCTTTGTTCCTATGTTCCAACTATGTTCCAACTTGTGACTCCCCCCGGCAGGCCCCGTTTGACCCCAGTTCAAACTTGGTAGAGGTCCACTAGAAGATGCTACATACCAAATACCAAAGCTCTAGCGCTTACAGTTTGGGACAAGAAGATTTTTAAAAATTTCCTTCTTTATCTCTATGTGAAATCCCAGACCCCATAACATAGGATTAATTTCCACTCCAGGGCCATAATTTGAAGTATTTTGGTAGAGGCCCACTAGATGATGCTACATGCCAAATATGAAAGCTCTAGCCCTTACGGTTTGGGACAAGAAGATTTTTGAAAATTTCCTTCATTATCTCTATGTGAAATCCGAGAATCAACAACATAGGACTAATTTCCACTCCAGGGCCATAATTTGAAGTATTTTGGTAGAGCATCACTAGATGATGCTACATGCCAAATATGAACGCTCTAGCCCTTACGGTTTGGGACACGAAGATTTTAAAGTTTTTTCACTCTGTTGCCGTGGTAACCAGGGTTCTTCACGGAATTCAATTCTTTGCAGTATTTTAAAAGAGCATGATCTAAGGATCATTTCTGTGAAGTTTACTTTGCAATGTGATTGTTAGTTTAGGAGAAGATTTTTTTGTAATTGTGAATGGACGGACAGACAGACGGACGACAGACCAATCACTTCGTACTCAGGTAAGCTGAAAAGTTAACGCATGAACGGAAGCACGCGTGCATGACGGACAATGGGCGACGACATAAGCTCGCTGGCCTAAGGCCAGTGGAGCTAAAAATTAGATGGGTAGTTTCAAACAAGATATAAACAAGTGTAGCTCAAATGGCTCACCTAATGAAAGTCATTTGAAGTTGTTAAAGATGAAAAGATTCTGGTTAAATGATGCTAAACACATGAATGAAAGTGATCTACTTTTTGATCTGACATGGTACAAATTCAAACTAGTGAACAATATCATAAATAAAAACATTCTCACCAAGTTTCAAATCAACCTGGTTGAAAACGTGACCTATAAAATGCACACATGCTTTCTCTAAGATTTGATCCAGTGACCTACTTTTTGACCAAACATGACCCAATTTCCAACTTGTTTTGTATTTTATCAAGACAAACATTCTGACCAAGTTTCATGAGTATATGACTGAAAATGTGGCCTCTACAGTGCACAAAAGGTAAATGTTGATGGCTGCATGATGCATGACAGATGCAAACACCAGACACAGCAACATCACTTAAGCTCACAGTGAGCACTTCGTACTAAGATGAGCTAAAAATAATGCATGCACTGGCCCAAGACAGATACTAGGCCTTGACATAAGCTTGCTGGCATTTGCACAGTGCAGGTAATTCTCATGAGTTCTCTCAAGGTCTTCTATGATAACTATAATTTGTGATCACTATTAACTTGTTCCATTAAAATGCACCACTGGCCAAGTTATGATATGATCTCATTCAATAATTTATAATCTGATTAACAGAATTATGATTTGGATATGGAGCTAGGCAGGCAGATTAAAGGGAATCAGTTGGGTTTAAAATTGAACCAAGAGCATTGTCAAAATATTGATTCCTAAACCTGGTATGTAACAGCAAGCTGTATTATGCTTTTAAAACAAGAGCCCCGCATGCGGGTGCCAACTCGCGACTGTGGGGTGCTTGATAGAGAATGAAAAGTGAAAGTCTAAAAAAGGGCATAATTCTGGAAAAAAAAAGCATTCTGAATTGTCGCCCTCGATAGTATGGATTGCCCTTTGGATTGTGAACATATACTATACAAGCTTCTTCAAGTCAATACCTTCAGTAATAACAGAGATATTTGTGACCAAGGGTCCAATGGCACTCGGCTGCTGTCGTCGGGGAATCAAATTTCAAACAGTGAGGTAGAGGCAGTCTTAGCCCTCGGCCACAAGATTCACATAAAAACGTGTTTGCAAGGTCAGGGATCCAAGTCCCTGATTATTAAGAAACAACACTGAAGTCCAAGTCCAGTTCCATATTGATATCTTTATTTAAGTTATAATAGTATTTGTGTTTGTGGAACACCTTTCAATATTATTTAATTTATTGTACTTAAAACATTTTCAGATTTCGACAAGCACTGATAAAGTTATGTTTAGATTGTTTTATTAAATTCTCTCTCAATTAAGTGTAAGTGTATAACTGTTATGTCAAAAGTCAAAAAGTTAGAATGTCAGTCAAAAGTATCTCTACATGAAAAACTACATATTTTATATTACTTAGAAACATAGTCACTAGACCAATGAAACTTTACAATTTTAAGTAACCAATGAAATATACTAGGGAAATTAACCAATAGATATAAAGTGATTAACATTAGGTTTCACCAGAGGCAAGCTATGGTTTCACACCTAATCAAATATGGTGACAAAAGATTAGATCTTAACATTCCAAAATCAAAGGTGCTAAGAGCAAACAAAGCAGGCCTGATTGATAAAAGAAACTAAAGAATTGTCCCTCTTGATTGAATGGATTGCTCTTTGGATAGTAAACACATAACGCCAAGTTAAAAGTAAGTATCTTCAGTAATAACCGAGCTATTACAAAATGTCTCAGTTTTAGCACGCAGGCAACAACAACAATGCCATGGCCATAGCAATACCTCATGTTTTCTCTGAAAACAACAGACCTAAAAAGTTAAAACTGCTTGCAAATTGTCATTTTGTCTTTTGTCATGATGTTTTACAACAATTATTGAAAAGATATAAATAGAAACAGTCTCTCAACACTGTACAAGACTAAATTTTATCAGAAGCTGAATAATCAGATCTGGTTGATTGACTGTTTGTATAGTGTTTAACGTCATTTTCAACAGTATTTCAGTTATATCGCAGTGACCAATGCACCATGCTTTCCTGGAGTTCTTTTAACCAATACTCCAAACAATATTTTTTCCAAGTCAATGGCTGCTTTCCCACTTGACCATTGTCAAAACAACCGACAGCGGTGAGGAGGGAATGAATCCTGTCGCAATGACTATCATCAATCCTGGGAAAGAATAATGGCTGAGCCGGGGATCAAACCAGCAACCTCCTGTTCCCAAGTCCACAACGCTACCAACTGAGCTATGGGGCTCAGCATATTCAGGTCTGGAAAAGTATGATTACCATCGGTATGCAAAGTCCTTTTATGTTGATGTTAACCAATACCCTATAACATTTCTCAAGAAAAGAAACAAGAGCGGCAAATTGTGGCAAGATACGCCCGTCTTAATCCAAGTTGTAAAGCTGGGGCATGCACCGGACAAAATTCAAGTATGAAAAATGACAAAGGGCAATAAGTAAAAGATTAAACGAGCAAGAGTTATGATTCCTGTACACTGCACTCCCCCTTGATGAGATCTATCCACCCATGAAATTTCATAACCGTAGCTAGTATAGTTTTGGAGATATGCTCCGGACAAAATTCAAGTATGAAAAACGACAAAGGGCAATAACTCAAAAATTAAGCAGCAAGAGTTATGATTCCTGTGCACTGCACTCCCCCTTGATGAGATCTATCCACCCATGAAATTTCATAACCCTAGCTAGTATAGTTTTGGAGATATTCACCGGACAAAATTCAAGTATGAAAACAACAAAGGGCAATAACTCAAAATTTAAGCAAGCAAGAGTTATGATTCCTGTGCACTGCACTCCGTCTTGATCAGATGTATCCACGCATGAAATTTCATAATCCTAGCTAATATAATTTTGGAGATATGCTCCGGACAAAATTCAAGTATGAAAAACAACAAAGGGCAATAACTCAAAAATTAAGCAAGCAAGAGTTATGATTCCTGTGCACTGCACTCCCCTTTGGTGAGATCTATCCACCCATGAAATTTCATAACCCTAGCTAGTATAGTTTTGGAGAATTGCTCCGGACAAAATTC
Organism: Tridacna crocea; assembly: GCA_943736015.1. Taxonomy (NCBI): domain Eukaryota; kingdom Metazoa; phylum Mollusca; class Bivalvia; order Cardiida; family Cardiidae; genus Tridacna; species Tridacna crocea. The sequence continues at coordinate 31,574,346 of OX031070.1, forward strand.
AAGTATGAAAAACGACAAAGGGCAATAACTCAAAAATTAAGCAAGCAAGAGTTATGATTCTTGTGCACTGCACTCCCCTTTGATGAGATCTATCCACCTATGAAATTTCATAACCCTAGCTAGTATGGTTTGGGAGATATTCACCGGACAAAATTCAAGTATGAAAAACAACAAATGGCAATAACTCAAAAATTAGGCAAGCAAGAGTTATGATTCCTGTGCACTGCACTCCGTCTTGATCAGATGTATCCACACATGAAATTTCATAATCCTAGCTAATATAATTTTGGAGATATGCTCCGGACAAAATTCAAGTATGAAAAACAACAAAGGGAAATAACTCAAAAATTAAACAAGCAAGAGTTATGATTCCTAAGCACTGCACTCCCACTTGGTGAGATCTATCCACCCATGAAATTTCATAACTCTAGCTAGTATAGTTTTGGAGAATTGCTTCGGACAAAATTCAAGTATGAAAAACAACAAAGGGCAATAACTAAAAAATTAAGCAAGTAAGAGTTATGATTCGTTTGCACTGCACTCCCCCTCGATGAGATCTATCCATCCATGAAATTTCATAACCCTAGCTAGTATAGTTTGGGAGATATGCTCCGGACAAAATTCAAGTATGAAAAACAACAAATGGCAATAAGTCAAAAATTAAGCAAGCAAGAGTTATGATTCCTGTGCACTGCACTCCCCCTCAATGAGATCTATCCACCCATGAAATTTCATAACCCTGGGTAGTATAGTTTTGGAGATATGCCCCGGACAAAATTCAAGAATGAAAAACAACAAAGGGCAATGACTCAAAAATTAAGCAAGCAAGAGTTATGATTCCTGCGCACTGCACTCCCCCTCGATGAGATATATCCACCCATGAAATTTCATAACCTTAGCTAGAATAGTTTTGGAGATATGCTCCGGACAAAGAACTAGACGCCGCCCGGACGCCCGCCCGCCCGCCACGGGTGATCCCATAATATGTCCCGTCTTCGACGGGCGTATAAAAATGATGTGATAAAATTCTCTTCTGTCTGCCAAGTTCTTCAAATTCTATCACACTTTCTTATGATACAAACAAATCTGGGCAGTCTTGGCCATATTTTCGATAATCAAACAATTTTCTAACACTCCTCAAGCTCAACCCCAGTTTCCCATAGATTGTGATGATTTGATCCAATGACACATGCTAATCCTTTGTTTCTCCAATCTGGGACAACCTTAAAGCTATAATAAACCTTGGATGTGTAAGTTAAAGATGTTCAATCATTAAGTAGTTCAACTAACCAGCAAGCTCTCTCAGGTACTTGATGAACTTCTGGTAGACCACTGACTCAGGGTGCCTTCTGTTTGAGCCATCTGGTGCAAAATCAGGGTTCAAAAGATGGGTTATCTTTTTCAGTGTGATTTGGGGGTCTTTCACTGGAGTGATGAGGTGCCTTAAAATTCATGAGCTTTCATAATCTGAAACAAAATGCCAAATGTCACAACATCTGATATATGGTCAAGAAAAACAACTAGAGGGCGATGATGGCCCTGTTTCGCTCCTCTGGCTCATACGTGAAATCCCTCCATACCCAACATTACAATACTTGGGAATTGGTTTAAAACGTGAGACCCCTAACAAGGACTAAAATTGGTAGCCATAGTTCTTATGTTTAGCAACAAGAAAATTCGAAAGATTTCCCTATATAAGCCCATGTAAAACTTGTAACACTTGGCATACAATTCGACCCTAGGGTTATAATTTACATCTCTTGGTGAAGGCCCACTAGATACAGCTACATGCAAAATTTGGTAGCTCTAAGCCTTATGGCTAGGTACAGTGAAATTTCTTACGTTTTCCCTTTATAAATCTAAGTAAAACTTGTGACCCCTTGCAGTGGGGCCAATTTGAGCCCAGGGCTATAATTTGGGAAATCTTGGTAGAGGCCATATAGATAAGGCTACATGCAAAATTTGGCAAGCCGTCTTATTGCTAGGTACAGGGAGATTTCTAAACTTTTCCCTATTTATCCCACGTAAAACTTGTGACCCCCGGGGTGGGGTCAAATTTGACCCCAGGGCTATTATTTGAAGAAACTTGATTGAGACCCATTAGGTAAAGCTACATGCCAAATTTGGTAGCTCTATGCCTTATGGTTTCTGACATGAAGATTTTCAAAGATTTCAAAAAAAAAAAAACTTTCGTTGTCATGGCAACCATAGTTTTTGAAGGAATCAAATTCTTTTAAAAAGTTCTGAAGAGGACTATGGCAGGAACATTTCTGTGAAATTTCATCACAATCCTGTAAGTAGTTTCAGATAAGAAGATGTTTAAAGAAAAAGTTAACGCACGGACGGACGCACGACGGACAACAGGCCATGACTTGAGCTCGCCGGACTACGGCAAGTGGAGCTAAAAATTGAATAAAAATTACCACTTTATTATTACACAAGAAATCCAAAAGGACCTGAAATACTCAAAGGACCTGAAACGTTCCAAAAAATAGAAAGAACATTTACGGTAAATAAAACTGAAAATCACTGTAAGGTTCGGAGCTTTATAATACGTAAACAAGAGGGCCATCAGCCTTAGAATGTTCACGCGAGATAAAGCTCTATGGCAAAAGATCTGACCCCTCTGGCTTGGCCTATGTACGGGCATTTGATTCAAGAGTCATAGGGATTTTGAAATCATTGTTTCACAAACAATTTTTGAAAAATATCAGCAAAGAAAAATTTCAGTAAAATTTCTTCAAAGTCTGCGCATTGGTTTCAGAGATTTTTTTAAACAAGAAGACCATGATGGTCCTATATCGCTTACCTGAGTACTAAGCAGTAAAGGTCCACAATGAAGATAAAAACCAAATACCACAGTTCAGGGCCAAACGAGTATGAAAAAGATAAAACTCACAACTGCAATAGAGGTGCGGACCCTTACGTTACCCAGAAAATATTCTTATACATGTAATTGGCTGACATATACCTATGTAAAAATCTCTAAGTCCTGGGACAGGCCCTGTAATGAGACCATGAGCATCTTGTGTGAACAAGAGCCGTCAGAGACGGGTTATGCTCCCCGAACAAGTGCTTGTCATAAAATATAAGAAATTGATATAAATTCACTTCTTTTATCCTAGAAGAACCTGTTCATGCCCCCCAAAATTTGAAGTGAAAAGGCAATTACTATCTTAGAGATATCCAACACAAACTTGTAGAGGACAATAAGCCCAATAAGCCCCCTTTTCCCATAAGACAATATTGGATCATTGCAATAAATACAATGGGTGTGTGGTTTGTGGCATTTTTTAATAATAATTCAAAATTCAAAATTTCATAAAATTTTGAGCAGTCATGTATTAAATATTACATAAAACAATTTTTTACATGAAGCCCCCTTTTTCCCGAGACGCAGCCTGAAATTGAGAAAAAGGAAGAGAGGTACCTGGGCAACGTTCCAACAAGTTCAGATTTGAAATTTCACAAAGTTTTGAGCACTGATAAAGGAGAACCTAGTGAAAAACAATTTTTTTCCATGAAGTTCCCTTTTTCCGAGATGCAGCCTTTATTTGAGAAACCAGGAAAGACGTATTTGCACATTACTAATTCATAGATTGCAAAAACAAAGGGAACATGTTGAAATTTGTAAAACAAGATATAACCATGAAATGTTGACAAAAACTGAACAAGATATTAGTAAAAATTGCAATTTTGCATTAGGGCCCCTTGTTCATTTTACAAGAAACTCCCTTTTTCCATGACAGAGGGTCAAATTGAAAAACACATAGATAAAGAAACAAAAGCACATGGTGAAACTTTCAAAAAACAATATAACCATGAAGTTTAATGAAATTTTGACCGAAACTGAATGAAATATTAGTAAAAATTGGAATTTTGCAAGCAGCCCCCTTTTTCCATGACAGAACGTCAACTTAAAAAATGCCCAGATTAAAAATAGCAAGGGCACATGCTAAAACTTTCCATAAACAATATAACCATGAAGTTTCATGATATTCTGACAGAAACTGAATGAGATATTGGTAAAAATTGCAATTTTGCATTAAGCCGCTTTTTCCATGACACGGGGTCAAATTGAAAATCAGGGAAAGGTATATCGGCGCCTTACCCTAAGGAGTTCATATATGAAGTTTCATCCAATTTGGTCCAAGGGTTGTTGAGAAATCGCTTCGGACGGACGGACAGACGGACGGACGGACGAAGCGGCGACTATATGCTCGCCCTTCGGGGAGCATAAAAATTTGTAGACATCCATAAGGTGATAGTTCATGCAAAGTTTTAAAGCCTTTTGGGTTCAAACAAAGATTTTTCAGTTTCAGAGAGGAGGAATTTTGAAGTTGGTCTGCTATGTTCCTATGTTCAATCTTGTCACCCCAAGGGTGAGGTCAATTTTGATCCCAGGGGCATCATATGAAGAAACTTGGTAGAGGTCCGCAAGGAGATGCAACTTAAAAAATATCAAAGCTCTAGGCCTGCCAGTTTCAGATAAAAAGAACTATGAAGTTTTCTTTCTTTGTGCCTATGTTCAACTTGTGACCCCCCGAGCTTGGCCAGTTTTGACCCCAGGGGCATCATATGAACAAACGTGGTAGAGTTCCACAAGGAGATGCCACATACCAAATATCAAGTCTCTACGCCTTCCAGTTTCAGAGAAGAAAAATTTTGAAGATGGACTTCTTTGTTGCTATGTTCCAATTTTGACCCCAAGGGCATCATATGAACAAGCTTGGTAGAGGTCAACAAGGAAATGCTACATACAAAATATCAAAGCTCTAGGCCTTCCAGTTCCAGAAATGAAGAATTATGAAATTTCGTTCTTTGTTCCTATGTTCAACTTGTGACCCCATGGGCGAGCCAGTTTTGACCCCAGGGGCATCATATGAACAAACTAGAGGTCCTCTAGAAGATGCTACATACCAAATATCAAAGCAGTAGCATTTACAGTTTGGGACAGGAAGATTTTCAAAAATTTCCTTCTTTATCTCTATGTGAAATCCGAGCCCCCACAACATAGGACTAATTTCCATCCCAGGATTATAATTTGAAGTATTTAGGTAGAGGGCCACTAGATGATGCTACATGCCAAATATCAAAGCTCTAGCACTTAAGGTTTGGGACAAGAACATTTTTAAAAATTTCCTTCTTTATCTCTATGTGAAATCCAAGACCCAACAACATAGGACTAAGTTCCACTCCAGGATCAAAATTTGAAGTCTTTTGGTAGAGGGCCACTAGATGATGCTACATGCCAAATATCAAAGCTCTAGCCCTTACGGTTTGGGACAAGAAGATTTTTAAAAATTTCCTTCTTTATCTCTATGCGAAATCTGAGAACCCACAACATAGGACGAATTTTAACTCCAGGATCATAATTTGAAGTATTTCTGTACAGGGCCACAAGATAATTCTACATGCCAAATATGAAAGCTCTAGCCCTTACGGTTTGGGACAAGAAGATTTTTAAAACAAGAGGGCCATGATGGCCCTGGATCGCTCACCTGAATTTTTGAGAGGACCATAGCCATTTTTTTTGAAGGTATTGAAACACTGGAAACAAAATCATTATTTTGCCAAGCAATTTTAAAAAGGTCACCAGTAAAAGTCCTTTCAAAATCTGACCATCAGTTTCAGAAAAGAAGAATTTTTAAGAGTTTCTTAATTTCCGTACAGTGCATGTAGCCCTCATTCACCAGAGCCATGTTTCTTGACCTATCAAAATTTTGCATACAGATATTGATAAAGGTCATTCAAGGAATATTTCTGTGAAATAATTTTCAAATCTGACCAGCCGTTTCAGAGAAGAAGAATTTTCAAGAAATTCTTCATTTCCATATAGTGCAAGTAGCCCCCATTCACCAGAGCAATGTTTATCTACGAATCAAACTTTCACGAACAATTTTTGAGAAGGGTCACCCAAGGAATATCTCTGTGAAAATTTTCCAAAATCTGACCAGCCGTGTCAGAGAAGAAGAATTTTTAAGAATTTCTTCATTGCCATATAGCGCAAGTAGCCCCCATTCACCAGAGCCATGTTTCTTGACGGATCAAAATTTCACGAACAATTTTTGAAAAGGGTCATCCAAAGAACATTTCAGTGAAATTATTTCAAAATCTGACCAGCGGTTTCAGAGAAGAAGAATTTTTAAGAATTTCTTCATTTCAAGAAGCCCCCATTCACCAGAGCCATGTTTCTTGATGGATCAAAATTTTGGGAACAGTTTTTGAAAATGGTCACCCAAGGAACATCTCTGTGAAATTATTTTAAAATCTGGCCTGCGGTTTTCAGAGAAGAAGAATTTTAAGAATTCCTTCATTTCTGTATAGTGCAAGAAGCCCCCATTCACCAGAGCCATGTTTTTTGACTGATCAAAATTTCGCCAACAAGTTTTGAAAAGAGTCACCCAAGCAACATCTCTGTGAAATTATTTTAAAATCTGGCCAGCGGTTTCAGAGAAGAAGATTTTTAAAGAATTTGCTAAAAAATTCCATTTCATTGCCATGACAACCAGAGTTTTTGACGGAATCAAATTCTGTGAACACTTTTTAAAGAGGACCTCCTAAGGAACATTCCAGCCAAGTTTGGTCCAAATTGGCCCAGCGGTTTAGGAGGAGTTGATGTTTAAAGAATTGTTGACGACGCACTATGGGTGATCCTAAAAGCTCTCCTTGAGCATGTTGTGCTCAGGTGAGCTAAAAATTTCCTTCTTTATCTCTATGTGAAATCTGAGACCCCACACCATAGGACTAATTTCCACTTCAGGGCAATTATTTGAGGTATTTTGGTAGAGCACCACTAGATGATGCTACATGCCAAATATGAAAGCTCCAGCCCTTACGGTTGGGGACAAGAAGATTTTTAAAGTTTTTTTTAACTCTGTTGCTATGGCAACCAGAGTTCTTGACAGAATTCAATTCTTTTAAGTATTTTGAAAGGGTATGACCTAAGGATCATGTCTGTGAAGTATGATTGGAATCTGATATATAGTTTAGGAGAAGAAATTTGTAATTGTGAACGGTCGGACGGACGACGGAAGACAGACTAATCACACTGGCTCACCTTGAGCACTTTGTGCTCAGGTGAGCTAAAAATTCTAAAAAAAAATCCATTTGGTTGCCATGTCAACAACAGTTTTTCATGGAATCAAGTTCTGTGGACAACTGGTAAGAGGGCCTGCAAAAGAACATTTCTGAACAGTTTGGTTAAAATTGACACAGTAGTTCAGAAGACGTTTGAGTACTTGAAAATGATTTACAACATGCCATGCATGACAGACACATGGTGATAACAAAAGCTCTCCATAAACTTGCAATTTCTGTCTCGACATACAATGACAGTCTCTTCTTAATGCAAGCTTGCATACAAAGTTGTACATTTTGTTTTAAATTTTGTTGTCCAAGTTTCATAGTACATCAAATAAACTATCAGACTTAAAAAAAAGGTAACTGCAGGTAATAATACCTTAAACATTCCGAGAGAATCCATTCCTTTTCCAAAAGCTGAAAGAATACGTCTTGGATTGTTTCGAAACAGCTCAACCACAGTGTCTGCACCCAGGATTTTGGGTAATTTTCCATTCTGCACTAAACATAATGCTGAAAAAGTACATGTAATTTATAGGGATTTAACTAAGCTTCCCTTTCCATTCAATAACATATTAATGGAGATGGGTGTTAACAAGAGATATTTACTACTCGCAAAATTGCAAATTGCTGGCTGAATTTAAACAATGCGAGTAAAAAATTCAAGCAATTGAATCTTTTTGCAATCTCTTTAAGGGTAGGGGAAGGGACCCAGGGCCGCCAAGTTGGGGAAAAATTAATCAATAATAGGGAAACAAGAGGGCCAAGATGGCCCTGGATCGCTCACCTGAATTTTTGAGATGACCATAGCCTATTTTTTTTTGAGGTATTGAAACATTGGAACCAAATTTATAATTTTGCTAAGCAATTTTCAAAAGGTCACCTGTAAAATTAATTTCGAAATCTGACCATCAGTTTCAAAAAGAAGAATTTTTAAAAATTCTTCATTTCTGTATAAGAGCAAGTATTCCCCATCCACGAGTGCCATGTTTCTTGATGGATCAAAATTTACGAACAAGTTTTGAAAAGGGTCACCCAAGGAACATTTCGGAAAATTTCTTTTAAAATCTGACCAGGGGTTTCAGAGAAAGAGAATTTTCAAGAATTTCATCATGTCCATATAGCACAAGTAGCCCCCATTCACAAGAGCAAGGATCACCCAAGGAACATCTCTGTCAAATTATTTTAAAATCTGACTAGGGGTTTCAGAGAAGAAGAATTTTCAAGAATTTCTTCATTTCCATATAGTGCAAATAGCCCCCATTCACCAGAGCCATGTTTCTTGACCAATCTAAATTTCGCACACACTGTTTGAAAAGGGTCACCGAAGGAACATCCCTGAAAAATTATTTCAAAATCTGACCAGCGGTTTCAGAGACGAAAATTTTTTTAAGAATTTCCTCATTTCCCTATAGTGCAAGTAGCCCCCATTCACCAGAGCCATGTTTCTTGACCAATCAAAATTTCGCGCACAATTTTTGAAAAGGGTCACCCAAGGAACATTTCTGTGAAATTATTTCAAAATCTGACCAGCGGTTTCAGAGAAGAAGATTTTTTAAGAATTCCTTCATTTCTGTATAGTGCAAGTAGCCCCCGTTCACCAGAGCCACAATTTTTGACGGATCAAAATTTCACGAACAATTTTTGAAAAGGGTCATCCAAGGAACATATCTGTGAAATTATTTCAAAATCTGACCTGCGTTTTCAGAGAAGAATAATTTTTAAGAATTTCTTCATTTCTGTATAGTGCAAGAAGCCCCCATTCACCAGAGCCATGTTTCTTGAAGGATCAAAATTTCACGGATAATTTTTCGAAAGGGTCACCCAAGGAACATATCTGTGAAATAATTTCAAAATCCGGCCAGCGGTTTCAGAGGAGAAGATTTTTAAAGAATTTGCTAAAAAATTCCATTTGGTTGCCATGGCAACCAGAGTTTTTGATGGAATCAAAATCTGTGAACAATATTTAAAGAGGACCTCCCAAGGAACATTCCTGCCAAGTTTGGTCCAAATTGGCCCAGCGGTTTAGGAGGAGTTGATGTTTAAAGAATTGTTGACGACGCACGACGGACACCCAGTGACCCTAAAAGCTCCCCTTGAGCACGTTGTGCTCAGGTGAGCTAAAAAATCAAGCAATCAAATTTTTTTGCAAACTGATTTTATGATCGCTTTATGTAAGTCAAAGTGAAAGTAGGACAATCAGTGCTATTTTTTGAGGGTAGGGGAAGGGACCCGGGGCCGCCAAGTTGGGGAAAAATGCAGCAATAACGGGAAAAATTTATTGTCAGATAAATCAGAAAGAAGCTAGCCTGCTTCTAATTTTTAAACATAATATAAGTATACATAATTAAAACCAAGTTTCAGGCTCGGAAACATGAGTAAACAGACTTTCTGTTGAGGATGTTGATGCCGATGGCCTACTTTAGCTTTGCTGTACAAAGTCGATCACCGTATCGGAACTCGATGGCCCATTTTCACTTTTTTCATCGATCTCTAGTTCCTAAGTTTCACTTGATTTTTACTTGGAAAAGAAAGCATCGATCTTTCTGGTATTCTTTGCATCTGAAAATTTAAGCTTTCTATTGTTGTTTTGCCAATTATGGCACATTTTCTTCATAAACAAGCATTCTGAAAGTATTGCATGGCAGTAACAAGTCCCCTACCGGCTGTATGTATTCCTGGAAGTATAATATCCTTTTAGAAATAAAAGAAGGTATTTGACCATCCTTTAATGTCCCAATAGCAGAAACTAGTGTCCATGAATTATTTATTTTCCATAATTCTGTCCATGAATTATTTATTTTCAAAGTTCTTTTAATTGCCATGGACTGGAACTTTTAAGAACTGCACCATTACCTATCCATAAAGTCAAATTAATTGCCATATTTTCAGATGGTATGAGTGGGATTTACTTGTATTTTGTAAACAAGCACCTTTCTAGTTGCCCGCTATTGGGCCTTTAAGATATAAACAAGAGGGCCAAGATGGCCCGGGATCGCTCACTTGAATTTTTGAGAGGACCATAGCCATTTCTTTTTTGAAGGTATTGAAACATTGGAAACAAAATCATTATTTGCCAAGCAAGTTTTAAAAGGTCACATGTAAAAGTCCTTTCAAAATCTGACAAGCAGTTTCAGAAAAGAAGAATTTTTAGGAGTTTCTTAATTTTCGTACCATGCAAGTAGCCCCTATTCACCAGAGCCATGTTTCTTGATCTATCAAAATTTCGCGAACAAATTTTGAAAAATGTCATTCAAGGAATATTTCTGTGAAATAATTTTCAAATCTGACAAGCTGTTTCACAGAAGAAGAATTTTCAAGAAATTCTTCATTTCCATATAGTGCAAACTTGTAGACCCCATTCACCAGAGAAATGTTTCTCGACGAATCAAACTTTCACAAACAGTTTTTGAAAAGGGTCACCCAAGGAATATCTCTGAAAATTTTCCAAAATCTGACCAGCCTTTTCAGAGAAGAAGAATTTTTAAGAATGTCTTCATTGCCCTATAGCGCAAGTAGCCCCCATTCACCAGAGCCATATTTCTTGACGGATCAAAATTTCACAAACAATTTTGAAAAGGGTCATCCACAGAACATCTCTGTGAAATTATTTCAAAATCTGACCTGCGTTTTCAGAGAAGAATAATTTTTAAGAATTTCTTCATTTCTGTATAGTGCAAGAAGCCCCCATTCACCAGAGCCATGTTTCTTGTCGGATCAAAATTTTGCGAACAACTTTTGAAAAGGGTCAGCCAAGGAACATCTCTGTGAAATTACTTTAAAATCAGGCCAGCAGTTTCAGAGAAGAAGAATTTTTAAGAATTCCTTCATTTCTGTATAGTGCAAGAAGCCCCCATTCACCAAAGCCATGTTTCTTGACAGATCAAAATTTTGCGAACGCTTTTTGCAAATGGTCACCCAAGGAACATCTCTGTGAAATTATTTTAAAATCTGGCCATCGGTTTCAGAGAAAAAGATTTTTAAAGAATTTCCTAAAAAAATTCATTTCATTGCCATGGCAACCAGAGTTTTTGATGGAATCAAATTCTGTTAACAGTTTTTAAAGAGGACCTCCCAAGGAATATTCCAGCCAAGTTTGGTCCAAATTCGCCCAGAGGTTTAGGAGATGTATAGAGAACTGTGGACGACGGACACCGAGTGATCCGAAAAGCTCCCCTTGAGCATGTTGTGCTCAGGTGAGCTAAAAATGTCTGTCTTTGTATGCATTGCTTTTAAGAATGCTGGTGATTGACTTACATGCCAAAAATCAGCACAATATCTGCATGAACATAGAAAAAAATCTGGAAAACTGTTCTATCGGTGAAATTTGCTAAGTCTATCGCGTAAACAAGAAATGCAAATTCTCAACTTAACCCATTCCCACACAATGACACCTTTTGACACCCCTGGGAAACAAGCCTTTTGAAAACACTGTGGGAAAAGGAGAAATTGCTTGTGACGAGCAATTTCTCCTTTTCCCGCAGTGTTTTCTACCCGTTTGGATAACTTTCTTCCATTTTCATCAAATTTGAAATTGTCGTCTGCAAACTCTTTCAGTTTGGAAGAGTCCAAAATTTGTAGTCTGGTAATGGGTTAAAATGGCTTCTTTTCCCATAGTGATTGTCCGATTTCTTTTTTTAAATCAATAGGGTTGAAGCTATTGATGAGATTGACAACCTGTAAGTTTCATGAAAATCTGACAAAAAACCCCCGACTTTATCGTGTAAACAAGAAAAGATGAGCCGACCGACAGACAGATGGACGGACTGACAGACGGATGACGGAAAACACGCCATGACATAAGCTCTGTTGGCTTTCAGCCAGTAGAGGTAATAATGTAGAAACCATTTTGGGAAAAGGAGAAATTGCTCATTATAAGCAATTTCTCCTTTTGCCACAATGTTTTCATATGTTTCCCATTTCAGGAGTTGTTAAAACACTGGATTGAGTGGCAATGGGTTAACCAGACAACAAAATTTCGCAGTGGTCCAAATTAAAACAAATTGCAGACGACATTTTAAAGTGCATTTACAATGAAAAATAAGTGCCATTTATAGTAGAAAACATTGTGAGAAAAGGAGAAATTGCTTGTTTCAAGCAAATTCTCTTTCTCTCACCTTTTCCACTGCTATATATATTTAGTGCGTCAAAATGCGGCATTGTGTGGAAATGGGTTAAAATACTGCCAGTAGCCTAGTACAAAATTGATTATGGCTTGAAGAAAAAATGGTCACTAGCAAATATTTGCTAGCTAAAAAGTAGTAAAATTTGACCCCTTTATTTACCCATTAAATTTCGAAAGGCGATGTTAAAACTAATACATGACTAAAGCATTGGTATATGCCAGCTTCTTTGTTCAGCAGTCAAATAAAAGTCATTGGTCATCCTACATCAAAAACAAGATTGCCCTGGATTGCTCACAGAAATTTTTTACAGGAACATAGGCATTTTTTTTGGCAGTTTTATATATAGCTGTAGAAAATACTGTGAGAAAAGGAGAAATTGCTTTTACCAAGCAAGTTTTCCTTTTCTTACAATGTTTTCTACCCTATATGGTACTTATTTTCCATTTTAAATGCACTTTAGTCCAAAATTTTGTCGTCTGGTTGTGGGTTAATGTAATATATATGAACTATAATGTATGTAAAGATTTTTTTACCAATAATCTTTCCTGCTGTTTCATATTCACTTAAATCAATCCAGTCACGCACCGGTTCAAAGTATTTAGCCTTCAATTCTGGCAGAATGAGGCTAAAGAATTCCTTCCTGGGCCCTCCCAAGTCTTCAGCATTCTGAAACAAGAGCGGTAAATTGTCGCAAGATGCGCCCGTCTTACCCCAGGTTGTAACCACCCACAAAATTTCATAGCCATAGCTAGTATAGTTTTCGATATATGCACTGGACAATATTTAAGTATGAAAGTTAATAAAGGGCAATAACTCAAAAATTAAGCAAGCAAGAGTTAAGCTTCAAGGGCAATGCACTCCCCTTCATCAGATCTATCCACCCACAAAATCAAAAATTAAGCAAGCAAGAGTTAAGGTTCATGTGCAGTGCACTCCCCCTTGATGAGATCTATCCACCCACAAAATTTCATAACCATAGCTAGTATAGTTTTGGAGATAAGTTCCGGACAAAGAACTGGACGCCACTTGCCCGCCCGTCCAGATGCCCGCCCGCCATTGGTGATCACATAATACGTCCCGTCTTCGACGGGCGTATAACAAAAATGTGAAAACTATGACTACATACCCACTGACAACATAAGTTCACAAGTATTACAATCCAAACAACAAATTTGGGACGCTTCCAGACTGAAAGAGTTTGCAGAGGTCAATTTCAAATTTGATGAAAATGGCATGAAGTTCTCCTAATTAGAAGAATATAATGAGGGAAAGCGAAAATGCAGTTTCTTAAAATTTTGTCCTCTATTCACAATGTTTCAAAGCCTCTGAAAACTAAATTTTATTTTTGTTTAGCCTCTTCTTATTTGTTGTATGTGAATACTTTCAATCTAGATAAGTAAAAGATTTTGTTGTTTAGCACGGGTACGATATCTTCTTCTTCTTGTCATGTTTGCTCACTGGAAGATTGTAAAACTAATTAACCTGTCATTACATGATCCAAAACCTTAGGAAAATGCGAAGTCATTTTTTCTTTTCCTCAAAATGTTTTCTGTCCTATTAAAAAAACAAGAGGACTGTGATGTTCCTATATCGCTCACCCGAGTACTAAGCAGTACAATGAAAGTAATTATCAAATAGTCTACTGAAGTTCAATTTTTTTATTTCAAGGGCAGATAACACTCACTGATCTGGTATGACTTGACCCATAATCAAACTCATCGGAGATCTATGCTCATATTCATTGTGACCAACTTTGGTGCTGACTGGTTTATATTTGTAAATGCTAGAGAGTAAACAAAGTCGAATGTAGCAATTTTTCCAAAGTCAAGATCAAATACAGTACACTCCTCGCGTTTTTTGCTCAAGTCCGCGAGCCGCGACGGACCAATTTGACCGCGGCAAATCTGCTGTACAGGTATCGGCCGCGGAAACGCAGCAGACGTGTCACAGTGGCCTCAGAAAATATCGGGCAACTTCACAGCAGGAGGTAAACGCGGTGGATTGCAGCAACATTGCGAGGGATTGCGGCGGAATATTCGCCCGGCTGACTGTAAATTTTTATACTTAAATATCTGTAATTTTCCCCACTGTTTTGGGACTAGAAACCAATTCTTCCATTCGACCGCAACATTTTCGTACCATTAAATGCGGACATAAGCTTTGCCAACAGGGATTACTTAATTTAAGATTCCACGTAACGCATTTTAATCAGCTATTCGCTAAGTTACAAATTGTAGGCCTATCCCATATTTAGCGATATGAAAATTCGAATTTCGGATTAAAAGTGCAATTTCATGCTGGATTCCAAAAACCGAAAACCAAATTACTACTTCTTGATTGTTTGTGACTCACAAGCGTGTACTTTAAAAGTGGAAAAACTCCGACTGGAATGCCAATTAATAACTTAACCCATAGAGCGCCGAAAACCCATAACATAATCTAAAATTTGGAAAAAAAAACACCAAGAACCAGCATTTTTCAATGTTGTTTTCGTCCTACAAGAGCGCAAAGTGTACATCCAAAATCAGACCGCACAATTCGTGCAGCCTGAACTTGATTTTTATAAGTCGCAAAGGCAATTATTGTTGTGAATGCCGTATAATGGGTTAAAGAGCAAAACCGTGTAATGTAGCATTAACGAAACTTTACCACTACACCCGCTGTCTGAAACAGCCCACTAGAAAAAAATGCACTATTTTAAAGTTCAAGTACAACAGGCTTCAGCTGTATTTTCATCACACATTCTTTCTTACCCTTCATTAGATGAAACAGATATAGCAGTTATTAACCATTTCTTTTTTATATTCTGTTAATAATTAAAAACTTAAACACAATTTAAAAATTATGCTACCCTGTACGTGTATATCATCACGCTGTATATTCTCGTTTTCTCAGTCTCTGGATGTAAGGAAACCAAAGGGTAACGAATAAAACTGTACATATATTCAGCTTTTTCAAAATGCAGGCTGGATCGTCAGAAAAACAAAACAGCGGTCCACATTCTGAACTAAAATGATCCTCTTGTTCTCTTAAGCCTTTCCCAAACGACAAATTTTAGACTCTTCCAAACTGAAAGAGTTTGCAGACGACAATTTTAACTTTCATAACAATGCCAGAAAATTATCTGAACGAGCAGAAAACACTGTGGGAAAAGGAGAAATTGCTCGTTACGAGCAATTTCTCCTTTTCCCACATTGTTTGCAAAAGACATGTACTGCAGACACGTAAAAACAAGGGCTTGTTTGGGAAAGGGTTAAATAAAAACCCGCTCTTTTCATTGCTTTTTAACCCTTTACAAAAACATTCCCTTTTTATTCAAGACGCTGAGGTAGTAGCATTTTGAAAACATTATGGGCTAAGGAGAAAATACTGGTAACCTGAATTTTCTATTTTCCCACAATGTTTTCTACTCTGCTAGAAACAAATTTCAATTTTTGAGTTACATTTATTTTGTCCGTCTGCAAGTGCATTCAATTTGGACCAGTCTAAACTTTTGTCCTTTGATAAAGGGTAAAATAACATATGCAAACTTAAAGATGCCTGTCTACAGCCGGTGAGCAGAAACGCTGCTAAATTTCAAAAAGAAAAATAGAATGGTACAGAAATCTGTCCTTTGTATACACAAGGATAAATTACTGACATATATCGTGTAAATGAAAAAAGAAACACGGGGGTTTGTGTAAAAAACCGAAAATTGGCCAGAAGAAAACTGGCTGACCATCGAAGCTGTAAACAATGGCGGTGACTCACGGAAATTATTGTTGGTTTCCGCCTAGAGTCGGATACGGTAACTTACATATAGGCCTCGATCTCAGTCTAAAAATAGAGGCTGCAACAGAGAAGCATTCATTTTCCTTCATATACCGCCAAGGCCAAGGTCAAATATAGTCACGTTACAGAATGCATGAGCATCATATGGATCTACCCGAGTGTATAACGGATATCGAAAATCTTCGATTCAAAATCCGGAAACGACCAGTCTGTTTACATTGAAAGCCGCAAGTCCGCGAAATGCATTTTCTATCAGGCGTAGTCTTAGCAACCTTGCAACCGTCAGGCGCAATATTTGGCATAGATATATAAGAATGACTATATTTTGATAAAATAAAAACAAAACGAGTTAAAACTGGCTTAAAATGAGTATTATTGCCTCTTTAACACAAAGGAGAGGCAAGGGTTAACTCGGTATTCCTTTGATGTTGGGTATAGCACTCCGGCAGTGTGAAGTACTGTCCCAGTTCAGTATGGACCAACGTACAGTGTTGCAAATCGGAAGCTCCTGCTACTGTACGCCCAAAATCAGTTAGCTGCAGTAAACAAGTTTAACAAAACAGGCTGGCACGCGTAATCTAGCAGACAGAAAATGATCGGGTGTTTTGCATTTGAAAGGTAAGAAGTTTTTCTATAAATACATACTGCGATTGGGTTCATAGACCGAGCGAGTTTTGCATAGGAAAGCTGCATCACCAAATTTTGTCGTTGGCGGCTGCCATGATCGCTAAACATTTGCTTTGTACTCCTTCGGGAAGATCGGAAACCATTTTCTGATATTGCATACAGATATAGAAATCATCCAGCTTCGCGTATACATGTCTATGGTTGTATTCAGTGCCATATCCATTGAAATAATTCACTTTTTATCAAGGTACCATCAAATCGTTCACTGTACGGCTAGCTGCATCTGTACGCAACGATTAGCTGCATTTCACTATAAAAAATGTACGCCTAGCTGCATTAATGCATCATAGTACTGAACAAAAAGGTTGAGCCCGTATGGTAAAACAAGATTTTTTAGCTCGATATATATGTCGTATGCCGGATCGGAATCTAGGCAGATCCCGGGAATCTGCCTAGACCAAATTAGACTAATACTTTAGTATAGACCAAAATAGATCTAGATTCTTTTCCAAATTTTTAATCATTTAATTCTCATGAGTTTACAATTGAGACGTATTTTCAATTGAAGCAATTTATTTGTTTTTCCCTCAATTGCTCCTTTTCCACGTTGCATTTTTTTCCTCGAAAGTGCTAAACATTCAAAATTTAATCTTACTCAGAATTTCTAATTAAACTTCTTTTATGTTGGAGTTCAAGTTGACTAAGATGGTTAATATGTAGTCGCATTACATAAAACAAGTAAATATTCAGATTTGGTCTAGGCAGATTGCGGAGCTGCCTAGCCAAACTGTTAAACTATTTTGGTATTGGCAAAATTCCAGTTTGGTCTAGATTCCGGATCTGCCTAGATTCCAGTTTGGACGGCGACATATATAAATATATAAATGCAAACAATAGCAGGTAAGATTTTCTTGTTTCTTCAAGGCATTTCATGAATTACAAATATCCGGCTCCAGTGATAAATCCTTTTATTACATGGAAAATATCGCTGATATCATTTCTTGATTTAGGTCTAGTTCCTGTACAACAGATAGGTACAAAGTTTGCCATTTTTTGCAACCCCTAATCATTGATTTTAATTCACTGATGAACATCAATGAATTATATAGTAATTTTTTTTTTTTGTAGCTTTTCAACGAAATAAAGAATTCAGCTCGGGTTAAACGTAAAGCTTTCAGGTTTTCTTTCTTAACCTAAACTCACGATATTATCTCGCACATCCATCCTCAAGTCTTAAGTCTTTATTAAAGCATTTGCAGACGGTCAGTTGGTAGCGTTTTCCTTTGACAGGTATAAATCTCAGTGAAAACAGAAGCACTAGCTTAAAGACAGCCGATTCTTTTAATACATCTAATCTCTAAAAGTGCTCAATACTGACTATAGATCGTTTATAGACGATGGTAGAGCTATTCACCCAGTCTTTAAAGGGTGGAAATGAAGCCTGGAAAAGTCGAATACGAACTTTATACATTCACCACAGCCAACCTCATATCTTCAGAGCTAGATCTATATGTCTCACTCTTAACCAAGATATACACAATTCTCATTTTAAAGCTTTAAAAGCCTGTTTGACATTAGCCTTACGGCAGCCGTACGGTACCATTTTTTGACAAATCGCAGGAATTTGCGCGGATTCCGCACGACTGCCTTACGAATTTGCAACGCCGTAGACGTCGCAATTAAGCTGGTTTTTCAACATGCTAATTTTCCTAGCGATTTCTTTACGATTTTTTGAGTTTGCACGGCAACTGTACGGTTGCCACACGGGAGCCGTACGGGTTCCTTGAGACCATCGCACATCAATCATACGGTTTTGTAACTTGCGTTTGTCCTGCGAAGGCTGCAAGACGATCGCACGAACATCTTGCGGCTGCCTTGCGTTTGGTGAAAGTCTGTCTGAAGACTACTGCGGAACGTAAGAACAACGTAGATATTCGCACAGCTGCCCGCAAGTGCCTTGCGAAAAGTTAGCGTCATCCATTCTCTTTTAAAAAGTTTGTATGTCTTGTTCGTCATCAGTCGCTATCGAGATTTCAAGACGAGAAGGTCAGGTAGAAGCAAAGATCTCAGAATGGAAAGATGTAGGTTCCGATTGCTGAACCCCCCATTGAATCCGAGACAACCAAGGTACCACCAACCCAGTATTTAGATGAAGAAGGCAAGTGCTTGTACAAGAATGACAAAATGCCCATAGCATAAAATATCGTCGTCCCGGTCTTTATCTGCGAGTATCCTGTCCATTGTTTCAATATGCAACCTATGTGCCGGGGCAGCATTGTGAATATATATGTCGTAGGCCAGATTGGAATCTAGGCAAATCCGGAATCTGCCTAGACAAATTAGAATTCAAATTTTGTGTAGACCAAAATGCATTGTTTTCTAATATTTCTTTTAAAATATATTGACTTAATTATGTTTACAACTGAGAGGTATTTTCATTTAAGGCATTTCATATGATTTTTCCACAATCGCTCTTTTTTTTCACCTTTTTTATTAGTACAAAACATTCAAAATTTATATTTACTCTGAATTTCTGCCTAAAACTTCTTTTATTTTGGGGTTTACGTTTAAAAGTAAAATGATTCATATGTAGATGCCCTATTTTCAACGAGAAATTATTAAAATTTGGTTTTTGCAGATTGTAGAGCTGCAAAGCTAAACTGGAATCCTGATTTGTTATAGACAAATTCCAGTTTTTGTCCGTCGTCTGTCGTCCGTCAACGATTTCTTTAAACATCTTCTCCTCCTAAATTCTGGGTTAATCTTCATGAAACTTGGCAGGAATGTTCCTTGGGTGAAGCTCTACCAAAATTGTTCAAAGAATTTAATTCCACTCATAACTCTGGTTGCCATGGCAACAAAACGAAAAAAAAAATCTTTGAAAATTTTCTTCTCTGAAACTATAAGGCGTAGAGCTTTGATATTTGGTATGTAGCATGGCCTAATGGACCTCTACCAAGTTTGTTCAAATTATACCCTAGGGTCAAAACTGGCCCCGCCCCGGGGGATAACGAGTTTGAGCATAGGAACAAAGAAGGAAAACTTTAAAAATCTTCTGCTCTGAAATTTGAAGGCGTAGAGCTTTGATATTTGGTTTGTAGCATCTCCTAGTGGACCTCTACCAAGTTTGTTCAAATTATATCCCTGGGGTCAAAACTAGCTCCATCCCAGGGGTCACAAGTTTGAGCTTAGGAACAAAGAAGGGAAAATTTAAAAATCTTCTCCTCTGAAACTTGAAGGCGTAGAACTTTGATATTTAGTATGTGACATCTCCTAGTGGACCTCTACCAAGTTTGTTCAAATTATGCCCCTGGGGTCAAAACTGGCCCCACCCCAGGGATCACAAGTTTGAGCACAGGAACAAAGAAGGAAAACAACTTTAAAATTCTTTTCCTCTGATAAAAAAGTTATTGACGAGCAAACAAATTATTTGTTTGCTCGTCAATAACTTTTTTTATCAGGGGTTGTTTAAAAAATCTAACACATCAAGCAAATCCCTGGAGTCCTTCCGCCTTCTCTGCTTCAAACCAAATTCCAATCGGTCATATATTAACGGAATTATTGAAGATTTTCTAACCTGAAGTCGGGGAATTTTTTCAAATATCGGTCATTGTTGTTGTTGTTGTGTCACGTGATTCCCCGCCGTGAAAACTAGAAGGCAAAGAGCTATGATATTTGGCATGTAGCAATTCCTAATGGATCTCCACCAAGTTTGTTCCTATTATGCCCTTGTGGTCAAAACTGGCCCTGTCCCCAGGGGGTCACAGGTTCGAACATAACAACAAAGAAGGAAAACTTTAGAAATCTTCTCTGAAACTTGAAGGTGCAGAGCTTTGACATTTGGTATGCAGAATCTTCTAGTGGACCTGTATCAAGTTCGGTCATATGATGTCCCTGGCGTCAAAACTGGCCATGCCCCGGAGGTCACAGGTTGGAACATAGGAACAAAGAAGGAAAATTTTGAATTTCTTTTTCTCTTAAACGGGAAGGTGTAGAGCTTTGATATTTGGTATGTAGCATCTTTGAGTGGACCTCTACCAAGTTTGTTCCAAGGATGCTGCTTTAGTTAAAACTGACCCATCCCAGGGGACCACAAGTTCGAGCATAGGACAAAGAAGGAAAATTTAAAATTCTTCTTTGAAACTGAAAGGTGTAGAGCTTTGATATTTGATTGCCCTATGTCCGGCGTCTGTCGCCCATCAACAATTTCTTTAAACATTTTCTTCTCCTAACCCACTGGGCCAATCTCGATGAAACTTGGCAGGGACGTTCCTTGGGTGAAGCTTTACCAAAGTTGCTCAAAGAATTAAATTTCACTCATGAGCTATAGTCTAAGGTGAGCGTTCAAGGGCCAATGGCCCTCTTGTTTTTTTCGTACGTTCAACCTGCGGACACCGTACAGTTCGCGAGTCAACTGTACGAACAATTGACGGAGATCGCTTTGCAAATTTGCAATATGTGCGACGGGTACGAATAGATAGCGATCGTGATTGCGGCGGAAATCGGAAGACGAAAAAACCGCACGGCTGATGTGAAAGGGCTTTACCAAGAAAATCGCAGCTAACCGAGCAGTACAAAAATCCGGGTTAGCAGCTAGCCGTACAGTGAACGTTTTGATGGTACTTTGATAAAAAGTGAAATATTTCAATGGATATGGCACTGAATACTACCATAGACATGTATACGCGAAGCTGAATGATTTCTTTATCTGTCTGCAGTATCAGAAAATGGTTTCCGATCTTTCCGAAGGAGTAGAAAACAAAAGTTTAGCGACCATGGCAGCCGCCAAGGCCAAAATTTGGTGATGCAGCTTTCCTATACAAAAATCGCGGGGTTTATGAACCCAATCGCAGTATGTCTTTGTAGAAAAACTTCTTACCTTTCAAATGCAAAACACCCGATCATTTTCTGTCTGCTAGATTACGCGTGCCAGCCTGTTTTGTCAAACTTGTTTACTGCAGCTAACTGATTTGGGGCGTACAGTAGCAGCAGCTTCCGATTTCCGACACTGTACGTTGGCCCATACTGCAGTTGTTAGTTCCATATGCACGTGTCATACTAAACCGACTGACACTTTTTTATACGACCTTATCTAACCCTTCTTAAATATTTACGACTTAGATTCCGATGATGGATTACCAGTTCATTGGGTAAGTCAAAATAACTATAGATCTGTTTAATTTTCTATAGGAAATTAAAAAATATGCGAATAGCAGTGAATGTCTAGAAATATGTAGCTTAAAATGTTCGGAATATTTTCTCCTTTTTTTTCACCAAAGTTATTTTTAAACCAAAAAAACGGCTACATCTCCCTCTCGTCATTTTGCTGCCATTAGGCCCAGATATTGGCGGATCCCATCCCATCAACTTTGCTGAACAAGATATTGGCGGATCCCATCCCATCAACTTTGCTGAACATAGTGTAATCTTTTGGACTTGAAGGTTATCCCGGCTAGAATATCTCGCCATACCGCAACAGATTTAACTCATTACCAAATGACAAAATTTGAGGTTTGACCAAATCGAAAGCATTTGCAGAGGACAAAATAAAAGTGGCAGAAAATTTGAAATTTGTTTTGTGAAGGGTAGAAAACATTGTGGGAAAAGGAGGCAATGCTGGTTAACAGCATTTTCTCCTTTTCCCACAATGTTTTCTAAAGGCTTCTTTCTCGGGAGCGTCAAAAGTAGGGATTGTGTGGTAATGGGTTAACTTTCGGCACTTTGGTAGTTTTTGAAAACGAGACTGGGGTTCTCTTCAGCATCTCAAACCTTTCAGCATAAAGCTGCTTTTGCAGAGAAGACCAAAATCAGAAAACGTCATGCGTTCACATCTTGGAACTTAACTGTCTGAGATTATAAAAGACTTTTTTATTATATTCAAGTTCCCAGAAGGCATATGAAAGACTTTTTTTATTATATTCAAGTTCCCAGAAGGCAGATTCGAGAGAGATTAACTCGTTTCTCAATCGATATAAAATAAATATGTTTAACAGGAAATTAAAGAAGAAGGAAATGGGTTAAAATGTCTACTAAAAGGAGTGAACTCAATTAGATACACAATATTATTTCTATTTCATCATCATTTTTGGAAAAAAACCTATATATGAAATTAATATGTCAATAGAAATTGTTACAACTAAAGAGAAAATTACCATTTCACTAAAATACTATAGTTCACGTCAGGATTTTTTTTATGATACCGTTCACGCTATAAGTTGCTTTTCATATTAAAATAGTTCTATCATGAATACTGGTGTGATTTGAAAGGAGAGAGAGAGAGAGTAAATCAAATATGCCGTATAACTTGCAGAATCTTATAACGTGCAGAATTTATTTAGATAACCAGATATTATAAATTAATTTATGCATTTATTAACCATCATAATGAAGCCGTCTCCCTTCGAACTGGTAATCGGCTGACCTATGAAAACAACCATACAATGAGTTATTTTCTCGTTGAGTGCAAACTGAATGAGCCATACTCTGTGAAAAATGGTTCTAATGCATATCCGTGACTCACCAAGCAAGCCATCACAAAACATGGATCCATTTTATTTAACAACCGACCGAGTCATGAGGTAGAATGACACGCTGAAAATTGACCAAAAAGCAAAATGTTTCGACACAGGTAAGCCTGTACGTTCTGTGCAGGCAAACCAGAGTTGATACTGTTTGTAGACACAACAAACCAATTTTTCACAGAGCATGGCTCAAATGGAATCGACATCAACCGTAGGCAAGAGTTGCATAAATAAATTGTAGAATCAGGCTGTTTGGGTAACTCTGACACTAGTATGCGGACAGTGATCTATTAAAGATCAGACATTGCGTGATGCGTTGTCTAATCTCAATCCACAATGTCTGTAAAAATCGTAACAGGCACTTTAAATGAGTACCAGTTATTTTGACTGCATTTGAGTGCTGTAGGTAATAATGTTTGCCGAAGTAAACAAAGCTGGTGTTAAAATGCATTTAAAAAGAGTGAAAATTATGAAGATGACAATCTGTTATTGCATGGTTGTGCCAGGGATCTTGTATATAAGATCCCTGGTTGTGCCAACTGTTTGTCGCTGGAAATTAATACAAAAATTACATTAAAAGTTGGCAAGTCTTAGGTTTACTTTTTGCCTGATTTTGACACGATTTGGTCTGCCTGCAACTTGCATTCGGACATAATATACAGATTGTCATCCTCGGAATATTTTCCATACCTTTAGGTTGAACCCTATGCTATCCGTATCCTACATCTGAATAAGGCGACAAATTTTTAGACTTGTTCAATTTGTATGCATTTGCAGACGAGAAATTTAGTGTGTATCATAATTATGATTATGTTTCTCTTTGAAAAGTAGACAATATCGTGGAACTATGGTGGTATATTGCTTTACAGAATTCTCTCCTTTCCCAACATTGTTTTCAAAACCTTTTTACCTGTGCTCCCTAGATTGCTGATACAGGCTTTACCCTAGTTTATCCTAAAATAATACAAAAAATAACTCCACCATACAAATAACAAAGAATTTAAAGATTTTAATCTTGTCTCGGCTAGAAAAGCTCACAGTGCATATAGTTGTAAGAGATAGTGCAGCACGATCTTCATCTACATCGTCTGTAAACGATACTGAAAGGAATTGAAGTTACAATCGGTGTGTTAAGCGTTTACCGAATAATACTATTCGGCTTTTGAAAACATTGAGGAAAAAGGAGAATGCAGGTGACTAGCAATTTATCTTTTTACTCTGATATTCTAAGACATGTTCTAACTCAAAACAATAGTGAAAAGTTCATAATCGTCGTCTTCTACACATACGTTTCAGCTCCATTTATTTATTGCTGTACTAAGGGGTAAAGCTTATATTACACCCCGACAACCAAATTTGGCGATAAAAACCGGCGGGGGGTTGTACGTTTATTGTTAACCCTTTACCAAGTAATCATGGCCCAAGTTTTAAGAGCCTCGAGAAACCAGAGTGGGAGAAGAAAATGTGCTGATATCAGCAGCTGCTTCTCTTCCGACAGCGTTTTCACCCAACAGACAAGTTTCGATGTTTGAATTACATTTGGTAATCTGCAAATGTTATAGAATTGGATATGGGTAAAATCTGGAGGTCTGGTAAGGAGTTAACATGTGTCATTTGTGTATGATATCCTTACCCTTTATTTTTTAGAACATGACAGAATGTTGTCTAGTAGGAAAAAATAAGATAATAGGTTGTAATCATAAATATACCAGTCTTCAAGAACGAAAACAATTATCATATACTCTTCATTTTATCACATGTACAACAGTAACATGGAGACAAGCACAACCACTTACATTGCACAGATATTATTTTTTCCCAACTGGTTAACCTATTACAACACAAGACCCAGTCTGAACGGTCCCAAGACAATAAGCTAAGTGGGTAAAGCAAAAATGTTTACAACATTTTCCCACAAAGTATCCCGACCTTTTTAAGACAACTTCTCTCATTTCAGCAAAAATGCTTTTAATATGGATGAGTTTAATATTTTGTCGTCTGTTGACTGGATAAAGGTCGAGTTTACCTATCTTCCAACTTTAGAACAAGATCAGCCAAATATGGGGATTGATAATCTTTATTTTGCAAAATGCACGCGTCTTTTGTTAATTAAACCCTTGTATCCCTTTACACTTTGGGAAGTTTAACCCTTTGCCAAACAATCGCTGGTTTTTACGGCCCTGAGAGAGAAACCTTTTGAAAACATCGTGAGAAAAGGAGAAAATGCTGGTAACCAGCATTTCCTCCTCTTCCCACAATATTTTCTTCCCTGCTGGAAACAAATTTTGCTTTTTGAGTAACATAAATTTTGTCGTCTGCAAGTGCTTTCAATTTGGACCAGTCTAAAATTTTGTCGTTTGGGAAAGAGTTAACACGCTAAAATTTACAAACCGAACCCTTTGCCCGCCGATATGCAAGTCCTCTCCCATGATATTTAAGAACGTGATATCCAATCTTGAAAGTTAGCTAGTAATGCAGGCTTATGAAGCGGGATCCAAGATCAGCAAAACTGGTTTCGAGGATTGATATTGGTCATTACGAAAAGATTCTTCTCTGACAACGGAGCATTTTGCTACGATTTGTGTTTAGAGCAGCAATCAGTGTCTTCATCGTCTTGAAAAATAATTTTACAAAGTGTGGAAAAGATGCAGATGCACTAGCTGGCAGCCTTGAGTTGGCTGAAATCATGTTGAGAATAGTGCTCAACACCATATACATGTAATGATTTTTATCTACTCATTGGGAAGAAGTCTTCATTGTGAGGAGAGAAAACAGTGATCGTAGCCAGCATTTCCTCCTTGTCCTAGAATGTTTTCTATCATATTGAAGACAAATGCCACGTTTGCTACTTTTAGTCGTCGTCTGCATATGCTTTCAGTTTTGGAAATTTTTGTGACTTTGTAAAGAGTTGATTTTTAACCAAAACTATCACAGAGGAACCAGGGAGTTTGATTTTATGTATTCAGTCCTATGAGATTCAATTATCTAATTTTGAAACAAACATGTGGAGATAACTTTATCAATTTGTAAAAATAAACATTTTGTTTGCCAGTGATCGTTATCGCTGGTAGAAAAAAAATAAGCTCAAGAGGCAAGATCTAATAGGCCTAAGAGCCGCTCGTGAACTATTTCTTCTTGATGGTACATGCCGGTGTAATGCAGAAAAATGACCCCCATTACAAAATGACCCCCGGATCATTTCTCGACGTAGAGGAATGACCCATGGGTCATTTTTCGACGTAGAAAAATGACCCATGGGTCATTATTCCAGTGTTGCATCCAGAAATTCTGCCAAGAGGGGGAGATCCCCCATGGAATTTTCAAAATGGGGGGAGTAAAAATTTTCGGGGGTGAGTGAAAGAAAATCAAGTAGAGTCGATCCGGGTAATTCCGTACATGCGGCAAACTCCGAACACTTAAAGGAATGACGTTTTTCACATAAATTTGTATTCCCTTACTTCTAAATATAACACTCCAATGACAAAGCTATCCTATCGGAAAACCCTTCTCGAAATATCGTCTTTACATCGTGACGCATTTTTTTTCTGGTCGCCGATTGGACGCGGCACTGTACTGCGCGAAACTTGGAATACCGCCCTCAACAAGATTCACAGAAAAGTCACCCAGTACAAAGTGACGCAGGTTTGTTGTGATTTTATCAAGGCTCCATAAAAATAATCACACAAGATTAATGGATTGAAATAAATGATACTCTTTTTTACAATTTATTTTTTTGTTTTTGTTTTAAAAGAGACGGAAAAGTACTTATTTCGCCTTTTTTTATCTGTACGGATTTAGCCGCAAGTAAAAATAGTGGCTTGTATCGGATGCGGGTAATTCCGTACATGTAGATTTGCTCCAAACTGTCAAAGCAGATCATCATAGTTCCCACATTCAATAATAAAGATTTAGAGTAAACGGCAATAAAAGACAAAGTGTCACCCCGCAATGGTCTGTGCGATTGATTGATTGAGTGTATGGTGTTTAACGCCTTTTTTCAACATTTATTTCAGTTATATCGGGGAGGCCAGTGCAGCTATCCATGCTTGCCTAGAGTTTCTTTTACAAGTAGATCTAGATCAAGTAACTTGCTGCCTTCCTACATAACCATCATTGAAATAATAGTCAGGGGTGAGAGTGGAATAAATCATGTTGCAATGACTATCATCAATACTCGGAAAAAATGACCGAGCCTGGGATCGAACCAGCGACCCTTGTTCTCAAGCCTAATACCGACAGAGCTACCGGGGCATGGCTGGTCCACGGGTCATATGGCTGGTCTAAAATACGAACAACTTATGCAAATGTTTACGAATGAGACGGCAAATAATATTCTTCTGAATCTACTTATTTCATATATACAGGTATGACAAAGATACGGTAATAATTGAATCTGTGTACGCTGTCGGTATGCACCACTATGGAGGTCGCTCCTTGGAAGTTGGTTCTGGCTATAAAGTCATACCTGAACCAAATAATAGATACGACACCAATGCTGTGGCAGTGTGTGATGTCAAGACAAACTCTGTTAAAGCATATATACAGCGGTCTGATGCAAAGGTCATATCCACTCTTATAAAAGAATTTTGTATTCAACAACCAATTCTTCTAAAGCCGAAGTTTGAGCCCATTTATAGACGAGGCGGCCCAGTACAACGGTGTAATATAGGATTTTTTTATAATGGTGTAGACGCAGACAAGTTAGTGAGGCTATTGAGGGAGAAAGGGCTATTCGCTAAGAGGATTTAGGTGGTTTTAACAGAGTATTGTTCAGAATAAATTAGTATCATGCAAAACTGATTTACCTTTTAAATTCCAGAATGCCAAAGACATACAGCCAACAGGACCTCTTGGATGCAACAAACGCAGTTAGACAAGGGGTCCTGTCCCTGAGAAAGGCCAGCGCCCGGTACAGCGTCCCGGTCATGACCATTCAAGATCTGGTAAAGGGCGTGGTGGACGACTGTGCAAAGGCAGGTCGCCCTACTGTCGTCCCCGAAGCGGTAGAGGACCATATTGTCTCAAAATTAAAACAAGCCGCGAGGCAGGTACTAATGCCATTTGAATGTTAAACTGTTGAGGAATTGGAAATAAATATAATACAACAAGGATTCATATATGTCAAAGAAATAATACCAAAAATGTCATTATAAACTGACCGTGATTGACTGTAACAGCTGCATTACCAAGCTCGATACTTATTTGACGGGGAACCATCTCATGAGTGTTGATATCTTGATAATGCAAAATATTTTTTGATAGCACCATAATTCCCGCATTTTTTTTGAGGGGGGGGGATTTGGTGGTTAATTAACCAGTTTTAACAAAAAAAAAAAAAAAAAAAAACTTGTGCCTTGCTGTTAAAAACTACAAGCACAATACGAAGTACGCCAGTCATATTTGGAACGCCTTAGTACTAAATTTTATTTCAGTTATTACAACGCCATTTAAATAGATCTATTTATTACTCAAAGCTTGCTTGATCAAGAGCCCTATGGATAATAAGTTCTTTCCAAATGACATTGTGTCCAAACTATGGTACAAGCGAGGATCGAACCATGTGCAAAAATCAGCGTAAAGTGTCATCCCAGATCAGGACTCACGTGTATCCGGAATGCCACTTTCCACATAAGTTGTTAATGGTTATTCTTCCTGAAATAAAAAAGTACCAAGATGACATTATGCGAGGATAATTTTTTCGCATTATATGGATAAAAATTAATTCAATACCAAGGGGCATATTGTCACAATTTCAGGGTTTTGGGATAACGCCTCGGATGGTGAGGGTCCGTGTGGGGAGAATTGTGAGACGGCTTGGAATAAAGACACCGTTTAAGGCCGGGATCCCTGGGAAAGATTGGATGACAGCATTCATCAAAAGGCATCCAGACATAAGCCTTCGATCACCGGCACCTCTCTCCACCGTCAGAGCGAAAATGCTCAATGAAGTCGTTGTTTCACAATATTTTGACTGTCTTAGAGATGTGCTAAACAGTCTGAATTTGATTGAAAAACCTAAGTGTATTTGGAATATTGACGAAACTAGCGTTCCCCTAACGCATAAGCCATCCAAGGTCCTCGGGGCTAGAGGTGCTAAAAACATACCTGGCCGAGTTGGAAATTGCCGTGATAATGTGTCCCTCCTGACATGTGTAAATGCTGATGGGGGCGAGATCCCGCCAATGATTATAGTAAAAGGTAAAACATACAAAAGTCTGCATGCATATAATACCGAAGAAGGTGTACCTGGCAGCATATATATAAGTACCAGGAGAAGGCTTGGATGGAGGATGTTCTTGGGCAGCTTTGGTTTGAAAACCATTTCCTTAAGTTCTGTGGAGAAGAAAGGCCACAGCTTATAATCCTCGACTCACATTCGTCACATGAAACACTCGGTTTTATAGAGTTATGTCTGAAGCATGACATAGCCCTCCTGGCATTTCCTCCACATACTACGCAGTGGCTTTGTCCACTAGACAAAACCATTTTCGGTCCCTTGTCCAGGGAATATTCATCTGTCTGCACTGAATTCATGGCAAGTAGCCCAAACAACCTGGATAGTAAATGGGAATGGCCAAAATTATTCAGAAAGGCCCATGATAAAGCATTTACGCAATCTAATATAAAGAATGGGTTTAAGAAATGCGGTATATATCCACTTGATAGGAATGCCTTAACAAAAGTAGCTACTGCCCCATCTCACCCATTTCATCAAGATTTTATGTCGCCATCTGTATCCGCAAATGTTCCACCGGAACAGGGACCGACGCCTCCAGATGCATCAGCAACTGTTCCACCGGAACAGGGGCTGATGCCTCCATCATTATCAGCAAATGTTCCGTCGGAACAGGGAGCGATACTTCCAGCAGCAGCAACAGCAGCAACTGTTCCGTCGGAACAGGAGTTGATACTGTCATCATCATCATCTGCAGGAACTGTGCTAACAGAACAGGAATTCTTCCAGTCTATTCTGAATGGTGATGTGCCGTTCAGTTTGGATGCTGAGGGAATAATCAATATTGAACTTACTCTG
Organism: Tridacna crocea; assembly: GCA_943736015.1. NCBI lineage: Eukaryota > Metazoa > Mollusca > Bivalvia > Cardiida > Cardiidae > Tridacna > Tridacna crocea. Next base: position 31,604,507 of record OX031070.1, read on the forward strand.
GCAGATTGTGATGAGTATAAATTCACTCAATCAGTTGGAGCGTCCAATATTGATTATACTCCTTCGTCTAAAGAATGGACATCCCAGGTAGATAATGCTTTTATGCTGCCTGCTGCAGACAGAGATCTTAAAAAATCTGCAAAGAAGATCACTACCCACAGGTTACTTACTAGTGAAGATATTTTTCATCAAAATCTAGAAGTAAAACTGAAGAAGGAAAATGAAAATAGATTAAAAGAAAAAAGGAAAATGGACAGACAAATGAAAAAAGAGATGAAAAAGAAAAACAAAGTTGAAAACTAAATGCATGAAAAATTGAAACACGAAATAAAAAAAGAAAGTATGATAATTTATTTTGTATAATTAACGCATGTTTAATTGCCTACTTCTTCTCATGAAAAACGCATGCATGCCATGTATACGGCCCTGTACGAGAGAATAGCGATTTACTGGACCACGATCTGCACAAAAAACAATTTAAACATAGTCTAGACTGCATGATTGGTTAATTGATTATAATTGATATTTTTCGGCCGTTTAAACAGCTAAGGTCATATCACGGTGATTAGTGCACCCACACATGTGTTTCCTGGCTTTCTCACACTAGTAGGTATAATGACACAATTTTCTTTCCAAGTCACTGAGAACTTTTCTCATATACATCGGATATGAGAGGAGAAATTTACTCTCAACTGGGTATTGCACTTACAATTACCAACTGAGGGGTGAGATGCGCTTCCGACTGAACAACCGGTCGGTTTCATTTTGGTTAAAACCACAATGTACATTCTTACAGACGATTTGAACAACTGTACGGAATTACCCGAAGGTGTGTACGGATTTACCCGCAACATGTACGGAATAAGCCGACATCAGCATCTGTCCATTATCCCCGCCCCTCTATCACAACCAGTTAAATCAACGTATTCTAGTGACGGTAATCAGGAGAAGAAAGTTCGATTTTCATGATACAGTCATTTTCACTATCACCATTACAAAGCCGGTGGCGCAAATATCAGTTTTGTCCGAAGGTGTACGGAATTACCCGGATCGACTCTATACACAAAATATGTATTTATCTGATCAATTTACGTTTATGAATGGAAAAGAAGTCTTTCAAGCCTCCAAAGGCTGCTAGGATATTTGCTAGGTCTAGATATTTTTACGGCCGACAGGGAAGGGTTGATGCCTATTGGGTTGATCTTACCTTATTTCTAACACAAAACATTATAGATTCTCATTCTTGATTGATAATGTGCATCTACAGATGTACACATCAATTTTTGTTCACGATTACGATGCATCCTCGGTAGCAAGTCAGAATCTGGGGCCGAACAAACTTAAGTTTATTCCACGCTGTTTTCACTCGATTCTTTCCATAATATCATCGTATGAACCGTCGGCGTCGGCAACAGAACCAATGAAAATCTTTGACATGTTTCCTTTCTGCGGAATACATGAGTTTAAAAGCGCCGCGTTCTTCAAATTCGTCAGCATTATGAAAGTAAACATTCAATGCGCATGCATAGATATATTCTTTCCCCGCTTCAATTGAAACTTCACTACAAAATCGGAAACCACCTGGAACAGTCTACATGTAAGGAAGCATTGTCGGACTTCCAATTATTTTATTGAAATGACGTGAAACCGGACCCAACTTTTTTAATTTCTCTTTTATGCACGCAGTTGTGTCTTCTTTTTGCTGGAGTTACACCGATATTGCGCATTTGCTCCCCCATCACACTCACAGAATTGCGTGACGGCAAAAAATCAAGCGTGAATCCCGCAATCGCGCGGCCTGGATGCAACACTGTTATTCTACGTTGAGAAATGACCGTAGGTCATTTTGTAATGGGGGTCATTTCTCTGCATTACACCGGCGATGTCATTATGCCTCAAACCAGCATTTTCTCCCTTTTCCCGCAATGATCTCACCTAATAAAAACACGTTTTATATTTTGAGTTAGATTCAAAATTTCGCCTGCAAATGTTTTATTCAATTTGGACAAATTTTGTCGTTTGGTAAAGAGTTCAGGAAATATGAACATCACTCGTAATATATATTGTCGAAGGGTGTTTGACAAGGTAGATAAACATTGCATAAGAGAAAATGCTGGTTGCCGGCCTATTCTTTTTTTCCTACAATGTTTTCGCAACCCCTGTTCTGCAAGGCACTTTAAACTCATGATGTGTGGTTAAAGGTTTATGTGTTTCAATTCTATAACCTATTAAATCAGTGCCCGTTGAATAATTTGCTTGGCAATGATGACTGCTTATCATCTTTTTTCTTTCTGATATAAAAAATTCTCGTGGAGATACATACGTGTAATATGACTTTGTAAAAGAGTAAAATGGAACGTAACTTCATTCATTCTTGAATCATTTGCTACACTGAAAAGAAACTTACCTGTCTGATCGTGGCGGAGTCATCGCGTCGTTTTAATTGCGTAACCAGAACGCCGCGATCCGCCAGGGATCGCCGCGTTTAAACAGCGCTCCGGGTTAGTCCACGTTCACATGTGTTGCTAGATACATCGCGGACAGCGAAAAATAGCAAAATCCGCGAGGAGTGTACTGTAACTTCAGTTATTCCAGTCCAATCAGACCCATGATCAAACTTATTCAAATTCTGTTGGACATAAATATTTTGACCAAGTTTGGTGCTGACTGGTCTATATTTACAGATGATAGAGTGTAAACTTACAGATGATAGCGTGTAAACAAAGTCAAATATAACATTTCTTTTAGTAAAGGGCAGATAACTCTGACCATCCTGTCCCAATTAGATTAATAATTGGACTCTTTCAAGATCTTAGGGTCACATACATTTTGACCACATTTGGTATTGATTGATTATTCTTCGTAGATGCTAAAGTGTACACAAAGTCAAATTAAACATTGTTTCCTTATTTAAGGGCAAATTACTCTAGATGTTACTGTTGAATTTGACCCATAATCGAACTCATCCAAGAACTCATTGTCATATATATTAAGACCATGTTTGGTACTAATTGGTCTACATTTGCAGTTGCTAGGGTGTAAACAAAGTCAGATTCAGCGATTTTTGCAAATTCAAGGGTACATAACTCAGACAGTTCTGGTTCGATTAAATCCATAATCAAACTTTTCTGAGATCATATGGTCACATACATTTTGACAAAGTTTGGTGCTGATTGATTAATATTTGTAGATGCTAGAGTGTAAACAAAGTCAGATTCAGCAATTTTTCCAAATTTAAGGGCAAATAACTCCAGATGTTGTGATTTGGTTTGTCCCATAATCGAACTCATCCCAGACCTTATAGTCATATACATTTTGACCAAGTTTGGTACTCATTGGTCAACATTTGAAGATGCTAGAGTGTAAACAAAGTCAAATATGGAAAATTTTCTAATTCAAGAGTAGATAACTCAGACAGTTATTGTCTGATTACATCCATAATTGAGATCTTATAGTCACATACATTTTGACTAAGTTTGGTGCTGATTGGTCAAAGTCAGATTCAGCAATTTTTCCAAATTTAAGGGCAAATAACTCCAGATGTTGTGATTTGATTTGTCCCATAATCGAACTCATCCCAGACTTTATAGATATATTGATTGTAGCCAAGTTTGGTACGGATTGGTCAATATTTGCAGATGCTAGAGTGTAAACAAAGTCAAATTGGGCAAATTTTCTAATTCAAGGGCAGATAATTCGGACAATTATGAGTACAATTAAAACCATAATCGTACTCGTCTGAGATCTTATGGTCACATACATTTTGATCAAGTTTTGTGCTGATTGGTCAATATTTGTAGATTATAGAGTGTAAACAGTCAGATTCAGCAATTTTTCCAAATTCAAGGGCAAATAACTCCAGATGTTCTGCTTCATTTTGTCTCATAATCGAACTCATCCGAGCCCTTATGGGCATATATTGTAGCCAAATTTGGTACCGATTGGTCAATATTTGCAGATGCTAGAGTGTAAACATAATGTAAATTAGCTTGCGAATTGGTAACTGCTAAAATATCATTACCCTTAAATCTTCGTGACCTAAATGAGTACTTACTAAATATGGCAAATTTTCTAATTCAAGGGCAGACAACTCGAACAGTTATGGCCCAATTACTTCCATTATAAAACTCATCCGAGCTCTTGTGGTCATATACATTTTGACCAAGTTTGGTGATGATTGGTTAATATTTGTAGATGCTAGAGCGTTAACAATCAAATTGTGGACGGACGGACGCTGACGGACGGTGAGTGATCACAATAGCTCACTGAGCACTCCGTGCTCAGGTGAGCTGAAAATATATATAAATCATTTTAATTGTTGTCTGCTATTAAGCCAAGTTCAAAATTTGAGAGTAAGATTTATTTACTGAATCATTGCTCTCCTAAATTATGACAACAAAATTTTACACATTGTCTCGTTGAAGACGTTTCTTTGTGCGATGCACAACGTTTCGTCAAATGACATTTCATCGAGAGGAGGTTTGGTCGAATGTAATTAGGTCGAAACAACAGTTTGCCAAATGCAACAGTATTTCAAAATAAATTTCAAAACAATGACATTTCGTCCATTTTTCTTAACCTTTCCCCAAACAAGCCCTGGTTTTTACATGTCTGCAGTAGAAGTCTTTTGAAAACACTGTAGAAAAAAGGAGAAATTGTTTGTAACGAGCAATGTTCCTTTAACTACAGTGTTTTGGAGAACTTCGTGTCATTTTCATCAAATTTGAAATTGTCATCTGCAAACTCTTTTGAGTTTGGTACAGTCTAAAATTTTTAATTTGGGAAAGCTTTGAACCAAATGAAACTGATAATTAGATTTTAAATTTCTTGACGATTTTGCATGTAGCCTTTCTGCCCATCCCTGATCAAAAGGGCTAATTGCGGCGAGAGGCCGCTGCTTCAAGTCAAGGGGCACCTTCACAAAACAAGAGGGCCATGATGGCCTGAATCGCTCGCCAGAGCTTTCCAGATTGTGTAGTATACTAGTAACCCGTTACCAGACCACAAAACTTTAGACAAATCCAAATTTAAACAAACTGCAGACAACATTTTAAAGTGAATTTAAAATGTAAAATAAGTACTATAAAGGGTAGAAAACAGTGCGAGAAAATGAAATATTGCTTGTTATAAGCAATTTCTCCTTTTCTCTCAATGTTTTCCACAGTTATATATCTTTACATTGACTGACCTTAAAGTCTAGCCTAATGTTTTTAAGTGAATGCTTCTTGGGTTTCAAATCAACATGCATCCTGGGTTACAAACCAGTCATAACAAACTTAAGTTTTGGTCCCTGCTTGGAATTTAAAGTCAGGATCATGAGCTACTCATCAGAGGTGGTTGGTTAAAAGGTCCTATTAATCAAAGTTCTTTCTATTGCAAATTTTAATGAATAACAATTTCTGGCTATACAATTATGCAGTTTTACAGCACATCAGAACTAAGAATCTAACTAAATTTGATTTACTTCTCCATAGAACTGGACTTCCAAAGTTGGCCTGACATCCTTTAATTCTTTAATTTCATCCATTCCAGTGGACAGAATGTGTCTACTATAATAAAATTGGTTTGCCCTCCTCCAATACCAGCAGCCAAGTCTTCCACCTCTAAATCCAATTTTCTACCAGTAACAATTTTTGACTGCAGGTAGCGCAAAGCATGAATAGGGTCTGTTATTTCTTGTGCCTTTATATCTTCTATACAGCATTCTGAAATCTTTTCTATTTCTGAACTTTGTTTTTCCACCAAGCTGTTGCTTAAGTTACTATTCTCTGCAGGAATTTCTACTTGCAGATCAGAAGAGAAAAGTATGGCACTGTTTAAGTCCAGAGGCATATTTACCTCAAAAGGTTGCTCAATAACTGCCTCATTATAAAACAAAACTTCATCTGTGACAAGATTAATATCAGTTTTCATACACATTTGTGTGCTCCCGTAAGTCACTGACATTAAATTCCACACCACACTGTTTACATGGAAACTTGATATCTAATGTATTGACTTCATCATCTTCATAATCTAACTGAAGAGAGGTTTGAATATGTCTGATGAATATTCTACTCTGTCCCCCAATAACAGTTTTCAGGCTCTTTATATCCCACCTTACATCTACCTTTGAAAGGGTTCTGCAGTTAGACCCACAGTGTAAGAGTTCATAACCCCCACACCCTTCAAGTTTCTTAAATCCACTTTCACTAGGCAATATAGAGTCAACTTCAGATTCAGAAGCCTCTGAATCAAAACATATTTTTTTTAATTCTCAGTCCCGCCTTTTGGAGAACAACTTTTTGCTCTTGATTCGGAACCTTATTCTGGTTCTTGTCTGCTAAACAGACAAATGTTGCTGTCCATGTTTTCCTACGGGCTAGCTTCTTTCTACTGAACGTGGACCTGCTTGCAATAAACCGACTGCTATTATCTAAAAATAAAAAAAATTGGAAATGTAATTTGGAGGACTAAAAAAAAAGGTATAAAAGTGATTCAAACAGGGTTCCCAAGCTCCAGCAGTTCCAGAATCCCCTGACATTTCCCTGACAAGAAAGTGATTATCCCTGACATTTTATCAACATTTAAACCGATGTTTCCCTCTTCCTTAACAATTTTATCAAAGAATTACCAATGCTATAATGCATATAATAGCTATAGAACTACTACTTTTAACCTACTCATTTTGACCAAACACACTAAAATTCATTATCTGCATTCCTAACAAAAAAAAAAACTAAATAGCATGTTTCTAAAGAGATCAGAAGTTTTGTGTTGGTCTCCAACAACCCCTTCTAGCCAACCCTTGCCACTTAAGCCATCAATTATTAACTTTGTGCTTTTTTTATTTTTATTTTCTTATTTCCTTTTTTACTTTTGAGATATGATGCTTACTCATATTCAGCATGCAGTCAGATCATGGACAGTTTTCTTTGTTTCCTCAAGCTCTTACTAAAATAGCATGTTTCTAAAGCGATCAGAAGTTTTGTGTTGGCCTCCAACCACCCCTTCTTGCCAATCCTTGCCAACACTTAAGCCATCAATTATTAACTTTGTGCTTTTTTTATTTATTATTATTTATTTTATTTTTCTTATTTTTGAGATATGATGCTTACTTTTATTCAGCATGCAGTCAGATCATGGACAATTTTTTTTTTGTTTCCTTGGTCTCTTACTGACTTTTTTGCATTACATTTTGCATGCACAAATACCAATATACTAGGAATCATGGTGGAACTTGACAAAATCCTGGTTCAGCTACTTTATACTTAGTTAAATTCTCAATTGCTTAGCAGGTAATTTTCCATGATCTGACTAAATGCAAAACATGCAAACATTATACCATAAACCAAAATTAGGCAAAGTGAAGTCACTAGCATCTCTACATGTAAAGGCAGTGGGTAAAAAGGGGATGGTGCAACACAAGATAGAAGCACATGCACTAACATTAAATGACAGTTTCCAGTGAAACAGAAAACAAGTGATCCACAATACATTCACTTCATTGATATTCTCATAATGTTGAACACAATTCAGTAAACAACAAAACTGGAACTATCACAGAAACGACCATATTGCTCAGGAGGCAAGGTGTGCATATCCCTTCAGTTTCTATTATTTAAAGGGCAAATCCTAAGATATTTTGACTATACTGTTTTTTTGCTCCAATCAGCTGCAAATGATGTTAGTAAACACGTTTCCATCAGTTTTCAAAAATACCACCCTGTAACATGCCATAAATCACGCTCGAATTGTCACGCTGATCTACGGCCCCAAAAATTGTACATGGCTTACTTCCCCTGATTCACTTATCTTCCCTACCTGTGTGACGTCATAGGAGCGTAAGCCTGTGTTTACAGTCAGTAGAAATTAGTAGGAACGCTGATGATAATATGCAGATATCTGAGTATTAATAAAGAATTCAGCCGAAAAAATGGTAAATTGTGCAACCTATGGCTTCAAAGTCGAATCAGGAACACATAGAATTAGCATGTTCAAATTTCCGAAGGAATTAAAATGGAGGAAACTATGGATTCAACGTTTAAACCGGGGCCGGACGTTAACGGCAGATTTTGCGCCATCAGTTCATTCCAAATTGTGTCTGAAACACTTCGAGGACAGTCAGTTCTTAATAAGTCCAAAACTCGTAAAAGAAGTTGGTTATAGGAATATTAGGCTGCGGTGAAAACCTGATGCTGTGCCGACATTGTTCGAAACTCCGAGTCGAAATAAGATAGGCCATAACACAGACATTCCGCAATGGCAATCTCCAAAAAGGTAAAACAAACATAAGGTCAGTAATTCCTTTAATTGTTTTTCGTAATATTTTATCTTTTTCTAGATCTACATTATGGACAAAGGAGAAATTGGTACCGTTTTCTCCCCTTTTTTCCCAAATGTTTCAACATTTAACCCTTTACCAAGAGACAAAATTTTAGACTGGTCCAAATTAAAAGCACTTGCAGGGAACAAAGTAAACCTAACTGAAAAATTGAAATTTGTTTCCACCAGGATAGAAAACATTGTAGGATAAGAAGAAAATGTTGGTTACCAGCATTTTCTCCTTTTCCCACAAGGCTTCCATCTCAGGGTTGTAAAAACCAGAGATTGCTTGGTAAAGGGTTAATTTGCACATGAAAAAAATGGTAATAAAAAAATTGAAATGAAATTTGATTTGGAAAGGATGGAAAACATTATGGGAAAAGGAGGAAATCTTAGCATTTTCTCTTTTCCTCACAATGTTTTCAAAGGCAACAACATAACGTATTCAAGTACCAAAGTCTGGATTGTTCAAATGATGTTAACTTTCAAGTGTTTCAGCTTTTTCTTCCTTTTCCACAATGTTTTCAAAAGGCTTCTATCTCAGGGTTGTAAAAAACAGAGGGTCAACTGACCATTCACCAAACACAAAAATTTTAGACTGGTTCAAATTGAAAGCATTTGAAGACAACAAAAGAATTGTGAATCAACAAGGAATTTCGTTGAAATGACATCCTCCGCCGAAAAAGACCTTTTTTGATACAAACGTATAAGAGGTATTGTGTTTTGCATGTACATGTGGCCTTTTTGTTATTGGTCCATGATGAAATTATACATTAAGCTCCCTTGTTCCGTGGCACAGGATTTCATTACATAAAAAATATATAAAAGAGGTCCATTACAGGATTATACATTAAGTACCCTTTTTGCAGAACTTGGCATTTTATAAAATGAAAACAAACAAAGGAAATATACATAAAAACCCCTTTTCCATGACATGTCATATATAATTACATGTCATGGAAAGAGGGGGTTTTATGTATATTTCCTTTATTTGTTTTCATTTCAGGATTTCATATACTGTATATTGTGGAAAAAAAAATGTATCAACAGACTATCTAATGGAAAAGAAAACATGCATGAAGTTTCATCAATTTTTGTCAAGGACTTTAGAAGATATCCCTCTCACAATATAAGCCGCCACGCTGCTGCCATTTCAAGCAGGTAGCTAGAGACTAAAGTGTTGAAATTTGTAGCACCTGCCTGGGTAGCTGAATGGATATATGGTATTAGTTGTGATCTAAAAGGTTTACGAACAGACAGATGCATGGAGAGACGAATGCACAATTGGTCACTGGCTTTGATCAACCAATAAAAATATGAAGTTCTATGAAAATAATGTGCAAAAGTTGGAGATTCACTGATAAAAAATTAAATTTGACATGATACAGTGATAGATTGCAAAACCCTGACAACATGTGCTGGGTTACATGATCTGTGAAAATCTCGCCCAAATCTGTTGAGATATTATGTCCAGTTATTAAAGAGATACAGGTGAAAAATTAAATTATAACATGAAGTCCCCTTATTCCATGATGCTGCTACAAATCCCAAAACCTATATGCCGTAGGTCACATGATCATGTGAAAATTCCATCCAAATCTGCCAAGAAATGTGGGAGGCATTGTGTTAGGTCACATGATAATGTAAAAATTCCATTCAAATCTGCCAAATGTGGTAGGAGTTGCCTTCACAAGAAATAGAATGAAATAAAACATGAAGCCCCCTTTTTTCATGACGCAGCCACAAACGGCAAAACGTTGAGAATATGTGATAGGTCAGATGATAAGAAACATTCTGTGAAAATTCTATTCAATTCTGTGAAGAAATATGGGACAAGTTGCATTCACAAGCTATAAAATGATATAAAACATGAAGCCCCCTTTTTTCATGACGCAGCTACGAATAGTAAAACCTTGAGAATATGCGATAGGTCAAATGATGAGAAACAATCTGTGAAAATTCATTTCAATTCTGTCAAGAAATATGGGACGAGTTGCATTCACAAAAAATAAAATGAAATAAAACATGAAGCCCCCTTTTTTCATGACGCAGCTACAAATCACAAAATGTTGACAATATGCAATAGGTCACATGACAAAAAATATTCTGTCAAAATTCCATTCAATTCCTTCAAGAAATGTGGAAGGAGTTGTCTTCACAAGAAATGGAATGAAATATAACATGAAACCCCTTTTTCCATGACACCTTATTACAAAAACAAGGGCAAATAACTGTGGTATTGCAAGATCAACGTAGGTGAAACTTTTTTTCCTGCATTTCCTAATGGAGGTTGATAGATGTGACAAGTTCAATGTAAAAACTTTGTATAGTTTTGAAGAGAAGACTCCAAACATCAAAAGTGTACTTAAGTGTTACTTAAGTGAAACTTAAAATCGCTCTTAGTCAGCCATTTTGCATCGAATAAAAAAAAACAAAAAAATCTCGGGAGAATGGGTCATTGTACATGTGTATCAAGTTTCACGAAATTCCGTCCAATGGTATTGGAGATATTTGCCTGGACGGACACACGGACGGACGGACAGACGGACGGAAGGACGGACAACGCTAAAACTATATCCCTCCGCCTACGGCGGGGGATAAAAATATTTGCAGCTGATTGGAGCAAAAAACAGTATGGTCAAAATATTTTAGGATTTGCCCTTTAAACAGTAAACATCTTTTTCTTCCCACACTGTTTTTCAAACACTCTTTCTTTGGGTATTGGAAACTAGACCTAGGGTTTGTATGGTAAAGGGTGAAGTCAGTATCTGGCTACCCCTAGTCATGGTCATAAATGTTAATCCATCACTGGCCAGTTGAAACAATACAGGAAATGGTTACATAACATTTGCATATCTCACCGCTTTACACTGTAATGTTTGTTTGTGACAGTAAACCCATGTTACAGCTTTTATCCCATACACTTCTTCTCTTCGACATTTCACTCTTTAAAAATGATTTGTCAACTTACAATCATTTTGAACAAATTTTGAATTGTATCTTTACACTTCTGATTTGTGGATATTCCCTTGTTCCTCTCCATATTATGTCTTCTAGACAGGCTACTGAGAGAAATCTTTTGTTTTTACGACCCTTGTGAAGATAGAAAAAACTTTCGAAAACATTGTAGGTAAAAGAAAAATGCTGCTGTCCAGCATTTTCTCCTTTTTCTACAATGTTTTTTACCCCATCAAAAACAAGTCCAAACATGCAAGTTAAATTGGATTTGTTGACTAATTGCTTTCAATTCGGTTGAGTCAATAAATTTGATGTTTGGTAACAATTTACTTCTTTCCCAGACGGCAAATTTTGCACCAGACCAAATTCAAAGCATTTTGCCGATGACAAATTAACAGTTGCTTAAAAGATGATTTTTCTATATGATAGGGTAGAAAACATAGTGGGAAAAGGAGAAAATGCTGGTTACCAGCATTTTCTCCTTTTCCCACAATGTTTCCAAAAGGCTTCTATTCCTTTCCCGTAAAAACCAGGGATTGTTTGGGAAAGGGTTAAACATGTCTTGAGAAACAAGTCCATACAACTCGTACTAAACTCTTCGGATACTGCTCCCTGTGAACTTAACCAGAACTCGTGCCCAATGTGTGGGATTTATATTTAACCCTTTACCAATCAATCCCTAATTTTTACAACCCCGAAGACAGAAGACTTTTAAAAACATTGTAAGAAAGTAACCAGCTACCTAGTAGAAAGTAACCTAGTAACCAGCATATTCTCCTTTTAACACAGTGTTTTACTCTGCTGGAAAAAAATTTCAATTTTTGAAATATATAACTTTATTTTTGTCATCTGGAAGCGATTTCAGTTTGGACCTGTTTAATACTTTGTCGTATGGTAAAGAGTTAAAAATAGAAAATATTGTGGATAAAGGATCAATTGATAGTTACCCAGAATATAAAATAATTTTGAGAATTGTCTTAATGATCTCGGAACATATTCTTTTATCAAATTTCACGGCTTGTTAACAGCATTTCAAACTATCCTTATTCTCATGAAAATCGCGATTTATTGTGTAACCTTTCACCCATGAGAGAACAAATTTTGTACCTGTCAATGTTTAGCCCATTACCACACAATCCCTACTTTTGACGCCCCTGAGAAAGAAGCCTTTAGAAAACATAGTGGGAAAAGGAGAAAATGCTGGTAACCAGCATTTTCTCCTTTTCCCACAATGTTTTCTACCCTTCGCAAATCAAATTTCAAATTTCCGTTCACTTTTATGTTGTCGTCTGCAAATGCTTTCGATTTGGACAAGCCTAAAATATTGTCGTTTGGTAATGGATTAAAGAATTCTTTACAAGGTACAAATATAGGATCCATCAACAAATACATGTAATTAGAACTAACATCTCACGATTATCAATCGTATAAGTCAAGAAAAAGGTTATTTGACATGAAACTAAAGTGTCGGAGAAATGTCTTTAAAAGTGTCGGGAAACTGTCTAGTCATGGAGCTGTCTTGAAACCGTCTTTTTTTATTATTATTAATTCTGCCCGTTAATCTACTGAAAATACTTCGTGAAACAAAGCTTATGCCGTACACTTAATTTCATCATGTATAGAATAATATTTCTGTAAGCGACGTTCGCCCCGTAGCCTGATACATGTAGGCGCGATACTCAACACGCTGTTCAAAAGCCCGGCATAACATCGTTATTTTCGCATTAGTGGGCGAAAATTTACTTTTATCCTCATTATCAGAAAGTATTAAGTTTCATTAAAAATTTGGTGGTACATGTACGGCCTTACCAGCCTAGAATCGTGTATTTCTTCGTCTTAAATATCGCTCATTTCACTATCTTAAACAAGGACCATATTAAAACAAATGACCCTATGACGTCACAGATCAAGGTGCGCTATAATAGGTAAGGGAGGTAAGCGATGCAAGAAAAACTAATAAGCAAAAATATGAATTTAAAAAAAGTACTTTTACTAATCTTTTTTTCAGATTACAACATTACCAGGTTGCCATTTGATAGATGTAGATTTGAAAATTAATCATATCAGAAACTTGTTGATTTGCCCTTTATAAATATCAAAATTGAAAATCGGTACTTTTAGCAACTTAAGCCAAAAACATAATAAACTGCCTGTTCTATCGCTATCAATCTTCTATTGTTGAAAAAGACGAGAGACTTTAAAAACTTGAATTTTCTTCTCTTTATTCTCTATCTCATTCTGACATCCTTCTGCCCGCTTTAATGACATGGCCAACACTAAATTTCAAGTGTCAACGTGGCTAAACCACCAAATTCACGAGAAATGTGTAATATGAAAAAACACAAATACTGTAAGAAATACTATGGCTTTCAAATAATCTACAGACTTTGCATATTAATGAAACTGCCATTTTCAGCTCTAATCTATGAGTTTTCTATTGAACATTGTTTGAAAATAGTATAGATAGAGATCAGACTGCACAAAACGCCAGCCTAATCCCTAACTACACCATTCTCAAGTAAATGTAAAAATGCAAAAATAATCCTTATTGGTGGAAAACATTACAAGTAATCAAAGTACTGAAAGTACTCATGGAAGTCGATTTTAGAATTAGATTGAGTAAATGAAGAAATCGTTCCCCCTGGTCTGAAGGTGCGTTCAATTTGGATTTGACCAAAAGTTTCTCATCATGTGCTGAGTGAAATAGTCAAAAAACTCAATACTATTTAAGGTGAAACAGTTAAACAAAAAGAAGTACAGAAACAAAGCTTCTTTTTTTTTCCAATTAAATTTGAAAGAAGTATCATCTTCTCGTAACATGAATCGAGTACCACAACAAAATGAATATTATGTAAAGGTAGTTGAAACAAGTAAACAGTATATTTGTGAATAAACACCTCCATCTCAAGCAGGACATGTCAATACCCTTTCGCACACAATGACGACTTTTGACTACTCTTGGAGAGAAGCAGCTTGAAAATATTGTGGCAAAAGTCGAAAACAATTGAATACTAAGTGTTACATTCTTATCCCAGTGCTTTGTCTCAATTAAGACCTGTCAAAAAGGCTCGCAAAAAGACTAGGAAGTTTAACCCATTACCACACAATCCCTACTTTTGACGCCCCTGAAAAGGAAGCCTTTTGAAAACACTGTAGGAAAAGGAGAAAATGCTGGTAACCAGCATTTTCTCCGTTTCCCACAATGTTTTCTACCCTTCCCAGAACCAATTTCAATTTTTCAGTCACCTTTATATTGTCGTCTGCAAATGCTTTCATTTTGAACCAGTCTAAAATGTTGTCGTGTGGTAAAGAGTTAACTTTGCACTGCATAAAAAAGAAAATGTGGCTTTTATTGCATAATATTTCAAGGGACCAAAACAAAAATCTCATATTTTTCTTATATTTTCGAAACATCAAAATAAGTAATAATAGCTTGTAAAGATCTTTCTGATATTTTTTTTAATAGGTAGCATGATAAACATTGAAAATATATTTTAATACTTCAGCTAGAGCAATTCTCAGACTGTTAAATTTGTTTAATGCAGAGAATACTTCTAAGACAAATTTAGGGACCATACCACTTGTATAAAGAGAAATAAATGGCCCTTGAATCAAAACTTAACCCATAGCCAACTAGCCCGATTTTTAAAGTTGTTCGGTATATTTTTGAAAGCACTGTGTCCAAAGGTAAAAATGCTTGTGACAAGCATTTTCATCTCTGCTGATGCTTTGAGTTGCAAATAAATGAAAGTAAAAAAAGCTCAAAATCTTATACTTGATGATGATTTTTAAAAGGAAAACATGAGTACATGTATTTAGCCAACAACTTGCACACTATGTCAAATGAATCTACAGAATGATAAACACTGGTACATTGCAATACAATGCTTTCTTCATATAATCCAAATAGTGTCTCTTTCCAATAATGTTAATATTTATCCTTTCAGTACCTTTTCCACTTTTTTGGCCGTTTTTTCAAATTGTCTGCTGAAATCTGGGACAATTTAATTTTTGTCTGCTAGTAACTATTTATTAAACACTGGTACATTGCAACACAATGCTTTCTTCATATAATCCAAATAGTGTCTCTTTCCAATAATGTTTATATTTATCCTTTCAGTACCTTTTCCACTTTTTTGGCCGTTTTTTGAAATTGTCTGCTGAAATCTGGGACAATTTAATTTTTGTCTGCTAGTAACTATTTATTAAACAACAGAATTTTAGAATGGTCTAAATTGAAAGCACTTGCAGACAACAAAATAAAGGCAACTCAAAAATTAAAGTTTTCTTTCAGGCAAGGCGGAAAGCACTGTGGAAAAAGGAGAAATTACTGGTAACCAGCATTTTCTCCCTTTCCAACAAGGTTTTCAAAAGCCTTCTATCTCAGGGTCGTGAAAACCAGGGATGATTTGGTAAAGGGTTAATTGGTTAAAGAACAGGCAAATATAGTAAGATACAGCATGTAAACATAAAGGTAGTGGCAAAAATATAATGAACATGTACCAAAAAGTAATCAAGTGAAAATATATATACAAAAACCTGACTAGCCAGATGATGTGCATGTAAAATATCAATCTATCACTCTATCTACACAAAAAAAAATAGTCTTGAAAAGATTTGCAAACAAGAAATGAACTTTTGCTCAAAGTGTGCAGTAGCCTTTTGAAGAAAGAAAACATGGTGACCAATGGAGTAAATATGCATTACAAGCACTTTCTCGTATACCGAAAATGTTTCCGAAAGCATTCTACCTCAAGTCTATAAACTAGAGGCGCTTGAGCGCCTGTATCGCTCTACAGGCCTGATTTTTCTGTAACGGTGAAGAGAAGTTTTTAACAATTACCTTTCATTCCTGCATTTTAGGTCACTTTAAAAGAAAAAAGCTATGAAAACGTGAGAAAAGAAGAAAATAAAAGTAACCTGCATTTTCTTAGTTTTACACAATAATTTCTACCCTTTTTGATACAAGTTTTACTAATTTGAAGATTTATTATGTTGTCTGCAACATCTTTCAATTATGGCCAGTTATAAAAATTTTGTCTTCTGGTTATAGTTAACTCATTACCAAATGACAACATTTTAGGGTTGTCAAAATGGAAAGCATTTTGTAGATGAAAAAATAAAAGTGACTGAAAATTCAAAGGTTGTTTTGTGAAGGGTAGATAACATTGTGGGAAAAGGTTACCAGCATTTTCTCTTTTTCCCACAATGTTTTCTAAAGTCTTCTTTGTCAGGGATCAGTTTGATTGGATAACAAAATGCCTTATCACAACAGTGAAGCCCTGTCCCTCTTTGTACTAGGTCACCAGTAGTCAACAAACCTTTACCAGAACTAATCAAAGTGTAGAGGTTCTCTTGTTTTATATGAAAAGGATTATAGATTATGTAAAGCAACCATCTTTAACTCTTTACCAAACGACAAAATTTGGGATGTGACCAAACTGAAATCATTTGCAGACAACAAATTAAACATTGATGAAATGATGATTTCTCTCCTTAATAGAGTAGAAAACACTGAGGGAAAAAGAGAAAATCCTGATTACCAGCATTTTCTCCTTTTCCAAGAGTGTTTTCTAAAGACTTCTTCTTTAGGGTCGTTAAAAGTCAGGACTGTATGGTAAAGACTTACCAGCATAGGAACTAACCTCCAATACAACAATGAAATCAAAATGAATAGTATGAGAGAAGAAATTTTTCAAAGATTTTAGTTTATACCATAAAAGGAAAATGAGTCTCCCATAAAAGCCATGGTTTTTGACGGATCTTTTTTTTTTTTTTTTTTAAGGAATTCTGTAGACCTCTATCTAAGGAACATTCCTGCAAAAAAATAATGCTATCCAATTAGCGGTTTGGGAGGAGAAGATTTTTAAAGGTTTTTTACTTTGGTTGCCATGGCAACCAGAATTATTCATGGAACACAATTATTTGAAGGAATTTGAAACAGGACCACCTAAGGAACATTCCTGTAAAATTTGGTAGAAATCCAGTCCATAGTTTCTGAGGAGAAGTTTTTTTTAACTCTTTCCCAAACAATCCCTGGTTTTTACGGGAAAGGAATAGAAGCCTTTTGGAAACATTGTGGGAAAAGGAGAAAATGCTGGTAACCAGCATATTTTCCTTTTCCCACAATGTTTTCTGCCCTATCATATAGAAAAATAATCTTTTAAGCAACTGTTCATTTGTCATTGGCAAAATGCTTTGAATTTGGTCTGGTCCAAACTTTGCCGTCTGGGAAAGGGTTAAAGAAAAAGTTTAACGGACGCACGCATGTAAACATCTTTTGTAGAGATTAGTCGGAGTCTGCACTTCTGTAGTTTAGTGCTTTACGTAGTCGCTCTTAATGATGGTGTACTTGTTTTCTGCAATGTATGCCTGCAACTCCCCTTCTACTTGGGAGGATGGCTCCTGGCAAGTCAAAAAAAAAAAAAAAAAAAAAAAAAAAATTGAAATTAAAAACAAGAGGGCCAAAATGGCCCTGGATCGCTCACCTAAATTTTTGAGATGACCATAGTCTATTTTTTTTTTGAGGTATTGAAACATTGGAACCAAATTTATAATTTTGCCAAGCAATTTTCAAAAGGTCACCTGTAAAAGTCATTTCGAAATCTGACCATCAGTTTCAAAAAGAAGAATTTTTAAGAATTCTTCATTTCTGTATAAGAGCAAGTAGCCCCCATCCACGAGAGCCATGTTTCTTGATGGATCAAAATTTACGAACAAGTTTTGAAAAGGGTCACCCAAGGAACATCTCTCTGAAATAATTTCAAAATCTGACCAGGGGTTTCAGAGAAAGAGAATTTTAAAGAATTTCATCATGTCCATATAGTGCAAGTAGCCCCCATTCACAAGAGCCATTTTTCTTGACGGATCAAAATTTCGCGAACAATTTTTGAAAAGGGTCACCCAAGGAACATCTGTGTGAAATTATTTTAAAATCTGGCCAGCGGTTTCAGAGAAAAAGAATTTTCAAGAATTTCTTCATTTCCATATAGTGCAAGTAGCCCCCATTCACTAGAGCCATGTTTCTTGGCCAATCAAAATTTTGCAAACAATTTTAGAAAAGGGTCACCCAAGGAACATCTCTGTGAAATTATTTCAAAATCTGTCCAGCCATTTCAGAGAAGAAGAATTTTCAAGAATTTCTTCATTTCTATATAGTGCAAGAAGCTCCCATTCACCAGAGCCATGTTTCTTGACCAATCAAAATTTCGCGAACAATTTTTGAAAAGGGTAACCCAAGGAACAAGTCTGTGAAATTATTTTAAAATCTAATCAGCTGTGTCAGAGAAGAAGAATTTTTAAGAATTTCTTCATTTCTGTATAGTGCAAGAAGCCCCCATTCACCAGAGCCATGTTTCTTGACCAATCAAAATTTCTCGAACATTTTTTTAAAAGGGTCACCCAAGGAACAACTCTGTCAAATTATTTCAAAATCTGACCAGCGGTTTCAGAGAAGAAGAATTTTTAAGAATTCCTTCATTTCTGTATAGTGCAAGAAGCCCCCATTCACCAGAGCCACATTTTTTGACGAATCAAACTTTCACGAACAACGTTTGTAAAGGATCACCCAAGGAACATATCTGTGAAATTATTTCAAAATCCGACCAGCGGTTTCAAAGGAGAAGATTTTTAAAGAATTTGCTAAAAAATTCCATTTCGTTGCCATGGCAACCAGAGTTTTTGATGGAATCAAATTTTGTGAACTTTTTTTTAAGAGGACCTCCCAAGGAATATTCCTGCCAAGTTTGGTCCAAATTGGCCCAGCGGTTTAGGAGGAGTTGATGTTTAAAGAATTGTTGACGACGCACGACGGACGACGCACGACGCACGACGGACGACGGACAGCGGGTGATCCTAAAAGCTCCCCTTGAGCACGTTGTGCTCAGGTGAGCTAAAAAAAGAATTTACTTTTGAAAATCAAACAAACAAGTTAGTTTGAAATTCCCGCACAAAAAAATATTCTGGGCTATTTTTCACACTAATTTGTGTTAGTAGCAGTTAACATTACCAAACAACAATATTTTAGGTTTGCCCAAATCAAAAGCATTTGCAGACCAAAAAATAAAAGTAACTGAAAATTTGAAATTTGTTTTGTGGAGGGTAGAAAACATTGTGAGAATGCTGGTTACCAGCATTTTCTCCTTTTCCCATACTGTTTTCTAAAAGCTTCTTTCTTAGGGTCGTCAAAAGTAGGGATTCTGTGGTAATGGGTTAACTATGTTTCCTAACAATCAGCTGCAATATGCATTAGCAATGTAAGGATTTTCTGCAGTATCTCTGCACTTTTCTTGATCTATGCCCATAGATATTAGAATTTCTGGTGATAATGGAAATATATAATTTGAGTCACAGTTACTTTGAGAATTTTAGAGAATCACAGTGGTTCTATTATTTTCAATAGCAAATGACTGAGGAAACCTATTTCAGTCTCCTGAAAAAGAATGTTGAATTATCATCAATGCTGATACACCAATAAGAATGTCCCAACATGTTAGTAAACAAACGGCATAAGATCAATCTTTTTCCAGATCTTACGTTGGGCCATGCAAGGTCTGAAAGAGATTAACTCAT
Organism: Tridacna crocea; assembly: GCA_943736015.1. Taxonomy (NCBI): domain Eukaryota; kingdom Metazoa; phylum Mollusca; class Bivalvia; order Cardiida; family Cardiidae; genus Tridacna; species Tridacna crocea. The sequence goes on from OX031070.1 coordinate 31,624,340, forward strand.
TACTCAAATGACAATATTTTAGGCTTGTCCAAATTGAAAGCATTTGCAGACCAAAAATAAATGTGAATGAAAATTTGAACTTTGTTTTGTGAGGGGTAGAAAATATTGTGGGAAAAGGAGAAAATGCGACTTACCAGCATTTTCTCCTTTTTCCACAATGTTTTCAAAAGGCTTGTTTCCAAAGGTCGTTAAAAGTAGGGATTGCATGGTAATGGGTTAACTTGAGGACAATACTGTCAAAAGTTTAATTATCCTTTTACATCTTAGTGATTCTGTTAATGATACTGAAAGCCAGTTTGTGACATTGCTTTTCTGGGCTTTGTCAAATAGAACTTCAGGAGCAACATGTAAATGTGCTTGTGTTAATGGTGAACAGACACACAATAGTCAAAATACCAACCCATCACAACTGTTCACCATGAGCACTAGGGATAACCTGGGAAGACTAGAGTGGATTTAATACCTTAATTTCAGTCTTTGTTTTGGTTGACACTGACATCTCGTCTCTGTATGTATTGACAACAACAATTGTTAGCTATATGTATTGACCCATTAGGTTCTTTGAACTCATCTCCCTCCACTCCCTCCAGAGTACCACCTTTAAGTCATCTGTGCCATCTTGAGATCTTAACTGTCTTGACCTGGATGTCTGTCCCTCTGACCTGCACAATCTTCACAATCTCTTCCTAAAACAGATACAAAGAAATATAACCAAATGATAGCCATACAAAAATCTGAACAGTATTTAACTTAACATTCTTCTTTTATCAAAGATGCATATTGTAGATTGATGCAACATCAAGTTATTGTCCAAAGTGTTGAAGAGCAATTTTTTCTTTAACAAAAACATTTTTCAAAAATCTTTTCAAGGGTCAATTTTACCTCTTATGCTGCTGATTTCCCAGAATAGACTATTCCAGATTTGCTTCCGAATTTCAGTCACTGTAAAATTTGCCAACAGTGCAGACCAACATCAGACTGAATGGCTATGCAGGTTGATCATTGGTCTACACTATAAGCAAATATGACCAATGTTGCAATAGGCAAGATAGGGGTTATGGCTTCCTGTTAAGCTCAGCCCGCATTTCTTTAGCTTAACTGCTTTATCCCACTTGAAAGCATCATGCTAACACATACAAACCAGGTCTAACCCCTTTACCAATTGACAACATTCTAGCCTTGTCCAAATTGAAAGCAGTTGCAGACAACAATTTCAATCTCATTATCTGAATCAAATGCTGCAATTGTTCTTATGACATAGTAGAAAATATTGTGGGAAAAGGAGGCTTCTTTCCTTGGGGTGTCAAAACTCATCACTGAGTGGTAAAAGGTTAAAGAACGCTTCACATCTTTTGTAGATGATAAAATATTGGTTTTAATGTTCAATCAAGGATCATAATCATTTCAGACAAATCTCCCTGACTGTGGCAATTGTTAAAAGCTAAAGTAGTCCGAACAGACATATCTAAAATGGTTTGCATTCTGCATCAACTCAACAGTGCCACTGGTTACCTTTAACTCTTAAGACTACCAAACAATCCCGACTTTCAACGATCCTGAGACAGAAGCCTTTTGAAAATATTGTAGGAAAAGTAGAAAGTGTGGGTAACCATCATTATCTCCTTTTCTCACAATGTTTTCTATTCTTCCCTTAACAAATTTCAATTTTTGAGCCAAATTTATTATGTCATCAGCATGGCTTTCAATTTGGACCACTCTTAAATTTTGTTGTTTGGGAAAGAGTTAACTCATTTCCAAATGACAAAATTTTAGACTTGTTCAAATCTAAAGCATTTGCAGACGACAAAATAAAGGTGACTGAAAAATTGAAACTTGTTCTTGGAAGGGTAGAAAACACTGTGGGAAAAGGAGAAAACGCTGGTTACCAGCATTTTCTCCTTTTCCTACAGTGTTTTCAAAAGGCTTCTTTCTCAGAGGCGTCAAAAGTAGGGACTGTGTGGTAATGGGTTAAGCACACATACTGTACAACCTTTTTACCTATGCAAACACAATTTTAAAAAAACCTTTTACATCAGATTTGACTCTTTACCACACAACACAATTCAGACCGATCAAAATTGAAAGAAATTCCAAGAGACATAGTAAATGTGGCACAAGTAATAAGATTTGTCAGTAAAGGATAAGAACACATTATGGGAAAAGAAGAAAACATTGGTTACCAGCATTTTCTCCTTTTCCCACAATGTTTTCAAAAGGTTTCTTTTGTTCGGTTTTGCATGCACATTCATTTAGTTTTTTTTTTTTTTTTTTCAATATTAATGTTTAACCCTTTTCTCTACAGAAGCAGGTATCAATTTTGCAAGATACTTGCCAGCTAAATTGAATGAATCTACTAGATATTTTGTCAATTAACTTCAAAAACTTCAATACCATGACACTTTTTGTATACATTTTTTATGGTATTCCCTTAAAAGGCTACGTAGCCTCTTAAGGTATTTTTAGATTTTGCTCCAAAAATCAAAAGAAGCATAGTGGGAATGTAAAGTGACTGGCACGTGACTAATGACTCTTAAATTCCGTAACATAACAAACATGTTATTTTCCATAAACTTCTTCTTCAGTCGCTGTGTTTGAAGCATCATTTGTGTATTTCCGGTAAGTGAGTGAGCAAGTTGCTCATCTAAAAATAGACCATAGTTCCCGTCGGTGTTGACCTGGGCGGTAGTAAATCTCTAATTTCTCTTGTTGTCGGATGGTTTTCGACTACTGGGGTTTTATGAATGAAATTTAAAAGGTACTGGGAGTATCAGGATGAATTTTAATATTTTTGTATGAATTTCGTCCAAAAATCTGAAGGGCCACCTTTAAGTGAAAATAAAAAAGCTGCAATACTTTTGTCTGAGCCAATTTAAAGATTTAAATGCATATATATGTTAGATCCAGGTTGACAGCATTAAAGTCAAAATTAACTATATGAAAGGGGAAGAATAGATCACAATTTTATATTTTTCCAACATTTCAATATATTTTCACCTTAGGGCTGCAAAATCCTAGTGCTGAAAGGTAAGTTTAAAAGATTATAAAGGTGTAAGATTTATTACACAAATGCAAACCATGTAAACTCACGTTAGGAGAATGGGCCGAAATTGTAATGGGCCGAAATTGTAATGGGACGAAATTGTTATCGGTCGAAATTTCCAGTCACTGAAAGGACTGTTGACATTTGGGATTCGTTAAATATTCTTCGACGAAGAGCAATACATTCAACTAGTTATGGCAGCAAATGGAATACAAATCATTCATATTTATATACTAATGTAGCCTTCTGAAACGCAGGCGTAAAGCTTTCACGAGCTTACAATCAATCAAAATGGCGACTGTAATCTTTATAAACAACCACTGACCTACTTCGTTTCTAAACAATACTTAAGGAAGGACGTAATGTCCTTCACATTTAAAACAAAAACACATTTCAAAAAAGAAAAAAATACATTGAACTTTACCTTTGCAGCCTTGGGTTTGTTCAGATCAAATTGTGACTTGCTTCCCTGCGTTTCACTCGCCGCCGTTTCAAAGCTGTGGTGTGGATGAAAGTCACGTTGCGCGTATGAATAAATGAGGTTACTTCAGACATTCAAGCAAATATTTGTTGAAAATGTAAATGCCTTGAAAAATAAACGTGTAACAAACCAATAATTTTTAGGTAAGAATATAAATGATGCGTTTTCAACGAAAAAACATGGGTCCGAGTGACATATCATTCATAAAATAGTGCCCGATTGGTAATCGTAACATCTCGGCCGATTTGATGGCTCTGGTGTCACACCTGTGGTTTTTGGCCATATTGAAAATAGAGTGAAATTGGTCATCTTTGAAGCCTCACAGATCGCTTAATGGCAAAAATTTTGCTTTCCCGTCTCTTGCTGTCTAAAGTACGTCCATAGTCCTTCGAAAAAATGCATTAAAATCAACATGTCAACCGATTGCGTTTTTCGCTAAATCTCAAAAACAACGGGCACCCTAGAATTTTCCCTCTCAAAAACACCTGTTCACCGCCATGACCCCAATTTTTTGATCCTCTAGTGACACAAAATGTCCACTCAATATACAATAAAAATACATCTAAGTGGTCCCCCAATGCCTATATTTGAAGCAAATCTAAATTATATACCACCAAGCCCTCTTAGCCCCATACAACAGTGCAACAAAAGTGCTACTGCAAATTTTCACTTGGGACTACTACGAACCGGAAGCAGTCTAGCAGTGGTGCGACACCCTCTCAACACCTGAGTAATGCCGAATGGCTAGATTCGTCCGCATTCATATAGAAAAATATAGGATCTGTGTATTAACAAATATTAAGATTTGATAATTATTCATTGAAATGTCATAACAGTTCAAAGAAAATATCTGTTTAGCGCAATAGTTTGACTTATTTCATTTCTTATCTGAAATTCAATCGTTTTATTTGTTTAAATGCTTGAATTTCATAGAACTTTTTTTTCGCTGGTTGAATATTGGTGTTGTTGGGTGATTTCCCAAATACCTGAGCGTTCACATAGGAAGACCGATTACTGACATAATCGACTTCCAAAAACCATAAAAAAAAACCCTCAACAGTTCTCTAAATAACATTCTCCCCACCTTAATGAGACATAGTCTTATTAACTTGAAAATAAAAAACTAGTCCTATTAACTTTTACTATTGACATTTTCAGTTTACTATTTGTAGTGCACTAAATACAACTTATTTTAAACCTTGTTATGGTCTTTGATTTGTCTATCATTTAACTGTTGAAAATGTTGTCAGATGCAGAAACTGCCCCTGGTAAGCAGTTTCTCATTTGCATACAACATTTCCAATGACTATATCCTTTAACTGATCTCACTATTTAATGTAAACTGTAAATGGTTACTATCATCTATTCATGTAACAACATTTAATACCTTTATTTGTATATATTATAATCTTATCAAAGTACTAAAAGTCTACTTTCACTTTTTTCTATAGTCAAAACTCAAAATTTCAATACTCCAAAGTAACTGTACAGAAATTCAGGAGTGTTGAAGTTTTCACAAAGTTCATCAAACCTTTTATCTTTAACCAAGCAACTGCCCTTTTTCAGAGGCCTGCCATATTTATATTATCTAAACTGGCATCACTTATTCTGCTTCACAGTAACACTTTGCTTCAAATACGAGTTCTTTACTCTATACATGTATTTAGCAAAACTATATATTGCATTCTAAATTCTAATTCTATTTCTTTATGTTAACATTCTAAAATTTGAACTTTCACTATAGCATGCTTCAACCTGCATCAGAAATTCCAAATTCTGAATATATTAAAACAAGTACCTTTACACGGAAGAACTTGACAAATCTTAACTCATTAACACATACTGTTGTCTTAATGTTCAACATTGTGCAAAGTTCTCTTTGATGACTGATGACTTTTGTGCATAAACTGCCTTGTTTCTGGTATGCAGAAATAACCTTAATAAATACATGTACATTTAGTATTGAAATACACTATTTTTTCTTGCTTTCCTTCTCCAGGTCTTCTTGTCTGTCAGTTCTTTCAGAAAGTCTATTGATTCTTCTCTGTGGATGGCTGAGTCTGTTTTTGAATTTTATAAGTTTGTAATTCTAGCATTTAGGATATTATTATGACCCTTAGTTGGTACTTCTTATACTTATCACTGAAATAAGTGCGAGGATTATTATGCCTCTTAAACACAGCAAGACATGTAAATCATTTTCAACTTCACGAATTACCTCCCTTCCATGTATTATCCAATATCTTGAGGACAAATGAGACCAAACTTGGTTTGTACCTGCATGACTTAGTTCTTTATGAACTGATTTGACTATGAGACTATATAGTAACTTTTGAATGTCTTGGTAATATGATTCGATATTTTGAGTCAAAAGACATGAATTTTGCAAATTGCAACCTAGAATTACTTCTGAGCAGTCCATTTGTGTCTACTATAGGATTCAATGGTAACAGTTTACTATCTTTAGGCAATGTCTTAGCTTGAAGAACAGTCTTGTACTCAGTAAATTCTTTCTTTTGACAATCTCTTATAATTCTCTCTTCAGCATCTTTCAACTCTTCACTAGTCAGCTCACTTTTCCGTCTTAATTCTTTTTGTGTACGACAATTGTCAAGAAATCTGAGAACCCATGCCATCACTCTTTTAAGCTCTTTCCAATCAGAATATCTGGATGGATCTAATAGTCATAAGTTTTCTTTTTCTTTCTCAAGATTTCTACTACTCGAGTCTACAGCACTGTAACTATCTTGCAATAATTTACATGTCTCTAATTCTATTTGTTTTATTTCTTTTTTATTTAAAGTTTTTCCCTTAATGTTTGTTTTTGGCCAATTTTTTTGGTCATTCTTGATAAACTCTGGGCCTTCCCACCAAAATTTGTCTTCTACTAAACTGTCAATTTTAACACCTCTTGACAGTACATCAGCTGGATTGTTTTCACCTGGGACATGATACCACTGACATGAGTTTGTTTGACTTTGAATTATTGCCATTCGATTTGTTTGACTTTGAATTATTGCTATTCGATTTGAAACAAACGTCTTAAATACATGACTTTGATTTCGCAGCCAACATCACATCCAGACTGTCTACCCAAAATGTAAATTTACTAATTGGTACCTCCAATACTTGTATGACTGTTTGTGTCAAATCTAGACCCAGAACTGCTGCCATTAGTCCTAATCTTGGGATGCTCAATGATTTGAGAGAAGCTACCTTAGATTTTGCTGCTATGAGTCTGACCAAGAGAGTTCCATCTTTATTTTCAGTTCTAGCATATACCACTGACACATAAGCTCTGATAGAAGCATCACTAAACCAATGGATTGTTAATTGTTCGATATCACTGTTACCTGCTAAACATCTTGGAATTTGGATTTTTGATACACTTGGTAGTTCCTCAGACCAGTTTCTGATTTTTATCATGATCTGGGGTGGTACACATTGATCCCAGTCTATTCCTGATAACCATATATCTTGCATACACAACTTGGCCCTTATGATAAATGGTGCAAAAAAATCCTAATGGATCATACAAAGTTGCAATCTTCTGAAGATATTCACGATTCGTCATTGAGATGTTTGTTTGAATCTGACTAAAATTAAATGTGAATACATCCTTTTCAGCTTCCCATAAAATGCCTAGTGTCTTAACTTTTGGCAATTCATCTTTTGACAGATCTACCTTTTGAGCTCTATTGCTAACTAGTATTTTTTAAAGAACTTCTTTTGAATTTGACAACCATTTATGGGCAAACATTCCAGCTTTACCCCACAGTTGAGTGAGTTCTTCATACAGTCTGATACATTGTTCTTTGTTTTCAACAGAATCCATGCTGTTGTCCATATATGTTGATTTGAGAACAGTTTCAGCTGCACGTGGATAGGCAGTTCTATATAATTTGGCATTATGCTGTGACACAAGCTGAGCTAAGAAAGGGGAGGAAGAAACTCCAATCAAAGTACTGAAAGTACTCATGGAAGTCGATTTTAGAATTAGATTCAGAAAATGAAGAAACCGTTCCCCATGGTCTGAAGGTGCGTTCAATTTGGATGTGACCAAAGGTTTCTCATCATGTGCAGAGTGAAATAGTCAACAAAACTCAATACTATTTAAGGTGAAACAGTTAAACAAAAAGAAGAACAGAAACAAAGCTTCTTTTTTTTCAATTTAATTTGAAAGAAGTATCATCTTCTAGTAACATGAATCAAGTACCACAACAAAATGAATATTATGTAAAGGTAGTTGAAACAAGTAAACAGTATATTTGTGAATAAACACCTCAATCTCAAGCAGGACATGTCAATACCCTTTCGCACACAATGACGATTTTTGACTACTCTTGGAGAGAAGCAGCTTGAAAATATTGTGGGAAAAGTAGAAAACAATTGAATACTAAGTGTTACATTCTTATCCCAGTGCTTTGTCTCAATTCAGACCTGTCAAAAGGCTCGCAAAAGACTAGGAAGTTTAACCCATTACCACACAATCCCTACTTTTGACGCCCCTGAAAAGGAAGCCTTTTGAAAACACTGTAGGAAAAGGAGAAATGCTGGTAACCAGCATTTTCTCCTTTTCCCACAGTGTTTTCTACCCTTCCCAGAACCAATTTCAATTTTTCAGTCACCTTTATATTGTCGTCTGCAAATGCTTTCATTTTGAACCAGTCTAAAATGTTGTCGTGTGGTAAAGAGTTAACTTTGAACTGCATAAAAAAGAAAATGTGGCTTTTATTGCATAATATTTTAAGGGACCAAAACAAAAATCTCATATTTTTCTTATATTTTCGAAACATCAAAATAAGTAATAATAGCTTGTAAAGATCTTTCTGATATTTTTTTTTAATTGTATGCCCTTGTAGTATGATAAACATTGAAAGTATATTTTAATACTTCAGCTAGAGTATATTCTCATACTGTTAAATTTGTTTAATGCAGAGAATACTTCTAAGACAAATTTAGGGACCATACAACTTGCATAAAGAGAAATAAATGGCCCTTGAATCAAAACTTAACCCATAGCCAACTAGCCCGATTTTTAAAGTTGTTCGGTATATTTTTGAAAACACTGTGTCCAAAGGTAAAAATGCTTGCGACAAGCATTTTCATCTCTGCTGATGCTTTGAGTTGCAAATAAATGAAAGTAAAAAAAGCTCAAAATCTTATACTTGATGATGATTTTTAAAAAGAAAACATGAGTACATGTATTTAGCCAACAACTTGCACACTATGTCAAAGGAATGTTCAGATAAACACTGGTACATTGCAACACAATGCTTTCTTCATATAATCCAAATAGTGTCCCTTTCCAATAATGTTTATATTTATCCTTTCAGTACCTTTTCCACTTTTTTGGCCGTTTTTTTTTAAATTGTCTGCTGAAATCTGGGACAATTCAATTTTTGTCTGCTATTAACTATTTATTTAACATCAAAATTTAAGACCGGTCTAAATTGAAAGCACTTGCAGACAACAAAATAAAGGCAACTCAAAAATTAGAGTTTTCTTTCAGGCAAGGCGGAAAACACTGTGGAAAAAGGAGAAATTACTGGTAACCAGCATTTTCTCCTTTTCCAACAATGTTTTCAAAAGCCTTCTATCTCAGGGTCGTGAAAACCAGGGATGATTTGGTAAAGGGTTAATTGGTTAAAGAACAGGCAAATATAGTAAGATACAGCATGTAAACATAAAGGTAGTGGCAAAAATATAATGAACATGTACCAAAAAGTAATCAAGTGAAAATATATACACAAAAACCTGACTAGCCTGAAGATGTTCATGTAAAATATCAATCTATCACTCTATCTACATAAGAAAAAAATTAGTCTTGAAAAGATCTGCAAACAAGACATGAACTTTTGCTCAAAGTGTGCAGTAGTCTTTTGAAGAAAGAAAACATGGTGACCAATGGAGTAAATATGCATTACAAGCACTTTCTCGTATACCGAAAATGTTTCCGAAAGCATTCTACCTCAAGTCTATAAACTAGAGGCGCTTGAGCGCCTGTATCGCTCCACAGGCCTGATTTTTCTGTAACGGTGAAGAAGAGTTTTTAAAAATTACCATTCATTCCTGCATTTTAGGTCACTTTAAAAGAAAAAAAGCTATGAAAACGTGAGAAAAGAAGAAAATAAAAGTAACCTGCATTTTCTTAGTTTTACACAATAATTTCTACCCTTTTTGATACAAGTTTTACTAATTTGAAGATTTATTATGTTGTCTGCAACATCTTTCAATTATGGCCAGTTATACAAATTTTGTCTCCTGGTTATAGTTAACTCATTACCAAATGACAACATTTTAGGGTTGTCAAAATGGAAAGCATTTTGTAGATGAAAAAATAAAAGTGACTGAATATTTAAAAGTTGTTTTGTGAAGGGTAGACAACATTGTGGGAAAAGGTTACCAGCATTTTCTCTTTTTCCCACAATGTTTTCTAAAGTCTTCTTTGTCAGGGATCAGTTTGATTGGATAACAAAATGCCTTATCACAACAGTGAAGCCCTGTCCCTCTTTGTACTAGGTCACCGGTAGGTCAACAAACCTTTACCAGAACTAATCAAAGTGCAGAAGTTCTCTTGTTTTATATGAAAAGGATTATAGATTATGTAAAGCAATCATCTTTAACTCTTTACCAAACGACAAAATTTGGGATGTGACCAAACTGAAATCATTTGCAGACAACAAATTAAACATTGATGAAATGATGATTTCTCTCCTTGATAGAGTAGAAAACACTGAGGGAAAAAGAGAAAATGCTGATTACCAGCATTTTCTCTTTTTCCAAGAGTGTTTTCTAAAGACTTCTTCTTTAGGGTCGTTAAAAGTCAGGACTGTATGGTAAAGACTTACCAGCATAGGAACTAACCTCCAATACAACAATGAAATCAAAGTGAATAGTATGAGAGAAAAAATTTTTCAAAGATTTTAGTTTATACCATAAAAGGAAAATGAGTCTCCAATAAAAGCCATGTTTTATGACGGACCTTTTTTTTTTTTTAAAGGAATTCTGTGGACCTCTATCTAAGGAACATTCCTGCAAAAAAATAATGCTATCCAATTAGTGGTCTGGGAGGAGATTTTTAAAGGTTTTTTACTTTGGTTGCCATGGCAACCAGAATTATTCATGGAACAGAATTGTTTGAAGGAATTTGAAAGAGAACCATCTAAGGAACATTCCTGAAAAATTTGGTAGAAATCCAGTCCATAGTTTCTGAGAAGTTTTTTTAAAGAAAAAGTTAACGGACGCACACACGTAAACATCTTCTTTTGTAGAGATTAGTCCGAGTCTGCACTGCTGTAGTTTAGTGCTTTACGTAGTCGCTCTTAATGATGGTGTACTTGTTTTCTGCAATGTATGCCTGCAACTCCCCTTCTACTTGGGAGGATGGCTCCTGGCAAGTCTGAAAAAAAAAAGCCATTGAAATTTAAAAGAAAAAAAAAAATACTTTTGAAAATCAAACAAACAAGTTAGTATGAAATTCCCACACACAAAAAAATATTCTGGGCTATTTTTCACACTTAATTTGTGTTAGTAGCAGTTAACATTACCAAACAACAATATTTTAGGTTTGCCCAAATCAAAAGCATTTGCAGACCAAAAAATAAAAGTAACTGAAAATTTGAAATTTGTTTTGTGGAGGGTAGAAAACATTGTGAGAATGCTGGTTACCAGCATTTTCTCCTTTTCCCATACTGTTTTCTAAAAGCTTCTTTCTTAGGGTCGTCAAAAGTAGGGATTCTGTGGTAATGGGTTAACTATGTTTCCTAATAATCAGCTGCAATATGCATTAGCAATGTACGGATTTTCTGCAGTATCTCTGCACTTTTTTTGATCTATGCCCATAGATATTAGAATTTCTGGTGATAATGGAAATATATAATTTGAGTCACAGTTACTTTGAGAATTTTAGAGAATCACAGTGGTTCTATTATTTTCAATAGCAAATGACTGAGGAAACAAGTGAGTCAAGATAGCCCTATTTCAGTCTCCTGAAAAAGAATGTTGAATTATCATCAATGCTGATACACCAATAAGAATGTCCCAACATGTTAGTAAACAAACGGCATAAGATCAGTCTTTTTCAAGATCTTACGTTGGGCCATGCAAGGTCTGAAAGAGATTAACTCATTACCCAAATGACAATATTTTAGGCTTGTCCAAATTGAAAGCATTTGCAGACCCAAAATAAAAATGAATGAAAATTTGAACTTTGTTTTGTGAGGGGTAGAAAATATTGTGGGAAAAGGAGAAAATGCGACTGAGTTACCAGCATTTTCTCCTTTTCCCACAATGTTTTCAAAAGGCTTGTTTCCAAAGGTCGTCAAAAGTAGGGATTGCGTGGTATTGGGTTAACTTGAGGACAATACTGTCGAAAGTTTAATTATCCTTTTACATCTTAGTGATTCTGTTAAAGATACTGAAAGCCAGTTTGTGACATTGCTTTTCTGGGCTTTGTCAGATAGAACTTCAGGAGCAACATGTAAATGTGCTTGTGCTAATGGTGAACAGACACACAATAGTCAAAATACCAACCCATCACAACTGTTCACCATGAGCACTAGGGATAACCTGGGAAGACTAGAGTGGATTTAATACCTTAATTTCAGTCTTTGTTTTGGTTGACACTGACATCTCGTCTCTGTATTTATTGACAACAACAGTTGTTAGCTGTATGTATTGACCCATTAGGTTCTTTGAACTCATCTCCCTCCACTCCCTCCAGAGTGACACCTTTAAGTCATCTGTGCCATCTTGAGATCTTAACTGTCTTGACCTGGACGTCTGTCCCTCTGGCCTGCACAATCTTCACAATCTCTTCCTAAAACAGATACAAAGAAATATAACCAAATGATAGCCATACAAAAATCTGAACAGTATTTAACTTAACATTCTTCTTTTATCAAAGATGCATATTGTAGATTGATGCAACATCAAATTATTGTCCGAAGAATTGAAGAGGGCCTTGATTGTCTAAAATTACCCACCTTACTGTTGAGCAATTTTTTCTTTAACAAAAACGTTTTTCAAAAATATTTTCAAGGGTCAATTTTACCTCTTATGCTGCTGATTTCCCAGAATAGACTATTCCAGATTTGCTTCCGAATTTCAGTCACTGTAAAATTTGCCAGCAGTGCAGACCAACATCAGACTGAATGGCTATGCAGGTTGATCATTGGTCTACACTATTAGCAAATATGACCAATGTTGCAATAGGCAAGATAGGGGTTAAGGCTTCCCGTTAAGCTCAGCCCGCATTTCTTTAGCTTAACTGCTTTATCCCACTTGAAAGCATCATGCTAACACATACAAACCAGGTCTAACCCCTTTACCAATTGACAACATTCTAGCCTTGTCCAAATTGAAAGCAGTTGCAGACAACAATTTCAATCTCATTATCTGAATCAGATGCTGCAATTGTTCTTATGACATAGTAGAAAATATTTTGGGAAAAGGAGGCTTCTTTCCTTGGGGTGTCAAAACTCATCACTGAGTGGTAAAAGGTTAAAGAATGCTTCACATCTTTTGTAGATGATAAAATATTGGTTTTAATGTTCAGTCAAGGATCATAATCATTTCAGACAAATCTCCCTGACTGTGGCAATTGTTAAAAGCTAAAGTAGTCCGAACAGACATATCTAAAATGGTTTGCATTCTGCATCAACTCAACAGCGCCACTGGTTACCTTTAACTCTTAAGACTACCAAACAGTCCCGACTTTCAACGATCCTGAGAAAGAAGCCTTTTGAAAATATTGTAGGAAAAGTAGAAAGTGTGGGTAACCATCATTATTTCCTTTTCTCACAATGTTTTCTATTCTTCCCCGAACAAATTTCAATTTTTGAGCCACATTTATTATGTCATCAGAATGGCTTTCAATTTGGACCACTCTTAAATTTTGTTGTTTGGGAAAGAGTTAACTCATTTCCAAATGACAAAATTTTAGACTTGTTCAAATCTAAAGCATTTGCAGACGACAAAATAAAGGTGACTGAAAAATTGAAACTTGTTCTTTGAAGGGTAGAAAACACTGTGGGAAAAGGAGAAAACGCTGGTTACCAGCATTTTCTCCTTTTCCTACAGTGTTTTCAAAAGGCTTTTTACTAAGAGGCGTCGAAGGTAGGGACTGTGTGGTAATGGGTTAAGCACACATACTGTACAACCTTTTTACGTATGCAAACACAATTTTCAAAAAACCTTTTATATCCGATTTGACTCTTTACCACACAACAAAATTCAGACCGATTAAAATTGAAAGAAATTCCAAGAGACATAGTAAATGTGGCACAAGTAATAAGATTTGTCAGTAAAGGATAAGAACACATTATGGGAAAAGAAGAAAACATTGGTTACCAGCATTTTCTCCTTTTCCCACAATGTTTTCAAAAGGCTTCTTTTGTTCGGTTTTGCATGCACATTCATTTAGTTTTTTTTTTTTTTTTTTAATATTAATGTTTAACCCTTTTCTCTACAGAAGCAGGTATCAATTTTGCAAGATACTTGCCAGCTAAATTGAACGAATCTACTATATATTATGTCAATTAACTTCAAAAACTTCAATACCATAACACTTTTTGCATACATTTTTTTATGGTATTCCCTCAAAAGGCTACGTAGCCTCTTAAGGTATTTTTAAATTTCGAGCCAAAAATCAAAAGAAGCATTGTGGGAATGTAAAGTGACTGACACGTGACTAATGACTCTTAAATTCCATAACATAACAAACATGTTATTTTCCATAAACTTCTTCTTCAGTCGCTGTGTTTGAAGCATCATTTGTGTATTTCCGGTAAGTGAGTGAGCAAGTTGCTCATCTAAATATAGACCATGGTTCCCGTCGGTGTTGACCTGGGCCGTAGTAAATCTCTAATTTCTCTTGTTGTCGGATGGTTTTCGACTACTGAGGTTTTATGAATGAAAATTAAAAGGTACTGGGAGTATCAGGATGAATTTTAATATTTTTGTATGAATTTCGTCCAAAAATCTAAAGGGCCACCTTTAAGTGAAAGTACAAAAGCTGCAATACTTTTGACTGAGCCAATTTAAAGATTTAAATGCATATATATATGTTAGATCCAGGTTGACAGCATCAAAGTCAAAATTAACTATATGAAAGGGGAAGAAATAGATCACCATTTTATATCTTTCCAACATTTCAATATATTTTCACCTTAGGGCTGCAAAATCCTAGTGCTGAAAGGTAAGTTTAAAGATTATAAAAGCGTAAGATTTATTACACAAATGCAAACCATGTAAACTCACGTTAACAGAATTGCCCGAAATTGTAATGGGCGAAATTGTAATGGGACGAAATTGTTATCGGTCGAAATTTCCAGTCACTGTAACGACTGTTGAAATTTGGGATTCGTTAAATATTCTTCTTCGACGAAGAGCAATACATTCAACTAGTTATGGCAGCAAATGGAATACAAATAATTCAGATTTATATACTAATGTAGCCTGATGAAACGCAGGCTTTACTAAAACACGCCGTACCAGAAAAATACGCCGTACCATACGCCGTACGGATTAAAACACGCCGTACCAAAATGTGAATTATATTGAATGCTTTTTTTGGTATTTTTATATCGAAAAACATATAATCTAACCTAAGTAGCGATATTACATGCCAATTTTTCATATTTGTCAAGTTATTGCCAATTTTAGACATTCTTGTACGGGACCAACAGGTGCCCGTTACGCCGTACCAATTACATGAGCGCCGTACGAATTTTGAGGCACAAAACAACTAAATTAATAAGAATGTATGGTACAATATGCAATTATCTACTTATTTACGAGTTCATGTTGTTCTATTTCATGTCTTACAGAGGCTGCAACTACATGTCAAGCATTTATTCAGCAGATGTTTCCAGAAGGGAAATAACTCTGAAGTTTATACAGAGAACTTTACGTTAAACATCAGTTCAATGAAACCTTGTGGAAAAACGAGTAATTGCTTATGACCATTTCTCTTCTTTTCTGATCCGGAAAAATATGGCTTTTGAAAATATCTTGGGAAAAGGACAAAATACTAGTAACCAGTATTTTCTCCTTTTCATATAATGTTTCTACCCTCCAAGATCAAATTTCAATTGTGTCGTCTACAAATTTAGAACAGTCTACAATTTTGTCGTTTGGTAAAAAGTTAATGATTGTAGAACGTGGGCTGTATTTTTTCATTCTTTAATCAATTTTTTTCATTTAGTGCTGGTTTTTCCATGCTGTATCGTTGCGCACTGTGACAAAAATGACTTTTGTCCATATGTCAAATTTTAGACCCATCCAAACTGAAAGAGATTGCAGACGACAATTTTAAAGTTGATGAAAATGGCGGAGAGTTCTCCAAAAGGGTAGAAAGCACGGTATGGAAAAATAAGGATAGCTGATCTTAGATACACCCAATTTGTGTGCCCTATGTAACATTTTCTCAACCTTTACATGTGCCGATTTGAATGATATCTTCCGAAAATTGCCATCACAACTCTCTCAATCAATAAACTGTAAATCAATATTGAGATAGATCTATTCTATTTTTTATGCCCCGGCATCGGAAGATTTGGGCCATATAGCTTTACCCTTGTCCGCATGTCCGTCTGCATAAACAGGAGCATTAGTGTTTCACAAACACGTGTTCTTTTTCTTTTGTCCCGATGATTTTTTTACCAATAAACAATGTAAAGAAATTTGACTGGCAAATGTTGATTGATTGATTTTATGGTGATTTACGCCACTTTAAGTACATTAATTATTTCACTGCGGAAGCTCACATATTCATGTACTTCCTGTTTTTACAAGTACTAGGCAAGGGCCCTGAATTTTCTTGCCCCAGGAAATACCCGAGAAAGAACCCATTTTCTCGTCATTTTATTTGTTGAGAAAGGGGATGATGAGGGTAATGTCTTTTCCCGTTTACTTCAATGTGTTGGCACTGAGAAGGGCCGTTTTTAAGACAATTTTTTGCAGCAAAGATAGATTTCTGTGAAATTGGTGGCCTTAGCAAGGGCCGTTGGTATTTGGAAGGGTCGTTGTTGGTTTCTTACAGTCACACATTTAAGGAAACATGGCTTTATTATACCCGATCTGTTTCCACATGCAGCGATGTTTCCATCTGCTAAGCGGAACAGCTTCATCCCTTCTTGGGGGTATTTCTTCACATTAAGTGTGATGATGACTTGCGAACCCTTCTTCAGTAGGGTCTTGGAAGCGGCGAAGTGAATGTACTGGCGATTCATTGTCCTCAAGCCTTCTTTTATGTGTTCGCAGGCTTGTAATGTAGTGCCTTCATAGCAGTATTCAATTCCTTTTGGTCATATCTATTTTGGTCATCTAAACCTTTCCCAGACAACCCTTCTTTTTAAGTGTCTGCAGTATAAATCTTTTGAAAATACTGTGAAGACAAGAAATTGCTCTAGTGTTCTAACCTTTTGGAGAACTTCCCACCATTTTCACCAAGTTTTAAATTGTCGCCTGCAAACTAGTTCAGTTTGGAAGAGTCTGTACAATTTGTTGTTTGGGAAAGGGTTAATTCATTCGCAGTGGGCAACGATACTGACTGTAAAACACAAGAACTAGTAATGTAAATATGGATTAATGAATGAATGAAAAAATATAACTGAGTTTTAAAATTACAAATTCATAAAATAGTATCTAGTTTAAAATAATAACAGTGAAAAAAACTAAAAACAAAAGGACTCATAGTAGACCCAGGTCCACATCGTTGAGTCTGGAAACATTTTAAAGGCTAAAAGTTAGAACTATGTACAACCATTTAATCTTAACCAAACGACAATTTTCAAATGGTCCAAATTTGCTGACGACACAAATGAAATTTGTTACGGAAGGATTACCAACATTTTCTTCTTTTTCCTAAATATTTTCAATAACCTTAATTTTCAAGACCAGCAATTTCCTATTTTTTCACAAGGTTTCATTAAAGTAATGAAACGGAAAATTCTCTGTATAAACTTCATTAGTACCACAGAGTTATTTCCCTTCTGTAAATGTCTGCTGGATGCTTGACATGTACCTACAACCTCTGTAAGACATGAAATAGAACAACATGAACTCGTAAATAAGTAGATAATTGCATATTGTACCATACATTCTTATTAATTTAGTTGTTTTGTGCCTCAAAATTCGTACGGTGCTCATGTAATTGGTACGGCGTAACGGGCACCTGTTGGTCCCGTACAAGAATGTCTAAAATTGGCAATAACTTGACAAATATGAAAAATTGGCAAGTTATATCGCTACTTAGGTTAGATTATATGTTTTTCGATATAAAAATATCAAAAAAAGCATACAACATAATTCACATTTTGGTACGGAGTGTTTTAATCCGTACGGCGTATGGTACGGCGTATTTTTCTGGTACGGCGTGTTTTAGTAGGACCCGGCGTAAAGCTTTCACGAGCTTACAATCAATTAGACTGGTTACCGCCCCTGATACACTACGTGTAACTGTGGCCAGTTCAACAATCAATCAAAATGGCGACTGTAATCTTTATAAACAACCACTGACCTACTTCGTTTCTAAACAATATTTAAGGAAGGACGTAATGTCCTTTACGTTTAAAACAAAAACACATTTCAAAAAAGAAAAAAATACATTGACCTCTACCTCTGCAGCCTTGGGTTAGTTCAGATCAAATTGTGACTTGCTTGCCTTGCGTTTCACTCGCTGCCGTTTCAAAGCTGTGGTATGGATGAAAGTCACGTTGCGCGTATGAATAAATTAGGTTACTAGCTATTCAACACTTCAGACATTCAAGCAAATTTTTGTTGAAAATGTGAATGCCTTGAAAAATAAACGTGTAACAAACCAATATTTTTTTTTGGTAAGAGTATTAATGATGCGTTTTTAACGAAAGCTATTTTTTATGTGAACATGGATCCCAGTGACATATCTTTCATAAAATGGTGCCCGATTGGTAATCGTAACATCTCGGCCGATTTGATGGCTCTCAACACCTGAGTAATGCCGAATGGCTAGATTCGTCCGCATTCATATAGAAAAATATAGGATCTGTGTATTAACAAATATTAAGATTTGATAATTATTCATTGAAATGTCATAACAGTTCAAAGAAAATATTTTCTAGTGCAATAGTTTGACTTATTTCATTTTTTATCTGAAATTCAATCGTTTTATATGTTTAAATGCTTCAATTTCATAGAACTTTTTTTTCGCTGGTTGAATATTGGTGTTGTTGGGTGCTTGAATTTCATAGAACTTTTTTTTCGCTGGTTGAATATTGGTGTTGTTGGGTGATTTCCCAAATGCCTGAGCGTTGACATAGGAAGACCGATTACTGACGTAATCGACTTCCAAAAACTACTCTATTAAATTCGTATCGTGATGGTTCCTGATCTGGTGATGATCTCCAAAGAAACCTTTGATACTTTCTGTCAGGTGGTGCAATTCCTACTCTCAAATACATTTCCTGAATATCGCATCCTAAGGCAACATTGTATTTTCTTAATCTAGTCAAAACATCAAAAAGGTTATTCTGTAGCTTTGGATCTTGCTCTATCATGTCATTCAAGCTAACACCTTTGAACCGAGCTGATGCATCAAATACTATTCATACTTTGGTTGATTCTTTGCTCATTCAGACCACTGGGAAGTGTGGCAAAAACCACTGTTCCTCATTTGACTTACTGTCTTCAATTTTGTTAATATAGTCTTTTTCTATGTAGCTTTCAATGGTACTTTCATAAATTCCTTTTAAAACAGTCTCTTTTGCCAGTTTCCTTTCTGTACTCTGCAAACGTTTCATAGCCTGTTCATAATTGTCTATCAACTTTAGATTTGTTTCTTTTCAAGGTAATCATACCTCAGAATGATCATCTTTATATGTAGTATTACTTTCTGCTTGTGAAAGAATACTTTTGTCCTTTATTGACAATTTTTCATCCTTAACAATTCCTTCATTCTCAATGTCCAAAAATCTTTGCAAAGTCTCATCAATTCTATTTGATGTACATGAACTTGAATGAAATGTAAAGAGGTTTGTCACATCACTTTCTATAGGACCAACACATGTCCAGCCGAGAGGGGTCAATCTTGCTACTGGATCACCCTTACCTCCTTGTATTTCACCCAATGATCTATGTAGTTCAACATAATCTAGCCCTATCAGCAAATATATTTTGCTCTTTTTGCTCATTGCTGGAAATCTAATTCCCTGAATATGTGACCATTTTTGAGCATTTTTTCGCCAATCTACTGGTTTCAGTTTTTCAGTTACATTTCTCATAGTTTGAGCTTCCATTTCTAGAGAAGTATTTCTATTTTCACTTTCAAGTGTGAAGTTTACCAGTAAGGTGTCAATTCTTTCTGACTTACCATCAATGACATTTATCTCAACAGAACTCCTTTTACCTTTAAGTCCCAGTTCCCAGGCAACATCTTCATTCAAATAAGACTTTGTACTACCGTCGATCAACAGGGCATTTATCTTCAGCTCTCTGTTCTGGGTCTTAAGAATAACTGGAATTGTTCTTAAAGCTACAAAAGTTGTATTACATGTGTTAAATACTTTTTCAGTGTCTGGTAGAAATTCTGCTGCATCAGCATTGAGCATTTCTCTATGTAACAACCTGTTGTGAGTTTTTTCACAGCCATTTATTCCACATTTTCCTTCAAATCTACATTTCTTTCCAACATGGTTTGTTTTCAGGCATCTAAAACACAATTTTAGCTCTTTAGCTTTTTGCCATCTGTTACTGATACTCAAATTTCTAAATTTCTGGCAGTTCCAAATTTTATGAGACTCTGCGCAAAATGCACACTGAACATGATCATTTTCTGAGAAAAAAGATTTTGCTTTACTCTTATTTTGACTTGATACACCATTTATTGTTTCATTAGCTCTAACTGCATATTCTGTCTCCTCATTTATCCAACCTCTCAAAGTTTCAACAGATTCAACAAGTTCTTTCTCTCTCATTTGTCCATTATATCTGGTAAGCATAGATTGTGGCAACTTTTTTAATAATCTATAATACAGAGACCCATCCTTTAAATCTTCACAGTGATCTACTTCTTTAAGATTGATCACCGCAACATCAAGAAGATCAGCAAATTTTTCCAATTCCTTAACACTTTCATTCTTTATAGGGTGGAAATTTTCTAGTTCATCCAAAAATCTGTTGACTATTCTTGTAGCCCCTCCATACTTTTGTTCTAATCTGCCCTTTGCAGCAGTATAAGCTTCAGCTTCAGCTGAATGACCTAAGTTTTCAATAGATTTTAAAGCGTTACCTCCCAAATACTGTCGTAACTGAAGCATTTTGTATTCTGGTGACGAAGGTGCTTCATCCACACAGCTGTAAAATGCTGCTTTCCACGCTGGGTACTTGGTTTTGTCACCATCAAACACAGGGATGGTAACACGCTTTAAATAGCTGTTTCCACAAGTCATGACCAAGTTGACTCTTAGATCGACCCATTTTCTCTGTAGTAGGACCTTTAACATGACCTTCAATAGAACCTTCAACACAATTGTCCATTAAAATGTGATAAAGTTTTACAACAGTTTCATACTTCTCATCAATTAAATCAATTTCTGAGGCTGTCTTTACCATTTCTTCTGTTTTATTCTGTTTTATTTGTCTTATTATAAAACTGACAAAGTTCGTGAACTGACATTTTTGCCATTTCCATGCTTTCGTCAATTTTTTCAAAATATTTTCTAGCCTCGTCAATTTCTGTTATATTCTGCATTTCTTCTTTGAATCTATTTATGGCTCTAGTAAAAGCAGCTTTGTTGCGTGATTTTCTTAATTTCAGCTCTAAAACAGTAGCTTCCTCATGGTGTCTTGTGATCAACTCTTCTTTTTCCTCCACCGACATTGTTGACTAACAAACCGCCTCAAACTTACGGAAATATGTGCCGTTCGTGGTTAATGCGCGACACAACCTCGCTCTGCTACCAATTTTTTCTATCGCTTTCAATCTTCTGCCCGCTCAAATGAGGTTGAACTAAAATTCTATAGAGGGGTGACAGATGTTTCGGTAACAGACGAGTTCGGTAACATAGACTTATACGGGCGCGCATACCGTCTATAGGTAACACATACGAGTACCAGTCTACAAAATCCCCCTAGGCTAGGGAAAAAAATTCCGAGAAGTTGCAAAGACGTACAGGGAATATCTCGGTTTTCTAGGTGCGGTTACAATGGTAGAGTCACGCGCAAATTTCTTTCGAAAAGGTGGGGGGGGACCGTAAACATCGTTCGGGAAATATCGGCGATTTGGTTTACACATATTGGACGTGTCTGGGATCTCTTGCATATTCGAATATCTGTCCCCAAATCAATGTAAATTTGCGTCACAGCAGTCATTTGTCATTAACAATGGATAGAGAAATTTCTTTTGCCGAATTTAAAGAAATTTTGAGTAAAGTCAATTTACAGAATACGTGTTCGAGAGATTCCGGTTCATGTTACGGAAATGGCCGAGTGATGAGAGTGTTTACCAATGGATACGGGATTTCCCAGAGCTTTCCATACCGGCATTGTACTTCAGTAGCCCTTGGCCTTACCCAGGTAAGATAAGAATGTCGGTGTTTTATCTTTTAACTTTCTAAATGTTTATTTTGCCATCATCACTTTCACGAACATACGCGCCTGCAAACTTGCAAATAAATATGTAAAGAAGGGAAGCGACTCTACGCAAATTATCTAATGACCAACATTTTCTTACACGGTATGTATTTTCCTATGTTGTTGCAACTACACGCTAGACTTGTGTAATTTCTGTAAGTAGAAAAATTGTAACACGATTATTGCAGTTATTGCACTGTTTGCATAGGTACTGGTACTGAAGAAAGCCTAGAGTTGATGACGATATTGAAACACTGCTCAGGTCACCAGTATTTTCTCCTTTACCCACAATGTTTTCATAAGCCTTCTCTCATAGGGTTATTTAAAGTTAGGGTTGTGTGGGGAAGGGGTTAAGAGTTTACATCTGCACCATTCTGAATGTCTACAAATAAAAACATTGTGACAAGTACAGATAGGCCTACTATTTTCTCCTTTGTCACAATGTTTTCAATAAGGATACAGAGGCAGGGGAAAAAAAGCCATGTCTTGAATTCTATTGATCTCCAAATAATTTTATAACTAGCCCAGGTTGATAAAATCATATTTTTTGATTTTCAAAGCCACCCCAAACTTCAGTATCTCATGACTGAATATATATCTAGAACTGGAATTACTTTTTTTAACTCTTTACCACACAATCTCAACTTTTCACATCCCCGAGAAAAAAGCCTTTTGAAAACATTGTGGGAAAAGGAGAAAATGCTGGTAACCAGCATTTTCTTCTTTTCTCACAATATTTTGTACTCTTCCCAAAACAAATTTCAATTTTTGAGCAACATTTATTTTGTTGTCTGCAAATACATTCAGTTTTGGCTGTCTACAACTTTGTTATTTGGTAAAGAGTTAACAGTGCTTTATGCCATTTTCAACATCATTGAATATAGATCTAGTATGACATTTCTTTAAAAGTGTTTTATGCCATTTTCAACATTATTTCAGACATATAATGGTAACAGCTAACACATATGAAAGAGAAATATGACAGAATTTATAGAATTGTATTTCCATAAAGTGACAAAAATGCTGTTGAAAGTTGACAGAGGTAAGAATGGTTCAGAAGTAAGTCATGTAAACAGATAAAACACCAATATATATTGTTGTAACTTGTAAGGGATGAGGGATTTATCTCTGATTTAAAACCAGAGATGACAGCAGTCGTTTCTTTGATGACCGCAAGAAAATGAAATGCATTTTCTCTCCGACGTAATCTGTGCAACCTTCAAACAGTTTGGGACAATATTTAGTATGAAAATACAAGTATAAAATAAATATGAAATGGATTTAAAATGGCTGAAAAATTAGTGCATGTTTACTCCTTTTCTAGAATCAGATTGGTTCAACTTGAAAGCATTTGCAGGTGACAAATGTGCCTCAAACAATTTGTTTTGTCGTTGAAAGGATAGAAAGAAATTAATTTTATTTTCAGCAAATTAATTCAATTTTGACAAATCTCAAATTTTGTCAAAGGCCTGTTTGGGGATGTCACATGATCAGTTTTACATGTGGATTATGTGGGATCACATTCAAATAATTACAGTGACGTTATTTTCTATCTCATGAAGGTAGGCAGATTTCACGACTGAAAAATGACTGTCGCCTTATGCAACCTTTGAAGGGCTACACTCAGATTGCATTGCTAATGCAGAAAGTTCAAAATGAGCAGTTTTATCTTGAATCCACAATTTGCTTCTTTGCTAAATATTATAGAAAAACAGCTTTGAAATCACAGTATAAGCAGCTTTAGTTGAGATGTAGAATATCCATTTTATTTGTTTAGCACGATCAGTATTTCACAAGTAATTCCAACTTGCAGTAGAAAAGTTAAATTTATACTAGTATGCATTGAGCTGCTAGGTTTTGGCAGTACATGTATTTCTTTTACTTAACCATGGTATTTTAACCATGCTGTCTGAAAAGGGGGATTAACCCTTTACCAAACTGCAAAATTTTGTATTGGTCCAAATTGAAAGCATTTGCAGACAACAAAATAAATGTGAATCAAACAATGAAAACTGATTTTGGTAGTGTATAAAACATTGTGGGAAAGGAGGAAATCCTGGCTTCCAGCATTTTCTCCTTTTCCCACAATGTTTTCAAAGGTTTTCTTTCTCGGGGCCATTAAAAGTCGAGATTGTGTGATAAAGAGTTAATGCATGTGCTAAAAGTATCGACCAAGGTCAGCCTACACAGTCTTTGCAGTTCTCGCAGGCTGACCTGGTTGAAACGTTTTGCTATCAGTCAATTTTCAGCATATCAACGGGTCATTTTGCTATCTGATTTATTGAGTTGGTAGACAAAATTGGTTTTATGGATCCATAATCATGATATGACTTGTTTGGTAAAAAGGATCACAGAGAAGCATTAATCCTTCATCAAACAATCCTTGGTTTTATTGACACTGGGGAAGAAAGTCTTTGAAGACATTGTAGGTAAAGGAGAATCGCTTATTACTGTTAATTTCTCCATTACCACAACATTTTTTTAAACTAAGGAACTTTAGCTCATTGGTATCATTTTTGAATTTGTCGCCTAAAGATGCTTTCAACTTGGATATGTGCAAATCTTGTCACTTGGGACAGTGTTTCTTTTGCCCGAACGATACATTTATTACAAACTATGCCTTGAAAAAATGTGCCCCAGACATTTTTATTTAGAAAATCCAGTCTAACTGGAATTTTCTTTGACCAAAGTAAAAAGAAAAATAAAGGTCAAGAAATCTTAATCTCTGAAAATATATGTAGAATATTGCTCACTTATGTGAAATATGTAATGAGATATATCTATACCAGAAAAAAAACTTTGTTTTTTTTTCTTTAAGCAGGTAAACATAAGGAGAAGCTCACAGACAACCATGAGCTTTACACAATTACATGCTGCTTCTCTAATATTTCAAAATTTTTTATTTCTTTCAGGGTCTTGCATAAAATTACAAGTTTGAACATTCTGGAGTCTAGATAAAGAAACAGTCAACTACCAGAGAGTTTGTGAAGTGAAAGTGATTATTGACTAAATAGCCACTAACTGTACCATTAATCGAATTGGACCTTCTTTTAGAATCCTAATCAAAACTGTATGATAAAAGGAGCATTTACTTGAATATACATTAAAAAGAACAGACTGTAGACCCTTTTCTCACAAATACTTTTGTTAGCTGTGTTGCAAGCCACTCTTTACACAATTATAGCTTAACTCTTTACCATATGGAAAATTATAGTCTTGTTCAAACTGAAACCAATTGCAAACATCAAAATAAATTAAACTCGACAACTGAAATTTGTTTTGGGAAGGGCAGAGAACAGTGTAAGAAAAGGAGAAAATGCTGATTACCAGCAATTTCTTCTTTTCACACAATGTTTTCAAGAGCCATCTTCCTTGTATTGGGATTTTGCTGAACCCATTACCACACAATCCCTACTTTTGACAACCCTGAGAAAGAAACCTTCAGAAAACATTGTGGGAAAAGGAGAAAATGCTGGTAACCAATGTTTTCTACTCTTCACAAAACAAATTTCAAATTTTCATTCACTTTTATTTTGTTGTCTGCAAATGCTTTTGATTTGGACAAGTCTAAAATATTATTGTTTGGTAATGGGTTAAAGGGTTAATAGAGTTCAACCGCAGAATATTGTAAAAATGCCGCAAAAGGAGGTACATGTAATGTAATTGTCAAAAGCAACTGCTCCTTTTCCAATGTTTATGCAAATAGAATCATTGCAGATTATTTCTCACTTGTGCTAAAAGATCTAGTTTGTGAGGCATAGTAGCTCATTGTGAGTGGAAGCTCTGTATTTTACCTGTACAGTGTGTACAGTAATGAGTTAAACTGTAATAACTGGAAACGAATTGGTCTGCATAATTCTATGTATTATTTAAGAAAAAAAAATGCAATCTATGAAAGAAAAAGAAAGTTGGCTAATAGGTTTTAATCTTAAACATGTCCTATTACTTTTTCAACCTTGCCCTTGCCTGTTTAACTCAAAGTCCCATGTTGGCACAACCCTGAAGGTATCTGAAAATATTATGCCCTGGTTCAAAAGTAATAGAAGGCACATAGACATGGATGGTCAAAAAGACAAATTTACAATATTGCTATCATGTGATCTAAAACAAAAGGATTTGTCATAACCCAAATACAGTTTTACATGATCACAGCTACTCATGTATCAAAAACAGAAATTAATCATGTGTGGTGCATTTAATTTCTGATCTGCAGACTTTCTCAATTTGGTTTAGTCCAAAATTTTGTTGTTTGGGAAGAGTTAAACAGTGCTTTTCCTTGTCAAACAATTTTTTCTACTGCAAGTTAATGGAGCCTCATAATATCCCTTTACCACGCTATGATACTTTTAATGCCCCTAAAAGAGAATGCTAGTTACCAATATTGTCTCCTTTTTCCACAATGTTTTGTACCCAATCAAAGAAAAATATTTTTTATGAGCCAAACTGAAACTGTCATCTGCAAATGCTTTCAATTCAGACAAGTCTGAAATTTTGCAGAGTGGTAAAGGATTAGCTGTTAATGCTTTCGGTTTTGACCAGTCTAGCATTTAGTTATTTTGTAAAAGGTTAGTGCGGAGTTGTTTTTTTTTTTTTTTTTTTTTCATTAGTAAATGAATTGTAAAGCAGCAGCTGTTTGAAGTACTATAAGATATCATACTTAACTACACAAACAGAAATCAGAACTCTAAAGAGATTGGGTACATACTCAGCAGAAACGATGACTCTATAGAGATTCGGTGCGTACACAACATTGGTAAAGACTCTAACGAGATTAGGTTCATAACAACAATGATGACGAATCACAAAAAATTAGGTGCACCAAAATGGAAATGAAGACTCTAAAGGGATTAGGTACATACAAGACAGAAATGAAGACTGTAATGAGATTAGGTTCCTATCAACAATGATCAAAACTCTAAAGGGATTAGGTACATTAAAACAGAAATGAAGACTCTAAAGCGATTAGGTACATATTAAACCGAAATGAAGACTCTAAAGAGTTTAGGTACATACAAAACAGAAATGAAGACCCAAAAGATATTACGTACAGACACATCAACAATGATGACAACTCTAAAGGGATTAGGTACATCAAAACAGAAATGAAGACTCTAAAGAGTTAAGGTACATACAAAACAGAAAAAAAAATACCCTAAAGAGATTACGTACATACACATCAACATAATGGAAATGAAGACTCTAAAGGGAATAGGTACATACAAGACAGAAAGAAGACTCTAAAGAGATAAGGTACATACACAACAGAAATGAAAACTGTAAAGGGTTACGGTACAAACACAACGGATATGAAGAATCTAAAGAGTTTATTTACATACACATCAGAAATGATGACATAAAAGAAAATCGGTGCCTACACAACAGTGATAAAGACTCTAATGAGATTAGGTTCATAACAACAATGATGAAAACTCTAAAGGGATTAGGTACACAAAGACAGAAATTAAGACTCTAAAGGGATTAGGTACATACAAAACAGAAATTAAGACTCTAATGAGATTAGGTTCATAACAACAATGATGAAAACTCTAAAGGGATTAGGTACACAAAGACAGAAATAATGACTCTAAAGGGATTAGGTACATACAAAACAGAAATTAAGACTCTAAAGAGTTAAGGTACATACAAAACAGAAAAAAAGACCCTAAAGAGTTAAGGTACATACACATCAACAATGATGACAACTCTAAAGGGATTAGGTACATCAAAACAGAAACGCAGACTCTACAGAGATTAGGTTCATGCAAAACAGAAATAAAGAGTCTTAAGAGTTTAGGTACATACAAAACAGAAATAAAGACCCTAAAGAGATTAGGTACATGGACAACAGAAATGAGAACTCTAAGGAGATTTGGTACAGGGACAACAGCAATGAGAACTCCAAAGAAGTTAGGTACATACACAAAATGGACTTATACTCTAAAGAGATTAGGTGCCTACACAACTGTGATGAATACTCTAGAGAGATTAGGTACATACAAAACAGAAATGAAGACTCTAAGGAGATAAGGTACAAACACAACAGATATAAAGACTGTAAAGAGTTAAGGTACAAATACAACAGATATGAAGACTCTAAAGAGTTTAGGTACATACACAACAGATATGAAGACCCTAAAGAGTTAAAGTACATACAAAACAAAAATGAACACTCTAAAGAGTTTATGTACATACAAAACAAAAGTGAAGACTGAAAAGAGTTTATGTACATACACATCAGATATGATGACTGAGAAGTAATTCGGTGGGTACACAACAGTGATAAAGACTCAAATGAGATGAGGTTTATAACAACAATGATGAAAACTCTAAAGGGATTAGGTACATAAAGACAGAAATGAAGACTGTAAAGCGATTAGGTACATACAAAACACATATAATGTCTCTAAAGAGTTTAGGTACATACAAAACAGAAAAAAAGACCCTAAAGAGTTAAAGTACATACACATCAACAATGATGACAACTCTAAAGGGATTAGGTACATCAAAACAGAAACGCAGACTCTAAAGAGATTACGTACATGCAAAACAGAAATAAAGAGTCTAAAGAGTTTAGGTACATGTACATACAAAACAGAAATAAAGACCCTAAAGAGATTAGGTACATAGACAACTGTGATGAATACTCTAGAGAGATTATGTACAGGGACACCAGAAATGAGAACTCGAAAGAAGTTATGTACATACACAACAGTGACTAATACTCTAAAGAGATTAGGTGCCTACACAACTGTGATGAATACTCTAGAGAGATTAGGTACCTACAAAACAGAAAATAAGACTCTAAGGAGATAAGGAACATACAAAAACGGAAATGAAGACTCTAAAGAGATAAGGTACATACACCACAAAAACAAAGACTCTTAAGAGTTAAGGTACAAACACAACAGATATGAAGACTCTAAAGAGTTTAGGTACATACACAACAGATATGAAGACCCTAAAGAGTTAAGGTACTACAAAACAAAAATGAACACTCTAAAGAGTTTATTTACATACTAATCAGATATGATGACTAAAAAGTAAATCGGTAGGTACACAACAGTGATAAAGACTCTACTGGGATGAGGTTCACAATGATGAAAACTCTAAAGGGATTAGGTACATCAAAACAGAAATGAAGACTCTAAAGAGATTAGGTACATACTAAACAGAATTAAAGACTCTAAAGAGATTAGGTACTTACAAATAGAAAAAAAGACCACAAAGAGATTACGTACATACACATCAACAATGATAACAACTCTAAAGGGATTAGGTACATCAAAACAGAAATGAAGACTCTAAAGAGATTAGGTACATACAAAACAGAAATAAAGACCCCGAAGAGATTAGGTACATACAAAACAGAAAAAAAAAACTGTAAAGAAATTAGGTACATACACAGTAGAAATGATGACTCCAAAGAGATTCGTTGCGTACACAACATTGGTAAAGACTCTAACGAGTTACGTTCATGACAACAATGATGACGACTCACAAAGAATTAGGTGCACCAAAAAATGGAAATGAAATGGAAATGAAGACTCTAAAGGGATTGGGTACATACAAGACAGAAACGAAGACTCTAAAAAGATAAGTTACATACACAACAGGAATGAAAACTCTAAAGAGTTAAGGTACAAACACAACAGATATGAAGAATCTAAAGAGTTTATGAATATACACATCAGATATGATGACCTAAAAGGAATTCGGTGCATACACAACAGTGATAAAGACTCTAATGTGATTAGGTTCATAACAACAATGATGAAAACTCTAAAGGGATTAGGTACGTAAAGAGATTAGGTACATAGACAACAGAAATGAGAACTCTAAGGAGATTATGTACAGGGACACCATAAATTAGAACTCCAAAGATGTTACGTACATACACAAAAGTGACTAATACTCTAAAGAGATTAGGTGCCTACACAACTGTGATGAATACTCTAGAGAGATAAGGTACATACAAAACCGGAAATGAAGACTCTAAAGAGTTTAGGTACATACACAACAGAAATGAAGACTCTAAAAAGATAAGGTTCATTTCTGTTTTGTATGTACCTTAACTCTTTAGGGTCTTCATATCTGCTGTGTATGTATCTTATCTCTTTAGAGTCATCATTTCTGTTGTCCCTGTACCTTATCTGTTTAGAGTCTTCATTTCTGTTGTGTATGTACCTAAACTCTTTAGAGTTTTCATATCTGTTGTGTATGTACCTTAACTCTTTAGAGTCTTCATTTTTGTTTTGTATATACCTAATCTCTTTACAGTCTTCATTTCCCTTTTTGTGTACATAATTAATTTGTGAGTCATCGTCATTGTTGTTATGAACCTAATCTTGTTATCTTGTTAAAGTCTTTATCAATGTTGTGAATGAACCCCCCGATCCCCCCCCCCAGATCCGCGAGTGGCACCGAATCTCTTTAGAGTCATCATTTCTGTTGTGTATGTACCTAATCGCTTTAGAGTCTTCATCACAACAGAAATGAAGACTCTAAAGAGATAAGGTACATGCACATAAGAAAGTATGACTCTAAAGAGTTCGTTGCATACCCAACAGTGATAAGACTCTAAAGAGATTAGGTACATACACATCGGAAATGATGACTCTTAAGTTATTCCATGCGCACACAACAATGTTAATAGACTCTAAAGAGATTAGGTTTATAACAACAATGATTACAACTCTAAAGAGTTTAGGTACATACAAAACAGAAAGGACTCTAAAGAGATTTGGTACACAGATAATCATGATGACGACTAAGAAGAGATTAGGTACATACAAGACAGAAAGGAATACTCTAGAGAGATTAGGTACAAACAGAAATTAAGACTCTAAAGAATTTAGGTACATACGAGGTTTATAAGAATAACGGTGACAACGCTTAAAAGATTAGGTACATCAAAACAGAAATGAACACTCTCAAGAGATTAGATACAAACAATTCAGAAATGAAGACTTTAAAGAGATCAGGTACATATAAATCAGAAATGACTCTATGGAGATTAGGTACGAAGATAACCATGATGAAGACTCTGAATAGGTTATGCACATACAAAACAGAAATGAACACTCCAAAACGATTAGGTACATACAAAACAGAAATGGAGACTCTAAAGAGTTAAGGTACATTCAAGAGAGAAATGATGACTCTAAAGAGATTAGGTACATACAAAACGCTAAAAAGATTAGGTACATTAAAACAGAAATGAAGACTCCAAAGAGTTAAGGTACTACACAACAGAAATAAAGATTCTAAAGAGTTAAGGTACATACAAAACAGAAATGACTCTAAAGCCATTAGGTACATAGATAACCATGATGAAGAATCTGAAGAGATTAGGTACTGGGACAACAGAAATGAAAACTCTGGAGAGATTAGGTAAATTCACAACATTTACTCTAATGAATTGAGGTACATCAAATAGATTAGGCACATCAAAACAAAAATGCAGACTCTAAAAAGACTTGGTAAATACACATCGGAAATGATAATTTTAAAGAGATTCGTTGCATACACAACAGTTATAAAGACTCCAAAGAGATTAAAGATACATCAAAACAGAAATGAAGATTCTAAAGAGTTTATGTACATATAAAACAGAAATGAATCTAAAGGGATTAGGTAATTACACATCGGTACATGCACTTGGAAACAACGATGATGACAACGCTAAAGAGATTAGGTACATCAAAACACAAATGAACACTCAAAAGATATTAGGCACATACAAAACAGAAATGAAGACTCTAAAGAGTTTAGGTACATACAAAACAGAAATACCTCTAAAGAGAACAGGTACATACACAACGGAAATGTTGACTCTTAAGAGATTATTTGCATACACAGCAGTGTTAAAGATTCTAAAGAGATTAGGTTCATAACAACAATGATGACAACGCTAAGAGATAGGAACATCAAAACAGAAATGAACACTCTAAAGAGATCAGGTACATGTACATACAAAACAGAAATGAAGACTCTAAAGAGTTTAGGTACATACAAAACAGAAATTACTCTAAAGAGATTAGGTACATAGATAACCATGATGCCGACTCTGAAGAGATTAGGCACATAGGCAACAGTGTTTTCTAATCTTTCTGATTCAAATTTGAATAAATTTTTACACCTTTAATTTTGCGAAATTTTAAACTTGTATAAGGGTTGCCGTTATTAATGTTTTTGTAATGTTTTCATGTCGTATTAATATGTCCCAATATAACTCTTTACCAAACAAGTCTGAGTTTTTTAGTTCTGATAACAAAGAGAAAGAAGCGGGAAAATCGCAAAATCATTGCGGGAAAAGAAGACAGTGCTGGTAACCAACAGTTTCTCCTTTTCCATAACGTCTACTACACTTCAAAGACAATCCTGTCATTTGATATACATCTATCATAATTTGTCATCTGCAAATGCTTTCAGTATAGATAAAATATGACCATCACAGGGACGTAGGAAGCAATTCAAGATGGGGGGAGGGGGCCTGCTAACTCGTATTTTATGGAAAATTTTGCGTCGATTGAAACTATCCTCGACAAGTTTACGGTAATTTGAATTACCATGACTGTCAAAATCATTCGGGGTGGGGGTGGCGAGGGGGGCTTATCCCCCATCCCCCCGTTCCTACGGGCCTGCATCAGGTAACGAGTTAATTCTCTTCAAAACGAGAAAACTTAAGACATGTCGACATCGAAAGCATAAATTTGCAAATGACATTTGAAATGTTATTCAATTTTTTTTTAAATTTGTCTTTCAAAAGGTAGAAAACATTGCGGGAAAAGAAAAAAAATGCTGGTTAACAGCATTTTATTCTTTTCCCACACTGTTTTTAAAAACCTTCTTTTTCGGAATCGTTAAGAGTCGGTATGGTTTGTATAGAATTAGAAAACTTGTTGCCAATGACTTTATACTACATGTCCTTTTTCTGCCCATATAGATTCTAGTCATCAGTACGAACACATTTAATTAAAAGCATACATGTAGATCTATAATGAGTTTGAAATCCAAAGGCTTAAAAAACTTAGAAAATGACACTTGCTACATTTCGGATTTTTACTATTTTTGTAGACTAGTTTATTAACTCTTTAGCAGACAATTTCGAGTTTTCGCATTTAGCAAACCGAGGAAAAAGTCTGTTTGGAAACATTGTGGAAAAAAGAGAAAATGCAAGTTAACAGCATTGTCTCGTTTTCTTACTATGTTTTCTAGCCTATCATACAAATTCTGTCATTTTAACCTGAATTAAATTGTTTTCTGCGAATCCTTTTGATTTGGACAAGACTTAGTCGTTCTGGTGCGAGTTGAACTAAAATTCCAAAGCGTTTGAATCAGTTTCAAGCTACAAACATACGGGATATTCCGGCAAAATTTAAGCCGGAACTACTTTAACTCAATCTCGTTCTACTGCTGTGTACGACCTAATCGCGATGGATTATTAGATTCACGCTCTAATGACGGTAGTAAGAAGATGGGATCCGGTAAACCGCCCTACGTCATTTCTATGAATATGCATTAGGAATTGCTCGGGTGACTATATTAGTTGTCGGAATAATTTTGTTGTTGTTGTAATTTTAAAAGTGACAGATGTTTCGGTAACAGACGAGTTCGGTAACATAGACTTATAGAGAAAATCGATTGGATGTTTCGGTAACAAAGCAATTATATTGTGTTTTTGTTCTGTGACGTTCTTTACGCCTAATGTATGGCTTTATTTTGTTCAAACCTTTTACTTTTGCACGCTTCACCCATTTTCCGTTGATAGATAGGTTCAAACCCTTTATTTTTTTCACTTTCCACCCTTTTCGCTTGAAAGATAGGCAGTCCACATGATCAATACATACAGCATGGAATGAGGTTCATAACAAAAAAATATTTATAAAACATACTGGAAATTACAAATTAAGGTTTTAAAAACTAAGGTTTGAATAGAATAAAGTCATGTGTTGGGTGTAAAGAACGTCATGATACATAAACACTATATAATTGCTTTGTTACCGAAACATCCAATCGATTTACTCTATAAGTCTGTGGTAAAAGTGCCCTGCAGGTATGTATGTTTTGGTAAAATATATAAGAGCGGCACTTATTGGTTGATTGGTTTGGTGGCGGGTTCGCTGTGAAAACATCATGCGACCAAAATCGCCAGACAAAGAACGACAGCCAGAGAGTAAAGACATTTCCTACTAACGAAGATTGCGAAGCCAAGGAGTTGTACAGAGATTTACATAACTATCGGGGAAGATAGTTAACCCTTTCCCAAACAATCCCTGGTTTTTACGGGTCTCGAATAGTAGCCTATTGAAAACATAGTGGGAAAAGGAGAAAATGCTGATAACCGGCATTTTCTCCTTTTCCCACAATGTTTTCTACCCTATCATAGACAGAAATCATCTTTTCAGCTAGAGTTGAATTGTCGTCTGCAAATGCTTTCAATTTGGTCAAGTCCAAAGTTTGTCGTTTGGGAAAGGGTTAAACAGGTAAATTCTCGATTTTACAACAGTGGCGCTGCGAGCAATTCGAATCGCATTTGCGGTTGAATTGCCCGTGTTTCTGTTGGATTGAAGCGACTGGAATTGCTGGGTGGCGGGGTAGCCAGATTGCTTTTCGGACGTCGTGTAGAAATCCAAGGTCAAATTTTTTATTGGTTTCGTTGCATTTTTTCACTTGGGTTAGTGAAGTAATTCAACGGTTTCAATAATTCTTGTTACTGTTTCTGTTGTATTTATAGGCCTTAGTGGTTTTTATTTACGACATTAACAGTGGCACTTAATTTTCTTTGCATCTTCCACAATATTTCGGCAGTTGCTTCAATTCAACAGCCAAATAAATACAGAACCTGTTGTGGAATCTTCTTTTTCTCAATTTTGTGAATTTTGAAATTGTCCCTTGCCCTGAATTTTCAATTTTCGCGACCCATGTCCGCCTTATTTCAGGAAAGGAGAGGAGACAAGAGTTCAGAAAAAGAATTAGTCCGACTTAAGTTTAAAAGCGGACAACAGACTGAATAATATCCTGAAAATCCGACTGGTGTAGAGTGGATTTTCTTGCATGAATTCTATCTGTGCTACTCATTGACGGATATTTTGAATTCAAAGCATTGACAGCACTGTTAACACAAGTTTGTTATTTTTGCTAACGGCGCTATTCTTAGGCTGTATATTCAAATTACAACCATATTTTTATGGATTGAAAGCATTTTGTAACAAATTGTGTTTAGTTTGACTTCATTTATAAGCGAACTGTGGGTTATGTCTGACTTACTTTAAAAGCGGACAACATTGTATTAGCTCTGCATGCAAATTATTTACATGGTGTTTACACGCATATTAATTTGTATTATACACCGAGCTAACCATACAACCCAAAATGGAGAAAGTTCCCATTAATTTTTGTGAACTGGAAGACTTGATGCAAATCAAGGGAATTGGGGAAAGGAATGCTGAGAGAATTCTGGACATAAGAAAGGCAGAACAAAATATCACCCCTGATTTATTTTTTACAAAAATCCCTTATCTCAAGGTCACGAGAGAAATGATGGATGAGATAGACTTCACTCCGTATGAAAGATTGACCCCAGGTAAGTCAAGTTCTAGTTGTGCTAGAGGGAGTGAGAGTGAGAGTCCTAATAAATGGGAGCGAAGTGACACTGCCAGCTCATGGGGGCTAGGCTATATGAGTGATGTGCGCGCGCCGCCTAGGCAAAGGGTGTATCAGACGGAGACTACACCTAAAGTTCCGTCACGGGGTATGTTTGAGTATTTTCCCCAGGTACCAGATAACTGGCGCAAACCGAATTGGCCTGAACGAGGGTATCAACGTAATACTCCTTCGTCTGGTGTACCACAAAATATTTTCTTTGATGGTATTGGTTCATGGAATGCCTTCTTCACGAAATTTACATTTTATTCGGATGATCGGCAATGGACAGGAACACAAAGAAAATACAACCTGTGTTACTGTTTGCAGGGAAAAGCTAGTGAATATTTCACTATGCTAGTTGAGAGGAATCCACACCTTGAGTATTTTGATGTTGTGGAACAACTGAAAAAGAGATTTGGCATGTCGGACTTGCCAGAATCCTTCAGAATAGAGTTCAGTAATCTGCGCCAAAAAGCTGATGAGTCAGTTCAAGAATGGGCAGATAGGGTAGCTCTTGTGGGATCCCGGGCTTTTGCTGGTATGCCCGAACCTGTAAGTGAAAGGGAATTGGTCTTGAAATTCTGTCAAGGATGCAACGACAAGGATGCAGGCCATTATGCACTGAATTCTAGACCATACATTCTGGACGATGCTATGAAAAAGTTGTTGTGGTATAGACATACGAGTAATCTTATGCATGGTAGGTCCAGAGCACATCAAGTAAGACAAACAGTTTCGTATCGTTACCAGTACGAAACTGATGAGTCAGATTTGGAATTGAACCTAAGAAAGGTCAATACAAATAGGTCGTCCGATATTCCTACTCAATTTAAAAGCGACAAAGTCGACTTAGAGAAAAAGGTTTCAGTTATGGAGGATAAGGTGGACGTAATGCAAAAGTCAATTGATCAATTGACTACTGCATTCAATAAAGTAGCCAGCACAACCATGGCAAGAACTAGGTCAAGGTCACCTAGAAGGGACCCGAGTGACACTATATGTTTCCTTTGCAAAGAAAAGGGGCATTTCAAAAAAGATTGTCCGAAAGCTACTAAAAAAGTAAACTTCCTCGAGGAAGACTCAGAAGAGGAAGATTTAAACGAACAAGGGTTGAAGAAGTAGGCCCACCTTCAACCCAGTCAGGACAGGGCCTAATAAATGAACCTGATGAATTAATCACTGGACTCAGAGTGCAAGAGCCGGTTTCTTTTTCAGAGGAATCTGATGGTTCATTAACAGACTCTAGTTTGTTAAACTCCTCAGTTCAAGAGGCTGAAACATACGGCCAAGTTGTTAACGCGTGTGTAAAACAACTTGAGGAACTGTCCCTGCAAGGTTCAAACACTTGTGATGTAAAAGTTGGCAATAATGAGGAGGTTGTGGTATGCAGACTTCGCTCTTGTTCAACTTTTACAGTTACTTGTAAGATTGAATCGATCCCAGTTAGGACGGTTGTAGACTCTGCCGCTGAGGTTACTATAATCTCCGACAAAGTTTACGATAATTTGCCAAACAAGCCACCAATTACAAAGCATGCAGTATTGCATACTGCAGGGCGAGATATGACCATGAAAGGTTATGTAATTGAACCTTTAACTGTGCAGTTAGGCAACAAAATATTTAAAGAGGACATATATGTCGCTCCAATTCAAGATGAAGTGTTGCTAGGGTTTGATCTTATACATGGAAGAAAGATCAATATAAATACTGCAGATTCCTGCCTACTGATAGGAGGGGAGAAAGTACCAATGGATATTGGTCATAAAGAAGATGGAACTTGGGTTTCAAGAGTTTTTGGTGACAAGTCAGTTATAGTACCACCTAACTTGGTCTAGTTGGTGGAATGTAAATTGTCAAAGTCATTGACATATGAATTTATGTTTGAACCAAAGGATAATCCCGGTCTATTAATCCAAGTCTGTGTGGTAAATCCAACAGATAGGAATAAAAGGCTTAAAAAGGCTGCAGAATCGGGAAATGCAGAAGTAATAAATTCTGTTCTGGATTCCGGTCATGAAGGTAAACAAAATGCGGAATCTTTTCCTGTACAACTTCCAAGCCAAGGATTGAAAGATCATCATGTAAAGGCAGTCAAAGACTGGCCTATCCCAAAAAACACAGGTCAAGTAGAACAGATTTTAGGCTTTGTGAATTATCAAAGTTTTTTTTATGAAAGATTATGCACCTTTAGCTGTTCTATCATATGTTATTGCAGGAAAGAAAGTTTTTAAATGTGCAGCTGAACATCAGGAGGCATTTGAGAAGATTACGGTTTATCTGTCTTCTGCACCAGTATTGTCACTCCCTAACAATGAGGACATGTTATTGCTGGATAGAGATGCTTCTGAATTTTCAATAGGGGCTGAGCTGCTGCAGTCACAGAATGGACAGGAAAAAGTTGCCTGTGCTAGTATAGCTCTGTCACCTGAAAGGAAAAGGTACTGTGTAACTTGGAAAGAATTGCTGGCAGTAGTTAAATTTACATGGCAATTTAGGCACTATCTTTTATGCCGTCATTTCTTGGTAAGGACAGATCACAGTAGCCTCATCTGGTTATTGAACTTCAAACATCCACAGGGGCAAATTGCTCGCTGGCTTGAAGAACTCAGTCAGTCTGACAAGAAAGTACTGCATAGGGCAGGAAAGCTAGGCTGTGAACTTGAAAAGCTCCCTTGTGGCGGCTGTAATTATTACACAAAAGCTAATCAGAACTGGAGTGACTTTGTGGAAACAGTGGATGATGTCATCCCATTAGTTGGCAAAGCAGCCTCCAGTCAACCAGTACAGTCCATGTATGGGAGATAAGTACCATGGTGAGATAAGTACCATGGTGGATTGGGAAGATGTAGTGATAAAAATTCAGTATGTTTCTGTGGATCTTGTTGAAGATGAAGTCTTTGCAGAAGTTAAAAAGCTGCAGAAACAAAAGAATAAATTTTAGTATTTTTCTGAACAGTTAATCTTCCGAATTAGAACTACCAGAAGGTGTATCAGTGTTACATGAAACTGCCAAGTTCGAGCCTTGGAGAGGGTTTTGAAATTTGACACAACAGGATTGGTGCTCATAGTCCTCATTAAAGAACTAAGGGGGATTATAAAGGGACCAAGCCAAACTGGCATCACCTAACCTCTTCAAGCAGTATGGCTCAAGATACCAGAGAATCCATCTCCACCTGTTTCAGCTGTGATTAGAGTATGGCCAAAGAATGAATTGACGCCATTCCCAACACTTACTTGGAACAATTATTCCAAAAAGGTGGCTGATTTAAAGCTGATCAAAGGGGGGTGCTCAGAAATATGTTCTTGCACCATATTCTGGTGGATTCCAATTCCTGCGTGCAGAAGAAGTTCATAATTACACTCCAGCTTAAGTAGGGGACGTTGCAAAGCTCGTCGCCCAAGTAAAAAGCAGTACCCGTATCAATGGTCTTGAGCTATTGAGTTCAATATGGACTCAAATCACATGGCTGTGGATGTTGATCATGCCATAAGAGAAAGTAGCCGCATCTCCAAAATGGGCTTCTATGAAATGTTTGTCTCGTATTTAAATGGGCAAATGAAATTTACTTGGCTGCATTGGGTTGAAATGAGCCATAAAGATTTGCAGAATGATATGTGGAGCCGACTCAGACAACTTCCTACAGCCAAAATGGCGCACAGAAAAAGTGGCCATCTTAGAGCGCTTTGGAAACAGAAGACTTAATAGGACCTAGATGATGAATTGGACAAGTGATTATTCAACAGGCCTTGATAGGTTTATCTAAAACAGCTTACCATTAGGACCTGGGGTGCAGGAGGCTAACTGACCCATATAAGGGAGCCTATAAAACAGGGGGGAATGTGGTAAAACTGCCCTGCAGGTATGTATGTTTTGGTAAAATATGTAAGAGCGACACTTATTGGTTGATTGGTTTGGTGGCGGGTTCGCTTTGAAAACATCATGCGACAGCCAGAGAGTAAAGACGTTTCCTACTAACGAAGATCGCTAAGCCAAGGAGTTGTACAGAGATTTACATAACTATCGGGGAAGATAGTTAAACAGGTAAATTCTCGATTTTACAACAAGTCTATGTTACCGAACTTGTCTGTTACCGAAACATCCGTAAATCATTTTAAATGCGGCAATGGCAAGCGGGAAAACGACAATGGTAATACTCATATGCATCGTTTTGACGGTAATCAGTTCTGGCACATTCCTCTAATCTACAAGAATACAGTAATAGTCCATGGGCTATAACTTTCTGCCCTGTGGAGAGCGTTTAATTGATTTATGTTATTTGTGCAAGGTTGCATACATCTAAATTGTGGAAGAATCGTCCCCTAAAGTATTCGCCCTTTGTAATCATTTCTCAGAAAATTTCTAATTTCAACAGTATTATCCCTCGCCCACAGTGCACCTGCTTTCTGCTTTAGCACACCATAAGTACAGCACAGCGCACTGCACTCCAAGCCACTGGCTGTACTCCCCCCCCCCCGAAAAAAAAAAGGATTATGCAATGTCAGAGGGAGGAATGAATCCTATCAATTGTTCTGAAGTAAATCAAGGGAGAAAAGTGTGCCCGACGCGGGACTCGAACCCATGACTCCCGGAGCACTAGTACCGCAGCTGTACCAACTGAGCTAGCCGGGCATCTGGTCATGAGTCACCCAACGTTATATATCACAACACTCCTCCCCCTCCTGGTTTTTGGGAGTAACCAACTCCCCTTTGAGTCCCCATGGACAGTTGATGCCGCATCCCGCGTTCACCAATTTACCTCATCGCCAATGAAGTAAATCAAGGGAGAAAAGTGTGCCCGACGCGGGACTCGAACCCACGACCCCCAGAACACTAGTACCGCAGCTCTACCAACTGTGCTAGCCGGGCATCTGGTCATGAGTCATCCAACGTCATATATCACAACAGTTCTACAATTCCATTATATCAGAACAACGCCTTAATTCACTCTTATTCTATAATTTTCACGGGTGCTGGCTTGTGGTTTGTCAATGCCTTGCCCAAGGACATTCATTATACCCATCACCTAAGCTGATGTCAGTGAGGATCAAACTCTGGACCCATGGGTATCAACTTTCTGACCCTATCCACTTTGCCATGCAAGACCGATTGAGCTACCAGGGATGCTTCCATATCATCAACTATCTTGGTATTTGTTATGACCTGTTTGAACTTAATATTTCATACATAATTATAAACCAGGAAAATAGTTACAAATCGGTGTTATTGCAATGTCACATGTGGGGAGAGACGAAAACAGAATATGAACCCAACCATGCACTATGCAGACTGAGCCCTTTTTAGCTCACCTGAGCACAATGTGCTCAAGGGGAGCTTTTAGAATCACCCTGTGCGTCAGTGCATCGTGCGATGTCAACAATTCTTTAAACATCAACTCCTCCTAAACCACTGGGCCAATTTGGACCAAACGTAGCTGGAATGTTCCTTGGGAGGTCCTCTTTAAAATTGTTCACAGAATTTGATTCCATCAAAAACTCTGGTTGCCATGGCAACCAAATGGAATTTTTTAGCAAATTCTTTAAAAATCTTCTCCTCTGAAACTGCTGGTCGGATTTTGAAATAATTTCACAGATATGTTCCTTTGGTGACCGTTTTCAAAATTGTTCGTGAAATTTTGATCCGTCAAAAAATGTGGCTCTGGTGAATGGGGGCTACTTGTACTATACAGAAATGAAGGAATTCTTAAAAATTCTTCTTCTCTGAAACCGCTGGTCAGATTTTGAAATAATTTCACAGAGATGTTCTTTGGGTGACCCTTTTCAAAAACTGTTCGCGAAATTTTGATCCATCAAGAAACACGGCTCTGGCGAATGGGGGCTACTTGCACTGTATGGAAATAAAGAAATTCTTAAAAATTCTTCTTTTCTGAAACTGCAGGTCAAAATTTGAAATAATTTCACAGAGATGTTCTTACGGTGACCCTTTTCAAAAATTGTTCGCGAAATTTTGATCGTCGAGAAACAGGGCTCTGGTTAATGGGGGCTACTTGCACTATAAGGAAATGAAGATATTCTTAAAAATTCTTCTTATCAGAAGCCGTTTGTCAGATTTAGAAATAATTTCACAGAAATGTTCCTTGGATGACCCTTTTCAAACAATGTTTACAAAATTTTGATCCATCAAGAAACATAGCTCTAGTGAATGGGGGCTTCTTGCACTATATGGCCATGAAGAAATTCTTTAAAATTCTTCTTCTCTAAAACGGATGATCAGATTTTGAAATAATCTCACAGAAATGTTCCTTCGGTAACCCTTTTCAAAAACTGTTCGCAAAATGCTGATTTGTCTAGAAACATGGCTCTGGTAAATGGGGGCTACTTGCACTATTTGGTCTTTAAAATTCTTTTTCTCTGAAACGGTTGATCAGATTTTGAATTAATTTCACAGAAATGTTTCTTGGCTGACCCTTTTCCAAAATTGCTCGAGAAATTTTGACCCATCAAGAAACATGATTCTGATGACTGTGGGCTATTTACACTATACAAACATGAAGAAATTCTTGAAAATTCTTCTTGTCTAAAACGGCTGATTAGATATTGAAAAAAACGGCTATGGTTCTCTCGGAAATTCAGGTGAGCAATCCAGGGCCATTTTGGCCCTCTTGTTTGCTTCCTCATAGTACAGAACTACATGTACAACCTGCTTTTGTACAAAATGTGTATACGTCATTTTCTTGCTTACATAAATCTCAGAGTGCAAAAATAAAACTAATTTGACTGCCTTGTCCTACAGTGGGCATCAAAATGTCATAGATAAGCGAGAAGAAAAAAAAACAAACAGTGCAGTCTGCCCAAATTGTTGTCAATACATTAACTCATTACCAAACAACAACATTTTAGGATTGTCCAAATCGAAAGCATTTGCAGACGACAAAATAAAAGTGACTGAAAATTTGAACTTTGTTTTGTGAAGAGTATAAAACGTGGGAAAAGGAGAAAATGTTGGTTACCAGCATTTTCTCCTTTTCCCACAATGCTTTCTATAGGCTTCTTTCTCAGGGTCGTCAAAAGTAGGGATTGTGTGGTAATGGGTTAAACAGACAGAACAGAAACCAACTGCGAAAAGTCTCAGCTCAGGACTGAAAATTTGAACTTTGTTTTGTGAAGAGTAGAAAACGTGGGAAAAGGAGAAAATGCTGGTTACCAGCATTTTCTCCTTTTCCTACAATGTTTTCTAAAGACTTCCTTCTCAGGGGCGTCAAAAGTAGGTATTGTGTAGTAATGGGTTAAAATGTTTCACCGTATCATCTTTATGATCTATCCTATGCATGAGTGTGTTGACACAACTCGGTCAACGATTATTTTATCTTTTTCAGATACATTTATGAAAGAAAATAAAACTGGCAGAAACAGAATTACCTAATTCGAGTGATCATAAAGGTGAAAACAGCATCATATGTTTAGTGGTTATTGAGTGGACCGAGCCTGATGTCACCATATTAAGCAACTGGCAGGATAACACTTTAAATTTTCTTTTTAATATTGGAATGAATGTTATTTTTTGTTAGCTCACCTGAGCACAACGTGGTCAAGGGGAGCTTCTAGGATCACCCAGATTTGAAAATAATTTCACAGGAATGTTCCTTGGATGAACCTTTCCAAAAACTGTTCACGAAATTTTGATCCGTCAAGAAACATGGCTCTGGTGAATGGGGGCTACTTGCACTATACAGAAATGAAGAAATTCTTTGAAATTCTTCTTCTCTGAAACCACTGGTCAGATTTTGAAATAATTTCTCAGGGATGTCCTTTGGGTGACCGTTTTCGAAACTTGTTTGCAAACTTTTGATACGTCAAGAAAAATGGCTCTGGTGAACGGGGGCTACTTGCACTAAACAAAAATGAAGAAATTCTTAAAAATTCTTCTTCTCTGAAACTGCTTGACGGATTTTAAAATAATTTCACAGAGATGTTCCTTGGGTGACCGTTTTCAAAATTTGTTTGTGAAATTTTGATCCGTCAAGAAACATGGCTCTGGTGAATTGGGGCTTCTCGCACTTTATGGAAATGAAGAAATTCTTGAAAATTCTTCTTCTCTGAAACCGCTGGTCAGATTTTGAAATAATTTCACAGCAATGTTCCTTGGGTAAACCTTTTCAAAAACTGTTGGCGAAATTGTGATATGTCAAGAAACATGGCTCTGGTGAATGGGGGTTACTTGCACTATACAGACATGAAGAAATTATTGAAAATTGTTCTTCTCTGAAACGGCATGTCAGATTTTAAAATAATTTCACAGAAATGTTACTGGAAGGATGCTTTTCAAAAATTGTTCGCTAAATTTTGATCCATCAAGAAACATGGCTCTGGTGAATGAGGGCTACTTGCACCAATGACTATACAGAAATGAAGAAATTCTTAAAAATTATTCTTTTCTTTAACTGATGGTCAAATTTTGAAATGACTTTACAGGTGACCTTTTGAAAATTGTTTGGCAAAAAATAATTTTGTTTCCACTGTTTCAATACCTCAAAAAAAAAAAAAAAAAAAAAAAGGCCAAGATGGCCCTGGATCGCTCACCTGATTTTTGAGAGGAGCATAGCCTTTTTTTTTTAAGGTATTGAAACACTGGAAACAAAATCATGATTTTGCCAAGCAATTTTTAAAAGGTCACCTGAACAAGTCCTTTCAAAATCTCACCAGCAGTTT
Organism: Tridacna crocea; assembly: GCA_943736015.1. Taxonomy (NCBI): domain Eukaryota; kingdom Metazoa; phylum Mollusca; class Bivalvia; order Cardiida; family Cardiidae; genus Tridacna; species Tridacna crocea. Next base: position 31,668,787 of record OX031070.1, read on the forward strand.
CAGAAAAGAAGAATTTTTAGGAGTTTCTTAATTTCCGTTCAGTGCAAGTAGCCCCCATTCACCAGAGCCATGTTTCTTGACCTATCAAAATTTCGCGAACAAATTTTGAAAAAAGTCATTCAAGAAATATTTCCGTGAAATAAATTTCAAATCTGACCAGCGGTTTCAGAGAAGAAGAATTTTTAAGAAATTTTTCATTTCCATATAGCGCAAGTAGCCCCCATTCATCAGAGCAATGTTTCTCGACGAATCAAACTTTCACGGACAACTTTTGAAAAGGTTCACCCAAGGAATATCTCTGTGAAATTATTTCAAAATCTGACCAGCCGTTTCAGAGAAGAAGGATTTTTAAGAATTTCCTCATTGCCCTTTAGTGCAAGTAGCCCCATTAACCAGAGCCATGTTTCTTGATGAATCAAAATTTCACGCACAATTTTTGAAAAGGGTCAACCAAGGAACATCTCTGTGAAATTATTTCACAGTATGACCAGCGGTTTCAAAGAAGAAGAATTTATAAAGAATTTCTTCATTTCTGTATAGTGCAAGAAGCCCCCATTCACCAGAGCCATGTTTCTTGACGGATCAGAATTTCGCAAACAATTTTTGAAAAGGGTCACCCAAGGAACATCTCTGTAAAATTATTTTAAAATCTGGCCAGCGGTTTCAGAGAAGAAGATTTTTAAAGAATTTCCTAAAAAATTCCATTTCGTTGCCATGGCAACCAGAGTTTTTGACGGAATCAAATTCTGTGAATACTTTTTAAAGAGGACCTCCCAAGGAACATTCCAGCCAAGTTTGGTCCAAATTGGCACAACGGTTTAGGAGGAGTTGATGTTTAAAGAATTGTTGATGACGCACGACGCACGACGGACGACAGACACCGGGTGATCCTAAAAGCTCCCCTTGAGCACGCTGTGCTCAGGTGAGCTAAAAAGGCTATGGTCCTCTAAAAATTCAGGTGAGCGATCCAGGACCATCTTGGCCCTCTTGTTCAAATACATGTAGCCATGCTTTCAGGGCTGTATTAAACTATTTTAGAAGAAAGTCACATTATGATCTCAGTAGACAGAAAAAGCTCAAATCCCTTAACTAGATGACAAAATTGTAGCCATGTCCAAATTCCAAGCATTTGCAGACAACAACGTTGACAGGGTAGAAAACATTGACAGGGTAGAAAACATTTTGGAAAAAGCAGAAAATTCTGGTTACTAGCACTTTCTCCTTTTCCCATCTTTTTAAAAGGCATCTTTCCACAGGTCGTTTAAAGTGGGCATTGTTGGGTGTAGGGTAATGCTAAAACTGACATCATAGATAATGAATTGAGAAAGCTATCACTTCTTCCTGTTGTGAAGTACATATTTGTTTGTTCATTATGACCTGTGGTAAGTGGCAATGTGAGTTTATGGTATTTTCAAAATTCATTAAATGTATCATTTAAATGGGTATTTAAATGGTTATTTTTATGTTCTACTGGTATTCTGTGAATTGTGTATGTGAAAGATTTTTGCCATGTAAAAGACTTTAGACTAAAACTGTCGATATATGAATAATGCAAATAAAAATCATGGAAATAAATCAGTCACTTTTTTATAGATTTCTAATTCTTCCAATCCTTTGTTTCAAATTCATAACATTTGATAGAAAATCGGTCAAAATGATTCTTAAGTTGGCCTAAGCACAAATTTCTTAATTCTTTTCGTTTTAAGCCAGTCTCAATTGAAATTATGGGTAGAATTTCAAAATACAGTCATGTGACTGAAACATTGGAATTTGTTTTTGAGCGGTAGAAAAACGTTGTAAGAAAAAGAAAAAAAATGCTGTTCAACAGCATTTTCTCCTTTTCCCTCAAGGTTTTCTTAAGGCTTTTATCTCAAGGTTCTGAAAAGACAGGGTCATGTTGTAAAGAGTGGTGGGGGTTGTTTCAACATTATTTCAGTTATATAGCATTGGCCAGTGCACCTATGCATGCATCCCTGGAGTCTCTTTTACCAGCACTCTGCCCATTTTTGTTTCTAAGGCACTGGCTGCTGTCCCATGTAATGATTGTCAAGGCAATAGTCAACGGTGGGTGAGAAATGAATCCTGTCACAATGACTATCATCAATCCTTGGAAAGAAACTGGCCAAGCCGAGGATCAAATCCACAAGCCCCAGCTCTCAAGTTCTGCTGGCTACGGACTGAGGTACATTTGATAGAGAATAGGTGAAAATGCCTCTTAAGTTGGCCTATCACAATTTTCTTTACTCTTGTCTAAACAAAAAAAAAAACAAAACAAAAAAAAATTAAACCTGTCTAAATTGAAAGTATGTACAGATAGCAAATAACGTGACTGAAACATTGGAATTTGTTTTGGAAAGGGTAGAAAACAGTGTAAGGAAAGGAGAAAATGCTGGTTACCAGCACTTTCTCTTTTTCTCACTAGGTCTTTTAAAGGCTTTTCTCTCCATATTATTAAAAGTCGGGGTCATGTTGCAGAAAGTTGTAGGATGGGGCAATAGTGATCGACATTTTACCTTTGCCATTTTCCCTGAACGTTTGCTTAACTCATTACCAAAAGACAATATTTTAGGCTTGTCAAAATTGAAAGCATTTGCAGACGACAAAAGTGACTGAAAATTTGAACTTTGTTTTGTGAAGAGTAGAAAACATTGTGGGAAAAGGAGAAAATGCTGGTTACCAGCATTTTCTCCTTTTCCCAAAATGTTTTCTACAGGCTTCTTTCTCAGGGTTATCAATAGTAGGGATTGTGTGGTAATGGGTCAATTTGACTTCTTCAGAACAATTTTACAGAAATGCTGCTTCGTTTATTCTGCACAAACGGATCAGAGCTATTCTTCTCTGTAGAACAAGATGATGAGCAGAATAATGCACAAGTATACCTAAAAAAACTAGACACAAGTTCTGATTGCAAAGGGATAGAGAAATACACACTTACTTACAAACCTACCTTCATACCGACCTACACACCTACTGCCTTATTAACACACCTACCTCCTTATTTATTTACACATGTACCTCCTTTCATGCACACCTTCATACACACCTACCTATTGATCTATCAACACACCTACCTTCCCACTTACCTACACACCTTTGAATATGCCTTTACAGACTTACTAATATGCCTGCCAACACACCTTGCTACACGTCTTTCTCACGTACCTACCCAGACATTTACCTTACTACACATCTACCTACATTCAAATCCAAACACATACCCAAAGACCTGCAGGTACTCCAATCTATACACATACCTGTAAAACTACCTACACACCTACTTATCACCTACACACCTAAACATCTACCCATACACCTAACCAATCATCAACCCACACAACTACCAAAACAACTACCTACACACCTCAACATCTACCTAAGCATGTACCAACCTTGTGACATACTTTTCTGCACACCAACCTATACAAATACCTACGCACCTATCTACATACTATATATAGACCTTCCTTCACACCTACGCAAACATCAGCCTTCTCACCTGCCTAGTTACACACTTAATGATACATCTACCTTCACACTATCCGAGAGACCTATCAACCCACATAACTTCTTCCTACACAACAACCTACAGACCTGGTTGCCTTCATACATTCACCTACATTGCATCAAATGCTCATTTTCACACATATCAACCATTTTACCCATCCACCTACCCACCTACCTACCTACCTTCCTACCTACTCACCATTAAGCTACGTAGCCAACTACTTACATACCAAAATACGCGACTAGACACCTACCTGCCTATCTATCTACCTAATTACGAACTTACATATAATGTCCTACAAGCCTACCTTTCTACCTACACACCAACCTAAACACCTTATTACCTTCACACCTACCTAATTATCTACACTCACATATACATACACACCTTCATAACTACCTTCACACCTACTTAACCTACATATAATTAATTAATTATATACCTACCTACACGTCTACCTTTGTCCAACCTGTAAAAACATCCTGTCCTTACACGATTCATCATGGCAAGACCTGCCTGTCTAACCTCCCACGACTTATCTACCTACCTAATTGCCCACCTGCCTATCTTCTTAAAAACCAATGTACTTATCTTTCTGACCACCAACCAAATAATCAGCCATCCTAGCTACCTACTAATCTACTGACATACCCTCCAATCTATCCTAATATGCACCTAGGAATCTACCTTACCTACCTATCCCACCTACTGACCCTCCCACTGAGGGTCAACCTACCCATCAACCTATCAACCCAACCTACCTACCTGCACCTTTCCTCCTACCTTACATGCTACCTATTTACCAAATACATACCCACGAAGCTACCGACCAACATACCTACATACCTACTTGCATACCTACCCACCTACTTACCTGCCTGTTTGCTTGCCTATCTACTGAACAACTCTACCTAGTCTACCTACCGCCGATTTAGTCAACTATTCATCCACCTACCAATCCAATCTATCTACCTGGCTATGCACCTATTCATGCATTTAACTAACTTCCTACCTGCCATGCTACAAACATATATAACAACACACCCACCTACCCCTAGCTTCCAACCTACCTATTTACCTACCTACCGACTTTTTTTATCTACCTACCTACCTACCTGGCTGCCTACCCATCTACCTACTAACCTACATGTACCTACCTGCCTGCCTGTCTGCCTGCCTTTCTACCTACCTACTTTCCTACCAACCTGTCTGCCTGCCTGCCTACCTACCTAGCTACCTAACTAACGAACACCCCTACCTTTCATTCACCTACCTGCCTTCCTACTTCTGTACCAACCAACTTGACTGCCTGCCCTACGTGTCTTCCTATCTACGTACTGACATACCTGCCACCGACTGACTGCCTGCCTATCTACCTGCCTACCTACCTGCATACCTACCTACCTTCATTCTTTCCTATGTATTTACTTTCCTACCTATGCACCTTCCAACCAATCTGCCTTTTTGCCTATTTGTCTGCCTGCCTACCTATATACCTTCCTACCACCTGCCTTCTTACCTACCTACCTGCCTGCTTGCCTACCTGTCTACCCACCTACCTACCTACCTGCCTGCTTGCCTACCTACCTACCTACCTGCCTGCCTGCCTGCATACCTACCCACCTACCTGCCTATCTATCTACCCACCTGCCTGCCTTCTTGTCTACCTACCTACCCACCTGCCTGCTTGCCTGTTTGCCTACCTACCTACCTACCTGCCTGCTTGCCTACCTATCTATCTACCTACCTACCTACGTACCTTCCTGCCTATCTGCCTGATTGCCTGCCTGCCTACCTTCCTGCCTACCTGCCTGCTTGCCTACCTACCTACCTGCCTGCTTGCCTACCTATCTATCTACCTACCTACCTACCTACCTTCCTGCCTACCTGCCTGCTTACCTACCTGTCTAACTTCTTGCCTACCTGCCTGCTTACCTACCTTCCTGCCTACCTGACCGCTTGCCTGCCTGCCTATCTTCCTGCCTACCTGCCCGCTTGCCTGCCTTCCTACCTTCCTACCATCCTGCCCGCCTGCCTGCTTGCCTACCTTCCTACCTGCCTGCTTGCCTACCTGTCTAACTTCCTGCCTACCTGCCTGCTTACCTACCTTCCTGCCTCCTGCCTTCTTACATACCTACCTATCTACCTGCCTGCTTGCCTACCTGTCTACCAACCTACCTACCTACCTGCCTGCTTGCCTACCTACCTACCTACCTGCCTGCCTGCTTGCCTACCTACCCACCTACCTGCCTATCTACCTACCCACCTGCCTGCCTTCTTGCCTACCTCTCTGCCTACCTGCCTGCTTGCCTACCTGTCTAACTTTCTGCCTACCTGCCTGCTTACCTACCTTCCTGGCTACCTACCTGCTAACCTACCTTCCTAGCTTCCTGCCTACCTACCTGCCTACCTGCCTACGATCGTACCGTCCTGCCTACCTGCCTGCTTGCCTACCTACCTGCCTACCTTCCTGCTTGCCTACGTTCCTACCTACTTGCCTTCCTTCCTGCCTACCTGCCTGCTTGCCTACCTTCCTACCTCCTTGCCTACCTGCCTGCTCACCTACCTACCTACCTTCCTGCCTACCTGCCTGCTCACTACCTACCTACCTTCCTGCCTACCTGCCTGCTTACTTACCTACCTATCTGCCTACCTACCTACCTGCCTACCCACCTACCTGCCTACCTGCTTACCTTCCTGCCTACCTGCCTGCTTACCTACCTACCTTTCTGCTTACCTACCTGCCTGCCTACCTACCTGCCTACCTTTCTAACCTTCCTGCCTACCTGCCTGCTTGCCTACCTTCCTACCTTCTTGCCTACCTGCCTGCTCACCTACCCTCCTACCTTCCTGCCTGCTCACTACGTACCTACCTTCCTGCCTGCTTGCCTACCTTCCTACCTTCTTGCCTACCTGCCTGCTCACCTACCCTCCTACCTTCCTGCCTGCTCACTACGTACCTACCTTCCTGCCTGCCTGCCTTCCTACCTACGTACCTACCTACCTGCCTACCCACCTACCTGCCTACCCACCTTCCTACCTACCTGCTTGCCTTCCTACCTACCTACCAATCCACCTACCTACCTACCTACCTACCTACCTACCTATCTGTCTGCTTACCTACCTACGTACCTACTTGTTTACTTACCCACCTACCTGCCTACCTACCTATCCACCTGCCTGCTTGCCTGCCTACCTACCTACCTACCTACCAACCTGCTTACCTGCCTGCTTACCTACCTATCTACCTACCTACATTGTACCTGCCTGCTTACCTGCTTGCTTACCTACCTACCTATCTGCCTACCTACCTGCCTTCCTACCTACCTACCTGCCTACCTGCCTGCTTGCCTTCCTACCTACCTACCAATCCACCTACCTACCTACCTACCTACCTATCTGTCTGCTTACCTACCTACGTACCTACTTGTTTACTTACCCACCTACCTGCCTACCTACCTATCCACCTGCCTGCTTGCCTACCTACCTACCTACCTACCCACCTGCCTACCTGCCTGCTTGCCTACCTATCTACCTACCTACATTGTACCTGCCTGCTTACCTACCTTCCTGCCTACCTGCCTGCTTGCCTACCTTCCTACCTCCTTGCCTACCTGCCTGCTCACCTACCTACCTACCTTCCTGCCTACCTGCCTGCTCACTACCTACCTACCTTCCTGCCTACCTGCCTGCTTACTTACCTACCTATCTGCCTACCTACCTACCTGCCTACCCACCTACCTGCCTACCTGCTTACCTTCCTGCCTACCTGCCTGCTTACCTACCTACCTTTCTGCCTACCTACCTGCCTGCCTACCTACCTGCCTACCTTCCTAACCTTCCTGCCTACCTGCCTACTTGCCTACCTTCCTACCTTCTTGCCTACCTGCCTGCTCACCTACCCTCCTACCTTCCTGCCTACCTGCCTACTCACTACGTACCTACCTTCCTGCCTGCCTGCCTTCCTACCTACGTACCTACCTACCTGCCTACCCACCTACCTGCCTACCCACCTTCCTACCTACCTGCTTACCTACCTACCTACCTTCCTGCCTACCTGCTTGCTTACCTACCTACCTATCTGCCTTCCTACCTGCCTTCCTACCTACCTACCTGCCTACCTGCCTGCTTGCCTTCCTACCTACCTACCAATCCACCTACCTACCTACCTACCTACCTACCTATCTGTCTGCTTACCTACCTACGTACCTACTTGTTTACTTACCCACCTACCTGCCTACCTACCTATCCACCTGCCTGCTTGCCTACCTACCTACCTACCTACCCACCTGCCTACCTGCCTGCTTGCCTACCTATCTACCTACCTACATTGTACCTGCCTGCTTACCTACCTTCCTGCTTACCTGCCTGCTTACCTACCTGCCTACCTACCTGCCTACCTGCCTGCTTGCCTACCTACCTACCTACCTGTATACCTACCTACCTGCCTGCCTGCTTGCCTACCTACCTACCTATCTACCCACCTGTCTGCCTGCTTACCTACCTACCTGCCTGCCTGCTTGCTTGCCTACCTGCCTACCTATCTGCTTGCTTGCCTACCTGCCCACATGCCCTGCAACCTACACACCTTTTTACTGACCTCCAACCAAAGGACAGGCTGACTGAGCAACTGACATACACAACAAACCACTGATTCAATTTGAAAGTCTGTCCTTTGATTAGGAGCATTTTTTTAAGGTGGCCCGTCAGATTTTGGGACGAAAATTTTACAAAAGTACAACATAATCATCATGATGCTCCCAAAGCCTTTTAGTTTTAATTCATAACAAACTCTTACTTACATACCGGAAATACAAAGACGAAGCTTCAGATATAGCGTCCGAAGAAAACATTATAGAAAATAATTAAATGGTTGTTATGTTATGGAAATTTTAAAGCGTCATTAGTCACGTGCCAGTCACTGATATTCCCACAATGCTTTTTTGATCTATGGCCCCGAAATATAGAAATAACCTTACGAGGCTACGTAGCCTTATAAGAGAACGTCATCTAAAGAAATAAAAAAAGTTGTTGTTTTTTTTTTAAATTTTATTTTCCTTAGTTATTGACGATTTGTATTCTTTTTTCATATAAATTTCAGTGATATATTCATTTTTAAATTTGGCCACGCCGAGCTGTGAAATATCTAAATATACCCACCTGTAAGAGCATATTTGATCTCATTGCAATTGTAACATTATGTACGTTCAAGTAAATCAGTTATCTTAAAATGCATGGGATGACAGGGGATTCAAGGGGTATGGGAAGCCAGTCTGTGTCCTTATCTTTTTTTTCGTTGTAATTGTTCGAGCTTAACAGTATGTCAGGGAAGTTCACAGTGCGGTCTAAGAAAGCATTGCTGATTCAATTTCATAGGAAAAGCTAAATCAATAAGTATAGTACTTCAGTGATGTGAAAGGAATAGTTAGGTAGATGGTCTAATAAACAATGTCCTGTAAATCGCTCTTGATTTTTATTACGATTGACTTGAAAAGTTATTTCTCAGACTTACAAACATTCACTGCAAGGTCTTTTCATGTATCTTACCTAACCCTCTTGCATGGTATAAAATATAAAAACATGAAATTCTACGTTTTCAAGGGGGCAGTGAAGAGATATCAGATCCAGTTACATGTTGCATTTTTTTTCAGCTGAGTGAGTTTGTCGGGAACTAAGTTCTCTACGTTTGGAATGGTTTTATGAGTTACGACATACGATGAGTTTCTTGGTGTCTTGATTTACTGATAGGTAAAGTGTCCAGCAAAACTACCTTAAACCGCCTGTGCCTCTATTATTTGTTTCATTTAAATTAGTCTATCGACGGTCTTGGAGCGTTGAAATAGGGTCCAAATTGGGATATGACCATTTGCAAATTACGAACAAGTAATTAAGTTACATTTACTTTGCAGTGGGACAAGGCCCATTTGCATTTAATAGTATTGTCGCACTTTAATTAGTTTGTCAGACGACTGGGAGTATGGTCTGTTGGGTCCAATGTATGTATATATATAGGTTTCATTTGCATTTAAAAAGACGAATAAACAAGTACATCAGTGATGTAACGTAGACGGTAAGGCAGGGTATCCAGTAAACGACATGGGGAATCCCGTAAACCGCCTTTGTCTTTATCCATTGTCGCACTGGCCATCGCGATCTAACTGGAATAATGTTGAAAACGGCGTTTAACACCATACAATCAATCAATCAACTTAAATTACCGGTATATAGTTTGTTAGACGACTGGAAGTATTTTGTATTGAGTTGGAAATAGCAGATGTGTTACATTTGCATTGGCTTAGATGTATAAACAAGTATTTCAGTTTTGTCAAACAGATAGTCAGGCGTGGTATCCAGGAAAACGACCAGGGGTATCCAGTAAAACGCTCAAGATTATCTTTATACAATGTTTTTGTGGAGTTCGTCAGCAGACCGAGATTGTGATTTATTTGGGCTCTAAATAGTATATCACACACATTTCAATTGGTTTAGATATATTGACAGTTGTATGCAACTTGCGTGAAAATACGATAAGGCAGGGGATCCAGTAAAATGACCTGGGGAATCCAGTAAACCGCCCTTGTCAATATTAATAGCTACACTTGAGTTACTTTGTCAGACAATTGAGAGTGTGATCTGTTAGGTCCAAACTAGCATACATGACCAATATTAATTAATAAAAAGGTATAAACAAATGCTTCAACCTTGTCTAGGAGATAATAAGGTAGGGGATCCAGTAAAATGACCTGGGGGATCCAGTAAACCGCCCTTGTCATTATTGATTGTCACACTTGAGTTACTTTGTCAGACGACTCAGAGTGTGATTTGTTAGGTCCAAAATAGTATGCACGACTAATATTAATTAATAAATAGGTGTAAACAAGTGCTTCTACCTTGTTTAGGAGATAATAAGGTAGGGGATCCAGTAAAATGACCTGGGGGAATCCAGTAAAACGCCCTTGTCATTATTGATTGTCACACTCGAGTATGTTACTTTGTCGGACGACTCAAGGTGTGATCTGTAAGGTCTAAAATAACATACAGGACCAATATTCATTAATAAACAGGTATAAGCAAGTGCTTCAAACTTGTTTAGCAGATAGTAATGTATGGTATCCATTGAAAAGACCTTGGGGATCCAGTAAAACGCCCTTGTCATTATTGATTGTCACACTCGAGTAACTTTGTCAGACGACTCAGGGTGTGATCTATAAGGTCTAAAATAACATACATGACCAATTTTCATTAATGAATAGGTATAAACAAGTGCTTCAACCTTGTTTAATAGATATATAAGCCTACTACGGTAGGGTATCCAGTAAAACGACCTGGGGGATCCAGTAAACCGCCCTTGTCTTTATTTATTGTCACACTCGAGTTACTTTGTCAGACGATTCAAGGTGTGATCTCTAAGGTCTAAAATAACATACACGAACAATATTCATTAATAAAGAGGTATAAACAAGTGCTTCAACCTTGTTTAGGAGATAATAAGGTAGGGGATCCAGTAAAATGACCTGGGGGATCCAGTAAACCGCCCTTTGTCTTTACATAATTGGCTGGGCGAAGTTTGCTTGTCAGAAGGCTTAGGATCGGATTTATTGAGTCCAAAATAATATATACGATCCATTTGCCTGGGTTGAGACATTTAGAAACTAATACCGTATTTGAAATTTGTAAGCATAAATGTATAGTTAATCGGGGAATCCAGTAAACCGCCCTTGTTCATTTTATTGTTTCAGGTGAATTATTTGCTTGAAGACTAAGAAAGTCTCAAAGCAGGGCACTAAATAGCATATAATACATTTCATTAGTTAGGATGTATTTAAACATGCAAGCATATTTGGCATGTTAGCAACATGGAGTCCGGTTAAACCAAGGTTGATATCTGTGTTCATTTAAACATATAAATCGAAATATTTTCTTGCGGGATTTAGAATTACTTACTATTGGTTCTAAATAAGCATATCTAAACCTTCAGTAGATCAACATTTCAGTTCCTAAAGTTAAAGGTTTAAGGGAACAAGCTATAAATGTACATTTTAGTTTTTATAAATCCATTCCGGTGATTGATATCGTTTACTTTCATTTAGCTCATAATAATAAGATAATCTCTTGCAATAAACCGACGAATAATGAAGATTAAAAAAACCCCACCAAATTATTCATATTTTCGCATGTATATTTTATGATTCTATGAAAATTGCCAAAAATGTCTGTATTATTTATGTCTTAGGCGGATTTCATGGTATTTTTTTGATTCGTATTCTATTGACGGAAAATGCCGATCTCAAATTTGCATATTCATAACTTTGACTACGTCATCAACATGAATGACGTAGGGCGGTTTACCGGATCCCATCTTCTGACATGGCCAACACTAAATTCCAAGCGTCAACGTGGCTAAACCACCAAATTCACGAGAAATGTGTAATATGAAAAACACTAATACTGTAAGAAATACTATGGCTTTCAAATAATCTACAGACTTTGCATATTAATGAAACTGCCATTTTCAGCTCTAATCTATGGGTTTTCTATTGAACATTGTTTGAAAATAGTATAGATAGAGATCAGACTGCACAAAATGCCAGCCTAATCCCTAACTACACCATTCTCAAGTAAATGTAAAAATGCAAAAATAATCCTTATTGGTGGAAAACATTACAAGTAAAAACCATCAAAAAAACCCTCAACAGTTCTCTAAATAACACTGCCTTAGCCTACTACTCCAGTGAAAAATTCCCTGACAGTCTGTTCAAAATTCCCTCACATTTCCCTGACTTTTGCCTTATTTTTCAAATTTCCCTGACACTCATCGACATTTCCCTGACTTTAACAAATTCCATTTTTCCCTGACTTTTCCCAGACGAGTGGGAACCCTGTCAAAAAGTAATTATTTGTCTATGAGAACATGAAATGACAGTTGTTCAATCTTTGACTGCAATTTTATTCAAGTAAGAAAGAAAGAGTGGGCTATGCCCTTGGAGAGGATCCATGACGCCCATGCTCGATGTCAACATTCCTTGTACCCCAAAAAAAGAAAACCAGAAACAATTCCATAGACTAGAAAATTACTTAGGCTTAAAATAGACCAAAAAATGAAGGTTTACCAGCCTAGAGTGGAAAAATTGCCGGTGTTTTGATAGAAAATGTAAATATTTCAATTGATCGGGATCAAATGAAATTTTGCATAACGCATTGATATCAAAATGAGTGCATCTCGAAAATACACATATCTCAATGCACATATGTCCTCTGTGATGTCTTAGCATCCTTGACGCAGGACGCACAGTTAAATAAAACACGCACTCTTGGTACAGGGCCACTAGATCAGGTTACATGCAAAATTTGATAAGCCTAGGCCTTATGGCTAGGTACAGGGAGATTTCTAAAATTTTCCTATATAAGCCCATGTAAAAGTTGTGACCCCAGGGTGAGGCACTCTTGGTAAAGGCCTACTAGATAAAGCTACATGCACAATTTGGTAAGCCTATGCCTTATGGCTAGGTACAGGAAGATTTAGCAAGTTTTCCCTTTATAAGCCCATGTAAAACTTGTGACCTCCGGGGCAAGGCCAAATTTGACCTCAGGGCTATAATTTGGGCACTCTGAGTAGAGGCCCATTAGATAAAGCTACATGCAAAATTTAGTAAGCCAAGGCCTTATGGCTAGGTACAGGGAGATTTCTAAAGTTTTCCCTATATAAATGGTACCAATGTAAAACTAGTAACACCCAGGGCGGGGCCAAGTTTGACCCGAGGGTTATAATTTGGGCACTCTTGGTAGAGGCCCACTAGATAGGGCTACATGCAAAATTTGGTAACCTGGGCCTCATGGCTATGCACAGGGAGAATTCTGAAGTTTTCCCTATATAATCCCAGGGTTCTGCCCAGAAATCAAATGCATTGGGACAAATGGCCCACTGAGTTTGAAAAAAAGTGGGCCATTTTAGCAGGGTTCAAATTTAACGGTCGCAAAATGCGAGCTAAAATGAAGAGAAGTGAGTGTCAAATTTTAACACTCGAAATAATTTGCGAGTGCGCGGAAAATGGGCTAACCTTTGGTTTAAAGATCTGAATTATTCCAAACATAAAATGCGGTCGTTTTTCGTGTACAACTGAATTGCCGTACATCAGGTGTATAACTGTCCTTTGAGAGTATCACTGACCACGTGACAGGTAATCGTATAGACACTTGTTGCAATGCGTTGTCTGCGCATGTCATATTCTTCGAAGATTCGACTGTCTTAAATGACGCAATACTACTAGCCCCGAAAGCGGGCTGACTGTAATATTACGCTCTATAAAGTAACAATGTTGAAAATAGCTTTTACGTATCAATACGTTTGAGGAGAAATGTACGGTGGCACAAAAGTGACATGGAAGATATATTTTATACTACGTGCGCACGCAGTAGTTAATACGTGCCCACGTAATAACTAATACGTGCGCACGTAATACTATTGCGTGCGCACGTATTAGCTAATACGTGCGCACGTATTAACTAATACGTGCGCACGCAGTAGCTAGTACGTGCGCACGCAGTAGCTAATACGTGCGCACGTAATAACTAATACGTGCGCACGTAATACTATTGCGTGCGCACGTATTAGCTAATACGTGCGCACGCAGTAGCTAGTACGTGCGCATGCAGTAGCTAATACGTGCGCACGTATTAACTAATACGTGCGCACGTAATAACTATTACGTGCCCACGTATTAATTGACCAATCAGACCTCTACCCCTATGACGTCACTCTGGTAAACAAATATCAGTCGCGCTGCATTTTCACAATGCCTCGAGTAAATTATTGTGTTCCTTTGTGTACTGCCGAATCTAAAGGTAACCTACCTTTTTATCGGCTTCCCAAGAAAGGAACGCGTGAAAGACAGACTTGGATAAGGCTGATTCGGAACGAAAACTTGCGAACGGAGTCTCAATGGACCAGCGTGTGCAGTCTCCAATTTGTTAATGGACGCAAGACATATGATGACTCTTGTCCTACAATCTTTCCATGGTCGCAAGATTGGGAGAAAGTAATTTACACGTATAACAACAGATCTGACACTGCAAGACCGAAATTCAGATCACTCAAAATGGTTCAGCCTTGAGCAGTCTTACAGGAAAAGACAGAAAACTGGTGAAGACGGAAGTACAGCAAGAGAAAAGAGAATGAGAAAAAGACTTTTTGATACACAGGTATACCATATTCTTTTAAATCAATAGATGCAAATGGATGCATAATTTGGACAATAACCAACCAATCATTTTTTTTTACCAAACGAGCCCGACTTTAAAACGACCATGTGAAAGAAACATTTTGAAAAGATTATAGTAACCAACAATTTTTCCTTAACCCACAATGTTTTCATACCTGTCAGTGACAAATATGTCATCGGCAAAGTTGGATGTGTCAAATATTGTCTGTTGTTTGGTCAAGGGTTAAAATCACAACCCGTAACTTACTAAGATTAAAGTTCAATCAAAGAAACTAACAGAAAATCAGCTTAGTTCTTTACCAAACAACAACGTTTTTAAATGGACCACATTCGAAGCATTTGCAGACAACACATCATACCAAATGATGATTTCTGTTGCCTATAGAAAACATTGTGAGAAAAGGAGAAAATGCTGTTTTACAGCATTTCTCCTTTTCCCATCTGGTTTTCAAAATGCTTCTTCCATATGGTTGTTAAAAGCTGGTATTGGCTTAACTCTTTACCACACAATCCTACCCTTTAACGACCCAACGAAGGCATGGGCGGCTCCAGAGGGGGGAACTGGGGGTCCGGACACTCCTGGAATTTTGGCAAAAATGCGGTTGCCGGATTCATGAAATGGTACTGGTTTAATATTGCACAGCATTTATGTAAAATACAGCCATAACTTTAAAAAAGAAAGGTTCTAAATGTGGAGACTTCCTCATGGTTAGAACTGGAAACGTTGACTTTTCTTGTAAACGGCTTACATCCACTGAAATCCGGAAACCAAAGTATCATATAATAAGACGAGTGTGTTTTCGGTGGGACCCCCCTGAGAAAGATATCTGGATCCGTGCTTGGAAGGGGTGTTGTCGAAAGATTTTGAATGCTGGTTACCGGCATATTCTCCTTTTCCCAAAACGTTTTCCACCTTTCCCAGAACAATTTTGATTTTTTAGTCACCTTTAATTTGTCATCTGCAAGTGCTTTGAATTTGGACTAGTTTAAAGAGGGTAGTCCACTGGCCTAACATTGAAAGGATTCAGTCTGTCTCTTGCTATTTCACAATATTTGGTCTAACATATTACCCTTGATCTTGATGGTGTACATGTAGTTTACTTGATTGAAGGATTGTTTAACTGGTATCACATATTCATATATTTCCTGGGTTTCTGTAGTACAAGGCTGGTGCCCTGAAGTGTCTTGCCCAGGACACTCCAATAAAAAACATAGTGTATCCAGTGACGCTTTAACTCGGAGCCTCCACTATCTTTTGGTCCACATGAAGGTGTAATTTTTTCTTTCCATACTGTATTGTCTATTTCAGGCAAATATCAGTACCTTAAATGTGGAGAGAACATCATATACAGTAAGCTTGGATGAATCTACAATCGCAGATGAAAATCATTTGTTGTTAGAGACAGTCGGACAGCCAAATGCTCAGGTTATAATATTGTCTTTTTCTTAACTCTTTACCAGGCAAGAAATTTTTATGAAAGAGTCTGTAGATAACAGTTAAAATGTTACACAAAATATGCATCTTGTAGGGTTGAAAACTTTGTGGTCACTGGTACATGTATTTTTGTCTTTTCCCAAAGTTAACTTTAAATTGTCAATGTTTTAAGATTTAGAATAAATTTTGTAACATTTATAACCCATGATGTTATCTTGCATTGTGGTTGAGAAAAACTGGCAAGACTAGCATAGCATTTCAGAGCCCTAGCATCGAACAAAGTTTTAGTTTTGGTTGCAGATTACAAATGTTATCAAAAGTATGAAGTTTGTTTCTCCTACTGGAGAAAGAAGTATGGAAAAAGGAGGAAATACAGAACACAAGCATTTTCTCCCTTTTTCCCTTTTTCACTCCTCAGTTTTTGATAGGTTCATAATAGACCTGCATTCTTTGATTTGGCAAGATGAACAAATACCTAAAAAAACAGCTGGTTAACCCTTTACCCCATAAGGCATTTCTGTGGTATTTCTAATTGACCCTAAATAACAACAAGGATGAAGCCGTTTCTTATGTGTATATGTTACATGTACCTTTTGACAGCATAGAAAACATTGTGACAAAAGGTGAAATTGCTTGTCACGAGCAATTTCACCTTTTGCCACAATGTTTTCCATAGCCTTCTGCAAGCAATGAGTAGAAATGAGTATCTATGGAGTAAAGGGTTAAGGAACAAAATCAAGTCAAAAAGACTTGTGCCTTTATGACTATCATATTCCAAATCATATTTTTGTATTTCAGGAAAAAGCCTGCAAAAACCAAAAGGGTAGTACGGTAATAGTAAAAGACGAACTTCAACAGCTGCTCCAAAATATTCTAAACAAATTATCCTCCCAAGATTCTGACCCTGATCCAAACAGTATAAGGGAATTACAAGCCCTGCTGAATGTTGTGACCAAATTGCTTATGAATGTGAAAGAGCAGTTGGACTGTGTGGTTGAGTTGAGACATTATGACAGATTTTTCCTAAAAAGGTTTGAGGGAAGTGATTCGGACATTAGGTTTTTGGACAGGATTTTACTCCTACCAGGCTTTGATGACATTCTATCATAATATGCTGGAGTTTACAGTACTGGGGCGCAAATAACTCAACCACTAAAGATGGAGACAGTTTGAAATGTGGCAGAAAGAGAACACTTATTCCGATGGATAAAATGTTCATGGCCCTAGTGAAACTAAGGCAAGGCTCTGCCAACTTGGATCTGGCAGAGAGGTTTGGTATTAGTGAAATCCATGTGTCACGCATATTTATTACATGGGTGAACTTTATGCACAGTGTCTTGTGCAGTTTAGACATTTGGATGTCAAGGGGAAAAATAAGGCGTAACAGTCCAAATATATTCAAGGAAATTTACCAGGATGTACGGATTATAATTGACTGTACAGAAATATCACTCGAAAGACCATCTGACTTTGAGGTACAGGCAGCAACTTACTCCACGTACAAGAGTTGCAACACGTTGAAAGGTCTCATTGGTATAAGTCCAAATGGAATTCCGACATTCGTTTCAGATCTTTTCGAAGGGAGTATTTCTGACAATCAGATAATTTTTGATAGTGGATTGGTTGAAAAACTTCAGGAGGGAGATGCCATCATGGCAGACCGTGGATTTACAGGACGGGAGTCTCTTGCAAAACATAAAATTAGACTTGTAATCCACATTTCTTGAGCGATAAAGACCAAATGCAAATACAGAATCTTGTTGAATCTGTTTCTATTGCTCGTGTCAGAACTCATGTTGAAAGGCTCACGGGGCGCTTGAAGCAGTGGGTCATTTTGTCTTCTAAAGTGCCTATCACTTTTTGGAAGCACATTAATCACATCTTCCAGTTGTGTGTAATGTTGGTTTTATTTTGGCCCCCATTAGTAGATAAGGACTCTGAGTAAATTGATGAGTGAGTGCAGAACCATTCTAAGTGCCTATACATGTACATTGTATAGGCACTTAGAATGGTATTGAACTCATCCAACAAAATGGTCATGATACATGTACTTTTCAACAGAATTACGAATGCAGAGCAGTCATTATTTAACAAAGTGAACTTGTCATCTGCAGATACAATTTTGACAAAGGTCTGAAATTTTGTCGTCTGGTAAAGATTTGAACCTTTATCCTGCAATGCCAACTGTCAACTCCTCTTGGAAATAATGCATTTGAAAACTTTAAAGTTTTAATTAACCCTTTCCCAAACAAGCTCTGGTTTTTACTTGTCTGCCATACAAATCTTTTGAAAATACTGTGGGAAAGGAGAAATTGCTTGTAATGAGTGAAACTTAAAATTATCGTCTGCAAGCCCTTTCAATTGAGAAGAGTCTAAAATTTGTCGTTTGGGACAGGGTTAATAATTAATCTTTCTGTGCAAATGTGTTCCATTTTTACCCACCTATTACTTGTCAGTAAAACAAATGTTAGCTATTAAAGGTTTCTCTGGAAAAGGAAAAGCATCCACCTTCATAAATCTGACTGCAGGCTAACCAGAGTCTAAATTTTCACTTACATTTTATTTCCATTTTCATCAGGACAAATGTTTTGAAGAAGTAACAATTACTAAATTTCAAATTTTTTTATTAAAATGGCACATTTTATAAACATGGTAAGTGTTGTGAATTTCAATCTATTACCACACAGTCCTGAATTAAGCATTCCACTATAAGAAACTTTTGAAAACATTGTGGAAAGATAGAAAAAATGCTGGTAACCAGCATTTTCTCCCTTTCCAAGTTTCCTTTCTTTACATGAGAGACAAATTTCATATTCCATTGACATTTTATTTGTGATCTGCTAATGCTTTCAAAGTGAGTAAGTCTACAATTCTGTCATCTAGTAAAATAAATTATGTGTCAACTTTCCTTAGTCTTTTTTACATAATACATGTATTTTATGTTTATCAGTGAAAGTCTTAAATGGAAGAAAAAATGCAAAATTGTAGACATTGTGGACATCTTAAATTAACACATTACCAAACAACCTTGAGTTTTAATTATCATAAGAAAGAAAGCTCTTGAAAACTTTGTGAGAAAAGGAGGAAATGCTGGTTACCAGTAGTTTCTATTTTCTCACAAGTTCTCTGGGTTTTACCAAACGACAAATTTTTAGATTTGTCCAAATTCAAAGCATTGGCAGACGACAATATAAACGTGATTCAAAAACTTAAACTTGACTTTAGATGTGTAGAAAAAATTTTGGGAAAAGGAGAAAATGCTGGTTACCAGCATTTTCTCCTTTTCCCGCGATGTTTTCAGAGGGCTGCTTCCTCTGGGTTGTAAAAACCAGGGATTGTTTGGTAGAGGGTTAAATGCAAATTCTTTGTTCTAACACATAGCATACAATCCCATCTTTTAACACTTCTTAGAAAAAAGGCTTTTCGAAAAAATTGTAGGAAAAGGAAAAAGTAATGGAAACATTTTCTCCTTTTCCTACAATGTTTTCTACCACTCAAGACCTATTTTCATCCTTTTTTTATAAAACCCCTGAGCTACCAAAGTAGGTACAATGTTCATTGTGTGGAAGTCCAACAACTTTTATTTCACTTTTTCCAAAAAACTTGGATCAAAGTTCACACGAAGTATCAAAACTTCCTCATCTTCCTTAGTGAAAAGAACAAAGTCACAGCATCTTCGTTTCGTCACTCCCATTTGCATTTGAATTTAATAGTAATGATAATGGCTTTCTTTCATAATGATTGTTTCTCCAACTGCTTTAAGTGAAAACTGGCTAGAAACCTTTTTCTTTCAATGGCTTCTTTAGGAGAAATATCTCTACAAGAATAAATACACTTAATTTCAACCAATCCATGTGGATCTTTCTCTGAAGGATCTGTAATCAGGCCATCAGGACTAGCAGCAAGCTGCCCAAATTCAAAATCAACAAACAAACCACACCCACAGACTTATATTTACACCTTGTGCTGCTTTCTGCTGCTTGTATTTAAGGACAACAACTTCATTATCTATCCCATATTTGACAGCTGGAATGGATGTCAATTTTGGTTTTCTTATCTGAATAATATCTTTAACTAGGGTTCCAATATCTCCTTTTCCGACAAACTTTTTGGCCTTGCTTGCTGTAATCCTGCCTTTCTTGTGCCTGAACCACAATGGGTTATTTGCTTGTCCACGAGTTCGCTTTTCGATTTCTTTCTGTCATGCCTCTGTGACCTATAAAGGCAATAAATTAGCTGTTATCATTTATCAACTGCTTTCAAGTTAACTCTTTAT
Organism: Tridacna crocea; assembly: GCA_943736015.1. NCBI lineage: Eukaryota > Metazoa > Mollusca > Bivalvia > Cardiida > Cardiidae > Tridacna > Tridacna crocea. Next base: position 31,689,222 of record OX031070.1, read on the forward strand.
CACACAATCCCGACTTTTAATGACCCTGAGAAAGAAACCTTTTAGAAAACCCTATGGGAAAAGGAGAAAATGCTGGTAACAAGCATTTCATCCTTTTCACACACTGTTTTTGACCCTGTTGGAAAAAAAATCAACCTTTTTCTTTCTTTACTAAACCTAATGTAAAATATTGCAGATGAAAAATGTTGCTTGCTTAAAGATTTGATGTCTTTAACCCTTTACCAAACAATCCCTGGTTTTCAGGACTCCAGAGGCAGAAGTTGTTTGAAAACATTGTGGGAAAAGAAGAAAATGCTGGTAACCAGCATTTTCTCCTTTTCCCACAATGTTTTCTACCCTTCACAAATTAAATTTCATTTTTTGTGTCACATTAATTTTGTCGTCTGCAAAAGCTTTCAATTTGGACAAGTCTAAAACTTTGTCGTTCCGTAAGGAGTTAACAGAACTTTATGTTAACTTTCTTACTGAGGTCATTTAATTCATTACCACACTATCCCTACTTTCGACGATCCTGAGAAAGAAGCCTGTAGAAAACATTGTGGGAAAAGGAGAAAATGCTGGTTACCAGCATTTTCTCCTCTTCCCACAATGTTTTCTACCCTTCACATTACAAATTTCAAATTTTCAGTCATTTTTATTTTGTTGTCTGCAATTGCTATCGATTTGGACCAGCCTAAAATATTGTCCTTTTGTGATGAGTTAAACTGAGGTTGTTGATAAAAAATTATAAGATAAAGTCTTATATGTAAATACCTGAAGTTTTTGACAAACTATTTCCTCTGGAAGCTGATGAGTATTAATCCTCTCTTCTTCACTTTCACTAGCAGTATCAGTGCTTGAGTTAAGAATCTGAAGAAAATAAATAGTTTTTCATGTATGTTGGGTTATTTTTTATCCTTTTTATCCTTTGCTTTTCATTCTAACCTTCACAATGCTAAAATCAAGTAAACTTGCTTTTACCATCAGTGCAGATCAAGATCAGACTACACAGAGCATGCAGACTAATCTTTGATCTATATTGTCCAATACCTTACTACAGGTTATGGTTGAAACAACCTTGCACAATGTTTGAAAAAAGTTCATCATGTTTACCCAGCATTGTAAATGTTGACAAAAGTCAACGTAAATGTTAAAGAATACATTTGTCAACCACCTGAAAGATTGGCACAGTGCTGTCCCTGTGATTATTTTCAACAACGAAAAAGACACTGCATGTAAATGTTACTTATTTCAAAGAAGCTCCAAGAATGGTTTTCATCAATGTTGAAATTTTAGTGCTTACCATCAGCAAGCCTGTTTCATGAGGTAATTGCTTCAAGTCTTCTTTTAAGGCACTGGTATCTAAGATAGCCTTTTTCATTCGTACTGTACCCATCATAGTTTTCAAGAGGTCTTTTTCGTCGTACAGAGCGTCCAAATACATGTTTTTGGACAACACGAACACCTGAAATGGGAGAATCAGATTTTTGTAAAAATGTTAAAAGAACACAGTTTGATTAGCATGGATCTTTTGCTCACCAAACATTTTGGTTTCCATTCTTAGTCCAAGTTTATTTCCAAATGCATAACGGGTTGGTGAGGCTCAGTGGTTAAAGCTTGTAATCTCAGACCTGTGAGGTATTGTGGTCACACTGATTGTGGTTCAAAGTTTCAAGTCCCAACAACAGACCTTCTGGTCACATGAGAAATATAAAATGAAAAAAAAAATTGTCGAAAGCGGCTGCAAACATTATAAATACACTTCGAAAGCGATGCAAAGCATCACACAAATGTCACAAATTTTCAGAACAAATGGGGAAAGCTTCTGATGTTTGTTGTAGTACTGTACACATTGTATAATGAAAATGCACAAGACCTCTATTTTAACTCTACCACACAATCCCGAGTTTAAACAACCCAAACAAAGAAGCATTTTGAAAACATTGTGGGAAAAGGAGAAAATGCTGATAACCAGCAATTTCTCCATTTCCCGCATTGTTTTCTACCCTATCAAAGACATTTTATAGATTTCTTATCACAACTGGACAATGTAAAAAAAATACCTGTTTTTATGGGTTTGGTTAGCTTCTTTGCTTTTCTTGAAGGCTGGTGCCATTTCTGTTCCTTGGAAGTGCAGCTTTCTGGTGCATCATTTAAAGATTCTTGAAAGTCCAATAGGCCAAAAAGTACAATGGCTATATGATTGCACTTTCCTCCAAGTCCTGCTGCACATATGCACTTTCCTTTCATAACTTCACCAGTGCTGTTTTTTAAAACTAAATCTGTTTGAAATGTCTTGCTCTTGTATGATGACAACACCATTCCACTGACATGTGTGTAGTCTTCCAGTTTATTAAATTTTACATCACTTACATGACCAGATTTAAAAAAGTTAAAACCTTTCCTCAGTGGTTTCTGGGCAACAGGCAAATCTGTGATTGTAACAGAGTCTTCATTGTCAGAGTCTGCAGCATGAACTATCATTAATTTTCTTTTAACTAGATAGTCAACTATGCAAGCATAGTTGAAACCTCTTGGAATTGAACCCATATTTGTTGTCCAGTTTCTCAGTAATGGAAGTGGAAAATTAATATCTTTACAGATTCCGCAGTCTGCCTCAGTTAACACATTCTGACTACATTCTGATCCATCCAGGTCAACAACAAACTTCGAAAGTCCATTCTCTTGAAGATCTTTCACCCTGAAATATCAAACAATGCACAATATTTTAAAAGTTATTCTGTACATCAAGCGTAGAATGTTACTAGTCCTAGCTTCTATGTGATAGGCTTTTCAAGTTATAAGTATGCTAGCCTATAGTTAGATATATTTATAAATAAATAAATCATTAATAAATGCCGTTTACAGGTGTTAAATTTATTAATTACAGCTGAATGGGAATCTAGTGCATATTGCTTAAGTTTGCATATGCTGAAGTCATCTTTTTCCACATTGGTTTAGACCAAATACAGAAAATATTCTTGTGGAAAATAACTAGAGGCGCTTGAGCGCCTGTATCGCTCCACAGGCCTGATTTTTCTGTAACGGTGAAGAGAAGTTTTTAACAATTACCATTCATTACTGCATTTTAAGAAAAAAGGCTATGAAAAACATTGTGAGAAAAGAAGAAAATAAAAGTAACCTGCATTTTCTTAGTTTTACACAATAATTTCTACCCTTTTTGATACAAGTTTTACTAATTTGAAGATTTATGTTGTCTGCAACATCTTTCAATTATGTCCAGTTATAAAGATTTTGTCGTCTGGTTATAGTTAACTCATTACCAAATGACAACATTTTAGGGTTGCCCAAATGGAAAGCATTTGTAGATGAAAAAATAAAAGTGACTGAAAATTTGAAAGTTGTTTTGTGAAGGGTACATAACATTGTGGGAAAAGGTTACCAGTATTTTCTCCTTTTCCCACAATCTTTTCTAAAGTCTTCTTTGTCAGGGATCAGTTTGATTGGATAACAAAATGCCTTATCACAACAGTAAAGCCCTGTCCCTCTTTGTACTAGGTCACCAGTAGGTCAACAAACCTTTACCAGAACTAATCAAAGTGCAGAGGTTCTCTTGTTTTATATGAAAAGGATTATAGATTATGTAAAGCAACCATCTTTAAGTCTTTACCAAACGACAAAATTTGGGATGTGACCAAACTGAAAGCATTTGCAGACAACAAATTAAACATTGATGAAATGATGATTTCTCTCTTTGATGGAGTAGAAAACACTGAGGGAAAAGGAGAAAATGCTGATTACCAGCATTTTCTCCTTTTCCAAGAGTGTTTTCCAAAGACTTCTTCTTTAGGGTCGTTAAAAGTCAGGATTGTATGGTAAAGACTTACCACCATAGGAACTAACCTGCAATACAACAATGAAATCAAAACGAACAGTTTGAGAGAAGAAATTTTTCAAAGATTTTACTTTATACCATAAAAGGAAAATGAGTCTCCCATAAAAGCCATGTTTTTTGATGGATCTTTTCTTTTTAAGGAATTCTGTAGACCTCTATCTAAGGAACATTCCTGCAAAATAGTGATGCTGTCCAATTAGTGGTTTGGGAGGAGAAGATTTTTAAAGATTTTTTACTTTGGTTGCCATGGAAACCAGAATTATTCATGGAACACAGTTATTTGAAGAAATTTGAAAGAGGACCACCTAAGGAACATTCTTGTGAAATTTGGTAAAAAATCCAGTCAATAGTTTCTGAGGAGAAGTTTTTTAAAGAAAAAGTTTACAGACGCACGCACGGACGAACGAACGGACGGACGGACGCACGCACGACGGACACAACGCTATGACAATAGCTCGCTGGCCTTCGGCAAGTGGAGCTAAAAACCGCCAGCACATAGAAGAAATGGATCTTAGGGGAACCCCGAATCGTAGGCCAAAACATCAAAGTTACGGACCCGTAACCATTGGAATTCCCTTTCAAAAGAATATCCACAACTTAGGCTTTGGATGCATGATAAACAGTTTAGTGTATAATCAGTCTATATGGGCGATGTCTGAAAACATAAGGACGGCGATTCAAACTCGCTCAGAGTCACAGCTCGTCGCGCAAGTCGGCAAGATATTTCTCTTAATTTACCTGTTAATAAATCTCTTTTTTGAACAACTTGTGTTCGCCGCAAAGCCTCAACAATTCAGCCTTCTTGCGAGATCCTTTGCATCGTTGTCCTCAACAACTGGATCAGGTAGTACGGCGCCTTTTATATCTTCTCATAGTTTCACTATTCTGTCCACCATATTGCAATCCAAGATTCCCCCCAAATAATCCCACAATGCAACGCGATAAACAATGCGTGACGTCATACGGTTTGAGGCCTATTCACGAATCAATAAATGTCTACTTCCATCTTGAAACAATGGCTTCCGTTCATGATTCTGATTGGTGGATTATTACGTGCGCACGTAATAACTAATACGTGCGCACGTATTAGCTACTGCGTGCGCACGCAGTAGCTATTACGTGCGCACGTATTAGTTAATACGTGCGCACGTATTAGTTAATACGTGCGCACGTATTAGTTATTACGTGCGCACGTAATAGCTACTGCGTGCGCACGTTTTAGTTAATACGTGCGCACGTATTAGCTACTGCGTGCGCACGTAATAACTAATACGTGCGCACGTATTAGCTACTGCGTGCGCACGTAGTATAAAATATATCTTCCATGTCACTTTTGTGCCACCGTAGAAATGAGACCTGCTTTAGCAACAGATTTCTCTAAACTGGTGATCATAGTTCAGTGAATTGCACGAGGTAGCGTTTTATTGGGTAAACCTTTTTTTTGTTTTAAATTCAAAGTATCAGTTGTCGCGTAGGAAAGTGGTTCGGCTCTGTACCCAGGATGCCCATATCAGATAGATGAGTATTTATAGGATGCCATCTAGCAGGAGATAATGGATGCAATGTCGTAAATTTATACATGTATCCGATATTTAAAGCGTGTAGACGATTCTGACGTTGTTTATTAATCGGTCGTGAGACCGATTAGAGACGGCGTTTTCCACAATCCAAACTGACCCAATTCCCGAAAAGGCCCTTTACAGGAATGGATGCATATAAATTATACATAATTTGTATAGAGACTGTTAGATTAGCTACTATTCAAGGAACGTCAGATTTACTTTGTTTTTATTTTCTTTGTATGGCAAATATGGCATATTATTATCAATGCGTACAATAATGAATTATGACACTCATCATCTAAATACCAGCACGTTATTGCATAGATTCTAGATACTGGTCAACAAATTGAAAATTTCCGACGTAAAGGGAAAAACTAGTCACGTGATATATTCAGGTGGAGGTTTCTGGCGAAAAAGAAATCACATGATGCAAGTGAGAACTGAGCGGAGAACGAATCAAATTCTTCTGTGTGTATCACGTGATCGATTACCTACGCTTTGAAGTCCACTACAGTCGTCATTTTGAAGAAGGTTGCAGAGAGAGAGAGAGAGAGAGAGAGAGAGAGAGAGAGTCTCAGAGAGAACGAGATAAAGTCTAAATAAGAAGCAACAACAACTGAAATTTAAGTTTTCATGTAAATCTTGTATGCAAGTACTTTATCTGGATTTATTCCTTTGAATTTTTAAGAGACAGAACTTGTACACTTTGGGCTAGCTTCGCATTCCCGTGGATCGTTTTCGTTTATGCTGTGTCCTCCCTCTACTAGCTTTAAAGTTAAGTAGACGGTTTGATATGTGTGATCAAGGAAGCATCTTCGTTGCTCGGATATAAGTTGTGCATCAATCGGCAATGTGTTCAAACCCACAAAACTATAAGTTTGTAGATTTGTTGAAAAGAGAATCAGTCTGTCTGGAAACGGGGAAATGGGGGAATGCCATTTAGAGCTAGTCATCTAAGGAAACTTATCAATTACTTAACTTCATGTGTAAAGAGCTGGTTTTTTAGAAGTTTGTGTACGAGTACTCTATTTGATATCTATCTGTACTCTTTTGATGTTTTGTTAGAGTTAGTACTCCTTGCTTACCCTTTAACTAGTAAGAAGACGTAACCGGTCATTTGATAATTTTGATTTAGCATGGGTTCTTATATATTTTCGACGGGATAAAAATATTTCTTCCCATTCAGAATCAAATGCTCAGCTATTCAAAATCTATGAAAGAAACCTTTATGTGCATTCAATAGATTTAACAAAATACAGCCCTGAAAAATAGAAGTTTCACAGATCATTTTGCCAAGAAAGCCATTTTTGGTTAAGAACTCTCAAAATGACATTTCATGTTGTTTACGGTTTTTATTGGTCAAATTAAGAGGAGGTAAAAGGAAGTAAAAAGTTTTGGGATTTTTTTCAATCATACAATGTGATGCTTATTTAAGGGTAAAAAGAAGGAAAGAAAGCTTCAAAGATCCTTTTAACTCATTACCAAACAACAAAGTTTTCGGTTTGTCCAAATCGAAAGCATTTGCACAAGACAAAAGAAAAGTGGCTGAAAATTTGAAATTTATTTTGTGAAGGATAGAAAAACATTGTGGAAAAAGGAGTAAATGCTGGTTATCAGCATTTACTCCTTTTCCCACAATGTTTTCTAAGGTCTTCTTTTTCAGGGGCGTCAAAAGTAGGGATTTTGTGGTAATGGGTTAAGCTTACTATTTGACTATCTCAGACATTTATTGACATTGCCCATTTAAGAAGTAGATCTATTTGCAAAAATGACTAGAAAATTTTGAAAGAACTCTTACTCACCTCCAAGAAGTAGTACTCACGGCAAGTGTTATATATGCTCACTAGTAATTGGTGAAATGCTTTTCTCGAGTCAAATCTTAAACTAACTTAAGTAATTTTCATTAAAAACTCTGGTTGCCGTGACAACAATTATATCCTTGAAAACATTGCTTAATCATTCAGTGGCTCCGCCCGGGTGGCTCAGGAGTGAGGGTGTCGGACTCATGACCCGGTGGTTGTGAGTTCTATCCTTCGTTGAGGCGAACTTTCTTTCCGTCGTATTTTCGCCTCTCACCTCTGCTGAAGCATGTGAGAAAAGTAGGCGGTGGCTTTGGAAAGAAAAGTTGTGTTAGTACTGGTGTGAGAAAGTCAGGAAACACATGTGCGTCATCGATCGTCATAATATGACCTTAGCTGTTAAAGTGGCGTTAGTTTTTGTCCTACTTTTCTATCCAATCAGAACGCTCATATTTGAAAATTTTTGACCGTCTATCTTCCATAAACTACCCAACGTAGGTTTCTTTTGATCATTTATCCATTTAAATGTCGGAGTTTATCTGGGGTTTATCTGGATTTACTGCGCATGCGTACCTAAACCCTACCCCCTCATTAATTTTCAACAATTACTTAACCCTCTCCCAAACAAGCCATTGTTTTTACGTGTCTGCAGTACAAGTCTTTTGGAAACAATTGTGGGAAATGGAGAAATTGCTTGTAACGAGCAATTTCTCCTTTTCCCACAGTGTTTTCTGTTCATTCGGATAATTTTCTGCCATTGTTATGAAAGTTAAAACTGTCGTCTGCAAACTCTTTCAGTTTGGAAGTCTGAAATTTGCCGTTTGGGAAAGGGTTAAATTAGGTCTAGCACATGCCAAGTAGATCTAGATCTGCAAGTTACGCCGTTGAAAAAAAAAGGTAAAACACAGATACAATTTATGTGATAAAAGCCGATCAATCTAGATCTACACCGAAATCAAGCGTTCTCCCAATAAGCTTTTCCCAATAAGAACAATAACGGTAACTCTGTATTGACGATCACTGGACTATTCGACCCAGGATCAGTTCGACACTAAATAAAATCGGCAAACAGCGATTTTGGCCACAATTTTGAGAAGGTAAGAGCGCTATCACGAGTAAATTTGCCTATGCTTTATCTACTTCTGCACTACCATGTTTTACGCAAGCTTATTCATTGAAGAGAATGGTTGAATAAATTTAATTGTGGATAGATCTGCTGCAGTGATTCTTATAAAGGAACAGAGTTAAGAATACCGGTTAATAGGCTCTTTCCTATCCATTTATGCCTACTATACGTCGAGTTTAGTTGAAATATATGCTTTCGAAAACTGTATAAAACACGAACCTCTGAATGTACACAATTATAATATGTTAATCAAATTTCAAATATTTATTCTTCCCCTACAAGGCTACATTCGGAGCGTGTGACGTTGTCATGACGTCATCTTCAAGAGATCTGATGTCACAATCATTATAGAAAGGCCCTAGAACGGTTAGCTTGATATCATTATGTTAACCCTTTATCACACAAACCCAAGTTTTAACTTAATGAAGAAAAGAGGAAAACAATGTGTGAAAAGGAGAAAATGCTAGTAACCATCATTTTCTCTGATTTACACAATATTTTCTATATTGTAAAAAAAAAAAAAATCTATCAGCATTTAAGTCAAAGTTTCTCCTCTTCAGATGCTTTCAATATGGATTATTCTAAAATTTTGTAAGGTGGTAAAGGGTTGCTTGTTATTTTGGACAAAAGAATAAAAGCAAAGGATCTAGCTACTATAATTGTTGGCACTGTCCCACCAAAGGTTAAGCACAATTCTGCAGGATACTTACTTTACGAACTGGGCTACAGGGTTAGGGGGCACAATCCCCATCAATGTTCTCAACCTGAGTCATTTCATTGTAAATCTGCTAAATTATTAAGTATACTGTGTTCTCCTTTCTCCGTTCACCTAAGCCTAAATAAGCTCACAAAATTCACATTTTCAGTCAGGGAATCAAAATTTTCGTGTAGTGATCAAATATAAAATCTAAATCAAACTTGTTACTAAAAACGTCACTACAACTTGCATCAAAAGGTTCGATCCGAGGATTTTTTCAAACCTACCTCACCAACCAGGGTAGTATGGCCACTTTCTCATTTTTCCATTCATTTGATTGAAAGTCAAGGCTGGTCGCTAAAGACCGATAAATATTCTATACTCTTGTTCAGAGGGACTAGCTTATTCATAGTAAAGGGTAAACACAACCCTTTTAGACGTATTTAATGTTGGAAAACATTGAAAATTTGCTTTTTATTGTATCTAACGAAATTTTTTCTTTCAAGCTGTGAAAATTACTCTCTTTTGTTGCATTTTTGTGTCTTATTCGATAGAAAAATAGTATTGATGTAGGATAGGTTGTTATTCATAATATCTGACAGAGTAGAATAGAACCAGTGTGGAACAAAACGTCACGAGCGCTTATTCCTTCCGCTTTAGTACATGAACGGAGAAGCGAGAAAGAACGGAGAAATGAGAAAAGGCCATAATAGTTAAACGCTAAGAAGTCAAAATTAAACGATTTAAACAGCCAAGAGGAGGGAGCGTAGTGACCGACTGTGGCTGTTTAAATCGTTTAATTTTGAACTACAATCTATAATTTGCTATTCTATAATTTGCTAGATCTACTTGTAGATTAATGTAACTCCTTAGAAAGAGTAAACATTGATGACTTGAAGCATCATCCCATCAATTATAATAGATCTACCTATCATAACACCTATTCTTTGAAAATTGGGCATTAGGATAGATGTCACAGAATACATTGAGTGGCCCTGGACAGTTTGTTTCAATCAATAAAATGGAAAAAAAAAACCACAAAATTACATAACTAGTTACTACTCGTCTACCCAACTAACCAAAGACCTTTCAAAAGGCCAAGAAACCGACAAACTATTTACCGATTAACTCTCGACCTAAAACCTACCTAACATATCTATCTGTAAACCGATCAACCCATCTACTGACAAATCTACTGACATACCTATCAGACAACTTACCTACCTACCTACCTACCTACCACCTTACCTACCTACCTGTATGACCTATCAACTGATATACCAACCAAAAACCTACTTATCTATCAAATGACCAGCCTAGGCCTACATACCAATCCAACAACCTACCAACCAACCAACCAACCAACCAATCTGTCTACTACCTATAGGCAAACCTACCTACCTACCTACTTACCAACTAACTGACCTATAACTCACTTATCTGCCTTCCTGCCTGCCTGCTTGTTTGCATGCATGCCTGGATTCCTAACTACCTTTGTATGTACCCACCCGGTAAGACCATATTTCCTTGCTACTGACCACAACTAGGGGTGTGTATAACAATCCCAATGCTTGGGTTCCTGAGGGGTCAGTATAGATAATATGGTCATGTTTGTGATTTTTTTCCCAGGTTTTGAAAAACCAAAGTCTTTGGCTCGTGATACTGCCCCCAAAAAACTTACTATTTTGATTATCACTAATATCTACTGTATAGAATAAACCATAGGATTACGTGTCACAATCCCAGTAAAGGGGCTCAAGAGGGTTCGGTGAATGATAACGCTTTACATGTATTTGCAACTTTTCCACAGGGATAGAAAACAAAACAAATTCTTGTGTCTGGCGGTACTGCCCCAATATAGCTTATTGTTTTTATTACCCTTGATATCTACTGCAATTAAGGGGCTTCAAAGATACATGTAGATGTCGCAATCCCAATAATCCCAATAAATTGGCCCCCTAAGGGATAGGTCAAGAAGAAATTTTGTGTGTCTTGTAGTACTGCCCCAATGACGCTTACTGTTTTGATAATCGCTAATAGCTACTGTATATAATAAGCTTTAGTGGTAGGTGTCACAATCTCAATAAAGGGGCTCCAGAGGGGTCGGCAAATGTTTCTGTTGACTTTATAATAAATCCTTCAGAAAAAGAAACATAAAACAAACTTGTGTCTGGTGGTACTGCCCCACTGCAGCTCATTGTTCTTATTATCCCTGATATCCCATGGAAATAATGGAATACAAGGGAAGGTGTCACAATCCCAATGAGAGGGGCTGGTCATTAAACTCCTTAAAACTTTGCCTCAGATTCAGAATAAAAAAAATCTGGTGTCTTGTGCTACTGCCCTAGTAAGGCTTATTATTTTTATTATCCCTGATATGCACTGTAAATTAAAAGCTGTTAAGATAGGTGTCACAATCCCTTAAAAGGGACTGCAGAAAGGTTGGTCAATAATTACCTTTTATCTGTGATTTTTATCTAATGGATAAAAAGAAAAGAAAAAAAAAATGTGTCTGGTGGTACTGCCTCAGTGAAGCTTACTGTTTTTATAATCCGCAATATCCACTGTACGCAATGCACAACTGGGATAGGTGTCACAATCCCAATGAATTGGCCCAAGAGGGTTCGCTCATTAACAGCATCAAATTTGTTATTTTTTCCTGAGGTATATTGGAAATTTAAGAAAAATCATCTGTCTGGTGGTACTGCCCCACCCAATCATATTGCTTTTATTATCCTTGATATCTACTGTAAATAATGGATCATAGGAGTGGGTGTCACAAACCCAATGGAGGGGCCTAAGAGGGGCTGATCAATAAGTATGTTAAATTTGTCTTGTAGCCTCAGGAATGCAATAAAGAAGGAAAAAAAAACAACATATTTTGTCTGATGGTACAGTCCCTCTACAGCTTATCGTTTTTATTATCCTCACTATCCACTGTAAATAATGGACTACAGGAGCAGGTGTCACATTTGTTATCCCTGATACCCACTCTAAAAAATGGGGTATAGGAGTAGGTGTCACAATACCAATGAAGGGGCCCTGAAGGGGCTGGTCAATAAGTATGTTAAATTTGTCTAGTTGCCTCATGAATGCAGAAACAAAGGGTAAAAAATCCTGTATCTGGTGGTACTGCCCCAATTACGCTTAGTATATTTTTCATCCCTGATAAACACTGTAAATAAAAATCTTTATGGGTTGGGTCACAATCCCTTAAAAGGGGCTTCAGAGGGGTCGTTCAAAAATTGTGTTTTATCTGCGATTTTTTCCGCTGGGATTGAAAAAGAAAAAAATAGTGTGTCTTACGGTAATGCCCCACTAAGGGTTATTGTTTTTATTATCCTCAATGTCCACTGTAAACAATGGTCTACAGGGGTAGGTGTCACAATCCCAAGAAATGGGCCAAAAAGGGGTCAATCAATAATAACATCAAATTTGTTTATTTGCCTAAATGACAAAAAGATATAAGAAAATTCCTATATCTGGTGGTACTGCCCCACTCAATCTTATTGCATTTGTTATCCCTGATATGCACTCTAAAACATGGGGTATAGGAGTAGGTGTCACAATCCCAATGAAGGGGCCTGAACGGGCTGGTCAATAAGTACATTTAATTTGTCTTGTTGCCTCATAAATGCAGAAACAAAGGAAAAACAAATCCTGTATCTGGTGGTACTGCCCCAATTAAGCTTAGTATTTTTTTTATCCCTGATAAACACTGTAAATAAAAAACTGTATGGGTTGGTGTCACAATCCCTTAAAAGAGGCTTTAGAGGGGTCGGTCAATAATTACGTTTCATCTGTGATTTACCGCTGGGATTGAAAAAGAAAAAAATATTGTGTCTTACGGTACTGCCCCACTAAGGCTTATTGTTTATATTATCGTCAATGTCCACTTTTAATAATAGACTACAGGGGTAGGTGTCACCATCCCAATAAATGGGTCAAAAAGGGGTCAATCAATAATAACATCAAATTTGCTATTTTGCCTCAATGACAAAAAGACATAAGAAAATTGCTATGTCTGGTTGTACTGCCCCACTCAATCTTATTGCATTTGTTATCCCTGATACCCACTCTAAAAAATGGGGTATAGGAGTAGGTGTCACAATCCCAATGAAGGGGCCCTGAAGGGGCTGGTCAATAAGTATATCAAATTTGTGTTGTTGCCACATGAATGCAAAAACAAAGGGAAAAAATCTTGTATCTGGTGGCACTGCCCCAATTACCCTTAGAATATTTTTTATCCCTGATATACACTGTAAATAAAAATCTTTATTGGTTGGTGTCACAATCCCTTAAAAGGGGCTTCAGACGGGTTGGTCAATAATTATGTTTTATATGCGATTTTTTTCGCTTGGAATGAAAAAGAAAAAAAATATTATGTCTTATGGTACTGCCCCACTAAGGCTTATTGTCTTTATTATCCTCAATGTCCACTGTAAACAATGGACTACAGGGATAGGTGTCACAATCCCAAGAAATGGGCCAAAGAGGGGTCAATCAATAATAATATCAAATTTGCTATTTTGCCTCAATGAAAAAAAGACATAAGAAAATTCCTATATATGGTGGTACTGCCCCACTCAATCTTATTGCATTTGTTATCCCTGATATCGACTCTAATAAATGGGGTATAGGAGTAGGTGTCACAATCCCAATGAAGGGGCCCTGAACGGGCTGGTCAATAAGTATGTTAAATTTGTCTAGTTGCCTCATGAATGCAGAAACAAAGGGGAAAAATCCTGTATCTGGTGGTACTGCCCCAATTAAGCTTAGTATATTTTTCATCTCTGATATACACTGTAAATAAAAAATTGTATGGGTTGGTGTCACAATCCCTTAAAAGGGGCTTTAAAAGGGTCGGTCAATAATTACGTTTTACTTGTGATTTTACCACTGGGATTAAAAAAAAATGTGTCTTATGATACTGCCCCACAAAAGCTTATTGTTTTTATCATCCTCACTATCCACTGTACATAAGGGACAACAGTGGTAGGTGTCACAATCCCAATAAATGGGCCAAAGAGGGGTCAATCAATAATAACATCAAACATGCTATTTTTGCCTCAGTGACAAAAAGATACAAGAAAATTCCTATGTTTGGTGGTACTGCCCCAGTCAATCGTATTGCATTTGTTATCCCTGATATCCACTCTAAAAAATGGGGTATTACAGTAGGTGTCACAATCCCAATGAAGGAGCCAAAAAGGGGCTGGTCATTAAGTACGTTACATTTGTCTTGTAGCCTCATGAATGCAGAAACAAACGCAAAGAAAAATCTTGTGTTTGGTGGTACTGCCCCATGTAAGCCTAGTATTTTTTTTTATCCCTGATATTTACTGTAAATAAAAAACTGTATGGGTTGGTGTCACAATCCCTGAAAAGGGGCTTTAAAGGGGTCAGTCAATAATTAAGTTTCATTTGTGATTTTACTGCTGGGATATATATATATATATATATATATATATATATATATATATATAGATGTAAGGCATGGTTTATGGGTCATGTCTTTGTATCATGGGTTGTGGGATCTTTTTTTTCCAGGGGGCAGGGAGATAATAAACGCTATATTTGGAAGTATTTCGAGATGTACAATGCATCTATTAACTTCATTTTACTTTATTTTTGTTTTTACAAAAAAAGTTATAGATATCATTGTGGGACATTACACTGTGGGTCAATGACCCACAAGGCTATATACAGTATTTATATTTCTGTATTGTGGGTCATATCCCACAATCCGTTCTAATGTGAATATACAATATATATTTGGGGAATGTGGGTCATATCCCACAATCCGTTCTAATGTGAATATACAATATATTTTTGGGGAATGTGGGTCATATCCCACAATCCGTTCTAATGTGAATATACAATATATTTTTGGGGAATGTGGGTCATATCCCACAATCCGTTCTAATGTGAATATATAATATATATTTGGCGAATGTGGGTCATATCCCACAATCCTTTCTAATGTGAATATACAATATATATTTGGGGAATGTGGGTCATATCCCACAATCCGTTCTAATGTGAATATACAATATATAAAATATATATTTGGGGAATGTGGGTCATATCCCACAACCCATCTCATTAACCCATTTGTGCATAACGTCCTATTTGTTGGACATAGGCAAAAGTGCAATCCCAGAAGAAACGCGGTGTCTCATCAGGGTTTACACGGTTTGCTCGAAAGGAACGCCAATATACATGTATGTTAAGCTAATGAGATTTATATCAACCTGGCACCCTAAAAATGTTAAATCGTAAAATGGACAAACAACACACAAGAATGGAAGCGTCCACTCGGCAAAAATAAGGTAATGTGTATATACATATGTATACATGTACATAATTAGGTAACGTTCATGGAAGGTTAATATGCAAATTCAGTAAAACCATTTCTCCTTGAAATGGAACAGGCGGTCTATATATAGCAGATAAACACCTCTCGGTGCGAGCTTGAACTTTGCATCGACGGGGTATGTTCTTGCTGGAGGGGCCTCGACCATGTTACAATTAAATAGTTGTTTAAACTATTTAGAGATGCTTGAGCACCCAACTATTAATCTAACCTAACTGCTACCTCGAAGCCGGTGAAATGCAGAGAAATGACCCACCTTACAAAATGACCCCCGGGTCATTTTACTACGTAGAGGAATGACCCGGGTCATTATTCTACGTAGAGAAATGACCCCAGACCGTAGAAAAAAGGGGTTTCAAGACAGTTCCCCGACACAAGTTTTGGAGACAGTTCCCCGACAGATTTGGAGACAGTTCCTCGACACTTTTGAAGACAGTTCCCCCGACACTTTTGTTCGATGTCAAACAATAAAATAAATTCTATCGTACATAAAAAGGAATTTTTGATGGAGGATTTTATGGATAAGTGATCTTTTGTGACGAATTTAAGTCTTTGTACATGAGATTGGCGATCGAGTACCTACATTTGACCAGAGTGGTAAAGTCTATTACCTAGTTTGATGGAGCAATTTGACAGGCTATCGTACAAAATATCAAGACATTATCGAAATACGTGTACATTCTCCCAAATTCTAAATACATAGAAACAGAGAACTACAATGTACATGTATAATTGTTCGACTTTACAAGATAAAGAACAGGTATTTCCCTCAGTAACCCCCCCACCACCGCCCTCTCTACTGTAGGCCTATTACATGTATTATGAAACAGGGAAAAGCAGATAACTACAAATTATTTAAAGACTTTATAGAATCAAAACAAAATACTCTCTATTCTTTTATCAACTTTGATGCTGGCTAAAAGTGCCCTTAAAACTTTCCTATGTTCAATGCAGTCGTGATTCGTTGTGAATTCATCCACGAGAAAATAGAGCTACCCGTCATTTTATATATATATATCAATCTTCTTCACAGGGTACAGATAATTCGATCACAACATCAATTATCCACGAATATTTCAATTTCTCATGATTATGAATTATAATTGTGTTAATTCTACAGCATAAAAGGTAATTTTCCATGAAATAAAAGTGTCGGGGAACTGTCTTCAAAAGTGTCGGGGAACTGTCTCTAAAACTTGTGTCGGGGAACTGTCTTGTCGGAGAACTGTCTTGTTCCCGAAAAAAGGCCCCCTCTAGCTGTAGTAGATAACCCCTTCATGAAGAGAAAGGACCCCCGTAGAGAAATTACCCCCCTTTTTTTTCCTTGCGGCATTGTTATTGCTGCTGATGCTGATACTACTACTATTACAACTACTACTACTACCATTACAACTACTACTCGTATTCTATTACCCCCCTTTCTTGCCTTAAAAGTGTTGTTGCTGCTGATGTTTCTACTACTACTTCTACTAATACAGCTGCTGCTGCTGCTGCAACTACTTCTTCTACTATTTCTACAACTACTACTGCTTAGTAAGATGGTTAAGATAATGAAATGGAATCCGAATATGAAGAATGTGCTCTATCAGTAGGTACACATTTATAAAGGTGTGTAGGGGTCAATAGAGACTTTGTTGATAGCATGAGCCCTAACATTAAACTTTGTCGTGATAAAAATACAAACGTCGTCATGACGTCCCCATAAACTGACCCGCTTCCGACACCCTTATCTATCTCCAGAGCTTGTAGAATCTGACAAGATACCGCGCTGAAATTTTGTAAACTTGTGCAAAAGATATAATGTTCACAGCTCCCGAAATTGTTTATTTCTGCCTTAACTACTATGAAAGTTATAACAAAAGTCTACGTAATTCTGGGACAACTTTCATACTTCTTCTATATGTACTATTGCTAATACTGCCACCACTATTTCTACTACTACTACCTGCCAATGTCACTGACTTTTTCTTGATATTTCAAGTATATTTCGAATGATCATAATGAAACATATCTTAAAATGTATAAAGTTTTTAGACCAACTCTATGACGAAATTTTGTCAAAATCGGTTGATGGACAAAAATTTCTCCATTCACTTCCACTGTAAGAAATACGCAGAATTTGCCCATATACCCAATTATAACAATCCTTGAAATGGGGGGGAGGGGGTGTGTTATGGGTAAATTCTGTACCCGATGTCGGATCCTAATTAAATTTCGTCATAGAGTTCGTCTAAAACACTGTAAAGCAATGCCACTTTCAATCCAAGATGACTGCTTTTGGCTAAATCAAAACGCAAACAATATTCAATATTTTAACATAGTTTATTGATTTCATTATTTAATTTTATCAAGGTTCAATACATAACAAGTGATAACTAAACAATAAATATCTCCAAAGTCAATGTTTCTCATGAGACAATCATACACCCAGTATATTTGTTACATACACATCATAAACCTTTGATGTTTTCGATGTTTTGAAAATAAGCATTGTTTGTGAGACATATATGTCCCCCTCATATGCTTGGTCACTGTGACCCTGACCTTTGACAAAATCATCTAAAAGTCAAAAAAAAAAAAAAAATCTATTAACCCTTTCCCAAACAATCCTTGGTTTTTACGACTCAGGGATAGAAACCTTTTGAAAACATTGTCAGAAAAGGAGAAAATGCTGGTAACCAGCATTTTTTCCTTTTCCCACAATGCTTTCTACCCTAATGGAAACAAATTTCAATTTTTGGTTTATGCTTAGTTTGTTGTCTGCAAGTGCTTTCAATTGGGACGTGTCTAAAATGTTGGGATTACTTCTGGATAACCCTTGTAGTTTGTGTCATAACATTAATGAAGCAAGCTTACTGTAAAGTTTGATCAGATGTTGAACTTTACTCTTAATTTGATGGATATTTCTGTTTTTGAAGGTGGCAAACTTATTAATCACAATTCTGGCTTCTTTATTTTCTGTGATGGTTTTCCTGTTTATATGTTCCTTAAATTCTTTTGAGAGAAGACATTCTTCTTATCTAGACCATCTCTGGCGTTTTGAACTTGGTCTGCAAATTTCCTCAGATTCTGCTTCTGATGCACTGTAATCTTCATCATCACCTGAAGTAAATCATTTGCATCTACTAAAGAGCAAAATATCATATTTAGAATTAATCAAAAAACAAGAGGCTGAAATTCATCTTTTGTTTTCAGTTTGCCTCTTGTCTTGGACAATTGAATATCAAAGTTATACAAGAGCACTGCAAAGCGTAGCAATATGCGCCCAAGGGTATTGAAATGTGAGGATTTTTTTGTTATATAATGAATTTCTGATATCAATCATTATAGATACATTTAACAAAAATAGTTACCATTTACATAAAGCGGCTCAAAAGATACGGAGTGGACACAAACTGTTCTTACTTTACACCAGTATGAAATTTGACCTCAACTCTTTACTACACAATCCCGACTTTTAACGACCCAGACAAAGAAAGCCTTTGGAAACACTGTGGGAAAAAGAGAAAATGGTGGTAACCAGCATTTTCTCCTTTTTCCACAATGTTTTCTACCCTTTCCAAATCAAATTTCAAAGTTCGATACACATTTATTTTGTCATCTGCAAATGATTTCAATTTGGACTAGTCCAAAATTTTGTCATTTGGTAATGAGTTAAAGGGTAACCTTGACCTTGAACCGAATCATCTGAAACCGATGCTCTGCACATCCTCTCAATATTTCTGCCAAATAGTTTTTATCCGTTCAAGCAGTTCAAGAGATACAGAGCTGACACGAAATACGCTAACTTTACACTAATTAAGATACTTGACCTTCAAATGTGACCTTGACCTTGAACCTAGCCAAACAACGCTCTGCACATCCTCTCATTTTGATTGATATTTCTGCCAAATTGTTTCAATTTCCATGATGCGGTTCAAAAGATACAGAGCGGACACAAAATTGCAAATGGACTGACAGACAGACGAACAACCAAAGGCATAACATAATTCTGCCCTTCGGGGGTATGATAAATATGAATGATTTTGTAGCATAGCTTTCACTGTCTACAGCCACACTTAACCCTTTCCCTGTTTTGAATTTTTGAATAATTTTGACTCCTCATAAACATTCAATAACATACCTCTTACAATATAGCCTGAACCTTGTAAACTTTTTCAGGGTAGATAGTTAACCTTAAGCTAAAAGATCCTATAGGCAAACAGAGTAGACCCTGTAGGAGATGTCTGATCAGGGTCTATTCTGTTACCAGAGTAATGTTTCTAACATACAGAACTTTTCACAAAATCTATCTACCTTTCAAAGTTTCAAATTGATAATCCTTGAGTATTTGTGCTATGTTCCGGACATACTGAAGTATCAAAAATAACAAAGGGCAACGACTCCTAAATCATGCAAGATAGAGAGATAGGATCTGTCAAATAGTTTACATACTTGATACAATCAGTCTTTTTCTACTAACTGCATTCTTCCAGGTACTTGGTACAACTGTACTTGAGACTATGGTGTTCCTGGATTATAAAAAGAGTTGTTTTTATAATAGTTATATTCATAACAAACTGACTGAGAAACGGGTAATTAACGTAACTTGATCTGTCCCAATATGTTCCTGGTTTCATACATGAGGCCCTGATTCTGCTCACCTAAGAACCAGTTATTAATTGTGTGACATTACATGTCACACTGTCTTATATAAATGTTATTCTAACATGACACGCGACTTTGGCTCTATAAACACAGTGCAAGGAAAACATGGTAAAATCTGCAACAATCCATGTAGAGTGACGTCATTCAATGAGTGAGTTATTCAATGGAACGTAATCTTCATCCGCTTTTTTACTCCAAGTTTGAACTTGTTTGCATTTCACTAAGAATTGGCCTTGTTAGAATCGAAATAATCTTCTTTCTACCATGGTATATCGTTCAATAAACCACAATGTGAGTTATGCTATCGCCCTCGTGGATTATTTATTGCGCCGCATAACTCACAACTGTGATTTATTGAACGATATACCATGGTAGAAAGAAGATTATTTCTTAAACATTCTTAAATATTAAATACTGGCATTTTATAGGTCAAAATATTGAACATTGGCGTTTAATGGGTCAAAATATTGAATACTGGCGTTTTATGGGTCAAAATATTGAATACTGGTGTTTTATGGGTAAAATATTGAATACTGGCGTTTTATGGGTCAAAATATTGAAGATTGGTGTTTAATGGGTCAAAATATTGAACATATGTGTTTAATGGGTCAAAATATTGAACACTGGTTTAACTCTTTACCAAACGACAAAATGTTGGACTAGTCCAAATTGAAAGCATTTGCAGACGACAAAATAAATGTGAATCAAAAACTGAATTTTGATCTTGGAAGGGTAGAATACATTGTGGAACAAGAGCGGCAAATTGTCGCAAGATACGCCCGTCTTACCCCAAGTTGTACAGCTGGGGCATGCACCGGACAAAATTCAAGTATGAAAAACAACAAAGGGCAATAACTCAAAAATTAAGCAAGCAAGAGTTGTGATTCCTGTGCACTGCACTCCCCCTCAATGAGATCTATCCACCCATGAAATTTCATAACCCTAGCTACAGTACAGTCACCGCGAATCTTCGAGAAATCGCGCATCACGCGCGAAATCTTAAATTTTTCCGCGCAAATTTTCCGTGAAATTTGCGGGGAATTAACATGATCCGCGCGCGAGACTGAAAGTTAGTTACGCGAACTTTCGCGGGAGGATTCAGATACACCGCGCGAAGCTTCACGCACACCGCGCGAAGTTTCCCGCGCGGATTTTTTATTTCACGCAACAAATTCTTTGACCTCCACACTAGAATTTATAAGCTTAAGCTTACACAAGGGAATTCAAAAGATTTAATTGTCTAATTCAAAGGACTCATCTTATCACGCAATGCTGACAATTTTCGTAGAAAAGGTGTGAATATTATAAAGAGATGTTTGACATTTACAGGCAATTATCGATCGGATATGGTACAGTCTAAATGTATACCAATTATGCATAAAAGCTTACCCAGTTTCGGTGTGTTTTCAAGTTGAAATACATGCTTTAAATAATTATGTTCTTACCTGTTTTGACCAACAAGAAGACGATTTTCTGATATGAGCTGAGTCATATTTAAATAGCAGATGGTGTACATCCAAGGTCAGACTGCAAGTTCTGCTATGTCTGATGTGTACCTACACCGTCCGCCATCTTGCCATCGGCAGAGTAATTTTGAACAACCAAAAAATGTAAAATAATCCATCATCAACATGATTTCACGCCTATCACGGGTACACATGTGTTTGTAGTTAACCTTTCAAACCTAAGTTTTTACGGCCATGATAAAAAGGCCTCTAAAAATCATTGTGGAAAAGGAGAAAATAACCCGATAAACTTCTTTTTCTCCTTTTCTAACATTATCTAATATTACTCTATTACTAATCTGGTTTCTATCGATGACAATAATCTCATTTGAACTTCATGTAAATTGTCGTCAGCAACATTTTTTGAATTTAGACCAGTCCAACTTTTTGTCGTTTTTCTGAAGAGACTGGACACGGCGGGGAATCACGTGACACAACAACAACAACAATGACCGTTATTTGAAAAAATTCCCCGACTTCAGGTAAGAAAATCTTCAATAATTCCGTTAATACATGACCGATTGGAATTTGGTTTGAAGCAGAGAAGGCGGAAGGACTCCGGGGATTTGCTTGATGTGTTAGATTTTTTAAACAACACCTGATAAAAAAGTTATTGACGAGCAAACAAATTTTTTACCCTGGATAATTTGTTTGCTCGTCAATAACTTCTTTATCGGGTGTTTTTTAAAAAATCTAACACATCAAGTAAATCCCCGGAGTCCTTCCGCCTTCTCTGCTTCAAACCAAATTCCAATCGGTCACGTATTAAGGGAATTATTGAAGATTTTCTTACCTGAAGTTGGGGAATTTTTTCAAATAACGGTCATTGTTGTTGTTGTTGTGTCACGTGATTCCCCGCCGTGTGGAGGTATGACGTAAGTTGCGAATTATTCGAAGCGAGAATGTTGTACATACTGCACGTGTTTGTAGTCCATATTTACAAGTGTTATGCTCCAAATTAAACAAAAAATTATACCCTGCTACAAGTACACTGCCAGTCAACACGAAATACTCACGCAATAAGCAAGTATCATGCCTGCCTTATAGTAGCTGATAATGTTTTGAAGCATTTAGGAATGGTTGTTTCTTGAACACCTGGGCAAACGTGTCACATGTTTCGTGTAGTCAGCAGAAAAAAGGGTCTGCTGTTTTCTTAAAGAATTTCCTTGCAGCCAAAATTGGAAGACAAGAAGATGCATACGATAATGCATTACATTTAAATATACACGTAAATGGATTAAAAATAAACAATTCGGTGTTGCATATTCATAAATCTTCAATTGATCTAGAGGGATTACACAGTTATGGTTTAAAGCATTTCCCTCAAAGTCACAGGTATGATTTTCCACGCTTAGAACTGCGGAAGGTGCCTTTTACTTACCTAAATTCAAGGTCTTCCTGGTACGTTGCAAACTAACTCTCGTGAGAAACGTCTAGCCGAGTTTTTGAGAAATTTTCTTTCATTCTGAGTTTTTTTCTTACGTAATGCTCGCCCATTCAGCGGGAAAAAAAACACGCAATAGTAACAAAGGGGAGATGTAAAGCTCAAGGATGAGACTCTTTACTGCACAATTCCAACTTTTAAAGACCCTGAGAAAGAAAGCTTTTGAAAACATTGTGGGAAAATGAGAAAATGCAAAATCAAATTTCAATTTCTGATTCAATTTGATTTTGCCGTCTGCAACTACTTTTAATTTGGACTAGTCCAACACTTTGTCGTTTGGTGAAGACTTAATCCGTGCTGTTATCCCCTCTTGCGTGTAGCCCTATACATGTACGAAACAAAGAATAAACTTTAGACTTGTCAAAACTGACAGTAGTTGCAAATGACAGTCAAGTGTTTCTTGTAACATTGTAAGTAAAATCGAGTCAAAATGTGAGAATCGGGGAAATATTTTGTAACGGCAATTTCTTCTGTTCTCACACCGGGTTTCATGCACCTCTTTCAAAGGGTTATTTTAAGGGTCGCGTATTTAAGGAAACAAAGCATTTCTTCATCCCTGTACCAAAATATAACGTTTTATTGGTATTGAAGACTTCGGCTTCAGGAATCTTTGAAAGAAAGGAAATTATTTCTTCCTGTTTTGCAAGAACTTTAATTATAGCGTATGAAATCTTCCATCATTTGTAGCCTGCAAATGCTTCAGAAACGTGTCTATTAACCCTTTAACACACAATGCCTATGTGACAAGATTAAGAAAACAAACAGATATCTGATTAAACAACGGGCTATCGTTCAATGCAGAAAGTTGGTTGGCTTACTAGGGTAAGAATCGAACCCAGTCGACCAATATACATGTAGAACCTTCGTTGAGCAGTTAAAAACGGACGAACTCTCCTTTTAAAAAAAACTGTACATGTTCGCGATTTTTGTCTGCATGCAGCATATTTTTCGCAAACTTGCAACTATTTCCATTGTTCACGTGCGAACATCTTACTCTTCGCGCGTAGCAAGATGTTCGCGCGTGGACATTTAACTCTGTTCGCGCGAGTAGTTTGCCCTTCGCGCGTGATGCGAGGAGATTTCACGATCTTGCGAGTGTTTTGCGGGGGATTTGCGCGGAAATTTTATACTTTCCGCGCACTTCCCCGCATCACGCGCGAGCGCGAATTCTCGAAGATTCGCGGCGACTGTACTGTAGTATAGTTTTGGAGATATGCTCCGGACAAAAATCAAGTATGAAAAACGACAAAGGGCAATAACTCAAAAATTAAGCACGCAAGAGTTATGATTCCTGAGCACTGCACTCCCCCTCGGTGATATCTATCCAGCCATGAAATTTCATAACCCTAGCTAGTATAGTTCTGGAGATATTCAGCAGACAAAATTGAAGTATAAAAAATGGCAAAGGGCAATAACTCAAAAATTAAGCGAGCAAGAGTTATGATTCTTGTGCATTGCACTCTCCCTCGATGAGATCTATCCACCCATAAAATTTCATAACCCTAGCTACTATAGTTTTGGAGATATGCTCCGGACAAAATTCAAGTATGAAAAACAACAAAGGGCAATAACTCAAAAATTAAGCAAGCAAGAGTTATGATTCCTGTGCACTGCACTCCCCCTCGATGAGATCTATCCACCCATGAAATTTCATAATCCTAGGTAGTATAGTTTTGGAGATATGCTCCGGACAAAATTCAAGTATGAAAAACAACAAAGGGCAATAACTCAAAAATTAAGCAAGCAAGAGTTATGGTTCCTGTGCACTGCACTCCCCCTCGATGAGATCTATCCACCCATGAAATTTCATAATCCTAGGTAGTATAGTTTTGGAGATATGCTCCGGACAAAATTCAAGTATGAAAAACAACAAAGGGCAATAACTCAAAAATTAAGCAAGCAAGAGTTATGGTTCCTGTGCACTGCACTCCCCCTCGATGAGATCTATCCACCCATGAAATTTCATAACCCTAGCTAGTATAGTTTTGGAGATATGCTCCGGACAAAATTCAAGTATGAAAAACAACAAAGGGCAATAACTCAAAAATTAAGCGAGCAAGAGTTATGATTCCTGTGCACTGCACTCCCCCTCGATGAGATCTATCCACCCATGAAATTTCATAACCCTAGCTAGTATAGTTTTGGAGATATGCTCCGGACAAAATTCAAGTATGAAAACAACAAAGGGCAATAACTCAAAAGTTAAGAGAGCAAGAGTTATGATTCCTGTGCACTG
Source organism: Tridacna crocea (assembly GCA_943736015.1). Classification (NCBI taxonomy): domain Eukaryota; kingdom Metazoa; phylum Mollusca; class Bivalvia; order Cardiida; family Cardiidae; genus Tridacna; species Tridacna crocea. The sequence goes on from OX031070.1 coordinate 31,714,449, forward strand.
TACTCCCCCTCGATGAGATCTATCCACCCATGAAATTTCATAACCCTAGCTTGTATAGTTTTGGAGATATGCTCCGGACAAAGAACTGGACGCCGCCCGCCCGCCCGCCCGCCTGGCACGGGTGATCCCATAATACGTCCCGTCTTCGTCCCGTCTTCGACGGGCGTATAAAAAGGAGAAAATGCTGGTTACCAGCATTTTCTCCTTTTCTCTCAATGTTTTCAAAAGGCTTTTATCCCAGGGTTGTTAAAAGTCGGGATTGTGTGCTAATGGGTTAATGGGTCAAAATATTGAATACTGGAGTTTTGTGGGTCAAAATATTGATAGCCCACAAACCACCAACAATTCAATTTAGGTTTTGATGAGATTCAAATATTGAATACTGGCATTTTATGGGTCAAAATTTTTATAACCCACAAACCACCAACAATTCAGTTTAGGTTTTGATGAAATTTAAATATTGAACATTGGCATTTTATGGGTCAAAACATTGAATACTGGCATTTTATGAGTCAAAATATTGAATACTGGTGTTTGTTTGTTTGTATTGTTGCGCAGCATCCCAGTCAGCACATCTTTTGGCCATGTTGGGATGGAGACCACTGCTTCCTGGGTACTTCAGTTACTTTCCAGTGCTAAGGGAAGTAAATGTGTCTTTCTCAAGGACACAATACAGTGCCCATACAATTACTGACATAAAAGATAATGGTACTCACCTTTTTTCAGTATTGCTATGACCTGTCCCATCAGCAACTGAAACCACAAAAAACATTACATAAAACATTCCAAACTAGAGGCGGGTTTCTATCACAAAAACCAATATCCAAACAATTCTTTTTTTTACGAGTAGCAATCATACTATTACTAAAGGTGATTGATTTGTTTGTTTATTTGGGGTTTAAAGTCTCTGTTGACACATTTTTAGCTCACCTGGCACAAAATGCCAGGATGAGCTATTGTGATGGGGCTAAGTCCTTTGTCTGTTGTCGTGTGTTGTCAACATTTTCTTTAAATGACATCTCCTCTGAAACTACTGGCCAGAATTTCACAAAACTTTATCAGAAGCATCCTTGGGGTGTGGGGAACAAACAATACAGAACAGAATTTTGATTTTGGCATTTGGTTGCCAGATTTCAGTTTTATTTGGTAGAATTAGTCATCTGGTAAGATGGTCCCTGTATGTGTGATTGGTCAAAAAGATATCACACATCCATACTTTTACACCTAATTTGGCAATTAACCCTTTACCAGACAACAAACTTTTAGCCTTGTCCAAATTGAAAGCATTTGCAGACAAAGATTTCAATGTGGGTAAGATTGAGCTTTTTTTCTTTGATCAGGTAGAAGATATCATGGGAAAAGGAAAAAAATGCTAATTACCAGAATTTTCTTTTTTCCACAAATTGTTTTCAAAAGGCTCCTTTCTCAGGTTCGTTTAGAGTCAGCATTGAGTGGTAAAGGGTTATCAATATTTTAACAATTTCAACTTTCACTAGTCTTCACATATCATACTTGTGCCAGGTACATGTAGACAGGTTGACCCATCACATATTATAAATTATCATTTATGAACGATTCTCCTTTTCCCATCATAATTTCTACCCGATTCATTAATAATTTTTCTCATTTTTAAAACAGCGTTTACGTAATCGCTGTTTTAATATTATTTATAATATCAATCCTACAAAGAAATGAAACAGGTTTACAACTAAAACTCTGTGGTAGAATTCTTAGGAAATTACAAAAAAATTCTCCTATTCCAAAAATGCTTACTACCAGTATTTTATTATTGGATTATTTCATGATTTCTTTTTATTAAATCAAACAGTTCCACATATGTTTACAACTACATGTAAGAGGTACAGGTTTTTCTAATTAAAGCAATATCTTTTTTTTCCCCCAATTGCTCAATTTCCTACATTTTTTTTCCTGCTAAAGTGCAAAACATTCAAAATTTATTCTTACTCTGAATTTCTGATTAACAACCTCTTTTATTTTTGGGTTTAAATTAAAAATTCCAATATGGTCTAGGCAGATTCTGGATCTGCCTAGCCAAACCGGAATCCTAATTTGGTCTAGGCAGATCTGGAATCCGTCTAGACCAAAGTAGAATTCTAATTTGGTCTGGACCAAAATAGAATTCCAATTTGGTCTAGGCAGATTCCGGATCTGCTTAGATTCCAGTTTGGACTACGACAAATATATTATGTGAAATGCTACCTTTGAATATCTCAGTTCATTTCCAGTTGGTAACATAAATTTCCCAGTGGAAGGACACAAAATCAAGTCTGACTGTTCTTCCTGTAAAGATAATTGAGTAATAGTAATTTAATGAAATCATCAAACCAGATGAATCTCAGACAATTTTAAAACAATTCTATCAGACCTTATGCATATGTGCAGCCCTATTTACATATGTAATAAAAATTTAATGAAACATAATGACTCCCCACCCCCCACTATGAGTTTATAAAGGGTACATTCAGCATTTAAAGGGTTACAGTAGCAAGAGTTTTATGCAGTTGACCGCAAGTCCAACTAGAGCTATCACTAAAGGTGATTAATACCCCCTTGCAAATACTTGTCACTAAATAAATAAGCCATCAGAGGAGATGACAAAGTTCCCAATCCTAAGGTTTCCAAAGTCATAGGTTTTATTATTGAAATATCTAAGTCCAATCAGGGGAAACTAGACCTAGATGTTATGCTCAGAGTTCTGCCAAGCATTCTACCTTATGGGGCCAATGGCCCGTCCAAGCCCAAATAGTGGGGCCACTTTTACAACATGGGGCCATGACTGAATTTCGGACATAAATTGAATATAATTATAGACCAGAGACAGAATACCCAATAAAAATCAAACATTTTGTATGATAATTTAGCAGTTAGCTACATGTTTTATTGATTCTTATTAACAAAGAATTTCCTGCGCTTCAAGAGCCAAAGAAAAAGGAAGTATCTCACATCGGCTTTTTGGGTTGCCCAGAGAGCTTGGTATTTGTCTTAGCCTCTTTTGGCTTTGTTTGACCAAAATAGCTTAGTTTAGATTTACCATTCTTCTTTTCGAAACCGTTATCTGTTTGTGAAAACGAAACTCATTGGCTCAAAATTCGGGGAACCCAACTTTAATTAAGTACTAAGCCAATCAGGATTGCCATTACGATCCATAAAACGGCAGCACTCTCTTGCACTCCGGATCATTCACATTCATGTATGGTGAGATTAACGAACGACAACTCTGCTCGCATATTCACACGGAAGTGAAATTGATTCAAACAAAACAGACTTCCGATGAATCTGTCCCTAGTAATCATCATACCTACATTGCATGGCTCGTATTTTTAATGCGCCGGGTGGCCCCTCAGACATATTTTTTTAGGGCCATCTGTAATTTTTTAGCGCCAATGCTCTGTATGCTTATTAACATTTTCAGAAAATTTGATGTTCTTTGCCGAAATAATTTCAGTTAGAGAGCTGTCAAAATAAAGAAAAGCTATTTTTACTAATTCAAGGGCCACAACTCAGGTACTATTTCTGTAATTAGGGTGGAAATCGAACTTGACCTTGACTTAGTACCCACAAACATTTTCAGAAAGTTTGGTGAAATTTCGTAGCGCGTTGTTCGAGTAAGAGAGTAGACAAAGTAAAAAATCTTGTTTTTTTTTTTTTAACTGATTCATGGACCGTAACTCAGCTATTCTTTACGCGACTTCACTGGAAATCAAACTTCGCCTAGATTTTATGCCCATATACATTTTCAAGAAGTTTGGTGAAATTTTGTTGAACATTCCTTAAGCTAGAGAACAGACAAAGTAAAACCAACCTATTTTTACTATTTCAAGGGCCATAACTCCAAGACACTTCAACCGATCATCATGAAAATGACAAGTGCACAATGGCATATTATGACAAAGATGTACACAATGTTTGAGAAAGATTCATCAAAAGATGACAAAGTTATGCTCCGGACAAAACAGTATGGACGGACGGACGGAGTGATTCCAGTATACCCCCCACAAATTTTTTGTTGGGGGTATAATAAATCCACTCATCACATTTCGCAGACTGGTATCATGTGACCTGCCAAATTGAGCTCTCAAAAATCTTACATAATGATGACTGTCAACAAACAAAGTACTGACCTGATCCATTTCATCACTAATTAGCTGTGAAGGCAATTTAGAGATGGGTGGTGGAGCTGGAGCTCGAGGCCTGGACCAAGCTTGGCTAGGTGTATAGGTTGGCTATATGGTTGGAGGTAGGGGCCCTCGAGGTGTGGGCTGGACCTTGGGCCTGTCTGGTTCTTCACAAAACTCCTGGCAGAAACAAATAGGACATTCACCCTTTCATTCATGGACATAATCAACATGCATGAGTAATTATGCCTGATTAGATTTCTTGTTAACAACCTGCATGCCAAAGCCTAAGGAGCAACAAATTACATTAACCCTTTACCAAATGACAAAGTTTTGGAGTATTCTAAATTGAAAACATTTGCAGACGACAAATTAAATGTGAATCAAAAATTGAAATTCGATTTGGGAAGGGTAGAAAACATTGTTGGAAAAGGAGAAAATGCTGGTTACCAGCATTTTCTCCTTTTCCCACAATGTTTTCAAAAGCTTTTCTTCTCAGGGTCGTTAAAAGTCCCTACTTTTAACGACCTCGAGGAACAATCCTTTCGAAAACATAGCAGGAAAAGAAGAAAATGCTGGTAACCAGCATTTTCTCCTTTTCCCACTATGTTTTCTACTCTTCTTAAGTCCAGTTTCACTTTTTGAGTTGCATTTATTTTGTTGTCTGCCAATGCTTTCAATATGGACAAGTCTAGAAAATTGTCGTTTGGTAAAGAGTTAAACCTCTCACTGGCTGGTCTTGTTTTATGCTGTTTGCAAATGTCGTTATCAGTGGTTCTCATACCAGGTTAAAGGTTGATTGAGGCTTTGCAATCTTATCAGAACATGCATCCTCATATAAAAACAAGAGACCCATGGGTCTCAATTGCTCACCTGGGTAACGAGGAATCAGTAATATCATACACATTTTGGACATCAAAAGGCAATTTTATACCAAGTAATACTAGAGTGTAGGCTCATGACCATTTCCACTGACCATTGATTACAGAGATTGGGTTACTAATATTTTTATTTCGGTTGCCATTGAAACCAAATGCCAAATCCTCTAACTTTTTAAAGCAATTATGAAATTGCACAATTTTTTACATAGAGCTTGTGTAATCGTTCGTCTCTCGAATGGTGTCACGGTATGTGATCTATCCATTTCTGGAACCCAAACCTTATCTTTAGCCTTAAAATCCAGTTGAAAATGATAGATCCAGGTTTCATCACCTGTAAATCTTTTCAAAACGATGTGAGTCACATTTATCATATTTTCTATAAGTTTCAATGCAAGTCCAACCCGACTTTCTTTCTGCTTCGTCAGTGAGCAAATGGGGCACCCAACGCGCGCAGATCTTATGTAGCCCAAGTCGTTCATGTAAGATCTTCAAAACACTTGACGAATGAATCCCACTTAATTCTATCTCTTGCATGGTATAATGTGCCGCTTTCGTGCGTCTTCCTCAATTAACGTTTTCACAGTAGCAATGTTCTTTTCCGTCAAAAAGGAAACCGGCCTCCCCACCCAAGGGTCATTTTCAATTGACTCCCGACCATCATTAAAACGGCGTAGCCACTTGCAAACTGTAGCATATTTTAAAGCACCATTCCCATAAACGTTTTGCAAATCAGCATGAATTTCTGTTGGCGAAAACCCGAGCTGTGCTCAATTCTTACAATATGCCCTCTGTTCACAGATTTTTACATCCATATTGAACGCTATATTTTACTATAGTGTATAAAACCATGTGTTGAAAATACCCAGCGCAGCGCGCACATGGACCTCGTACATCACATACTGTGGCATTTCGAGAGAGGAATGATTACGCAAGTTCTGTGTAAAAAATCTTGCAATTTCATAATCACGTTAAAAAGTTGTAGTCTTACTCTACGAACTTAAAAAAGTGTCCCTCCTACATTATATGTCTTTTCTTTGCATGCACTGCACGCTTGAGGCGTCATTTTTTACCTGCATTGGTAATTATTTACGTGATTCACGCAGAATCTTACGTGAATGGGAACTCTGAAACAGTCATTAGACCATGTGCAATAGTTATTACAAATACAACAATTCATCATCATTGCTAAAACCTGGTCTGAATCGGCCACTAAATCTGGTCTGAATCAGCCATGGTTCTATTAGCCATGTTCCGAATTAGCCAAAGAGATGGTCCGAATCAGCCATGGGCTGAATCAGCCATAATTTGTTTTTTTTTTTCTTTTTGCAAAACTGAACCTTTTCAATATACAAAAATATGTTTCCTAACAATACTAAGTATGTAGCTGAATACATACATGTTTATAGTTTGACTTTACTGACATTCAACTTGCATTATGAAGTGGTTTGTGGTTTTGGAGTTTACCGTTGCTGCAACAGTTAAAGTAATAAAGCAACATCCAGCTAATTACTGGTGGAGAAAGACTCAAGAGTGCACAGAGGCACCCAGGTTGAACCACCAACCTACGGCAAGCCAACTTGAAGGCTTGCATCATGAAAGAAGATAATGTTATGGCATATTAAACATGATGGGTACGGCAAATATTTCTCCTCTAGATAATTCAAGAAAGATGCAAGATATAAAAGACTAAAAGACAATGAATTACCTTCGCAAAGTCATTGTTCATATCTATTTTTCTCAAACTCTCTCGTAACTGGGAATCATAAATGATTACATTCAATAAACTGGGCCGCAAAGAATTTGCCACAAAACATGAGTGGCAGCCCCCCTCCCCCTAAAAATATCATTATTTCCCACACAATTTAAAGGTAAATATCAATATTTGGAGAAAAAGGGTAAGTTACTGATTTTCAGTGTACTAACTACAATCTTAATTTTACAAAATAGTGGTGCAGTCTTCTTCAAGTAAGCTTGAATTGCAATAAAAAAAATAGAATGTATAATTCACCATAAAAAACAAGAGCCGTCAGAGACGGGTTATGCTCCCCGAACAAGTGCTTGTCATAAAATATATGAAATTGATAATAAATTCACTTCTTTTATCCTAAAAGAACCAGTTCATGACCCCAAAAATTTGAAGTGAAAATGCAATTACTATCTTAGAGATAGCCAACACAAACTTGTAGAGGGCAATAAGCCCAATGAGCCCCCTTTAAGCTCCCTTTTCCCATCAGACAATATTGCATCATTGAAATAAATACAATGGGTGTGTGGTTTGTGGCATTTTTGAATAATACTTCAAAATTTGGAATTTCATAAAATTTTTAGCAGTCATGTGGTAAATATTGCATAAAACATTTTTTTACATGAAGCCCCTTTTACCCGAGACGCAGCCTGAAATTGAGAAACAGGAAGATAGGTACCTGGGCATCATTCCAACAAGTTCAGATTTGAAATTTCACAAAGTTTTGAGCACCGATAAAGGAAATACAAGTGAAAAACAATTTTTTCCATGAAGTCGCCTTTTTCCGTGATGCAACCTCAATTTGAGGAACCAGGAAAGTCATATTTGCGCATTTGTAATTCACAGATTGAAAAAAAAACAAAGGGCACATGTTGAAACTTGTAAAACAAGATATAAACATGAAATTTTGACAAAAACTGAACAAGATATTAGTAAAAATTGAAATTTTGCATTAGGGCCCTTTTTTCCTTGTCATTTTACAAGAAACCCCCTTTTTCCATGTGAGAGGGTCAAATTGAAAAACACATAGATAAAGAAACAAGAGCACATGGTGAAACTTTGAAAAAAAAAAATATAAGCATGAAGTTTAATGAAATTTTGAGCAAAACTAAATGAAATATTAGTAAAAATTGGAATTTTGCAAGAAACCCCCCTTTTTCCATGACAGAATGTCATCTTAAAAAACGCCAAGATTAAAAATAGCAAGGGCACATGCTAAAACTTTCCATAAACAATATAACCATAAAGTCTCATGATATTCTGACAAAAACTGAATGAGATATTGGCAAAAATTGCAATTTTGTATTAAGCCCCTTTTTTCCCCATGACACGGGGTCAAATTGAAAATCCGGGAAAGATATGTCAGCGCCTCACTTCAAAAAGTTCATATATGAAGTTTTATCCAATTTGGTCCAGGGGTTGTGGAGAAATCGCTTCGGCTAACCGACGGACGGACAGACAGAATGTCATCCTAAAAAACGCTAAGATTAGAAATAGCAAGGGCACATGCTAAAACTTTCCATAAACAATATAACCATGAAGTCTCATGATATTCTGACAAAAACTGAATGAGATATTGGCAAAAATTGCAATTTTGCATTAAGCCCCTTTTTTCCATGACACGGGGTCAAACTGAAAATCCGGGAAAGATATGTCAGCGCCTCACTTCAAAAAGTTCATATATGAAGTTTTATCCAATTTGGTCCAGGGGTTGTGGAGAAATCGCTTCAGACGGACGGACAGACGAAGCGGCAACTATATGCTCGCCCTTCGAGGAGCATAAAAAAAATCCAGTGTTACACATTACAGACTTGACCTCAGTGTTTCATCCAGGATTTGAAAAAAGTGGGGGATTTTCACAAAACATGGGGGCCATCACAACACAAACTATGACTGAGCTAGTAGAAAATGGCTTTGTGATCTTTACAATCAACATGCCTGGATAGAGTTGCGGTACTAAAATTGCTGTTTCCAGAGGTGAAATCCTTCAAACAACAGCAAATCATATCACCCTTTTCATACTTTTGTAACCACAGCCAGTCTTTAAGCCTGGAGTAACTCATTACCAAAGGAGAAAATTTTAGGTTTGTCCAAATCGAAAGCATTTGCAGACGACATGATAAAAGTGACTGAAAATTTGAAAATTATTTTGTGAAGGGTAGAAAACATTGTGGGAAAAGGAGAATATGCTGGTTACCAGCATATTCTCCTTTTCCCACAATGTTTTTAAAAGGCTTCTTTCTCAAGAGTCATCAAAAGTAGGGACTGTTTGGAAAAGAGTTAATATTGTTGGAAAACCTACTGCTTATGGCTAACCGATTGCCCCTCGTTAAGACAAACACTATAGATGAGACATCTCCATTGTGAGCAACTTGACGTGAATTCATAATGCATGGAGTGGACGACACAGGTAGATGACTATGTTTAAAATTACAATTCTTCTGACCATGTAGAAACGTGCTTCTAAGATGCTTATAAGTGAACAATGTTGCTTTACTGCAGATGGTTTACTGGCCTGGGTCACACAAAAAAATAATAAAACTACCTGTGAAGCATGTATTGCCTTTGGCCTGCTAAATACTAATATATGCACAGAATTGGCAATGGGTGTAGATAAACAACACTTATTTTGGAAAGGATATTATCATAATTAATGATTTAATCACAATGGAATGACATTGTGAAACAATTTGCACTGTTATTGTGATCAATAAAATAAACTTGGTGCGAAAATAATAGATTAACATGAGGGTCCCAACATGGCAAAGTTATGTTTCAGTGACAGATGTTTCGGTAACAGACGAGTTCGGTAACATAGACTTATCGTGTAAATCGATTGGATGTTTCTGTAACAAAGCAATTATATTGACTCAGGGTTCAATCTAGAATTTTGTCAGAATGGGCCACTGGCCCATCACTATTTTAAAAAGGGGCCACCAGTATTTTGAGATGGGCCAGCACTTTTTAACGATCAAATAACCAGGATCTTGGCATTTTAAAAGCTCAATTATTACTGACTTAACATACAAAGGAAGTAAATCCAGATAATTTACTGCTTGTGTATGGGGTTTTCTTTTGCTGTATACAAAAACCGCAAGTCATGATTTTTTTTGCATCGTCGCAACGAAGCAAGTGAAATTGAGGCTTTTGTAGCCACTCAGTTTTAAAGTTTTTTGCATATGATTTCCCAGCTTTTTCATCAGCTGATTTTTCACCACTGGTTTCACCCGATTGTTGCGTTTTTGCTTGTTTGGCGGAATTTCCGCCAGAAAAGAAATCAACGATTCGTTTCTGTGTTTGTATTGCCGACATGTTTTCAACAGCTGGTTCCCATCGCGTTCGTTCATGGGCCGTGAATAAATCATTATCCGATTACCAGTAGGTAACGCTCTCCGTGTTGTTGAGACGCTTTGCAATTAAATTTCAATACCGCGGAAAGCGTCTTCTAACACTGACTCGCTAAAAACTCTACTGCTAAAAAAATAATGGTGGCGCATAACGGAATCAGAATAGCGCCGATGCATTCCATTTTGTGCCGATTAGGCGCACTGGAGTTTCAAAAATGGGCCAAGGACTTTAAAATCGTGCCATTGGCGCAAAAACGCAGCCTAGATTGAACCCTGTATTGTGTTTATGTCCGGTGACACCTATCGTATGACTTAGTTACGTTCAAACCCTTTATTTTTGCACTTTTCACCCAGTTATCCCTTGATAGATAGGCTCAAACCTTTTATTTTTTCATTTTTCACCCTCTTTTGCTTGAAAGATGGGCAACCGACATTGTCAATACATACAGCATGATATGAGGTACACAACAAAAAATTTCAATGAAACATAGTGGAAATTACAAATTAAAGTTTAGATAACGAAATAAAGCCACGCGTTCAGGGGGAACAAGACAATTCCCCGACAAGACAGTTCCCCGACACGGTTTTTCAAGACAGTTCCCCGACAAAATTGAAGACAGTTCCCCGACACTTTTATTATTAGTATAGATCTATGGAATAGTTTTTTTTTTTGGTTTGTTTTCTTTAAATATTTTTATAGACATTTATTTCAAATGATGGAAGTAAATTTCAACTTTGGCGGTTATTAATTGCGTATTATGCCCAATTAAGGAGGTCGACATAGTGTGATTAGACTGTTTGTTGCCATGATTGGATGTTTATAATGATGATTGGTTTAATTGCCGGGAACCTTTCGAGTTTCCGTTAATTGTGTATGATTGCCATGAAAATTGTCTTTAATGGCATGGTGTTGGGTTCTGGAATGCAATTTTAAGATGTATAACTCATGTAATGTATGTGCTGTAAATTTCTTGAATAAAGTTAAACATTGAAACCTTTTGTTGATTCTCGTTGGGCTCACTGTATAAGTGTCATATTAATTGCTACTGTCCATAAAGGAACAAAATAAAGGGGATCTACATGTACTTATATTATCCATTACATTACTAGCGGGTTATTTCAGTTTCTCCGGAAGTAACAGTAATAGATGTAAAATGAAAAATGCGCCACACCTAGGCCCACATGTATTTCCTATCCAACACTGGGATAAGGATTTGTTTTAGTAATCAAATACACATATTCATATAACAAACGTAATAATATCCTGATCTGCACAACGGCTAAGGTATCATTTCTGAATGGCGTGATATTCAATAATAAACTAAAAAGGAGAAATACTCTAAATTATTTACAATCCTTTCACAAGTACAACAGCCCCCATTACCTTTCCTTAAAAGTTATAGATACCGATGATAAATGTCGATGAAAATCAAGTTTGCTAATAATTAATGTGTCGGGGAACTGTCTTCAAAAGTGTCGGGGAACTGTCTTCAATTTTGTCGGGGAAATGTCTCGAAAAGCTGTGTCGGGGAACTGTCTTGAAACCCGTTCAGGCGTTGGGTGTAAAGAATATAACAATATCACTATATAATTGCCTTGTTAACGAAACATCCAATCGATTTACTCTATAAGTCTATGTTACCGAACTCGTCTGTTACAGAAACATCCGTAAATCATTTCAGACCAGAAGCTTGTAAAGCACTGTAGATTATAGACCAATAACATTAATGACCATAGATATTGTTTATTTCCAGTCATGTTTTGTTAATTGAATAGAAAAAATGTCTGGATTAGTTTCCCTGACTATCATTTACAAAGTCCAAGTGCATTGATAAAAGGTTTTGGTGGCTTTCGGATCTAATTGAAGGAAAATATCAGGAGCCATGTTAAATGGGGTATCGTTCCTGGAATTTTCGTTTCATTTTCAGAAAACAGTACGCTATCCTATTGGAGAATAGGTAGATTTTTTAATTTGAATTTTAAGTTGATCACGGACAACCCAGCTTTGTGAAAATAACTTTATTTAACTTGAAGTGTGGGCTAGGTCCCGCACAACGGCAGAAAAATTGGGGCCGGGGGACGTAAATATCGGGGAATCCCGCGTCTAAGATTTAAACACTGGATCTTCTTCCTAGAAAAACCACATTTACACGCCAACAAGAAATCGACATTAATACTTCTTGTGTTATTCAGAAAATCTCGTAAAAATGCAAAATGAATAACAAAATGATAATAAATTTGATATATTTTGCTTACCGCTTGCTTGCCTCGAGAGAGCGCCGCCATTTTGTTTCCAACAATGCAATGCGTCAACGTCAACCCGTACTTCAGGGTCATCGAGTAGATATATAAATAACGTTGTGGGCAGTCTCAAAAAATACGAATTACTCGCACAGAGGCTGTGCTATGAGCGTGTTCTAAAAATAGATTGTACCTTGTGGGTCATTTTATTATATATACTTGTGGGTCACGAAAAAAATTTTTTTCGTAAACATTCGAATCATGCTATTTGCAATAAAATTCTGCTTCCAGATTGCCGGCGTTTTATGGGTCAAAATATTGATGACCCACAAACCACCAAGATTACCCACAACGTGAGTCAGAATTTGACGAAATGACCCATAATACGCCTGTTAGAAAACTATATATATATATATATATATATATATATATATATATATATGGAAAAATCAACTGGTTCCGGCTCAAGGATATTACATAAAAAAGAAAAATAACATCACATGGGAGTATATATCAGTAACATTTATTGCCAACCGGTTTCGCTCCCATGTGATGTTATTTTTCTTTTTTATATATATATATATATATATATATATATATATATATATATATATATATATATATATATATGTAAGGCATGGTTTATGGGTCATGTCTTTGTATCATGGGTTGTGGGATCTTTTTTTTCCAGGAGGCAGGGAGATAATAAACGCTATATTTGGAAGTATTTCGAGATGTACAATGCATGTATTGACTTCATTTTACTTTATTTTTGTTTTTACAAAAAAAGTTATAGATATCATTGTGGGACATTACACTGTGGGTCAATGACCCACAAGGCTATATACAGTATTTATATTTCTGTATTGTGGGTCATATCCCACAATCCGTTCTGACGTGAATATACAATATATATTTGGGGAATGTGGGTCATATCCCACAATCCGTTCTGACGTGAATATACAATATATATTTGGGGAATGTGGGTCATATCCCACAATCCGTTCTGACGTGAATATACAATATATATTTGGGGAATGTGGGTCATATCCCACAATCCGTTCTGACGTGAATATACAATATACATTTGGGGAACGTGGGTCATATCCCACAATCCGTTCTGACGTGAATATACAATATATATTTGGGGAACGTGGGTCATATCCCACAATCCGTTCTAATGTGAATATGCAATATATAAAATATATATTTGGGGAATGTGGGTCATATCCCACAACCCATCTCATTAACCCATTTGTGCATAGCGTCCTATTTGTTGGACATAGGCAAAAGTGCAATCCCAGAAGAAACGCGGTGTCTCATCAGGGTTTACACGGTTTGCTCGAAAGGAACGCCAATATACATGTATGTTAAGCTAATGAGATTAATATCAACCTGGCACCCTAAAAATGTTAAATCGTAAAATGGACAAACAACACACAAGAATGGAAGCGTCCACTCGGCAAAAATAAGGTAATGTGTATATACATATGTATACATGTACATAATTATGTAACGTTCATGGAACGTTAATATGCAAATTCAGTAAAACCATTTCTCCTTGAAATGGAACAGGCGGTCTATATATAGCAGATAAACACCTCTCGGTGCGAGCTTAAACTTTGCATCGACGGGGTATGTTCTTGCTGGAGGGGCCTCGACCATGTTACAATTAAATCGTTGTTTAAACTATTTAGAGATGCTCGAGCACCCAACTATTAATCTAACCTAACTGCTACCTCGAAGCCGGTGTAATGCAGAGAAATGACCCCCCTTACAAAATGACCCCCGGGTCATTTTACAACGTAGAGGAATGACCCGGGTCATTATTCTACGTAGAGAAATGACCCCAGACCGTAGAAAAAAGGGGTTTCAAGACAGTTCCCCGACACAAGTTTTGGAGACAGTTCCCCGACAGATCTGGAGACAGTTCCCCCGACACTTTTGTTCAATGTCAAACAATAAAATAAATTTTATCGTACATAAAAAGGAATTTTTGATGGAGGATTTTATGGATAAGTGATCTTTTGTGACGAATTTAAGTCTTTGTACATGAGATTGGCGATCGAGTACCTACATTTGATCAGACTGGTAAAGTCTATTACCTAGTTTGATGGAGCAATTTGACAGGCTATCGTACAAAATATCAAGACATTATCGAAATACGTGTACATTCTCCCAAATTCTAAATACATAGAAACAGAGAACTACAATGTACATGTATAATTGTTCGACTTTACAAGATAAAGAACAGGTATTTCCCTCAGTAACCCCCACCACCACCGCCCTCTCTACTGTAGGCCTATTACATGTATTATGAAACAGGGAAAAGCAGATAACTACAAATTATTTAAAGACTTTATAAAATCAAAACAAAATACTCTCTATTCTTTTATCAACTTTGATGCTGGCTAAAAGTGCCCTTAAAACTCTCCCATGTTCAATACAGTCGTGATTCGTTGTGAATTCATCCACGAGAAAATAGAGCTACCCGTCATTTTATATATATATCAATCTTCTTCACAGGGTACAGATAATTCGATCACAACATCAATTATCCACGAATATTTCAATTTCTCATGATTATGAATTATAATTGTGTTAATTCTACAGCATAAAAGGTAATTTTCCATGAAATAAAAGTGTCGGGGAACTGTCTTCATAAGTGTCGGGGAACTGTCTCCAAAACTTGTGTCGGGGAACTGTCTTGTCGGAGAACTGTCTTGTTCCCGAAAAAGGGCCCCCTCTAGCTGTAGTAGATAACCCCCTCATGAAGAGAAAGGACCCCCGTAGAGAAATTACCCCCCTTTTTTTTCCTTGCGGCATTGTTATTGCTGCTGATGCTGATACTACTACTATTACAACTACTACTACTACCATTACTACAACTACTACTCGTATTCTATTACCCCCCTTTCTTGCCTTAACAGTGTTGTTGCTTCTGATGTTTCTACTACTACTTCTACTAATACAGCTGCTGCTGCTGCAACTACTTCTTCTACTATTTCTTCAACTACTACTGCTTAGTAAGATGGTTAAGATAATGAAATGGAATCCGAATATGAAGAATGTGCTCTATCAGTAGGTACACATTTATATAGGTGTGTAGAGGTCAATAGAGACTTTGTTGATAGCATGGGCCCTAACATTAAACTTTGTCGTGATAAAAATACAAACGTCGTCATGACGTCCCCATAAACTGCCCCGCTTCCGACACCCTTATCCATCTCCAGAGCTTGTAGAATCTGACAAGATACCGCGCTGAAATTTTGTAAACTTGTGCAAAAGATATAATGTTCACAGCTCCTGAAATTGTTTATTTCTGCCTTAACTACTATGAAAGTTATAACAAAACTCTACGTAATTCTAAGACAACTTTCATACTTCTTCTATATGTACTATTGCTAATACTGCCACCACTATTTCTACTACTACTACCTGCCAATGTCACTGACTTTTTCTTGATATTGCAAGTATATTTCGAATGATCATAATGAAACATATCTTAAAATGTATAAAGTTTTTAGACCAACTCTATGACGAAATTTCGTCAAAATCGGTTGATGGACAAAAATTTCTCCATTCACTTCCACTGTAAGAAATACGCAGAATTTGCCCATATACCCAATTGTAACAATCCTTGAAATGGGGGGAGGGGGTGCGTTATGGGTGAATTCTGTACCCGATGTCGGATCCTAATTAAATTTCGTCATAGAGTTCGTCTTAAACGCTGTAAAGCAATGCCACTTTCAATCCAAGATGACTGCGTTTGGCTAAATCAAAACGCAAACAATATTCAATATTTTAACATAGTTTACTGATTTCATTATTTAATGTTATCAAGGTTCAATGCATAACAAGTGATAACTAAACAGTAAATATCTCCAAGTCAATGTTTCTCATGATACAATCATACACCCAGTATATTTGTTACATACACATCATAAACCTTTGATGTTTTCGATGTTTTGAAAATAAGCATTGTTTGTGAGACATATATGTCCCCCTCATATGCTTGGTCACTGTGACCTTGACCTTTGACATAATCATCTAAAAGTCAAAAAAAAAAAATCTATTAACCCTTTCCCAAACAATCCTTGGTTTTTACGGATCAGGGATAGAAACCTTCTGAAAACATTGTCAGAAAAGGAGAAAATGCTGGTAACCAGCATTTTTTCCTTTTCCCACAATGCTTTCTACCCTAATGGAAACAAATTTCAATTTCTGATTTATGCTTAGTTTGTTGTCTGCAAGTGCTTTCAATTTGGACGTGTCTAAAATGTTGGGATTATTTCTGGATAACCCTTGTAGTTTGTGTCATAACATTAATGAAGCTTACTGTAAAGTTTGATCAGATGTTGAACTTTACTCTTAATTTGATGGATATTTCTGTTTTTGAAGGTGGCAAACTTATTAATCACAATTCTGGCTTCTTTATTTTCTGGGATGGTTTTCCTGTTTATATGTTCCTTAAATTCTTTTGAGAGAAGACATTCTTCTTATCTAGGCCATCTCTGGCGTTTTGAACTTGGTCTGCAAATTTCCTCAGATTCTGCTTCTGATGCACTGTAATCTTCATCATCACCTGAAGTAAATCATTTGCATGTACTAAAGAGCAAAATATCATATTTAGAATTAATCAAAACACAAGAGGCTGAAATTCATCTTTTGTTTTCAGTTTGCCTCTTGTCTTGGACAATTGAATATCAAAGTTATACAAGAGCACTGCAAAGCGTAGCAATATGCGCCCAAGGGTATTGAAATGTGAGGATTTTTTTGTCATACAATGAATTTCTGATATCAATCATTATAGATACATTTAACAAAAATAGTTACCATTTACATAAAGCGGCTCAAAAGATACAGAGTGGACACAAACTGTTCTTACTTTACACCAGTATGAAATTTGACCTCAACTCTTTACTACACAATCCCGACTTTTAACGACCCAGACAAAGAAAGCCTTTGGAAACACTGTGGGAAAAAGAGAAAATGGTGGTAACCAGCATTTTCTCCTTTTTCCACAATGTTTTCTACCCTTTCCTAATCAAATTTCAAAGTTCGATACACATTTATTTTGTCATCTGCAAATGATTTCAATTTGGACTAGTCCAAAATTTTGTCATTTGGTAATGAGTTAAAGGGTAACCTTGACCTTGAACCGAATCATCTGAAACCGATGCTCTGCACATCCTCTCAGTTTGGTTAATATTTCTGCCAAATAGTTTTTATCTGTTCAAGCAGTTCAAGAGATACAGAGCTGACACAAAATACGCTAACTTTACACTAATTAAGATACTTGACCTTCAAATGTGACCTTGACCTTGAACCTAGCCAAACAACGCTCTGCACATCCTCTCATTTTGATTGATATTTCTGCCAAATTGTTTCAATTTCCATGATGCGGTTCAAAAGATACAGAGCAGACACAAAATTGCAAATGGACTGACAGACAGACGAACAACCAAAGGCATAACATAATTCTGCCCTTTGGGGGTATGATAAATATGAATGATTTTGTAGCATAGCTTTAACTGTCTACAGCCACACTTAACCCTTTCCCTGTTTTGAATTTTTGAATAATTTTGACTCCTCATAAACATTCAATAACATACCTCTTACAATATAGCCTGAACCTCGTAAACTTTTTCAGGGTAGATAGTTAACCTTAAGCTAAAAGATCCTATAGGCAAACAGAGTAGACCCTGTAGGAGATGTCTGATCAGGGTCTATTCTGTTACCAGAGTAATGCTTCTAACATACAGAACTTTTCACAAAATCTATCTACCTAGGAAGTTTCAAATTGATAATCCTTGAGTATTTGTGCTATGTTCCGGACATACTGAAGTATCAAAAATAACAAAGGGCAACGACTCCTAAATCATGCAAGATAGAGAGATAGGATCTGTCAAATAGTTTACATACTTGATACAATCAGTCTTTTTCTACTAACTGCATTCTTCCAGGTACTTGGTACAACTGTACTTGAGACTATGGTGTTCCTGGATTATAAAAAGAGTTATTTTTATAATAGTTATATTCATAACAAACTGACTGAGAAACCGGTAATTAAAGTAACTTGATCTGTCCCAATATGTTCCTGGTTTCATACATGAGGCCCTGATTCTGCTCACCTAAGAACCAGTTATTAATTGTGTGACATTATATGTCACACTGTCTTATATAAATATTATTCTAACATGACACGCGACTTTGGCTCTATAAACACAGTGCAAGGAAAACATGGTAAAATCTGCAACAATCCATGTAGAGTGACGTCATTCAATGAGTGAGTTATTCAATGGAACGTAATCTTCATCCGCGTTTTTACTCCAAGTTTGAACTTGTTTGCATTTCACTAAGAATTGGCCTTGTTAGAATCGAAATAATCTTCTTTCTACCGTGGTATATCGTTCAATAAACCACAATGTGAGCTATGCTATCGCCCTCGTGGATTATTTATTGCGCCGCATAACTCACAACTGTGATTTATTGAACGATATACCATGGTAGAAAGAAGATTATTTCTTAAACATTCTTAAATATTAAATACTGGCATTTTATAGGTCAAAATATTGAACACTGGTGTTTAATGAGTCAAAATATTGAATACTGGCGTTTTATGGGTAAAATATTGAATACTGGCGTTTTATGGGTCAAAATATTGAAGATTGGTGTTTAATGGGTCAAAATATTGAACATATGTGTTTAATGGATCAAAATATTGAACACTGGTTTAACTCTTTACCAAACGACAAAATGTTGGACTAGTCCAAATTGAAAGCATTTGCAGACGACAAAATAAATGTGAATCAAAAACTGAATGTTGATTTTGGAAGGGTAGAAAACATTGTGGAAAAAGGAGAAAATGCTGGTTACCAGCATTTTCTCCTTTTCCCTCAATGTTTTCAAAAGGCTTTTTTCCCAGGGTTGTTAAAAGTCAGGATTGTGTGGTAATGGGTTAATGGGTCAAAATATTGAATACTGGAGTTTTGTGGGTCAAAATATTGATAGCCCACAAACCACCAACAATTCAATTTAGGTTTTGATGAGATTCAAATATTGAATACTGGTATTTTATGGGTCAAAATTTTTATAACCCACAAACCACCAACAATTCAGTTTAGGTTTTGATGAAATTTAAATATTGAACAATGGCATTTTATGGGTCAAAACATTGAATACTGGCATTTTATGTGTCAAAATATTGAATACTGGTGTTTGTTTGTTTGTATTGTTGCGCAGCATCCCAGTCAGCACATTTTTTGGCCATGTTGGGATGGAGACCACTGCTTCCTGGGTACTTCAGTTACTTTCCAGTACTAAGGGAAGTAAATGTGTCTTGCTCAAGGACACAATACAGTGCTCATACAATTATAGACATAAAAGATAATGGTACTCACCTTTTTTCAGTACTGCTATGACCTGTCCCATCAGCAACTGAAACCACAAAAAACATTACATAAAACATTCCAAACTAGAGGCGGGTTTCTATCACAAAAACCAATACCCACGCCCCTTCCTGCTCATCTCCAAACAATTCTTTTTTTTACGAGTAGCAATCATACTATTACTAAAGGTGATTGATTTGTTTGTTTATTTGGGGTTTAAAGTCTCTGTTGACACATTTTTAGCTCACCTGGCACAAAATGCCAGGATGAGCTATTGTGATGGGGCTAAGTCCTTTGTCTGTTGTCGTGTTGTCAACATTTTCTTTAAATGACATCTCCTCTGAAACTACTGGCCAGAATTTCACAAAACTTTATCAGAAGCATCCTTGGGGTGTGGGGAACAAACAATACAGAACAGAATTTTGATTTTGGCATTTGGTTGCCAGATTTCAGTTTTATTTGGTAGAATTAGTCATCTGGTAAGATGGTCCCTGTATGTGTGATTGGTCAAAAAGATATCACACATCCATACTTTTACACCTAATTTGGCAATTAACCCTTTACCAGACAACAAACTTTTAGCCTTGTCCAAATTGAAAGCATTTGCAGACAAAGATTTCAATGTGGGTAAGATTGAGCATTTTTTCTTTGATCAGGTAGAAAATATCGTGGGAAAAGGAAAAAAATTTTCTTTTTTCCGCAAATTGTTTTCAAAAGGCTCCTTTCTCAGGTTCGTTTAGAGTCAGCATTGAGTGGTAAAGGGTTATCAATATTTTAACAATTTCAACTTTCACTAGTCTTCACACATCATACTTGTGCCAGGTAGACAGGTTGACCCATCACATATTATAAATTACCATTTATGAACGATTCTCCTTTTCCCATCATAATTTCTACCCGATTCATTAATAATTTTTCTCATTTTTAAAACAGCGTTTACGTAATCGCTGTTTTGATATTATTTATAATATCAATCCTACAAAGAAATAAAACAGGTTTACAACTAAAACTCTGTGGTAGAATTCTTATGAAATTACAAAAAAAAATCTCCTATTCCAAAAATGCTTACTACCGGTATTTTAATATTGGATTATTTCATGATTTCTTTTTATTAAATCAAACAGTTCCACATATGTTTACAACTAAGAGGTACAGGTATTTCTAATTAAAGCAATATCTTTTTTTCCCCCAATTGCTCAATTTCCTACATTTTTTTTTCCTGCTAAAGTGCAAAACATTCAAAATTTATTCTTACTCTGAATTTCTGATTAACAACCTCTTTTATTTTTGGGTTTAAATTAAAAATTCCAATTTGGTCTAGGCAGATTCTGGATCTGCCTAGCCAAACTGGAATCCTAATTTGGTCTAGGCAGATCTGGAATCCGTCTAGACCAAAGTAGAATTCTAATTTGGTCTGGACTAAAATAGAATTCTAATTTGGTCTAGGCAGATTCCGGATCTGCTTAGATTCCAGTTTGGACTACGACAAATATATTATGTGAAATGCTACCTTTGAATATCTCAGTTCATTTCCAGTTGGTAACATAAATTTCCCAGTGGAAGGACACAAAATCAAGTCTGACTGTTCTTCCTGTAAAGATAATTGAGTAATAGTAATTTAATGAAATCACCAAACCAGATGAATCTCAGACAATTTTAAAACAATTCTATTAGACCTTATGCATATGTGCAGCCCTATTTACATATGTAATAAAAATTTAATGAAACATAATGACTCCCCACCCCCCACTATGAGTTTATAAAGGGTACATTCAGCATTTAAAGGGTTACAGTAGCAAGAGTTTTATGCAGTTGACCGCAAGTCCAACTAGAGCTATCACTAAAGGTGATTAATACCCCCTTGCAAATACTTGTCACTAAATAAATAAGCCATCAGAGGAGATGACAAAGTTCCCAATCCTAAGGTTTCAAAAGTCATAGGTTTTATTACTGAAATATCTCAGTCCAATCAGGGGAAACTAGACCTAGATGTTATGCTCAGAGTTCTGCCAAGCATTCTACCTTATGGGGCCAATGGCCCGTCCAAGCCCAAACAGTGGGGCCACTTTTACAACATGGGGCCATGACTGAATTTCGGACATAAATTGAATATAATTATAGACTAGAGACAGAATACCCAATAAAAATCAAACATTTTGTATGATAATTTAGCAGTTAGCTACATGTTTTATTGATTCTTATTAACAAAGAATTTCCTGCGCTTCAAGGGCCAAAGAAAAAGGAAGTATCTCACTTCGTCTTTTTGGGTTGCCCAGAGAGCTTGGTATTTGTCTTAGCCTCTTTTGGCTTTGTTTGACCAAAATAGCTTAGTTTAGATTTACAATTCTTCTTTTCGAAACCGTTATCTGTTTGTGAAAACGAAACACATTGGCTCAAAATTTGGGGAACCCAACTTTAATTAAGTACTAAGCCAATCAGGATTGCCATTACGATCCATAAAACGGCAGCACTCTCTTGCACTCCGGATCATTCACATTCATGTATGGTGAGATTAACGAACGACAACTCTGCTCGCATATGCACACGGTAGTGAAATTGATTCAAACAAAACAGACTTCCGATGAATTTGTCCCTAGTAATCATCATACCTACATTGCATGGCTCGTATTTTTAATGCGCCAGGTGGCCCCTCAGACATATTTTTTTAGGGCCATCTGTAATTTTTTAGCGCCAATGCTCTGTATGCTTATTAACATTTTCAGAAAATTTGATGTTCTTTGCCGAAATAATTTGAGTTAGGGAGCTGTCAAAATAAAGAAAACCTATTTTTACTAATTCAAGGGCCACAACTCAGGTACTATTTCTGTAATTAGGGTGGAAATCGAACTTGACCTTGACTTAGTACCCACAAACATTTTCAGAAAGTTTGGTGAAATTTCGTAGCGCGTTGTTCGAGTAAGAGAGTAGACAAAGTAAAAAAACTTGTTTTTTTTTTAACTGATTCATGGACCGTAACTCAGCTATTCTTTATGCGACTTCACTGGAAATCAAACTTAGCCTAGATTTTATGCCCATATACATTTTCAAGAAGTTTGGTGAAATTTTGTTGAACATTCCTTAAGCTAGAGAACAGACAAAGTAAAACCAACCTATTTTTACTATTTCAAGGGCCATAACTCCAAGACACTTCAACCGATCATCATGAAAATGACAAGTGCACAATGGCATATTATGACAAAGATGTACACAATGTTTGAGAAAGATTCGTCAAAAGATGACAAAGTTATGCTCCGGACAAAACAGAATGGACGGACGGACGGAGTGATTCCAGTATACCCCCCACAAATTTTTTGTTGGGGGTATGATAAATCCACTCATCACATTTCGCAGACTGGTATCATGTGACCTGTCAAATTGAGCTCTCAAAAATCTTACATGATGATGACTGTCAACAAACAAAGTACTGACCTGATCCATTTCATCACTAATTAGCTGTGAAGGCAATTTAGAGATGGGTGGTGGAGCTGGAGGCCTGGACCAAGCTTGGCTAGGTGTACAGGTTGGCTATGGGGTTGGAGGTAGGGGCCCTCCAGGTGTGGGCTGGACCTTGGGCCTGTCTGGTTCTTCACAAAACTCCTGGCAGAAACAAATAGGACATTCACCCTTTCATTCATGGACATAATCAACATGCATGAGTAATTATGCCTGATTAGATTTCTTGTTAACAACCTGCATGCCAAAGCCTAAGGAGCAACAAATTACATTAACCCTTTACCAAACGACAAAGTTTTGGAGTATTCTAAATTGAAAGCATTTGCAGACGACAAATTAAATGTGAATCAAAAATTGAAATTCGATTTGGGAAGGGTAGAAAACATTGTTGGAAAAGGAGAAAATGCTGGTTACCAGCATTTTCTCCTTTTCCCACAATGTTTTCAAAAGCTTTTCTTCTCAGGGTCGTTAAAAGTCCCTACTTTTAACGACCTCGAGGAACAATCCTTTCGAAAACATAGCAGGAAAAGAAGAAAATGCTGGTAACCAGCATTTTCTCCTTTTCCCACTATGTTTTCTACTCTTCTTAAGTCCAGTTTCAATTTTTGAGTTGCATTTATTTTGTTGTCTGCCAATGCTTTCAATATGGACAAGTCTAGAAAATTGTCGTTTGGTAAAGAGTTATACCTCTCACTGGCTGGTCTTGTTTTATGCTGTTTGCAAATGTCGTTATCAGTGGTTCTCATACCAGGTTAAAGGTTGATTGAGGCTTTGCAATCTTATCAGAACATGCATCCTCATATAAAATCAAGAGACCCATGGGTCTCAATTGCTCACCTGGGTCACGAGGAATCAGTAATATCATACACATTTTGGACATCAAAAGGCTATTTTATACCAAGTAATACTAGAGTGTAGGCTCATGACCATTTCCACTGACCATTGATTACAGAGATTGGGTTACTAATATTTTTATTTCGGTTGCCATTGCAACCAAATGCCAATTCCTGTAACTTTTTAAAGCAATTATGAAATTGCACAATTTTTTACATAGAGCTTGTGTAATCATTCCTCTCTCGAATGGTGTCACGGTATGCGATCTATCCATTTCTGGAACCCAAACCTTATCTTTAGCCTTAAAATCCAGTTGAAAATGATAGATCCAGGTTTCATCACCTGTAAATCTTTTCAAAACGATGTGAGTCACATTTATCATATTTTCTATAAGTTTCGATGCAAGTCCAACCCGACTTTCTTTCTGCTTCGTCAGTGAGCAAATGGGGCACCCAATGTGCGCAGATCTTATGTAGCCCAAGTCGTTCAAGTAAGATCTTCAAAACACTTGACGAATGAATCCCCCTTAATTCTATCTCTTGCATGGTATAATGTGCTGCTTTCGTGCGTCTTCCTCAATTAACGTTTTCACAGTAGCAATGTTCTTTTCCGTCAAAAAGGAAACCGGCCTACCCACCCAAGGGTCATTTTCAATTGACTCCCGACCATCATTAAAACGGCGTAGCCACTTGCAAACTGTAGCATATTTTAAAGCACCATTCCCATAACGTTTTGCAAATCAGCATGAATTTCTGTTGGCGAAAACCCGAGCTGTGCTCAATTCTTACAATATGCCCTCTGTTCACAGATTTTTACATCCATATTGAACGCTATATTTTACTATAGTGTATAAAACCATGTGTTGAAAATACCCAGCCCAGCGCGCACATGGACCTCGTACATCACATACTGTGGCATTTCGAGAGAGGAATGATTACGCAAGTTCTGTGTAAAAAATCTTGCAATTTCATAATCACGTTAAAAAGTTGTAGTCTTACTCTACGAACTTAAAAAGTGTCCCTCGTACATTATATATTTGTCTTTTCTTTGCATGCACTGCACGCTTGAGGCGTCATTTTTTACCTGCATTGGTAATTATTTACGTGATTCACGCAAAATCTTACATGAATGGGAACTCTGAAACAGTCATTAGACCATGTGCAATAGTTATTACAAATACAACAATTCATCATCATTGCTAAAACCTGGTCTGAATCGGCCACTAAATCTGGTCTGAATCAGCCATGGTTCAATTAGCCATGTTCCGAATTAGCCAAAGAGATGGTCCGAATCAGCCATGGGCTGAATCAGCCATAATTTGTTTTTTTTTCTTTTTGCAAAACTGAACCTTTTCAATATACAAAAATATGTTTCCTAACAATACTGAGTATGTAGCTGAATACATACATGTTTATAGTTTGACTTCACTGACATTCAACTTGCATTATGAAGTGGTTTGTGGTTTTGGAGTTTACCGTTGCTGCAAAAGTTAAAGTAATAAAGCAACATCCAGCTAATTACTGGTGGAGGAAGACTCAAGAGTGCACAGAGGCACCCAGGTAGAACCACCAACCTACGGCAAGTCAACTTGAAGGCTTGCATCATGAAAGAAGATAATGTTATGGCATATTAAACATGATGGGTACGGCAAATATTTCTCCTCTAGATAATTCAAGAAAGATGCAAGATATAAAAGACTAAAAGACAATGAATTACCTTTGCAAAGTCATTGTTCATATCTATTTTTCTCAAACTCTCTCGTAACTGGAAATCATAAATGATTACATTCAATAAACTGGGCCGCAAAGAATTTGCCACAAAACATGAGTGGCAGCCCCCCTCCCCCTAAAAATATCATTATTTCCCACACTATTTAAAGGTAAATATCAATATTTGGAGAAAAAGGGTAAGTTACTGATTTTCAGTGTCCTAACTACAATCTTAATTTTACAAAATAGTGGTGCAGTCTTCTTCAAGTAAGCTTGAATTGCAATAAAAAAAAATAGAATGTATAATTCACCATAAAAAACAAGAGCCGTCAGAGACGGGTTATGCTCCCCGAACAAGTGCTTGTCATAAAAAACATGTATATGAAATTGATAATAAATTCACTTCTTTTATCCTAAAAGAACCAGTTCATGCCCCCCAAAAATTTGAAGTGAAAAGGCAATTACTATCTTAGAGATAGCCAACACAAACTTGTAGAGGGCAATAAGCCCAATGAGCCCCCTTTAAGCTCCCTTTTCCCATCAGACAATATTGCATCATTGAAATAAATACAATGGGTGTGTGGTTTGTGGCATTTTTGAATAATACTTCAAAATTTGGAATTTCATAAAATTTTTAGCAGTCATGTGGTAAATATTGCATAAAACATTTTTTTACATGAAGCCCCTTTTACCCGAGACGCAGCCTGAAATTGAGAAACAGGAAGAGAGGTACCTGGGCATCATTCCAACAAGTTCAGATTTAACAATTTTTTCCATGAAGTCGCCTTTTTCCGTGATGCAACCTCAATTTGAGGAACCAGGAAAGACATATTTGCACATTTGTAATTCACAGATTGAAAAAAAAAACAAAGGGCACATGTTGAAACTTGTAAAACAAGATATAACCATGAAATTTCATGAAATTTTGACAAAAACTGAACAAGATATTAGTAAAAATTGAAATTTTGCATTAGGGCCCCTTTTTCCTTGTCATTTTACAAGAAACCCCCTTTTTCCATGTGAGAGGGTCAAATTGAAAAACACATAGATAAAGAAACAAGAACACATGGTGAAACTTTGAAAAAAAAAAATATAAGCATGAAGTTTAAATAATTGAGCAAAACTAAATGAAATATTAGTAAAAATTGGAATTTTGCAAGAAACCCCCCTTTTTCCATGACAGAATGTCATCTTAAAAAACGCCAAGATTAAAAATAGCAAGGGCACATGCTAAAACTTTCCATAAACAATATAACCATGAAGTCTCATGATATTCTGACAAAAACTGAATGAGATAATGGCAAAAATTGCAATTTTGTATTAAGCCCCTTTTTTCCCATGACACGGGGTCAAATTGAAAATCCGGGAAAGATATGTCAGCGCCTCACTTCAAAAAGTTCATATATGAAGTTTTATCCAATTTGGTCCAGGGGTTGTGGAGAAATCGCTTCGGCTGACCGACAGACGGACAGACAGAATGTCATCCTAAAAAACGCCAAGATTAGAAATAGCAAGGGCACATGCTAAAACTTTCCATAAACAATATAACCATGAAGTCTCATGATATTCTGACAAAAACTGAATGAGATATTGGCAAAAATTGCAATTTTGCATTAAGCCCCTTTTTTCCATGACACGGGGTCAAACTGAAAATCCGGGAAAGGTATGTCAGCGCCTCACTTCAGAAAGTTCATATATGAAGTTTTATCCAATTTGGTCCAGGGGTTGTGGAGAAATCGCTTCAGACGGACGGACAGACGAAGCGGCAACTATATGCTCGCCCTTCGAGGAGCATAAAAAAAATCCAGTGTTACACGTTACAGACTTGACCTCAGTGTTTCATCCAGGATTTGAAAAAAGTGGGGGATTTTCACAAAACATGGGGGCCATCACAACACAAACTATGACTGAGCTAGTAGAAAATGGCTTTGTGATCTTTACAATCAGCATGCCTGGATAGAGTTGCGGTACTAAAATTGCTGTTTCCAGAGGTGAAATCCTTCAAACAACAGCAAATCATATCACCCTTTTCATACTTTTGTAACCACAGCCAGTCTTTAAGCCTGGAGTAACTCATTACCAAAGGAGAAAATTTTAGGTTTGTCCAAATTGAAAGCATTTGCAGACGACATGATAAAAGTGACTGAAAATTTGAAAATTATTTTGTGAAGGGTAGAAAACATTGTGGGAAAAGGAGAATATGCTGGTTACCAGCATATTCTCCTTTTCCCACAATGTTTTTAAAAGGCTTCTTTCTCAAGAGTCATCAAAAGTAAGGATTGTTTGGAAAAGAGTTAATATTGTTGGAAAACCTACTGCTTATATATGGCTAACCGATTGCCCCTCGTTAAGACAAACACTATAGATGAGACATCTCCATTGTGAGCAACTTGACGTGAATTCATAATGCATGGAGTGGACGACACAGGTAGATGACTATGTTTAAAATTACAATTCTTCTGACCATGTAGAAACGTGCTTCTAAGATGCTTATAAGTGAACAATGTTGGTTTACTGCAGATGGTTTACTGGCCTGGGTCACACAAAAAAATAATAAAACTACCTGTGAAGAATGTATTACCTTTGGCCTGCTAAATACTAATATATGCACAGAATTGGCAATGGGTGTAGATAAACAACACTTATTTTGGAAAGGATATTATCATAATTAATGATTTAATCACAATGGAATGACATTGTGAAACAATTTGCACTGTTATTGTTATCAATAAAATAAACTTGGTGCGAAAATAATAGATTAACATGAGGGTCCCAACATGGCAAGGGTCAAGTTATGTTTCAGTGACAGATGTTTCGGTAACAGACGAGTTCGGTAACATAGACTTATCATGTAAATCATTGGATGTTTCTGTAACAAAGCAATTATATTGTCAGGGTTCAATCTAGAATTTTGTCAGAATGGGCCACTGGCCCATCACTATTTTAAAAAAAAAAGGGGCCACCAGTATTTTGAGATGGGCCAGCACTTTTTAACGATCAAATAACCAGGATCTTGGCATTTTAAAAGCTCAATTATTACTGATTTAACATACAAAGGAAGTAAATCCAGATAATTTACTGCTTGTGTATGGTGTTAAAAAATTCTTTTGCTGTATACAAAAACCGCAAGTCATGATTTTTTTTTTGCATCATCACAACGAAGCCAGTGAAATTGAGGCTTTTGTAGCCACTCAGTTTTAAAGTTTTTTGCATATGATTTCCCAGCTTTTTCATCAGCTGATTTTTCACCACTGGTTTCACCCGATTGTTGCGTTTTTGCTTGTTTGGCGGAATTTCCGCCAGAACAGAAATCAACGATTCGTTTCTGTGTTTGTATTGCCGACATGTTTTCAACAGCTGGTTCCCATCGCATTCGTTCATGGGCCGTGAATAAATCATTATCCGATTACCAGTAGGTAACGCTCTCCGTGTTGTTGCGACGCTTTGCAATTAAATTTCAATACCGCGGAAAGCGTCTTCTAACACTGACTCGCTAAAAACTCTACTGCTAAAAAAATAATGGTGGCGCACAACGGAATCAGAAAAGCGCCGATGCATTCCATTTTGCGCCGATTAGGCGCACTGGAGTTTCAAAAATGGGCCAAGGACTTTAAAATCGCGCCATTGGCGCAAAAACGCAGCCTAGATTGAACCCTGTATTGTGTTTATGTCAGGTGACACCTATCGTATGACTTAGTTACGTTCAAACCCTTTATTTTTGCACTTTTCACCCAGTTATCCCTTGATAGATAGGCTCAAACCTTTTATTTTTTCACTTTTCACCCTCTTTCGCTTGAAAGATGGGCAACCGACATTGTCAATACATACAGCATGATATGAGGTACACAACAAAAAATTTCAATGAAACATAGTGGAAATTACAAATTAAAGTTTAGATAACGAAATAAAGCCATGCATTCAGGGGGAACAAGACAATTCCCTGACAAGACAGTTCCCCGACACCTTTGACGACAGTTCCCCGACACTTTTATTATTAGTATAGATCTATGGAATAGTTTTTTTTGTTTTGGTTTGTTTTCTTTAAATATTTTTATAGACATTTATTTCAAATGATGGAAGTAAATTTCAACTTTGGCGGTTATTAATTGCGTATTATGCCCAATTAAGGAGGTCGACATAGTGTGATTAGACTGTTTGTTGCCATGATTGGATGTTTATAATAATGATTGGTTTAATTGACGGGAACCTTTCGAGTTTCCGTTTATTGTGTATGATTGCCATGAAAATTGTCTTTAATGGCATGGTGTTGGGTTCTGGAATGCAATTTTAAGATGTATAACTCGTGTAATGTATGCAGGGTTCGACATTAAGGCACGTCCGAACGACATTGTCTAGCAAAAAATCGGTTCGGGCTAGTAGTGAGTGTGTCCGGCTAGCCCGAATGGTCTAGTGCAAAAATCGAGACAGTAAGTTAAGTATCAGTTTAGAT
This sequence comes from Tridacna crocea, assembly GCA_943736015.1. Classification (NCBI taxonomy): domain Eukaryota; kingdom Metazoa; phylum Mollusca; class Bivalvia; order Cardiida; family Cardiidae; genus Tridacna; species Tridacna crocea. Next base: position 31,744,635 of record OX031070.1, read on the forward strand.
GCTTGGCATAAGTGACGATAATTGACCTAACATGATGTTCCTCGAAAAAGATCGCTTACATGATTTGTGTTTTTGTCCAACAAGCGACAATTTAGTTACAAATTCTACAGGAAGCCCATCGCACATGCGCGGTAGCCAATATTTTCAGTGGAAAAACCAACTCGAGCCGAAAATAGATTAGTAGACTGGAGTCTACGGGCTATTTTTTCTTCAAGGATATGTCTTAAATTTAACCTGATTTTCATAATTTTGTCAGAGTATTTGATTTTTAAGCAAGAATTTCCTATGTCTAGCTCTTTTTCTTGGAATATACCGAAGTTTCATTTTGACGACAACCGAAAATGAGTCGCCAGGATGTTTACATAGACAACGGAGCAGACGAGTGTGGAAAATGCCAAGCTTGCGTCAATTCAAAATAAAATCTGATCCTTGAGAAGCAGAGTCATAATACAAAGCTAAAAACAAATTGATTGAAACAAAAATAGATCTAGATAAAAGTGTTCCAACTCATGCATATTGTTGCGTAAATCATGTAATAGAATTGAAATTCACGTAACAAATTTTGGTTACACGCGAGACGTCATGTAAGATAAAAAAAAGTAAATGAATCCATTATCCGCTTAACTTGTGCAAAATGACAGGTTTTGATGTTACTTGCTACCCTTATTGATAATTTTTGTCAAATCATGTGGGAAAAACCTGTCTATAAATTAACACACATGAAAAATGCTCATTGCAAAAAGCACGGAAACCCATGACACAACACAATGTTCCTTTTGACATTGTCCTATAAGAGTCACTTCAGACTGTCTATCAGCTTTTTAATGGCTTTTAAACAGTAAATTTCCATAAATATCTTAATAGATATCAGGGTTCGCTCTGGGTCTAAAAAAGTTGTCGCCAGCTCTTTCGCCAAAGGAAAAAAGTTGGGGCCAATCTGGGGACAGTTGGGGCCAAATTTTCAGGAGTTGGGGCCAGATGAGTATCATAATGCAGCATGCTGGACAAAATTTTAGACTGGTCGGAATTGTAAGGAGTTGTAGTCCATTCATAATGTATAAAAATGTATGTTAAGGGGTAGATAACTTTGTTAGAAAATGAGAATTATCTATGAAAAAGAAAAAGTAACACTTTCTCAGGGTCATATGAACAAGGTTTTTCATTTTTTTTTTTTGCCTGTTTGATAATTGATTCTTTCTTCATGACAGAGCAGCCAGTGGTGAAACCCTAAACCCTAACTTACTGACATTGTAGACACATTTTACATAGCATAACTTTTTTGCAAGCATCGTATTTGAGAAAGCTAGAAAAATCAGGGTCAGAAAGCCAATAGTTCTTAAATAATCGTTTTGCAACTTTCGAAGGCATGCCGAGTTGACTAGATTCACTTTCATAATGGGAGGCATCGGCTTTACTTTTTCTCACAGACATTAACGCAGCGATCCATTTTTACATAGAAAGAAAGAGCTAAAAAGTTACCTATTTATAACCTATCAAATTGACAGCATTTGCAGCAGGCAAATACCGGTAGATAACCGCTCAAAGTCTGTAACTAATGTTTAAAGATACATGTATATAAAAAAATATATAGTCTGTTAAATGTAGAAAAGCTTACTTCCAGTATTTTCTCATATTGCCACGATGTTTTCAACTTTCTATTGATAAGTTAGACCCAGTTTCAGAGGGCAAGAGACATCGAAAATACAGCTGTCTGATTAGCGTTTGTCTTTGATTAATATCGGATAAATCGTAATTAAAACCATCATTCAACAAGTAAATCTAACACCTGATTTACTTTCAAAGCCTTGTAGATTTGCGGTTCGCAGCCCAATCAAGGGAATACTATAAAATCAACAGAATACTTAGATCTATCTAGAATAAAATACATTAACTTTTTTTTACATTTTATGTTATAGAACTTTAGTGTCATAGAATATATTCGATTTCATCCAAACGTTGTTGCAGTGACGAGCTACCATTTTGAAGTTGAATCATGTGACTTCGCTAAATTCGCCGAAAGCCTTGTAACGTGATACTACATTGGCGCCAAATTAGTCACATGATTTGAAAATATTGCCACATGATCTAAATGATCTAAGTACGTCATCATATTTGTTCGTTTGGAAAACTGCGAGTAGAGTCTAATAACTAATAAGGAGTAAATGGTTATAAGCAAGTAGGTACCGATTCCATGGTTTTTAAAACTGGGATATTTCAATCCATTTAAAACTTTGGAAATAAAAGTTGACGAAGATTGACCGATATCCGGGGTGGTACTTTACTTTCATATAGGTAGTTACTAAATTTAGCAAACTGTGTTTCAAAAATAGAGGTCAGACAAACACCGATAGGCGGCGCTGATATTTGTCAATAATAGGGGATTATCCCATGGTGTCGTAAAGTTAATTAACAATGACTTGTCAATCAGACTCTCGGTATGTTGTAAACTAATTAAACTCGCTGATTGGGCCCTAACTGTCAATCGGGTACGGCACACGCTGATATGGTAGATTACACACAGGACGCTTTGACGATATACGCGAGGCGATTTCCCGATTTTTTTCAGTCGACTTGGACTTCGCTTTTCTTGGCGAAATGCGCGAAGTTTTTTGAAATCCGGCAACTTCTTCGCCCAATCGCAAGCTTAGCTCGCAAACGCTTACGACAATGAATTTCAAAAGAATTTCTTTTTGGGGCCAGCTTGTAAAAACTTGTCGCCACGCATTTTCGCCAAATGAAAAAATCTTGCGCCAAATTTTAATTTTTGTCGCAAATGGCGACAATGGCGATCAGCAGCGCGAACCCTGGATATACTTTTATGGTGCAAAACATCATTAAATGATTACTTCATTTCTCGTTTGGAAACATTGTCATGCCCCCTTATTTTGAAATCTTACCCCCAGATTCATAGCTCATATTATATCACTATGGTTTTGTCCTTGTAAACTCATATTCTGTGCTTTTGAGCTTAAGTTACACTAGAGTATGTGTCTGATAGTGCTTTTAAAATGGGTAAGGCTATTGGTTTTCCTTTGGCGAAAAAATTGTAATTCAAATAAACTAACCGAGAAACATTCATTGGCCATTACTTAACATGACATTATCCTTTTTCACAATTGTGGTGTATGAACAAGGAAAAAAACATAGAATTAGATCTATTTCATACTTTTATTCATTTTGCAAAAATGGTCTAGTAGAAATCTGAAGTGGTCTAGTAAAAATTTCAGATTACTGGTCCACTGGTCTAGTTGAAAAAAATGTTAATGTCGAACCCTGGTATGTGCTGTAAATTTCTTGAATAAAGCTAAACATTGAAACCTTTTGTTGATTCTCGTTGGGCTCACTGTATGTATGTCATATTAATTGCTACTGTCCATAAAGGCACAAAATAAAGGGGATCTACATGTACTTATATTATCCATTACATTACTAGCGGGTTATTTCAGTTTCTCCGGAAGTAACAGTAATAGATGTAAAATGAAAAATGCGCCACACCTAGGCCCACATGCATTTCCTATCCAACACTGGGATAAGGATTTGTTTTAGTAATCAAATACACATATTCATGTAACAAACGTAATAATATCCTGATCTGCACAACGGCTAAGGTATCATTTCTAAATGGCGTGATATTCAATAATAAACTAAAAAGGAGAAATACTCTAAATTATTTACAATCCTTTCACAAGTACAACAGCCCCCATTACCTTTCCTTAAAAGTTATAGATACCGATGATAAATGTCGATGAAAATCAAGTTTGCTAATAATTAATGTGTCGGGGAACTGTCTTCAAAAGTGTCGGGGAACTGTCTTCAATTTTGTCGGGGAACTGTCTCGAAAAGCCGTGTCGGGGAACTGTCTTGTCGGGGAACTGTCTTGAAACCCGTTCAGGCGTTGGGTGTAAAGAATATAACAATATCACTATATAATTGCCTTGTTAACGAAACATCCAATCGATTTACTCTATAAGTCTATGTTACCGAACTCGTCTGTTACAGAAACATCTGTAAATTGTTTCAGAGCAGAAGCTTGTAAAGCACTGTAGATTATAGACCAATAATATTAATGACCATAGATATTGTTTATTTCCAGTCATGTTTTGTTAATTGAATAGAAAAAATGTCTGGATTAGTTTACCTGACTATCTTTACAAAGTCCAAGTGCATTAATAAAAGGTTTTGGTGGCTTTCGGATCTAATTGAAGGAAAATATCAGGAGCCATGTTAAATGGGGTATCGTTCCTGGAATTTTCGTTTCATTTTCAGAAAACAGTACGCTATCCTATTGGAGAATAGGTAGGTTTTTTAATTTGAATTTTAAGTTGATCACGGACAACCCAGCTTTGTGAAAATAACTTTATTTAACTTGAAGTGTGGGCTAGGTCCCGCACAACGGCAGAAAAATTGGGGCCGGGGGACGAAAATATCGGGGAATCCCGCGTCTAAGATTTAAACACTGGATCTTCTTCCTAGAAAAACCACATTTACACGCCAACAAGAAATCGACATTAATACTTCTTGTATTATTCAGAAAATCTCGTAAAAATGCAAAATGAATAACAAAATGATAATAAATTTGATATATTTTGCTTACCGCTTGCTTGCCTCGAGAGAGCGCCGCCATTTTGTTTCCAACAATGCAATGCGTCAACGTCAACCCGTACTTCAGGGTCATCGAGTAGATATATAGAGGATATTTGTTTTTTTCGGTGTAAGATCGAAATTTATTTCATCGAGTGGACACCATCGGTAATATTTTCACGAGTGGCGCAGCCACGAGTGAAAATATTACCGATGGTGTTCACGAGATGAAATAAATTTCGATCTTACACCGAAAAAAACAAATATTCTATTTATTTTATGCTTTTAACCCTTTCTGGGAGGAGCTTTATCAAAATTCAGTACAATTTTTTTCCCTCATTCCCCGTGGCGTACCCCTCCCGCATAGCAACGTGACGTCAAGCGCGAGAAATGTAAGGTATATGACGTCATATTTCCCATCTGGTTGTTAGGCACGCGCAATTTACCTAGGCAACAAGAACGTGAAAATCGGTATTTTCACTGGTGTAAGATCGAAAAATATTTTCACTGCTATTTCTCGATATCCCACCGGAAAGCATGAAATAAATAAATAACGTTGTGGGCAGTCTCAAAAAATACGAATTACTCGCACGGAGGCTGTGATATGAGCGTGTTCTAAAAATAGATTGTACCTTGTGGGTCATTTTATTATATATACTTGTGGGTCACGAAAATGTTTTTTTTCGTAAACATTCGAATCATGCTATTTGCAATAAAATTCTGCTTCCAGATTGCCGGCGTTTTATGGGTCAAAATATTGATGACCCACAAACCACCAAGATTACCCACAACGTGAGTCAGAATTTGACGAAATGACCCATAATACGCCTGTTAGAAAACTATATATATATATATATATATATATATATATATATATATATATATATATATTGTGTCTGATGGTACTGCCCCACTAAAGCTTATTGTTTTTATTATCCTCAATGTCCACTGTAAAATATGGACTATAGGGGTAGGTGTCACAATCCCAATAAATTGGCCGAATAGGTGGGTCAATCAGTAGTAACATTAAATTTGCTATTTTGCCTCAATGATAAAAAGACATAAGAAAATTGCTATGTCTGGTGGTACTGCCCCACTCAATCTTATTGCATTTGTTATATCTCATATCCACTCTAAAAAATGGGGTATAGGAGTAGGTGTCACAATCCCAATGAAGGGGCCCTAAAGGGGCTGGACATAAAGTATATTAAATTTGTGTTGTTGCCTCATGAATGCAGAAACAAAGAGGGAAAAAAAGTCTGTATCTGGTGGTACTGCCCCAATTAAGCTTAGTATATTTTTTATCCCTGATATACACTGTAAATAAAAAACTGTATGGGTTGGTGTCACAATCCCTGTAAAGGGGCTTCAGAGGGGTCGGTCAATAATTATGTTTTATCTGTGATTTTAACGCTGGGATTGAAAAAGAAAAAAAAATTGTGTCTTATGGTACTGCCCCACTAAGGCTTATTGTCTTTATTATCTTCAATGTCCACTGTAAAAAATGGACTACAGGGGTAGGTGTCACAATCCCAATAAATGGGCCAAAGAGGGGTCAATCAATAATAACATCAAATTTGCTATTTTGCCTCAATGACAAAAAGACGTAAGAAAATTCTTATGTCTGGTGGTACTGCCCCACTCAATCTTATTGCATTTGTTATCCCTGATATCCACTCTACAAAATGGGATATAAGAGTAGTTGTCACAATCCTAATAAAGGGGCCCTAAAATGTCTGGTCAATAAGTATGTTAAATTTGTCTGGTTGGCTCATGAATGTAGAAACAAAGGGAAAAAAATCCTTTGTCTGGTGGTACTGCCCCAATTAAGCTTAGTATATTTTTTATCCCTTATACCCGCTGTAAATAAAAAACTGTATGGGTTGGTGTCACAATCCCTTAAAGGGGCTTTAAAAGGGTCGGTCAATAATTATGTTTTTTTTTGTGATTTTACCGCTGGGATTGTAAAAGAAAAAAAAAATATTGTATCTGGTGGTACTGCCCCACAAAAGCCTATTGTTTTTATTATCCTCAATTCCCACTGTAAACAATGGACTATAGGTGTAGGTGTCACAATCCCAATAAATTGGCCAAAGAGGGGTCAATCAATAATAACATCATATTTGCTATTTTGCCTCAATGACAAAAAGACATAAGAAAATTCCTTTGTCTGATGGTACTGCCCCACTCAATCTTATTGCATTTGTTATCCCTGATGTCCACCCTAAACAATGGAGTAAGGGAGTAGGTGTCACAATCCCAATGATGGGGCCCTAAAGGGGCTGGTCAATAAGTATGTTAAATTTATCTTATTGCCTCATGAATGCAGAAAAAAAGGGAAAAAAGAATTGGATCTGGTGGTACTGCCCCAATTAAGCTTAGTATTTTTTTTTATCCCTGGTATACATTGTAAATAAAAAACTGTATGGGTTGTTGTAACAATCCCTGAAGATGGGCTTTAGAGGTGTCGGTCAATAATTATGTTTTATCTGTGATTTTACTTCTTGGATTAAAAAAGGAAAAAAAATATTGTGTCTTATGGTACTGCCCCACCAAGGCTTATTGTTTTTATTATCCTCATTGTCCACTTTAAATAATGGACTACAGGGGTAGGTGTCACAATCCCAATAAATGGGCCAAAGAGGGGTCAATCAATGATAACATCAAATTTGCTATTTTGCCTCAATGACAAAAAGACATAAGAAACTTCCTATGTCTGGTGGTAAAGCCCCACTCAATCTTATTGCATTTGTTATCCCTGACATCCACCATAAAAATGGGGTATAGGAGTAGGTGTCACAATCCCAATGAAGGGGCCTTAAGGGGCTGGTCAATAAGTATGTTAAATTAGTCTTGTTGCATCATGAATGCAGAAACAAAGAAGAAAAAATACTGTATCTAGTGGTACTGCCCTAATTAAGCTTAATATATTTTTTATCCCTGATAAACACTGTAAATAGAAAACTGCATGGGTTGGTGTCACAATCCCTGAAAGGGGGCTTTAGAGGGGTCGGTCAATAGTTATGTTTTATCTGGGATTTTACCACTGGGATTGAAAAAGAAAAAAAGAATTGTGTCTTATGGTACTGCCCCACTAAGACTTATTGTTTTTATTATCCTTAATGTCCACTGTTAAAAATGGACTACAGTGAAGGGTGTCACAATCCCAATAAATGGGCCAAAGAGGGGTCAATCAATAATAATATCATATTTGCTATTTTGCCTCAATGACGAAAAGATATAAGAAAATTGCTATGTCTGGTGGTACTGCCCCACTCAATCTTATTGCATTTGTTATCCCTGATATCCACCATAAAAATGGGGTATAGGGGTAGGTGTCACAATCCCAATGAAGGGGCCCTAAAGGGGCTGGTCAGTAAGTATGTTAAATTTGTCTTGTTGCCTCATGAATGCAGAAAGAAAGGGAAAGAAAATCCTGTATCTGGTGGTACTGCCCCAATTAAGCTTAGTATATTTTTCATCCCTGATATACACTGTAAATAGAAAACTGTATGGGTTGGTGTCACAATCCCTTAAAAGGCGCCTTTAGAGGGGTCGGTCAATAATTATGTTTTATCTGTGATTTTACCTTTTGGATTGAAAAAGAAAAAAAAAATATTGTGTTTTATGGTACTGCCCCACTAAGGCTTATTGTCTTTATCATCCTCAATGTCCAATGTAAAAAATGGACTACATGGGTAGGTGTCACAATCCCAATAAATGGGCCAAAGAGGGGTCAATCAATATTAATATCAAATTTGCTATTTTGCCTCAATGACAAAAAGGCATAAAAAAATTGCTATGTCTGGTGGTACTACCCCACTCAATCTTATTGCATTTGTTATCCCTGATACCCACTCTAAGAAATGGGTTGTAAGAATAGGTGTCACAATCCCAATAAAAGGGTCCTAAAGGGGCTGGTCAATAAGTATGTTTAATTTGTCTGGTTGAAAAATCCTGTGTCTGGTGGTACTGCCCCAATTAAGCTTAGTATATTTTTTATCCCTGATTTCCACTGTACATAAAAAAACTGTATGGGTTGGTGTCACAATCCCTTAAAAGGGGCTTCAAAGGGGTTGGTCAATAATCATGTTTTATTTGTGATTTTATTGCTGGGATTGTAAAAAAAGAAAAATAATATGTCTGATGGTACTGCCCCACTAAAGCCTATTATTTTTATCATCCTCAATTTCCACTTTAAAAAATGGACTACAGGAGTAGGCGTCACAATCCCAATAAATGGGCCAAAGAGGGGTCAATCAATAATAACATCAAATTTGCTATTTTGCCTCAATGACAAAAAGACATAAGAAACTTCCTGTGTCTGGTGGTACTGCTCCACTCAGTCTTATTGGATTTGTTATCCCTGATATCCACTCTAAAAAATGGGGTATAGGAGTATGTGTCACAATCCCAATAAGGTGGTACTAAAGGGGCTGGTCAATAAGTATGTTAAATTTGTCTTGTTGCCTCATGAATGCAGAAACAAAGGAAAACAAAATCCTGTATCTGGTGGTACTGCCCCAATTAAGCTTAGTATATTTTTTATCCCTGTTATAAACTGTAAATAAAAATCTGTATGGGTTGGTGTCACAATCCCTTAAAAGGCGCCTTTAGAGGGGTCGGTCAATAATTATGTTTTATCTGTGATTTTACCTTTTGGATTGAAAAAGAAAAAAAAATATTGTGTTTTATCGTACTGCCCCACTAAGGCTTATTGTTTTTATTATCCGCAATGTCCACTGTAAATAATAGACTACAGGGGTAGGTGTCACAATCCCAATAAATGGGCCAAAGAGGGGTCAATCAATAATAACATCAAATTTGTAATTTTGCCTCAATTACAAAAAGACATAAGAAACTTCCTATGTCTGGTGGTACTGCCCCACCCAATCTTATTGCATTTGTTATCCCTGATATCCACTCTAAAAAATGGGGTACAGGAGTAGGTGTCACAATCCCAATGAAGGGGCCCTAAAGGGGCTGGTCAAAAAGTATGTTTAATTTGTCTTGTTGCCTCATGAATGCAGAAACCAAGCGGAAAAAATCTGTATCTGGTGGTACTGCCCCAATTAAGCTTATTATATTTTTTATCCCTGATATACACTGTAAATAGAAAACTGCATGGGTTGGTGTCACAATCCCTTAAAAGGTGCCTTTAGAGGGGTCGGTCAATAATTATGTTTTATCTGGGATTTTACCTCTTGGATTGAAAAAGAAAAAAATATTGTGTTTATGGTACTGCCCCACTAAGGCTTATTGTCTTTATTATCCTTATTGTCCAATGTAAAAAAATGGACTACAGGGGTAGCTGTCACAATCCCAATAAATGGGCCAAAAGAGGGGTCAATCAATATTAATATCAAATTTGCTATTTTGCCTCAATGACAAGAAGACATAAGAAAGTTCCTATGTCTGGTGGTACTGCCCAACTCAATCTTATTGCATTTGTTATCCCTGATATGCACTGTAAAAAATAGGGTATAGGAGTAGGTGTCACAATACCAGTAAAGGGGCCCTGAAGGGGCTGGTCAATAAGCATGTTAAATTTGTCTTGTTGCCTCATGAATGCAGAAACAAAGGAAAACAAAATCCTGTATCTGGTGGTACTGCCCCAATTAAGCTTAGTATATTTTTTATCCCTGATATACACTGTAAATAAAAAACTGTATGGGTTGGTGTCACAATCCCAGAAAAAGGGGCATTAGAGGGGTCGGTCAATAATTATGTTTTATCTGTGATTTTTCCGCTGGGATTGAAAAAGAAAAAAAAAATGTGTCTTATGGTACTGTCCCACTAAGGCTTATTGTTTTTATTATCCTCAATGTCCACTGTAAATAATGGACTACAGGGGTAGGTGTCACAATCCCAGTAAATGGGCCAGAGAGGGGTCAATCAATGATAACATCAAATTTGCCATTTTGCCTCAATGACAAAAAGACATAAGACACTTCCTATGTCTGGTGGTACTGCCCCACTCAACCTAATTGCATTTGTTATCCCTGATATCCACTCTAAAAAATGTGGTATAAGAGTAGGTGTCACAATCCCTGTAAAGGGGCCCTAAAGGGGCTGGTCAATAAGTATGTTTAATTTGTCTTGTTGCCTTATAAATGCAGAAACAGAGGAAATAAATCCTGTATCTGGTGGTACTGCCCCAATTAAGCTTAGTATATTTTTTATCCCTGATATACACTGTAAATAAAAAACTGTATGGGTTGGTGTCACAATCCCAGAAAAAGGGGCATTAGAGGGGTCGGTCAATAATTATGTTTTATCTGTGATTTTTCCGCTGGGATTGAAAAAGAAAAAAAAATGTGTCTTATGGTACTGCCCCACTAAGGCTTATTGTTTTTATTATCCTCAATGTCCACTGTAAATAATACACTACAGGGGTAGCTGTCACAATCCCAATAAATGGGCCAGAGAGGGGTCAATCAATGATAACATCAAATTTGCTATTTTGCCTCAATGACAAAAAGACGTAAGACACTTCCTATGTCTGGTGGTACTGCCCCACTCAACCTAATTGCATTTGTTATCCCTGATATCCACTCTAAAGTTGTGGTATAAGAGTAGGTGTCACAATCCCTGTAAAATGGCCCTAAAGGGACTGGTCAATAAGTATGTTAAATTTGTCTTGTTGCCTTATAAATGCAGAAACAGAGGAAATAAATCCTGTATCTGGTGGTACTGCCCCAATTAAGCTTAGTATATTTTTTATCCCTGATATACACTGTAAATAAAAAACTGTATTGGTTGGTGTCACAATCCCTTAAAAGGGACCTCAAAGGGGTCGGTCAATAATTACGTTTTATCTGTGATTTTACCGCTGGGATTGAATAAGAAAAAAAAAATATTGTGTCTGATGGTACTGCCCCATTAAGACTTATTATTTTTATTATTCTTAATGTCCACTGTAAATGATGGACTACAGGGGTAGGTGTCACAATCCAAATAAATGGGCCAAAGAGGGGTTAATCAATAATAACATCAAATTTGATATTTTGCCTCAATGACAAAAAGACATAAGAAAGTTCCTGTGTCTGGTGGTACTGCCCCACTCAATCTTATTGCACTTGTTTTCCCTGATATCCACTGCAAAAAATGGGGTATAGGAGTATGTGTCACAATCCCAATGAAGGGGCCCTAAAGGGGCTGGTCAATAAGTATGTTAAATTTGTCTTGTTGCCTCATGAATGCAGAAACAAAGGGAAAAAAATCCTGTGTCTGGTGGTACTGCCCCAAATATGCTTAGTATATTTTTTATCCCTGATATACACTGTAAATGAAAAACTGTATGGGTTGGTGTCACAATCCCTGAAAAGGGGCTTCAGAGGGGTCGGTCAATAATTATGTTTTATCTGTGATTTTACCGCTGGGATAAAAAAAAAAAAATTGTGTCTGATGGTACTGCGTCACTAAAGCTTATTGTTTTTATCATCCTCACTATCCACTGTACATAATGGACTACAGGGGTAGGTGTCACAATCCCATTAAATGGGCCAAAAAGGGGTCAATCAATAATAACATCAAATTTGCTATTTTGCCTCAATGACAAAAAGATATAAGAAACTGCCTATGTCTGGTGGTACTGCCCTTCTCAATCTTATTGCAATTGTTATCCCTGATATACACTCTAAAAAATTGGGTATAAGAGTATGTGTCACAATCCCAATGAGAGGCCCTACAGGGGCTGGTCAATAAGTATGTTAAATTTGTCTTGTTGCCTCATGAATGCAGAAACAAAGGTAAAACAAATCCTGTATCTGGTGGTACTGCCCCAATTTAGCTTAGTATATTTTTCATCCCTGATATACACTGTAAATAAAAATCTGTATGGGTTGGTGTCACAATCTCTTATAAGGGGCTTCAGAGGGGTCGTTCAATAATTATGTTTTATCTGTGATTTTACCGCTGGGATTGAAAAAGAAAAAAAAAAATATTGTGTCTGATGGTACTGCCCCACTAAGACTTATTATTTTTATTATCCTTAATGTCCACTGTAAATAATGGACTACAGGGGTAGTTGTCACAATCCAAATAAATGGGCCAAAGAAGGGTCAATCAATAATAACATCAAATTTGCTATTTTGCCTCAAAGACAAAAAGACATAAAAAAATTCCTATGTCTGGTGGTACTGCCCCACTCAATCTTATTGCATTTGTTATCCCTGATATCCACTCTAAAAAATGGGGTATAAGAGAAGGTGTCACAATCCTATTAAAGGGGCCCTAAAGGGGCTGGTCAGTAAGTATGTTAAAGATGTCTTGTAGCCTCATGAATGCAGACACAAAGGAAAAAAATCCCGTGTCTAGTGGTACTGCCCCAATTAAGCTTATTATATTTTTTATGCCTAATATACACTGTAAATAAAAAGCTGTATTGGTTGGTGTCACAATCCCTGGAAAGGGGCTTCAGAGAGGTCGGTCAATAATTACGTTTTATCTGTGATTTTACCGCTGGGATGAAAAAAGAAAAAAAAATATTGTGTCTGATGGTACTGCCCCACTAAGGCTTATTGTTTTTATTATCCTCAATGTCCACTGTAAACAATGGACTACAGGGGTAGGTGTCACAATCCCAATAAATGGGCCAAAGAGGGGTCAATCAACAATAACATCAAACATGCTTTTTTTGCATCAATGACAAAAAGACATAAGAAAAATCCTGTGTCTGGTGGTACTGCCCCACTCATTCTTAGTGCATTTGCTATCCCTGATATCCACTGCAAAAAATGGGGTGTAGGAGTAGATGTCACAATCCCAATGAAGGGGCCCTAAAGGGGCTGGTCAATAAGTATGTTAAAGCTGCCTTGTTTCCTCAGGAATGGAAAACAAAACAAAATCCTTTGTCTGATGGTACTGCCCCACAGAATCTCATTGTTTGATAATCACAGATAACCTCTGTAAAGAATAGCCTCTAGGCTAAGGTGTCACAATCCCACTAAAGGGGCACCAGAGTGTCAGTCAATTATAACGTCATATTTGTCATGTTCTTTGGGGACAGAAAAATGAAGCAATCGAAAACAAAATTTGTGTCTCAAGGTACTGCCCAGCTGAAGCTTATTGTTTTAATTAATCGAGCAACAATTTTCAAGTGGTAATGCCCCACTTAACTTTATTTTAATACTTAACCATGCAAACTACAGTTAATATTGAGCGATAAGGGTAGGTGTCACTGTCAGTACTCCTCTGAAAAAGTCCAACCGGAGATTGTTTTATGCCAATTTATGTATTTTAAAGGGCAAATCAACAAGTTTCTGATATGATTAATTTCGAAATCTACATCTATCAAAATGGCAACCTGGTAATATTGTAATTTGAAAAAAAAATTAGTAAAAGTACTTTTTTTCAATTTATATTTTTGCTTATTAGTTTTTCTTGCATCGCTTACCTCCCTTACTTATTGTAGCGCACCTTGATCTGTGACGTCATAGGAGCGTTTGTTTCAATATGGACCTTGTTTCAGATAGTGAAATGAGCGATATTTATGACGAAGGAATACACGATTCTAGGCCGGTAAGGCCGTACATGTACCACCAAGTTTTTAATGAAACTTAATAGTTTCTGATGATGAGGATAAAAGGAAAATTTCGCCCACCAATAGCGAGAATAACGATGTTATGCCTGACTTTTGAACAGCGTGATGAGTATCACGCCTACATGTATTAGTCTACGGGGCGAACGTCGCTTACAGAAATATTATTCGATACATGATAAAATTAAGTGTACCGCATAAGCTTTGTTTCACTTGAAGTATTTTCAGTAGATTTACGGGTGGAATTATTATTAATAATAATAAAAAAGACGGTTTCAAGACAGTTCCACGACTACACAGTTCCCCGATACTTTTAAAGACACTTCTCCTACACTTTAGTTTCATGTCAAATAACCGATTTCTTGACTTTTACGATTGATAATCGTGAGATGTTAGTTCTAACTATTTGTTGATGGATTCTATATTTGTACCTTGTAAAGAATTCTGTAAACAATGACAGGTACAAAATTTGTTCTCTCATGGGTGAAGGGTTACACAATAAATCGCGATTTTCATGAGAATAAGAATAGTTTGAAATGCTGTTAACGAGCGTGAAATTTGAGAAAATAATATGTTCCGAGATCATTAAGGCAATCATCAAAATTATTTTATATTCTGGGTAACCACATTTGTATCAATTGATCCTTTATCCACAATATTTTCTACTTTTAACTCTTTACCATACGACAAAATATTAAACAGGTCCAAACTGAAATAGCTTGCAGACGACAAAATAAAGTTATATACTTCAAAAATTGAATTTTTTTTCCAGCAGAGTAAAACACTGTGTTAACAGGAGAATATGCTGGTTACTAGGTTACTTTCTACTAGGTAGCTGGTTACTTTCTTGCAATGTTTTTAAAAGTCTTCTGTCTTCGGGGTCGTAAAAATTACGGATTGATTGGTAAAGGGTTAAATATAAATCCCACATATTGGGCACAAGTTCTGGTTAAGTTCACAGGGAGCAGTATCCGAAGAGATTAGTACGAGTTGTATGGACTTGTTTCTCAAGAGATGTAAAATACATGTTTAACTCTTTCCCAAACAATCCCTGGTTTTTACGGGAAAGGAATAGAAGCCTTTTGGAAACATTGTGGGAAAAGGAGAAAATTCTGGTAACCAGCAACTTCTCCTTTTCCCACAATGCTTTCTACCCTATCATATAGAAAAATCATCTTTTAAGCAACTGTTAATTTGTCACCGGCAAAATGCTTTGAATTTGGTCTGGTCCAAAATTTGCCGTCTGGGAAAGGTTTAAATTGTTACCAAACATCAAATTTATTGACTCAACCGAATTGAAAGCAATTAGAGTCAAGAAATCAAATTTAACTTGCATGTTTGGACTTGTTTTTGATGGGTAAAAAAACATTGTAGAAAAAGGAGAAAATGCTGGTCAGCAACATATCTCTTTTACCTACAATGTTTTCGAAAGTTTTTTCTATCTTTACAAGGGTCGTAAAAACAAAAGATTTCTCTCAGTAGCCTGTCTGGAATACAGAGTATGGAGAGGAACAGGGAAATATCCACAAATCAGAAGTGTAAAGATACAATTCAAAATTTGTTCAAAATGATTTAAGTTGTCAAATCATTTTTAAGAGTGAAATGTCGAGGAGAAGAAGTGTATGGGATAAAAGCTGTAACGTGGGTTTACTGTCACAAACAAACATTACAGAGTAAAGGGGTGAGATATGCAAATGTTATGTAACCATTTCCTGTATTGTTTCAACTGGCCGGTGATGGATTAACATTTATGGCCATGACTAGGGGTAGCCAGATACTGACTTCACCCTTTACCATACTAACCCTAGGTCTAGTTTCCAGTACCCAAAGAAAGAGTGTTTTAGGGCAAATCCTAATATATTTTGACCATACTGTTTTTTGCTCAAATCAGCTGCAAATGTTTTTGGTTCACAATTCTTTTGTTATCTGCAAATGCTTTCTATTTGAACCAGTCTAAAATTTTTGTTTGGTGAATGGTCACTTGACCCTTTGTTTTTTACAACCCTGAGACAGAAGCCTTTTGAAAACATTGTGGAAAAGGAAGAAAAAGCTGAAACACTTGAAAGTTAACATCATTTGAACAATCCAGACTTTGGTACTTGCAAAATCTATGTTATGAATTTGGATGATTATGTTATGTTCTTGCCTATGAAAAAATTGTGAGGAAAAGAGAACATGCTAAGATTTTCTCCTTTTCCCATAATGTTTTCCATCCTTTCCAAATCAAATTTCATTTCAATTTTTTTATTACCATTTTTTTGTCATGTGCAAATTAACCCTTTACCAAACAATCCCTGTTTTTTACAACCCTGAGATGGAAGCCTTTTTAAAACATTGTGGGAGAAAGAGAGAATGCGGGTAACCAACATTTTCTTCTTATCCTACAATGTTTTCTATCCTGGTGGAAACAAATTTCAATTTTTCAGTTAGGTTTACTTTGTTTGCAAGTGCTTTTAATTTGGACCATTCTAAAATTCTGTCTCTTGGTAAAGGGTTAAATGTTGAAAACATTTGGGGAAAAAAAGGGAGAAAACGGCACCAATTTCTACTTTGTCCAGAATGTAGATCTAAAAAAGGATAAAATATTACGAAAAAAAATTAAAGGAATTACTGACCTTATGTTTGTTTTTCTTTTTGGAGATTGCAATTGGGGAATGTCTGTCTTTTTTCGACTCGGAGTTTCGAACAATGTCGGCACAGCATCAGGTTTTAATCGCAGCCTAATATTCCTATAACCAACTTCTTTTACGAGTTTTGGACTCATTAAGAACTGACTGTCCTCGAAGTGTTTCAAACGGACCTTTCAAGCACAATTTGGAATGAACTGATGGCACAAAATCCTCCGTTACTGTCCGGCCCCGGTTTAAACGTTGAATCCATAGTTTCCTCGTTTTTAATTTCTTCGGAAATTTAAACATACTAATTCTATGTGTTCCTGATTCGACGTTGAAGCCATAGGCTGCACACTTTACCATTTTTTCGGCTGAATTCTATGTTAATACTCAGATATCTGCGTATAATCATCAGCGTTCCTACTTATTTCTACTGACTGTAAACACAGGCTTCCGCTCCTATGACGTCACACAGCTAGGGAAGATAAACGAATCAGGGGAAGTAAGCCATGCACCATTTTTGGGGCCGTATATCAGCGTGACAATTCGAGCGTGATTTATGGCATGTTACAGGGTGGTATTTATGAAAACTGATGGACACGTGTTTACTAACATCATTTGCAGTTGATTGGTGCAAAAAAACAGTATGGTCAAAAAATCTTAGGATTTGCCCTTTAATATTGCATCACTGACGGTAAGAAAAAGGGACTTTCCAGTGACAGGCGGTATTGTGAATTTTAGGCTATTACAGTAAGTGATATAATCCGCATATGGTGTGCAACATGCGAAAAGGGACATTCGGACATCTGCATAAAGTGTCGTCTCGGATCAGCCTGCGCAGTCCACGCAGGCTAATCCTAGACGGCACTTTACGACTACATTAGATTTTGTGCTACAATAGACATGCGCAAAACAGAAAATTGCACTATAACGGAAAGTGCCGTCTCGGATCAGCCTGCGCAGACTGCGCAGGCTGATCCGAGACGACACTTTACGCAAATTTATTTATGTCCGAATGTCCTTTTTCCCATGTTGCCAGCCATATAGGAGCCTCAGAGGGTCATTTCAATTATTTGTAGTGTTGTATCACAGATAGAAATGATAATATTAATAATAAACATACCTATGACAGCAGGTTTTGTTCCTCTGAAGCTTCTGGGCAGAGTTAAAAACGATAACTACTGCAAAATTTGCATTTTATGGGTAGTTATGGGCGATATTGGTAGGTGTCGTAATACCGGTGCATGGAAATACCGGAACGGACCGGAATGGACCGGAACGGACCGGAATGGACACCGGAATGGACCAAAACGGACCGGAATGGACCGGAACGGATCGGAATGGACACCGGAATGGACCAAAACGGACCGGAATGGACACTGGAATGGACCAGACAGGACCGGAGTGGGACCGGAATGGAAACCGGAATGTACCAAAACGAACCGGAATGGACACAGGAATGGACTGGGATGGACCGGAACGGACCGGAATAGACTTGAGGATACGATGTAAACGCTTAAAGCAATTATTCAGTTATTTGGTATTGGAATAGGAAAACGCCTGAACATATTCAGGTAAGCTGAAGATGAACTTCCATGACATAGGGCTTCAAGGAATAGACCTTAATCTTGAAGGAAAATCAATTTGTATACGACTTTAACGTTCAGGTAAGACAGTAATCTTGATGGAAAGTTAAAAGGTAGGAAAAACCGGAACGGACCTGAACAGACCTTTAAAAGTGAATATATGGACATTTAAACCGAAGAGAAACTATTGGACAGACCGAAACCTGATGCAAAAACATCAAATATCGTACTAGGGCTTGTTTTTTTTAATTAGTAATATAATTTGAAGTAAAAAAAAAAAAAAGAGAGAAAAATCCAGTATGTGTGAAAAAACGGAACGGACCTTATTGGACCCTAAAAACGCAAGCTCTTGACATTAAAAAAAGGGAAAAACTTACAATAGACCTATACCTTATCACAAGCATCAAGTAATGCCTTGATCAAATCGTCATAATGAACATGAATAGAAAATATCCCAAAAAGAGTATGGAAATCTGGAACAGACCTGAATGGACCCTCAAAAGCCTTTCTAGGGACTAAAGGATAAATGGTAAAACTTGGAACGGACCTACACCCTTAAATAAACGCCAGACGTTGGAAGCGTCAAAATGAACAAGAAATGACCATTGAGCAGATCCAATATCGAAGTATGGAAAAACCAGAACGGACCTGAACGGACCCTATAAAGTGAACATATGGACTTTTAAATCAAAGGTAAATCAGGAAATGACATAAATCTTATCAGAAGCATCAAATATCCGATGTCAGAAGAGTCAATATAAACATAAACGGAATTGAAAAGATCAGTATTCGAGCATGGAAAAACCGGAACGGACCTGAACGGACATTTAAAAAAGAAACACTATCGTCATTTAAGATGAAGGGGGGAAAATAGATGGATCTAAACCCTATCAGAAACATCGCATAATGTTCAGTGGAATAAACATGAGCAGAATTGAAAAGATCCGATCATGTATTGTAAAACCAGAACGGACCTGAACGGACCACAAAAGGCCTGTCTATGGACTTAACAAACAGCGGGAATACAGGAACAGATCAAAATCTGATACTAAAAAAAATCAAATGTCGAAAATATGAAGCATTAGAATGAACCAGAAATGAATTGAAAAGATTAAATATTGAACATGAAAAAACCGGGCCGGACCTGAACGGACCTGCTTTTGGACTTTATAACCAAAGAGAAAATCAGGAAAAGACCTAAACCGTATCAGAAATATCAGTTATCGGACGTATACAAATAGGAAGAATTATGAACATTTACCATATTGAAAAGATCCCATTTTGGAGTATGGGAAATAAAGGGAACACCAGGAGCGTACCAAAATTTTATAAAAAATATAAAATGTAAATAAATACTATGCATTTCAAGCTGTATGTTGTAAATAAGCATAGAAATGAAACATAACTGAATTGAAGAGATTGAATATTGAGGCATGGAAAAACCGGAACGGACCTGAACGGAACCTAAAAGGCCCTCGAATGGACTCTAAAACCAAAGAGAAAATCGGGAAAAGACCTAAATTCGTATCAGAAACATCGAAATATAGGACACGGGAATGGAAAAATGAACTTTGACGTAAGTAAAAAGAAAAAAAAAATGATGTTTGATAGACCGCAACGGACCTGAACAGACCTAAAAGACTCAACTAAACTGACTTGAAAACGAGGGGAACATTAGGGATAGACCAAATTCTTATCAGAAACATCAAATATTTGTTATTTTAATCATTAAAATTAACCAGAACTGAATTGAAAAGATCAGATTTTGAGGCATGGAAAAGCCGGAACGGGCCTTAAAAAACATTAACGTGGACTTTTGAATAAAGGAGAAAACCAGGAAAGGGTCAAAATCCTATCAAGTTAAAAGTCAGACGTAGAAATCGTCAGAATAAACATTAACTGAACTGAAAGATCCGACATTGGAACGGACCTGAGCGGACCCAAAAAATGAACACATATAGACCTAAAAAAAACAAGCGGAACATCGGGAACGGATCAAATTCTTTTTAGAATTATCAAATATCAGATATAAGAATCATTAAAATAAACCAGAAAATCATGGAAAAGATCATATATTTAGGCATGGAAATACCGGAACGGACCTTCAGGAGTGAACTTAAAAATACCTACACATGGAGTACGAAAACAACGGGAAAATCGAAAACGGATCTAAATCCATCAGACACATTCAATATTGGACGAAGGAAGCAACAGAATAAACATGGACTGAATGAAAAAGATCAGATATTGGTGTATCAAATCCCGGAACTGACTTGACGGACCCTAAGAGCATTCCTTTAGACTTTGAAAGCAATAGGGAAAACCGGGAAAAAGACCTAAACCTTGCCAGAGACAATAAATGTCGGACGATGGACGAGCATCACAATAACCACTGACTAAATAGTGAAGATCCTATATCGGAGCATGGAAAAACTGGAACGGACCTGAATCGACCCAAAAAAGGCGACCACATAGACTTTCAAAACGTAGGAAAAAATCGGAAAGGTAATTAAACCTTTTCAGAACCATCACTGTGAAATTTCGGACACAGAAATCATAAGAATTAAGTTAAACTGAACTGAAAAGATCCAAATTTGGAGAATGAAGCACGATACCGGAACGGACCTGCACGGACCGAAAACAACGACCGGGCCTAATATTTATCAGAAAAATTGAATGCTGGACGCTGACAACATTAGAACAAACAAGAGTTGAATGGAAAGATCCGATGTTGGAGTAAATTTGACGTGTTACGTTTCACCACTTCAAATTTAACAACAACAAAAGAAAAATCATCTGTAAACCCCCAAATCCTATTAATTTTCATTTATAAAACCCCAGTAGTCGAAAATCATCCGACAAGAAAAATTAGAGATTCACTTCGGCCGAGGTCGACACCGACGGGAAACGGAATAGGTTTTGTTTAGGCTTTTCAGGTACCGTTAACATCCGCTCCGGTTATTTCATACTCATATTCTGCAATGTTTGCCATTTCCCCGTTTCTCTCTGTTTTTTAAGTTCACAGGTACGCCATTAAGGGTCTGTTAGGCTCCGTTCTGGTCCTTCTATATTCAAATATCAAATATTTTCAATTCAGTTCATGTTCAATCTGACGTTTCAGACCTAAGGTATTTTATGTTGTTGATAAAATATTGGTCATTTTCCGGCTTCTTCTTTATTTTTACATTCACGGGTTTGCGTTTTAGAGTCTGTTCAGGACTGTTCTGGTTTTTTAATTCTCCGAAATCAGATATTTTTCACTTTAGACCATGTTACCACTGAGGATTCCCAAGTCCGATAGTCCATGTTCTAAAACAAAAAAGATATGAGAGTTTAGGACTGTCCCCAAGTTCTTCTTTGTTTTTTTAAAGTCTTTATATCCACCTTTTCATGGCCTGTAAAGGTCTGTTCAAGCTTATGTAACCTTCTTTAACAGATTTTACACGCAAGGTTAATGCCTTACCTGATGTTTTAAGGTTGTATACAAACCATTTTTCCTTCGATTGTAGGACAATTGCCCCGCGGACAATTGCGTCCTGAGGACAATTACCCCTGAACCATTGCCCCCTAGGACAATTCTCCCCACCCGGACTAATCTCCCCCCCCCCCCAGGACGATTCCCCCCCTCCCCCAGGACCATTGCTTCCCGAGGACAAGGAATTGTCATTGGAGGCAATAGTCGGGGGGGGGGGATTGTCCTCGGGAGGCAATAGTCCGCGGAGGGGAATAGTCCTGGGGGTCGTCCTCAGGGGGGCAATTGTTCGGGGGGAGGGCAATTGTCGGGGGGGGGGGGGAATTGTCCGGGTAGGAGGGCAATTGTCCTCATATGTTTCCTTCAAGTTGAAGGCCATTTGTTTTTCCCTACAGTCCTCCGTGGTGCAGGTTCCTCGTTAAGCTAACATGAATATGTTCAGGCTTTTTTCTATTCGAATATTAAATAAAGGGTATAGTGCAAGACTTTTCATCGTATCTTTAGGTCCATTCCGCGGTCCGTTTTAGTCCATTCAGGTCCGTTCCGGTGTCCATTCCGGTCCGTTTTGGTCCATTCCGGTCCGTTCCGGTCCATTCCGGTCCGTTCGGGTCCATTCCGGTATTTCCATGCACCCTCGTAATACCTATGTATTCACACACACTTTCAGACTAAATTAAATAAATTATCCTAGATTTTTGTGTTTAACTGCGGACTTACAACCTTACCGTAAAGTTTGACAAATACCATGCAGAAATAGTAAGCATACTATTGTTTCCATCAAACTATGCCGAAAGCCGTACGCACTGATTTTGTTGTGGGTCGAAATAGTTATGGGCCGATTTGTCCATTTACAGTCTATACAGAGTTACCGTTATTGTTCTTACTGGGAGAAGCTTATTGGGAGAACGCTTGATTTTATCTAGATCTACATGGTCGGTTGTCCTCTGAAACATACTGGTCACCTGAAGCTTGAAACAAGCTGTTATTACAGGGTTTAAGAAGTAAATCGACGATGTGTTGAAATTTTAAGAAAAAATAATGCTGTAGTAAATCTGTAGAAATTTTCATAGGCTGAGTCTAATGCTGTAGTAAATCTGTAGAAATTTTCATAGGCTGAGTCTAGTCGTTACTTCCTCAAAATCTTGGTCAAATTCTGCAATATTTGACATTGTCTAACACTGGCGATATGTCAAGCGTGAACTGGAAATGAAGCTGATAATGAAGGTTCTTTAACCCTTTCTCATATGACAAATTTTAGACCATTCCAAATTGAAAGCATTGGCAGATATCAAATTTTGAAAGTGGAACAAATGAAGTTGAGTTTTTTGACAGGGTAGACAATATTGTAGGAAAAGGAGAACATGCCAATAACCAGAATTTTCTCCTCATACCACGTGGTCGTGCACGAGGTTTAGCCCCGATATTAACGTGGAAATTACGTCATTCCTAGCGATGATGCAATGATGACGTTTCTTTAGCGAATCAGCCAACTCCATATATGGGTGAAAGGGCGTTTCTTTGTGAATAGTGGATTCCGTATATGGAACATTATTTTAGCAATGATGTAATGTGGGCGGAAAAAGACTAAGTCAGTTAAACGCTAAGAAGTTCAAAATTAAACGATTTAAACAGCCACAGTCGGTCGCTACGATCCCTCCTTTTGGCTGTTTAAATCGTTTAATTTTGACTTCTTAGCGTTTAACTATTACTTAAACTCCAATTATGGCGTGACAAACGTTGCAATATTCGATATCAAAATTTACATTCTAAAACGAAAAAATATTCATTCGAAAACCAAATTTTCATTCGAAAACAAAAAAATATTCATTGGATAAAGATATATTCGTTCTTAACTTAAATTATATACATTCAATAAAAGATAAAATATCGAATACAAAAAAAAAAGATTATCCAGTGAAAAAAAAAATTTTGCAACATATAAAAATTTACAGATTGCAGTTGAAAAAATATTCATTCGATAATTGACCAATGAGATTTGGGAAAGCCCATTTAGTAACGGCTTATTTGATTGGACAATGCTATTGTTAGATTCCCAACATGGCTACGCAACAGACGCCAGCTGCCCACCAGAATATAGATCTATTCAGTAAGTGGAAAATTATTTATTTCATTTAATTTTTGTAGAAAAGTTGTATTTGTTGAATTATTTCAAATGGATGACATAAATGCTAATGTATGACATGAACGTTTGTTGTGGAAGCAGCGCCATTTACTTTTCGCCATAAGATTTAGAGCGGCGAAAGTTCACCGAAATGCACCGGAAACCATTTAAGTTACTGGATTTAATTGAAACATCTACCTACCGCGACGGACAGAAATTCGGAATGCACTTGCATCAGAAGTTGCATTGAATTCTGAACACCTTCTACTCACACGAGTCATGCTCTTGCAAAATGGGACTTAATGAATGTACAAAGCTATGTTCTGTTAAAGAATTGATTCTATAAAAGTACTTTACATTTTGTAGAAATATTTCCAAGCTTTATCTCATTTACAAACCGACAATATTTTAGGCTTGTCCAAATCGAAAGCATTTGTAGACTGAAACTTTGAAATTTGTTTTGTAAATGGTAGAAAACATTGTGGGAAAAGGAGAAAATGCTGGTTAACAGCATTTTCTTGTTTTCCCGCAATGTTTTCTAAAGTAGGGATTGTGTGTAGTCTCAATAATGAGATGCTACGGTGATCTTTTTCATATTTGGACAATTATTGTACACTGTACCGTCTCAAGTCCGTCGTAAATTTAACTTATTAAATGCAGGGTTTTCTCTTATGTTCAGCATTTTTTAAGAGTTCAAACTTGCACACAAAATCTGTGCCGAACTTTCAACTGATTTTGTCTTGATTGTCTCTGTACCAGTCCAGTCAGTGCTACTCAAGTACAATTAAAGATTTGGAAACTTTTAACCCAATGACTGCCATACTTTAAAGTGATCTTAAGGAGTTTAACTCGCCAGCATTTTTCAGGGATTTGTTCACCTTCAAATTTTTGGCGGCTACTTAAAGTCTAACCAGTTTAGTTTTTGTTGGTTGAACATGATGCTGTGTAAACACCCATTGTTTAGAAAAACTTTAATTCTTTACTGCACAATCCCAAGTTTTAGTGACCCAAAGCAAAAAGACATTTGAAATGTGGGAAAAGAAGAAATACTGTTAACCAGTTTTTTTCTCCAATTGCATGTACCACAATGTTCTCTATCCTTCCCAAAACAACTTGTAATTTTTGAGTCACATTTATTTTGTCATCTGTAGACTCTTTTTATTTGGTCTAGGTTAAATTTTGTTGTTTGGAAAAGGGTTAAACATGTATACATGAGCCATGATCAAGCAAAAAGGAGCTAAAGGTATCTCTATGATCCATGCATGATACCCAGCAAGTCATCACATAATTGTGAATCAGTAATATCCGTCCTTCTTTAACAACATTTTTATCCTTTAGCACACAATCCCAACTTTGTGCTAAAAGGAGAAAATGCTAGAAACCAGCGTTTTCTCCTTTCCCCACAGTTTCTACCCATTGGAAAAACAAATCACCATTTTAACAACATTTAATTTGCTGTCTGCAAATGCTTTCAGTTTGGACCTGTGTAAAATTTTGTTGTTTGGTAAAGAGTTTATCACAAGGTAGACTGGTCCTTGAACACACAGAAAATTTGACAAATGGCAAAATTTTTCAGACCAGGTAAACCTAGGTCAAGATATTTTGTAGGATGCATTAGGTCTCCTTCTGCAAAAGCATGGTTCATATATATATATATATTTGTATATGGACACACACAGATGTATTTCATTTATATTTTTGCTCTTGCAGGTAG
Organism: Tridacna crocea; assembly: GCA_943736015.1. Lineage (NCBI taxonomy): Eukaryota > Metazoa > Mollusca > Bivalvia > Cardiida > Cardiidae > Tridacna > Tridacna crocea. The sequence goes on from OX031070.1 coordinate 31,770,263, forward strand.
ATGCATTTATGTAGATTCTGCACTAAATAATCGGGGTGTTTTCATTGAAATATGTGGTGGTATGCTGGACAAAGAGACGGTACAGTTGCAATTCAGAAATGCAACAGGACTGAAATATATTGAAGGTGTTGACAGGGTTGCAGTCCATTCAACTGGAACCAATTTTGCCATTCCTGAAATTGTTGAGGGACTTGTTGTGATAGAACTGTTGGTAAGATGCCATGCACTGTTGGTAAGATGCCATGCTATTTTCAATTTCCAACTGTACTTTTTGTCGCGATTGTGTACCATACTTTTGCAGTGTTCCCACTGAAAATTTTATTTGGGGTTTTTTTGTACCCCCTACAACTGAAAAATGGGGGTATAAGAAAAAAAATGGGGGTACAAATTCAGGTAAAACTTGTATGCCCACAACTCTAGATATTTACTTAATGCCTCATTCTTGTTCAGATGCAGAACAATCATATTATAGATCTACTCTGTCAATGTACATTTTGAAATGTATGCATAACTGACAGTTAAAGAATTGCAAAGTTTTAACTAGACGGTAGTGACTAGTCTTTATGCTCATATTTTCACATCCCATTAGCCTTTTCTATTTCAGTTTAGATTTCATATTTGAAGGTATGACAATAATGGTTCTCAACTAAAGGTAAAGTAATCCATATTGATGATTTGCAGCAAAAAAAAAAGTATGTTACATGAAGATATTTGTGGAAATTTATAGCTTAAATCCATTAAAAGCTGAAAAGAAAGTATGAAGTGACTCTGATCAGACATGTAAACAGGAGCATTTTGTTGTGTCATGGGCTTTTACGTTTTTTGGACCGATCTATTTTTCATGTCCATTTAGTTATGGATAGGTGTTTCTGCATGATCTGGCTAATGGTTGTCAATAAGGATAGCAAGTCACTTCAAAAACTGCCATTTACTCAAGATCAGCGGATAATGGCTTTTGTTTTTGGTTACATTTTTTCGTGAGGTCTCGCGTGTAACCAAACTTTGTTACCCGAAAGTACATTTCTGAGCCAATCCCAATGTAGGTTCACAGACGAAAGACGTTGACATCAACAAAACGCTTTTTCATAGACTGCGTTAAACAAAGGAGAGCTGAATTAAGGATTATTTTAGGAAACAAACGAGTCCCAGTCTGCAAATTATAGGTCGCGATAATAAAGACCGAGTACGCCGACCATATAAATGTTCTAAAAATAGAAAGCTGGAAATCCAAAATTTTTTCTGATGTTAGATTCACTTTGTCAGAAAATCGCTTTTACGTGAGCCGTTCTATGCAAACACTTTTTTTTTCATTTTAATGTTCGATCTTCTTCTCTATTTTTTGTGCGTGATTTCACGTACAGGTTTGTAATTTTGTGCGTGTTTTATTTCGTTTATACGTGTTTCACGCACGATTTTGCGCGATCGGGAACACTGTTTTGTGAAGAAAACTGTAAAAAGAGTCTTATTATGTCATGGGCGGATCCAGAGGGAGGGGGGGACCGGGGGTCTGGACCCCCGGAATTTTGGCAAAAATGTGGTTATCAGATTCATGAAATGGTGCTGGTTTGATATTGCACAGCATTTATGTAAAATACAGTCATAAATTTAAAAAAAAAATCTGAATGTGGAGACCTCCTCATGGTTAGAACTCGAAATGTTGACTTTTCTTGTTAACAGCTTACATCCACTGAAATCCGGAAATCAAAGTATCATATAATAAGACGAGTGCGTTTTCGGTGGGATCCCCCCATGAGAAAGATATCTGGATCCGCGCATGTATGTTATGGCACCAGTCATCCTTCCGCCCATCTGTCCTTCCAGGAGCAATTTCTTGTGAGCACAACTCCAACAGTTTCCATTGGAATAAGTTCAAACATAGCAGTATGAGTCTTTGATGTGTAGTTGTGCATGGGACTTTTTTCTTTTCGTTCTGTTCATGAGGTCTAGAGTTATCTGCCCTTTAATTCTGAAATTAATAATTTGACTGACAAGCCCCTTGCGGTGTATTATGGGCTGCTTTGCAAAACCCTTGTCTTTGAAATGTAATAGAAATTTTGCGAATTGTCAAATTGAGCTATTCATTGTGTAATTTCAGGTATTTGAATTTGACAATTTTGAAATTATATATGATGGCTTATTTGTGATTTTTATGGCATGCTCTTAGGTAGCAAACCTTGTGCTTTTCATTCGGGTGAAAATAAATGTATCTGAACAAAGTCAGTCTGGTGATTCTTTACCTGGACAGTGGTATAAAATGGATTACATATAGATTGTCATGTGGTAAAATACTCTCCACATTATGCTGGCACTATAGAGCCATCATTTTGTTTCATTTGTATGAAAAATTTTCATGACTTTTTTTTTCCAAAATTTGGAAATATAACTACACTATCTAAAAAGTAATGTCAATGTACTTTCATTTCTATTGTAGATGCTACTGGAGATGTATCTATGAAACAACCTACTGACTTTCTGGACAGGCATGGGATTTCATAAAAAATAAATTTCATCAACTGTATTGATTGGTTGCTTGTGACTCACTTTGGCCATAGCCTGGAGAGTCAATACAGGAACTTTTTACAAGAAGATGAAAATGGCTTTAATTTGGAATGGAGATTGTCACCTGGTACAGAAAAACAGACTTACAAAACAGGGTAATTCCCTCTCCCAACCCTTTTCGCGGTTTTTCATGGCCCGGAGTTAGAGACATTTTGTAAACATTGTGGGAAAAGGAGAAAAAACTGGTAACCAGCATTTTCTCCTTTTCCAACAATGTTTTCTACCCTTCCCTAAACAATTTTCAGTTTTTGAGTCACATGAATTTTGTCATCTGCAAATGCTTTCAAGTTGGACCAGTCTAGAATTTTGTTGTTTGGGAAAGGATTAAAAACTAGGTCACCTGGTTAAATTTTAGATAAACTCTGTATATCCTAGATAACAAGTGTTATGTTCAATACTTATGAAAGTTGGTAAGAATATACGTCTTGACTCCTTACCACACAATGCCACCTTTTTACGGCACTGAGAAAGAAGGCATTTGGCAGTGTAGTGAGAAAAGGAGAAAACGCTGGTAACCGGCATTTTTCCCTTACCACAATGTTTCCTAGTCTTCACAAGAGACAAGACAAATTTCCCTTTCTGTTTAAAATTTAATTTATCATCTGCAAATGCTTTCCAATTGAACCAGTCTAGAATTTTGTTCTTCAGTAAAGAGTTAATGAGAACTCTAACGAGATATAAATTGGGTCACATAGGGTCAAAAACTAGGTCACCGAGATGGACTCTTGAAAAACCTTCTGTCCATACTCGGAAAAGGCTGTTTCTCTTTGGCTGGGCAGAATATTTTTTGTTGATGTTTTGAATGACTGTTCACCTGTAACAATCAATATTTGGGTCATAACTGAACATAATGAGTTAAATAAAAATAGCCATCCTCTGTGAAAAAGGCTTGATGCACCAGCAAAAAAGCAATGAGACATGTCAGTCTGTGTATCTAAGCATGGGTCGGAGCATTTCATTATTTGTAATTTTTTCTGCATGCTCAAGGACCACTCCACCTCATGGTGCACTCAGTTATTGGAAAAAATGATTATATGGATCCTTTATGGACCCATAAATATGTGATTTTTTGTTTGGCACATTTGATCTCTCGGATGCTCTAATTTCCCTTTGCTAGAGCATAGATCATTTCTTTGTTATTTGTGCAGAGTTTAATCAGCCTATACAACAGAATCCCATGTTTTAACAACCCAGGAGAAAGTATGTCGTGTCGGGAGGAAAATGAAAATGCTGTTTATTTGCCTTTTTTTCTTATCCCACAATGTTTCAAAAGATGGCTACCTCAGGGTCTTTGAATTATGGGATTGCTTATTGTAGTGTAAAGCCACCAATCAGAAAAAAGGTAACTGGGTCTAATCTCGGGAAAACTTTGTGCACACTCTACAGGCCACATTGTCAATCTGATTCTCATGTAACTTTGTCAGAATATTTTCCTTAACCCTTTACCACACGACAAAATTTTGGATCTGTTGAAATTAAAAGCATTTGTAGATAACAGTTTTAACATGGCTCATATGAAATGATTTTTCTTTGATAGGGTAGAAAACATTGTGAGAAAAGGAGAAAATGCTGGTAACCAGCATTTTCTCCTTTTCCCACATTTTTTTTCAAAAGCCTTCTCTTTCAGGGGGTGTTAAAAGTAGTCATTGTGTTGCAAAGGGTTAATGATATCCTAGATGAGTTTAAAGTGGGTCATGTTGGGTTAAAAAAACTATGTCACTAAGTCAAGTCCTAGAAAAACCTTGTATACACTCTAATGGCCACTTTTTCAGTCTGATACTCATGTCTTAGAAGTGATTGGAAATGGGGCACGTGTGGTCAAAAAGGCTCAGGTGAGCAACTTCAGGGCCATCATGGCCCTCTTGTTTCTGAAAAGAAAAAGTCTGAATTGGTCAAGCCAGTGATCAAATCAATGACTCTCTGTTCTCAAGCTTGCAGGTTATCAACCAAGCTATGGGTGCTTGGCACACATTGTGTCAAAAGAAAGGTCACAAGGTCAAAAAGTATCAGTATCTACTGGATGGATTTTAGACAAAGTTCATGGGAAGTTCCATTATGAAGTCAAGATGTGCATATTATAATTTGGCTACAGTTCAATGATTTTCAAAGGAGTTATGGCCCTTCCATGATTTTTTTTGTTGCCTCTATTTCTCTATAACTACAGGACAGATTTCAGTCAATCAAACTTAACTCTTTCCCAGACGGCAAATTTGGGACCAGACCAAATTCAAAGCATTTTGCCGATGACAAATTAACAGTTGCTTAAAAGATGATTTTTCTATATGATAGGGTAGAAAATATTGTGGGAAAAGGAGAAAATGCTGGTTACCAGCATTTTCTCCTTTTCCCACAATATTTCCAAAAGGCTTCTATTCCTTTCCTGAAAAAAAAAACCAGGGATTGTTTGGGAAAGGGTTAATAGGAAGTTTTATTATGAAGTGAAGATGTGCATATTATAATTTTGTTACAGTTGAATAATTTCTAAACGAGTTATGGCCCTTTTCTTGATTTTTTTCTCCGGTCCATTACTCAGTATCTATCAGATGGATTGCAGTCAAACTTTATGGGAAGTTTATGTATGAAGCTAAGATGTGCATCTTATAGTTTGGCAACAAGTTGATGATTTTCAAAGTTTTACATTACTATAGCATGGTGGCATATTTTAGCCATAAGATACAATATACATGTGACTATCGTAATTATTTTAGAACACTATTATGATTTTTTTAATCATAGTTTCCTACAAATTTCATCAAGTTAAAATGAAAAGATAATATTCCCAAGAAACTTTGATATATCGCAATACATGTAGTTTTCTAAAATAATCATGAAAGCTATCTTGTATTTCGTGGCAGATTAATGCCAGTATACTGTATTACTAAGGCAAGTTTTGAATATAACTACCGTAGTAAAAGGGCACCCAGTTCCTTATCTAACTCCTTAGTGGCTCTCAAATTAAAAAAAGTCAAAGATGCCATAACCAGGGAAAGGGTTGAAGGGAGGTGTGGGTATTTTAGTCAAGATTTCACAATATCATTTTTTCTTATTAAGTTCTGTTGATTTTCATATATTAAGTCCACATGGCAAAAGGTTTACCCTTAAACTTTTTGGTCTGCAAGTTAAATACTTTTAGACCAATTTGGTAATGAATAAGAAACCTTAGCCTTTCACCACACAATCAACCCTGAAAATGAAATCCTTTGAAAACCTTTTTGGAAGAGGACAAAATGCTGGTTACACAATAAATCCCATAACATCTGCCATATTTATTTATTATGTTGTCTGCAAAATTAATGTTATCATTTTGGTACAGTCTAAAATATTGTTGTGTGGTAAAGGCTTAAAAGCCTAAGTAGGCTTTTGTGTGTGTGTGTGTTTTTTTAAACCAGATGAAAACATGTATAACTACAGACACTGAACATTGTTTGGAATTTATTACTGTTTTTTATTCAGGCCTTAAGCTAGTCAAAGGCTCTGAAAAAGAAGAATGAAATTTGCACAAGAATACCTGTCTATCTTCAAGTTAACTCAAATATTGTGCTTAGAGGATATGTGGCACATATAGTGATTTCCGTTCATAGCCAATTCGAAGTACCGTACATGTATATCAGAAAAATGAAGTTATTGCTTCTTTATGTATTGGCAAAAGCTTCTATTTTCTCAAGTTTTTATTCAGGTTGCTGTGCAAAGTTTATCTTTTTGTTACTATTTAACTCTTCACCACACAATCCAGACTTTTAACAACCCCGAGAAAGAAGCCTTTTTAAAACATTGTGGAAAAAGGAGAAAATGCTGGAAACCATAATTTTCTCCATTTCCCACAATATTTTCTACTCTGTTGGAAACAAATTTCAATATTTTAGTTGCAGTTATTTCTTTTTTGTCTACAAAATGCTTTTAATTTGGACCAGTCTAAAATTTTGTCATGTGGTAAAGAGTCAAGATGTATTCTGGACTAAGGCTATATACATTTCAGTATCAAAGATTTATTTCTTGACATGGAGCTGTTGAGGGTATTCGTCACATTTAGTGATGGCTCTAGTTTTCTGTGCAATATCCATAAAAGTTGGTCAGAATGTTAGTCTTGAAAATGGGGCATGTTGAACTAAAAAGGTCACTGAGACAAATTCTAGCAACAACTTGTACATACTCTAATGGCCACATTTCAGTCAGATACTTATGAGAGTTTATTAGTGTGTGCATGTCATAAATCACATCAGACGATAATGGAAATAAGTCATGCTTGGTCAAAACGCTCAGGTGAAAGATTTCAGGGCCATTAGGGCTGCTTTGCCATCTTAAAGTGTTGGGTTATTTTTTTTAAGTCTATATCAGGTGATACTTGAACCCCTTTTAGATACAAGTCTGGACTTTACAGAGTACCACCAAACCCACTCATTGACCTTGAGGTCAAGGTCATACCTTGAGTTTGGGGTTGAATAAAATGCTTGGGTAGATTTTGTTTTTACATAACTTTTTATCACAGGAAAAAAATTTAGACAAAACAAAATCTAAAACATTTACGAACAACAGATTCATGATTTTTGTCTCTGATTGGGTACAAAATATGGGGAGATAGGGGAAAAGTGGCAGTAAGCAGCACCTCATCATTTTCCCAAAATGCTTTCAGAAGCCTTCTTTCTGTAAATCAGGGTTGTTATAACTTGGGATTGGGTGGTAATGGGTTAATTAGTTTAATCTTCAACAAGACTTCCTCAACCAGATAGCTTATCTTTAACCCATTACCACACAGTCCCTACTTTTAACGACCCTGAGAAAGAAGCCCTCAAAAAATATTGTGGGAAAAAGGAGAAAATGCTGGTAACCAGCATTTTCTCCTTTTCCTAAAAAATGTTTTCTACCCTTCAAATTTCAAATTTTCAGTAAGTTTTATTTTGTAGTCTTCAAATGCTTTTGAGTTGGACAAACCGAAAATATTGTCGTTTGGAAATGAGTTAAGTCAAGATATATTTTTTTGGTGATGGGCAGGCAAGCTATCCTGTATGTGGGTCATGTTTTGTTTGTGATACAAATCATTCTAGTCTGTTTAAAGATTGTTTCTCATTTTTAGTTTTAATGCACATTAGAAATAATTATGTCGACAATACGATAACAAATAAATATTAAGAAATTACCGTAATTTTGTGATAGTTTGTTTATTTATTCCTGTCAGTACATGCTTAAACATGAGTTATCATTTATTGAGTTATACCTGAGCAGTAATATATTCTCCACTAAAGGCGAGGCTGAGCTGAGGCCTTTATTGTGGAGAAAGTACTGTCATATCCAGTTGCTGGCAGAAAAACTTACTTCAAGGAGCAACTTTCCAACTCGCAAGTTGAAAGATGGACAAATAACTATAACAGAAGCTCCTGGGTTTTGGCCCGAGGAGCAAAAAAAAAAAGAAGGTAACCCGCGAAACTAATAAGATGAAAAATGGATAAATTTTATTTTTATCTTCTGTCATGTTTAGACAGAAAATAAACATTATGTAATGTCGTAAACAAATATTTGTTTAAGTTTGACAGCAAAAGATTTTTTTTTTATCCCCCGCCGAAAGGCGGCGGGGGATATGGTAATAGTCTCCGTCCGTCATTCCGTCCTTCCGTCCCACATTTTTGTCCGGAGCATATCTCCAAAAGTATTTGAGATATCATCTTCAAACTTCACAAGTGGATAGATCTCATTAAGGAGGCGTGCAGTGCACAAGAACCCTAACTCTATCTTCAGTATTTTTGGAGTTATTGCCTTTTGTACGCTTTTTTTCTGGAATTTTTGTCCGGAGCATATCTCCAAAAGTATATAAGCTAGGAACTTGAAACTTCACACACATATAGAACTCATTGAGGAGAAGTGCAGTGCACAAGAACCATAACTCTGTCTGAAGTATTTTTGGAGTTATTGCCCTTGGTACATTTTTACTTTGGATTTTTGTCCGGAGCATATCTCCAAAAGTATATAAGCTAGGAACTTGAAACTTCACACATACATAATACTCATTGAGGAGAATTGCAGTGCACAAGAACCATAACTCTGTCTTCAGTATTCATGGAGTTATTGCCCTTTGTAAATTTTAACTTTGTTTTTTTTTCCGGAGCATATCTCCAAAAGTAAAAAAGCTAGGAACTTGAAACTTCACACATACAAAATACTCATTGAGGAGAATTGCAGTGCACAAGAACCATAACTCTGTCTTCAGTATTCATGGAGTAATTGCCCTTTGTAAATTTTAACTTTGGATTTTTGTCCGGAGCATATCTCCAAAAGTATAAAAGCTAGGAACTTGAAACTTCACACATATAGAACTAATTCAGGAGAAGTGCAGTGCACAAGAACCATAACTATATCTTCAGTATTTTTGGAATTATTGCCCTTTGTAAATTTTAACTTTGGATTTTTGTCCGGAGCATATCTCCAAAAGTATAAAAGCTAGGAACTTGAAACTTCACACATACATAATACTCATTGAGGAGTATTGCAGTGCACAAGAACCATAACTCTATCTTCAGTATTTTTGGAGTTATTGCCCTTTGTCAATTTTTACTTTGGATTTTTGTCCGGAGCATACCTCCAAAAGTATAAAAGCTAGGAACTTGAAACTTCACACATACATAATACTCATTGAGGAGTATTGCAGTGCACAAGAACCATAACTCTATCTTCAGTATTTTTGGAGTTATTGCCCTTTGTCAATTTTTACTTAGGATTTTTGTCCGGAGCATATCTCCAAAAGTATAAAAGCTAGGAACTTGAAACTTCACACATACATAATACTCATTGAGGAGTATTGCAGTGCACAAGAACCATAACTCTATCTTCAGTATTTTTGGAGTTATTGCCCTTTGTCAATTTTTACTTAGGATTTTTGTCCGGAGCATATCTCCAAAAGTATAAAAGCTAGGAACTTGAAACTTCACACATATAGAACTAATTTAGGAGAAGTGCAGTGCACAAGAACCATTACTCTATCTTCAGTACTTTTGGAGTTATTGCCCTTTGTAAATTTTTACTTTGGATTTTTGTTCGCACATTTCTATTTAGATTCACAGGCATTTTTTGACTGATTACCCTTTGATGAATTTATCCTGTTCTGGAACAAGTGCTAGTTTATTTTTCATACTTATTATCCCCCTGGTGGTGGTGGGGGGGGATATGGTAATAATCTCTGTCAGTCCCTCCTTCCGTCCCCGATTTATCTGGAAGATAACTTAACCAGTATTTCAGATACCAACTTCAAACTTCGTAAGTGGATAGATCTCGTTAAGGAGGAGTGCAGTGTACATGAATGACAACTCTGTCCTTCAATGTTTTGGAGTTATTGCCCTTCGTTATTTTTCAGGCTTAATTTTTTTTCTCTAGCACATAACTTGAAAATTGTTTCACATATCAACTTGAAAATTTGTATGTGTCTAGATTTCAATAAGGAGAAGTGCAGTGCAGAAGAATAATAACTGTAACTTTCATAATTTCTGAGTTATTACCCCTTCTTATTTTTCAGGCTTAACTTTTGTCTAGAACATAATTGAAAAAGTATTTCAGATATGAACATGTAACTTAATCGGTGGATGGATCTTACTGTGAGGAGTGCAGTGTACAAGAACGATAACTCTGGCAATATGATTTTTGAATTATTGCCCTTTGTTATTTTTCAGGCTCAATTTTTGTCCAGGACATAACTCAAAAATTATTTCAGTTAATGACATGTTTCTTCATGAGTGGATAGATTTTATTGTGGGGGGCTGCATTGTACAAGAATGATAACTCTGCTTTTTATGATTTTTGAGTTATTATGTAATGAAATCCTGTGCCATGGAACAATGGAGCTTAATGTATAATTTTATCATGGACCAATAACAAAAAGGCCACATGTACATGCAAAACACAATACCTCTTAAACGTTTGTATCAAAAAAGGTCTTTTTCGGCGGGGGATATCATTTCAACGAAATTGCTTGTTCAATTTGTGAAGCTATGAAAAAGAAATAGCCAAACAGAACTGACAGAACTTGTCAGTATTGATGGAAATTAATACTGATTCATTGGGCGGACAGATTGACTGATTGATTGTGTTGTGTTTAAACACCGTTTTCAACATTAATTAAGTTTTATCGTGGCAGCCACTGCTTCTATCCATGTTTTCGTGGAGCTTCTTTCACCAGTACTCCGCACAATCTGATTTCCAGGCCACTGGCTGCTTCCCCACATAACCATTGTTAAAAGAGTGGACAGCAGTGAGAGAGGAATGAATCCTGTCGCAATCATTAATCCTCAAGAAGAAATTGTCCAAGCTAAGGATCAAACCAGTGACCTGTTCTCAAGTCCTCCATGCTAAAGACTGAGCTAAGTGACTTGACTGGGCAGACAGAAACACTTGTAATCACTTTAATAGTTTCAACTATTGACAAATTTCATCATAACAATGTGACCTTGATCTTTAAACTGATGACACAGTTGCAAAAGACAGGTCGTCTGTCCATGAACATCATTTATGCGAATAATTTTGGATGCAATTGGAAGATGTTGAACAGATGCCTATGTCCTTCCCACGATTTCATGGTACAGGCAGAAAAATGCAGTGGAGTAAAATAGGGCAAGCACAGCCCTCTTGACATATAATACACTGTTGACTGGATTGAATTTCTAAAGTTTACTTGATATAATTCTACACTTAAATGATGTGCTTCAACTTGTGATATGCACACTCCTACAAGTTACAGTGTTATCCAAATTGTAACATTTTGTAGAATACAGCCATTTCTTCATCTTTTTGGAGGAAGAAATGCAGATTTTGACGATGTATCATTATACGAACCCCTTCGAAATAACTCACAACTATAAGAGCTTTAGCAGTCAGTGTTGATCAAAATTAGACTGCAAAAAAAAAAAATGCACTCAGGGACCTTATTCAACAGCCATTCACGAGAACATACTCAGTTTTGTTCTCCAGATTTTTCCACATTTGAAAGTAACATAGCTTCTGATCGGCTAAAACCATTTTTTTAGCCCATCAGAAGTCTTGTTACTCGCAAATTTTGAAAATTTTGTAGAATATGACAAAGAAATTCTTTATGGTTGGTGTAAATGGACCCTAATCTCCAATCTACAATGCTTTACTGGAAAACTTAGGACTACAGCTGTTATAAAGTTTCCTGTTTTTTTTTAACATCTTAATTTTAAAATGCCCCTTTACTACACAATCCCAGGTTTAAATGGCCTTGAGGACAAAAGACTTTTGAAAACATTGTGGAAAAAAACAAAATTGCTGGTTTCCAGCATCTTTTTCCTACAGTTTTCTACACTTTTAAAGACAAATAAGGGAGGAGGGATTTTAGTTTACATAAAAAACCATGTCCCTTTTAACCATAGACCTGATTTAGAATCGGACGATGTTGAATCTGTGTGGTTTGAAATATGTCACAAAAATGCGAAATCTTTTCTAGTATGTTTTGTTTATCGTCCACCAAATTCTAACAAAGGGTGGATCTCCAATTTTGATGAACAACTGAAAAAAGTAGAGGAATTACGCACTGAATATCACATACTGGGCGATTTTAACTTTCATTTCTTCACAGATAAAACAAGTTTTGATTGCAAAGAATGGTCAAAATTCGTTTTAAAATACGGTCTTTCACAGATGGTTAATAAACCCACACGAACGTCAAAAAAATCGGCTACGATTATTGACCATGTCTATACAAATCGATGTGATAGACTAAGTGAAATATTTGTTTCTTCTCTCTCACTTAGTGACCATTCTCCAGTTTGCATGACGCAAAAAATAAGAAACCGACGTGACAAGGGTGGTATTCCTTCACTTTTAAAGTATAGAAGTTTTAGAAATTTCAATATATCTGAATTTCAGAATGATTTAAGTGTTTCAGAAGTTCATCTTATCGAAACCGAGCATGACCCAGAACGCGCACTACCGTTATTTTACGATACTCTAAATAAAGTTTTATCTAAACATGCTCCAGTCAAATGTAAACGTGTTAAGAGTAATCATCTACCCCAATGGCTTAATGCTGAAGTGAAACAAGCGATGAATAAACGAGATCAATTTCACAAGTTAAAAGATTGGGATAATTTTAAAAAGATGAGAAATAAAGTACTGCATCTTATTCGTAAAAATAAGAAGGAGTATTATAATAAAGCTATCAAGAATGGCGCAAATAGTAAAGATCTGTGGAGAAATCTAAGAAAAGTACAAAACAGTGATAACTCAGATAATGAACAAGCTGTCCTACCTTCACAAATGGTATTTAATGGGGAAAACATCGAAGGAAAGTATCATATTCTTAATTCATTCAATGATCACTTTATTAATATAGCAAACGTAGTAAATAGATCAGAATTTAAGGAGAGTACATTCTTATATTTACAGTCACATTTGAATAACGTATTAAAAGACCAAGTTTTTGACATAGAATTTATTACACCTTTTGAGGTTTGTCGAATGATTAAAAAACTGGATACAAATAAAGCTACAGGAATGGACGGAATAAGCGCAACTATTTTGAAACATTGTGGTGATCATATAGTTTTACCAGTAACTTCGATCATAAATAACAGCATCGCGAAAAGTGTTTTTCCAAATGCATTGAAAGAGGCTTATGTGCTCCCTCTACATAAAGGGTTCGAAAAGGAAGACCCAAACAACTATCGACCAATATCTATTCTACCAACTGTATCAAAGATTTTTGAACGTCATTTATCTAACCAATTACTGTCCTTTCTAAATAAATTTGATATATTAACTAAGCACCAATCAGGGTTTAGAAAAAGACACTCATGTCAGACGGCACTTATTCGGTTGATTGATGAATGGCTTAAAGAAATCGATTCAGGAAAAATTATTGGCACAGTTTTTGTTGATCTTAAGAAAGCATTCGATTTAGTTGACCATGAGATTTTGTTACACAAGCTGAGGCTGCACCATTTTTCTGAAAAGTCTCTGGCACTTTTCAAATCCTACTTGAGTGACAGAAAACAGTTTATTAGGTATAACAATGAATTTTCTTCGGCACGAATTCTAACTAGCGGGGTCCCTCAGGGTTCTATTTTGGGACCATTACTCTTTTTAATTTACATAAATGACATAGGCTTACACGTCGGTAAGTCAAATTTAGACCTTTATGCGGACGATTCGACATTGTATACATCCGGAACAAACCTTATAGAAATACAAGCTGATCTCCAGAATAGTCTAGAATGTATACTGAGTTGGTGCACTGTTAACAATATGCTTGTAAACCCAAATAAAACAAAATGTATGCTTATAGGACCTAAATATAAATTAAGGTCTACTAATCTAGATTTAAATATTGATAATTTTTGCATTGAAAACGTTGAATCTCATAAAATATTAGGTGTATATGTTGATAAACATTTATCCTGGAATTTTCATATTGATAAAACTGTATCTAAGATTAACAGTAAGATAACATTGCTAAACAGAATCTCCATGTATCTCACATTTGAAATTAAACAGTTATTTTATAACTCTTACATACTCCCAATCTTTGACTACTGTTGTACAGTATGGTGGAAGAACACCAAATGTAAATCCGCTAAGCTAACCGTCCTCCAGAAAAGAATCGCTCGCATTATTCTAGGCGTTACCCCAAGAACACCGTCGAAAAATCTTTTTTCTCAACTTAAGTGGTTAACATACGATAACAGATGTAAGTATCACACCGGCGTTTTAATTTACAGATGTCGTAATAACCTATCGCCTAGATATATGAGTGACATTATTTCGTTTTCGAGTAACACAAATTATAACTTAAGGTCATCTGCTCGTAATGACATCGTAAACTCTAGAATCAATACATCGTACAAGAAACGGGCATTCTCGTATTTCAGCATGGATGTGTGGAATGAAATTCCTACTTCCATCAGAGATGCGAATTCAATAATAAGCTTCAAAAAACAGTTCAAACAACATTTATTGAACGTACAGTCCTCATTATAGCCACGTAATTATACATCTGTACAAAAATAAAGACGTGTGTCTGTCCGTATAACTCATTATTCCAACATACATTATTTTTCCATGAATTTATCTTCTTTTTATTTTCAAACACCACAATTATCAGTATCACCAATCATCATAATCATCATTGTTATTATCATCATTATTATTATTATCATTATTATTGTTTACCTAATCATTATGGTTTTTACTATCGTTGTTCCACCCATCTTGAAGGCAACATTGTAAAAAAGACTTTGAATTATGTCTTAATGTTTTAACCTTCACTAAATAAAGATATTATTATTATTATTATAAATCTTTTATGCCATATTGAAATATATTTATCTGGAATGATTTGTTGTTTTTTATCTCCTTACCAAACAACATAATTTTTGGCTTATCCAAATCGAAAGCATTTGCAGACGACAAAATAAAAATGACTGAAAATTTGAAATTTGTATTGTGAAGGGTAGAAAACATTGTGGGAAAAGGAGAAAATGCTGGTTACCAGCATTTTCTCCTTTTCCAAAAATATTTTCTATAGGCTTCTTTCTCGGGGTAGTCAAAAGTAGGGATTGTGTGGTAATGGGTTAATATGATAGATTCCAGCCTTGTATACAGGGCACAGACTAGTTTGTCAGTTTTCACTTCATGCCGAGACTGTCATATTTGGCTTCCACCCAGACCATCCATGATCTCTTGCTTCCTATGCATGAAAATGGCTTCCTCCCGAGACTGTCCCAGTGATTCTGCTTTCTGCCTAAGGTAGGCAGCTAGCAGAATAATGACAGTCATGGCAGACCACAATTTTTCAAAGGTTAGAGTCTCTACAGGCAGCATGAGATTACAGACAGTCTGGACGGAAGCCATATATGACTGCGGCCTGGACGGAAGCCATATATGACTATCTGTTTTGGCAGGAAATTCTGCAGGCTTGTTTATACCTTGCTTTGTACAAGTCGTTAAAAGTCATTTATTCATATTTAGCAAAGCATTCAATACTGCTTTCACCCCTGTGTAAATGTCTACTCCAATATCATTACTAGCTGCAAGAGGATCAAAACAGACTCTCAACTGGTTTAAAATATCTTGTTCAACTTAAAGCCTATCACTTCCATGAAGCTGAATATCATCATCTGTATGACTGCATAGTAGACATCCCTCCAAAGACGCTCTACCCTGGAGTTATGAATAGGATTTCCAGCAATGAAACTAGTCTCCTCAATGGTCCTCTTCTTTCTTCCATATATTGAAAGTAATCAGCTTAGTCAGACTTAAGAAGAAATCTTCAAACATTTCCCTTGCATATCCATTTCTTTTTTCACAATATGGAATCTGAGGTCATTCAGTTTCAGCTTCTGAAACTATAGAAATATGCATAAATAATTCATGCAAATAACCTAAATGTGGCTCAATTGATGGATTTCTCTTTGATAGAGTAGAAAATATCATGGGAAAAAGCCAAAAATGCTGATCATCTGCATTTTCTCCTTTTCCCACAATGTTTTAAAAAGAGCAATGTTGACATGACCATCCCCTGCCAAATGGTTGCTGGATAGCAGATGTGGAGCTATCTGGGCCTGTCCTTTTGTCCTTTTGTAAAGAGTTGAGGCATCTGCAAACAATATTGACCCAGATCAGCGAGCACAGTCCCCTCAGGTTATGGCTTCTGACTAGAGGATTTTCAAAGATTTTCAATATTTTTCAATTTTGTTGCAATGACACCCAGAGTTTTCACATTACAAAGTGCAATGTAAAGTCCTTTCTTTTATGTTCAAATCCATCAGCTTTGTTTTTTTCAACCATCCTCAGTAAGAAGGCTTTTCAAAACATAGAAAAGGGAGAAAATACCAATAACCAAAGTTCCCCCTTTTCCAAACAACGTTTTTTTAACTTGTTTTAGACAAATTTCCAAGTCTGAACCACAGCTTCATTGCCTTTGACAACTTTGATCAATAAAAATTAGCCCTTTACCACACATAATCCCTAAAGTGAATGGAGAAGGATTTTTAAAACATGGTTAAAAGGGAAATGCTGGTTACAGATATTCTCTACTATTCCATCATTGTTTTCTACCCTTTCTGAGACAAACTTTGTAATTTGAGCTATATATTCAATTTCATGTTTTACTCTGCAAATGCTTTAAAAAGTTAGATGCGTGTATATCTAAAATTTGGTTGTGTGGTTGAGAGTTAAGGAAAAATATTGTTTTCTGGTAAATAGATCTAGGGGAGTGTTGTCTTTTGATGTACTTTTGGACAACCCTAAATGGCCTGCATGGTAGATCTAGAATTTATTCTGATATTGTGCAAATACATACCCACTGAATATTTGTTCATCGTAATCTGTTATTTCAGCTTTCGCCACACATTTTATTAACATTTAGGAATGGCCAAGCACTATCATGGGACTGCAAAAAGTTGGAAAAGAAGCTAATGTGCAAACACCATGTTCTGAAAAATAACAATAACCCAAAGTTATGCTCAGCCTTTGTGAAAATGGAGTTTAAATCGAACTCTTTAGTTACCACCGAATCCTGACTTTTATCAACCCTATGAAAAACAGCTTTTGAAAACATTGTAAAAAAAAAAGGAGAACGCGAGAAAATACTGATAACCAGTATTTTCTCCCCCCCCCCCCCCCCCTCCCTATGGTTTCTATCTTTACCAAAATATCTATATCTGAATAACATTCTTTTTTTTGTGCAAGTGTTTTCAATTTTGACCCATCCAGAATTTTGTCGTTTGGTAAAGAGCTAACTCTATATCAAATTTCAAAATTTTAGACTGACCATCTAAAATTACTTACAGTCTTTCTGAAGAGATGTTAAACCGCTGTCCCATGTGACATATGGAGCGTGTTAACCCTTTCCCAAATGACAGAATTTTAAAATTTTAGACCATTCCAAATTGAAACCATCTGCAGATTTATGTCAAATTTTGGAAGTGGAACAAATGAAGTTGAGTTTTTTTGACAGGGTAGAAAACATTGTAGGAAAAGGAGAAAATCCTGGTAACCAGAATGTTGCCCTTTTCAAACTATAATTGCAAAAACTTTCCTTCCCAGGGTCGTTAAAACAATTGTTTGGTAAAGGGTTAAGTCGTATATGAGTTGTTTAGCCCCGATATTCACGTGGAAATTACGTCATTTTTTAGCGATGATGCAATGATGACGTTTCTTTGTCAATTAGCCAACTCCATATACATGTACGGGTATAAGGGTGTTTCTTTGTGAATAGTGGATTCCATATATGGCACATTATTATAGCAAAGATGTAATGTGGGCGGAAAAAGACTAAGTCAGTTAAACGGTAAGAAGTTCAAAATTAAAAGATTTAAACAGCCACAGTCGGTCGCTACGCTCCCTCCTTTTGGCTGTTTAAATCGTTTAATTTTGACTTCTTAGCGTTTAACTATTACTTAATTAGCACAATTCTGCAGGATACCTACTTTACGAACTGGGCTACCTGGGTAGGGGTCACAATCCCCAACAATGGTCTCAACCTGAGTCATTTCATTCTAAATCTGCTAAATTATCAACATGAGGTATAGCACCATTGATGGTGTTTGTAATGAGCATAAATAGGAGGTTCCAGAGGGTTGGTTAAATGCAAGCCTATAAGTTGCTACTTGTAGATTAATGTAACTCCTTAGAAAGAGTAAACATTGATGACTGAAGGCATTTACCCATCATTTATAATAGATCTACCTATCATAACACCTATTCTATGAAAATTGGGCATTAGGATAGAGGTCACAGAATACATTGAGTGGCCCTGGACTGGTTGTTTCAATCAATAAAATGGTGAAAAAAAAAAAACACATAAAATTGCCTAACTAGTTAAGTACTACCCATCTACCCAACTAACTAAAGACCTTTCAAAAGGCCAAGAAATTGACAAACTGTTAACTCTCGACCTAAAACCTACCTATCAACCTTTCTATCTGTCAACCGATCAACCTATCTACCGACAAACCTGCTGACATACCTATCAGACAACCTACCTACCTACCTACCTACATGTACGACCTATCAACTGATATACCAACCAACAACCTACTTACCCTGTCAAACAACTAACCTAGGCCTACATACCTGTACAACAACCTACAAACCAACCTATCTTTCTACCAATCTGTCTACTACCTATAGGCAAACCTACCTACCTACTTACAACTAACTGACCTATAACTCACTGGTCTGCTTTCCTGCCTGACTGCTTGTTTGCATGCATGCCTACATTCCTAACTACCTTTGTATGTACAGACCCGGTAAGACCATATGTTCCTTGCTACTGACCACAACTTCTAATAAAGGTAATATTGCCACAGAGGTAAAAAGACAAAATTATTCCTGTGAACACTGGTACTGCCCCAGTACAGTTCACTGTTTTTCCCCTGATATGCACAATAACAATTATTCTATAGGGTTAGGTGTCACAACCTAAATAAAGGGCCTCAAGAAAGGTTAGGCAATAATTGTGTCATACATGTATTTCTACTTTTACCTTATACATGAAAAAACATCCAGTGTGGTCTGGTGGGATAGCTCCATTAAAGCACATTGTATATTACCTCTGATACCCACTGTAAATAATAGCCTAAAGGGGATGTGTGACTGCCCAATGAATGGGCCTGAAGAGAAGTTCAATAATAATGTCATATTTGAAATTTTGGGGATAAAAACAGAACAAAAGAAAAAAAAAAAACCCTGTATCTGGTGGTACTTCCCCACTGTTCAAAGCCTCTTGTTCTATTATCCCTGATACCCACTTTAAATAATTGGCCACAGGGATGTCACAATCCTAATAGTTGGGCCCTATAGGGACTTGTCAAAAATAATGGCACATGTAATTATGACAAACAACCAACCAAACAAACAAACAAACAAAAACCCTGTGTCTGTGGTACTGTGCATTTTAAACTTGTTTTCCTTATTATTCCTAATATCTGCATGGGTTGCTGTCACAGCCCATCTAAAGGGCTCCAGAGGGTTTGATTAATGTTAACAATGAATTTGTAATTTTCCATTCAGAGAAAGAAACTCAAAAAGATGGTGCTGCCCAATGATGCTTACTGTTTTGATAATCACTAATAGCTACTGTATATAATAAGCTTTAGTGGTAGGTGTCATAATCTCAATAAAGGGGCTCCAGAAGGGTCGGCAAATATTTATGTTGAATTTCTAATAATTCCTTCAGAAAAAGAAACTTAAAAAAAAAAAACTTGTGTCTGGTGGTACTGCCCCACTGCAGCTCATTGTTTTTATTATCCCTGATATCCCATGTAAATAATGGGTTACAAGGGTAGGTGTCACAATCCCAATGAAGGGCTCGTGAGGGGTTGGTCAATAAACTCCTTCAATTTGTAACTTTGTCTCAGATTCAGAATTAAAAAAAAATATGGTGTCTTGTGCTACTGCCATAATAGAGATGTACAAGCCGACACCGAGTAAGGAATAAAACCCCGAGTACGGATATTTTGAGCGGGGGTCATCTCAGAAGCTAGGAGATTATCGATAAATGTAATCCGCTAATTAGACCTGTATCATTTATGTGGAGTTCCGATATCCGATGTGGATTTCGGTTTAAACGGGGGAAAATCTCAAAATTACTATTCATTTACCTTAATAGAAATACACATGTGAAAAGAAAGGACTTCGAGGGTTACAGACGATCCTTATTTCTTCTTTTCTACAACATTACCTTAGTTTAGTTCATAAGTTCTGTTCTTTCACCTGCAAGAAAGGGATGCAAAATCTACGAAAGTTAAGTCCTATTTTATCCCCATGCCGCGATTTCACGGACAAACCTCAGCGTCCAATTTGCTCAAAATATAAAACGTTATTTTTCCTCCTTAAAGAAGGTTCGTTATTTGAGAAGAATTTCAAGTAGCATAACTGGTTTAAGTGATATACTTTTATCCTATCTGTTTGTTTGTTCGTTTTTTTCACGGCGGTCAGTGCACCTACACATGTGTTTCCTGTCAATCTTGTACGAGTACTGACTAAACTTTCTTTCTAAACTTTCTGGCTACTTTTTTCCAATACATTAGAGGTAAGAGTGAAAAATTGCCGCCAGAAAGTTTGCCTCGAGCGGGTATCAAACACGCAACCAATTCAGATACACTAACCACTGAGTTACTAGGTCGTTTTTTTTTTTTTTAAATCTTGAGTTGGCAGACTGTTTAAGAATGAACTCAAAAATAAACAGACTTCACTTAATTTAACCCTTTCCCAAACAAGCCCTGGGTTTTACGTGTCTGCAGTAAGAGTCTTTTGAAAACACTGTGGGAAAAGGAGAAATTGCTCGTGACGAGCAATTTCTCCTTTTCCGACAGCGTTTTCTACCCTTTTTTCATTTTCTCCAAATCTAAAATTGTCGTCTGCAAACTCTTTCTTTTCAACAAAATATATCCATCCCAGGAAATAAAGTGAATTTAAAATCGTATGCAATATGCAATAGTTTTTGGTGTACAAACAATTTCAAAAGTATACATTTGTACACTTATTTAGTTCATGTATTTTTCTTTTGACCAAAACTTCAAATTATACGTGCTGATAGATATAACCAAATGCGGATTAAATCTGGGGAAATGAGCACAAACCTACTAATTAAATAATCACAGTTATGTTTAAAACATATACGGGGGTGTCCCAAAATAATTATCTGTTACCCATTTAAACTATTATTGTTTTAATTGGGATGGAACGCACCATATATACCTAAAAGCTATATCAAAACAATGTCTACACAATAAAGCTTGTTAATTTGTAAAAAAAAAAAACGTGTGTACACCTATAATACATATTTATGATGTGGTGGAGAATAGCAGGACTGTGCTGATTACTCTTGCAAATCATTTCAAATTGATGTTATAGAAATCATAATACAAAGTCAGTATCTCAGATTGATAACTGTTGTTCAATCAGTGAGACATTTAAAGAATGCGCTATGTCAGACCGCAGCGAAGGCATATGTTGATGTACAGTAACCGAAAGAACGAACCCGAGATAGAATGGATAATTATTGTAACCGATTATCCCGACCGGTCTACTTCTGCAGAGGGTATGAACCTAAGCGAGTAGATCGGCCAAGTCCAGTATGAGGGGAGGGGGGAGACGGGGCAAAATGCTGACGAAATCTTTGGTGGTACTCGAATCCACAGCCTTTGATACTAGGATCGGCGGTTTACCAAATGGGTTATTGGACCAATCGATACTCTAACGCATTAGATATGTATTTATCCCTTGTTAGACGTGAGACGCATTTTAAAGATTTTTTCTAAGTTACTGCAATTTCCTTCTTTATTACTTACCTGCTACAGTGGCTTTCTGACCACTTTTGACAGAAAATTGTGGAAAAAGGAAAAATAAATTATGACGAGCAAAGTCTCCTTTGTTACGATGTTTTCAAGTATATTGATATATCAAACCTTAAAGGTGCAGTTTAGGTCAAATTATCAAAGCAGTTACAGTTAAATTTAAATCCAACCATGTAAAGCTATAAAAAGTATTGTGGAGATGACAGTTTGTTCTCACGTGGTCAAACCATATGTTAGTCGCTGGCAACAAAAATGAAATAAAATCACGCAAAATGTAAACAAACGACACAGCTACCTGGCAGGTTTTAACCTAGTTTTGTTATCAATTTCTCTGCCAGCGACTAACTCCTGGACCGACAGTACAATGACAGATTGTCATCCTCACAACAATAACAACAATTCAACGATCCCGAGGAACAATGCTGTGGGAAAAGAAGAAAATACTGGAAAGCAGTAGTTTCTTCTTGACGGGGGAGACGGGGCAAAATGCTGACGAAATCTTTGGTGGCACTCGAATCCACAGCCTTTGATACTAGGATCGGCGGTTTACCAAATGGGTTATTGGACCAATCGATACTCTAACGCATTAGATATGACTTTATAGCATTAACCCAATCAAGGTCTTTCGTAAGATTTTAGGAAGGCCTTTCGCAGGGCCTTTCGTAATTAAGCTAAATCCAATGTTCTGAAGAACCCACCGACATGTGTACTCGAGTATATGTAATCTTAAGTTAACTGTTAACTCGAAAGAGTAGGATAAGACCACTGTCAGATCAATCTTGACAGCAAAGCATTAACCCAATTAAGGTCTTTCGTAAGGTTCTATGTTCTTTCGCAGGGCTTTTAGTCTTTTTGCAGGACCCTTTGTCTTTTTCTAAAGGTCTTTGGTCTTTTTCTAGGACCTTTCGTCATTTAAGAAATATCTGAAGTTCTCAATATCACACAATTGTGTGTACTCGAGTTCATGTAGTCTTAAGTTAACTTTGACACTCTACTGAGTAGGACAAAAACCACTCTCAGAAGTCAATCTTGACTGCAAAGCATTACCCAATTATGACCTTTCACAGAGCCTTTTGTTTTTTTCCAAGGGTTTTTGGTCTTTTTCCAGGGCCATTCGTCATTTAAGAAATATCCGAAAAAATCACTTTCAGATGTCAATCTCGACTGCAAAGAATTAACCCAATTCAAGGCCTTTCGCAGGGCCTTTCGTCCATTCCCCAGGGCATTTCATCATTCAAGAAATATCTGAAATTTTCATTAACCCAACATCGTGTGTACTCGAGTAGCCAAGGGAAATACAATGTTCTCAAGAACCCACCATCATGTATACTGGAGTATATGTAGTCTTTAGTTAACTGTCACACTCTACTGAGTATGTCAATCTTGAGTGCAAAGCATTAACCCAATTGAGGGCTTTTGTAAGGTTTTAGATTCTTTCGCAGGGCTTTGGTCTTTTTCCAGGACCTTTCGTCATTTAAGAAATATCTAAAGTTCTAAATAACGCACCATCGTGTGTACTCGAGTACATGTAGTCTTAACGTAAGCGTCACTTTCCACTGAGCAGGATCAGACCAATATCAGATGTCAGTCTTTTCGAAAGATTTTAGGAGGGCCTTTTGCAGGGCTAGGGTTAGGACCTTTCGTCATTTCAGAAATATCGAAAGTTCTAAATAACGCACCATCGTGTGTACTCGAGTACATGTAGTCTTAACGTAAGCGTCACACTCTACTGAGCGGGATCAGACCACTTTCAGATGATGTCAATCTTGACTGCAAAGCATTAATCTAGCCAAGGTCTTTTGCAGGGCCTTTCGTCCTTTCCCAAGGGCCTTTCGTCTTTTTCAAGGGTCTTTAGTCATTCAAATAATATCTGAAGTTCTAAATAACACACGGTCGTCGAGTACATGTTGTCTTAATTTTAGTGTTACACACACTCTACTTAGTATTATAAAACCACTTTCAGAAGTCAATCTAGACTGCAAAGCATTAACCAATTTAGGCCATTGGCAGGGCATTTCCTCGTTTCCCAAGAGTCTTTGGTCTTTTCCAGGGCCTCTCCTCATTTAAAAAATATCTGAAGGTCTCAAAAACACGCCATCGTGTGTACTTGAGTAAATGTAGTCTTAATTTAATTGTTACACTCTATTAAGTAGTATAAAACCTCTATCAGATGCCAATCTTGACTGCAAAGCATTAATCCCATCAAGGCCTTTCGCAGGGCGTTTCGTCCTTTCCCCAGAGCCTTTCGTTTTTTTTCCAGGGCCTTTCATCATTTAAGATATGTCTGAAATTTTCAATATACCCAACATTGTGTGTACTCAAGTATATGTAGTTTTACCTTAAACGTCACACTCTACAGAGTAGAAAAAGACTACTTTCAGATGTCAAACTTGACTGCATAGCATTAACCCAATCAAGGCCTTTCGTAAGATTTAAGGAGGGCCTTTCGCAGGACCTTTCGTAACAATGGGAAATCGAATGTTCTCAAGAACCCATCATCAACTAGACTCCAGTACATGTAGTCTTTAGTTAATCATCACACTCTAATGAATAGGATAAGATCAGTTTCTGATGTCAATTTTGACTGCAAATCATTAACCCAATTAAGAACTTCCGTAAGGTTTCAGGTTCTTTCGTAGGGCTTTTGGTCTTTTTCCAGGGCCTTAACCGTCACACTCTACTGAGCTGGATCAGACCACTTTCAGATGTCAATCTTGACTGCAAAGCATTGACCCAATCAAGACCTTTCTCAGGAGCTTTCGTCCTTTCCCCAGGGCCTTTCGTCTTTGTCAAGGGCATTTTGTCATTTAAGAAATATCTGAAAATTTCAATAACCCAACATTGTGTGCACGCGAGTATATGTAGTCTTAACTTAACCGTCACACTTTACTGAGTAGGATAAGACCACATTTTACATGTCAAACTTGACTGCATAGCATTAACCCTATCAAAGTCTTTTGTAAGATTTTAGCAGGGCCTTTCCCAGGGCCTTTCGTAACCATGGGAAATCCAACGTTCTCAAGAACGCACCATCATGTGTACTTAAATATATATAGTCTTGAGTTAACTGTCACTTTCTACTGAGTAGGATACGAACACATTCAGATATCAATTTTGATTGCAAAGCATAAACGCAATGAATGCCTTTCGTAAGATTTTAGGTTCTTTCGCAGGACTTTTGGTCTTTTTCTAGGTCTTTTCTTTATTTAAGAAATATCTGAAGTTATCAATAACACACCATTGTGTGTACTCGAGTACACTAGTCTTGACTTAACCATCACACTCTACTGAGCAGGATCATACCACTTTCAGATGTCAATCTTGACTGCAAAGCATTAACCAAATCAAGGCTTTTTGCAGGGCCTTTCGTCCTTTCCCCATGGCCTTTTGTCCTTTTCAAGGCCTTTCCTCATTTAAGAAATATCTGAAGTACTCAATAACACACCATCATGTGTACTCGAGTACATGTAGTCTTTAGTTAACTGTCACACTCTACTGAGTACGATTAAAACCACTTTCAGATGTCAATTTTGACTGCAAAGTATTACCCAATTAATGCCTTTGGCAGCGCCTTTCGTCCTCTTTTTCAAGGGCTTTAGTTCTTTTTTCCAGGGTCTTTCGTCATTTAAGAAATATCTGAAATTTTCAATAACCCAACGTCCTCTAGTCCTGACTTCAACCCTGATTGAACCAAACCTCGTGCGAAATCCTTGTGAAGCTCCTGTATGCCTTCGAGAACTTTAAACTTCCAAGGACACACCCCAGTGGCCAGGGAAATGTTCCAGTGAATTTTAGCGGGCACAAAAGAGTAAAAGAGAAGCAAGCAATGGCAGCCTCTAGCTATAACTTCAACCCTGAAGTAGAAGAGAAGGGCAGTAGAGGAGAAGCAAGAAACAGCAGCCCCCAGCCCTACGTTCAACCCTGATTGAACCAAACCCTTTGCCAAGTGGCCAGGAAAAGGTCCCAGTGAGTTTTATCGGCCAGTAAAGAGTAGAAGAGAAGCAAGCAACAGCAGCCCCTAGCCCTAACTTCAACCCTGAAGAAGAATAGAAAAGAAGTAGAGGATAAGCAAGAAACAGCAGACCCCCAGCCCTGACTTTACCTCTGATTGAACCAAACCTCTTGCCAAATCCTTGTGCAGGTCCTAGATGCCTTCGAGAACTTTCAACTTCCACGGATTAACCAGAGTTCGTAGGGAAAGGTCCCAGTGACTTTTCGTAGCCACAAAAGAGTAGGAGAGAAGCAAGCAACAGCAGCCCCCAGCCCTAACTTCAACCTTGAAGTAGAAGAGACGAGAAGTAGAAGAAAAGCAAGAAACAGCAGTCCCCATCACTGAGTTCAACCTTGATTGAACCAAATCTCTTGACAAGTGGTCAGATAAAGGTTTCAGTGAGTTTTATCGGCCACAAAAGATTAATAGAGAAGCAAGCAACAACAGCCCCAGCACTTGCTTCAACCCTGAAGTTCGAGAGAAGAGAAGAAGAAAAGAAGCAAGAAATAGCAGCAACAAGCCCTACCTTTAGCCTTGTTTGAAAGAAACCTCTTGCCCATCCTTGTGCAGCTCCTAGATGCCTTCGATAACTTTAAACTTCCAAGGATCCACACCAGGGGCCAGGGAAAGGTCCCATATATTTTTAGGGGCCACAAAAGAGTAGAACAGAAGCAAACAACAGAAGCACCCAGCTCTAGCTTCGACCCTGATTGAATCAAACCTCTTGCAAAGTGGTAGAGGAGAAGCAAAGAACGCCAACTCTGACTTCAACCTTGATTGAACAAAAGCCTCCTGAGAACTGGCCAGGGAAAGGTCCCAGTGACTTTTAGGGGCCAAAAAGATTAGAAGAGAAGCACGCAACAGCAGCCCCAAGCCTTAACTTCAACCCTGAAATAGAAGAGAAGGGAAAAAGAAGAGAAACAACAAACAGCAGTGTCCAGCCCTAACTTCAACCCTGATTGAACTAAGCCTCATGCTAAATCCTTGTGCAGGTCCGTAAATGCCTTCGAGAACTTTAAACTTCCAAGGACCCACCCCAGTGGCCAGGGCAAAGTCCCAGTAAGTTTTTGCAGCCACAAAAGAGTAGAAGAGAAGCAAGCAACAGCAGCCCTCAGCCCCTAATCCTAACCCGAAAGCATAAACCTAAACACTAACTCTAACCCTAAACCCTAACCTTAAACCTTACCCTAACAGCTAGAACCCTGATTGAACCAAACCTCTTGCCAAGTGAACAGAAGAGAAATAGAACAGAAGCAAGAAACAGCAGCCCCCAGCCCTAACTTCAACCCTGATTGAACCAAACCTCTTGCCAAGTGGCCAGGAAATAGTCACAGTGAGTTTTATCGGCCACAAAAGAGTAGAAGAGGAGCAAGCAACAGCAGCTCTTAGCCCTAACTTCAATTCTGAAGTAGAAGAGAAGTAGAAGAAAAGTAAGACAAAGAAGCCCCAAACCCTACCTTTATCCTTGTTTGAGCGAAACCTCTTTCCAAATTTTTGTGAAACTCCTAGATACGTTGAGGAACTTTAAGTTTCCAAGGATCTACCCCAGTGGCCTAACCCTAAACCCTAAACCTTAACCCTAATCCTAAATCCTAACACTAACACTAACCCTAAAAACTTCAACCTTTATTGAACTTGCCAAGTTACCAGGGAAGGATCCCAGTGAGTTTTAGCGGCCACAAAAGAGTAAAACAGAAGCAAGAATCAGCAGCCCCAGCCCTAACTTCAACCCTCTCATGCCAAATACTTATGCTCCTAG
Organism: Tridacna crocea; assembly: GCA_943736015.1. Lineage (NCBI taxonomy): Eukaryota > Metazoa > Mollusca > Bivalvia > Cardiida > Cardiidae > Tridacna > Tridacna crocea. Next base: position 31,797,867 of record OX031070.1, read on the forward strand.
ATGCCTTCGACATATTTAAACTTTCGAAGACCCATCCCATTGGCCAGGGAAAGGTTCAAGTGAGTTTTAGCGGCCACAAAAGAATAGAAGAGAAGCAAGCAACAGCAGTCACAGCACTAATTTCAAGCATGAAGTAGAAGAGAAGAGAAGTGGAAGAGAAGCAAGAAACAGCACCCCCAGGCCCTTACTTCAACCCTGGTTGAACCAAACTTCTTGCCAAGTGGTCAGGGAAAGGTCCCGGTGAGTTGTAGCGGCCACAAAACAGTAGAAGAGAAGCAAGCAATTGTAGCCCCAGCCCTAACTTCAACCCTGAAGTAGAAGAGAAAAAGGTAGAAGAAAAGGAAGCAAATATAGCCCCCAGACCTTACTTCAAACCTGAAGTAGAAGAGAAGAGAAGTAGAAGAGAAGCAGGAAGCAGCAGCCCCCAGCCCTGACTTCAACGTTGATTGTACCAAACCAAGTGGCGATGGAAAGGTCCCTGTGAGTTTTTGCGGCCACAAAAGTGTAGAAGAGAAGCAAGCAATGGCAGCCCAGAGCACTAACTTCAACCCTGATTGAAACGAGCCTCTCGCCGAGTGGCCAGGAAAAGGTCCCAGTGAGATTTATTGGCTACAAGAGAGCAGAAGAGAAGAAAGCAACTGCAGTCCCCAGACGTAATATCAACGCTGCAGTGGAGAGAAAAGGAGTAGAAGAGAAGAAGGAAACAACAGCCCGACCCCAGCCCTGACTTCAACCCTGATTGAACCAAACCTCTTGCCAAGTGGCCATGGAAAGGTCCCATTGAGCTTTAGGGGCCACAAATTAGTAGAAGAGAAGCAAGCAACAGCAACCCTCAGCCCTAACTTCAACCCTGAGGTAAAAGAGAAGAGAATCAAGATACAGCAGTCCCAAGCCCTAACTTCAACCCTGATTGAACCAAACCTCTTGCTAAATCCCTGTGCAGCTAATATATGCCATCAAGAACTTTAAACTTCCAGGGACACACCCCAGCAGCCACAGCACTAATTTCAAGCATGAAGTAGAAGAGAAGAGAAGTGGAAGAGAAGCAAGAAACAGCACCCCCAGACCCTTACATCAACCCTGATTGAACCAAACCTCTTGCCAAGTGGCCAGGGAAAGGTCCCAGTGAGTTTAAGCGGCCACAAAATAGTAGAAGAGAAGCAAGAAACAGCAGCTCCCAGCCCTGACTTCAACCCTTATTAAACCAAACCCCTTTCCAAATCCGTGTGCAGCTCCTAGATGCCTTTCAGAACTTTACTCTTCCAAGATCCATCACAGTGGCCATGGAAAGGTCCCAATGACTTTTAGCGGCCACAAAAGAAAAGAACAAAAGCAAGCAACAGCAGCCCCCTAACCCAACCTAACCTTAAACCCTAACCCTAACCATAACAACTTCAACCCTTTTTAAACCAAACCTCTTGCCAAGTGGCCAAGGAAAGGTCCCTGTTAGTTTTAGTGGCCACAAAAGAGTAGTAGAGAAGCAAAGAACAGTAGCCCCAGGCCCTAATTTCAACCCCGAAGTAGAAAAGAAGAGAAGTAGAAGGGAATCAAGAAAAAGCAGCCTCTATCTTTGTGAAGCTTCTAGACTTCAACCCTTATTGAACTACAACTCTTACCAAATACATATACAGCTCCTAGATGCCTTCGACATATTTAAACTTTCAAGGACCCACCCCAGTGGCCAGGGAAAGGTCCGAGTGAGTTTTATCAGCCACAAAAGAGTAGAAGAGAAGCAAGCAACAGCAGCTCCGAGCCCTAACTTCAACTCTGATGTAGAAGAGAAGAGAAGTAGAAGAAAAGCAAGAAACAGCAGCCCCCAGCCCAGACTTCAACCTTCATTGAACCAATCCTCTTGCCATGTGGCCAGGGAAAGGTCCAAGTGACTTTTAGCAGCCACATAGTAGAAGAGAAGCAAAGAACTCCAACTCCTAGCCATAACCTCAGTCCTGAAGTAGAAGAGAACAGAATTAAAAAAGAATCAAGAAACAGCAGCCCCTAGCACTGAATTGAACCCTGATTGAACCACACCACTTGCCAAATCGTTTTGCAGCTACGAGATGCCTTCAGGAACTTTCAAGGACCCACCCCTGAAGCCAGGGAAAGCCATTGAGTTCTAGCAGCCACAAAAGAGTAGAAAAAAAAAAAAAAAAAAAACAGCAGCTCTCAGTCCCTAATTCTAACCCTAAACCCTACAGCCTAATCCTTACCGTTACAACTTCAACCCTGATTGACTCAAACCTCTTGCCAAGCGGCTAGAGGAAGGTCCCAGTGAGTTTTAGCAGCCAGATAAGAGTAGAAGAGAAGTAAGCAATATCAGCCCCAAGGTCCACCTTCAGCCCTGAAATAAAAGAAAAGGGTAGTAGAAGAGAAACAGAAAACAGCAGCCCCAGCCCTAATTCAACCCTGATTAAACCAAATCTCTTGCCAAATCCTTGTGCAGCTCCTAGATGCCCTCGAGATATCTAAACTTCCCAGGACCCACCCCAGTGGCCAGGGAAAGGTCCCAGTAAGCTTTAGCGGCCACAAAAGAGTGGAGGAGAGGCAAGCAACAGCAGCCCTAATCCCTAACTTCAACCCTGAAGTAGAAGAGAAGAGAAGTAGAAGAAAAGCAAGAAACAGCAGTTCCCAGCTCTAACTTCAACCCTGATTGATCCAAGCCTCTTGCCAAAACCTTGTGCACCTCCAAGATGACTTCAAGATATTTCAACTTCGAATTACCCACACCAGTGGCCAGGGAAAGGTACTTGTGAGTTTTAGCGTAGAATAGAGGAGAAGCAGGCAACAGCAGCCCCTAGCCTTAACTTCAACCCTGAAATAGAAGAGGAGAGAAGTAGAAGAGAAGCAAGAAACAACAGCCCCAAGGCCTAAGTTCAACCCAGATTGACCCAAAACTCTTGCCAAGTGGCCAGGGAAAGGTCGCAGTGAGTTTTAGCCACCGCAAGAGTAAAACAGAAGCAAAATACAGCAGCCCATTCCCTTACTTCAACCTTGATTGAACCACATCTCTTGCGAAATCCTTTTACAACTCCTAGATGCTTTTGAGATATTTACACTTTCAAAGACACATCCCAGTGGTCAGGGAAAGGTCCCAGTGAGGTTTAGCGGCCGCAAAACAGTAGAAGAGAGGCAAGCAACAGCCGCCTCAGACCCTAATTTCAACGCTGCAGTAGAAGAGAAGAGAACTGGAAGAGAAGCATGAAACAGCAGGCCCGAGGCCCTTACTTCAACCCTGATTGAACCAAATCTCTTGCCAAGTAGCCACAGAAAGATTCCAGTGAGTCTTAGCGGCCACAAGACAGTAGAAGAGAATCAAGGAATTGTAGCCCCTAGCCCTAACTTCAACACTGAAATAGAAGAGAAGTGCAGTAGAATAGCATCAAGAAATAGCAGTTCCCAGCCCAGCTTCAACCTTGATTGAACAAAACCTCTTGCTAAATCCTTGTATAGCTCCAAGATGTGTTCGAGAACTTTGAACATACAAGGACCCACTCCAGTAGCCAGGGAAAGGTCCCAAAAACTTCTTGCCAAGTGGCAAGGGAAGGATGCCAGTGAGTTTTGGCGGCCACAGAAGAGTAAAACAGAAGCAAGAATCAGCAGCCCCAGCCCTAACTTCAACCCATATTGAACCACATCTCTTGACAAATATTCATGCAGCTCATAGATGCGTTTGACATATATAAACTTTCAAGGACTCACCCAAGTGGCCAGGAAAAGGTTCCAGTGAGTTTAAGCGGCCACAAAAGAATAGATAAGAAGCAAGCAACAGCAGCCACAGCACTAATTTCAACCCTGAAGTAGAAAAGAAGAGAAGTGGAAGAGAAGCAAGAAACAGCACCCAGGCCCTTACTTCAACCCTGATTCAACCAAACCTCTTGCCACGTGGCCAGGGAAAGGTCCCGGTGAGTTGTAGCGGCCACAAAACAGTAGAAGAAAAACAATCAATTGTAGCCCCCAGCCATAACTTCAACCCTGAAGTAGAAGGGAAGAGAAGTCAAAGAGAAGCAAGCAATTGTAGCTTACAGCCCTAACCTCAACCCCGAAGTAGAAGAGAAAAGAAGTAGAAGAGAAGTAAGAAAACGCAGTCGCCAGCCCTAAACGCAACCCTGATTGAACCAAACCTCTTGCTAAATTCTTGTGTAGCTCCTAGATACCGTCATGAACTTTAAACCTCCAAGGACCCGCCCCAGTGAATTTAAGCCGCCACAAAAGAGTAGATGGGAAGCAAACAACAGCAACCCCCGGCCCTAACTTCAACATTGAAGGAGAAAAGAATAGAAGTAGAAGAGAAGCAAGAAGCAGCAGCCCCCAGCCCTGACTTCAACGTTGATTGTACCAAACCTTTTGCCAAGTGGCGATGGAAAAGTCCCAGTGAGTTTTCGCAGCCACAAAAGAGTAGAAAAGAAGGAAGCAATGGCAGCCCAGAGCACTTACTTCAACCCTGATCGAATCAAACCTCTCGCCAAGTGGCCAAGGAAAGGTCGCAGTGAGTTTTAGTGGCCACAAAAGAGTAGTAGGGAAGCAAGGAACAGTAGCCTCCAGCCCTAATTTTAACCCTGAAGTAGAAGAGAAGAGAAGTAGAAGAGAAGCAAGAAAAAGCTGCACCTATCTCTGACTTCAACTTTGATTGTACCGAACATCGTGCCAAGAGACCAGGGAAAGGTCTCAGTGAACCTTAGCGGCCACAAAAAGCATATAAAAGAGAAGCTAGCAACAGATGCCCTAAGCCCCTAAAAGTAGCCCTAAACCCTATACCTTAATACTAACCCTAAAACCTAACCTCAACCTCAACCCTAACAACTTCAACCCTTATTGAACCAAACCTCTTTTGTTAACTGGCCAGGGAAAGATCCCTCTGACTTTTAGGGGCCACAAAAGAGTAGAAGAGAAGCAAGAAACAGCAGGCCCAAGCCCTAACGTCAACCCAGATTGAACCACACCTTTTGCCAAATTCTTGTGGAGCTCTTAGCTGCCTTCGAGATATTTAAACTTCCATGCACAAACCCCAGTGGCGGCTATGGAAAGGCCCCAGTGAGTTTTAGCAGCCACAAAAGAGCAGAAGAGAAGCAAGCAACAGCAGCGCCCAGCCGTAACTTAGCTCTTAGATACCTTGAAGAATCCTTCCAAGAACTTCCAAAAATCCACCCCAGTGGCCAGAGACACGTCCCGTTGAGTTTTTGCGGCCACAAAAGAATAGAAGAGAAGCAAGCAAGGGCAGCCCCCAGCCCTTCAACCCTGAAGTAGAAGAGACCCTAACCGTTAATCCTACACCGTAACCCTAACCCTAATCCTAACACCTTCAACCCTTATTTAACACAACCTCCTGCGTAGTGGCCAGGGAAAGGTCCCCGTAACTTTTAGGGACAACGAAAGTATAGAAGAGAAGGAAGCAACAGCAGCTCCAGCTCTAATTCAAACCCTGAAGAAGAAGAGAAGAGAAGTTGAACAGAAGTAAGAAACAGCAGCCTCTAGCCATAACTTCAACGCTGATTAAACCAAACCTCTTGCCAAGTCCTTGTGCAGCTCAAAGGTGCCTTCGAGATACTTAAACTTCCAAGGACCCAACTTCACACCTGACTGAACCAAACTTCAAAGCACCCATCCCAGTGGCCAGAGAAAGGTTCCAGTGATATTCGGCCGCCACATCCCAGTGGCGAAGGAAAGTTCCCACTGAGTTTTAGCGGTAACAAATGTCTAGAAGAGAAGCAAGCAACAGTAGCCCCCAGCCGTAACTTTAACCCTAAAATACAGAAGAAGAGAAGTAGAAGAGAAGCAAGAAACGGCTGCCCCCAGCCCTGACTTCAACCGTGATTGAACCAAACCTCTTGCCAAATTCTTGTGCAGCTCCTAGTTGCCTTCGAAATACTTAAACTTCCAAGGACCAAACTTCACTCCTGACTGAACCAAACTTCAAAGCACCCATCCCAGTGGCCAGAGAAAGGTTCCAGTGATTTTCGGCCGCCACAAAAGTGTAGAAGGGAAGCAAACAACAGCAGCTCCCAGCCACTAACACTAACCCCAAACTTTAACCCTCACTCTAATAACCTCAAGACTTATTGAACCAAACCTCTTGCCAAGTGGTCAGGGAAAGGCCCAAGTGAGTTTTAGCGGCCACAAAAGAGTAGAAGAGAAGCAAGCAACAGCAGCCCCCAGCCCTTCAACCCTGAAGTAGAAGAGAAGTAGAAGAGAAGCAGGAAACGGCAGCCCCCAGCCCTAACTTCAACGCTGATTAAACCAAACATCTTGCAAAATCTTTGTGCAGCTCCTAGATGCCTTTGAGATACTTAAACTTCCAAGGACCCAACTTCAACCCTGATTAAACCAAACCTCTTGCCAAATTCTTTTGTAAGTCCTAGATGCCTTCGAGAACTTTAAACTTCCAAGTACCCAACCCAGTGGCCAGGAAAATGTCCTAATGAGTTTTTGCGGCCATAAAAGAGTAGAAACGAAGCAAGCAAAAGCAGCACTCCGCCCTAACTCCAACCCTGATAGAACCAAACCTCCTACCGAGTGGCCAGGGAAAAGTCCCAGAGAGATTTAACGGCGACAAGAAGAGTAGAAGAGAAGCAAGAAATTGCAGCCCCAGCCCTAACTTCAACCCTGAATGAACCAAAAGTTTTTTCAAGTGACCAGGGAAAAGTCCCGGTGAATTTTAACGACCACAAATAGTACAAGAGAAGCAAGCCGTTGCAGCCCCCAGCCCTGACTTAAACCAAGAAAGTTGAAGAGAAGAGAAGTAGAAGAGAAGCAAGAAACAGCAGCCTTCGAGCCATACCTTCAAACCTGATTGAACCGAACCTCTTGCCAAGTGGCCAGAGAAAGGTCCCAGTGGGTTTTATCGGCCACAAAATAGTGAAAGAGAAGCAAGAAACTGGAGCCCCCAGCCCTAACTTCAACCCTGATCGAACCAAACCTCTCCCCAAGTGGCCAAGGAAAGGTCACAGTGAGATTTAGTGGCCACAAAAGAGTAGAAGAGAAGCAGGCAACAACAGTCTCAGCCCTAACTGCAACAGCAGCTTCAAGCCATAACTTTAACCCTGAGGTAAAAGAGAAGAGAAGCAAGATACAGCAGTTCCAGGCCCTAACTTCAACCCTGATTGAACCAAACTTCTTGGTAAATCCTGGTGCAGCTCCTAGATGCCATCAAGAACTTTTAACTTCCAGGGACACACCCTAGTGGCCAGGGAAAGGTCCCAGTGAGTTTTAGCGGCCACGAAATAGTAGAAGAGAAGAGAAGCAAGAAACAGCAGCCCCCAGCCCTGTCTTCAACCCTTATTAAACCTAACCCCTTGCCAAATCTTTGTGCAGCTCCTAGATGCCTTTCAGAACTTTACACTTCCAAGATCCACCACAATTGCCATGGACAGGTCCCAGTGACTCTTACCGGCCACAAAAGGATAGAAGAGTAGCAAGCAACAGCAGCCCCCAGACTCTAACCCAACCCTAACCTAAAACCCTGATCCTAACCATAACAACTAAAACCCTTATTAAACCTGACCTCTCGCCAAGAGAAGTAGAAGAGAATTCAAGAAATAGCAGCCCCACCCATAACTTCAATCTTCATTGAACCAAACCTCTTGCCAAGTGGCCAGGGAAAGTTCCCAGTGTGTCATAGCGGCCACAAATGAGTAGAAAAGAAGCAAGCAACAGCAGCCCCCGGCCCTTACTTCAACCCTGAAGTAGAAGAGAATAGAAGTAGCACAGAAGCAAGAAACAGCAGCCCCGAGCCCTAATTTCAACATGAAGTAGAACAGAAGAGACGTAGAAGGGAAGCAAAAGAAGCAGCCCCCAGCCTTGACTTCAACTGTGATTGTACCAAACCTCATGCCAAGTGACCATGGAAAGGTTCTAGTGAGTTTTAGCGGCCACAACAGGGTAGCAGAGAAGCAAGCAACAGCAGCCTTCAGTCCTAATTTGAACCCTGAAGTAGAAGAGAAGCAGGAAACAGCAGCTATAAACCCTACCTTTAACTTTAATGGAACGAAACCTCATGCTCCTAGATGCCTTTTCGAATTTAAATTTTCAAGGATCCACCCCAGTGGCCAGGGAAAGGACCCAAGGAGTTCTAGCGGCCACAAAAGAATGGAAGAGAAGCAAGCACTGGCAGCCCCCAGCCCCAGCCCCTAACCCTAAACCATAGACTCTAACCCTAACCCTAACCTAAGCCTAACAACTTTGAATCAATCCTTTTGCCAAGTGGCCAGGGAAAGTTCTCAGTGAGTTTAACTGGCCACAAAAGAGCAGAAGAAAAGCAAGCAACAGCAGGACCCCAGCCCTAACATCAACCATGAAGAAGAAAAAAAGACAAGTATAAGAGAAGCAAGAAACTGCAACCCCAGCCCTAACTTCAAACCTGATTGAACCAAACCTCTTGCAAAAGAAAAAAGCCCTAAATTCAACCCTGAAGTAGAGGAGGCAAGACGTAGAAGAGAAGCAAGAAATAGAAGTCCCCGGTCCTCACTTCAACTCTGATTGAACCAAGGCTCTGGCCAAATCCTTGTGAAGCTCCTAGATGTCTTCGAGAACTTCAAACTTCCAAGGACCCAACTCAGTGGCCAGGAAAAAGGTCCAACTGAGTTTATACGGCCACAAAGGTCCCGATGATGTTTAGCGGCCACACACAAAAGGGTATAAGAGAAACAAGCAACAGCAGCCCCCAGCCCTGAATTCAACCTTGATTGTATCAAACCTCTTGCTGAGTGGCCATGGAAAGATCGAAGTGAGTTTTAGGGGCCACAAAAGAGTGTAAGAGAAACAAGCAACAGCAGTCCCCCGCCCTAACTTCAACCCTGATTGAACCAAAACTTTTGTCAACTCCTGGTGCAGCTCCTAGATGTCTTCGAGACATTTAAACTTCCAAGTGCCCAACCCAGTGTTCAGGGAAATGTCCTAATGAAATTTAGCGGCCACAAAAAAGTAGAAGAGAAGCAAGCAACAGCAGCAACCCGCCCTAACCTCAAACCTGATTGAACCAAACATCCCGGCAAGTGGCCAGGGAAAAGTCCCAGTGAGATTTAGCGGCCACAAAAAAAGTAGAAGAGAAACAAGACACAGCAACACCCAGCCCTAACTTCAAACCTGATTGAACCAGAATTCTTGCCAAGTGGCCAGGAAAAAGTCCCGGTGAATTTTAGCGGCCACAAAACCGTAGAAGAAAAGGAAGCCTTTTCAGTCCCCAACCCTAACTTCAACTCTGAAGTTGAAGAGAAGAGAAGTAGAAGAGAAGCAAGAAACAGTAGCCCGCGAGCCCTACCTTCAACCATGATTACACCAAACCTCTCGCCAAGTGTCCAGGGACAGGTCCCAGTGAGTTTTCTAGGCCACTAAACAGTGGAAGATAAACAAAAGACAGCAGCCCCAGCCCCTAAAGCTTACCCTAAATCCTAAATTCTTACCCTAAACCAAAACGCTAACCGTAACCCTAACCCTTCCAACTTCAACCCTGAGTGAACGAAGCCTCTTGCCACGTGGCCAGAAAAAGGTTCCAGTGCGTTTTAGCGGCCACGAATTAGTAGAAGAGAAGCAAGTAATAGTAGTCCCCAGCCTTAATTTCAACCCTAATGGAACCAAGCCTCTTGCCAAATCCTTGTGCAGCTTCTCGATGCCTTCAAAAACATTAAACTTCCAAGGATCCACTGCCGTGGCAAAGAAAAGGTCCTAGTGAGTTTTAGGTGCCACAAAAGAGTAGAAGAGGAGGAAGCAAAAGCAGCCTCTAGCCCTAACTTCAACCCTTAAGTAGAAGAAAAAGAACTAAAAGAGAAGAAAGAAACAGTAACCACCAGCACATCTTCAACCCTGATTGAACCAAACCACTTGCCAAGTGGCCAGGGAAAGGTCCCTGTGAGTTTTGGCGGCGACGAAAGTGTATAAGAGAAGGAAGCAACAGTAGCGCCCAGCCAAGCCATTATTGAAGCAAACGTCTTGCCAAATACTTGTGCAGCTCCTAGATGCCTTTGAGAATTTAAACTTCGAAGGATCTACCCTAGTGGCCAGGGAAAGGTCGCAGTGAGTTTTAGCGGCCACAAAAGAATAGAAAAGAAGCTAGCAACAGCAGGCCCCAGCCCCTTACCCTAAATCTAAACCCTAATCCTAACCCGTAACCCTAACCTTAACCCTAAACCCTAACAATAACAACTACAACCCTTAATGAACCATACCTGTTGCTAAGTGGCCAGGTACAAGTTCCAGTGAGTTTTAGCGGCCACAAAACAGAAGAGGAGAAGCAAGCAAAAGCAACTCCAAGCCTTAACTTCAACACTGAAGTAGAAGAGAAGAGAAGTAGAAGAGAAGCAAGAAACATCAGCCCCAAGCCCTACCTTTAACCTTTATTGAACCAAACCCCTTGCCAAATCTTTGTACAGCTCCTAGAAACCTTTGAGAACTTTAAACTTCCAAGGACACAACCCAATGGCCAGGGAAAGATCCCAGTTCATTTTACCGGCCACAAAGGAGTAGAAGAGAAACAATCAACAGCTTCACCCAGCCCTAACTGCAGCCCTGAAGTAGACGAGAAAGAGAAGTAGAAGAGAATCAGGAATCAGCAGCCCCCAGCCCTGACTTCAACATTGATTGAACCAAACCTCTTGCCAAATCCTTGTGCAGCTACTAGAAAGAGAAGTAGAAGAGAATCAGGAATCAGCAGCCCCCAGCCCTGACTTCAACATTGATTGAACCAAACCTCTTGCCAAATCCTTGTGCAGCTACTAGATGCCATTGGAACTTTTAACTTCCAAGGACCCACCTCAGAGGCCAGGGAAAGGTCGAAGTGAGTTTTAGCGGCCACAAAAGAGTAGAAGAGAAGCAAGCAACAGCAGCCCACAACCCCTAACCCTAACCCTAAATCCTAACCCCTAACTCTAACCCTAAATGTTAACCCTTAATCCTTATCTTAACAAATTCAACCCTGGCTTAACCAGGCGTAAATCTTAATCCTGATGGAACCAAGCATGTTGCCAAATCCTTTTGCAGCTTCTAGATGCCTTCAAAAACTTTAAACTTCCAAGGATCCATTGCTGTGGCAAAAAGAGGTCCTAGTGAGCTTAAAGGGCCATTAAAGAGTAGAGGAGAAGCAAGTAACAGCAGCCCTTAACCCTAAATTCAACCCTGATTGAACCAAACCTCTTACTAAATGCTTGTGTAGCTCCTAGATGCATTCGAGAACTTTAAACTTCCAAGGATCTTACACAGTGGCCAGGGAATGGTCCCATTGATTTTTAGCGGCCACAAAACAGTAGAAGTGAAGCAAGCAACAACAGTCCCCAGCCCTAACTTCAAGCCTCAAGCCGAAGAGAAGAGAAGTATAATAGAATCAAGAAACAGCAGCCCCCATTCCTGACTTCAACCCTGATTGAACCAAACCTCTTGTCAAATCCTTGTGTAGCTACTAGATACATTCGAGATTTTTAAACTTCCAAGGACCCACCCCGGAGGCCAGGAAAAGGTCCCAGTAAGTTTTAGCGGCCACAAATACCTGGAAGCAAAGAAGCAAGCAACACCAGCCCTAAGCCCCTTATCCTTACCCTAAAACCTAAACCATAACCCTAACCCTAACAACTTCAACTCTTATTGAATCAAACCTCTTGCCAAGTGGCCAGTGAGTTTTAGAGGCCATAAAATAGTAGACGAGAAGCAAACAACAGTAGCCCCCTGCCGTAACTTCAACCCTGAAGTAGAAAAGAAGAGAATATAAAAGGGAATCAAGAAAAAGCAGCCCACAGCCCTCACTTAATCCTTGCCAAGTGGCCAGGGAAAGTTCCCAGTGAGTAGAGAAGAAGCAAGCAACAGCAGCCCCCAGCACTAATTTCAACCCTGAAGTAGAAAAGAACATAAAAAGAAGAGAAGGAAGAAACGAAACAGCAGCCGCCAGCCTTTTCTTCAACCCTGGTTGAACCAAACCTCCAAGTGGCCAGGAAAATGTCCCAGTGAATTTTAACGGCCACAAAAGAGTAGAAGATAACCAACCAACAGCAGCCGCTAGCCCTAACTTCAACGCAAAAGTAGAAGAGAAGAGAAGTAGAAGAGAATCAATAAACAGCTGCCCCCTGCCCTGACTTCAACCCTGTTGAACCAAACCTCTTGCCAAATCCCTGTGCAGCTTCTAGCTGACTTGGAGAACTTTAAAATTCCAAAGACCCAAGTGAGGAGGGAAAGGTCCTAGTGAGTTTTAACGGCCACAAAAGTGTAGAATTTAAGCAAGCAACATCAGCCCCTAGCCAAACTTCAATTCTGAAGTAGAAGAGAAGAGAAGTAGAAGACAATCAATAAACAGCAGCCCTGACTTAACCCTGTTGAACCAAACCTCTTGCCAAATCCCTGTGCAGCTTCTAGCTGACTTGGAGAACTTTAAAATTCCAAAGACCTATCCCAGTGGCCAGGAAAAGCTTGCAGTCAGTTCTAGCGACCAAAAAAATAGTCCTGGAAAAGCACCCAACAGCAGCCCTAATCCTGTAACCCTAACCCTAAACCTAAACCTAAACCCTTACCCTAACCTTAACAAGTTCAACCCTGATTGAACCAAACCTCTAGCCAAGCGAGGAAGGAAAGGTCCTAGTGAGTTTTAGCGGCCACAAAAGTGTAGAATTGAAGCAAGCTACATCAGCCTCTAGCCCAACTTCAGTCCTGAAGTAGAAGAGAAGAGAAGTAGACGAGAAGCAAAAAACAGCCCTTACTGCAACCCTAAATGACCCAAACCTTTTGCCAAGTCTTTGTGCGCTCTTAGATGCATTTGAGAACTGTATACTCGCAAGGACACATTCAAGTGGCCAGGGAAAGGTTCCAGTGAGTTTTAGCGGCCACAAAAGAGTAGAAGAGAAGCAAGCGACAACAGCCCAATCCAGAACTTCAACCCTAAAGTAAAAGAAAAGAGAGGTAGAAGGGAAGCAAGAAATGGCAGCCCCCAAGGCTGATTTCAAATTTAATCGTACCATACCAGGAAAAGGTCCCAGTGAGTTTAAGCGGCCAAAAAAAGTAGAAGAGAAGCAAGCAAAGGCAGTCATCAGCCCTAATTTCAACCCTGAAGTAGAAGAAAAAAGAAGTAGAAGAGAAGCAAGAAAAAGCACCCCCTCAGCCTTTACGTCAACCCTGGTTGAACCAAAGCTCTTGCTAAGTGGCCAGGGAAAGGTCCAATGAATCTTTGCAGTCACAAAAGAGTAGAAGAGAAGCAAGCAACGGCAGCCCCTAGCCCTAACTTCAACCCTGAAGTTGAAGAGAAGAGAAGTAGAAGAAAAGCAAGAAACAACAGCCCCCATCCATAACTTCAAACTTGATTGAACCAAACTTTTTGCCAAAGAGCCAGGGAAAGGTCCCAGTGAGTTTTATCGGCCATAAAAGCGTAGAAGGGAAGCAACCAACAGGCCCTAGCCCTAACTTCAACCCTGAAGTAAATGAGAAGATAAGTAGAAGAGAAGCAAGAAACAACAGCCCTAAGGCCTACCATTAGCTCTCATTGAACGAAACATTTTGCCAAATCCTAGTGCAGCTCATAGATACCTTGGAGAACTTTAAGCTTCCAAGGATCCACCCCAGTGGCCAGGGAAAGGTCCCAGTAAGTTTAGCAGCTACAAATGTGTAGAAGAGAAGTAAGCCCAAAGCCTCTAATCCTAAACCCGAACTTTTATCCTAACCCTCACAACTTCAACCCTGATGGAACCAAACGGCTGGCCAAGTGGTCAGGGAAAGTCACAGTGAGTTTTTGTGGCTACAAAAGAGTAAATGAGAAGCAAGGAACAGCAGCCCCCAGCCAAAACAACCCGAAAGTAAACCAGAAGACAAGTAGAAGACAAGCAAGAAAAAAACAGCCCCAAGCCCTGTTTCAAACTTGATTGTACGAAACCTCTTGCCAAGTGGCCAATTAAAGGTTCCATTGAGTTTTAGTGGCCACAAAAGCACAGAAGAGAAGCAATTAACAGCAATCCCCAGCCCTAACTTCAACCCTGAAGTAGAAGAGAAAAGAAGTAGAAGAGAAGCAAAAAACAGCAGCCCCCAGCCCTATCTTCAACCGTGATTGAACCAAACCTTTTGCTAAATTCTTGTGCAGCTCCTAGATGTCTTTGAGAACTTTAAACATCCAAAGACCCATCCCAGTCGCCAGGGAAAGGTCCTAGTGAATTTTAGAAAAGAGTAGAAGAAAACAAGCAACATCAGCCCCAGCCCTAACTTCAACCCTGAAATAGAAGGAAAGAGAAAAAGAAGAGAAGCAAGAAACAGCAGCCCCTACCCCAAGCCCTAATTTCAATCGTGATTTAACGAAAACCTCTTGCCATGTGGCCAGGGAAAGGTCCCTTTGAGTTTTAGCGGCGACAAATAAGGAGAAGCAAGCAACTAAGCCCCCAGCCCTAACTTCGACCCTGAAGTCGAAGAGAACCAAGAAAAAGTAGCCACTAGCCCTAACTTCAACCTTTATTGTACCAAACCTCTTGCCAAGTGGCCATGGAAAGGTCCCAGTAGAAGAGAAGCAAGCAACAGCAGCCGCTAGCTCCTAACCCATACACTAAACCTTAATCTTTATCGTCACCCTAACGACTTCAAACCTGATTGAACCAAACCTTTTGCTAAGTGGCCAGGGAAAGCTCCCAATGGCTTTTAGCGGCCAAAAAAGAGTAGAAGAGAAGCAAGCAACAGCAGCACTCAGCCCAAACATCAACCCTGAAGTAGAAGAGAAGAGAATAAGAAGAGAAGCAAGCAACAGCAGCCCCAAGCCCTTAACCGTAAACTTAAAACATAACCCTTATCCTAACCCTAAAAACTTTAACCCTTATTGAACCAAGCCTCCTACAAAATCCTTTTGTAGCTCCAAGATGTCTTCGAGAACGTTAAACTTAACAGGATAATCTGCAGTGGCCCTTGAAAGGTCCCTGTGAGTTTTAGGAGCTACAAAATAGTAGAAGAAAGCAAGCAATAGCAAACCCTAGCCCCTAAACCTAACCCTAAACTCGAAACCGTAACCCTAACCCTAAACCCTAAACTGAACCCTAACAACCTCAATCCTTATTGAACCAAAGCTCTTGCCAAGTGAGGAGGGAAAGGTCCCAGTGAGTTTTAGCGGCCACAAAAGAGTGGAAAGCAAGAAAGCAACAAGAGCCCTCAGCCCTAACTTCATCTTTTGAAGAAAAGAGAAGTAGAAGAGAAGCAAGAAAAAGCATTCCCTAACTCTTCCTTCAACCCTGATTGTCCAAACATCTTGCTAAATCCTCGTGCAGCTCCAGAACGCTTCGAGAACTTTGAAATTCCAAAAGAACCACCCCAGTGGCCAATGAAAGGTCCTAGTGAGATTTAGCGGCCACAAAAGAGTAGAAGAAAAGCATTGCAACAGCAGCCATAGCCTCAACTTCAACCCTTAAGCGGAAGAGAAGAGAAGTAGAAGAGAAGCAAGAAACAGAAGCCCCAAGCCTTGACTTCTATCCTTGATTGTACCAAGGTTCTTGCCAAGTGGCCATGGAAAGGTCCCAGTGAGTTTTAGCAGCCACAAAAGAGTAGAACAGAAGCAAGCAAAAGCAGCCCCTGCCCTAACTTCAACCTTTAAGAAGAAGAGACGAGAACTAGAAAAGAAGCAAGAAACAACTCTACTTTCAAGTCTGATTGAACCAAACCTCTTGCCAAATCATTGTGCAGCTCCTAGATGCCTTCGAGAACTTTAATTCTAAGGACTCGCCCCAGTGGCCAGGGAAAGGTCCCAGTGGGTTCTAGTGGCCACAAAAAAGTAGAAGAGAAGCAAGCAACAGCAGCACCGAGCCATAACTTCAACCCTGAAGTTGAAGATTACAGAAGTAGCAGAGAAGTAGAATAGAAGCCAGAAACAGCAGTCCCCAGCCCTAATATCAACCATGATTGAACCAAACCTCATGCCAAGGTCCAAGTAAGCCTTTGGGCCAGTAGAGTGTAGAAGAGAAGCAAGAAATAGGAGCCCCCAGCCCCCACATCAACCTTGATTGAAGCAAACCTCTCGCCAACTGCCCAGGGAAAGGTCACGGTTAGTTGTATCGGCCAAAAAGAGTAGATGGGAAGCAAGCAACAACCGCCCCGCCCCAGCCCTTACTTCAACCCTGAAGTAGAAGAGAAGAGAAGTAGAAGAGAAGCAAGAAACAGCAGCCCCAAGCCCTACCTATAACCCTGATTGAACGAAACCTCCTGCCAAATCCTTGTGCAGCTCTTAGATGCCTTGGAGAACTTTTATCTTCCAAGAATTCACCCAAGTGGCCAGGGAAAGGTCCCAGTGAGTTTTACCAGACACAAAAGTAAAGAAGAGAAGGAAGCAACAGCCGGCCCCGCAGCCCCTTACCCTTACCCTAAACCATAACCCTTATCCTAACCCCAATAAGTTCAACCCTGGGTGAACCACATCTCTTGCCAAGAGGCTAGGGAAAGGCGCCAGAGAGTTTTAGAGACCACAAAAAATGGACAAGAAGCAAGAAACTGCAGCCTCCAACCCTAACTTCATTCCTGAAGTTGAAGAGAAAAGAAGTAGAAGAGACGCAAGAAAGAGCAGCCCCCAGCCCTAACTTCAACCCTGATTGAACAAAACCTCTTGTCAATTGGCCAGGGAAAGGTCACGTTGAGTTTTAGCGGCCACAAAAGTGTAGAAGAGAAGGACGCAACAGAAGCCCCAAGCCCTAACTTCAATCCTGAAGTAGAAGAGAAGCAAGAAACAGCAGCCCCCAGCCCTGACTTCAACCTTCATTGTACCAAGCCTCTTGCCAAGTGGCCATGGAAAGGTTCGTGAGTTTTAGCAGCCACAACAGAGTAGCCACAACAGAGTAGAACAGAAGCAAGCAAAAGCAGACCTCAGCCCTAACCATTTGCTAAATTCTTCTGCAGCTTCTAAATGGTTTCGAGAACTTTAAACTTCCAAGGACCCACCCCAGTGACCAGGGAAAGGTCCCAGTGAATTTAGGCGGGCACCAAAAAAAAAGATAGAAAAGAAGCAAGCAACAGCAGCCCTCAGCCCTAACTTCAACCCTGAAGTAGAAGAGAAGACATGTAGAAAAGAATAAAAAGACAGCAGCTCCCAGCCCTGACTTCAACCCTGATTCAACCAAGCCTCTTATCAAATCCTTGTGCAGCTACTAGATGCCTTGGAGAACTTTGAACTTCCAAACGTGGAAGATATCTAAACTTCCACGGACCCAAACCAGTGGCTAGGGAAAGGTCCCAGTGAGTTGTAGCGGCCACAAAAGACTAGAAGAGAAACAAACAACAGCATCGCCTACACTACCTTCAACCCTGATGTAGAAGAAAACTCACAAGGATCCCAGCGAGGTGTAGCGGTCACAAAAAAGAAAGAGAGAAGAAAGCAATAGCAGCTCCATGCCCTAACTTCAACCCTGACGTAGAAAAGGAGAGAAGTAAAAGAGAATTAAGAAAAAGCAGCCTCCAGCCCTGAATTCAACCCTGATTGAACCAAATCAACCAAACCTCTTGCCAAATCCTTGTGCAGCTCCTGGATGCCTTCGAGAACTTAAAACTTCCAATGTCCTAGTGAGTTTAAGCTGCCAAAAAGGAGTAGATAACAGAAGCCCTGAGCCCCTAACCCTAACCCTAAACCATAACCCTTATCCTAACCCTAAAAAAATTCAACCCTGATTGAACCAAATCTCTTGCCAAGTGTCAAAGGAACAGTCCCGGAGAGTTTAAGTGGCCACAAAAATAGACGAGAAGCAAGAAACAGCAACCTCCAGCCCCAATTTAAACCCTGAAGTGTAAGAGAAGAGAAGTAGAAGAGAAGCAAGAAAGAGCAGCACCCAGCACTAACTTTAACCCTGACTGAAACAAACCTCTTTCAAAATGGCCGGTGAAAGGTTTTTAAGCCTCCAAGGACCGACCCCAGTGGCCAGGGAAAAGTCCCAGTGAGTTGTATCGGCCACCATAGAGTAGAAGAGAAGCAACAGTAGCACCCAGCCCTAACTTCAACCCGGAAGTTGAAGAGAAGAAAAGTAGAAGAAGCAGCAAGAAACATAGCTCGCAGCCCTGAATTCAACCTTGATTGAACCAAACCTCTTGCCAAATGGCCAGGGAAAGGTTCCAGTGAGTATCGAGTTGTATTTACAAAAGAGTAAAAAGGAAACAAGCAACAGCAGCCCCCAGCCCCTAACCTTAAACCAAAACCCTTATCCTAACCCTAACAACTTCAACCCTTATTCAACCAATCCTCTTGCCAAATCCTTGTGCAGCTCCTAGATGCTTTGGAGAACTTTTAACTTCCAAGCATTCACCCCAGTGACCAGGGAAAGGTCACAGTGAGTTTTAGCGGCCACAAAACTGTAGAAGAGAAGCAAGCAACAGTAGCCTCTAGCCCTTAACCCTAGACCATAACCCTTACCATCACCCTGACAACTTCAACCCTTATTTGAACCAAAAGTTTTCCCAAGTGGCCAGGGAAAGGTCCCAGTGACTTTTAGCGACCAAAAAAGAAGAGAAGCAAGCAACAGCAGCACTCATCACAAACCTCAGGAATAAGAAGAGAAGCAAGCAACAGCAGCCCCCAGCCCCTTACCCTAAGCGTTACCCTACCCTTATTGAACCAAAAGTCTTGCCAAGTAGCCAAGGAAAAATCCCAGTGACTTTTAGCTGCCACAAAAGGATAGAAAGGAAGCAAGCAACAGCAGGCCCCTGCCCTAACTTCAACCCTGAAGTTGAAGAGAAGAGAAGTAGAAGAAGAGAAGCAAGAAACATCAGCCCTTAGCCTTAACTTCAAGCCTGATTGAACAAAAATCTTGCTAAATCCTACTGCAGCTCCCGAATGCCTTCAAGAACTTCCAAAAGACCCTCCCCAGTGGCCAGGGAAAGGTCCTAATGAGATTTAGCGGCCACAAAAGAGTAGAAGAGAAGCAAGCAACAGCAGCCCCAAGCCCCTAACCCCAACCTAAAACTTAAACCATAACACTTTTCCTAACCCTAAAATTTTCAACCCTATGAGTTTTAGCAGTCCCAAAAGAGTAGAAGAAAGCAAGCAATAGCAAACCCTAACCAGTAACCCTAACCCAAAACCCTAAACCGTAACCCTAACCCTTACCCTAACCCTAACAACTTCAACTCTTATTGAACCAAAGTCTTGCCAAGTAGCCAGGGAAAGATCCCAGTGAGTTTTAGCGGCCACAAAAAAGTAGAAAGGAAGCAAGCAACAGCAGCCCTCTCTGCCCTAAATTCAACCCTGAAGTGGAAGAAAAGAGAATTCGAAGAGAAGCAAGAAACAGCAGCCCCTAGCACTAACTTCAAGCCTGATTGAATCAAACATCTTGCTAAATTCTACTGCAGCTCCTGAATGTTTTCGAGAACTATAAACGTCCAAAAGACCCACGACAGTGAGCAGGGAAAGGTCCTAGTGAGATTTAGAGGAAATAAATGAGTAAAAGGAGAAGCAAGCAACAGCAGCCCCCAGCCCTAACTTCAACCCTGAAGTAGGAGTGAAGAAAATAAGAAGAGAAGCAAGAAACTGAAGCCCCAAGCCGTGACTTCAACCTTGATTGTACCGAACCTCTTGCCAAATGGCCATTTACAGGTCCCAGCGCGTTTTAGCAGCCACAAAAGAGTAGAAGAGAAGCAAGGAACCCTAACCCAATATTCAACTCTGAATTGGAAGAGAAGAAAAGTAGAAGAGACGAAAGGTAGAAGAGACGCAAGAACCAGCCCTACCTTCAACTCTTATTGAACCAAACCTCTTGCCAAATCATTGTGCAGCTCCTAGATGCCTTCGAGAACTTTAATCTTCTAAGGACTCACACCAGTGGCAATGGAAAAGCAGCCCCTGCCGTAACTTCAACCTTTAAGTAGAAGAGACGAGAACTAGAAAAGAAGCAAGAAACAACCCTACCTTCAAGTCTGATTGAACCAAACTTCTTGCCAAATCATTGTGCAGCTCCTAGATGCCTTCGAGAACTTTAATTCTAAGGACTCGCCCCAGTGGCCAGGGAAAGGTCCCAGTGAATTCCAGTAGCCACAAAAACGTAGAAGAGAAGAAAGCAACAGCAGCACCCAGCCATAACTTCAACCCTGAAGTTGAAGAGAAGAGAACAGAAGTTGAATAGAAGCCAGAAACAGCAGCCCCCAGCCCTAACTTCAACCCTGATTGAACCAAACCTCTTGCCAAGTGGCCAGGAAAAGGTCCCAGTAAGCTTTATCGGCCAATAAAGTGTAGAAGAGAGGCAAGAAACGGCAGCCCCCAGCCCTCACATCAACCTAAATTGAACCAAATCTTTCGCTAAAGGCCCAGAGAAATGTCCCAGTGAGTTGTATCGGCCACAGAAGAGTAGAAGAGCAGCAAGCCATATCAGCCCCCAGCCCTTACTTCAGTCCTGATGTACAAGAGAAGAGAAGTAGAAGAGAAGCAAGAAACAGTAGCCCCAAACCCTACCTTTTACCCTGATTGAAGGAAACCCTATCCCTAACCCTAGCCCTAACAACTTCAACCCTATTAAACCAAACCTCTTGCCCAGTGGCCAGGGAAAGGTCCCATTGAGTTTTAACTGCAACAAAAGAGTAAAAGAGAAACAATCAAAAGCAGCCCCTAGCCTTAACTTCAACCCTGAATAAGAAGAGGAGAGAAGTAAAAGAAAAAAAGAAACAGCAGCTCCCAACCCTAACTTCAACCCTGATTGAACCAAACCTCTGGCCAAGTGGCCATGAAAATGTCCCGATGAGTTTTCCCAGCCAGAAAAAGATGAGAAGGAGAAGCCAGCAAAAGCATCCCCAGCCCTAACTTCAGCCCTGATGTAGAAGAGAAGTAAAAGAAAAACAGGAAACAGCAGCCCCCAACACAAACTTTAACCCTGATTGAACCAAACAACTTGCCAAATCCTTACGCAGCTCCTAGATGTCTTCGAGAAGTTTAAACTTCAAAGGACCCATCCCAGAGGCCAGGGAAAGGTCCCAGTGAGTTTTAGTGGCCACAAAAGAGAAGGCAAGGACGCGCCAGAAGCCCCAAGCCCTAACTTCAACCCTGAAGTAGAAGAGAAGTAGATGAGAAACAAGAAACAGCAGGCCCCCACCCTAACTTTACCCTGATTGAACCAAACATCTTACCAAAACCTTGTGCAACTACTAGATATATTTGAGAACTTTAAACTTCCAACGACCCACCCCAATGGCCAGGAAAGGTTCAATTAAGTTTTAACGGCCACAAAAGAGTAGAAGAGAAACAAGGAAAAGCAGCCTGCAGCCCTAACTTCAACTCTGGTGTAGAAAAGAAATAGACGAGAAGCAAGAAACAGTTTTCCCCAGCACAAACTTCAACCCTATTTGAACCAAACGTCTTGCCAAATACTTACGCAGCTCCTAGATGACTTCGAGAAGTCTAAACTTCAAAGGACCAACCCCAGAGGCTTGAGAAAGGTCCGAGTGAGTTTTAGCGGCCACAAAAGAGTAGAAGAGAAGCAAGCAACAACAGCCCCTAGCCCTGATTTCAACCCTGACGTAGAAAAGGAGAGAAGCAAGAAAAAGCAGCTCCAGCCCTTACTTCAATCCTGATTGAACCCATTCCCTTGCCAAGTGCCTAAGGAAAGGTCCCAGTGAGTTTAAGCGTCCACAAAAGAGTAGATAAGAATCAGGCAATTGCAGACTCTAACCATAACATCAACCCTGAAGTAGAAGAGAAGAGAAGTAGTAGAGAAGCAAGAAACAGCAGCCCCCATCCCTGACTTCAACCATGATTGAACCTATCCTTGTGCAGGTCCTAGATGCCTCCGCAAACTTTAAACTTCAAAAAAAAAAACTCAGTGGCCAGGGACAGGTCCCAGTGAGTTTTAGCCGACACAAAAAAGTAAAAGAGAAGCAAGTAACTGCAGCCTGCAGCCCCTAACCCTAACCCTGTACCCTTAGCCCTAAACCTAACACCCTAACACTCACCTGAAAAAAATTCAACCCTGATCGAACTAAACTTGTTGCAAAGTGATCAGATAAAGGTCCCAGTGAGTTTTAGTGGCCACAAAAGAATAGAAGAGAAGCAAGCATCAGCAGCCCCCAGCCCTAACTTCAACCCTGAAGTTAAAGAGAAATGAAGTACAAGAAGAGCAAGAAACAGCAGCACCCAGCCCTAACTTCAAACGCTAAATTAACCAAACCTCTTACCAAATCTTTGTGCAGCCATTAGATGCCTTCGATGTATTTAAACTTCCAAAGACCCACCCCAGTGGCCAGGGAAAGGTCCCAGTGAGATTTATCGGCCACAAAAGAGTAGAAGAAAAGCAAGCAACAGTAGCCCCCTGCTTTAGATTGAATCTTTAAGTAGAACAGAAGAAAAGTAGGAGAGAAGCAAGAAACCGTAGCCCCTCTCTATTGCCAAATGATCATGGAAATGTCCCGGTGAGTTTTATCGGCCACAAATGAGTAAAAGAGAAGCAAGCAACTGTAGCCTACAGCTCTAACCTCAACCCTGATTGAACCAAACCAATTGCAAAATCCCTTTGAGGCTCATGGATGCTTTTAAGAACTTTTAACTTCCAAGGACCCACCCAAATGGCAAGGGAAAGGTCCCAATGAGTTTAAGCAACAACAAAAGAGTAGAAGAGAAGCAAGCAACAGAAGCACCTAGCCCTAACTTTAAACCTGAAGCAGAAGAGAAGAGGAGTAGAAGAGAAGCAAGAAAAAGCAGCCCCCAGCCCTAATTTCAACCCTGATTGAACAAGACCTCTTGCCAAGTGATCAGGGAATGGTCCCAGTGAGTTTTATCGGCAACAAAATAGTACAAGAAAACTTCTTGCCAAGTGGAAAGGGAAAGGTCCCAGTGAGTCCTAGCGGTCACAAAAGAGGTAGAAGAGATGCAAACAATAGCAGCCCCCAGCCCTAACTTAAACCCTGAAATAGAAGAGAAAGAAATTAGAAAAGAAGCAAGAAACAGCAGTCCCCAGCCCTACGTTCAAACCTGAGAAACCAAACCTCTTGCCAAATCAATGTACAGCTAGATGCCTTTGAGAACTTTAAACTTCTGAGGACCCACCCCAGTGGCCAGGGAAAGGTACCAGTGAGTTTGCAGCCCCAAAAGAGTATAAAAGAAGCAAGCAACAGCAGCCCCACCCCTAAATTCAACCCTGAAGGAAAAGGGAAGCAAGAAACGGAAGCCCCCGGCCCGAACTTCAACCGTTATTGAACCAACACTCTTGACATGTGGCCAGGGAAAGTTTTAAGTGAGTTTGAGCGACCACAAAAGAGTAGGAGAAAAGAAAGAAACAGCAGAACTCAGGCCTACTTTCAACCCTAAAATGGACGAGAAATAGAAAAGAAGCAAGAAACAGCAGCCGCCATCCCTAACTTCAACCCTGATTGAAAAAAAAAACTTTTCCTAAAACCTTCTGCAGCTCCTTGATGCCTTCGAGAACTTTTAACTTCCCAGGACCCAACCCAGTGGCCAAAGAAAGGTCCCAGTAAGTTTTAGCAGCCACAAAAGAGTAGAAAAAAAGCAATGAGCTGCAGCCCCAGCCCAAACTTCAATCCTGAAGTAGAAAAGAAGAGAGATAGAAGATAAGCAAGAAACAGCAGCCCCCAGCCCTAACTTCAACCCGGATTGGACCAAACCTCTTGCAAAGTAGCCAGGGAAAGGTCCCGGTGAGTTTTAGCGGCCACAAAAGAGTAAAAGAGAAGCAAGCAACACCAGTGCCAAGCACTGACTTCAACCCTGAAGTAAAAGAGGAAAAAAGTAGAAGAGAAACAAGAAGCAGTAACCCACTGGCAAAAACCACATAAAGCCCTTTTGAGTGCCCCGTAAACATTACTACACGGGCATGTTTGTTGCAATATTACCGAGTATTGTGTGCAAGAAAAATAATTCTACCTAGCATGGATTTTTAGTAATTCCACTTTGATCTTCAATTTACAGTATTTTTTGCTTGTCCAGAGTGGAATTTTAAAGTCTCAAGTCAAATTGACTTTAGACTTGGTAAACATGTTTGTTGCATTGCCTGCCCATTGCAACTATTATACCTCCTTGACAACTGGTGGTGGGATTGCATTTCTTGCGACAATTTGCTTCTCTTGTTTCATTATCACTTGCCCTTGAACCTCAATATTTGTTTATTATCTTCATTGTAGACCTTTACGGCTTAGTACATAGGTGAGCGATATAGGACCATCATGGTCCTCTTGTTTTCTTGTTAACGCGATACAGTCTACATTTTTTGTCAGATTTTCGTGAAAATTACACAATTTATCTGATCAATAGCTTCAATCCTATTGATTTCGAAAAAAAAAAAAAAACGACCAACAGTATGGGAAAAGTAGCCATTTCAAGTTAAACATTTCCAATTCTTGTTTATGCGATAAAGTCTGCATTTGTCGTCGGATTTTACTGAAACTGGCACAGTTTGTTTATCTTACCAATAGCTTCAACCCTATTGATTTTGAAAGAAGTCGAACAAACAAAATGGGAAAAGTAGCCATTTCAAGTTGAAAATTTCCATTTCTTCTTTACGCGATAAAGTCTGCATTTGTTGTCAGATTTTCATGAAACTTGCACAATTTGTTTATCTCTTCAATCCTATTGATTTTGAAGAAGTCGAACACACGATATGGGAAAAGTAGTCATTTCAAGTTTAGAATTTCCATTTCTTGTTTACGCGATAAAGTTTATCTTATCAGTAGCTTCAACACTATTGATTTTGAAAATAAAGAAATCCAACAAACAGTATGAGAAAAGTAGCCAATTTCAAGTTGAAAACTTTTTTTACGTGATTAAGTCTGCATTTTTGGTCAGATTTTCATGAAACTTGCACAGGTTGTTTATCTCATCAATAACTTTAAGTCAGTTTAGCCATTTCAAGTTGAAAACTTTCTTTTGTTGTTTACACATTAAAGTCTGGTTTTGTGAGGGGTGTGTGTGGGTGTCCCTGTGTGTGTGTGTGGGTGTGTGTGGGTGTGTGTGTGTGTGTGTGTGTGTGTGTGTGTGTGAAAGTGTTACCTTAGTTTTCGGACACCCTGTATAAGGCAACTTCCAAATTTTATAGGTGAGGGAAAAAACTTCACATTTCCCTGAAAAGAATGTTAGATCACATTTTTAGATATGTTTTGTAGAATTATGTAAATGAATTCAGCTCTGCATATCTAAGAATGATGATCTACCAATGCTTTTCAGGGAAATGAGATATCATCTCACCTGTAAAATTTCCAAAAAGCAGATGGAAAAGTTTCGCATCCATCCCTCGCTATACAAACGCACAAGAGCTGTGAATTTTTATGAGTTACATGGTTATAGGACGATTCCAGTTTTCTTTTAACATAGAGCAGTTCTGAAATTGGGAAAATGACAAAAAGCTGGTGACCACATGAGGCATTTCTCCTTTTCAAACAATTACCAGTTTGTGATTGACGAAAAATTTTCAGTTTATCGACCGGTAAAGAACCAAGTAATTTTTTAGTGGCCTGGTTGCAACCAGGCTCTCATTGTCATCATCCTGATCGATGGGGTGACGTAAGCATACCTCCGGCCTTGTAATGCTTCCTGTCCCAAGTTAAGGTTTACGAGATAACACATAGTTATCTAATTATTCGGTGAACAACCCAATTTTTTTCTGTTGTAAATAATTTACAACCGTGCTTTTGTGATAATGAATATGTCTATAAAAACTGAGCTGTTTAACGGTTCTAACCTTTGAAACAATCATTTCGCCCTCAAGGGTATACATTAGCCTGTTGCTTACACAGACTTCATCTCTAAAAATAGCGCATTACATATATATGTAAAAATAGCTGCCGTGAAGTAAACAAGTCTGCGGAAACTTAATGCCAAGTGGCCAGGGAAAGGTCCAAGTGAGTTTTATCGTCCACAGAAGAGTAGAAGAGAAGCAAGTAACAGCAGCTCCCCGCCGTAACTTCAAACTTGAAGTAGAAGAGAAGAGAAGTAGAAGAGAAACAAGAAACAGCCGCCCCCAGCCCTAACTTCAACCCCAATTAAACCAAACCTCTTGTCAAATCCTTGTGCAGCTCCTAGAAGCTTCCAAGAACTTTACACTTTCAAGGACCCACCCAAGTGGCCAGGAAAGGGTCCCAGTGAGTTTAAGGCGGCCCCAAAAGGGTAGAAGAGAAGCAAGTAACAGCAGCCCCCAGCCCTAACTTCAACCATGAAATATAAGAGAAGTAGAAGAGAAGCAAGAAACAGCTGCACCCGGCCCAAACCTCAACCCTGATTGAATCAAATCTCTTGGGAAATGGCCAGGGAAGTGTCCCGGTGAGTTTTAGCGGCTACAAAAGAGTAGAAGAGAAGCAAGCAACAACAGGCCCCAGTTCTAACTTTAATCCTGTAGTAGAAGAGAAGAGAAGTAGAAAAGAAGTAAGAAACAGCAGCTCCCAGCCAAAACTTCAACCCTGATTGAACCAAACCTCTTACAAAAATTCTTGTGCTGCTCCTAGATGCCTTCGACAACTTTCAATTTCCAAGGACCTATCCCAGAGGCCAGGGAAATGTGCTTGTGAATTTTTGCGGCCAAAAAAGAGTAGAAGAGAAGCAAGGAACAGCAGAACCGAGCCCTTATTTCAACCCTCAAGTAGAAGAGAAGTAGAAGAGACGTAGAAGAGAAGAGAAGTAGAAGAGAAGCAAGAAAAAGCAGCCCCTAGCCCTAACTTCAACCCTGATTGTACTAAACATCTTGCTAAATCCTCGTGCATCTCCTGAACTTTAAAATTCCAAAAGACCAACCCCAGTGGCCAATGAAAGGTCCTAGTGAGATTTAGCGACCACAAAAGAGTAGAAGAAAGGCAAGCAACAGCAGCCTTAGCCTCAAATTCAACCCTGAAGTAGAAGAGAAGAGAAGAGAAGAGAAGTAGAAGAGAAGCAAGAAACAGAACCCCCCAGCCGTGACTGTTATCCTTGATTGTACCAAGGTTCTTGCCAAATGGCCATGGACAGGTCCCAGTGAGTTTTAGCAGCCACAAAAGAGTAGAACAGAAGCAAGTAAAAGCAGCCCCAAGCCCTAACTTCAACCTTTAAGTAGAAGAGACGAGAACTAGAAAAGAAGCAAGAAACAGCCCTACCTTCTTCCCTGATTGAACCAAACCTCTTGCCAAATCATTGTGCAGCTCCTAGATGCTTTCGAGAATTTAAATCTTCTAAGGACTCACCCCAGTGGCCAGGGAAAGGTTCCAGTGAGTTCTAGTAGCCACAAAAACGTAGAAGAGAAGCAAGCAACAGCAGCACCGAGCCATAACTTCAACCCTGAAGAGAAGTAGAAGAAAAGTAGAAGCCAGAAACAGCAGTCCCCAGCCCTAACATCAACCATGATTGAACCAAACCCCATGCCAAGTGGCCAGTGAAGGTGCATGTAAGCCTTTTGGCCAGTATAGTGTAGAAGAGAAGCAAGAAATAGCAGCCCCAGCCCTCATATCAACCTTAATTGAAGCAAACCTCTCGCCAACTGCCCAGGGAAAGGTCACAGTTAGTTGTATCGGCCAAAAAAGAGTAGAAGGGAAGCAAGCCACAACCGCCCCAGCCCTTACTTCAACCCTGAAGTAGAAAAGAAGAGAAGTAGAAGAGAAGCAAGAAACAGCAGCCCCAAGCCCTACCTATAACCCTGATTGAAAGAAACCTCTTGCCAAATCGTTGTGCAGCTCCTAGATGCCTTGGAGAACTTTTATCTTCCAAGCATCCACCCAAGTGGACAGAGAAAGCTCCCAGTGAGTTTTAGCAGAGACAAAAGTATAGAAGGGAAGGGAGCAACAGCAGCCCCCCCATAACCCTTATCCTAACCCAACAAGTTAAACCCTGAATGAATTTACATCTCTTGTCAAGAGGCTAGGGAACAGTCCCATAGAGTTTTCGAGGCCACAAAAAATGGACGAGAAGCAAGAAACTACAGCCTCCAATCCTAACCCTGAAGTTGAAGAGAGGAGAATTAGAAGAGAAGCAAGAAAGAGCAGCCCCCAACCCTAATTGTGGCCATGGAAGGTTCCAGTGAGTTTAGCAGCCACAACAGAGTAGTCACAACAGAGTAGAACAGAAGCAAGCAACAGCAGACCTCATCCCTAACTTCAATCCTGATTGAACCCATTCTCTTGCATTCAAGTGCCCAAGGAAAGGTCCCAGTGAGTTTAAGCATCCACAAAATAGTAGATAAGAATCAGGCAATTGCAGACACAACCCTAACATCAGCCCTGAAGTAGAAGAGAAGAGAAGTAGTAAAGAAGCAAGAAACAGCAGCCCCAAGCCCTGACTTCAACCATGATTGAACCTATCTTTGTGCAGCTCCTAGATGCCTCCGCAAACTTTAAACGTCGAAAGACCCAACTCAATGGCCAAGGACAGGTCCCAGTGAGTTTTAGCAGACACAAAAGAGTAAAAGATAAGCAAGTAACAGCAGCTTGAAGCCCCTTACCCTAACCCTGTACCCTTAACCCTAAAACTAACCCTACATCCTAACACTCACCTGAAAAAAATTCAACCCTGATTGAACTAAACTTGTTGCTAAGTGATCAGATAAAGGTCCCAGTGAGTTTTAGTGGCCACAAGAGAGTATAAGAGAAGAAAGCAACAGCAGCCTCCAGTCCTAACTTCAACCCTGAAGTTAAAGAGAAATGAAGTACATGAAGAGCAAGAAACAACAGCACCCAGCCCTAACTTCAAACCCTGATTTAACGAAACCTCTTGCCAAATCTTTGTGCAGCAACTAGTAGCTTCCGATGTATTTAAACTTCCAAAGACATACCCCAGTGGCCAGGGAAAGGTCCCAGTGAGATTTATCGGCCACAAAAGAGTAGAAGAAAAGCAAGCAACGGTAACCACCAGCTCTAAATCAAATCTTTAAATAGAAGAGAAGAGAAATCGAAGAGACGCAAGAAAGAGCAGCTCCCAGCCTTAACTTCACCCCTGATTGAACTATACCTCTTGCCAAGGGGCCAGGGAAATGTCCCAGTGAGTTTAAGCAACGACAAAGAGGAAAAGAGAAGCAAGCAACTGTAGCCCCCAAGCCTTAACTGTCTATTGCCAAATGATCAGGGAAAGGTCCCAGTGAGTTTTATCGGCCACAAAAGAGTAGAAGAGAAGATGGTTTAAAGAACGTTAAACTTCGAAGGACCCACCCTAATGGCAAGGGAAAGGTCCCAGTGAGTTTAAGCAACCACAAAAGAGTAGAAGAGAGCAAGCAACAGAAGCACCTAGCCCTAACTTTATCGGCCAAAAAAGAGTAGAAGAAAACAAGGGAACTGTAGCCTGCAGCTCTAACTTCAACCCTGTAGTAGAAGAGAAGAGAACTAGAAGAGAAACAAGAAATAGCAGTCCCCAGCCCTAACTTCAACCCTGATTGAACCAATAACTTGCAAAGACCTTCTGCAGCTCCTATATGCATTCGAGAGCTTTAAACTTCCAAACACCCACCCAAATGGCAAGGGAAAGGTCCCAGTGAGAATAAGCGCCACAAAAGTGTAGAAGTGAAGCAAGCAACAGCAGCACCCTGCCCTAACTTCAAAACCTAGAGCAGAAGAGAAGAGAAGCAGAAGAGAATCAAGAAACACCAGCCCCTAGCCCTAAATTCAACCCTGGGCCACTGGGCAGGATCCTTGGAAGTTGCTTACTTCTCTTCTACTCTTTTGTTTTGAAACTTAAAAGTCACTGGGACCTTTCATTGGCCACTGGGATGGGTCCTTGAAGTCTAAAGTTCTCGAAGTCATCTAGGAGCTGCACAAGGACCCGGCAAGAAGTTTGGTTCAATTAAGGGTTAAAGGTAGGGCTTGGGGTTGCTATTTCTTGCATCTCTTCTACTTCTCTTTTCTTTTACTTTAGGTTTGAAATTAGGGTTGGGACTGCTGTTGATTGCTTCTCTTCTACTTTTTTGTGGCCGTTGAAATTACTGGGTCCTTTCCCTGGCCAATGGGATTCGTCCTTGAAAGTTTAAAGTTCTCAAAAGCATCTAGGAGATGCACAAGGATTTGGCAACAGGTTTGGTTCAATCAGGTTTGAAGTAAGGGCTGGGGGCTGCTGTTTCTAGCTTCTCTACTACTTCTCTTCTGTTCTACTTCTCGGGTGAAATTAGGGAGGGTTGTTGTTGTTGCAGGCTTCTCTTCTACTCTTTTGTGGTCGCTAAAACTCACTTGGACCTTTCCCTGGCTACTTGGCAAGAGGTTTGGTTCAAATGGGTTTGAAGTTAGGACTGGGGGCTGAAGTTTCTTCCTTTTTTCTCCTTCTCTTCTACTTCAAAGTTGAAGTTAGGGCTGGGGGCTGCTGTTGCTTGCTTCTCTTCCTCTCTTTTGTAGCTGCTAAAACATACTAGGACCTTTCGCTGGCCACTTCAGTGGATCCTTAAAAGTTTGAAGTTCTCAAAGGCATCTAGGAGCTGCACAAGGATTTGGGAAGAAGCTTGCTTCAATCTCCGTTGGAGTTGGGGGCTGCTATTTCTTCTCTTCTTCTACTTCTCTTCTCTTCTACTTCATGGTTGAAGGTAAGGCTGAGGGCTGATGTTGCTTGCTTCTTTTCCTCTTTGTGGCTTCTTAAACTCACTGAGCCCTTTCCTTGGCTACTTCGGAAGACGTTTGGTTCAATCAGGTTTGAAGTTAAGGCTGGGGGCTGCTGTTTCTTGCTTCTCTTCCAGTTCTCATCTCATCTATCTCAGGGTTGAAATTATGGTAGGGGGCTGCATGTGCTTGCTTCTCTTCTATCTTTTTGTGGTAGCTTGAACTCACTGGGACCTTTCCATGATTACTTGGCAAGAGATTTTGTTCAATCAGGGTTGCTTACTTCTCTTCTACTCTTTTGTTTTGAAACTTAAAAGTCACTGGGACCTTTCATTGGCCACTGGGATGGATCCTTGAAGTCTAAAGTTCTCGAAGTCATCTAGGAGCCGCACAAGGATCCGGCAAGAAGTTTGGTTCAATTAAGGGTTAAAGGTAGGGCTTGGGGTTGCTATTTCTTGCATCTCTTCTACTTCTCTTTTCTTTTACTTTAGGTTTGAAATTAGGGTTGGGGGCTGCTGTTACTTGCTTCTCTTTTGTTGCCGCTTGAACTCACCGGGACCTTTCCCTGGCCACTGGTGTGGGTTCTTGGAAATTTAGAGTTCTCGATGGTATGTAGGAGCTGCAGAAGGATTTTGCAAGAGGACTGGTTCAATTAGGGTTGAATTCAGGGCTGGGGGCTACTTTTTCTTGTTTCTCTTCTATTTCTCTTCTCTTCTACTTCAGGGTTGAACTTAGGGCTGGGGACTGCTGTTGCTTGCTTCTCTTCTTCTCTTTTGTGGCCCCTAAATTTGATGAGGACCTTTCCCTGGCAACTGGGGTGAGTGTTTGGAAGTTATCTCTTCTTAGTCCTTTCTCTTTTATTTCAGGGTTGAGGTTAGGACTGGGGGCTGCTGTTACTAGCTTCGCCTATACTCTTTTGTGGCAGCTTGAACTCACTGGGACTTTTCCCTGGCCACTTGGATGGGTCCGTGGAAGTTTAAAGTTTTCGAAGGCATCTAAGAGCTTCACAAGGATTTGGCAAGAGGTTTGGTTTAATCAGGGTTGAAAGTAGGTCTGGGGGATGCTGTTTCTTGCTTCTCTTCTACTTCTCTTTTCTTCTACTTCAGGATTGAAGTTAGGGCAGGGGGCTACTTTCCTTGCTTATCTTCTATCTTTTCTTCTCTTCTAGTTCAGGATTAAAGTAAGGACGAGAGGTTGCTGTTTCTTGCTTGTCTTCTATTGTTTTGTGGCTGCTAAAACTCTCTGGGACCTTTCCCTGGCCACTTGCCAAGAGCTTTGGTTCAATCAGAGTTGAAGTTTGGGCCGGGTGCATCTGTTTCTTGCTTCTCTTCTACTTCTCTTTTACTTTAGGGTTGAAGTTAGGGCTGGGGGCTGCTGTTTCTTTCTTCTCTTCTACTTCTCTTCTCTTGTACTTCAGGGTTGAAATTAAGGCTGGGAGCTGCTGTTGCTTGCTTCTCTTCTACTGTTTTGTGGCCGCTAAAGAACACTGGGACCTTTCCCTTGCCCCTGGGATAGGACCTTGGAAGTGTACAAGGATTTCGGAAGAGGTTTGTTTTGGTTCAATCAGGGTTTACATTTAGGACAGGGGGCTGCTGTTTCTTGATTCTTTTCTACCTCTCGTCTCGTCTATTTCAAGGTTGAAGTTAGGGCTAGGAGCTGCTGTTTCTTGCTTCTCTTCTACTCTTTTGTGAACGATAGAACTCAATTAGACCTTTCCCAGGCCACTTTGCGTAAGGTTTTGATCAATCAGGGTTGAAATTGTTAGGGTTAGTGTAAGGGGCTGGGGGCTGCTGTGGTATGCTTTTCTTTACTATTTTTGTGACCTTTCCCTGATCACCGGGGGTGGGTCTTTGGAAGTTTAGAGTAATCAAAGACATCTAGGAGCTGCACAAGGATGGGGTTAGAGGTTTGACTCAATTAGGGTTGAAGTCAGGGCTAAGTGCTGCTCTTTCTTGCTTCTCTTCCACATGTCTTCTGTCCTATTTCAAAGTTGAAGTCAGGGCTGGGGGCTGCTGTTGCTTGCTTCTCTTCTACTGTTTTGTGGCCGCTAAAAACACTGGGACCTTTCCCTGGCAACTGGGATAGGACCTCGGAAGTGTACAAATATTTGGGAAGAGGTTTGTTTTGATTCAATAAGGATTTATACGTTAGGATAGGGGTGGCTGCTGTTTCTTGATTCACTTCTACATCTCTTCTCGTCTTCTTTAAGGTTGATGTTAGGGCAGGGGCTGCTGTTTCTTGCTTCTCTTCTACTCTTTTGTGAGCAATAGAACTCATTTGGACCTTTCCCAGGCCACTTGGCATAAGGTTTTAATCAATCGGGGTTGAAGTTGTTAGGGTTAGGGTAAGGGGCTTGGGGCTGCTGTTGTATGCTTCTCTTTACTATTTTTGTGACTGCTAAAAAGCACTGTGACCTTTCCCTTGTCACTGAGGGTGGATCTTTGGAAGTTTAAAATTGTCGAAGGCATCTAGGAGCTGCAGAAGGGTGAGGTAAGAGGTTTGACTCAATTAGGGTTGAAGTCAGGGCTAGGTGCTGCTCTTTCTTGCTTCTCTTCTACTTGTCTTCTATCCTATTTAGGGGTTGAAGTCAGGGTTGGGGACTGCTGTTGCTTCCTTCTCTTTTACTCTTTTGTGGCTGCTAAAACGCACTGGGACCTTTCCTTGGCCACTTGGCAAGAGGTTCTGGGTTCTGAAGTTAGGGCTGGGGTCTGCTGTTCCTTCCTTCTCTTGGCCGAAGAACTCACTGTGACTTTTCCCTGGCCTCGGGGTTGGATCCTTGGAAGTTTAAGATTGTGGAAGGAATCTAGGAACTGCACAATTGTTTTGCAAGAGGTTTGCTTCAATCAGGAAGTTAGGGCTCGCGGCTGCTGTATATTGCTTCTCTGCTACTTCTCTTCTCTTCTACTTCAGGGTTGAGGTTAGGGCTGAGCGCTGCTGTTGCTTGCTTTTCTTCTTCTATTTTGTGGCCGCTAACTCTGTCCCGGACCTTTTGGCGGCCACTTGACAGAGGTTTATTTTAATCAGGGTTGAAGTTAGGACTGGGGGCTGCTCTTTCTTGCTTATCTTTTACTGCTCCTCTCTTCTACTTCAGGGTTGAAGTTGGTGCTGCGGGCTGCTGTTGCTTGCTTCCGTTCTACTCTTTTCTGACGCTAAACTCACTGGGACCTTTCCTTGGCTACTGGGGTTAGCCCTTGGAAGTATAGAATTCTTGAAAGAATCTAGGAGCTGCACAAGGATTTGGCAAGAGTTTTGGTTCAATCAGGGTTGAAGGTAGGGTTGGTGGCCGCTGTTTCTTGCTACTGTTCTACTTCTCTTCTCTTCTCTCCTATTTCAGGGTTGAAGTTAGGGCAGAGGACAGTTGTGGCTTGCTTCTTTTCTACTCTTTTGTGGCCGTTAAGACTTACTGCGACCTTTTCCTGGCCACTTGGCATAAGGTTTGCTTCAATCAGGATTGAAGTTAAGGCTGGGGGCTGCTGTTTCATGCTTCTCTTCTACTTCTCTTTTCTTCTACTTCAGGGTTGAAATTATGGCGAGGAGCTGCTGTTACTCTTCTACTCTACTGTGGACGATAAAACTCACTGGGACCTTTCCCTAGCGACTTGGTTTTCTTAATCAGTGTTAAAATTGTTAGGGTTGAGGATAGGAGCTGGGGTCTGCTGTTGTCTGCTTCTCTTCCACTCTTTTGTGGCATCTAAAAAGCACTGGCACCTTTTCCGTACCTCTGGGTTGCGTCCTTGTCGAAGGCATCTAGTAGCTGCACAAGGATTTTGTAAGGGTTTGATTCAATCAGGGTTAAAGTTAGGGCTGGGAGTTGCTGTTTTTTTGCTTCTCTTTCCTCTTTTCTTCTCTTCGTCTTCAGGGTAAAGGTTAGGGCTGGGGTCTGATGTTACTTGCTTCAGTTCTACTCTTTTGTGGCCGCTAAAACTCACTGGGACATTTCCCTGGCCACTTGGCAAGAGGTTTGGTTGAATCAGGTTTGAAGGTAGGGCTGAGAGCTGCATTTTCTTGTTTCTTTTCTCTTTCTCTTCTTTTCTACTTCAGGGTTGAAGTTAGGGCTGAGGGCCGCTGTTGCTTGCTTTTCTTCTACTCTTTTGTGGCTCCTTAAACTCACTGGGACAATTCCCTTGCCACTGGGACATTTCTAGAACGCATTTAGGAGTTACACAAGAATTTGGGCAAGAGTTTTGGTTCAATCAGGGTTGAAATCCGTCCTGGGGACCGCTGTATCTTGTTTCTCTTGTGCTGATTTGTGCAGCTAAAACTGACTGGGATATTTTCCTGGCCACTGGGGTTTGGTCTTTGATTTTCAAAGGGATTTAGGAGCCAAACAAGCAATTTGGCAATAGAGTTGGTTCAATTAGGGTTGTAGTTACGGCAGGGAGATGCTTTTTCTTGCTTCTCTCCTACTTGTCTTCTCTTTTACTTCAGGGTTGAAGTTAGGGCTGGTTGCTGTCTTCTACTATTTTGTAGCCGCTAAAATTCACTGAGACCTTTCCCTGGCCTCAGGGGTGGGTCCTTGAAAATGTTATCGAAGTCATTTAGGTTCTGCACAAGGATTTGGCGAGAGGTTTGGTTCAATCAGGGTTAAAGTGGGGGCTGGGGGCTGCTGTTACTTGCTTGTCTTCTAATTCCCTTCTATTTAAGGGATGAGGTTAGGGCTGAGGGCTGCTGTTACTTGCTTCGCTTCTACTATTTTGTGGCCGCTGAAATTCACCGGGACTTTTCCCTGGCCACTTGGCAAGAGGTTTTGTTTAATCAGGGTTGAAGGTAGGGCTGGGGGCTGCTCTTTCTTGCTCCTCTTCTACTTCTCTTCTCTTCTACTTCAGGGTTGAATGTAGGGCTTGGACCTGCTTTTACTTGCTTCTCTTCTACTCTTTTGTTGCCGCTAACACTCATTGGGACCTTTTTCCCTGGCCACTGAGGTGGGTGCTTGGAAGATAAAAGTTCTAGAAGACATCTAGGAGCTGCACAATGATTTAGCAAGAGGTTTTGCTTTTTATTATTTTTCCTCGTTCTCTTCTCTTCTACTTCCGGGTTGAAGTTAGGGTTTTGGGCTGCTGTTGCTTGTTCCTCTTCCACTCTTTTGTGGCCGCTTAAACTTAAACTAGAACCTTTCCCTGGCCACTTGGCAAGAGGTTTGGTTCAATTAGGGTTGAAATAAGGGCTTGGGTGTGCTAATCCTTGCTTCTCCTTTACTTCTGTTCTCTTATACTTCAGTGTTGAAGTTGGGGTTGTAAGTTGCTGTTGCTTGCTTCTCTTCTACACTATTTTGGCCGCTAAATCTCACTGGGGCCTTTCTCTGGCCACGTAGGAAGATGTTTCGTTCAATCAGGGTTGAAGCTGCTAGGGTTAAGGTTACGATTAGGGTTTAGGGTTAGGGTTAGGCTTTAGGGTTTAGCGTTAGGATAGGGGCTTTGGGCTGCTGTTGCTTGCTTCTCTTCTACTCTTTTGTGGCCGCTTAAACTCACTGGGACCCTTCCCTGGCCTCTGAGGTTGGTCCTTGGAAGTTCCTCAAAGACATCTTGGAGTTGGAAAAAGATTTCGCAAGACGTTCGGTTCTATCAGGGTTGAAGTTAGTGCTGGAGGCTTTTGTGGCTTGCTTCTCTTCTATCCCTTCGTGGCCGCTAAAATCACTGTGACCTTTTCTTGACCACTTGGCAAGAGGTTACGGTTCAATTAGGTTTGTAGTTAAGGCTAGGGTTGTTGTTTCTTGCTTCTCTTCTACTTTTCATCTTTTCTCCCAGGGTTGAAATTAGAGCTGCAGGCTGCTGTTGCTTCCTTCTCTTCTACTCTTTTGTGGCCGCAAAAAGTCACTGGGACCTTTCTCTTGCCACTGGGGTGGGTCCTTGGAAGTTTAAAAATCTCGAAGACATCTAGGACCTGCACAAGGATTTTGCAAGACGTTCGGTTCTATCAGGGTTGAAGTTAGGGCTGGAGGCTTCTGTGGCTTGCTTCTCTTCTATCCTTTCGTGGCCGATAAACTCACTGTGACCTTTTCTTGACCACTTGGCAAGAGGTTACGGTTCAATTAGGTTTGTAGTTAAGGCTAGGGTTGTTGTTTCTTACTTCCCTTCTACTTTTCATCTTTTCTACCCCAGGGTTGAAATTAGGGCTGCAGGCTGCTGTTGCTTCCTTCTCTTCTACTCTTTTGTGGCCGCTAAAAGTCACTGGGACCTTTCTCTTGCCACTGGGGTGGGTCCTTGGAAGTTTAAAGATCTCGAAGACATCTAGGACCTGCACAGGGATTTTGCAAGAGGTTTGGTTCAATCAGGGTTAAAGTTAGGGCTGGGGGCTGCATTTGCTTACTTCTGCTAAAACTCACTGGGACCTTTCCCAGGCGTCTGGGGTTGGTCCTTGGAAGTTTAAAGTTCTCAAAGTCATCTAGAAGTTGGAAAAAAGATTTGGAAAGACGTTCGGTTCTATCAGGGTTGAAGTGAGGGCTGGAGGTATCTGTTGTTTGCTTCTCTTCTACCTTTTGTCTGTCCGCTAAAACTCACTGCGGCCTTTCCCTGTCCAGTTGGCAACAGGTTTGGCTCCATCAGTTTTCAAGTTGTTATGGTTAGGGTGAGGGTTTAGGGTTCACTGTTCGGGTTAGGGGCTGCGGGCTGCTGTTGCTTTCTACTCTTCTACTCTTTTGTGGCCTCTAAAACTCACTGGGATCTTTCTGTTCTACTTCCCTTCTCTTCAACTTCAGGGTTGAAGTTAGGGTAAGCGGCTGCTGTTGCTTGCTTCTTTTCTACTCTTTTGTGGCCGCTTAAACTCACTGGGGCTTTTCCCTTGCCACTTGGCAACAGGTTTGGTTCAATTAGGTTTGAAGTTGATAGGGTAAGGGTTAGGGTTTAGGGTTCAATGTTAGGATTAGGGGATGCAGGGTTTAGGGTTAGGGTTAGCTTCTACTCTTCTGTGGCCGCTAAAACTCACCGGGACGTTTCCCTGGCCACTGGGGTATGTCCTTGAAAGTATAAAGTTTGCGAAGTCGTATAGGAGCTGCACCAGAACTTGGCAAGAGGTTTGGTTTAATCAGGGTAGAAGTCAGGGCTGGGGCCTGCTGTTTCTTGCTTCTCCTCTACTTCTCTTCTCTTTTACTTCAGGGTTGAAGTTAGGGTTGGGCTCTGCTATTGCCTGCTTCTCTTCTACTCTTTTGTAGACGCTAAAACGTACTGGAACCTTTCCTTTGCCACGTGGTAAGAGGTTTGTTTCAATCAGGATAGAAGTCAGGCTGGGGCCTGCTGTTTCTTGCTTTTCTACTACTTCTCTTTTCTTCTACTTCAGGGTTGAAGTTAGGGACTCTTTTTTTTGAAACTTAAAAGTCACTGGGACCTTTCATTGGCCACTGGAATGGGTCCTTGAAGTCTAAAGTTCTCGAAGTCATCTAGGAGCCGCACAAGGACCCGGCAAGAAGTTTGGTTCAATCAAAGGTTAAAGGTAGGGCTTGGGGTTGCTATTTCATGCATCTCTATTACTTCTTATTTCTTTTACTTCAGGTTTGAAATTAGGGTAGGGGCTGCTGTTGATTGCTTCTCTTCTACTTTTTGTGGCCGTTGAAATCACTGGATCCTTTCCCTGGCCACTGGGATTCGAAAGTTTAAAGTTCTCAAAAGCATCTAAGAGATGCACAAGGATTTGGCAACAGGTTTGGTTCAATCAGGTTTGAAGTAAGGGCTGGTGGCTGCTGTTTCTACCTTCTCTACTACTTCTCTTCTCTTCTACTTCTCGGGTGAAATTAGGGCGGGTTGCTGCTCTTGCTTGCTTCTAGGGTTTAGGGTTAAGGTCAGTTGCTTGGGTCTGCTTTTGCTTGCTCTTCTTCTACTCTTTTATGGCAACTTAAACTCACAGGGACCTGTCCCTGGCCACTGGGGTAGATCTTTGGAATTTTGAAATTCTTGAAGGCATCTATGAGCTGCAAAAGGATTTGGCAAGAGGTTTGGTTCAATCAGGGTTGAAGTTAGGGCTGGGGCTGCTGTCGCCTGCTTCTCTTCTACTCTTTTGTGTCTGCTTAAGCTCACTGGGACCTTTCCCTGGCCACTGATGGGGGGTCTTTGGAATTATAAAGTTTACGAAGACACCTAGGAGCTGCAGAAGGATTTGGCAAGAGGTTTGGTTCAATCAGGGTAGAAGTAAGGGCTGGGGCTTGCTGTATTTTGCTTCTCTAACATTTTTCTTCTCTTCTTCTTCAGGGTTGAAGTTTGGACTGGTGGTCTGCTATTGTCTGCTTCTCTTCTACTCGTTTTTATCCGCTTAAACTTACGGAGACCTTTCCCTGGCTACTTGGCAAGAGGTTTGGTTCAATAAGGTTTGAAGTTGGGACTGGGGGGCTGAAGTTTCTTCTTTTTTCCTTCTCTTCTACTTCAGAGTTAAAGTTAGGGCTGGGGGCTACTGTTGCTTGCTTCTCTTCCTCTCTTTTGTAGCTGCTAAAACACACTGGGACCTTTCGCTGGCCACTGCAGTGGATCCTTGAAAGTTTGAAGTTCTCAAAGGCATCTAGGAGCTGCACAAGGATTTGGCTTGCTTAAATCTGCCTTGGAGTTAGGGGCTGCTATTTCTTCTCCTCTTCTACTTCTCTCCTCTTCTACTTCATGGTTGAAGGTAAGGCTGGGGTCTGATGTTGCTTGCTTCTATTCCTCTTTGTGGCTGTTTAAACTCACTGAGACCTTTCCCTGGCTACTTGAGAAGACGTTTGGTTCAATCAGACTTGAAGTTAAGGCTGGGGGCTGCTGTTTTTTGCTTCTCTTCCAGTTCTCATCTCATCTACCTCAGGGTTGAAATTAGGGCTGGGGGCTGCAGTGGCTTGCTTCTCTTCTATCCCTTTATGGTAGCTTGAACTCTCTGGGATCTTTCCATGATCATTTGGCAAGAGGTTTTGTTCATCAGGGTTGAAGTCAGGGCTGGGGGCTGGTGTTTCTTGCTTCTCTTCTACTTCTCTTCCCTTCTGCTCTAGGTTTGAAGTTAGGGCAGAATGCTGCTGTTGCTTGCTTCACTTCTACACTTTTGTGGCAGCTTAATCTCACTTGGACCTTTCCCTTGCCATTCGGTTGGGTCTTTGGAAGTTTAAAGCTCTCGAATGCATGTAGGAGCTGCAGAAGGTTTTTGCAAGTTGTTTGGTTCAATCAGGGTTGAAGTTAGGGCTGGGGCCTGCTATTTCTTGTTTCTCTTCTAGTTCCCTTTTCTTCTACTACAGGGTTGAAGTTAGAGCTGCAGGCTACAGTTCCCTGCTTTTCTTCTACTCTTTTGTGGCTGATAAAACTCACTGGGACCATTCCCTGATCACTTGGCAAGAGGTTTTGTTCAATCAGGGTTGAAGTTAGGGCTGGGGGGTGTTGTTGCTTGCTTCTTGTCTGGCCGTTAAAACTCACTGGGATTTTTCCCTGGCTATTTGTTCAATAAGGCTTGAAGTTGTTAGGGTCAGGGTTAGGGGCTTGGGGCTACTGTTGCTTGCTTCTCTTCTACTCTATTGTGCCCGCTAAAACGCGCTAAGACCTTTAAATGGTCACTTGGCAAGAGGGTCGGTACAATCAAAGTTGAAGTCACGGCTTGGGGCTTCAGTTTCTTGCTTCTCTTCTTTCCTACTTCAGGGTTGGAGTAATGGCTGGGGGTTTGCTGTTGATTACTCCTTTTTAATCATTTTTGTCCGCTAAATCTCACTAGGACCTTTCCCTGGTCGTTGGTCTTTCGGAAGTTTATAGTTCTCGAAGGCATTCAGGAGCTGCAGTAGGATTAAGCAATATGTTTGCTTCAATCAGGCTTGAAGTTAGTGCTAGGGGCTGCTGTTTCTTGCTTCTCTTCGAATTCTAATCTCTTCCACTTCAGGGCTGAAGTTAGGGCCGAAGGGGCTGCTGTTTCTTGCTTCCTTTCTACTCTTTTGTGGCCGCTAAAACTCACTGGGATCTTTCCCTGGTTACTTGGCAAGACTTTTGATTCAATAAGGGTTGAAGCAGTTAGGGTTAGGGTAATGGTTAGGGTTACGGTTTAGGGTTTTGGGTTAGGGTTACTGGCTAGGGTTTCTATTGCTTGCTTTCTTCTACTGTTTTGGGACCGCTAAAACTCACAGGGACATTTCAAGTGCCACTGCAGGCCTTGGAAGTTTAAAGTACTCGAAGGCATCTTAGAGCTGCACAAAGATTTGGTAAAAGGCTTGGTTCAATAAGGGTTGAAATTTTTAGGCTTAGGATAAGTGTTATGGTTTAAGTTTGGGGTTAGGGTTAGGGGCTGGGGGCTGCTGATGCTTGCTTCTCTTCTACTCTTTTGTGTGTGCTAAATCTCACTAGGACCTTTCCCTGCCACTGGAGTGGGTCTTTTGGAAGTTTAAAGTTCTTGAAGGCATTCGGGAGCTGCAGTAGGATTTAGCAAGATCTTTGGTTCAATCAGGCTTGAAGTCAGGGCTAGGGGCTACCGTTTCTTGCTTCTCTTCCACTTCTCTTCTCTTCCACTTCAGGGTTGAATTTATGGCAGGGGCTACTGTTGCTTGATTCCTTTCTACTCTTTTGTGGCCGCTAAAATTCACTGGGATTTTTCCCTGGCTACTTGGCAAGACTTTTAATTCAATAAGGGTTGAAGTTGTTAGGGTTAGGGTAAGGGTTAGGGTTTGGGTCTAACGGCTATTGTTGCTTGCTTCTCTTTTACAGTTTTGTGGCCGCTGAAGTACACTGGGACCTTTTCCTGGCCACTGGGGTGGATGCTTGGAAGTTAAAAGTTCTCCAAAGCATATCAGCTGCACAAGGATTTGGCAAGAGGATTGGTTCAATAAGAGTTGAAGTTGATAGGGTTAGGATAAGGGTTTTGGTTTAGGGTTAGGGGCTGGCGGCTGCTGTTACTTATTTCTCTTTTACGCTTTTGTAAATACAAATCGATACTCACTGGGACCTTTCCCTGGCCATTTGGCAAGAGGTTTAGTTCAATCAAGTTTGAAGTCAGGGCTGCGGGCTATGTTTCTTGCTTCTCTTCTGCTTTTCTTCTCTTCAACTTCAGGGTTGAAGTTAGGGCTGGGTGCTATTGTTGCTTGCTTCTCTTCTACTCTTTGGTAGGCGATACAACTCACTGGGTCTTTTCCCTGGCCATTGCGGTGTGTCCTTGGAAGTTTAAAGACCTTTCAACGGCCATTTGGCAAGAGGTTTGTTTCATACAGGGTTGAAGTTGGACTGGGTGCTGCTCTTTCTTTCTTCCCTTGTCTTCTCTTAAACTTCAGGGTTGAAATTAGGGCTGGAAGTTGCTGTTTTTCGTCTATTTTTTGTGACCGGAAGTTGCTGTTTCTTGCTTCTCGTCTTTTTTTTGTGGCCGCTTAAACTCTCTGGGACTGTTCCTTTGCCACTTGGCAAGAGATTTGGTTCAATCAGGGTTGAATTTTCTTAGGGTTAGAATAAGGGTTATGGTTTAGGGTTAGGGTTAAGGGCTGAGGGCCGCTGTTGTTCGCTTCTCGACTACTCGTTTTTGTCAGTTTAAACTAACTAGGAGTTTAAGCTGCCAGGGCTGGGGGCTGCCGTTTTTTGATTCTCTTCTACTTGTCTTCTGCAGAGCCGCAGAAGGATTTAGCAAATGGTTTGTTTCAGTCTGGATTGAAGTTAGGGTTGAGGTCTCCTGATGCTTGCTGCTGTTCTACTCTGTTGTGGTTACTCTGTTGTGGCTGCTAAAACTCACTGGAACCTTTCCATGGCCACTTGGCAAGAGGCTTGGAACAATGAAAGTTGAAGTCAGGGCCGGGGCCGCTGTTTTTTGCTTCTCTTCTACTTCAGGGTTGAAGTTAGGGCTCGGGACTTTTTATGCTTCCTTCTCTTCTACACTTCTGTGGCCCCTAAAACTCAACGGGACCTTTCCCTGGCCAATTGGCAAAAGTTTTGGTTCAATCAGGGTTGAAATTAAGGCTGGCGGCTGCTCTTTCTTGCTTCTCTTCTACTTCTCTTCTCTTAAACTTCAGGGTTGAAGTTAGGGTTAAAGGCTGCAGTTTCTTGCTTCTCGTCCATTTTTTATGGCCTCTAAAACTCTCTGGGACTGTTCCCTAGCCTCTTGGCAAGAGATGTGGTTCATTCAGTGTTGAACTTGTTAGGGTTAGGATAAGGATTATGGGGGGCTGCTGTTGATTCCTTCTCTTCTATACTGCTACAACTCACTGGGAGCTTTCCCTGTCCACTTGGGCGGATACTTGGAAGATAAAAGTTCTCCAAGGCATCTAGGAGCTGCCAACGATTTGGCAAGAGATTTCTTTCAATCAGGGTTATAGGTAGGGCTTGGGGCTGCTGTTTATTGCTTCTTCTTTTCTACTTCAGGGTTGAAGTAAGGGCTGGGGCGTTTGTTGCTTGCTTCTCTTCTCTTTTTTGGCCGATACAACTAACTGTGACCTTTCCCTGGGCAGTTGGCGAGAGGTTTGGTTCAATCAAGGTTGATATGAGGGCTAGGGGCTACTATTTCTTGCTTCTCTTCTATACTTTACGGGCCAAAAGACTTACTTGGACCTTTCACTGGCCACTTGGCATGAGGTTTTGTTCAATCATTGTTGATGTTAGGGCTGGGAACTGCTGTTTCTTGCTTCTCTTCTTCTTCTCTTCTACTTCTCTTATCTTCAACTTCAGGGTTGAAGTTATGGCTGGGTGCAGCTGTTGCTTGCTTCTCTTCTACTTTTTTGTGGATACTAGAAATCACTTGGACCTTTCCCTGGCCACTGGGGGAAGTCCTTAGAAGATTAAAGTTCTCGAAGACATCTAGGAGCTGCACAATGATATGGCAATAGGTTTGGTTCAATCAGGGTTGAAGGTAGGGCTGTT
Organism: Tridacna crocea; assembly: GCA_943736015.1. NCBI lineage: Eukaryota > Metazoa > Mollusca > Bivalvia > Cardiida > Cardiidae > Tridacna > Tridacna crocea. The sequence continues at coordinate 31,840,970 of OX031070.1, forward strand.
TCTTGCTTCTTTTCTAGTTCTCGTCTCTTCTACTTAAAGGTTGAAGTTAGGGCTGGGAGCTGCTTTTGCTTGCTTCTGTTCTACTCTTTTGTGGCTGCTAAAAATCACTGGGACCTTTCCATGGCCACTTGGCAAGAACCTTGGTACAATCAAGGATAGAAGTCACGGCTGGGGGCTTCTGTTTCTTGCTTCTCTTCTATTTCTCTTCTCTTCTACTTCAGGGTTGAAGTTGAGGCTAAGGCTGCTGTTGCTTGCCTTTCTTCTACTCTTTTGTGGTCGCTAAATCTCACTAGGACCTTTCATTGGCCACTGGGGTGGGTCTTTTGGAATTTTAAAGTTCTCGAAGCTTTCAGAAGCTGCACAAGGATTTAGCAAAATGTTTGGTACAGTCAGGGTTGAAATTAGGGCTAGGGGCTGCTTTTTCTTGCTTCTATTCTGCTTCTCTTCTACGTCTCTTCTACTTCTCTTCTACTTGAGGGTTGAAAAAAGGGCTCGCTGTTGCTGTTCCTTGCTTCTCTTGTACTCATTTTGGGCCGCAAAAACTCACAAGGACCATTCCCTGGCGTCTGGGATGGGTCCTTGGAAATTTAAAGTTGTCGAAGGCATCAAGGAGCAGCCCAAGGACTTTGTAAGAGGTTTGGTTCAATCAGGGTTGAAGTTTTGGCTGGGGGTTGCTGTTTCTTACTTTTTTCTACTTCTCTTCTCTTCTACTACAGGATTAAAGTTAGGACTGGGGTCTGTTGTTGCTTGTGTCTCTTCTACTCTTTTGTGGCCGTTAAAACTCACTGGGACATTTCCCTGGCCACTTCCCCAGAGCTTTGATTCAATCAGGGTTGAGTTTTGGGCCGGGTGCAGCTGTTTCTTGCTTCTCTTCTACTTCTCTTCTACTTCAGGGTTGAAGTTAGGGCTGGCGGCCCTCTTCTACCCTTTTGGGGCCGCCTTAAACTAACTAGGACACTTTCCTTGCTACTGGAGTGGGTCCTTGAAAGTGTAAAGTTCTTGAAAGCTTCTAGAAGCTGCACAAGGATTTGACAAGAGGTTTGGTTTAATTGGGGTTGAAGTTAGGGCTGAGGGGCGGCTGTTTCTTGCTTCTCTTCTACTTCTCTTCCTTCTACTTCCGGGTTGAAGTTACGGCGGGGAGCTGCTGTTATTTGCTTCTCTTCTACTCTTTTGTGGACGATAAAACTCACTGGGACCTTTCCCTGGCCACTTGGCATTAAGTTTGCTTCAATCAGGGTTAAAGGTGTTAGAGTTGAGGTTAGCACCTGGGGGATGCTGTTGCTTGCTTCTCTTCGCTAAAAGCACTTTCCCTGGGACCTTACCCTGGCCACTGGTGTGGGTCCTTGAAAGTTTAAAGTTGTCGAAGGCATGTAGGAGCTGCAAAAGGATTTGGCAAGACGTTTGTTTCAATCAGGGTTGAAGTAAGGGCGGGAGGGTGTTGTTGCTTGCTTCTCTTGTACTTTTCTTCTCTTCTACTTCTCTTCTACTTGAGGGTTGAAATAAGGGCTCGGGGCTGCTGTTCCTTGCTTCTCTTCTACTCTTTTTTGGCTGCAAAAACTCACAAGGACCTTTCCCTGGCCTCAAGAGTGGGTCCTTGAAAATTTAAAGTTGTTGAGGGCATCTAGGAGCAGCACAAGGATTTTGTAAGAGGTCTGGTTCAATCAGGGCTGAAGTTAGGGCTGGGGGGTTGCTATTTCTTGCTTCTTTTCCATTTTTCTTCTCCTTCAAGATTTAAATTACGACTGGGGTCTGTTGTTGCTTGCTTCTTTTCAACTCTTTTGTGGCCGCTAAAACTTACTAGGACATTTCCCTGGCCACTTGGCAAGAGGTTTGGTTCAATCAGGTGTGACGGTAGGGCTTGAGGGCTGCTGTTACTCACTGCCCTTACAGTTCTCGAAGGCATGTTGGAGCTACACAAGGACTTGGCAAGAGGTTTGGTTCAATCAGCGTTTAAGTTAAGGCTGGGGGCTGCTGTTTCTTACTTCTCTACAACTTCTCTTCTCTTCTACTTCAGGGTTGAATTTAGGGCTGTGGGCTGCTGTTCCTTGCTTCTCTTCTACTCTTTTGGGGCAGTAAACTCACTGGAGAGTTTTAGCGGCCACAAAACAGTAGAAGAGAAGCAGGCCACTGGGGTAGGTCCTTGGAAGTTGAAAGTTCTCGAAGGCATCTGGGAGCTGCATATCGATTTGGTAAGAGGTTTGGTTTAATCAGTGATGAAGTTAGGGCTGGGGCCTGCTGTTTCCTGCTTCTCTTCTTATTCCTTTCTCCTTTTAATCAGGGTTGGTGTTAGGGCTGGGGGCTGCTGTTACTTGCTTCTCCTCTACTCTTTTGTTGCCGCTTGAACTCACTGGGACTTTTCCCTTGGCCACTGGTGTGGGTCCTTTGAAATTAAGAGTTCTCGATGGTATGTAGGAGCTGAAGAAGGATTTTGCAAGAGGATTGGTTTAATCAGGGTTGAAGTCAGGGCTGGGGGCTACTGTTTCTTGCTTCTCTTCTACTTCTCTTCTCTTCTACTTCAAGGTCGAACTTAGGGCTGGGGACTGCTGTTGCTTGCTTCTCTTCTACTCTTTTGAAGTTATCTCTTCTTATTCCTTTCTCTTTTATTTCAGGGCTGAGGTTAGGGCTGGGGGATGCTGATACTTGCTTCTCTTATACTCTTTTGTGGCAGCTTGAACTCACTTGGACTTTTCCATGGCCACTCGGGTGGGTCCTTGGAAGTTTTAAATTTTCGAAGGCATCTAAGAGCTGCACAAGGACTTGGCAAGAGGTTTGGTTTAAGGTAGGTCTGGGGCATGGTGTTTCTTGCTTCTCTTCTACTTCTCTTGTCTTCTACTTCAGAATTGAAGTTAGGGCAGGGGGCTACTTTGCTTGCTTATCTTCTAACTTTTCTTTTCTTCTATTTCAAGGTTAAAGTAAGGACTAGGGACTGCTGTTTCTTGCTTCCCTTCTGCTGTTTTGTGGCCGCTAAAACTCTCTGGGACCTTTCCCTGGCCACTTGCCAAGAGCTTTGGTTCAATCAGAGTTGAAGTTTTGGCCGGGTGCTGAAGTTTCTTGCTTCTCTTTTACTTATCTTTTACTTCAGGGTTGAAGTTAGGGCTGGGGGCTGCTGTTTCTTTCTTCTCTTCTACTTCTCTTCTCTTGTACTTCAGGGTTGACATTAGGGCTGGGAGCTTCTGTTGCTTGCTTCTCTTCTACTGTTTTGTGGCCGCTAAAGAACACTGGGACCTTTCCCCGGCTACTGGGATAGGACCTTGTAAGTGTACAAGGATTTTGGAAGAGGTTTTGGTTCAATCAGGGTTTACATTAGGACAGGGAGTTGCTGTTTCTTGATTCTCTTCTACATCTCTTCTCGTCTTTTTCAAGGTTGAAGTTAAGGCTGGGAGCTGCTGTTTCTCGCTTCTCTTCTACTCTTTTGTGAAAGAAAAAACTCATTTGGACCTTTCCCAGGCCACTTGGCATAAGGTTTTGATCAATCAGGGTTGAAATTGTTAGGGTTAGTGTAAGGGTCTGTTGGCTTCTGTGGTATGCTTTTCTTTACTATTTTTGTGACCGCTAAAAAGCACTGTGACCTTTCCCTGATCACTGGGAATGGGTCTTTGGAAGTTTAGAGTTGTCGAAGGCATCAAGGAGCTGCACAAGGATGGGGTAAGAGGTTTGACTCAATTAGTGTTGAAGTCAGGGCTAGGTGCTGCATTTTCTTGCTTCTCTTCTACTCTTTTGTGGCTGCTAAAACGCACTGGGTCCTTTTCAGGGTTAAAGTCAGGGCTGGGGGCTGCTGTTGCTTGCTTCTCTTCTACTCTTTTGTGGCTGCTAAAACGCACTGGGTCCTTTCCCTGGCCACTTAGCAAGAGGTTCTGGGTTCTGAAGTTAGGGCTGGGGGCCGCTGTATATTGCTTCTCTGCTACTTCTCTTGTCTTTTACTTCGGGGTAGAGGTAAGGGCTAAGTGCTGCTGTTGCTTGCTTCTCTTATACTATTTTGTGGCCGCTAACTCTCTCTGGGACCTTTCGAAGGCCACTTGACAGAGGTTTATTTTAATCAGGGTTGAAGTTAGGGATGGGGGCTGCTTCTTGCTTATCTTCTACTGCACTTCTCTTCTACTTCAGGGTTGAAGTTGGTGCTGCGGGCTGCTGTTGCTTGCTTCTTTTCTACTCTTTTGTTGACGCTATAACTCACTGGGACCTTTCTTTGGCCACTGGGGTTGGCCCTTGGAAGTATAGAATTCTTGAAAGAATCTTGGAGCTGCACAAGGATTTGGCAAGAGTTTTGGTTCAATCAGGGTTGAAGTTAGGGTTGGTGGCTGCTGTTTCTTGTTACCCTTCTACTTCTCTTCTCTTCTCTCCTATTTCAGGGTTGAAGTTAGGGCAGGGGACTGTTGTGGCTTGCTTCTCTTCGACTCTTTTGTGACCGATTAGACTTACTGCAACCTTTTCCTGGCCACTTGGCATGAGGTTTGCTTCAATCAGGATTGAAGTTAGGGCTGGGGGCTGCAGTTTCATGCTTCTCTTCTACTTCTACTTCAGGGTTGAAATTCGGGCTGGGAGCGATGTTTCTCTTCTACTCTATTGTGGACGATAAAACTCACTGGGACCTTTCCCTGGCGACTTTACACGAGGTTTGCTTTAATCAGGGTTAAAGTTGTTAGGGTTAAGGATAGGAGCTGGGGGCTGTTGTTGCTTCCTTCTTTTCTACTGTTTTGTGGCATCTAAAAACCCTGGGACCTTTCCCTGACCTCTGGGTTGGGTCCTTGTCGAAGGCATCTAGAAGCCGCACAAGGATTTTGTATGAGATTTGGTTCAATCAGGGTTTAAGGGCTAGGGGTTGCTGTTTTTTGCTTCTCTTTCCTCTTTTCTTCTTTTCGTCTTCAGGGTTAAAGTTAGGGCTGGGGTCTGCTGTAACTTGCTTCTGTTCTACTCTTTTTATGGCGATAAAACTCACATTTCCCTGGCCACTTGGCAAGAGGTTTGGTTGAATCAGGTTTGAAGGTAGGGCTGAGGGCTGCTGTTTTTTTTTTCTTTTCTACTTCTCTTCTTTTCTACTTCAGGGTTGAAGTTAGGGCTGAGGGCTGCTGTTGCTTGCTTATCTTCTACTCTTTTGTGGCCGCTTAAACTCACTGGGACATTTACCTTGCCACTGGGACGCTTCCTTGGAAGATTCCATTTCTAGAATGCATTTAGGAGTTGCACAAGAATTTGGGCAAGAATTTTGGTTCAATCAGGGTTGAAGTCCGTCCTGGGGGCCGCTGCATCTTGTTTCTCTTGCACTCATTTGTGAAGCTAAAACTGACTGGGACCTTTCTCTGGCCACTGGGGTGGGTTCTTGGAAGTTTAAAGTTTTCAAAAGCATTTAGGATCCAAAGAAGCAATTTGGCAATAGGTTTGGTTCAATTAGGGTTGTAGTTACGGCTGGGAGATGCTTGTTCTTGCTTCATTCCTACTTGTCTTCTCTTTTACTTCAGGGTTGAAGTTAGGGCTGGTTGCTGTCTTCTACTATTTTGTGGCCGCTAAAATTAACTGAGACCTTTCCCTGGCCTCAGGGATGGGTCCTTGAAAATTTAAAGTTATCGAAGGCATTTAGGTTCTGCACAAGGATTTGGCGAGAGGTTTGGTTCAATCAGAGTTAAAGTGAGGGCTGGGGGCTGCTGTTACTTGCTTGTCTTTTACTTCTCTTCTACTTAAGGGATGAGGTTAGGGCTGAGGGCTGCTGTTACTTGCTTCTCTTCTACTATTTTGTGGCCCTTGAAATTCTTCGGGACCTTTCCCTGGTCACTTGGCAAGAGGTTTTGTTTAATCAGGGTTGAAGGTAGGGCTGGGCGCTGCTGTTTCTTGCTTCTCTTCTACTTCTCTTCTCTTCTACTTCAGGGTTAAATTTAGGGCTTAGATCTGCTGTTACTTGCTTCTCTTCTACTCTTTTATTGCCGCTAAAACTCATTGGGACCTTTCCCTGGCCACTGAGGTGGGTCCTTGGAAGATTAAAGTTCTCGAAGACATCTAGGAGCTGTACAAGGCTTTGGCAAGAGGTTTTGTTCAATCAGGATTGAAATTAGAGTTGGGGGCTGCTGTTTTTTATTATTTTTCTTGTTCTCTTCTCTTCTACTTCCAAGTTGAAGTTAGGGTTGGGGGCTGCTGTTGCTTGTTCCTCTTCTACTCTTTTGTGGCCGCTAAAACTCACTAGAACCTTTCCCTGGTCACTTGGCAAGAGGTTTGGTTCAATTAGGGTTGAAATAAGGGCTTGGGTCTGCTAATCCTTGCTTCTCTTTTACTTCCGTTCCCTTATACTTCAGTGTTGAAGTTGGGGTTGTAAGTTTTTATTGCTTGCTTCTCTTCTATTCTTTTGTGGCCGCTAAATCTCACTGGGGCCTTTCTCTGGCCACGTAGCAATATGTTTCGTTCAATCAGGGTTGAAGCTGTTAGGGTTAAGGTTAGGGTTTAGGGTTAGAGTTAGGCTTTAGGGTTAAGCGTGAGGATAAGGGCTTTGGGCTGCTGTTGCTTGCTTCTCTTCTACTCTTTTGCGGCCGCTTAAACTCACTGGGACATTTCCCTGGCCTCTGGGTTTGGTCAATGGAAGTTCCTCAAAGGCATCTAGGAGTTGGAAAAAGATTTTGCAAGACGTTCGGTTCTATCAGGGTTGAAGTTAGGGCTGGAGGCTTCTGTGGCCTTCTTCTCTTCCATCCTTTTGTGGCCGCTAAACTCTCTGTGACCTTTTCTTGACCACTTGGCAAGAGGTTCGGTTCAATTAGGTTTGTAGTTAAGGCTAGGGTTGCTGTTTCTTGCTTCTCTTCTACTTTTTAGCTCTTCTACCTCAGTATTGAAATTAGAGCTGCAGGCTGCTGTTGCTTCCTTCCCTTCTACTCTTTGGTGGCCGCTAAAAGTCAGTGGGACCTTTCCCTTGCCATTGGGGTGGGTCCTTGGAAGTTTAAAGATCTCGAAGACATCTAGGACCTGTACAAGGATTTTGCAATAGGTTTGGTTAAATCAGGGTTGAAGTTAGGGCTTGGGGCTGCTTTTGCTTCCTTCTTTTCTACTCTTTCGTGGCTGCTAAAACTCACTGGAACTTTCCCATGCCCCTGGGATTGGTCCTTGGAAGTTTAAAGCTCTCAAAGTCATCTAGAAGTTGGAAAAATGATTTGGAAAGACGTTCGGTTCTATCAGGGTTGAAGTTAGGGCTGGAGGCTTCTGTTGTTTGCTTCTCTTCTACATTTTTCTGTCCACTAAAACTCACTGCGGCCTTTCCCTGCCCACTTGGCAACAGGTTTGGCTCAATCAGTTTTGAAGTTAGGGTGAGGGTTTAGGGTTCAATGTTAGGGTTAGGGGCTGCGGGCTGCTGTTGCTTTCTTCTCTTCTGCTCTTTTGTGGCCGCTAAAACTCACTGGGATCTTTCTGTTCTACTTCCCTTCTATTCAACTTCAGGGTTGAAGTTACGGTTAGCGGCTGCTGTTGCTTGTTTCTTTGCTACTCTTTTGTGGCGGCTAAAACTCCCTGGGGTTTTTTCCTGGCCACTTGGCAACAGGTTTGGTTCAATTAGGTTTGAAGTTGATAGGGTAAGGGTTAGGGTTTAGGGCTCAATATTAGTATTAGGGGCTGCGGGCTGCTGTTGCTTGCTTCTCTTCTACTCTTCTGTGGCCACTAAAACTCACCGGGACCTTTCCCTGGCCACTAGGGTATGTCCTTGAAAGTATAAAGTTTGCGAAGTCGTCTAGGAGCTGCACAAGAATTTGGCAAGAGGTTTGGTTTAATCAGGGTAGAAGTCAGGGCTGGGGCCTGCTGTTTCTCGCTTCTCTAGTACTTCTCTTCTCTTTTACTTCAGGGTTGAAGTTAGGGCTGGGGTCTGCTATTGCCTGCTTCTCTTCTACTCTTTTTTAGACGCTAAAACGCACTGGGACCTTTCCCTTGCCACCTGGTAAGAGGTTTGGTTCATTCAGGGTAGATGTCAGGCTGGGGCCTGCTGTTTCTTGCTTTTCTACTACTTCTCTTTTTTTCTACTTCAGGGTTGAAGTTAGGGATTGGGGCTGCTTTTGCTTGCTTCTCTTGTAACTTTTGTGACTGCTAAAACGTACTCAGATCTTTCCTTGGCCACTGGGGAGGATCCTTGGAAGTTGCTTACTTCTCTTCTACTCTTTTTTTTGAAACTTAAAAGTCACTTGGACCTTTCATTGGCCACTGGGATGGGTCCTTGAAGTCTAAAGTTCTCGAAGTCATCTAGGAGCCGCACAAGGACCCGGCAAGAAGTTTGGTTCATTTAAGGGTTAAAGGTAGGGCTTGGGGTTGCTATTTCTTGCATCTCTTCTACTTCTCTTTTCTTTTACTTTTGGTTTGAAATTAGGGTTGGGACTGCTGTTGATTACTTATCTTCTACATTTTTGTGGCCGTTGAAATCACTGGGTCCTTTCCCTGGCCACTGGGATTCGTCCTTGAAAATTTAAAGTTCTCAAAAGCATCTCGGAGATGCACAAGGATTTGGTAATAAATTTGGTTCAATTAGGTTTGATGTGAGGGCTGGGGGCTGCTGTTTCTAGCTTCTCTACTACTTCTCTTCTCTTCTACTTCTCGGGTGAAATTAGGGCGGGTTGATGCTCTTGCTTGCTTCTAGGGTTTAGGGTTAAGGTCAGTTGCTTACGTCTGCTTTTGCTTGCTTTTCTTCTACTCTTTTATGGCCACTTAAACTCACAGGGACCTGTCCCTTGCCAGTGGGGTACATCTTTGGAATTTTGAAATTCTTGAAGGCATCTAGGAGCTGCACAAGGATTTGGCAAGAGGTTTGGTTCAATCAGGGTTGAAGTTAGGGCTGGGGCTGCTGTCGCTTGCTTCTCTTCTACTCTATCGTGTCTGCTAAAACTCAGTGGGACCTTTCCCTGGCCACTGATGGGGGTCCTTGGAATTATAAAGCTCACGAAGACATCTAGGAGCTGCACAAGGATTGGGCAAGAGGTTTTGCCCAATCAGGGTAGAAGTCAGGGCTGGGGCCTGCTGTATTTAGCTTCTCTAACATTTTTCTTCTCTTCTACTTCAGGGTTGAAGTTTGGACCGGTGGTCTGCTATTGCCTTCTTCTCTTCTACTCGTTTGTATCCACTTAAATTTACTGAGACCTTTCCCTGGCTACTTGGCAAAATGTTTGGTTCAATCAAGTTTGAAGGACTGGGGGCTGAAGTTTCTTCTTTTCTCCTTCTCTTTTACTTCAGAGTTAAAGTTAGGGCTGGGGGCTGCTGTTGGTTGCTTCTCTTCCTCTCTTTTGTAGCTGCTAAAACACACTGGGACCTTTTGCTGGCCACTGCAGTGGATCCTTGAAAGTTTGAAGTTCTCAAAGGCATCTAGGAGCTGCACAAGGATTTGGCAAGAGGCTTGCTTCAATCTGCCTTGGAGTTGGGGGCTGCTATTTCTTCTCCTCTTCTACTTCTCTTCTCGTCTCCTTCATGGTTGAAGGTAAGGATGGGGGCTCATGTTGCTTGCTTCTATTCCTCTTTGTGGCTGCTTAAACTCACTGAGACCTTTCTCTGGCTACTTGGGAAGACGTTTGGTTCAATCAGGTTTGAAGTTAAGGCTGGGGGCTGCTGTTTTTTGCTTCTCTTCCAGTTCTCATCTCATCTACCTCAGGGTTGAAATTACGGCTTGGGGCTGCAGAGGCTTGCTTCTCTTCTATCCCTTTGTGGTACCTTGAACTCACTGGGACCTTTCCATGATCACTTGGCAAGAGGTTTCGTTCAATCAGGGTTGAAGTTAGGGCTGGGGGTTGCTGTTTCTTGCTTCTCTTCTACTTCTCTTCTGCTCTAGGTTTGAAGTTAGGGCAGGGTGCTGCTGTTACTTGCTTCGCTTCTACACTTTTGTGGCCGCTTAATCTCACGGGGACCTTTCCCTTGCCATTCGGTTGGGTCTTTGGAAGTTTCAACCTCTCGAATGCATGTAGGAGCTGCAGAAGGTTTTTGCAAGCTGTTTGGTTCAATCAGGGTTGAAGTTAGGGCTGGAGATAGCTATTTCTTGTTTCTCCTCTAGTTCTCTTATCTTCTACTACAGGGTTGAAGTTAGAGCTGCAGGCTACAGTTCCCTGCTTTTCTTCTACTCTTTTGTGTACTTTACTATCAGGGACCATTCCCTGATCACTTGGCAAGAGGTTTTGTTCAATCAGGGTTGAAGTTAGGGCTGTTTCTTGCTTCTCTTCTATTTCTCTTCTCTTCTGCTTCAGGTTTAAAGTTAGGGCCAGGTGCTTCTGTTGCTTGCTTTCCTTCTACTCTTTTGTGGTTGTTTTAATCACTGGGACCTTTCCCTTGCCATTTGGGTTGGTCCTTGGAAGTTTAAAGTTCTTTAAACCATCTAGAAGCCTCAGAAGGATTTTGCAAATGGTTTGGTTCAATCAGGGTTGAGGTTAGGGCTGAGGTCTGCTGTTTCTTGCTTCTCTTCTACTTCTCTTCTCTTCTACTTCAGGGTTGAAATTAGAAATGTATGATACAGTTGCTTGCTTCTCTTCTATTCTTTTGTGGCCGATAAAACTCACTGGGGCCTTTCCCTGGCCTCTTGGATGGGTCCTTTGAAGTTTAAACTCGAAGACATCTAGGAGCTGTGTAAGGATTTGGCAAGTTGTTTGGTTCAATCAGGGTTGAAGTTTGTGCTGTGGCTGCTGTTTCTTGCTAACTCTACTTCTCTTCTACATTAGGGTTGAAGTTCGGGCTGGGGGCTGCTTTTGTTTGCTTCTCTTCCTCCTCTTTTTTTGGCCGGTTAAACTCACCAGTACATTTTCATGGCCACTTGGCCAGAGGTTTGGTTCAATCAGGGTTGAAAATAGGGCTGGGGCTGCTGTTTCTTTCTTTTCTTTAATCTCTTCTCTTCTTTTTCAGGGTTGAATTTAGGGCTAGGGGCTGCTTTTGCTTGCTTGTCTTTAACTCTTTTGTTGCCGATAAAACTCAATGGGACCTTTCCCTGGCCACTGGGGTGGGGTCTTGGAAGTTTAAAGTTTTCAAATGCATTTAGGCGCCAAACAAGCAATTTGGCAATAGGTTTGGTTCTATTAGGGTTATAGTTACGGCTGGGAGATGCTTTTTCTTACTTCTCTCCTACTTGGGTTGAAGTTAGAGCTGGTTGCTGCTGTTGCTTGATTGTCTTCTACTATTTTGTGGAAGCTAAAATTCACCGAGACCTTTCCCTCAGGGGTAGGTTCTTGAAAATTTAAAGTTCTCGAAGGCATTTAAGAACTGCACAAGGATTTGGCGAGAGGTATGGTTCAATCAGGGTTGCAGTGAGGGCTGGGGTTGCTGTTACTTGCTTGTCTTCTACTTTTCTTCTACTTAAGGGATGAGGTTAGGGCTGAGGGCTGCTGTTGCTTGCTTCTCTTCTACTATTTTGTGTCCGCTAAATCTTACTAGGGCCTTTCCCTGGCCACTGGGGTAGGTCTTTTGGAAGTTTAAAGTTCTTGAAGGCATTCGGGAGCTACAGTAAGATTAAGCAAGATCCTTGGTTCAATCAAGCTTGAAGTTACGGCTAGGGGCTGCTGTTTCTTGCTTCTCTTCTACTTCTCTTCTGTTCTACATCAGGGTTGAAGTTAGGGCAGGGGGCCTGCTATTGCTTGCTTCCTTTCTACTGTTTTGTGGCCGCAAAAACTCACTGGGATTTTTCCCTGGCTACTTGGAAAGACTTTTGGTTTAATAAGGGTTGAAGTTGATAGGGTTAGGGTAAGGTTTAGGGTTAAGGGCTTGGGGCTGCTGTTGCTTGCTTCTCTTCTCATTTTCTTCATTTCTGCTTCAGGTTTGAGGTTTGGGATGATTGCTACTGTTGCTTGCTTCTCTTCTTCAAATGTTTGGCCGCTAAAAGTCATTGGGACCTTTCCCTGGCCACTTGGCAAAACGTTTGATTCAAATCAGGTTTGAAGTTAATAGGGTGACAGTAAGGGTTATGGTTTGGGGTTAGGGTTAGGGACTAGAGGCTGCTGTTGCTTGCTTCTCTTCTACAGTTTTGTGGCTGCTTAAACTCACTGGGACATTTCCCTCTAACCCTAGCCACTGGGGTGGATGCTTGGAAGTTAAACGTTCTCCAAAGCATTTAGCAGCTGCACAAGGATTTGGCAAGAGGATTGGTTCAATAAGGGTTGAAGTTGTTAGGGTTAGGATAAGGGTTTTGGTTAGGGGTTACGGCCTGGGGGCTGCTGTTTCTTGTTTCTCTTTTACTCTTTTGTAAATACAACTCGATACTCACTGGGACCTTTCCCTGGCCATTTGGCAAGAGGTTTGGTTCAATCAAGGTTGAAGTCAGGACTGCGGACTATGTTTCTTGCTTCTCTTCTACTTTTCTTCTCTTCAACTTCAGGGTTGAAGTTAGGGCTGGGTGCTATTGTTGATTGCTTCTCTTCTACTCTTTGGTTACCGATACAACTAACTGGGACCTTTCCCTGGCCACTGGGGTGTGTCCTTGGAGGTTTAAAGACCTTTCACCGGCCATTTGGCAAGAGGTTTGTTTCAATCAGGGTTAAAGTTAGGGCTGGGTGCTGCTCTTTCTTGCTTCTCTTCTACTTCTCTTCTCTTCTCTTAAACTTCAGGGTTGAACTTAGGGCTGGAGGTTGCTGTTTCTTGCTTCTCGTCTATTTTTTGTGGTCGCTTAAACTCTCTTGGACTGTTCCTTTGCCGCTTGGCAAGAGATTTGAATTTAGGATAAGCGTTATGGTTTAGGGTCAGGTTTAGGAGCTGAGGGACGCTGTTGTTTGCTTCTCGTCTACTCGTTTTAGGCCGCTTAAACTCACCAGGACCTTTCCCTGGCCACCGAGGTGGGTCCTTGGAAGTTTTAAGTTTTCAAAGGCATCCAGGAGCTGCACAAGGATTTGACAAGAGGTTTGGTTCAATTATTCAATCAGGGTTGAAGTCAGGGCTGGGGGCTGCTGTTTCTTGATTCTCTTCTACTTCTCTCCTTTTCTACTTCAGGGTTGAAGTTAGGCCTTGGGGCTGCTGTTGCTTTCTTCTTGCTTTCTCTATTGTGACCGCTAAACCTCACTGGGACCTTTTCCTGGCCTCCAGACTTTGTCTCTTGAAGTTCAAACTTCTCGAAAGCATCTCGGAACTGCCCAGGGATTTTGCAAGAGGTTTGATCCAGCAGGTTTGGGGCTGCTGTTTCTTGCTTCTCTTTTACTTCTGTTCTCTTCTACTTCAGGGTTGAAGATAGGGTAGGGGCTGCTGTTGCTTGCTTCTCTTCTAGTCTTTTGTGGCCGCTAAAACTCACTGGGACCTTTACCTGGCCACAGGTTTGGGTCCGTGGAAGTTTTAGATATCTTCCACGATTGGAAGTTCAAAGTTCTCCAAGGCATCTAGTAGCTGCACAAGGATTTGACAGGAGTTTAGGTTCGATCAGGTTTGAAGTCAGGGCTTGCTTCTGTTCTATTTTTTTGGTGCTAGCTAAAATTCACCGGGACCTTTCCCTGGTCACTGGGGTGGGTTCTTGGAAGTTTAAAGTTCTTGAACCCTTCTAGGAGCTGCAGAAGGATTTAGCAAATTGTTTGGTTCAATCAGGATTGAAGTTAGGGCTAAGGTCTGTTGTTGCTTGCTTCTGTACTACTCTGTTGTGGCTGCTAAAAACACTGGAACCTTTCCATGGCCACTTGGCAAGAGGCTAGTGCTTTTTTGTGGCTACTAGAACTCACTGGGACCTTTCCCTGGCCACTGGGGTGAGTCCTTAGAAGATTAAAGTTCTCGAAGGCATCTAGGAGCTGCACAATGATTTGGCAAGATGTTTGGTTCAATCAGGGTTGAAGGTAGGGCTGTTTCTTGCTTCTCTTCTAGTTCTCGTCTCTTCTACTTAAAGGTTGAAGTTAGGGCTGGGAGCTGTTTTTGCTTGCTTCTTTTCTACTGTTTTGTGGCTGCTCAAAACTCACTTGGACCTTTCCATGGCCACTTGGCAAGAACCTTGGTACAATCAAGGATAGAAGTCACGGCTGGGGGCTTCTGTTTCTTGCTTCTCTTCTACTTCTCTTCTCTTCTACTTCAGGGTTGAAGTTGAGGCTATGGCTGCTGTTGCTTGCTTTTCTTCTACTCTTTAGTGGCCGCTAAATCTCACTAGGACATTTCATTGGCCACTGGGGTGGGTCTTTTGGAATTTTAAAGTTCTCAAAGCATTCAGGAGCTGCACGAGGATTTAGCAAGATGTTTGGTACAATCAGGGTTGAAGGGCTGCTTTTTCTTGTTTCTTTTCTACTTCTCTTCTCTTCTACGTCTCTTCTACTTCTCTTCTACTTGAGGGTTGAAATAAAGGCTCGGTGCTGCTGTTCCTTGCTTCTCTTCTACTCTTTTTTGGCCGCAAAATCTCACAAGGACCTTTCCCTGTCCTTGGAAGTTTTCGAAGGAATCTAGTAGCAGCACAAGGATTTTTTAATAGGTTTGGTTCAATCAGGGTTGAAGAGAGGCCTGGGAGCTGCTGTTTCTTACTTCTTTTCTACTGCTCTTCTCTTCTACTACAGGATTAAAGTAAGGACTAGGGTCTGTTGTTGCTTGCTTCTCTTCTACGATTTTGTGGCCGCTAAAACTCACTGGGACATTTCTCTGGCCACTTCCCAAGAGCTTTGATTCATTCAGGGTTGAAGTTAGGGCTGGAGGCTTCTGTTACTTGCTTCTCTTCTACCCTTTTTGGGCCGCCTTAAACTCACTGGGACCCTTTCCTGGCCACTGGGATGGGTCCTTGAAAGTATAAAGTTCTTGAAAGCTTTAAGGAGCTGCACAAGGATTTGACAAGAGGCTTGGTTTAATTGGGGTTGAAGTTAGGGCTGGGGGTGGCTGTTTCATGCTTCTCTTCTACTTTCTTCTCTTCTACTTCAGGGTAGAAGTTACGGCGGGGAGCTGCTGTTACTTGTTTCTCTTCTACTCTTTTGTGGACGATAAAACTCACTGGGACCTTTCCATGGCCTCTTGGCATTGAGTTTGCTTCAATCAGGGTTAAAGGTGTTAGAGTTGAGGTTAGGACCTGGGGGCTGCTGTTGTTTGCTTCTCTTCTACTTCTCTTCTCTTCTACTTCAGGGTTGATCTTAGGGCTGGGACGGCTGTTGCTTTCTTCTCGTCTACTCATGTGTGCCTGCTAAATTTGACGAGGACCTTTCCCTGCCCATGGGGTGAGTTTGGAAGTTATCTCTCCTTCTTCCTTTCTCTTTTATTTCAGGGTTGAGGTTTGGGCTAGAAGCTGCTGTTATTTCCTTCTCTTCTACTCTTGTTTGGCCGCTTGAACTCACTTGGACTTTTCCCTGGCCACTTGGGTGGGTCCTTGGAAGTTTTAAATTTTCAAAGGCATCTCAGAGCTGCACAAGGATTTGGCAAGAGGTTTGGTTTAATCAGGGTTGAAAGTAGGTCTTGGGGATGCTGTTCTTGCTTCTATTCTACTTCTCTTGTCTTCTACTTCAGAATTGAAGATAGGGCAGGGGGCTACTTTGCATGCTTATCTTCTAACTTTTCTTCTCCTCTACTTAAGAGTTAAAGTTAGGAGGAGGGGCTGCTGTTTCTTGCTTGTCTTCTACTGTTTTGTGGCCACTAAAACTCTCTGGGACCTTTCCTGGCCACTTGCCAAGAGCTTTGGTTCAATCAGAGTTGAAGTATGGGGCGGGTGCAGCTGTTTCTTGCTTCTCTTCTACTTCTCTTCTACTTCAGGGTTGAAGCTAGGGCTGGGGGCTGCTGTTTCTTGCTTCTCTTCTATTTCTCTTCTCTTGTATTTCAGGGTTGAAATTAGGGCTGGGAGCTGCTGTTGCTTGCTTCTCTTCTACTGTTTTGTAGCCGCTAAAAACCCGTGGGACCTTTTCCTGGCCACTGGGATAGGACCTCGAAAGTGTACAAGGATTTGGAAAGAGGTTTGTTATGATTCAATAAGGGTTTATAAGTTAGGACACGGGGCTGCTGTTTCTTAATTCTCTACTACATCTCTTCTCGTCTTTTTCAAGGTTAAAGTTAGGGCTGGGAGCTACTGTTTCTTGCTTCTCTTCTACTCTTTTGTGAACGATAGAACTCATTTGGACCTTTCCCAGGCCACTTGGCATAAGGTTTTGATCAATCAGGGTTGAAGTTGTTAGGGTTAGGGTAAGGGGCTTGGGGCTGCTGTTGTATGATTCTCTTTACTATTTTTGTGACCGCTAAAAAGCACTGTGGCCTTTCTATTATCTACACAAGGGTGGGGTAAGATGTTGGACTATATTAGGGTTGAAGTCAGGGTAGGTGGTGCTCTTTTATGCTTTTCTTCTACTTGTCTTCTATCCTATTTAGGTGTTGAAGTCAGGGCTGGGGGCTGCTGTTGCTTGCTTTTCTTCTACTCTTTTGTAGCTGCTAAAACGCACTAGGACCTTTCCCTGGCCACTTGGCAAGAGGTTCTGGGTTCTGAAGTTAGGGATGGGGTCTGCTGTTTCTTGCTTCTCTCGGCCGAAAAACTCACCGTGACTTTTCCCTGGCATCGAGGTTGGATCCTTGGAAGTGTAAGATTATGGAAGGAATTTAGGAGCTGCACAATGGTTTTGCAAGAGCTTTACTTCAATCAGGATTGAAGTTAGGGCTCGCTGCTGTTGTATATTGCTTCTCTGCTACTTCTCTTTTCTTCTACTTCAGGGTTGAGGTTAGGGCTAAGCACTGCTGTTGCTTGCTTTTCTTCTACTATTTTGTGGCCGCTAACTCTGTCCCGGACCTTTTGGCGGCCACTTGACAGAGGTTGAAGTTAGGGCTGCTCTTTCTTGCTTACTTTCTACTGCTCTTCTCTTCTACTTCAGGGTTGAAGTTGGTGCTGCGGGCTGCTGTTGCTTGCTTCTCTTCTACTCTTTTGTTGACGCTAAAACTCACTGGGACCTTTCCTTGGGCACTGGGGTTGGCCCTTGGAAGTATAAAATTCTTGAAAGAATATAAGAGCTGCACAAGGATTTGGCAAGATTTCTGGCTCAATCAGGGTTGAAGTTAGGGTTGGTGGCTGCTGTTTCTTGCTACTCTTCTACTTTTCTTCTCTTCGACCTCAGGATTGAAGTTAGGGCATGGGACTGTTGGGGCTTGCTTCTATTCTACTCTTTTGTGGTCGTTGAGACTTACTGCGTCCTTTTCCTGGTCACTTGGCACGAGGTTTGCTTCAATCAGGATTGAAGTTAGGGCTGGGGGCTGCAGTTTCATGCTTCTCTTCTACTTCTCTCCTCTTTTACTTCAGGGTTGAAGGTACGGCGGGGAGCTGTTATTACTCTTCTACTCTATTGTGGACGATAAAACTCACAAGGACCTTTCCCTGGCGACTTTGCAGGAGGTTTTCTTTAATCAGGGTTAAAGTTGTTAGGGTTGAGGATAGGAGCTGGGGGCTGCTGTTGCTTGCTTCGCTTCTACTCTTTTGTGGCATCTAAAAAGCACTGGCACCTTTCCCGGACCTCTGGGTTGCGTCCTTGTCGAAGGCATCTAGGAGCTGCACAAGGTTTGGTTCAATCAAGGTTAAAGTTAGGGCTGGGAGTTGCTGTTCTTTGCTTCTCTTTCCTCTTTTCTTCTTTTCGTCTTCAGGGTTAAAGTTAGGGCTGGGGTCTGCTGTTACTTGCTTCTGTCTACTCTTTTGTGGCCGCTAAAACTCACTGGGACATTTCCCTGGCCACTTGGCAAGAGGTTTGGTTGAATCAGGTTTGAAGTTAGGGCCGAGGGCTGCTGTTTCTAGTTTCTTTTCTACTTCTTTCTTTTCTACTTCAGGGTTGAAGTTAGGGCTGAGGGCTGCTGTTGCTTGCTTATCTTCTACTCTTTTGTGGCCGCTTAAACTCACTGGGACATTTACCTTGCCACTGGGACGCTTCCTTGGAAGATTCCATTTCTAGAATGCATTTAGGAGTTGCACAAGAATTTGGGCAAGAATTTTGGTTCAATCAGGGTTGAAGTCCGTCCTGGGGGCCGCTGCATCTTGTTTCTCTTGCACTCATTTGTGAAGCTAAAACTGACTGGGACCTTTCTCTGGCCACTGGGGTGGGTTCTTGGAAGTTTAAAGTTTTCAAAAGCATTTAGGATCCAAAGAAGCAATTTGGCAATAGGTTTGGTTCAATTAGGGTTGTAGTTACGGCTGGGAGATGCTTGTTCTTGCTTCATTCCTACTTGTCTTCTCTTTTACTTCAGGGTTGAAGTTAGGGCTGGTTGCTGTCTTCTACTATTTTGTGGCCGCTAAAATTAACTGAGACCTTTCCCTGGCCTCAGGGATGGGTCCTTGAAAATTTAAAGTTATCGAAGGCATTTAGGTTCTGCACAAGGATTTGGCGAGAGGTTTGGTTCAATCAGAGTTAAAGTGAGGGCTGGGGGCTGCTGTTACTTGCTTGTCTTTTACTTCTCTTCTACTTAAGGGATGAGGTTAGGGCTGAGGGCTGCTGTTACTTGCTTCTCTTCTACTATTTTGTGGCCCTTGAAATTCTTCGGGACCTTTCCCTGGTCACTTGGCAAGAGGTTTTGTTTAATCAGGGTTGAAGGTAGGGCTGGGCGCTGCTGTTTCTTGCTTCTCTTCTACTTCTCTTCTCTTCTACTTCAGAGTTAAATTTAGGGCTTAGATCTGCTGTTACTTGCTTCTCTTCTACTCTTTTATTGCCGCTAAAACTCATTGGGACCTTTCCCTGGCCACTGAGGTGGGTCCTTGGAAGATTAAAGTTCTCGAAGACATCTAGGAGCTGTACAAGGCTTTGGCAAGAGGTTTTGTTCAATCAGGATTGAAATTAGAGTTGGGGGCTGCTGTTTTTTATTATTTTTCTTGTTCTCTTCTCTTCTACTTCCAAGTTGAAGTTAGGGTTGGGGGCTGCTGTTGCTTGTTCCTCTTCTACTCTTTTGTGGCCGCTAAAACTCACTAGAACCTTTCCCTGGTCACTTGGCAAGAGGTTTGGTTCAATTAGGGTTGAAATAAGGGCTTGGGTCTGCTAATCCTTGCTTCTCTTTTACTTCCGTTCCCTTATACTTCAGTGTTGAAGTTGGGGTTGTAAGTTTTTATTGCTTGCTTCTCTTCTATTCTTTTGTGGCCGCTAAATCTCACTGGGGCCTTTCTCTGGCCACGTAGCAATATGTTTCGTTCAATCAGGGTTGAAGCTGTTAGGGTTAAGGTTAGGGTTTAGGGTTAGAGTTAGGCTTTAGGGTTAAGCGTGAGGATAAGGGCTTTGGGCTGCTGTTGCTTGCTTCTCTTCTACTCTTTTGCGGCCGCTTAAACTCACTGGGACATTTCCCTGGCCTCTGGGTTTGGTCAATGGAAGTTCCTCAAAGGCATCTAGGAGTTGGAAAAAGATTTTGCAAGACGTTCGGTTCTATCAGGGTTGAAGTTAGGGCTGGAGGCTTCTGTGGCCTTCTTCTCTTCCATCCTTTTGTGGCCGCTAAACTCTCTGTGACCTTTTCTTGACCACTTGGCAAGAGGTTCGGTTCAATTAGGTTTGTAGTTAAGGCTAGGGTTGCTGTTTCTTGCTTCTCTTCTACTTTTTAGCTCTTCTACCTCAGTGTTGAAATTAGAGCTGCAGGCTGCTGTTGCTTCCTTCCCTTCTACTCTTTGGTGGCCGCTAAAAGTCAGTGGGACCTTTCCCTTGCCATTGGGGTGGGTCCTTGGAAGTTTAAAGATCTCGAAGACATCTAGGACCTGTACAAGGATTTTGCAATAGGTTTGGTTAAATCAGGGTTGAAGTTAGGGCTTGGGGCTGCTTTTGCTTCCTTCTTTTCTACTCTTTCGTGGCTGCTAAAACTCACTGGAACTTTCCCATGCCCCTGGGATTGGTCCTTGGAAGTTTAAAGCTCTCAAAGTCATCTAGAAGTTGGAAAAATGATTTGGAAAGACGTTCGGTTCTATATGGGTTGAAGTTAGGGCTGGAGGCTTCTGTTGTTTGCTTCTCTTCTACATTTTTCTGTCCACTAAAACTCACTGCGGCCTTTCCCTGCCCACTTGGCAACAGGTTTGGCTCAATCAGTTTTGAAGTTAGGGTGAGGGTTTAGGGTTCAATGTTAGGGTTAGGGGCTGCGGGCTGCTGTTGCTTTCTTCTCTTCTGCTCTTTTGTGGCCGCTAAAACTCACTGGGATCTTTCTGTTCTACTTCCCTTCTATTCAACTTCAGGGTTGAAGTTACGGTTAGCGGCTGCTGTTGCTTGTTTCTTTGCTACTCTTTTGTGGCGGCTAAAACTCCCTGGGGTTTTTTCCTGGCCACTTGGCAAAAGGTTTGGTTCAATTAGGTTTGAAGTTGATAGGGTAAGGGTTAGGGTTTAGGGCTCAATATTAGTATTAGGGGCTGCGGGCTGCTGTTGCTTGCTTCTCTTCTACTCTTCTGTGGCCACTAAAACTCACCGGGACCTTTCCCTGGCCACTAGGGTATGTCCTTGAAAGTATAAAGTTTGCGAAGTCGTCTAGGAGCTGCACAAGAATTTGGCAAGAGGTTTGGTTTAATCAGGGTAGAAGTCAGGGCTGGGGCCTGCTGTTTCTCGCTTCTCTAGTACTTCTCTTCTCTTTTACTTCAGGGTTGAAGTTAGGGCTGGGGTCTGCTATTGCCTGCTTCTCTTCTACTCTTTTTTAGACGCTAAAACGCACTGGGACCTTTCCCTTGCCACCTGGT
The DNA here is from genome assembly GCA_943736015.1 of Tridacna crocea. NCBI lineage: Eukaryota > Metazoa > Mollusca > Bivalvia > Cardiida > Cardiidae > Tridacna > Tridacna crocea. The sequence goes on from OX031070.1 coordinate 31,861,461, forward strand.
AAGAGGTTTGGTTCATTCAGGGTAGATGTCAGGCTGGGGCCTGCTGTTTCTTGCTTTTCTACTACTTCTCTTTTTTTCTACTTCAGGGTTGAAGTTAGGGATTGGGGCTGCTTTTGCTTGCTTCTCTTGTAACTTTTGTGACTGCTAAAACGTACTCAGATCTTTCCTTGGCCACTGGGGAGGATCCTTGGAAGTTGCTTACTTCTCTTCTACTCTTTTTTTTGAAACTTAAAAGTCACTTGGACCTTTCATTGGCCACTGGGATGGGTCCTTGAAGTCTAAAGTTCTCGAAGTCATCTAGGAGCCGCACAAGGACCCGGCAAGAAGTTTGGTTCATTTAAGGGTTAAAGGTAGGGCTTGGGGTTGCTATTTCTTGCATCTCTTCTACTTCTCTTTTCTTTTACTTTTGGTTTGAAATTAGGGTTGGGACTGCTGTTGATTACTTATCTTCTACATTTTTGTGGCCGTTGAAATCACTGGGTCCTTTCCCTGGCCACTGGGATTCGTCCTTGAAAATTTAAAGTTCTCAAAAGCATCTCGGAGATGCACAAGGATTTGGTAATAAATTTGGTTCAATTAGGTTTGATGTGAGGGCTGGGGGCTGCTGTTTCTAGCTTCTCTACTACTTCTCTTCTCTTCTACTTCTCGGGTGAAATTAGCGCGGGTTGATGCTCTTGCTTGCTTCTAGGGTTTAGGGTTAAGGTCAGTTGCTTACGTCTGCTTTTGCTTGCTTTTCTTCTACTCTTTTATGGCCACTTAAACTCACAGGGACCTGTCCCTTGCCAGTGGGGTACATCTTTGGAATTTTGAAATTCTTGAAGGCATCTAGGAGCTGCACAAGGATTTGGCAAGAGGTTTGGTTCAATCAGGGTTGAAGTTAGGGCTGGGGCTGCTGTCGCTTGCTTCTCTTCTACTCTATCGTGTCTGCTAAAACTCAGTGGGACCTTTCCCTGGCCACTGATGGGGGTCCTTGGAATTATAAAGCTCACGAAGACATCTAGGAGCTGCACAAGGATTGGGCAAGAGGTTTTGCCCAATCAGGGTAGAAGTCAGGGCTGGGGCCTGCTGTATTTAGCTTCTCTAACATTTTTCTTCTCTTCTACTTCAGGGTTGAAGTTTGGACCGGTGGTCTGCTATTGCCTTCTTCTCTTCTACTCGTTTGTATCCACTTAAATTTACTGAGACCTTTCCCTGGCTACTTGGCAAAATGTTTGGTTCAATCAAGTTTGAAGGACTGGGGGCTGAAGTTTCTTCTTTTCTCCTTCTCTTTTACTTCAGAGTTAAAGTTAGGGCTGGGGGCTGCTGTTGGTTGCTTCTCTTCCTCTCTTTTGTAGCTGCTAAAACACACTGGGACCTTTTGCTGGCCACTGCAGTGGATCCTTGAAAGTTTGAAGTTCTCAAAGGCATCTAGGAGCTGCACAAGGATTTGGCAAGAGGCTTGCTTCAATCTGCCTTGGAGTTGGGGGCTGCTATTTCTTCTCCTCTTCTACTTCTCTTCTCGTCTCCTTCATGGTTGAAGGTAAGGATGGGGGCTCATGTTGCTTGCTTCTATTCCTCTTTGTGGCTGCTTAAACTCACTGAGACCTTTCTCTGGCTACTTGGGAAGACGTTTGGTTCAATCAGGTTTGAAGTTAAGGCTGGGGGCTGCTGTTTTTTGCTTCTCTTCCAGTTCTCATCTCATCTACCTCAGGGTTGAAATTACGGCTTGGGGCTGCAGAGGCTTGCTTCTCTTCTATCCCTTTGTGGTACCTTGAACTCACTGGGACCTTTCCATGATCACTTGGCAAGAGGTTTCGTTCAATCAGGGTTGAAGTTAGGGCTGGGGGTTGCTGTTTCTTGCTTCTCTTCTACTTCTCTTCTGCTCTAGGTTTGAAGTTAGGGCAGGGTGCTGCTGTTACTTGCTTCGCTTCTACACTTTTGTGGCCGCTTAATCTCACGGGGACCTTTCCCTTGCCATTCGGTTGGGTCTTTGGAAGTTTCAACCTCTCGAATGCATGTAGGAGCTGCAGAAGGTTTTTGCAAGCTGTTTGGTTCAATCAGGGTTGAAGTTAGGGCTGGAGATAGCTATTTCTTGTTTCTCCTCTAGTTCTCTTATCTTCTACTACAGGGTTGAAGTTAGAGCTGCAGGCTACAGTTCCCTGCTTTTCTTCTACTCTTTTGTGTACTTTACTATCAGGGACCATTCCCTGATCACTTGGCAAGAGGTTTTGTTCAATCAGGGTTGAAGTTAGGGCTGTTTCTTGCTTCTCTTCTATTTCTCTTCTCTTCTGCTTCAGGTTTAAAGTTAGGGCCAGGTGCTTCTGTTGCTTGCTTTCCTTCTACTCTTTTGTGGTTGTTTTAATCACTGGGACCTTTCCCTTGCCATTTGGGTTGGTCCTTGGAAGTTTAAAGTTCTTTAAACCATCTAGAAGCCTCAGAAGGATTTTGCAAATGGTTTGGTTCAATCAGGGTTGAGGTTAGGGCTGAGGTCTGCTGTTTCTTGCTTCTCTTCTACTTCTCTTCTCTTCTACTTCAGGGTTGAAATTAGAGTTGTATGATACAGTTGCTTGCTTCTCTTCTATTCTTTTGTGGCCGATAAAACTCACTGGGGCCTTTCCCTGGCCTCTTGGATGGGTCCTTTGAAGTTTAAACTCGAAGACATCTAGGAGCTGTGTAAGGATTTGGCAAGTTGTTTGGTTCAATCAGGGTTGAAGTTTGTGCTGTGGCTGCTGTTTCTTGCTAACTCTACTTCTCTTCTACATTAGGGTTGAAGTTCGGGCTGGGGGCTGCTTTTGTTTGCTTCTCTTCCTCCTCTTTTTTTGGCCGGTTAAACTCACCAGTACATTTTCATGGCCACTTGGCCAGAGGTTTGGTTCAATCAGGGTTGAAAATAGGGCTGGGGCTGCTGTTTCTTTCTTTTCTTTAATCTCTTCTCTTCTTTTTCAGGGTTGAATTTAGGGCTAGGGGCTGCTTTTGCTTGCTTGTCTTTAACTCTTTTGTTGCCGATAAAACTCAATGGGACCTTTCCCTGGCCACTGGGGTGGGGTCTTGGAAGTTTAAAGTTTTCAAATGCATTTAGGCGCCAAACAAGCAATTTGGCAATAGGTTTGGTTCTATTAGGGTTATAGTTACGGCTGGGAGATGCTTTTTCTTACTTCTCTCCTACTTGGGTTGAAGTTAGAGCTGGTTGCTGCTGTTGCTTGATTGTCTTCTACTATTTTGTGGAAGCTAAAATTCACCGAGACCTTTCCCTCAGGGGTAGGTTCTTGAAAATTTAAAGTTCTCGAAGGCATTTAAGAACTGCACAAGGATTTGGCGAGAGGTATGGTTCAATCAGGGTTGCAGTGAGGGCTGGGGTTGCTGTTACTTGCTTGTCTTCTACTTTTCTTCTACTTAAGGGATGAGGTTAGGGCTGAGGGCTGCTGTTGCTTGCTTCTCTTCTACTATTTTGTGTCCGCTAAATCTTACTAGGGCCTTTCCCTGGCCACTGGGGTAGGTCTTTTGGAAGTTTAAAGTTCTTGAAGGCATTCGGGAGCTACAGTAAGATTAAGCAAGATCCTTGGTTCAATCAAGCTTGAAGTTACGGCTAGGGGCTGCTGTTTCTTGCTTCTCTTCTACTTCTCTTCTGTTCTACATCAGGGTTGAAGTTAGGGCAGGGGGCCTGCTATTGCTTGCTTCCTTTCTACTGTTTTGTGGCCGCAAAAACTCACTGGGATTTTTCCCTGGCTACTTGGAAAGACTTTTGGTTTAATAAGGGTTGAAGTTGATAGGGTTAGGGTAAGGTTTAGGGTTAAGGGCTTGGGGCTGCTGTTGCTTGCTTCTCTTCTCATTTTCTTCATTTCTGCTTCAGGTTTGAGGTTTGGGATGATTGCTACTGTTGCTTGCTTCTCTTCTTCAAATGTTTGGCCGCTAAAAGTCATTGGGACCTTTCCCTGGCCACTTGGCAAAACGTTTGATTCAAATCAGGTTTGAAGTTAATAGGGTGACAGTAAGGGTTATGGTTTGGGGTTAGGGTTAGGGACTAGAGGCTGCTGTTGCTTGCTTCTCTTCTACAGTTTTGTGGCTGCTTAAACTCACTGGGACATTTCCCTCTAACCCTAGCCACTGGGGTGGATGCTTGGAAGTTAAACGTTCTCCAAAGCATTTAGCAGCTGCACAAGGATTTGGCAAGAGGATTGGTTCAATAAGGGTTGAAGTTGTTAGGGTTAGGATAAGGGTTTTGGTTAGGGGTTACGGCCTGGGGGCTGCTGTTTCTTGTTTCTCTTTTACTCTTTTGTAAATACAACTCGATACTCACTGGGACCTTTCCCTGGCCATTTGGCAAGAGGTTTGGTTCAATCAAGGTTGAAGTCAGGACTGCGGACTATGTTTCTTGCTTCTCTTCTACTTTTCTTCTCTTCAACTTCAGGGTTGAAGTTAGGGCTGGGTGCTATTGTTGATTGCTTCTCTTCTACTCTTTGGTTGCCGATACAACTAACTGGGACCTTTCCCTGGCCACTGGGGTGTGTCCTTGGAGGTTTAAAGACCTTTCACCGGCCATTTGGCAAGAGGTTTGTTTCAATCAGGGTTAAAGTTAGGGCTGGGTGCTGCTCTTTCTTGCTTCTCTTCTACTTCTCTTCTCTTCTCTTAAACTTCAGGGTTGAACTTAGGGCTGGAGGTTGCTGTTTCTTGCTTCTCGTCTATTTTTTGTGGTCGCTTAAACTCTCTTGGACTGTTCCTTTGCCGCTTGGCAAGAGATTTGAATTTAGGATAAGCGTTATGGTTTAGGGTCAGGTTTAGGAGCTGAGGGACGCTGTTGTTTGCTTCTCGTCTACTCGTTTTAGGCCGCTTAAACTCACCAGGACCTTTCCCTGGCCACCGAGGTGGGTCCTTGGAAGTTTTAAGTTTTCAAAGGCATCCAGGAGCTGCACAAGGATTTGACAAGAGGTTTGGTTCAATTATTCAATCAGGGTTGAAGTCAGGGCTGGGGGCTGCTGTTTCTTGATTCTCTTCTACTTCTCTCCTTTTCTACTTCAGGGTTGAAGTTAGGCCTTGGGGCTGCTGTTGCTTTCTTCTTGCTTTCTCTATTGTGACCGCTAAACCTCACTGGGACCTTTTCCTGGCCTCCAGACTTTGTCTCTTGAAGTTCAAACTTCTCGAAAGCATCTCGGAACTGCCCAGGGATTTTGCAAGAGGTTTGATCCAGCAGGTTTGGGGCTGCTGTTTCTTGCTTCTCTTTTACTTCTGTTCTCTTCTACTTCAGGGTTGAAGATAGGGTAGGGGCTGCTGTTGCTTGCTTCTCTTCTAGTCTTTTGTGGCCGCTAAAACTCACTGGGACCTTTACCTGGCCACAGGTTTGGGTCCGTGGAAGTTTTAGATATCTTCCACGATTGGAAGTTCAAAGTTCTCCAAGGCATCTAGTAGCTGCACAAGGATTTGACAGGAGTTTAGGTTCGATCAGGTTTGAAGTCAGGGCTTGCTTCTGTTCTATTTTTTTGGTGCTAGCTAAAATTCACCGGGACCTTTCCCTGGTCACTGGGGTGGGTTCTTGGAAGTTTAAAGTTCTTGAACCCTTCTAGGAGCTGCAGAAGGATTTAGCAAATTGTTTGGTTCAATCAGGATTGAAGTTAGGGCTAAGGTCTGTTGTTGCTTGCTTCTGTACTACTCTGTTGTGGCTGCTAAAAACACTGGAACCTTTCCATGGCCACTTGGCAAGAGGCTAGTGCTTTTTTGTGGCTACTAGAACTCACTGGGACCTTTCCCTGGCCACTGGGGTGAGTCCTTAGAAGATTAAAGTTCTCGAAGGCATCTAGGAGCTGCACAATGATTTGGCAAGATGTTTGGTTCAATCAGGGTTGAAGGTAGGGCTGTTTCTTGCTTCTCTTCTAGTTCTCGTCTCTTCTACTTAAAGGTTGAAGTTAGGGCTGGGAGCTGTTTTTGCTTGCTTCTTTTCTACTGTTTTGTGGCTGCTCAAAACTCACTTGGACCTTTCCATGGCCACTTGGCAAGAACCTTGGTACAATCAAGGATAGAAGTCACGGCTGGGGGCTTCTGTTTCTTGCTTCTCTTCTACTTCTCTTCTCTTCTACTTCAGGGTTGAAGTTGAGGCTATGGCTGCTGTTGCTTGCTTTTCTTCTACTCTTTAGTGGCCGCTAAATCTCACTAGGACATTTCATTGGCCACTGGGGTGGGTCTTTTGGAATTTTAAAGTTCTCAAAGCATTCAGGTACTGCACGAGGATTTAGCAAGATGTTTGGTACAATCAGGGTTGAAGGGCTGCTTTTTCTTGTTTCTTTTCTACTTCTCTTCTCTTCTACGTCTCTTCTACTTCTCTTCTACTTGAGGGTTGAAATAAAGGCTCGGTGCTGCTGTTCCTTGCTTCTCTTCTACTCTTTTTTGGCCGCAAAATCTCACAAGGACCTTTCCCTGTCCTTGGAAGTTTTCGAAGGAATCTAGTAGCAGCACAAGGATTTTTTAATAGGTTTGGTTCAATCAGGGTTGAAGAGAGGCCTGGGAGCTGCTGTTTCTTACTTCTTTTCTACTGCTCTTCTCTTCTACTACAGGATTAAAGTAAGGACTAGGGTCTGTTGTTGCTTGCTTCTCTTCTGCGATTTTGTGGCCGCTAAAACTCACTGGGACATTTCTCTGGCCACTTCCCAAGAGCTTTGATTCATTCAGGGTTGAAGTTAGGGCTGGAGGCTTCTGTTACTTGCTTCTCTTCTACCCTTTTTGGGCCGCCTTAAACTCACTGGGACCCTTTCCTGGCCACTGGGATGGGTCCTTGAAAGTATAAAGTTCTTGAAAGCTTTAAGGAGCTGCACAAGGATTTGACAAGAGGCTTGGTTTAATTGGGGTTGAAGTTAGGGCTGGGGGTGGCTGTTTCATGCTTCTCTTCTACTTTCTTCTCTTCTACTTCAGGGTAGAAGTTACGGCGGGGAGCTGCTGTTACTTGTTTCTCTTCTACTCTTTTGTGGACGATAAAACTCACTGGGACCTTTCCATGGCCTCTTGGCATTGAGTTTGCTTCAATCAGGGTTAAAGGTGTTAGAGTTGAGGTTAGGACCTGGGGGCTGCTGTTGTTTGCTTCTCTTCTACTTCTCTTCTCTTCTACTTCAGGGTTGATCTTAGGGCTGGGACGGCTGTTGCTTTCTTCTCGTCTACTCATGTGTGCCTGCTAAATTTGACGAGGACCTTTCCCTGCCCATGGGGTGAGTTTGGAAGTTATCTCTCCTTCTTCCTTTCTCTTTTATTTCAGGGTTGAGGTTTGGGCTAGAAGCTGCTGTTATTTCCTTCTCTTCTACTCTTGTTTGGCCGCTTGAACTCACTTGGACTTTTCCCTGGCCACTTGAGTGGGTCCTTGGAAGTTTTAAATTTTCAAAGGCATCTCAGAGCTGCACAAGGATTTGGCAAGAGGTTTGGTTTAATCAGGGTTGAAAGTAGGTCTTGGGGATGCTGTTCTTGCTTCTATTCTACTTCTCTTGTCTTCTACTTCAGAATTGAAGATAGGGCAGGGGGCTACTTTGCATGCTTATCTTCTAACTTTTCTTCTCCTCTACTTAAGAGTTAAAGTTAGGAGGAGGGGCTGCTGTTTCTTGCTTGTCTTCTACTGTTTTGTGGCCACTAAAACTCTCTGGGACCTTTCCTGGCCACTTGCCAAGAGCTTTGGTTCAATCAGAGTTGAAGTATGGGGCGGGTGCAGCTGTTTCTTGCTTCTCTTCTACTTCTCTTCTACTTCAGGGTTGAAGCTAGGGCTGGGGGCTGCTGTTTCTTGCTTCTCTTCTATTTCTCTTCTCTTGTATTTCAGGGTTGAAATTAGGGCTGGGAGCTGCTGTTGCTTGCTTCTCTTCTACTGTTTTGTAGCCGCTAAAAACCCGTGGGACCTTTTCCTGGCCACTGGGATAGGACCTCGAAAGTGTACAAGGATTTGGAAAGAGGTTTGTTATGATTCAATAAGGGTTTATAAGTTAGGACACGGGGCTGCTGTTTCTTAATTCTCTACTACATCTCTTCTCGTCTTTTTCAAGGTTAAAGTTAGGGCTGGGAGCTACTGTTTCTTGCTTCTCTTCTACTCTTTTGTGAACGATAGAACTCATTTGGACCTTTCCCAGGCCACTTGGCATAAGGTTTTGATCAATCAGGGTTGAAGTTGTTAGGGTTAGGGTAAGGGGCTTGGGGCTGCTGTTGTATGATTCTCTTTACTATTTTTGTGACCGCTAAAAAGCACTGTGGCCTTTCTATTATCTACACAAGGGTGGGGTAAGATGTTGGACTATATTAGGGTTGAAGTCAGGGTAGGTGGTGCTCTTTTATGCTTTTCTTCTACTTGTCTTCTATCCTATTTAGGTGTTGAAGTCAGGGCTGGGGGCTGCTGTTGCTTGCTTTTCTTCTACTCTTTTGTAGCTGCTAAAACGCACTAGGACCTTTCCCTGGCCACTTGGCAAGAGGTTCTGGGTTCTGAAGTTAGGGATGGGGTCTGCTGTTTCTTGCTTCTCTCGGCCGAAAAACTCACCGTGACTTTTCCCTGGCATCGAGGTTGGATCCTTGGAAGTGTAAGATTATGGAAGGAATTTAGGAGCTGCACAATGGTTTTGCAAGAGCTTTACTTCAATCAGGATTGAAGTTAGGGCTCGCTGCTGTTGTATATTGCTTCTCTGCTACTTCTCTTTTCTTCTACTTCAGGGTTGAGGTTAGGGCTAAGCACTGCTGTTGCTTGCTTTTCTTCTACTATTTTGTGGCCGCTAACTCTGTCCCGGACCTTTTGGCGGCCACTTGACAGAGGTTGAAGTTAGGGCTGCTCTTTCTTGCTTACTTTCTACTGCTCTTCTCTTCTACTTCAGGGTTGAAGTTGGTGCTGCGGGCTGCTGTTGCTTGCTTCTCTTCTACTCTTTTGTTGACGCTAAAACTCACTGGGACCTTTCCTTGGGCACTGGGGTTGGCCCTTGGAAGTATAAAATTCTTGAAAGAATATAAGAGCTGCACAAGGATTTGGCAAGATTTCTGGCTCAATCAGGGTTGAAGTTAGGGTTGGTGGCTGCTGTTTCTTGCTACTCTTCTACTTTTCTTCTCTTCGACCTCAGGATTGAAGTTAGGGCATGGGACTGTTGGGGCTTGCTTCTATTCTACTCTTTTGTGGTCGTTGAGACTTACTGCGTCCTTTTCCTGGTCACTTGGCACGAGGTTTGCTTCAATCAGGATTGAAGTTAGGGCTGGGGGCTGCAGTTTCATGCTTCTCTTCTACTTCTCTCCTCTTTTACTTCAGGGTTGAAGGTACGGCGGGGAGCTGTTATTACTCTTCTACTCTATTGTGGACGATAAAACTCACAAGGACCTTTCCCTGGCGACTTTGCAGGAGGTTTTCTTTAATCAGGGTTAAAGTTGTTAGGGTTGAGGATAGGAGCTGGGGGCTGCTGTTGCTTGCTTCGCTTCTACTCTTTTGTGGCATCTAAAAAGCACTGGCACCTTTCCCGGACCTCTGGGTTGCGTCCTTGTCGAAGGCATCTAGGAGCTGCACAAGGTTTGGTTCAATCAAGGTTAAAGTTAGGGCTGGGAGTTGCTGTTCTTTGCTTCTCTTTCCTCTTTTCTTCTTTTCGTCTTCAGGGTTAAAGTTAGGGCTGGGGTCTGCTGTTACTTGCTTCTGTCTACTCTTTTGTGGCCGCTAAAACTCACTGGGACATTTCCCTGGCCACTTGGCAAGAGGTTTGGTTGAATCAGGTTTGAAGTTAGGGCCGAGGGCTGCTGTTTCTAGTTTCTTTTCTACTTCTTTCTTTTCTACTTCAGGGTTGAAGTTAGGGCTGAGGGCTGCTGTTGCTTGCTTATCTTCTACTCTTTTGTGGCCGCTTAAACTCACTGGGACATTTACCTTGCCACTGGGACGCTTCCTTGGAAGATTCCATTTCTAGAATGCATTTAGGAGTTGCACAAGAATTTGGGCAAGAATTTTGGTTCAATCAGGGTTGAAGTCCGTCCTGGGGGCCGCTGCATCTTGTTTCTCTTGCACTCATTTGTGAAGCTAAAACTGACTGGGACCTTTCTCTGGCCACTGGGGTGGGTTCTTGGAAGTTTAAAGTTTTCAAAAGCATTTAGGATCCAAAGAAGCAATTTGGCAATAGGTTTGGTTCAATTAGGGTTGTAGTTACGGCTGGGAGATGCTTGTTCTTGCTTCATTCCTACTTGTCTTCTCTTTTACTTCAGGGTTGAAGTTAGGGCTGGTTGCTGTCTTCTACTATTTTGTGGCCGCTAAAATTAACTGAGACCTTTCCCTGGCCTCAGGGATGGGTCCTTGAAAATTTAAAGTTATCGAAGGCATTTAGGTTCTGCACAAGGATTTGGCGAGAGGTTTGGTTCAATCAGAGTTAAAGTGAGGGCTGGGGGCTGCTGTTACTTGCTTGTCTTTTACTTCTCTTCTACTTAAGGGATGAGGTTAGGGCTGAGGGCTGCTGTTACTTGCTTCTCTTCTACTATTTTGTGGCCCTTGAAATTCTTCGGGACCTTTCCCTGGTCACTTGGCAAGAGGTTTTGTTTAATCAGGGTTGAAGGTAGGGCTGGGCGCTGCTGTTTCTTGCTTCTCTTCTACTTCTCTTCTCTTCTACTTCAGAGTTAAATTTAGGGCTTAGATCTGCTGTTACTTGCTTCTCTTCTACTCTTTTATTGCCGCTAAAACTCATTGGGACCTTTCCCTGGCCACTATTCAACTTCAGGGTTGAAGTTACGGTTAGCGGCTGCTGTTGCTTGTTTCTTTGCTACTCTTTTGTGGCGGCTAAAACTCCCTGGGGTTTTTTCCTGGCCACTTGGCAACAGGTTTGGTTCAATTAGGTTTGAAGTTGATAGGGTAAGGGTTAGGGTTTAGGGCTCAATATTAGTATTAGGGGCTGCGGGCTGCTGTTGCTTGCTTCTCTTCTACTCTTCTGTGGCCACTAAAACTCACCGGGACCTTTCCCTGGCCACTAGGGTATGTCCTTGAAAGTATAAAGTTTGCGAAGTCGTCTAGGAGCTGCACAAGAATTTGGCAAGAGGTTTGGTTTAATCAGGGTAGAAGTCAGGGCTGGGGCCTGCTGTTTCTCGCTTCTCTAGTACTTCTCTTCTCTTTTACTTCAGGGTTGAAGTTAGGGCTGGGGTCTGCTATTGCCTGCTTCTCTTCTACTCTTTTTTAGACGCTAAAACGCACTGGGACCTTTCCCTTGCCACCTGGTAAGAGGTTTGGTTCATTCAGGGTAGATGTCAGGCTGGGGCCTGCTGTTTCTTGCTTTTCTACTACTTCTCTTTTTTTCTACTTCAGGGTTGAAGTTAGGGATTGGGGCTGCTTTTGCTTGCTTCTCTTGTAACTTTTGTGACTGCTAAAACGTACTCAGATCTTTCCTTGGCCACTGGGGAGGATCCTTGGAAGTTGCTTACTTCTCTTCTACTCTTTTTTTTGAAACTTAAAAGTCACTTGGACCTTTCATTGGCCACTGGGATGGGTCCTTGAAGTCTAAAGTTCTCGAAGTCATCTAGGAGCCGCACAAGGACCCGGCAAGAAGTTTGGTTCATTTAAGGGTTAAAGGTAGGGCTTGGGGTTGCTATTTCTTGCATCTCTTCTACTTCTCTTTTCTTTTACTTTTGGTTTGAAATTAGGGTTGGGACTGCTGTTGATTACTTATCTTCTACATTTTTGTGGCCGTTGAAATCACTGGGTCCTTTCCCTGGCCACTGGGATTCGTCCTTGAAAATTTAAAGTTCTCAAAAGCATCTCGGAGATGCACAAGGATTTGGTAATAAATTTGGTTCAATTAGGTTTGATGTGAGGGCTGGGGGCTGCTGTTTCTAGCTTCTCTACTACTTCTCTTCTCTTCTACTTCTCGGGTGAAATTAGCGCGGGTTGATGCTCTTGCTTGCTTCTAGGGTTTAGGGTTAAGGTCAGTTGCTTACGTCTGCTTTTGCTTGCTTTTCTTCTACTCTTTTATGGCCACTTAAACTCACAGGGACCTGTCCCTTGCCAGTGGGGTACATCTTTGGAATTTTGAAATTCTTGAAGGCATCTAGGAGCTGCACAAGGATTTGGCAAGAGGTTTGGTTCAATCAGGGTTGAAGTTAGGGCTGGGGCTGCTGTCGCTTGCTTCTCTTCTACTCTATCGTGTCTGCTAAAACTCAGTGGGACCTTTCCCTGGCCACTGATGGGGGTCCTTGGAATTATAAAGCTCACGAAGACATCTAGGAGCTGCACAAGGATTGGGCAAGAGGTTTTGCCCAATCAGGGTAGAAGTCAGGGCTGGGGCCTGCTGTATTTAGCTTCTCTAACATTTTTCTTCTCTTCTACTTCAGGGTTGAAGTTTGGACCGGTGGTCTGCTATTGCCTTCTTCTCTTCTACTCGTTTGTATCCACTTAAATTTACTGAGACCTTTCCCTGGCTACTTGGCAAAATGTTTGGTTCAATCAAGTTTGAAGGACTGGGGGCTGAAGTTTCTTCTTTTCTCCTTCTCTTTTACTTCAGAGTTAAAGTTAGGGCTGGGGGCTGCTGTTGGTTGCTTCTCTTCCTCTCTTTTGTAGCTGCTAAAACACACTGGGACCTTTTGCTGGCCACTGCAGTGGATCCTTGAAAGTTTGAAGTTCTCAAAGGCATCTAGGAGCTGCACAAGGATTTGGCAAGAGGCTTGCTTCAATCTGCCTTGGAGTTGGGGGCTGCTATTTCTTCTCCTCTTCTACTTCTCTTCTCGTCTCCTTCATGGTTGAAGGTAAGGATGGGGGCTCATGTTGCTTGCTTCTATTCCTCTTTGTGGCTGCTTAAACTCACTGAGACCTTTCTCTGGCTACTTGGGAAGACGTTTGGTTCAATCAGGTTTGAAGTTAAGGCTGGGGGCTGCTGTTTTTTGCTTCTCTTCCAGTTCTCATCTCATCTACCTCAGGGTTGAAATTACGGCTTGGGGCTGCAGAGGCTTGCTTCTCTTCTATCCCTTTGTGGTACCTTGAACTCACTGGGACCTTTCCATGATCACTTGGCAAGAGGTTTCGTTCAATCAGGGTTGAAGTTAGGGCTGGGGGTTGCTGTTTCTTGCTTCTCTTCTACTTCTCTTCTGCTCTAGGTTTGAGGTTAGGGCAGGGTGCTGCTGTTACTTGCTTCGCTTCTACACTTTTGTGGCCGCTTAATCTCACGGGGACCTTTCCCTTGCCATTCGGTTGGGTCTTTGGAAGTTTCAACCTCTCGAATGCATGTAGGAGCTGCAGAAGGTTTTTGCAAGCTGTTTGGTTCAATCAGGGTTGAAGTTAGGGCTGGAGATAGCTATTTCTTGTTTCTCCTCTAGTTCTCTTATCTTCTACTACAGGGTTGAAGTTACAGCTGCAGGCTACAGTTCCCTGCTTTTCTTCTACTCTTTTGTGTACTTTACTATCAGGGACCATTCCCTGATCACTTGGCAAGAGGTTTTGTTCAATCAGGGTTGAAGTTAGGGCTGTTTCTTGCTTCTCTTCTATTTCTCTTCTCTTCTGCTTCAGGTTTAAAGTTAGGGCCAGGTGCTTCTGTTGCTTGCTTTCCTTCTACTCTTTTGTGGTTGTTTTAATCACTGGGACCTTTCCCTTGCCATTTGGGTTGGTCCTTGGAAGTTTAAAGTTCTTTAAACCATCTAGAAGCCTCAGAAGGATTTTGCAAATGGTTTGGTTCAATCAGGGTTGAGGTTAGGGCTGAGGTCTGCTGTTTCTTGCTTCTCTTCTACTTCTCTTCTCTTCTACTTCAGGGTTGAAATTAGAGTTGTATGATACAGTTGCTTGCTTCTCTTCTATTCTTTTGTGGCCGATAAAACTCACTGGGGCCTTTCCCTGGCCTCTTGGATGGGTCCTTTGAAGTTTAAACTCGAAGACATCTAGGAGCTGTGTAAGGATTTGGCAAGTTGTTTGGTTCAATCAGGGTTGAAGTTTGTGCTGTGGCTGCTGTTTCTTGCTAACTCTACTTCTCTTCTACATTAGGGTTGAAGTTCGGGCTGGGGGCTGCTTTTGTTTGCTTCTCTTCCTCCTCTTTTTTTGGCCGGTTAAACTCACCAGTACATTTTCATGGCCACTTGGCCAGAGGTTTGGTTCAATCAGGGTTGAAAATAGGGCTGGGGCTGCTGTTTCTTTCTTTTCTTTAATCTCTTCTCTTCTTTTTCAGGGTTGAATTTAGGGCTAGGGGCTGCTTTTGCTTGCTTGTCTTTAACTCTTTTGTTGCCGATAAAACTCAATGGGACCTTTCCCTGGCCACTGGGGTGGGGTCTTGGAAGTTTAAAGTTTTCAAATGCATTTAGGCGCCAAACAAGCAATTTGGCAATAGGTTTGGTTCTATTAGGGTTATAGTTACGGCTGGGAGATGCTTTTTCTTACTTCTCTCCTACTTGGGTTGAAGTTAGAGCTGGTTGCTGCTGTTGCTTGATTGTCTTCTACTATTTTGTGGAAGCTAAAATTCACCGAGACCTTTCCCTCAGGGGTAGGTTCTTGAAAATTTAAAGTTCTCGAAGGCATTTAAGAACTGCACAAGGATTTGGCGAGAGGTATGGTTCAATCAGGGTTGCAGTGAGGGCTGGGGTTGCTGTTACTTGCTTGTCTTCTACTTTTCTTCTACTTAAGGGATGAGGTTAGGGCTGAGGGCTGCTGTTGCTTGCTTCTCTTCTACTATTTTGTGTCCGCTAAATCTTACTAGGGCCTTTCCCTGGCCACTGGGGTAGGTCTTTTGGAAGTTTAAAGTTCTTGAAGGCATTCGGGAGCTACAGTAAGATTAAGCAAGATCCTTGGTTCAATCAAGCTTGAAGTTACGGCTAGGGGCTGCTGTTTCTTGCTTCTCTTCTACTTCTCTTCTGTTCTACATCAGGGTTGAAGTTAGGGCAGGGGGCCTGCTATTGCTTGCTTCCTTTCTACTGTTTTGTGGCCGCAAAAACTCACTGGGATTTTTCCCTGGCTACTTGGAAAGACTTTTGGTTTAATAAGGGTTGAAGTTGATAGGGTTAGGGTAAGGTTTAGGGTTAAGGGCTTGGGGCTGCTGTTGCTTGCTTCTCTTCTCATTTTCTTCATTTCTGCTTCAGGTTTGAGGTTTGGGATGATTGCTACTGTTGCTTGCTTCTCTTCTTCAAATGTTTGGCCGCTAAAAGTCATTGGGACCTTTCCCTGGCCACTTGGCAAAACGTTTGATTCAAATCAGGTTTGAAGTTAATAGGGTGACAGTAAGGGTTATGGTTTGGGGTTAGGGTTAGGGACTAGAGGCTGCTGTTGCTTGCTTCTCTTCTACAGTTTTGTGGCTGCTTAAACTCACTGGGACATTTCCCTCTAACCCTAGCCACTGGGGTGGATGCTTGGAAGTTAAACGTTCTCCAAAGCATTTAGCAGCTGCACAAGGATTTGGCAAGAGGATTGGTTCAATAAGGGTTGAAGTTGTTAGGGTTAGGATAAGGGTTTTGGTTAGGGGTTACGGCCTGGGGGCTGCTGTTTCTTGTTTCTCTTTTACTCTTTTGTAAATACAACTCGATACTCACTGGGACCTTTCCCTGGCCATTTGGCAAGAGGTTTGGTTCAATCAAGGTTGAAGTCAGGACTGCGGACTATGTTTCTTGCTTCTCTTCTACTTTTCTTCTCTTCAACTTCAGGGTTGAAGTTAGGGCTGGGTGCTATTGTTGATTGCTTCTCTTCTACTCTTTGGTTACCGATACAACTAACTGGGACCTTTCCCTGGCCACTGGGGTGTGTCCTTGGAGGTTTAAAGACCTTTCACCGGCCATTTGGCAAGAGGTTTGTTTCAATCAGGGTTAAAGTTAGGGCTGGGTGCTGCTCTTTCTTGCTTCTCTTCTACTTCTCTTCTCTTCTCTTAAACTTCAGGGTTGAACTTAGGGCTGGAGGTTGCTGTTTCTTGCTTCTCGTCTATTTTTTGTGGTCGCTTAAACTCTCTTGGACTGTTCCTTTGCCGCTTGGCAAGAGATTTGAATTTAGGATAAGCGTTATGGTTTAGGGTCAGGTTTAGGAGCTGAGGGACGCTGTTGTTTGCTTCTCGTCTACTCGTTTTAGGCCGCTTAAACTCACCAGGACCTTTCCCTGGCCACCGAGGTGGGTCCTTGGAAGTTTTAAGTTTTCAAAGGCATCCAGGAGCTGCACAAGGATTTGACAAGAGGTTTGGTTCAATTATTCAATCAGGGTTGAAGTCAGGGCTGGGGGCTGCTGTTTCTTGATTCTCTTCTACTTCTCTCCTTTTCTACTTCAGGGTTGAAGTTAGGCCTTGGGGCTGCTGTTGCTTTCTTCTTGCTTTCTCTATTGTGACCGCTAAACCTCACTGGGACCTTTTCCTGGCCTCCAGACTTTGTCTCTTGAAGTTCAAACTTCTCGAAAGCATCTCGGAACTGCCCAGGGATTTTGCAAGAGGTTTGATCCAGCAGGTTTGGGGCTGCTGTTTCTTGCTTCTCTTTTACTTCTGTTCTCTTCTACTTCAGGGTTGAAGATAGGGTAGGGGCTGCTGTTGCTTGCTTCTCTTCTAGTCTTTTGTGGCCGCTAAAACTCACTGGGACCTTTACCTGGCCACAGGTTTGGGTCCGTGGAAGTTTTAGATATCTTCCACGATTGGAAGTTCAAAGTTCTCCAAGGCATCTAGTAGCTGCACAAGGATTTGACAGGAGTTTAGGTTCGATCAGGTTTGAAGTCAGGGCTTGCTTCTGTTCTATTTTTTTGGTGCTAGCTAAAATTCACCGGGACCTTTCCCTGGTCACTGGGGTGGGTTCTTGGAAGTTTAAAGTTCTTGAACCCTTCTAGGAGCTGCAGAAGGATTTAGCAAATTGTTTGGTTCAATCAGGATTGAAGTTAGGGCTAAGGTCTGTTGTTGCTTGCTTCTGTACTACTCTGTTGTGGCTGCTAAAAACACTGGAACCTTTCCATGGCCACTTGGCAAGAGGCTAGTGCTTTTTTGTGGCTACTAGAACTCACTGGGACCTTTCCCTGGCCACTGGGGTGAGTCCTTAGAAGATTAAAGTTCTCGAAGGCATCTAGGAGCTGCACAATGATTTGGCAAGATGTTTGGTTCAATCAGGGTTGAAGGTAGGGCTGTTTCTTGCTTCTCTTCTAGTTCTCGTCTCTTCTACTTAAAGGTTGAAGTTAGGGCTGGGAGCTGTTTTTGCTTGCTTCTTTTCTACTGTTTTGTGGCTGCTCAAAACTCACTTGGACCTTTCCATGGCCGCTTGGCAAGAACCTTGGTACAATCAAGGATAGAAGTCACGGCTGGGGGCTTCTGTTTCTTGCTTCTCTTCTACTTCTCTTCTCTTCTACTTCAGGGTTGAAGTTGAGGCTATGGCTGCTGTTGCTTGCTTTTCTTCTACTCTTTAGTGGCCGCTAAATCTCACTAGGACATTTCATTGGCCACTGGGGTGGGTCTTTTGGAATTTTAAAGTTCTCAAAGCATTCAGGAGCTGCACGAGGATTTAGCAAGATGTTTGGTACAATCAGGGTTGAAGGGCTGCTTTTTCTTGTTTCTTTTCTACTTCTCTTCTCTTCTACGTCTCTTCTACTTCTCTTCTACTTGAGGGTTGAAATAAAGGCTCGGTGCTGCTGTTCCTTGCTTCTCTTCTACTCTTTTTTGGCCGCAAAATCTCACAAGGACCTTTCCCTGTCCTTGGAAGTTTTCAAAGGAATCTAGTAGCAGCACAAGGATTTTTTAATAGGTTTGGTTCAATCAGGGTTGAAGAGAGGCCTGGGAGCTGCTGTTTCTTACTTCTTTTCTACTGCTCTTCTCTTCTACTACAGGATTAAAGTAAGGACTAGGGTCTGTTGTTGCTTGCTTCTCTTCTACGATTTTGTGGCCGCTAAAACTCACTGGGACATTTCTCTGGCCACTTCCCAAGAGCTTTGATTCATTCAGGGTTGAAGTTAGGGCTGGAGGCTTCTGTTACTTGCTTCTCTTCTACCCTTTTTGGGCCGCCTTAAACTCACTGGGACCCTTTCCTGGCCACTGGGATGGGTCCTTGAAAGTATAAAGTTCTTGAAAGCTTTAAGGAGCTGCACAAGGATTTGACAAGAGGCTTGGTTTAATTGGGGTTGAAGTTAGGGCTGGGGGTGGCTGTTTCATGCTTCTCTTCTACTTTCTTCTCTTCTACTTCAGGGTAGAAGTTACGGCGGGGAGCTGCTGTTACTTGTTTCTCTTCTACTCTTTTGTGGACGATAAAACTCACTGGGACCTTTCCATGGCCTCTTGGCATTGAGTTTGCTTCAATCAGGGTTAAAGGTGTTAGAGTTGAGGTTAGGACCTGGGGGGTGCTGTTGTTTGCTTCTCTTCTACTTCTCTTCTCTTCTACTTCAGGGTTGATCTTAGGGCTGGGACGGCTGTTGCTTTCTTCTCGTCTACTCATGTGTGCCTGCTAAATTTGACGAGGACCTTTCCCTGCCCATGGGGTGAGTTTGGAAGTTATCTCTCCTTCTTCCTTTCTCTTTTATTTCAGGGTTGAGGTTTGGGCTAGAAGCTGCTGTTATTTCCTTCTCTTCTACTCTTGTTTGGCCGCTTGAACTCACTTGGACTTTTCCCTGGCCACTTGGGTGGGTCCTTGGAAGTTTTAAATTTTCAAAGGCATCTCAGAGCTGCACAAGGATTTGGCAAGAGGTTTGGTTTAATCAGGGTTGAAAGTAGGTCTTGGGGATGCTGTTCTTGCTTCTATTCTACTTCTCTTGTCTTCTACTTCAGAATTGAAGATAGGGCAGGGGGCTACTTTGCATGCTTATCTTCTAACTTTTCTTCTCCTCTACTTAAGAGTTAAAGTTAGGAGGAGGGGCTGCTGTTTCTTGCTTGTCTTCTACTGTTTTGTGGCCACTAAAACTCTCTGGGACCTTTCCTGGCCACTTGCCAAGAGCTTTGGTTCAATCAGAGTTGAAGTATGGGGCGGGTGCAGCTGTTTCTTGCTTCTCTTCTACTTCTCTTCTACTTCAGGGTTGAAGCTAGGGCTGGGGGCTGCTGTTTCTTGCTTCTCTTCTATTTCTCTTCTCTTGTATTTCAGGGTTGAAATTAGGGCTGGGAGCTGCTGTTGCTTGCTTCTCTTCTACTGTTTTGTAGCCGCTAAAAACCCGTGGGACCTTTTCCTGGCCACTGGGATAGGACCTCGAAAGTGTACAAGGATTTGGAAAGAGGTTTGTTATGATTCAATAAGGGTTTATAAGTTAGGACACGGGGCTGCTGTTTCTTAATTCTCTACTACATCTCTTCTCGTCTTTTTCAAGGTTAAAGTTAGGGCTGGGAGCTACTGTTTCTTGCTTCTCTTCTACTCTTTTGTGAACGATAGAACTCATTTGGACCTTTCCCAGGCCACTTGGCATAAGGTTTTGATCAATCAGGGTTGAAGTTGTTAGGGTTAGGGTAAGGGGCTTGGGGCTGCTGTTGTATGATTCTCTTTACTATTTTTGTGACCGCTAAAAAGCACTGTGGCCTTTCTATTATCTACACAAGGGTGGGGTAAGATGTTGGACTATATTAGGGTTGAAGTCAGGGTAGGTGGTGCTCTTTTATGCTTTTCTTCTACTTGTCTTCTATCCTATTTAGGTGTTGAAGTCAGGGCTGGGGGCTGCTGTTGCTTGCTTTTCTTCTACTCTTTTGTAGCTGCTAAAACGCACTAGGACCTTTCCCTGGCCACTTGGCAAGAGGTTCTGGGTTCTGAAGTTAGGGATGGGGGTCTGCTGTTTCTTGCTTCTCTCGGCCGAAAAACTCACCGTGACTTTTCCCTGGCATCGAGGTTGGATCCTTGGGAGTGTAAGATTGTGGAAGGAATTTAGGAGCTGCACAATGGTTTTGCAAGAGCTTTACTTCAATCAGGATTGAAGTTAGGGCTCGCTGCTGTTGTATATTGCTTCTCTGCTACTTCTCTTTTCTTCTACTTCAGGGTTGAGGTTAGGGCTAAGCACTGCTGTTGCTTGCTTTTCTTCTACTATTTTGTGGCCGCTAACTCTGTCCCGGACCTTTTGGCGGCCACTTGACAGAGGTTGAAGTTAGGGCTGCTCTTTCTTGCTTACTTTCTACTGCTCTTCTCTTCTACTTCAGGGTTGAAGTTGGTGCTGCGGGCTGCTGTTGCTTGCTTCTCTTCTACTCTTTTGTTGACGCTAAAACTCACTTGGACCTTTCCTTGGGCACTGGGGTTGGCCCTTGGAAGTATAAAATTCTTGAAAGAATATAAGAGCTGCACAAGGATTTGGCAAGATTTCTGGCTCAATCAGGGTTGAAGTTAGGGTTGGTGGCTGCTGTTTCTTGCTACTCTTCTACTTTTCTTCTCTTCGACCTCAGGATTGAAGTTAGGGCATGGGACTGTTGTGGCTTGCTTCTATTCTACTCTTTTGTGGTCGTTGAGACTTACTGCGTCCTTTTCCTGGCCACTTGGCACGAGGTTTGCTTCAATCAGGATTGAAGTTAGGGCTGGGGGCTGCAGTTTCATGCTTCTCTTCTACTTCTCTCCTCTTTTACTTCAGGGTTGAAAGTACGGCGGGGAGCTGTTATTACTCTACTACTCTATTGTGGACGATAAAACTCACAAGGACCTTTCCCTGGCGACTTTGCAGGAGGTTTTCTTTAATCAGGGTTAAAGTTGTTAGGGTTGAGGATAGGAGCTGGGGGCTGCTGTTGCTTGCTTCGCTTCTACTCTTTTGTGGCATCTAAAAAGCACTGGCACCTTTCCCGGACCTCTGGGTTGCGTCCTTGTCGAAGGCATCTAGGAGCTGCACAAGGTTTGGTTCAATCAAGGTTAAAGTTAGGGCTGGGAGTTGCTGTTCTTTGCTTCTCTTTCCTCTTTTCTTCTTTTCGTCTTCAGGGTTAAAGTTAGGGCTGGGGTCTGCTGTTACTTGCTTCTGTCTACTCTTTTGTGGCCGCTAAAACTCACTGGGACATTTCCCTGGCCACTTGGCAAGAGGTTTGGTTGAATCAGGTTTGAAGTTAGGGCCGAGGGCTGCTGTTTCTAGTTTCTTTTCTACTTCTTTCTTTTCTACTTCAGGGTTGAAGTTAGGGCTGAGGGCTGCTGTTGCTTGCTTATCTTCTACTCTTTTGTGGCCGCTTAAACTCACTGGGACATTTACCTTGCCACTGGGACGCTTCCTTGGAAGATTCCATTTCTAGAATGCATTTAGGAGTTGCACAAGAATTTGGGCAAGAATTTTGGTTCAATCAGGGTTGAAGTCCGTCCTGGGGGCCGCTGCATCTTGTTTCTCTTGCACTCATTTGTGAAGCTAAAACTGACTGGGACCTTTCTCTGGCCACTGGGGTGGGTTCTTGGAAGTTTAAAGTTTTCAAAAGCATTTAGGATCCAAAGAAGCAATTTGGCAATAGGTTTGGTTCAATTAGGGTTGTAGTTACGGCTGGGAGATGCTTGTTCTTGCTTCATTCCTACTTGTCTTCTCTTTTACTTCAGGGTTGAAGTTAGGGCTGGTTGCTGTCTTCTACTATTTTGTGGCCGCTAAAATTAACTGAGACCTTTCCCTGGCCTCAGGGATGGGTCCTTGAAAATTTAAAGTTATCGAAGGCATTTAGGTTCTGCACAAGGATTTGGCGAGAGGTTTGGTTCAATCAGAGTTAAAGTGAGGGCTGGGGGCTGCTGTTACTTGCTTGTCTTTTACTTCTCTTCTACTTAAGGGATGAGGTTAGGGCTGAGGGCTGCTGTTACTTGCTTCTCTTCTACTATTTTGTGGCCCTTGAAATTCTTCGGGACCTTTCCCTGGTCACTTGGCAAGAGGTTTTGTTTAATCAGGGTTGAAGGTAGGGCTGGGCGCTGCTGTTTCTTGCTTCTCTTCTACTTCTCTTCTCTTCTACTTCAGAGTTAAATTTAGGGCTTAGATCTGCTGTTACTTGCTTCTCTTCTACTCTTTTATTGCCGCTAAAACTCATTGGGACCTTTCCCTGGCCACTATTCAACTTCAGGGTTGAAGTTACGGTTAGCGGCTGCTGTTGCTTGTTTCTTTGCTACTCTTTTGTGGCGGCTAAAACTCCCTGGGGTTTTTTCCTGGCCACTTGGCAACAGGTTTGGTTCAATTAGGTTTGAAGTTGATAGGGTAAGGGTTAGGGTTTAGGGCTCAATATTAGTATTAGGGGCTGCGGGCTGCTGTTGCTTGCTTCTCTTCTACTCTTCTGTGGCCACTAAAACTCACCGGGACCTTTCCCTGGCCACTAGGGTATGTCCTTGAAAGTATAAAGTTTGCGAAGTCGTCTAGGAGCTGCACAAGAATTTGGCAAGAGGTTTGGTTTAATCAGGGTAGAAGTCAGGGCTGGGGCCTGCTGTTTCTCGCTTCTCTAGTACTTCTCTTCTCTTTTACTTCAGGGTTGAAGTTAGGGCTGGGGTCTGCTATTGCCTGCTTCTCTTCTACTCTTTTTTAGACGCTAAAACGCACTGGGACCTTTCCCTTGCCACCTGGTAAGAGGTTTGGTTCATTCAGGGTAGATGTCAGGCTGGGGCCTGCTGTTTCTTGCTTTTCTACTACTTCTCTTTTTTTCTACTTCAGGGTTGAAGTTAGGGATTGGGGCTGCTTTTGCTTGCTTCTCTTGTAACTTTTGTGACTGCTAAAACGTACTCAGATCTTTCCTTGGCCACTGGGGAGGATCCTTGGAAGTTGCTTACTTCTCTTCTACTCTTTTTTTTGAAACTTAAAAGTCACTTGGACCTTTCATTGGCCACTGGGATGGGTCCTTGAAGTCTAAAGTTCTCGAAGTCATCTAGGAGCCGCACAAGGACCCGGCAAGAAGTTTGGTTCATTTAAGGGTTAAAGGTAGGGCTTGGGGTTGCTATTTCTTGCATCTCTTCTACTTCTCTTTTCTTTTACTTTTGGTTTGAAATTAGGGTTGGGACTGCTGTTGATTACTTATCTTCTACATTTTTGTGGCCGTTGAAATCACTGGGTCCTTTCCCTGGCCACTGGGATTCGTCCTTGAAAATTTAAAGTTCTCAAAAGCATCTCGGAGATGCACAAGGATTTGGTAATAAATTTGGTTCAATTAGGTTTGATGTGAGGGCTGGGGGCTGCTGTTTCTAGCTTCTCTACTACTTCTCTTCTCTTCTACTTCTCGGGTGAAATTAGGGCGGGTTGATGCTCTTGCTTGCTTCTAGGGTTTAGGGTTAAGGTCAGTTGCTTACGTCTGCTTTTGCTTGCTTTTCTTCTACTCTTTTATGGCCACTTAAACTCACAGGGACCTGTCCCTTGCCAGTGGGGTACATCTTTGGAATTTTGAAATTCTTGAAGGCATCTAGGAGCTGCACAAGGATTTGGCAAGAGGTTTGGTTCAATCAGGGTTGAAGTTAGGGCTGGGGCTGCTGTCGCTTGCTTCTCTTCTACTCTATCGTGTCTGCTAAAACTCAGTGGGACCTTTCCCTGGCCACTGATGGGGGTCCTTGGAATTATAAAGCTCACGAAGACATCTAGGAGCTGCACAAGGATTGGGCAAGAGGTTTTGCCCAATCAGGGTAGAAGTCAGGGCTGGGGCCTGCTGTATTTAGCTTCTCTAACATTTTTCTTCTCTTCTACTTCAGGGTTGAAGTTTGGACCGGTGGTCTGCTATTGCCTTCTTCTCTTCTACTCGTTTGTATCCACTTAAATTTACTGAGACCTTTCCCTGGCTACTTGGCAAAATGTTTGGTTCAATCAAGTTTGAAGGACTGGGGGCTGAAGTTTCTTCTTTTCTCCTTCTCTTTTACTTCAGAGTTAAAGTTAGGGCTGGGGGCTGCTGTTGGTTGCTTCTCTTCCTCTCTTTTGTAGCTGCTAAAACACACTGGGACCTTTTGCTGGCCACTGCAGTGGATCCTTGAAAGTTTGAAGTTCTCAAAGGCATCTAGGAGCTGCACAAGGATTTGGCAAGAGGCTTGCTTCAATCTGCCTTGGAGTTGGGGGCTGCTATGTCTTCTCCTCTTCTACTTCTCTTCTCGTCTCCTTCATGGTTGAAGGTAAGGATGGGGGCTCATGTTGCTTGCTTCTATTCCTCTTTGTGGCTGCTTAAACTCACTGAGACCTTTCTCTGGCTACTTGGGAAGACGTTTGGTTCAATCAGGTTTGAAGTTAAGGCTGGGGGCTGCTGTTTTTTGCTTCTCTTCCAGTTCTCATCTCATCTACCTCAGGGTTGAAATTACGGCTTGGGGCTGCAGAGGCTTGCTTCTCTTCTATCCCTTTGTGGTACCTTGAACTCACTGGGACCTTTCCATGATCACTTGGCAAGAGGTTTCGTTCAATCAGGGTTGAAGTTAGGGCTGGGGGTTGCTGTTTCTTGCTTCTCTTCTACTTCTCTTCTGCTCTAGGTTTGAAGTTAAGGCAGGGTGCTGCTGTTACTTGCTTCGCTTCTACACTTTTGTGGCCGCTTAATCTCACGGGGACCTTTCCCTTGCCATTCGGTTGGGTCTTTGGAAGTTTCAACCTCTCGAATGTATGTAGGAGCTGCAGAAGGTTTTTGCAAGCTGTTTGGTTCAATCAGGGTTGAAGTTAGGGCTGGAGATAGCTATTTCTTGTTTCTCCTCTAGTTCTCTTATCTTCTACTACAGGGTTGAAGTTACAGCTGCAGGCTACAGTTCCCTGCTTTTCTTCTACTCTTTTGTGTACTTTACTATCAGGGACCATTCCCTGATCACTTGGCAAGAGGTTTTGTTCAATCAGGGTTGAAGTTAGGGCTGTTTCTTGCTTCTCTTCTATTTCTCTTCTCTTCTGCTTCAGGTTTAAAGTTAGGGCCAGGTGCTTCTGTTGCTTGCTTTCCTTCTACTCTTTTGTGGTTGTTTTAATCACTGGGACCTTTCCCTTGCCATTTGGGTTGGTCCTTGGAAGTTTAAAGTTCTTTAAACCATCTAGAAGCCTCAGAAGGATTTTGCAAATGGTTTGGTTCAATCAGGGTTGAGGTTAAGGCTGAGGTCTGCTGTTTCTTGCTTCTCTTCTACTTCTCTTCTCTTCTACTTCAGGGTTGAAATTAGAGTTGTATGCTACAGTTGCTTGCTTCTCTTCTATTCTTTTGTGGCCGATAAAACTCACTGGGGCCTTTCCCTGGCCTCTTGGATGGGTCCTTTGAAGTTTAAACTCGAAGACATCTAGGAGCTGTGTAAGGATTTGGCAAGTTGTTTGGTTCAATCAGGGTTGAAGTTTGTGCTGTAGCTGCTGTTTCTTGCTAACTCTACTTCTCTTCTACATTAGGGTTGAAGTTCGGGCTGGGGGCTGCTTTTGTTTGCTTCTCTTCCTCCTCTTTTTTTGGCCGGTTAAACTCACCAGTACATTTTCATGGCCACTTGGCCAGAGGTTTGGTTCAATCAGGGTTGAAAATAGGGCTGGGGCTGCTGTTTCTTTCTTTTCTTTAATCTCTTCTCTTCTTTTTCAGGGTTGAATTTAGGGCTAGGGGCTGCTTTTGCTTGCTTGTCTTTAACTCTTTTGTTGCCGATAAAACTCAATGGGACCTTTCCGTTGCCACTGGGCAAGACTGGGCAAGGGGTTGAAGTTGTTAGGATTACGGTTAGAGATAGGATTTCCTTCAATCAGGGTAAAACGTAGGGCTTGGGGCTGATGTTTCTTGCTTCTCTTCTACGTCTCTTCTCTTGTACTTAAGGACTGAAGTTAAGGCTGGGGCTGATGTTGCTTGCTTCTCTTCTACTCTTTTGTGGCCGGTACAACTCACTGGGACATCTCCCTGGGCGAAAGGTTTGGTTAAATTTAGGTTGATGTGAGGGCTGGGGGCTGCTGTTTCTTGCCTCTGTTCTACACTTTATTGGCCGATAAAGCTTACTGGGACCTTTTCCTGGCCATTTGGCAAGAGGTTTGGTTCTATCAGGGTTGAAGTTAGGGCTAGGGGCTGCTGTTTCTGGCTGGCTTGGTGCTGCTGTTGCCTTGCTTCTCTTCTACGGTTTAGTGAATAGTAGAACTCACTGGGACCTTTCCATTGCCACTGGTGTGGGTCCTTAAAAGATTAAAGTTCTCGAAGGCATCTAGGAGATGCACAATAATTTGGCAAGAGGTTTGGTTCAATGAGGGTTAAAGGTAGGTCTGTTTCTTGCTTCTCTTCTACTTCTGGTCTCGTCTCTTCTACTTCTCTTCTCTTCCAATTCAGGGTTGAATATTGGGCTTGGGTAGCTTGCTTCTCTTCTACTATTTTGTGACTGCTAAAACGCACTGGATTTTAAATGGCCACTTGGCAAGAGGGTCGGTACAATCAAGATTGAAGTCACGGCTTGGGGTTTCAGTTTCTTGCTTCTCTTCTTATTCTCTTCTCTCCTACTTCAGGGTTGAAGTTAGGGCTAGGGGCTGCTGTTGATTGCTTCCTTTCTATTCTTTTCTCGCCGGTAAAACTCACTTGGATTTTTCCCTGGCTACTTGGCAAGAGGATTGAAGTTGTAAAGGTTAGGGTAAGGGTTAGGGTTACGTTTTAGGGTTTTGGGTTAGGGTTACTGTTTAGGGTTTGCTATTGCTTGCTTTCTTCTACTGTTTTGGGACCGCTAAAGCTCACAGGGAGATTTCAAGTGTCACTGCAGAGGATCCTTGGAAATTTAAAGTACTCGAAGGAATCTTAGATCTGCACAAAGATTAGGTAACAGGCTTGGTTCTATAAGGGTTGAAATTTTTAGGCTTAGGATAAGTACCGGTATTATGGTTTAAGTTTGGGGTTAGCGTTAGGGGCTGGGGGCTGCTGTTGCTGTTCTATTCTTTTGTGTGCGCTAAACCTCAATAGGACCTTTCCCTGGCCACTGGAAGGGGTCGTTTGGAAGTTTAAAGTTCTTGAAGGCATTCGGGAGTTGCAGTAGTATTTAGCAAGATCTTTGTTTCAATCAGGCTTGAAGTTAGGGCTAGGGGCTGCTATTTCTTGCTTCTCTTCCACTTCTCTTCTCTTCCACTTCCGGGTTGAATTAAGGGCAGGGGGATGCTGTTGCTTGCTTCCTTTGTACTCTTTAATGGCCGCTAAAACTCCCTGGGATTTTTCCCTGGCTACTTGGCAAGACTTTTGGTTCATTAAGGGTTGAAGTTGTTAGGGTTAGGGTAAGGGTTAGGGTTAGGGGCTAACGGCTGCTGTTGCTTGCTTCTCTTCTACAGTTTTGTGGCTGCTTAAACTCACTGGGACCTTTCCCTGGCCACTGGGATGGATGCTTGGAAGTTAAAAGTTCTCCAAAGCATCTAGGAGCTGCACAAGGATTTGGCAAGAGGATTGGTTCAATAAGGGTTGAAGTTGTTAGGGTTAGAATAAGGGTTTTGGTTTAGGGTTAGGGGCTGCGGGCTGCTGTTGCTTGTTTCTCTTTTACTCTTTTGTAAATACAACTCGATACTCACTGGGACCTTTTTTCTGGCCATTTGGCAAGAGGATTAGTTCAATCAAGGTTGAAATCAGGGCTGCGGGCTATGTTTCTTTCTTCCCTAATACTTTTCTTTTCTTCTACTTCAGGGTTGAAATTAGGGCTGGGTGCTACTGTTGCTTGCTTCTCTTCTACTCTTTGTTAGCCGATACAACTCACTGGGACTTTTTTCTGGCCATTGGGGTGGGTCCTTGGAGGTTTAAAGACCTTTCACCGGCCATTGGGCAAGAGGATTGTTTCATACAGGGTTGAAGTTATGGCTGGGTGCTGCTCTTTCTTGCTTCTCTTCTCTTCTCTTAAACTTCAGGGTTGAAATAAGGGCTGGAAGTTGTTGTTTCTCGTCTATTTTTTGTGACCTCTGAAACTCTCTGGGACTGTTCTTTTACCACTTGGTAAGAGATTTGGTTCAATCAGGGTTAAATTTTCTTAGGGTTAGGATAAGGGTTATGGATTAGGGTTAGTGTTAGGGGCTGAGGGCCGCTGTTGCTTGCTTCTCGACTACTCGTTTTTGGCAGCTTAAACTCACTAGGACCTTTCCCTGGCCACTTGGGTGGGTCCTTGGAAGTTTAAAGTTCTCTAAGGCATCCAGGACATGCAGAAGAATTTGGCAAGAGGTTTGGTTCAATTGGTTCAATCAGGGTTGAAGTCGGGGCTGGGGGCTGCTGTTGCTTGATTCTCTTTTACTTCTCTCCTTTTCTGCTTCAGGGTTGAAGTTAGGGCTTGGGGCTGCTGTTGCTCTTTTCTCTCTCGTTTGTGACCGCTAAACCTCACTGGGACCTTTTCCCGGCCTCTACAGTTGGTCTCTGGAAGTTCAAACTTCTCAAAATCATCTCGGAACTGCCTAAGGATTTTGCAAGAGGTTTGGTTCCATCAGGTTTGAAGTAAGTGCTTGGGGCTGCTGTTTCTTGCTTCTCTTTGACTTCTGTTCTCAACTACTTCAGGGTTGAAGATAGGGTAGGGGCTGCTGTTGCTTGCTTCTCTTCTAGTCTTTTGTGGCCACTAAAACTAACTGTGACCTTTCCCTGGCCGCTGGTTTTGGGCCGTGGAAGTTTAGATATCTTCCACGATTGGAAGTTTAAAGTTCTCCAAGGCATCTAGCAGCTGCACAAGGATTTGACAGGAGGTTTGAGTCAATCAGGGTTGAAGTCAGGGCTGGGGGCTGCTGTTTTTTTTATTCTTTTCTACTTGTCTTCTCTTCTACTTCAGGGTTAAAGTAAAAGCTGGGGGCTGCTGTTGCTTGCTTCTCTTCTATCATTTTGGTGCCCGCTAAAATTCACTGGGACCTTTCCCTTGTCACTTGGGTGGGTCCTTGGAAGTTTAAAGTTCTCGAAACCATCTAGGACATGCAGAAGGATTTAGCAAATGGTTTGGTTCAATCAGGATTGAAATTAGGGTTGAGGTCTGCTGATGCTTGCTGCTGTTCTACTCTGTTGTAGCTATTCTGTTGTGGTTGCCAAAACTTACTGGAACCTTTCCATGGCCACTTGGCAAGAGGCTTGGAACAATGAAGGTTGAAGTCAGGGCTGGGGCTGCTGTTTCTTGTCTTTCTTCTACTTCAGGGTTAAAGTTAGTGCTGGGGCTTCTGTTGCTTCCTTCTCTTCTACACTTTTGTGGCCGCTAAAACTCAACAAGAATTTTCCCTGGCCAATTGGCAAGAGGTTTGGTTCAATCAGGGTTGAAATTAGGGCTGGCGGTTGCTCTTTCTTGCTTTTCTTCTACCTTTCTTCTCTTCTACTTCAGGGTTGAAGTTAGGACAGGGGGCTGCAGTTTTTTGTCTTTAGTACGCTTTTGTGGCCATTACAACTCATTGGGATTTTTCCCTGGCTACTTGCCAAAACGTTTGGTTCAATAAGGGTTGAACTTGTTAGGGTTAGGGTAAGGTTTAGGGTTAGGGGCTTGGGGCTGCTGTTGCTTGCTTCTCTTCTTATTTTCTTCTTTTCTGCTTCAGGTTTGAGGTTTGGGATGATTGCTACTGTTGCTTGCTTCTCTTCTTCTAATTTTTGGCCGCTCAAAGTCACTGGGACCTTTCCCTGGCCTCTTGGCAAAACGTTTGGTTTAAATCAGGGTTGCAGTTGTTAGGGTGACGGTAAGGGTTATGGTTTAGGGTTATGGGGGCTAACGGCTGCTGTTGATTTCTTCTCTTCTACAGTTTTGTGGCCGCTTAAACTAACTGTAACCTTTCCCTGGCCACTGGGGTGGATGCTTGGAAGTTAAAAGTTCTCCAAAGCATCTTGAAGCTGCACAATGATTTGGCAAGAGGTTTGGTTCAATAAGGGTTGAAGTCGTTAGGGTTAGGATAAGGGCTTTGGTTTAGGGTTAGGGGCTGGGGGCTGCTGTTGCTTGTTTCTCTTTTACTCTTTTGTAAATACAACTCAATACTCACTGGGACCTTTCCCTGGCCATTTGGCAAGAGGTTTGGTTCAATTAAGGTTGAAGTCAGGGCTGTGGGCTAGGTTTCTTGCTTCCATTCTACTTTTCTTCTCTTCGACTTCAGGATTGAAGTTAGAGCTGGGTGCTACTGTTGCTTGCTTCTCTTCTACTCTTTGGTGGCCGATTGAGGTCTCCTGATGCTTGCTGCTGTTCTACTCTGTTGTGGTTACTCTGTTGTGCCTGCTAAGACTCACTGGAACCTTTCCATTGCCACTTGGCAAGAGGCTTGGAGCAATGAAAGTTGAAGTCAGGGCTGGGGCTGCTGTTTCTTGCTTCTCTTCTACTTCAGGGTTGAAGTTAGGGCTGGGGGCTTCTGTAGCTTCCTTCTCTTCTACACTTTTGTGGCCGCTAAAACTCAACGGGACCTTTCCCTGGCCAATTAGCAAGAGGTTTGGTTAAATTAAGGTTGAAATTAGGGCTGGGGGCTGCTCTTTCTTGCTTCTCTTCTACTTCTCTTCTCTTCAACTTCAGGGTTGAAGTTAGGGTTGGAGGCTGTAGTTTCTTGCTTCGTCCATTTTTTGTGGCCTCTAAAACTCTCTGGGACTGTTCCCTAGCCTCTTGGCAAGAGATGTGGTTCATTCACGGTTTAACTTGTTTAGGTTAGGATAAGGGTTATGGGGGGGGCTGCTGTTGCTTCCTTCACTTCTATACTTTTGTGTCTGCTAAAACTCACTGGGAGCTTTCCCTGTCCACTTGGGTGGATGCTTGGAAGATAAAAGTTCTCCAAGGCATCTAGGAGCTGCACAACGATTTGGCAAGAGGTTTCCTTCAATCAGGGTTATAGGTAGGGCTTGGGGCTGCTGTTTCTTGCTTCTCTTCTACTTCTCTTCTTTTCTACTTCAGAGTTGAAATAAGGGCTTGGGCGTTTGTTGCTTGCTTCCCTTCTCTTTTTTGGCCGATACAACTAACTGTGACCTTTCCCTGGGCAGTTGGCGAGAGGTTTGGTTCAATCAAGGTTGATATGAGGGCTGGGGGCTGCTATTTCTTGCTTCTCTTCTACACTTTGCTGACCAAAAGGCTTACTTGGACCTTTCACTGGCCAGTTGGCATGAGGTTGGGTTTAATCATGGTTGATGTTAGGGCTGGGAACTGCTGTTTCTTGCTTCTCTTCTTCTTCTCTTCTACTTCTCTTATCTTCAACTTCAGGGTTGAAGTTATGGCTGGGTGCTGCTGTTGCTTGCTTCTCTTCTACTTTTTTGTGGCTACTAGAACTCACTCGGACCTTTCCCTGGCCACTGGGGTGAGTCCTTAGAAGATTAAAGTAAGAAGGCATCTAGGAGCTGCACAATGATTTGGCAATAGGTTTGGTTCAATCAGGGTTGAAAGTAGTGCTGTTTCTTGCTTCTCTTCTAAGTCTCGTCTCTTCTACTTCAAGGTTGAAGTTAGGGCTGGGGGCTGCTTTTGCTTGCTTCTTTTCTACTCTTTTGTGGCTGCTAAAACTCATTGGGACCTTTCCATGGCCACTTGGCAAGAACCCTGGTACAACCAAGGATAGAAGTCACGGCTGGGTACTTCTGTTTCTTGCTTGTCTTCTACTTCTCTTCTTTTCTACTTTAGGGTTGAAGTTGAGGCTAAGGCTGCTCTTGCTTGCCATTCTTCTACTCTTTTGTGGTCGTTACATCTCACTAGGACCTTTCATTGGCCACTGGGGTGCGTCTTTTGGAATTTTAAAGTTCTCGAAGCATTCAGGAGCTGCACGAGGATTTAGCAAGGTGTTTGGTACAGTCAGGGTTGAAGTTAGGGCTAGGGGCTGCTTTTTCTTGCTTCTCTTCTACTTCTCTTCTCTTCTACTTCTCTTGTACTTCTCTTCTACTTGAGAGTTGAAATAATGGCTCTGTGTTGCAGTTCCTTGCTTCTCTTCTACTCTTTTTTGGCCGCAAAAACTCACAAGGACCTTTCCCTGGCCTCTGGGGTGGATCCTTGGAAATTTAAAGTTGTTGAAGGCATCTAGGAGCAGCACAAGGATTTTGTAAGAGGTTTGGTTCAATCAGGGTTGAAGTTTTGGCTGGGGGCTGCTGTTTCTTACTTCTTTTCTACTTCTCTTCTCTTCCAGTACAGGATTAAACTAAGGACTTGGGTCTGTTGTTGCTTGCTTCTCTTCTACTCTTTTGTGGCCCCTAAAATTCACTGGGACACTTCCCTGGCCACTTGGCAAGAGGTTTGGTTCAATCAGGGTTAAGTTTTGGGCCGGGTGCAGCTGTTTCTTGCTTCTCTTCTACTTCTCTTCTACTTCAGGGTTGAAGTTAGGGCTGGCGGCTGCTGTTTCTTGCTTTTCTTCTACCCTTTTGGTGCCGCCTTAAACTCAATGGGACGCTTTGCTGGCTTCTGGGATGGGTCCTTGAAAGTGTAAAGTTCTTGAAAGCTTCTAGGAGCTGCACAAGGATTTGACAAGAGGTTTAGTTTAATTGGGGTTGAAGTTTGGCCTTGGGGTCACCTGTTTCTTGTTTCTCTTCTACTTCTCTTCTACTTCAGGGTTGAAGTTACGGCGGGGAGCTGCTGTTGCTTGCTACTTCTCTTCTACTCTTTTGGGGCAGCAAAGTCACTAGAGAGTTTTAGCGGCCACAAAACAGTAGAAGAGATGCTGGCCACTAGGTTAGGTCCTTGGAAGTTGAACGTTCTCGAAGGCATCTAGGAGCTGCACATCGATTTGGCAAGAGGTTTGGTTTAAAGGTGGCCCTTCAGATTTTGGGACGAAAATTTTATAAAAATGCAAAAAATCATCCGTATACTCCCAAAGCCTTTTAAATTTCATTCATAAAACCCCAGTAGTCGAAAACCACGAGGAATTAGAGATTTACTACGGCCCAGGTTGACACAAACGGGAGACACGTTCTATTTTTAGATGATCAGTTCGCTCATTTACATACGGGAATACACAGACAAAGTTTCAAACATAGCGTCCGAAGAGGACATTATGGAAAATAATCATTACATAGTTGTTCTGTAATGGATTTTAACCGTTATGAGTCACGTGCTAGTGACTTGACATTCCCACAATGCTTTATTGACTTTTGGCGCGAAATCTAAAAATACCTTAAGAGGCTACGTAGCCTTTTAAGGGAATACCATCAAAATTTTTTTTTTTTTTGCAATTTTATGAATCTTAATTATTGATGATTTGTATTATTTTTTCATATGAATTTCAGTGATATATATTTTTTAATTTGGTGAGGTGTAACAATTCTAAATACCCACCTTTAATCAGTGATGAAGTTAGGGCTGGGGGCTGCTGTTTCTTGCTTCTCTTCTTATTCCTTTCTCCTTTATTTCAGGGTTGATGTTGGGGCTGGGGGCTGCTGTCACTTGCTTCTCTTCTACTCTTTTGTTGCCGCTTGAACTCACTGGGACCTTTCCCTGGCCACTGGTGTGGGTCCTTGGAAATTTAGAGTTCTCGATGGTATGTAGGAGCTGCAGAAGGATTTTGCAAGAGGATTGGTTCAATCACTGTTGAAGTCAGGGCTGGGGGCTACTGTTTCTTGCTTCTCTTCTACTTCTCTTCTCTTCTACTTCAGGGTTGAACTTAGGGCTGGGAACTGCTGATGCTTGCTTCTCTTTAACTCTTTTGTGGCCGCTAAATTTGACGAGGACCTTTCCCTGGCCACTGGGGTGAGTGTTTGGAAGTTATCTCTTCTTATTCCTTTCTCTTTTATTTCAGGGTTGAGGTTAGGGCTGAGGGCTGCTGTTAATTGCTTCTGTTATACTCTTTTAAGTAAATATTAAACAAAAAACAATATGTTTAACAACATTTCATATTTTATCCAACGTTTCGGCGTAACGCCTTCTTCAGGAATAACATATAACGGATATGAAATCACGTCAAAAAAACATTAAATAATATGAAATAATTTGGCGAAAAAACACTATTTCGCGGAAAAGTGATTAAATAAAAGAATGTCAGTACAAGGGAACTTTTTTTTCTCATACTCTTTTGTGGCAGCTTGAACTCACTGGGTCTTTTCCATGGCTACTTGGGTTGATCCTTGGAAGTTTAAAGTTTTCGGGCTGGGGGCTGCAGTTTCTTGCTTCTCTTCTATTTCTCTTCTCTTGTACTTCATGGTTGAAATCAGGGCTGGGAGCTGCTGTTGCTTTTTTCTCTTCTACTGTTTTGTGGCCGCTAAAGAACACTGGGACCTTTCCCTGGCCACTGGGATAGGACCTTGGAAGTGTACAAGGAGCTGCACAAGGATGGGGTAAGAGGTTTGACTCAATTAGGGTTGAAGTCAGGGCTAGGTGCTGCTCTTTCTTGCTTCTCTTCTACTTGTCTTCTGTCCTATTTCAGGGTTGAAGTCAGGGCTGGGGGCTGCTGTTGCTTGCTTCTCTTCTACTCTTTTGTGGCTGCTAAAACGCACTGGGTCCTTTCCCTGGTAACTTGGCAAGAGGTTCTGGGTTCTGAAGTTAGGGCTGGGGTCTGCTGTTTCTTGCTTCTCTTTGCCGAAAAATTCACTGCGACTTTTCCCTGGCCTCGGGGTTGGATCCTTGGAAGTCTAAAGTTGTGGAAGGAATCTTTGAGCTGCACAATGGTTTTGCAAGAGGTTTGCTTCAATCAGGATTGAAGTTAGGGCTCGGGGCCGCTGTATGTTGCTTCTCTGCGACTTCTTTTCTCTTCTACTTCAGGCTTGAGGTAAGGGCTAAGTGCTGCTGTTGCTTGCTTCTCTTCTACTATTTTGGGGCCGCTAACTCTCTCCGGGACCTTTCGGTGGCCACTTGACAGAGGTTTATTTTAATCAGGGTTGAAGTTAGGGCTGGGGGCTGCTCTTTCTGGCTTATCTTCTACTCCTCTTTTCTTCTACTTCAGGGTTGAAGTTGGTGCTGCGGGCTGCTGTTGCTTGCTTCTGCTCTACTCTTTTGTTGACGCTAAAATCACTGAGACTGCTGTTGGTGCTGGTGGCTGCTGTTTCTTGCTACTCTTCTACTTCTCTTCTCTCCTATTTCAGGGTTGAAGTTAGGGCAGGGGACTGTTGTGGCTTGCTTCTCTTCTACTCTTTTGTGGCCGTTAAGATTTATAACTACATTTTCCTGGCCACTTGGCATGAAGTTTGCTTCAATCAGGATTGAAGGTAGGGCTGGGGGCTGCTGTTTCATGCTTCTCCTCTACTTCTCTTCTATTCTACTTCAGGGTTGAAATTCG
This sequence comes from Tridacna crocea, assembly GCA_943736015.1. Lineage (NCBI taxonomy): Eukaryota > Metazoa > Mollusca > Bivalvia > Cardiida > Cardiidae > Tridacna > Tridacna crocea. Next base: position 31,896,196 of record OX031070.1, read on the forward strand.
GGCTGGGATCAGCTGTTTCTCTTATACTGTATTGTGGACGATAAAACTCACTGGGACCTTTCCCTGGCAACTTTACACGAGGTTTGCTTTAATCAGGGTTAAAGTTGTTAGGGTTGAGGATAGGAGCTGGGGGCTGCTGTTGCTTGCTTCTCTTCTACTTTTTTGTGGCATCTAAAAAATCCTGGGACCTTTCCCTGACCTCTGAGTTGGGTCTTTGTCGAAGGCATCTAGGAGCTGCACTGGGATTTTGTAAGAGATTTGGTTCAATCAGGGTTAAAGTTAAGGCTGGGGGTTGCTGTTTTTTGCTTCTCTTTCCTCTTTTCTTCTTTTCGTCTTAAGGGCTAAAGTTGCTGGGGTCTGCTGTTACTTGCTTCTGTTCTACTCTTTTGTGTCCGCTAAAACTCACATTTTCCTGGCCACTTGGCAAGAGGTTTGGGTGAATCAGGTTTGAAGGTAGGGCTGAGGGCTGCTGTTTCTTTTCTCTTTTCTACTTCTCTTCTTTTCTACTTTACGGTTGAAGTTAGGGCTGAGGGTGCTGTTGCTTGCTTCTCTTCTACTCTTTTGTGGCCGCTTAAACTCATTGCGACATTTCCATTGCCACTGGGATGCTTCCTTGGATGATTACATTTCTCGAACGCATTTAGGAGTTGCACAAGAATTTGGTAAGAGTTTTGGTTCAATCAGGGTTGAAGTCCGTCCTGGGGGCCGCTGTATCTTGTTTCTCTTGTACTCATTTGTGCAGCTAAAACTGACTGGGACCTTTTCCTGGCCACTGGGAAGGGGTCTTGGAAGTTTAAAGTTTTCAAAGGCATTTAGGAGCCAAACAAGCAATTTGGCAATAGGTTTGGTTCAATTAGGGTTGTAGTTACGGCTGACAGATGCTTTTTCCTGCTTCTCTCCTACTTGTCTTCTCTTTTACTTCAGGGTTGAAGTTAGTGCTGGTTGCTGCTGTTGCTTGCTTGTCTTCTACCAACGTATAACGTTTTCTTTTACTGCTGTAATAGTTTATGGATTTGAGCTAAAAACGCTTGATTTAAATTTTTACAATTTTATTTTTTACTAATTCTTAACATGCCTAAAAATTTACAGCATTAAAAATATCAGTGCAGTGTCCATTCTTTCATTTGAGATTATAAGTGTATTGTTTGTTTTAAATACAGGTTGAAAGAAAAGTATCACTCTTTGTTTGGCGTGCGAATAGCGGTAATTGTTTTGACTTGCAAATAACTGTTTTAACAGATACCTGTATGGTCATAATTGATAACTAACCGTGGAGGCACATTGTCATCTGTCATTACTTTTTTCACTGTGTTTAGAAAGCCCTCCTTTAGCTCATCGAAATTTTTAACCTCGTGTTTTACAGTTGTACAGCCATGTCATTTTACAAGTCCCATTCGTGACATTATTGAAGTGGCCCATTGCCGAGTCAAATTCTCATCACCGCCATTATCAACGTATCGACTTTCATAACGGTGCCTCGTTTACGTGGTGTCGAAGCATTTTTAACCTGAATATTCAATTCACGTATAGTATGGACTGGAATTCTCAGTTAGTTTTCCGTTTGGGCACGGAAACATTTAGGAGCTGCACAAGGATTTGGCAAGAGGTTTGGTTCAATCAGGGGCTGCTGTTACTTGCTTGTCTTCTACTTCTCTTCTACTTAAGGGATGAGGTTAGGACTGAGGGCTGCTGTTGCTTGCTTCTCTTCTACTATTTTGTGGCCGCTGAAATTCACCGGGACCGTTACCTGGCCACTTGGCAAGAGGTTTTGTTTAATCAGGGTTGAAGTTAGGGCTGGGGGCTGCTGTTTCTTGCTTCTCTTCTACTTCTCTTCTCTTCTACTTCAGGGTTGAATTTAGGGCTTGGACCTGCTGATACTTGCTTCTCTTCTACTCTTTTGTTGCCGCAAAAACTCACTGGGACCTTTCCCTGGCCACTGAAGTAGGTCCTTGGAAGATTAAAGGACTGGAAGATATCTACGAGCTGCACAAGGATTTGGCAAGAGGTTGTGTTCAATCAGGGTTGGGGGCTGCTGTTTTTTATTACTCTTCTACTTCTCTTCTCTTCTACTTCCAGGTTAAAGTTAGGGTTTGGGGCTGCTGTTGCTTGCTACCCTTCTACTCTTTTGTGGCCGCAAAAACGCCTTTCCCTGGCCACTGAAGTAGGTCCTTGGAAGATTAAAGAACTCGAAGACATCTAGGAGCTACTCTTTTTTGGCGGCTAAAACTCACTGGAACCTTTCCCTGGCCACTTGGCAAGAGGTTTGGTTCAATTAGGGTTGAAGTAAGGGCTGGGGGCTGCTAAATCTTGCTTCTCTTTTACTTCTGTTCTCTATACTTCAGTGTTGAAGTTGGGGTTGTAAGTTGCTGTTGCTTGCTTCTCTTCTACTCTTTTGTGGCCGCTAAATCTCACTGGGACCTTTCTCTGGCCACGTAGCCAAGAGGTTTCGTTGAAGCCCTTAGGGTTAAGGTTAGGGTTAAGGTTTAGGGTTACGCTTTAGGGTTTAGCATTAGGATTAGGGGCTTTGCGCTGCTGTTGCTTTCTTCTCTTCTACTCTTTTGCTGCCGCTTAAACTCACTGGGGCCCTTCCCTGGCCTCCGAGGTTGATCATTGGAAGTTTCTCAAAGGCATCTAAGATTTCGCAAGACGTTCGGTTCTATCAGGATTGAAGTTAGGGCTTGAGGCTTCTGTGGCTTGCTTCTCTTCTATCCTTTTGTGGCCACTAAAACTCACTGTGACCTTTTCTCGACCACCAGGCAAGATGTTCGGTTCAAATTGGTTTGTAGTTAAGGCTGCGGGCCGCTGTTGCTCCCTTTTCTTCTACTCTTTTGTGGCCGCTAAAAGTCACTGGAACCTTTACCAGGCCTCTGGGGTTGGTCCTTGGAAGTTTAAATTTATCAAAGGCATCTAGGAGTTGGAAAAAAGATTTGGAAAGACGTTCGGTTCTATCAGGTTTGAAGTTAGGTCTGGAGGCTTCTGTTGTTTCCTCTTCTACCTTTTTCTGTCCGCTAAAACTCACTGCGGCCTTTCCCTGCCCACTTGGCAACAGGTTTGGCTAAATCAGGTTTGAAGTTGTTAGGGTTGGGCTGAGGGCTAAAGGTTCAATGTTAGGGTTAGGGGCTGCGGGGTGCTGTTGCTTTCTTCTCTTCTACTCTTTTGTGGCCGCTAAAACTAACTGGGATCTTTCTCTTCTACTTCCCTTCTCTTCAACTTCAGGGTTGAAGTTAGGGTTAGCAGCTGCTGTTGCTTGCTTCTTTTCTACTCTTTTGTAGCCGCTAAAACTCATTGGGGCTTTTCCCTGGCCACTTGGCAACAGGTTTGGTTCAATCAGGTTTGAAGTTGATAGGGTAAGGGTTAGGGTTCAATGTTAGGGTAAGGGGCTTCGGACTGCTGTTGCTTACTTCTCTTCTACTCTTTTGTGGCCGCTAAAACTCACTGGGACCTTTCCCTGGCCACTGGGGTATGTCCTTGAAAGTTTAAAGTTTGCAAAGTCGTCTATGAGCTGCACTAGAATTTGGCAAGAGGTTTAGTTTGATCAGGGTAGAAGTCAGGGCTTGGGCCTGCTGTTTCTTGCTTCTCTACTACTTCTCTTTTCTTCTACTTCAGGGTTGAAGTTAGAGATTGGGGCTGCTTTTGCTTGCTTCTCTTGTACACTTTTGTTACTGCTAAACCGCACTCAGATCTTTCCTTGGCCACTGGGGTGGATCCATGGAAGTTGCTTACTTTTCTTCAACTCTTTCTTTGAAACTTAATAGTCACTGGGACCTTTCATTGGCCACTGGGATGGGTCCTAGAAGTCTTAAGTTCTCGAAGTCATCTCAGAGCCGCACAAGGACCCGGCAAGAAGTTTGGTTCAATTAATCTACTTCTTTTTTCTTTTACTTTAGGTTTGAAATTAGGGTTGCGGCTACTGTTGATTTCTTCTCTTCTACATTTTTGTGGCGGTTGAAATCACTGGGTCCTTTCCCTGACCACTGGGATTCGTCCTTGAAAGTTTAAAGTTCTCAAAAGCATCTAAGAGATGCACAAGGATTTGGAAACAGGTTTGCTTCAAACAGGTTTGAAGCAAGGGTTGGGGGCTGCTGTTTCTGGCTTCTCTACTACTTCTCTTCTCTTCTACTTCTCGGGTGAAATTGGGGCGGGTTGCTGCTGTTGCTTGCTTCTCTTCTTCTCTTTTGTGGCCGCTAAAACTCACTTGGACATTTCCCTGGCAACTTGACAAGAGGTTTGGTGCTCTTTTCTGGCCGCTAAAACTGAGCAAGACTATTCCCTGGCCGTTTGACAAGAGGTTTGGTTCAATCTGGGTTGTATTTAGGGCTGGGGGCCGCTGTTTCTTGCTACTCTTCTACTTTCCTTCTCTTCTACTTCAGGGTTGAAGGTAGTGGAGGGGGCTGCTTTTGCTTGCTTCTCTTCTAATTTCTTGTGGCCGCTAAAACTCACTGGGACATTTGGCTGGTCAACTGGCTTGAGGTTTGGTTCAATAAGGGTTGCAGTTGTTAGGGTTTAGTGTTTAGGGTTAGGGTCAGTGGCTTGGGTCTGCTTTTGCTTGCTCTTCTTCTACTCTTTTGTGGCCACTTAAACTCACTGGGACCTGTCCCTGGCCACTGAGGTAGATCCTTGGAATTTTGAAATTCTTGAAGGCATCTAGGAGCTGCACAAGGATTTGGCAAGAGGTTTGGTCTACTCTTTTGTGTCTGCTAAAACTCACTAGGACCTTTCCCTGGCCACTGATGGGGGTCCTTGGAATTTAAAAGTTCACGGGGCATCTAGGGGCTGCACAAGGATTTGGAAAGAGGTTTAGTTTAAACAGGGTAGAAGTCAGGGCTGGAGCCTGCTGTAGCTTGCTTCTGTAACATTTTTCTTCTCTTCTACTTCAGGGTTGAAGTTAGGTCTGGGGGTCTGCTATTTCCTGCGTCTCCTATACTCGTTTTTATCCGTTTAAACTTACTGAGACCTTTCCCAAGCTACTTGGCAAGAGGTTTGGTTCAATCAGGCTTGAAGTTAGGACTGGGGACTGAAGTTTCTTCCTTCTTTTCTCCTTCTCTTCTACTTCAGAGTTTAAGCTAGGGCTGGAGGTTCTGTTGCTTGCTTCTATTCATCTTTTGTAGCTGCTAAAACACACTGGTACCTTTCGCTGGCCACTGCAGTTGATCCTTGAAAGTTTGAAGTTCTCAAATTCATCTAGGAGCTGCACAAGGCTTTGGCAAGAGGCTTGCTTCAGTCTGCGTTGGAGTTGGGGGCTGCTATTTCTTCTCCTCTTCTACTTCTCCTCTCTTCTACTTCATGGTTGAAGGTAAGGCTGGGCGCTGATGTTGCTTGCTTCTATTCCTCTTTGTGGCTGCTTAAACTCACTGAGACCTTTCCCTGGTCACTGGAAAGACCTTTGGTTAAATCAGGTTTGAAGTTAAGGCTGGACTTTTTTTGTTTCTCTTCTAGTTCTTATCTCATCTACCTCAGGGTTGAAATTAGGGCTGGGGGCTGCAGTTGCTTGCTTTCCTTCTACCCTTTTGTGGTTGCTTAAACTCACTGGGACTTTTCCCTTGCCATTTGCGTGGGTCCTTTTAAGTTTAAAGTTCTTGAAAGCATCTAGGAGCCTCAGAAGGATTTTGGAAGTGGTTTTGTTCAATCAGGGTTGAAGTAAGGGCTGGGGATTGATGTTTCTTGTTTCTCTTCTACTTCTCTTCTCTTCTGCTCTAGGTGTGAATTTATGGCAGGATGCTGCTGTTGCTTGCTTCTCTTCTACACTTTTGTGGCCGCTTAATCTCATTGGGACCTTTCTCTTGCCATTTGGGTGGGTCTTTGAAAGTTTAAAGCTTTCGAAGGTTTTTTGCAAGTTGTTTGGTTCAATCAGGGTTGAAGTTAGGGCTGGCTCTTCTATTTCTTGTTTCTCTTCTAGTTCTCTTCTCTTCTACTACAGGGTTGAAGTTAGAGCTGCAGGCTACAGTTTCCTGCTTTTCTTCTACTCTTTTGTGGCCGATAAAACTCACTGGGACTATTCCCTGATCACTTGGCAAGAGGTTTTGTTTAATCAGGGTTGAAGTTGGGGCTGGGGGCTGCTGTTTCTTGCTTCTCTTGTACTTCTCTTCTCTTCTGATTCAGGTTTAAAGTTAGGGCTAGATGCTTCTGTTACTTGCTTCTCTTCTACTCTTTTGTGGTTGCTTAATCTCACTGGGACTTTTCCCGTGCTATTTGGGTGGGTCCGTGGAAGTTTAAAGTTCTTGAAAGCAGCTAGGAGCCTCAGATGGATTTTGCAAGTAGTTTAGTTCAATCAGGGTTGAGGTTAGGGTTGAGGTCTGCTGTTTCTTGCTTCTCTTCTACTTCTCTTCTATTCTACTTCAGGGTTGAAATCAGAGCTGTAGGCTACAGTTGCTTGCTTCTCTTGTACTCTTTTGTGGTCAATAAAACTCACTGGGACCTTTCCCTGATCATTTGGCAATAGAGAGTAAAGGCTGGGGGCTACTGTTGCTTGCTTCTCTTTTCCTCTTTGTGGCTGCTAAAACTCACTGGGACATTTCCCCGGCCCCTTTGGAAGAGGTTTAGTTCAATCAGGGGTGAAGTTAAGGCTGGGAAATGCTGTTCCTTGCTTCCCTTCTATTTCTCTTCTATTCTACTTAAAGATTCAATTTAGAGATGGGGGCTACTGTTGCTTGCTTTTCTTCTACTCTTTTGTGGCCGATAAATCTCACTGTGACCTTTCCCTGGCCACTGGGGTGGGTCTTTGGAAGTTTTAATACATCGAAGGCATCTAGTGGCTGCACAAGGATTTGGCAAGAGGCTTGGTTAAATCAGGGTCTGAAGTTAGGGCTGGGTGCTGCTCTTTCTTGCTCTTCTTGTACTTCATTTCTGCTGCTGTTGCTTGCTTTTATTGTGCTCTTTTGTGGCCACTAAAACTCACTGGGACCTTTATCTGATCACTTGGCAACAAGTTAAGTTTAATCAGGGTTGAACTTTTTTCAGGTGAGTGTTAGGGTGTAGAGTTAGGTTTACGGTTAAGGGTACAGGGTTAGGGTTAGGGGCTGCAGGCTGCTGTTACTTGCTTCTCTTTTACTCTTTTGTGTCTGCTAAAACTCACTAGAACCTGTCCGTGGCCACTGAGTTGGGTCTTTTGAAGTTTAAAGTTTCCGGAGGCATCTAGGAGCTGCACAAGGATAGGTTCAATCATGGTTGAAGTCAGGGCTGGGGGCTGCTGTTTCTTGATTCTCTACTACTTCTCTTCTCTTCTACTTCAAGGCTGATGTTAGGGTGAGAGTCTGCAATTGCCTGATTCTTATCTACTCTTTTGTTGACGCTTAAACTCACTGGGTCCTCTCGCAGAATGGGTTCAATTAGGATTGAAGTTAGGGCTGGAGCTGCTTTTTCTTGCTTCTCTTCTCTTCTGCGTCAGCGTTGAAATCAGGGCTAGGGGCTGCTGTTGCTTGCTTCTCTTCTACTCTTTTGTGGCCGCTAAAACTCACTGGGACCTTTCCCTAGCCTCTGGGTTGGGTCCTTTGAAGTTTAAATTACTCGAAAGCATCTAGGAGCTGTGTAAGTATTTGGCAAGACGTTTGGTTCAAATAGGGTTGAAGTCTGTGCTGGGGGAAACTGTTTCTTGCTTCTCCTTTACTTCTCTTCTACATCAGAGTTGAAGTTAGGGCTGCTTTTCCTTGTTTCTCTTCTACTCTTTTGTGGCCGTTAAAACTTAGAACCTTTCCTGGCCATTGGGGAGGGTCGTTGGAAGTTTAAAGTTCTCGAAGGCATCTAGAAGTTGCACAAGATTTTGTAAGAGGTTTCGTTCAATCAGGGTTAAAGTTAGGGCGGGGGGTGGGGGCTGCTGTTTCTTATTTCCCTTCTACTTCTCTTTTCTTCTCTACTACTCTAGGGTTGAAGTTAGGGCTTCGGGCTGCTGTTGCATCCTTCTCTTTTGTGGTCACTAAAACTCACTGGGACCTTTCCCTTGCCTATGGGATGGGTCCTTTGAAGTTTAAACTTCTCGAAGACATCTAGGAGCTGCGTAAGGATTTGGCAAGTTGTTTGGTTCAATCAGGTTTGAAGTTCGTGCTTGGGGCTGCTGTTTCTTGCTTTTTTTTTACTTCTCTTCTACGTCAGGGTTGAAGTTAGGGCTGGGGGCTGCTTTTGCTTGCTTCTCTTTGTCCTCTTTGTTTTCCGGTTAAACTCCCCGGGACATTTTCATGGCCACTTGGCCAGAGGTTTGGTTCAATCAGGGTTGAAGTTAGGGCTTGGGGCTGCTGTTTCTTTGTTTTCTTTTACTTCTCTTCTCTTCTTTATCAAGGTTTAATTAAGGGCTGTGGGCTGCTTTTGCTTGTTTCTCTTTTACTCTTTTGTTGCTGTTAAAACTCAATGGACCTTTCCCTGGCCGCTGGGCGAGATGATTGGTTCAAAAGGGGTTGAAAATGTTAGGGTTAGGGTTAAAGATAGGGTTTCCTTCAATCAGGGTAAAAGGTAGGGCTTGGGGCTGCTGTTTCTTGTTTCTCTTCTGCTTCTCTTCTCTTGTACTTCAGGACTGAAGTTAGGGCTGGCTGCTGATGTTGCTTGCTTCTCTTCTACTCTTTTGTGGCCGATACAACTCACTGGGACATTTCCCTGGGCCTTTAGCGAAAGGTTTGGTTCATTTTAGGTTTATGTGAGGGCTGGGGGCTGCTGTTTCTTGCCTCTCTTCTACACTTCATTGGCCGATAAAGCTTACTTGGACCTTTTCCTGGCCACTTGGCAAGAGGTTTGGTTCAATCAGCGTCAGCGTTTTTGTTGCTACTAAAACTCACTGGGACCTTTCCCTTGCCACTGGTGTGAGTCTTTAGAATATTAAAGTTCTCGAAGGCATCTTAGAGCTGCACAAAGATTTGGTAAAAGGCTTGGTTCAATAAGGGTTGAAATTTGTAGGGTTAGGATAAGTGTTATGATTTAGGTTTGCGGTTAGGGTTAGGGGCTGGGGGCTGGGGGCTGCTGTTGCTTGCTTCTCTTCTACTATTTTGTGTCCGCTAAATCTCACTAGGACCTTTCCCTGGCCACTGGACAGGGTCTTTTGAAAGCTTAAAGTTCTTGAAGGCATTCGGGAGCTGCAGTAGAATTTAGCAAGATCTTTGGTTCAATCAGGCTTGAAGTAAGGGCTAGGGGCTGCTGTTTCTTGCTTCTCTTCTACTTCTCTTCTCTTCCAGTTCAGGGTTGAATTTATGGCAGGGGGCTGCTGTTGCTTGCTTCCTTTGTACTCTTTAATGGCCGCTAAGACTCACTGGGATTTTTCCTGGTAGTTGGCAAGACTTTTGGCTCAATAAGGGTTGAAGTTGTTAAGGTTAGGGTAAGGGTTAGGGTTACGGGCTTGGGGCTGCTGTTGCTTGCTTTTCTTCTTCTTTTCTTCTTTTCTGCTTAAGTTTGAGGTTTGGGATGAGTGTTGCTGTTGTTTCCTTCTCTTCTTCTCATTTTTGGCGGCTAAAAGTCACTGGGACCTTTCCCTGGCCACTTGGCAAAACGTTTGGTTCAAATCAGGTTTGAAATTGTTAGTGTGACGGTAAGGGTTATGGTTTAGGGTTATAGGGGCTGGCGGCTGCTGATGCTTACTTTTCTTCTTCGGTTTTGTGGCCGCTAAAACTCACTGGGACCTATCCCTGGCCACTTGGGTGGATGCTTGTAAGTTAAAAGTTCTCCAAACCATCTAGGAAATGCACAAGGGTTTGGCAAGAGGTTTGGTTCAATCAAGGTTGAAGTCAGGGCTGCGGGCTATGTTTTTTGCTTCTCTTCTACTTTTTTTCTCTTCAACTTCCGGGATGAAGTTAGGGCTGGGTGGTACTGTTGCTTGCTTCTCTTCTACTTTTTGGTGGCCGATACAACTCACTGGGACTTTTCCCTGGCTATTGGGGTGGGTCCTTGGAGGTTTAAAGACCTTTCACCGGCCATTTGGCAAGAGGTTTGTTTCAATCGGGGTTGAAGTTAGGGCTGGGTGCTGCTCTTTCTTGCTTCTCTTCTACTTCTCTTCTTTTAAACTTCAGGGTTGAAATTAGGGCTGGAAGTTGCTGTATCTTGCTTCTCGTCTATTTTTTGTGGCCTCTTAAACTCTCTGGGACTGTTCCTTTGCCACTTGGCAAGAGATTTGGTTCAATCAGGGTTGAATTTTTTTAGGGTTAGGATAAGGGTTATGGTTTAGGGTTAGTGTTAGGGGCTGAGGGCTGCTGTTGCTTGCTTCTCGACAACTCGTTTTTGGCATCTTAAACTCACGAGGACCTTTCCCTGGCCACTGGGGTGGGTCCTCAGATGTTTTAAGTTCTCGAAGGCATCCAGGAGCTGCACAAGGATTTGGCAAGAGGTTTAGTTCAATTCGTTCAATTAGGGTTGAAGTCACGGCTGGGGGCTGCTGTTTCTTGATTCTCTTTTACTTCTCTCCTTTTTTACTTCAGGGTTGAAGTTTGAGCTTGGGGTTGCTGTTGCTCTCTTCTCTCTTTCTCTTTTGTGACCGCTAAATCTCACTGGCACCTTTTCCTGGCCTCTACAGTTGGTCTCTGGAAGTTCAAATTTCTCAAAAGCATCTCGGAACTGCCTAAGGATTTTGCAAGAGGTTTGGTTCGATCAAGTTTGAAGTAAGTGTTTGGGGCTGCTGTTCCTGCTTCTCTTTTACTTCTCTTCCCTTCTACTTCAGGGTTGAAGATAGGATAGGGTAGGTGCTGCTGTTGCTTGCTTAAGATATCTTCCACGATTGGATGTTCAAAGTTCTTAACGGCATCTAGTAGCTGCACAAGGATTTGACAGGAGGTTTGCTTCAATCAGGGTTGAAGTCAGGGCTGGGGGCTCCTGTTTTTTTTATTCTCTTTTACTTGTCTTCTCTTCTACTTCAGGGTTGAAGTTAAGGCTTGGGGCTGCTGTTGCTTGCTTCTCTTCTATTATTTTGGTGCCCGCTAAAATTCACTGGGACCTTTCCCTGGTCACTGGGGTAGGTCCTTCGAAGTTTAAAGTTCTCGAAACCGTCTAGGAGCTGCAGAAGGATTTATACAAAAGGATTGAAGTTAGGGTTGAGGTCTGCTGTTGCTTGCTTCTGTTCTACTCTGTTGTGGCTGCTAAAACTCACTGGAACCTTTCCATGGCCACCTGGCAAGAGGTTTGGAACAATGAAGGTTGAAGTCAGGGCTGGGGCTGCTGTTTCTTGCTTCTCTTCTACTTCAGGGTTGAAGTTAGGGCTGGATTCTTCTGTAGCTTCCTTCTCTTCTAAACTTTTGTGGCCGCTAAAACTCAAGGGGACCTTTCCCTGGCAATTTGGCAAGAGGTTTGGTTCAATCAGGGTCGAAATTAGGGCTGGGGCTGCTCTTTCTTGCTTCTCTTCTACTTCAGGGTTGAGGTTAGGGTTGGAGGCTGCAGTTTCTTGCTTCTTGTCCATTTTTTGTGGCCTCTAAAATCTCTGGGACTGTTCCCTAGCTTCTTTGCAAGAGATGTGGTTCATTCAAGGTTGAACTTGTTTGGGTAACAATAAGGGTTATGGGGGGGCCTGCTGTTGCTTCCTTCTCTTCTATACCTTTGTGTCTGCTAAAACTGACTGGGACCTTTCCCTGACCACTTTGGTAGATGCTTGGAAGATAAAGTTCTCCAAGGCATCTAGTAGCTGCACAACGATATGGCAAGAGGTTTCTTTCAATCAGGGTTATAGGTAGGGCTTGGGGCTGCTGTTTCTTGCTTCTCTTCTACTTCTCTTCTTTACTACTTCAGGGTTGAAGTAAGGGCTGGGGCGGGTTGTTGCTTACTTCCCTTCTACTCTTTATTGGCCGATACAACTAACTGTGACCTTTCCCTGGGCAGTTGGCGAGAGGTTTGGTTCAATCAAGACTGATGTGAGGGCTGGGGGCTGCTATTTCTCGCTTCTCTTCTACACTTTACTGGCCAAAAGGTTTACTTGGACCTTTCACTGGCCACTTGGCATGAGGTTTGGTTGAATGATGGTTGATGTTAGGGCTGGGGACTGCTGTTTCTTGCTTCTCTTCTTCTTCTCTTCTACTTCACTTATCTTCAACTTCAGGGTTGAAGTTATGGCCGGGTGCTGCTGTTGCTTGCTTCTCTTCTACTTTTTTGTGGCTCATAGAACTCACTGGGACCTTTCCCTGGCTACTGGGGTGAGTCCTTAGAAGATTAAAGTACTCGAAGGCATCTAGGAGCTGCACAATGATTTGGCAAGAGGTTTAGTTCAATCAGAGTTGAATGTAGGGCTGTTTCTTGCTTCTCTTCTAGTTCTCGTCTCTTCTACTTAAAGGTTGAAGTTAGGGCTGGGGGCTGCTTTTGCTTGCTTCTTTTCTACTCTTTTGTGGCTACTAAAACTCACTGGGACCTTTCCATGGCCACTTGGCAAGAACCTTGGTACAATAAAGGACGTATGAAGTCACGGCTGGTAGCTTCTGTTTCTTGCTTCTCTTCTACTTCTCTTCTCTTCTAATTCAGGATTGAAGTTGAGGTTAAGGCTGCTGTTGCTTGCTTTTCTTCAACTCTTTTGTGGTCGCTAAATCTCACTATTTTTAAAGTTTTCCAATCATTTAGGAGCTGTACAAGGATTTAGCAAGATCTTTGGTACAATCAGGGTTGAAGTTAGGGCTAGGGGCTGCTTTGTCTTGCTTCTCTTCTACTTTTCTTCTCTTCTACTTCTCTTCTACTTGAGAGTTGAAATAAGGGCTCGGTGCTGCTGTTCCTTGCTTCTCTTCTACTCTTTTTTGGCCGCAAAAACTCACAAGGATCTTTCCCTGGCCTCTGGGGTGAGTCCTTGGAAATTTAAAGTTGTCGAAGGCATCTAGGAGCAGCACAAGGATTTTGTAAGAGGTTGGGTTCAATCAGGGTTGAAGTTTTGGCTGGTGCCTGCTGTTTCTTACATCTTTTCTACTTCTCTTCTCTTCTACTACAGGATTAAAGTTATGACTGGGACCTTTCCATGGCCACTTGGCAAGAACCTTGGTACAATCAAGGACGTATGAAGTCACGGCTGGTAGCTTCTGTTTCTTGCTTCTCTTCTACTTCTCTTCTCTTCTAATTCAGGGTTGAAGTTGAGGTTAAGGCTGTTGTTGCTTGCTTCTTTTCTACTCTTTTGTGGCCGCTTAACTTACTAGGACACTTCCCAGGCCACTTCCCAAGAGCTCTGATTCAATCAGGGTCGAGTTTTGGGCCGGATGCAGCTGTTTCTTGCTTCTCTTCTACTTCTCGTTTACTTCAGGGTTGAAGTTAGGGCTGGGGCCTGCTGTTAATTGCTTCTCTTTTACCCTTTTGTGGCCGCCTCAAACTCACTGGGACCATTTCCTGGCTTCTGGGGTGGGTCCTTGAAAGCGTAAAGTTCTTGAAAGCTTCTAGGAGCTGCACAAGGATGTGACAAGAGGTTTGGCTTAATTAGGGTTGAAGTTAGGGCTGGGGAGCGGCTGTTTTATTGCTTCTCTTCGACTTCTCTTCTCTGCTACTCCAGCGTTTAAGTTACGTCGGGCAGCTGCTGTTACTTGCTTCTCTTCTACTCTTTTGTATTCGATAAAACTCACTGGGCCCTTTCCCTGGCCACTTGGCATTATGTTTGCTTCAATCAGGGTTAAAAGTGTTAGAGTTGAGGTTATGACCTGGGGGATGCTGTTGCTTGCTTCTCTTCTACTTTTCTTCTTTTCTACTTCTCTTCTACTTGACGGTTGAAATAAGGGCTCGGTGTTGCTGTTCCTTGCTTCTCTTTTACTCATTTTTGGCTGCAAAAACTCACAAGGATCTTTCTCTGGCCTCTGGGAGCAGCACAAGGATTTTGTAAGAGGTTTGGTTCAATCAGGGCTGAAGTTAGGGCTGGGGGTTGCTGTTTCTTACTTCTTTTCTACTTTTCTTCTCTTCTCCTTCAGGATTTAAATTAGGACTGGGGTCTGCTGTTGCTTGCTTCTTTTCTACTCTTTTGTGGCCGCTAAAACTCACTAGGACATTTCCCTGGCCACTTGGCAAGAGGTTTGGTTCAATCAGGTTTGAAGGTAAGGCTGAGGGCTGCTGTTACTCAAAGCCCTTACAGTTCTCGAAGGCATGTAGGAGCTACACAAGGACTTGGCAAGAGGTTTGGTTCAATCAGCGTTGGATTAGGGCTGGGGGCTGCTGTTTCTTGCTTCTCCACTACTTCTCTTCTCTTCTACTTAAGGGTTGAAGTTAGGGCTGAAGACTCCTGATTATTGCTTCACTTCCACTCTTTCTTAGCCGCGAAAACTCTCTGGGACATTTTCCTGGCCACTTCCCAAGAGCTTTGGTTCAATCAGGGTCGATGCTTGGGCTAGGAGCTGCTCTTTCTTGCTTCTCTTCTACTTCTCTTCAACTTCAGGGTTGAAATTAGGGCTTGGGGCTGCTGTTGCTTGCTTCTCTTGTACTCATTTGGGGCAGCAAACTCACTGGAGAGTTTTAGCGCCCACAAAACAGTAGAAGAGAAGCTGGCCACTAGGGTAGGTCCTTGGAAGTTGAAAGTTCTAAAGGCATCTAGGAGCTGCATGTCAATTTGACAAGAGGTTTGGTTTAATCAGTGTTGAAGTTAGGGCTGGGGGCTGCTGCTTCTTGCTACTCTTCTTATTCCTTTCTCCTTTATTTCAGGGTTGAGGTTAGGGCTAGGGGCTGCTGTTACTTGCTTCTCTTCTACTCTTTTGTTGCCGCTTGAACTCACTGGGACCTTTCTCTGGCCACTGGTTTGGTTCCTTGGAAATTTAGAGTTGTCAACGGTATGTAGGAGCTGCAGAAGGATTTTGCAAGAGGAATGGCTCAATCAGGGTTGAAGTCAGGGCTAGGGGCTACTGTTTCTTCCTTCTGTTCACTTCTCTTCTCTTCTACTTCAGGGTTGAACTTAGGGCTGGGGACTGCTGTTGCTTGCTTCTCTTCTACTCTTTTGTGGCCGCTAAATTTGACGAGGACCTTACCCTGGCCACTGGTGTGAGTGTTTGGAAGTTATCTCTTCTTATTCCTTTCTCTTTTATTTCAGGGTTGATGTTAGGGCTGGGGCTGCTGTTACTAGCTTCTCTTATACTCTTTTGTGGCTGCTTGAACTCACTGAGACTTTTCCCTAGCCACTTGGGTGGGTCTTTGGAAGTTTAAAGTTTTCGAAGGCATCTAAGACCTGCACTATGATTTGGCAAGAGGTTTGGTTTAATCAGGGTTGAAGGTAGGTCTGGGGGATGCTGTTTCTTGCTTCTCTACAACTTCTCTTCTCTTCTACTTCAGGGTTGAAGTTAGGGCAGGGGGGTTCTGTTGCTTGCTTCTCTTCTACTCCTTTGGGGCAGCAAACTCACCGGAGAGTTTTAGCGAGCTTAAGAAAAGCTGGCCACTGGGGTATGTCCTTGGAAGTTGAAAGTTTTCGAAGGCATCTAGGAGCTGCACATCGATTTGGGAAGAGGTTTCGTTTAATCAGTGATGAAGTTAGGGCTGGGGGCTGCTGTTTCTTGCTTCTCTTTTCATTCCTTTCTCCTTTATTTCAGGGTTGATGTTAGGGCTGGGGGCTGCTGTTACTTGCGTCTCTTCTACTCTTTTGTTGCTGCTTGAACTCACTGGGACCTTTCCCTGGCCACTGGTGTGGGTCCTTGGAAATTTAGAGTTCTCGATGGTATGTAGGAGCTGCAGAAGGATTTTGCAAGAGGATTGGTTCAATCACGGTTGAAGTCAGGGCTGTGGGCTACTGTTTCTTGCTTCTCTTCTACTTCAGGGTTGAACTTAGGGCTGGGGATTGCTGTTGCTTGCTTCTCTTCTACTCTTTTGTGGCCCTTAACTTTGATGAGGACGTTTCCCTGGCCACTGGGGTAAGTGTTTGGAAGTTATCTCTTCTTATTCCTTTCTCTTTTATTTCAGGGTTGAGGTTAGGGCTGTGGGCTGCTGTTACTTGATTGCTTCTCTTATACTCTTTTGTGGCAGTTTGATCTCAATGAGATTTTTCCCTGGCCACTTGGGTGGGTCCTTGGAAGTTTAAAGTTTTCGAAGGCATCTAAGAGCTGCACAAGGATTTGGCAAGAGGTTTGGTTTAATCAGGATTGAAAGTAGGCCTGCGGAATGCTGTTTCTTGCTTCTCTTCTATTTCTCTTGTCCTCTACTTCAGGATTGAAGTTAGGGCAGGGGGCTACTTTGCTTGCTTATCTTCCAACTTTTCTTCTCTTCTTCTTCTTGCTTGTCTTCTACTGTTTTTAGGCCGCTAAACTCTCTGGGAAATTTTCCTGGCCACATGCAAAGAGCTTTGGTTCAATCAAAGTTGAAGTTTGGGCCGATTGCTGCTGTTTCTTGCTTCTCTTCTACTTCTCATTTACTTTAAGGTTGAAGTAGGGCTGGGGACTGCTGTTTCTTGCTTCTCTTCTACTTCTCTTCTCTTGTACTTCAGGGTTGAAATTAGGGCTGGGAGCTGCTGTTGCTTGCTTCTCTTCTACTGTTTTGTGGCCGCTAAAGAACACTGGGACCTTTCCTTGGCCATTGGGATAGGTCCTTGGAAGTGTACAAGGATTTTGGAAGAGGTTTGTTTTGGTTCAATCAGGGTTTAAGTAAGGACAGGGGGCTGCTGTTTCTTGATTCTCTTATACATCTCTTCTCGTCCATTTCAAGGTTGAAATTAGGGCTAGGAGCTGCTGTTTCTTGCTTCTCTTCTACTGTTTTGTGAACGATAGAACTCATTTGGACCTTTCCCAGGCCACTTTGCATAAGGTTTTGATAAAACAGGGTTGAAATTGTTAGGGTTAGTGTATGGGGCTAGGGGCTGCTGTGGTATGCTTTTTTTTACTATTTTTGTGACTGCTAAAAAGCACTGTGACCTTTCCCTGGTCACTAGGGGTTGGTCTTTGGAAGCTTAAAGTTGTCGAATGCATCTAGGAGCTGCACAAGGGTGGGGTAAGAGGTTTGACTCAATTAGGGTTGTAGTCAGGGCTAGGTGCTGCTCTTTCTTGCTTCTCTTCTACTTGTCTTCCGTCCTATTTCAGGATTGAAGTCAGGGCATGGGGCTGCTGTTGCTTGCTTCTCTTCTACTCTTTTGTGGCTCCTAAAACGCACTGGGACCTTTCCCTAGCCACTTGGCAAGAGGTTCTTGGTTCTGAAGTTAGATCTGGGGTCTGCTGTTTCTTGCTTCTCTTGGCTTCAGAACTCACTGTGACTTTTCCCTGGCCTCGGGGTTGGATCTTTGGAAATTTAAGATTGTGGAAGGAATGTAGGAGCTACACAATGGTTTTGCAAGAGGTTTGCTTCAATCAGGATTGAAATAAGGGCTCGCTGCTGCTGTATATTGCTTCTCTGCTACTAGTCTTCTCTTCTACTTCTGGGTTGAGGTTAGGGCTAAGCTCTGCTGTTGCTTGCTTTTCTTCTGCTATTTTGTGACTGCTAACTCTCTCCCGGACCTTTTGCCGGCCACTTGACAGAGGTTTATTTTAATCAGGGTTGAAGTTAGGGGGCTGCTCTTTCTTGCTTCTCGTCTACTGCTCTTCTACTTCAGGGTTGAAGTTGGTGCTGCGGGCTGCTGTTGATTGCTTCTCTTCTACTCGTTTGTTGACGCTAAAACTTACAGGGACCTTTCCTTGGCCACTGGGGTTGGCCCTTGGAAGAATAGTATTCTTGAAAGAATATAGGAGCTGCACAAAGATTCGGCAAGAGTTTTTGTTCAGTCGGGGTTGAAGTTAGGGTTGGTGGCTGCTGTTTCTTGCTACTCTTCTACTTCTCTCCTCTTCTACTTCAGGGTTGAAGTAAGGGCATGGGACTGTTGTGGCTTGCTTCTTCTACTCTTTTGTGGCCGTTAAGTTGGAGCTGTAGGCTACAGTTGCTTGCTTCTCTTCTACTCTTTTGTGGCCGATAAAACTCACTGTGACATTTCCCTGATCATTTGGCAATAGAGAGTTAAGGCTGGGGGCTACTGTTGCTTGCTTCTCTTTCCCTCTTTGCCTCTTTGTGTTCCCCCCCCCCCAAGATAGTTTCCATTTTGTTTTAATAGATCTTGAACTATATTTCATGCATCCTATCCATATTAGCTTCGTTTTATCGAAATTGACCTTCAAGCCTGAAATATGTGAAAAATTTTCAAGTAACTGTAATGTATTTTTGAGTGGCTTTTCTGAACCATCTAAAAAAAGAGTCGTGTCGTCTGCAAATTGTGATATTATGTATTCTCGTTGTTTAACTTTTATTCCTGTTATATTTTTTTCATTTTTTATTTTGATGTTAAGAATTTCTGTACAAAGAATAAAAATGTATGCTGAAATTGGATCTCCTTGTCTGCAGCCCCTTTTAACTATTAAGTAATCCGATCGAAAACCATTAACTTGAACACATACTTCCGTATCATACAAAAATAACTTAATCCATTCTCGAATCATTTCACCAAAGTTAAAAAAAGATAATGTTTTTTCAATAAAGTTAAAGGATAAGGAGTCAAAAGCTTTCTCAAAATCAATTAACATTAACAATCCAGGTATCCTATGTTCTTCACAATATTGCATGATATCATACACTAATCTGGTATTTTCCCCTATGAATCTATCTTGTAAGAAACCTGTTTGATCACTTGAAATTATATTATTTAAAACATTCTTAATTCTTTTAGCAATACTTCCAGATGCAAGTTTATATAAAACATTTAGTAGCGTAATTGGTCTCCAATTTTTTAAAAATTGCCTTTTTTTATTTTCTTTCGGAATACAAGTTATTGTTCCCAGTTTAACATTCCGTGAAAATGATTTAGATATAAACGCGTGGTTTAAAGCTTTTACTACAAAATGACCAATCTTATTCCAAAAAAACTTATAAAAATTTGAAGTAAATCCGTAATTTCCAGGGCTCTTATCATTTTTTCATATTCTTTAGGGTATCTGTGACCTCATTGTATTGTAGCAGTCTTTCAATATCTTTTTTCTGATTTTCATTTAATTTTTTTACAGAACACCCTGCTAATTTTTCAGAAAGATCGAAATCAACAACGTTATTTGGTTCAGTATATAAATTTTCATAAAATTGTTTAGTTTCTTTTAAAATTTCTTTTTGATCAAAAATGTGAATTCCATCTTCTTTTTCTATATAATGCATAGTTTTTGCTGTTTCTCTAAATTACAAAAATAATTAGTTACTTTTTCCCCGTTATCAATCCAATTTGATCTTGATCTAATGAAAGAACCATTTAGCCTTTCCTTCCTTAAAGTTTCCAATTCTAATTGTAGTGAACTTAGCCTGTCTTTGTTCGTTTCATTCAGATTATTTTCTATATAGGAAATTTCTTTAATGGAGTTTTCTCTTATGCATTTTGTCTTTGCTTTATAAGTAGAAAATGAAATAGTTTCCCCACGTATTTCCATCAATAATGTTTCCAAAAAAAGTTGATCGTCTATTATAAATTGTAACTGTGATTTATCAATGTTTAGGACATTTTCAGTATTGTATACTGGCAAACAATATTGCAAGATTACGCTATCTATTTTTTTGTTTATACAATCTACATATTCTTTATCTTTTAATAATGAATTATTGAATTTCCAAAATCCTTTTCCATGCTCCTGCTTTGAAAACTGAAGTTCAAGCACTATCATTGAGTGGTCAGATCTGTAACTTATATCGATATCACAGTTTCTAACAAATGAAAGAAGGTTTTGATCAATTAAGAAAAAATCTAACCTTCCTTTTTGTAATGGTGATAACCTTTTCCAAGTATACTTTCTTGAAGCCCCATGTAAATGTCTAAAAGGGTCAACAAGCTCATTATCATTAATTTGCGTTGTTAAAAATTTTCTTGATTTTTCATTGTGGTTATTGTACTTGTAATTTTCATAATCTATTGATGGATCTAAAACTAGATTAAAGTCTCCACAAATTATGAAACTATGAACGTTATCAAAAGTTTTCATTTCATCAAACACGTTTTTAAAAAAATCAGGTTTATCGGAATTAGGTGCATATATATTTGCAAGGATAAATGAGTTGTTTTCATAAGAAATATTAAGCGCAATAAATTGCCCATTATTATCTTTTTTGCATACCGCTACTTTAATATCTAATCCTTTCCTAAGTAGAATAGCTACGCCTTTCGAGTTAGAAGAACCGTGAGAATAAAAGCATACTCCTTCCCACTGTTGATAAATTTTGTGTTCAATTTCTTCAGTAAAGTGTGTTTCCTGCAAGCACAAAACATCAACTTTCTTTTCTTTAAAAAGTGTAAATAAATCAAATCGTTTTTTAGTGCTATTCAAACCACGACAATTGTAGGAACATATCTTCAATTTATCCACAGCCTTTAATGAAAAACAATATTTTTACTGATATGTCGTTATTTTCAAAACCTTCCAATGAAACAGTATCGATAATTGATGAAAAAGTAATAAACACAAAAATACTATTCTTGTTTGATGTGTGCTTTATGTTAAAAAGAAATAGAAAGTATAAAAAGAAAGTGTAATGTTGATTGTGCAAGAGAGGATATATATACGTGTTTTAATTATATACAATACATGGTAAAACGCCATGAAAAATCGAAGCAACTGGAGCATGAAATGATTAAAACCGGGCCGCCACCCATTAAATGGGCTTGACCTTCGGTTGTAATTCTTTTTGATATATACATAAATGGGGGTGGAGAGATATAGAATAAAGGATCAAGTGTGACTTTTCTTGGAGACATATTCTATATATAAAGAGGAAAATAGAGAGTATTTACTGAACCGATGTCTGGAAATTATGAGATACCGCGTCACATGGTGCAGCCCGGTCTCATCCTTCACCTTAATCGGTCTTTAACCCTTTCCCAAACAGTCCCTGGTTTTTACAGGTCTAGACTAGTATCCTTTTGAAAACATTGTGGGAAAAGGAGAAAATGCTGGTAACCAGCATTTTCTCATTTTTCCACAATGCCCTCTACCCTATCATAGACAGAAATCATCTTCTCAGCAAGAGTTGAATTGTCGTCTGCAAATGCTTTCAATTTGGTCTAGTCTAAAAGTTTGTCGTTTGGGAAAGGGTTAATTGTGCGATAATCGTTCATAGACATACAAATATATATTGCGCCTTATATCATCAAAACAAAATATTTTTTACCTATCGGCGAAGATATATAGGCATCTGAGACAAGATTCCGTCAAAAGAGTCAAGGAAGATGCTACCAAGCGAGTCTTTGGCGAACTTAACAACATTTTTCCCTGACGACCTTAACAAAGTTCTATCTCAAACGCCCACGACTAGCAGATTCTTCTTATCACATAACATTTCACAAAACACAGAACAAATAATAAAAAAAAAAACCGCGGTATTTTCCATAGGATCCGATCACTGGTATGTAATGCGTCAAAAATGACGTGATACAAATTTGATTTCAAACGTTATTTGTAATGGGTATATTACACTGAAAACAAGGGAGGTTATGTGATAAAATAATAAGACAACATTTGCTTCAATTAACGGATCCCAGTCTTCCCTGTATATAATGAGAAAAAAGTGAGATATATACACACAAGGAATGAGACACAATAAAATAAAAAATAATTAAAAAAAAAAAAGATTTACTACTGTTATAAAAATACCCTTCTAATTCTCAACACTCTTGACAATATCTAATCAGTGGAGAGTGGGATCAGACTGCATGAAATGCGAAGACCAATCCCAGTCCACCCCATATTTCTATAAATCCCTTTATACCACATCCATAGATACTACTAATTTCTACGCATTGCTTGCAGGAGCCTTTGGAATTGTGGCAATGGTGAAACCGCTCGTAACGAGCAATTTCACCCTTTGTCACAATGTCCTCTATGCTATAAAAAGGTGTCATATGTGCATAAGAAACGGCATCACCCCCGCCGTTATCTAGGATCAGTTAGAGATACAACAGAAATGCCTCATGGGGTAAGGGGATAAATGAACAACGACACAATCAGTGAGGACTAGGGTGAGTCTAAATTTTAACAATGGCTGTTCTCAATTTTGAAAGAACAATACATAAACTCAATCAACAATGATTTTTGATTCCGAATGCATATTACTAGTTCGCAAGACATATACAAATGAAGAAGTCAGCAACTTAACCCTTTCACCACACAATCCCTACGTTTAACGACTCTAACAAAGGAAGCCTCTTTAATACATTGTGGGAAAAGGAGAAAACTCTGGTAAGCAGCATTTTCTCCCTTTCCACAATGCCCTCTACCCTTTCCAGATCATATTTCGCTTTTTTATTCATATTTATTTTTTCCTCTGCAATTACTTACAATTTAGGTTTGTCCAAAATTTTGTCGTTTGGCAAAGAGTTATGAGATCTACCTACACGGCATTACAGACCGTTATCTCCCTTCACCTTTCTGTGAAAATATACCTATCTGAAATACTGTCAATATTTTTACCTCTACAATGAGTCTGAATGATATCTACCGATGAGTGTGGAAAGAGGATAGGTTAACCCTTTCCCAAACAAACACTGGTTTTTACACCCCTTCGCTGTAAGAAATTTGAAAAAAACATTGTGGGAAAAGGAGAAACCATCCAAAAGGAGCAGCTTCTCCTTTTTACTCATTACTTGCTGCTTTATCAGACAACCCAAAGTAACAAAGTGGACTCCATTAAAAAAACAGCATGAAATCAGGGAGAGGGAAACGAGAGTGCGTTAAGGTGTAGGCCGATTTGTCACTTTCTAATCACAAATATACACATCTGTAATCTGCCTAAAAGTTTTGTTGGAAAAGCAAAAGAAAAGTTATATAATGCATTTTCATTGGTATCTAAACCACTACAAAATACTAACAACATTGAAAATACATATTAACGAAATGTCATACACATTGCCTTGGTGATAACGGTCTATTTTAGGAAAAGGTGAAATTATTTGCTTTTCAAATGTTTTCAAAAGGTAGCCAATATAGAACTAATACATTGCCAGATAAAATGGTTTACTCTTTTCAAAAATGAAAAAAAAAAACAGATAAATCTCTGTCGATTTATCGGAAATGAGAACAAGACGGGTATCATAGATCCAAGCTTAGACAGCGTGCTATGTGTACATAGTCCAATCCTGAAAAACATGTTTTAACTGAAGTTTTGTGCATAACGCCAAAGGTTAAGATTGGGCTGTATGTAAGTACAATTCGATCTCACTCTTTATCGTATCCAACCAAAAGAAATATTTTTCTGAAACTTAAGGAATGAAATCTCCAGTAAAAGCTTTTAGAAAAATATTTTGTAAGAATTTAGAAAGAGAAATCGCTCCTTATGAGTAATTTCTCATTTTCCCACAATGCTCTCTGTTATGACAATATACAAGTCACTTTACACTTGTTCCAGAGTTGTTGTCGATAAATGCTTATAACTTGGATGTCTAAAATGTGTTATTAAATAAATATCTTTTTTAAATAAATCCTAAGGCTTTATTGGCTCTTTGAACGCTATGAATACTGAGGAGACTCCTCGAGCTTTGAAATTTAATCTCATTGATTTTGGTAATCATTAACCCTTTACCATACAATCCTATTTTTTCGACCGTGAGAAAGAAGCCATTGGAAAACATTGTGGGAAAAGGAGAAAACGCTGTTAACCAGCATTTTCTCCTTTTCCCACAATGCCCTCTACCCTTCACCAAACAAATCTCAAATTTTCAGTCACATTTGTTTTGTTGTCTGCAGATACTTTTAATTTGGAATAACCTAAAATTCTGTCTTTTGGTAACAAGTTAAAGGAGTGTTAACTTGTAAGTGGTATCTAAGTAGCTTCAGTGTACCTCAGGAGTCTGACTGCATACTCAATGCAGATTGGTCCTGACATACTATGGCCGCAAAGGCTTCATAATCAGCAAAAGTGCTCAAAAACCAAAAAATATCTTAGTGTTTTCAACATAATGAGGTCATGAACTAGTGATTCGACCCCCATCTTTGCATTTATTCTAGCTAAAGTGTTGTGCGATTACATGGAAACGCCTGAAATATGCGTTTTCATACTTTCTCACAACACCCGCCATTCAATATAATTTGTAACTTTTTTTTTCTTGCTACATGTAATTACAATTTGTAGCTTGCATAATCTGTCACCTCTTCTCAATGATACTAACCCTTTCCCACATAATCATTTGTTTTACGGCATTTAGGGCATTTAGGTATAAGACTAACGAAAGTAACAGAAAAGAAATGAAGAAAAAAAAAACTTGGGGGGGGGGAGGGAGCAATAGCTCAAAACGAACAATTTCTCCCCTTCCCACAATGTCTTCTATCCTACTAGTGGTCTGAAGGTCAATTCTACGGATCTGAAAGTTGTATTCTGCAGTAGGTTTCAATATGAAAAAATCTAAAGTTTATCGTTGGGGAAAGGGTTACGATAAGGATTTGAGAATAGAGATAAGAGGTGAAGGTACCTGTATAACATTTACATCCTTCATTAAAAAAACATAATAATCATAACAGTATAGTATGTTTTTTGTAGTATTTCACAAGAGCCTCACTGTTTATGTATGCTGGGCAACGATTTTGTTAATATCATCAAATAACTGGAATTTAATCCTTTTCCCACTATGAGTCCGACCATACACCGATCCATTAAAGAACCATGCACTGTCTATCTTTTCGTGTCCGTTTAGTCTGTTGATAAGGCTGGTGTTTAGCCTCGTAACATCGTCTGCAATGCGAAAGCCGGCACTCTTCATTTCCTTTCTTTTGCGCATAATCTTGGCCTTCACATTATTATTGATTGTCTTAATTATCACGGGTTTATGGGACATACTTTTGGTTGGTAGTCTATGTATTGCCATGATTTCTTCTTTAAGTAGTTCGACCCCTTGGTGTTGTAGGATTGTACAAACTTTTTTGGTTAGTTTATCCTCATCTTCTCCTGGACTCTCTTCAATATTCATTATTTTGACATTATTTTTTCGAGAGTATTGTTCGTTCTGATTTGCCATCTTAATAGAGTCATTATTTTTCTGTTCTTGTTGTGCAAGTTTTGTTTCAAGCTCCTTTGTTCTCTCATCTAGCAACTTCGATTGGCTCTCCAATTTTTCCCGCAACTTTCCATTTTCGAATTCTAGCAGCTTTAATTTATCTTCGAGTTTTCCACATTTTACACCTATTTCACGTTTGATTTCTTCTCTCATCTTGTTTTCTAACTATTTCATAACTTCAGCTACTGTTTTCTCAATTAATTTTTCAATGTCATCCTTTTTCAACATATTTTTTAACTCGTCTTTCAAATCCTGGATATTGCAGTGAATTTCCTCTAATTTACTTTTTGAACTGTCTGTTTGACTAGCATCCAATTCCCACTCATTTTGAGGGTCGTTTTTCTTCTGCTTTGATGTAGATTTTCTGGCAGTTTGACTTTTTACCGACATAGTTAAGTTTGTTGTTCTGATATCACGTTCGCAGACACAGAGCGTGTATGATAAAATTATTTGCTATATAGTGCTATATAGTGCCTATAGATTGAACTGCGCCTAATCCATATAACTGTTAACTGTAAATCCATGTTTTACTTGAGCACTGACAGCAACTCACTATTCAATTTCACGTGCCTGCTTCGATTTTTAGATTCTCGACAGAGACAAAGAAAAAAGAATATTCGAGAAATGGCTTATAAATATCTTCAAAATGCATACATTCTAGTTCCTTTTTCCTGCAACACTATAATCTCCATCAACAAATCAACGTTTCCATGTATTTTTGTCCGTATTTTTTCCACTACTATCCGTATATTTCGAAATAATCCTCAGAGCAAATTTTCCATGTCAGAGCGTTTAAATGACCACGTGACTTCTCCAAACTGTTTCTTGCTTCTCTTCTACTTCCCTTCTACATCAGAGTTGAAGTTAGGGGTGGGGGCTGCTTTTCCTTGTTTCTCTTCTACTCTTTTGTGGCCGTTAAAACTTAATGGAACCTTCCTGGCCACTGGGGTGGGTCGTTTGAAGTTTAAAGTTCTCGAAGGCATCTAGAAGTTGCACAAGATTTTGGCAAGAGGTTTGGTTCAATAAGGGTTAAAGTTAGGGCGGGGGCCTGCTGTTTCTTGTTTCTCTTCTACTTCTCTTCTCTACTACTTCAGGGTTGAAGTCGGGGCTTCAGGCTGCTGTCGCTTCCTTGTCCTCTCTTTTGTGGCCATTAAAACTCACTGGGACTTTTCCCTAGCCTCTGGGATGGGTCCTTTGAAGTTTAAACTTCTTGAAGAAATCTAGGAGCTGCTGGCAAGTTGTTTGGTTCAATCAGGGTTGAACTTTGTGCTGGGGGCTGCTTTTTTTTGCTTATCTTCTACTTCTCCTCTACATCAGGGTTGAAGTTAGGGCTGGGGGCTGCTTTTCCTTGCTTCTCTTCTTCCTCTTTTTTTGACCGGTTAAACTCACGGGGACATTTTCATGGCCACTTGGCCAGAGGTTTGCTTCAATCAGGTTGAAGTTAGGGCTTGGGGCTCCTGTTTCTTTGTTTTCTTTTACTTCTCTTCTCTTCTTTTTCAGGGTTGAAGTTAGGGCTGGGGCTGCTTTGGCTTGTTTCTCTTTTAATCTTTTGTTGCCGTTAAAACTCAATGGGACCTTTCCCTGGGCACTGGGTGAGAGGTTTGGTTCAATAGGGGTTGAAGTTGTTAGGGTTAGTAGGGCTACTCTTTCTTGCTTCTCTTCTACTTCTCTTCTCTAGTACTTCAGGACTGAAGTTAGGGCTGGGGGCTAATTTTGCTTGCTTCTCTTCTACTCTTTTGTGGCCGATACAACTCACTGGGACATTTCCCTGGACCTTTAGTGAAAGGTTTGTTTCAAGTTAGGTTGATGTATGGCTGGGGGCTTGTGTTTCTTGCCTCTCTTCTACACTTTATTAGCCGATAAAGCTTACGGGGACCTTTTCCTGGCCACTTGGTGAGAGGTTTGGTTCAATCAGGGTTGAAGTTAGGGCTGGGGGCTACTGATTTTGGCTTCTATTCTACATCTCTTCTCTTCAACTTCAGGGTTGAAGTTGTGGCTGGGTGCTACTGTAACTGGCTTCTCTTCTACGTTTTTGTGGCTAGTAAAACTCACTGGGACCTTTCCCTTGCCACTGGTGTGAGTCCTTAGAAGATTAAAGTTCACGAAGGCATCTAAGAGCTGCACAATGATTTGGCAAGAGGTTTGGTTCAATAAGGATTGGAGGTAGGGCTGTTTCTTGCTTCTCTTCTACTTCTCGTCTCTTCTACCTCTGTTCTCTTCCAATTCTGGCTTGAATATTGGGCTAGGGTTGTTTGCTTCTCCTCTACTCTTTTGTGGCTGTTAAAACGTGCTCGGACCTTTAAATGGCCACTTGGCAAGAGGGTCGGTACAATCAAGGTTGAAGTCACGGCTTGAGGCTTCAGTTTCTTGCTTCTCTTCTCTCCTATTTCAGGGTTGAAGTTAGGGCTGGGGGCTGCTGTTGCTTGCTTCTCTTTTACTCATTTTTGTCCGCTAAATCTCACTAGCACCTTTCCCTGGCCACTGTCGTGGGTCTTTTGGAAGTTTATAGTTCTCGAAGGCATTCCGGAGCTGCAGTAGGATTTAGCAAGATGTTTGATTCAATCAGGCTTGAAGTTAGTGGTAGGGGCTGCTGTTTCTTGCTTCTCTTCAAATTCTCTTCTCTTCCACTTCAGGGTTGAAGTTAGGGCCGAGGGGGCTGCTGTTGCTTGCTTCCTTTCTACTCTTTTGTGGCCGCTAAAACTCACTTGGATCTTTCCCTGGCTACTTGGCAAAAACTTTTGGTTCAATAAGGGTTGAAGTTGTTTGGGTTAGGGTAAGGGTTAGGGTTACGGTTTAGGATTTGGGTTAGGGTTACTGGTTAGGGTTTGCTATTCCTTGCCTTCTTCCACTCTTTTGGGACCGCTTAAACTCACAGGGACATTTCAAGTACCACTGCAGTGGATCCTTGGAAATTTAAAGAACTCGAAGGCATCTTAGAGCTGCAGAGAGATTTGGTAAAAGGCTTGGTTCAATAAGAGTTGAAATTTTTAGGCTTAGGATAAGTGTTATGGTTTAAAATTGGGGTAAGGGTTAGGGGCTGGGGGCTGCTGTTGCTTTCTTCTCTTCTACTCTTTTGTAACCGCTAAATCTCACTAGTGCCTTTCCCTGGCCACTGGGATGGGTCCTTTGGAAGTTTAAAGTTCTTGAAGGCATTCGGGAGCTGCAGTAGGATTTAGCTAGATCTTTGGTTCAATCAGGCTTGAAGTTAGGGCTAGGGGCTGCTGTTTCTTGCTTCTCTTCCACTTCTCTTCTCTTCCACTTCAGGGTTGAATTTATGGCAGGGGGCTGCTGTTGCTTGCTTCCTTTGTACTGTACTGTGGCCGCTAAAACTGACTGGGATTTTCCCCTGGCCACTTGGCAAGACTTTTGGTTCAATAAGGGTTGAAGTTGTTAGGGTTAGGGTAAGGTTTAGGGTTAGGGGCTTGGGGCTGCTGTTGCTTGCTTCTCTTCTTATTTTCTTCTTTTCTGCTTCAGGTTTGAGGTTAGGGATGAGTGCTGTTGTTGCTTGCTTATCTTCTTCTCATGTTTGGCCGCTACAAGTCACTGGAATCTTTCCCTGGCCACTTGGCAAAACGTTTGGTTCAAATCAGGGTTGAAGTTGTTAGGGTGACGGTAAGGGTTATGGTTTAGGGTTATAGGGGCTAGCGGCTGCTGTTGCTTGCTTCTCTTCTACAGTTTTGTGGCCGCTTAAACTCACTGGGACCTTTCCCTGACCACTGGGGTGGATGCTTGGAAGTTAAAAGTTCTACAGAGCATATAGGAGCTGCACAAGGATTTGGTAAGAGGATTGGTTCAATAAGGGTTGAAGTTGTTAGGGTTAGAACAGGGGTTTTGGTTTAGGGTTAGGGGCTGGGGGCTGCTGTTGATTGTTTCTCTTTTACTCTTTTGTAAATACAACTCGATAATCACTGGGACCTTTCCCTGGCTATTTGGCAAGAGGTTTGGTTCAATCAAGGTTGAAATCTGGGCTGCGACCTATGTTTCTTGCTTCTCGTCTACTTTTCTTCACTTCAACTTCAGAGTTGAAGTTAGGGTTTGATTCTTCTGTTGCCTGCTTCTCTTCTACTCTTTCGTGGCCGATACAACTCACTGGGACCTTTTCCTGACCACTGGGGTGGGTCCTTGGAGGTTTAAAGACCTTTCACCGGCCATTTGGCAAGAGGTTTAGTTCAATAAGGTTTGAAGTTAGGGCTGGGTGCTGCTCTTTCTTGCTTCTCTTCTCTTAAACTTCAGGGTTGAAATTAGGGTTGCAGGTTGCTGTTTCTTGCTTCTCGTCTATCTTTTATAGCCGCTTAAACTCTCTGGGACTGTTCCTTTGCCACTTGGCAAGAGATTTGGTTAAATCAGGGTTGGAATTTTTTAGGGGTAGGATAAGGGTTATGGTTTAGGGTTAGGGTTAGGAGCTGAGGGCTGCTGTTGCTAGCTTCTCGTCTACTCGTTTTTTGGCCACTTAAACTCACTAGGACCTTTCCCTAAACACCGGGGTGGGTCCTTGAAAGTTGTAAGTTCTCAAAGGCATACAGGAGCTGCACAAGGATTTGGCAAGCGGTTTGGTTCAAGTTCAATTGCTTCAATCAGGGTTGAAGTCAGTGCTGGAGTCTGCTGTTTCTTGGTTTCCTTTTTACTTCTCTACTTTTCTACTTCAGGGTTGAAGTTAGGGCTTGGGGCTGCTGTTGCTTTCTTCTCGCTTTCTCTATTGTGATCGTTAATCCTCACTGGGACCTTTTCCTGGCCTCCAGAGTTGGTCTCTGGAAGTTCAAACTTCTCGAAAGCATCTCGGAACTGCCTAAGGATTTTGCAAGAGGTTTGGTTGCATCTGGTTTGAAGTAAGTGCTTGGGGCTGCTGTTTCTTGCTTCTCTTCTACTTTAGGGTTGAAGATAGGGTAGGGGCTGCTGTTCTTTCTTCTCTTTTGGTCTTCTGTGGCCGCTAAAACTCACTGGGACCTTTCCCTGGCCACTGGTTTAGGTCCGTGGAAGTTTAGATATCTTCCACGATTTTGGAAGTTCAAAGTTCTCCAATGAATCTAGTAGCTGCACAAGGATTTGACAGGAGGTTTGGTTCAATCAGGGTTGAAGTCAGGGCTGGGGACTGCTGGTTTTTTTTTTTTTTTTTATTATCTTCTACTTGTCTTCTCTTCTACTTCAGGGTTGAAGTCAGGGCTAGGGGCTGCTGTTGCTTACTTCTCTTCTATTATTTTGGTGCCTGCTAAAATTCACTGGGACCTTTCCCTGGTCACATTGGTGGGTCCTTGGAAGTTTAAAGTTCTCGAAACCATGTAGGAGCTGCAGAAGGATTCAGCAAATGGTTTGGTTCAATCAGGATTGAAGTTAGGGTTGAGGTCTGCTGATGCTTGCTGCTGTTCTACTCTGTTGTGGCTACTCTGTTGTGGATGCTAAAACTCATTGGAACCATTCCATGGTCACTTGGCAAGAGGCTTGGAACAATGAAAGATTTTGCAAGAGGATTGAAGTCAGGGCTGGGGCTGCTGTTTCTTGCTTCTCTTCTACTTCAGGGTTGAAGTTAGAGCTTGGGGCTTCTGTAGCTTCCTTCTCTTCTACATTTTTGTGACCGCTAAAACTCAACGGGATCTTTCCCTGGCCAATTTGCAAGAGGTTTGGTTCAATCAGGGTTGAGATTAGGGCTGGCGGCTGCTCTTTCTTGCTTCTCTTCTACTTCTCTTCTCTTCAACTTCAGGGTTGAAGTTACGATTGGAGACTGTAGTTTCTTGCTTCTCGTCCATTTTTTGTGGCCTCTAGGGACTGTTCCCTAGCCTCTTGGCAAGAGATGTGGTTCATTCAGGGTTGAACTTGTTTGGGTTAGGATAAGGGTTATGGGGGGGCTGCTGTTGCTTCCTTCTCTTCTATACTTTTGTGTCTGCTAAAACTCCCTGGGAGCTTTCCCTGTCCACTTTTGTGGATGCTTGGAAGATAAAAGTTCTCCAAGGCATCTAGGAGCTGCACAACGATTTGGCAAGGGGTTTCTTTCAATCAGGGTTATAGGTAGGGCTTGGGGTTGCTGTTTTTGGCTTCTCTTCTATTCTCTTCTTTTCTACTTCAGGGTTAAAGTAAGGGATGGGGCGTTTGTTGCTTGCTTCCCTTCTACTCTTTTTTGGCCGATACAACTAACTGTGTCCTTTCCCTGGGCAGTAGGCGAGAGGTTTGGTTCAATCAAGGTTGATGTGAGGGCTGGCGGCTGCTATTTCTTGCTTCTCTTCTACACTTCATTGGCCAAAAGGCTTACTTGGACCTTTCACTGGCCACTTGGCATGAGGTTTGGTTCAATCATGGTAGATGTTAGGGCTGGGAACTGCTGTTTCATGCTTTTCTTCTTCTTTTCTTCTACTTCTCTTATCTTCAACTTTAGTGTTGAAGTTATGGCTTGGTGCTGCTGTTGCTTGCTTCTCTTCTATTTTTTGTGGCTACTAGAACTCACTGGGACCTTTCCCTAGCCAGTCGGGTAAGTCCTTAGAAGATTAAAGTTCTCGAAGGCATCTAGGAGCTGCACAATGATTTGGCAAGAGATTTGGTTCAATCAGGATTGAAGGTAGGGCTGTTTCTTGCTTGTCTTCTAGTTCTCGTCTTTTCCACTTAAAGGTTGAAGTTAGGGCTGGGGGCTGCTTTTACTTGCTTCTGTTCTACTCTTTTGTGGCTGCTAAAACTCACTGGGACCTTTCCATGGCCACCTGGCAAGAACCTTGGTACAATCAAGGAAGTCGCGGATGGGGGCTTCTGTTTCTTGCTTGTCTTCAACTTCTCTTCTCTTCTTCTTCAGGGTTGAAGTTGAGGCTAAGGCTGCTGTTGCTTGCCTTTCTTCTACTCTTTTGTGGTCGCTAAATCTCACTAGGACCTTTCATTGGCCACTGGGGTGGGTCTTTTGGAATTTTAAAGTTCTCAAAGCATTCAGGAGATGCACGAGGATTTAGCAAGATGTTTGGTATAATCAGGGTTGAAGTTAGGGCTAGGGGCTGCCGTTTCTTGCTTCTCTTTTACTTCTCTTCTCTTCTACTTCTCTTCTACTTGAGGGTTGAAATAAAGGCTCGGTGCTGCTGTTCCTTGCTTCTCTACTACTCCTAACAAGGACCTTTCCCAGGCCTCTGGGATGGGTCCTCGGAAATTTAAAGTTGTCGAAGGCATCTAGGTGCAGCACAAGGATTTTGTAAAAGGTTTGGTTCAATCAGGGTTGAAGTTTTGGCTGGGGGCTACTGTTTCTTACTTCTTTTCTACTTCTCTTCTCTTCTACTACAGGATTAAAGTGAGGACTGGGGTCTGTTGTTGCTTGCTTCTTTTCTCTTTTGTGGCCGCTAAAACTGACTGGGACATTTCCCTGGCCACTTCCCGAGAGCTTTGATTCAATCAGGGTTGAGTTTTGGGCAGGGTGCCGCTGTTTCTTTCTTCTCCTCTACTTCTCTTCTACTTCAGGGTTGAAGTTAGGGCTGGCGGCTGCTGATTCTTGCTTCTCTTCTACCCTTTTGGGGCTGCCTTAAAATCACTGGGACACTTTCCTGGCGACTGGGGTGGGTCTTTGAAAGTGTAAAGTTCTTGAAAGCTTCTAGGAGCTGCACAAGGATTTGACAAGAGGTTTAATTGGGGTTGAAGTTTGGCCTGGGGGGGCGGCTGTTTCTTGCTTCTCTTCTACTTCTCTTCTCTTCTACTTCAGGGTTGAAGTTACGGCGGGGAGCTGCTATTACTTGCTTCTCTTCTACTCTTTTGTGGACGATAAAACTCACTGGGACCTTTCCCTGGCCATTTGGCATTAAGTTTGCTTCAATCAGGGTTAAAGACGTTAGAGTTGAGGTTATGACCTGGGGGATGCTGTTGCTTGCTTCTCTTCTACTCTTTTGTGGCCGCTAAAAGCACTTTCCCTGGGACCTTTCCCTGGCCACTGGTGTGGGTCCTTGGAAGTTTAAAGTTGTCGAAGGCATGTAGGAGCTGCAAAAGGATTTGGCAAGAGGTTTGTTTCAATCAGGGTTGAAGTAAGGGCGGGAGGGTGCTATTGCTTGCTTCTCTTCTGCTTTTCTTCTTTTCTACTTCTCTTCTACTTGACGGTTGAAATAAGGGCTCGGGGCTGCTGTTTCTTGTTTCTCTTCTACTCTGTTTTGGCCGCAAAAACTCATAATGATCTTTCCTTGGCCTCTGGGGTGGGTCCTTGAAAATTTAAAGTTGTCGAAGGCATCTAGGAGCAGCACAAGGATTTTGTAAGATGTTTGGTTCAATCAGGGCTGAAGTTAGGGCAGGGGGTTGCTGTTTCTTGCTTCTTTTCTACTTCTCTTCTCTTCTCCTACAGGATTTAAATTAGGACTGGTGTCTGTTGTTGTTTGCTTCTTTTCAACTTTTTGTGGCTGCTAAAACTCACTAGGACATTTTCCTGGCTAATTGGCAAGAGGTTTGGTTCAATCAGGTTTGCAGGTAGGGCTGAGGACTGCTGTTACTCAATGCCCTTACAGTTCTCGAAGGCATGTAGGAGCTACACAAGGACTTGGCAAGAGGTTTGGTTCAATCAGCGTTGAAGTTAGGGCTGGGGGCTGCTGTTTCTTGCTTCTCTACAACTTCTCTTCTCTTCTACTTCAGGGTTGAAGTTAGGGCTGGGGGCTGCTGTTGCTTGTTTCTCTTCTACTCTTTTGGGGCAGCAAACTCACTGGAGAGTTTTAGCGCCCACAAAACAGCAGAAGAGAAGCTGGCCACTAGGGTAGATCCTTGGAAGTTGAAAGTTCTCGAAGGCATCTAGGAGCTGCACATCGATTTGGCAAGATGTTTAGTTTAATCAGTGATGAAGTTAGCGCTGGGAGCTGCTGTTTCTTGCTTCTCTCCTTATTCCGTTCTCCTTTATTTCAGGGTTGAGGTTAGGGCAGGGGACTGCTGTTACTTGTTTGTCTTCCACTATTTTGTTGCTGCTTGAATTCACTGGGACCTTTCCCTGGCCACTGGTGTGGGTCCTTGGAAATTAAGAGTTCTCCATGGTATGTAGGAGCTGCAGTATGATTTTGCAAAAGGATTAGTACAATCAGGTTTGAAGTTAGGGCTGCGGCTACTGTTTCTTGCTTCTCTTCTACTTCTCTTCTCTTCTACTTCAGGGTTGAATTTAGGGCTGGGGACTGCTGTTGCTTGCTTCTCTTCTTGTCTTTTGTGGCCGCTAAATTTGACGAAGACCTTTCCCTGGTCACTGGGGTGAGTGTTTGGAAGTTATCTCTTCTTATTCCTTTCTCTTTTATTTCAGGGTTGAGGTTAGTGCTGGGGGCTGCTGTTACTTGCTTCTCTAATACTCTTTTGTGGCAGTTTGAACTCACTGGGACTTTTCCATGGCCACTTGGGTGGATCGAAAGTATCTAAGAGCTGCACAAGGATTTGGCAAGAGGTTTGGTTTAATCAGGGTTGAAAGTAGGTCTGGGGGATGCTGTTTCTTGCTTCTCTTCTAATTCTCTTGTCTTCTACTTCAGGATTGAAGTTATTGCAGGGGGCTACTTTTCTTGCTTATCTTCTAACTTTTCTTTTCTTCTACTTCAGGGTTAAAGTTAGAACGAGGGGCTGCTGTTTCTTGCTTGTCTTCTACTGTTTTGTGGCCGCTAAAACTCTCTGTGACCTTTCCCTGGCCACTTCCCAGAGCTTTGACTCAATCAGACTTGAAGTTTGGGCCGTTTGCTGCTGTTTCTTGCTTCTCGTCTACTTCTCTTTTACTTCAGGGTTGAAGTTTCTTGCTTCTCTTCTACTTCTCTTCTCTTGTACTTCAGGGTTGAAATTAAGGCTGGGAGCTGCTGTTGC
This sequence comes from Tridacna crocea, assembly GCA_943736015.1. Lineage (NCBI taxonomy): Eukaryota > Metazoa > Mollusca > Bivalvia > Cardiida > Cardiidae > Tridacna > Tridacna crocea. Next base: position 31,930,799 of record OX031070.1, read on the forward strand.
TTGCTTCTCTTCTACTGTTTTGTGGCCGCTAAAGAACACTCGGACCTTTCCCTGGCCACTGGGATAGGACCTTGGAAGTGTACAAGGATTTTGGAAGAGGTTTCTTTTGGTTCAATCAGGGTTTGAGTTAGGACAGGGGGCTTCTGTTTCTTGATTCTCTTCTACATCTCTTCTCTTTTATTTCAAGGTTGAAGTTAAGGCTGGGAGCTGCTGTTTCTTCCTTCTCTTCTACTCTTTTGTGAACGATAGACCCCATTTGGACCTTTCCCAGGCCACTTGGCATAAGGTTTTGATCAATCAGGGTTGAAATTGTTAGGGTTAGTGTAAGGGGCTGGGGGTGTTACTGTGGTATGCTTTTCTTTACTATTTTTGTGACCGCATAAAAGCACTGTGACCTTTCCCTGATCACTGGGAGTGGGTCTTTGGAAGTTTAGAGTTGTAGAAGGCATCTAAGAGCTGGACAAGGATGGGGTAAGAGGTTTGACTCAATTAGGGTTGAAGTCAGGGCTAGGTGCTGCTTTTTCATGCTTCTCGTCTACTTGTCTTCTGTCCTATTTAAGGGTTGAAGTCAGGGCTGGGGGCTGCTGTTGCTTGCTTCTCTTCTACTCCTTTGTGCTGCTAAAACGCACTGGGTCCTTTCCCTGGCTACTTGGCAAGAGGTTCTGGGTTCTGAAGTTAGGGCTGGGTTCTGCTGTTTCTTGCTTCTCTTGGCCAAACTCACTGTGACTTTTCCCTGGCCTCGGGGTTGGATCCTTGGAAGTTTAAAGTTGCAGAAGGAATCTAGACGCTGCACAACGGTTTTGCAAGAGGTTTGCTTCAATCAGGATTGAAGTTAGGGCTCGGGGCCGATGTATATTGCTTCTCTGCTACTTCTCTTCTCTTCTACTTCAGGATTAAGGTAAGGGCTAAGTGCTGCTGTTGCTTGCTTCTCTTCTACTATTTTGTGGCCGCTAACTCTCTCCCGGACCTTTCGGTGGCCACTTGACTGAGGTTTATTTTAATCAGGGTTGAAGTTAGGGCTGGGGGCTGCTCTTTTTGCTTATCTTCTACTGCTCTTCTCCTCTATTTCAGAGTTGAAGTTGGTGCTGCGGGCTGCTGTTGCTTGCTTCTGTTCTACTCTTTTGTTGACGCTAAAACTCACTGGGACCTTTCCTTGGCCACTGGGGTTGGCCCTTGGAAGTATAGAATTCTTGAAAGAATCTAGGAGCTGCACAAGGATTTGGCAAGAGTTTTGGTTCAATCAGGGTTGAAGTTAGGGTTGGTGGCTACTGTTTCTTGCTACTCTTCTACTTCTCTTCTCTTCTCTCCTATTTCAGGGTTGAAGTTAGGGCAGGGGACTGTTGTGGCTTGCTTCTCTTCTACTCTTTTGTGGCCGATAAGACTTACTGCGACCTTTTCCTGGCCACTTTCCATGAGGTTCGCTTCAATCAGGATTGAAGTTAGGGCTGGGGGCTGTTGTTTCATGCTTCACTTCTACTTCTCTTCTCTTCTACTTCAGAGTTGAAATTCCTGCTGTGAGCTGCTGTTTCTCTTCTACTCTATTGTGGACGATAAAACTCACTGGGACCTTTCCCTGGCGACTTTACACGAGGTCTGGCCTAATCAGGGTTAAAGTTGTTAGGGTTGAGGATAGGAGCTGGGGGCTGTTGTTGCTTTCTTGTTTTCTACTCTTTTGTGGCATCTAAAAAACCCTGGGACCTTTCCCTGACCTCTGGGTTGGGTCCTTGTCGAAGGCATCTAGGAGCTGCACAAGGATTTTGTAAGAGATTTGGTTCAATCAGGGTTAAAGTTAGGGCTGGGGGTTGCTGTTTTTTGCTTCTCTTTCCTCTTTTCTTCTTTTCGTCTTCAGGGTTAAAGTTAGGGCAGGAGTCTGCTATTACTTGCTTCTGTTCTACTCTTTTGTGGCCGCTAAATCTCACATTTCCCTGGCCACTTGGCATGAGGTTTGGTTGAATCAGGTTTGAAGGTTGGGCTGAGGTCTGCTGTTTCTTTTTTTTCTTTTCTACTTCTCTTCTTATCTACTTCAGGGTTGAAGTAAGGGCCGAAGGTGCTGTTGCTTGCTTCTCTTCTACTCTTTTGTGGTCGCTTAAACTCACTGGGACATTTCCATTGCCACTGGGATGCTTCCTTGGATGTACAGTTGTATAGCCAGGTCATTTTACAAGTCCCATTCGTGACTGATTGAGAGAAGCCATATCACACGTAATCAGAACACAAGTGAATATATTCTTATATTGCGTGTATTTAGTGCACAGGTATTACATATAGTGATGACCCTTTATTTCATATCCATGCAATACTACGGTTTTACACTGTAATCTTATACGCCTCGAATTTTTACGAATCCTTTCCATGCATAAAAATTAGTAAAATTTTTTCACACGTAAAAGAACCCGTTATACGGTATTTTGTGGCTGCTAAAATTCATTGAGACCTGAGGGGTGGATCCTTGAAAGTTTAAAGTTGTCGAAGGCATTTAGGAGCTGCATAAGGATTTGGCAAAGGATTTGGTTCAATCATGGTTGAAGTGAGGGCTAGGGGCTGCTGTTACTTGCTTGTCTTCTACTTCTCTTCTACTTAAGCGATGAGGTAAGGGCGTAGTGCTGCTGTTGCTTGCTTCTCTTCGACTATTTTGTGGCCGCTGAAATTCATTGGGACCTTTCCCTGGCCTCTTGGCAAGAGGTTTTATTTAATCAGGGTTGAATTTAGGGCTTTGGACCTGCTGTTACTTGCTTCTCTTCTACTCTTTTGTTGCCGCTAAAACTCATTCGGACCTTTTCCTGCCAATGACGTAGGTCATTGGAATATTAACGTTCTCGAAGACATCTAGGAGCTGCACAAAAATTTGGCAAGACGTTTTGTTTAATCAGGGTTTGGGGCTGCTGTTTTTTATCACTCTTCTACTTCTCTTCCCTTCTACTTCCAGGTTAAAGTTAGGGTCGGGGGCTGCTGTTGCTTGCTACTCTTCTACTCTTTTGTGGCCGATAAAACTCACTGGAACCTTTCCCTGGCCACTTGCCAAGAGGTTTGGTTCAATTAGGGTTGAAGAAAGGGCTGGGGGCTGCTAAATCTTGCTTCTCTTTTACTTCTGTTCTCTATACTTCAGTGTTGAAGTTAGGGTTGTAAGTTTCTGTTGCTTGATTCTCTTCTACTCTTTTGTAGCCGCTAAATCTCACTGGGACCTTTCTCTGGCCACGTAGAAAGAGGTTTCGTTCAATCAGGGTTGAAGCTCTTAGGGTTAAGGTTAGGGTTAAGGTTTAGGGTTAGGCTTTAGGGTTTAGCGTTAGGATTAGGGGCTTTGCGCTGCTGTTGCTTGCTTCTCTTCTACTATTTTGTGGGCGCTTAAACTCACTGGGACCCTTCCCTGGCCTCTGAGGTTGGTCATTGGAAGTTTCTCAAAGGCATTCAGGAGTTGGAAAAGGATTTCGCAAGACGTTCGGTTCTATCAGGGTTGAAGTTAGGGCTTGAGGCTTCTGTGGCTTGCTTCTCTTCTATCCTTTTGTGGCCGCTAAAACTCACTGTGACCTTTTCTCGACCACATGGCAAGAGGTTCGGTTCAATTAGGTTGGTAGTTAAGGCTGCGGGCTGCTGTTGCTTCCTTCTCTTCTACTCTTTTGTGGCCGCTAAAAGTCACTGAGACCTTTCCCTTTCCATTGGATGGGTCATTAGAAGTTTAAAGATCTCGAAGACATCTAGGACCTGCACAAGGATTTTGCGAGAGGTTTGTTTCAATCCGGGTTGAAGTTAGGCCTGGCGACTACTTTTGCTTACTTCTTTTCTACTCTTTCGTGGCCCCTAAAACTCATTGGGACCTTTCCCAGGCCTCTGGGGTTGGTCCTTGGAAGTTTAAAGTTCTCAAAGGCATCTAGGAGTTGGAAAAAAGATTGTAAAGACGTTCGGTTCTATCAGAGTTGAAGTTAGGGCTGGAGGCTTCTGTTGTTTGCTTCTCTTCTACCTTTTTCTGTCCGTTAAAAACTCACTGTGAACTTTCCCTGCCCACTTGGTAACAGGTTTGGCTCAATCAGGTTTGAAGTTGTTAGGGTTAGGCTGAGGGTTTAGGGTTCAATGTTAGGGTTAGGGGCTGCGGGGTGCTGTTGCTTACGTCTCTTCTACTCTTTTGTGGCCGCTAAAACTCACTGGGATCTTTCTCTTCTACTTCCCTTCTCTTCAACTTCAGGGTTGAAGTTAGGGTTAGCGGCCGCTGTTGCTTGCTTCTACTCTTTGTAGCCGCTAAAACTCACTGGGGCTTTTCCCTGGCCACTTGGCAACAGGTTTGGTTCAATCAGGTTTGAAGTTGATAGGGTAAGGGTTAGGGTTTAGGGTTCAATGTTATGGTTAGGGGCTGCGGGCTGCTGTTGCTTACTTCTCATCTACTCTTTTGTGGCCGCTAAAATTCAATGGGACCTTTCCCTGGCCACTAGGGTATGTCCTTGAAAGTATAAAGTTTGCAGAGTCGTCTAGGAGTTGCACAATAATTTGGCAAGAGGTTTGGTTTAATCAGGGTAGAAGTCAGGGCTTGGGCCTGCCGTTTCTTGCTTCTCTACTACTTCTCTTCTCTTTTACTTCAGGGTTGAAGTTAGGGCTTGGGTATGCTATTGCCTGCTTCTCTTCTACTCTTTTGTAGACGCTAAAACTCACTGGGACCTTTCCCTTGCCACTTGGTAAGAGGTTTGGTTCAATCACGGTAGAAGTCAGGCTGGGGCCTGCTGTTTCTTGCTAATCTACTACTTCACTTTTCATCTATTTCAGGGTTGAAGTTAGGGATTGGGGCTGCTTTTGCTTGCTTCTCTTTTACACTTTTGTGACTGCTAAAACGCACTCAGATCTTTCCTTGGCCACTGGGGTGGTTCCTTGGAAGTTGCTCACTTGTCTTCTACTCTTTGTTTGAAACTTGAAAGTCAATAAGACCATTCATTGGCGACTGGGATGGGTCCTTGAAGTCTAAATTTCTCAAAGTCATCTAGGAGCCACAAAAGGACCCGGCCAGAGGTTTGATTCAATTAAGGGTTAAAGGTAAGGTTTGGGGTTGCTATTTCTTGCATCTCTCCTACTTCTTTTTTCTTTTACTTTAGGTTTGAAATTAGGGTTGGGGCTGCCGTTGATTGCTTCTCTTCTACTTTTTTGTGGCCGTTGAAATCACTGGGTCCTTTCCCTTTCCATTGGGATTCGTCCTTGAAAGTTGAAAGTTCGGAAAAGCATCTAGGAGATGCACAAGGATTTGGAAACACGTTTGGTTCAATCAGGTTTGAAGTAAGGGCTGCAGGCTGCTGTTTCTGGCTTCTCTACTACTTCTCTTCTCTTCTACATCTCGGATGAAATTAGGACGGGTTGCTGATGTTGCTTGCTTCTCTTCTACTCTTTTGTGGCCGCTCAAACTCACTTGGACCTTTCCCTGGCACCTTGGCAAAAGGTTTGGTGCTCTTGCCTCTCTTCTACTCGTTTGTATCCGCTTAAACTTACTGAGACCTTTCCCTGGCTACTTGGCAAGAGGTATGGTTCAATCAGGTTTGAAGTTAGGACTGGGGGCTGAAGTTTCTTCCTTCTTTTGCTTGCTTCTCTTCCTCTCTTTTGTAGCATCTAAAACACACTGGGACCTTTTGCTGGCCACTGCAGTGGATCCTTGAAAGTTTGAAGTTCTCAAAGGCATCTAGAAGCTGCACAAGGATTTGGCAAGAGGCTTGCTTTAATCTGCGTTGGAGTTGGCGGCTACTTTTTCTTCACATCTTCTATTTCTCTTCTCTTCTACTTCATGGTTGAAGGTAAGGCTGGGGGCTGATGTTGCTTGCTTCTATTCCTTTGTGGCTGCTTAAACTCACTGAGACCTTTCACTGGCCACTTGGGAAGACGTTTGGTTCTATCAGGTTTCAAGTTAAGGCTTGGGGCTGCTGTTTTTTGCTTCTCTTCTAGTTCTCATCTCATCTACCTCAGGGTTGAATTTAGGGCTCGGGGCTGCAGTTGCTTGCTTCTCTTCTACCCTTTTTTGGTTGGTTAACTCACTGGGACCTTTGCCTTGCCATTTGCATGGGTCATTGGAAGTTTAAAGTTCTTGAAAGCATAAAGGAGCCTCAGAAGGATTTTTCAAGTGGTTTTGTTCAATCAGGGTTGAAGTTATGGCTGGGGGCTGGTGTTTCTTGCTTCTCTTCTACCTCTCTTCTCTTCTGCTCTAGGTTTGAATTTAGGGCAGGATGCTGCTGTTGCTTGCTTCTCTTCTACACTTTTGTAGCCGCTTAATCTCACTGGTACCTTTCTCTTGCCATTTGGGTGAGTCTTTGAAAGCTTACAGCTTTCGAAGGTATTTTGCAAGTTGTTTGGTTCAATTAGGGTTGAAGTTAAGGCTGGGGACTGCTATTTCTTGTTTCTGTTCTAGTTTTCTTCTCTTCTACTACAGGGTTGAAGTTCGAGCTGCAGGCTATATGTTCCTGCTTTTCTTCTACTCTTTTGTGCCCGATAAAATTCACTGGGACACTTGGAAAAAGGTTTTGTTCAATCAGGGTTGAAGTTAGGGCTGAGGGCTGCTGTCTCTTGCTTCTCTTCTACTTCTCTTCTCTTCTGCTTCAGGTTTAAAGTTAGGGCTAGATGCTTCTGCTGCTTGCTTCTTTTCTACTCTTGTGGTTGCTTAAACTCACTGGGACCTTTCTCTTGCCATTTGGGTGGGTCCTTGGAAATTTAAAGTTCCTGAAAGCATCTAGGAGCCTCAGAAGGATTTTGCAAGTAGTTTGGTTCAATCAGGGTTGAGGTTAGGGCTGAGGTCTGCTGTTTCTTACTTCTCTTCTACTTCTATAATCTTCTGCTTTAGGGTTGAAGTTAGAGCTGTAGGCTACATTTGCTTGCTTCTCTTCTACTCTTTTGTGGTCGATAAAACTCCGTGGGACCTTTCCCTGATCATTTGGCAATAGAAAGTTAAGGCTGGGGCCTACTGTTGCTTGCTTCTCTTTTCCACTTTGTGGCTACTTAAACTCACTGGGACATTTCCCTGGCCCTTTGGCAAGAGGTTTAATTCAATCAGGGGTGAAGTTTAGGCTGGGAAATGCTGTTTCTTGCTTCCCTTCTATTTCTCTTTTCTTCTACTTAAAGATTCAATTTAGAGCTGGGGGCTACTGTTGCTTGCTTTTCTTTTACTCTTTTTTGGCCGATAAATCTCACTGGGACCTTCTCCTGGCCATTGGGGTGGGTCTTTGGAAGTTTAAATATATCGAAGGCATCTAGTGGCTGCACAAGGATTTGGCAAGAGGTTTAATTCAATTAGGGTTTGAAGTTAGGGCTGGGTGCTACTGTTTCTTGCTCTTCTTGTACTTCATTTTTTTTTAACTTCAGGGTTGAAGTTAGGGCTGGGGGCTGCTGTTCCTTTCTTCTCTTCTGCATTTTTGTGGCGACTTAAACGCACTGGGTCCTTTATCTGATCACTTGGCAACAAGTTTATTCAATCAGGTGTGAATTTTTTTCAGGTGAGTGTTAGGATGTAGGGTTAGGTTTACGGTTAAGGGTACAGGGTTAGGGTTAGGGCTGCAGACTGCTGTTACTTGCTTCTTTTTTGCTCTTTTGTGTCGGCTAAAACTCACTGGGACCTGTCCCTGGCCACTGAGTTGGGTCTTTTGAAGTTTAAAGTTTGCGGAGGCATCTAGGAGCTGTACAAGGATAGGTTCAATTATGGTTGAAGTCAGGGCTGGGGGCTACTGTTTCTTGCTTCTCTACTACTTCTCTTCTCTTCTACTTCAGGGTTGATGTTAGGGTTAGAGTCAGCAATTGCCTGATTCTTATCTACTCTTTTGTGGACGCTTAAACTCACTGGGACCTTTCGTTGGTCACTTGGCAAGAGAATGGATTCAATCAGGATTGAAGTTAGGGCTGGAGCTGCTTTTTCTTGCTTCTCTTCTCTTCTACGTCAGGGTTGAAATCAGGGCTAGGGGCTGCTGATGCTTGCTTCTCTTCTACTCTTTTGTAGCCGCTAAAACTCACTGGGACCTTTTCCTACCCTCTGGGGTGGGTCTTTTGAAGTTTAAACTTCTCGAAGACATCTAGGAGCTGTGTGAGTATTTGGCAAGATGTTTGGTTCAAATAGGGTTGAAGTCTGTGCTGGGGGAAACTGTTTCTTGCTTCTCTTCTACTTCTCTTCTACATCAGAGTTAAAGTTAGGGCTGGGGGCTGCTTTTCCTTGTTTCTCTTCTACTCTTTTGTGGCCGTTAAAAATTAATGGAACCTTACGGGCCACTGGGGTGGGTCGTTGAAAGTTTAAAGTTCTCGAAGGCATCTAGAAGTTGCACACGATTTTGGCAAGAGGTTTGGTTCAATCAGGGTTAAAGTTAGGGCGGGGGGCTGCTATTTCTTGTTTCTCTTCTACTTCTCTTCTCTTCTCTTCTACTTCAGGGTTGAAGTTAGGGCTTCGGGCTGCTGTTGCATCCTTGTCTTCTCTTTTGTGGCCACTCTAACTCACTGGGACCTTTTCCTGGCCTCTGGGATGGGTCCGTGGAAGTTTAGATATCTTCCATGATTGGAAGTTCAAAGTTCTTCAAGGCATCTAGTAGCTGCACAAGGATTTGACAGGAGGTTTGGTTCAATCAGGGTTGAAGTCAGGGCTGTTTTTTTATTCTCTTCTACTTGTCTTCTCTTCTACTTCAAGGTTGAAGTTAAGGCTGGTGGCTGCTGTTGCTTGCTTCTTTTCTATCATTCTGGTGCCGTTTATATTCACTGGGACCTTTCCCTGGTCACAATGGTGGGTCCTTGGAAGTTTAAAGTTCTCGAAACCATCTAGGAGCTGCAGAAGGATTTAGCAAATGGTTTGGTTCAATCAGGATTGAAGTTAGGGTTGAGGTCTTGCTTGCTTTTGTTTTACTCTGTTGTGGCTACTCAGCTAAAACACACTGGAACCTTTCCATGGCCACTTGGCAAAAGGCTTGGAACAATGAAGGTTGAAGTCAGGGCTGGGGCTGCTGTTTCTTGCTTCTCTTCTACTTCAGGGTTGAAGTTAGGGATTGGGGCTTCTGTTGCTTCCTTCCCTTCTACTTTTTTGTGGCCGCTAAAACTCAACGGGACCTATCCCTAGCCAATTGGCAAGAGGTTTGGTTCAATCAGGGTTGAAATTAGGGCTTGGGGCTGCTCTTTCTTGCTTCTCTTCTAATTCTCTTCTCTTCAACTTCAGGGTTGAAGTTAGGATTGGAGGCTGTAGTTTCTTGCCTCTAGTCCATTTTTGTGGCCTCTAAGACTCTTCAATTTAATTCAATAGTTTGTTCCGTATATAGGCCACCGGTCCATGTACATGTACTCTATGTGAATGTTCCCCAGCCTCTTGGCAAGAGATGTGGTTCATTCAGGGTTGAACTTCTTTGGGTTAGGATAAGGGTTATGTGGGGGCTGCTGTTGCTTCCTTCTCTTCTATACTTTTGTGTCTGGTAAACTCACTGGGAGCTTTCCCCGTCCACTTGGGTGGATGCTTGGAAGATAAAAGTTCTCCAAGGCATCTAGGAGCTGCACAAGGATTTGGCAAGAGGTTTTTTTCAATCAGGGTTATAGGTAGGGCTTGGGGCTGCTGTTTCTTGCTTCTCTTCTTCTTCTCTTCTTTTCTACATCAGGGTTAAAGTAAGGGCTGGGGCTGTTGTTGCTTGCTTCCTTTTTACTCTTTTTTGGCCGATACAACTAACGGTGACAGTTGGCGAGAGGTTTGGTTCAATCAAGGTTGATGTGAGGGCTGGCGGCTGCTATTTCTTGCTTCTCTTCTACACTTTACTGGCCAAAAAGGCTTACTTCGATCTTTCACTAGCCACTTGGCATGAGGTTTGGTTCAATCAAGGTTGATGTTAGGGCTGGGGACTGCTGTTTCTTGCTTCTCTTCTTCTTCTCTTCTACTTCTCTTATCTTCAACTTCAGGGTTGAAGTTATGGCTGGGTGCTGCTGTTGCTTGCTTCTCTTCTCCTTTTTTATGGCTACTTGTACTCACTGGGACCTTTCCCTGGCCACTGGGGTAAGTCCTTAAAAGACTAAAGTTCTCGAAGGCATCTAGGAGCTGCACAATGATTTGGCAAGAGGTTTGGTTCAATCAGGGTTTAAAGTAGGGTTGTTTCGTGCTTCTCTTCTATTTCTCGTCTCTTCTACTTAAAGATTGAAGTTAGGGCTGGAGGCTGCTTTTGTTTCCTTCTGTTCTACTCTTTTGTGGCTGCTAAAACTCACTGGGACCTTTCCATGGCCACTTGGCAAGAACCTTGGTACACTCAAGGATAGAAGTCACGGCTGGGGGCTTCTCTTTCATGCTTCTCTTCAACTTCTCTTCTCTTCTACTTCAGGGTTGAAGTTGAGGCTAAGGCTGCTGTTGCTTGCCTTTCTTCTACTCTTTTGTGGTCGTTAAATCTCACTTGGACCTTTCATTGGCCACTGGGGTGGGTCTTTTGGAATTTTAAAGTTCTCGAAGCATTCAGGAGCTGCACGAGGATTTAGGAAGATGTTTGGTACAATCAGGGTTGAAGTTAGGGCTAGGGGCTGCTTTTTCTTGCTTCTCTTCTACTTGTCTTCTCTTCTACGTCTCTTCTACTTCTCTTCTACTTAAGGGTTGAAATAAGGGCTCGGTGCTGCTGTTCCTTGCTTCTCTTCTACTCTTTTTTGGCCACAAAATCTCACATGCACGTTTCCCTGGACTCTGGGATGGGTCCTTGGAATTTTAAAGTTGTCTAAGGCATCTAGGAGCAGCACAAAGATTTTGTAAGAGGTTTGGTTCAATCAGGGTTGAAGTTTTGGCTGGGGGCTGCTGTTTCATACTTCTTTTCTAATTCTCTTCTCTTCTCTTCTACTACAGGATTAAAGTTAGGACTGGGGTCTGTTGTTGCTTGCTTCTCTTCTACTCTTTTCTGGCCGCTAAAACTCACTGAGACATTTCCCTGGCCACTTCCCCAGAGCGTTGAGTTTTGGGCCGGGTGCAGCTGTTTCTCGCTTCTCTTCTACTTCTCATCTACTTCAGGGTTGAATTTAGGGCTGGCGGTTGCTCTTTCTTGCTTCTCTTCTACCCTTTTGGGGCTGCTTTTAACTCACTGGGACCCTTTCCTGGCCACTGGGGTGGGTCCTTGAAAGAGTAAAGTATAATTGGGGTTGAAGTTAGGGCTGGGCGCGGCTGTTTCTTGCTTCTCTTCACTTCTCTTCTCTTCTACTTCAGGGTTGAAGTTACGGCGAGGAGCTGCTGTTACTTGCTTCTCTCCTACTCTTTTGCTTTTGTGGACGATAAAACTCACTGGGGCCTTTCCCTGGCCACTTGGCATTAAGTTTGCTTCAATCGGGGTTAAAGGTGTTATAGTCTAAGGCCTGGCAGGCTGGATTCAATTTTTTTTCAATCCATCTGGTAGAAAAATTTCATTGGTACCAGGTGATAGTACAGCCATATAGAAGTCAAATTAGGGTGGATGCCAGAAACAAAAGTGGTGCAGATTTTTTTCAGACGACATTTTGTTACCCCACCCACTGAAAATGCATTGAATTGAGCTTATGTGTATAAACCACAAAATTTCAATATCTTCCAGAGTATATTGATTGCAAATAGGTCTAATTGACAGTTAAGCACATAAGCAATGGTAAAATTCAGTTACAGGAGCAAATAAAATACATTGGGTGTCCTGGTGTTACCCCACCCACCAAATTTGCACACATTTTTTGAAAATCATGAGCAACTTAATATCATTTAAGACTTTTGTGTTTCAACTTCTTGTGAAAGGGTTTGATGAGAACTAAATGCTTACTACTGCACTAAAGTGCTGCATTGTATATTTGTTACGGTCTTGCTTATCTTTTACCCCACCCACTAATGTATATACACGGCCATCTATGAGCTATTATATAATTGTGGCAGATTTTAGGAGACACGATTTTTGAAAATTAAGTTGGATTTTTTGTTTGATAAGGTTCCTTATATCCACACTGGAATATTGTCTACTGTGATACAATACTAGTCATAACAAATCGACATGTCCTTCATGTAACAAAATTGTAAAGCAAAAGAAATTCCATTCTAATTTAAAAAAAATAAATATTTTCTGGTTCAGATAATAATATTTCATTTCGAATCATCTGTATAACACATATTTATTTAATATTAATTGAGTATTTTGGAACAAAATTTCGGCACGTTATATGTCAGAGAAGATCAGTGTTTTGCAACTATTTTAATTTCTTGAAAAAATTATATAGATCTAGTAAATGATTCCTAGCGAAAAGTGTAATTGTATTTTCCGTTTTGTTCCCAGAAATTGTTTTTATGAAATCAAACGTCGCGGCTTCCTTTCATGTGCATTTTTTATCATTGTTATGTAAACAACTTATGTTTTGCAGCAATGACATAAAATGTTACAGCGCAGACACATATAAGTATATAAAAAAAAGTTTGTACTTAGTGCCTTTATTTGAGAAAAATCGAACGAAACAATAATTGAATAGTTACACATGAAATATAGAAAAGTCATTTGCACCAAAAATACTGTCTTGTTGACAAGTTAAGACTTTAAATGCTATTACAGTTACATTTAAATTGTTTCAATTACTCTTCTGTATCCACTGTTAACTATATTTATGCTATTTGCATTAAAAATATCATTGTTATGTAGGAAATAAATCCGTTACATCATGACATTTCAACAAGAGAGACATTGGCCCTGGGGTGCTCAACTGAGACTATAGCTTTATTTCCCTCATGTTTATGTGATGAACTTTAAACTAACCTGTGAACCCAGGGACAGGGCCAGTTTTGACCCCAAGGGCATAATATGAACAAATTTGGAAGAGGTCCACTAGGAATTGCTACATGCCAAATATCAAAGCTCTATGCCTTCTAGTTTTAGAGAAGATGAATTTTATAATTTTCTGTCTTTGTTCCTATGTTTGAACTTGTGACCCCCAGGCCAGGGCCAGTTTAAACCCCAGAGGCATCATATGAACAAACTTGGTAGAGGTCCACTGGAAGATGCTACATACCAAATATCAAAGCTCTACGGCATCAAGTTTCAGAGAAGAAAATTTTTAAAGTTTTCCTTCTTTGTTCCTGTGTTCGAACTTATGACCCCCGGGGCAGGGTCACTTTTGAACCCAAGGGCATCATATGAACAAACTTGGTAGAGGTCCACTAGGAGATGTTACATTCCAAATATCAAAGCTCTATGCCTTTTACTTTGTGAGAAGAAGAATATTAAAGTTTTCATTCTTTGTTCCTAGCCTGAACTTGTAACCTCCTGGGCGGGGCCAGTTTTGACCCCAGGGGCAACATGTGAACAAACTTGGTAGAGGTCCACTAGGAGATGCTACATACGAAATGTCAAAGCCCTATGCCTTCAATTTTCAGAGGAGAAGATTTTTAAAGTTTTCTTCATTGTTCCTATGCTCAAACTTGTGACCCCTGGGGGGGGGCATTATTTGAACAAACTTGGTAGAGGTCTACTAGGAGATGGTCACATACCAAATATCAAAGCTCTATGCCTTCTACTTTCAGAGAAGAGGATTTTCAAAGATTCTGTATTTTTTTTTTTTTTTTTTCGTTTTGTGGCCATGGCAACCAGAATTATGAGTAAAATTATATTCTTTGAACAATTTTGGTAGAGCTTCACCCAAGGAACATCCCAGCCAAGTTTCATCAAGATTTCATGGCTCTGTGGTCAATAATGCCTTTGGCCAGGGGTCAAGGGTTCATAACTTTCTCGTAGGATTTTATTGAAAAAAATTGTATGTCTTCAAGTTTAAAACTAATTGCCCAGATTAGTAATATTTTGCTTGTAGTGTTTTCACTTATTTGCAAGTGGCAAGATACAGGGCCATCATGACCCTCTTGTTTTAAGTTATATCCCCTATTGCATCAGTAAACTAGAGAAACAGATGGATGAAAAAAAAATAGGGCCCTTTTTTGACCTGGGCCTTAGCCTATTGTATGTCTTCAAGCTTGAAACCATTTGGCCGGAGTTTTAATGTTTGGTTTGTAGTGTTTTCACTTATTAGCCAGTGGAGCGATACAGGGCCATCATGACCCTCTTGTTTCAAGTCATATCCCCTATTGCATCAGTGAAATATATTAACAGAGTAGGAGAGTAAGAATAACAATAAAGCAGCTTAAGTAATGAAAATAGCCAAATCTTTGTGTTGGCATACTTATGGTTACAGTTGTAAACATATAATGAAATAACAAAATCAAAGGTTAGTCATCTTCGCAAACCAAGGATACTAACTCCACTTTGTTCGTTACGTACCTTGGCCGCTCGCCTCTTTAAAACTCGAAACTCCCGCTGCGCCACCTGTCAAATATTACGAGTTGCATAACCTTTTGCTGATGTTATTTCTGACCAATCAAAGTGCTCGTAATAAAATTTGTTGGCCATGCATCAAATGTGGCTGCGCTTTTGGATTCATCACGTCAAAAACAAGACGAACAGACTTACCATAATTCGCAATCATTTGGCTATAGAACCCGTCCTAATACTTCACATAATTGACCGTAAACTAAAAAAAACTCATTAAATATCGATCGTCTACTCTTTCTTGGCAAATTTTCGTCACAAACACGACAACTTTCGTTTTTAATGGGCACCGCCATTATTGTTTTCTGTTTTGCGAAAGATTTCTTGTTACGGATGGTTTGATTGGACGCGATGGGTTTTGATCGCGTCCAATGAAATGGCGCAGCAGGAGCTTCGATTTTTAAAGAGGCGAGCGGCCAAGGGTACTACCTTAGTATCCTTGGCTTGCGAAGATGAAAGTTACTGTGCAACAACAAATTATACTGTTGCATTATAGATCATTTTCGAGGTGCTAAATGCTAAAACTTCATAACTGTTCTTAATTCTGGTCCTCTATGTCTGTCCTAGAAGCTCTAGCCAAAACTGTGAAAAAATCTAGCCAGAAATATTAACACATTCAATGTGAAGACTGAAAATCAGAGATTGTTTTCAATTCATTCTGCTAGGAACATTTATTAGGTGTTTTACGGTATGTGAAATTGGTCAGACTTGATTTAATATAAGTCTTACCGACATGTAAATGTGGATTTTTATGAGCATCTTAAATTCAAAAGATTTGTCAAAAAGATTGCATTGTTTCATTGTTTTTTTTTTCACTATTGTGAACATATGAAAAGTTTAATTTTTGTTAAAGGCAAATTTGGGGTAGGCGCGTTTATTAGCATATAAAAAAAATCTGCACCACTTTCAGATCTGGCATCCATGCTTAAAGTGACTCTAATAGGCTATCCTAACTCACTGTACCATTTGAATTTTTCTACCAGATGGATTGAAAAAAAATTAAAAATAGAGCCCTTTTTTGATCTGGGCCTTAGCCTATTAAAGTTGAGGTAAGGACCTGGGGGATGCTGTTACTTGCTTCTCTTCTACTCTTTTCACTTTCCCTCGGACCTTTCCCTGGAAGTTTAAAGTTGTTGAAGGCATGTAGGAGCTGCACAAGGATTTGGCAAGAAGTTTGTTTCAATCAGGGTTGAAGTAAGGGCGGGAGGGTGCTGTTGCTTGCTTCTCTTCTTCTTTTCTTCTTTTCTACTTCTCTTCTACTTGAGGGTTGAAATAAGGGCTCGGGGCTGCTGTTCCTTGCTTCTCTTCTACTCTGTTTTGGCCGCAAAAACTCACAAGGACCTTTCCCTGGCCTCTGGGTCGGGTCCTTGAAAATTTAAAGTTGTCTAAGGCATCTAGAAGCAGCACAAGGATTTTGTAAGAGGTTTGGTTCAATCAGGGCTGAAGTTAGGGCTGGGGAGTTGCTGTTTCTTGCTTCTTTTCTACTTCTCTTCTCTTCTCCTTCAGGATTTAAATGAGGACTGGGGTCTGTTGATGCTTGCTTCTTTTCTACTTTTTTGTGGCCGCTAACACTCGCTAGGACAATTCCCTGGCCTCTTGGCAAGAGGTTTGGTTCAATCAATTTTGAAGGTAGGGCTGAGGGCTGCTGTTACTCACTGCCTTTACCGTTCTCGAAAGCATGTAGTAGGTACACAAGGACTTAGCAAGAGCTTTGGTTCAATCAGCGTTGAAGTTAGGGCTGGGGGCTGCTGTTTCTTGCTTCTCTACTACTTCTCTTCTCTTTTACTTCAAGGTTGAACTTAGGGCTGGTTGCTGCTGTTGCTTGCTTGTCTTCTACTACCGTATAACCGGGTTTTTTTACTGCTGTAAAAGTTTACTGATTTGAGCTAAAAACACGTGATTTAAATTTTTACGATTTTATTTTTTACTAATTCTTAACATGCGTAAAAAATTACAGCATTAAAAATATCAGTGCAGTGTCCATTCTTTCATTTGAGATTATAAGTATATTGTTTGTTTTAAATACAGATTGAAAGAAAAGTGTCACTCTTTGTTTGGCGTGCGAATAGCGGTAATTGTTTTGACTTACAAATAACTGTTTTAACAGATATCTATATGGTCATAATTGATAACTAACCGTGGAGGTACATTGTCATCTGTCATTACTTTTTTCACTGTGTTTAGAAACCCCTCCTTTAGCTCATCGAAAGTCGCATTCGTGACATTGTTGAAGTGGCCCAATGCCGAGTCAAATTGTCATCACCGCCATTATCAACGTGTCGACTTTCATAACGGTGCCTCGTTTATGTGGTGTCGAAGCATTTTTAACCTGAATATTCAATTCACATATAGTATGGACTGGAATTCTCAGTTAGTTTACGGTATTTTGTGGCTGCTACAATTCACTGAGACCTTTACCTGGCCTCAGGGGTGGGTCCTTGAAAATGTAAAGTTCTCGAAGGCATTTAGGAGCTGCATAAGGATTTGGCAAGAGGTTTGGTTCAATCAAGGTTGAAAGTGAAGGCTAGGGGCTGCTGTTACTTGCTTGTCTTATACTTCTCTTCTACTTAAGGGATGAGGTTAGAGCGTAGGGCTGCTGTTGCTTGCTTCTCTGCTACTATTTTGTGGCCGCTGAAATTCACCGGGACCTTTCCCTGGCCGATTGGCAAGAGGTTTTGTTTAATCAGGGTTGAAGTTAGGGCTTTGGGCTGCTGTTTCTTGCTTCTCTTCTACTTCTCTTCTCTTCTACTTCAGGGTTGAATTTAGGGCATGGACCTGCTGTAACTTGCTTCTCTTCTACTCTTTTGTTGCCGCTAAAACTCATTGGGCCCTTTCCCTGGCCACTGAAGTAGGTCCTTGGAAGATTAAAGAACTCGAAGACATCTAGGAGCTGCACAAGGATTTGTTGAGACATTTTGTTTAATCAGGGTTGGGGGCTGCTGTTTTTTATTACTCTTCTACTTCTCTTATCTTCTACTTCCAGGTTAAAGTTAGGGTTGGGGGCTGCTGTTGCTTGCTCCTCTTCTACTCTTTTGTGGCCGCTAAAACTCACTGGAACCTTTTCCTGGCCAATTGGCAAAAGGTTTGGTTCAATTAGGGTTGAAATAAGGGCTGGGGGCTGCTAAATCTTGCTTCTCTTAATGACTTCTGTTCTCTATTACTTCAGTGTTAAAGTTGGGGTTGTAAGTTGCCGTTGCTTGCTTCTCTTCTACTCTTTGTGACCGCTAAATCTCATTTGGACCTTTCTCTGGTCACGTAGCAAGAGGTTTCGTTCAACCAGGGTTGAAGCTCTTAGGGTTAAGGTTACGGTTAGGGTTTAGGATTAGGGGATTTTGGCTGCTGTCACTGGAACCTTTCCCTGGCCACTGGGGTATGTTCTTGAAAGTATAAAGTTTGCGAAGTCGTCTAGGACCTGCACAATAATTTGGCAAGAGGTTTGGTTTAATCAGGGTAGAAGTCAGGGCTGGGGCCTGCTGTTTCTTGCTTCTCTACTACTTCTCTTCTCTTTTACTTCAGGGTTGAAGTTAGGGCTGGGGTCTGCTATTGCCTGCTTCTCTTCTACTCTTTTGTAGACGCTAAAACTCACAGGAGCCCTTCCCTAGCCTCTGAGGTTGGTCATTGGAAGTTTCTCAAAGGCATCTAGGAGTTGGAAAAAGATTTCGCAAGACGTTCGGTTCTATCAATGTTGAAGTTATGGCTTGAGGCTTCTGCGGCTTGCTTTTTTTCTATCCTTTTGTGGCCGCTAATACTCACTGTGACCTTTTCTCGGCCACTTGGCTAGACGTTCGGTTCAATTAGGTTTGTAGTTAAGGCTGAGGTTGCTGTTTCTTTCTTCTCTTCTACTTTTCATCTCTTCTACCTCAGGGTTGAAAATAGGGCTGCAGGCTGCTGTTGCTTTCTTCTCTTGTACTCTTTTGTGGCTCCTAAAAGTCACTGGGACCTTTCCCTTGCCATTGTGGTTAGTCCTTGGAAGTTTAAAGATATCGAAAACATCTAGGACCTGAACAAGGATTTTGCAAGAGGTTTGGTTTAATCAGGGTTGATGTTAGGGCTGGGGGCTGGCCACTTGGCAACAGGTTTGGCTCAATCAGGTTTGAAGTTGTTAGGGTTAGGGTGAGGGTTTAGGGTTCAATGTTATGGTTAGGGGCTGCGGGCTGCTGTTGCTTTCTTCTCTCCTACTCTTTTGTGGCCGCTAAAACTCACTGGGATCATTCTCTTCTACTTCCCTTCTCTTCAACTTCCGGGTTGAAGTTAGGGTAAGCGGCTGCTGTTGCTTGCTTCTTTTCTACTCTTTTGTAGCCGCTAAATCTCACTGGGGCTTTTCCTTGGCCACTTGGCAACAGGTTTGGTTCAATCAGGTTTGGAGTTGATAGGGTAATGGTTAGGGTTTAGGCTTCAATGTTAGGGTTGGGGGCTGCGGGCTGCTGTTGCTTATTTCTCTTCTACTCTTTTGTGGCCACTAAAACTCACTGGAACCTTTCCCTGACCACTGGGGTATGTTCTTGAAAGTATAAAGTTTGCGAAGTCGTCTAGGAGTTGCACAATAATTTGGCAAGAGATTTGGTTTAATCAGGGTAGAAGTCAGGGCTGGGGCCTGCTGTTTCTTGCTTCTCTAGTACTTCTCTTCTCTTTTACTTCAGGAATGAAGATAGGGCTGGTGTCTGCTATTGCCTGCTTCTCTTCTACTCTTTTGTAAACGCTAAAACTCACTGGGACCTTTCCCTTGCCACTTGGTAAGAGGTTTGGTTCAGTCAGGGTAGAAGTCAGGCTGGGGCCTGCTGTTTCTTGTAAATCTACTTCTCTTTTCTTCTACTTCAGGGTTGATGTTAGGAATTGGGGCTGCTTTTCCTTGCTTCTCTTGTACACTTTTGTGACTGCTGAAACGTACTCAGATCTTTCCTTGGCCACTGGGGTGGATCCTTGGAAGTTGCTTACTTCTCTTCTACTCTTTTTTTTATTCTTAAAAGTCAATGGGACCTTTCATTGGCCACTGGGATGGGTCCTTGAAGTCTAAATTTCTCGAATTCATCTAATTCATCTAGGAGCCACACAAGGACCTGGCTACAAGTTTGGTTAAATTAAGGGTTAAAGGTAGGGCTTGGGGTTGCTATTTCTTGCATCTCTTCTGCTTCTCTTTTCTTTTACTTAAGGTTTGAAATTAAGGTTGCGGCTGCTGCTGATTGCTTCTCTTCTACTTTTTTGTGGCCGTTGAAATCACTGGGTCCTTTCCCTGTCCACTGGGATTCGTCCTTGAAAGTTTAAAGTTCTCAAAAGCATCTAGGAGATTCACAAGGATTTGGAAACAAGTTTGGTTCAATCAGGTTTGAGGTAAGGGCTGGGGGCTGCTGTTTCTGGCTTCTCTACTACTTCTCTTCTCTTCTACATCTCGGGTGAATTAGGACGGATTGCTGCTGTTGCTTGCCAATCTTCTACCCTTTTGTGGCCGCTAAAACTCACTTGGACCTTTCCCTGGCAACTTGGCAAGAGGTTTGGTGCTGTTTTCTGACCGTTAAAACTGAGAGGGACCATTCCCTGGCCCTTTGACAGAGGTTTGGTTCAAACTGGGTTGCATTTAGGGCGGGGGCCACTGTTTCTTGCTACTCTTCTACTTTCTTTCTTTTCTACTTCAGGGTTAAAGGAAGGGGAGGGGGCTGCTTTTGCTTGCTTCTCTTCTAATTATCTGTTAAAACTCACTGGGACATTTGGCTGGTCAACTGGCTTGAGGTTTGGTTCAATAAGGGTTGCAGTTGTTAGGGTTAGGGTTTAGTGTTTAGGGTTAGGGTTAGGGTCAGTTGCTTGCGTCTGCTTTTGCTTGCTCTTCTTCTACTCTTTTGTGGCCACTTAAACTCACTAGGACCTTTCTCTGGCCACTGGGGTAGATCCTTGGAATTTTAAAATTCTTGAAGGCATCTAGGACCTGCACAAGGATTTGGCAAGAGGTTTGGTCTACTCTTTGTGTCTGCTAAAACTCACTAGGACCTTTCCCTGGCCACTGATGGGGGTCCTTGGAAGTATAAAGTTTACGGAGGCATCTAGGAGCTGCACAAGGATTTGGAAAGAAGTTTGGTTCAATCAGGATAGAAGTCAGGGCTGGGTCCTCCTCTATCTTGCATCTCTAACATTTTTCTTCTCTTCTACTTCAGGGTTGAAGTCAGGTCGGGGGTCTGCATGTAGCTTGCACAAGGATTTGGCAAGAGGCTTGCTTCAATCTGCGTTGGAGTTGGGGGCTGCTATTTCTTCTCCTCTTCGACTTCTCTTCTCTTCTACTTCATGGTTGAAGGTAAGGCTGGGGGCTGATGTTGCTTGCTTCTATTCCTCTTTGCGGCTGCTTAAACTCACTGAGACCTTCCACTGGCCACTTGGGAAGACGTTTGGTTCAATCAGGTTTCAAGTTAAGGCAGGGGGCTGCTGTTTTTTGCTTCTCTTCTAGTTCTCATCTCATCTACCTCAGGGTTGAAATTAGGGCTGGGGGCTGCAGTGGATTGCTTCTCTTCTACACTTTTGTGGTTGCTTAAACTCACTGGGACCTTTCCTTTGCCATTTGAGTTGGTCCTTGGAAGTTTAAAGTTCTTGAAAGCATCTAGGAGCCTCAGAAGGATTTTTCAAGTGGTTTTGTCCAATCAGGGTTGAAGTTAGGGCTGGGAGCTGGTGTTTCTTGCTTCTCTTCTACTTCTCTTCTCTTCTGCTCTAGGTTTGAAGTTAAGGCAGGATGCTGCTGTTGCTTGATTGTCTTTTACACTTTTGGTGCCGCTTAATCTCACTGGTACCTTTCCCTTGCCATTCGGGTGGGTCTTTGGAAGTTTAAAGCTTACGAAGGTTTTTTGCAAGTTGTTTGGTTCAATCAGGGTTGAAGTTAGGGCTGGGGACTGCTATTTCTTGTTTCTCTTCTAGTTCTCTTCTCTTCTACTACAGGGTTGATGTTAGGGCTGGGGTCTGCTATTGCCTGCTTCTTTTCTACTCTTTTGTAGCCGCTAAAACTGACTGGGACCTTTCCCTTGCCTCTTGGTAAGAGGTTTGGTTCAATTAGGGTAGAAGTCAGGCTGAGTCTGCAATTGCCTTATTCTTATCAACTCTTTTAGGGACGCTTAAACTCACTGGGACCTTTCCTTGGGCACTTGGCAAGAGAATGGGTTCAATCAGGATTGAAGTTAGGGCTGGAGCTGCTTTTTCTTGCTTCCTTCTCTCTTACCTCAGGGTTGAAATCAGGGCTAGGGGCTGCTGTTGCTTGCTTCTCTTCTACTCTTTTGTAGCCGCTAAAACTCACTGGGACCTTTCCCTACCCTTTGGGGTGAGTCCTTTGAAGTTTAAACTTCTTGAAGACATTTAGGAACTGTGTGAGTATTTGGCAAGATGTTTGGTTCAAATAGGGTTGAAGTCTGTGCTGGGGGAAACTGTTTCTTGCTTCTCTTCTACTTCTCTTCTACATCAGAGTTGAAGTTAGGGCTGGGGGCTGCTTTTCCCTGTTTCTCTTCTACCCTTTTGTGGCCGTTAAAACTTCATTGAACCTTCCTGGCCACTGGGGTGGATCGTTGGAAGTTTGAAGTTCTCGAAGGCATCTAGATGTTGCACAAGATTTTGGCAAGAGGTTTGGTTCAATCAGATATAAAGTTAGGGCGGGGGGCTGCTGTTTCTTGTTTCTTTTCTACTTCTCTTCTCTTCTACTTCAGGGTTGAAGTTAGGGCTTCGGGCTACTGTCGCGTCCTTGTCTTCTCTTTTGTGGCCACTAAAACTCACTGGGGACCTGTCCCTGGCCTCTGGGATGTGTCCTTTGAAGTTTAAACGTATCGAAGACATCTAGGAGCTGCGTAAAGATTTGGCAAGTTGTTTGGTTCAATCAGGGTTGACGTTTTTGCTGGGGGCTGCTGTTGCTTGCTTCTCTTCTACATTTTTGTGGCTACTAGAACTCACTGGGACCTTTCCCTTGCCACTGGTGTGAGTCCTTAGAAGATTAAAGTTCTCGAAAGCATCCAGGAGCTGCACAATGATTTGGAAAGAGGTTTGGTTCAATAAGGGTTGAAGGTAGGGCTGTTTCTTGCTTCTCTTCTACTTCTCGTCTCTTCTACTTCTCTTCTCTTCCAATTCAGGGTTGAATATTGGGCTAGGGTTGCTTGCTTCTCTTCTACTCTTTTGTGGCTGCTAAAACGTGCTAGGACCTTTAAATTGCCACTTGGCAAGAGGGTCAGTACAATCAAGGATGAAGTCACGGTTTGGGGCTTCAGTTTCTTGCTTCTCTTCTTCCCTACTTCATGGGTTGAAGTTAGGGCTGGGGGCTGCTGTTGCTTGCTTCTCTTTTACTCATTTTTGTCCGCTAAATCTCACTAGGACCTTTTCCTGGCCACTGGGCACGGTCTTTTGGAAGTTTATAGTTCTCAAAGGCATCCATTAGCTGCAGTAGGATTTAGCAAGATGTTTGATTCAATGAGGTTTGAAGTTAGGGCTAGGGGCTGCTGTTTCTTGCTTCTCTTCGAATTCTCTTCTCTTCCACTTCAGGGTTGAAGTTAGGGCCGAGGGGGCTGCTGTTGCTTGCTTCCTTTCTACTCTTTTGTGGCCGCTTAAACTCACTGGGATCTTTCCCTGGCTACTTGGCAAGACTTTTGGTTCAATAAGGGTTGAAGTTGTCAGGGTTAGGCTAAAGGTTAGGGTTACGGTTTAGGGTTTTGGGTTAGGGTAACTGGTTAGGGTTTACCATTGCTTGCATTCTTCTACTCTTTTGGGACCGCTAAAACTCCCAGGTACATTTCAAGTGTTACTGCAGTGGATCCTTGGAAGTTTAAAGTACTCGAAGGCATCTTAGAGCTGCACAAAGATTTGGTAAAAGGTTTTGTTCAATAAGGGTTAAAATTTTTAGGCTAAGGATAAGTGTTATGGTTTAAGTTTGGGGTTAGGGTTAGGGTCTGGGGGCTGCTGTTGCTTTCTTCTCTTCTACTCTTTTGTGTAAGCTAAATCTCACTAGGACCTTTCCCTGGCCACTGGGCACGGTCTTTTGGAAGTTTAAATTTCTTGAAGGCATTCGGCAGCTGCAGTACGATTTAGCAAAATCTTTGGTTCAATCAGGCTTGAAGTTAGGGCAAGGTGCTGCTGTTTCTTGCTTCTCTTCGAATTCTCTTCTCTTCAACTTCAGGGTTGAAGTTAGGGCAGGGGGCTGCTATTGCTTGCGTCCTTTCTACTCTTTTGTTGCCGCTAAAACTCACTGGGATCTTTCCCTGGCTACTTGGCAAGACTTGGTTCAATAAGGGTTGAAGCTTTTAGGGTTAGAGTAAGGGTTAGGGTTACGGTTTAGGGTTTTTGGTTAGAGTAACTGGTTACGATTTGCTATTGCTTGCTTTCTTCTACTCTTTTGGGATAGCTAAAACTCCCAGGGACATTTCAAGTGCCACTGCTGTTGATCCTTGGACGTTTAAAGTATTCGAAGGCTGCACAAAAATTTGGTTAAGGGCTTGGTTCAACAAGGATTGAAATTGTTAGGCTTAGGATAAGTGTTATGGTTTAAGTTCAGGGTTAGGGACTAGGGGCTGCTGTTGCTTGCTTCTCTTCTACTATTTTGTGTCCGCTAAATCTCACTATGACCTTTACCTGGCCACTGGAGTGGGTCTTTTGGAAGTTTAAAGTTCTTGAAGGCATTCGGGAGCTGCAGTAGGATTTAGCAAAATCTTTGGTTCAATCAAGCTTGAAGTTAGAGCTAGGGGCTGCTGTTTCTTGCTTCTCTTCTATTTCTCTTCTCTTCCACTTTAGGGTTGAAGTTAGGGCAGGGGGGACTGCTGTTGCTTGCTTCCTTTCTACTGTTTTGTGGCCGCTAAAACTGACTGGGATTTTCCCCTGGCCACTTGGCAAGACTTTTGGTTCAATAAGGCTTGAAGTTGTTAGGGCTAGGGTAAGGTTTAGGGTTAGGGGCTTGGGGCTGCTGTTGCTTGCTTCTCTTCTTATTTTCTTCTTTTCTGCTTCAGGTTTGAGGTTTGGGATGAGTGCTGCTGTTGCTTGCTTCTCTTCTTTTCATTTTTGGCCGCTAAAAGTCACTGGGACCTTTCCCTGGCCACTTTGCAAAACGTTTGGTTCACATCAGGGTTGAAGTTGTTAGGGTGACAGTAAGGGTTATGGTTTGGAGTTAGGGTTAGGGACTAGAGGCTACTTTTGCTTGCTTCTCTTCTACAGTTTTGTTGCTGCTAAAACTCACTGGGACCTTTCCCTGTAACACTAACCATGGGGTGGATGCTTGGAAGTTAAACGTTCTCCAAAGCATCTAGGAGCTGTACAAGGATTTGGCAAGAGGATTGGTTTAATAAGGGTTGAAATTGTTAAGGTTAGGAAAAGGGGTTTGGTTTAGGGTTAGGAGCTAGGGGCTGCTGTTTCTTGTTTCTCTTTACTCTTTTGTAAATACAACTCGATACTCACTGGGACCTTTCCCAAGCCATTTGGCAAGAGGTTTGGTTCAATCAATGTTGAAGTCTGGGCTGAGGGCTACGTTTCTTGCTTCTCGTCTACTTTTCTTCTCTTCATCTTGAAAGTTAAAGTTAGTGATACTGTTGCCTGCTTCTCTTCTACTCTTTGGTGGCCGATACAACTCACTGGGACTTTTCCCTGGCAACTGGGATGGGTCCTTGGAGGTTTAAACAACTTTCACCGGCCATTTGGCAAGAGGTTTGTTTCAATCAGGGTTGAAGTTAGGACTGGGTGCTGCTCTTTTTTGCTTCTCTTCTACTTCTCTTTTCTTAAACTTCAGGGTTGAAATTAGGGCTGGAGCTTGCTGTTTCTTGCTTCTCGTCTATTTTTTGTGGCCGCTTAAACTCCCTGGGACTGTTCTTTTGCCACTTGGCAAGAGATTTGGTTCAATAAGGGTTAAATATTTTTAGGGTTAGGATAAGGATTATTTTCTAGGGTTAGGGTTAGGAACTGAGGCCCGCTTTTGTTTGCTTCTCGTCTCCTCGTTTTTTTGCCACTTAAACTCACTAGGACCTTTCCCTGGCCACCAGGGTGGGTCCTTGGAAGTTTTAAGTTCTCAAAGGCATTCAGGAGCTGCACAAGGATTTGGCAAGAGGTTTTGTTCAATTAGTTCAACCAGCGTTGAAGTCAGGGCTGGGGGCTGCTGTTTCTTGATTCTCTTTTACTTCTCTCCTTTTCTACTTCAGGGTTGAAGTAAGGGCTTAAGGCTGCTGTTGCTTTCTTCTCGCTTTCTCTATTGTGACCGTTTATCTTCACTCGGACCTTCACCTGGCCTCCAGAGTTGGTCTCTGGAAGTTCAAACTTCTCGAAAGCATCTCGGAACTGCCTAAAGATTTTGCAAGAGGTTTGATCCACCAGGTTTGAAGTAAGTGCTTGGGGCTGCTGTTTCTTGCTTCTCTTTTACTTCTGTTCTCTTCTACTTCAGGGTTGAAGATAGGGTAGGGGCTGATGTTGCTTGCTTCTCTTCTAGTCTTTTGTGGCCGCTAAAACTCACTTGGACCTTTACCTGGCCCCTGGTTTGGGTCCGTGGAAGTTTAGATATCTTCCACGGTTGGAAGTTCAAGGTTCTCCAAGGAATCCAGTAGCTGCACAAAGATTTGACAGGAGCTTTGGTTCGATCAGGGTTGAAGTCAGGACTGGGCGCTGCTGTTGCTTGCTTCTCTTCTATTTTTTTTGGAGCTCGCTTAAATTCACTGGGACCTTTCCCTGGTCACTGGGGTGCGTCCTTGGAAGATTAAAGTTCTCGAAACCATCTAGGAGCTGCAGAAGGATTTAGCAAATTGTTTGGTTCAATCAGGGTTGAAGTTAGGGCTAAGGGCTGCTGTTGCTTGTTTCTGTTCTACTCTGTTGTGGCTACTCTTTTGTGGCTGCTAAAACTCACTGGAACCTTTCCATGGCCACTTGGCAAGAGGCTTGGAACAATGAAGGTTGAAGTCAGAGCTGGGGGCTGTTGCTTCTTGCTACTCTTCTACTTCAGGGTTGTAGTTAGGGCTGGGGGCTTCTGTTGCTTCCTTCTCTTCAACACTTTTGTGTCCGCTAAAGCTGAACGGGACCTTTCCCTGGTCAATTAGCAAAAGGGTTGGTTCAATCAGGGTTGAAGTTAGGGCTGGGGGCTGCTCTTTCTTGATTCTCTTCTCTTCAACTTCAGGGTTGAAGTGAGGGTTGGAGGCTGTAGTTTCTTGCTTCTTGTCCATTTTTTATGGCCTCTATAACTCTCTGGAACCTTTCTCTAGCCTCTTGGCAAGAGATGTGGTTCATTCAGGCTTTAACTTGTTGGGGCTAGGATAAGGGTTATGGTTTAGGGTAAGGGGCCGGGGGGGGCCTGCTGTTGATTCCTTCTCTTGTATACTTTCGTGTCTGCTAAAATTCACTGGGATCTTTCCCTGGCCACTTGGGTGGATGCTTGGAAGATAAAATTCTCCAAGGTATCTAGGAGCTGGGGCTGCTGTTGCACAAGGAATTGGCAAGAGGTTTCCTTCAATCAGGGTTACAGGTAGGGCTTGGGGTTGCTGTTTCTTGCTTCTCTTCTACTTCTCTTCTACTTCAGGGTTGAAGTAAGGGCTGGGGCGGTTGTTGCTTGCTTCCTTTCTACTCTTTTCTGGCCGATAGAACTATCTGTGACCTTTCAGTGGGATGTTGGCGAGAGGTTTGTGAGGGCTAAAGGCTGCTATTTCTTGCTTCTCTTCTACACTTTACTGGCCAAAAAGCGTACCTGGACCTTTCCCTGGCCACTTGGCATGAAGTTTAGTTCAATCATGGTTGATGTTAGGGCTGAGAATTGCTGTTTCTTGCTTCTCTTCTACTTCTCTTTTACTTCTCTTATCTTCAACTTCAGGGTTGAAATTTTGGCTGGGTGCTGCTGTTGTTGCTTATCTTCTGCTTTTTAGTGGCTACTAAAACTCACTGGGACCTTTCCCTGGCCACTGGGGTGAGTCCTTAGAAGATTAAAGTTCTCGAAGGCATCTAGGAGCTGCAAAATTATTTGGCAAGAGGTTTGTTTCAATCAGAGTTGAAAGTAGGGCTGTTTCCTGCTTCTCTTCTAGTTCTCGTCTCTTCTACTTAAAGGTTGAAGTTACTTCTGGGGACTGCTTTTGCTTGCTTCTGTTCTACTCTTTTGTGGCTGCTAAAACTCACTGGGACCTTTCCATGGCCTGTTGGCAAGAACCTTGGTACAATCAAGGATAGAAGTCACGGCTGGGGGCTTCTGTTTCTTGCTTCTCTTCTACTTCTCTTCTCTTCTGATTCAGGGTTGAAGTTAAGGCTAAGGCTGCTCTTGCTTGCTTTTCTTCAACTCTTTTGTGCTCGCTAAATCTCACTAGGACCTTTCATTGGCCGCTGGGGTGGGTCTTTTGGAATTTTAAAGTTCTTGAAGCATTCAGGAGCTGCACGAGGATTTAGCAAGACGTTTGGTTTAATTAGGGTTGCAGTTAGGGCTAGGCGCTGCTTTTTCTTGCTTGTCTTCTACTTCTTTCTACGTCTCTTCTACTTCTCTTCTACTTGAGCGTTGAAATAAGGGCTCGGTGCTGCTGTTCCTTGCTTCTCTTCTACTTTTTTTTGGCTGCAAATACTCACAATGACCTTTCCCTGGCCCCTGGCGTGGGTCTTTGGAAATTTAAAGAAGAAATCTAGGAGCAGCACAACGAGTTTTTAATAGGTTTGGTTCAATCAGGGTTGAATTTTTGGCTGGGGGCTGCTGTTTCTTACTTCTTTTCTACTTCTCTTCTCTTCTACTACATGATTAAAGTTAGGACTGGGGTCTGTTGTTGCTTGCTTCTCTTCTACTGTTTTGTGGCCGCTTAAACTCACTGGGACATTTCCCTGGCCACTTCCCAAGAGCTTTGATTCAATCAGGGTTCAGATGGGCCGGGTGCAGCTGTTTCTTGCTTCTCGTCTACTTTTCTTCTACTTCAGGGTTGAAGTTAGGGCTTGGGACTGCTGTTACTTGTTCTCTTCTACCCTTTTGGGGCCGCCTTAAACTCACTGGGACCCTTTCCTGGCCAATGGGGTGGGTCCTTGAAAGTGTAAAGTTCTTGAAAGCTTCTAGGAGCTGCACAAGGATTTGACAAGAGGTTTGGTTTAATTGGGGTTGAAGTTAGGGCTGAGGGCGGCTGTTTCATGCTTCTTTTCTACTTTTCTTCTCTACTACTTCAGGGTAGAAGTTACGGCGGGGAGCTGCTGTTACTTGCTTCTCTTCTACTCTTTTGTGGACGATAAAACTCACTGGGGCCTTTCCCTGGCCACTTGGCATTGAGTTTGCTTCAATCAGGGTTAAAGGTGTTAGAGTTGAGGTTAGGACCTGGGGGATGCTGTTGCTTGCTTCTCTTCTACTCTTTTGTGGCCGCTAAATTTGACGAGGACCTTTCCCTGGGCCCTGGGTTGAGTTTGGAAGTTATCTCTTCTTATTCCTTTCTCTTTTATTTCAGGGTTGAGGTTAGGGCTGGGGGCTGCTGTTATTTCCTTCTCTATTACTTTTATGTGGCAGCTTGAACTCACTGGGACTTTTCCCTGGCCACTTATGTGGGTTCTTGAAAGATTAAAATTTTGTTTCACTCAGTGTTGAAGTTAGGATTGGTGGCTGCTGTTTCTTGCTTCTCTTCTACTTCTCTTCTGTTCTACTTCAGGGTTGAAGTAAGGGCATGGGACTGTTGTGGCTTGCTTCTCTTCTACTCTTTTGTGGCCGTTAAGACTTATTGCGACCTTTTTCCTGGCCACTTGGCACGAGGTTTGCTTCAATCAGGATTGAAGTTAGGGCTGGGGGCTGCTGTTTCATGCTTTTCTTCTACTTCTCTTCTCTTCTACTTCAGGGTTAAAGTTTCGGCGGGAAGCTGCTGTTACTCTTCTACTCTATTGTGGACGATAAAAATCACTGGGACCTTTCCCTGGCGACTTTGCACGAGGTTTGCTTTAATCAGGGTTAAAGTTGTTAGGGTTGAGGATAGGAGTTGGGGGCTGCTGTTGCTTGCTTCTCTTCTACTCTTTTGTGGCATCTAAAAAGCACTGGCACCTTTCCCTGACCTCTGGGTTGCTTCCTTGTCGAAGGCATCTAGGAGCTGCACAAGGATTTTGTAAGGGGTTTGGTTCAATCAGGGTTAAAGTTAGGGCTGGGAGTTGCTTTTTTTTTTGCTTCTCTTTCCTCTTTTCTTCTTTTCGTCTTCAGGGTTAAAGTTAGGGCTGGGGTCTGCTGTTACTTGCTTCTGTTCTACTCTTTTGTGCCCGCTAAAACTCACTGGGACATTTCCCTGGCTACTTGGTAAAAGGTTTGGTTGAATCAGCTTTGAAGGTAGGGCTGAGGGCTACTGTTTTTTTTATCTTTTCTACTTCTCTTCTTTTCTACTTCAGGGTTGAAGTTAGGGCTGAGGGCTGCTGTTACTTGCTTCTCTTCTACTCTTTTGTGGCCGCTTAAACTCACTGGGACATTTCGCTTGCCACTGGGATGCTTCCTTGGAAGATTACATTTCTAGAACGCATTTAGGAGTTGCACAAGAATTTGGGCAAGAGTTTTGGTTCAATCAGGGTTGAAGTCTGTCCTGGGGGCCGCTGCATCTTGTTTCTCTTGCACTCATTTGTGCAGCTAAAATTGACTGGGACCTTTTTCTGGTCACTGGGGTGGGTTCTTGGAAGTTTTAAAGTTTTCAAAGGCATTTAGGAGCCAAACAAGCAATTTGGCAATAGGTTTGGTTCAATTAGGTTTGCAGTTACGGCTGGGAGATGCTTTTTCTTGCTTCTCTCCTACTTGTCTTCTCTTTTACTTCAGGGTTGAAGTTAGGGCTGATTGGTGTCTTCTACTATTTTGTAGCCGCTAAAATTCACTGAGACCTTTCCCTGGCCTCGGGGGTGGGTCCTTGAAAATGTAAAGTTCTCGAAGGCATTTAGGATCTGCACAAGAATTTGGCGAGAGGTTTGGTTCAATCAGGGTTGAAGTGAGGGCTGGGGGCTGCTGTTACTTGCTTGTCTTCTACTTCTCTTCTACTTAAGGGATGAGGTTAGGGCTGAGGGCCGCTGTTACTTGCTTCTCTACTACTATTTTGTGGCCGCTGAAATTCACCGGGACCTTTCCCTGGCCACTTGCCAAGAGATTTTGTTTAATCAGGGTTGAAGGTAGGACTGGGGGCTGCTGTTTTTTGCTTGTCTTCTACTTCTCTTCTCTTCTACTTCAGGGTTGAATTTAGGGCATGAACCTGTTGTTACTTGCTTCTCTTCTACTCTTTTAATGCCGCTAAAACTCATTAGGACCTTCCCCTGGCCACTGAGGTGGGTCCTTGGAAGATTATAGTTCTCGAAGACATCTAGGAGCTGCACAAGGATTTGACAAGAGGTTTTGTTCAATCAGGGTTGAAATTAGAGTTGGGGGCTGCTGTTTTTTATTTTTCTTCTAGTTCTCTTTTCTTCTACTCCCGGGTTGAAGTTAGGGTTGGGGCTGCTGTTGCTTGCTCCTCTTCTACTCTTTTGTGGCCGCTTAAACTCACTGGAATCTTTCCCTGGTCACTTGGCAAGAGGTTAGGTCCAATTAGGGTTGAAACAAGGGCTGGGGTCTGCTAATTCTTGCTTCTCTTTTACTTCTGTTCTCTTATGCTTCAGTGTTGAAGTTGGGGTTGTAAGTTGCTGTTGCTTGCCTCTCTTCTACTCTTTTGTGGCCGCTAAATCTCACTGGGGCCTTTCTCTGGCCACGTAGCAAGATGTTTCGTTCAATCAGGGTTGAAACTCTTAGTGTTAATGTTAGGGTTTAGGGTTAGGGTTAGGCTTTAGGGTTTAGCGTTAGGGTTAGGGGCTTCGGGCTGCTGTTGCTTGCTTCTCTTTTTCTCGTTTTTGGCCGCTTAAACTCACTGGGACCCTTCCCTGACCTCTGGGGTTGGTCATTGGAAGTTTCTAAAAGGCATCTAGGAGTTGGAAAAAGATTTCGCAAGACGTTCGGTTCTATCAGGGTTGAAGTTAGACCTAGAGGCTTCTGTGGCTTGCTTCTCTTCTATCCTTTGGTGACCTTTTCTTGACCTTGACCACTTGGCAAGAGGTTCGGTTCAACTAGGTTTATAGTTAAGGCTAGGGTTGCTGTTTCTTGCTTCTCTTCTACTTTTCATCTCTTCTACCTCAGGGTTGAAATTACGGCTGCGGGCTGCTGTTGCTTCCTTCTCTTCTACTCTTTTGTGGCCGCTAAAAGTCACTGGGACCTTTCCCTTGTCATTGGGGTAGGTCCTTGGAAGTTTAAACATCTCGAAGACATCTTGGACCTGCACAAGGATTTTGCAAGAGGTTTGGTTCAATCAGGGTTGAAGTTAGGCCCGGGGGCTGCTTTTGCTAACTTCTTTTCTACTCTTTCGTGGCTGCTAAAACTCACTGGGACCTTTCCCAGGCCTCTTGGGTTGGTCCTTGGAAGTTTAAATTTCGCAAAGGCATCTAGAAGTTGGAAAAAAGATTTGGAAAGACGTTCGGTTCTATCAGGGTTGAAGTTAGGGCTGGAGGCTTCTTTTGTTTACTTCTCTTCTACATTTTTCTGTCCGTTAAAACGCCCTACGGCCTTTTCCTGGCCATTTGGCAATAGGTTTGGCTCAATCAGGTTTGAAGTTGTTATGGTTAGGGTGAGGGTTTAGGTTTCAATGTTAGGGTTAGGGGCTGCGGGCTGCTGTTGCCTTTTCTCTTCTACTCTTTTGTGGCCGCTAAAACTCACTGGAATCTTTCTCTTCTACTTCCCTTCTCTTCAACTTCAGGGTTGAAGTTATGGTTAGCGGCTGCTGTTGCTTGCTTTTCTACTCTTTTGTGACCACTTAAACTCATTGGGGATTTTCCCTGGCCACTTGGCAACAGGTTTGGTTCAATCAGGTTTGAAGTTGCTAGGGTAAGGGTTAGGGTTTAGGGTTCAATGTTAGGATTAGGGGCTGCGGGCTGCTGTTGCTTGCTTCTCTTCTACTCTTCTGTGGCCGCTAAAACTCATCGGGACCTTTCCCTGGAAACTGGGGTATGTCCTTGAAAGTATAAAGTTTGCGAAGTCGTCTAGGAGCTGCACAAGAATTAGGCAAGATGTTTGATCAGGGTAGAAGTCAGGG
Source organism: Tridacna crocea (assembly GCA_943736015.1). NCBI lineage: Eukaryota > Metazoa > Mollusca > Bivalvia > Cardiida > Cardiidae > Tridacna > Tridacna crocea. The sequence continues at coordinate 31,963,020 of OX031070.1, forward strand.
CTGGGGCCTGCTGTTTCTTGCTTCTCTACTACTTCTCTTCTCTTTTACTTCAGAGTTGAAGTTAGGGCTGGGGTCTGCTATTACCTGCTTCTCTTCTACTCTTTTGTAGACGCTAAAACTCACTGGAATCTTTCCCTTGCCACTTGGTAAGAGATTTGGTTCAATCAGGGTAGATAGAAGTCAGGCTCGGCTTGCTGTTTCTTGCTTTTCTACTTCTTCTCTTTTCTTCTACATCAGGGTTGAAGTTATGGATTCGGGCTGCTTTTGCTTGCTTCTCTTGTACACTTTTGTGACTGCTAAAACGTACTCAGATCTTTCCTTGGCCACTGGGGTGGATCCATGGAAGTTGCTTACTTCTCTTCTACTCTTTTTTTGAAACTTAAAAGTCACGGGGACCTTTCATTGGCCACTGGGATGGGTCCTTGAAGTCTAAAGTTCTCGAAGTCATCTAGGAGCTGCACAAGGACCCGGCAAGAAATTTGGTTCAATTAAAGGGTAAAGGTACGGCTTGGGGTTGCTATTTCTTGCATCTCTTCTACTTCTCTTTTCTTTTACTTTAGGTTTGAAATTAGGGTTGGGGCTGCTATTGATTGCTTCTCTTCTACTTTTTTGTGGCCCTTGAAATCACTGAGTCCTTTCCCTGGCCAATGGGATTCGTTGTTTAAAGTTCTCAAAAGCATCTAGGAGATGTACAAGAATTTGACAACAGGTTTGGTTCAATCAGGTTTGAAGTAAGGGCTGGGGGCAGCTGTTTCTAGCTTCTCTACTACTTCTCTTCTGTTATACTTTTCGGGTGAAATTAGGGCGGGTTGGTGCTGTTGCTTGCTTCTCTTCTACTCCTTTGTGGCCGCTAAAACTCACTTGGACCTTTCCCTGGCAACTTGGCAGGAGGTTTGGTGCTCTTTTCTGGCCGCTAAAACTGAGCGGGACTATTCCCTGGCCATTTGACAAGAGGTTTGGTTCAATCTCGGTTGGTTTTAGGGCTGTGGGCTGCTATTTCTTGCTACTCTTCTACTTTTGTTCTCTTCTACTTCAGCATTGATGGTAGGGGAGGGGGCTGCTTTTGCTTGCTTCTCTTTTAACTTTTTTAAAGTTAGGGCTAGGTGCTTTGGTAGCTTGCTTCTCTTCTACTCTTTTGTGGTTGCTTAAACTCACTGGGACCTTTCCCTTGCCATTTCGGTGGGTCCTTGGAAGTTTAAAGTTCTTGAAAGCATCTAGGAGCTTCATAAAGATTTTGCAATTGGATTGGTTCAATCAGGGTTGAGGTTAGGTCTGAGGTCTGCTGTTTCTTGCTTCTCTTCTACTTCTCTTCTCTTTTACTTCAGGGTTGAAGTTAGAGCTGTAGGCTAAAGTTGCTTGCTTCTCTTCTACTCTTTTGTGGCCGAAAAAAACCCACTGGGACCCTTCCCTGATCATTTGGCAATAGAGAGTTAAGGCAGGGGGGGTACTGTTGCATGCTTCTCTTTTCCTCTTTGTGCCTGCTTAAACTCACTGGGACATTTTCCTGGCCCCTTGGCAAGAGGTTTAGTTCAATCAGGTGTGAAGTTAAGGCTGGGAGCTGCTGTTTCTTGCTTCTCTTCTCTTCTGTTTAAAGATTTAATTTAGAGCCGGGGGCTACTGTTGCTTGCTTTTCTTCTACTCCTTTGTGGCCGATAAAACTCACTGGGACCTTTCCCTGGCCACTGGGGTGGGTCTTTGGAAGTTTAAATACATTGAAAGCATCTAGTGGCTGTACAAGGATTTGGCAAGAAGTTTGGTTAAATCAGGGTTAGAAGTTAGGGCTGGGTGCTGCTGTTTTTTGCTCTTTTTGTACTTCATTTCTCTTTAACTTCAGGGTTGAAGTTAGGGCTGGGGGCTGCTGTTGCTTGCTTCTCTTCTACTCTTTTGTGGCCACTAAAACTCACTGGGACCTTTATCTGATCACTTGGCAACAAGTTAAGTTCAATTAGGCTTGACCTTTTTTCAGGTGAGTGTTAGGGTGTAGAGTTAGGTTTAGGGTTAAGGGTACAGGTTTAGGGTTAGGGGCTGCAGGCTGCTGTTACTTGCTTCTCTTTTACTCTTTTATGTCTGCTAAAACTCACTGAGACCTGTCCCTGGCCACTGAGTTGGGTCTTTCGAAGTTAAAAGTTTGCGGAGTCATCTAGGAGCTGCACAAGGATAGGTTCAATCATGGTTGAAGTCAGGGCTGGGAGCTGCTGTTTCTTGCTTCTCTACTACTTCTCTTCTCTTCTACTTCAGGGTTGATGTAAGGGTTAGAGTCTGCAATTGCCTGATTCTTATCTACCCTTTTGTGGACGCTTAAACTCAATGGGACCTTTCCTTTGGCACTTGCCAAGAGAATGGGTTCAATCAGGATTGAAGTTAGGGCTGGAGCTGTTTTTTCTTGCTTCTCTTCTCTTCTAAGTCAGGGTTGAAATCAGGGCTAGCGGCTGCCGTTGTTTGCTTCTCTTCTACTCTTTTGTGGCCGGTAGAACTCAGTGGGACCTTTCCCTAGCCAGTGGTTTGGGTCCTTTGAAGTTTAAACTTCTGGAACACATCTACGAGCTGCGTAAGTATTTGGTAAGACCTTTGGTTCAAATAGGGTTGAAGTCTGTGCTTGGCGAAACTGTTTCCTGCTTCTCTTCTACTTCTCTTCTACATCAAAGTTGAAGTTAGGGCTGGGGGCTGCTTTTCCTTTTTTCTCTTCTACTCTTTTGTGGCCGTTTAAACTTTTTTTTTTTTTTTTTAGCTTTATTTACCACGTCAATAGGTATGCGGGGATCGTGGTCATCCCCCAGCATACCTTACATAATCTTTTAATATAATAATGAAGAAAGAAAAAAAACATTTTCCTATAAAAACATGCAAATATATATATATATATATCTATATATGAGACATTCTCCGGCAAAAAGGTGCCTAATGCTCCTCTGTCACGCCAAGCAAGCTATCATATACTTTTGAATCTACAGCCTTTTTTTCTCGAAATCGACTCAATTACGAGGTAGAATAGTCCTTTGACATACAGAAAACTTGGCTTTAGCGAAGTGTTTCGGTCTAGGTTAGTCTGCGCAGAGTGCGCAGGCCAACCTGGGTCGATACCTTCTCGCAGATGTATTAAGCACCCCTCTCACGGTGCACATCTCATATATATTCATCTCTTCAAAAAGGTAACATTATCGGAAAGATTAAATCATTTCAGTTTAATATCTGTGGCAATAAAGCGTGTGTGGGTGTGTGTGTGGGTGTGTGTGATGGGGTGTGGGTGTGCGTGTGTGAAAAAAACAAAAGATATAATGAAACTGATTGGTGTAAAAAAAATAGCATCATTGATTGTGTGCTTAACCCATTACCACACAATCCCTTATTTAGACAACTTTGAGAAAGAAGTATTTAGAAAAACAATGTGTGGAAAAGAGAAAAATGCTGTTAACCAACATTTTATCTTTTCCCACAATGCTCGCCACTCTTCACAAAACAATTTTCAAATTTTCAGTCGTTTTTATTTTGTAATTTGCGAATATTTTCGATCTGGACAAGCCTAAAATACTGTTGTTTGGTAATGAGATTGAAAAAAAAATATGCTTATTCTGAAATCGATAGTGATTATGGAAGGTGTTCTAAAATATGTTCTACAATTGTCATGTTATCGTTTCTAAGCGAAGTCGTTTTCGTATTGCTATGGATATTCACAGCGGTTGTAAGAAAATTCTTCATACCAATAAGTGACGGTTTATAAGATTTATTTCTACAGAAGTAAATATATTTTTTTACTTCTAAAAGCAAACAGTCTAACAAAAAGTTTGGTTTATATGTGCCCAAAAGAAAAATTCTACTATTTATTTGTAAATTGCGGTCTAAATTATTCAATATTGTTGTAATTTTATTTATCAAAGGCGTTATGTACTCACAATTATAAAACAAATGTAAAAGTGTTTCTTCATGTGTTCCACAGAAAGTACATAAATTATTATCAATCAAGTTCATTTTGAAAAGTAGTGCATTTGTTGGGAGGATCCTATGAACTATTCTTGTCTGGAACCATTGTGTATAAGTATCATGAGTACATTTAAAAACACTTCCGTGAACTAGATTCCAATCAATTTCTAAATCATTGTAAATTGAGTTCCATTTGACTCTACATGACGGAGTCTCTCTGTTCTCAATCAATTTGTTGTAAATATGTTTATTTATTTCTTTTTTAGTTAATAAAAAAGTTAGTTGCTTCTCTTCTACTTCTCTTCTACATCAGAGTTGAAGTTAGGGCTGGGGGCTGCTTTTCCTTGTTTCTCTTCTACTCTTTTGTGGCCGTTTAAACTTAGAACCTTTCCTAGCCACTGGGGTGGGTCGTTGGAAGTTTAAAGTTCTCGAAAGCATCTAGAAGTTGCACAAGATTTTGGCAAGAGGTTTGGTTTAATCAGGGTTAACGTTAGGGTGGGGGCTGCTGTTTCTTGTTTCTCTTCTACTTCTCTTCTCTTCTACTTCAGGGTTGAAGTTAGGGCTTCGGGCTGCTGTGGAGTCCCTTTCTTCTCTTTTGTGGCCACCTAAACTCATTGGGACCTTTCCCAGGCCTCTGGGATGGGTCCTTTGAAGTTTAAACTTCTCTAAGACATCTAGGAGCTGCGTAAGAATTTGGCAAGTTGTTTGATTTAATCAGGGTTGAAGTTTGTGTTGGGGCTGCTGTTTCTTGCTAACTCTACTTCTCTTTTACATAAGGGTTGATGTTAGGGCTGCTTTTGCTCGCTTTTCTTCCTCCTCTTTTTTTGGCCGGTTAAACTCACCAGGACATTTTCATGGCCACTTGGCCAGAGGTTTGGTTCATTCAGGGTTGAAGTAAAGGCTGGGGCTACTGTTTCTTTGTTTTCCTTTACTTCTCTTCTCTTCTTTTTCAGGGTTGAAGTTAGGGCTTGGGGCTGCTTTGCTTGCTTCTCTTTAACTCTTTTGTTGCCGTTTAAACTCAATGGGACTTTTCCGTGGCCACTGGGCAAGACGTTTGGTTCAATAGGGATTGAAGTTGTTAGGGTTAGGGTCAGGGATAGGGTTTCCTTCAATCAGGGTAAATGGTAGGGCTTTGGGCTGCTGTTTCTTGCTTCTCTTCTACGTCTTTTCTCTTGTACTTCAGGACTGAAGTTAGGGCTGGGGGCTGATGTTGCTTGCTTCTCTTCTACTCTTTTGTGGCCGATACTTACTGGGACATTTCCCTGGGCCTTTAGCGAAAGGTTTGGTTCAATTTAGGTTGATGTGAGGGATGGGGGCTGCTGTTTCTTGCCTCTCTTCTACACTTTATTGGCCGATAAAGCTTACTGGAACCTTTTCCTGGCCACTTGGCAAGAGGTTTGGTTCAATCAAGGATGAAGTTAGGGCTTGGGGCTTCTGGTGCTCGTTTTTCTTCTACGTTTTTGTGGCCAGTAGAACTCACTGGGACCTTTCCCTTGCCGCTGGTGTGAGTTCTTAGAAGATTAAAATTCTCGAAGGCATCTACACGATGATTTGGCAAGAGGTTTGGTTCAATAAGTGTTGAAGTTAAGGCTGTTTCTTGCTTCTCTTCCACTTCTCGTCTCTTCTACTTCCTTTCTCTTCCCATTCAGGGTTGAATATTGGGCTAGGGTTGCTTGCTTCTCTTCTACTCTTTTGTCGCTTTTAAAACGCACTGGGAATTTTAAATGGCCACTTGGCTAGAGGGTCGGTACAATCAAGGTTAAAGTCAGGGCTTGGGGCTTCAGTTTCTTGCTTCTCTTCTTATTCTCTTCTCTCCTACTTCAGGGTTGAAGTTAGGACTGGGGGCTGCTGTTGCTTGCTTCCTTTCTACTCTTTTCTGGCCGCTAAAACTCACTGGGATTTTTCCCTGGCTACTTGGCAATACCTTGTTCAATAAGCGTTGAAAATGTTAGGGTTAGGGTAAGGGTTGTGGTTAGGTGCTTAGGGCTGCTGTTGCTTGCTTCTCTTCTACTCATTTGTGGCTGCTAAAACGTGCTAGGACCTTTAAATGGCCACTTGGCAAGAGGGTCAGTACAATCAAGGTTGAAGTCACGGCTTGGGGCTTCAGTTTTTTTGCTTCTCTTCTTTCCTACTTCAGGGTTAAACTTAGGGCTGGGGGTTGCTGTTGCTTGCTTCTCTTTTACTCATTTTTGTCCGCTATATCTCACTAGGACCTTTCCCTGGCACTGTCGTGGGTCATTTGGGAGTTTATAGTTCTCGAAGGCATTCAGGAGCTGCAGTAGGATTTAGCAAGATGTTTGATTCAATCAGGCTTGAAATTAATGTTAGGGGCTGCTGTTTCTTGCTTCTCTTCGAATTCTTGTCTCTTCCACTTCAGGGTTGCAGTTAGGGCCGAGGGGGCTGTTGTTGCTTGCTTCCTTTCTACTGTTTTCTGGCCGCTAAAATTCACTGGTTTTTACCCTGGCTACTTGGCAAGACTTTTGGTTCAATAAGGGTTGAAGTTGTTACGGTTAGGGTAAGGGTTAGGGTTACGGTTTAGGGTTTTGGGCTAGGGTTACTGGTTAGGGTTTGCTATTGCTTGCTTTCTTCTACTCTTTTGGGACCGCTACAACTCACAGGGACATTTCAAGTGCTACTGCAGTGGATCCTTTATAGATTAAGGTACTCGAAGGCATCTTAGAGCTGCCGAAAGATATGGTAAAAGCCTTGGTTCAATAAGGGTTGAATTTTTTAGGCTTAGGATAAGTGTTATGTTTTAAGTTTGGGGTTATGGTTAGGGGCTGGGGGCTGCTGTTGCTTTCTACTCTTCTACTCTTTTGTGTTCGCTAAATCTCACTAGGACCTTTCCCTGGCCACTGGGCAGGATCTTTTGAAAGTTTAAAGTTCTTGAATGCATTCGGGAGCTGCAGTAGGATTTAGCAAGATCTTTGGTTCAATCAAACATGAAGTTAGGGCTAGGGGCTGCTGTTTCTTGCTTCTCTTCCACTTCTCTTCTCTTCCACTTCAGGGTTTATTCATGGCAGGGGTCTGTTGTTGCTTGCTTACTTTCTTCTCTTTTGTGGCCGCTAAAATTCACTGGGATTATTACGTGGATACTTGGCAAGACTTTTGGTTCAATAAGGGTTGAAGTTTTTAGGGTTAGGGTAAGGGTTAGGGTTAGGGGCTTGGGGCTGCTGTTGCTTGCTTCTCTTCTTATTTTCTTCTTTTCTGCTTCAGGTTTGAGGTTTGGGATGATTGCTGCTGTTGCTTGTTTCTCTTCTTCCCATTTTTTGCCGCTTAAAGTCACTCGGACCTTTCCCTGGCCACTTGGCAAAACGTTTGGTTCAAATCAGGGTTGAAGTTGTTAGGGTGACGGTAAGAGTTATGGTTTAGGGTTATGGGGGCTAGCAGCTGCTGTTGCTTGCTTCTCTTCGACAGTTTTGTGGCCACTTTAACTCACTGGGACCTTTCCCTGGCCACTGGGGTGGATGCTTGGAAGTTAAAAGTTCTCCAAAGCATCTAGGAACTAGACAAGGATTTGGCAAGAGGATTGGTTCAATAAGGGTTGAAGTTGTTAGGGTTAGGATAAGGGTTTTTGTTTAGGGTTAGGGGCTGGGGGGCTGCTGTTGCTTGTTTCTCTTTTACTCTTTTGTAAATACAACTCGATACTCACTGGGACCTTTCCCTGGCCATTTGGCAAGAGGTTTGGTTCAATCAATGTTGAAGTCTGGGCTGCGGGCTATGTTTATTGATCATCTTCTACTTTTCTTCTCTTCAACTTCAGGGTTGAAGTTAGGGCTGGGTGCTACTGTTGCTTGCTTCTCTTCTACTCTTTGGTGGCCAATACCATTCACTGGAACTTTTCTCTGGCCATTGGGGTGGTTCCTTGGAGGTTTAAAGACCTATTACCGGCCATTTGGCAGAAGGTTTGTTTCAATCAGGGTTGAAGTTAGGGCTGGGTGCTGCTCTTTCTTGCTTCTCTTCTACTTCTCTTCTCTTAAACTTCAGGGTTGAAATTAGGGCTGGAAGTTGCTGTTTCTTGCTTCTCGTTTTTTTTTTTTTTTTTTTTTTTTTTTTTTTTTGCCGCTTATACTCTCTTGGACTGTTCCTTTGCTACTTGGCAAGAGATTTTGTTCAATCAGGGTTGAATTCTTTTAGGGTTAGGATAAGGTTTAGGGTTTAGGGTTAGGGTTAGGGACTGAGGGCCGCTGTTGCTTGCTTCTCGACTACTCGCCTTTGGCCGCTTAAACTCACTACGACCTTTCCCTGGTCACTGGAGTATGTCTTTGGAAGTTTTAAGTTCTCGAAGGCATCCAGGAGCTGGACAAGGATTTGGCAAGAGGTTTGATTCAATTGATTCAATCTGGGTTGAAGTCAGGGCTGGGGGCTGCTGTTTCTTGATTCTTTTTTACTTCTCTCCTTTTCTACTTCAGGGTTGAAGTTAGGGCTTGGTGCTGCTGTTTCTCTCTTCTCTCTTTCTCTTTTGTGACCGCTAAACCTCACTGGGACCTTTTCCTGGCCTCTAGAGTTGGTCTCTGCAAGTTCAAACATATCGAAAGCATGTCGGAACTGCCTAAAGATTTTGCAAGAGGTTTGGTTCCATCACGTTTGAAGTAAGTGCTTGGGGCTGCTGTTTCTTGCTTCTCTATTACTTCTGTTCTCTTCTACTTCAGGGTTGAAGATAGGATAGGGGCTGCTGTTGCTTGGTTCTCTTCTAGTATTTTGTGGCCGCTTCAACTCACTGGGACCTTTCTCTGGTCACTGGTATGGGTCCGTGGAAGTTTAGATATCTTCCAAGATTGGAAGTTCAAAGTTCTCCAAGGCATCTAGTAGCTGCACAAGGATTTGACAGGAGGTTTGGTTCAATCAGGGTTGAAGTCAGGGCTGGGGGCTGCTCTTTTTTTATTCTCTTCCACTTGTCTTCTCTTCTACTTCAGGGTTGAAGTTAAGGTTGGGGGCTGCTGTTGCTTGCTTCTCTTCTATTATTTTGGTGCCCGCTAAAATTCACTGGGACCTTTCCCTGGTCACTGGGGTGGGTCCTTGGAAGTTTAAAGTTTTCGAAACCATCTAGGGGCTGCAGAAGGATTTAGCAAATGGTTTGGTTGAATCAGGGGCTGCTAAAACCCACTGGAACCTTTCCATGTCCACTTGGCAAGAGGCTTGGAACAATGAAGGTTGAAGTCAAAGCTGGGGCTGTTGTTTCTTCCTTCTCTTCTACTTTAGGGTTGAAGTTAGGGGTGGGGGCTTCTGTTTCCTCCTTTTCTTCTACACTTTTGTGGCCGCTAAAGCTCAACGGGACCTTTCCCTGGCCAATTGGCAAGATGTTTGATTCAATCAGGGTGGAAAGTAGGGCTGAGGGCTGCTCTTTCTTGTTTCTCTTCTACTTCTCTTCTCTTCAACTACAGTGTTGAAGTTAGGGTTGATGGCTGCAGTTTCTTTCTTGTCATCCATTTCTTGTGGCCTCTAAAACTCTCTGGGACATTTCCCTAGCCTCTTGGCTGCTGTTCCTTGCTTCTCTTCTACTCTTTGTCGGCCGCAAAAACCCACAAGGACCTTTCCCTGGCCCCTGGGGTGGGTCCTTGGAAGTTTAAAGTTGTCGAAGGCATCTAGGAGCAGCCCAAGGATGTTGTAAGAGGTTGTGTTCAATCAGGGTTGAAGTTTTGGCTGGGGGCTGCTGTTTCTTACTTCTTTTCTACTTCTCTTCTACTACAGGATTAAAGTTAGCACTTGGGTCTGTTGTTGCTTGCTTCTCTTATACTCTTTTATGCCGCTAAAACTGACTGGGACATTTCCTTATCCACTTCCCAAGAGCTTTGATTCAACCAGGGTTGAGTTTTGAGCCGGATGCCGCTGTTTCCTGCTTCTCTTCTACCATTTTGGGGCCGTCACTATGACCCTTTCCTGGCTTCTGGGGTGGGTCCTTGAAAGTATAAATTTCTTGATAGCTTCTAGGAGCTGCACAAGGCGTTGACAAGAGGTTTGGTTTAATTGGGGTTGAGTTAGGCCTGGGGGCGGCTGTTTCTTGCTTCTCTTCTGCTTTTCTTCTACTTCAGGGTTGAAGTTACGGCGGGGAGCTGCTGTTACTTGGTTCTGTTCTACTCTGTTGTGGACGATAAAACTCACTGGGACCTTTCCCTGGCCACTAGGCATTAAGTTTGCTTCAATCAGGGTTAAAGGTGTTAGAGTTGAGGTTGTGACCTGGGGGATGCTGTTGCTTGCTTCTCTTCTACTCTTTTGTGGCCGCTAAAAGCAGTTTCTCTGGGACCTTTCCCTGGCCACTGGTGTGGGTCCTTAGAAGTTTAAAGTAGTCGAAGGCATTTAGGAGCTGCACAAGGATTTGGCAAGAGGTTTGTTTCAATCAGGGTTGAAGTAAGGGCGGGAGGGTGTTGTTGCTTGCCTGTCTTCTACTTTTCTTCTCTTCTACTTCTCTTCTATTTGAGGGTTGAAATAAGGGCTCGGTGCTGCCGTTCCTTGCTTCTCTTCCACTCTTTTTTGGCAGCAAAAACTCACAAGGACCTTTCCCTGGCCTCTGGGTCGGGTCCTTGAAAATTTAAAGTTGTCGAAGGCATCTAGGAGCAGCACAAGGATTTTGTAAGAGGTTTGGTTCAATCAGGGCCGAAGTTAGGGCTGGGGTTGCTGTTTCTTGCTTCTTTTCTACTTCTCTTCTCTTCTCCTTTAAGATTTAAATTAGAACTGGGGTCTGTTGAACATGCTTGCTTCTTTTCTAATGTTTTGTGGCCGATAAAACCAGTTAGGACATTTTCCTGGCCACTTGGCAACAGGTTTGGTTCAATCTGATTTGAAGAGCAGGCTGAGGGCTGCTGTTACTCACTGCCCTTACAGTTCTCGAAGGCATGTAGGAGCTACATAAGGACTTGGCAAGCTGTTTGGTTCAATCAGCGTTGAAGTTCGGGCTGAGGGCTGCTTTTTCTTGCTTCTTCTACTTCTCTTCTCTTCTGCTTTAGGGTTGAAGTTAGGGCTGGGGGCTTCTGTTACTTGCTTCTCTTATACTCTTTTGTGGCAGCTTGAACTTAGGGCTGGGGACTGCTGTTGCTTGCTTCTCTTCTACTCTTTGTGGCCGCTAAATTTGACGATGACATTTCCCTGGCCACTGGAGTGAGTCTTTTTGGAAGTTATCTGTTCTTATTCCTTTCTCTTTTATTTCAGGGTTGATGTTAAGGCTGGGGGCTGCTGTTACTTGCTTCTCCTCTACTCTTTTGTGGCTGCTTGAACTCACTGGGAATTTTCCCTGGCCACTTGGATGTGTCCTTGGAAGTTTAAAGTTTTCGAAGGCATCTAAGAGCTGCACAAGGATTTGGCAAATGGATTAGTTTAATCAGGGTTGAAAGTAGGTCTTGGGGATGCTGTTTCTTGCTTCTCTTCTACTTCTCTTTTCTTCTACTTCAGGATTGAAGTTAGGGCAGGGGGCTACTTTTCTTGCTTATCTTCTAACTTTTCTTCTCTTCTACTTCAAGGTTAAAGTTAGGACGAGAGGCTGCTGTTTCTTGCTTGTCTTCTACCGTTTGTTGGCCGCTGAAATTCTCTGGGACCTTTCCCTGGCCACTTGCCAAGAGCTTTGGTTCAATCAGAGTTGAAGTTTGGGCCGGGTGCTGCTGTTTCTTGCTTCTGTTCTACTTCTCTTTTACTTCAGGGTTGAAGTTAGGGCTGGGTGCTGCTGTTTCTTGCTTCTCTTCTACTTCTCTTCTCTTCTACTTCAGAGTTGAAATTATGGCTGGGAGCTGCTGTTGCTTGCTTCTCTTCTACTGTTTTGTGGCCGCTAAAGAACACTGGGGCCTTTCCTTGGCCATGGGATAGGACATTGGAAGTGTACAAGGATTTTGGAAGAGGTTTGTTTTGGTTCAATCAGGGTTGAAGTTAGGGCTGGGAGCTGCTGTTTCTTGCCTCTCTTCTACTCTTTTGTGAACAATAGAACTCATTTGGACCTTTCCCAGGCCACTTGGCATAAGGTTTTCATCAATCAGGGTTGAAATTGTTAGGGTTAGTGTAAGGGGCTGGGGGCTGCTATGGTATGCTTTTCTTTACTATTTTTGTGACCGCTAAAAAGCACTGTGACCATTCCCTGATCACTGGGGGTGGGTCTTTGGAAGTTTAGAGTTGTCGAAGGCATCTAGGAGCTGCACAAAGATGGGGTAAGAGGTTTGACTCAATTAGGGTTGAAGTCAGGGCTAGGTGCTGCCTTTTCTTGCTTCTCTTCTATTTGTCTTCTGTCGTATTTCAGAGTTGAAGTCAGGGTTGGGGGCTGCTATAGCTTGCTTCTCTTCTACTCTTTTGTGGCCGCTAAAAACACTGGGACCTTTCCCTGGCCACTGGGATAGGACCTCGGATGTGTACAAGGATTTGGGAAGTGGTTTGTTTTGGTTCAATCAGGGTTTATAAGTTAGTACCGGGGGGCTGCTGTTTCTTGATTCTCTTCTACATCTCTTCTCGTCTATTTCAGTGTTGAAGTTAGGGCTGGGGCTTCTGTTTCTTGCCTCTCTTCTACTCTTTTGTGAACGATAGAACTCATTTGGACCTTTCCCAGGCCACTTGGCATAAGGTTTTGATCAATCAGGGTTGAAATTGTTAGGGTTAGGGTAAGGGGCTTGGGGCTGCTGTTGTATGCTTCTCTTTACTATTTTTGTGACCGCTAAAAAGCACTGTGACCTTTCTTTGGTCACTTGGGGTAGGTCTTTGGAAGTTTAAAGTTGTCGAAGGCATCTAGGAGCTGCAGAAGGGTGAGGTAAGAGGTTTGACTCAATTAGGGTTGAAGACAGGGCTAGGTGCTGCTCTTTCTTGCTTCTCTTCTACTTGTCTTCTATCCTATTTAGGGGTTGAAGTCAGGGTTGGGGGCTGCTGTTGCTTACTTCTCTTTTACTCTTTTGTGGCTGCTAAAACGCACTGGGACCTTTCCCTGGCCACTTGGCAAGAGGTTCTGGGTTCTGAAGTTAGGGCTGGGGTCTGCTGTTTCTTGCTTTCTAGGCCGAAGAACTCACTGTTACTTTTCCCTGGCCTCGGGGTTGGATCCTTGGAAGTTTAAGATTGTGGAAGGAATCCAGGAGCTGCACAATGGTTTTACAAGAGGTTTGCTTCAATCAGTGCTGTATATTGCTTCTCTGCTACTTCTTTTCTCTTCTACTTCAGGGTTGGGGTTAGGGCTAAGCGCTGCTTTTGCTTGCTTTTCTTCTACTATTTTGTGGCCTCTAACTCTCTCCCGGACCGGCTGGCGGCCACTTGACACAGGTTTATTTTAATCAGGGTTGAAGTTAGGACTGGGGGCTGCTCTTTCTTCCTTCTCTTCTACTGCTCTTCTCCTTTACTTCAGGGTTGAATTTGGTGCTGCGGGCTGCTGTTGCTTGCTTCTGTTCTACTCTTTTGTTGCCGCTAAAACTCATTGGGACCGTTCCCTGGCCACTGAAGTGGGTCCTTGGAAGATTAAAGTTCTCGAAGACATCTAGGAGTTGCACAAGAATTTGGCAAGAGGTTTTGTTCAATCAGGGTTGAAATTAGCGCTTGGGGCTGCTGTTTTTTATTATTTTTCTAGTTCTCTTTTCTTCTACTTCCGGGTTAAAGTTAGGGTTCGGGACTGCTGTTGCTTGCTCCTCGTGCAGTCTTTTTTGGCCGCTAAAACTCACTAGAACCTTTCCCTGGCCACTTGGCAAGAGGTTTGGTTCAATTAGGGTTGAAATAAGGGCTGGGGTCTGCTAATCCTTGCTTCTCTTTTACTTCTGTTCTCTCATACTTCAATGTTGAAGTTTGGATTGTAAGTTGCTATTGCTTGCTTCTCTTCTACTCTTTTGTGGACGCTAAATCTCATTGGGGCCTTTCTCTGGCCATGTAGCAAGATGTTTCGTTCAATCAGGGTTGAAGCTGTTAGGGTTAAGGTTAGGGTTAAGGTTTAGGGTTAGGGTCAGGCTTTAGGGTTTAGCGTTAGGGTTAGGGGCTTCGGGCTGCTGTTGCTTGCTTCTCTTCTACTCTGTTGTGGCCCCTTAAACTCACTGGAACCCTTCCCTGGCCTCTGGGGTTGGTCATTAGAAGTTCCTCAAAGGCATCTAGGAGTTGGAAAAAGATTTTGCAAGACGATCTGTTCTATCAGGGTGAAGTTAGGGCTGGAGGCTTCTGTGGCTTGCTTCTCTTCTATTTCTTTGTGGCCACTAATCTTACTGTGACCTTTTCTTAATCACTTGGCAAGAGGTTCGATTCAATTAGGTTTGTACTTAAGGCTACGGTTGCTGTTTCTTGCTTCTCTTCTGCTTTTCATTTCTTCTACCTCAGGGTTGATATTCGGGCTGCAGGCTGCTGTTGCTTCCTTCTCTTCTACACTTTTGTGGCCGCTAAAAGCTATTGGGGTGGGTCCTTGGAAGTTTGGAAGATCTCGAAGATATCTAGGACCTGCAGACGGATTTTACAAGAAGTTTGGTTGAATCAGGGTTGAAGTTAGGGCTGGGAACTGCTTTTGCTTTCTTCTTTTCTACTCTTTCGTGGCTGCTAAAACTCACTGGGACTTTTCCAGGCCGCTGGGGTTGGTCCTTGGAAGTTTAAAGTTCGCAAAGGCATCTAGAAGTTGGAAAAAAGATTTGAAAATACGTTCGGTTCTATCAGGGTTGAAGTTAGTGCTGGACGCTTCTGTTGTTTGCTTCTCTTCTACCTTTTTCTGTCCTCTAAAACTCACTGCGGCCTTTGCCTGCCCGATTGACAACAGGGTTGGCTCAATCAGGTTTGAAGTTGTTATGGTTAGGGTGAGGGTTTAGGATTCAATATTATGCTTAGGGGCTGCAGGCTTCTGTTGCTTTCTTTTTTTCTACTCTTTTGTGCCCGCTAAAACTCACTGGGACCTTTCCCTGACCACGAGGGTATGTCCTTGAAAGTATAAAGTTTGCGAAGTCGTCTAGGAACTGCATAAGAATTTGGCAAGAGGTTTGGTTTAATCAGGGTAGAAGTCAGGGCTGGGGCCTGCTTTTTCTTGCTTCTCTACTACTTCTCTTCTCTTGTACCTCAGGGTTGAAGTTATGGCTGGGGTCTGCTATTGCCTGCTTCTCTTCTACTCTTTTGTAGACGCTAAAACTCACTGGGACCTTTCCCTTGCCACTTGGTAAGAGGTTTGGTTCAATCTGGGGCCAGCTGTTTCTTGCTTTTCTACTACTTCTCTTTCCTTCTACTTCAGGGTAGAAGTTAGAGATTGGGGCTGCTTTTGCTTGCTTCTCTTGTACACTTTTGTGACTGTTAAAACGTACTCAGATCTTTTCTGGGCCACTGGGGTAGTTCCTTGGAAGTTGCTTACTTCTCTTCTACTCTTTTTTTTGAAACTTAAAAGTCAATGGGACCTTTCATTGGCCACTGGGATGGCTCCTTGAAGTCTTAATTTTCGGCAAAGACCCGGCAAGAAGTTTGGTTCAATTAAGGGTTAAAGGTAGGGCTTGGGGTTGCTATTTCTTGCATCTCTTCTACTTCTCTTCTCTTTTACTTTAGGTTTGAAATTAGGGTTGGGGCTGCTGTTGATTGCTTCTCTTCTACTTTTTTGTGGCCGTTGAAATCACTGGGTCCTTTCCCTGGCTATTTGGGAAGACGTTTGGTTCAATCAGGTTTGAAGTTAAGGCTGGGGGCTGCTGTTTCTTGCTTCGCTTCCAGTTCTCATCTCATCTACCTCAGGGTTGCAATTAGGCTTGGGGGCTGCAGTGACTTGCGTCTATTCTATCCTTTTGTGGTAGCTTGAACTCACTGGGACCTTTCCATCATCACTTGGCAAGAGGTTTTGTTCAATCAGGGTTGTAGTTAGGGCTGGGGACTGCTATTTCTTGTTTCTCTTCTAGTTCTCTTCTCTTCTACTGGGTTGAAGTTAGAGCTGAAGGCTACAGTTCCCTGCTTTTCTTCTACTCTTTTATGGCCGATAAAACTCACTGGGACCATTCACTGATCACTTGGCAAGAGGTTTTGTTCAATCAGGGTTGAAGTTAGGGCTGGGAGCTGCTGTTTCTTGCTTCTCTTCTACTTCTCTTCTCTTCTGCTTCAGGTTTAAAGTTAGGGCTAGGTGCTTTGGTTGCTTGCTTCTCTTCTACTCTTTTGTGGTTGCTTAAACTCACTGGGACCTTTCCCTTGCTATTTGGGTGGGTCCTTGGAAGTTTAAAGTTCTTTAAAACATCTAGGAGCCTCAGAAGGATTGTGCAAATTGTTTGGTTCAATCAGGGTGGAGGTTAGGGCTGAGGTCTGCTGTTTCTTGCTTCTCTTCTACTTCTCTTCTCTACTACTTCAGGGTTGAAGTTAGAGCTGTAGGCTACAGTTGCTTGCTTCTCTTCTACTCTTTTGTGGCCGATAAAACTCACTGGGACCTTTCCCTGATCATTTGGCAGTACAGAGTTAAGGCTTGGGAGCTACTGTTGCTTGCTTCTCTTTTCCTCTTTGTGCCTGCTTAAACTCACTGGGACATTTCCCTGGCCCCTTGGCAAGAGGTTTAGTTCAATCAAGGGTGAAGTTAAGGCTGGGAGCTGCTGTTTCTTGCTTCTCTTCTACTTCTCTTCTCTTCGATTTAAAGATTTAATTTAGAGCTGGGGGCTACTGTTGCTTGCTTTTCTTCTACTCTTTTGTGGCCGATAAAACTCACTGGTACCTTGCCCTGGCAACTGGTGTGGGTCTTTGGAAGTTTAAATACATCGGAAGTATCTAGTGGCTGCACAGAGATTTGGCAAGAGGTTTTGTTAAATCAGGGTTTGAAGTTAGGGCTGGGTGCTGCTGTTTCTTGCTCTTCTTGTATTCATTTCTCTTTAACTTCAGGGTTGAAGGTAGGGTGGAGGGCTGCTGTTGCTTGCTTCTCTCTTATTCTTTTGTGGCCACTAAACCTCACTGGGACCTTTATCTGATCACTTGGCAACAAGTTTAGTTCAATCAGGGTTTTTTCAGCATTTGCCTGATTCTTATCTTCACTTCTGTGGACGCTTAAACCCACTGGGACCTGTCTTTGGGGACTTGGCAAGAGAATGGGTTCAATCAGGATTAAAGTTAGGGCTGGAGCTGCTTTTTCTTTCTTCTCCTCTCTTCTACGTCAGGGTTGAAATCAGGGCTGGAGGCTACTGTTGCTTGCTTCTCTTTCTCTATTGTGGCCGCTAAAACTCACTGGGACCTTTCCCTAGCCAGTGGTGTGAGTCCTTTGAAGTTTAAACTTTTCGAAGACATCTAGGAGCTGCGTAAATAATTGGCAAGACGTTTGGTTCAAATAGGGTTGAAGTCTGTGCTGGGGGAAACTGTTTCTTACTTCTCTTCTACTTCTCTTTTACATCAGAGTTGAAGTTAGGGCTGGGGGCTGCTTTTCCTTGTTTCTCTTCTACGCTTTTCTGGCCGTTAAAAGTTAGGACTTTTCCCGGCGGTCGTTCGAAGTTTAAAGTTCTCGTAGAAGTTTGGTTCAATCAGGGTTAAAGTTGGGGCGGGAGGCTGCTGTTTCTTGTTTTTCTTCTACTTCTCTTCTCTTCTCTTCTACTTCAGGGTTGAAGTTAAGGCTTCGGGCTGCTGTCGCATCCGTCTTCTCTTTTCTGGCCACTAAAACTCACTGAAACCTTCCCCTGGCCTCTGGGATGGATTCTTTGAAGTTTAAACTTCTCGAAGACTTCTAGGAGCTGTGTAAGGATTTGGCAAGTTTTTTGGTTCAATCAAGGTTGAAGTATGTGCTTGGGATGCTTTTCTTCTACTTCTCTTCTACATAAGGGTTGAAGTTAGGGCTGGGTGCTGTTTTTGCATGCTTGTCTTCCTCCTCCTTTTCTGGCTGCTTAAACTCACCAGGACATTTTCATGGCCACTTGGCCAGAGGTTTGGTTCAATCAGGGTTGAAGTTAGGGCTGGGGCTGCTGTTTCTTTGTTTTCTTTTACTTCTCTTCTCTTCTTTTTCAGGGTTGAAGATAGGGCTTGGGGCTGCTTTTGCTTGCTTCTCTTTAACTCTTTTGTTGCCGTTAAAACTCAATGGGACCTTTCCCTAGCCACTGGGCAAGACGTTCGGTTCAGTAGGGGTTGAAGTTGTTAGGGTTAGGGTTAGGGTTAGAGAAGGGTTTCCTTCAATCAGGGTAAAAGGTAGGGCTTGGGGCTGCTGTTTCTTGCTTCTCTTCTACTTCTCTTCTCTTGTACTTCAGGACAGAAGTTAGCGCTGAGAGCTGATGTTGCTTGCTTCTCCTCTACTCCTTTGTGGCCGAAACAACTCACTGGGACATATCTCTGGGCCTTTATTGAAAGGTTTGGTTCAATTTAGGTTGATGTGAGGGCTGGGGGCTGCTGTTTCTTCCCTCTCTTCTACACTTCATTGGCCAATAAGGCTTACTGGGACCTTTTCCTGGCCACTTGGCAAGAGGTTTGGTTCAATCAGGGTTGAAGTTAGGGCTGGGGGCTGCAGTTTCTGGCTTTCTTTTCTACTTCTCTTTTCTTCAAGTTCAGGGTTGAAGTTATGGCTTCTACTTCTGGTCTCTTCTACTTCTCTTCTCTTCCAATTCAGGGTTTAATATTGGCCAAGGAATGCTTGCTTCTCTTCTACTCTTTTGTGACTGCTAAAACGCACTGGGAATTTTAAATGGCCACTTGGCAAGAGGGTCGGTACCATCAAGGTTGAAGTCACGACTTGGGGTTACAGCTTCTTGCTACTCTTCTTATTCTCTTCTCTCCTACTTCAGGGTTGAAGTTAGGCTGGGGGCTGCTGTTGCTTGCTTCCTTTCTACTCTTTTCTGGCCGCTAAAACTCACTGGGATTTTCCCATGGCGACTTGGCAAGACTTTTCGTTCAATGAGGCTTGAAGTTGTCAGGGTTAGGGTAAGGGTTAGGGTTACGGGCTTGGGGCTGCTGTTGCTTGCTTCTCTTCTTTTCTTTTGTGGCTGCTAAAACGCGCTTAGACTTTTAAATGGTCACTTGGCAAAAGGGTCGATACAATCAAGGTTGAAGTCACGGCTTGGGGCTTCAGTTTCTTGCTTCTCTTCTGTCCTGCTTCAGGGTTGAAGTTAGGGCTGGGGGCTGCTGTTGCTTGCTTCTCTTTTACTCATTTTTGTGCGCTAAATATCACTAGGATATTTCCCTGGCCACTGTCGTGGGTCCTTTAGAAGTTTATAGTTCTCGAAGGCATTCAGGAGCTGCAGTAGGATTTACCAAGATGTTTGATTCAATCAGGCTTGAAGTTAGTGCTTGGGGCTGCTATTTCTTGCTTCTCTTCGAATTCTCTTCTCTTCCTCTTCAGGGTAGAAGTTAGGGCCGAGGGGGCTGCTGTTGCTTGCTTTTTTTTCTACTCTTTTGTGGCCGCTCAAACTCACTGTGATCTTTTCCTGGCTACTTGTCAAGACTTGGTTCAATAAGGGTTGAAGTTGTTAGGGTTAGGGTTAGGGTTACGGTTTAGGGTTACGCTTTTGGGTTAGGGTTACTGGTTAGGGTTTGCTATTGCTTGCTTTCTTCTACTCTTTAGGGACAGCGAAAACTCACAGGGACATTTCAATTGCCACTGCAGTACTCTAAGGCATCTTTGAGCTGCATAAAGATTTGGTAAAAGGTTTGGTTCAATAAGCGTTGAAATTTTTAGGCTTAGGATAAGTCTTATGGTTTAAGTTTGGGGTTAGGGTTAGGGGCTGGGGGCTGCTGTTGCTTGCTTCTTTTCTACTCTTTTGTGTCCGCTGAATCTTATTAGGACCTTTCCCTGGCCACTGGGCAAGGTCTTTTGAAAGTTCAAAGTTCTTGAAGGCATTCGGGAGTTGCAGTAGGATTTAGCAAGATCTTTGGTTCAATCAGGCTTGAAGTTAGGGCTAGGGGCTGCTGTTTCTTGCTTCTCTTCCACTTCTCTTCTCTTCCACTAAAGGGTTGAATTTAGGGCAGGGGGCTGCTGTTGCTTGCTTCCTTTGTACTGTTTTGTGGCCGCTAAAACTGACTGGGATTATTCCCTGGCTACTTGGCAAGACTTTCGGCTGCTGTTGCTTGCTTCTCTTCTACAGTTTTGTGGCCGATTAAACACACTGGGACCTTTCCCTGGCCACTGGGGTTGATGCTTGTGTGTTAAAAGTTCTCTAAAGCATCGAGGAGCTGCACAAGGATTTGGCAAGAGGATTGGTTCAATAAGGGTTATAGTTGTTAGGGTTAGGATAAGGGTTTTGGTTTAGGTTTAGAGGCTAGGGGCTACTGTTGCTTGTTTCTCTTTTCCTCTTTTGTAAATACAAATCGATACTCACTGGGACCTTTCCCTGGCCATTTGGCAAGAGGTTTTGTTCAATCAAGGTTGAAGTCTGAGCTGCGGGCTATGTTTCTTGCTTCTCTTCTACTTTTCTTCTCTTCAACTTCAGGGTTGAAGTTAGGGCTGGGTGCTACTGTTGCTTGCTTCTCTTCTAGTCTATGGTGGCCGATACAACCCATTGGGACTTTTCCATGGCCATTGGGGTGGGTCTTTGGAGGTATAAAGACCTTTCACTGGCCATTTGGCAAGAGATTTGTTTCAATCAGGGTTGAAGTTAGGGCTTGGTAATGCTCTTTCTTGCTTCTCTTCTCTTCTCTTAAACTTTAGGGTTGAAATTAGGACTGGAAGTTGCTCTTTCTCGTCTATTTTTTGTGGCCGCTTAAACTCTCTGGGACTGTTCCTTTGCCACTTGGCAAGAGATTTCGTTCAATCAGGGTTGAATTTTCTTAGGGTTAGGATAAGGGTTATGGTTTAGGGTTAGGGGCTGAGGGCCGCTGTTGCTTGCTTCTCGACTACTCGTTTTTGGCCGCTTAAACTCACTAGGACCTTTCCCTGGCCACTGGGGTCGGTCCTTGGAAGTTTTAAGTTCTCGAAGGCATACAGGAGCTGCACGAGGATTTGGCAAGAGGTTTGGTTCAATTGGTTCAATCAGGGTTAAAGTCAGGGCTGTGTTCTTGATTCTCTTTTACTTCTCTCCTTTTTTACTTCAGGGTTGAAGCTAGGGCTTGGGGTTACTGTTGCTCTCTTCTCTCTTTCTCTTTTGTGACCGCTAAACCTCACTGGGACCTTTTCCTGGCCTCTACAGTTGGTCTCTGGTAGTTGAAACTTCTCGAAAGCATCTCGGAACTGCCTAAGGATTTTGCAAGAGGTTTGGTTCCATCTTTCCATCAGGTTTCAAGTAAGTGCTTAGGGCTGCTGTTTCTTGCTTCTGTTTTACTTCTGTTTTCTTCTACTTCAGGGTCAAAGGTAGGGTAGGGGCTGCTGTTGCTTGCTCCTCTTCTAGTATTTTGTGGCCGCTAGAACTCACTGGGACCTTTCCCTGGCTACTGGTTTGGGTCCGTGTAAGTTTAGATATCTTCCAAGATTGGAAGTTCGAAGTTCTCCAAGGCATCTAGTGGCTGCACAAGGATTTGACAGGAGGTTTGGTTCAATCAGGGTTGAAGTCAGGGCTGGGGGCTGCTGTTTTTTTACTCTCTTCTACTTGTCTTCTCTTCTACTTCAGGGTTGAAGTTAAGGCTGGTGGCTTCTATTATTTTGGTGCCCGCTAAAATTCACTGGGACATTTCCCTGGTCACTGGGGTGGGTCCTTGGAAGTTTAAAGTTCTCGAAACCATCTAGGAGCTGCAGAAGGATTTAGCAAATGGTTTGGTTCAATCAGGATTGAATTTAGGGTTGAGATCTGCCGATGTTTGCTGCTGTTCTGCTCTGTTTTGTCTACTCTGCTGTGGCTGCTAAAACTCACTGGAACCTTTCCATGACCATTTGACAAGAGGCTTGGAACAATGAAAGTTGAAGTCAGGGCTGGGGCCACTGTTTCTTGCTTCTCTACTTCAGGGTTGAAGTTAGGGCTTGGGGATTCTATAGCTTCCTTCTCTTCGACACTTTTGTGGCCGGTAAAACTCAACGGGACCAATTGGAAAGAGGTTTGGTTCAATAAGGGTTGAAATTAGGCCTGGGGGCTGCTCTTTTTTGCTTCTCTTCTACTTCTCTTCTCTTCAACTTCAGGGTTGCAGTTAGGATTGGAGGCTGCAGTTTCTTGCTTCTCGTCCATTTTTTGTGGCCTCTAAAACTCTCTGGGACTGTTCCCTAGCCTCTTAGCAAGAGATGTGGTTCATTCAAGGTTGAACTTGTTTGGGTTAGGATAAGGGTTACGGGGGGTCTGTTGTTGCTTCCTTCTCTTCTATACTTTTGTGTCTGCTACAACTCACTGGGAGCTTCCCCTGTCCACTTGGGTGGATGCTTGGAAGATAAAAGTTCTCCAATGCATCTAGGAGCTGCACAACGATTTGGCAAGAGGTTTCTTTCAATCAAGGTTATAGGTACTGCTAGGGGCTGCTGTTTCTTGCTTTTTTTCTACTTCTCTTCTTTTCTACTTCAGGGTTAAAGTAAGGGCTGGGGCGTTTGTTGCTTGCTTCCCTTCTACTCTTTTTTAGCCGATCCAACTAACTGTGACCTTTCCCTGGGCAGTTGGCGAGAGGTTTGGTTCCGTCAAGGTTGATGTGAGGGCTGGGGGCTGCTATTTCTGGCTACTCTTCGATACTTTACTGGCCAAAGGCTTACTTGGACCTTTCCATGGCCACCTGGCAAGAACCTTGGTACAATCAAGGATAGTAGTCACGGCTGGGGGCTTCTGTTTCTTGCTTCTCTTCTACTTCTCTTCTCTTCTACTTCAGGGTTGAAGTTGAGGCTAAGGCTGCTGTTTCTTGCCTTTCTTCCACTCTTTAGTGGTCGCTAAATCTCACTAGGACCTTTCATTGGCCACTGGGGTGGGTCTTTTGGAATTTTCAAGTTCTCGAAGCATTCAGGAGATGCACGAGAATTTAGCAAGATGTTTGGTACAATCAGGGTTGTAGTTAGGGCTAGGGGTTTCTTTTTCTTGCTTCTCTTCTACTTCTCTTCTCTTCTACTTCTCTTCTACTTGACGGTTGAAATAAGGGCTTGGTGCTGCTGTTCTTTACTTCTCTTCTACTCTTTTTTAGGCCGCAAAAACTCACAAGGACCTTTCCCTGGCCTTTGGGATGGGTCCTTGGAAATTTAAAGTTGTCAAAGGCATCTAGGAGCAGCACAAGGATTTTGTAAGAGGTTTGGTTTAATCAGGGTTGAAGTTTTGGCTGGGGGCTACTGTTTCTTTCTTCTTTTCTACTTCTCTTCTCTTCTACTACAGGATTAAAGTTAGGACTGGGGTCTGTTGTTGCTTGCTTCTTTTCTACTCTTTTGTGGCAGCTAAAACTGACTGGGACATTTCCCTGGCTACTTCCCGAGAGCTTTGATTCAATCAGGGTTGTGTTTTGGGCCGGGTGCAGCTGTTTCTTGCTTCTCTTCTACTTCTCTTCTACTTCAGGGTTGAAGTTAGGGCTGGTGGCTGCTGTTTCTTGCTTGTCTTCTACCCTTTTGGGGCCGGCTTAAACTCTCTGGGACACTTTCCTGGCAACTGGGGTTGGTCCTTGAAAGTGTAAAGTTCTTGAAAGCTTCTAGGAGCTGCACAAGGATTTGACAAGAGGTTTGGTTTAATTGGAGTTGAAGTTAGGCCTGGGGGCGGCTGTTTCTTGCTTCTCTTCTACTTCTCTTCTCTTCTACTTCAGGGTTGAAGTTACGGCGGGGAGCTGCTGTTACATGCTTCTCTTCTACTCTTTTGTGGAAGATAAATCTCACTGGGACCTTTCCCTGGCCATTTGGCAATAAGTTTGCTTCAATCAGGGTTAAAGGTGTTAGAGTTGAGGTTATGACCTGGGAGATGCTGTTGCTTGCTTCTCTTCTACTCTTTTGTGGCCGCTAAAAGCACTTTTCCTGGGACCTTTCCCTGGCCACTGGTGTGGGTCCTTGGAAGTTTAAAGTTGTCGAAGGCATGTAGGAGCTGCACAAGGATTTGGCAAGAGGTTTGTTTCAATAAGGGTTGAAGTAAGGGCGGGAGGGTGCTGTTGCTTGCTTCCCTTCTACTTTTTTTCTCTTCAACTTCTCTTCTACTTGAGGGTTGAAATAAGGGCTCGTGGCTGCTGTTCCTTGCTTCTCTTCTACTCTTTTTTGGCCGCAAAAACTCACAAGGACCTTTCCCTGGCCTCTGGGGGTGGGTCCTTGAAAATTTAAAGTTGTCGAAGGCATTTAGGAACAGCACAAGGATTTTGTAAGAGATTTAGTTCAATCAGGGTTGAAGTTAGGGCTGGGGGTGCTGTTTCTTGCTTCTTTTCTACTTCTCTTCTCTTCTCTTCTCCTTCAGGATTTAAATTAGGACTGGGGTCTGTTGTTGCTTGTGTCTTTTCTACTCTTTTGTGGCCGCTAAAACTCACTTGGACATTTCCCTGGCCACTTGGCTTGAGGTTTGGTTCAATCAGGTTTGAAGGTAGGGTTTGAGGGCTGCTGTTACTCACTGCCCTTACAGTTCTCGAAGGCATGTACCGGCTACACAAGGACTAAACAAGAGGTTTGCTTCAATCAGCGTTGAAGTTAGGGCTGGGGGCTGCTGTTTCTTGCTTCTCTACAACTTCTCTTCTCTTCTACTTCAGGGTTGAATTTAGGGCTTTGGACCAGCTGTTACTTGCTTCTCTTCTACTCTTTTGTTGCCACTAAAACTCATTGGACAGTTTTAGCGGCTAAAGAATAGTAGAAGAGAAGCTGGCCACTGGGGTAGGTCCTTGGAAGTTGAAAGTTCTCGAAGGCATCTAGGAGATGCACATCGATTTGGCAAGAGGTTTGGTTTAATCAGTGATGAAGTTAGGGCTGGGGGCTGCTGTTTCTTCTCCTCTTCTTATTCATTTCTCCTTTATTTCAAGGTTGAGGTTAGGGCTGGGGGCTGCTGTTACTTGCTTCTCCTCCACTATTTTGTTGCCGCTTGAACTCACTGGCACCTTTGCCTGGCCACTGGTGTAGGTCCTTGGAAATTTAGAGTTTTCGATGGTATGTAGGAGCTGCAGAAGGATTTTGAAAGAGGATTGGTTCAATCAGGGTTGAAGTCAGCGCTTGGGGTTTATTGCTTCTCTTATACTTCTCTTATCTTCTACTTCAGGGTTGAACTTAGGGCTGGGGATTGCTGTTGCTTGCTTCTCTTCTACTCTTTTGTGGCCGATAAATTTGACGAGGACCTTTCCCTGGCCACTCGGATGAGTGTTTGGAAGTTATCTCTTCTTATTCCTTTCTCTTTTATTTCAGGGTTGAGGTTAGGGCTGGGGGCTACTGTTACTTGCTTCTCTTTTACTCTTTTGTGGTAGGTTGAACTCAGTGGGACTTTTCCATGACCACTTGGGTGAGTCTTTGGAAGTTTAAAGTTTTCGAAGGCATCTAAGAGCTGCACAAGGATTTGGCAAGAGGTTTGGTTTAATCAGGGTTGAAGGTATGTCTGGGGGATGCTTCTCTTCTACTTCTCTTGTCTTCTACTTCAGGATTGAAGTTAGGGCAGGGGGCTACTTTTCTTGCTTATCTTCTAACTTTTCTTCTCTTCTACTTCAGGGTTAAAGTTAGGACGAGGGGTTGCTGTTTCTTGCTTGTCTTCTACTGTTTTGTGGCCGCGAAAACTCTCTGAGACCTTTCCCTGGCCACTTGCCAAGAGCTTTGGTTCAATCAGAATTGAAGTTTGGGTCGGGTGCTGCAGTTTCTTGCTTCTCTTCTACTTCTCTTTTACTTCAGGGTTGAAATTAGGGCTGGGAGCTGCTGTTGCTTGCTTCTCTTTTACTGTTTTGTGGCCGCTAAAGAACACTGGGACCTTTCCCTGGCCACTGGGATAGGACCTTGGAAGTGTACAAGGATTTTGGAAGAGGTTTGTTTTGGTTCAATCAGGGTTTAAGTTAGGACAGGGGGCTGCAGTTTCTTGATTCTCTTCTACATCTCTTCTTGCCTATTTCAAGGTTGAAGTTAGGGCTGGGAGCCCCTGTTTCTTGCTTCTCGTCTCTTTTGTGAACGATAGACCCCATTTGGACCTTTCCCAGGCCACTTGGCATAAGGTTTTGATCAATCAGGTTGAAATTGTTAGGGTTAGTGTAAGGGGCTGGGGGCTGCTGTGGTATGCTTTTATTTACTATTTTTGTGACCGCTAAAAAGCATTGTGACCTTTCCCTGATCACTGGGGGTGGGTCTTTGGAAGTTTAGAGTTGTAGAAGGCATCTAGGAGCTGCACAAAGATGGGGTAAGAGGTTTGACTCAATTAGGGTTGAAGTCAGGGCTAGGTGCTGCTCTTTCTTGCTTCTCTTCTACTTGTCTTCTGTCCTATTTAGGGGTTGAAGTCAGGACTGGGGGATGCTGTTGCTTGCTTCTCTTCTACTCTTTTGTGGCTGCTAAAACGCACTGGGTCCTTTCCCTGGCCACTTGGCAAGAGGTTCTGGGTTCTGAAGTTAGGGCTGGGGTCTGCTGTTTCTTCTCTTGGCCGAAAAACTCACTGTGACTTTTCCCTGGCCTCGGGGTTGGATCCTTGGAAGTTTAAGATTGTGGAAGGAATCTTTGAGCTGCACAATGATTTTGCAAGAGGTTTGCTTCAATCAGGATTGGAGTTAGGGCTCGGGGCCGCTGTATATTGCTTCTCTGCTACTTCTCTTATCTTCCACTTCAGGGTTGAGGTTAGGGCTAAGTGCTGCTGTTGCTTGCTTCTCTTCTACTATTTTGTGGCCGCTACCTCTCTCCCGGACCTTTCGGTGGCCACTTGACAGAGGTTTATTTTAATCAGGGTTGAAGTTAGGGCTGGGGGCTGCTCTTTCTTGTTTATCTTCTACTGCTCTTCTCTTCTACTTCAGGGTTGAAGTTTGTGCTGCAGGCTGCTGTTGCTTGCTTCTCTTCTACTCTTTTGTTGACGCTAAAACTCATTGGGACCTTTCCTTGGCCACTGGGGTTGGCCCTTGGAAGTATAGAATTCTTGAAAGAATCTAGGAGCTGCACAAGGATTTGGCAAGAGTTTTGGTTCAATCAGGGTTGAAGTTAGTGTTGGTGGCTGCTGTTTCTTGCTACTCTTCTACTTCTCTTCTCTCCTACTTCAGGGTTGAAGTTAGGGTAGGGGACTGTCGTGGCTTCCTTCTCTTCTACTCTTTTGTGGCCGATAAGACTTACTGCGACCTTTTCCTGGCCACTTGGCATGAGGTTTGCTTCAATCAGGGTTGAAGTTAGGGCTAGGGGGCTGCTGTTTCATGCCTCTCTTCTACTTCTCTTGTCTTCTACTTCAAGGTTGAAGTTAGGGGATGGGGCTGCGGTGGCTTGCTTCTATTCTACTCTAAGACTTACTGCGACCTTTACCTGGCAACTTGGCACGAGGTTTGCTTCAATCAGGATTGAAGTTAGGGCTGGGGGCTGCTGTTTCATGCTTCTCTTCTACTTCTCTTCTCTTCTACTTCAGGGTTGAAATTCGGGCTGTGAGCTGCTGTTTCTCTTCTACTCTATTGTGGACGATAAAACTCACTGGGACCTTTCCCTGACGACTTTACACGAGGTTTGCTTTAATTAGGGTTGAAGTTGTTAGGGTTGAGGATAGGAGCTGGGGCTGCTGTTGATTGCTCCTTTTCTACTCTTTTGTGGAATCTAAAAATCCCTGGGACCTTTCCCTGACCTCTGGGTTGGGTCCTTGTCGAAGGCATCTAGGAGCTGCACAAGGATTTTGTAAGAGATTTGGTTCAATCAGGGTTTAAGTTAGGGCTGGGGGTTGCTGTCTTTTGCTTCTCTTTCCTATTTTCTTCTTTTCGTCATCGGGGTTAAAGTTAGGGCTGGGGTCTGCTGTTACTTGCTTCTGTTCTACTCTTTTGTGACCGCTAAAACTCACATTTCCCTGGCCACTTGGCAAGAGGTTTGGTTGAATCAGGTTTGAAGGTAGGGCTGAGGGCTGCTGTTTCTTTTTTCTTTTCTACTTCTCTTCTTTTTCTACTTCAGGGTTAAAGTTAGGGCTGAGGGCTGCTGTTGCTTGCTTCTCTTCTACTCCTTTGTGGCTGCTTAAACTCACTGGGCAATTCCAATGCCACTGGGATGCTTCCTTTGATGATTACATTTCTCGAACGCATTTAGGAGTTGCACAGGAATTTGGCAAGTGTTTTGGTTCAATCAGTGTTGAAGTCTGTCCTGGGGACCGCTGTATCTTGGTTCTCTTGTACTCATTTGTGCAGTTAAAACTGACCAGAACCTTTTCCTGGCCACTGGGAAGGGGTCTTGGAAGTTTAAAGTTTTCAAAAACATTTAGGAGCCACACAAGCAATTTGGCAATAGGTCTGGTTCAATTAGGGTTGTAGTTACGGCTGGGAGATGCTTTTTCTTGCTTCTCTCCTACTTGTCTTCTCTTTTACTTCAGGATTTAAGTTAGGGATGGTTGCTGCTGTTGCTTGCTTGTCTTCTACTACCGTATAACGGTTTATTTTTTACTGCTGTAAAAGTTTACGGATTTGAGCTAAAAACACGTGATTTAATTTTTTACAATTTTATTTTTTACTAATTCTTAATATGCGTAAAAAAAATACATCATTAAAAATATCAGTGCAGTGTCCATTCTTTCATTTGAGATTATAAGTCTATTGTTTGCTTTAAATACAGGTTGAAAGAAAAGTGTCACTCTTTGTTTGGCGTGCGAATAGCGGTAATTGTTTTTACTTGCGAATAACTGTTTTAACAGATACCTGTATGGTCATAATTGATAACTAACCTTGGAGGCACATTGTCATCTGTCATTACTTTTTTCACTGTGTTTAGAAAGCCCTCCTTTAGCTCATCGAAATTTTTAACCTCGTGTTTTACAGTTGTACAACCAGGTCATTTTACAAGTCCCATTCGTGACATTATTGAAGTGGCCCATTGCCGAGTCAAATTCTCATCACCGCCATTATCAACGTGTCGACTTTCATAATGGTGCCTCGTTTACGTGGTGTCGAAGCATGTTTAACCTGAATATTCAATTCACGTATAGTATGGACTGGAATTCTCAGTTAGTTTTACGTTTGGGCACGGAAGCTGGGCTTAAAACATCCAAATAGAGATGACTGATTGAGAGAAGCCATATTACACGTAATCAGAAAACAAGTGAATAAATTCTTATATTGCGTGTATTTACTGCACAGGTATTACCCTTTATTTCATATCCATTCAAAACTACGGTTTTACGCTGTAATTTTGTACGCCTCGAATTTTTACGAATCTTTTCCATGCATAAAAATTAGTAAAAATTGGCAGCACGTAAAAAAACCCGTTATACGGTATTTTGTGGCTGCTAAAATTCACTGATACCTTTCCCTTGCTTCAGGGGTGGATCCTTGACAGTTTAAAGTTCTCGAAGGCATTTAGGAGCTGCACAAGGATTTGGCAAGAGGTTTTGTTTTATCAGGGTTGAAGTTAGGGCTGGGGGCTGCTGTTTCTTGCTTCTCTTCTACTTCTCTTCTCTTCTACTTCAGGGTTGAATTTAGGGCTTTGGACCTGCTGTTACTTGCTTCTCTTCTACTCTTTTGTTGCCACTAAAACTCATTGGGACCTATTCCTGGCCACTGAAGTAGGTCCTTGGAAGATTAAAGTTCTCGCAGACATCTAGGAACTGCACAAGGATTTGGCAAGACGTTTTGTTTAATCAGGGTTGGGGGCTGCTGCTTTTTATTACTCTTTTACTTCTCTTCTCTTCTACTTCCAGGTTAAAGTTTGGGTTGGGGGCTGCTGTTGCTTGCTACTCTCCTACTCTTTTGTAGCCGCTTAAACTCACCGGAACCTTTCCTTGGCCACTTGGCAAGAGGTTTGGTTCAAATAGGGTTGTAAGGGCTAGGGGCTGCTAAATCTTGCTTCTCTTTTACTTCTGTCCTCTATAATTCAGTGTTGAAGTTGGGGTTTTAAGTTGCTGTTGCTTGCTTCTCTTCTACTCTTTTGTGGCCGCTAAATCTCACTGGGACCTTTCTCTGGCCACGTAGCAAGAGGTTTCGTTCAATCAGTGTTGAAGCTCTGTTGGGTTAAGGTTAGGGTTAGGGTTTAGGGTTAGGCTTTAGGGTTTAGCGTTAGGATTAGGGGCTTTGCACTGCTGTTGCTTGCTTCTCTTCTACTCTTTTGTTACTCTTTTGTTACCGCTTAAACTCACTGGGGCCCTTCCCTGGCCTTTGAGGTTGGTCATTGGAAGTGTCTCAAAGGCATCTAGGAGTTGGAAAAAGATTTCGCAAGACGTTTGGTTCTATCAGGGTTGAAGTTAGGGCTTGAAGCTTCTGTGGCTTGCTTCTCTTCTATCCTTTTGTGGCCCCTAAAAACTAACTGTGACCTTTTCTCGACCACTTGGCAAGAGGTTCGGTTCAATTAGGTTGGTAGTTAAGGCTGCGGGTTGCTGTTGCTTCCTTCTCTTCTACTCTTTTGTGGCCGCTAAAAGTCACTGGGACCTTTCCCTTGCCATTGGGGTAGGTCCATGGAAGTTTAAAGATCTCGAAGACATCTAGGACCTGCACAAGGATTTTGCGAGAGGTTTGGTTCAATCAGGGTTGAAGTTAGGGCTGGGGGCTGCTTTTGCTTACTTCTTTTCTACTCTTTCGTGGCCGCTAAAACTCACTGGGACCTTTTCCAGGCCTCCGGGGTTGGTCCTTGAAAGTTTAAAGTTCTCAAAGGCTACTAGGAGTTGGAAAAAGGATTTGGAAATACGTTCGGTTCTATCAGGGTTGAAGTTAGGGCTGGAGGCTTCTGTTGTTTGCTTCTGTTCTACCTTTTCCTGTCCGCTAAAACTCACTGCGACCTTTCCCTGCCCACTTGGCAACAAGTTTGGCTCAATTAGGTTTGAAGTTGTTAGGGTTAGGGTGAGGGTTTAGGGTTCAATGTTAGGGTTTTGGGCTGCGGGCTGCTGTTACTTTCTTCTCTTCTACTCCTTTGTGGCCGCTGAAACTCATTGGGATCTTTCTCTTCTACTTCCATTCTCTTCAACTTCAGGGTTGAAGTTAGGGTTAGCGGCTGCTGTTGCTTGCTTCTTTTCTACTCTTTTGTAGCGGCTAAAACTCACTGCGACCTTTCCTTGGCCACTTGGCAGCAGGTTTGGTTCAATCAGGTTTGAAGTTGATAGGGTAAGGGTTAAGGTTTAGGGTTCAATGTCAGCGTTAGGGGCTGCGGGCTGCTATTGCTTACTTCTCTTCTACTCTTTTGTGGCCGCTAAAACTCACTGGGACCTTTCCCTGGCCACTGGGGTATGTCCTTGAAAGTATAAGGTTTGCGAAGTCGTCTAGGAGCTGCACAAGAATTTGGCAAGAGGTTGGTTTAATCAGGATAGAAATCAGGGCTGAGGCCTGCTGTTTCTTGCTTCTCTACTACTTCTCTTCTCTTTTACTTCAGGGTTGAAGTTAGGGCTGGGGTCTGCTATTGCCTGCTTCTCTTCTACTCTTTTGTAGACGCTAAAACTCACTGGGACTTTTCCCTTGCCACTTGGTAAGAGGTTTGGTTCAATCAGAGTAGAAGTCAGGCTGGGGCCTGCTGTTTCTTGCTAATCTACTACTTCTCTTTTCTTCAACTTCAGGGTTGAAGTTAGGGATTGGGGCTGCTTTTGCTTGCTTCTCTTGTACACTTTTGTGACTGCTAAAATGCACTCAGATCTTTCCTTGGCCACTGGGATGGTTCCATTGGAAGTTGCTTACTTCTCTTCTACTCTTTTTTTGTGAAACTTAAAAGTCAATGGGACCTTTCATTGGCCACTGGGTGGGTCCTTGAAGTCTAAAGTTCTCGAAGTCATCTAGGAGCCACACAAGGACCCGGCAAGAAGTTTGGTTCAATTAAGGGTTAAAGGCAGGGCTTGGGTTGCTATTTCTTGCATCTCTTCAACTTCTCTTTTCGTTTACTTTAGGTTTGAAATTAGGGTTGGGGCTGCTGTTGATTGCTTATCTTCTATTTTTTTTCTTTGTGGCCCTCGAAATCACTTGGTCATTTTCCCGTCCACTGGGATTCTTCCTTGGAAGTTTAAAGTTCTCAAATGCATCTAGGAGATGCACAAGGATTTGGAAACAGATTTGGTTCAATCAGGTTGGGCTGGGGGCTGCTGTTTCTGGCTTCTCTACTACTTCTCTTCTCTTCTACTTCTCGGGTGAAATTAGGGCGGGTTGCTGCTGTTGCTTGCTTCTCTTCTACTCTTTTGTGGCCGCTAAAACTCACTTGGACCTTTCCCTGGCAACTTGACAAGAGGTTTGGTGCTCTTTAGCCGCTAAAACTGAGAGGGACCAAACCCTGGCCGTTTGACAAGAGGTTTGGTTCAATCTGGGTTGTATTTAGGGCTAAGGGCTGCTGATTCTTGTTTCTCTTCTAATTTTTTGTGGCCGCTAAAACTAACTGGGACATTTGGCTCGTCAACTGGCTTAAGGTTTGGTTCAATAAGGGTTGGAGTCGTAAGGGTTAGGGTTGAGTGTTTAGGGTTAGGGTCTGCTTTTGCTTGCTCCTCTTCTGCTCTTTTGTGGCCACTTAAACTCACTGGGACCTGTCCCTGGCCACTGGGGTAGATCCGTGGAATTTTAAAATTCTGGAACGCATCTAGGAGCTGCACAAGGATTTGGCAAGAGGTTTGGTCTATTCTTTTGTGTCTGCTAAAACTCACTAGGACCTTTCCCTGGCCACTGATTGGGGTCTTTCGAAGTATAAAGTTTACGGAGGCATCTAGGAGCTGCACAAGGATTTGAAAAGAGGTTTGGTTCAATCAGGGTAGAAGTCAGGGATGGGGCCTACTGTATCTTGCTTCTCTAACATTTTTCTTCTCTTCTACTTCAGGGTTGAAGTTAGGTCTGGGGGTCTGCCATTGCCTGTTTCTCTTCTACTCGTTTGTATCCGCTTAAACTTACTGAGACCTTTCCCAAGCTACTTGGGAAGAGGTTTGGTTCAATCAGGTTTGAAGTTACGACTGGGGGCTGAAGTTTCTACCTTCTTTTTTCCTTATTTCCTACTTCAGAGTTGAAGCTAGGGCTGGGGGTTCTGTTGCTTGCTTCTTTTCCTCTCTTTTGTAGCTGCTAAAACACACTGGGACCTTTCGCTGGCCACTGCAGTGGATCCTTGAAAGTTTGAAGTTCTCAAAGGCATCTAGGAGCTGCACAAGAATTTGGCAAGAGGCTTGCTTCAATCTGCGTTGGAGTTGGCGACTACCATTTCTTCTCCTCTTCTACTTCTCTTCTCTTCTACTTCATGGTTGAAGGTAAGGCTGGGGGCTGATGTAGCTTGCTTCTATTCCTCTTTGTGGCTGCTTAAACTCACTGAGACCTTTCCCTGGTCACTTGGGAAGACCTTTGGTTCAATCAGGTTTGAAGTTAAGGCTGGGGGCTGCTGTTTTTTGCTTCTCTTCTAGTTCTCATCTCATCTACCTCAGGGTTGAAATTAGGGCTGGGGGCTGCAATTGCTTCTCTTCTACCCTTTTGTGGTTGCTTAAACTCACTGGGACCTTTCCCTTGCCATTTGCGTGGGTCCTTGGAAGTTTAAAGTTCTTGAAGCATATAGGAGCCTCAAAAGGATTTTGCAAGTGGTTTTGTTCAATCAGGGTTGAGGTTAGGGCTGAGGTCTGCTGTTTCTTGCTTCTTTTCTACTTTTCTTCTCTTCTACTTCAGGGTTGAAGTTAGAGCTGTAGGCTACAGTAACTTGCTTCTCTTCTATTCTTTGTGGTCAATAAAACTCACTGGGACCTTTCCCTGATCATTTGGCAATAGAGAGTTAAGGCTTGGGGGTCAATGTTGCTTGCTTCTCTTTTCCTCTTTGTGGCTAACTAAACTCACTGGGACATTTCCCTGACCCCTTGGCAAGAGGTTTAATTCAATCAGGAGTGAAGTTTAGGCTGGAAAATGCTGTTTCTTGCTTCTCTTCTATTTTTCTTCTCTTCTGCTTAAAGATTCAATTTAGAGCTAGGGACTACTGTTGCTTGCTTTTCTTCTACTCTTGTGTGGCCGATAAATCTCACTGGGACCTTTCCCTGGCCACTGGGGTGGGTTTTTGGAAGTTTAAATATATCGAAGGCATCTAGTGGCTGCACAAGGATTTGGCAAAGGTTTGGTTGAATCAGGGTTTGAATTTAGGGCTAGGTGCTGCTGTTTCTTTCTCTTCTCTTTTACTTCATTCTTTTTAACTTCAGGGTTGAAGTTTGGGCTAGGGGCTGCTGCTGCTTTCTTCTCTTCTGCTTTTTTGTGGCCACTAAAACTCACTGGGACCTTTATCTGATCACTTGGCAACAAGTTCAATCAGGGTTGATTTTTTTTTCAGGTGAGTGTTAGGGTGTTAGGGTGTAGGGTTAGGTTTAGGGTTAAGGGTACAGGATAAGGGGTTAGGGCTGCAGGCTGCTGTTACTTGCTTCTCTTTCACTCTTTTGTGTCGGCTAAAACTCACTGGGACCTGTCCCTGGCCATTGAGTTGGGTCTCTTGAAGTTTAAAGTTTGCGGAGGCATCTAGGAGCTGCACAAGGATAGGTTCAATCATGGTTGAAGTCAGGGATGGGGGCTACTGTTTCTTGCTTCTCTACTTCTTCTCTTCTCTTCTACTTCAGGGTTGATATTAGGGTTAGAGTCTGCAATTGTCTGATTCTTATCTACTCTTTTGTGGACGCTTAAACTCACTGGCACCTTTCCTTGGGCACTTGGCAGGAGAATGGGTTCAATCAGGATTGAAGTTAGGGCTGGAGCTGCTTTTTCTTGCTTCTCTTCTCTTCAACGTCAGGGTTGAAATCAGGGCTAGGGGCTGCTATTGCTTGCTTCTCTTCTACTCTTTTGTGGCCGGTAGAACTCACTGGGACCTTTCCCTGGCCTCTGGGATGGGTCCTTTAAAGTTTAAACTTATCGAAGACATCTAGGAGCTGCGTAAGGATTTGGCAAGTTGTTTGGTTCAATCCGGGTTGAAGTTTGTGCTGGGGGCTGATGTTTTTATTGCTTTTCTTCTACTTCTCTTCTACATCAGGGTTGAAGTTAGGGCCGGGGGCTGCGTTTGCTTGCTTTTCTTCTTCCTCTTTTTTTGGCCGGTTAAACTCACCGGGACATTTTCATGGCCACTTGGCCAGAGGTTTGGTTCAATCAGGGTTGAAGTTAGGGCTTGGTGCTGCTGTTTCTTTGTTTTCCTTTACTTCTCTTCTCTTTTTTTTCTTCAGGGTTGAAGTTAGGGCTGGGGGCTGCTTTTGCTTGTTTCTCTTTTACTCCTTTGTTGCTGTTAAAACTCAATGGACCTGGCCACTGGGCGAGAGGTTTGGTTTAATAGGGATTGAAGTTGTTAGGGTTAGGGTTAAGGATAGGGTTTCCTTCAATCAGGGTAAAAGGTAGGGTTTGGGGCTGCTGTTTCTTGCTTCTCTTCTACTTCTCTTCTCTTGTACTTCAGGACTGAAGTTAGGGCTGGCGGCTGATGTTGCTTAGCAACATATTTGGTTCAATCAGGTTTGGTATACCCTTACCCTATCAACTTCAAACCTGATTGAACCAAATCTGTTGCTAAGTTGTCAGGGAAAAGCCCCAGTGAAATTTAGCGGCCACAAAAGAGTAGAAAAGAAGCAAGCAACAGCAGCCGCTAACCGTAACTTCAACCCTGAAGTTGAAGTGAGGGGAAGTAGAAGAGAAAGATCCCAGTGAGTTTTAGCGGCCACAAAAGAGTAGAAGAGAAGAAAGCAACAGCAGCCCGCAACCCCTAACCCTAACATTGAACCCTAAACCCTCACCCTAACCCTAACAACTTCAAACCTGATTGAGCCAAAACTGTTGCCAAGTGGCCAGCCCCAAGCCCTAACTTCAACCCTGATTGTACCAAACCTCTTGCAAAATCCTTGTTCAGGTCCTAGATGTCTTCGAGATCTATAAACTTCCAAGGACCCTCCCCACTGGCAAGGGAAAGGTCCCAGTGACTTTTAGCGGCCACGAAAGAGTAGAAGAGAAGGAAGCAACAGCAGCCCGCTACCCTAATTTCAACCCTGAGGTAGAAGAGATGAAAAGTAGAAGAGAAGAAAGAAACAGCAACCCCAGCCTTAACTACAAAGCTAATTGAACCGAACCTCTTGCCAAGTGGTCGAGAAAAGGTCACAGCGAGTTTTAGCGGCCACAAAAGGATAGAAGAGAAGCAAGCCACAGAAGCCTCAAGCCCTGATAGAACCGAACGTCTTGCGAAATCTTTTTCCAACTCATGCCTTTGAGAAACTTCCAATGACCAACCTCAGAGGCCTGGGAAGAGCTCCAGTGAGTTT
Organism: Tridacna crocea; assembly: GCA_943736015.1. Lineage (NCBI taxonomy): Eukaryota > Metazoa > Mollusca > Bivalvia > Cardiida > Cardiidae > Tridacna > Tridacna crocea. Next base: position 31,998,869 of record OX031070.1, read on the forward strand.
TAGCGGCCAAAAAAGAGTAGAAGAGAAGCAAGCAACAGCAGCCAAAATCCCCTAATCCTAACGCTAAACCCTAAAGCCTAACCCTAAACCCTAACCCTAACCTTAACCCTAAGAGCTTCAACCCTGATTGAACGAAACCTCTTGCTACGTGACCAGAGAAAGGTCCCAGTGAGATTTAGCGGCTACAAAAGAGTAGAAGAGAAGCAAGCAACAGCAACTTACAACCCCAACTTCAACACTGAAGTAATAGAGAACAGAAGTAAAAGAGAAGCAAGGTTTAGCAGCCCCAGCCCTTACTTCAACCCTATTTGAACCAAGCCTCTTGCCAAGTTGCAAGGGAAAGGTTCCAGTGAGTTTAAGCGGCCACAAAAGAGTAGAAGAGGAGCAAGCAACAGCAACCCTCAACCCTCAACTTTAACCTGGAAGTAGAAGAGAAGTAGAAGAGAAATAAAAAACAGCAGCCCCCAACCCTGATTAAACAAAACGTCTTCCTAAATCCTTGTGCAGCTCCTAGATGTCTTCGAGTTCTTTAATCTTCCAAGGACCCACCTCAGTGGCCAGAGAAAGGTCCCAATGAGTTTAGCGGCAACAAAAGAGTAGAAGAGAAGCAAGTAACAGCAGGTCAAAGCCCTAAATTCAACCCTGAAGTAGAAGAGAAGAGAAGTAGAAGAGAAGCAAGAAAAAGCAGCTCCCAGCCCTAACTTCAACCCTGATTAAAGAAAACCTCTTGCCAATTTACCAGGGAAAGGTCCCGGTGAATTTCAGCGGCCACAAAATAGTAGAAGAGAAGCAAGCAACAGCAGCCCGCAGCCCTAACTTCATCCCTTAAGTAGAAGAGAAGTAGAAGACAAGCAAGTAACAGCAGCCCCTAGCCCTCACTTCAACCCTGATTGAACCAAACCTCTTGCCAAATCCTTGTGCAACTCCTAAATGCCTTCGAGAACTTTATATTTTCAAGGACCCACCCCTGAGGCCAGGGAAAGATCTCAGTGAATTTTAGCAGCCACAAAATACCGTAAACTAACTGAGAATTCCAGTCCATACTATACGTGAATTGAATATTCAGGTTAAAAATGCTTCAACACCATGTAAACGAGGCACCGTTATGAAAGTCGACACGTTAATAATGGCGGTGATGAGCATTTGACTCGGCATTAGGCCGCTTCAATAATGTCACGAATGGGACTTGTAAAATGACCTGGTTGTACAACTGTAAAACACGAGGTTAAAAATTTCGATGAGCTAAAGGAGGGCTTTCTAAACACAGTGAAAAAAGTAATGACAGATGACAATGTGCCTCCAAGGTTAGTTATCAATTATGACCATACAGGTATCTGTTAAAACAGTTATTTGCAAGTCAAAACAATTACCGCTATTCGAACGCCAAACAAAGAGTGACAATTTTCTTTCAACCTGTATTTAAAACAAACAACACTTATAATCTCAAATGAAAGAATGGACACTGCACTAATATTTTTAATGCTGTAACTTTTTACGCATGTTAAGAATTAGTAAAAAATAAAATCGTAAAAATTTAAATCACGTGTTTTTAGCTAATATCCGTGAACTTTTACAGAAGTAAAAAAAAAACGTTATACGGTAGTAGAAGACAAGCAAGCAACAGCAGCAACCAGTCCTAATTTCAACCCTGAAGTAAAAGAGTAGAGAAGTAGTAGAGAAGCAAGAAAAAGCAGCCCCAGCCCTATCTTCAACGGTGATTGAACCAAACCTCTTGCGAAGTCCTTGTGTAGCTCCTACATGCCTTCGAGAACTGTAAGGGCAGTGAGTAACAGCAGCCCTCCGCCCTACCTTCAAACCTGGTTGAACCAAACCTCTTGCCAAGTGGCAAGGGAAATGTCCTAGTGAGTTTTAGCGTCCACAAAAGAGTAGAAAAGAAGCAAACAACAGACCCCAGTCCTAATTTAAATCCTAAAGGAGAAGAGAAGGGAAGTAGAAAAGAAGCAATAAACAGCAACCCCCAGCCCTAATTTCAGCCCTGATTGAACCAAATCTCTTACAAAATCGTTGTGCTGCCCCAGAGGCCAGGGAAAGGTCCTTGTGAGTTTTTGCGGCCAAAACAGAGTAGAAGAGAAGCAAGGAACAGCAACCTCGAGCCCTTATTTCAACCCTCAAGTAGAAGAGAAGTAGAAGAGAAGAAAAGTAGAAGAGAAGCAAGCACCTGCACCCTCCCGCCCTTACTTCAACCCTGATTGAAACAAAACTCTTGCCAAATCCTTGTGCAAGTCCTACATGCCTTCGACAACTTTAAACTTCCAAGGACCCACACCAGTGGCCAGGGAAAGTCCGAGGGAAAAGTGCTTTTAGCGGCCACAAAAGAGTAGAAGAGAAGCAAGCAACAGCATCCCCCAGGTCATAACCTCAACTCTAACACCTTTAACCCTGATTGAAGCAAACTTAATGCCAAGTGGCCAGGGAAAGGTCCCAGTGAGTTTTATCGTCCACAAAAGCAAAAGAGTAGAAGAGAAGCAAGTAACAGCAGCTCCCCGCCGTAACTTCAACCCTGAAGTAGAAGAGAAGAGAAGTGAAGAGAAGCAAGAAACAGCCGCCCCCAGCTCTAACTTCAACCCAAATTAAACTAAACCTCTTGTCACATCCTTGTGCAGCTCATAAGATTTCAAGAACTTTACACTTTCAAGGACCCACCCCAGTAGCCAGGAAAGGGTCCCAGTGACTTTAAAGCAGCCCCAAAATGGTAGAAGAGAAGCAAGACACAGCAGCCGCCAGCCCTAACTTCAACCCTGAAGTAGAAGAGAAGTAGAAGAGAAGCAAGAAACAGCTGCACCCGGCCCAAAACTCAACCCTGATTGAGTTAAAGCTCTGGGGAAGTCGCCAGGGATTTGTCCCAGTGAGTTTTAGCGGCCACAAAAGAGTAGAAGAGAAGCAAGCAACAACAGACCCCAGTCCTAACTTTAATCCTGTAGTAGAAGAAAAGTAGAAAAGAAGTAAGAAACAGCAGCCCCCAGCTAAAACTTCAACCCTGATTGAACCAAACCTCTTACAAAATCCTTGTGCTGCTCCTAGATGCCTTCGACAACTTTAAATTTCCAAGGACCTATCCCCAAGGCCAGGGAAACGTGCTTGTTAGAATTTGCGGCCCAAAAAAGAGTAGAAGAGAAGCAAGGAACAGCAAAACCGAGCCCTTATTTCAACCGTCAAGTAGAAGAGAAGTAGAAGAGAAGAGAAGTAGAAGAGAAGCAAGAAACAGCAGCCCCTAGCCCTAACTTCAACCCTGATTGTACCAAACATCTTGCTAAATCCTCGTGCAGCTCCTGAATGCTTTGAGAACTTTAAAATTCCAAAAGACCCACCCCAGTGGCCAATGAAAGGTCCTAGTGAGATTTAACGACCACAAAAGAGTAGAAGAAAGGCAAGCAACAGCAGCCTTAGCCTCAACTTCAACCCTGAAGAAGAAGAGAAGAGAAGTAGAAGAGAAGCAAGAAACAGAAGCCTCAGCCGTGACTTCTATCCTTGATTGTACCAAGGTTCTTGCCAACAGGCCATGGAAAGGTCCCAGTGAGTTTTAGCAGCCACAAAAGAGTAGAACAGAAGCAAGCAAAATCAGCCCCCAGCCCTAACTTCAACCTTTAAGTAGAAGAGACGAGAACTAGAAGAGAAGCAAGAAACAGCCCTACCTTCAATCCTGATTGAACCATACCTCTTGCCAAATCATTGTGCAGCTCCTAGATACCTTTGAGAACTACAAGCCACAAAAAAGTAGAAGAGAAGCAAGCAACAGCAGAACCCAGCCATAACTTCAACCCTGAAGTTGAAGATAATAGATGTAGAAGGGAAGAAGAAGAGAAGCAAGAAAGCAGTCCCCAGCCCTTACATCAACCATGATTGAACCAAACCTCATGCCAAGTGGCCACTGAAAGGTCCAAGTAAGCCTTTTGGCCAGTAAAGTGTAGAAAAGAAAGAAAGAGCAGCCCCCAGCCCTCACATCAACCTTGATTGAACCAAACCTCTCGCAAAAAGCCAGGGAAAGGTCACAGTTAGTTGTATCGGCCAAAAAAGAGCAGAAGGGAAGGAAGCAACAACCACCCCAGCCCTTACTTCAACCTAGAAGTGGAAAAGAAGAGAGGTAGAAGAGAAGCAAGAAACAGCAGCCCAAAGCCCTACCTATAACCCTGATTGAAAGAAATCTCTTGCCGAATCGTTGTGCAGCTCCTAGATGCCTTGGAGAACTTTTATCTTCCAAGCATCCACCCAAGTGGACGGGGAAAGCTCCCAGTGAGTTTTAGCAGACACAAAAGTATAGAACAGAAGGAAGCAACAGCAACCCCCACATAACCCTTATCCTAACCCAAACAAGTTCAACCCTAAATGAACCACATCTCTTGCAAAGAGGCTAGGGAACAGTCCCATAGAGTTTTAGAGGCCACAAAAAATGGACGAGAAGCAAGAAACTGCAGCCTCCAACCCTAACAACAACCCTGAGGTTGAAGAGAAGAGAATTAGAAGAGAAGCAAGAAAGAGCAGCCCCCAGGCCTAATTTCATCTTTGATTGAACCAAACCTCTTGCCAATTGGCCAGGGAAAGGTCCCGTAGATTTTTAGCGGCCACAAAAATGTAGAAGAGAAGGAAGCAACAGAAGCCCCCAGCCCTAACTTCAACCCTGAAGTAGAAGAGAAGCAAGAAACAGCTGCCCCAACCCTGACTTCAACCTTCATTGTTCCAAGCCTCTTGCCAAATGGCCATGGAAAGGTTCCAGTGAGTTTTAGCAGCCACAACAGAGTAGCCACAACAGAGTATAACAGAAGCAAGCAACAGCAGACCTCAACCCTAACTTCAATCCTGATTGAACCAAACCATTTGCTAAATCCTTCTGCAGCTCCTAGATGGTTCCAAGGACCCACCCCAGTGACCAGGGAAAGGTCCCAGTGAATTTTAGCGGGCACCAAAATAATAGAAGAGAAGCAAGCAACAGCAGCCCCCAGCTTTAACTTCAACCTTGAAGTAGAAGAGAAGACAAGTAGAAGAGAATCAAAAAACAGCAGCCCCCAGCCCTGGCTTCAACCCTGATTGAACCAAACCTCCTGTCAAATCCCTGTGCAGCTACTAGATGCCTTGGAGAACTTTGAACTTCCAACCGTGGAAGATACCTAAACTTCCACGGACCCAGGGAAAGGTCCCAGTGACTTTTAGCGGCTTCACATAAGAAGAAGAGAAGCAAGCAACAGCAGCATTCATCCAAAACCTCAAACCTGAAGCAGAAAAGATGAAAATAAGAAGAGAAGCAAGAAACAGCAATCCCTAGCCCTAACTTCAAGCCTGATTGGACAAAAGATCTTGCTAAATCCTACTGCAGCTCCCGAATGCCTTCAAGAACTTCAAACATCCAAAAGACCCTGCCCAGTGGCCAGGGAAAGGTTCTAGTGAGATTTAGCGGACACAAAAGAGTAGAAGAGAAGAAAGCAACAGCAGCCCCCTGCCCCTAACCCTAACCCCAAACTTAAACCATAACACTTATCCTGAGCCTTAAGATTTTATTCCTGAATGAACCAAGCCTTTTACCAAATCTTTGTGCAGCTCTAAGATGCCTTCGAGTACTTTAAACTTCCAAGGATCCACTAGAGTGGCACTTGAAATGTCCTTGTGAGTTTTAGCGGTCCAAAAAGTGTAGAAGAAAGCAAGCAATAGCAAACCCTAACCCAAAACCCTAAGCTGTGACCCTAACCCTTACCCTAACCCTAACAACTTCAACCCTTATTGAACCAAAAGTCTTGCCAAGTAGCCAGGGAAAGATCCCAGTGAGTTTTAGCGGCCACAAAAAGTTGAAAGGAAGGAAGCAACAGCAGCCCCCTCGGCCCTAACTTCAACCCTGAAGTGGAAGAGAAGAGAATCCGATGAGAAGCAATAAACAGCAGCCCCTAGCACTAACTTCAAGCCTGATTGAATCAAACATCTTGCTTAATCCTACTGCAGCTGCTGAATACCTTCGAGAACTATAAACTTCCAAAAGACCCACGACAGTGGCCAGGGAAAGGTCCTAGTGAGATTTAGCGGATAAAAATGAGTAAAAGAAAAGCAAGCAACAGCAGCCCCCAGCCCTAACTTCAACCCTGAAGTAGGAAAGAAGAGACGCAAGAAACTGAAACCCCAAGCCGTGACTTCAACCTTGATTGTACCGACCTTCTTGCCAAGTGGCCATTTAAAGGTCCTAGCGCATTTTAGCAGCCACAAAAGAGTAAAAAAGAAGCAAGCAACCCTAGCCCAATATTAAACCCTGAATTGGAAGAGAAGAGAAGTAGAAGAAACGAGAAGTAGAAGAGAAGCAAGAAACAGCCCTACCTTCAACCCTTATTGAACCAAACCTCTTGCCGAATCCTTGTGCAGCTCCTAGATACCTTCGAGAACTTTAATCTTCTAAGGACTCACACCAGTGGCAAGGGAAAGGTCCCAGTGAGGTCTAGTAGCCACAAAAACGTAGAAGAGAAGCAAGCAACAGCAGCACACAGCCATAACTTCAGCCCTGAAGTTGAAGAGAAGAGAAGTAGAATACAAGCCAGAAACAGCAGCCCCCAGCCCTAACTTCAACCCTGATTGAACCAAACCTCTTGCCAAATGGCCAGGAAAAGGTCCAAGTAATCTTTATCGGCCAATGAAGTGTCGAAAATAGGCAAGAAACAGCACTCCCTAGCCATCACATCTACCTAAATTGAACCAAACCTTTCGCTAAAGGCCCAGGGAAATGTCCCAGTGAGTTGTATCGGCCACAAAAGAGTAGAAGTGAAGCAAGCAACATCAGCCGCCAGCCCTAACTTCAGTCCTGAAGTACAAGAGAAGAGAGTACATCTCTTGTACTTCAGGGTTGAAGTTAGGGCTGGGGGCTGCTGTTTCTTGCTTCTCTACTACTTCTCTTTTACTTCAGGGTTGAAATTAGGGCCGGGAGTTGCTGTTGCTTGCTTCTCTTCTACTGTTTTGTGGCCGCTTAAACTCACTGGGACATTTCCCGTGCCACTGGGGTAGGACCTTGGAAGTGTACAAGGATTTTGGAAGAGGTTTGTTTTGGTTCAATCAGGGTTTATAAGTTAGGACAGGGGGTTGCTGTTTCTTGATTCTCTTCTACATCTCTTCTCGTCTATTGCAAGGTTGAAGTTAGGGCTGAGGGCTGCTGTTTCTTGCTTCTGTTCTACTCTTTTGTGAACGATAGAACTCATTTGGACCTTTCCCAGGCCACTTTACATAAGGTTTTGATCAATCAGGGTTAAAATTGTTAGGGTTAGGGTAAGGGGCTAGGGGCTGCTGTGGTATGCTTTTCTTTACTACTTTTGTGACCGCTAAAAAGCATTGTGACCTTTCCCTGGTCACTGGTCTTTGGAAGTTTAAGGTTGTTGAAGGCATCTAGGAGCTACAAAAGGGTGGGGTAAGAGGTTTGACTCAATTAGGGTTGAAGTCAGGGCTAGGAGCTACAAAAGGGTGGGGTAAGAGGTTTGACTCAATTAGGGTTGAAGTCAGGGCTAGATGCTGCTCTTTCTTGCTTCTCTTCTACTTGTCTTCTGTCCTATTTCAGGGTTGAAGTCAGGGCTGGGGGCTGCTGTTGCTTGCTTCTCTTCTACTCTTTTGTGGCTGCGAAAACGCACTGGGACCTTTCCCTGGCCATTTGGCAAGAGCTTCTGGGTTCTGAAGTTAGGGCTGGGGTCTGCTGTTTCTTGCTTCTCTTGGCTGCTGAACTCACTGTGACTTTTCCCTGGCCTCGGGGTTGGATCCTTGAAAGTTTAAGATTGTGGAAGGAATGTACGAGCTACACAATGGTTTTGCAAGAGGTTTGCTTCAATCAGGATTGAAGTTAGGGCTCGCTGCTGCTGTATATTGCTTCTCTGCTACTTCTCTTCTCTTCTACTTCAGGGTTGAGGTTAGGGTTAAGCGCTGCTGTTGCTTGCTTTTCTTCTACAATTTTGTGGCCGCTAACTCTCTCCTGGACCTTTTGGCGGCCACTTGATAGAGGTTTATTTTAATCAGGGCTGAAGTTAAGGAGTTGCTCTTTTTTGCTTCTTTTCTACGGCTCTTCTCTTCTACTTCAGGGTTGAAGTTGGTGCTGCGGGCTGCTGTTGCTTGCTTCTGTTCTACTCTTTTGTTGATGCTAAAAATCACTGGGACCTCTCCTTGGCCACTAGGGTTGGCCCTTGGAAGTATAGAATTCTTGAAAGAATCTAGGAGCTGCACAGATTTGGCAAGATTTCTGGTTCAATCAGGGTTGAAGTTAGGGTTAGTGGCTGCTGTTTCATGCTACTCTTCTACTTCTCTTCTCTTCTCTTCTACTTCAGGGTTGAAGTTAGGGCATGGGACTGTTGTGGCTTGCTTCTCTTCTACTCTTTTAAGGCCGTTAAGACTTACTGCGACCTTTTCCTGGCCACTTGGCACGAGGTTTGCTTGAATCAGCATTGAAGTTAGGGCTGAAGGCTGCTGTTTCATGCTTCTCTTCTACTTCTCTTCTCTTCTACTTCAGGGAGCTGCTGTTACTCTTCTACTCTATTGTGGGCGATAAAACTCACTGGGACCTTTCCCTGGCGACTTTGCACGAGGTTTGCTTTAATCAGGATTAATGTTGTTAGGATTGAGGAAAGGAGCTGGGGGCTGCTTGCTTCTCTTCTACTCTTTTGTGGCATCTAATAAACCCTGGGACCTTTCCCTGACCTCTGGGTTGGGTCCTTGTCGAAGGCATCTAGGAGCTGCACAAGGATTTTGTAAGAGATTTGGTTCAATCAGGGTTAAAGTTGATGCTGGGGGTTGCTGTTTTTTGCTTTTCTTTCCTCTTTTCTTCTTTTCGTCTTCAGGGTTAAAGTTAGGGCCGGGGGTCTGCTGTTACTTGCTTCTGTTCTACTCTCTTGTGGCCGCTAAAACTCACTGGGACATTTCCCTTGCCACTGGGATGCTTCCTTGGAAGATTACATTTCGAGAACGCATTTAGGAGTTGCACAAGAATTATTGCAAGAGTTTTGGTTCAATCAGGGATGAAGTCCGTCCTGGGGGCCCCTGTATCTTGTTTCTCTTGTACTCATTTGTGCAGCTAAAACTGACTGGGACTGGGACCTGGCCACTGGGAAGGGGTCTTGGAAGTTTAAAGTTTTCAAAGGCATTTAGGAGCCAAACAAGCAATTTAACAATAGGTTTAGTTCAATTAGGGTTGTAGTTACGGCTGGGAGATGCTTTTTCTTGCTTCTCTCCTATTTGTCTCCTCTTTTACTTCAGGGTTGAAGTTAGGGCTGGTTGCTGTCTTCTACTATTTTGTGGCCGCTAAAATTCACTGAGACCTTTCCCTGGCCTCAGGGGTGGGTCCTTGAAAATGTAAAGTTATCGAAAGCATTTAGGTTCTGCACAAGGATTTGGCGAGAGGTTTGGTTCAATCAGGGTTGAAGTGAGGGCTGGGGGCTGCTGTTACTTGCTTGTCTTCTACTTCTCTTCTACTTAAGGGATGAGGCTAGGGCTGAGGGCTGCTGTTGCTTGCTTCTCTTCTACTATTTTGTGGCCGCTGAAATTCACAGGGACCTTTCCCTGGCCACTTGGCAAGAGGTTTTGTTTAATCAGGGTTGAAGGTAGGGCTGGGGGCTGCTTTTTCTTGCTTCTCTTTTACTTCTCTTCTCTTCTACATCAGGGTTGAGTTTAGGGCTTGGACCTGCTGTTACTTGATTCTCTTCTACTCTTTTGTTGCCGCTAAAACACATTGGGACTTTTCCCTGGCCACTGAAGTGGGTCCTTGGAAGATTAAAGTTCTTGAAGACATCTAGGAGCTGCACAAGGATTTGGCAAGAGGATTTGTTTAATCAGGGTTGAAATAAGAGTTGGGGGCTGCTGTTTTTTATCATTCTTCTAGTTCTCTTCTCTTCATCTTCCGGGTTGAAGTTAGGGTCGGGGGCTGGTGTTGCTTGCTCCTCTTCTACTCTTCTGTGGCCGCTAAACCTCACCGGAACCTTTCTCTGGCCACTTGGCAAGAGGTTTGGTTCAATTAGGGTTGAAATAAGGGAAGGGTTCTGCTAATCCTAGCTTCTCTTTTATTCTCTTCTCTTATACTTCAGTGTTGAAGTTGGGGTTGTAAGTTGCTGTTGCTTGCTTCTCTTCTACTCTTTTATGGCCGCTAAATATTACTGGGGCCTTTCTCTGGCCACGTAGCAAGATGTTTCGTTCAATCAGGGTTGAAGCTGATAGGGTTAAGGTTATTGTTAAGGTTTAGGGTTAGGCTTAGGCTTTAGAGTTTAGCGTTAGGGTTAGGGGCTTCGGGCTGCTGTTGCTTGCTTCTCTTCTACTCTTTTGTGGCCGCTTAACCTCACTGGGACCCTTTCCCGGCCTCCGGGGTTGGTCATTGGAAGTTTCTCAAAGGCATCTAGGAGTTGGAAAAATATTTCGCAAGACGTTCGGTTCTATCAGGGTTGAAGTTAGGGCTGGAGGTTTCTGTGGCTCGCTTCTCTACTATCCTTTCGTGGCCGCTAAACTCACTGTGACCTTTTCTTGACCACTTGGCAAGAGGTTCGGTTCAATTAGGTTTGTAGTTAAGGCTGGGGTTGCTGTTTCTTGCTTCTCTTCTACTTTTAATCTCTTCTACCTCAGGGTTGAAATTCGGGCTGCGGGCTGCTGTTGCTTCCTTCTCTTCTACTCTTTTGTGGCCGCTAAAAGTTACTGGGACCTTTCCCTTGCCATTGGGGTGGGTCCTTGGAAGTTTAAAGATCTCGAAGACATCTAGGACCTGCACAAGGATTTTGCAAGAGGTTTGGTTCAATCAGGATTGAAGTTAGGGCTGGGGGCTGCTTTTGCTTACTTCTTTTCTTACTTCTTTCCCAGGCCTCTGGGATTGGTCCTTGGAAGTTTAAAGTTTGCAAAGGCATCTAGAAGTTGGAAAAAAGATTTGGAAAGACGTTCGTTTCTATCAGGGTTGAAGTAAGGGCTCGAGGCTTCTGTTGTTTCTTCTCTTCTACCTTTTTCTGTCCGCCAAAACTCACTGCGGCCTTTCCCTGGCCACTTGGCAACAGGTTTGGCTGAATCAGGTTTGAAGTTGTTAGGGTTAGGGTGAGGGTTTAGGTTTCAATGTTAGAGTTAGGGGCTGCGGGCTGCTGTTGCCTTCTCTTCTACTCTTTTGTGGCCGCTAAAACTCACTAAAATCTTTCTCTTCTACTTCCCTTCTATTCAACTTCAGGGTTCAAGTTACGGTTAGCGGCTGCTGTTGCTTGCTTCTTTTCTACTCTTTTGTGGCGGCTTAAACTCACTGGAGCTTTTCCCTGGCCACTTGGCAACAGGTTTGGTTCAATCAGGTTTGCAGTTGATAGGGTAAGGGTTAGGGTTTAAGGTTCAATATTAGGATTAGGGGCTGCGGGCTGCTGTTGCTTGCTTATCTTCTACTCTTCTGTGGCTGCTAAAACAATCCGGGACCTTTCCCTGGGCACTGGGGTATGTCCTTCAAAGTATAAAGTTTGCGAAGTCGTCTAGGAGCTGCACAAGAATTTGGCAAGAGGTTTGGTTTAATCAGGGTAGAAGTTAGGGCTGGGGCCTGCTGTTTCTTGCTTCTCTACTACTTCTCTTCTCTTTTACTTCAGGGTTGAAGTTAGGGCTGGGGTCTGCTATTGCCTGCTTCTCTTCTACTCTTTTGTAGACGCTAAAACTCACTGGAACCTTTCGCTTGCCACTTGGTAAGAGGTTTGGTTCAATCAGGGTAGAAGTCAGGCTGGGGCCTGCTGTTTCTTGCTAATCTACTACTTCTCTTTTCTTCTACTTCAGGGTTGAAGTTATGGATTTGGGCTGCTTTTGCTGGCTTCTCTTGTACACTTTTGTGACTGCTGAAATGCACTCAGATCTTTCTCGGCAAGAAGTTCGGTTCAATTAAGGGTTAAAGGTAGGGCTTGGGGTTGCTATTTGTTGCATCTCTTCTACTTCTCTTTTCTTCTACTTTTGTTCTCTTCTACTTCAGCATTGAAGGTAGGGGAGGGGGCTGCTTTTGCTTGCTTCTCTTCTAATTTTTTGTGGCCGCTAAAGCTCACTGGTACATTTGCTTGGTCAATTGGCTTGAGGTTTGGTTCAATAGGGGTTGCAGTTGTTAGGGTTAAGGGTTAGGGTCAGTTGCTTGGGTCTGCTTTTGCTTCCTCTTCTTCTACTCTTTTGTGGCCACTTAAACTCACTGATACGTGTTCCTGGCCACTGGGGTAGATCTTTGGAATTTTAAAATTCTTGAAGGCATCTAGGAGCTGCACATGGATTTGGCAAGAGGTTTGGTTCAATCAGGGTTAAAGTTAGGGTTTGGGGCTGCTGTCGCCTGCTTCTCTTCTACTCTTTTGTGTCTGCTAAAACTCACTGGGACCTTTTCCTGGCCACTGATGAGGGTCCTTGGAAGTATAAAGTTTACGAAGACATCTAGTAGCTGCACAAGGATTTGGCAAGAGGTTTGGTTCAATCAGGGTAGAAGTCAGGGCTGGGACCTGCTGTATCTTGCTTCTCTAACATTTTTCTTCTCTTCTACTTCAGGGTTGAAGTTAGGTCTGGGGGTCTGATATTGCCTGCTTCTCTTCTACTCGTTTATATCCGCTTCAACTTACTGAGACCTTTCCCTGGCTACTTGGCAAGAGGTTTGGTTCAATCAATTTGAAGTGAGGACTGGGGGCTCAAGTTTCTTCCTTCTTTTCTCCTTCTCTTCTACTTCAGAGTTGAAGTTAGGGCTGGGGGCTGCTGTTGCTTGCTTCTCTTCCTCTCTTTTGTAGCTGTTGAAACACATTGGGACCTTTCGCTGGCCACTGCAGTGGATCCTTGAAAGTTTGAAGTTCTCAAAGGCATCTAGGAGCTGCACAAGGATTTGGCAAGAGGCTTGCTTCAATCTGCGTTGGAGTTGGGGACTGCTATTTCTTCTCTTCTTCTACTTCTCTTCTCTTCCACTGCATGGTTGAAGGTAAGGCTGGGGGCTGATGTTCCTTGCTTCTATTCCTCTTTGTGGCTGCTTAAACTCACTGAGACTTGGCTACTTGGGAAGACGTTTGGTTCAATCAGGTTTGAAGTTAAGGCTGGGGGCTGCTGTTTCTTGTTTCTCGTCCAGTTCTCATCTCATCTACCTTAGGGTTGAAACTAGGGCTGGGGGCTGCAGTTGCTTGCTTCTCTTCTATCCTTTTGTGGTAGCTTGAACTCACTGGGACCTTTCCATGATCATTTGGCAAGAGGTTTTGTTCAATCAGGGTTAAAGTTAGGGCTAGGGGCTGGTGTTTCTTGCTTTTCTTTTACTTCTCTTCTCTTCTGCTCTAGGTTTGAAGTTAGGGCAGGGTGCTGCTCTTGCTTGCTTCTCTTCTACACTTTTGTGGCCGCTTAATCTCACTGGGACCTTGCCATTCGGGTGGGTCTTTCGAAGTTTAAAGCTCTCGAATGCATATAGGAGCTGCAGAAGGCTTTTGCAAGTTGTCTGGTTCAATCAGGGTTGAAGTTAGGGCTGGGGACTGCTATTTCTTGTTCCTCTTCTAGTTCTCTTCTCTTCTACTACAGGGTTGAAGTTAGAGCTGCAGGCTACAGTTTCCTGCTTTTCTTCTACTCTTTTAAGGCCGATAAAACTCACTGGGACCATTCCCTGATCACTCGGCAAGAGATTTTGTTCAATCAGTGTTGAAGTTAGGGCTTGGGACTGCTGTCTCTTGTTTCTCTTCTACTTCTCTTCTCTTCTGCTTCAGGTTTTAAGTCAGGGCTAGGTGCTTCTGTTGCTTGCTTCTCTTCTACTCTTTTGTGGTTGCTTAAACTCACTGGGACCTTACCCTTGCCATTTGGGTGGGTCCTTGGAAGTTTAAAGTTCTTTAAACCATCTAGGAGCCTCAGAAGGATTTTGCATATGGTTTGGTTCAATCAGGGTTGAGGTTAGGGCTGAGGTCTGCTGTTTCTTGCTTCTCTTCTAATTCTCTTCTAGTCTACTTCAGGGTTGAAGTTAGAGCTGTAAGCTACAGTTGCTTGCTTCTCTTCTACTCTTTTGTGGCCGATAAAACTCACTGGGACCTTTCCCTGATCATTTGGCAATAGAGAGTTAAGGTTTGGGTCTACTGTTGCTTGCTTCTCTTTTCCCGTTTGTGGCTGCTTAAACTCCCTGGGACATTTCCCTGGCACCTTGGTAAGAGGTTTAGTTCAATCAGGGGTGAAGTTATGGCTGGGAGCTGCTGTTTATTGCTTCTCTTCTACTTCTCTTCTCTTCTATTTAAAGATTCAATTTAGAGCTGGGGGCTACTGTTGCTTGCTTTTCTTCTACTCTTTTGTGGCCGATAAATCTCACTGGTACCTTTCCCTGGCCACTGGGGTGCGTCTTTGGAAGTTTTAATACATCGAAAGCATCTAGTGGCTGCACAAGGATTTGGCAAGAGGTTTTGTTAAATCAGGGTTTGAAGTTAGGTCTGGTGCTGCTGTTTCTTGCTCTTCCTGTAATTCATTTCTCTTTAACTTCAGGGTTGAAGTTAGGGCTGGGGGCTGCTGTTGCTGGCTTCTCTTCTACTCTTTTGTGGCCACTAAAACTTACTGGGACCTTTATCTGATCACTTGGCAACAAGTTTAGTTCAATCAGGGTTGCATTTTCTTCAGGTGAGTGTAAGGGTATAGGGTAAGTTTTAGGGTTAAGGGTACAGGGTTAGGGTAAGGGGCTGCAGGCTGCTGTTACTTGCTTCTCTTTTACTCTTTTGTGTCGGCTAAAACTCACTGGGACGTGTCCCTGGCCACTGAGTTTGGTCTTTCGAAGTTTGCGGAGGCATCTAGGAGCTGCACAAGGATAGGTTCAATCATGGTTGAAGTCAGGGCTGGGGGCTGCTGTTTCTTGCTTCTCTACTACTTCTCTTCTCTTCTACTTCAGGGTTGATATTAGGGTTAGAGTCTGCAAGTGCCTGATTCTTATCTACTCTTTTGTGGACGCTTAAACTCACTGGGACCTTTCCTTGGGCACTTGGCAAGAGAATGGGTTCAATCAGGATTGAAGTTAGAGCTGGAGCTGCTTTTTCTTGCTTCTCTTCTCTTCTACGTCAGGGTTGAAATCAGGGCTAGGGGGTGCTGTTGTTTGCTTCTCTTCTTCTCTTTTGTGGCCGCTAAAATTCACTGGGACCTTTTCCTAGCCACTGGCGTGGGTCCTTTGAAGTTTAAACTTTTCGAAGACATCTAGGAGCTGCGTAAGTATTTGGCAAGACGTTTGGTTCAAATAGGGTTGAAGTCTGTGCTGGGGGAAACTGTTTCTTGCTTCTCTTCTACTTCTCTTCTGCATCAGAGTTGAAGTTAGGGATGGGGGCTGCTTTTCCTTGTTTCTCTCCTATTTTTTGGCCGTTAAAACTTAGAACCTTTCCTGGCCACTGGGATGGGTCGTTGGAAGTTTAAAGTTCTCAAAGGCATCTAGAAGTTGCACAAGATTTTGGAAAGAGGTTTGTTTAAATCAGGGTTAACGTCAGGGCGGGGGGGCTGCTGTTTCTTGTTTCTCTTCTACTTCTCTTCTCTTCTACTTCAGGGTTGAAGTAAGGGCTTCAGGCTGCTGTGGCGTCCCTGTTCTCTTTTGTGGCCACTAAAACTCACTGGGACCTTTCCCTGGCCTCTGGGATGGGTCCTTTGAAGTTTAAACTTCTCGAAGACATCTAGTGGCTGCGTACGGATTTGGCAAGTTGTTTGGTTTAATCAGGGTTGAAGTTTGTGCTGGGGCTACTGTTTCTTGCTAACTCTACTTCTCTTCTACATTAGGGTTGAAGTTATGGCTGGGGGCTGCTTTTGCTTGCTTCTCTTCCTCCTCTTTTTTTGGCCGGTTAAACTCACCAGGACATTTTCATGGCCACATGGCCACTTGGCCAGAGGTTTGGTTCAATCAGGGTTGAAGTTAGGGCTTGGGGCGGCTGTTTCTTTGTTTTCTTTTACTTCTCTTCTCTTCTTTCTCAGGGTTGAAGTTAGGGGTTGTGGCTGCTTTTGCTTGCTTCTCTTTAACTCTTTTGTTGTCGTAAAAACTCAATGGGACCTTTCCGTGGCCACTGGGCAAGACGTTTGGTTCAATAGGGGTTGAAGTTGTTAGGGTTAAGGTCAGGGATAGGGTTTCCTTCAGTCAGGGTAAAAGATAGGGCTTTGGACTGCTGTTCCTTGTTTCTCTTCTTCTTCTCTTCTCTTGCACTTCAGGATTGAAGTTAGGGCTGGGGGCTGATGTTGCTTGCTTCTCATCTACTCTTTTGTGGCCGATACAACTCACTGGGACATTTCCCTGGGCCTTTAGCGAAAGGTTTGGTTCAATTTAGGTAGATGTCATCTTCGCAAACCAAGGATACTAACTCCACTTTGTTCGTTACGTACCTTGGCCGCTCGCCTCTTTAAAAATCGAAACACCCGCTGCACCACCTGTCGAATATCACGAGTTGCGTAACCTTTGCTGATGTTATTTATGACAAATCAAAATGCTCGTAATAAAATTTGTTGGTTATGCATCAAATATGGCTGCGCTTTCGGATTCATCACACCAAAACAAGACGAACAGACGCAATCATTTGGCTATGGAACCCGTCCTAATACTTCACATAATTGATCGTAAACAAAAAAAAAACTCACTAAATATCGATCGTCTACTCTTTTTTGGCAAATTTCGTCACAAACACGACAACTTTCGTTTTTGATGGGCGCCGCCATTATTGTTTTCTGTTTTGCGAAAGATTTCTTGTTACGGATGGTTTGATTGGACGCGATGGGTTTTGATCGCATCCAATGAAAAGGCGCAGCGGGAGCTTCGATTTTTAAAGAGGCGAGCGGCCAAGGGTACTACCCTAGTATTCTTGGCTTGCGAAGATGGGTAGATGTAAGAGATGGGGGCTGCTGTTTTTTGCCTCTATTCTACACTTTATTGGCCGATAAAGCTGACTGGGACCTTTTCCTGGCCACTTGGCAAGAGGTTTGGTTCAATCAGCGTTGAAGTTAGGGCTGGGGGCTGCTGTTTCTGGCTTCTATTCTACTTCTCTTCTCTTCAACTTCAGGGTTGAAGTTATGGCTTGGTGCTTCTGGTGCTTGTTTCTCTTCTATATTTTTGTGGCCAGTAGAACTCACTGGGACTTTTCCCTTGCCACTGGTGTGAGTCCTTAGAAGATTAAAGTTCTCGAAGGCATCTAGGAGCTGCACAATGATTTGGCAAGAAGTTTGGTTCAATAAGGGTTGAGGGTAGGGCTGTTTCTTGGTTCTCTTCTACTTTTCGTCTCTTCTACTTCTCTTCTCTTCCAATTCAGGGTTGAATATTGGGCTAGGAATGCTTGCTTCTCTTCTATCTTTTGTGGCTGCTAAAACGCAATGGGAATTTTAAAATGGCCACTTGGCAAGAGGGTCGGTACAATCAAGGTTGAAGTCACGGCTTGGGGCTTCATTTTCTTGCTTCTCTTCTTATTCTCTTCTATCCTACTTCAGGGTTGAAGTTAGGACTGGGGACTGCTGTTGCTTACTTCCTTTCTACTCTTTTCTGGCCACTAAAACACACTGGGACTTTTCCCTTGCTATTGCAAGACTTTTCGTTCAATAAGGGTTGAAGTTGTTAGGGTTAGGGTAAAGGTTAGGGTTAGGGGCTTGGGGCTGCTGTTGCTTGCTTCTCTTCTACTCTTTTGTGGCTGCTAAAACGAGCTAGGACCTTTAAATAGCCACTTGGCAAGAGGGTCGGTACAATCAAGGTTGAAGTCACAGCTTGCAGTTTCAGTTATTTGCTTCTCTTCTTTCCTACTTCAGGTTTGAAGTTAGGGCTTGGGGCTGCTGTTGCTCCCTTCACTTTTACTAATTTTTGTCCGCTAAATCTCAGAAGAACCTTTCCCTGGCCACTGTCATGGGTCTTTTGGAAGTTTATAGTTCTCGAAGGCATTTAGGAGCTGCAGTAGGATTTAGCAAGATGTTTGACATTTCCCTGGCCACTGGGATGGATGCTTGGAAGTTAAAAGGTCTCCAAAGCATCTAGGAGCTGCACAAGAATTTGGTAAGAGGATTGGTTCAATAAGGGTTAAAGTTGTTAGGGTTAGGATAAGGGTTTTGATTTAGGGTTAGGGGCTGGGGCTGCTGTTGCTTGTTTCTCTTTTACTCGTTACTCACTGGGACCTTTCCCTGGCCATTTGGCAAGAGGTTTGGTTCAATCAAGCTTGAAGTCTGGGCTGCGGGCTATGTTTATTGCTTCTCTTCTTCTTGTCTTCTCTTCAAATTCAGGGTTGAAGTAAGGGCTGGGTGCTACTGTTGCTTGCTTCTTTTGTACTCTTTGGTGGCCGATACAACTCACTGGGACTTAACCCTTGCCAATGGGGTGGATCCTTGGAGGTTTAGGACCTTTTACCGGACATTTGACATGAGGTTTGTTTCAATCAGGGTTAAAGTTATGGCTGGGTGCTGCTCTTTCTTGCTTCTCATCTACTTCTCTTCTCTTAATCTTCATGGTTGAAATTAGGGCTGGAGGTTGCTGTTTCTTGCTTCTCGTCTATTTTTTGTGGCCGCTTAAACTCTCTGGGACTGTTTCTTTCCCACTTGGCAAGAGATTAGGTTCAATCGGCGTTGATTTTTTTAGGGTTAGGATAAGGGTTATGGTTTAGGGTTAGGGTTAGGATCTGAGGGCCGCTGTTGCTTGCTTCTCAACTACTCGTTCTTGGCCGCTTAAACTCACCAGGACCTTTCTAGGGGCTGCTGTTTCTTGATTCTCTTTTACTTCTCTCCTTTTCAACTTCAGGTTTGAAGTTAGGGCTTGGGGCTACTGTTGCTTTTTTCTCGCTTTCTCTTTTGTGAGTGCTAAACCTCACTGGGACCTTTTCCTGGCCTCCAGAGTTGGTCTCTGGAAGTTCAAACTTCTCGAAAGCATTTCGGAACTGCGTAAGGATTTTGCAAGAGGCTTGGTTCCATCAGAGTTTGAAGTAAGTGCTTGGGGCTGCTGTTTCTTGCTTCTCTTTTACTTCTGTAACTTCAACCCTTATTGAACCAATCCTCTTGCCAAATCCTTGTGCAGCTCCTACATGCTTTGGAGAACTTTTAACTTCCAAGCATCCACCCCAGTGGTTAGGGTTAGAGGGAAAGGTCCCAGTGAGTTTAAGCAGCCACAAAAATGTGGAAGAGAAGCAAGCAACAGAAACCACTAGTCCCTAATCCTAACCCCAAACCATAACCCTTACTGTCACCCTAACAACTTCAATCCTGATTTTAACCAAACGTTTTGCCAAGTGGCCAGGGAAAGGCCCCAGTGACTTTTAGCGGCAAGAATATGAGAAGAAGAGTATCAAGCAACAGCAGCACTCGTCCCAAACCTCAAACCTGAAGCAGAAAAGAAGAAAATAAGAAGAGAAGCAAGCAACAGCAGCCCAAAGCCCCTAACCCTAACCCTTACCCTAACAACTTCAACCCTTATTGAACCAAAAGTCTTGCCAAGTAGCCAGGGAAACATCCCAGGAGTTTTAGCGACGACAAAAGAGTAGAAAGGAAGCAAGCAACAGCAGCCCCCCTGCCCTAACTTCAACCCTGAAGTGGAAGAAAAGAGAAGTAGAAGAGAACTAAGAAACAGCAGCCCCTAGCCCTAACTTCAAGCTTGATTGAACCAACGATCTTGCTAAATCCTACTGCAGCTCCCGAATGCCTTCAAGAACTTTAAACTTCCAAAAGACCCATCCCAGTGGCCAGGGAAAGGTCCTAGTGAGATTTAACGCACACAAAAGAGTAGAATAGAAGCAAGCAACAGCAGCCCCCAGCCCCTAACCCTAACCCCAAACTTAACCATAATACTGTTCTAAGCCTAAAAATTTCAACCCTTATTGAACCAAGCCCTTTCCCAAATCTTTGTGCAGCTCTAAGATACCTTCGAGTACTTTAAACTTCCAAGGATCCACTGCAGTTGCACTTGAAATGTCCCTGTGAGTTTTAGCGGTCCCAAAAGAGTAGAAGAAAGCAAGCAATAGCAAACCCTAACCAGTAACCCTAACCCAAAACCCTAAACCCTAACCCTAACCCTAACAACTTCAACCCTTATTGAACCAAAAGTCTTGCCAAGTAGCCAGGGAAAGATCCCAGTGAATTTGAGCGACCACAAAAGAGTAGAAAGGAAGCAAGCAACAGCAGCCCCCTCGGCCCTAACTTCAACCCTGAAGAGGAAGTGAAAAGAATTCGAAGAGAAGCAAGAACATCAGGCCCTAGCCGTAACTTCAAGCCTGATTGAATCAAACATCTTGCTAAATCCTACTGCAGCTCCTGAATACCTTCGAGAACTATAAACTTCCAAAAGACCCACGACAGTGGCCAGGGAAAAGTCCTAGTGAGATTTAGCGGACAAAAATGAGTAATAGGAGAAAAAGCAACAGCAGCCCCCAGCCCTAACTTTAACCCTGAAGTAGGAAAGAAGAGACGCAAGAAACTGAAACCCCAAGCCGTGACTTCAACCTTGATTGTACCGACCCTCTTGCCAAGTGGCCATTTAAAGGTCCTAGCGCGTTTTAGCAGCCACAAAAGAGTAGAACAGAAGCAAGCAACCCTAGCCCAATATTCAACCCTGAATTGGAAGAGAAGAGAAGTAGAAGAGACGAGAAGTAGAAGAGAAGCAAGAAACAGCCCTACCTTCAACCCTTATTGAACCAAACCTCTTGCCAAATCATTGTGCAGCTCTTAGATGCCCTCGAGAACTTTAATCTTCTAAGAACTTACACCAGTGGCAAGGGAAAGGTCCTAGTGAGTTCTAGTAGCCACAAAAACGTAGAAGAGAAGCAAGCAACAGCAGCACCCAGCCATTACTTCAGCTCTGAAGTTGAAGAGAAGAGAAGTAGAATAGAAGCCAGAAACAGCAGCCCCCCCCCAGCCCTAACTTCAAACCTGATTGAACCAAACCTCTTGCAAAGTGGCCAGGAAAAGGTAAGCCAGGTAAGCTTTATCGGCCAATAAAGTGTAGAAGAGAGGCAAGAAACAGCAGCCCCTAGCTCTCACATCAACCTAAATTGAACCAAATCTTTCGCTAAAGGACCAGGGAAATGTTCCGGTGAGTTGCATCGGCCACAAAAGAGTAGAAGAGAAGCAAGCAACATCAGCCGCCAGCCCTAACTTCAGTCCTGAAGTACAAGAAAAGAGACATATAAGAGAAGCAAGAAACAGCAGCCCCAAGCCCTACCTTTTACCCTGATTGAAGGAAACCCTATCCCTGACCCTAACCCTAAACACTTCAACCGCTATTGAACAAAACCTCTCGCCCAGTGGCCAGGTCCATTGAGTTTTAACGGCACCATAGGAGTAAAAGAGAAACAAGTAACAGCAGGTCCAAGCCCTAAATTCAACCCTGAAGTAGAAGAGAAGAAAAGTAGAGGAGAAGCAAGAAACAGCAGCCCCAAGCCGTAACTTCAACCCTGATTAATCAAAACCTTTTGCCAAGTGGCCAGGGAAAGGTCCCGGTGAATTTCAGCGGCCTCAAAATAGTAGAAGAGAAGCAAGCAACAGCAGCCCTCAGCCCTAACCTCGTCCCTTAAGTAGAAGAGAAGTAGAAGACAAGCAAGTTACAGCAATCCCCAGCCCTCACTGCAACCCTGATTGAACCAAACATCTTGCCAAATCCTTGTGCAGCTTCAAAATGCCTTCGAGAACTTTAAATTTTCAAGGACCCACCCCTGAGGCCAGGGAAAGGTCTCAGTGAATTTTAGCTTCCACAAAAAAGTAGAAGACAACCAAGCAACAGCAGCAACCAGCCATAACTTCAACCCAAAGACAAGTAGGAGAAAAGCAAGAAAAAGCATCTCCAAACCGTAACTACAACACTAATTGAACCAAACCTATTGCAAAATTGCTTGTTTGGCTCCTAAATGCCTTTGAAAACTTTAAACTTCCAAGACCCCAATCCAGTGGCCAGGGAAAGGTCCCAGTCAGTTTTAGCTACATAAATGAGTACAAGAGAAACAAGATACAGCGGCCCCCAGGACGGACTTCAACCCTGATTGAACCAAAACTCTTGCCAAATTCTTGTGCAACTCCTAGAGGCGTTCGAGAAATGTAATCTTCCAAGGAAGCATCCCAGCGGCCACAAAAGAGTAGAAGAGAGGCAAGCAACAGCAGCCCTCAGTCCTAACTTCAACCTTGAAGTAGAAAAGAAGAGAAGTAGGAAAGAAACAAGAAACAGCAGCCCTCAGCCCTACCTTCAAACCTGATTTAAGCAAACCTCGTGCCAAGTGGCCAGGGAAATGTCCCAGTGAGTTTTAGCGGCCACAAAAGAGTAGAACAAAAACAAGTAACAGCAGACCCCAGCCCTAACTTTAACCCTGGAGTCGAAAAGAGGAAAAGAGGAAAAGAGGAATGAGAAGCAAAAAAACAGTAACTCCCTGCCCTAACTTTAACCCTGATTGAACCAAACCTCTTGCAAAATCCTTGTGCAGGTCCTAGATGTCTTCGAGATCTTTAAACTTCCAAGGACCCACCCAAATCCAAAATCCTTGTGCAGCTCCTAGATGCCTTCGACGAGGACCCAACCCAGAGGTCAAAGAAAGGTCCCAGTGCTTTTTAGATGCCACAAAAGAGTAGAAGAGAAGCAAGCAACAGCAGCCCGCAGCTCCTATCCTCAACCCTAACAACTTTAACCCTGATTAAAGCAAACCTTGTACAAAGTCAGCAGGGAAAGGTTCCAATCTAAGTTTTATCGTCCACAATAGAATAGAGGAGAAACAGCAGCTCCCAGCCCGAATTTCAACCCTGAAGTAGAAGAGAAGAGAAGTAGAAGAGAAGCATGAAACAGCAGCCTCCAGCCCTAAATTCAATCCTGATTGAACCAGAACTCTTCCCAAATCTTTGTGCAGCTCCTAGATTCTTTCAAGAATTCTATACTTCCAAGGGCCAACCTCAGTGGCCAAGGAAAGGTCCCAGTGAGTTTTAGCGTCAACAAAAGAGTAGAACAGAAGCAAGCAACAGCAGGCCACAGCACCAACTTCAACCCTGAAGTAGAACAGAAGAGCAGTAGAAGAGAAGCAAGAAAGAGTAGCCCCCAACCCTAACTTCAACCCTGATTAAAATAAACCTCTGTCAAGTGGCCACCGAAAGGTCACGGACAGAGTTAGCGGCCACAAAATAGTAGAAGAGAAGCAAGCTACAGCAGCACTTAGCCCTAACCTCAACCCTGAAGTAGAAGAGAAGAGAAGTAGCAGAGAAGCAATATACAGCGGCCCCGAGCCCTAACTTCAATCTTGATTGAAGCAAACCTCTTGCAAAACTATTGTGCAGCTCCTTGATTCCTTCCACAACCTTAACCTTCCAATGATCCAACCCCGAGGCCAGGGAAAAGTCACAGTGAGTCTTTCGCCCAAGAGAAGCAGCAGACCCCATTCCTAACTTCAGAACCAAGAATCTCTTGCCAAGTGGCCAGGGAAAGGTCCCAGTGCGTTTTAGAAGCCACAAAAGAGTAGAAGAGAAGAAAGCAACAGCAGCCCCCAGCCCTGACTTCAACCCTTAAATAGGACAGAAGACAAGTAGAAGAGTAGCAAGAAAAAGCAGCACCTAGCCCTGACTTAAACCCTTATTGAGTCAAACCTCTTACCCCATCCTTGTGCAGCTCCTAGATACCTTCGACAACATTAAACTTCCAAAGACCCATCCCCAGTGACCAGGGAAAGGTCATAGTGCTTTTTAGCGGTCACAAAAATAGTAAAGAGAAGCATACAACAGCAGCCCCCAGCCCCTTACCCTAACCCTAACAATTTCAGCCCTGATTGATCAAAACCTTATACCAAGTGGCCTGGAAGAGGTCCAAATGAGTTCTAACTTTCACAACAGAGTAGAAGAGAAACAAAAAAACAGCAGCCCCCAGCCCTATCTTCAACCTTGAAATAGACGAGAAGAGATGTAGAAGAGAATCAAGAAACAGCAGCCCCCTGTCCTAACTTATAAACCTTGATTGAACCAAAACAAACCTCTTCCCAAATCCTTGTACACTTCCAAGGTCCTATCCAAGTGGCCAGGGAAAAGTCCCAGTGTTTTTTAGCGGCCACAAAACAGTAGAAGAGAAGCAAGCAACGGCAGCCCCCGGCCCTAATTTCACCCTGAAGTACAAGAGAAGAGAAGTAGAAGAGAAGTAACAAACAGCAGCCCCCAGCCCTAACTTCAACCCTGAAGTACAAAGGAAGTAGAAGACAAGCAAGAAATAGCAGCACCCGACCCAAACTTCGACTCTGATTGAATGAAACCTCTTGGCAAGTGGCCAGGGAAAGGTCCCAGAGAGTTTTAGCGGCCACAAAACAGTAGAAGACAAGCAAGAAACAGCAGCTCCTCCTCCTTACTTTAACCCTGAAGTAGAAGAGAAGAAAGGTTAGAAGATAAGCAAGCAAAGTAGCCCCCTGCCCTAACTTCAATCCTGAAGTAGAAGACAAGAGAAGTAGAATAGAAGCAAGAAACAGCATCCCCCAGACCTACTTTCAACCCTGATTAAACCAAACTTCTTGTCAAATCCTTATGCAGCTCTTAGATGCCTTCGAAAACTTTAAACTTCCAAGGACACATCCAAGTGGCCAGGGAAAATTCCCAGTGAGTTCAAGCAGCCACAAAAGAGTAGAAGAGAAGCAAGTAACAGCAGCCCCCAGCCTTAACATCAACCCTGAAATAAAAGAGAAAGGAATAAGAACAGATAACTTCCAAAAAGACTCACTCCAGTGGCCAGGGAAATGTCATCGTCAAATTTAGCGGCCACAAAGAGTAGAAGAGAAGCAAGCAACAGCAGTCCCCAGCCCTAAGTTCAACCCTGAAGTAGAAAAGAAGAGAAGTAGAAGAGAAGCAACAAAAAGCAGCCCCAAGCCCAGACTTTAACTCTCATTTAACCAATCCTCTTGCAAAATCCTTCTGCAGCTCCTAGATACCATTGAGAACTCTAAATTTCCAAGGACCCACCAAAGTGGCCAGCGAAAGGTCCCAGTGAGTTCAAGCGGCAACAAAATAGTGGAAGAGAAACAAGTAACAGCAGCCCCCAGCCCTAACCTCAATCCTGAAATAAAAGAGAAAGGAATAAGAAGAGAAGCAAGAAACAGCAGTCCCCAGCCCTAACTTCATCACCAAACCTCTTGCCAAACGATGTGCAGCTCCTAGATGCCTTCGAGAACTTTCAACTTCCAAGGACCTACCCCAGTGGCCAGCTTCTCTTTTACTGTTTTGTGGCCGCTAAAACTCTCCAGTGAGTTTGCTGCCCCAAAAGAGTAGAAGAGAAGCAAGCAACAGATGCCCCCAGCCCTAACTTCAACCCTGAAGTAGAAGGGAAGTAGAAGAGAAGCAAGAAACAGCAGCACCCGGCCCAAGCCTCAACCCTAAATGAACCAAAGCTCTTGGGAAGTGGCCAGGGAAATGTCCAAGAGAGTTTTAGGGCTAAAAAAGAGTAGAACAGAAGCAAGAAACAGCAGCCTTCAGCCCTAACCTTAACGCTGATTGAACCAAACCTCTTGCCAAGTCCTTGTGTAGCTCCTACATGTCTTCGAGAACTGTAAGGGCAGTGATTAACAGCAGCCCTAGAAGAGAAGAGAAGTAGTAGAGAAGCAAGAAACAGCAGCCCCCAGCCCTAACTTCAACGCTGATTGAACCAAACCTCTTGCCAAGTCCTTGTGTAGCTCCTACATGCCTTCGAGAACTGTAAGGACAGTGAGTATCAGCAGCCCTCAGCCCTACCTTCAAACCTGATTGAACCAAACCTCTTGCCCAGTGGCCAGGGAAATGTCCTAGTGAGTTTTAGCGGCTACAAAAGAGTAGAAAAGAAGCAAGCAACAACAGACCCCAGTCCTAACTTTAATCCTGAAGGAGAAGAGAAGTAGAAAAGAAGCAAGAAACAGCAACCCCCAGCACTAATTTCAGCCCTGATTGAACCAAATCTCTTACAAAATCATTGTACTGCTCCTAGATGCCTCCGACAACTTTAAATTTTCAAGGACCCACCCCAGAGGCCAGGGAAAGGTCCTTGTGAGTTTTTGCGGCCAAAAAAGCGTAGAAGAGAAGCACGGAACAGAAGCCCCGAGCCCTTATTTGAACCCTCAAGTAGAAGAGAAGTAGAAGAGAAGAAAAGTAGAAGAGAAGCAAGCAACAGCACCCTTCCGCCCTTACTTCAACCCTGATTGAAACAAACTTTTTGCCAAATCCTTGTGCATTCGAAAACTTTAAACATCCAAGGAGCCACACCAGTGGCCAGGGAAAGGTCCCAGGGAAAGTGCTTTTAGTGGCCAAAAAAGAGTAGAAGAGAAGCAAGCAACAGCAGCCCCAAAGTCCTAACCTCAACTCTAATATTTTAACCCTGATTGAAGCAAACTTAATGCCAAGTGGCAAGGGAAGGGTCCCAGTGAGTTCTATCGTCCACAGAAGAGTAGAAGAGAAGCAAGTAACAGCAGCTCCCCGCCGTAACTTCAACCCTGAAGTAGAAGAGAAGTAGAAGAGAAACAAGAAACAGCCGCCCCCAGCCCTAACTTCAACCCCAATTAAACCAAACCTCTTGTCAAATCCTTGTGCAGCTCCTAAAAGCTTTCAAGAACTTTACACTTTCAAGGACCCACCCCAGGGGCCAGGAAAGGGTCCAAGTGAGTTTAAGTCGGCCCCAAAAGGGTAGAAGAGAAGCAAGTAACAGCAACACCCAGCCCTTACTTCAACCATGAAGTAGAAGAGAAGTAGAAGAGAAGCAAGAAACAGCTGCACCCGGCCCAAACCTCAACCCTGATTGAATCAAAGCTCTTGGGAAGTGGCCAGGGAAATGTCCCAGTGAGTTTGAGCGGCCACAAAAGAGTAGAAGAGAAGCAAGCAACAACAGACCCCAGTCCTAACTTTAATCCTGCAGTAGAAGAGAAGAGAAGTAGAAAAGAAGTAAGAAACAGCAACCCCAAGCCCTAACTTCAGCCCTGATTGAACCAAACCTTTTACAAAATCCTTGTGCTGCTCCTAGATGCCTTCGACAACTTTAAATTTCCGAGGACCCACCCCAGAGGCCAGGGAAAGGTCCTTGTGAGTTTTTGCGGCCAAAAAAGAGTAGAAGAGAAGCAAGGAACAGCAGCACCGAGCCCCTATTTCAACCCTCAAGTAGAAGAGAAGTAGGAGAGAAGAGAAGTAGAAGAGAAGCAAGCAAAAGCACCCTGCCGCTCCAACTTCAACCCTGATTGAAACAAACCTCTTGCCAAATCCTTGTGCAGCTCCTACATGCCTTCGAAAACTGTTAATTTCCAAGGAGCCACACCAGTGGCCAGGGAAAGGTCCCAGGGAAAGTGCTTTTAGCGGCCAAAAAAGAGTAGAAGGCAACCCTGATTGAATCAAAGCTCTTGGGAAGTGGCTAGGGAAATGTCCCAGTGAGATTTAGCGGCCACAAAAGAGTAGAAGAGAAGCAAGCAACAACAGACCCCAGTGCTAACTTTAATCCTGTAGTAGAAGAGAAAAGAATTAGAAAAGAAGTAAGAAACAGCAGCCCCCAGCCCTAACTTCAGCCCTGATTGAACCAAACCTTTTACAAAATCCTTGTGCTGCTCCTAGATGCTTTCGACAACTTTAAATTTCCAAGGACCTACAAGGCCAGGGAAATGTCCTAGTGAGTTTTTGCAGCCAAAAAAGAGTAGAAGAGAAGCAAGGAACAGCAGCACCGAGCCCTCACTTCAACCCAATTAAACCAAACCTTTTGTCAAATCTTTGTGCAGCTCCTAGAAGCTTTCAAGAACTTTTCACTTTCAAGAACCAACCCCAGTAGCCAGGAAAGCGTCCCAGTGAGTTGAAGGCGGCCACAAAAGAGTAGAAAAGAAGCAAGTAACAGCAGCCCGCATCTCCTAACTATAACCCTAAACCCTAACCTTTACCCTAAACTGTAACCGTTACCCTAACCCAAACAACTTCAACCCTGATTGAACCAAACCTAATGCCAAGTGTCATGGAAAATTCTCGAAGGAATCTAAGAGCTGCACAAGGATTTGACAAGAGCTTTGGTTGAAATTAGGGTTTGGGGCTGATGTTTCTTGCTACTTTTCTACTTCTTTTCTCTTGTCCTTCAGGGATGAAGTTAGGGAAGGGGACTGCTGTGGCTTGCTTCTCTTCTACTCTTTTGTGGCCGATAAGACTTAATGGGACCTTTTCCGTGACACTTGGCATTAGGTTTGGTTTAATCAGGGTTGAAGTTGTTCCCCAGTGGCCAGGGAAAGGTCCCAGTGAGTCTTAGCGGCCACAAAAGAGTAAAGAGAAGAAAGCAACAGCAGCCGCAAGCTCTAACTTCAACCCTGAAGTAAAAGAGAAGAGAAGTAGAAGAGAAGCAAGAAATAGCAGCGCCCAGCCCTAACTTCAACCCTTATTAAACCAAACCTCTTGTCAAATCCTTGTGCAGCTCCTAGATGCTTTCAAGAACTTAACACTTCCAAGGACCAACTCTAGTGGTCAGGGAAAGGTCCTAGTGAGTTTAGCGGCCACAAAAGAGTAGAAGAGAAGCAAGAAACTGCACCCCAGCCCTAAATTCAACCCTGATTAGAATCAACCTCTGTCAATTGGCCGGGGAAAGGTCTTGGAGAGTTTTAGTGGCCAAAAAAGAGTAGAAAGCAAGCAACAGCTGCCCTGAGCCCTAGCCTCAACACTGAAGAGAAGAGAAGTAGCCGAGAAGCAAGATGCAGCAGCCCCCAGCCCTAACTTCAACACAGATTGAACAAAACCTCTTGCCAAATCATTGTGCAGCTCCTAGATGCCTTCGACAACTTTAAACTTCCAACGACCCACCCCAGTGACCAGGGAAATATCCCAGTGCTTTTAAGCGGTCACAAAAGAGTAGAAGAGAAGCAATCAACAGAAGCCCACAGCACCTAACCCTAACCCTAACAACTTCAACCCTGATTGATCCAAACCTAATACCAAGTGGCCTGGGAAAAATCCCATCGAGATTTATCGTCCAAAACGAGTAGAAGCGAAGCAAGCAACAGCAGCCCCCAGCCCTAACTTCAAACTTGAAGAAGACGAGAAGAGATGTAGAAGAGCATCAAGAAACAGCAGACCCCAGCCGTAACTTTAAACCCACTGCCACGTCCTAGTGCAGCGCCTAGAAGCTTTCAAGAACTTTACACTTCCAAGGTCCTATCCCAGTGGCCAGGAAAGGTCCCAGTGCTTTCTCACGGCCACAAAAGAGTAGAAGAGAAGTAAGCAACAGCAGCCCCAGCACCTAACCCTAACCCTAACCTTAACAACTTCAACCCTCATGTCATAAGGCCAG
This sequence comes from Tridacna crocea, assembly GCA_943736015.1. NCBI lineage: Eukaryota > Metazoa > Mollusca > Bivalvia > Cardiida > Cardiidae > Tridacna > Tridacna crocea. The sequence continues at coordinate 32,027,967 of OX031070.1, forward strand.
GAAATAGTCCCAGGAAGTCTTCTCAGCAAAAAAAATGTAGAAGAGAAGCAAGCCACAGCAGTCGCCAGCCCATACTTCACACCTAATTGAACCAAACAACTTGCCAAATACTTGTGCAGCTCCTAGATGCCTTCGAGAACTTGAAACTTCCAAGGACCCACCCCAGTGGCCAGGGAAAGGTCCCAGTGAGTTTTAGCGTCCAAAAAAGAGTTGAAGACAAGCAAGCAACAGCAGTTCCCAGCCCTAACTTCAACCCTGATTGAACCAAACCTAGTGCCAAATGGCCAGGGAAAAGTCCCAGTGAGTTTTAGCGGCCACAAAACAGGTGAAGAGAAGCAAGCAACAGCAGCCCACAACCCTAACTTCAATCCTAAAGTAGAAGCCAAGAAAAGTAGACGAGAAGCAAGACACAGCAGCCCGCAGCCCTTCCTTCAACCCTGATTAAACCAAACCTCTTGGCAAAACCTTGTGCAGCTCCTAGATGCCTTCGAAAACTTTGAACTTCCAAGGACCCATCAAAGCGGCCAAGGAAACGTCCCCGTGAGTTTTAGCAGCCAAAAAAATGTCATCGTCAAATTTAGCGGCCACAAAGAGTAGACGAGAAGCAAGCAACAGCAGCCCCCAGCCCTAACTTCAACACTGAAGTAGAAGAGAAGACAAGGAGAAGACAAGAAACATCAGCTCCCAGCCCTAACTTCAACACTAATTGAACCAAACTTCTTGCCAAGTGGACAGGGAAAGGTCCCAGTGAGCTCTAGCGGCCACTAAAGAGGTAGAAGAAAAGCAAACAACAGCAGCTCCAAGCCCTAACTTAAACCCTGAAATAGAAGAGAAAGGAATTAGAAGAGAAGCAAGAAACAGCAGTTCCCAGCCCTACGTTCAAACCTAAGAAAACCAAACCTCTTGCCAAATCAATGTACAGCTCCTAGATGCCTTTGAGAACTTTTAACTTCTGAGGACCCACCACAGTGGCCAGGGAAAGGTACCAGTGAGTTTGCAGCCCTAAAAGAGTAGAAGAGAAGCAAGCAACAGCAGCCCCACCCCTAAATTCAACCTGAAGTAAAAGAGAAGAAAGAAACAGAAGCCCCCGGCCCGAACTTCAACCGTTATTGAACCAACACTCTTGACAAGTGGCCAGGGAAAGGTTCAAGTGAATTTAAGCGACCACAAAAGAGTAGGAGAAAAGAAAGAAACGGCAGAACCCAGGCCTAACTTCAACCCTAAAATAGACGAGAAATAGAAAAGAAGCAAGAAACAGCAGCCGCCATCCCTAACTTCAACCCTGATTGAAAAAAAAAACTCTTCCTTAAACCTTCTGCAGCTCCTTGATGCCTTCGAGAACTTATAACTTCCCAGGACCCAACCCAGTGGCCAAAGAAAGGTCCCAGTAAGTTTTAGCAGCCACAAAAGAGTAGAAAAGAAGCAAAGAGCTGCAGCCCCAGTCCAAACTTCAATCCTGAAGTAGAAAAGAAGAGAAATAGAAGATAAGCAAGAAACAGCAGCCCCCAGCCCAAATTCAACCCTGATTGGACCAAACCTCTTGCAAAGTAGCCAGGGAAAGGTCCCGGTGAGTTTTAGCGGCCACAAAAGAGTAAAAGAGAAGCAAGCAACATCAGTGCCAAGCACTGACTTCAACCCTGAAGTAAAAGAGAAGAAAAGTAGAAGAGAAACAAAAAGCAGTAGCCCACTGGCAAAAACCACATAAAGCCAGTTTCCCTTTTGAGTGCCCCGTAAAACATCACTACACGGGCATGTTTGTTGCAATATTACCGAGTATTGTGTGCAAGAAAAATAATTCTACCTAGCATGGATTTTTAGTAATTCCACTTTGATCTTCAATTTACAGTATTTTTTGCTTGTCCAGAGTGGAATTTTGAAGTCTCAAGTCAAATTGACTTTAGACTTGGTAAACATGTTTGTTGCATTGCCTGCCCTTTGCAACTATTATACCTCCTTGACAACTGGTGGTGGGATTGCATATCTTGCGACAATTTGCTTCTCTTGTTTCATTATCACTTGCCCTTGAACCTCAATATTTGTTTATTATCTTCATTGTAGACCTTTACGGCTTAGTACTCAGATGAGCGATATAGGACCATCATGGTCCTCTTGTTTTCTTGTTTACGCGATACAGTCCGCGTTTGTTGTCAGATTTTCGTGAAACTTGCACAATTTATCTGATCAATAGCTTCAATCCTATTGATTTCGAAAAAATAAAAACGACCAACAGTATGGGAAAAGTAGCCATTTCAAGTTAAAAATTTCCAATTCTTGTTTATGCGATAAAGTCTGCATTTGTCGTCGGATTTTTCTGAAACTTGCACAGTTTGTTTATCTTACCAATAGCTTCAACCCTATTGATTTTGAAAAAATAAAAACGACCAACAGTATGGGAAAAGTAGCCATTTCAAGTTGAAAATTTCCATTTCTTCTTTACGCGATAAAGTCTGCATTTGTTGTCAGATTTTCATGAAACTTGCACAATTTGTTTATCTCTTCAATCCTATTGATTTTGAAGAAGTCGAACACACGATATGGGAAAAGTAGCCATTTCAAGATTAGAATTTCCATTGCTTGTTTACGCGATAAAGTTTATCTTATCAGTAGCTTCAACCCTATTGATTTTGAAAATAAAGAATAGCTTTAAGCCGATTTTGATAAAAATCCAACAAACAACAAACAGTATGGGAAAGGTAGCCATTTCAAGTTGAAAACTTTCTTTTATTGTTTACGCTTTAAAGTCTGCATTTTTGGTTTGGTTTTTATGTGGGGTGTGTGTGTGGGTGTGTGTGGGTGTGTGTGTGTGTGTGTGTGTACGAAAGTGTTACCTTAGTTTCCAGACACCATGTATAAGGCAACTTCCACACTTACAGTGCCGTTAGTTTGTAAAACACAAATTTGTGTGATCAAGGAATGCATACTGAATTACCGGGAAAAAATTGCAGCACGTATCGGACGTTTAGACTATACATGATCAGGCTCCACTTTACCTTCAATCTGACCTTGGTTTTCTGGAAAAGGAACAACGGAACAACTGTTACTAGTGACAATCCCATCACTTGATCTTCATCACTTTTTTTTTTGTCTCTGAAAATACCCAAAATAGGCAAGTACTGTACATATCACAAGTTTGTAAAAGTGTATTAAAGTCAAGTGAAAGAAGAAGTTAATTTCTTCAGTGTGTCGGAACATTGTTGATCCAAGATCAGGCTGCACTGTCACTGTCCTCCGAGTCTATTGAGGGGTGAAAGCGAAACTATTTCATCTGTATTTTGGAAAATTTTATAGGTGAGGGAAAAAACTTCACATTTCCCTGAAAAGAATGTTAGATCACATTTTTAGATATGTTTTCTATAATTGTGAAAATGAATTCAGCACTCCATATTTAAGAATGATGATCTACCAATGCTTTTCAGAGAAATGAGAAGTTTTTTATCTCACCTGTAAAATTTCCAAAAAGCAGATGGAAAAGTTTCGCATCCATCCCTCGCTATACAAACGCACAAAGGCTGTGAATTTTTATGAGTTACAAGTTTATAGGACGATTCCAGTTTTCTTTTAACATAGAGCAGTTCTGAAGTTGGGAAAATGACAAAAAGCTGGTGACTACATGTGGCATTTCTCCTTTTCCAACAATTACCAGTTTGTGATTTACGAAAAAATTTCAGTTTATCGACCGGTAAAGAACCAAGTTATTTTTGAGTGGCCTGGTTGCGTAGCAACCAGGCTCTCATTGTTATCATTCTGATCGATGGGGTGACGTAAGCATACCTCCGGCCTTTTAATGCTTCCTGTCCAAAGTTCCGGTTTACGAGATAACACATAGTTATCTAATTATTCGGTGAACAACCCAGTTTTTTTCTGTTGTAAATAATTTACAACCGTGCCTTTGTGATAATGAATATGTCTATAAAGACTGAGCTGTTTAACGGTTCAAACCTTTGAAACAATCATTTCGCCCACAGGAGTATACATTAGCCTGTTGCTTACACAGACATCATCTCTAAAATAGCGCATTACATATATATGTAAAAATAGCTGCCGTGAAGTAAACAAGTCTGCGGACACGCTGCTACAAAAATCTTCAACTACAAGCATCTTTTCTGCTTCTATTTATGGACAATTCCCAGCGAAAATTGTTTGATAATTACCCATTAGAAGTGCACTATGACTCTTACAATCTGTCCCTAACTGCAAGTCTTACTTGAATTCAACGCTCAACCTATGCTTGGACAGAGAAAGGCGATGCCGAGTTAACATGGAAGCTTTCAATTGCTTTTTTTCTCAATAGTAGGCTATTTTTTTTTAGCAAATTTATAACGACTTGGAATGGTTGCATTGCCTTCTTAGACATTCGTACACGTTGCTTCTTCCCAGCTTTTTAGTCTAGACTTTGCACACCCATATTCTAGGTGCACCAGAGATCGTACATAGCGTATGCAATGTGCACGGTTCGCGGCTGTACCAAGTCATCGCTGTGCAGGTGCTTTCTGGAACGTAGCTTGCGACAAATATAGATCTCGTGATCACGTGACGTATAAACGTCATTTGCACCACGGAAATCTTTATAAATTTGCATATTTATGGATCAGTCGCTGAACCGGCCTTTACTTTCAGCGTGCAACGACCTATGCAGAGAGAGTGCTTTGAAGTTTACTATGTTTAATTGTTTTTCGTTCATAAAGACGGGCAAATTTGTTAAAGTCTGCTGTTTTTTTTTTGTTTTTTTTTCCAATGAACGATTAACCTAGATCTAGTATTTATTAAACACCAGTTTATTAGTGCGCGTGTTAGAATGCAAGGTGCTTTCGTAACTGCCAAAATCTGAATTTACACTACGCAGTTCTAACAACCAGCAATCTGAGAAATTGACTTTTTACTCCGCTATAATACAAATATAACAGAACAGATCAGTGTTAACCCACTCGAACAACAAGTTCTTTATTGGAGTGTTTGTAATCTTGTGAAGGATTTTTGTAAAGGGTAATAAAGCGAATCGCGAACATTTAATTTACACCAAAGCAATATACGTGTAGACAATTTTCGATTGGTGTGGAAGCACTATTAATCCCTGGGACGTTATAAAAAGCAGACAAAGATTAACGACTTTTGGTATAAATGTTCACGCTCATCCATACTGCGCATGTGTATTTCTCACAGATAGTAAAACTATCAGCGATATTGTGTATTTTTCACACAAATGGCAATAGTAACAGCGGACCGACGGTGCACTTTTACAAGTAGAACATTGTACTAGTACGGTTGCACCAGCCATGGTATTCTATGGTCGAAATAAAACTGGGAAGTTTTCATCAAAACAAACGCTTATATATCGTGGAAAAAGGAAAATTTTACGCAATGTCAGCCAACCAACGGGGAAAATGATACAGCTTCTGACATTTTCCTGACAATGGCAGGCCAGTTGTCATGCTATCCTTTCAGGAACAAGGTGATAGCATCAAAAATGGCCTGCCAGTGTAAGGATGATATGACTGGTAAAGAACTAGCTGGGAAAAAAGACCAGTTACACAGCAAACAATGAAACAGGCAGAAAATTGAAGCTGTTGCAGTATACCTATTTCTTGAAGTATAGCTATTTCCTTTTGAAAAATACCGTGGGAAAAGGAGAAATTTCTTCTACTGAATAATCTTTCCTTTTTCCATCAAGTCTGCCGAGCATTTATCTCATTTTTTACTCAGACATTTTTTTTCTTGTATTTCTATGAGCCGTATGGCCATAATCATGTATGCAAGTTTATAAAAAAAAAACTACATGTAATGAAAGGTTTGTGATGAATTTGAGGCACTAGTTTATAGGCTATGTTCATTTTTTGAAGGAGTATAGGATCCAAAATTAGACAGGGAGAAGGAGAAATCACTTTTAATGAGCATGAGCAATTTCTTCTTTCCCTCTATGTCTGCTGAGCTTCTATTACATAGTTTTCCTTGGAAAAAATTAACTTTCAACGTGACCTTCATCCCTGTTTCCTGGGGAAAGAAGCACGGGTAGGTGCCATTTTTATTTTTTCTTATTGTCAAGATATATAAGTACTATATTTGTGGAAATTTTTTTTAAAAAATCTGTCCGTTAGAAAGTATGTTTTTCTTGAAGATTAACCCTTAACCCGGTCAAATTATCTCCCTTTTTAACTCCATGGTCTATATATTAAATGCATATTGGTACATTTACCATGCTCAGAACCAGGCTTTTTCTTGCTTTTTTTGTGCAAAACTGAATTATTTTTCTTTAAAGTGATGTATATTTGTATATTCTTCTGATAATTTCCCTGTTTAATTGACTATCAAAGAAAAGTGTGTTAAATCCAGTATATGCTGAATTTTGGAACTGTATATACCGTTTTCAAAAGCAAATTTCTCGGAAACGAGCACGGGGACCCCCTTTTTTGTCATTGTGATCTACAAGAGACATGATGAGCTTTGTATGTGCAAAGTTTAAAAAAAATCTGTCCGTTGAATTTGTCATAAACGTCCTTATAGGCGGATGATCCTGCTATTGGGTTATAGATTTTCTTGAGTTGTAGCAGCCCACATATAGAGTCCATTGCTGGTCAAAACCTCAACCTGGACAACGACAAAAATAAATTATTTCCAAAGGACAGGTAGATTACTGAGTCAAATATTTGTTTGTGCTCCAAAGGCTACAGTTCAGTCCAATAATCATGAAATTGCCCGGCTGTTTGTCTCAATAATATTTTTGACAAAACTGAATATAGGTCACCTGGGGTTAAAATGAAAAGCCTAAAGGTTGTCACAAGTTCAAATCAGACGAAGCCGTATTAAAGCTGTAGAATCCATAAATCTATGTTCAGTTGAATACTCGCGAAACTTTGTCAGACTGCTAAGATTAGATATGGGCGAGTTGCAAAAGGGCATTTTTGGTCTAAAATTATGTCACTAGATCCTATACCAGAAGATAATCTGGTCTTTATTTGTAAAGGGTTGTTGTCTGTGAGTAAAAAACTTTGAACTTTTTAAAGCTGGTCCTGGTGCCTTAATTTTAATTTCCATCACATTTTTTTAAATGTAAATTTTAATACGGATATTTTGAATTTTTGGATGACAACTCAGAAATATGCTTGCATATAATACTGTCTTATGGTTAAGTTATTTCGTATCTTGAATGTTTTTAACAGATTTAAACAAAAAAGGGTGAAAACTTCTAACCCATTACCCTCCAGGCGACTCTCAGGACTATGAGTCCTTTGATGTCAATCTTGCGAACTGATTACAGGAATAGATCAGTAAAATAGTAGAACTTTGGCCTACATGTATTTCTGTCGTTTGTTTAGATCCAGTTGGTATACATTTTCATGATGTCGTCGTGCAATGATCTTTTTTTACAGATTTTTTTTTAATCTGGATACTGGTAAATGTATCAAGGACGACGTTTGAAGACAAATGTGAAAAAAAACATCCTGCAGATGAGGGTCTTGATTGATTTATGCTATGTGAAAACTAAAAGGATGTTTGAGACTGGTGAAAATTCTCGCTTTTTTTACTAGTGTGTAGCTTCTGATTCCTGATCTGTGGAAGCAGCAGTGAATATAAAACTTTACCCTTACATTAAAAAGTCACATGTTTTAACCTTTAACATGCTAAATACATCATGTAAGTGAAATGAAACTTTCAAGCCAACAGTAAGTTCCAAATTTTGTTGTTAATTTCAGTGATCTTTTAGAGAAAATATCGTTTTATGGACAGTGTGCATCCAAGATCTGAGTGCACATTTTCTGCAGTCTGATCTTGATCTTCACTGCCTGCAAAAGGTATCTGAGACGAGCAAAGCAGCTTAAGGTTTAAGGACCCATAGGAAATTGGCCTCTGAATACACTTGGCTTGGAAAACAAATACAATGCTGATAACATTTTTTTTTTCTGAAAGAAAATCACATCTTTTGAGTTAAACTGAATGGTCGTCACCTGCAGATGCTTTGACTTTTGACCAATCTAACATTTTGTATTTTTCTTTTTGCATTTATTAGATATGACTCTTTGCTGTTTAAAGATGTATCTTTAATTTTGAGGCTCTGTCGCGGTATTATGCATTAACGAGAATGCCAGCATTTATGGAACATATTTATGTTTGAAATGCACAACAAGAAATTCCGTGAAAATGATTTTAATGTGACTTTTTATTGTAAAATGAGCTTCCTGGTACTGCCTAAGATATATGTCATCGTCAAAACCCACCTGTTATTTTACAAACGATTGTAACAAATTTCAATCCATGATTACTCATATACATTCCAGTCACTGCTGCATGTATGTTATCAATAGTTTTGTCCAAACATTGATGGATCTCGATAAAAACATGATAAAACTCCGAAGGTTTGAGTACGGCAACTTGCGACAAAATAAAAAAAATACTGGACGGCGTCTTGCTAGCTAACTGTTCAGCGATTTATTTTGAAAAGAATAAAATTTAACGCAGCAGCGTGAAAGGGTATAATTACTATATAATGTTATTAAACAAGTGAGTTCGTATTGGCCCAGTTACAGGTCCGAGGTCAACCATATTGACCCGTAACTGGTCCAATACGAACTCACTTGATAAATGACATTTTTATTAATTAACTGTTGGCACAGAATCAATATGACGACCTAAGAGAAGTGAAAGCAGGGTTTGCTAGTCACATTACTTACTTTGTATAGTATACAGGTCGTGACCCCGGCTTAATACGACTTGACCTCCGATCAATACAGTTGACCTCGTATAACTACTGATGACCTGCGACCAATACAAAAATCCTTGAACGTGATTGGTCTTTAGTAAGCGCAGACGCTCACATGACTGAACTTTTGACCAATTATTTTCAAGGAGTTCTGTATTGTTCGTGGGTTATCAATACTGATACGAGGTCAACTGTATTGATCGGAGGTCAAGTCGTATTAAGCCGGGGTCACGACCTGTATACTATACGAAGTAAGAAATGTGACTAGTATCGCGTGGACCGGTTTCCATGTATAAGTTCTATATATCTGATTTCAATCGAAAAATTACAGAACTACTTTAAAACTTTAGCGTCAGAAAGTGAAGGGATACCCGACGAAGAGATAGAACATTTTATGTCGAATTTTAATATGGCCGATTCTTCCGTTACATTCGAGGAGCTAGATACCAGAATTACACAGTCTGAGATCAGAGGCGCATGCAAACAATTGAATACTAACAAGGCATGCTCGATAGATAACATACTATATGAATACCTGAAAGAGAGCATCGATCTAACGGTAAGCTCCTTCGAAATCCTTTTTGATTACATACTGGAAACAGGAAACTTTCCAAAAAATTGGTCAAAAGGTCTCATTGTCCCCATTTATAAAAAAGGCGATCCGTCCGATCCTTCGAACTATCGAGGCATAGCACTGATAAGCTGTTTCGCAAAGCTATTTACGGTTATACTTAACAATAGGCTGAAAGATTGGGCGGAAAAGAATAGTATCCAAACGGATGCTCAGTTCGGATTTCGATCGGGCTTCGGCACTGTCGACGCGGCTTTTATTTTAAATTCTATTATTGAAAGACAATTCAACAATAGGAAGAAACTGTTCGCCTGCTTTATCGACTTTCGCAAAGCGTACGACTTGATTGATAGAAATGCGCTATGGTTCAAATTGATAAAGAGTGGTATAGATGATAAGCCTCTCCGCGTGCTCAGATCCATGTATTCAGATGTTAAACTATGTGTAAAAAATATGAGCAATATTTCTGATTTATTCGACAGTAACTTGGGCTTATCGCCTATCGTGTTTTCTCTCTTTCTAAATGATATAGAGGTACATTTACAGAATAACCTCAATTGTGGTATTGATATTAACCTATCATCGATATATTTGTTGCTCTTTGCAGATGACGCGGTTATTTTATCCGATAACGAGACAGGTTTACAGGATTCATTAGATCGATTGAAAGAATACTGTTTGAAATGGAATTTAACAATTAACACGGATAAGACAAAAATAGTTATACTCCGAAAAGTTGGACGATTACGTGAATCGTATAGGTGGTAAATCAATGGTCAAGATATAGAGGTTGTCAGTACTTTTAATTATCTTGGAGTAGTGTTTTCTAGCGGTGGCTCATTTGTACATGCCACGGACGCTCTGGTTGGAAAAACGTTAAGGCCATTTATTCTTTATTTAGTATAACCAAAAATATCGAAGTACCTGTTCAAGTCATGTTTAGCCTTTTTGACGCCTTTGTTGGATCCATTTTGGGATACAATTGTGAAGTATGGGGTTTTGTCAGGGCCGAAAATATTGAACGTATTCACAGAAAATTTTGTAAATGGTTACTTAATGTAAAAATGTCAACAAATTCTCTTGCGCTATATGCAGAAGGAGGCAGGTTTTCCTTAATTATTAACAGACAAACTCGAATCATCAAATATTGGCTAAAATTGTTCACTCAGAAATCGTTTAACTATTTATTATCGACGGTAATTAATGACCAGATCCACGAAATAAACAAAAATTCTCGAATTAATAATTGGGCAAACAAAGTAGAAAATCTTTTAGAATCATCGGGGTTCGCTGACGTATGGATATATCCAGAGTAAGTGATACTAGATAAATTTATTCCAATTTTCTCGAACAGACTAAAAGATATCTACATTATTCAATGGCATGAAGGTATTCAAGAATACAGCTCACTATCGCTCTATACATCGATTAAAACAGATTTCCTTCGGACGAAGTACCTTGATGTGATTGGGAAAAGGTCATTACGAAATATAATAGCTAAATTAAGACTATCATCACATAATCTTATGATTGAAAGCGGTAGGCATCAAAAAATAGAAAAAAAAACAGACGAAAGTGTATATTGTGCGATAAGGATGACATCGAAGATGAATATCATTTTATCATAATTTGCCCTTTTGTTATGATTTAACCCTTTACCCCATTAGGCATTTCAATGGTATCTCTAATTGACCCTAAATAACAGCAAGGATGAGGCTGTTTCTTATGTGTATATTACACGTTTTTGATAGCATGGAAAACATTGTGGCAAAAGGTGAAATTGCTCGTGACGAGCAATTTCACCTTTTGCTACAATGTTTTCCAAAGGCTTCCACAAGCAATGCGTAGAAACGAGTATCTATGGAGGAAAGGGTTTAGACAAAAGTTCATAGATAAATACTATAGCATTAAACCAAGTGTATCCAAATTTACGAAATTAATTAATTCAGACCAAAAGAAACATTTGACAAACCTTGCCCTTTTTTGTAAACACGCATTTTTAAAAAGAAACCAGTTCATGTTACAGTAAGTATTGCACTCTCACTCAACCTTTTTGTTACATTGATTTTGGACTACAATTTTCAACGACATGCATGTTTTACTATGTATTCATTGTACAATGAGTATGTATACTTGTGTGCATAATAAAGCTATTATTATTATATCTAGTGGTTAATTAATAATAATTAGCATCAATTATAATTAGCCCTCTTGTTACTAATTAGCATCACGTTCATAATTGGCACCATATTTAAAATATAATTTATTTGTTGGAGGATGGTGCTGTGGAAAAGAAAAAGCACGCGGCTCGACTGTCCCATGCCTTACCAATACCCTTACTGCTGCGATTCATGGTGATCCTTTTCTAATGTAACCGTAATTTTTTGCCTTTCCGTGACGTCAGAATGCTGAATATGTTATTCGTCCTCATTAATCCATTCCCACACAATCCCGACTTTTTAGCTCACCTGGTGCGTCGTGCGTCAGTGTAATGTGCGTCGTCAGCAATTCTTTAAATATGCAACTCCTCCTAAACTGCTGGATCAATTTGGACCAAACTTACATGTGGCTGGAGTGTTGCTTGGAAGACCCTCTTTCAAAATGTTCACAGAATTTGATTCCATCAAAAACTCTGGCTGCCATGGTAACCAAATGGAATTTTCTAGGAAGTTCTTTAAAAATCTTCTCCTGAAACCGCTGGTCAAATTATGAAATAATTTCACAGAGATGTTCCTTGGGTGACATTTTCAAAAATTGTTCGTGAAATTTTGATCCGTCAAGAAACGTGGGTCTGGTAAATGAGGGCTACTTGCACTATACAGAAATGACGAAATTCATAAAAATTATTCTTCTTAGAAACCGCTGGTCAGATTTTGAAATAATTTCACGGAGATGTTCCTTGGATGACACTTTTCAAAAAATGTTCGCCAAAATTTGGTCCGTCAATACTCAAGAAACATGGCTCCGGTGAATGGGGCCTACTTGCAGTATACGGAAATGAAGAAATTATTGAAAATCCCCCTTCTCTGAAACTGCTGGTTAGATTAATAATTTTACACGTATGTTCCTTTGGTGACCCTTTTCAAAATTGATCGCGAAATTTTGATCTGTCAAGAAACATGGCTCTGGTGAATGGGGGCCGCTTGCAATATACGGAAATGAAGGACTTTTTAAAAATTCTTCTTCTCTGAAACCGTGGGTCAGGTTTTGAAATAATTTCACAGAAATGTTCCTTTGGTGATCCTTTTCAAAAACTGTTTGCGAAATTTTGATTCGTCGAGAAACATGGCTCTGGTGAATTGGGCCTACTTGCAGTATGAAATGAAAAAATTGTTAAAGATTCTTTTTCTCTGAAACCGCTGGTCAGATTTTGAAATAATTTCACACAGATGTTCTTCGGGTGGCCCATTTCAAATGCTGCTTGCGAATTTTTTATCCGTCCAGCAGAGACATAGCTCTGTTGAACGGTAGCTACTTGCACTATAGAGTAAGAAGAAATTCTTAATCAAACTGCTGACGCACTGAAGGCAGCGGGTTTGTGCCAGCTATAGATCTTATTATTTTCTTTGCACAGGTTTCCTTTATACTTGACTCTAAAAAGGTGCCTTAATCGAACTGCAAACAGTATAGACCTAGGTCAGCCTGTACAAACAGGCAGTCCTCACAGGCTGACCTGGGCTGAAACTTTTCGCCATTGGTCAATTTTCTGTACATCGAAGGATCGGTCTATGGATCAATAATTATTTATGTCTTGCCTGGTGTAATCCATCACGAGGATGCAAGAAGTCCCCTTTTGCCAAAGCACAGCTCATTTGTTTGTGGCTAAAATAAAGATAAAATCTAGTACATTAGCACAGGCAGAAAACAAGACTTGAATAAATGATATTAATCCTTCCAAAAAAATCCCAAGTTTTCATGAACCAGTGGAAGAGGCCTTTAAAGACATTTGTGGAATGGAGAAAGTGCTTCTTACCAATGTTTTCTATCATATCAATCTGTAACAGTTATGAAATTCTTGAAAGGTATCTTAAAGTACTGAAAACCAGTTTTAGTATAATTTTGAGGTTTTACACCTCAAAATCCTTGTAGGCCAAATTTCGTAATTTATAAAAGTTTTGCTGATCCCTTTTAAGGAGTTTGTAGCTCAAAGATTTGAAGTTGGTACAGCTGGTTTAAATTTCCAGCATGGTCTTCTTTCTGATCCATTTATCATTAATGCCATATTGTTATTCAGTGCATGACTTTAAGGAAATAGGTGCACTGGCAGCTGTTATTACCCAAGCTGTTTTAATTGCATTAACTGCTAATAAATTATACTGAAAGAAGCCATTTGCAGACAAAAATTGAAACATGGCTCAAAAACAGCGTACATCTTTGATATGGTAGAAAACATTGTTGGAAAAGGAGAAAATGCTGCTTATCAGCATTTTCTCCCATTCCTACAATGTTTGTAAAAAGTTATGTTCTAAGGGTCGTTAAAACGAGATTGTGTTGTACAAGTAAATGTATAACATAATTAGCAATTATAACTACTTTTAACTCTTTACCACCCAATGCCGACTTCTAACAACCCTGAGAAAGAAGCCTTGTGAAAACAGTGTGGGAAAGGAGAAAATGCTGGAAACCAGCATTTTCTCTATTATCCACAATGTTTTCTATCCTATAAAAAAAATTGTACCATTTGAGCCACATTGAAATTGTCGTCTGCAAATGCTTTAGTTTGAACACAGCTGAAATTTTGCCGTCTGCTAAAGGCTTAATGGTTGACTTTTCGTGTAACATCGCCTTTCATAGCCGAATCCGTACGAATTTGGGGATAAAAGGCGATGTTACACGAACCCCATTAGGATGCCCTATGCTCAAAATTCATCATGCAAACAAACACCGACAAGAAAAAGTTGATGCAAAGCATCAAAGTCGCCGCAAGAAATTTTATTTAATGCTTCAAGAAAGCCAGGGCAAGTAAGTAAATGTCAGTTTTCATCAGCAGATTTTTTAACACATTATGAAGTTGATGTGACTGTGAATCTATATCAAAACTTGTCTTTGTAACAGTATCTAATATCCTCGCATAGCGCTCTCTTAACTCTTTTCCAAACGACAAATATCAGACTCTTCCAAATTCAAAGAGTAGGCGAACGACAATTTAAAAATTGCAAAAATGGTGGAAAATTCGCTAGTAGTGGGGAAAAAGTATTTGATAAAGGAGAAATTGCTAATAACGAACAATTTTTCCTTATACAACATGTTATTCCAAAAGAATTTGACAGCACACGTGATAACCCGTGTTTGTTGGGGAAAGTGTTGAAAACAGGGCCAAGTTACTAAAATGTTGGAAAGTATGATTCAAGAGAACGTAAGTTTGCAAGGCATGCTTTCAATTTAAACAATTCTAAAACTATACTGTTTGGCGATCAGTGTTAATAAAGGATAATGGTTTTGCATTGCCATTTATGAACAACACAGCGAAAAACTAGTCTCTCTCCAGATTTTTTCCCACAAAGTAAATTTATCTAGAACTGGGTAAGAAATAAACAAAAGGGTTCTACACAATCTTTGTTTTAAAAACTTAACTTAGAAAGAAGTAACCATTAATGGTTAGATACAATCATAACCATGCATCATACTCGTTCTTCGGCGGAATTTAACACAATTTCAGCAATGTACAATTTTAGTGGTAGTCATTCAACAAAAATACACACAAAAAGTAGGAAAAAGTAGGTACTAAATAATCAAAATGATAATTAAACCTGTGTACGAAATGACCAAAGTGGGTTCGAAATTACCAACTGGGTACGAAATGCCCAAAATAGAAAGTATAGGTAGGTACGAAATGACCAAAATCGTACGAAATGATCTAGGTACGAAATTAACTAGGTACGAAATGACTGGAAACCTGTACAGCCTTGACCAATGGAAACAAGGCATTTATTTGGATGAGTCCATTTCTCACGAATAGCGAAAATAAAACGAATAAATGGGCGGATTTTTTTATGTTGTAAGTATTAACAGAGCAAAAATAGTATCGTATTGTATATACTTCGTAGTTTAAGAATGAATTAAAAAGCCAGTTTAAAGGTGGGTATTTAGAATTTTCACATCACACCAAATCAAAAAATGTATATTTCACTGAAATTTATATGAACAAATAATACAAATCGTCAGTAATTAAGAATCATAAATTTACAAAAAAAAAAATTGTTTTGGTGGTATTCCCTTAAAAGGCTACGTAGCCTCTTAAGCTATTCTTAGATTTCCCGCCAAAATCAAAAAAAGCATTGTGGGAATGTGAAGTGACTTGCACGTGACTAATGACTATCAAATTCCATAACATAACAATCGTGTAATTATTTTCCATAATGTCTGAAACTTCGGATGCTATGTTTGAAGCTTCGTCTGTATATTTCCGGTATATAAATGATCGATTTTCTCATGTAAAAATAGACTGTGTTTCCCTTCAGTGTCGACATGGGCTGTAGTAAATCTCTAATTTATCCAGTTGTCGGATGGTTTTCGACTACTGGGGTTTAATGAATGAAAATTATATGGCTTTGGGAGTATAAGGATGTTTTTTTTTTTTTGCATTTTTGTAAAATTTTTGTCCCAAAATCTGAAGGGTCACCTTTAAGACGAAGTAGAAAGATTCCTTGTTAACCTTAACTCCCCTTTGAAAAAGGACTTCCCATTGTCCATGTCCTAAGTCGAAAAACTATTAAAAATATAGTCGCGCGCTTCTGCACGGCGACTAATAAAAACGTTTGCTCTGAAAATATTTTCTTTTGCACTTTTTCGGTCTATGTAGATACCGACGCCCTCTTTCCATTTCTATTCTATATTACGGATGAACTCGTAAGGTGTAAGGGAGTTTTGAAAGGTGTCGTCTGCGCGAGTAGCGCGTATTTATACATGATCGTTTGTGTATTCATCGAGGAACTATTTAGTCACGTGTAGGAATCAAGTTTTGTTTACCTCGCGTATCCAGGAAAAAGCTGCCGGATGCAAGATTTCTCGCCCTAGATAAATATCGTAGGCGTTGAAAATCAGTAACTCATACCTCGGGACTATGACAGCAGGTTTCACCCGCTGCCAAGAATTATTGTTCTCTGAAATGGCTGGTCAAAATAATATAATTTTATAGAAATGATGCTTGGATGACCCTTTTCAAAAACTGTTCGTGAAATTTTGATCCTTCAAAAAACCACAGCCATTTGTTGGTACCTGCAGGTGGTGCTCTTGATTGACTTATATCATTAGTCACTATCGAGCATGTGTTATTCTTCAAGAAATTGTCCTCGGGTGATCTATCCAAAAATTTATTTGCAAAATTCTGATTCATCAAATCATTGCTGTGGTGATGATTGTAGGGGTGCTGACATATTTTGAAATGACTTTCAATGACCTTTTCAAAATCGCTTGGAAGTTCGATACCCGCCCCCCCCCAAAAAAGGGGGGGGGGATATGGTTTCGCTCAAAAACTCAGGTGAGCGATTCAGAGCCATCTTGGCCCTCTTGAAGACTCTGGACAATATCCTCAAATGAAGGGCATTAGAACCTGCAACGTGATAAAAGAATGCGTCAAAATGGACTCTTATCCTGCATCGCACGTGTGTAAGATGCCGCACAGTTAATTTAGTAAAATTTTCATGTTGCCGTACACCGACCAATCAAGTCGCAGTACTCCCCAGGATTATTATTTTCGACAATAGTTCAATCAAGTCTTGATTGTTGCATATGAAACTTATACCGAAGTCAATTTCAAATGTCTGGAATATTCTGATGTAAAAACAAAGGGTAAAAAGCTTTGTAACGACGAAAACCGAACGATTTTCGATGAGAGATAGTTTTTTGAGCAGTACCAGTTGTAGTAGGATTTTGCTGGTTTTTATTTTTTGCAGCATGCAAGAATACTATTTTCGATCCACAAACATGGACAACAGTTGGACATCTCTAAACACCGATGCTTGTACTTTCAAGGGAAGACACTCATTAAAAAACACTAAGAAACGATTTATTCACCCCACTCCGTGCGATCACTGCCTGTTGTATCGATAAGCTGGTAGCGAGTTCCGGAGTCGATGATACAGGGTGTTTATATCACGGGTAGGAAACTTCATATTCAGAGCCAATGGCTCCGACGAGAAAATGTTGTGTTGGTCTTCCGTTTCCGAAGATGTCGGCTGAAAAACAATTCCAAAACAGGTAGGCATGTCAATATTTGTAATTATGTGTTCTTATGTCTTTGAAATTTAAAAAAAGGAGAATGTCATTCGATGCTCTGATCTTTCAACGTGTTTTCTGCACTATGGAAAGTTGGAACAGGTGTACGATGTTGTCTGATTCATTTGTGGCGTGGGTTGACCGTAGCCAAAATAATACGTCTCGGAGATAATACAGGCTCTTTCTGCCCATTAAATAAACAAAATAAAAAAAAATTCCTGTTCTACAGGTTTAGATAATTGTCTTTGCCGTTTCTATTCACTCAATGCAGGAATCGACAGAAAACTACACAAAAACGGGCGTAATTTAAGAAAGGCTCCCATTGTGTGGGTCGGTTACGAAAATATCGGTTGGCTCCGATGGAAGAGGAATTTCGTTTATTTATTTTTTTCTCTAATTTCCGGGTATACAAACTGAAGGTGCATATAGTTACATTTGAATCAACAAGTTCATTTTAAACTAATTTTCTCCTTGTGTTTTATATATAGAAATAGCAAAGAGAAGTATTTTACCAATTTTACACATTGTCAAATTGGCATTTTGCTAATATGAATGTACAATCAGAAAACGTAAAAAATGCCATTCATTCCATTTTTAGCAACATGCCCAAAGGAAGTTTTAATATCAAGATGTGTCCGTCGTGCATCGTCTCTCGTGCGACGTCCGTCGTACGTCATCAGTACGGTGCGTCGTCCATCGTGCGTCGTCTATCGTCAACTATTTGTTTAAACATCTTCACTTCCTTAACCACTAGGCCGATTTGGACCAAACTTGGCTGGAATGCTCCTTGGGAGGTCCTCTGTAAAAAGTGTGCACAGAATTTGATTCAATTAAAAATCCTAGTTGCCACAGCAACCAAATGGAATTTTTAAGAAATTCTTTAAAAATCTTCTCCTCTGAAACCGCTCGTCAAATTTTGAAATACTTTCACAGAGATGTTCCTTGGGTGACAATTTTCAAAAGTTGTCGGCAAAATTTTGATCCCTCAGGAAACATAGCTCTGGTGAATGGGGGCTACTTGCACTGTACGGACTGAATGAAGAAATTCTCAAACATTATTCTTCCCTGAATCGGCAGGTCAGAGTATAAAATAATTTCACACAGATGTTCCTTGGATAACCATTTTTAAAACTTATTCGCAAAAGTTTGATCCTTCAATAAACATGGCTCTGGTGAAGGGGGGGGGAGAGGTTTTCTGTTACTATACGGAAATGAAAAAAATCTTAAAAATTCTTCTTCTCTGAAACCGCTGGTCAGATTTTGAAATAATTTCAGAGATATTCCTTGGATGACCCTTTTCAAAAACTGTTGGTGAAATTTTGATCCGTCAATAAACATGGCTCTGTTGAATGGGGGCTACTTGCACTATACGGAAATGAAGAAATTCTCAAACATTATTCTTCTCTGAAACGGCTGATCAGAGCTTAAAATAATTTCACAAAGAAGTTCCTTGGATAACCATTTTTAAAATTTATTTGCAAAATTTTGATCCATCAATAAACATGGCTCTGGTGATTGGGGGGCTACTCACACTATACGGAAATGAAGGAATTCTTAAAAATTCTTCTTCCCTGAAATGGCTGGTCAGAGTTTGAAAAATTTCACAACAATGTTCCTTGGGTGACACTTTTCACAAAATGTCCGAGAAATTTTGATCCATCAAGACACTTGGTTCTGATGGCTGTGGGCTATTAACACTATATGGTCATGAAGAAATTCTAAAACAATCTTCTTCTCTGAAACGGCTGGTCAGATTTTGAAATAATTTCAGATATTTTCCGAGGGTGACCCTGAATCTCAAGTTTGACATATGTTTTTTCACTGTAGAGCATTTGCTCTTCTGCAAGAAATTGTTCTTGGGTGAACTATCCAAAAATTTATTTGCAGAATTCTGATTCATCAAAATCATTGCTGTGGTGATGATTGTAGGGGTGGTGACACATTTTGAAATGACTTTTACAGGTAACCTTTTTGAAATTGCTTGGCAAAATAGCGATTTTGTTTCCACATGTTCAGACATGTCTTAAAAATTATATCGATGACTGAATAATGGTTCATGGACTGCATAATGCAAATTCATGCATCTAGACGATTTAAACACGCGTTGCGTTTATCATTCTCGTACTTCTAAAAGAAAATATTTTTTATAATTATTTGTGCTTATGTGTGGGCTGCACTTACGACAAAAGCACTGAAAATTTTATACATGGACTATTCGGTCTAATCAAAAGCTATGCAGAAGTATTTTCAAAATTTAGAGAGACTTATGTTAAGCAGCATTTTTCTAAAGTGACATTACCAGTCCTTTGTATTTTCATAAATGCGGTCATGTTCCATCCAACAAATGAACTAAATTTTGGACTGAACGATATCCATGGAAAAACAAAACTTACTTCCTTACTAATTATTTACAGAAAACTAAATTTTTGAAAGGGAGCCCCCATGAATCGGTGCCGAATAACAGAGTCAGAGCCGGCCCACATAATCAGAGCCCTTCCTTATTTTTATCAGTTCTTGTGCTTTCCTTTTCAATTTTTGACCAGTAGTGAATGTAACATTTCAAGACAGTAATTCAAGGTTTTGGGACTGCAAGACTCTCTTATTTGCCAATTAAATGGCAATAACAGACTGAATTTAGGTCTTTGACGTATTATTTTGGCAACGGTCAACCCACGCCACAAATGATTCAGACGACATCGTGCACCTGTTCCAACTTTCCCTATAGCAGAAAAAAAGTTGAAAGACCAGAGGGTCGAATGACATTCTCATTTTTTTAAATTTCTAAGACATAAGAACACATAATTACAAATACTGACATGCCTACTTGTTTTGGGGTTGTTTTTCAGCCGACATCTTCAGAAACGGAAGACCAACACAACATTTTCTCGTCGGAGCCATTGGCTCTGAATATGAAGTTTCCTACCCGTGATATAGCTGTGAATGTTAACTAGCATATTTTTTCTGCACTTGTGCAATTGAAATTTTGAATGAAAACAATGTATTGAAACAAAATAAAGAGATGACTCGAAAATGCAATTATTTCTTATTTTACTGTAGTTTATGGTAGTTAGACTAAAACTGGACCGACTTGATTCCCATATCCAACCAATTTTATGCAAAGCAGGACTAAAATGCGACCCAAGTAATAACATTGGACCTACAGGATTCCCATATACTGCCCTTATAATAGAGATCTGGGAACCATATGGGTCTAGTGTGGGTATTTACAAATTACCCATATTGGACCATTATAATTCCCATATATGACCCTAGGTTGGCGTTACCGATCGCCAAAATCGCCATTGGCGATTAAATCTAATTGCTGGCGACTAAAGACAAGGAAAGTGCCGATATTGGCGATTGTAAAAAATGTGATCAGAGAAAATGGCCGACTGTCATATTGTTATCAGGTTTGTATATTGAACACTTTCCGAACTGTGAAATCGGCCTAAGCCAACTTGATTATCATATATATACCGGCTATCCTAAGCTATAAAACCCTTGTATCTCCCTTAACTATCCGATAGACGAAGACCCGATAACAGTCGCGCTCTACCACTTACCGAGTATGCTTGTTCTATAAATAAAATATATTCATGAACAATCGCACTTTTTTGGACACTGTGGTGCTGAATGAATTATGTACATGAAAGTGAAGTTTTAGTAAATTTAGTAAATTTGACAGCATCAGTGGCGATTTTTTCTCAAATACTTGACCTTTTAAGGTTTGTGTGACCTTATAATATTCTTTTTTAATGAAGTTCTTTTTGTAATAATGAATGCTGGGTCTATATTTCGCCAAATTAGTTATTGATGTAAACTGTTGTCTGATAATTTTCGGAGATCGGCATCTTCAAGAAAGACTAAGTGTGAAAGGGTATTTCTTAGATCATTTGCAAGACAAAACAGATATTTTGCATTGCATTTAATCAAAATCGTATCATAAATATCTCTAGCAATGCATGAATTAATGACTGGTACGCAGAAATTAAAATAGCTGTTGAACTGCCTTTTCAAAGGTAGAAAACATTGTTAGAAAAAGAAAAAAAAATGCTGGTTTCCACCATTTTCCTAAAATTAATAATAGCCTTCTTCCTCAGGATTGTTCAAACTGAGGATATACAGGGTGACCCCAAAAAAATGAGACCCATGAACATGTTAATAAAAACTTTAATTTTCAGGCTACAGAAACCAAACATCACACATGTTATCTCAACTTAATGCAAGGTCTGCACACCAAGTTTCATTAGTCAGGGCTTATCAGTTTCTGTTTAATGACGTCTTTCCATAATGTGCTCAAAATGAGCCCCCTCGGCGCTGGCGGCACACTTGAACACGACGCGCAAAATTCTCAATGACTCGAACGCACTCCTCCTTTGGAATCTCACGAATCTTAGCAGTTATGGCCTCCTTCAACTCGTGAATGTTTTTGGGATTATTCCTATAGACATTGAGTCATTGAGAATTTCCCCGTCATGTTCAAGTGTGCCGCCAGCGCGGAGGGGCTCATTTTGAGCACATTATGGAAAGACGTCATTAAACAGAAAGTGATAAGCCCGGACTAATGAAACTTGGTGTGCAGGCCTTACATTAAGTTGAGATAATATATATGATGTTTGGTTTCTGTAGCCTGAAAATTAGAGTTTTTATTAACATGTTCATGGGTCTCATTTTTTGGGGGGGTCACCCTGTACAATCACTGGTGTGGTGAAAGGTTAAGCCTGATTAAAATACAAATTTTATTTTCTTTTATGGAACTTTTTGATCATTCACCAGCCTATAAGCACAGGAGTTTGTAGCAGACTTTCAATACTTGGCTCTCTCAGTATGTAATGAGACCATCAAAAATATCTTTAAAGAACAACAACTTAAAAATTATATCAGTGATGCAAAGCTGTAGATTTAGATTTATATTTACCATACAGGACTCATTGCCATGAAATACTCAGAATTTGATCCCGGGTTTTGACGGACAAAACTTTTGACTACTAAAAATTTTTGGCTGGCGCCAACCTAGTGACCCATATATATGTTTGCCCATGTGGGTCGCACATGGATCCCTATTGCAAAAACGAGCTCAGTCCCACATGGGCAGCCCATGTTGGACCCATATAAAATTCACATGGGGCCCATATCGGTCTCATAATTTTTGCTGGCTGGGTAGTAACTAGCAAGAAGTTAGTCTCAATAATGAGACGCTCCGGTGATCTTTTTCATATTTGGACATTTACTGTACACCGTACCATCTCCAGTCCATTGTAAATTTTCCGGTAGCAAATATAGGGGGCTATACTGACTTTCTGTTTCGTCAGTTTTATCCGTATTACAGCGAAATGCAATTAACTTTTAGTAATAAACATGACCAAAAGTAAATTGTTAAACCATTTGTTACATAAAGAGCTTGTAGAAGTCGTTTATAGCATGTTTATCTCCGAAAAATCACTGACGAAATTTGTAGTGCGTGGCGGCCATTTTGTAGGTTTTCGGGAACGTAAACAACTCGAGTAACTGATGAAATACACGTTTTTTTTCTCACGTTCAGCGTTTAAATTGAAAGTATTTGTATTTCAAACGAAGGAATATTGAATACACAAGCAACAGGTATATTTAAATCCTAGTTTTGTGCTCTATTTGCGAAATTATAAGAGTTCAAACTTGCGCACAAAATCTGTGCGGAACTTTCAACTGATTTTTTCTGGATTGTCTCTGTACCCAGAGGCGACCAGTCAAAAAGTGATATCGCGTTTGGGGACAGTTATCTGTGCTAGCAAGAAGTGACCAAAGTGGTTACGAATTGACTATGAAGTGGTTACGAATTGACAAAAATACACACACAAAAATGAAATGGTAAAAAAATCGTATTCGAAATGACCTAGTACGAAATGACGCCAGGGGAAGGTGCTGTCTTTCTCTTTCTCCCAGTGTTATGAGTAGATTTGATTACTTTACATAGCATTATGGTCTTTGTCGATTGTTTATACTTGTGTGGCCGGATGGTACGCTGTCTCGGTATAGACTCTGTATAGACTCTAAAGAGTTTGGGTACGCTATGATACAATGGATATGCTGGCATATGTAGAAATATGTATCATATAGAAGATCTGCAAATCAAGATTCAAATTTAAATGTCGTCCTAGATAGCTGCAAATTATGAAGAAAATGACCACGGCAAATCTGCTGTACAGGTATCGGCCGCGGAAACGCGGCGGACGTGTCACCGCGGCCTCTGAAAATAACGGGCAGCTTCACAGCAGGAGGTAAACGCGGTGGATCGCGGCGACTTCCGAGGGATCGCGGGGGAAAATTCGCCAGGATGACTGTAAATTTTTATACATAAATATCTAATTTTCGGGAACCAGAAACTAATTCTTCCATTAGGACCGCAACATTTTCGTACCATTAAATGCGGATATAAGCTTTGCCAACAGGGATTACTTAAGTTAAGATGCCACAAAACGTTATATATCATTTTAATCAGCTATTCGCTAAGTTACAAATTTGTAGGCCTATCCCATATTTAGTGTTAGCGATATGAAATTTCGAATTTCGAATTAAAAGTGCAATTTCATGCTGGATTCCAAAAACCAAAGTTACTACTTCTTGATTGTTTGTGACTCACAAGCGTGTACTTTAAAAGTGGAAAAACTCCGACTGGAATCCCAATTAATAACTTAACCCATAGAGCAACGAAAACCCATTACATAATCTGCAATTTAATTTGAAAAAAAAAAAAGAAACTCAAGAACTAGCATTTTTTCCATGTTGTTTTTGTCCTACAAGAGCGCAAAGTGTACATCCAAAATCAGACTGCACATTTCGTGCAGCCTGAACTTGAATTATGCAAGTCGCAAAGGCAATTATTGTTGTGAATGCCGTTTAATGGGTTAAAGAGCAAAAACTTGTAATGTAACATTCACGAAAATTTACCACCCGCGGTCTGAAACTGCACACTAGAAAAAAACGCACTATTTTAAAGTTCATTTACATACCGGCTCCTTTGTTTGGATCGGGTCTGTATTTTTCAGAACGACCTGTCTTAACAATAGAATGCACGAGAGCAGGTCTATCTCAGCACGTGCGCAGGTTGTTCCGTAGATAGAAAACCTGCCCACGTGCTGGAAAGACCTGCTCCCGTGCAAGAAAGACCTGTCCACGTGCAATTGATGGATCTTGGGTCGTGCATGCAGACAGGTTCGTGAAGGACATTGGTACTCGAGTGATACTGATTTTTTATGAATTTGTAAATAACAGGAAAAATCTTGTAAATATACTTCTTTCTGGCAAGACAGATTTTAATCTATTTTTTAATTGGTGACCAACTCAGCAATTCTTTGATGATTTTTTTTCAAAGCGATCATTAAAAAAATCTATCCACCCCTCCCCCTCCCCGTATTTACAAAATCTGTGGTTACATTAATGCCAATATTTAAAACATTGTAGATAAAGTGCCTTATCCTTAGGTTGTTGTTACATACATGTCATTATCTCATATCTAAACCCAACTTTTTTTTCTAGTTTTCATCTAAATTCAATAGCAAAAGTGGCAAAAAGTTAATGACGGGCGCATGTTCTAAAACATGTCTCTAGTATTGTTGTATTTTGGTTCTAATGCACCCTACTTCCTGTGAGACCGACTGTTGATTTGTCCATATAAGCGCTGTTTAGCCTCTGGAACTAAAAAGCCCCTTGTGTTATTTTTCTTATTGTGAGAAAGCAAAACTGACATAGGAGCACTGTCCTTCTATGGCTGACCCGGCACAGCTAGCTTCAAGAAAGCAATTTGAGGGGCCCGATCACTCCCATAGTCGAATGATCAGAATCGCTTTGAGACCAACTGTCCTAGAAGCTCGACCCCAGCATCCAGGCTTGAGCCTCTTTGGAAGTGACTTTGTATTACTGAAAGCGGTGTAAAACGCCATTCATTCATTAAGTCAATCAATAAATGAATATAGACCTATGGCCTTACAGAACTGGATGAATTAGTGCAAACGGACAGACTGTAGAAATGAAAACACAAGTGTTAACGGCAAAAGCTGAAATTCATGAGTATTTCAATCAGTTCGAACCTAAATTGAGCAATGAACTCACTCGTGCAGCATCAACAAACGTACCCAAGTTAAAAAAATAAGGTTGATGCTCACGAGGTGTCAGTTTCAAGTCAACATTAATGTTCAAGCGAGAAAATACAACTGATAAATAAATGAAAAAGAAATACCCAAAAGTTAAAAAAACATAAAACATGTTTTACGCTTCCTTTTATCATCAAACGTATCTGTTCTTTTCGAAAAAGCTGTCAAGTCGTCTGCTCAATACTGATGGTGGCCGGTATGTAAGTCGGATATCGACCTCGTACATCGGTCTTTCCGTATAAGAACGACCAGGGCAAGAGCTTCACAAAACACCTCGAGCGCTTCGCGCTCTCGGTGTTTCGTGAATCTCGTGCCCAGGTCGTTCTTATACGGAAAGACCTCGTACTCAGTCAATATCCTATACGTACAACAGGCTTCAGGTGTATTTTCATCACACATTCTTTCTTACCCTTCATCACCCGGGGTTACCTGATTTAGCACACTCGGAGGGTCCGGGAACTCGGAGGTAAACAAAGATAGTCACGGTAGACCAGGGTCTGAATTATATCATTTATAATATGATGTTAAAGCAACATCGGATATTATTAGTGTTGTAGGTTATTGGCCAACATAATAATGAAACAGTTTATGAACATCTTTTCTTATCATGTGATCATTTAAAGATAATATACTATTTTAAACTCGGAATTATGTTAATGCAGCGAGATTGTTCGTATTCACTGTTTAATATTGAACGAATATACCATTTTAGCAACAAACTGCCATCTTTAAATAAAGATTCAGTTTATTCTACTACAGATCATAGGTGTCACGGTGCACTCATGTATAAGGATAAACTCTATATGCATAAAGAAATTAACGACGTATCACAAAATTTGATCCGGGAATTCTCGGAGTAATTTCTGTATGTAATTTTGTGAACTCGGAGGTATGGGTTTGGTAAGTCGGAGGTTTTGACTTTTCGAAGAGCTGATTGTTTTCGAAAATGTTAATGTGAGATTATGTGAATGTGTCGGTAGGTAGGTAGGCAGAGGTAGGTATTAAAGGGAGGTAAGTTTTCAATGTATGCAATGAAAGTAGATGAGTAACCAACATGATAATTCGTCTTTTGTATGTAGACAGGCTCACATCCCACCTTTATTAAACTGGAATGTACATTACTATCTCATATTTTAGCTCTTAATTGCGGCTTTGTGTACTTGTTAGAACCACTCATAGATGCTGTTCTAGCCTACACGCTAAAACTTCATTTGTGAATAAAAATCAACTGAAAGTTTGTCACTTTTAGAGATGTAAAATCGTTGTATATTGCATTAATAGACGTCTTATTGTAATGTATATTTGTACTAGTTTATCCTAGTAAGAGGTACAAATCTGGTTTCCATTGATAAAATTTTACACGAGATTCAACCAAATCCTGTGTTATTGGTACCCATTAAAATAATCTTGACGAGACGATTATAGTGAGTACCAAAACATAGGTTGAAGCTTCTTAAAAAACGATTTTTCAGCGACAACAATTTTTGTCGAGCCTGCTTGCGGTGAGCGAGACATAGATGTCACAATCACAGTTCAGTGTATGTGCGTGCCTGCGACCATCCGTCCGAAGCATAACTTCTACTATTGTGGATGGATTTCAAAATAATTTGACATAATTGTTCTCCATCACGTGTAGATGTGATATTTGAAACATTCGTACAGGTAGGCCCAAGGTCAAACTTGAAGGTCAATTTTTTGTCCGGACGATAACTCGTACAATTTTGGATGGATTTCAGTATAAATTTGCACAATCAATTGTTCTCTATCATGAGTGTCCATGACATGCCATTTGAAACATTTTTTTAACGTAGGCCCAAGGTCAACGTCACGGTCACGCGGGCTCGACATGTTTTTCCTGAACAACCTTCTAGTTAGCTAAGATTTTCATGAAGAGAAGAAGAAGAATTTATTGAATACTTATGAATACACATGTATTACGTACATACAAATACATATTTGACATCTAATAGGTCACTTAAAAAATTGCCATAACAATACATGAGAGAGAAAAAACAGAAAAAAAAGCCAGAAAAGTGGAGAATGAGCACGGACGATTATGGTATTTAACATACTGTACATTTCCTTTATAGATGGCAAATGATAGATTTGCATCTGCATTGATCATATACTCAATTACAAAAAAAATCAATCGACTAGCCATAGTACTATATAACTATATAGTGTGGAAATGTTTCGTTAACTCTTTACCAAACGGCAAAATTTTGCACGGGTCCAAATTGAAAGCACTTGCAGACGACAATATAAGCACATTTCAAAAATTGAAAGTAGTTTCCAGCAGGGTAAAAATATGCTTTTGAAAGGGGAAATTTCCATAATCCAAAGGTAAACCTAGACTGACAGAAAATCAAAGCGCTGAGGCACTGAAGGCAGCGGGTTTTTGCCAGCTACAGATCTTATATGTATTATTTTCTTTGCACAGGTTTCCTTTATACTTGACTATAAAAATCTAAAAAAGTAAAAGGGTGCCTTAATCGATCTGCAAACAGTATAGACCTAGGTCAGCCTGTGCAGACGGTCAGCCTGTGCAGTCTGCACAGGCAGACCTGGGCTGAAACTTTTCGCCATAGGTCAATTTTCTGTACATCGAAGGATCGGTCTACCCAAAAACGAAGCAGGTTGTTAAAAGAATAGGTTATTATGGACCAATAATCATTTATGTCTTGTTTGGTTTAATCTATCATGAGGATGCAAGAAATCCCCTTTTGCCAAAGCACGGCTCGTTTATTTGTGGCTTAAACAGATATACAGGAGCACAAGCAGAAAACAAGAACTTGAATAAATGATCCCTTTCCAAAACAGTCCCAAGTTTTTATGACCCTGTGGAAGAAGGCTTCAAAGACACTTGTGGAAATGGAGAAAGTGCATTTGCAGACAAAAATTTAAACATGGCTCAAATAACAGCCTACATCTTTGATAGAGTAGAAAACATCGTTGGAAAAGGAGAAAATGCTGCTTACCAGCATTTTCTCCCATTCCTACAATGTTTGTAAAAAGTTCTAAGGGTCGTTAAAACTTGGAATTGTGTCGTACAAGTAAATGTATAACATAATCAGCATTTATCACTACTTTTAACGCTTTACCACCCAATGCCGACTTCTTACAACCATGAGAAAGAAACAATGTAGGAATGGAGAAATTGCTGGGAACCAGCAATTTCTCCATTTTCCACAAACTTTTCTACCCTATAAAATAAAAATTGTGCCATTTGAGCCACAATGAAATTGTCGTCTGCAAACGCTTTCAATTTGAACACAGTTGAAATTTCATCGTCTGTTAAGGACTTAATCCTACTGTAGGTGAATTTTCGTTTAACATCACCTTTCACAGCCGAATCCGTACGACTTTGGTGATAAAAGGGCCACCTTTAAGACGAAGTAGAAAGATTCCTTGTTAACCTTAACTCCCCTATGAAAAAGGACTTCCCATTGTCCATGTCCTAACTCGAAAAACTATTAAAAATATAGTCGCGCGCTTCTGCACGGCGACTAATAAAAACGTTTGCTCTGAAAATATTTTCTTTTGCACTTTTTCGGTCTATGTAGATACCGACGCCCTCTTTCCATTTCTATTCTACATTACGGATGAACTCGTAAGGTGTAAGGGAGTTTTGAAAGGTGTCGTCTGCGCGAGTAGCGCGCATTTATACATGATCGTTTGGGTATTCATGGAGGAACACGTAGGAATCAAGTTTTGTTTACCTTACGTATCCAGGAAAAAGCTGCCGGATGCAAGAATTCTCGATCTAGATAAATATCGTAGGCGTTGAAAATCAGTTACTCATACATGTACCTGGGGACAATGACAGCGGGTTTCACCCGCTGCCAAAAATGGCTATTTCATCTAACAATTTTTTTTATGTAACACTTCCCAAACAAACCCTTCTTTTTATGTGTCTGTAGTGCGCACATTTTGAAAACACCGTAAGAATAGGGGAAATTGCTCGTAACAAGCAATTTGTCTTTTTCCCCAAGTGTATTCTGTCCGTTTGGAGAACGTTCCGTCATATTCATCTAGTTTAAATTATCGTCTGCAAACTTTTTCAGTTTGGACGATTCTAAAATTTGTTGTTTGGAATAGTGTTAACTCATACGCTACCTTGACGAGATATTTGCTTAAAGGTTGTATTACACGATATATTTTCAGAGGCTTATAATAAACAGGACACTATTTCGTAGAATTAAAGCCTGGTAAGGTTCAGAGACAAACGAGCACATTCTGCAGTATATAAACCACATGAGTTCACCCATATCATGAATATGATGATACTCCGAGTTAACAATATTATACCTCCGAGATTTACCACACCCAAAAATTTGATACCTCCCACTTTCATCTGGTTTAAAACACATGATTTTTTACATACTGGAGACTGGAAATGTGTTAGATCCTAAAAAGAGACCCTATAATTTAAGATACCAATAGAGGTATTGCGACAAATCACCCCATAACCTACAACGAGACGGTTAGAGTTGAAAATGATTTTCAAAACAGTAAAATTTCCAGTTAAGATGAATTTTTTTCATTGATAGATGGCCTGTAAGCTAACACCAAAAACGGTTATAGATCATTTGGCTTCTAAACTTAACATGTACGTTTATTTAATATTCGAAAAGGTTTGTCTTTTAAAGATAAATCAGGATAAACAGAGACCCTAGTCAAGCGTGACTGTCTTTGTTTACCTCCGAGTTCCCCAACCCTCCGAGTGTGCTAAATCAGGTAACCCCGGGTGTTCATTATACGAAACAGATAGAGCAGTTATCAGCCATTTCTTTTTTTTTTTATTCTGATGATAATTAAAAACTTAAACACAACTTAAAAAATATCTCTGGATGTAAGGAAACCAAAGGGTAACGAATAAAATTGTACATATTATATTTAGATTTTTTAAAATGCAGGCTGGATCGTCAGAAAAACAAAACATCGGTTCACATTCTGAACTAAAATGATCCTCTTGTTCTCTTAAATAAAAACCCGCTCTTTTCATTGCCTTCTAACCCTTTACAAAAACATTCCCTGATTTTTTTAAGACACTGAGGTAGAAGCATTTTGAAAACATTGTGGGCTAAGGAGAAAATGCTGGTAACCAGAATTTTCTCATTTTCCCACAATGTTTTCTACTCTGCTAGAAACAAATTTCAATTTTTGAGTAACATTTATTTTGTCCGTCTGCAAGTGCATTCAATTTGGACCAGTCTAAACTTTTGTCCTTTGATAAAGGGTAAAATAACATATGCAAACTTAACACAAAGGAGAGGCAAGGGTTAACTCGGTATTCCTTTGATGTTGGGTATAGCACTCCGGCAGTGTGAAGTACTGTCCCAGTTGTTAGTTCCATATGCACGTGTCATACTAAACCGACTGACACTTTTTTATACGACCTTATCTAACCCTTCTTTGATATTTACGACTTAGATTCCGATGATGGATTTATACCAGTCCACTTGGTAAGTCAAAATAACTACAGATCTGTTTAATTTTCTGTAAGAAATTAAAAAATATTCGAATAGCAGCGAATGTCTAGAAATATGTCGCTTAAAATGTTCGGAATATTTTCTCTTTTTTTTTTTCACCAAAGTTATTTTTAAACCGAAAAAAAAACGGATACATTTCCCTTTTACGGAATCCTGTTTCCGCCATCCACTTTTCGACCTACGAGGAACTCGAAAAGCAGAAATTAGGCACACTAACTTCCACTTTTCTAGCAAAAAAGTTACCTCGAAAAGTCGAAAAGTTGAAGTTTTTGACCTGACAATTGTCATAAAACTTTCCACTTTTCGACCTCACGTTTGTCTAGAAAAGTAGAAATTAGGAAGCACTAACTTCCACTTTTCGCGTTAAAATGCTAGGTCGAAAAGTAGAAAAGTGGAAGTTTTTCACATGACAATTGTCAATAAAACTTCCACTTTTCGACCTAGAAAAGACAAAGTCGAAAAGTTGAAAAGTCGAAAAGTTGAAAAGTAGAAGTTAGCGCATCCTCGGATACCCCAGGGTCTCCCTATTTGCTACGCTACATCGACCCTGGGACAATTGACTAATAAAACTTTGAATCAGCCGCCGAAAATCGATACTAAACGTCATACCGTACAGTACACTCGCCCATCACAAAATGATGATAGAACCAATGAAAAGCCAGCATTCGACCAGCGGTCAAGCGAGCCGCCGAAAATCGATACGAAACGTCATAGCGTATAGTACACTCGCCCATCACAAAATGATGATGGATCCAATGAAAAGCCAGCATTCGGCCAGCGGTAAAGCGAAGGAAATTCAACTTATTGTCCCAGGGGTCGATGTAGCGTAGCAAATAGGGAACCCGGGGTATCCGAGGATGAAGTTAGCGTTAAAACTTCCACTTTTCTAGTTGGGACTGATTATCACGGGATGTTTGTTTATCAGCACCGAATAATGTTGGAGCCGGTGTAGGGATAACAATTCCTGTGTCACCGGTCCTTCGTATTTGGACCCGGTGAAAGTTAAACCTCCACCGAATAAGTATACATGTACACTGTTTAAGTCTGACGTCTATATCTTTATCCGATACCGCCTATGGGCTGAGTTTATAGTTACACAAATCTAGTCAGGAACTGCGCATAAAGCGTGCGCCCAATTTGACATTTTCAAACCACGTTTAACCCATTACGAGATGACAAAAAATAAAAGACTGTCCGAATTTAAAGAAACTGAAGACGACATTTCAAAGTGTGCATTGAAATCTAAGTGTAATATAGAGTAGACAACATTGTGAGAGAAATAGTTTGTAAAAAGTTATTTCTCCTTTTCTAACAATGTTTTCCTAAATAATATTTTGCAAAGGTGTCAAAAACAGGAATCGTGTGGTAATGGGTTAAAATGTGTGACTTGTCAACATCTGGGTCGCTGATTCGAACACTGGCTTGGCGTGGGCACCGGGATCCTTCATAATCTTTGCAAAGTTAATAAAAATGTCGATGTAGGCCTATCTATGATGCTGATCGGAGTCGATTATGGATTTATAAATGTTCTCCGAACTCGATTACGGATTTCTGTCCTCGGAACTCGATATTTTCCCCATTGTTACATTAACATCAATATGACCTCCCCGAATCTGCCGCGTTGGTATTTCGGTTGAGTAATGTCCAGTAGTATCATTTCATGATATACAACCCGTCACAGGAAAAGGGACCATCTCGATCTGGTCAGACTGCAGGAATTGTGCCATGTTGAAACTTTTCGCCTATAGCAGGTTTTCTCAAAGTAAATCCGAGTTGGATAAGGTCCCTTAAAAAATGGTTTAACGGACGATCTTTCAGCAATCTATCTGCGATTTTCCAGATCGCACAGGTCGCAGCTTAGTTTTTTGACATGTCAAAAACCTAGTTTCGATTTTTTTTTTTTTTTTTTTTTTGGGGGGGGGGGTGGGGGTGGGGGGATACTTTCCCTTGACCTTGTGCGACTACAGAAGACCAAGGTGCGTTCAACCGCCGATTACTTGCAATCAGCGGCGATCAAGCCACATTTTGAGATCGCAACTCAATCTTCAGGGAAGATTTTTCGGTGAAATGTGTCCATTAAACTTTAAAGACTAATCAGTGTCCAAAGTATCAACTATATATGGCTTGCAATATGCGAAAAAGGGCATTCCGACATTTCCATAATGTGTCGTCTCGCAGATCGTACAGGGCTGATCCGACACGGCATTTTAAGACCACATTACATTTTGTGCCACAGTAGACTTGCGCTAAATTGAAAATTAGATAAAACGGAAAGTGTCGAACTGCGAGGGCTGATACGAAGCGACACTTTATGTATAGGATATTGACTTCGAGGTCTTTCCGTGTAAGAACGACCTGGGCACGAGCTTCACGAAACACCGAGAGCGCGAAGCGCGAAGCGCTCGAGGTGTTTTGTGAAGCTCGTGCCCTGGTCGTTCTTATACGGAAAGACCGATGTACGAGGTCGATATCCGACTTACATACCGGCCACCATCAGTATTGAGCAGACGACTTGACAGCTTTTTCGAAAAGAACAGATACGTTTGATGATAAATGGAAGCGTAAAACATGTTTTATGTTTTTTTAACTTTTGGGTATTTCTTTTTCATTTATTTATCAGTTGTATTTTCTCGCTTGAACATTAATGTTGACTTGAAACTGACACCTCGTGAGCATCAACCTTATTTTTTTAACTTGGGTACGTTTGTTGATGCTGCACTAGTGAGTTCATTGCTCAATTTAGGTTCGAACTGATTGAAATACTCATGAATTTCAGCTTTTGCCGTTAACACTTGTGTTATCATTTCTACAGTCTGTCCGTTTGCACTAATTCATCCAGTTCTGTAAGGCCATAGGTCTATATTCATTTATTGATTGACTTAATGAATGAATGGCGTTTTACACCGCTTTCAGTAATACAAAGTCACTTCCAAAGAGGCTCAAGCCTGGATGCTGGGGTCGAGCTTCTAGGACAGTTGGTCTCAAAGCGATTCTGATCATTCGACTATGGGAGTGATCGGGCCCCTCAAATTGCTTTCTTGAAGCTAGCTGTGCCGGGTCAGCCATAGAAGGACAGTGCTCCTATGTCAGTTTTGCTTTCTCACAATAAGAAAAATAACACAAGGGGCTTTTTAGTTCCAGAGGCTAAACTGCGCTTGGAAGTTTTAATCGGCTAACTTCCACTTTTCGACTTTTAAACTTTTCGACTTTGTCTTTTCCAGGTCGAAAAGTGGAAGTTTTATTGACACTTGTCATGTGAAAAACTTCCACTTTTCTACTTTTCGACCTAGCATTTTTAGGCGAAAAGTGGAAGTTAGTGCTTTCTAATTTCTACTTTTCTAGGCAAACGTGAAGTCGAAAAGTGGAAAGTTTTATGACAATTGTCAGGTCAAAAACTTCAACTTTTCGGCTTTTCGAGGTAACTTTTTTGCTAGAAAAGTGGAAGTTAGTGTGCCTAATTTCTACTTTTCGAGTTCCTCGTAGGTCGAAAAGTGGATGGCGGAAACAGGATTCAGTACCCTTTCGTCATTTTGCTGCCATTAGGCCTAGATATTGGCGGATCCCATCCCATCAACTTTGCTGAACATAGTGTAATCTTTTGGACTTGAAGGTTATCCCGGCTAGAATATCTCGCCATACCGCAACAGATTTAACTCATTACCAAATGACAAAATTTGAGGTTTGTCCAAATCGAAAGCATTTGCAGAAGACAAAATAAAAGTGGCAGAAAATTTGAAATTTGTTTTGTGAAGTGTAGAAAACATTGTGGGAAAAGGAGAAAATGCTGGTTACCAGCATTTTCTCCTTTTCCCACAATATTTTCTAAAGGCTTCTTTCTCGGGGGCGTTAAAAGTAGGGATTGTGTGGTAATGGGGTTTAACTTTTGGCACTTTGGTAGTTTTCGAAAACGAGACTGGGGTTCCCTTCAGCATCTCAAACCTTTCAGCATAAAGCTGCTTTTGCAGAGAAGACCAAGATCAGAAAACGTAATGCGTTCACATCTTGGAACTTAACTGTCTGATATTATGAAAGACTTTTTTCTTATATTCAAGTTCCCAGAAGGCATATGAAAGACTTTTTTTTATTATATTCAAGTTCCCAGAAGGCAGATTCGAGAGAGATTAACTTGCTTCTCAATCGATATAAAATAAATATGTTTAAACTAACAGGCAATTAAAGAAGAAGGAAATGGATTAAAATGTCTACTAAAAGGAGTGAACTCAATTGGATACACAATATTATTTCTATTTCATCATCGTTTTGGGAAAAAAAACCTATATATGAAATAATCTGTCAATAGAAATTGTTACAACAAAAAACAAAATCACCATTGCACTAAATAAAGCCGTTTCCCTTCAAACTGGTAATCGGATGACCTACGAAAACAACCATACAGTGAGTTATTTTCTCGTTGAGTGCAAATTGAATGAGCCATACTCTGTGAAAAATGGTTCTAATGCATATCCTCGACGCACCAAGCAAGCCATCACAAAACATGGATCCATTTCATTTAACAACCGACCGAGTCATGAGGTAGAATGACACGCTGAAAATTGACCAAAGAGCAAAATGTTTCGACACAGGTAAGCCTGTACGTTCTGTGCAGGCTTACCGGAGTTGATACTGTTTGTAAACTCTCTAATCAATGTTTCACAGAGCATGGCTCAAATGGAATCGACATCAATCGTAGGCATGTTACAAAAATAAAATGTAGAATAGGGCTGTTTGGGTACATCTGACACTAGTATGCGGATAGTGATCTATTAAAGATCAGACATTGCGTGATGCTTAGTATGATCTCAATCCACAATGTCTGTAAAAATCGTAACAGGCACTTTAAATTGTGTACCAGTTGTTTTGACTGCATTCGAGTACAGCAAGTAATAATGGTTGCCGAGGTAAACAAAGCTGGTCTTAAAATGCATTTAAAAAAGTTAAAATTATTGTGAAGATTACAGTCTGTTATTGCATGGTTGTGCCAGGGATCTTGTATATAAGATCCCTGGTTGTGCCAACTGTTTGTCGCTGGATATTAATACAAAAATTAGGTTAAAAGTTGGCAAGTCGGTGTATCTTAAGTTTACTTTTTGCCTGATTTTGACACGATTTGGTCTGCCTGCAACTTGCATTCGGACATAATACACAGATTGTCATCCTTGGAATATTTTCCATACCTTTAGGTTGAAGCCTATGCTATCCGTATCCTACATCTGAATAAGGCGACAACTTTTTAGACTTGTTCAATTTGTATGCATTTGTAGACGAGAAATTTAGTGTGTATCATAATTATGATTATGTTTCTCTTTGAAAAATAGACAATATCGTGGAATATGGTGGTATATTGCTTTACAGAATTTTCTCCTTTCCGAACAGTGTTTTCAAAACCTTTTTACCTGTGCTCCCTAGATTGCTGATACAGGCTTTACCTTAGTTTATCCTAAAATAATACAAAAATAACTCCACCATACAAATAACAAAGAATTTAAAAATTTTAATCTTGTCTCGGCTAGAAAAGCTCACAGTACATATAGTTGTAAGAGACAGTGAAGCACGATCTTCATCTACATCGTCTGTAAACATACTGAAAGGAATTTAAGCTGCAATTGGTGCGTTCACAGAAATCGGACGTTTATTTGGTGATAATAGGTAAATGTCAGCCGAAGTGGTCACTCTCTATTATAAAATATACAAGGAATGCAACGGATTTCCAATCAAAATTTGACACGACTGTCACCGAAAATCATCGCTGAAAATGGGGTCAAATCAATATTAGCCGACATAAACACACATCTACCGTGCTCTTAAATATCTAATCTATCGATTTATTATGTCCCTACCTGCCGTGAATCACTCTTTCCGTGTCATTCATCGGATTTCCCTACGGCGATATTTATCAAGAATCAGCCTCCCCATCCTCGGATACCCCGGGGTCTCCCTATTTGCTACGCTACATCGACCCCTGGGACAATTAACTGAATTTTCCTCGCTTTACCGCTGGCCGAATGCTGGCTTTTCATTGGTTCCATCATCATTTTGTGATGGACGAGTGGACTGTACGCTATGACGTTTTGTATCGATTTTCGGCGGCTGATTCAAAGTTTTATTAGTCAATTGTCCCAGGGGTCGATGTAGCGTAGCAAATAGGGAGACCCCGGGGTATCCGAGGATGCAGCCTCCCGGCGAAGCTTCCATTGTAGACCAACTTCCGGTTATCGGAGTGAATGAAAATATCAGTTTACTTTTTCCAATTAATCACGTCATATTATTTCCGTAGGTACAAGCGAAATCTAAGAAAAATCATGTTATATATTTCTTTTTACTGTATGGTCTAGTTTACAAAGAGTAGAGACTAAATACAGTATAGAAACAATCCAACGCATTCGTTGGGGATACCTTCATTCACTCAGATAACCGGAAGTTGGTGCACAATGGAGGATTCGCCGAGGCTGATTCTTCATAAATATCACCCCAGGGAAATCGGATGAATGACGCGGAAAGAGTGACTCAAGGCAGGTAGGGACATAATAAATCTGCAGATTAGATATTTAAGAGCACGGTAGATGTGTGTTTATGTCGGCTAATATTGATTTGACCACATTTTCAGCGATGATTTCGGTGACAGTCGTGTCAAATTTTGATTGGAAATCCGTTGCATTCCTTGTATATTTTATAATAGAGAGTGACCACTTCGGCTGACATTTAGCTATTTTCACCAACTAAACGTCCGATTCCTGTGGTGCGTTAAGCGTTTACCGAATAATACTATTTGGCTTTTGAAAACATTGTGGAAAAAAGAGAATGCAGGTGACTAGCAATTTATCTTTTTACTCTGATATTCTAAGACATGTTCTAACTCAAAACAATTGTGAAAAGTTCATAATCGTCGTCTTCTACACAAACGTTTCAGCTCCATTTATTCATTGCTGTATGGACTAAGGGTTAAAGCTTATATTACACCCCGACAACCAAATTTGGCAATAAAAACCGGCGGGGGGTTGTCCGTTTATTGTTAAACCTTTACCAAATAATCATGGCCCAAGTTTTAAGAGCCTCGAGAAACCAGAGTGGGAGAAGAAAATGTGCTGAGACAAGTTTTGTTGTTTGAATTACATTTGGTCATCTGCAAATGTTATAGAATTGGATATGGGTAAGATTAGGTTGGAGGTCTGGTAAAGAGTTAACACGTGTCATTTGTGTATGAAATCCTAACCCTTTATTCTTTAGAACATGACAGAATGTTGTCTCGTAGGAAACAATAACATAATAGGTCGTAATCATAAATATACCAGTCTTCAAGAACGAAAACAATTATCATATACTCTTCATTTTATCACATGTACATGGAGACAAGCACAACCACTTATATTGCACAGATATTATTTTTCCCAACTGGTTAACCTATTACAACACAAGCCCCAGTCTGAACGGTCCCAAGACAATAAGCTAAGTGGGTAAAGGAAAAATGTTAACAACATTTTCCCACAAAGTATCCCAACCTTTTTAAGACAACTTCTCTCATTTCAGCAAAAATGCTTTCAATATGGATGAGTTTAATATTTTGTCGTCTGTTGAATGGATAAAGGTCGAGTTTACCTGTCTTCCAACTTTAGAACAAGATCAGCCAAATCTAGGGATTGATAATCTTTATTTTGCAAAATGCACGTGTCTTTTGTTAATTAAACCCTTGTATCCCTTTACACTTTTGAAAGTTTAACCCTTTACCAAACAATCGAATGTGTTTACGGCCCTGAGAGAGAAGCCTTTTGAATACATCGTGGGAAAAGGAGAAAATGGTGGTAACCAGCATTTTCTCCTCTTCCCACAATACTTTCTTCCCTGCTGGAAACAAATTTTGCTTTTTGAGTAACATTAATTTTGTCGTCTGCAAGTGCTTTCAATTTGGACTAGTCTGAAATTTTGTCGTTTGGGAAAGGGTTAACACGCTAAGATTTAGTTTACGAACCGGACCCTTTTCCCGCTGATCTGCAAGTCCTCTCACATGATATTTAAGAACGTGATATCCAATCTTGAATCTGCCGAGCAAGTTAGCTAGTAATGCAGGCTTACGACGCGGGATCCAAGATCAGCAATACTGGTTTCGAGGATTGATATTGGTCATTACTAGTAATGCAGGCTTATGACGCGGGATCCAAGATCAGCAAAACTGGTTTCGAGGATTGATATTGGTCATTACTAGTATTGCAGGCTTATGACGCGGGATCCAAGATCAGCAAAACTGGTTTCGAGAATTGATATTGGTCATTACGAAAAGATTCATTCTTCTCTGACAACTGGGCATTTTGTTTCTACGATTTGTGTTTAGAGCAGCAATCAGTGTCTTCATCGTCTTGAAAAATAATTTTACAAAGTGTGGAAAAGAGATGCAGATGCACTAGCTGGCAGCCTTGAGAAGGCTGAAATCATGTTGAGAATAGTGCTCAAAACTATATACATGTAATGATTTTTATCTACTCATTGGGAAGAAGTCTTCATTGTGAGGAGAGAAAACAGTGATCGTAGCCAGCATTTCCTCCTTGTCCCAGAATGTTTTCTATCATATTGAAGACAAATGCCACGTTTGCTACTTTTAGTCGTCGTCTGCATATGCTTTCAGTTTTGGAAATTTTTGTGACTTTGTAAAGAGTTGATTTTTAGCCAAAACCCTCACAGAGGAACCAGGGAGTTTGATTTTATGTATTCAGTCCTACGAGATTCATTAATCTAATTTTGTAACGAACTTGTGGAGATAACTTAATCAATTTGTAAAAATAAACATTTTGTTTGCTAGTGATCGTTATCGCTGGTAGAAAAAAAATAAGCTCAAGAGTCAAGACATAATAGGCCTAAGAGCCGCTCGTGAACTATTTCTCCTTGACGGTACATACCGTCGCTGTCTTTATGCCTCAAACCAGCATTTTCTTCCTTTTCCCGCAATGGTCTCGCCTAATAAAAACAGGTTTTATATTTTGAGTTAGATTCAAAATTCCGCCTGCAAATGTTTTATTCAATTTGGACAAATTTTGTCGTTTGGTAAAGAGTTAAGGAAATATGAATATCACTCGTAATATATATTGTCGAAGAGTGTTTGACAAGGTAAACACTGCA